>OX465597.1:258271015-263271015 GCA_950022295.1 Bromus sterilis | reverse complement strand
TACCGGTTATTACCAACTGAAGATCAGGAAGGAAGACATTCCCAAGACGGCTTTCACCACCAGATATGGCCTGTATGAATTCACGGTCATGTCATTCGGCTTGACAAATGCCCCAGCCTATTTCATGGGCATGATGAACAATGTCTTCATGGACTTTCTGGACAAGTTCTTGGTGGTATTCATTGATGACATACTCATATACTCCAGAAGTGAAGAAGAGCATAAGAAGCACCTCCGCACAGTGTTGGAACGACTGCGAGCTCACCGCCTTTATGCCAAGTTCAGCAAGTGCGAGTTTTGGTTAAAGGAGGTGGGATTCTTGGGGCATATCCTGACGGCTCAAGCAGTGGCCGTAGACCCCAGCAAGGTGGCCGATGTGTTGATTTGGAAGCCACCAACTACAGTGACGAAAGTCAGGAGTTTCTTGGGATTGGCGGGTTATTATCGCCGATTCATTGGAGGGTTCTCCAAGATCGCCAAGCCGATGACCGATTTGTTGAAGAAGAACCAGAAATTTTTCTGGACCAAGGAATGTGATGACAGTTTCGAGCTGCTAAAGACCAAGCTAACCTCAGCCCCTGTCCTAACTCTGCCGGACATCCACAAGGGATTTGATATATACTGCGATGCCTCCAAACACGGCCTTAGCTGCATGCTAATGCAAGAAGGAAAGGTTGTAGCATATGCCTCCCGGCAGCTACGCCAACATGAAGTCAACTACCCCACGCATGAACTGGATCTAGCTGCTGTGGTACACTCATTGAAGTTATGGAGGCATTACCTCGTTGGACAACCGTGTGAAGTATATACCGATCACAAAAGCCTCAAGTACATCTTCATGCAGCTGGACCTCAATCTCAGGCAGAGAAGGTGGCTCGAGTTGGTCAATGATTTTATCTCGGGATAAATTACCACCCCGGGAAGGCTAATGTTGTTGCCGATGCCCTTAGCCGGAAGCCAAGCTCAATGAATGCACTCTGGGAAAGGCTCCGCCCACAGTTACGAGAGGAAGTTACTCAGCTCAACCTGGTATTGTGCGACTCAATGACCAGGATGACATTGGAAATCACTCCAACCCTGGTAGTGGGAATTAAGGGAGCACAAGCTCAGGATTCGGAAATCCGAGAGATCAGGGAACGGATTTCGCGTGGCAAGGCTGAATCCTTTCACCTGGATACCCAAGGAGTGCTATGGTTCGAAAATCGGATATGCGTACCGAACCAGGATATTTTGAGACAACAGATACTGCGAGAAGCACATGAGTCAGCATATTCTATCCACCCCGGAAGCACCAAGATGTACCGGGATTTGAAGACCAGATTTTGGTGGAATGGGATGCGCAAGGATATTGCGTATTATGTGGCATGCTGTGACATATGCAACAAAGTCAAGGCAGAACACCAAAAGCCAGCCGGATTACTGCAACCCCTGCAGTCCCCGCAATGGAAGTGGGATGACATATGCATGGACCTTATTGTGGGACTCCCAAAGAACGCCCGGGGCCACGAATCCATCTAGGTAATCGTGGACATGCTCACCAAAGTGGCTCACTTTATCCCGGTCAGGACCACTTACCGAGCTGATAAACTAGCAGAGTTATACATGTCCCGGATTGTCAGTCTCCATGTGATACCGAGGACCATCACCTCATACCGAGGGTCAGTGTTCACGTCCGCATTGTAGCTACGTCTTCACCAAGCCATGGGAACCGCACTAAAGCATAGCACTGCCTACCATCCTCAGACTGATGGACAAATAGAACGACTAAATCAGATATTGGAAGATATGCTTAGGGCATGTGTGCTAGCTTACGGCTCTAAGTGGGAGGACTATTTGCCATACGCGGAATCCTCATACAATAACAGCTATCAGGCCAGTCTCAAGATGTCACCCTTTGAAGCACTATATGGGCGGAAATGTCGTACCCCCTTGAACTGGTCACAGACAGGGGAGAGTCGTCTCTTTGGTACTGACTTAATGCTCGAAGCCGAAAAACAATTCAAGGAAATTCAGGACCGGTTGAGAGCCGCCAAGTCTCGACAGAAGAGTTACTATGACACAAAGCATCGGGAAGTAAGCTTTGAGCCTGGAGATTATGCCTACCTCCGAGTGACACTAATGAAAGGGGTAAGAAGATTCCATACCCGAGGGAAGCTTGCCCCAAGGTACGTCGGGCCATTCCCAATAATGTCAAAGCGGGGGAGAGTAGCATACCAGCTGGAACTACCCCTAGAGCTATCTGATGTCCACAACGTATTCCACGCATCGCAACTACGCAAGTGCATTGCACCACCAGTCAAGCGAGTGGATGTGAAAGAGTTAGAGTTGACCCAGGATTTGACATATGAAGAGAAACCAGTAAGGATTTTGGATAAAATTGAAAGAACCACCCGCAGTAAGGTGATACGGGTTTACAAGGTGTTGTGGGACCACCACACCGAGGAAGAAGCCACCTGGGAAAGGGAAGAATTTCTGAGATCCGCATATCCATATATGTTCCCAGAGCAACCAAATCTCAAGGACGAGATTTACCCTAAGGGGGTTAGGTTTGTGACACCCTGGTTTTTGGCTCCTCTTTATTTGCATTTGAATTTTCTGATTTTCTAGATTTGGATTTCTTTTGCCTGAGTTTGCAACTTATTGGCCTTGTTCACTTGGGTCCAATTCCTATTCCTGGGCCAAGTGATCCCTAAACCCTTCTCCCTCATGGCTATGATCAAGTTTTGATCATCCATGAACTTGCCCTAATTTTTGTTGCTCAAAGAATTCCTTTTCTCTAACGGAATTGGCCTTTTTCCCCCTCTTGGTTGAAGCTAACCTCACTTCTTCTTGTCCAAATGACCTGAAATTTTTTGTGCTGGAAAATGCAGTCATGCCTCATGATCCCATGTAATGATATGAGCAAGTTCGGTACAAAAATATCTCTGTAGAAATTCATTTCCAAATATGGTCAGTTTGGCACTTTGTGAAGGAAGTACCCTGAAGCTTAAGCTTTTGGCCCTGAGATTTTTACCACTACTAGTCCTTCCTGAGCCTAGCATGCACACAAAATTTCAGCTTCTAACTCCCACCCATTTTCCCTACAGAATTGTTCAAAGTTTCCTGAAGAAACTCATTTTTGATGCTCACCTCAGCTTCAAGCCTTCCCTAGCCTATCCAAGCATGGAGAGCAGCTACTGGACGTTAGCGCCACGCCACAGACACGCTTGGGCAACAGTGGATGCCCCCAGTGCACGCGTGCACAGGGTGAGCACGCGCACTGCCTGCCAAAGGCGTGCTCTAGGCATGGCCGAGGCGTCGCCATCAGGGGCACCTCGCGCCCCGCGAGCCAGTGGCTGCGCCCCTTGTCCGTAGGCTCCGCACAGCCTCCGGAGGCCACCTGGCTGCCACCAAAGCCGTGCCGCCCGCCGATAGCCTCGCCGTCGACGCCACTGTTCGGGCACAGCACCCATGGACCGCCCACTGTGCCCGCACGCTCCCGCCTCTCCCGCGTCTACTTCTGCGCGTCGCCCACTTCCCCTGCAAGCACGTGCAGCCCAGCTCCCAGTAAAGCCCCGCCGCTCGCCTTCTTCCTCGTCGAGACAGAGCCGCCGTAGACGCCACCGTCGACCTGTCCCATCGCCCAGTGATGCAGGGTCTCGGGGCAAGCTCGCACGCGCGCCTGCACACCCACAGACCCCCCGAAGCGCGCTGGGGCCACCCTATCCCCTCCGCACGCTCGCCTGGCGCCATTTCCACTCTGTCCAGCAGCACCCGCAAGGGAATCCAGCCGAGTCCTATAAATTGGAGCTCCCCCTCCGCTCCAAACCATCACCCTCACCAACACTCCACCTCAATCGAGCACAAACCAAGGAGGAGCCCGCCGGGGAGGCCCCTGGCCCGAGATTCAATCGGAGCCTCACCGGGAGGACTCCATCGACGCCCCCTTCCACTAGCGCTCCCCGAGCCCAGCTTCTGCTTTCCCTTGCTCCCCCTTCCTCTGCTAATGCTAACGACCCGCTCGCCGTGAGCAACCGTGCAGGTTACCCCGACTCCGACGAGCTCCCTCCGCCGCTAGCCACTGCAGAGCAACCCCACCTCGCCGTACGACCTCCATTCGCTGAGCTTCGGGTACGACTGGAACCACCACGACCTCCTCCGTCCTCCCGTGTAATCCGTTGTCTCCGAGAGGGCCTCGTCGCCGGTGAACGTCGTCGCTGGAGCTGCCGGAGCTCTATTTCCCTCCCCCTCCTTCTAAACCTGATAGGGCTGGCCCACTGTCAGCCCCTCAGGCCAGTCCCGAAGCGGTATGAGTGGAGGCGTATTCACTGGAATACGCCTTCAACGTGGCCGCTTTGGATAAATCTCTGGAAATTCATTTTTAATTAATTAAAAGTGAATTTTTACCAAACTTTGACCATCAATTACTCCTAAACCACAAGGCCAAATGAGTTGATTCTTTTTGCTAAATTTTTCTCTTGAGCTCCTCTTTAAGTTGGCAAAGTTTGGGCGCTTGGCTCTCTGTTTAGGTCCATTGGACAGAAGAAAGGTGCTTTGGACTTATGTTTCTTTGCCACTTGTTTTATTTTTCAGAAGGTGATCAAGTGCTTGAAGGAGACTAGGAGTTCAAGGACACTCCATTTGACCAAGGAAAGCCATAACAATCTGGTCATGAGGGGCTTGAGTGGTTATTTGATGATTTGAATCCTTTAACTTGGATTTTTCTTGGCTTTAAATTGCTTGCTAAAAAAAGTAATCAACCATGATGAGTTAATTAATATAATCATGCCATGCCTACTGGTTTTTATCATGCCACCATAGTACATATTATCACCTTGCTTATTTTGCTATGACTATGCCGGAGTTATTCGAGTAATGATCATGTTTCTACTTGGATGCCTTGTTTAGTTAGCCCATAGCATGCCATGTTAGTTGTTGCATATGCATGATGGTAGTATCATTTTCATGCCATGTTGCCATGTTGCCATGTTGCTATGTCCAGACTTATTTACCGGAACCTAATGAACATAATAAACGTTGACCAAGTGCCACCAAACCGAGATTTATCCGTGCAGCCACATTTGTCTGTATGGGCAGGCCTTAACTTGGGCTATCGTAGTGCCTTCTACGGATATCACCAAAGAGGGGGGGTTATGCACGCACGCTACCCTAATCAGGTAGGTGGTGATAATCCTGAAATCCAGAGTTATTTACCCGGGGTCCCAGAGGGGAAAAAGTTAGTGGACCACGTGTTGGTTAGGGCCATGCGATGGCCGGATGGTTTGGGTGGTAACAAAGGACACCTAACCACAGGGATACCCAAGACAGTGTGTCGGTGATACCGTAGGGAGGTTATGCAGTAGGAAAGTTTCGTTGGATAAGTCCTAGCCCGATATTGCGGAACGAGTTCCAAGGATCATGTGGGACAAGTTTCGGAGTGCCGGTTGGAGGAAGAACTCCAAAGTGTGGGTAACGTGCACAAACTCTGCAGAGTCACAATCTATTCGAATAGCCGAGTCCTCGGTCATGGGATACAGTTCGTACTAGGTCACACGGTGGTCAACACAAACTGTATAATTAATTTGATGCTAAGTTGCTAGTCATGTGATCGTCGGATTGGTTGGGTGGTAACAGAGGTCACCTAATCCAATAAGTGGTCGTGCGACGACCCGTGTGATGGTTGGTCTTGAGATGACCCGGGTACCGAGTCGGGATGACTCAGAGGTAAGTAGTACGTTCGTACCAGTGATCGTGAATTATGGATTGGTCTTGCTTTATATAATAACTTGCCATGATGTTTGCATTATTGTCATGTTATTGTTTTCCTGATGACTTGGCTGTTATGAGCTTGCAAGTACATTCAATGTACTGACCTGCGTGTCATGCCAGATGAAGGAGGAGTCACACCTGAAGAGTTGGCTGAGACGTACTTGGCGAACTAGGCCGTGTCCCAGTAGTGTCCTTGTGGAGTGGAGCTCCATCACCTCATTATTCCGCTGCCGTAGAAGTTCTTCGTCGATCGTAACGAGGCCCCGAGTTGTGAAATAAATAATGTTGATAGTGTTGCCGCACGAGATGTGCCGCCATGCCTCGTAAGAGTTTGTATCCCCGAACCTATGTACATGTATAATTATTAATGAAGCGGTTGTATCTGTACCAATATGTTGTGCATTGCCAGAAGACTTGATCTCTGGGATGGCAATGTAAGGTAAACCGGTTGCTCTGAGCCGGGGTGCCACAGATAGAAGAAGTCTCTTGTGTCCCCAACACACCTAATACAAATAGGAGTTGTATAGGTGCACTAGTTCGGCGAAGAGATGGTAAAATACGAGTGATAAGTGTGGAAAAACAATGTAATATAAATCTGTAATAAAAAGTGCAGCAGGCAAACATGTGACAAAAGTGAGCACAAACGGTGTAACAATGGTGGAAACAAGGCCTAGGCTTCATACTTTCACTTGTGTATACTCTCATCAACATTAACATAGTCTAATCACATGATATTTCCCATAAAACATGCAATGGAGACGCACTCGGAGGTCAATCCTTTGTGGTCAAGAGAGGACAAGAATTATGTAGGGCTAAAAAAGCACACCTCAGAGTTCGTAGTTCTCAATCTATGGATTTCCCAATGTCACCGCGGCCATCCAAAGAGAGTACCACAATCACCACAACATATCTCAAGGATAGTAAAAGACAAGCACCAAGAGACTCTCAGTCTTCAATCAACATAGAAAAGAGGAAATTACTCATGAAAATATTCTTCTAATCCATGTCCAATAGACCGCTGTCACCATGGTCTCGGGAATTATACTAGATAAGATCAAGTGAGTACATCAATCCAATACATAGAGCAAGGGGAAATATCATGGGATCACCCTAGATTAACATTGCCTATGATCACAACGAAGATCACATCATGTGAGAGAGAGAATAACACATAGCTACTGGTAGAAACCTTAGCCCCGAGGAAGAACTACTCTCGCTTCATGGAGGGAGGAAGCAACGTCAATGGAGATGAATCCGGGGGCACTTCCCCGTCCCGGCAGGGTACCGGGACAGGAATTTTGGTCCCCCGAAGCTTGTCGGCGATGGCGGCGGAGATCAGAATCGCTTATGGAAAAAGTACTTTGATATTAGGGATTTCCTCCGCGGGGGCTAAATATAGGCCAAAGGAGGGGGCTAGGGGGGCACAGGGCATCCAGAAGGGCAGGTGGTGTGGCCTTGGGGGGATCCGCGCCAGGCACCCTCTCGGGCCCCTGGTGGTAGCCCTCCTACCATGTCTTGGTTATTCCGGAAGCTTCCGGAGCGCTGATTTTTTATATAATTTTGCTGGGATTTATTTGGCACATTAATTATTGGAAAAACCTGAAATACAAAAACAGCAGAAAACAGGAACTGGCAACTGGGTGCACTAAATTAATAGGTTAGTCCAAATATGATCAAAAGTGTATGAAAGTTAAAGCAAAACATGGAAAAGTCACACAAATCATGCATGGAGCAAGCAGAAATTATAGATACATTTGGGACGTATCAGTGTGCTCAGCAAAACGGTCGTTGGGACGAGCAATAATCTGCAATACTTCGCTCACTGGTTGAGTAAAAATCTTCGGGTAGATTGACACAGGGAATGGCACGTCCTGCGAGTAATTGCAGATAGCCATGAGCCAAGGTGCATAAGGCTTGTGGGCATTGTCATCATCAGCACATGTAACAATCGTACGAATGAAGTAGTCCTCAAAGTCGAAAGGATGACCATGGACTAGCTTCATAAGTGTGAGCTACAGATCGTTGGGAATGGGAAAGTCGTCATGCACATCGATCATTGGCATCAAAGTCTTTGACAGAATATAGAACCACGAGTTGGCTTCGAAGATTAAGTGCTTGGGCATCGGCTCAGAGGGGTAGTGCTCTCCTACGACATCCGTATTCATCAGCGAGGAAAATTCAGTTGGATCTAGGGGAGGCAGAACATGTTGCTTGTGTGCTAATCCTTTGAAACAAGGCAAAATTATTACTGCCAGAAATTCATCGACAGTCATGTGAAACACTTGGCCTTGAATCGTGTAGTCACACTTCCAAGTCTTCGAGTCTTCATGATCACCAGTGACATAGAGCGTAGCATAGAACTGCTTGATGAGCTCATGATTATATCCATTGTCGAGGGAAAATATTCTATTAGCATGAATACCATCAATTGTTTCGGCCACATTCTCGAAGCATGTTGTGGCTTACACCGAAGGCAAATCAAGATATTGATGTTGAAATATTCTAGCCGTATTGTATAGCACACGAGTGTAATATATGGCTTGTTCCTGGGTCCAAAACCGAAGAGAATAAGCGTTCCTTGGTTTCTCGTAGGGATTTGGCCCGAAGAAATATGTCTTATGTTCACGCCTCTTGAAGATAGGGCCTGCACGAGGGACATATGTGCGGAACAGAGGCATAATTTCTGTCGGATGAGCAGAGTGGAGAATCTCGTCGATAGGAAATACTTCAGCTGCATTTTCTAGCATTTGCAGGATGGGGTCAGTAGCACGAGGTTGTGAAGATGGAACATTGACAATGTCCTGAGCTGGAATAGCAGCAGGAGCATTTTCCTCGGCTTGCACATTGAGGGCATCTCCTTCGTCGGCATGTTGATTTTGCTCGGCCTCTTCAGTTTCCATGGCCTCGAGATCGGCTTCAAGTTGTTCGAAGGTGCCTATCATTTCCTCGTTCAAAGAGTTGGAAGAGGAGGAGGATCTATCATCAGAACTTTCATCACCAAACTTTCTTCTTCGACAGCGGCCCTATCAGTTGCAGGCGGTGCCTCTTGGCGAGAGGAAATAGTGGTGACATCCACGTGTTCTTCTTCTCCTTCGTGTAGGGTTTGGGGAGAGGAGTATTCCTTCTGCACAGATGGAACTAGGGCTAGTACTTCTTGCTCGACCTGAGCATTCTGCTCGGTCGCAACTTGAGCCTGGGGCTCAGCAGCTGGGGTGGTGGATGGAATAACTTGTCGAGGTGGTGAAGGGGCAGGTGGTGCCGATGGAGCTTTTGGTGGAGTAGGTTGACGCGGTGGTGGACTTTGTTGGCGAGGTGGAGAAGTTTCTTGGCGAGGTGGTGGTGTTTTTTCTCGGGGTGGAGTGGGTTGTTTGGTGGCAGGGGCAGTTTCCTGTCGTGTTGTTGCAGCAACGAATTAGGCAAACTTCTTCTTCTTGGACTTCTTCTCAATTTCTGGCGTCCCACGCTCAGAGGATAGGGCAGTGGACTTTCTCTTTCAAGATTGTCTCTTAGTGAGGGAATCATTGTGCTCTTTGCACATATCTGTCACAATTTTTCTGACCTTGTCATTGACAGCAGAGGCATTTTCCTTCTGAGCTCTCCTTGATTCAACAAGTGTGGCAAGCTTGGACTTGAAAAACTGTCGGGAATCCATGTCTTCAGTTTCTTCTCGAAGCTGATTTGTGTATAATATTTCTTGCTCGCGGTCCTTGCTGTCTTGGGTGAGATAACCATCCCATCGAACCATGTAACGAGTTACACGGTCTTGAATTTCTCCGTGAACATCATCCTCTCGAGTTGTTTTACTAGGTGTGGTGGCCATGCGCCAGAGAATGTTTGAGATTTTTACTGCATCCCATGTAGCAGTGGTGGTGGAATCTTCTTCGTTGGAGCTTTCTTCATCGGCACGTGGGCCGGACACAGCAGGTTCCGGAGCAGAACGAGGAACTAGGGCTGCCTGGGACTTTAGTCTGGCCTCCTTGGCTTTCCTTTCGGCTTCCTTGGTGGCCTTGGCAGCAGCAACTTGTTTTGTTACGACACTTGGGGCCGCAACTTTCTTCTTTGAGGCTCCAGCAGCCTCAGCATTCTTCTTCGTAGCACTAGGGGTTGCATCTTTTCCTTTCGTGACTGAGGGAGTCACAACTTTCTCGGTGGCACTAGGGGACATGACCTTCTCTTTCGGTGTACTGGGGGAAGGAATTTCCTCGAGCTGGCGTCTGTACTTGTCAGAAACCATATGAAGTATGCCCATATGCTTGGCAACCAACGATTTCTTTGCCTCGGGCTGACTGTGAAATTTTAGCAGTTTTGACTTCTCTAGTTCTTTGGCCTCAAGTTCCTGTTGCTTGCCCAATCTTTCCTTCCTCTTAAGCAGAGTTTCATCATCTTCGGCCACAACCGCTTGCTTGCCCTTGGACTTGGCCGAGGGTTTTGGTGGCGAGGGGGAGCAGAGGCAATTGTTGGATCCGTGACTAAGTTAGTAATATCAATTATTGCTCGAGGAGCCGCGACAGCTGGCTCCTGGATCCTGATGCCCTTGTGTCTTGGTTTCTTTTTCGGTACGAGAGGAGGAATATCCTCAACATCAGCCTCAGTAGCCGAATCTTGTTGCTCGGTACTGGCTTCTTCTTCGTCAGAAGTTGCTTCGGGTGGAGAAATGTAACAACCCAGTTTTCATAAAAATTAGAAAAATTGTTTTCGGTGTGAATTGTTTGATTGTCTGATTTGTTTGCGGTGTTTGCATCCCCGATTTATTGATCGGAGATTATTTTTCCCCCTCTTATCTCGTATCGTACGGAGACCGACCCTTGCCACCCTGACACTCGACCTTTGCGACACCGGGTTTCACCCGATCACCGTCGCAAAAACCGCACGAGACCAGCCGCAACCAACAGAATGAAAACCCCGTTTAATAACTAAACGGGATATTTTTATAGCGCACCGGATAGTGTTCTCGGAATGGTTCCAGCGCGAGGTGAACGCCTCATGCTCGACACGCTGATCGCGCAGTTCGAAGTTTTACCCGAATCGGAGGTACTGCAGACCCCCGGCGGTCAGAAACGTGAGCACCGCGCGCGCGAGAGAAAAACCGGGGATGTTTTTGCAAACTGCTAGCCGCCTGGGCTATATAAAGACCACCACTCTCCCACCCCCACTTAGGGTTTCCCTAAGCCAAAATTGCAGCCACCCCCTCCACTTTGCCTAGTTTTGCCTCCCAGGTCCCCAGATCCCGAATTTTTTTCCCTCAGACGCTCTGGACCGTCAGATCTGGCGATCCAACGGCCCAGAGGCCGCCACGTCAGCGCCTCCACCAACCTCTCTCTCCTCTCTCTCCCTCCATCCCGTGGGCAACCGCTGCCTCCGGCGAGCGCGCCGCCGGCCACCCAGCTTGCGCCCGCGGCCTCCCCTCTCCTTCCCGCGCTCCTCCCCTCCTCCTTGGACCTCACCGCCGTCTGTCCTCTCTCCTGCAGGTCGCCGACAGCCGCCCGAAGCCGCCAAGAGCCATGGCCGGACCGCCGTCGAGGAGCTCGTCCCGCCGCCGCCTTGGAGCAAGTGGGCAGTCGTCGCGCCCGGATCCGGCGGGTCTCCTCTCCACCGCCGCCGCCCAGGCCTCCCCTGCCGCGCCTCCTCCCTCGCCGGAGCAGTGCGGCTGGTCGCCGGCAAGGCCTTGCGCCGCCGCCGCCCTGTACGCGGTCGGGATCCTCCCCGATATAGTTCCCGTGCTCGCTTGGTGTGCGTGGACGCACGTGGTGGGCCGGCGCGCCCACCATGGCCCAGCCAGCCACGGCCCCCAGCCGGCCCGTCCAGCGCGCCCCTGGCCCATGGCCTCTCCAGCCAGATGGGCCTGGCCCAATGTGAGGTCTTTTTCTTTTTTTTAGTTGTTTTTTTCCTGGATGTCAATTTCTGCTAAGTCTGAATTATTGTGCTGCTGATTCAATTTTGCGCCGTAGTTTACGAGTAAACCGTAGCCCGGATCGCGTTGCCCCCAAAATGAAAGTTGCTTAATTCATATTTTGTGAGAATTTTGATTTGAGGCCATCTTGATGTTGCAAATCTGTGTTGAAGTGGGCATCAGGCCGTTAGCTGCTACTAATTCCTGTTAAGTGCTGCTGTTATTATTTTGTTGCAACTTTGGTTGATGATTGTGACAAATCCATGAGGGCTATTGCATTGATTCTTTTTCCTATGTGTTAAGCATCATGTGTACTTCATTTCTATGCTTTAAATTGTCATGTTTGGGTGCTCTAGCTATATTAAATCTTGCTCCAAAGTGGTGATCCTGATGTTAATGTGCTGGTGTTGCTGAAACTGTTATTTTGTTGCAACTTCATTCGACGAGTGTGTCGCGACCGTTTATCGGAATTGAGTGATTCCAATTGCATATGGTTAATAATCATGTCTACTTCCATTGTATGTATTGAATTGCCATGATATGCTTGCTGGTCATATAGTTGTTGAGCTCCAAAGTTGCCATGCTCCTTTTTTTGACAGCCACCTCTGTTTTTCTCTAAGTCTGTAACGTTCCGATGCCATGTTGTTTGCTTAATATCTTTTGATCTATGATGCCTACTTGCATGATTATTTTTGCCATGCCTTCCCTGTCATGTATACTTTAGTTTCATATCATTTTTGAGCATGTTTGCATTTATTATCCTGTTTATGCATTGCTCTAAAGTGTGCTTCGTGATGTTGGCAGATTGTGCCCGTAACTTGTTTTGCTTGTATCTTTTTAAGTGTAACTCCGTTTGGATTGTTCTTTATATGTAACTTGATTAGTTTTTCGTGTACTTTGTGTTTATGCGATTACTTTCTGCTGTTGACCAACCTAAAATATGGTTTAGGGAAGATCAGTACCAAATCCTTTAATTGTTGTGGGGCAAGTAGTGCTATGCATGTTCAAGGGTTGCCCCACTTAAAATGACTAGCCTAGGTAGTTTACTTTGTGCTTCACCTCTTGACATGTTTGTGTGCTATGCCATGCTTGATTGAGTTTCCATGTTAACAACCTTTGTTGATCACCTGTAGCTAAGCAACTTGAACCTCTGTAAACGTGCGGTATTCGTCGTGTGCGACTGATACCCCACTTAAACTGTTAGTAACCGTTCTCGACGATAGATCCGTATCGTGTTGCTGTGTCGTGTGATGTCTGCTTGCTCATGTTTTCCTCGTAGTAATAGATGCTTGCTTGTTGATTGCTTTCCAGTGTTTATCGTCTTGTGTGCTTCCGCGGGTACCTCTCGGAGACGATGCGAGCTTGAGATCGGCTACACCTTCGGAACCCGACTTCTCAACAGGCAAGGACTATACATTACTTATGATACATTCTATTTCAACCAGCGGTTTTCATGCTAGTATAGGATAGGTTCGATGTTTGATCCTACCACATGTTTACAGGCTCTTTCAAACCGATACAACCATGTTCCCTCCCAGCAAACCATGTACTGCTATGTTACTATTGCTCGTTGCTCAGCCCCTGCTTAGTATGAATGCTTAGGATGCTACGATGTTACCCTGTTACTCCTTGGATTGGGCTATCACATTATTATATTGTTGTTGATGATATGATTATTATAAATGTTGACTATAATCGACGAAGGATGGAAGGTCTAGGCTATCCCGCCCCGACGCTTTGTTCCATTGGAGTCACCTAGGACTCGAGTTCCTGGTATTGGTTTTAAGACTGAGCGTGCCTAACCGCGTGTGGGATATTATGGGGTCCCCTTTTCTTACCTACCTAGCTTCAAACATTTCTAGTGGTGACCCGAGCTGATTTACCATTTGAAACCCCGTGTGTGTGCTTGGTGGATCCCCTCGCAATTTTTAAACAACTTTGGCCAGTGGAGACTTTGTTTCTCTGTTGGTCCACCCGATCAGCTAGGACCCGGTTTCCCATGTGTGATTACCGGAAATCCGACCTGCCTCATACGGAAGAGTCCGATCCGAGAGCGTGGCCGGCTTTTTGATTGGGTGTCGACTCCCCGGGGGCCACCCGGATTTGTTCGTTGTTAGTTAAAGGGACCTGTCGTTTCGGATCTCTCGGAACTAAATCATAAAATGGTTGCCTATAATGGGTAGCAACTGAGAGAGATGGGCGTGCGTGCGGAGCCTTGTAATGGGCAGTTGGTACACCCCTGCAGGGTTAAATCTTTTCGAGAAGCCGTGTCCACGGTTATGGACGACATGAGACCTACTCCTTGTTCATAGACAACAACAACTGAGATAATCTTAATATAACATGATCAATGTGTGTGTGCCTTGACTGCTTCTTCTTTGTCGGGATGCGAAGAGGAGGACAAGGATAGGATAGGTGTTATGTTTGCGTAAGTAGTTGATAGCAAGACTTGTTGGAGGCGATTCCTCATCGAATGCTTGGCTTCTTATCTTACTCTCTAGATCGTTAGCCTCTTCATTGATGCTAGTGCGGCAGCAACCTCTCCACTTATCTCATCCTTACCGTAAACTACTAGTTGTCCTAGAATGACGAGTGATGAAGTCCTTGCTGGGTCAGTTGACCACTACAGTTGGATGCTGAGTACTTCTGTACTCATGATACTACCCCCAAAATCTTTTCAAGGTTTTTGATCGACAACAGGTATGGTGATCGAAGTTTCGCGTGGAGACTCGACGACGACTAGTTAGGCGGATCCCGGCGGAGGTCCTGGACCCGTGTGGTTATGGGATCGATGATTTTCTCTTTGCCAGTAGGCATTTGATTGTAGCCTGTACTCAGACATGTACCTTCCGCTGTTGTATTGTATTTGAGGCAGTTGTATGCCGATTGTATGAGATGTTGTATCCTTGTATCTGTAATGTTGTGATATCATGTTGGAAATCCGGGGCATATGGCTTTGTCATATGTCACGGTGGGACCGATGTGTGCTTCGTCCCCGGATCTGGGTGGAAACACCTAGATCTAGAACAGTACCGCATATCGGGCCTTACAACTTGGTATTAGAAGAAAATCCTTAAGTGTTTCATACCAAGCACGAGGTGCTTGCTTTAACCCATAGAGGGCCTTGTGCAACCTGTACAACATATAGGGATTCTTCGGGTCTTCAAAACCTGGTGGCTGCATAACATATACTTCTTCTTCGATTTGACCATTAAGAAATGCACTTTTGATATCCATTTGATATAGCAATATACCATTGTAATTTGCAAAAGCAAGCTGGACACGAATGGATTCAAGTCGAGCAACTGGAGCATAAGTCTCACCGAAATCAATACCTTCGATTTGGGTGTAACCTTGTGCTACCATTCGAGCTTTATTTCTTACAACAATACCATCTTAATCTTGCTTGTTGCGAAAAATCCACTTTGTACCAATGATATTATGCTTCTTGGGATCGGGTCTTTCGACAAGAGACCAGACTTTATTTCTCTCGAACTGATTACGTTCTTCGAGCATTGCAGTCATCCAGTCTGAGTCCTTCATGGCTTCATCGAATTTTGATGGTTCTAACATGGATACAAACGAAAAATTTCCACATAAGTTAGCTAACCGAGTACGAGAGCGAGTGGTGGGATGACCTGGTAGACGAATCTCTTCGAGCATTGAGTCGATGTCCACTCTTCTTCGGACTCGAGATAGTACTCCTTCGTTAGCCTGAGGATCCGGTTGTTCTTCGATATCTGCTTGGCTTTCAGGATCAGCTTGTCCTTTGGGATCATCTCCTTCGGGTTCAGCTTGTCCTTCGGGTTGAGCATTTTCTTCGTTCATATGATTTCCTTCGTCCTATGCTCATTGACTTTAGGATGTTGATCTCCAGCGCCTCGGGCTATGTGTGGGAACATTAGATCATCACCATCCTTGTTAACTTGATGTGCATTTCCTTCGACAGGACGAATGTCTCCAATAGCCATGTACCTTATAACTTCATCCAAAGGTGGTTCATCGAGGTTAAGAGGTAATTGCTCCTTTTGAGAGCCGTTAGTTTCATCAAACCGAACATTTACAGTTTCTACAACTTTGCCAAGATGGGAGTTGTACACTCTGTAAGTGTGAGAATTCGAACCATAACCTAAGACAAAACCTTCGTGGGCCTTTGGGGCAAACTTGGAGCTATGATTCATATCTCTCATATAACATGGAGCACCAAAAACACTGAGATATGACACATTTGGCTTTTTACCAGTGATAAGCTCATGTGAAGTTCTCTTCAGAAATTGGTGCAGATAAACCTTGTTGATGATATGACATGAAGTGTTAATTGCTTCAGCCCAGAACCTGATAGGACTCTTGTATTCAGCAAGCATTGTTCTGGCTATTTCAATAAGAGTTTGGTTCTTTCTCTCGACCACACAATTTTGTTACGGTGTATAAGAAGCCAAATAATTCAAGAGTAAAGCCATATTCATCAAGAAATTCTTCGATATGAGTATTTTTGAATTCAGTACCATTATCACTTCTGATATGCTTGAGAGATAATTCATACTCGGTCTGCGCTCTCTTTGCAAAAGTTTTGAAGATTTCGACAACTTTGCTCTTGTCATCTAGAAATAAAACCCAAGAATATCGAGAGAAATCATCAACAATGACCATACCATACTTGTTACCTCCAAGACTAGCATAATTTTGAGGACCGAATAAATTGATATGAAGTAATTCAATATGACGAGTAGTAGTCATATTAGTCTTTGCTGAGTGATGTTTCTTGCCAATATTTCCGGCTTCACAGGCACTACATAGACGATCTTTATGGAATTTCACATTTTCAATACCAACGATATTCTTCTTCGAGATTAGAGTTTGAAGATTTTTCATCCCTGCATGATCAAGTCTTCTGTGCCATAACAACCTAGATGTGGCTTTAGCCATTAAGCATGTGGACACAATAGGCCCCGAAGAGAAATCGACAATATAAAGATCACCTTTGCGATATCCTTCGAACCCGAAGGAATAATCATCCTGTGAAAAGACAACACAACGAGAAGCAGAGAACAATACAAGCATACCCATATCACAAAGTTTTGAGGTAGACATAAGATTATATCCTAGAGATTGCACAAGCATAACTTTTTCAATATGCTTATCCTTCAATATAGCAACCTTACCCAAACCAAGTACTTTTCCTTTGTTGTTGTCACCGAAGGTAATATATCTTTGTGAGGATTCAGTAAGTCTGTCTTCGATGAACGAATCTTTTTCTCCGGTCATATGATTAGTACAACCACTGTGCATGACCCATTCGGATACACCGGAGACATAGCCCTGCAGAAGAATTAGTTTTTCTTAACCACCCACAAACGAGCAGGTGAATGAGAAGGCATGGAAGTGCTAGTAGAAGCAGCGGTATTATAGCGAACATGATCATATTGGCGAAGGGGACCATCAAGCACACCATAAACATAATTCCTCGGAGAGGGGTTAGAGTACTGGTATGTAAAAGCAATTTTGTCATTATTATCACGATGACGATAAATATTTCTATCTACTCGATAGTATTCCTTCTGGGGAACATTTGAAGAAGGCACCAGAGGTTCATTTTTATCCTCGAGAGAATAGTAGTGTCTCGGTGGTACCGAAGATGTTCCGTGCATAGAATGGTTAGGGGCAGTTTTTCTACGAGGGATTTTCGAACCCAAATCTGTCGCTTATAGAAGCCATTATTTGGAGGAGTACTAACGAATTCAGCGGACACTTTTCCTTCCTATTCTTTGATAAGCATGTAGTCAGAATCAAGTGATTCATCAACAACAGCCTTATCAATTATGCAGTTGAAACCTGAAAGGTTAGAAATATCAATGGGCTTTTCTTTCGCGAGAACCCAGACAGTTTTAGGATACTTCTCGGGCTCCTAATAATTGCCATCTGGGTTGAGTTTCCTCTCGAAACCAACACCTTACTTTCGAGGATTCCTATGAAGAAGAGCCTTCTTTAGGATATCACATAAGTACTGATGTCCCTGAACACTTTTGAACATGTCTGTATCAAATAAATGTTTCAACCTGAGGAGTTCCTCGTTAACAGTTGCCTCGGCCAAGGGGTTAGCAACATCAATGACAATAGGTTCCTTTACTTTCGATTGTTTAGAAATAGACTCAGTAGATTCATTTTTAGCTTCTGAGCCTTGTTTAGCAATGAGCGTGAGATTGACGTTCTCCAACTCTTCATGAGGATCTCTCAGTTTCTCGAGAGACATTTTCCTTTGAAGGAATTCGTAGGTTAGCTTCTCGTACTCCACTGAGAGAAGATCATACTGAGAGGAAAGTTCATCATACTTTCCTTTCAGAGCAGCATGCTCATTCGTCAACTATTGACCTTTCTCAATCTCATCGATCAACAAAGTATGAGATTTTCCAATAGTTTCACTCAGAGAATCTAGTTCATCTTGGTAGATAGAAGCAATCTTAGCAAGTTTGGCATAGCTTATCCTAGAATGACTTTCATAAGCAGATCCACCAGAAGTATCATATGAATTATTAGAAGAGGATACCTTAGCCTTGGCCATGAAGCTATAAGCTGGAGATTCATCTTCACTTCTTTGGTTGGTGAAGAATGAACTCGATGTCTTGTTTGAAGCAAATGCTAAGCCATCAACATCATCAGACTCAGAGCCAGAACCAGATCTTGAGTTTGATTCAACTTCGGTCCCAGAAGCTTCATCTTCAGAGTTCATCTCTTTACCCAGATAGGCCTTGACACGGTGAGAATTCTTGCGTCGAGAGGAATGTGATTTCGAGGAAGAAATCTCTCTATGTGTGTGATACTTCTTCTTCTTGTCATCATCAGAATCATCTTTCTTGTCTTTTCTGGACTTTGAATCATATCTCTTCGACTCATAGTTTTTGCTCGATCGTTGAGACTTGCTCCACGAGTTGCTGTGAGAATGCTTGGATCTATGTTCAATTTTCCAGAGAGGACAATCAGCGATGAAGTGACCTGGATTCTTGCACTTGTAGAAACATATATCTTTCGCTGAAGAGTTCTGGATGATGATCGATGCTGTGATGAATGGCTTGAATGTCTGGAGGAGTAGTTTTTCTTAGGTGAAGAGGAATTCCTTCTCTGGAAGCGGTTGAATCTTTTCATTATCAGTGCCAGATCTTTTCCAATATTCTCTGGGTCATCTGAGGTGAAGCTTTGGATTCGAGGACATGGGACTTTCTTCGAGTTCCATTGACATCACGCTTTTGTTCTTCTTCCATCTCAAAGGTGTTAGGTCTCTCGAGAATATCAGCAGCGACAAGATTTCTGAAATCAGTCCTTTCCTTGATCATCAGCACAATGTGATCGAAGGAATCATCAAGTGCACGAAGCAAAGTCCTAACAATAATTTGATTGGTTATATCTTCAGCACCGAGGGAAATCAGCTCATTCGATAGAGCAGTGAGTTTGCTGTAGATGGAGTTAACTTTTTCTCCCTCGTTTCTCTTGAACTGATAGAATTTTCTTCGGAGACTTTCAATTCGAGCATCTTTCTGAGTAGAGACACCTTCACCAATCTTCTCGAGATAGTCCCAGACACCTTTGGCCGTAGAAATATTCTTGACCTCATGATATTTTTCTAGAATCAAATGGTTTGTCATGAATACCCAAACTTCTGAATCAAGAGCCATGTTCTTTTCTTCAGCAGGGGTGATGGCGTCCTTGTCCTTGACAGTAACTCCATTTTTGACGATTTCCCAAGCGGCGGAATTGATAGCCATAATGTTCCTCTTCATTTTGTCCTTCCAATAAGGATAGTCCTTCCCATTGTAAATAGGAATCGGTTCGCCCAAGTGAACAACTGCAAACGACACTCTTGACAACACTCCAGGTGATTAGACCAAAATACGCAGAGCGTAGGGAGTTCCTAGCTCTGATACCAATTGAAAGCTCAAGAATGATCAGAGGGGGAGGGGTGAATGATCACTTCTAAAAATTCTATGGAACTTAGAAGGAATTCATGCAAACTGCGAAGGACTAAAGAAATCTCGAAGGATTAACAGTATCGAAAGACATGCACAGATCGAAAGGATTGGGGACGAGGGGAAACATCGAAAGCAAACAGGAAGACGAGTAAATACTGAAGGTAATTTCGAGTAAGAAAATGAGCCTGACGCGACGATGTTTGGTAAACAAGTTCACATTCTGCAAAGTTCTACGTCTGGTTGGAGGGACTGGTGATTGAACACCTAGATAAAAACTCTCTCCTTCCTATTCTCCACTGCAATAAACTCCTCGAGCTTGTCAAGTTTTCACTCGGGGTAGATGATTCAGAAAAACTCCAAAACCTTTACAGAGTTCCTTCAGCAGTGACAATTACTCTTCGATTTCTTGACAGGCGACGCCTAACCGTCTAGGAGACTTGAAGTTCTCCAAGATAAAAAAGATTGGCTAATATCAACCTAAGTCTCAGTGAATTGCTCAACTCAGTTCGGACTTGGGTTTTGGTTTTCTCTTGAGTTCTCTCTCGGGATGCTCACAATAATTCTATCTCAGAATATTCAGCGGAGAAGCCAACCCAAATGATGGGTAGGTGTGGGGTATTTATAGGTGGCGATCCCGATGGGTGAAATGATTGTAGTGACCCGATGCAACCGTTTGACGCGTGTCCACAACGGTCGGAATTTCAATCACTGTGCAACTTTTCTTGCGGAGCAAGTAAGCTGACTCACCGAACGAGTTCTCTCTCGAAGGCACAAAGTGCGATGACTTTGCCTTTGAGCTATTACTCGACTCAGTGAGATTTCTCTCGGTAGGCTTTCTGTTGGATTATGTTGAGCAGAGCAGTTTCTCTTCGACTAAGTTCTCAACTAGCAAACCCTTCTTTATACTACGGTTTTTCCTACGACACAGAAAGTAAAGAGAAACTAGTATAAAGACTACGTCTTCGTCCAGCTTCAGCTTTCTCCTCGTTGCGCTTTTACTCAAGAGCATCTTCTTTCTCGACGACATTTTTAGGGGTCGTCTTCCTTCAAAGGCTTCGGTAATGATCTGCAGCTTCGCTGAAGTGAGTTGTGCTTCGACCTTCTACTTGAAAACTCCATTCTTTCGGAACCTAATTATCTGTTTATACTCGAAAACAATATTAGTTCCACTACTTCTTTTCCAACAATCTCCAAAACCATCGGGGGCAAAACTTGCTCTTACAAATTTTAATTCCAAATTGTTTGGCAGCAGCAGCGACCTGTGTCTCAAGAAAGTAACCAAGTGAACCAATATCATCAAGGGTAGTAGTAGCATCATCAAAAGTGTCGGACATATTACCAGACTCAGCAGAAGTAGCATGTGGTGGTGGTGAAGCAAACTTAATTATAACTGAAGGTGAATCAAGTGTAGCACTAGTGCTCAGAACAATACCTTTTCTTGCACGGGATGGTAAGATCGGAACTTTCGGGTATTCTTTCTTACCCATAGTGGATAAAGTGCACCAGGCATAATACTTAAAGTAGGCTTGTAAATAAATCTATGCTCCCCGACAACAGCGCTAGAAAACATTTCTTGATGACCCACAAGTGTAGGGGATCGAGATAGTCTTTGCGGGTAAGAATAACCCAATTTATAGATTTGACACAAGGGGAGCCAAAGGATACTCAAAAGCTTTAACAGTTGAGTTTTCAATTCTACCGCACATGAAATACACTTGCTTGCAACGAAGAACGAAGTATTAGTAGCAACAGTTATATGGAAGTGATGGTGGCAACGGAAATAGTGGCGGTGAAACAGCGAAAGTAAAACAACAAAAGTAAACAACTAGTAACCAGCAGGATTGAAACACTATAGGCTAGGGAGATGGATGATTTGGCGCTGCTTGGATGAGGGTGAACATGTAATAGATTCTAACATGGGGCAAGGCACACAGATAAGCAAGGATCATCTAGTCAATATCAAACATTAGGCATGCATCCCAAGGTAGTTGTGCGTGCTTGCAATAAGAACTTTGCACAACATCTTTTGTCCTACTATCCCGCTACGAACGGGGCCAATAGGAACTTATGGAGATTAAGGTGCTCCTGTCAAAGAGCACTGGAACAAAGCATTAACACTCAATGGATACATGAAATCCCAAATTATAGTCAGTCCCCTTTGGTGTCTCAAGCTGTAACCATTGAGATCGCTGGTTCCAGACTATAATAGGTGCATACAACTCATAGAAAGGATCAAGAAGAAAAATAAACTCATGAAAACACAAGTAGTTCAGATCTGAAAACATGGCACTTGGGCCCAAAGTGATAAGCATTAAGAGCAAAAAGTTGTAGCAAAGATGATAAACACCAAGGTAGATGATAGGCAACATGCCCCCAACAATCTAACGAACTATTACATGATCTAACTCCTCCAATCCCTACCATCCCCTTTTCCTAATGTAGGGAATTACTCACACATGAAAGGAGAAGTCATGGAGGGATAATTGAGTGGCGATGGTGATGAAGATGGCGATGATCTCCCCTCACCGGAGGCCAAAACAGCCTCCAGATTAGCCCTCCTAGAGAAGAACAGAGGATGGCGGAGGCTCCGCAACGAGAATTGGGAAAAATGACTTATGTTCTGGGGTTTTCTCGTGACAAATAAAAATAGAGGAAAAGGTAGGTCTCCAGAGGGAGTGGGACCCACCTAGGCGGCCTCCCGGTGCGGCCAGAGGGGAGGCCGCTCCAGCAGGGCGCCTGGGGTCCCCCTGACTCCCCTCTGGCCCATCTGCTGGCCCAGGACTCCTGCGGGTTCCTGGATTTTCTGTAATTTTTCTCGGAATTTTCTGAGGTACCATAAAAATCCATATTCCTGCACACAAGAAAACCATACAGGAAACTCTGGTGAAAACAGCGTCAGTTCAGGTTAGTTTCGTTCAATTCATGCAAGAATGAGGCCAAAAAATAACAAAAGTGTTTGGAAAAGTAGATACATTTGAGACGTATCATATATCTACACCAGCAAGCATTTTTTTTGGTGTCTTTGTCGGCGATTCCAAGCTAAAATATTGGGGAGATCCACATTACCTCTTACCTTTGCATTTTTGTCTTGCTAGTTTAGTTTTTGTCTTTAGTTTTGGTTGCTTCTCCTTTATATAAAACTCCAACAAAAATTAGTTGTCTAGTTCGTAGTTTTCTTTCTTGTTTAGTTTGTTTGATTTGCTTCTTAAGAATGGGTTGTTCTGAGAATGCCAAGCTTTGTGACTTTAAAATTTACAACAATAGTGACTTTATTGTCCCACCTCTTCCTAATGCGCAGTTTTTTACTAAACATGCTTTTTTCTTGTGGGAAATTTTGTGAATAGGGAGAGGATGCTCTTTCCCACTTGAATAATTTTGAGGAGTTATGCAATGTATACAAACCCGAAGGGGTAGACATTGATATGTTTAAATTAGCGTTCTTCATTTACTCCTTGAGAGGGAGATCTAAAAAGTTATTTCAGGCTTTGCCTAATGAGCATAAAGATTCTTGGATTAATTGCAAATCTTCTTTAATGCTGAAATTTTACCACCCTAAAATCGACATTGATAATTGTAATGTTATGGAGGTGATTAGATTTCTAAAAAAAACTTCCAAGGATCCTAACATTAGTGAGCTTAATATGTCTTTTATTACATTTAACACTAATGCTCTTACTGAGGCTAGGGAAGAAAATCTTGGATTATAAGTTTCTACCCCTAGGAAATGAGAAGATGGTTGGGATCCTACTATTATAGTTAAGATCAATGAATTTGTGTGCCATGATTTATGTGATCTTCAAGCTAGTGCCTCTTTTATGCCAAAGAGACTTAATGATATGCTTGATGTGAAATATATTGATTCTTGCTCTTTGGGTGTTTCTCTTTTTGACTCTTCCATTAAGAAACCTATAGGGAGAATAGATGATATTCTTATTGTTGTCAATGGTAGTTATGTTCTTGTTGATTTTCTTGTTATGGACATTGAATGTGACCCATCATGTCCAATTATTTTGGGAAGACCTTTTCTTCGCACTGTTGGTGCTATCATTGATGTGAAAGAAGAGATTATAAGATTCCAATTTCCCTCAAGAAGGGAATGGAACATTTCCCAAGAAAGACGATGAAGTTACCGATTGAGTCTGTTATACGAGCTAGCTATGCTTTCAATTTTGATAAGACTTGATCTTGTGTTTCTTGCATACATAAAAGGCATTAAAGAAAGCGCTTATTGAGAGGCAAACCAAAATGTTTTTACATTCAGTTTGTTCTTCTTGTTTTAGTGTGTGACGAGGGAATACCCCCCACGACTCCCTTCCATGAGGGTACCCGGTGTGTGTCAAGACTAGTGGCCCACTAGAAGCCTCGCGAAGGCCCAAAATCAGCGTGGAGGGCCCACCCGAGGCAACAACGGTTGAACCGACATGGAGTCCATGGCGAATATTGCGGAATTTAGATTGCTTTTCTCCGGTCTTCTTCTCCCCTCCCTTGTAGGGATCCCCTTGTTTGGAGCTTGTACTGGTATTAGGGTATTCTCCACCATACGGACACTGTCCTGCTACCGAAACTCCGGTTCTAAGCAGTCTATTTCCGCAACTTTTGCTGGATCAGAGAACGGAGGTCGTCATCAAGTTCCGCACGTGTGCGAGTACTACAAGGTGATTCACGTGCGACACTTCCACCCAACATGGTGCTACTACGGCCAGGAGGCTGTAAAGGTTACATGGCTTCATCAACCACGTTTGCGGGAACGTTTACCGTGCAACGGACTACACCCGAGGTATGTTACCATATGCTTCTCCGTTACAGTAATACAACTAGATAGATATTGTTCATGGGTGACGCTAGTTGGAAAAATTATTGTTTTCTGTTGTGAGACCCAACAGTTGCATCATATGCTACGACTATGGTTAGTATTACTATACTGTTAGAACACATCGGGGATGTGGGCGTTGATGATATGATTGTTACCCTCTCACGTGCACTTGCTCATATCGCTGTACTGTTTGATGAAGCGACCCCCGATCGACCTTACACGTACGGTTATGCGAGACTGGTTCCACGCTTGACATAGGGCTTGTATTGTATAAAGTGGCTATGGGGGGGTTTCTGTCTCTCTTACTTTAGTTGATATGACATTTCAAACGGAGGGCACCGTATGGGGTGTAATAGAGACAATCATCTAATCAGCGTTGTTGTTGATTGTTCGTAGACTAGAAACGGTTCATCTATGAATGCCTTAGCAGCCAATTAAAACATGCTGATGGATTCTCGGACCTTGTTGGTTACCCCAAGTGGAAGGTTAAGAAGTAGATAGTAGAAAATTTCCCTTACACGAAGACTGTAAGGTTTATTGAATCTAGGAGGACTCCAAGTTCTTCAAGTAGGTGGTCAAACGAGTAAGGCGCCGTTTGAGATAAGTTACTCACTTGACCTGGACCTGCAAACAAAAGAAAATAACTTTTCTCTCAACGAGTTCAGAGAGGTTGTCAATCTCTCTGGTCTTGTTGTTTACAGAGGTTCAAAACACAAGCGGGAATAATAGTGATGATTGCAACGAAAAGAAAATAAAAGCAGTAAATGATTGAGGTGTAAAGAATGGTGGAAATATGGACCGGGGTCCCATAATCATCACTAGTGATGTCTCTCTCCCAAAAGATGATAAAACAACTATGCTGGGTGAACAAATTACAGCTAGGAAATTGACAGAATTATAAACGCATGATAAGTCCCAAACGTATCTACAATTTCTGCTTGTTCCATCCACTTTTATGTGACATTGCTACATGTTTTGCTACACTTTTATATCATTTTGGACTAACCTACTAACTCAGTGCACCCAGTGTCAGTTCCTGTCTGCTGATGTCTTTAGTTGCAGTGATTTTTTCCCAATATAAAATTCCAGAAAAATTCTGGAAAAATCTGAATAAAAATCGGCATCAAGGAAGCTTTCGGTTCCACCGAAGGAGATCCGGAGGGGGCCACCCCTCCCAGGCGGCCAGGTGGCGCGGCCCCACCCGTAGACGCGCCACCAGGGAGCCTGTGAGGTGGGACCCACCTCTGGTGCCCCCGTTCGGCCTATTTTTGCCCCTCGTCGCAGAAACCCTCAAGGAGAATACTACATCGCGAATTACCTCTCTGTTCCGCGGACGCAACTCTTACGAGGTCGGGAGCGCCAGAAGGCCTCTTCCCGACACCCTGCCGAAGGGAGGATTGACCTCTGGGGACCTCTCCACCACCATGGATGCCTCTCGGATGTGCCGTGAGTAGTCTACCTTGGACCATGGATCCATGACCAGTAGCTATGTGATGTCTTCTCTCCACCCTTGTTCTGCAATGTTTAGACCTTGTGAGCTGCACTACATGATCATGGCACCTATGTAATTTTCCTGTTGTTGCTATGTTGTGTTTGATGGGATCCGATGGATTATGAGATCATGTTCAGATCATGATGATTTATATTTTTTTTACCTTTTATATTATGTTCTTGAGTAGTTCTTTCATGTTCTCCGTTGCTTTTTATTGCTTTGCCCAAGTAGTAGACAGTGACTCCAAGAGGGAGCGTTATGCATGATTGTGGGTTCAGCCCCCCGATGTCTAGCTTCAGTGACAGAAACATGAGACTAGGGGATGTGCCGTTGCCACCAGGGAGAAAACGATGGTGCTTGTAACCGCGGTTGCAAGGATTGATTACCTTACGCATAGATTGTTAATGCAATTGTCTGTTGCTTTGAGTTTACACTTTGGGTGTGGCTCGCAACTTAATACCAGCGAGATTTTCTAGATAGATATCTCAAGGTGGATGATTAGAAGTAGATGAAAATGGATTTCGGTCTACTTCTCTTGGCGTACTTCCCATACTTTTGAGCCTCTTTACTTTCAAGTAGCATAATTAGCATTGCGGTGCGTTTATAATTTTGTCAAATGCCCAGTTATAATTTGGTCACCCAGCTTAGCTATTTATTGTCTTTTGGGAGAGACATCACTAGTGAACATCATGGGACCCCGGTACATATTTTCACCACTATTTACACCTCCACTTCATTTACCTCTTTTACTTTCCGTTGAAATTATCACTATTATCCTCTTGCGTTTGACCCTTTGTAATAGACAAGGACGTAGGGATTGACAACCCCTCTGTACTCGTTGTGAGCAAAGTAATGTGTGTCTGTGTGAAGGTCCATGTTAACCTCATCTCTATCCGGCAACTTAATATCTGGCGCCATTGACACCTACTTGCAGAATTCAGAGTCCTCCGGAGACATAAACCTTGGTATCTTCACCGAGGGAAATTTGCTGCTACGCTACATCTCAACCTTCCACTTGGGGTAACCAACGAGGGGCGAGAGCTATCACTTCCTCGCTGGCATTAAGAAATTTCTGGCGCCATTGCCGGGGACTCCACTCTTCAAGATAGGGGAGTTGCACACTATCTTTTACCTTCTATTTTTAGTCTTGTTAGTTTACTTTATCAATTTTTATCTTAGTGTTCTTTATCAAAAACCACAAAAAAATTATTTACCTTACTTTGTTTAGTCATTATGTCGAAATCCTTTTCCTTTGGTTTTTCACCCGAAGGGGAGATTCTCACCTTCAAACAAAGAGGTGGAGAAAGTCTGAAAGATGATTGGTTTAGAATTAATGATTCTCAAGGTAGAGCCACCAAGAAGCAATCCATTACTATCTTTCTTAGAAACTTCTATGTTGGTATTACTTCTTGGAATAGGTTTGTTTTAGATACTGCTATCAAAGGAAATTTCCTAGAATCCCCAACTTGGGAAGATCTTAATGTTATGGAAAATCTATTTGGAAAACCCCCTATTGTTAGTACACAGGAGAACATTAATTTATCTCACATTATGAATAAACTTGACAAGATAGAGCTAGATATGCCAAGTATGGGAAAAATAAATGAAGTAGATCGTAGGATTCTGTAACTCCCCGGTTGTCATGTAACAGTAATCACTTTTGTTTAACGCTAAGTCAGGTGATTGCAATGTTTGATCATGTCTCTGTTCAAATTCATCCCAAATAAAAATTCCAAAACAATGTGGTAAATAAACTTTGTCCAAAAATTGTGCAACTAATTTTATGAAATCCCTAAAAATCAGTGGACCATGATAAACCAACTTTGAGAATTTATTACAATGATTAAAAATATCAAACAATGCAAACCAGTATTGAAACAACCCCATTTGCTGGTTGTATATTCAAAAGAAATGTTAAATGATTTTATCTTTACCCCAAACTTTTTGTGGCACTCTTAACATATGCAACACAAATTATGGGGCCAGTCTCATGTCTAACAAAAATCATTTGATGCCCAAATTAAATAAAACAGTCAGTAAAAGAATTACAGAAAAAGAAACAAAATAAAAAGAGAACTATTCTATGCCACGGGCAAATCCCACCCACCCCGGCCCACCCCCTTCCTTCTTCTTCCTTCTACTGTTTATACACGCACGCCATGGACACGCACACATCCCCCTCGCACGTGCTCGGTAGAGGCTTGCCACCGTGGCCTCCTTGGAGGATAAGAAGCCACCCCTCTCCAACCCTAGTTCCCCCCTCCCATTCTCCTCCGCGCCGCCATCTCGTCGATCTGGATCCCATCTCTCCATGGCCGTCGTGCGCACCATCGTCGGTGTCCCCAACCAGAGACTGCTCGTCCCGCAGGCACCTCCGAGAGGACCTCCGCGCTCCTCCTCGTCGACTACCTCATCCCCAGCGCTCCATTGAACACGGGCTCCCCATGGGCGGCGGTTTCGTCTTCAACCTCCGCCATGGCTAACAGCGAACACCGCCGCGTTTCATCAACTCCGGCGCCGCCCCGGCTCCCTTGGGCTCGACCTCGAGGACCAACATGAGCGCCACGCCCCCATCCCCTCCCCTTTCAACGCCGCGGGCGCCTCTCATTTCCCCTTGCCATGCTTCACCCGTTGCAGCCGCCACGGTCGTGCCGCGCACGCCGGCCGTCCTGGCCACCCCCTTGCCTGCCCGCGCGCGCGCTCCCTCCCCGTGCGTGCCCGCGCAGCGGCAGCCACACGCCCGCGTCGCCCGGGCCACTAGGGGGGAAACACCCCTTGCTCGCCGCCATAACCCCCCCCCCTGTGGCTCACCGCCGGTGGCCTGGCTGGCTTAATCCAGCGGGGGAACCACTTACCGGTGGGCCAGCCAGGGACTAATCCCCCTAATTAGGCTAAATTGAAACAAGTTAACCCCCCCTGTTTGGATGACATGCGGGCCAGTGCCTAAATATAAATTATTTAAATAAAATTAGTTGCACCTGTGACTTACATGTGGGACCAGCCATTAAAATAACCTTTAGATTAATAAAGCTGTTTAATTAAACATTGTGTCTATGACTGTTGGGCCCCACTGCCAATTTAGTAATTAAATGGAATTTAGTTTAATATCAGTGTATGACATATGGGACCTCACTAATATTTAGGTTTGATAAAATGATTTATATAACATGTGAGGCTGACCAGTGGGACCCACTGGTCAGTTTTGACCAGTCAACCCCTCTGTGGATAATGTTTATTTATTTAATAAAAGAAATTCTAAAAATGTTATAAAATGATTTAAATTTGGAAATTCAATATCTTTTAAACCGTAAGTCAGATTCAAAAACTTTATACATCAAAATTGATCACAAAAATATAAAAAATATGGATATGCTTTTTTCATGTCTACCCCACCCCCCCCCCCACACCGATCATCGACATTCCCCCCTCCGGGCTATTTGTCGATAATTCCCGGTGCCGGTAAAAAACCTGCCAGATGAATTTATTCCGAACACGAAAGTTGTCCGGAATGGTTCAACTAACACGGATACACCCCCTTATCTTTGTCGGATGTCCATGACACCTCCGGCATGATACCTTCCCCGGATGAATTCCCGCTCCGAGCAACGTGCATTACACTGCGTTAGAACACCGTTAACAATGCGTTCGCCATGTATTGTATTTGTATTGCTATTATTGTTGTGTATTTATTGTTTCTCCCCCTATATTCTCCGGTAGACCCCGCTGCTACCGCCGACTACACCGCTGCCTGGTACGACTACTTCGTCGACGACCCTACCCCTACCGTCGACCTACCAGGCAAGCAGAGCCATTCTCTTCCCCAGATATCGCCTACCTTTCCGTACTTTCTTGCACTAGGCATTGTTACTGCTGATGCTACGTTACAATCCTATTCAATTGCATAGCCTGATTTTGTCGCCCGTTGTTGTACCTTCCTTATCTTATGCTGCCTGCTATAACTATATATTATATTCAGCAGTGAGCCTTGCGCATTGTTAGCTAGGACTAGATAGCGGGCCGTGGCCACTCAGGGGAGTGACGCGGATACATAATATATACAACTGCAACAGGTACGGATCAATGCAGACGCCCTAGGGAACCTACAAAGGCGAGACTTTGCCGAGTCGCTTCGAGTTTGACTTACGAGTGGAATGGACTCGTATTTCACTCTCGTCGGCTCAGTAGCGTAGCATCACCGGAATGATACGAGGTTTACCTCTTTAGTTCATTCCTCTGATGTCTTTGTCAAACCTCGTTAAGTGTGTCATCGAGGGTGATACCTCCTGGTTTCACTTAATGGTAGGCACTCGAACCAACTGGTGTCCTTAAAGGTAAGAGTCGGGCGACCCAACGGTGCCCGTCAGCGGTATATTGTCGGGAGCGACAGGGAGGGTACGACTGACATTACTGGCGTACTTGGCCCCTGCTCGTATCTCGCGAGAGTTACCAAACTACGAAAATTCGAGCTATACCAAGAGCACACGCGAGACAAGGTAAGGAGACGGTTCACCTTGTTGGTAACCGCAGTGACTTGGTGGGACGACAGGGCAGGCACCGATGTACTGGTGGTCTTGACTGCTGTCGTTGACCCCGGGTCAGTTAAGTCGAGGCAACGATAACGGTTGTCACGCAGGTTAATTAAAATTCTAAATGGTTCGGCGGATGACTTGAGAGGCCGCAAAGGCCTGTACGCACTACCTTCACGTGGGATAAGGAGTTATGGGCTCCCATGCGTCGTAGTTTGTCCGAAAGCTCTTCAGACATCAGCAGTACCGCGGCCTGCGCCGGGAAGTTGTGTCTTCTTCGTTCGAGAGGTGTGTATTTGGATTTTCTTTTTCTTCACCGGCCGGCTACGCACCGTGCAGGAGCGTGCAAGGGTGAGGGTCCTAGACCCCTTGGCACATAGGATATAGTCCGGCGGATGGCCTCTTTGTTGAGCCTTGGATGGGCTGCATCGTGTCGGATAGCCTCGGTGGGGCGTTCCCTAACAAGGTTCCCGCCACCCAGGAGATCCGAGCGTGCAGGCTGAACAGTAGTGCACCCCTGCAGGGAGTTTAATCTATTCGAATAGTCGTGTCCACGGTAACAGGACGCTTTATGCTGAAGCTGGATCTTACCACTACGAACTACTACTATTAAACTGTATGGTTCCGGGTTTTCTTCCTCGCAGGGGAGTCGAGGAGGGGAACTCGGAGGCATTTTTATTATTAATCATTACAACTTATATTATACAATGCTGCAACAACTTCTGCTTCATTGTTACTTTATGCTTTATATAAACTGTTGGCTGATTCTCTTGTCATGCTGCAAGACTCGTCAGAAGACTCGCGGGTATGCTAGATACTCACCTTTGTTTTATTTCCCCCTTTATGTTTTGCCTGATCGGCCACTGCAGTCGACGTTGGAGCCTTGGAGTCTAGGAGCAGGAGATCCTCGTTGTCGACCACCGCAACATGAAGATCCCTGATGCCTTCTACGACGTTGAGTTCCCCGTTGACCAGGAGTAGTTTGGAGGTTCCCAGGCAGGAGGCCTCGCCTTTTCGATCGAGTGTTGATTTTGTGCTAGCCTTCTTAAGGCAACCTTGTATTCTTGTGTCTGTACTCAGATACTTTTTCTTCCGCTAACTTTGTGCTTTCGAGCTGTTGTATTCGAGCCCTCGTGGCCCCTGGCTTGTATTAAACAGCTTGTATTATTTTATTTGTAGAGTTGTGTTGTGATATCTTACCGTGAGTCCCTGATCTCGATCGTGTACCTTGCGTGTATGATTACTGTACACGGTCTGATTTTGGGGGTGTCACAGATTCAAGGGAATTTAAATAGGCTTGATAGCTCCATACACAAAATTTATACCACTTTCGAGAGCATTAAATCTCATGATTTAGACCCTTCTATGATTGACAAGATTGAGGATATTATTGAAATCTTAGGAACTATGCTATCCTCTATCAAAACTAAAAAGGTAGAAACCCCCTCAAAGAAGGAACCCAAGTTCGACTACGTAAACAAGGTTCCTCAACCCAAAACAAATAAATCTGTGGTTAGAGGTGTGGAAACGGTGAAGACTTTGGAAGAGATACCACTCTTAAATAGAATTAGAAATGAAATTTCAATTGATCTCACTATCTTTGCTTTCATTCCTAGGATTATTATCACTAGGCCTTTATTCAAAAGTCCTCTTAAGACTAGTTGTACTATTGAAGAGCTTTTTGATGATCTTGATGATGGTTCAATTGTTACAACTTGATCTTATGTATCATGCCTAGATAAAAGGCATAAAAGAAAGCGCTTGTTGGGAGGAAACCCAAGATGGTTTTACTTTCAGTTTTAGTGGTCTTGATGTTTGTTAATACTGTAGCAACATCATTGTATCTTTATTTTCGAGCTTTGTGCCAAGTTTTAGCCTCCGATTGCAACAAAGTTCAAAAGTTGTGACATGTTGTCGAGAAACAGATTATGTCCTGTTGACTTAAAAATTGGCCATAAATCACTAGATCATATATTTGATCTAATTTTTTACAACATGCTCCATACAATTGTCTTTTGTGCATCTGTTTTGAGTTTTTTGATTTGAGTTGCAGAAGTGCCCCGAAATAATTATTTACTAACTGCTGGTCTGTTTTTCACAGATTCTGCCACGTTTTGAGTTTCCTTCATTTTTCAAACCTTAAGCTTGCTTTTTCTTTACAAAAGCTTTTTGGCAATCTTGAGAACAGTATATGTTCAATAATATCTTTATTTCCAGTAGAGAAAAATTATTTTATCTTGGGTACTAACCACTCTAATCAGCTTATGTTGAGTTCTGTATGAACGAGAGTTTTCAAGTATGCGAAGGAACATGATGAAAGAAGATTCAGGAGTGTCAATCGCTCAAGCTTGGGGATGCCCCCATGCACCCCCAAGAAATATCCAAGGAGACTCAAGCTTCTAAGCTTGGGGTGCCCCCGTGCATCCCCTTCTCCATCAACAATCATCAGTTCGTCCTTCTCCATGCTATATTTTTATCGCTTCATATGTTATGTGCTAGACTTGGAGCGTCTTGCTCTTTAATTTTTAGTTTGTTTTAGTTTTTTTAGCTGTTCATAACAGGTTGGATCCTAGCCTTCATTGTTTGGGAGAGAAACATGATCTACTCCACCGTAGAGCACAACATAGGCTTGCATGCTTATCTTTATTTTTTGTGTATGTTCTATATCGTTTCATAGCTGATGTCATGCTTAGCTCTTAGTTTTCATGTTTATATTTTTAAGAGATTTTCTTTAGGATGTTATAGGAACTATCTTGAGTCTTCATGTTTATCTTTTTTAGAGAGTTAGCTTGTTGCACTGAGTTGTGTGTCTTGCATGAGTCCGTAATTAAGGTTGCTATTACAAGTGTAGTAGTAACATGCAATAGTTTTGAGGTATTGATTAGAGCAATGTTTGGACATCAAGGTGCCAAGAGCTTGAGCCTATTAGTGATAGGTGTCATATTTTGCGAAATCCGTGTTTATTTTCAAATACTACAAAAATTAGTTGAGAACTCTAGTTACTAGATGGATCGCTAACCTTTGGAGGGGTTGGAATATATAGAGTACCCTCACGTACGATGGGTCGAGGATGCGCAAGGATGACCAAACCCCCATACCCTCCTCCTCGGGGTACTCGTCTCTTTGTGAATCTCCTGATTAGATAGAGAGTTACCGATAATAAGTGCATGAGCTCTTCGGACTAATGCGAGTATTCGATTGTTGGCACTTCCACCTTCCCATATTTTGCTAGCCTCTTCGGTACCTTGCATTGACCTTTATGACCTTGAGAGTCTGCACATACTTCGCTGGTGCAACTAAACCCTTGGCACGATACGCTCTGTCATCATAAAGCTCCCAAAATCTTCCTCAAAACAGACACCATACCTACCTATCAAGGCATTTCCATAGCCTTTCCGGGATACATTTCCATGCAACATCCACCATCTCATGACTCGATCTTCATGTCATACATGATTTTTCTTGATCAAGGAGCCTCATGATAGTTGGACTTTGCCCTCATTATTGCTACATGACACGCTAGTATCATTTCATATCCTGCTACACTGGCAGAGGCATACATTTGCATACATCCTGATAGTTTCCATTCTTTCTTTATGTTTGAGTGCTTTTTGTAAAGTGTGAAGATCTTCTATATTCTTGTAAAATATAGACTGTTTTCCTTAAGTGAGGAAAAGATCCCAAAGAGGACAAATTACAAGATCCCAAAGAGGAGAATTGAGAGTTAAACAGAAAGAGCCAAAGAGGCCACAAAAAATACAAAAAAATATAAAAGAGAGAAAAAGAAATAAAAAGAGAGAAGGTGACAACACTACTATTCCTTTTGAAAGATCCACACCCGTAATCCATTCCTAAATTTGTACTCCATGGAGATTATCATTCATGCATAACTATGTGGGGACCCTTACACTATAGAACGTGGCTTGCATATTCCAAGGATGATCCTCCTCAAATGAGCTCTAGGTATTCATGAGCAAGCAAGTTGGAGGAACCCCCACTAGTTCCATTTGAGAGCTTACCTTAGCTCACATGTGCATCCTTTGCATTGAAATCCCTACTCCTCACATCATATCTATCATTTGGCCTTCTCTTGCCTATGATTGTCCTCATTGATGTGAGCCTTTCACACCTTTTTTTTCTTCCTTCCCCATAATTTCTCTCTTTGCCAGCCTAAGTGCTAACGTATCTTGCTCGCGCTCATCCATTGCATGAGTGCTCAAAGTCGAAAGGGAGAGGATCAGTTTGACTTGTACCTGACTAGTGGTCTGGGGATGAGTCAAAATGAGATTCCGAAGGAGACCAAGTGTGAAAGTTTAGTAGATTGATTTCTCAGTTAAACTAATTTTTTTCTAATCCTATCTCCCATTGCTTGCACGCAAACACAAGTTGGAGACATTCGAGTCACAAACGGCGAGAGCTCTTGCACCTTTATGTTTATACTTTGCTAGAATTAATACTAACACTCTTGCCTGTTATTATCTTGAATTGAATTGCATATCTTATTTTCTTTAGTTTGAAGTTCTTATATGTGTGTTAGCATGTCACCACATAAATTATCAGCGTTATCATTTACCTACTCGAGGACGAGCAGGACTTAAGCTTGGGGATGTTGATACGTCCCAAACGTCTCTATAATTTCTTCTTGTTCCATGCACTTTTATGTGACATTGCTACATGTTTCGCTACACTTTTATATCATTTTACACATATTTGTACCTAGTAAATCAGTACACCCAGTGCCAGTACCTGTCTGCTAATGTCTTTAGTTCCAGTAATTTTTCCCCAATATAAAATGCCAGAAAAATTCCTGAAAAATCAGAATAAAAATCAGTGCCAAGGAAGCTTCCAGAGCCACGAAAGGAGAGCCGGAGGGGGACACCCCCCTCCCAGGCGGCCAGGTGGCGCGGTCCTACCCCTGGCCGCGCCACCAGGGAGCCAGGGAGGTGGTCCCCACCTCTGGTGGCCCCCTTCGGAATTACCTCTCTGATTTGCCGCCATAGCGCTTCCAAGATCGGATGCGCTAGAAGGCCTCTTCCCGGCACCCTGCCGGAGGGAGGATTGAGCTCCGGGGACATCTCCACCACCATGGACGCCTCCCGGATGTGTCGTGAGTAGTCTACCTTGGACCATGGGTCCATGACAGCTATGCGATGTCTTCTCTCCACCCTTGTTCTTCAATGTTTACACCTTGTGAGATTCCTTACACGATCAAGGCACCTATGTAATTTTCATGTTGTTGCTATGTGGTGTTTGCTTGGGTCCAATGAGTTATGAGATTATGTTCAGATCATGATGACTTATATATTTGGTTTACCTTTTATATTTTTTTCTTGAGTAATGCTTGCATGTTCTCAGTTGCTTTTTATTGCTTTGGCCAAGTAGTAGACAGTGACTCCAAGGGGGAGCGTTATGCATGATTATGGGTTCATGCCCCCCGATATCTAGCTTGACTGATAGAAACATGAGACTAGGGGATGTTCTGTTGCCACCAGGGAGAAAACAACGGTGCTTGTAACCGCGTTTGCAAGGATTGTTTACCTTACGCATAGATTGTTAATGCAATTGTCTGTTGCTGTGAATTTACACTTTGGGTGGGGCTCGCTACTAAATACCAGCGAGATGTTCTGGATAGATATATCAAGGTGGCTGATTAGAAGTAGATGCACATTGATTTCGGTCTACTTGTCTTGGCGTACTGCCCATACTTTTGAGCCTCTTTACTTTCAAGTAGCATAATTAGCTTTGCGGTGCATGTATAATTCTGTCAATTGCCCAGCTATAATTTGTTCACCCAGCTTAGCTGTTTATCGTCTTTTGGGAGAGAGACATCACTAGTGAACATCATGGGACCCCGATCCATATTTACACCACTGTTTACACCCGCTATTTATTTTCTACTTTTTTTCCTTTTCAGTTGCTATCACTATAATTATTATCCCGTGCGTTTGATTCTTTGTAAACAACAAGGCCGGAGGGATTGACAACCTCCACTTTATTTACCGCTTTTACTTTTTGTTGCAATTATCACTATTATCCTCTTGCATTTGACCCTTCGTAAACGACAAGGCCGAAGGGATTGACAACCCCTCTGTACTCATTGGGAGGAAAGTTCTTTTTGTCTGTGTGCAGGTCCATGTCAACCTCATCTCCATTCGACAACTTAATCTCTGGCGCCGTTGACACCTACTTGCAGAATTTGGAGTCCTCCGGAGACATAAACCTTGGTATCTTCACCGAGCGAAATTTGCTGCTATGCTACATCTCAACATTCCACTTGGGATAACCAACGAGGGGCGAGAGCTATCACTTCCTCGCTAGCATCAACGCACCACAATGATAATTATGCTACTAGAAAGTTAGAGGGTCAATCGTATGGGCAGTACGCCAAGACAAGTAGACCGTTTATTCATCAGCATCTACTCACTAATCATCCACCTTGAGATATCTATCCACAACATCTCGCGGTTATTAAGTTGCGAGCCCCACCCAAAGTGTAAACTCAAAGCAACAGACAACTACATTAACAAACTAGGCGTAAGGTAAACAATCCTTGCAACCACGGTTACAAGCATCGTTGTTTTCTCCCTAGTGGAAACAACACATACCCTAGTCTCATGTTTCTTTCACTCAAGCTAGACATCGGGGGGTATGAACCCACAATCATGCATAACGCTCACTCTTGGAGTTTCAATCTACTGTTTGGCCAAAGAAATAAAAAGGAACGTAGTACATGCAAGAATTACTCAAGAACAAATATATAAAAGGAGAACCAAATATACAACTCATCACAATCTGAACATAATATCATAATCCATAGGATCCCAGCAAACACAACATAGCAACACATAAACTATTATATAGACACCTTGATCAACTAGGGCAGCTTAGAAGGGCTAAGAATTGAAGCACAAGATTTGGGAGAAGACATCACATAGATACTGGTCATGGACCCATGGTCCAAGGGGTACTAATCACAACACATCCGGGAAGCACTCAAGGTGCTGGAGAAGCTCCCGGAGATCAACCTCCCTCCGGTAGGATGCCGGGATGAAGTCTTCTGGAGATCTTGATCTCGGGATCGCGGCGGCGGTGGAACATTGGTTAAATTCGCGATACGGAGTGCCTCGAGAGGGTTTATGGAACTGGGGCTACATATAGGCCAAAGGGGGGCTCGTGGGGAGGTCCCACCCCTCGGGGTCGCCTCCTAGCGCGGCCTAGGGTGGGGCCGTGCCACCTGGCCGTCCCGGAGGGGGTGGCCCCCCTCCAGATCTCCTTTGGGCATCTGGAAGCTTCTGAACTATTGATTTTTTATATATTTTTCCTAGAATTTTCCGAGCACTTTAATAGTTGGTCTTTTTTCTGCAATGCACGGACAACAACAGAAAGAAACTGGCACTGGGAACTCGGTTAGTAGGTTAGTCCAAATATGTTGAAAAAGGTATGAAAGTTAGCAAAACACATAGAAATATCACTTATATAAGCATTGAACAAGCAGAAATTACAGATACGTTTGGGACGTATCAACATCCCCAAGCTTAATTCCTGCTCGTCCTCGAGCAGGTAAATGAAAATAGAGATAATTTCTGTGGTGACATGCTACCAACACATATGAACTTCATAGTAAAGCAAGTAAGATATGCAATTCAAGTCAAGACAATAACAAGCAAGATTCTATATCTAGTATTGAAACTAGCAACGTCAGAACATAAAGGTGCAAGAGCTCTCGCTGTCCGTGACTCGAATGTCTCCAAATGGTGTTTGCGTGCAAGAAGTGGGAGATGGGTTTAGAGCATAAAAATATATATAGTTTAATTGAGAACTCAATCTACTAAAACTCCACACTTGGTCTCCTTCGGAATCGTACTTTGACTTGTCCCCAGACCACTAGTCAGGCACAAGTCAAGCTGATCATCCTCCTTCGACTTTGAGCACTCATGCAATGAATGAGCGCAAGCAAGATATGTTGGCATTGAGTATGGCAAAGAGAATAATGATGGGGAAGGAAGACAAAAAATGTGTGAAAGGCTAACATTAGAGAGGACAATCATAGGCGAGAGAAACCCAAATGATAGATATGATGTGAGTAGTAGGGATTGCCAGGAAACGGATGCACATAAGATCGATGGAAATCTCTCCAATGGAACTAGTGGGGTTGCATACAACTTGCTTGCTCACGAAAACCTAGAGCTCATTTGAGGTGGCTTGTCCTTGGAATATGAAAGCAAAGTTCTATAGTGTAAGGATCCCCACGTAGTTATGCATGAATGATATGAAAATCTCTATGGAGTACAAATACTACTTTGGAGCACGAGTTTTGATCTTTCAAAAGGAATAGTAGTGTTGGCCCCTTCTATCTTTTTATTTCTTTTTTTCTCTTTCGTTTTTCTATTTTTTGTATTTTTTTGGCCTGATTGGCTCTTTCTATTTATCTCTCATTTGTCCTCTTTGGGATCTTATATTTTTTCCTCATTTGGGAACTTTTAATTTGTCCTCTTTGGGATAATTTCCTCACTTAAGGGCAACACTTTATATTTTACAAGGATATAGAAAGAAGATCACACACTTTACAAGAAGTACTCAACATAAAGAAAACTGAAAACTATCGTGAAGTATCCCTCTGCGAGTGTAGCAGGATATGCAATGATACTAGTGCGTCATGTAGCAATTATAAGGGCAAGGCCCAACTAGCATGCGGCTCTACGATCAAGCAAAAGCATGTATGACATGAATATCAAGTCATGAGAAGATGGATGTTGCATGGCAATGTATCTCGGAAAGTCCATGGAAATGCCTTGATAGGTAGGTATGGTGGCTGTTTTGAGGAAGGATATAATGAGGTTTATGATGACAGAGCGTATCATGCCAAGGGTTTGGATGCACCGGCGAAGTTTGCACCAACTCTCAAGATGAGAAATGGTATGCACGGTACCGAAGAGGCTACAAAAATGTGGATGGTGAAAGTGGCAACAATCAAATACTCGCATTATTCAAAGGAACTCATGCACTTATTATCGGTAACTCTCTATCTAATCAGGAGGTTCACAAAGAGACAAGTACCCCGACGAGGATTGTATGGGGGTTTGGTTATCCATGCGCATCCTCGACCCATGGTACGTGAGGATACTCTATATATTCCAACCCCTCAAGAGGTTAGCGATCCAGCTAGTAGCTAGAGTTCTCAACTAATCTTTTTGTACTTTTTGAAAATAAACACGGATTGCCCAAAATACGACACCTATCACTAATAGGCTCAAGTTCTTGACACCAAAAGTCCAAACATTACTCAAATCAATAACTCAAAACTATTGCAAGTTAGTACTATACTTCTAATAGCAACCTATATTACCTACTCATGTCAAGACACGCAACTCAGTGCAATAGACCAATTCTCTAAACAAGATAATCATGTTAACTCAGTAGAGTTCCAAAAGCAACAACCTAAATAAAATCTCTTAAAAATAAAATCATGAAAACTAAGATCTAAGCATCACAACAGCTATAAAAAGATCGAAAATAGTTTCATTCCACCTGGGGTAGATGCACCCATCTAATCACCATACGATCAATCAACATTGAGATTCGTGATGATAGGTTGAGAGAAAAAAATTCACGAAAGACATACACTAAGTGGGCACTAATTACATACATGTGTCAATAATATTTGGAATGACATTGCAGAAAAATAGTGCTCTACATTGTACTTTTTTGAATGACATTGCAGACAAACAGTCCTCTATTTGTTTTGAACATTACATTGTAGACAAATAGCTCAACAGACGCATTGCACAACTATAGAATTCTATTTTACACAATGCAGCATAGGATAAAAAAAGTAGAGTAGATGAAAGGTAAACGTACATGTTTAAAAAAATTATTTTGTCTATATGTGGCAAGCATACACAAGCAGTTGTGCCAAAGCAATGCTTCTTTTTTGGGTCATTCAAGTACTAAATGGTGTAGCTATAAACATTACTTTTTTGACCCACATGTCTTTCGATCTGGAATTCTATTTTAAACAATGCAGCATAGGACAAAAGGTAGAGTAGATGAAAGTTAAACACACATGTCTAGAAAATATATTTTGCCTATATGTGACAAGCATACACAAGTAGTTGTGGCATAATGCTTCTTTTTTGTATCATTCAAGTACGAAATAGTGTACCTACCAGCCAATGGACGATCAAAACCATCACATGTCATAAATAAAAAATGTGCTAATCATATTTCACTATTCACGAACTATTGATTAAGAAAATACTACTAGTATAGGAATCAAATATCTAGAAGTGTTGAACGGTCGATACCCGGGGAGCATCTATCCCCCGTGGCTTAAAATCCAAACTCGAAAAGGTAAAGAACACACAATCAAAGATAAGCATGGAAAATATGTTGTGTTCTAGGGTGGAGTGGAGCGTGTTTCTCTCCCAATCAAAGTAGGCTAGGGTCCAACTTGTTATGAACATCAAGCAAAATAAAATAAACTAGAAAGTAAAGAGTGAGAAGCTCCAAGCATAGCATGTAACACATGAAGTGATAAAAATATAGCATGGAGAATGACGAACTGATGATTGTTGATGGAGAAGGGGATGCACGGGAGCATCCCCAAGCTTAGAAGCTTAAGTCTCCTTGTATATTTCTTAGGGGTGCATGGGGGAGTGGCTCTCCAACCGCGACGCCCTCCTGGGACCATGTCTGCCGGGGAGTGGCTTCCGTCGATTGTCATGACGGGGATGCTACAAGGATATCAAGACTCTGGTATGGTCCTTCGCCATGGCTTCCGACTTCCCTCTCCTGGGGAAGATGAACCCCTTCCTCGAGAGGGTGAGCGGGTTTTGCTCCTTTATCATGTGGATCGCGGGTTTTCTCTTCCTCCTCATCCGTTCTTGTTGGATTTTTTTGGCTTTTATTGGTTCTCAACTTCATCATCTTGTCCCAAATGCCATCACTTTTCTCTCTAGCTTTTTTACCCTATGCAAGGGTTTCTTGGTCATAGAACCCCATTGGCATCTCTTCCGCACCATCCATACCATCAAGCTTCAGAAGGCGAAGAAGTTTGGGGAAGTTGGTGGTGTGGAATTCAACCATTTATGCGGGGGTTTGTTCTTAGCCAGGAAGCAGGGAACCCAGTATTTTTCTTCTAGTCTGCCGGATTCTGTAAAGAACTGGCAGAATAGTTGGTTCTATTACAAGGTGGCTGAAGGGCCAGGAGTTCGTACTTTGCCCCATTACGCGGATGTGAGGCTGACCAATTCTCAATGTTGGAATCCTCGCCTCACCAACACTGAGAAGGAGCAGGTGCTCCCTTTGATGCACGAAGTTGTGAAGCTGAAAAATAATGGCTTAGATGCTATGGATCTAATTTCCACTATTGTTATTCGGAGGATCCAACCTCTCCAAGCTAGGGCTCGAGGGATGTGGACGTACACTGGGCTCGAGGATGAAACTCGATATAGCAATGTCGAGATGCCAATAGATGAATTTGAGCATCAAATGAAGGTCATCACTAGCATGGCCCATGGTCTACAGTCGTCGGGTCGAGTCAGACCATTTGACAGCGAGCACCCTCCTACTTTTTATAGGTTCATTCATTTTGTATGCATTCTAATCTTCTTTTTCATGTTTGCTCTGACTTGAGCCTTTTGTTTTTCTGTGTCAGGATGTTTCCTGATTCCATTCGCCTATTCCTTTGGCTCCTCAGCATCCCACAGAGGAAGATGAAGATAGCAATACTGGCGCAAGGATTGGTGTTGAGGCTGGAGAGGAGCTAGAATCCGAGGCGGCTCGTTCTCAAGTGTCGTCCGAGATGCGATCAAAGAGCAATCAAGACCGCGACTCGGCGCGAGAGGGTCCTACTCGGACTCCCAGGAGGTCTCATCCTCCGAGTGGTGAAGAGGGTAGCAGCAAACTTCCAGCGTTGGGTTCCAGTCATGGGAGGGTTGCGCCTTTGAAGCCCAGGAAAAATCTTGTAACTCTTGGGGGTAGGAAAGTTAGCCCTTCGGTGGATGCTGCTGAGGCTAGAAAGGCAAAGGGAGATGGATCTAGTCCAGCCAAAGTTGTTGTGGCTCCCCCGAGGCGTTCTTTGAAGACCGCTCGCAAGTAATATTGTCATTTTCTTTTTAACTTGATATTTCGCCAGTTCTTCAATCTTCTCAACCTTCTTGTTTTGAAGTGTTCGTCCGAGTGGTTCTGAGTCACTTCCTGGGGTTGAGGACCAAACTACAGAGACATATGAGGATGTCCGCACCTGCGGAGTGACCGATTTTCCTGTCATGGACACCATTCTTGAGGATGCTTCGACTGGCAGTGAGGATTCTCGATCATGTCTTTTGATGCTTTTATTACCATAGCTTCACATTTTCTAATCATGTCTATTGACTTCATTTTTCCTTAGAAGACACGGACATTGATTCTGCTGCAAGTCCAACTCGGACAGTGATTGATCCTACTTCCCCTGAGGTAACTATTCCTGAGGTAGTTGTTCTTGAAAAATATGCTCCCCCTGAATCACGTCATCCTACTGCCGATAGTTCATCTTCTCCTTCCGTTTCGCGCGAGGCTCCTATGGAAAAGGTTGTTGAGAGAGCTCCTGCTGCTCCAGCAACTGGGCAAGAGAGTACTCCAGCTTTCTCGACTCCGGTCCCAGTTGTTGTTCCGGTTGAGAATGCTATCATTAGCGGCCTGAAGGAATCCTTGGTGAATGACTCTCAATTTGAGCTGGGCTTGCGCGAATTAGCTTCTGAAGCCGAGTTGGTGAAGACAAACATGCACGTAAGTACCTATGTAAGTTTTCTACCCACTGGGTGTTCGAATGACTTTCTTGTTGAGTTTTTGTTGTTTTTGGTGATATGAAACTTCCACTGGGGGCACTTCTTAGAGCACCCAGTGGGTGTAGCCCCCAAGGCTCCGAGTAAATTTTTGAAGTTATTCGGAGTCTTTTGTGAGGGGACTTTGTATTATGAATTTCCAGTGGGGGCACTTCTTAGTGCACCCGCTGAGTGTAGCTCCCAAGGCTCCGAGTAACTTTTTGAAGTTATTCGGAGTCTTTTGTGAGGAGACTTTATTTTATGAATTCCCAGTGGAAGCACTTCTTAGTGCACCCACTGGATGTAGCCCCCAAGGCTCCGAGTAACTTTTTGAAGTTATTCGGAGTCTTTTGTAAGGAGACTTTGTTTTATGACCTTCCAGTGGGAGCACTTCTTAGTGCACCCACTGGGTGTAGCCCCTAAGGCTCCGAGTAACTTTTTCAAGTTATTCGGAGTCTTTTCGTAAGGAGACTTTGTTTTTACTATGATTCTTCTCCTGTACTAGGAGGCTTGCAAGCTGGGTTCTTCCTATGTAAGTTTACAAGGGTAGAATGAAGCCACGAAGAAAGCATATGAGATGTTGCTTGAAGAGAAGAACAAACTGAAGAAACAACATGCTGAAGAAAGTGGTAAGATATCCTGTCTCATATTGTATAAGAAGAGATAGTGGCTTGATTCTGATACCATTTTTCCTTTTCTTTGTGTCCTGACGCAGAGGTGGCAAAGAAATATTTTGATTGCAAGATAAGGGAGAATGACGATTTTGTGGCCAAGATGAAGAAGGAGATAGAGCAGGCTGAGAAGCGTGCCAAAGAGAAGAGATCTTTGGAGAAATCCCTGCACTTCTACAAGGAAGCTGTGAAAGAGAACTAGGCCAGCATTGCTAAACTCCAATCTGATCTGGAAAAGGTGTCCGAGCTGCGCTCCAAGGAGGAAGAAACCCACAAGGCCGAGCTGGAAGCAACTCGGGAATCTGTGAAGGCAGCGGAGGAGTATTGTGCTGGGAGGTTTGCTATTTTCAGTGAGACTCTAGCTGGTGAGTTGTGAGTAGCTTCTTGGGATTATGGTTTCGAGTCTTCTCGATTAGTAATATGCTAACTTGTTTCCTTGCAGCGTATGCCACCGATCCGGAGGAGGAGCAAGCTCGAATGGCCGAGTTTGCCAAAATAATGAAGAGGCACAACTACACGCCAGTGACAACGCAATTTTCTTTAGCTCGAGGCTTGCTGACCATGAGGTGTGCCAAGGCTAAGAAGTTTGCCGAGGAATTCATGGGTGCCACCCTGGCGCTGAAGAGCAAATTGTCACCTGGTGAGGAAAATTGTGTGAAACTTGATACGATTTTCCCCATCCTTCAAGCAGCTCCTCAGCAATTAGCACGCTGGAGGCGGTCTTCGGCGCGGAGTGGTGCAAAATATGCCCTGGCCCTGACCAAGGCACACTTTCCCGAGAGGGTTCACAAGCTTGAAAGGGTTGGTGGCGGTGATCCTGAACAGGGACAAAGTTGCACCACATTTCGGCCTCGCTATGTTGAGACTGCCACTCGGATTGCCCTGATTCCTTATCTGGACCCCTTTGTGGAATCTACTGGCGTCTTGAGCGAGTCAGGTGAAGCCGAAGATGAATGAGCGTTTGTCTAGGATGAGAAAAACTGTTAAATTTGCCTCGGTATGCCGAGTGGTCTTGTAATGAATATTTCCATGGTTTTTGTTGTGCCTTCGGCACTAGACATGCTTTTTTTCATTAGCTATCTATGGATATGTTTGAAAATATTCTTTTGTTATCTGGTTGTGCATTAAGTAACCCTAAAGAGTATGGAGGGATACTTAGAAAAAATTTCTAAGCTCTCGTCCGAACTACGCATAGCTACGGATGCCACGTCCAATCGGATGCCTTGCTGGGATGCATACCGAGCTAACGCCCCCTTTGCGAAGTTTGTTCCATTGTCAGTGATGATGTTGTTCGGCAATACATACCTGGTTGCGATATCTGCACGAACCTGACCGCAGTCGGTCCATCTAGCTTCTTGATCGGCCTTGCCTCGATCCAGTTGGAAAACTTGTCTACAGCCACCAGCACATGTGTCATGCCAGCTCTGGCTGTCTTGAATGTTCCCACCATGTCCAGTCCCCAAACTGCAAATGGCCATGTGATCGGAATGGTTTTAAGTTCTCAAGCTGGCAAGTGGCTCTTTGCTTTTAATCTTTGGCAACCATTGCAGTGCTTTACTATCTCCTCTGCCGCTGCTTTCGTAGTCAGCCAGTAATAAACATGGCGGAAAGCCTTGGCCACTATTGATGTGGCTGATGCGTGATAACCACATTCACCTTGATGGATATCCCTGTCACAACCCCAAGTTAGGTATGTGCTAGGATCAAGTGCTCCTTTGCATCATGATAAAAATTTTCAAAAGAAATCTTTGAAATCAAACTCAAAAGCAAAATGGGAGAAGGAACCCCCCCCCAAGATGAATTAATTCAAAAGGCCAGATAAAAATCTTCTCCAAAAATTCATGTTAGATTTTTGAAAAGTCTTATAAATGAGTGTGATCACATATCAAGTGATGTGGGCCCCACCCCATTCTCATAGATTTTTCAAATATTCAAACAGTGCCTTGGAATTAATTAAAAACCCCTATTTGAGTTAAGATTCAAATTATTAGAATTTTAAAAATGTTGAAACTTTATAAGTGGCTAGTATATATTATTATGAGGCCATATAAAATTTTTCAGCATTTAATAAAATGCCTAGCTATTTTATTAGCTAGGTCAACATAGAAGCAGAAATAAATAAAAAGAAAGGGGAAAGACAGAGAGAGGGAGGCTTACCTTACGCCCAGGGGCGAAGGCCCAGCCGGCCCAGCCCACCTGGGGCTTCCTGTCGTCTTCCTCCGGGCACGAGCACACAGCTGCGTGCCCGGCATGCTGCCCTTGACGCCGTGGCCTCCTCCTAGCCCTTCCCTTTCTCCTTCTCGACGCCACGCACGCCCAGCGACGCCCCGCGCCTCACCTTCCCCTCCTCGCCCTCTGGTTCGTCCTCCCCTCGAAGAACAGCGACACCACCGAAACCCTAGCCGGGCGCGGCAGTGCACCGACGTGGCGACTGAGCTCCTCCAGCCTTGCCGCCGTGTCTAGCCGCTCCAGCACCGTCGACTCCGTCGTTCCCCCAAGTCAATCGAAGCTCAACGCCATCGAAGACGACGCGAGCTTAACGTTCTTGCCGCCGACCACCGAGGAGGAGAACTCCAATTCCTCCTCCGTCAAGCCTTCTTCGACCTCGCCGTCACCGCAGTTGTAACCAGGGTGAGCTCACGCCTCGTTTTCACCCACTTCCCCCTCCCCGGTCGCCCTATGCGTTGATCCGCCATGGGAGCCGAGGCATGCCGCCGGCATGGATGAAGTTGCGTTCACTCCCGTGCACCTAAGCCCCCACCTTGTTGTCCGTTGTGTTGCTGCGCGCTCCAGGAACCCAACACCACTCACCTTTCTATCTTTCGTGCATGCTAGCGACCTCCTCGTCGAAGCTCAGCCACGGCCGCCACCAAGCACGACGCCGGCGAGGCTACAACCTTCCCCAACCCTCCCCGTGGGCACGAGGTGATGCGGACGTGCACAAGGAGCAATCCAGTGCATTCCCCGTGCCAAGCCGTGGCCATTTTGGCACTTCGGCGAGGCGCCGCCGTCCTCTGGGTCGTCGTCGTCATGTCGCCGGCGGGCCTGTGTTGTTTAGGGGCTAACCCCCCTCCTAATCCCTCTCTCTCTCTCACAGACAAGTGGGCCCTAGACCCACCTAAACCCCTCTGTTAGTTTAATCTAACAGGGATTAACCCCACTAAGACTTACAGGTGGGCCCCTGTTGTCAGCCCCCTGGTGACATCAGCACTGCGTCAGCTTGATGCAATAAATCTTTTCCAGAGATTAAAAGAATTAAAGAAAAGAGACAAAATTCCAGAAAATTCTTTAAACTTTTAAATTCAATAACTAATTCATATTAACTCCAAATTGGACAAATAATATGCCTAAAATTATCAGAAAAATACAAGGATTATGAATATGCAATTTGTTTTCATGTTTGTCCATTTTAAAATGGGTGAACAGTAGCAAACATGCATCTGGATCCTTTTCAAATTCAAATTTGGAGTGAATTTGCAAATGACTTTGCAACACCCTTAATTCAAATGGATTCATCCACACATCAGAGACATTACTTCAACTATACCACATCACTTCATGATCAACATTTTCAAATGAACTTTCGTGCATTCAAATGCATTTGAAATTCATCGATAAATCAAATGGAGTTTGAATTTGCATTTCAATAGCAATATACTGCTTTTAAATGGAATGATCAACACATCAGTACCTTGAACATCACCATTACAATCTTATTCATGTGATTGTGCATTGTACATTATGTTGATCCTATGATTGTCATGTTGCTGATAGAAGTAGAGTCGGAATCCGAGATCACCCCTTCGTTGAAGACCCCGTGACTGAACCTCGTCAGCAAGGCAAGCAAACCCCCTTTGATCATCTCTATAAAATCCCAATTCCCTCTGAGTCTCGCTTATGCATGTTTAGGAGATCACCTTGTATTGATTCTACCGCATAGTTGAACCCATATCCTTTGCATGACCTATCATCTTGTCACAGTAGTAAGAAAAACCACAATCCTAGCAGATGTAGGAGTTGGTTGATATCATGTGGCCCCTGCAATTGTTACTGCTTATTGCATGCTTAGTGTTACAATGAGGTTGCTTTTGATGTGAGTCGGGATGATGGTAAACATGGTGTTGATGAAAGTGAAATGTGTTGGTGAATCTACCCTAATACAAGGTGAACGATGAGAGGCTGTGTAGGAGTACACAGTGGGTTGTCTCGTTGCACACCGCCCTAAGCACGAGTTCTTGTGTGGTGATCCAAGACGAAGAGTACTACCACATGTTGGGCATATGGACCCCCGCTCAACCTACTAACTCACCCCTTCCCAATTCAATGAGTCGCATTAGTTCGGAGTTCTGGTAGGTCTGTGGCACGGTCTACGAAGTGGAAGAACGGCTATTCAGACCGGCTTGGGACCCTGCACACATCTTCTGGGACCACATCGGTAAACCGGCCGGGTTCACGATGTGGATTCCAGCCCAGATAGGCGTCTCCATTGAATTTGAGTTGGCTGTGAGGTAAAAGTTGTGGGAATTATCCTCGCCGGCACCTCTTGAACGGTGTCGAGTACAAAGGCGGTAACTGATAGTTTCATATGTGTTGCAGTACACCCCTGCAGGGTTAACAAAACAATTCGAATAGCCGCGTCCGCGGTAAGGGACTACTTGGAGAGCTGTGCTCGATTATTAGACAACTTGAACCGGATACTCCTAAAACTCGCAAGATAAGCGTGAGTGCTATGGTGTGCTTCTCGTGGGGAAGTCGAGGAAGTAACCATAGTGGTGTAATTGGTTGAAGAGATGTAGTGGACTCGTGTACGCTCCTTACCTCAAGTCTGGTACTCGTAGTTCAGGACTAGCCAAGTCAAAGCTGGCACTTCTGCAAGTGAAACCCCACCTCCCTTTACCTTGATACATGTGCATGAGTAGTATAGCTCCTATGTAAGTCTTGCTGAGTACGATTTTGTACTCACGTTTGCTTAATCTATGTTTTAGATGAACCCACCGACCCCGATGGTGACTTCTACCCGAAGCTCGAAGAATGAAGACTCAGACCAAGACCAAGCTAGTGTAATCCCAGTCAGACGACTGGTTCCCTCGTGGAGGGCTTGTTTTTAGATAAGGCTTCTCTAAGCCATTTGTTAAACTTGTCTGTACTCAGACCTACTTTGCTTCCGCTTGACTGTTGTAATGTTGGATGACATGCTTGTGATCTCTGTGTGCATTCTGTAAGAGTTATTAATAAAGATATATACTTTGTAGAGAATTGCAATGATACCTGCTGTTCATACAAGGCATGTGTGTTGCGTGTATGTTTATAACATGCATGTCTTAGTATGGGTTTTCGAGACCTTAGTTGTGATTTGGTTGGCGGTCTTTTATTGTCAGAACCCCAACTAGGGTAAGTACTAGGTTTGTTTGTGCCCTTTGCATCATGCAAAAATTCAAAAAGAAATTCAAAATGGGGAAAGAAAAGCCCTAGAAATTTTAAGTCAAATGGCCAGATAAAAATATTTTTCCAAAAATCATTTGAATGTTTGGAAAATTCCTATAAATGTTGCTGATCATTTTAAAAGTGGTTTGGGATCAATCCCATGCACATGGAATTTTCTAATATTCAAACAGTGGCTTTGGAAATTAAAATAACCCTATTTGAATTGAAATTCAAAATATATTGAATTTCAAAAATGCTCAAATTCTAGAAGTGACTTTCTACTGGTCACCTAGGATTTATAAAATTAATTGGGCATTTTAATAAATTTCTCTGCTATTTATTTTTGGGGCAAAACAAATTACAGAAAACAAAACAGAAGAAACAAAAGGAAAGAGAAATCCTGGCCAATCTGGCCCAACTCTTCCCCCAGCCCACTGGCCTCGGCCCAGCCCGCAGCGGCCGCTTGTCGTCTTCCCCACCGACGCCGAAGCAGTTCGGTGGCGGCCTGGGAGCATGCCGCGGCGCCACCGCGACGCCGAGAAGGCTCCAAGGCCCCCTGTGCCTCTTTCCCTCGCCGTGGAGACCCCGTGCACGCCCCGCTCTTCTTCCCCCTCTCTCTGGACCTCCTCCTCCTCTCCCATCGTCGTTCTCGCACCCGCCCGAAGTCCACCGCAGAGCGCCGCCGTGAGCCCGCGCGACCAGAGACGTCAATCGGCCGGGAAAAGCTGTCCAGGAGGAAGCCCGACCTCGACTTCGTCTAGCCGCACCCTCAATCGAAGCCCGGACGGCCCCGAGCCGCCGTGTTCTCCATCGACGTCTCGCCGGAGCCGCGGAAGCCCGTCGTCGATTTCGTCTCCGTCAGCCCTCCTCCGGCCTCCTCGACGGCCCCTTCACACTCAGGGTGAGCTCGCTCCCATTTCCCCCCTATTTCCGTCTCCTCCCGTGCCCCGGAGCCCGATTCCGACGAGGTCCAAGCTCCGGCAGCCGCTACTCTTGTCGCCGACGTCGAAATAGCCGTCCCCGAGAACCCCAGCTTGGCCCAGGCGAAGCACGCGAGGAAGGGGATCCCTCTGGTGGTCTTCCCGTTCGTTTTGAGGCACTGGAACGCCGTCCATCACGACTCCGGCGAGTCTCCAGTCGCCGGCGGCGACACTCCGGCCAGCCCCGATTAATTAACCCTAATCCACTCCTTAATCAACCCCCACAGTGACTGACATGTGGGCCAGCCCCCCCTTAACCTTCTCTTAAGTTAAATCAAACCGGGTTAACCCCCTGAGAGACTGACAAGCCGACCCCACCAGTCAGCCCCCCCTGTGATGTCACCTTGAGCTCAGCATGACGCAGTAAAGAAATTCCAGAAATTAGAATTGATTTAAAATATTCCAGAAAATCATTTAAACTTGGGAAATTCATAACTAATTCATATGAACTCCAAATATAGCAAATAATATGTCTAAAAATATCAGAAAAATCCAAGGATTATAAATATGGGCTCTGTTTTCATGTTTGACCAATTAAAATTGGGTGAACAGTGCAAAACATCCATATGGCTTTAATTCAAATTCAAATTTGAAGCACATTTGCAAATGACTTTGCATTTGAATTCTTTTAAATGGAATTGTAACCACTTTGTGACCAAGAACATCACCATTACAATTTTGATCATGTGTTTGATGCATTGCAATTATATTTATACCTTGTTTGATTGTTTGCTCGATAGACGTGCAACCGGAACCGGAGGCCACCCCCTTCGTTGAAGACACCGTTATCGAACCTCGTCAGCAAGGCAAGCGAAACCCCTTTGATCATATCTATAAAATCCCAATTCCCTCTCAGTCTCACTTATGCATGTTTAGGAGATCACCGAGACACGTTCTTTCGCATAGTTGAACCCATTCCGATGCATGACCTATCATTCTGTCACCGTATTAAGCAAACCACAATCCTAGCAGATATAGGAGTTGAATGATGAGCATGTGGCCCCTGCAACTGTTACTGCTTTTGCTACTTAGTGATACAATGAGGATGTTTTGATTGTGAGTCGGGATGGAATGAACACAGTGGTGTTGATGAAAGTGAAACGTGTTGCTCAATCCACCCTAAGCAAAGGTGAACGATGAGAGGCTGTGTAGGAGTACACAGTGGGTTGTCTCGTTGAACACTACCCTAGGCCCCGAGTTCCTGTTTTGTGATCCAATACAAAGAGTATGACCACATGTAGGGTTTATGGGAGCCCCGTTTGGCCTCTTTACATACCGATCCGGTCCAGGAGTCACAATAGATTCGGGTTTTCCATTTGGCATGTGCATAGAAAAAGAATGAAGAAAGGTTGCATCATCCTAGATATGTGGTGGACTTGTGAGGCAGTAAAACCATCTAGCAGAGGTGGCGTCTCGGTCCCTTACATTATCTGAGTCCGTTTCGTGGAACCGGCCGGACTCTCGAGCGGTGCCAAACTCAGGTAGTCGACTCCCGGATTAGAGAAGGTGATGTGAGGTTAGTGCCTTGGTTTCATCCACGTCCGACATCCGCTTGAAGGATGCCAAGAACGAGGCGATAAGTGATGACACACGTGTGAAGATGTACACCCCTGCAGGGTTAATGAACTATTCGAATAGCCGTGTCCGCGGTTATGGACTACTTGGAAACCTCTACTTGATCATAGACAACTTGAATGGATATTTATAAAACTCGCAAGATAAGCGTGAGTGCTATGGTGTGTTTCTTCGTGGGGAAGTCGAGGAAGTAACCATAGTGGTGTATTGGTTGGAGATGTAGTGGACTCGTGTACGCTTCTTACCTCAAGTCTGATACTCGTAGTTCAGGATTAGCCAAGTGAAAGCTGGCACTTCTGCATGTTGAACCCACCTCCCCTTTACCTTGATACTTGAGCATGAGTAGTGTAGTTCTGATGTAAGTCTTGTTGAGTACGACTTTGTACTCACGTTTGCTTATTCTATGTTTAAGCTGAAAACCCGGACCCCGATGGAGTCACCTTCGTGAAGCTCGATGTTGACCTTGGTAGTATAATCCCAGACAGCAGTCTGGTCCCTCGTGGAAGGGCATGTTTGTTTACAAGGCTTCTCTAAGCCATTTGTTAAACTTGTCTGTACTCAGACCTAATTTGCTTCCGTTGTATGATGTAATGTTGATCACAGACATGTGATCTCTGTATGCTCTATGTGTATATCAATAAAGAGTACTTTGTAGAGTTATGTGATGATACCTGCTGTTCATACTAGGCATGTGTGCTGCGTGTATGTTTATAACATGCATGTCTTAGTATGGGTTTTCGAGACCTTAGTTGTGATCTGGCTGGCGGTCTTTTATACACCAAGTGGCCCTTAGATGTGCGCAGCTTGGGGCATCGCGATGCGATTGTTCGTGACTCTGTCACGTGCACACTTTGTTGTATGATCGAGCCCGCCCTAGACCCCGACTAAGTGATCGGGCTGGAGTAAGTCTATGTAAGAGTTAGGATCCAATCGATAACATGGTTGAGGCGACTTGTCTATGAGTATGGGATTCACCACCCATAAGCATTTAGACTTGTGAGCGGACGTTGAGGACCCATCTCAGTTGATCATCCGGCCTGAATGGGATGCCCCTCACGTTCGATGCTTACCGAGAACGTTCTGTGCTTGGCCTTGTCTGCTTAGACAAGTGGGTACTGTTCTCGGCTCTCCATGTGATTGTATCATGACTGGAATTACATACGCTAACCCCGGGTCCCGACAGACTTGGTATCAGAGCAGGACTGTCTGTAGGATTAGAAACCCTAGGTCGAAGTCGAGTCTAGCATTCTATAGTTATATAGTTGCTGTGGGTATATAAGGGAACAACGTAAGGCTTCTTTTTCTCCTTACCCTCATCGATCTGAGTTCTGGGTCACCCTTATCTTTTCTACGGGATGATAGGACTAGGCTCATCTATGTCTTACTAGAACATCTCGTTGTTTGCTTCCTTGTAGCCGTAGGATTGTTGTGGTCGTCCAGACTCATCGAGTTTTGAATTCCTTGAGGAAGTTCTGTTCAATCTCCTCGAGGTTATCTTGTTTTCATCCCGGTGTAGCCGTTATGCTGCCGGATTTTTCCCATGTTTCTGTGAATCTTTGCCTTCGCATTATAATCCTTTCCGCCTTCATCATGTCTTGTTATCCTTGAATCCATCATTCAACCTGTTATGATTGTTGATTTTTATCACACAGGATGTCAGGTGGAACTCGTAGTGTTGTTCGTCGGAATCGAGACCGTGTTCGGAATCGAAATGATGATGAACCTCTACCACCGTCTTCTGCGGCGGAAATCATGATGGAAGCTGAGAAGAATCAACGCGACCAAACACGCCTTCTGGAGCTCATCGAGCAGAATACCTCGCGTCTTGCAATGTGGTTGTGAGCATTCAGGACTTCATCCTCCTCAAGCCACCGGTATTCCGATGTTCTTATGAGCCCCTTGAAGCTGATGATTGGCTCCGTTCTATCGAGCGTAAGCTTGATACTGCACATGTTGCTCCCGATGATCGAGTTATATTCGCGGCATACTTTCTGGAAGGTGCTGCTGCTGAATGGTGGGAGAACTATGTTGCGATGCAGCCAGATGGTCACCTAGTGACTTGGCAGGAGTTCCGTGATGCCTTTCGAGGGTATCACCTTCTAGATGAGTTGATAGAGCGCAAGAAGGAAGAGTTCTGCAATCTGACTCAAGGAGAGATGTCGATGCACGAGTATGTGAGAGAATTCAACCGTCTTGCTCGGTATGCCCAAGATGAGATCACCACCGATGCCAGAAAGCAGGCAAGGTTCCGCAAAGGACTTAGCCCCATCCTTCGTCATGATCTCAACCTCATCGAATTTGCCACCTTTGAGGATTTAGTCAACAGATCCTTCAGAGCTGAGCATGGCAATGAAATTTTCGAGGAATCTCGCAAGCATGCTCTTGAGCTTGCTCCTTCTTCAAGTTCAGCCCCTCAGAAACGCCAAATTTGGATTCCAACCAGAGCCATACCTCAAAACTTTCTGCAGAGACCAACCTCCAATATATGCCATCCACCCCAACACATTATTCCACCCCGGAATGATGGTGTGCAATGAAGCAATTCCACTCCCAACATTTCAGACAGGGTATGCTTTAAGTGTGGTCTTCCAGGCCATTACTATCGACAATGCCCTCAGGTCTTGATGGAATCACGTCATTCTCGACCCAAGCCTCCAAAGAAAGCAGCCACCAAAACCATCCCAGCAAAGCTTCCAGTCACAAGTAGTGGTTGTGTGAACCAAATCTCAGTTGAGTAAACCACTGATGCTTCTGACGTCATTCTTGGCACACTCCCAGTCAATCATGTCCCCGCCTCCGTTCTTTTCGATCCAGGAGCCTCTCATTCATTCATGTCGGAGAGTTATGCACTTCGTCATGAGTTTCCTTTTGAAGAAATGTTTTCTCCAATGATCATTCAAACTCCTGGTTCAAAGTGGCAGACTAATAGAGTAAGCCATGGCAATCAAATTGCAATTGAGGGTTTAGTATTCCTTGCTTCACTTATAGCCCTCAAGTCTTCGGACATTGATGTCATCCTAGGAATGGATTGGTTATCAAGGCAAAATGCTTTCCTTGATTGTAAAGCCAAATCAGTTAAACTCACCCATCCTTCAGGCCAGACCATTGACTACACCTCACCCAGCTCTAGAATCCAGGTGCAGACTTTGAATGTGCTTCCTCTTCCAGACCTTGAAGATGTTCCGGTGGTTCGTGACTTTCCGGATGTATTTCCTGAAGAGCTGCCGGGAATGCCACCCGACAGGTGTGTAGAATTCATAGTGGATCTTATACCAGGCACAACCCCAATTTCCAGACGCCCATATAGGATGACCCCACATGAGTTAGCTGAGCTAAAAACCTAACTTGATGCTTCGTTGGCAAAAGGCTTCATCCGCCCTAGCTCATCGCCATGGGGTTGCCCCGTTCTGTTCGTAACGAAGAAAGATGGAACAGAAAGGATGTGCGTAGACTATCGCCTGCTAAATCTAGCGACGATAAAGAACAAGTACCCACTGCCCAGGATCAATGATCTTTATGATCAACTTGCAGGATCCTCTGTCTTCTCTAAGATGGATTTGAGATTAGGCTATCATCAAATCAAAATCCGAAATGAGGACATACCCAAAACGGCTTTTACTACTCGTTATGGTCTTTACGAGTATACCGTCATGTCCTTCGGTTTAACCAATGCCCCCGCCACATTCTCACGCTTGATGAATTCGATCTTCATGGAGTACCTAGATAAATTTGCTGTGGTTTATCTCGATGATATTCTCATCTACTCGAAGAACGAAGAAGATCATGCCGAACACCTAAGGCTGGTATTGATGAAACTTAGAGAGCACCGCCTTTATGCCAAGTTCTCCAAGTGTGAATTTTGGCTACCAGAAGTGACCTACTTAGGCCACGTGATTTCTGCGAAAGGTGTTGCAGTCAATCCCGAGAGAGTTCAGGCCGTCCTTGACTGGACTCCACCTGAATCGGTTAAGCAAGTTAGGAGTTTTCTTGGCCTAGCCAGCTATTGCCGCCGCTTCGTCGAGAACTTTTCTAAAGTTGCAAAGCCTCTTACTGAACTCCTCAAGAAAGATAAGAAATTCCAATGGACTCCCAAGTGCGAGGAAAGATTTAAAGAGCTAAAAAGAAGATTGACTTCTGCACCCGTACTTGCACCTCCAAACACCAAAAGGGATTTCGAGATCTATTGTGATGCTTCACGGCAAGGGTTAGGATGCATACTTATGCAAGATCGACATGTGGTAGCTTATGCTTCACGCCAGTTGCGGCCACATGAAGAGAACTATCCTACCCATGATCTTGAACTCGCTGCCGTACTTCATGCCCTGAAGACTTGGCGATAATACCTCCTTGGTAATTGCTGTGAGATTTATTCCGACCACCAAAGCCTCAAATATATTTTCACGCAGCCAGATCTTAATCTCAGGCAAAGTCGCTGGATAGAGTTGATAAAAGATTATGACTTAGGAATTTCTTACACCCCAGGCAAGGCCAATGTCATGGCTGATGCACTAAGTCGTAAGTCGTACTGTAACAACCTTAGGTTACAGCAGTATCAACCACTTCTTCATGAGGAATTTTGAAAGCTCAATCTCGAGATTGTTCCTCGTGGATCTCTTTTCAGCTTGGTGGCGAAACCAACCCTTGAGGATCAAATCATAGCTTCCCAGAAACAAGATAGTAGTATTCAAGAGATCAAGCAGAACATTGCTAGCGGAGTTGCTAAATGTTTCTCTGCAAATGATCAAGGAACGATATTCTTTGAAAATCGTTTAGTAGTTCCTGAAAATGAAGACCTAAAGCAGCTGATCCTTAAGGAAGCTCATGACACTCCCCTCTCAATTCATCCCGGTAGCACAAAAATGTACCGAGATCTACGCCAGAGATTTTGGTGGACCCGGATGAAGAGAGACATTGCACAATTTGTTGCCGAATGTGATGTTTGTCGTCGCATTAAGGCAGAACACCAAAGACCTGCTGGTACTCTTCAGCCATTGTCTATTCCCGAGTGGAAATGGGACAAGGTCGGTATGGACTTCATCACCGGCTTTCCAAAAACCCAGAAAGGAAATGATGCCATCTTCGTTGTCATTGATCGACTTTCAAAAGTTGCTCACTTCCTTCCCGTTCGTGAGTCTATAACTGCTAGCCAGTTAGCAGACTTGTACGTCTCTAGAATAGTGTCTCTTCACGGTGTTCCGTTGGTGATCAATTCTGATCGTGGTAGCCTTTTCACCTCTAGATTTTGGGAAAGTTTTCAAAATGGTATGGGAACTCATCTATCCTTTAGTACAACTTTCCACCCTCAGTCTAGCGGTCAAGTTGAAAGGGTTAATCAAATCTTGGAAGACATGCTCAGAGCTTGTGTTATCTCTTTCGGAAAGAATTGGGAGAAATCTCTTCCATTCGCCGAATTTGCTTATAACAATAGCTATCAATCTAGTCTGAACATGGCTCCCTTTGAATTCCTCTATGGCCGACGATGTCGAAGACCCCTTAACTGGTCAGAAACCGGTGAAAGACAACTCTTTGGACCGGATATGATTAAGGAAGCAGAAGAGCAAGTTCGCATTGTTCGTGATCGTTTGAAAGCCGCTCAGTCTCGTCAAAAGAGCTACTATGATCGTCATCATAGAGAGGAGAGCTACAATATTGATGAGAAGGCTTACCTTCGGGTTACTCCTCTGAAAGGAACCCAAAGATTCGGTATCAAAGGCAAGTTGGCCCCACGTTACATCGGACCTTTCCGCATTCTCGCTAAACGTGGAGAAGTTGCCTACCAACTTGAACTACCTCCGCACCTTACCCGTGTACATGATGTATTCCATGTGTCACAACTCAGGCGTTGCTTCAAGGACCCCATCCGCGAAGTCGACCATGAAACGCTTGATCTCCAAGATGACCTTTCTTATCGGGAATACCCTGTTCGTATTCTTGATTCAGCAGAGCGTGTCACTCGCCAAAAGAAGATCAAGTTTCTGAAAGTTCAATGGTCACATCACTCCGAGAAAGAAGCAACGTGGGAAAGAGAAGACCGCCTCCGTGCCGAGTACCCCACCTTCCTCCCGACGGCTTCTGAATCTCGGGACGAGATTCTTTTGAGTGGGGGCGAGTTGTCAGAACCCCAACTAGGGTAAGTACTAGGTTTGTTTGTGCCCTTTGCATCATGCAAAAATTCAAAAAGAAATTCAAAATGGGGAAAGAAAAGCCCTAGAAATTTTAAGTCAAATGGCCAGATAAAAATATTTTTCCAAAAATCATTTGAATGTTTGGAAAATTCCTATAAATGTTGCTGATCATTTTAAAAGTGGTTTGGCATCAATCCCATGCACATGGAATTTTCTAATATTCAAACAGTGGCTTTGGAAATTAAAATAACCCTATTTGAATTGAAATTCAAAATATATTGAATTTCAAAAATGCTCAAATTCTAGAAGTGACTTGCTACTGGTCACCTAGGATTTATAAAATTAATTGGGCATTTTAATAAATTGCTCTGCTATTTATTTTTGGGGCAAAACAAATTACAGAAAACAAAACAGAAGAAATAAAAGGAAAGAGAAACCCTGGCCAATTTGGCCCAACTCTTCCCCCAGCCCACTGGCCTCGGCTCAGCCCGCAGCGGCTGCTTGTCGTCTTCACCACCGATGCCGAAGCAGCTCGGTGGCGGCCTGGGAGCAAGCCGCGGCGCCACCGCGACGCCGAGAAGGCTCCAAGGCCCCCTGTGCCTCTTTCCCTCGCCGTGGAGACCCCGTGCACGCCCCGCTCTTCTTCCCCCCTATTTCCGTCTCCTCCCGTGCCCCGGAGCCCGATTCCGATGAGGTCCAAGCTCCGGCAGCCGCTACTCTTGTCGCCGACGTCGAAATAGCCGTCCCCGAGAACCCCAGCTTGTCCCAGGCGAAGCACGCGAGGAAGGGGATCCCTCTGGTGGTCTTCCCGTTCGTTTTGAGGCACTGGAACGCCGTCCAGCACCACTCTGGCGAGTCTCCAGTCGCTGGCGGCGACACTCCGGCCAGCCCCGATTAATTAACCCTAATCCACTCTTTAATCAACCCCCACAGTGACTGACATGTGGGCCAGCCGCCCCCCCCTTAACCCTCTATTAAGTTAAATCAAACCAGGTTAACCCCCTGAGAGACTGACAAGCCGACCCCACCAGTCAGCCCCCCTGTGACGTCACCTTGAGCTCAGCATGACGCAGTAAAGAAATTCCAGAAATTAGAATTGATTTAAAATATTCCAGAAAATCATTTAAACTTGGGAAATTCATAACTAATTCATATGAACTCCAAATATAGCAAATAATATGTCTAAAAATATCAGAAAAATCCAAGGATTATGAATATGGGCGCTGTTTTCATGTTTGACCAATTAAAATTGGGTGAACAGTGCAAAACATCCATATGGCTTTAATTCAAATTCAAATTTGAAGAACATTTGCAAATGACTTTGCATTTGACTTCTTTTAAATGGAATTGTAACCACTTTGTGACCAAGAACATCACCATTACAATTTTGATCATGTGTTTGATGCATTGCAATTATATTTATACCTTGTTTGATTGTTTGCTCGATAGACGTGCAACCGGAACCGGAGGCCACCCCCTTCGTTGAAGACACCGTTATCGAACCTCGTCAGCAAGGCAAGCAAAACCCCTTTGATCATATCTATAAAATCCCAATTCCCTCTCAGTATCGCTTATGCATGTTTAGGAGATCACCGAGACACGCTCTTTCGCATAGTTGAACCCATTCCGATGCATGACCTATCATTCTGTCACCGTATTAAGCAAACCACAATCCTAGCAGATATAGGAGTTGAATGATGAGCATGTGGCCCCTGCAACTGTTACTGCTTTTGCTGCTTAGTGATACAATGAGGATGTTTTGATTGTGAGTCGGGATGGAATGAACACAGTGGTGTTGATGAAAGTGAGACCTGTTGGTGAATCCACCCTAAGCAAAGGTGAACGATGAGAGGCTGTGTAGGAGTACACAGTGGGTTGTCTCGTTGAACACTACCCTAGGCCCCGAGTTCCTGTTTTGTGATCCAAGAGAAAGAGTATGACCACATGTAGGGTTTATGGGAGCCCCGTTTGGCCTCTTTACATACCGATCCGGTCCAGGACTCACAATAGATTCGGGTTTTCCATTTGGGATGTGCATAGAAAAAGAATGAAGAAAGGTTGCATCATCCTAGATATGTGGTGGACTTGTGAGGCAGTAAAACCATCTAGCAGAGGTGGCGTCTCGGTCCCTTACATTATCTGAGTCCGTTTCGTGGAACCGGCCGGACTCTCGAGCGGTGCCAAACTCAGGTAGTCGACTCCTGGATTAGAGAAGGTGATGTTAGGTTAGTGCCTTGGTTTCATCCACGTCCGACATCCGCTTGAAGGATGCCAAGAACGAGGCGATAAGTGATGACACGCGTGTGAAGATGTACACCCCTGCAGGGGTAATGAACTATTCGAATAGCCGTGTCCGCGGTTATGGACTACTTGGAAACCTCTACTTGATCATAGACAACTTGAATGGATACTTATAAAACTCGCAAGATAAGCATGAGTGCTATGGTGTGTTTCTTCGTGGGGAAGTCGAGGAAGTAACCATAGTGGTGTATTGGATAGAGATGTAGTGGACTCGTGTACGCTTCTTACCTCAAGTCTGGTACTCATAGTTCAGGATTAGCCAAGTCAAAGCTGGCACTTCTGCATGTTGAACCCCACCTCCCCTTTACCTTGATACTTGAGCATGAGTAGTGTAGTTCTGATGTAAGTCTTGTTGAGTACGACTTTGTACTCACGTTTGCTTATTCTATGTTTTAGCTGAAAACCCGGACCCCGATGGAGTCACCTTCGTGAAGCTCGATGTTGACCTTGGTAGTATAATCCCAGACAGCAGTCTGGTCCCTCGTGGAAGGGCATGTTTGTTTACAAGGCTTCTCTAAGCCATTTGTTAAACTTGTCTGTACTCAGACCTAATTTGCTTCCGTTGTATGATGTAATGTTGATCACAGACATGTGAACTTTGTATGCTCTGTGTGTATATCAATAAAGAGTACTTTGTAGAGTTATGTGACGATACCTGCTGTTCATACTAGGCATGTGTGCTGCGTGTATGTTTATAACATGCATGTCTTAGTATGGGTTTTCGAGACCTTAGTTGTGATCTGGCTGGCGGTCTTTTATACACCAAGTGGCCCTTAGATGTGCGCAGCTTGGGGCATCGCGATGCGATTGTTCGTGATTCTGTCACGTGCACACTTTGTTGTATGATCGAGCCCGCCCTAGACCCCGACTAAGTGATCGGGCTGGAGTAAGTCTATGTAAGAGTTAGGATCTAATCGATAACATGGTTGAGGCGACTTGTCTATGAGTATGGGATTCACCACCCATAAGCATTTAGACTTGTGAGCGGACGTTGAGGACCCATCTCGGTTGATCATCCGGCCTGAATGGGATGCCCCTCACGTTCGATGCTTACCGAGAACGTTCTGTGCTTGGCCTTGTCTTCTTAGACAAGTGGGTACGGTTCTCGGCTCTCCATGTGATTGTATCATGACTGGAATTACATACGCTAACCCCGGGTCCCGACGTTTATACACCAAGTGGCCCTTAGATGTGTGCAACTTGGGGCATCGCAATGCGATTGCTCGAGACTCCGTCTCGTGCACACTTTGATGTATGATCGAGCCCGCCCTAGACCCCGACTAAGTGATCGGGCTGGAGTAAGTCTATGTAAGGGTAATAATACAATCGATAGTATGGTTGAGGCGACTTGTCTATGAGTATGGGATTTCACCACCCATATCATTTAGACTTGTGTGCGGACGATGAGGACCCATTTCAGTTGATCATCCGGCCTGGATGGGATGCCCCTCACGTTCGATGCTTTCCGAGAACGTTCTGTGCTTGGCCTTGTCTGCTTAGACAAGTGGGTACGGTTCTCGGCTCTCCATATGATTGTTTTGTAGCGAGGCTTGCATACGCTAACCCCGGGTCCTGACAGACTTGGTATCAGAGCAGGACTGACTGTAGGATTATCAGCCTTGGCCGAAGTCGAGTCTAGCCTTCTATAGATATATAGTTACTCTGGGTATATAAGGGAACAACGTAAGGCTTCTTTTTTTCCTTACCCTCATCGATCTGAGTTCTGAGTCACCCTTCTCTTTTCTACGGGAGGATAGGACTAGGCTCATTTATGTCTGAATAGAACATCTCGTTGATTGCCTCCTTATAGCCGTAGGATTGTTGTGGTTGTCCTGAGTCTCCGTGCTTTGAGTTCCTTGAAGAAGTTCTGTCCAATTTCTGCGTGGTTGTTTCAATTTCCATCCCAGTGTAGCCGTTATGCTGCCGGATTTGTTCCGTGTTTCTTTGAGTCATTGCCTTCGCATTATTATCTTTTCCTCCTTAAATCATATCCTTTTATCCTTGCCTTCATCGTACAACCTGTTATGATTGTTGATTTTTATCACACAGGATGTCAGGTGGAACTCGTAGTGTTGTTCTTCGGAATCGAGACCGTGATCGGAATCGAAATGATGATGAACCTCCAACCCCGCCTTCTGCGGAGGAAATCATGATGGAAGCTGAGCGGAATAGACGTGATCAGACACGCCTTCTGGAGCTCATCGAGCAGAATACCGCCCACCATCGTAATGTGGTGGTCAGCATTCAGGACTTCATCCTCCTAAGGCCACCGGTATTCCGATGTTCTTCTGAACCCCTTGAAGCTGATGATTGGCTCCGTTCCATCGAGCGTAAGCTTGACACAGCACATGTTGCTCCCGATGACCGAGTTGTTTTCGCGGTATACTTCTTGGAAGGTGCTGCTCTTCAGTGGTGGGAGAACTATGTTGCAATGCAGCCAGATGGTCACGTATTGACTTGGCAAGAGTTCTGTGTTGCCTTTCGAGGGTACCACATTCTGGATGAGTTGATGGAGCGCAAGAAGGAAGAGTTTTGAAATCTGAATCAAGGAGAGATGTCCATTCATGAGTATGTGAGGGAATTCAACTTTCTTGCTCGTTATGCCCATGATGAGATCACCACCGATGCCAGAAAGCAGGCAAGGTTCCGCAAGGGACTTAGCCCCATCCTTCGTCATGATCTCAACCTCATCGAATTTGCCACCTTTGAGGATTTACTCAACAGATCCTTCAGAGCTGAGCATGGCAATGAAGTTTTCGAGAAGTCTCGCAAGCATGCTCTTGAGCTTGCCCCGTCTTCCAGTTCGCGCCCTCAGAAGCCCATGATCTGGATTCCTAACAGTTTGATCTACCAAAACAACCCACCGAGGCCATCCCTTGTGCCGCCTCGTCCACCAGCTCCACCAAACAACCCAGCTCCCCGCACTATCTTTGGAGCCTGTTTCAGATGTGGCCATCCTGGTCACTACTCTCGTGAGTGCCCCTTCAACCAAAATGCTCCACCCCATGCCAAAGGAAACCCCACTGTTCGTGCTAGACCACCCTCGAAGGTTTCCACCGCTAAGCCATCCACCACAGAAAATCTTGGACGTGTGAACCAAATCTCTGTTGAGGAAACTGATAGTACTTCTGACGTCATTCTTGGTACGCTCCCAGTCAATTTTGTTCCCACGTCTGTTCTTTTCGACCCAGGAGCATCTCACTCATTCATGTCGGAGAGTTATGCACTTCGGCATGATGTATCCTTTGATGAAATGTTCACCCCTATGATCATTCAAACTCCTGGTTCCAAGTGGCAAACTAATAGAGTAAGCCATGGTAATCAAATTGCAATTGAGGGTTTAGTATTCCTTGCTTAACTCATAGCCCTCAAGTCTTCAGACATTGATGTCATCCTAGGTATGGATTGGTTATCAAGACAACATGCTTTTCTTGATTGTAAAGCCAAGTCAGTTAGACTTACACATCCTTCAGGCCAGACAATAGCTTACTCCTCACCAAGAACAAGAACCCAGGTGCATTCTTTGAATGTGCTTCCCCTTCCCGACCTCAAAGATGTTCCGGTGGTTCGTGACTTCCCGGATATCTTTCCTGAAGAGCTGCCGGGCATGCCACCAGAAAGATGTGTAGAGTTCATAGTGGATCTTGCCCCAGGAACCGCACCAATTTCTAGACGCCCATACAAAATGGCCCCACGTGAGTTAGCTGAGCTTAAAACCCAACTGGAAGCTTTGTTGGAAAAAGGCTTCATCCACCCTAGCTCATCACCATGGGGTTGCCCCATTCTGTTCGTAACGAAGAAAGAGGGAACAGAAAGGATGTGCGTAGACTATCGCCCGCTAAATTTAGCGACGATAAAGAACAAGTACCCACTTCCCAGGATCAATGATCTTTATGATCAACTTGCTGGATCCTCTGTCTTCTCCAAGATGGATTTGAGATTAGGTTATCATCAAATCAAGATCCGAAGCGAGGACATTCCGAAGACGGCTTTTAGTACTCGTTATGGTCTTTACGAGTTCACCGTCATGTCCTTCGGTCTAACCAATGCCCCCGCCACTTTCTCATGCATGATGAATTCGATCTTCATGGAGTACTTAGATAAATTTGTTGTGGTTTATCTCGATGACATTCTCATCTACTCGAAGAACGAAGAAGAACATGCCGAACACCTAAGGCTGGTATTGATGAAACTTAGAGAGCATCGCCTGTATGCTAAATTCTCCAAGTGTGAATTTTGGCTACCAGAAGTGACCTACTTAGGCCACGTGATTTTTGCAAAAGGCATTGTTGTGAATCCCGAGAGAGTTCAGGCCGTCCTTCACTGGACTCCACCTGAATCGGTTAAGCAAGTTAGGAGTTTTCTTGGCCTAGCCAGCTATTTCCGCCGCTTCGTCGAGAACTTTTCTAAAGTTGCAAAGCCTCTTACTGAACTCCTCAAGAAAGATAAGAAATTCCTTTGGAATCCCAAGTGCGAGGAAAGATTTCAAGAGCTAAAAAGAAGATTGACTTCTGCACCCGTACTTGCACCTCCAGACACCAAAATGGATTTCGAGATCTTTTGTGACGCCTCATGGCAAGGGTTAGGATGCATACTTATGCAAGATAGACATGTGGTAGCTTATGCTACACGCCAGTTGCGGCCACATGAAGAAAACTATCCTACCCATGACCTTGAACTCGCTGCCATAGTTCATGCCCTAACAACTTGGCGACATTACCTCCTTGGTAATCGTTGTGAGATCTATTCCGACCACCAAAGCCTCAAATATATTTTGACCCAGCCAGATCTTAATCTCAGGCAAAGACGCTGGATTGAGTTGATAAAAGATTATGACTTAGGAATTTCTTACACCCCAGGCAAAGCCAATGTCAAGGCCGATGCACTAAGTCTTAAGTCGTATTGTAACAACCTCATGTTACAACAGTATCAACCACTTCTTCATGAGGAATTTCGAAAACTCAATCTCGAGATTGTTCCTCATGGCTATCTTTCTACATTGGTGGCGAAACCAACCCTTGAGGATAAAATCATAGCCGCCCAGAAATTGCTAAGTTCATTGCCGAATGTGATGTTTGTCGTCGCATTAAGGCTGAACATCAAAGACCTGCTGGCACACTTCAACCTTTGCCTATTCCAGAGTGGAAATGGGACAAAGTCGGTATGGACTTCATCACCGGCTTTCCAAAAACCCAGAAAGCAAACGATGCCATATTCGTTGTCATAGATAGGATTTCCAAAGTTGCTCACTTCCTTCCAGTTCGCAAGTCTATAACTGCTAGCCAGTTAGCGGACTTGTACGTCTCTAGAATTGTATCCCTTCACGGTGTTCCTTTTGAAATCAATTCTGATCGTGGTAGCCTTTTCACCTCTAGATTTTGAGGAAGCTTCCAACATGCTATGGGAACTCATCTCTCCTTTAGTACAGCTTTCCATCCTCAGTCTAGCGGTCAAGTCGAAAGGGTCAACCAAATTCTTGAAGACATGCTCAGAGCTTGTGTTATATCATTCGGAAAGAATTGGGAGAAGTCTCTTCCATTCGCCGAATTTGCTTATAACAATAGTTTTTAATCTAGTCTGAACATGGATCCTTTTGAACTCCTATATGGACGACGATGTCGAACACCCCTTAACTGGTCAGAAACCGGTGAAAGACAATTCTTTGGACCAGACATGATCAAGGAAGCAGAAGAGCAAGTTCGCATTGTTCGTGATCAATTGAAAGCAGCTCAGTCTCGGCAGAAAAGCTACTATGATCGTCATCATAGGAAAGAGAGCTACAATCTGGATGAGAAGGCTTATCTTCGGGTTACTCCTCTGAAGGGAACCCAACGTTTCGGTATCAAAGGCAAGTTGGCCCCACGTTACATCGTACCTTTCCGCATTCTTGCTAAACGTGGAGAAGTTGCCTACCAACTTGAACTACGCCCGCACCTTTCCCGAGTACATGATGTATTCCATGTGTCACAACTCAGGCGTTGCTTCAAGGACCCCATCCGCGAAGTCGACCATGAAACGCAAGATCTCCAAGATGACCTGTCTTATCGAGAATACCCTGTTCGTATTCTTGATTCAGCAGAGCGTGTCACTCGCCGAAAGAAGATCAAGTTTCTGAAAGTTCAGTGGTCACACCACTCTGAGAGAGAAGCCACGTGGGAAGGAGAAGACCGTCTCCGTGCCGAGTACCACTCCTTCCTCCCGCAGACTTCTGAATATCGGGACGAGATTCTTTTGAGTGGGGGCGAGTTGTCACAACCCCAAGTTAGGTATGTGCTAGGATCAAGTGCTCCTTTGCATCATGATAAAAAATTTCAAAAGAAATCTTTGAAATCAAATTCAAAAGCAAAATGGGAGAAGGAACCCCCCCCCCCAGATGAATTAATTCAGAAGGCCAGATAAAAATCTTCTCCAAAAATTCATGTTAGATTTTTGAAAAGTCTTATAAATGAGTGTGATCACATATCAAGTGATGTGGGCCCCACCCCATGCTCATAGATTTTTCAAATATTCAAACAGTGCCTTGGAATTAATTAAAAACCCCTATTTGAGTTAAGATTCAAATTATTTGAATTTTAAAAATGTTGAAACTTTATAAGTGGATAGTATATATTATTATGAGGCCATATAAATTTTTTCAGCATTTAATAAAATGCCTAGCTATTTTATTAGCTAGGTCAACATAGAAGCAGAAATAAATAAAAATAAAAGAGAAAGACAGAGAGAGGGAGGCTTACCTTGCGCCCAGGGGCGAAGGCCTAGCCCACCTGGGACTTCCTGTCGTCTTCCTCCGGGCACGAGCACACAGTTGCGTGCCCGGCAAGCTGCCCTTGACGCCGTGGCCTCCTCCCAGCCCCTCCCTTGCTCCTTCTCGACGCCACGCACGCCCAGCGACGCCCCGCGCCTCACTTTCCCCTCCTCGCCCTCTGGTTCGTCCTCCCCGCGAAGAACAGCGACACCACCGAAACCCTAGCCGGGCGCGGCAGTGCACCGACGTGGCGGCTGAGCTCCTCCAGCCTTGCCGCCGTGTCTAGCCGCTCCAGCACCGTCGACTCCGTCGTTCCCCCAAGTCAATCGGAGCTCAACGCCATCGAAGACGACGCGAGCTTCACGTTCTTGCCGCCGGCCACCGAGGAGGAGAACTCCAATTCCTCCGCCGGCAAGCCTTCTTCGACCTCCACGTCACCGCAGTTGTAAGCAAGGTGAGCTCACGCCTCGTTTTCACCCACTTCCCCCTCCCCGTTCGCCCTCTGCATTGATCCGCCATGGGAGCCGAGGCATGCCGCCGCCATGGATGAAGTTGCGTTCACTCCCGTGCACCTAAGCCCCCACCTTGTTGTTCGTTGTGTTGCTGCGCGCTCCAGGAACCCAACACCACTCACCTTTCTATCTTTCGCGCACGCTAGCGACCTCCTCGTCGAAGCAGAGCCACGGCCGCCGCCGAGCACGACGCCGGCGAGGCTACAGCCTTCCCCAACCCTCCCCGTGGTCACGAGGTGATGCGGACGTGCACGAGGAGCACTCCAGTGCATTCCCCGTGCCAAGCCGTGGCCATTTTGGAACTCCGGCGAGGCGCCGCCGTCCTCTGGGTCGCTGTCATCATGTCACCGGCGGGCCTATGTTGTTTAGGGGCTAACCCCCCTCCTAATCCCTCTCCCTCTCGCAGACAAGTGGGCCCTAGACCCCCCTAAACCCCTTTGTTAGTTTAATCTAACAGGGATTAACCCCACTAAGACATACAGGTGGGCCCCTGTTGTCAGCCCCCTGGTGACATCAGCACTGCGTCAGCTTGATGCAATAAATCTTTTCCAGAGATTAAAGGAATTAAAGAAAAGAGAGAAAATTTCAGAAAATGCTTTAAACTTTCAAATTCAATAACTAATTCATATTAACTCCAAATTGGAGAAATAATATATCTAAAATTATCAGAAAAATACAAGGATTATGAATATGCAATTTGTTTTCATGTTTTACCATTTTAAAATGGGTGAACAGTAGCAAACATGCATATGGATCCTTTTCAAATTCAAATTTGGAGTGAATTTGCAAATGACTTTGCAACACCCTTAATTCAAATGGATTCATCCACACATCAGAGACATTACTTCAACTATACAACATCACTTCATGATAAACATTTTCAAATGAACTTTCGTGCAGTCAAATGGATTTGAAATTCATCGATAAATCAAATGGAGTTTGAATTTGCATTTCAAATGCAATATACTCCTTTGAAATGGAATGCCCAACACATCAGTACCTTGAACATCACCATTACAATCTTATTCATGTGATTGTGCATTGTACATTATGTTGATCCTATGATTGTCATGTTGCTGATAGAAGTGGAGCCGGAATCCGAGATCACCCCCTTCGTTGAAGACCCCGTGACTGAACCTCGTCAGCAAGGAAAGCAAACCCCCTTTGATCATGTCTATAAAATCCCAATTCCCTCTCAGTCTCGCTTATGCATGTTTAGGAGATCACCTTGTATCGATTCTACCGCATAGTTGAACCCATATCCTTTGCATGACCTATCATCTTGTCACAGTAGTAAGCAAACCACAATCCTAGCAGATGTAGGAGTTGGTTGATATCATGTGGCCCCTGCAACTGTTACTTCTTATTGCATGCGTAGTGTTACAATGAGGTTGCTTTTGATGTGAGTCGGGATGATGGTAAACATGGTGTTGATGAAAGTGAAATGTGTTGGTGAATCTACCCTAATACAAGGTGAACGATGAGAGGCTGTGTAGGAGTACACAGTGGGTTGTCTCGTTGAACACCTCCCTAAGCCCGAGTTCTTGTGTGGTGATCCAAGACGAAGAGTACTACCACATGTTGGGCATATGGACCCCCGCTCAACCTACTAACTCACCCTTTCTCAATTCAATGAGTCGCATTAGTTCGGAGTTCTGGTAGGTCTGTGGCACGGTCTGCGAAGTGGAAGAACGGATATTCAGACCGGCTTGGGACCCTGCACACATCTTCTGGGACCACATCGGTAAACCGGCCGGGTTCACGATGTGGATTCCAGCCCAGATAGGCGTCTCCATTGAATTTGAGTTGGCTGTGAGGTAAAAGTTCTGGGAATTATCCTCGCCGGAACCTCTTGAACGGTGTCGAGTACAAAGGCGGTAACTGATAGTTTCATATGTGTTGCAGTACACCCCTGCAGGGTTAACAAAACTATTCGAATAGCCGCGTCTGCGGTAAGGGACTACTTGGAGAGCTGTGCTCGATTATTAGACAACTTGAACCGGATAACCCTAAAACTCGCAAGATAAGCGTGAGTGCTATGGTGTGCTTCTCGTGGGGAAGTCGAGGAAGTAACCATAGTGGTGTAATTGGTTGAAGAGATGTAGTGGACTCGTGTACGCTTCTTACCTCAAGTCTGGTACTCGTAGTTCAGGACTAGCCAAGTCAAAGCTGGCACTTCAAGTGAAACCCCACCTCCCTTTACCTTGATACATGTGCATGAGTAGTATAGCTCCTATGTAAGTCTTGCTGAGTACGATTTTGTACTCACGTTTGCTTAATCTATGTTTTAGATGAACCCACCTACCCCGATGGTGACTTCCACCCGAAGCTCGAAGAATGAAGACTCAGACCAAGACCAAGCTAGTGTAATCCCAGTCAGACGACTGGTTCCCTCGTGGAGGGCTTGTTTTTAGATAAGGCTTCTGTAAACCATTTGTTAAACTTGCCTGTACTCAGACCTACTTTGCTTCCGCTTGACTGTTGTAATGTTGGATCACATGCTTGTGATCTCTGTGTGCATTCTGTAAGAGTTATTAATAAAGATATATACTTTGTACAGAATTACAATGACAAATGTTGTTCATACAAGGCATGTGTGCTGCGTTTATTTTTATAACATGCATGTCTTAGTATGGGTTTTTGAGACCTTAGTTGTGATCTGGCTAGCGGTCTTTTATACACCAAGTGGCCCTTAGATGTGCGCAGCTTGGGGCATCGCGATGCGATTGCTCGAGACTCCGTCTCGTGCACACTTTGATGTATGATCGAGCCCGCCCTAGACCCCGACTAAGTGATCGGGCTATTGTAAGTCTATGTAAGGGTTATAATACAATCGATAGTATGGTTGAGGCGACTTGTCTATGAGTATGGGAGTTCACCACCCATATCATTTAGACTTGTGTGCGGACGATGAGGACCCATTTCAGTTGATCATCCGGCTTGGATGGGATGCCCCTCACGTTCGATGCTTTCCGAGAATGTTCTGTGCTTGGCCTTGTCTGCTTAGACAAGTGGGTACGGTTCTCGGCTCTCCATATGATTTTGTTGTAGCGAGGCTTGCATACGTTAACCCCGGGTCCCGACAATCCCACAACAGTTCCAGCCCCTTGTCCTATTCAACGCAACGCTGGAGAACTCCAGTCACACTGCGATGCACTAGCTCATTGTTGATGATGGTATTTTCTCCAGATTGGGTGTTGGATTTTTCGAGCTTCTACTTCGTCTTGGGGGAGGACACCGTCAATCAAGAAATTTCTAATATGTTCTGCCCACGAGGGTGCGACGACGATTACTATTACGGTAACTTCCACTGGCGCTAGTGGTTCGGCTTCAACTGCAGGCAACTCGGAGGATGTGGATCCAACTTTGTCCTGCATGACAACATCAGTCCCCGAGCTGATGACAGAAACCACTGGTGCGGCCGAGTGCTCCACCACCTTTGGCTTCTTGGCTGATTTTTCTGCCTCAATCTTTGCCATCTTCAGGTCGGCCCGAATAAAGATGAACTCTGATTCTGGGGATGGCTTGACAGATGGCTTCTTGATGTACTCCAAAGATATGCCTGCTGGAATGTCTTACCTGGTGGATCCCAACTTGGACAGTGCATCTTCTGCTTCATTTTCAGCTCGGAGTCTCCATAGCACAGAATCCTCCGAATGCCGATCTCTTTGGCCAGTCGGATACTGTGAACCAGTTCTTCGTACTCGGCTACATTGTTTGATGCTGCGAAATGGATCTGGAACACATATCTGAGATGATCACCCTTTGGAGAGGTGAGGACTATGCCATCCCCTTGTCCAGACTTCATCTTGGATCCATCAAAGTGCATTTTCTAGAAGAGTGAGCCCGGACAGGGGGGCTCATACTGAGTTTCCGCCCAATCAACGAGGAAATCTGCCAGGTCTTGGGATTTGATTGAAGTGCGTGGCTCATATTAGATGTCGTGGTTTGCAATGTCAATGGCCCATTTTGCCACTCGGCCATATGCATCCCGACTGCCTACGATTTCTACCAGTGGTTCCAAGATGACAACTGTGGTCGGATGTGCCTAGAAGTAGGGCTTCAGTCTCTTTGCCGCCATGTACACACCATAGCACATATTCTGATAGTGGGGATAGTTTTTCTTGGAGGTTGAGAGAACTTCACTTATATAATATACTGGTCTCTGGACCGACTGTACTTTGTCCTTTTCAGGACGCTCAACCACCATCATAATACTGACCACCCGACTGGTGGCTGCGATATATAACATCATTGGCTCTTTCTCAATCGGAGCTGCCATCACTGGAGTTGTGGACAACATAAGCTTGAGTTCTTTGAATGCTTCATCCGCTTGCGGATTCCAGGTAAATTTTTCCGTCTTCTTCATCAATTGGTACAAAGGGATTGCTTTCTCTCCCAACCAACTGAGAAATCGGCTGAGGGATGCCAAGAATGTAGTGAACTTCTGGACCTCTCTTTGGTTTCTGGGCTTGCTCATTCGCTCGATTGCTGAAATCTTCTCAGGGTTGCACTCGATTCCCCGCTCGGAAACGAGGAAGCCGAGCAACTTGCCAGATGGAACGCTGAATACACACTTCTCTGGATTGAGCTTGATCTTATGAGTGCGCAGATTCGCAAATGTCTCTTGGAGATCTTCCAGTAATGTCATTCCCTGAACTGACTTGACCACTAGGTCGTCAACATATACATTAATGTTTTTGCCTAGCTTTGGTCGGACACATCACTGTATGGTACACTGATAAGTTGCACCGCCATTTTTTAGGCCAAATGGCATGGTGACATAGCAATAAGCCCCAAAGGGGGTGATAAATGCACTCTTTATTTGATCTTCTACAACAAGTTTGATCTAGTGATAGCTAGTTGTGTCATCCAGAAAAGATAAGAGCTGAAAGCCAGCCGTAGAGTCTATGATTTTATCGATACGGGGCAAAGAAAAAGGATCCTTGGGGCAGGCCTTATTCAGGAAAGTGTAATCGATACACATGCGCCAAGTCCCATTCTTCTTCATAACCAGAACTGGGTTAGCCAACCAGTCCAGATAGAACACTTCTATGATAAAAACCAGTTGTGAGCAATTTGGTGATCTCTTCGTTCATTGCTCTTATTTTGTCTTCGGAAAAACGTTGAAGAGGCTGCTTAATCGGCTTGGATCCAGGTCGGATGTGAAGCTTGTGTTGGGCGAGTTCCCTCGGTAATCCAGGCATGTCTTGTGGTGACCATGCAAAGATGTCCCGGTTCTCACGGAGGAACTCGACGAGCTCGCCTTCCTATTTGCTACTCAGTCCAGCTCCCACGATCACGCACTTGGTCGGGTTGGAGGGGTCCAAATAAATCCTCTTGATGTCCTTGGCTGATTGAAATGTGGTCTCATCGTTCGATCTCTTGTTGTTCCCATTTGGCAGGGGTGCCTTCATCTGAGCTTGTGCCATTACCACGACCTTGTCGAGCTGGCGCCGCTCTGCATCGATGACCAGGAAATCAGCCAGTTTGGAACCGGCGGATGAACACTCGAGGGACTTATTGTAGTCGATCTGGGAGCTTCATCTTCAACTATGGCTGGAAGACATTCAGCATGAACTTGGTGATTGCGGGCACTCCGAGCAGAAGGTGGTATGGGCTGCTTAGATCGGCCACCTCGAACCAAATAGGCTCGCGACGGAAATTCTCCTCCGAGACGAACACGACATCCAGCCGAATGCAGGCCAATAGAGTGCATGAACGGCCGGGTAAAATGCCATGGAAGATGGTCCGACTAGGCTGCAACTTACATTCGCTGATGCCGAGATTTATCACTGTGTCGCGGTACAGAATGTTGATGGAGCTGCCCCCGTCAATGAGGGTTCTGGTGAACCGGCATGAATACTTTGGCGCATCTAGAATAGCATCTACCACTAGTGCATAACTGTCGGGATTCAGCATCAAGCCCGTGTGATCCTCCCTGCTCCATGTGATGACATTGTCCGACCAGTCGATGTACTACGGAACTGCTGGCATGGTGGCCTTGACTGCCTGCTCTCGGGCTCTCTGACTTCCCTTGTCGTCTGACTCACTAGTGAAGATCATGTAGGATGCATCTTGGCGCGGGAACTGGTTACGTGCATTCGATGGTAGTGGACCTGGGGGTGGAAGTGGCGGTGCTGGGAGGTTTCCTGCTCCTCCTTCTGACAGACGTTTTACCCAGATGCATTGCCAAGTGGTATGCGATGCAGGCTTGCCGCCTCCATTGTTGTTGTTGTTGTTGCTGTTGAAATTGGGGTGGTGTTATTGAAGTTGTTGCTGTTGCGCTGTATCTCGCGTCTCTCGCGCCGATTGGGACCGGCGCCTCCTGCCTCTACCGATTGTTGCTGCTGTCCAATGGACTTCCCCTGAATGAGGCCGTTGGCAGTCAACTGAATCCGGCGCATTGCAGAATCGGAAACGGCGAATGAATTGAGTATCTTCATCAGGTCGACCAAGTATGTGATCTCCTTGCACAGGAGCTTGTGCTTCAGCATTGACCCATCCAAGCAGCTGTCAGTAAAGTACTGGATGGCTTGGATCTCATGAACTCCCTCGCAAGTGTTTCTAAGCTTGATCCACCGCTGAAGGTAATGGCGAAGGGGCTCATCCTTTCCTTATACACACAATGCCAGGTGCTGTGGCAGACCTGGTCGCTGATACGTGCCAGTGAAATTGCGCATGAATGCGTCATCAAAATCCGCCAATAGTTGATGTTGTTTCTGGGAAAGATGTTCAACCAGGACCGAACTGAACCTTGGAGCATAAGGGGTGCATAGAGAACTGCCATGCTCCTACTGCCTCCCGCGATGCCGACTACGGTCATAGAATCGACCAGCCAATCCTCTGGCCTGACTGACCCATTGTACTTGGGGGTGTCCCTAGGCAATGTGAAACCTTTGGGGAACTGCTCTTGCCGAATGCGCGGTCCAAAAGAGGTCGGACCCGTTGGAGCATCATCCTCTGGCTACTGATCTTGCTGCAGCTCCTCGATGCGATGTGTTGCATCATTGCTCGCGATTGCTCGGGGGCCCAAACGCTGACTCATTGCAGGCTGAGCTGAGGCTAAAGGTTGCTCTTGATGCCGGTTGTTCAGTGCTGGCTCGTCCCTTCGGCTGCCTCCCGTAACCCCTTGATTCTTCCGACTGGGAAGTTGACTCCCATGTGGTGAAGACGCATACCTCTACTGTCGAGGTGGTGCATTCGGCTGGTTTTCACCCGCGTCGGCGGAACTAATCTTGATGCCACGGGCCCTTGGGGTTGCTCGGTGGCCGCCTTCTGCTACTGGCTTGCTGCTGCTAGAACATCACGCATTCGGCGCATCCTCTCTCGCAACTCCTCTCCCTCCAAGTGCTCTAGCTCTTGGGCAATCTGCTCGACGGCTCTCATGTTCTGCACAGGAGAACTATATGCGAGATGTGGGATGATGGTGGACGCTGCTGGATGCTGGGCCCTTGCCACCTCTCTGCCATCCTCTCGGCCAGCGACTCGCAGCTCCTCTAACACTGGTGGTGGGATGAGGGCACAACACGAAGCCGTGCGATGCATTGTACTCCTGATCTCTGGCTTCCAGACGCCATTTTTCAATGTCCATCCGATCTGACTGCTCGGACAAGGCTTGGCGAGCTTTCTCCAGCTCGGCATGAGCTACCGCTGGATTTGTGAGGTATATCCCAGGGAGATTCGGGTGTTCTCCGGTTTCACAGATCCGCTGCTGCGCAGCGAGGATGCTGTTGAATCGGAGGTGGTGCATTCGGCTGGGAGTGCGGAGCACATCCTGTGGATATCTCGGGCCTGCAGCAGTGTTGGTCGCGTCCTTTGCAGCTCAGGTTGCAGTGCTGGTGAAGCTGGGGTGACTTGATGCTCCCGCCATCATAACCTCTGCATGGACGTGCAAAGTCATACCCTCCGGTTCCACAGCATCCTAGCTGCGCGGCAGCAGATCTGTGAGATCGGAGAACACCCTAATCTCCCTGGGATATACCTCCGTAAGGGCCACGACGAAAATGCGGTGGCTGCCGAATGGCACAATGACGCCACGCGGCAGTGGCATTCCTGTCCCAAACCGCGAGGCATTGTCGATGACGTAGTCCCATGCCCCGTACCTGAGAACAAGGCCGAAAGTGAAGCGCGCGCTCAATGCAGAAGATGGTTCCGTCCAGATCAAAACTCCAGTCGACGCCTCGGCCTGCCCCACGGTGGGTGCCAACTGTCGTCGTTTAGTAACAACTTATGCTATGGGGATGGCTAAACAGGGGGACAAACCGAGGTGAGTGTCGATGGTGCCAGAATCGAGAATGGGGACAAACACAGTGAGACACTGCGATGTACCCAGGTTCTGAGCTCTCCATAGAGATAACACCCCGAGTCCTGCCGAGCTAGCTATAAGCAATAACTCTGGCTACAATGAATGCTCTGTGAGCTGTATGAGAGGAAGGAAAAGAGGCTCTAAGCACAAATCTCTCCTTGCCCTCTTTCTAGTGTTTGAAGAGTAGTAAATGCGGTCGTCCCCCCATGTAGGAGGGGTTCCCGGGGCTCTTATAGGCCGAGCCCTTGGTGCTAAGGTAATTACACAGTAAAGGGGGACCCAGCTGCAAGCCTCAGGTAACTGGCTGGGGCCCCATGACGTCTTCTCTCCGGTTGATCGGGAGTAGGCTCGCGGCTCTCCATACCGCTAGCTCGTAGATCTTGCGTATTGAACAATGTAGCTAGAAGCTTGGTCTTGTCGGCTTGTCCGTGTAAACTGCATTGGAGGGGAGAACACGTCCTTGACAGGTCTGCGAATGGACTTAGCTTCTCTGCCATTTAGATTTTCCGGGATTGTGCATTTATGACCTTGTACCAGGTGCTCCGACCTAGGACAAGGTCAACTCTCGGTGTTAGCTCGGATTGAACTGTGTCTTATTCGGCCGAATGAACTTATGTGAGGCCGATTGCACTCTCTTGGGGCAATCGGGCCTCCGACCTAATTAGCTCGGCCCTCTGGAGATCGACCTTGTCCTTTCTCATTCTTCTTCGAGATCGGCGATCATCAGGTCAGCCTTGACTAGATCGTCCTTCCTCCGAATGACGGTCTTCAGGTCGGCCCAGATCAGCTCGACCTCACTTAGATCGGCGGTCATCAGATCGACGATCTTCGTCTTGAAATTTTATTTCGCCTGGGTAACCCTACCCTGGGGTCATTCCCACGACAGCCTAGGTACCTTGTAAAGAAGTAAATCATGAAAGCACAAAGCGACAAGCACTGGAAGGTGGAACAAGAACAACTTCAAAACTTTCATAAAAAAGAGAGGTGTTTTTGTAACATGAAAGTTTCTACAACGAAACTTTCCTCTCTCAAAATAATTTTCAGTCGCATCATGAACAACGTAAAGAATATAACTATCACATAATGCATATTGTTCATGACCTAGAATCACAAGTGTATTAATTTCAATACAATCATTGTGATCATTGAGCATACATAAGAGCACAATTCTACAGAAGATGATTTGGAGATTTCAAAAGGAAAATAGGAGAATCAAGTGTGGGTGCAATAGCAAAAATTTCATGCTTAACGTAAGGAACTATAGCAAGTTCATCTCCGTAAGCATCATCCATAGTGGAACCATGGGCATAAGTATAGAAGGCATCAACTTCATCAAAAAGGGATATTTCAAAAGAATCCATAGGATCATAACACTCGTCAATATAACATTCATTATATAAAGTAAGATTCAAAGAGTTACTCTGATTAGGAGGTAGACATGGATGGCACCATTCTTCCTCTTTTTGTTCGTCACTCTCCTCCGCTTTTTCATCCAATGAGCCTCCAGTTTCAGAAATTTCTTCTTTCATAGAGTCTTGTGAAGCATTAGTCTGTTCCTTTGGGGGAGAGATTCTCTCAAGATAATCAGTAATATAATAATTTTCATTGTAATTTTCAAAGCAGTACTGAAGTATAGAAAGGCTCTCAGATTTGTAAGGGGCATGTCGGGGGAATAACCCCGGAAGGGTCAAGAAGGCGAAATATTTTTCAAGACATCGGGCGCCGATTGCGCCCTCAGTCCAGCTCGGCGCCTACCGAATGCGCCGCGCACCCGTCCGACTGCTCGCTCGCCGTCTGCCGATTCCACGCAGTTCGGTGCCCGGAAGTCAACCGAAGCATCAACTGACATGACAAGCCATGACGCGCCACGTCGTGAATAGTGTAAAGGTGTGAGATGTCATATTACATCACATCCACCCTTTTCCCCATGCCCCTTGTCTCCTTGTCTCCCAACCACTTGTACCTTCTTGTCCCCTTGTCCCCTTGGGCCTCCTATATAATGGCACCAAGGGTGCTCACGGGAGTCCTTCCTCATTTCCCCCCTCCTGTCACAAGTAGAGAGAGTAAGAGCTCTCCTCTCCTCTCACGGCTAGGAGTAGAATAGTAGCAGAGTAGAAGTAGCTTAGCTAGAAGTAGCAGAGCAGTTCGGCCTGGAGCAGAGTACTTAGAATATAAAGCTCAAGGAGCAACCGTGTATCATTATTCCACCATATAGTGCAGACATGCAGAAGTAGGGGTTTTATCTCTACGGAGAGCCCTGAACATGGGTACATCGCAGTGTTCCCAATCTCTCCTCCGGCACCAGCGACACCAACCTCGATCTGTCCCCTTCTTTAGCCATCCCCATGGCATCTGCCGTTACATATCGATGACAGTTGGCGCCCACCATGGGGCAGGTCGAGGCGTCGTCTGTAGTTCTGATCCGGACGGGACCATCCTCTTCATCGCCGGTTTCTTCGTCATCAGCAATTTTCATCAGCGCCAAGTTTCGGATCTGGATCCAGCAGGCTGGATGCCCGGAGGCTGCATTTCGCGTCCGGGCATCGCCAGCTGCGCAGCAGGGTCCGCAGTTGCCAGTTCAGCCGTCGGGTCGTCTTCCTTCTCTAAGCAAGTTTTTCGCCCCGAGTGCGTTTGGTTCGGTTGCTAGAAAGGATTTCATCGCCGAGCTCGAAAAAAAGGTGCCCGAGCAGAAGAAAAAATCCGAGCACAAAAAATCCGGGCAGGTCTCTTCTCCGGGAAAAAGGTCTTCCCCGAGCTGTCCCCCGAGTGCTCGGCTCGTCTCCGATTGCGTCACGCAGTCAGCACCGAGTTGCGCGCTCCCCGCGCCCGAATCTCCCCCAAGCTGCGGCCCCCTCCTCCAAGCTCGTCCCCACGGTCCGAGCCCCTCGCGCCTCCGAGCTCTCCCTCCCCGAGCGCGCCTCATCCCCGTTCGAGCTCCTCGCCGCCTCTGAGCTCTCCCTCCCCGAGCTGTCACCTGCGTCCGAGCTCCTCGCCGCCTCCGAGCTCTCCCTCCCCATCCAGTCGCCTGCGTCCGAGCTCCTCGCCGCCTCCGAGCTCTCCCTCCCCGAGCTGTCGCCTGCATCTGAGCTCCTTTCCGCCTCTGAGCTCTCCCTCCCCGAGCTGTCGCCTGCGCGCGAACTCCCGCTGCAGAGCCCCCTCCTCCGAGCATCTCGCGGCCCCGAGCCCCTGGCCCCGAGTGCCGTCCCCCGAGATCCCGCTGGAGAGCCCCCTCCTCCGAGCCGAGTGCCCCAGATCGGACCCAAAAAAAAGAGAGAGTCGGTTGCAGTTTCTGAGAAAAGAGAAGATTTAGAGAAGAGAAAGAGCCAGCTCGGCAAAATTTTTAGAGAAGTGCAGACAGAGATTCAGAGAGGGCCTGCTAAATCGTCCGGTTGCGCCAGCTCGGCCAGCCGAGGGCCCCAGATCGGAACCAAAAAAATGTAAGTATGATCCGGTTGCACGTGTGCATGAGCCGATTGCTCAGTTCGGCTGGTGTCAGGCTAAGTGTGCCCGACAGACCGCAGTGGCATCCGGTTGCGCCTGTCATTCATCCTGATGCGGGAATAAAAAGTGGTCGGCTGCGATCCGTTAGACCAGCGGCGACAAAAGAAAAATGTGAGCCGACTACTCAGTAGTTCGGCTGGTGCCAGGCTGATTGCGCCCGCCAGTCCGCAATGGCGTCCGGTTGCACCTGTCGGTCATCCGGATGTGAAAAAAAAATCAGAACTCCAGTCACGCAAGAGATAATTTTCCCGACTCGTCGAGTCACCCGGAGGCTCGGAGGACGAGCCTTACGAGTGCCCCGTCTGCTACAACATCAGAGGACCCTCTGGATGACTCACCAAGTCAGCCGGAGGCTCAGAGATCGCACCTACTGGATGCTTGACTAGTCACTCGGAGGCTCGGAGGACAAACCTGCCAAGTGCCCCGTCTGCTAAAACAACAGAAGACTCTCCGGATGACTGCGTGCCGCCTAGATGGATGCTTGACAAGTCACCCGGAGGCTACACCTTCACCCAGTGGGTGCTCTAGCTGCGTCAAAAAATTTAATGTGAGTTTCAATAGCGCGTGTCATAGCAAGTATGCCGGATGAACCTGAGTAGTTTTCCGGGTTTATCTCCGTGTTAATTCTAGTTGGCTGCATGCTCGGCCGGGACCGGTTGCCTCCAGGCAGACCGGATAACCCAAATCGTTATTTCCCAGAGATGGATTAGTAGTGTGTAGGATACCAAAGGATCACTCTTTGAGCCAGCTGCGGACCGCATGTCGGCTGTAATGCTGGTAAGAGCAAAACCTGAAGGTCACCGCACATGAAAAAACATCCAAAGAGAAAACAGCTTGGGCAGCCCGATCGCTTTTCTTTTTAGAAGTTGGCTCGGTTGAGTTTGCTCCCCAAAGTCTAAGTATTGTATACTCTATCTCGCGGCCCACTCTTCGATCCAGATGCAGACCGCAGGTCGGCTGTAATGCTGGCGAGAGCAAAAGCCAACGGGTGGAATGAACAGAAAAAAATCTGAAGGGCTCGAGCTAAGCCGAGTCGGCCTCTCGCTGCACGATCTATACTTCAGAAAAATAATGAAGATTTTATATGTCTGCATTGACTAACTTTATCTTATGCATGATCATTTCCGGGGGAAAACTGCTGAGACCCTCGACGCCGTCGACTTCAACAGAAGCAAGAGAAGATCCGAGCTGACTGCACGAAGTTGGCCCGAATCTCAGAGGCTACACCCAGTGGGTGCGCTGACGCGCCCCCACCGAAAAGAAGCAAGAGAAGATCCGATCTCAAGAGGCTGGTGCATTTGGAGCATCCGGCGCATCTGGCGCGGAGGGAGTAGTCAGAGAAGAAGCAGTTGGGGCCGTGCTGGTAGTACCCCCGGGAGCAGAAGAGGCGGTGGTCTTGGCCAGGTCACGTGAGGGGTCTTGGGCGGCACCCAACGAGTTTCCGTTGGAGGACCCTTTGCTCTCTTGCTCGGCGTCATCATCGGCATAATCTGAAGAGTGGGAGTTCTCGGTGCCGGTCTGACGAGCAGCTCGGGGTTGAGGCGCTTTATCTTCACTTGAAGTATACAGAAGGTCGCTGAAGGAGGCAACTCCAGTTGGCTGACCAGCAGAATCAACATAAGGAGTAACCTCAAGGAGATCCATACCATTTGCGAGCTCCTGGGCGATTTGGCAGATTTGAGTCCAAAGCTCGCCAATGGATTCTTCCGAGCCCTCCCGCAGAGCAGTCATCTGTTGCAGATCAATTCCAGGGTACCAACTCTTTTCAATAGAGAGGGCGGCCTGTACTCCAGACCGGAAGGCAGAATCGAGCATATTATCAATCTGGCGGGTAACAGCTCGGAGACTCCGGGCGACATCCTCGTGCTGATCAAAAGCAATGGCTTTCTGCTTTCCCTTGAATAACCTGTCGTTCAGCTTCTGAATACCAGTCTTCTAAGTTCATAGTGCACCATTCACATGGGGAATCCTGGCATCCAGAGCAACCACGAAGTCCTCGGCATCCCAGCTGGCATCAGCAGCAACCACCAAACCCCGCAGTCGGCGGGCTGCGGCAACAACCTCATCAGTGGAAGTAGTGGAGTTGGGCCAGGCATCTGGCAAAAGCAATCAGAGAATAAAGTTAGCTCGGGAAACAGTAAAGTCAGAGCGGAGTACAAAAAAACAAAAATTACCTGCAAGGGCGAGGTCCACTCGATGGAGGCAGGAGAGCGCAAGATCAACACCATCCTACGCACGTTGGATCTCTGTCGGGGGTTGGACATCCAGGTACTCGGCGCGCTTGACATCAAGATCTTTCTCTTTGAGCAGCTGGCCCTCTACCTCATGACGAGCGTCGACAGGCCTCTACAATTCTTGTTCATGGGCAGTTCTGGCGGCAGCAAGGTCCTTGGGAGCTTGTTGAAGTTTGGCTTGCAGCTCAGTCTCGACAGCGGCGAGGCGCTGATTTTCTTATTCGTCTCGGCCGAGCTGGCCATTCTTCTCACCGAGCTGGTTCTCCAGTTCGGCGATTCTCTTCTGAGAAGCTTCTAGCTCGGAGGAGTGGGTGGAAGCAGCTACAAGTGGGCAGTCAAGTAAGAGTGTACTCACAATCGGGAGAAACAAGAAAGGACAAGCAAAAGTATACCTGTTAGCTCTTGAATCTTGGCAACTTGAGTGTCAGCATTTTTCTTCAAGGTAGCAAAAGACTTCTGACCCGCTGAATAAGCGGCCAGAAGTTCTTCAAATACAGACTGACGTCTATAACAGATGGCCTGAAAAATGGGCCGAGCAGATCTAAGCAAAAGCACAGAGCTATAAAAAGAAATGAAGATCCGGACAGATTGCAGGCAATCGGCCCGAATCTCGGGGACTACACCCAGTGGGTGCGCTAGGCGCGCCCCCACTGAAAAGAAAACTTACACTAGCAGAGTGCATAGAGGCAAGGACTTGGCTCAGGGCCCCATCAACGAAGCGTGTGATATCAGTGGCAAGACCACCCAATCGTCCCTAGAGATGGGACGGAAGTTGGTCCTCAGGTCCAGGAGGCGGAGGAGTGGCCGAATCGGGAGCAGGTCGGACGGGCGAGACATCGGAAGCACCAAGGTATGCCTCGCGGAACCGGTCGGCTAGGCCGAGATGGCGGTCGGACGGAGGTTGGCGCACGAGGGCGCCAGAAGATGGTGTTGTAGAAGCACTGGTGTAAGGCCCGATATGCGGTACTGTTCCGGATCTAGATGTTTCCATCCAGATCCGGGGACGAAGCACATATCGGTCCCACCGCGACATATGACGAATTCATATGCCCCGGATTTCCAACATGATATCACAACATTACAGATACAGGATACAACATCTCATACATTCGGCATACAACTGCCTTGAATACAATACAACAGCGGAAGATACATGTCTAAGTACAGACTACAATCAAAAGCCTACTGGCAAAGAGAAAACATCGATCCCATAACCACATGGGTCCAGGCCCTCCGCCGGGATCCGCCTAACTAGTCGTCGTCGAGTCTCCACGTGAAACGTCGATCACCAAACCTGTTGTCGATCAAGAACCCTGAAAAGAGTTTGGGGGTAGTATCATGAGTACAGAAGTACTCAGCATCCAACTGTAGTGGTCATTTGACCCAGCAAGGACTTCATCACTCGTCATTCTAGGACAACTTGTAGTTTACGGTAAGGAAGGGGTATGTGGTGAGGTTGCTGCCGCACTAGCATTTATGAAGTGGCTAACGATCTAGAGAGTAAGGTAAGAAGCCAAGCATTCGATGAGGAATCTCCTCCAACAAGTCTTACTATCAACTACTTACGCAAGCATAACACCTATCCTATCCTTGTCCTCCTCTTCGCATCCCGACGAAGAAGAAGCAGCCAAGTCACACACACGTTGATAAAATTATATTAAGATTATCTCATCTGTTGTTGCCTATGAACAAGGAGTAGGTCTCAAGTCGTCCATAACCGTGGACACGGCTTCTCGAAAAGATTTAACCCTGCAGGTGTGTACCAACTACCCATTACAAGGCTCCGCACACATATCCATCTCTCTCATTTGCTACCCACTATAGGCAACCATTTTATGATTTAGTTCCAAGAGATCCGAAACGACAGGTCCCTCTAGCTAAGGAGCCGGTCGCACTCTCGATCTGGTCTCTACCGTATGTCGCAGTTTTGGATACCCGGTTAATCACACATGGGAAACCGGGTCCTCAGCCGGACTGAGTGGGCCAGAAAGGGAACTATGTCCTCACTGGTCCGGGTTGGTTTAAAAACTACTGGCAGCTGGCCAGCACACACACGGTTTCAAATGGTAAATCAGCTTGGGCCACCACTAGAAATGCTTGAAGCTAGGTAGGTAAGAAAAGGGGACCCCATAAAATCCCACACGCGGTTAGGCATGCTCAGTATTAAAACCAATACCCAGAACTCGGATCGCAGGTGACTCCAATGGAACAAAGCGTCGGGGCGGGATAGCCTAGACCTACCATCCTTCGTCGAATATAGTAAACATTATAATAATAAATACCATCAACAACAATATAATAATGTGATATCCCAAACCCAGGAGTAATAGGGTAACATCGTAGCATCCTAAGCATGCATACTAAGAAGGGGCTGAGCAACGAGCAATAGTAACATAGCAGTACAAGGTTTGCTGGGAAGGGACATGGTTGTATCGGTTTGAAAGAGGCTGTAAACATGTGGTAGGATCAAACATCGAACCTAACCTAGACTAGCATGCAAACCGCTGGTTGAAATAGAATGGATCATAAGTAATGTATAGACCTTTCCTGTTGATAAGTCGGGTTCCGAAGGTGTAGTGGATCGCAAGCTCACATCGTCTCCGAAGGTACCCGCGGAAGCACACAAGATGATAAACACTGGAAAGCAATGAACGAGCAAGCATCTATTACTACGAGGCAAACACGAGCAAGCATCAACAAGAAGCAACACGAGACATCTCACCTACCATCGAGAGTGGTTACAAACAACTTAAGTGGAGTACTCGTCACGCACGACGAATACCGCACGTTTACGGAGGTTCAAGTTGCTTAGCTACAGGTGATCAACCAACGGTTGTTAACATGGCAACTCAAGAAAGCATGGCATAGCACACAAACATGTCAAGAGGTGAAGCACAAAGTAAACTATCTATGCTAGTCAATTTAAGTGAGGCACATCCTAAACATGGCATAACACTAAGTACACCACGACAATTAAAAGATTTGGTACTGTTGTTCCCTAAACCATATTTTAGGTTGGTTAACAGCAGAAAACAATAGCATAAACACAAAGTACACGAAAAACTAATCAAGTTACATATAAGGCACACTCCAAACGGAGTTACGGTTACAAAGATATAAGCAAAACAAGTTACGGGCACAATCTGCCAACATCACGAAGCACACTTTAGAGCAATGCATAAATAGGATAATCAAAGAAAACATGCTCACAAATGATATGGAACTAAAGTAGACATGACGGGGAAGGCATAGCAAAAAGAATCATGCAAATAGGCATCATAGATCAAAACATATTAAGCAAACAACATGGCATCGCAAAGTAACAGACTTAGTGAAAATCAGAGGTGGCTGTCAAAAATAGCAGCACACTAACAGCAGGGTAGCTACTTTGAAGCAAGATACAATCATGATGCAGCAAGCAATTATGGCATGTGAATGCATGAAACTGAAGTAGAAACAATGCTTAACGCAACGTAAAAGGAATCACTCCATTCCGACGTACGTTTGCGAAGCAACCGTCGCCCGAAGTTTCAATCAAGCAACAGTTTCAGCAAGTTTAACAGGAGCAGTTGCAATTAACGATCTGATTCCCTGTTTAGCACACAAGTACACAATCAAGATGATCTCAATTGCAAATGCTCACAAAAGATGAATTGAAGTACACGCAATTCTAAGCAACTTTCATTTTGGGGGCACGTTCATCGGAGCTACGGATCAACGGGAAATCGCATTAAAAAACGGGATCAGCAGCAGTTTTTTTTCCAGACTTAGCAAAATTAACTAAAAATGAAAAACTCCTGGAGAGAAAAAAAAAGGTGTGGTGCGGGCCTCACCATGGGCCTTGGCCCAGGAGGCCGAGTTGGCGCGCAGGCTGGCGAGGTGGGCCGCGCTGGGCCGCAGATCCGGGCCGACCCACGTGGCCATGGACGTTGGAGGTGGATGGAGCCGCTCGGGCGGCGAAGCTTGGAGGGGCCCGTCCATGGAGCGGCGTCCTTCTCGGGCGCGCGACGGCGGCTGCCTGCAAGGGGGCGAGAGGAGGCGAGGTCAGGAGGGAGAGAGGGCGCGGGAGGAGGAGAGGGAGACCTGCAGGGCGGCGGCTTCGGCTGCAGCGGGCGGCGGCGGCTCGCCGACCGGAACGCAGCGGCGGGAGCGTGCGGTTGAGGAGAGAGAGCGAGGAAGGTTGGTGGAGGTGGGAGCTTGCTAGGGTGACGTGGCGCAATCCTGGCCCTCCGATCTCGGATCCGAGGGCTGGGAACGCCCCTGATCTAGGGTTTCGAGACTTTGGGATAAAATGGGCAGAATTGAGTTTTGTGAGGGGGGTGGCTGCACATTTTGGACTAGGGAAACCATAGAAAAGGGGTGGGAGTGTGGTGGTCTTTATATAGCCCAGGTGGCTGGCAGTTTGCAAAAACATCCCCGGTATCTCTCTCGCGCGCGCGGTGCTCACGTTTCTGACCGCCGGGGGTCCGCAGTACCTCCGATTCGGGTAAAACTTCGAACTGCGCGATCAGCACGTCGAGCCAGCGGCGTTCACCTCGCGCTAGAACCGTTCCGAGAACACTTTCCGGTGCGCTATAAAAATAACCCGTTTAATTATTAAACGGGGTTTTTATTCCGTTGGCTGCGGCTGGTCTCGTGCGGTTTTTGCGATGGTGATCGGGTGAAACCCAGTGTCGCAAAGGTCGAGTGTCAGGATGGCAAGGGTCGGTCTCCGTCCGATACGAGATAAGAGGGGGGAAAATAATCGCCGATCGATAAATTGGGGATGTAAACATCGCAAACAAGTCAGACAATCAAACAATTCACACCGAAAACAAAATTTTTAATTTTTGTGAAAACTGGGTTGTTACAATACAACACCACCAACAAGGGATCTCGTTCCGAGATCCTGGATGATCCAGGGGAGAGAAAAGAGTCGACGATCTTCAACACCACCAACAAGGGACTCTGCTCCATGTCGACGTCGAACTTCGGTTGAGATAAATTCCGCAGAGATACGACATCATCGAAAATACGAAGTCGTCGGTGTCAAGAAGAGGAACGACAACGATAACCAGATCAAATGATAGTGTTTTCGACGCAAGTCGTGAAAACACCGGCAAAAGGATGGATGGCAATGGATGACCCAGATGATAACCAAAATCGGAGAAGCTAAAGGTACTACAGGAATTCCCACCTGAGCTCGGAATCGAGACATTACGCTGCAAGCAATGCATTGTAACGGTTCCGAAACTCCACACACTCAAGATCCTAAAGTTTGAAAGGGGATAAGATCAGAGTTAAAACACTTACGACACTTGTCCTGACCAGAGCAAGGGTAAGGAGTAAAAAGAGTCCTACTCTCCGACAACTAACTTATTAACTACAAAATAGTTTTTGTCTAGACTCGACTTAGGCTAGAGAAGGGATCCTACGGTCGGTAAGGCTCTGATACCAAGTTGTAAGGCCCGATATGCGGTACTGTTACAGATCTAGATGTTTCCATCCAGATCCGGGGACGAAGCACATATCGGTCCCACCGCGACATATGACGAAGTCATATGCCCCGGAATTCCAACATGATATCACAACATTACAGATACAGGATACAACATCTCATACATTCGTCATACAACTGCCTTGAATACAATACAACAGCGGAAGCTACATGTGTGCGGACATACTACAATCAAAAGCCTACTGGCAAAGAGAAAAACATCGATCCCATAACCACACGGGTCCAGGCCCTCCGCCGGGATCCGCCTAACTTGTCGTTGTCGAGTCTCCACATGAAAAGTCGATCACCAAACCTGTTGTCGATCAAGAACCCTGAAAAGAGTTTGGGGGTAGTATCATGAATACAGAAGTACTCAGCATCCAATTGTAGTGGTCACTGACCCAGCAAGGACTTCATCACTCGTCATTCTAGGACAACTAGTAGTTTACGGTAAGGAAGGGGTAAGTGGTGAGGTTGCTGCCGCACTAGCATTTATGAAGTGGCTAACGATCTAGAGAGTAAGGTAAGAAGCCAAGCATTCGATGAGGAATCGCCTCCAACAAGTCTTACTATCAACTACTTACGCAAGCATAACACCTATCCTATCCTTGTCCTCCTCTTCGCATCCCCACGAAGAAGAAGCATCCAAGTCACACACACGTTGATCAAATTATATTAGCTGTTGTTGTCTATGAACAAGGAGTAGGTCTCAAGTCGTCCATAACCGTGGACACGGCTTCTCGAAAAGATTTAACCCTGCAGGGGTGTACCAACTGCCCATTACAAGGCTATGCACGCACGTCCATCTCTCTCATTTGCTACCCACTATAGGCAACCATTTTATGATTTAGTTCCAAGAGATCCGAAACGACAGGTCCCTCTAGCTAACAACGAACAAATCCGTGTGGCCCCCGGTGAGCCGACATGCAGCTCAGGAGCCGGCCGCTTTCTCGATCTGGTCTCTACCGTATGTCGAAGGTTCGGATACTCGGTTAATCACACATGGGAAACCGGGTCCTCAGCCGGACAAAGTGGGCCAGCAAGGGAACTATGTCCTCACTGGTCCGGCTTGGTTTAAAAACTACTGGCAGCTGACCAACACACACACGGTTTCAAATGGTAAATCATCTTGGGCCACCACTATAAATTCTTGAAGCTAGGTAGGTAAGAAAAGGGGACCCCATAAAATCCCACACGCGGTGAGGCACGCTCAGTCTTAAAACCAACACCCAGAACTCGGATCCTAGGTGACTCGAATGGGAACAAAGCGTCAGGGCGGGATAGCCTAGACCTTCCATCCTTCGTCGAATATATTCAACATTATAATAATCAATATCATCAACAACAATATAATAATGTGATATCCCAAACCCAGGAGTAACAGGGTATCATCGTAGCATCCTAAGCATGCATACTAAGCAGGGGCTGAGCAACGAGCAATAGTAACATAGCATTACAAGGTTTGCTGGGAAGGGACATGGCTGTATCGGTTTGAAAGAGGCTGTAAACATGTGGTAGGGTCAAACATCGAACCTAACCTAGACTAGCATGCAAACCGCTGGTTGAAATAGAATGGATCATAAGTAATGTATAGTCCTTTCCTGTTAATAAGTCGGGTTCCGAAGGTGTAGTGGATCGCAAGCTCGCATCTTCTCCGAAGCTACCCGCGGAAGCACACAAGACGATAAATACTGGAAATCAATCAGCGAGAAAGCATCTATTACTACGAGGCAAACACGATCAAGCATCAACAAGAAGCAACACGAGACATCTCACCTACCATCGAGAGAGGTTACTAACAACTTAAGTGGATTACTCGTCACACACGACGAATACCGCATGTTTACGGAGGTTCAAGTTGCTTAGCTACAGGTGATCAACCAACTGTTGTTAACATGGCAACTCAAGAAAGCATTGCATAGCACACAAACATGTCAAGAGGTGAAGCACAAAGTAAACTATCTATGCTAGTCAATTTAAGTGAGTCACATCCTAAACATGGCATAACACTAAGTACCCCACGACAATTAAAAGATTTGGTACTGTTGTTCCCTAAACCATATTTTAGGTTGGTTAACAGCAGCAAACAATAGCATAAACACAAACTACACGAAAAACTAATCAAGTTACATATAAGGCACACTCCAAAAGGAATTACGGTTAAAAAGATATAAGCAAAACAAGTTACGGGCACAATCTGCCAACATCACGAAGCACACTTTAGAGCAATGCATAAACAGGATAATCAAAGAACACATGCTCACAAATGATATAGAACTAAAGTAGACATGACAGGGAAGGCATGGAAAAAAGAATCATGCAAATAGGCACCATAGATCAAAAGATATTAAGCAAACAACATGGCATCGCAATGTAACAAACTTAGTGAAAATCAGAGGTGGCTGTCAAAAACAGCAGCACACTAACAGCAGGGTAGCTACTTTGGAGCAAGATACAATCTTGATGCCGCAAGAAATTATGGCATGTGAATGGATGAAACTGAAGTAGAAACAATGCTTAACGCAACGTAAAAGGAATCACTCCATTCCGACGTACGGTTGCGAAGCAACCGTCGCCCGAAGTTTCAATCAAGCAACAGTTTCAGCAAGTTTAACAGGGGCAGTTGCAATTAACGATCTGATTCCCTGTTTAGCACACAATTACACAATCAAGATGATCTCAAATGCAAATTCTCACAAAAGATGAATTGAAGTACACGCAATTCTAAGCAACTTTCATTTTGGGGGCACGTTCATCGGAGCTACGGATCAACGGGAAATCGCATTACAAAACGGGATCAACAACAGTTTTTTTTCCAGACTTAGCAAAATTAACGAAAAACTCCTGGAGTGAAAAAAAAAGGTATGGCGCGGGCCTGACCATGGGCCTTGGCCCAGGAGGCCGAGGTGGCGCGCAGGCTGGGGAGGTGGGCCGCGCTGGGCCGCAGATCCGGGCCGGCCCACGTGGCCGTGGCCGTTGGAGGTGGCTGGAGCCGCACGGGCTCGCACCTGGCCGGGAGGCGGCGGCGGCTGGTCGCCGGCCGGCGGCGGCCGGGCCACCAGGCGGCGTAGAGGCGGGGAACGGACGCGGCCTGCCGACGGCCGCCGGATCTGGTGGAGGCGTCCGAGACCTGGCGATGGGAGAGGGCGGAGGCGTCGGGCGGCGAAGCTTGGAGTGGCCCGTCCATGGCGCGGCGTCCTTCTCGGGCGCGCGGCGGCGGCTGCCTGCAAGGGGGTGAGAGGAGGCAAGGTCAGGAGGGAGAGAGGGCGCGGGAGGAGGAGAGGGAGACCTGCAGGGCGACGGCTTCGGCTGCAGCGGGCGGCGGCGGCTCGCCTGCCGGAACGCTGCGGTGGGAGCGTGCGGTTGAGGAGAGAGAGGGAGGAAGGTTGGTGGAGGTTGGAGCTGGCTAGGGTGACGTGGCGCAATCCTGGCCCTCCGATCTCGGATCCGAGGGCTGGGAACGCCCCTGATCTAGGGTTTCGAAAATTTGGGATAAAATGGGCAGAATTGAGTTTTGTGAGGGGGTGGCTGCATATTTTGGACTAGGGAAACCCTAGAAAAGGTGGTGGTCTTTATATAGCCCAGGTGGCTGGCAGTTTGCAAAAACATCCTCGGTTTCTCTCTCGCGCGCGCGGTGCTCACGTTTCTGACCGCGGGGGGTCCGCGAGTACCTTCGATTCGGGTAAAACTTCGAACTGCGCGATCAGCACGTCGAGCCGGCGGCGTTCACCTCGCGCTGTAACCGTTCCGAGAACACTTTCCGGCGCGCTATAAAAATAACCCGTTTAATTATTAAACGGGTTTTTGTTCCGTTGGCTGCGGCTGGTCTCGTGCGGTTTTCGCGACGGTGATCGGGTGAAACCTGGTGTCGCAAAGGTCGAGTGTCCGGGTGGCAAGGGTCGGTCTCCGTCCGATACGAGATAAGAGGGGGAAAAATAATCGCCGATCGATAAATCGGGGATGTAAACACCGCAAACAAATCAGACAATCAAACAATTCACACCGAAAACAAAAAAATTAATTTTTGTGAAAACTGGGCTATTACAACTGGATCCGGCGACGGCGTGAGTGGCTTGTGGAACAACGCATAGAGAAGTCGCTGGTTCGGTGGAGGCAGCAGCAGCACTCTCCGAGCCAGTAGCAGGAGTTGGGTCGGCAGCAGTGGCCTGGGCTAGTGAAGCCTCGGGCTGAGGAGCATCAGTGGCAGGCGGATCTGGCAGCGGCACATCAGTATGTGCGATGTCAGAAGGGTCCAGCAGAATCGCTAGTAGTCGGAGGATTAGCAAAGGTCGGCAATGGAGCAGTCGCCCGCGCCTGTGTGGCGGCAGCAGCAGCTTTTTTCTTGGCCCGCTCGGCCTTGTGAGTATCGGCAGCACCTCTCTTGCGAGCAGGCGCAGGCACGTTGGAGGTAGCCGAGGTAGCAGGGTCGTGTGAGGAGGAGCAGCAAAGGGGGCAGGGGGAGAAATCGGAGCACCCCCAGGTCCCGCAGGGTCAACAGATCAGGCAGCCCTGCAATAAGAAAAGGCACAAGTATAGGAAAAATCGAGAGTAACAAAAAAGATGAAGAGAAGTATACCCGGCAGCTCGGGGCAGTTGAGCAGCAAATTTGGCCATAGAAAAGCCAGGGAGGGCAATGTTCAGGGGAGTGGGAGAAAGCACAGGGCCACTAATATCAGGGGCGGCTCGGCGCGCACCCGTTTTCCCTTTCTTCTTGGCAACCTTGGAGGATCCGGCATCATCAGGTCGGGGGAGTTTCCCCTTGGGCAGCGTCTGTTCGGCCGGTTCAGATTCTGCACCGAAGTCACCAAGAGGATCAGAATCGCTGCTCAATTCGGCCTTGAAGCGTTTGACAGAGGAATTAGACTCACCCGGCTTTTTGAAGCCGAGTTCAAGAAAAGCAGTTCGAGCTTCGGTCCCGGATTCGGTCTCCTCTTCAAGTTCCACATCTTGAGCGTCTTCTTCAGCTCGGTCGGGGTGATAGCCCGAGCCGGACTGTCCGTCCTTCATGAGCCTAGAGCCAAGGAACTCCTGAAGAGAAGGGTCCTATCATAGTTAGTACGGGGGAAATGAGAGCCAAGATAAAAGATAGTGTTTAGAGCATACCTCAAGGCAGGGCTGAGTTCGGTTGTATGGCGTCACTCCGAACTCGAAAGGACCAATGACCTTGAGGTTGGTAATACCATTGATTCGGCGGAGGAAATCAGCTTCGTTGATTCGGAAGGTGGAGATCCGAGTGGGATCAAGGCGCAGATGCATGTTGCAGATCCGGTGGCAGCGGCGTTGCAGCGGGAGCACTCGGCGGCAGAGCCAGGTGGCCACCAGATCGGCGGGCTGTAGCCCTTTTTCCATCAGTTTCTGGATATAGGCCACTTGATATCCAGATCCGTGTCCCGTCCCCTGGTTTCTCAGCCCAGTGGTACTTTGCAGTCGGAGGCGGCAGAGAGAATTCGGGCAGATTCAACAGATCTTCGTTCTTTGGTGAGGGAACGTAAAAGAACCCCTTCTTCCAGTTCTTGATGGACTGGGGCAGTTGGGGATGAGGATAAAGCCCAACTTGGAGGAGGTATATGGTGGCACCGCCGCATTCGGCCATCACCTTTACTTCCTCTTTCTTCTTGGTCTTGGGGTTGATAGTATGCACACCAGTGCCTACTTGGAAGCTGCGGAAGTGGAAGAGCCGGCACCAGAGCCCAATGGTGGGTCGGACTCCGAGGTAACCTTCGCACAGCGCCACAAAAATGGAGAGCAGCATGAGGGCATTTGCTCCGAGGTGGTGCGGTTGCAGGCGGTAGAAGGCAAGGAAGTCATGGAAGAACTGGCTCACCGGGAGCCCGAATCGGCGCTCAAAATGTGCGAGGAAGACAACACGCTCGCCGTCCCGGGGCACGGGCACAATCTCGTCGCCGGGAACGCGGAAGTCAAGGTCCGCCGGGATCTTTCGAGACCGGCGGAGGAGCGCAATCTCCATGTCCGTCACATTGGATCCCTTCCAAGCTCCCCTCTGGGAGCTAGCGGCTGTGTCATCCCCCATGGAGGCGTCGGACTCCGTGATGGGCGAGGAGGAGCGAGACGGAGACAAGGAAGAAGGTGGCGGCGGCGGAGAAGACGGCGGTGGAGGCGGCGGAAACCTAGATGCAAGTCCACCTATGGTGGCGGAGGAGGAGCGGTGGCGATGGCAGTGGAGTGCGGCAGCCCGGTATTCGGCGCGGCGGCTCTTGGCGTCGGGGGCATTGGTAGCAGCACGGCGGAGCGAGGGGTGCGGCGGCGGAGGTAGTGGAGGAGAGATCGAGGAAGATGGTGGAGTGAGGGGTGCGAAACGCATCTCTCACCCCGCGGGATATTTAAAGGCGCGGCGAGGAGGTAGTGGGATCGGGTGTGCCTCGCCATCTCTGAGTTCAGCGGGACCTACGCAGCTTCAGGGGCTACTGTCAGGGGAATGACCCCCGGGTAGGGTCACCCAGGGGAAACAATTCATCAAGGAAAAGATCACCGACCTGATGGTCACCGATCTAATCAAGGCTGAGCTAAACAAGATCAAGTAAGAAGTGGGCCGACCTGTTCCAGGTGAGGTCTGATTGCCCTAGAAAGGGAGGAATCGGCCTCATCCAGGAGCATTCGGCCGAAGTAAGAAGAGCAACGTCCGATCAGAGGTCCAGGTCGGACACCTGGTACAAGAGCATTTAATGCGAAATCCCTGAAGATCGGGACTATCAGAGGCGTGCGGTCTCCTCCAGCGCCGATCACGCGGATAGGCCGACAGTCCTAAGTATCTAGCTTGACTGTTCATTACCGAGGTCTACGGGATAGCGGTATGGCGAGCCGCAAGTCTACAGCGGCTCATCCGGAGAAGCACGATGTTAGGTCTCTAGCTGATCTGAGACAGACAGCTGGGCCCTCCCTCTTGTGTATTTACTTTTGTACCCCGGGCTTGGCCTATAAGAGCCCTGGGTACCCCTCCTGCGTGGGAGACGACGGAGCAGTTATTATGATCTCACCCACCATTGAGAGAGCAAGGAGAGAGTAGAGACCAGAGGCCCTCTTCTTCTTCCTCTCAAACAGCTCAAGGAGCATTCATTGTAGCCAGAGTTATTGCATATAGCTAGCTCGGCAGGACTAGGGGTGTTATCTGTACGGAGAGCCCCGAACCTGGGTACATCGTGGTGTCTCACCGTATGTTCCTACTCTCGCTTCCGGAACCAGCGACACTAACCTCGGTTTGTCCCCCTCTTTAGCCATCCCCATGGCATCTGCCGTTAAATATCGACGACAGGGCATCATCAGTATTTTCAAGGAAGAAGTACTTTCCTAGGCACCCTTAAAAGAAACAAATTCTTCTATTTGTTCTGCATCATAAAAATCATAATTTCCTTTAGCATAAGAAGCTAAGGTTTCATCATCATTGTACTCACATTGGAAAGCAAGGTGTTTATGCCTCATAAAGCAATAAGATTCATCCCTGCAGAAAGATATATCATATATTGAGAACAAGTTTCTAGCATACTCATACAATTGATGTATTAGTCTCCATAAGTGTATCCATTTTTGAGACAGGCGGTATTCCTTGTAATATTCTTGTTGATCATTAGTGAATCATCCCTGCCAATAAGATCAGGTTTCAAAGAAGTTAGACATTGATGGAAAGTAAGGAACTAGACATATTTTTTTGGTTTTTGATATAAGACTCTAAAGCAAAAACTAGAAAGTAACCTAACAAGACTAAAAAGCAAAGGTAAAAGATACTGTGCAACTCGCCTATATTTTAGACTGGAGTCCCCGGCAACGGCGCCAGAAATTAGCTTGCTGGCTTCTCACGCCTCCTTGGTTACACCAAGGGGAAGGTTAAGAAGTAGATAGTAGCAAATTTCCCTTACACGGAGACTGTAAGGTTTATCGAATCCAAGAGGACTCCAAGTTCTTCAAGTAGGTGGTCAAACGAGCAAGGCGTCGTTAGGATAAGTTACTCACTTGACCTGGACCTGCACACAAAGAAAATAACTTTACTCCCAACGCGTTCAGAGAGGTTATCAATCTGTCCGGTCTTGTTGTTTACAAACTTTCAAAACACAAGAAGGAATAATAGTGATGATTGAAATGAAAAGGAAATAAAAGCAGTAAATGATTGAGGCGTAAACAATGGTGGAATGGACCGGGCTCCCATGATCTTCACTAGTGATTTCTCTCTCCCAAAAGACGATAAAACAACTATGCTGGAAGAACAAATTACAGCTAGGGAATTGACAGAATTACAAAATCACCGCAATGCTAATTATGCTACAGGAAAGTTAGAGGCTCACTCATATGGGCAGTACACTAAGACAAGTAGACCGTTTATTCATCAGCATCTACTCACTAATCATCCACCTTGATATATCTATCCAGAACATCTCGCTGATATTAAATTGCGAGCCCCGTCCAAAGTGTAAACTCAAAGCAATAGACAACTGCATTGACAAACTATGTGTAAGGTAAAAAATCCTTGCAAATGCAGTTACAAGCACCGTTTTTTTGTTCCTGGTGGAAACAACACATCCCCTATTCTCATGTTTCTGTCACTCAAGCTAGACATCGGGGGGCATGAACCCACAATCATGCATAACGCTCCCTCTTGGAGTTCCAATCTACTACTTGGCCAAAGAAATAAAAAGAAATTGAGAACATGCAAGAAACACTCAAGAACAAATATATAAAATAAGAACCAAATATATAACTCATCACAGTTTGAACATACTCTCATAATCCATCGGATACCAACAAACACAGCATAGCAAACAGAAAAACTATTACATAGATGCCTTGATCATGTAGGCCATCTGACAAGGACTAAGAGTTGAAGAAAAAGATTGGAGAGAAGACATCATATAGCTATTGGTCATGGACCCATGGTCCAAGGGGGACTACTCATGGCACATCCGGGAAGCACTCATGGTGGTGGATAAGCTCCTGGGGATCAATCCTCCCTCCGGCAAGGTGCCGGCCGAGACGAAGTCTTCTAGCGATCCCGATCTCGGATCGCGGCGGCGGCGGAACAGTGGTGAAATTTGCGATACGGAGTGCCTCCCGAGGGTTTACAGAACGAGGACTATAGTCCAAAGGGGGGATCGAGGGGAGGTCCCACCCCTCGGGGCGGCCTCCTGGCGCGACCTAGGGTGGGGTCGCGCCACCTGGCCGCCCAAGAGGGGATGGCCCCCCTTCTTTTTTCCTTCGGGCATCCAGAAGCTTCTGAACTGCTGATTTTTTATATATTTTTCCTGGAATTTTCCGAGCACTTTAATAATTGGTATTTTTCCTGCAATGCACGGACAACAGCAGACAGAAACTGACAATTGGGCACTGAGTTAGTAGGTTAGTCCAAATATGTTTAAAATGTATGAAAGTGTAGCAAAACACTTAGAAATATCACCTATATAAGCATGGAACAAGCAGAAATTATAGATAAGTTTGGGACGTATCACATGCAATATACAAAATAGAGACGTCTAGCTTTATATTACAAAGGGGGGCTATTTTTTGTTTGATCTTGATGTGGTGATAGCCTTGCTATAAGAACCTAAGTAGTAGTAGACGATCATCATGATAAAATAAAACCAAATGGAGGCATTGTAGACTTAGTTCCACCATGATCTTACATCTTAAAACTTGATAATGTAAGATACACGACGGTATCATAAAGTAAGATGATTCCTTCTTAATACCAACATTAAGTGTTCTCCCTTACCGTGCCACTATGATAGACACCTGATGTCTACACACGCTTCTATTCTTGTAGAATATGTTGGGCTTCCAAGCGCAGAGGTTTGTAGGACATCAGTAATTTCTTTCAAGTGGATGACCTAAGGTTCATCGAAATCAGGGAAGTGGAGGTTGAAGATGGTCTCTCTCAAGTAACCCCGAAATTCAGATACAAGAAGTCTCTTGTGTCCCCAACACACCTAATACAACTAGGAGTTGTATAGGTGCACAAGTTCGGTGAAGATATGGTAAAATATGGATGATAGGTGTGGCAAAATGAAGTAATATAAATCTGTAATAAAAATTACAGAAAGAAGACAAGTAGTAAACGTGAGAACAAATGGTATTGCAATGGTGGAAACAAGGCCTAGGCTTCATACTTTCACTAGTGGCAACTCTCAACAACATTAACATAGTACAATCACATGATAATTCCACTAAAACATGCAAGGAGACGTAACTCAGAGGTCATTACTTTGTGGTCAAGAGAGGACGAGAATTGTGTAAGGCTACAAAAGCACAACTTAGAGTTCCTAGTTCTGAATCTATGGATTTCCCAATGTCACCGCGACCATCCAAAGAGAGTAGCACAATCACCACAACATATCTCAAGGATAGTAAAAGACAAGCACCAAGAGACTCTCAATCTTCAATCAACACACAAAAGAGGAAATCACTCATGAAAATATTCTTCTAATATATGTCCAATAGACCGCTGTCACCTTGGTCTCGGAGATTATACTAGATATAGACAAGTGAGTACATCAAATCCAATACAGAGAATAAGGGGAAACATCATGGGATCACCCTAGATTAACCTAGCCAATGATCACAACAAAGATCACATCATGGGAGAGAGAGATAACCACATAGATATAGGTACAAGCCTTAGACCCGAGGATGAACTACTCACACATGGACATGGTGATCAAAAGAGAGTTCTTGATGGAGATATGCAACCAGAAGGAGGTGAAGGAGATGGAGATGACGATGACGACGGCGGCGACCATGGCCCTTGGCCCCCTTCTCCTTGCTTGGCGATGGTGCTGGTTTTTAGATGGATCTCCCCCTCAAGACGGCTGCCAATGGGGAGGAAATTTCATGGTGTACTTTGACCTAGGTTTCCTCTCTTTATAAAGACTCTCGGACTCCCGTCATCCAGATTAGCTCTTCGGAAAAACGGGCTTAGAGGGAGCATACGAACTCCGATTGGGCCGAATTTTATATGCAGAAGCTAGAGAAAAAAATTCTCTACAACTTGGTAGTTGTAAGTTTTTCCTTTTGAGGTTGTCTTCTGGCGTTTCCGATGAATTCTTTAAAACCTGTCTGGTGGGGTCAGATTTCGAGAGAGTTAGAGTCCAACTCCAACAAGGCTCCTTTTTGTGATGTTTCCTTTATCCAAGTAATTCCTACACATAAAGTACAAAAACAAGAACTTGTGCACTCTTGCAAGCATTAATACGTTAGTAAAAAATATGTTATAAAAATATATGAAAGTGCATCAAAACATATAGCAAAGTCACCAAGACAAGTATGGAACAAGCAAAAATTATAGATACGTTTCGGGCGTATCAACACCACGTGACGATCACGTGTCATACATAATAGCGTTCGCATGAGGATGGGTTTAGCAAGCCTAGCATACGCAGATATGGCCTTGTAAAACAACAATAACACTAAGGTTAATTTGGCGAGCCTAGCATGTGCAGATATGGCCTCGGAACACTGGAGATCGAAAAACCGAGCATGAGTCACATGTATGATTTGATCGCATAAGTTAGTTGTCTACCTGATGGTACAAATTAATGCACCCTCGTTTGTTACCCAAAGTGGAAGGTTGAGATGTAGACAGCGGCAATTTCCCTCGGTGAAGATACCAAGTTTTGTCTCCAGCAGGACTTCGGCAACGACAGGTAGGTGACAACGGCACCAGAGATTGGCGGTTGGCGTGGACCTGCACACACAACAGATAACTTTGCTCCCAACGAGTACAAAGGGGTTGTCAATCCCTCCGTCCTTGTTGTTTACAAAGGATAAAATGCACGGGATAATAATGATAGTGATAGCAACGGAAAAGTAAATAAAGCAGTAAATTGATAGTGGGTGTAAACAGTATTGGAAATATGGACCGGGGTCCTATGATGTTCACTAGTGATGTCTCTCTCCCAAAAGACGATAAAATAACCATGCGAGGTAAAGAAATTACAGCTAGGAAATTGACAGGATTATGTGCGCAAACCAATGTTAATTATTCTATAAAAAAGGAAGAGGCTCAAAAGCTTGGGCGGTACACCAAGACAAGTAGACCGAAATACATCTGCATCTACCCACTAATCATCCACCTTGAGATATCTATCCAGAACATCTCGCTAGTATTCAGTTGCGAATCCCACCCAAATTGTAAACTCAAAGCAACAGACAACTGCATTAAAGAACTTTGCGTAAAGTAAACAATCTTTGCACCCGCAAGTAAAAGCACCGTTGTTTTCCCCCTTGTGGCAACAACACATCCCCTAGACTCATGTTTCTGTCACTCAAGCTAGTCATCGGGTAGCATGAACCCACAATCATGTATAACACTCCCTCTTGGAGTCACTACCTACTACTTGGCCAAAGCAATAAACAGCAACAGAGAACATGAAAAAATTACTCAAGAACATAAATATAAAAGAGGAGAATCAAATATATTACTCAAACACAATCTGAACATAATCTCATAATCCATCGGATCCCAGCAAACTCAGCATAGCAATAACAGAAATATTACATAAGTGCCTAGATCATGTAGGGCAGCTCACGAGGTCTAATCCATGAAGAACAAAGAGGGGAGGAGAACATCACATAGGTACTGATCATAGACCCATGGTCCAAGGTGGACTACTCACGGTTCATCCGGGAAGCGTCCATGGTGGTGAAGAATCTCCCGGAGGTGGTTCCTCCATCTGGAAGGGTGCCGGGAAGAGGTCTTCTGGTGCTCCCGATCTTGGAAGCGCGGCGGCGGCGGAACAGAGGAGATATGTTTTGGACGTATCACTACCTTTGAAACTAATCCGTCAACCGTGTGATATTCAAGGGAGGATAGTGAATTAGGATAATGCAATCACTAAAACTTCTAAGGGATGAATATTTTGGTCTGAGCTCATTTATAATATGATTATAGCATGAACTCATTATTATGAACTGAGTCTTAATATTGTCCTTTCAAATATCTTTGTAGAAAATTATCATGAGTGTACATCGTGAACTGTTATCTTTCATGGCTGGCGAGAATCTGAAATATATGGGTTGAATTTTGTTGATTGGTACCTACGCCTTAGGACTGTGCTCAAGAGGACAAACAACTTGTTCATAATAAAAACACATGTGGGAGGTCCTCCAAAAAACAACACTGATGAGCAAGCAATGCTTGATTACTATGCTCTTCGAAAAACATACCCCATAGTTAAGGATTTCATGGAACTCTCGATGTCACATGTATTGCGTGATCAGTTTGTGGAAATAGATGCATATGACATGATCGACATGCTGAAGTCATTGTTTTCTTATCAATTCAGAGTGGCCAGATTTGAGTTAGAAAAATAGTTTCTTTCGACAAAGATGGAAGAAAACACCTGCCTGAAAAATCCACTTAGCCAAGATGCATGTGATACATCTGATCCTCGTGCAAGACTTTGACTACTGGACCACATAGGAGTCTGCAATAAACAGTTTTCTACATTCGCTAACACTGAGTTACAGAGACTTAGTCCATGGTTATGTCGAGAGAGGAGAAAGCCTTCAATTCTTTGAGTTCATGATCGATGTCCGAGATGTGGAGGTTGAACCGATTGAAGGAGAAATTGTTGATGGAGAAGGTATATTTGATATACTTGTTATAAATGTTTGCTCCCTTATACAACATTTACAGTTTGATAAGTATCTGATAATTGTTCTGTTTTATGAAAATAGGGTCTGACGTTGCATGGAGGGGCAAAGGTGCGATCGTGGATTGATGGCAAGAAATAAAACTGATGGCTGATGGCACTGGTTAGTGCTCCTTGTTGGCTACCCCAAGTGGAAGGTTGAGATGTAGATAGTGGTGAATTTCCCTCGATGAATATACCATGGTGACAATGGTACAAAAAATTCTGCTAGCGTGTAAGTTGACGTGGTCCTGCACACAAGTGCAAATAATTTTTCTCTCGACAAGTCAGAGAGGTTGTTAATCTCTACGATCTTCTTGTTTACAAAAGATCAAAACACACGGGTGGAAATTGTAGTGGTGATTGCAACGAAAAGTAAATAAAAGTAGTAAATTGGAGTTGTGCAAATTATGATGGAAATATGGACCGGGGTCCCATGATTTTCATTAGTGATGTCTCTCTCCCAAAAGACGAAAACAACTATGTTGGGTGAACAAATTACAGCTGGGTAATTGACAGAATTATAAACGCACTGTAATGCTAATCATGCTACAAGAAAGCTAGAGGCTCAATCATGCGGGCATTACACCAAAACAAGTAGACCATTTACCCATCAGCATCTACTCACTAATCATCCACCTTGAGATATCTATCCACAACATATCGCTGGTATTAAGTTGCGAACCCCAGCCAAACTATAGGTTCAAACTATCGCTGGTATTAAGTTTTTTTCTATAAAAAAAATGTAGGCTCAAAGCAACATACGACTTCCTTAAAGCTCTATGCGTAATGTAAGCAATCCTTGAAACCGCAGTTACAAGCACCGTTGTTTTCTCCCTGATGTCAAAAACACATCCCCTAGTCTTATGTTTTTGTCACTCAAGCTAGACATCGGGGGGCATGAACCCACAATCATGCATAACTGATGGGTGCAGATAACACCTCCTCACTGGTTACCCCAAGTGGAAGGTTATGATGCAGATAGCGGTAAATTTCCCTCAGCGAAGATACCACGGTTATCAGTCCAGTAGGACTCCAAGTGCAGCAAGTAGGTGGAAATGTCGCCAAAAATTTAGCTATGGCTATGGAGTTGTCGTGGACCTGCACATAGAGGCAAATAACTTTGCTCCCAACGTGTCAAAGAGGTTGTCGACCCTCCGATCTTGTTGTTTGCAAAGGATCAAAACACAAGGTTGGAAATAATAGTAGTGATTGCAACTGAAAGGAAATAAAAGAAGTAACGACAAACAGTGTAAACTATGGTGGAAATATGGACCGGGGTCCCTGATACGTCCCAAACGTATCTATAATTTCTGCTTGTTCCATGCACTTTTATGTGACATTGCTACATGTTTTGCTACACTTTTATATCATTCTACAAAAATTTGGACTAACCTGCTAACTCAGTGCACCCAGTGGTAGATTATGTCTGCTGATGTCTGTAAGTTGCATGTATTTTCCCCCAATTTATAGTGCTCCAAATGTTTTTGAGAAATAAGAAAAAAAAATCAGCGAGACAGAAGCTTCCGGAGCCCCGAAGGAGGGCCAGGGGGGCCCACCAGGCGCCCTGGTGGCGCGGCCACCCCCCTGGCCGCGCCAGGTAGCCGCCTGGGCGCCCTGGCCCACCTCTGGCTGCCCCCTTTGGCCTATATTACCTCCTTATCCCGAAAAGCCTCGAGGAGAACCCAGCATCGTGAATTACCTCTTTGTTCCGCCGCCGCTGTGCTTCCAAGATCGGGAGCACCAGAAGCTTCCTGGCACCCTGTCGATGGGAGGATTGACCTCAAGGAGCTTCTCCACCACCATGGACGCTTCTCGGATGTGCCGTGAGTATTCCCCCTTGGACCATGGGTCCATGATCAGTAGCTATGTGATGTCTTCTCTCCAATCTTATTTTTCAATTATTAGTCCTTGTGAGCTTCCCTACATCATCAAGGCACCTATGTAATTTTCCTGCTGTTGATATGCTGTGTTTTCTAGGATCCGATGGATTTAGAGATTATGTTAAGATCGTGATGAGTTATATATTTGGTTTACCTTTTATATTTGTTCTTTAGTAATCTTGCATGTTTTCCGTTGCTTTTTATTGATTTGGCCAAGTAGTAGATAGTAACTCCAAGAGGGAGCGTTATGCATGATTGTGGGTTCATGCCCCTCGATGTCTAGCTTGAGTGACAGAAACATGAGACTAGGGGATGTGTTGTTTCCACCAGGGCGAAAACAACGGTGCTTGTAATCGTGGTTCAAAGGACTATTTAACTTACACATAGATTGTTAATGCAATTATCTGTTGCTTTGAGTTTACACTTTGTGTGGGGCTCGCAACTTAATACCAGCGAGATGTTCTGGATAGATATCTCAAGGTGGATGATTAGTGAGTAGATGCAGGTGGATTTCGGTCTACTTGTCTTGGCGTACTGCCCATACTTTTGAGCCTCTAACTTTCCAGTAGCATAATCAGCATTGCGGCGCGTTTATAATTCTGTCAATTTCCCAACTGTAATTTGTTCACCCAACTTAGATATTTTATCGTCTTTTGGGAGAGAGACATCATTAGTGCATATCATGGGACCTCGGTCCATTCTTCCACCACTGTTTACAACTCCACATTATTTACTGTTTTATTTACATTCAGTTGCTATCACCACTATTATTATCCTGTTGCGTTTGATCGTTTTGTAAACGACAAGGCCGGAGGGATTAACAACCCCTCTGTAATTCGTTGGGAGAAAAGTTACTTGTTGTGTTTGCAGGTCCAGGTTAAGCAAGTGATTATATTCAGACGATGCATCACTTGCCGCACCACCTACTTGTCGTCTTCAGAGTCCCACGGGAGACATAAACCTTGGTATCTTCACCAAGGAAATTTGCCGATATCTACATCTCAACCATCCACTTGGGGTAACCAACGAAGGGCGAGAAGCCGTTATCATCTCTCGTACCATAAAGCAAATTTCTGGCACCGTTGCCGGGGACTCCAATCTTCAAGATAGGGGAGTTGCACACTATCTTTTATGTTTGCTTTTTAGTCTTGTTAGTTTAATTTTCCGTTTTTATCTTAGTGTCCTTTATCAAAAATCACAAAAAATAGTTACCTTTCTTTGTTTAGTCAGTATGTTAAAGTCCTTTTCCTTTGGTTTTGCACCCGATGGGGAGATTCTCACCTTCTAACAAAGAGGTGGAGAATGTCTGAAAGATGCTTGGTATAGAATTAATGATTCTCAAAATAGAGCCACCAAGTAGCAGTCCACTACTACCTTTCTTAGAAAATTTTATGTTGGTATTACTTCTTGGAATAGGTTTTTTTTAGACACTGCTATCAATTGAAATTTCCTAGAATCCCTAATTTGGGAAGCTCTTATTGTTATGGAAAATCTTTTTGGAAATCCCCCTACTGTTAGCACACAAGAGAACATTACTTTAGCGCACATTATGACAAAACTTGATAAGATAGAGCTAGAGATGCCAAGTATGGGAAAAATAAATGAATTAGATCGTAAGATTCAAGGGAATCTAAATAGGCTTGATAGATCCATGCACAAAATTTATACTACTTTGGAGACCCTTAAATCCCATGATTTGGACCCTTCTAGGATTGACAAGATTGAGGATATTATTGAAACTTTAGGAACTAATCTATCATCCATCAAGACAAAGAAGGTAGAACCTAAGTTCGTCTATGTACCCAAGGTTCCTCAACCCAAAAAAAATATATCTATTTCTAGGGGCGTGGAAACTGTGAAGACTTTGGAAGAGATACCACTCTTTAATAGAATTAGGAATGAAATCCTAATTGCTTTTACTACCTTTGATTTTATTCCTAGAAGTGTTACTGCTAGGCCTTTATTTGGAAGTCCTCTTAAGACTATTTCTACAATTGAAGAGCTTTTTGATGATCTTGATGAAGGTTCAATTGTTACAACTTGATCTTTTTGTATCATTCCAAGCTAAAAGCCATAAAAGAAAGCGCTTGTTGGGAGGCAACCCAAGATGTTTTTACTTCCAGTTTTAGAGGTCTTGATGCTTGTTACTACTGTAGAAACACCATTGCATATTTATTTTCAAGCTTTGTGCCAAGTTTTAGCCTTTGATTGCAAGAAAGTTCAAAAGTTGTGAGATGCTGTCCAGAAAAAGATTTTGTCCCCTTGACAGAAAAATTAGCCATAAATCACCCGATCATATTTTTGATCTGAATTGTTTTGGAAACATTTTCTATACAATTAGCTTCCATGCATTTGTTCCGAGTTTTTTTATTTGAGTTTCAGAAGTACCCCAAAAAAAATATTTACTACCTGTTGGTCTGTTTTTCATAGAATGTGCCACGTTTTGTGTTTTCATTGTTTTTCAAATCTTAAGCTTGCTTTTTCTTTGAAATTCTCTTTTGAAATCTTGAGAAATAGTAGCTCTTCATGAAAATATTTATTCCCAGTGGAGAAAATTATTTCTTTAAGGGTACAATCCACTCTAATAATCTTATGATGAGTTTCGTATTGATACGTCCAAAATGCATCACTATTTTATATTGTAATTTAACCCTATTCATTGATATATTCCACTTTAGAGTATTATTATTATGTTGTTTTGTCTTTTTTACCCAGTTTGCAACTTTTCGGTGCTGAAGCAGCAGAAGCAGAATTCAGCGGTGAAAAGTGGACATCGAGTTGATGAATCAGATCAACTCCAAATGCAACAAAATTTGACGGAGGTCATTATTTTGAGGATTCACTGGAGGGGACCGAAGAGGTACCGGAGGGGACCCACCAGGCACCCAGAAGGGTCCCTGGCGCGGCCCCCCCTAGGGCGCGCCAAGCACCCTCCTAGATGCCTGGTGGCCCACCTCGGTGCCCCCTCTGGCATATATTACCCCCTGGGGTAGAAACCCTAAAACAAGAGGAGTTTCAGAGTTTCGCCGCCGCCTCGTGGCGGAAACCTATAGATAAGAAAAATCCATCTCCGGCGGGCAGATTCCGCCGGGGAGATCACCTCCCAGAAGGGGAGATCATCGCCATCGTCACGGGCATCATCGAGATCATCATCAACATCATCCCCAACATCAGCACCATCTCCACCTCCATCCCATCTCACCCCACAAGTCTAACTTGTGTTGTAATCCGTACTATCTATCCTCTCTACTCTACCGGTGTTGATTACTACTGTGTGATGAATGTTATTGATTTTTGGTGGAGAATTATCATAGTGTCCAGATTGTTTATCATATATTTATCCCCTCTGATCATGATCTCTTTTATGTCTTGTGAGTAGTTACTTTAGTTCTTGAGGACATGGGAAAAGTCTAGTTGTTAGTAGTCATATGATGTTGAAGTATTATGTGTTGTTTGATGCTTAAGTTGTGTTGTTATTTCCCTGGTGGTGTTGTGTGAGTCGAACACCCAACACTTCGCCTTCTGAAGGACCTAAGGGAATACATTGTATACAAAGGATGCTTACGGTGGGTTGCCGGAGTGACAGAAACCTGAACCCCAGTTCGCACACTTTTGCACAAGGGAGTTATGGATCCTCGATCGTAATGCTGTGGTTAGGCTTATGCCTTAATTACTACCGTGTATTTGCGGATGCTTGCAAGGTGTGTAATCATAAGAGTGCACGTATCTTAGTCTAGGAGGTGCACTAGCATTGATCCACCCACTGACACTTATCAACACAATACATACTACTTGGCGGAATATGGTGAAAGTAACTTGACTATCTCTCCCGTGTGTTCTCGAGAACGCTTTAGCTTTTATAAGTTCAGTTCCTAGGCTTATCCTTGTGAAAGGATTGGGCCACTTGCTACTCCTCAGTTACCCTGTTTACTTTGCTTGTCTTTTACCTTTCTGTTGCTTAAACCAAAAAACCCCTAAAAATATTTACCTTTCAATGTGTGCAGCCTTTTCCTTATCCAGAGTCACTTGTCAATACCTTATGCTCCTCGTGGGATCGACATCCTTATTTATCGAAAAGCTACAATTGATCCCCTAGACTTGTGGGTCATCAAGGATCGTTTATTGGCGCGGTTGACAGGGGAGACATCCCACTAAATCTATTAACTTCACCTCCATCACGTATGAAGGGAGTTTTCAAGGATGCGAAGGAAAATGATGAAAGAAGATTCGGGAGTGTCAAGCGCTCAAGCTTGGGGATGCCCCATGCACCCCCAAGAAATATCCAAGGAGACTCAAGCGTATAAGCTTGGGGATGCCCCCATCCATCAACAATTATCAGTTCATCCTTATCCATGCTATATTTTTATCACTTCATATGTTATGTGCTAAACTTGGAGCGTCTCGCTCTTTACTTCTTAGTTTGTTTTAGTTTTTCTTCATGTTCATAACAAGTTGGATCCTAGCCTTCATTGTTTGGGAGAGATACACACTCTACTCCACCATAGAACACAACATAGGTCTGCATGCTTATCTTTCTTTTTGTGTGTGTGTTCTATATTTTTTTCATAGCGGCTGTCATGCTTAGCTCTTAGTTTTCATGCTTATCTTGTTTAGAGAGTTGGCTTGTTGCACTGAGGTGTGTGTCTTGCATGAGTAGGTAATTAATGTTTCTATTACAAGTGTAGTTGTAACATGCAATAGTTTTGAGGTATTGATTGAGTAATGTTTGGACATTAGGGAACCAAGAGCTTGAGAATGTTAGTGATAGGTGTCATATTTTGGGCAATCCGTGCTTATTTTCAAAAACTACAAAAATTAGTTGAGAACTCTATCTACTAGATGGATTGCTAACCTCTAGAAGGGTTGGAATATATAAAGTACCCTCACGTACCATGGGTCGAGGATGCGCAAGAATAACCAAACCCCATACACACCTCCTCGGGGTACTCGTCTCTTTGTGAACCTCTTGATTAGATAGAGAGTTACCGATATTAAGTGCATGAGTTCTTCAGACTAATCGGAGTATTCGATTGTTGGCACTTCCACTGTCACAACCCCAACTTGGGTAAGTGCTAGGATTTGATTGTGCCCTTTGCATCATGTGAAAAATTTCAAAAGAAATTCAAAAAAGGGGAAAAGAAAAGCCCTAAAGAACTTAATTAAATGGCCAGACAAAAATTGCTTCCAAAAATTGCTCTGTTATTTTTGAAAAGTCTTATAAATATGCATGCCCAACTCACTGTACTTCCCCAGCCAGACCCCGGCCAGGCCGCAGGCCCAACTCACTGTACCACAGCCCAAGCCCACGACCACCTTGTCGTCTTCCTCCCCCGCGCTGCCAAGCAACTCGCTGGAGGCAGGGGAGCACGCCGCGGCCGCCACCGCGACGCCGAGGCCCTTCCAGGCCTCCCCAACCCCTATCCTCTCGCCACGGAGCACCCCACGTACCTTCTCACCACTTCCCCCTCCTCTGGCTTCCTCTAGCTCGCTCCCCCTCGCCGATTTCGTCATGGACGAGCGCACCGAAGAGCACCGCCGCCGCGCCCGCGTGGCCAACGGCAGCCAGACGCCGCGCAAGCGTGTCCAGCATCACTAGCGCCCTCCTCTTCGTCGAGCTACAGTAGATCAGAAGCCCAGACGGCCCCGAGTCGCCGTATTCGTCATCAACGACTCGCCGGACCTGCACGAGCTCGCCATCAAATTCGTCGTCACCGCGCTCCCCAAGCCCTAGCTTTTGACTCCTTTGTCATCAGGGTGAGCTCCCCGTCGTTTCCCCCTAACCCCGTACTCTCCCCGTGGCCCGTAGCCTGATTCCGCCGGAGCAGAGCCATGGCCGCCGCGCAAGTCGACGCCGCCGTCGCTCCAGAGCTCCCGTGTGGCCCCTGCGTGCTCCACTTGATGCGGACGATCACGGGGTGTCTCCCCAACCAAACCCCGACGCCTCCCGTGGCCATTTGGGCCATTCCGGCGAGCCCTCCGCCGCGTGCAGAGGTCGCCGCCGGCGAGTGCCGACGTGGCCCGTTTAATACGGGGCTAATCCCCCTGTTAGTTGACCCAGGTCAATGATAGGTGGGGCCCCCTAGCCTTAACCCCTCTCTGTTAACTTAAACAGAGGGGATTAACCCCCACTGATGCTGACAGGAGGGCCCCACTGGCCAGAGGCCCCCCCCCCCACGTCATGCTGAGGTCAGCATGACGCAATATAGGGGTTTTCTAATTAAAAGAATTAAAAAGAAAATCATAAAATTGCAGAAAATCATATAAACTTTGGAAATTCATAATTAATTAACCATAACTCCAAATGGGGCAATAATATGTCTAAAATTATCAAAAAAATGCAAATTCTATGTTTGACCATTTTAAAATGGGTGAAAAGTAGCAAACATGCATATGGCATAATTTTAATTTTAATTTGAAGTTTGAATTTGCAAACCTTTTGCAATACACTTCAATTAAATTGAATTTGCAACACATCAGCACCATATACATCATGTTCTACAACTTGATCATGTGATTGTGCATTGTACATTATATTGATGGCAATGTTTGTGATGTTTGCTCAAATAGAGGTGGAGCTGGAACTGGAGGCCACCCCCTTCGTTGAAGACACCGTACTGAACCTCATCACCATGGAAAACAAACCCCATTGATCATGTCTATAAAATCCCACTTCCCTCTCAGTCTCTCTTATGGATGTTTAGGAGATCACTTTGTACCGATGCATGACCTATCATCTTGTCACAGTAGTAAGCAAACCACAATCCTAGCTGACATAGGAGTTGATTGATATCATGTGGCCCCTGCAACTGTTACTGCTTATTGCATGCTTAGTGTTACAATGAGGTTGCTTTTGATGTGAGCCAGGATGATAGTGAACATGGTGTTGATGAAAGTAAAACTGTGTTGGTGAATCTACCCTAATACAAGGTGAACGATGAGAGGCTGTATAGGAGTACACAGTGGGTTGTCTCGTTGAACACCGCCTTAAGCCCGAGTTCTTGTATGGTAATCCGAGACAAAGAGGACAACCACACATTGGGCTCACTAACCCCTCTCGACCTAGTAATTCACCCCGATCCAAGTCCAGGAGTCACAACTAGTTCGGGTTTTCCATTCGGCATATGCATAGAAAGATAAAGGAAATGAAATGTGGCATTCATGGTAGGGCTTGTAGAAAATGGCTTGTCAAGCGGAGAACGATCCGTCGAGGTGGGCTTGTCAGTCGTGCCTACATGGTTTGAGTCCTGGCTGGAAGCTCGGCCGAAACTCCAGTTGGGTTTGGAACTCAGACAATTGACTCCTTGGACTAGAACGGAGCTGTGGGCGAAGTGTTGTGGTGAACATCTTCGCCGACACCCCTTGAATGGTGCCGAGACCTGGCGGTAACTGATGGTCATGTGTGTGTAGAAGTACACCCCTACAGGGTTAACAGAACTATTCGAATAGCCGTGTGCACGGTAATGAACTACTTGGAAAGTTGTGCTTGATTATTAGACAACTTGAATGGATACTTGTAAAACTCGCAAGATAAGCGTGAGTGCTATGGTGTGCTCCTCGTGGGGAAGTCGAGGAAGTAACCATAGTGGTGTATTGGTTGGACACTTGGTAGTGGACTCGTGTACGCTTGTTACCTCAAGTCTGGTACTCGTAGTACAGGACTAGCCAAGTCAAAGCTGGCACTTCTGCATGTCGAAACCCCACCTCCCTTTACCTTGAAGCTTGAGCATGAGTAGTTTAGTTCTGATGTAAGTCTTGCTGAGTACGACTTTGTACTCACGTTTGCTTATTATATGTTTTAAATGGAAACCCAGACCCCGATGGAAACACCTTCCTAAAGCTCAATGTTGACTAAGCTAGTATAGTTCCAGACAGCAGTCTGGTCCCTCGTGGAAGGGCATGTATGTTTACAAGGCTTCTCTAAGCCATTTGTTAAACTTGTCTGTACTCAGACCTAATTTGCTTCCGTTGTATGATGTAATGATGATCACAGACATGTAATCTCTGTATGCTCTATGTGTAAGTCAATAAAGAAGTACTTTGTAGAGTTATGTGATGATACCTGCTGTTCATACTAGACATGTGTGCTGTGTGTATGATTATAAAATGCATGTCTTAGTATGGGTTTTAGAGACCTTAGTTGTGATCTAGGTGGCGATCTTTTATACACCAAGTGGCCCTTAGATGTGTGCAGCTTGGGGCATCACGATGCGATTGCTCGTGACTCTGTCACGTGCACACTTTGTTGTATGATCGAGCCCGCCCTAGACCCCGACTAAGTGATCAGGCTGGAGTTTGTTTATGTAAGGGTTATGATTCAATCGAGAATATGGTTGAGGCGACTTGTCTATGAGTATGGCATTTCACCACCCATAATCATTTAGACTTGTGAGCGGGCGATGAGGACCCATCTCAGTTGATCATCCGACCTGGATGGGATGCCCCTCATGTACGATGCTTTCCGAGAGTGTTCTGTGCTTGGCCTTGTCTGCTTGGACAAGTGGGTACGGCTCTCGGCTCTCCATGTGATTTAGTTGTGACTGGAATTACCTACGCATATTCCGGGTCCCGACAGACTTGGTGTCAGAGCAGGACTGTCTATAGGATTATCAAACCCTTGGTGGAAGTCGAGTCTAGTATTCTATAGTTATATAGTTACTTGGGTATAAAGGGAACAACGTAAGGCTTCTATTTCTCCTTACCCTCATCGATCTGAGTTCTGAGTCACCCTTATCTTTTCTACGGGATGATAGGACTAGGCTCATCTATGTCTGACTAGAACTTCTCATTGATTTCTTCTTTGTAGCCGTAGGACTATCGTGGTCGTCCAGAGTCATCTTGTTGTTGATTTCGTTGAGGAAGTTCTGTCCAATCTCCTCAATGTTGTTTCATTTTCTATCCCGGTGTAGCCGTTATGCTGCCCGATTTATTCCGTGTTTCTAGGAATCTTTGCCTTTGCATTAGAATCTTTTCCTTCTAATCATGTCCTCTTATCTTTGATTCCATCGTACAACCTGTTATGATTGTTGATTTTTATCACACAGGATGTCAGGTGGAACTCGTAGTGTTGTTCGTCGCAATCGAGACCGTGATCAGAATCGAAGTGATGATGAACCTCTACCACCGCCTTCTGCGGCGGAAATCATGATGGAAGCTGAACGGAATCGACGTGATCAAACACGCCTTTTGGAGCTCATCGAGCAGAATACCGCTCATCAGCGCAATGTGGTTGTCAGCATTCAGGATTTCATCCTACTCAAGCCACCGTTATTTCGATGTTCGTCCGAGCCCCTTCAAGCTGATGATTAGCTCCGTTCCATCGAGCGTAAGCTTGAGACGGCACATGTTGCTACCAATGATCGTGTGATGTTTGCGGTATACTTCTTGGAAGGTTCTGCTGTTGAATGGTGGGAGAACTATGTTGCAATGCAAACTGATGTTCACGTAGTGACTTGGCAGCAATTTCGTGATGCCTTCCGAGGGTACCACATTCTGGATGAGATGATGGAAAGAAAGAAGGAAGAGTTTTGCAATATAACTCAGGGAGATAGGTCCATCCACGAGAATATGACCGAGTTCAACCATCTTGCTCGTTATGCCCAAGAGGAGATATCCACTGATGCCAAGAAGCAAGCAAGGTTTAGCAAGGTACTTAACCCTGTTATTCGTCATGATCTCAATCTTCATGAGTTTGTCAACTTTGAGGATTTAGTCAATAGATCCTTCAGATCGGAGTATGGCAATGAGGTGTTCGAAGAGTCTCGCAAGCATTCTCGTGCCTTTGCTCCATCTGCTAGTTCGGCCCCTCAGAAACGCCGGATATGGATTCCAACTAGTGCCATTCCTTCACACCTTATTGCAAGGCCATCCTACATGGTGCCTCAACCTCCTCCACAAAAATTGAATCCCAACCACTATGGTAGTGAGCCTGCCATCCTTGCTCCACCCCCTGACACCAGAGTTTGCTACAAGTGTGGTCAGCCTGGCCACATCGCACGGAAATGTTCCTTGTCGGTGAAAGTGGATCCTCGTCCAAGACATGATGCCACCCCACCCAAATCTTCCAAAGCTAGTCTTCACAGAAATCCACCTCCAACTCCTTGCAAGAAAAGTCCTTAGCCACTGTTGGTGGTTGTGTGAACCAAATCTCAGTTGAGGAAGCTATTGATACGTCTGACGTCATCCTTGGTACGCTCCCAGTCAATCATGTTCCCGCCTCCGTTCTTTTCGATCCAGGAGCTTCTCATTCATTCATGTCGGAGAGTTATGCACTTCGTCATGCGTTCCCCTTTGAAGAAATGTTTTCTCCAATGATCATCCAACTCCTGGTTAAAAGTGGCAAAATAATAGAGTAAGCCATGGTAATCAAATTGCAATTGAGGGTTTAGTATTCCTTGCTTCTCTTATAGCCCTCAAATCTTCAGAAATTGATGTCATCCTAGGAATGGATTGGTTATCAAGACAAAATGCTTTCCTTGATTGTAAAGCCAAGTCAGTTAAACTTACCCATCCTTCAGGCCAGACCATTGACTACACTTCACCCAGTTCTAGAATACAGATGCATACTTTGAATGTGCTTCCCCTTCCTGACCTTGAAGATATTCCGGTGGTTCGTGACTTCCCGGATGTCTTTCCTGAAGAACTTCTAGGAATTCCTCCTGACAAATGTGTAGAATTCATTGTAGATCTTGCCCCAGGAACCTCCCCAATCACCAGACGCCCATACAAAATGGCCCCACGTGAGTTAGCTGAGCTTAAAATCCAACTTGAAGCTTTGTTGGAAAAAGGATTCATCCGCCCTAGCTCATCGCCATGGGGTTGCCCCGTTCTGTTCGTAACGAAGAAAGATGGAACAGAAAGGATGTGCGTAGACTATCTCCAGCTAAATCTAGCGACGATAAAGAACAAGTACCCACTGCCCAGGATCAACGATCTTTATGATCAACTTGCAGGATCCTCTGTCTTCTCCAAGATGGATTTGAGATTAGGCTATCATCAAATCAAAATCAGAAATGAGGACATTCACAAAACGGCTTTCACTACTCGTTATGGTCTTTACGAGTTTACCGTCATGTCCTTTGGTTTAACCAATGCCCCTGCTACTTTTTCACGCATGATGAACTCGATCTTCATGGAGTATTTGGACAAGTTCGTCGTGGTTTACCTCGATGACATCCTTATATACTCGAAGAACGAAGAACATGCCGAGCATCTTACGCTGGTATTGATGAAACTTTTGGAGCACCGCCTTTATGCCAAGTTCTCTAAGTCCGAATTTTGGCTACCAGAAGTGACCTCCTTAGGCCACGTGATTTCTGCAAAAGGCATTGTTGTCAATCCCGAGAGAGTTCAGGCCGTCCTTGACTGGACTCCACCTGAATCGGTTAAGCAAGTTAGGAGTTTTCTTGGCTTAGCAATCTATTGTCGCCGCTTCGTCGAAAACTTTTCTAAAGTTGCAAAGCCTCTGACTGAGCTCCTCAAGAAAGATAAGAAATTCAAATGGACTCCCAAGTGCGAGGAAAGCTTTCAAGAGCTGAAAAGAAGATTGACTTCTGCACCCGTACATGCGCCTCCAGACACCAAAAGGGATTTCGAGATCTTTTGTGATGCTTCACGGCAAGGGTTAGGATGCATACTTATGCAATATAGACATGTGGTAGCTTATGCTTCACGCCAGTTGCGTCCACATGAAGAGCACTATCCTACCCATGATCTTGAACTCGCTGCCGTAGTTCATGCCATGACAACTTGGCGACATTACCTCCTCGGTAATCGTTGTGAGATCTATTCCGACCACCAAAACCTCAAATTAATTTTCGCCCAGCCAGATCTTAATCTCAGGCAAAGACGCTGGATAGAGTTGATAAAAGATTATGACTTAGGAATATCTTACACCCCAGGCAAAGCCAATGTCATGGCTGATGCACTAAGTCGTAAGTCGTATTGTAACAACCTCATGTTACAACAGTATCAACCACTTCTTCATGAGGAATTTCGAAAGCTCAACCTCGAGATTGTTCCTCGTGGATCCCTTTTCAACTTGGTGGCGAAACCAACCCTTGAGGATAAAATCATAGTTTCCCAAAGGCGTGCACGAGGTGTTCGCCGGATCAAGGAGAACATTGCTAGCGGAGTTGCTAAATGTTTCTCCACAGATAGCAAAGGAACGGTATTCTTTGAAAATCGTTTGGTAGTACCTAAGAATAAGGATCTAAGGCAACTCATCCTCAAATAAGCCCATGACACACCCCTCTCAATTCATCCCGGTAGCACAAAAATGTACCGAGATCTACGCCAGAGATTTTGGTGGACTATGATGAAGAGAGATATTGCTCGATATGTTGCCGAATGTGATGTTTTTCGTCGCATTAAGGCAGAACACCAAGACCTGCTGGTACACTTCAACCTTTGCCTATTCCCGAGTGGAAATGGGACAAAGTCGGTATGGACTTCATCACCGGCTTTCCAAAAACCCAGAAAGGAAATGATGCCATCTTCGTTGTCATTGATAGACTTTCCAAAGTTGCTCACTTCCTTCCCGTTTGCGAGTCTATTACTGCTAGCCAGTTAGCGGACTTGTATGTCTCTAGAATCGTGTGTCTCTACGGTGTTCCTTTGGAAATAAATTCTGATCGTGGTAGCCTTTTCATCTCTAGATTTTGGGGAAGCTTACAGAATGCTATGGGAACTCATCTCTCCTTTAGCACAGCTTTCCATCCTCAGTCCAGCGGTCAAGTTTAAAGGGTTAACCAAATTCTCGAAGACATGCTCAGAGCTTGTGTTATCTCATTCGGAAAGAATTAGGAGAAGTCTCTTCCATTCGCCGAATTTTCTTATAACAATAGCTATCAATCTAGTCTGGACATGGCTCCTTTTGAACTCCTCTATGGACGACGATGTCGAACACCCCTTCACTGGTCAGAAACCGGTGAAAGACAACTCTTTGGACCGGATATGATCAAGGAAGCAGAAGAGCAAGTTTGCATTGTTTGTGATCGATTGAAAGCCGCTCAATCTCGTCAGAAAAGCTACTATGATCGTAATCATAGGCAAGAAAGCTACAATCTTGATGAGAAGTCTTACCTTCGGGTTACTCCTCTGAAGGGAACCCAAAGATTCGGTATCAAAGGAAAGTTGGCCCCACGTTACATCGGACCTTTCCGCATTCTCTCTAAACGTGGAGAACTTGCCTACCAACTTTAACTACCTCCGCACCTTTCCCGAGTACATGACGTATTCCATGTGTCACAACTCAGGTGTTGCTTCAAGGACCCCATCCGCGAAGTCAACCATGAAACGCTTAATCTCCAAGATGACCTTTCTTATCGAGAGTACCCTGTTCGTATTCTTGATTCCGCAGAGTGTGTCACTCGTCGTCAGAAGATCAGTTTTCTGAAAGTGCAATGGTCACATCACTCCGAGAAAGAAGCAACATGGGAAAGAGAAGACCGCCTCCGTGCCGAGTACCCCACCTTCCTCCCGATGACTTCTGAATCTCGGGACGAGATTCTTTTGAGTGGGGGCGAGTTGTCACGACCCCAACTTGGGTAAGTGCTAGGATTTGATTATGCCCTTTGCATCATGTGAAAAATTTCAAAAGAAATTCAAAAATGGGGAAAAGAAAATCCCTAAAGAATTTAATTAAATGGCTAGACAAAAATTGCTTCCAAAAATTGCTCTGTTATTTTTTTAAAGTCTTATAAATATGCATGTTCACTTTTAAAGTGAAGTGGGTCCCACTACATGCACCAAGATTTCTCAAAAATTCCATACAGGGCTTGGAAATTAAATTAAACTCCAATTTGAATTAAAATTCAAATTGTTTGAATTTCAAAAATCTCCAAAACTTGTGAGTGGCTAGTTATATTTATTATAAGCCCACATAAAAGTTTTCAAGATTTTACAAATTGCCTTGCTATTTTATTTGGGGCAAAACAAATGGTAGAAAAAGAAAACAGAAACAAAAAAAGAGCGAAAATAAAAAAAAGGGAAGTGGCCCACCCCGGCCAGGTCGCAGGCCCAACTCACTGTACCGCGGCCCAAGCCCATGGCCACCTTGTCGTCTTCCTCCCCCCGCGCTGCCAAGCAGCTCGCTGGAGGCAGGGGAGCACGCCGCGGCCGCCACCGCGACGCCGAGGCCCTTCTAGGCCTCCCTGGCCCCTATCCTCTCGCCATGGAACACCCCACGTACCTCCTCACCACTTCCCCCTCCTCTGGCTTCCTCTAGCTCTCTCCCCCTCGCCGATTTCGTCACAGCCGAGCGCACCGGAGAGCACCGCCGCCGCGCCCGCGTGGCCAATGGCCGCCAGACGCCGCGCAAGCGTGTCCAGCATCACAAGAACCCTCCCCTTCGTCGAGCTGCAGCAGATAAGAAGCCCAGATGGCCCCAAGTTGCCGTATTCGTCGTCGACGACTCGCCGGACCCGCACGAGCTCGCCGTCAAATTCGTCGTCATCGTGCTCCCCAAGCCCTAGACGTCGTCTCCTTTGTCATCAGGGTGAGCTCCCCGTCGTTTCCCCCTAACCCCGGCCTATCCCCGTGGCCCGTAGCCTGATTCCGCCGGAGCAGAGCCACGGCCGCCGCGCAAGTCGACGCCGCCATCGCTCCAGAGCTCCCGTGTGGCCCCTGCGTGCTCCACTTGATGCGGACGAGCACGGGGCGTCTCCCCAACCAAACCCCGAAGCCTCCCGTGGCCATTTGGGCCATTCCGGCGAGCCCTCCACCGCGTGCAGAGGTCGCCGCCGACGAGTGCCGACGTGGCCCATTTAATTAGGGGCTAATCCCCTTGTTAGTTGACTCAGGTCAATGACAGGTGGGGCCCCCTAGCCTTAACCCCTCTCTGTTAATTAAAACAGAGGGGATTAACCCCCACTGAGGCTGACAGGAGGGCCCCACTGGCCAGAAGCCCCACGCCCCCCACGTCATGCTGAGGTCAGCATGACGCAATAAAGGGGTTTTCTAATTAAAAGAATTAAAAAGAAAATCAGAAAATTGCAGAAAATCATATAAACTTTGGAAATTCATAATTAATTAAACATAAATCCAAATGGGGCATATAATATGTCTAAAATTATCAGAAAAATGCAAGGATTATGAATATGCAACTTGTTTATATGTTTGACCATTTTAAAATGGGTGAACAGTAGCAAACATGCATATGGCATAATTTGAATTTGAATTTGAAGTTTGAATTTGCAAACCTTTTGCAATACACTTCAATTAAATTGAATTTGCAACACATCAGCACCATATACATCATGTTCTACAACTTGATCATGTCATTGTGCATTGTACATTATATTGATTGCAATGTTTGTGATGTTTGCTCAAATAGAGGTTGAGCCGGAATCGGAGGCCACCCCCTTCGTTGAAGACACCGTACTGAACCTCGTCAGCAAGGCAAGCAAACCCCATTGATCGTGTCTATAAAATCCCACTTCCCTCTCAGTCTCGCTTATGCATGTTTAGGAGATCACCTTGTATCGATTCTACTGCATAGTTGAACCCCATAGGAGTTGATTGATATCATGTGGCCCCTGCAACTCTTACTGCTTATTGCATGCTTAGTGTTACAATGAGGTTTCTTTTGATGTGAGTCGGGATGATAGTGAACATGGAGTTGATGAAAGTGAAACTGTGTTGGTGAATCTACCCTAATACAAGGTGAACGATGAGAGGTTGTGTAGGAGTACACAGTGGGTTTTCTCGTTGAACACCGCCTTAAGCTCGAGTTCTTGTATGGTAATCCGAGACAAAGAGTACAACCACACAATGGGCTCACTGACCCCTCTCGACCTAGTAACTCACCCTGATCCAAGTCCAGGAGTCACACCTAGTTCGGGTTTTCCATTCGGCATATAGAAAGATAAAGGAAATGAAATGTGGCATTCATGGTAGGGCTTGTAGAACATGGCTTGTCAAGCGGAGAACCATCCGTCGAGGTGGGCTTGTCAGTCGTGCCTACATGGTTTGAGTCCTGGCTGGAAGCTCGGCCGAAACTCCAGTTGGGTTTGGAACTCAGACAATTGACTCCTTGGACTAGATCGGAGCTGTGGGCGAAGTGTTCTGGTGAACATCCTCACCGACACCCCTTGAATGGTGCCAAGACCCGGCGGTAACTGATGGTCATGTGTGTGTACCGGTACACCCCTACAGGGTTAACAAAACTATTCGAATATCCGCGTCCGCGGTAATGGACTACTTGGAAAGTTGTGCTTGATTATTAGACAACTTGAATGGATACTTCTAAAACTCGCAAGATAAGCGTGAGTGCTATGTTGTGCTCCTCCTGGGGAAGTCGAGGAAGTAACCATAGTGGTGTATTGGTTGGAGACTTGGTAGTGGACTCGTGTACGCTTCTTACCTCAAGTTTCATACTCGTAGTACAGGACTAGCCAAGTCAAAGCTGGCACTTCTGCATGTTGAAACCCCACCTCCCTTTAACTTGATGCTTGAGCATGAGTAGTTTAGTTCTGATGTAAGTCTTTCTTAGTACGACTTTGTACTCACATTTGCTTATTCTATGTTTTAGATGGAAATCTAGACCCCGATGGAGACACCTTCCTGAAGCTCGACGTTGACTAAGCTAGTATAGTTCCAGACAGCAGTCTGGTCCCTCATGGAAGGGCATGTATGTTTACAAGGCTTCTCTAAGCCATTTGTTAAACTTGTCTGTACTCAGAATTTTTTTGCTTCTGTTGTATGATGTAATGATGATCACAGACATGTGATCTTTGTATGCTCTATGTGTAAGTCAATAAAGAAGTACTTTGTAGATTTATGTGATGATACCTGCTGTTCATACTAGACATGTGTGATGCGTGTATGATTATAACATGCATGTCTTAGTATGGGTTTCGAGACCTTAGTTGTGATCTGGCTGGCGGTCTTTTATACACCAAGTGGCCCTTAGATGTGCGCACCTTGGGGCATCGCGATGCGATTGCACATGACACTGTCACGTGCACACTTTGTTGTATGATCGACATCCACGCATATTCCGGGTCCCGACATCCACCTTCCCATATTTTGCTAGCCTCTTTGGTACCGTGCATCGCCCTTTATCATCTTGAGAGTTGGCGCATACTTCGCCGGTGCATCCAAACCCTTGGCACGATACGCTCTGTCATCATAAACCTCCTTATATCTTCCTCAAAACAGCACCCTGATACGTCTCAAACGTATCAACTTTTCCAAGAACTTTTTCTATTGTTTTGACATCATTCTTGCATGATTTGAATGAAGCTAACCCGGACTGACGTTGTTTTCAGCAGAGTTGCATGTATGGTTTTCTTATGTCAATTAAAATGGATTTTTAGGTGTCTCATAAAATTCCAGGAAAAAACACAGAACATCCACGTACCGGGAGGAGCCATAGGTCAGAACGGGGGCCAGATGGGGGCTACCCGGCGGCCAGGTGGCGCGGCCTGGCCCCTGGCCGCGCCACCAGGGCGCTTGGGTGGGTCCCAACCCCATCTGGTTCCCTACCAGGACTCCTATTTTTACCCTTGGCAAGGACATTCCAGAACATAAGTCATTTTCCCAATTCTCGTCAAGGAGCCGCTGCCACCCTCTGTTCTTCTCCGGGAGGGCTAATCTGGATGTTGTTTTGGCCTCAGTGAGGGGGAATCGTTGCCATCATCATCAACATCGACACAACATCATCCCTCCATGACTTGTCCTTTCATGTGTGAGTAATTCCCTGCTGTAGGAAAAGGGGATGGTAGGGATTGGATGAGTTAGATCATGTAATTGTTTAACAGATTGTTGGGGGCATGTTTCCTATCATCTAGTATGGTGTTTATCATCTTTTCTACAACATGTTGTTCTTATTACTTGTCACTTTGGGCCCGAGTGCCATGATTTCAGATCTGAACCCTGTGTGTTTGCATGAATATATTTGTGTTCTTGATCCTATCTATGAGTTGTATGCACCTATTATAGTCCGGAACTGGCGATCCCAATGGTGAAAGCTTGGGACACCAAAGGGGATGGACTATAATTTGAGGATTCCATGTATCCATTGATTGTTAATGCTTTGTTTTGGTGCTCTTTGACAGGAGCACCTTAATTTCCATAAGTTCCTTTTGGCCCCGTTTGTTGCGGGATGGTAGGACAAAAGATGTTGTGCAAGTTCTTATTTCCAGCATTTTGTTTCCCCACCTCAGGTATTTCGCGTATTATATTTGTCGAGGGGTGTTAGCTCGTGACAACACGAGTAGCATTTCGGGGGCAGATATTGCTATCTTGGCAGCCTCCCTCTCAGGAGGCAATGAGTATAATATTGGTGCTTTGATTGCTCGCCTCCTTATCGCTAACAGCGGCAAAGGATCTCACTTTGGTGGTGTTTACACCACGCTTATTCTCGAGCGGCTCAAGCTCTCTGCATGTGTTGATGATGCGCGTTTTCCGTTCTTACGCTTTGATCTTACTGCTATGAAGAGGCATGACTTTGTTACTAGGACTTCTGAGTTTTGTAACCTTGTTTATATTATGAGATTTGGCGAGACAACCACTCGCGAGATCCGTATACCTGTACCATTTTGGTTTGATTATACTAGCAGGAACGGATGGTCTTTCACCGAAATTGAGTTGGACGAGTTCGTTGTTCAGGAGCAGTTCCATAACCCGATGGAGGGGGTTGCTTGCGAGGAGGAGGAGGAGCAGGATATTTCGTACCCCCAGGAGGAGCTTGTCGCCCAGTGGGGTCAAGGACCTTCTTCTTGGAGTGGGGAGCCTTCTGCTTGGGAGGACAGAAGGACGTCCGTCTACGCACCTAAGACTTCATACGATGGATGGACATACCAGTACCACCCCGGAGCAGGAGGAAACTCCTAGGGCCCGCAGTAGCCGAGCCCGACTTAGGAAAAAAGCCTAAGCTTGGGGGAGTACGTGCCTTCTCCCCTTCCATTGTATTATCCATTTGTGTTTTCTTTTATCTTTTCGAAGTTTTTGACCATTCTTCTTTGTTCTATCTTAAATTGAAAAAACAACAACAACTACAAAATTCCTTTCTTTTGCTTTCGGTCAACCTTTGAAAAATACAAAAAATATTTCCTTTCTCTCTTTAGTTTTATTTGTGTGCAGAGTTCGGCTCACGTCCATGGTTGCGATGGCACTTGATTATATCTTTCCACGTTCCATTGTGCAAGCGACGAGGCAATAATGTCGAAGATCAACGGAAGGGATGCAACCAGGAAAGCCAGTATGAACTCTTTTTGTTTCTACTTTTGTACATATGCATGTACTTATGATCTAGAGACCAGCTTGTAGCGACATAGTGCTATATTTACAATGCTGTCCCAGTAGTTCATGCTTTCTTGTGACTAATTTCAAATAGCTCGAGTTCATAGTATATTATTGAAATGATTTGCATGCATTGCATTGTTCATGACTTGGCATATTGAAGTGGTATTTCCCTTCGGAAAATTTCTGGATTTACTTGGCACACGTTTACACATGTTTATGACTGAAAGTCTATCAAAACTTGATGATCTTTTGTTTCATAATAGTTATATCACTTTCATTCCCGATACAATGTTACTTTGTCGCTCTGCATGATTATGAACGTTATTGCTCTCTAGTTGGTCACCTCCCCGTCTTTCGCTAGCCTTCGCCCGTACTAAGTGGAATTCTGCTTGTGCATAAAAAATTCTTGAAACCAGTTGCGCCATATGAGTCCACCATGCCTTCCTATATATGGTATTTACCGGCCATCCTAACTAAGATTTTCTTGTACCATCTCAAAATTATTCAAATGCACTTTTCTTTTTGTATCCGTACAAGCTCATGGGGCATTAGAGGGAATCATTATCTTCCATGCTAAAATTGTTTTACTCCTTGACAAACTTTATTCTAGTCAAATTTATGAGGCAGAGGCCGATTTGTAGAATGCCCATTTCTCACTTATTTTACATTTTTATAAAAGCTTGCACTTACCCTCCATACTTGATGACGAGATGAAATGGAACTAAATGTTGGCCACTAACTGCTAATGATAAGTGGGGAGAGATTCACAATCTTCTCTTCCTCACTTGAGGCAAGATAAAAGGCACCACGCAATTGCTGGCCATGGACCGTTTATGATAGATGGAAAGGGAACACAAGTGTAGGCATAATACAAAAGCATGGGAACCGCCATTAATATGGTTGGTATGGAAGATATTGAGAACCTTTACCGTTACCGTTGACTGGAAAGTTACACTCTCAAAAACATTTTATCTCTGCTTTAAAAACCACGAGCTCTCGTACTTGTTCAGTCTTTGCTTCCAGCCACGGGTTTTCAACCTCTCCATCAAAAGCCATGATTCGAGAGTCTCCCCTTCTTTCTTCAAAGCACCAACTATTGAGAGCATAATTGCCATTCTGAGTGTAATGTGCATTGTCCCAAAGTACCACATTGTCTTCTACATGCCTGTGATATCGCTTATTTTGAAATATCTAGTTCTAGTATCCTTTAAAGCTCCGGAGGAGCATATGCATTTATGTTTTGCTTCACTCATGGAGGCTAGCGAGATACCACTCCAGTATGTTCAAGTCATGTGCATTGTGATCTTGTTTTGACTTTCAGTTGCATATTATTCTTTCGTGGTTGTTTTAAACTTTTTAGAAGAAAGAAGGACTGCTTCGGGCATTGTCCTTGTAGCATGATGACAAAGTTGTTAGTCTTATTCGTAGTGCATGCTTATATACATCTAATGACGCAAAATCAGTTTTTCAAAGTTTTCTTTTTCGCGTCCAGCTTGTTGATTTGAATTGCTTGAGGACAAGCAATATGCTAAGCTTGGGGGAGTTGATACACCTCAAACGTATCGACTTTTCCAAACACTTTTGCTATTGTTTTGACCTCATTCTTGCATGATTTGAATGAAACTAACCCATACTAACGCTGTTTTCAGCAGAGTTGCATGTATGGTTTTCTTATGTGCGGGAAAATGGATTTTTAGGTGTCTCAGAAAATTCTAGGAAAAATCACATAAAATCTACGTACCGGGAGGAGAAATATGTCAGAAGGGGGCCAGAGGGGGCTGCCCCTGGCGCAGGAGGCCAGGTGGCACGGCCTGGCCCCTAGTCGCGCCACCAGGGCGCCTTGGTGGGTCCCACCCCCTCTGGTGCCCTACCAGGACTCCTATTTTTACCCTCGGCGAGGAAATTCCAGAAGAGAAGTCCTTTTCCAAATTCGCGACCCTATATTCTTCTCCGAGAGGGCAAATCTGGAGGATATCTTGGCCTCCGGTGAGGGGGGATCGTCGCCATCATCATCACCATCGCCACACCATCATCCCTCCATGACTTCTCCTCTCATGTGTGAGTAATTCCCTGCTGTAGGAAAAGGGGGTGGTAGGGATTGGATGAGTTAGATCATGTAATTGTTTATCAGATTGTTGGGAGCATGTTGCCTATCATCTAGTATGGTGTTTATCATTTTTGCTACAACTTGTTGTTCTTATTTCTTGTCACTGTGGGCCCGAGTACCATGATTTCAGATCTGAACCCTATGTGTTTGCATGAATATATTTGTGTTCTTGATCCTATATATGAGTTGTATGCACCTATTATAGTCCGGAACCGGCAATCCCAATGGTGACAGCTTGGGACACCAAAGGGAATGGACTACAATTTGAGGATTCCATGTATCCATTGATTGATGATTCTTTGTTTCGGTGGTCTTTGACAGGAGCACCTTAATCTCCATAAGTTCCTTGTAGCAAGGTGGTAGGACAAAACATGTTGTGCAAGTTCTTATTGCAAGCACGTACAGCTACCTACGGGATACATGCCTAATGTTTGATATATGCCTAGATGATCATTACTTTTATGTGTGCCTTGCCCCAAGTAAAATACATGATGTCTCTCATCCATACAGCGCCCAACTATCAGTTCCCCTAGCCTAAAGTGTTTTTAATTCTGTTTTTGCAAGTTACTTTATTCTACTTATTTTACTTTCGTTGCTTTATCACCATTATATCCATTACCGTTATCACTTCCATACCACCGTTACCACTCATATTTTGTTGCCCAGCAAATATCTTTCAGGTGTGGTTGAATTGACAACTCAACTGTCAAAGCTTATAAATATTCTTTGGCTCCCCTTGTGTCGAATCAATAAATTGGGTTATCTTACCCGTGAAGACTATCACGATCCCCTACACTTATGGGTCATCACCACCATACCTACCTATCAAGGAATTTCATGGTCTTTCCGAGATACATTGCCATGCAACATCCACCATCTCATGACTTGATCTTCATGTCATACATGATTTTGCTTGATCGAGGAGCCGCATGCTAGTTGGGACTTGCTCTTATTATTGCTACATGACGAGCTAGTATCATTGCATATCCTGCTACACTTGCAGAGGCATACATTTTAATACATCATGATAGTTTTCCTCTTTCTTTATGTTGAGTACTTCTTGTAAAGTTTTAAGATCTTCTATATTCTTTTAAAATATAGAGTGTTGCCCTTAAGTGAGGAAAAGATCCCAAAGAGAACAAATTAAAAGATCCCGAAGAGGACAAATGAGAGATAACTAGAAAGAGCCAAAGAGGCCACAAAAATAGAAAAAAATAGAAATAAGAGAAAAAAGAAATAAAAAGAGAGAAGGGGGCAACACTACTATTCATTTTGAAAGATCCACACTCATATATACTCCATTGTTATATTTGTACTCCATAGAGATTATCATTCATGCATAACTATGTGGGGACCCTTACACTATAGAACTTGGCTTGCATATTCCAAGGATGAGCCTACTCAAATGAGCTCTAGGTCTTTGAGCAAGCAAGTTGGATGCACCCCCACTAGTTCCATTGGAGAGCTTACCTTAGCTCATATGTGCATCCGTTGCATGGCAATCCCTACTCCTCACATCATATCTATCATTTGGATTTCTCTCACCTATGATTTTCCTCATTGATGTGAGCCTTTCACACCTTTTTGTCTTTCTTCCCCATCATTTCTTTCTTCGCCATCATAAGTGCCAACGTACTTGCTCGTGCTCATCCATTGCATGAGTGCTCAAAGTCGAAAGGGAGAGGATCAGTTTAACCTTTACCTGACTAGTGGTCTGGGGATGAGTCAAAATAAGATCCCGAAGGAGACCCAGTGTGAAACTTTAGTAGATTGAGTTCTTAATTAAACTATATATTATTCTTATTCTCTAAACCCATTTCCCATTGCTTGCACGCAAACACCATTTGGTGACATTCGAGTCACAGACAGTGTAACACCCCGGGTCTCACACTACAGTAATCACCTTTACTGTTGCCAAGTCACCATGATTAGGCATGTGATGATCACCCTTGATCATAGTCATTCAAATTCAGCCCAAATAAAAATTCCAAATCTAGGTGGAAATAAAACTTTAGCCAAAAATTGTGCAACCAATTGTATTAAATGGCAAATAATCAGTAGGTCGTATTAAAAGTGTAATGGGAATTTATTAAAATGTTTTACTAAATTAAAGAAATCATAACAGTGCCAAAACTTCCCCTTTTAATCATTGCATATTCAAATGAAATCCTAAATGAATTTATTTATTGCCCAAACTTTTTTTGGCACTGTTATAATGTGCAACACAAATATAGGAACAAGGTTGACCTTGGGATAAAATCATTTGATAGCTAAATAAATAAAGAAGTAGCTAAAGAGCCCTAGTTAACCCTTTGCATTTTATTTAATATTAAAATGAATTTAGTTGTGACCCAAACTTTTTGCAGCCATGTTATATATTGTATCCACAATATTGGGGCACTAGGGGAGGTGCCCTCCTCCCAGGAGACCATAGGGCGTGGCCCCACCCCTGGCCGCGCGCCAGGGGGGCGCCTAGGAGGGGGTGGTCCCCCTCCGACTGCCCTTTGGCCATTTGGAGTCTTCTGGGACGCTGATTTTTTATATATTTTTCTTGGAATTTTTCTGGCAGTTGAAATTTTGATAAATACCTGCAATGCACAGACATCAGCAGAAAAAAACTGGCACTGGGTGCACTGAGTTAGTAGGTTAGTCCAAATATGTGTAAAATGTATCAAAGTGTAGCAAAACACATAGCAATGTCACCCAAATAAGCATAGAACTACCAGAAATTATAGATACGTTTGGGACGTATCAACATCCCCAAGCTTAATTCATGGTCGTCCTTGAGTAGGTAAATGATAATACAGATATTTTTTGTGGTGACATGCTAACACACACATAAGAACTTCAAATTAAAGCAAGTAAGATATTGTGACGCCCCCAAAATCAACCCGTGTACAGTAATCATACACGCAGGGTACACGGCTGAGATTAGGGTGCCACGGTGAGAATATTACAGCACAACACTAAACACAAAAGGATAAACAAATATGTTACAATATCAGGAATCACGAGGATTCGAATACATAAGTCATACAAGCCATAATATCTGGGTAAAGACATAGTTAGTCAAGTTTTTCCTTAAGAAGGCTAGCACAAATCACATCAGAGATACAGATCGAAAAGGCGAGGCCTCCTGCCTGGGATCCACGGAACTACTCCTGGTCTACGGGGAACTCGACGTCGTAGTATTCGCCTCCGGGGTAATCCTGATCCTAGGCTCCAACGTCGGCTGCAGCGGCCGATCAAGCAAAGCGAAAAAGGGAAATAAAGCAAAGGTGAGTATCTAGCATACACGCGAGTCTTACGTCCTCTACTAAGCAATTATGCATTGTATCAAATGGAAAGGGGAGGCTATATATAGTGGACTGCAAGATAGAAATCAGAATAAGGGTAAGGAGCTAGGCCTATCGAAGACTAACATCTTCTGACGATGTCTTGCAGCATGAGGTAAGAATCAGCCAACAGTTTATATAAAGCATAAAGTAACAATGCAGCAGAAGTTGCTGCAGCATTGTATAATAATAAGTTGTAATAATTAGCAATGCCTCCGAGTTCACCTCCTCGACATCCCAACAAGGCAGAAAACCCGGAACCATACAGTTTAATAATAATAGTTTGTAGTGGTAAGATCCAGCTTCAGCATAAAGCGTCCTGTTACCGTGGACACGGCTATTCGAATAGATTAATCTTCCCTACAGGGGTGCACTTGTGTTACACTACACGCACGGATCTCCAGGGTGGCGGGAACCTTGTTAGGTAACGCTCCACCGAGGCTATCCGACACTTCGTAGCCCATCTTTCAAACTCAACAGAGAGGCCATCCGCCGGTCTAAATCCTAAGTACGCCGGGCCTTGGACCCCAACCCAAACGTACTCCTGCACAGTGCGTGGCTGGCCGGTGAAGTTAAAACAAATCCAAATAAGACACCACCGCGCGAGAAAATAAGACATCACCACTTCCCAGAAATCAGCCCGCAGTACTGCTGACGTCTGAAGAGTCCTCCGACGACACTACGAAGCAGAGGAGCCCATAACTCGTAATTCCCACGGGTAGGTAGTGCGTACATGGCATATAGCCAACTCAAGACATCCGCCGAACCATTTAGCATTTTCATTAACCTGCATGACAACCGTTATCGTTGCCTCGACTTAACTGACCCGCGGAAAACGACAGCAGTCAGGACCACCAGTACATCGGCGCCTGCCCTGTCGTCCCACCAAGTCACTGCGGTTACCAACAAGGTGAACCGTCTCCTTACCTTGTCTCGCATGTGCTCCTGAAGGAACTCGACTTTCGTGGTTTGGTAACTCTCGCGGCCATCGATCAGGGGCCAAGCACACCGGTACACTGGTCGTACCCTCCCTATCGTCCCGTCGCAATACCACTCGCGGGCACCGTTGGGTCGCCCGACTTCTTACCTGAAGGACAACCGTCGCTCAGGTACCTAGAGCGCCTATACAGAGTCAGCAACGAGTGGAGTACGAGGATTACTCCTCGATAGCTCCACTTGATGTGGCTCGACAGAGCCGAGGTAGGGGCCTGAGGCGGTGTCTGCATTGTACCGTACCTGTGCAGTTATAATCATCGTATCCGCATTCACTCCCCTGAGTGATCACGACCCACTATCTAATCCTAGCTAACAATGCGCAGGGCTCACTGCTGAATATAATATATATAATAGGCAGCATAGGATAAAGGAAGGTACATCAAGGGGCGACAAAAACAAGCTATGCAATTGGATAGGATTGTAACGTAGCAGCAGTAGTAACAATGCCTAGTGCAAGAAATGTACGGAAAGATAGGCGAAATCTGGGGAAGAGAATGGCTCTGCTTGCCTGGAAGCTCGACGGTAGGGGTAGGGTCGTCGACGAAGTAGTTGTACTCAGCAGCGATGTAGTCGACGGCAGCAGCGGGGTCTACCGGAGATTAAGAGGGGGAGAAACAGTAAATACGCAGCAAGCATATACAAACAGATGCATGACATGACAGAGGAAATGCTAACGGTGTTCTAACGCAGTGCAATGCACGTTGCTCGGAGCGGGAATTCATCCGGGGATGAACTGCCAGCTCCGGGTGATTACCGGAAAGGGTGTCCGGAGGGGGGAGATATCATGGCGGAGGTGTCGTGGACATCCGACACATGTGTGGGTGGTGTATCCGGATTAGTTGATATATTCCGAACAACTTTCGTGTTCGAAATAAATTCATCCGGGTACTTTAGCAGTACCAGACAATTTATCGGACAGTCGGTCCGGAGGGGGGACGGTTCGATGTTCGTTGTGTTAGAGGGGTGTGATAGACATACGGATAGCGTATTCGTATTCGTTATATTTTTCTGATCAATTTTGATGCATAAAGTTTTTCAATCTGAGTTACGGTTTAGAAGATATTAATTTCTGAAGTTTAAATCATTTTAAAAGATTTTCTGAATTTTCTTTTATTAATAAAAATCCAACATTATCCACAACCTTATCCAAACAAGTAGTGACATGTGGGGTCCAAATGTCATAGGCAGTGGCATATAAATCATTTTATTTAATTTAGCAAAACAGAGAGGACCCACATGTCATACACTGTACTTATATTAATTCTTTCAATAAATAAACTGACAGTGGGGGCCCAGTCGTCATTGTCTCAGAGTTTTAAAATAACTAAATGTATTCAATTTAAGGGGCCGACCCCACATGTCATTGCCTCATTTATCTAACAGGAGTTATTTTAGCTTAGCATATCAATTAACAAAATGGGGTCCACATGTAAGCCACCTAGGGGGTATGTATTAGTGCCTAAATTAACAAGGGGGGTTAGTCCTAAATAGGGGATTAGCCCCATGCTAGGCCTGTGCTTGTCGGCGAGCAGAGGAACGGCAACACCGGCCGGGATGGCAAGGGAGCGCGGTGAGGGCGCCTCGCATGGGAGCGCGTACACACGCAGGGCGCGGGCGACGCTGGTGCTGGGCGCAGCTAAACGCGGTCGGGCGTGGACTGGGGGCAGTGGCACGGCAGAAGGCACGGCGAGGGCCTCGACGGGGAAGGGGTCTACGGTTTCAGAATTGAAGGGGAAAGAGGGGGATGGATTCGGCGCTCACAGGGGGGGTCTGGTGGCGAGGTTGCAAGGGGCGGAGGAGTTCCACCGGCGACGAATTGCTCGTCGGAATGCCCACGGCGTCGGATGGAAACGGCGAGGATGGCGCTGGCTTCGGGGCGTTTGGCTTCAATTGTGTGCTCCAGGTGACGAAGACGAGGCCCACGGTGACCTTGGACATGCCCACGGCCATGCATGACCGGCGGCGACGGCCGGGGTGGATCGACACGGGGTGGAAAAAGGATAGCACAAGGGGGAGGGAGGAATGGCGAGGACGAACACTGGGGCTGGGGAGGCTTGGTATTATCTCCATCGGGGGCAGGTGAGAGGGGGGAGGGAGAAGATGGGGTGGGGGCCAGCGACAGCGGCCATGGCGCCCTGTCCACGGCGATAGTGGAACAGGGGCGGGGGCAGGTGGGGAGGAGGAGGAGAGAAGGGGCCTGTGCCGAGGTGGATCTCGCCCGGGGCGCGTTTTAGGTTTTTTTTGCTTTGCTTTTCAATATTTCTTTTATGTTCATATTTATATTAGCTATCTACTGATTTTAGCAAAAGGTAGGAACTATCTCAATAATTGTGTTACATCTAACTATAGTGCTATAAAAAGTTTGGTGCTCAATAAAAATCATTTGCATTTTTGTTTTGTTTAAAAAGGAAGAAAGTATCTATTTTTCTACTGTTTTGGATTGTTTGCAATATTTAGAAGTTGCAATAAATGCTCAATGCAGGTTTATCATGGTCCATTGGTTTTTAGGGATTTTACAAAATTAGTTCCACAATTTTTGGACAAAGTTCTATTTTCCACTTTTATTTAATTCCTAGGGGCAATTTAATATCCAGCCATTATGGGTTTCACTATTTATCATTGACTTGGGATCTTTCAAAATGCCAAGAATAATATGTCCAATTACTTGCAAAGGTTTTATCTCGACCTGCCTTTTGAAACGGACTTGGAGTGGAATTATTTCCTAATGCAATTTTGTTAATGAGGGTGATCCTGATGAAAAGGCATCTAAAAAGGTGATCACTGTTTAATTACTGTTGCCTGATTATCGGGGTATTACAAATCTCCACCACTACAAAGAATTATCGTCCCGAGAATTAAAAGTAGTGTAAGGGGTAGAGTTTCGGTTTCGCCTTCTAACAAATCTTCTGGTTCTTCTTGTCCCACTCGAAGAATTTAATTCTTCATGTTGAGGTCTTCATCTCCTTGCATCGGTGCATCTCGATGGGTTTTCATCCTTTCCTCGGGGCTTCATCGCACTCACGAACAGGTTAAGAGGTAAAGCTTAAGGGGGTCGGATCGATACAAGATCAATCAAATGGGGTTGCTCAAGGGTATGGGGTACAAAGTCCTTCCGAATTTAACCTCAGGGAAGTACATCGTGAGAAGTTTTAAGCGGATAGGCACGTATTCGATGCCGATGACGGAAGATGGGAAAGGGCCCCCGATAATCAGACACAATCACTGAGTCTGATATCGGACGGAATATCACAAGGTCGATGACAAGAGTCAGGTTTCGGTCCTGTGGAACTGTGGCTTAGAGTGGTGGCATATTACGCGATCACGATACAAGGATTGTCACAGAACAACTTGTTAGGTATGTCGGCGACAATATCGGTACCAGGAGCAGTGGACATTGAGAACCATTTTCCTGCTCGTTAATACGAGGCGGACCAATAGGCAAAGTTCTCGTCCCGGTGGTTACCGAAATGTCATCAACAATGGCAACAGGTTGTACGGACAAGGTAGTACACCGAATTGTTTACATAAGCAGGGAATCATTGCTGCTTAGATAATTTATATCATAAGAAAGATTAAACAGACCAATGGAAGGGAAAACGTGGTTGTCTGATCAAACCGACCAATGGAAGGGGAAAAGTGATGATACACAAGTATCAGGTGTACAACTTTCCCAAGGGAAAGCAGAGCATGATATACATAACTCAGTTGTAGCGGCACGGAATCAAGGGGGTTGTCGATGATAACACAAGTCAACGAGAGGCAGGAGGGTATTTCACACGTCATGAATTCAATAGACACATGGGAGAAGTCCAAATGTTCGACGATGACCACAGCACATTATGTCGAGAGGTTTTAGAGGATGCCATCGAATAGCGACGACATCGAGAAAAGGGATGGCGAGCAAAAGATATCAAGGGTTCTAGGTTAACGACAACCCAGAACTAGTGGATTGGCAAAATCGATGAGTGGTATCGCATCAGCAAGAATTCATCTGAGGTGGTGCAATGCCTCAATACCGTCGAGATACCAGGGGGGTTAAATTCTCGAAGGTGGAACAAGGTAGGATCTGAACTGGATCGTCGACTTGTAGAGGACAAGTGCTCCAGGTTGTTTGCGAAATGGAATCGAAGGAGAACATCATGGTCAGAACCACGATCGCAAGGGACCCAATCATAGGTGCAAGACGAATTTATACCAAGGGGGTAATTATCGTTACAAGGAGCTTTCATGATAAGTTCTACATCGTATCCATGGGCATGAACACAAAGGTTATCCACCGGCGATGAATTGCTCGTCGGAATGCCCACGGCGTCGGATGGAAACGGCGAAGATGGCGCTGGCTTCGGGGCGTTTGGCTTCAATTGTGTTCTCCAGGTGACGAAGACGAGGCCCGCGGTGACCTTGGACATGCCCACGGCCGACAAGGTAGCCCATGGCCACGGCCATGCACGACGGGCGGCGACGGCCGGGGTGGATCGACACGGGGTGGAAAAAGGATAGCACAAGGGGGAGGGAGGAATGTCGAGGACGAACACTGGGGCTGGGGAGGCTTGGTATTATCTCCACTGGGGGCAGGTGAGAGGGGGGAGGGAGCAGGTGGGGTGGGGGCCGGCGACAGCGGCCATGGCGCCCTGTCCACGGCGACAGTGGAACAGGGGCGGGGGCGGGTGGGGAGGAGGATGAGAGAAGGGGCCTGGGCCGAGGTGGATCTCGCCCGGGGCGCTTTTTAGGTTTTCTTCTTTTTTCTTTTCTTTTCAATATTTCTTTTATGTTCATATTTATATTAGCTATCTACTACTTTTAGCAAAAGGTAGGAACTATCCCAATAATTGTGTTACACCTAACTATAGTGCTATAAAAATTTTGGTGCTCAATAAAAATCATTTGCATTTTTGTTTTGTTTCAAAAGGAAGAAAGTGGCTATTTTTCTACTGTTTTGGATTGTTTGCAATATTTAGAAATTGCAATAAATGCTCAATGCAGGTTTATCATGGTCCACTGGTTTTTAGGGATTTTACAAAATTGGTTCCACAATTTTTGGACAAAGTTCTATTTTCCACTTTTATTTAATTCCTAGGGGAAATTTAATATCCAGCCATTATGGGTTTCACTATTTATTATTGACTTGGGATCTTTCAAAAGGCCAAGAATAATATGTCCAATTACTTGCAAAGGTTTTATCTCGACCTGCCTTTTGAAACGGACTTGGAGTGGAATTATTTCCTAATGCAATTTTTTTAATGAGGGTGATCCTGATGAAAAGGCATCTAACAAGGTGATCACTGTTTAATTACTGTTGCCTGATTATCGGGGTGTTACAGATATGCAGTTCAAGTCAAGACAATAGCAAGCAAGAGTCTATATCTAGTACTGAAAATAACAAAGTAAGAACATAGAGGTGTAAGATCTCTCGCTGTCCGTGACTCGAATGTCTCCAAATGGTGTTTGCGTGCAAGAAGTGGGAGATGGGTTTAGATCATAAAAATACTATATAGTTTAATTGAGAACTCAATCTACTAAAACTTCACACTTGGTCTCCTTCGGAATCTTATTTTGACTCGTCCCCAAACCACTAGTCAGGCACAAGTGAAACTGATCCTCTCCCTTTTGATTTTGAGCACTCATGCAATGAATGAGCGCGAGCAAGATATGTTGGCACTGAGGATGGCAAAGAGAAAAATGATGGGGAAGGAAGAAAAAATCATAGGCGAGAGAAAGCTAAATGATAGATATGATGTGAGGAGTAGGGATTGCCATGCAACGGATGCACATATAAGCTAATGTAAGATCTCCAAAGTTACTAGTGGGGTGCATCCAACTTGCTTGTTCATGAAGACCTAGAGCTCATTTGAGGAGGCTCATCCTTAGAATATGCAAGCCAAGTTCTATAGTGTAAGGATCCCCACATAGTTATGCATGAATGATATGAAAATCTCTATGGAGTACAAATATAACTTTTGGAGTACGAGTGTGGATCTTTCAAAAGGAATCGTAGTGTTTCCCCCTTCTCTCTTTTTATTTCTTTTTTGTATTTTATTTTTTATTTTTTTGGCCTCAATGGCTCTTTGTATTTATCTCTCATTTGTCCTCTTTGGGATCTTTTAATTTGTCCTCTTTTGGGATCTTTTTTCTTTGTCTTCTTTGGGATCTTTTCCTCACTTAAGGGCTACACTCTATATTTTACAAGATTATAGAAGATCTCACACTTTACAAGAAGTACTCAACATAAAGAAAACTGAAAAACTATCATGATGTATGTGTGCCTCTGCGAGTGTAGAAGGATATGAAATGATACTAGCGCATCATGTAGCAATGATAAGGCCAAATCCCAACAAGCATGCGGCTCCTCGATCAAGCAAAAGCATGGATGACATGAAGATCAAGTCATGAGATGATGGATGTTGAATGGCAATGTATCTCGGAAAGGCTATGGAAATGCCTTGATAGGTAGTTATGGTGGCTGTTTTGAGGAATATATAAGGAGGTTTATGATGACAGAGTGTATCATGCCAAGGGTTTGAATGCACCGGAGAAGTTTGCACCAACTCTCAAAATGAGAAAGGGAAATGCACGGTACCAAAGAGGCTAGCAAGATATGGAAGGTGGAAGTGACAACAATAGAATACTCGTGTTAGTCCGACGAACTCATGCACTTATTATCGGTAACTCTCTATCTAATCAGGAGATTCACAAAGAGATAAGTACCCAGAGGAGGAGTGTATGGGTATTTGGTTATCCTTGCGCATCCTCGACCCATGGTACGTGAGGGTACTCTATATATTCGAACCCCTCCATAGGTTAGCGATCCATCTAGTAGCTAAAGTTCTCAACTAATTTTTTTTTGTAGTTTTCGAAAATAAGCACGGATTTCCCAAAATACGACACCTATCACTAATAGGCTCAATATCTTGGCACCAAAAGTCCAAACATTACTCAAATCAATACCTCAAAACTACTGTGAGTTACTACTATACTTATAATAGTAACCTCAATTACCTACTCATGCAAGACACATAACTCAGTGCAACAGACCAACACTAACTCAAGAGAGTTCCAAAGGCAACAACCTAAATAAAAGCTCTTCAAAAGATAAGCATGAAAACATGAGCTAAGCATGACAGCAGATACGAAAAGATAAAGAAGACACAAGCAAAGATAAGCATGCAAACCTATGTTGTGTTCTAGGGTGGAGTGGAGCGTGTTTCTCCCCCAAACAATGAAGGCTAGGATCCAACTTCTTATGAACAGAAATAAAAACTAAAACTAACTAGAAATTAAAGAGCGAGACGCTCCAAGCATAGCACATTACATATGAAGCAATAAAAATATAGCATGGAGATGGACGAACTGATGATTGTTGATGGAGAAGGGGATGCACGGGGGAATCCCCAAGCTTAGACGCTTGAGTCTCCTTGGATATTTCATGGGGGTGCATAGGGGCATCCCCAAGCTTGAGCTTTTGACACTCCCGGATCTTCTTTCATCATCTTATTTTGCATACTTTAAAACTCCCTTCATACGAAACACATGATAAGCTGATTAGAGTTGTTAGTACCCTTAAATAAATAAATTTTCTCCATTGGAAATAAAGATTTTCATGAAGAGCTACTGTTTCTCAAGATTTCCAAAAAGGTTTTGCAAAATAAAATAAATCTTAAGATTTGCAAAACAGGGAAAACGCAAAACGTGGCAGAATCTATGAAAAACAGACCAGGAGGTAGTAAATATTTCTTTTGGGGCACTCCTGCATCTCAAATCAAAAAACTCATAACAGACGCCAGAAAGCCAATTGTATAGAGCATACTGTAAAAACAATTCAGATTAAAAAGACGATCTGGTGATTTTTGGTGAATTATTCCGTCAAGCAGACATAATCTGTTTCTGTACAGCATGTCACAACTTTTGATCTTTCTTGCAATCGGAGGCTAAAACTTGGGACAAATCTTGAAAATAAAGATACAATGATGTTGCTACAGTATTAACAAGCATCAAGACCACTAAAACTTAAAGTAAAAAACATTTTGGGTTGCCTCCCAATAAGCGCTTTCTTTTATGCCGTTGAGCTAGGCATGAAGATTTTAAAATATGCTCTCATAAGAATAAGGATTTGAAGCAAAAGAGAGCATCAAGGAGCAAATATGAAACACATTTAAGCCTAACCAACTTCCTATGCATAGGCATCTCGTAAGAAAATAAATCAAAGAAGCACAAAGTGACATGCATAGGAAGGTGGAACAAGAACAACTTCAAAACTTTCATCATAAAGAGAGTTGTTTTTGTAACATGAAAGTTTCTACAACCAAATTTTCCTCTCAAAGTATTTTTCAGTAGTATCATGAACAACATAAAGAATATAACTATCACATAAAGCATGTTGTTGATAAACTACAAGCACACGTGTATTGTTTTCAACGCGGTTTTGTAACACCCTCTGTGTTAAGCTACAGTGATCACCTTTTGTTAATGACAAACCACAATGCTTAACCATGCCTTGATCATATTTAAATCAAATGGTATTAAAAGTCCCTTGGTTAGAATTAAAAAAAAAGTGGGAATAAAACTTTAGCCATAAATGTTGCAACCAATTTTACTAATTTCCTAAAAGTCAGTAGGTCATGATTCCATGCCAGTGGATATTTAATATAACATTTTAATATTATAAACAATTCCAACTAGTATCAAAAGCAGCCTATTTAATCATTTTTTAATTATATAAAATTCCCAAACTTTATGTATCATCATATCAATGTGTAATAGAAATATTGGTGCATGTTTCAACAAATACAAAAATAAAAAACTATTCAAACAAAATACTAACAGAAAGAAAAACAGAAAAGAAACAAAAGAAGAAAAACAAAAGAAGCCCACACCTGCTCCCCTTAGCCTACTGGGTGGCCCAGCCCACTTCTTCCCCCTGCCCACTCCCTCCTCCATCTTCACTGCTCACGCCATGGCGTGGCAGCCATCCGGCGGTGCCGCGGCCGACGGCGTCCCCGTGTCGCCCATAGTGGGCTAGACGGAGAGGATAAGGGAACCCCCTGGCCCCCTGAACCCTAACCCCTCCCCTTGGAACCCTAGGTCTCAATCACCCCTCTCCCCTGTGCGTTCTCCCTCGTCGTCTTCCACCTTGCCCGAGCCCGGCCGTGGCCTCCATCTTGCGCTGCCCTGGCCAACGGCGACGCCAACCTCCGCCACCGTGTCCAATCGCCTAGCCATCATCGTCTTCGTCCCTGCATGGAAGGAATCGAGCCGAGGAGGCCCAAGCGAAGCGCAGCGTCGTCGTCTTCAACCTTGAACACCTCGGCGACCTCGAGCGATTCTGGCCGCCTCCGCGCCCTCCTCGAGCCCACTACCCCCTCTGCTTGATCGCGGTGAGCTCCTGGGCGTTTGCCAACTGTTCCCGGTCTCCCCTAGCGTGCACCTCCTTTTTCCCCTTTGGCTTGCTCGGGCCGCCGCCATGGCCGGCCAAGCGCACGCTCTTGTGCCACTCGACGCGCCCCTGTGACACTAGCATGCTCCTAGTGAGTCGTGGACGCGGCCGAAGAGCTCACACTTCAAATTGCGCACTTGAGCCACGATTTTGTGCTCACCGGAGTACTCCCACCGCCGCGGCTCACCGCCGATGCCCATTCCTGCCATCCGAGTCGCTGCGGCCCTTACCAGTCGACGCGTTGTGACCCTAGGTCGCGAATGAGCCCAGCCACGCCTCCTCTCATCACAGAAATCGTCCGGAATGGCAGCCTCGCCGTGCACTGCCATCCCCGGCGACCACCGAAGCCAGTGATAGGCGGGCCCCACTCGTCAGGAGTTTAATTAACTACTAATCACTCACTGACAACGGGCCCCGTCCCCTCTAATTGTTTTTGTGTTCATTAAAATGGAAATAACCTGAGGAGCCTATGACAGGTGGGCCCAGCCATTTAGTTAATCCACCAGATTAATTAAACTGTTTAATATGAATATCTCTATGACATGTGGGACCCACTGCTATTTAGATTAACTAAAAATGGATTTTAAATACCTAGAGTATGACATGTGGGTCGAGGGGAGTTTAAATAAATAAAATGAATTTATAAAATTATTGAGGCTGACATGTGGGACCCTCATGTCAGGTTTGACCATTCAAAGTTCCTGTTGTGAATATTGTTAGGATTTAAATAATAAAAGAAATCTAGAAAATGCTTTTAAATGATTTAAACTTTAGAAATAAATATATTTTAAACTGTAACTCAGATGAAAAAACATTATACATAAATTTTGATCAGAAAAATATAAAAAATACGGATACGCTACTCGTATATCCACCACCCCCCTCTAACACAAAGAACACGAGACCTTCCCCCTCCGGTTGCACTGCCGATAATCACCCGGAGCTGGTAGTTCATCCCCGGATGAATTCCCGCTCCGAGCAATCACCTAGTACTACATTAGAAACACCTTTAACATTGCATCTGTCATGTCATGCATCTGTCTGCATACGCTTGCTTTGTATTTACTGTTTCTCCCCCCCCCCTTATTCTCTGGTAGACCCCGTTGCTGCCGCCGACTACACCTCTGCTGAGTACGACTACTTCGTCGACGACCGTACCCCTACCGTCGAGCTTCCAGGCAAGCAGAGCCATTTTCCTTCCCCAAATATCGTCTATCTTTCCGTACTTTTTTTGCACTAGGCATTGTTATTGCTGCTGCTATGTTGCTTACCTATTCAATTGCATAGCCTGCCATAGTCGCCCCTTGATGTGCCTTTCTCTATCCTATGCTGCCTATAAATAAATAAATAAATATATATATAAACAGCCGGTCTATTCTGACATCGATGTCAGCATAACTATTCTGACAACATTCCGAACTGTAGTATTTTCGCAAAGAGAAACGCACTGCTGAATTCGGAGCACTGCAGCTCATGTAAAAATGAACCGCATGCAGTATTTTCACGATAACTTTTTAACCGTTTGTCGGAATTGAGCGTATGATACACCGTTGGATTCGTATGGAAAAGGAGCATCTTCCATATGTTGAAGACTTCCCCCAATTCTTCACGGATTAAGAGAAATTTCAAAAAGGGTGCGGTGAACCACTTTCACAGCTGCAGTTTTTTCGTGATTTCTCTTAAACCGTTCATCGGAATGATGCAAATGATATACTGTTGGAAAGGAGCATCTTCCGTATGTTGAACACTTACCCCAATTCTTCACGGATTAAGCGCAATTTCGAAAATGGTGCGGTGGCCCACTTTCACAGCTGTACATTTTTCGCGATTTCTCTTAAACCGTTCATCGGAATGATGCAAATGATATACCGTTGGAAAGATATCAATCAAGCGCTCCATCCATATGTGGAACACTTTGTCTAATTCGCTATGGATTTGATAGAAATCTAGCCGCAAAAAATGCAGCAACTCTATTTTTTTCGGATCTTGTAGAGAGTAGAACTTTTTAACCGCTTGTCCGGTCGATGCGTATGATACACCGTTGGATTCGACTGGAGTAGTAGATTAATCCATATGTTGAACACTTTTCCATATTCCACACGGTTTTGAAGTAATTTGAAAAACGGTGTTGCTGCCCTCTTTTGGACAGCGGGAGTTTTTTCTTAAATTCGTATGATTCGTTCGTCCGATTGATGCAATTGATAAACCATTGGATAGCTATCGTCGAGGCGCTCCGTTTATATGTAAAACACATCCTCTAATTCCTTACGGTTTAAAAGTTGTGTCAATTTTAGTAAATCGCGGAACTCCGTTCTTCGCGGACCCGGAATCGACGAGGTGAACTGCATTGGCTGGGCAACCGCACTGCATTACCGCCAGACAGAACGCACGTGTTTTTCACGGAACAAAAAATCGGCGAGTGAACTGCATCCGCTGGGCACCCGATTGCATCCGACAGACAAGCGCACTGCATTATCGCAAAACAGAATTGCACATGTTTTTCGCGGAACCGAAATCAGGGAAGCGAATTGCATCATTCAGAGACCGGTTGCATTTATCGACAGAGAGAACTGCACTTATTTTTTGAACTTTCAACATAATTTTTGTATCAACGAGCGTGCACCGCAAAGGACGATGTGAGTGAACTGCATTTATTATTTGTAATTGCATCTGAGCACTTCAATAACAATAAAAGAGAATCACACACAATTTCATGAACTACAAGAAGGAAAAAAGGATGAATAATCCATATTTTCAGTATTTTAAACACACAAAAATCCAACCGCGCTGCAATATTTTGAATACAAAGATTTTTACACTACAAAGTGTACTGCATCAATATTCTTTTTGCGGTATCTTTGAACACACAAAATCCAACCGCACTGCAATTCCAAAAACGGCTGAAAACTGCAAATCGCACTTTCTCAGGAGGTCCTACTTTTTGCCTTGTTCATGGCGCTACTGACTTGACATGGAGAGGACGCTCACGGATCCGGCATCAGGCAGCCACGGGAGGAGGGCCACACAGCGGATCCATCGCCGGAAAGCCGCGGGAGGACAACGGCAAGACGGATCCGGTGGCCGGCAGCCGCGGCACCGGGCGGCGAGCTCCTGCTCTGGCGGCGGCCGGCGTGGAGAAAACAAGGAGTGTGGGGCATGCAGAGGAGGTAGGGTCGGGCCACTGCAGCGGGAGGGGCGGCACGCGGCGGTGGGAGTCCTGGTCGGTCGGGTCGCCCCGATCTGGTCGCACTGCGCGGGGGTTGCAAGGGGCGGGCGTGGATCTCAGGCGCCCACGGCAGAACGGCGACCAGGAGGCTGGAGATCCGGTCACGGAGGTAGGCGGCCGAGGCACGTGGGCGGCGGCGCGGTGCTGGTAGGTGTCGGGGGCGGCTTTAGGTGGTGCCCAGGATTGGGGCGCGCCGACGTGGGGACTTGGGGGAGATTCGTCCCGAATGGAGGTGCGGCTGCATGGATTTGGTCACGGGGATGGAGGTGGGATGTCGCCGGCGTGGGGGATTTTGGGAGGAAGGTGGGAGGAGTGCGGTTGGTGGGTTGGGGTGGTGTTTTTTTATCGTTGCGTGGTTCGGATCGAGTTTTTCTTGTTCATTCAGGTGTTGTTAGAATAAGAAGGTGTTGTTACAATAAGAAGGTGTTGTTAGAATAAGGTCTTAAGAGGTGTTGTTAGAATAGACCCACCCTATATATATATATATATATATATATATATATATATATATATATATACAGCCGGTCTATTCTGACATCGTTGTCAGAATAACTATTCTGATAACATTCTGAACGTCATCGTATCGCAAATAGACCCGCGCCGCTGAATTCGGAGCACTGCAGCTCGGGTAAACAGAACTGCATGCACCGTTTTCGCTTTAACTTTTTAACTGTTTGTCGGAATTGAGCATATGATACACCGTTGGATTCATATTGAAATGTAGCATCTTCCTTATGTTGAACACTTCTTATAATTCCTAACGGATTAAGAGCAGTTTGGAAAACAGTGCGGCTACATACTTTTGCAGCGGGCGTATTTTCGCGATTTCTCTTAAACCATTCATCGGAATGACGCAAATGGTATACCGTTAGAAATATATCGATCAGGCGCTCCATCCATATGTAGAACACTTTGCCTAATTCATCCTCGTTTGAGAGTAATTTCAAATTGAAAAAAACGCAGCCACTCTGTTTTTGGTTTTCGGATCTCGTAGAGAGTCAAACTTTTTAACCGCTTGTCAAAACGATGCGTATGATACACTGTTGGATTAGTATGGAGTAGTAGCATCTTCGACATGTTGAACACTTTTTGATATTCTGCACCGTTTTGAAGCAATTTAGAAAACGGTGGCGTTGTCCTCTTGTGGACAGCGGGCGTTTTTGCGTACAAAATTTCGATTCGTTTGTCCGATCGATGCAATTGATACACGGTTGGATAGCTCTCGTCGAGGCTCTCCATTTTCATGTATAACTTTCTCTCTAACTCCTTACGGTTTAAAAGTAGCGTTGAATTTACTAAAACGCGGACTCACTTTTTTCGCGGAACAAAAAATCGGCGAGTGAACTGCATTGGTTTGCATCCGACAGTCAAGCGCACTGCCTTATCGCCAAACAGAGCGCACGTGTTTTTCGCGGATCCGAAATTGACCAAGTGAACTGCATTCTCCGGGAAACCGCACCACACCCGACAGGGCAAGCGCACTACATTATCGCCAAACGGAATGCACGTGATTTTTGCGGATCCCAAAATCAGAGAAGCGGACTGCATGCGATGGGTACCGGTTGCATTTTATCGACAGAGAGAACTGCATTTGTTTTTTTTACTTTTAACATCATTTTTAATCATCGCGCGTGCACCGCAAGGCCGAGGTGAGTGAACTGCATTTATTTTTGTAAATGCATCTGAAATTCAAAATCGCATGCATACGAACGAAAACTGCACTGCAACTTTCGGTATCATTTTTCCGAGTACAAACACAATTGTTGGTGAACTGCATGCCCATCTTTTTGGTTTCTTGCAAACCAACTATAGTAGTTGGGAGTGCAGTGCACATCAACATGAATATTACAAAGAAAATGCTCCATTTTTGCTATTGCGCACCACTGAATCATAAAAACTTGTGTCACCTCTACAACTAACAGTAAAACGAACAACAGTAAAAGAACTGCATCATGTACTTTCAGTTACATCCACAATAAAAAAACACTACACTTCAACTGCCCTGCAAATTCAAAAAATGTGCGACAACTTCAAAGTGCACTGCAAGCATAGGTCCTATTTGTTTTGTGCGTGGCACTTGGAGCAGACGGAGGAGGACCTTGCCGTGGCTTGCAACCACTCCAGGACGAAAGGAAGGAGGAGCTGCAGCTGGGATGGCCTAGCAGTGGGGAGGAGTTGAGGAGTGTGCTAGATCCATCGGCAGCAGGCCCTCATCGTCGACCGAGCTGCACTGGCTCGGTCCCATGGAATGGCCGCGAGAACTACGCCCCACATATCCACGCCGGGTGCGGCCATGACGAAAAGCGGCGAAGAGCGGTAGCCCGATGGCGAGGCGGCTGGATCCGTTGGCGGTCGCATCTCCGGGGTTTGGTGCGGCCGGATATGGTGGAGGCGCCATGGTTGCTCAGATGAGCGTGGGACGGAGCATCGCGGGGAGGCCGCCACGGTGAAGCCGCTGGCCACATATTTGGCAGCGCCGCCGCATCCCTTCGCTTGATTTGGGATGCGCCGCTGGGAGGCATGCTGATGCACAACACCGGCCGCGGCGGACTTTGCGCGGCGGGGGCCGTGGCGTCCGGAGTGCAGTGGATCCGGGGGCCGTCGCATGGGGGAGGAGGCGGGAGGATGGCGCGTGACGGAGACCGTGGCCGGGACAACGGCGCGCGGCGGGGCGCGTGGTGGTGGCCGGGGGCCGGGAGGCGGTCACCGGGGGGCAGCAGCTGCTGTTGCCGGGGGGGAAGGAGGTGGGGGGAGGCGGGCGGCACCGTGGGACGGGGGTGGGCACGGGGAGAGAGAGGTGGGGGTGGAGATCGTGTGGGGGTAGGTGGAGACCATGAGTTGGGTCGGTGGTTTTTTCTTTTTATTGCCTGGTCGGATCTGTTCGTAGGATTTTTTGCGGTACCGAGAGTGTTGGCAGAATAAGCCCGGTGTTGTTAGAATAAGGTCTTAAGGGGTGTTGTTAGAATAGACCCACCCTATATATATACGTGTCGTCTATTCTACAATCGATGGTAGAATAATATTATGCAATAATCTCGTACTTTTTCTGTAATACACGCTCGTACTTCTTTTTCGTAATGTCGATACTGCTTTTCTATATGCGTGTAGTAATTCAATCGTATATTCTAAACCGCTCATCGGAATGGTGTAAATGATACATTGTTGGAAAGCTATAGAAAATCCTCAACTTATTTGTATTGTGACTTTTTCCAAAAAAATTTAAAAAAAATTATGAATTTTTTTTAAAACAGAAATCATCACAAGTCGATTGAAAAGTACTTTGAACGCAACTCACTCTTCGGAATCGCGCAAATGATATACCGTTGGAAAGGTACTGAAATTTCTAAATGTTTTTAAGTTTTAATATTTTTCAAATTTTGCATAGTTTTTGAAAAATATTGAAAATACTGAAAATCAGATTTATTAAAAGATGATTATTGATAATTTTTACACCTCCAAATGATGCAAATGATATGGCGTCGGAAAGCTATTGAAATTTCCCATCTTTTTGTGTTTTAAGGTTTTTGAAATTTTACATATTTTTTAGCAGTTTTGAAAATACTGAGGTTCATTCAAAATAGACGAACAGTAATTTGATATTAATTTCTTAACCACTTGTCGGAATAGCGCAAATGATAAACCGTTGGAAAGCTACTGAAATTACAAACATACGCGTGTTTTAAGTTTTTTCAAATTATGCATAGTTTTTGAACAGTTTTGAAAAACCTAAAAATCGGTTTTTTTGAAAGATGATCATTGATGTTCATCGGACCTCGGAATGATGCAAATGATATGGCGTTGGAAAGGTATTGAAATTTAGCAACTTTTTCGTGTTTTAACATTTTTCCAACTATTCACGTTTTTTGAACAATATTCAAAATACCAAGATTTTTCCTGTTCCAAGAAAACATAGTATTGTACTTCTGTGAATATGAGTTTCGTACTGCGTGGTAATAAAGTAATTTTTGTACTGCTCAAAATGATTAAATTGTACTGCCCATAATTTCTTCCAGAGAACTCAAATTTCCTCCACATATACCTTGTACTTCTTTGGAATATGAGTTTTTTACTGCCCGACAATAAAGTAGTTTTTGTACTGCTCAAAATGAACAAATTGTATTGCTTGTATTTTTTGTAAAAGACTCAACTTTTCCTTGTACTTCTATGGAATACAAGTTCCGTACTGCCCGGCAATAAAAAAATGTTTTGCATTACTTAAAACGAATAAATCGTATTGCTTGTAAATTTCATACTGCCCGTCATGTATCGTGTACTTCTGTGGAATATGAGTTTCATATTACCCACGATGATGTTATGGTACTGCTTCTGTATAACACTATAATACTGCTTTTTCGTAAAAGTGGTACTGCCCATGAATCAACGGTACTGCCCTCAAAGAATCAATGGTATAGACAAAATAATAAAGTATTTTTCTCATGAAAATGAATATTTTCGTATCACCTAGAATGAATAATTGGTACTTCCCAAAGTTATTTTAATGTAACTTCCGGTTGAACAAAGAACAATTAGTTGGCCTCTAGAAACAATCTCCACGACTTTAGTAAGGTTTTAAAGTTCTAATAAAATGTAGCTTAACAGATAATACACAAAACATGAATGCAACTGCTTCATGGAAACAATTTAATCTATCATCACAAGCTTCACATAAAAACAACATGTATATGAGTGTTCATCTAATAAAACAGAATCCCCATTTTCTTATGTAGACATCACTAGCAGCAACAAAGAAATTGGCACATCCATACAAAAAAATAGCAACAACAAAAATTGCTTCCGCCCCAGGATGAACTCCTTCTGCCATGGATGCCACCAGGTCAGCCGTCGGCACCACGCATCACCGCTGCAGGGGCGGGCTTGATTTTTGGTTTTGGAGGAGGAGGAAATCGGGAGGGGGCGCGAGGCGTCGACCGGGACGTGAGGCCGTTCAAATATTCGCGGTGCACGACGCGGCTGCAGTGGTGGTCAGGCGGCTACAATCGGTTACATCAGGAGTACTATCAATTGTGAGAACTCTAGTACCGAAACTATTCCCATTAGAGCCTAGGAACTAAATCTGTAAAAAGGTTCAGTTTCTTACAATTCAAGAAAAAAGAAAAACAGAACAAACAAGCAAGCGCATCTGAATGAAAGGCGTGGAGAATATGGTCAAGTGGCACATCGCCAGGGCCATCAACTCCAACCGCAAGAGCGGCGCCTCATCTTCCAGACTGCTTCAGGGTACGTATATGTCCGCCGTCGTTGTCTCTCTGTCCGACGCGCCGGCAACCTCGCAGTGCTCGATCTCTTTCCTTCTAACTTCACACGCTGGTGGCGGCCACTGCCGTTGAGCTACTAGCTAACAACAACACAGACCTATGTACCTCTAGTACACTAGCACTGACTAGCTACTACTAGCTAATATGAGCAGCTTGTCCGTGCATGCAGCACATCTAATTATACTTTAACTTGATGCATGCACAGTATTGGAAAGACATTCCGTGCCACAGACTCAGCTTTTAGTGGAAGCACTACATCTTCTGCATGAATATAAAGGAAAATACTGCACATATCTTCTTTTTTTTAGAACGAAGACGCAAGAAGCGTCCCACTTTAAATTAATAAAGCCCACGGCACACAGAGTAACAAGGAACAGTTCAGACAAATAGGTTCAGCAGAGGCATCCCACCTCGCACACGGGACGCAGCCCGACAACTACAAAACTAGAGAACAGCTAGAGGCATCCCACCTCGATCACGGGTCGCAGCCCGAACTGAGACAGACACGCGCAAAGCAAAAGCTAACTAGGGCGAGGCGGCATGGAGACCCGAGTAGCAAGCTGAATGGTACGGATCTTCTCCATGGCATCGGACGCGGCCTCCTCGTCACTGGGCTTGCCCAGGGGCTTCCACTGCTGCATGAAAAGAAGACATTTGAAAAGAACGTCAGCCGGCTGCGCAGGGAAGGTTGACTCGATAGTGAATTTGTTACGCGTCGTCCACAGGGCCCAAAGGAACGCGCTAGCCGTACGCCATGCCACCCTGCGCTGAGACCCACGAAGGGTGCCTAACGTAGCGACCAATTGACTGCCACTAGACAGGTTCCAGGAAACCCCAAACGCCTCTCTAACGGCACTCCAAGAAAAACAGGCAAGGAGGCACTGGAATAGGATGTGGTTAGCGTCTTTCGGCGTGTTGCAAAGCGAGCAGCGGCCAGAGGACGGCCCGTTCCTCTTCGCCATGTTGAGGGCGCTAGGAAGCCGATCCCGGAGCGCCTGCCAGAGAAAGAACTTGATTTTCAGAGGAACGACAGCCTTCCATAGCCCCCTAGCTGTGTCTAAGGTGGAGGACGAGGCAAGGCTCTCGTACATAGACTTCACAGTATACTTGTGGGAGGCGGTGAGGTCCCACGAGACCTGGTCCTCCTCGGGTGTGCTCTGGGAACGCTGGAGGATGGATTGGAGCTCGAGCCACAACTCCTCCTCTCCACCATCCAGCGGCCGGCGAAAGGCCACCGCGCCGGGCGAGGCCTTCGCCGCCGCAACCGTTATGTCAGGGTGAACCGCGAGGCGGAAGAGAGGTTGGAATTGTTCCCAAAGGGGGCCCCTACCCTCCCAGGTGTCCAACCACAGCCTGGTTGATTTGCCGTTGCGAACCGCGAAGCGAGCGCCCAGCCCGAACGTCGGTCGAAACGCCTGGATCCCATTCCAGAAAGCCGAGCCAGAGGACTTGGCTTCGAAGATAGTGCCGTTTGGGAAATATTTAGCCCGCATAATGTCGGCCCAAAGGCCTTTTGCGTTGTGAGCAAGCCTCCAGAACCACTTGGCCAGCATAGCCACATTGTGGTGTTTGGAGTTCTTAATCCCTAAGCCCCCTAGCTTTTTAGGCCTGCAAACCAAGGCCCATTTAACCATCTGGTACTTGTGTTTGGCCTCAACTCCTTCCTAGAGGAAGCGAGACCGAGGAGTATAAAGTTTGGCGTGGACCCCATCAGGAAGGAGGTACATGCCCATGGTTTAGGACGGTAGCGCCGAGAGGCACGCGTTGACCAAGATCAGCCGCGCCCAGAGGAGAGGAATTTTCCCCTCCAGGTGCTGACCCGGTTGGCCACTTTGGCACAGAGAGGCTCCCAACCGGCAATCGAAATGCACTTGTCTGAGATGGGGAGGCCAAGGAACCTGATTTGAAACCTTCCCCGGTTGCAATTGAGCAGGTTCGCAATTCTAGTGCTATCGGTCTCATCCACCCCCATGGTGATAACCTCGCACTTGTGGAAATTGATCTTCATGCCCGACATAAGTTCGAAGAAAATGAGGATCAGTTTGACCGTAGCAATGCTGTGGTCATCGGGCTCGAACATGAGCATTGTGTCATCCGCGTACTGGAGTTGCGAGACCCCCCCTGGGATCAAGTGCGACACCACTCCTCGGATGTGGCCGGCCTCCCTGGCCTGTCCATCATGGCAGAGAGAGCATCCGCAACGAAGTTGAAGAGCAGCGGTGAAATTGGGTCTCCCTGCCGGAGGCCACGCTTATTGCAGAAGTATGGCCCAATGTTGCCGTTCACCGCAACTGCAGTCTTGCCCCCCGAGACAAGCTGCAGGATCCGGTGCACCCAGCTCGGATCAAAGCCTTTTGTGAGGAGGACCTCGCGGAGAAACTCCCAGTTCACCCGGTCGTAGTCCTACTCGAAATCGAGCTTAAGCAGCACAGCAGGTAGACGTTTGACCTTAAGCTCGTGGACAATCTGACCAAGCGCCACCGGGCCTTCCAAAATGTGCCGCCCCTTAATAAAGTCCGATTGGCATGGGTTGATAACACGGTGCGCAATCGTGGAGAGGCGAGTGGCATAGACTTTGGCACACATTTCAAACGGGACATTTATAAGCGCGATTGGTCGGAATTGCCTAATGCTATTTGCCCCTTTTTCTTTGGGGATGAGCGAGATGATACTGTAATTGAGGCGCGCAATATCTACCGTCCCCCTTGAAAACCCGTGAATCGTTTGAACAAGCGTCTCCCGAAGACAAGGCCAGTATCGTCTGAAGAACGCAACCGGCCACCCGTCAGGCCCCGGGGCCGTGTCCACCTTCATAGATTTGAGAGCTTGATCCACCTCCTCGTGGGAAATGGCTAACGAGAGCTTGAGGTTATCGGCCTCCGACACCCTAGCTGCAGGCCTCCAAAGATCACGGCGCAGCCCCAACCGCTTCGGCTCCGCGGAGCCCATCAGCCCGATGTAGAAGTCATAGACATGTTTCACGATGTCGGCTTGCCTCAGAAGGAGCCCTTGCTCCGATTGAAGGCGAGGAATAGAGCACTTGCATTTTCTGCCATTAGCGTACGCGTGGAAATAAGCCGTATTGGCGTCGCCCTTTGTGATCCAAGACACTCAGGAGCGCTTACGCCAGTACTCCTCCTCCGCCCTGAGGATGCTCAAAATACGGTCCTCCAGGGCGTACCGATGAGCCCACTCATCTTCCGAGAGCGGGAGGGTATCGGCCTGAACGTCGATTGCTGCGATCTCCGTCGTGAGACGCAGCCGTTCAGCCTTGGCGTCCTCCCCCGGTTGGCCCCCCAGCCACGCAGGAAGGCCCGAAGCTTGGCCGCCGCGGCCACCCAAACATCTAAGGGTCCCCGCAAAGGGCCGAGCTCCCTGGTAGCCTTGTCCCATTGCGCGTGCACCGGGGCATCAAAGCCTTCCACTTCGAACCAGGCCGGTTCGAAGAAGAACCTGGGGTTGCGCCTAAGCTTCTCCTCCCCTAAGGAGAGGATGAGGGGGACGTGGTCCAAACCTATCCTCGTTTCCGCTAGGAGCGCAGCAATCGGGTAGAGCACCTCCCAGTCTGTGTTCATGAACACCCTGTCCAAGACGCTCCGAATAGGCTGGAGTTGCTTGTTAGTCCAGGTATAACGAGCCCCGACTCGAGATACTTCACGCAACGCCATGGTCGCAATGGCGTGGTTAAACATATGCACACGTTATGTTGTAAGGCCCCCGATGCGGTTCTAACTGAAGTTAGTTGCTTTCGCGTCTCGCTCGAGTTAATAGCGCATAAAAGGCCACCAACTCACGACACTCGTACTCGTGTCGCTGCCGGATTCTCCACAACAGATATAAGAACAATGAACTTTATACTAAAACATAAATATATAGAGTCCAGGGCATACATATGGGAATCGTCATATCTTCATTATTCTCCACGCATGTCGGCCCGGCTGTGCAGATGTAAGAATCCTGCGTGGTTTTCCCCGTAGTAGAGCACGTCGCTGGTGCCTCTCCTCCTCGCGCTTCCGGCGTCCCGGCCCGTTCTAGACCATGCACTAGCACGTAAGTCAAAACAGAGGCGAATGCTTTTGAAGCCGGCGTATCGGAGCCCCTTGGCGGTCGCGCGCATGGTAAGGACCGGCCTAGTCTACATGCTGGCCGAGAAGTATGACAAGTGAGACCGGGATTTGGGATGCACACGCGGGACTTGCGACGTCGATCCTGCGGAAGCAAGGCCGCGATGAACATAGAAAGGAGTGCGAGGCAAGGAGACTGGGCGCCCGGGAGGAGGCAGGCCGGGCGGCAGTGAGGTCGGCAGGCCGGTGGCGCGGGGAAGCAAGGGCGGCTAGATGACGGCACGGGGAAGGGGTTCGGGCGGCCGGCAGCCCCGGGAAGGGTAGGCCGGGCGGCGAGGAGAAGGGTGGGTTGGGCGGACGTGGGTTGCGGGAGGAGAAGGGAGAGAAAGGATGAGATGGGATGTAGAGATTTGTTTTTTTTATGAAATTGCCTTATAGATATGTGCCTATTGTAGAATAATATTCTACAATCAGTTGTAGAATAGATCCCTCCTAAATATATATATATATATATATATTTATAACTACACAGGTACGGTACAATGCAAAAACCGTCTAAGGCCCTAGGGTCCTGAACAACGGTTGTCCTTAAGGTAAGAAGTTGGGTGACCCAATAGTGCCCGCGAGCGGTATTGCGACGGGAGCGATAGGGAGGGTACGACCGATTTTACTAGCGTGCTTGGCCCCTGCTTGTATTCCGCGAGAGTTGCTAAACAACAAAAAGTCGAGCTCTACAAAGAGCACACGCGAGACAAGGTAAGGAGATGGTTCACCTTGTTGGTAACCGCGAGCTTTGACGGGACGACAGGGAAGGCCCCCGACGTTACTCGTGGACCTTGTTGCTATTCGTTGTCCGTTGTGTTGTTAGTCAGGCAGCGATAATGGTTGTATGCGAGATAATAATAAAAATGCTAAATGGTTCGGTGGATGACTTGAGAGGCTCATTGGTCTGTACGCACTACCTTCACGCGGGATAAGGAGTTATGGGCTCCCCTGCGTCGTAGTTCATTCGAAAGCTCTTCAGACGTCAGCAGTATCGCGGCATGATTGCCGGGAAGTGGTGTGTCTTCTTCGTCCGGACGGTGTATTTGGATTTTATTTTGCTTCACCGGCCAGACTCGCACCGTGCAGGAGCGTGGAAGGGTGAGGGACCTAGACCCCTGAGCGCATAGGATATAGTCCAGCGGATGACCTCTTTGCCGAGCCTATGAATGATTGCGGCGTGCCGGATAGATTTGGTGGAGCGTTCCCTAACAAGGTGCCCGCCAACCTGGAGATCCGAGCGTCCAGGCTGAACAGTAGTGCACCCCTGCAGGGAGTTTAATCTATATGAATAGTCGTGTCCACAGTAACAGGACACTTTATGCTGAAGCTGGATCTTACCACTACAAACTACTACTATTAAACGGTTGGTTCCGGGTTTTCTTCCTCGCAGGGAAGTCGAGGAAGGGAACTCGGAGGCATTGATAATTGTTAATTATTACAACTTACTATTATACAATGTTGCAGCCACTTCTGTTGCATTGTTACTTTATGCTTTATATGAACCGTTGGCTATTCTCTTTCCATGCTGCAAGACTCGTCGAAAGATGCTAGTCTTCGATAGGCCTAGCTTCTCTTCCTTATTCGGATTTTCTGCAATTCAGCCCACTCTATATAGCCTCCCCTTTTCATTGATGCAAATGCATTAATGCTTAGTAGCGGACATAAGACTCGCGGGTATGCTAGATACTCACCCTTGCTCTATTTCCGCCTTTTTATTTTGCCTGATCGGCCGCTGCAGTCGACGTTGGAGCCCAGGAGCAGGAGTACCCCGGTGGCGCCTACTACTACGTCGATACCCCCTTTGACCACGACCAGGAGTAGTTTGGAGGTTCCCACAAAGGAAGCCTCACCTTTTCGATCTTTTGTTATTTTTGCTAGCCTTCTTAAGGCAACCTTATATTCTTGTGTCTGTACTCAGATACTTTTGCATCCGCTAACTTTATGCTCTCGAACTATTGTATTCGATTCCGCGTGGCCACTTGCTTGTATTAAACAGCTTGTATTATTTTATTTATAGAGTTATGTTGTTATATCTTACCGTGAGTCCCTGATCTCAATCGTGTACCTTGCGTGTATGATTACTATACACGGCTTGATTTTGGGGGCGTCACAAGTTGGTATCAGAGCCCACTGCCTGTAGGACACCCCCTTCCAACTCCTTGGTCGAAGTCGAGTCTAGTCTTTTCAAAACTACTTTACTAACAGTGTCGTGTGGCTTATCGGCCCACGTCGCAAAATGGGTGGTATTAGGATCTTTTTCTCCGCACCCTTCCTCTGCGACTTTTCTCTCTCTTCCTTTCGGGTTAAAGAATTTACTAACTCTAACTCTAGGTTCTCGTGACTGCCTCCTCCCGGAGAGCCCTCATCACAGAAGATGACCTGATTCACCAGAAGATGCCGAAGATTACTCTCTGATAAAATTCCTGAGACCATATGTGTCGATACCTTGGAAATTCCTTGACACCGATAAGTTCGTATGTATAACCACATACACCTTCCGTTCATCCATTCAATCCCAGTTTCTCTTGTGTTCACCAGATGCATCAAAATACTTTTCATTGTTTCGGAAATCCTTTGAGCCTACCACCTTGCACCTTATTTTCACCCTGCGGATAATTCCTCACATTTATCGAGGATCCGTCCATTCTAAGTGGTTCCTGTGATTCCCAAAATACTTTGAAATAATATTCGATCTCGCAACAATCTTCGACAGCCTACTGCTTTGTTGATTCTTCTTACCTGCTTGCACTATGATTAATCTCGTTTGTCTTGTAGTCTTGGATGACCTCCCTTTGCATTGCCATTCTGATCTATTGAATCATCGTGTGTGCTAGTGCACGCAATCATCAGTGATCCCTATGAATTCATTCTTCCGGCTCAGACGTCATAACCCACAGTTCCACAGGATCGAAACATGACTCTCTTGTGACTTTCTGTTGTCGAGGTTATTCTTCTTGCTTGACCTCGTATGAAATTCACGAGTCATCTACCTTGTGATATTCAGTCCGATATCAAACCCAGTGCTTATGCCTGATGCCCTGGCCCCGCCCCCTTTACATCGTCTGTCATCAGCATCGAGTGCATGCCTATCCGCTTGAAACTTCTCATACCTTCTTTCGCTTCTCTCGATGTGTTTCCCTGTGTTTCAACTTGAGAGATACCCCGAGCCCCATTTCCTTGGATAACCACGGTCGATTAACCTTGTGTCGATTCGACCCCCTAAGTGTCCCCTCCTAACCTATCCGTAGGTATGATGAAGCCCCGAAGGAAGGATGAAAACTCGTCGAGATACACTGATGCAAAGAAATGAAGACATCAACGTGGAGGATTAACTTCTTCGAGAAGGACAACAAGAACCAGAAGATTCGTTAGATTACGAAACCAATATTTACACCTAACCCTACCCCTTAATTCTCGGGACGAGAATTCTTGTTAGTGGGGGAGATTTGTAACACCCTCAGTGTTAAGCTATAGGGATCACCTTTTCTTAATGACAAATCACAATGCTTAACCATGCCTTGATCATATTTAAATCAAATGATATTAAAAGTCCCTTGGTTGGAATTAAAAACAAAAGTGGGAATAAAACTTTAGCCATAAATGTTGCAACCAATTTTACTAATTTCCTAAAAGTCAAAAGGTCATGATTCCATGCCAGTGGATATTTAATATAACATTTTCATATTATAAACAATTCAAACTAGTATCAAAAGCAGCCCATTTAATCATTTTTTAATTATATAAGAGATCAAATGATTTTATAAAAGACCCAAACTTTATGTATCATCATATCAATTTGTGTAACACCCTCACTATCATGGAACAGTAATCACTGTTGCTAAAGATGATTACTATTGCTAAGTATCCCTTGATGATCATGCCTTGATCACCTTGGATCAAATCAAATTCAAAATGCCCCTTTGATGATATTAAAAATAATGTGGAAAATCAAACCTTGTCTGAAAATTGTGAAAGCAATTTTGTAAAATGCCTAAAAATTAGTGGATCACTTCCCTATGGTTTTGAGAAATTATTAAGCTTTACAATAAATGCAACAAAAAATAACAGTAGCCAAAAATCCCTTTTCATCAATAGAATAAATAGAACAAATGCTAAATGGATTTATTTTTGCCCCAATCGTTTTGTGGCATTGCTCTGGTGTGTAACACTAATTGTGGGACACATAGCACATTTTTATAAAATAGATCAATAGCCAAATTAACTGCAAACAGAAAATAGGAAATCAGTAAATATAAGAAAATGCAAAATCATTATAACTCGCCTAGAGCACAAGGCCCACCCCCAGCCCAGCCACCTCCCTCCTCCTTCTTCCCCTCCCACTGTTCCTCCGACCCGAGGCCATGGTGACCGTGGCAGAACGTCGACCCCGCCGAGCCAGCTCGCGCCTCTGCATCGTACACACGTCCTGGGAGGATAAGAACGATGCCCTGGCCCCTGTGGACCTGCCTAAGATATTTTTCCCCTCGCGTCTCCCTCGCCTGCTTCCTCCTCGCGCCCGACCGCATCCGCCATGGCCATGGACGCGCTCTGACGTGGCCACTGACCTCCCCGTGCCGCGAGACCTTGTCCGGAGCCCTCCCCGCGCTCGTCCTCGTCTCCCCAAGCCGCCGCTCTTTTCTGTACTCCCCGTTATGGGCACCCTACCGCCCGTTCGCCGTGGAGCTTGCTCCGGCCGTCGCCCGTGCACACCGTGGTCGTCGTTCTGGCCATTCCCCGCGCCCCTCTCATGCACCAGGAGACTCGCGGCAATGGACTTGGCGGATTCCACCCCTTCGCCACTCACTTCGTCACTGGAGTGCGCCACACCGGCCAGCGCCGCCGTGCCCTGGTCGCCGGCGTCCCCGCACTGGTGTAAACCAGTGGGCTGAGCCACTGACCAGTGGGCCAGGGCCGGTTTTGATTAGGGGGCTAATCCCCACTTATAACAGAAAAAGAAATAAACTTCCCACTGTTTATTACATGTGGGCCCAAGGCCATTTAAATTAAATTAAAACTGTTAATTAACTCTGTTAGTATGATAGGTGGGACCCCATTATTGTTCAGTATTTATAAAATGTTTTAATAAATAATCAGTGTATGACACCTGAGCCCCACTACTTTTAATTAAATAGATTATGTTTAATAATTATCTAGGGACTGACATGTGGGACCCACTGGACCGTAGGTCCCACTTGTCAGGTTTGACTAGTCAATAACACTGTTCTGGATAATGCTATATTTAAATATTAAAACAATTCCAAAAATGATTTAAAGTGTATTAAAACTTTGAATTTAAATATCTCTTATACCGTAAGTCAGATTCAAAAACTTTATACATGAAAATTGATCAGAAAAATATAACGAATACGGATATGCTATCCGTATACCAACCACACCCCTCTAACACAACGAACATCAACATCCCCCCCTCTGGGCCGTTTGTCGATAATCACCCGGAGCCGGTATTTCATCCCTGGATGAATTCCCGCTCCGAGCAACGTGCATTGCACTGCGTTAGAACACCATTAACATTTCTTACGTCATGTCATTCATCTGTTTGATATGATTTCTTTAGATCTACTGTTTCTTCCCCCCTTTATTCTCCGGTAGACCCCGCTGCTACCGCCGACTACACCGCTGTCGGGTACGACTACTTCGTCGACGACCCTACCCCTACCGTCGAGCTTCCAGGCAAGTAGAGCCATTCTCTTCTCCAGATATCGCCTATATTTTCCGTACATTTCTTGCACTAGGAATTGTTACTGTTGCTGCTACGTTGCTTACCTATTCAATTGCATAGCCTGTCATTGATGCCCCTTGATGTACAAGAAATTTTATGGAATTTTCAGCAGTGAGCCCTGCGCATTGTTAGTCAATCAGGATTAGATAGCGGGTCGTGATCACTTTGGGGAGTGAACGCGGATACGATGATTATAACTGCACAGGTACGGTACAAATGCAGACACCGCCTAAGGCCCCTACCTCGGCTCTGCCGAGCCACATCAAGTGGAGCTATCGAAGAGTAATCCTCTTACTCCGCTCGTTGCTGACTCTGTATAGACTCTCTAGGGTCCTGAGCCCCGGTTGTCCTTAAGGTAATAAGTCGGGTGACCCAACGGTGCCCGCGAGCGGTATTGCGTCAGGAACGACAGGGAGGGTACAACCAACGTTACTGGCATGCTTGGCCCCTGCTCATTTCTCGCGAGATTTACCAAACCACGAAAGTCGAGCTCTACCAAGAGCACACGCGAGATAAGGTAAGGAGTCGGTTCACCTTGTTGGTAACCGCAGAGACTTGGTGGGACGACAGGGCAGGCACCGATGTACTTGTGGTCCTGACTGCTGTCGTTGTCTGCGGGTCAGTTAAGTCGAGGCAACGATAACGGTTGTCACGCAGGTTAATTAAAATGCTAAATGGTTCGGTGGATGACTTGAGAGTCTCGTTGGTCTGTACGCACTACCTTCATGTGGGATAAGGAGTTATGGGATCCCCTGCATCGTAGTTTGTCTGAAAGCTCTTCAGACGTCTGCAGTACAGCGGCCTGATTGCCGGGAAGTGGTGTGTATCCTTCGTCCGGACAGTGTATTTGGATTTTCTTTTTGCTTCACCGGCCAGACTCGCACCGTGCAGGAGCGTGCAAGGGTGAGGGACCTAGACCCCTTGGCGCATAGGATATAGTCCGGCGGATGGCCTCTCTGTTGAGCCTAGGATGGGCTGCGCCGTGTCGGATAGCTTTGGTGGAGCATTCCCTAACAAGATTCGCGCCACCCTGGAGATCTGTAACAGCCCAGATTTCAGAAAAATAAAAAAAATTGTTTTCGGTGTCAATTGTTTGATTGTCTGATTTGTTTGCGGTTTTTTCATCCCTGATTTATCGATCGGCGATTAATTTTCCCCCTCTTATCTCGTACTGGACGGAGACGGACCCTTGCCACCCTGACACTCGACCTTTGCGACACAGGGTTTCACCCGGTCACCGTCGCGAAAACCGCACGAGACCAGCCACAGCCAACGGAACGAAAAAACCCCGTTTAATAATTGTTATTGTTATAGCGCGCCGGAAGATGTTCTCGGAACAGTTCCAACGCGAGGTGAACGCCGCCGGCTCGACGCGTTGATCGCGCAGTTCGAAGTTTTACCCAAATCGGAGGTCCTGCGGACCCTCGCCGGTCAGAAACATAAACACCGGGCGCACGAGAGGGAAACCGGGGATGTTTTTGCAAACTGCCAGTCACCTAGGCTATATAAAGACCACCACTCTCCCACCCCTTTCTAGGGTTTCCCCTAAGCCAAAATTGCAGCCGCACCCCCAGCTTTGCTCAAATTTTTCCCAAAATCCCCCTCCACGTCGAAACCCTAGCTTCCAGACGATCTCGGCCGTCGGATCTGGCTTCCAACGGCTCAGATCTCATCCACGTAGCCTCCCAGCCGCAACACAGGGGTTCCGGAGCCCGCAGGGCCGACCTCCCCGCCGCCGGGCCGCGCCAGGCCCGCCCGAGCCGCCGACAAGCCGCCGGTCGTCGCGCGCAGCCGCGCTTCCTCTCCTCCCTCCGCAGCTCTCCTTCTTTCTCTCCCCTGTCTCACCTCTCTCCTCCTCTATGCAGGGCTGCGCCGCCCGTCGTCGGAGCCGCGCCGCCATCTCCATGGCTCGTCCGAGCCCGAGAGCGCCGCCGCCTTCGAAGCTCGCCGCCGCCGCCCCACTTTCCCGATCCGGCGAGGTGGCGACCGTATCCGCACCTCCTCGACCTCGCCGCGCCCCTGGAGTCCTGCGCTCCTCGCCCCCACCGCCGGCCGCTGGAGCCTGGCCGGGGAGCGCCGCCCCCGTCGGGATCGGGACGAGCTCCCGTGGCCCCTTGTCGCCCGAGAGGGATGGCTCCACCCCGAGGCCCAACCGAACCGCCAACCCGGCCGCCTCTCCAGTCCAGATGGGTCGATCCCAATGGGTGAGGGCCCATGTCCTTTTTTCCCATAGCCCCTGTGAATTTTTTTTAAGTCTGGAAATGTTTGTTGTTGATGCCTGTTTGCGTTCTAATTTGTGAGTAAACCGTAGCCCGGATCACGTGCGCCCGAAAGAAAAATTGTTTAGAATTGTGTGTACTTCAGTTCATCTTTTGTGAGCTTTTTGATTTAAGGCCATCTTGATGTTGTTAATCTCTGTTGAAGTGGGCATCAGGTTGTTTACTGCTACTAATTTCTGTCATGTGTTGCTGCTTTTATTTTATTGCAAGTTTGCATGCTGATTGTGACACATCCATGAGGCCTATTGCATTGATTCTTGTTGCATACTGTTAAGCATCATGTCTACTTCCATTACATGTATTGCATTGTCATGTTTGCATTCATGGTCATATTTATATTTCATCTCCAAGTTGCTATCTTGCTTTTGTTGACAGCCACCTCTGTTTTTCTCCAAGTCTGTGACTTTCCGATGCCATGTTGCATGCTTAATATCTTTTGATCTATGATGCATGTGACCATGATTCTTGTTTGTACCTGATCATCATCATGTCTACATCATGCTCGTATATTGCTATGTCATTTTCCTGCACATTTGCATATAGTTTTACCCCTAATTTTATAGCATGAAATAACAGTTTCTGCCATGTTTCCTGAGTTTCACTAAGTCCTAGACCAGTAATGTTTTATTGCATTTTGATTGGGCTATAATTAATTGTTCATGATGCCTTTTTGCATGATTCATTTTTCCATGCCTTCACTGCCATGTCTACTTTAGTTGCGTATCATTTGTGAGCATGTTTGCATTCATTATCTTGTTTATGCATTGCTCTAAAGTGTGCTTCCTGATGTTGGCAGATTGTGTTCCAAACTTGATTTGCTTGTATCTTTTTAACCGTAACTCCGTTTGGAGTGTTCTTTATATGTAACTTGATTAGTTTTTCAGGTACTTTGTGTTTATGCTATTTTTTCTGCTGTTAACCAACCTAAAATGTGGTTTAGGGCAGAAAAGTACCAATTACTTAAATTGTCGTGGGACACTTAGTGGAATGCCATGTTTAGGTTGTGCCTCACTTAAATTGACTAGCATAGACAGTTTATCGCTTCACCTCTTGACATGTTTGGGTGTTATGCCGTGCTTGAGTGAGATGCCATGTTAACAACTTTGCTCACCTTGTGTAGCTAAAGGACTTGAACCCTTGTAAATGTACGGTATCGTCGTGTGTGACGAGTACTCCACTTAACCTGTTAGTAACCGCTCTCGACGGTAGGTGCGTTGTCTCGTGTTGCCTTCTTGTGGATGCTTGCTCGTGTTTGCTTCGTAGTAATAGATGATTGCTCGTTGATTGCTTTCTAGTGTTTACCGTCTTGTGTGCTTCCGCGGGTACCTCTCGGAGACATTGCGAGCTTGCTATCAACTACACCTTCGGAACCCGACTTATCAACAGGCACGGACTATACATTACTTATGATCCATTCTATTTCAACCAGCGGTTTGCATGCTAGTTGTAACGACCTGATTCACTAAAGAATCCAAGTATCTGTGCATTCTGTGCTAGTCCCTGAATCAGTAGCTAGCATACACAGTACATGATGTAATATCAAGAATAAACCACATGTCATATATATTACATCGAAGATCCAGCATTACAATAAAATATATCTGCATAGCTCAAGGCTAGCTTACAAATAGAATACAGCGGAAAAACAATAAAGAGCTTCGTGGCATCCATCAACCCCACCAGCAAGTTGAGTATAGACATCGTAACCCTACATCGCTTCACTTACTCATCGTATATAAATCCTGCAACACCGAAGGTTACAGCCAAACAACGGGTCAGTACAACTGATTTGTACGGCAAGTCACACGAAAAAGTATATAGAAGACCTACAACTACATGCAAGGTAAGTCAAAGGAAAGGCTTATGGTTTTGTTTTGCAGAAAGCTGATTTTTCCCAATCTACCTAGTCAAAAATTTAGTTTAACTTACTACTTAAGATTGAACTGGGCACACCAGTTCCAATCCACACCCTTTATTAAATCTTGCCCACTCAAGTTTATTATGGTGATTAATCTGTCAAGATCCTCTAGTAACAGTAATGTCTAGTAGCTCAAGGATGTCCATAACCGGGGACACGGCTAATCATGATTAGTTTTTACTCTGCAGAGGTTAGTACACTTTCCCCTCTGGACTCAACCCGAAGATTGAGACGAAGTCTTTCAGAAGAGGTCACCTACACCCAACGGCAAGCCGGTACCACCTATCACATCTACATCTGCTAGCTTTGCACGGGAGAGGCTTCCTACATCGTACTCAACTAAACCAGAGCCCATATGGCCAGCGGCTGTACATAGAAGCTCCTTTTCACCAAGTATGTCTGATCTTTTTGAGCCTGGACGACGCCCACTTACGTTCAGAGGGTAGATACTGTGACGTACTGACAACCACCAAAACCAACCATTAGGGGTACAACCTGGTCTCACCTTAGATAAGGCACGAGCCCCCAGGAAGCACTCCCTGCCTGTCCAGAGGTGAATTATATTTAAGGTTGCTAGTCAAATCATTAAATCCTCACACAACTCAATGTAATCTCAAACCAATCCACGTCTACAAGGATAGAAAATATATAGAAAGAACGTGCTAGGTTGTCTAAGCAAACAGGATAAGATCATATGGCTACCCTACCAGGTTTGCAGCATTAATAATATAAGACTTCCTACACATGCATAGGGTGATAGTTGCTACATGCATAAGTAAAAATATAGGTTGTGAGATGGTCAATGTATGACTTGCCTTATACATTCGATGAAGTTCTTCTCTCTCACGATCCAGATAACTCTACTCGTCACACTCCGAGAAATCTATCGTAAAGGAAAGATACCACATAAGAAATCATGCCAAAAGTAACCACAAGATCAACAAATCAAACACAATAAGGTTTAGAAACAAAAACAAATAGGCTTGATACGGTAAAGGTGGCGATGTGCTCGCAGGTGATAGGTGAAACATGAACTCGAGAGAGTCAACGGATAAAGAATTATTGCTATAACATATTATGACCAAAGGCATTATGAATTCAAGGTGAACATGATGTGAATATGAAAGGTGTGTGGATATCACCGGTAGGATGTTTCAAATGATCCGATATGCAAAAAGAATCATGTAAAACGGAATACTACGACACAAGTTATAGTAAAGTGATGTTTGAATTAAATTTAAATTCAACATATCAAAAGTAGTTTAATATGGTGTATAGATGATGTGAACAGAAAGTATATGACATGAGTGATCCAACGCAAAAATAATTAATCGAATTGGATCGACGGTATAAAAGATACGGCCTCCAGAAGTTTGAATTTGAATTTGAATAAATTAAAACTCAAATATGTACAATAGTGTGGAAACTTAACTCTATGATAAACCACAGATCACTACGAACGTGTAGGAAAAAGAATCACCTAAAACCGACTTACGGTTTAGAAGATACGGCTACGGAGATTCTAGGGTAAAATCTGTGAAAAAAGGACTTATCTGTGAATAAAAATAAATTTGCATCACGAACAGGCCCTTGTTGCTATCGAACGAACAACGTCTGTTTTGGGAGTTAACCAGTGAACGTTCACTGGATAGGTAATCGGTCCGGGGCTGTTTAACCAATGAAAAACCAGAGAAAACCGAAGTTGACCGAACCGGATTTTTTTAGAAAACCTAACCCTAATTGTAGATCTGATCTCGGCCACCGGATCGGGATCCGGCGGCTGGGATGCCATGGCTCACCGGCGGCGGAGGCAGGCGGCACGGCGGTTCCGGCAAACTGCAGTGGCGGCTGGCGGCGGCGGTCGATGGTCGGGCGAAGTGGACGGCGGCCAGCGGCGGCGATCGCGTCCGGCGAGGTGGCGGCTACGCGCGACGGGCGGCCAGGGGATGAAGCACGGGCGCGGGAGGTGCGCGGCACGGGCGGCGTCGCACCGTGGTGGTGGCCGGCCGGTGCGGCGGTTATGGCGGCGGGGCACTCCGGCCAAAGCCGACCGGAGGCGGGGTGGCGGCGGCATCTGGAGGCATTCAGTGGCCGGCGCGGGCGCGCGAGAGGTGGTCCGGCGCAGCGTATACGGGGCGGCGGCGGATTTCCGGCGAAGTCGGCGGCGGCGGCTCGGTTTCCAGCGAAACGGGCCCCCTGCTAGGTCTTCTTTTTTTTAAGAAAAGAAAAGAAAGTTTTCTGGAAAATCTATTTATATAGGCAGACAAAAGAAAAAGAGAAAAAAAAAACAATTCAAACCGACTTGGGCCCAAACTGCCCACGGGCGAGAAAGCACTATTGGGCCGGCTTGGTGGCCCAACTGCGGTCACGTTTTTTTATATATATAAAACGGAACTTCAAATAATATTACAAAAATAAATACACATCAGAAAAATATGAAATAAAATCCTAAATTCTTCAAATAATCCAAAGAAAATTATGCAATGAATATATTTTCCAAAAATATAAATAAAAATAAATACATTTTCCAATGACTTTATTTAATTATAAAATATTTCAGAAATTCACAAAAATCTCAAATAATTATTTAAATAGTTTCCACTCAATTTTTCTAAAGAAGTCATTTTATCTTCTCTCATGTTATAATTATTTTGAATGGAAAATTATTTAAATAACTCCAAATAAATTAAAATAAAATCACATTAAAACATTTCCAACTTTCTTTTATAATGAAGGAGTCATATTACCTTCTCTCGTTTTAATTTGTTGGATTTGTTTTAAATAATAAATTCCAAAACACCAACGGTGAATATTAGGGAAAGTCATTTTATTCCCTCTCATTTTAATATTCAATAAACTCCGAAAGTTTTAGATCCTAGTGAAAATCAACCATATCAAGCAAACAATCATTATTATAATTTATTTATTAACATTCCAAAATTTAGAAAATTTTGGGATGTGACAGACTACCACCCTTAAAAGGAATCTCGTCCTCGAGATTCGAAAAGGCTAGAAAGAAAAAGGTTTGGGTTTGAGTCTTCATGACAGTCTACCGATCCGCTGATGGTCCAGGGTGCTACCACCCTCAAAAGGAATGCGACGTGGTCTTCAAAATCTTAATCCATCGATGACATCCTTCGTACATTCCTCGTACTCCTTGGAGATCTTGAATCCTTAGAAAAAGGGGAGTCTTTCGCATACTGAACCTTAATGGCTGACAGTCAGGCGCCCATACTAAGCAACTATCGATTCCCTCATGGTGGTCATCCAGAATATTTTTGCGGGATACCTGCAAGAAATGGTCTTGTTCTATACTCACCATATAACTTACTATTATTAACGATAATCTTATATAAGGGTCAAACATCGTACCATTCTATGGTTCAGGCTTAACATCGTCGTCTCTGTACTATTGGTAAGTCACTCAATATTTACTATCCCGCATAGCAAGAGTGAATAATAAGAGTAGTCGGCATGGTGATCAATCCATTCCGCACCCCAAATCATTACCTTGTATATGGTTTAGCGAATCTCGTAGTCCAACACTCGGTCATCCTCAAAATCATTATAGAAATTCCTCTTGTTCATGAACTGGGTTCAGATAAATCCATCTGTTCTGCAAGACAAACAACATCTATCGTTTCTTCACAACAGTCAGGTTTGCGCAAGCTCTATAAAACGTGCACTGATGAACTACAACTTCCTCCAGGGTTCCTCCTTCAGCAAGAGTGTGCTTGCTTGTTATAAGGATCCTGGTACCTGAGGTTAACTTTGAACTCTTCGTTGGTTGCATTCCTCTTATTTCCAGTCTTGACAGTAGCAGCCATTGTAGTAGCTTCTTCAGTTTAGGGATGAGGATGAGGGGGAATAGAATGTAGATAGCGATGTAGAGAGAGAGATAGGGAGAGATGCCCATACAAACATCACACTAGTTTTGAAAACATAAGTTTTGATGTGTAGCTGTCGGTAAAAAAACAAGAAATGACAGCTCACAGAGCGATCTACGGTAGAAACTTGAATCTTCCAGGTCTTCAAGTCTTCAGGTCTTCAATGAAGGTAGTTTCAATTTTGCATTGTCGAAGAAATCTTCACATACTCTTGTCACTTGTCGAGTTATTCTCCTTGTTTATGTGTCTTCTTCAGTCCTGAAGCATACTAAATAGATGAGGGGTCTAATGAAACGTAAACTTATTCTACTCGCATAGAAGAAACGCAAAGCACCACACACAATATCAATAAAATACATATCAAGGTCAAAGGGCACAAGACAAAACTTAACAAAAAAAAATCATGACATAAAAAATCTAGTTCATCCACATCAAAACTTGCATCGATCCACATCTCCAGCTAACATGAAAAGGTAACATCGTACACTTAGTGCACACCTACGAACATTTATCCTCCAATCGCCAAACATAAGCCTCATTATGCCGACTTTTCGCTCCCACGTTCACATCTTCTTTCTCTTCAATCCTGGACACATGTTAGCGTAGTGTCCCTTGTTCCTGCACTGGTAGAACTCAATTTGGCTAAGGTCCTTCTTTTTCTTCTTCATGTGTGCTTCCTTGAATTCCTGGATAATCCTCTTCACTCCTTCCTTTTATTATTGAAGTACTTGTTGTGTCATGAGGAAAAAAATTGACACAGAGCGGGGTAATGATTATTTCCTTCCAAGTATTTCTTATTTCTTGATTCGTTAATCGCCTGATGCATTGTCCACCAAGTGCTTGACATCATAGTGGACCATGTGCTCTCACTTCCAACCTTGTTATGCTCCATGTGTTCCTCCATATTATAAATCCATTGCTCCACCTTCAGTCTAGTCATCGCCCCAGAAAAGGCGAGTCCTACTTCATACTCCATCTATTGAGCCCAAACGACAAGGGTTAAGGGCAACTAGGATACAGACAAGAAAACAATCTAAAGATAGCACCAAGCATATGCACACAAACAAGAAAAAGGCAAAACTCCTACATGCAAACAACAACACATAACAACAATCACTCAAGTCGCAAAAATCAAAACACACAAACAACTCCTAGCGTAAGGTCATACGTGCAAGACATACGATCTCATCATACTACGCGCAATTCGTTTATCTAACTCCATAAAAGTGGTGGTATGAATCTAAGCTTCATCCTCCTCAGCTAAGCTGATCTTAAAATCCTCATTGTCAAAACTTCTTGAACCCCATAGGATACTCCAGTTCTGGTAGTGTACTTCAACTGATCCATAAGTTTGATGATTCACTTCTCAAAAGTCACGTCATCAGGGCATAAGAAACTAGGATGGTCATTTACATTAACACAAGAGAAGTAGTTTAGAAGATGAATAATAGATGAGAGATACTAGTGGAGAGAGTAAGTAATCAAAGAGTGATAAAATATTTTTGATCCTATGGCTTTTCCTATCCATTTTGTAGGGTCACAACCTACAGTCAACCTGGGCTCTGATACCATCTGTAACGCCCGATTCACTAAAGAATCCAAGTCTCTGTGCATTCTGTGCTAGTCCCTAGATCAATAGCTAGCACACACAGTATATGATGTAATATCAAGAATAAACCACATGTCATATATATTACATCGAAGATCCAGCATTACAATAAATCATACCTGCTAAGCTCAAGGCTAGCTTACAAATAGAATACAGCGGAAAAACAATAAAGAGCTTCGTGGCGTCCATCAACCCCACCGGCAAGTTGAGTATAGACATCGTAACCCTACATCGCATCACTTACTCATCGTATATAAATCCTGCAACACCGAAGGTTACAGCCCGACAACGGGTCAGTACAACTGATTTGTACGGCAAGTCACACGAAAAAGTATATAGCAGACCTACAACTACATGCAAGGTAAGTCAAAGGAAAGGCTTATGGTTTTGTTTTGCAGAAAGCTGATTTTTCCCAATCTACCTAGTCAAAAATTTAGTTTAACTTACTACTTAAGATTGAACTGGCCACACCAGTTCCAATCCACACCCTTTATTAAATCTTGCCCACTCAAGTTTATTATGGTGATTAATCTGTCAAGATCCTCCAGTAACAGTAATGTCTAGTAGCTCAAGTATTTCTATAACCGGGGACACGGCTAATCATGATTAGTTTTTACTCTGCAGAGGTTAGTACACTTTCCACGCTGGACGCAACCCGAAGATTGAGACGAAGTCTTTCAGAAGAGGTCACCTACACCGAACGGGAAGCCGGTACCACCTATCACATCTACATCTGCTAGCTTTGCACGGGAGAGGCTTCCTACATCGTACTCAACTAAGCCAGAGCCCATATGGCCAGCGGCTGTACATGGAAGCTCCTACTCACCAAGTTGATGGAGAACGGGGCAGAAAACAATAATTTTTCATGACCTACGCGTCCCGAACCCAAGACCTATGCTATGGAGATGCAAGTAACGGAGGGAATTGGTCACATACCAGTATGTAGTCCGTTAAGAGGGAAATGTTCCCGCATGAACGTGGTTGATGTAGTCGTACCGGCAATCCCCAATGCCGCGTAGATCCACGATGACTCCTGAGGCCATCCAATCCTTGAAGACCGATGACGGGATTACGTCCCCGTCAAAAAGTTGTCGGTGAATATGTCTCGACACAGCCTCAATGATGAAGGAGCACCACAAGTGTAGCGCCTCGCGGGATTACACGCATACGGTGTACCCGACGTTCCCTCCGGGCTCCGAACCAGAAGTGCAGCGGAAAGAAGATGGATTCGGATCCCGATTCCAGCAGCACGACGGCGTGCGTATTGGGGAGAAACCCCAACCAAGTGTAGACTCCAAACAAGGGGAGTCCACTCGAGGAGGGAGAAAGAGAGAGAAGAGAGATTTGAGAAACATGTCTCAAATCAAAATTGTGTGTAGAAAAAAGGCACCCCCACCCCTCCTTATATAGGCCAAGGAGGGGTGCCACCGTCCCTCCCCTTCCCATGTGGGACTAAATCCTAGGGAGGGGGGGTTTTGTGCGGCTAGGGGAGGTGGGCTCCCTCCCTTGGCGCCTTGGCCCAAGGGGGAGCTCCCTCCTTCCCCTAATGGGCCTCTTTAGGCCCATATGCCTTTTAATTCATTTTTAATTATATTTAATCATATTTTAATATTTAATTCTGTTAATTAAATAATAAAACATATTTAAACATTATTAAACATTATTTTGAACCTTTCAAAATAACCAGAACAACCTCCGGCACCTCCCCGAACAATTCATGTGTTCTTTCTTATTTCACCGATGATCCCGAATCAATCCTTATTGCGTCGAATACCCTTAAGCGTGACACCCTACGGTTCGGGAAACAGCTGACATGATCAGACATTCTCTGACCAATGACCATCATGTGGGATCTGGTTACAATCCTTGATGAGCCCCTGGGCTTCCATCGAATTAACTTCATCGTTTGAACCGTTAGCGTTGAGTCTGATCCCTTTGTCATACGGTACTTTGTTTTTCTGAGGTTTGATCGTCGGTATCCAATATACCTAGTTCATTCTCGTTACCGACAAACATGTTTACTCGTTCCCGTGATATTACAACCCCGTGACCTAGTCACATGATTGCGCAATATTTATGATGTAATATCACCGAGTGGGCCCAGAGTACCTATCCGTCACTCGGATGGACAAATATCGTTTTGATCTATTTGCATACTCATCAACATATCTACTTCGGAATACCCAAGATACACCTTTATGGTTACCATGTTTCAGTGTAACGGTTAATACACTCAAAGCATCCTGGTAGATAGCAATTATGTATGATCATCACGGTCTTAAGGATCAGGTCACTACGTTATAGTTATCGCAATGTTGAACTATGTGACTGGATCACATTGCAACACTTCTGGTGGGTGTGTGTCCATCATGTCATTCTCCCAATGACATGACCCCATTGTCAATAGACTGTTCACATCTCATGATCCGGAAACCTTGATCATCAATTTCCCAATGGACTAGCTTACTAGAGTTAACTAGGGACCTGGTTGTTTGTATACCACACGTGTATTAATGTTTCCTCTTAATACAGTTATAGCACAGTATAAAACTTATTATGAACTAATGGAATACTCCAATAAACATATTTTATTTGCCTCTAGGGCACATTCCCAACAGTCTCCCACTTGCACTAGAGTACAAATAATCTAGTTGCATTTTTCTGTGGATCATAACTCCATATCATGTATATGATTATAGATCATGCTTGCTTGTGGAAAAGTTTGTATCAACGGTCTGGGTACCATTCAGATCCGTATGTCTTTTGCAAATCATTAATGTCACCTAGTTTGACATTACTTGATTATCCATTATAATGATGAGGTATATATATATATTTGGCGGTAGAGTGAGACTTCGCTTGTTTGTGTTTCATCAATGACATCCGGTGGGTCACGCGGACTTTCCCATAGTCATGCACACTGAAACTCACTCAGTCAGAAGTCGAACTTCTTAAGCCAGAATATAACTCTTGCCACTTCTAAAGTAGCCATATCATTGTAGATTTAGTCCTTCGTGCATTGTATGCAACTTTGATGTCTAACCATGTTTCTTTCAACTTAGGCATTTATTAGTATGATATCTCAATTTTCCAGGTTAGTGTCAGAACTTGAACCAGCATAACCTTTACGGTCAAGTACACTATCCTTTACAAATTAGAGATGTATCATCAGTTCTCTCCAGACACTGAAGGATAAACTTAACTCTTTGTTCAATGATTTACTCGTAAATCATATCACAACATGTTCTTCTTACTAAGAACTTGGGTCACATTACGTCGAGTACAAAACTTTGGTTTTATATGAAAGAACCTATGACAGGGGCATAGAGGATGTAGCACATCGATTTTCTTTCATTTAACCATCATTTAACCATTGTTCTTGTACTGAGATTAACTCGATACTTCTCTTGGATATACAAGTAAGAACTACCTTCTTGACTTGTCCCATTCTGAACTCCTTCAGAATCTTATCCAGGAAAGTATTCCGACTCAATGATATTAAACGCATTAATCTATCTTAATAGATTTTCAATGTTTAACTTCATTCATGAAAGATTTTCAATAATCATTAATACCAACTACACCATTCACAATATGTTATCCATATATGAGAATGTTGTCATGCTCCTACGCAAATATGTCAGCTACATATAAGATTAGGATGACACTCTCATAGCTCCCACTCAAATATGTCCGTCACATATAAGATCAGGATAACATCCACACAGCTCCCATTCAAATATGTCATCCACATATTAAGTTCAGGATATAATACTCTCATAGCTCCCACTCAAAATATGTCGTCCACATATTAAATTTAGGAAACTATTCTGCTCCCACTCAGTTTCATGAAAATGCATGTTTCTCAATATTTTGGTTAAGTCAAAAATCACTTTGATCATCCATCAAATTGAGAATTCAGGTTACAAGACACTAGTGTCCATATGTTTTTCAAAACCTTCTCGTTGTACCAATTACAACCCTTCTTCAAATGCAGGATTTGAGGAAATCACAGTATTGATAACAATTTGGATCAATCGTAGTGATAATCCTATTGACTCAAGCATCGCTACTATTGTAGTCAACCTTTTGAATTTGTCAGAAACATCCTTCATGACAAATCGATCTTGATGTCTTCCTTTGATGTTCACATTTATTCCTTATAACCTTGAAGTTATTGAGAATATCAAGTAACCTCTTTACTCGATAAGATTCATGTAATATTAAATGTAACTCAATATAGGATTCCATGACTCATAGTCATTTCTCGTACTTAGGTCCACCATCGCTTCTTCATAGTTCGTAGGTATGTCTTGTTCCATTAACTTGACAAGTGAATCATGAATATTACTTTGCAAAAGGGCAAATATGTATTCTTGAATCCTACTTTGTTCAGTAAAAGTTTCAACCGAAACACCATGATCATTATCATCATTTTCACCTCTAATTGTAGAGCTTTGGTTTCGGAACACATTCCGTTGCGCTACTTTGACATCTGGAGGCAAGGTCAATTACCTTGTTTGAACTTTCACTTTCTTCCATTAACACATTCATCAAGAACACTTCTTGACAAACACCAAACTTAGCAACACAAGTTTTGCTCTTTGGTCCTAGTTGCGGAAGATGCATCCATAGTTGACTAAGGATACACTACAAAGATAATTTACCACATAAATTACTTTCCTAGAAACCATGACACACCATAACTTATATAGTGTTGGTTTCCACGAACTCAGATGGTTCCCTATACTGAAGTGAGTGTTTGCTTATTAAATTAATAACTCTAAACAATAATAATGTAACCCGGTAAGAGATAACTTATACCATACACTATCCAATAGAGTATGATTATAATGTTCAGGCACATCAACAATATTGAAGTGTTCCAAGCATTGTAATTTGTGGAACAACTTTCACACAAGTCCGTATGCCGAAGGCTAACTCAAAACATTTGTCTCTTTGGTCAAATCGTAGAGACTTGTTTTTCTCGTTAATTTAGTACTCGTCTTCATTCTGAAATCCCTTTGATCACATCAAACTATCCCAGACTCATGTTTCATTAGTGAATACACATATTCATCTAAGTCCACATCTGAAGTTTACGAAATAATGAAATTCACTACATGCTGAAATATGATGCATCACTATGTATGATATGCAACAGTCATCGCAAAATCTATTTTACCAGAATGTGAGGTTTCAGTCATCTCACCTAAAGAGGCATGTTTTGCATGTGTCAAGAGAGCAAGTATCTCAAGACTTCATCAAACCAATCATGACTTAAACGGTAGTGTCATTACTAAGTTTGGATAATTCTTGGCATTACAATATTTCTTATAAATGATCAAACTACTACCATCAATATAAGAATAACTCATTCATAACCGTAATGTGACCATAAAAGATATCATTCATAAAAGGAGAACAACTGACTTGTTTCTCACTAATATGAATAATTGTCTTCATGAGATGCTAGACACACTAATAAGGTTCACACTCAAACGATCATAAATTTATTCATATACTAATCAAATGATAGATGTAGAGGGAGAGTGTTGTCGACCATCAACTATCTTGATTACTGTCAGCACACATTGTCACCTCATCCCTTCCAAGCCACTCTTTAAGTAGTGAGTTCAAGCATCGAATACTTAATCAACCACAATCAGTGTTCTGTGGGGAAAGACATTTATAACCCGTGTATAAAATATACTTTCTCCGTCAATGACTATTCCTGCATTGGTTCTACCTTTAAAGTTCACAACTTTAACCATGACATCATGACAGGTGAACGATTCTCCTTCATGACATAGTCTAGACGAGGTCTTTGTAGCTGGGAGGAAGCGAATGGAACTCCCCAGTTATCGCAAAGTTACCAATCATTCTGTAGTCCAAGTTGTACACAAGGTGTTCATGTATCTTATACATTTTCCAAGTGACTTTCTCAGCAGGTTGTTCCTTCCACCATGGTTGAAAGAAACCCCGTCCATATACTCATATTCCATTACTCTGATTTGTGACTTAGTGCTTTTAAGATCACCTAGCACGTCATACGTGTTGGTGTCTTAATCATGCATTCACAATTCAGAATCCATAGAATGAAGTATGGTGTATCGGACAGTCATTGAATAAGAGACGATGAATACGATACTCATCATCATCTTCCTCAATTACGGAGTTATCCGGAGTATCTCCTAGCAGTTCTCGTATTATGTTTTAACAAGTCATTAGTAATGAGTATGTCTCTAACGGTGTTGGTACACATCAATGAAGTAAGACCCATTTTCCTAAAGTTGTACATCACACTAAAGAGCCATGGTTATAAACATTGGTTATGACATTATCTACAATGATATTTGCTAAGACATGAAGATTAAGTTCATAATAGGAGTTCATGTTTTAAACAATTCTAGAACTCCCACTTAGACAAACATCCCTCATAGTTTATTCTAAGTGATTACACAATCCTTGAGAACTATACCTCCCCCATGTGACACGACCATCAGTATATTCTCAAGGTAGGCCATCATGCCAATCACATCATCCATGTGACTCATGCTCGATCTTTCGATCACTGTGTCCCGAGGCCATATCTACATATGCCAGGCTCGCCACAATAACCTCAGTGATTATATGTCGCATATGCAAGGCCATGTTTCTGGACATGCTAGGCTTTCTCCACCCATCTCATTTGAACGCTAATATGTTTGACACCCGTGTGACACGCGATGCCTCCATAATGGAGATCTTTCCAGATGGTGCTTCACTAAGGAAGGACACTTTGTTGGATTAGTGAGGGATCATCCTATAATGCTACCGTCGTATATCCAATAGAAGCAAAACAGGATGCTATAGTATAAATCATACTAACTATGATGCCCCCCTGCAAATTAAAGTTTAGACGCCTCTACTTTATCTTTTGCAAGTTTTACGTGGCTGATGGGGCTTTCGAGATAGAACCGTTTCTATGCCTACGAACATACAACCACAACACCAATCCTGCAATTGTCTCTATTACACCCCTGTCGGGGCCCTCCGTTGCAAACGTCTTCGCATCGCTAATGTTAGAGAGACAGACACCCCCCAGCCACTTATATGGTACAAGCCATATGTCAAGCGTGGAACCAGTCTCGCGTAAACGCGTAAGGTCGGTCGGGGCCGCTTCATCAGGACATTGCCGCAATGCTAAACGAGTACACGTGAGAGGGTAACAATTGGAGAATTGATGCCCACATACTAGATGTGTTCTATCCGTACAATACATCTACGCATAGCCTTGCTTTGATACCACTGTTCGAGAACGGGGCAGAAAACAATAAGTTTTCATGACCTACGCATCCCGAACCCAAGACCTATGCTATGGCGATGCAAGTAACGGAGGGACTTGGTCACATACCAGTATATAGTTCGTTAAGCGGGAAACGTTCCCGCGTGAACGTGGTTGATGTAGTCGTACCGGCAATCCCCGATGCCGCGCAGATCCACGATGACTCCTGAGGCCACCCGGTCCTTGAAGAGAGATGACGGGATTACGTCCCCGTCGGAACGTTGTCGGTGTAGACGACGCGACACGGCCTCAACGATGAAGGAGCACCACAAGTGTAGTGCCTCACGGGATTACACGCATACGGTGTACCCGACATTCCCTCCGGGCTCCGAACCAGAAGAGCAGCGGAAAGAAGATGGATTCGGATCTCGATTCCAGAAGCACGACGGCGTGCGTATGGTGGAGAAACCCCAACCAAGTGTAGACTCCAAGCACGGGGAGTCAACTCGAGGCGGGAGAAAGAGAGAGAAGAGAGATCTGAGAAACTTGTCTCAAATGAAATTGTGTGTAGAAAAAAGGCACCCCCACCCCTCCTTATATAGGCCAAGGAGGGGTTCCACCCTCCCTCCCCTTCCCATGTGGGACTAAACCCTAGGGAGGGGGGGTTGGTGCGGCTAGGGGAGGTGGGCTCCCTCCCTTGGCGCCTTGGCCCAAGGGGGAGCTCCCTCCTTCCCCTAATGGGCCTCTTTAGGCCCATATGCCTTTTAATTCATTTTTAATTATATTTAATCATATTTTAATATTTAATTCTGTTAATTAAATAATAAAACATATTTAAACATTATTAAACATTATTTTGAACCTTTCAAAATATCCAGAACAACTTCCGGCAACTCCCGGAACAATTCCGGTGTTCTCTCTTATTTCACCGATGATCCCGAATCAATCCTTATTGCGTCGAATACCCTTAAGCGTGACACCCTACGGTTCGGGAAATAGCAGACATGATCAGACACTCTCTGACAAATGACCATCATGTGGGAACTGGTTACAATCCTTGATAAGCCCCTGCGCTTCCATCGAATTAACTTCATCGTTTGAACCGTTAACGTTGAGTCCTGATCCCTTTTTCATACGGTACTTTGTTTGTCCGAGGTTTGATCGTCAGTATCCAATATACCTAGTTCATTCTCATTACCGACAAACATGTTTACTCGTTCCCGTGATATTACAACACCTTGGCCTAGTCACATGATTGTGCAATCTTTATGATGTAATATCACCGAATGGGCCCAGAGTACCTATCCGTCACTCGGATGGACAAATCTCGTTTTGATCAGTTTGCATACTCATCAACATATCTACTTCGGAATACCCAATATACACATTTATGGTTACCATGTTTCAGTGTAACGGTTAATGCACTCAAAGCATCCTGGTAGATAGCAATTATGTATGATCATCACGGTCTTAAGGATCGGGTCACTACGTTTATAGTTATCGCAATGTTGAACTATGTGACTGGATCACATTGCAACACTTCTGGTGGGTGGGTGTTCATCATGTCATTCTCCCAATGACATGACCCCATTGTCAATAGACTGTTCACATCTCATGATCAGGAAACCTTGATCATCAATTGCCCAATGGACTAGTTTACTAGAGTTAACTAGGGACCTGGTTGTTTGTATACCACACGTGTATTAATTTTTCCTCTTAATACAGTTATAGCACAGTATAAAACTTATTATGAACTAATGGAATACGCCAATAAACATATTTTATTTGCCTCTAGGGCACATTCCCAACACAAGTATGTCTGATCTTTTTGAGCCTGGACGGCGCCCACTTACGTTCAGAGGGTAGATACCATGACGTACTGTCGACCACCAAAACCAACCATTAGGGGTACAACCTGGTCTCGCCTTAGATAAGGCACGAGCCCCCAGGAAGCACTCCCTGCCCATCCAGAGGTGAATTATATTTAAGGTTGCTAGTCAAATCATTAAATCCTCACACAACTCAATGTAATCTCAAACCAATCCACGTCTACAAGCATAGCAAATATATAGCAAGCACGTGCTAGGTTGTCTAAGAAAACAAGATAAGTTCATATGGCTACCCTACCAGGTTTGCAGTATTAATAATATAAAACTTCCTACACATGCATAGGGTGATAGTTGCTACATGCATAAGTAAAAATATAGGTTGTGAAATGGTCAATGTATGACTTCCCTTATACATTCGATGAAGTTCTTCTCTCTCACGATCCAGACAACTCTACTCGTCACACTCCGAGCAATCTATCGTAAAGGAAATATACCACATAAGCAGTCACGCCAAAAGGAACCACAAGATCAACAAATCAAACACAATAAGGTTTAGAAACAAAAACAAATAGGCTTGATACGGTAAAGGTGGCGATGTGCTCGTAGGTGATAGGTGAAACATGAACTCGAGAGAGTCAACGGATAAAGAATTATTGCTATAACAGATTATGACCAAAGGCATTATGAATTCAAGGTGAACATGATGTGAATATGAAATGTGTGTGGATATCACCGGTAGGATATTTCAAATGATCCGATATGAAAAAAGAATCACGTGAAACGGAATACTAAACACAAGTTATAGTAAAGTGATGTTTGAATTAAATTTAAATTCAACAGAACAAAAAGTAGTTGAATATGGTGTATAGATGATGTGAACAGAAAGTATATCACATGAGTGATCCAACGCAAAAAGAATTAATCGAATTGGATCGACGATATAAAAGATACGGCCTCCGGAAGTTTGAATTTGAATTTGAAAGTGTACAAAAGTGTGGAAACTTAACTCTATGATAAACTACAGATCACTACGAACGTGTAGGAAAAAGAATCACCTAAAACCGACTTACAGTTTAGAAGATACGGCTACGGAGATTCTATGGTAAAATATGTGAAAAAGGACTTATCTATGAATAAAAATAAATTTGCATCACGAACAGGCCCTTGTTGCTATCGAACGAACAACGTTTGTTTTGGGAGTTAACCAGTGAACGTTCACTCTGGATAGGGAATCGGTCCGGGGCTGTTTAACCGATGAAAAACTGGAGAAAACCGAAGTTGACCGAACCGGGTTTTTTTTAGAAAACCTAACCCTAATTGTAGATCTGATCTGGGCCACCGGATCGGGATCCGGCGGCTGGGATGCCATGGCTCACCGGCGGCGGAGGCTGGCGACGGCGGTCGATGGTCCGGCGAAGTGGACGGCGGCCAGCGGCGGCGCTCGCGTCCGGCGAGGTGGCGGTTACGCGCGACGGGCGGCCAGGGGACAACGCACAGGCGTGGGAGGTGCGCGGCGCGGGCAGCGTTGCGCCGTGGTGGTGGCCGGACGGTGCGGTGGTTATGGTAAAAAGATAAATAAAAATAAATACATTTTTCAATGACTTTATTTAATTATAAAATATTTTAGAAATTCACAAAATTCTCAAATAATTATTTAAATAGTTTCCACTCAATTTTTCTGAAGAAGTCATTTTATCTTCTCTCATGTTATAATTATTTTGAATGGAAAATTATTTAAATAACTCCAATTAAATTAAAATAAATCACATTAAAACATTTCCAACTTTCTTTTATAATGAAGGAGTCATATTACCTTCTCATTTTTTAATTTGTTGGATTTGTTTTAAATAATAAATTCCAAAACACCAACGGTGAATATTAGGGAAAGTCATTTTATTCCCTCTCATTTTAATATTCAATAAAGTCCGAAAGTTTTAGATCCTAGTGAAAATCAACCATATCAAGCAAACAATCATTATTACAATTTATTTATTAACATTCCAAAATTTAGAAAATTTTGGGATGTTACACTAGTATAGGATAGGTTCGATGTTTGATCCTACCACATGCTTACAGCCTCTTTCAAACTGATACAGCCATGTCCCCTCCCAGCAAACCATGTACTGCTATGTTACTATTGCTCGTTGCTCAGCCCCTGCTTAGTATGCATGCTTAGGATGCTACGATGTTACCCTGTTACTCCTTGGCTTGGGATATCACACTATTATATTTATTGTGGATGATATGATTATTATAATGTTGACTACATTCGACGAAGGATGGAAGGTCTAGGATATCCTGCCCCGACGCTTTGTTCCATTCGAGTCACCTAGGATACGAGTTCCGGATATTGGTTTTAAGACTGAGCGTGCCTAACCGCGTGTGGGATTTTATGGGGTCCCCTTTTCTTACCTATCTAGCTTCAAACATTTCTAGTGGTGGCCCAAGCTGATTTACCATTTTAAAACCATGCATATATGTCTGTCGGGTAGCTCCTGGCAGATATTCTTTAAAAAAACCTAGGCCAGCGGGGACATAGTTTCCTTGTTGATCCAACCTGTCCGGCTAAGGACCCGGCCTCATGTGAGAATTACCGGCAATCCAAATCTGCGACAGACGGTAGAGACCAGTTCGAGAGCGCGGCCGGCTCCTGAGCTGGATGTCGACTCACCGGGGGCCACCTGGATTTGTTCGTTGTTAGCTAGAGGGACCTGTCGTTTCGGATATCTTGGAACTAAAACATAAAATGGTTGCGTGTGATGGGTAGCAACTGAGAGAGATGGGCGTGCATACGGAGCCTTGTAATGGGCAGTTGGTACACCCCTGCAGGGTTAAATCTTTTCGAGAAGACGTGTCCACGGTTATGGACGACTTGAGACCTACTCCTTGTTCATAGACAGCAACAACTGAGATAATCTTAATATAACTTGATCAACATGCGTGTGCCTTGACTTCTTCTTCTTCGCCGGGATGCGTAGAGGAGGACAAGGATAGGATAGGTGTTATGCTTTGCGTAAGTAGGTGGATAGTAGACTTGTTGGAGGCGATTCCTCATCGAATGCTTGGCTTCTTATCTTACTCTCTAGATCGTTAGCCACTTTATAAATGCTAGTGCGGCAGCAACCTCACCACTTACCCCATCCTTACCGTAAACTACTAGTTGTCCTAGAATGACGAGTGATGAAGTCCTTGCTGGGTCAGATGACCACTACAGTTGGATGATGAGTACCTCTGTACTCATGATACTACCCCCAAACTCTTTTCAGGGTTCTTGATCGAAAACAGGTATGGTGATCGACATTTCACGTGGAGACTCGACGACGACTAGTTAGGCGGATCCCGGAGGAGGGCCTGGACCTGTGTGGTTATGGGGATCGATGTTTTTCTCTTTGCCACTAGGCATTTGATTATAGTCTGTACTCAGACATGTATCTTCCCCTGATGTATTGTATTAAGGTAGTTGTATCCCGATTGTATGAGATGTTGTATCCATATAGCTGTAATGTTGTGATATCATGTTGGAAATCCAGGGCATATGGCATTGTCATATGTCGCGGTGGGACCGATATGTGCTTCGTCCCCAGATCTGGATGGAAACATCTGGATCTAGAATAGTATCGCATATCGGGCCTTACAAGATCCGAGCATGCAGGCTGAATAGTAGTGCACCCCTGCAGGGAGTTTAATCTATTCGAATAGCCGTGTCCACGGTAACAGGACGCTTTATGCTGAAGCCGGATCTTATCACTACAAACTACTACTATTAATCTGTTGGTTCCGGGTTTTCTTCCTCGCAGGGTAGTCGAGGAGGGGGAACTCGGAGACATATGTTATTATTAATTATTACAACTTACTATTATACAATGTTGCAGCAACTTCTATTGCATTGTTACTTTATGCTTTATATGAACTGTTGGCTATTCTCTTCTTGTGCTTCAAGACTCGTCGGAAGATGCTAGTCTTCAATAGGCCTGGCTTCTTACCCTTATTCTGATTTCTACCTTGCAGTCCACTATATACAGCCTCCCCTTTCTATTTGATACAAATGCATAAATGCTTAGTAGCGGACGTAAGACTCGCGGGTATGATAGATACTCACATTTTCTTTATTTTCCCCCTTTTTGTTTTGCCTGATCGGCCGCTGCAGTCGACGTTGGAGCTTTGGATTTCAGGAGCAGGAGATCCCCGATGTCGACCACCGCAACATGAAGATCCCCGAAGCCTTCTACGACGTCGATTTTCCCCGTGGACCAGGAGTAGTTTGGAGGTTCCCAGACAGGAGGCCTCACCTTTTCGATCTGTTGTTATTTGTGCTAGCCTTCTTAAGGCAACCTTGTATTCTTATGTGTGTACTCAGATACTTTTTCTTCCGCTAACTTTGTGCTTTCGAGTTGTTGTATTCGAGACCTCGTGGCCCCTGGCTTGTATTAAATAGCTTGTATTGTTTTTATTTGTAGAGTTGTGTTGTGATATCTCACCGTGAGTCCCAAATGTCGATCGTGTACCTTGCGTGTATGATTACTGTACACGACTTGATTTTGGGGGCGTCACAATGTGTAATAGAAATATTGGTGTACCAAATAAAAAAATCAAAAACTATCCAAACAAATTACTATCACAAAGAAAAACAGAAAAGAAACAGAAGAAGAAAAATAAAAGAAGCCCACCCCGCTCCCCCTAGCCTACTGGTCGGCCCAGTCCACTTCTTCCCCCGGCCCACTCCCTCCTCCCTCTTCACTGCTCACGCCATGGCGTGGCAGCTATCCGGCGGTACCACGGCCGACGGCGTCGCCGTGTCGCCCATCGGCGGCTAGCCGGAGAGGATAAGGGCAACCCTAGTCCCCTGAACCCTATCCCCTCCCCTTGGAACCCTAGGTCTCAGTCACCACTCTCCCCTGTGCGTTCTCCCTCGTCGTCTTCCACCTTGCCCGAGCCCGACCGTGGTTGCCGTCTCGTGCCTCCGCGGCCAACGGCGACACCAACCTCCGCCACCGTGTCAAGTCGCCTAGCCATCATCGTCTTTATCCCTGAGTGGATGGAATCGATCCGAGGAGACCAAAGCGGAGCGCAGCATCGTCGTCTTCAACCTCGAACCCGCCGGTGACGTTGAGCGATTCCGGCCACCTCCGCGCCCTCCTCGAGCCCACTGCCCCCTCTGCTTGATCGCGGTGAGCTCCTGGGCGTTCGCCAACTGGTCCCGGTCTCCCTTAGCGTGCACCTCCTTTTTTCCCTTTGGCTTTCTTCGGCCACCTCCATGGCCGGCCAAGCGCACGCTCTTGTGCCACTCGGCGCGCCTCGGTGACACTGGCATGGTCCTAGTGAGTCATGGACGCGCCCGATGAGCCCACACTTCCAATTTCGTGCTTGAGCCACGATTTCGTGCTCACCCGAGGACTCCCGCCACCGCGGCTCGCCGTCGACGCCCATTTCGGCCACCCGAGTCGCTGCGGCCACTACCAGTCGACGCGTTGTGCCCCTAGATCGTGAACGAGCCCAGCCACGCCTCCCTCGTCACCAAAATCGGCCAAAACGGCAGCCTCGCCGTGCACTGCCATCGCCGGCGACCAGCGGAGCCATTGACAGGCAGGCCCCACTCGTCAGGAGTTTAATTAACTGCTAATCACTCATTGACAGCGGGCCCCGTCCCCTCTAATTGTTGTTGTTTTCATTAAAATGGAAATAACCTTAGGAGCCTATGACAGGTGGGCCCAGCCATTTAGTTAATCCACCAGATTAATTAAACTGTTTAATATGAATGTCTCTATGACATGTGGGACCCCACTGCTATTTAGATTAACTAAAAATGAATTTTAAATACCTTGAGTATGACATTTGGGTCCAGGGGAGTTTAAATAAATAAAATGAATTTCTAAAATTGTTGAGGCTGACATGTGGGACCCTCATGTCAGGTTCGACCAGTCAAAGTTCCTGTTGTGGATAATGTTAGGACTTAAATAATAAACCAGAAAATGCTTTTAAATGATTTAAACATCAGAAATTAATATCTTTTAAACCGTAACTCAGATGGAAAAACTTTATACATGAAAATTGATCAGAAAAATATAACGAATACGGATACACTACCCGTATATCCACCACCCCCCTCTAAGACAATGAACACGAGACCTTCCCCCTCCGGTTGCACTGCCGATAATCACCCGGAGCTGGCAATTCATCCCCGAATGAATTCTCGCTCCGAGCAATCACCTAGTACTGCATTAGAAACACCGTTAACATTGCTTCTGTCATGTCATGCATCTGTTTGCATATGCTTGATTTGTATTTACTGTTTCTCCCCCGCCCCCTTATTCTCCGGTAGACCCCGTTGATGCCGCCGACTACACCGCTGCTGAGTACGACTACTTCGTCGACGACCGTACCCCTACCGTCTAGCTTCTACGCAAGCAGAGCCATTTTCCTTCCCCAGATATCGCCTATATTTCCGTACTTTTCTTGCACTAATCATTGTTACTCCAGCTGCTACGTTGCTTACCTATTCAATTGCATAGCCTGTCATTGTTGCCCCTTGATGTGCCTTCCTTTATCCTATGCTGCCTATAAATATATATATATATATATATATATTATTCAGCAGTGAGCCCTACGCTTTGTTAATCAACTAAGATTAGATAGATGGTCGTGATCACTCTAGAGAGTGACCGTGGAAACTATATATATATATATATATATATATAACTTCGCAGGGTACGGTACAATGCAGACACCGTCTAAGGCCCTAGGGTCCTGAACAACGGTTGTCCTTAAGGTAAGAAGTCGGGTGACCGACTGGTGCCCGCGAGCGGTATTGCGACGGGAACGACAGGGATGGTACGACCGACGTTACTGACGTGCTTGTCCCCTGCTCGTATTCCGCGAGAGTTGCCAAACCACGAAAATTCGAGCTCTACCAAGAGCACACGCGAGATAAGGTAAGGAGACGGTTCACCTTGTTGGTAATCGCACGCTTTGAAGGGACGACAGGTCAGGCCCCGACGTTACTGCTGGACCTTGTTATGTTCGTTGTCCGTTGTGTTGTTAGTCAGACAGCGATAACGGTTGTCTGCGAGATAATAGTAAAATGCTAAATGGTTTGGTGGATGACTTGAGAGGCCCGTTGGTCTGTACGCACTACCTTCACGTTGGATAAGGAGTTATGGTCTCCCCTGCGTCGTAGTTCATTCGAAAGCTCTTTAGACATCAGCAGTACCGCGGCCTGATTGTCGGGAAGTGGTGTGTCTTCTTCTTCCGGACGATGTATTTGGATTTGCTTTTGCTTCACCGGCCAGACTCGCACCGTGCAGGAGCGTGGAAGGGTGAGGGACCTAGACCCCTGAGAGCATAGGATATAGTCCAGCGAATGACCTCTCTGCTGAGCCTAGGATGAATTGCGGCGTGTCAGATAGCTTTGGTGGAGCATTCCCTAAGAAGGTGCCCGCCACCCTGGAGATCCGAGCGTGCAGGCTGAACAGAAGTGCACCCCTGTAGGGAGTTTAATCTATTCAAAAAGCCGTGTCCACGGTAAGAGGAAGCTTTATGCTGAAGCTGGATCTTACCTCTACAAACTACTACTATTAAGCTGTTGGTTCCGGGTTTTCTTCCTCGCAGGGATGTCGAGGAAGAGAACTCGGAGGCATTGATAATTGTTAATTATTACAACTTACTATTATACAATGCTGCAGCAACTTCTGTTGCATTGTTACTTTATTCTTTATATGAACTGTTGGCTATTCTCTTCCCATGCTGCAAGACTCGTCGAAAGATGCTAGTCTTCGATAGGCCTAGCTTCTCTTCCTTGTTCTGATTTTCTGCCATTCAGTCAACTATATATAGCCTCCCCTTTCTATTGAGACAAATGCATAAATACTTAGTAGAGGACGTAAGACTCGCGGGTATGCTAGATACTCACCCTTGCTTTATTTCCCCCTTTTTGTTTTGCCTGATCTGCCGCTGCAGTCGACGTTGGAGCCCAGGAGCAGGAGTACCCCGATGGTGCCTACTACTACGTCGAGACCCCCTTTGACCATGACCAGGAGTAGTTTGGAGGTTCCCAGGAAGGAGGCCTCGCCTTTTCGATCTGTTGTTATTTGTTCTAGCCTTCTTAAGGCAACCTTGTATTCTTGTGTTTGTACTCAGATACTTTTGCTTCCAGTAACTTTGTGCTCTCGAACTGTTGTATTCGAGTCCTCGTGGCCCCTGGCTTGTATTAAACAACTTGTATTATTTTATTTATAGATTTGTATTGTGATATCTTACCGTGAGTCCCTCATCTCGATCGTGTACCTTGTGTGTATGATTACTGTACACGGCTTGATTTTGGGGGCGTCACAAGTTTTTAGGATCATAAGATAAATGCAACCCATCACATTGAGCCTTAATAAGAGCACAATTCTCTGGAATATGAGTTGGATATTTCAAAAGGATAATAGGAAAATCAAGTGGCGATTCAATATCAACAACTTCATGCTTAACATAAGGAACTATAGAAAGTTCATCTTTCTAAGCATCATCCATAGTGGCATCATGGCCATAAGTATAGAAGGCATCAACTTCACCAAAAAGGGATATTTCAAAAGAATCCATAGGATCATAACACATCAATATAGCATTCATCCTCCTCTGATAAGAATGGAGGGCAATCATATAAAGTAAGAGTCAAAGAGTTACTATCATTAGAAGGTAGATATGGATGGCTCCATTCTTCCTCCTTTTGTTCGTCACTCTCCTCCTCTTTTTCATCCAAGGAGCTTCCAGTTTCAAAAATTTATTCTTCCACAGAGTCATGCAAAGCATTAGTCTCTTCCTTTGGGGGAGATATTCTCTCAAGAAAATCAGTAATATAATAATTTTCATTGTAATTTTCAAAGCAATACTGAACTATAGCAAGGCTCTTAGATCTGTTCGTTAGCTTTCCATCAAGCCTGAGGTTTCCTTAATCTGAGTTCATTTGCAAAAGTTATGGCAGTTCAGGGTTTGCCTGTTTCGTTTGGAGTTCATCTGTTATGTGCTAAGGGCTCCCTGGTTTTACCAGGGCGGTAGTACCGGATCTTAGTACCGTGCTCCTACCGCAAATCCTACTATACTCGGCGGTTGTAGTGCGACACTTAATGTTTGGTAGTACCGCGGGGCGGTAGTACCGTGCCGATCGCGGTAGTACCGCGCCACGGTAGCACTGGGTATTAGTACCATGCTACTACCGCAAATCCCACTAGACTCGGCGGTAGTAGCACGGTGATGACCCTCAACTGTAGGGGGTCGATTGTAGTGTTTTCGCGGGTATGTTAACCCAATTTATTGATTCGACACAAGGGGAGCCAAAGAGTATTTATAAGCTTTGACAGTTGAGTTGTCAATTCAACCGCACCTGAAATATACTTGCTTGCAAAAAAGTATTAGTAGCAACTGTGGTATGATAGTGGTAGCAATGGTGGTAACTGCAAAAGTAAAACAGCAGAAATAAACTAGTAGTAACCAGAGGATTAAAACACTGTAGGCTAGGGAGATGGATGGTTGGGCGCTGCATGAATAAGAGTGAACATGTAATAGATTCTAACACGGGGCAAGGCACACAGAAAAGAAATGATCAGCTAGGGAAATATCAAACATTAGGCATGTATCCCGTAGGTAGTTGTGCGTGCTTGCAATAAGAACTTGCACTACATCTTTTGTGCTACCATCCCGCTACGAACGGGGCCAAAGGGAACTTATGGAGATTAAGGTGATCCTGTCAAAGAGCACCAGAACAAAGCAATAAACTCAATGGATACATGAAACCCTCAAATTATGGACCATCCCCTTTGTTGTCCCAAGCAGTCACCTTTGGGATCGCCGGTTCCAGGCCATAATAGGTGCATAAAACTCATAGATAGGATCCCGAACATAAATATACTCATGAAAACATAAGTGGTTCAGATATGAAAACATGGCACTCGGGCCCAAAGTGACAAGCATTAAGAGCAATAAGTTGTAGCAAAGATGATAAACACCACAGTAGATGATAGGTAACATGCCCCAACAATCTGACGAACTATTACATGATCAAACTCATCCAATCCCTACCATCCCCTTTTCCTACAGCAGGGAATTACTCACACATGTTAAGAGAAGTCATGGAGGGAGGATGTATTGGTCATGGTGATGGAGATGGCGACGATCTCCCCTCTCCAGAGGCCAAATCAGCCTCCTCCCGAGGCAGAACAGAGGGTGGTGGCGTCTCCGCAACGGGTTCTGGAAAAGAGACTTCTGTTTTCGAGTTTTTGTGTCACGGGAATAAATAGGAGTCGAGGTAGGGCACCAGAGGCGGCGGGAGCCGCCCAGGCGGCCAGCTTGCGCGGCCAGGGGTGGGGCCGCGCCAGCAGGGCGCCAGGCGGGCCCCTGGCTGCCCTCTGGTCCCACTTCTGGCTCCGGGCTTCTTCGAGTGCGTGGATTTTTTGTAATTTTTCTAGGAATTTTCTGAGATGTGTAAAAATCCAGTTTCCTGCACACAATAAAACCATACAGGCAGCTCTACTGACAACAGCGTCAGTCCGGGTTAGTTTAGTTCAAATCATGCAAGAATGAGGGCAAAACAATAGCAAAAGTGTTTGGAAAAGTAGATACGTGTGGGACGTATCAAACTCCCCCCAGCTTAGCCTATTGCTTGTCCTCAAGCAATTCAGTTCAACGAACTGGACGCGACAAAGAAAACTTTGACAAACTCTTTTGCTTCATAAGATGTATATATGCCGGTACTACGAAAAGAGTTTAGCAAGTTTCAAAACAATGCTATGAGGACAATGCATGAAGCAATTCTTCTTTGAAGTGATCAAACACAAACAACCAAAAGTAAATAATATGCTGCCGAAAATCAAGACAAGATCGCAATGGACATAGCCTGAACATACTAGAGTGGTATCTCGCTAGCCTCCATGAGTGAAGAAAAACATAAATGCAGAAACTCCTCCGGAGTTTTAAAGGAGACTAGAACTAAGAATTTTAGAAGAGCAATATCACAATCATGCAGAAGACAATGTGGTACTTTGGGACAATGCATGTTACACTAAGAATGACAATGCTCTGAATAGTTGGTGCTTTGAAGAAATAAGGGGAGACTCTCGAACCGTGGTTTTTGATGGCAAGGTTGAAAACCCGTGGTTGGAAGCAAAGACTAAACATGTGCCAGAGCTCTTGGTTTTGAAAACAGAGACAAAATTCTTTTGAGAAGTGAAACTTTCCAGTGAACGGTGAACGGTAAAGGTCTCTCAATATCTCCCATGCCAACCATATTAATGCTTTTTCTTACACTTTTGTTCCCTTATCCATAAGTCCTTTGACGGTCTGTGGAACCTTTTATTTTGCCACAAGAATGGAAGGAGGTTATCGTTCCATCTATCATTAGCAGCATTTGGTCCATTTCATTCCATCATCAAGTATGGGGAGGTGTAACTCACTGTTTTTTTTTAAATTGACTAGTTAAAACTTCCGTCAAAATATTTTTGGCATGGTAGATACTGATTTTCCCTCACCGCACCATGAGCTTGTACGGTTACAAAAGGGAAGCTTTTGAATAAATTTCGAGATGGCACAAGAAAGTCTGAGTTAGAAGTGGCCGGTAAATACCACATATCGATATGTATGGTGGACTCAAGTGGAATAACTGGTTTGAAAAAGGAGTTTGGATACACAAGAAGAATTTCGCTTAGTGTGAGTGAAGGCTAGCAAAAGACTGGGAAGCGACCAACTAGAAAGCAATAATTTTCATAATCATGCAGAGCGACAAAGCAACATTGAATCGGGCATGAAAGTGATATAACTATTCTAAAATAAAAAGGTCATCAAGGCATGATATACTTTTTAGTCATAAACATGTGTGAACATGTGCCAAGTCAATCCAAGAATTATCCGAAGGGAAATACCACTTCAATATGCCAAACCATGAAAATGCAATGCATGTAAATCATTTCAACAACACATTATGCACTCTAGCTATTTGAGATCAGCAACAAAGAAAGCATGAACACTGGAAAGCATTGTAAACATACCACTATGTAGCTACAAGCTGGTCTCTAGATCATAAGTACAGGCATATGTACAAAAGTAGAAACAAAAAGAGTTCATACCGGTTTTCCTTGTTGCTTCCCTTCCGTCGATCTTCGTCATTACTGCCTTGTCACTTGCACGACCGAACGTGGGAAATATATAATCAAATTCCCTCACGAACTCGATCTGAACTCTGAAAACAAAGAAAACTAAAGAGAGAAAGGAAATCTTTCTGGGTTTTTCAAAGGTTTAATGAAAGAAAAAGAAAACATAAATCTTTTTGTTTTTTTTTGCAAATTAAAAGAACAAAGAAGAACGGGCAAAAACTTCCAAACAAAATAAAAACGGATAATATAATGGAAAACTGAGAAGGACACGTACTCCCCCAAGCTTAGGCTTTTGGACTAAGTTGGTAGAAGCTACAGCCCCAGGAGCCTCCTTCTCCGGGGTGATGGTAAGTCCAAGGGTCGTATGAGCCCTCCGGCGCGTACACCGAAGTCCTCGGGTCCTCCCACGACGAAGGTCGTGCGCTCCAAGTAGAGGAATACCCCTCACCATACTGGGTGATGGTCTCCCCCTGGAAAGGTGGGAACTCACCATGCTCCTCCTCGTCGAGCACAACCCCCTCCATGGGATTATTCAGATGATACTGGTCCATGAACTCATCGAACTAGACATCATTGAAGGACCATCCGTTCCTGCGGGTGTGATCAAACAAAAGTGGTGCAGGTAGACGGATCTCACGAGTAATGGTCTTTTCAAACCTCAAAATATAAACAAGGTTACCAAACTGGGAAGTCATGGTAAAAAACGTATGCCTCTTCATAGCAGCAAGATCAAGACTTGTGTACGAAAAGGGAACATCATCAGGATGTGGGGTGCCGTTAAGAGACTCGAGGATAAGTGTGGCCTAAACACCACCAAATAAATCGCCCTTGTTACTATTCATAACAAGGCGTCGAGAAATTAAGGCACCCAAATTATAATCATTCCTATCAGAGAGGGCGTTCGCATAGATAGAGAAATCTGGTGCAGAACCGTCGCTCGTGTTGTTACGAGCCAACACCCCTCTAGCAATAAAGTATGCAAAATACCTTATGTGGGGGAATAAAATTCTGGAAAGCTTTGTACGCCGAATATCGCTCTCTTCCTGGCTACAAAGAGAGTAGAAGAGAGTCCTCATCTCGGAAGGCTGAGTGTTCATCCTCTCTGTCTGACCAGCGTTCGGCACACCTATTATATCACAAAACTGTGCCAAAGACTTGGTAATAAGATTTTAATAAAGTTTGAACTCGACGGTTTCAACAGCATGATTGTAACAAAAACTGTTAATAAAGCAGGAGGTGATTTTCTTATATTGTACCACACGGCATAGTGCTAGCCGTGTCAAACCCGCATTGGCGAAAGGCCGTAAAAATCCTCCTTAATTCCTGCAGCTTCAAGAAATTCATCGCATGGGTACATCATCGTGCACGCTGGACTTGTGTCTTCCAGCAACTCCAGGGGCACATGATCTTCATTGTAGCTCACCCTAGAAGCTGAGGGTGAAGCTGCATCTCTAGTAACTAGATATGAGCGCTCGGGCTTCTTCTTCCCAAGCCACCCCTTTGCTTTTCCTAGCAAACTCACTTCTGAAATTTTTGGCAATTCACAAAAACAAGGATTTAAACAAAGTGAGTTGAGGTAAACTACTCTACTCACTTACATAAGGCATAAACTTGCATCAAAACTTGGAAAATAAATTTCTACACATGCATGCAAGCTCATCTAAACACCACCAAGAACTACTAAATACTCACAAATGCAGCCACCAATCAAAAATCTAATTGGAGGGGTGAAGGAGTTTCATACCAGGGAGTACTTGCTCAAAATATCAGCTCAAATGGTGGGCTGTAGAGAGAGATCAAAAAAGGCCTCCAAGAACAGCAAGAAAGCAAGAAGAAGAAGTGTAGAACTCGTGTTTTTGGAGAGAGAGGAAGGAGGAAGAAGAAGACATACCTGGAGGTGGGGCCTGTGGGCCCCAGGCGCCCTGTGGGTGCGGCCAGGGGGCTGGCCGCGCCAGCTAGCCGCCTGGGCCACTGGTGGGGCTAACGGGTCAGCCCCAGGTGCCTCTGGGTCACTCCCGGCATGGAAATTTCTATTTTTATTTTTTCTAGAATTTTTCTGAAAACTTCACTGTTGAAAAAAATTCGGAGTTCAAAAATGTGCGAAACTTTCTGAAAACTTGAAGCAGTGATTAGGATTGTGAAGCTTCAAAAACATATAGACTTGGTACAAAAAAGAGAATAAAACCTAAATCAAATCAAAACATAACAAGCTCCACTTTTTACGTATATAAAACATGCTCACTAGCAAGGTTGATCAAGTCTTACCAACAAACCGGCGATATATAGAGCAAAAATTCTCACCTCTTATGAAGTGATCATTGCACCTTTACTTTAATGGACATTGTCCCCACCATAATGGTTTTGTATTTGTGATGCACATGTAGAGGACAGTCCCATTCTCTAATCTTCACGGTCTCGATATTCTCTATTGAGTTAAGGACATGCCTTTTGTCGATCTTCGTCGGAAAATACATCGTGTGTTCTTTATCATCTACGTTGAAGGTGACCTTTCCTTTATTGCAATAGATAATAGCACCTGAGGTGTTAAGAAAAGGTCTGCCAAGGATAATAGACATGCTCCCATCCTCGGTCATGTCAAGCACAACAAAATCTGTAAAGATTAGCAACTTCAACGGGAACATCCTCACAAATACCTATCGGGACGTCTGTTGACTTGTTAGCCATCTCAAGAGAGATATCTGTAGGGATTATCTTATCTAAACATAACAACTTATAAAGATAAAAAGGCATAACACTCACTCCTGCTCCGAGATCACATAAGGAAGTTTTGACATAATTATTTTTGATGGAGCAAGGAATGGTGGGTATACCTGGATCACCAAGCTTCTTAGGAATCTTACCACTGAAAGAGTAGTTAGCAACCATAGTAGATATTGCCTCATTAGGAACTTTTATTTTATTAGTAACAATATCTTTCATATATTTTGAATAAGGAGGTAACTTAATAGCATCACTCAGGGGAATTTGAAGAAAAAGAGGTTTCATCCATTCACAAAATTTATTATAATGCTCTTCTTCTTTAGATTTGAGAGACTTACTGATGAGCCTCAACTGTAGGGGATCGTTTGTAGCGTTTTTGATAAATAAGAGTGTCGATCCCAACGAGGAGCAGAAGGTATTGGTAAGTGACTTTGGTAAAGAAATAGCTGCAGGAACTGAAAGATAACTTTTTAGGGATTTTTTATATAAGCAGCAAAAAGCTAAAAGAGAGAAAAGTAAAGAGAACTGAGGAGTAACAAGTGGCCCGATCCTTGTGAGCAAAGGATAGGCCTAGAAACTGAACTTATAAAGGCTAAAGTGTTCTTGCGAACACACGGGAGAAATAGTCATGTGTTTTCGCCATATTCCTATCGGTACTATGTGTTGTGTTGATAAGTGTTGAGTGGGTGGATCTATGCTCGTTCACCCTCTAGACTAAGATAAGTGCACTCTTATGATTAAACACCTTGCAAGCATCCGCAAATACAAGATAGTAATTAAGGCAAAGTCCTAACCATAGCAATACGATCGATGATCCATTGTTCCCTTGTGCAAAAGAGTGCGAACTGGGGTTCAGGTTTCTGTCACTCCGGCAACCCACCGTAAGCATCCTTTGTACACAATGTATTCCCCTAGGTCCTTAATAAGGCGAAGTGTTGAGTGTTCGACTCACACAACACCACTAGGAAAATAACAACACAACTTAAATATCAAACAACACATATTACTTCAACATTATATGGCTACTAACAACTAGACTTCTCCCATGTCCTCAAGAACTAAAGTAACTACTCACAAGACATAAAATATATCATGATCATCGGGGATAAATAGATGACAAACAATCTGGACACAATGATAATTCTCCAACAAAACTCAATAGCATTCATCACACGGTAGTAATCAACACCGGTAGAGTAGAGAGGATAGATAGTACAGATTACAACACAAGTTGAACTTATGAGGTGAGATTGGATGGTGATGGAGATGGTGCTGATGTTGGGGACGATGTTGATGATGATCTCGATGATTCCCGTGACGATGGTGATGACGATGGTGACGATCTCCCCTTCCGGGATGTGGTCTCCCCGGCGGAATCTGCCCGCCGGAGATGTCTTTTCTCCTTTGTAGGTTTTCGCCACGGAGCGGCGGCGGAACTCTGAAAACTCTCCCTGTTTTAGGGTTTTTGGTATATGAGCGATATATAGGCCAAAGGGGGGAGCCGGTAGTTGCACCAGGGGTCCAGGCGCCCTCCCGGCGCGGCCAGGGGCGGGGTCGCGCCAGGTGGCCGCCTGGGCACCCTATGGCCCCCCTCTGGCCCCTCTTCGACGTGTCTTCGTTAATCTTCTGAAAAATTCCCTCCTTCGATTTTCAAGTAATTTGGAGGTATTCTTCTTCAGCAACTCAACATCCACTTTTTACCGCTGAATCCTGCGTCTGCTGCTTCGGCATCGAAAAGTTGCAAACTGTGTAAAATAAGCCAAAGCAACATAAGAACAGAATCATAACATGAAATATATCAATGAATAAGAAAGAATTACTATATAAAATAGTGATGCATTTTGGACGTATGAACTCCCCCAAGCTTAGACCTCGCTTGTCCCCAAGCGAATGCTGAGCTCGGTAAACCTGTCCACAAGTTTAGAGAGTGAAGTGTCGATAAATAGAATACGGACAAGAAGCATCAAGGTTTCTTCATCAAACTCAAGCATCTTCAACAACAACCTCAACTCATAAGGCCCTTATGAGAAAGTAATAACAATTATAATCAAAAGTAGGGTTGAGAAAACTCATCAAATTATGGCAAACATATCCTTGGTCAAAGGACAACCAATAACTTTCACTTTTTCTCTTTCTAAATATGATGAAACAAATTGAAGATTTGAAAGAACAGGTTATTAGTCATGAAGTGCAAATGCTAACACAAAGGAAGATATTTGCTCGGCAAAAGCTTTCGCAAACAACTTACTTATCAAAAGATAATGTCAACAATGATATGGCATGGAAAAACTTAATGTAACATTATATGGATGAATCCTCATCAACATCAAGTGTCTGTTCTCTTTGGGAAAAGAAACAAGTAGGAAAACTGACTCAACATAAAAGTAAATGAAAGGCCTTGTTAAAGGCAAGCAGGGAAAACTTATATGCTATCCTTAAATCAAACAGAATGAAAAATAAACTTCGGGAGGTGCATAATTTGTCAATGAATGCTAATAGATAGCTCAATTACTTCTCAAGATGGACAAGTTTCAAGGAACGACTCCCAAGTGGGGACGATCAAATCCCCTTAATCTCCTTTGTTTATCACTGCCAAAGTTTCTGATTTCTCATAGACCAAGCGTGAAGGAGGGTTTGTTTGTTATATTATCTTTCGAGTTGGGCGCACTCATGCCAGTTCCTCCTCGTATTATGGGTTTTCACATTAGACATGCAATCCCGGGGTAAAAATTGTCCAACTTAAGAAGATCATGAATTACCTACTACTTCCTCATGAGCTAAAAAAGAGGCACAAAACAGAATATTTTGAACATTTAAGGATAACACATAAATTCTATACTTCTAGGAGTGGTAGGGAAATACCACGAATAGGAAGGTATGGTGAACTCATATGGAAGATAACGGTTTCAGTGTATGGATGCACAGGCAGAAATCTGCTAGGCAAGGAGTTTGGCTAGCAAGGGCTTTGAGAGAACAGACCATTGATGCTAACTTAGATGCAAAACATATAAAGCATAAACATTAAGGTAAGCATAACACATCAAGTTGTCTTCCTTGTCAGCATAACACTTCAAACATAATAACATAAAGGTTTTGGATATGTCGCTACTTGAGAAACATGCATGTTGTCAAGACGAAAGCTATGTTTTCCAAAATTAAATAAAGTTTTCAGAGCCATACCTGATATAAGGTCAATACTCCCCATAAGAATAATCATATAAGGTCGATTGCGTGAAGAGAATACCGAGTGCATCGGAGGAACCAATAGACTTCTCCTTAATATTACAATATAGACGACTCCACACTCACGGATACAAACTCTCCACAGAAGGAGTGATAGACCTCAATGCAAACACCTATTTCATATAATAACTTCCCTAGACATGATACGACTCTACTTGACTCTAATAGACTAAGATAAAGATACTGGGCACTCCCCCAAGCTTGGAACAAGCTGAGGGGATGCCATTACCCAAGGAGATTTACTCCTCATTCTTGTTGTGGTTGTTTTTGATGCATTCATGGACGAAGCGCTTCCATGGTAGAGGTTCCCCGGTCCCATGAGAGGCTTCGGTCTCCAAGATCCTTCTTCCATCACCTAAACCCATGCGCATAAACTTTAGTTCTTACTCATAGTTTTGGTTGTGCAGATCATAGATCTGCCCTTGGAGATCATCAATTCTTTCTTCTACAGTGGTGATGCTTGACCAAATCCCCCTCATCTCCTTCTTGTAGAACGTCTTCAGCTCGTTGATGATGTCGAAGTTGGCTTCAACACCCCGCTCAACCATCTTCTTGTACTTGAAGACTTCTTGCTCCATCTCTTCTAGCCTGGCCTCGATACTCCCCTCCTTGACAGGTTCCTTCAGATCCTCTTGGTGAAGGTCACCATCCTCCAACTGGACGGTTCGAGGATGGTTCTTCACCTGAGCGAGGTAAGGGTTGATGACGTCGACGACGAACTTGTCCTTGGGGGAACTTGGGGAAGCCATGACACCTAGGTCTAGCTAAAAGATTTCCTAGCAGAAACAACTTGAGAAGAAAACAAGCCAAATCGAGAGATACGGTGCTGGGGCTATCCGGGAAAATATATAGCAAAATTTTCTGCAACATATGGAAGGAAACGAGCCAAAGTGGAGTCGGAGACGGGCTCCGGGGTGCCCAGGCGGCCTCCCGGCGCGGCCAAGAGGTAAGCCGCGCCAGGGGGGCGCCTGGGCCCCCTGGAGCTCCTCTCCGGCTCCAGTTAGGCTCTGAAGTTTCTATATTTTTCAAAAACTCATAATCTAGAACTTTTATGGCGGTTTCGCGATGTTTCCTTACCGTAATACATACATTTTCTTATTCTGCTTCTGCTGGAATCTGAAACGGGGCTGCAACATGTTCTTGATGAGTTGTTGTGTGTATTATATTTACATCAACATTGACGGGGTCCCCCGCCATGTAATGCTTGAGTCTTTGCCCATTCACAACTTGAGGTTTCGTGCCATCAAAATTATTAATCTTGATTGCACCTGACCGGTAAACCTCTTCGATATGAAATGGCCCTTCTCATCTGGAAAGTAATTTTCCTGGAGAAAACCTGAAACGGGATATAAACAATAAAACTTTATCACCAACAGTAAATTCACGTTTCAGAATCCTTCTATCATGCCACTTCTTTACCTTTTCCTTGAACATTTTAGCGCTCTCGTAAGCTTCACTTCTCCACTCATCTAGAGAAGTCAAGTTCATGAGACGCTTTTCACCGGCTAACTTCGGGTCAGAATTAAGCTCTCTAACAGCCCAGAAAGCTTTATGTTCTAATTCCAATGGAAAATGGCAAGCCTTGCCATAGACCATCTTATACGGGGACATGCCCATGGGATTTTTGTAAGCAGTTCTATATGCCCACAGAGCATCTCCTAACTTCTTTGACCAGTCCTTCCTAGAACTGTTAACTGTCTTTTTCAAGATCAACTTGATCTCTCTATTGGTGAGCTCAAATTGCTCGCTAGTTTGAGGATGGTACGGTGAAGCAATCCTATGATTGACATCGTACTTTTCTAAATCTTTTCTAAAAGCTCCATGCGTGAAGTGTGACCCTCCATCTGTCATAAGATACCTAGGTACACCAAACCTAGGGAATATTACATCTTTGAGCATTTTCAAAGATGTCTTGTGATCAGCACTCTCAGTGGGGATTGCTTCAACCCACTTTGTAACATAATCAACGGCTACTAAAATGTGAGTGTACTTGTTTGAGGGAGGAAAAGGACCCATAAAATCAAAACCCCAGCAATCAAAAGGCTCAATCACTAGTGAGTAATTCATAGGCATCTCATTCCTCCTACTAATATTACCAACTCTCTGACACTTATCACAAGATAAAACATAATTTCTAGCATCTTTAAAGAGAGTAGGCCAATAAAAACCTGATTGGAGAACCTTATGTGCGGTCCTCTCACCGGAGTGTTGTCCTCCATATGGACTATCATGACATTGCTAGAGAATGGACTTCTGCTCATGTTCCGGTATGCATCTTCTCACGATCCCGACAGGACCTTGTTTGAAAAGATGAGGGTCATCCCAAAAGTAGTGCCTCAAATCATGAAAGAACTTCTTTCTTTGCTGAAATGTTAAACTTGGAGGCAAATACTTTGCAACGATAAAATTAGCATAATCTGCAAATCAAGGATCGGAGAGAGATTGTACTTTTACAACGGTAAGTTGTTCAACTATAAAACTGTTGTTGACTGGGATGGGGTCATGCGGTATATCTTCCATCCTTGAAAGATTGTCCGCCACCGGATTGTCTGCTCCTTTTCTATCAACAATCCGTAAGTCAAATTCTTGAAGAAGGAGTACCCACGTGATGATTCTTGGTTTGGCATTCTTCTTCGCCATAAAGTACTTAAGAGCAGCATGGTCAGTATGAATAATAACTTTATAATCAACAATATAAGGTCTAAATTTATCACAAGAAAACACTACTGCTAAGAATTCCTTATCATTAGTATCATAATTCTTTTGAGCACAATCAAGGGTCTTGCTAGCATAATGTATAACATTCAATTTCTTATCAACCCTTTGTCCTAACACAGCTCCAACAGCAAAATCACTAGCAGCACACATAATTTCTAAGGGCAATTTCCAGTCAGGTGGTTGTACTATAGGAGCGGTTATCAAATCTTTCACAAGAACTTCTAAAGCCTCCTTACAATCTTCATCAAAAACAAAAGGAACATCCTTCTGGAGAAGATTAGTAAGGGGTCTCGAAGTCTTAGAGAAGTCCTTAATAAATCTTCTATAGAAACCAACATGACCGAGAAAACTACGAATACCTTTAATGTCCCTTGGATAGGGCATCCTCTTGATAGCTTCAATCTTCTCCTTGTCCACTTCAATTCCCCTCTCGGAAATCTTGAGACCAAGCACGATCCCTTCGTTAACCATGAAGTGACATTTCTCCCAGTTTAGAACTAAGTTTCTGTCCTCGCATCTCTGCAAAACATTATTAAGATTGTGGAGACAGTGGTCAAAGGAAGTTCCATAGAAAAAAATCGTCCATGAAGACTTCCACAATCTCCTCATAGAAACCATGAAAAATTGCAGACATACATCTCTTAAAAGTAGCAGGCGCATTGCATAAACCAAAAGGCATACGCCTGTAAGCATAAGTACCATAGGGACACGTGAAGGTGGTCTTCTCTTGATCGGCGGTGTTAACATGAATTTGAGAGAAGCCAGAGTACCCATCAAGATAGCAAAAGTGGGTGTTTTTAGACAACCTCTCTAGCATCTGATCAATAAAGGGTAGTGGGTAATGATCCTTCCTGGTTGCCTTGTTCAACTTCCTGTAATCAATACACATTCTATATCAAATAACAACTCTTTGAGGTATTAGTTCGTTTTTATCATTAGGAACAACAGTCATACCTCCTTTCTTAGGAACAAAATGAACTGGACTTACCCACCTACTATCAGCTATAGGATAGATGATACCTGCGGCTAGAAGCTTGAGAATCTCCGTCCTAACCCCGTCCTTCATCCTTGGTTTTAGACGTCGTTGATTATCAACAACTGGCTTAGCATCGGGCTTGAGATTGATAGTGTGTTGGCAACTCGATGGACTAATCCCCTTAAGGTCATCAAGGGTATAGCCTAATGCACCACGGTGTCTGCGAAGTGTCTCCAATAATCGCTCTTCTTCAAATCCTGAAATGTTAGCATTGATAATGACTGGATATATTTTCTTTTCATCTAAATAAGCATACTTGAGCGTATCGGGAAGTGGTTTGAGGTCAGACACCGGGTCTTCTTTTGGTTGTGCTAGGATTCCTAAAGGCTCAATTGGATGGTTGTGCTTCAGGATAGCAGTTTGTCTTGTGAATATTTCGTCCAGCTCATTTATTTCCTGCATATGCATATCATTCTCGTGGTCTTCCATATATTGCTGCAAAGGATCATTAGGAGGAATAGCAATAGAAGAAATATTTTCAATAATTTTATCATCACTAAGTAAATCAGTACCACGAGGTTGATTGGAAAATTTAGAAAAGTTAAATTCATATGGCTCACCATTGAATTCAACAGAGACTTTACCTTTTTTACAATCTATAACAGCACCACAAGTGTTGAGGAAAGGTCTTCCAAAGATAATAGGGAAAAAACTATCTTGCATTGAACCAAGTACGAGAAAGTCGGTAGGATACTTTACCTTTCCACATAGGACTTCAACATCTCTCACAATTCCGATGGGAGAGATAGTTTATTTCTTTGCTAGATAAATAGTAGCATCGATCTCTTCAAGTTCACAGGGGGAAATCTCACCCATGATCTCCTGATAGAGTGAATAAGGAATAGCGCTAGCACTGGATCCTAGATCACAGAGCCCGTAATAGTTGTGATCTCCTATCTTGACAGATACAACTGGTGTACCTGAAATTGGACTCTTTTTCTTGGCTGTGACAATGTTAGTTGAAACGGCACAAAAATTTATCTTGGAATCTGAAATATTATTAGTGACTAAATCTTTAATCACCGCAACTTGAGGATCGACCTTGATCAGGTCCTCAGGTTCGTCAGTTCTTCTCTCACTCTTATTCATTATACCTGTCACAAAAGAGTGCTCCCTCATCCTTGTAGGAAAAGGGGGGGTTTTCATAGAAAATTGCAGGCAGAATAGGGTCAGCAACATTTATATTAACAGGTAATTCTTTAAAAGGTTTATGATACTGAGCCTTCTCTTCTTTCGAAGAGTCAATGTGAGAGGCAAAGTTCTTTCAAAGATCAATCATGAGCTGGGAATCAAGACCAATCTTAGAACAAAAGGTATTAAAGTAATCAGGTTTCACATAGCTCTCAATGCAATCATGCTCATAATTTATAGCGGATTCAATACCTTTCTCGATTTCCCAGTCTTCATTATTCTTATGGATCTTCTCGATGAGATCCCACTTTTCTTCAATGCTTTTTGTTTGGAATACCCCGCTAGAGGAGGCATCTAACATCTCCTTATTTTGACGGGAAAGCCTGGCATAAAAAAATTTAATTATAATATCTTTGGGGAGTTCATGAATAGGACATTTGAACATTAGGGATTTAAGTCTCCCTCAAGCTTGAGCGATGCTCTCTCCGTCGCGAGACCAAAAGTTGTAGATGTAATTCCTGTCTCGATGAATTTCATGAAGAGGGTAAAACTTTGTATAAAAGAGACATAATCTCTTCCCAACTAATTAGATGTGAGTTATCAAGGAGCTTATGCCAATCTGAAGCTTTACCTATAAGTGATACTGAGAATAATTTATTCATGAATAACTCCAGTGAGACACCTGCAAGCTTAAATAATGAACATAATTGTGATAAATATAGCAAGTGTTCACCTGGATGTCTATCTCCAGCATAACGATTAGCTAAGACATGATCGATAATACCAGACGATATTTTGTAAGGAAAAATTTCAGTAGGGGTAAGAGTGACCACCACAGTCGTGGGGCGTTTCCCCATAAACAACGATCCAAGAGTAGAGGTGTCCATAAGGACAAAAGTAGCCACAGCGAAATAAAAACAGAAATATAAAGACTACCTTACCAGCTTCACTTACTAATAGCTCTACGCTCCCCGGCAACGGCGCCAGAAAACAGTACTTTATGACCCTCAACTGTAGGGGATCGTTTGTAGCGTCTTCGATAAATAAGAGTGTCGAACCCAACGAGGAGCAGAAGGTATTTGTAAGTGACTTTGGTAAAGAAATAGCTGCAAGAACTGAAATATAACTTTTTAGGGATTTTTTATATAAGCAGCAAAAAGGTAAAAGCAAGCAAAGTAAAGAGCACTGAGGAGTAACAAGTGGCCCGATCCTTGTGAGCAAAGGATAGGCCTAGCAACTGAACTTATAAAGGCTAAAGCGTTCTGGAGGACACACGGGAGAAATAGTCATGTGTTTTCGCCATATTCTGTATCGGTACTATGTGCCGTGTTGATAAGTGTTGAGTGCGTGGATCTATGCTAGTGCACCCTCTAGACTAAGATAAGTGAACTCTTATGATTAAACACCTTTCAAGCATCCGCAAATACAAGATAGTAATTAAGTCAAAAGCCTAACCATAGCAATACGATCGATGATCCATTGTTCCCTTGTACAAAAGAGTGCGAACTGGAGTTCAGGTTTCTGTCACTCCGGCAACTCATTGTAAGCATCCTTTGTACACAATGTATTCCCCTAGGTCCTTAATAAGGCGAAGTGTTGAGTGTTCGACTCACACAAAACCACTAGGAAAATAACAACACAACTTAAATATCAAACAACACATATTACTTCAACATCATATGACTACTAACAACTAGACTTCTCCCATGTCCTCAAGAACTAAAGTAACTACTCACAAGACATCAAAGAGATCATGATCAGCAGGGATAAATAGATGATAAACAATCTGGACACAATGATAATTCTCCAACAAAGCTCAATAGCATCAATCACACGGTAGAAATCAACATCGGCAGAGTAGAGAGGATAGATAGTACGGATTACAACACAAGTTGAACTTGTGTGGTGAGATTGGATGGTGATGGAGATGGTGCTGATGTTGGGGATGATGTTGATGATGATCTCGATGATGCCCGTGACGATGGTGATGACGATGGCGATGATCTCCCCTTCTGGGAGGTGGTCTCCCCGGTGGAATCTACCCGCCAGAGATGTCTTTTCTCTTCTGTAGGTTTCCTCCACGGAGCGGCGGCGGAACTCTGAAAACTCTCCCTGTTTTAGGGTTTTTGGTATATGAGCGATATATAGGCCAAAGGGGGGAGCCGGGAGTGTCACAAGGGGTCCAGGCGCCCTCCCGGCGCGGCTAGGGGTGGGGCCGCGCCAGGTGTCCGCCTGGGCACCTTGTGGCCCCCCTCTGGCCCCTCTTCGACGTGTCTCTGTTAATCTTCTTAAAAATGCCCTCCGTCGATTTTTAGGTAATTTGGAGGTATTCTTATTCAGCAACTCAGTGTCCACTTTTTACCGCTGAATCATGCGTCTGCTGCTTCGGCATCGAAAAGTTGCAAACTGTGTAAAATAAGCCAAAACAACATAAGAACAACATCATAACATGAAATGTATCAATGAATAAGAAAGAATTACTATATAAAATAGTGATGCATTTTGTACGTATCACTTACCTGGAAAGGGCATGGGTTTTTGTACCCATGGTTCTCTTTCCTTCCCATGTCTTCTTGCCATGAAGTATTCTCTAGTATAATTATTGCGTTTATCAGGTGTTTCTTCTTCTCGCACCTCGGGAGGATCATTCTTCTCCTTATCATTTTCTTCGGGCTCAGCACCGTCTTCAGTTTCAGCACCGGAGGTCGATATGCTGTTAGGATCAACAACAGGTTATTGACTTGTAATAGGATCATTGGAGTTGTCAGCCTCCTTGTGCTTCTTCTTCTTATTTTTCTTCTTTGGATAGCTACCAATCTCGTCTTCTACCTGCACTTGAGAATCTTGCTCGATCCTCTTCGGATGCCCCTCGGGATAGAGAGTGTCCTGGGTGTGTGTTCCACCCCCGGTTTTGATGCCATAAGCTTGTACTTCCTGTTTGGCATTGTTAGCAAGCAAATCTTTTTGCACATTAGAATTTTTTTCAAGTTGAGTTTGAACCATATGAAAATGCTTAACAAGACATTTAACATCATTAACTTTTCTTTCTAGAACACCAAGCAAACTTTTGATAGCAAGAGAATTATCATGCAACTGACTTTGTATCCACCTATTAAAATGGTCTTGCTTAATAATAAATTTATCAAGCTCATCTAAGCATTGGTCGGGAGGCTTACCTTGAGGGATGTCACTTTCAGTAAACTCTAATAGAGAGTGTACCTCTACCAAGGGAGGGTGAGTAGTAGGCTCACACAACTTCTCGATAGGCGGTAGATTCTTCACGTCTTCGGCTTTAATACATTTATCCTTTATAGACTTCTTTGCTTCTTGCATATCTTCAGGGCTCAGAACAAGCATGCCCCTCTTCTTCAGTGGTGGAGGTGGTTCAGGAACGGACCAATCTTCATGGTTCTTGGCAATTTTGCCCATTAATTATTCGGCTTCGTCTGGTGTTCTCTCCCTGGAAACACAACCAGCGCAGCTATCTAGATAGGATCTAGATTCATCGGTTAGACCAGCATAAAATATATCGAGTAATTCATTCTTTGGGACTTCATGTCCTGGCCTAGCCTTAATTAAATCACAATACCTCCCCAAGCTTTAGGGAGGTGCTCATCCTGCAATTGTTTAAAGTTATAGATTCTTTGCAAAGAAGCATGTTGCATATGAGCAGGAAAATATTTATCAACAAAGAATTTAACTAAGTCATGAGGACTCTCAATGTAACCATAGGGTAGTGCATCGTACCATGATTTAGCGTCTTCCTTCAAAGAAAAAGTTCACCTAACTCAGCGAGTTTGGTCAGGTGTGCTATAGCATCATCATTTTCTCTGCCATAAAAAGGGTCAGCTTCGACTGTAGATATAAGTGAAAGATCAACAAAGAATTCATAATCAGGATCAGTGATGCATATAGGGGATGTGGAAAATTTAGGATCAGGAATAATCTTGTTCTTCATGGAGTGCTTTTCAAGAAGCTCCTTAACAGCACCAGGGTCAGAGTCGACACACTCTTTGAGTTCTCTGCAAAAATCATCATCAAGAGTAATATAATCATCATCAAGGATCCTCTCCTTGATTTCATCTAAGTCTGGGTAACCAAAGGTTTTGCAAGTAGGAATATAGGTAGAAGGAGTCTCAGTGTCGGATTCTGATGCAACCTTAGCAGTCTGAGTTTCAATATAGTGACCAAGAAAACTAGTATCATCAAGAGTAGTGGAAGCATCATCAAAAGTATCAGACATAGTAACAGACTGAGTAGAAGTAGCATGTGGTGGTAGTGGTGAAGCAAACTTACTTATAACGGAAGGTGAATCAAGCATAGCACTGGTAATCAGAACGGTACCTTTTCTTGTAGTGGATGGCAGGATCGGGACCTTGGGGTCCCTTTCTTACCCATAGCGGATGAAGTGTAGCAGGCAGGATACTTCAAGTAGACTTGTAAATATTGCTATGCTCCCCGGCAACGGCGCCAGAAAACTGTACTTGATGACTGTCAATTGTAGGGGATCGATTGTAGTGTTTTCGTGGGTAAGTTAACCCAATTTATTGATTCGACACAAGGGGAGACAAAGAGTATTAATAAGCTGTGACAGTTGAGTTATCAATTCAACCGCACCTGAAATATACTTGCATGCAACAAAGTATTAGTAGCAACTGTGGTATGAGAGTGGTAACAGAAAAAGTAAAATAGCAGAAATAAAATAGTAGTAACCAGCAGGATTAAAACACTGTAGGCTAGGGAGATGGATGGTTGGGCGCTGCATGAATAAGAGTGAACATGTAATAGATTCTAACATGGGGCAAGGCACACGGAAAAGAAATGATCATCTATAAAATATCAAACATTAGGCAAGTATCCCGTAGGTAGTTGTGCGTGATTGCAGTAAGAACTTGCACAACATCTTTTGTCCTACCATCCCACTAAGAACGAGGCCAAAGGGAACTTATGGAGATTAAGGTGCTCCTGTCAATGAGCACCGGAACAAAGCAATAAACTCAATGGATACATGAAATCCTCAAATTATGGACCATCCCCTTTGGTGTCCCAAGTTGTCACCTTTGGGATCGCCGGTTCCGGAACATAATAGGTGCATACAACTCATAGATAGGATCTCGAACATAAATATACTCATGAAAACATAAGTAGTTCAGATATGAAAACATGGCACTCGGGCCCAAAGTGACAAGCATTAAGAGCAACAAGTTGTAGCAAAGATGATAAACACCACAGTAGATGATAGGCAACATGCCCCCAACAATCTGACGAACTATTACATGATCAAACTCATCCAATCCCAACCATCCCCTTTGCCTACAACAGGGAATTACTCACACATGTGAAGAGAAGTCATGGAGGGAGGATGGATTGGTGATGGTGATGACGATGGCGACGATCTCCCATCTCTGGAGGCCAAATCAGCCTCCAGATTAGCCCTCCCGAGGAAGAACAGAGGGTGGCGGCGGCTCCGCGACGGGTTCTCAAAAAGCGACTTCTGTTTTGGAGTTAATGCGTCATGGGAATGAATATGAGTCGAGGTAGGGCACCAAAGGCGGTGGGAGCCGCCCAGGCGGCCAGCTGGCGCGGCCAGGGGTGGGGCCGCGCCAGCAGGGCGCCTGGGGCCCCCTGGCTGCCCTCTGGCCCCACTTCTGGCTCCGAGCTTCTTTGGGTGCGTGGATTTTTTGTAATTTTTCTGGGAATTTTCTGAGATGTGCAAAAATCCATTTTCCTGCACACAATAAAACCATACAGGAAGCTCTGCTGAAAACAGCGTCAGTCTGGGTTAGTTTAGTTCAAATCATGCAAGAATGAGGGAAAAACAGTAGCAAAAGTGTTTGGAAAAGTAGATACGTTTGGGACGTATCACGAGGCACTTAACATTCGGTAGTACCTCTTGGGCGGTAGTACCGTGTTGCTCACGGTAGTACCACACTTGTGGTACTTCGAAAGGAAATACCGCTCTCGCAGTACTACCGCTCCCAGAATGGTAGTACCGTTGTTGGTGAGTCTGCACATAACAGTTGGATTCATGGGGACCTATAAAAGGGGGTCTTCTTCCTCCTTTGTCCCCATCGGTTTTGTGCAAGTTCTTCCCCCCATTGTTGACTTCTTGGAGCTTGATTTCTCTCTATCCCTCCCATGATTCTTGCTCCTTTTTGAGGGAAATGCGAGAGGATATCTAGACCTACATTCTCCACCAAGTCATCTCTCCTCTAAGTGAGGGGAACCTTGTGGATCTAGATCTTGGAGTTCTTTGGTGTTCTCCTTGTTCTTCCTCTCATATTCCTCCATAGCTTTTGTTGCTTTGGTGGTATTAGAGAGTGGGGGGGCTTGAGCACTTCGTGTGCTCTTGCCATTGCATTTGTTGCATCGGTTTGAGTTCTCTCTGAGGATTCGTTGTAGTAAGTGAAGTTGAGAAGATTTTTACTCTTGAGTGCATTGGCACTCTAGAGCTTGTTCCTCTTGGTTGCGTTGTCCCCTAGAGGCTTGTTGTTGCAGAGCTCAATCTTTGTGGTGTAAAGCTTTAGGGCGCTACGGGAGCCGCCAATTCAGTTGTGGAGGAAGACTCGAGCATTTGTACGGGTTCGGTGACCGCCCTCAAGGGTTGCCATTTGTACGGGTTCGGTGAACGCCCTCAAGTGTCCCATAGTGTAATCACGACATCTTGCATTGGTGTGATGGCTTATCATCCCTCGTTGGTTACCCCAAGTGGAAGGAAAATGTCCCCCGATGAAGATACCAAGGTTATCAATCCAGTAGGACTCAACAGCAACAAGAAGGTGGTGAAGTAAGTGATGCGCCATATAAATAGAAATCACTTGCTTAACCTAGACCTGCACATGACACAAATAACTGTGCTCCCAACGAGTTCAGAGAGGTTGTCAATCTCTCCGGTCTTGTTGTTTATAAATGATCAAACACACGGTGGAAATAATGATGGTGATTAAAATTGAAAGGAAATAAAGCATTAAAGAGTTGAGGTGTAAACAATGGTAGAAATATGGACTGGGGTCCCATGATGTTCACTAGTGATGTCTCTCTCCCAAAAGATGATAAAACAGCTAAACTCGGTGAACAAATTACAGTTGGGCAATTGACAAAATTATAAATTCACCGCAATGCTAATTATGCCACAAGAAAGTTAGAGGCTCAAAAGTATGGGAAGTACGCCAAGACAAGTAGAACGTGTATTCATCAGCATCTACTAACTAATCATCCACCTTGAGATATCTATCCAGAACATCTCGCTGGTATTAAGTTGTGAGCCCCACCTGAAGTATAAACCCAAAGCAAAAGACAACTGCATTAACAAACTTTGCGTAAGGTAAACATCCTTGCAACCGCGGTTACAAGCACCGTTATTTTCTCCCTGGTGGCAACAACACATCCCCTAGTCTCATGTTTCTGCCACTCAAGCTATACATCGGGGGGCATGAACCCACAATCAAGCATAACGCTCCCTCTTGGAGTTACTATCTACTACTTTGCCAAAGCAATAAAAAGCAACGGAGAACATGCAAGAATTACTCCAGAACAAAATATAAAAGGAGGACCAAATATATAACTCATCACGATATGAACATAATCTCATAATCCATCGGATCCCAGCAAACACAACATAGCAACAACAGAAAGATTACATAGGTGCCTTGATCATGTAGGGAAGCTCATAAGGACTAAGAATTGAAGCACGGGATTGGAGAGAAGACATCACATAGTTGCAAGTCATGGACCCATGGTCCAAGGGGGACTACTCACAGCACATCCGAGAAGCGCTCATGGTGGTGGAGAAGCTCCCGGAGATCAACCCTCCCTCCGGCAGGGTGCCGGGACGAGATCTTCTGGAAATCCCCATCTCGGGATCGCGGCAGCGGCGGAACAGAGGAAAATTTCAGGTGCAGGTTTTTTTTGGGTTTTCTGTCCCGAGGGTTAAATATAGGCCGAAGGTGGTACCAGCGGAGGTTCCCTCCTCCCAGGAGGCCATAGGGCGCGGCCCCACCCCTAGCCGCGCCAGGAGGCCGCCTGGGAGGGGGTGGCGCCCCTCCAGCTGCCCTTTGGCCCTTCGGAGTCTTCTAGAACGCTGATTTTATATATATTTTTCTTGAAAAAAAATTGGCACTGGGTGCACTGAGTTAGTAGGTTAGTCTAAATATGTGTAAAAAGGTATGAAAGTGTAGCAAAACACATAGCAATGTCACCCAAATAAGCATGTAACAAGCAGAAATTATAGATACGTTTGGGACGTATCATGGTGAGATTGTGAGGAGAATAGGGTGGCCCTCTTTAGCCTTTGTGGTGAGCATTGTGCTCCATAGCCTCTCCAAATGGAGACGTACTTCTCGCAAGAGAAGGAACTTCGGTAACACATCATTGTCTCCATCGGCTCCACTTGCGGTTATCTCTACCTTTATTTTGAGTAAGCTTATTAGCTTGTTTATCTTTTGCTTGCTCGTATTGTTTGTCCATTGGTTTTCCCATATTTACTTGTGCACCTACTTTGTGATAGCCATAGTGTTCTTGTTATATATCTTGCTATCACATAGTTTTATATCTTGCTTAGCATAAGTTGTCGGTGCACATAGTTGAGCCTAGATGATTTTAGGTTTCTTGCTTGGGAAATTAAACGTTAGTTTTATTCCGCATTTGTTCAAGCCTAAACCATAATTATTTTAAGCGCCTATTCACCCCCCCCTCTAGGCGACATCCACATCCTTTCAACCGTGGTGAAAATCGCGTAACGAAGGACCTCCCGAGGGTTTTCAAAACATGAGGTAAATATAGGCCAAGGGGGGCACCCCTCCGGGTGTCCTTCGGGCTTCTGGAGCCTTCTATTCTGCTGATTTTTATATGATTTTTCCCAATTTTTCCGAGGACTTTAATAATTGGTATTTTCCTACAATGCACGGACAATAACAGACAGAAACTTGCACTAGGGCACTGAGTTAGTAGGTTAGTCCTAATATGTTGAAAAAGGCATGAAAGTGTTGCAACACATGTAGCAAAGTCACCAATATAAGCATGGAACAAGCAGAAATTATAGATGGGACGTATCAACATCCCCAAGCTTAATTCCTGCTCGTCCTCGAGCAGGTAAATGATAACAAAGATAATTTCTATGGTGACAGGCTACCAACAAACATTTTAATTTTTAAAGTAAAGAAAGTAAGATATGCAATTCAAGTCAAGACAATAACAAGCAAGAGTCTATATCTAGTATTGAAACTAGCAAAGTAAGAACATAAAGGTTCAAGAGCTCTCGATGTCCATGAATCGAATGTCTCCAAATGGTGTTTGTGTGTAAGAAGTGGGAGATGGGTTTAGAGCATAAAAATACTAGATAGTTAATTGAGAACTCAATCTACTAAAACTTCACACTTGGTCTCCTTCGAAATCTTATTATGACTCGTCCTAGACCACTAGTCAGGCACAAGTCAAACCGATTCTCTCCCTTTTGACTTTGAGCACTCATGCAATGAATGAGCGCGAGCAAGATATGTTGGCAATTAGGATGGAAAATAGAATAATGATGGGGGAAGGAAGACAAAAAAGATGTGAAAGGCTCACATCAATGAGGACAATCATAGGCGAGAGAAAGCCAAATGATAGATATGATGTGAGGAGTAGGGATTGCCATGCAACGGATGCACATATGAGCTATGGTAAGCTCTCCAATGGAACTAGTGGGGGTGTATCCAACTTGCTTGCTCAAGAAGACCTAGAGCTCATTTGAGGAGTCTCATCATTGGAATATACAAGCCAATTTCTATAATGTAAGATCCCCACATAGTTATGCATGAGTGATATGAAACTCTCTATGTAGTACAAAATTTACTTTGGAGTACGAGTGTGGACCTTTCAAAAGGAATAGTAGTGTTGCCCCCTTCTCTCTTTTTTTGTGGCCTCATTGGCTATTTCTATTTATCTCTTATTTATCCTCTTTGGGGTCTTTTAATTTGTCCTCTTTGGGATCTTTTATTTGTGTCCTATTTGGGATCTTTTCCTCACTTAAAGGGCAACACTCTATATTTTACAAGGATATAGAAAATCACACACTTGATAAGAAGTACTCAACATAAAGAAGACTGAAAGCTATCATGATGTATGCAAATATATGCCTCTGCCAGTGTAGCAGGATATGCAATGATACTACAGCATAGTGTAGCAATTATAAGGGCAAGGCCCAACTAGCATGTGGCTCCTCGATCAAGCAAAATCATGTATGACATGAAGATCAAGTCATGAGATGATGGATGTTGTATGACAGTGTATCTCGGAAAGGCTATGTAAATGCCTTGAAAGGTAGGTATGGTGGTTGTTTTGAGGAAGGATATAATGAGGTTTATGATGACAGAGCGTATCATGCCAAGGGTTTGGATGCACCGACGAAGTTTGCACCAACTCTCGAGATGATAAAGGACAATGCAAAGTACCGAAGAGGCTAGCATAATATGGATGGTGGAAGTGCCAACAATCGAATACTCTCATTAGTCAAAGGAACTCATCCACTTATTATCGATAACTCTCTATCTAATCAGGAGATTCACGAAGAGACAAGTATCCCGGGGAGAAGTGTAAGTTTCTTTGAATACTTGCCCTAATGGCTTATGTTATAAGACTAGGTTCATAATGACCCTATTTTTATAAGACACTATACTTGCATGGATGTAAACTTTGATAATTTGTTTTTATGTATGAATGATAAATCCAAGGATCATTATTGGACATACAAACGATGGTTTTAGTTAGGTAGACCAGGGTCCCTACGTCCACATCCCTCTTGCCACTTCCTCGACATCGATAATACAATATGAGGAGATTCATCTATTGACATGGTTGTCTAGGTTATCTTGTAGACTCTTCTTTATTTTTATTGTTTGTATTGATTGTGGTAAAATGAAATTGCATCAAAAGAAATATGAGCGAAGTTGTAAAGAAGGAAATACATGCATCAATGTTACGAGTTCCAATATCTTCTTGTGAAAAAGTGTTACAATAAGAAATGTCGACAATATCTCTTCTTTCTTACTTATTTTGTTGGAATGTTTTAATTAAAACGTGTGTTTTCATGATTGTGCTCATGCATCGTGATGAGGGGATGCATCAAAGGCAATATGAGCCAGGGTGTAAAGAAGAAAAATAAATATATAAGCATTGTATGTTTTCATATTTTATTGCAAAAGGTGTAATACTAAGAAGTAACGGCAATAGGAAGATAATGATCCCCTGATGTATAGTTTGTTGCTTGTGCACTCATTCTTATCCATCTGTTACCACTCCACGTCTATCTTCTCGCGTGAATGCACCAACCAAATGTATTTGCTCAAGTTAATTAAAGATTTTCAACCTACCTACTATTTTTTCAAAGATATACAACATATCCCATTGTTAAACACTTCATTGGTGGGGTTTTTTTTCAACCATCTGACATTCTATTGGGTTCTATACCCATGGGGTTTATAGTTGTAATAATCCAAGTTCGATAATCCTATTTATCAAGGAAATTCGAAACTAATTACCTTTGTTCATGCTAATCTTTGTTGAGGGAGTGCTGCACTTATCCATGTACATCAGTTTCTACTGCTGTGTATAGATTGTCAAGTACGCTTTGAATGAAGTACTGTAACGTATTTGTACTTTATCAATAATAAAGCGAGTTATTAGTATAGAAAAATAAATAGTAACGTGTTCTACTCAGCTCCGTCAATCTTCCGTCACCGTCAGATAATCGTTTGCGGTGTGGGAAACGGAGTTGGAGACCAACGAGGAAATCCAGCCATCCATCCATCGGCGATGAAGCAGAGTTGGCAGCTGTGCCCAATTCCGAATCCTTGGTGACGGCGACATGCCGTGGACCTGTTGACCCGACGGGACCCAGACGAACCCGTGGCCGTCTCTATATAAACAGCGGCCCCGGCACCCACCCTCAGGATCGATCCGCCCCTTCACCCAAACCCAAACTTGCATGCCTTTTGCATAACTCGAGCGCACGCGCGTCAGGCGGCGGCGGCGGCGGTAGTCTCTGTATCGCGTCATGGAGCACGGGAGCCTCTTCGCGTCCGCCGTTGGCGTCGGCGTCGGCGTAGGCGTCGGTATCGGCCTCGTGTCGGCGCGCCTGACGGCCGCGCCCGTCCCGGACGACGGCGGCGGCATCGCCGGCGCCGAGGTGGAGGCGGAGCTACGCCGGCTAGTGGTCGACGGGCGCGACAGCGGCGTCACCTTCGACGACTTCCCGTACTACCTCAGGTCCGTCTCCGCGCGGTTTCGAGATTAATAAAAAATAAATATGCGATCTTTCCCCCTTGTTTCATTGGGAAAAGCGAGGAGCGATTGATTATGATACGACTTGGCTAGTGTATTTGGTTGGTAGACCCATGTGGTCTACTAACTTCTAGGCGCTATTCCGTCAACGGAAATTCGAATGTGTTTGGCGAAAAGCAGCTACATTGTTTATGCTGTATTTATGTTGTAATTTCAGCGAGGACACCAAGCTGGCCCTCACCAGCACCGCGTACGCCTACCTGAGCAAGCCCAACTTGCCCAGCCACATCCGGGTCCTCTCCGCCGCCAGCCGTACCATACTGCTCTGCGGTCCTTCAGGTTCGCCTCCTCCTAGTAAAATGTGGCTTCGCTTGATCGCAAAGATTGTCTCTTTCTGACGTGGGCAGCTTCTTCTTGAATGAAGAATCATTCCTGCAGTCGCTCGCCAAGGCTCTGGCACACCACTTTGACGCTCGCCTGCTGCCGCTCGACATCGCCGAGTTCTCGCGCCAGGTCAGTCAGTTCACACACTTTTCAGTTTCGCTGTTGCCATTTTGTAGTCAGTTGATTCTCAACTGTTTCTTGATCGCTGTATATGCCAATGCAGATCCAACACAAATACGGGAGCGCAAGCAGTGCCCTGGTTAGTTTGTTTACCCCGTCTTGTCATCCATAGTTTTCATCTTTCTGTGCTACGTATATTTCATTCATATTTTGAGGGGCAGGAGAGAATTCAGAATTTTCGGTACTGTTCATCGGTTGGTTGTGTGGACCTACAGTTTTTATGTTTAGTTAGATTGAGGCCCCTTGTACCACCACCTTTCTGTTGTCAGGTTTTGGGACATTGGCCATTTTATTAACTCAGGAAACAAAACGTGCAAGTTTCGTCCTTAGATGTTACCATGGGGTCCTTGATAAGGACCAAGGTTTTGGGTTTCGAATTGAAGTTACCATGAAATCTCGGAAAAAAATCGGACGAAATTTAAAACCAAATTTTGAATTCAAATAATTTTACTGTTATTTACATAGATATTTACCTTGTTTACGTCGCTAAAGTACTGCTACCCCGATGGCTAGTACCTGAGAGCTAACATCTGACGAGTCTCTGGTTCGAAGTTCGATCCCTGCCCATTGAGTTTTTATCAACTACATCACTTTTTTTTGTCCTAAAAGGTAGAAAAAATGGCAAAAACAAGGATCGAACGTGTGACCTCAGCACTCGCAGCGACGTGGATGAGTTAGGCCTAGTTTGGCAGCAAATGTTAGAAAAACTGTGCTGCCAAACTACCATTACACCGCTAACATTTACATAAACTAAATGAGTTCCTGGCCTAGTTAACAAGTCATTGAGCCTTTAAATTCAAAAATTTCAAAATAACCGAGATTTTTTGCTCGAGATGGTCATATTTCGTGGGGTAGCGAGAAGTGTGGGTACCGGGCGGTAACCGAATTTCTCGCCCGGTACCCAAAACCTTGATAAGGACATCATTAGTTTGTCCCCGTTGATGATGAACAATTTGAAAAACTGGAGATCTTGAATGTGCATGTTCTACAGCACAGCAGCATTTGTTGCGTCTACTAGATTGTAAAACTTGCATTGATATGGTTACTGATGATTTGTTCTTTGATGAAGGTTCGAAAAAGATCCTTAACCGAGGCTGCCTTGGATAAAGTGTCTGGTTTGGTTGGATCCTTCAACTTTTTCCGCAAGAAGGATGAACCAACAGGTATGAAATCACTAGTCACCTTCTCAGATGCCAAATTAATTACTACTAGCATTTTCTTTGTTAGTCGATATTTACGGAAGCTCCACCTTTTGCTTTTATTTTTTCCTTGCACGGTTTCTTCCTATCAACTCATCTTCATTCTGTCAATCATGCATTTGAATATGTGTGAAGCATCACAATTCCTACGATTTATGTGCTGTTCTGATTGTGTTTTCATGAAACATCAATGCAGAATCATTGAAAAATGAGAAAAACCTTCTGGATCTGAGGACGAGGTAACACATCTAATTGAGGATATTAAACTCGAAATGAAGATTACTCTATTTGAGTCATCACTTTTTGTATTACTTCTGCAGTAATTGCAGCAAAACACCTTCAGTTCGGGTGCATATATCTTTATTGCCTGGTGCGCTTTTCCATGGATGTGAATCTTCGGAAGACTTCGGTGAGTTATCTGTCTGTTCTATATTTTCCGTCAATTCCACAGTTCATGTGCTCATTGATCAAATGGTTCGACGAGTTTCAGACAACAAACACCCTCAATGATTTATGGTCCATCAAATTGAAATGTGCTCCATATTTGTTCATCCAACTCTAACTGGGAAGCTTAAGGGCTCTATTTTTATCTATGATCTGTGTGTCAAACTCTGTGCTTTCTTGTGAACGCAATTATAACGATTTCGCATGCGCAACTTACTTACTATTCCTTTTCAATGCAGACTCAATCAGACAAAGCTGGAATTTAGATGAGAAAATTCTCATACAATCTCTTTACAAGGTAACTGAGGCATTCAACTGCATCATCGACAACATTGCATTGCTGCTCTTATGACTTATGAGCTGATATTAATTTTCATTTTTTGCAGATCATAGCTTCCATTTCAGAATGCAATCCAGTTATCGTTTACATAAGGGATGTCAACCTATTACTTGGTGTTTCAGATAGAGCATGTTCAATGTTCAAGAAAATGTTGACCAAACTGTCTGGACGAGTTTTGGTAATTGGTTCATACTTCCTCGAATCTGACGAAGATAGTTATGATGACGTGGATGAGAATGTCAGTGATATATTCCCGTACATTCTGGAGACTAAGCCTCCCAAGGAGGAGACACTTCTTGTGAAATGGAAAACCCAAATGGAAGAAGATACTAAGAAAACCCAGGCTCAAATAATTGCAAATATGATTGCAGAGGTGCTCTCAGCCAACAGTCTGGGGTGTGATGATTTGGATTCATTTGATCCGGATGACGATCTTAATGCCATTGCCAACTACATGGAAGAAATTATGGCCCCAGCAGTCTCTTACCATTTGATGAACAACAAGGATCCTGAATACAGAAACGGGAAGCTCATTATTTCTTCAGAGAGGTTAGCTAATTGATCATTATAGCCCATTGCTCTATCTCCCCTATCTAGGGCGGGGTAGAGACTTTTTGTCTTAAAAAATACAGGTTTTCTTAACATGATTATTTCACAGCTTATCTCATGGATTAAGAATTTTCCAAGAGACCAGCCTTGGAAAAGATATAGTGGAACCGAAGGATGACGTAAAGAAGGTAGCTATCCCATATTTTCAACTAGCAACGAGTCATCATTAGTACTTTGCGAAGTAGTACTATTTACTAATTATCATTTACAATTTTGCTATCTTAATTTACAGGATACTCCAGACAATGATTTTGAAAAGCTGATCCGACCAGCAGTTATACCAGCCAGTCAAATAGGAGTCACATTTGATGACATCGGAGCACTGGCTGATATAAAAGAGTCACTTCACGAGCTTGTCATGCTTCCACTTAAGCGGCCCGAACTTTTCAATGGTGGTCTCCTGAAGCCATGCAGGGGAATTCTACTATTTGGACCTCCTGGAACTGGTAAAACGATGCTGGCCAAGGCTATAGCAAATGAAGCAGGAGCTAGCTTCTTGAACATCTCCATGTCTACCATCCTGTCAAAATATTATGGAGAAGCCGAGAAGATTACCCGGGCTTTGTTCAGTCTGGCTGCTAAACTTGCACCAGCCATCATTTTCGTGGACGAGGTAGACAGCATGTTAGGGCGGCGTGATCAACAAACTGAAAATGAGCTGCCACGAAGAGTCAAGAATGAGTTCATGACTCATTGGGATGGTCTCTTATCAAAGTCTAATGAAAGGATTCTTGTCCTTGCTGCAACAAACAGACCGTTTGACCTCGACGAAGCTATTGTTAGGAGGTTTGAGCACAGGTTTGCTTGTTTAAATGTGTTATTTTTTATATGAAAAACCGTGTCTTGATGAAACCTGGTGACCTCTAGATGAGTTGCTGATGTGTTATGTTTGTCAAACAGAGTAATGGTCGGTCTCCCTACTTTGGAAAGTAGAGAGTTAATTTTGAAGAAGCTGCTGTCGAAAGAGAAGGTTGAAGGTGTTGACTTTAAGGAGCTTGCAACATTGACTGAAGGATATAGTGGAAGTGATCTGAAGGTAACATTTCTGAATCATTGGTCGAGTAGGAACGGTATATTCAGTGACAATTCTCCGAATGACTAAACTTTATTTTCTTCTTTTCCAGAATCTTTGTGTGATGGCTGCCTACCGCCCTGTCAGAGAGCTCCTTCAGAAAGAACAACAGAAGGAAAAGGTAAGACCAAGAGAAACGAATCCCTCCACCATGAGCAGCAGATCTGCCATTTTTTTCCATTTAAAGTGTGTCTCCCAATTGAATCCTGCAAACACAAGCATCGGTTTGCTTTAGATGTGTTGCACCAATCATATCATCATCTCACATTGGCTAGATAATTCGATGCTCAGGCTAAGAAGGAAAATGCAGTGCAAGTGAAGCAGCCAGAAGTGAATCCCAAAGGTCAAGAAAGCGCGGAACAAAACTCTGAAAGCAAGAAAGGCGAGAATGACATGCCAGAAACCAAGCAAGGCGAAAAAAATAAACCAGAGAAAGGCGTCGGAGGCGCAACTGGAGAGACCATCACCCTCAGGCCGCTAACCATGGACGACTTGAGGCAGGCAAAGGATCAAGTAAGTTGCCGGTGACAAAACTGTTCTGTTAGTCTAACTTTTCACCCCAGGAAGAAACTACTAAACAATTATGCATTTGGCGCTACGCAGGTCGGAGCGAGCTTGGCCAGTGAAGGGGCTGTCATGAGTGCCCTCAAGCAATGGAACGAGCTCTATGGCAAAGGTGGGTCGAGGAAGAAGGAGCAACTCACATACTTCTTGTAGTGCAAGTTTCAGAATTTGTATATACATGTGTGTGAGGTTGAATATGATTTGGTTCTTGCCCATTAAGCGGAGGATGTGCTTGCAACCGATGTTTAGCTTTACCCATTGGAGGATGTTTATTAAATAGACCGGTCTTTGTAGTAGTACCAAATACTAGTTGGGAAAAAATCCCTGTTGCTGGAATAATGTGGAACCTTGTTCGAGGAATCGATCGATTAACCTGGAACTTGTTTGAATTCCTAGAGTACTTCTGCCGACACAAAATTGTGTCAAGTAGTACCTTTCCTCCTCATTAAGTCAGTGTTCTCCTCACTTCCAACTTATTACATGTGCACCCACTTCCTGTCGGTGTTATAAAAAATTTCAAAAGTACGCAAAGGGCTTACTATAGCTTTATAAAAGAGAAACGGTTAGATGTAGAAGAAGATATTTGAGGAGATGTAGAAGAAGATATTTGAGGAGTTCTTTTCTGAAGGAAATATCTATGAAAGATGGTGGACATGCTCTTATGTCCGGGAAAAAAAAGATTGCTTACCCAAACCTCAAGGAGGATTGGGTATCCTAGATATTGCTACTTATAACAAGGCCCTCTTAAAAAAATGTGCATAAGTTCTTCAACAGGCAAACATTCTCCTGGTTAAACTTCTTTGGGAATAATTATCACTCTTGACCACCTACTGACAAATTGGAAAGATCCTTCTTGTGGAAAGTTCGCCTTATTTTGATACAATCCTCTCTCCTTGTAAAGTTGGGAAAGGAGATGTTATTATTGTCCGAGAGATTTGTCTGAGGGAAATCTTCTAAAACCCTAGTTCGAACATTGGGGGTTTGGCTTTGCGATCTTGAAGACAATGATGGCGAGGACGATGAGATCTTCAGGCGTGAGACAAACACAATACATAGAGCACACAGGGAGCTACCTAGGTTCAGACCACCATGGAGGTGTAAAACCCTACTTCCGCTTATATGGGATTACTTCGGTGGGGATGATAGTAGTGGGCTACAAGTTTGAGATACGAAATGGTCGATCCCTTGCTATGGTGCCCTAGCTAGCACTTATATGGTTGCCTTAGTACTCTTCCTCCACAACAGGGTGGGAAGGATTGCCACATGAGGCCAATTATCGTGGGGACAAGCCCTTCCCTTATCCCGACTAAAGCTACATACCTCCGCTAAAGTAAATCGATCTTGGTGGTAGTCGTCTCCAATTTGACTTCGTCTTGAGCCAGAGTGGTCCCTGCAACTCGGCGTGGCTTGGACGCGAAGGAAACTTGCGCGCCCTTGTCTCTCTTGCGGGGGTCTTGATATTTCGAAGTGTCTTGAACGATGCCTTTGGGGGGCAGGGAGGGGGGCTCAGGAGGCCTCGGCCAGACCGTCTTCGGGTACGCACCCTTCGCGGCGGTAGGGCCCCTGGAGGGGCCTTGAGGAAGCACCGGGCTGATGATGATTTTATTGTGGAGGAGAACCTTTCACGAGGGTGAATCTTCTTCAAGGATGACCCTGGGTCTTTTCATCTCGAGGCGCACCCTGGGCCAAAGGCACGACCCAAGGTACCCTGGTGTCCACTAGACCGGAAGTAGCCCCTCAGCCCATGGTGCGTGTGGATCCGGCCTATGGAGACAAAACGTTGTGGGGCCATTCTGCCACTTGGCCCAAGCGGTGCGGCACGTGGTGCAACAAGAGTGGGACGCAACCCTACTATGCCCATGACGCCTCTGCAACCGCCCAGGCTACAATAAAATAGGACAGCGCGAGAGGCGGAAGTCACCTCTGTCTTCCACCTCACGCCTGACTCCATTGTTTTCTGCATCTTGATCTTTTCGCCGATAGTTGCCCTTCCCCGTGATTTCTAAGTGCTTCGAGCTATGGCTGGCCAGAAGGCGTCCAAGGAGGAGAAGAAGGCCCAGAAGGTGGTAGCTCACACTCTGTTGGAGTCCAAGTTGACCCTCAACAAGAGTATCGCCACCGTGATGCCAATGGTGGTCATGGACCACAATGAGCGTGGGGCCACCAGGATCTCTCATGCGGGTCGTCCGGAGAGTAAATCTCCTTCTTCGCTCCTCCTTTTCTTCGTTCATTCCATCTTCTACGGCCTGGTGCCGCCTTTCTCCGCATTCTCATCCAAGTGCTCCATCTCCAACCAAACTCCGTCACTATCCTCGCCGTCTTCGCTTACCTATGCGAGCGTACCTCGATGTGAGGCTGTCGGTGGCACTCTTCAGGCACTTCTACATCCACCAAAGACCACTGCTCTGGTTGCGTCTCCTTTCACATTCTTGACGGTGTGGCACACGACATCATCCTGATGGTGATCACGAAGAGAGTGGCTGACGAGTTCCGACCCCGCTGGGTGTTGATGGATCCCTGCCGGGATCACCCGAGCTTCGCAGTCCCAAAGGCCCCTGCGGTGAAGCACTCTGACTGCGCGCTGAATGGACGTGGATGTTGCCTAGAGGGGGGGGGGTGAATAGGCGCTTAAAATAATTATGGTTTAGGCTTGAACAAATGCGGAATAAAACTTAACGTTTAATTTTCCAGGCAAGAAACCTAAATAAGCTAGGCTCAACTATGTGCACCAACAACTTATACTAAGCAAGATAAACAACTATGTGATAGCAAGATATATAACAAGAGAACTATGGCTATCACAAAGTATGTGCACAAGTAAATATGTGTAAGGCCCCTGATGCGGTACTAACTCTAACTAGTCGCTTTCGCGTCCGGTCGGAGTTAGAAGCGCATCAAACGCCACCGGCGCACGACACTCGCACTCGTGTCGCTGCCGGATTCTCAACAACAAGTATATAAGCAAAACTCTACAAGAAAGGAGGTACATATAGAGAATATAAATAGAGCAGGGCATACAACGCCACTGTCTAATAATATAACATCAAAATGAGTACATCTCATCAATACATCAATACATCAAGCGGAAGCATAGCCGGGACCGAGTACGGTCAAGATCCAAATTGCCCTAGAGAGGGCTACACATAAATCCTCCCACGGGAACGTCTGAGCCCAACTAAGGATCCTACTGGTCGATGTAGTCGTACTCGTCGTCATCCTCCGGGGGCACCTCCACGAAGTATCGTCCAGTGCTGGGGTCGAGGTAGTAGTCCACTGCAGCGGCCGATCAGGCAAATCGGTAAAGGCGGAAAAGTAAACGGGGGTGAGAACATATCATTACGGAATAACTAAAGCTACAGGTAAGGCAAAGATATAGACAGTTTGCAGCCGTACTAGCGTATATGGTGGCTACACGTTCTATCAGAATAGAGGTGAGATCCAAGAAATTACGTTGACAACGTGTCGTAGGTCGGCTATCCACCTACTTACGCAAACATAACACAACCTCGTTTCTCTCTCGGTCCCCCTGGACGAAGAAAGACAACCAAGGCACACACACGGTTTGTCAAATTTTATAACATATTTATAATTGATGTTATTCTATGAACAAGGAGTAGGTCTCAAGTAGTCCATAACCGCGGACACGGCTTTTCGAAAAGATTTACCCTGCAGGGGTGTACCAACTGTCCATTATAGACGTCGCATGTACGCCCGGTTTCCACTTGGCTAGGTAAGCGCCTGAAACTCCGGAACGTCAGAATCCCTCTAACTAACAACGCACAACTCCGGGTGGCCCCCGGGGAGTCGACACCCAAACTTCAAGCTGGCCACGCTCTCGGATCGGACTCTTCCATATGACGCAGGTCGGATTACCGGTTAGTTCTCTTATGAGACCGGGTCCTAGCTGATCAGGTGGACCAACAGAGAACTATGCTCCACTGGCCCAGTTTGTTTGTAAACAGCTGGGGTACCAACCAACACACACGCGACGCAAATGTAAATCAGCTCGGGCCACCACTAGAATTGTAAGAAGCTAGGTAGGTAAGATAAGGGTCCCCCATAAAACCCCACATACGATTAGGCACGCTCGTAAAGAAACACAATACCCGAAACTCGGGTCCTAGGTGACTCAAATGGAACAAAGCACCAGACGGGAATAGTCCAGCCTTCCACCTTTCGTCAAGTATAATTAATATCATTTAACAATAATAAATATCAACCAACTTCTTTTACAGCATGATATCCCAACCATAAATATATAGGGTAACCAGCAAGTTTTCTATCCATACTAAGCAATGGCTGAGCAGCGGTAACTTAGCAGAACAATGGTTTGCTGGGATGTGGGGATCATGGCTGTATGGTTTTAAACATGGCATATAAGGTAGATAGGATCAAGTACTAACGTTCTAGATCTACAGCTAGGCATGAGCAGAAAGTTATAAAGTAATGACACAGATCTCCCCCTTGCCTGGTAAGGTAGTCGAAGCAGCACTCACGGTACCCTCGGGCTCGGTGTCGGACAGCTCCACGTAAGTCTCCTCGGCGGTCTCAGGTGCTAACGTAAGATACCGACAGGAAAAGCACACAAGTAAGCAACTGATGCAACTCAAACAAGGATGGCATGCTCAAGTTTTATTTACATAGTATGACCCTGTCTAGTGAAGTTTAAATGAAGGTGATGACGACAAGTCATCACTTTCATATGCATTTTATTTACATTGTAATGGATTTGGTCTGAGCCTTAACTTAGGTGTAAATAGCATGATAGCATGACATGAACAACAAGCATTACAAGAATTTAATTAACATGAAAGTAAAACGATGATTCCGGAGACGGAGTAGTGTCGGTGAAATTGACACACAGGAAGGAGCAACAAAGGTTTGAGGCCAGCCACTGGGCATATGAAAATATGCTAGGGGCTGACTTGAAGAAAGAAGATGACTTGGAACAGACTTGAAAAGATCATATGAACAACATTGCAGATGCACTGAAGCTGAAATGTTGCAGGCAGACAGATCAGAAAACTTCTGAACCAGGTGATCACACCTTGTCTCAAAAGTTGCACAACACATCATGATAACATCACTGCTGAAATCCTTGCAGAAAAGCTCCCCAAAAACATATATGATATGTCTCCATTGAATTTGCAAAGGCAGTTGCAAATTCAACTGAAGTTCAGGGGGCTGAGTGCAAAATTGCACCACATGAATTTTGAAAAAGGTTCAGATGATGAAAACATCATCACCATGCAACTCTTTGTGCAAAACTACCCAAAAATCATATATGACATGGGCAATTTGAAACTTGAACCCATTTACAAAAACAAAGAAAAAGCAAGAGGGGTTTATTTGCAAAATGACCATACTTCAATTCAGAAGGGGTCAGAAGCAACAATGAATATCACCACTGTGTTCAGTAGCTCAAAGTACCCCAAAGACATATAAGGCATGCCCCTATTTGACAACTTGGACAAGTTCAGATTTGAATTTGAAATTCAAATTCAAACTGAATTTAAATCAGAAAAGAAAACAAAATAAAAAAAATAAAAAAAAGAAAGAAGGAGAAGACTTGGCACATGGGCCAGCCTCGGGTGCTCGGGGCCCAACCTCCCCCTCCACGGCCCGGCTGAACCGAGGCCACTCCACTGGCCCCCTGGGCTCGCCTGCTGGCCACGGCAGCCCACTCACTGACGTGAGGGCCCCGGGTGTCAGCCTCGGAGTAAAATCAAAAAAATGGGGGGGGGGGGGCGACTGGGATTCGAACCCTCGACGCACTGCTCGTCTCCACGCTCGCTACCACTGCGCCTCGAATCGGTTTCTGAACATATACACTACGCGAACTAGGTAAGGTTCAGTATCCCGCTTCTGAACTTCAAACACCTGCAGTATCTGAACCGCGACGCGCGCACGACTTCCGGCGAGGATCCCGTGGCGCTCTGGCCAAACTCCGGCGAACCCTGCTGCGGGATCCCAGGAGGGGACCTCCCTCTACGCCCAGTTCTACTCTACGGGCTCTTAGATCTCCTCTGCATGATGGTAGCAACACCAGAACAGAGGTGCGGCGACACGCACTTGAGCTTCAGAGAAGCAGTGCATCCGGCGAACTCCCGGCGATCCTAGCGTGGAACTTCGGGCGAACCACGCTATGCTATGGTGCGCAAACGCGAGGGGGAACATCTAGCATCAATCCCCCGCACCGGATCTGAACCCTAAATCCAAGACGGCGACGGAAACTTCAGGTGAACTCACGGCGGCGCACTGCAGCTGACGGCGCAACTTCAGACAACGGCGATGCAACTCACGCTGCGTACAAAAGGTGAGGCCTTGCGCGCCACACGGGTGCTCTGCGCGACCCCAGAGCGCGTGTACTGGAGAACCCGACGCGACACGGCACAGACAACATACCAAAACCACCGGCGACGAGCTCAAGCGGACAGAGACGCGGTCCTACGGTGAGAAGCTATACGCGCGGGAGACAGAGGAGTAGGGGTGGTCTGCAGCTCACCTAGGGATGGCTGTGGATGCCCCTGAGCTGCCGTGGAAGGAGATGGCGACCAGGTCGTCGTCGGCGATGAAGACGTCGCCGCGGCGGGCCTTTTCGTCGAGAGCTTGGTGGCGCCCTCCTGCACGATCCTGCATGGAGGGGAACGGAAAGGATGAGGTCTCGCATGCCTCTGGACGAGCACAAGGTGAAGGCGTGGAGCGGGGTCGGCGGAATTTCTCACCGGAGCGGCTTCTCGGCGGGAACAGGGGAGCCCCTGCTCTCGCGACGGCGCTGCGGGGGAAGAAGACTGCGAGGGAGTGGGGCTAGGGTTTCTGCGGGGTTTGCGGCAGCCTAAATAGGCGGAGATCCCTAGGCCAGGGTGGACGTCGAGGCGCCAGGGTGGCCGCCGGCTGTGAGAGAGACCGCCGGGGTCCCCTCCGGCCACGGTGGAAAGGCGATCTTTCCACGCCGTTGGATCAATCCAACGGTGGGAAGAGCCTCCCCGCGTACCGGTTCGGCCGGGCTACAGCCCAACAAGGAGCAGGCCCCATGGGCTGGGCTGAGCCTTGCGCCAGAAAAGAAGAAACGAGGGAAAGAAGCCTGCTGGAGAAAAGAAAATGGACAGCAGGCAAAAGAAAAAGGAAGAGAAAAGATAGGGGGAAATAAAAATATTATAAATATTTTTAAAAACCCCCTAAAAAGATGCTTGATCACCCAAAATTGATTTGAACAATTTTGCATGCAGTGAAAAATCTCCAAAAGCAAAACAGTACCCTTTTCCATTTAAAATTAAATAGAAAAGGACTTGGAAGTGTTTTTGAGAGAAAAATAGAAGGTTCAAAATTCCATGAGCTTGAAATTCTTAATCCTTGCATTTTTCTAGATTTTTCAAAATTGGTTTGACCAATTTTTGGCAACAACAAAATGTGGCCCTGTTTTGAATTCAAAAACACTTTGAACTAGGGCTACTGTTTTTGGTGATGGCAAAAATGCTTTGAGGGTTTTAAAACCCTTGCAATAGCAAAAGAAATGGCTAGGCTAAGTTTGGGGTCAAGTGGAGTGATCATGTGACAAGGAAAATTTCCATGACTGCCCTTCTTGAACCACTTTGGAAGCAAAAGAAAACTACCCAACATGACTCCAATCTCAATGCCAATTTAAATCACCACATGAAATGACATAAACCTCCACCATGCCAAGTTACAAGTCCAACCGAGGAAAAATAAATTATATGGTGTTTGCAACTTATTACATGTGGGCTGTTACAATATGTTGACTAGAAGAACAACCTATGGGACAAGCAATGCAACAATAAAATGAGCAAGCCCAAGATAAACATGGTAATAAACTCTCTCAAAGTAAGGGTAGAGATAACCGCAAGTGGAGCCGATGGAGACAAGGATTTGTTACCGAAGTTCCTTCTCTTACGAGAAGTACGTCTCCGTTTGGAGAGGGTGTGGAACACAATGCTCACACGAAGCCAACGAGGGCCACCCTATTTCTCCTCACACTCTCACCAATGCAAGATGTCGTGATTCCACTATAGGACACTTGAGGGCGGTCACCGAACCCGTACAAATGCTCGGGGCTATCTCCACAACCGAATTGGAGGCTCCCGTAGCATCCCGAAGCTTTCCACCACAATGATTGAGCTCCGCAACAACAAGCCTCTAGGGGCCAACGCACCCAAGATGAACAAGCTCTAAAGTGCCAATGCACTCAAGAGTACAAGCTCAAGAGTGCCAATGCACTCAAGAGTAACTATCTTCTCAACTTCACTTACTACAACGAATCCTCGGAGAGAACTCAAACCGATGCACCAAAGTAATGGAAAGAGCACACGAAGTGCTCAAGTCCCCCACTCTCAAATCCCAACAAAGCAACAAAAGCTATGCAGGAATATGAGAGGAAGAACAAGGACAACACCAAGAACTCCAAGATCTAGATCCACAAGGTTCCCCTCACTTAGAGGAGAGATAACTTGGTGGAGAATGTAGATCTAGGTCTCCTCTATCTTTTTCCTCAAAAAGGAGCAAGAATCATGGGAGGAATAGAGAGATCTCAAGATTGAAGAGGTCAACAATGGAGGTGAAAAACGAGCTCAAGAACATTGGGGACAATGGGGAAGAAGACCCCCTTTTATAGCTCCGAAAGCGGTACAACCGCTCAAGCGATACTACCGGACATTAAAAACTGCACTACTGCCGCTCGGAACAGAGCTTTTGCGGTAGTAGCAAGCGGTACTACCTCTCTTCCGGGCGGTACTACCTCTGAGGCAAAAAAACAGAACAGTCAAAACAAGCATAAGTTTGCCATACGAACTCCGATTTTGATGATCTTGGGCTTGTTTTAAAGCTATGGAAAAGCTCTAGGTCCTCAGATAGAGAACCACCAAAGATCAACAAAAATAAATGATGCAAATCATGGAAAGGTTAAAATGCCAACAAGGTAGAAGGTGAAACCTTCACAAGATAAGAGCCGACAAAAACACCAACATCGAAAACACAAAAGTAGATGTATATGAAATCCGTTTTCAATGAAGAAGAGCTTGTAATGAATACGAACTCAAGCTCCAACACTCACAAAGAGAAAAACCAAACAAGAACCAATAAAGATGATGCCAAGGATGCAAAGGTTTGAGCTCTCCACGAACGATGCGGCCTAGCTTATAACCCGGTCTCCTAACTACCACCATGAGACCGGTAAACTAGAAACCTATAAAGGTCAAACCTTTGTCTTGCGCATAATCCACTTGAGCTTGATGATGACGATCATGTCCGCCTCAAGTTGGAACACCTTTCTTGGTTGCGCCGGCTCGATGAAGACTAGTAAATTGCTCCCCCATACTCCATTATGGGTGAGCCTCTTTTAGGCACATCTTCACAAGACCATTATCACCTAATGGTCGGCAAGCTCTAAGCATATGATATATTAATGATGATCCTCTTGAGCTTGCACACAACAACCTTGATGGACATCACCACTTGATGACATCCTCTCTCTCAGGCTATATGAAATATTCCTTTTGATACAAGCCCATGGAAAGATTCCTAACCCCTCATAGAAACACCACACACATTGATTATGGGTTAGTACACAAAGCATAATGGACAATGCTTACCATACTGTGAGATCACATGATCCCACAAGGTACATCTTCTATACTTTGTGTGTTGATCAACTTGATTCCATTCTTTGCACTTTGTCTTGATCAAACATGAGTCTTTCCAACACTCCTCATTAAGATGATCTCTTGAGGGTAAACACGAATGTTCACACAACCTCCTTCTTCAAGACATGCTTGCAATATGCTCAACTCTCACATGACCAATCTTTGGATAACTCCATGAATAACACCTTGGTCATCACAAGGTCTTCTCCTTTCAAGCTTGAAGCCAACATATGATCTTCAAGCACTCTCTATGGACAAATCTAAAGTATAACTCAAGCAAACCATCAGTCCATAAAGTTTGTCATCAATTATCAAAACCAAACATGAGGGAACATGCCCTTTCAATCTCCCCCATTTTGGTAATTGATGACAAACACATTAAGAGGGTTTATATGATGAATGATGCTAATCATGCAAAGCAAATATGCATGAGCAAGAAGGCAAAAGCTTAAGAACAAAACCAAAGCATGAACCTCCTAAAATAAAATCCTCTAAACTTCTCCCCCTTTGGGATCGATTGCCAAAATGAGTGGAAAAACTTAGAAGGCCGATATAGAATGTGTTCCTCCCAAAAGGGTGTATTTCTCAAGAAATGAGTGGAATAAAATACACATATCCAAAGATACATGGTGGGAGGAAAAACATACTATGTTGAGGATCCAAAGATTGCAAAAACATGAGATGGCACAAATGCATAAGAAAATGCAGGCCATCGAACGATCCAACATGCCAAAAGACTACAATATATTATGATTTGAGCATAGGAGTGTTCTAAAGAAAATAGAGAAGTTCCCAAAGATTTTTTCACTACTTAGAATCTTTGTATTATAATACAAAGTTCACAAAAATTGTATCGTCACTCCCCCAAAATCGATAGAACACAACAAACCAACGGTTGAGCAAGTAGCAAAAGAAATAGTCCTAGGAATGGGCTCAACCAACAAGATGTGTGTGAGTCATGGCAATGCACTTGATACGACTAATATAAGGATGAACATTAAACATCAACATAGTCTTGAAGAAATGAGACTCAAGGTGCTAGACATGTCCTTCCAACATAAGTTAAGAAGGTTACACACATGTAACATCCTCACTGTCATGTAGCAGTAATCACTACAGTGATCCTTTTGTTGATGATCATCACTGTTGCAATCATGCTATGATCATCTTTGCTTTTGATCACATTTAAAAAATTCCTTTGGTTAATATCAAAAATCATGTGAAAATTAACTTTGTCCAAAACTAATGAAACCACTTTTGTTAAATCAGCAATATTCAGTGGACCATGTCCATGTGGGTATGGGAATTTATTAAGCTTTAAAATAAATGCAACAAATAAAAATAGTAGCCAAAAATCCCTTTTCATCAATTGAATAATTAAAACAAATGCAATATGAATTTATTTGTGGCCAAATATTTTTGTGGCACTATTCTATAGGTCAACAATAATTATGGTACCTATACCATATTTTACAAGATTATAAAAGTATGCAAAATAAATAAAAATAGTAAAGAGCAGAAAAGAAAAATAAAACAAAATGGAAAATAACAAGCCTATCTAGCATCCTAGGCATGGCCACCCCGGCCCATCTCTTCCCCCCACTAGGCCGAGCCCATCCGGCCTCTCTCCACCCCCTCCCCTGTTCACCTCGTTCGTGGCGGGCATCCATGGTGCCATGGCCCCGGCTGTCGCCGTGGCGGCCATCCACGGTGCCGCCGACGATTTAAGTACCCCGCTCGCACCCTCTCCCGAAACCCTAACCCTAGATCGACACGGCGCCCCCACCCCTTTCCCTCGTTGTCTTCCCGCTCGCCCGAAAGCCGTTGTCGACGACGTCGTGAACGCACGCGGCCACCATGCTCCCCGGAGCACGCCACCGTGTCTGCGGGCACCGTCGTTGTCACCTACGCCACCGCGCTGCAGGAATTGGGTCGGGAGCCCCTCCACACTGCGCCACGTCGCTGTTCCCCTCCGCAGCCTTGTCGCTCGCCGTCGTCAATTCCGGCCGCCCCGAGCCCTCACCGAGCTTACTGCCACCACCGCTGCTCTGCCGGTGAGCTTGGCCACCTTCCCCTTGCACTCGTGCTCCCTCCCTCTCTCGGTAACCGCCGTCGCCATGGGAGAAGTGCTCCGGACGCCGCCGCACTGAACATCGCCGCCGCCCTAGTCCCTCCTAGCGCGCGCCAGTGACACCGGCGTGCTCCTGGTGAGCTGTAGGTCACACCTCACTAGTGCACACTTGAGGATCTCCACCGCATCCGCCTTCCCGTCGAAGCCTGAGGACCACCCTCGCTACGGCTCGACGCCGACGACCACTCCGGCCACCCCGGCCCCCACCACCACAACCCATCGACGCGGCGTGCTCCAGGCCGTCGAAGGCGCCCTCCCACGCCCTCTCCCGTGCCCTGTAATGTGCACGGGCACGAGCTCTCCGCCGGCCACCACCGCCGGTGACGTCCCCGTGACACTGACGTGTGGGACCCGTGCGTCAGTTGCTTATTTAGCAACCAAACAGTCACTTTGTGACGCCCCCTAAAATCAATCTGTGTACAGTAATCATACACGCAGGGTACACGACTGAGATTAGGGTGCCACGGTGAGAATATCACAGCACAACACTAAACACAAAAGGATAAACCAATATGTTACAATAAAGGGGGTCAGGCGGACCCGAATACATAAGTTATACAAGCCATAATATCTGAGTACAGACATAGTTAGTCAAGTTTTGTCTTAAGAAGGCTAGCACAAATAACATCAGAGATACAGATCGAAAAGGCAAGGCCTCCTGCCTGGGAGCCTCCGAAACTACTCCTGGTCCTGGTCAGCGGGGGTCTCGACGTAGTAGTATCCGCCTCCGGGGTACTCCTGCTCTTGGGCTCCAACGTCGACTGCAGCGGCCGATCAGGCAAAACAGTAAAGGGAATAAAGCAGGTGAGTATCTAGTATACCCGCGAGTCTTACGTCCGCTACTAAGCATTATGCATTTGTATCAACGGAAAGGAGAGGCTGTATATATAGTGGACTGCAAGATAGAAATCAGAATAAGGGTAAGAAGCTAGGCCTATCGAAGACTAGCATCTTCCGACGATGTCTTGCAGCATGAGGTAAGAATCAGCCAACAGTTCATATAAAGCATAAAGTATCAACGAAGCAAAAGTTGCTGCAACATTGTATAATATAAGTTGTAATGATTAACAATAATAATAATGCCTCCGAGTTCCCTTCCTCGACTCCCTGTGAGGAAGAAGACCCGGAACCATACAGTTTAATAGTAATAGTTTCTAGTGGTAAGATCCAGCTTCAGCATAAAGCGTCCTGTTACCGTGGACACGGCTATTCGAATAGATTAATCTTCCCTGCAGGGGTGCACTGGCGTGACTCTACGACGCTCGGATCTCCAGGGTGGCGGGAACCTTGTTAGGGAACGCTCCACCAAAGTTATCCGACACAAAGTAGCCCATCCTTCGGCAATCAACAGAGAGGTCATCCGTCGGACTATATCCTATGTACGCCGGGATTTGGACCCTAACCCGAACGTACTCCTGCACGGTACGTGACTGACCGGTGAAGCAAAATCAAAGCAAATACAAATACACCGCTCGAGAAAGAGAAGACAACACCACTTCCCGGCAATCAGCCCGCGGTACTGCTGACGTCTGAAGACCCTCGAACGAGACTACGATGTAGGGGAGCCCACACTCCATATCCCACGTGTAGGTAGTGCGTACAAGCCAAAAGGCTACTCAAGTCATCCGCCGAACCATTTAGCATTTTAATTAACCTGCGTGACAACCGTTATCGTTGCCTCGACTTAACCGACCCGCGGTCAACGACAGCAGTAAGGACCACCAGTACATCGGTGCCTGCCCTGTCGTCCCACCAAGTCACTGCGGTTACCAATAAGGTGAACCGTCTCCTTACCTTGTCTCGCGTGTGCTCTTGGTAGAGCTCGACTTTCGTGGTTTGGTAACTCTCGCGAGATACGAGCAGGGGCCAAGCACGCCAGTAACGTCGGTCGTACCCTCCCTGTCGTTCCCGACGATATACCTCTCGCGGGCACCGTTGGGTCGCCCTACTTTCTTACCTTAAGGACAACCGATTTCCAGGACCCTATGGCGGCAAGACAAAGTCAGCCTCGAGTGGAGTACAAGGATTACTCCTGGATAGCTCACACTTGAGGTGACTAGGCATAACCCAGATAGGGGCCTTTGGCGGTGTCTGCTTTGTACCGTACCTGTGCAGTTGTATATATGGTATCCGTGTTCACTCCCCTGAGTGATCACGTCCCGCTATCTAGTCCTAGCTAACAATGCGCAGGGCTCACTGCTGAATATATGCATAATTATAACAGGCAGCATAGGATAAAGAAAAAGGTACATCAAGGGGCGACAAAAACATGCTATGCAGTTGAATAGGATTGTAATCGTAGCAGCAACAGTAACCATGCCTAGTGCAAGAAAATACGGAAAAGGTAGGCGATATCTGGGGAAGAGAATGGCTCTGCTTGCCTGGAAGCTCGACGGTAGGGGCAGGGTCGTCGACGAAGTAGTCGTACCCGGTAGCGGTGTAGTCGGCGGTAGCAGCGGGGTCTACCGGATAATAAAAAGGGGGAGAAACATTAAATACAAAGAAATATATACAAACAAATACCTGGCATGAAGTATGCAAAGTTAACGGTGTTCTAACGCAGTGCAAAGAACGTTGCTCGGAGCGGGAATTCATCCGGGGATGAGCTGCCAGCTCCGGGTGATTACCGGACAGGGTGTCCGGAGGGGGAAAGGTTCATGCCGGAGGTGTCGTGGACATCCGACAAAGATAAGGGGGGTATATCCGTGTTAGTTGAACTATTCCGAACAACTTTCGTGTTCGGAGTAAATTCATCCGGGTACTTTTTATCGGTACCGGGAATTATCGACAAACAGCCCGGAGGGGGGGGGATGTCGATGATCGGTGTGTTAGGGGGGTGGGGTAGACATACGGATAGCGTATTCTCATTCGTTGTATTTTTCTGATCAATTTTGATGTATAAAGTTTTTCGATCCGATATACGGATTAAAAGATATTGATTTTATAAGTTTAATCAATTTTTAAAACATTAAAAATCCCTTTTAATAATTTCTTATATTATTTTAGTAACATTATCCAGAACAGTGTTGACTGGTCAAACCTGACCAGTGGGACCCACTGGTCAGCCTCACATGCTAATTAAACATTTTAATTAAACCTAATTACAGTGGGGTCCCACATGTCATACTAACAGAAATAAATTAAATCATTTTGATTTAATTAAAACAGTGGGGTGGCCCACATGTCAGTGACTTATTCTCTAACAGTTATGTTAACAAAGAGTTTTAAGTGACTGGGCCCACTAGTAAGTCTAACAGCTAACAGTTTTTATTATTTCCTAACAGTGGCTTAATTAAACAGGGATTAGCACTGACAGGGGATTAGCCAGCGCTGGACCCACCTATCAGCGAGCCCAGCACAGGCCAGAGCTCGCCGGCGGTGGCCTACACAGTGGCGACGGCGAGGCCCTCGCGGTGCACTCCGGCAGCCAAATCGAACGCAGGCGGGTGGAACCGAACGGGACGAGCTCCGCGCATCCAGGGGAGGCCATGGGAGGTCGTGAGGTGGCCGGAGACAGGGGCAACGGAGAGCGCGGGAGGCGGCCGGGCCACGGATCCGGCGGGGCTGGTGACCGGAGGGGACAACCGAGGCGTAGGGAGATGGGGAGGGAGTGGGAGCTCACAGAGGTCGTGTAGAGGACCAAAGCGGGCTCGGGGAAGGGGCGGTTGGCCGGAATTTGCCTTCGTCCTCGCCGGGGCAGAGGTTGAAGACGACCCCGATGGCGCGGGTACAGGGCGCCGCACTTCGATTCGTTGCAGGGGGTGAAGGAGTCAATCACGGAGAGTCTTCTGGACAGGATGGTGCGTCGCCTCGTCGTCGATGGCCGCGGTGGCGCACGTGCGGCAACGACGACCTGGGCGCGGGCGAGGTGAGGAAGAAGCAGGAGAGAGGGAGGGGGATAACGGCGGCGGCTAGGGGGTTCTAGGGTTCCGGAGCGGGCTCGGGGGGTGGCCTCGGGGTACTTGACCCCGCCGGCGGCTCGCCGGATGGCCGCCATGACGACGTCGACGGCCGTGGCGCCGCGGATGGCTGCCACGCCATTGAGTGAGCCGGGAAGGGGAGGGAGGGGGGTGCGGGCTGGGTGTTGGGCTTGGCCCAGTGGGGGGGAGAGGAGAGGGGTGGGGTGGGCTCCTGCCCATGGGCGTTAGATTAGGATTCCCCTTTTTTTTCATTTCTTTTCTGTTAAATTTTCTTTTGTATTTGTTTTAAATACTTAGACATTTTTGTTAAGCATGAAAGATGCTCCAAAATTATTGTTGCACTATAAGCCATTGTCACAAAATGTCTTGAGCACAAATAAAATCCTTTAGTATTTTAATTAAATATTAAATGATTAAAATGGAATAAACAAGCGACTATTTTGATTGTTCCAATTAATTTAGAGATTAATAAAATCCCCAAATTGATGTGACATGCTCCATTGAATATTAGTGAATTTATATAAGTGGTTTCAAGATTTTTAGAAAAGATTTATTGTCACCATATTTTTAATATTCATCAAAAGGCATTTTAGGGTTTGTTTGAATTTTATTTCAAATGGCTTGGACTTTGTTTTCATCCATGATGATCAAGGCCCATGGTTCACATTGCTTGCAACAATATCAAAGGGAAATTTGAATTTGAACTGAACCAGCTGATCAAACAAAAGTTTTGAACAGTAGAGATGAGGAGTAACCCTGATTACTATTCACTGGCAGTGAGGGTGTTACAAATCTCCCCCACTACAAGAATTCTCGTCTCGAGAATTTAAGTGGTAGAGGTGAAAAGAGCGGGGTATTCTTCACGAAGACGATCTTCGCGTTCCCAAGTGGCTTCATCTTCAGAATGATTCGACCACTGAACTTTGAGAAACTTCGTCGTCTTGTTGCGGGTTTTGCGTTCAGACTGATTAAGAATGCGGCTCGGATGTTCTTGATAAGTCAAGTCCTGCTGAAGCTCAATCATATCATGTTCCACTTCTCGAATAGGGTCCTTGAAGCAGCGTCGGAATTGCGACACGTGGAATACATCGTGGACTTGAGAGAGGTTCGGCGGCAATTCGAATCGGTATGCCACTGGTCCACTCCGAGAAAGAATACGGAACGGGACAATGTAGCGAGGAGCTAACTTGCCTTTGATTCCGAAACGATGGGTGCCTCGCATCGGGGTGACACGGAGGTAAGCATATTCGCCAGGTTGATAAACCATTTCCTTGTGCTTGCGATCATAGTTGCTCTTCTGGCGGGACTGAGCAGCTTTCAAGTGTTCACGAATAACGCGAACCTGATCTTCAGCATGTTGTATGATGTCCGGACCAATGAGAGTTCGTTCTCCAGTTTCTGACCAATTCAGAGGGGTTCGACACTTACGTCCATAGAGAACTTCGAAGGGAGCCATCTGCAAACTAGCCTGATAGCTATTGTTGTACGAGAATTCAGCAAATGGAAGAGATTCCTCCCATTTCTTACCGAATGAGATGACACAAGCTCGCAGCATATCTTCAAGCACTTGATTAACTCGTTCGACTTGTCCTTGCGACTGAGGGTGATAGGCGGTGCTGAAATTCAGGTGAGTTCCCATAGCTTCTTGGAAACTATCCCAAAATCTTGAGGTGAAAATACTGCCACGGTCTGAACTGATCTCCAACTGAATACTGTGGAGCGACACGATTCTGGAGACATACAAGTCTGCCAACTGACTAGCAGAGATCGTCTCCTTGACTGGCAGAAAGTGGGCAACCTTGGAGAAGCGGTCGATGATGACAAAGATAGCATCGTGACCTTTCTGCCATCTGGGAAAACCAGTGACGAAGTCCATTTCAATCTTGTCCCATTTCCATTCAGGAATAGAAAGTGGTTGCAGAGTTCCAGCAGGTCTTTGATGTTCGGCTTTCACGCGACGGCAAACGTCACACTCGTCAACATAACGAGCAATATCTTGTTTCATGTTAGACCACCAGTACCGCTGACGAATGTCTTGGTACATCTTGGTACTACCAGGGTGGATCGACAAAGGTGTATCATGAGCTTCTTTCATGACATCAGGGGCGTAATTCAGGTTTGCCTTCGTTACCGGAACCGCTAAACGACCCTTGTAGTACACCGCATTATCATCATTTTCATCAATAGTGAAGAATGAGGGCTCTCCGCTGGCGACACGCCGCTTAATCTTCCAAATTTCAGAGTCATAATGTTGCACCGTCTTGATGCGGGTGTCGAGGTCTGGTTTGACCACTAGGGAGTTCACATATCCCTGCGGAACAATTTCGATGTTCAGCTTGCGGAGTTCTGCATACAAGCGTGGTTGTTGCACTTGAACTTCAAGTTCACTACAATAGGCTTTACGGCTTAAGGCATCGGCCACCACATTAGCTTTGCCCGGGGTGTAAGAAATTCCCATGTTATAGTCGGCTATTGTCTCGAGCCATCTCTACTGGCGGAGATTCAGATCTGGTTGAGTAAACAGGTACTTCAGGCTTTGGTGGTCGGTGTAGATCTCGCAACGATTACCGACGAGGTAATGTCGCCACAGCTTCAATGCATAAATTACCGCTGCCAATTCAAGATCATGTGTTGGATACTTATCTTCGTGAGAACGCAATTGACGAGAGCCATAAGCAATCACTTTGCGCTCTTGCATTAGGACACATCCTAATCCTTGACGAGATGCGTCACAATATATCACGAAGTCCTTCTGAGTATCAGGCGGAGCAAGCACTGGGGGAGAAGTGAGCTTGTCCTTGAGGGCTTGGAAGCTTTCCTGACATTTATCTGTCCACTCAAACTTGACGCCTTTGTGAAGCAGGTTAGTCAGAGACCTGGCAATCTTGGAGAAGTTCTCGACGAAACGGCGGCAATAGCTGGCGAGTCCGAGGAAACTTCTGACTTGCTTGACAGTCCTGGGCGGAGTCCAGTCAAGAATAGCCTGAATACGTTCGGGGTTGAAGGCAACGCCATACTTGGAAATCACATGACCAAGGTAGGTTACTTCGGGAAGCCAGAACTCACACTTTGAGTACTTAGCATAGAGTTTGTGTTCTCGAAGCTTTTCCAGTATAAGGCAAAGATGTTCAGCATGTTCTGCATCGGTTTTGGAGTAAATCAATATATCATCCAGATAAACCACGACGAACTTGTCGAGGTATTCCATGAATATATATTTCATCAATCTGGAGAAGGTGGCTGGTGCATTCGTCAAGCCAAAGGACATGACAGTGTACTCGTATGACCCATAGCGAGTAATGAATGCGGTCTTTGGGATGTCCTCATCACGGACTCGGATCTGATGGTAACCCAACCTCAAGTCGAGTTTCGAAAACACCGTGGATCCAACAAGTTGATCATACAGATCGTTGATCCGGGGAAGCGGATATTTGTTCTGGATGGTGGCTTGGTTGATGGGTCGGTAATCTTGGACCAAACGATTTGTTCCATCGCTCTTCTTGACAAAGAGCGAAGGGGCTCCCCAAGAAGAGGAACTTGGGTGAATGAATCCTTTGTGAAGTGCTTCGTCGATCTCCTTCTTCAGTTCAAGGAGGTGGTGAGGTGGCATCTTATAGGGACGCTTGGCAATAGGGACGGTGCCAGGCTTCAAGTCGATGACGAATTCAACCTCACGGATCGGGGGTATTCCCGGGATTTCTTCTGGAAAGACGTCGGGAAAATCACGAACGACTGGAACGTTCTCAATCCCGTCAAGAGGTGAGACATTCAGAGCATTCATCATATAGATGTGCGTTTCAGCATCACGGGTAATCCAGGTGGTGTGGTTAACAATCTCGCCGGAGGGGTGAAAAAGTTGGACAGAACTGGTGCCACAATAAAGTGCGGCATCGTGGACTTTCAACCAATCCATGCCCAGAATGAGGTCTATAGTGGAAGACTTCAGGAGGATGGGGGAAGCAAGGAACTCAATTCCTTCAATTTCGACGATGGTTTTGGGCACTATCTTGGAGGTGTGGCAATGACCTATCGGAGTGCGGACAACCATCGGTGGATCCATCTTTTCTACCATGAAGTTATGCGACAATGCAAATGCTTCCGACATGAATGAATGCGATGCTCCTGTATCAAATAAAACAGCATCAGGTATTGAATTAACAAGAAGGGTACCCATCACGGTAGCAGGTTGCTCCTGAGCTTCTTCGACATTAATGTTGTAAGCATGTCCGCGAGTGTGAGAAGAAGACCCAGTGTTATAGTTGGGGGTCCTGTTGTTGCCACGGCCATTTCCACGGCCAGCAGGGTGAACTACCAGTTGATTCTGTCGCTGGGGGCAGTCTTTGGAAAAGTGACCTGGCTGATGGCACTTGAAGCACAGGCCATCCTGAGGACGGAGGGGTGCAGTGTCAGTCTTCGGCTGTCTCGGCGGGGGCGGAGGCAGACGAGGTGCAACATACGACGGCCTTGGTACAGGGGCATTTGGACGATACACACTGTGTGGAAGCCAAACGCGTTGCTTCTGTGCTGTGCCCGAAGATGAGCCAGCATCACGGGGGCGCTTCGCCGAACCACCGAACTTAAGCTGAGCGGTCTCAAGGGTGATAGTTTGATTCACCATGGTGGCGAAGTCGGGGAAGACGTGCAAAGCCAGTGCAAGCTGGAGATCGGCGTTGAGTCCATCACGGAACTTCTCTTGCCTACTTGCATCATTGGGGAGGTCACTTGCAGCATAGCGGGAGAGGCGGAGGAACTCCCTCTGATATGCCTCGACAGTTTTGTTGCCCTGAACGAGGTTGCGGAACTCGGCCTTCATACGGTTCATAATCGCCTGGGGGACATAACGAGCACGGAAGGTAGCCTTGAAGTCATTCCAGGTGACGACAGTCCCTTCAACTAGCGAGCCCTTGTAAGTGTCCCACCAATGAGCAGCGGGGCCACGCAGGAAATAGGACGCAAAGTTGACGTAATCAGCAGCGCTCACATTAGCGAACTCCAGCTGTCGAGTGATGTCACGAAGCCAATCATCAGCATCCAGCGGCTGTTCAGACTGGTGGAAGAGAGGGGGATTGAGACGCATGAAATCCCGCAGAGTAACCACAGGCGGTTGATGCTGGTGCTGGTTCTGGTTCTGGTTCTGATTCTGGAGCTGATCTATGACTCCTTGCATAAACACTTGGTTCATCTGAAACTGCTGCATCATCGCGGCCATGTAGTCCGGCGGCGGAGGTGGATCGTTGGCACCACGACCACGACCACGACCACCACGACCAGCCATCCTGCTAGAATTTAACAGGGGTATTTCAGCGACGAACATTTTTAACGAGATGCCGGAAACGAGTAAGAGGTAAAGCGACAACAAAGAGGAGGCGCGGATATATAGGGGTAGTCATATAAGACATACACATCCACACATAGAATCAATCGAAAATCGGGCAGCGTAACGTCGTAGAAATTAAGGAAAAAGGACACACTAGGCGGCGCGCAGACCGCGGTAAGGATTACACGACGCGACATAGATTCCACTATGTCAATCACGCCGCAAGAAAACTGTTGGCCACAGGAGTTGATGCCAGAGAACGCGCGGCCTGCCCAGAATGAGAATGGGATCCGCGGTCCGGGACCTGGGGTATGACTCCTGCGACACGACTCAATCAATGGGGGGGGAAGCACCAAAAACGCCGGGTGGAATCAAGAGATCGTGATCCTAATGTCAGATTTTTTAAAACTTACCAGCAAGGATAAAAGAGCAGATTCCCAGAGCATAGGTAAGGAGAAAAGGATCCTAATACCATAGATACCACACGTAGTGACATCGATGTGGGCCCGTAAGCCACATATTAAGTTAGAAAAATAGTTTTTCAAAGTCTAGACTCAACTTCGACCAGGTAGTGGTGGGGTGGCTTCCTACAGGCAGTCGGCTCTGATACCAACTTGTGACGCCCCCAAAAATCAATTCGTGTACAGTAATCATACACGCAGGGTACACGACTGAGATTAGGGTGCCACGGTGAGAATATCACAGCACAACACTAAACACAAAAGGATGAACCAATATGTTACAATAAAGGGGGTCACGCGGACCCGAATACATAAGTTATACAAGCCATAATATCTGAGTACAGACATAGTTAGTCAAGTTTTGCCTTAAGAAGGCTAGCACAAATAACATCAGAGATACAGATCGAAAAGGCAAGGCCTCCTTCCTGGGAGCCTCCGAAACTACTCCTGGTCCTGGTCAGCGGGGGTCTCGACGTAGTAGTATCCGCCTCCGGGGTACTCCTGCTCCTGGGCTCCAACGTCGACTGCAGCGGCCGATCAGGCAAAACAGTAAAGGGAATAAAGCAGGTGAGTATCTAGTATACCCGCGAGTCTTACGTCCGCTACTAAGCATTATGCATTTGTATCAACGGAAAGGAGAGGCTGTATATATAGTGGACTGCAAGATAGAAATCAGAATAAGGGTAAGAAGCTAGGCCTATCGAAGACTAGCATCTTCCGACGATGTCTTGCAGCATGAGGTAAGAATCAGCCAACAGTTCATACAAAGCATAAAGTATCAACGAAGCAGAAGTTGCTGCAACATTGTATAATATAGGTTGTAATGATTAACAATAATAATAATGCCTCCGAGTTCCCTTCCTCGACTCCCTGTGAGGAAGAAGACCCGGAACCATACAGTTTAATAGTAATAGTTTCTAGTGGTAAGATCCAGCTTCAGCATAAAGCGTCCTGTTACCGTGGACACGGCTATTCGAATAGATTAATCTTCCCAGCAGGGGTGCACCGGCGTGACTCTACGACGCTCGGATCTCCAGGGTGGCGGGAACCTTGTTAGGGAACGCTCCACCAAAGCTATCCGACACAAAGTAGCCCATCCTTCGGCAATCAACAGAGAGGTCATCCGTCGGACTATATCCTATGTACGCCGGGCTTTGGACCCTAACCCGAACGTACTCCTGCACGGTGCGTGACTGGCCGGTGAAGCAAAATCAAAGCAAATACAAATACACCGCTCGAGCAAGAGAAGACAACACCACTTCCCGGAATCAGCCCGCGGTACTGCTGACGTCTGAAGACCCTCGAACGAGACTACGATGCAGGGGAGCCCACACTCCTTATCCCACGTGTAGGTAGTGCGTACAAGGCAAAAGGATACTCAAGTCATCCGGCGAACCATTTAGCATTTTAATTAACCTGCGTGACAACCGTTATCGTTGCCTCGACTTAACCGACCCGCGGTCAACGACAGCAGTCAGGACCACCAGTACATCGGTGCCTGCCCTGTCGTCCCACCAAGTCACTGTGGTTACCAATAAGGTGAACCGTCTCCTTACCTTGTCTCGCGTGTGCTCTTGGTAGAGCTCGACTTTCGTGGTTTGGTAACTCTCGCGAGATACGAGCAGGGGCCAAGCACGCCAGTAACGTCGGTCGTACCCTCCCTGTCGTTCCCAACGATATACCTCTCGCGGGCACCGTTGGGTCGCCCGACTTTCTTACCTTAAGGACAACCGATGTCCAGGAGTGGAGTACAAGGATTACTCCCGGATAGCTCACACTTGAGGTGACTAGGCATAACCCAGATAGGGGCCTTTGGCGGTGTCTGCTTTGTACCGTACCTGTGCAGTTGTATATATGGTATCCGTGTTCACTCCCCTGAGTGATCACGTCCCGCTATCTAGTCCTAGCTAACTATGCGCAGGGCTCACTGCTGAATATATGCATAATTATAACAAGCATCATAGGATAAAGGAAAAGGTACATCAAGGGGAGACAAAAACATGCTATGCAGTTGAATAGGATTGTAATCGCAGCAGCAACAGTAACCATGCCTAGTGCAAGAAAATACGGAAAAGGTAGGCGATATCTAGGGAAGAGAATGACTCTCCTTGCCTGGAAGCTCGACGGTAGGGGCAGGGTCGTCGACGAAGTAGTCGTACCCGGTGGCGGTGTAGTCGGCGGTAGCAGCGGGGTCTACCGGATAATAAAAAGGGGGGGAGAAACAGTAAATACAAAGCAATATATACAAACAAATACCTGGCATGAAGTATGCAAAGTTAACGGTGTTCTAACGCAGTGCAAAGAACGTTGCTCGGAGCGGGAATTCATCCGGGGATGAACTGCCAGCTGCGGGTGATTACCGGACAGGGTGTCCGGAGGGGGAAAGGTTCATGCCGGAGGTGTCGTGGACATCTGACAAAGATAAGGGGGGTGTATCCGTGTTAGTTGAACTATTCTGAACAACTTTCGTGTTCGGAATAAATTCATCCGGGTACTTTTTATCGGTACTGGGAATTATCGACAGACAACCCGGAGGGGGAGGATTTCGATGATCGGTGTGTTAGGGGGGTGGGGTAGACATACGGATAGCGTATTCTCATTCATTGTGTTTTTCTGATCAATTTTGATGTATAAAGTTTTTCGATCCGATATACGGATTAAAAGATATTGATTTTATTAGTTTAATCAATTTTTAAAACATTAAAAATCCCTTTTAATAATTTCTTATATTATTTTAGTAACATTATCCAGAACAGTGTTGACTGGTCAAACCTGACCAGTGGGACCCACTGGTCAGCCTCACATGCTAATTAAACATTTTAATTAAACCTAATTACAGTGGGGTCCCACATGTCATACTAACAGAAATAAATTAAATCATTTTTATTTAATTAAAACAGTGGGGTGGCCCACATGTCAGTGACTTATTATCTAACAGTTATTTTAACAAAGAGTTTTAAGTGACTGGGCCCACTAGTAAGTCTAACAGCTAACAGTTTTTATTATTTCCTAACAGTGGCTTAATTAAACAGGGATTAGGACTGACAGGGGATTAGCCAGCGCTAGACCCACCTGTCAGCGAGACCAGCACAGGCCAGAGCTCGCCGGCGGTGGCCTACACAGTGGCGAAGGCGAGGCCCTCGCGGTGCACTCGGGCAGCCAAGTCGAACGCGGGCGGGTGGAACCGAACGGGACGAGCTCCGCGCATCCAGGGGAGGCCATGGGAGGTCGTGAGGTGGCCGGAGACAGGGGCAACGGAGAGCGCGGGCGGCGGCCGGGCCACGACTCCGGCGGGGCTGGTGACCGGAGGGGACAACCGAGGCGTAGGGAGATGGGGAGGGAGTGGGAGCTCACAGAGGTCGTGTTGAGGACCAAAGCGGGCTCGGGGAAGGGGCGGTTGGCCGGAATTTGCCGTCGTCCTCGCCGGGGCAGAGGTTGAAGACGACCCCGATGGCGCGGGTACAGGGCGCCGCAGTTCGATTCGTTGCAGGGGGTGAAGGAGTCAATCACGGAGAGTCTTCTGGACAGGATGGTGCGTCGCCTCGTCGTCGATGGCCGCGGTGGCACACGTGCGGCAGCGATGACCTGGGCGCGGGCGAGGTGAGGAAGAAGCAGGAGAGCGGGAGGGGGATAACGGCGGCGTCTAGGGGGTTCTAGGGTTCCGGAGCGGGCTCGGGGGGTGGCCTCGGGGTACTTGACCCCGCCGGCGGCTCGCCGGATGGCCGCCACGACGACGTCGACGGCCGTGGCGTCGCGGATGGCTGCCACGCCATTGAGTGAGCCGGGAAGGGGAGGGAGGGGGGTGCGGGCTGGGTGTTGGGCTTGGCCCAGTGGGATGGAGAGGAGAGGGGTGGGGTGGGCTCCTTCCCATGGGCGTTAGATTAGGATTCCCCTTTTTTTCATTTCTTTTCTGTTAAATTTTCTTTTGTATTTGTTTTAAATACTTAGACATTTTTGTTAAGCATGAAAGATGCTCCAAAATTATTGTTGCACTATAAGCCATTGTCACAAAATGTCTTGAGCACAAATAAAATCCTTTAGTATTTTAATTAAATATTAAATTATTAAAATGGAATAAACAAGCTACTATTTTGATTGTTCCAATTAATTTAGAGATTAATAAAATCCCCAAATTGATGTGACATGCTCCACTGAATATTAGTGAATTTATATAAGAGGACAAGATTTTTGGAAAAGATTTATTGTCACCATATTTTTAATATTCATCAAAAGGCATTTTAGGGTTTGTTTGAATTTTATTTCAAATGGCTTGGACTTTGTTTTCATCCATGATGATCAAGGCCCATGGTTCACATTGCTTGCAACAATATCAAAGGGAAATTTGAATTTGAACTGAACCAGCTGATCAAACAAAAGTTTTGAACAGTAGAGATGAGCAGTAACCCTGATTACTGTTCACTGACAGTGAGGGTGTTACACACTTACATGTGGACCCTGCTCTTTAAACTAACCATAAGATAAATCAAACTGTTTAATTAAACATTGTGTCTATGACTGTTGGGCCCCACTGCCAGTTTAGTAATTAAAAAGAATTTAGATTTATTCCAGTGTATGACATGTGGGCCCTGGCTCTGTTTTAATTTAATAAAATGTTTATAGATAATGTGAGGCTGACCAGTGGGACCCACTGGTCAGGTTTGACCAGTCAACCCCTCTGTGGATAATGTTGTTATTTAATTAATAAAATAATTCAGAAAATCTTTTTAAATGATTAAAACTTGGAATTTAATTATCTTTTAAACCGTAATTCAGATTCAAAAAATTTATACATCAAAATTGATCAGAAAATATAAGGAATATGGATACGCTATCCGTATACCAACCACACCCCTCTAACACACCGAACATCGAACCGTCCCCCTCCGGACCGTCTGTCTGATGATTTGTCCGGTACTGTCAAAGTATCCGGATGAATTTATTCTGGACACGAAAGTTGTTCGGATTGTTTCAACTAGCACGGTTACACCATCCACACGTTTGTCGGATGTCCACGACACGTCCGGCATGATCCCTTCCCCCTCTGGACACTTTGTCGATAATCACCCGGAGCTGGTATTTCATCCCCGGATGAATTCCCGCTCCGAGCATAACACATTGTACTGCGTTAGAACACCGTTAACATTGCATTCGTCATGCCTTTCATATGTTTGATATGATTGATTTATATTTACTGTTTCTCCCCCCTTTTATTCTCCGGTAGACCCCGCTGCTACCGCCGACTACACTGCTGCCGGGTACGACTACTTCGTCGACGACCCTACTATGTCTGTACTCAGATATTATGGCTTGTATAACTTATGTATTCGGGTCCGCGCGACCCCCCCCCTTTATTGTAACATATTGGTTTATCCTTTTGTGTTTAGTGTTGTGCTGTGATATTCTCACCGTGGCACCCTAATCTCAGCCGTGTACCCTGCGTGTATGATTATTGTACACGGGTTGATTTTAGGGGCGTCACAAGTTGGTATCAGAGCCGACTGCCTGTAGGAAGCCACCCAACCACTACCTGGTTGAAGTTGAGTCTAGACTTTGAAAAACTAATTTTCTAACTTAATGTTTGGCTTACGAGCCTACATCGATGTCACTACGTGTGATATCTATGGTATTAGGATCCTTTTCTCCTTACCTATGCTCTGGGAATCTGCTCTCTTATTCTTGCTGGTAAGTTTTACAAAATCTGACATTAGGATCACGTTCTCTTGATTCCACCCGACGTTCTGGTGCATACCCCTTTGATTGAGTCGTGTCGCAGGAGTTCGGCCCCAGGTCCCGGACCGCGGATTCCATTCTCATTATGGGCAGGCCGCGCGTTCTCTGGCATTTACTCCTATGGCCAATAGTTTTCTTTCGGCGTGATTGACATAGTGGAATCTATGTCGCGTCGTGTAATCCTTACCGCGGTCTGCGCGCCGCCTAGTGAGTCCTTTTTTCTTAATTTCTACGACGTTACGCTGCCCGATTTTCCGGTTGACTCTATGTGTGGATGTGCATGTCTTATATGACTACTCCTATATATCCACGCCTCCTCTTTGTTGTCGTTTTACCTCTTACTCGTTTCCGGCATCTCGTTAAAATTCTCATCCCTGAAATACCCCTATTAAATTTTAGCAGGATGGCTGGTCGTGGTGGTCGTGGTCGTGGTGCCAACGATCCACCTCCGCCGCCGGACTACATGGCCGCGATGATGCAGCAGTTTCAGATGAACCAAGTTTTTATGCAAGGAGTCATAGACCAGCTCCAGAATCAGAACCAGCACCAGAACCAACCTCCTGTGGTTACTCTGCGGGATTTCATGCGTCTCAATCCCCCTCTCTTCCACCAACTTGAACAGCCGTTGGATGCCGATGATTGGCTTCGTGACATCACTTATCAGCTAGAGTTCGCTAATTGAGCGATGCTGATTACGTCAACTTTGCGTCCTATTTCCTGTGTGGCCCCGCTACTCAGTGGTGGGACACCTACAAGGGCTCGCTAGTTGAAGGGACTGTCGTCACCTGGAATGAATTCAAGACTACCTTCCGTGCTCGTTATGTCCCCCAGGCGATTATGAACCGTATGAAGGCCGAGTTTCGCAACCTTGTTCAGGGAAAAAAACTGTCGAGGCATATCAGAGGGAATTCCTCCGCCTCTCCCGCTATGCTGCAAGTGACCTCCCCAATGATGCAAGTAGGCAAGAGAAGTTCTGTGATGGACTCAACTCAGATCTCCAGCTTGCACTGGCTTTGCACGTCTTCCCCGACTTCGCCACCATGTTGAACCAGACTATCACTCTTGAGACTGCTCAGGCTAAGTTCAGGGGTTCGCCGAAGCGCCCCCGTGATGTTGACTCATCTTCGGGCACAACACAGAAGCAACGCGTTTGGCTTCCACACCGTGTGTATCGTCCAACTGCCCCTGCACCAAGGCCGTCGTATGTTGCACATCGTCTGCCTCCGCCCCCGCCGAGACAGCCGAAGACTGAGACTGCACCCCTCCATCCTCAAGATGGCTTGTGCTTCAAGTTCCATCAGCTAGGTCACTTTTCCAGAGACTGCCCCCAGCGATAGAATCAACTGGTAGTTCACCCTGCTGGCCGTGGCAACAACAGGACCCCCAACTATAACACTGGGTCTTCTGCTCACACTCATGGTCATGCTAACCACATTGACGTTGAAGAAGCTCAGGCACAGCCCGCTACAGTGATGGGTACTCTCCTCGTTAACTCAAAACCTGCTACTGTTTTATTTGATACAGGAGCATCACATTGATTCATGTCAGAAGCATTTGCATTGTCGCATAACTTTACATTTGGAAAGATGGACACACCGATGGTTGTTCGCACCCCGATAGGACAATGCCGAACCACCATGATGGTGCCCAATACCACCGTTGTAATCGAAGAAGTTGTATTCCACGTGTCCCCCATCATTCTGAAGTCTTCCACCATAGACCTCATCCTGGGAATGGATTGGTTGAAAGTCCATGATGCCGCACTGTATTGTGGTACCAAGTCTGTCCAACTTTTTCACCCCTCCGGTGAGATTGTTAACCACACCACCCGGGTTACCCCTGATGCTGAAACACATATCTATATGATGAATGCTTTGAACGTCTCGCCTCTTGAAGGAATTGAGCAAGTTCTGGTTGTTTGTGATTTTCCCGACGTCTTCCCAGAAGAACTGCCGGGAATACCCCCGATTAGAGAAGTTGAATTCTTCATCGACTTGAAGCCTGGCACCGTCCCTATTGCCAAGCGTCCCTATAAGATGCCACCTCACCACCTCCTTGAACTGAAGAAGGAGATCGACACAGCGCTCGACAAAGGCTTCATCCGTCCTAGTTCCTCTGCTTGGGGAGCACCTTCGCTCTTTGTCAAGAAGAGTGATGGAACGAACCGTTTGGTCCAAGATTACCGACCTATCAACCAGGCCACGATACATAACAAGTACCCACTTCCTCGGATAAATGATCTGTATGATCAACTTGCTGAATCCAAGGTGTTTTCTAAACTCGAATTGAGGTTGGGTTATCACCAAATCCGAGTCCGTGAAGAGGACATTCCGAAGACCGCTTTCATTACTCGCTATGGTTCATACGAGTACACTGTCATGTCCTTTGGCTTGACGAATGCTCCAGCCACCTTCTCCCGATTGATGAACTATATATTCATGGAATATCTCGACAAGTTTGTCGTGGTTTATATGGATGATATATTGATATACTCCAAGAATGAAGAGGAACATGCTGAACATCTTCGTCTTATGCTGGAAAAGCTTTGAGAACACAAACTCTATGCTAAGTACTCTAAGTGTGAGTTCTGGCTTCCCGAATTAACTTACCTTGGCAATGTGATTTCCAAGGATGGCGTTGCCGTCAACCCAGAACGTATCCAGGCTATTCTTGACTGGACTCCGCCCAGGACTGTCAAACAAGTCCGAAGTTTCCTCGGCCTTGCTAGCTATTGCCGCCGTTTCGTCGAGAACTTCTCCAAGATTGCAAGGCCTCTGACTAACCTGCTTCACAAAGGCGTCAAGTTTGAGTGGACAGATAAATGTCAGGAAACTTTCCAAGCCCTCAAGGACAAGCTCACTTCTCCCCCAGTGCTTGCTCCCCCTGATACTCAGAAGGACTTCGTGATATATTGTGACGCGCCTCGTCAAGGATTAGGTTGTGTCCTAATGCAAGAGCGCAAAGTGATTGCTTATGGATCTCGTCAGTTGCGTGCTCACGAAGAAAACTATCCAACACATGATCTCGAATTGGCAACGGTAATTTATGCATTGAAGCTGTGGTGAAATTACCTCGTTGGTAATCGTTGCGAGATCTACACCGACCACCAAAGCATAAAGTACCTATTCACTCAACCAGACCTGAATCTCCGCCAGCAGAGATGGCTTGAGACAATAGCCGACTACAACATGGGAATTTCTTACACCCCTGGTAAAGCTAATGTGGTGGCCGATGCCTTAATCCGCAAAGCCTACTGTTCTGAACTTGAAGTCCAGATAGAGTAGCCACTTCTGTATGAAGAGCTTAGCAAGTTGAACCTTGAAATTGTTCCGCAGGGACATGTGAATTCCCTTGTTGTTGAAGTAGACCTCGACAAAGACATCAAGTTCATCCAAAGAGATGACTGTGATTACGAAAAGTTGAAGCGATATCTCGCCACAAGAAAGCCCTCAGACTACAGGCTTGCTGATGATCAAGCATTGTACTTCAAGAATCCTTTAGTGGTTCCTAGCAAGGGCTAAACTTGACTTCGGATTTTATGAAAGAAGCTCATGATACCCCGTTGTCGATCCACCCAGGTAGCACCAAGATGTACCAGGACCTTCGTCAATGATACGGTTGGCCTGGCATGAAGAAAGACATTGCTCGTTATGTTGAGGAGTGTGACGTTTTCCGTCGCGTCAAAGCCGAACATCAAAGACCTGCTGGAACTCTGCAAACACTCTCTATTCCTGAATGGAAATGGGACAGGATTGAAATGGACTTCGTCACCGGATTTCCCCGATCACAGAAGGGTCATGATGCGATCTTTGTCGTCATCGACCGATTCTCCAAGGTTTCCCACTTCCTTCCAGTCAAGGAGACGATCTCTGCTAGTCAGTTGGCAGACTTATATGTTTCCAGAATTGTTTCCCTCCACGGTATTCCGTTGGAGATCCGTTCAGATTGTGGCAACATTTTCACCTCGAAGTTCTGGGATAGTTTCCAAGAAGCTATGGGCACTCACCTGAAATTCAGCACCGCTTATCACCCCAGTCGCAAGGACAAGTCGAACGAGTCAATCAAGAGCTTGAAGACATGCTTCGAGCTTTTTTCATTTCATTCGTTAAGAAATGGGAGGAATCTCTTCCATTTGCTGAATTCTCGTACAACAATAGCTATCAAGCTAGTCTGCAGATGGCTCCCTTTGAAGTTCTTTATGGACGTAAGTGTCGAACCCCTCTGAATTGGTCAGAAACTAGGGAACAAACTCTCATTCGTCCGGACATCATTCAGCATGCCGAAGATTAGGTTCGCGTTATTCGTGAACACTTAAAAGCTGCTCAGTCTCGCCAGAAAAGCAACTATGACCGCAAGTACAAGGAAATGGTCTATCAACCCTGTGAACAAGCTTACCTTCGTGTCACTCCCATGAGAGGCACTCATCATTTCGGGATCAAAAGAAATTTAGCTCCTCGCTACATTGGCCCGTTCCATATACTTTCCAGAAGTGGACCAGTGGCATACCGATTGGAATTGCCGGCAAACCTCTCTCAAGTCCACGATGTCTTTCACGTGTCGCAACTCCGACGCTGCTTCAAGACCCTATTCGAGAAGTGGAACATGATATGATTGAATTGCAACAGGACTTGACTTATCAAGAACATCCGAGCCGCATTCTCGATCAGTCTGAACACAAAACCCGCAACAAGACAACCTAGTTCCTTAAAGTTCAGTGGTCGAATCATTCTTAAGATGAAGCCACTTGGGAAAGCGAAGATCGTCTTCGTGAAGAATACCCCGATCTTTTCCCCTCTACCGCTTAAGATTCGCGGGACGAGAATTCCTGTAGTGGGGGAGATTTGTAACATCCTCACTGTCATGTAACAGTAATCACTACAGTGATCCTTTTGTTGATGATCATCACTGTTGCAATCATGCTATGATCATATTTGCTTTTGATCACATTTCAAAAATGCCTTTGGTTAATATCAAAAATCATGTGACAATTAACTTTGTCCAAAAATTATGAAACCACTTTTGTTAAATCACCAATATTCAGTGGACCATGTCCATGTGGGTATGGGAATTTATTAAGCTTTAAAATAAATGCAACAAATAAAAACAGTAGCCAAAAATCCCTTTTCATCAATTGAATAATTAAAACAAATGCTATATGAATTTATTTGTGGCCAAATATTTTTGTGGCACTATTCTATAGGTCAATAATAATTTTGGTACCTATACCATATTTTACAAAATTATAAATTATGCAAAATAAATAAAAATAGTAAAGAGCAGAAAAGAAAAATAAAACAAAATGGAAAATAACAAGCCTATCTAGCATCCTAGGCATGGCCACCCCGTCCCATCTCTCCCCCCCACTAGGCCGAGCCCATCCGGCCTCTCTCCACCCCCTCCCCTGTTCACCTCGTCCGTGGCGGGTATCCATGGCGCCACGGCCACGACTGTCGCCGTGGTGGCCATCCACGATGCCACCGGCGAGTTAAGTGCCCCGCATCGCGCCCTCGCCCGAAACCCTAACCCTAGATCGACACGGCGCCCCCCACCCCTTTCCCTCGTTGTCTTCCCGCTCGCCTGAAAGCCGTCGTCGACGCCGTCATGAACGCGCGCGGCCACCATGCTCCCCGGAGCGCGCCACCGTGTCTGCGGGCACCGTCGTCGTCATCTACGCCACCGCGCTGCAGGAATTAGGCCGGGAGCCCCTCCACACTGCGCCACATCGCTGTTCCCCTCCGCAGCCCCGTTGCTCGCCGTCGTCAATTCCGGCCGCCCCGAGCCCTCACCGAGCTTACTGCCACAACCGCTGATCTGCCGGTGAGCTTGGCCACCTTCCCCTTGCGCTCGCGCTCCCTCCCTCTCCCTCTCCCGGTAACCGCCGTTGCCATGGGAGCAGTGCTCCGGCCGCGCCGCACTGAACATCGCCGCTGCCCTAGTCCCTCCCAGCGCGCGCCAGTGACACCGGCGTGCTCCTGGTGAGCTGTAGGTCACGCCCCACTAGTGCACACTTGAAGATCTCCACCACATCCGCCTTCCCGACGAAGCCCGAGGACCACCGTCGCTACGGCTCGACGCCGATGACCACTCCGGCCACCCCGGGCCCCACAACCACAACCCATCGACGCGGCGTGCTCCAGGCCGTCGAACGCGCCCTCTCACGCCCTCTCCCGTGCCCTATAACATGCACGGGCATGAGCTCGCCGCCGGCCACCACCGCCAGTGACGTCCCCGTGACACTGACGTGTGGGACCCGTGCATCAGTTGCTTAGTTAGCAACCAAACAGTCACTTACATGTGGGCCCTGCTCTTTAAACTAACCACAAGATAAACTAAACTGTTTAATTAAAAATTGTGTCTATGACTGTTGGGCCCCACTGCCAGTTTAGTAATTAAAAATAATTTAGATTTATTCCAGTGTATGACATGTGGGCCCTAGCTCTGTTTAATTTAATAAAATGTTCATAGATAATGAGAGGCTGACCAGTGGGACCCACTGGTCAGGTTTGATCAGTCAACCCCTCTGTGGATAATGTTGTTATTTAATTAATAAAATAATTCAGAAAATCTATTAAAATGATTAAAACTTTGAATTTAATTATCTTTTAAACCGTAATTCAGATTCAAAAACTTTATACATCAAAATTGATCAGAAAAATATAACGAATACGGATACGCTATCCGTATACCAACCACACCCCTCTAACACACCGAACATCGAACCATCCCCCTCCGGACCGTCTTTCCGATGATTTGTCCGGTACTGTCAAAGTATCCAAATGAATTTATTCTGAACACGAAAGTTGTTCGGATTGTTTCAACTAGCAAGGTTACACCATCCACACGTTTGTCGGTTGTCCACGACACCTCCAACATGATCCCTTCCCCATCCGGACACTTTGTCGATAATCACCCGGAGCCAGTATTTCATCCCCGGATGAATTCCCGCTCCGAGCATAACACATTGTACTGCGTTAGAACACCGTTAACATTGCATTTTCATGCCTTTCATCTGTTTGATATGATTGCTTTATATTTACTGTTTCTCCCCCCTTTTATTCTCCGGTAGACCCCGCTGCTACCGCCGACTACACTGCTGCCAGGTACGACTACTTCGTCGACGACCCTACCTCTACCGTCGACCTTCCAGGCAAGAAGAGCCATTCTCTTCCCCAGATATCTTCTACCTTTCCGTACTTTCTTGCACTAGGCATTGTTACTGCTGCTGCTACGTTACAATCCTATTCAATTGGATAGCCTGTTTTTGTCGCCCTTTGATGTACCTCCTTTATCCTGTGCTTCCTATTATAAAAATGTTATATTCAGCAGTGAGCTCTGCGCATTTTTAGCTAGAATTAGTTAGCGGGCCGTGACCACTCAGGGGAGTGAACACGGATACAATATATACAACTTCACGGGTACGGTACAATGCAGACACCGCCTAAGGCCCCCTAGCTTGGCTCTGCCGAGCCACCATCAAGTGTGAGCTTACAAGGAATAATCCTTGTAATCCACTCGTTGCCGACTCTGCATAGCCGGTCTATGTACCTGAGCAACGGTTGTCCTTAAGGTAAGAAGTCGGGCGACCCAACGGTGCCCGCGAGCGGTATTGCGCCGGGAACGACAGGGAGGGTACGACCGACGTTACTGGCGTGCTTGGCCCCTACTCGTATCTCGCAAGAGTTACCAAGCCACGAAAGTCGAGCTCTACCAAGAGCACATACAAGACAAGGTAAGGAGACGGTTCACCTTGTTGGTAACCACAGAGACTTGGTGGGACGACAGGGCAGGCACCGATGTACTGGGGGTCCTGACTGCTGTCGTTGACCGCGGGTCAGTTAAGTCGAGGAAACGATAACGGTTGTCACACATGTTAATTAAAATGCTAAATGGTTCGGCGGATGACTTGAGAGGCCGCAAAGGCCTGTACGCACTACCTTCACGTGGGATAAGGAGTTATGGGCTCCCCCGCGTCGTAGTTTGTCCGAAAGCTCCTCAGAAGTTAGCAGTACCGCGACCTACGCCGGGAAGTTGTGTCTTATTTGCTCGAGCGGTGTGTATTTGGATTTGCTTTTGCTTCACCGGCCAGCCACACACCGTGCAGGAGCATGCAAGGGTGAGGGACGTAGACCCCTTGGCGCATAGGATATAGTCTGGCGGATGGCCTCTCTGTTGAGCCTAGGATGGGCTGCGTCGTGTTGGATAGCTTTGGTGGAGCGTTCCTAACAAGGTTCCCGCCACCCTGGAGATCAGAGCGTGCAGGCTTAACAATAGTGCACCCCTGCAGGGAGTTAGTTCTATTCGAATAGCCGTGTCCACGGTAACAGGATGCTTTATGCTGAAGCTGGATCTTACCACTACAAACTACTACTATTAAACTATATGGTTCCGGGTCTTCTTCCTCGCAGGGAGTCGAGGAAGGGAACTCAGAGGCATTATTATTATTAATCATTACAACTTACTATTATACAATGCTGCAGCAACTTCTGCTGCATTGTTATTACATTCATGCTATTGAACTGTTGGTTGTTTCTCTTCTCATGCTGCAAGACATGTCAGAAGATGCTAGTCTTCGATAGGCCTAGCTTCTTACCCTTATTCTGATTTCTACCTTACATTCCACTATATACAACCTCCCCTTTCCATTTGATACAAATGCATAATGCTTAGTAGCGGATGTAAGACTCGCGGGTATGCTAGATAACCACCCTTGCTTTATTTCCCCCTTTTTGCTTTGCCTGATCGGCCACTGCAGTCGACGTTGTAGCCCAGGAGCATGAGTACCCCGGAGGTGCCTACTACTACGTCGAGACCCCCGCTGACCAGGACCAGGAGTAGTTTTGGAGGCTCCCAGGCAGGAGGCCTTCACTTTTCGATCTGTATCTCTGATGTTTATTTGTGCTAGCCTTCTTAAGGCAAAAGTTGACTAACTATGTCTATACTCAGATATTATGGCTTGTATAACTTATGTATTCGGGTCCGCGCGACCCCCTCTTTATTGTAACATATTGGTTTATCCTTTTGTGTTTAGTGTTGTGTTGTGATATTCTAACCGTGGCACCCTAATCTCAGCCGTGTACCCTACGTGTATGATTACTGTACACGGATTGATTTTGGGGGCGTCACAACACACACACAAACAACAAATGGGTTCACAAGCTTAATAAAATGCAAAGTGAAATCAAGGCTTGTGACAACCCCATGGTGAAGATGGAAAATAAAAGGTTCATCAAGACAAGCATGATGAAAACAATCTTGACCACCAAAAGAGTGCATTAAGATGAATAAAATTAAGACACACACTCAAAGACACACACTTTCATGAAACCACCAAAGAATTCATCATTAAAAATAAAGGTGGACATGACAGAAAAAGGATATCCACTAAATGTGTAACTTCTCTCAAGTGTATGAGATTCTAGGTAAATGCAATATCCACAAAGAAGCATGTACACACAAAATAGTTACAAAAGGAAAGAACAAGATATCCAAATGGAAGTCATAAATTTACGAATAGGATCATTGCTTGAAAGAATAGAAAATGGCTTAATATTATCTTATTGTATAAGAATGAACTCCACACACATAAAAGTCATCACAACTAGCAACAAGGAACAAGAGATAGTTGGGATGCTTTGAACAAGGAAACAAGTATCGCAACAAAGGATATATCTTGCAATTCTATAACAATTCAAGAACCGCAACAATTGCAAATGATTAATGACATGCCATGATGCAACCTACACAAGGTTGAATGCAATAAATGTATGCATGGGGTAGATACTTGTTACCGAGATAGCATGGGAATGATGTAGTAGAAAGAGTCTTCATTGATCATCCTAGCTTGACTCCAAAAGGCACATGGTGACACCACCTTCCTTGTGGCTAAAACAATCCTCCAATGCATCTCCAAAGTTCCTAGAATCAACATTAACAAACAAAATGGTACCCAAACTCATTGGGACCCAAGAGTTAGAGGAACAAAAATGCATAGGACAAACTCCAGAAGAATAAGGGCATATGAACATGGAGATGAATTCCATGCACATATTAGCCAATAAAGAAGTGGATGGAGTTTAACCTATATATAGGATCAAAGAAAGAAATCATGCATCGGAACTACACATAGAAAATATGCATGCACAAGACTTTCAAGAACCAAAAGGAAATACAATTTGGACAAAACACCAAGTAAACCAAGATGGCACACCAAAGGGTGCCACAACATAGGGTTGTCCGAGTTATATCAAAGGTCCAAATCAACACATGATAGGAGAAAAGTAGCAATTAACACATGGTCAATGGCTACACTAACCAACAAATGAGAAGAAAAACCACTTGAATCCCATCCCAATCAACACATGATTGAATAGGAAAACAATTGAAAAGGATACCAACTGAACAAAAGATTCCAAAATAAGATTCCAATTAAAAATAAGATTTCAAAATAAACTTGTCACTTGGAGTATACCAAATAAAAGATACATCAAGGAATGGGGTATCAATTGGTACACCAATTGATCGAGAGTATGATATCAAATAAAAGAAATCAAAGAAGGAGATATCAAACTCTCAAAAAGAGCATAATTCCAAAAAAACTATGCCCTGAACAAATATGATGGCACAAAGCACCAAAGAGAATATGTCTTCCAATAACACACACTTGATATGGATCATAAGATGTGTAACACCCCGGGTGTCAGCTACAGTAATCACTTTTGAAATGCCAAGTCACCATGGTTACTGTGCATTGATCACCCTTGATCCCAAAACAAAACTCAAATTCAAATTCAAATTGAGCTAAAAACAAAGTGGCAAAAAAAGTTCAACCTAAAATTGCGCAACCACTTTTGTATAATGCCTAACATTCATTGGATCACTTCCATATGGATATGGAGATTTGTTGAGCTATTAAATAAATCAAAATATTCAAACAGTAGCTTAATCAATCCATTTTAATCATTTGTTATTTAAATAAAATGTTAAATGAATTTATAAAAGGACAAAACTTTTTGTGGCACTCTATTGTTGTGACATACTAATTATGGAACATATTACATGTTTTATAAAAATACAAAAGCTAATAAAATAATTGCTATAAGAAAAGATAGAAAACAAAAATAAAAAGAAAAGGGGAAAAACTCATCCCTCGCCCTAGGTGAGGCCCACCCCGGCCCACCTCCCTCTCTCCTTCTTCCTTTGCATTGTTCCTCCGACCCACTGCCGACGCCATGGTGACCGGGGCACTCGTCCCCGTCGAGCCTGCTCGTCGAGCCGCTACAGTGCTGCCCCTCGCGGATAAGAACGAGCCCGTGGACACGTTGGACACGCCCAGGATCTTTCTCCCCTCTCCACTGCTCGTCCTCATCTTCCACCTCCCGCCCGTCATCGCCATGGCCGCCCCATCATGAACCTGCGCGCCCACTGAGCTCCCATGTCCCATCCAACGTGTCCGATACGTGCGCCATGGTCGTCCTTGTCTGCGTGCAGAAGGAATTGAACCCGGAGCCACCGCACGGAGCGCTATGTCGCCGTCTTCAACCTCTAGCCCGCCGGCGAGCTCCTTCAAATTACGGCCGGCCAGCCTTTCCCCGAGCCCATTGCCATCCTCAACCGGCTCGTGGTGAGCTTCTCCTCCATCCTTCCCTCGCCCCTTGTCGATTTGGGCACGTGGGACGTCGTTCCCGTATCATCTGTGGCCTCCATGGCCGGGCCGAGCTCTGCTCGCCCGCGCCCGCGCCCATCCCGTGCTCTGGCCGCGCCCCTGCCTGCGTAGCGCAAGCGTGCCCGTACCCCTGCCCGCCCGCAAGCCCCTGCCGCACCTCTGGCTGCCGCGGCCCCCTCTGGCCGTCCATCTACCCACCACGGCCACTTCCTCGCCGTGCGCCCTGCCTCCCCTGCGCCCCATGGCCCCCAGCCGGAATTCCTCGCCACCCCTGCTTCCCCTCCCCTCCCCTCACTGTAGCCTGGCGCAGCCCCAGCCGGCCGGCCTCGCCGTGCTGCCGCTCGCCGCCGGTGTGGGCGCGCTGGTAACCGGGGATTAACTGACCCCCAACCCCTATGTGTGTATGACCAGTGGGCCCAAGGCCATTTAAATTAAGTTAACTAATCTGCTAAACTAAGCAATTGAAAATAACCCCCTGGGTGTATGGCAGATGGGCCCCAGCCCCTTTAACTTAATTAAGTTGATTAATTAACCCCTGTGGCAATGACACCTAGGTCCCACTGGCAGAGAGATATTTAAAAAATGTTGTATTACAATAGAGACTATGACATGTGGACCCCACTGGTAATTTAATTAAATTAAATGATTTAAATTGCTTCTCTATATGACATGTACCTCCCACCTGTCAGACACTGTTCTGGATAAGGTAGTGGATAATGTTTAATTAAATAAGAATAGAAAATCCAGAAATTGATTTAATTGATTTAAAACTTTAAAATTCAATATCTTTTAAACCGTAAGTCAGATTCAAAAACTTTATACATGAAAATAGATCAGAAAAATCTAACGAATACGGATATGCTACCCATACCCCCACCACACCCCTCTAACATACTGCACACGAGACATTGCCCGTCCAATTGCACTGTCCGGTAATCACCCGGATCCGGTAAAACTCTCCGGATGAAAATGATCTGTATACGAAAGTTATTTAGAATGGATCTGCGAGCATGGATCCACTATCCACATGTCTGTCAGATGTCTCTAACACTACATGCATGGAACCTTCCCCTCCATATCATATGTTCGGTAATCAATCGATACTGATGAGTCAACCCCGGATAAATTCCTGCTCCGAGCAAATCATCGAACACTGCGTTAGAGCCCCGTTGCTTTGTATATGTTATGTCTTACCTTTGTATTGCTATTATGGTTGTGTATTTTCTGTTTCTCTCCCCCTTATTCTCCGGTAGACCCCGTTGCTGCCGCCGACTACACCGTTGCCGAGTATGACTACGTCGTCGACGACCCTACCGCTACCGTCGAGCTTCCAGGCAAGCAGAGCCATTCTCTTCCCCAGATATCGCCTACCTTTCCGTACATTTCTTGCACTAGGCATAGTAACTTCTGCTGCTTAGTTACAATCCTATTCTATTGCATAGCCTGTTTTTGTCGCCCCTTGATGTACCTCCTTTATCCTATGCTGCCTATTATAAATATGATATTTAGCAGTGAGACCTACGCATTGTTAGTCAACTAGGATTAGATAGCGGTCCGTGATCACTATGGCGAGTGAACGCGGATACGATGATTATAACTGCACAGGTACGGTACAATGAAGACACCGCCTAAGGCCCCTACCTCGGCTCTGCCGAGCCACATCAAGTGGAGCTATCGAGTAGTAATCCTCGTACTCCACTCGTTGCTGACTCTGTATAGCCGCCCTAGGGTCCCGACAATGGTTGTCCTTAAAGGTAAGAAGTCGGGAGACCCAATGGTGCCCGCGAGTGGTATTGCGACGGACGACAGGGAGGGTACGACCGGTGTATAGGTGTGCTTCGACCCTAGTCGTTGGCCGCGAGAGTTACCAAACCAAGAAAGTCGAGCTCCTCCAGGAGCACATGCGAGCAAGGTAAGGAGACAGTTCACCTTGTGTAACACCCCGGGTGTCATGCTACAGTAATCATTTTGCTAATGGCGATTACTATGCTAAAGCATTCCTTGATCATCATGAGTCAAATCAAATTTCAAAACCCCTTTGAATTGATTATGATAACAAAGTGCAAAATAAAACTTTGCCCAAAATTCATGCAACCAATTTTGGAAAAGCCCTAAAAATCAGTAGACCATGTTCAACCAACATGGGGTATTTATTTGAATATTTAAATATTGCCAACAAATCTTAACAGTAGCCAAACAACAATATTTAATCATTTTAGATATAGCAATGATTCATATGAATTTATTTGGGCAAAAAACTTCTTGTGCAACTATTATAAAGTGCAACACTAATATAGATGCAAGTTACACATTTTATAAAAATGCAAAAGAAGTTAAAACAAAATAGAAAAGAAAAAGAAATGCTAGCAAACTAAAAATTGCCTAGGGCACAACCTCCCATTTGGGCCAGGCCCAGCCAACCCATCACTCTCCATCCCCTTCACCTGTTCATCCTAGAAATCCCCGAGCTCGCTGTCGACGTCGTGGTCGTCCATGGCCGTGATGGCCACGTGCCGGCCATCCGCCACACCATCGGTGTCCTACAAGTCGCCGCTGAGGCCCCGTTAAAACCCTAGCCTCCCACTTCCCCTCTCCCTCTCGATCTGAGCCGCACCCGAAGGCCGGCGTCGCCATGGCTCCCCATGGCCATGGCCTTGGCCCTCACCTTGCCTCGTCTCCGTGTCTGCCGCTCCGTGGCCGCCCCCCAGCTCGTCTTCGCCCTATGGATCAGCCAGGATGCCACACCGCCGTCGCCTCCTTCATCCTTCCCCGCCTGGATCGCCATGGCCGCCGCAGCCATCGTTGCCCCCACCACTGCTCGGAGGTCTCCCCGCGCCCTTGGTCGCCCTACGGACTCGCTGTGAGCTCCCCATGCCATTCCCGCTCTCCCCCCGTCTCAACTCGTGGCCATGGATGCTGTAAATAGCCACCGTAGCTTGCTCTCCCATCAAGCCATGCCCCGCCGTGGCCTGGGCTCACGCTCCTGGACACGCGTGACCGCGCCCACTCGCCCACTGGCTCTCCTGGCCTCTCCCGCGCGCGCCGCCCACGCTGGCTGCCGCGCCTATTCCCCCTCTCCCCGGTTTGAATCCCCCGTCGGGGCACCGCGCACGTGCTCGGCTGCCGCCTTCCACCATGGATGACCTTGCACGCGCTAAGCTTCGGCTCCGAGCCCGCGCGCCCCTGTGACCCCTCCGCCGTCCACGCCCCAGCCTGGCGCCGCCTGGCGCGCCCGCGCGGTTGCCGCTCTGGCAGCCGCACGCCGCCGAGGCCCTCGTCGCCGGCGGGCACGAGCGGCTCGGCCGTAGGCAGAGACAACCTAGATAATCCCCTAGTTAACCCCCCTGTAAAACAAATTAAAGTTAACCCCCTGAGACTTACAGGTGGGTCCTAGATGTAAGTTAATTTAATTAACTGTTAATTAAATTGGGTATTAGTGCATGTGTCACTGACTGTTGGGGCCTACTGGTTTAATCAGATAATTAAATTGCAATTATAAAAATGTGATATGACAGGTGGGCCACCCCTACTATTTTATCAATTAAAAAATATAACTATTAAATATGCCTATGACATGTGGGACCCACTGGTCAGGTTTGACCAGTCAATAGACTGTTCTGGATAATGTTGATTAAGTGAATTTATTAATTCCATAAAATGATTTTAATTGATTTAATCTTTGAATTTAAATATCTATTAAGCCGTAACTCAAATTCAAAAACTTTATACATGAAAGTTGATCAGAAAAATACAATGAATAAGAATACTGTCGGGACCCGGGGTTAGCGTATGTAATTCCGGTCACAATGCAATCACATGTAGAGACGAGAGCCGTACCCACTTGTCTAAGCAGACAAGGCCAAGCACAGATCACTCTCGGTAAGCATCGAACATGAGGGGCATCCCATCCAGGCCGGATGATCAACTGAGATGGGTCCTCATCGTCCGCTCACAAGTCTAAATGCTTATTGGTGGTGAATTCCATAATCATAGACAAGTCGCCTCAACCATGTTATCGATTGAATCATAACCCTTACATAGACTTACTCCAGCCCGATCACTTAGTCGGGATCTCGGGCGGGCTCAATCATACAACAAAGTGTGCCACGTGACAGAGTCACGAGAAATCGCATCGCGATGCCCCACGCTGCGCACATCTAAGGGCCACTTGGTGTATAAAAGACCGCCAACAAGAACACAACTAAGCTATCGAACCCCACACTAAGACATGCATGTTATAATCATACACGCAGCATAGATGTCCAGTGTAAACAGCAGGTAATCACAACATGAACTCTACAAACTCATAGTCTTTATAACTTCTGCTAAACAGAGCAGACATAGTAGTTGTATTACAAGAAGAGATCACATGAATGTGATCCAACATTACATCAAACATCAACGGAAGCAAATTATGTCTTAGTAAAGACAAGTTTAACAAATGGCTTAAGAAGCCTGAAAGAAAAGTACAACGACCCTCCAAAGGGCACAGGCTGCTGCCTGGAACTATACGACAATGGTCCACGTCGAGCTCGAGGTAGAGGCCACCATCAGGTCAGTGGTCTCGTCTCTAAAACATAGAAGAAGAAAACGTGAGTACAAAGTCGTACTCAGCAAGACTTACATAGGAACTATACTACTCATGCACATGTATCAAGGAAAAGGGAGGTGGGGTTTCACTTGCAGAAGTGCCAGCTTTGACTTGGCTAATCCTGAACTACGAGTACCAGAGAGAGGTAAGAACGTACACGAGTCCAAGTAGCAGTCTCCAACCAATACTCCACTATGGTGCCTTCCTCGACTTCCCCACGAGGAAGCACGCCATAGCACTCACACTTATCTTGGTGTGTTTTAGAAGTATCCAGTTCAAGTTATCTATGATCAAGTAAAGGTCTCCAAGTAGTCCATAACCGCGGACACGGCTATTCGAATAGTTCATTAACCCTGCAGGGGTGTACTGCTACACACACGCCTCATCAGTTACCGCCTGGGGATGGACCCTTCAAGTGAGTACCGGCGAGGATGCTGCCACGACACTTCACTCACGGCACCATCTCTAGTCCTAGGGAGTCGCCTATTTGAGTTGGGACCACAATCGGAATCCGGCCGATTTCTCCGGTGCGGACTCAAACGTTGTGTGACCGCCATCAAGCTCAACTCGATCATGATCACTTGATTCAACGTGCCCACAACCTACGCCAACCACTTACCTTGGTTCCACCTGCTTGAGATCGTTAAAGGGCGAACTACTTGTGACTCCTGGACAGGTCCGGGGTGAGGTACTAGGCCGAGAGGGGTCAGTGAGCCCAATGTGTGGTCGTACTCTTAGTCTTGGATAACAACACAAGAACTCGGGCCTAAGGCAGTGTTCACCGAGACAACCCACTGTGTACTCCTACACAGCCTCTCATCGTTCACCTTTGTTTAGGGTAGATTCACCAACACGTTAACACCATCATTCACATGATCACTACCATCCCGACTCACATCGAAGTAGCCTCAGGTAACAACTCTAAGCATGCAATAAGCTGTAACAGTTGCAGGGCTCCTACATCTGCTAGGATTGTGGTTTGCTTACTACTGTGACAAAATGATAGGTCATGCAAAGGAATGGGTTCAACTAGAGGTAAAACGTATCATGGTGACATCCTAAACATGCATTTGCGAGAATGAAAGGGAACTGAGATTTTATAGACATGATCAAAGAGGGGGCTGCTTGCCTTGCTGACGATCACGATGCAACACTCTTCTGACGTGAGGTTGAACTCGTCTTTGAGATCAACTCTACCGAGAAGAAGAAATCAAAGAAAAACTGGAAGTAAAGCACAATCAATATAATACAATGCACATTCCATATGCAAAACATAACATGGCAATGTGCTGATGTGACCTGTGTTTGAATTGCCACATTTTAATTGAAGTTGATTTGAAAAGTGAATTCAAATTCAAACTCCAAATGTTATTTAAATTTGGTCAACTTGCATTTGCTAATTTTTGTTCATTGGAAACCAAATGGTCATGTGTGTGAAATGCTTCTGAAGTACAAGTGATGTGTGGTGCATTTCAAAGTTTGAAGTTGGAATAGCAATTGAATTGATTTTCAATTAAATCCAAATAAATCAAATAGCAAAAGCTACTGATCCCTTTTTAAGATCAACTCCAACAAAGCCGAAAGTTGGAAATTTGGATAGAGGATTTTCTCCTGATCATTTTTCATATATTACACTTTGAATTTGGAGTTATAGTTTAAAAGTTATTCAATTTCAAAGTTTTGCTTATTTTCTGGAATTTACTGAATAAATTAATTGATTTAGGATTTACTGCGTCATCACTAGGTCATGCTGACGCCAGGGTTTGACCAGTCAAATGACAGGGCGGCCCCACCTGTCAGCCTCAGTGGTTTAAGCCAGGGGTTAATTTGCTCTGTTTAAATTAAAACGCGGATTAACTAGGGCCCTGGGCCCAGTGTTAGTGAGAGAGAGAGAGATTAGGAGCTCGGTTAGGGCTAACCAACCGGCGGTTAAACGCCGATGGCCTAGGCCACGGCGGCGCTCTGCCGGAGTGGGATTTCGGCCACGGGGGAGGGAGATGGAGGCACGGGAGCGTGCCTCGCGCCCGTGCGCTTCTCCTGGAGCATGCAGGGGACCTCGAGGAGGCCCTGAGCCACGGCTACGAAGACGGGAAGCGGCGGCCGGCTACTGACTCCGGCGAAATCGCGCTGCAGAACACGGGGGAGAGAGCTAGGAGGGGGAAATCGAGCGGGAGCTCACGAGGAAGGCGACGACGAGCTCGGGGAGGTCGGAGAGGAGCTGGCCAGGGCGAAGTTGACGAAGACGTCCACGGTGGCCGGCGGTGAACTGGAGAAGGGAGCGACGTCCCTAGGGCCTCCGGGCTCGAATTGAACGTGCACGGTGACGTAACCGAGTGCGGTGGACGTCCTGGACAGCACGGCGGGGCGGCTCGGTGTCGTTGGCCACGGTGGTCCACGTGCTGTACTCCGGCGAACTCTCGGGCAACGAAGAACGCGAGCGGGAGAGAGCAGGAGAGAGACAGGAGAGGAGGGGGAAAGGAAGGAGGCTTCGAGGCGCTTCTCCTCGTCAAGCAGAAGAGGATAGGGGAAGCAGGAGGTGGCGAGGCGGCCGGCGCATGCTCTCCACCGAGCAGCATCGGGGCCAGGGGAGGAAGACGACAGGGGAGGGCCCCTTGGTGGGCTGGGCCGTCTAGGCTAGAAGGCCAGGTAAGGTGGGCTCTGCCCCTTTTTCTTTTGTTTTCTTTTTATTTCTATCTGTTATTTGTTTTTCCCTTTAAATTAAATAGCTAGGGCATTTGTAAAAACTCCCAATTATTTTTATAAAACCAAGGTGACTATATAGAAGTCAATCCCAAGTTTTGGGAATTTTTGAAATTCAATTTATTTGAATTCCAATTCAAATAGGCATTTGATTTAATTTCCAAGCCACTATTTGGATTATTGGAAAATCTATGAGCATGGGATTAATCCCAAATCACTTTTAAAATGATCAGACTCATTTTTAGGATTTTTCAATACATCCAAAAGAATTTTGGAAAAAGACTTATTTCTCGCCTTTTTATTTAATTCAAATAGGCCTTTTCTTTTCCCCATTTCCTTTTCTTTTGCAATTTTTTTTTCAAGATGCAAAAATGCAAGCTTGGAAAAGCACAAACCTAAAATTGGGGTTCTGACAACTCGCCCCCACTCAAAAGAATCTCGTCCCGAGATTCAGAAGTCGTCGGGAAGAGGGTGGGGTACTCAGCTCGTAGACGATCCTCTCGTTCCCAGGTGGCTTCTTTCTCTGAATGATGTGACCACTGCACTTTGAAGAATCTTATCTTCTGACGTCTGGTGCTACGCTCGGCTTCATCAAGAATACGAACAGGGTACTCTCGATATTAAAGGTTATCTTGGAGATCAAGCGTTTCGTGGTCTACTTCGCGGACGGGGTCCTTGAAGCAACGCCTGAGTTGAGAGACGTGGAAGACATCATGAACCTGGGAGAGGTGAGGGGGTAGTTCCAATTGGTAGGCAACTTCTCCACGTTTAGCGAGAACGCGAAAGGGACCGATGTAACCTAGGGCCAACTTGCCTTTGATACCGAAGCGATGGGTACCCTTCAGAGGAGTAACCCGAAGGTAAGCCTTCTCATCCAGATTATAGCTTTCTTCCCTATGATGACTATCATAATAGCTTTTCTGACGAGACTGGGTTGTTTTCAACTTCTCACAAACAATGCGAACCTGCTCTTCTGCATCCTGAATAAAATCCGGTCCAAAGAATTGTCTTTCACCGGTTTCTGACCAGTTTAGGGGTGTTCGACATTTCCGTCTATAGAGAAATTCAAAAGGAGCCATGCCCAAGCTAGATTGGAAGCTATTGTTATACGCAAATTCGGCAAAAGGAAGAGAATTCTCCCATTTCTTTCCGAAAGAGATAACACAAGCTCTGAGCATGTCTTCGAGAATTTGATTGACCCTTTCTACTTGACCACTGGACTGCGGGTGATAAGCGGTGCTAAAGGAGAGGTGGGTTCCCATAGCATTCTGTAAACTTTCCCAAAATTGAGAAGTGAAAAGACTACCACGGTCTGAATTGATTTCCAAAGGAACACCATGAAGTGACACGATTCGGGAGACATACAAGTCCGCTAACTGGCTAGCAGTTATATTCTCACGAACGGGAAGGAAGTGAGCAACTTTGGAAAGTCTATCTATGACAACGAAGATGGCATCATTTCTTTTCTGGGTTTTTGGAAAGCCGGTAATGAAGTCCATACTGACTTTATCCCACTTCCACTCGGGGATAGGCAAAGGTCTAAGAGTACCAGCAGGTCTTTGATGTTCTGCCTTAACACGACGACAAACATCACATTCAGCAATGAATTGAGAAATTTCTCTCTTCATCCTAGTCCACCAAAATCTCTGGCGTAGATCTCGGTACATTTTTGTGCTACCGGGATGAATCGAGAGGGGTGTGTCATGGGCTTCTTTGAGGATGAGTTGCCTTAGTTACCTATTCTTAGGTACTACCAAACGATTTTCAAAGAATACCGTTCCTTTACTATCTGTGGAGAAACATTTAGCAACTCCACTAGCAATGTTCTCCTTGATCCGGCGAACACCGCGTGCACGCCTTTGGGAAACTATGATTTGATCCTCAAGGGTTGGTTTCGCCACCAAGTTGAAAAGAGATCCACGAGGAACAATCTCGAGGTTGAGCTTTCGAAATTCCTCATGAAGAAGTGGTTGATATTGTTGTAACATGAGGTTCTTACAATACGACTTACGACTTAGTGCATCAGCCATGACATTGGCTTTGCCTGGGGTGTAAGAAATTCCTAAGTCATAATCTTTTATCAACTCAATCCAGCGTCTTTGCCTGAGATTAAGATATGGCTGGGTGAATATGTATTTGAGGCTTTGGTGGTCGGAATAAATCTCACAACGATTACCAAGGAGGTAATGTCGCCAAGTTGTCAGGGCATGAACTACGGCAGCGAGTTCAAGATCATGGGTAGGATAGTTCTCTTCATCTGGCCGCAACTGGCGTGAAGCATAAGCTACCACATGTAAATCTTGCATAAGTATGCATCCTAACCCTTGCCGTGAGGCATCACAATAGATCTCGAAATCTTTTTTGGTGTCTGGAGGCGCAAGTACGGGTGCAGAAGTCAATCTTCTTTTTAGCTCTTGAAAGCTTTCCTCGCACTTGGGAGTCCATTCGAATTTCTTCTCTTTCTTGAGGAGTTCAGTTAGAGGCTTTGCAACTTTAGAAAAGTTCTCGACGAAGCGGCGACAATAGCTTGCTAAGCCAAGAAAACTCCTAACTTGCTTAACCGATTCAGGTGGAGTCCAGTCAAGGACGGCCTGAACTCTCTCGGGATTGACAGCAATGCCTTTTGCAGAAATCACGTGGCCTAAGTAGGTCACTTCTGGTAGCCAGAATTCACACTTGGAGAATTTAGCATACAGGCGATGCTCTCTAAGTTTCATCAATACCAGCCTAAGATGTTCTGCGTGATCTTCTTTGTTTTTCGAGTAGATGAGGATGCCATCAAGATAAACTACAACAAATTTATCTAGGTACTCCATGAAGATCGAATTCATCAAGCGCGAGAATGTGGCGGGGGCATTGGTTAAGCCGAAGGACATGACGGTGTACTCGTAAAGACCATAACGAGTAGTGAAAGTCGTTTTGGGAATGTCCTCGTTTCTGATTTTGATTTGATGATAACCTAATCTCAAATCCATCTTGGAGAAGACAGAGGATCCTGCAAGTTGATCATAAAGATCATTGATCCTGGGCAGTGGGTACTTGTTCTTTATCGTCGCTAGATTTAGCGGGCGATAGTCTACGCACATCCTTTCTGTTCCATCTTTCTTTGTTACGAACAGAACAGGGCAACCCCATGGCGATGAGCTAGGGCGGATGAAGCCTTTTGCCAACGACACTTCAAGTTGGATTTTGAGCTCAGCTAACTCACGTGGGGCCATTCTATATGGGCGTCTGGATATTGGTGCGGTTCCTGGGATAAGATCTACTACAAACTCTACAGATTTGTCAGGTGGTATTCCTGGCAGCTCTTCTGGAAAGACATCCGGGAAGTCACGAACCACCGGAATATCTTCAAGGTCTGGAAGAGGAAGCACATTTAAAGAATGCACCTGGGTTTTAGAGCTTGGTGAGGTGTACTTGATTGTCTGGCCTGATGGATGGGTTAGTTTCACTGACTTGGCTTTACAATCAAGGACATCACTCTGTCTTGATAACCAATCCATTCCTAGGATGACATCAATGTCTGAAGACTTGAGGGCTATAAGTGAGGCAAGGAATACTAAACCCTCAATAGCAATTTCATTCTCATGACTCACCATGGTGGTGTGCCATCTGGATCCAGGGGCTTGCACAACTAAGGGGGTGGATAACATCGAAAAAGAGATGTCATGTGACAGTGCAAAGTCCTGGGATATGAATGAGTGAGATGCTCCTGGGTCAAAAAGAACCGAAGCTGGGGTGGAATTGACAGGAAGGGTTCCGAGTACAACATCGGTTGACTTGTGGGAATCTAGAATGGATACATGATTCACATAACCATGTTCATAAACAGGAGGCTTGACATTGGAAGTCTTGGGTAGTGGCTTACCACGACGATAGGTTTGCTTTGGTTTAGGTGTGGTGGCTACATGATTTTGGGGACACTCTCGAACATTGTGACCTGATTGTCCACATTGGAAACAAACACCACATGGAATGAAAGGAACTTGAGCACTTGATTGTCCAACAAAATTCCAAGGAGGAAGATTGGGTTGAGGTGGACGATATATGGTGGTGGGTGGTCTAGAAGCACTTACAGCACGACTGACGTCACTGAAGGGAATCCATACACATCGTTTCCGAGAAACTGGGCCAGAAGATTGGGAAAACTCACGATCACGCTTGCGAGACTCTTCATACAACTCATTTCAATACTCGGCCTTGAAGGATTTGTCGACCAAGTCCCTGAAGTTGACGAACTCGTGAAGATTCAGGTCATGACGAAGGACGGGGCTAAGTCCCTTGCGGAACCTTTCTTGTTTCTTGGCGTCGGTGGATACTTCTTCTTGTGCATAACATGCTAGACGAGTGAACTCAGTCCTATACTCATGAACAGTCATCTTTCCTTGGGTCAGATTGCAAAATTCTTCTCTTTTGCGCTCCATCAGCTGATCCGGAATATGATATCCTCGGAATTCATCATAGAACTCTTGCCAAGTCACCACGTGACCAACTGGTTGCATTGCCACGAAGTTTTCCCACCATTGAAGAGCAGCACCTTCCAGAAAGTATGCTGCGAATAGCACACGATCACCTGGAGCAACATGGGCTGTCTCAAGCTTACGCTCGAGGGAACGAAGCCAATCATCGACATCAAGGGGCTCGGAAGGACATCGGAATACTGGCGGGTTGAGGAGAATGAAGTCCTGGATGGTAACAACACTATGATGCTGACGAGAAGTATTCTGCTCAATACGCTCTAGAAGACGTGTCTGATCACGACGATTCTGTTCAGCCTCCATCATGATTTCTGCCGTTGAGGTTGGTGGTGGAGGTTCTTCATCGTCCACGTAACTAGAACTGGGATCAACACCTTGATTTGCACCTGACATTCTGTGTGATAAGAATCAACAATCAGAATAGGATTTAGGACACAATTCTATGCTAAGATAGAAGACTATAATGCAATAGCATCAAAGCCACAAACGGACAACATAACGGCTGCACCGGGATGGAAATTGAGACAACCTATAGGATAACGGACATCACTTCCACAGAAACACTATGGAATGATGGCTCAGAAAGACCACAACACTCCTACAGCTACAAAGAAGCAAACAACGAGATGTCCTAGTAAAGACATAGATGAGCCTAGTCCTATCTTCCCGTAGAATAAGATGAGGTTGACTCTGAACTCAGATCGATGAGGATAAGGAGAAAAAGAAGTCTTACGTTGTTCCCTTATACCCAAAGTAACTATATAACTATAGAATGCTAGACTCGACAACGGCCAATGGTTTGATAATCCTACAGGCAGTCCTGCTCTGATACCAAGTCTGTCGGGACCCGGGGTTAGCGTATGTAATTCCGGTCACAATGCAATCACATGGAGAGCCGAGAGCCGTACCCACTTGTCTAAGCAGACAAGGCCAAGCACAGATCACTCTCGGTAAGCATCGAACGTGAGGGGCATCCCATCCAGGCCGGATGATCAACTGAGATGGGTCCTCATCGTCCGCTCACAAGTCTAAATGCTTATGGGTGGTGAATTCCATAATCATAGACAAGTCACCTCAACCATGTTATCGATTGAATCATAACCCCTACATAGACTTACTCCAGCCCGATCACTTAGTCGGGATCTCGGGCGGGCTCAATCATACAACAAAGTGTGCCATGTGACAGAGTCACGAGCAATCGCATCGCGATGCCCCAAGCTGCGCACATCTAAGGGCCACTTGGTGTATAAAAGACCGCCGGCAAGAACACAACTAAGCTATCGAACCCCACACTAAGACATGCATGTTATAATCATACACGCAGCATACATGTCCAGTGTAAACAACAGGTAACCACAACATGAACTCTACAAACTCATAGTCTTTATAACTTCTGCTAAACAGAGCAGACATAGTAGTTGTATTACAAGAAGAGATCACATGAATGTGATCCAACATTACATCAAACATCAACGGAAGCAAATTATGTCTTAGTAAAGACAAGTTTAACAAATGGCTTAAGAAGACTGAAAGAAAAGTACAACGACCCTCCAAAGGGCACAGGCTGCTGCCTGGAACTATACGACAATGGTCCACGTCGAGCTCGAGGTAGAGGCGACCATCAGGTCAGTGGTCTCGTCTCTAAAACATAGAATAAGCAAACGTGAGTACAAAGTCGTACTCAGCAAGACTTACATAGGAACTATACTACTCATGCACATGTATCAAGGAAAAGGGAGGTGGGGTTTCACTTGCAGAAGTGCCAGCTTTGACTTGGCTAATCCTGAACTACGAGTACCAGAGAGAGGTAAGAACGTACACGAGTCCAAGTAGCAGTCTCCAACCAATACTCCACTATGGTGCCTTCCTCGACTTCCCCACGAGGAAGCACGCCATAGCACTCACACTTATCTTGGTGTGTTTTAGAAGTATCCAGTTCAAGTTAGCTATGATCAAGTAAAGGTCTCCAAGTAGTCCATAACCGCGGACACGGCTATTCGAATAGTTCATTAACCCTGCAGGGGTGTACTGCTACACACACGCCTCATCAGTTACCGCCTGGGGATGGACCCTTCAAGTGAGTACCGGCGAGGATGCTGCCACGACACTTCACTCACGGCACCATCTCTAGTCCTAGGGAGTCGCCTATTTGAGTTGGGACCACAATCGGAATCCGTCCGATTGTTCCGATGCGGACTCAAACGTTGTGTGACCGCCATCAAGCTCAACTCGATCATGATCACTTGATTCAACGTGCCCACAACCTATGCCAACCACTTACCTTGGTTCCACCTGCTTGAGATCGTTAAAGGGCGAACTACTTGCGACTCCTGGACAGGTCCGGGGTGAGGTACTAGGCCGAGAGGGGTCAGTGAGCCCAATGTGTGGTCGTACTCTTAGTCTTGGATAACAACACAAGAACTCGGGCCTAAGGCAGTGTTCAACGAGACAACCCACTGTGTACTCCTACACAGCCTCTCATCGTTCACCTTTGTTTAGGGTAGATTCACCAACACGTTAACACCATCATTCACATGATCACTACCATCCCGACTCACATCAAAGTAGCCTCAGGTAACAACTCTAAGCATGCAATAAGCTGTAACAGTTGAAGGGCCACATGATATCAACCAACTCCTACATCTGCTAGGATTGTGGTTTGCTTACTACTGTGACAAAATGATAGGTCATGCAAAGGAATGGGTTCAACTAGCGGTAGAACGTATCATGGTGACATCCTAAACATGCATTTGCGAGAATGAGAGGGAACTGGGATTTTATAGACATGATCAAAGAGGGGGCTGCTTGCCTTGCTGACGATCACGATGCAACACTCTTCTGACGTGAGGTTGAACTCGTCTCCGAGATCAACTCTATCGAGAAGAATCAATCACCGAAGCACTGTAAGTAAAGCACAATCAATATAATACAATGCACATTCAATATGCAAAACATAGCATGGCAATGTGCTGATGTGACTTATGTTTGAATTGCCACATTTTAATTGAAGTTGATTTGAAAAGTGAATTCAAATTCAAACTCCAAATGTTATTTAAATTTGGTCAACTTGCATTTTCTAATGTTTGTTCATTGGAAACCAAATGGTCATGTGTGTGAAATGCTTCTGAAGTACAAGTGGTGTGTGGTGCATTTCAAAGTTTGAAGTTGGAATATCAATTGAATTGATTTTGAATTAAATCCAAATAAATCAAATAGCAAAAGCTACTGATCCATTTTTAAGATCAACTCCAACAAAGCTGAAAGTTGGAAATTTGGATAGAGGATTTTCTCCTGATCATTTTTCATATATTACACTTTGAATTTGGAGTTATAGTTTAAAAGTTATTCAATTTCAAAGTTTTGCTTATTTTTTGGAATTTACTGAATAAATTAATTGATTTAGGATTTACTGCGTCATCACTAGGTCATGCTGACGCTAGGGTTTGACCAGCCAACTGACAGGGCGGCCCCACCTGTCAGCCTCAGTGGTTTAAGCCAGGGGTTAATTTTCTCTGTTTAAATTAAAACGCGGATTAACTAGGGCCCTGGGCCCAGTGTCAGTGAGAGAGAGAGATTAGGAGCTCGGTTAGGGCTAACAAACCGGCGGTTAAACGCCGGTGGCCTAGGCCACGGCGGCGCTCTGCCGGAGTGGGATTTCGGCCACGGGGGAGGGAGATGGAGGCACGGGAGCGTGCCTCGCGCCCGTGCGCTTCTCCTGGAGCATGCAGGGGACCTCGAGGAGGCCCTGAGCCACGGCTACGAAGACGGGAATCGGCGGCCGGCTACTGACTCCGGCGAACTCGCGCTACAGAACACGGGGGAGAGAGCTAGGAGGGGGAAATCGAGCGGGAGCTCACGAGGAAGGAGACGACGAGCTCGGGGAGGTCGGAGAGGAGCTGGCCAGGGCGAATTTGACGAAGACGTCCACGGTAGCCGGCGGCGAAATGGAGAAGGGGGCGACGTCCCTGGGGCCTCCGGGCTCGAATTGAACGTGCACGGCGATGTAGCCGAGTGCGGTGGACGTCCTGGACAGCACGGCGGGGCGGCTCGGTGTCGTTGGCCACGGTGGTCCACGTGCTGTACTCCGGCGAACTCTCGGGCAACGAAGAACGCGAGCGGGAGAGAGCAGGAGAGAGACAGGAGAGGAGGGGGAAAGGAAGGAGGCTTCGAGGCGCTTCTCCTCGTCAAGAAGAAGAGGAGAGGGGAAGCAGGAGGTGGCGAGGCGGCCGGCGCATGCTCGCCACCGAGCAGCATCGGGGCCAGGGGAGGAAGACGACAGGGGAGGCCCCCTTGGTGGGCTGGGCCGGCTAGGCTGGAAGGCCAGGTAAGGTGGGCTCTGCCCCTTTTTCTTTTGTTTTCTTTTTATTTCTATCTGTTATTTGTTTTGCCCTTTAAATTAAATAGCTAGGGCATTTGTAAAAACTCCCAATTATTTTTATAAAACCTAGGTGACTATATAGAAGTCAATCCCAAGTTTTGGGAATTTTTGAAATTCAATTTATTTGAATTCCAATTCAAATAGGCATTTGATTTAATTTCCAATCCACTATTTGGATTATTGGAAAATCTATGAGCATGGGATTAATCCCAAATCACTTTTAAAATGATCAGACTCATTTTTAGGATTTTTCAATACATCCAAAAGAATTTTGGAAAAAGATTTATTTCTCGCCTTTTTATTTAATTCAAATAGGGCTTTTCTTTTCCCCATTTCCTTTTCTTTTGCAATTTTTTTTTCAAGATGCAAAAATGCAAGCTTGGAAAAGCACAAACCTAAAATTGGGGTTCTAACAAATACGCTACCCATACCCCCACCGCACCCCTCTAACATACCGAACCCGAGACTTTCCCCCTCCGGATTGTCTGTCCGGTAATTACCCGGTACCGGTAAAACATTCCGGATGGAAATGTTCTGAACATAAAACTTGTTCGGAATGCATCAACGATCATGGATACATTATCCATGTGTCTGTCAGATGTCTCTAACACTGAAGACATGGAACCTTCCCCTCCGGATCATCCTTTTGGTAATCAACCGATACTGATGAGTTAACCCCGGATAAATTCCTGCTTCGAGCAGATCACCGAACACTGCGTTAGAGCCTCGTTGCTTTGTATCTGCTATGTCATACCTTTTTATTGCTATTATTGTTTTTTATTTACGGTTCCCTCCCCCTTTATTCTCCGGTAGACCCTGCTGCTACCGCCGACTACACTGCTGCCGGGTACGACTACTTCGTCGACGACCGTACCCCTACCGCGAGCTTCCAGGCAAGCAGAGCCATTCTCTTCCCCAGACATCGCGTAGCTTTTCCGTACATGTCTTGTACTAGACATTGTTACTTCTGCTGCTACGTTGCTTACCTATTCAATTGCATAGCCTGTCATTATCGCTCCTTGATGTTCCTTTCTTTATCCTATGGTGCCTATAAATATATATATGATATTCAGCAGTGAGCCCTGCGCCTTGTTAGTCAACTAGGATTAGATAGCGGGCCGTGATCACTCTGGGGAGTGAACGCAGATACGATGATTATAATTGCACAGGTACGGTACAATGCAGACACCGTATAAGGCCCCTACCTCGGCTCTGCCGAGCCACATCAAGTGGAGCTATCGAGGAGTAATCCTCGTACTCCACTCGTTGCTGACTCTGTATAGCCGCCCTAGGGTCCCGTCAACGGTTGTCCTTAGAGTTAAGAAGTCGGGCGACCGAACGGTGCCCTCGAGTGTTATTGCGACGGGACGACAGGGAGGGTACGACCAGTGTACCAGTGTGCTTGGCCCCTGATCGTTGGCCGCAAGAGTTACGAAACCACAAAAGTCGAGCTCCTCCATGAGAACACGCGAGACAAGGTAAGGAGTCGGTTCACCTTGTTGGTAACCGCAGAGACTTGGTGGGACGACAGCGTAGGCACCGATCTACTGGTGGTCCTGACTACTGTCGTTGTCTGTGGGTCAGTTAAGTCGATGCAAGGAGAACGGTTGTCCTGCAAGTTAATAGAATGACTAATGGTTCGGCTGATGACTTGAGTAGCCTTTTGGCTTGTACGCGCTGCGTACACGTGGGATAATGAGTTATGGGCTCCTATGCTTCGTAGTCTCGTTCGAGGACTCTTCAGACGTCAGCAGTACCGCGCCCTGCGCCGGGAAGTGGTGTTGTCTTATTTGCTCACGCGGTGGTGTCTTATTTGGATTTGGTTTAACTTCACCAGCCAGCCTCGCACTGTGCAGGAGTACGTCGGGGTTAGGGTCCAAAGACTCGCGTACATAGGATATAGTCCGGCGGATGACCTCTCTGTTGAGTTTGAAAGATGGGCTACGGAGTGTCGGATAGCCTTGGTGGAGCATTCCCTAACAAGGTGCCCGCCACCCTGGAGATCCGTGCGTGTAGTGTAACACAAGTGCACCCCTGCAGGGAAGATTAATCTATTCGAATAGCCGTGTCCACGGTAACAGGACGCTTTATGCTGAAGCTGTATCTTACCACTACAAACTACTACTATTAGACTGTTTGGTTCCGGATCTTCTTCCTCGCAGGGAAGTCGAGGGAGGGAGCTCAGAGGCATTGTTAATTATTACAACTTATTATTATACAATGTTGCAGCAACTTCTGCTGCATTGTTACTTTATGCTTTATATAAACTGTTGGCTATTCTCTCCTCATGCTGCAAGACTCGTCGGAAGATGCTAGTCTTCGATAGGCCTAGCTTCTTACCCTTATTCTGATTTCTACCTTGCAGTCCACTATATATAGCCTCCCCTTTCCCTTTTGATACAATGCATAATTGCTTAGTAGCGGACGTAAGAATCGTGGGTATGATAGATACTCACCATTGCTTTATTTCCCCCTTTTCGTTTTGCCTGATCGACCGCTGCAATCGACGTTAGAGCCCAGGAGCAGGAGTCCCCCGAAGGTGACTACTACGAAGTCGAGTTCTCCTTCGACCAGGAGTAGTTCGGTGGATCCTAGGCAAGAGGCCTCGCCCTTTCGATCGGTTTTTATTTGTGCTAGCCTTCTTAAGGAAACCTTGTATCCTGGTGTCTGTACTCAGATACTATTGCTTCCGATAACTTTGTGCTTTCGAGCTATTGTATTCGAGCCCTCGTGGCCCTTGGCTTGTATTAAATAGCTTGTATTATTTCATTTGTAGAGTTGTGTTGTGATATCTCACCGTGAGTCCCTAATGTCGATCGTGTACTTTGCGTGTATGATTACTGTACATGACTTGATTTTGGGGGCGTCACAAGTTGGTATCAGAGCCGGCTTCCTGTAGGACGCCCCCTTCCAACTCCTTGGTCGAAGTCGAGTCTAGTTCTTGCAAACTACTTTACTAACAGTTTCGTGTGGCTTATCGGCCCACATAACAAACTGGGTGGTATTAGGATCTTTTACTCCGTACCTTTACTCTGGGACTCTGCTCTCTCTTCTCTTTCGGGTTAAAGATTTTTTCTAACACTAACTCTAGGTTCTCGTGACAACTTCCTCCTGGAGAGCCCTCATCACAGATGATGACCTGATTCACTAGAAGGTCCCGAAGATACTTTCCGATAAATTCTCGAGACCCTATGTGCCCATCGCCCTTGCAATCCCCTGCCACCGATAAGTGCGTATGGATAACTACCTATACTTTTCGATCATCCATTCAATCCTAGATGCTCTTGTGTTCACAAGATTCATCAAAATACTTGGCCTATTGCCGTGTAGCTTATTTTCACCCTGCGGATAATTCCTCACATTTATCGAGGATCCGTTCATCCTAAGTGGCTCCTTTGATTCCCAAAATACTTTGAAATACTATTCGATCTCGCGAAAATCCTTGGCAGCCTACTGCTTTGGAGATTCTTCTTGCCTTCTTGCATTATGGTTAATTCCATATGTTTAGTAGTCTTCGTTGACGACCCTTGTCGTTGACATTTTGATCCTAATAATTCGATGTGTGCGAATGCACACAATCATCCGTCAACCCTGTGAATTCATTCTTTCAGCTCAGACGTCATTCCGGACATGAGCTGGATCTCGGTAAGTCAGACCTTCCTTGATTTTCCGTCTTTTGGACATCGTAATTCCTTTGTACTCCAGCGTCGAAGTATTCAGATGTTTCTATCTCTGATGTCTTTGCGTTCTTTCTTCTTATGGTTGGGTACCGATACTCATACCAGACTCTCTGTACCCCCACCTGACCTTTTGGGTGGATTACTACCTGCAGTTCCTTTGTGTCCTAAATCGTTGACGAGTTTCCCCTGATACGAAATGCCTTTGGCGTACGGTATCATCTGGTCCATGTCATCAACCTTCTGCTTCCAAACTTGTATCTCGTGTTCCAGTTGTTTGTCGTATAGATTCGTAAAATGTCCCTATGGGTTGTATCTATGCTTCATCCATCTGTATGAACCCAAACTTTATGCGGGTTATACTCTACTGGCCTCCCGTCAGATGAGCTTGCAATCCTACCACCTCCCCGAAAGTGAGAAGTGAATGAGGGGTTATGCATTAAAGAAGTGGGAGTCGACCCTGAACCTTCGTGTTCATGCCCATGTATACAATGTAGAACTTATCATGAGAGATTCTTGTAAAATGGTTATCCCCTTGCCATAAATTTATATTACGTCTATGATCTTCCGTCCTACCTTTGAGTATTACCCCTCTGGTATCTAGACAATATTGGGTCGTTGCACCATCTCTCATAAATTCTTGCTGGTGCAATACTTCTCATCGATATTGCCACTCCACAGGTTCTGGGTTGTCGTCAGCCGAGAACATCGAATGCCTTTTGCTTCACCATTCCTTTTGCTTGGAAACCCCTCGACACAATGTGTCGTGGTCATCATCGACATTTTGACATCCCCAAAGTGTTAGTTGGATGCATCGTGGGAAATACCATTCCTTCCCCTCGGTGATTTGTGTTATCATCGACAACCTCCTTTGACTCCCTGCCAATACAAACTTGGTCATGTATATCTTGCTTGCTTTCCCTTGGAAGGATATACCCCTAATGCTTGTGTATAAACAAAATTTCTTTTCCATTGGTCTATTTAATCTTTCTTCTGAGGTAACTTGTCTGAGCAGTGACAATTCCCTGCTTATGTAAACGCTTCGGTGTACAACTTTGTCCGTACAACCTGTTACAATTGTTGATGACTTTTTGGTGACCACCAATGGACAAGAACCTTGCCAATTGGTCCGCCTCGTCTTAACGAGCAGGAAAATGGTTCTCTTCGTCTCTCGCCCTTGGCACTGACGTTGTTGCCGACATAGTTGACAAGCTGTTCTCTGACTTACTTTGCAACTTGACCGCATTGTTTGTCGCCACCCTTCTTATTCAATGTGGGCCCATAACCCATAGTTCCACAGGATTGAAACCTGACTCTCTTGACTGCGTATGGAATTCACGAGTCCTCTACCTTGTGATATCCAGTTCGATATTAGACTCAGTGCTTATGCCTGACGCTCTGGACCCCTTTTCATCCTCTGTTATTATCGTCGAATGCTTGTGTATCCGCTTGAAAACCTCTCATGCCTTATTTTGTTTCTCTCGATGTATCTACCTGAGTGTAACTCGTGAGATACTTTGTACCCCATTCCCTTGGACGACCTCGGTTGATTGACTTTGTATCAATCCGACCCCCTTAAGTTTTTCCTCCTAGCATATGCGTAAGTACGATGAAGACCCCGAAGAAAGGGCTACAACTCATCAAGATGCACTGATGCAGAAAAATGAAGACGTCAACGAGAAGGATTAAATTTTTCGAGAAGGACAACAATAACCAGAAGATTCGTTAGAATACGAAACCAAAGCTTTACCCCTTCCACTACCTTTTAATTCTCGGGACGAGAATTCTTTGTAGTGGTGGAGATTTGTAACACTCCGGGTGTCATGCTACAGTAATCATTTTGCTAATGGCGATTATTGTGCTAAAGCATTCCTTGTTCATCATGAATCAAATCAAATTTCAAAACCCCTTTGAATTGATTATAAAAACCAAGTGCAAAATAAAACTTTGCCCAAAATTCATGCAACCAATTTTCGAAAATCCCTAAAAATCAGTAGACCATGTTCAACCAACATGGGGTATTTATTTGAATATTTAAATATTGCAAAAAAATCTTAACAGTAGAAAAACAACAATATTTAATCATTTTAAATATGCAATGATTCAAATGAATTTATTTGGGAAGAAAACTTCTTGTGGCACTATTATAAAGTGCAACACTAATATAGATGCAAGTTACACATTTTATAAAAATGCAAAAGCAGTTAAAACAAAATAGAAAAGAAAAGAAAAAGAAATGTTAGCAAACTAAAAATCGCCTAGGGCACACCCTCCCATTTGGGCGAGGCCCAGCCAACCCATCACTCTCCATCCCCTTCCCCTGTTCATCCCAGCAACCCCTGAGCTCGCTGTCGACGTCGTGGTCGTCCATGGCCGGGATGGCCACGTGCCGGCCATCCGCCGCACCCTCGGTGTCCTACAAGTCGCCGTCGAGGCCCCGTTGAAACCCTAGCCTCCCACTGCCCCTCTCCCTCTCGATATGAGCCGCACCCGAAGGCCGGCGTCGCCATGGCTCGCCATGGCCATGGACTTGGACCTCACCTTTCCTCGTCTCCGTGTCTTCCCGCTCCGTGGCCGCCCCCCAGCTCGTCTTCGCCCTCTGGATCGAGCCAGGATGCCGCACCACCGTCGCCTCCTTCATCCTTCCCCGCTTGGATCGCCATGGCCGTCGCAGCCATCGCTGCCCTCACCACTGCTCGGAGGTCTCCCCGCGCCCCTGTTCTCCTTATGGACTCGCTGTGAGATCCCCATGCCATTCCCTCTCTCCCCCGTCTCAACTCGTGGTCATGGATGCCGAAAATCATCGCCGTAGCTTGCTCTCCCATTAAGCCATGCCCCACCGTGGCCTGGGCTCGCGCTCCTGGACACGCGTGACCGCGCCCACTCGCCCACTGGCTCCCCTGTCCTCCCCCGCGCGCGACGCCCACGCTGGCCGCCGTGCCTATTCCCCCTCTCCCCGGTTTGAATCTCCGTCGGGGCACCGCGCACGTGCTCGGCCGCCGCCATCCACCATGGATGACCTTGCACGCGCTAAGCTTCTACCCCGAGCCCGTGCGCCCCTATGACCCCTCTGCAGTCCACGCCCCAGCCTGCCGCCGCCGGGCGCGCCTGCGCAGTTGCCGCTCTGGCAGCCGCACGCCGCCGTGGCCCTCGTCGCCGGCGGGCACGAGCGGCTCGGCCGTGGGCAGAGACAACCCAGATAATCCCCTGGTTAATCCCCCTGTAAAACAAATTAAAGTTAACCCCCTGAGACTTACAGGTGGGCCCTAGATGTAAGTTAATTTAATTAACTGTTAATTAAATTGGGTATTAGTACATGTATCACTGACTATTGGGGCCCACTGGTTTAATCAAATAATTAAATTGCAATTATAAATGTGACTATGACAGGTGGGCCACCCCTATTTTTTTATCAATTAAAAGTATAACTATTAAATATGCCTATGAATGTGGGACTCACTGGTCAGGTTTGACCAGTCAATAGACTGTTCTGGATAATGTTGATTAAATGAATTTAATAATTCCAGAAAATGCTTTTAATTGATTTAACCTTTGAATTTAAATATCTTTTAAACCATAACTCAAATTCAAAAACCTTATACATGAAACTTGATCAGAAAAATACAATGAATAAGAATACGCTACCCATACCCCCACCGCACCCTCTAACATATCAAACCCGAGACTTTCCCCCTCCGGATTGTCTGTCCGGTAATTGCCCGGTACCGGTAAAACTTTCCGGATGGAAATGTTCTGAACATAAAAGTTGTTCGGAATGCATCAACGATCACGAATACACTATCCACGTGTCTGTCAGATGTCTCTAACACTGCAGACATGGAACCTTCCCCTTCGGATCATCCTTTCGGTAATCAAACGATACTGATGAGTCAACCCCGGATAAATTCCTGCTTCGAGCAGATCACCGAACACTGTGTTAGAGCCTCCTTTCTTTGTATCTGCTATGTCATACCTTTGTATTGCTATTATTGTTGTGTATTTACGGTTTCCCCCCTTTATTCTCCGGTAGACCCCGCTGCTACCGCCGACTACACTGCTGTCGGGTACGACTACTTCGTCGACGACCGTACCCCTACCGCGAGCTTCCAGGCAAGCAGAGCCATTCTCTTCCCCAGATATCGCCTACCTTTTCTGTACATTTCTTGCACTAGGCATTGTTACTACTGCTGCTACGTTGCTTACCTATTCAATTGCATAGCCTGTCATTGTCGCCCCTTGATGTTCCTTTCTTTATCCTATGCTGCCTATAAATATATATATATGATATTCAGCAGTGAGCCCTGCGCTTTGTTAGTCTACTAGGATTAGATAGCGGGCTGTGTTCACTCTGGGGAGTGAACGCGGATACGATGCTTATAATTGCATAGGTACGGTACAATGCAGACACCGTCTAAGGCCCCTACCTCGGCTCTGCCAAGCCACATCAAGTGGAGCTATCGAGGAGTAATCCTCGTACTCCACTCGTTGCTGACTCTGTATATTCACCCTAGGGTCCCGTCAACGGTTGTCCTTAAATGTAAGAAGTCGGGCGACCCAACAGTGCCCGTGAGTGGTATTGCGACAGGACGAGAGGGAGGGTACGACCAGTGTACCAGTGTGCTTGGCCCTGATCGTTGGCCGCGAGAGTTACCAAACCACGAAAGTCGAGCTCCTCCAGGAGCACACGGGAGAAAAGGTAAGGAGTCGGTTCACCTTGTTGGTAACCGCAGAGAATTGGTGGGACGACAGGGCAGGCACCGATGTACTGGTGGTCCTGACTATTGTCGTTGTCCGCGGGTCAGTTAAGTCGATGGAACGAGAACGGTTGTCCCGCAAGTTAATAAAATGACAAATGGTTCGCCTGATGACTTGAGTAGCCTTTTGGCTTGTACGCGCTCCCTACACGTGGGATAATGAGTTATGGGCTCCTCTGCTTCATAGTCTTGTCAGAGGACTCTTCAGACGTCAGAAGTACCGCGGCCTGCGCCGGGAAGTGGTGTTGTCTTATTTTCTCGCGCGGTGGTGTCTTATTTGGATTTGCTTTAACTTCATCGGCCAGCCTCGCACCGTGCAGGAGTACGTCGGGGTTAGGGTCCAAAGCCTCGCGTACATAGGATATAGTCCGGCGGATGACGTCTCTGTTGAGTTTGAAATATGGGCTACGGAGTGTCGGATAACCTTGGTGGAGCGTTCCCTAACAATGTGCCCGCCACCCTAGAGATCCGTGCGTGTAGTGTAACACAAGTGCACCCCTGCAGGGAAGATTAATCTATTCGAATAGCCGTGTCCACGGTATTAGGACGCTTTATGCTGAAGCTGGATCTTACCACTACATACTACTACTATTAAACTGTATGGTTCCGGGTCTTCTTCCTCGCAGGGAAGTCGAGGGAGGGAACTCAGAGGCATTGTTAATTATTATAACTTATTATCATACAATGCTGCAGCAACTTCTGCTGCATTGTTACTTTATGCTTTATATGAACTGTTGGCTATTCTCTCCTCATGCTGCAAGACTCGTCGAAAGATGCTAGTCTTCGATAGGCCTAGCTTCTTACCCTTATTCTGATTTCTACCTTGCAGTCCACTATATATAGCCTCCCCTTTCCATTTTGATACAATGCATAATTGCTTAGTAGCAAACGTAAGACTCGGGGGTATGCTAGATACTCACCTTTGCTTTATTTCCCCCTTTTCGTTTTTCCTGATCGGCCGCTGCAGTCGACGTTGGAGTCCAGGAGCAGGAGTCCGCCAGAGGCGACTACTATGACGTCGAGTTCCCTGCCGACCAGGAGTAGTTCGGTGGATCCCAGGAAGGAGGCCTCGCCCTTTTGATCGGTTGTTATTTTTGCTAGCCTTCTTAAGGCAACCTTGTATTCTGGTGTCTGTACTGAAATACTATTGCTTCTGCTAACTTTGTGCTTTCGAGCTGTTGTATTCGAGCCCTCGTGGCCCTTGGCTTGTATTAAACAGCTTGTATTATTTCATTTGTAGAGTTGTGTTGTGATATCTCACCGTGAGTCCCTAATCTTGATCGTGTACTTTGCGTGTATGATTACTGTACACGACTTGATTGCGGGGGCGTCACACCTTGTTGGTAACCGCACGCTTTGACGGGACGACAGAGCGGACACCGATGCACTGCTGGTCCTAGCTGTTGTTCGTTGTCCGTTTTGTTAATTAGTCGGGCAACAATAACGGTTATCTGCGAGATAATAAAATGACTAACGGTTCGGCGGATGCCTTGAGTAGCCTTTTGGCTTTTACGCACTGCCTTCACGTGGGATAATGAGCTATGGGCTCCTCTGCTTCATAGTCTCGTTCGAGGAATCTTCATACGTCAGCAGTACCGCGGCCTGCACCGTGGAGTGGTGTTGTCTTCTTTGCTCGAGCAGTGTGATTTGTATTTGCTTTAACTTCACCAGACAGCCTCGCACGGTGCAGGAGTACGTCAGGGTTAGGGTCCAAAGCTCTGCGTACATAGGATTTAGTCCGGTGGATGACCTCTTTGTTGAGTTTGAAAGATGGCTACGGAGTGTTGGATAGCCTCGGTGGGGCATTCCCTAACAAGGTGTACACCACCCTGGAGATCCGTGCGTTGTACTGTAACAGAAGTGCACCCCTGCAGGGAAGATTAATTTATTCGAATAGTTGTGTCCATGGTAACAGGACACTTTATGCTGAAGCTAGATCCTACTACTAAAAACTATTATTACTAAACTGTTTGGTTCCGGGTTTGCTTCCTCATAGGGAAGTCGAGGAGGTGATCTCGGAGGAATTATTAATTATCACAACTTACTATTATACAATGCTGCATCAACTTCTGCTACATTATTACTTTATGCTTTATATAAACTGTTGGCTATTCTCTCCTCATGCTGCAAGAATCGTTGGAAGATGCTAGTCTTCGATAGGCCTAGCTTCTCTTCCTTATTCTGGTTTTCTGACTTTCATCCCACTATATATAGCCTCCCCTTTCCATTTGATACAAGTGCATAAATACTTAGCAGCAGACGTAAGACTCGCGGGTATGATAGATACTCACCCTTGCTTTATTTTCCCCCTTTTTATTTTTCCTGATCGGCCGCTGCAGTCGACTATGGAGCCTTGGAGTCTAGGAGCAGGAGATCCCCGATGCCCTCTACGACATGGAGATCCCCGGCGACCAGGAGTAGTTTGGAGGTTCCCAGGCAGGAGACCTCGCCTTTTCGATCGTTATTGTTTTTGTGCTAGCCTTCTTAAGGCAGATCATGTGTACCCTGTGTCTGTACTCAGATAATATTGCTTCCGCTAACTTTGTGCTTTCGAGCTGTTATATTCGAGACCTCGTGGACTCTGGCTTGTATTAAACAGCTTGTATTATTTTATTTGTAGAGTTGTGTTGTGATATCTCACCGTGAGTCCTAATCTTGATCGTGTACCTTGCGTGTATGATTTCTGTACATGGCTTGATTTTGGGGGTGTCACAAGATGCTAGCTCCCCCAAGAGATGTGTATTAAATAGAATTTTCATTTGAAACCAAAATGCACAAGATGGGATCACCACTTTTTCTATATCTAGAGAAACACTAGACAAGATCACGAAAACAAATGATCCACAAGTGGCAAGGAAGACAATGAGAGTTAAAACCACAATGAAATCTTTGCAAGTAATAAGGCAATTATAACCAATCCAATGTGAAGATGATCAATCATTTCTACCACATATAAGAGTACCAATTGTTAAGGACAAGAGGTATATGGAATTACTTCCCGGTGGTAGATAATAATAATATATATTATCGTCTTCACAACAACAATCATAAGCATGTGGCAAATGATAAGAATTGAGCACAAAGCTTATAAAGAGATTCTTGATAGCTTCAAGTATGCATCCAATCATGCAAGTAATGACTATAATAACTTGGAGCAAACGGTTCCCAGATAGGAAATACAAGTACATGTTGAAGGGAAACCGTACCAAGAAAATCTCACACACTCAAGATCCATAAGATGAGAAATAAAGTCAATTTAAGAAAATTGGAACTTGATGGGCAAACATGCCACCTAGGAACTAGATAATTTACAATATCAACTCTAAGTGGCAAACCCCCAAATGTACACATTTCATAGGCGTGTAATATGCACAAAGCATATTACTCCCCCATAATGTGATATCCCAAAATTTACAACTAGAGGCAAATAAATACCAAAAAGAGATAATTAATGGACATTTTTTAGAATTTGAATTTCCCATGAGTACGACATACCACATAGAGACTAGATAATCTTGGAATATCAATACTTGGTGGTATTCCTCATGTATACACATTTTTAGGATCATGAATCAAGTTGGCAATGGTTAACCGTTACCCACATCCTCGTGGGTAATTACTCTATCAGGGGACGGGTATGGGCCAGTTTTAATCCCCATGGGGAAGTTTTTGGGTGAAATACTAGACCCATCATGTAAGACGGGAACGGGGATGGGGTAGCATTACCCATACCCATTACCCGCCTTACTCATGAGTGACTTATTGCAATCCCTAATATAAGTAGACTTTGTGTAATTCTTGCACATACCCACCCAAATTTCTACCTATTCTGGCCATTTTCCCAAAAATCCCAACGATAACCCTAACCTAGACGATACACGCCCCAAAAGGCTTTACACACTATTTTCTTGTGCTGAAATATTGTTTTTATTACCGAAATGATGTTGAATATTGATGCTAATTATGGTTATGGGCTTCCCCACGGGGATAAAAAACCCGACGAGGATGGGGATGGGAATTGTTCTATCCCCGCGCGCGGGGATGTGGACGGGGATGGGCATGGAAAGGTTGTCATGGGGACAGGGATGGGAGGCCAATACCCGCCTGGGTAATCCCCATTGCCAGCTTGAATCGTGAAGTGCACAAGGCACATCACTCCCCCAAAATGGGATGATCCATTAATCTCTCACAAGAGCCAACTAAGATGCAAACAAGACAAAAAAGAGGCTCAACACAACACTCACACATACATGATATGCAACGCAAGGTACACAAAGTTGATTACTCAATATACGTAGATTGGAAGCACACCATATACAAGCACATGCAAGGTACAAAACCAAAACATGCAAAGGTGCAAGTAACTTTCAATGTAAACCATTTAAGTACAAGTTACCGTAAGGAGGAACATTGGATATAAGATAGAAAATGATAATCCAAATGACTTGGCGTGAGACAATGTGATTAATGAAGGTCCCTTAATTCTTCATAACGTAGCCAAGTCTCCAATGCCCTCCACCAACACCTATTGATCAAGTTTGAGCTTGTTGGTCCCCAACCAAGTTGGGTCCTAAGAGGTTTGTCACAATAGGCTTGGCAACCCAAATGGTGATTTTCTTGTCCCCACTTTGAGTGCCAAAAAATTTGGCAACCACATTGCCAATCTTATCTTTCCGAAAAGAATAAACATCATCAACTATAATAGGGTTGGATAAGGTACTGTTCATGCATGAAGAAGCAAGATGACCCTTCTCACGACATAAGTAGCAACATCTACTCTTTCCTTTCTTCATGGTTGATTTCTCAAAATAAAGATCATTTACTTGAGTCTTCTTGGGAAGTGGCTTATCTTCACATTGTGGTTGAACTTGAGGCCTCTTCCCTAGTTGCTTGCCACTAAGGGGCTTCTTCTTCAAAGGGCAAGATCTAACATGGTGCCCTTCAACCTTGCACTTGAAACAAATAATCTTGGCCGAATTCTTGACTTGAGATTGGACCTTCTTGTTGTTAAACATGGACTTCTTATTGTTGGATTTGAATCCAAGTCCACCCTTGTCATTGGGGGATTCTTGTCCACACAAAACCTTGTCAAGTGTGGACTTCCCTTCATGACCCTTTTCCATGTCTTTCTTCAAAGAAGTGACTTGGGCCTTGAGCTCTTTGATTTCCTCTACATGGTTAGTAACAATACAAGTACTAGAGGAAGTAGAAGCTTCGTTGTTAGAGCAACAAGGAAGGAACGTAATTCATCACATGATGTAGCAACAATATGAGTGGATGAATTACAAGGACTAGCACATGGCAATATAGCATAATGAGTAGAAGTAGTGCTAATGTCCACATGACGAACTAATTTAGAAACCTTAGCATCATGAGCTAACTTTAGTACATTATGGGAGACTAGAAGATCCTCATGAGAGCTTGAGAGCTTTTCATGATTTTCTTCCAATTTCCCATAGTTGCTAGTTAGAAACTCAAGTTGAGCCTTTAGCTCAACATTCTCCTTTATGATGGATGCTTCACAAGAAATAGAGTTAATATCACAAGCATCATAAAGAATAACGGAAGAAGAAGACAACATAGCAAGCTCTTTTAAATATGAAGCTTTTAGTTGAGCATGCGACTCGGTGAGTTTAATGTGATCACCCATAATGACCCGTGAGCCATTTCCGAGGTGCTCAAAATCCTCAAGGAGTTTAGCATGCACAATTTCAAGCTTATAATTTTTAGTTTTGATAGAATTAGCCACCTCAAGGGTTCTATCAAGAGATTCCTTTACTTTAGATAACTCTAAAGAAAAAGTCCCCTCAAGAGATTCCTTGGTGGTTCGTTCACATTCAAGAGATTGAGATAGATCCACAATCACATTAGGGTAATCACGCTCATGGCTTTCCATTTTATCAATGGTGGCCTCATTCTCCTCGATATGAGCTTCCAACTCCTCAATGTATTTCTTGCCCTCAATGTCAATAGACATGTTTTCCATGAAGTTGGAACTAGAAATTTTATTCTTGTGAAGAGCTTTAAAAATCAATTCTCCCTTAATTTTTAAGGAAGCAACATTATCATCCTCTTCAACATTATCTACATTAACATTATCTACATCATCACCATCACTAGATATGGGTGTCAAATAAGGAGATACCTTTAACTCCTTAGCCATAAGGCAAAAATGAGTAACACGAGATGATGATGTAGGATCTCTTGAGGCACCATCTAAGACCTTATCTTGTTCCATGGGCCGTTGGTTTTCCTCTACATTGTTAGAACAATAACTAGAGGAAATAGAGGCATTCTTATCATGGCAACAAGATATAGCAAACATATCATCATGAGATTTACTCAAGTGATTTCTACATGATATGCATGGATTATGAACACAAGCATGTAAGACATTTGAGGTGCTTGAAGTGTTAAGGTACAACAAGCAAGTATTGCAATAAGATAGTGATAAAGGTTTATCAACATTAAGTTCACTATCATCATTGCAATGACTCACACTACTCACCATTTCATTACTTTGTGGAAAACCACATGTTGGTGAAGTAGAAGAAGTTGAGAATGCATCGCGACCGGAGGTGGAGGAAGAACAATCATCCCCACAAATCTTGGACACACCATATTTATCTTGAAGCTTTCTCCATAACTCATGAGCATCCCGGAACGACATGAGTTCAAATATGTTGACATTACTCAAAGCATCAACAAGCACATTAGAAGCTTGAGCATTGAGATAAGAGTTTTTCTCATCCTCTAAGGATAGGTTGTGAGTATCCTTTGGAGCAGAAAAACCCATATCTACAATTCTCTCCATACACGGGTCAATGCCCCAGAAATAATTAAGCATGCGAATTTTCCAAGCATGAAAATTTGTGCCATCGAAACTAAGAGTGTCAAAGAATCGCAGTCCCCTACTCGACATCCTTACTCTCAAGGCGGTGAAGCCTTATAAAGAGAGACGAGGCTCTGATACCAATTTAAAGGACTTGGATGTCGCCTAGAGGGGGGCAGGTGAATAGGCGCTTAAAATAATTATGGTTTAGGCTTGAACAAATGCGGAATAAAACTTAATGTTTAATTTTCCAAGAAAGAAACCTAAATAAGCTAGGCTCAACTATGTGCACCAAAAACTTATACTAAGCAAGATAAACAACTATGTGATAGCAAGATATATAACAAGAGCACTATGGCTAAAATTCAAAAAAGAGAGCACTATGACTATCATAAAGTAGGCGCACAAGTAAATAGGTTGACTAGAAGAACAACCTATGGGACAAGAAATGCAACAATAAAATGAGAAAGCACAAGATAAAAAAGGTAATAAGCTTGCTCAAAGTAAGGGTAGAGATAACCACAAGTGGAGCCGATGGAGACAAGGATTTTTTACCGAAGTTCCTTCTCTTGCGAGAAGTACGTCTGTGTTTGGAGAGGGTGTGGAACACAATGCTCACACGAAGCCAACGAGGGCCACCCTATTTCTCCTCACACTCTCATCAATGCAAGATGTCGTGATTCCACTATAGGAAACTTGAGGGCGGTCACCAAACCCGTACAAATGGCGACCCTTGAGGGAGGTCACCGAACCCGTACAAATGCTGGGGGCTATCTCCACAACCGAATTGGAGGCTCCCGTAGCGTCCCGAAGCTTTCCACCACAATGATTGATCTCCACAACAACAAGCCTCTAGGGTCCAACGCACCCAAGAGGAACAAGCTCTAGAGTGCCAATGCACTCAAGAGTACAAGCTCAAGAGTGCCAATGCACTCAAGAGTAACTATCTTCTCAACTTCACTTACTACAATGAATCCTAGGAGAGAACTCAAACCGATGCACCAAAGCAATGGCAAGAGTACACGAAGTGATCAAGTCCCCCACTCGCAAATCCCACCAAAGCAACAAAAGCTATGGAGGAATATGAGAGGAATAACAAGGAGAACACCAAGAACTCCAAGATCTAGATCCACAAGGTTCCCCTAACTTAGAGGAGAGATGACTTGGTGGAGAATGTAGATCTAGATATCCTCTCTCTTTTTCCTAAAAAAGGAGAAAGAATCATGGGAGGAATAGGCATATCTCAAGATTGAAGAGGTCAACAATGGAGGTGAAAAACGAGCTCAAGAACGTTGGGGACAATGGGGAAGAAGACCCCCTTTTATAGGTCCCCACGAATCCAACCCTTATGTGCAGTTTTCTGCGTCCCGAGCTGTACTACCGCTTCCAGAGCGGTACTACCGCTCAAGCTTTACTACCAGACATTAAAAACTGCGTTATAGCCACTCGGAACAGAGCTTTTGCGGTAGTAGAAAGCGGTACTACCTCTCTTCCGGGCGGTACTACCTGTGAGGCAAAAAACAACAGGACCAAAACAAGCATAACTTTGCCATACGAGCTTCGATTTTGATCATCTTGGGCTTGTTTTAAAGCTGTGGAAAAGCTCTAGGTCCTCACATAGAGAACCACCCAAGATCAACAAAAATAAATGATGCAAATCATGGAAAGTTTAAAATGCCAACAAGGTAGAAGGTGGAACCTTTACAAGATAAGAGCCGACAAAAACACCAACATCGAAAACACAAAAGTAGATGTATATGAAATCCGTTTTCAATGAAGACGAGCTTGTAATGAATACGAACTCAAGCTCCAACACTCACAAAGAGAAAAACCAAAAAAGAACCAATAAAGATGATGCCAAGGATGCAAAGGTTTGATCTATCCACGAACGATGCGGCCTAGGTTATAACCCGGTCTCCTAACTACCACCATGAGACCAGTAAACTAGAAACCAATAAAGGTCAAACCTTTTTCTTGCGCATAATACACTTGAGCTTGATGATGAAGATCATGTCCGCCTCAAGTTGGAACACCTTTCTTGGTTGCGCTGGCTCGATGAAGACTAGTAAATTGCTCCCCCATACTCCATTATGGGTGAGCCTCTTTTAGGCAAATCTTCACAAGACCATTATCACCTAATGTTCAGCAAGCTCCAACAATATGATATCTTCATGATGATCCTCTTGAGCTTTCACACAACAACCTTGATGTCCATCACCACTTGATGCCATCCTCTCTCTCGGGCTATATGAAATCTTCCTTTTGATACAAGCCCATGGAAATATTCCTAACCCCTCATAGAAACATCACACGCATGGATTATGGGTTATTACACAAAGCATAATGGACAATGCTTACCATACCGTGAGATCAAATCACCCCACAAGGTACATCTTCTCTACTTTGTGTGTTGATCAACTTGATTCCATTCTTCGCACTTTGTCTTGATCAAACATGAGTCTTTCCAACACTCCTCATTATGATGTTGTCTTGAGGGTAAACACGAATGTTCACACAACCTCCTTCTTCAAGACATGCTTGCAATATGATCAACTCTCACATGACCAATCTTTGGATAACTCCATGAATAACACCTTGGTCATCACATGATCTTGTCCTTTCAACCTTGAAGCCAACATATGATCTTCAAGCATTGTCTATGGAAAACCCTTAAAGTATAAATCAAGCAAACCATTAGTCCATAAAGTTTGTCATCAACTACCAAATCCAAACATGAGGGAACATGACCTTTCACGCACGGGCGTCTCTAATGGGCCCCGAGGTGGACACGGTGCTGGACGGGTTGCACACCCACCGCGAAGAAAACTTGAGGGCATCCATGGTGGCCTAGGACATCGTAAGGCCACGGATCGCCCCCAAGATCACAAGGGAGACGATGTGGAGGTACTCGGGGCCCAAGGACCGGATGAGGTTGGCCTGCAAGGCTTTGCCTTCCTCAATCTCCACGGGGGTAGTGTCGACACTCTTCTGGAGGCGCCAGGTACCGACCCCATCGAACGAAGCTAGCCCCTTGTTCTTCTTCATCAATGGGGAGGCAGTGGGTTGAGATGCCAGAGTTCAACGAACAAGGGCCGGTCCTGTCCGGGCCTGAGGGACCCCAAGCTAGCCCCTCCGGCACCGAGACGGTGGTGGAGAGCGCGCGAGAACGGCCACCAGGGGATCCACCCGCGGAGGGGGTGAGCGGCTTTCCACACTCAGTAAGCGGTGGACGGAGGCGTCCTCTAGCGGCAGTGACCGCATCGATGGGGGTGAAACCACCAAGGATCGCGGTGGTGACTTGGGTAGCGACGGGGAGGGATAGACCAACCTCGTTGTGGCACCTCTAAGCACGGAATCACATCAAAGGATGGGGACGCCAAGGAGGTGCTCGGAGGACCTGGCACCGTCGCGGGCCACCGCGGCAAGACTTATACTGAATTCACGAGGGAGACGGCAGCGGACCCTCCAGAGTTGCCTATGGAGGACCCCGTCGAGACCCCAGGGAGCCTCTCGGGCGGCCAGCGCCCTCGGAATACCCTCAGGCACCGCCTCCTGCTCAGAAGGAAGCGCCAGAGCCCTCTGGCATGGTTAGTTCCATCATAATCCAACGTCCTTCTGATGGCCGGGTTTGTCCACTTCCTCCTCTTGGTGATGTCTTTGTTCAGCACATGATGGTCCCAAGTGTTACCTTGACTCGCTCTGTCTTTGGTGCAATCTTTTCTTCGTGTGAGATGTCATATGAACTACTCGTTTGCTTCTTCTATTTCTTGTCGCGCAACATATTTGTTTACAATCTTCATCAGGTCGTCTAGGTTGGTGATCTTGCCCGAACTGTTGGGGTTCGGGGCAGAAAACAATATTTTTTGATAAACTACGAGACCCAAGCCCAAGACCTATGCTATGGCGATGCAAATAACGGATGGAAATATGTCACATGCCGGTATTTAGTCCGTTAAGCGGGAAACGTTCCGGCGTGAACGTGGTTGATGTAGTCGTACCGGCAATCCCCGATGCCGCGCAGATCCACGATGACTCCAGTAGTGTAACATCTCCATGCTCGAAATGTTTTAATTTTTTTTCTTCCAAAAAGTAGGGCCGGAAAATTTTGTTTTTTATTTGGTTATTAAAATTTTAAATTGAGTTTTTCATAACTTTGAAGAATTTAATTTGAACTAATGCCAACTTAAATTAAATTTTGAGTTTTATTGTTCTCTTTTCCTTGAATATTTATTTATCTGTATTTAGCATATTAAATTATGTGTATCTGTATTTTTGGAACATCTTATGATTTTTGTTTGAGATTTCATTCCTTTCTATTTTCAATTTTCATCGCAAAAAATATAATTCATTTCTTCCATGGAAATATTTTCCTAGCTCAACACATCTCTCTTCCTTCACCGATTTGGATTTAGCCCACCTCTCTTATATTTATTTTTCATTTATTTTCCTTTGGGCCAATTTCTCTCATTCAGGCCCATTCTCTTTTCCTTACCGAGCCCACACATGTACATTTCTTTTTCCTCCTGCACGAACGAACAGACATACAGAAGAGACACAATACGTCAAGCCATGGACGTTTCCATCTCTTCCACTCCTCTAGTGGCTATTATGGTCATCATTTCAATTTGCTATCAATACGAAAATTAGTCCCTATAAACCAACGCATCCATTCAGGAAGTTTACTTCGCGCATTATTGCCTTAATCTTCCGTAAGAAACTGGTGAACTGAACGCCGACCATTCACATTCGTGATCTAATCTCCTTCCACATGCTATAAAAGGAGGAGCCGAGGTAACCCTCGTGCGTCTCTCTCCTTCCTCCTCCAATTTCATTCTTACACTTATCAAGCATAGTTGCCATGTTTCCGGTACGGTGGGAACGAGGAACGGGAACGAGGGACGAGAGTCGAAGGCTGGAAAAAACAGGGTACAACGGGGGTATACATCTCTCGAACGAATTTTCTAAAGCGGAAACACGATCCAATCAATTCTGGTACGATGAATCCGGTATGGAACCATTGATCGAGGAAACTGAATGCATGAATGTCACTGGACTCTTGGATCCTCGAGCAATCAAGTCTTCTGAAGCATGGCTGATTTTAAATCTGAATTTCTACTGTTCCATGCGCCTCTGGTCGCTGGATGCTGGGAGTCTGGGATTGGGAGCAACTGGCTGGGAGGGATACTTATACAGGAAATACATCCATTAAGACTAAGATAAATCAAGAGGAGTTTTTTGCTATTTGCGATCGTGCGCTAAAGCTACGCATACAATTTTCTAGTTTGTCGAGTTCATCTGATCGATTCTTCAAATTCAGTGAGTTTCGGTCGATTCCTCCTACCCATCAAATCTTTTCACCTTAGCCTACCACCTTGACATATTTTCTCGGCTGTTCATCAACATTGGTTGTGTGCACGCAGGAGCGGCCACACCATCGCTTCTCGGCCTTATGTACGTCGTGCTCCGAGGGCGTGCTTGTGAACTTAGACCGTGTCATCTTCTTTACCTCGCATGCAGGAGTGCGCCAACATATTCTTCCACACCGTTGATCGATCATACACGAACAATTTTATATGTACGCGTACACTGTTCGTCGAGTTAATCGCACCATTCCATCAAACTCGGTGAGCCCTTTTCCAATTCCTTTGGTAGACTTGTACCCGAAGACCTTCATAATCTATTTGACATCATGGTTCGGTGAACTTCTGTTGCTAGACGTGCCGATGCATAAACGGATGCCATCCGATGGCATCACCATGTTCCCATATTTATGTTTCTCGAATGATCTTCAACCCAATAGATGTAAATTTTCTTATGACCATAGAAACCATTTGGTGCCGCTAGATTATTAGTTTGGTGTATTAATATGTTGTATAATTTTTTTATTTAGTTGTTTGATTGAGATCGATGGTAATTTTTGTTTATGTTCGTTGAACTTAAGTTAAATGTGTTATTTATCATATGTTTATGACATGCATAGGAGTCGTTGCTGATTGTTTCATAATGCTAAGAATCATATAAACTTTATTAGATTTATTTTACTTTTATGTAAATTTTTAAAAATAGTTGTGTGTATTGTTTCGGATCGATAATTTGTGCTACCCTATATACTCGTGTTTTATGCTTGTGTGCGTATTTGTATGAATTGTTTCCATGTTTAGTATGTATTATTTTGATCTAGATTATTGTTGTGTTATTAAATATAGTTCATATGTTGTATCATGTTATTATCTTTTTATAAATTATGTAGTCCGTTCTTGGCATGCGTACAATTTTTGGTAAATGTTCGCCATGCTTATAATTCCGTATGATTATTCTAGGTTTTTCTTTATTTATCGAATGGTAAAATACTTCTTGTCTTGATTACTTTATTTGCATAGCATGTTGATTGGGTTTACGTATTCTTTTTTATACGTGTTGCATGTTTGCTTTATTGGTTTTAAATCATGTCATGTGTTCTATAGATGTGTAATATTTTTCTTTGTGTTGTTGCATAGTTATTTTATGCTAGAAGTCAAATGAAATGATTTCTCGTTTGAGAACAAATTAATCGTGATTCTTTGTCGCATAGCATATTATTGGATAGTTGATTGTAGATGATTGTTATCCAAGATTTCACGATGGTAATTTTTATGTCATGTTTAGATAATTATTGCTACATATAGTTATGCTTGTGACATATAACTTAGTTTATTATATCTTGATGATCACCATGTGTGATTATTTATCCTAGTTTATTCACATGTCATGTTGGCACTTTCTCAAAATAAAACTCATGTTTTGATTTATATTCCTTTATGTTACAAAGTGCTAGTTAGTATTATAAGTGCATGAATATCGTTAGCCTTGCTTGGTAGAAATACATATTCGATCTCATCATGTTTGTATAAGTATGCTTTCTTTTGCTAGATTAATATCATGTCATGATGTTATATGATTGTATCAGTAGACTACATAGTGTGGGTGTATCAATTTGTATTTTATAATGCCTAGTTGTGTATCTTATTTCTTTGCATGTGTAGGATGTATTGGATAGAAATGCATGTCATCTTGTTATTCCTACTTGTATATTACATGTTGATTTTCTTGATGTTTGTTATAGTCGACATGAACTAAGTTATGTTATAGTTATTAGTTGTATTATTTGTAGCATGATGTGATTACTCTCGTGTTACGATCATCCATGCTTAGCAATATTTCTAGTGTATATATTGTTATATTGTTGTGTCTAGAAATCATTCATACATGTAATCTTCCATGTCTTACAATGTTTATGTGTGATAGTTGTTCTTGTGCAACTTATATATATATATGATTTACTTGTCTCTTGTTAGTATTATGAGTGTTTTATACTTGTTACAATAGAACGTCACATGATTAGGATAGTTTATTTTTCATGGTAGTTGAGTTGTGCCTTCCTCATATATGGTTTTGTGCGCATAGTTTTCTTTGTTGTTTAAGCATGTGAATGTAATCTTATAGCTAATTGCATCGTTATTGGATACTGCTTGTTGTTTCTTATCATAAGCATGTCATAGTTTAGTACCTTCCCTTGATCACTCGTATGTTTGATGTTGTGCTATTAGTTAAGACATTCATATATAATTCTCCACTCATATGCCTTGTTTATTATGTCTTACTATGTATTTTTTAATTAGTTTCTACCATAGTATTAGTTTATCTTTGTAATAGAAATTCTTTCTAATAGTTTTTTTATTGGGGCTTAGTCTCTTCTTGTTGTTAACCATTATAAATATTTGGATTCGTTCAAGTATTTATTTGTGGTTTATTATTACTCTTAGTCATTTCATGCCTAGAATAGTTGTTCATCCATGTGTTCCATAGTTTCTTGTTAATTGTTTGACAAATGAAGTTGTATGATATGTTGAAGATGCTCCTATTGTAAGTGTTTAGGGCTAGACCTAGAATAATTCAATTCATGTCGTTGAATGACGTTTGATTGCTTAACTAGAATGGTTTATCCGGTTGTTTGTTTGTCGTGTAGAATAGATTATGTCTAAACGGGGCTATCTTTGTGAAGGGACCGGCACCAGAAAGTAGATCATATGGCCTTTCTTTCGTGGTTAACTTTTATATTTATTATGTCATGTTGTGATGGTGTAGTTACAATGCATTGGGTGGTCCCATTCCATGTGTGTTGAAGATGTCATTGCGTTGTTATATAGTTGTTTCCTATATAGTTAGTCGAGATGTGTGGTGTGCACTGCTAGCTAGATGCTAGTATCATAGTTCCTATGAGAACGCCAGTCTTGACCGCTGAGCCTTCCTTATCCATATCAATCAAATCTTTGCATATTCATTGAATCATGTCAACTTATCTTCCTATTGTTCTATCTCATTCGAAATCTCCATTTTGATCACTATCTTCCTATCCATCCAAACTTAATCTATTTTGGATATTATTTGGATTTACTTTTGCTTTGGTATTTATTTGTATTCATTTGCTATCGATACGAGGAGTAGGGAGTGGCGTTGTTGAACATGGACAGATTCAAGTTACCGAAGATGGATACAACAACGAAAGCATGCCTACCTCTTTGATCATGTTTATCATATGTTTTATTAAATTGCATTGTATTTTATAACCACTATTGCATGCTATTTTATCTCGTAGCTAGCGTGTCGATTGACACATTACCCTTATCCGCTTGTCGCATATTTAGTTGACACCTGAGTAGAACTATATAGTAATCTAGTAGAGTAGAAATGCTTAGCCATGCTAATTATTCTATAGGTGCTTATTGTAACAGCCCAGTTTTCACAAAAATTAAAATTTTTGTTTTCGTTGTGAATTGTTTGATTGTCTGAGTTGTTTGCAGTGTTTGCTTCACCGAAATAATAATCGGTGAATATTTCTCCCCCTTATTCTCGTATCGGATGCGTGACCGACCCTTTTCCCCAACGGCACACGACTCTGCGGCACCGGGATTTCACCCGAGCCCCGTCGCAACCGTCACAGGACCAGCCATCACCACCGGAACAAAAACCCCGTTTATTTAATAAACGGATTATTTTATGGGCGCCGAAAAATGTTGTCAGAATGTCACCGCAGTGAGGTACGATCGACGGGCTCGACGCGCTGAGCGCGTGGTTCGAGATTTCGTCGGAATCGGAGTCCGTACGGAGTCTCGGCGGTCACGAACGCGATCACCGGACACGCGAGAGGGGTACCGAGGGCCTTTGCGTCAACTGGCCAGCCAACCTGCCTATATAATGACCCCCACCTCCCAAACCAGCCAATTAGGGTTTACCCCATGGCATAATTGCAGCCACCCCCTCAAATTTTGCCCCAAATTCTGCCTTCTAGCCTCAGATTCGCAAAACCCTAGCCCCAGGCAAATCTCAGCCGTCAGATCTGGCTTCCAACGGCTCAGATCGAGCCTCGGCCTCCCAACCGCAGTTCCCAGGGATCCGCGGGCCCGCAACAGCCGCCGCCAGGGCCCGCCAAGCTCATCTGGCCGCGCCGCTCGTCGTCGTCCATGGAGGAGCCGCGCCCGAGCCGCCGCCGCCGCGCCTCCCCCGCAGACCTCTCCTCCTCTCCTCTGCCGCTCCCTTCTCCTCTCCCCTGTCCTCCTCTCACCACCTCCCTCGCCCCCTTCGCAGGTCCGCCGCGCCATGGCCAGGGGCCTCGAGCTCACGGCCGCCATGGAGCTCGGAGCCGCCGCCGCTAGGGAGCTCCGCCCGCTCCACCTCACCGTCCCGCAGCCTGGATCCGGCCGCCGCACGTCCCCCTCGACCCGATCCGCACCTGCACCGCCCGCCGGCGTCCTCCGCCTCGCCGGAGCTCCGGCTGCCGCCGGCCGTCACCGTGGCCGAGCCGCTCGGGAGCTCGAGGCCGAGCCTCCTCGCTCCAGCCGCTCCAACCGCCTGGACCGGCCAGGTGGGCCGGCCAGCCAGGCCTCCCGTGGCCCAGCTCGCCCCCCTCGGCCCAGGACGCCCAGCCCGAGCCAGCAAGCCACTTGGGCAGAGCCCATGTGGGGTGAGGCCCCCTTTTCCTTTTTTTTTCTATTTTGTTCTGCTGCTGTGAATTTTTGCTAAGTCTTTATTTTTCTGTTGCTGATTCAATTTTGCAACGACGATAGCAAGCGATCTGTAGCTCCGATGACGTTGCCCCCAAAACGAAAGTTGCTCAGAATTGCGTGTACTTTAATTCATCTTTTGTGAGCTTTTGCGTTTGAGCTCATCTTGATTGTGTAATTGTGTGCTGAACAGGGCATCAGGCCGTTAAACTGCTAGTTTTTGCTATTATGTGCTGCTGTTGTTATTTTGTTGCAACTTTGCATGATGATTGTAACAAATCCATGAGGCCTATTGCATTGATTCCTTTTGCGTTGCGTTAAGCAATGTTTCTACTTCAGTTTCATGCATTCACATGCCATATTTGCTTGCTGCATCCTGTTTATATCTTGCTCCAAAGGAGCTACTCTGATGTTATTGTGCTGCTATTGCTGAAACTGTTATTTTGTTGCAACTTCGGTCGACGATTGCTTCGCAACCGTTTATCGGAATTGAGTGATTCCAATTGCATATTGTTAAGCATCATGTATACTTTCATCCCATGTATTGCTATGTCATGTTTCTGCACTTTTGCATATAGATTTACCCCTGTTTATACAGCATGTGTGCATAAATTGTTTTGTTTATATCTTTTTAACCGTAACTCCGTTTGGGGTGTTCTTTATATGTAACTTGATTAGTTTTTCGTGTTCTTTGTGTTTATGCTATTGTTTTCTGTTTTTAACCAAGATAAAATATGCTTTAGGACAGAACAGTACTAAATCTTTTAATCATCGTGCGGCACTTAGTGTTATGCCATGTTTAGGTTGTGCCTCACTTAAATTGTCTAGCATAGATAGTTTACTTTGTGCTTCACCTCTTGAAATGTTTGTGTGCTATGCCATGCTTGCTTGAGTTTCCATGTTAATAACCGTTGATTGATCACCTGTAGCTAAGCAACTTGAACCACCGTAAACGTGCGGTATCCGTCGTGTGTGACTGATACCCCACTTAAACTGTTAGTAACCGTTCTCGACGATAGATCCGTATCGCGTTGCCGTGCCTTGTGTTGCCTCTTTGATCTCTTTTTGCCCCGTAGTAATAGATTCCTTGCTCGTTGATTGCTCTCCAGTGTTTACTTCTTGTGTGCTCCCGCGGGTACCTCTCGGAGACGATGCGAGCTTGCGATCGACTACACCTTCGGAACCCGACTTATCAACAGGCAAGGACTTGCATTACTTATGATCCATTCTATTTCAACCAGAGGTTTGCATGCTAGTATAGGTTAGGCTCGATGTTTGATCCTACCACATGTTTACAGCCTCTTTCAAACCGATACAGCCATGTCCCTTCCCAGCAAACCTTGTACTGCTATGTTACTATTGCTCGTTGCTCAGCCCCTGCTTAGTATGCATGCTTAGGATGCTGCGATGTTACCCTGTTACTCTTTGGGTTGGGATATCACATTATTATTATATTATTGTTGATGATATGATTATTATAAATGTTGACTATATTCGACGAAGGGTGGAAGGTCTAGGCTATCCCGCCCCGACGCTTTGTTCCATTCGAGTCACCTAGGACCCGAGTTCCGGGTATTGGTTTTAAGACTGAGCGTGCCTAACCGCGTGTGGGATTTTATGGGGTCCCCTTCTCTTACCTACCTAGCTTCAAACATTTCTAGTGGTGGCCCAAGCTGATTTACCATTTGCAAACCGTGTGTGTGTCTGTTGGGTCGCTCCTGGCAGATATTATTTAAAATAACCCGGACCAGTGAGGACATAGTTCCCTTGCTGTCCCACTTTGTCCGGCTGAGGACCCGGTTTCCCAATGTGTGATTAATCGGGTATCCAAACCTGCGACAGACGGTAGAGACCAGATCGAGAGAGCGGCCGGCTCCTGAGATGGATGTCGACTCACCGGGGGCCACCCGGATTTGTTCGTTGTTAGCTAGAGGGACCTGTCGTTTCGGATCTCTTGGAACTAAATCATAAAATGGTTGCCTATAATGGGTAGCAACTGAGAGTGATGGACGTGCGTGCGGAGCCTCGTAATGGGCAGTTGGTACACCCCTGCAGGGTTAAATCTTTTCGAGAAGCCGTGTCCACGGTTATGGACGACTTGAGACCTACTCCTTGTTCATAGACAACAACAACTGAGATAATCTTAATATAACTTGATCAACGTGTGTGTGCCTTGACTGCTTCTTCTTCGTCGGGATGCGAAGAGGAGGACAAGGATAGGATAGGTGTTATGCTTGCGTAAGTAGTTGATAGCAAGACTTGTTGGAGGCGATTCCTCATCGAATGCTTGGCTTCTTATCTTACTCTCTAGATCGTTAGCCACTTCATAAATGCTAGTGCGGAAGCAACCTCACCACTTGCCCCTTCCTTACCGTAAACTACTAGTTGTCCTAGAATGACGAGTGATGAGGTCCTTGCTGGGTCAGATGACCACTACAGTTGGATGCTGAGTACCTCTGTACTCATGATACTACCCCCAAACTCTTTTCAGGGTTCTTGATCGACAACAGGTATGGTGATCGACATTTCACGTGGACTCGACGACGACAAGATAGGCGGATCCCGGCGGAGGGCCTGGACCCGTGTGGTTATGGGATCGATGCTTTTCTCTTTGCCACTAGGCATTTGCTTGTAGTCTGTACTCAGACATATATCTTCCGCTGTTATATTGTATTAAGTCAGTTGTATGTCGATTGTATGAGATGTTGTATCCTTGTATCTGTAATGTTGTGATATCATGTTGGAAATCCGGGGCATATGGCTTTGTCATATGTCGCGGTGGGTCCGATATGTGCTTCGTCCTCGGGTTCGGGCGGAAACGCCCGAATCTGTAACAGTACCGCATATCGGGCCTTACACTTATCTGAATGATCTTCGGATCATTAACACTTGAAACTTGTTACTGAGCTTGCTAAGCTAGGCCGGTTGGCCATTATTGACTTACTCTACTCTCTTCTCCTCTGGGTGAAACTTACCATCTAAATACTGGTGCGAGCGACAGCTGGATCAAGGATTGAAGGAGCGATTGGCTGCCCTTCATAAGGTTAAGGGGAAATCCTTTGTCCGTGCCGCATGAGGCCCAATAAGTCTTGGATTTGAAGATTGTGATAACAGTACAACCACATTCTATATGGGCATTGTTTTGGTTAATTAGTTAGTTCACCCTTATTATCGTCATCGCCGTACCGCAGATGGGACAGGTGCCTTGCGAGGAGAAACCCGACACAAAAGGGGGCAAGGATTGTGAACTGCGGTTACTACCTTGTCAAACCTAGTGGGCATGCCAGAGCAAGCGTGGGTCTAATGAAAGACCTCGTCACAATCTCCCTGTCGGTATACATAATAGTGTACTACGCCAGCGACGGCTGGTGGCACCAAGACAAGATTGTGTCGTGTGGGTAAAGGGTACAACCTCTGCAGAGTGTAAAACTATTCGAATAGCCGTGTCCACGGTTGACGAGGGGGTGACCCCACGAATCCTCTACGTGAGGGTACCTGGTGCGTGTCCTGGCTGGCGGCCCACCAGGGGCCCACTCGTGGACACCGTCATGATGGAGTAAGACGTGAAGACAAATAATTGAGGCGCAAGACAAGGACTCCTACTTGTAGTCGACTAGGACTCATGTAAACCCTACCTGGCTATCTATATAAAGCGAGGAAGGGGCACCTCTCTAGACATCACCTAAACCCCCACGCATAGGACTAGATAGATCTATCTCCACCAAATTCCTCACGGAACTTCTGTACATCATCATCAATACAAGATCAGACAAGCACCATGTAGGATTTTCCCTCTAGGGGCCTGAAGCTGGGTAAATTGTGCCCCATGTGTCGCTTGTCCGCTGTCCGAGATATCCAATACACACTACTCTCCTGATCTTTCGAGAACTCGCCTTGGCCTCCCCTGTAATCTCCCCCTCACGCAATAATATAGAGCAGGAAGTGCTTCTCCTATTAGCCGACGAGTATCGTCCAACCTGTTCCTTCTCTATGACTAACCCAGGGTCCCTGACCATGGGATTTGCCGGGGCTGATCCCCGTCAATTGACGCCGTCCGTGAGGACTACACAGGTTGGAATCACGATCCCGGCGGTCCCGTCTCTAGCAATTCAAGGGCTTCTTCAACAACTACATCAAGATCTACATCAAGCTCACAGAGAAAACTAGAAAATTTTCGAGCTCGCCACTCGAAGATCGACATCAATAAAGCGCTCACGCGCAACCCACAGGACAAAAACGTCTGTGTTGCGGGCACTCGCGACGGCGTCTTAGAGCTCATCTCGACGATCCCTTCGGTTGAAAGATGCGAAATTCAATTTTAGAAAACCTGTGCAAATTTCAGCAAATTCCAACGGCTGGATCTCCCTCGGTGACCCGCGGACTGAAGCACTCTCGGAATATGACGGAACTCCGCGCGACTCCAGCACAAAAATTCCTGACGTTGGCTCGGATATCAACTTGAATATCCCTCCGGTGAAAGCCTGCCGGATTCAAACCCTCATAAGCAAAAACAAAATCAGAATATTCCAACGGTTAGATCTCCACCGGCGGGTCTCGCACTGCAACGCGTTTTTGGATCTACGCAAGATCGTGAATTTCCAATCGTGAATTCGGGTTCAATCTTGACCCACAAGGCTTCTAATCCAACTCGACATACCATGGATGACTCGCCAAGATTTCTACATCGACTCGCGCCGCTACAACGACATCACACAATGAACAATCAAAGGATCCCGCCCGACGCGTCGAGTCCTTCTCGATCACTCGCCGCACCGTCGTCTCCAAGCACACGAATCATCCTGCGCCGAGCTCCTTTGTATGGGCTCTCCCGTACCGAGCTCCATCGCGCATGAATCGACACTTTAAGTCATCTCGTCGTTCGCCGAACAACTTCATCACGATGACTTCACTACGCAACTCCGCCACCTCAACACTCGGGGGCTCGCAGACTCGGGGGCTCGTGGACTCGTGGGCTGAACGTCGCAGTCGCCATCACATTGACTCCGACCTCTACACCGACACCGCCCGCCGCATCAAGACCGTCCGCTACATCGACTCCGTCTCGCCTCGTCGACTACTCCACTTCTCATCTTCGACATCCTCCGCCGCGTCGATCCTACAGCTAAGTTTTCTTTACACTCTTATGCTATGATTCCAAAACCTTTATACATTCTCGATCAGTCGCCAAAGACGACTCTGCAATCGCACACAAACATCTGAGGGCTAAAAAATCATCCTGCCGGCTACGCAGTCGTGCAGAAAAATTTGAGGGCTACAAAATCATCTTGCAGACTATGCAGTCGTGCAGAAACATCTCGAGGGCTTCAAAACTATCCTTTGGATCATGCTCAGTTTTATATGTTGTTTATTTGCGTTCGTCAAAGTAGTGAGGCTGGGTACCAAAAGGAAGCTCTTGTCTCCGGGTCCAACAAGTCTGGCATCGCGTCCCTGTTTCCCGACAATAGTATGCTGCCGGAGGGCCTACTCATGAAAAGACACGCATACACCTTATTTGCTGCTACATTATCCACTCGACAAAAGTGCAACATCTGCAAATCATGCAATTTACAATTCTTTTGTATATCGGGCAAGTACATCTTAATACAGTTGCACCTTTTTCTCCTTCTCAGCAGATTCTCGGGGGCTGGGCGCCCTCATGACGCGGCGATGTCAACCTCCTCGTCCATCATCATCAATACAAGATCAGACAAGCATCATGTAGGGTTTTCCCTCTGGGGGCCTGAAGCTGGGTAAATCGTGCCCCATGTGTCGCTTCTCCGCCTCCCGAGATATCCAATACACAATCTACTCTCCCGATCTTGCGAGAACTCGCCTTGGCCTCCCCTGTAATCGCCCCCTCACGCAATAATATCGAGCAGGAAGTGCTTCTCCTGTTAGCCGACGAGTATCGTCCAACCTATTCCTTCTCAACGGTCATGGACAACACATGAATCTTTATTGACATACAAGAACCTGTCTTTCTTATTCCTCTTTGCCCCTATTCTTGGAACCTATGAAGGATGTGAGTGGATCGAGGATCCTCACCTTGTTGAAAGTTATTGTGGAGAAAATGTTGATTTCATCTAAAACTGCTTTATAAAACTATTATATGCTTTTTCAAATAAAACTAGCTTTTATGCAAAAGAACCATACAGCCTTCCTTTGAAGCCTCATGTAGTTATTAGGGCCTTTCCCGGGAGGCATGTTGAGTACGAAATGTACACATGGCAATAATTTTGTTGAAACAGAGTTCCATGAAGACGAAGAAGATGATTACGACTACTATGGCGATCCGTAGGAGTGAGGTCATGTGGACTACAACGACTGCCTGTGGCCGAGATGGAGTCGCTACACATTTTTACATTCCGTTGTTTCTTGATTGTAATAAATTTATATGTATGCCTTATGGAAAGTTATGCTACTTGTATTATGTTTATGTATTCTGCAATGATAGCATTTTGCTGTGTTGTCAACAATAATCCTGGGATTGACAATTAAACACAGGAGGATTTGGAAATTATTTCTGGGTTCTCACAGAAGTGTGCCGAGGATACTCCTCGCAAGGCAGCTGTCCCATCTGCGGTACGACGATGACGATAATAAGGGTGAACTAACTAATTAACCAAGACAATGCCCATATAGAATGTGGTTGTACTGTTATCACAATCTTCAAATCCAAGACTTATTAGGCCTCATGCGTCATGGACGACGGATTGCCCCCTTCACCTTGTGAAGGGCAGCCAATCGCTCCTTCAATCCTTGATCCAGCTGTCGCCCGCGCCAATATTTAGATGGTAAGTTTCACCCAGAGTAGAAGAGAGTAGAGGAAGTCAATAATTGACAACCGGCCTAGCTTAGACAGCTCAGTAACAAGTTTCAAGTGTTAATGATCCGAAGATCATTCAGATAAGCACCTATAGAATAATTAGCATGGCTAAAAATTTCTACTCTACTAGATTACTATATAGTTCTACTCAGGTGTCAAGTAAATAGGCGACAAGCGGATAAGGGTAATGTGTCAATCGACACGCTAGCTACGAGATAAAATAGCATGCAATAGTGGTTATAAAATACAATGCAATTTAATAAAACATAGGATAAACATGATCAAAGAGGGAGTCATGCTTTCGTTGTTGAGTCCATCTTCGATAACTTGAATCTGCCCATTGTCAGCCACACCACTCCCTACTCCTCGTATCGATAGCAAATGAATACAAATAAATACCAAAGAAAAAGTAAATCCAAATAATATCCAAAATAGATTAAGTTTGGATGGATAGGAAAATAGTGATCAAGATGGAGATTTCCAATGAGATAGAACAATAGGAAGATAAGTTGACATGATTCAATGAATATGCAAAGATTTGATTGATATGGCTAAGGAACGCTCAGCGGTCAAGACTGGCGTTCTAATAAGAACTATGATACTAGCATCTAGCTAGCAGTGCACACCACACATCTCGACTAACTATATAGGAAACTACTATATGCCAACGCAATGACATCTACAACACACATAGAATGGGAGCACCCAATGCATTGTAACTACACAATCACAACATGACATTATAAAGATAAAAGTTAACCACAAATAAATATTTAGACATAATCTAAATATTTATAATGGTCAAGGCAACCAAACATGTACATTACCTCTATAATAATTCAAAGTAAGCATTCCACACGACAACCAAACAACCGGATAAACCATACTAGTTCAGCACTCAAACATCATTCAACGACATGAATTGAATTATTCTAGGTCTAGCCCTAAACACTTAGAATAGGAGCATCTTCAACATATCATACAACTTCATTTGTCAAACATATAACAAGAAACTATGGAACACATGGATGAACAACTATCCTAGGCATGAATTGACTAAGAGTAATGATCAACCACAAATAAATATTTGAACGAATCCAAATATTTATAATTGTTAACAACAAGCAGAGACTAAGCACCCGTAAAAACAACTATTAGAAAGCATTTCTATTACAAAGATAAACTAATACTATGGTAGAAACTAATTAAAAAATACAGTAAGACATAATAAACAAGGCATATGAGTGGAGAATTATATAGGAATGTCTTAACTAATAGCACAACATCAAACATACGAGTGATCAAGGGAAGATACTAAACTATGACATGCTTATAATAAGAAACAACAAGCAGTATCCAATAACAATGCAATTAGCTATAAGATTACATTCACATGCTTAAACAACAAAGAAAACTATGCGCACAAAACCATATATGAGGAAGGCACAACTCAACTACCATGAAAAATAAACTATCCTAATCATGTGACGGTCTATTGTAACAAGTATAAAATACTCATAGTACTAAGATGAGACAAGTAAATCATATATATAAGTAGCACAAGAACAACTATCACACATAGAACATTATAAGACATGGAAGATTACATGTATGAATGATTGCTAGACACAACAATGTAACAATAGATACACTAGAAATAGTGCTAAGCATGGATGATCGTTACACGAGAGTAATCACATCATGCTACAAATAATACAACTAATAACTATAACATAACTTAGTTCATATCGACTATAACAAACATCAAGAAAATCAACATGCAATATACAAGTAGGAATAACAAGATGACATGCATTTCAATCCAATACATCCTACACATGCAAAGACATAAGATACACAACTACGCATCATACAATACAAATTGATACACCCACACTATGTAGTCTACTGATAAAATCATATAACATCATGGCATGATATTAATCTAGCAAAAGAAAGCATACTTATACCAACATGATGAGATCGAATATGTATTTCTACCAAGCAAGGCTAACCATATTCATGAACTTATAATACTAAGTAGCACTTTGTAACACAAAGGAAGATAAATCAAAACATGAGCTTTATTTTGAGAAAGTGCCAACATGACATTTGAATAAACTAGGATAAATAAGCACACATGGTAATCATCAAGATATAATAAACTAAGTTAAATGTCACAAACATAACTATATGTAGCAATAATAATCTAAGCATGACATAAAAATTACCATCATGAAATCTTGGATAACAATCATCTACAAAATAAGAGGATCAACTATGCAATAATATGCTATGCGACAAAGAATCACGATGAATTTGTTCTCAAAAAAGAAATCATTTCATTTGACTTCTAGCATAAAATAACTATGCAACAACACAAAGAAAAATATATACACATCTATAGAACACATGACATGATTTAAAACCAATAAAGCAAACATGCAACACGTATAAAAAAGAATATGCCAACCCAATCAACATGCTAAGCAAATAAAATAATCAAGACAAGAAGTGTTTTATCATTCGATAAATAAATCAAAACCTAGAATAATCCCACGGAATTATAAGCATGGAGAACATTTACATAAAAATGTACGCATGCAAAGAACGGACTACATAATTTATAAAAAAGATAATAACATGATACAAAATATGAACTATATTTAATAACACAACAATAATATAGATCAAATTTAAACATACTAAACATGGAAACAATTTATACAAATAATCACACAAGCATAAAACACGAGTATATAGGGTAGCACAAATTATCGATCCGCAACAATACACACAACTATTTTTAACAATTCACATAAAAGTAAAATAAATCTAATAAAGTATATATGACTCTTAGCATTTTGAAACAATTAGCAACGACTCCTATGCATGTCATAAACATATGATAAATAACACATTTAACTAAAGTTCAACGAACATAAACAAAAATTACCATCGATCTCAATCAAACGACTAAATAAAAAAATTATACAACATCTTAATACACCAAACTAATAATCTAGCGGCACCAAACGGTTTCTGTGGTCATAAGAAACATTACATCTATTGGGTTCAAGATCATCCAAGAAACATAAATACGGGAACATGGTGATGCCATCGGATGACATCCGTTTATGCATCGGCACGTCTAGAAAAAAAGTTCACCGAACCATGATGTCAAATAGATTATGAAGGTCTTCGGGAACAAGTCTACCAAAGGAATTGGAAAAGGGCTCAGCGAGTTTGTTGGAATGGTGCGATGAACTCGACGAACAGTGTACGCGTACATATAAAATTGTTCGTGTATGGTCGATCAACGGTGTGGAAGAATATGTTGGCGCGCTCCTGCATGCGATGTGAAGAAGATGACGCGGTCTACGTTCACAAGCACGCCCTCGGAGCATGACGTACATAAGGCCGAGAATCGATGGTGTGGTTTCTCCTGTGTTCACACAACCAATGTTGATGAACAGCCGAGAAAATATGTCAAGGTGATAGGCTAAGGTGAAAGGATTTGATGGGTAGGAGGAATCGAGCCAGAACTCACCGAATTTGAAGAATCGATCCGATGAAATCGATGAACTAGAAAATTGTACGCGTAGCTTTAGCACAAGATCACAAATAGCACAAAAATCCTCTTGAACTTAATGCGATGATCAGAGAGACGCAGCCATCTCTGCACGAGGAGTTCGAGATGTTGGGTTTGGAACTTGTTACACCCGGTTTTCTGGCTCACCTCGAGCTGACTCCGACTCTATTTGATCAGATCAAGGAGGCACAGAAGGGACACGATAGTATCGAGGGAATCAAGAAGAAGATGCCCCTCGGCAAGGCCCCGAAGTTCACGATAGATGATGACGGAGTTCTTTGGTTCGGTGGCCGATTGTGTGTGCCAGATATAGAGGAGTTGAAGCTCACTATCCTGAAGGAAGCTCACGATACAGCTTACTCCATCCACCCTGGAGGGACTAAGATGTATCAAGACCTGAAGGACTTGTTTTGGTGGCACAGTATGAAGCGTGAAATTGCCTTGTATGTCGCCAAGTGCGACATCTGCCAAAGAGTGAAAGCAAAGCATCAGAGACCTGCAGGATTGCTGCAACCCCTCTGAGTTCCTGAATGGAAGTGGGAACAAATAGGCATGGACTTCATCACAGTTCTACCGAGGTCGAGTAAAGGACATGACTCTATCTGGGTTATCGTCGATCGACTCACCAAGGTAGCGCACTTCATCCCAGTGGGAACCACCTACCGAGGAGACCAGCTGGCAGAATTGTACATGTCGAGGATCGTATGCCTGCACGGAGTCTCGAAGGAGATTGTGTCTGACCGAGGTACCCAGTTTACCTCGAGGTTCTGGAAGCAAGTCCAGGAGGCACTAGGAACCAAGCTCACATTCAGCACAGCATATCACCCGCAGACTGGAGGCCAGACTGAGCGAGTGAACCAGATACTAGAGGATATGCTCCGCGCATGTGCTCTAGCCTACGGTTCCAAGTGGGAGGACTGCTTTCCCTATGCAGAATTCTCCTACAACAACAGCTACCAGTCGAGTTTGCAGATGGCACCATTTGAAGCTCTGTATGGGAGGAAGTGTCGCACGCCCCTGAACTGGTCTCAGACCGGAGAAGGGAAGATTTTCGGACCCGATGTTCTGAAAGAGCCCGAAGAGCAGGTCCAGTTGATTCGTGAGCGTCTCAAGACCGCTCAGTCTCGTTAGAAGAGTTATGCCGACCCCAAGCGTCGACAGGTGACTTTCGCAGTTGGAGATTTTGTGTATCTCCGAGTCACCCCATTGAAGGGAATGCAAGCACACCGATACATCGGACCGTTTGAGGTGATAGCCAGACGAGGCCAAGTTTCCTATCAGTTGAGACTGCCAGCAGAGCTATTCGATGTGCACGACTTCTTCCACGTATCGCAGCTCCGGAAGTGTCTGGAGGTGCCGGACAAACCCGATGTTTTCAAGAACATCGATCATCGCACGGTAGACATCAACCACGATCTCACGTACCGCAAGACACCCCTTCGTATCCTAGAAGAAGCCACCCGAGTCACCCGAAAGCGCGCGATCAAGTTCCACAAGGTCCAGTGGACAAACCACACACAGGAGGAAGCCACCTGGGAGCGGGAGGACTACCTCAAGCGCGAGTTCCCGCATCTCTTCACTAGCTTGTGAATCTCGGGGATGAGATTATTTTAAGGGGGGAATGTCTGTCACATCCCGACTTTTATTACCCTGTTATTAGAGTAGCAAAAAATTAGGGTTAACAACAACTTTGCTTGGTTGAGTTGTGATAATAGTAAGAGTGACATATCATACCTGCTTGTTACTTGTTTTGTTTGGCTATGCTTTACTTTGATTGCTATGCCCTGTCTTGCCATGCTTAATATTGCTTTTCCTTATGATGTTGCCTTTCCATGACTAAAGAATCAACCTAAATAGTGGTACAAACTCACAGCACCAAACCTCAAACAACCACATTTAGTGACCCATAAATAATTAAAGCCAATAAAATGACTCCCAAATAAATGCTTGTCTTTATGAAAATTCACTATTTAAATAAATAAAAATATCTCTATAGCAAAAGATATTTAATTAAAATATTTTATTTGTGCTAAATTATTATTTGCTATTAGTATAATAGTAATAATATTATTAACCTTATTAAATATTCTATAATTTCCAAAAAACAATTATAATAATAATTCTGTAAGTTTTAAAAGTATCTAGAAGATTTGGGTTTGAAAATTTTATTCAGGCTTAAATAAAAACGGAAGTAGAATTTGCAACATAAATGCTAGCAGTACAAAAAAAACCTACACTACTTGGGCCGCAGCCCATCTCCCTCTCTCCCAAGCCGCATGGCACCCTCCCTCCTCTGACGTCACCCCCAGGTTTCCCCGGTGACGCAAGCCCTCGCCACCGCTTGGACTGGCCAGTAGGCGAGGAGGCCGGAGCGCCCACTCCCCTCCCCTCCTCGCTATAAAACGCCACCCCAGCACCCCTCCTCACCTCACTCCAGCGCCTCACCACACCCGCTCCCCCGAGACAGAGAGAAACCGAGGGGAAATAGAAGGAAGAGAAGCAAGGAAAAGGAGGAGGAAGAGAAGAGAGGAGGCGGGAGGGCCGGCCGACGAGCCCCCTCTCCGCCCCACGTCGGAGCTGCACCGGAGAGGAGACGCTGCTTGGAGGAGCCGACCGCCCCGAGCCCCGACGACCCCGAGCCGGAGAAGCCCCTGCACGCCGCCGTCTACCCCGACCCGTGGTCAACCCAGTCGCCCCCGGCCGCCGTCTTCGTCAAAAACGGACCGCCCTCGCCTTCCTCTACGCCCGCCGCCAACTCCCGCCGTCCGCCGCCGACCCGAGCAACTCCGACGATACGCCATACGTTGCAGGTGAAGACTCCTCCCTTGCCACCGAAGAAGCCGATCCAGGGTACATCGCCGAGGAAGGCAAGCCACCGTCAAAACTCAAACTCTGCTTTACCCATTTTTACTTTCTTTGTATCATTTATATTGTATCATGCTAGTATTATATTCATATGGTTTGGGATTGTACTAGTTATATTAGAAAAACTCCACACCACCCCATAACCTACCTATTTGGGAAAAACTAAGTAGAACCCCGATGAACCCTGCATTCTGTCGAGACCATCACTCAGCTCTAGTATTTAGCATTACATAACAATTTGGAAAGTCATACTTCATCCTATTTGGTACGGCATTCACCTAAGAAGGTGGTATAGCCGGGATTGTGGAACATCGTCGGACATTGACAAAGTCTGGAGGGACTCTCTATTTGTGCCGCCAAAATCTAGCATTACAGTACAACCACTATACTCTGGTATGGGATAGGGCTAGTTGGAAGCTTGTTTGTCTTAGTACGGGGGTCCTATAACTACACATGGATGCGTGATTCCACGAATCCGATAGCCCTCGAAGTCGATGGGTGAAATTCTCTAGGCTTAGTGTCGGAAGGAACCTTGGTGCTCTTCGACTATGGTGCAGGCTTGGGTCCAAGAGGAGCATGACCTGTCACACGGAAAGTCCATGCAGTACGCAAGGGGTGGATTCACTTGTACTAGGGCAGACAAGGGGAAAACTAAGGTCGATTATCCGAGACCCGCATACTGAAGTATGACGATCCGTGGGGACACACGACGGATGTATCGAATCTGGTGGGTAAAGTGTACAACCTCTGCAGAGTGTAAATCTATTCGAGTAGCCGGAGTCCACGGTCATGGAAAGCTAGTGAGGCCAAACTTTGTGGGGAATAGATGAGAAAGCCGGTACCGAGTTTATGGATCGCGACGATGATGTTGTTATTGGAAAAAGGTTGGACTTGAATTATCCAAGTACACTTTGGGGAAATAAAATCTGCCAAGTGTTAAAATTTTGCCAACTTAATAATGATCTTGAGTAGATAGAAAATCCCTATGAAAAATTCCACCATATAGCCATCCTATTATTTTTGTATGCAAAACTTTGTTTCTTTCTTTAGGTGGTTTGCGAATACTTTGTATGTACTCACGGCTTTGTCCCTGGTTATTCCATCGGCCAGGCTTGGATGAGCAGGTATATGATGACAATGCTACCGACGACTACTAGGACGTGTTATGCTCTGATCTACCATGTGGATTGTGTCGCCCCTGCCTTTGATGCTTTTGCTTTTCCGCTGCTATTTGAGCACGATGAGGCCATGTAAGACTTTATTGTTGTATGACTTGTATTCGGTATTGTATGAACATTGAGACTATGATATCCATGTCGAGTTGTGTGTCATGCGAACTGATCATGGGAGCATGACTGTATACACAACTGGTCGCTTCGGACATATAGTCCGGGGTGCCCACATTATCTCCTTTATAGACGCAAAAAATGTGGTAGAAGTAGAATAGTTGGAGTAGCATTGCTTGTTAGTAGAGGATTTACACTGCTTGTTAATTAAAATTGAACAATTTAATTAAATTTTGAATATTTTAGTTAACTAGTTCTGCTTCAGTTAATTCAACTTGGATATACAGTGCATCTACAGGGAATCTACAATCCATATACACGACATGTATAGGGAATATACAGGGCATGTACATGTTGTAGCTTGTGCTTGTGCTTCATGGTTTAGACAGTGCATGCGACTGGAGCTCAAGAAGTAATCATCAGTTTACTAGCTCCATTTTGATAAAGGTTCACCTCTCTCTCATTGCGAAGTTTCTATGCTCTTATCTGATTTTTTTCTGACAGAAGAATTATCTCTTCACCTGTAGGTTATAACACACTGAAGCAAATGGTGAAATTCTCCAAGAAACTAACAACAAACTGGGTTTTACGTGAGTATGTGCCTTTATTATTGGCTATTATTACATGGAAGCAAATATAAAATTTTAGTATACTGTCGTAGCTTCAGCCTTGTTATATTTGTCTGGCCACAAATTAAAATAGCCAAGCTTCAGATCCAAAAGGCTTTGCAAGTGACCTGTAGATATGTTGGACCGGTGCCATCACATAGTGTTCGATGTGTCCCCAAAGCAACGAGTTGCTGCTTCATGATTCGTATGTAGGATATGTGCCATCACATTGTTTTGGATTTTTATCCCCCCTCCGACTAAGTGGCCACCAAGGATATGTCTCAAAAGATCGTGCAGTTTTTCTTCATGTTTGCTAGTCCTCGTCTGTTCTGCTGCTCTGTTTTAGTCCTCTGAAATTCATTTTTTTCGTTCAGGTATGACTTCAACTACAAGATAATCAAGGCAAGAGGGAAGTTGTACATGGAGCAGACAAAGGAAGGCAACCACGACCATCGACACGTCCTAGAAGATTTCTCAAAGCTGCTTGATGATGAGGTAATAAATTCTTGATAGTCATATCGATTTCATGCTTCTTAATCCCTTATTTGAGATGATCACATGTTGTTACCCTTTGTTTTAGATTGATACAATCGTGTTGTTCATGATAGAACAGCAAGGGATGATCGCGGCGAGGTTCGAACAGCTAGGGAAGAGAAGGGAAGTGCTCGAACATATAGTGTTGTGCTTCCATTTTGCTGATGTTGTCCTACCTGGAGTAGCTTGTTGTGCTTCCAGTTTATCAAACGGATACGTCCAGTTTCCGAATTGGACACTTGCCGTTTCTGAATTAGACACTTGAAGTTTCTCAAATTATTGATGCTGCCTCTGAATTGGATTTGTAGGATCAGAGGAGTGGCGGATCTGGATTAGCACTGTCTGGGCTGGGGTTGGATCTGGATCAGAGGAGCGGTGGATCTAGAGTAGGGCTCCATGCTGAGGAGAAGCAGCAACACCTGGGAGCATGGGCTGGAAGTCGGTGCCTGATAGCCGGTGCCAGGGAGAATGGGATTCAGACCAAAGAGTGTGGCGAGCAGAAGTTGCTAGGTGTGGCGAGCTGCTGGATTGTAATAAATCAGAAAGTTGTGATGGGTGTGGCGAGTTGCTGGATTAATTTACTATTATTTTGTATGAAGTTCATGTGTTAACTCTGTCATTGTGTATGTGATTTGAAGACGTGTGAAATGAAAACCTGATTAGTAGGCTCGCTTGTAAAATAATCTTGCAATATGGGATGAATGTGAAAAGAGGACTTATCTGACTAGTGGGACCAGTATCAAAAGATAATGTTGAAAAAGGAAAAAAAGTTGCTGAATTCGAACAGAAAAAAGATGAAAGTGGACTGTGGGCTCTAAACGGCCACGACCCAAATTATAATGATCAAAAGAATTAGAAAAAAAACTAGAATGGGCTGAAAATAGGCTAAGGCTTGAAAAGAAGCCCAATAAGAAAAGCCCAAATTTTAAAACTAGCCCATGTAATCCGCTCAAATGAATTGGGCTGATTTCAGCCACGACATTTCGATTTCGTCGCAATTTTTCCACGTAGGACTGCCACGTAGGATTGGGTTAGCTTGCCAACGATGATTTAGGATCGTCGTAAGAAATCGTCGTGAAAGTTAGGACGATTTCTACCAAAACGTCGTTGCTTTCAGTTTTTGACGCCTCGTTTTCGACGCTTCATTTTTCGTCGTAAGATCATCGTGAATTAAAATCCGCGACGATGTAGCGACAAAAATATAGCGTCGTGTATTAGCATATTTCTTGTAGTGGGTAGCCGGTACACCTATCATATCTACATCAGCTAGCTACCAGGGCCAGGTTCCCCACAACTTACTCATCCAAACTAGAGCCCATATAGCCCGTGGTTGTACATGGCAGCTACTAGTCACACTGTCTGCCCGATCTTTTTGAGCCTGGACGGCGCCCACTGCGTCAGAGGGTACTCGCCATGACGCACCCGGTTCACCACCAAAACAACCATTCGGGAAGCATTTAGCCCTGGTCCCTCCTTATCCAAGGCATGAGCACCAGGATGCATTCCCTGCCTGTCCAGCGGTGATTTCTATTTAAGTTTGCTAGTCAAGTCATTAATCCTCACATAGCTCAATGATAACTCAACCAATCCCCGTCTACGAAGCAATAGCAATATATAACAACCACGATCCTAGGGCGACAATGAAATACAAGGTCAGAACATATGGCTATCCTACTAGGTTTAAATCATAACTAATATATAGTCCTACACATGCATAGAGTGATAATTTGCTACATGCATAATAGAAAATATAGGTTGAGGTATGGTCAAAGTGTAACTTGCCTTTTACATTCGATAAAGATCTTCGCTCTCACGGTCCAGTCAACTCTACTCGTCACACTCCGAGAAATCTATCGCAAACGAAGGAACTCGAATAAGCAATCACATCACAAGGACAAACAAAAGATCAACAAAACAATCACAAAGGTTTTAGCAACAAAACAAAAGCTTTGAAGTGAAGAGGTGTGGATGTGCTCGAAGGTGATCAGTGGAAGTGAACTCGAGAGAGTCAACAGATAAAGATTCATCGGTAAGGAATTGTGATCATGGACATTATGAATTCAAGGTGAATATAATGCCCACGTGAAAAGTGTGTGAATCTTACCGATAACATGTCTCAAGTGATCCGATATGCAAAAAGAATCACGTGAAACGGAATACTACAACGCAGGTCATAACAAGTGCAAAAATGAATTGAATTTGAATTTAAACAGGTCAAGAAACATTTGAATTTTTGTGTACACATGATATAGACAGAAAGTACATGACACGAGTGATCCAACGCAAAAAGAAGCACTCGATTTGGATCAACGGTATAAAAGATATGACCTCCGGGATTTGAATTTTAATTTGAAGTAGATTCAAATTCAAAAGTGTGCAAAGTGTGCAAAATTTTATACCATGATATAGTACAGAACAACACGAGCGTGTAGCAAAAAGTTTCACCTCGATCCGACTTACGGTTGCGGAGATATCGCGGGTTTTCTACCAAAAGGACCTATCCGCAAATAAAGTTCTTCAGAAAAACCGATCGGGTCCCTGCGGGGCAGTTGACCAGATCTAGCCGGAGTTAGAGCTCCGGCGAACTCCGTTTCCGGTGAGCTCGGCGTGGAGGCGGCTGGTCGACGGCGAGTGGCTAGCTGGTGGCGTGGCGCTCCGGCGAGCGGCGGCTCGGCCGATGGCATGGCCAGCAAGGAGGTAGGCTCGGCGCGGGGCGGCATCGGGCGCGGCAGGGGCAGCGCGCCGGCAGCGGCGGGCGGCGGCCCGTGGCTGCTCGGGCGCCGGCGAGAAGGCGCAGAGGAACAGGGGTGCGGGGGCGGGGCGGCGTTGGCCGGTGGCCGGGCCGAGGAAGGGGGCGGCGGCGACGCGGCCCGGCGGCGGCGCTGACGTGGCGGCGGCGGCGACGCGGCCCGGCGGCGGCGGCGGGGCTTGCGGTGACGAATATTAGGGTTTAAAAAAAAGAACAAAAAGAGATTCTGGAAAAACTTATATAGCCAGATAAAAGAAAGAAAAAAAACAATTCGGATTCTACTCGGGCTCAAATTTCACTCGTGGGCGAAAACGACTACTGGGCCGGGCTACGGATTTTCTTTTTATTTAAAATCGAAACTTCAAACAATTGTAGAAAAATAAATACTCATCGGAAAAATATGAAATAAATTTCTAAATTCATCAAATAATACAAAGAAATTTATTAAATGAATACATTTTTCAAAAAAGAAAATAAAAATAAAAACATTTTCTAAATACTTTATTTAAATAAATAATACTTTTCATAAATCAAATAAGATCCAATAAATTATTAAAAATATTTTTATTTGGTCAAAAGCATTGACAAACTATTTCTAAATAATAAAATATAAATTTTCAAATTGTTACACCAATAAATAATTTGGTAAAATAAAAATATCCCATGGGAATACTTTTTCCACTCTTTTAAAATATTTAATAAATCATTTCAATGAAATAAAAACTCTCTTAGCGTTATAAAATCCCTAAAATAATTTTAGAGTTATTTATAATACACAATATAAATTTTAAAAACTTTAAAGTAATATTCTAATAATTTTCCAACATTATTAAAAAGGGGATAAGTCATTTTATATCCTCTCAAATGAATTTCCCTAGGTTGAAAAATGTTTTGAATATTCAAAATAATTCCCAATAATGATTTAAAACATTTTCTAACCTTTTAATATGTTGTAGGAGTCATATTACCTTCTCCCATTTTATTTTTTTGGTTTTGTTTTAAATAATAAATGCCCAAAACACCAATTATGAATATTAGGGAAATTTCTTTTATTCCCTCTCTTTTTAATATTCAATAAACTCCAAAAAGTTATAAATCCCAGAGAAAATCAAACCCATCAAGCAAACAATCATTATCTATTTTATTTTATTAACATTACAAAATTCGGAGAATTTTGGGATGTTACAGTTATTGAATTTGAAAGTTTTAGATCATTTGAATGATTTTCTGAATTCCTTTTATTATTAAATTCCAACATTATCGAAAACATTATCCACAACAGTGCCTGACATGTGGGACCCACATGTCAGCCTCTGTTTATTTATAAAACATTTTAATAAAAATAAAATAGGCACTTGCCCACATGTCAGTCACTGAAATTCCTTTAAATATTTTAAATAACCAAATGACAGGTAGGGCCCAGGTGTCATAGACACATGGGCTAATTAATCTGTTTAATTAAGTTAAAGGGCTGGGCCCACCAATAAGTGACCAAGGGGGGTTTAATTTTCTGTTAAGCCTAACAGTGAGATTAGCCGGGGCGGGGGGGGGGGGGGTCCACTATCAAACACACATGGGCGTGGGGGGGTGGGTTAGTGCTAAACACGTATCTGACTAGAGGGCCTCGCATGGCAGTGACTCCGGCGAGCTCGCCGGCGACAGAGCGTCGACGAGGTCGAGCCAGAGCACGCTACAGGGCATGGTTTATCCCGGCGCTTGCTTCTACGTGCGCAGCACGACGAGCCGCGTCCAGACTTACCCTAATCGTGAGCCGAGGTGGCCGGAGACGAGCGCATGGACGACGGCGGCGGCGGCTGTGCACAGACAGCAATGGCAAATCGAGCGCACCACGGGGTGGAATCGAACCTACGGAGCACTACGAACGCGTGCGTGCCAAAATCGTGCGCTGGAACGGCATGGGAGCACGGCTACGACGACGAACCACGGAGGCCAGAGCAGCTAAAAGGGTGGTTACATCTACGGCGCTATCGGGACTCAACGGGCAGTTGGGGGTGGTGAGGATGCTCACCACGGTCGCGAAGATGGTGGTAGCGAGTTGGACGGTGAGCTGGGATGGCCGGAATTGGTCGCCGTTCCCGTCGGAGTCGAGGAAGACGACGAGCTCGATGCGGACGCAGAAGACCACGCGGGCTCGAATTCTCCCGCGAGAAGACGTAGACGACGACGCACCGCTCGGACAAGGTCGTTGGGCTCGGGGGCTTCAGTGGCCACGGCGGTTCACCGGGGTGACTACCGCGACGTCTGGTGGTCTTTCCCCGTCGATGGCGAGCTGCAGGGGAGGGAAAATGGTGGCGGGTGTGTCCGGGGGGAGATGGAGCTCGGCCTTATCACCTCCGCGGCGGGGGGGGAGCAGGTGGAGGGCGGGGCCGGCCTGGCAGCGGCGTGCCCGCGCTCCGCCGCCGTACAGGGCAGGTGGGAGTGGGTGGTGGGGGGAAGAAGACAAGCTCGGGGGTGGGCTGGGCCGAGTGGGCCGTCGCCCAGGGCGACCTTTAGTTATTTTGTATTTTCCTTCTTTTGTTTTACTTCTTTTTCTTAATGTAAATAATTTAAATGCCTCTACATTTTATTTAAATGTTTTAGTGGTTTTTAAATTACATGCATGTCACATGTAGGTGACACAACAAGTTTGGTGCATTTTAAAACTCAATGAATATTTAAATTAGATCTAAAATGGCTAAAATGGGATTTATTAGCTACTGTTATAATTGTTTGTAAATTTTATAAATTCAAGAATTACCAAAGCATGTCCAACATGATTATAATGTTTTTTTGCAATTTACAAAATTGGTTTCATAATTTTTTAGCAAGGTTCATTTTACCACAATTTTCATATCCTCAATTTGAAAGGTTTTGAATTTAAGGTTTGACTTCAAGTGATCAAGCAATTGGGACTTGGTTGTGGATCACCCACACCAAGGTTTTGGTTAGCTCAGCACAAAGTTTGAATAGGGTCAGGGGAACAACAGTGATTTATCAATTATGATGATCAACAGTACAGATGATTACTGTTACAGACAACTGAGGGTGTTACAAATCTCCCCCACTACAAGAATTCTCGTCCCGAGAATTTAAGTGGTAGCAAGGAAAAGATCGGGGTATTCATCGCGAAGGCGATCTTCTCGATCCCAAGTGGCTTCATCTTCAGAATGATTCGACCACTGGACTTTGAGGAACTTGACAGTCTTTTTGCGGGATCGACGTTCAGACTGGTCGGGAATGCGGCTCGGATGCTCTTGATAAGTCAAGTCTTGTTGCAGCTCGATCATATCATGATCCACTTCGCGGATGGGGTCCTTGAAGCAGCGATGAAGTTGCGACACGTGGAAGACATCGTGGACTTGGGAGAGGTTCGGCGGCAATTCCAACCGGTATGCCACGGGTCCACTCCTGGAAAGGATACGGAACGGGCCAATGTAGCGAGGATCCAACTTGCCCTTGATACCGAAGCGATGAGTGCCCCTCATGGGAGTGACACGGAGGTAAGCGTATTCACCAGGTTGATACTCCATTTCCCGGTGTTTGCGGTCATAATTGCTTTTCTGACGAGACTGGGCGGCCTTGAGGTTTTCTTGCACAACGCGAACCTGATCTTCAGCTTGTTGGACAAGATCCAGACCAAAGTAGGGTCCTTCCCCAGTTCCTGACCAATTCAGGGGGGTTCGACATTTACGTCCGTATAGAACTTCGAAGGGGGCCATCTTCAAGCTAGCCTGATAGCTATTGTTGTACGAGAATTCCGCGTACGGGAAAGATTCCTCCCATTTCATGCCAAATGAAAGGACACAAGCGCGAAGCATGTCTTCCAGCACTTGATTGACTCGTTCAACTTGGCCTTGCGACTGGGGGTGATAAGCGGTGCTCAGAGACAGACGAGTCCCGAATGCTTCCATGAAACTCTTCCAGTATCGTGAGGTGAAAAGGCTGCCATAGTCTGAACTGATCTCCAGCGGAATACCGTGGAGTGACACAATCCGGGAGATATACAAGTTTGCTAACTGACTAGCAGTGATCGTCGCCTTGACTGGCAGGAAGTGAGCAATCTTGGAGAATCGGTCGATGACAACAAAGATGCATCGTTACCTTTCTGTGACTTAGGAAAACCGGTGACGAAGTCCATTTCGACTTTGTCCCACTTCCAATCAGGAGGAGGGAGTGGTTGCAAGCAGCCAGTAGGTTTCTGATGTCCGGCCTTGACGCGACTGCAAACGTCACATTGAGAAACATAGCGGGCGATGTCTTGCTTCATGTAAGTCCACCAGTACCGTTGACGAAGGTCTTTATACATCTTGGTACTGCCAGGGTGGATTGACAAGGGAGAATTATGGGCTTCTTCCATGATATCCGGGCCACAGTTAATGATGGCCGGGCTCACAGGAACTACTAAGCGGCCCTTGAAGTACACAATATCACCATCATTGGTATCAATGGTAAAAGAGGAGGGCATTCCTTCTGCGATGTCTTTCTTGATCTTCACAATGTCAGCGTCAAGAGGCTGTCTACTCTTGATGAGGGTGTCGAGGCTTGACTCGAGAACCAGGTTGTTAACGTAACCTTGAGGAACAATCTCGAGGTTCAGCTTGCGAAGCTCTTCACACAGATGTGGTTGTTGTACCTGAACTTCAAGTTCAGAACAGTAAGCTTTGCGGCTCAAGGCATCGGCCATCACATTAGCCTTTCCAGGGGTATACGAAATATCCATGTTGAAGTCGGCTATTGTCTCGAGCCATCGTTGTTGACGAAGATTCAGGTCTGGCTGAGTAAACAGGTACTTCAGACTTTCGTGGTCGGTGTAGACCTCGCAACGATTATCGACGAGGTAATGTCGCCACAGCTTCAATGCATAAATTACTGCTGCCAATTCGAGATCATGTGTTGGATACTTGTCTTCGTGAGCACGCAACTGACGAGAGCCATAAGCAATCACATAGCGCTCTTGCATTAGGACACAGCCTAATCCTTGATGAGACGCGTCGCAATATATCACGAAGTCCTTTTGAGTATCAGGGGGAACGAGCACCGGGGGAGAAGTTAGCTTATCCTTGCGCACTTGGAAACTTTCTTGAAATTTATCTGTCCACTCAAACTTGACGCCTTTGTGAAGCAGATTAGTCAAGGGCCTGGAAATCTTGGAGAAGTTCTCGAAGAAATGGCGGCAATAGCTAGCGAGCCCGAGGAAACTGCGGACTTGCTTGACAGTCTTGGGAGGATTCCAGTCAAGAATAGCCTGGATACGTTCTGGGGTGACGGCAATGCCATCCTTGGAAATCACATGTCCAAGGTAGGTTACTTCTGGAAGCCAGAACTCACACTTAGAATACTTAGCGTAGAGTTTGTGTTCTCGAAGCTTCTCCAGTATAAGACGAAGATGTTCAGCATGCTCTTCTTCATTCTTGGAATATATCAATATATCATCCAAATAAACCATGACGAACTTGTCGAGGTACTCCATGAAAATATAATTCAATAATCTGGAGAAGGTGGCTGGAGCATTGGTTAAGCCAAAGGACATGACGGTGTACTCGTATGAACCATAGCAAGTAATGAAGGAAGTCTTCGGAATGTCCTAATCACGGACTCGGATTTGGTGATAACCTAACCTCAAGTCGAGTTTAGAAAACACCTTGGATCCGGCAAGTTGATCATACAGATCGTTGATCCGGGGAAGTGGGTATTTGTTCTGGATGGTGGCTTGGTTAATTGGCCGGTAATCTTGGACACATCGATTTGTCGCATCACTCTTCTTGACAAAAAGCGAAGGTGCTCCCCAAGCTGAGGAACTTGGGCGAATGAAACCCTTCCGAAGTGCTTCGTCGATCTCCTTCTTAAGTTCAAGGAGCTCGTGCGGTGGCATCTTGTAAGGACGCTTAATAATAGGGGTGGTGCCGGGCTTCAAGTCGATGACAAATTCGACTTCCCGGATCGGGGGTATTCCTGGTAGTTCTTCGGGGAAGATGTCGAGGAAATCGCGAACGATTGGAACGTTCTCGATGCCTTCAAGGGGGGCGGCATTCAAAGCATTCATCATAAATATCTGTGTTTCAGCATTACGGGTAACTCGGGTGGTGTGGTTAACAATCTCGCCGGAGGGGTGAAAAAGTTGGACAGAATTGGTGCCACAATACAGTGCGGCATCGTGAAATTTCAACCAATCCATTCCAAGAATGAGGTCTATGGTGGAGGACGTCAGGATGATGGGGGAAGCAAGGAATTCAATTCCTTCAATTTCAATGATGGTTTCAGGCACTATCTTGGTGGTTCGGCATTGGCCTATCGGGGTGCGAACAACCATCGGTGGGTTCATCTTTTCCAACGGGAAGTTATGCAACAATGAAAATGCTTCCGACATGAATGAACGCGATTCTCCTGTATCAAATAAAACAGTAGCAGGTATGGAATTAACGAGAAGGGTACCCATCACGGTAGCGGGTTGTTACTGAGCTTCTTCAACATTGATGTTGTTAGCATGTCCACGAGCATAAGCAGCAGACCCAGTATTATAGTTGGGGGTCCTGTTGTTGCCACGACCATTTCCGCGGCCAGCGGGTTGAACTACCAGTTGCTTCTGTTTCTGGGGGCACTCCTTGAAAAAATGCCCAGGTTGGCGGCACGTGAAGCATAATCCATCCTGAGGACGAAGGGGTGTAGCATTGGGTGGTGAAGGCAGAGCTCTTGGCATCTACAGTGGCGGAGGCAGACGGGGTGCGGCATAAGACGGCCTTGGAGCAGGTACAGGTGAATGGGTCACACTGGTAGGGAGCCAGATACGACGCTTTTGCGTTGCGCCCGAAGATGAGCCAACGTCACGATAACGCTTCAGAGAGTTCTTGTGCTCCATCTGTGCAGTCTCGATGGTGATAGCCTTGTTCACCATGGTGGCGAAATTAGCGAAATCATGAATGGCAAGAGCGAGCCTGAGGTCTGGATTGAGGCCACGACGGAACTTCTGCTGCCTGCGAGCATCAGTGGTGATCTCTTCTTCCGCATAGCGAGAGAGGTTGAGGAACTCGCGCTGATAGGATTCAACAGTCATGTTTCCCTGAGTGAGGTTGCGGAATTCTTCCCCCTTACGATCCACGATCCCCTGAGGAATGTAGCGGGCGCGGAAGGCAGACTAAAATACATCCCAAGTGATGACTTCTCCAACTGGCAGTGAACGCTTGTGGGTGCTCCACCACTGAGCAGCGGCGCCTTTCAGGTGATAAGACGCAAAGTTCACATAGTCAGCTGGATCGACATTAGCAGACTCCAGCTCATGAGTGATGTCACTAAGCCAATCATCAACATCCAACGGCTGAACAGTGTTGCGGAACATAGTGGGGTTGAGGCAGGTGAAGTCGTGCAGAGTCACGGTGGCATGCTGATGGTGGTGCCCATTCTTATTCGGCTGGGGGAACTGAGCCATGACATTCTGCATGAACTGACGGTTCATCTCGAACTGCTGCATCATCGCGGCCATGTAATCCGGCGGCGGAGGTGGGTCGTTGGCACCACGACCACGACCACGACCACCACGACCAGCCATCCTGCTAGAATTTAACAAGGGTATTTGAACGATGAAAATTTAACGAGATACCGAAATCTAGCCTGAAGTAAAGCGACAACGAAGAGGAGGCGCGAATATATAGGAGTAGTCATATAAGACATACACATTCACACACGGATTCTATCAAAAATCGGGCAGCGTAACGTCATAGAAATTAAGGAAAAAGGACTCACTAGGCGGCGCGCAGACCGCGGTAAGGATTACACGACGCGACATAGATTCCGATATGTCAATCACGCCTCAAGAAAACTGTTGGCCACAGGAGTTAATGCCAGAGAACGCGCGGCCTGCCCAGAATGAGAATGGGATCCGCGGTCCGGGACCTGGGGTAGAACTCTTGCGACACGACTCAATCAATGGGGTAGCACCAGAACGTCGGGTGGAATCAAGAGAACGTGATCCTAATGTCAGAGTTAGTAAAACTTACCAGCAAGGATAAGAGAGCAGAGTCCCAGAGCATAGGTAAGGAGAAAAGGATCCTAATACCATAGATATCACACGTAGTGACATCGTTGTGGGCCCGTAAGCAAAATATTAAGTTAGAGAAATAGTTTTTCAAAGTCTAGACTCAACTTCGGCCAAGTAGTGGTGGGGTGGCTTCCTATAGGAAGTCGGCTCTAATACGAACTTGTGACGCCCCCAAAATCAATCCGTGTATAGTAATCATACACGCAGGGTACACGGCTGAGATTAGGGTGCCACGGTGAGAATATCACAGCACAACACTAAACACAAAAGGATAAACCAATATGTTACAATAACAGGGATCACGAGGATCCAAATACATAAGTCATACAAGCCATAATATCGGAGTACAGACATAGTTAGTCAAGTTTTGCCTTAAGAAGGCTAGCACAAATGACATCAGAGATACAGATCGAAAAGGCGAGGCCTCCTGCCTGGGATCCACCGAACTACTCCTGGTCGACGGGGAACTCGACGTCGTAGTATTCGCCTCCGGGGTACTCCTGCTCCTGGGCTCCAACGTCGGCTGCACCGGCCGATCAGGAAAAGCGAAAAGGGGGAAATAAAGCAAAGGTGAGTATGTAGCATACCTGCGAGTCTTACGTCCGCTACTAAGCATTTATGCATTGTATCAAATGGAAGGGGAGGCTATATATAGTTTACTGCAAGATAGAAATCAGAATAAGGGTAAGAAGCTACGACTATCAAAGACTAGCATCTTCCGACGAGTCTTGCAGCATGAGGAATGAATAGCCAACAGTTCATATAAAGCATAAAGTAACAATGCAGCAGAAGTTGCTGCAGCATTGTATAATAGTAAGTTGTAATAATTAGAAATGCCTCCGAGATCATCTCCTCGACATCCCAGCGAGGAAGAAAACTCGGAACCATATAGTTTAATAATAATAGTTTGTAGTGGTAAGATCCAACATATGCATAAAGCGTCCTGTTACCGTGGACACGGCTATTCGAATAGATTAATCTTCCCTGCAGGGGTGAACTTGTGTTACACTACACACACGGATCTCCGGGGTGGCGGGCACCTTGTTAGGGAACGCTCCACCGAGGCTATCCGACACTCCATAGACCATCTTTCAAACTCAACAGAGAGGCCATCCGCCGGACTAAATCCTATGTACGCCGGGCCTTGGACCCCAACCCGAACGTACTCCTGCACGGTGCGTGGATGGCCGGTAAAGTGAAAGTAAATCCAACTAAGACACCACCGCGCGAGAAAATAAGACAACACCACTTCCCGGCACAGGCCGCGGTACTGCTGACGTCTGAAGAGTCCTCGGACGACACTATGAAGCGGGGGAGCCCATAACTCGTAATTCCCACGGGTAGGTAGTGCGTACATGACATATAGCCAACTGAAGACATCCACCGAACCATTAGTCGTTTTATTAACTTGCAGGACAACCGTTATCGTTGCCTCGACTTAACTGACCCGCGGACAACAACAGCAGCCAGGACCACCAGTACATCGTTGCTTGCCCTGTCGTCCCACCAAGTCTCTGCGGTTACCAACAAGGTGAACCGTCTCCTTACCTTGTCTTACTTGTGCTCCTGGAGGAGCTCGAGTTTCGTGGTTTGGTAACTCTCGCGGCCAACGATCAGGGGCCAAGCACACCGGTAAACTGGTCGTACCCTCTCTATCGTCCCGTCGCAATACCTCTCGCGGGCACCGTTGGGTTGCCCGACTTCTTACCTGAAGTACAACCATTTCTCAGGTACCTAGAGCGGCTATACAGAGTCAGCAACGAGTGGAGTACAAGGATTTATCCTTGATAGCTCACACTTTAGGGTGGCTCGGCAGAGCCGAGCTAGGGGGCCTGAGGCGGTGTTTGCATTGTACCGTACCTATGCAGTTATAATATTTGTATCTGTGTTCACTCCCCTGAGTGATCACGACCCTCTATCTAATCCTAGCTAACAATGCGCAGGGCTCACTGCTGAATATAATATATATAATAGGTAGCATAGGATAATGGAACGTACATGAAGGGGCGACAAAAACAGGCTATGCAATTGAATAGGATTGTAACATAGCAACAGCAGTAACAATGCCTAGTGCAAGAAAGTATGGAAAGGTAGGCGAAATCTGGGGAAGAGAATGGCTCTGCTTGCCTGGAAGCTCGACGGTAGGGGTGGGGTCGTCGACGAAGTAGTCGTACTCAGCAGCGGTGTAGTCGACGGCAGCCTCGGGGTCTACCGAAGAATAAAGGGGGAATAAACACACTAAATACAACAATCATAGCAAAGAGATGCATGGAATGATGTATGCAATGTTAACGGTGCTCTAACGCAGTGCAATGCACATTGCTCGGAGCGGGAATTCATCTGGGAATGAACTACCGGCTCCGGGTGATTACTGGACTGATGATCCGAAGGGGAAGGTTCCATGTCCGTAGTGTTAGAGACATCTGACAGACATGTTGATATGGTATCCGTGATCGTTGATTCATTCTGAGCAACTTTCATGTTAAGAGTAAATTCATCCGGCAGGTTTTTACCGGCACCGGAGAATTATCGACAAACGGCCCGAAGGGGGAATGTCGATGCTCGGTAAGTTAGAGGGGGGTGGTATTCATATGGGTAGCGTATTCATATTTATTTTATTTTTCTGATCAATTTTCATGTATAAAGTTTTTGAGTCTGAGTTACGGTTTACAAGTTATTGAATTTCCAAGTTTTAGATCATTTAAATGATTTTCTGAATTTCTTTTATTATAAAATTCCAACATTATCCAAAACATTATCCACAACAGTGCCTGACATGTGGGACCCACATGTCAGCCTCTGTTTATTTATAAAACATTTTAATAAAAATAAAACAAGAACTAGCCCACATGTCAGTCACTGAAATTCCTTTAAATCTTTTAAATAACCAAACGACAGGTGGGGCCCTGGTGTCATAGACACATGGGCTAATTAATCTGTTTAATTAAGTTAAAGGGCTTGGCCCACCAGTAAGTGACCCAGGGTGGTTTAATTTTCTCTTAAGCCTAACAGTGAGATTAGCCAGGGGGGGGGGGGTCCACTGTCATACACACAGGGGGTGGGGGGGGAGGTTAGTGCTAAACACGTATCTGACCAGAGGGCCCCGCATGGCAGTGACTCCGGCGAGCTCGCCGGTGACAGAGCGCAGACGAGGTCGAGCCAGAGCACGCTACAGAGCATGGTTTTTTCCGCCGCTTGCTCCTACATGCGCAGCACGACGAGCCGCGTCCATCCCTACCCTAATCGTGAGCCGAGGTGGTCGGAGACGAGCGCATGGACGACAGCGGCGGCGGCTGTCCACGGCCAGCAATGGAAAATCGCCAACCGAGACGAAATCGAGCGCACCACGAGGTGGAATCGAACCTACGGAGCACTACGAACATGTGCGTGCCAAAATCGTGCGCTGGAACGGCATGGGAGCATGGCGACCGGAGCAGCTAAAAGGGGGGTTTCGTCTAAGGCGCTATCGGGACTCAACGGGAAGTTGGGGGTGGTGAGGATGCTCACCACGGTCGCGAAGATGGTGGCAGCGAGTTGGACGGTGAGCTGGGATGGCCGGAATCGATCGCCGTTCCCGCCGGAGTCGAGGAAGACGATGAGCTCGATGCGGACGCAACAGACCACGCGGGCTCGAATTCTCCTGCGAGAAGAGGTAGACGATGACGACGCACCGCTCGGACAAGGTCGTTGGTCTCGGGGGCTTCAGTGGCCACGGCGGTTCACCGGGGTGACTACCGCGGCGTCGGGTGGTCTTTCCCCCGTCGATGGTGAGCTGCAGGGGGAGGGAAAATGGTGGCGGCCGTGTCCGGGGGGAGCTGGGGCTCGGCCTTATCGCCTCCGCGGCGGGAGGGAGCAGGTGGAGGGCGGGGCCGGCCTGGCAGCGGCGTGTCCGCGCTCGGCCGCCGTATGGGGCAGTTGGGAGTGGGTGGGGGGGGGGAAGAAGACAAGCTCGGGGGTGGGCTGGGCCGAGTGGGCCGTCGCCCAGGGCGAGCTTTAGTTATTTTGTATTTTCTTTCTTTTGTTTTACTGCTTTCTCTTAATGTAATTAATTTAAATGCCTCTACATTTTATTTAAATGTTTTATTGGTTTCTAAATTACATGCATGTCACATGTAGGTGACACAACAAGTTTGGTGCATTTTAAAACTCAATGAATATTTAAATTAGATCTAAAAAGGCTAAAATGGGATTTATTAGCTACTGTTATAATTATTTATAAATTTTATAACTTCAAGAATTACCAAAGTTGGTCGAACATGATTATAATGTTTTTAGGCAATTTACAAAATTGGTTTCATAATTTTTGAGCAAGGTTCATTTTACCACAATTTTCATATCCTAAATTTGAATGGTTTTGACTTTAGGGTTTGACTTCAAGTGATCAAGCAATTGGGACTTGGTTGTTGATCACCCACACCAAGGTTTTGATTAGCTCAGCACAAAGTTTGAACAGGGTCAGGGGAACAACAGTGATTGATCAACAGTGATGATCAACAGTACAGATGATTACTGTTACACATAACTGAGGGTGTTACAGTCCTTGTAGACCGATGACGGGATTACGTCCCCGTTGTAACATTGTCTATGAAGATCTCGCGATACGGCCATAATGCTGAAGTAGCACCACAAGTGTAGTGCCTCGCGGGATTACACACATACGATATACCCGACGTCCTTCTGGGGTTCGAACCAGGTGAGCAGCGGAAAGGAGATAGATTCGGATCCTGGCAACACGATGACGTGCGTATAGTTGAGAAACCTCCAACCCAGTGTAGAGTCCAAACAAGGGGAGTCCGCTCAAAGGAGGGAGAAACTGATAGAGAGAAGAGAACTTGTCTAAAAAATTTATGTGAAGAAAAGAGCACCCTACGGTCCAGGAAACAACAGACATGATCCGATACTCTCTGACCAATGACTAATCAATTGGACATGGTTTCAATCCTTGATAGCCCCTGCGCTTCCATCGAATGAAACTTCATCGCTATTGGATCCTTAACGTTGAGCCTGTTCCCTGTGTCCTGCGGTACTCTGCTTGTCTAAGGTTTGATTGTCGGTATCCAATATACCTAGTTTATCCTCTTTACCGACAAACATGTTTACTCGTTCCCGTTATATTACAACCCCGTGAGCTAGTCAAATGATTGCTATCTTTATGATGTAACATCACCGAGTGGGCCCAGAGTACCTATCCGTCACTAGGATGGACAAATCCCTCTTTGATCTATTTGCATACTCATCAACATATCTATTTCGGGTACCCAAAGTACACCTTTGTGGCCAGCATATTTCAGTCAGGCGGTGGGTTGCAAATCAAAGCATCCTCATAGATAGCAATTACGTATGATCATTATGGTCAAAGGATCTGGTCACTACGTTATAGTTATCGCAATGTTGAACTATGTGATTGGATCACATTGCAACACTTCTGGTAGGTGTGTCTCCATCATATCATTCTCCCAATGACATGACCCCATTGTCAATAGACTTATTTGTCTCATGATCAGGAAAGTTTGATCATCAATTGCCCAATGGACTAGTATACTAGAGTTAACTAGGGACCTGGTTGTTTTATACCGCACGCATGTATTAATGTTTCCTCTTAATACAGTTATAGCACAGTGTAAAATTTATTATGAACTATTGGAATATGCTAATAAAACATATTTTATTTGTCTCTAGGGCACACTCCCAACAGTCTCCCACTTGCACTAGAGTATAAATAATCTAGTTGCATTTTTCATGTGGATCATAACTCCATATCATCTATATAGTCTTTGATCATGCTTGCTTGTGGAAAAGGTTGTATCAATGATCTGGGTACCATTCAGATCCGTATGTCCTTCTGAAAATCATTAATGTCACCTAGTTTGACATTACTTCATTATACATTATAATGATGAGGTATATATATGTTTGGCGGTAGAGTGAGACTTTGTTTGTTGTGTTTCAGCAATGACATCCGGTGGGTCACGCGGACTTTCTCATAGTCATGCACACTGAAACTCGCCCATTCAGAAGTCGAACTTCTTAATCCAAAATATAAATCTTTGCCACTTCTAAAGCAGCCACATCAATGTAGATTTAATCTGTAGTGCATTATATGCAACTTTGATGTCTAACCATGTTTCTTTCAACTTAGGCATTTATTAGTATGATATCTCAATTTTCTAGGTTAGTGTAAGAACTTGAACTATCATTACATTTATGGTCAAGTCCACTATCCTTTAAAAATTAGATATGTATCCTTAGTTCTCCCCAGACTCTGAAGGATAAACTTAACTCTTTGTTCAATGATTTACTCATAAATCAATCACAACATGTTTTTCTTGCTAAGAACTTGGGTCACATTACGTCGAGTACAAAACTTTGGTTTTATATCAAAGAACCTATGACATAGGCATAGAGGATGTAGCACATACATTTCTTTTTTTATTTAACGATTGTTCTTGTAATGAGATTAACTCGATACTACTCTTGGATATACAAGTAAGAACTACCTTCTTGACTTGTCCCATTCTGAACTCATTCAGAATCTTATCCAGAAAAGTATTTCGACTCAATGTTACTAAACACTTTAATCTAATTAATAGATTTTCAATGCTTAATACTTATCCAACTTCATTTCTGAAAGATTCAAATAATCATTAATACCAACTACACCATTCACAATATGTTATCCATATATGAGAATGTTGTCATGCTCCCACTCAAATATGTCAGCCACATATAAGATTAGGATGACACTCTCATAGCTCCCACTCAAATATGTCATCCACATATTAAGTTCAGGATATAATACTCACTACTAGGGAATACCCTTATGGTGGCGCCCTTTTTTCGAGTTTAGTGGCGCATTAGGGATGCGCCACTAACTACAAGCCACTAATAAGGGCTTAGAGGTGGCGCATTCTGGATGCGCCACCCCTAAGGCCCTTAGGCGTGGCGCATCTCAGAATGCGCCACCTCTAAGCTCTTAGGGGTGGCGCATTCTGGTATGCGCCACGCCTAAGGGCCTTAGGGGTGGCGCATTCACAGTGCGCCACTAAATCCTGACAATATGCGCCACTAAATAATTACAGAAAACAAAAAAAAGAATTACAGAAAACAAAAAAAGCATTACAGTTATTTTTATTATATTACAGAAATGCAAAATACAATATAACAATGAGGCCAACAATTATTGATACAAAAGAATTGCATTATAATTTTTATTGCAAAGGTTTAGAGTCCAACAAGATTCAGAAGATTACATCCATCACAAAATTACAATGAGTCCAACAATTATTGAAAACCGAAAGCTACTTTCGTCATCATATCTTGTTTGCTCTTCAACCTGCACAAAACAAAGCTTTAGAGGTCACATCCATATGAATCATACCAAAGGAGAACAAAGCAATCTAGCATCTATTCTTATCAACAACTTAAAGCAAGTCGATCAATGGTGAGAAGCATGCAGATATGCATAAAAATGCATATGCACTGACCTTTATACACAAAGAACACCAAGAGTATTTGACACTATACCATCTACTACACAAAGAGTACATCCAAATTACATCCAAATTACACAAAGTGTACATTCAATTGTTCTGACTCGGCTCGGGGAATGGGCGGCATCCTTCTTTCGTTATGAAAGGCCTTGTGTCACGCAGGGCCTTTAGGCGGACTTCTATCTCCCCATTGGATGGTGCAATGTTCGAGTGGAAGATCGACCCCCTCATTTGTACTTCATGACGGATGATAGTCGCCATCTGCGCTTGGATGTGAAAGAACTCCTCCTTCAGATTTGCATCGGCGATTTCCGCCTTCCTTTCGGTCCACGCTCTGAGATGACTTGGCAGCGTAAGGTTGCGTTGTTCCTGTACAATCGCCCTCATGTGATGAAGGGCGTAGTACGCATCCCTCACACTGCCAGCCGGCTGCTTGACGCACGGGAACTGTGTTACGTGGTTGAACACATTCACGCCAGACCGATTTTTCCTGAACTTGTGCTTCATGATCTTGCCTCCGGCTTTTATGTAGCCGACGAGAGCATCATCCAAAACTCTCATGATATACTTGTAATCTTTCTTCTTCACACTCCCCGAGTCTAAATACACAGCATGCGAGTGTTGCGATGAAAAGCAAATGAGCACGCAGTCTTGATCCTCACTGCATAATTAAAACAATCCAAAAGGAATGTTGGAAGAGGACAATGGAAAGCTAAGAAAGCATATATGCTACGGAGGCGAGCGAATGACTTACTTGGGAGAGTAGGTCATAAGAAATGAATCCTTGTCGGCGTTCCGTAGCATGAAGTCTATGATGTACCCCGCCGCGAGAGCCGCGTCCCCGTCGTCCATCAAGATGCTTTCACGCATGTAGAAGGGGTCCAATATTGCGACGCTCGGGGTCTTATCTCTCCTGATACTCATAGAAAGGCTGAGCGAGAACAGATGGATAAGCCTATGGTCCAGCCGCTTGAGATGGTACAAATTGAAGATCTCCGAAAATCGCAGGATTATCATATCCGCGGGGATAGTGTTGATGAATCCCATGTTGAGTGGCACCTTGGCCATGAAAACCGGGTACGAGGGATTCTCTTCTCGAAGAAGAATCTTCTCTAATGCCATAATACTATGATGCACACTCTGCATATCCGAAGTTGCAAGGTCCAGCATGTCCTTAGGTAGCATCGCCCTAACAGCCACATGGATTTCAAAAGAGAGATCCTTGGGTCTTGGTGGCCCGTCCTGAGCCCGGATCGGCATCGAAGGTTGGCTACTAGAAGTGATGCTCTTCTTTCTTTTCCGTCCCTTCTTCTTTTCTGATTTTGAGCAGTCATCGGCCTTTATCTGCTCAGTGGCCGCCTTATGGAGTGTGGACGGGCTGAGAATAGATCTTGTGGCATCTGCTTGAGGCTCGGTGAAGGCGCAAGCTGCTAGAGACATGTCCTGAGAAGCAGCGAAGAGACGCGTGGAGCAAGCAGGCTTCGCCGCAGGATCAGCTGGACCGCGAGCTTCCTCGTCAAGCTGATAGGCTCCTTCAGCAGGAGGCATGAATAAGTCATCAACATCATACAAAGTATTGATGAACTGGTCGGCGCTAATATCATCATCAAGATCATCGTCTTCTTGTTGTGCGCCGATGGGATCATGTGGCGCCGACACGATGACTAGCGGTGTTTTCCTAGGTGTGGTGCCCCTTTCCCCCGTCATTAAACGCATTTGGCTCTTCGGCCATAGGCATATTTGGTTGAAATAGTCACTGAGGACTGCCGGCTCGTCCTCATTGTATCCGGGGGGGTTGAATGGGAGGTTCAACTCTCTCGTAGCCCGAAATCACGAGAGAGATTTGAACCCTATGCATCTCCGGTGCCATCGGCATATTGTGCATGATTCGATTTTGTGGTTGAATGATTTTACCTTTGGAAACATCCTTCAACTCGCCGTCCACGACTTGTAATAGAATGCATGGAGTGTCCTCCTGGGAAAGAGATATATATATGCATGTACGACATCAGAGAGATTCCACTAAAAAAGGCAAGGAGATGAAGTCCTCGTTTGAGTTGCAGATGCTTATAGTTACCTTGAGGGCATCGAGGTCGGCTAGTGAAGAGACCCCGCCGTCAGAGACCCTGCCGATGACGGCGGGCATGCAAGAGACGGAGGGAGCGATGCCTCCCGTGGCGTCGGTCTCCCTATTTGCGCTGCCGCCGGGTGCATTATTGTTATGCCCCGGTTGCTCGATCGTGGCTGGAGGAGTTACCATCACGTCCGGCGTCGCCGCCGCGGTGTTGGCAGCCGGAGTCACCAATACGCTGGGAGTCGGTGCGAGAGCCACCACTACGGCCGGAGTCGGGACTGCAGGCGCCGCGGTTCCCGAGTTGCTGCCGACCATGCTGGGGACTGGTATGGGCCCTTGTCCACCACGTGCTTTCCAATTCGCGAGCGACTGCATCATATCTGTAAGGAGAGCGTTCATCGTCTCCGCCACTTCGTCCTGGGCAAGCTGCGGAAGCATGTTCACCTTCTCCTCCAGTCCACGAACATAAGCGGCATCTTCTTCGGTCCTTCTCGCCTTGCGCCCCCTCGAACCGGACTGCTCCGCCGATTTTTCATAATATTCGGACCAATTTAGGTCCGCACCAAAGCCGACCACACGGCCGGCTGACGATGGCTTCCCCGTTACCCCTGAGTTCTGGTAACCGCAGTTATTGTCCTTTTCCTCCATGTAAAATGTGTAGCCGTTGATATCATACGCTTGATAGGTCATCAGGTTCCGTGTGGCACCCTGTGACAAGGTGAATATCATCTTTTCGTTCTTGGAAGCGTTCCTTCGCGGGGTATTAGCACGAAGCTCGTCCCTGAACCATGTCATGAAACCGGAGTTGTGCTCTTTGATTAGCCGTGGATCTCGGTCCGTTATCTGCAGGCCCTGGTCACTGTACTTCTTCCTGATTAAATCCTTGTGCTTTACTATCCAAGGATCCACCAGCTGGATGTATTGTAGCGCGACTAGGCTTGCTCTTTCAAAGTCGATGTCTCGACCGTCAAAGTTGACATGCATTGCGCGGCTTCCCTCTTTGTGACCACACCCATCGGCCCTGCCAAAGTGCTTGTTGACGGCCAGACCAACAGGGTTCTCGGTGTTGAGATAATTCGCGCAAAAAGAGATGCCCTCTTCGGTTAGAAAGCCCTTCGCTATGCTTGCATCTGGACGGGACCTGTTACGAACGTATTTTTTGATGTGCCCATTCATCCTTTCGAACGGCATCATGCTGCGCAGAAACGCAGGCCCGAGTTGGACGATATCCTCCACGACGTGGATCAATAGATGCACCATAATGTCGAAGAACGCGGGCGGGAAATAGATCTCAAGCTCGCATAGTATGAGCACGATCTCCTCCTGTAGCCTTTTGAGTTGCGTAGCGCAAATCGACTTCCGGGAGATGACGTCAAAAAAGTTGCAAAGGCGAAACAACGTTTTACGGACGTGCTCGTCCATTATCCCTCGCATCGCAACCGGGAGAATCTGGATCATCAGCATGGCACAGTCGTGAGATTTCATCCCGCTGAAACGCTGCTTCGCCTCGTCTAGGTATCTGCTTATCTTCCCCGCGTAGCCGTTCGGAAATTTTACTAATATGAGGCAGTGGATAAACCGCTTGATCTCCTCCTCGCACAGAGTGAAGCATGCCGGGGGGCAGTGATCAATACCGGTCTTCTTCTTGGTCGTCCTTTTTCGTTTGCAAGAGTTTTGCGTTTACGTATCCTCTTCCTCCTCCGACTCATCATCGTCGTCACTAGGGGGGTGAAGTTCCCTCCTGATGCCCATAAATTTCAAGTCATTCCTTGCTTTTGGCCCGTCCTTGGTCTTCTCCGGCATGTTGAGCAGCGTGCCAAACAAGCTCTCGCACACATTCTTTGTGATATGCATTAGATCAAGGCTATGTGGACTGCGGAGTAGACTCCAGTATTCAAAATACCAGAAAACAGACCTCGGTTTCCATACCCTCATCAACGGCAGAGTCTTCTTTTTTTCTTTCCCGGCGCGGGGCACTCTTTCCAAGTTTTCAACAAGTTGTCGATTTCTTTGCCGCTCCTTCGAGCTGGGGGTGCTCGGAGCTCCTCGCTTCCATCGAACAGATGTCCCTGTTTTCTCCACGCGTGTTTCTTGGGAAGCCACCTCCGAGACCCCTGGAACACGGTTTTTGAAGATCCGGGATCTTTTGGTAGATGGCGGTACGTTGTATTATCCATGCACCTAACGCATGCACAGAATCCTTGGACCACCTGCCCTGAGAAATATCCGTATCCGAGATAGTCGTGCACCGTCGTGATCACCGCGGCTTTCATTGGGAAATATTCTTTTGCCGCGGCGTCCCACGTATTGACTCCGTCTTTCCATAATGTTTCTAGCTCCTCTTTCAACAGCTGCAGATATAGATTGAGGTCCGTACCTGGTTGTTTCGGCCCTTGAACTAGCATACACATTGTTATGTACTTTTTCTTCATGCACTTCCAGGGGGGAGGGTTGTATATGCATACAAACACGGGCCAGGTACTGTATGTGCTGCTCTGGCCGCCAAACGGATTGACTCCATCGGCGCTCACACCAATCCTGAGGTTCCTTGGTTCTTTCCCAAAATCTGGGTATTCGAGGTCCAACGTAGTCCATTGGCTACCATCTGAAGGGTGCCTCAGCATGTCCTCCTTTTCCGGATCCGGGTTCGGGTCATCCTCTTTTAGCTTCTTTCTATCCGCGTGCCAGGTCATGAGCTTTGCTTCCTCGGGATCTACGAAATACCTCTGCAGACGAGGAGTGATCGGAAAGTACCATACCACTTTTCTAGGAACTTTCTTCCCTCTCTTGTATCGACTAACACCGCACACCGAACATGTGGTTTTATCTTCGTCCTCACCCCGATAGATCCTGCAATAATTTATGCAGACGTGGTATTTAACATGCGGAACATCGAGAGGGCAAAGGACTTTCTTGGCCTCAGCTATACTAGTTGGGCACATGTTGCCCTTCGGAAGACGATCGTGCCAGAATGCCGTGTTATCATCGAAGCTTTCGTCGGTCCATTTGTGTTTTTCCTTCATCTCCATAGACCCAAGTGTTACATTCAAGCGGGTATCCCCGTCGTTTCATCCTTCATACAACTTCGTAATTGCGTCTTTCTCGAGTTGCGCCATCTTGGCTTTCTCTCTAGCTGCACCTCTTGCGTTCAACGCCTCTTTGACAAGCAGCTCTTGAACATGAGGGTCCCGCACCCAGCTTGAATCCTCATGATGTTAGACATCTTGATCTTCATGTCCGGCATCTTGATCTACATGATCCGCTTCGGCATCTTCTTCATGATCATGTACGGGATGCTCTTCGTCATCTCGCCCGCCGCTGTTTTCTGGTTGCCCTTCCTCATTTACTGGCGCCCCACCATTGACGTCCTCCTCTTCACCAGCTTCATCACTTACCATTGTGTGTAGCCATCCATCAAACCATTACGCTTCAGGTGTCTTTGAAATATTCCGGAATCAGGCTGGGTCATGCACTGCAGTTTGCATCTCCGACACGAACATCTTATATCCGACCTATTATTCCTTAGCATGTCGTTTGTCACACATTGCATCCACCTAGCCACGGTGATATCACTCAGCATCTCGCGGACCATGGTCGATCACCTGCGTGCATGGAGAGAGCAACACAATTATATATCACAGTCGTCGCCGGAAAAATTCGGCATGACCTTCCCTAATAATGCATGGGAGCATGCGGAGAGTGCGCCAGAAATTTGCCGAAACGGAAATGAATCGACATTTCGGCAAAACATTTGCCACTCAAGATACACATATACATCAAACCACCATAAGCTTCACATATACATCAAACCACCACAAGATTCACATATACAGCAAACCCAAGCTTCACATATACAACAAACCCCAAGATAATAAAGGCAAGTATATGGGTCATAAATGGAACAAAAGAGTTTCGGAGGAGGTCCACTTACTTCAATATGAAACAAAATAGATGTAATGCCAAGTATCGATGGATAAATGGAAGAAATGAGGTGGGGAGGAGGAGAAAACAAAATAGATCTAGGGTGAGAAGAGTGGATCTAGTTTGAGAATTGTGTGGAGTGAATGAGAGGTGGTAGGTGGGGTGGAGTAGATAAGGGCAGCTCTAGGCATTTAGTGGCGCATATAGAAAGTCAGTGGTGGCGCATTGGTGAAATGCGCCACCCCTAAGCTCTTATGGGTGGCGCATTAGAGCAATGCTCCACCCCTAAGGACCTTATGGGTGGCGCATCTACAGAATGCGCCACCCCTAAGCTCTTAGGTGTGGCGCATTCTGTATATGCGCCACCTATACGGTTCTTAGGGGTGGCGCATATTGCTAGATGCGCCACGTATAAGATCATCCAGGCTGGCCCACTCTTAGGGGTGGCGCACTGTAAAGTAATGCGCCACTCATAAGAGCTTATGGGTGGCGCATTATTTTCCAGTGCGCCACCCCTAACAGATGGTGGCGCATGGCTTTCTATATGCGCCACTAATAAGCTTTTTATGTATAGCTATTTCCCTAGTAGTGACTCCCATAGCTCCCACTCAAAATATATCTCCCACATATTAAGTTTAGGAAACTATTAAGCTCCCACTCAGTTTCATGCAAATGTATGTTTCTCAATATTTTGGCTAAGTCCAAAATCACTTTGATCTTCCATCAAATTGAGAATTTCGGTTACGAGACACTAGCATCCATATGTTTTCCAAACCCTTATTGTTGTACCAATTACAACACTTCTTCAAATGCAGGATTTGAGGAAGTCACGGTATTGATAACAATTTTGATCAATCATAGTGAATATCCTATTGACTCAAGCATCGCTACATATTGTAGTCAATCGTTTTGAATTTGTCAGAAATATTCTTTGTCACAAATCAATCTTGATGCCTTCTTCGATGTTCACATTTATTCCTTATAACTTTGAAGTTAATGAGAATATCAAGTAACCTACTTACTTGATAAGATTCAAGTAATCTTAAATGTAACTCAATATAGGATTTCATGACTCATAGTCATAGCTCATACTTAGGTGCACCATCGCTTCTTCCTAGTTTGTAGGTATGTCTTGTTTTATTAACTTGACAAGTGAATCATGAATATCATTTTGCACAAGGGGCGAAAATGTATTCTTGAATCCTACTTTGTTTAGTAAAAGCTTTAACCGAAACATCATGATCATTATCATCAGTTTCTCCTCTAACTATAGAGTTTTGTTTCTGGAACATTTTCCGTTGCACTACTCTGACATTTTGAGGCATGGTCAATTACCTTGGTTGAACTTTCACTTTCTTCCATTAACACATTCATCAAGAACATTTCTTGACAAACCCCAAATCACTTAGCAACACAAGTTTTACTCCCTTTTGGTTATAGTTGTGGATGATGCATCCATATTTGTCTAAGGATACACTAGAAAGATAATTTATCATATAAATGAAGTTTCCTAGAAACCACGACATACCATAACATATATAGTGTTGGTTTCCACGAACTCAGATGGTTCCCTATACTGAAGTGAGTGTTTGCATTTTAAACTAATAACTCTAAATAATAATAACGTAACTCGATAAGAGATAACTTAGACCATACACTATTCAATAGAGAATGATTACAATGTTCAGGCACATCAACAACATTGAAGTTGTCCAAGCATTGTAATTTGTGAAACAACTTTCACAAGTCTTTTATGCCCAAGACTAACTCAAAACATTCGTCACTTTGATCAAATCGTAGAGACTTGTTTTTCTTGTTAATTTAATATCCGTCTTCATTCTGAAATCACTTTGATCATATCAAATTATTTCAGACTCATGTTTCATTAGTCAATACACATATTCATCTAAGTCCACATATGAAGTTCACAAAATAATGAAATTCACTACTTGCTGAAATACGATACATCAATATGTATGATATTCAACAATCAGTATACACTTTGTTTTACCAGAACGCGAGGTTTCAGTCATCTCACCTAAAAGGCATGGTTTTTATGTGTCAGGAGATCAAGTATCTCAAAACTTCATCATACCATTCATGACTCAAACGGTAGTGTCATTATTAAGTTTGGATAATTCTTGGCATTACAATATTTCTTATAAATGATCAAACTACTATCATCAATATAAGAATAACTCATTCATAATAGTAATGTGACCATAAAACATATCATTCATAAAAGGAGAACAACTGACTTGCTTCTCACTAATATGAATAATTGTATTCGCGAGATGCAAGACACACTAATAAATTTCACATTCAAACGATCATAAAATTATTGATACGTCCAAAAACTATCACTATTTTATATTGTGATTTAACCCTATTCATTGATATATTCCACTTTAAAGTATTGTTCTTATGTTGTTTTGGCTTATTTTACACAGTTTACAATTTTCCGGTGCCGAAGCAGCAGAACCAGAATTCAGCGGTAAAAAGTGGATACTGAGTTGCTGAATCAGATCAAGTCCAAATGCGATGAAATTTTACGGGGAGAATTTTTATGAAGATTGATTGGGATCACCGAAGGAGGAGGTGAGGGGACCCACCAGGCAGCCAGAAGGGTGGCTGGCGCGGCCCCCCTCCTGGCCGCGCCAGGCACCTCCTGGGTGCCTGGTGGCCCACTTCGGTGCCCCCTTTCGCCTATATAAACCCCCTGGGGTCGAACCCCTAAAGAAGAGTCGTTTCCGTGTTTCGCCGCCGCCACGGGGCGGAAACCTACAGAGGAGAAAATCCATCTCCGGCGGCCAGATTCCGCCGGGGAGATCACCTCTAGGAAGGGGAGATCATCGCCATCATCATCATCATCGTCGTCACGTGCATCATCAAAATCATCATCAACATCATCCCCAACATCAGCACCATCTCCATCTCCATCCCATCTCATCTCACAGTTGCAACTTGTGTTGTAATCCATACTATCTATCCTCTCTACTCTATGGTGTTGATGACTACTTTGTGGTGAATGCTATTGAGTTTTGTTGGAGAAATATCATTGTGTCCAGACTTTTTATCACCCATCTATCACCTCTGATCATGATCTCTTTTATGTCGTGTGAGTAGTTACTTTAGTTCTTGAGAACATGGGAGAAGTCTAGTTGTTAGTAGTCATATGATGTTGAAGTATTATGTGTTGTTTGATACTTAAGTTGTGTTGTTATTTCTCTAGTGGTGTTATGTGAGTCGAACACATAACACTTCACCTTTCATGGGTCTAGAGGAATACATTGTGCACAAAGGATGCTTATGGTAGGTTGCCGGAGTGACAGAAACCTAAACCCCAGTTCGCAGACTTTCGCACAAGGTAGTTATGGATCCTTGATCGTAATGCTGTGGTTAGGCTTATGCCTTAATTACTACCTTGTATTTGCGGATGCTTGCAAGGTGTGTAATCATAAGAGTACACTTATCTTAGTCTAGAAGGTGTACTAGCATTGATCCACCCACCGACACTTATCAACATGATACATATTACTTGGCGGAGTATGATGAAAGTGACTTGACTATCTCTCCCGTGTTTTCTCGAGAACGCTTTAGCTTTTATAAGTTCAGTTCCTAGGCTTATCCTTATTAAAGGATTGGGCCACTTGCTAATCCTTAATTACCCTATTTACTTTGCCAGTATTTTACTTTTCTGTTGCTTAAACCAAAAACCCCTAAATATTTACCTTTGAGTGTTTGCAGCCCTTTCCTTATCCAGTGTCACTTATCAACACCTTCTGCTCCTCGTGGGATCGATACTCTTATTTATCAAAAAGCTACAATTGATTCCCTAGACTTGTGGGTTATCAAGAATCGTTTATTGGCGCGGTTAACAGGGAAGGCAACCCAACTAAACCTATTAACTTCTCCGCCATCAACGAGCTTTTCTAGTGCCGTTGCCGGGGAGTGTAGCGCTATCGGTAAGGGAACTTTTATTTTCTGTTGTTACTTTCAGTCCTTATGGACTCTTCTGCTGTTGGTTCTTTGCTGGTAAGGAGCCGCCCCACGACTGTGGTGGTCACTCCTACCCCTACTGAAATTGTGCCCTATAAAATACCATCTGGTATTGTTGATTTTTTCTTGGCTAATATTTATACAGGAGAAGGACATCCGGGAGAACACCTGCTATATTTATCACAATTATGTTCTTTATTTAAGCTTGATGGTGTGACGATGGAGTTCGTCATGAAGAAACTATTCTCCATATCACTCAAAGATAAAGCTTCAGATTGGTATAAGCTACTCGATAACTCTGATCTGCTTGAATGGCCAGAGCTTATGTCTCTCTTTTATGCAAAGTTTTATCCTCTTCGTGAAATTCACCAAGACAGGAACTACATCTACAAATTTTGGTCTCGCGACGGAGAGAGCATCGCTCAAGCTTGGGGGAGACTGAAGTCCCTGATGCTCAAATGCCCAAACCATGAGCTCCCCAAGGAAATTATACTTACAAATTTTTATGCCAGGCTTTCTTGTCAGGACAAGGAGATGTTGGATGCCTCCTCTAGTGGGGTATTCCAGACCAGAAGTATGGAAGAAAAATGGGTTCTTATAGAAAGGATCCGGAAGAACACTGAAGACTGGGAAATTGATAAAGGTATTGAACCCGCTATAAACTATGAGCATGACTACATTGAGAGTTATGTGAAGACTGATTACTTTAATACCTTTTGCTCTAAAATTGATCTTGATTCCCAGCTAATGGTTGACTTTTGCAAGGACTTTGCTTCTCATATTGATTCTTCCAGGAAGCAGGAGAGTCAACATCATAAACCTTTCAAGGAGTCACCAATTGAGATTAATGTTACTGATCCTGTTTTACCTGCAGTTGTGTATGAACAGCCTCCTTATCCCTCCAGGATAAAGAAGCACTCTTTTGTTACAGGTATTCTAAACAAGAATGGAAGGACCACTGACGAACCTGAGGACATGATCAAGGTCCAGCCTCAAGTTGCAATGGTCAAGGATCTGGTAACCAGTGATATCGAAGAATCCACTAGTAGTTTTTGTGCTGTTGCCACTAACATTGTCACAGCCAGGAACAAAGGCCCAATTTCAGGTACACCAGTTGTATCTGTAAAAATAGGAGATCATAATTACTATGGGCTATGTGATTTAGGATCTAGCGTCAACGCTATTCCCTTCACACTTTATCAAGAGATCATGCACGAGATTCAGCCGTGTGAGATCGAGGACATAGATGTCACTATCCATCTTGAAAATAAACAAACAATCTCTCCAGTTGGGGTTGTAAGAGATGTTGAAGTACTCTTCGGGAAGGTAAAATATCCTACAGACTTTCTTGTACTTGGTTTAGTGCAAGATAGTTTTTGCCCTATTATCTTTGGTAGGCCCTTCCTCAGCACTTGCGGAGCTATAATAGATTGCAAGAAAGGTAAAGTTTCTGTTGAATTCAACGGTGAGCCGTATGAATTTAATATTTCTAAGTTTTCTAAGCGGCCTCGTGGTCCTGACCTGTCAAGTAATGACAAAATTATTGAAGAAATTGCTTCCATTGCTATTCCTCCTAATGACACTTTGCAGCAATTTATGGAAGACCACGAGAATGATATACATATGCAGGAAAGGGATGAACTAGAAGACATATTTTTAAGACAAACTCCCATCCTGAAGCACAACCTCCCGGTTGAACCTTTAGGAATCCTCTCGAACCGAAAGAAGACCCGGTGTTCGACCTAAAACCACTACCCGATACACTCAAGTATGCTTATTTAGATGAAAAGAAAGTATATCCTGATATTATCAATTCTAACCTTTCAGGGTATGAAGAAGAGCGATTATTGGAGACACTTCGTAGACACCGAGGTGCTATTTGCTATACTCTTGATGATCTCAAGGGTATTAGCCCATCCAGTTTCCAACATACTATCAATCTCGAGCCCGATGCTAAACCGGTTGTTGATCATCAACGACGGTTGAACCCAAAGACGAAGGACGTGGTTAGGACGGAGGTTCTCAAACTTCTAGCCGCACGTATCATCTATCCTATAGATGATAGTAAGTGGGTAAGTCCCGTTCATTGTGTTCCTAAGAAAGGAGGTATGACTGTTGTTCCTAATGATAAAAATGAACTAATACCTCAGAGGACTATTATTGGATATAGAATGTGTATTGATTTCAGGAAGTTAAACAAGGCCACCCGGAAGGACCACTATCCTTTGCCCTTTATTGATCAGATGCTTGAGCGGTTATCTAAGAACACCCACTTCTGCTATCTTGATGGGTACTCTGGCTTCTACCAGATTCACGTCAACACCGCGGATCAAGAGAAGACCACTTTCACGTGTCCTTACGGTACTTATACTTATAGGCGTATGCCTTTCGGTTTGTGTAATGCACCTGCTAATTTTCAGAGGTGTATGTCTGCAATATTTCATGGTTTCTGTGAGGAGACTGTAGAAGTTTTCATGGACGACTTTTTCGTCTATGGAAACTCCTTTGACCACTGTCTTCACAATCTTAATAAAGTTCTGCAGAGATGTGAAGAAACAAATTTGGTGCTCAATTGGGAGAAGTGCCATTTCATGGTTAACGAAGGGATAGTTCTTGGACACAAGATTTCCGAAAGGGGAATTGAAGTGGACAAGGAAAAAATTGAAGCTATTGAAAGGATGCCCTATCCAAGGGACATCAAAGGTATTCGTAGTTTTCTAGGTCATGCTGGTTTCTATAGAAGATTTATCAAGGACTTTTCTAAGACCTCGAGACCCCTTACCAATCTTCTCCAGAAGGATGCCCCTTTTGTATTTGATGAATATTGTAAGGAAGCTTTTGAAGTTCTTAAGAAAGCCTTGATAACCGCTCCTATAGTACAACCACGTGACTGGAATTTTCCCTTTGAAATTATGTGTGATGCTAGTGATTTTGCTGTTGGAGCTGTTTTAGGACAAAGGGTTGGCAAGAAGTTGAATGTCATCCACTATGCCAGCAAAACACTTGATAGTGCTCAAAAGAATTATGCTACTACCGAGAAGGAATTCTTGGCAGTGGTGTTTGCTTGTGATAAGTTTAGGCAGTATATTGTTGATTCTAAAGTTATTATTCATACTGACCATGCTGCCATTAAGTATCTTATGCAGAAAAAGGATGCCAAACCAAGACTCATTAGGTGGGTACTCCTTCTTCAAGAATTTGATTTGCAGATTGTCGATAGAAAAGGAGAAGACAATCCGGTGGCGGATAATCTTTAAAGGATGGAAGATATCCCGCACGATCCTATTCCAGTCAACGATAGTTTCCCAGATGAACATCTTGTTGTTGTAAAAGTACAATCCCATTCCGACCCTTGGTTTGCAGATTATGCTAATTTTATCGTTGCAAAGTTTTTGCCTCCAGGTTTCACATTTCAGCAGAGGAAGAAATTCTTCACGGATTTGCGGCACTACTTTTGGGATGATCCACATCTTTATAAAGAAGGTGTGGACGGGATCGTAAGAAGGTGTATACCGGAGAACGAGCAGGAGGACATTCTTCGACAATGTCAATAGTCCCTATGGAGGACATCATGCCGGTGAAAGAACCGCACATAAAGTTTTACAATCAGGTTTTTATTGGCCTACTCTCTTTAAGGACGCCCAAAGGTACGTTCTATCTTGTGATAAGTGTCAGAGAGTTGGTAACATTAGCAGGAGAAATGAGATGCCTATGAATTACTCACTAGTGATCGAACCTTTCGATTGCTGGGGTTTTGATTTTATGGGTCCTTTTCCTCCTTCACACAAGTACACACACATCTTAGTTGCTGTTGATTATGTAACCAAGTGGGTTGAAGCAATCCCCACTGAGAGTGCTGATCACAAGACATCTTTGAAAATGCTCAAATATGTAATTTTTCCTAGGTTTGGAGTACCAAGGTACCTCATGACAGATGGAGGGTCACACCTCAAGCATGGAGCTTTTAGGAAAGCTCTAGCCAAGTACGATGTCAATCGTAGGATTGCATCACCGTACCACCCTCAAACTAGTGGGCAAGTGGAGCTCACCAATAGGGAGATCAAGTTGATCTTGCAGAAAAAAGTAAACAGTTCTAGAAAGGACTGGTCAAAGAAGTTAGGAGATGCTTTGTGGGCGTATAGAACTGCTTACAAAAACCCCATGGGCATGTCTCCGTATAAGATGGTCTATGGCAAGGCTTGCCATTTACCATTAGAGTTAGAGCATAAAGCTTTCTGGGCTGTCAGAGAGCTGAATGCTGACCCAAAGTTAGCTGGTGAAAAGCGTCTCATGAACTTGACTTCTCTAGATGAGTGGAGAAGTGAAGCTTACGAGAGCGCTAAAATGTTCAAGGAAAAGGTAAAGAAGTGGCACGATAAAGGAATTCTGAAACGTGAATTTAATATTGGTGATAAAGTTTTGTTGTTTAGATCTCGTTTCAGGTTTTCTCCAGGTAAACTACTTTCCAGATGAGAAGGACCTTTTCATATCGAAGAAGTATATCGGTCGGGTGCAATCAAGATCAATAATTTCGAAGGCACCAAACCTCAAGTTGTGAATGGAAAAAGACTCAAACATTATATGGCAGGTGATCCAATCAATGTGGATGCAAACATGATATATACAAGTACTCATGAAGAACATGTTGCAGCCCAGTTTCAGACTCCGGCAGGAGAAGAATTAGAAAAGGTATGAATTATGGTAAGAAAACACCGCGAACGTCAATAAAAGTTAAATTTTCAGAGTATTTGCGAAATTAGGAAAATTCCAAGCCCGAGTGGAGCCGAAGAGGAGCTCTAGGGAGGCCAGGAGGCCACCTGGCGCGGCCCCACTCCTGGCGGCACCGGGCACCCTCCTGGCCGCCCTGGACTCCGCCTCCGACTCCACCTAGGCTTGAAACCTTCCTTCTGTCGCATAAATTTTTGCTATATATTTGTCCGGATAGTCTTGGCACTGTATCTCTCGATTTCGCGTGTTTTCTTTCTCGGTCTGTTTCTTCCAGGAAAACTTTCAGCAGGTCTAGGTGCCATGGCTTCTCCATGTTCCCCGAAGGACAAGTTCGTCGTCAACGTCATCAACCCTTATCTCGCAGAGGTGAAGAAGCACCCCCAGGTCCTTTGTGTGGAGGACGGTGTCCTCCGCAAGGAAGATCTAGAGGGACCAGTCAAAGAGGGGAGCACCGAAGATCGGCTGAAGAAGATGGAACATGAGGTCTTCAAGTTCAAAAAGATGGTGGAGCGCGGTGTTGAAGCTAACTTCGACATCATGAACGAGATCGAGGCTTCCCACAAGAAGGAGATGAAGGAGATGTGGTCAAGTTTGGCCGCATTGGAAGAAAAAGTTTATGAACTCCAAGCACAGATCTATGATCTGCAGAAGAAGAACTGTGAGTATGAACTAAAGTTTCTGCGCATGGTTTTAGGTGCTGAGTGCAGGATCTTGGAGACGGGAATGTCCTTCGAGACTGGAGAACAGCTTCCATGGAAGCGCTTCGCCAAGGAGTACCTGACTGAGAAGAACAAGAATGAGGAGTAAAACTCCTCGGGTAATGGCACCCCCTTAGCTTGTTCCAAGATTCGGGGAGTGCCCGGTATCTTTATCTTTATCTTTTTCTTTAGGAGTCAAGTAGAGTCGTATCATGTCTAGGGAGGTCACTTTATGAAATAGGTGTTGCTTTGAGGTCTATCACTCCTCTCGTGGAGAGCTTTGTATCCGTGAGTGTGGAGTCGTCTATGAAGGAATATTAATGAGAAGTCTATTGGTTTCTTCGCTGCACTTGGTATTCTCTTCACGCAATCGACATTATGAGCTGATTCTTATGGGGAGTATTGACCTTATATCAGGTATGGCTTCGAAAAATTTATTGAATCTTGGCAAGTATAACTTTGGTCATAACAATAAGCATGTTTTTCTCAAAGTAGCGACATAGCCAAAACCTTTGTGTTATTATGCTTGAATTGTTATGTTGACAAGGAAGACAACTTGATGTTTCATGCTCGTTTTAATGTTTATCCTTTGTATTGCTTGCATCTAAGTTGTCATCAATTGTCTGCTCTCTCAAAGCCTTGCTAGCCAAAACTCTGTACTAAGCGGAATTCTTCTTGTACTTCCATACCTTGAAACCAACTTCTTCCACTTGAGTCCACCATACCTTCCTACTTGTGGTATTCCACTACCACTCCTAAAGTATATAATTTATGTGCTATCTTTAGATGTTCAAAATCTTCTATTTTGTGCCGCTGATTCAGCTCATGAGGAAGTGATGGGTGACCCATGATCTTCTTAATTTGGACAAGTTTTATCTTGGGATTGCATGTCTAATCTGCAAACCCCTAATACGAGAAGGGACTGGCATGAGTGCCCAGCTCATAAAAGATAAATACTAACACACAAGTTCCTTCCCCCTTTTACGAGTGATAAACAAAGGAATCTAAGGGGATGTGATCGTCCCCACATGGGAGCCGTTCCTCGAAACTTGTCCAAATCATGAAGTGAGTGAGTTATCTATCAGCAGTCGTTGACGGATCATGCACCTCCCAAAATCTTGTTTTTATTCTGTTTGATCTAGATTTGGCACATAAGTTTTCCCTGCTTACCCTTTTGCACGGGGTTTATATTTTATTTTGTGCTGAGTCAGTCCTTCCTACTTCCTTCCTTTGTTGAGAGAGAACAGACATTTGATGTTGATAAAGATGCTTGCATATAAAGTTGCATTGAAATATGGCATGTTACATCTTTGTTGACACTATCTTTTGATAAGTGAGTTGTTTGCAAAAGCTCATGCTTAGTAAACATCTTCCTTTGTGTTGACATGTGCACTTCTTGATTAATAGCATGTTCTTTCAAAAGCTTCAACTGTTCCATTATAAGTGAAAGAACAAAAGTAAAAGTTATTAGTTGTTCCTTGACCAAGGCTATGTTTATCATGATTTGATGAGTTTTCCAGGTCCTACTTTGTTATAATTGTTACTACTTTCTCATAAGGAGCTTATGAGTTGAGGTTGTTGTTGAGGATGTTTAAGTTTGGTGAGGAATCTTGATGCTTCTTGTTCGTATTCTTTTATCGACACTTCACTCTCTAAACTTGTGGACAGGTTTACCGAGCTCAGAAATCGCTTGGGGACAAGCGAGGTCTAAGCTTGGGGGAGTTGATACGTCCAAAAAGCATCACTATTTTATATTGTGATTTAACCCTATTCATTGATATATTCCACTTTAAAGTATTGTTCTTATGTTGTTTTGGCTTATTTTACACAGTTTGCAACTTTTCGGTGCCGAAGCAGCAGAACCAGAATTCAGCGGTAAAAAGTTGATACCAAGTTGCTGAATCAGATCAAGTCAAAATGCGATGAAATTTTACGGGGAGCATTTTTATGAAGATTGACTAGGGATCACCGAAGGAGGAGGTGAGGGGACCCACCAGGCATCCAGAAGGGTGCCTGGTGGCCCCCCTCGGTGCCCCCTTTCGCCTATATAAACCCCATGGGATGGAAACCCCTAAAGAAGATTCGTTTCCGTGTTTCGCCGCCGCCATGGGGCGGAAACCTACAGAGGAGAAAAGCCATCTCCGGCGGGCAGATTCCGCCGGGGAGATCACCTCCCGGAAGGGGAGATCGTCGCCATCATCATCATCATCGTCACGGGCATCATCGAGATCATCATCAACATCATCCCCAACATCAGAACCATCTCCATCTTCATCCCATCTCATCTCACAATTGCAACTTTTGTTGTAATCCGTACTATCTATCCTCTCTACTCTGTTGGTGTTGATTACTACTTTGTGGTGAATGCTATTGAGTTTTGTTGGAGAAATATCATTGTGTCCAGATTGTTTATCACCCATCTATTACCTCGGATCATGATCTCTTTCATGTCTTGTGAGTAGTTACTTTAGTTCTTGAGAACATGGGAGAAGTCTAATTCTTAGTAGTCATATGATGTTGAAGTATTATGTGTTGTTTGATACTTAAGTTGTGTTGTTATTTCTCTAGTTGTGTTATGTGAGTCGAACACATAACACTTCACCTTTCATGGGCCTAGAGGAATACATTGTGCACAAAGGATGCTTATGGTGGGTTGCCGGAGTGACAGAAACCTGAACCCCAGTTCGCAGACTTTCGCACAAGGGAGTTATGGATCCTTGATCGTAATGCTGTGGTTAGGCTTATGCCTTAATTACTACCTTGTATTTGCGGATGCTTGCAAGGTGTGTAATCATAAGAGTAGACTTATCTTAGTCTAGAAGGTGTACTAGCATTGATCCACCCACCGACACTTATCAACACGATACATATTACTTGGCGGAGTATGGTGAAAGTGACTTGACTATCTCTCCCGTGTTTTCTCGAGAACGCTTTAGATTTTATAAGTTCAGTTCCTAGGCTTATCCTTGTTAAAGGATTGGGACACTTGCTACTCCTCAATTACCCTGTTTACTTTGCCTGTCTTTTACTTTTATGATGCTTAAACCAAAAACCCCTAAATATTTACCTTTGTGTGTTTGCAGCGCTTTCCTTATCCAGTGTCACTTATCAACACCTTCTGGTCCTCGTGGGATCGATACTCTTATTTATCGAAAAGCTAAAATTGATCCCCTAGAGTTGTGGGTTATCAAGAATCGTTTATTGGCGCGGTTAACAGGGAAGGCAACCCAACTAAACCTATTAACTTATTCGCCATTAATTATTCATATATTAATCTTGTGATAGATGTAGAGGGAGAGTGTTGTCGACCATAAACTATCTTGATTACCGCCAGCACATATTGTCACCTCATCCCTTCCAAGACACTCTATGGGGTTGTTTGGATAGCAAGATTTTAGGGAACCAGTTATGTATAAACTCGTTTCAGGGTCTAACAAACTAAAACTTTGTTTGGATAATCTAACTAATCTTTGGATAAGAAAAACATGATTCTCGTAATACCCGAAATCTGAGTTTTTGGAAAAACGGGTCCAAAGACGTTTTTGAGAAAACGCGTTTTAGAAATACTCCGGCGGAGAAGGTGTTCCACCACAGGCCGGCGCCGGAGCGTCGAGACTGTGACCTGCGGTGCGACAGCCGGGACCGGCCGTGGTGCCGGGTAGAGCGTCGACCACCGGGACGGACAGCGGTGCCGGGTGGAGCGTCGACCACCGGGACGGGCGGCGGTGCGGCGAGCCGGCGGTGCAGGGTGGAGCGTCGAGAGCCGCGACGGACGTTGGTTCGGCGAGCCGGCGACTGCAATGTATACAACCCCGCTGCCGGCGACCACGTAGTCTTCTCCAACGGAGAGACAAGGCCCATCTTCCTCTAGGTCCTGGAGCGACTCGGCATGGCCGCCGCCGTGTACCTGACTGCCGTGGGCGTCATTGGCGCACGACGTGTTGAGCTCTGCATGCGCCATTGCCCAAGAAATTACAAAAGCTCTTGGACGTCCTGCGCTGCGTGTAGCACTGGCAGGCCGCGCGCGTGAGCCGGCTCAGCTTCTCCCACAAGCTTCTCTCCGAGCCGCACGGCCTCCTCCTGCTCGGTGTCCATGTCCGCTGCTGGCGCTTCGTGCCTTCATTGGCCTCCCACGCCGCGCCCCGCTGGTCACAGTCATCCTCCGACGTCCAGTGTTGAGGCAACAAGGGGAAGCGCCCGCCGGCGTCCACACATGAAGTCATTAGGACCGGCTGGATTGGTGCAGCAGTTTCTTGGACGAGCCATCGACTCTTGAGGCTGGAGCATTTGGGAAGGTCATCAATGATGGATAGTAATTTGGGGAACTAAGAGAGAGGTCACTCGCGGAAGAGAAGATCACGGAAGGATCAACATCAAGGGAAACTATACATCTGCCAAACATAGTTTTCTAAATACTGGTTTTTCACAAAATAAATAGTAAAACCAATTTTGCTAAAAATCAGCTAAAAACTCATTTACTATATCCCCGTGGCTTATATATTCTACCCAAACAACCACTATAAGCAGTAAGTTCAAGTTTCGATTACTTAATCAACCACAATTAGTGTTTTGTGGGGAAAGACATTTATAACTCGCATACCAATTATAATTTCTCCGTAATGACTATTCCTACATTGGTTCTACCTTTAAAGTTCTCAACTTTAACCATGACCTCATGTCAAGTGAACGATTCTCCTTCATGACATAGTCTATGCGTGGTCTTTGTAGCTGGGAGGAAGCGGATGTAACTCCCCAGTTCTCGCAAAATAACTAGTCATTCAGTAGTCCAAGTTGTACATAAGGTGTTCATGTATCTTATACATTCTCCATGTGACTTTGTTAGCAGGTTGTTCCTTCCACCATGGTTGAAAGAAACCCAGTCCATTTACTCATATTCCATTACTCTGATTTGTGACTTAGTGCTTTCAAGTTAACCTACCACGTCATACGTGTTAGTGTCGTTAGCATGCATTCACAATTCAGATTCCTTAGAATGAAGTATGGTGTATTGGACAACCATTAATAAGTGATGGTGAGTACGATACTTATCATCATCTTCCTTAATTACAGAGTTATCATGTGTATCTCCTAGCAGTTCTCATATTACGTTTAGCAAGTCATTACTAACGAGTATGTCTCTAACGGTGTTGGTAACAATCACTTAAGTAAGACCCATTTACCTTAAGTTCTACATCAGACTAAAGAGCTATAGTTATAAACATTGGGTATGGAATTATCTATAATGATATTTGCTAAGACATGAAGATTAAGTTCATAATATGGAGTTCATGTTTTAAAAACAATTCTGGAACTCCCACTTAGACAAACATCCCTCATAGTTTATTCTAAGTGATTACACGACCCTTGAAGAACATACCTCCCCTGATCGTCACGGCCATCAGTATGTTGTTCAAGGTAGGCCATCATGCCAATCACATCATCTATGTGACTCATGCTTGATCTTTCGATCATTGTGTACCGAGGCCATATCATAGACATATGCCAGGCTCGCCATAATAACCTTAGTGATTATATGCCGCGTATGCAAGGCCATGTTTCTGGAGATGCTAGGCTTTCCCCACCCATCTCTTGTGAATGTAAATATGTTTGACACCCGTGTGACACGTGATGCCTCCATAATGACAGACTTTCCGAATGGTGCTTCACTAAGGAAGGACACTTTGTTGGATTAGTGAGGGATCATCCTATAATGCTACCGTCGTATATCTAACATATTGGCAAAACATGATGTCACAATATAAATTATACTAACTATGATGCCCCCCTGCAAATTAAAGTTTAGATGCCTCTACTTTGTCTTTTTCAAGTTTTACGTGGCTGGGAGGGCTTTGAGATAGAACCGTTTCTATGCCTACGAACATACAACCACAACAACTCAGCAATTGTATCTATTACAACTCTGTCGGGGCCCTCCGTTGCAAACGTCTTCGCATCGCTAATGTTAGAGAGACAGACACCGCAAAGCCACTTCTTTGGTACAAGCCATATGTCAAGCGTGGAACCAGTCTCGCGTAAACGCGTAAGGTCGGTCGGGCCGCTTCATCGAAACATTACCGCAATGCTAAACATGTACACATGGGAGGGGTAACAATTGGAGAATTGATGCCACATACTAGATGTGTTATATCCGTACAATACATCTACACATAGCCTTGCTCGTGATACCACTGTTGGGGTTCGGGGCAGAAAACAATAATTTTTCATAACCTACGAGACCCAAGCCCAAGTCCTATGCTATGGCGATGCAAGTTATGGATGGAAGTAGGTCACATACAATTATGTAGTCGTGAACATGATTGATGTAGTCATACCGGCAATCCCCGATGCTGCGCAGATCCATGATGACTCCAGTAGCCACCCGGTCCTTGTAGACCGATGACGGGATTACGTCCCCGTCGGAACATTGTCGATGAAGACCTCGCGATACGTCCACAATCATGAAGTAGCACCAAAAGTGTAGTGCATCGCGGGATTACACACATAAGGTGTACCCGACGTCCTTCCGGGCTCCGAACCAGGCGAGCAGCGGAAAGAAGATGGATTCGGATCCCAGCAGCATGACGACGTGCGTATAGTGGAGAAACATCCAACCCAGTGCAGACTCCAAACAAGGGGAGTCCGCTCAAAGGAGGGAGAAAGAGAGAGAGTGAGAAGAGAACTTGTCTCAAAAATTGATGTGAAGAAAAGGGAACCCTATGGTCCGGGAAACAACAGAAATGATCAGACACTCTCTGACCAATGACTAATCAATTGGACCTGGTTACAATCCTTGATAGCCCCTGGGCTTCTATCGAATGAAACTTCATCGTAGTTGGATCCGTTAACATTGAGCTTGTACCCTTTGTCATGCGGTACTTTGATTGTCCAAGATTTGATCGTCGGTACCCGATATACCTAGTTCATCCTCGTTACCGACAAACATGTTTACTCGTTCCCGTGATATTACAACCCCGTGACCTAGTCACATGATTACAATCTTTATGATGTAATATCACCGAGTGGGCCCAGAGTACCTATCCGTCACTCGGATGGACAACTCCCTCTTTGATCTATTTGCATACTCAGCCATATATCTATTTCGGATACCCAAAGTACACCTTTATGGCCATCATATTTCAGTCAGGTGGTGGGTTGCAAATCAAAGCATCCTCATAGATAGCAATTACGTATGATCATTAAGGTCAAAGGATCTGGTCATTATGTTATAGTTATCGCAATGTTGAACTATTTGACTAGATCACATTGCAACACTTCTGGTGGGTGTGTGTCCATCATATCATTCTCCCAATGACATGAACCCATTGTCAATAGACTTATTTGTCTCATGATCAGGAAACCTTGATCATCAATTGCCCAATGGACTAGTATACTAGAGTTAACTAGCGACCTGGTTGTTTTATACCACATGCGTATTAATGTTTCTACTTAATACAGTTATAGTACAGTGTAAAACTTATTATGAACTAATGGAATATGCTAATAAAACATATTTTATTTGTCTCTAGGGCACATTCCCAACACTAACTTCCTTTCTTTTCGATTTTGGGGCAAAGCGTGGTTTCCCGAAGACTATTGACAAAATCCTTGATTTCGTGATCTTTGGGCATTGGTGATAGAGAGTTCCTCATCACCAACCATCATTTAGGGAAGTAGCGTACTAATTATATATCCATCCTCCAGGAACATGAGCAGCCAGTTGCGCAGACCGTTCAGTTTTCTTGCTTTTCTTAGAAGTATGTGAGGAAGGTGTCGACGACGGTTTCCCCGATGTGAACCGAATCAGAACGTAAACCATTGAGCCAATCCTTGGCAGAGCCTGATAGGCATAGTGGTAGGTATCGCAAAGCATTGGTGCTGTCGCCTCCCTCTTCGTCAATTGTTGTGAGGTAGCTTCTCAATCAATGGTTATGTTCTTCAGTTTCATTTAATTTCTTGGCTCCGTGAACAACGGAAGGACTAGGAAATTTGTGTTCCATAACTTCCCTGGTAAAGCAAGGTGGGATGACTCACGACAAGGTCGGTTGTGAGGCAGATCCGGTTTCTATAATTGGCTTCCATGGATCGTCTCTCAAGGTTCTCCTGCCTGGGTCGATTTGTTGATCCATCCTAGCACCCGTTGAGATGGACTGTTCTGTTGTGTCAGTGTCAAGTTGTCGGCCTCTGTTAGTAATTCCAGCCCTTGTTGGATTATTTCCCTGAGATGGAGTACCGTAGGCGAGTCTTCGAACTGTCCTGCGAGGGCGACCGTGGTGCGCAGGCTGCGTATCGTGGCCGACAGACGTGCGGTTTCGGTTGTCTAAGTTTTTGCGATGTTCGTGTTTTAAATCTAGTTCTTTGGTATCTCTTTGTATATATTATTCCTTCTTCTTCCCGAGCTAGATCATGCTAGTTTTGACGGTGGGTGGATGTTGGGGTTCCTCTCGGGCTCTGCAAGGGATGGATCACCCGCCTGGTGATAGGTTTGGCAGGGAAGTCGTCTTCTTACATCATATCCCATGATGCCTCGGAGGACGATTCTTCATCGGATTCAGAGGAAAAGTTTACTATTATATTTTGTTTTTGAGTTATTCTTGCATGTTCTTCGTTGCTTTTTATTGCTTTGGCCAAGTAGTAGATAGTAACTCCACGAGGGAGGGTTATGCTTGATTGTGGGTTCACGCCCCCCGATGTCTAGCTTGAGTGACAGAAACATGAGACTAGGGTATGTGTTGTTGCCACCAGGGAGAAAAAAATGGTGCTTGTAACCGCGGTTGCAAGGATTGTTTACCTTACGCAAATTTTGTTAATGCAATTGTCTGTTGCTTTGGGATTACACTTTGGGTGGGGCTCACAACTTAATACCAACGAGATGTTCCAAATAGTTATCTCAAGGTGGATGATTAGTAAGTAGATGCTAATGAATAAACAGTCTGCTTGTTTTGGTGCACTGCCCATACTTTTGAGCCTCTAAATTTCTGGTGGCATAATTAGCATTGCGGTGCGTTTATCATTCTGTCAATTGCCCAGGTGTAATTTGTTCACCCAACTTAGCTTTTTTATCGTCTTTTGGGAGAGAGACATCACTAGTGAACATCATGGGACCCCGGTCCATATTTCCACCATTTTTTACACCTCAACTCTTTACTACTTTATTTCCTTTCAGTTGTGTGACGCCCCCAAAATCAGACCGTGTACAGTAATCATACACGCAAGGTACACGATCGAGATTAGGGACTCACGGTGAGATATCACAACACAACTCTACAAATAAAATAATACAAGCTGTTTAATACAAGCCAGGGGCCACGAGGGCTCGAATATAACAACTCGAGAGCACAAAGTTAGCGGAAGCAATAGTATCTGAGCACAAAGGATACAAGGTTGCCTTAAGAAGGCTAGCACAAATAACAACAGATCGAAAAGGCGAGGCCTCCTACCTGGGAACCTCCAAACTACTCCTGGTCAAAGGGGAACTCGACGTCGTAGAAGGCATCGGGGATCTTCATGTTGTGGTGGTCGGCATCGGGGATCTCCTGCTCCTGGACTCCAACGTCGACTACAGCGGCCGATCAGGAAAAACAGGAAAAGAAGTAAAGCAGGGTGAGTATCTAGTATACCCGCGAGACTTACGTCCGCTACTAAGCATTATGCATTTGTATCAAAGGAAAGGGGAGGCTGTATATAGTGGACTGCAAGGTAGAAATCAGAATAAGGGTAAGAAGCTAGGCCTATCGAAGACTAGCATCTTCCGACGATGTCTTGCAGCATGAGAAGAGAAACAACCAACAGTTCAATAGCAAAAATGTAATAACAATGCAGCAGAAGTTGCTGCCGCATTGTATAATAGTAAGTTGTAATAATTAATAATAATAATTCCTCCGAGTTCCCTTCCTCGAATCCCTGCGAGGAAGAAGACCCGGAACCATACATTTTAATAGTAATAGTTTCTAGTGGTAAGATCCAGCTTCAGCATAAAGCGTCCTGTTACCGTGGACACGGCTATTCGAATAGATTAATCTTCCATGCAGGGGTGCACTGGCGTGACTCTACGACGCTCGGATCTCCAGGGTGGCGGGAATCTTGTTAGGGAACGCTCCACCAAAGCTATCCGACAAAAAGTAGCCCATCCTTCGGCAATCAACAGAGAGGTCATCCGCCGGACTATATCCTATGTACGCCGGGCTTTGGACCCTAACCCGAACGTACTCCTGCACGGTGCATGACTGGCCGGTGAAGCAAAATCAAAGCAAATACAAATACACCGCTCGAGCAAGAGAAGACAACACCACTTCCCGGCAATCAGCCCGCGGTACTGCTGACGTCTGAAGACCCTCGAACGAGACTACGATGCAGGGGAGCCCACACTCCTCGTCCCACGTGTAGGTAGTGCGTACAAGCCAAAAGGCTACTCAAGACATCCGCCGAACCATTTAGCATTTTAATTAACCTGCGTGACAACCATTATCGTTGCCTCGACTTAACCGACCCGCGGTCAACGACAGCAGTCAGGTCTACCAGTACATCGGTGCCTGCCCTGTCGTCCCACCAAGTCACTACGGTTACCAACAAGGTGAACCGTCTCCTTACCTTGTCTCGCGTTTGCTCTTGGTAGAGCTCGACTTTCGTGGGTTGGTAACTCTCGCGAGATACGAACAGGGGCCAAGCACGCCGGTAACGTCGGTCGTACCCTCCCTGTCGTTCCCGACGATATACCGCTCGCGGGCACCGTTGGGTCACCCGACTTTCTTACCTTTAAGGACAACCGCTGTCCAGGACCCTATGGCGGAAAGACAAAGTCAGCCTCGAGTGGAGTACAAGGATTACTCCTGGATAGCTCACACTTGAGGTGAGTAGGCATAACCCAGATAGGGGCCTTTGGCGGTGTCTGCCTTGTACCGTACCTGTGCAGTTGTATATATATTGTATCCGTGTTCACCCCCCTGAGTGATCACGGCCCGCTATCTAGTCCTAGCTAACAATGCGCAGGGCTCACTGCTGAATAATGCATAAATATAATAGGCAGCATAGGATAAAGGAGGTACATCAAGGGGAGACAAAATCAGGCTATGCAATTGAATAGGATTGTAATCGTAGCAGCAGCAGTAACAATGCCTAGTGCAAGAAAGTACGGAAAGGTAGGCGATATCTGGGGAAGAGAATGGCTCTGCTTGCCTGGTAGCTCGCATGTAGGGGCAGGGTCGTTGACGAAGTAGTCGTACCCAACAGCGGTGTAGTCGGCGGTAGCAGCGAGGTCTACCGAAGGATAAAGGGGGGGGAGCAAACAGTAAATATAAAGCAATCATAGCAAACAGATCAATAACATGACGTATGCAATGCTAACGGTGTTCTAACGCAGTGCAATGCACGTTGCTCGGAGCGGGAATTCATCCGGGGATGAACTGCCAGCTCCGGGTGATTACCGGACAGGGTGTCCGGAGGGGGAAGGGATCATGCCGGAGGTGTCGTGGACATCCGACAAACATAAGAGGGGTGTATCCGTGTTAGTTGAACTATTCTGAACAACTTTCGTGTTCAGAATAAATTCATCCGGATACTTCGACAGTACCGGACAAATCATCGGACAGACGGTCCAGAGGGGGATGGTTTGATGTTCGGTGTGTTAGAGGGGTGTGGTTGGTATACGGATAGCGTATCCTTATTTGTTATATTTTTCTGATCAATTTTGATGTATAAAGTTTTTCTATCGGAGCTACGGTTTAAAAGATATTGAACTTCCAAATTTAAATCGTTTTATAACATTTTCTGAATTTCTTTTATTTATTTAAATGCAACATTATCCAGAATAGGAACTTTGACTGGTCAAACCTGACGTGAGGGTCCCACATGTCAGCCTCTAGTCATTTTATTTAATCCTTATTTTTATTCAAAATCCACTGGACCCACATGGCATACACTGCAATTTCTATTAATTCTTTTAATTAAATTAAACTGACAGTTGGGTCCCATGTGTAAGTGACATAGAGACAAATATCTAGTTTATTTTAATACAATGGCATGGGGTCCACCTGTCATTAACAGAAAGGTTATCTATATTTTATTTTTATCAACAGTTTTAAACAAAGGGCAGGGCCCACTGTCATACAAATGGGGGTATCTCCACTTTCTTTAATCACAGGTTTAATTAAGGGGCATGGCCCACATGTCATTGGGGTAGAGGGATTAGCGGGGGGTGGGTTAATTAAACCAGGGGATTAACCCCGCTGGTCAAATCCAGCCCGTGCCGGCGGCGAGCACAGGGGCACGCCGGCGACCGCTTGCCCAACTCCGGCGACCAATGCTACACGGAGAGGGAGGAATCGAGAGCTGGCATAGCCGCACATCTAGTGGTGGTCTTAGGGCGGCTGGAGGCTCACTGGAGCGGTGCCAATGGCGAGCAGTGGTGGCGGGAAGCTACAGGACGACGGCGAGGCACAGGTTCTGCCCACATGAGGCCAAATCAATTGTTGCGAGGTGAAATCGAATGAGGCCAGCGATGCCTGTCATTTGGTTCCATCGCTGGACGCAGGGGACGTCCACCGCGGCGGTTACAGCGAGCAACCACGGCGGTCAGAGTTGGGCTCGGTGGGGAACTAGCCCGGGGCCATGGAATCAAACGTGGGATGGGGGGAAAGGACCGAGGGCTAACCGCAAACGGGATGGAGGGCTCGGCGACGTCGAGCCATGGCCACAGGAGACGAATCGAGCGGCGCGGTGCGGTGACTGTCGACGGAGAGGGTGACGATGGCGACGGCCAAACTGCTCCCGATCCCGGTTGTGCGAGTGGGGTGACGTAGACGAGGCAGACGGTGTTGGGGGACACGGTGGTGAGGCTTGTTGCCGTCGATGGCCGCAGTGGTGCAACGGCGCGGCGACGACGTGAACACGGGCAACTCGAGGAGGGAAGCGGGAGAGTGGGAGGGGGATCTGGCGGCGTCTAGGGTTTGCGGGAGTGGGGGCGGCTTGGAGGAACTTATCCCCACGGCAACCGCCGGATGACCGCCACGGCGTGGCCATGGCGAGGTCGGCCGCGGGATGCACGACACGAGCCCCCGGTGAACAGAGGAGGGAGAAGAAGAAGGGAGCCAGGTTGGGCCGGGCCTGGCCAGGGGGGAGGGAACGCCCAGTGCATAGGATAGTCTTTTTATATTTTTTTATTTCTTTTTTTTTGTAATTCTTTTATACACTTTAATTAGCCAACATTTGATTTTATACAAAGTTGTAACTAGATCCTATATTAGTGCTACATAGTATGGCAGTGCTACAAAAAGTTTTGGAAATTATTAAATTCATTTGCAATTTTGTTTTATTTAAAAGGGATCAAACACTACTATTTTATTATTGTTTTGATTTGTTTACAATATTTAAACCTTGTAATAATTTCCCACTACTATTTTAATATGGCCTAAAGATTATTAGGCATTTAATAAAATTGTTTTAACAATTTTTAGTTTTAACTTTATGTTCCACTTTTATTTTAATTTCTTAGGGACAATTTAATAACCCACCACTATTAGTTTCATAATTATCATTGACTTGGGATTATTCTAAAGTCTAGGTATGACTTGGTCTATTTATTTGCAAGGTGACTAATAATCTCCCAAAATTCTTGGAGCAAGATTTATAATCCACACAATTTGAAAATTTTATCAGGGTTGGAATTGACAGAGCTATGATCAAAGGTGACCATGGCTTGATTAACAAGAGTGATGATCATTACCAAGGGGATCACTGTAGTGATTACTGTTACTGGCTCTGGGGTGTTACAAGTTGCAATCACCATCACTATTTCCACCGTGCGTTTGATCCTTTGAAACAAGGCCGGAGAGATTGACAACCTCTCTATACTCGTTGGGAGCAAAGTTATTTGTTTCTGTGTGCAGGTCCACGTCAACCTAATATCCTTTAGGCAACTTAATCTCTAGCACCGTTGACACCTACTTGCATAATTCAGAGTCCTACTAGTACGACAACCTTGGTATCTTCACCGAGAGAAATTTGCCGCTTTCTACTTCTCAACCTTCCACTTGGGGTAGCCAACGAGGAGCACAACTTCAGTTCCATGAAGCATAATTTCTGGCGCCGTTGCCGGGGAGTCCAATCTTCAAGATAGGGGAGTTGCACACTATCTTTTACCTTTGCTTTTTATTCATGTTAGTTTACTTTCTAGTTTTTTCTTTAGAGTCTTATACCAAAAACAACAACAAAAATAGTTAGTTTGCTTTGTTCAGTCAGTATGGCTAAGTTCTTTGCCTTTTGTGTTGCACCCGAAGGAGAGATTATCACCATCAAACAAAGGGTTGGAGAAAGTTTAAAAGATGCTTGGTATAGAATTAATGATTCTCAAAATAGAGCCACCTAAACACAATCCACCACTATCTTGCTTAGAAATTTTTATGTTGGTATTAATTTTTGGAATAGGTTTGTTATAGATGTTGCAATCAATGAGAATTTCTTGGAATCCCCAGTTTGGTAAGCTCTTAATGTTATGGAAAATATTTTTGGAAATCTCCCTATTGCTAGCACACAAGAGGACATTACTTTAGCTCACATTATGAGTAAACTTGAGAAGATAGAGCTAGACATGCCAAGCATGGGTAAAATAAATGAGGTAGACCGTAGGGTTCAAGGGAATTTAAATAGACTTGATAGCTCCATGAAAAAAATTTATAAAATTTTGGAGACCCTTAAATCCCATGATATGGACCCATATAAGATTGATAAGATTGAGGATATTATTGAAACTTTAGGAACCAATCTATCCTCCATCAAGACTAAAAAGGTAGAAACCCCTGCAAATAAGGAACCTAAGTTCGTTTACATACCCAAGGTTCCTCGACCCAAAACAAATTTACCAATTACCAGGGGTGTGGAAACTGTGAAGACCTTGGAAGAGATACCTCTCTTGAATAGAATTAGAAATTAACACTACCTTTTCTTTTGTTCCTCGAAGTGTTACCACCAGGCCTTTCTTTGAAAGTCCTCTTAAGACTAGTTGTACTATTGAAGAGCTTTTTGATGATCTTGATGATGGTTCAATTGTCACAACTTGATCTTTTTGCTTCATGCCTAGCTAAAAGGCATAAAAGAAAGTGCTTATTGGGAGGCAACCCAAAATGTTTTTACTTTCAGTTTTAGTGGTCTTGATGTTCATTAATTGTCACAACCCAAGTTTAGGTATGTGCTAGGGTTAGCTTGGACTTTGCATCATGTGAAAAATTTCAAAAGAAATTGAAATGGGAAAAAGAAAAGCCCTAATTGAATGTAATTCAAATAGCCAGACAAAAATTTCTTCCAAAAATTCCTCTGTTATTTTTGAAAAGTCTTATAAATACGCATGATCACATATAAAGTGAAGTGGGTCCCACTGCATGCACCAAGATTTTTCAAAAAATGCAAATAGGGTTTGGAAATTAATTAATACCCCAATTTGAATTGAAATTCAAATTATTTGAATTTCAAAAATCTTCAAAACATGGGAGTGGCTAGTTATATGCCATGTAAGTCCAAATTAAATTTTGGGGATTTTATAAAATGATCTGGTATTTATTTTTACCACAGCAAAACAAAGGCCAGAAGAAAAATAGAAAAAGGAAACCGAGCCCACTTACCTGGGCCACGGGCCCAACTTACCTTCCATGGCCCAGCCCACCCGACGCCCTTGTCGTCTTCCCCGAGCACGAGCACACAGCTGCGTGCCCGACATGTCGTGGCCGCCAAGGCCATGCAGCTGCTCCCCTAGCCCTATCCCCTCGCCACGACGACTCCCAGAGCCCCGCAAGCCTTTCCCTCCTCTCGCCTCTCTCTGCCTCGCCTTCATTGGCCGAAATCTCGCTCCACCCGAGCGCACCGGAGACCGCCGCCGCGCGCTGCCGTGGCCAGCGGCCTCTTCTCGCCGCACCGTAGTGCCCCTCAAGCTCGTCGTCGTCCTCTTCGTCTCCTAATGTAAGGAATCGAGCGTGGAAGCACCGTAGACATCGCACCCTTTGCCGACTCACCGCCGACCGCCGTGGAGCTCAACGTCGATTGCGTCACCGTGCATCCGTCTCCGACCTCACCATTCCTTCCGCTAGAATCAGGTTGAGTGTGCGCCTGTTTTTCCCTAGCCCGAGCTCAATTCCGTGCCCCGTAGATGATTCGTCGTCTAGCCCATCTCCGGCAGCCGCTCCAGTCACTCGCCGCCGTCGCCCTAGCCCACGCCGGTGGCACCCGCCTTGCCAGGGAGGTGCACGCGTGTGTGTTGCGTCTTCTGGTGGTCGTGGCGCCCCGAACCGTGTCCTGGGTCGCCATCCAGGGAACGGCGTCGTCACGGTTTGCACCGGCGAACTCAACGCCGACGAGGCCAACGTGGCAGGTGGTTAAGGGGTTAATGCCCCCCCCCCTAATTAACCCCTAGGGCCACTGCCAGGTCGGCCCCCTAGCCCCCTAAACCCATCTGTTAATTTAACAGAGAGGGATTAGCCCCCTATGACACTGACCACAGGGCCCCATGAGTCAGCGCCCCCCCTTGACGTCATGATGACGCAATGCTGACTCAGTAAATAGAAATTGATTAAAAGAATTACAAAAAAGACAAAAAATACATTAAACTTTGAAAATTCATAGAATATTCATTATAACTCCAAATTTAACCTATAATATTTGAAAAATTATCAGAAAAATGCAAGGATTATGAATATGCAACTTGTTTTTAGGTTTGACAATTTTAAAATGGGTGAACAGTGACAAAGATGCATCTGGCATAATTTGAAATTGAATTTGGAGTTTGAATTTACAAATTCTTTGCAATACACTTCAATTACATTGAATGTGCCACAAACCAGTATCCTATACTTCATGTCACAACAATATCATGTGCTTGTGCATTTACTTTTGAAGTTGCCCCCCCCCTTTGTTGATAATTGCCTCCGATAACAGACTTTCCGAGACGGTGATCACCCCCGAAAAAGAAGAAGTCCGTTAAACCCGTGTATCGTCAGCAAGGAAAGCAAACCCCATTGATCATGTCTATAAAATCCCAATTCCCTCTCTGTCTCGCTTATGCATGTTTAGGAGATCACCGAGATACGTTCTTCCGCATAGTTGAATCCATTCCGATATATGACCTATCATTTTGTCACCGTATTAAGCAAACCACAATCCTAGCAGATATAGTAGTTGAATGATGAGCATGTGGCCCCTACAACTGTTACGGCTTATTGAAGCTTAGTGGTTCAATGAGGTTACTTTGATTGTGATTCCGGATGGAAGTTCATATTGTTGTTGATGTGAATGTGTTGGTGAATCCACCCTAAAAAAAGGTGAACGATGAGAGGTTGTGTAGGATTACACAGTGGGTTGTCTCGTTGAACACTACCCTAGGCCACGAGTTCCTGTTTTATGATCAAAGACAAAGAGTATGACCACATGTTGGGTTTATGGGAGCCCCGTTTGGCCTCTTTACTTACCCGATCCAGGCCAGGAGTCACACTAGATTCGGGCTTTCCATTTGACATGTGCATAGAAAAAGAATGAAGAAAAGGTTGCATCATATATATATGTGGGTGGACCTGTGAGGCAATAAAACCATCTAACAGAGGTGGCGTCTCGGTCCCTTGCATTATCTGAGTCTGTTTCGTTGAACCGGCGGGACTCTCGAGCGGTGTCAAACTCAGGTAGTCGACTCCTGGATTAGAGAAGGTGATGTGAGGGTAGTGCCTTGGTTTCATCCACGTCCGACACCCGCTTGAAGGATGACAAGAACGAGGCGATAAGTGATGACACGAGTCTGAAGATGTACACCCCTGCAGAGTAATGAACTATTCGAGTAGCCGTGTCCGCGGTTATGGACTACTTGGAGACCTCTACTTGATCATTAGACAACTTGAATGGATACTTATTAAACTCGCAAGATAAGCGTGAGTGCTATGGCGTGCTTCCTCGTGTGGAAGTTGAGGAAGTATCCACAGTGGTGTATTGGTTGGAGACTTGGTACTGGACTCGTGTACGCTTCTTACCTCAAGTCTGGTACTCGTAGTTCAGGACTAGCCAAGTGAAAGCTGGCACTTCTGCATGTTGAACCCCACCTCCTTTACCTTGAAACTTGAGCATGAGTAGTGTAGTTCTGATGTAAATCTTGTTGAGTACGTCTTTGTACTCACGTTTGCTTATTTATGTTTTTAGATGAGAACCCGGACCCCGATGGAGTCTCCGACCTGAAGCTCGATGTTGACCTTTGTAGTATAGTTACAGACAGTAGTCTGGTCCCTCGTGGAAGGGCATGTTTCTTGAACAAGGTTTCTCTAAGACATTTGTTAATCTTGTCTGTACTCGGACCTAATTTTCTTCCGTTGTATGATGTAATGTTGATCACAGACATGTGATATTTGTATGCTCTATGTGTAAGTCAATAAAGAAGTACTTTGTAGAGTTATGTGATAATACCTGTTGTTCATACTAGACATGTGTGCTGCGTGTATGATTATAACACGCATGTCTTAGTATGGGTTTTCGATAACTTAGTTGTGTTCTTGCCGGCGGTCTTTTACACACCAAGTGGCCCTTAGATGTGCGCAGCTTGGGGCATCGCGATGCGATTGGTCGTGACTCTGTCACGTGGCACACTTTGTTGTATGATTGATCCCGCCCGAGATCCCTACTAGGTGATCGGGCTGGAGTCTGTTTATGTAAGTGCTATGTTTCAATCGATAATATGGTTGAGGAGACTTGTCTATGAGTATGGGATTTCACCACCCATAAGAATTTAGACTTGTGAGCGGACGATGAGGACCCATCTCAGATGATCATCCGGGCCTGGATGGGATGCCCCTCACGTTCGATGGTTTCCGAGAGTGTTCTGTGCTTGGCCTTGTCTGCTTAGACAAGTTGGTACGGCCCTCGGATCTTCATATGATTGTTTTATAACAGGAATTACATATGCATATTCCGGGTCCCGACATTAATACTGTAACAACATCATTGTATCTTTATTTTCAAGCTTTGAGCCAAGTTTTAGCCTTCGATTGCAAGAAAGTACAAAAGTTGTGACATGGTGTCCAGAAACAGATTATGTCTGCTTGACGAAAAAATCATCATAAATCACCATATCATATTTTTGATCTGAATTGTTTTGACAGTATATTGTATACAATTAGCTTTGTGGCGACTATTTTGAGTTTTTTTATTTGAGTTGCAAATGTACCCCAAAACAATTATTTACTACGTGTTGGTCTGTTTTTCACAGATTCTGCCACGTTTTGCGTTTTCATCGTTTTGCAAATCTTAAGCTTACCTTTTCTTTGCAAAAACTTTTTTTAGATCTTGAGAAACAGTATCTCTTCATGACAATCTGTATTCGTAGTGGAGAAAATTATTTATTTAAGGGTACTAACCAATCTACTCAGCATATGATGAGTTTCGTATGAAGGAAATTTTCAAGCATGCGAAGGAAGATGATGAAAGAATATCCGGGAGTGTCTAACGCTCAAGCTTGGGGATGCCCCCATGCACCCCCAATAAATATCCAAGAAGACTCAAGCGTCTAAGGTTGGGGATGCCCCCGTGCATCCCCTTCGCCATCAACAATCATCAGTTCGTCCTTCTCCATGTTATATTTTTATCACTTCATGTGTTATGTGCTATGCTTAGAGCGTCTCGCTCTTTACTTTTTAGTTTGTTTTACATTTGCTTGTTGTTCGTAACAAGTTGGACCCTAGCCTTCATTGTTTGGGAGAGAAAAACGCTCCACTTCACCCTAGAACACAACATAGGCTTGCATGCTTATTCTTTTTGCGTGTTTTTTCTTTTCTTTTCATAGCTGTTGTCGTGCTTAGATCTTAATTTTCATTCTTATCATTTTCAGAGTTTTTATTTAGGTTGCTACTTTTGGAAATATCTTGAGTTATCATGCTTATCTTGTTTATAGAGTTGGCCTATTGCACTGAGTTGTGTGTCTTGCATGAGTAGGTAATTGAGGTTGCTATTATAAGTGTAGTACTAACTTGCAATAGTTTTGAGGTATTGATTTGAGTAATTTTTGGACTTTTGGTGCCAAGGGCTTTAGCCTATTAGTGATAGGTGTCGTATTTTAGGCAATCCGTGCTTATTTTCGAAAACTACAAAAAATTAGTTGAGAACTCTAGCTTCTAGATGGATCGGAAATCTCTGGAGGGGTTGGGATATATAGAGTACCCTCACGTACCATGGGTCGAGGATGTGCAAGGATAATCAAACCCCCATACACTCCTCCTCGGGGTACTTGTCTCTTTGTGAACCTCCTTATTAGATAGATAGTTACCGATAATAAGTGCATGAGTTCTTCGTACTAATGTGAGTATTCGACTGTTGGCACTTCCACCTTCCAATTTTTTATAGCCTCTTCGGTACCGTGCATTGCCCTTTGTCATCTTGAGAGTTGGTGCATACTTCGCCGGTGCATCCAAACCCTTGGCATGATATGATCTGTCATCATAAACCTCCGTATATCTTCCTCAAAACATCCACCATACCTACCTATCAAGGCATTTTCATAGCCTTTCTGAGATGCATTGCCATGCAACATCCATCATCTCATGACTTGATCTTCATGTAATACATGCTTTTGCTTGATAAAGGAGCCTCATGCGAGTTGGGCTTTGTCCTTATCATTGCTACATGACGCGCTAGTATCATTGCATATCATGCTACACTAGCAGAAGCATACATGTGCATACATCATGATAGTTTTTCATTTTTCTTTATGTTGAGTACTTCTTGTAAAGTGTGACGATCTTCTATACTCTTTTAAAATATAGAGCGCCCTTAAAGTGAGGAAAAGATCGCAAAGTGGATAAAATAAAATATCCCAAAAGAGGACAAATTAAAAGATCCCAAAGAGGACAAATGAGAGATAAATAGAAAGACCCAATGAGGCCACAAAAATACAAAAGAATAGAAAAAAAGAGAAAAACAATAAAAAGAAAGAAGGGGGCAACATTACTATTCCATTTGAAAGACCCACACTCGTAGTCCATAGTCATATATGTACTCCATAGAGATTTTAATATCGGTCATACATAATATGTGGGGATCCTTCCACTATAGAACTTGGCTTGCATATTCCAAGGACAAGCCTCCTCAAATGAGCTCTAGGTCTTTATGAGCAAGCAATTTGGATGTAATTGTCGTGGGAAAGTCACGGCAGATGTCCGTAGAGTCGGACTTATTGTGGGATCTTTGATGCGAGGCGAATTCGAGGAGAGAGTCGACATAGACACAGGACTCGGCGATTTACCCATGTTCGGCCCCGTCGATGCGGTAAAGACCTACTCCTTCTTCTTGACTATTGTGGGACCGACTCCTCAATAGGAAGAGCCGATCGTATCGATTAAAGTGGTGATGTTTCGCAACCTTAGTCTCGTGGAGATCTAGGTTATAGCGCGAGTTGTCTAGTCCTAGCTTGAGGTATGTTTTGGCTCTGGTTCCCATTGTCCTCGGCTTATAAAGGTGCCGGGTCCCGGGATTCCTAGAGTCCGACTCCTACACGATGTGGAGTTCTATTCTACTTTACAAGTTTTCTACGTGCTATACAAGGTAAGTCGAATTCCTTCTAGGCCTTCAATCTTCACGCTTGGCAAGTCAGACTCCTGGCCGGGTCTTCTTTGTGGGACTTCATATGTAAGTCGGCCCAGAGGTTTCTAATGCCGGGTCTATGGGCCTGATCCATCCCCCCGACATTAGCCCCCAAGATTGTTGCGATGCTTTAGTCTTCATAGCAATCTTCTTTATTTTCTTCATTGCCGCCGGCTCTTTATGGATCAAGGGCCGACTTTATGCTGGGCGTTTGATTGGGAGTCGAGGTCGACTCCCTTCAATCTTGCTTTGATTCCTTCATCTCCATGAAGTAGACTCTTCTGGTTGAGTCGACTAATATTTCCAGCGTCGACGCGATAAATCTGACCTGCAAATGTTTATTTGAGGGAATTTGAACGGTCTACCTCGATTCCGGCGGCACAATCAATGCTGCCTAGCTTTTCCACGAGAATCGAGGGATTTCCTGCCGTTTAGCTGGCGGTTGACGACGCCTCGGGTTTCGAGCAGAATTCCTTTTTATAAATAGACCCCCGTCCACATCCATTCACATCGCCCAATCCACATCTTCTATTATCCTTCCTCGCGCACCGGAGAACATGACGCTTTTACCTTCGTCTCCGTTCCGAGCCTTCTTCTTTCATCGTTCGCGCAAGAAGGCCTTGGACCGTGCCATTCTCGTACTCCATTAAGGTAATATTTGCATTATCTCCATTGTGCTACAGTTCTTATTCATCTCCATTGTTGCGAGCTTCAAGCTCTACTGTTTTAAGTAGATCAACACAACCCACTGGAGGTACACCATGCATGTGGGCACATAGGATGGGATCGGTGATGGATAACTTTGGAAGTGATTACTTCGTCGAATAGTTGTATTTACAGATCCATTTTTATTTTGCAACTGTTCCCAGTTTTTCGCAAGCCGTAGATCTGTTTATCATTTTTCGCCTATTTCTCAGGCTTGTTAGATCCAATTGTCCAGTTGTATTTTGCGAAAAATGTTTGCGTAGTTTCTTGTAAGTCGGTTTATGACCGACTCTAGCTTTCCTTTTTCTAGATCTGAGTTCCGCACCATGGGTCGGAAAACTGCCGCTGATAAAAGCAAGAAAGAAGTTGTTGCGGACAAAAGCAAAAAGACAGTCGGCAGGACTAGACCCCCAGCTCCAAGGCCGACTTTAGAGGCCAAATGGTCAAAGAGCTGGGTTACGGATGCCTTTTTGAAGGAGATGGAGACAGAGGGGATTTTGCCTCCCCAATCTGAAATTGCGTGGCGAGCTCCTGGAAAGGAGACCCGGCCTCAGCCTCAAGAAGGTGAGGTCGTCTTCTTTGCTGATCATATGATCAGGGGCTTCCGTCCTCCCGGCTCTAAGTTTTTTAGGAGTGTGCTGCACTTCTATAAACTGCACCCTCAGGATCTAAGCGCCAACTCGGTGCTCAACATTTGTCATTTTCAAGTGTTTTTCGAGGCTTATCTGCAGATTAGGCCGACTCTGGCTATGTTTGTCGAGTTCTATTACTGCAATAGGCAGACTAAATATAGTGGAGGTCCGTCCTTGGAATGCGGTGGAGTTACTATCTAGAAGCGCGCCAAGTCAATTTACCCATCACTCAAGATGAGCTCCCATGTGAAGACATGGCAGAAATATTTCTTTTATTACACCGTTGTGACTCCTGAGAAGGAAAATCCTCTGCCCGGCTTTCGTGAGAGTCGGCTTGAATTATATAATGACTTGAACCTGTTTCCTTCGGATGCTCATAAGAAAACGCATGAGCCGATCATGGCTCGGATGAAGGACTTGCTAGCTCATGGTCTTGCCGGAACAGATCTGATCAAATGTTGGATAGGTTGGCAAATCGAACCTCTTAGCTTGAGGGATCGACTCATGTGTGAATATTCGGGGCGGGACGACCCCATGTGTTTCGCGAAGAAGGAGATTTCTGGAGGAGTTCTAGTGACGACTTGCAAGAAATTTCTTGCTGAGCGCATATAAGACATCAAGAAAGTCGGCCTTCTCCCGTTCTGTGAAGCCAATCCGGTTCTTCCGGTATGTTTTATTCAGTTATTCCTCTTTGACACAATATTTGTTCAAGGATTTTGAACTTCCAACTTCTTGCTTTCAAGAAGATGATCCATGGTGGAATATGGGCCAAGACCTCCCTATTGAAGGAGTCGACGCTAAAAGTCCGAGTCATTCGGTAAGATTCATTTGCTTGCTTCTTAAATTTTTGTTTTTGTATGATGACTCGGAGGAAGATGACGATGAAGAAAAAGAAGAACAAGAAGAAGTTCTCCCTGTTAGGGCCGACTCTCGTAAAGAGAGCAAAGTCGCCAATCCACCGGTAATATCTTTTCCGGCTCTTCATGATGATTTTAGACAAGCCTATGTCTTATGTTTTTGTTTATAGGCACCAAGTCGCAAGAGGCATACCCGTAGTTTCGACTCAGCGAACCCTCCTGTGGTTTTGGGTGATAAACCTCGGAAGATCCGACAGAAGCCGACTTCAATCGCGACTCCTTTCCATCAGCCGGCAGGGGTTTCTAAGGGACAACGTCAGGGTGGTGACTCTGGAGCCAGTACCCCTTCTTCTGAGGGTTCTTCTGTCCAAATGTCGTCCTTCCCAATCAACCGTGGGTGAGTATTCCTTTTTTAGGATGGTAACTTGTCTTTTGTATGCATGGTTTGCTGAAAAGTTCTATTTTTGTCTTTGAGTAGCGCTCGAATTGATCCGAAGGATCTGGCCGACTCTTCTTTTGCTAAGGAGTCGATTATTATATCTGAAAAATTGCCAGAAACGTCGGTTTCTGAGTCTTTGAAGAAAGCTCGCTTGAATGAGTCAAGCCCGTCGGAAATATACAAGGATGATTCTCATGAAGCCGGTTTTGATAAGCCGACAGCTCATTCTGAAAAATTGGAGGTTGCTCCAAGCTCTGTGGTGGCTCCTTCCAAGGAAAAAGCGGTTGTCGAAGATGAAGTTTTAATCACTGGGGCTCAGAAGGGTGACCCACCTGCTTGTACAACCGTGATGAAGGTTTTTGACGACAAGAATCCGGTGGTGAGTCAACCCGATGAGTCGATATCTAAGGAGACATTCGTTGAGGATTTGTTCAAGCGGTCGTTAGCTTGTTCTTCGGAGCAACATAATATATTCCTCCAGCTTCGGGGGCCTTATGAGGTATGTAGTTTTATTTTCCTGTACTGTCCTTGATGACATATATTTGTAGCCCCCATAAGTCGGCTTGGTGATTGATTGCCATGCTGGGTTATAAAAACTAACTGTATTAGTCATGAGTCGATATATCTATCTTGTGGTATGCCGAGTTATGATAAGTTTTGAACTGTAGCCCTCATGGATCGATATACCAATGTTGTGGTATGCCGAGTCATCATAGGTTTTGAATTGTAGCCCTTATGGATCGATATACTAATGTTGTGGTATTTCGAGTCATCATAGGTTTTTGAGCTATAGCCCCCATGAGCCGGCAGGATGTGATTACGTTCTGTCGGGTCATTTATATATTTTTTGTAGGTTTATCCCCCAAGTGATTGTTTAAGCAATATGTCTAAGTGAGTGCTTAGTAATATTTCATTTCCTGTAGTCTGTTGCCATGGATGCTTGGCAGTCCAAGCGTCAGATGGAGGAAAGGCTCGCTGCAGAGTCGGCAAAGTTGAAAGGAGCTGATGAAGAAATTGGCCGACTCTGTGATGAGTTGGCAAAAAAGGACAAAGAACTAGAGGCCGTCAAAACTGATATGTCTGAGGCTGCAAATGTTCTCACCAAAGCTGTGAATGATGCAACGGCTCAGCGTGATACAACTGAGCGAAAATTAAAGTCGGCTCAAAAGAAGCTAGAGACACTCAAGGATAGTATTCATCGACTTGTGTCAGCCATCTTTGGTGAGTGGGCAAAGTTGCTTTTTGAATCTGGGCGTTTCCAATCTTCTTTGTTTCTTGCTGACTTTTATCGTTGTTTTGTCTTTGTAATAGGCAAAGATCATGATATTCTGGTTGAGACGCCTGCTATGAAGCTTACTTGTACGTTTGCCCCGGTCAACAATTGTTTGAGGGTGCGTGTAAAGCGATATGTGCGACTTAGCCCAAGCCCCCAAGCATGAAGAGGATAACTATATAATGGGTCCTCTCTTAGTTGTACCTGAGTAGGTAAAGCTGGGGAAGCGATCGGCTTGTTGTATGGGGGTAATGCGTGGTTTGGAGCTTGCCAAGGCATATCATCCTGGGTTGAAGTTGGATCGTCTGGCTGCCGGCTTCCCGGAGCTTAAGGCAGATGAGTCCAATTTTTCCAAGGAAGATTTCATCAAGGTACATAAAGAAACTCGTCCTTTTTCCACCAAGATTGCTGATGACATCGAGCTAAGCCGGATTGAGACTGGATATGATGAGAGCAACAAGAGGCGTTGGATCAATCTGCCGACTCCCGTTGAGTTTTCTCTTCTTCCTCCTCCAAAGATGGCTTCGGAGACGGCGAATCCTGTGGAGCCTTTCCAGGAGAAGAGGATGACTTGATGATGGATGATATTTCTGATGTGGACTTAATGAAAAGTCGCAATGAAATCTTGCCATCAGCGAATGTCGCCGGGTCTTGATCTCAGAGCCAGGCCAACGTTCCATCGTAAGCCTCTTGGGAGGAGAAAAAACTTTCATAATATTTTTGCGGTCGTAGTGCCGAGTTTGTAATATTGGGAAACATGTCCCGTGGCTTGTGGCCAGCATGTGGTCAGATACTTTTATGGCATTTTATCTGAAATTTTCCTATTTGGCTTTTTGAATACCAACCTTTGTGATGCCATCTGACTTTTGTCTTTTGAATTGTTTGTTGCTTGTTTGGAGAAGCTTTTCCATCCCACATGAGCCGAATTATAGATACTTTCAGAGTGTAATCCTCATGAGTCGGTATGATCATCATTGCGTCGTGCCGACTCACAGAGATAATTTGAACTGTAGCCCCAAAAGTGCCGGGTTGTCTTGCCTGCAGCAATCTGGGACTATCAATTTCTTGCTTGTTTTCTGAAATTTGGCAAGTATTATAGGCCAAACCTTTTGACAAGGAATTTTTGAAGTTGTTACTCCCCAAGAGTCGGTATACACGGCTGAGTGATGTATCGAGTCTTTATGTGAGAAGAAACCTTGAAGCATAGTCCCCATGAGTCGGTGTGTGCGTCTGTATGCAGTGCCGAGTCACATAGGTCTTCTCTTTTAATCTTCTAAGTCATAGATATATGACACCATGGTTGTGTTCCCGGCTTCTGAATAGAGTAGCCCTTTTGAGTGCTGGGATATGTTTCCTTTAGCAACTCGGAATAATGTGTGCCAACTCCAAACCGGTATGTCGGCTATATCGGCGAGAGCCGTTGCGACTGAAGTCGACTTTGTATATGGCAAGAGTCGTTGCGACCGACGTCGATTTAGGAATGCAGGAGATGCAATGCAGAAGGTATAGTCCTCGAGAGTCGGCATGTGTGTTTTGACATGCTGCTGCATTACCTAGAGAAATTTTTTAGTTCCCATGAGTCAGTATGAGCGTCTTTTGTGTCATACTGAGTCACACGCGTTTAGTGCTCAAGGTTCGGTTCTTGGATGTCATAAAAAATGAAAAAAGTATGTTATGATGCTAGTTTATAAAAAAAGAAAGTATGAAGGCTCATATAGAAGTCGACTCCAGTTTTAACACGACTTATTTTCTCGTTGAGATAGATTATTGGGTTATCTGTGAGTCGGAATTTCTCTGTATGCCGTCTCACATTGATCAACATTTTTCCATTTTATTTAAAACATCTTCTTGAGAATTTTTAGCCGGGTTTCACGTATTTAGATCGTATGAGCATGAAACATACATGTAATTATAAGGCATGGGGTGCCACATGTATATGCCGAGTTTTCTTGGTAGAGACTCGATGAGTATAGTCGAGTCCCCAAGATTTCCCTTAAATAAGCCATATACACGTAATTACACATATGTGTCGGGTTTTCTCAGTTAAAGGTTGATGAGTGTCATCAAGCCCCCCAAACTTTCCCTGAAATAAACACATAAGTGCTCAGATGACAGTTTGAGAGTTGATCAATCCCCCAAGTTTCTGAGATAATAATAATGCAAAGTATGATATGATTGATTTAATTTGCATGTAAAGTAAGTATAGGATGTAATGCATGCAGGAGTCGTTGAGGCTATAGTCAATAGACGATGATTTCTTGCAATCGAATTATTAATTGTATATGGCGAGAGCCAGTAAAACGAGAGTCAATTGTGTGTGGCGAGAGCCGGTGCGATGAGAATCGACTTTATATGGTAAACGGTGATGGCCTATTGCGACGTTGGTCGGCTTTTCGGCTCTCTTTTTTTTGACGACTCTAGGTATAGTAGGGACGGAGTCGGACGATATCCCATGTTCTTTAATTTTTTGATAAGTACATGGGTTGCCGGCTTCTTCATTTGCTTCCTGAGTCGGTAGGCTTCAATGAGAAGTATCTATTATTTATTGTGATGAGGTGTTGGGGTGTCTCGTCCTTTGGCCTGTTTCCTGGGTTTGATAGCCCGGATCGGCTTTCTATTGTGGGCGAATCCACGTTCTTATCACCAAGTGTCTTGGCCTCTTTCAGCTGTGTGAGCTGGTTGGGCCGTCGTCGTATCGACTTGCCTCTAGAATGTTTTTCTCGATTTGGTGTCTGTACTCCTGTATGAAGTAGCACTGATCCCAGGTGTGGTTAGCGAGGCGACCCGGTCCGGAATGCTTTGGGCAAGCTTCTTTCATAGATTTTTCACAATCCCGGTGCCTTTTTTCTTTCCTTGGTGGCCGGCCGTATCTCTGGGAGTGGTTGTTATCGTATTCCTGCGAGGTCGAGTCGTACCTGCGCTTTCTGTGGAAGGTCCGAGATTGAAGTTGGGACTCCTCATATTTTGCTTCATTGAACTCGGCATATATGGCGACGGCATCCACGAGTACTTTTAGGTCCTCGGCTACATCCTTTATGCATCTTAGCGCGTTGTTTATAGGTGTAAGCCGGAGGCCCATTGGCTCTTGAGCCCTGTCGCACCGTATCTCCTGTGGAAGTCGATCTTGCGCTTCTGTGAGACTTTTATGTTCCCAGGCCTTTCTCTGGTTTTCTTCTAATTCTTCGTCAGAGTCGGTTATGTTCCGGCCCAGTTGCTGCCACAAAGTGGTGGTTCGTAGTTCTGAGTCGTTTTCGTTTTTTGACGGATTTTGGGTGGTGCCGGCATTGGCACGCGTTTCATGAGCCGAATTGTCGAGGTAGGGAAGGTCTGGGTCGTATTCTTCTGGATCGGATCCGAGTCTACCTTCCCCGATGGATCGAATTGATCTATTGTCTAAGTATTTGTCTTCTTCTTGAAATGAGTCGGCGTCGGAGAAACTATCCTTACCGTCGTTTGGGGTTCCGTCAGGGCGCTCCCGTTCTCGAAACTCACCAATAAACCCGACGAAAGTGTGAGGGAAAGAAGTATCAGGCCGACTTGTCTATTCGAGAGGAACTTGTAGGTCACTGATGAGTCAGTCGGTTAACTGGGATCCGAATACGTCGTCTGCACAAGTATGCGTGTTCTGACTCATCTTCTTCTCGAAGTAGCTCTTCCCTACCCGCTGCGTTTTTTAGGCCATAAAGCCTAATTGGTGGCTGTCTCGGCATTTCCATATGAACTTCTTCTTTTTCGGGGAACTTCACCGGCTCATCATCCATCGAGGCTTCGATAGAGCATGCCAATTTTGGGGGTTCGTTGGTGAATCCGATGAAGGCGCGATCGGAGCCGGCAAGTAGTCGGCTCGCTGCTTCAGTAGGGGCATGACGGTCTGGCTCCGGCTCCGACCTGTTCAATCCGCCGATGAAGAGGTGGATGGAGCCTACTGGGATCTGATAGCCTGACTCAATGAAATCAGCTTCGGGGCCCCAGGTGGCGTCGTAGATGCAGAGCATCCCGCTCCGGCTTCTAGTGATTCTCCCAGTAACAAATCCTTCCATATCTCGCAGAGCCCCCCCTAGAACCTCAGCACCTGTGAGCGCAGGCCCCACGTTGGGCGCCAACTGTCGTGGGAAAGTCACGGCAGATGTCCGTAGAGTCGTACTTATCGTGGGACCTTTGCTGCGAGGCGAATTCGAGGAGAGAGTCGACATAGACACGGGACTCGGCGATTTACCCAGGTTCGGCCCCATAGATGCGGTAAAGACCTACTCCTGCTTCTTGACTATTGTGGGACCGACTCCTCAATAGGAAGAGCCGATCGTATCGATTACAGTGGTGATGTTTCGCAACCTTAGTCTCGTGGAGATCTTGATTATAGCGCGAGTTGTCTAATCCTGGCTTGAGGTAAGTTCTAGCTCTGGCTCCCGTGGACCTCGCCTTATAAACGTGCCGGGTCCCGGGATTCCTAGAGTCCGACTCCTACACTATGTGGAGTTCTATTCCACTTTAAAAGTTTGCTACGTGCTATACAAGGTAAGTCGAATTCCTTCTAAGGCTTCAATCTTCACGCTTGGCACGTCAGACTCCTGGCCGGGTCTTCTTTGTGGGCCTTCATATGTAAGTCGGCCCAGAGGTTTCTAATGCCGGGTCTATGGGCCTGATCCATCCCCCCGACAGTACCCCCACTTGTTCCATTGGAGAGCTTACCATAACTCTTATGTGCATCCGTTGCATGGCAATGTCTACTCCTCACATCATATCTATCATTTGGATTTCTCTCGCCTATGATTGTCCTCATTGATGTGATCCTTTCACACCTTTTATTCTATCCCTTACACACCATTATTCTATTTGCCATCCTAAGTGCCAACATATCTTTCTTGCGCTCATTAATTGCATGAGTGCTCAAAGTAGAAAGGGGGAGGATTAGCTTGACTTGTACCTGACTAGTGGTCTGGGGATGAGTCAAAATAAGATCCCAAAGGAGACCAAGTGTCAAACTTTAGTAGATTGAGTTCTTCAGACTAATGCGGGTATTCGATTGTTGGCACTTCCATCTTCCCATATTTTTCTAGCCTCTTCGGTACAGTGCATTGCCCTTTCTCGCCTTGAGAGTTGGCACATACTCCGCCGGTGCATCCAAACCCTTGGCACGATACACTCTGTCATCATAAACTTCTTTATATCTTCCTCAAAACAGCCACCATATCTACCTATCAAGGCATTTACATAGCCTTTCCGAGATACATTGCCATGCAACATCCACCATCTCATGACTTGATCTTCATGACTCGATTATAAAGGCGCTAGAAGTCACCGGTGTCTCAAGAACTAATATAAGGTCATTCTCCCTTGGGACGTCCCAGGACCTTGGCTTATATACACGCCAGGTTGTAGGGTTTTACAATGAGTCCGACTACGACACGAGATGGAGTCCTATTCTATCTCCATGGTGGCTATCCTCTCCTCCAAGGCGGTTCGGCTCCTTTCCTTGTACGTCGGTCTTCATCTTGTAACTCGGTTGATTCACAAGCCGAATCTTTCTCTACGCCTTCTCTTCAACGGGCTGGTCAATAGGCCGACTCCCTTCGTCTTGAGTATGACGCCCCCTTGTTGATCATTTTGGGTCTCTGAATTATCAACCTGATAGTAGCCCCCAAGATTGGTGTGAAGACGGCTTCGGGGCAATCTTTCGCAGAAAAAAATCCTCATCTCCTAACCCGGTAATTTAGAGAATCTATATTCCCTTCGTCCCCATTTCGGTCGGCGAAGAAGATGTATTGCCAAGTGGGTCAAACTAAAGTGCGAACACAATCTTTACTTCTAAGGGTATCGAGGCGTCGTCGTCAAGTCCTGTTGCATCAGGAAATGACAAGTCCCATAATTTAATGCCTGATATGGGAATCTAATTTACCGTCGTCGTTGATGATTTTAGTGTTATGTCCCCATCCAAGGCTATTTAAGCCATGACGCGAGGCATGAAGCACCCCATGCATTCTTTATCCTCCTTCTTCTCCATCCTTCCTTGTGCTCCTCATCATGGCTCCTAAGCTCTACCTCCGCGAGACTGAAGAAACATCCCCTGGTGCAGAACATAGTGATGGGACTCGTGGGCGTCGAGGCCGCGGCCGTGGAAATTGAGGTCGCCGCGTTGGTCGTGGCCGTGGTAATTGTGGCGGAGCTGCGGCCTCCACCCGCAATTTGGCGACCCATGAAGGAGTGTTCAGCCATGCCTTCGTGGTAAATATTCGCTCCCTCATTCATCTTTATGTCGAGCTTCCCCTCTCCTTTTCTATCGCCATGGCAGATCTTGAGCCCCTAGGCCTGTTTCTCCACGCTGATGGATTTCTATATGGCCCCATTTGGGTAGAGACCAGGTTTGAGGATCAAACCTCCATATTCTTGGAAAGAGGGTGGAAAACCTTTGCTCGCCTATGCAGGGGAGATAGCCTCTACTGTAGGTTTGATGGAAAAGATACCCTGCTGGTGAAGGATTTCAATGCTCACGGGGATCGGCTAGAGTGCTGCGCGGAGAGTTCGAGCGAAGCCAGTTCTCAGGACGAGGACGACTCCCAAGATCCTCCAGCCATTAGTGGGAATGAGTGTGGACGGGGTATCACTAGATTGGGCTTCCTTGACTCGTCATATGATGAAGGCGTACATGGTGGTGGAGGTGGTGTTAGCTACTCCAACTATGAAGAGGACGCCGAAGATTTCAAGCCGATTCCAAGGCGTGCTCGCTAGAATTTAGGATTTATATTCCTTTTTCTGTGATGATGCCTATGAGGGATGTCGATCCAATTGACTTATGTAAAGAAGGGGCAAAGCCTTTGATTATGAAACGAATCATCTGTCGACTCTACTTTTGTTTTTAATGGAGTCTCCTGGATGTTCTGGCATACTTGTTTCGCTGATAAAGTCGTCCATTGCTTGACTAGTTGTATCCTCTGCGTAGGAGCCGGATCCGTGGACTTTTATAAATGAACCATTCATAACCTTGGGCTACAATGATGAGAATGATGAACTCGTCGACAACGATGAGTACGATGATGACGAGCATTATGACGAAGAGTTGGAAGATTCCCTCGGAGATGAGGTATCTATTTTGTATCTTTGTACCTTTCTTGCCACTTTGGTATTTTCCAGACTTTTTGGTGCACTGTTATATTTCAGCGAGAGGATCCAATAAAGAGACAAAGAGTTGAATCATCCGACTCAGAGGATTTATATCGTCCGGGCTGTATAGATTCACCAAGTCGTCTTTCACCTCCTGTTTGCACGAGCCGGACCAAGTCATCTCCTGACATTTTATCAGATAACGACTCTTCAGATTTTTGAATAACTGAAGGGTAAGCTTTATTTTTCATCTTGCTTCCTTTGATTTAGAGGGAAATGTAGTGATGCGTGTTTTCTTCTGTATTCATGGTACAGGCTACTCAAAATTATCTTCGGGGTCCCTCAGAACCAGTGACTAAACATCATGAAGGGGATGAATCCGAGTCAGGTGGTCAGGGAATATCGACCCTGTTGATGGAGGAGTCAACTTTTCCTAAGTTATATAATTTTCTCATGGGCCAGATGGATCGTCAACGAGGCGTCCTTGTTCAGATGAAAACAAAATATGAGGTAATTTATATCCGTGTGTTGTAAGCACTATTCAAGAATTCACCAAATTAATCAGTTAATAGGCTAATTAATCGCTGCTCACCAGGTGACCGAAACGAATAACACATATTCGCTGCATTGACTTGATAGACTGATTAAATGGCATGTTAGACCGATTAATGGATGTAGACCAATTAATCAGTTGTCAGACAAATTAATCGGCACTTGACCCAATAAATTGGGGAAGTCAAGCGATGAAAAAATAGTTTTTTTGCCGTGCCTTTTCACTCTCGCCTACATTCAACCGATTTCTTTTATTATAAGTCTTACAGGTTAGATCACATACTAATTGTTGCTATACTTTTTGAATATATAATATTTCAGAGCACATATTGACTGATGGCATACACTCATACATCAGTTCGGGTTTTGGAGCTAATATGGCACATATGACCTCAGATTGAAAGAATCCAAACATGAAATTTGTTCTTTTTGTCGAGGTGGAGAAATTTAGTGTTGAATTATTTTCATTAAAGTTCATAATGAAGTCTAATAACTGGACTCATGTATGAAACAATCATGTATGGGCACACTCATACACCAGTTCGATATTTGAAACTCGCATGCCGCATATGACCTCGGATTGGTATAATCCAAACATCAAAGTTGTTGAATCTCTCCATTTGAAAAACTATGATGTTAAACATTATTTCATTAAATTTTATATTGAGGGCTTAATAACTGGTGACATGTCATCGGGATCAGGCCCCAGTTCACTTGTTTCAAGATGAACTCAGATGGATATTGACGAAACATCAAACTTGTTCTCTTTGATGATACATTGTTTTGGTATTGGGTACTTATTTATTTAAGATTATTTCAATTAAAAAAATTCCTAACCAAAATTTGGTGCCAACAGTGAGAATTTGAGATATATATGTAACAATAGACCGAGTAATAGTTGACCGATTAATTCTAATTAATTGGTCGATTTACGATTAGTCCCTACCCGCTAGCTGATTGAGTAGGTACCAGTTAGCAATTTCCTTAACATTGGTTGTAACTACCGTAGCCCTCATGAGTCGGTATAATGGTGTGTACGATAAAATGACGGGATTTCTGCAGACCACCCATGTCGGCTTGGCTAACAAGGTTCATCATCTTGAACAGTTGGACGCCGAGTTAAGGCAAATGAATGATAAGGATGTCACCCTGGGCCAGAGCGTTACCAAGGTGGTCAAGGCCATATTTGGTAAGCAACTGGTGCAATGAGCCGGCGTTTGTATGGAGGAACTTTTATGCGTAATGTATCTTATCTACAGTTGTCTTGTATTGTAGGTCCGGAGCACCCTATAATGGAGGAGTCGCCAACCAATAAACTGCGGAAAATTATGGAGACTGTCCGGGATCTCATACTAGTGGTTGTCGGGAATTCGGATTGCCTCGAACATTCACGAGATTCCCTAGGCGATTGCCAAAATGGTGGAGGAATTGTGTAAAGTGCCGGGTTGGATCCAAGAGTCCAAACGACCGGCTTGCAGTCAAGGCGCTATGAGGGCTCCTTCTCTATGCAAGATTTACAATCCATCCTTCGAGCCAACACAGCTAGTGGAAGCATTCCCAGCGAGAAGAGCGGATGGTCGTCTATTTGTGAACGACGATTATCAGCAAATTGTGAGAGAGACCCTTGTTGAAGCTTCAATTATAGACGAGGATATTAATGTGGAAAGGTTTGAGCCCGTCTATGACGAACAAGGCAAGGAGAATTCTGTGTCGACTCCTGGTCCGGTAAATTTGAAGTCGGATGGTTTTCAGATGTCATTCATAAATCCGGCGACTCCTTCCACGAAGCCAGCCCCCAAGTCCGGTGTTGATAGGTCCGGTCAGGTTAAAGACTTGGCTCTTGGAAGCAGTAGGAAAGTATAATCATCTTCGTAGGTGTACCAGATGGTTTGTAATATGTAACATATAGGAGAAAAAATCCTCTGTTTATGAAACATATTTTATTGCTTCTGAAAAATGTTGGTTATAAGGAGAGATTGTGTAGAAGTCGAATGTGCGCGTGGAAAAACAATAACCTTTGATCGAGTAAGTTCAGGGTCGGCTGGCTCCACAATAAATGTCTCTAATCAACTTATGAAAAGAAATTATTGATCACATATTGTGTGTAGGTCAGAACTTCTCTGCCGCATGACTTGTGCTAGTGTTATGTCAACTTAGATTCAGAGTCAAAGTGGTGTTTTGTGAAAGCCATCGTTGATTGAATCTAATGTCAATACAACAAGGTTATTAGTGCGATTACGTGTCAAGCGTACATGCAATATTTATTCAAAATATACTAGATCAGGATGTGAAATAAGAAAGGCAAACGATTTGTTCTTATCAAGGAAAAGAAAAAGGGGTGGAGTCGTCCTTCATTTGGAGGTTGACTTAACATGTTTTATTTAGGTGAAATGGTTGTCTTGTCGAAAGGGAGTGATACAAGCCCTTACCGTATGTAAATGTTACCATCCTACTGTAGACCCGGGTAGGTTAATAGGAGGTTTTCCCGAGCTCAAGGCCGATTTGTGAAAGGTGTGATACAACATGCCAATGAGATCACCGACGAGTTGAAGTTGGATTTGTTTGAGCCAGGGTATGATGAGCAGGACAACAAACGTTTGATGTTGGCTCTGAAAGCTACATAGCCACCGCAAGTGCGCTCCATTGCGTTCGTTCGTTGTGGGCTCTCGTCTGCTTCTTACGCTACCGTAACCGTAAGTACGTGTGTTGTGCGCAACACATACGTACCCCCAACATGATCCTCGCAGACACCTACGCTGGCCTTGTTTACCACAGCCACACGCTTTACCGCTGAACGTGACCCATGGTTGCCACTCGGTAACTTTCTTTTCTGGTAATAAACAGTGATTGAATTACCATCAACAAGTGAATGATCTTTAAAAGAAACTCCACTTGTTTCTCGACGGATAATTGAATTACGCTCTGATGGTAAGCAATGGCGAGTTGACTTTCGATCCCTCAGTACCATCCGTACCTCAAAAGGACGTGAGTGACACCGAGGGATGAAAATCTATATAATCTCCATAGGATGTTTATCAAGAGTAGAACGGCTATTGTTAAGCCCCCTACTGCTTTGTGTGCTAGTTGATTAGCTTTATGAAAAACTTGTTTAATTGGTCAGTTTGTATGTTGTGTTTTGTGGTTACAGCCATAGCAGTAAATGCCGGTTTCCAAATTGAGTTTTTGTGTATGTGTTGTGTCTAAAACACAAAGAAGTCAGTCGTACACGTGATAGCAACAAACTTTAATCGGATAGGTGCAGGGTCGGCTGGCTCCATGATAGAATGCCTCGGATAGACTTTTGAAAAGGAATTTTTGGTCACATTGTGCATGTTGGTATGAACTTCTCTGTAAGCCGGCATCGCATGACTTGTACTGGTGCTATGCGCACTTAAGTTCAGGGTCAAACTGGTGTCTGTTGTAGAGTCGTAGTTGATTGAACTAATGACGATGCAGCAAGGTCATATGAGTGCGAGTTTGCATCAAGCATACAAGCGGGTGTAGTACCAAAAACAAGGTGTAACTTGGAAGCCAAAGTGGTGTGGGTATCAAAAAGACTGAGTTTTTCATTGTGCGCCGGCTCATGGCCGCCTCTACTTAAGTAATTATGTGAAGTGATTTTATAGAAAAGAGAAAAGGGTAGACTGTGGTTTGAGGGATAATGGAGTTGGCTGGTAATACCTAGTGTTGGAGGTACTAGTGGTGGCCGGCTCCCGGTTGTCGAGGTGGGGGTGACGTTCGGATCTTGGCAGAGCATCATGCCATTTTATTTTTGAAGGAGCCTTTGCATGAAATTGTGAAGTGGAGTGGTGGGTGTCCTTCGTCTTATGGGAAACAGTGCTTTCTTACTGGGTTGGATGTTCTGGCTCACCGGACGCCGGGATCGAGTCTGGTGTATTGACTTCTGTGTTTGGCGAGGTTGGCGTGCCATGAACCTGTTGGATATGTGCCCTAGAGACAAATTAATAAAGATATTTGTCACATATCCGTTTTGTTCATAATATGTTTTATACTGTGCTATAACTGTATTACATGGAAATACTAATACAGGTGTAGTATAAAACATGGTCCGTAGTTTAACTCGGGTAAACTATCTCATTGGGCAATTGATTGATCAAGCTTTCCTGATCATGGCGACACTTCAGTCGATTGACAATGAGTTCATATCGTTAAGGGGAATGATGTGATGGACGTACACCCACCTAAAGTATTGCAATGTGATCGAGTCACATAGTTCAGCGTTGCTATGACTTTGTAACGTATGGCTTAGTCCTTAGACCGTAACGATCATACGTAATTGTCATCTATGAGGAGACTTTGATTTTTATCCCACCGTGAAATATGCTGGCTATAACGGTGCACTTTGGGTATTCCGAAATAGATGGTTGATGAGTATGTTAATATATCAGAGCGGACCGTAACGATCATACGTAATTGTCATCTACGAGGAGACTTTGATTTTTATCCCACCGTGAAATATGCTGGCTATAACGGTGCACTTTGGGTATTCCAAAATAGATGGTTGATGAGTATGTTAATATATCAGAGCGGGATTTGTCAGTCCTTGTGACAGGACAGGTACTCTGGGCCCACTTGGTGATATTGCATCAACACCTTGCAAGGACGTGACTAGGTCACAAGAGATGCAATGATCATGGATGAGAGAAGTTGTTTGTTGTGAACGAGATGTGAACACGGTATGTAGGATACCGACGATCAAACCTCGGACAATCAAAGTACCGCAGCACAAAGGGATTACGTCGTATCGTTAACGGTTTCCAAAAGCGATCGAAGTTCATTCGATGGAAGCGCAGGGGCTGTCAAGGATTGTAACCAGGTCCAACTGACTAGTCATCGGTCAATAAGAAGAGTCTCGACCATTTCTGCTGTTTCCCGGACCGTTAGGGTGTTACACTTAAGGGCAATCGATGCATAGGACAGTTACGGGATCAATCGGTGAAATAGGAGGAATCACCGGAATAGTTCCGGAGGAGGACGGAATGGTTTCCGGACATTTTGAATAGTTCAAAATAAAGTTTAATTGTTTTAATAATGTTTTATTATTTAATTATCTGAATTAAATATTTAAAACATATTAAATAAATTTAAAAAATGGGAAAAAGGCTAAATGGGCCCATGGGGCCCATTAAGGGAGGAGGGGGTCTCCCCCCTTGGGCTTGGCGCCAAGGGTGGGGCCCACCACCCCCCTTGACCGGCGCACTCCCCCCCCCCTTGGGAGTTTAGTCCCACATGGGGGAGGGGAGGAGGATGGCACCCCCCCCTTGGCCTATATAAGGAGGGGTAGACCCCCTTTTTTCCAACACACCAATATCCCCTTCTTCCTCCTTCTCCTTCCCGGAAGTGGACTCCCCTTGTTTGGAGTCTGCACCTGGATTGGAGTTCTCCGCCATAAGGCAAGTCGTCGTTCTGCTGGAGTCGGGATCCGTAGCCGTCTTTCTTCCGCTGCTCGCCTGGTTCGGGGCCCGGGAGGAACATCGATTGTACCATACGTGTATAATCTCTTCGAGGCACTACACCTGTGGTGCTACTTCGTCGCTGGAGGTTTACCGGGAGTCATCCTCGCCGATGGTGGTCTTCTACACAACAGGGAGGTCGTAGTTCCGAGTCTACGCCAGCCACGTTCGCAAGAACGTTTCCCTCTTTCGGTCTTCAAAGGTATGAACACCGATTCCCTCCGTACTTTACATCGCCATAGCATAGATCTTGGGTTTGGGTATCGTAGGTATGAAAAATTTGTGTTTTCTGCCCCATATCCCAACAGTGGTATCATGAGCTAGCTATGCGTAGATGTATTGTACGGGTAGAACACATCTAGGATGTGGGCATCGAATCTTCATTCGTTACCCTCCCACGTGTACTCATTTAGCGTTGCGGCAATGTTTGATGAAGCAGCCCCCGACCGACCTTACGCGTTTACGCGAGACTGGTTCCACGCTTGACATATGGCTTGTACCATATAAAGTGGCTGGGGGTGTCTGTCTCTCTGCATTAGCGATGCGAAGATGTTTGCAACGGAGGGCCCCGACAGGGGTGTAATAGAGACGGATGGGAGACGGTGTTGTGGCATGTTTTTCGCAGGATAGAAACGGTTCTCTCTCTCGAAACCCCTAGCAGCCACGTAAAACTTGCACAAGCTAAAGTAGAAAGGTGTTTAACTTTGCTTTGCATGAAGGGGGGTCATAGGTTGTATGATTTACTGTTTTACTTCCTGTTTTATGCTAGTATGCTAGATATATCGACGGTAGCACGAAACAAGACCATCTCTCACAATACCAACATTGTGTTCTCCCTTGGTGGGCACCGCCTGGAAGGTTCACCCATATGGCTTGATGCTCCGTACATACCGGAGTTGTCCTACATATTCAACGGAGTTCGCATGAGGTTGGGTTCGGCAAGCCTGGCATATGGATATATGGCCTTGCTGAACAGCTAACATCAAGGTTCGATTGGCAGGCTTGACGTATGTAGATGCGGGCCTGGAACACAGGAGACCGAAATGTCGAGCACGAGTCACATGCCTAATGTGATTGGCTTAGAGGCCTACCTGGTTCGCATACTGATGGCCGTGACGATCGGGGGAGGTATGGGGGCTGGGATTGTGTAATCACTTAGTTAAATTGAGAGGTGTTTATCTAAGTTGGAGCTTTCTAGAATTTTGAGATTAAATTGAAACTCCACATTATGAACAAAAGTCTAAATATGTATCCTTGTGAATCAACCTTGTAGATGGCAGCACCTCGCTCCTCGTTCAACTTAGGATCATTCCTAGAGAAAGATAAGCTGAAAACAGACGGGACAAACTTCACCAACTGGTTACGCACCCTGAGGATTCTCCTCGTTCCCCTCAAGATGGCATACGTACTAGAGGGCGCGTTAGGTGACGCACCAGCAGATGATGCCAGTCAGGACGAGAAGAATGTCTATCTCTCCAGGACTGATGATTACAACCTTGTCCAGAGTGGCATGCTCTACTCCATGGAGGTTGAGCTGCAGAAACGCTTTCAGAGGATGGGTGCATATGAGATTATCACCGACCTCAAGGCGGTCTTCGCACCTCAAGCCAGGGCTGAACGGTACGAGGCTTCTGAAGCCTTCTTCTCAACAAAGATGGACGAGCACGGCAGCGTGAGTGAGCACGTAGTCAAAATGTCTGGCTACGTTCAGCGCTTGAATGCTCTGGAATGCCAGATTGCAGATGAACTTGCTGTTGATAGGGTGTTGCAGTCGCTTCCCCCTAGCTACAAAGGCTTTGTGCTGAACTACAACATGCAGGGAATGACCAAAACCCCTTCTGAGTTGTTCGCCATGCTGAAGAGCGCCGAGGTTGAGATCAAGAAGGAGCACGCCGTCTTGATGCTCAACAAGACCACTGACTTCAAGAAGTCAAGCAGGCGGGAGAAGGCCAAGAGAGGTGGCCCCAAGAGGGATGGCAAGTCAGTTGCTGCTCCTCCCAAGGCACCCAAGCCTAAACCCGGAGTGGAGTGATTCTACTGCAAGGGTGAAGGTCACTGGAAACGCAACTGCCCCAAGTACCTAAAGGACAAGAAGGCTGGCAAGGTCGCCAAGAGAGACGAAGGTATATTTGATATACATATTGTTGATCTTCTCTTGACAAGCGCCGGGAACACATCCTGGATACTTGATATAGGATCTGTCGCTCATATTTCTAATTCCATTCAGGGACTAAGGAATAGGAGACGCTTGCTCAAGGATGAAGTGACGATGCGCGTGGGGAATGGCTATCAAATTGAAGTCTTTCCGGTCGGCACGAAGCATCTTAGTCTCCCTTCGGGATTGGTTTTAGTTCTGAATAATTGCTACTATGTACCCGCGTTGAGTGTGAACATCGTTAGTGGCTCTTGCTTGAAGGGAGACCGCTATTATTTTAAGTCTGATACAATTGGTTGTTCGATTTATAAGGATGAAATGTTTTATGTTCACGCACCGGAGTTGCATGGTTTATTCGTACTTGATCTCGATGGTGACGTGTGTCGCATTAACAATATTGAGGCCAAAAGATTGAAAAATGATGAAGATCACATGAAGATGTGGCATTGCCGACTTGGTCATATTGGTATAAAGCGCATGGAGAAGCTCCATAAGGATGGACTTCTTGAGTCATTGGATTTTGGTTCCCTTGATACATGTGAACCATGCCTCATGGGAAAAATGACAAGGACTCCATTCAATGGGATAATGGAGCGTGCGGATGACTTATTGGGGATCATACACACGGATGTATGTGGACCCATGAACGTCCCCACTCGCAATGGTCTTCGTTACTTCGTGAACTTTACTGATGACTTGAGTAGATATGGGTATATTTACTTGATGAAGCACAAGTCTGAAACCTTTGAAAAGTTCAAGGAATTTCAGAATGAGGTCAAAAATCAACTCGGAAAGAAAATCAAGCACCTTCGATCGGATCGAGGTGGCGAGTATTTGAGTCACGAGTTTGGCAATCATCTGAAGTCTTGTGGCATAGTACCACAGCTTACGCCGGCAGGCACACCTCAGAGAAACGGTGTGGCTGAGCGACGTAATTCAACCCTATTGGATAGCGTACGATCGATGATGTCTCATACTGATTTGCCTGTGTCATTCTGGGGGTATGCATTAGAAACTGCCGCTCATATTCTTAATAGGGCACCATCCAAATCCGTAAAGACAACACCATTTGAAGAATGGCATGGCACGAAACCTAAGTTATCTCACCTGAAGATTTGGGGTTGTGAGGCTTATGTTAGGAAACTACAACCTGACAAACTTCAATCCAAGGCGGATAAGTGCATCTTTGTGGGCTATCCCAAGGAAACTTGTGGATACATGTTCTACAACAAGTCTGACAGCAAAACGTTTGTTGCCAAGACGGGACACTTTCTTGAGAAGGAGTTTCTCGCGAAAGAGTTGAGTGGGAGGAAAATAGACCTCGATGAAGTGACTGACCAATCACTCCAATTGGAAGAAACGGCTACGGAAATTGTTCTAGAACCATCTTCCACAGTGGGAGCTGAAGAGAATGGCCAGAACGACATTCATAACGGTCATGACATTGCTGATGATCATGATCAGAATGAAGAGGAACCTTTTATGCCCCGTAGGTCATCAAGAGTTCGTCAACCTACTGAGTTTTACGGACGACTTGTGAATGCAATCTCAGCTGATGAGTCGGATGAACCTACAAGTTAAAAAGAAGCAATGGAGGGACCCGAGTCCGAGAAATGGCTTGAAGCCATGAAATCCGAAATAGACTCCATGTACACCAACAAAGTATGGACTTTGGTGGATATTCCCGAGGACCGCAAGGCCATCGAGAATAAATGGATTTTCAAGAAAAAGACTGACGCAGATGGAAACGTATCTGTCTACAAAGCTCGACTTGTCGCGAAGGGGTTCTGACAATTCAAGGAGTTGACTACGAGGAGACGTTCTCTCCTGTAGCGATGATAAAGTCTATTCGGATCCTACTAGCAATAGCTGCATATCATGATTACGAGATATGGCAGATGGATGTGAAACCTGCATTCCTAAATGGCAACATTGAGGAAGAGTTGTATATGATGCAACCAGAGGGGTTTTTCGATCCAAGGAACGCTGGTAAGGTGTGCAAGCTTCAACGGTCCATCTATGGGTTGAAGCAAGCATCTCAGAGCTGGAATCTTCGATTTGATGAGGTCATTAAAGCTTTTGGATTTGTCCAAAACGTCGAAGAGTTTTGCGTCTATAAGAAACTGAGTGGGAGCTCTGTAACATTCCTTGTGTTATATGTAGATGACATATTACTAATATGGAACGATAGGAAATTCTTAGAGGAAGTGAAGGAATATCTGAATGGACAATTTTCCATGAAGGACCTAGGTGAAGCTGCGTACATATTGGGGATTAAGATCTATAGAGATAGACCTAATAGACGGTTGGCCGTGAGTCAGAGCACTTATATTGACAAGATATTGAAAAGGTTCAGTATGGATAACTCCAAGAGAGGCCTCTTTCCAGTTATAAAAGATGTCAAATTAAGCGTGACTCAATGCCCAACCACGGAAAAAGAGAAGGAGGAGATGTCCTCAAAGCCCTATGCCTCAGCCATAGGTTCTCTCATGTATGCTATGTAATGTACCATACCGGATTTAGCGCTGGCCATTAGTATGACTAATCGCTACCAGAGTAACCCGGGAATGGCTCACTGGACAGCAGTAAAGAACATCCTTAAGTACTTGAGAAGAACCAAGGATCTCTTTCTCTTTTATGGAGGAGTTGATGAGGAGCTCACCGTAAAGGGTTACATTGACGCAAGCCTCGGCTCAGATCTAGATGACTCGAAATCCCAAACGGGATATGTTTTCATGTTGAACGGTGGCGCAATTAGCTGGAGGAGCGGCAAACAGTCAGTCGTCGCCCAATCTACAATGGAGTCGGAGTATATTGCTGCTTGCGAAGCGTCAAACGAGGCGCTGTGGCTGAAGAAGTTCGTGATCGAGCTTGGCGTCTTTCCCAGCTACACTGACCCCGTGGGAATCTTCTGCGACAACACGGGTGCCATTGCTAACGCGAAGGAGCCAAGAACTCACTCTACAGCCAAGCACATCCTCCGAAAGTTCCATGTGACGCGAGACTACGTCAGGGATGGACACACTAGGATTCACAAGATACATACGGATCTGAACGCAGCAAACCCGATGACTAAACCTCTTCCACAGGGAAAGTTTGAAGAACACCGAGAGACCATTGGTGTTAGATACATACCTGATGTAAACTAGTGTAATTTGTACTCTAGTGCAAGTGGGAGACTGTTGGATATGTGCCCTAGAGACAAATTAATAAAGATATTTGTCACATATCCGTTTTGTTCATAATACGTTTTATACTGTGCTATAACTGTATTACCTGGAAATACTAATACAGGTGTCGTATAAAACATGGTACGTAGTTTAACTCGGGTAAACTATCTCATTGGGAAATTGATTGATCAAGCTTTCCTGATCATGGCGACACTTAAGTCCATTGACAATGAGGTCATACCGTTAAGGGAATGATGTGATGGACGTACACCCACCTAAAGTATTGCAATGTGATCGAGTCACATAGTTCAACGTTGCTATGAATTTGTAACGTATGGCTTAGTCCTTAGACCGTAACGATCATACGTAATTGTCATCTATGAGGAGACTTTGATTTGTATCCCACCGCCTGACTGAAATATGTTGGCTATAACGGTGCACTTTGGGTATTCCGAAATAGATGGTTGATGAGTATGTTAATAGATCAGAGCGGGATTTGTCAGTCCTTGTGACAGGACAGGTACTCTGGGCCCACTCAGTGATATTGCATCAACACCTTGCAAGGACGTGACTAGGTCACAAGAGATGCAATGATCATGGATGAGAGAAGTTGTTTGTTGTGAACGAGATGTGAACACGGTATGTAGGATACCGACGATCAAACCTCGGACAATCAAAGTACCGCAGCACAAAGGGATTACGTCGTATCGTTAACGGTTTCCAAAAGCGATCGAAGTTCATTCGATGGAAGCGCAGGGGCTGTCAAGGATTGTAACCAGGTCCAACTGACTAGTCATTGGTCAATAAGAAGAGTCTCGACCATTTCTGCTGTTTCCCGGACCGTTAGGGTGTTACACTTAAGGGCAATCGATGCATAGGACAGTTACGGGATCAATCGGTGAAATAGGAGGAATCACCGGAATAGTTCCGGAGGAGGACGGAATCGTTTCCGGACATTTTGAATAGTTCAAAATAAAGTTTAATTGTTTTAATAATGTTTTATTATTTAATTATCTGAATTATATATTTAAAACATATAAAATAAATTTAAAAATGGGAAAATAGCTAAATGGGCCCATGGGGGCCATTAAGGGAGGAGGGGGTCTCCCCCCTTGGCCGGCGCACTCCCCCCCCCCCTTGGGATTTTAGTCCCACATGGGGGAGGGGAGGAGGATGGCACCCCCCCTTGGCCTATATAAGGAGGGGTAGACCCCCTTTTTCCAACACACCAATATCCCCTTCTTCCTCCTTCTCCTTCCCGGAAGTGGACTCCCCTTGTTTGGAGTCTGCACCTGGATTGGAGTTCTCCACCATAAGGCAGGCCGTCGTTCTACTGGAGTTGGTATCCGTAGCCGTCTTTCTTCCGCTGCTCGCCTGGTTCGGGGCCCGGGAGGAACATCGATTGTACCTTACGTGTATAAACTCTTCGAGGCACTACACCTGTGGTGCTACTTCGTCGTTGGAGGTTTACCGGGAGTCATCCTCGCCGGTGGTGGTCTTCTACACGACAGGGAGGTCGTTGTTCCGAGTCTACGCCAGCCACGTTCGCAAGAACGTTTCCCTCTTTCGGTCTTCAAAGGTATGAACACCGATTCCCTCCGTTACATTACATCGCCATAGCATAGATCTTGGGTTCGGGAAAAAATTGTGTTTTCTGCCCCGTATCCCAACAGAACCTTGTTGTGGTCTTTGTTGTAGGTGGTTTCTGCGTAAGTGATTCCATACCTTTCGCAAGCCAGGGCAGCATCGCGGTTGCCTTGTACTATGATCACGCCATGGGGACCAGGCATTTTTAGCTTGAGGTAGGTGTAGCAAGGGCGAGCCATAAACTTTGTGTAAGCCATCCTGCCAAAGATGGCGTGGTAAGGAGTTTGGATCTTGACGACTTTGAAAGAGAGAACTTCGTAGCGTAAATTTGTACTGTTCCCGAAAATCACTGCTAACGAGATCCGTCCTACGGCTGGGCCGACTTGCTGGGAATGATTCGGTGAAAAGTGGTAGCCGAAGGTTGCAGTTGGCTGTTGGTCAAGCCTATGCGGCTGAATGTGTCATAATAGGTGATGGTAATGATGCTTCTGCCGTCCATGAGGACCTTGTCCAAAGTATGTCTGTGTATCTAGGGGCTGACGACCAAGGCCAGTGCTTCGGGGTTATCCATCTTTGGTGGGTGCCCAGCTCCAAGTAATTGCATGTTCGGACAGTGCGGCTCCGTTAGTTTCGTGGTGGCTAGCGTTGAGTCTGCTTGGCGCATTTTCTCCATATCCCTGTTACTGTTGTTTGTGAAGACATGGAACAACCCGTTGTGACTGGGGGGCTTGGATTTCTTCTGATATCCGGTTGGTATAGGGTAAGGCTAGTGTCAGACCCCGGCTCTCTGTCATTGGTGGTCATTGGCGACTCTGTGGTTTTGTTGTCCTTGGAATCTTCCTTTGTGATGGCAAAGAAACGGTTGGGTTGGCCGTAGATGTCTTGGTTGTGAAAGAATAGATCGATCGTGGAAGCATTCCTAGCTCTCCATAGAGAGCCGCTGATGTTTATTTATGGGAGGCTCAACCTGCCGTGAGTTTACAAGAGGAGATGAAACATAGACGTACACGGGGAGAGAAACAGAGACCTATACGGAGAGCTAATAGAGAGGGATTGAGATTACATATAAGATTGAAACCGTATCTAAAACTATCTCTCTAACACCCTCCCTTAATCTCAACTACCCCACGCCCAAATTTCTCTTGAATTCTTCAAACAACTTGACAGGAAGTGCCTTGGTAAAACCATCTGCAACTTGATCCTTTGAAGGAATGGACCTGATTTCTAGCTTCTTACTTGCAACTCTTTCTGTCACGAAGTGAAAGTCAATTTCAATGTGCTTTGTTCTGGCATGAAATACAGGGTTGGCAGAAAGATAATTAGCTCCCAAATTATCACACCAAAGGCAGGACACACAATCCAATTTAACTCCCAACTCTTGAAGTAATGACTCTAACCAGATAATTTCAGCAGTAGCATTGGCAAGTGACTTATATTCAACCTCTGTGCTGGATCTTGAAACGGTGGCTTGTTTTCTAGCACTCCAAGAAATAAGGTTAGATCTGAAGAACACTGCGAAACCTCCAGTTGACTTTCTGTCATCACTACATCCTGCCCAATCAGCATCCGAAAAAGCACTAACAAGAGTGGATTTAGAATTTTTGATATGCAGTCCAATGCCAGCAGTATGTTTAACATATCGAACAATTCTTTTGACAGCAGTCCAATGAGCAGTTGTAGGAGCATGCAAATACTGGCAGACTTTATTAACAACAAAAGATATATCAGGTCGAGTGAGAGTCAAGTATTGCAAAGTTCCTACCACACTTCTGTATTTTGTACTGTCTTCTTCCTGAAGTAGTTCACCTTCATGAGCTGAAAGTTTTTCTGAAGAGGATAATGGACTAGCAGAAGGTTTGCAATCTTTCATTCCCATATGAGCTAGAAGTTCAGATGCATATTTTTCCTGATTCAGCATTATACCATCTTGAACTTTCTTAACTTCAATACCAAGGAAGAAATGTAGATCCCCCAAATCCTTCAAAGAAAATTCTGAACTCAAATCTCGCAGAAGTGCATTAGTAGCATGTTGTGAAGAACTTGCTACGATGATTTCATCAACATAAATGAGCACAAACATGACTATACTTGACTTGTTATAAATGAACAATGAGGTGTCAGCTTTGGAAGCAACAAAACCAAGATGCTTTAGTTGGGAGCTCAATCTAGAGTACCACGCTCTCGGTGCCTGTTTAATCCCATAAAGAGCTTTATCAAGTTTGCACACATGAGAGGGTTTTTCTTGATTTTCGTATCCTGGTGGTTGGCGCATATAAACCTCCTCTTCCAGAACACCATGTAAGAACGCATTCTGCACATCTAGCTGTCTCATACTCCATCCATTTGACACGGCAATAGACAAAACAAGTCTTATGGTCGCCGCTTTACTACTGGACTAAAAGTATCCTCATAATCTATGCCATAGCGCTGTTTGAATCCTTTTGCTACCAAACGCGCTTTATATCTATCAATAGAACCATCAACCTTCTTTTTGATTCTATACACCCACTTGCAGTCAATAATATTTTTACCTTGCTGCTGAGGTACGAGATGCCACGTTTTATTTCTCATGAGAGCAGAGTATTCCTCATCCATAGATTTTTTCCACTTGGGATCCTCAATTGCATCTTTAAACCTTGTTGGTTCTCCTGTAACACAAATCAAGCCATATGGTACAGTTCCATCAGTGCGTATTTTAGGATTTCTTATACCTTTCTGTAGCCTAGTCATGGTATGAGGAAGATTTGGAGGTGCCACTGAATTTTTCTGGGCATTGGGCGATCCCAGTTGTACAAGCGGTGCATCAACAACATCCTTTGCAGAAGATCCGGAAGAAAATTCAGCATGTGGCGCAGAAGATCCGGTGCTGTCACGACTTGTTGTAGAATCAGCCATAGAAATTCCTGTGTGGCCAGATGTTGCTGCCGACCAGGTCCTATGCGTCCTGTGTGCTGATGACTGGGAGACAGATTTTCCTGTTGTTGATGTAGACGCTGCCTGGGAAGAGCCTGTGCCCGTACGTGTAATTGTCGCAGGTTCCTGGTTCCGCCCTTGATCCGAGGCAGCCTCTGTTGCTGCACGCATTGTACGACGCCCGCGATCCGAGGCTGCTGGACGCGCAGGAGTGGCAGGCGCAGGCATCTCTTCTTCGATAGCCGCGCCAGCTCCTTCTTCTTCAACATGAAATATTGGCTCATTTTCATGCAAATTTTGATCAATTTCAACTCCGTTTTGTGCGTTGTTTTCTTCTGCAACCTGCACATTTACCAAGGTAGTACTGGAAGGAGAGTCAGCTATATTATTAGTAATACAATTGTCGCCCCCATGATCAAAATTGCAAAGATTTTCAGGGAGTAAAAGAATTTCTTTGCGAAGGAGGGCTCCGGCATTTGGATGAAGAGGGGCAAAAGGAAAAATAGACTCATCGAAAACTACATCTCTAGATATATATACTCTTCCTGTAGATACTTCGAGACATTTAACACCTTTGTGAAGAGGGCTATATCCTAAGAAGACACATCTGGTGGAACGAAAAGCAAGCTTACGAGTATTGTATGGTCGTAGATTTGGCCAACATGCACACCCAAAAACTCGAAGAGATTTATAGTCAGGTATGACACCAAAAAGACGTGTAATAGGAGTTTCAAATTTTATAACTTTACTAGGTAGTAAATTTATGAGATACGTGGCAGTCAAAAAAGCTTCGTCCCAAAATTTGAGTGGCATGGAAGCATTCACTAGGAGGGCTAGTCCTACTTCAACAATATGACGGTGTTTTCTTTCTGCGGACCCGTTTTGCTGGTGTGCATGCGGACATGAGACATGATTAGAGATGCCAATCTTTTGAAAAAAAGAATTGAGCTTTTCATACTCACCTCCCCAATCAGTTTGCATAGCAAGGAGTTTTGTGTTGAGTTTTCTTTCAACAAGATTCTGGAAATTTGAGAAAACTTGAAACACATCAGACCGTTTCTTTAGAAGATAGATCCATGAAAATTTTCTATAATCATCAATAAAGCTTACATAATAGGAATATCTACCAACAGATGTAGGGGCTGGCCCCCAAACATCTGAGAATACAAGTTGTAAAGGAGCAGTGGAGACACTGGTAGAAATTGGATATGGTAGCTGATGACTCTTAGCTTGTTGACATGGATGAAAAACTGACGCAACACTAGACTTATGGGAATAAGGCAGTTTATTTTTGCTAATGACTTGCTTGACTATAACTAATGATGGATGACCTAAACGACTATGCCATTGAGCTGAAGAAGGCTTGGTGGCGACACATGCTTGCTTATTTGACCCCGCCATTGATGATATAAGAGGGTAAAGACCACCAACGCATCTTCCTTTAAGAAGTATCTTCCTCGTTGCCGAGTCCTTGATGAGAAAAAAATATGGGTGAAATTCTAGAAAGACACGGTTATCACGGGTAAATCCATGAACGGATAGAAGATTTTTTGAGGCATGTGGAACATGGAGAATATCATTGAGTCGCAAATTTTTCATGGGATTTCGAACAATTGAATTACCAATATGGCTAATCTGCATACCTAAATCACTTGCCGTATGTACTTGATCACCTCCCGTGTACCTTTGACGTGTTGTCAAATTATCAAGCTCTCCTGTAATGTGATTTGTTGCGCCACTATCTGCATACCAATTAGTATCTATGCCATAGGAATTATTTGTGACTATATTAGCTCCTTTTTCTTCATAGTCATCTTCCTCATAGCGCCACCAGCATAACCTTGCGCCTCCTGGATGATATTTCGTACAGATTTGGCAGGCCACATCATCTCGTGGTCTCTGCTGTTGTTGTTGTGGACGGCCACGGTAGCCACCGCCGCCTGTAGATGGGGCCCGATCTGGGCGATCTCCTCGGCCGCGCCCCCTGTTCCCTCGTCCTCGCCCTCTGCCACGGGAGCTCTGCCCGCGCCCTCTGTAGGCTATATTAGCAGAGGATTTAAAACCTCCAGAGCTGTCCCCAAGCATCTCAATGCGCTGGTCAAAAGAGATAATCTGGGAGAATAAATCATCAACAGAGATAGTCTCCTTGATAGCTCCAATAGCGGCCACGATGCGGTCGTATTCACGGTCTAGTCCTGCAATTATGTAGTCGACCATCTCCGCGTCTGGGACTGGACGGCCAGCAGCAGCAAGCTCATCCCCCAAACTTTTCATCTTGGCAATGAAGGCATGGCTGGACATAGTTCCTTTCTTCGTGTTGGAAATTGCAATCCTCAGATTCGTCACCCGAGATCGAGACTGCGAAGCAAACTGAGCGGTGATTGATATCCAGAGATCAAAGGTATTTTCTTTACCGATGACTTGTGCGAGGATTTCTTTGGAGAGAGAATTCAGAAAATAGCTTAGAACTTGCTGATCCTTTGATAGCCATGTGTTGTACAGGGGATTGGGCCCCTCAGCTGTGGTCTTGTCCGCCTGCAGTACTTCCACCGTCTTTGGTGGTGCGGCGTCAGTGCCATCAAGTAGTCCGGTCACCTGCGCTCCTCGCAGGGCCGGCATAACTTGAGCCTTCGAGAGGAGGAAGTTTCCCCTCATCAATTTCTCGGCTGGTGAAGCGCCCAGGTTGAGGCCGATGGCCGCCGAGGTTGAAGACATTGGCGATCTGTTGTTTATTTTTCGTGTAGCTAGATGATAGGGAAGAGGTTAGCTCTGATTACCATGAAAGAATAGATCGATCGTGGAAGCGTTCCTAGCTCTCCATAGAGAGCCGCAGATGTTTATTTATGGGAGGCTTAACCTGCCGTGAGTTTACAAGAGGAGATGAAACATAGACGTACACGGGGAGAGAAACAGAGACCTATACGGATAGCTAATAGAGAGGGATTGAGATTACATATAAGATTGAAACCGTATCTAAAACTATCTCTCTAACAGGTTGGAGCCGGAGATTTATTCTTCGAGGGAGCCCTGATGGCATTTTTTGTGCCCTATGTATTCATTCTTGAAGCCCTCCATGTATTAACAACAATCCTTGCTGTGTTTGGGACACGGTCCCTGCATCACTTTTTTGTACGCTCCGTTGTGATGGGTCCCTTGGTTGCCATGTTGTGGGCATCCTTTGTGCCGGTGATCATTGATGTGGATGGGAGTCGGCATGTTGATGTGTTGGCTCTTGCTGGACTCCGGCTTCGATCTGACGTGTAGGTGAGGGCAGTTTATCGAATACTGTGCTTGCTGGCTTACTGTCGTTTGTAGCCACACTATTGCCTGCCGCTCCATTCGTTCTTTGGGGGAATTTCCGGGGATTGGAAGGCTGGTTAGGTATTGTGTTGCGGCCGTGACGTTTGTCATTGGGTTACTGAAGTGTCCTGGTGGCGTGTAGAGCCGTTTGGCTGTGTTTGAGGGTTCGTACATCATGCCTGACTGACTCTGGCTTTTATGTTTCTCCGATAATGCCGCTGCCGGCGTTATCGCCCGTGTGTCGGGGCGTGGTATCTCAGTTTGTTCGTGAGCCGCCTCTTTTCTGGACTGGTGGTGCCTGTAGGTTGGTGTGTTTGTTTCCCGTTCGATCCCTGCGCGTAACCGTGCTATTTCCTCATTGTGCTTCGTTATCTATGCATTCAGCATGGTTTGATTCTTCGGGGTGATTTCCTTCTGTAGGACCGCGTGCAGGGAATTCAAGGGCGTCGCATAGGTTGTTAAGTCGATGGAAGCTGGGCTGGCTCCTTCATGGTTTGGAGTTCGTTCTACTTCCATTTATAATGTGACTCTGTTGTCCCTTTGGGTGAAGTTCATGATATTGGTGTAACATCCTGAATTTTTCTTTCGGGATTTTAAAACATTTCCATATTTTTCTTGAATAAATTTAAATCGCTCGAGTTATTTTATTCCATTTTTTTGCCTATTTTTTTCCATGGGGTTTTTTTCTGGGATTTTTCTTCCACTCCTATTCTTGTGTAGTGATTAAATCCTTTAATCAATATTTTGTTATATTAACTTTGTATCTTTCTTTTCTCTTTGTATATGAAACAAGTATACACATCCATTCCATCTATGCATGCACCATGGTCATCTTTTATTTTCCTTCTATGCAAATTGGATATGCATCATTGAACATGTCACGTTCAAGTCAATGGCGTGGCTTCCTTCTTCCTTTTCTTTTTCTAGATTTTCCAGCACAGCTCAAACCGGCCTAAGGCCCAAAGCCCAGCAGCGAACACAGTAGCTAGCCAGCCCAACTGAGCGCATAGCCAGCGACCGCTCCTCTTCTTCTTTCTCCTGACCGCACGTTCCTCCTTGCAGAAACCTTCACGTACATGTCTGTCCTCCTTCTCTCCTTTATTTCCCTTGAATCCAATGACCATTTCACTGTGACTTAAATACGAGTATTACTCTCCATTAACCGAAGAATCCATTCAGACAATTTATTTGGAGTTTAATGGTGTTAATTCTGTGCAGTGGAACGGATGAACTAATGGCTTAGTGGAGACTTACGACCCTTGATCTCTCTCCACAGAGCATTATTTCTCGAGCCGTTCGCGTCCATTCGTGCGCAACGAACCCCTCTATAAAAGCCCCAACCTCACAACCACTGATTCCTTTCACAATAGTCGCAATCTTCCCCGCACTAAACACCACATCCCCATCTAGTTCTTCCTATCGTCGCCATAGGTAAGCTCTTCGGTCCGATTCCTTTTTCCCATCAGATTCCCTAGTCTCTGGCCACCTCCTAGACAACATGTTTCCCCAATTCGTCGTTGTTGGCCACGCGCACCCAAGTTCATGCCGATGCCACTGTTCGCACCGACGAACGCACGAGCTTCTTCGAGTTTTCTCTCCATCCTTTCTGTCCTCATCAAGCCTCTGGTGATCCGAAAGTTAACCCAAACCGTAGGACGCTTTGTTATGAAATTTGGGATAGATCGTTGTAGTTTTCTAGTTGTCTATGAGATGTACGTGTATGTTTTGCTAGTATGTATAAGTTGTATGTTGATGCAATTTGATTCACGCAAACTATTTACTATGTACTTTTCATGTTTAAATCATGCCTAAGATTGCTCTAGAACTTTGTTTTGATTCTAGGATTGATTTAGAATTTATTTGTAGAAATAGTCTTGCTTTTATTTTTAATGAAGATGCATGTTGTTTTCGTTGTTGTTGTGTATTGTTCATATGCACTTTATATGCATGCGTATTTGTGTAACTAGATATTTTTCCATGCATAGGAAGTTCATGTTTGAGTTTAGTTTGATAGGGGATTACCTTGTTGCGTAACTATATTGTTACATATCTTGTTGTTTGTCACTCAATATTTTATGCCACATAAAATATCAATGCCATGCCTAGAATAATATTGACCGTTGTCTCATGTACGTTCATGTTATTTTATGCCAAATGTTTTAAGCCAATATTGTTTAGCATTGTTAGTATCTTTGTCGCATGAAGTTGTAGCTTATGAATTTAGATTAGCTTGATTGGTTTTTATGTTGCTTTTTTTGCATGCAATAGTTGATGCTTCATTTTGATGCTTTTAACCATTATAAATATTTAGACTTTGTCTAAACATTTATTTGTGGTTAAACTTTTAACATGTCGTGTTGGGCGTACAAATTTTTAGATGCTATTAATCATTACAAATATTTAGATGTTATCTAAATATTTATTTGTGGTCAAATATTTATTCCATGCCATGTTATGTGTGTTGTTCAAATGCGTATGATTGATTATTATTCTTAGGTTCGTATCATGTGGTTTGGTATATATTTATTGTTTATATAGATAGCCCGAGGTATATAGATAAGGGCATTTTTAAGTTTATCTAGCTAGGAAGGTGAGAACGTTAGTTGTGGTGACTAAGTTTTGCTTAGTCACGAGAGACCTAAACCCAACCAATTCATTGAATCCCTCTACCCATCTTCAACCGTGCTACCTCCTTTGAATCTCCATAATGATTCCAATCTTCCTATCCATCCTTCCTATATTGTTATTTCGTGTGGTTGAAATTTGGATTTTGTTGCACGTTTACTTATTTTGTTTCAATGTTACTACGAGTAGGAGGTGACGGTATGGGAGAGGAGAACTACGAAGAAGACGGTAACGCGGTACTCGACAATGAAGGCATGCCTCCCTTTTTTTATCATGTTTATCCTATGTTTTAGAAAATTGCATTGTATTTTGCAACCACTATATGCATGTGATGTCTACACACGCTTCTATTCTTGTAGACTATGTTGGGCCTCCAAGCGCAGAGGTTTGTAGGACAGCAGCAATTTCCCTCAAGTGGATGACCTAAGGTTTATCGAACTCAGCGAAGTAGAGGTTGAAGATGGTCTCTCTCAAGCAACCCTGCAATTAATATACAAGAAGTCTCTTGTGTCCCCAACACACCTAATACAACTAGGAGTTGTATAGGTGCACTAGTTCGGCAAAGAGATGGTAAAATATGGGTGATAGGTGTAGCAAAGCAAGGTAATATAAATCTGTAATAAAAAGTGCAGCAAGCAAACAAGTAGTAAACGTGAGCGCAAACGGTATTGCAATGGTGGAAACAAGGCCTAGGCCGGCTTCATACTTTCACTAGTGACAACTCCCAACAACATTAACATATTCTAATCACATGATATTCCCCATAAAACATGCAATGGAGACGTATTCGGAGGTCATTCCTTTGTGGTCAAGAGAGGAAGAGAATTATGTAGGGCTACAAAAGCACACCTCAGAGTTTATAGTTCTCATCTATGGATTTCCCAATGTCACCGCGACCATCCAAAGAGAGTACCACAATCACCACAACATATCTAAAGGATAGTCAAAGACAAGCACCAAGAGACTCTCAATACATAGACCGCTGCCACCATGGTCTCGGGGATTATACTAGATAAGATCAAGTGAGTACATCAATCCAATACATAGAAGAAGGGGAAACATCATGGGATCATCCTAGATTAACATAGCCTACGATCACAATCAATATCACATCATGGGAGAGAGAGAAGACCACATAGATACTGGTAGAAACCTCAGCCCTGGGGAGGAACTACTCCCACATCATGAAGGGAGGAAGCAACGTCGATGGAGATTAATCCGGGGGCACTTCCCCGTCCCGGAAGTGTGCCGACACAGGAATTCTGGTCCCCCGAAGCTTGTCGGTGATGGCGGCGGAAATCGGAATTGCTTCTGGAGAAAAGGGGTCCGGAATCAGGGTTTTCGCGTCACGAGTAAAAATAAGGGCCAAGGGGGGCAGCCAGGGGGGCCACCAGGAGTCTAGGCGGCCTTCGGGCGTAAGTAAGCTTCTGGAACGCTGATTTTTTATATATTTTTCCCGGAATTTACTGAGCACTTTTAATAATGGGAAAACCTGAAATACAAAAACAGAATGGAGTGCACTGAGTTTATAGGTTAGTCTGGGGTTCAGTGAGTTTATAGGTTAGTCAAAAATATGTTATAAAAAATATGAAAATGTATCAAAAGCATAACAATATCACACAAAACATGCATGGAGCAAGCATAAATTATAAATACGTTTTGGACGTATCAACATCCCCAAGCTTAATTCCTTCTCGTCCTCGAGTAGGTAAATGATAACAAGCATAATTTCTGTAGTGACATGCTAACAACCATATAAGAACTTTGAAGTAAAGCAATCAAGGCATGTAATTCAATTCAAGTCATAACAGGCAAGAGTCTATATTTAGCATTGAAACAAGCGACATAAGAACATAAAGGTGCAAGAGTTCTCGCTCTCCGTAACTCGAATGTCTCCAAATGGTGTTTGCGTGCAAGAAAGGGGATAGGGATATACGAGAAAAAGTATTTTTGTGTTGAGAACTCAATCTACTAAAGTTTCACACTTGGTCTTTAGAATCTTATCTTGACTCATCCCCAGACCACTAGCCAGATATAAGGCCAAATGATCCACTCCTTTTCGACATTTTGAGCACTCATGCAATGGATGAGAAGGGCTCACATCAATGAGGACAGTCATAGGCAAGATAAAGCCAAATTATAGATATGATGTGAGGAGTAGGGATTGCCATGCAACGGATGCACATTTGAGCTAAGGTAAGCTCTCCAATGGAACTAATGGGGTGCATCCAACTTGCTTGCTCAAGAAGACCTAGAGCTCATTTGAGGAGGCTCATCATTGGAATATACAAGCCAAGTTCTATAGTGTGAAGGTCCCCACATAGCTATATGCATGAATGATAATCTCTATGGAGTACAAGATATAAGATGGAGTACGAGTGTGGATCTCTCAAAAGGAATAGTAGCGTGCCCCCTTCTCTCTTTTGTATTTTTTTGGTGGCCTCAATGGCTCTTTCTATTTCTCTCATTTGTCCTCTTTGGGATCTTTTGATTTTGTCCTCTTTGGAATCTTTTCCTCACTTTAGGGGCAACACTCTATATATTACAAGAAGTATAGAAGATCTTTCACACTTTACAAAAGTACTCAAATCATAAACAAGATGTAACTATCATGAAGTATGCAAATGTATGCCTCTGCCAGTCTAGCAGGATGCGCAATGATACTAGCCCGTCATGTAGAAATGATTAGGGCAGGGCCCAACTAGCATGCGGCTCATCGATCAAGCAAGTAGCATGTATGACATGAAGATCAAGTCATGAGAAGGTGGATGTTGCATGGAAATGTATCTCGGAAAGGCTATGGAGATGCCTTGATAGGTAGGTATGGTGGCTGTTTTGAGGAAGGATATAAGGGGGTTTATGATGACAGAGCGTATCATGCCAAGGTTTGGATGTACCGGCGAAGGTGGACGCCAATGCTCGGAGTGAGAAGAAAGCAATGCACGACACAGGAGAGGCTAGAAAAATATGGGAAGGTGGAAGTGTCAACTTTCGAATACTCACATTAGTCTGAAGAACTCATGCATGCACTTATTATCAGTAACTCTCAATCTAATAAGGAGGTTTCACAAAGAGACAAGTACCCCGAGGAGGAGTGTATGGGGGTTTGGTTATCCTTGCGCATCCTCGACTCATGGTACGTAAGTGTACTCTAATATTCGATCCCTCCAAAGACTAGTGATCCATCTAGTAGCTAAAGTTCTCAACTAATTTTGTAAGTTTTTAAAATCAACACGGATTTCCCAAAATACGACATATATCACTAATAGGCTAAAGCTCTTGACACCAAAAGTCCAAACATTACTCAAAGAAATACCTCAAAACTATTGCAAGTTACTACTACAAAAGAATAGCAACCTCAATTACCTACTTCAAGTCAAGACACAAAACTCAGTGCAACAGGCAAACTCTCTAAACAAGATAAACATGAAAACTCAAGATATTTCTAGCAACAAACTAAACAAAAGCTCTTAAAAGATAAGCATGAAAACTAAGATCTAAACATGGCAGTAGCTATGAAAAGATAAAGAACACACACATCAAAGATAAGCATGAAGAATCCTATGGTGTGTTCTAGATTTTGAAAGTGGAGCGTGTTTCTCTCCCACACAAAGAAAGCTGGGTTCTAACTTGTGATGAACAACAAGCAAAGCTAAAGAAAACTAAAAATAAAATCTAAGAGCAAGATGCTCCAAGCATAGCACATAACGCATGAAGTGATAAAAATATAGTGAAACGAGAGACGAACTGATAATTGTTGATGGAGAACGGGATGCACGGGGGCATCCCCAAGCTTAGACGCTTGAGTCTCCTTGAATATTTCTTGGGGATGCATGGGGGCATCCCCAAGCTTGAGCGCTTGACACTCCTGAATCTTCTTTCATCATCTTTCCTCGCACACTTGAAAACTCCCTTCATACACAACTCATCATAATCTGATTAGCGAGGTTAGTACCCATAATAAAATAATTTTTCTCTACTGTAAATAAGGATATTCTTCGAGAGATACTGTTTCTCAAGATCGCCAAAAAGTTTTTTCAAAGAAAAAGCAAGCTTAAGGTTTGCAAAATGAAGAAAAGGCAAAACAGGACAGAATCTGTGAAAAACAGACCAGCAGGTAGTAAATAATTTTTTAGGGATACTTCTACAACTCAAATCAGAAAACTCAGAACATACGAAAGTTCCGTGATTGTATTTAGCACGCTTTGTAAAAATTTCAGCTAAAAAAGATGAACTGGAATTTTTCTATGATTTTTCCCGTCACGAGGACAAAATCAGTTTTCTGGACAGCATGTCACAAGTTTCACTTCCCTTGTCATATGAGGCTATAAATGGCACAAAGCTTGAAAAGTAAAGATACAATGATGTTGCTACAGTAGTAAAAATCATCAAGACCACTAAAAACAGATGAAAAACAAAAAGGAAAACCTAAATTCGTTGCGGGCTGCCTCCCGAAAGCGCTTTCTTTTATGCCTTTAAGCTAGGCATGAAGATTATAGAAGATGCTCTTCACAAGAATAAGAATTTTGAAGCAAAAGAGAGCATCAAGAAGAAAATATGAAACACATTTAAGCCTAACCCACTTCCTATGCATAGGAATATTGCAATAGAATAATTCATTGAAGCACAAAGCAATAAGCATAGGAAGGCAAAACAAGTGCAGCTTCAAAACCTTCAACATAAAGAGAGGGAAGTTGATATTATTGAAATATCTATAAGCATGTGTTCCCTTCTCATATTAATTTTTAGTGGGATCATGAATAAACTCAACAATATAAGTATCACATAAAGCATTGTTACCATGATCCACATGTAAAAAGGTACTCTTACTCTCCACATAAGCATAATCTTTCTCATTGGTAATACTGGGAGTAGGACTATCATAAACAACTTGAACACTATAGATTAATTGTGTATTAGGAAGATGGTGTTCAGATGGGGAGTAATCCCCTCCATGATTATGACAAGTTTCATAAGGATAATTTCTCCTTATGTCATAGGTACCTTTACAATCACTATAGATAGGAGTTATAACATCATCATAGTAGAGAAGAGGATTATCATTGCTAGCAACTATATTTTTAAACATGTTGTCTTTATTCTTACTAGCAAAAGTATTATCAATTACCACATCACTAATGAGTAAAGGACTTACAATCCTATCATCCCCAAGCTTAGAGCTTTGTATATCATCATTTTCAGAGTTGGCACCAAAAAGATTTTCAAGATCATAAGTGGCATTATCATTATCTTCCCAGTCACAATAAGTAACATGCATATCATAATCAAAATCATCTTCAATAGTTCCTACGGACTTAACATCAGGATAATAATGAATGCAATCAAGCTCACCATCCTCCATAAATTTATATCCGTTAGGATAAAAATTGATGCGAGGAATATGCTCAGGCCAGGTTCATACCCATTCTTCTTCCTTCTTGCTCTTCTTCCTCCTCCTCTTCTTTTTCTTCTTCTTCACCTTAGGAGGGAGTGGTTGGAGATGAAGTTTCTCCATATATCCTGGTTTATCATTAGAAAAAATAGGTGAAACATGGGAGAAACTCTCCTTTTTATTAGCAGATAAAGTTCCCTCCTTTCTAATCTTACTTATGTAATCATTTTCATGGCAATTAACAACACAATAGAGATGGAAATTTTGCAAAGTGTTGTTTATTCCTAAGGCATTGACATCTAGCCAAGAAGTCTTTTCTAATAACTCTTCACACTTAAAAATAACATAAGTTCATCATAAAGATCAGGGGTGATCATGTTATCACACAACTGGTTAACAGTTATGTTTTCAAATTTCATGCATTGAAAATTAAAGTGACCCTCTATACCACAAAGTTCACAAGTAAAAGGATAAAGATCACACAATTCTCTAGCAATTTCATTTAAATCTTTGACCCAAGTGATTGTTCTTTCATGCTTATATTTCTTACAATACTTCTCTTCTTCAATCATAGGCCTTTCAAAAGGTCTATCCACTCCACAAAAATTAGCATGCTTATATAAAACTTCATTTTCAGGAATTGGATCATGCATGTTGCAATCATCATGAACAATTTTATTTTATTTGCAAATCTCTTTAAAAGATTCATGATGCTTGATCCAATCCTCCTTAGGCATATTAAGATTTGAAGCAAAAGATTTGAGGAAATCAACAAGGAGTTGAGAATCAAGCCCAAACTTAGCACTAAACTTATTAAAACTTGCAGTTTCAACAAAGAACTTAATGCAATCATACTCATAAATTATACCTAACTCTTTACCTTTGTCGATCTCCCAATCTTCAGTGTTGTGTTGAATTATTTCAAGGAGTTCCCATTTAGCATCAATCTTTTCGAATGTGAAAGAACCCATAGAGGAAGCATCGAGCAAGTCTTTATCCTGTCGAGAGAGCCTGGCATCAAAATTAGTAATAATGATATCTTTGGGGAGCCCATGCTTAGGACATTTTAGCATTAAAGTTTTAAGTCTCCCCCAAGATTGAGCTATGATCTCTCCGTCATGAGGATAGAAATTATAAACATAATTACTATTCTCATGAACTTCATGAAGAGGATAAAACTTGGAGTAAAAGAGAGAATGGATCTCTTCCCAATCCCGTAGGTGAGAATCATCTAGTAGCCTATACCATTCCAATGCTTTTCCTTTCAGTGACAAGGCAAATAATTTCTTCATGACTTCACCTCTTGTCAAACCTGAAATCTTAAACAACTCACAAAGTTCTGTAAGTTTCAACAAATGAATACTAGGATTGATTGTTCCATCATAACAATCATTCCTAATTATTTGGATTATCCCAAGTGGTATTTGGAACGGGATACATTCAGTAGGTGGAGGAGACTTCTCTACCATGGGTATGGTAAAGCGGCCTGCCCCAAGCAACAAACTAAGAGTGCTGTTTTCCATAAACATGTAGCACCCTCAGATCCATTAACAGTAATCACTACAGTGATTCCACTGTTAGTGATCATTACTGTTGTTGATCAAGCCATGATCACCTTTGATCATAGCTTTGTCAGATTCTCACCCTAATTAATTTTCAAATTATAAATTCTCTCCAAAAATTGTGGAGGCCAGTCAATCAACATGATCATGGTTAAACCAAGTCACCCTTAGTCATTAGAATAATCACAAGTCTATGTTGGTTGTGAAACCAATCTTGTTGTGTCATCAAAAATTATTTTAAAGTTAATATAAAAATGGAAATCTTAGTTGAACCAAAATAATGGAATCTATTTATAAAATGCCTAGCAATCTTAAGCCATGATAATATAGCAATGGTTGTTTTATTAAAAATGGTATAGTGATATAAAGGAATAATATTTAAAAATAAAACAATAGTTGGGAATTATTAGGTTGCCATGATAATTTTAATAAACATATGGGACTTTTAAATGCACTAAAAATTGTGGCACCAATTTTATAAAACGTGAAATAATCAGTAGGTAATGTTGTCATGTATTGGCGAATTATTAGTTTGTTTAAATAAAATAAATAATTAAAAATAGTAGCAAAGTAGCCCATTTTAATTATTAAATAATTATAGAAAATACAAATGATTTTATATTTGATCCAAATCTTTTGTGGCATCTTTGTATGATGTAACCATAATATTAGAATGGATTTGAATTTTTATAAAAATCCTTTTGATGACCAATTAAATATTAACAGAAAAAAAAACTAAAAGAAAAAAAATGGAAAAACCTAAACTATCTCCCTGGGCGAGGCCCACCCCGGCCAGCCTCTTCTCTCCCACTCCCCTGTTTTCCCTCCCCTCCCCACCTACCCCGCCTGTCGCCATGGACAGGGAGCAGGGCGCCATGGCCCCTCTACCTGCTCCCCCCCACCTCCTACCTGCCCCCCACTCCTCGGATAAGGCCGAGGCTAGCCCCTGCCCCTGGCTACCCCATCCCCACTGCCGCTTTCCCCTCCCCTACCTCTCCCTCGCTCTCTGCCCTCTCCTGCGCGCAAGAGCCTCCACGTCCGTGGACGTGCCGCCGTCGGGCCCGTGGCCATCGGCCACCCCGTGCCACCGGAAGATGTCCAGGAGGCGCACCTCCCTTGACTCCTTCCTCCTCGTGCGCCAGGGAAGGCTAGGATCCCCCATGCCGTTCCAATTCGCCGACTTCCTGCGGCCTGGCCGCGGCGGCCGCTGCTCGTTCCCCCTCCACCACGAGCACTCCGGCAACCGCCCTGATGCCTCCTTGCCCCCCCTACTCGACCTCCCCGTGAGCGCCACCTCTCCCCCTCGTCTGCTTCTCCCCTGCTGCCCGAATCCGGTCGCCGATGTAGTTCCTCCCCGTCGATGCCATGGCCGGTTGCGCCTGTGCTCTGTGTCCTCACCGCGTGGGGCTCCGGGTTCCCCTAACCGCGCCGCTTGGCCGCGCTAGCTTGGCCGGACGCTGCGCCGCGGCTCGTCCGGCAGCCGGCCCGTGCCCGCTCGCTGCCCTGGTCACCGGTGGGCACAACCGTCCCCCCCCCCTCGATTTTGATTACGGGCTTAATCCCATGTTAACTACCCCTAATAGAATAGTTAATTAAAACTAGTTAAGTACCCCTTTGTGCTTATGACATGTGGGACCAACACTTTAAATAACCCTTGGATTAATTAACTGATCAAGATATCACTGTCTCTATGACAGGTGGGCCCTCTGTTCTGTTTATTAAAATTTGAATGATTTTAAATAATGTATCAATGACATGTGGGTCCCCTTGTGCTATTTATTTTAAATAAAATCAATTTGTTGCATGTGTCTATGACACATGGGGCCCACTGGTCAGTTGACCAGTCAAGCCACCTAGCCTATGACAGGTGGGTCCCCCTTGTCAGTTGGACCAGTCAAACTTCACTGTTCTGGATAATGTTAGATTAATAATAAATATAAATCTAGAAATTCTTTGAAATGATTAAAACTTTAAAATTCAATATCTTTTAAACCGTAACTCAGATCAAAAAACTTTATACATGAAAATTGATCAGAAAAATATAACGAATACGAATACGCTATCCGTATGTCTACCACACCCCTCTAACACAACGAACATCGAACGTTCCCCCCTCCGGACCGTCTGTCCGATAAATTGTCCGGTACTGTTAGAGTGCCCGGATGAATTTATTCCGAACACGAATGTTTCTCGGAATAGATCAACTAGCACGGATACACCCCCCTTATGTTGTTCCGGTAACCACGACACCTCCGGCTTGATCCTTCCCCCTCCGGACACCCTGTCCGGTAATCACCCGGAGCCGGTAGTTCATCCTCAGATGAATTCCCGCTCCGAGCATATTGCATTGCACTGCGTTAGAACACCGTTAACATTTCATCTGTCATATCATGCATCTTTTTGTATATGCTTGCTGTGTATTTACTGTTTCTTCCCCCCTTAATCTCCGGTAGACCCCGCTGCTGCCGTCGACTACACCGATGCTGAGTACGACTACTTCGTCGACGACCGTACCGCTACTACCGAGCTTACAGGCAAGCAGAGCCATTCTCTTCCCCAGATATCGCCTATCTTTCCGTACATTTCTTGCACTAGGCATTGTTACTGCTGCTGCTACGAATACAATCCTATTCAACTGCATAGCCTGATTTTTGTCGCCCCTTGATGTGCCATCCTTTATCCTATGCTGCCTATTATTATTGTTATGCATTATTCAGCAGTGAGCCCTGCGCATTGTTAGCTAGGATTAGATAGAGGGTCGTGATCACTCAGGGGAGTGAACGCGGATACAAATATTATAACTGCACAGGTACGGTACAATGAAGACACCGTCTAGGGCTCCTATCTGGGTTATGCCTAGTCACCTCAAGTGTGAGCTATCAAGGAGTAATCCTTGTACTCCACTCGAGGCTGACTTTGCCTTGCCGCCGTAGGGTCCTGTAAACGATTGTCCTTCAGGTAAGAAGTCGGGCGACCCAACGGTTCCCGTGAGAGGTATTGCGACGGGACGACAGGGAGGGTACGACCAGTGTACCGGTGTGCTTGGCCCCTGATCGTTGGCCGCGAGAGTTACCAAACTACGAAAGTCGAGCTCCTCCAGGAGCACACGCGAGACAAGGTAAGGAGACGGTTCACCTTGTTGGTAACCGCGGTGACTTGGTGGGACGACAGGGCAGGCACCGATGTACTGGTGGTCCTGGCTGCTGTCGTTGTCCGCGGGTCAGTTAAGTCGAGGCAACGATAACGGTTGTCACGCAGGTTAATTAAAATGCTAAATGGTTCAGTGAATGTCTTGAGTTGGCTATATGCCATGTACGCACTACCTACCCGTGGGAATTACGAGTTATGGGCTCCTCTGCTTCGTAGTGTCGTCCGAGGACTCTTCAGACGTCAGCAGTACCGCGGCCTGCGCCGGGAAGTGGTGTTGTCTTATTTTGCTCGCGCGGTGGTGTCTTATTTGGTTTTTCTTTAACTTCACCGGCCAGCCTCGCACCGTGCAGGAGTACGTTGGGGTTAGGGTCCAAAGCCCCGCGTACATAGGATATAGTCCGGCAGATGACCTCTCTGTTGAGTTTGAAAGATGGGCTATGAGGTGTCGGATAGCCTCGGTGGAGCGTTCCCTGACAAGGTTCCCGCCACCCTGGAGATCCGTGCGTGTAGCGTAACACAAGTGCACCCCTGCAGGGAAGATTAATCTATTCGAATAGCCGTGTCCACGGTAACAGGACGCTTTATGCTGAAGCTGGATCTTACCACTAGAAATTATTATTTTTAAACTGTATGGTTCCGGGCTTTCTTCCTCGCGGGGATGTCGAGGAGGTGAACTCGGAGGAATTGTTAATTATTACAACTTATTATTATACAATGCTGCAGCAACTTCTGTTGCATTGTTACTTTATGCTTTATATAAACTGTTGGCTGATTCTTACCTCATGCTACAAGACATCGTCGGAAGATGCTAGTCTTCGTTAGGCCTAGCTTCTTACCCTTGCTCTAGATTTCTGTCTTCAGTCCACTATATACAACCTCTTCTTTCCGTTGATACAATGCATATTGCTTAGTAGCGGACGTAAGACTCGCGGGTATACTAGATACTCACCTGCTTTATTTCCTTTACTGTTTTGCCTGATCGGACGCTGCAGTCGACGTTGGAGTCCAGGAGCAGGAGATCCCCGATGCCGACCACCGCAACATGAAGATCCCCGATGCCTTCGACGAAGTCGAGTTCCCCGTTGACCAGGAGTAGCTTGGAGGTTCCCAGGCAGGAGGCCTCGCCTTTTGGATCGAGTGTTGATTTTGTGCTAGCCTTCTTAAGGCAACCTTGTATTCTGGTGTCTGTACTCAGATACTATTGCTTCCGCTGACTTTGTGCTCTCGAGCTGTTGTATTCGAGCCCTCGTGGCCCCTGGCTTGTATTAAACAGCTTGTATTATTTTATTTGTAGAGTTGTGTTGTGATATCTCATCGTGAGTCCCTAATCTCGATCGTGTACCTTGCGTGTATGATTACTGTACACGGCTTGATTTTGGGGGCGTCACAAGTTGGTATCAGAGCCGACTTCCTGTAGGAAGCCCCTAACCACTCCTTGGTCGAAGTCGAGTCAAGTATTTGCGAAACTACTTTGCTAACTTAATTTTGGCTTACGGGCCCACATCGATGTCACTACGTGTGATATCTATGGTGTTAGGATCCTTTTCTCCGTACCTATGCTCTGGGACTCTGCTCTCTTATCCTTGCTGGTAAAGTTTTAATAACTCTGGCTTAGGTTCACGTACCTCCTTCCTCCCGGAGAGCTCTGCATTCCCGATGATCTCCTGATTCACCTGAAGATTGTGACGATTACTCTCCGATGAATTCCCGAGATCCTACGTGTTCATCGCCTTTGCAATCCCATGCCACCGATAAGTCCGTATGGATGGTTACATCCACCTCCCGATCTGGAAGTCATAATTCCCTTGTACTTAAGCATCAAATTATTCCGATTCTCCTATCACTCGATGCCTTTGCATTATTTCTCCTCCCGATTGAGTGCCGATACTCACATCGGATCCTTTGCGAACCATCCGACCTTTTTGTGGATTATCTATCCGGCTATTCTTAAATGGCTTATTCCATGTGTCAATTGGATTCACCGTGTGAAATACGACCCCTGACCCTCGATGATTTTTGTTATCGTCGACAACCTCCCTCGACTCCGTGCCAATACAACTTGGTCGTGTACATCGTGCTCTGCTTTCCCTTGGGAAATATATACACCTGATACTTGTGTATCATCACGTTTTCCTTTCCATTGGTCTGTTTAACCTTTCTTGTAATGTATCTTATCTAAGCAGTGAAATTCCCTGCTTATGTAAACACTTTGGTGTGCTACATTGTCTGTACAAACAGTTACGATTGTTGATGACTTTTCGGTGACCACCGATGGATGAGAACTTTGCCAATTGGTTCGCCTCGTATTAACGAGCAGGAGAATGGTTCTCTTCGTCCCTCGCCCTTGGCACTGATGTTGTTGCCGACATAGTTAACAAGTTGATCTCCGTCATACCCTTCCAATTTGATCGCATTGAATGTCGCCACCCTGGTTCAATGGGGCCCATACCCGCAGTTCCACAGGACCGAAACCTGACTCTTGTCCTCTACCTTGTGATATTTCGTCCGATATCAGACTCAGTGCTTGTGTCTGATGATCGGGGCCCCTTTTCCATCTTCCTTCATCGGCATCGAATACGTGCCTAACCGCTTGAAACTTCTCACGATGTACTTCCCGGATGTTGAACTCGGAAGGACTTGGTACCCCATAACCTTGAGCAACCCCATTCGATTGATCTTGTATCGATCCGACCCCCTTAAGCTTTACCTCTTAACCTGTTCGTAAGTGCGATGAAGCCCCGAGGAAAGGATGAAAACCCATCGAGATGCACCGATACAGTCCAGTGAAGGCCTCAACGTGAAGGATTAATTTCTTCGAGTAGGACAACAAGGACCAGAAGATTTGTTAGAAGGCGAAACCGAAACTCTACCAATTACACTACTTTTAATTCTCGGGACGAGAATTCTTTGTAGTGGTGCAGATTTGTAACACCCTCAGATCCAGTAACAGTAATCACTACAGTGATTCCACTGTTAGTGATCATTACTGTTGTTGATCAAGCCATGATCACATTTGATCATAGCTTTGTCAGATTCTCACCCTAATTAATTTTCAAATTATAAATTCTCTCCAAAAATTGTGGAGGCCAGTCAATCAACATGATCATGGTTAAACCAAGTCACCCTTAGTCATTAGAATAATCACAAGTCTATGTTGGTTGTGAAACCAATCTTGTGGTGTCATCAAAAATTATTTTAAAGTTAATATAAAAATGGAAATCTTAGTTGAACCAAAATAATGGAATCTATTTATAAAATGCCTAGCAATCTTAAGCCATGATAATATAGCAATGGTTGTTTTATTAAAAATTGTATAGTGATATAAAGGAATAATATTTAAAAATAAAACAATAGTTGGGAATTATTAAGTTGCCATGATAATTTTAATAAACATATGGGAATTTTAAATGCACTAAAAATTGTGGCACCTATTTTATAAAACGTGAAATAATCAGTAGGTAATGTTGTGATGTATTGGAGAATTATTAGTTTGTTTAAATAAAATAAATAATTAAAAACAGTAGCAAAGTAGCCCATTTTAATTATTAAATAATTATAGAAAATACAAATGATTTTATATTTGATCCAAATCTTTTGTGGCATCTTTGTATGATGTAACCATAATATTAGAATGGATTTGAATTTTTATAAAAACCCTTTTGATGACCAATTAAATATTAACAGAAAAAAAAAACTAAAAGAAAAAAAATGGAAAAACCTAAACTATCGCCCTGGGCGAGGCCCACCCCGGCCAGCCCCTTCTCTCCCACTCCCCTGTTTTCCCTCCCCTCCCCACCTACCCCGCCTGTCGCCATGGACAGGGAGCAGGGCGCCATGGCCCCTCTACCTGCTCCCCCCACCTCCTACCTGCCCCCCCACTCCTCGGATAAGGCCGAGGCTAGCCCCTGCCCCTGGCTACCCCATCCCCACTGCCTCTTTCCCCTCCCCTACCTCTCCCTCGCTCTCTGCCCTCTCCCGCGCGCAAGAGCCTCCACGTCCGTGGACGTGCCGCCGTCGGGCCCGTGGCCATCGGCCACCCCGTGCCACCGGAAGATGTCCAGGAGGCGCACCTCCCTCGACTCCTTCCTCCTCGTGCGCCAGGGAAGGCTAGGATCCCCCATGCCGTTCCAATTCGCCGACTTCCTGCGGCCTGGCCGCGACGGCCGCTGCTCGTTCCCCCTCCACCACGAGCACTCCGGCAACCGCCCTGATGCCTCCCTGCCCCCCCTACTCGACCTCCCCGTGAGCGCCACCTCTCCCCCTCGTCTGCTTCTCCCCTGCTGCCCGAATCCGGTCGCCGATGTAGTTCCTCCCCGTCGATGCCATGGCCGGTTGCGCCTGTGCTCTGTGTCCTCACCGCGCGGGGCTCCGGGTTCCCCTAACCGCGCCGCTTGGCCGCGCTAGCCTTGCCGGACGCTGCGCCGCGGCTCGTCCGGCAGCCGGCCCGTGCCCGCTCACTGCCCTGGTCACCGGTGGGCACAACCGTTCCCCCCCCCCCTCGATTTTGATTACGGGCTTAATCCCATGTTAACTACCCCTAATAGAATAGTTAATTAAAACTAGTTAAGTACCCCTTTGTGCTTATGACATGTGGGACCAACACTTTAAATAACCCTTGGATTAATTAACTGATCAAGATATCACTGTCTCTATGACAGGTGGGCCCTCTGTTCTGTTTATTAAAATTTGAATGATTTTAAATAATGTATCAATGACATGTGGGTCCCCTTGTGCTATTTATTTTAAATAAAATCAATTTGTTGCATGTGTCTATGACACATGGGGCCCACTGGTCAGTTGACCAGTCAAGCCACCTAGCCTATGACAGGTGGGTCCCCCTTGTCAGTTGGACCAGTCAAACTTCACTGTTCTGGATAATGTTAGATTAATAATAAATATAAATCTAGAAATTCTTTTAAATGATTAAAACCTTAAAATTCAATATCTTTTAAACCGTAACTCAGATCAAAAAACTTTATACATGAAAATTGATCAGAAAAATATAACGAATACGAAGACGCTCTCCGTATGTCTACCACACCCCTCTAACACAACGAACATCGAACGTTCCCCCCTCCGGACCGTCTGTCCGATAAATTGTCCGGTACTGTTAGAGTGCCCGGATGAATTTATTCCGAACACGAATGTTTCTCGGAATAGATCAACTAGCACGGATACACCCCCCTTATGTTGTTCCGGTAACCACGACACCTCCGGCTTGATCCTTCCCCCTCCGGACACCCTGTCCGGTAATCACCCGGAGCCGGTAGTTCTTCCTCAGATGAATTCCCGCTCCGAGCATATTGCATTGCACTGCGTTAGAACACCGTTAACATTTCATCTGTCATATCATGCATCTGTTTGTATATGCTTGCTGTGTATTTACTGTTTCTTCCCCCCTTAATCTCCGGTAGACCCCGCTGCTGCCGTCGACTACACCGATGCTGAGTACGACTACTTCGTCGACGACCGTACCGCTACTACGGAGCTTACAGGCAAGCAGAGCCATTCTCTTCCCCAGATATCGCCTATCTTTCCGTACATTTCTTGCACTAGGCATTGTTACTGCTGCTGCTACGAAAACAATCCTATTCAACTGCATAGCCTGATTTTTGTCGCCCCTTGATGTGCATCCTTTATCCTATGCTACCTATTATTATTGTTATGCATTATTCAGCAGTGAGCCCTGCGCATTGTTAGCTAGGATTAGATAGAGGGTCGTGATCACTCAGGGGAGTGAACGCGGATACAAATATTATAACTGCACAGGTACGGTACAATGAAGACACCGTCTAGGGCTCCTATCTGGGTTATGCCTAGTCACCTCAAGTGTGAGCTATCAAGGAGTAATCCTTGTACTCCACTCGAGGCTGACTTTGCCTTGCCGCCGTAGGGTCCTGTAAACGATTGTCCTTCAGGTAAGAAGTCGGGCGACCCAACGGTTCCCGCGAGAGGTATTGCGACGGGACGACAGGGAGGGTACGACCAGTGTACCGGTGTGCTTGGCCCCTGATCGTTGGCCGCGAGAGTTACCAAACTACGAAAGTCGAGCTCCTCCAGGAGCACACGCGAGACAAGGTAAGGAGACGGTTCACCTTGTTGGTAACCGCGGTGACTTGGTGGGACGACAGGGCAGGCACCGATGTACTGGTGGTCCTGGCTGCTGTCGTTGTCCGCGGGTCAGTTAAGTCGAGGCAACGATAACGGTTGTCACGCAGGTTAATTAAAATGCTAAATGGTTCAGTGAATGTCTTGAGTTGGCTGTATGCCATGTACGCACTACCTACCCGTGGGAATTACGAGTTATGGGCTCCTCTGCTTCGTAGTGTCGTCCGAGGACTCTTCAGACGTCAGCAGTACCGCGGCCTGCGCCGGGAAGTGGTGTTGTCTTATTTTGCTCGCGCGGTGGTGTCTTATTTGGTTTTGCTTTAACTTCACCGGCCAACCTCGCACCGTGCAGGAGTACGTTGGGGTTAGGGTCCAAAGCCCCGCGTACATAGGATATAGTCCGGCGGATGACCTCTCTGTTGAGTTTGAAAGATGGTCTATGAGGTGTCGGATAGCCTCGGTGGAGCGTTCCCTAACAAGGGTCCCGCCACCATGGAGATCCGTGCATGTAGCGTAACACAAGTGCACCCCTGCAGGGAAGATTAATCTATTCGAATAGCCGTGTCCATGGTAACAGGACGCTTTATGCTGAAGCTGGATCTTACCACTAGAAATTATTATTATTAAACTGTATGGTTCCGGGCTTTCTTCCTCGCGGGGATGTCGAGGAGGTGAACTCGGAGGCATTGTTAATTATTACAACTTATTATTATACAATGCTGCAGCAACTTCTGCTGCATTGTTACTTTATGCTTTATATAAACTGTTGGCTGATTCTTACCTCATGCTACAAGACATCGTCGGAAGATGCTAGTCTTCGTTAGGCCTAGCTTCTTACCCTTGCTCTAGATTTCTGTCTTCAGTCCACTATATACAGCCTCTTCTTTCCGTTGATACAATGCATATTGCTTAGTAGCGGACGTAAGACTCGCGGGTCTACTAGATACTCACCTGCTTTATTTCCTTTACTGTTTTGCCTGATCGGCCGCTGCAGTCGACGTTGGAGTCCTGGAGCAGGAGATCCCCGATGCCGACCACCGCAACATGAAGATCCCCGATGCCTTCTACGAAGTCGAGTTCCCCATTGACCAGGAGTAGCTTGGAGGTTCCCAGGCAGGAGGCCTCGCCTTTTCGATCGATTGTTGATTTTGTGCTAGCCTTCTTAAGGAAACCTTTTATTCTGGTGTCTGTACTCAGATACTATTGCTTCCGCTGACTTTGTGCTCTCGAGCTGTTGTATTCGAGCCCTCGTGGCCCCTGGCTTGTATTAAACAGCTTGTATTATTTTATTTGTCGAGTTGTGTTGTGATATCTCATCGTGAGTCCCTAATCTCGATCGTGTACCTTGCGTGTATGATTACTGTACACGGCTTGATTTTGGGGGCGTCACAAAACATAACTAGTGAAAATAAAAACAAGAAACGGAAAGATTTAATTGCAAGATCTAAAGATATACCTTCAACGCTTACCTCCCCGGCAACGGCGCCAGATATAGCTTGATGTCTACACACGCTTCTATTCTTGTAGACTATGTTGGGCCTCCAAGCGCAGAGGTTTGTAGGACAGCAGCAATTTCCCTCAACTGGATGACCTAAGATATTTATCGAACTCAGGAAAGTAGAGGTTGAAGATGGTCTCTCTCAAGCAACACTGTAATTAAGATACAAGAAGTCTCTTGTGTCCCCAACACACCTAATACAACTAGGAGTTGTATAGGTGCACTAGTTCGGCGAAGAGATGGTAAAATATGGGTGATAGGTGTAGCAAAGCAAGGTAATATAAATCTGTAATAAAAAGTGCAGCAAGCAAATAAGTAGTAAACGTGAGCGCAAACGGTATTGCAATGGTGGAAACAAGGCCTACGCCGGCTTCATACTTTCACTAGTGACAACTCCCAACAACATTAACATAGTCTAATCACATGATATTCCCCATAAAACATGCAATGGAGATGTACTCGGAGGTCATTCCTTTGTGGTCAAGAGAGGAAAATAATTGTGTAGGGCTACAAAAGCACACCTCAGAGTTCGTAGTTCTCATCTATGGATTTCCCAATGTCACCGCGGCCATCCAAAGAGAGTACCACAATCACCAAAACATATCTAAATGATAGTCAAAGACAAGCACCAAGAGACTCTGAATCTTCAATCCACACGCAAAAGAAGAAATCACTCATGAAAATATTCTTCTAGCCCATGTCCAAGAGACCGCTGTCACCATAGTCTCGGGGATTATACTAGATAAGATCAAGTGAGTACATCAATCCAATACATAGAAGAAGGGGAAACATCATGGGATCATCCTAGATTAACATAGCCTATGATCACTATCAAGATCACAGCATGGGAGAGAGAGAAGACCACATAGCTACTGATAGAAACCTCAGCCCCGGGGAGGAACTACTCCCGCATCATGGAGGGAGGAAGCAACGTCGATGGAGATTAATCCAGGGGCACTTCCCCGTCCCGGCAGGGCCGACACAGGAATTCTGGTCCCCCGAAGCTTGTTGGCGATGGCGGCGGAGATCGGAATTGCTTCTGGAGAAAAAGGGGTCCGGAATCAGGGTTTTCGCGTCGCGAGTAAAAATAAGGACCAAGGGGGGCAGCCAGGGGGGCCACCAGGAATCTAGGAGGCCTCCCGGCGCGGCCACCCCCTAAGCCGCACCTACTGGACACCTAGGCACCAGGTGGGGCCCCTCTGGCTCCCCTTCGGGCATAAGGAAGCTTCTGAAACGCTGATTTTTTATATATTTTCACGGAATTTTCTGAGCACTTTTAATAATGGGAAAACCTGAAATACAAAAACAGAAGAAAGCAGAAACTGGCACTTGGGTGCACTGAGTTAATAGGTTAGTCCAAAATATGTTATAAAAAGATATGAAAGTGTATCAAAAGCATAGCAATATCACACAAAACATGCATGGAGCAAGCAGAAATTATAGATACGTTTTGGACGTATCAGCATGCTATTTTATCTCGTAGCTAGCGTGTCGATTGACACATTACCCTATCCGCTTGTCGCCTACTTACTTGACACCCGAGTAGAACTATATAGTAATCTTATAGAGTAGAAATTCTTAGCCATGCTCATTATTATATAGGTGCTTATCTGAATGATCTTCGGATCATTAACACTTGAAACTTGGTACTGAGCTCGCTGAGCCAGGCCGGTTGGCCATTTTTGACTTCCTCTACTGTCTTCTACTCTGGGTGAAACTTACCATCTAAATACTAGCGCGGGCGACAGCTGGATCAAGGATTGAAGGAGCAATTGGCTGCCCTTCACGAGGTGAAGGGGGCAATCCATCGTCCGTGCTGCATGAGGCCCAATAAGTCTTGCATTTGAAGATTGTGAAAACCGTACAACCACATGCTACATGGGGACTAGCTTGGTTAATTAGTTAGTTCATCCTTATTATCGGCATCGTCGTACCGCAGATGGGATAAATGCCTTGCGAGGAGTATCCTCGGCACAAAAGGGGGCAAGGACTGTGAACTACGGTTACTACCTTGTGAAACCTAGTGGGCATGTCATAGTAATGGTCGGTCTAATGAAAGACTTCGTCGAAATCTCCCTGCCGGTATAAAATAGTGTACTACGCTAGCGACGGCTGGTGGCATCAAGACGAGATTGTGTCGTGTGGGTAAAGGGTACAACCTCTGCAGAGTGTAAAACTATTCGAATAGCCGAGTCCACGGTCATGGACGACACATGAATCTTTCTTGACATACGGGAACCTGTCTTGCTTATTCCCTCTTTGCCCCTATTCTTGGAACCTATGAAGGATGTGAGTGGATCGAGGATCCTCACCTTGATGAATGTTGTGTTGGAAAAATTCTTGTTTTCGTCTAAAACCTCTTATCCAATTATATAATTTTTCAAACAAAATTAGCTTTATGAAAATGAACCATATAGCCTTACTTTGAAGCCTCATGTAGTTATTAGGGCCTTTCCCGGGAGGCATGTTGAGTACGAAATGTACTCAAGCCAATCCTTTTGTTTTACTCTAGAGATATATGAAGATCAAGGCGCAGACTACGACTATTATGATGATCCTGAGGATTGAGGTCGCGTGGACTACATCGACTTTCCTGTGGCTGAGATGGAGTCGCTACACAATAAAGTTTCCGTTGTTTTTCTGATTGTAATAAATGTCATGAGACATTAGTGCTATGTAAGCCTTATGGCAGATTATGATGCTTGTAATAATTTAAGTACTCTGCAATGATACCATTTCGCCGTGTTATCAACAATGATCTTGGGGTTGATAATTAAACATAAGAGGGTATGGAAATTATTTCCGGGTTCTCACAGAAGTGGTATCAGAGCCGACGTCCACCTAGTCACGTGACCTTAGTTAGCAATGGAAAGACTTAGGATTTATGTTGAAAAATCTATGTTAAAATAGTTACTGATTTTTCTAATCGAATTTATGTATTAGGTGATATCGTCCTCGCGCCGCATTGAGAAGTATGGCCATCTCGGACATCAGTTTCGTGATATGCTGACTTACTTAGGCTACACTAGAGATCCGGAAGCTTCTTGCCACTCCTACTGCACTGTCTCGGGCGATGAGCGCTTCAGGGTCAAGATGGTGATATATCCAAGTGGGGATGAGGATACTGGATATCGATACATTGACGAGGGAGAGGATGGCGTGGATGCTGTCATTCGAGTTGTACATCAGGCAATGCAACACATAGCTGGATACTACCAGGATGAGCTGAAGAACTCTCCATTTCGGTACTTTGCTTTCCGTAACGGGGAAGGACCAATCCACCAGAATAGAGAATACATGGAGGAGGATGATCCTACGATTATTCTTGTGGCTTCACTTACCCTTGGTCTAGAGCGCCACCTCGTTGATACTTCATCGATGCAGGAGGAGACGCATCGTTGCTTGGAGTATTACCAGGGGAGATTAGAGACACTTGAGGAGAGAATAGTGGAGGCAAACACTTCCTTACTCGCTGCCCATGAAGCACGGGAGGCCGCTGAGGCAGTTGCAGGGCAGGGGATCATCGTCACTATGATTGATGAAGCCGCAAGGAATTCTATGTTCGCAATGGACGATGGTAACAACCAGGGGATTCCACTAGAGAATCCTCCGCCTCCGCCACCACAAAGGATGCATCCACGCATGAAGATTACACGGAAGAAGCAGTGCTTCCAAGCAAAGAAGTGTCGCCTTACACGTCAAGCCATTGCACCTTCAACACCGCTTGCACTTCCAACACCACCAACTCGCGAGGAGCAGGTCGACGACACCCACGGGGAGACCAATTTCGAGGAGGGAATTGCGGCTACGCAAGATGAGACCACGTCAGCGTGGTTTTGGTAATTAATGACAATCCTTATGGACTAATGTTTGCATTGAGGTATATAAATTTGAACGAAAGTAACATAGGAAATGCATGAAGAACATTGTTCATCAACACAAATGTATCCGTTGTGGCTTGGTAATGAATGATGATTCCAATAAAGCAACAATGGCATCATGGATCTATGGATGCTTGCCCCATGGATAATGATACGAAGAATGGATGAATTTGCAATGAATACAATCTATTGAAGATACATTTTTGGGTCTCACGTGTTGTATACAACCTTGGATTAAGATGATTCAAATGCAAAGTCATTTTCCTCAACAAGACCGAGAATATTCATGTTGAACACTTGTCCATTTGAGGTCGTCTTAAGGACTCAATAATTCGCGCAATATATCTGTCACGTGTCTTTTGGAATGGACACCACTTGATCATGGAGTAAATATGAATGTTGACCAAGAGGAAGATGAAAGATTGAATCTTGATGGTCATCACGCAAGCACTACTTATGTACCACATGGGATCTTGTGGCATGGTAAGAAATTGTCAATTGTGCTTTGAGTTCTAACCCATACGATGTATTTCTATATCTTTGAGGATTAGGTGATTCTCATGGGAATGCATCAAGAGAAAGATAACAAGTGACCATAATATGATGACATCAAGTGTAATGGTCATCAAGTTATCCAAGGTCATGTTCAAGATATGCATATCAGAGGATTACATGTTTGAAGCTTGCGGATGATCACGTGGTGGCACATGTGAAGATGACATATAATGCAAAGCTTTCCTCATGATTTACGAGGATACTAATTGAAGTCTTCAACAAGTTATGTGACCAATATTTCATGTACATCTTGATCCATGCATGACCCCATCATCAAGCTCAAGTGGAACGCTCAAGTCAAAGGTTATGTGTCGTGGATCATAGACCATCGAAAAGGATACATGCTCAAGAATGGATTTCCGGAAGCTATAGTATAGTTCTTTTATTATTCTTGAGTTATAGGGATCTCGCACTATTAAGAGGGTATCAAAGGGGTTTAGTAATTGACTTGCTCAAGTCAACAATTCCAAACTCAATTCCACTCCCGTCCTTATACCAAAAAAAAGAGAGGAAATCCAAAGCCAACTCATTCCTCAAATCCTATGGCATATCCGTTACATACATTGCACCTTCCATTTTCTTTTATCTTGGTTGTTTATCTATGCGAGGACCTTGAGCTTTTCAATAGCTTTAAAATAAGCCCAAGATCATCAAAATTGGAGTTCGTATGTAAAAGCTATGCTCGTTTCAGTATTGGGTTCCTGCTGTTTTTTTTCTGGTCGGACGTCCGATGCATGTCGGACGTCCGGTGCTCGGACGTCCGGTTGTTTTCAGAAAAAGGGTCTGGGAGGTCAGTGGGCTTTCGCCTTGTTATTAACGAAAATCTGACCCCCATCAGATATCCGGTCATCGGATGTCCGGTCGTCGTCGGACGTCCGGTACCTAGCCACTATACTCTGTTTTAACTGTGTTCTTCTGCACATGCTCACTGATCTCGGACGTCCGGTACATGTCAGACGTCCGACACTGACGCAGGAAGAATTCTCCAACAGCCATTTCGGCCCTTGGACTATATAAACCCCCTCACCACAACATGTGAGGGTTGAGCACTTCATTCCAAACACACAAGAACCCTAAAAGGCTCCCTCTCCTTTCTCCTACACCAAATCCTAGATCCCGAACAGATTTGTGAGAGTTCTATTTCCCCCTTGATCTTGTTACTCTTGGAGGTTGCAGACTCCTAGGCGGTAGGAGTGCTCCGGTGAGGAATCAACTTGTGATTTTCCCCCCGAAAAGTTTGTGAAGGTTTGGAGGCCGCCTCAAGGTCTACCACTAGTGGTTGGGAATCGCCTTCATGGTGATATCTCAAGGAGAATAGGGTGATCCTTTGTGGCGTTGGTGTGCCTTCGTGGTAATACCCACTCTCTCCAAACGGTGAGTAGCTTCCCTTCAAGGAATTGAACATCGGGATACATCCTCATCTCTGAGTCTACGGCTATCTCTAACCCTAGCTCACTACGCGTGGTTTACTTTGGTCACTTGACCTTGCATTCACTAAATCTTGATGTCCTCATTATATTGTGTTGGGTATCATATCGTAGTGATCATTTTAGACCAACACTTTATACCCCGTTATTCATACGTGGTACTATCACTCCATATTGTTCTTAGTGTGAATTGATATATTGTATCTCTCATATCCACATCTTGTGGTATATATATCTTGTGTAAGTTTGTGTAACTTACTTGTGCCTACTAGTATCCTCATTGTGGTCATATTGTTTAAAATATAGTTGTTGGTGCACTTAGTTGAGCCTAGTATATTAAGGCTTTGTGCTTGTTAAGTATCCGCTTAGTTTATTTCCACATCCGGATATTGAAAAATACATAAAAGGTTAAAAAAGCCTATTCACCCCCCCTATAGGCGACATCGTGGTCCTTTCAATTGGTATCAGAGCAAGGTCTCTCCCTATGGGGCTTCACCGCCTAGAGAGTAAGATGTCGACTAGTGGTATAATGCACAATGACACCTTTGATTTTGATGGCACAAATTATCACTTTTGGAGAATTCGCATGCTATGTCACTTCTGGACCATGGGTCCAAATGTTTTGCGAATTTTTACTATTGGGGTTCATATTGCCAAGGATTGCCTATCTCCATCTCTTGAGGATATGCATATTGATAGTGATGCTTTGGGAGCCATTCATCAACCTATAACATTTGATGTGTTTGAGTCTATTTTGATGTGTAAGACAACTCATGAGGCTTGGAACAAACTTGATGTTGTATATGGTGGATCATATCTTGATAAAGCCGATATTTTTCCCATGGAGACAATTGAGGAAGTCTCGACAACCTCATGTCATGAAGTGCACCCTATTTCCTCCACCTCCGACTACTTGGACACATCAACATCTTTCACTTTACCAACATGTAGCTTGTCAGAAGGTAATGACGTGGTAAGTGGAGAAATCATGTGTGATGATGATGTTGAGATCATTATAAATGATCCTCCATGTAGAAATACTAGCATTATAGCTTCCATAGACTTGAACATATCCTGCACCAACTTTGGCATAGACTCTTTTTTCATTAGTCCATGAATTTCATCTAAAGATTCCTTGACATAATCTTGTGATGATATGCTTGATCTTCCTTGTTTCCATGATATAAATGCTTCAATTTCCTCTAGTTATTGTATGACTAACCATGTAGAGGATACCAAGAAAAATGTGGCACACTTGATTAACGAAGATCCCTCTTGTCCGAAAAAATCATCACCGATGCACATGTGCCTCATGGAAATAGGTAATCACGAGGTATCCTCTTCTCTTAGTGATGATGATGATGATTGTGATGAAAATGATGTTGCCATGACCCAAAATCTCTATGAGATTGGGAAAACCCTTTGTACGGTTAACAAGGACACATATAGGATGTTCCAAGATGTTCTTGCCTCCTTTGATAAACGTAATGAGTTACTTTATGAAGTGCAAGATAAAAATGAACTACTTGAACATAATATCATTTTGGCTCATCAATCTTTAAGAGACCTGAAGTGTTCAAAAGAAGAGATTGAAGTTTCTCATTGTATGCTTAAAGAGGATTTTGAGCACCTTGACCTTGGCTACAAGAACGTCAAAGGAGAGCTCACTAAACTCTCTAAGTTGCATGAGGAACTTCAAGCTACTCATGAGAAGTCTCTTGGTTCTACCTCTTCCTCTAATATTGTCAATGATGCTTGTACTACTAATCCTATTTTTTGTGAAGCATAAATATTGAAGGGGAATGATGAGCTAAGTGCTCAACTCGATTTTCTTACTACCCATTATGGGAAATTGGAAGTAATTCATGCAAAGCTCTCGAGCACTCATGAGGTCCTTCTAACCTCTCATGATAGACTAAAGTTAGCCCATGAGGCTATGATCACTAAGGTAAAATCTTATGAGTCTCATGTGGACATTAGCACATATTCTACACAAAATGCCTTGTTGTCATGTGCTAGTCCTTGCAATTCCTCTCTACATGATATTGCTACATGTTGCGATGATTTTCCTACCATGCCTTGTTGCTCTAATAATGAAACTTCTATATCCTTTAGCTCTTTTGTCAATACTAACATTGTAGAGGAGAATAATAAGCTCAAGGCCCAAGTCACTAGTTTGAAGAAAGACTTGGAGAAGTGCTATGATGGTAAATCCACACTCCACAATATCTTGAGTGTACAAAACTTCCCTCAAGATATGTGTGCACATGGTTGTATATCCAACAAGAAGAAGTCCAAGAACAATAAGAAGGGACAATACCAAGTCAAGAATGAGGCCAACATTACATGCTTCAAGTGCAAGAATGTTGGACACAATATAAGATCTTGTCCAATGAAGAAGAAGACCTCAAGTAAGAAGCACCATGGGAAGCGGCCTCAATAACAATCTCAAAATAACGAACGGCCTCTCCCCATGATTAGCCATGATAATGATCCTCATGTTGGGAAGGCAAAGAAGAAGAGAAAGGGAAGCACGTGTTGATATACTTGCCGTAAGAAGGGACACATATCTTCATCATGTCCTAACGGTAACATCTTTAAGCCTCCAATAATAAATGATCATTATTTACTTAGGAAGGATAATGTTGGGAATGTGTTTCCTAAGTTTATGGGTACCCAAAGTGGTTCGAAGGTGGATAAGACGATTTGGGTTGCCAAACCTATTGTGACTAATTTCTTAGGACCCAACTTTGTTGGGGACCAACAAGCTCTAACTTGATCAATAGGTGTGTGGAGAGCATTGGAGACTTGGCTTATTCATGAAGAAATAGAAAGTACTTTCACCACAAGTTGTGGTTAATTACTTGTCAAGTGGATTATCATCATATTCATTAATCCAATGCTCCTCCTTGTGGTAACTTGTAGTTACATTGTTTACATTGAAAGTTACTAGCTCCATGCATTTGTAGGTTTTGTGCCTAGCATGTGTTTGTATGTTCTGCCTCGTATTATGCTTGATTTGTGTTATTTAGCATATGTAGGTTGCAATGCACTTCATATAGTTGTGTGTGTTATTTCGAGCATTTATTGCTTCATTAGTTGAATCGTATTTGACTCTTTCGAGATATCAATGGATCATCACATTATGGGGGAGTGTTATGTTTACACATATCACAAACATTGGATGTGTATATATGTGGAACACCATCTAGAATTATTAGTACAATATTTTCTAGCATAGTCATTACTCACAAAGTAAAATGTGCATCCATGTACAACCCCTAGAAATATCTCAAATAAATTGGGTTTCATCTGACTCATGTGAATAATACATGAATTGTCACATTATGGGGGAGCGGTATACTATGTACATACCGCAATCCTTATTGACATGTATAAACTGAATAATGCCATTTAGAATTCATATTTGAAATTATCTTATATCTATGTGGCTTACATTGTTTTGTTTGAGTATGGTAGTCTTGTGCGTTTTCTCCATGATCTATCATAAAAATCTTAGGTGGGAATTTTTTTGATTCAATTCATTCCATGTATGGTGATGGATGGCTATCTATCTAATTGGAATATTAAGAATTCCCTATACAAGCTTTGTGGTTAATTATAATCTCTTGTCATATTCTTTATATATTGAAGTTGATCTTGCATATCTTTGTAACCTACCAGCGAGTGTTATTCTAGATACCATAAATCTAGTATTCCCTCATGGAGGAGAATTAGTAGATCATGTTCGTCTCGGCCATTACTTCAACTTACATTTTACATCTTGCCAAGAAATCCATTTGTCTCCCAAATGTTCTCCCGTGCCTTTGCTCAAGTTCATATTCTTAGTTTTGTGGAGTTACGGGAGTTGGTTATCTCACTAGTTGTTCTATCTTATATCCATTTGAGTGTGATATAACCTTGAAAATACGTGTAATGTATATCTTATGTGCACTTTGGTTTTTCTTAGTTCATATGTTGAACTATGTGTGTGATCATGTGTTGATTCATCACTTTGATAAAATTTGGACAACATGAAGGATAATTGATTTTATTTAGGTGTTCATCGTTTATATATTATATAATCTAAATTATATCTTCTTGGTTCTTGATATGCTTGTGCATGCATGCTTAAATATATGTGTATCTTCATGCCCTGCTTGCTCTATTTGATCCAAGATATGTAGGGGAAACTCCATCAAACCTTGACGTTTAAGATGTGCATTCATATTCATATTCACATACTTAAGTGGAGTTTGCCCTATGTATTGTAGCTATAGTAACCACTTTGGACCCAAGAAGGTTGGGGGCCATATTGTAATTAAATGGTCTTAGGTACATTTGAGGAATGCTGGGTGCTTGACTTATTCATTGAGAATGCGGTGCTTTCATGAGGAACCAAGAGTCAAGCCATAATATGTTATTGATCTACAAACTTCATTCCAATGCAATCACGATAACATGAATGCATTGCAAGCATATATATATATATATATATATATATATAGGGTGAGACTATTCGTCACCCTGGGTGAGGAATAGTTATTCCTCACCCCCCTCTGTTTTGACATCAATGCACCATAATTTTACATTTCGTAAATTTTGTCTTAATTCATACGTAAAAAGAGAGCGTAAAAAAAATATAATCGCCGTAAAATATATTTTATATTACGTAAAATTACAAAGTTAAAAATGGTGGTGTAAAATATACATAAAATATAATTTTTTTGATCTTATGATCAATATTTTTGTTTTTTTATATCAAAATTTATGAAGTGAATCCATATTAATGTAACTATTTGCATTACAAATGTAAAAAAATTATGAAAGGTTCGTAAAATTACCTCGGGTGAAGAATAAATTATTCTGTACCCTGGGTGATGAATAGCTTCACTATATATATATATAGTGTAATGTGGTCAACCTTGTGTAGGTTGCATCATGGCATGATTTGCTCTTGTTAAAAGTGTGTTTCTTGCATGTCTTACAAGCAAAGTTTTGTGATATGAGGCATTTGGGAAGTTGCATATAATGGGAAATTACCCCAAAATTTGTCATAAGGAAATTTATTGTATATCAATTCCTCAGATGTGCTCTCATATGCAATATTGATGAAATTATAGAAACACTCTCATTTATCGAAGTATGTGCTTTCTTGATTAGAAATTCATGGTTATTCAAATGAGATCAATTTGTGCCATGTGCCATGTTCCATGTGTCATGTGTCACGTGGCATGTGTCACGTGGCATCTGTCACGTGTCATGTGTCACGTGTCATGTGTCATGTGCCTTGCTCTTATGATAGGATCAAACTTGTGTAACAATGGGTTCACATGTGGATATCATGTCGCTATCAATTGTAACTATCTTTTATATGTGAGTTTCTTTATGTATTGCCACTTAGGAACTTATATACATCAGAAAGTTAATATATTCCCTGGATATCATCTACACATTGCCGACCACTTAGTTTGTTCATTGTTGTTTCCTTGGTGGCTTCGGTAGAAGGGTGTTAGGTGAGTGCTTGTATGTCTTGCATATTCCTTTTTTCACTCATGTTTGTTAATGTATTCCTCATATGTCTAATTCTTATCTTCATATGATTGCACCTTGCTACCTTTTATTTATACCCACTTAAGGTTGAGCTTCTCCATGGTATCCTTATAGAATATGTGCATTTGATTTCACTCATAACTTGTCATATGCACACATTATGGTGGTCTCATACCATATGGGTTTATCTAGAGCTTTCCTTCCATTTTGGCATTTGTTGCCAATGGGGAGAAGTTTAGAGGGTTTATTTCGTGGGGGTTTAGTGGTTGAGGTCATTCATGCATATCTATCAGTGTTATATATGGTTATGGCATGAATCAGCTACGTATATAGAGTAAACTTCAACATGGTCAACATATGCAATGAAATTCAAGTTCATTCACACATGCATATATTGTGGGGGGAGTTTTCTCTATATATTATGGTTCTACGAACATCAAATTCTTGTGTAGTATTTTGATGCTAGTATAACCGGTGCGGATAACATAAAGTAACTTTGTGTTACTTTATGCTATCAAAAGAACCCAAGTATACAATTTATCCGTGGATAAGTTGCATGCTTGTTTGAATATTCATTATATAAACCCTCTTACTGAGGTTGTCATCAACTACCAAAATGGGGGAGATTGAAAGTACATGTAGTCCCCATGTGTGGTTTTGGTAATTAATGACAATCCTTATGGACTAATATTTGCATTGAGATATATATATTTGAAGGAAATTAACATACTAAATGCATGAAGAACATTGTTCATGAACACAAATGTATCCATTGTGGCTTGGTAATGAATGATGATTCCAATAAAGCAACAATGGCATCATGGATCTATGGATGGTTGCCCCATGGATAATGAGAAGAAGAATGGATGAATTTGCAACGAATACAATATATTGAAGATCCGTTTTTGGGTCTCACGTGTTGTATACAACCTTGGGTTAAGATGATTCAAATGCAAAGTCATTTTCCTCAACAAGACCGAGGATATTCAAGTTGAACACTTGTACATTTGAGGTCGTCTTAAGGACTCAATAATTCGCGCAATATATCTGTCACGTGTCTTTTGCAATGGACACCACTTGATCATGGAGTAAAGATGAATGTTGACCAAGAGAAAGGTGAAAGATTGAATCTTGATGGTCATAACTCAATCACTACTTATGTACCACATGGTATCTTGTGGCATGGTAAGAAATTGTCAATTGTGCTTTGAGTTCTAACCCATACGATGTATTTCTATATCTTTGAGGGTTAGGTGATTCTCATGGGAATGCAGCAAGAGAAAGATCACAAGTGCCCATAATATGATGATATCAAGTGTAATGGTCATCAAGTTATGCAAGGTCAAGTTCAAGATACGCATATCAGAGGATTACATGTTTGAATCTTCCGGATGATCACGTGGTGGCACATGTGAAGATGACATATAATGCAAAGCTTTCCTCATGACTTACGAGGATACTAATTGAAGTCTTCACCAAGTTATGTGACCAATATTGCATGTACATCTTGAGCCATGCATGACCCCATCATCAAGCTCAAGTGGAACGCTCAAATCAAAGGTATTGTGTCGTGGATCATAGACCATCGAAAAGGATACATGCTCAAGAATGGATTTCCGGAAGCTATAGTATAGTTCTTTTATTATTCTTGAGTTATAGGGATCCCGCACTATTAAGAGGTGATCAAAGGGGTTTAGTAATTGACTTGCTCAAGTCAACAATTCCTAACTCAATTCCACTCCTATCCTTATACAAAATAAAAAGAGGAAATCCAAAGCCAACTCATTCCTCAATTCCTATGGCATATCCTTTACATAAATTGCACCTTCCATTTTGGTTTATCTTAGGTGGTTCTCTATGTGAGGACCCTGAGCTTTTCAATAGGTTTAAAATAAGCCCAAGATCATCAAAATCGGAGTTCGTATGTCAAAGCTATGCTCGTTTCAGTATTGGGTTCCTGCTGTTTTTTTTTCTGGTCGGACGTCCGATGCATGTCGGACGTCCGGTGCTCGGACGTCCTATTGTTGTCAGAAAAAGGGTCCGGGAGGTCAGTGGGCTTTCTCCTTGTTATTAACGGAAATCCGAGCCCCATCATACATACGGTCATCGGATGTCCGGTCGTCGTCGGGCGTCCGGTACCTGGCCACTGTTCTCTATTTTAACTGTGTTCTTCTGCACATGCTCACTGATCTCGGACGTCCGGTACATGTCAGACGTCCGACACTTATGCAGGAAGAATGCTCCAACGGACATTTTGTCCCTTGTACTATATAAACCCCTCACCACAGCATGTGAGGGTTGAGCACTTCATTCCAATAACACAAGAACCCTAAAAGGCTCCCTCTCCTTTCTCCTACACCAAATCCTAGATCCCGAACAGATTTGTGAGAGTGCTTGAGAGAGATTTCACCCATTGATAGATCCACTCCCTCTACCTCTTTTGACCAATGGAATTCGCGATTTGATCAAGTCTTGAGCATTTCCCCCTTGATCTTGTTACTCTTGGAGGCTGGAGGCTCCTAGGCGGTAGGAGTGCTCCGGTGAGGAATCAACTTGTGATTTGCCCCCCGGAAAGTTTGTGAAGGTTTGGATGCCGCCTCAAGGTCTACCACTAGTGGTTGGGAATCGCCTTCGTGGTGATATCTCAAGGAAAATAGGGTGAGCCTTCGTGGCGTTGGTGTTCCTTCGTGGTAACACCCAATCTCTCCCAACGGTGAGTAGCTTCCCTCCAAGGAAGTGAACATCGGGATACATCCTCGTCTCTGAGTCTACGGTTATCTCTAACCCTAGCTCACTACTTGTGGTTTACTTTGGTCACTTGACCTTGCATTCACTATATCTTGTTGTCCTCATTATATTGTGTTGGTTATCATATCGTAGTGATCATTTTAGACCAACACTTTATAGGCCGTTATTCATACATGGTACTATCACTCCATATTGTTCTTAGTGTGAATTGATATATTGTATCTCTCATATCCACATCTTGTGGTACATATATCTTGTGTAAGTTTGTGTAACTTACTTGTTCCTACTAGTATCCTCATTACTGTCATATTGTTTAGAATATAGTTGTTGGTGCACTTAGTTGAGCATAGTATATTAAGGCTTTGTGCTTGTTAAGTATCCGGTTAGTTTATTTCCGCATCCGGATATTGAAAAATACATAAAAGGATAAAAAAGCCTATTCACCCCCCCCTCTAGGCGACATTGTGGTCCTTTCAGCCGGCACCTACCAACCCATATGATGGACCTGGGCAGTACGGGTACCTCGACGAGTACTCGGTCCGTAGGAACCATGAGTATGTTATCGGATAGTGTGAGTGAACGGTTGTTATTTTCTTGTTTGTTATGTGTGTAGTAGACTATGCCAATATTTGGTATACCTACTAATGTATCCAGTAATTCATACAAGGGTGCTTTATTTTGAGTTTATTTGGATTTCTTCTACTTGTGCTTATTTTATTTTTCATGTTGGGTTATGGGTTAGATATTTCCCTCTTATCTATCCTAACTTGGAAGCACCAACATGATGGATGCCAACCGCGGAGGACGTGGTCACGGAGCACGTGGTTGTGGCCGTGACGTGGTCGTGGACGCGGACGTGGACCAGCTTTTGAAGAACCCATTTTTGAAGAGAACTTTGAGGAAGGGCATGCCCATGAATCTGACGCAGAAGAAGAAGACGCGCCACCACAACCACCACCACTCAATATTTCACAGATGATGTTGATGTAAACCCAGATACTACATCAGCTTGCAGCCAATGCTGCGAATCAGAATCATTGTCATGCACCACAACCAGGATTTGCTGAGTTCATGAGGGCCAAACCACCGACCTTTGAAGGATCATCGGACCCACTTGATGATGATGATTGGCTTAAGGACATTCTAAAGACACTCAATTTGGCCAATTGCACTGTGGCGGATCGTGTCAAGTTTGCGACTCACCAACTCAAGGGTGTGGCTGCAGATTGGTGGGAAAATTATTGTGAAGCACATGAGGATGGACAGGCAATCACATGGAAGAGTTTGCAGGAGCCTTCCGCACTGCACATATTCCCGCGGGCATCATGGAGCTGAAGAGGGATGAGTTCCGAGATCTTATCCAAGGAAAAATGATAGTGTCTGAATATCTGAGTTGCTTCACACAGCTGGCAAGTTATGGAAGGGCGGACATTCCTACTGAATCTGACAAGACAACCAAGTTTCTGAAGGGGTTGAATCCTGGGTTGAAGGATAGGCTAGTTTCTCATGACTTCCCTACCTTCCAAACTCTTGTCAACAAGGCTATACTCCAGGAGAACTCAAGGAGGGAGCTAGAGGAACACCGCAAGCGCAGAGCACCACAGGGGCATAATGGGGCAGGAAGTTCACGGCAGAAGAGTGGGTCTCACCCTGGCTATCAGGTGCAAACTATTAGGACATCAAGGCCTGACAACACATCTCGATGCAATGTGTATAAGACCCCACGAGCTGAAGAGGGAGGAAATCATGCTAATACAGCTGGAAAGGCATGTTTGAATTGTGGGCAAGAGGGTCACTTTGTAGCTGCTTGTCCCAACAAGAACAACGGTCCTACTCCGGTAAAGTTCAACTTGGGTTCTGCAGCAAAGACGCCTCCAGCAGGACGCCGCCGAGGCATACTCAGTATACCTGGGAGTGCACCTCGAGCACCTGGCCAGACAGTACATGGCAGGTTCAAACATGTCACCATCGAGCAGGCTCAAGAGACACCAGATGTTGTTCTTGGTATGTTTCCAATCAACTCAAATTATGGTTCAGTGCTTTTCGATTCTGGAGATTCCCATTCGTTTATTTCGAAAAGCTTTGCTGAAAAACATCTATTTCCAACCAAGATTATGAGTAGGGATTGGTTGATACAATCACCTAGGGGTACCTTAAGGGCATGTTTGGAATTCCCAAGGGGGGTTATTCAAATAGAAGGGTTGGACTTTCTAGCAAACCTTATCATGTTAGATTCCAAGGGTTTGGATGTGATCCTGGGTATGGATTTCTTAATGGAGCACAAGGCATTGATAGATTGTGCTGGAACCTCTGTGACCTTAACTAGCACTAGAGGGGCCATTGTGGATTACCAAGCCAAGGTTGAACCTCATCCCGAGTTAGTTTCCATGTTGAATAAGTTGAAGGAGTTGTTAGTGGAGGATGTTCGGGTTGTGAATGAGTATGCAGATGTTTTCCCGGATGAATTGCCTGGTCTACCACCAGACCGTGAAATCGAGTTTGTTATTGAGTTAGTACCAGGAACTGCTCCTATTGCAAAGAGACCTTATAAGATGCCGGGAAATGAACTAGCAGAATTGAAGAAGCAAATTTAGGAGCTAGAAGAGAAGGGTTACATTAGACCAAGAACGTCACCTTGGGGCGCACCAGTGCTATTCGTGAAGAAGAGAGACAGTAGCATGCGTATGTGTGTGGATTATCGAGCTCTGAACGCTGCAACTATTAAGAATAAGTATCCTTTGCCAAGGATTAATGACTTATTTGAGTAGTTAGAGGGAGCATGTGTGTTTTCTGAAATAGATCTCAGATCAGGGTACCATCAATTGAAGATTCGCCCACAAGATGTTCCAAAGACTGCATTTGTGACTCGATATGGTCTTTATGAGTTTTTGGTGATGTCATTTGGACTTACAAATGCACCAGCCTATTTTATGAATCTTATGAATAGTGTATTCATGGATTGCCTGGATAAATTTGTTGTCGTGTTCATCGACGACGTTTTGATCTATTCTCGGAGTGAAGAAGAGCATGAGATACACCTTCGAGTGGTTTTGGAGAGCCTAAGAGCTCATCAGCTCTATGCCAAGTTCAGTAAGTGTGAATTCTGGTTGAAACAAGTGGATTTCTTGGGACATGTTATTTCAGCAGAAGGATTTGCCATGGACCCAATAAAGGCAGAGGCAGTACTCAATTGGGCGCAACCCAAGAATGTGTTAGAGATACGTAGTTTTCTTGGAGTCGCTGGATATTACCGTCGATTCATAGAGGATTTTTCCCGAATCTCAAGGCCGATGACTCAGTTGTTAAAGAAGGATAAAAATTTTGAGTGGTATGACGCTTGTGAAACCACTTTCCAAGAACCCAAGAGGAGGTTGACGTCTGGTCCAGTTTTGATATTTCCTGATATTCAAAAGGATTTTGAGGTTTATTGTGATGCTTCTCAGCAAGGTTTGGGATGTGTGCTTATGCAAGAAGGAATATTAATAGCTTATTCATCGAGACAGCTTCGCCCTCATGAGGTTAACTATCCAACACATGACTTGGAATTAGCTGCCGTAGTGCACGCATTGAAAACTTGGAGGCATTATCTTATTGGGAACCGATGTGAGGTATACTCAGATCATAAGAGTTTGAAGTACATTTTCACACAGCCAGACCTAAATCTCAGACAAAGAAGGTGGCTCGATTTAATCAAAGACTACAACCTTAGCATCAATTACCACCCTGGTAAAGCCAATGTTGTAGCAGATGCATTGAGCAGGAATGTTTATGTCAACAATGTGATGATTCAACAGGGAGTGCTAGAACTCTATGAGGATATTAGAAAGTTGAACCTATTTGTGAGTATTGCAGAAAATTTTGAGATGTTAGAATTCAAATTTACTCTTCAAGATAAAGTGCGAGAAGCGCAGAAAGATAACGCTGGTAGTGAGGATATTCGAGAGAAAATCAAATTGGGTGAAGCACCTGACTATAGAGAAGATGAGAATGGAATCATATGGTTTCAGGATCGTTTATTGGTGCTAGATCGAAAGGATATTAAGAATGAGATCATGAAGGAAGCACATGAGTCAGCCTACTCAATACATCCTAAAAGTACGAAGATGTATAATGATCTTCGGGATAGTTTTTGGTGGTCTAGTATGAAGCGAGAAATCGACGAGTACGTTTCACAATGTGATGTATGCCGAAGGGTCAAGGCGGAGCATCAGAAGCCTGCAGGACTACTGCAACCACACAAGATTCCGGTATGGAAATGGGAACAGATTGGAATGGATTTTATCACAGGCCTTCCGAGGACATCTTTGGGATTTGATTCTATTTGGGTCATAGTGGACAGATTGACCAAGTCATCTCATTTCATTCCAGTAAAGACTACCTAAAGTGAAGAGAAGCTAGCAGAGTCATATATGGCAAGAATCATTTGTGCACATGGAGTTCCTAAGAGGATAGTGTCCGATCGAGGTACTCAGTTTACGTCACGATTCTGGAAGAAAATTCACGAGGTTCTGGGAACACAGTTGGATTTTAGTACAGCTTATCATCCGCAAACTGATGGACAGACTGAGCGGGTGAACCAAATTGGCATGAAGTAGCAGAAAATCATGTGTTCGGTCCCGACACATTGGAAGAGGCAGATAAGCAAGTAAAAATGATTTAGGAAAGGTTAAAGGCAGCTCATTCTAGACAGAAGGCTTATTCGGATAAACGTCGCCATGAAATATCATTCAAGATAGGAGATGATGTTTATCTGAAGGTATCTCCACTACGTGGAATGCGTCATTTTGGGATCATGGGTAAGCTAGCACCCCGATACATTGGACCATTTGGAATTACCGCTCGACGTGGAGAGGTAGCTTAGCAGTTAGCACTCGCAGAGAAGTTGTCAAACATGCATAATGTGTTTCATGTGTCACAATTGAAGAAGTGTTTCAAGAGACCTGAGGAAGAGGTGCAGAAAACTTCGATGGATAACATAGAGGTCAAGGATGATCTGACATATGAAGAGTATCCTATCAAGATTCTTGATGAGCACTTGTGAACCACTAGGAGTAAGGTGATCAAACTTTGCAAGGTGAAGTGGAGCAATCACACAGGGAAAGAAGCAACTTGGGAGCGGGAAGACGATGTCAGGGAGGAGTTTCCAAATCTATTCTCTTAGCTCTGAATCTCGGGGTCGAGATTCCTTTTAAGTGGGGTAGAGTTGTAACATCCTGAATTTTTCTTTCGGGATTTTAAAATATTTCCATATTTTCTTCAATAAATTTAAATCGCTCGAGTTATCTTATTCCTTTTTTTGCCTATTTTTTTCATGGATATTTTTTTGGGGATTTTTCTTCCACTCCTATTCTTGTGTATTGATTAAATCCTTTAGTCAATATTTTGTTATATTAATTTTCTATCTTCCTTTTCACTTTGTATATGAAACAAGTATGCACATCCATTCCATCTATGCATGCACCATGGTCATCTTTTATTTTCCTTCTATGCAAATTGGATATGCATCATTGAACATGTCACGTTCAAGTCAATGGCGTGGCTTCCTTCTTCCTTCTTCTTCCTTTTCTTTTTATACATTTTCCAGCACAGCTCAAACCGGCCTAAGGCCCAAAGCCCAGCAGCGAACACAGTAACTAGCGAGCCCAACCGAGCGCATAGCCAGCGACCGCTCCTCTTCTTCTTCTTCCTGACCACACGTTCCTCCTTGCAGAAACCTTCACGTAGATGGCTGTCCTCCTTCTCTCCTTTATTTCCCTTGAATCCAATGACCATTTCACTGTGGCTTAAACACGAGTATTACTCTCCATTAACCGAAGAATCCATTCAGACGATTTATTTGGAGTTTAATGGTGTTAATTCTGTGCAGTGGAACGGGTGAACTAATGGCCTACTGGAGACATACGACCCTTGATCTCTCTCCACCGAGCAATATTTCTCGAGCCGTTCGCTTCCATTCATGCGCAACGAACCCTTCTATAAAAGCCCCAACCTCACAACCACTAATTTCTTTCACAATAGTCACAACTAATCTTCCCTGCACTAAACACCACATCCCCATCTAGTTCTTCCTACCGTTGCCATAGGTAAGCTCTTCGGTCTGATTCCTTGTGCCCATCAGATTCCCTAGTCTCTGGCCACCTCCTGGACAACCTGTTTCCTCAATTAGTCGTTGTTGGCCGCGCGCACCCAAGTTCATGCCGATGCCACTGTTCGCACCGACGAACGCACGAGCTTCTTCGAGTTTTCTCTCCATCCTTTCTGTCCTCATCAAGCCTCTGGTGATCCCAAACTTAACCCAAACCGTCGGATGCTTTGTTATGAAATTTGGGATAGATTGTTGTAGTTTTCTAATTGTCTATGAGATGTACGTGTATGTTTTGCTAGTATGTATAAGTTGTATGTTGGTGCAATTCGATTCATGCAAACTATTTACTATGTACTTTTCATGTTTAAATCATGACTAAGATTGCTCTAGAACTTTGTTTTGATTCTAGGATTGATTTAGAATTTATATGTAGAAATAGTCTTGCTTTTATTTTTAATGAAGATGCATGTTGTTTTCGTTGTTGTTGTGTATTGTTCATATGCACTTTATATGCATGCGTATTTGTGTAACTAGATATTTTGCCATGCATAGGAAGTTCATGTTTGAGCTTAGTTTGATAGGGGATTACCTTGTTGCGTAACTATATTGTTACATATCTTATTGTTTGTCACTCAATATTTTATGCCACATAAAAATATCAATGCCATGCCTAGAATAATTCTGACCGTTGTCTCATGTACGTTCATGTTATTTTATGCCAAATGTTTTAAGCCAATATTGTTTAGCATTGTTAGTATCTTTGTAGCATGAAGTTGTAGCTTATGAATTTAGATTAGCTTGATTGGTTTTATGTTTGCTTTTGTTCCATGCAATAGTTGATCCTTCATTTTGATGCTTTTAACCATTACAAATATTTAGACTTTGTCTAAACATTTATTTGTGGTTAAACTTTTTACATGTCATGTTGGGCATACAAATTTTTAGATGCTATTAACCATTATGAATATTTAGATGTTATCTAAATATTTATTTGTGGTTAAATATTTATTCCATGCCATGTTATGTGTGTTGTTCAAATGCGTATGATTGATTATTATTCTTATGTTCGTACCATGTGGTTTGGTATATATTTATTGTTTATATAGATAGTCCGTGGTATATAGATAAGGGAATTTTTAAGTTTATCTAGCTAGGAAGGTGAGAACGTTAGTTGTGGTGACTAAGTTTTGCTTAGTCATGAGAGACCTAAAACCAACCAATTCATTGAATCCCTTTACCCATCTTCAATCGTGCTACCTCCTTTGAATCTCCATCTTGATTCCAATCTTCCTATCCATCCTTCCTATATTGTTATTTCGTGTGGTTGATATTTGGATTTTGTTGCATGTTTACTTAGTTTGTTTCAACGTTACTACGAGTAGGAGGTGACGGTACGGGAGAGGAGAACTACGAAGAAGACGGTAACGCGGTACTCGACAACGAAGGCATGCCTCCCTCTTTGATCATGTTTATCCTATGTTTTACAAAATTGCATTGTATTTTGCAACCATTATATGCATGCTATTTTATCTCGTAGCTAGCGTGTCGATTGACACATTACCGTATCTGCTTGTCGCCTATTTACTTGACACCTGAGTAGAACTATATAGTAATATTGTAGAGTAGAAATGCTTAGCCATGCTCATTATTATATAGGTGCTTATCTGAATGATCTTCGGATCATTAACACTTGAAACTTGTTACTGAGCTCGCTGAGCCAGGCCGGTTGGCCATTGTTGACTTCCTCTACTCTCTTCTACTCTGGGTGAAACTTACCATTTAAATACGGGCGCGGGCGACAGCTGGATCAAGGATTGAAGGAGCGATTGGCTGACCTTCACGAGGTTCCTCGGTTTCGGGGAGGAGAGCCGACCGCTTTTCAGCGCAAAGCGGCAAAGTTGAACCAAACCCTAGAGTTGCTAAGGCTCGGCCATGGGCAACGAAAAGTAAAAAGATACGAGTAAAGTAGATGTGTTTAGATGAATATCGATTGTGTGTTGTTTCAATCGGCTGTCATCCATCTATATATGAGGAGGCTGGGCTTTCCGTACAAGAAAATGACTCCAAATCCCATCCAAATCTTTCCAAACTTAACCGAACTCGGATTACAGGTGGGCCTGATACAGCAGTTTAGTATTTGGCAGTTTTGAGGATGCAAATGACATCGGATGAAAAAACTCAAAACATCAAACTTGTAGCCCTCAAAATTTCAAAAAATTCCCATGTTGAACGTTTTTTGATTCGGAACCATCTTGAAATGGTTTTGAGCCAATTTCTAACTCAGGTCGGAGAAAACCCGAATAGGTCAGAACTCATGCTACCCACCAGACATCAGTTATATGGGTGTCTGGTGGGTCGCGCCACCCCATGACCCGTGACAGGGCTGTACTCCGAGCGCCGTAATTTTTGCATACGAAGTCGGATTGGGACGATTCAAGAATCAAAATCGACCGATTCAACGAGAAGAAGCCGCTTAATGTAGAACATTTTTCCATTTGATAATATATTGAAGGCCTAATTGGCAGAATAGTACTTCAAATGCCAGGATCTTATTGCTTTCAACATAGTTTCGGCCTCCAAGATGGAATTGGATGACGATGGCCCGAACTACAAAGATATTCATATCAACGATGCCACACTTTTTCATGTAGAGCAGTCCTTTATTTGAGGTCATCTTATATAGGTTTATTGTCGTGCCAAAAACCGGTGTCAACACTTTGCTCCCAACGAATTCAGAGAGGCTGTCAATCTCTCTGGTCTTTTTTTTACAAAGGATCAAACACACGGTGGAAATAGTGATGGTGATTGCAATGAGAAGGAAATGAAAGCGGTAAATGAGTGGAGGTATAAACAATGGTGGAAATATGGACCGGGGTACCATGATGTTCACTAGTGATGTCTCTCTCCCAAAAGACGATAAAACAACTAAGTTGGGTGAAAAAATTAAATCTGGGAAATTGACAGAATTATAAACGCACCACAATGCTAATTATGTTGCAAGAAGTTTAGAGGCTCAATCGTATGGGCAGTACGCAAAAACAAGGAGACCATTTATTCATCAGCATCTACTCACTAATCATCCACCTTTAGATATCTATCCAGAACATCTCGCGGGTATTAAGTTGCGAGCCCCACCCAAAGTGTAAACTCAAAGCAACAAACAACTGCATTAACAAATTTTTTTAAGGTAAACAATCCTTGCAACCGCGGCTACAAGCACCGTTTTTTTCTCCCTGGTGGCAACGTCATACCCCCTAGTCTCATGTTTCTGTCACTCAAGCTAGACATCGGGGGGCATGAACCCACAATCAAGCATAACGCTCCCTCTTGGATTTACTATCTACTACTTGGTCAAATCAATAAAAATTAACGGAGAACATGCAAGAATTACTCAAGAACAAATATATAAAATGAGAAACAAATATATAACTCGTCACGATCTGAACATAATATCATAATCCATCGGATCCCAGCAAACACAACATAGCAACAAAAGAAAGATTACATAGATGCCTTGATCATGTAGGGCAGCTCACAAGCTAAGAATTGAAACACAAGATTGGAGAGAATACATCACATAGCTACTTCTAATGGAACCATGGTCCAAGGGGGACTACTAACGACACATCCGGGAAGCTCTCATGGTGGTAGAGAAGCTCCCGGAGATCAATCCTCCCTCTAGCAGGCTGCCGGGATGAGGTCTTCTGGCTATCCCGACCTCGCGATCGCGGCAGCGGCGGAACTGATGCGAATTTCGCGATGCGGTTTTTTTTCCAGGGTTTCTACATCGAGGAGTAAATATAGGCCGAAGGGGGGCTAGAGGGGAGGCCCCACCCCTCGAAGCGGCCTCCTGGCGCAGCCAGGAGTGGGGCCTCTCCACCTGGCCACCTTGGAGGGGTGGCCGCCTCCGCCTGTCTTTCGGGCCTTCGGAGTCTTCTGGAACGCTGATTTTTTATACGTTTTCTTGGAATTTTTTGGGCACTGTAAATATTGGTATAAACTTGCAATTCACAGACATCAGCAGACAGAAACTAGCACTGGGTGCACTGAGTTAGTAGGTTAGTCCAAATATGTGTAAAAATATATGAAAGTGTTGCAAAACACATAGCAATGTCACCAATATAAGCATGGAACAAGCAGAAATTATAGATACGCTAGGGACGTATCTATATCCCCAAGCTTAATTCCTTCTTGTCCTCGAGAAGGTAAATGATAACACAGATAATTTATGTGGTGACATGCTACCACACATATAAGAACTTCAAAGTAAAGCAAGTAAGATATGAAATTCAAGTCAAGACAAGAAAGCAAGAGTCTATATCTAGTATTGAAACTAGCAAAGTAAGAACATAAAGGTGCAAAAGCTTTCACTGTCCGTGACTCGAATGTCTCCAAATTGTGTTTGCGTGCAAGAAGTGGGAGATTGGTTTAGATCATAAAAATACTATACAGTTTAATTCAGAACTCAATCTACTAAAACTTCACACTTGGTCTCCTTCGGAATCTTATTGTGACTTGTCCCCAGACCACTAGTCAGGCACAAGTCAAACTGATCCTCTCCCTTTCCACTTTGAGCACTCATGCAATGGATGAGAGCGAGCACGATATGTTGGCACATAGGATGGAAAATAGAATAATGATGGGGAAGGAAGACAAAAGGTGTGAAAGGCTCACATCAATTAGGACAATCATAGGCGAGAGAAAGCCAAATGATAGATATTATGTGAGGAGTAGGGATTGCCATGCAACGGATGCACATTGGAGCTAAGGTAAGCTCTCCAATGGAACTAGTAGGGTGCATCCAACTTGCTTGCTCATGAAGACCTAGAGCTCATTTGATGAGGCTCATCCTTGGAATATGAAGCCAAGTTCTATCGTGTAAGGATCCCCACATAGTTATGGATAAATGGTATGAAAATCTCTATGGAGTATAAATATAACTTTGGAGTACGAGTGTGGATCTTTCAAAAGGAATAGTAGTGTTGCCCCTTCTCACTTTTTATTTCTTTTTTTCTTATTTTTTTATTTTTTTTATTTTTGTGGCCTCATTGGCTCTTTCTATTTATTTCTCATTTGTCCTCTTTGGGATCTTTTAATTTGTTCTCTTTGGGACCTTTTCCTCACTTAAGGGCAATACTATATATTTTACAAGAGTATAGAAGATCTCACACTTTACAAGAAGTACTCAATATAAAGAAAACCGAAAAACTATCATGATGTATGCAAATGGATGTCTCTACCAGTGTAGCATGTATGACATGAAGATCAAGTCATCAGATGATGGATGTTGCATGGCAATGTATCTCGGAAAGGCTATGGAAATGCCTTGATAGGTAGGTATGGTGGCTGTTTTGAGGAAAGGTATAAGGAGGTTTATGATGATAGAGCGTATCATGCCAAGTGTAAGGCCCGATATGAGGTACTGTTCCAGATCTAGGTGTTTCCACCCAGATCCGGGGACGAAGCACATATCGGTCCCACCGCGACATATGAAAAAGCCATATGCCCCAGATTTCCAACATGATATCACAACATTACAGATACAAGGATACAACATCTCATACAATCGGCATACAACTGCCTCAAATACAATACAACAACGGAAGATACATGTCTGGGTACAGACTACAAGCAAATGCCTACTGGCAAAGAGAAAAACATCGATCCCAATAACCACACGGGTCCAGGTGTAACACCCCGGGTGTCGCACTACAGTAATCACTTTTACTGTTGCCAAGTCACTGTGGTTAAGCATCGATGATCACCCTTGATCATAGTGATCCAAAGTCAACCCAATTAAAAATTCAAAAGCCAGGTGAAAATTAAACTTGATCCAAAAATTATGAAAACAATTTTATAAGATTTTTAATAGTCAGTATACCAGGATATTATGGTAGTGGAAATTTAATATGGCATTTAGATATTTTAATATAAGGAAGACATTGCCAAAACAAAAGTAAAAATAAAATTTTAACCAAAAATTGGGTAACCAATTTTAATAATTGCAAAATGGTTATTAGGTCATTCTAAAAATAACCTTGGTATTTTATTACCATGATTAAATAATATACTCAATTAATACAGTAACAAAATAGCCCCTTTAACACTTTTAATAATTAATAATAACTCAAATGAATTTATATCGATCCAAAACTTTTTGTAGTAATGTAAAATATTGTAATAAGAGTATTAGGACCAGTAGCACATTTTTCTAAAAACAATTGTTAGCCAGACAAATTAGAAACAGAAGAAAAACAATAAAAAAGAAATAAATCTATGATGCGCCTATGGCGTTTGCACATCCTGTCCCAGCCCATCTTCTTCCTCTTCCTCCTACTGTTCCTTCCCCTGTCCAGGCATGGCAACCGAAGCCCTCGTCGCCACCGCACCAGGTCGCTGCCCACGTCGCTACAGTCGCCGTGGGGATGGATAAGGTCGTCCCCTGGCACCCTCATCGCAACCCTAACCGCTATTTTCCTCATCTCCCTCGCCTCTGTCTCCTCCCCGCGCAAGGATCCCGCACGGCCGTCGCCGCCACCTCGCCGTTGGCGCAGACAGAAGCCTCCCCGAGCCGAAGCGTGCTGTCCGAGAGCTCGCCCGTGGACGACCACGTCTCCCTGTACCGTCCAACGATGCCGCACCGCTACGAGCGCCGCCAAATCGAGCTCCTCCTCCCGCACGGCCGCCGGCGAATCCCGCTGCGATTCGCCGCCCTCGCTGCTTCCCCTGCTTCCCCGAGACCCACCGGAGCTCCAGGGTGAGTGTACGCTCCTTCCCCAACTCCTAGCTCACGTTCTCGTGCATTTGTCGCTGTTCTCCATTGTCCTGTACTCCGGGCGCCGCCGGACCTTGCCGGGCCGACCATTCCGATCACCCCGAGGTCAGCCACTTGTCCCATTGGATGCGTGGAGAGCTCCTTGCTCGATTCCCCTACTTCCCCTTCGAATCCACGCGTTGCCGCCACCCCATGCCCTGCTGGCTGTTTCTACTGGCCATGGCGTGCAGCGTATGCTGCGTGTGTGTGTGCCATGCACGTGTGTTAGGTGTGTGTGTAGGCTTGTGTGTGTGGCTGCCCCTTGCTTCTCTCTTTGCTGCTGCCGCTACTCCTATACCTGTCGTGCGTATACCATGGATGTGTCCTTCTCCTTCCCTGTGAGCTTATTTGCTGCTGCTGCTCCCGTAGCTTGCCGTGCTACTACTGCGTGCTGTCGGTGCAGCTCTGAATGCTACTGAAGACAGTAGTTAACACTACTAAGTATCCCTCTGAGCAGCAACAAAAATAGTGCAAAACGAATTCAAATATGGGTAAAAATAATATGTGATGATAGTAGACGTAACCAGCTTTGATTTGCTCCATTAGACCATCTTCAGAAAATGCACAGATTAATTCCTATAGAATTCACAAATGTGCATAAATCTGTAATGTACTAGTACAATTAAGCACAAGGTCATATGTGCAAATAAAAAGTTCGCACATAAATTTCTAAGTTTCTGGAATTTGCAAATAGGTCCTCTACCATTAATTAAAGTTTAGATTAAATAAATCTGCTAAATAATTAGTCAATGACATGTGGGCCCTGGCTCTATTTTAATTTAATAAAATGGATAATTAATCCTGTGAGGCTGACCAGTGGGACCCACTGGTCAGGTTTGACCTGGTCAACCCCTTATGGATAATGTTAGATTAAATAATAAAAGAAATTCAGGAAATTTATTTAAAACGATTTAAAACTTTGAATTTAAATATGTTTTAAACCGCAAGTCAGATTCAAAAACTTTATACATGAAAATTGATCAGAAAATTATAACGAATACGAATACGCTATCCATATGTCTATCACACCCCTCTAACACAACGAACATCGAACCGTCCCCCTTCGGACCGTCTGTCCGATAAACTGTCCGGTACTGTTAGAGTACCCGGATGAATTTATTTCGAACACGAAAGTTGTTCGGAATAGATTTACTAACCCGGATACACCACCCACACATGTGTCGGATGTCCACGACACCTCCTGCATGATATCTCCCCTTCCAGACACCCTGTCCGGTAATCACCCGGAGCTGGCAGTCATCCCCGGATGAATTCCCGCTCCGAGCGTAACACGTTGCACTGCGTTAGAACACCGTTAACATTGTGTTTGCCATGTATTCACTACTGGAATTCCTTAGTTTGCCATGTGCCATGTGCTTTGCCGTCTGTTTTTTCTCGGGGCAGACGGCAATGAGGTCCTCTACCGACAGCTTCCCTAAATACAGACGGCAAAAGGAGACAGATGGCAAAGAGCCACTTTTCCGTCTGCATTTGTTCAAGCAGATGGCAAAATATCCGTTGCCGTCCACGGGAAGACGGCAAAGGGCACTTCTGGGCCCACTTGGGACTGTGCTCGATCTGGCTAATGGCCCCGCGGTATGCCGTCTGTCAGCAGACGGCAACAGAGTCTTTACCGTCTGCGGACAGACGGCATACCGCGGGGCCGTTAACCTATCCATCGTGCCCCCTTCTCTCTCTTCCCCCACTACCTCCACCTCTCTCTCTCTCTCTCGCCTCCTCGTCGCCGCCGGACTCCACCTCCTCCCGGGCCGCTGCCTTCGCCGGACTCCACCTCCTCCCCGCCCGGGTCGTCGCCGTCGACGCGCCGCCATCCGCACCCGTCCCGTCCGGCCCCTCCCCCTGCCCCTGCACCCGCCCGGCACCAGATCCCGCCGTCATCGGCTACGGCGGCGCTCACCTCCGCCACCCCGTCCCGCCGCCGCCCACCTACTCCACCGGCACCCCCACTCTGGTGAGCCCCTCCCTCCCTCTCTCTGTTTAATTTTTATCTTCTCTGTTTTTTGTTAGTGTTAGGATTTTAGTTATAGTTAGTATTAGATTTGTTAATTTCTAGGATTTTAGTTAGTTAGTGTTAGGATTTTAGTTAGTTAGTATTAGATCTGTTTTTAATTATTTTTTATGTTAATTGCTAGTATTATATCAATTTAGTTATTTAGGTGAATTAAGAATTAGAAGATGCAGAAAATTTAAAGGAAGATAAAGAGAAAATGTAGAGTAAATTGAAATGTAAAGGGAAAAAATAAAATTCAATATAAATAAAATGTAAAAGAAAAATAAAGAGGAAGAGGAGAGAAGGAGGAGGAGGATGATGAGGAGAAGGAGAAGGAGGGGGAGGGAGGAGAAGGAGAGGGAGGGGGAGGGAGGAGAGAAGTGAGAGGACGACGATGGCACCGCTGCCACCGCAACCAACCACTCCCGCCCGACCCTCTTTGCTTGTGTAGATGGAGGTGCGCAACGATGTGTCGCTCCTTTCGATGAATAAGAAAGTAGATAATGTAGTTGGTAAATAGATGCTAGTGTTACTTAGCTCAATTACCAGTAATAGTGTTTGTATTGATTTTCTGAAATTAAATATGCAGTTGGTTCCCTTTCATCTTGAGCATCGCCGTCGAGGGTCTCGTGTTCGACGACCTCCCCTGCGTTCGAGGGTGAGTAAATAAAGTCATGTCCTCCTCCCCCTTCCTTTTGCTCTGTTCCGGCCTTCGTGCCGATGACACTAGCTAGGTCAGTCGCGTAACCAGTATGAGTCTCCCGTTCGAAAGGATTACAATATAAATATGTAAAGTTCGCGTAACCAGTATGTAAAGTTGCGTAACCAGTATGCGTCTCCCATTCGAAAGGATTACAGTATAAATATGCATTCATTTGCATATTTATAATAGTAATTCTTTCGAATTATCCAACGTTATCCATGAACAGCCCGCGTATGTGTAGATTGGGTCGTTTTTCCATGCTCTGGTCCTGATCCGACGCGGAATTTCGTCAGCGCCTCCCTGTTGTTCTCCGGATACACAACCTCTCGGCTTGTTGTCGAGACGTGTATTAGGAGAACAGCGGGGAGGTGCTGCCGAAATACCGCGTCGGATCGGGACCAAAGCATGGGAAACCGACCCAATCTACACATACTCGGGTGGGATTAGGACCTATCTTTACCTATTAGTGTGTAGGTTAATTGCATATGCCGTAGCTATGTATGATAAAAGCAATAAAAAGTGGACGTAATAAAATGGTATATTTGTTGTTTAGTAGCTAGCTGTAGCAACAAGATGAGCGATGATCGTGTGTGGATGTACACTGGTCGCCCTAATCAGAAAGAGATCACCAATGAATGGGCAATGAAAACCAAGGAGTTTCTGAGAGCGGCGTTTGCAAATGGGCAGAGAAAAACCTGGTGCCCCTGCGTTAGGTGCGACAATTATAAACAGGCGACAGAGGTGGATATGGGTAAACACTTGCAGAAGTGGGGTTATAAGCCTGGTTATACGGTGTGGACCTTCCATGGCGAGTCTGGCGGACGACGGAGAGAGGAGGTGGTCCGTCAGCGCACGGATGAGTACGGAACCGGGATCGAAGACATGGTGCAGGACTTTGACGATGCGCGGGATGAGGACGATGAGATGGAGGAATCTGCGAAGGCCTTCTATGATATGTTGGAGTCTTCGAAACGTCCACTGCACGCTCACACTGAGCTTTGTCAGCTCGATGCCATCGCACAGTTGATGGCTTTGAAGGCACAATTCAACTTGGGCACAGATTGTTACAATGCGATCACGACCCTAATTGGGCGGTTTCTACCAAAAGATCATGTTATGCCTGCAAACCTGTACCAATCGGATAAAATCCTCAAGGTACTTAAGATGCCCTATGAGCAGATACATGCTTGTGAAAATGGATGTGCTTTATTTAGGAAAGAGTATGAGGACGAAGACTATTGTCCCAAATGCAAGTCATCCAGGTATGTTGTGGTAGACAATGGTCAAGGTGAGAAGACGCAGACCAAAATACCCGTAAATGTTCTTAGGTATCTTCCTGTGATACCAAGAATTCAACGCCTTTACATGATGGAAGAGACAGCCAGACAGATGACATGGCACAAACATGGGAAGAGAACAGAATTTGATGCAGATGGGAAGCCGATGTTGACTCACCCATCGGATGGTTCAGCATGGAAGCACTTTGATGAAAAACATTCGGAAAAAGCTAAGGAGCCAAGGCATTGCCGAATCGCCGTCGGCACAGATGGGTTCAATCCTTTCGGTCTGATGGCAGCCCCATACAGTTGTTGGCCTGTATTTGTCATGCCACTCAATCTCCCCCCTCAGAGATTATGAAAAGGAAGAACATTTTCCTGACGTTGATAATACCAGGGCCCAAATATCCGGGGAAGAATATGGATGTGTACATGCAACCTCTTAAGGAGGAATTGCAACAAGCTTGGGACGAAGGGTTCAAGACATACGATGCGGCTAGGAAAAAGACCTTCAAAATGCATGTTTGGTACCAGTACTCGATGCATGACTTGCCGGCGTATGCGCTTTTCGCTGGCTTCTGTGTTCATGGAAAGTTCGGGTGCCCAACATGCAAGGCTGCTCTTCACTTTCATTGGATGAAGGCGGGTGGCAAGTATTCCTGCTTTGACTTGCATAGACAGTTTCTGCCTCCTAAGCATCCTTTTAGAAAAGACAAGAAAAACTTCATCAAAGGCAAAGTTGTCAAAAACCTGGCAGCACCTACGATGACGGGTGAACATGTCTTGGCACAGTTGAACTCTCTCGAGCCTGATCCAGAACGTCCCGGGTATTTCAAGGGATATAATTCGGAACACGCCTGGACTCACAAGACATGCTTCTGGGATCTCCCCTACTTCCAAGACCTCTAACTTCCACACAATATTGACGTGATGCACACTGAAAAAAATATCGGCGAGGCCCTGTTTGGTACATTTTTCGGCATAGATGGGAAGTCAAAGGATAATCCTAAAGCTAGAGTCGACCAGGAGACTCTATGTGATAGACCCTCACAGAACATGCGACAGCCGAAAGGAAAGAAGAATTGGTCCAAGCCAAGGGCCTGGTTCAATCTTGAAAGGGGGCATATCAGGGAAATTCTCTTGTGGGTGCAAAACAGTTTGATGTTCCCCGATGGGTATGCAGCGAATCTGAGGAGGGGAGCGAGTCCTGAAAAACATAAAATATTAGGGCTGAAGAGTCATGATTGGCACATATGTCTTGAGAGGGTAATGCCGGTGATGTTGCGCGGCTATATCTCCGAGGAAGAGTGGCTTGTACTGGCAGAACTGAGCTATTTCTTTCGTGTTCTTTGTGCTAAAGAACTATCCGATGGCGTGCAAGAAGACATGGAAGATATGGCGCCGGAGTTGCTCTGCAAGTTAGAGAAGATCTTTCCACCGGGTATTTCTAATCCGATGCAGCATTTGATATTGCATCTCCCGACCGAGGCAAGATTAGGGGGCCCTGTGCAAAATCGTTGGCGCTATTCAACGGAGAGAATGCAGAAGACGCTTCGAGCAAAATGTAAAAATAAACGTAGAATTGAAGCATCGATGGCCGAGGCTTTCATTACCGAGGAGGCGACAAACTTCGTGTCAGCACATTATGAAGCCAAAAATCGCCTACAGTAAGCTCAAGGCTTATACTGAGGTGGCGAAGGAGAAGCACGGGGAGGATTATAACCTGCTTGGGAAGCCTATTGAGCCGGAGCTGGTGATGATCTCTGGTGGCGGAAGGCGCCATGGCGCCATGGCCATTGGAGATAAGTTGATCAGGTGCGATAAGACTCTTCCTGAGATCAAGGCGCGCCAAACGAGCTCTTCTCCTGCTATAAGGACTCGTCCGCGGCCAGTCGACCTCGCTATCCAGGTTATCCATAAGGACTCTTGCATTCTTGTTTTCTCTCATCGAATATTACAATGCTAACTAGAGGAGTGGGGTTGCAGGAAGCTCTTGAGAAAGAGCGACAGAACACCCAGCGGCTACTGCAGGAGAAGGAGCGGTTGGCAGAGGAGAAGGCAGCGGAGAGAGAGCGGCTGGCGGAGGAGAGGACGGCGAAGGCTCTCGAGGAGGCCGCGGCACGACACGATGCATCGAACCGGGCCTTGTATGAGATCTTCGTGGTAAGTCACTTGTTCATATTCACCCAAAGAATGCATGTTATAATTTTTGTTTATATTACTAACTAATATGATTGACTCATGAAAAACAAATGTGCAGACTATGTGCGAGAAGACTGGTCAGGCCGCTCCACCGATGCCGATCATTTCTCCTGTGGGGACGGTGAGTATCTTTCGATGATCATCAATACCATATTGAGTGGCGTCGTGCTAACCTCTAGTTGATCTTTTTGTGCAGCATAACTCTCGGGCTGCGTCCCATGACCCTTCTCCACCGACAACATCGGGCAACCCGACGGATGCTTCTCAGCCACCTCAGCCTTGAGGGCTACACTCCGGTAAGTTGTGTTGTATATTTTGCTTTATTAATGCTTAGTTAGTTTGAAAATGCATATTTAGCTTCTGAAATATTATGAAATTCTTAAATATAGCTAAGTTAGCCTAATAATAGCATGATTAGCCAGATTTTCTCACAATATGATGAAGTTAGCCTAATTTGCTCACAAAATGCTAAAGTTACCTTCATTGGCTCAAAAAATGCTTAAGTTAGCTTCATTTGTTCAAAGTTGCCAAAGTTAGCTTAATTTTCTCACAAAATGGTAAATTTAGCTTGATTTGCTCACAAGATCCTAAAGTTAGCTTGAATCGCTCACAAAATGATAAAGTTAGCTTGATTCACTTAAAATATTGTAAAGTTAGCTAAAGTGGCTTACAAAATGCTAAAGCTAGCTTAATTGGCTCACAATATGCTAAAGTCAGCTTAATTCCTCAAAACACGCTAAAGTTTCTTAAATTGCTCACAATATGCTAAAGTTAGTTTCATTGGCTCAAAATATGCTAATGTTTGCTTAATTGCTCACAAATGCTAAAGTTTAGCTTAATTTCTCAAAATATGCTCACAAATGCTCAAGGTTAGCTTAATTGCTCACAAATGCTAAAGAAAACAGAAGAAGAAGAAGAAGAAGAACAAGGAGAGGAGAGAAGAAAAACAAGGAGAAGATAGAAAAGAACTCTTCTCTGTTCTTCTTCTCTCCTCCTTGTTCTTCTTCTCTTTTCTTCTTCTTCTTCTTGTCCTTCTCCTTCTCTTATTACTTATTCTTCTTGTCCTCCTTCTTCCGCTAACTTTCTTATTTTGATTTTGCAGATTTTCTTTATGAGGGTCGTGCATCGATGGAGTTGCTGTATTTTCACTTTCAATATAGCTTAGAAACATTTTATTGTTGTTATGAACTGTTTGGAGACTTTGTGTAATGAACTATGTATATATTGTTGTTATCCTTGTTTGGAAACAATGTGTTATCCTTGTTGGAGATTCATATGTTGTTTGATATGATGTGATGTGGTGTTAAAATGTGCTTCTGATTCTGCTGCTATATATATATATATATTGTTTTTTTGTCAAATGCAGGGATTAATAGAAAAACAGAAAAAACAGAGGCTATATAGCCTCTTTGCCGTCAGCAAGCAGACGGCAAAGGCCTTTGTCGTCTGCTTGCAGTTGGCAAAGAGGACACGTGGCGCCTAGCTGTGCAATCTGGCAACAGCTGGGTGACCATTTGGTCATTATGCCGTCTGTCTCGGGTGGACTTTGCCGTCTGCTGCTGGACGGCAAACATATGACGGGGGGGGGGGGGGGTGACGTCATTACCTTATCCGATGACATCACCGTTCTTTGCCGTCTGTCCGTAGACGGCAACCCCGCCGTTAACGGCCTGACGGAGCCGGCTGGCACAGCTTCGCCGTCAAGCTTCTCTGCCGTCTGTTTCTTATTCCAGCGGACGGCAAAGAGCTTTGCCGTCCGTCGATATACAACAGACGGCAACGCACCTCTTTGCCGATGAAATGGCTGACGGGTGCTTTACCGTGCGGGGGCAGACGGCAAAGGGTTTTGCCGTCGGCCATACAGGTGTTTGTCGTCCGCCATGGCAGACGGCAAACAGGCGAATTCCAGTAGTGATTGTATTTGTATTGCTATTATTGCTGTGTATTTATTGTTTCTACCCCCTTTATTCTCCGATAGACCTCGTTGTTGCCGCCGACTACATCGTTCGAGTACGACTACTTCATCGACGACCCTACTACTACCGTCGAGCTTCCAGGCAAGCAGAGCCATTCTCTTCCCCAGATATCGCCTATCTTTCCGTACTTCCTTGCACTAGGCATTGTTACTGCTGCTGCTACGTTGCTTACCTATTCAATTGCATAACCTGTCATTGTCGCCCCTTGATGTGCCTTCCTTATCCTATGCTGCCTATTATTACTTATGCATTATTCAGGAGTGAACCCTGCGCATTGTTAGCTAGGTTTAGAATAGAGGGTCGTGATCACTTTGGGAGTGATCACGGAAACGATATATTACAACTGCAACAGGTACGGATCAATGCAGACACCCTAGGGAACCTACAACGGCGAGACTCTGCCGAGTCGCTTCGAGTTTGGCTTACGAGTGGAATGGACTCGTATTTCACTCTCGTTGGCTCAGTAGCGTAACATCACCGGGATGATACGAGGTTTACCTCTTTAGTTCATTCCGCTGATGTCTCTGTCAAACCTTTTTAATTGTGCCATCGTGGGTGATACCTCCTGGTTTCACTTAATGGTAGGAACTCAAACCAACTGGTGTCCTTAAAGGTAAGAAGTCGGGCGACCCAACGGTGCCCGCGAGTGGTATTGCGACGGGACGACAGGGAGGGTACGACCAGTGTACCGGTGTGCTTGGCCCCTGATCGTTGGCCGCGAGAGTTACCAAACCACGAAAGTCGAGCTCCTCCAGGAGCACACGCGAGACAAGGTAAGGAGACGGTTCACCTTGTTGGTAACCGCAGTGACTTGGTGGGACGACGGGGCAGGCACCGATGTACTGGTGGTCCTGGCTGCTGTCGTTGTCCGCGGGTCAGTTAAGTCGAGGCAACGATAACGGTTGTCATGCAGGTTAATTAAAATGCTAAATGGTTCGGCGGATGTCTTGAGTTGGCTATATGCCATGTACGCACTACCTACCCGTGGGAATTACGAGTTATGGGCTCCTCTGCTTCGTAGTGTCGTCCGAGGACTCTTCAGACGTCAGCAGTACCGCGGCCTGCGCCGGGAAGTGGTGTTGTCTTATTTGCCGCGGCAATGTGATTTGTATTTGCTTTGATTTAACTTCACCGGCCAGCCTCACACCGTGCAGGAGTACGTCGGGGTTAGGGTCCAAAGCCCCGCGTACATAGGATATAGTCCGGCGGATGACCTCTCTGTTGAGTTTGAAAGATGGACTATGAAGTGTCGGATAGCCTCGGTGGAGCGTTCCCTAACAAGGTTCCCGCCACCCTGGAGATCCGTGCGTGTAGCGTAACACAAGTGCACCCCTGCAGGGCAGATTAATCTATTCGAATAGCCGTGTCCACGGTAACAGGACGCTTTATGCTGAAGCTGGATCTTACCACTAGAAACTATTATTATTAAGCTGTATGGTTCCGGGTTTTCTTCCTCGCGGGGATGTCGAGGAGGTGAACTCGGAGGCATTGTCAATTATTACAACTTATTATTATACAATGCTGCAGCAACTTCTGCTGCATTGTTACTTTATGCTTTATATAAACTGTTGGATGATTCTTACCTCATGCTGCAAGACATCGTCGGAAGATGCTAGTCTTCGTTAGGCCTAGCTTCTTACCCTTGCTCTGTATTTCTGTCTTTCAGTCCACTATATATAGCCTCTTCTTTCCGTTGATACAATGCATAATGCTTAGTAGCGGATGTAAGACTCGCGGGTATACTGGATACTCACCTGCTTTATTTCCTTTAATGTTTTGCCTGATCGGCCGCTGCAGCCGACGTTGGAGTCCAGGAGTAGGAGATCCCCGATGCCGACCACCGGAACATGAAGATCCCCGATGTCTTCTACGACATCGAGTTCCCCGTTGACCAGGAGTAGCTTGGAGGTTCCCAGGCAGGAGGCCTCGCCTTTTCCATCTGTTTTTATTTGTGCTAGCCTTCTTAAGGCAACCTTGTATCCTTGTGTCTAACTCAGATACTATTGCTTCCGCTGACTTTGTGCTCTCGAGCTGTTGTATTCGAGCCCTCGTGGCCCCTGGCTTGTATTAAACAACTTGTATTATTTTATTTGTAGAGTTGTGTTGTGATATCTCATCGTGGGTCCCTAATCTCGATCGTGTACCTTGCGTGTATGATTACTGTACACGGTCTGATTTTGGGGGCGTCACACCAGGCCCTCCGCCGGGATCCGCCTATCTAGTCGTCGTCGAGTCTCCACGTGAAACGTCGATCACCATACCTGTTGTCGATCAAAACCCTGAAAAGAGTTTGGGGGTAGTATCATGAGTACAGAAGTACTCAACATCCAACTGTAGTGGTCAACTGACCCAGCAAGGACTTCATCACTCGTCATTCTAGGACAACTAGTAGTTTATGGTAAGGATGAGGTAAGTGGTGAGGTTGCTGCCGCAATAGCATTTATGAAGTGGCTAACGATCTAGAGAGTAAGATAAGAAGCCAAGAATTCGATGAGGAATCGCCTCCAACAAGTCTTGCTATCAACTACTTATGCAAAAATAACACCTATCCTATCCTTGTCCTCCTCTTCGCATCCCGACGAAGAAGAAGCAGTCAAGGAACACACACGTTGATCAAGTTATATTAAGATTATCTCAGTTGTTATTTTCTATGAACAAGGAGTAGGTCTCGAGTCATCCATAACCGTGGACACGGCTTCTCGAAAAGATTTAACCCTGCAGGGGTGTACCAACTGCCCATTACGAGGCTCCGCACGCACGCCCATCTCTCTTAGTTGCTACCCATCACAGGCAACCATTTTATGATTTAGTTCCAATAGATCCGGGTCCCTCTAACTAACAACGAACAAATCCGGGTGGCCCCCGGGGAGTCGACACCCAATCCAAAAGCTGGCCACGCTCTCGGATGGGACTCTTCCATCTCAACAGGGTTTGGGTTACCGAGACGCATCACGTGAGGCATCGGGCCCTCGCCGGTCAAAGGTGGACCAACATGGAAACCATGTTTCCGCTGGTCCGGTTTGTTTAAAAACTGCGAGGAAATCCACCAGGCACACACACGGGGTTTCAAATGGTAAATCAGCTCGGGCCACCACTAGAAATGTTTGACGCTAGATAGGTAAGAAAAGGGGACCCCATAAAATCTCACACGCGGTTAGGCACGCTAAGTCTTAAAACCAATACCCGTAACTCGGATCCTAGGTGACTCGAATGGAACAAAGCGTCGGGGCGGGATAGCCTAGACCTTCTATCCTTCGTCGAATATAGTCAACATTATAATAATCATATCATCAACAACAATATAATAATATGATAGCCCAAACCAAGGAGTAACAGGGTAACATTGTAGCATCCTAAGCATGCATACTAAGCATGGGCTGAGCAACGAGCAATAGTAACATAGCAGTACATGGTTTGCTGGAAGGGGACATGGTTGTATCGGTTTGAAAGAGGCTGTAAACATGTGGTAGGATCAAACATCGAACCTAACCTAGACTAGCATGCAAACCGCAGGTTGAAATAGAATGGATCATAAGTAATGTATAATCCTTGCCTGTTGATAACTCGGGTTCCGAAGGTGTAGTTGATCGCAAGCTCGCATCATCTCCGAAGGTACCCGCGGAAGCACACAAGAGGGTAAACACTGGAAAGCAATCAACGAGCAAGCACTCTATTACTACGAGGCAAACATGAGCAAGCATCAACAAGAAGGCAACACGAGACATCGCACCTACCGTCGAGAGCGGCTACTAACAATTTAAATGGAGTACTCGTCACACACGACGATACCGCACATTTAGAATCGGTTCAAGTTGTTTAGCTACACAAGGTGAGCAAAAGGTTTTTAACATGGCATATCACTCAAGCATGGCATAGCACACAAACATTTCAAGAGGTGAAGCATAAATAAACTATCTAATCTAGTCACTTTAAGTGAGGGGTAAAACCTATACATGGCAACTATTACGGACCCCACGATAATTATAATGTTTGGTACTGTTTTGCCCTAAACAATATTTTATTATTTTTATTAGCAAGCAAGAGCAGAATAAACACAATCTACATGCAATTCTAGTCAAGTTACATATAAGGATAATTTTAAATGGAGCAACAGTTAAAAAGTTATGGCAGTTACAATATACATTGGCAGGCAGTGTAATTAGCAGTCAAACAGCATGTAAACAAGCTCAAACATAACAAAGATGCACATTTTATTAATCTACAAGAAATTCTAAGCAACTTTCATGTTTAAAGCGTCGCGATCCGAGCTACGAGCTAAAAGATACGGGCAACGCAAAAATTTAACAATAATCTGCAATTTAAATAGGCCCAGGAAATAAGCTGAATCTTGCGCTACTGGGCCTACACAGGCTGGGCGCAATTTAACTAAACAGCGCACCGTGCGCTAGATAGACTAACGGGCCGGCCCAACTAACAGCACAAAAAAAAAAGAAAAAAAAGGTGGTGGGCGTGCTCACCTTGCTGGGCTGAGGCCCGGCTGGAAGTGAGCAGCAGATAGGATGGTGGCACCCAGGGCGAGGGGAGTGGTCGGGCCGGCCTGGGAGGAGGTGGGCCACGTGGCACTGACCGGCCCATGTACAGCGGCTGGAGGAGGCCGCTCAGGGAGGCCGAGCTCCCGATGGCCATGGCGGCGATTGCGGCCGCGGCGGCCGGCGGTGCTCCAGTCCGGCGAGGTGGGCGACGAGGGGACAGTGGAGGCGCGGATCCGGTCGCCCTTTGCTGGATCCGGCGAGGCGGCGCCGGCTTGGTCGCGGAGGAGGCTGGGCGGCACGAGGAGCTCCACGCCGGCGTCCATGGCGGCCTGAGCGAGCTCCGGCTCGGCCTTGCCATGGTGCGGCGGCCGCCGGCAGGTCCTGCGAGGAGGAGAGGGGGAAGGGGTGAGGCGGAGGAGAGGGTGGAGACGGCCGGGGCGGCTCACCGAGGCGCGCGCGGTGCGGTGCCCGCCTGTGAAGGGCGGCGACGGCGGAGCGCGGGCTGACCAGCCCAGATCGGAGCCCTGTGGGGCCCGGCGGCGCGGTGGGAGGCTGGAGGCTGGCCAGAGCCACTCCGGGCGACGTGGCAGCCTCTTGGGTGTGGCTGCAATTTTTAGGCTAGCGAAACTGTGACGCCCCCAAAATCAATCCGTGTACAGTAATCATACACGCAGGGTACACGACTGAGATTAGGGTGCCACGGTGAGAATATCACAGCACAACACTAAACACAAAAGGATAAACCAATATGTTACAATAAAGGGGGTCACGCGGACCCGAATACATAAGTTATACAAGCCATAATATCTGAGTACAGACATAGTTAGTCAAGTTTTTCCTTAAGAAGGCTAGCACAAATAACATCAGAGATACAGATCGAAAAGGCAAGGCCTCCTGCCTGGGAGCCTCCGAAACTACTCCTGGTCCTGGTCAGCGGGGGTCTCGACGTAGTAGTATCCGCCTCCGGGGTACTCCTGCTCCTGGGCTCCAACGTCGACTGCAGCGGCCGATCAGGCAAAACAGTAAAGGAAATAAAGCAGGTGAGTATCTAGTATACCCGCGGGTCTTACGTCCGCTACTAAGCATTATGCATTGTATCAAAGGAAAGAAGAGGCTGTATATAGTGGACTGCAAGATAGAAATCAGAATAAGGGTAAGAAGCTAGGCCTATCGAAGACTAGCATCTTCCGACGATGTCTTGCAACATGAGGTAAGAATCAGCCAGCAGTTCATATAAAGCATAAAGTAATAACGAAGCAGAAGTTGCTGCAACATTGTATAATATAAGTTGTAATGAATAACAATAATGATAATGCCTCCGAGTTCACCTCCTCGACATCCCCGCGAGGAAGAGAACCCGGAACCATACAGTTTAATAATAATAGTTTCTAGTGGTAAGATCCAGCTTCAGCATAAAGCGTCCTGTTACCGTGGACACGGCTATTCGAATAGATTAAACTCCCTGCAGGGGTGCACTACTGTTCAGCCTGCACGCTCGGATCTCCAGGGTGGCGTGAACCTTGTTAGGGAACGCCCCACCGAGGCTATCCGACACGACGCAGCCCATCCGAGGCTCAACAGAGAGGCCATCCGCCGGACTATATCCTATGCGCCAAGGGGTCTAGGTCCCTCACCCTTGCACGCTCCTGCACGGTGCGAGTCTGGCCGGTGAAGCAAAAGCAAATCCAAACACACCTGCTGCAGCAAATAAGACAAGACCACTTCCCGGCGATCAGGCCGCAGTACTGCTGACGTCTGAAGAGCTTTCGGACAAACTACGACGCGGAGGGCCCACACCGTAATCCCACGTGTAGGTAGTGCGTACAGACCAACGGGCCTCTCAAGTCATCCGCCGAATCATTTAGCATTTTAGTTAACCTGCGTGACAACCGTTATCGTTGCCTCGACTTAACCGACCCGCGGTCAACGACAGCAGACAGGACCACCAGTACATCGCTGCCTGCCCTGTCGTCCCACCAAGTCACTGCGGTTACCAACAAGGTGAACCGTCTCCTTACCTTGTCTCGTGTGTGCTCTTGGTAGAGCTCGACTTTCGTGGTTTGGTAACTCTCGCGAGATACGAGCAGGGGCCAAGCACGCCAGTAACGTCGGTCGTACCCTCCCTGTCGTTCCCGACGATATACCGCTCGCGGGCACCGTTGGGTCGCCCGACTTTCTTACCTTTAAGGACAACCACTGTCCAGGACCCTATGGCGTCAAGACAAAGTCATCCTCGAGTGGAGTACAAGGATTACTCATTGATAGCTCACACTTGAGGTGACTAGGCATAACCCAGATAGGGGCCTTTGGCGGTGTCTGCATTGTACCGTACCTGTGCAGTTGTATATATTGTATCCGTGTTCACCCCCTGAGTGATCACGGCCCGCTATCTAATCCTAGCTAACAATGCGCAGGGCTCACTGCTGAATAATGCATGAGTAATAATAGGCAGCATAGGATAAAGGAAAGGTACATCAAGGGGCGACAAATTCAGGCTATGCAATTGAATAGGAGTATAACGTAGCAGCAGCAGTAACAATGCCTAGTGCAAGAAAGTACGGAAAGATAGGTGATATCTGGGGAAGAGAATGGCTCTGCTTGCCTGGAAGCTCGACGGTAGGGGTCGGGTCGTCGACGAAGTAGTCGTACCCGGCAGCGGTGTAGTCGACGGTAGCAGCGGGCTCTACCGGAGATTAAGGGGGGAGGAAAACAGTAAGTACAGCAATAATATACAAACATATGCATGACATGACAGATGAAATGTTAACGGTGTTCTAACGCAGTGCGATGTATCAGGCTCAGAGCGGGAATTCATCCGGGGATGAAATACCGGCTCCGGGTGATTATCGGACAGGGGTCTGGAGGGGGAAGGATCAAGCCGGAGGTGTCGTGGGTACCGTACAAACATAAGGGGGTGTATCCGTGTTAGTTGAACCATTCCAGACAACTTTCGTGTTCGGAATAAATGCATCCGGGTACTTTTTATCGGTACCGGAAATTATCGACAGACAGCCCAGAGGGAGAAATGTCGATGATCAGTGTGTTAGAGGGGTGTGGTAGACATACGGATAGAGTATCCATATTCGTTATATTTTTCTGATCAACTTTCATGTATAAAGTTTTTAAATCTGACTTACGGTTTAAAAGTTATTGAATTTCAAAGTTTAAATCATTTTAAAACAATATCTGGAATTTATTTCTACTAATAATCCTAACATTATCCACAAGTCCATTTGACTGGTCAAACTGACTGAGGGGACCCACCTGTAAGGTTGACTGGTCAACTGACCAGTGGGTCCCATATGTCAGCCTCACAGTGGCATAATAAATCATTTTATTTGGTTAAATAATAATGGGCCCACATGTCATACTCTGCTAAACTATTAATCCATTTAATTAACCAAACTGACAGTGGGACCCATGTGTAAGTGGCACAGTACTAATTAAACAGTTTTAATTTGTTTTTAAAGGCCTAGGGCCCACCTGTAATACACCCAGGGGTTATTATCCAGTTTTATTAGCAGGTAAAAGTTCTTAAGGGGGATGGGCCCACTGTCAGTGGCTGGTTAGCCACTAACAGGGGATTAGCGAGGCGGTGCCCACGGGTCAGTGGCACCCAGGCCACTGCCAGCCCGTCGCGACCACGCCGGCGACGAGGTGGTTCACCGGCGGCGACCTAGCGCCTGAGCCTGGCGACCAAAAGAGGCGTGGGAGGGCTCGTTCGAACGAGCCGAACGAGCCTCACCCATTTATGTAGCTAGTGCGGGCGGAGGTGGCGTGGTTCGACGGCGGCGACACGGTCCGCGGCGGCCGGAGTCGGTACTCACAGCGGCGGCGACCCAGCGCCCAGGAAGGGGCGGGAACCGGGGGAACAGCAGCGCAGCTCACCACGAGGGACGAGAAGGGGTCTATGATGTCGGGGGAGCTCGGAGTGGAGCGCACGGGCGAAAATGGCGCGGGCGGCCGAGCTTGAAGACGAAGTCGATTCGCAGGCTGCGGTGGTCCTCGGCGTCGATGGTGAGCGCGGCCTGGCGAAGACGTCCACGGCGGTCACTCTAGACACAATGGTTGGGGCTGTGGTGGTCACAGGCCGCGCCGACGACGCCGACGTGTCCACGGGCGGGCTCGGTCCGAGCGGGGGAAACAGCGAGGGGCGAGGCGTGAGGGGGAACTAGAGGGGATGGGCTAGGGTTAGGGTTCGGGGGAGGCTTGGGGCACTTATCCCCGCCGGCTAACCGCCGGATGGACGCCACGCACGGCCGGCCGGCGTGGCCGTGCTGGATGCTCTCCACGCACGAGGGGGAGAAGTGGAGAGGACGACCGGGGGTGGGCTGGGCTTGGGGGTGGGCTAGTTGCTAGGTGGGCTGGGTTCTGGCCCACGGGGGTGAGGGGGTTTAGCTAGGTTTAGCTTTCTTTTTTCTTCTTTTTCTTTTCTGTTATTTTCTTTTTGTAATTATTTTATATACCTTGGCATTTTTATAAAATGTGGCATGTGACCCATAATTGTTTTTATACCCTAGGCTAGTGCCACAAAAGATTTGGTGTCAAAAGAAAATCATTTAATATTTGATTTAAATATTAAATGATTAAATTGGGGTTTTTAGCTAATGTTTCGATTTGTTTGGAATTTTCTATAACTCAATAAATACCCAAACCCATATGGATTTGGTCGAGTGATTATTTGGGATTTTATAAAAGTGGTTCCAAGATTTTTGGAAAAGATTTATTGTCACCATATTTTTAATAACCACTAAAAGGCATTTTAGGGTTTGTTTGAATTTTATTTCAAATGGCTTGGACTTTGTTTTCATCCATGATGATCAAGGTCCATGGTTCACATTGCTTGCAACGATATCAAAGGAGAATTTGAATTTGAACTGAACCAGTTGATCAAACAAAAGTTTTGAACAGTACAGATGAACAGTAACAGTGATTACTGTTCACTGACAGTGAGGGTGTTACAGAAACCCTAGAAAGGGGTGGGATTGTGGTGGTCTTTATATAGCCCAGGTGGCTGGCAGTTTGCAAAACAGATCCCCGGTTTTTCTCTCGCACGCGCGGTGTTTACGTTTCTGACCGCCGAGGGTCCGTAGGACCTCCGATTCGGTTAAAACTAGCAACTGCGGGATCAGCGCGTCGAGCCGGTGGCGTTCACCTCGCACAGGAACCATTCTGAGAACACTTTCTAGCGCGCTATAAAAATATCCCATTTACTTATTAAACGGGGTTTTTCTTTCCGTTGGCTGCGGCTGGTCTCGTGCGGTTTTCGCGATGGTGATTGGGTCAAACCCGGTGTCGCAAAGGTCTAGTGTCAGGGTGGCAAGGGTCAGTCTCCGCCCGGTAAGAGGTAAGAGGGGGAAAAATAATCGCCGATCGATAAATCGGGGATGCAAACACCGCAAACAAATCAGACAATCAAACAATTCACGCAGAAAACAAATTTTTTTATTTTTGTGAAATATGGGCTGTTACACCAAGGGTTTGGATGCACCGACGAAGTTCGCACCAACTCTCAAGATGAGAAAGGGCAATGCACGGTACCTAAGAGGCTAAAAAAATATGGAAGGTGCAAGTGCCTACAATCGAATACTTGCATTAGTCCGGAGAACTCATGCACTTATTATCGGTAACTCTCTATCTTATTAGGAGGTTCACAAAGAGACAAGTACCCCGAGGAGGAATGTATGGGGGTTTGGTTATCCTTGCACATCCTCGACCCATGGTAGGTGAGCGTACTCTATATATTCCAACCACTCCGGAGGTCAGCGATCCATCTAGTAGCTAGAGTTCTCAAAAAAAATTGTGGCTTTTGAAAATAAGCATGGATTTCCCAAAATACAACAACTATCACTAATAGGATCAAGCTCTTGGCACCAAACATTACTCAAATAAATACCTCAAAACTATTGCAAGTTACTATTATACTTATAATAGCAACCTCAATTAGCTACTCATGTAAAGACAGACAACTCAGTGCAACAGACCAACTCTATAAACAAGATAAGAATGATAACTGAAGAGAGTTCCAAAGGTAACAACCTAAATAAAAGCTCTTAAAAAAGATAAGCATGAAAAGTAAGAGCTAAGCATGACAGCAGCTATGAAAAGATAAGGAACACACACACAAACATAAGCATGCAAACTATGTTGTCTTCTAGGGTGGAGTGGAGCGTGTTTCTCTCCCAAACAATGTAGGATAGGGTCCAACTTTGTATGAAAAGCGGGAAAAACTAAAAAAACTAAAAAGTAAAGAGAAAGACGCTCCAAGCATAGCACATAACATATGAAGTGATAAAAATATAGCATGGAGAAGGACGAAATGATGATTGTTGATGGAGAAGGGGATGCACGGGGGCATCCCCAAGCTTAGACGCTTGAGTATCCTTGGAAATTTCTCGGGGTTGCATGGGGGAATCCCCAAGCTTGATCTTTTGACACTCACAGATCTGCTTTCATCATCTTCCTTCTCATACTTGAAAACTCCCTTCATACGAAACTCGTCATAAGCTGATTAGAGTGGTTAGTACCCATAAATAAATAATTTTCCTCTCCTAGAAATAAATATTTTCATGAAGAGCTACTGTTTATCAAGATTGCCAAAAAGTTTTTTCAAAGAAAAAGCAAGCTTAAAATTTTCAAAATGGAGAAAACGCAAAACGTGGCAAAATATGTAAAAATAGACCAATAGGTAGTAAATAATTTCTTAGGGGCACTTCTGCAACTCAAATAAAAAAACTCATAATAGACGCGAGAAATTCAATTGTATATAGCATACTGTCAAAAACATTCAGCTCAAAAAGATGATCTGGTGATTTTAGGTGAATTTTTCCGTCAAGCAGACAGAATCTATTTCTGGACAGCGTGTCACAACTTTTGATCTTTCTTGCAATCGGAGGCTAAAACTTGGCACAAAGCTTGGAAATTGTAAGGCCCGATATGCGGTATTATTCCAGATCTAGATATTTCCATCCAGATCCGGGGACGAAGCACATATCGGTCCCACCGTGACATATGACATAGACATATGTCCCGGATTTCCAACATGATATCACAACATTACAGATACAAGGATACAACATCTCATACAATCGGCATACAACTGCCTTAATACAATACAACAGCAGAAGACACATTTCTGAGTACAGACTACAATCAAATGCCTAGTGGCAAAAGAAAATCATCGATCCCCATAACCACACAGGTCCAGGCCCTCCGCCGGGATCCGCCTAACTAGTCGTCGTCGAGTCTCCACGTGAAACGTCGAACTCCATACCTATTGTCGATCAAGAACCTTGAAAAGAGTTTGGGGGTAGTATCATGAGTACAGAAGTACTCAGCATCCAACTGTAGTGGTCAACTGACCCATCAAGGACTTCATCACTCGTCATTCTAGGCCAACTAGTAGTTTACCGTAAGGATGGGGTAAGTGGTGAGGTTGCTGCCGACCTAGCATTGATGAAGTGGCTAACGATCTAGAGAGTAAGATAAGAAGCCAAGAATTCGATGAGGAATCGCCTCCAACAGGTCTTGCTATCAACTACTTACGCAAGCATAACACCTATCCTATCCTTGTCCTCCTCTTCGCATCCCGACGAAGAAGAAGCAGTCAAGGCACACACACGTTGATCCAGTTATATTAGGATTATCTCAGTTGTTGTTGTCTATGAAAAGGACGTAGGTCTCAAGTCGTCCATAACCGTGGACACGGCTTCTCGAAAAGATTTAACCCTGCAGGGGTGTACCAACTGCCTATTACAAGGCTCCGCATGCACGCCCATCTCTCTCAGGTGCTACCCATCACAGGCAACCCTTTTATGATTTAGTACCAAGGGATCCGAAACGACAGGTCCCTCTAACTAACAACGAACAAATCCGGGTGGCCCCCGGGGAGTCGACACCCAATCCAAAAGCTGGCCACGCTCTCGGATCAGACTCTTCCGTATGGCCAAGGTCGGGTTTAGTCTCACCTATATAACAGGGGACTTCCCTAGCTCGCCAGTGTGGACCAACAGAGAAACCATGACTTCGCTGGCCCGGTTTGTTTAAAACTGCGAGGGGATCGACCAAGCACACACACGGGGTTTCAAATGGTAAATCAGCTCAGGCCACCACTAGAAATGTTTGAAGCTAGGTAGGTAAGAAAAGGGGACCCCATAAAATCACACACGCAGTTAGGCACGCTCAGTCTTAGAACCAATACCCGGAACTCGGATCCTACGTGATTCGAATGGAACAAAGCGTCGGGGCGGGATAGCCTAGACCTTCCACCCTTCGTCGAATATAGCCAACATTATAATAATCATATCATCAACAACAATATAATAATATGATAGCCCAAACCAAGGTGTAACAGGGTAACATCGTAGCATCCTAAGCATGCATACTAAGCAGGGGCTGAGAAACAACCAATAGTAACATAGCAGTACAAGGTTTGCTGGGAGGGGACATGGCTGTATCGGTTTGAAAGAGGTTGTAAGCATGTGGTAGGATCAAACATCGAACCTATCCTATACTAGCATGCAAACCGCTGGATGAAATAGAATGTATCATAACTAATGTATAGTCCTTTCCTGTTGATAAGTCGGGTTCCGAAGGTGCAGTTGATCGCAAACTCGCATCGTCTCCGAAAGGTACCCCGCGGAAGCACTCAAGACGGTAAACACAGGAAAGCAATCAATGAGCAAGCATCTGTTACTATGAAGCAAACACGAGAAAGCATCAACAAGAAGCAACATGAGACATCACACCTACCGTCGAGAGCGGTTACTAACAATTTAAGTGGAGTACTCGTCACACATGACGATACCGCACATTTACGGTGGTTCAAGTTGTTTAGCTACAGGAGAGCAAAAGGTTGTGAAGATGGCATATCACTCAAGCATGGCATAACACACAAACATGACAAGATGTGAAGCATAAGTAAACTATCTAATCTAGTCAATTTAAGCGGGGTAAGCTCCTAAGCATGGCACAACACTAATTACCCCGTGATAATTAAGATTTTAGTACTGTTCTTCCCTATTCAATATTTTATTATTTTTATTAGCAAGCAAGAGCAGCATAAACACAATCTACACAATATTCTAGTCAAGTTACATATAAAAACATTTTAATCAGAGCAACGGTTAAAGAGTTGTGGAAATTACAATTCGCAGTGGCAAGCAGTGGTAATTAGCAGTAAAACAACATGTAAACAAAGTCAAACATTGTATAAGAGCACATTTTATTAATCTACGCGCAAAACGGAGCAACTTTCATGTAGAAAGCATCTCCATCGGAGCTACCGGTGAAAAGATATTCGCATCGCAAAAATAATACAATCTGCCATTTATTGAAATACAGAAAAATATTATTAAACGTTATGGGCCGAAACTACAACTAGTGGGCTTAACCAGGGGTAAGCGCTGAATATTATCAGACGCACATGGGCCTTACACTGATCTGTTCCGAGCCCAACTGCGCAGCAAGAAAAGAAAAAGGAAAAAAAGGGGAAGCACCTCACCTTAGTGGGCCGAGCCTAGGAGGCGATGTGGGCGAGGGATACGTCGGCCTCGCCTTGGGCGGAGAAGAGGCACGGCTGGGGCGCGTCTAGCTGGGCCGCGGTTGGGCCGCGCTGGGGCAGGCCGGCCCAGGCGCTGCTCGTAATGTCGTTTGGATCGGGGGCGATCTCGTGTAGGGGACAACCGCGACGGTTGCGGCCTGACTCCGGCGAGGAGGAGGCATGGCAGGCCGCGGGAGGATCAGAGGACGGAGGGAACGGGCGCGGGGTCGCAGGGCTACCGGATTCGGGCCGTATCCGGTGCCGGCGTGGTGAGGTCCAGGGGGCGGCTGAGCTTGTCGGAGCAGCCATCCATGGCGGCCTCGCGAGCGCCGATCTGCGAGGGGGAAGGGAGGAAGGAGGCGAGGGAGAAGGAGAGGGGAAGGAAGGAGAGGAGGAGAGGGAGGCACGGGGCCCCTGGCCTGGCAGCAGGCACCAGGTCGCCGGCGTCTCGCCGGAGTTGAAGGCGCCGGCAACGGCTGCACGAGAGGAGGGCTCGAGGAGGAGTTTCTCGGGCGTGGAAGCTCCATCTGATGACATGGCGCGTTCGTGGCCATCCGATCGCGGATCCGACGGTCAGAGTTTCTTGGAACTAGGGTTTTCGGATCTAGAGGTCAATTTGGGCAATTGTGAGGGGGGTGTCTGCAACTTTTTTGGCTAGGGAAACCCTAGAAAGGGGTGGGAGTGTGGTGGTCTTTATATAGCCCAGGTGGCTGGCAGTTTGCAAAAACATCCCTGGTTTTTCCCTCGCGCGCGCGGTGTACGTTTCTGACCGCCGGGGGTCCGCAGGACCTCGGATTCGGGTAAAACTTCGAAATGTGTGATCAGCGCGTCGAGCCGGCAGCGTTCACCTCGCGCTGGAACCATTCTGAGAACAGTTTCCGGCGTGCTATAAAAATAACCCGTCTAATTATTAAACGGGGTTTTTTGTTCCGTTGGCTCTGGCTGGTCTTGTGCAGTTTTTGCGACGGTGATCGGGTGAAACCCGATGTCGCAAAGGTCGAGTGTCAGGGTGGAAAAGGTGGGTCTCCGTCCGGTACGAGATAAGAGGGGAAAAATAATCGCCGATCTATAAATCGGGGATGCAAACACCGCAAACAAATCAGGCAATCAATCAATTCACACCGAAAACAAAAATTTTAATTTTTGTGAAATCTGGGTTGTTACAGAAATAAAGATACAATGATGTTGCTACAGTATTAATCAAGACCACTTAAACTGAAAGTAAAAAACTTTTTTGGTGCCTCCCAATAAGGGCTTTTTTATGCCTTTTAGCTAGGAATGAAACAAAAAGATCAAATTTTATCAACTTCAAAGAATACCTTGCCCGTGTAACGGACTCATTAGGTAACTTCATCTTATTTCGAGGGAAGTGTTCCATTCTATTTTTTAGGGGAATTGGAATCTAATAGTCCCTTATTTCATGTCAATGATAGCACCAACGGTGTGGAGAAAAGGACGTCCCAAAATAATTATACATGACTGATTACACTCGATGTCCATGATAGGAAAATCAACAGGAACATAATTATCATTGACAACTATACATCATCAATCATTTCCAAAGGTTTCTTTATGGAAGAATTAACAAGACGAACACCAAAAGAACATGGATCAAAAGGTTTCGATTCAAGCATATCATACATTCTTTTGGGTAAAACGGAGGCACTAGCTCCAACATCACATAAAGCAAAGCAAGGGAAATTATTCATTTTGATTTTGACCATAGGATCCCAACCATCTTCTAGTTTTCTTGGAATAGAAACCTCTAACTTAAGTTTCTCCTCCCTTGCTTTGATAAGAGCATTGGCAATATGCTCGGTGAAGGCAATGTTGAGTGAACTAGTGTGGGGGTCTTTGGCCATTCTTTGCAAAAAAAAGTGATAACTTCAGAAAGACTACAATTATGAAAATCAAGTTCGCTACCATTAATTAAAGTGGTATTTATGTCATCTAAGCTCATTCTCTTGGTAGTCTCTAAATTCATGGGACATTCTTGTCTTAATGTTGAGGTATTAGCATCACCATTAATAGGTCCATTAGGTGGACTAGGGATGTGTTGGGTGCTAAAGGTTGTGAGATCCTCAACAACTTGTATAGTAGCAAGAGTAGTGTGTGTAGGAAGGCTCTTAATTCTATCTTCCTCTTCTTTCTCTCTATCCCATCTATCCTTAAGTTTGGCTAGCATTCTAATATTCTCATTAATTTGCAATTGAATAGCATTCATGGGTGTAGTTTTTCTCTCCTCTAGGGGAGAAGTTCTAGTTTTAAGCATCTCTACCTCATGATCTATGTTGTCTACCTTCAAAGAGAGACTATCTAATTTTTCTAATTTCTCTTCTACACTCTTGTTGAAGGCATTTTGAGAAGTGATAAAGTTCTTAAGCATGCTCTCTAATTAAGTAGTGGAGTTTTTGGTGCTAGGATAAGTGTTGTTGTTCCCATAGTTGTTGGATGGGAACGGTCTAGGATTGCTACCAAAGTTACTCCTATAAGCATTATTATTAAAGTTGTTCCTAGAAATAAAATTAACATCTATTTGCTCTTTTTCTTGAGCAACCAAGAATTTAAAGGAACATCATGAGGATCAATAGGAGCTTTCTTACTAAGTAAAGACATGATCAAGTAAACCTTTTCATTTAAAGAGGAGATCTCATCAACAGAGTTTACCTTCCTGCTTGTTGGAGATCTTTTGGTGTTCCATTGAGAATAATTTGTCATCATCTCTTCCAATAGCTTCATGGAAGCACCAAGTGTAGTTGACATGAAGGTTCCTCCCGCGGCCATGTCCAGCAGATTCCACGAGGTAAAGTTCAATCCTGCATAGAAAGTCTGGATAACCATCCAAGTAGTCAGACCATGTGTAGGGAAATTCTTAATAAGAGATTTCATGTGTTTCCAAGCTTGGGCAACATGTTCATTATCCAGTTGTCTAAAATTGATAATGTTAGTTCTCAGCTGGATAACCTTAGCAGGTGGGTAGTACTTCCCAATAAAAGTATCCTTGCACTTATCCCAAGAATCTATGCCATTCCTAGGCAAGGATTGGAGCCACTCCTTAGATCTTCCTCTCAAAGAGAAAGGAAAAACCTTACGTTTAACAATGTCACCATCTACTATTTTGTACTTTTTCATATCACAACGCTCAACAACATTATTTAAGTGCAAAGCAGTATCATCTCTAGCAACGGAGAATTGTTCTTTCATAACAATATTTAACAAAGCAGGTTTGATTCATTATGAAGGTGCTGAAGTGGCAGGTGGAGCAATAGCAGTGCTAATAAAGCCATTGTTGTTGTAGCTAGTGAAGTCACACAACTTGGTGTTTTCAGTGGAACCCATAGAAATAGCAGCAAGAAAGAGCAAATGAATTAAAAGAAAGACAACTATTTTTTGTGGTTTTTGGTATAAGACTCTAAAGAAAAAAACTAGAAAGTAAACTAAAAATAGTAAAAAGCAAAGGTAAAAGATAGTGTCCATATCCCCTCTCTTGTAGACTGGAGTCCCCGGAAATGGCGCCAGAAATTATGCTTGACTGGGAGTTGTCGGGACCAGACTTTTGTTGATCATCAGAGTCCCCGGCAACGGCGCCAGAAATTATGCTTGATGGCACTGAAGTAGTGCTCCTCGTTGGCTACCCAAAGTGGAAAGTTGAGAAGTAGACAGTGGCAAATTTCCCTCGAGGAAGATACCATGGTTATCGTACCAGGAGGACTCCAAGAGATACAAGTAGGTGGCAAGAAAACAATGGCGATGTTTACAACCTTGAGGTTGCTTACTTGACCTGGACCTGCACACGAAAACAAATAACTTTGCTCCCAACGAGTTCAGAGAGGTTGTCAATCTCTCCGGCCTTGTTGTTTACGAAGGATCAAACATACGGTGGAAATAGTGATGGTGATTGCAACGAAAAGGAAATGAAATGTCGGGACCCGGGGTTAGCCTATGTAATTCCGGTCACAATGCAATCACATGGAGAGTCGAGAGCTGTACCCACTTGTCTAAGCAGAAAAGGCCAAGCACAAATCACTCTCGGTAAGCATCGAACGTGAGGGCCAAGCACAGATCACTCTCGGTAAGCACAGATTACTCCAGTCCGATCACTTAGTCGGGGTCTAGGGCGGGCTCGATCATACAACAAAGTGTGCACGTGACAGAGTCACGAGCAATCGCATCGCGATGCCCCAAGCTGCGCACATCTAAGGGCCACTTGGTGTATAAAAGACCGCCAGCCAGATCACAACTAAGGTCACGAAAACCCATACTAAGACATGCATGTTATAATCATACACGCAGCACACATGTCTAGTATAAACAGATGGTAATCACAACATGAACTCTACAAACTCATAGTCTTTATAACTTCTGCTAAACAGAGAAGACATAGTAGTTGTATTACAAGCAGAGATCACATGGATGTGATCCAACATTACATCAAGCATCAACGGAAGCAAATTATGTCTTAGTAAAGACAAGGTTAACAAATGGCTTAAGAAGCCTGAAAGAAAATACAATGACCCTCCAAAGGGCACATGCTGCTGTCTGGAACTATACGACCTGGTCCACGTCGAGCTCGAGGTAGAGGCCACCATCACGGTCAGTGGTCTCGTCTCTAAAACATAGAATAAGCAAACGTGAGTACAAAGTCGTACTCAGCAAGACTTACATAGGAACTATACTAGTCATGCACATGTATCAAGGCAAAGGGAGGTGGGGTTTCACTTGCAGAAGTGCCAGCTTTGACTTGGCTAGTCTTGAACTACGAATACCAGAATGAGGTAAGGAGCGTACACGAGTCCAAGTAACCAGTCTCCAAACAATACACCACTACGGATACTTCCTCGACTTACCCACGAGGAAGCATGCCATAGCACTCACACTTATGTTGGCAAGTTTTAAGAGTAACTGTTCAAGTTGTCTATTATCAAGTAAAGGTCTCCAAGTAGTCCATAACCGCGGACACTTCTATTCGAATAGTTCATTAACCCTGCAGGGGTGTACTGCTACACACACGCCTCATCAGTTACCGCCTGGGGATGGACCCTTCAAGTGAGTACCAGCGAGGATGCTGCCACGACACTTCACTCACGGCACCATCTCTAGTCCTAGGGGGTCGCCTATTTGAGTTGGGACAACAATCGGAATCCGTCCGATTGTTCCGATGCGGACTCAAACGTTGTGTGACCGCCATCAAGCTCAACTCGATCATGATCACTTGATTCAATGTGCCCACAACCTACGCCAACCACTTACCTTGGTTCCACCTGCTTGAGATCGTTAAAGGGCGAACTACTTGCGACTCCTGGACAGGTCCGGGGTGAGGTACTAGGACGAGAGGGGTCGGTGAGCCTAATGTGGGGTCGTACTCTTAGTCTTGGATAACAACACAAGAACTCGGGCCTAAGGCAGTGTTCAACGAGACAACCCATTTTGTACTCCTACACAACCTCTCATCGTTCACCTTGTTTAGGTCAATTCACCAAAACGTTACCACCATCATTCACATGATCACTACCATCCCGACTCACAACAAAGTAGCCTCAGGTAACAACTCTAAGCAATGGAATAAGCTGTAACAGTTGCAGGGGCCACATGATATCAACCAACTCCTACATCTGCTAGGATTGTGGTTTTCTTACTACTGTGACAAAATGATAGGTCATGCAAAGGAATAGGTTCAACTAGCAGTAGAACGTATCATGGTGATATCCTAAACATGCATTTGCGAGAATGAGAGGGAACTGGGATTTTATCGACATGATCAAAGAGGGGGTGCTTGTCTTGCTGACGATCACGATGTAACACCCTTCTGACGTGAGGTTGAACTCATCTCCGAGATCAACTCTACCGAGAAGATGCAATCACCGAAGCATTGGAAGTAAAGCTCAATCAAGATAATACAATGCACATTCAATATGCAAAACAAAGCATGGCAAGGTGCTGAGGTGACTTATGTTTAATTTGCAACAATGTTAATTGAAGTTGATTTGAAAAGTAAATTCAAATTCAAACTCCAAATGTTATTCAAATTTGGTCAACTTGTATTTGGTAATGTTTTCCCTTTGTATACCATGTGATCAAGTGTGAAAAAAGCTTCTGAAGTACAAGTGATCATATTAGCATTGCTTTGGTTGAAGTTGGATTAGCATTTGAATTCATTTTGAATTAAATCCAATTAAATCAAATAGCAAAAGCTACTGATCCCTTTTTAAGATCAACTCCAACATAGCTTAAAGTTGGAAATTTGGATAGAGGATTTTCTCCTGATCATTTTTCATATATTACTCTTTGAATTTGGAGCTATAGTTTAAAAGATATTCAATTTCAAAGTTTAGGCCATTTTTTGGAATTTACTGATTAAATTAATTCATTTAAGATTTACTGCGTCCTTACGACGTCAGCACGACGTCAGGGGGCTGACCAGTCAACCCTGTCAGTGGGGCCCGGCTGTGAGTGGCTGGGGGTTAAATCCCGTTTTAAAAATAAACCGGCTGGTTTAATTAGCCTCTAGGGCCCGCATGTCAGTGAGAGAGGGAGAGATTAGAGGGGGGTTTAGGCCTACCAGGTCGGCGGCTTGTCGCCGGTGGCTTGGGCCACGGCGACGCTCGCCGGAGTGGCGATTCCGGCCACGGGGGAGGGAGCCGGAGGCACGGGCGCGTGCCCTGTACTCGTGCGCGTCTCCTGGAGCACGCCGGGGACATCGAGGAGGCCCCTGGCCATGGCTATGACGAGCCCGGCGGCGGCCGTGGACTGACCTAGACGAAGACGGGGGTGCGCTGCATGGGAGACTGTATGGGGAGGGGGAAAACGTGAGCAAAGCTCACCAGAACCCAACGGTGGGTGCGGCGAGGTCGAAGGAGGAGCGGGTGGAGCACAATTCGTCGCTCGAGTCTTCGGTGGCCGCGGCGGCTCGTCGAAGATGTTGTCGCCTCCGTGGGCTCTTGGTCCAAATTGAAGGCGCCGCTCGAAGTGGTCTTCGCCGGGGAGCCTCCTAGACAAAACGCTGCTTCAAACGGGGCACGGTGGCCGCGCTAAATCTCGTCGGCGCTCCGGCTGCGGCTCGGTGTTGCGCGAAATCGCGAGGGGGAAGAAGGGGAAGATGACCAGAGAGAAGGAAGATAAGTGCGGGGGGGGGGGGGGTGGTTGCTGCTGCGTGGCGTGCGAGAGAGAGGCGAGGGGAGGCTTAGAAGGCTGGGGGCGTCGCCGTGGCGTCCATGCCGTGGGCGCACGACTCCTCTGTCTCTCCTTCTGGCGAGGAGGAAGACGACAGGGGAGGGGCTGGGCTGGGCCAGGTGGGCCGGCGCCTAGGCGGGAGGTAAGTCCTCCTCTGTTTTTCTTATTTTTTTGTTTTCTGTTTAATTTGTTTGCCCTAAAAATAAATAGCCAGGGCATTTTATAAAATCCCAAATTATTTTTATAAAACCTAGGTGACTTAGTATTAGTCAACCCCAAGTTTTGGGAATTTTTGAAATTCAAATTATTTGAATTTCAATTCAAATAGGCATTTAATTTAATTTCCAAGCTACTATTTGGATTTTTGAAAAATCTATGAGCATGGGATTAATCCCAAATCACTTTTAAAATGATCACACTAATTTTTAGGATTTTTCAACATATCCAAAAGAATTTTGGAAAAAGATTTATTTCTGGCCTTTTTATTTAAAATGCTTTGGGGCTTCTCTTTTCCCCATTTCCTTTTCTTTTGCAATTTCTTTCAAGATGCAAAAATGCAAGCTAGGTTAAACACAAACCTAATTTAGGGTTCTAACAACTCGCCCCCACTCAAAAGAATCTCGTCCCGAGATTCAGAAGTCATCGGGAGGAAGGTGGGGTACTCAGTTCGTAGACGATCCTCTCATTCCCTGGTGGCTTCTTTCTCTGAATGATGTGGCCACTGCACTTTGAAGAATCTGATCTTCTGACGTCTGGTGCTATGCTCGGCTTCATCAAGAATACGAACAGGGTACTTTCGATAAGAAAGGTTATCTTGGAGATCAAGCGTTTCGTGGTCTACTTCGCGGATGAGGTCCTTGAAGTAACGCGTGATTTGAGAGACGTGGAAGACATCATGAACCTGGGAGAGGTGAGGAGGTAGTTCCAATTGGTAGGCAATTTCTCCACGTTTAGCGATAATGCGAAAGGGACCGATGTAACGTGGGGCCAACTTGCCTTTGATACCGAAGCGATGGGTACCCTTTAGAGGAGTAACCCGAAGGTAAGCCTTCTCATCCAGATTATAGCTTTCTTCCCTATGATGACGATCATAATAGCTTTTCTGACGAGACTGGGCTGTTTTCAACTTCTCACGAACAATGCGAACCTGCTCTTTTGCATCCTGAATTAAATCCGGTCCAAAGAATTTTCTTTCACCGGTTTCTGACCAGTTTAGGGGTGTTCGACATTTCCGTCCATAGAGAAATTCAAAAGGAGCCATGCCCAAACTAGATTGGAAGCTATTGTTATACGCAAATTCGCCAAAAGGAAGAGAATTCTCCCATTTCTTTCCGAAAGAGATACACAAGCTCTGAGCATGTCTTCGAGAATTTGATTTACCCTTTCTACTTGACCACTGGACTGCGGGTGATAAGAGGTACTAAAGGAGAGATGGGTTCCCATAGCATTCTGGAAACTTTCCCAAAATCGAGAAGTGAAAAGACTACCACGGTCTGAATTGATTTCCAAAGGAACACCGTGAAGTGACACGATTTGGGAGACATACAAGTCTGCTAACTGGCTAGCAGTTATAGACTCACGAACGGAAAGGAAGTGAGCAACTTTGGAAAGTCGGTCAATGACAACGAAGATGGCATAATTTCCTTTCTAGGTTTTTGGAAAGCCAGTGATGAAGTCCATACTGACTTTATCCCATTTCCACTCGGGGATAGGCAAAGTCTAAGAGTACTAGGAGGTCTTCGATGTTCTGCCTTAACGCGACGACAAACATCACATTCAGCAATGAACTGAGCAATTTCTCACTTCTTCCTAGTCCACCAAAATCTCTGGCGTAGATCTCGGTACATTTTTGTGCTACCGGGATGAATGGAGAGGGGTGTATCATGGGCTTCTTTGAGGATGAGTTGGCTTAGTTCCCTATTCTTAGGTACTACCAAACGATTTTCAAAGAATACCGTTCTCTTACTATCTGTGGAGAAACATTTAGCAACTCCGCTAGCAATGTTCTCCTTGATCCGGAGAACACCTCGTGCACACCTTTGGGCAACTATGATTTGATCCTCAAGGGTTGGTTTCGCCACAAAGTTGAAAAGAGATCCACAAGGAACAATCTCGAGGTTGAGCTTTCGATATTCCTCATGAAGAAGTGGTTGATACTGTTGTAACATGAGGTTGTTACAATACGACTTACGACTTAGTGCATCAGCCATGACATTGGCTTTGCCTGGGGTGTAAGAAATTCCTAAGTCATAATCTTTTATCAACTCTATCCAGCGTCTTTGCCTGAGATTAAGATCTGGCTAGGTGAAAATGTATTTAAGGCTTTGGTTGTCGGAATAGATCTCACAATGATTACCAAGGAGGTAATGTCGCCAAGTTATCAGGGCATGAACTACGGCAGCGAATTCAAGATCATGGGTAGGATAGTTCTCTTCATGTGGACGCAACTGGCGTGAAGCATAAGCTATCACATGTCTATCTTGCATAAGTATGCATCCTAACCCTTGCTGTGAAGCATCACAATAGATCTCGAAATCCTTTTTGGTATCTGGAGGCGCAAGTACGGGTGCAGAAGTCAATCTTCTTTTTAGCTCTTTAAAGCTTTCCTCGCACTTGGAGTCCATTCGAATTTCTTCTCTTTCTTGAGGAGTTCAGTAAGAGGTTTTGAAACTTTAGAAAAGTTCTCGACGAAGCGGCGGCAATAGCTTGCTAAGCCAAGAAAACTCCTAACTTGCTTAACCGATTTAGGTGGAGTCCAGTCGAGGACGGCCTGAACTCTCTCGGGATTGACAGCAATGCCTTTGGCAGAAATCACGTGGCCTAAATAGATCACTTCTGGTAGCCAGAATTCACACTTTGAGAATTTGGCATATAGGCGATGCTCTCTAAGTTTCATCAATACCAGCCTAAGATGTTCTGCGTGATCTTCTTTGTTCTTCGAGTAAATGAGAATGTCATCAAGATAAACTACAAAAAATTTATCTAGGTACTCCATGAAGATCGAATTCATCAAGCGCGAGAATGTGGCGGGGGCATTGGTTAAACCGAAGGACATGGCGGTGTACTCATAAAGACCATAACGAGTAGTAAAATCCGTTTTGGGAATGTCCTCGTTTCTGATTTTGATTTGATGATAGCCTAATCTCAAATCCATCTTGGAGAAGATAGAGGATCCTGCAAGTTGATCATAAAGAACATTGATCCTGGGCAGTGGGTACTTGTTCTTTATCGTCGCTAGATTTAGCGGGCGATAGTCTACGCACATTCTTTCTGTTCCATCTTTCTTCGTTACGAACAGAACGGGGCAACCCCATGGCGATGAGCTAGGGCGGATGAAGCCTTTTGCCGACGAAGCTTCAAGTTGGATTTTTAGCTCAGCTAACTCACGTGGGGCCATTCTATATGGGCGTCTGGATATTGGGGCGGTTCCTGGGATAAGATCTACCACAAACTCTACAGATTTGTCAGGTGGTATGCCTGACAGCTCTTCTAGAAAGACATCCGGGAAGTCACGAACCATCGGAATATCTTCAAGGTCAGGAAGTGGAAGCACATTTAAAGAATGCACCTGGGTTTTAGAGCTTGGTGAGGTGTACTTGATTGTCTGGACTGATGGATGGGTTAGTTTCACTGACTTGGCTTTACAATCAAGGACAGCATTCTGTCTTGATAACCAATCCATACCTAAGATCACATCAATGTCTGAAGACTTGAGGGCTATAAGTGAGGCAAGGAATACTAAACCCTCAATAGCAACTTCATTTTCATGACTCACCATGGTGGTGTGCCATCTGGATCCAGGGGCTTGCACAACTAAGGGGGTGGATAACATCGAAAAAGAGATGTCATGTGACAGTGCAAAGTCCTGGGATATGAATGAGTGAGATGCTCCTGGGTCGAAAAGAACCGAAGCTGGGGTGGAATTGACCGGAAGGGTTCCGAGTACAACATCGGTTGACTTGTGGGAATCTTGAATGGATACGTGATTCACATAACCATATTCATAGGAAAGAGGCGTGACATTGGAAGTTCTGGGTAGTGGCTTACTACGACGAAAGGCTTGCTTTGGATTAGGTGTGGTGGCTACATGATTTTGGGGACACTCTCGAACATTGTGGCCTGATTGTCCACATTGGAAACAAACACCACATGGAATGAAAGGAACTTGAGCACTTGATTGTCCAACAAAATTCCAAGGAGGAAGTTTGGGTTGAGGTGGACGATATATGGTGGTTGGTGGTCTAGAAGCACTTGCAGCATGACTGACGTCACTGAAGGGAATCCAAACACAGCGTTTCCGAGAAACTGAGCCAGAAGATTGTGCAAATTCACGATCACGCTGACGAGACTCTTCATACAACTCATTTCCATAGTCGGCCTTGAAGGATTTGTCGACCAAGTCCCTGAAGTTGACGAACTCGTGAAGGTTCAGGTCATGACGAAGAACGGGGCTAAGTCCCTTGCGGAACCTTTCTTGTTTCTTGGCATCGGTGGATACTTCTTCTTGGGCATAACTTGCTAGACGAGTGAACTCAGTCCTATACTCGTGAACAGTCATCTTTCCTTGGGTTAGATTGCAAAATTCTTCTCTCTTGCACTCCATCAGCTGATCCGGAATATGATATCCTCGGAAATCATCACAGAATTCTTGCCAAGTCACCACGTGACCTACGGGCTGGATGGCCATGAAATTCTCCCACCAATGAAGAGCAGCACCTTCCAGAAAATATGTCGCGAAGAGCACACGATCACCGAGAGCAACATGAGCTGTCTCAAGCTTACGCTCGAGGGAACGAAGCCAATCATCGGCATCAAGGGTCTCGGAAGGACATCGGAAAACTGGCGGGTTGAGGAGAATGAAGTCCTGGATGGTAAAAAAACTATGACGCTGACGAGAAGTGTTCTGCTCAATACGCTCTAGAAGACGTGTCTGATCACGATAATTCTGCTCAGCCTCCATCATGATTTCTGCCGTTGAGGTTGGTGGTGGATGTTCTTCACCGTCTATGTTACCGGAACTGGGGTCAACACCTTGATTTGCACCTGACATTCTGTGTGATAAGAATCAACAAACAGAATAGGATTTAGGACACAATTCTATGCTAAGATAACAAGACTATAATGCAACAGCATCGAAGTCACAAACGTACAGCATAACGGCTGTACCGGGATGGAAATTGAGACAACCTACAGAATAACGGACATCACTTCCACAGAAACATTATGGAATGATGGCTCAGAAAGACCACAACACTCCTACAGCTACAAAGAAGCAATCAACGAGATGTCCTAGTAAAGACATAGATGAGCCTAGTCCTATCTTCCCGTAGAATAAGACGAGGATGACTCAGAACTCAGATCCATGAGGGTAAGGAGAAAAAAGAAGCCTTACGTTGTTCCCTTATACCCAAAGTAACTATATAACTATAGAATGCTAGACTCGACATCGGCCAAGGGTTTAATAATCCTACAGACAGTCCTTCTCTGATACCAAGTCTGTCGGGACCCGGGGTTAGCGTATGTAATTCCGGTCACAATGCAATCACATGGAGAGTCGAGAGCCGTACCCACTTGTCTAAGCAGACAAGGCTGAGCACAGATCACTCTCGGTAAGCATTGAACGTGAGGGGCATCCCGTCCAGGCCGGATGATCAACTGAGATGGGTCCTCATCGTCCGCTCACAAGTCTAAATGCTTATGGGTGGTGAATCCCATACTCATAGACAAGTCGCCTCAACCATGTTATCGATTGAATCATAACCCTTACATAGACTTACTCCAGCCCGATCACTTAGTCGGGGTCTAGGGCGGGCTCGATCATACAACAAAGTGTGCACGTGACAGAGTCACGAGCAATCGCATCGCGATGCCCCAAGCTGCGCACATCTAAGGGCCACTTGGTGTATAAAAGACCGCCAGCCAGATCAAAACTAAGGTCACGAAAACCCATAATAAGACATGCATTTTATAATCATACACGCAGCACACATGTCTAGTATAAACAGATGGTAATCACAACATGAACTCTACAAACTCATAGTCTTTATAACTTCTGCTAAACAGAGCAGACATAGTAGTTGTATTACAAGCAGAGATCACATGGATGTGATCCAACATTACATCAAGCATCAACGGAAGCAAATTATGTCTTAGTAAAGACAAGGTTAACAAATGGCTTAAGAAGCCTGAAAGAAAATACAACGACCCTCCAAAGGGCACAGGCTGCTGTCTGGAACAATACGACCTGGTCCACGTCGAGCTCGAGGTAGAGGCCACCATCACGGTCAGTGGTCTCGTCTCTAAAACATAGAATAAGCAAACGTGAGTACAAAGTTGTACTCAGCAAGACTTACATAGGAATTGTACTACTCATGCACATGTATCAAGGCAAAGGGAGGTGGGGTTTCACTTGCAGAAGTGCCAGCTTTGACTTGGATAGTCCTGTACTACGAATACCAGAATGAGGTAAGGAGCGTACACGAGTCCAAGTAACCAGTCTCCAAAAAATACACCACTATGGATACTTCCTCGACTTCCCCACGAGGAAGCATTCCATAGCACTCACACTTATCTTGGCAAGTTTTAAGAGTAACTGTTCAAGTTGTCTATGATCAAGTAAAGGTCTCCAAGTAGTCCATAACCGCGGACACGGCTATTCGAGTAGTTCATTAACCCTGCAGGGGTGTACTGCTACACACACGCCTCATCGGTTACCGCCTGGGGATGGACCCTTCAAGTGAGTACCGGCGAGGATGCTGCCACAACACTTCACTCACGGCACCATCTCTAGTCCTAGGGAGTCGCCTATTTGAGTTGGGACCACAATCAGAATCCGGCCGATTGTTCCGATGCGGACTCAAACGTTGTGTGACCGCCATCAAGCTCAACTCGATCATGATCACTTGATTCAACGTGCCCACAACCTACGCCAACCACTTACCTTGGTTCCACCTGCTTGAGATCGTTAAAGGGCGAACTACTTGCGACTCCTGGACAGGTCCGGGGTGAGGTACTAGGCTGAGAGGGGTCGGTGAGCCCAATTTGTGGTCGTACTCTTAATCTTGGATAACAACACAAGAACAAGGGCCTAAGGCAGTGTTCAACGAGACAACCCACTGTGTACTCCTACACAGCCTCTCATCGTTCACCTTGTTTAGGTGAATTCACCAACACGTTACCACCATCATTCACATGATCACTACCAATCCCGACTCACAAAAAAGTAGCCTTAGGTAACAACTCTAAGCAATGCAATAAGCTGTAACAGTTGCAGGGGCCACATGATATCAACCAACTCCTACATCTGCTAGGATTGTGGTTTGCTTACTACTGTGACAAAATGATAGGTCATGCAAATGAATAGGTTCAACTAGCGGTAGAACGTATCATGGTGATATCCTAAACATGCATTTGTGAGAATGAGAGGGAACTGGGATTTTATCGACATGATCAAAGAGGGGGGGTGCTTGCCTTGCTGACGATCACGATGTAACACTCTTCTGACGTCAGGTTGAACTCGTCTCCGAGATCAACTCTACCGAGAAGATGCAATCACCGAAGCACTGGAAGTAAAGCACAATCAAGATAATACAATGCACATTCAATATGCAAAACAAAGCATGGCAAGGTGCTGAGGTGACTTATGTTTAATTTGCAACAATGTTAATTGAAGTTGATTTGAAAAGTAAATTCAAATTCAAACTCCAAATGTTATTCAAATTTGGTCAACTTGTATTTGGTAATGTTTGCCCTTTGTATACCATGTGATCAAGTGTGAAAAAAGCTTCTGAAGTACAAGTGATCATATTAGCATTGCTTTGGTTGAAGTTGGATTAGCATTTGAATTCATTTTGAATTAAATCCAATTAAATCAAATACCAAAAGCTACTGATCCCTTTTTAAGATCAACTCCAACATAGCTTAAAGTTGGAAATTTGGATAGAGGATTTTCTCCTGATCATTTTTCATATATTACACTTTGAATTTGGAGTTATAGTTTAAAAGATATTCAATTTTAAAGTTTAGGCCATTTTCTGGAATTTACTGATTAAATTAATTCATTTAAGATTTACTGCGTCATTACGACGTCAGCATGACGTCAGGGGGCTGACCAGTCAACCCTGTCAGTGGGGCCAGACTGTCAGTGGCTAGGGGTTAAATCCCGGTTTAAAAATAAACCGGCTGGTTTAATTAGCCTCTAGGGCCCGCATGTCAGTGAGAGAGAGAGATTAGAGGGGGGTTTAGTCCTAACAGGCCGGCGGCTTGTCGCCGGTGGCTTGGGCCACGGCGGCGCTCGCCGGAGTGGCGATTCCGGCCACGGGGGAGGGAGCTGGAGGCACGGGCGCGTGCCCTGTACTCGTGCGCGTCTCCTGGAGCACGCCGGGGACCTCGAGGAGGCCACTGGCCATGGCTATGACGAGCCCGGCGGCGGCCGTGGACACACCTAGACGAAGGCGGGGGTGCGCTGCACGGGAGGGGGAAAACGTGAGCAAAGCTCACCAGAACCCAACGGTGGGGGCGGCGAGGTCGAAGGAGGAGCGGGTGGAGCACAATTCGTCGCTTGAGTCTTCGGTGGCCGCGGCGGCTTGTCGAAGATGTCGTCGCCTCCGTGGGCTCTTGGTCCAAATTGAAGGCGCCGCTCGAAGTGGTCGTCGCCGGGGAGCCTCCTAGAGAAAACACTGCTTGAAACGGGGCACGGTGGCCGCGCCAAATCTCATTGGCGCACCGGCTGCGGCTCGGTGTTGCGCGAAATCGCGAGGGGGAAGAAGGGGAAGATGACCAGAGAGAGGGCAGAGGAGTGTGGAGGAGGGGGGGGGGGGTTGCTGCTGCGTGGCATGCGAGACAGAGGCTAGGGGAGGCCTAGAAGGTTGGGGTCGTCGCCGTGGCATCCATGCCGTGGGCGCACGGCTCCTCTGTCTCTCCTTCTGGCGAGGAGGAAGACGACAGGGGAGGGGCTAGGCTGGGCCAGGTGGGCCGGCGCCTAGGCGGGAGGTAAGTCCTCTTTTTTTTTATTTTTTTTTGTTTTCTGTTTAATTTGTTTGCCCTAAAAAGAAATAGCCAGGGCATTTTTATAAAATCCCCAATTATTTTTATAAAACCAAGGTGAATTAGTATTAGTCAACCCCAAGTTTTGGGAATTTTTGAAATTCAAATTATTTGAATTTCAATTCAAATAGGCATTTGATTTAATTTCCAAGCTACTATTTGGATTTTGGAAAAATCAATGAGCATGGGATTAATCCCAAATCACTTTTAAAATGATCACACTCATTTTTAGGATTTTTCAACATATCCAAAAGAATTTTGGAAAAATATTTATTTCTGGCCTTTTTATTTAAAATGCTTTGGGGCTTCTCTTTTCCCCATTTCCTTTTCTTTTGCAATTTTTTTCCAGAATGAAAAAATGCAAGCTAGGTTAAACACAAACCTAATTTAGGGTTCTGACATGAAAGCAGTAAATGAGTGGAGGTGTAAACAATGGTGGAAATATGGACCGGGTCCCACGATGTTCACTAGTGATGTCTCTCTCCCAAAAAACAACAAAATAGCTAAGATGATTGAACAAATTACAGCTGGGCAATTGACAGAATTATAAATGCACCGCAGTGCTAATTATGCTGCAAGAAAGTTAGAGGCTCAATCATATGGGTAGTACGCCAAAAAAAGTAGACCGTTTATTCATCAGCATTTACTCACTAATCATCCACCTTGAGATATCTATGTAGAACATCTCGCTGGTATTAAGTTCCGAACCCCACCTGACGGGGATCAACCCCGGCAATTCCCATGGTCAGGGACCCTGGGTTAGTACTGAGAGGCACAGGTTGGACGATAGCTCGTCGGCAAACAGGAGGACACGTCCCTGCTCGATATTATTGCTGAGGGAGATGCGATTACAGTGGATGCCAAGGCCGGAGCGCTCAAGGCTAGGGTTACAGATGATATTGGATGCCTTTGGCGTTGTCCCTCCTAGCCCTTATATACTAGGCTAGGTCTCGGGGAGTTCATCTACGATTACAGGTAAGCTTTCCTAATTCTAGCTTGCTCCGTACGACAGGTCTTCGCACCTTCCTTGTGATTCGCAGAGTCCTACGTCGGTGCCAATTAGCGAGCCAAGGCGGGTCCAGGCGAGTCTTCATGGGCCTTCTATCTTCGGGGACACCAGGTAGGCTTATCCGTAGGACTCATGGGGTCACCCCCTCGTCAGTAGCCCTCGAGTGCCTGGGGGACTCGAAGAGTCGCGCAGGGACTCGAGTATCTCCATTTGTCGGTCGTTTGTATGCGCGGTACAACCGCGGGTCGCTGGCAGTCTGGTGGCCGTGACAAAACCTGTTTCGAGGGATGCTAAGCTGAAAGGGCCCAAGGAGTCGACTAGTCGAGCCTTGGTGAATTGCGCTAGTGGCAAATACCGTAGTAGCCCAATCAAACCCACTTCCCTCGACGTGAGCTTGGAACACTGGTGTCGAGCAAAAGTCCTGCCGCTTCAGGTCTTACGGTGTTCATTTGCCGCCAGTAATGTGCATAGCCTAAGGCGCGTCCGCCCGGCTTTTTCTATCATGCGCAGCGCATGGAAAAGGTTGGGAGTGAAATCGCTCTTCAGCAAGTCCCACCCGGCCGAACTTCGCAGCGGGGTCTTACCTCCACGCTAATCTTGCGTGGCATCTGGGCACACTGTATCGTGTTCCAGGAATGTGTGTTTTTGAGGCGCGGAGCCTAATAGTATTGCACCCGCTTGGAACAAAACATCAAGCGAGTTGTTCACTCATTCACCCGCGGAGCTTGTTTCGAGTGCTCAGACGGGGGGTTTTTCGCGAGTAGTCGCTCGAATGTCGTTTCGGCTCTTGAGGTGAGGGAGCACCTAAGACTCTAACGCCGTATGATCTTGGCAAGTGAATGTTTGTCTTGCGTCGGGTTGAGGGAGCACCCGAGACTCTCGTGAGTGCGAGTGATCACTCGAGCACATTGCTGACCTTTGGGTGAGGGAGCACCTAGAACTCTCATGATGTGCTCTCCCGATGGGAGTAAGATGTTTTTCTTCATCGGGAAAAAGATCTGAAAGATAGAATCTCTGAATCTTGATGGCGTACTCAGTACGTCTTGCTGTGATATGACGTTGGTGTGGTCTCCTAGAGTTTTTGACCACTGTAGCCTGCCGAAGGAAATGACTTGGCGCTGTTCCGCCGAAATTTTCGCGTCGCGCGGTCATGGTCCTCTTTTTGCGCGCGTAGTGGGCGGTGTTGTTACTGCGCCGGTTGGACGGTGGCCCTTCTTGCTAGGCTCTTCAGTTAAATACCATGCGGCTGGGTAAATTGTAGGTTTTACCCAGCCATTGCCTTCCTTCTCTTTATCTGTTTCCTTCTTGTTCTTGATCCTTCATCTTTTCTCCTATGCGGGCTACTGTGGGATCTATGACCAAGCGCTCCCGTACTGCTGTAGAGTCGGCCAAGATGTCCGGCAAGTGGGAGCGGCCCACGTTCGGGGCCGGAGATCTGGATGCGCTGGTTGCTGACAGCGTGGTGGTGGAGGGTGATGTGCGTCTCCCTGGTGATGATTCGATTCCAGCGCCGGCATCGGACGAGCGGGTATGCTTCCAGGCTTTCTTCCACCGCGGGTTTGCTCTTCCGCTGCATCCTTTCGTTCGCGGCTTGCTGTATTCCTCTCGGCTCCAGTTGCATGACCTGACTCCCAACGGAATTTTGCACATTGCGTGTTTCATCACTCTTTGTGACGCCTTCCTGGGGATTTACCCCCATTGGGGACTTTGGAGGCGCCTTTTTAGTATAAAAAGGAGGAAATCTGAGTACGCCGTGGGTCGGGTGGGTATCTCCATTGGGGATAAACATTCGTACTTTGACATGGAGAAAATTGATTCCATTAGCGGCTTGCGAAAAGGCTGGTTTTATCTAAAGGATCGCTGCGTTGTTGGTCAACAATTTGGTCTTGCTTCTTTCAATCCGGGAACGCAGGTGCTCAGACATCCTTCGTGGTCTCATTCCTTGACCGAGGTGGAGTCGTCCGAGCTGACTCCGTTTTTGGAGAGGATTGTTGTGTTGAAGGATAACTTGACTGGTGGTCAGCTCATCTCTGTTTTTATGGGGAGGCGAGTTCAACCGTTGCAGCATCGAACTCGTCCAATGTGGCAGTACGAGGGACTCGGTGACTCGACGAGATGCTCGCCTCAAGAGCTTGAACCTGACGCCCTGCTGACTCGCATCCAACATGTGACCAAGTGCTCGAGTATTTCGAAAATGCGCCTTGTCCTTCCGTATGCTTCTGATCATTCTCCGCCGCCGGTTGGTGTCCGTGTTCATTCGTTTGTTTGGACAAGTACCTAGTTTTGCTCTCTTGTTGACATTGCTTGATTTGCAGGGCCATGCTCTGGCGCTGTGTAATCCTCCGCAGCCGGAGGACGCCAATATTCTTGAAGAACCTGGTGCTTCCGCAACTGATGATGCTGCGCCAACTGTTGATGCTGAAGCTGTGCTGGTGGAAACTGGAGATAGTGAAGATTCGAGTCCCTTTCGCTTGAAGCGGTCGCACCCCTTGATCGCTAAAGATCATGATGCATTGGGTGATGCTGTCCCACCGGCTGCTCCGTTTGCCGGGCCTTCCCCTTCGGCTGCTACTCCGGCCGCTGCTCCGAAGAGGGTCAGGCTTGGGAGGTTGGGGCGCCCTCGTGCTGCGCGTGTCGGGTAAGAATCTGCTGGATTTTTGTCCGTTCCCTTTTCCTTGTTCCTGCGTTTGATAATGCTTATCTTGTAATGCTACGACTGCTCCGGCTGCTTCATGCACCAGCGCAGCTACTACTGACTTGAAGTCGACGGACTCTGGGGCAGCAGCCAAGCATCTTGAGGACCCCTCAGCTACTGCTGGTCAATCTGGGCCGTCGGCGGCTCCTGCCGTTCCGACTGCGGGTGTAGTTCCTGATGCGCCCTCTTCTGAGGTGCCTGGTGCTGTTGCTCCTGAGTCCAGGCCTACTGAACTTGGTCCCCCGTACTTTGGCCGGCTTGATTTGGCGATTGAAGACAAGTAACTGTTTGCAGTTGCTTGTAGTCTTGTCTTTCCTTATCATCTGATTGTCTGGATTTTGCAGCCTGTTTCCAACATTGTGAGCGTTTGGTGATTGATACTGAGCGTTGGCAACGGACCCATGATTCTGCCCAGGATGCTTTGTCTGCTATGAGTGGTGAGTTTTCATTCTTGCGCTGCTGAATTTTGGCCACTACGTCTTTTGTATTGAGTATTGTCTTGCCTCATAGACCGTCGCCAGGCTGCCGAGAAGCAAGCCGGGAAAGCGGGGAGGACGGTTTCCCTTCTTAAGGCTACCTTGGCTTCCAAGGAGGCGGAGTTGCATGGTCAACACGAGGAACTGGTTCGCCTTCGTCAGGCTGATGACGCGCGTGCGCGGATGGAAGAAGTTGAGGGCAAACGTCTTCGCGCTTTGGCGCACTCGCTTGTGTGTAAGTTTGGCATTCTTTCATTGGTCTTGTTGTTCCTACTGTCTTCCCGTGATGACGTTTCTTTGCTTGGTGCAGCTGCTATAGGTGCGGAACCGATGGAAGCTGCTGCATCAGGGTCTGGAATTCTCCAAGGTGCTGTAGATGCTATTGCAGGTGTTGTTGCAATGGTTGGGGACGTCTGCGCCCGGGCTTCCGATATTGTGGGTCTTGCGCACGAACATCTGATGCTGGAGGGTTCAAAGGTTCCTGATGGACTGGGCGCTCGGGTGGCTGCATTCGGCCCAGATGGGAAGCGTATGGTGGAGCTAGTTGCGGAGAGCGTGGTGAGTGGTTCTTCCACGGCCCTTATTGTCCTTATGGGGCATGGGATTTCCATTGATGATTTCTTGGTTGAGACCATCCCGGACTATTCTGATGAGCAAAGCGACCAAGCCGGTACACTGGCTCGTCGCCTGCAACAGGTTGTAGATGCTCAGGATCCCCCTGTCTTAGGTGAAGGGGAGGCACAGTAGTGTTGCGTCCCTTTGAAACTTTGTCTGTAATTCGTGACTCCGTTGTGATGGTTGATCTTTTGCTACCTTTATCTGAGTGACTGCTTGGCTGTTCCTCTTGCTATTTTTTGATTTCTTTCTTTTGTTCATCCTGCGGTAGGCCACTCCGGGCGTTCTTCGTCCTTGTAATTCGTTGAAGGAAGACGCTCGCGAGGGTGCGTACGAGTCCGTTTGCTTGCGACTGAAGGACGCTGAGCGGGAGATTGTTCGACTGAAGGGATCCGTAGCCGTTCAGCGTACTCAGCGCGAGCGTGCCGAGGCCATGGTTGAGAACCTTGCTTCGTGGGTGGTGAAGTTGTCTGACCTCCTGCGGGGTGAGTTTCGCCTCTTCTTGGCTGGTCGATTCCGTTTAGTAGGTTTTGCTGTCTCTGTCTTGATCGTGGTTTTTGACTTTCGAAGTGCTGGCAGGGCGATCTCGGGATGAAGAGAGGGCCGTTCAGTCGGAGATGTCACGGCTTGATGATCCCAGAGTGCAGGCGAGCAATCCCTTTTGGGCGGATGGGGCTCGTGCTCGAGCAATTGCTTTGCTTCGTCTCCGGGTTGAGCGGGTGCCGGATGCTCTCAAATACTGCCAGCGGGTATTGGGTGGTATCCATGCTGAGTTCTATCCGCTGGAGGTGGTTCCTTTGTCCTTTGAGAGGCTCTGTCGCGTGTTTTCTCAGCCTGCCGAGCTACGTCGACTGATGGATCATCATATTCGTGCTGGAGCCCGAGCTGCTTTGGGTTTGGTCCATAGTCATTGGCCGGGGGTGGACTTTTCTCAGGTGGTGGCGGGTCCTCCAGGCGGTAGGGATCATCCGATGAATGAGCACTACATGGCTGTAGATAAACCTGCGCGTCATGTTGTGAGGCGAGTTTGCAAAGAGAACGACCTTCATCTGGGTGCACTTATTAAGGCGAAGTTGGAGCCTAAAGATTAAGTGCTTCCCTTCATTGTATATGCTTCTTCTTGGTGGTATATATTCCATGCTGTCTTGGTTTTGTCACGGGGGGTCGTCTGCGTTGTAGTTGCGGGGGACTTTCTAGAGGGTTGCCGCGGCAAGCCCCCGAGTGTAAAAGTTTTTATGTCTCGCAGTTGCAAAGAGCGCCTCCCGGGGTGGCTGCTTCGGCGGCCCCCCGAGTGCTAAGTTAATGTGCCGCGATTGCGGAGGACGCCACGGGGGGTGGCTGCTTCGGCGAGCCCCCGAGTGCCAAGTTAATGTGCCACGATTGCGGAGGACGCCTCGGGGGGTGGCTGCTTCGGCGAGCCCCCGAGTGCCAAGTTAATGTGCCGCGATTGCGGAGGACGCCTCGGGGGGTGGCTGCTTCGGCGAGCCCCCGAGTGCCAAGTTAATGTGCCGCGATTGCAGAGGATGCCTCGGGGGGTGGCTGCTTCGGCGAGCCCCCGAGTGCCAAGTTAATGTGTCGCGATTGCGGAGGACACCTCAGGGGGTGGCTGCTTCGGCGAGCCCCCGAGTGCCAAGTTAATGTGTCGCGATTGCGGAGGACGCCTCGAGGGGTGGCTGCTTCGGCGAGCCCCCGAGTGCTAAAATATTTTGGGGAAAAATACTTATGTGATACTTTTCCTGCTGTCTCTTACAAAGAGTAAGGGGGGTTCTGTTGAAGACTGATCCCTTTTTCTTTAAAATGATGATGTAGTGGCCTTAGAGGCCTGGTATCTTTGTCTCCGAGTGCCTGGGTTCTTCGGGCGATGTTCCTTTCCTTCTACTGGAGCGCTTCTTCTATGATTCCCGTGGTCCTGCTGCCTTGGTGGGCTACGAAGGATTCTGCTATCTTGTGGATCTCCTTGTCGCAGCGGTCGGATCTGACGAAACTGCCGCTGATTGTGATGACCCCGTGTGGGCCTAGCATCTTCAGCTTGAGGTAGGCGTAATTGGGTACGGCCATGAAGCGAGCGAAAGCTGGTCGCCCGAGGATTGCGTGGTATTGTGACTTCTAGTCGACCACTTCAAAGTCCAGCGTTTCCTTGCGGAAGTTTGTCGCGTTCCCGAAGACTACCTCCAGGCTTATCCTTCCGAGGGGGTAGACTGCTTTTCCTGGTACGATCCCGTGGAAGGTTGTGCCTGAGGACTTGAGTGCGTTGTTTTGGATGAGCATGTCGTCGAGTGTTCGGGTGAAGATGATGTTGATCCCACTGCCGCCGTCCATGAATACTCGCGACATGTCGTAATTTCCGATTCTGGCCTCGACTACTAGCGCGGCGTGCCCTGGTTGGGGAACGACTGGCGGGTGGTCGTCCCAGGAGAAGGCGATTTCTGTCTCCGACCCGCGCAGGTACTCTGGGACGGCCGGGTGTGCGTTTGTTGCCATGAAGACTTGTCTGGTGACTTGTTTCTGCTGCCTGTTGGAAGGCCTGCCTTCTTGTATCATGTAGATCCTCCCGTGGGCTTCTGGGTACTGGTCTTCTTCTTCTGGTGTCCTTTGCCGTTGCTGGATGGCGGCCACATGTCTTGTTGGCAGAGGAGGGGCTGGTGGCGCGTTGTGGGCGACCGGCCCGACTGCTATGCTTGCGAGTGGTCGGAATGTTGTGGCCGCAGAGCGACTTTTCTCCTCGGCCAACTCGTTGAAGCTTCTGCAATTCCTGAGGGTGTGGGACGATCTGAGCTCTCCTCTCTCGTTTCTGAATCCGTGTATAGAACACGGTCCGTCGAGTTGTTCTTTGGCGGAGCGGAATGCGCGAGTGCCGTCGCGTGGCTGCCTTGTCCTTCATTCTCGTTTCTGAGCCTGGGGCTCGTCTTCTGGGTTGTCTCTTCATTGTGGTCTGTTGTCGTTGCGGTGCCTGCCGTTCTGATCATCCGAGAAACCGGCGGCGACCATGTCAGGTCCTCTGTCGTCGTAGAAGTTCCGTCTGGGTCGCTTCCTTCTTCTGTCGGCTCCTCTATCTCCGTTGTAGTCGTAGTCGTACTCTGATTGTGAAGTGTGGGTTTCTGTTTCATTACGAACATAATCTTCTCCGTCTGCCCAGTTGTTGGTTAGTTTTAACAGCCGTGCGAGTGTTCGGACTTTCATCTGTCCGAGCTGCTCCTTGAATTCAACGCGCTGTAGGTCTCGTCTGAATGCGTCGATCGCACTTTCGTCCGAGATGTCTTCCACTGAATTCTTGAGTGTCGTCCATCGCTGGATGTATGCTCGAAGGGTCTCCCTCGTTCCTTGTTTGCATGCCCGCGGTTCCTCGAGTGAGGCTGGTCGCTTGTATGTGGATTTGAAGTTTTCTATGAAGGCTCCTCGGAATTGGCTCCAGGAGCTGATGGATCCGCGCCAGAGATTTTTTAGCCAATGTCGAATGGAGCTCTCAAGCATGAGCTGCAAGTACTGCATTGCCGTGACGTTGGTTCCTCTCTGAAACTTGACTACTATTAGGTAATCGTCGAGCCAGGCCTCCGACTCCTCGAGTCCGTTGTACTTTAGTGTCGTGGAGTTCAGTTTGAACCCGTTTTGCATTCGTGTCTCACGTATGGCACGTGTGAAGCATAGTGCCCCACATGGCTCGATTTCCTCGTCGGAAGCCTCTTCGTCCGAGTACTCTTCGCGTGCTGCGCGTCTTTGCCTACTGCGGTTGACTCTGTTCTGTGTGATGTCATCTCGCGCATCCCGTCGAGTGCTGCGGCGCCTGTTGTTGTCGTCGCTGTCGTGCTTCTTGTTCCTGTCGGAGCATCTGCGCCTGTCGTCGTTACTGTTGTCGTCGTCGTCGTCTGGTGAACTGGGTTCCCTGTCCGGTGTCCGCTCGCGAGTCTGCCGTTTTGCGCTGGATTTCTTAGGCACCGAGGCATCGATGGCGTCCTTAATTATCTGCAAAGCAATGGAAGTGTAGCGATCTGGCTTGCCCTTTCTGCTTTTCTGGGCACGGGATAGGTAGTCTTGGGCGCTTATGAATGCTTCTGCCGGAGTGAGGGGCTCTTCTTCGTCGTTGTCTTCCTCTAATCTGAAGTCGTCTTCGAGTTTCCGCACCACTCTCGCCCTTTCTGTCTTCCGCAGATTGTTGAGTTTCGATTTGTTGCGGGTGGGGGAGTCGCGGCCTGGTGAGTCACTTCTGGGAGGTTGTCCGTGACTGCTTTTCTTTTGAAGTTCCACCTTCTCTTGCTTCTCCAATGCTAGGCGCCACTGTCTCGTCTGCTGTGTTAGCTCGCCCGCTAGCTTGTTGTATGCCCTTAGCTCGTACCTTGAGGCATCTGGTGGTATTAGCCTGCCGCGGGCGACTGCTTCCTTTACCATTTCCATTGATTCCTTGGACAAGTATATTTTTTCTTTGGGTTGTTCGTCTGCCGCTGCAACCGGGGTTTGCTGCTTGTTGCGTGATGGCTGGCCGCCTTGGCCGGGTGCTTGCTGCTTGCTGCTTGGCGGCTGACTGCTTTTTTGATTGCTGGGTCCTTGTTCCACCGGGACTTTCATTGGTATGGACCCCGGTTCTCCTAGCTTTAAGACTATCTGACTGGTGTTGCCGGGACCTGCCGCCCTGCTGGTGGTTGGGGTGTCTTGACGAGTTCCCGGTTCGTCGACTCGTCCGTTGTTACCTGACGCTGGTGCGCCAACTTCTTCCATGAACACCTGCGATGGTGTCCTTGTCGCCTCCTTGCTGATACGTGTGATGGTGCTTCTCCATGTTGGGGCTCCACTCGAGCGGTCGCGAGTGGCGTGGAGCCTTGAGTTGGGTGGGTAGCTACAGCTGCCAGATGGGTTGGCCGTGCGGGCGGCGTGCGCTCCGGTCATTGCTGCAGGTGTTGCCGTGGGTGCGCCGGTGCCGTTGGTGAGGCGAAGAGTCCCCCAATCGTTGATATAGATCTGATACGCTCCGAAGATCAGGTTGACGCCGGAGTGTAGATCGGTAAAGGCTGGCTGGAGGGCCGGGAGGTGGGCCGTGAATCCGAGGGACTCAAACAGATTATGTTTTGCCGGAGCCGCCGGGTCGATGAGTGCTGATGATGATGAGGCCGCCGAGATCGCGTTCCCAACCTGTGCGGTTCCCACAGACGGTGCCAATTGACAGGGATCAACCCCAGCAAATCCCATGGTCAGGGACCCTGGGTTAGTCATGAGAGGCACAGGTTGGACGATAGCTCGTCGGCAAACAGAAGGACACGTCACTGCTCGATATTATTGATGAGGGAGATGCGATTATAGTGGATGCCATGGCCGGAGCGCTCAAGGCTAGGGTTACATATAATATTGGATGCCTTTGGCGTTGTCCCTCCTAGCCCTTATATACTGGGCTAGGTCTCGGGGAGTTCATCTACATTTACAGGTAAGCTTTCCTAACCCTAGCTTGCTCCGTACGACAGGTCTTCGCACCTTCCTTGTGAGTCGCACACTCCTACGTCGGTGCCAATTAGCGGGCCAAGGCGGGTCCAGGCGAGTCTTCATGGGCCTTCTATCTTCACCCCCTCGTCACCACCCAAAGTGTAAACCCAAAGCAATAGAAAACTGCATTAACAAACTTTGCGTAAGGTAAACAATCCTTGCAATCGCGGCTACAAGCACCGTTGTTTTCTTCCTGGTGGCAACAACACATGCCCTAGTCTCATGTTTCTATCACTCAAGCTAGACATCGAGGGGAATGAACCCACAATCAAGCATAACGCTCCCTCTTGGGGTTACTATCTACTACTTGGCAAAAACAATAAAAAGCAACGGAGAACATGCAAGAATTACTCAAGAACAAATATATAAAAGGAGAACCAAATAAATAACTCATCACGATATGAACATCATATCATAATCCATCGGATCCCAGCGAACACAACATAGCAACAGCAGTAAGATTACATAGATGCATTGATCATGTAGGGCAGCTCACAAGGGCTAAGAATTGAAGCACAAGATTGTAGAGAAGACATCACATAGCTACTGTTCATGGACCCATGGTCCAAGAGGGACTACCCACGACACATCTGGTAAGTGCTCATGGTGGTGGAGAAGCTCCCGGAGGTCAATCCTCCCTCCGGCAGGGTGCCGGTACGAGGTCTTCTTGCGATCCCGATCTCGGGATCGTGGCGGCGGCGGAATAGTGGCAAATTTCGCGATGCGGGGTCTTTTTCTAGGTTTCTGCATCGAGGAGTAAATATAGGCCGAAGGGGGCCAAAGGAGAGACCCCACCCCTCCAGGTGTCCTCCTGGCGCCGCCAGGGGTGGGGCCGCACCACCTGGCCGCCTGGTATGGGGGTGGCCCCCCTCCGACTGTCATTCGGGCCTTCGGAGTCTTGTGGAATGCCGATTTTTTATATATTTTTCTTGGAATTTTTTGGGCACTGTAAATATGGGTATAAACCTGCAATTCACAGATATCAGGAGAAAAAAAACTGGCACTAGGAGCACTGAGTTAGTAGTTTAGTCCAAATATGTGTAAAAAGGTATGAAAGTGTAGCAAAACACATAGCAACGTCACCAATATAAGCATGGAATAAGCAGAAATTATAGATACATTTGGGACATATCACCACGTCGACTTCTGGTCATCCGACCAACGGCAATTCCCTCCATGCCGTGCCGAACTCCCTCCATGATATCGACACCCTTGCGCATAGGCCCCACGGTGGGCGCCAACTATCATGGGAAAAACACGCCAGATGTCCTCATTGGAGAACTTAAAGCGGGGCATATGCTACGAGTGGATACGAGGAGGAAGAGTCGATCTGTAGAGAGTCGGGACAAGAGAGACACAGGGATTTACCTAGGTTTGGCCCCTCGACGAGGTAAAGAACTACTTCCTTCCTTTCTTATTTTATATGCAGGAGATCTCGATCCCAAAGGCGCTAGAAGTCATCGGTGTCTCAAGAACTAGTCTAAGGTCATTCGCCTTTGGGACGTCCCAGGACCTTGGCTTATATACATACCGGTGATGTCTACGCACGCTTCTATTCTTGTAGACTATGTTGGGCCTCCAAGTGCAGAGGTTTGTAGGACAGCAGCAATTTCCATCAAGTGGATGACCTAAGGTTTATCGAACTCAGGGAAGTAGAGGTTTAAGATGTTCTCTCTCAAGCAACCCTGCAATTAAGACACAAGAAGTCTCTTGTGTCCCCAACACACCTAATACAACTAGGAGTTGTATAGGTGCACTAGTTCGGCGAAGAGATGGAAAAATATGGGTGATAGGTGTGATAAAACGAAGTAATATAAATCTGTAATAAAAAGTGCAGCCAACAAACAAGTAACAAAAGTGAGTGCAAACGGTGTAACAATGATGGAAACAAGGCCTAGGCTTCATATTTTCACTAGTTGCAACTCTCAAGAACATTAACATAGTCTAATCGCATGATATTTCCCATAAAACATGCAATGAGGACGCACTCGGAGGTCATTTCATTGTGATCAAGAGAGGACGAGAATTATGTAGGGCTACAAAAGCACACCTCAAAGTTCGTAGTTCTCAATATATGGATTTCCCAATGTCACCGCGGCCATCCAAAGAGAGTACCACAATCACCACAACATATCTCAAGGATAGTGAAAGACAAGCACCAAGAGACTCTCAATCTTCAATCCACACACAAAAGAGCAAATCACTCATGAAAATATTCTTCTAACCTATGTCCAATAGACCGCTGTCACCATGGTCTCGGGGATTATACTAGATAAGATCAATTGAGTACATCAATCCAATACATAGAGGAAGGGGAAATATCATGGGATCATCCTAGATTAACATAGCCTATGATCAAAATGAAGATCACATCATGGAAGAGAGAGAAACCACATAGATCAAGATACAAGCCATAGCCCCGAGGGGAACTACTCACACATGTACATGGGGAGAGAGAGAGTTGTTGATGGAGAGATGCAGCCCGAAGGAGATGAAGGAGACGGCGACGGCGGCGCCCACGGCCATGGCCACGGCCCTTGGCCCCTTCTTCTTCCTTGGAGATGGTGCTGCTGTGGAGATTGATCTTCCCCTCAAGGCGACTGCCAAGGGGGAGGAATTTTCGTGGTACCCTTTGACCTAGGTTTCCTCTCTTTATATAGACTCTCGGATTTCCGTCATCCAGATTACGCCTTCTGTATTTCGGGGTTTCCGTAAGCATCCGAACTCTGATTGGGCCGAATTTTCTGTCAAAATCCACCGGAAAAAGATTCCCTACAACTTTGTAGTTTTATGTTTTTCCGTTTGAGGCCATCTTCTAGCGTTTCCGAGGCGATCTTTAAAACCTGTCTGATGGGGACAGATTTCGAGAGAGTTAAAGTCTAACTCCTACAAGACTCCTTTTTGTGATTTTTTCTTTATCCAAGTAATTCCTACACATAAAGTACAAAACCAAGAACTTGTGCACTCTTTCAACAATAAATAGGTTAGTTCCAAAATATGTTATAAAGATATATGAAAGTATATAAAAAATATAGCAATATCACACAAAACATGCATGGAGCAAGCATAAATTATAGACACGTTTGGGACGTATCAACATCCCCAAGCTTAATTCCTGCTCGTCCTCGAGTAGGTAAATGATAACAAGAATAATTTCTGTGGTGACATGCTACCAACCATATAAGAACTCTTAAGTCAAGCAATCAAGGCATGTAATTCAATTCAAGTCATCACAGGCAAAAGTCAATATTAGCATTGAAACAAGCAACATAAGAACATAAAGATGGAAGAGCTCTCGCTGTCCGTGACTCGAATGTCTCCAAATGCGTATTGCGTGAAAGAAAGGGATAGAGATATACGAGAGATTAAAACATAGTTTTTATTGTTGAGAACTTAATCTACTAAAGTTTCACACTTGGTCTTCTTTGGAATCTTATCTTGACTCATCCCTAGACCTCTAGCCAGGTACAAGTCAAAATGATCCACTCCCTTTCGATATTTTGAGCACTCATGCAATGGATGAGCGTAAGAAACAAAGTTGACACTTAGGATGGTAAAGAGGGAAGAATGATGGGGGACGAAGACAAAAAAATGTGAAAGGCTCACATCAATGAGGACAATCATAGGCGAGAGAAAGCCAAATGATAGATATGATGTGAGTAGTAGAGATTGCCATGGAATGGATGCACATGTGAGCTAAGGTAAGCTCTCCAATGGAACTAGTGGGGGTGCGTCCAACTTGCTTGCTCAAGAAGACCTAGAGCTCATTTGAGGAGGCTCATCATTGGAATATACAATCCAAGTTCTATAGTGTAAAGGTCCCCACATAGCTATATGCATGAATCATAATCTCTATGAAGTAAAAGATATAAGAGGGAGTACGAGTGTGGATCTCTCAAAAGGAATAGTAGTGTGCCCCCTTCTCTCTTTTTATTTCTTTTTCTCTTTTTTCTATTTTTTGTATTTTTTTTGGTGGCCTCAATGGCTCTTTTTATTTCTCTCATTTGTCCTCTTTGGGATCTTATAATTTGTCCACTTTGGGATCTTTTCCTCACTTTAGGGGCAACACTCTATATATTACAAAAATTATAGAAGATCTTTCACACTTTACAAAGTACTCAAATCATAAAGAAGATGTAACTATCATGATGTATGCAAATGTATGCCTCTGCCAGTGTAGCAGGATATGCAATGATACTAGCGCGTCATGTAGCAATGATTAGGGCAAGGCCCAACTAGCATGCGGCTCATCGATCAAGCAAGTAGCATGTATGACATGAAGATCAAGTCATGAGAAGATGGATTTTGCATGGCAATGTATCTCGGAAAGGCTATGGAAATGCCTTGATAGGTAGATATGATGTCTGTTTTGAGGAAGGATATAAGGATGTTTATGATGATAGAGCGTATCGTGCCAAGGGTTTGGATGTACCGGTGAAGGTGGACGCTAACTCGCGGAGTGAGAAGAAAGTAGTGCACGACACAGGAAAGGCTAGAAAATATGATGAGGTGGAAGTGTCAACTTTCAATACTTACATTAGTCCGAAGAACTCATGCACTTATTATCGGTAACTCTCAATCTAATAAGGAGGTTTCACAAAGAGACAATTACCCCGAGGAGGGGTGTATGGGGGTTTGGTTATCCTTGCGCATCCTCGACTCATGGTACGTGAGTGTACTCTAATATCCGATCCCTCCAAAGATTAGCGATCCATCTAGTAGCTAGAGTTCTCAACTAGTTTTGTAGGTTTTTGAAAATAAACACGGATTGCCGAAAATACGACACCTATCACTAATAGGCTAGAGCTCTTGACACCAAAAGTTCAAACATTACTCACATCAAGACCTCAAAACTATTGCAAGTTACTACTAAGATTGAATAGCAACCTCAATTACCTACTCTCAAACAAGACACAACTTAGTGCAACAACCAACTCTCTTGACAAGATAAACATGAAAACTAAAGAGAGTTCCAGCAACAAACTAAAAAAAAGCCAAGGCTCTTGCTAAAGACAAACTAAGACTAAAACTAAACATGGTAGTAGCTACGAAAAGATAAAGAACACATAATAGCAAAAAGATAGGCATGAAGAATCCTATGATGTGTTCTAGATTTTGAAAGTGGAGCGTGTTTCACTCCCACACAAAGTAAGACGGGATCTAACTTGTTATTAAAAGCAACCAAAGCTAAAGAAAACTAAAAATAAAACCTAAGAACGAGACACTCCAAGCATAGCACATAACGCATGAAGTAATAAAAATATAGTGCAACGAGGGACGAACTGATAATTGTTGATGAAGAAGGGGATGTACGGGGGCATCCCCAAGCTTAGACACTTGAGTCTCCTTGAATATTTATTGGGGATGCATGGGGGCAACCCCAATCTTGAGCGCTTCACACTCCTGAATCTTCTTTCATCATCTTCCATCGCACACTTGAAAACTCCTTTCATACATAACTCATCATAAGCTGATTAGAGAGGTTAGTACCCTTAATAAATAATTTTTCCCACTGGATATAAAGATATTCTTGAAGAGCTACTGTTTCTCAAGATTGCCAAAAAAAAGTTCAAAGAAAAAGCAAGCTTAAGGTTTGCAAAAGTTATGAGAGACAAACGTGGCAGAATCTGTGAAAAACAGAACAGCAGGTAGTAAAGAATTTTTTTGGGGTACTTCTGCAACTCGAATAAAAAAACTCAGAACAGACGCTCGAAATTCAATTGTATGGAGCACGCTTTCCAAAAAATTCAGATCAAAAAGATGATATGGTGATTTGAGGCTAATTTTTCCGTCCAAGGATAGAATCTGTTTTCTGGACAGCATGTCACAACTTTTGAACTTTCTTGCAATCGGAGGCTAGACTTGGCACAAAGATTGAAACTAAAGATACAATGATGTTGCTACAGTAGTAACAATCATCAAGACCACTAAAAACTGAAAGTAAAAAACTCAAACTAAAGATAACAAGGGTTGTCTCCCTAGAGATCTTTCTTTATAGCCATAAAGATAGGCTTAAGATTTTAATGTTGCTCTCATAGGAATAAGAGTTGAAGCACAAAAGAGAGCATAAAGAAGCAAATACCAAACACATTTAAGTCTAACATGCTTCCTATGCAAAGGGATCTTGTAGAGAAATAACTCATTGAAGCATAAAGATATTAGCATAGGAAGGCAAAATAAATGCAACTTCAAAACCTTCAACATAAAGAGAGGGACTTGATATTATTGAAATATCTATAAGAATATGTTCCATTCTCATAATAATTTCCAGTAGGATCATGAATAAACTCAATAATATAAGTATCACATAAAGCATTGTTACCATGATCCACATGCAAAAGGGTACTCTTACTCTCCACATAAGCATAATCTTTCTCATTGGTAATATTGGGAATATGACTATCATAGACAGCTTGAACACTATAGATTAATTGTGTATTAGGAAGATGGCGTTCAAAAAGGGAGTAATTCCCTCCATGATTATGACAAGTTTCATAAGGATAATTACTCCTTATGTCCTAGGCAAAATAAGTGCAACTTCAAAACCTTCAACCTAAAGAGAGGGAACTTGATACTATTGGAATATATATAAGCATATGTTCCCCTCTCATAATAATTTTCAGTGGGATCATGAATAAACTCAACAATATAAGTATCACATAAAAAATTCTTATCATGATCCACAAGCATAGAAATTTTTTTACTCTCCACATAAGAAAAATCCTTCTCATTAGTAATAGTGGGAGCAAACTCATGAAAATAGCTATCACATGAATAATTCTTATCATGATACACTTGCAAACATTTATTCTTTATAGCATAAGTGTCATCACAATAATCATAATAGATAGGAGGCAAAGTATCATCAAAATAAATTTCGTCATCAAAAATTGGGAGGCTAAAAAGATCATCTTCATAAAACGTAGCATCCCCAAGCTTATAAGTTTGCATATCATTAACATCAAAGGTATTCAGAGAAGATATACTATTAACATTGCTACTAACATGAGTGTTGTGCAAATAATGAAGCTCCATAGGCTTTTTGATTTTCTCTTCAAACACTTCATGTCCCAACTCAAGGTAAAGCTCATAAAGCTCTCTCATAATATTTTTGTTGTTTTCCATAAGGCCTAACTAGTGAAAATAAAAACAAGAAACAAAAATATTTAATTGCAGAATCTAAACATATACCTTCAAGCACTCACCTCCCCGGCAACGGCGCCAGAAATAGCTTGATGTCTACGCACGCCTCTATTCTTGTAGACTATGTTGGGCCTCCAAGCGCAGAGGTTTGTAGGAAAGCAGCGATTTCCATCAAGTGGATGACCTAAGGTTTATCGAACTCAGGGAAGTAGAGGTTGAAGATGTTCTCTCTCAAGCAACCCTGCAATTAAGATACAAGAAGTCTCTTGTGTCCCCAACACACCTAATGCAACTAGGAGTTGTATAGGTGCACTAGTTCGGCGAATAGATGGTAAAATATGGGTGATAGGTGTGATAGTTGTATAGGCTTCATACTTTCACTAGTGGAAACTCTCAACAACATTAACATAGTCTAATCACATGATATTTCCCATAAAACATGCAATGAGGACGCACTCGGAGGTCATTCCTTTGTGGTCAAGAGAGGACGAGAATTATGTAGGGCTACAAAAGCACACCTCAAAGTTCGTAGTTCTCAATTTATGGATTTCCCAATGTCACCGCGGCCATCCAAAAAGAGTACCACAATCACCACAACATATCTCAAGGATAGTCAAAGACAAGCACCAAGAGACTCTCAATGTTCAATCCACACACAAAAGAGGAAATCACTCATGAAAATATCCTTCTAACCCATGTCCAATAGACCGGTGTCACCATGGTCTCGGGGATTATACTAGATAAGATCAATTGAGTACATCAATCCAATACATAGAGGAAGGAGAAATATCATGGGATCATCCTAGATTAACATAGCCTATGATCACAAGTAAGATCACATCATGGGAGAGAGAGAGAAACCACGTAGATCAAGATAACAGCCTTAGCCCCGAGGGGAACTACTCACACATGGACATGGTGAGAGATAGAGATTTGTTGATGGAGAGGTGCAGCCCGAAAAAGATGAAGGAGACGGCGGCGATGGCGGCGGCCACGTCGGCGGCGGCGCCCACGGCCACGGCCACGGCCACGGCGGTGGCCACGGCTTGGGGGCAGCGGCCCTTGGCCCCTTCTTCTTCCTTGGAGATGGTGCTGCTATGGAGATTGATCTCCTCCTCAAGAAGGCTGCCAAGGGGGAGGAATTTTCATGGTACCCTTTGATCTATGTTTTCCCTCTTTATATAGACTCTCGGATTCCCGTCATCCAGATTATTTCTTCTGTATGTCGGGGTTTCTGGAAGCATACGAACTCCGATTGGGCTGAACTTTATGTCTAAATCCGCTGGAAAACAATTCCCTACAACTTTGTAGTTTTAAGTTTTTCCGTTTGAGGCCGTCTTCTAGCGTTTCCGAGGCGATCTTTATAACCTGTATGGTGGGGACAGATTTCGGGAGAGTTAAAGTCCAACTCCTACAAGGCTCCTTTTTTTTTATTTTTCCTTTATCCAAGTAATTCCTACACATAAAGTACAAAACCAAGAACTTGTGCACTCTTGCAACCATAAATAGGTTAGTTCCAAAATATGTTATAAAGATATATGAAAGTATATAAAAAACATAGCAATATCACAATGAGTCCGACTATGTTATAGATACGTTTGGGACGTATCAGCCGGGTCCTAGGGTTTTACAATGAGTCCGACTATGACACGAGATGGAGTCCTATTCTATCTCCTTCTAGGCTATCCTCTCCTCCAAGGCGGTTAAGCTCCTTTCCTTGTACGTCGGTCTTGATATTGTAACTCGACCGATTCACAAGATGATTCTTCCTCTAGGACTTCTCTTCAAGGGGTTAGTCCATAGTGTCGGGGGGATGGATCAGGACCATAACCCGGCATACAGAAGACCCAGGTCGACTCAGTCCATGGAAGGACCAGAAGGAGAACCTGGTTTCTGGAGTGGGTCGTGCCTGGCATGAAGCCCGAAGACCGTAGAAGGAATAGGACTTACCTTGATACACAAGGAAATCATTTGTAACTAGATTTGGATTCCTTCTCATGTGGAAATCGGATTCTCGTAATCCTAGGGACCCGGCATCTATATAAGCTGGCACCCCGGGGAACCAAAAGGACAACTCAACATAGATCTTCTCGAGGCATAGGTAGCGATTCTGCATCTCTGTATTCGAGAAGTCGACACCCAATAATAGAAAAGAAGGAGTAGGTCTTTACCTTTCGAGGGGCCGAAACCTGAGTAAATATCGCGTCTTGTGATCTCGTCGACTTCCTCCCCGTATTCACCTCGCAGCAAAGGTCCCACACTAAGTTCTCCAATGAGGACATCTGTCGTGACTTTCCCACGATAGTTGGCGCCCACCGTGGGGCCTGCGCACGCAGGTGTAGTGATACTATAGGGAGCTCTGCGAGGTAGGCAAGGTTTCGTCTCCGGACGGATCACCAAAAGATGGCAAGAAAATCTCTACATCGACGACACCACCTGGGGTCCTGAAGCTGACTCCGTCGAGTCAGACCATTGAGTCCCAGTCTGTTCCATCCACATATCCATTGGTAGGACAAACAGATCTGAGCCAGAGCCAGATCGTGACGTCCTTGAAAAAGCCGTGAATCGGCTGATAGCCGACTCTAGGCATGTCTTCGGTGGATTCACCAATGGATCTCCAGGGGCGGCTTGCGCTGTCGAGACCTTGGAGCAGGATGACTCAGCGGAACTCTCTGATGCTGACTCAGGACCTAACGGAGGAAAGGACACAGATTCCTGGTCAATCCACTCAGCTGGGAGCAACAGGCTCGGATCAGGGCTGGAGGGGAACGATCTAGATTCTCCTTATTTCCTGTCGGGACCCGGGGTTAGCATATGCAAGTCCCGCTACGACATAGTCATATGGAGAGCCGAGAACCGTACCCACTTGTCTAAGCAGACAAGGCCAAGCACAGAACGTTCTCGGAAAGCATCGTACGTGAGGGGCATCCCATCCAGGCCGGATGATCAACTGAGATGGGTCCTCATCGTCCGCACACAACTCTAATGATATGGGTGATGGACTCCCATATTAAAAGACAAGTCGCCTCAACCATACTATCGACTATCTCATAACTCTTACATAGACTTACTCCAGCCCGATCACTTAGTCGGGGTCTAGGGCGGGCTCGATCATACCACAAAGTGTGCACGAGACATAGTATCGAACAATCGCATCGCGATGCCCCAAGCTGCGCACATCTAAGGGCCACTTGGTGTATGAAAGACCGCCAGCCAGATCACAACTAAGGTCTCAAAAACCCATACAAAGACATGCATGGTATAAACATACACGCAGCACATATGCCTTGTATGAACAGCAGGTATCATTGCAATTCTCTACAAAGTATATATTTTATTGATAACTCTCACAGAGTGACACAGAGATCACAAGCATGTGATCCAACATTACAACAGACAAGCGGAAGCAAAGTAGGTCTGAGTAAAGACAAGTTTAACAAATGGCTTAAGAAGCCTTATTTAAACACAAGCCCTCCACGAGGGAACCAGTCGTCTGACTGGGACTACACTAGCTTGGTCTTCAGTCGTCGAGCTCGATGAAGAAGCCACCTTCGGGGTCAGTGGGTTCATCTAAAACATAGAATAAGCAAACGTGAGTACAAAGTCGTACTCACCAAGACTTACATAGGAGCTATACTACTCATGCACATGTATCAAGGTAAAGGGAGGTGGGCTTCAATTGCAGAAGTGCCAGCTTTTACTTGGCTAGTCCTGAACTACGAGTACCAGACTTGAGGTAAGAAGCATACACGAGTCCACTACTTTCTCCAACCAATTACACCACTATGGTGCCTTCCTCGACTTCCCCATGAGAAAGCACGCCATAGCACTCACACTTATCTTCGTGTGTTTTACAAGTATCCAGTTCAAGTTGTCTAATAATCAAGCTAAGCTTTCCAAGCAATCCTTAACCGTGGACGCGGCTATTCGAATAGTTTTGTTAACCCTGCAGGGGTGTACCGCTACACACACATGATCATCAGTTACCGCCTTTGATCTCGACACCATTCAAGGGGTGTCAGCGAGGATGCTCACCACAAATGTTACCTCATAGCCTATCTAGTCCAAGAAAGCCGCCTACCTGGGTTGGCTACCACTATCGTGAACCCGGCCGGTTTACCGAAGTGGACCCAGGTGATGTGTGCGTGGTGCATAAGCCGGTCTCGGTTGAGCCGTTCTCTCACTTAACAACTAGGCCACAGGCCTACCAGAACTCTGAACTACTGCGACATCTGGACATCGAAAGGGATGAGTTAATAGGTTGAGAGAGGTCAGTGAGCCCAATGTGTGGTTGTGCTCTTCATCTTGGATCACCACACAAAAACTCGGACTTAGGGCGGTGTTCAACGAGACAACCCACTGTGTACTCCTACACAGCCTCTCATCGTTCACCTTGTATTAGGGTAGATTCACCAACACCTTTCCACCATCATCATCATGATCACTACCATCCCGACTCACATAACAGTAACATCTTTGTAACACTCTAAGCATGCAATAAGCAGTAACAATTGCAGGGGCCACATGATATCAATCAACTCCTACATTTGCTAGGATTGTGGTTTGCTAACTACTGTGACAAATGATAGCTCATGCAAAGGAATGGGTTCATCTATGCGGTAGAAACGTAGCATGCTAATCATCCTATACAATGCATAAGCGAGACATGAGAGGGAAGTGGGATTTTATCGACATGATCAATGGGGGTTTGCTTGCCTTGCTGACGAGGTTCGGGTTCAGGGTCTTCAACGAAGGGGGAAGCCTCCTGTTCCGGTTCCACCTCTATTCGACAAACAACAAACAAGGTAGCAAAGTAAATACAATGCACAATCACATGGTTGAAGGTTGAAACTTGATCTATATGTTTTGATGTGTGAAGCAATTCCACTTAAATGGGGTATTTGCAATTGAATTTGCAAATTTAAACTCCACATATGATTTCCAATTTAGCCAAGTTGCATATGAAATTGTTTGATCAAGTTAAACCATTTTTAAATGTGTATGATATGCCTCTGAAGTTCAAGTATAATGTGGTATGTTGCTATGGTTCAAATTGAAAAAGCATTTGAAATGAATTTTATTTAATTCCATTTAAACCAAATAGCAAATGCTACTGGTCCGATTTTAAATTCAACTCAAACATGGTTGAAAGTTGGATATTTGGATAGATTATTTTCTCCTGATCATTTTTCATATATTATTTGTTAAATTTGGAGTTAATATGAATTTTCTATGAATTTTCAAAATTTGGGGTATTTTCTGCCATTTCTGATTTATTTCATAAATAGAAATTCCTTTTACTGCGTCACTGTGACATCAGCATGGCGTTAGGGGGGCCACTGACAAGGGGGACCCACTGGTCAGCTTCTGGGTGTTAATTAAATATGTTTAATTCGATGTAAACTTAACCAGAGGGTTAAGTGTGGCCTTGGGCCCACATGGCAGTCACTGTGGGGGGGGATTAAGCTTAAGCTAATGACGTCCACGTCATCTCGCCGGCGGCTAGTCGCCGGCGACCTTCCAGCACGGCGGCGACACACGGGAGGACGATTCCGACGTCCATTTGAAGTGTTGCGACCTCCATCTTAAATCCCTCCCTTGCGCGCGTCGGTTGGTGCAGAGCAGCGCCACCGGAAGGCATCGGAGGAACGTCGGCGACGATCCCTAGTGGCGGCGGAGCCACGGCCTTGACGCAGTCGACGCTGCGCTGCCCGTGCTTGGCCATGCGCTAGCTGGACGGCCTCCTGGGAACGCCAGTTATGCGATGGACAGCACGGCGAGGACAGACGAGCAAAAGAGCAGCCCCACCGGCGACCATGGCGGCGGCGAGCTCCTGCTCTCATGGCGAAATGCAAAGGAGATGGAGAGAAACTCCGGGGTTGGTCGGGGAGGATGATGTAAGTGCATCAAGTGCCCTCCCCTTGAGGTTTTAGAGTTTGATGACAAAACGGTTAAGGGACTGATGTGTTTGTGAGTATACACATGAGAAAAGTCCCGGATGAGGTGTTTAACCACCAATGTTGACCCCCCAAAATGTTGGGGAACATTGGAGAAATCGGTGTGTTTCCTGAAGAATGAAGTTGTGCGAAATCCTGAGGAAGTAGGATTCTGAAGCGTTCGGTTGAAGCTGAAGCTGAAGACGATCCTGAGGAAGTAGGATCCTGAAGCGTTCGGTTGAAGCTGAAGCTGAAGACGATCCTGAGGAAGTTCGCGCTGAAGACGAAGTTGAAGTGTAGTCTTTGCTAAGACTTTTTATACTTCTTGAGTCGTAGGAGAAAACCGCACTGTTGGAGGGGTTGAGGAAAATGAGTTCCGTATTTCTGAGGAAGTGCTCAGTTAGGAATCCTGAAGAAAAACCCTGAGGAAATCTCCTGCAGTAGAAGTTCAGTTCCTCGGGTGTCTGAGACATTGTTCTTCAGGACACTGAGGAATCTGTCTTTGGTTGAGGAGTCTAGAGACTGCGAGCGCAGTTCTCCTGAAGAGAGAGTTATCTCCTGCAGTAGAAGTTCAGTCCTCATGTGTCTGAGACGTTGTTCTTCAGGACACTGAGGTAACTAACTTCGGTTGAGGAGTCTGGAGAGATAATACTTTGACCGTGCCACGTGTTGCGTGGTGAGAGGCTAGAACTTGTCTAGCAACGGTCATTTCCGAGGGCATGAGAGTAATTGCATGCATGGGCATTTATGTCCTTTTGCCTCGGGTTGCTCCGCGGCTATAAATAGCCACCCCCAGCCCCATTTGTGGGTTGGCTACTCCGGGAGAAAAACTGACACTTGTCATTTGAGAGCAACCCACCTCTGAGGAAACTGAAGAACCTATGTGAGGAAAACCACCAGCCTGAGTAGTTGAGCATTTCTGAGGAAGTCGGTTCGAGTGATCCGAAGCTATTTACTCTTGAAGACTGTGATCTTCCAGCCGGTGTAGAAGTCTTCAGTCTGAGGAAGTCAAGATGCAATTGTGACTTCCCGGAGTGACTGAGTTTGTGAAGGTTTCGGGAGTCTACCTTGAAGACTCACCTGAGTTATTGGACGGAGTCTGAGGACTTTAGTTCAAGGAGAACAAGGTGAAGACTATGTCTTCTGAGTTGAATCTCAGCCTCTCCAACCAGACGTAGAGTTGTCATAGCAACTTGAACTGGTCTACCAAACCAATGTCTTCATCTTCTGGTGATATCTCTTCAATCTCTTAAGCATCAGTATTATGTCTTCAGTATCTATGTTGACTTCTTGTGCTTCAGCTCTCCCTCTGCTATTTGTCTTCATACTATGCATCTGAAGCATTTCTGCTTATCTGAATTGATGTATTTCTGTTGCATTATGATGAGGTTCCCTAATGATTACATTCTGTGAAGTTTTATTTCTTCATGATTTTGGTTACTTCTTCAGCTTCATGATTGCTTCAGTCCTGAAGAAAATAAAAATCTGGTAGCAAAATTGAAAATCTCCCATTCACCCCCCCTCTGGTCGATATATTGCACTTTCAATTGGTATCAGAGCAAGGTACTCCCTTGTTCTGTGTGATTCGGTTTAACCACCTGGAGTTTTAGTTATGTCGACCTCAGGTACAATGAGCGTTGCCTCAAACTGCCCCATCTTCGACGGAACAGACTATCCATACTGGAAGAACAAGATGAGGATGCATCTTGAAGCCATTGACAAGGATCTGTGGGACATTGTTGATCAAGGTATTCCTGAAGCAAATCTGATGACTGCTCCCGAAGTTGTCAAGAAGAACTGGCAGCTTGATGCAAAAGCTCGAAGCATCATTGGTGGTCATCTCAATAAGGCTCAGTTCAACCGTATCAGTGGTCTGGATACTGCAAAGAAGATATGGACAAGACTGTCTAAAGTCAATGAAGGAGTCTCAGCTCAACGAGACTCACGAGTTGATACACTCCACAGTCTCTTCAATCGGTTCAAGAGGCTGGACAATGAGCACGTGCAACAAACCTTTGACAGACTCACTGACATATCCAATGAACTTCAAGCACTAGGTGCCGCTGATATCACAGATCATGAAGTTGTGAAGAAACTACTGAGGTCACTGGATGACTCATTTGAGTTCCTATCACTGATGATTCAAGAAAGGCCTGACTTCAAAACTCTGGATCCAGCGGACATTCTTGAGCGCCTCAATGCTCATGAACTGAAGCTCTCTGAAAAACGAGATTTATACAGCCCCACGCCTAAGGTCCGCGCGCTAAAAGCTAGAGCATGAAGAGTGTCCTCTGATGAAGAGTCTGATGCTGATACTGATAATCCTGAGACTCTCATTCGTGAACTTTCTCTCCTCACCAGAAAGTTTCAATGGTTCACGAAGAAGAATCGCATCGGAAACTCCTCAAGATCGTCCTCAAGAAAAAGCAAAGATGATGATTCTGTCGAAGCTAGAAAGAGAGTTTGCCACAAGTGCAAGAAACCTGGGCATTACATCGCTGAGTGTCCTTTATGGGAAAAGGAAGCTAAGCTGAAGAAGAAGAAGAAAGGGAAATATGACAGTTCTGATGAAAAGACAAAGAAGAAATCCTCAAGATCCTCAAAGTCTGCTGGATACAGGAATAGCAGTTCCCGTAAGGCTCGCGCTTATCTTGGGAAAGAATTGGACTCGGAAGAATCTGGTTCCAACCCTGATGCTGAGGAAGAAGAATATGAAGAATCTGAGGGTGTGGCTGGGTTGCCTCTTGCCACGACGTTTGTCTCAAAGTCAATCTTCAGCACTGAGGAATCTGGTCTATCACATGCTGATGATGAAGCTGAAGACACAACTCCTTCCTTCTGCTTCATGGCCAAGTCCTCCAAGGTATCTTCTTACTCATCATCAGATGAACCCTCTGATGAAGAACCTGATGAAAACTATGCTAAACTTGGTAAACTTGCATCTAAGCAACAACATGCACTTGAAAAGACTCAGATCTCACTAATCAAAAGTGATGATATGTTGGTTGAGGAAATGACGAAGACTCAAAAGTTGACTGATGAATCAAAAATTCTTCAGTCAAAGTTTGATGACTTGTTCAATCGTCATGAGGCACTCCTTACCGATCATGAAAAGCTGTCTCATGAGTTCCTCATGAGGAAACAAGAACTTGAACGTGTAAGCATATCTCATGACGATCTGAGGAAAGAAAATGATTCACTCCTCTCCCAACAGATCATCATGCCACAAGAAGGATTCAATCCTCCCTGTTTAAAATGCATAGAACATGATCAAATCATCTCTGTGTCTAGTTCCTCAATGTCTTCAGACTCTGTTATTTCTATTGCCTCTGTGGTATCTAACCCCTCATCTGAGGATACCATAGACATTGCTGAAGAAAATGCTAGGTTGAAGAGTCTACTGGAAACAGGCATCTTCAAGTGTCTGAAAGGACATCAGACCCTTTGTGACATTCTCAAGAAACAGATCCTCAACAGAAACCCGAGGAAAGAAGGTGTTGCATTCACTCGGAAACTCAACCCCGATGGGTCTTACTGGAAACCTGAGCAATATCCAGAGACCACTTGGGTTCGGGCAAAGATGCCTCCTCCTGATCCCTATACCTTATCTGGTTATGATGTTGTTTCTTCAGATGTGATGATTGAGTCATTTGACTCAAACTATAAACTGTTTAACAATGGTAATGGTGAGGTATTTGCCAGATACATCGGAGCTAACTGCAGGAACGGTTCTCCAGTCAAGCAGATCTGGATTCCGAAGGACCTCATCACTAACCTTCCTGTGAATGCAGATGCAAATCAGCCGAGGAGATCATCTGAGGACGATACCTCAAAAGGAAGTGATTATAATCATGTATCTGCTAATCATTTTGTTCACAGAGAAGCTCCACATCAGAATGCTTATTCATTTGTTTATCCTGATGCTACCATCTCACACCCCATTAGGTCTCATCACCCACATCAATCCTCATATGCCTCAAGACCACCCATGAAGATGTGGGTGGTTAAGAACTAATCATCCTTTCAGGGACATGTCCTGTGGCAATTACAATTTCTGCAGATCATATGCCCAGGACAACAACATTTGAGTCAGTTGAAGGATAATTATATTTTTTGGTTTCATAGAATCAATCCTGAGGAACATCCTGAGGAATGAATTCCGAGGAACCTTAAATTCCTCAAACTGAGACTGGCTCATAACTTGTTGTATGAGATACTAACTCATTTGCAGGGAAAGACTGAATGGGTGATGGACAGTGGATGCACAAATCACATGACTGGTGACAGAAATCTTCTTATGGAATCATCACTGAGTCCTTCTTCAAAGAAAACCATCACCTTCGCATTGATAAAGTCATGCTTGTTGTATCCCTTGGATAAAACTTGATGTCTGTATCTATGTTGTGTGATCTTGATCTCGCTGTTCTCTTCGGAAAACATGGTTGTATTGTCTTCATGGTTTGAGATAACTCCGTTGTCTTCAGTGGGGTTAGGAAAGGTGACCTGTATATTGTAGATTTCTCTGAAGGTCCTCAGGTTGCTACATGCCTCATGGCAAGAGCCTCAGAGTGCTGGCTATGGCATCGAAGACTCGACCACGCTGGAATGAGAAATCTTCAGAAGCTGGTACTGAAGAAACATGTCCTCGGGATTGAGGAAATCAGATTCTCAAAGGATCGGCTCTGTGGTGCTTGCGAAGCTGGAAAGATGACCAAGGACAAGCACCCAGCGAAGACCATCATGACTACTACGAGACCACTGGAATTGCTTCACATGGATCTATTCGGTCCTCAAAAGTACTCAAGCTTTGGAGGTAATATGTATGGTCTTGTTATTGTTGATGACTTCTCACGATACACTTGGGTGCATTTTCTTCTCTATAAGTTAGAAACCCCAGCAATCCTCAAGCGCTTCGCCCTCCGAGTCATGAACAACTACAACCTGAAGATCAAGCACATTCGAAGCGACAACGGGACTGAGTTCAAGAACTTCGGTGTGGAAGAATTCCTCGATGACTTGGGAATCACTCATGAATTCTCTTCTCCCTACACTCCTCAGCAAAATGGAGTTGTTGAGAGGAAGAATCAAACCCTCATCGAGATGGCTCGCACGATGCTGGCTGAGTACAATACTCCACTCAAGTGGTGGGCTGAAGCAATCAACACTGCATGCCACATCGTCAATCGAGTGTATCTTCATAAGTTCTTCAATAAAACATCATACGAGTTAATGGTCGGTAAGAAACCCAATGTAAGTTACTTCAAAGTATTCGGTGCGCCCTGCTGGATTCGTGATCCTCATCACAAGTCCAAATTTGCACCCAAAGCATGTGAGGGTTTCATGCTTGGTTATGGTATCAACTCGCACACCTACAGAGTCTTCAATATTAGTCATTATAAAATTGTTGAAACTGTAGACGTGCGATTTGATGAATCTGATGGCTCCCAAAGAGAGCACCTGCCACATGATTTAGGTGAAGCACCACCTGAATAACAGATCAAGAAGATGGGTGCTGGTGACATCATGCCTGTGGATCATCCTGAAGAAATCCATATACCTCCTGCTCCTGAAGAACATCCAAATCCTGATGAAAATAATCCTGATGACGATCCTGATCCTGAGGCTCCTGACACCCCTGAAGCTCCTGAAGCACCTGAAGCTGATGCAAATGAATCTGACAGCAGTGACGAAGATGCGCCTCAAGATCATCCTCCTCGACTTCCTCGTGTGGCAAATGAAGTTCAAGTGGACAAAATCCTCGCTGATGTCAACCTACCAGGTCCTCTTACTCGTGCAAGAGCGAATCGTATTGTTAACTTTTGTGGGAATTTCTCGTTTGTATCAATTTCAGAACCCACCAAAGTCACCGAGGCATTCCAAGAAGCGGAATGGATTCAAGCCTTGCAAGACGAACTTCTTCAGTTTAAACTGAATGATGTTTGGGAAGTTGTCAAACGTCCTAATCCTCGAGTTCACAATGTCATTGGCACGAAGTGGATCTACCGCAACAAACTCGATGAAGATGGACAAGTCATCAGAAACAAAGCTCGCCTCGTAGCTCAAGGATATACTCAAGTCGAGGGGATCGACTTCGGTGAAACCTTTGCTCCTGTTGCTAGACTTGAGTCCATTCGTATTATGCTTGCATTCGCTAACCATCATAATATCAAGTTATATCAAATGGATGTGAAAAGTGCCTTCCTCAATAGCAATATCGAGGAAGAAGTATATGTTTCTCAACCTCCAGGATTTGAAGACGCAAAGAAACCTGATATGGTGTACAGATTGAAGAAAGCCCTCTATGGACTGAAGCAAGCCCCTCGGGCTTGGTATGACACACTAAGGGACTTCCTCATCAGCAAGGGCTTCAAATCTGGTTCCCTTGATCCAACTCTTTTCACAAAACGATATGATGATGCATTATTCATATGTCAAATTTATGTTGATGACATAATATTTGGATGCACTAACAAGAAATACAGTGAAGAATTTGCATTATTGATGAGTGAACAGTATCAGATGTCGATGATGGGCGAACTAAAGTTCTTCTTAGGGCTCCAAATTCGTCAACAACGCAACGGCATCTTCATCTCTTAGGAAATGTACCTCATGGAGTGCCTGAGGAAATTCGGGATGCAAGAATGCAAGGGCATCAAGACACCGATGCCCACAAATGGACAGCTGGGTCCTGATGAAAATGGCAAGGACTACGATCAAAAGGTATACCGCTCCATGATAGGTTCTCTGCTATATCTATGTGCATCTAGACCTGATATAATGTTGAGCGTTTGCATGTGTGCCCGATTCCAAGCGGCACCAAAGGAGTCGCATCACCAAGCGGTGAAACGAATTCTTCGATATTTGGCTCACACCCCGTCGCTATGCTTATGGTATTCAAAAGGCACACAGCTGGATCTCGTCGGATACACAGACTCAGATTATGCTGGAGATCGAGTGGATCGGAAGTCTACCTCAGGAACATGTCACTTCCTCGGACGTTCTCTTGTGTGCTGGTCATCGAAGAAGCAGAACCGCGTCTCCCTCTCCACCGCTGAAGCTGAATACATTGCTGCTGGTGCAAGCTGCTCACAGCTTCTTTGGATGAAGCAAACCCTGAAGGACTACGGCATCAACCTGAAGAAAGTACCACTATTATGTGACAATGAGAGCGCCATCAAGATCTCTCAGAATCCAGTACATCACTCGAGGACGAAGCATATTGAGATACGGTATCACTTTCTTCGGGATCATGTATTGAAGGAAGATATCGTCATCAGGCACGTGAAGACTGAAGACCAACTTGCTGATATATTCACTAAGCCTTTGGATGAGAAGCGATTTAGCACTCTGAGGTGTGAGCTAAATATCTTAGATTCCTCAAACGTCAAGTGAATGGACACACATCCTAACGCTTAAACAATATTGATGAATCCTGATGCACAACACACGATGCGTCGTACTCCTCAAATCATGAGGAACTACCTTGCTAAGTGTGAAGAAATTAACGTGGAATTGACTCAAGATCCATACGACAATTGTATGGTATCAAGTGTCTCATTCCCTATAAGGTGGGTAGCGCCACCGCCCAAACACCTCAGGAGTTGGTGTCTCAACTTCCTCAGGATTTGATGTTACTCAGCTTCCTCAGGATTCGAAGTCTTCATTTCTGATGATTATCGTGTTTGTCCTCGACAGCGTTCACCTATAGTTATTGTTCTTCAACTTTTGCTTATTCATCTAGGTGAACGTGATCGGACCCGTCCCTCTATGCTCACTTATCTAATCTGTCTATCTCATATGCGTTCATCCGGAAATCATGTATTCCTCAGACTGAGACCATTTGTCTTCATCCTCAGCCCATATCCTCAAGTTCCTCAAATCACGGATTTTCTGTTACAACTGTATTCAATTTTTTGCGATTTTACCGCACGTCGTGATTATCCACCATTAATATCGCCACTGAGGATCCCAACAATCCGGGGCAATCTCGTCCACAAATTTCGCAACCCCCTCAGCCTTTCACCCCTCTATAAATAGCCATCTACCCCCCCCGGTCATTTCCCCCACCCCTTCTCTCACTCTCGCGCCGCCGCCCTTGAGCTCCTCAAGCTCGTGCACTCACCTCGCCTGAGTTCGCCGTCGCCGGAGACGAAGACTTGTTGTTCCTCAGCATTCGCCTCAAGTCTGGTATGCTTATTCCTCAGTGGATTATTCCTCAGCGTATTATTCCTCAGTAATTTTGTGTCCTCAAGCCAGTTCCTCCCCAATTGTACTGCTAGCTTTCTGAGACCTATACCTATGCCTCATTCCTTTGTTTTCCTCAGCTTATTCCTCATGAACGCATATAACCGTACCCCACTTCCCTCGCAACTTAATTCTGTCACAGGTACATGTCTGCTGAGGAATCGTATGGTTCTCATAGTCTCACTTCATTTGTAGCTCAGCTCGAACGTACAATTCCTCAGTCTCCACCGCTGAAGCAAATGGCTCCTCGACGTAAGCACACTGATACCGCTAAAGACTTTCCCCCGAAGCTATATGAAAAGCTGAAGACTCCTGAACGTGAAACCGCTGATGAACGTAAGAAACGGGTACAGAAAATCACGAGGGAATGGGCCAAGCGTTGGGTGGCCTATCAATGGCTTAATCCTCAGCATGAGGAAATGTTTGCAGTAAATCCGCCACTGAAGACCTTGGGTATCAAGGCTCGACCTCCACCAGCGCCTGGAGTCATTCCTGATCCCACAACAATGCGCACTCCTGAAGACTTTCCTGAAGCATATGAGCAGTACCTCAAGCGCTCTCGCAGCCGTGTCAAGAGTCTGGTTCGTGACATGACTGCTTCAATATAGATTCCGCCTCAAGATCAGTCTAAACCCAGACAACAACCTCCGCCTCAGCACCGCAAAAAGGCCCCTGGCATGAAACCTCAAGTTGTTGGCTCCTCATGTCAACGCACAGATGGTGCTGCCCCCTCCTCAAGGATACGCACTGATGAATCTGGAGCTCCTGAGGCCTCAACCACAATGCCTCAGCCTCAGCTGAAGACCAAAATTGTTCTTCAACGTGGCCCTCGCCCCTCCCCAAAGAAAACTACTATGCGTGGCGCCATTCATCATACTCCTCAATCTTCTGATGATGAAGATGAATTTGAGGATTTGGCCGGCTTCGTCGCCACTGAAGCTGATAAGATTGAATACGTGCGTGCTGCGGCCAGACGCAAAGCTGAAGCAACGGGTTCAGAAATCCCGCTTCTCCTTGATCCCAAGAAGATCTTGGAGTATGTCGGGACCCGGGGTTAGCGTATGCAAGCCTCGCTACAACACAATCATATGGAGAGCCGAGAACCGTACCCACTCGTCTAAGAAGACAAGGCCAAGCACAGAACGTTCTCGGAAAGCATCGAACGTGAGGGGCATCCCATCCAGGCCGGATGATCAACTGAAATGGGTCCTCATCGTCCGCACACAAGTCTAATTGATATGGGTGGTGAACTCCCATACTCATAGACAAGTCGCCTCAACCATACTATCGATTGTATTATAACCCTTACATAGACTTACTCCAGCCCGATCACTTAGTCGGGGTCTAGGGCGGGCTCGATCATACATCAAAGTGTGCACGAGACGGAGTCTCGAGCAATCGCATCGCGATGCCCCAAGCTGCGCACATCTAAGGGCCACTTGGTGTATAAAAGACCGCCAGCCAGATCACAACTAAGGTCTCGAAAACCCATACTAAGACATGCATCTTATAAACATACACGGAGCACACATGTCTAGTATGAACAGCAGGTATCATTGCAATTCTCTACAATGTATACATCTTTATTGATAACTCTTACAGAGTGCACACAGAGATCACAAGCATGTGATCCAACATTACAACAGACAAGCGGAAGCAAAGTAGGTCTGAGTACAGACAAGTTTAACAAATGGTTTAGAGAAGCCTTATCTAAAAACAAGCCCTCCACGAGGGAACCAGTCGTCTGACTGGGACTACACTAGCTTGGTCTTGGTCTGAGTCTTCATTCTTCAATCTTCGGGTAGAAGCCACCATCGGGGTCGGTGGGTTCATCTAAAACATAGAATAAGAAAACGTGAGTACAAAGTCGTACTCAGCAAGACTTACATAGGAGCTATACTACTCATGCACATGTATCAAGGTAAAGAGAGGTGGGGTTTCACTTGCAGAAGTGCCAGCTTTGACTTGGATAGTCCTGAACTACGAGTACCAGACTTGAGGTAAGAAGCGTACACGAGTCCAACTACATCTCTTCAACCAATTATACCACTATGGTTACTTCCTCGACTTCCCCACGAGAAGCACACAATAGCACTCACGCTTATCTTGGTGTGTTTTAGAAGTATCCAGTTCAAGTTGTCCAATAATCAAGCTAAGCTTTCCGAGCAGTCCATAACCGCGGACGCGGCTATTCGAATAGTATTATTAACCCTGCAGGGGTGTACCGCTACACACACGTGTCATCAGTTACCGCCTTTTGCGTGTCACCGTTCAAGAGATGACAGCGAGGATGCCACCAAAATTGTTACCTCATAGCCGATCTAGTCCATGAAAGCCGCCTATCTAGGTTGTCTTCCACTATCGTGAACCCGGCCGGTTTACCGAAGTGGACCCAGACGATGTGTGCATCGTGCGAAAGCCGGTATCGGATGAGCCGTTCTCTCACTTGGCTACCAGTCCACAATACCTACAGAAATCCGAACTACTGCGACATATGGACATCGAAGGGGATGAGTTAGTAAGCTGAGAGGGGTCAGTGAGCCCAATGTGTGGTTGTACTCTTCATCTTGGATCACCACACAAGAACTCGGACTTAGGGCGGTGTTCAACGAGACAACCCACCGTGTACTCCTACACAGCCTCTCATCGTTCACCTTGTATTAGGGTAGATTCACCAACACCTTTCCACCAACATCATCATGATCACTACCATCCCGACTCACATAACAGTAACATCATGGTATCACTCTAAGCATGCAATAAGCAGTAACAATTGCAGGGGCCACATGATATCAATCAACTCCTACAGTTGCTAGGATTGTGGTTTGCCTACTACTGTGACAAAAGATAGGTCATGCAAAGGAATGGGTTCATCCGTGTGGTAGAAACGTAGCATGGTAATCATCCTAAACAATGCATAAGCGAGACATGAGAGGGAAGTGGGATTTTATCGACATGATCAATGGGGGTTTGCTTGCCTTGCTGACGAGGTTCGGTAACGGTGTCTTCAACGAAGGGGGTGGCCTCCGATTCCGGTTGCACGTCTATCAGCAACATGACAATCATAGGATCAACATAATGTACAATGCACAATCACATGAATAAGATTGTAATGGTGATGTTCATGGTACTGATGTGTTGAGCATTCCATTTAAAAGGAGTATGTTGCATTTGAAATGCAAATTCAAACTCCATTTGATTTATCGATGAAATTCAAATGCATTTGAATGCATGAAAGTTTATTTGAAAAGGTTGATCATGAAGTGATGTGGTATAGTTGAGATAATGTTTCTGATGTGGGGGTGAAACCATTCAAATTAAGTGTGTTGCAAAGTCAATTGCAAAATCACTCCAAATTTGAATTTGAAAAGGATCCATATGCATGTTTGCTACGTTTCACCCTTTTTAAAATGGTCAAACATAAAAACAAATTGCATATTCATAATCCTTGTATTTTTCTGATAAGTTTAGACATATTATTTGTTCAATTTGGAGTTAATATGAATTAGTTATTGAATTTCAAAGTTTAAAGCATTTTCTGGAATTTTCTGGATTTATATAATGATATATTCGAATTACTGCGTCAGCACTGCGCCAGCATGGCGTCAGCAGGGGGCTGACCTGTCAAACTGACTAGGGGGCCCCACCTGTCAATGACACAGGGGGGTTAATCCCGTGTTTAAATTAATCTGTGATTAAATAGAGGGCCCTGGGCCCAGTCGTCAGTGGCTCAGGGGTTGGATTAGGGGTGGGGTTAGGCTTGGGCTAAACTGCCCACCGGCTTTTAGCCGGCGGCGACCACAGTGCGCGGCGGAGGATCGCCGGAGGGGCTTCCGGCTGTCATTTGGAGCACCAGGAGCACGTGGAGGAAGCTCTTGAGGAGCCGCATCACATACGCTACGCGGGGGTCACCGGGGAGGCCGCAGTCGTCGACGGCGAGCACTCGTGGTGGCCGCCGGAGACGGTGCACGGCGGCGTCGGCTATTTCGGGCACCAAATCGCGCGCTGGGAGAGGGGAAAGAAGCAGGGGCTCACCCTGATTGTGATGGAGTAGTCGAAGAGGCCGGAGGAACTGTGGCTGCGGCGGAATCGACGACGAGCTCTTGCGGGTCCAGCGGCGGCTCGGCGAAGAGGACGGCGTGCTCGGGGCTCCCGGCCTCGATTGCTTGCACACGGAGACGAAGACGATGACGGCGCGCGCCATGGACAAGTTGGTGAGGCGAGAAGAGGCCGTTGGCCACGTCGATGCGGCGGCGTGCTCCGCGGCGATCTTCGGGCGGCGATGAATACAGCGAGGGAGAGGGTAAGGAGGAGCCAGAGGAGGGGGAAAAGAGCAACGACGTCTCAGGACGTCTCCAGGCGCAAGGACATGGACGGGGGAAGCAGCTGCGTGGCCGTGGCGTCGGCGGCAGCGTGCATGCATTACAGCGAGCACCTTCGGGGCGCGGGGGAGGTAGACGACAAGGTGGGATGGGCTGGGCCGGCTGCTGGGCTGGGGGGGGGGGTTAGTTGGGCTTCTTCGCAGGTAAGCCCCTTTTCTTAAATCTTTTCTGTTTTCTTTTCTGTAATAGGTTGGCCATGCTAAAATAAATAGCTAGGCATTTTTAAAAATGCTGAAACTTTTTATATGGCCTGATGATATAATATAGTAGCCACTTATAAAGTTTGGCACTTTTTAAAAAATCAAATCATTTGAACTTTAATTCAAATGGGGGTTTAAATTTAATTCCAAGGCATTGTTTGAAAATTAGAAAATTCCATGAGCATGGGATTGCTCCCAAATCACTTTTAAAATGATCAGCATCATTTATAGGAATTTTCCAAATACTCAAATGAATTTTGGAAAAAGATTTTTATCTGGCCATTTGATTTAAATTCTCAGGGCTTTTCTTTTCCCCATTTTTGAATTTTCTTTTGAATTTTTGCATGATGCAAAGGCACAATAAAACCCTAGCACTTACCTAAGTTGGGGTTTTGACAACTCGCCCCCACTCAAAAGAATCTCGTCCCGAGATTCAGAAGTCTGCGGGAGGAAGGAGGGGTACTCGGCACGGAGATGGTCTTCTCTTTCCCACGTGGCTTCTCTCTCAGAGTGGCGTGACCATTGAACTTTCAGAAACTTGATCTTCTTTCGGCGAGTGACACGCTCTGTGGAATCAAGAATACGGACGGGGTATTCTCGATAAGAAAGGTCATCTTGGAGATCAAGCGTTTCATGGTCGACTTCGCGGATGGGGTCCTTGAAGCAACGCCTGAGTTGTGACACATGGAATACATCATGTACTCGGAAAAGGTGCGGAGGTAGTTCAAGTTGGTAGGCAACTTCTCCACGTTTAGCAAGAATGCGGAAAGGTCCGATGTAACGTGGGGCCAACTTGCCTTTGATACCAAAACATTGGGTTCCCTTCAGAGGAGTAACCCGAAGGTAAGCCTTCTCATCCAGATTGTAGCTCTCTTTCCTATGATGACGATCATAGTAGCTTTTCTGGCGAGACTGGGCTGCTTTCAATTGATCACGAACAATGCGAACTTTCTCTTCTGCTTCCTTGATCATGTCCGGTCCAAAGAATTGTCTTTCACCAGTTTCTGACCAGTTTAAAGGTGTTCGACATCGTCGTCCAAAAAGGAGTTCAAAAGGAGCCATGTTCAGACTAGATTGAAAACTATTGTTATAAGCAAATTCGGCGAATGGCAGAGACTTCTCCCAATTCTTTCCGAATGAGATAACACAAGCTCTGAGCATGTCTTCAAGAATCTGGTTAATCCTTTCGACTTGACCGCTAGACTGAGGATGGAAAGCTGTACTAAAGGAGAGATGAGTTCCCATAGCATTCTGAAAGCTTCCCCAAAATCTAGAGGTGAAAAGGCTACCGCGATCAGAATTGATTTCCAAAGGAACACCGTGAAGGGATACAATTCTAGAGACGTACAAGTCCGCTAATTGGCTAGCAGTTATAGACTCGCGAACTGGAAGGAAGTGAGTAACTTTGGAAAGCCTATCTATGACAACGAAGATGGCATCGTTTCCTTTCTGGGTTTTTGGAAAGCCGGAGATAAAATCCATAATGACTTTGTCCCATTTCCACTCGGGGATAGGCAAAGGTCTAAGAGTACCAGCAGGTCTTTGATGTTCTGCCTTAACGCAGCGACAAACATCACATTCAGCAATAAACTGAGCAATTTCTCTCTTCATCCTAGTCCACCAAAATCTCTGGCGTAGATCTCGGTACATTTTTGTGCTACCGGGATGAATCGAGAGGGGTGTGTCATGGGCTTCTTTGAGGATGAGTTGCCTTAGTTCCCTATTCTTAGGTACTACCAAACGGTTTTCAAAGAATACCGTTCCTCTCCTATCTGTGGAGAAACATTTAGCAACTCCGCTAGCAATGTTCTCCTTGATCCGGCGAACACCTGGTGCACGCCTTTGGGAAACTATGATTTGATCATCAAGGGTTGGTTTCGCCACCAAGTTGAAAAGAGATCCACGAGGAACAATCTCGAGATTAAGCTTTCGAAATTCCTCATGAAGAAGTGGTTGATACTGTTGTAACATGAGGTTGTTACAATACGACTTACGACTTAGTGCATCAGCCATGACATTGGCTTTGCCTGGGGTGTAAGAAATTCCTAAGTCATAATCTTTTATCAACTCAATCCAGCATCTTTACCTGAGATTAAGATCTGGCTGGGTGAATATATATTTGAGGCTTTGGTGGTCGGAATAGATCTCACAATGATTACCAAGGAGGTAATGTCGCCAAGTTGTTAGGGCATGAACTACGGCAGCGAGTTCAAGGTCATGGGTAGGATAGTTCTCTTCATGTGGTCGCAACTGGCGTGAAGCATAAGCTACCACATGTCTATCTTGCATAAGTATGCATCCTAACCCTTGCCGTGATGCGTCACAAAAGATCTCGAAATTCTTTTTGGTGTCTAGAGGTACAAGTATGGGTGCAGAAGTCAATCTTTTTAGCTCTTGAAATATTTCCTCGCACTTGGGAGTCCATAGGAATTTCTTATCTTTCTTGAGGAGTTCAGTTAGAGGCTTTGCAACTTTAGAAAAGTTCTCGACGAAGCGGCGGCAATAGCTGGCTAGGCCAAGAAAACTCCTAACTTGCTTAACCGATTCAGGTGGAGTCCAGTCAAGGACGGCCTGAACTCTCTCGGGATTCATAGCAATGCCTTTTGCAGAAATCACGTGGCCTAAGTAGGTCACTTCTGGTAGCCAAAATTCACACTTGGAGAATATAGCATACAGGCGATGCTCTCTAAGTTTCATCAATACCAGCCTTAGGTGTTCGGCATGTTCTTCTTCGTTCTTCGAGTAGATGAGAATATCATCAAGATAAACCACAACAAATTTATCTAGGTACTCCATGAAGATCGAATTCATCATGCGTGAGAAAGTGGCGGGGGCATTGGATAAACCAAAAGACATGACGGTGTACTCGTAAAGACCATAACGAGTAGTAAAAGCCGTTTTGGGAATGTCGTCGTTTCGGATTTTGATTTGATGATAGCCTAATCTCAAATCCATCTTGGAGAAGACAAAGGATCCTGCAAGTTGATCATAAAGATCATTGATCCTGGGCAATGGGTACTTGTTCTTTATCGTCGCTAAATTTAGCGGGCGATAGTCTACGCACATCCTTTCTGTTCCATCTTTCTTCGTTACGAACAGAACGGGGCAACCCCATGGCGATGAGCTAGGGCGGATGAAGCCTTTTTCCAACAAAGCTTCCAGTTGGGTTTTTAAGCTCAGCTAACTCACATGGGGCCATTTTGTATGGGCGTTTGGAAATTGGGGCGGTTCCTGGTGCAAGATCTACAATGAACTCTACACATCTGTCGGGTGGCTAGGTTTAAGGAGTTTGGTTACTGGATGGTTTTCCTGAGGATGACCATGGTTTACTAGGGGCTACAACAGATATGTCAGAGTAACAAAGTACCCCAACACGATGGTTAGTGTGTTCCTTCTGGCTAGAAGACATCTAAAGTGGGAGGAAGAACTGCAAATGAATCACTATAAGTTTCTAGAACAAAACCTACAATAAACTCTATGGAACTGTCGGGCATGCCACCTAGAAAACTTCTGGAAGGACACCCGAAAAAGATAGAAGGATTTTGCAAATGCATCAGATTATGTAGAAACCTGGGATGACTCGGACAGCATAACGGTTGTAATTGTAAGAAATTTCTTTTCTTGCAATGTAGAAACAACACTTACATAATACGATGTAAGAAATCAGCATTACAACAATGCTAGGAAACCGGACACAACTTTCCTACGGTTACAAGGAAGCAAACAACGAGATGTTCTAATCAGAAAGAGGTGAGCCTAGTACTATCTTCCCGTAGAATAAGATGAGGGTGACTCAGAACTAAGATCGATGAGGGTAAGGAGAAAAAGAAGCCTTACGTTGTTCCCTTATATACCCAGAGTAACTATATAACTATAGAAGGCTAGACTCGACTTCGGCCAAGGCTGATAATCCTACAGTCAGTCCTGCTCTGATACCAAGTCTGTCGGGACCCGGGGTTAGCGTATGCAAGCCTCGCTACAACACAATCATATGGAGAGCCGAGAACCATACCCACTTGTCTAAGAAGACAAGGCCAAGCACAGAACGTTCTCGGAAAGCATCGAACGTGAGGGGCATCCCATCCAGGCCGGATGATCAACTGAAATGGGTCCTCATCGTCCGCACACAAGTCTAATTGATATGGGTGGTGAACTCCCATACTCATAGACAAGTTGCCTCAACCATACTATCGATTGTATTATAACCCTTACATAGACTTACTCCAGCCCGATCACTTAGTCGGGGTCTAGGGCGGGCTCGATCATACATCAAAGTGTGCACGAGACGGAGTCTCGAGCAATCGCATCGCGATGCCCCAAGCTGCGCACATCTAAGGGTCAGTTGGTGTATAAAAGACCGCCAGCCAGATCACAACTAAGGTCTCGAAAACCCATACTAAGACATGCATGTTATAAACATACACGCAGCACACATATCTAGTATGAACAGCAGGTAACATTGCAATTCTCTACAATGTATACATCTTTATTGATAACTCTTACAGAGTGCACACAGACAAGCGGAAGTAGGTCTGAGTACAGACAAGTTTAACAAATGGCTTAGAGAAGCCTTATCTAAAAACAAGCCCTCCACGAGGGAACCAGTCATCTTGGATCACCACACAAGAACTCGGACTTAGGGCGGTGTTCAACGAGACAACCCACCGTGTACTCCTACACAGCCTCTCATCGTTCACCTTGTATTAGGGTAGATTCACCAACACCTTTCCACCAACATCATCATGATCACTACCATCCCGACTCACATAACAGTAACATCAAGGTATCACTCTAAGCATTTAATAAGCAGTAACAATTGCAGGGGCCACATGATATCAATCAACTCCTACAGTTGCTAGGATTGTGGTTTGCCTACTACTGTGACAAAAGATAGGTCATGCAAAGGAATGGTTTCATCTATGCGGTAGACGTAGCATGGTAATCATCCTAAAAAATTCATAAGCGAGACATGATAGGGAAGTGGGATTTTATCGACATGATCAATGGGGGTTTGCTTGCCTTGCTGACGAGGTTCGGTAACGGTGTCTTCAACGAAGGGGGTGGCCTCCGATTCCGGTTGCACGTCTATCAGCCACATGACAATCATAGGATCAACATAATGTACAATGCACAATCACATGAATAAGATTGTAATGGTGATGTTCATGGTACTGATGTGTTGAGCATTCCATTTAAAAGGAGTATATTGCATTTGAAATGCAAATTCAAACTCCATTTGATTTATCGATGAAATTCAAATGCATTTGAATGCATGAAAGTTTATTTGAAAAGGTTGATCATGAAGTGATGTGGTATAGTTGAGATAATGTTTCTGATGTGGGGGTGAAACCATTCAAATTAAGTGTGTTGCAAAGTCAATTGCAAAATCACTCCAAATTTGAATTTTAAAAGGATCCATATGCATGTTTCTACGGTTCACCCATTTTAAAATGGTCAAACATAAAACAAATTGCATATTCATAATTCTTCTATTTTTCTGATAATTTTAGACATATTATTTGTCCAATTTGGAGTTAATATGAATTAGTTATTGAATTTCAAAGTTTAAAGCATTTTCTTAAATTTTCTGGATTTATATAATCATATATTCGAATTACTGCGTCAGCAGGGGGCTGACCAGTCAAACTGACTAGGGGGCCCCACCTGTCAATGACACAGGGGGGTTAATCCCCTGTTTAAATTAATCTGTGATTAAATAGAGGCCCTGGGCCCAGTCGTCAGTGGCTCAGGGGTTGGATTAGGGGTGGGGTTAGGCTTGGGCTAAACTGCCCACCGGCGTTTAGCTGGCGGCGACCACAGTGCGCGGCGGAGGATCGCCGGAGGGGCTTCCGGCTGTCATTTGGAGCGCCAGGAGCATGTGGAGGAAGTTCTTGAGGAGCCGCATCACTTCCGCTACGCGGGGGTCACCGGGGAGGCCGCAGTCGTCGACGGCGAGCACTCGTGGCGGCGGCCGGAGATGGTGCACGACGGCGTCGGCTATTTCGGGCACCAAATCGCGCGCTGCGAGAGGGTAAAGAAGCAGGGGCTCACCCTGATTGTGATGGAGTAGTCGAAGAGGCCGCAGGAACTGCGGCTGCGGTGGAATCGACGACGAGCTCTTGCGGGTCCAGCGGCGGCTCGGCGAAGAGGACGGCGTGCTCGGGGCTCCCGGCCTCGATTGCTTGCACACGGAGACGAAGACCATGACGGCGCGCGCCCTGGAAAAGTTGGTGAGGCGAGAAGAGGCCGTTGGCCACGTCGATGCGGCGGCGTGCTCCGCGGAGAGCTTCGGGCGGCGATGAATACGGCGAGGGAGAGGGTAAGGAGGACCCAGAGGAGGGGGAAAAGAGCCATGACATCTCAGGACGTCTCCAGGCGCAAGGACGTGGACGGGGGAAGCAGCTGCGTGGCCATGGCGTCGGCGGCGGCGTGCATGCATTACAGCGAGCACCTTTGGGGCACGGGGGAGGTAGACGACAAGGTGGGATGGGTTGGGTCGGCTGCTGGGCTGGGGGGGGAATTAGTTGGGCTTCTTCGCAGGTAAGCCCCTTTTCTTAAATCTTTTCTGTTTTCTTTTCTGTAATAGGTTGGCCATGCTAAAATAAATAGCTAGGCATTTTTTGAAATGCTGAAACTTTTTATATGGCCTCATGATATAATATAGTAGCCACTTATAAAGTTTGGCACTTTTTTAAAAATCAAATCATTTGAACTTTAATTCAAATGGGGGTTTGAATTTAATTTCAAGGCATTGTTTGAAAATTAGAAAATTCCATGAGCATGGGATTTCTCCCAAATAACTTTTAAAATGATCAGCGTCATTTATAGGAATTTTCCAAATACTCAAATGAATTTTGGAAAAAGATTTTTATCTGGCCATTTGATTTAAATTATCAGGGCTTTTCTTTTCCCCATTTTTGAATTTTCTTTTGAATTTTTGCATGATGCAAAGGCACAATAAAACCCTAGCACTTACCTAAGTTGGGGTTCTGACAGAGTACATTGAGATTTGGTCTGTTAAGCCTGACACTCTGCTTGATGATTTGGACATCCCGAAAGACATCAAATTCTATGTTCAACAATTCCTCATAAACGAGATTCATCAATGAGATCTTCAGAAACAGTTGAAGGCCAAACTGAAGAAAGTCCTCAGTGACTTCAAAAAGAAACTTATCACTGATGTTACTCCTCAGGAGTTTATAGAGCATCAATGTGAAGTTCAACGCCTCAACATTGAGTTCGCTGCCAACCTTACTTATATTGGCAAATCCAAAGAACGGATCTCTCAACAGATGGCAAAGTTGATGAAGCTTCGACAGCCTGCTTCCTCAGTACCCACTTATGCCACTTCTAAAAGCCTCAAGCTCCTGCCTGATGCCCAACCCTCAACTCCACCTGCTGCGAAGAAGCCTACTGTTGAAGAACCCATTGATGCTACACCAGTTTCCTCAGCTCCTCCGACCAAACAGGCCGCTGATACCACCGTTCATATTACTGCTGCCTCAACTCCACCTCAAAATCCTCAGCACAGCTTAATCGTCTTCACTCCAACCCCTGCTGCAACACCCATTGTTCCAACTCCACCGTCCCCACCGCCACCAACTATCACTAAAGTTGAAGACATGGACGTCGACATTATGGATGATGGAACTCCTCGTGTCCATGATGATGACTATGGGCTGACACAGTCACCCACTCATACCGTCTTCTCACCTGAACCTCACTCCGACACCGTAACCGAGGTGCTTCATGACACTTCTCTGCAGTCTGAAGACTCTGTTGGTGCATCATCCTCAGCGTCTGATGCTGATGACCCTGAAGCCTCCAGTGCTCCAACAAATTCTGGTGCTAAAACTGATGCTGCAGCAAACACTACCACTGATACTGATGCTGCTGACACTACAACTGCTGATCCTCAGCCAGACCCACCTGCTGCTGAAACTGAAGCTGAAGCCGAACAAAGCACAAATGCCCCTCCTGAAGCAGAAAACAGTACAAATGTTGAAGCCTCAAAGGATGGCTCTGAAGACAAACAGGCCACATCACCTCGTCTCCCCAAGAACATCAACACATCTGTGCCTGACGCATCTGCAGCGACTCCGCCTCAGCCTCAGGCCACTCTTCAGATTGAAGTGCCTCAAGCGCCTTCCCCGCCTCAAGGCCCAGTTCAAGCTCAGTCCTTGTATCCGAAGCAGAAGCGACCATTCTTCCGTGACCTTGAAGCTGATGATACTCCAAGCTTTGATGCTACTGATTTCTTCAACGCCATGAGTTTCTTTCAAGAGGAGATTCAAAATCCATATCACTCTGCTCCGCCTCGAAAGCTGCTGAGGTTCTGGACTGCCACTCAGAAGAACTATTATGCTTCAGTGCTCTACAAACAAAACAAACTGTTTCCTCACAAGCACATTCCTCTGATGGATATGGAAGCCCTTCCCTGCTTCAACAATGTGCTTCAGGATCTGCATCATGCCAAGCTGCTTCAGTTCTGCTCTGAATGCACACACTTGAATGAAGAGCTTGTGCTTCAGATTTATGCCACGTTGTATGTTTCAGGAAATCCTTTGGATATCAACACCTGGGTCCTCGAGTGGATGACTGAGCATCATCACTACACCATCACTGTTCCTGAAGCAATTGATATTCTTGAGTTGCCTCAGTGCACTTCTCCAGCTGCTTGCTCCTATGGGGCTCAAATTCTTCGAGATGACCTGATGAACATGCTAATGAAACCTCAGGCCCCTGAAGCCCCAGCTCGCACAAAGTTTCCAGTCTCTGAGCTTCTGTATCTGCCAAGTACTTTGTATCAGATTCTGGCGAAGACCTTCTGCCCCATTAAAGGCTATGAATCCACTGTTGAAGAAGTCATTGGCATCATGAAGAACATACTCCACAACCTTTGCATGTCTGGGCCAATCAACGTCCCTGACTTCTTCTTCAGAACTATGGTTGATGCAACACAGAATCCACATATCCTAAAGCCATATGCGCCTTGGATCATGAAGCTCATCCGAGCCGTGACTAGAATTGTTTTCCAACCTGATCACCCGAATCACAGGACTTATCTGCCGCCTGTCGAAGTGCTTCAGCATACTATTGCTTCAAATGACAAAGGCAAAGGCATCTTCTATGAAGAAGTTCTCCCGACCAATTCCCTCGGTGGAAACATTCGTCATCCTCAGTCTCGCACAACTGATGAAACCAGAACTCATGCCTCAACTGAGGATACAACTCAGGCTCGAGTGATGACTGACCGAGAGCTTCTGATTAGTCTTCATCAGAAAGTTGATCGTAATCATGATTGGGTGAAGCGTCAGTTTACTGAAATCCTCAGCTACATGGCTCAGACGCATTCTTCTGTGAAGAAAGTGCATCAGTATGCTCATCATACATATCAACATCTTGATGCCCTGATGAGAGAAGTAATCACCACTGAAGATCTTGCAAAGTTGGAGCTTCAACAGCCTCTGATTCCTGCAATCAGACCCCCAAGGAAATTTAGACGCTGCACAACTCCTCCTCCGGCCATGGATTCTTATTCTTCAAACCAGGAGATGACTACTGAAGAAGCTGAAGACACCGCTGCATGCCCTCACACTGCAACGGATTGCCTCAGGCGTGACTCACCTCAGCCTTGAAGCAACTTAAAAGGGGCGTTAGCTTCAGTTTGTTCCCTTTTTGTTCATTTTATGACAAAGGGGGAGAAATCTGTTAGTCTTCAAGCGGGTTTTAGTTATGGGGTTCTTCAGTTACAATTCTCGTTCTTCAGATTTTTTTGTAACGAGTTGTAAACTGTAATTTTGGTGTTTGCCTCATACTATTCCTCAGTTATCTCATGCTATTTCCTCAAGTTTATCATATATGCATGTGATTGTCTCTTCAAACATCTCTCTAAGTGCGTTGTTTAATTTCCTCAAACACGTCATAACATGCACTGCTTCAGAAATGCCTGGATTTAGGGGGAGCTCCTCATATACCTCAAAATGCTTTAGATATTAAACATTCTTCAACTTATATGCATATCCTCAGGGGGAGATTCATTATATCCAGCTTAATGATACAAATGTTCTTCAAAGTTTTTATTCTTCAAACTCATAATTTTATCCCCGTTGAAGCTTAACCTGATTGTCATCAAATCACCAAAAAGGGGGAGATTGTAAGTGCATCAAGTGCCCTCCCCTTGAGGTTTTGGAGTTTGATGACAAAACGGTTAAGGGACTGATGTATTTGTGAGTATACACAGGAGAACAGTCCCGGATGAGGTGTTTATCCACCAATGTTGACCCCCAAAAATTTTGAGGAACATTGGAGAAATCGGTGTGTTTCCTGAAGAATGAAGTTGCGCGAAATCCTGAGGAAGTAGGATTCTGAAGCGTTCGATTGAAGCTGAAGCTGAAGACGATCCTGAGGAAGTAGGATCCTGAAGCGTTCGGTTGAAGCTGAAGATGAAGACGATCCTGAGGAAGTTCGCGCTAAAGACGAAGTTGAAGCGTAGTCTTTGCTAAGACTTTTTATACTTCTTGAGTCGTAGGAGAACACCGCACTGTTGGAGGGGTTGAGGAAAATGAGTTCCGTATTTCTGAGGAAGTGCTCAGTTAGGAATCCTGAAGAAAAACCCTGAGGAAATCTCCTGCAGTAGAAGTTCAGTTCCTCGGGTGTCTGAGACGTTGTTCTTCAGGACACTGAGGAATCTGTTTTCGGTTGAGGAGTCTGGAGACTGCGAGTGCAGTTCTCCTGAAGAGAGAGTTATCTCCTACAGTAGAAGTTCAGTCCTCATGTGTCTGAGACGTTGTTCTTCAGGACACTGAGGTAACTAACTTCGGTTGAGGAGTCTAGAGAGAGAATACTTTGACCGTGCCACGTGTTGCGTGGTGAGAGGCTAGAACTTGTCTAGCATCGTTCATTTCTGTGGGCATGAGAATAATTGCATGCATGGGCATTTATGTCCTTTCGCCTCGGGTTGCTCCGCGGCTATAAATAGCCACCCCCAACCCCATTTGTGGGTTGGCTGCTCCGAGAGAAAAACTGACACTTGTCATTTGAGAGCAACCCACCTCTGAGGAAACTGAAGAACCTATGTGAGGAAAACCACCAGCCTGAGTAGTTGAGCATTTCTGAGGAAGTCGGTTCGAGTGATCCAAAGCTTTTTACTCTTGAAGACTGTGATCTTCCAGCCAGTGTAGAAGTCTTCAGTCTGAGGAAGTCAAGATGCAATTGTGACTTCCCGGAGTGACTGAGTTTGTGAAGGTTTCGGGAGTCTACCTTGAAGACTCACCTGAGTTATTGGACGGAGTCTGAGGACTTTAGTTCAAGGAGAACAAGGTGAAGACTATGTCTTCTGAGTTGAATCTCAGCCTCTCCAACCAGACGTAGAGTTGTCACAGCAACTTGAACTGGTCTACCAACCAATGTCTTCAACTTCTGGTGATATCTCTTCAATCTCTTAAGCGCGAGTATTATGTCTTCAGTATCTATGTTGACTTCTTGTGCTTCAGCTCTCCCTCTGCTATTTGTCTTCATACTATGCATCTGAAGCATTTTTGCTTATCTGAATTGATTTATTTCTGTTGCATTATGATGAGCTGCCCTAATGATTACATTATGTGAAGTTTTATTTCTTCATGATTTTGGTTACTTCTTCAGCTTCATGATTGCTTCAGTCCTGAAGAAAATCAAAATCTGGTAGCAAAATTGAAAATCTCCCATTCACCCCCCCTCTGGTCAATATATTGCACTTTCAATTGGTATCAGAGCAAGGTACTCCCTTGTTCTGTGTGATTCGGTTTAACCACCTGGAGTTTTAGTTATGTCGACCTCAGGTACAATGAGCGTTGCCTCAAACTGCCCCATCTTCGACGGAACAGACTATCCATACTGGAAGAACAAGATGAGGATGCATCTTGAAGCCATTGACAAGGATCTGTGGGAGATTGTTGATCAAGGTATTCCTGAAGCAAATCTGATGACTGCTCCCGAAGTTGTCAAGAAGAACTGGCAGCTTGATGCAAAAGCTCGAAGCATCATTGGTGGTCATCTCAATAAGGCTCAGTTCAACCGTATCAGTGGTCTGGACACTGCAAAGAAGATATGGACAAGACTGTCTAAAGTCAATGAAGGAGTCTCAGCTCAACGAGACTCACGAGTTGATACACTCCGCAGTCTCTTCAATCGGTTCAAGAGGCTGGACAATGAGCACGTGCAACAAACCTTTGACAGACTCACTGACATATCCAATGAACTTCAAGCACTAGGTGCCGCTGATATCACAGATCATGAAGTTGTGAAGAAACTACTAAGGTCATTGGATGACTCATTTGACATTTTCTTTTCTGTTTTCTTCTGACATTTGTTTTGGATAGCTAAAAAAAATAGCAAACCATTTTATTAAATGCTAAAACTTTTTATATGGCATCATAATAATATAGACTAGCCATTTATAAAGTTTGGCACATTTTAAAATTCAAATTATTTGAACTTTAAATCAAATAGGGGTTTTTTATTAATTCCAAGGCACTGTTTGAATATTTGAAAAATCCATGAGCATGGGGTGGGTCCCACATCACTTGATATGTGATCACACTCATTTATAAGACTTTTCAAAAATCAAACATGAATTTTTGGAGAAGATTTTTAGCTGGCCTTTTGAATTAATTCATCTTGGGGGGGGGGGTTCCTTCTCCCATTTTTCTTTTGAATTTGATTTCAATGACTTCTTTTGAAATTTTTAACATGATGCAAGATGACTTTGATCCTCGCAAATTACCTAACAGTGGGTTCTGACAACTCGCCCCCACTCAAAAGAATCTCGTCCCGAGAGTCAGAAGTTTGCGGGAGGAAGGTGGGGTACTCGGCACTGAGACGGTCTTCTCTTTCCCACGTGGCTTCTCTCTCAGAGTGGTGTGACCATTGCACTTTCAGAAACTTAATCTTTTTACGACGAGTGACACGCTCTGCGGAATCAAGTATACGAACGGGGTATTCTCGATAAGAAAGGTCATCTTGGAGATCAAGCGTTTCATGGTCGACTTCGCAGATGGGGTCCTTGAAGCAACGCCTGAGTTGGGACACATGGAATACATCATGTACTCGGGAAAGGTGCGGGGGTAGTTCAAGTTGGTTGGCAACTTCTCCACGTTTAGCAAGAATGCGAAAAGGTCCAATGTAACGTGGGGCCAACTTGCCTTTGATACCGAAACGTTGGGTTCCCTTCAGAGGACTAACCCGAAGGTAAGCCTTCTCATCCAGATTGTAGCTCTCTTTCCTATGATGACGATCATAGTAGCTTTTCTGATGAGACTGGGCTGCTTTCAATTGATCACGAACAATGCGAACTTGCTCTTCTACTTCCTTGATCATATCCGGTCCAAAGAATTGTCTTTCACCGGTTTCTGACCAGTTTAGTGGTGTTCAGCATCGTCGTCCATATAGGAGTTCAAAAGGAGCCATGTTCAGACTAGATTGAAAACTATTGTTATAAGCAAATTCGGCGCATGGCAGAGATTTCTCCCAATTCTTTCCGAATGAGATAACACAAGCTCTGAGCATGTCTTCAAGAAATTGGTTAACCCTTTCGACTTGACCGCTAGACTGAGGATGAAAATCTGTACTAAAGGAGAGATGAGTTCCCATAGCATTCTGAAAGCTTCCCCAAAATCTAGAGGTGAAAAGGCTACCACGATCAGAATTGATTTCCAAAGGAACACCATGAAGGGATACAATTCTAGAGACGTACAAGTCCGCTAACTGGCTAGCAGTTATAGACTCGCGAACTAGAAGGAAGTGAGCAACTTTGGAAAGCCTATCTACCACAACGAAGATGGCATCATTTCCTTTATGGGTTTTTGGAAAGCCGTTGATGAAGTCCATACCGACTTTGTCCCATTTCCACTCTGGAATAGGCAAAGGTTGAAGTGTACCAATAGGTATTTGGTGTTCTGCCTTAATGCGACGACAAACATCATATCGGCAACAAATCGAGCAATGTCTCTCTTCATCCTAGTCCACCAAAATCTCTGGCGTAGATCTCGGTACATTTTTGTGCTACCGGGATGAATCGAGAGGGGTGTGTTATCGGCTTCCTTGAGGATGAGTTGCCTTAGTTCCCTATTCTTAGGTACTACCAAACGATTTCCAAAGAATACTGTTCCCTTGCTATCTGTGGAGAAACATTTAGCAACTCCGCTAGAAATGTTCTCCTTGATCCGGCGAACACCTCGTGCACGCCTTTGGGCAACTATGATTTGATCCTCAAGAGTTGGTTTCGCCACCAAGGTAGAAAGATAGCCATGAGGAACAATATCAAGATTGAGTTTGCAAAATTCCTCATGAAGAAGTGGTTGATACTGTTGTAACATGAGGTTGTTACAATACGACTTACGACTTACTGCATCAGCCATGACATTGGCTTTGCCTGGGGTGTAAGAAATTCCTACATCGTAATCTTTTATCAACTCAATCCAGCGTCTTTGCCTGAGATTAAGATCTGGCTGGGTGAAAATGTATTTGAGGCTTTGGTGGTCGGAATAGATCTCACAACGATTATCAAGGAGGTAATGTCGCCAAGTTGTCAGGGCATGAACTACGGCAACGAGTTCAAGGTCATGGGTAGGATAGTTCTCTTCATGTGGTCACAACTTGCGTGAAGCATAAGCTACCACATGTCTATCTTGCATAAGTATGCATCCTAACCCTTGCCGTGATGCGTCACAAAAGATCTCGAAATCCTTTTTTGTGTCAGGAGGTGCAAGTACAGGTGCAGAAGTCAGTCTTCTTTTTTGCTCTTGAAAGCTTTCCTCGCACTTGGGAGTCCATAGGAATTTTTTATCTTTCTTGAGGAGTTCAGTTAGAGGCTTTATAACATTAGAAAAGTTATCGACGAAGCGGCGGCAATAGTTGGCTAGGCCAAGAAAACTCCTAACTTGCTTAACCGATTCAGGTGGAGTCCAGTCAAGGACGGCCTGAACTCTCTCGGGATTCACAGCAATGCCTTTTGCAGAAATCACGTGGCCTAAGTAGGTCACTTCTGGTAGCCAAAATTCACACTTGGAGAATTTAGCATACAGGCGATGCTCTCTAAGTTTCATCAATACCAGCCTTAGGTGTTCGGCATGTTCTTCTTCATTCTTCGAGTAGATGAGAATGTCATCAAGATAAACTACAATAAATTTATCTAGGTACTCCATGAAGATCGAATTCATCATGCATGAGAAAGTGGCGGGGGCATTGGTTAAACCAAAGGACATGACGCTGTACTCGTAAAGACCATAACGAGTAGTAAAAGCCGTTTTGGGAATGTCCTCATTTCGGATCTTGATTTGATGATAACCTAATCTCAAATCCATCTTCGAGAAGACAGAGGATCCTGCAAATTGATCATAAAGATCATTGATCCTGGGCAGTGGGTACTTGTTCTTTATCGTCGCTAAATTTAGCGGGCGATAGTCTACGCACATCCTTTCTGTTCCATCTTTCTTTGTTACGAACAGAACGGGGCAACCCCATGGCGATGAGCTAGGACGGATGAAGCCTTTTTCCAACAAAGCTTCCAGTTGGGTTTTAAGCTCAGCTAACTCACGTGGGGCCATTTTGTATGGGCGTCCAGAAATTGGTGTTGTTCCTGGCATAAGATCCACTATAAACTCTACACATCTGTCGGGTGGCATGCCCGGCAGCTCTTCAGGAAAGACATCCGGGAAGTCACGAACCACCGGAACATCTTCATGGTCGGGAAGGGGAAGTACATTCAAAGAATGCACCTGGGTTCTTGTTCTGGGTGAGGTGTAGTTGACTGTCTTGCCTGAAGGGTGGGTTAGTTTCACTGATTTGCCTTTGCAATCAAGGTAGGCATTCTGCCTTGATAGCCAATCCATGCCAAGGATGACATCAATGTCTGAAGACTTGAGGTCTATGAGTGAAGCAAGGAATACTAAACCCTCAATTGCAATTTGATTACCATGGCTTACTCTATTAGTTTGCCATCTTGACCCTGGAGTTTGAATAATCATTGGGGTGGACAATTCAACAAAAGATAACTCATGAAGAAGTGCATAACTTTCCGACATGAATGAATGAGATGCTCCTGGGTCGAAAAGAACGGAAGTAGGAACATAATTGGCTGGGAGCGTACCAAGAATGACGTCAGTGGTGTCGTCAGTCTCTTCGGCGGCAATCTGATTCACACGTCCACGAGTGGCGGGAGGAGCGGGTTTGGTGGTGTAGACCTTCTGGGGTGGCTTGCCAGGACCATTGTTGTTGCCCCCGGCACGGGGTGGAACATTCCGATTCTGGAGCTGGTTCTGGGGACACTCGCGGGAGTAGTGGCCTGCCTGACCACACTTGTAACAGGCTCCAAAGACACTGCGTGGAGCTGGGTTGTTCGGTGGAGCTGGGTGGAACGAAGCTGGTGGACGAGGCGCCACATAGGATGGCCTCGGTGGGTTGTTCTGGCGGAACATACTGTTGGGGATCCAGATCTTGCGCTGCTGAGAGCCGGAACTGGATGAACCTTTGTCTCTAGGGTGTTTTCGAAAGTCATTCGGAGTGTTCATGTCCTCTACCTTGATGGCCTTGTTGACAAGGACCTGGAAGGTGGAAAAGTCATGCAGGTTGATCTCACGACGGAGTCCAGAATTGAGTCCACGACGGAACCTCTCTTGCTTCTTTGCGTCGGTGGAGACTTCTTCAGTAGCATAACGAGCCAGTCGGTTGAACTCACGACTAAACTCGTCAACAGTCCTTCTGCCTTGAGTGAGGTTGCAGAACTCCTCACGCTTGCGGTCCATAAGACCCTTTGGAATGTCGTGCTCGCGGAAGGAAGTGCAGAACTCTTCCCAAGATGTGGGCTGTCCAACGGGACGCATGTTCAGGAAATTCTCCCACCAAGAGCTAGCTGCACCCTCAAGGTGGTAAGTGGCATAGTTGACCTTGTCACCATCTGCAACATGGCCTGCTTGGGCTTCCTCTCGATGCTGCGAAGCCAGTCATCGGCGTCAAGGGGCTCGGTGGAGTAGCTGAAAACCGGGGGATGAAGCCGGATGAAGTCATTCAAAGACACCAACTCGTCGCGCTGCTGAGTGGTGTTGCGGGCAATGACCTCCAGCAAATGGTGAGAGTCTCGGCGGTTCCTCTCAACCTCCATCAGAACCTGAGCCATCGTGGGTGGGGGTGGAAGGTTGCCTTCCTCCTGTTCATTCCCACGACCTTGGGCACGACCAAGCTGTCCACAGGTTCCTTGAGACATCCTGAAGGTGAAAAACAAAAGTCAAACAGAGTTGATTGGAAGAGTCTAAACAAGGTATTGAAGTACTGGAAGGATTACAGAGCAAAGGAAGTAATCATCTTGACAACATGGTGATAAAAGCATACAAGCCATATATTCACAAGCTTTCATACAAACCATACATCATTTTAGTACAAGCACCAAGCTAATACAAACGTGATGAAGATGATACATCCTTCAGAGGCACTCTGACTTCCTATACATTATTTATCTAAGCCTCTGGAACATAGAACACCTTGCGTACAATATACTAAGATACTACTACATCCTCACTAAGTAAGACCACAGGCGGTCTCACTCATCTCCATCTCCATAGTAGTCCTCGTAAAAGTTACCCGCGTAACCCGGTAGCTGAAGGTGACCATCGGAAAACACGGAGGCCTGTGGACCCTGATATCCATTTGGGCAAGGATGGGGCCTAGGTCCAGCGTAGGGTGGAAGCCGAGGACCACGGGGTGGAAAAATGCCTCCAATCTCGGGCCAAGCAACTCGAGAAGGCATCTGCGTCCTGACTGGGTAGATAGCATCATACTTGAATGATCCAACACTCACAAAGGGTGCCAAGAGTGTCAATGCTCGATACAGACGGGCACGGGTGGTGGGAAGCTCAAAAAGAAGGGCACGTGCATCTTGATCTCTATCACAAGCAAACCTAGCAGTCGTCTGAAGCAAAGGGTCCTCCAAAGAGTGATCTGTGTACAGTCCGGTGTAATATCCCTCTTCTCCTGGAAGTGCGGCAGGGATATAGCGGAACAAGGTCTCTCTCAGCTTAGTGTGCTCCTCTCTCAGCAGGGTAATACATGAGTATGCAGCATCCTGCACAGCCATGTTCTCACTCATGCCAATGCCATGTCCAAAGTGGATAGGCTGAGTGACTCCATTTTGGTGCGGGTAGATCCTGACAATGCAGTGGTACTGAGTTTGGTTGAAGTCAAGGAACTGCTCCTCAACTGTGTACTCAGGGTACCATCGGTATCCAATGTAGGACATCATCTCGATCAGCATGGCGGGATGGCCACGCACACCGAGGCACCTGGTCAAACGAACAATCTGCCGAGGGGGAAGATCTGCCATCTGAAACAGAAAGAAGGAGTTTGCAAATGCATCAGATTATGAAGAAACCTGGAATGAATCGGACAGCATAATGGCTGTAATTGCAAGAAAAAGACAATTTCTTACAACATGGAAACAGCACTTACATACGATGTAAGAAATCAGGAAGCACAACAACTCTTACGAACCGAACACAACCTTCCTACGGCTACAAGGAAGCAAACAACGAGATGTTCTAATCAGACAGAGGTGAGCCTAGTCCTATCTTCCCGTAGAATAAGATGAGGGTGACACAGAACTCAGAACAATGAGGTAAGGAGAAAAATAAGCCTTACGTTGTTCCCTTATATACCCAGAGTAACTATATAACTATAGCAAGCTAGACTCGACTTCGGCCAAGGATGCTAGTCCTACAGTCAGTCCTGCTCTGGTACCAAGTCTGTCGGGACCCGGGGTTAGCATATGCAAGTCCCTCTTCGACATAGTCATATGGAGAGCCGAGAACCGTACCCACTTGTCTAAGCATACAAGGCCAAGCACAGAACGTTCTCTGAAAGCATCGTACGTGAGGGGCATCCCATCCAGGCCGGATGATCAACTGAGATGGGTCCTCATCATCCGCTCACAAGTCTAAATGCTTATGGGTGGTGAATCCCATACTCATAGAAAAGTCGCCTCAACCATGTTATCGATTGGATCCTAACTCTTACATAGACTTACTCCAGCCCGATCACTTAGTCGGGGTCTAGGGCGGGCTCGATCATACAACAAAGTGTGCACGTGACAGAGTCACGAACAATCTCCTCGCGATGCCCCAAGCTGCGCACATCTAAGGGCCACTTGGTGTATAAAAGACCGCCAGCCAGATCACAACTAAGGTCTCGAAAACCCATACTAAAACATGCATGTTATAAACATACACGCAGCACACATGCCTAGTATGAACAGCAGGTATCATCACATAACTCTACAAGTACTCTTTATTGATATGCACATAGAGCATACAAAGATCACATGTCTTTGATCGCATTACATCATATAACGGAAGAAAATTAGGTCTGAGTACAGACAAGATTAACAAATGGCTTAGAGAAGCCTTGTACAACAAACATGCCCTTCCACGAGGGACCAGACTGCTGTCTGGGACTATGCTAACTTAGTCAACGTCGAGCTTCACGAAGGTGACTCCATCGGGGTCCGGTTCTTATCTAAAACATAGAATAAGCAAACGTGAGTACAAAGTCGTACTCAGCAAGACTTACATCAGATCTATACTACTCATGCTCAAGTATCAAGCTAAGGAGGTGGGGTTCATCATGCAGAAGTGCCAGCTTTGACTTGGCTAATCCTGAACTACGAATACCAGACTTGAGGTAAGAAATGTACACGAGTCCACTATCCAAGTCTCCAACCAATACACCACTATGGTAACTTCCTCGACTTCCCCACGAGGAGGCACACCATAGCACTCACACTTATCTTGGTGTATTTTAGAAGTATCCAGTTCAAGTTGTCTAATAATCAGGTACAGGTTCCAAGTAGTCCTTAACCACGGACGCGGCTATTCGAATAGTTTTATTAACCTTTCAAGGGTGTAAGCTACACACACATGACCATCGGTTACCGCCTTTTTCTCCCCACCGTTCAAGAGGTGACAGCGACGATGTTCACCACGACACTTCGCTCACAACCGGTCTATTCCAGGAGTCGACCATCTGAGTTGATACCGCTCGAGAGTCCGGCCGGATCAACGAAACGGACTCAAACAATGCAAATGACCGAGACGCCACCTTTAGCAGATGGTTTTCCTGCCTCACAGGTGCACCCACATATCTAGGATGATGCAACCATTCCTTCATTCTTTTTCTATGCAGATGCCAAATGGAAAGCCCGAACTAATGTGACTCCTGGACGTCGACACAGATCAAGGTACTAGGCCGAGAGGGGTCAGTGAGCCCAATTTGTGGTTGTACTCTTTGTCTTGGATTACCATACAAGAACTCGGTGCTGAAGGCGGTGTTCAACGAGACAACCCACTGTGTACTCCTACACAGCCTCTCATCGTTCACCTTGTATTAGGGTGGATTCACCGACACAGTTTCACTTTCATCAACACCATGTTCACTATCATCCCGACTCACATCAAAAGCAACCTCATGTAACACTAAGCATTCAATAAGCTATAACAGTTGCAGGGGCCTCATGATATCAAACAACTCCTATGTCAGCTAGGATTGTGGTTTGCTTACTACTGTGACAAGATGATAGGTCATGCATCGGATATGGGTTCAACTATGCGGTAGAATCGATACAAGATGATCTCCTAAACATGCATAAGCGAGACTGAGAGGGAATTGGGATTTTATAGACATGATCAATGGGGTTTGCTTGCCTTGCTGACGAGGTTCGATATCGGGGTCTTCAACGAAGGGGGTGGCCTCCGGTTCCGGTTGCACGTCTATCGAGCAAACAATCAAGCAAGGTATAAATTTATTTGCAATGCTCAAACACATGATCAATATTGAAATGGTGATGTTCTTGATCACAATGTGGGTACAATTCCATTTAAAAGAAGTCAAATGCAAAGTCATTTGCAAATGTGCTTCAAATTTGAATTTGAAATTGAAATAAGGCCATATGGATGTTTTGCACTGTTCACCCATTTTAAAATGGTCAAACATGAAAACAGAGCCCATATTCATAATCCTTGGATTTTTCTGATATTTTTAGACATATTATTTATTAAATTTGGAGTTAATATGAATTTTCTATGAATTTCCAAAGTTTATATGATTTTCTGGATTTTTCTGTATTATTTTAAATCTCTGGAAATTGGTTTATTGCATCAGCCATGCATCAGCATGACATCAGCAAGGTGCTGACCAGTGGGGCCAGAGTGTCAGCCTCAGTGGTTTAATCTCCGGTTTGAATTAAATTAGCAGAAGTTTAATTAGGGACAGGGCCCACCTGTCATTGACTTAGGGTTAGGTTTAGTGGGCAATTAGCTTAGGCTAATGGCAGGGTCGCCGGAGTGCTGCCGGAGTGTCGCCGGAGTTGTCAAAATGGGCACGGGGTGGGGTTTGGGTGGTATGTGCGTGCTCCTCGCGTGCTTCCGAAGACAACCGAGTAGGAGGGGGTCAAGCTCGAGCTCCAGGGCGACGGCTAGGACAAAAAGCGCGGCGGCCGTGGACTGACCTCGCCGGAATTGGGCTCCGGGGAACGGGAGGAGGAGGGAATAGGGGCAAATTGAAGAGATGCTCACCCTGATGCGATTTGTGGCGACGGCGATGCCGGAGGGGCTCGGGAGAGGTAGAATTTGTCGCCGGAGTTCCTTGGCAGCGGCGGCGTCTCGGGGTAGCTGGCGTCGCCTTCGGTGGTTCTTGGCCCGAATCAGCAGCGCTGGTCGACGAGGAGCTCCGTCGCGGATCTCCTGGACATCATGGCGAGGAGAATGGAGGCCAGTGGCCACGGTGGTGTGCCGCGGCGTGCTCCGGTGGAGCTTGGTCTTGCGCGAGATTCGCGAGCTAGAGAAGAAGAGAAGAACCGCAGCTAGGTGAAGAAGAGGGCGGGGATTGTGGAGCTCTCCGTGGCGCGCGGACAGGGACAAAGGAGGCCTAGAAGACCCTCAACGGCGTCGAGGTGGCGCCGGCTCGCTCCCAGACTGCCACCGAGCAGCTTGGGGAAGAAGACAAACCGGGGGTGGGCTGGGCCGAGCTGGTGGGCCTGGGGGGGCTTCAGTTGGGCCAGATGGCCAGGGGTCCCCTTTTTTATTTCTTCTTCTTTTCTGTTTCTGTTATTCTTTTTTGCTCTAGAAAAAAATAGAAGAGCATTTTATAAAATACCCAAAACTTTTATGTGGGCTTAAAATATAAGTAGTTAGCCACTCATAACTTTTGGGCATTTTTGAAATTCAAATAATTTGAATTTCAAACCAAATAGGGGTTCTTTTAATTTTCCAAGGCACTATTTGAAAATTAGAAAATTCCATGAGCATGGGAATGAACCCAAACCATTTTTAAAATGATCAGCATCATTTATAGGAATTTTCCAAATGTTCAAATGATTTTTGGAAAAAGATTTTTATCTGGCCATTTGACTTAATTTCTCAGGGCTTTCTTTTCCCCATTTTTGAATTTCATTTGGAATTTTTGCATGATGCAAAGGGCACAAACAAACCCTAGCACTTACCCTAGTTGGGGTTCTGACAATATACCTCAAGACAACATTTGGGACTTCTGAAAATTTTCGTTCTGAAATCATACCCTTCGAACTCGTCAAACTCAAGAGTCCATATCACGCCATTTTGGGAAGGCCAGCTTATGCCATTTTCATGGCTCACCCCTGCTATGTTTATCTGAAACTTACAATCTCGGGTCCAAACAGACCAATCACGGTTGAAGGAAGCCAGTCAGGAGAAGGTAGACACAGAGGATCCCCCGATCTTGAAAAAGCTAACTCCGAACACCAATCTGAATTTCAACCGACTCAAGATACTAAGAAAGTCGACTTCGTCCCTGGTGATGCTTCACATCAGTTCATCATTGGGACGGAGCTCTATAATAAATAGGAAAGCGCGCTCATCGAGTCCCTCCGTGAGATTCGGGACATGTTTGCATGGAAACCTTCTGACATGCCAGACGTATCGAGGGAACTCGTTGAGCACCACCTTAAAACAGATCCCAATCTGAAGCCGGTAAAACAGTTCCTCCGTCGTTTCAACGACGAGAGAAGAGATACTATTAGAGAAGAGATAGCCCAGCTCCTAGCTGCCGGGTTAATCATGGAAGTTTTTCATCCATGGTGGCTGGCAAACCCGGTCCTCATTTTGAATAAGAACGGGACTTGGCGTATATGAAATGATTACACAGACCTAAACAAAGCCCGACTGAAAGATCCTTTTGCTCTGCCCTGTATTGATCAGATTATAGATTCAACTTCAGGATGCGAGCTCCTATGTTTGCTTGATGCCTACTCTGGGTATCATTAGATTAAGATGGCCATTGAGGACCAGGAGAAGACATCCTTCATCACCCCCTTTGGAGCCTTTTGTTATACTTCAATGCCTTTTAGTTTGAAGAATGCAGGAGCCACCTATCAACGGACGGTGCAGAATTTCCTCAAGGAGCAAAGCGGGCGCAATGTGCATGCTTATATGGATGACATAGTAATAAAGTCCCAGCTGGCCGACTCCCTGATTGACAACTTATAGGAGACATTCAACAATCTACGTGCTTATCAGATGAAGCTGAACCCGTCCAAGTGTACTTTTGAAGTCCCAGCTGGAAAACTCCTCGGATACATTGTATCTGAAAGAGGGATCGAGGCAAACCAAAAAAAATCATTGCTATCGTGGAACTACAGAAACCAACTTCGTTCAAAGGGTTTCTAAAGGCTCAAGGGGTGTGTGGCCTCTTTGAATCGGTTCATTAGCCCTCTTGGAGAGAAGGCCATCCCGCTATATTGACTTCTATGAAAGACAGAGAAATTCTTCTAGGATGCAGAGGCCGATGAGGCACTTGAGTCACTAAAGAAGAAGTTGTCCCAATCACCCATCCTGGCAGCCCCCAAACCCAAGGGACCAATGCTTCTGTACATATCAGCTAACGATCGAGCGGTCAGTGTTGCGGTCGTCGTTGAACGTAAAGAAGAGGGCAAGGAGCATCCCCTACAGAGACCTTTTTACTATGTCAGCGAGGTCTTGACATCATCCAAGAAAAGGTATCCTCAATGGCAGAAGATGGCCCTAGGTGTATTTATGGCAAGTCGGAAGCTGAAGAACTATTTTCAAGAGCATCCAATGACAATAGTCATCTCAGCACCACTCTCCGACATTAGCCAGAATCGAGAAGCTACTGGAAGAATTGCCAAGTGGCCCATCGAACTGGGAGCCTATCACATTAAGTACGAGCCACGAACATCTATCAAATCACAGGCCTTGGTCGGCTTTATCAATGATTGGACGGAAATCCAAGCACTCCCAGATAAACCGACTACCAAATACTAGACAATGCACTTTGATGGAAGTCGGAAGCTTCAGGGATCACGAACCGGAGTACGTCCTACAGCTGCAATTTACTTGGACCAATAATGCAGCGGAATACGAAGCCCTACTCCATGGCCTACGATTGGCACGTGAGATGAACATAAGTCGGATCCAATGCTTTGGTGATTCTGATCTTTTTTCCCAGAAAGTATCAGGGAAGTGGGATTCTAAGGACGCCATCATGGCGTCTTATAGGCGAGAAGTCTCGAAGAAAGCCCGTTTTTTACCGGCTACCAAGTGGACCATGTGGATCGCAGGAAAAACGAGGCAGCTGATGCTTTGTCCCGGCTCGGTTCTCAACGGAAGTCGGTCCCTCCAAACGTTTCCTTGACGTTATGTTGCATCCATCTATGCAGGTCCTCACGGAACAGGATATCGCAATACCAGACCCAGAGTCGGCTTTAGTAGCTTCTATACACGCTACTCCCTCGTGGGTTTTACCGTATTTAGAGTACAAGACTTGGGGTATCCTCCCGGCTGATGAGATACTAGCTAGGCAAATCATCAGACGAAGAAAATCTTTTGTGCTCATCAATGGGGAGCTGCACCGTCTAAGTCCTACCCAAGTCTTCTAGAGATTTATTTCGCCAGAAGAAGAACGAGACATACTAAACGAAATACACTCTGGAGACTATGGTCATCATGCTGGTTCCCGATCACTGGTGGCAAAAGCCTATTGCCATGGATTTTACTGGCCTATGACTCATGCAGATGCAGAGGATATCGTAAAGAAGTGCGCTTTTTGCCAGCGATATGCAAGGCAAGACCACGTGCCGGCTCAAGAACTCAGGATGATTCCAGTCACCTGGCCTTTTGCAGTATGGGGACTTGACATGGTAGGGCCTTTTACAAGATCCAAGTGCGGAAATACTCACCTGTTGGTTGTAATAGATAAATTCACCAAGTGGGTCGAGGAAGAGTTGGTCGGCAAACACTACAGGAAACAGGAGTTTTGCCGTCAGCCAAAGCTGACGGCAAACATATGAAAAGCTGACGGCAAATCCTTTGCCGTCAGCTCCACGACGGCAAACCTGTTGTCAGCTCATCAGTCGGCAGTGAGCTGCTTTGCCGTCAGCTCAAGATCGACCGACGGCAAAGCCTTTGCCGTCAGCCTTTTTGTACTGGCTGACGGCAAAGCCGCTCGTACGGCCAGCTCTGACTTAACCCCGTGGGCTGAGTTAACAGCGTGCATTTCCGTCAGCTAGCCGTCTGGCTGACGGCAAAGCCCTTACCTGGGCCCACATGTCAGCAGTTTGCCGTCGGCTGAAGGTGGGCAGACGGCAGCCAGCCTACTCTTTGCCGTTAGCCGGTTGAAGGCCGACGGCAAAGCTGTGACCAAATGGTCACTGCCACAGCCCAGATTGCACAGGCTGCCGCCACGTGTCCTCTTTGCCGTCAGCTTGCTAACGGCAACGCCGTTGCCGTCAGGAAGCTGACGGAAAAGCTCTCTGTATCTATCTTTTTAATTTGTTTTTCTTTAATTCCCTGCATATAAACAATAATATATATATGTACAGAATGCCATCCACAAGTCATATAAACAAAAAGAAGCCATCTCCATGTTTAAAAAAGCAAGTCATCTCCATGTTTAAAACAGCAAGCCATCTCCAAGTTTAAAACAACAATTCATCATATATACAAAAGGAAAGTGCCCAACATGATATACATCTACAAGTCATCTCCATCCTAACATACTATATCTACAACAAAGAAGCATCCATCCATGCATAAAGGCAAATATGAAAAATGAAAACATAATCATAGGTTACATACGGAAAAGAAGAAATCCAAAATGATGAAAAGATGAAAATAAAAAGGAAAAAGAAGAACAAGGAGAAGAAGAGTAAGGAGAAGAAGAGGAAGAATAAGAATAAGATGAAAGGAAGAAGAGAAGATGGAGAAAAAGAAAGAAGAGAAAAAGTAAGAATAAGAAGAACTTTTCTTCTTTTACTTTCTTTTTCACCTCTTTCTTCTTCACTTCTTTCTTTTCCTCCTATCCTTCTTCTTATTCTACAATACTTGTTCTTCTTAGACCTCAAGAGCTAAATATATCTCATTTTAGATCTAACTAAGTCATTAATTCATTTTTGAGCTTTATATGCGAAGTATAAGTCATTTTTAGGTTTATAAGCCACTTAAGCTAGTAAATTCATTATTGAGCTTTTATAAGACAAGTATAAGTCATTGTTCAACTTAATAAGCTTATAAAATATAATTTGAGCTTTAAAAGCTTATAAAGCCAAGTTTGAGCTTTATAAGCTTATAAAGTCACTATTGAGCTTTTAGAAGCCAAGTATAACTCAATTTTCATCGAACTACGCTATTAACATCATTTTCAGCTTTATGATCTTATGAAGTCATTGAGGAGCTATTATAAGCCAAGTATAATTCATTTTTTAGGTTTACAAGCTTATAAAGCCAAGTATAAGTTTTATAAGCTTATATAGTCATTTTTTAGCTTTTATAAGCCAAGAATAAGTAAATATTTATGTAACTAAGCTATTACTACCATTATTGAGCTTTATGAGCATATAAAGTCATTGATGAGCTTTATGTAACTTACCGGAGGCCACCTCAAGGCTGAGAAGCGCCGCCACGTGGGTTGCTCGGGGATTCACTAGGAGATTCTTGTGGGTTGTGAGATGCAGCTCCGGAATTATGGTGCAACAAAGGATGAGTTGCAATGTGGTAAGCATGATGACACTTGATGGTATAAGACCGGGATATATTGATCATTGAAAGAAACTTACCGTTCCGGGAGGAGAAACGATAGGCGTCGGCATCGGTGGAGGGGTAAGACCTTGCTTCTCCCACATACTCTGCGAGTTAGTTTTTGAGGACTCGAGCATATGAGCAAGTGAACCAAACATATGCATATGCATTCTTGGCGGATATATGCAAAAGTAGTAACTTACCGAGAAGAGGTCGTAGATGGCCTTCGTCTGGGCATTATTGCGTGCCCTCTCCTCCTCGAGTATCCTCTGGGTCCTCTCCTCCGCCAGCCGGTCCCTCTCCGCATGCTGCTCCGACAACATCTCTTGTGTCGCTTGTCTCTCCCTCTGAATGGCGTCCTGCGAACACTCAACAATATAGCAATTATTGTTATCATCGCTACGTAGTCTAAAGAACGGAAAGAAAAATTGAGACAAAGTTATACCTGGATAGCAATGTCCACTGGCCGCGGGCGAGGTTGTACAGCAGGAGCGGAGCTCGTTTGCCTCCCCTTGATCTGAGGTAGAGTCTCCGGGAAATGTACGAAGCCATTGCACATGGAGGTGCTGCCATGATGCTTACCGCCACCAGAAATCATCAAGGCCTCCGGATCCATCTCCTCCTCGCTCGGGTCAAACTGAGGACCGCGTAGCTCTTTCGCCACCTCAGAATAGGCCATCATCTTGTGGTAGGCTGCAGCGCTAGTGTACACCTCAACACCGTCGCCCTCGGAATATGTCGTCACCGTTTTGTAGTTTCCCTTATGGGCCATGGCAAATGAGCGAAATCCCTTAGGCACATGCTGATTATGGTGCTTCTCCTACAATGAAAAGCAAAGAAAAGGCATCAAACAAATCAAATGATGAATGATGAAAGGACATGAAACTTAAAACAAAAAGGCACATACCCATTTTTTTGCGTACTCGTTGACGTTGAAATTGCCTTGGTGGTGTGCCACACCTACCATTTGTGCACGCCTAGCCTTGGCGCTTTTGTGGGTGGACAGCCAGGCATCACTGAGCCATTTGTCCACTATCGCCTCAAAGCAATCCATCTTATTTGCACACCATCTCGGGGGCGCCTATGAATTAATAATCTTATAAAGTCATTGAATATCTTTTTTAAGCCAAGTACAAGTCAAGTTTTATGTAACTAAGCTATTATTATCATTTTTTAGTTTTACAAGCTTATAGAGCCAAGTTTGACACTTATTAGCTTATAAAGCCAAGTTTGACACTTATTAGCTTATAAAGCCAAGTTTGAAACTTATAAACTTATAAAGCCAAGTTTGACACTTATTAGCTTATAAAGCCAAGTTTGAGCTTCATAAGCTTATAAAGAAAAGTTTGACACTTATAAGCTTATAAAGCCAAGTTTGAGCTTCATAAGCTTATAAAGAAAAGTTGGAGCTAACTAGGCCTTACTTATAAGTGTAGGAATTTGAATTAGTTAGTAATTTACCTCCAAGTATTCTTCCTTCTTAAGGAAAACTTTTCTACACTTCTTCTTGGCCTTCTCACGCCCTTCTTGGCGTACCAATCTCGAACACACTGAACACGCATCTCGTGCCTTGTGTTCGTGAGTAGCCTCACTATCTCCTTCTCGAGATTCTTCTGGGCCGCCGGCTCCATCCCCTCCTCAACCCTATAGTAGCACTGAAAAATGCATCGAACATATGAAAAGATGAGTGAAATGATTCCAACGCTAATAAATGATTGCAATGCTTAGAATACTTACCCAAAAAGTAGCCACCACCATGTCGACTTTGGTACGGCATTCAACGTTGTTGATGCGTTCATCTGGCGGGGCCGGGGCAGCTTTGTAGTGTGGCCAAGTGAGGCCGGGCTCAGGAACCCTACCCTCAACAGGCAACTGGACTAGCCCGGGGAACTGCTCCTTAAGCACGGAACCAAGGAGGCAGTTCGGATTCCGAGCACCTTCCGGGTAACTCCACGCCCTGCAAATTAAGAACACAAAGACATTAGTTCTTGATGGACCATATGTACATGTATGATATATATATATACAAGGAACACAAAAAATTCATCAACTTACTTCTCCCCATCTGGCGCAATCAATGTCCTCTGCGCAGGGTCCGGACGTGGTGGGAGCCGTGTCATACCACGCTGGTACACCGACTTCTTGGAAGAGGAGCTCCCCTCACCCCCATCATCCCCCTCACCCCCCTCAGCCCCGTCGTCATCGCTATCATCATCCTCATCAGCATCATCATCATCCGTGCGAGCACGCTCCTCCCTAGGATCATCCCAACGAGGCTCCGTCTACTGCCTCGGTGCCTCCGGTGTCTCCGACTGCACCGGCGGTGTCCGCTGCTCCGGTGCCTCCGACTGCACCGGCGGTGGCTCCTGCACCGGTGAGACTGTCCTGTGAGTGGGTGACTCGGCTAGGGCGCCACCTGCTCCTCGACCACCTCCTCGACCACAGGGTTTAGTTCTCTTTGGGCCTTTTTCCCGACGTCTCCCACGAGGCTGCTCAGCACGCGCCGGCGGCGAGCTGGCTGCGACAATACCCGCTAGCAACTCTCTCCGTAGAGGTAGAGGTGGTCGAGACTCCACCGGTGGGTCCCTACGGCTCGCCATGTGTCAACACCTGTTACGGAGTAAAGATGAATTAGTAAAGTAAGGAAATAAATAATACAAATTCATATATACAAAAAACAAAAGAAAGTTGGGATGCATACAACTAATAGTCGGGATCATCTGTATCTTCTCCAGGATCAGTAAAAACATCATCGTCACTATCACGCGTGTCGTCATGAATGATCTCTTCTCCGGGATCGGGTTCAGCGTCAACCACATTTCGAAAGCCTTTTTGTAACCGGTCAAGCAATGATAGGTCATCCGCATTGGTAACCTCTTCGTGTTCCACTTCTTCATCTTCCTCCTCATCATCATCGGTAACCTCTTCGTGTTCCACTTCTTCCTCTTCCTCCGCATTGTCATTCTCTACTTCCATGTTTTGACCAAACGTAGAGGTTTTTCCGAAATGTTTTTTGGCCACACGTGTTTCTTTGAAGAATTCTCCGTCATATGTGTCTGGGTCTATGTGAGGTTGATAATCCTCTTCTTCATTGGGGGCAGGTAGTTTACCATGTGGTGGCACGTCATAGACGACATACCAATCTTCGAGATTCTTTACACTTTGGCAGGCCCATGGAAGATAGAAAACTTGTGTGGCCTGTTGAGCCACAATATAAACTTCGGCAACATTTAAATGGTTCTTCCATTTAATTTCAACTAGCCCAACATGCTCATGAGTTCGTCTAGTGTCCTTCGGATCGAACCAATGACATTTGAAGACAACAGCATTCGGAGGATTTTCACCATAATATATGTCAGAACCCCAACTAGGGTAAGTGCTAGGATTGTTTGTGCCCTTTTGCATCATGAAAAATTCAAAAAGAAAATCAAAAATGGGGAAAAGAAAAGCCCTGAGAATTTAAATAAATGGCCAGGTAAAAATCTTTTTCCAAAAATCATTTGAATATTTGGAAAATTCCTATAAATGATGCTGATCATTGCAAAAGTGGTTTGGGGATTTTCCCATGCCCATGGAATATTCAAAAATTCAAAAGGTGCTTTGGAAATTAAATTTAACTCCAATTTGAATTTAAATTCAAATTGTTTGAATTTCAAAAGTCACCAAAAATTATGAGTGGCTAACTATTTATGTTATAAGCCCACATAAAAGTTTTCATGATTTTATAAAATGCCTTGCTATTTTATTCAGGGCAAAACATATTTACAGAAAAGGAAAAACAGAAAGAAAAAGAACAAAAGGAAATCCAGCCCACCCCCTGGCCACCTGGCCCAGTAGCCGGCCCAGCCCAGCTCGCCGTATCGTCTTCCTCCCCTCGCCTCCAAGCAGCTCGGTGGCGAGCCGAGCACCGTGGACGCCACCGAGGCTCGCCTGGAACCCCCCAGGCCTCCTCCTCGCGCGACGCAACTCGCCCAGAAGCCCCGCACCCTTTCCCCCTCCTCTGGCTTCCTCCCTGTCTCTCTTCCCCGTGAATCCAGCGCCACCAATAGCCCTAGCGGAGCACGCCGCCGTAGAGCGCGTGGCCACCTTGCTCCCCTCGCCGCACCGCCGTGTCCGTTGAACTCCCCGTCCACGTCTCCATCAAGCTGCCGTGTCAATTCGAGCCAAGCGCCACTGGAGGAGACGTCCGCTTCAAGAATTCATCGCCGGCCGCCGAGCTCGTCTCCACGAATTCCACCGCCACCTCGCCTCCTCCGGCTACCCCGAGCTCACCGTCGCGTTCAACGTAAGGAGCTCTCCTTTTCCCCCCACTCCGCTGGCCTTTTAGCACCCCGTGGCTGGATTTCGGCGAGGCAGTGTTTCGGCCGCCGCCATGGTCGATGCTCCCGAGCTCTGGAGCACACCAGTGACCCCCCAATGGGCCCACTGGACGCGCAGGAGCAAGGGCTCTCTCCTGGTGCTTCGTGCGAGTCAAATGGAGGCCAGGAGCCTCTCCCCCGTCGCAGCAGTACCACGGCCGCCGCGCCACGTTGACGCCGGCGAGGCTCCGGCCACCCCCGAGCCTCCCCGTGGGCACTGGGTGACGCGGTTGACCTCGGGGGTCACTCTGGTGGCCTGGGCAAGCTCTCCAGTGGCCCGAATCGCCACTCCGGCGAGGCGACGCCGCGTCCAGTGACGCCGGGGTCGAGCCGCCGGCAGCCCAGGCCATTAGCACCTAATGACCCAGCTTAATCCCACCCGAGTCCATGACAAGTGGGCCCCAGGCCACAACTAACCCACTGTTAGTTAAACTAACAGAGGGGATTAACCCCCTGAGGCTGACAGAGGGGCCCCACAGGTCAGAAGCCCCCACGTCATGCTGAGGTCAGCATGACGCAATAAACCAAATTCCAGAATTTAAAAGAATTAATTAAAACAGAGAAAATTCCAGAAAATGAGTTAAACTTTGGAAATTCATAACTAATTCATATGAACTCCAAATTAAACATATAATATATGAAAAATTATCAGAAAAATACAAGGATTAAGAATATGCAATTTGTTTTTATGTTTGACCATTTTAAAATGGGTGAACAGTAGAAAACATGCATATGACATAATTTGAAATTGAATTTGGAGTTTGATTTTGCATTTCAAATGCAATATACTTCAATTAAATTGAATATGCTACAAACCGGTATGTGCATTTTTATTTTGAATATGCTACAAACCGGTACCAATTCCCTCTCAGTCTCGCTTATGCATATTTAGGAGATCATCGAGACACGTTCTTCGCATAGTTGAACCCATTCCGATGCATGAACTATCATTTTTCATAAGCAAACCACAATCCTAGCAGATTTCGGAGTTGATTGATGAGCATGTGGCCCCTGTAACTGTTACTGCTTATTGCTGCTTAGTGGTACAATGAGGATGTTTTGATTGTGAGTCGGGATGGAATGAACACAGTGATGCTGATGTAAACGTGTTGGTGAATCCACCCTAAACAAAGGTGAACGATGAGAGGCTGTGTAGGAGTACACAATGGGTTGTCTCGTTGAAAACTGCCCTAGGCCCGAGTTCCTGTTTTGTGATCCAAGACAAAGAGTATGACCACATGTAGGGTTTTATGGGAGCCCCGTTTGGCCTCTTTGCGTACCCGATCCAGTCCAGGAGTCACACTAGATTCGGGCTTTCCATTTGATTTATGTATAGATATGTGGGTGGACCTGTGAGGCAGTGAAACCATCTGTCAAAGGTGGCGTCTCGGTCCCTTACATTATCTGAGTCCGTTTCGTGGAATCGGCCGGACTCTCGAGCGGTGACAAACTCAGGTAGTCGACTCCTGGATTAGAGAAGGTGATGTGAGGGTAGTGCCTTGGTTTCATCCACGTCCGACATCCGCTTGAAGGATGACAAGAACGAGGCGATAAGTGATGACACGCGTGTGAAGATGTACACCCCTGCAGGGTTAATGAACTATTCGAATAGCCGTGTCCGTGGTTATGGACTACTTGGAAACCTCTACTTGATCATAGACAACTTGAATGGAGACTTATAAAACTCGCAAGATAAGCGTGAGTGCTATGGTGTGCCTCCTCGTGGGGAAGTCGAGGAAGTAACCATAGTGGTGTATTGGTTGGAGATGTAGTGGACTCGTGTACGCTTCTTACCTCAAAGTCTGGTACTCGTAGTACAGTATTAGCCAAGTCAAAGCTGGCACTTCTGCATTTTGAACCCCACCTCCTTTACCTTGATACTTGAGCATGAGTAGTTTAGTTCTGATGTAAGTCTTGCTGAGTACGACTTTGTACTCACGTTTGCTTATTCTATGTTTTAGATGAGAACTCGGACCCCGATGGAGTCACCTTTGTGAAGCTCGACGTTGACCTTGGTAGTATAGTCCCAGACAGCAGTCTGGTCCCTCGTGGAAGGGCATGTTGGTTTTACAAGGCTTCTCTAAGCCATTTGTTAAACTTGTCTGTACTCAGACCTAATTTGCTTCCGTTGTATGATGTAATGTTGATCACAGACATGTGATCTTTGTATGCTATATGTGTATATCAATAAAGAGTACTTTGTAGAGTTATGTGATGATACCTGCTGTTCATACTAGGCATGTGTGCTGCGTGTATGATTATAACATGCATGTCTTAGTATGGGTTTTCGAGACCTTAGTTGTGATCTGGCTGGCGGTCTTTTATACACCAAGTGGCCCTTAGATGTGCGCAGCTTGGGGCATTGCGATGCGATTGCTCGTGACTCTGTCACGTGCACACTTAGTTGTATGATCGAGCCCGCCCTAGACCCCGACTAAGTGATCGGGCTGGAGTAAGTCTATGTAAGAGTTAGGATCCAATCGATAACATGGTTGAGGAGACTTGTCTATGAGTATGGGATTCACCACCCATAAGCATTTAGACTTGTGAGCGGGCGACGAGGACCCATCTCAGTTGATCATCCGGTCTGAATGGGATGCCCCTCACGTTCGATGCTTACCGAGAATGTTCTGTGCTTGGCCTTGTCTGCTTAGACAAGTGGGTACGGTTCTCGGCTCTCCATGTGATTGTATCATGACTGGAATTACATATGCTAACCCCGGGTCCCGACAGACTTGGTATCAGAGCAGGACTGTCTGTAGGCTTATCAAACCCTTGGTCGAAGTCGAGTCTAGCATTCTATACTTATATAGTTACTTGGGTATAAAGGGAACAACGTAAGGCTTCTTTTTCTCCTTATCCTCATCGATCTGAGTTCTGGGTCACCCTTATCTTTTCTACGGGATGATAGGACTAGGCTCATCTATGTCTTACTAGAACATCTCGCTGAGTGCTTCCTTGTAGCCGTAGGATTGTTGTGGTCGTCCAGACTCATCGAGTTTTGAGTTCCTTGAGGAAGTTCTGTCCAATCTCCTCGAGGTTGTCTTGTTTTCCATCCCGGTGAAGCCGTTATGCTGCCGGATTTGTTCCAAGTTTCTATGAATCATTGCCTTCGCATTATAATCTTTTCCGCCTTCATCATATCTTGTTATCCTTGAATCCATCATACAAACTGTTCTGATTGTTGATTTTTATCACACAGGATGTCAGGTGGAACTCGTAGTGCTGTTCGTCGGAATCGAGACCGTGTTCGGAATCGAAATGATGATGAACCTCTACCACTGCCTTCTGCGGCGGAAATAATGATGGAAGCTGAGAAGAATCAACGCGATCAAACACGTCTTCTGGAGCTCATCGAGCAGAATACCTCACGTCATTGCAATGTGGTTGTGAGCATTCAGGACTTCATCCTCCTCAAGCCACCGGTATTCCAATGTTCTTCTGAGCCCCTTGCGGCTGATGATTGGCTCCGTTCCATCGAGCGTAAGCATGACACTGCACATGTTGCTCCCGATGACCGAGTTATATTCGCGGCATACTTTCTGGAAGGTGCTGCTGCTGAATGGTGGGAGAACTATGTTGCTATGCAGCCAGATGGTCACCTAGTGACTTGGCAGGAGTTCTGCGTTGCCTTTCGAGGGTACCTCCTTCTGGATGAGTTGATGGAGCGCAAGAAGGAAGAGTTATGCAATTTGACTCAAGGAGAGATGTCCATCCGTGAGTATGTGAGAGAGTTCAACCGTCTTGCCCGGTATGCCCAAGATGAGATCACCACCGATGCCAGAAAGCAGGCAAGGTTCCGTAAGGGACTTAGCCCCATTCTTCGTCATGATCTCAACCTCATCGAATTTGCCACCTTTGAGGATTTAGTCAACAGATCCTTCAGAGCTGAGCGTGGCAATGAAATTTTCGAAGAGTTCCGCAATCATGCTCTTGAGCTTGCCCCTTCTTCTAGTTCAGCCCCTCAGAAATGCAGAATTTGGATTCCAAACCGTGTCATACCTCAAAACCTTATTCAGAGACCACCACCGGATATATGCCATCCACCTCAACACATTGTTCCACCCAGGAATGATGTTGTGCAATCAAGTAATCCTGCTCCCAGTAATTCAGGCAGGGTATGTTTCACGTGTGGTCTGACAGGCCATTACTTCCGTCAGTGCCCTACAGTGTTGGTGACACCACGTCGACCTAATCACAAGCCTCCAAAGAAATCCACCACCAAAGCCTTTCCAGCAAAGCCTTCATCCACTAGTAGTGGTTGTGTGAACCAAATGTCAGTTGAGGACACCACTACTGCTTCTGACGTCATTCTTGGCACACTTCCAGTCAATCATGTTCCCGCCTCCGTTCTTTTCGATCCAGGAGCTTCTCATTCATTCATGTCAGAGAGTTATGCACTTCGTCATGAGTTCCCCTTTGAAGAAATGTTTTCTCCAATGATCATTCAAACTCCTGGTTCAAAGTGGCAAACTAATAGAGTAAGCCATGGTAATCAAATTGCAATTGAGGGTTTAGTATTCCTTGCTTCTCTTATAGCCCTCAAGTCTTCGGACATTGATGTCATCCTAGGAATGGATTGGTTATCAAGGCAGAATGCTTTCCTTGATTGTAAAGCCAAATCAGTCAAACTCACCCATCCTTCAGGACAGATCATTGACTACACCTCACCCAGTTCTAAAATCCAGATGCATACTTTGAATGTGCTTCCCCTTCCTAACCTTGAAGATGTTCCGGTGGTTCGTGACATCCCGGATGTCTTTCCTGAAGAGCTGCCGGGAATTCCACCCGACAGGTGTGTAGAATTCATAGTGGATCTTATACCAGGCACAGCCCCAATCTCGAGACGCCCATATAGAATGGCCCCACATGAGTTAGCTGAGCTAAAAACCCAACTTGATGCTTCGTTGGCAAAAGGATTCATCCGCCCTAGCTCATCGCCATGGGGTTGCCCCGTTCTGTTCGTAACGAAGAAAGATGGAACAGAAAGGATGTGCGTAGACTATCGCCTGCTAAATCTAGCGACGATAAAGAACAAGTACCCACTGCCCAGGATCAATGATCTTTATGATCAACTTGCAGGATCCTCTGTCTTCTCCAAGATGGATTTGAGATTAGGTTATCATCAGATCAAAATCCGAAACGAGGACATTCCAAAAACGGCTTTTACTACTCGTTATGGTCTTTACGAGTACACCGTCATGTCCTTTGGTTTAACCAATGCCCCCGCCACATTCTCGCGCTTAATGAATTCGATCTTCATGGAGTACCTAGATAAATTTGTTGTGGTTTATCTTGATGACATTCTCATCTACTCGAAGAACGAAGAAGAGCACGCAGAACACCTTAGGCTGGTATTGATGAAACTTAGAGAGCACCGCCTTTATGCCAAGTTCTCCAAGTGTGAATTTTGGCTACCAGAAGTGACCTACTTAGGCCACATGATTTCTGCGAAAGGTGTTGCAGTCAATCCCGAGAGAGTTCAGACCGTCCTTGACTGGACTCCACCTGAATCGGTTAAGCAAGTTAGGAGTTTTCTTGGCTTAGCAAGCTATTGCCGACGCTTCGTTGAGAACTTTTATTAAGTTGCAAAGCCTCTTACTGAACTCCTCAAGAAAGATAAGAAATTCCAATGGACCCCCAAGTGCGAGGAAAGTTTTCAAGAGTTGAAAAGAAGATTGACTTCTGCACCCGTACTTGCACCTCCAGACACCAAAAGGGATTTCGTGATCTATTGTGATGCTTCACGGCAAGGGTTAGGATGCATACTTATGCAAGATCGACATGTGGTAGCTTATGCTTCACGCCAGTTGCGGCCACATGAAGAGAATTATCCAACCCATGATCTTGAACTCGCTGCCGTAGTTCATGCCCTGAAGACTTGGCGACATTACCTCCTTGGTAATCGTTGTGAGATCTATTACAACCACCAAAGCCTCAAATATATATTCACCCAGCCAGATCTTAATCTCAGGCAAAGACGCTGGATAGAGTTGATAAAAGATTATGACATAGGAATTTCTTACACCCCAGGCAAGGCCAATGTCATGGCTGATGCACTAAGTCGTAAGTCGTATTGTAACAACCTCATGTTACAACAGTATCAACCACTTCTTCATGAGGAATTTCGAAAGCTCAATCTCGAGATTGTTCCTCGTGGATCTCTTTTCAACTTGGTGGCGAAACCAACCCTTGAGGATCAAATCATAGCCGCCCAGAAACAAGATAGTAGTATTCAAGAGATCAAGCAGAATATTCCTAGCGGAGTTGCTAAATGTTTCTCTGCAAATGATCAAGGAATGATATTATTTGAAAATCGTTTAGTAGTTCCTGAAAATGAAGACCTAAAGCAGCTGATCCTTAAGGAAGCTCATGACACTCCCCTCTCAATTCATCCCGGTAGCACAAAAATGTACCGAGATCTACGCCAGAGATTTTGGTGGACCCGGATGAAGAGAGACATTGCACAATTTGTTGCCAAATGTGATGTTTGTCACCGCATTAAGGCAGAACACCAAAGACCTGCTGGTACTCTTCAACCATTGTCTATTCCCGAGTGGAAATGGGACAAGGTCGGTATGGACTTCATCACCGGCTTTCCAAAAACCCAGAAAGGAAATGATGCCATCTTCGTTGTCATTGATCGACTTTCAAAAGTTGCTCACTTCCTTCCAGTTCGCGAGTCTATAACTGCTAGTCAGTTGGCGGACTTGTATGTCTCTAGAATAGTGTCTCTTCACGGTGTTCCTTTGGTGATCAATTCTGATCGTGGTAGCCTTTTCACCTCTAGATTTTGGGAAAGTTTTCAAAATGCTATGGGAACTCATCTATCCTTTAGTACAGCTTTCCACCCTCAATCTAGCGGTCAAGTTGAAAGGGTTAATCAAATCTTGGAAGACATGCTCAGAGCTTGTGTTATCTCTTTCGGAAAGAATTGGGAGAAATCTCTTCCATTCGCCGAATTTGCTTATAACAATAGCTATCAATCTAGTCTGAACATGGCTCCCTTTGAACTCCTATATGGACGACGATGTCGAACACCCCTTAACTGGTCAGAAACCGGTGAAAGACAACTCTTTGGACCGGATATGATCAAGGAAGTAGAAGAGCAAGTTCGCATTGTTCGTGATCGTTTGAAAGCCGCTCAGTCTCGTCAAAAGAGCTACTATGATCGTCATCATAGAGAGGAGAGCTACAATATTGATGAGAAGGCTTACCTTCGGGTTACTCCTCTGAAGGGAACCCAAAGATTCGGTATCAAAGGCAAATTGGCCCCACGTTACATCGGACCTTTCCGCATTCTAGCTAAACGTGGAGAAGTTGCCTACCAACTTGAACTACCCCCTCACCTTTCCCGAGTACATGATGTATTCCATGTGTCACAACTCAGGCGTTGCTTCAAGGACCCCATCCGCGAAGTCGACCATGAAGTGCTTGATCTCCAAGATGACCTTTCTTATCGAGAGTACCCTGTTCGTATTCTTGATTCAACAGAGCGTGTCACTCGTCGTCAGAAGATCAAGTTCCTCAAAGTGCAATGGTCACATCACTCCGAGAAAGAAGCAACGTGGGAAAGAGAAGACCGCCTCCGTGCCGAGTACCCCACCTTCCTCCCGACGACTTCTGAATCTCGGGACGAGATTCTTTTGAATGGGGGCGAGTTGTCAGAACCCCAACTAGGGTAAGTGCTAGGATTGTTTGTGCCCTTTTGCATCATGAAAAATTCAAAAAGAAAATCAAAAATGGGGAAAAGAAAAGCCCTGAGAATTTAAATAAATGGCCAGGTAAAAATCTTTTTCCAAAAATCATTTGAATATTTGGAAAATTCCTATAAATGATGTTGATCATTGCAAAAGTGGTTTGGGGATTTTCCCATGCCCATGGAATATTCAAAAATTCAAAAGGTGCTTTGGAAATTAAATTTAACTCCAATTTGAATTTAAATTCAAATTGTTTGAATTTCAAAAGTCACCAAAAATTATGAGTGGCTAACTATTTATGTTATAAGCCCACATAAAAGTTTTCATGATTTTATAAAATGCCTTGCTATTTAATTCAGGGCAAAACATATTTACAGAAAAGGAAAAACAGAAAGAAAAAGAACAAAAGGAAATCCAGCCCACCCCCTGGCCACCTGGCCCAGTAGCCGGCCCAGCCCAGCTCGCCGTGTCGTCTTCCTCCCCTCGCCTCCAAGCAGCTCGGTGGCGAGCCGAGCACCGTGGACGCCACCGAGGCTCGCCTGGAACCCCCCAGGCCTCCTCCTCGCGCGACGCAACTCGCCCAGAAGCCCCGCACCCTTTCCCCCTCCTCTGGCTTCCTCCCTGTCTCTCTTCCCCGTGAATCCAGCGCCACCAGTAGCCCTAGCGGAGCACGCTGCCGTAGAGCGCGTGGCCACCTTGCTCCCATCGCCGCACCGCCGTGTCCGTTGAACTCCCCGTCCACGTCTCCATCAAGCTGCCGTGTCAATTCGAGCCAAGCGCCACTGGAGGAGACGTCCGCCTCAAGAATTCATCGCCGGCCGCCGAGCTCGTCTCCACGAATTCCACCGCCACCTCGCCTCCTTCGGCTACCCCGAGCTCACCGTCGCGTTCAGCGTAAGGAGCTCTCCTTTTACCCCCACTCCGCTGGCCTTTTAGCACCCCGTGGCTGGATTCCGGTGAGGCAGTGTTTCGGCCGCCGCCATGGTCGATGCTCCCGAGCTCTGGAGCACGCCAGTGACCCCCCAATGGGCCCACTGGACGCGCGGGAGCAAGGGCTCTCTCCTGGTGCTTCGTGCGAGTCAAATGGAGGCAGGAGCCTCTCCCCCGTCGCATCAGTACCACGGCCGCCGCGCCACGTTGACGCCGGCGAGGCTCCGGCCACCCCCGAGCCTCCCCGTGGGCACTGGGTGACGCGGGTGACCTCGGGCGTCACTCTGGTGGCCTCGGAAAGCTCTCCAGTGACGCCGGCGTCGAGCCGCCGGCAGCCCAGGCCATTAGCACCTAATGACCCAGCTTAATCCCACCCGAGTCCATGACAAGTGGGCCCTAGGCCACAACTAACCCACTGTTAGTTAAACTAACATAGGGGATTAACCCCCTGAGGCTGACAGAGGGGCCCCACAGGTCAGAAGCCCCCACGTCATGCTGAGGTCAGCATGACGCAATAAACCAAATTCCAGAATTTAAAAGAATTAATTAAAACAGAGAAAAATCCAGAAAATGAGTTAAACTTTGGAAATTCATAACTAATTCATATGAACTCCAAATTAAACATATAATATATGAAAAATTATCAGAAAAATACAAGGATTAAGAATATGCAATTTGTTTTTATGTTTGACCATTTTAAAATGGGGGAACAGTAGCAAACATGCATATGACTTAATTTGAAATTGAATTTGGAGTTTGAATTTGCATTTCAAATGCAATATACTTCAATTAAATTGAATATGCTACAAACCGGTACCATTCACATCATGGACAACCTTATCATGTGTATATGCATTTTTATTTTGAAAGTTGTCCCCCTCTTGTTGATGATTGTGTCGGTAACAGTGCCTCCGAGACGGTGATCACCCCGAAGAAGAAGACCACCGTTAAGACCCGTGTACCGTCAGCAAGGCAAGCAAAACCCCGTTTGATCATATCTATAAAATCCCAATTCCCTCTCAGTCTCGCTTATGCATATTTAGGAGATCATCGAGACATGTTCTTCTCATAGTTGAACCCATTCCGATGCATGACCTATCATTTTGCCACCGTATTAAGCAAACCACAATCCTAGCAGATTTAGGAGTTGATTGATGAGCATGTGTCCCCTGCAACTGTTACTGCTTATTGCTTCTTAGTGGTACAATGAGGATGTTTTGATTGTGAGTCGGGATGGAATGAACACACTGATGCTAATGTAAACGTGTTGGTGAATCCACCCTAAACAAAGGTGAACGATGAGAGGCTGTGTAGGAGTACACAGTGGGTTGTCTCGTTGAACACTGCCCTAGGCCCGAGTTCCTGTTTTGTGATCCAAGACAAAGAGTATGACCACATGTAGGGTTTTATGGGAGCCCCGTTTGGCCTCTTTACGTACCCGATCCAGTCCAGGAGTCACACTAGATTCGGGCTTTGCATTTGATTTATGTATAGATATGTGGGTGGACCTGTGAGGCAGTGAAACCATCTGTCAAAGGTGGCGTCTCGGTCCCTTACATTATCTGAGTCCGTTTCGTGGAATCGGCCGGACTCTCGAGCGGTGACAAACTCAGGTAGTCGACTCCTGGATTAGAGAAGGTGATGTGAGGGTAGTGCCTTGGTTTCATCCACGTCCGACATCCGCTTGAAGGATGACAAGAACGAGGCGATAAGTGATGACACGCGTGTGAAGATGTACACCCCTGCAGGGTTAATGAACTATTCGAATAGCCATGTCCGCGGTTATGGACTACTTGGAAACCTCTACTTGATCATAGACAACTTGAATGGATACTTATAAAACTCGCAAGATAAGCGTGAGTGCTATGGTGTGCCTCCTCGTGGGGAAGTCGAGGAAGTAACCATAGTGGTGTATTGGTTGGAGATGTAGTGGACTCGTGTACGCTTCTTACCTCAAAGTCTGGTACTCGTAGTACAGTATTAGCCAAGTCAAAGCTGGCACTTCTGCATTTTGAACCCCACCTCCTTTACCTTGATACTTGAGCATGAGTAGTTTAGTTCTGATGTAAGTCTTGCTGAGTACGACTTTGTACTCACGTTTGCTTATTCTATGTTTTAGATGAGAACTCGGACCCCGATGGAGTCACCTTCGTGAAGCTCGACGTGGACCTTGGTAGTATAGTCCCAGACAGCAGTCTGGTCCCTCGTGGAAGGGCATGTTGGTTTTACAAGGCTTCTCTAAGCCATTTGTTAAACTTGTCTGTACTCAGACCTAATTTGCTTCCGTTGTATGATGTAATGTTGATCACAGACATGTGATCTTTGTATGCTATATGTGTATATCAATAAAGAGTACTTTGTAGAGTTATGTGATGATACCTGCTGTTCATACTAGGCATGTGTGCTGCGTGTATGATTATAACATGCATGTCTTAGTATGGGTTTTCGAGACCTTAGTTGTGATCTGGCTGGCGGTCTTTTATACACCAAGTGGCCCTTAGATGTGCGCAGCTTGGGGCATCGCGATGCGATTGCTCGTGACTCTGTCACGTGCACACTTAGTTGTATGATCGAGCCCGCCCTAGACCCCGACTAAGTGATCGGGCTGGAGTAAGTCTATGTAAGAGTTAGGATCCAATCGATAACATGGTTGAGGCGACTTGTCTATGAGTATGGGATTCACCACCCATAAGCATTTAGACTTGTGAGCGGGCGACGAGGACCCATCTCAGTTGATCATCCGGCCTGAATGGAATGCCCCTCACGTTCGATGCTTACCGAGAATGTTCTGTGCTTGGCCTTGTCTGCTTAGACAAGTGGGTACGGTTCTCGGCTCTCCATGTGATTGTATCATGACTGGAATTACATATGCTAACCCCGGGTCCCGACAGACTTGGTATCAGAGCAGGACTGTCTGTAGGCTTATCAAACCCTTGGTCGAAGTCGAGTCTAGCATTCTATACTTATATAGTTACTTGGGTATAAAGGGAACAACGTAAGGCTTCTTTTTCTCCTTATCCTCATCGATCTGAGTTCTGGGTCACCCTTATCTTTTATACGGGATGATAGGACTAGGCTCATCTATGTCTTACTAGAACATCTCGCTGAGTGCTTCCTTGTAGCCGTAGGATTGTTGTGGTCGTCCAGACTCATCGAGTTTTGAGTTCCTTGAGGAAGTTCTGTCCAATCTCCTCGAGGTTGTCTTGTTTTCCATCCCGGTGTAGCCGTTATGATGCCGGATTTGTTCCAAGTTTCTATGAATCATTGCCTTCGCATTATAATCTTTTCCGCCTTCATCATATCTTGTTATCCTTGAATCCATCATACAAACTGTTCTGATTGTTGATTTTTATCACACAGGATGTCAGGTGGAACTCGTAGTGCTGTTCGTCGGAATCGAGACCGTGTTCGGAATCGAAATGATGATGAACCTCTACCACTGCCTTCTGCGGCGGAAATAATGATGGAAGCTGAGAAGAATCAACGCGATCAAACACGTCTTCTGGAGCTCATCGAGCAGAATACCTCACGTCATTGCAATGTGGTTGTGAGCATTCAGGACTTCATCCTCCTCAAGCCACCGGTATTCCAATGTTCTTCTGAGCCCCTTGCGGCTGATGATTGGCTCCGTTCCATCGAGCGTAAGCATGACACTGCACATGTTGCTCCCGATGACCGAGTTATATTCGCGGCATACTTTCTGGAAGGTGCTGCTGCTGAATGGTGGGAGAACTATGTTGCTATGCAGCCAGATGGTCACCTAGTGACTTGGCAGGAGTTCTGCGTTGCCTTTCGAGGGTACCTCCTTCTGGATGAGTTGATGGAGCGCAAGAAGGAAGAGTTCTGCAATTTGACTCAAGGAGAGATGTCCATCCGTGAGTATGTGAGAGAGTTCAACCGTCTTGCCCGGTATGCCCAAGATGAGATCACCACCGATGCCAGAAAGCAGGCAAGGTTCCGTAAGGGACTTAGCCCCATTCTTCGTCATGATCTCAACCTCATCGAATTTGCCACCTTTGAGGATTTAGTCAACAGATCCTTCAGAGCTGAGCGTGGCAATGAAATTTTCGAAGAGTTCCGCAATCATGCTCTTGAGCTTGCCCCTTCTTCTAGTTCAGCCCCTCAGAAATGCAGAATTTGGATTCCAAACCGTGTCATACCTCAAAACCTTATTCAGAGACCACCACCGGATATATGCCATCCACCTCAACACATTGTTCCACCCAGGAATGATGTTGTGCAATCAAGTAATCCTGCTCCCAGTAATTCAGGCAGGGTATGTTTCACGTGTGGTCTGACAGGCCATTACTTCCGTCAGTGCCCTACAGTGTTGGTGACACCACGTCGACCTAATCACAAGCCTCCAAAGAAATCCACCACCAAAGCCTTTCCAGCAAAGCCTTCATCCACTAGTAGTGGTTGTGTGAACCAAATGTCAGTTGAGGACACCACTACTGCTTCTGACGTCATTCTTGGCACACTTCCAGTCAATCATGTTCCCACCTCCGTTCTTTTCGATCCAGGAGCTTCTCATTCATTCATGTCAGAGAGTTATGCACTTCGTCATGAGTTCCCCTTTGAAGAAATGTTTTCTCCAATGATCATTCAAACTCCTGGTTCAAAGTGGCAAACTAATAGAGTAAGCCATGGTAATCAAATTGCAATTGAGGGTTTAGTATTCCTTGCTTCTCTTATAGCCCTCAAGTCTTCGGACATTGATGTCATCCTAGGAATGGATTGGTTATCAAGGCAGAATGCTTTCTTTGATTGTAAATCCAAATCAGTCAAACTCACCCATCCTTCAGGACAGATCATTGACTACACCTCACCCAGTTCTAAAATCCAGATGCATACTTTGAATGGGCTTCCCCTTCCTAACCTTGAAGATGTTCCGGTGGTTCGTGACATCCCGGATGTCTTTCCTGAAGAGCTGCCGGGAATTCCACCCGACAGGTGTGTAGAATTCATAGTGGATCTTATACCAGGCACAGCCCCAATCTCGAGACGCCCATATAGAATGGCCCCACATGAGTTAGCTGAGCTAAAAACCCAACTTGATGCTTCGTTGGCAAAAGGATTCATCCGCCCTAGCTCATCGCCATGGGGTTTCCCCGTTCTGTTCGTAACGAAGAAAGATGGAACAGAAAGAATGTGCGTAGACTATCGCCTGCTAAATCTAGCGACGATAAAGAACAAGTACCCACTGCCCAGGATCAATGATATTTATGATCAACTTGCAGGATCCTCTGTCTTCTCCAAGATGGATTTGAGATTAGGTTATCATCAGATCAAAATCCGAAACGAGGACATTCCAAAAACGGCTTTTACTACTCGTTATGGTCTTTACGAGTACACCGTCATGTCCTTTGGTTTAACCAATGCCCCCGCCACATTCTCGCGCTTAATGAATTCGATCTTCATGGAGTACCTAGATAAATTTGTTGTGGTTTATCTTGATGACATTCTCATCTACTCGAAGAACGAAGAAGAGCACGCAGAACACCTTAGGCTGGTATTGATGAAACTTAGAGAGCACCGCCTTTATGCCAAGTTCTCCAAGTGTGAATTTTGGCTACCAGAAGTGACCTACTTAGGCCACATGATTTCTGCGAAAGGTGTTGCAGTCAATCCCGAGAGAGTTCAGGCCGTCCTTGACTGGACTCCACCTGAATCGGTTAAGCAAGTTAGGAGTTTTCTTGGCTTAGCAAGCTATTGCCGACGCTTCGTTGAGAACTTTTCTTAAGTCGCAAAGCCTCTTACTGAACTCCTCAAGAAAGATAAGAAATTCCAATGGACCCCCAAGTGCGAGGAAAGTTTTCAAGAGTTGAAAAGAAGATTGACTTCTGCACCCGTACTTGCACCTCCAGACACCAAAAGGCATTTCGAGATCTATTGTGATGCTTCACGGCAAGGGTTAGGATGCATACTTATGCAAGATCGACATGTGGTAGCTTATGCTTCACGCCAGTTGCGGCCACATGAAGAGAATTATCCAACCCATGATCTTGAACTCGCTGCCGTAGTTCATGCCCTGAAGACTTGGCGACATTACCTCCTTGGTAATCGTTGTGAGATCTATTACGACCACCAAAGCCTCAAATATATATTCACCCAGCCAGATCTTAATCTCAGGCAAAGACGCTGGATAGAGTTGATAAAAGATTATGACATAGGAATTTCTTACACCCCAGGCAAGGCCAATGTCATGGCTGATGCACTAAGTCGTAAGTCGTATTGTAACAACCTCATGTTACAACAGTATCAACCACTTCTTCATGAGGAATTTCGAAAGCTCAATCTCGAGATTGTTCCTCGTGGATCTCTTTTAACCTTGGTGGCGAAACCAACCCTTGAGGATCAAATCATAGCCGCCCAGAAACAAGATAGTAGTATTCAAGAGATCAAGCAGAACATTCCTAGCGGAGTTGCTAAATATTTCTCTGCAAATGATCAAGGAATGATATTATTTGAAAATCGTTTAGTAGTTCCTGAAAATGAAGACCTAAAGCAGCTGATCCTTAAGGAAGCTCATGACACTCCCCTCTCAATTCATCCCGGTAGCACAAAAATGTACCGAGATCTACGCCAGAGATTTTGGTGGACCCGGATGAAGAGAGACATTGCACAATTTGTTGCCAAATGTGATGTTTGTCGCCGCATTAAGTCAGAACACCAAAGACCTGCTGGTACTCTTCAACCATTGTCTATTCCCGAGTGGAAATGGGACAAGGTCGGTATGGACTTCATCACCGGCTTTCCAAAAACCCAGAAAGGAAATGATGCCATCTTCGTTGTCATTGATCGACTTTCAAAAGTTGCTCACTTCCTTCCAGTTCGCGAGTCTATAACTGCTAGTCAGTTGGCGGACTTGTATGTCTCTAGAATAGTGTCTCTTCACGGTGTTCCTTTGGTGATCAATTCTGATCGTGGTAGCCTTTTCACCTCTAGATTTTGGGAAAGTTTTCAAAATGCTATGGGAACTCATCTATCCTTTAGTACAGCTTTCCACCCTCAATCTAGCGGTCAAGTTGAAAGGGTTAATCAAATCTTGGAAGACATGCTCAGAGCTTGTGTTATCTCTTTCGGAAAGAATTGGGAGAAATCTCTTCCATTCGCCGAATTTGCTTATAACAATAGCTATCAATCTAGTCTGAACATGGCTCCCTTTGAACTCCTATATGGACGACGATGTCGAACACCCCTTAACTGGTCAGAAACCGGTGAAAGACAACTCTTTGGACCGGATATGATCAAGGAAGTAGAAGAGCAAGTTCGCATTGTTCGTGATCGTTTGAAAGCCGCTCAGTCTCGTCAAAAGAGCTACTATGATCGTCATCATAGAGAGGAGAGCTACAATATTGATGAGAAGGCTTACCTTCGGGTTACTCCTCTGAAGGGAACCCAAAGATTCGGTATCAAAGGCAAATTGGCCCCACGTTACATCGGACCTTTCCGCATTCTAGCTAAACATGGAGAAGTTGCCTACCAACTTGAACTACCCCCTCACCTTTCCCGAGTACATGATGTATTCCATGTGTCACAACTCAGGCGTTGCTTCAAGGACCCCATCCGCGAAGTCGACCATGAAGCGCTTGATCTCCAAGATGACCTTTCTTATCGAGAGTACCCTGTTCGTATTCTTGATTCAACAGAGCGTGTCACTCGTCGTCAGAAGATCAAGTTCCTCAAAGTGCAATGGTCACATCACTCCGAGAAAGAAGCAACGTGGGAAAGAGAAGACCGCCTCCGTGCCGAGTACCCCACCTTCCTCCCGACGACTTCTGAATCTCGGGACGAGATTCTTTTGAATGGGGGCGAGTTGTCAGAACCCCAACTAGGGTAAGTGCTAGGATTGTTTGTGCCCTTTTGCATCATGAAAAATTCAAAAAGAAAATCAAAAATGGGGAAAAGAAAAGCCCTGAGAATTTAAATAAATGGCCAGGTAAAAATCTTTTTCCAAAAATCATTTGAATATTTGGAAAATTCCTATAAATGATGCTGATCATTGCAAAAGTGGTTTGGGGATTTTCCCATGCCCATGGAATATTCAAAAATTCAAAAGGTGCTTTGGAAATTAAATTTAACTCCAATTTGAATTTAAATTCAAATTGTTTGAATTTCAAAAGTCACCAAAAATTATGAGTGGCTAACTATTTATGTTATAAGCCCACATAAAAGTTTTCATGATTTTATAAAATGCCTTGCTATTTTATTCAGGGCAAAACATATTTACAGAAAAGGAAAAATAGAAAGAAAAAGAACAAAAGGAAATCCAGCCCACCCCCTGGCCACCTGGCCCAGTAGCCAGCCCAGCCCAGCTCGCCGTGTCGTCTTCCTCCCCTCGCCTCCAAGCAGCTCGGTGGCGAGCCGAGCACCGTGGACGCCACCGAGGCTCGCCTGGAACCCCCCAGGCCTCCTCCTCGCGCGACGCAACTCGCCCAGAAGCCCCGCACCCTTTCCCCCTCCTCTGGCTTCCTCCCTGTCTCTCTTCCCCGTGAATCCAGCGCCACCAGTAGCCCTAGCGGAGCACGCTGCCGTAGAGCGCGTGGCCACCTTGCTCCCCTCGCCGCACCGCCGTGTCCGTTGAACTCCCCGTCCACGTCTCCATCAAGCTGCCGTGTCAATTCGAGCCAAGCGCCACTGGAGGAGACGTCCGCTTCAAGAATTCATCGCCGGCCGCCGAGCTCGTCTCCACGAATTCCACCGCCACCTCGCCTCCTTCGGCTACCCCGAGCTCACCGTCGCGTTCAGCGTAAGGAGCTCTCCTTTTACCCCCACTCCGCTGGCCTTTTAGCACCCCGTGGCTGGATTCCGGTGAGGCAGTGTTTCGGCCGCCGCCATGGTCGATGCTCCCGAGCTCTGGAGCACGCCAGTGACCCCCCAATGGGCCCACTGGACGCGCGGGAGCAAGGGCTCTCTCCTGGTGCTTCGTGCGAGTCAAATGGAGGCAGGGAGCCTCTCCCCCGTCGCATCAGTACCACGGCCGCCGCGCCACGTTGACACCGGCGAGGCTCCGGCCACCCCCGAGCCTCCCCGTGGGCACTGGGTGACGCGGGTGACCTCGGGCGTCACTCTGGTGGCCTCGGAAAGCTCTCCGGTGACGCCGGCGTCGAGCTGCCGGCAGCCCAGGCCATTAGCACCTAATGACCCAGCTTAATCCCACCCGAGTCCATGACAAGTGGGCCCCAGGCCACAACTAACCCACTGTTAGTTAAACTAACAGAGGGGATTAACCCCCTGAGGCTGACAGAGGGGCCCCACAGGTCAGAAGCCCCCACGTCATGCTGAGGTCAGCATGACGCAATAAACCAAATTCCAGAATTTAAAAGAATTAATTAAAACAGAGAAAAATCCAGAAAATGAGTTAAACTTTGGAAATTCATAACTAATTCATATGAACTCCAAATTAAACATATAATATATGAAAAATTATCAGAAAAATACAAGGATTAAGAATATGCAATTTGTTTTTATGTTTGACCATTTTAAAATGGGGGAACAGTAGCAAACATGCATATGACTTAATTTGAAATTGAATTTGGAGTTTGAATTTGCATTTCAAATGCAATATACTTCAATTAAATTGAATATGCTACAAACCGGTACCATTCACATCATGGACAACCTTATCATGTGTATGTGCATTTTTATTTTGAAAGTTGTCCCCCTCTTGTTGATGATTGTGTCGGTAACAGTGCCTCCGAGACGGTGATCACCCCGAAGAAGAAGACCACCGTTAAGACCCGTGTACCGTCAGCAAGGCAAGCAAAACCCCGTTTGATCATATCTATAAAATCCCAATTCCCTCTCAGTCTCGCTTATGCATATTTAGGAGATCATCGAGACACGTTCTTCTCATAGTTGAACCCATTCCGATGCATGACCTATCATTTTGCCACCGTATTAAGCAAACCACAATCCTAGCAGATTTAGGAGTTGATTGATGAGCATGTGTCCCCTGCAACTGTTACTGCTTATTGCTGCTTAGTGGTACAATGAGGATGTTTTGATTGTGAGTCGGGATGGAATGAACACACTGATGCTAATGTAAACGTGTTGGTGAATCCCCCCTAAACAAAGGTGAACGATGAGAGGCTGTGTAGGAGTACACAGTGGGTTGTCTCGTTGAACACTGCCCTAGGCCCGAGTTCCTGTTTTGTGATCCAAGACAAAGAGTATGACCACATGTAGGGTTTTATGGGAGCCCCGTTTGGCCTCTTTACGTACCCGATCCAGTCCAGGAGTCACACTAGATTCGGGCTTTCCATTTGATTTATGTATAGATATGTGGGTGGACCTGTGAGGCAGTGAAACCATCTGTCAAAGGTGGCGTCTCGGTCCCTTACATTATCTGAGTCCATTTCGTGGAATCGGCCGGACTCTCGAGCGGTGACAAACTCAGGTAGTCGACTCCTGGATTAGAGAAGGTGATGTGAGGGTAGTGCCTTGGTTTCATCCACGTCCGACATCCGCTTGAAGGATGACAAGAACGAGGCGATAAGTGATGACACGCGTGTGAAGATGTACACCCCTGCAGGGTTAATGAACTATTCGAATAGCCGTGTCCGTGGTTATGGACTACTTGGAAACCTCTACTTGATCATAGACAACTTGAATGGATACTTATAAAACTCGCAAGATAAGCGTGAGTGCTATGGTGTGCCTCCTCGTGGGGAAGTCGAGGAAGTAACCATAGTGGTGTATTGGTTGGAGATGTAGTGGACTCGTGTACGCTTCTTACCTCAAAGTCTGGTACTCGTAGTACAGGATTAGCCAAGTCAAAGCTGGCACTTCTGCATGTTGAACCCCACCTCCTTTACCTTGATACTTGAGCATGAGTAGTTTAGTTCTGATGTAAGTCTTGCTGAGTACGACTTTGTACTCACGTTTGCTTATTCTATGTTTTAGATGAGAACTCGGACCCCAATGGAGTCACCTTCGTGAAGCTCGACGTTGACCTTGGTAGTATAGTCCCAGACAGCAGTCTGGTCCCTCGTGGAAGGGCATGTTGGTTTTACAAGGTTTCTCTAAGCCATTTGTTAAACTTGTCTGTACTCAGACCTAATTTTCTTCCGTTGTATGATGTAATGTTGATCACAGACATGTGATCTTTGTATGCTATTTGTGTATATCAATAAAGAGTACTTTGTAGAGTTATGTGATGATACCTGCTGTTCATACTAGGCATGTGTGCTGCGTGTATGATTATAACATGCATGTCTTAGTATGGGTTTTCGAGACCTTAGTTGTGATCTGGCTGGCGGTCTTTTATACACCAAGTGGCCCTTAGATGTGCGCAGCTTGGGGCATAGCGATGCGATTGCTCGTGACTCTGTCACGTGCACACTTAGTTGTATGATCGAGCCCGCCCTAGACCCCGACTAAGTGATCGGGCTGGAGTAAGTCTATGTAAGAGTTAGGATCCAATCGATAACATGGTTGAGGCGACTTGTCTATGAGTATGGGATTCACCACCCATAAGCATTTAGACTTGTGAGCGGGCGACGAGGACCCATCTCAGTTGATCATCCGGCCTGAATGGGATGCCCCTCACGTTCGATGCTTACCGAGAATGTTCTGTGCTTGGCCTTGTCTGCTTAGACAAGTGGGTACGGTTCTCGGCTCTCCATGTGATTGTATCATGACTGGAATTACATATGCTAACCCCAGGTCCCGACAATATAGCAGTTCGTATATTTCTTCAACTATTCCATAATACTCGACTCCTCCATCTATAGCGGACACACCGGAATTCGTTGTTTTCCGATCGGGCATAGTTTTCTCTTTGATACCAGTCGAAAGCGATACCCATTGATGTCGTATTTTTCATATGTATGGACCTTAAAGTCAAAACCATTTGCGATTTGTCTCAATTCAGCGTCCATCGACTCTGAATTAGCCTACAAGTTGAAACAGAAAGGCTTGTTGTATTAGTCGGTACTGAGACGACGAAGAAATAAAAATGGCTTGTATATCATATAAGAAGTACCGTTTGTGTAAACCAAGAGATGAAACCGGGATTGCCGCCTCCCCGCTTCTCAAGAAGATTAATCTCTTCGATGGAGTCTTTTTCGATCGCCACTCCATTCGAGAATTGCGCGACGAATTGACTGTATCAAATAATTAAGAGAAGTTAGACACACAACTCGTCAAGAAGTTGCAGAACAATTAATATGTACCGCGCACTTACTCGATGTATGGCCGCACTTCTGTCATGTTGGTCAAGATATACAATGTAATGATGCCCCATTCCTCGAAGGTCAACGTCTTTGTCTTCATAACCCCACAAGGTGTGAGGCTCCCTTTAAAGAGTTTGAACTTGGATTCATGTCGCTCGGGGTCGCCAGTATTGTACCGAGGCTTTGGATTACGCAAACTGTAATTAGTGGCAGCATAGTGTGTTGTCATGAAGTTTTCCGCTTCCTCGACAACGAATGCCTCAGCCATTGATGCTTCAATTCTCCGTTTATTTTTACATTTTTCTCGAAGCGTCTTCTGCATTCTCTCGGTTGCATAGCACCAACCGTTTTGCACAGGGCCACCCAATCTTGCCTCCATCGGTAGATGCAAAATCATATGCTGCATCGGATTAAAGAAACCCGGTGGAAAGATCTTCTCTAACTTGCATATCAACTCCGGCGCCAGTTTTTCCATCTCTTCTATCACAATAGGCGATAATTCTTTATCACAAAGAACACGGAAGAAATAGCTTAGCTCTACCATTACTAGCCATTCATCCTCGGGGATGTAGCCGCGCAACATCACCGGCATTATCCGCTCAAGCCATATGTGCTAATCGTGACTCTTCAGCCCAAAGATTTTCAACTTTTCAAGACTTGCTCCCCTTGCTAGATTCGCTGCATACCCATCGGGGAACATCAAATTTATTTCACCCAGATGAGGATTTCCCTCATGTGTTCCCTTTTAAGATTGAACCATGCCTTTGGCTTCTCCCAATTCTTCTTCCCTTTCGGTTGTTACATGTTCAGTGACTTCCTATTACACAGACTCTCCTGATCGACTCTAGCCTTAACATTATCTTTCCCCTTATCAGTGCCGAACAATGTACCAAAAGGGCCTCACCCATATTTTTTTTCAGTGTGCATCATGTCAATGTTGTGTGGAAGAGCAAGGTCTTTGAAATACGGGAGATCCCAAAAGCATGGCTTGTGGGTCCAGGCGTGTTCCGTATCATATCCCAAGAAATACCCTGGCCGGTTCGGATCAGGCTCTAGTGAGTTCAACTGATCAAGAATTTGTGCGCCCGTCATCATAGGTGGTGCCTCGTGCTCGACAACTTTACCTTTGGTGAAATTCTTCTTGTCTTTTCTGAATCCATGGTCCAGAGGCAGGAATTTTCTATGCAAGTCGAAGCAAGAATACTTGCGACCCTCCGGCAGCCAATGAAACTTAAGAGCAGACTTGCATTGCGGGCATGGGAACCTTCCGTGCACGCACCATGCAACAAAAAGTGCAAACGCCGGCAGGTCATGCATGGAGTACATCAACCAAGCATGCATTTGGAAGTTTGTTTTGCTAGCTGCGTCATATGTCCAGATCCCATTATCCCAAGCTTCTTTCAACTCATCCATCAGTGGTTGCAAGTACACATTCATATTTTTTCCGGGATAGTTGGGCCCTGGAACTATCAACGTCAAGAAGATGTGCTTTCTTTGCATAAGTACTCCAGGGGGCAGATTGAGGGGCATGATGAATACGGGCCAACAACTATACTGGGTTGCCGTCATACCGAAAGGATTGAACCCATCGAGGCTAATGGCGAGTGCCACATTTCTTGGGTCTTTGGCTTTACCTTCTTTATGTATTTCATTGAACATCTTCCACGCTTCACCATCAGAGGGGTGGGTCAACATCAAATTCCCGTATTCATCTGTAGCACGTCTAATTCCATCTCTATGCCATGTCATTTGTTTTGCTGTTTCTTCAAGCATGTAAAGCCGTTGAAGTCTTGGTAAGATCGGTAGGTACCGAAGAATGTTTACGGGTACTTTGCTCTGCGTCTTCTCACCAAGACCGTTGTCTACAACAATATACCTGGAGGACTTGCAGCGTGGACAATAATTATCATCCGCATACTCATGCCTAAATAAGACGCATCCTTTCTCACAAGCATGTATCCGCTCGATGGGAATCTTCAGTGCACCGAGTATTTTGTCTGAGTGGTATAGGTTTGCAGGCATAATATGACCGTCCGGTAGAAAGCGCCCGAATAAGGTCATCATCACATCATAGCACTCTCTGGACAAGTTGAATTGTGCCTTAAGAGCCATTGTTTGTGCGATGGCATCTAGTTGACAAAGCTTGGTGTGCGCATGCAGTGGGAGTTTTGAAGACTCTAGCATGGCATAAAAGTCCTTGGCAGTTTCCTCCGGTTCTTCGTCCTCAAGACGGGCATCATTGTAGTCATTGACCATGTCTTCGATCCCTGTACCACAATCCTCAATGCGCTGACGCACTACCTCATGTCTGTCACGTTGGGCCGACTCGCCATGAAATGACCACAACGTATAATCAGGCATGAAACCACGTATTTGCAGGTGTTTACCCATTACATCCTTTGTCTGTTGTGAATAGTTCTTACATCTAGTGCAGGGGCACCATGTTCTTGGTTGTCCAGCACTAAATGCAACTTCTAGGAACTCCTCGGTCTTGGTCAACCATTCCTCAGTCATATTTTTTTGACTAGGGTGACCGGTGTACATCCACGCACGATCATTCATTCTGGCTAGCTAGCTAGTACAAATTAACACCAGAAGGCATATAATTAATTACGGTGATACGGCATATGCACACTAGCTAATAGGTAAAGATAGGTCCTAATCCCACCCGAGTATGTGCAGATTGGATTCATTTCCCCATGCTCTCCTCCCGATCCGATGCAAAATTTCGACAGCACCTCCCCGCTGTTCTCCTGATACACGTCTCAGCATAAACCGAGAGGATGTGTACCCGGAGAACAACAAGGTGGCGCTGACGAAATCCTGCGTCCGATCCGGAGGAGAGCATATATGGGGAAATGAATCCAATCTACACATACTCGGGCTGTCCATGGATAACGTTGGACAATTCGAAAGAATCCAATTATAAATATGCAAATGAATGCATATTTATAAATGGAATCTTTTGAACGGGAGACGCATATGGGTTACGTGACTTGCATGAGTTGAGAAGAAAAGAACTAGCTACGCCTATCTTCTAGGTAGGGTGAAACTAGAGGAGGGAAAGGCACACAGATGTGATAAAATACAAGTGTGGCAATAAACCACACAAATTCCACCTAGCTTAGAACAACTTGGGTTCTTGAGATTAGGATATGCTTTCTCAATTTGAAAAAAAGGACTTGATACATCGAGCATTGTATTTGGAGACAATAGGTAGGGAAAGGGGGTTTGTCAAGGTGGTTGTTACTAATGATATATATGTATAGAATGTTATGCTAGTCCAATATCCATACTATAATCTTATTGGTTTGGGGGAAGGTTGAAAGCAAGCTACATGTTGTAATATTTTCAAAAGAAAAAAGGAAAGTTTGAAATAATTTAATCAATTGTTATTTACAGGTTTACATGTTGTAATATCATCTGCCCTACTTTTCTTTTCATTAATTTCACTTTACTAACAAATTGTTTTACTTACTAATAAATTATTTCTTTCTTTCCCTTTACTTTGATTCTAACATAATTAAACTTACTAACTAACTAAATAATAATAGAACAAAACTAACTAAAAGATTCTGCCAAACTAGTAGTAACAACCCTAGCTATAACAACTAACAATAACCAAAAAAGATTCTATATATATATATATCTAACCTTAACTAACCTAACAACTAAAAATAACTAAAATTACTAACAACTAATTTCTTACAAGAACAAACAATGAACAGAAATCTACACTAACAGATGTAGATGTACACTAAGCTAACTAAAATTCCATGCCACTAAGAGATCTACACTAAGCTAACTAAAATCTAATTAAACAAATAAAAAAATGGGCAACCGTGGGTGGCCGTGGGCTCACCGGAGAGCAGCGGCGGCAGGGGGCCGGACGAAGTTCGGCGGTGGCGGCCCGGACGTAGTGCGGCGCAAGGGGTGCAGCCTCTCCGCTGGCAGTGGCGGCGACGGCCCGGACGAGGCGGCGGCGGCGGGCTGTACCTGCAGAGGAGTAGAGGATGAGCGGGAGAGAGAGAGAATGGGGAGCGGGGGAAGGGGCGGCCGAGGTGGCCGCGGCTCACCGGCGACGGCGGGAAGACGCGGCCGGCGCGGCGGGGGAGCTCCGATGGCGGCGGCGGCTTGGAGGGGAGGGGTTGAGAGCGGGCTCGAGCGGGGTGAGAGAGAGAAGTGGCAGCTAGGTCTGCCCGGGCCGAGATAACGGTCCGCCGCTTGGCCGTCAGCCAGCTGACGGCAACGCGGCGGTCCGTTATCCCATAGCCGCGTGGTGGGGTCTGGGAAAACGTTGCCGTCAGTGGGGCTTTGCCGTCAGCTGTTCTGCGCGTTTCCGTCAGCTAACTAACGGCGTTGCATGGGCTGACGGCTAAAGTTTCTTTTGCCTACAGTTTTTTCTTTGCCGTCAGCATTTCTACTAGCTGACGGCAAACCATCGTTTGCCGTCAGCCCCGACGGAAAGCTGACGGCAAAGCACAAAGCTGACGGCAAAACTCCTGTTTCCTGTAGTGAAATGCGACGAAGCAACGGCCCTCAAATTTCTGAAGAAAATCATATTCTGATTTGGTTACCCCCACAACATTATCACTGACAATGGAAGCAATTTATCAGAAGGTGAAATGCAACATTTCTGTGAGATAGAACATATCCGGCTTGACCTTGCATCCGTAGCTCACCCACAGTCCAATGGAAAGGCCGAGAGAGCCAATCAGGAGATACTGTGTGCATCAAACCCCGACTACATGATCCTTTAATAAGAATGTCGTGTTGTTGAGTTGAATAATTACCCTCTATGCTTTGGAGTATCAGGACTACGCCCAACAGGTCGACTCGTCTTACACCTTTTTCCTCGTTTATGGAGCAGAAGTTGTCCTCCCAAGCGACATCCATCATGTCTCACCCCGAGTCACCGCTTTTGTTGAAGACGATAATGAAAAATCAAGACATGACTCCTTAGACGTCCTTGATGAAGAACGAGACGTAGCGGCTGCTAAGCCGGCTATCTATCAGCAAGACCTGCGACGATATCATAGTCGACGCATCAAGATTCGGACTTTCAAGAGGGGGACTTAGTGCTCCGCCTGATACAAAAAAGGAAAGGAATGCACAAGTTATCCCCGCCTTGGGAAGGACCATTCATGGTGAGCAAAAATTTATACAATGGATCCTACTACCTGGTTGATATACGTGAGCCGACTGCCACGCGCACGTCCGAAGAAGAGACTCCTAGGCTGTGGAATATAGCTTAGCTGTGTCCCTATTATACTTGAGTAAACAGGAACGTTCTTGTACACCAGCTTATGAATATCAATAATATAAGAAGCCGACTTCTTTTCCTTTTATAAAAAATGATTCTTGTTTTTATGTCGATTTTCTCTTCTAATGTTTATTTTTTTCTTTTATTTTGCACTGCATTACATTCTTGCATTCAATTCCATGGAAACCTGTAGGGATTTATCGCCCCTCCCTGGTACCAGGCGTGTATATTGTTGTATTTACTGACCTTGGGGGCTTGAAGTCTTCTGACTTCAATTCTTCAACTGGGGACTCGGCATATACATGAAATTAGCCTACTATGGCTTTATTTTTGCCTGTATAGCTGATGCAAACTCACACTTCTATGACCTACGTGACCCGTTTTAGTTCAAACACCAAACGGCTTCATCAGACGCTTGTTCAGTTTGATTCTATTACAGAGAATACTGGAATAAGTCATGTGATGCTTGCTTACAGAGAAGTTTGGACTTACGCGCAGTTACATGACCAATTTCTTTTCTATAAGTCAGCCAGAAAACCTCATGTTTAAGGATTGGATCAGTGCTGATCTTGTATTATTAAAGAATGTTGTGACAGTCACGCGTACGACCAACTTCTATATGAGCTCTTACATTTTTTGCATACATAAGCATTCTTTTTTACTTTTCCTTGCCTATTTTCTCTTCTCAATATATATAAATCATCTGCTCTATCCAAATACCGACTATCCTGAACATTACTACATGAACTAATAGTCGGTGCATGAGGGCTACATCTTGATTGATACTAATAATTACTACTTTGATTCTACCATGATTCGATATGACCATAAATTGATCATACCGATTCATGGGTGCTACACCTCGATTTCAAAAAAAGAGAGAAAGAAACATGTTGATTTCACTATGATTCGGCATGACATAAATTGATCATACCGACTCATGGGGGCTACATGTTAATTTCCTCATGATTCGGCCTGACATACATATAATCATCCTGATTCATGGGGGCTACACATGGTGATATTAACTCTTTCCGAAATCAACAAGTCGGTTATGCAAAAACTGGCCAGTTAAAACATTATAAGAACTATTCGAGAGACTTTACTGAAATCACAAATTATTTTTATTTAAATATGTCTTCAAAAGACAGAACATTACAAGCATGATCAAGCACTCAAAAAAAAGTATTATAAGACCACCATGGTTGAATTTCTTCAAGCTTCATCATCAGTGCTGGAAACACCATTGTCGTCTATTGATGCATTTTCTCCGTTATAAAATTCACTATCGCTACTACTGGATCTCTCCACGTAGCACTCCATGCGATCCCCATCAGAATCAAAACACCTTGCCCACAAGGTTTAGTCTCCATCATACTTTAAGAGAATGTTATCCCGCTTCTTAAGGCTACAGGAGCGGATGAAGGTTTTCCAACCCTTCTCCAAGAACATGGAGCCATTGCTAGTAAAACTTGTGGTCGCCCAGATAGGTCCATGAGGGCAACCATCCGAACGAAGCCACAAAACAGGGGGCTTAAAATCTTCCATGACCTAAGAAAAGGTGTAGGGAAGAAGAACCCATCGACGAGGCTTGGAGCGAAGCACTATGAGAAACTCATGGCTAAACGCTCGCTCATGGACAGCGCCACGGGAGGAAGAAGATAACCCCTCGCGGGATCCACGACCTTGTGCACCACGTCCACCTCTACTTCCTCGACCTCGACCTCGGCAGCGACCTCTACCGCGACCTCGACCATGGGAAGTTGTGTTACCCTGATCAGTGAGGTCCAACTCATCGTTGGCTACGGGATCACGGTTGCGGAGCTTGGCGGCCATGAGCGAGCAAGTTTGCAAGAGGAGAAGAAGAAGAGAGAAGTGTGTATTTTTTTTTCATCACACGTTTGGTTATATATATAGTTAGTAATCCGAAGGGCAAACGTTGAGTCAAAGTCATTATGATCATGTGGACTACCAATGTCAGGCGGAACTGAAGGAAAAGACTTTTCGACTTTCACAATTACATAAATGAGGCATTCAATATGTGATGCCTCGTTTTCTGAAGACATTTAAAAGTACAGTTAATGAGGCAACAACTCTCTGAATAAAATCAACCGAAGGCCGGCCTGTCCAAGGAAGCTGGATTTTTTATGATGAGTTTTGAAGGTATAGAAAGATGGCGTTAGCACTTACAAGAAAAATCAAAGAAGATCGCCATGAAGCCAGCATCACATCAATCTTGGGGTATAATGTTGGGGGGATGGATCAGGACCGTAACCCGGCATACAGAAGACCCTGGTCGACTCAGCCCTCGGAAGGCCCATAAGGAGAACCCATTTTTTAGAGTGGGTCATGCCTAACATGAAGCCCGAAGACCGTAGAAGGAATAGGACTTACTTTGATACACAAGGAAATCACTTGTAACTATATTAGGATTCCGTCTCGTGTGGAAGTCGGATTCTTGTAATCCTAGGGACCCGGTATCTATATAAGCTGGCACCCCGGGGAACCAAAAGGACAACTCAACTTAGATCTTCTCGAGGCATAGGTAGCGATTCCGCATCTCTTTATTCGAGAAGTCGACACCCAATAATAGAAAAGCAGGAGTAGGTCATTACCTTTCGAGGGGCCGAAACCTGGGTAAATCTCGCCGACTTCCTCCTTGTATTCACCTCGCAGCAAAGGTCCCACACTAAGTTCTCCAATGAGGACATCTGTTGTGACTTTCCCATGACACATAGGTCGACTCTCCCTTCATATTGAGTATGAGGCCTCCTTGTTGATCCTGTAGGGTCTATGAATTATCCCCCGACTGACTTCTTCTTTTTCTCCGGATTAGATCTGTTCGAGGGACCCCTCTGTATTATATATGTTCGAGGGATTCTACACCTTCACGCTTCCCCAACTCTCCATCAACATCTTCCACTGCGAGAGAACACCATTGAACAGTTGTAAGGTAAACAGATCACTACCCTTGTGTGCATCTAGCTAGATCTTCTTAGGACTTGGTTTCGTAGTGCCGATTTTTTTGTTTTCTACTCCGAATCCCAAGAAATAGCTATCAGTCCTAGTCTTGTGTGTTGAGACTTGCGATCTTCGGGAAAGAGGACTCCGTGCTCCTCTCATATTGCTACTACGGTACACACCATGGGGGACACCTTGAGTCATAGAGCCCGGCTAAACCCTTATGTGGGTCACCACTGATATAGCACATCGTGGACACATACTTCTCCCAATAGAAGGAACTTCAGTCAAACACATCCTTGTGTCCACTTGGCTTTTATCCCCTTTACTTTCTTGTTACTTGCATTGTTTATATCCTCTATGTTACATGCTTTCTAGTTGTCTAGTGTTGCTTAGCATATAGGTTGTTCATCTAGTTGCATATCTAGAGAAGTTACTTTGTGTTGAGACTTAATTTGTTAAGAAGAAATAAAAAAAAGTTAGTCGCTAATAACCCACAAGGGTAGGGGATCGCAACAGTCTTCGCGGTAAGGTATAACCCAATTTATTGATTGGACACAAGGGAAGCCAAAGAATACTTATAAGACTTAGCATTTGAGTTGTCAATTCAACTAAACCTGAAAAATCACTAGACAAGATATTTAGTAGCAACGATGTGTTGACGGGTGTAGCCTTTAAGACTTCCCCAATCACCAACACCACAAAGTAGCAACAAGGTAGTAGCAGAAGTAATGAGAGCAAAAGTAACAACGAAGGCAATGAAGATGAAAGATGGACCGAGGTTCAAGGTTTTCACTAGTGGTAACTCTCCAAGCAAAAGAACAAGTGTTGGGTGCACAAATTACAGTTGGGCAATTGACAAAATTGCACTGACTCTAGCCAAATAAAAAACTAGAGCATCCTAGTCTAAGAACCAAACGTAGGCATGTTTTCTGTATGTAGTTGTACGTGCTTGCAATAAGAACGTTGCACAACATCTTTTTTCCTACCATCCCGCTACCAACAGGGCCAAAAGGAACTTATGGAGATTAAGGTGCTCTTGTCAAAGAGCACTGGAACAAAGCATTAACACTCTATGAACACATGTAATCATAAAATTATAGCCCATCCCCTTTGGTGTCCCAAGCTGCCACCATTGAGATTGCTGGTTCCGGACTATAACAGGTGCATACTACCGTAGATAAGATCTAGAACAACAATTGTAATCATGCAACCATAAAGAACTTAGATCTGAAACCATGCTACTCGTGCACTAGTAACAAGAATTAAGAACAAAAAATTTCAGCAACAATAATTCATAAACCTGAATAACAATGTAACAATTCATCGGATCCCAACAAACACAACACCAATTACATCATATGGATCTCAGTCATGTAGGGTAGCTCATGATAACTTTGTATTAAAGATCTAGGGGGAGAAGATACAACATAGCTACTGCCAAGAACTCGTAGTCCAAGGGGGAACTACTCAAGAAGCATCATGGAGCGAAGAGGATTTGATGAAGATGACCCCGGGGGCCAAGGCCCTCCCTGGCAGGGTGCCGGAGCAGGATCCTGGTGACCCCCGAAGCTAGGTTTCTATCGCGGCGGAGATCGGAATCACTTCTGGAAAAAGGAGTTGGATATCTCGGGTATTCGCGTTGGGGTAATAAATAGGGCCAAATGGGAGACCGAGGGGGTCCCTAGGTCACCCAGGCAGCCAGGTGGTACTGGTCCCCCCTGGCCACGCCCAGAGGCCTCCTGGAGGTTGTGGGACAGCCCTTGACCTCATCCTCCGGCTGGAGGACTCTTCTGATGTAAAAGATCTTTGGTAATGTTTTGGAAATTTTTTGAGCAACTTCATTTTTGGACCTTTTCTGCATTGCAAAGACAAAACAGAAAGAAAATGGCACTGGGCTTTATATTAGTAGGTTAGTCCAATAAATGATTAAAAAGCATGGCAAAACAATGTAGCAATGACATAAAATGAGCATGGAACAAGCAAAAATTATAGATACGTTTGAGACGTATCACCAGTTCATGGCAGTCCCGCACTATGCATACCTCAAGTTCAAGATGCTAGGACCCGCAGGGGTCATCACAGTCAGTGGAAACTTCCTCAAATCAGATCAATGCGATCGAGACTTCCATCAAGTCTCTGATACATTTGGAGAACAATAGGAACTCGAAGAAAAAGAAATGGTAGTAGAAAGGAGTGTTTTCCCACTCGGCAGCAGAAGTTAGATGAAGGAAATCACTCGCGACTTCAGTGTCGGCAGCAACACCATCACCCACCGGGTGCACCCGACAGACCTAGACAAGACGGTTCGGATCTATGCTCACTGATAACCCTCAATTGTATGGGATCGAGATAGTCTTCGCGGGCAAGATAACCCAATTTATTGATTCTACAAATGGGGACACAAAGAATACGTACAGGCTTTGAAAATTGAGTTGTCAATTCAACCGCACCTGAAATAAACACTTGCTTGCACAAAGATATTAGTAGCAACTGTGATACGGTGGTAATAGTGGTGGTGATAATAGTGGTGATGGTGGTGGTGAAACAGCAAAAGTAAAACAGCAAAAGTAAACAACTAGTAATCAGCAGGAAAGAAAACACTGTAGGCTAGGGAGATGGATGGTTGGGCGCTGCTTGGATGAGAACAAATAACACGGGCAAGGCTCACCGAAAAGAAAGGATCATCTAGGCAAATATCAAACATCAGGCGTGTATCCCAGGGTAGTTGTACGTGCTTGCAATAAGAACTTTGCACAACATCTTTTGTCCTACCCTCCCGCTACAAAAGGGGCCAAAAGGAACTTAGGGAGATTAAGGTACTCCTGTCAAAGAGCACTGGAGCAAAGCATTAACACTTCATGGATACACGGAATCCTCAAATTATAGTCCATCCCCTTTGGTGTCCCAAGCTGTCGCCATTGGGATCGCTGGTTCCGGACTATAATAGGTGCATACAACTCATAGATAAGATCAAGAACACCCCAAACTCAAGAAACAAAAGGGTGATCAGATCTAAAATCATGGCACTCGGTCCCAAAGTGACAAGCATTAAGATCAACAAGTTGTAACAGAGATGATAAACACCAAGTAGATGATAGGCAACATGCCCCCAACAATCTGATTGAACTATTACATGATCTAACTCATCCAATCCCTACCATCCCCTTTGCCTACAACAGGGAATTACTCACACATGAGAGAGGAAGTCATGGAAGGGTGATGGAGAGGCGATGATGATTACGATGGCGATGATTTCCCCTCACCGGAGGCCAAAGCAGCCTCCAGATTAGCTCTCCCGGAGAAGAACAGAGGTTTGCGGCGGCTCCGCGACGTAGATTGGAAAAGCGACTTCTTTTCTGGGGTTTCTGTGTCGGGAGAATAAATAGGGCCAAAGTAGGGAAACAGGGGGTGTGGGACCCATCCAGGAGGGCAGGTGGCGCGACCAGGGGCTAGGCCACGCCAGGCACCCTCCTGGCTGCCCTGTGGCCCCCCTTTGGACTCGCGGAAGCTTCCGGAACGCTGATTTTTTATTTATTTTTTTGGGATTTTTCCAGCGTACCTAAATATCTAGAAACCTGCACAAAAGAAAACAACACTGGTAGCTCTGCTAAAAACAGCGTCAGTCCGGGTTAGTTTCGTTCAAATCATGCAAGAATGAAGCCAAAACAATAGCAAAAGTGTTTGGAAAAGTAGATACGTTTGATATGTATCAACTCCCCCAAGCTTAGCTATTGCTTGTCCTCAAGCAATTCAGTTCAACGAACTGGACGCGACAAAGAAAACTTTGACAAACTCTTTTGCTTCATTAGATGTATATAAGCATGTACTACGAAAGAGTTTAGCAAGTTTTGACACCATGCTACGAGGACAATGCACGAAGCATTCCTTCTTTCATGTAATCAGTCACAAAAAAACAAAAAGTAAATAATATGTTGCTGAGAATCAATTTAAGAGCACAATGCACATAGCATGAATATATTAGAGTGGTATCTCGCTAGCCTCCATGAGTGAAGAAAAACATAAATGCAGAAACTCCTCCGGAGTATTAAAGGAGACTAGAACTCAGAACTCAATGTAAGAAACATCAGAAGCATGCAGAAGACAATGTGATACTTTGGGACAATGCATGTTACACTAAGAATGACAATTATGCTCTCATAGTTTGTTCTTTGGAGAAAGGAAGGTGGAGACTCTCGAACCGTGGCTTTTGATGGCAAGGTTGAAAACCCGTGAAAGGAAGCAAAGACTAAACATGTCCCAGAGCTCTTTGTTTTGAAAACAGAGATAAAACTCTTTTGAGAAGTGCAACTTTCCAGTCCACGGTGAACGGTAAAGGTCTCTGAATATCTCCCATGCCAACCATATTAATGCCTTTTGCTTACACATGTTCCCTTATCCATAAATCATTTGATGGTCTGCGAAACCTTTTATTTTGCCTCAAGGATGGAAGGAGGATATCGTTCCATCTATCATAAGCAACATTTGGTCCATTTCATTCCATCATCAAGTATGGGGGAGGTGTAACTCTCATATTTTTTTTATTCAATAGTTAAAACTTCCGTCAAAATATTTTTGGCATGAAAGATACTGATTTTCCCTCACCGCACCATGAGCTTGTACGGTTACAAAAGGGAAGCTTTTGAATAAATTTCGCAATGGCACAAGAAAGTCTAAGTTAGGAGTGGCCGGTAAATACCACATATAGGTAGGTATGGTGGACTCAAATGGAACAATTGGGTTTAGAAAGGTGATTGGGGAAGCACAAGCAGAATTACGCTTGGTGTTGGAGGAAGGCTAGCAAAAGACGGGGAAGCGACCAACTAGAGAGCATAACAGTCATAATCATGCAGAGCGACAAAGCAACATTGAATCGGGCATGAAAGTGATATAGCTCACTCTGAAGTAAAAAGATCATCAAGGCAGAACAGACTTTTTAGTCTTAACATGTGTGAACATGTGCCAAGTCAATCCAAGAATCCCCCGGAGGGAAATACCACTTCAATATGCCACACCATGAACAATGCAATGCATGTCAATCATTTCAAGCAACACATTATAAACTCTAGCTATTTGAGACTAACCACAAAGAAAGCATGAACCACTGGGAAAGCATTGTAAACATAGCACTATGTCGCTACAAGCTGGTCTCTAATCATAAGTACAGGCATATGTAAAAAAGTAGAAACAAAAAGAGTTCATACTGGCTTTCCTTGTTGCATCCCTTCCGTCGATCTTCTTCATTACTGCCTTGTCACTGGCACGATCGAACGTAGGAAATTATAATCATCACGGACTCGAGCTGAAATCTGAAACAAAGAAAACTAAAGAGCAAAGGAAACATATTTTTTGGGTTTTTTTAAAGGTTTAACGAAAGCAAAAGAAAGGAGAAATCTTTTTGGGGTTTTGCAAACTAAAAGAACAAAGAAGAACAGGCAAAAACTTGCAAAAAGATAAAAGAGAACCAACGGTAGATACAATGGAAAGGGGAGGAGAGCACGTACTCCCCCAAACTTAGGCTTTTGGCCTAAGTTGGGCTCTTCTACTGCGGTCCCGAGGAGCCTCCTGCTCCGGGATAATGGTAAGCCCAAGGGTTGTATGAGCCCTCCGGTGCGTACACTGAAGTCCTCGGATCCTCCCACGTGGAAGAGGAAGGTCCCTCCCCCCATCTAGAGGAAGACCCTTCACCCCAGGGGGTGATGTTCTCCTCCTGAACGGGCGGTTACACGACGCGCTCCTCCTCGTCTGGCTCGACCCCCTCCGTGGGGTCGTGAAACTGGTATCTCCCCTTGATCTCATCAAACTCGGCCACTGAAAAACGAAATCCGTCCCTGCGAGAAAAATCAAACACAAGTGGTGCAGGTAGACGGACAGTGCGTGCCACACCGTCTTTAAACCGCAAAATATAATCAAGTGTATAGCGTTCAGAGGTCTTAGTAACAAAGAAATGCCTCTTCATGGTAGCCAAGTCAAGGCTAACAAAAGGAAAGACTGTATCATCTGGGCGCGGATCTCCTTGGAGAAACTGCAAAAGAAGTGTGGCGTAGACTCCACCAAAGAGGTCCCCCTTGTTACTATTAGTAGCATGGCATTTCTCAATAAGCGAACCCACATGATCCTCATGCTTCCCTGAGAGGGCATTCGCCATGATAGCAGTATCATGCGTAGAAGTGTTGCTCGTGTTGTCTCGAGCCAACACTCCTCTAGCAAAATAATAGGCGAAATACCTGAGGTGAGGGAACATAATGTTAGAAATCTTCTAACGGTTGGATGATCTCACTTCAGTGTTACAGAACGAGTCGAGGAGGGTATTGAGTGCAATAGTTTGGACATTTTTCCTCTTCTTCTTCTCGACCAGGCCTGGCAAACCTAAAGATTCACAAAATGTACTCATAGGCATGGTCAGCAATCTTTCATAAAGTCGAAACACCAGAGCATCATTATTAGAATAAACCCTGAAACTGTTAACAAAAATAGCGGTGAGTGTCTCGTACTGTGGTACACGGCTCGTAACAAGCCGTGTCAAACCTGCATTGGCACACAGAGCATAGAAATCTTCTTGTATGCCGGCATCCTCCATGAAATCTTCGCATGGAAATTCCATGGCTTTCGCGGGTGACGCGTCCAACATCTCTATGGGTACAATATCTTCATTTTAGTTCACCCTCGTGGTCGAAGGTGAAGCTGCGAAACGCGTAACACAGCTAGAGCGCTCGGGTTTCTTCTTCCCAAGCCACTTTCCTAGCCTCTCCATTTCTGAAATTTTTAACAATTCACAAAAACAAAGATTTAAGCAAAACTAGTTTGGGCAAAACATTCTACTTACTTTACCAAGGCTCAAACTACCAACAAAACTTGAAAAATAAATTTCTACACAAACATTTAAGATCAACTAAACAGCACCAAGAACCACTAAATATTCACTAATGAAGCCACCAACTGGAAAACTAATTGGAGAGGTGAGGGAGTCACATACCAGAGAGTATTTGTTCCAAATTCCAATTCAAACGAGTGGTTGTAGAAGGAGATCGAAGTTCCGTGCTCAAGAACAGCAAGAACACGAAACCAGAGCAAGAACACGAGTTTTTGGGTTGAAAGAGAGATAGCGGAAGAACAGATGCCAGCAGGGGGTGCCTGTGGGCCCCAGGAGGGTGGGTGGCGCGGCCAGGAGCTGGGCCGCGCCACCTGGCCTCCTGGTCCAGGGGTGGACCCCCTTGGTCAGCCACAGGTGCCTCCTGATGGCTTTTTACCTGGAAATTTTGATTTTGATTTTTCTGGAATTTTCTGGGCAACTTCACTGTAGAGAATTTTTCAGAGATCAAAAAGCTACAAAAACTTTCGTGAACTTGAGACAAAAGTTAGAACAATTGAAGATTTAAACACAAAAACTTGGGTACATCAAGGAGAATAAAAGCTAAAGGAAATGAAAACATAACAAGCTCAAGTTTTTACCTATATAAAACATGCTAGTTAGCAAGGTTGATCAAGTCTTACCAACAAACCTGTGGCATATAACGCAGAAAGCCTCGCCTCTTATGAAGTGATCATTGCACTCTCACTTTAATGGACATGGTCCCCACCATAATTGTATTGTATTTATCATATACATGTAGTGGACAATCCCATTCTCCAATCTTCACGGTCTCGATATTCTTAATGGATTTAAGGCCATGCCTTTTGTCGATCTTCTTCGGAAAATACGCCGTGTGTTCTTTGTCATTCACGTTGAAGGTAACCTTCCCTTTATTGCAATCAATAATAGCACATGCGGTGTTAAGAAAAGGTCTACCAAGGATAATGGACATGCTCCCATCCTCGGGCATGTCAAGCACAACAAAATCAGTAAGTATTAAGAAATTGGCAACTTCAACAGGAACATCCTCACAAATACCGATCGGGATGGCCGTGGACTTGTCGGCCATCTGGAGAGAGATATCTGTAGGAATTAGTTTCTCTACACAAAGCCTTTTGTAGAGAGAAAAGGTCATAACACTCACTCCTGCACCAAGATCACATAAAGCAGTTCTAACATAATTATTTTTTATGGATCAAGGAATGGTGGGTATACCTGGGTCACCGAGCTTTTCAGGAATCTTGCCACTGAAAGATTAGTTAGCAAGCATAGTAGATATTGCCTCATTAGGGACTTTTCTTTTATTAGTAACAATATCTTTCATATATTTAGAGTAAGGAGGTAACTTAATAGCATCAGTCAAAGGGATTTGAAGAAAAAGAGGTTTCATCCACTCACAAAACTTGTTGTAGTGCTCTTCTTCTTTGGTTTTGACGGACTTGCTTGGGAAAGGCATGGGTTTATATACCCATGGTTCTCGTTCCTTCCCATGTATCCTTGCAAGAAAGTCTTCTCTAGTATACTTCTTGCGCTTATCGGGTGACTCTTCTTCATGAACCTCGGGTGGATCATTCTTTTCAGCATCTTTTTCAGGTTCAGCACCGTCTTCAGTCTCAGCATCGGAGGTCGATATGCTGTTTGGATCAACAGCTTGTTCTTCTTCTTCTATAGAATCATTAGAATTGTCGGCTTCCTTGTGTTTCTTATTCTTCTTTGGAGATCTAACAACTTCTTCTTCCTGCACTTGAGAATCTTGCTCGGTCCTCTTTGGATGCCCTTCTGGATAGAGAGGGTCCTGGGTGTGTGTTCCACCCCGGGTTTTTATACCATAAGCCTGTAAATTGTCCTGTTTGGCATTATTAGCAAGCAAATATTTTTGCACATTAGAAATTTGTTCAAGCTGAGTTTGAACCATATTAAAATGCTTCACAAGACATTTAACATCATTAACTGTTCTTCCTAGAACATCAAGCAAACTTTTGATAGCAAGAGTATTATCATGCAACTGACCTTGTATCTTCTCATTGAAGTGACTCTGCTTCATAATAAAATTATCAAGCTCATCTAAACATTGGTCAGGAGGTTTACCTTTAGGGATGTCACTTGCATTGAAATCTAAAAGAGAGTGTACCTCTACTATAGGTGGGTGAGTGGTAGGCTCACACAGCTTCTCAATTGGGGGTAGATTCTTCACGTCTATAGCTTTAATTCCTTTCTCTTTTATAGACTTCTTTGCTTCTTGCATATTTTCTGGGCTTAGGACAAGCATGCCCCTCTTGTTTGGTGGTGGAGGTGGTTCAGGCACGGACCAATCTTCATGGTTTTTGGCAATCTTGCCCATCAATTCTTCCGCATCGTCCGTTGTTCTTTGCCTGAAAACACAACCAGCACAACTATCTAGATAGGATTTAGACCCATCGGTTAGACCAGCATAAAATATATCAAGTAATTCATTCTTAGGGATCTCATGTCCCGGTCTAGCCTTCAGCAAACTGCAAAATCTCCCCCAAGCTTTAGGGAGATGCTCATCCTGCCACTGTTTAAAGTTATAAATTCTTTGCAAATCAGCATGTTGCATATGAGCAGGAAAATACTTATCAACGAAAGATATAGCCATATCTTGAGGACTTTGAATGGAACCACATGGTAGTGCATCATACCATGCTCTAGCATCTCCTTTCAAGGAAAAAGGAAGAAGCTTGGTCACATAAAAGTTCCGGATCCTTTCATCAGTAGTAAACAAGCCACCCAACTCAGTGAGTTTGGTCAGGTGCTCGATAGCATCGTCATTTTCTCTGCCGTAAAAGGGATCAGCTTCAACTTTGGATATAAGTGAAAGATCAACAGCGAAATCATAATCAGGATCAGTGATGCGTATAGGAGACGTAGCAAAAGTAGGATCAGGAGTAAACTTGTTCTTCAAGGAATGCTTTGCTAGCAACTTCTTTATAGTAGCAGGGTCGGAATCAGCACATTCATTAAGCTCCCTGCAAAAATCATCATCAAGCGTAATATAATCATCCTCAAGGAGTTTCTCCTTACGACCAACAAAGTTATGAGTTTTTCCAATAGGTGTTTGGGTAACAGGAATTTCAACACCCGAGAATAGGGCAGCAGCAGCAATCTGTTCTTCAATAAAAGAACCAAGTGAACCTGTAGTATCAATGGTAGTAGAAGCATCATCAAAAGTATCTGACATATTGCCAGACTCAGCAAAAGTAGCATGTAACTGAGTGTAACATCCCAAATTTATTTATTTTGGATGAGTTACTAGAGAGCATATGCATATCATTTTTTTTGTGTGCATTTTCGGATCTTATTTGAGAAGCTTATTTGAATTTATTGAATGAAGTTTTTCTTTAGTATTTTATTTTGTATAAATAACTTATTGAAAATATTATTTATGTTTTTCTAAGATTTTAGAAATTTATTTCGTATTTTTCCGACTTGTATTTTATTTTATAAAACTCTTTGAAGCTTAAAAAAAAGTACGTATATATTTATATAAACGTACTTACGTTTTACATATTTTTATTATTTTAAAAAAATAAGATGTTATTTTTTCGGGGCTATTTTTATTATATTAAAAATACCTCTATATTTTTTATTTTTATTTAAAATTCGCGAAAAAAAAAAAACTGAACGGGCCGGCCGGCCGGCCGAGCTAGCCAGCCGGGCCAGGCCAGGCCGAGCGGCCAGCGGCCGAGCCAGCCGGCACGTGCGTGCCTGTGCTGGTTTCTTCTCCAACACGAACACAAGCAGAGTCAACAACGGACTCTGTAACGCGCAACGCCGGCGACCGTCTCCGCTTGGGACTCCACTCCGATTGCCCCCTGCCCACGAAATCTTGTCCCTTAAATACCCCATGACCCCCTCCACCGATTCCCAACAAAATTTCGCCCCAAACCGTCCCAAATCGAGCCAATTTCGAGATAGATCTCGACGAAAAATTTCGACTTTGCCGGTAGATCCCGTCGCCGGTGAGCCTTCCCTTGACCCCAAATTCTGCAGACCGACTCTTCTCTTCGTTGTGCTTCTAATTGACATCTTTTTCCCTCTTCTTTTCTTGCACAAGATTGATCCCCAAATTGTACGCGTACCGCGGGAGTTCATCGGAGCGCGCTCGGTTCACCGCGTTGCCACGCCCGTACGGACGACGTTGGAGATAATCACCACCACCATTGTGATCTTCTAATCAAGCCCTACATACTAGACGTCCTCGTTGACGCCGAAGATCGCCGGAGTTGTCGTCTTCGTCGCGTCTATTCTACACGTCGCGGTTAGTAAAAACGTCGTAACTTTTTATCCGTTGCTCCGTTTTAGATGAAACAAGCGGCCAAATCGTTGTTTTGAAACCCTCTAAATATTCAAGTTTTGAGAAAATTATTTTTTTCCGTTCGATCAAAAAAAAATTTCCTAGATCCTATGCAAAACTGTTCTAGTAATATCTTTTTACTCGTAGATCCGTTTTGCGTGATTCCAAAGCCCACGGTTTCCTTTCGAAGCCCTCTTTTCAGTTCAACCATAAAGTTTGTTTTGGTATTTTCAAAAATATTCAGATCTGATCAGATTCTATTTTCAACTTTAGTTGATCGTAACTTTTGTTTTACAACTCGGATTTGATTAATTCTTTTTGCGAACTAAAACCCTAGCTAAACCCTATATTTTAGACACTTTGCAACCCACTTTTAAAAACAGTCTTGATCTGTTTTTGCAAAATCTTTTATTCGGATTTTATTTTGGAGTTCCTGAACATTGTTTTGCTTTTGGTTGTGTATTGATTGTGTGTATCTTTGTTTGCTCACGATAGATTGTCCGGAGTGCGAAGCAGAGTACCACCAATCTTTAGAGTTCTGCAATCAACAGCAAGGCAAGTCATATCTTTGACCATACTCCCTATTACCTATGTTTTCAATGCATTAGTTCTTCATCTTTAGATTGCATGATAGGTTATGCTATGCTATTACACCCAGTAGTTCATTGAGGTAGGTCTGATCCTTACATCATTGTCACCATCGTATACTAGAATATTGCTATGCTAAGTAGACGTGGATTGGGAAGTGAATCATTATGAGGTATGAGTGATAATGTAGTAATTAGGACCAAGATAAAGTTAATGAACTACCTGGGTGGGATGGTTGCGAGCATCCTGGAGGTGGCCAGTGATGACTGCGGAAAGCCACCCAGGCTCAAAGGGACTGTTTGTATTGACATACCTAGAAGCTTACGTGTGCAGCCACAAGCTACTATGGGCTCTGGCTTGGTTGATCAGTTGTAGGGACTCTTACTAGGTAGCGCTACGAAAGTAGATGTGAATAGGTGGGATGGGTGCTACCGGAGTAAGGGAAACTCTTCTGAAAGACCATGTCTCGATCTTCCAGTTCTCATACACCATGCAGTGTGACAAACTACAAAGGAGGCGATCGAGTCTTGTGGGGAAAAGTGCACAAACCTCTGCAGAGTGTAAAACTAATCGATTAGCCGTGTCCCCGGTTATGGATAATTTGAGCAACTAGTTGTGGAAATATTGATTTGTCTCATCATCTTTAATTAATTTATTGGGTTAATCACTTTGGGATAGATTGAGTGGGGTTTCCCATCTCAATCGTATGCTATTGTAGAACTTAGTTATTATTATTCTATAGGGAAAAATTAGCTTTTTGCAAAAATAAATGTAGAAGCTCCACCAGCCAAATTGCATGTATTACAGGGCTTTTACTTCTTTCTGTGATATGGCTTGCCGTACGATCAAAGTACTGACCCCTTTTGGGGCTGTAACTTATTCATGTTGCAGATTGTTCTGACGAGGAGTAAGGTGCGAATAGGTCGCTGTCTTATACTCAACTTTTGCCGTGGGGTCGGATGGACTCGCTACTACTACTATTATAGCTTCCGCAAGTATTTTATTAGATGGCCTTAAGCCATGTTATTATTGTAATATTTACTTCATTCGATGTAATAAAGACATGTTTTACTTCTGTTATTTCATCGAGTACTGTGTGTGCTAGCAAACTGATCCAGGGACTAGCACATTAAGCACAGAGACTTGGTCCCTTCGGATCTGGTCGCTACAAGATGGTATCAGAGCACATGTTGACTGTAGGACGTGACCTTAGGAATGGAAAAGCCATAGGATGAAAACTTTATTTTAAAAACCCTCTACAGTTCTAATGATTCTCATACTCTTTCCTATTCACTTCTAATCTCTTCTCTCCTTACAAATATAGATGCCGATCACCAAGTTCGCTCAGCCTGATGAGACCACACCTTTTGGACAAAGCCTGATGGAGATCGTGAAGTTTTTGAAGATCGCCTTGCCTAGTTTCACCGGGACACTCATGACTACAGGACCAGGAGCAAAGAGCTGGAAGGTCCAAGTTCACATTCCAGGACGTACCTTTGGAAGGAAAATCAAGCCAATTAACTTCTCAGTGAAAGCACCAAACTGGAGCGTGGGAAGAAGTCGTGCCGCATTGATGACCTTAGGACGCATTCGACAGGAGTACCACGCAGATCTTCAAGGAACCCGCTTCGAGATGTATGGACGCCAAGATCATACTGGAGAATTAGTACGCACTGTTGAGGATACATCAATGGAATCCCACATTCAAGACTTGGGGGAATATGTTCAACGTGTGGAGGAAAAAATGCTTCATTTCATGGACGTTATTGAGGGTTTGGAGGAGGAAGCTAAGAGAGTTCGTGAAGTGTATGAAGAGCAAATTGACACACTACAAGAAAGGAATGAAGAGTTGAAGCTCATGCTGGAGGAAGCAGAAGAACAACTTGACCAAGGAGAAAACATTCAGGACGATCACTCCGATGGATGCCTCGTCAGCCAAGATGAGGATTACCAGTCAGAGGAAGAGGAAAACGGAAATGATGTCTTGATGATCGATTCTTCTTCCGACTCAAACTAGTCATAGACCACCATTATAGATTTTTTTTTCTTTTTTAAACGTTTAGAGTTTCGATCTGAGAGTTTTCTTAGAGTTACCATGTCGACTCTTGTGACATGGCCTATCTTAGTTAATTGTGGGAATCTTGATTTGAATGAGTGATTGGTTGAAATTTCTTGCTATCATGTTGCATATGGGTAGTGTTATCCCCCTTAGGCCTATTTTCTCTCTATAACCTCATCTATTCTAACCCGACAGATGCCACCAAGACGTGCCCCTTCTGCTAGTGGATCAGGGAATGGAATTCCACCCGGCTTAGAGAAGTTGCTTCAGACCCAGAACCAGATGATGCAGCTTTTGATGCAGAACATGAACAACAACAACAACAACAACAATGCCCCACCACCACCACCGCCTTTGGGAGACAGCCTCACCCGTTTCCTAAGGTTGAACCCACCTTTGTTCTCTAGCAGCCCGGAGCCGATTGTTGCAGATGACTGGCTCCGCAATATGGGAAGGAAGCTAGCAACCGCTGGATGCACTGATGAGGAGAAAGTGAGATATGCGAGAGAATCGCAAGAGGAAGTACGGACAGGGCAAGTATCAATCTGGCACTCAACAGAAGCCCCGTTCCGCACCATTCTCAGGATATGGTGGAGCAGGACCCAATAAATTTGGAGGGCTCAACCATCATAATCATGGAGGTCATTCTCAGCATGGAGGCAATGGACACAACCATGGAAACCAGAGGAATGGCAATGGAGGAAATGGAAATCAGCAACGGTCCAACCCATCTACGCCCATGAAGAAGGACCTAAGTCACATCACCTGTTTCAAATGCAACAACAAAGGGCATTACTCCAATGAATGTCCTGAGCTGAAGAATGGCAATGGGAGTTCTGGAAATAAGAAGCCTAACCCTTTTGCTAAGGGACAAGTGAACCATGTCAACGTGGAGGAAGCCTACGAACAACCCGATGCAGTGTTTGGTAAGTTTTTTCTAAACTCTCGACCAGTACTAGTTCTTTTTGACACTGGTGCATCACATTCATTCATATCAAGGGTAGTTGTGGATAAGTATGGATTTTCTACCAAGACCCTTAGTGTACCAATTTTAGTAAGTTCCCCGGGAGCCGAGATGATGGCAGGTTTAGGTTGTCCCCAGTTGAGCCTCGCCATTGGCAATCATGATTTCCCCATAGACCTGATAATTTTGAAGTCCCAAGGTTTGGATGTAATCCTAGGTATGGATTGGATGTCGAAGTATAAAGGCAACATTGACTGTGAGGGAAGATCAATCTCTCTCACCACACCCGAGGGGAAGAAGATCAAGTATGTGACCAAGCACAAGTTTAGAAGGACCCAGGTATATTCTCTTAAGTGGGTTAGCCTGGAGGAAGTGCCGATAGTCAAGGAGTACCCTGACGTATTCCCGGAGGAGTTGCCCGGAATGCCACCGGACCGGGATATTGAGTTTTTGATCGAGTTATTGCCAGGCACCGGACCTATATCCAAAAGGCCGTATAGAATGCCCGCAAATGACTTAGAGGAAATTAAGAAGCAAATTAAAGAGTTATTGGAGAAAGGGTATATTCGCCCGAGTTCATCACCTTGGGGAGCCCCAGTACTTTTAGTGGAGAAGAAGGATGGATCTCTAAGGATGGTCGTGGATTATCGCTCGTTGAACGAGGTGACTATCAAGAACAAGTATCCACTACCGATGATCAATGATTTGTTTGACCAGTTGGAAGGAGCTAGTGTGTTTTCCAAGATCGATCTCCGATCGGGATATCACCAGTTGAAGATCCGTGAGAAGGATATACCCAAGACCGCCTTCACCACGAGATATGGACTCTATGAGTACACAGTCATGTCTTTCGGTCTAACCAATGCCCCTGCATAATTTATGAACATGATGAACAAGGTCTTCATGGAGTTTTTGGACAAATTTGTTGTGGTGTTCATTGATGATATTTTGATTTATTCCAAGAATGAAGAGGAGCATGAAGAACACCTACGCTTAGTCTTGGAGAAACTTAGGGAACATCAACTTTATGCCAAGTTTAGTAAGTGTGAGTTTTGGTTGAAGGAAGTGGGATTTCTTGGACATGTTGTGTCAGGCGAAGGAATCGCAGTGGACCCATCCAAGGTTGACGCAGTCACAGAATGGCAGGCGCCCACATCCGTTGGTGAAATCCGTAGTTTTCTTGGACTTGCGGGTTATTACAGGAGATTCATCGAGAGTTTTTCCAAGATTGCCAAACCTATGACAGAATTGTTGAAGAAGGACACCAAGTTCGTCTGGACGGAGGAATGTGAGGCCAGTTTTCAGGAATTGAAGAAGCGTTTGGTTACAGCCCCAGTGCTGATTTTGCCCGATGTGCGCAAGGATTTTCAAGTGTATTGTGATGCCTCGCGGCAAGGACTCGGAGGCGTTCTCATGCAAGATGGAAAGGTTGTATGTTACACCTCGCGTCAGCTTCGACCTCATGAGTTGAACTATGCCACCCATGATTTGGAGTTAGCAGCCGTAGTACACGCACTCAAGACTTGGAGGCATTTTCTTATTGGGAACAAGTGTGACGTATACACGGATCATAAGAGTTTAAAGTATATTTTTACGCAAAAGGAGTTGAACCTCAGGCAGAGGAGGTGGCTGGAGCTTATCAAGGATTATGATATGAGATTGCATTACCACCCAGTAAAGGCCAATGTAGTGGCAGATGCCCTGAGTCGGAAAAGTTATGTCAATACCCTTATAGCAGGAGGTTTACCTCAGGAGTTGTGTGACGATCTCAGAGATCTTCGCATGGAGATTGTTCCACGAGGATATGTCGCCACACTAGAAATTCAGTCCACGTTATTGGGAAAGATCCGAGAAGCTCAGAAGTTGGACAAGGGTATTGCAGATATCAAGGAGAGAATGGAGAAAGGAAAAGCAGAAGGATTTCATGAAGATGAGTACGGAACATTATGGTTTGAGAAGCGTATTTACGTGCCCAATGACCCGGAGATCAGGAAGTTGATTCTCCAAGAAGCTCATGATTCTCCTTACTCAATACACCCGAGAAACACCAAGATGTATTTGGACTTGAAGGAAAGTTTTTGGTGGACAAGGTTGAAAAAGGTTATTGCTGAGTATGTGGCTATATGTGATGTATGTCAGAGAGTGAAGGCGGAGCATCAAAAACCGGCCGGATTACTTCAACCTTTGCCGATACCTGATTGGAAATGGGACAAACTTGGTATGGATTTTATCACAGGATTACCCAGGACACGAGCAGGCTATGACTCTATTTGGGTAGTGGTTGACCGTTTGACCAAAGTGGCTCACTTCATCCCGGTGAAAACCACCTATACTAGTGCTAAGTTGGCTAAGATATACATGACCAGGATCGTATGTCTGCATGGAGTTCCGAAGAAGATTGTATCAGATAGAGGCACGCAGTTTACCTCAAAGTTTTGGCATCAGTTACATGAAACCTTGGGAACTAGGCTGGAGTTTAGCACAGCTTTTCATCCACAGACAGATGGTCAGACTGAGAGAGTGAATCAAATTCTGGAGGACATGTTGAGAGCTTGTGCATTGGATTATGGATCCAGTTGGGATGATAATTTGCCTTATGCGGAGTTCTCGTACAACAACAGTTATCAAGCCAGTTTAAAGATGGCCCCGTTTGAAGCGTTGTATGGAAGAAGGTGTAGAACACCGTTAATGTGGGATGAAGTTGGAGACCGCAAGCTATTCGGACCAGATTTGATCAAGGATTCAGAAGAGAAGGTCAAGTTAATCCGTGATAGGCTGAAGATAGCTCAGTCAAGACAGAAAAGTTATGCCGATGCTAAACGAAAGGAAGTAACGTATGAAGTGGGAGATAGAGCATACCTTCGAGTGTCTCCGCTTCGTGGCATTAAGAGATTTGGAGTTAAAGGAAAGTTAGCACCACGATTTGTGGGGCCATATAAAGTCTTGGAACGCAAAGGAGAGGTTGCTTACAAGTTAGAATTGCCCGAAGGTTTGTCTGGAGTTCACGATGTGTTTCATGTGTCCCAGTTGAAGAAGTGTTATGCAGAGATGACAAATATTCCGCTGAGAGACACCGTGCCATTGGAGGCAATTCAGCTGGAAGGTGATTTGACATATGAGGAGAAGCCTGTGAAGATTCTCTATACGGCAGACAGAGTCACTCGTACCAAGGTTATTAAGTTTTGCAAAGTTCAATGGAGTCACCACACCGAGGAAGAAGCTACTTGGGAGCGAGAAGAGGATCTCAAGCAGGATCACCCACACCTTTTTGCTGACCAACCCGAATCTCGAGGGCGAGATTCACCTTAAGGGGGGTAGGTTTTGTAACATCCCAAATTTATTTATTTTGGATGAGTTACTAGAGAGCATATGCATATCATTTTTTTTTGTGCATTTTTGGATCTTATTTGAGAAGCTTATTTGAATTTATTGAATGAAGTTTTTCTTTAGTATTTTATTTTGTATAAATAACTTATTGAAAATATTATTTATGTTTTTCTAAGATTTTAGAAATTTATTTCGTATTTTTCCGACTTGTATTTTATTTTATAAAACTCTTTGAAGATTAAAAAAAGTACGTATATATTTATATAAACGTACTTACGTTTTACATATTTTTATTATTTTAAAAAAATAAGATGTTATTTTTTCGGGGCTATTTTTATTATATTAAAAATACCTCTATATTTTTTTAAAAAAAAATTCGCGAAAATAAATAAATAAAAAAACTGAACAGGCCGGCCGGCCGGCCGAGCTAGCCAGCCGGGCCAGGCCAGGCCGAGCGGCCAGCGGCCGAGCCAGCCGGCACGTGCGTGCCTGTGCTGGTTTCTTCTCCAACACGAACACAAGCAGAGTCAACAACGGACTCTGTAACGCGCAACGCCGGCGACCGTCTCCGCTTGGGACTCCACTCCGATTGCCCCCTGCCCACGAAATCTTGTCCCTTAAATACCCCATGACCCCCTCCACCGATTCCCCACAAAATTTCGCCCCAAACCGTCCCAAATCGAGCCAATTTCGAGATAGATCTCGACGAAAAATTTCGACTTTGCCGGTAGATCCCGTCGCCGGTGAGCCTTCCCTTGACCCCAAATTCTGCAGACCGACTCTTCTCTTCGTTGTGCTTCTAATTGACATCTTTTTCCCTCTTCTTTTCTTGCACAAGATTGATCCCCAAATTGTACGCGTACCGCGGGAGTTCATCGGAGCGCGCTCGGTTCACCGCGTTGCCACGCCCGTACGGACGACGTTGGAGATCATCACCACCACCATTGTGATCTTCTAATCAAGCCCTACATACTAGACGTCCTCGTTGACGCCGAAGATCGCCGGAGTTGTCGTCTTCGTCGCGTCTATTCTACACGTCGCGGTTAGTAAAAACGCCGTAACTTTTTATCCGTTGCTCCGTTTTAGATGAAACAAGCGGCCAAATCGTTGTTTTGAAACCCTCTAAATATTCAAGTTTTGAGAAAATTATTTTTTTCCGTTCGATCAAAAAAAAATTTCCTAGATCCTATGCAAAACTGTTCTAGTAATATCTTTTTACTCGTAGATCCGTTTTGCGTGATTCCAAAGCCCACGGTTTCCTTTCGAAGCCCTCTTTTCAGTTCAACCATAAAGTTTGTTTTGTTATTTTCAAAAATATTCAGATCTGATCAGATTCTATTTTCAACTTTAGTTGATCGTAACTTTTGTTTTACAACTCGGATTTGATTAATTCTTTTTGCGAACTAAAACCCTAGCTAAACCCTATATTTTAGACACTTTGCAACCCACTTTTAAAAACAATCTTGATCTGTTTTTGCAAAATCTTTTATTCGGATTTTATTTTGGAGTTCCTGAACATTGTTTTGCTTTTGGTTGTGTATTGATTGTGTGTATCTTTGTTTGCTCACGATAGATTGTCCGGAGTGCGAAGCAGAGTACCACCAATCTTTAGAGTTCTGCAATCAACAGCAAGGCAAGTCATATCTTTGACCATACTCCCTATTACCTATGTTTTCAATGCATTAGTTATTCATCTTTAGATTGCATGATAGGTTATGCTATGCTATTACACCCAGTAGTTCATTGAGGTAGGTCTGATCCTTACATCATTGTCACCATCGTATACTAGAATATTGCTATGCTAAGTAGACGTGGATTGGGAAGTGAATCATTATGAGGTATGAGTGATAATGTAGTAATTAGGACCAAGATAAAGTTAATGAACTACCTGGGTGGGATGGTTGCGAGCATCCTGGAGGTGGCCAGTGATGACTGCGGAAAGCCACCCAGGCTCAAAGGGACTGTTTGTATTGACATACCTAGAAGCTTACGTGTGCAGCCACAAGCTACTATGGGCTTTGGCTTGGTTGATCAGTTGTAGGGACTCTTACTAGGTAGCGCTACGAAAGTAGATGTGAATAGGTGGGATGGGTGCTACCGGAGTAAGGGAAACTCTTCTGAAAGACCATGTCTCGATCTTCCAGTTCTCATACACCATGCAGTGTGACAAACTACAAAGGAGGCGATCGAGTCTTGTGGGGAAAAGTGCACAAACCTCTGCAGAGTGTAAAACTAATCGATTAGCCGTGTCCCCGGTTATGGACAATTTGAGCAACTAGTTGTGGAAATATTGATTTCTCTCATCATCTTTAATTAATTTATTGGGTTAATCACTTTGGGATAGATTGAGTGGGGTTTCCCATCTCAATCGTATGCTATTGTAGAACTTAGTTATTATTATTCTATAGGGAAAAATTAGCTTTTTGCAAAAATAAATGTAGAAGCTCCACCAGCCAAATTGCATGTATTACAGGGCTTTTACTTCTTTCTGTGATATGGCTTGCCGTACGATCAAAGTACTGACCCCTTTTGGGGCTGTAACTTATTCATGTTGCAGATTGTTCTGACGAGGAGTAAGGTGCGAATAGGTCGCTGTCTTATACTCAACTTTTGCCGTGGGGTCGGATGGACTCGCTACTACTACTATTATAGCTTCCGCAAGTATTTTATTAGATGGCCTTAAGCCATGTTATTATTGTAATATTTACTTCATTCGATGTAATAAAGACATGTTTTACTTCTGTTATTTCATCGAGTACTGTGTGTGCTAGCAAACTGATCCAGGGACTAGCACATTAAGCACAGAGACTTGGTCCCTTCGGATCTGGTCGCTACAAGATGGTATCAGAGCACATGTTGACTGTAGGACGTGACCTTAGGAATGGAAAAGCCATAGGATGAAAACTTTATTTTAAAAACCCTCTACAGTTCTAATGATTCTCATACTCTTTCCTATTCACTTCTAATCTCTTCTCTCCTTACAAATATAGATGCCGATCACCAAGTTCGCTCAGCCTGATGAGACCACACCTTTTGGACAAAGCCTGATGGAGATCGTGAAGTTTTTGAAGATCGCCTTGCCTAGTTTCACCGGGACACTCATGACTACAGGACCAGGAGCAAAGAGCTGGAAGGTCCAAGTTCACATTCCAGGACGTACCTTTGGAAGGAAAATCAAGCCAATTAACTTCTCAGTGAAAGCACCAAACTGGAGCGTGGGAAGAAGTCGTGCCGCATTGATGACCTTAGGACGCATTCGACAGGGCGCGGCCAGGGGTGGGGCTGCGCCGGGTGGCCGCCTGGGCCAACCCTGGCTCCCCTCTGGCCCCACTCGGGCTCTTCGCGAAGCTTCCTGTACGCTGATTTTTTCTATATTTTTCCCGGAATTTTTCTGGCACTTTTTATATGGGGGAAAACTGAAATAGAAAAACTGCAGAAAACAGGAACTGGCACTGTGGTGCACTGAGTTAATAGGTTAGTCCAAATATGATCAAAAGTGTATGAAAGTGTATCTAGATCATAGAAATATCACACAAAACATGCATGGAGCAAGCAGAAATGATAGATACGTTTTGGACGTATCAGGGCTCGAGCACGGACTCACCCTCTCCCCCGAGGCGTTCTTTCTCTTATGCGACGTTTACACACTGGCACTTGGGGGCTCGAGCGCGGACTCACCCTCTTCCCTGAGGCGTTCTTTTGCTTACGCAACGAGAGCGATTCTACCTTTTTCTTCTGAGACGTTTTTCCACCCACGCGACACTTACACTAAACGGCTCGGGGCCTCAAGTGCGACTTTCCTTTTTTCCTGAGGTAATGTTTCGCTCAGACGACGAACATACACCAGCGTTCTGGAGTTCAAGTAAACGCACCCTCGCTCCTCAAGAATCTCTGAGACTCAAAGACCCAAGGAAGGACCACAACATTGAAGGAAAACAAGTATTGATCGGCAGAAAAGCATCAAAGCACCCGAAAATCACCCACACCAGGACAGTAAAAAGCTACATAGCCTTCGCCCAATCTCAAACGATTGGCCGAAACCTCGGGGGCTACTCCCATCGGGAGCGCTGCCACGCCCCCGATATTAATGGACCCGAGCATATAAAGCAAGATGAAGGAAGCACTCTCAACAATAATCCAGAAAGGGATCTCCAAATATATTGATCACATGAAGCATTATAAAGTGATTTCTCTATCTCAAAAGGATTACAAGGCCAAGCATTAAAAAGTGATTTCTTACATCAAAAGGAATACAAGGCCAAGCATTAAAAAGTGATTTCTCTACAATCAAAAGGAGTACAAGGCCAAGCATTACAAGGAATTACGACTTCTACATGTGTGCCCATGCTGAGATAATTGGCACTCGCCCACATATTGACGAGCATCATCACAGATAAAGGGAAAATCTACCCTAAGCCTACGTGGTGAAGCTCGACTTATGATTGAGCTTGTTGGTCTTGTCCTACCGGTGCACCCGCTTGGCCGGCGGCTTGACATCAGGGTCCTGCTCAAAATTAGCGTAGCTAGAACCACCTATAGTCGACGAGTCGCCAGAACGAGACGCGGCAGGAGAGCCGCCGGCAGAAGAAAAAATAGAATCACCTCTTGTTCCTCCAGAGTCATCGCCACTCTAGCCCTCCCAACAAGGCTCCAGACGATTCCCGCCAACATAAAAAGCACGGATGGTGAGAGTTTCTTCACCATCAAAACAACAGCAGAGACTATCACCCTCGCATAGATTCAGTTGACGGGAAAATGCCCTCCAACCGGCCCCCAAGAAAACCAAGAAGGAGCTCTCAACCTGGAGCTCTACCCACAAGGGGGGTTGGGAGCAGCCTTGAAGCCGAAGCCAAAGACCCCCTCAAGAAAAGTTCAGAAACAACGGGTGCAAAAGGAAACGGAAGAGGAATCTGACTAGCAATGCGGCAAAGAACATGCAGAAGGAAATCATAGCCGCGGACACCCTCGTCCACAGCATCAGCAGTAACAACCACTGTAGAGCCACCGCGCCCTCGCCAGCAGCGTAAAGAACGGGGAGAACGAGAACCACGACCGCGGCGGCCTCGGCTAGCAACGCCACGAGAAGCACCACCGTAGGCACCACGAGTGCGGCGCTTGGGAGACATGAAAGAAAGCAGAAGAACAAAGGAAGAAGAGGTGGATGACCAGCACACTTCTGTATAGCATCCCATATTTATACACCATTCCTAGGGCAAAAGAGTAACGTCTCATGCAATCTGAAATGGTGCCGCGGGATAAAATTAAAGACCAAAGCATGCAAACACTACAGATTCCAAGACAGGGGCCTCTTCGCATCAAGCAGCATATAAAATGGCAATAAATTATGCGCGTTCCCACGCGATCTCGGAAACCCAACAGGCGGCAGCAGCACAGAGTCCACAACACGTTACGCAAGGCGTCATCATGACTGTCAAACGGACGCGACGGTTCACATCCTGCCATCGTCATCATCATTACAACTTTTCACATCAAAGATGGCTCCCGGAGCGGCCACCCCCTAGGCCGCGCCCACTGGCCGCCTCGTCGGTAATCGTTGCGAGATCTACACCGACCACCAAAGCCTGAAGTACCTATTTACTCAGCCTGACCTGAATCTCCGCCAGCAAAGATGGCTCGAGACAATAGCCGATTTCAACATGGATATTCATTACACACCTGGAAAAGCTAATGTGCTGGCCGCTGCCTTAAGCCGCAAAGCCTATTGTAGTGAACTTGAAGTTCAACTACAACAACCACTTCTATATAAAGAGCTCCACAAACTGAACATCGAGATTGTTCCTCGGGGCCATGTGAATTCCCTGGTTATCGAACCAGACTTATACAACCGCATGAAGTTTGCACATGGATATGACTCTGACATCCAGAAGATTAAGCAGTATGTCGAGAGTGGAAAGCCCTCATCATTCACTATTGCCGAGGATGGTACGTTGTACTTCAAGGGTCGGCTAGTGGTCCCCATAAACAGACCCAACCTGAACTACGCCCCGCGCGTCATGAAGGAAGCTCATGATACTCCCCTGTAAATTCACCCCGGTAGCACCAAGATGTACCAAGACATTCGTCAGCGTTCTTGGTGGTCTAACATGAAGCAGGACATTGCTCGTTATGTTGATGAGTGTGGCGTTTGCCGTCGCGTCAAAGAAGAACATCAAAGACCTGCTGGAACTCTGCAACAACTTGCTATTCCTGAATGGAAATGGGACAAGATTGAAATGGACTTCGTCACCGATTTTCGCGATCACAGAAGGGTCATGATGCGATCTTTGTCGTCATTGACCGATTCTCTAAGGTTGCTCATTTTCTGCCTGTCAAGGAGACGATCTCTGCTAGTCAGTTGGCAGACTTGTATGTTTCCAGAATCGTGTCGCTCCACGGTATTCCATTAGAGATCAGTTCCGACTAAGGCAGCCTTTTCACCTCAAGATTTTGGGATAGTTTCCAAGATGCTATGGGCACAACCCTAAGCTTCATTACTTCTTATCATCCACAGTCACAAGGCCAAGTTAAATGAGTCAATCAAGTACTTGAAGATATGCTTCGGGCCTGTGTCATCTCATTCAGTAAGAAATGGGAGGAATCTCTTCCGTTTGATGAATTCTCGTATAACAATAGCTATCAAGCTAGTGTGAAGATGGCCCCCTTTGAAGTTCTCTATGGACGTAAGTGTCGAACCCCTCTGAATTGGTCAGAAACTGGGGAACGTGCACTCGTTGGTCCAGACATTATCCAACATGCTGAAGATCAAGTCCGTGAACATCTGAAAGCCGCTCAGTCTCGCAGAAGAGCAATTATGATCGCAAGCATAAAGAAATGGTCTATCAGCCTGGCGAATATGCTTATCTCTGTGTCACTCCTATGAGAGGCACTCATCGTTTCGGAATCAAAGGCAAGTTAGCTCCTTGCTACATTGGCCCATTCCGTATCCTTTCCAGGAGTGGACCAGTGGCATACCGGTTGGAATTGCCGCCGAACCTCTCCCAAGTCCACGATGTCTTCCACGTGTCGCAACTCCGTCGCTGCTTCAAGGACCCTATTCGCGAAGTGGAGCATGATATGATTGAGCTGCAGTAGGACTTGACTTACCAAGAACATCCGAGCCGCATTCTTGATCAGTCTGAGCATCGAACCCGCAATAAGACGACCAAGTTTCTCAAAGTTCAGTGGTCGAATCATTCTGAAGATGAAGCCACTTGGGAGCGCGAAGATCGCCTTCACGATGAATACCCCGATCTTTTCCTCACTACCACTTAAATTCTCGGGACGAGAATTCTTGTAGTGGGGGAGATTTGTAACACCCTCACTGTCAGTGAACAGTAATCACTGTTACTAATGATGGTTACTGTTCCAAAATTCTTGCTTTGACCAACCATGTTAATCTTGGACCAATGCAAAGTCAAATTTCCCTTTTGTTGAATATTATAAATATGTGACACACAAAACTTTGCCCAAAAATTGTGAATACAATTTTTTAAAATGCACAATAATCTCTTGATCATGCCCATGTGGTTTTGGGAATTTATTAAGCTTTAAAACAAATGCAACAAATAAAAACAGTAGCCAAAACCCCCTTTTCATCAATTGAATAATTAAAAAAATGGTGTATGATTTTATTTGTGGAACTGTTCCATAGGCCAAAATAATTATGGGACCTATAACATAATTTTCAAAATTATAAAACAACTAAAAGAAATTCCAAAAGAAAATTAACAGAAAAGAAAAGGAAAAAAAATAAAAACAAACCTAATCTACTGCACCACTAGCCCATCCCCCCTCTTCCCCCTGGGCAGACAAGCCCAACCAACCCACCCGGCCCCCTCACCCCTCCCATCCCCTACCTACAGTGCGCGGGGGTGCCGTGGAGGGCATCCCCCGGCTGCACGCCATGGCCGGCGTCGTGGCGGCCATCCGGCGAACCCCGGGGCCTACAAGTCGCCCTCCCCGCGCCCTGGAACCCTAACCCCGCCAGGCGAACCCTAGCCGCAGATCTCCCCCACCCGCTCGCCCGCGTCGTCACCTACCTCGAGCCCGAGCTCGACCGTGGCCTCGCCGCCGCTCAAACGTGGCCACCGGCCTCCCCTCACGCCGCCGAGTTGTCCAGGAGAGCCACCGTCGTCGTCTGCGTCCATGGGTGCCGCCAATTCGTGCCAAGGAACTCTGGAGGAGGCGCCCCCGTCGTCGTCTTCCGCCACGGCCGCCGCCCTCCGCGCGGCAACTCCGGCGACCTACCCCGCGCCCACTCTAACGGCTACCATCCCGGTGAGCCTCCACGCGTCCCCGTGCGCCCGCCCACACCCCCCAGCGCCCCAGTCGTAGTCGCCGTCGGGACAGAACACCGCCGCCGTCGTGGGCTCGATTCCACGCCGGGCTGCGCGTTCGAACACCCCCGCCTTGCTTCCTCCCGTGCTCTGCGCGAGGCGCGAGCCCAACCTCGCCGCTGGTGTGCCTCCGGCGAACTTGCCGTGAGGCTGCCATGTGGCCCCCCTGGCCTGTTTTAAATAAATAAACTATCTAATTAACTAACACTCACTTACGGATGGGCCCCCTTGTCAGAATTTTTAATAAAATCTTTTTGATTATGTCAGTGTATGACATGTGGGTCTAGGGGCATTTAAATTAAATTATTTGAATTATTAACAAACAGAGGCTGACATGTGGGTCCCACATGTCAGCACTGTTCTGGATAATGTTACTAAAATAATAATAAAAATTATTAAAAAGGATTATAAATGATTTAGAAACTAATAAAACTTTAAAAATCAATATCTTTCAAACCGTAAGTCAGATTCAAAAACTTTATACATCAAAATTGATCAGAAAAATATAACGAATACGAATACGCTATCCCTATGTCAACCACCCCCCTCTAACACAACGAACATCGACATTCCCTCCCTCCGGGCCGTTTGTCCGATAATTGCCCGATACCGTAAAACTCTCCGGATGAAATTATTATACGTTACAATCCTATTCAACTGCATAGCTTATCATTGTCGCCCCTTGATTACCTTTCCTCTATCCTATGCTTCCCTATTTTTATATGTATTATAATCAGCAGTTAGCCCTGCGCCTTGTTAGTCAATAGGATTAGATAGCGGGTCGTGATCACTCTGGGAGTGATCGTGGAAACGATACATTATAAACTGCTACAGGTACGGTTCAGAGCAGACACCGATACAGGCCCCTACCCCGGCTCTGTCGAACCACCTCAAGTGTGAGCTATCGAGGAGTAATCCTTGTACTCCACTCGAGGATGGTTTTGCATAGACGGCCTAGGGTACTGATCCACGGGTGTCCTTAAAGGTAAGGAGTTAGGTGACCCAACGGCGCCCGCACAGAGTATCTTAGCGGAACGACAGGTCAGGTGTATTCCACCGGTGTGCGGCGGGCCTGGTACTGTTCGTGGCCGACAGATATCCTGTTGTACGAAAGTCGAGCTCTTAGGAGCAAACACGAGACAAGGTAAGGAGACGGTTCACCTTGTTGGTAGTCGCACGAGTTGGTGGGACGACAGGGCAGGCGGCCACTGGCTCTGGTAATGGGGGTGGACCTGGCTGCTGTCGTCGTCCGCGGCTAACCTAAATAAGGACAACGATAACGGTTGTTCCGACAGATAATAATTAAAATTATTAATGGGTCAGGTGGATGACTTGAGTGGGTCGTCGTGCCCTTTTCGCACTACCTCCACGTGGGATTACGGTGTGGGCCCTCTGTGTTGTATCCTCGTTCGAGGGCTCTTCAGACGTCAGCTTTACCTCGGGCTGATTGTCGGGCTTGGACCGCTTACTCCGGTAGTGGGAAGTGGGTCTGCTTCACCGTCCATCCACGTACCGTGCAGGAGTACAAAGGACAGGGGTCCAAAGTTCCTTTGTACTCAGGATTTAGACCGGCGGATGGCCTCTCTGTTGAGCTCGAAGGATGGACTACGGCGTATCGGATAGCCTCGGTGGGGCATTCCCTAACAAGGTGTACGCCACCCTGGAGATCCGAGCGTGTAGGGTAACAGTAGTGCAGCCCCTGCAGGGATGATAATCTATTAGGATAGTCGTGTCCACGGTAACAGGACGCTTTATGCTGAAGCCAGACTCTACTACTACAAACTACTACTATTAAACTGTTGGTTCCGGTTTTTCTTCCTCGCAGGGAAGTCGAGGAGGGATTCTCGGAGGCATTGTTAATTGTTATATAATACAACTTACTATTATACAATGCTGCAGCAACTTCTGCTGCATTGTTACTTGATGCTTTCATTGAACTGTTGGCTATTCTCTCCTCATGCTGCAAGATCCGTCGGAAGATGCTAGTCTTCGTTAAGCCTAGCTTCTTACCCTTATTCTGATTTCTATCTTGCAGTCCACTATATATAGCCTCCCCTTTCCAATTGATACATGCATGAATGCTTAGTAGCGGACGTAAGACTCGCGGGTATGCTAGATACTCACCTTTGCTTTATTTCCCCTTTTTCGTTTTGCCTGATCGGCCGCTGCAGTCGACGTTGGAGCCCAGGTGCAGGAGTACCTCGGAGGCGACTACTACGACGTCGAGTTCCCCGTTGACCAGGAGTAGTTCGGTGGATCCCAGGCAGGAGGCCTCGCCTGTTCGATCTGTATCTCTGATGCTATTGGTGCTAGCCTTCTTAAGGAAAAACTTGACTAACTATGTCTGTACTCAGATATTATGATTGTATAACTTATGTATTCGGATCCTCGTGATCCCTGGTATTGTAACATATTGGTTTATCCTTTTGTGTTTAGTGTTGTGATGTGATATTCTCACCGTGGCACCCTAATCTCAGCCGTGTACCCTACGTGTATGATTACTATACACGGATTGATTTTTGGGGCGTCACAAGTTGGTATCAGAGCCGACTGCCTGTAGGAAGCCACCCCACCACTACTTGGTCGAAGTTGACTCTAGTCTTTGAAAAACTATTTTGCTAACTTAATGTTTGGCTTACGGGCCCACATCGATGTCACTACGTGTGATATCTGTGGTATTAGGATTTTTTTCTCCTTACCTATGCTCTAGGACTCTACTCTCTTATCCTTGCTGGTAAGATTTACTAACTCTGACATTAGGATCACGTTCTCTTGATTCCACCCGGTGTTCTGGTGCTACCCCATTGATTGAGTCGTGTCGCAGAAGTTCTACCCCAGGTCCCGGACCGCGGATCCTATTCTCATTCTGGGCAGGCCGCGCGTTCTCTGGCATTAACTCCTGTGGCCAACAGTTTTCTTGCGGCGTGATTGACATAGTGTAATCTATGTCGTGTCGTGTAATCCTTACCGCGGTCTGCGCGCCGCCTAGTGTGTCCTTTTTCCTTAATTTCTACGATGTTACGCCGGCCGATTTTCGGTTGACTCTGTGTGTGGATGTGTATGTCTTATATGACTACTCCTATATGTCTGCGCCTCCTCTTTGTTGTCGCTTTACCTCGTGCTTGTTTCCGGTATCTCGTTAAATTTGCATCGCTGAAATACCCCTGTTAAATTCTAGCAGGATGGCTGGTCGTGGTGGTCGTGGTCTTGGACGCGGTCGTGGTGCCAACGACCCACCTCCTCCGCCGGATTACATGGCCGCGATGATGCAGCGGTTCGAGCTGAACCGTCAGTTCATGCAGAATGTCATGGCTCAATTCCCCCAGCCGAATCAGAATGGGCACCACCATCAGCATTGCACTGTGACTCTGCACGACTTCACCCGCCTCAACCCCACTATGTTCCGCAACTCTGTTCAGTCGTTGGACGCTGATGACTGGCTTCGCGACATCACTCACGAGTTGGAGTCTGCTAATGTCGATCCAGCCGACTATGTGAACTTTGCGTCCTATCACCTGAAAGGCGCCGCTGCTCAGTGATGGAGCACCCACAAGCGTTCACTTCCAGTCGGTGAAGTCATCACCTGGGATGAATTCCAGACTGCCTTTCATGCCCGCTATATTCCTCAGGGGATTATGGATCGCAAGGGGGAAGAATTCCGCAACCTCACTCAGGGCAACATGACTGTTAAAGCCTATCAGCGTGAGTTCCTCAACCTCTCTCGCTATGCGGAAGAAGAGATCACCACTGATGCTCGCAGACAGCAGAAGTTTCGCCATGGACTCAATGCAGACCTTAGGCTCGCTCTTTCCGTTCATGATTTCGCCAACTTCGCCACCATGGTGAACAAGGCTATCACCGTCGAGACTGCCCAGATGGAGCATAAGGACTCGCTTAAGCGCTATCGTGACGTTGGCTCATCTTCGGGCGCAACGCAGAAGCGTCACATTTTTCTCCCTCATAGTGTGACCCAGGCACCTGTCCCTGCTCCCAGGCCTTCGTATGCTGCACCCCGTATGCCTCCGCCACCACCTAGGCCAAGAGCACAGCCCCCACCACCCAATGCTGCTCCCCTCCGTCCTGAGGATGGACTGTGCTTCAAGTGTCGTCGCCCCGGTCACATTGCCAGAGACTGCCCCCAGACTCAGAATCAACTGGTAGTTCACCCTTCTGGCCACGGAAATGGTCGTGGCAACAACAGGACCCCCAACTATAATACTGGGTCTTCTGCTCATGCTTGTGGACATGCTTACAACATCGATGTTGTGGAAGCTCAGGAACAACCCGCTACCGTGATGGGTACCCTTCTCGTAAATTCAGTACCTGCTACTGTTTTATTTGATACAGGAGCGTCTCATTCATTCATGTCGGAAGCATTTGCATTGTAACATAACTTCACGCTTGAAAAGATGCACCCACCGTTGGTTGGCCGCACCCCGATAGGCCAGTGCCAAACCTCCAAGTTAGTTCCCAATACCATCGTTGAAATCGAAGGGATTATTTTCCTTGCTTCCCCCATCCTTCTGAAGGCTTCCACCATAGACCTTATCCTTGGAATGGATTGGCTGAAAGTTCACGATGCCGCACTGTATTGTGGCACCAAGTCTGTCCAACTTTTCCACCCCTCCGGCGATATTGTTAACCACACCGCCCGAATAACCCAAAATGCTGAAGCGCAGATCTATACGATGAATGCTTTGAACGTCTCACCTCTTGAAGGCATTGAGAAAGTTCTAGTCCTTTGTGAATACCTCGACGTCTTCCCAGAGGAACTTCCGGGAATACCCCCAACAAGAGAAGTTGAATTTATCATCGACTTGAAGCCCGGCACTACCCCTATTGCTAAGCGTCCTTACAAGATGCCGCCACATGAACTCCTTGAACTTAAGAAGGAGATCGACGAAGCACTTCGGAAAGGCTTCATTCGCCCCAAGTTCCTCAGCTTGGGGAGCACCTTCGCTCTTTGTCAAGAAAAGTGATGGTACAAACCGTTTGGTCCAAGATTACCGACCTATCAACCAAGCCACCATCCAGAACAAGTACCCACTTCCTCGGATCAATGATTTTTATGATCAACTTGCTGGATCCACGGTGTTCTCGAAACTCGACTTGAGGTTGGGTTATCATCAAATTCGGGTCCGTGAAGAGGACATTCTGAAGACTGCCTTCATTACTCGCTATGGTTCATACGAGTACACTGTCATGTCATTTGGCTTGACGAATGCCCCAGCCACCTTTTCCCGATTGATGAACTATATATATTCATGGAATACCTCGACAAGTTTGTCGTGGTTTATCTGGATGATATCTTAATATACTCCAAGAATGAAGAAGAGCATGCTGAACATCTTCGTCTTATACTAGAAAAGCTTCAAGAACACAAACTCTACGCTAAGTATTCTAAGTGTGAGTTCTGGCTTCCTGAAGTAACCTACCTTGGTCATGTGATTTCCAAGGATGGCATTGCCGTAAACCCAGAACTTATTCAGGCTATCCTGGATTGGACTCCCCCCAAGACTATCAAGCAAGTCAGAAGTTTCCTTGGACTCCCCAGCTATTGCCGCCGTTTCATCGAGAACTTCTCCAAGATTGCCAAGCCTCTGACTAATTTGCTTAACAAAGGTGTCAAGTTTGAGTGGACAGACAAATGTCAGGAAAGTTTTCAAGCTCTCAAGGACAAGATCACTTCTCCCCCGGTGCTTGCTCCCCCTGATACTCGGAAGGACTTCGTGATATACTGCGATGTGTCTCGTCAAGGATTAGGCTGTGTCCTAATGCAAGAGCGCAAAGTGATTGCTTATGGCTCTCGTCAGTTGCGTGCTCACGAAGACAAGTATCCTACACATGATCTAGAATAGGCAGCGGTAATTTATGCGTTGAAGTTGTGGCGACATTACCTCGTCGGTAATCGTTGCGAGATCTACACCGACCACCAAAGCCTGAAGTACCTATTTACTCATCCTGACCTGAATCTCCGCCAGCAAAGATGGCTTGAGACAATAGCCGATTTCAACATGGATATTCATTACACACCTGGCAAAGCTAATGTGATGGCCGATGCCTTAAGCCGCAAAGCCTATTGTAGTGAACTTGAAGTTCAACTACAACAACCACTTCTATATGAAGAGCTCCACAAACTGAACATCGAGATTGTTCCTCAGGGCCATGTGAATTCCCTGGTTATCGAACCAGACTTATACAACCGCATGAAGTTTGCACATGGATATGACTCTAACATCCAGAAGATTAAGTGATATGTCGAGAGTGGAAAGCCCTCATCATTCGCTATTGCCGAGGATGGTACGTTGTACTTCAAGGGTCGGCTAGTGGTCCCCATAAACAGACCCAACCTGAACTACGCCCCGCGAATCATGAAGGAAGCTCATGATACTCCCCTGTCAATTCACCCCGGTAGCACCAAGATGTACCAAGACACTCGTCAGTGGTATTGGTGGTCTAACATGAAGCAGGAAATTGCTCGTTATGTTGATGAGTGTGACGTTTGCCGTCGCATCAAAGCAGAACATCGAAGACCTGTTGGAACTCTGCAACCACTTTCTATTCCTGAATGGAAATGGGACAAGATTGAAATGGACTTCGTCACCGGTTTTCCGCGATCACAGAAGGGTCATGATGCGATCTTTGTCGTCATTGACCGATTCTCTAAGGTTGCTCATTTTCTGTCTGTCAAGGAGACGATCTCTGCTAGTCAGTTGGCAGACTTGTATGTTTCCAGAATCGTGTCGCTCCACGGTATTCCATTGGAGATCAGTTCCGACCGACGCAGCCTTTTCACCTCAAGATTTTGGGATAGTTTCCAAGAAGTTATGGGCACTCACCTAAGCTTCATTACTGCTTATCATCCACAGTCACAAGGCCAAGTTGAACGAGTCAATCAAGTACTTGAAGATATGCTTCGGGCCTGTGTCATCTCATTCGGTAAGAAATCGGAGGAATCTCTTCCGTTTGATGAATTCTCGTATAACAATAGCTATCAAGCTAGTCTGTGTAACATCCCAATTTTCTAAATTCAAATGTTAATAGATCATCATATGCATCTCATGTTGTTTCTGCATTTTTCTAGAGTTTTAAGAATATTTTAAACATTTTTCAACTTAAGGCAATTTATTGGAGAGGATATAATATGACTTATCCCCATTTTTCAATTGTTGGAAAATAGTTTAAAATATTTTTGGAGACATTTTAAATTTACTTTGGGGTTATAAATAATTTCTAAAAATATTTTGGGAATTTATTTGTGCTCCGGAAAAGTTTTAAAATCATTTTTGGAGTTTTTCGGTATTTTTAAATTGCTGGAAAAGTATTTAAAAATAAGTTGCAAAGTTTTTGTTTTTATTTAATATTTTGATAATGCGAAAAATTCAATTTTATTATTTTAAAAATGTTGGTGAAAACGGAAATTAAAAATAATTATCCGTGTTTTTTCTAAAATTATTTTGGGCCTAATGGTCCTGTTCTGTTTTTTTTTTTCGCCTAGCCGAATTCGTTTTTATTTCGGATTAAAAAAATTCGGGTCGGGTTATAAAACCCGCGGACCCGCGGGCGATTAGGGTTTTTCGCCCGATCCGCGCCGCCGACCCGAACCCGCCTGAAGCGCCGCCGCCGGTACGTCGCTGCGCCGCCCTGCCGCCCCGCCTCCTCGCCGCCATCCCACCGCCGCCACTGTCGCGGGCCGCCGGGCGCCGCCGCGCCGGGCGCAGCCGCCGCCGCCGGCCGTCCGGTCAAACGCCGGCCAAATCTGGTCAACCGACGCGCAGGGACCCGATCGCTTTTTTTCAAGTTATTTTATTTACGTATCGGTCCTTTTTGTAGTATCTACCACGATTTCACCCGGTACCGTTTTAGCGAGTTCTTTTTAACTGTAGCTCGGAATCGAGTGATTCCAATTGTGTTGAGAACGTGACAAAATTTTCTAGCCAGTAGACTAAGTTTTACAGAAGTTTGAATTTTTAAAATTTGAATCCCAAGCAGATCCAAATTTGAACTTTCGGTAGCCGTATTTTTTTAACGGTGCGCCCGTTTGCGCCGTTTCTTTTTGCGTTGGCTTTATTTTGTCGAGTACTTTAAGTTTAGATTATGTTAGGCAAGTTTTTCTACTGTTCTTTGTATGTTTATTACTGTTTGTGCATAATTGTATTGAATATATGTTGATTGGTGCTATGTTTGCTCGTATGGATTGTCCGGAGTGTGCCTCATCGTTTTGTGAGGATTGTGATCATCAGGAACAGGAAGAAGGCAAGTGATTCTTTGAACATACTCATACCTATAATTTTCTATATGCATTATGTTAAGAATATCACCCTATTGCATGATAGGTAGTTTACTTTACTGTTGCTGCAAAACCAGTTAGGTAGCCACATGTCTTGACTTGTATTTGTAGATCAACCTAGCACGTATTGTTACTTTATTGCTATGCTTTGTAGACTTGGTTTGGGTTGTGAGAATTCATGGAGTGCATGTGAGCTATTTAATAATTTGTGTAGCAACTTTATAATAAATAGAAATCACTTCTGGACGGGCGGGTTGCATCCCGGTGGCTGTGCCTTGTCTAAGGACAGTGTCGGGGTTAAATGCACCCAATGGTTATTATGGTGGTGAACCGGGTGCGACATGGTGTCTACCCTCTGAACGCAGTGGGCGCCGTCCAGGCTCAAAAAGATCAGACAGGCAATATTACTAGTATCTTTCGTGTACAGCCACTGGCTATATGGGCTCTGGCTTAGCATGAGTACGTTGTGGGTACCTGGACCTGGTAGCTAGCTGATGTAGATGTGTGTTAGGTGTACCGGCTACCAAAGGGTGGAGGCAACCTCTTCGGAAAGTCTTCGTCTCAATCTTCGAGTTGGGTCCAGTGGGGAACGGGTACAACCTCTGCAGAGCGTATAAACTGATCATGATTAGCCGTGTCCACGGTTACGGACGAACTTTGAGCAACTAGTCATTACTATTGATGAATGATCTTGACAGATGAACACTTAATAATAATTTGGTGGGAAATATTAGCATGGGTTGCTGTGTGTTTCAGGTAGAATTCAACTTAAAATTTTGACTAGTTTAGTTTAGGAGAAAATTGGCTTTCTGCAAAACAAAATCATAAGCCTTTCCTTTGACTCACCTTGCATGTAGTTGTAGGTCCTTTATATATACCTTTTCCTTGTCACTTGCCGTACAAATCAGATGTACTGACCCGTTGTCGGGCTGTAACCTTCGGTGTTGCAGGTTTTCCAAACAACCAGTAAGGTGCGTTTAGGGTTGCGGGTCTACACTCAGCATGTTCGCATGTGGCTGTTGATGGGACTCCACGTTACTTGCTTTTGCTTCCGCTATATTTATATTGAATAAGCTAGCCTTGAGCTATGCAACTTGTTATTTGTTTTATTCTGGATCATACGTTGTAATAATGATGCACTTGTACTTTGATATACATCTATGATACTATGTGTGACAGCGAGTTCGATCCAGGGACTGGCACTTGATCATAGAGACTTCAATTCTATGTGAATTGGGTCGTTACAGATGGTATCAGAGCAGTATGTTGACTGTACGATGTGACCCTAGAAAATGGATTAGAAAATCCATAGGAATGAAAAATATTACTTTATATCACTTTGTCTTGTATTTACTTACCTTCTCTATCTCGTATTCATACATGTTCTAATCTTGCCTTTCCTCTCTTTGATTATAGATGACCACCTTTTCATACCGCGCTATGGTGTTTGGACCTGAGCTCAAGGGGATTTGCCATTACCTGAACATCTACGCGCCAGTCTTTCAGCCGGACATAGTGGAGACAAGGGGAGCTGATGACTACTGGAAAGTGGAGACTTTTATCCTAGGAAGCATGACAGAGGAGGAAAGGGTGATCACGGAGTCATTCGAGGTGCATGCCCAGGAGAAGGAGCAGTGTGTGCGCATAACCGCTCACATAGCTCTTGGACGCATCGTTGAGACGTATGCCGCCCAGCTAAAGGGTACGGTGTACGCGGAGATGGCCAAGATCCTCCCATCGGGGAACATATGGCCAAAGAAGTTCAAGTATGTACCTGGGGCCATTTGGCCAGGTACAACTAGCTACATCATCCAGAGCCTGGAGAAGCACATCCACTGCCTGGAGAAGGACACTCAGTCAGACCTCTACAGCATCACTGAGTTGCAGCAGAAGAACACCGGCTCAAGAGAGACAACAACAAGCTGAAGAAGGAGAGGTTGGAGATGCAAGCAGAGATAACGAGGCTGAAGGAGAAGATGAAGGCCAATGGGATTGAAGAACCAGAAGAGGAGCCAGAAGTGGGGACCTCAGCAGAAGAAGATGAGCCAACTCCCAAAAGGCGCAATCGCATTAGCGGGCGCGAATACCGCATGTTGTTTAGCAAAGACAACATTCGGAATTACTTCACCGGAAATTAGTTTACTACCGTTATCGTGTTAGCGTATTTGACCATGTCGACTTATTCGGTGTGGCAATACTAGGTTGCTTGATATACTCTTATATTATTCGTGGTTGTTTTGAGGATCTTATATTATTTGTGGTTGTGTTGAGGATCTTATATCAGTTATACAATATATTTTAAACTATATGGTGTGATATGTGATGGTTTTTCGTATGAGTGCATTGGTTGATGATTGTTATAAGTTTGATGCTATGGTGATATTGTTTGGTGAAGTTGATTGGTGATATATGTATTGTATATATAATGCTTGCCATGATCATCATAAGCATATGGGGTAGGATATATTTCCCTAGCTACTTTCTGTCTACAACTTACCTATTCTTGCCCAACAGATACCGCCGAGACGTGATCCCACGGGGAATGGGAACAACAACAATGAAGTGCCAGCTTACATGAAACAGTTACTTCAAGGACAAGCTCAGTTGATCCAGTTGCTCACTCAGAACATGGGCAACAACAACAATGCGCCACTACCACCACCTGTGGACACGCTTGCGAGGTTCCTGAGGTTGAATCCTCAGAGGTTCTCTAGCACTCCTGAGCCCATAATGGCGGATGACTGGCTTCGTTCAGTGGGCCGGAACTTGGAGACAGTTGGTTGTACTGAAGCAGAGAGAGTGAGGTTTGCCTCACATTTGCTGGAGGGTCCTGCCGCAGCATGGTGGGACAACTACTTGGTGACTTATCCCTTCGACACCATCACTTGGGCGCAGTTGCAGTCTGCTTTTCGCGCCGCACATGTTTCAGCAGGTGCCATGAGCTTGAAGAAGAAGGAGTTCCGCAGTTTGCGTCAGGGAGGTCGTTCAGTGGCCGAGTAGGTTGAGGTGTTCAACAAGCTTGCAAGATATGCTCCAGATGATGTTAGGAATGATGCGTCAAGGCAGGAGAAGTTCTTGGAGGGGCTGAATGATGAGTTGGGAGTCCAGTTGACAGTGGCTACCTTTGCTAACTGCCAGGGGCTCATAGACAAAGCTATTGTGTTGGAAGGCAAGCAGCAGGCCATTGAGAACCGCAAGAGGAAGTACAACAACAACAACAATGGTGGCAAGTATAACTCTGGACCGCATCAGAAGCCACGCAATTCTTATGGTGTCAATGGAGGACATAACCATGGACATAACCACAATGGTGGGAATGGCCATGTTCACAGTGGAGGACACAACCATCATAGTGGAAATGGTCACAACCATAATGGCCACAACCACCACAATGGTAACAGGAATGGCAATGGCAATGGAAATGGAAGGAACAATGGGAATGGGAGAAGCAATGGAGCCAATGGAGGCAATGGAAACAACCATCAGAATGGCCAGGCACCAAAGGACTTGAGTTTCATCCAGTGTTTCAAGTGCAAGAACATGGGACACTATGTCACAGACTGCCCAAAGTCCAATGGGAATGGATTCGTCAAGCCCAATCCTTTCAACAAGGGGCATGTGAACCATGTCAACGTGGAGGAGATCTATGATGAGCCTGATGCTGTGATTGGTAAGTTCTTTATCAATTCAGTACCCGCACTTGTTCTTTTTTATTCTGGTGCATCGCATTCTTTCATATCGAGGGTATTTGTGGATAAGCATGAGTTACCTGCCGTAGTTCTTAAGTCATCTATGCTCATAAGTTCACCGGGAGCGGAGATGTCAGCTAGTTTGGGTTGCTATCAGTTGAGCCTAGCCATAGGGAAGCATGTTTTTCCTACATATTTGATTGTATTGAAGTCACAAGGTTTGGATATTATATTGGGCATGGATTGGCTAGCTAAGTACCAAGGGGTTATTGATTGTGCCAGTCGGTCTATCACTCTCCGTACACCGAATGGACAGAAGATCAGATATGTGTCCAAGTATAAACATCAACACGCTCAGGTGAATTCTCTTAAGGGGGGTAGCCTGGATGATGTGCGTGTTGTGAGCGATTGTCATGATGTGTTTCCGGAGGAGTTGCCAGGTATGCCACCGGATAGGGAGATTGAGTTCCTTATTGATTTAATACCAGGCACGGGGCCTATTGCTAAGAGACCGTATAGGATGCCCGCTAAGGAACTTGCAGAGTTGAAGGAACAGATTAGAGAGTTGCAGGCAAAGGGCTTCATTCTCTCAAGCTCGTCACCTTGGGGGTCTCCAGTGTTGTTTGTTGAGAAGAAGGATGGAACCCAGAGGATGTGTGTTGATTACCGTTCTCTGAATGATGTCACTATCAAGAACAAGTATCCTTTACCTGTGATTAATGATCTATTTGACTAGTTGGAGGGAGCTTGTGTATTCTTTAAGATTGATCTTCGTTCTGGCTATCATCAAGTGAAGATTCGGGACAAGGATATTCCGAAGACTGCTTTTACTACAAGGTATGGGTTGTATGAGTATACTATTATGTCATTTGGATTGACTAATGCTCCTGCATACTTCATGAATATGATGAATAAGGTGTTTATGGAGTTCTTGGATAAATTCGTTGTGGTGTTCATTGATGATATATTGGTGTATTCCAAGAATGAGCAAGAGCATGAGGCACATCTGCGTTTGGTATTGGAGAAGCTCAGGGAGCACAAATTGTATGCAAGTTTAGCAAGTGCGAGTTTTGGTTGAAGGAGGCAGGATTCCTTGGACATGTTGTGTCAGGATAAGGAGTAGCTGTGGACCCATCCAAGGTTTCAACAGTTACAGAATGGGAGACACCCACGACAGTTGGAGACATTCGCAGTTTCTTGGGTCTTGCAGGATATTACAGGAGGTTCATTGAGAATTTCTCCAAGCTTGCAAAACCAATGACTGAGCTGTTGAAGAAAGAGAATAAGTTGGATTGGAGCGAGGCATGTGAAACCAGCTTTCAGGAGTTGAAGAAACGGTTAGTAACTGCACCTGTTTTATGTTTGTCTGATATACATAAGGATTTCCAAGTATATTGTGATGCATATCGTCGAGGACTTGGTTGTGTTTTGATGCAAGGGGGTAGAGTTGTTGCTTATGCTTCACGTCAGCTTAAGAACCATGAGCAGAACTATCCTACACATGATTTGGAGTTAGCTGCAGCTGTTCATGCATTGAAAACATGGAGGCAATATATTGTTGGTAATCATTGTGATGTTTTTACTGATCATAAGAGTTTGAAGTATATTTTTACTCAGAAGGAGTTGAATCTCAGGCAGAGTAGATGGCTGGAGCTTATTAAGGATTATGATTTGAATGTGCAGTATCATCCTGTTAAAGCAAATGTGGTTGTTGATGCATTGAGCCGTAAGAGTCATGTCAATGTTGCCAATGTTGAGGATATGCCACGTGAGTTATGTGAGCAGTTCAAGAATCTCGGGTTGGAGATAGTTCCTAAGGGATATGTGGAAACATTGGAGGTGAAGCCAAATCTGTTGGAAAGAATCATAGAGGCTCAGAAGGGTGATGCAGAAATTAAGGAGATAAAGGAGAATATGACCAAAGGTAAAGCAGAGGGTTTCCGTGAGGATGAGCATGGAACCATTTGGTTTGAGAAGCGCATTTGTGTACCGCAAGATGCAGAGATCAGGAAGTTGATTCTTTAGGAGGCACATGATTCACCTTATTCTATTCATCCCGGGAATACCAAGATGTATTTGGACTTGAGGGAGAGATTTTGGTGGCCTAGCCTGAAGTGAGAGATAGCCTAGTATATTGCATTGTGTGATGTTTGCCAGAGAGTCAAAGCTGAGCATCAGAAGCCAGCAGGATTGTTGCAGCCTTTGCCTATACCAGATTGGAAGTGGGGTCAGATAGGTATGGACTTTATTACTGGTTTACCCAGGACTCGGTCAGGATATGATTCTATTTGGGTGATTGTTGATCGTCTGACCAAGGTTGCTCACTTCATTCCAGTAAAGACAACTTATACAAGTGCCTAGCTAGCCAAGATTTATATGTCCAGGATCGTGTGTTTGCATGGAGTTCCAAGCAAGGTTGTGTCTGATAGAGGTAATCAGTTTACTTCAAAGTTTTGGCGTCAGTTGCATGAGACCTTGGGCACTAGGCTGGAGTTCAGTACAGCGTTCCATCCTCAGACAGATGGGCAGACCGAGAGAGTCAATCAGATCTTGGAGGATATGTTGAGAGCTTGTGCGTTGGATTATTGTTCGAGTTGGGATGACAACTTACCGTATGCTGAGTTCTCATACAACAACAGTTACCAGGCTAGTCTTCAGATGGCACCATTTGAGTTACTGTATGGCAGGAAGTGCAGAACTCCGTTGATGTGGGATGAGGTAGGAGAGCGTCAGTTGTTTGGACCTGACCTGATCAGTGATGCTGAAGAGAAAGTCAAGTTGATCCGTGATAGACTGAAGATAGCACAGTCCAGGCAGAAGAGTTATGCATATGCGAAGCGCAAGGATGTAACCTATGAGGTTGGAGACCGTGCGTATCTCAGAGTTTCACCAATTCGCGGAATCAAGAGGTTTGGAATCAAGGGCAAGTTAGCACCACATTTTGTGGGGCCATACAAGATCTTGGAGCGCAGAGGAGAGGTAGCTTATCAGTTGGAGTTGCCAGAAGCTTTGTCAGGAGTTCATGATGTGTTTCACGTATCCCAGCTGAAGAAGTTTCATGCAGAGATGGCAGATATTCCTTTGAGAGATACAGTGCCACTTGAGGCAATTCAGTTGGAGAGTGAGCTGACTTATGAGGAGAAACTTGTGAAGATTCTGGAGACTTCAGAAAGAGTTACCCGCACCAAGACAATCAAGCTATGCAAAGTTCAGTGGGATCATCATACCGAGGAAGAAGCCACTTGGGAGCGCGAAGAAGATTTGAAGTAAGATCATCCACACCTCTTTGCTAGCCAGCCCGAATCTCGAGGACGAGATTCATCTTAAGGGGGGTAGGTTTGTAACATCCCAATTTTCTAAATTCGGATGTTAATAGATCATCATATGCATCTCATGCTGTTTCCGCATTTTTCTGGAGTTTTAAGAATATTTTAAACATTTTTCAATTTAAGGCAATTTATTGGAGAGGATATAATATGACTTATCCCAATTTTTAAATTGTTGGAAAATAGTTTAAAATATTTTTTGAGACATTTCAAATTTACTTTGGGGTTATAAATAATTTATAAAAATATTTTGGGAATTTATTTGTGCTCCGGACAAGTTTTAAAATCATTTTTGGAGTTTTTCGGTATTTTTAAATTGCTGGAAAAGTATTTAAAATTATTTAAAAATAAGTTGCAAAGTTTTTGTTTTTATTTAATATTTTGGTAATGCCGAAAATTCAATTTTATTATTTTAAAAATGTTGGTGAAAACTGAAATTAAAAATAATTATCCGTGTTTTTTCTAAAATTATTGTGGGCCTAATGGGCCTGTTCTGTTTTTTTTTCGCCTGGCCGAATTCGTTTTTATTTCGGATTAAAAAAAATCGGGTGGGTTATAAAACCCGCGGACCCGCGGGCGATTAGGGTTTTACGCCCGATCCGCGCCGCCGACCCGAACCCGCCTGGAGCGTCGCCGCCGCCGCCGCCGCTATGCCGCCGCGCCGCCCCGCCTCCTCGCCGCCGTCCCACCACCGACACCGTCGCGGGACGCCGCGCCCCTCGCCGTGCGCCGCCGGCCATGGGCGCCGCCGCGCCGGGCGCGCCGCCGCCTACCGGCCGGTCAAACGCCGGCCAGATCTGGTCAACCGAGGCGCGGGGACCCGATCGCTTTTTTCAAGTTATTTTATTTATGTATCGGTCCTTTTTGCAGTATCAACCCCGATTTCACCCGGTACCGTTTTCGCGAGTACTTTTTAACTGTAGCTCGGAATCGAGTGATTCCAATTGCGTTGCGACCGTGACAAAATTTTCTAGCCAGTAGACTAATGTTTTCATAAGTTTGAAGTTTTCAAATTTGAATCCAATGCAGATCCAAATTTGAACTTCCGGTAGCCGCATTTTTTTAACGGTGCGCCCGTTTGCGCCGTTTCTTTTGGCGTTGGCTTTATTTTGTCGAGTACTTTAGGTTTAGCTTCTGTTAGGCAAGTTTGCTACTGTTCTTTGTATGTTTATTACTGTTTGTGCATAATTGTATTGACTATATGTTGATTGGTGCTATGTTTGCTCGTATAGATTGTCCGGAGTGCGCCTCATCGTTTTGTGAGGATTGTGATCGTCAGGAACAGGAAGCAGGAAAGTGATGCTTTGACCATACTCATACCTATAATTTTCTATATGAATTATGTTAAGAATATCACCATATTGCATGATAGGTAGTTTATTTTACTGTTGCTGCAAAACAAGCTATGATAGCCACATGTCTTGACTTGTATTTGTAGATCAACCTAGCACGTGTTGTTACTTTATTGCTATGTTGTGTAGACGAGGTTTGGGTTGTGAGAATTCATGGAGTGCATGTGAGCTATTTAATAATTTGTGTAGCAACTTTATAATAAATGGAAATCACTTCTGGACGGACGGGTTACATCCCGATGGTTGTGCCTTGTCTAAGGACAGTGATGGGGTTAAATGCACCCAATGGTTGTTATGGTGGTGAACCGGGTGCGACATGGTGTCTACCCTCTGAACGCAGTGGGCGCCGTCCAGGCTCAAAAAGATCAGACAGGCAATATTACTAGTATCTTTCGTGTACAGCCACTGGCTATATGGGCTCTGGCTTAGCATGAGTACGTTGTGGGTACCTGGCCCTGGTAGCTAGCTGATGTAGATGTGTGTTAGGTGTACCGGCTACCAAAGGGTGGAGGAAACCTCTTCGGAAAGTCTTCGTCGCAATCTTCGGGTTGGGTCCAGTGAGGAACGTCTACAACCTCTGCAGAGCGTATAAACTGACCATGATTAGCCGTGTCCACGGTTACGGACGAACTTTGAGCAACTAGTCAGTACTGTTGATGAATGATCTTGACAGATGAACACTTAATAATAATTTGGTGGGAAAGATTAGCATGGGTTGTTGTGTGTTTCAGGTAGAATTCAACTTAAAATTTTGACTAGTTTAGTTCAGGAGAAAATTGGCTTTCTGCAAAACAAAACCATAATCCTTTCCTTTGAATCACCTTGCATGTAGTTGTTGGTCCTTCTGATCCTCGTGATCCCTGGTATTGTAACATATTGGTTTATCCTTTTGTGTTTAGTGTTGTGCTGCGATATTCTCACTGTGGCACCCTAATCTCAGCCATGTACCCTACGTGTATGATTACTGTACACGGATTGATTTTGGGGGCGTCACACCCATCCAGGCGGCCTTCCGGCGCGGCCAGGGGTGGCGCCGCGCCAGCAGGGCGCCTAGAGCCCCCCTGGCTTCCCTCTGGCTCCAATTCTGGCTCGGGGTCCCTCCATGTGCGTGGATTTTCTGTGATTTTTCCTGGAATTTTCTGAGACACCTAAAATTCCATATTCCTGCAAATAAGAAAACCATACAGGAAGCTCTGCTGAAAATATCGTCAGTTCGGGTTAGTTTAGTTCAAATCATGCAAGAATGAGGCCAAAAAAATAGAAAAAATGTATGGAAAAGTAGATACGTTTGATATGTATCACCTGTTAGCCGACGAGCATCGCCAACCTGCACCTCTCTCTACGATCTAAAAACCCAGGGTACCTTACCATGGGATTTGCCGAGGCCCATCCTTGTCAGCGGGGCCTGGGGGTGGCCCCAGCTGTCCAGGCGGCCAGGGGCTGGCCGCGCCCCCTGTCGGCACCAAGAAGACGCCTGGCCAGGGGTGGCCCCCTCCGGCTCTCCTTCGGGCTTCTGGAGTCTTATGTGCAAATGTAATTTTATGATTTTTTTCTAGATTTTTCTGAGAAATTTGATTTTCAGCTATTTTCTGCATTGCACAGATAAAAATAGAAAAAACTGGCACTGGGTGCTAGGTTAATAGGTTATTCCCAAATATGTTGTAAATGATATGAAAGTGCATCAAAACATATAACAATGTCACCAAAAGAAGCATGGATATGGAAAATTATGGATACGTTTGGGACGTACCAGCACCATATTGGCTCTAGTAGTTCCTTCAACACCTTTTTGGGTGTCTTTTGCCCTTAAGTTCCGCTCAATAATCGGATGGCTGATGATCTCCCCAACCGAGAATTCACGCCTCTGCTGCTTCCGAGTGGTTGTAAAGCTCCTCCAAAACGGAGGGAGTTTAGAGGTAATGCACCCACAACAACTTTGTTCGGTAACTCAACACTTTAGGAGCTCAAGCTCCTTCAAGATGAATTATATCTAATTATCCTAGTCCAACATAGGACGGTTCTCGACCATCCTATAATCATGGACGTAAGCATCAACTAGCTTGATCACACTCAGAATGGCTCCGACAAAGATGATGAAAGCTTGGCTCGGCTCATTCACAAACACAATGCGCATGTGTGACAAGGCATGGCGGGCGGCGTAGGATCGTGGAGGAGCTCCCTCTCTTTTCTTGCTCCAATAGCATGAATGAGAGAATCCTTTATGAAGGGGTCCAAATTTTCCTTCACTTCCGGGGTGGTACTAAATTTCCTACCATCACCATTTCGTGTTTACCCACATGGATCCTTAGATATTTTAAAAAATTGTTTAATGGACCAAAGGCCCATCCTAATCGTATATCTACTATCTACTACGACTATGAAAGTACGAGTAGAGATGGAACATAATATCATATCCGTTAAATCCACCTCATCCAATGATCCAGATCGCTACCATGTTTACCGGAACAACATAGTCTACACCGGAACCAGTACGCAATATTAATTTTTCCTAGCAAAAATTGGTCCCTTCAAATCAATAAACCAACACAGGTTTAACGGCTTGACATAAATAATTTTTCAATGATCTCTTTTTAAAGGAGTACCTCTGGCCTCTACATTGAGGAATGCATACGACCATCTTTATTAAATTATTCAACAGAGTCTGACATAACAGATACATGCACCAACCCAAGGCCACCTTTCTGGCGATCACAATCTCCACACCTACAAAACTTATGTAGTGTCGTGGCGCATCAACTCATACCAAAAAATCTGGTGGCCTCAACAGGCTGCCCCTTGGCGATCCGTGAATACAACCCAGTCGAGGAAATCCTCAACGCGCACCGCATGCACCCACTAAAGAATCTGTCACTCCCAGCTTCCGCCGTCCCATATTTAGGAGAGAACAATGCGAAGGTCCTTCCAAGTCCAACTTTTGTCGACGTCACCATGACACCAGATAGTGCCACCATCATGTGCACGTCCATCAACACTCGTCCATCGCCGAGACCCCACTGCTCCATGCTGCCGGAATCGTCGCTACTGACTCGCCAGATGTCACGCCACTTCACCTGCTGCCACTGATCCCATCCTCGCAGTCGACGAATGACCGACAACCTCATCTCTCCTCACCCAAAGATCCAGCAACCACAGACGGCGCCTCCAATAAGGTCATGACATATAGCGCGCCATCGTCAACCAACCAGTGATGCGTTTTGGGTTATCACCTAGGATCTGGGATGGGGTTGGAGAGGAGAGCCCTCGACGTCGCCTCTAGGAGGATACACTGTGTGCACACGCACCAGCACCATCGTAGCCGGAAGACTAGCCAAGGGTTTCCCTCGGACTCATCTGGGGTGAAGGGATCCGCACCGCGACCACCTGCTAGCTCATCATTGCCCAAGTAACCAAAGATGTCGGCCATCTCATCCTGCGCACGCTGCTAGTCGCGATGGCAGTGCCGCCTCGCCTTCCAGGGTCGCCACCCCGGCTCTTCCAGTCGTCTCGCCGCCTCTGCGAGGCCTCAACTAAGATACAGTAGCGCCGCACGCTGCCACTACTCGTCATCTGAGCCGCCGCCAAAAGTCGACACGCCAGGGACGAGTCCTTGCACCCGATGAACGCCGCCATATCACTGGAATATCTGCACTGGACTCTCGCGCTCGTCGCCACAAACCTGCCGAAGCCGGGCTTCGCCGGGCCGTCGGGGGTCGCACCCCACAGACCTGGCCACCCACGTTGTCTCCTGGTCCAGGAGAGGGAGGAAGGCCCTCCACCGCCGACGACGAATGCACGGGCTTCGCACGGCTCCGACCACCGACGGCGACGAAAGGGATAAAGAGGAGTGGAGCGGGTGGCTAGGGTTAGGGATCCCTCGGTCGCCCGCGCAGGGATGGCGAAGGGGGAGGGAGGTGACGGCGTGAGAGGCGGCTGCGACGCGGGGATGGGAGCGGCCAAACCCTAGGGGAGTCGCGTGCGTGAGTCGAATTGAATACTATCACCTCAATTCTCTTAATTAATTCCCTTTGCATGGTGTACATTTTTTTTGCCTAAATTTATATGTGCATCCCACATACATGATTACTCAATAATCCTAGACCTACAGGATTTTTATAGGATAATTACGGAGTCTACTCTCCTTCTCCCCAATTGTTTTTCGGTCCGGCTAATTCTCAGTCGACTGAGAATTAGCTAGGTCTTAGTCGACTGATCCACCATTGATTTTATCTTTGCTTTTAGATTTGCTGGAGGTTCTTTGCCTCACATTTTTTTTGTTTTTTTATTGGGCCCGTACCGGTTCGACCGCTTTTGATGGGCTTTATTTGATTCGGGTGCAATTTCATGTACATAGACTTGTACGCAACTTCATGTCTACATGTTAATAGAACCGGGTGCTACTGTATGTTCGTAGAACCGACCGCAACCGCATGTCCATAAAACCGGGTGCAATTACATGTCCATAGACTCGACCGCAACTGCATGTCTATATGAAGGGTTCGTTGCATAGAAAACAAAAAATTTCCTACGATTGCAACTGCCAAGATCACATCTAGGAGATAACTTGTAACGATTTGAGAAGGACTCACCCTCGAAAACCAAAAAGCTTTAACGAGAACGATTCTCGTGGGTGATGTAGTCGATCACTTGCCGACCTCAAGGTCGTGATGAAGATGGGCGCCACAAACGGGCAGCGCCTCCGTAATCGGTCACACGTACGGATCAGCGACGACCTCCGCCCCTTGCTCCAGTTGGGCAGCGGAAGTAGTGGATCCTCGGGAACTCCAGCAGCACTACAACATAGTGGTGGTGGTGGTAGAGAAGATCTTGAGCAGGGCTTCGCCTAAGCACCGTACTCGTGAAACTGGATCAGCTATCAAGGGGAGGAAGATGCCAACCAAAGGGCATATGAGAGATGGAGGAATGAGTTGGATGTGTGAGGACCTCCACCCATCTATATATAGGAGGAGGGGGAGGCAGCCCCCAAGGGGTAGCACGCCCCAAGAGGTGCCCCCACCTCTCCCCTCATCATGTGGGTGGACTCTCCACTCACAAAAACAAAGGGTCACACATTATTCCCATAATTTCCATAAATCTCCATTCAAAATTCCAAGAGTTTTATCACATTAAAACACTTTTAATTATCTTGTTTAATGTCACTCAAATTAATGAACACTTCATTCAATGAGTACTTCATTGATGAACACTTCATTCAATGAACACATTAACAATTATCCCCTTGCACTATTTTGATATACCGAAACTATTCCAGCAGTTTTATCAAAATAGTCCATGTGCTGTCCAGTATATTCTCCGGCGTTCCGTATCCACTCAAACGCGTCAACGAATCCTTAAGTGTGTCACCCTACGGTTCGTGAATAAAATGGACATGACAGAGACTCTTCTCCGATCAATAATCATCAGAGGGATCTGGAGATCCATGATGACTCCCACTTACTCAACGATGAACTAGTGATCGTGTGAACCATTACTCCGTAACCAATTCCTTTTGTCTCGCGATATTTTACTTGTCCGAGATCCGATCATTTGGTATCATCCATACCTAGTTCGATCTCGTTACCGACAAGTACTCTTTACTCGTTCCGTGATATAACATCCTCGTGAGCCAGTCACGTGCTTGCAAGCGATGTCAATGTGATATCACCGAGAGGGCCCAGAGTATATCTCTCCGTCATCTGGATGGACAAATCCCACTCTTGATCCACGAGCCTCAACTAACACTTTCCAAGTACCCAACGACACCTTTATAATCACCCTGTTACGGTGTGACGTTTGATGGAATCAAAGTACTCTTCCGGTGTCAGTGATTGACGTGATCTCATGGTCTAAGGATTAGGGTTACTTCGTGAAAGTTTGATACAGCAATAGAAACTTGATGACATGATCGTATTGCTATAACTACTGTGGGTGTATGTTCATCACATCATTCTCCAATGACATGACCTTGTTATTAACAACATCCAATGTTCATGATCAGGAAACCTTGATCATCCGTTAATCAACAAGCTAGTATAAAGAGAGGCATTACTAGGAACCTTTTCTCTGTTTATTAAACACACATGTATTAACGTTTCCGGTTAACACAATTATAGCATGAAAATAAACATTTATCATAAACATGGAATAAGATAATAACCACTTTATTATTGCCTCTCGGGCATATTCCCTTCAGTCTCCCACTTGCACTAGAGTCAATAATCTAGTTTGGTACTTGCGCATCCAACACCTATGGCATTCAGTTGTTATCCATACGCATTGCTAGTGGTAAACCTAATCTCCAGATCTGACACTTCAAGTCCGTGTGTATTTGCATTTCTTTGCGTCTCTACGCATCACTCATTCACTAATGAGATGGCATTGCATAAATTTGGTCCTCCGGTGAGACCTTAGTCCCTTGAGCTCAAAACATGTTGAATCTATTGTCGTACACTAGATCTTCATAGTATTAGCTCGCTTGGAACTACACCTAGTTTGTCAAACAAACTTCTTGACACAAATGCCCTCCTTTGCTGCTGCTAGAGCAGTCATATACTTAGCCTTTCGTTGTAGTATTCGTTATAATGTCTTAACTTTGGAACTCATCCAAATCCATTTGAAACTATTTCAAATCTATCATGGAACTTTCTTCCATTACATTTTGCCACCTTAACACACTTCCAAAATTGAGATAAATTTAGATTGTATCTTGCGACAAAACTAGTATCAATGTAACACTTTACAATGAACTATTGTCCAACATACATAATATATTCTTAGTCCTTCCAAAGCACCTAAGGATATCTTTACTATTGTCCAATGATCATCTTATGAATCATTCTGGTATATGCTCATAACATTTAGAGCATAGGACATTCTGGAATTGTACATATCATGGTGTACATGATTGATCAAATCATTCATGTGATTTTACTCACCAAGTGTCAAAACACTTGAATCTCGCTTCAACCTTTTCCATGCGGCAAGAACCTTTCTCGTCGTTTCCATATTGAACTTATTCAATATTTCATATATGTACTTCGGCCCAACCATATTAGCACCTCAATCTATCTATATAGACCATATTAGCCCAATATACTGGTTTTGCCCAAATCTTCCATTAAAATCAAATTTTCAATGAAACTTCACCTGTGTCAATAAAAGATACATCATTTCCAATCAACAATATGTCTTCTACATAATGTATTAGAAATATGTCTCAGCGCTCCCACTTAATTTCTTGCAAAAGCAAGCATCTTCACCGTCTCTGATGAAACTAAACGTTTTAACAATTTCATCATGATGAAGATTCCAACTCCGCGAATGCTTATTTCAACCATTGAAATTTGTATGCTATTTTAGCATCCTTTGAATTAACAGAACCCTTTGGACCGTGTCCTGTACACGTCCTAGGTAACCATTCTATTAAAAGAACGTTGTTCCATTTGTTCAACTACCATATACAAAAACTAGCATATGTAGTGGTTGCTACAATAATCCGTCCAGACTAAATATCGTTATGAAAGATCAAATCTTGTCATAGCCAACTCTTTGAACATAATCGTAAACCATTTTAACGATATGTCGAATATTTCATAGATGTGAGAACATCCACGTCTGTTTCTTTATAGATCCAAACACAGTATCTAGAGGGTCTTCCAAGTTCAGAAACTTGGTTTCTCGTGTATGGAACTATCACGGATTTTATAGCTTCTAGCCATTTTGACGGAGTCAGGGCCCATCATCGCTTCTTTGCATGTAGTCGGTCCATTATTATCAAATAACAATGATTCAATCTCAAATCTTACTATTTGACCGATTACCCAAACTACGAAGTTCAATAGGAACTTAGATCGCCGTGACCACAACCTTTGGGACACGGGAGCCAAGAGCATTGCGGCCGCTTCCGGGACACTTTCCGGCGCTGCGCCACTTAGCACATAAAGCTTAGGTTCAACAACCTAATCGAAGTTCTACTGTCCTCCCACTTAACTTTTCGCAAAAATTCCTTCTCAAGAAACTTGATGCTCTTAGCCACAAAAAACTTTTGTCTTTAGTGTTATGGAGGAATACCCAACGGTTACTTTGGGATAACCTACAAAGACGTACTTTATCCGACTTTGGTTGTAAACATTTTACATATGCCTTGCATACCAAAATTTAAGAAAAGACAAATTGGGTTTTATCCCATTCCATAACTTATATGGTGTCATTTCAACGGATCTCGATGGCGCTCTTTTCAGTGAAAAGCGGTAGTCTCTAAAGCTTAATCCTTAAAATATAATGGCAATTTTATAAATAACACCTTTGATCCTTACCATGTCAAACAAGGTTTGATTACATCTCTCGAACACTCCATACTCCTATGGTGTTTCGGGAAATGCAAGTTTTGGAACGATTCCTAAACTCTCAGGCATTTGCTAAACTTTTAACTCAAAAATCTTCTTTTATGATCCAATCATAAACTCTTATTTTCTCGTTACAATGATTTTCACTTCATCTTGAAATTTATTTGAACATTTTCAAACATTTCATACTTCTTCCTTATCAAGTAAATATACACATATATTCACTCAAATCCTCGGTTAAAGTATATGAAGTTATAAGACCCACCACACACGGCTACACATAATGAACTATACACATCAACATGTATAATGTCCAATAAGTTAGTCGTCCGTCCTTCTTTGGCCTATGAACGGAGTTTCAATCATTTCTAGGAAATTCTTACAAGCGTCAGTTGATTCAAAATCAAAAGACTCCAAAATTCCACCAACATGGAGTTTCTTCATGTTATCTTTCCAATATGATTTAAACGGTGTTTCAATCATCTCTAGAAATTTCTCACAACCGTCAATTGATTCAAAATCAAAAGACTCCAAAATTCCATTACCATGGAGTTTCTTCATGTGTTTCTTTCCAATATGATTCAAACGGTGGTGTCACTCATAAGTGATCTTCTAATCATTTGTCTTGCGACATGTTTAGCATCAGTTATTATGGATGTGATTTCTCCAACAAGATTTATAGAGTTCATCCATCTTCTATGAATATGGTGATAATTTGAACAACTATTGTTCGTATAACACCAGAACAGAATAACAATTATTCAAATAAATCTTGAAGGCTAGGTTTAATTCCAACGATAAACACAATAACACTTTATTTTGTTTTTGATGAGAATCATCCCATATTCATTTGCTAGTTACTCAGGCCATTGCAACTCTTGTATTGTGTTGTTCTGTATGACACTTCATACCAACCAATCAGTATCCAATACTCAAGAATCACACTGTTTTAACAAGCAATTAATATACCCATAACATGTATATCATCTATATACCCGAGCTGGACATTTCCAGTCTTTTCCTTTTTCTTTTCCGCCAAAATATTTTTCAGATCCTCTTTCAGCAATTCCTTTCCTTTTTAGAAGAATTTATCAACATCACTTGTGGTACCATTCAAATGACACATAATCCAAAGTGTGTTAGTCAAATACTAACACCCTTTGATTCTCACTTTGATGTAGATCACCGTCATCAAATGTTTGGTGTTCTTACAAATTCCATTCTTTAGCAATCTTTTAGTGCAGTAAACTTTTTTACCAGCATCTTCCATTCATCCTATCATGACAACTTTCATGAAAAAGCTACCATAGCTCATAGGGACAAACTGTGAGTACAATATTAGTTCCCAAAACCTTTTTGGGAGATTAGGACACATAGTGTCTCCAACCTTCACAAATTCTCATACAATATGAGAACATGTTTCTCACTAAATTTTACTCTATCACATTGCAACTAAACATTGTTTCAGATATTGCTATATCTTCCACACATGATAGTTTCTGAAACAATCCTTTCAGCTCCTAGATAACCTTGATAATAACAAACAACATTTGAATATCAAGGATCATGGAGGTAAGTGTGATACTTAGACACTAACACTGGAATTGTTACTCTTGATTTAATACACATTATTAAACTTCATTGAGTAAGCAAGGTTTGCTAAAGTTTGCAATAAGACTTTAAACTTTAGATTGACACTCAAACAATACGGTACCAGTCCGTAAAGTTAAATATCCAGAATTCTATAGTTCTATTATCTCAATTATAGCTAAGCGCAAAGGTAGTAAACAAATGCCAATGACTACAACGAACTATGCAAATTCACTTTGATTTAGTTCATGATAAAATGAGTTCATCTAACTCCCACTCAAAAACAACATCCCTCGAGTCGTCTTTGGTGATTACACGAACCAAATTCACTACACCACGACCGATCATCACGTGAGGCAGTGTAGCTGCAAGGGCGAGCATCTCAATATGGTTCATCATATCATCCATATGACTCGTGCTTAACCTTTCGGTCCATGTTCCGAGGCCATGTCTGTACATGCTAGGCTCGCCAAGTAGAACCTTAGTATTTGCATGTGTTTCAAGGCCATGTCTGTACATGCTAGGCTTGAAAACACCCGTTGTATGCGAACGTAGAGTCTATCACACCCGATCATCACGTGGTGTCTCGAAACGACGAACTTTCTTAACGGTGCATACTAAGGAAGAACATATAATTATCTTGATATTAAGTGAGAGGGATCATCTTATAATGCTACCGAAGCGATCATGATCGTAACTAAGCAAAATAAGATGCATAAAAGGATAAACATCACATGCATGGATAATGTGATATGATATGGTCCTTCTCGCATTAGATCTCCATCTTGTGCGTCTTGGTATGATCCCCATCATGCCACCGGCGCGGCACCAAGGTCCATGGCGCCACCACCATGGTCGTCCTTCTCCATTACAATATATCTCATGGATATATCTACAGCACGCAGGCCTTAAAAAGGAAAAACACAACCATATGGCTCCTGCCGGTTGTTTACAATAAATCTCATTTCATACAACAATTTTGTAACAATGACCATATCACATCACATGCCCTGCAAAAACAAGTTAGACGCTTCTAAATTATCTTTGCAAATTTTACGTGGTTTTGGGCTTCCTAGGAAAGAACCGATCTTACCTACGAACAAGAACCACAACGTTGATTCGCTAGTTGTTTCTTTTCATCCCTTTCCAGGGCCCTCCGTTGCAAATGCCATATCACTAATGTTAGAGAAACTGACACCCCCAAAGCCACTTTATACGGTACAAGCCGTATGTCAAGCGTGACACGCAATCTGCGCTTAGGGCCGCTTCAATCCAACATTGCCGCAATATGAACAAGTGCACAAAAGAGGGTAACAACTAGAGGATCAACGCCCACATCTCTATGTGTTCTAACCGTACAAAGCATCTACGCATAGACGAGGCTCTGATACCACTGAAGGGTTCGTTGCATAGAAAACAAAAATTTTCCTACGATTGCAACTGCCAAGATCACATCTAGGAGACAACTTGTAACGGTTTGAGAAGGACTCACCCTCGAAGACCAAAAAGCTTTAACGAGAACGATTCTCGTGGGTGATGTAGTCGATCACTTGCCGACCTCAAGGTCGTGATGAAGATGGGCGCCACAAACGGGCAGCGCCTCCGTAATCGGTCACACGTACGGATCAGCGACGACCTCCGCCCCTTGCTCCAGTTGGGCAGCGGAAGTAGTGGATCCTCGGGAACTCCAGCAGCACTACAACATAGTGGTGGTGGTGGTAGAGAAGATCTTGAGCAGGGCTTCGCCTAAGCACCGTACTCGTGAAACTGGATCAGCTATCAAGGGGAGGAAGATGCCAACCAAAGGGCATATGAGAGATGGAGGAATGAGTTGGATGTGTGAGGACCTCCACCCATCTATATATAGGAGGAGGGGGAGGCAGCCCCCAAGGGGTAGCACGCCCCAAGAGGTGCCCCCACCTCTCCCCTCATCATGCGGGTGGACTCTCCACTCACAAAAACAAAGGGTCACACATTATTCCCATAATTTCCATAAATCTCCACTCAAAATTCCAAGAGTTTTATCACATTAAAACACTTTTAATTATCTTGTTTAATGTCACTCAAATTAATGAACACTTCATTCAATGAGTACTTCATTGATGAACACTTCATTCAATGAACACATTAACAATTATCCCCTTGCACTATTTTGATATACCGAAACTATTCCAGCAGTTTTATCAAAACAGTCCATGTGCTGTCCAGTATATTCTCCGGCGTTCCGTATCCACTCAAACGCGTCAACGAATCCTTAAGTGTGTCACCCTACGGTTCGTGAATAAAATGGACATGACAGAGACTCTTCTCCGATCAATAATCATCAGAGGGATCTGGAGATCCATGATGACTCCCACTTACTCAACGATGAACTAGTGATCGTGTGAACCATTACTCCGTAACCAATTCCTTTTGTCTCGCGATATTTTACTTGTCCGAGATCCGATCATTTGGTATCATCCATACCTAGTTCGATCTCGTTACCGACAAGTACTCTTTACTCGTTCCGTGATATAACATCCTCGTGAGCCAGTCACGTGCTTGCAAGCGATGTCAATGTGATATCACCGAGAGGGCCCAGAGTATATCTCTCCGTCATCTGGATGGACAAATCCCACTCTTGATCCACGAGCCTCAACTAACACTTTCCAAGTACCCAACGACACCTTTATAATCACCCTGTTACGGTGTGACGTTTGATGGAATCAAAGTACTCTTCCGGTGTCAGTGATTGACGTGATCTCATGGTCTAAGGATTAGGGTTACTTCGTGAAAGTTTGATACAGCAATAGAAACTTGATGACATGATCGTATTGCTATAACTACTGTGGGTGTATGTTCATCACATCATTCTCCAATGACATGACCTTGTTATTAACAACATCCAATGTTCATGATCAGGAAACCTTGATCATCCGTTAATCAACAAGCTAGTATAAAGAGAGGCATTACTAGGAACCTTTTCTCTGTTTATTAAACACACATGTATTAACGTTTCCGGTTAACACAATTATAGCATGAAAATAAACATTTATCATAAACATGGAATAAGATAATAACCACTTTATTATTGCCTCTCGGGCATATTCCCTTCACTATAGACCCGGGTGCAACTGCATGTCCATAGAACCCACCGCAACTGCATGTTTATAGACCCGGGTGCAACTGTATGTCCATAAAATCGGGATGCAATTGCATGTCCATAGAAACGGCCGCAACTGCATGTCCATAAACCCGGGTGAAACTGCATGTCTATAGAACCGGGTGCAACCGCATGTCCACAGAACCCGACCGCATATGCATATCCATAGAACCGACCGCAACTGCATGTCTATACACCCGGATGCAACTGCATGTCCATAGACCCGGGTGCAACTGCATATCCAAAGAACCGACCGCAACTGCATTTCCGCACACCCGACAGCAATTACATGTCTGCACACCCGACCGCAATTGCATGTCCGCACACCCGACCGCAATTACATGTCTGCACACCCGACCGCAACTGCATGTCTATACACTCGACCACAACTGCATGTCCGCACACCCGACCGCAATTATATGTGTGTACTATGGTGGCGTGTCTATATTTCTGTTTGTTTTAACATCTTGACACACACGTTCTACATGGCTATAGTTGTATTTTCCTGTACTTGTGAACAAATAATAAAATGCCTTACATGTACAACATTTTTTTCCTAATTATCCAATTTGGTTTTTGCATGCGCGGGTCAAAAAACAAGCCCGGTAACAGACGTGAAAACAACCTAGAAAAACAAAGGCACTTAACATGCCTAACCCGCCTACAGTAACGTCACTCGATTGAGACCTAACTAGGTCTCAGTCGATTGAGACGTAGACACTCCCATCGTTTTTTGCCATGTCAGCTTGTAAACAAACTCAACCTGTAATTGCATGTGTAGCATTACTCCATGATTACTACTAGTTACAATAAAGATGACATACCATCGTAACGGAAAGTTGGATGAGCAACTATCATTCATCAACTTTCCTTTTATTAACAATATATGCTTGCAATGTAGGAATACTACACTACACCCTCACCATTGAAGAGCCGGCCGACCAGGATTCCGCGGACTTCCACCGCCAGATGATGGATGAAGATGGGGGGAGCCTGCGACGCCTCGATCCTGTTGACATGCTCTTCTATCCCGTGCTCCTCCACCTCGAGCGCGTCCACGACTACACGGCGCAACCGGAGCTGGGCTATGACAGCGGCCGCAGCTCCCACAACGACATCAGCGGCATTCCCTCTGACAACTCGACAGGCTATGATGACTGTGCCAAATGGCACTACCGCTGGATGCCAAAGTTTGAAGATGGCACCTACCCGGCCAGGCGGGGCAGGGGACCGGTGCACTCCCGCCTCGGCTTCGGTGGAGGCGGCGGAGATGGAGGATCTGCTGGGGGCGCTGGCACGCCGCCGGCTGGCAGCTCCCGCCACCCCCTTGGCCCTTCTACCAACCTCAGCCGTGACCGAGGCGGCGGCAATGGACAAGCAAGCATCCTCGGCCCCTACAACAGCCAGCACCGGCGCCACGACGGGTGCCCTAACGGAGAAGAAGACGCCGTCAACCGCGCCCTTGCCCCGTTTGAGTTGGTGCCTCCAGATTCCCGCAGGGCTCATGCCATCATCTCTGACGGACAGGAGCACTGCCATGCAGAGACAACTGTGCAGCCCGCTCCGCTGTCCCGTGACGGACACTCTCCCCCGCCTGCCGAATCTCAGTCAACAGAGGAGAACCTGGTCTGCCCCCAATACCCGTCCGCCATCGCTCAGTCGCCAGTTTCCTCTTCCATGTCTCCTGCGGGAACAGGAGTGCCGTCTGCCCCTGCCTTGTCGGGCCTGTCACCGGTCGCCATGCACAGCACGCCTGTCCGCGAGGATGCGGTCAACGGTACAGCTGGAGCTCTCCCCTCGCTTGCCCCCTCCTTTGGGCCACGGGTGACTTTGGAGGCCGCTATTGCGCCAAGCCCTCTCTCTCCTGGGCCTGGCCCCTTGGCGATTGTTGGCCCCCTGGTGGACCTGACCCTCCCTTCGGCCCCTGAGCCGCTGGTGGACCATCCTGCTTACCCGTTGGCGGACCTGATCTCCTTTGACCCCGCTCTCTCCGCTGAGGACATCCAGCTCCGAGATTTCATCTCCTCTTTCACCAAGCCTGCCTGTCAGCCGCTCATCCCCACCCCCCCCCTCCACCGCCGATGAAGAAAGCGACTCGCCCACTGAAAGGGGATGAGCTCTCGGCGGCTAGACGCAGCGGTCACCTCGCCCACAAGCCTAACTATGGCATGCACACCCTGGACAAAGTGCAAACGGTGCTGCTCAAGAAATCTGGGCTCCTTCCTGAAGATGCGGATCCCTCGGAAGCTGATATCCATAGGTACAGGGAGCTTTACCAGAAGCCGATCACCAGCAGCTTCATCGCCGCTGTCACGTCCCTGGTTCGATCCACCGGGCGGCCTGGCCAGTGCGCCACCGCCGCGGCCGCGCCTACGGCCCCGGAAGCCGCCGCGGCACAGGCGTAGCTACCGCGGTTGCCATGCTCCAATGTTGAAGTTCAATCCCAGTTTATCTATGAATCACACCATGATTAGTTGGAATGTCAGGGGCATAAATCACCCTGCTAGAAGAAAAGTTGTATGCAACCTGGTTAGCGACCACCACTGTAAAATTGTCATCCTTCAAGAGACCAAGTTGGCTGCCTTCGACAACAACCTTGTTGTTGAAACTCTGGGCAGCGCCTTCAAAGACAATTTTGTTTTCCTGCCTGCTGATGGTACTCGAGGTGGAATTCTTCTTGCCGCCTCGACTGATCACTACAGAATCTCGCCCCAACCGCACCTCACTGGGCTCCACTCTATTTCGGCCATGGTGACTGTCCTGGAGAACAACGCCACATGGATGCTCACTGGAGTCTATGGCCCCCAACTTGAAGCTGACAAGTTGGCCTTCCTCGAGGAAATCCGCGCCCTTCAACCCCAATGTCCGTCGGAATGGCTTATCTTAGGCGACTTCAATCTAATTAGTCGTGCGGACGAGAAGAGCAACCGAAACCTGAACCTAAGGCTGATTAGAAGTTTCAGAGCAGCAATTGATGATCTGAACCTTAAAGAGCTCCCCCTTATTGGCAGAAAATTCACTTGGTCCAATGAGAGAATCAACTCCACTCTCACAAAGATTGACAAGGCGCTTTTCACGGAGGAGTGGGAAAAGCTCTTCCCTGACTACCAACTGCTCGCTGGATCCACGGAAATATCTGATCACTGCCCTTTAATCCTCAAGCCTTTCACCAACAAGAGATTCAGAGGGTTCCGATTCGAGGCTTGGTGGCCTGCCATGGAGGGATTTTCTGAAACTGTCAGTGCGGCATGGAACAGACCTGTACATTGCCAGGATGCCATCAGAAAACTGCACATCAAGCTCACTAGAACTGCAAAAGCACTCAGAAAATGGAGCAAGGCCATCACCAGAGAGAGGAAACTCGCTTCTGCTATTGCCTCAGAGGTCATTTTTCAGCTGGACGTAGCCCAAGAAACTCGCCCCTTATCCCAGGAGGAACTGAATTTTCGTGCATCCCTCAAGGCCAAGCTACTAGCAATTGCGGCGGTGGACATAATTAAATGGAGACAGAGATCTCGGCTAGTATGGATCAAGGCTGGAGATGCCAACACCAGGCTTTTCCACCTCCGAGCTAATGGACGCCGAAGGAAAAACCACATCCCCTTTCTCCACAAAGGGGACCGTGTGGTAACAGAGCACTCGGACAAGGCTCAAACTCTGAGAGATCACTTCCGCAGCATCCTAGGAATGAAAGACAGTGCCACTGCCTCGCTAAACTGGGACTACATCAACCTTCCACGTGCAAATCTCAACCACCTGGACGCCCCTTTTGAACTGGAGGAATTGCAACAAGCCATTACATCTCTTGCAGCCGAGAAAGCCCCGGGCCCGGACGGTTTCATTGGCATGTTCTTCAAATGCTGCTGGCACACTCTCAAGATCGACATGCTAAATGCCATTAACCAGATGTCTGCTCTACAAGGAAGAAACTGGGGGCTGCTGAACACTGCTTTCATTGCCTTGATCCCAAAAAAGGACAACGCCTTAAAACCCCAAGACTATAGGCCGATCAGCCTCACCCACAGCATGGCGAAAATTCTTGGAAAGCTGCTGGCCTGCCGGATTGCACCGGTCCTCCAGAACCTCATCTCCCCTTGTCAGAGCGCCTTTCTAAAAGGCAGAAGCATCCTAGACAATTTCTTATACGTTCAGAACCTGATGCGATCCCTACACAGAGCGAAGAAGCCAACGATTTTCCTCAAGCTTGACATAGCAAAGGCTTTTGATTCCGTGAATTGGGACTATCTTCTGGAGGTCCTTGAGCGCATGGGATTCAGCCGCAGATTCAGAGACCTCATCTCGCTCTCTCTGGCATCTACCTCCTCGAGAATCCTGCTCAATGGAGAACCTGGGCCACCTCTGCTGCATCGTCGGGGACTGAGGCAGGGCGACCCCCTCTCCCCCCTCCTCTTCCTTCTGGCCATTGATCCGCTCCAACATATTCTTTCTCGAGCCACGGATGATGGAATCCTCAGCCCAATTGATCACAATGCTTCCACTGTTCGAATTAGCCTTTACGCGGATGATGCGGCCCTCTTTGTCAACCCTATCAAATCTGAGATACAAGCCTTGCAATCCATCCTTTCGGAGTTTGGGAAGATTACAGGCCTCTGCACCAATTTCAGCAAATCATCGGCATACCCGATTGGCTGCCTGGACTCTTTAGCTGAGGAAGTGCTGCGAGATTTCGAGGGAGAGATCAGCTCCCTCCCCTGCAAGTACCTCGGCTTGCCTCTCGGCCTTAAGCGCCCTAGGCGGGTGGACCTCCAAGTTTTGATCGACAAGATTGCGGCAAAGCTGGCTGCCTGGAAAGGAAAGTTTCTGTCTAAGAAGGGAAGACTAACTCTGATCAACTCTGTCCTTACATCCATCACCACCTACTTCCTATCGGTGTTTGCCCCATCCAAGTGGGTGATCCAGAGAATTGACAAGCTCCGCCGCAGTTTTCTTTGGAAAGGAGATGAGACTGCCGCAGGGATTCATTGTGCTGTCAATTGGAAGAAGGTCTGCTGCCCAAAAAAATATGGAGGCCTTGGTATCAAGAATCTCTCTGCCTACAGCTCCGCCCTTAGGCTGAGATGGGCTTGGCACTCTTGGAAGTCACCATCAAGGCCCTGGGTAGGATCACAAATCCCCTGCACCAAACATGACTTGGCGCTGTTCAATGCGTCCACTCGCATCACCCTTGGGAATGGCAAGAAGGCGAAATTCTGGTCATCCAAGTGGCTCTTTGGGGAAGCACCCGAGGTCATTGCTCCCTCCTTGGTCACTCTAGCTCGCAGGAAAAACCTCTCGGTCGCCCAAGCCTTGGTGAATGGGAAATGGATGAGAGGCTTGGAACGACTGTCGAGCCACCATGAACTTGATTCCTTTGTCAGCCTGTGGAACAGAATCCAAGCAATCAATCTCAATGACGCTGAAGATGAGATCAGTTGGAAGTGGAATGAGGCTAATGTCTATACTGCTGCCTCTGCCTACAACGCCCAGTTTATTGACACAATTGAACGGCCGCAGATCAATGCCATCTGGAGACTCAGAATTGAAGAGAAACTCAAGTTCTTCCTCTGGCTCCTGGTCCAAAACCGGCTCCCCACTGCCGACCGGCTCCTTGCCCGTGGCTGCGACGTGGCAGCAGCCTGCTCTGTGTGCAACCAAGTCCCGAAAACTGCAATCCACTTGTTTAGCCACTGCCCTTTCTCCCGGGAAGTTTGGCAAAGACTGCAGCCACAGCCAGCCTCGAGGAACCAAGCTCTGGGCAGCCCTGCCTCCATCGGCTCATGGTGGGCGCCGTTCGCCTCCGGATCAATCAAAGAGGCCTCCAATGCTTCCATTTTCGCATGGCATGTCTGGAATGAAAGAAACCGCAGGATCTTCCAAAATGTTGCCTCCGCGCCTGACAACGTAGTTTCTCTAATAAAAGTAGACATTGCAAATTTTGTAGAGGCAGGGATGAGGCGCCCACTTCTGTAGCCCTCCCTGTCCCCCTCACCTCTTGGCCCTAGGGCCTCTCTCCCTGTAAATTCCTAATCTATAATGCCAAGGCAGAGCACCTGCCATTTTCCCTTCAAAAAAAAAAACCTACACAAAGAAAGTCGAGTGAATAATTTCTTGTATTCTCTCGTACCCATTGATGCATTTGCTCAACACGCCAAAGAACCCAAAGAATGTAGACCTGCTTGAATTCCAGTAATTCATGCCTCGGAGACCAGCTCTTTGCTCCGGACGGCCACCGGCCTCGGGAGCACGGTGCCGGCGACCCCCGGCCACCAGTATTGCTGCAGTCGCTCCACACCGGGTAGCCTCCACACGATCTCCGGCTGCTTCCGACGGCGCGGCGCCACCTTTGTGAGGGCGTAGAGCGCCTGGAAGTAGTTGCCGGACTCGTGGTCCCGGAGGATGGCGCCCTCGGAGCCGTAGGCCGAGAGGTCGCTCAGTGTCTCCAGCGGGTGTGGCGAGTTGAGGAACGCGCGCAGGGCGCTGGCCACGACGGTCCTCCCCGACGGCTCCGGGTTGACCACCCGGAACAGCGCCGTGCACTCCGGCAGGAACGGGTGGTGCGGCGAGGCCTTGCCGTCCGGCTGCAGGATGTACGTGGTGCCCATGGGCGTGTACAGCACCTTCTGGCTGTTGAGGCAGGGGTGCGTGCGCAGCGCGCCGTTGAGGCGCTTGAGCACAGCGACAGCGTGGCCGGGGTACCGGCACGAGAATGCCCTCGGCACGATGTCCCGGTGCATCGCCACGGCGCGGAGATGGCCCTCGCCGACGCCGAGCGCCTCCAGCACGCGGTGTCCGCCGCAGAACACCGAGGGTGCGCCGAAGGTGACCACGGGGAGCAGCGACTCAGGACGGATCACCCCGCGCGCCACCAGCATGAGACTCACAAGCAGCGCGAGGCTGCCGCCGAGCGAGTGCCCCGTGAACCGCAGACGAGCCCCCTCCTTGACGTGGCCCACGATCTCCGGCATCAGCTGCTCGTAGATGCCCTTGGCCGCCTCGTAGATGCCGCGATGCACGAGAACGCCGGTTTCCTGATTGATCAACAAAAGAATCGAAGAAGGCATGATGTTATGATGTTATTATTACTAGGACTAGGAGTCGTGGATTGACTTGTTGAATTTATTTGGAGAAATGTAGTGATGGCAGTACGTGATGAGCACCTCGAATGTAGTGGGCTCGAAGAGGAGGTTGGCTTGCCAGGACGCGACGGAGTCGGAGCCCTGGATGACAAAGCAGCGGGTGCGCATGTCGGCCTCGTCGCAGACGAACCACTGGCACGGCGAGGACAGCGGCGACCGCAGGTCACGCGCGGCCTCCTGGCGCGCCTCGTCCTCCGCGGCCACCACCGCCGTCACCGTGGAAGCGGCGACGTACGCCGCCATGCCCGAGTTGTACAGCCGGTCTTCCCCATCGTTGTGTGGGTGCCGGTGCCCGCGGAGCGAGAGCAGGCCGCGGGCGCGCGCTTGGACGTAGGATGCGGCGGACGCGGCCACCTCGTAGGCCAGGTGGCTGGAGCGGCGGACCGGCCGCCGCGGCTGCGGCTCCGCGGCCACCTCGTACTGCTGTTGTTGCGCATCGCTCGGCGGCCGGGTGGAGTCCATGTCCACGCTCATGGCGCTGGCCGCCTCGGCCTTCTTCTGCACCGACGACGTCACCAGCTCCAGTCCGTAGTGTTTTCTCAGTTCAGCGGTCTATAATTCCAACGGAAAAAAATATATTCAGATATTTGCATGCAACATCTAAACTTTTCAGCCAACGCCCTTGAAAACGCACACATTGATTCGAGAAAACTAATCCCACATGTTGAGTGAGAATGATTGATTTCTCTATTTTGGGATAACGAAAAGTCCACTAATTAGAGCATGCATTTTGTCGATAAGAAAAAGGAAATAGTATAGTACTCCCTCCGTTTCGGTTTATTAGGCCCCTAAGCAGCATAAGGGCACTCCCAATGCTAGTATCTTAGCATAAAATCATAGATATTTTGCTTATGTGTCATACTCCCTCCGTCCCGGTTTATTGGGCCCAAAGACCATTTTTCCTTATATCAAGGTATATAGTAATTTGCTCACATTAATCACTTTATGTCATTTCCAATGCATTTTCTCATATGCTAGTTTTCATATGCAGCCAATGAAAAAACTTGCATGCGGTGTATTTATTTTCTAGCAATGGGACCAACAACAATAACTCCTTATGCAACCAATGAAAACGATGCATGCACACAACTTCCCAAAACGAGGTCTTATAAAAGGGACATGCTTATGCTGCTTACGGCCTAATAAACCGGGACGGAAGGATTAGTATTTAATGAAAAAAAAGAGGGAGGTTGTATCTTAGCTAAGATACAACCCTTGCACGTGCCCATATGCAAAATGTATGATTAGACCAATCACATTTATGCATTAAGCTAAAATCATTAAATAAGATACAAACTTTAAGAAACAATGCATTGTGGGGTTGTATTTTACATTTTTATTGCTTCTATGATATTGTGCTAAGGCTGCCCGTAATGGGAGTATCATATGTAGTATCATAGATGCCAACTAAGCAATTTTGATGAGGTGGCAACCATTTAATGAAGAAAGAGATGATGTAGTATCATATTATGAGGGCACTCCCAATGCTAGTATCTTAGCACGAAATCATAGGTATTTTGCTTATGTGGCATGGTATTTAATGATGAAAGAGAGAGAGGTTGTATCTTAGCTAAGATACACCCTTGCACGTGGCCATATGCAAAAATCATGGTTAGACCAATCACATTTATGCATGAAGCTAAAATCATTAAATAAGATACAACCTATAAGAAACAATGCATTGTGAGGGTTGTATCTTATGTTTTTATTGCTCCTATGATATTGTGCTAAGAAACAATGCATTGGAGAGCCTTGATACCGTATCATATTAAATGCAGTAGTACTATGTGTCTTGCATGGCAATAAATACTACTACTTACGATACTACTATATGATACTATGCATTACGGGAGTAATATTATGCACTAGTATCATATGCATGATACCAACTTATGATACTACCCATTACGACCAGTCTAAGAAACAATGCATTGGGGGACCCTAAGCTTGTCACTTTTTATAAGTCCTCGTCTTGGAAAGTTTTGTGTACGCATCATTTTTATTGGTTGCATGAGAAGTTATTGTTGTTAGTCCTATTGATAAAAAATAAATACACTGCATGTAAAAAATTTCATTGTCCGCATGTAATTAAAAACTAACTTATGAGAGAATGCATTGAAATTGGCATAAAGTGATTAATATGAGAAAATTACTATGTGACTTGGTATAAGAAAATCGGGACAGAGGGAGTAGATTCTCTTGTTAGTGGGGTCGATAATCGGCCACGAAAATTAAAGCCGCGGTGCTGCTTGCCTTTCCTACTCCCTCCGTCACGGTTTAGAAGGCACGTTGAAAAAATCTCTTGAATCAAGGTAGTCACCGATTGGTTGTGAGATGTAGCAAAAGTAGCATCAATAAATGAGTGAAATAGTAGTATTAATTACATTTACACCATGCATGCGTCAACTCCACCCGGCTAAAGCAGAAAAAAATTGAGAGAGTACATGCATACATGAGTGAAATAGTAATACTAATTAATAGAAGTAATTACCTTCGCGCTTTAAACCATGTCTATTATGGAAACGTACGCATGTTTAACTGTGCCTTCTAAACCGTGACGGAGGAAGTACTCCATCCGTTCCGGTGTGTTAGGCCTCTTATAAATCGCAGCGAGACCAAGGTGAAAATCTATTGGTAAACGCTTTGTATCTATAGGCTGAGAAACTTTCATCGTCAGACCGGTTCTATAGATATAAACAAAATCTGACGGTCAAATTTATGAATGCTTCATTAAAGAAGAAAAATGAAACTAGCAGAGCCGCATCAAACGCCCCTAATCCCTCCCCAATCTTCTCCGCTGCCGCCTGCCGTCCTAGAGATACACCTGAGACGAGATACACACGCGCCGGCCATATCATCTCCTTCCTCAACCATACTCCGGCCTGCTCAGGGCCCCTGCTGCCCCTCACGTCCTCCTCGCCGAGCAGCACGGATACCCCATATACATCACCGCCGATGTAAAACTGGTGAGTAGTATCCAACCTTTTCACGATCTTCTTTACAACCGTAGTTCATAACCCCCCTTCCCCACACCCTCCCAAACTGATGTTATTTTTGCTACAGATTTTGTAGATTTTTACCAGGCCGTCTGATAACAATTTCAAAATATAGCCTACAATCGAATCCCCTACCATTGAAAATTTAGGTAATGCTTTGTGTTCATCAGATCCGGTTTATTGTTTTGGGATTTTAGCACGTAATATGTACACAATGCGATCACCCACACTTATGCACAAGTACATGTAATCATGTTTTGTAACTTCCGCTTCCAATGAAATTGATAAATGTTCAGAAACAAATTTTTAATCGCTTACTGTTCGTACACCATAAGAATACAGTGTATCGGTGGCAGGTTTATCCATTTTCCTTTTCAAAAATTAATGCTTCCAAACAACATTGGTATTGCACCATTAGTAATTTTCTAGAGCTTCTAGTACACATGTTTCCACGTTGTGCTCATCATGCTTCGGTGGATTAAAATTATGCATCTTTGATTTCATAGTATAATGACTTGCAAAGGGTCAGCTAGTATGTTCGTGATATTATAGGTGCATCATCTTGACGGTACATACGTGGCTAGTATCAATAGGTTTTGCTTCATACATACATATAGTATTTTTGTGCTTCCTACATTTTTTGTGTATGTCATATGCATTGGTCCTCGAATACGCTTTCTCATTTGTAATGTTTTCTCAAATATATTATTATTCATAACATATAGATTGCGCGAGCTTGCATAAATTTTAATTGATATAACAACCTTTACATGCTTCCTAAATATGGATCAGAGCTTCTAAAGTTTTTGCAATTGGTAGTTAGTGTTTGATGCATAAGCTTCAACACTTTTTTTTGAATTTCCAGTATAGTTGGCAGAAACACACATCTTACTCACTAATTCTGCACCTCGCTGTTTCCATGCTTCATTTTCAAGTTTGTTCTAATTCAAAATTTCCATGCTTCCAACTAACTTTTTTTTCTATCCCTAAGCTCTCTTTTCATGCTTCTTTTTCATGGATCTACTATCTATATAGCATATTTGCACGCTTCCTGCAAATGGTGCTTCCGAATCACACTTTAACTACTTCAACCTGTATCAGTTTATGCTTAAGGCATGGTGTGTTGTTTCTAATAATTAAGTTATTGTACATATATTTTTCTTATTGAAGTGTGAATCTCTGTTTCAACCACTACAATGTGTGCTTCATGGTTTCTCTTTCATGTTTCCATGAAAACATACAAGATGCTTCTAAAATTTAATTATATATGTTTCCATGGTTGTGATTTCCTGCTTCAAGCATTGGCAATGTATGCTTCTAGTCAACGACGGCGCAACGCCCCAAGCAGCCGGGGCCGCTGCCTGGGGCGTGAGGCCTGTTTCGTTCGGCAACTGTAGCAATTACTGCAGCAGCGTGCTACAATATAAGAAGGTTGTCTGGGTCTTCGCTGAGGCTGCCTGGGTCTTCGTTGATTCCTGCCGCCGCCACTGCTTCTAGTGTTGTATAGACATAATGGTTCCGCAAATAATAGTGTGCTTTATGAAATGTCGGCATGTCTTCTTTTAATGAAATTGTTGTACATGCATTTTTCTTCTTGTAGCTACCTTGCTTCAACCAATATCAGTGTTAGCTTCCTTGTTTTTTACTTATGCTTCCATGTACATGGCATTTTCTCCACCTAATTCAGCCATTCTTTTTCATTTCCAACACAATGGCAAGTGTGTTAGACCTGCCATTGTTTTATCGAAGGCTACCTCGTTGACAAAGAACTCGTGAAATGTGTGCGGAGCTATCCAGTGATTAGCTAATTCCATATGTGCATCGGTATGCACAAGTGATTCTATTGTTGTTGTTGTTGTTGAAAAAAGAGTTGTATATTGTACATATGAAATGAACTTTGTGGTTGTGTATATTCTTGTTCTGTGCTTCCGTACTATTCGGTTTGCAAAGCAACGATTTCTCTCAAATGTGAATATTATTTTTGGTTCACCAAATAATGCTTCCAAAGCAACTAAAAATGCTACCGTATCATGGAAATAATGCTTCCATACATATAAAATAAAATGTTTTTATCATATTATCGAATAATACTTTTTAATGTTCTAAAAAAAGAATAATATGTTTTGATCACAACATGAAAGGATGCTTCCATTGATAAAAAGTCATGTTTCTATGCAACCTTATACCCTTAAAAAGTTCCATCTGCAATTTTTAAAAAATTGCATCTGCATAAATAGTTTTTTTTACTTGTTGTCGGACGCAAATCACTATTTTCAAGAAATAAAAATATGTTACATCATATCAAAAAATTCACCCACAAAAATAAATATACTTTTAGATATTTGTTTGTTAGAAGCAAATTACAAGCAGATACTACAAAACTGATTGACGTAATTAGTGGGAAATCGCGTAACTAACACCACACACCCTTCTTTAATGAAGCAATCAAACACATCACATATGGGAGTGTACCACCAGATCTAACGAATATGATACATCTCATCCTACGGCCATCTACTGATCTGATGGGAAGCAGGGATCAGTAGTCTGATCCTTAGTGACCTTCAAATCTATTGGCTAACCTTCCTTCCAATCAGCTTTCATCAGTACTAGTTTTCACATGCGAATTATGTGATGGACTACTAGTTGCATGCAGAAAATTGATTGCAAACGTGTCTGAACACAAAAGAGTAGTCATGCGTTGTGTGCTAATTAAACTGCATTTAATGTTTACATGACTAAATCTTAGGCTAAAGTGGAACAAATAATTTTTAAAAGTAAGACCTGTGCACCGGAACGGAACGGAGGGAGTACCTAAATCTGGCAAAAACATTAAAGTCGTAGCCACGAAAATTAATGTTGCTATTTTTTAACATAGAAAATTAATGCTATGGTGGGCCGGCCGGGGCACCTCCAGCCTGTGTACGCCGTGGGCCGTGCCAACTAGGAGGAGGTCGTCGCAATTAAGGCAGCGTTTAATCTCAAAAAATATATTAAAGGCAGCGTTTTGTTAGTTGAGCTAATTTGGCGGCCAGATCCAAGCCGTCCAAGTCCCGGCGGGCGGCCACGATTCGCTCACCTTGATCTCGGGGATGACGTAAGCCATGTTGCAGAGGAAGGCCAGTTGCGCGAACAGCTGGGCGTCGCCTGGTGGGGCCCGCGCCAGCAGCTTGACGAACGACTCGCGGTCCCACTTGTCATCCGCTTTCGCGTTGTGGTGCTCCTCCTCGTAGTTCACGCCGCAGCCGCCGTCCTCCTCGCGGTAGTCGTCGTCTTCCTCCGGCTCCTCCTCCAAGAATTTGTCGTTGTCGAGGAAGAAGCGCTTGGTCGGGTCGTGGAAGCGAGAGCGGAGCTCCAGGAGCCGGTCCAGCCAGTGGTCCTCGGGCGTCCTCACCTGCGGCATTTCCGGGTCCGGGTCCGGCTCGGTCTCGCCGGCGCACGCCGTGAGGAGCCGGTAGCCGTCGACGCCGCCTCCGTCGGGGAGCGGCGCGGCGCCGAACTGGAACGGGAAGACGCCAATGGAGCGGCTGGTGGTGAGCGCGGCGCCCGTTGCCCCGCCACGGGGGCGGGAGCAGTGGAGGTGCGGCTCGGAGCGCGACCGCCGAATGCCGGCCTGCATGTGAACCGGTTCCGTCTTGGCCCGCCGCCCGCCCGAAGCGTGCGCGTGCGCAGACGACGACGACGCGGCCGCCCCGCTCGCCACCATGGTACGGTGCCCGCTTGGATGCATCGGTCCTCCCTCCCGGAGCAGCGGTGTTAAACAAACCGCCGGTAACGCGCGCAGGGTGGTTGGCGTTGGTGGCGCTTGGGCGATCCGTGCGCCCAAGGGAGCACGGTGGAGATGGGCGAAAGGCGATGGGGCTTTAATAATACACACGAAACGGGTAGACAAGACAGGTCGGTCACGCCCATGCGAGCGGCAAGGGCGAAACCAAGGTAGACAAGAAAAACCGAGCCTTTGAACGCCACGGCACCGGGAAGACTGGTACTCCGTATCGTGCTCTTATTTACAAGAAAAACCTGGCATGTTTTTAATCAATCTGCAGTCCATTGAATTTCAGAAAAAAAAATCGCTGCATTCAATCTTGACATGGGCCTCATGTCGTGTACGGTCTCCCGCGTTTTGGACCTCAACGCTCGGCCATTAACGTTGGCAAAAAACTACAATGGTTACCTGTTTACCTTTTCTTTTTATTTTGTATTTTCGCAATTACATGTACACTTTTCAATACACTTTTTTTATACACATGATAAAATGAAAAATATGTTGAACATTTTTCGAATACATGATGTAAAAAAATTAATTATATGTTTTGAACTTTTAATACATTTTAAACATTTTTCAAATAATAATTATTTATTTGTATTGGTACCAAACATTTAATAAACTATGAGGACGTTTTTAAAAATACATACACTTTTATGAATTTCACATAAGTATTTTTGAAATGCGTAAATATTTTATTAAATGTTACAAACATGTTGTAACAGCCCATGTGCAATAAATAGAAAACACCATGAGATTGTACTTTGTCTGTTGACTTTGTAACTTGGCATGATGCCAAATATTGTAATTTCATGTGGTGATTTAAATTTGCATTGGGATTGGAGCCCATCTAGTTTGGTTGAGTTTGCTTCCAATGTGGTTCAAGAAGGGTGTTTGAAGTATTTTTCATTGTTGCATGCTTGCTCTCCTTGACCCCAAACTTGGCCTAGCCATTTCCTTTGCAATGGCAAGGGTTCTTAAAACCTCAAATCATTTTTGCCATCATAAAAAATAGGGGCTCTAGTTCAAAGTGATTTTGAATTCAAAAATGAGCTCACAATTTTGTTGTTGCCAAAAATGCCCAAACCATTTTTGGAAATTGAGGAATAATGCAAGGTTAATTATACATATTTTTATGTATTTTTCCTACTTGTATTTAATCCATAAAAACTCTGAATCCTTTCTGTTTTATTTTAAATGGAAAATGGATCAGCAACGGGTTTTCTTTTCTTTTCCTTTTCCCTGTGGAAGCCCAGCCCACCTAGCCTCCTCCCCGCAGCCCACTTGGAGCCTTTCCAGCGAAGCGGTACGTGGAGTGGCTCGATAGCCGTCCGATCAACATCCAAGCGCCCTCCTCCTTCGTCTTTCCAGCGTGGCCGAGGTCCCCCCGAGCCCCCCTCTCACAACCGACGCCGGCATCGACGTCGACGCCCGCCAGCGTGGCCAGGAGGCCTCCCCTCCATATATTCCGAGCCCCAGATCCCTCCTGGAGCCCTAGGGTTCCACTCCTCCCTCCAATTTCCGCCGCCGCCGCCGGATTCGACCCCGAGGTCCTCCCCTGTTCCGCCATGGCCGCCAGCCAATTCCGTCAAATTGCTCGTCGTCCTTCGCTTTCTTTGATCGTGCGTTGGAACACACCCTTCCTTGCGTGTGCTTGACCCATGATGGCGCGAGGGTTGACGGGTGTAGTCTTCTCGCCCTTCGTTGGTGAGCCCCAAGTGGAAGGCGTGATGCAGCACATCAGCAAATTTTCCTCGGTAAAGATACCAAGGTTTGTCTCCAATAGGACTCCAGAGATGATAAGTAGGTGTCAGCGGCGCTACTGACGCGGACCTGCACACAAACACAGATAACTTTGTTCCCAACGAAGTTTAGAGAGGTTGTCAGTCTCTCCGGTCTTGTTGTTTACAAAGGATAAAACGCAAGGGATAATAATAGCAACTTGAAAGTAAATGCAGAAAAGTAAATATAGCGTGGAAACAATGATAAGGATATGGACCGGGATACGTGATGTTCGCTAGTGATGTCTCTCTCCCAAAAGACGATAAAATTGCTATGCGAGGTAAACAAATTACAGAAAGGCAATTGACAGGATTATGAATGCACCGCAATGCTAACTATGCTACAAAAGAAAGGAAGAGGTTCAAAAGCACAGGCAGTACGCCAAGGTAAGTAGACCGAAATCCATCTGCATCTACTACTAATCATCCACCTTGAGATATCTATCCAGAACATCTCGCTGGTATTAAGTTGCGAGCCCCACCCAAAGTGTAAACCCAAAGCAACAGACAACTGCATTAAAAAGAACTCTGCGTAAAGTAAACAATCCTTGTAACCGCGGTTACAAGCACCGTTGTTTTCCCCCTTGTGGCAACAACACATCCCCTAGACTCATGTTTCTGTCACTCAAGCATGTCATCGGGGGGCATGAACCCACAATGTAGCACAACGCTCCCTCTTGGAGTCACTACCTACTACTTGGCCAAAGCAATAAACAGCAACGGGGAACATGCAAGAATTACTTAGGAACAAAAATATAAGAGATAAAAACCAAATATATTACTCAATCACAATCTGAACATAATCTCATAATCCATCAGATCCTATCATACTCAACATAGAAAATGCAGAAATATTACAAAGGTGCCTCGATCATGTTGGACAGCTCACGAGGTCTAAACAATGAAGATCAAAGAGGGGAGGAAAACATCACATAGCTACTGATCAAGGACCCATGGTCCAAGGAAAACTACTCACGAGACATCCGGGGAGCATCCATGGTGGAGAGGAGACTCCCGGAGGTCAATCCTCCCTCCGGCAGGGTGCCGGGAAGAGGTATTCTGGTGCTCCCGATCTTCGGAAGCGCGGCGGCGGCGGAACAGAGGCGAGTTCGCAGAATAGGGTTCTCTTTTCGGGGTTTTCCCGTGACGGGGGATAAATAGGCGAAAGGGGGCAGCCAGAGGTGGGCCAGGGGCCCCAGGTGCCCCCCTGGCGCGGCCAGGAGTGGGGCTGCGCCGGGTGGCCGCCTAGGCCCCCTGGCTCCCCTCTGGCCCCTCCCGGGCTATTCTCGAAGCTTCCGCCACGCTGATTTTTTATCTGAATTTTCCCGAATTTTTCTGGCACTTTTTATATGGGGGAAAACTGAAATAGAAAAGCAGCAGAAAACAGGAACTGGCACTGGGGTGCACTGAGTTAATAGGTTAGTCCAAATATGATCAAAAATGTATGAAAGTGTATCTAGATCATAGAAATATCACACAAAACATGCATGGCGCAAGCAGAAATTATAGATACGTTTTGGACGTATCAACATCCCCAAGCTTAATTCCTGCTCGTCCTCGAGTAGGAAATGATAACAACATAATTTATGTGGTGACATGCTAGCAACCATATAAGAACTTTGAAAAGTGGAGAAATCAAGGTTAGAGATTCAATTCAAGTCATAACATGCAAGAGTCTATATTAGCATTGAAACAAGTAACAAAAGAACAATAGGCGCAAGAGCTCTCGCTGTCCGTGACTCGAATGTCTCCAAATGGTGTTTGCGTGCAAGAAGGGGGATAGGGAATACAAGAAAAAAGTATTTTTGTGTTGAGAACTCAATCTACTAAAGTTTCACACTTGGTCTTCTTTGGAATCTTATCTTGACTCGTCCCCAGACCACTAGCCAGGTACAAGTCAATTTGATCCACTCCTTTTCGATATTTTGAGCACTCATGCAATGGATGAGCGTAAGCACGAGAGTTGACACTTAGGATGGCAAAGAGAGAAATATGGTGCAGGAGGAAGACAAAAAGGATGAGAAAGGCTCACATCAATGAGGACAATCATAGGCAAGAGATGCTGAATGATAGATATGATGTGAGGAGTAGGGATTGCCATGCAACAGATGCACATACGAGCTAGGAAGCTCTCCAATGGACTAGTGGGGGTGCATCTAACTTGCTCGCTCATGAAGACCTAGAGCTCGTTTGAGGAGGCTCATCCTTGGAATATGCAAGCCAAGTTCTATAGTGTGAAGGTCCCCACATAGCTATATGCATAAAGATCATCTCTATGGAGTACAAAGATATAAAGGGAGTACTAGTGTGGATCTCTCAAAAGGATAGTAGTGTTGCCCCTTTCTCTCTTTTTATTTCTTTTTCTCTTTTTTTCTATTTTTTGTATTTTTTGGTGGCCTCAATGGCTCTTTCTATTTAACTCTCATTTGTCCTCTTTGGGATCTTTTAATGTGTCCACTTTGGGATCTTTTCCTCACTTAAGGGCAACACTCTATTTTACAAGAAGGTAAAGGAGATCTTTCAAACTTTACAAGGTACTCAAAACATAAAGAAGATGTGACTATCATGATGTATGCAATGTATGCTGCTGCCAGTGTAGCAGGAACATGTATGACATGAAGATCAAGTCATGAAGAGGTGGAAGTTGCATGGCAATGTAACTCGGAAAGGCTATGGAAATGCCTTGATAGGTAGGTATGGTGGCTGTTTTGAGGAAATATATAAGGAGGCTTATGATGATAGAGCGTATCATGCCAAGGGTTTGGAAGTACCGGCGAAGGTGGACACCAACTCTCGGAGTGAGAAGAAGGCAATGCACGACACGGGAAAGGTTAGCAAAATATGGGAAGGTGGAAGTGTCAACTCTCAATACTTACATTAGTCTGAAGAACTCATGCACTTATTATCGGTAACTCTCAATCTAACAAGGAGGTTCACAAAGAGACAAGTACCCCGAGGAGGAGTGTATGGGGGTTTGGTTATCCTTGCGCATCCTCGACTCATGGTACGTGAGTGTTCTCTAATATTCGACCCCTCAGAAGAGTAGTGATCCATCTAGTAGCTAGAGTTCTCAACTAGTTTTTTAGGTTTTGAAAATAAACACGGATTGCCCAAAATATGACACCTATCACTAATAGGCAAGAGCTCTTGACACCAAAAGTTCAAACATTACTCACATCAATACCTCAAAACTATTGCAAGCTACTACTAAAATTAAATAGCAACCTCAATTACCTACTTTCAAGACAAGACACAACTCAGTGCAACAACCAACTCTCTTAACAAGATGAACATGAAAACTAAAAAGAGTTCCAGCAACAAACTAAACAAAAGCCAAGGCTCTTGCTAAAGACAAACTAAAACTAAGACTAAACATGGCAGTAGCTATGAAAAGATAAAGAACACACAACAGCAAGAAGATAGGCATGAAAAATCCTATGATGTGTTTCTCTCCCACACAAAGTAAGACAGGACCTAACTTATTATGAACATCAAGCAAAGATAAAGAAACTAAAAATAAAACCTAAGAGCGAGACGCTCCAAGCATAGCACATAACGCATGAAGTGATAAAAATATAGTGAGACGAAGGACGAACTGATGATTGTTGATGGAGAAGGGGATGCACGGGGGCATCCCCAAGCTTAGACGCTTGAGTCTCCTTGAATATTTATTGGGGATGCATGGGGGCATCCCCAAGCTTGAGATCTTGACACTCCTGGATCTTCTTTCATCATCTTCCATCGCACACTTGAAAACTCCCTTCATACATAACTCATCATAAGCTGATTAGAGAGGTTAGTACCCTTAATAAATAATTTTTCTCCATTGGATATAAAGATAATATTTAAGAGATACTGTTTCTCAAGAGTGCCAAAAAGTTTTTGCAAAGAAAAAGCAAGCTTAAGGTTTGCAAAAGTTAGGAGAGACAAAACGTGGCAGAATCTGTGAAAAACAGAGCAGATAGTAAAGAATTATTTAGGGGCACTTCTGCAACTCAAATAAAAAAAGTCAGAACATACGGGTAATTGTATAGAGCATATTGTGTATAAATTTCAGCTCAAAAAGATGAACTGGGATTTTTCTGGATTTTTTCTGGTCACGAGGACAGAATCTGTTTTCTGGAAAGCATGTCACACCTTTTACTTCCCTTGCCGTAAGAGGCTATAACTTGGCACAAAGCTGAAAAATAAAGATACAATGATGTTGCTACAGAAGTAACAATCATCAATACACAACAAAAGCAAAAAGAAAAACCTAAATTCGTTGCGGGCTGCCTCCCGAAAGCGCTTCTTTAAAGCCATTAGCTAGGCATAATGCAAAAGATCAAGTTGTATCAATCGAATCATTATCAAGATCGTCAAAAAGCTCTTCAATTTTACAACTAGTCTTAAGAGGTCTTTCAAATAAAGGCCTAATGAAGATACTTCTAGGGAGAAAACCAAAAGGCGGAAAATCAATGGAAGATTCATTTATAAAATTATCAAAGAGAGGTATTTCTTCCAAAGTTTTCACGGTTTCAACTTCTTTGGCAATAGGTGGTTTATTTTTAGGTCGTGGAACCTTAGGGACATAATTGAACTTAGGTTCCCTTCTTGCCGAAGTCTCTACCTTTTTTTGTTTGATTGAGGAGAAAGTAGTTCCTAGAGTATTAATGATTTCCTCAATCTTATCTATCCTAGAAGGATCCGTATCACAGGATTTGATGTCCTCCAAGGTTTTAATAATTTTAAGCATGGAGCTATCAAGCCTATTCAAATTCCCTTGAATCTTGCGATCCAACTCATTCATCCTAGTTATACTTGGTATTTCTAACTCTATCTTTTCAAGTTTCTTCATAATATGAGATAGAGTTATATCTTCTTGTACGCTAGCAATAGGGAGATTTCCAACAAGATTTTGAATAACATTAAGAGACTCCCAAGTCGGGGCTTCTAGAAAATTCCCATTGATAGCAGTATCTAATATGAACCTATTCCAAGGAGTAATCCCTACATAAAAATTTCTAAGCAGGATAGTAGTGGATTGCTTCTTGGTGGCTTTTCTATGAGAATCATTAATTCTATACCAAGCATCTTTTAAACTTTCTCCACCTTTTTGTTTAAAGGTGAGAACCTCTGTCTCAACAAAGGCAGAAGGGCCAGACATAATGACAACTAGCAAGATAGATTTTTTTTGTAGTTTTTGATAAAAGACACAAAGATAAAAACTGAAAGATAAACTAACAAGACTAAAAAACAAAGGTAAAGGGTAGTGTGCAACTCCCCTATCTTAGCACTTGGAGTCCCCGGCAACGGCGCCAGAAATTTGCAACTCCCCTATCACGAGGGTTGACGGGTGTAGTCTTCTCGCCCTTCGTTGGTGAGCCCCAAGTGGAAGGCGTGATGCAGCACAACAGAAAATTTCCCTCGGTAAAGATACGAAGGTTTGTCTCTAGTAGGACTCCAGAGATGATAAGTAGGTGTCAGCGGCGCTACTGACGCGGACCTGCACACAGACACAGATAACTTTGTTCCCAACGAAGTTCAGAGAGGTTTTCAGTCTCTCCGGTCTTGTTGTTTACAAAGGACAAAACACAAGGGATAATAATAGCAACTTGAAAGTAAATGCAGAAAAGTAAATATAGCGTGGAAACAATGATAAGGATATGGACCGGGATACGTGATCTTCGCTAGTGATGTCTCTCTCACAAAAGACGATAAAATTGCTATGCGAGGTAAACAAATTACAGAAAGGCAATTGACAGGATTATGAACGCACCGCAATGCTAACTATGCTACAAAAGAAAGGAAGAGGTTCAAAAGCACAGGAAGTACGCCAAGGTAAGTAGACCGAAATCCATCTGCATCTACTACTAATCATCCACCTTGAGATATCTATCCAGAACATCTCGCTGGTATTAAGTTGCGAGCCCCACCCAAAGTGTAAACCCAAAGCAACATACAACTGCATTAAAAAGAACTCTGCATAAAGTAAACAATCCTTGTAACTGCGGTTACAAGCACCGTTGTTTTCCCCCTTGTGGCAACAACACATCCCCTAGACTCATGTTTCTATCACTCAAGAATGTCATCGGGGGGCATGAACCCACAATCTAGCACAACGCTCCCTCTTGTTGTCACTACCTACTACTTGGCCAAAGCAATAAACAGCAATGGGGAACATGCAAGAATTACTTAGGAACAAAAATATAAGAGAAAAAAACCAAATATATTACTCAATCACAATCTGAACATAATCTCATAATCCATCAGATCCTATCAAACTCAACATAGCAAAAGCAGAAATATTACAAAGGTGCCTCGATCATGTTGGGCAGCTCACGAGGTCTAAACAATGAAGATCAAAGAGGGGAGGAGAACATCACATAGCTACTGATCACGGACCCATGGTCCAAGGCAAACTACTCACGAGACATCCGGGTGGCATCCATGGTGGAGAGGAGACTCCCGGAGGTCAATCCTCCCTCCGGCAGGGTGCCGGGAAGAGGTCTTCTGGTGCTCCCGATCTTCTGAAGCGCGGCGGCGGCGGCGGAAGAGAGGCGAGTTCGCAGAATAGGGTTCTCTTTTCGGGGTTTTCCCGTGACGGGGGATAAATAGGCGAAAGGGGGCAGCCAGAGGTGGGCCAGGGGCCCCAGGCGCCCCCCTTGCGTGGCCAGGGGTGGGGCCGAGCCGTGTGGCCGCCTGGGCCCCCCTGGCTCCCCTCTGGCCCCTCCCGGGATCTTCTCGAAGCTTCCGTCACGCTGATTTTTTATCTGAATTTTCCCAAATTTTTCTTGCACTTTTTATATGGGGGAAAACTGAAAGAGAAAAACAGCAGAAAACAGGAACTGGCACTGGAGTGCACTGAGTTAATAGGTTAGTCCAAATATGATAAAAAATGTATGAAAGTGTATCTAGATCATAGCAATATCACACAAAACATGCATGGCGCAAGCAGAAATTATAGATACGTTTTGGACGTATCAACCCGTTCCTGGTCGCAGGAACCAGAAGGAGGCACGGGTTCGCAGCGGAGCCGTGGACGCCGTCGGGAACCCGCAACACCTCGTCGTCGCCAGAGTCGCCTTCTTCCTCTCCGGGTTGCTTGAGTTCGACCACGACACCCCCAAGGTGATCCTAGTGGTGCCTTTCTTCCTCCCGTAGCGCGTAGCCTAGTTCCCCCGCGGTAGCTTGTCTGAATCTTCCACGCGTCATCGTCGCCGACGAGCCACCGTGGCCGCCCTGTCTATGGCGTGCCCGGGGTGTGCTCGTGCGTGCCTAGGCGTGCTCTGGCCAAGCATATGGACTCAAAGGAGCCCCTTTGCGCAAGATTTGGCCACAGCCACGCCCGCGTCTGAACTCTGCATGCTGGGCAGTGACGCCGCCGTGTTTTCCGATGAGCCTCGCGTTGCTGTCGTGAAGCGTAGGGCCGAGCTCGAGGTGTGGCATTGTAGCAGGATGTGCCAAGAGGCCGTAGCAACTCGCGGTGTCGCCGGAGGAGCCCTCGAGCCGTGGCTAGCTTCGCCTGAACTTGCTGTCGCCGCCGTCTGTTTTTCTGTCAGTAGGTGCAGTGTTGCGCCGTCGTCTTCAGAGGAGCCTAGCATCCTCCCCGCTGGGCTTCGATCAACTCTGAGGACACTCACGTGCTCGTGGTGGTGCCCTCTCCCCGTTGCGCTAGATAGAGGTGCCGGAGATGTCTCAACGGCGACGAGAGCCTCGCCGTAGTTCTCTGTCGCAGGTGTCGTTTCTCGTCAGGTTCAGAGGAGCGGAGTCTGCTTATGTCTCCTATTTTCCTTACCCTATCGAGCAAACGTAAAATGGCGTAGTGGTCAGGGGCGAGGTGGTAGAGAGATGTGTCGAGGGTTCGAGCCCCCTCGAGCGCATGCCCCTTTTTTCTTTTTTGTGAGGCTGGCAAGCGGGCCCCTCACGTCAGTGGGGTGCTGCCCGAATGGGCAGTGGGCTGAGCCCACTGTTTATTTCTGGAGTGGGCCGATTTCGCCCGAGACCAGCCCAAGTTGGCTGAGTCCTTTTTTTTTCCTTCCCTTTTCTTTTCTTTTTCGTTTTTCTTTTCTGTTAAAAAAATTCCAAATTGGTTTGAATTCAAATTCAATCTGAGTTTGGGATTTTGAGCAGTTCCACCCCAAACATATCTTGCCATATATGATTTTGGGGTAGAATTGTCCACTGATCTCAATGGTGAGGTCCTTTTTACATTTTTCCCCTCTGAATTTTTGGAGTGTGACAATTTTGCAAATAAACCCACTTTCATTTCTTTGCTTTTGTCAAGTTTTTCCCAAATTCAAAAATGGCCATGGCATATATGATTTTTGGGTAGTTTCAACCAAGGAGTTGAATGGTGATATTGGTTTAACCATTTGAGCCTTTTCCAAAATGCATCTAGTGCAATTTTGCACTCAGCCCCCTGAAATTCCTTTTGAATTGCAACTGTGTTTGCAGTTCCAGAGGATACCATATCATATATGGTTTTGGGGTAGATTTTTGCAAGGATTAAAATGGTGATGTCCATTTGATGTTTTGTGCAACTCAATGGACAAGGTGTGTCCACTAAGCCATTTCAGAAGCTCGCCTCCCTTTTCTTTGCATTGTTTTCAACTTCAGTGCATGAGGAATCTTGTTCATCTGGTCATTCAAGCTTTCCTCCATGTCATCTTCAACTCTTTGCACCCTTTGAGAAACCCCTAACATTTTGTCAAATGCAAAGTGGCTGGATCCTTTCTTTTTCTGAACCTCCCTTGGTGTCAATTTCACCGACACTACTCCGCCTCCGGAATCGATGTTTTGTTTTCACGATGTTTAATTCCTGTTATATGCTTTGATGATCATGTCATGTTGCCATGATACTTACACCAAAAATAAGGCTAAGACCAAAGCCGTTTTTACGTAAATAAATTGCATATGAAGTTGTTGACGTGTCGTCACCACCTTCATTTAAATCTGGCTAGATAGGGTCACATCATGTCAATTAAACTTGATCATACCATCCTTGCCTGTGCATTGTACCCGTTACTTACTTGTGTGCCTTTTCCTTGCCGGTACCTTACGTTAGCACCTGAGACCGCCGAGGAGACTTACGTGGAGATTTCCGACACCGAGCCCGAGGACCCTGCTGCGTCTCCTTCGACGACCGATTACCCAGGCAAGGGCAAGATTCATACCATTACTTGATACCTTTCTGCCTACCTGCCTAGCTGTAGTCTAGAATGTTTGTTTGATCCTATACACCTTGCTTATGCCATGTTCAAAACCAAACAACCATGATCCCCACATCCCAGCAAAACATTGTATTGCTAAGTTACCGCTGCTCAGCCATTGCTTAGTATGAGTAGGAATAACTTGCTGCTTACCCTATGTTATGGTTTGGGATATCATGTTATTTAAAGAAGTTGGTTGATATTTATTATTGATGATGTTAAATTTATACTTGACGAAAGATGGGAGACCAGGCTGTTCCCGCCAGGTGTTTTGTTCCATTTGAGTCACCTAGGTCCCGAGTTCTGGGTATTGTGTTTCTTGACGAGCGTGCCTAATCGTGTGTGGGATTCTATGGGGTCCCCTTGTCTTACCTTCCTAGCTTCAAACAGTTCTAGTGGTGGCTCAAGCTGATTTACTATTTGCAAACGTGTGTGTGCTTGGTTGGTACCCCAGCAAGTTTTCGAAACAACCCGGGCCAGCGGAGACATGGTTCCTCTTGTTGGTCCAAACCTGGAAGCTAGGGGGTTGTCCACATCTGTTTGGTCAACTAACCCGACCTCGTCCAGATGGTAGAGGCCGATTCGAGAGCGCGGCCGGCTTTTGAGTTGGGTGTCGACTCACCGGGGGCCACCCGGAATTGTGCGTTGTTAGTTAGAGGGACTCTGATGTTCCGGAGTTTCAGGCGCTTACCTAGCCAAGTGGAAACCGAGCGTACATGTGAAGCCTATGATGGGCAGTTGGTACACCCCTGCAGGGTTAAATCTTTTCAAAAAGCCGTGTCCACGGTTATGGACGACTTGAGACCTACTCCTTGTTCATAGAATAACATCAATTTGAAGCATAATTAAAACTTTCCTACCGTGTGAGTGCCTTGGTTACTTTTCTTCGTCCAGGGGGATCGAGAGAAGATCCAGGTTGTGTTATGTTTGACGTAAGTAGGTGGATAGCAGACTTATGACGCGATGTCACGTGTATTCTTGGTTCTTACCTCTATTCTAATAGAACGTTAGCTACCATATATGCTAGTGCGGCTGCAACCTTTATCTTTGTCTTGTCTTACCGTAGGGAGTTAGTTATCCTGTAATGATATAATCTCACCCCTGTTTTCCTTTTGTGCTTTTACTGTTTTGCCTGATCGGCCGCTGCAGTGGAGTACTACCTCGATCCGAGCTCTGGACGATACTTCGTGGAGGTCCCCCCGGAGGATGATGATGAGATCGACCTCGTTCAGTAGATCCTACAGTTGGGCTTCGACGATTCGTGGGTGGACTCTTTATGTGTAGCCCTCTCTAGGGAAATTTGGATTTTGACCGTACTCGGTCGTGTTTGTCTTCCGCTTGTTGCATGATATTCTGTTGGGTCCATGGACCTCCGAGATGATGTAATAAATTCCAGTGGCGATGTATGCACTGGACTCTATATATTTATGTGTTAGTTTAAAGTTCTTTGTTCCTATACCTGTTGTTGAAAATCCGGCAGCGACACGAGTGCGAGTGTCGTGATTCGGTGGCTCTTTATGCACTACTAACTTGAGCGGGACGCGAAAGCGACTAACTCGAGTTAGCACCGCATCGAGGGCCTTACACATGTAGTATTAATTTCATTGGTATGAAACAATTTTTTAAATTAAGCAAAAACAATTATGCATTGTATTAATTTAAAAAATGTCACAAACACGTAGTATTAATTTCATTATTAGGTAAAGATATGAGCAAAGGAAAAAAACTAAATAAGAAAGAAATTTTGATGATGCCATGGAAAGTAATTAAAAGAGGAAGGATGAAACAAATTAAAAGAAGGTGGGGGATGGTGGCGTGCCAAATTAAAGTGTGATGGTTAAATGAATATATTTAGCAGAAATCACGCCACATGCGCATGGAAGGGCGTTCCCATGAATGTGTTTTAGGTGTTTGTTGAACCGGTCCCACCTAAGACGTAAAGGGTCGTAGGTCGCTTTGTATCGTGGTTACTAAGCTAGGAGCTCGTGATATGTTTTACCTTCTATTGCAACACATGAGTTGATAGTACATCATTGATAGGAGTGGATTCACAAATTTAATGATGGCGATTGAGGATTTTTTTCCCGTTGCAACGCACGGGCATTTTTGCTAGTAATACTAATAAAACAATGCTCATGCGTAACGTAGTAATGAAATAAAAATAGTATACTCTTATATTGTAGTAGTACGCTTATTTATAATTTACCTATCTATATTAATGCGCGTGTATAAATGAATGTATATCAAATCATGTTTTTGATCTATCTTAGAGCATCGAATCAACATGTGGTTGAGTTGGTTAGGTGGATGGTTGTATCCCCAACCCATTAGAGTTCAAATAGATTTGACAATGGTGATCGCATTTTCCTGGATTTATTCCAGGGCTTCCGGTGATGCGCTTTCAGTGGGAGGAGACGTTCCCGTCGAAGACGAGGTGGTGTCTTTGTTAATCTCAAGATGATGTACCGGCTTAGTATTGCGAAGATGCTCATAGGGATAGGATGTGTGTGTACGTCATAGGGGTGATTGTATACTCGTGTATGTGAGCGTCAAAATTGTACTGTGTTCCAAAAAAATAAATATCTTATAGCATGTCCAACAGCTCCCATTTCCGGGAAATAATCACCTTCCGAGGAAAAATAAGGTTAAAATAGCTCTTTAATAGGTCTTGTAACACTATTCGTGAACTTGACCTCAACATCCTCTAACTTTACACGTCATATAATTTTAGAGGAAAAAAACTGCTTGAAACTTTCACGCATCGCTGTCGTCACCGGAATATCACCGCACTACCACATCGAAACACCATCGCGGCAACCAAAAAGCCCGTGATCAAGCTGGTGTCACGCAACAACGTCCGTCCGCCGCTGATACGTCCTAAACGTATCTATAATTTCTGCTTGCTCCATGCATGTTTTGTATGATATTGCTATGATATAGATACACTTTCATACACTTTTGATCATATTTGGATTAACTTATTAACTTAGTGCACCACAGTGTCAGTTCCTGTTTTCTGCTTTTTTTCTATTTCAGGTTTTCCCCATATTAAAAGTGCTCAAAAAATTCGGAAAAAATTAGATAAAAAATCAGCATACAAGAACCTTCCGGAATCACCTGGGTGGGGCCAAAGGGCCACCACCAAGGACCTAGGCGGCCACCTGGGGCGGCCTAGGGTCTGGCCGCACCGGGGTCGCCTAGACCCATGGTGGGCCTCGTGTCCGCCCCCTTCGCCTATATATTCTCCGTAACGTGAAACCTCCAAAAGCAGAACCTTTTTCGCGATCTCGCCTCTGTTCCGCCGCCGCCGCGTTTCCAAGATCGGGAGCGCCAGCAGACTTCTTCTCGGCACCCTGCCGGAGGGAGGATTGACCTCTGGGAGCTTCTCCTCCACCATGGACGCTTCCCGGATGTGTCGTGAGTAGTTTCCCTTGGACCATGGGTCCGTGATCAGTATCTATGTGATGTTCTCCTTCCCTCTTTTTTCTTCATGGTGTAGTTCTCGTGAGTTTCCTACATGATCGAGGCACATATGTAATTTTCTGCAGTTGCTATGCTGAGTTTGCTGGGATCTGATGGATTATGAGATTATGTTTAGATTGTGATTGAGTAATATATTTGGTTCTGATCTTTTATATTTTTGTTCCTAAGTAATTCTTGCATGTTCTTTGTTGCTGTTTATTGCTTTGGTCAAGTAGTAGGCAGTGACTCCAAGAGGGAACGTTATGCTTGATTGTGGGTTCATGCCCCCCGATGACACGCTTGAGTGACAGAAACATGAGTCTAGGGGATGTGTTGTTGCCACAAGGGGAAAACAACGGTGCTTGTAACCGCGGTTGCAAGGATTGATTACTTTACGCAAAGTGTTTTTAATGCAGTTGTCTGTTGCTTTGGGTTTACACTTTGGGTGGGGCTCGCAACTTAATACCAGCGAGATGTTCTGGATAGATATCTCAAAGTGGAGGATTAGTAGTAGATGTAGTTGGATTTCGGTCTACTTATTTTGGCGTACCGCCCATGCTTTGGAGCCTCGTCCTTTCTTTGTAGCATAGTTAGCATTGCGGTGCGTTTTTAATCCTGTCAATTACCCAATTGTAATTTGTTTACCTCGCATACAGTTTTATCGTATTTTGGGAGACAAATCACTAGTGAACATCACGGGACCCCGGTCCATATCCTCATCACTGTTTACACGCTCATTTTTTTTCCTGCTTTTACTTTCTAGCTGCTACCATTATCATTATTATCTGTTGCGTTGATCCTCTGTGAACAGCAAGGCCGGAGAGATTGACAACCTCTCTGTACTCGTTGGGAAGCAAAGTTATTTGTGTAGTATGTTGGTCCACGTCAATTGCGTCGTTGACACCTACTTATCATCTCCGAAGTCCTACTGGAGACAAACCTTGGTATCTTCACCAAGGGAAATTTTCCGCTACCCTACATCTGACCTTCCACTTGGGGTAACCAACGAGGAGACATATCAAGCAAATTTCTGGCGCCGTTGCCAGGGAAGCAAGCAAAACTACACCCGTCAACTCTCACGCCATCAAGAAAATTTCTGGCGCCGTTGCTGGGGACTCCGAGTGCTAAGACAGGGGAGTTTCCCACTACCTTTTAGCTTTGCTTTTTAGTCTTGTTAGTTTACCTTTCAGCTTTTATCTTAGATTCTTATATGAAAAACCAAAAAAATATTTTCTACCTTTTGTATTTGTCTGCCTGCTGATGCTATCTTTACCATGGGTGTGGAACCACCCAAATATGGTAGGATGGACATGTTTCACTTGGATCGCCTTCGATCAATTTTTGCTTGCGCTAAAAACCCAACCGACTTGGTTGAGGGAAAATCATTGGATGAGCACGCTCATTATAAGCGACACCGCTTATCTCAGAAAGGGAAACACTTATGGGATCAAATACATACTTCTTATTGCTTTGCTGAGTGTTTATGCCACACTTATGATTTTACTTGCTGCTCTAATATAGATCGTAAACACCTTCCTTTCCAATGTGAGTTTAATGAGAATGAGATCCTATCTTCTTATGTTAAAGGTGTTTATGATTACTATGATGTTGAAAAGATTGAAGAGTTTGTTGCTTTTAAATGTGCTTATGAGATTGCTTCTTTGATTGAAAAGTATTACGTACTATTTATAAGTCCGAAAACTTTGCAGTTCTTGCTTATTGCGTCGAGAATTATACTTCCAATGCTTATATTGAGGATTTAAAAAATAAAATGTTTGCTTCCCAAGAAGAGGCTAATGATTGCTTTGATGAGGAATCCCATGATTCCGAGGACTCACTTGATACATCCCTTTCTGAAGATCTTGATACTTGCTTTGTTGGTGGCGATGATGCCAATATGGATTATTCTTGCGAAGATGAACTTGCTACAGTTCCTTATGTTAATCATGAAATTGTTGCTCTTTCACCCACACTTGATTGTCCTATTATCCTTTTGAAATATCCAACTCATATTCCGGAGAATTGTGCTCTTATTAAGGCTCAATGTGATGGGTTGCAATTATCTTATGATCCTATAAACCGTGTTGAAAACTATACACATGTGATTGTAGGTCATGAACAACATGATTTATGTGATAGTTATATTCTTGATGTTATTCAATATGCTACTGAAAATTACTTTGAGAGAGGAAAGTTTGGTTGTAGAAACTTCCATGTTACAAAAACACCTCTCTTCATGTTGAAAGTTCTGAAGTTCTTCTTCTTCTGCCTTCCTATGCTTGTTACTTTGTGCTTCTTTGATTTCTTTGTTTACAAGTTTACTAGGCATAGGAAGTGGGTTAGGCTTAAATTGTTTTCATATTTTCTTCTTGATGCTCTCTTTTGCTTCAAATTCTTATTTTTATGAGAGCATCTTTTAAAATCTTCATGCCTAGCTTAAAGGCGTAAACGAAAGTGCTTGTTGGGAGGCAACCCAAGATATTAATACTTCTGTTTTAGTGTTCTTGATGATTGTTACTATTGTAGCAACATCATTGTATCTTTATTTTCAAGCTTTGTGCCAAGTTGTAGCCTCTTATGATAAGGGAAGAAAAAATTGTGACATGATTTCCAGAAAACAGATTCTGTCTGCTTGACGGAAAAAGTCGAAAAAACTCACCAGTTCATCTTTTTGAGCTGAATTTGTTACACATAATGATCTGTAAAATTGTGAAACTTTCGTATGTTCTGAGTTTTTATTTATTTGAGTTGCAGAAGTGCCACGAAAAAATTATGTACTACCTGTTGTTCTGTTTTTCACAGATTGTGCCACGTTTTGCCTTTCCTTACTTTTGCAAACCTTAAGCTTGCTTTTTATTTGCAGAAAACCTTTTGGAAATCTTGAGAAAAAGTAGCTCTTCAAGAATATCTTTATATCCAGTGGGGAAATATTATTTTATTAAGGTTACTAACCTCTCTAATCAGCTTATGATGAGTTATGTATGAAGGGAGTTTTCAAGTGTGCGAGGGAAGATGATGAAAGAAGATCTGGGAGTGTCAAGCGCTCAAGCTTGGGGATGCCCCCATGCATCCCCAATAAATATTCAAGGATACCCAAGCGTCTAAGCTTGGGGATGCCCCCGCGCATCCCCTTCTCCATCAACGATCATCAGTTCGTCCTTCGTCTCACTATATTTTTATCACTTCATGTGTTATGTGCTATGCTTGGAGCGTCTCGCTCCTAGGTTTACTTTTTAGTTTTCTTTACCTTTGCTTTCTGTTCATAACAAGTTAGACCCCAGCTTACTTTGTGTGGGAGAGAAACACGCTCCAATCCAATCTAGAAATTTTTCATGCTTATCTTTCTGCTCTTGTGAGTTCTTTATCTTTTCGTAGCTACTGCCATGTTTAGTTTTAGTTTTAGTTTGTCTTTAGCAAGAGCCTTGGCTTTTGTTCAGTTTTTTGCTGGAACTCTCTTTAGTTTTCATGTTTATCTTTTTAAGAGAGTTGGTTGTTGCACTGAGTTGTGTCTTGTCTTGAAGTAGGTGATTGAGGTTGCTTTTTAATTTTAGTACTAACTTGCAATAGTTTTGAGGTATTGTTGTGAGTAATGTTTGAACTTTTGGTGTCAAGTTCTCTAGCCTATTAGTGATAGGTGTCATATTTTGGGAAATCCGTGTTTATTTTCAAAAACTGCAAAACTAGTTGAGAACTCTAGCTACTACATGGATCGCTAATCTTTGAAGGATCGGATATTAGAGTACACTCACATACCATGAGTCGAGGATGCACAAGGATAACCAAACCCCCATACACTTCTCCTCGGGGTACTCGTCTCTTTGTGAACCTCCTCATTAGATTGAGAGTTACCGATAATAAGTGCATGAGTTCTTCGGACTAATGTAAGTATTGAAAGTTGACACTTCGACCTCCTCATATTTGCTAGCCTCTTCAGTACAGTGCATTGCCCTCTTCTCACTCCGAAAGTTGGCGTCCACCTTCGCTAGTACATCCAAACCCTTGGCCTGATACTCTCTGTCATCATAAACCTCCTTATATCTTTCCTCAAAACAGCCACCATAACTACCTATCAAGGAATTTCCATAGCCTTTCCGAGATATATTGCCATGCAACATCCACCTATTCATGACATGATCTTCATGTCATACATGTTCCAGCTACACTGGCAGAGGCATCCATTGCATACATCATGGTAGCTACATCTTCTTTATGTTTTGAGTACCTTGTAAAGTGTGAAGATCTTCTATACCTTTTTGTAAAATAGAGTGTTGCCCTTAAGTGAGTAAAAGATCCCAAAGTGGACAAAATGAAAGATCCCAAAGATGACAAATGAGAGTTAAATAGGAAGAGCCATTGAGGCTACCAAAAAAATACAAAAAAAGAGAAAAAGGAGAAAAAGAAATAAAAATAGAGAAAGGGGCAACACTACTATCCTTTTGAAAGATCCACACTAGTACTCCCTCCTATCCTTGTACTCCATAGAGATGATCATTCATGCATATACCTACGTGGGGACCTTCACACTATAGAACTTGGCTTGCATATTCCAAGGATGAGCCTCCTTAAACGAGCTCTAGTCATTCATGAGCGAGCAAGTTGGATGCACCCCCACTAGTTCCATTGGAGAGCTTACCTTAGCTCGTATGTTCATCTGTTGCATGACAATCCCTACTCCTCACATCATATCTATCATTTGGCCTTCTCGCCTATGATTGTCCTCATTGATGTGAGCATTTCTCACCTTTTTGTTTTCCTCTTCCACCATATTTCTCTCTTTGCCATCGTAAGTGTCAACTTTCGTGCTTAGGCTCATCCATTGCATGAGTGCTCAAAATATCGAAAAGGAGTGGATCAAATTAACTTGTACCTGGCTAGTGGCCTGGGGACGAGTCAAGATAAGATTCCAAAGAATACCAAGTGTGAAACTTTTGTAGATTGAGTTCTCAACAAAAATACTTTTTTTCTCGTATTCCCTATCCTCCTTCTTGCACGCAAACACCATCTGGAGACATTCCAGTCATGGACAGCGAGAGCTCTTGCACCTAATGTTCTTTTGTTGCTTGTTTCAATGCTAATATAGACATTTGCATGTTATGACTTGAATTGAATCACATACCTTGATTGATTTACTTTTCAAAGTTCTTATATGGTTGCTAGCATGTCACCACAGAAATTATGCCTGTTATCATTTACCTACTCGAGGACGAGCAGGAATTAAGCTTGGGGATGTTGATACGTCCCAAACGTATCTATAATTTCTGACTGGTCCATGCATGTTTTGTGTGATGTTTCTATGATCTAGATACACTTTCATACACTTTTGATCGTATTTGGACTACTTATTAACTCAGTGCACCACAGTGCCAGTTCCTGTTTTTTGCTGTTTTTCTATTTCAGGTTTCCCCCATATTAAAAGTGATCCAAAAGTTCGGGAAAATCAGATAAAAAATCAGCGTACAGGAACCTTCCGGAATCACCTGGGTGGGGCCAGAGGGCCACCACCAGGGACCCAGGCGGCCACCTGGCGCGACCTAGGGTCTGGCCGCGCCTGGACCCCTGGTGGCCCCCCTGGCTGCCCCCTTCGCCTATATATTCTCCGTGATGCGAAACCTCCGAAGACAGAACCCTTTTTCGCGATCTAGCCTCCGTTCCGCCGCCGCCGCGCTTCCAAGATCGGGAGAGCCAGCAGACTTCTTCCCGGCACCCTGCCGGAGGGAGGATTGACCTCCGGGAGCTTCTCCTCCAGCATGGACGCTTCTTGGATGTGCTGTGAGTAGTTTCCCCTGGACCATGGGTCCGTGATCAATAGCTATGTGATGTTCTCCTCCCCTCTTTGTTCTTCATGGTTTACTCCTCATGAGCTGCCCTACATGATCGAGGCACATATGTAATTTTCTGCTGTTGCTACCCTGAGTTTGCTGAGATCTGATGGATTATGAGATTATGTTCAGATTGTGATTGAGTAATATATTTGTTTCTTATCTTTTATATTTTTGTGCCTAAGTAATTCTTGCATGTTCTCCATTGCTGTTTATTGCTTTGGCCAAGTAGTAGGTAGTGACTCCAAGAGGGAACATGAGTCTAGGGGATGTGTTGTTGCCACAAGGAGGAAAACAACGATGCTTGTAACCGCGGTTGCAAGGATTGTTTACTTGACGCAAAGTGATTTTTTATGTAGTTGTCTGTTGCTTTAGGTTTACACTTTGGGTGGGGATCGCAACTTAATACCAGCGAGATGTTTTGGATAGATATCTCAAGGTGGATGATTAGTAGTAGATGCACTTGGATTTCGGTCTACTTATTTTGGCGTACCGCCCATGCTTTTGAGCCTCGTCCTTTCTTTGTAGCATAGTTATCATTGCGGTGCGTTTTTAATCCTATCAATTTCCCAGCTGTAATTTGTTTACCTCGCATAGCAGTTTTATCGTATTTTGGGAGAGAAAAATCACTAGTGAACATCACGGGACCCCGGTCCATATCCTCATCACTGTTTACACGCTCATTTATTTTCCTGCTCTTACTTTCTAGCTGCTACCATTATCATTATTATCTATTGCGTTGATCCTTTGTGAACAACAAGGCCGGAGAGATTGACAACCTCTCTGTACTCGTTGGGAAGCAAAGTTATTTATGTTGTGTGAAGGTCCACGTCAATTGCGTCGTTGACACCTACTTATCATCTCCGGAGTCCTACCGGAGACAAACGTTGGTATCTTCATCGAGGGAAATTTTCCGCTACACTACATCTCACCTTCCACTTGGGGTAACCAACGAGGAGAGATATCAAGTAAATTTCTGGCGCCGTTGGCAAGGAAGCAAGAAAAAATACACCCGTCTACTCTCACGCCATCAGTCGCCGCACCGCTAGGCATCCTAACATGGATCACCAATATGCGGGACCAATGACCCGGGTGTATAGGGGATCAATCGTAATCCTTTCGATAAGTAAGAGTTTTGAACCCAATGAAGACTTTTCAAGGTTTCGTTATAAATGATGCTAGATAGTTTGATGCACTACTAGAGAAAAGGCTATACATGGAAACCTATTAGTGGCGCATGTTATAAGAAATGCGCCAACATCTGTAAGGGGTGGCGCACTGGTTCAAAATGCGCCACCCCTAAGGGCTTAGGGGTGGTGCATTATTTTCCAGTGCGCCACCCCTAAGAGTGGGCCCGCCTGGATCATCTTATACTTGGCGCATTCTGTAAAATACGCCACCCCTAAATATCTTAGGGGTGGCGCATTTTGCACAATGCGCCACTATTAAGACCTTAGGGGTGGCACAATATGGAAATGCGCCAGCCCTAAGGAATAAATAGTGGCGCATTCCGAATGTGCGCCACCCCTAAGGAGTTGATGGTGGCGCATTTTGCAAGTGCGCCACCACTGTCTTGCAGAATGCGCCACTAATTAATTGGATCTTCCCTTATCTACTCCATCCCACCTACCACCTCTCATTCACTCCACACATTTCTTACCCTAGATCTACTCGGTTTTCTCCTCCTCCCCACTTCATTTCTTCCATTTATCCATATGTACGCGACTTTAAATCTACTTTGTTTCATATTATTGTAAGTGGACCTCTTTCCGAACTCTTTTCTTCCATTTATCATCCATACTTGCCTTTATTAGCTAGATCTACTTGTTTTTTGTCCTTATTTTGTATGAAGCTTGTGGTTTGATTTATATGTGTATGAGAAGCTTGTGAAATGATGTTGTCTATATATGATTTGCTGAAATGTTGATTAATTTCTGTTTCGGAAAATTTCTGGCGCACTCTCCGCATGCTCCCATGCATTATAGGGAAGGTCATGCCCAATTTTTCCGGTGACGGGCGTGATATATAATTGTGTTGCTCTTTTTGTGCCCGCAGGCGATCATGGTCCGCAAGATGTTGAGGGATATCACTGTGACTAGGTGGATGCAATGTGCGACAAATGACTTGCTACGGAATAATATGACGGATATAAGATGTCCGTGTCGGAGATGCAAACTGGAGTGCGTAACCGAGCCTGATTCCGGAGTATTGCAAATGCACCGAAAGCGTAATGGTTTGATGGATGGCTACACACGGTGAATAAGTGATGAAGCTGGTGAGGAGGAGGACGTCAATGGTGGGGCGCCAGAAAATGAGGAAGGGAAACAAGACAACAACGGCGAGCGAGAATACGAAGAGCATCCCGTACATGATCATGAAGAAGATGTCGGAGAAGATCATGTAGATCAAGATGCCGGACATGAAGATTAAGATGCCGGACATGAGGATTCTAGCTGGGTGTGGGACCCTCATGTTCAAGCACTGCTTGTCAAGGAGGCGTTGAACGCCAGAGGTGCAGCTAGAGAGAAAGCCAAGATGGAACAGCTCGAGAAAGACGCGGTTATGATGTTGTATGTAGGATGCAATGACGGGGATACCCTCTTAAATGTAACACTTGGGGCTATGGAGATGAAGAAAAAACACAAATGGACCGACGAAATCTTCGATGATAACATGGCTTTCTGGCATGATCGTCTTCCGAAGGGAAACACGTGCCCAACTAGTATCACTGAGGCCAAGAAAGTCTTGTGCCCTCTCGATCTGCCGCACGTTAAATACCACGTCTGCTTAAATGATTGCGTGATCTGTCGGGGTGAGAACGCAGAGAAAACCACATGTTCGGTGTGCGGTGTTAGTCCATACAAGAGAGGGAAGAAAGTTCCTAGAAAAGTGTTGTGGTACTTTCCGATCACTCCTCTCGTCTGCAGAGGTATTTCATAGATCTCGAGGAAGCAAAGCTCATGACCTGGCACGCAGATAGAAAGAAGCTAAAAGAGGATGACCCGAACCTAGATCCGGAAAAGGAGGACATGTTGAGGCACCCTTCAGATGGTAGCCAATGGACCGCATTGGACCTCGAATACCAAGATTTCGGGAAAGAACCAAGAAACCTCAGGATTGGTGTGAGCGTCGATGGAGTCAATCCGTTTGGCGCCCAGAGGAGCACACAGTACCTAGCCCGTTTTGTATGCATATACAACCTTCCTCCCTTGAAGTGCATGAAGAAAAAGTAAATAAAAATGTTTATGCTAGTTCAAGGGCTGAAACAACCAGGTACAGACCTCAATCTGTATATCTATATGTTGAAAGAGGAGCTAGAAACGTTATGGAAAGACGGAGTCAATACGTGGGACGCCACTGCAAAACAATATTTCCCAATGAAAGTCGTGTTGATCACGATGGTGCAAGACTATCTCGGATACAGATATTTCACAGGGCAGGTGGTCCAAGGATTCTGTGCATGCGTTAGGTGTATGGATAATACAACGTACCGCCAGCTAGAGAAAGATCCCGGATCTTCGAAAACCGTGTTCCAGGGATCTCAAAGGTGGCTTCCCAAGAAACACGCGTGGAGAAAACTTGGACATCTGTTCGATGGGAGTGAGGAGCTCTGAGCACCCCTAGCTCGAAGGAGCGACAAAGAAATCGATAACTTGTTGAAAACTTGGGAAGGGTGCCCCACACCGGGAAAGAAAAAAAAAGAAGCTTTAGCCGTTGATGAGGGTATGCAAAGCGAGGTCCGTTTTCTAGGATTTGGAATACTGGAGTCTCCTCCGCAGCCCTCATAGCCTTGATCTCATGCATATCACAAAGAACGTGTGCAAGAGCTTGTTTGACACGCTGCTCAACATGCCGGAGAAGACCAAGGATGGGCCTAAATCAAGGAATTACTTGAAATTTATGGGCATCAGGAGGGCACTACACCCCCCCTAGTGACGACGATGATGAGCTGGGGGAGGAGGAGGATATGGAAACACAAAACTCTCATCGCAAGCGAAAAAGTGTGACCAAGAAGAAGACCGGTATTGATCACTGCCCCCCGACATGCTTCACTCTGTGCGAGGAGGATATCAAGCAGTTTATCCACTGCCTCATAGGAGTCAAATTTTCAAATGTCTACGCGGGGAAGATAAGCAGATACCTAGACGAGGCGAAGTAGCGTTTCAGCGAGATGAAATCTCACGACTGTGCCCTGCTGATGACGCAGATTCTCCCGGTTGCGATCCGAGGGATAATGGATGAGCATGTTCGTAAAACGATGTTTGGCCTTTGAAACTTTTTCGATGTCGTCTCTCGGAAGTCGATTTGCGCTACGCAACTCAAAAGGCTAGATGAGAAGATCGTGCTCATACTATGCGAGCTTGAGATCTATTTCTCGCCCGCGTTCTTCGACATTATGGTGCATCTGCTGATCCATGTCGTGGAGGATATCGTCCAACTCGGTCTTGTTTTCCTGCGCAACATGATGCCGTTTGAAAGGATGAATGGACACATCAAAAGATACGTTCGTAACAGGTCCCGTACAGATGGAAGCATAGTGAAGGGCTTTCTAGCCGAAGATTGCATCTATTTTTGCATGAATTATCTAAACACCGAGAACCCTGTTGGTCTGCCCGTCGACAAGCACGTTGGCAGGATCGATGGGTGTGCTCACCACGAGGGAAGTCGTGCAATGCATGTCAACTTCGAGGGTCGAGGCATCAAATTTGAAAGAGCAAGCCTAGTCGCGCTACAACACATCCAACTGGTCGATCCTTGGATAATAAAGCACAAGGATGTAATCAGGAAGAAGTACAGTGACCAGGGCTTGGAGATAATGGACCGAGATCCACGACTAATCAAAGAGCACAACTCTAGTTTCATTACTTGGTTCAGGGACGAGCTTTGTGATAATCCCCCACGAAGGAAATCTTCCGAGGATGAAAAGAGGATGTTCACCTTATCACAGGGCGCCGCACGCAACCTGATGACCTATCAAGCGTATGATATTAACGGCCACACATTCTACACGGAGGAAACAGACAATAATTGCAATTATTAGAACTCAGGGGTAACGGGGATATTCTACACTGATGACGTCAAGGAAAGATTCTACGGAAGGATCGAGGACATATGGGAGCTCGACTACTATGGAGAGAAGGTGCCGATGTTCCGTGTGAGATGGTTCAAGAGCGTCGTAAAAGAAGACCAGTATTTCACTGATACGTCCCAAACGTATCTATAATTTATGCTTACTCCATGCATGTTTTGGGTGATATTGCTATGTGTTTGCTAAACTTTTATACCTTTTACAACATATTTATACTAACCTACCAACTCAGTGCACCCAGTGCCAGTTTCTGTCTACTGATGTCTGTGAATTGCAGGTTTATACCCATATTTACAGTGCCCGAAAAAATCCATAAAAAGTATATAAAAAATTAGTGTTCCAGAAGACTCCAGACGCCTGAAGGAGAGCCGGAGGGGCCCCACCCCACTCCCAGGAGGCCTTCCCGCGTGGCCTAGGGGGAGGCTGCGCCACGAGGCCGCCTGGGCGAGTGGGACCTCCCCTGGTGCCCCCCTCTGGCCCTATTTTTACCCCCATGGAGGAAACCAGAGGGTAATACTCCTTTTTCCAGAAGCGATTACGATCTCCGCCACCATCGCCGACAAGCTTCAGGGGACTAGAATTCCTGTGTCGGCACCCTGTGGGAAAGGGGAAGTGCCCCCGGATTCATCTCCATTGTAACACTCTCACTATCAGTGAACAGTAATAGCCATTACTGTTGATCACTACTGTTCAATTTTTTTGTTAGATCAACTTGGTTCAGCTCAAATTCAATTCCCCTTTGTTATTGTTGAATGAAATGTGAACCTTGGGGCTTGATCATCATGGATCAATAACAAAGTCCAAACAATTTCTATTTGAAATCAAATCAAAGTTCAAAATGGCTTTGGTGGAATATTAAAACCAAGGTGCAAAATAAACTTTGTCCAAAAATTATGAAACCACTTTTATAAAATCACTAATAATCTCTGGACCATGTTTGTATAGTTGTGGTTATTTATTGAACTACCAAATAAATCAAACAATTAAAACAGTAGCTTAAATTGCCCATTTTAATCATTTAAAAGTTAAAAGAAATATGTAAAGAATTTATTTTGCCTCCAAAACTTTTGTGGCACTGCTTTATAGTGCTATACTAATTTAGAGACACCTAACATATTTTACAAAACTATAAAACAAATAAAAGAAATGCAAAAGAGAAAATACAAAAAAATAAAAAAAATAAAGTTCAAACATTCCTATTCTCCACGGGCCGGCCCAACCGCCAGCCCACCTCACCTCTCCCCGTTGCCCTGTTCACCCCACCCCCGTGGAGGGGATCCGGCCGGCCACGGCGGCATGGCCGTGCCGTGGCACGAATCCGGCGACTCCCGGCGGCCTACAAGTGCCTCCCCTCGCCCTGGCGTAGCCCCAAACCCTAGCCCCTCCCTCACGGATCTCACCCACCTCCCTCGCGCCGTTCCCCACTCAAACCCAAGGCCCGCCCGAAGCAGCCGTCACCGCCGGTTGCACGCCGCCGCGGCCCGCTTTGTCCCCGAGCCCGGCGAGCATGTCCAAGAGCCGCATCTCCCTCGTCTTCGTCGCCCTGTGCTTCTAATCGACGGGATTCGCGCCATGGCCGTCGCCCGCGTCCCCTTTCTCCACCACGGCCGCCATTCGCTCCGGCCCAGACCCCTCCCCTACCCTCGCGGTGAGCCGCCGCACTCCCCCCTCTCTCACGCCGTTCTGTCCCGGTAGGGTTGCTCCCCGCCAGCCGCCATGAACCGGAGCTCAAGCTCCCGTGGCCGCGCCCACGCCTATCCGCGATCACCTACAGCGCGCCCGGGCCACGTACCCCAGGTCGGGGGCGTGCACACGCTCGCGTGGCCGCGCCCCGCCCCCTGCCTTACCCCCTCGCCGGTTCGCTCGCCGCCGTGCCACGGCCGTCGCCGGCGTTGCTGCAAACAGCCGTGGGGCTTAACCCCCTCTCACCCTCACTGACCAGTGGGTCCGCCCATGATTAGTGCCTAATCAAGTTGCTAACAGGAGAAAACCCCCCTCATGTCACTGACTAGTGGGCCTTGGCCTGTTAAAATAAAATTAACTGGGTTATTAGCTTAGAGTGTATGACACATGGCCCCCCCTGAGATAATTGTTTTATTAAATGAAATATTGATATGTGTATGACATGTGGCCACCCCACCGGTTTTTTTATAAAATTTGATTTATTAAAATTGGGTCACTGACATGTGGGACCCACTATCAGGTTTGACCAGTCAAACTGTTGTGGATAATGTCTCTGTTTTATTATTAAAAATAATTGTAGAAATGATTTAAAAATGATTAAAACTTCAGAAATCAATATCTTTTGAACCGTAAGTCAGATTCAAAAACTTTATACATCAAAATTGATTAGAAAAATATAACGAATACGAATACGCTATCCGTAAGTCAACCACCCCCTCTAACACAACGAACATCGACATTCACCCCCTTCGGGTCATCTGTCCGATAATTGCCCGATACCGCAAAACTGTCCGGATGAATTTATTCCGAACACGAAAGTTGTTCAGAATGGATCAACTAACACGGATACACCCTACGTATGTTTGTCCGATGTCCACGACACCTCCGGCATGGTACCTTCCCCCTCCGTACACCCTGTCCGGTAATCATTCGGTGCTGGCAGTTCATCCACGGATGAAGTTCTGCTCCGAGCATATTGCTTCGTACTACGTTAGAGCACCAATAACATTTCATTTGTCATGTCATGCATTTGATTGCTGTGGGCACCCCGGACTATATGTCCGAAGCGACCAGTTCTGTATACGGTCATGCTCCCATGATCAGTTCGCATGACACACAACTCGACATGGATATCATAGTCTCAATGTTCATTCAATACCAAATACAAGTCATACATAAATAGAGTCTTACATGGCCTCATCGGGCTCAAATAGCAGCGGAAAAGCAAAAGCATCAAGGGTAGGGATGACACAATCCACAGGGTAGATCAGAGCATAACACGTCCTAGTAGTCGCCTAGCATCGTCATCATATACCTGCTCCTCCAAGCCTGGCCGATGGAATAACCAGGGACAAAGCCGTGAGTACATACAAAGTACTCGCAAACCACCTAAAGAAAGAAACAAGGTTTTGTATACAAAAAATAATAGGCTGGCTATATGCTGGAGTTTTTCATAGGGATTTCCTATCTACTCAATATTATTATTAAGTTGGGAAGTTTTAAACTTGGCAAGTTTTATTTCCCACATTGCATATGGATAAGTCAAGTCCAACCCTATAACAACACCATCATCGCGAACCATAAACTCGGTATCGGCTTTCTCATCTATTCCCCACAAAGTGTGGCCTCACTAGCTGTCCATGACCGTGGACTCCGGCTACTCGAATAGATTTACACTCTGCAGAGGTTGTACACTTTACCCACCACATTCGATACATCCGCCGTGTGTCCCCACGGATCGTCATACTTCAGTATGCGGGTCTCGGATAATCGACCTTAGTTTTCCCCTTTTATGCTCTAGTACAGGTGAATCCACCCCTTGCGTACTGCATGGACTTTCCGTGTGACAGGTCATGGTCCTCTTGGACCCAAGCCTGCACCGTAGTCGAAGAGCACCAAGGTTCCTTCCGACACTAAGCCTAGCGAATTTCACCCATCGACTTCGAGGGCTATCGGATTCGTGGAATCACACATCCATGTGTAGTTATAGGACCCCCGTACTAAGACAAACAAGCTTCCAACTAGCCCTGTCCCATACCAGAGTATAGTGGTTGTACTGTAATGCTAGATTTTGGCGGCACATATAGAGAGTCCCTCCAGACTTTGTCCATGTCCGACGATGTTCCACAATCCCGGCTATACCACCTTCTTAGGTGTATGCCATACCAAGTAGGATAAAGTCTGACTTTCCAAGTTGTTATGTAATGCTAAATACTAGAGCTAAGTGATGGTCTCGACAGAATGCCGGGATCATCGGGGTTCTACTTAGTTTTTCCCAAATAGGTAGGCTATGGGGTGGTGTGGAGTTTCTCTAATATAACTAATACAATCCCAAACCATATGAATATAATACTAGCATGATACAATATAAATGATACAAAGAAAAAAAGAAAAAAATGGGTAAAGCGGAGTTTGAGTTTTGACGGTGGCTTGCCTTCCTCGACGATGTACCCTGGATCGGCTTCTTCGGTGGCAAGGGAGGAGTCTTCACCTGCAACGTACGGCGTATCGTCTACACGTTGCGGAAGAAACAAATTCACCATTACAATCGGGCAAAACAAACAAGGCACACAACACTCATCTTCATTATCAAACAACAAGTAAATAAAAGAACAATTTGTACTAGCATTGAAATACTACATCAACACTTCAGAGTTGAATACCACAACAAGGCATTGGAATATTTTTAATAGGATTACCACAACAAGAGTATATTAAAGCAATTCTTAACTTGAGTTATGTTAAGGTATTCATTAACAACTTATTAACTTGTTTTATTTCCATAACCAAGTTCATAGAAATAACATACTGACCATATGCTAGTTTAATAATAAACTAACAACCAAACAATACTAACATAAGATACAAAGGAAATAACTACCAATATTAGTAATAATAATAATAAGGGTCACAAATTTATTTAAGCCAAATAATATTCTACACACACAGAAAAATCAAGAATATTCATAGGAGTATATACAAATCAACATTTCATTTTTAGGGTTACCCGGGAATTGATTAAAACTATTCTTAGCTGCTAAAAAGCACAATTAACTAGTTTAAGCTAAAGCAATTAATTTGGTACTGCATAAAAATTATTCTAAACATACAGAAAAATAAAACACAATTTTCTAAGCCACACAATTTTATGAGCTACGGTTATTTGTTTATGAGCTACGGTTATTTGTTTAGAATTATTTAAGTGCTGCAGTTTATGAAAAAGGAAAAAAATGACAGCCATCCCATGGCTATTTGGCGCACACGGGCACTGTTTTTTTTAAATGGGCCGAGCCCAGCGCAACAATAAGTTTTTCTTTAAAACGAAGGGGTATGGGGCTCCCTGGGCCGTTAGATCTGGGAAGATCGGACGGCCAGGGGCCCTTCTTCCAGCTCGGGCGGGCTCGAGCTCGGGAGGGGCTCCCATGGCGTCCAGGGGGGCGGCCTGGCCTCGCCGGCGGCCCTCCGGTGGCCGGCGGCCGGCGGCATGGGGCGGCGGAGGTTGGGGACCCCTGGGGGGTTCCATTTTTGCTCAAAAACAGGGCATGCACCGCGAAAGATGGCGGCGCACGTGGCGGACAGTAGGGGCTCGAGGCGCTCACCGGAGGTGGTTCCGGCGACGGCGGGCGGCGTGGAGGGGCGGTGGGCGTAGAGGACGGCGAGGCGGCTCCTTTTTTGACGAATACGGAGGCCGGGGGCGACGGGGTTGACCACGGGTCGAGGTAGACGGCGGCGTGCAGGGGCTGCTCCGTCTCGGGGTCGTCGGGTCCTCCAGGCGGAGGCTCCTCGCCGGTGCAGCTCCGGCGTGGGGCGGAGGTGGAGAGGCTCGCCGGCCTCTCCCTCCTCTCCTTCTTCTTCTCCCTCCTCCTCTTTCCTTCTTTCTTCCTTCTCCCGCTTCCTCTTCTGCTTCTTTTCTTTCTTCTGTTCAGGACGGTGTGGTTCGTGTGGGGTGGTGCTGGTGAGTGGAGTGAGGTGAGGAGGGGCGCTGGGGGTGGGGTTTCATAGCGAGGAGGGGAGGGGTGCGGGAGCGGGAGAGGCGAGCGGAGAGAGCTGCCTTCTCGTCTACTGGCCAGTCCAAGCGGTGCGAGGGCTTGCGCCATCGGGGAAGCCTGGGGGTGACGTCAGAGGAGGGAGGGTGCCATGCGGGCTGGGGGAGAGAGGGAGATGGGCTGCAGCCCAAGTAGTGTAGGTTTCTCCTCTTTTTTTTGTACTGCTAGTATTTATGTTGCAAATTCTACTCCTGTTTTTATTTAAGTTTGAATAAAAGTTTCAAACCCAAATCTTCTAAATACTTTTAAAACTTACAGAATTATTATTATTATAATTGTTTTTGGAAATTATAGAATATTTAATAAGGTTAATAATATTATTACTATTATATTAATAGCAAATAATCCTTTAGCACAGATTAAATATTTTAATTAAATATCTTTTGCTATAGAGATATTTTTAATTATTTAATTAGTGAATTTTTATAAAGACAAGCATTTATTTGGGAGTCATTTTATTGGCTTTAATTATTTAAGGGTCACTAAATGTGATTGTTTGAGGCTTGGTGCTGTGAGTTTGTACCACTATTTAGGTTGATTCTTTAGTCATGGAAAGGCAACCTCATAAGGAAAAGCAAAAATTAAGCATGGCAAGACAGGGCATAGCAATCAAAGTAAGGCATAGCCAAACAAAACAAGTAACAAGCAGGTATGATATGTCACTCTTACTATTATCACATCTCAACCAAGCAAAGTTTTTGTTACCCCTAATTTTTGGCTACTCTAATAACGGGGTAATAAAAGTCGGGATGTGACAGACCTTCTCCCCATAAAAGAATCTCGTCCCCGAGATTCACAAGCTAGTGAAGAGATGTGGGAACTTGAGGTAATCCTCCCGTTCCCAGGTGGCTTCCTCCTCTATGTGGTTTGTCCACTGGACCTTGTGGAACTTGATCGCGCGCTTTCGGGTGACTCGGGTGGCTTGTTCCATGATATGAAGGGGTGTCTCGCGGTACGTGAGATCCTGGAAGATGTCCACCGTGCGATGATCGATGTTTTTGAAAACATCGGGCTTGTCCGGCACCTCCAGACATTTTCGGAGCTGCGAGACGTGAAAGACATCGTGCACATCGGATAGCTCTGCTGGAAGTCTCAACTGATAGGCAACTTGGCCTCGCCTGGCTATCACCTCAAACGGTCCGATGTATCGGGGTGCTAGCTTTCCCTTCACATGGAATCGCTGCATTCCCTTCAATGGGGTGACTCGGAGATACACAAAATCTCCAACTGCAAAAGTCACCTCTCGACGCTTGGGGTCGGCATAACTCTTTTGACGAGACTGAGCGGTCTTGAGACGCTCATGAATCAACTGGACCTGCTCTTCAGCCTCTTTCAGAACATCGGGTCCGAAAATCTTCCCTTCTCCGGTCTAAGACCAATTCAGGGGCGTGCGACACTTCCTCCCATACAGAGCTTCAAATGGTGCCATCTGCAAACTCGACTGGTAGCTGTTGTTGTAGGAGAATTCTGCATAGGGAAAGCAGTCCTCCCACTTTGAACCGTAGGCTAGAGCACATGCGCGGAGCATACCCTCTAGTATCTGGTTCACTCACTCAGTCTGGCCTCCAGTCTGCGGGTGATAGGCTGTGCTGAATGTGAGCTTGGTTCCTAGTGCCTCATGGACTTTCTTCCAGAACCTCGAGGTAAACTGGGTACCTCGGTCAGACACAATCTCCTTTGGGACTCCGTGCAGGCATACGATCCTCGACATGTAGAATTCTGCCAGCTGGTCTCCTCGGTAGGTGGTTCGCACTGGGATGAAGTGCGCTACCTTGGTGAGTCGATCGACGATAACCCAGATAGAGTCATGTCCTTTACTCGACCTCGGTAGACCTGTGATGAAGTCCATGCCTATTTGTTCCCACTTCCATTCAGGAACTCGGAGTGGCTGCAATAGTCCTGCAGGTCTCTGATGCTCTGCTTTCACTCTCTGGAAGATGTCGCACTTGGCGACATACAAGGCAATTTCACGCTTCATACCGTGCCACCAGAACAAGTCCTTCAGGTCTTGATACATCTTAGTCCCTCCAGGGTGGATGGAGTAAGGTGTATCGTGAGCTTCCTTCAGGATAGTGAGCTTCAACTCCTCTATATCTGGCACACACAATCGGTCATCGAACCAAAGAACTCCGTCATCATCTAACGTGAACTTCGGGGCCTTGCCGAGGGGCATCTTCTTCTTGATTCCCTCGATACTATCGTGTCCCTTCTGTGCCTCCTTGATCTGATCAAATAGAGTCGGAGTCAGCTCGAGGTGAGCCAGAAAACCAGGTGTAACAAGTTCCAAACACAGCTTCTCGAACTCCTCGTGCAGAGCTGGCTGCGTCTCTCTGATCATCGCTTTAAGTGTGCAGGGCTTGCGGCTGAGGGCATCTGCTACCACATTGGCCTTGCCAGGATGGTAGTGAATCTCGAGATCGTAGTCTTTGATCAACTCGATCCATCTCCTCTGCCTCATGTTCAACTCCTTCTGCGAGAAAATGTACTTCAGGCTCTTATGGTCTGTGTATATGTCGCAACAGTGACCCATTAGGTAATGTCTCCATCTCTTGAGAGCAAGCACAACAGCGGCTAGCTCCAAGTCATGCGTGGGGTAGTTCAACTCGTGCGGCTTCAACTGCCGTGACAGGTACTCAATCACCTTGCCCACTTGCATAAGAACGCAACCCAAACAAATCTTTGATGCATCGCAGTACACATCAAAGCTCTTGGTCAGGTCAGGCATCGTCAACACTGGGGCGGATACCAATCTCCTCTTCAACTCCTGGAAACTGGCTTCACACTTTTCCGTCCACACAAACTTCTGGTCCTTCTTTAGCAGCTGGGTCATGGGTCGGGCGATGCTGGAGAAGCCTTCCACGAACTTCCGGTAGTATCCCGCTAGTCCGAGGAATCCTCTAACTTCAGTCTGAGTGGTCGGAGCTGTCCAGTCTATGACGGACTGAATCTTGGCGGGGTCGACGGATATTCCTCCTTCTGACAATACATGTCCCAAAAATCCGACTTCCTTGAGCCAGAAATCGCACTTGCTGAACTTGGCGTACAACTGGTGCTCACGCAAAGTCTCGAGGACTAAGCGCAAATGATCGGCGTGCTCTTCTTCGGTCTTGGAATATATCAGGATGTCGTCAACGAACACCACCACAAACTTGTCGAGATACTTCATGAAGATCTTGTTCATGAGATTCATGAAATAGGCCGGGGCATTGGTAAGTCCGAAAGACATGACAGTGTACTCGAACAAACCATAGCGGGTCGTGAAAGCTGTCTTGGGGATGTCCGACTCGCGGACCTTCAACTGGTGATATCCGGTCCTTAGATCGATCTTGGAGAAGACTCGGGCTCCGTTCAACTGGTCGAACAGATCCTTGATCTTGGGGAGTGGATACTTGTTCTTGATGGTCACTTCGTTCAGCTTACGGTAGTCCACACACATGCGTATGGTGCCGTCTCTCTTGTCCACAAAGAGAACTGGCGAACCCCAGGGTGAAGCACTGGGTCGAATCAGTCCCTTCTGGAGCATGTCATTCAGCTGTTTCTTCAGCTCAACTAGTTCTTCAGCATTCATCCGGTAGGGTCTCTGAGCAATAGGGGCTATGCTAGGCACTAACTCGATGATAAACTCGATATCCCGATCAGGCGGCATACCGGGTAGCTCCTCCGGAAAGACGTCCGGGAATTCACACACAACCTTCACCTCCTCAAGTGGTGGCACCGAGACCCTCTGATGACAGAGGGCTCGGGCAGTCTCTTCCTTGTCGGTGTACTCTATCTGAACTCCATCGGCACTTGTGAGGTTGACTGTCCTCTCAGTGCAATCTATTCGGCCTCGATATCTGGACAACCAATTCATGCCAAGTACCACATCTATACCTTCTGTCCCTAACACGATCAGGTCAGCTGGGAACTCGACTCCATGAATCGCTATGGGAACTCCGGAACAAGCTAAACTGGCTCGGGTTTTGGATCCGGGTATTTGGACTATCATGGGCCTCCTCATTTCACTAGGTGACGACTTACTTCTATCCACAAATGTCTTCGTAAAAAACGAGTGTGATGCACCAGAATCGAACAATACTTGAGCAGGTACTGAATTAACTGGAAACATACCCAAGATAACGTCTGCTGCCTCCAGGGCTTCCACGGCTTGCACATGGTTCAGACGTCCCTTGGCGGCGTTGGGCGCACCGCGCTGGGCATTGTTGCGGCCAGGGTTCCCTCTTGCTGGTGCTGGAGCATTGGGGTGTGGGGCAGCATTCGCCTTATTGGTGCAGATAATGGCATAGTGACCCTTCTGGCCACACTTGAAGCAGATCACTTCTGATGCAGGGTCGCGGGGAACTCCGCCTGCTGGGCGCGGAACTCCACCAGGGCGAGGAGGAGCATTGGGGCGAAGCGCTGGGTAAGGGCTCCTCTGAGGCTGGGGTGCTGGCCTTGGTGGCTGTGTTGGACGCAGTCGGGGGTTGCTGGATCCACCCTGCTGCATCATGTGGCTCTTGCGGTTCTCAGAGGCCGTCTTGAGCTTGCCCTCCATCATGATAGCAGCATCGGCAAGAGACTCAAGATCGGGGAACTGCATAGCCACCAGGACAACCTGCAGCTCATCGTGCAATCCATCCAGGAAACGGTCCTTTCGCTTCTCCTCGGTGTCCACCTCCTCCGGGGCATACCTCGACAGCTGAGTGAAGCGGTCAAGATATCCAACCACAGTCATGCCCCCTTGCTTGAGGTGGCGGAACTCGTCCTTCATTCTCCTGATCAGTGCAGTCAGGATGTGTGCTTTCTTGAACTTCTCGGAGAACTCCGCCCAGGTGAGTCCTTGCCCCTCAGGGAGACGGGCACACACTCCTTCCCACCAGCTCCTTGCGGTGCCGGTGAGGTAGTGGGTGGCATACAGGACCTTCTCGTTGTTGCCAACAGCGACGACAGCGAGATTGTTCTCCACGGTGCGGAGCCAATCCTCAACATCCAAAGGCTCCTTTGTCTGCGAAAACACCGGAGGGTTGGCGTTCTGGAAGTCTCGAAGCCGAGACCTTGGCTCCTCATTCCCACCAGCTCCTCCGCCTCCTTGGTTGGCATTGGTGGCGGCCTGAACTAGCTGCAGGAGTGCAGCCATGTTCGCCTGGCGCTCGTCACGAGCGGCCTGGCGCTCCTCCATCAGAAGTCGCAGAAGTTGCGCCATGTTCGGGTCGGGTGGTGGCGGTGGCGTGTCACTGGATCCACTTGGGTTGGCGCGGGAGCTTCTCGGCATCTTGAGGTTGTTGCGCAAGATAAGAGGGAATTTAGTCTCCAAGTGGGTAAGTCCCTAACAATCGATTTATCACACACAAGCAAGACTTATAAAATAGGTAATAATCATGCAACTAGCAATCACCACATGGTAGCATAACGATAGCATAAGTCTCATACATAATCAGGTCTTACAGGTAACCAACCACACATGCAATGTCTAACGCAATCTCCAAAAGGGCATCCAACAACTAACGACGCCTAGAGCTCATCCTCATCGCGATCATCGATGAAGTCCTCATCATCAGTGTCCGGAACCTCCTCGTACTCCTCATCCATCCAGTCCTCATCATCACTGATATGAGCGTTCTCCCCCTTCTGGATGTCCTCGCCGTTATCCAGAGCATCAATCTCATCCTCCAAATCGTCGCACTTGCGCTTCAGGCTCCTAGTCTTCTTCCTCAACATCTTGTTACTCTCCTCCAGACTGGCGACCTTGTCCTTCAGCTCCTTGATAATCTTGTCCCGAGTCTCCAGCTCGATGGGGGCGACGGGAGCGGGACCCTCGGCCTGGAGGTTGTAATCATGCTTGACCCGGACCTCATCCAGCTGAGCCTGAGTCAGAGCCATGTGTGTCTCTAGAGCGAACAAGTGGTCCTTCAGGACCGGGTGAAGCACACCAGGAGTGGGATCTCCCTCACCATCGCGCATCCCGTAGTGACGGAACCGCGTGGTACCCAGCTCGTACTGGTGAAACCTCACAAGGCGAGCAATCGCATCCTGGCAAGCTCGGCCCAGACCCTCCTCCCAGGTACGAGCGTACACCATGAAGCTGATCAGATCCGACCATGGAGTCACCTCCGAACCTCGGAGCTCACACCGCACAATCAGGCGGAGCTCGGTATCCTCTGCACTGGTGATCTGGAAAGCCCTGTACTCCGCAGCTGGGCGGTGAACGAGCGCAAGCAGATCCATCAGATCCTGAGCAACGGGCGTCTTCCCAGCCTGAGTCAGCTGGAGGTGGTGCACAGGAACTCCAGCCATCTACAAGTTTTAAGAGTTTAAGTTAGATGACAAGTGTGCAAAATTTTAACATAAAAAAACATTTAATAGTTTACTATAGAGGGGATAAGAGAGGTAAGCATTCTATACTATGCATTTGACCATCTCTTTAGTTTAGAAAATAGTTTTTGATTTTCCCCCCATCCTATCTACCGACCAACCTAACTAGGCTGCTATGGTCTGAACACAGGCTCTGATACCAACCGTGGGCACCCCGGACTATATGTCCGAAGCGACCAGTTGTGTATACGGTCATGCTCCCATGATCAGTTTGCATTACACACAACTCGACATGGATATCATAGTCTCAATGTTCATTCAATACCAAATACAAGTCATACATCAATAGAGTCTTACATGGCCTCATCGGGCTCAAATAGCAGCGGAAAAGCAAAAGCATCAAGGGTAGGGACGACACAATCCACAGGGTAGATCTGAGCATAACACGTCCTAGTAGTCGCCGGTAGCATCGTCATCATATACCTTCTCCTCCAAGCCTGGCCGATGGAATAACCAGGGACAAAGCCGTGAGTACATACAAAGTACTCGCAAACCACCTAAAGAAAGAAACAAGGTTTTGTATACAAAAAATAATAGGCTGGCTATATGGTGGAGTTTTTCATAGGGATTTCCTATCTACTCAATATTATTATTAAGTTGGCAAGTTTTAAACTTGGCAAGTTTTATTTCCCACATTGCATTTGGATAAGTCAAGTCCAACCCTATAACAACACCATCATCGCGAACCATAAACTCGGTACCGGCTTTCTCATCTATTCCCCACAAAGTGTGGCCTCACTAGCTGTCCATGACCGTGGACTCCGGCTACTCGAATAGATTTACACTCTGCAGAGGTTGTACACTTTACCCACCACATTCGATACATCCGCCGTGTGTCCCCACGGATTGTCATACTTCAGTATGCGGGTCTCGGATAATCGACCTTAGTTTTCCCCTTGTATGCCCTAGTACAGGTGAATCCACCCCTTGCGTACTGCATGGACTTTCCGTGTGACAGGTCATGCTCCTCTTGGACCCAAGCCTGCACCATAGTCGAAGAGCACCAAGGTTCCTTCCGACACTAAGCCTAGCGAATTTCACCCATCAACTTCGAGGGCTATCGTATTCGTGGAATCACGCATCCATGTGTAGTTATAGGACCCCCGTACTAAGACAAACAAGCTTCCAACTAGCCCTGTCCCATACCAGAGTATAGTGGTTGTACTGTAATGCTAGATTTTGGCGGCACATATAGAGAGTCCCTCCAGACTTTTTCCATGTCCGACGATGTTCCACAATCCCGGCTATACCACCTTCTTAGGTGTATGCCGTACCAAGTAGGATGAAGTATGACTTTCCAAGTTGTTATGTAATGCTAAATACTAGAGCTGAGTGATGGTCTCGACAGAATGCCGGGATCATCGGGGTTCTACTTAGTTTTTCCCAAATAGGTAGGCTATGGGGTGGTGTGGAGTTTCTCTAATATAACTAATACAATCCCAAACCATATGAATATAATACTAGCATGATACAATATAAATGATACAAATAAAGAAAGAAAAAAAATGGGTAAAGCGGAGTTTGAGTTTTGACGGTGGCTTGCCTTCCTCGACGATGTACCCTGGATCGGCTTCTTCGGTGGCAAGGGAGGAGTCTTCACCTGCAACGTATGGCGTATCGTCTACACGTTGCGGAAGAAACAAATTCACCATTACAATCGGGCAAAACAAACAAGGCACACAACAATCATCTTCATTATCAAACAACAAGTAAATAAAAGAACAATTTGTACTAGCATTGAAATACTACATCAACACTTCAGAGTTGAATACCACAACAAGGCATTGGAAAAAAATTAATAGGATTACCACAACAAGAGTATATTAAAACAATTCTTAACTTGAGTTATGTTAAGGTATTCATTAACAACTTATTAACTTGTTTTATTTCCATAACCAAGTTCATAGCAATAACATACTGACCATATGCTAGTTTAATAATAAACTAACAACCAAATAGTACTAACATAAGATACAAAGGAAATAACTACCAATATTAGTAATAATAAGAATAATAATAAAAAGGGTCACAAATTTATTTAAGCCAAATAATATTCTACACACACAGAAAAATCAAGAATATTCATAGGAGTATATACAAATCAACATTTCATTTTTAGGGTTTACCGGGATTGATTAAAACTATTCTTAGCTGCTAAAAAGCACAATTAACTAGTTTAAACTAAAGCAATTAATTTGGTACTGCATAAAATTATTCTAAACATACAGAAAAATAAAACACAATTTTCTAAGCCACACATAATTTATTTCATAATTTTATGAGCTACGGTTATTTCTTTAGAATTATTTAAGCGCTGCAGTTTATGAAAAAGGAAAAAAATGACAGCCGGCCCATGGCTATTTGGCGCACACGGGCACTGTTTTTTTTTAAACGGGCCGAGCCCAGCGCAACAATAAGTTTTTTTTAAACGAAGGGGTATGGGGCTCCCTGGGCCGTTAGATCTGGGAAGATCGGACGGCCAGGGGCCCTTCTTCCAGCTCGGGCGGGCTGGAGCTCGGGAGGGGCTCCCATGGCGTCCAGGGGGGGCGGCCTGGCCTCGCCGGCGGCCCTCCGATGGCCGGCGGCCGGCGGCATGGGGCGGCGGAGGTTGGGGACCCCTGGGGGGTTCCATTTTTGCCCAAAAACGGGGCATGCAACGCGGAAGATGGCGGCGCTCGTGGCGGACAGTAGGGGCTCGAGGCGCTCACCGGAGGTGGTTCCGGTGACGGCGCGCGGCGTGGAGGGGCGGCGGGCGTAGAGGACGGCGAGGCGGCTTCGTTTTTGACGAATACGGCGGTCGGGGGCGACGGGGTTGACCACGGGTCGGGGTAGACGGCGGCGTGCAGGGGCTTCTCCGGCTCGGGTTCGTCGGCTCCTCCAGGCGGCGGCTCCTCGCCGGTGCAGCTCCGGCGTGGGGCGGAGGTGGAGAGGCTCACTGGCCTCTCCCTCCTCTCCTTCTTCTTCTCCCTCCTCCTCCTTCCTTCTTTCTTCCTTCTCCCGCTTCCTCTTGTGCTTCTTTTCTTTCTTCTGTTCGGGACGGTGTGGCTCGTGTGGGGTGGTGCTGGTGAGTGGAGTGAGGTGAGGAGGGGCGCTGGGGGTGGGGTTTTATAGCGAGGAGGGGAGGGGTGCGGGAGCAGGCGAGGCGAGCGGAGAGAGCGGCCTTCTCGTCTACTGGCCAGTCCAAGCGGTGCGAGGGCTTGCGTCACCGGGGAAGCCTGGGGGTGACGTCAGAGGAGGGAGGGTGCCATGCGGGCTGGGGGAGAGAGGGAGATGGGCTGCGGCCCAAGTAGTGTAGGTTTCTCCTCTTTTTTTTGTACTGCTAGTATTTATGTTGCAAATTCTACTCGTGTTTTTATTTAAGTTTGAATAAAAGTTTCAAACCCAAATCTTCTAAATACTTTTAAAACTTACAGAATTATTATTATTATAATTGTTTTTGGAAATTATAGAATATTTAATAAGGTTAATAATATTATTACTATTATATTAATAGCAAATAATCCTTTAGCACAGATTAAATATTTTAATTAAATATCTTTTGCTATAGAGATATTTTTAATTATTTAATTAGTGAATTTTTATAAAGACAAGCATTTATTTGGGAGTCATTTTATTGGCTTTAATTATTTAAGGGTCACTAAATGTGATTGTTTGAGGCTTGGTGCTGTGAGTTTGTACCACTATTTAGGTTGATTCTTTAGTCATGGAAAGGCAACCTCATAAGGAAGAGCAAAAATTAAGCATGGCAAGACAGGGCATAGCAATCAAAGTAAGGCATAGCCAAACAAAACAAGTAACAAGAAGGTATGATATGTCACTCTTACTATTATCACATCTCAACCAAGCAAAGTTTTTGTTACCCCTAATTTTTGGCTACTCTAATAACAGGGTAATAAAAGTCGGGATGTGACAATTGCTATGTTTGCTTTATATTTACTGTTTCTCCCCCCTTTATTCTCCGGTAGACCCTGCTGCTGCCGCCGACTACACCGCCCCTAAGTACGACTACTACGTCGATGACCCTACCCCTACCGTCGAGCTTCCAGGCAAGCAGAGCCATTCTCTTCCCCAGATATCGCCTATCTTTCCATACATTTCTTGAACTAGGCATTGCTGCTACTTCTACGTTACAATCCTATTCAACTGCATAGCTTATCATTGTTGCCCCTTGATTAATTTTCCGCTATCCTTTGCTGCCCTATATATATGTCTTATAATCAGCAGTTAGCCCCGCGCCTTGTTAGTCAATAGGATTAGATAGCGGGTCGTGATCACTCTGGGAGTGATCGTGGAAACGATACATTATAAACTGCTACAGGTACGATTCAGAGCAGACACCGATACAGGCCCCTACCCCGGTTCTGCCGAGCCACCTCAAGTGTGAGCTATCGAGGAGTAATCCTTGTACTCCACTCGAGGCTGACTTTGTATAGCCGGCCTAGGGTACTGATCCACGGGTGTCCTTAAAGGTAAGGAGTCGGGTGACCCCACGGTGCCCGCGCAAGGTATCCTAGCGGAACGACAGGTCAGATATCCTGTTGTACGAAAGTAGAGATCTTCCAAGAGAAAACGCGAGACAAGGTAAGGAGACAGTTCACCTTGTTGGTAGCCGCATAAGTTGGTGGGACGATAGGGCAGGCGGCCACTTGATCTGGTAATGGGGGTGGACCTGGCTGCTGTCGTTGTCCGCGGCTCACCTAAATAAGGAAAACGATGACGGTTGTTCCGACAGATAATAATTAAAATGCTTAATGGGTCAGCTGGATGACTTGAGTGGGTCGTCATGCCCTTTACGCACTACCTCCACGTGGGATTACGGTGTGGGCCTCTGCGTTGTAGCCTCGTTCGAGGGCTCTTCAGATGTCAGCTTTATATCGGGATGATTGCCGGGCTTGGACCGCTTACTCCAGTAGTGGGAAGTGGGTCTGCTTCACCGACCAGCCACGTACCGTGCAGGAGTACAAAGGACAGGGGTCCAAAGTTCCTTTGTACTTTGGATTTAGACCGGCGGATGGCCTCTCTGTTGAGCTCGAAGGATGGACTTCGGCATATTGGATAGCCTCGGTGGGGCATTCCCTAACAAGGTGTACGCCACCCTGGAGATCCGAGCATGTAGGGTAACAGTAGTGCAGCCCCTGCAGGGATGATAATCTATTCGGATAGCCATTTCCACGGTAATAGGACGCTTTATGCTGAAGCCAGACTCTACTACTACAAACTACTACTACTAAACAGATTGGTTCCGGGTTTTCTTCCTCGCAGGGAAGTCGAGGAGGGATTCTCGGAGGCATATGTAATTGTTATATAATACAACTTACTATTATACAATGTTGCAACAACTTCTGCTGCATTGTTATTACATTCATGCTATTGAACTGTTGGCTATTCTCTTCTCGATGCAAGACTCGTCGGAAGATGCTAGTCTTTGTTAGGCCTAGCTTCTTACCCTTATTCTGATTTCTATCTTGTAGTCCACTATATATAGCCTCCCCTTTCCATTTGATACATGCATAAATGCTTAGTAGCGGACGTAAGACTCGCGGGTATGCTAGATACTCACCTTTGCTTTATTTCCCCCTTTTTGTTTTGCCTGATCGGCCGCTGCAGTCGACGTTGGAGCCCAGGAGCAGGAGTACCCCGGAGGCGACTACTACGACGTCGAGTTCCCCGTTGACCAGGAGTAGTTCGGTGGATCCCAGGCAGGAGGCCTCGCCTGTTCGATCTGGTATCTCTGATGCTATTTGTGCTAGCCTTCTTAAGGAAAAACTTGACTAACTATGTCTGTACTCAGATATTATGATTGTATAACTTATGTTTTCGGATCCTCGTGATCCCTGGTATTGTAACATATTGGTTTATCCTTTGTGTTTAGTGTTGTGCTGTGATATTCTCACCGTGTCACCCTAATCTCAGCCGTGTACTCTGCGTGTATGATTACTGTACACAGATTGATTTTGGGGGCGTCACATCCATCGACGTTGCTTCCTCCCTCCATGAAGCGGGAGTAGTTCCTCCTCGGGGCTGAGGCCTTCTACAGTAGCTATGTGGTTAATTCTCTCTCCCATGATGTTATCTTCATTGTGATCATAGACAATGTTAATCTAGGGTGATCCCATGATGTTTCCCCTTCTTCTATGTATTGGATTGATGTACTCAATTGATATTATCTAGTATAATCTCCGAGACCATGGTGACAACGGTCTATTGGACATGGATTAGAAGAATATTTTCATGAGTGATTTCCTCTTTTGTGAATTGATTGAAGATTGAGAGTCTCTTGGTGCTTGTTTTGACTATCCTTGAGATATGTTGTGGTGATTGTGGTACTCTCTTTGGATGGTCGCGGTGACATTGGGAAATCCATAGATGAGAACTACGAACTCTAAGGTGTGCTTTTGTAGCCCTACATAATTCTTGTCCTCTCTTGATCACAAAGGAATGACCTCCGAGTTATGTCTCCTTGCATGTTTTAGTGGAAATATCATGTGATTAGCCTATGTTAATGTTGTTGGGAGTTGCCACTAGTGAAATTATGAAGCCTAGGCCTTGTTTCTCGCCATTGTTACACCGTTTGTGCTCACGTTTACTACTTGCTACCTTGCTGTAATTTTTATTACAGATTTATATTACCTTGCTTTGCCACCCATATCACTTGTATTACCATCTCTTCACTGAACTAGTGCACCTATACAACTCCTAGTTGTATTAGATGTGTTGGGGACACAAGAGACTTCTTGTATCTTAATTGCAGGGTTGCTTGAAAGAGACCATCTTCAACCTCTACTTCCCTGAGTTCGATAAACCTTAGGTCATCCACTTGAGGGAAATTGCTGCTGTCCTACAAACCTCTGTGCTTGGAGGCCCAACATAGTCTACAAGAATAGAAGCGTGCGTAGACATCAAGCTATTTCTGGCGTCGTTGCCGGGGAGGTAAGAGTTTGCAGGTATATCTTTAGATCTTGGAATTAAATCTTTTCGTTTCTTTTTTTTATTTTCACTACTTAGGCTTATGGAAAACCGCACTCTTAGTTTTCTGCTTGGGGAAGGCCGCTTTACCACACTTTTGGTAGAGAAGTCTCCTCCACCTACTGAATGCATCCCATTCGAAATACCACTTGGGTTAGGAATGATTGTTATGACGGGACAGTCAGTCCTAGTATTCATTTGTCGAAACTTACAGAACTTTGTCAGTTGTTTAAGATTTCAGGTTTGACAAGAGATGGAGTCATGTGGAAATTATATGCCTTGTCAATGAAAGGAAAAGCATTGGAATGGTATAGGCTACTAGATGATTCTCACCTGTCGGTTTGGGAAGAGATGAAGTCTCTCTTTTACTCCAAGTTTTATCCTCTCCATGAAGTCCATGAGAATAGGAATTATCTTTATTATTTCTATCCTCATGACGGAGAGAGCATAGCTCAAGCTTGGGGTAGACTCGAAAATTTAATGCTAAAATGTCCTAACCATGGGCTCCCCAAAGATATAATTGTTACAAATTTCTATGTGAGGCTCTCTCAACAGGATAAAGAAATGCTCGATGCTTCCTCTATGGGTTCTTTCACAAACGAAAAGATTGGTGCTAAATGGGAACTCCTTGAAAGAATTCAACGCAATACTGAAGGTTGGGAGATCGTTAAAGGTAAAGAGTTAGGTATAAATTATGAGTATGATTGCATTAAGTCCTTTGTTGAAAGTGCAAGTTTTAATAAGTTTAGTGCTAAGTTTGGGCTTGACTCTCAACTCCTTCTTGATTTCCTCAAATATTTTTCTTCACATCTTAATATGCCTAAGGAAAATTGGATCAAGCATCATCAACCTTTTAAAGAGATTTGCAAAGAAAATGAAATTGTTAATGATAATTGCAACATGCATGATCCATTTCCTGAAAATGAAGTTTTATATAAGCATGTTAATTTTTGTGGAGTGGATAGACCTTGTGAAAGGCATATGATTGAAGAAGAGTATTTTAAGCAACGTAAGCATGAAAGAACAATCACTTGGGTGAAATATTTAAACAAAATTGCTAGACAATTGTGTGACCTTTATCCTTTTACTTGTGAATTTTGTGGTATAGAGGGTCACTTTAATTTTCAATGCATGTACTTTCAAAACATAACTGTTAACCAATTGTGTGATAACATGATTACTTCTGATCTTTATGATGAACTTATGTTATTTTTGATGTGTGAAGAGTTATCAGAAAAAACTTCTTGGCTAGATGATAATGCCTTAAGAATAAACAACACTTTGCAAAAATGTCATCTCTATTGTGTTGTTAATTGCCATGAAAATGATTACATAAGTAAGATTAGAAAGGAGGGAACTTTATCAAAGTAAAAAATGTCTCTTATGTTTCCACTAATAAAAAGGAGAGTTTCTCCCAAGTTTCCCCTATTTTTTATAATGATAAACCAGAATATGTGGAGAAGCTTCCTCTCCAGCCACTCCCTCCTAAGGTGAAGAAGAAGAAGAAGAAGAAGAAGAAAAAGAAGAGGGGGGAGGTGGAACAAGAAGGAAGAAGAATGGGTATCAACTTGGCCTGAGCATATTCCTCACACCAACTTTTATCCAAACGGTCGTAAGTTTAAAGAAGATGGTGAAGTTTATTGCCTTCATTATCATCTTGATGATACATCCGTAGGTACTATTGAAGATGATTTTAACTATGATATGCATGTTACTTATTGTGATTGGGAAGATGATGATAATGCTACTTATGATCTTGAAAATCTTTTTGGTACCAACTATGAAAGTGATGACATGGAAAGCTCTAAGCTTGGGGATGATAGGATTGCAAGTCCTTTCCCCATTAGTGATGTGATAATTGATAAATCTTCTGCTAGTAAGAATAAAGAAAACATGTTTACAAATATAGTTGCTAGCAATGATAATGCTCTTCTCTACTATGATGATGTAATAACTCCTACCTATAGTGATTGTAAAGATACCTATGACATAAGGAGAAATTATCCTTATGAAATTGGTCATAATCATGGAGGGAATTACTCCCTTGCTGAACACCATCTTCCTAGTACACAATTAATCTATAGTGTTCAAGTTGTTTATGATAGTCCTACTCCCACTATTACCAATGAGAAAGATTATGCTTATGTGGAGAGTAAGAGTACGTTTTTGCATGTGGATCATGGTAACAATGCTTTATGCGATACTTATATTATTGATTTTATTCATGATCCCACTGAAAATTATTATGAGAAGGGAACTTATGCTCATAGATATTTCAATAATATCAAGTTCCCTCTCTCTATGTTGAAGGTTTTAAAGCTGCACTTGTTTTTCCTTCCTATTCTTACTGCTTTGTGCTTCAATGAATTATTATATTGCAATATTCCTATGCATAGGAAGCATGTTAGACTTAAATGTGTTTGGTATTTTCTTCTTGATGCTCTCTTTTGTTCTTCAACTATTATTCCTACGAGATCATCATTAAAATCTTAAGCCTATCTTTATGGCTATAAAGAAAAAGCTCTAGGGAGACAACCCTTGTTATACTTACTTTAAGTTTTTACTTTCAGTTTTTAGTGGTCTTGATGCTTGTTACTACTGTAGCAACATCATTGTATCTTTATTTTCAAGCTTTGTGCCAAGTTTTAGTCTTCGATTGCAAGAAAGTTCAAAAGTTGTGATGTGCTGTTCAGAAACAGATTCTGTCCACTTGACGAAACAATTAGCCAAAAATCACCAGATCATCTTTTTGATCTGAATTGTTTTGACAGTATGCTCTATACAATTAGCTTTCATGCATATGTTCTGAGTTTTTTGATTTGAGTTGCAGAAGTACCCCGAAAAAATTATTTACTACCTGCTCGTCTGTTTTTCACAGATTCTGCCACGTTTTGCGTTTTCATCGTTTTGCAAATCTTAAGCTTGCTTTTTATTTGAAAAAACTTTTTGGCAATATTTATTTCCAGTGGAGAAAATTTATTTTATTATGGGTACTAACCACTCCAATCAGCTTATGATGAGTTCCGTATGAAGGGAGTTTTCAAGTATGCAAAGGAAGATGATGAAAGAAGATTCGGGAGTGTCAAGCGCTCAAGCTTGGGGATGCCACGATGCACCCCCAAGAAATATACAAGGAAACTCAAGCGTCTAAGCTCGAGGATTCCCCCGTGCGTCCCCTTCTCCATCAACAATCATCAGTTCGTCCTTCTCCATGCTATATTTTTATCACTTCATATGTTATGTGCTAAACTTGGAGCGTCCCGCTCTTTACCTTTTAGTTTGGTTAGTTTTTATTGCTGTTCATAAAAATTTGGATCCTAGCTTCATTTTTTGGGAGAGAAACACGCTCCACTCCACCCTAGAACACAACATAGGATTGCATGCTTATCTTTCTTTTTGTGTGGGTTCTTTGTCTTTTCATAGCTACTGTCATGCTTAGCTCTTAGTTTTCATGCTTATATTTTGAAGAGCTTTTATTCAGGTTGATTTAGTAACTCTCTTGAGTTATCATGCTTATCTTGTTTAGAGAGTTGGCTTGTTGCACTGAGTTGTGTGTCTTGCATGATGATACGACCCAAACGTATCTATAATTCCTGCTTGCTCCATGCATGTTTCGTGTGATATTGCTATGTTTTTTATATACTTTCATATAGCTTTATAAAATATTTTGGAACTAACCTATTAATGGTTGAAAGAGTGCACAAGTTCTTTTTTTTCTACTTTATGTGTAGGAATTACTTGGATAAAGGAAAAATCACAAAAAAGAACCTTGTAGGAGTTGGACTCTAACTCTCCCGAAATCTGTCCCCACCAGACAGGTTTTAAAGATCGCCTCGGAAACGCTAGAATACGTCCTCAAACGGAAAAACTTAAAACTACAAAGTTGTAGGGAATTTGTTTCCGGTGGATTTAGACATAAAATTCGGCCCAATCGGAGTTCATATGCTTACAGAAACCCCGAAATAAAGAAGACGTAATCTAGATAACGGGAATCCGAGAGTCTATATAAAGAGAGGAAACCTAGGGAGCAACTAATTAGGGAGTACTCGTTCGCAGCCCGCTCCAGCGAATAGCGCCACGTGTCGCGCTCACAGCGATCCCTCAGGATTTCATTTTTTTATTTTTGTGTACGCGTTTTTATGTTTAAAATTGGTTTTTTCGGTGGTTTTTTTGACTTTTCCGGTTTTCACACGTTTTTTCTATACGTTTTGGTGAAAAAAAATCAAAAAAAAATTTCGAAAAAAAAGAGGCACGACCTTACCTCTGCGGGAGGCACGAGTCATGCCTCGTGCCTCCGAAAAAGGCACTCGTGCCTCCTTTTTTGAGGCACTCGTGCCTCAAAAAACAGGAAAAACAAAAAAGCGTGAAAAGGCACTATCGTGCCTTTTTTGAGGCACTCGTGCCTCCTTTTTAGAGGCACTCGTGCCTCTAAAAACAGGAAAAACAGAAAAACGTGAAAAGGCACTCGTGCCTTTTTTGAGGCACTCATGACTCTTTTTTGAGGCGCTCGTGCCTCCTTTTTTGAGGCACTCGTGCCTTTTTGATGCACTCGTGCCTCTAAAAACAGGAAAAACAGAAAAACGTGAAAAGACACTCGTACCTTTTTTGAGGCACTCGTGCCTCTTTTTTTAGGCGCTCGTGCCTCCTTTTTTGAGGCGCTCGTGACTCTTTTTTGAGGCACTCGTGCCTCCTTTTTTGAGGCACTCGTGCCTCTAAAAAACAGGAAAAACGGAAAAGCACCAGAGCGCGCCACTTGGCGCGCGCGCGAAGCGCCAAGTGTCGCGCCCGGAGGAAACGCGGTACTCGTTGCAACGAGTACTCTTAAACTATTGATTTCGGCCTCGGGAGCAACTAATTAGGGAGTACTCGTTCGCAGCCCGCTCCAGCGAACAGCGCTACGTGTCGCGCTCACAGCGATCCCTCAGGATTTCAATTTTTTTTATTTTTGTGTACGCGTTTTTTATGTTTAAAATTGGTTTTTTCGGTGGTTTTTTCGGCTTTTCCGGTTTTCGCACGTTTTTTCTATACGTTTTGGTGAAAAAAAATCAAAATTTTTTTTCGAAAAAAAAGAGGCACGACCTTACCTCTGCGGGAGGCACGAGTCATGCCTCATGCCTCCTAAAAAGGCACTCCTGCCTCCTTTTTTGAGGCACTCGTGCCTCAAAAAACAGGAAAAACAAAAAAACGTGAAAAGGCACTATCGTGCCTTTTTTGAGGCACTCGTGCCTCCTTTTTAGAGGCACTCGTGCCTCCTTTTTTGATGCACTCATGCCTCTAAAAACAGGAAAAACAGAAAAAGGTGAAAAGGCACTCGTGCCTTTTTTGAGGCACTCGTGCCTCTTTTTTGAGGCGCTCGTGCCTCCTTTTTTGAGGCGCTCGTGCCTCTTTTTTTAGGCCCTCGTGCCTCCTTTTTTGAGGCGCTCGTGACTCTTTTTTGAGGCACTCGTGCCTCCTTTTTTGAGGCACTCGTGCCTCTAAAAAACAGGAAAAAACGGAAAAGCACCAGAGCGCGCCACTTGGCGCGCGCGCGAAGCGCCAAGTGTCGCGCCCGAAGGAAACGCGGTACTCGTTGCAACGAGTACTCTTAAACTAGTGATTTCGGGAAACCTAGGTCAAAGGGCACCACGAAATTTCCTCCCCCTTGGCAGCCGTCTTGAGGGGGAGATCAATCTCCACAGCAGCACTATCTCCAAGGAAGAAGAAGGGGCCAAGGGCTGCTGCCCCCAAGGGCCGTGGCCGTGGAAGTGGCCATCGCCGCCGTCGTGGCCTCCGCCGCCACCATCTCCTTCATCTTCTCCGGGCTGCACCTCTCCATCAAAAAATCTCTCTCTCTCACCATGTCCATGTGTGAGTAGTTCCTCCTCGTAGCTAAGGCTTGTATCTTGATCTATGTGGTTTCTCTCTCTCCCATGATGTGATCTTTCTTGTGATCATTGGCAATGTTAATCTAGGATGATCCCATGATGTTTCCCCTTCTTCTATGTATTGGATTTGATGTACTCACTTGATCCTATCTAGTATAATCCCCGAGACCATGGTGACAGCGGTCTATTGGACATGGGTTAGAAGAATATTATCATGAGTGATTTCCTCTTTTGTGTGTGGATTGAAGATTGAGTCTTTTGGTACTTGTCTTTGACTATCCTTTAGATATGTTGTGGTGATTGTCGTACTCTCTTTGGATGGCCGCGGTGACATTGGGAAATCCATAGATGAGAACTACGAACTCTGAGGTGTGCTTTTGTAGCCATACACAATTCTCGTCCTCTCTTGATCACAAAGGAATGACCTCCGAATACGTCTCCATTGCATGTTTTATGGGAAATATCATGTGATTAGACTATGTTAATGTTGTTGGGAGTTGTCACTAGTGAAAGTATGAAGCCTAGGCCTTGTTTCCACCATTGCAATACCGTTTGTGCTCACGTTTACCACTTGTTTCCTTGCTGCACTTTTTATTACAGATTTATATTACTTTGTTTTGCCACACCTATCACCCATATTTTACCATCTCTTCGCCGAACTAGTGCACCTATACAGCTCCTAGTTGTATTAGGTGCGTTGGGGACACAAGAGACTTTTTGTATCTTAATTGCAGGGTTGTTTGATAGAGACCATCTTCAACCTCTTCTTCCCTTAGTTCGATAAACCTTAGGTCATCCACTTGAGGGAAATTGCTGCTGTCCTACAAACCTCTGCGCTCGGAGGCCCAACATAGTCTACAAGAATAGAAGCGTGCGTAGACATCAAGCTATTTCTGGCGCCGTTGCCGGGGAGGTGAGTGCTTGAAGGTACATCTTTAGATCTTGCAATTATTTCTTTTTGTTTCTTGTTTTTATTTTCACTAGTTAGGATTTATGGAAAACAACAAAAATATTATGAGAGAGCATTATGAGCTCTACCTTGAGTTGGGACATGAAGTGTTTGAAGATAAAATCAAAAAGCCTATGGAGCTTTACTATTTGCACAACACTCATGCTAGTAGTAATGTTATTTGCATGTCTTCTTTGAATACTTTTGATGCTAATGATATGCAAAGCTATAAGCTTGGGGATGGTACGTTTTATGAAGATGATCTTTTTAGCCCCCCAAGTTTTGATGAGGAAATTTATTTTGATGATACTTTTCCTCCTATTTATGATGATTATTGTGATGACACTTATGCTATAAAGAATAAATTTTTACAAGTGCACCATGATAAGAATGATTCATGTGATAGCTATTTTGTTGAGTTTGCTCCCACTATTACTAATGAGAAGGATTTTGCTTATGTGGAGAGTAACATATTTTCTATGCTTGTGGATCATGATAAGAAATTTTTATGGGATACTTATATTGTTGAGTTTATTCATGATCCCACTGGAAATTATTATGAGAGGGGAACATATGCTTATAGATATTTCAATAATATCAAGTTCCCTCTCTTTATGTTGAAGGTTTTGAAGTTGCACTTATTTTGGCTTCCTATGCTAATATCTTTATGCTTCCATAAGTTATTTCTCTACAAGATCCCTTTGCATAGGAAGCATGTTAGACTTAAATGTGTTTTATATTTTCTTCTTGATGCTCTCTTTTGTTCTTCAACTCTTATTCCTTATTCCTGTGAGAGCATCATTAAAATCTTAAGCCTATCTTTATGGCTATAAAGAAAGAGCTCTAGGGAGACAACCCTTGTTATCTTTACTTTGAGTTTTTACTTTCTGTTTTTAGTGGTCTTGATGATTGTTACTACTGTAGAAACATCATTGTATCTTTATTTTTCAAGCTTTGTGCCAAGTATAGCCTCATATGACAAGGGAAGTGAAAGTTGTGACATGCTGTCCAGAAAACAGATTCTGTTCTCGTGACGGGAAAAATCAGAATAAATCACCTGTTCATCTTTTTGAGCTGAATTTTTTTACATAGCGTTCTCTATAAAATTACGGAACTTTCGTATGTTCTGAGTTTTTTTATTTGAGTTGCAGAAGTACCCCTAAAAAATTCTTTACTACCTGCTGTTCTGTTTTTCACAGATTCTTCCACGTTTTGTCTCTCCTAACTTTTGCAAACCTTAAGCTTGCTTTTTCTTTGCAAAAACCTTTTGGAAATCTTGAGAAACAGTAGCTTTTCAATAATATCTTTATATCCAGTGGGGAAAAATTATTATGGGTACTATCCTCGCTAATCAGATTATGATGAGTTATGTATGAAGGGAGTTTTCAAGTGTGCGAGGGAAGATGATGAAAGAAGATTCGGGAGTGTCAAGCGCTCAAGCTTGGGGATGCCCCCATGCATCCCCAACAAATATTCAAGGAGACTCAAGCGTATAAGCTTGGGGATGCCCCCGTGCATCCCTTCTCCATCAACAATCATCAGTTCGTCCTTCGTCTCACTATATTTTTCTCACTTCATGCGTTATGTGCTATGCTTGGAGCGTCTCGCTCTTAGGTTTTATTTTTAGTTTTCTTTAGCTTTGCTTTCTGTTCATAACAAGTTAGATCCCGTCTTACTTTGTGTGGGAGAGAAACACGCTCCGTTTGAACTAGAACACATCATAGAATTCTTCATGCCTATCTTTTTGCTGTTATGTGTTCTTTATCTTTTCGTAGCTACTGTCATGTCTAGTTTTAGTCTTAGTTTGTCTTAGCAAGAGCCTTGTCTTTTGTTTAGTTTGTCGCTGGAACTCTCTTTAGTTTTCATGTTTATCTTGTTAAGAGAGTTGGTTGTTGCACTGAGTTGTATCTTGTCTTGAAAGTAGGTAATTGAGGTTGCTATTTAATTTTAGTAGTAACTTGCAATGGTTTTGAGGTATTGATGTGAGTAATGTTTGAACTTTTGGTGTCAAGAGCTCTAGCCTATTAGTGATAGGTGTCGTATTTTGGGCAATCCGCGTGTATTTTCAAAACCTACAAAACTAGTTGAGAACTCTAGCTACTAGATGGATCACTACTCTTCTGATGGGTCGGATATTAGAGTACACTCACGTACCATGAGTCGAGGATGCGCAAGGATAACCAAACCCCCATACACTCCTCCTCAGGGTACCTGTCTCTTTGTGAACCTCCTTACTAGATTGAGAGTTACCGATAATAAGTGCATGAGTTCTTCGGACTAATGTAAGTATTAAAAGTTGACACTTCCACCTCCTCATATTTGCTAGCCTCTCCTGTGCCGTGCATTGCTTTCTTCTCACTCCGAGAGTTGGCGCCCACCTTCGCCGGTACATCCAAACCCTTGGCATGATACGCTCTGTCATCATAAACCTCCTTATATCTTTCCTCAAAACAGCCACCATACCTACCTATCAAGGCATTTCCATAGCCTTTCCGAGATACATTGCCATGCAACATCCACCTCTTCATGACTTGATCTTCATGTCATACATGTTCCTGCTACACTGGCAGCGGCATACATTTGCATCATGATAGTTATATCTTCTTTATGTGAGTACCTTTGTAAAGTGTGAAAGATCTCCTATATTCTTGTAAAATATAGAGTGTTGCCCCTAAAGTGAGGAAAAGATCCCAAAGAGGACAAAATCAAAAGATCCCAAAGAGGACAAATGAGAGTTAAATAGAAAGAGCCATTGAGGCCACAAAAAAATAAAAAAAAATAGAAAAAAGAGAAAAATAAAAATAAAAAGAGAGAAGGGGGCACACTACTATTCCTTTTGAGAGATCCACACTATTACTTCATCCTCTATCCCTTGTACTCCATAGAGATCATCATCATGCATATAGCTATGTGGGGACCTTCACACTATAGAATTTGGCTTGTATATTCCAATGATGAGCCTCCTCAAACGAGCTCTAGGTCTTCTTGAGCAAGCAAGTTAGATGCACCCCCACTACTTCCCTTGGAGAGCTTTTAGCTCACATGTGCATCCGTTGCATGGAAATCCCTACTCCTCACATCATATCTATCATTTGGCTTTCTCTCGCCTATGATTGTTCTCATTGATGTGAGCCTTTCACACCATTTTTGTCTTCCTCCTCCACCTTTTCTCTCTTTGCCATCCTAAGTGTCAACTTTCTTGCTTACGCTCATCCATTGCGTGAGTGCTCAAAATGTCGAAAAGGAGTGGATCATTTTGACTTGTACCTGGCTAGTGGTCTGGGGATGAGTCAAGATAAGATTCGAAAGAAGACCAAGTGTGAAACTTTAGTAGATTGAGTTCTCAACACAAAAATATTTTTTCTCGTATATCCCTATCCCCTTTCTTGCACGCAAACACCATTTGAAGAAATTCGAGTCACGGACTGCGAGAGCTCTTGCACCGTTATGTTCTTATGTTGCTTGTTTCAATGCTAATATAGACTCTTGCCTATTATGACTTGAATTGAATTACATGCCTTGATTGCTTGACTTAAGAGTTCTTATATGGTTGGTAGGATGTCACCACATAAATTATGCTTGTTATCAATTACCCACTCGAGGACGAGCAGGAATTAAGCTTGGGGATGTTGATACGTCCCAAACGTATATATAATTTCTGCTTGCTCCATGCATGTTTTGTGTGATATTGTTATGTTTTTGATATATACTTTCATATATATCTTTATAACATATTTTGGAACTAACCTATTAATGGTTGCAAGAGTGCACAAGTTCTTGTTTTTCTACTTTATGTGTAGGAATTATTTGGATAAAGGAAAAATCACAAAAAGGAGCCTTGTAGAAGTTGGACTCTAACTCTCCCGAAATATGTCCCCACCAGACAGGTTTTAAAGATCGCCTCGGAAACGCTAGAAGACGGCCTCAAACGGAAAAACTTAAAACTACAAAGTTGTAGGGAATTGTTTTCCGATGGATTTAGATATAAAATTCGACCCAACCGGAGTTCGGATGCTTCCAGAAACCCCGAAATACCGAAGAAGTAATCTGCATGACGGGAATCCGAGAGTCTATATAAAGACAGGAAACCTAGGTCAAAGGGCACCACGAAATTTCCTCCCCTTGGCAGCCGTCTTGAGGGGGAGCTCAATCTCCACAGCAGCACCATCTCCAAGGAAGAAGAAGGGGACAAGGGCCGCTGACCCCAAGGGCCGTGGCCGTGGCCGTCGTGGCCGCCGCCGCCGCCATCTCCTTCATCTTCTCCGGGCCGCACCTCTCCATCAACAAATCTCTCTCTCTCACCATGTCCATGTGTGAGTAGTTCCTCCTCGGGGCTAAGGCTTGTATCTTGATCTATGTGGTTTTTCTCTCTCCCATGATGTGATCTTTCTTGTGATCATTGGCTATGTTAATCTAGGGTGATCCCATGATGTTTCCCCTTTTCTATGTATTGGATTTCATGTACTCACTTGATCCTATCTAGTATAATCCCCGAGACCATGGTGACAGCGGTCTATTGGGCATGGGTTAGAAGAATATTATCATGAGTGATTTCCTCTTTTGTGTGTGGATTGAAGATTGAGAGTCTTTTGGTGCTTGTCTTTGACTATCCTTTAGATATGTTGTGGTGATTGTCGTACTCTCTTTGGATGGCCGCGGTGACATTGGGAAATCCATAGATGAGAACTACGAACTCTGAGGTGTGCTTTTGTAGCCCTACACAATTCTCATCCTCTCTTGACCACAAAGGAATGACCTCCGAGTACGTCTCCATTGCATGTTTTATGGGAAATATCATGTGATTAGACTATGTTAATGTTGTTGGGAGTTGTCACTAGTGAAAGTATGAAGCCTAGGCCTTGTTTCCACCATTGCAATACCGTTTGTGCTCACGTTTACCACTTGTTTGCTTGCTGCACTTTTTATTACAGATTTATATTACTTTGTTTTGCCACACCTATCACCCATATTTTACCATCTCTTCGCCGAACTAGTTCACCTATACAAGTCCTAGTTGTATTAGGTGTGTTGGGGACACAAGAGACTTTTTGTATCTTAATTGCACGGTTGCTTGAGAGATACCATCTTCAACCTCTACTTCACTGAGTTCGATAAACCTTAGGTCATCCACTTGAGGGAAATTGCTGCTATCCTACAAACCTCTGCGCTTGGAGGCCCAACATAGTCTACAAGAATAGAAGCGTGCGTAGACATCACATGAGTAGGTAATTAAGGTTGCTATTACAAGTGTAGTGGTAAGTTGCAATAGTTTTAAGGTATTGATTTGAGTAATGTTAGGACTTTTGGTGCCAAGAGCTTGAGCCTATTAGTGATAGGTGTCGTATTTTTGGCAATCTGTGCTTATTTTCAAAAACTACAAGAAAATAGTTGAGAACTCTAACTACTAGATGGATTGCTAACCTCTGGAGGGGTTGGAATATATAGATTAACCTCATGTACCATGGGTTGAGGATGCGCAAGGATAACCAAACCTCCATATACTCCTCCTCGGGGTACTTGTCTCTTTGTGAACCTCCTGATTAGATATAGAGTTACCGACAATAAGTGCATGAGTTCTTCGAACTAATGCGAGTATTTTATTATTGACACTTCTACCTTCCATATTTTGCTAGCCTCTTCGGTACCGTGCATTGCCCTTTCTCATCTTGAGAGTTGGTGTAAACTTCGCCGGTGCATCCAAACCCTTGGCATGATACGCTTTGTCATCATAAACCTCATTATATCCTTCCTCAAAATAGCCACCATACCTACCTATCAAGGCATTTCGATAGCCTTTCCGAGATATATTGCCATGCAACATCCACCATCTCATGACTTGATCTTCATGTCATACATGCTTTTACTTGATTCAGGAGCCGCATTCTAGTTAGGCTTTGCCCTTATTATTGCTACATGACGCGCTAGTATCATTGCATATCCTGCTACACTGGCAGAGGAATACATTTTCATACATCATGATAGTTTTCATCTTTCTTTATGTTGAGTACTTCTTGTAAAGTGTGAAGATCTTCTTTATATTCTTGTAAAATATAGAGTGGTGCCCTTAACTGAGGAAAAGATCCCAAAGAGGACAAATTAAAAGATACCAAAGAGGACAAATGAGAGATAGATAGAAAGAGCCAATGAGGCCACAAAAATACAAAAAAATAGAAAAAAGAGAAAACGAAATAAAAAGAGAGAAGGGGGAAACACTACTATTCCTTTTGTAAGATCCATACTCATACTCCATTGTCATATTTGTACTCCATAGAGATTATAGTTCATGCATAACTATGTGGGGACCCTTACACTATAGAACTTGGCTTGCATATTCCAAGGATAAGCCTCCTCAAATGTGCTCTAGGTATTCATGAGCAAGAAAGTTGGATGCACCCCCACTAGTTCCATTGGAGAGCTTACCTTAGCTCATATGTGCATACGTTGCATGGCAATCCCAACTCCTCACATCATATCTATCATTTGGCTTTCCCTCGCCTGTGATTTTCCTCATTGATGTGAGCCTTTCACACCTTTTTTGTCTTCCTTCCCCATCATTTATCTCTTTTCCATCCTAAGTGCCAACGTATCTTGCTCGCGCTCATCCATTGCATGAGTGATCAAAGTCGAAAGGGAGAGGATCTGTTTGACTTGTACCTGACTAGTGGTCTGAGGACGAGTCAAAATAAGATCCCGAAGGAGACCAAGTGTGAAGTTTTAGTAGATTGAGTTCTCAATTAAACTATATAGTATTTTTATGCTCTAAACCCGTCTCCCACTTCTTGCATGCAAACACCATTTGGAGACATTCGAGTCACGGACTACGAGAGCTCTTGCACCTTTATGTTCTTATGTTGCTTGTTTCAATACTAGATATAAACTCTTGCTTATTATGACTTGACTTGAATTGCATATCTTGCTTGCCTTACTATAAAGTTCTTTTATGTTGGTAGCATGTCACCACAGAAATTATGCTTATTATCATTTACCTACTCGGGGACGAGCAGGAATTAATCTTGGGGATGTCGATACGTCCCAAACGTATCTATAATTTCTGCTTACTCCATTCATGTTTTGGGTGATGTTGATATGTGTTTGCTAAACTTTTATACCATTTTCAACATATTTGGACTAACCTAATAACTCAGTGCACCCAGTGGCAGTTTCTGTCTGCTGATGTCTGTGAATTGAAGGTTTATACCCATATTTACAGTGGCCAAAAAATCCATAAAACATATATAGAAAATCAGCGTTCCAGAAGACTCCAGACGCCCGAAGGAGAGCCGGAGGGGGGCCACCCCCTCCCAGGCGGCCTGCCCGCGCGGCCTAGGGGGAGGCCGCGCCACGAGGCCTAGGGGGAGGTCGCGCCACGAGGCCTCCTGGGCGAGTGAGACCTCCCTTGGTGCCCCCCTTTGGCCCTATTTTTACCCCCGCGGAGGAAACCCTGATTCCAGAACTCCTTCCAGAAGTGATTCCGATATCCACCGCCATCGCCAACAAGCTTAGGGGGACCAAAATTCATGTGCCGGCACCCTGCCGGGACGGGGAAGTGACCCCGGATTCATCTCCATCGACGTTGCTTCCTCCCTCCATGAAGCGGGAGTAGTTCCTCCTCGGGGCTGAGGCCTTCTACAGTATCTATGTGGTTAATTCTCTCTCCCATGATGTTATCTTCATTGTGATCATAGGCTATGTTAATCTAGGGTGATCCCATGATGTTTCCCCTTCTTCTATGTATTGGATTGATGTACTCACTTGATCTTATCTAGTATAATCTCCGAGACCATGGTGACATCGGTCTATTGGACATGGATTAGAAGAATATTTTCATGAGTGATTTCCTCTTTTGTGAATTGATTGAAGATTGAGAGTCTCTTGGTGCTTGTCTTTGACTATCCTCGAGATATGTTGTGGTGATTGTGGTACTCTCTTTGGATGGCCGCGGTGACATTGGGAAATCCATAGATGAGAACTACGAACCCCGAGGTGTGCTTTTGTAGCCCTACATAATTCTCGTCCTCTCTTGATCACAAAGGAATGACCTCCGAGTTACGTTTCCTTGCATGTTTTAGTGGAAATATCATGTGATTAGACTATGTTAATGTTTTTGGGAGTTTCCACTAGTGAAAGTATGAAGCCTAGGCCTTGTTTATCGCCATTGTTACACCGTTTGTGCTCACGTTTACTACTTGCTACCTTGTTGTAATTTTTATTACAGATTTATATTTCATTTCTTTGCCACCCATATCACTCGTATTTTACCATCTCTTCGCCGAACTAGTGCAACTATACAACTCCTAGTTGTATTAGGTGTGTTGGGGAAACAAGAGACTTCTTGTATCTTAATTGCAGGGTTGCTTTAGAGAGACCATCTTCAACCTCTACTTCCCTGAGTTCAATAAACCTTAGGTCATCCACTTGAGGGAAATTGTTACTGTCCTACTAACCTCTACGCTTGGAGGCCTAACATAGTCTACAAGAATATAAGCGTGCGTAGACATCATTCACCACCATGGTTATACCCGAAGCCAAATTTAAGTCTGCAGGCGCAAACGTCACCGCGAAAATGAGCCATGGATACTGGCTAGCCAAGTGGACCAATGCTTCTTCATTACCGACCCATCAAAGTCTAGCCGCGTTGTAGTGAGGAGAGGCAAAAGAAACATCATCGGAATGGATGGAGTCGCCAATGAGAAAGATTTTGACAAGTACGGCGACCCGAAGATGGAAGATGACTACGCCACTCAGGATACATACACCTCAAACCTATCGAAGAAAGGTCTCCCATTCAAGAGGAAAAGTGAAGGCGTCCCGGGCCAAAATTATTCAACCACGACAAAGAAGGGCAAGAAGAAGATCGTGAGGAAACGCTAGCTAGCTGCAAATTTAAGAAAATATTTTGTAATTTTTGATCATATTCTTATGTTTGGATCATAGTTTGAATTGTATGCACGTCGACGATACACAATCGAAGCAGCATGCCTAACTCCTTAAAAATGATTCTTTGCTCTTTATCTATCTTAGGGGGTATTTGGTTCGCGTAATGCATTGAGTGTCATGATTCCATTCCACTAGAATGCATGGATCGGTTCCGTCTTTGTATTTAGTAGGAATAGTTCGAAGGAATGGAATGGTTAGCCCGCAAAAAAGATGAAATGGTCAGCCCGCAAAATATGAAATGGGCAGCCCGCAAATAAAATGAAATGGTTAAACTCTAATTAAAAAATGAAATGGTGCTTAGGGGTGGCGCATTCAGCCGAAATGCTCCACTAAGGGTGCTTAGGGGTGACACATTCTGTAGAAATGCGCCACCAAGTGGATCCTTATGTGTGGCGCATCTAACATTCTTAAGAAGTTGCTCCCCACCACACCTATTCTTTTACCATGAACACATGCCACCTCATCAAAGGCCCACCATAATACGCATGAGAATAAGCTTTTCATTATTAGTTGATCTCATGCACACATTCCTCTCACCACACATGCCACCTCATCAAAGCTTCATTCAACATGCATGAAATCTTCTCCAATATATTATGTCACTTATATTCAATAAATATTTTTAACAATACAATAATAAAATATACGACATAACATGCATTTTTTATTTTTAGTTTATTTATATTATTAATTCAACTTCTCATGTTACATAAAATTAAATCATTCAAAATATATTAAAATCGATTTCCGCAGCAACGCGCGGGGTATTTTCTAGTTACTACAGAATGCGCCACCCCTAAGCCTTGACCTATCCAACTACCCCTTCCCCTGCTCGCACATCAACCATCCCCCCTTTAGCTGTCGCCTTACCGGAGCACTCTCCCCTTCCCCTCGACGCCGGATCCTCCCTCGACACCACCGCGGAGGAGCCCACCGGAGCTGCCACCCCAAAGCCGCCTCGACGCCACCGGAGCCGCCATCCCGGAGCCCCCCCGACACCCATAGTCGTCGCCGCGCCTCTGCCTCGACGCCCGCAGTCGTGGACGCGTGATGGCGCGAGGGTTTACGGGTGTAGTCTTCTCGCCCTTCGTTGGTGAGCCCCAAGTGGAAGGCGTGATGCAGCACAGCAGCAAATTTCCCGCGGTAAAGATACCAAGGTTTGTCTCCAGTAGGACTCCAGAGATGATAAGTAGGTGTCAGCGGCGCTACTGACGCGGACCTGCACACAGACACAGATAACTTTGTTCCCAACGAAGTTCAGAGAGGTTGTCAATCTCTTCGGTCTTGTTGTTTACAAAGGATAAAACGCAAAGGATAATAATAGCAACTTGAAAGTAAATACAGAAAAGTAAATGTAGCGTGGAAACAATGATAAGGATATGGACCGGGATACATGATGTTCGCTAGTGATGTCTCTCTCCCAAAAGACGATAAAATTTCTATGCGAGGTAAACAAATTACAGAAAGGCAATTGACAGGATTATGAACACACCGCAATGCTAACTATGCTACGAAAGAAAGGAAGAGGTTCAAAAGCACAGGCAGTACGCCAAGGTAAGTAGACCGAAATCCATCTGCATCTACTACTAATCATCCACCTTGAGATATCTATCCAAAACATCTCGCTGGTATTAAGTTGCGAGCCCCACCCAAAGTGTAAACCCAAAGCAACAGACAACTGCATTAAAAAGAACTCTGCGTAAAGTAAACAATCCTTGTAATCGCGGTTACAAGCACCGTTGTTTTCCCCCTTGTGGCAACAGCACATCCCCTAGACTCATTTTTCTGTCACTCAAGCATGTCATCGGGGGGCATGAACCCACAATCTAGCACAACGCTCCCTCTTGGAGTCACTACCTACTACTTGGCCAAAGCAATAAACAGCAATGGGGAACATTCAAGAATTACTTAGGAACAAAAATATAAGAGATAAAAACCAAATATATTACTCAATCACAATCTGAACATAATCTCATAATCCATCAGATCCTATCAAACTCAACATAGCAAAAGCAGAAATATTACAAAGGTGCCTCGATTATGTTGGGAAGCTCACGAGGTCTAAACAATGAAGATCAAAGAGGGGAGGAGAACATCACATAGCTACTGATCACGGACCCATGGTCCAAGGCAAACTACTCACGAGACATCCGGGGAGCATCCATGGTGGAGAGGAGACTCCTGGAGGTCAATCCTCCCTCCGGCAGGGTGCCGGGAAGAGGTCTTCTGGTGCTCCCGATCTTCGGAAGCGCGGCGGCGGCGGAACAGAGGCGAGTTCGCGGAATAGGGTTCTCTTTTCGGGGTTTTCCCGTGACGGGGGATAAATAGGCGAAAGGGGCCAGCCAGAGGTGGGCCAGGGGCCCCAGGCGCCCCCCTGGCGCGGCCAGGGGTGGGGCCGCGCCGGGTGGCCGCCTGGGCCCCCTGGCTCCCCTCTGGCCCCACCCGGGCTCTTCTCGAAGCTTCCGTCACGCTGATTTTTTATCTGAATTTTCCCGAATATTTCTGGCACTTTTTATATGGGGGAAAACTAAAATAGAAAAACAGCAGAAAACAGGAACTGGCACTGGGGTGTACTGAGTTAATAGGTTAGTCCAAATATGATCAAAAATGTATGAAAGTGTATCTAGATCATAGCAATATCACACAAAACATGCATGGAGCAAGCAGAAATTATAGATACGTTTTGGACGTATCAACATCCCCAAGCTTAATTCCTGCTCGTCCTCGAGTAGGTAAATGATAACAACATAATTTCTGTGGTGACATGCTAGCAACCATATAAGAACTTTGAAAAGTAAAGCAATCAAGGTTAGAGATTCAATTCAAGTCATAACATGCAAGAGTCTATATTAGCATTGAAACAAGTAACAAAAGAACAATAGGTGCAAGAGCTCTCGCTGTCCGTGACTCGAATGTCTCCAAATGGTGTTTGCGTGCAAGAAGGGGGATAGGGAAAATGAGAAAAAAAAGGATTTTTGTGTTGAGAACTCAATCTACTAAAGTTTCACACTTTGTCTTCTTTGGAATCTTATCTTGACTCGTCCCGAGACCACTAGCCAGGTACAAGTCAATTTGATCCACTCCTTTTCGATATTTTGAGCACTCATGCAATGGATGAGAATAAGCACGATAGTTGAAACTTAGGATGGCAAAGAGAGAAATATGGTGGAGGAGGAAGACAAAAAGGATGAGAAAGGCTCACATCAATGAGGAAAATCATAGGCAAGAGATGCCAAATGATAGATATGATGTGAGGAGTAGGGATTGCCATGCAACGGATGCACATACGAGCTAAGAAGCTCTCCAATGGAACTAGTGGGGGTGCATCTAACTTGCTCGCTCATGAAGACCTAGAGCTCTTTTGAGGAGGCTCATCCTTGGAATATGCAAGCCAAGTTCTATAGTGTGAAGGTCCCCACATAGCTATATGCATAATGATCATCTCTATGGAGTACAAGGATATAAAGGGAGTACTAGTGTGGATCTCTCAAAAGGATAGTAGTGTTGCCCCTTTCTCTCTTTTTATTTCTTTTTCTCTTTTTTCTATTTTTTTGTATTTTTTGGTGGCCTCAATGGCTCTTTCTATATAACTCTCATTTGTCCTCTTTGGGATCTTTTAATGTGTCCACTTTGGGATCTTTTCCTCACTTAAGGGCAACACTCTAATTTACAAGAAGGTAAAGGAGATCTTTCACACTTTACAAGGTACTCAAAACATAAATAAGATGTAACTATCATGATGTATGCAATGTATGTTGCTGCCAGTGTAGTAGGAACATGTATGACATGAAGATCAAGTCATGAAGAGGTGGAAGTTGCATGGCAATGTAACTCGGAAAGGCTATGGAAATGCCTTGATAGGTAGGTATGGTGGCTGTTTTGAGGAAAGATATAAGGAGTCTTATGATGACCGAGCGTATCATGCCAAGGGTTTGGAAGTACCGGCGAAGGTGGACACCAACTCTCGGAGTGACAAGAAGGCAATGCACGACACGGGAAAGGATAACAAAATATGTAAAGGTGGAAGTGTCAACTCTCAATACTTACATTAGTCCGAAGAAATCATACACTTATTATCGGTAACTCTCAATCTAATAAGGAGGTTCACAAAGAGACAAGTACCCCGAGGAGGAGTGTATGGGGGTTTGGTTATCCTTGTGCATCCTCGACTCATGGTACGTGAGTGTTGTCTAATATTCGACCCCTCAGAAGAGTAGTGATCCATCTAGTAGCTAGGGTTCTCAACTAGTTTTGTAGGTTTTGAAAATAAACACGGATTGCCCAAAATATGGCACCTATCACTAATAGGCAAGAGCTCTTGACACCAAAAGTTCAAACATTACTCACATCAATACCTCAAAACTAATGCAAGCTACTACTAAAATTAAATAGCAACCTCAATTACCTACTTTCAAGACAAGACACAACTCAGTGCAACAACCAACTCTCTTAACAAGATGAACATGAAAACTAAAAAGAGTTCCAGCAACAAACTAAACAAAAGCCAAGGCTCTTGCTAAAGACAAACTAAAACTAAGACTAAACATGGCAGTAGCTATGAAAAGATAAAGAACACACAACAGCAAAAAGATAGGCATGAAAAATCCTATGACGTGTTCTAGATTTTGAAAGTGGAGCGTGTTTCTCTCCCACACAAAGTAAGACAGAACCTAACTTGTTATGAAGAGAAAGCAAAGATAAAGTAACTAAAAATAAAACATAAGAGCGAGACGCTCCGAGCATAGCACATAACGCATGAAGTGATAAAAATATAGTGAGACGAAGGACGAACTGATGATTGTTGATAGAGAAGGGGATGCACGGGGGCATCCCCAAGCTTAGACGCTTGAGTCTCCTTGAATATTTATTGGGGATGCATGGGGGCATCCCCAAGCTTGAGCGCTTGACACTCCTGGATCTTCTTTCATCATCTTCCATCGCACACATGAAAACTGCCTTCATACATAACTCATCATAAGCTGATTAGAGAGGTTAGTACCCTTAATAAATAATTTTTCTCCACTGGATATAAAGATAATCTTGAATAGCTACTGTTTCTCAAGAGTGCCAAAAAAAATTGCAAAGAAAAAGCAGGCTTAAGGTTTGCAAAAGTTAGGAGAGACAAAACGTGGCAGAATCTGTGAAAAACAGAACAGAAGATAGTAAAGAATTTTTTAGGGGCACTTCTGCAACTCAAATAAAAAAACTCAAAACATACGGAAGTTTCGTAATTGTATAGAGCATACTGTTTAAAAGTTTCAGCTCAAAAAGATGAACTGGGATTGTTCTGGAATTTTTCTGGTCACGAGGACAGAATCTGTTTTCTGGACAGCATGTCACAACTTTTACTTCCCTTGCCGTAAGAGGCTATAACTTGGCACAAAGCTGAAAAATAAAGATACAATGATGTTTCTACAGAAGTAACAATCATCAAGACACAACAAAAGCAAAAAGAAAAACCTAAATTCGTTGCGGGCTGCCTCCCGAAAGCTCTTCTTTAAAGCCATTAGCTAGGCATAATGCAAAAAGAAGAATCAAGGGTATCCAAGATCAGAATCATAAAAACCTTCAAATTGATTTTCAATAAGCTCCTTCTTCTTCTTACTAGGAAAGATATACTTACCTTTTGCCATACCGTGTAAGCGTATGTGCCTATTACCAATATTAATGAAGCCTTTCATAGCACGGAGGAAGTCTCTTTCGAGCACAATGTTACTTTGGTTTTTCTCCATGATGAAGAAATCCATTGGTTCAGTCCTATGAAGGAATGCAACTTGGACTTCTTTTACCTTTCCTTTAATTTCTGAAATATCTCCATTAGAATGTTCATGATAAGATGATAATATATCCATATCCAGTTTCAAAGAATCATAAACTATTTTTGGCATAGTAGAAACTGTGGATCCAATATCACAAAAAGCAAGGAAGCTTTGGTTAGAGATGCTAATCCTAACAAAGGGCTCCCAATCATCATCTATCTCCAACATTTCTTTCTTCTTGGACTTGAGTTCTTCTACTTTCCCCAAATCCAGAGCATCTAGTCTTTTTTCAATAGTGGCAAGTCTATCTATGACAGTATCAATACTACGATCATAAAAAAAATAACTAGATAGACTATGCAAAATCTAAAGAGCCCTATATTCATCACACTCTAGAAAATCTCCTTCAGCTATAATGTCAAGAGAGTGTTTACACCACTTAAAAAGACCATGGTCAAAATTTCTAAGCACAATCTTTATATATATCCAAGGCATGATTCTTTTATGTGCTTCATAAATTCTGTCCAATGCCTTCTTCATATTTTCTCCATCCCTTTGACGGAAATCGAGAACTTCCGATTCCCGCAAAGAACCTAGCCCTAACATGTTCATCTAAACAAGGAGGACTACTAACATCAAGATAAATAAATTTTTTGTAGTTTTTGATAAAAGACACAAAGATAAAAACTGAAAGATAAACTAACAAGACTAAAAAACAAAGGTAAAGGGTAGTGTGCAACTCCCCTATCTTAGCACTTGGAGTCCCCGGCAACGGCGCCAGAAATTTGCTTGATGGCGCGAGGGTTGACGGGTGTAGTCTTCTCGCCCTTCGTTGGTGAGCCCCAAGTGGAAGGCGTGATGCAGCACAACAGCAAATTTCCCTCGGTAAAGATACCATGGTTTGTCTCCAGTAGGACTCCAGAGATGATAAGTAGGTGTCAGCGGCGCTACTGACGCGGACCTGCACACAGACACAGATAACTTTGTTCCCAACAAAGTTCAGAGAGGTTGTCAATCTCTCCGGTCTTGTTGTTTACAAAGGATACAAGGCAAGGGATAATAATAGCAACTTGAAAGTAAATGCAGAAAAGTAAATGTAGCGTGGAAACAATGATAAGGATATGGACCGGGATACGTGATCTTCGCTAGTGATGTCTCTCTCCCAAAAGACGATAAAATTGCTATGAGAGGTAAACAAATTACAGAAAGGCAATTGACAGGATTATGAACGCACCGCAATGCTAACTATGCTAAAAAAGAAAGGAAGAGGTTCAAAAGCACAGGAAGTACGCCAAGGTAAGTAGACCGAAATCCATCTGCATCTACTACTAATCATCCACCTTGAGATATCTATCCAGAACATCTCACTGGTATTAAGTTGCGAGCCCCACCCAAAGTGTAAACCCAAAGCAACAGACAACTTCATTAAAAAGAACTCTGCGTAAAGTAAACAATCCTTGTAACCGCGGTTACAAGCACCGTTGTTTTCCCCCTTGTGGCAACAGCACATCCCCTAGACTCATGTTTCTGTCACTCAAGCATGTCATCGGGGGGGGGGGGCATAAACCCACAATCTAGCACAACGCTCCCTCTTGGAGTAACTACCTACTACTTGGCCAAAGCAATAAACAGCAAAGGGGAACATGCAAGAATTACTTAGGAACAAAAATATAAGAGATAAAAACCAAATATATTACTCAATCACAATCTGAACATAATCTCATAATCCATCAGATCCTATCAAACTCAACATAGCAAAAGCAGAAATATTACAAAGGTGCCTCGACCATGTTGGGCAGCTCACGAGGTCTAAACAATGAAGATCAAAGAGGGGAGGAGAACATCACATAGCTACTGATCACGGACCCATGGTCCAAGGAAAACTACTCACGAGACATCCGGGGAGCATCCATGGTGGAGAGGAGACTCCTGGAGGTCAATCCTCCCTTCGGCAGGGTGCCAGGAAGAGGTCTTCTGGTGCTCCCGATCTTCGGAAGCGCGGCGGCGACGGAACAGAGGTGAGTTCGCGGAATAGCGTTCTCTTTTCGGTGTTTCCCGTGACGGGGGATAAATAGGCGAAAGGGGGCAGCCAGAGGTGGGCCAGGGGCTCCAGACGCCCCCCTGGCGCGGCCAGGGGTGGGGCCGCGCCGGGTGGCCGCCTGGGCCCCCTGCCTCCCCTCTGGCCCCACCCGGGATCTTCTCGAAGCTTCCGTCACGCTGATATTTTATCTGAATTTTCTCGAATTTTTCTCGCACTTTTTATATGGGGAAAAACTGAAATAGAAAAACAGCAGAAAACAGGAAATGGCACTGGGGTGCACTGAGTTAATAGGTTAGTCCAAATATGATAAAAAATGTATGAAAGTGTATCTAGATCATAGCAATATCACACAAAACATGCATGGAGCAAGCAGAAATTATAGATATGTTTTGGACGTATCAACGCGCCTCTGTCTCGCCTCCGACCGCCCCGCCTTCTTCTTCCTTCAAGCACGTGCCTTCCCGAGCCCCTGTCATCGACGCCTCCTCCCCGCGGTGAGCAGCCGCCTCTCCATCCTCCCCTGTTCCAAGCAATCCCAAGCACAACTAGGTTTAGGTATAGAGACATATATCCACTGTTAAGTAGGATGCAGAAATGTTCATGAGCATATGCAAAGATTCAACACGGAAGAATTCTGTAATTTGATTCCTAGGGCCAAATTTTCTGTAATTACAGTGTCAATGTTAATAAAATAAGTAAATGCAACAGACTTACTCAAGTTACAGTGTAAATTTATACAAAAAATACCAAATGAAGTACTATTAGTAGTGATCAGAATTATCAAGTGATTTTTTACAGTCCATTGCAATAGATTAAAAATGCATTTCCAGTAGATTTACACTGTAAAGTTAGAAGAAGAAAACAGTAATTACTAGTATAGAGAATACTAAATGAATTTACACTAGATAGATAGACTACACTAGATAGATAGATACTGAATGAACTAGCAATTACATCTAGTTTGTCACTGCTAACAGTATAGAAATACAGTGCACATTCAGAATATATATGTTGATATTCATTGTAGAAACTGAATATATTCAGTGCAAAAAACTGAACAGTTAGTGCTTAAAGTGAATATATATGTCATAGTTGGTCTAAAGTCTAAAGATTTACTTCATTTTAACTAAACAAAGTGACCATTAATTATATTAAAAACAAAAACAGAATGTAGGCTATGTTTAAGTGCACAAAAATTGAATATCTATGTAGCAAAGCAAAGCAAAGAAATCCACAGTTTTAGTACATATTTTATCAACTTTTTGAATACTGTTTGAATATTGCCTGTAGCTGCTGTTGCTAGCTGCTGCTACTTGTTGTTGATGTTGATGCATCTAGAACCCTAGACAACCCCCAAAATCCTAGCAAACAACGTCCAAACTACGAAAGGTTGATAGACTCAATTAATAGACATATAAATGATCATTTTGTTCCATTGGGATAAATACAAAGGAGGCATAGCTTGAACACAATAAATTGTGCAAAAAGAACATTTATGTTAGCAGCAAAACATAATGTGATCTTAGCTACTTTAGATCAAGATCTGGACATGTGATGACCCTCAACTGTAGGGGATCGAGATAGTCTTCGCGGGTAAGATAACTGTAAGTGCATCAAGTGCCCTCCCCTTGAGGTTTTGGAGTTTGATGACAAAACGGTTAAGGGACTGATGTGTTTGTGAGTATACACAGGAGAACAGTCCCGGATGAGGTGTTTAAACACCAATGTTGACCCCCCAAAATGTTGAGGAACATTGGAGAAATCGGTGCGTTTCCTGAAGAATGAAGTTGCGCGAAATCCTGAGGAATCAGGATCCTGAAGCGTTCGGTTGAAGCTGAAGCTGAGGACGATCCTGAGGACGTTCGCGCTGAAGACGAAGTTGAAGCGTAGTCTTCGCTAAGACTTTTTATACTTCTTGAGTCATAGGAAAACACCGCACTGTTGGAGGGGTTGAAGAAAAGAAGTTCCGAAGTTCTGAGGAAGTGCTCAATTAGGAATCCTGAAGAAAAACCCTGAAGAAATCTTCTGCCGTAGAAGATTAGTTCCTCGGGTGTCTGAGACGTTGTTCTTCAGGACACTGAGGAATCTGGAGACTGCGAGTGCAGTTCTCCTGAAGAGAGAGAAATCTCCTACAGTAGAAGTTCAGTCCTCATGTGTCTGAGACGTTGTTCTTCAGGACACTGAGGTAACTAACTTCGATTGAGGAGTCTGGAGAGAGAACACTTTGACCGTGCCACGTGTTGCGTGGTGTGAGGCTAGAACTTCTCTAGCAACGGTCATTTCCGAGGGCATGAGAGTAATTGCATGCATGGACATTTATGTCCTTTCGCCTCGGGTTGCTCCGCGGCTATAAATAGCCACCCCCAGCCCCATTTGTGGGTTGGCTGCTCCGAGAGAAAAACTGACACTTGTCATTTGAGAGCAACCCACCTCTGAGGAAACTGAATAACCTATGTGAGGAAAACCACCAGCCTGAGTAGTTGAGCATTTCTGAGGAAGTCGGTTCGAGTGATCTGAAGCTTTTTACTCTTGAAGACTGTGATCTTCCAGCCGGTGTAGAAGTCTTCAGTCTAAGGAAGTCAAGATGCAATTGTGACTTCCCGGAGTGACTGAGTCTGTGAAGGTTTCGGGAGTCTACCTTGAAGACTGACCTGAGTTATTGGACGGAGTCTGAGGACTCTAGTTCAAGGAGAACAAGGTGAAGACTATGTCTTCTGAGTTGAATCTCAGCCTCTCCAACCAGACGTAGAGTTGTCACAGCAACTTGAACTGGTCTACCAAACCAATGTCTTCAATCTCTGGTGATATATCTTCAACCACTTATGCTTCAGTATTATGTCTTCAGAATCTATGTTGACTTCTTATGCTTCAGCTCTCCCTCTGCTCTTTGTCTTCATACTATGCATCTGAAGCACTTCTGCTTATCTGAATTGATTAATTTCTGTTGCATTATGATGAGCTGTCCTAATGATTACATTCTGTGAAGTTTTATTTCTTCATGATTTTGGTTACTTCTTCAGCTTCATGATAGCTTCAGTCCTGAAGAAAATCAAAATCTAGTATCAAAATTGAAAATCTCCCATTCACCCCCCCTCTGGTCGATATACTGCACTTTCAATTGGTATCAGAGCAAGGTACTCCCTTGTTCTGTGTGATTCAGTTTAACCACCTGGAGTTTTAGTTATGTCGACCTCAGGTACAATGAGCGTTGCCTCAAACTGCCCCATCTTCGACGGAACAGACTATCCATACTGGAAGAACAAGATGAGGATGCATCTTGACGGCATTGACAAGGATCTGTGGGACATTGTTGATCAAGGCATTCCTGAAGCAAATCTGATGACTGCTCCCGAAGTTGTCAAGAAGAACTGGCAGCTTGATGCAAAAGCTCGAAGCATCATTGGTGGTCATCTCAACAAGGCTCAGTTCAACCGTATCAGTGGTCTGGATACTGCAAAGAAGATATGGACAAGACTGTCTAAAGTCAATGAAGGAGTCTCAGCTCAACGAGACTCACGAGTTGATACACTCCGCAGTCTCTTCAATCGGTTCAAGAGGCTGGACAATGAGCACGTGCAACAAACCTTTGACAGACTCACTGACATATCCAATGAACTTCAAGCACTAGGTGCCACTGATATCACAGATCATGAAGTTGTGAAGAAACTACTGAGGTCACTGGATGACTCATTTGAGTTCCTATCACTGATGATTCAAGAAAGGCCTGACTTCAAGACTCTGGATCCAGCGGACATTCTCGAGCGCCTCAATGCTCATGAACTGAAGCTCTCTGAAAAACGAGATTTATACAGCACCACGCCTAAAGTCCGCGCGCTAAAAGCTAGAGCACGAAGAGTGTCCTCTGATGAAGAGTCTGAGGCTGATACTGATAATCCTGAAACTCTCAGCCGTGAACTTGCTCTCCTCACCAGAAAGTTCCAGAGATTCATGAAGAAGAATCGCTTCGGAAATTCCTCAAGATCGTCCTCAAGAAAAAGCAAAGATGATGACTCTGTCGAAGCAAGAAAGAGAGTCTGCCACAAGTGCAAGAAACCTGGGCATTACATCGCTGAGTGTCCTTTATGGGAAAAGGAAGCTAGACTGAAGAAGAAGAAAAAGAAAGGGAAAGATGACAGTTCTGATGAAAAGACAAAGAAGAAATCCTCAAGATCCTCAAGGTCTGCTGGATACAGGAACAGCAGTTCCCGTAAGGCTCGCGCATATCTCGGCAAAGAATTGGACTTGGAAGAATCTGGTTCCAACCCTGATGCTGAGGAAGAAGAATCTGAAGAATCTCAGGGTGTGGCCGGTCTAGCTCTTGCCACGACGCTTGTCTCAAAGTCAATCTTCAGAACTGAGGAATCTGGTCTATCACATGTTGATGATGAAGCTGAAGACACAACTCCTGCCTTTTGCTTCATGGCCAAGTCCTCCAAGGTATCTTCTTACTCATCATCAGATGAACCCTCTGAGGAAGAACCTGATGAAAACTATGCTAAACTTCCTAAACTTGCATCTAAGAAACAACGTGCACTTGAAAAGACTTAGATCTCACTAAACAAAAGTGATGATATGTTGGTTGAGAAATGACGAAGACTCAAAAGTTGACTGATGAATCAAAAACTCTTCAGTCAAAGTTTGATGACTTGTTCAATCGTCATGAGGCACTCCTTATCGATCATGAAAAGCTGTCTCATGAGTTCCTCATGAGGAAACAAGAACTTGAACGTGTAAGGATGTCTCATGACGATCTGAGGAAAGAAAATGATTCACTCCTCTCCCAACAGATTATCATGCCACAAGAAGGATTTAATCCTCCCTGTTTAAAATGCATTGAACATGATTGTATCATCTCTGTGTCTAGTTCCTCAATGTCTTCAGACTCTGTTATTTCTATTTCCTCTGTGGTATCTAACCCCTCATCTGAGGATACCATAGACATTGCTGAAGAAAATGCCAGGTTGAATGGTCTACTGGAAACAGGCATGTTCAAGTGCCTGAAAGGACATCAAACCCTTTGTGACATCCTCAAGAAACAGATCCTCAACAGAAACCCGAGGAAAGAAGGTGTCGCATTCACTCGGAAACTCAACCCCGATGGTTCTTACTGGAAACCTGAACAATATCCAGAGACCACTTGGGTTCGAGCAAAGATGCCCCCTCCTGATCCCTATACCTTATCTGGTTATGATGTTGTTTCTTCAGATGTGATGATTGAGTCATTTGACTCAAACTATAAACTGTTTAAGAATGGTAATGGTGAGGTATTTGCCAGATACATCGGAGCTAACTGCAGGAACGGTCCTCGAGTCAAGCAGATATGGGTTCCGAAGGACCTCATCACTAACCTTCCTGTGAATGCAGATGCAAATGAGCTGAGGAGATCATCTGAGGACGATACCTCAAAAGGAAATGATTATAACCATGTATCTGATAACCATTTTGTTCACAGGGAAGCTCCACATAAGAATGCTTATTCATTTTTTTATCCTGATGCTACCATCTCACACCCCATTAGGTCTCATCACCCACATCAATCCTCATGTGCCTCAAGACCACCCATAAAGATGTGGGTGGTTAAGAACTAATCATCCTTGCAGGGACATGTCCTGAGGCGATTATAATTTCTGCAGATCATATGCCCAGGACAACAACATTTGAGTCTGTTGAAAGATAATTATATTGTTTGGTTTGATAGAATCAATCCTGAGGAACATCCTGAGGAATTAATTCTGAGGAACCTTAAATTCCTCAAACTGAGACTGGCTCATAATTTGCTGTATGAGATACTAATTCATTTGCAGGGAAAGTCTGAATGGGTGATGGACAGTGGATGCACAAATCACATGACTGGTGACAGAAATCTTCTTATGGAATCATCACTGACTCCTTCTTCAAAGAAAACCATCACCTTCGCTGATAAAGGTAAAAGAAAGGTATTGGGTCTCGGCAGAGTGGCTATCTCTCGAGACCAACACATTGATAAAGTCATGCTTTTTGAATCCCTTGGATACAACTTGATGTCTGTATCTATGTTGTGTGATCTTGATCTCGCTGTTCTCTTCGGAAAACATGGTTGTATTGTCTTCATTGTTTGCGATAACTTCGTTGTCTTCAGTGGGGTTAGGAAAGGTGGCCTGTATATTGTAGATTTCTCTGAAGTTCCTCAGGTCGCTACATGCCTCATGGCAAGAGCCTTAGAGTGCTGGCTATGGCATCGAAGACTCGGCCACACTGGAATGAGAAATCTTCAGACGCTGGTACTGAAGAAACATGTCCTCGGGATTGAGGAAATCAGATTCTCAAAGGATCGGCTCTGTGGTGCTTGCGAAACTGGAAATATGACCAAGGCCAAGCACCCAGCGAAGACCATCATGACTACTACGAGACCACTGGAATTTCTTCACATGGATCTATTCGGTTCTCCAAAGTATTCAAGCTTTGGAGGTAATATGTATGGTCTTGTTATTGTTGATGACTTCTCACGATACACTTGGGTGCATTTTCTTCTCTATAAGTCAGAAACCCTAGCAATCCTCAAGCGCTTCACCCTGCGACTCATGAACAACTACAACCTGAAGATCAAGCACATTCGAAGCGACAACGACACTGAGTTCAAGAACTTAGGTGTGGAAGAATTCCTCGATGACTTGGGAATCACTCATGAATTCTCTGCTCCCTACACTCCTCAGCAAAATGGAGTTGTTGAGAGGAAGAATCGAACCCTCATAGAGATGGCTCGCACGATGCTGGCTGAGTACAATACTCCACTCAAGTGGTGGGCTGAAGCAATCAACACTGCATACCACATCGTCAATCGAGTGTATCTTCATAAGTTCTTCAATAAAACATCATACGAGTTAATGGTCGGTAAGAAACCCAATGTAAGTTACTTCAAAGTATTCGGTGCACCCTGATGGATTCGTGATCCTCATCATGAGTCCAAATTTGCACCCAAAGCATGTGAGGGCTTCATGCTTGGTTATGGTATCAACTTGCACACCTACAGAGTCTTCAGTATTAGTCATTATAAAATTGTCGAAACTGTAGACGTGCGATTTGATGAATCTGATGGCTCCCAAAGAGAGCACCTGTCACATGATTTAGGTGAAGCACCACCTGAAGAACAGATCAAGAAGATGGGTGCTGGTGACATCATTCCTGTGGATCATCCTGAAGAAATCCACATACCTCCTGCTCCTGAAGAACATCCAAATCCTGATAACGATCCTGATCCTGAGGCTCCTGATACTCCCGAAGCTCCCGAAGCACCTGAAGCTGATGCAAATGAATCTGACACCAGTGACGAAGATGCGCCTCAAGATCATCCTCCTCGACTTCCTCGTGTGGCAAATGAAGTTCAAGTGGACAAAATCCTCGCTGATGTCAACCTACCAGGTCCTCTTACTCGTGCAAGAGCTAATCGTATAGCTAACTTTTGTGGGAATTTCTCGTTTGTATCAATTTCAGAGCCCACCAAAGTCACCGACGCATTCCAAGAAGCGGAATGGATTCAGGCAATGCAAGATGAACTTCTTCAGTTTAAACTAAATGATGTTTGGGAACTTGTCAAACGTCCTAATCCTCGAGTTCACAATATCATCGGCACGAAGTGGATCTACCGCAACAAACTCGATGAAGATGGACAAGTCATCAGAAACAAAGCTCGTCTCGTAGCTCAAGGATATACTCAAGTCGAGGGGATCGACTTCGGTGAAACCTTCGCTCCTGTTGCTAGACTTGAGTCCACTCGTATTATGCTTGCATTCGCTAACCATCATAATATCAAGTTATATCAAATGGATGTGAAAAGTGCTTTCCTCAATGGTAATATCGAGGAAGAAGTATATGTTGCTCAACCTCCAGGTTTTGAAGACGCAAAGAAACCTGATATGGTGTACAGATTGAAGAAAGCCCTCTATGGACTGAAGCAAGCCCCTCGGGCTTGGTATGACACACTAAGGGACTTCCTCATCAGCAAGGGCTTCAAATCTGGTTCCCTCGATCCAACTCTTTTCACAAAGCGATATGATGATGCATTATTCATATGTCAAATTTATGTTGATGACATAATATTTGGATGCACTAACAAGAAATACAGTGAAGAATTTGCATTCTTGATGAGTGAACAGTATCAGATGTCCATGATGGGCGAACTGAAGTTCTTCTTAGGGCTCCAAATTCGTCAACAACGCAACGACATCTTCATCTCTCAGGAGAAGTACCTCAAGGAGTGCCTGATGAAATTTGGGATGCAAGACTGCAAGGGCATCAAGACACCGATGCCCACAAATGGACAACTTGGCCCTGATGAAAATGGCAAGGACTACGATCAAAAGGTATACCGCTCCATGATAGGTTCTCTGCTATATCTATGTGCATCTAGGCCGGATATAATGTTGAGTGTTTGCATGTGTGCCCGATTCCAAGCGGCACCAAAGGAATCGCATCACCAAGAGGTGAAACGAATTCTTCGATATTTGGCTCACACCCCGTCGCTAGGCTTATGGTATCCAAAAGGCACACAGCTGGATCTCGTCGGGTACTCAGACTCTGATTATGCTGGAGATCGAGTGGATCAGAAGTCTACCTCAGGAACATGTCATTTCCTCGGACGTTCTCTTGTGTGCTGGTCATCGAAGAAGCAGAACTGTGTCTCCCTCTCCACCGCTGAAGCTGAATACATTGCTGCTGGCGCTAGCTGCTCAGAACTTCTTCGGATGAAGCAAACTCTGAAGGACTACGGCATCAACTTGAAGAAAGTAACACTGCTATGTGACAATGAGAGCGCCATCAAGATCTCTCAGAATCCAGTACAGCACTCGAGGACGAAGCATATTGAGATTCGGTATCACTTTCTTCGGGATCATGTATTGAAGGAAGATATCGTCATCAGCCACGTGAAGACTGAAGATCAACTTGCTGATATATTCACTAAGACTTTGGATGAGAAGCGATTTAGCACTCTGAGGTGTGAGCTAAATATCTTAGATTCCTCAAACGTCCAGTGAATGGACACACATCCTAACGCTTAAACAATATTGAAAATCCTGATGCACAACACACGATGCGTCGTACTCCTCAAATCATGAGGAACTACCTTGCTAAGTGTGAAGAAATTAACGTGGAATTGACTCAAGATTCATACGACAATTGTATGGTATCAAGTGTCTCATTCCCTATAAGGTGGGTAGCGCCACCGCCCAAACACCTCAGGATTGGTTGTTTCTCAACTTCCTCAGGATTTGTTGTCTCTCAACTTCCTCAGGATTTGAAGTCTTCATTACTGATGATTATCGTGTTTGTCCTCAACAGCGTTCACCTATAGTTATTGTTCTTCAACTTTTGCTTCTTCATCTAGGTGAACGTGATCGGACCCGTCCCTCTGTGCTCACTTATCTAATCTGTCTATCTCATATGTGTTCATCCGGAAATCATGTATTCCTCAGACTGAGACCATTTGTCTTCATCCTCAGCCCATGTCCTCAAGTTCCTCAAATCACGGATTTTCTGTTACAACTGTCTTCAATTTGTTGCGATTTTACCGCACCATTAAGATATCCACTAAGGATCCCAACAATCAGGGGCAACCTGGTCCACAAATTTCGCAACCCCTCAGTTTTTACCCCTCTATAAATAGCCCTCTACCCCCTCCCTCGGTCATTTACCCCCCAACGCCTTCCTCACTCTCACGCCGCCGGCCTTGAGCTCCTCAAGCTCGAGTGCTAACGTCGCCGTAGTTCGCCGTCGCCGGGGACGAAGACTCATTGTTCCTCAGCATTCGCCTCAAGTCTGGTATGCTTATTCCTCCGTGGTTTATTCCTCAGCATATTATTCCTCAGTACTGTTGTGTCCTCAAGCCAGTTCATCCTCAACTGTACCGCTATCTTTCTGAAACCTGTACCTATGCCTCCTTCCTTTGTTTTCCTCAGCCTATTCCTCATGAACGCATATAACCGTACCCCACTTCCCTCGCAACTTAATTCTGTCACAGGTACATGTCTGCTGAGGAATCGTATGGTTCTCATAGTCTCACTTCATTTGCAGCTCAGCTCGAACGTACAATTCCTCAGTCTCCACCGCTGAAGCAAATGGCTCCTCGACGTAAGCACACTGATACCGCTAAAGACTTACCCCCGAAACTATATGAGAAGCTGAAGACTCCCGAACGAGAAACTGCTGATGAACGAAAGAAACGGGTACAGAAGATCACGAGGGAATGGGCCAAGTGTTGGGTGGCCTATCAATGGCTTAATCCTCAGCATGAGGAAATGTTTGCAGTAAATCCGCCACTAAAGACCTTGGGTATCAAGGCTCGACCTCCACCAGCTCCTGGAGTCATTCCTGGTCCCACAACAATGCGCACTCCTGAAGACTTTCCTGCGGCATATGAGCATTACCTCAAGCGCTCTCGCAGCCGTGTCAAGAATCTGGTCCGTGACATGACTGCTTCAATACAGATTCCGCCTCAAGATCAGTCTCAACCCAGACAACAACCTCCGCCTCAGCACCGCAAAAAGGCTCCTAGCATGAAACCTTAAGTTGTTGGCTCCTCATGTCAACGCACAGATGGTGCTGCACCCTCCTCAAGGATACGCACTGATGAATCTGGTGCTCTTGAGGCCTCAACCACAATGCCTCAGCCTCAGCTGAAGACCAAAACTGTTCTTTAACGCGGCCCTCGCCCCTCACCAAAGAAAACTGCTATGCGTGGCGCCATTCATCATACTCCTCAATCTTCTGATGATGAAGATGAATTTGAGGATTTGGCCGGCTTCGTCGCCACTGAAGCTGAAAATATTGAATACGTGCGTGCTGCGGCCAGACGCAAAGCTGAAGCAACGGGTTCAGAAATCCCGCTTCTCCTTGATCCCACGAAGATCTTGGAGTACATTGATATTTGGTCTGTTAAGCCTGACACTTCGCTTGATGATTTGGACATCCCGAAAGACATCAAATTCTATGTTCAACAATTCCTCATAAACGAGATTCATCAACGAGATCTTCAAAAACTGTTGAAGGCCAAACTGAAGAAAGTCCTCAGTGACTTCAAAAAGAAACCTATCACTGATGTTACTCCTCAGGAGTTTATAGAGCATCAATGTGAAGTTCAACGCCTCAACATTGAGTTCGCTGCCAACCGTACTTATATTGGCAAATCCAAAGAACGGATCTCTCAACAGATGGCAAAGTTGATGAAGCTTCGACAGCCTGCTTCCTCAGTACCCATTGATGCCACTGCTAAAAGCCTCAAGCGCCTGCCTGAAGCCCAACCCTCAACTCCACCTGCTGCGAAGAAGCCTACTGTTGAAGAACCCATTGATGCTACACCACTTTCCTCAGCTCATCCGACCAAACAGGCCGCTGATACCACCGTTCATATTACTGCTGCCTCAACTCCACCTCAAAATCCTCAGCGCAGCTTAATCGTCTTCACTCCACCCCCTGCTGCAACACCCATTGTTCCAACTCCACCGTCCCCACTGCCACCAACTATCACTGAAGTTGAAGACATGGACGTCGACATTATGGATGATGGAACTCCTCGTGTCCATGATGATGAGTATGGGCTGACACACTCACCCACTCATACCGTCTTCTCACCGGAGCCTCACTCCGACACCGTAACCGAGGTGCTTCCTGACACTTCTCTGCAGTCTGAAGACTCTGTTGGTGCATCGTCCTCAGCGTCTGATGCTGATGACCCCGAAGCCTCCAGTGCTCCAACAAATTCTACTGCTAATACTGATGCTGCAGCAAACACTACCACTGATACTGATGTAGCTGCTGATCCTCAGCCAGACTCACCTGCTGCTGAAACTGAAGCTGAAGCCGAACAAAGCACAAATGCCCCTCCTGAAGAAGAAAACAGTACAAATGCTGAAGCCTCAAAGGATGGCTCTGAAGACAAACAGGCCACATCACCTCGTCTCCCCAAGGACATCAACACATCTGTGCCTGACGCATCTGCAACGACTCCGCCTCAGCCTCAAGCCACTCTTCAGATTGAAGTGCCTCAAGTGCCTTCCCCACCTCAAGGCCCAGTTCAAGCTCGGTCCTTGTGTCCGAAGCAGAAGCGACCATTCTTCCGTGACCTTGAAGCTGATGATACTCCAAGCTTTGATGCTACTGATTTCTTCAATGCCATGAGTTTCTTTCAAGAGGGGATTCAAAATCCATATCACTCTGCTCCGCCTCGAAAGCTGCTGAAGTTCTGGACTGCCACTCAGAAGAACTATTATGCTTCAGTGCTCTACAAGCAAAACAAACTGTTTCCTCACAAGCACATTCCTCTAATGGATATGGAAGCCCTTCCCTGCTTCAACTATGTGCTTCAGGATCTGCATCATGCCAAGCTGCTTCAGTTCTGCTCTGAATGCATACACTGGAATGAAGAGCTTGTGCTTCAGTTTTATGCCACGTTGTATGTTTCAGGAAATCCTCTGGATATCAACACCTGGGTCCTCGAGTGGATGACTGAGCATCATGACTACACCATCACTGTTCCTGAAGCAATTGATATTCTTGAGTTGCCTCAGTGCACTTCTCCAGCTGCTTGCTCCTATGGGGCTCAAATTCTTCGAGATGACCTGATGAACATGCTAATGAAACCTCAGGCCCCTGAAGCCCCAGCTCGCACAAAGTTTCCAGTCTCTGAGCTTCTGTATCTGCCAGGTACGTTGTATCGGATTCTGGCGAAGACCTTCTGCCCTATTAAAGGCTATGAATACACTGCTGAAGAAGTCATTGGCATCATGAAGAACATACTCCACAACCTTTGCATGTCTGGGCCAATCAACGTCCCTGACTTCTTCTTCAGAACTATGGTTGATGCAGCACATAATCCTCATATCCTGAAGCCATATGCGCCTTGGATCATGAAGCTCATCCGATCCGTGACTGGAATTGATTTCCAACCTGATCACCCGAATCACAGGACTTATCTGCCGCCTGTCGAAGTGCTTCAGCATACTATTGCTTCAAATGACAAAGGCAAAGGAATCTTCTATGAAGAAGTTCTCCCGACCAATTCCCTCGGTGGAAACATTCGTCATCCTCAGTCTCGCACAACTGATGAAACCAGAACTCATGCCTCAACTGAGGATACAACTCAGGCTCGAGTGATGACTGACCGAGAACTTCTGATTAGTCTTCATCAGAAAGTTGATCGTAATCATGATTGGGTGAAGCGTCAGTTTACTGAAATCCTCAGCTACATGGCTTAGACGCATTATTCTTTGAAGAAAGTGCATCAGTATGCTCATCATACATATCAACATCTTGATGCCCTGATGAGAGAAGTAATCACCACTGAAGACCTTGCAAAGTTGGAGCTTCAACAGCCTCCGATTCCTGCAATCAGACCCCCAAGGCAATTCAGACGCTGCACAACTCCTCCTCCGGCCATGGATTCTTATTCTTCAAACCAGGTGATGACTGCTGAAGAAGCTGAAGACACCGCTGGCTGCCCTCACACTGCAACGGATTGCCTCAGGCGTGACTCACCTCAGCCTTGAAGCAACTTAAAAGGGGCGTTAGCTTCAGTTTTTCCCTTTTTTTTCATTTTATGACAAAGGGGGAGAAATCTGTTAGTCTTCAAGCGGGTTTTAGTTATGGGGTTCTTCAGTTACAACTCTCGTTCTTCAGATTTTTTTTGTAACGAGTTGTAAACTGTAATTTTGGTGTTTGCCTGATACTATTCCTCAGTTACCTCATGCTATTTCCTCAAGTTTATCATATATGCATGTGATTGTCTCTCTAAGTGCGTTGTTTAATTTCCTCAAACACGTCATAACATGCACTGCTTCCGAAATGCCTGGATATAGGGGGAGCTCCTCATATACCTCAAAATGCTTTAGATATTAAACATTCTTCAAATTATATGCATATCCTCAGGGGGAGCTTCATTATATCCAGCTTAATGATACAAATGTTCTTCAAAGTTTTTATTCTTCAAACTCATAATTTTATCCCCATTGAAGCTTAACCTGATTGTCATCAAATCACCAAAAAGGGGGAGATTGTAAGCGCATCAAGTGCCCTCCCCTTGAGGTTTTGGAGTTTGATGACAAAACGGTTAAGGGACTGATGTGTTTGTGAGTATACACAGGAGAATAGTCCAGGATGAGGTGTTTAACCACCAATGTTGACCCGCCAAAATGTTGAGGAACATTGGAGAAATCGGTGCGTTTCGTGAAGAATGAAGTTGCGCGAAATCCTGAGGAATCAGGATCCTGAAGCGTTCGGTTGAAGCTGAAGCTGAGGACGATGTTGAGGACGTTCGCGCTGAAGACGAAGTTGAAGCGTAGTCTTCGCTCAGACTTTTTATACTTCTTGAGTCATAGGAAAACACCGCACTGTTGGAGGGGTTGAAGAAAACAAGTTCCGAAGTTCTGAGGAAGTGCTCAATTAGGAATCCTGAAGAAAAACCCTGAAGAAATCTCCTGCAGTAGAAGTTTAGTTCCTCGGGTGTCTGAGACATTATTCTTCAGGACACTGAGGAATCTGTCTTCGGTTGAGGAGTCTGGAGACTGCGAGTGCAGTTCTCCTGAAGAGAGAGAAATCTCCTGCAGTAGAAGTTCAATCCTCATGTGTCTGAGACGTTGTTCTTCAGGACACTGAGGTAACTAACTTCGGTTGAGGAGTCTGGAGAGAGAACACTTTGACCGTGCCACGTGTTGCGTGGTGTGAGGCTAGAACTTGTCTAGCAACGGTCATTTCCGAGGGCATGAGAGTAATTGCATGCATGGGCATTTATGTCCTTTCGCCTCGGGTTGCTCCGCGGCTATAAATAGCCACCCCAGCCCCATTTGTGGGTTGGCTGCTCCGAGAGAAAAACTGACACTTGTCATTTGAGAGCAACCCACCTCTGAGGAAACTGAAGAACCTATGTGAGGAAAACCACCAGCCTGAGTAGTTGAGCATTTCTGAGGAAGTCGGTTTGAGTGATCCGAAGCTTTTTACTCTTGAAGACTGTGATCTTCCAGCTGGTGTAGAAGTCTTTAGTCTGAGGAAGTCAAGATGCAATTGTGACTTCCCGGAGTGACTGAGTCTGTGAAGGTTTTGGGAGTCTACCTTGAAGACTCACCTGAGTTATTGGACGGAGTCTGAGGACTCTAGTTCAAGGAGAACAAGGTGAAGACTATGTCTTCTAAGTTGAATCTCAGCCTCTCCAACCTGACGTAGAGTTGTCACAGCAACTTGAAGTGGTCTACCAAACCAATGTCTTCAATCTCTGGTGATATCTCTTCAACCTCTTAAGCTTCAGTATTATGTCTACAGAATCTATGTTGACTTCTTATGCTTCAGCTCTCCCTCTGCTCTTTGTCTTCATACTATGCATCTGAAGCACTTCTACTTATCTGAATTGATTTATTTCTGTTGCATTATGATGAGCTGTCCTAATGATTACATTCTGTGAAGTTTTATTTCTTCATGATTTTGGTTACTTCTTCAGCTTCATGATAGCTTAAGTCCTGAAGAAAATCAAAATCTGGTATCAAAATTGAAAATCTCCCATTCACCCCCCTCTGGTCGATATACTGCACTTTCAATAACCCAATTTCTTGATTCGACACAAGGGGAGGAAAATAATATTTATAAGCTTTAACAGTTGAGTTGTCAATTCAACCGCACCTGAAATATACTTGCTTTCAACAAAATATTAATAGCAACGGTGATATGATAGTGATAGTGGCGACAGTGAAAGTAAAACAGCAAAAGTAACAACTAGTAACCAGCAGGATTAAAAACAATGTAGGCTAGAGAGATGGATGGTTGGGTGCTGCTTGGATGAGAATGAACATGTAGTAGATTTTAACACGGGGCAAGGCACACAGAAAAGAAAGAACCATCTAGGAAAATATCAAACATTAGGCATGTATCCCATAGGTAGTTGTGCGTGCTTGCAATAAGAACTTGCACAACATCTTTTGTCCTACTATCCTGCTATGAGCGGGGCCAAAATGAACTTATGGAGATTAAGGTTCTCCTGTCAAGGAGCACCGAAACAAAGCATTAACACTCAATGGATACATGAAATCCTGAAATTATAGTCCATCCCCTTTGGTGTCCCAAGCTGTCACCTTTGGGATCGCCGGTTCCGGACAATAATAGGTGCATACAACTCATAGATAGGATCAAGAACATACATATACTCATGAAAACACAACTGGTTCAGATATGAAAACATTGCACTCGGGCCCAAAGTGAAAAGCATTAACAGCAACAAGTTGTAGCAAAGATGATAAACACCAAAGTACATGATAGGCAACATGCCCCCAACAATCTGTCGAACTATTACATGATCTAACTCATCCAATCCCTACCATCCACTTTGCATACAGTAGGGAATTGCTCACACATGTGAAGAGAAGTCATGGAGGGAGGACGCAGTGGTGATGATGATGACGATGGCGATGATCTCCCTTCACCGGAGACCAAAACAGCCTCCAGATTAGCCCTTCCGAAGAAGAATAGAGGGTAGCGGCGGCTCCGCAATGGAAAGTGGGAAAACGACTTCTGTGCTGGGTTTTCTCGTCACGGGAATAAATAGGAGCTTTGGTAGGGCACCAGAGGGGGAGGCCCACCCAGGCGGCCTCCTGGCACGTCCAGGAGTGGGGTCGCGCCAGCAGGGCGCCTGGGGCCCCCATGGCTGCCCTCTGGCCCCACTTCTTGCTCCAGGCTCCTTCGGGTGCGTGGATTTTCTGTGAATTTTCTTGCAATTTTCTGAGACACCTAAAAATCCATTTTCCTGCACATAAGAAAACCATACAGGTAGCTCTGCTGAAAACAACGTCAATCCGGGTTAGTTTCGTTCAAATCATGCAAGAATGAGGGCAAAACAATAGCAAAAGTGTTTGGAAAAGTAGATACGTTTGAGACGTATCAACTCCCCAAGCTTAGCATATTGCTTGTCCTCAAGAAATTCAGTTCAACGAACTGGACTCGACAAAGAAAACTTTGACAAACTCTTTTGCTTCATAAGATGTACATAAGCACAACAAAATCTGTAAGAATTAAGAAATTAGCAACTTCAACGGGAACATCCTCACAAATACCAATCGCGACAGCTGTTGACTTGTCAGCCATCTGAAGAAAGATATCTGTGGGGATTAGTTTTTCTAAACATAGCCTCTTGTAAAGATAAAAAGGCATAACACTCACTCGTTCTCCAAGGTCACATAAAGCAGTTTTGATATTTTTTTTCTCTATGGAGCAAGGAATGGTGGGTATACCTGGATCACCAAGCTTCTCAGGAATCTTTCCACTAAAAGAGTAGTTAGCATGCATAGTAGATATTGCCTCATTAGATACTATTCTTTTATTAGTAACAATAACTTTCATATATTTTGAATAAGGAGGTAACTTAATAGCATCAATCAAAGGAATTTGAAGAAAAAAGGATTTCATCCATTCACAAAATTTATTATAGTGCTCTTTTTCCTTGGTTTTGAGAGACTTACCTGGAAAGGGCAAGGGTTTCTGTACCCATGGTTCTCTTTCCTTCCCGTGTCTTCTTGCGATGAAGTCTTCTCTACTATACTTCTTGCTTTTATAGGGTGCTTCTTCTTCTTGCACCTCTGGAGGATCATTCTTCTCCTTATCCTTTTCGGGCTCAGCACCTTCTTCAGTTTCAACATCGGAGGTAGATATGCTATTAGGACCAACAGCGGGTTCTTCACTTGTAATAGGATCATTGGAGTTGTCATCTTCCTTATGTTTCTTCTTCTTCTTTTTCTTCTTTGGAGAGCTAACAATCTCGTCTTCTACCTGCACTTGAGAATCTTGCTCGATCCTCTCCGGATGCCCCTTGGGATAGAGAGGTTCCTGGGTGTGTGTTCCACCCGTAATATTTATACCATAAGCCTGTATATCCTGTTTGGAATTATTAGCAAGCAAATCTTTTTGCACATTAGATATTTGTTCAGGCTGAGTTTGAACCATATGAAAATGCTTAACAAGACATTTAACATCATTTACTGTTCTACCTAGAACATCAAGTAAACTTTTGATAGCAAGGGTATTGTCATGCAACTGATTTTGTATCCTCATATTAAAGAGGTTTTGCTTCATAATAAAATTATCAAGCTCATCTATACATTGATCAGGAGGCTTACCTTTAGGGATGTCACTTTCATTGAAATCTAAAAGAGAGTGTACCTCTACCAAGGGAGGGTGAGTAGTAGGCTCACACAACTTATCAATAGGAGGTAGATTCTTCACGTCTTAAGCTTTAAGGCCTTTCTCCTTTATAGACTTCTTTGCTTCTTGCATATCTTCGGGGCTGAGGACAAGCATGCCCCTCTTCTTTGGTGGTGTAGGTGGTTCAGGGATGGACCAATCTTCATGGTTCTTGGCAATCTTCCCATTAATTCTTCAGCGTCGTTCGGCGTTCTTTCCCTGAAAACACAACCAGCACAACTATCCAAATAGGATCTAGATTCATCGGTTAGACCAACATAAAATATATCAAGTAATTCATTCTTAGGGACTTCATGTCCTGGGTCTAGCCTTAATTAAACTGCAATACCTCCCGCAAGCTTTAGGGAGGTGCTTATCCTGTAACTGTTTAAAGTTATAAATTCTTTCTAAAGCAGCATGATGCATATGAGCAGGAAAATATTTATCAACAAAAGATTGAGCTAAGTCCTGAGGACTCTTGATGGAACCATAGGGTAGTGCATCATACCATGATTTAGCGTCTCCCTTCAAAGAGAAATGAAAAAGCTTAGCCACATAAAAGATTCGTATCCTCTCATCACTAGTAAGCAAGCCACCTAACTTAGTGAGTTTTGTTAGGTGTGCTATAGCATCATCATTTTCTCTGCCATAAAAAGGGGTCAGCTTCAACTGTAGATATAAGTGAAAGATCAACAGATAAATCATAATCTGGATCAGTGATGCATGTAGGAGATGTAGAAAATTCAGGATCACGAGTAATCTTGTTCTTCATAGAGTGCTTTTCAAACAACTTCTCAACAGCACCTGGGTCAGAGTCGGCACACTCTGCAAGTTCCCTACATAAATCATCATCAATAATAACATAATCATCCTCAAGGAGTCTTTTCTTGAGGTCACTTGGGTTAGGATAATCATATGTTGCACCAATAGGGTAGCGAGTAACAGGAATTTCAATTCCAGATTGTTTGGCAGAAGCAACGATCTGTTTCTCAAGAGAGTAACCAAGTGAACCAATATCATCAAGAGTAGTAGAAGCATCATCAAAAGTATCAGACATAGTAACAGACTCAGTAGAAGTAGCATGTGGTGGTGGTGGTGAAGCAAACTTACTTATAACTGAAGGTGAATCAAGCGTAGAACTAGTTCTCAGAATAGTTCCTTTTCTTGTAGTGGATGGTAAGATCGGAACCTTGGGGTCTCCTTTCTTACCCATAGTGGATAAAGTATAGCAGGAAAAATACTTCAAGTAGACTTGTAAATAAAGCTCTGCTCCCCAGCAACGGCGCCGGAAAATAGTACTTGATGACGATCGAGATAGTCTTCGTGGGTAAGATAACCCAATTTATTGATCCGACACAAGGGGATCCAAAGAATAATTATAAGCTTTAACAGTTGAGTTGTCCATTCAACCGCACCTGAAATATACTTGCTTGCAACAAAATATTAATAGTAATGGTGATATGATAGTGATAGTGGCGACAGCGAAAGTAAAACAGCAAAAGTAACAACTAGTAACCAACAGGATTAAAAACACTGTAGGCTAGGGAGATGGATGGTTGGGCGCTGCTTGGATGAGAGTGAACATGTAGTAGATTTTAACACGGGGCAAGGCACACTGAAAAGCAAGGATCATCTAGGCAAATATCAAACATTAGGCATGTATCCCGTAGGTAGTTGTGCGTGCTTGCACAACATCTTTTGTCCTACCATCCCGCTATGAATGGGGCCAAAAGGAACTTATGGAGATTAAGGTGCTCCTATCAAAGAGCGCCGCAACAAAGCATTAACACTCAATGGATACATGAAATCCTCAAATTATAGTCCATCCCCTTTGGTGTCCCAAGCTTTCACCTTTGGGATCGCCGGTTCCGGACCATAATAGGTGCATACAACTCATAGATAGGATCAAGAACATAAATATACGCATGAAAACACAAGTGGTTCAGATCTAAAAACATGGCACTCGGGCCCAAAGTGACAATCATTAAGAGAAACAAGTTGTAGCAAAGATGATAAACACCAAAGCAGATGATAGGCAACATGCCCCCAACAATCTGACGAACTATTACATGATCTAACTCATCCAATCCCTACCGTCCCCTTTGCCTACAGCAGGGAATTACTCACACCTGTGAAGAGAATTCCAGGAGGGAGGATGGAGTGCTGATGATCATGATGATGGCGATGATCTCCCCTCACCGGAGCTCAAAACAGCCTCCAGATTAGCCCTCCCGAAGAAGAACAGAGGGTGGCGGCGGCTCCGCGACGGAAACTGGGAAAACGACTTCTTTTCTGGGTTTTCTCGTCACGGGAATAAATATGAGCTTCGGTAGGGCACCAGAGGGGGGAGGACCACCCAGGCGACCTCCTAACGCGGCCAGGATTGGGGCCGCGCCAACAGGGCGCCTGCGGGCCCCAGGCTGCCCTCTGGCTCCACTTCTGGCTCCGGGCTCCTTCGGGTGCGTGGATTTTTTGTGAATTTTCCTGGGATTTTCTGAGAAACCTAAAAATCCATTTTATGGCACATAAGAAAATCATACAGGCAACTTTGCTGAAAACAACGTCAGTCCGGGTTAGTTTCGTTCAAATCATGCAAGAATGAGGGCAAAACAATAGCAAAAGTGTTTGGATAAATAGATTTTGAGACGTATCAACTCCCCCAAGCTTAGCATATTGCTTGTCCTCAAGCAATTCAGTTCAATGAACTAGACGCGACAAATAAAACTTTGACAAACCCTTTTGTTTCATAATATGTACATAAGCATGTACTACGAAAAGAGTTTAGCAAGTATTGAAACAATGCTATGAGGACAACGCACGAAGCAATCCTTCTTTCAAGTGATCAATCACAAACAACCAAAAGTAAATAATACGCTGCTGAAAATCACAACAAGATCACAATGCACATAGCTTGAACATGATAGAGTGGTATCTCGCTAGCCTACATGAGTGAAGCAAAACATAAATGCAGAAACTCCTCCGGAGTTGTAAAGGAGACTAGAACGAAGAATTTCAGAACAAGCAATATCACAATCATGCAGAAGAAAATGTGGTACTTTGGGACAATGCATGCTACACTAACATTGAAAATTATGCTCTCAATAGTAGGTGCTTTGAAGAAAGAAGGGGAGACTCTCGAACCGTGGCTTTTTGATGGCAAGGTTGAAAAACCGTGGTTGGAAGCAAAGACTATACATGTACCAGAGCTTTTGGTTTTGAAAACAGAGATAAAATTCTTTTGAGAAGTGCAACTTTCCAGTCAACGGTGAACGATAAAGGTCTCTCAATATCTCCCATACCAACTATATTAATGCTTTTTGCTTAAACTTTTGTTCCCTTATCCATACATCATTTGACGGTCTATGGTGCCTTTTTATATTGTCTCAAGTATTGAAGGAAATTTATAGTTCCATCTATCATTAGCAGCATTTGTCCCATTTCATTCCATCATCAAGTATGGGGGAGGTGTAACTCTATCTTTTTTATATAAATTTGACTAGTTAAAACTTCCGTCAAAATATTTTTGGCATGGAAGATACTGATTTTCCCTCACCGCACCATGAGCTTGTACGGTTACAAAAGGGAAGCTTTTGAATAAATTTCAAGGATGCACAAGAAAGTCTAAGTTAGGGATGGCAGGTAAATACCATATATAGGAAAGTATGGTGGACTCAAGTGGAATAAATGGTTTGAAAAGGATTTTGGATACACAAGTAGAATTCCGCTTAGTGCGAGTGAAGGCTAGCAAAAGACTGGGAAGCGACTAACTAGAGAGCAATAAAAGTCATAATCATGCAGAGTGACAAAGCAACATTGAATCAGGCATGAAAGTGATATAACTATTCTGAAATAAAAAGATCATCAAGGCATGATAGCCTTTTTGGTCATAAACATGTGTGAACATGTGCCAAGTCAATCCAAGAATTCTCCAAAGCGAAATAGCACTTCGGTATGCCAAACCATGAACAATGGAATGCATGTAAATCATTTTAACAACACATTATGCACTCTAGCTATTTGAGATCAGCCACAAAGAAAGCATGAACTACTGGGAAAGCATTGTAAACATAGCACTATGTCGCTACAAGCTGGTCTCTCGATCATAAATACAGGCATATGTACAAAAGTAGAAACAAGAAGAGTTCATACCGGTTTTCCTTTTTGCTTCCCTTTCGTAGATCTTCATCATTATTGCCTTTTCAATTGCACGATCGAACGTGGGAAATATAATCAACTTCCATCATGGACTCGAGCTGAACTCTGAAAACAAATCAAACTAAAGAGAAAAAGGAAATCTTTTTGGATTTTTAAATGTTTAACAAAAGAAAAAGAAAAGGGAAATATTTTTGTTGGTTTTGCAAATTAAAAGAAAACAAAGAAGAACAGGAAAAAAATTGAAAAGATAAAAAAGAATAAAAATGGATAATACAATGGAAAAGGGAGAAGGGCACGTACTCCCCCAAGCTTAGGCTTTTGGCCTAAGTTGGTAACAGCTACTGCCCCTTGGAGCCTCCTCCTTTGGGGTGGTACGGGTGAGTCCAAGGGTCGTACGAGGCTTCCCGCGCATACATTGAAGTACTCGGGTCCTCCCACGAAGAAGGATCCGCGCTCCAAGCAGAGGAAGACCCTTCACCGCACTGGGTGACGGTCTCCCCCTGGAAAGGTGGAAACTCACCATGCTCCTCCTCGTCAGGCACAACCCCCTCCATGGGGTTATGAAACTTATACTAGACCACGAACTCATCAAACTGGATAACATCAAAGGACCATCCGTTCCTGCGAGAATAATCAAACAAAAGAGGTGCAGGTAGCCGGATCTCGCATTTCGCGGATGATCCGAAATGCAAGATATAAACAAGGTTACCAAACTCGGAAGTCTTGGTAACAAACTCATGCCTCTTCATAGCAGCAAGATCAAAGCTTAAATAAGTAAAAGGCTTATCATCAGGGTGTGGGGTGCCACTAAGAGACTCAAGGATAAGTGTGGCATAAACTCCACCAAATAAATCTCCCTTGTTACCATTCGTAGCAAGGCGTCGAGCAATTAAGGAACCCACATTATACTCTCTCTCCCCTGAGAGGGCGTTCGCAAGGATAGCAATATCCGGTGCAGAACTGTTGCTCGTGTTGTCACGAGCTAACACCCCTCTAGCGATAAAATACGCAAAATACCTGAGGTGGGGGAATAAGATGCTGGAAATCTTCGAACGCTGAATATTCCTCGTCTCCTGGCTGCAAAGAGAGTTGAAGAGGGTTCTCATCTCGGAAGGCTGAGAGTTCATCTTTGCCTTCTGTCCAGCGTTCGGCACACCTATTATTTCACAAAATCTTGACAAATACATGGTCAAAAGATCACTATAAATTTTAAACTCAATAATACCAGCATCATGATTATATCTGAAACTATTAATAAAACAGGAGGTGAGTTTATGATACTGAGTAACACGGCATGTTGCTAGCCGTTTCAAACCTGCATTGGCACAAAGGCCGTAAAATTCCTCCTTAATTCCTGCAGCTTCGAGGAAAGCATCCCACGGATATGTCATTGCGCGTGTTTAACTCGTGTTTTCCAACAACTCTAGGGGCACATGATCTTCATTGTATCTCACCCTAGCAGCCGAGGGTGAAGCTGCATCTCTAGTAACCCGGTCGGAGCACTCGGGCTTCTTCTTCCCAAGCCACACATTTTCCTTTCCTAGCAAACTCAATTTCTGAAAAAAAATTACAATTCACAAAAACAAGGAGTTAAGCAAAGTCAGTTGAGGCAAACTACTCTACTCACTTACCTAAGGCATAAACTTGCATCAAAAATTGGAAAATAAATTTCTACACATGCATGCAAGCTCATATGAACATCACCAACAATTAATAAATACTCACAAATGAAGCCACCAATCAAAAATTTAATTGGAGGGGTGGAGGACTTACATACCAAGGAGTATTTTCTCAAAATCTCAGCTTAAATGACGGGTTATGGAGAGAGATCGAAAACCGCCTCCAAGAACATCAAGAACGCAAGTTCCAGGACCAGAACTCGTGTTTTTGGGGAGAGAGGAAGAGAAGGGAAGAAGACATGCCTGGAAATGGGGCATGTGGGCCCCAGGCGCCCTGTGGGCTCGGCCAGGGGGTAGGCCGTGCCAGCTAGCCGCCTGGGCCACTGGTGGCCCCCCTGGTCAGCCCTAGGTGCCCCTGGGTCACTTTTAACGTGGAAATTTTGATTTTTATTTTTCTGGAATTTTTATGAAAATTTTACTTTTGATTTTTTTTTGAAGTTCAAAAAGCTGCGAAACTTTCTGAAAACTTGAAACAGTGGTTACCAATGTGAAGCTTCAAAAAAATAAAAATTTGGCACAGCAAGGAGAACAAAAGCTAAAGCAAATGAAAACATAACAAGCTCCACTTTTTACCTATATAAAACATGCTAGTTAGCAAGGTTGATCAAGTCTTACCAACGAACCGGCGATATATAGAGCAAAAAGTCTCACCTCTTATGAAGTAATCATTGCACCTTTACGTTAATGGACATTTTCCCCACCATAATGGTTTTGTATTTGTGGTGCACATGTAGAGGACAATCCCATTCTCCAATCTTCACGGTCTCGATATTCTCTATAGAGTTAAGGCCATGCCTTTTGTCAATCTTCTTTGGAAAATACACCGTGTGTTCTTTATCATCAACATTGAAAGTAACCTTTCCTTTATTGCAATCAATAATAGCACCTGCGGTGTTAAGAAAAGCTCTACCTAGAATAATGGACATGCTCCCATCCTCGGGCATGTCAAGCACAACAAAATATGTAAGAATTAGGCAATTAGCAACTTCAACAGGAACATCCTCAAAAATACCAATCGAGACGGCTGTTGACTTGTCAGCCATCTGAAGAGAGATATCTATAGGGATTAGTTTTTGTAAACATAGCCTCTTGTAAAGAGAAAAAGGCATAACACTCACTCCTGCTCCAAGGTCACATAAAGAAGTTTTGACATAATTATTCTTTATGGAGCAAGGAATGGTGGGTATACCTGGATCACCAAGCTTCTCAGGAATCTTGCCACTTAAAGAGTAGTTAGCAAGCATAGTAGATAATGCCTCATTAGGGACTTTTCTTTTATTAGTAACAATTTCTTTCATATATTTTGAATAAGGAGGTAACTTAATAGCATCAGTCAAAGGAATTTGAAGAAAAAGAGGTTTCATCCATTCACGAAATTTATTATAGTGCTCTTCTTGTTTGGTTTTGAGAGACTTACCTGTAAAGGGCATGGGTTTCTGTACCCATGGTTCTCTTTCCTTCCCGTTTCTTGTTGCGATGAAGTCTTCTCTAGTATACTTCTTGCCTTTATCGGGTGCTTCTTCTTCTTGCACCTCGGGAGGATCATTCTTCTCCTTATCCTTTTTGGGCTCAGCACCTTCTTCAGTTTCAGCATCGGAGGTAGATATGCTGTTGGGATCAACAGCAGGTTCTTCACATGTAATAGGATCATTGGAGTTATCAGCTTCCTTATGTTTCTTCTTTTTCTTCTTTGGAGAGCAAACAATCCCGTCTTCCACCTGCACTTGAGAATCTTGCTCGATCCTCTTCGGATGCCCCTCGGGATAGAGAGGGTCTTGGGTGTGTGTTCCACCCCTAGTCTTTATACCATAAGACTGTATATCCTGTTTGGCATTATTAGCAAGCAAATCTTGTTGCACATTAGAAATTTGTTCAAGCTGCGTTTGAACCATATGAAAATGCTTAACAAGACATTTAACAACATTAACTGTTCTATCTAGAACATCAAGTAAACTTTTGATAGCAAGGGAATTTTCATGCACCTGATTTTTTTTCCTCATATTAAAGAGGTTTTGCTTCATAATAAAATTATCAAGCTCATCTAAACATTGATCAGGAGGCTTACCTTTAGGGATGTCACTTTCATTGAAATCTAAAAGAGAGTGTACCTCTACTAAGGGAGGGTGAGTAGTGGCTGACACAACTTATCAATAGGAGTTACATTCTTCACGTCTTCAGCTTTAATGCCTTTCTTCTTTATAGACTTCTTTGCTTCTGGCATATCTTCGGGGCTGAGGACAAGCATGCCCCTCTTCTTTGGTGGTGGAGGTGGTTCAGGGACGGACCAATCTTCGTGGTTCTTGGCAGTCTTTCCCATTAATTCTTCGGCATTGTCCAGCATTCTTTCCCTAAAAACAGAACCAGCACAACTATCCAAATAGGATCTAGATTCATCGGTGAGACCAGCATAAAATATATCAAGTACTTCATTCTTAGGGACTTTATGTCCCGGTCTAGCGTTAATTAAACTGCAATAACTCCCCCAAGCTTTAGGGAGGTGCTCATCCTGCAACTGTTTAAAGTTATAAATTCTTTGTAAAGCAACATGTTGCATATGAGCAAGAAAATATTTATCAAGAAAAGATTGAGCTAAGTCCTGAGGACTCTTAATGGAACCATAGAGTAGTGCATCATACCATGCTTTAGGGCCTTCCTTCAAAGAGAAAGAAAAAAGCTTAGACACTTAACAGTTTCGTATCCTCTCATCAGTAGTAAACAATCCACCTAACTCAGTGAGTTTGGCTGGGTGTGCTATAGCATCATCATTTTCTCTGCCATAAAAGGGGTTAGCTTCAACTGTAGATATAAGTGAAAGATCAACATAGAAATCATAATCAGGATCAGTGATGCATATAGGAGATGTAGCAAATTCAGGATCACGAGTAAACTTGTTCTTCATAGAGTGTTTTGCAAGCAGCTTCTTAACAGCACCAGGGTCAGAGTCGGCACACTCTGTAAGTTCCCTATATAAATCATAATCAAGAATAACATAATCATCCTCAAGGAGTCTTTTCTTGAAGTCACTCAGGTCAGGATAATCATCCTCAAGAATAACATAATCATCCAATAGGGTAGCGAGTAACAGGAATTTCAATTCCAGATTGTTTGGCAGCAGCAACGATCTATTTCTCAAGAGATTAACCAAGTGAAACAATATCATCAAGAGTAGTAGAAGCATCATCAAAAGTATCAGACATAGTAACAGACTAAGTAGAAGTAGCATGTGGTGGTGGTGGTGGTGAAGAAAACTTACTTATAACTGAAGGTGAATCAAGCGTAGCACTAGTGCTCGGAACAGTACCTTTTCTTGTAGTGGATGGTAAGATCAGAAACTTGGGGTCTCCTTTCTTACAAATAGTGGATAAAGTGCAGTAGGAAATATACTTCAAGTAGACTTGTCAATAAAGCTATGCTCTCCAGCAACGGCTCCAGAAAACAGTATTTGATGACCCTCAACTGTAGGGGATCGAGATAGTCTTCGCGGGTAAGATAACCCAATTTATTGATTCGACACAAGGGGAGCCAAAGAATATTTATAAGCTTTAACAGTTGAGTTGTCAATTCAACCGCACCTGAAATATACTTTCTTGCAACAAAATATTTATAGCAACGGTGATATAATATAGATAGTGGCGATAGAAAAAGTAACAACTAGTAACCAGCGGGATTAAAAACACTGTAGGCTAGGGAGATGGATGGTTGGGCGCTGCTTGGATGAGAGTGAACATGTAGTAGATTTTAACACGGGGGAAGCCAGACATAAAAGCAAGGATCATCTAGGCAAATATCAAACATTAGGCATGTAGCCCGTAGGTAGTTGTGCGTGCTTGCAATAAGAACTTGCACAACATCTTTTGTCCTACCATCCCGCTATGAATGGGGCCAAAGGTAACTTATGGAGATTATGTTGCTCCTGTCAAAGAGCACCGGAACAAAGCATTAACACTCAATGGATACATGAAATCTTCAAATTACAGTCCATTGTGACGCCCCCAAAATCAGACCGTGTACGGTAATCGTACACGCAAGGTACACGATCGAGATCGGGGACTCACGGTGAGATATCACAACACAACTCTACAAATAAAATAATACAAGTTGTTTAATACAAGCCAGGGGCCACGAGGGCTCGAATACAACAGCTCGAGAGCACAAAGTCAGTGGAAGCAAAAGTATCTGAGTACAGACACAAGAATACAAGGTTGCCTTAAGAAGGCTAGCACAAAATCAACACCGATCGAAAAGGCGAGGCCTCCTTCCTGGGAACCTCCAAACTACTCTGGTCAAAGGGGGACTCGACGTCGTAGAAGGCATCGGGAATCTTCATGTTGCGGTGGTCGACATCGGGGATCTCCTACTCCTGGACTCCAAGGCTCCAACGTCGACTGCAGTGGCCGATCAGGCAAAACAATAAAAGGGGAAAATAAAGCAGGTGAGTATCTAGCATACCCGCGAGTCTTACGTCCGCTACTAAGCATTATGCATTGTATCAACGGAAATAAGAGGCTGTATATAGTGGACTGAAAGATAGAAATCCAGAGCAAGGGTAAGAAGCTAGGCCTAACGAAGACTAGCATCTTCCGACGATGTCTTGCAGCATGAGGTGAGAATCAGCCAACAGTTTATATAAAGCATAAAGTAACAATGCAGCAGAAGTTGCTGCAGCATTGTATAATAATAAGTTGTAATAATTAACAATGCCTCCGAGTTCACCTCCTCGACATCCCCGCAAGGAAGAAAACCCGGAACCATACAGTTTAATAATAATAGTTTGTAGTCGTAAGATCCAGCTTCAGCATAAAGCGTCCTGTTACCGTGGACACGGCTATTCGAATAGATTAATCTTCCCTGCAGGGGTGGACTGGTGTTACGCTACACGCACGGATCTCCAGGGTGGCGGAAACCTTGTTAGGGAACGCTCCACCGAGGCTATCCGACACTTCATAGCCCATCTTTCAAACTCAACAGAGAGGCCATCCGCCGGTCTAAATCCTAAGTATGCCGGGCCTTGGACCTCAACCCGAACGTACTCCTGCACGGTGCGTGGCCGGCCGGTGAAGTTGAAGCAAATCCAAATAAGACACCACCGCACGAGCAAATAAGACAACACCACTTTCCGGCGCAGGCCGCGGTACTGCTGACGTCTGAAGAGTCCTCGGACGACACTACGAAGCAGAGGAGCCCATAACTCGTAATTCCCACGGGTAGGTAGTGCGTACATGGCATATAGCCAACTCAAGACATCCGCCGAACCATTTAGCATTTTAATTAACCTGCGTGACAACCGTTATCGTTGCCTCGACTTAACTGACCCGCGGACAACGACATCAGCCAGGACCTCCAGTACATCGGTGCCTGCCTCGTCGTCCCACCAAGTCACTGCGGTTACCAACAAGGTGAACCGTATCCTTACCTTGTCTCGCGTGTGCTCCTGGAGGAGCTCGACTTTCGTAGTTTGGTAACTCTCGCGGCCAACGACCAGGGGCCAAGCACACCGGTACACTGGTCGTACCCTCCCTGTCGTCCCGTCGCAATACCACTCGCGGGCACCGTTGGGTCGCCCGACTTCTTACCTTTAAGGACACCAGTTGGTTCGAGTTCCTACCATTAAGTGAAACCAAGAGGTATCACCCTCGATGGCACACTTAAAGAGGTTTGACAGAGACATTAGCGGAATGAACAAAAGAGGTAAACCTCATATCATCCCGGTGATGCTACGCTACTGAGCCGATGAGAGTGGAATAGGAGTCCATTCCACTCGTAAGCCAAACTCGTCTGCATTGATCCGTACCAGTTGCAGTTGTAATATATCGTTCCCGCGATCACTCCCAAAGTGATCACGACCCTCTATTCTAAACCTAGCTAACAATGTGCAGGGTTTACTGCTGAATAATCCATAAGTAATAATAGGAAGCATAGGATTAAAGGAAGGTACATAAGGGCCGACAAAAACAGGCTATGCAATTGAATAGGATTGTAATCGTAGCAACACCAGTAACAATGCCTAGTGCAAGAAAGTACGGAAAAGATAGGTGATATCTGGGGAAGAGAATGGCTCTGCTTGCCTGCAAGCTCGACGGTAGGGCTAGGGTCGTCGACGAAGTAGTCGTACTCAGCAGCGGTGTAGTCGGCGGCAGCAACAAGGTCTATCGGAGAATAAAAGGGGGGGGGAGAAACAATAAATACACAGCAATAATAGCAATACAAATACAAGACATGGAAAACGCAAAGTTAACGGTGTTCTAACACAGTGCAATGCACATTGCTCGGAACGGAAATTCATCTGAGGATGAACTACCGGCTCCGGGTGATTACCGGACAGGGTGTCCGGAGGGGGAAGGATCAAGCCGGAGGTGTCGTGGACACCCGACACATGTGTGGGTGGTGTATCCGGGTTAGTTGAACCATTCCGAACAACTTTCGTGTTCTAAATAAATTCATCCGGGTACTTTAACAATACCGGACAAATCATCAAACAGACGGTCCGGAGGGGGGGAACGGTTCGACGTTTGGCATGTTAGAGGGGTGTGGTGGGAGTATGAGTAACGTATTCGTAATCGTGGATCCGTTCTGAGTAACTTTCGTATACAAAAGGTTTTCATCCGGACAACTTTTATCGGTACCGGGAATTTTCGACAGACGGCCCGAAGGGGGGAATGTCGATGTTCGGTAAGTTAGAGGGGGGTGGTACACATACGAATAGCGTATCCATATTTGTTATATTTTTCTGATCAATTTTGATATATAAAATATTTTCATCCGATTTACGGTTTAAAAGATATTAATTTATTAAGTTTAAATCATTTTTAATCATTTCTGGATTTTCTTTAATATTTAAAGCAACATTAACCAGAACAGTGATATTGACCTAGTCAAACCTGACAAGTGGGACCTACTGACCAGTGGGTCCCACATGTCATACATAGTACTAATAAAAATGGTTTATTTAAATCTAATATCCAGTGGGGCCTACATGTCACACATATTTTAATAATTGCATTATTTAAACTATTAACCCAAAGGGGCCCATGTCTCATACAACCATATAATTAAACATATATGTTTAATCTAGCTAATGGCCTTGGGCCCACCCGGAAGTCTAACATAGGGTTATCCCAAATTCTTTTAATCTCAGATTAATTAACATGACCGGGCCCACATGTCAGAGAGAGGCAGAGGGGTTAATCCCTGCACTCGCCGGCGATGAGCAACAGGGCCAGGAAGCGGCGGCTCGTGGCTCTCCGGTGAGGCCAACCCGGCGAGGGGGCGACGAGGTGAGGGCGCGGCCAAAGGGGCAGCCGGCTAAGCCCGTGGCGCCGCCAGGGCGCGCAGGGCGCGGGGCAGAGCGGCTCGGTCGAGGTGCGGTAATGGCGATGCGAGCACGGGGGGAGTGGCGACTCGACGGGTCCCAACGGGGGGGAAAGGGAGGCGTGGGGGTGGGAATGGAGCTCACAATGGCAGCAGGGTGGCCAGGGGCTCGGTGGAGACCGGAGGGCTCGGGGTGGAGCACATCCCGGTGAGAAGTGGCGGGGCCGACGAGGGGGATTCATTGGATGCATCGGCTCGAGGGCGTCCCTCCTCGTGTGTGTCGAGGATGACGAAGCAGGCTACGTCCTGCAGCTCCTAGTCGGCCTCACATAGCTCGTGGAGCTTCAGAAGTCGGTAATGGCGAGGGTGGCGACGACCGCGTCGGGAGGCCAAGGAAGAGGAGGAGGGAGGCGATGGGGGTGGGATCTGCAAGGCGGGGGCTAGGTTAGGGTTCCTGGGGAGGTTCTTATGCGAGGGGGGTGGACGGGGATGGCCGCCACGACGACCCGATGCGTCCATGGCCGCGCGATGCCTGCCACGACTATCTCCCGTGAACAGGAGATGGGGAAGAAGGGGAGAGGGAGGCGGGGTGGGCTAGGCCAGGGGGTTGGGCCGTTGGGGGGGGGGATGCTCTAGGCGTTAGTTAGGTTTTCTCCATTTCTTTTTCTTTTTTGTTTTGATTTGTTTTAGCTATTTTTAGAAAATTTGTAAAACTTGCAACTTGCTACATAATTGACATTGCACAAAACTAGAGTGCCACAAAAAGGATTTGGACTTTTTATAAATTCTTTTGCATTTTTGTTTTTATTAAAAAGGTATTAAATGCCACTGTTGCTACTGTTTTATTTATTTCATTTATTTTAAAGTTTTTAATAAATTCACAATACTAGTTTATTATACCTAATGAATTTTAGGCATTTCATAAAATTGTTTCCATAATTTTTAGTTCATTCAAAATTCCCAATTGTTTATTTTATTCCATGGAAATTTAACAATTCCCAACTATTGTTTTTATTTTAAATATTATTCCTTTATATTACTATACCATTTTTATTAAAACAACCATTGCTATATTATCATGGCCTAAGATTGCTAGGCATTTTATTTAATATGTTTCATTAACTTTGGTTTAACTATGATTTCCATTTTTATATTAATTTTCAAAATAATTGTGATAACCCCAAATCATTGGATTCATAATTATCATTGACTTATGATTATTCAAATGACTAAGGATGACTTGGTTTAACCATGATCATGTTGATTGACTGGCATCCACAATCCTTGGAGCAAGATTTACAATCCACATTTATTTGAAAATTTTATCAGGGTTGGAATTTCAATAAGCTGTGATCAAAGATGTTCAAGGCTTGATCATCAACAGTAATAATCACTAACAGTGGAATCACTGTAGTGATTACTGTACTGGATCTGAGGGTGTTACAATTCTCCACCACTCCAAAGAATTCTCGTCCCGAGAATTAAAAGTAGTGTAAGTGGTAGAGTTTCGGTTTCGCCTTCTAACAAATCTTCTGATTCTTGTTGTCCTACTCAAAGAAATTAGTCCTTCACGTTGAGGCCTTCATATCTTTGCATCGGTGCATCTCGATGGGTTTTCATCCTTTCCTCGGGGCTTCATCGCACTTACGAACAGGGTAAGAGGTAAGGCTTAAGGGGGTAGGATGAATACAATATTTAATCAAATGGGGTTGCTCAAGGTTATGGGGTACAAAGTCCTTCCGAGTTTAATCTCAAGGAGGTACATCGTGAGAAGTTTTAAGCGGATAGGCACGTATTCGATGCCGGTGACGGAAGGTGGGAAAGGGGCCCCGATCATCAGACACAATCACGGAGTCTGATATCGGACGGAATATCGCAAGGTCGGTGACATGAGTCAGGTTTCGGTCCTGTGGAACTGTGGCTTAGAGTGGTGGCATATTACGCGATCACGATACAAGGATTGTCATAGAACAACTCATCAGGTATGTCGGCGACAATATCGGTACCAGGAGCAGTGGACATTGAGAACCATTTTCCTGCTCGTTAATACGAGGCGGACCAATTGGCAAAGTTCTCGTCCCGGTGGCTACCGAAATGTCATCAACAATGGCAACAAGGGGTTACTGACGAGGTTATACACCGAGGTGTTTACATAAGCAGGTGAATTATCATTGCTCAAATAAGATATATTACAAGAAAGTTTAAACAAACCAATGGAAAGGAAGAGGTGATGATACACAAGTATCAGGTGTATATCTCTCCCAAGGGAAAGCAGAGCACGATGTACACGACCAAGTTGTATTGGCAGAGAGTCAAGGGGGTTGTCGATGATAACACAAATCATCGAGGGTCAGGGATGGTATTTCACACGGTGAATCCAATTGACACATGGAATAAGCCATGTAAGAATAGTCGGATAGTAATCCACAAAAAGGTCGGATGGTTCGCAAAGGATCCAATGTGAGTATCGCCACTCAATCGTGAGGAGAAATAATGCAAAGGCATCGGGTGATGGAAGAATCGGAATAATTCGATGCTTAAGTACAAGGAAATTGTGATTTCCAGATCGGGAGGTGGATGTAATTATCCACACAGACTTGTCGGTGGCAGGGGATTGCAAGGCCACGAGCACGTAGGTTCAAGGGAATTTATCGGAGCGTAATCGTCGAAATCTTCAGGTGGATTAGGCGATCATCGAGAATGCAGAGCTCTCCGGAAGGAAGGAGGTACGAGAACCTAAAGTCAGCGTTAATAAAACTTACCAGCAAGGATAAGAGATCAGAGTCCCAGAGCATAGGTACGGAGAAAAAGATCCTAATACCATAGATATCACACATAGTGACATCGATGTGGGCCCGTAAGCCAAACATTAAGTTAGCAAAGTAGTTTTGCAAATACTAGACTCGACTTCGAACAAGGAGTGGTTAGGGGCTTCCTACAGGCAGTCGGCTCTGATACCAACTTTTGACGCCCCCAAAATCAGACCGTGTACAGTAATCATACACGCAAGGTACACGATCGAGATCGGGGACTCACGGTGCAATATCACAACACAACTCTACAAATAAAATAATACAAGCTGTTTAATACAAGACAGGGGCCACGAGGGCTCGAATACAACAGCTCGAGAGCACAAAGTCAGCGGAAGCAAAAGTATCTGAGTATAGACACAAGAATACAAGGTTGCCTTAAGAAGGCTAGCACAAAATCAACACCGATCGAAAAGGCGAGGCCTCCTGCCTGGGAACCTCCAAACTACTCTGGTCAAAGGGGAACTCGACGTCGTAGAAGGCATCGGGAATCTTCATGTTGCGGTGGTCGACATCGGGGATCTCCTACTCCTGGACTCCAAGGCTCCAACGTCGACTGCAGCGGCCGATCAGGAAAAACAATAAAAGGGGAAAATAAAGCAGGTGAGTATCTAGCATACCCGCGAGTCTTACGTCCGCTACTAAGAATTATGCATTGTATCAACGGAAAGAAGAGGCTGTATATAGTGGAATGAAAGACAGAAATCCAGAGCAAGGGTAAGAAGCTAGGCCTAACGAAGACTAGCATCTTCGGCATCCACAATCCTTGCAGCAAGATTTACAATCCACATTTATTTGAAAATTTTATCAGGGTTGGAATTTCAATAAGTTGTGATCAAAGGTGTTCAAGGCTTGATCATCAACAGTAATGATCACTAACAGTGGAATCACTGTAGTGATTACTGTACTGGATCTGAGGGTGTTACATCCATCCCCTTTGGTGTCCCAAGTTGTCACCTTTGGGATCGTCGGTTCCGGACCATAATAGGTGCATACAACTCATAGATAGGATCAAGAACATAAATATACTCATGAAAACACAAGTGGTTCAGATCTGAAAACATGGCACTCGGGCCCAAAGTGACAAGCATTAAGAGCGACAAGTTGTAGCAAAGATGATAAACACAAAAGTAGATGATAGGCAACATGCCCCCACCAATCTGAAGAACTATTACATGATCTAACTCATCCAATCCCTACCATCCCCTTTGCCTACACCAGGGAATTACTCAGACATGTGAAGAGAAGTCACGGAGGGAGGATGGAGTGGGGATGATGATGACGATGGCGATCTCCCCTCACCGGAGCCAAAACAACCTCCAGATTAGCCCTCCCGAAGAAGAACAGAGGGTGGTGGCGGCTCCGCAACGGACATTGGGAAAATGAATTATGTTCTGGGGGTTTCTCGTCACGGGAATGAATAGGAGCTTCAGTAGGGCACCAGAGGGGGGAGGCCCACCCAGGCGGCGTCCTGGCGCAGCCAGGAGTGGGGCCGCTGATACGTCCCAAACGTATCCACAATTTCTGCTTGCTCCATGCATGTGTTGTGTGATATTGCTATGTTTTATATGCACTTTCATACACTTTTCATCATATTTGGACTAACCTATTAACTCAGTGCACCCCAGAACCAGTTCTTTTTTTCTGCTGTTTTTCTATTCCAGGTTTCCCCCATATTAAAAATGATCCAAAAATTCCGGAAAAATACAATAAAAAATCAGCGTACCGGAAGCTTCGGGAAACACCTAGGAGGGGCCAGAGGGAACCCACTAGGGCCCCAGGTGTGACGCCCCCAAAATCAGACCCGTGTACGGTAATCATACACACAGGGTACACGGCTGAGATTAGGGTGCCACGGTGATAATATCACAGCACAACACTAAACACAAAAGGATAAACAAATATATTACAATAGATGGGGGGGTCACGCAGACCCGAATACATAAGTCATACAAGCCATAATATCTGAGTACAGACATAGTTAGTCAAGTTTTTCCTTAAGAAGGCTAGCACCAATCACATCAGAGATACAGATCGAAAAGGCGAGGCCTCCTGCCTGGGATCCACCGAACTACTCCTGGTCGACGGGGAACGCGACGTCGTACTAGGCGCCTCCGGGGGTACTCCTGCTCCTGAGCTCCAACGTCGGCTGCAGCGGCCGATCAGGCAAAAAAGTAAAGGAAATAAAGCAGGTGAGTATCTAGTATACCCGTGATTCTTACGTCCGCTACTAAGCATTATGCATTGTATCAACGGAAAGAAGAGGCTGTATATAGTGGACTAAAAGACAGAAATCCAGAGCAAGGGTAAGAAGCTAGGCCTAACGAAGACTAGCATCTTCCGACGAGGTCTTGCAGCATGAGGTAAGAATCAGCCAACAGTTTATATAAAGCAATAAAGTAACAATGAAGCAGAAGTTGCTGCAACATTGAATAATAATAAGTTGTAATAAATAACAATGCCTCCGACTTCACCTCCTCAACATCCCCGCGAGGAAGAGAACCCGGAACCATACAGTTTAATATTAGTTTCTAGTGGTAAGATCCAGCTTCAGCATAAAGCGTCCTGTTACCGTGGACACGGCTATTCGAATAGATTAATCTTCCCTGCAGGGGTGCACTTGTGTTACGCTACACGCACGGATCTCCAGGGTGGCGGGAACCTTGTTAGGGAACGCTCCATCGAGGCTATCCGACACTTCATAGCCCATCTTTCAAACTCAACAGAGAGGTCATCCGCCGGACTATATCCTATGTACGCGGGGCTTTGGACCCTAACCCCGACGTACTCCTGCACGGTGCGAGGCTGGCCTGGTGAAGTTAAATCAAAGCAAATACAAATCACACTGCCGCGGCAAATAAGACAACACCACTTCCCAGCGCAGGCCGCGGTACTGCTGACGTCTGAAGAGTCCTCGGACGACACTAAGAAGCAGAGGAGCCCATAACTCATAGTTCCCATGGGTAGGTAGTGCGTACATGGCATATAGCCAACTCAAGACATTCACTGAACCATTTAGCATTTTAATTAACCTGCGTGACAACCGTTATCGTTGCCTCGACTTAACCGACCCGCGGACAACGACAGTAGCCAGGACCACCAGTACATCGTTGCCTGCCCTGCCGTCCCACCAAGTCACTGCGGTTACCAACAAGGTGAACAGTCTCCTTACCTTGTCTCGCGTGTGCTCCTGGGGGAGCTCGATTTTCGTGGTTTGGAAACTCTCGCGGCCAACGATCAGGGGCCAAGCACACCGGTACACTGGTCGTACCCTCCCTGTCGTCCCGTCGCAATACCTCTCGCGGGCACCGTTGGGTCGCCCGACTTCTTACCTTTAAGGACACCAGTTGGTTCGAGTCCCTACCGTTAAGTGAAACCAGGAGGAATCACCCTCGATGGTACACTTGAGCTGGCTCGACTGAGACATCAGCGGAATGAACTAAAGAGGTAAACCTCATATCATCCTGGTGATGCTACGCTACTGAGCCGACGAGAGTGAAATACGAGTCCATTCCACTTGTAAGTCAAAACTCGGAGCGACTCGGCAGAGTCTCGCCGTTGTAGGTTCCCTAGGGTGTCTGCATTGATCCGTACCTGTTGCAGTTGTAATATATCGTTCCCGCGATCACTCCCAGAGTGATCACGGCCCGCTATCTAATCCTAGCTAACAATGCGCAGGGTTTACTGCTGAATAATGCATAAGTAATAATAGGCAGCATAGGATTAAAAGAAGGTACATCAAGGGGCGACAAAAATCAGGCTATGCAATTGAATAGGATTGTAATCGTAACAGCAGCAGTGACAGTGCCTAGTGCAAGAAATGTACGGAAAGATAGGCGATATCTGGGGAAGAGAATGGCTCTGCTTGCCTGCAAGCTCGACGGTAGTAGTAGGGTCGTCGACGACGTAGTCGTACTCAGCAGCGGTGTAGTCGACGGCAGCAGCGGGGTCTACCGAAGATTAAGGGGGGAAGAAACAGTAAATACACAGTAAGCATATACAAACAGATGCATGACACGATAGACGAAATGTTAACGGTATTCTAACGCAGTGCAATACACATTGCTCAGAACGGAAATTCATCTGAGGATGAACTACCGGCTCCGGGTGATTACCGGACAGGGTGCCCGGAGGGGGAAGGATCAATCCGGAGGTGTCGTGGTTACCGGAACAACATAAGGGGGGTGTATCCGTGCTATTTGAACCATTCCGGACAACTTTCGTGTTCGGAATAAATTCATCCGGGCACTCTAACAGTACCGGACAATTTATCGGACAGACGGTTCGGAGGGGGAATGTTCGATGTTCGTTGTGTTAGAGGGGTGTGGTGAGGATATGGGTATCGTATCTGTAATCGTTGATCCGTTCTGAGTAACTTTCGTATACAAAAGTTTTACATCCGGGCAATTTTTATCGGTACCGGGAATTATCGACAGACAGCCCGAAGGGGGGAATGTCGATGATCGGTGCGCTAGGGGGGTGGGGTAGACATACGGATAGCGTATCCGTATTCGTTATATTTTTCTGATCAATTTTGATGTATAAAGTTTTTCGATCCGAGCTACGGTTTAAAAGATATTGAATTTCATAGTTTTAAACAATTTAAATCATTTAAAAATCCTTTTAATGATTTCTTTTATTATTTATTAACATTATCCAGAACATTATCCACAAGTTCCTGACATGTGGGACCCACATGTCAGCCTCTGTGAATTATAAACATTTTAATAAAACAAAAATAGGCACTAGGCCCACATGTCAGTGACTGGATTTTATATAATCCTTTAATAAATAAAAAACTGACATGAGGGGCCCAGGTGTCATTGTTAGTTTATTAAACAGTTTTCTTTTATTAAAAAGAGCCCGTGGCCCACGTGTCAGTGACTAATTAACTAACAGGGTTAGTGGGTAATGGTGCTTAGTTAAGGGGGGGATTAGCTAACACGGGATTAACGGAGGCAGGCCTCTGCCCACGCCGGCGAGGGAGCGCAGCGAGGCCGGTCGCGGTGTGGTCCGGAAGCGGAGGCGTAGGACGGCGGCCGGTGCGCGGGGTCGCGACCGCGCATGGGTGCGGCACGGGGAGGCAGGCGGCGCCGCGGCGAGCGAGCAGGCGCTGCACGCGGGGAGGGGTGGCGGAGGAGGCCGCGGCCAGACGAGTGGAGCGGCCGTGCGCAGGGCATGCGCGAGGCGCGGCCTACGGCGGCCAGTGGCAAGGCCAGGGGGCGCACTACGCTTGGCCAGGGCGCGGACCGAGCGCGCCGGGCACAGGAAGAGGCATGACTCGGGTGTGCCCGGCCACGGCGACTACGGAGGAGCACGGATCCACGGGGGAGGGGCTACGGCGGCCAAATCGAGCGGGGAAGAAGGGGAACCGGTGAGGCTCACCGTGGGGAAGCCGATGGCGAGGGTGCAAGGGGCCGGGGAGGTCGGGGCGGAGCAAATCAGTGGCAATGGCGTCCCCGGCCGCGGTTGAGGAGGAGGAAGGGGGCGACATCCGTGGGGCTTCTCCGCTCGATTCTTCGCGCAGCACGACGAAGACGGGGATTGCGCTCCTCTTGGACACCATCTTGTAGCTCGGGGAGGAAGGTGGCCACGGTGGCCATGGAGGGCGCAACCATGGCGGACTCGGGTGAGCTCGAACAGAGGAGAGGGGGACGCGAGGGAAAAGAAGGGGGCAGCTAGGGTTTGCGCTGGGGGCTCCGGGGTCGATCTTATCCAAGAGGGGAGGGTGACCAGGTAGGGGGGGAGCAGGTGAGCTCGGCCGTGCCCTGCCATGGCATTGTGCCGTGGTGGGGGAGGGGAGGAGAACAGGGGGGGTGTCGGTGGGAGGCAGGGGAGGGGAGAGGAGAGAGGGAGGGGGTTGGGCCTTGTGGGCCTCGCCCCAGGCGTTAGATTAGGATTTTCGTTCTTTTTGTTTTCTGTTAAACACTTCTTTACTGTTCTTATTTTATTTGGCTGGCATTTGATTTCTGTAAAACATGGAATAAACCCTAATATTATTGTTACAAGTTATAATGATGCCACAAAAAGTTTGGTACAAAAACAAAATCATTTAGACCTTTAAATTATTTAATATGAGGTAAAAGCTATTATTTTTCTACTGTTTTTATTTATCTACAATATTAAAACATTTTTATAAAACCCCAAAACACTTTTATTATGGCATACAGATTATTAGGCATTTTATAAAATTGTTTCCATAATTTTCAGTTCATTTAAAATTCCCACTTGTTTATTTTATTCCATGGCAATTTAACAATTCCCAACTGTTGTTTTTATTTTAAATATTATTCCTTTATATTACTATAACATTTTTTTAATTAAACAACCATTGCTATATTATCATGGCTTAAGATTGCTAGGCATTTTATAAATAGATTCCATTATTTTGGTTCAACTAAGATTTCCATTTTTATATTAACCTTCAAAATAACTTTGATAACCCCAAATCATTGGATTCATAATTATCATTGACCCATAAATTCTTGAAGCAATTCAATAGCCCACACAAATTTGAAAATTTTATCAGGGTTGGAATTTGACAGAGCTATGGTCAAAGGTGTTCAAGGCTTGATCGTCAACAGTAATGATCATAAACAGTGGAATTACTGTAGTGATTACTGTACTGGATCTGAGGGTGTTACACCAGGCACCCTCTCGGCGCGCCCTAGGGTGGGGGCCGCGCCAGGGGGCCGCCTGGACCCCTGGTGGACCCCCTGGCTGCCCCCTTCGCCATATATTCTCCGTCACGGGAAACTTCGGAAGACAGAACCCTTTTTCGCGATCTCGCCTCTGTTCCGCCGCCGCCGCGCTTCCAAGATCTGGAGCGCCAGCACACCTCTTCCCGGCACCCTGCCGGAGGGAGGATTGACCTCCGGGAGCTTCTCCTCCACAATGGATGCTTCCAGGATGATCCGTGAGTAGTCTACCTTGGACCATGGATCCATGACCAGTAGCTATGTGATGTTCTCCTCCCCTCTTTGTTCTTCATGGATTAGACCTTGTGAGATGCCCTACATGATCAAGGAACATACATTATTCTTTCTGTTGTTGCTATGATGAGTTTGCTGGGATCCGATGGATTATGAGACTATGTTCAGATTGTGATTGAGTAATATATTTGGTTCTTATCTTTTATATTTTTGTTCTTGAGTAATTCTTGCATGTTCTCCGTTCCTGTTTATTGCTTTGTCCAAGTAGTAGGTAGTGACTCCAAGAGGGAGTGTTATGCTTGATTGTGGGTTCATGCCCCCTGATGAATAGCTTGAGTGACAGAAACCTAAGTCTAGGGGATGTGTTGTTGCCACAAAGGGGGAGAACAACGGTGCTTGTAACCGCGGTTGCAAGGATTCTTTACTTTACACAAAGTTCTTTTAATGCAGTTGTCTGTTGCTTTGTGTTTACACTTTGGGTGGGGCTAACAACTTAATACCAGCGAGATGTTCTGGATAGATATCTCAAGGTGGATGATTAGTAGTACATGGAGTTGGATTTCGGTCTACTTATTTTGGCGTACTGCTCATTCTGTTGAGCGTCTTCCTTTCTTTGTAGCATAGTTAGCATTGCGGTGCCTTTTTAATTTTGTCAATTGCCCAGCTGTGTTTTTTATCTCGCATAGTAGTTTTATCGTCTTTTGTGAGAAAGACATCACTAGTGAACATCATGGGACCCCGGTCCATATTCTCATCATTGTTTACACGTTCAATTTACTTCTTGCTTTTACTTTCTAGTTGGAGTCACTATTATCTTTTATCCCTTGCGTTTGATCATTTGTAAACAACAAGGACGGAGAGATTGAAAACCTCTCTGGACTTTGTTGGGAGCAAAGTTATTTGTTCTGTGTGCAGGTTCACATCAATTGCGTCGTTGACACCTACTTGTAGTTATCGGGGTCCTACGGGAGACACTGTAAACCTTGGTATCTTTGCCAAGGGAAACTTGTCGCTACGCTACATCTCACCTTCCACTTGGGGTAACCAACGAAGAGCGAGAAGCCGTTATCATCCCTCGCGTATCAAGCAAATTTCTGGCGCCATTGCCGGGGACTCCAATCTTCAAGATAGGGGAGATGCACACTATCTTTTACCTTTGATTTTTAGTCTTGTTAGTTTACCTTTCAGTTTTTATCTTAGTTACCTTTATCAAAAATCACAAAAAAATTATTTACCTTGCTAGTAGTTGTCATCATGTCTGGTCCCTTAGCCATTGTTGAGACAGAGGTTCTCACCTTTAAACAAAAAGGTGGTGAAAGTTTGAAAGATGCTGGGTATAGGATTAACGATTCTCAGAAAAGAGCCACCAAGAAGCAATCCACTACTATCCTTCTTAGAAACTTTTATGTTGGAATTACTCCTTGGAATAGGTTCGTTCTAGACACTACTATCAATGGGAATTTCCTAGAAGTCCTAATATGGGAGTCTGTTAATGTTATTGAAAATCTTGTTGGAAATCTCCCTGTTGCTAGCATTCAAGAGGATATCATTCTAGTTCACATTATGAAAAAACTTGAAAAGATAGAGTTAGAAACACCAAGAATAAGTAGGATAAATGAGTTGGATCTCAAGATTCAAGGGAATTTGAATAGACTCGATAGCTCCATGCAAAAAATTAATAAAACTTTGGAGACCTTCAAATCCCATGATTTGGATCCTTCTAGGATAGATAAGATTGAGGAAATCATTGACACTTTAGGAACTACTTTCTCCTCAATCAAACCAAAAGGTAGAAACTCCAGCAAGGAAGGAACCTAAGTTCAATTATGTCCCTAAGGTTCCCCGACCTAAAAATAATCCACTCATTTCCAAGGGAGTTGAAACCGTGAAAACTTTGGAAGAAATACCCCTCTTAGATAAATTTATAAATGAAACTCCAATTGATTTTCCTCCTTTTGGTTTTATCCCTAGAAGTATCTTTATTAGGCCTTTATTTGAAAGACCTCTTAAAACTAGTTGTACAATTGAAGAGATTTTTGATGATCTTGATGATGGTTCGATTGATACAACGCGATTCTTCTTTTGCTTTATGCCTAGCTTAAAGGCGTAATAGAAAGCGCTTGTTGGGAGGGAACCCAAGATGTTTTCAATTCTATTTTTAGTGGTCTTGATGATTGTTATTTCTGTAGCAACATCATTGTATCTTTATTTTCAAGTTTTGTGCCAAGTTCTAGCCTCTTATGATAAGGGAAGCAAAAGTTTTCACATGCTGTCCAGAAAATGGATTCTGTCTGCTTGACAAAAAAAATGAAAACAAATCACCAGTTCATCTTTTTGATCTGAATTTTTAACACAGCATGATCTATACAATTGTGAAACTTTCATATGTTCTGATTTTTTATTATTTGAGTTGCAGAAGTGCCCCGAAAAAATTATTTACTACCTGTTGTTATGTTTTTCATAGATTCTGCCATGTTTTTCCTTTCCTTACTTTTTCAAACCTTAAGCTTGCTTTTTCTTTGCAAAAACTTTTTGGCAATCTTGATAAATAGTGGCTCTTCAAGAATATCTTTATTTCCAGTGGAGAAAAAATATTTTATTAAGGGTACTAACCTCTCTAATCCGTTTATGATGAGTTATGTATGAAGGGAGTTTTCAAGTGTGCGAGGTAAGATGATGAAAGAAGATCCGGGAGTGTCAATCGTTCAAGCTCGGGGATTCCCCCATGCATCCCCAATAACTATTCAGGGAGACTCAAGCGTCTAAGCCTGGGGATGCCCCCGGTGCATTCCCTTCTCCATCAACAATCATCAGTTCGTCCTTCGTCTCACTATATTTTTATCACTTCATGCGTTATGTGCTATGCTTGGAGCGTCTCGCTCTTACGTTTACGTTTTAGTTTTCTTTAGATTTTCTTGCTGTTCATAACAAGTTAGACACCAGCTTACTTTGTGTGGGAGATAAACACGCTCCACTTCAAACTAGAACACATCATAGGATTTTTCCTTCTTATCTTTATTCTGTTATGTGTTCTTTATCTTTTCGTAGCTACTGCATGTCTAGCTCTTAGTTTTCTTGTTTGTCTTTTTCAAGAGCTTTAGTTTAGTTTAGTTTGTTGCTTGAACTCTCCTTAGTTTTCATGTTTATATTGTTAAGAGAGTTGGTTGTTGCACCGGGTTGTGTCTTGTCTTGAAAGTAGGTAATTGAGGTTGCTATTCAATTGTAGTAGTAACTTGCAATAGTTTTGAGGTATTGTTGTGAGTAATGTTTGAACTTTTTGTTTCAAGAGCTCTACCCTATTAGTGATAGATGTCGTATTTTGGGCAATCCGCGTTTATTTTCAGAAAATACAAAACTAGTTGAGAACTCTAGCTACTAGATGGATCACTAATCTTTGGAGGCGTCGGCTATTAGAGTACACTCACGTACCATGAGTCGAGGATGCGCAAGGATAACCAAACCCCCATACACTCCTCCTCAGGGTACTTGTCTCTTTGTGAACCTCCTCATTAGATTGAGAGTTACCGATAATAAGTGCATAGTTCTTCAGACTAATGTAAGTATTGAAACTTGACACTTCCACATCCTCATATTTGCTAGCCTCTTCGGTACCATGCATTGCCCACTTCTCAGTCTGACAGTTGGCGTCTGATGGCTTCGCGCCCTTCGTTGGTTACCCCAAGTGGAAGGTTTGAGATGTAGTGCAGCAGAAGTTTTCCCTCGGTGAAGATACCAAGGTTTGTCTCCAGTAGAACTCCAAAGATGATAAGTAGGTGTCAGCGGCGCAAGTGACGCGGACCTTCACACAGACACAGATAACTTTGTTCCCAACGAAGTTCAGAGAGGTTGTCAATCTCTCCAGTCTTGTTGTTCACAAAGGATAAAACGCAAGGGATAATGATAGCAAGTAAAAGCAGTAAAGTAAATATAGCTTGGAAACAGTAATGAGGATATGGACCGGGATACGTGATGTTCACTAGTGATGTCTCTCTCCCAAAAGACGATAAAACTTCTATGCGAGGTAAACAAATTACAGAAGGACAATTGACAGGATTATGAACGCACCTCAATACTAACTATGCTACAAAAGAAAGGAAGAGGCTCAAAAGCACGGGCAGTACGCCAAAATAAGTAGACCGAAATCCATCTGCATCTACTACTAATCATCCACCTTGAGATATCTATCCAGAACATCTCGCTGGTATTAAGTTGCGAGCCCCACCCAAAGTGTAAACCCAAAGCAACAGACAACTGCATTAAAAAGAACTTTGCGTAAAGTAAACAATCCTTGTAACCGCGGTTACAAGCATCGTTGTTTTCCCCGTTGTGGCAACAGCACATCCCCTAGACTCATGTTTCTGTCACTCAAGCGTGTCATCGAGGGGCATGAACCCACAATCTAGCACAACGTTCCCTCTTGGAGTCACTACCTACTACTTGGCCAAAGCAATAAACAGCAACGGAGAACATGCAAGAATTACATAGGAACAAAAATATAAGAGATAAAAACCAAATATATTACTCTATCACAATCTGAACATAATCTCATAATCCATCAGATCCCTCCAAACTCCGCATAGCAATAGCAGAAATATTACAAAGGTGCCTCGATCATGTAGGGAAGCTCATGAGGTCTAAACAATGAAAATCAAAGAGGGGAGGAGAACATCACATAGCTACTGATCACGGACCCATGGTCTAAGGAAAACAACTCACGAGACATCCGGGGAGCATCCATGGTGGAGAGGAGACTCCCGGAGGTCAATCCTCCCTTCGGCAGGGTGCAGGGGAAATCTCTTCTGGTGCTCCCGATCTCGGAAGCGCGGCGGCGGCGGAACAGAGGCGAGTTTGCGGAATAGGGTTCCTCTTCTGGTGTTTTCCCGTGACGGATAATAAATAGGCGAAGGGGGCAGCCAGAGGTGGACCAGGGGCCCCAGGCGCCCGCCTGGCGCGGCCAGGTGTGGGTCAGCGCCGGGTGGCCGCCTGGGCCCCCCTGGCTCCCCTCTGGCCCCTCCCGGGCTCTTCTCGAAGCTTCCTGTATGCTGATTTTTCCTGTATTTTTCCCGAAATTTTTCTGGCACTTTTTATATGGGGGAAAACTGAAATAGAAAAACAGCAGAAAACAGGAACTGGCACTGGGGTGCACTGAGTTAATAGGTTAGTCCAAATATGATCAAAAGTGTATGAAAGTGTATCTAGATCATAGCAATATCACACAAAACATGCATGGAGCAAGCAGAAATTATCGATACGTTTTGGACGTATCAACATCCCCAAGCTTAATTCCTGCTCGTCTCGAGTAGGTAAATGATAACAACATAATTTCTGTGGTGACATGCTAGCAACCATAAAATAACTTTGAAAAGTAAAGCAATCAAGGTTAGAGATTCAATTCATTTCATAACATGCAAGAGTCTATATTAACATTGAAACAAGTAACAAAAGAACAATAGGTGCAAGAGCCCTCGTTGTCCGTGACTCGAATGTCTCCAAATGGTGTTTGCGTGCAAGAAGGGGGATAGGGAATACGAGAAAAAGTATGTTTTGTGTTGAGAACTCAATCTACTAAAGTTTCACACTTGGTCTTCTTTGGAATCTTATCTTGACTCGTCCCCAGACCACTAGCCAGGTACAAGTCAATTTGATCCACTCATTTTCGATATTTTGAGCACTCATGCAATGGATGAGCGTAAGCACGAGAGTTGACACTTAAGATGGCAAAGAGAGAAGTATGGTGGAGGAGGAAGACAAAAATGATGAGAAAGGCTCACATCAATGAGGACAATCATAGGCAAGAAATGCCAAATGATAGATATGATGTGAGGAGTAGGGATTGCCATGCAACAGATGCACATACGAGCTAAGAAGCTCTCCAAAGGAACTAGTGGGGGTGCATCTAAATTTCTCGCTCATGAAGACCTAGAGCTCGTTTGAGGAGGCTCATCCCTTGAATATGCAAGCCAAGTTCTATAGTGTGAAGGTCCCCACATAGCTGTATGCATAATGATCATCTCTATGGAGTACAAGGATATAAAGGGAGTACTGGTGTGGATCTCCCAAAAGGATAATAGTGTTGCCCCTTTCTCTCTTTTTATTTCTTTTTCTCTTTTTCTATTTTTTTGTATTTTTTTGTGGCCTCAATGGCTCTTTCTATTTAACTCTCATTTGTCCTCTTTGGTATCTTTTAATGTGTTCACTTTGGGATCTTTTCCTCACTTAAGGGCAACACTTTATTTTACAAGAAGGTAAAGGAGATATTTCACACTTTACAAGGTACTCAAAACATAAATAAGATGTAACTATCATGATGTATGCAATGTATGTCGCTGCCAGTGTAGCAAGAACATGTATGACATGAAGATCAAGTCATGAAGAGGTGGAAGTTGCATGGCAATATAACTCGGAAAGGCTATGGAAATGCCTTGATAGGTAGGTATGGTGGCTGTTTTGAGGGAAGATATAAGGAGGCTTTTGATGAAAGAGCATATCATGCCAAGGGTTTGGATGTACCGGCGAAGGTGGACTCCAACTCTCGGAGTGAGAAGAAGGCAATGCACGGCACGGGAGAGGCTAGCAAAATATGGGAAGGTGGAAGTGTCAACCTTCAATACTTACATTAGTCCGAAGAACACATGCACTTATTATCGGTAACTCTCAATCTAATAAGGAGGTTCACAAAGAGACAAGTACCCCGAGGAGGAGTGTATGGGGGTTTGGTTATCCTTGCGCATCCTCAACTCATGGTACGTGAGTGTTCTCTGATATTCAACCCCTCAGAAGAGTAGTGATCCATCTAGTAGCTAGAGTTCTCAACTAGTTTTGTAGGTTTTTAAAATAAACAAGGATTGCCCAAAATATGACACCTATCACTAATAGGCAAGAGCTCTTGACACCAAAAGTTCAAACATTACTCACATCAATACCTCAAAACTATTGCAAGTTACTACTAAAATTAAATAGCAACCTCAATTACCTACTTTCAAGACAAGACACAACTCAGTGCAACAACCAACTCTCTTTAACAAGATAAACATGAAAACTAAAAATAGTTCCAGCAACAAACTAAAAAAAATCCAAGGCTCTTGCTAAAGACAAACTAAGACTAAAACTAAACATGGCAGTAGCTACGAAAAGATAAAGAACACACAACAGCAAAAAGATAAGAAGGAAAAATCCTATGATGTGTTCTAAATTTTGAAAGTGGAGCGTGTTTATCTCCCACACAAAGTAAGACGGGATCTAACTTGTTATGAACAGAAATCAAAGCTAAAGAAAACTAAAGACAAAACCTAAGAGCGAGACGCTCCAAGCATAGCACATAACGCATGAAGTGATAAAAATATAATGAGACGAAGGACGAACTGATGATTGTTGATGGAGAAGGGGATGCACGGGGGCATCCCCAAGCTTAGACGCTTGAGTCTCCTTGAATATTTATTGGGGATGCATGAGGGCATCCCCAAGCTTGAGCGCTTGACACTCCTGGATCTTCTTTCATCATCTTCCATCACACACTTGAAAACTCCCTTCATACATAACTCATCATAAGTTGATTAGAGAGGTTAGTACCCTTAATAAATAATTTTTTACACTGGATATAAAGATATTCTTGAATATCTACTGTTTCTCAAGAGTGCCAAAAAGTTTTTGCAAAGAAAAAGGAAGCTTAAGGTTTGCAAAAGTTAGGAGAAACAAAACGTGGCAGAATCTATGAAAAACAGAACAGCATATAGTAAAGAATTTTTAAGGGCACTTCTGCAACTCAAATCAAAAAAATCAGAACATACGGAAGTTTCGTAATTGTATAGAGAATACTGTGTAAAAATTTCAGCTCAAAAAGATGAACTGGAATTTTTCTGGATTTTTTCTGGTCACGAGGACAGAATCTGTTTTCTGGACAGCATGTCACAACTTTTACTTCCCTTGCCGTAAGGGCTATAACTTGGCACAAAGCTGAAAAATAAAGATACAATGATGTTGCTACAGAAGTAACAATCATCAAGACACAAAAAAATCAAAAATAAAACACCTAAATTCGTTGCGGGCTGCCTCCCGAAAGCGCTTCTTTAAAGCCATTAGCTAGGCATGATGCAAAAGAAGAATCAAGTTTTATCAAGAGAAAGAGAATAACTAGCCCGTGTAACGGACTCAAAAGGTAACTTGATTTTATTTCTAGGGAAGTGTTCCTTCCCCTTTTTGAATGGGAATTGGAATTTTATATTCCCCTCTTTCATGTCAATAACCGCACCAACGGTGCGAAGAAAAGGACGTCCCAAAATAATTGGACACAAAGGTTCACACTCTATATCCATAACAATAAAATCAACGGGAACATCGTTGTCATTGACAATGATAAGAACATCGTCGATCTTCCCCAAAGGTTTCTTTATGGAAGAATCAACAAGACGAACACCAAAAGAACAAGGCTCAAAGGGCTTCAATTCAAACATATCAAATATTCTTTTGGGCATAACGGAGGTACTAGCTCCAACATCACATAAAGCATAGCAAGAGAAGTTATTTAATTTAATTTTGATCATAGGGTCCCAACCATCATCTAGATTCCTAGGTATGGAGGCTTCTACTCTAAGATTCTCCTCCCTAGCTTTGATGAGAGCATTTGTGATATGCTCCGTGAAGGCAAGATTAAGTGTGCTAGTGTGGGGGTCTCTAGACATTTTGTGTAGCAAACTGATAACTTCTGAGAGGGTGCAACTATCAAAAACAATATCACTACTATCAAAGGTGGTAGTAGTGTCATCTAGGCTCACTTGTTTGAAACCCTCTATGTTCATAGGAGTTTCTTTTTCTACGGTTGAGATATTAGCATCACCATTAATAGGTCTAACGGGACTAGGAGTGCATTGGGTGCTAATAGTTTGGGTGTCCTCAACAATTTGGATAGTGGCAACTGTGTGGTGTGTAGGAAGGCTCTTAATTCTATCCTCTTCCTCTTTTTCTCTAGCCCATCTTTCTTTAAGTTTAGCCATCATCCTAATATTTTCATTGATTTGTAACTGCATAGCATTAATAGGAGTGGCCTTATTCTCCTCAAGGGGAGAGGTTCTAATTTTAAGCATCTCAATATCAAGGGCTAAGCTTTCTACCTTCAAAGAGAGATTATCTATTTTAGCTAATTTCTCTTCTACATTTTTGTTGAAGGTTTTTTGGGTAGTGATAAAGTCTCTAAGCATGCTTTCTAATTCAGAGGAGGGGTTCTTATTGCTAGGGTAGGTATTGTTGTTCCCATAGTTGGATGGAAACGGTCTAGGATTACTAGGAAAATTTCCCCTATAAGCATTGTTGTTGAAGTTGTTTCTAGCAATAAAGTTCACATCTACTTGTTCTTGGGCATCCAAAGAATTTAAAGGAACATCATGAGGATCAATAGAGGGTTGCTTGGTAAGTAGAGACATAATTAAGTCAACTTTTTCATTGAGGGAGGTAATTTCCTCGACAGAATTTACCTTCCTACCTGTTGGAGCGCGTTCGGAGTGCCATTGGGAATAATTGGTCATCATTTCATCGAGAAGCTTCGTGGCAGCACCAAGTGTAGTTGACATAAAGGTTCCTCCCGCGGCCGAATCTAACAGGTTCCGCAAGGTAGAGTTCAAGCCTGCATAAAAAGTCTGGATAACCATCCAAGTAGTCAAACCATGTGTAGGGCATTTCTTAACAAGAGATTTCATTCGTTCCCAAGCTTCGGCAACGTGTTCATTATCCAATTGCTTAAAATTCATAATATTACTCCTCAATTGGATAATCTTAGTAGGAGGGTAGTACTTCCCTATAAAAGCATCTTTGCACTTATCCCAAGAATCTATGCTATTTCTAGGCAAAGATTGAAACCAGATTTTAGCATCTCCCCTTAAAGAGAAAGGAAAGAGCTTGAGCTTAACAACATCACCTTCTACTTCTTTATACTTTTGCATATCACATAATTCAACAAAATTATTCAAGTGTAAAGCAACATCATCTCCAGCACCAAAGAATTGATCTCTCACAACAAGGTTTAGCAAATCAGGTTTAATTTCATAAGAGGTAGCTGAAGTGGCAGGTGTGGCAATGGGAGTGCAGATAAAGTCGTGGTTGTTGTGACTAGTGAAGTCACACAACTTGGTGTTTTCAGTGAAACCCATAGTAGTAGCAAGTGTGGCAGATTTTTTTGTAAATTTTGATAAAAGACACAAAGATAAAAACTGAAAGATAAACTAACAAGACTAAAAAACAAAGGTAAAGGGTAGTGTGCAACTCCCCTATCTTAGCACTCGGAGTCCCCGGCAACGGCGCCAGAAAACTTGCTTGATGGCTTCTCGCCCTTCGTTGGTTACCCCAAGTGGAAGGTTTGAGATGTAGTGCAGCAGCAGTTTTCCCTCAGTGAAGATACCAAGGTTTGTCTCCCGTAGGACTCCAGAGATGATAAGTAGGTGTCAGCGGCGCAACTGACGCGGACCTGCACACAGACACAGATAACTTTGTTCCCAACGAAGTTCAGAGAGGTTGTCAATCTCTCCGGTCTTGTTGTTCACAAAGGATAAAACGCAAGGGATAATGATAGCAAGTAAAAGCAGTAAAGTAAATATAGCTTGGAAACAGTAATGAGGATATGGACCGGGATACGTGATGTTCACTAGTGATGTCTCTCTCCCAAAAGACAATAAAAATGCTATGCGAGGTAAACAAATTACAGAAGGGCAATTGACAGGATTATGAACGCACCGCAATGCTAACTATGCTACAAAAGAAAGGAAGAGGCTCAAAAGCACGGGCGGTACGCCAAAATAAGTAGACCGAAATCCATCTGCATCTACTACTAATCATCCACCTTGAGATATCTATCCAGAACATCTCGCTGGTATTAACTTGCGAGCCCCACCCAAAGTGTAAACCCAAAGCAACAGACAACTGCATTAAAAAGAACTTTGCGTAAAGTAAACAATCCTTGTAACTGCGGTTACAAGCACCGTTGTTTTCCCCCTTGTGGCAATAGCACATCCCCTACACTCATGTTTCTATCACTCAAGCGTGTCATCGGGGGGCATGAACCCACAATCTAGCACAACGTTCCCTATTTGAGTCACTACCTACTACTTGGCCAAAGCAATAAACAACAACGGAGAACATGCAAGAATTACTTAGGAACAAAAATATAAGAGATAAAAACCAAATATATTACTCTATCACAATCTGAACATAATCTCATGATCCATCAGATCCCTCCAAACTCAGCATAGCAACAACAGAAATATTACAAAGGTCTAAACAATAAAGATCAAAGAGGGGAGGAGAACATCACATAGCTACTGATCACGGACCCATGGTCCAAGTAAAACTACTCACGAGAAATCCGGGGAGCATCCATGGTGGAGAGGAGACTCCCGGAGGTCAATCCTCCCTCCGGCAGGGTGCCGGGAAGAGATCTTCTGGTGCTCCCAATCTTAGAAGCGCGGCGGAGGCGGAACAGAGGCGAGTTTGCGGAATAGGGTTCCTCTTCTAGAGTTTTCCCGTGACGGAGAATAAATAGGCGAAGGGGGGCAGCTAGAGATGGACCAGGGGCCCCAGGCGCCGCCCTGGCGCGGCCAGGGGTGGGGCCGCGCCGGGTGGCCGCCTGGGCCCCCCTGGCTCCCCTCTGGCCCCTCCCGGGCTCTTCTCGAAGCTTCCTGTACGCTGATTTTTCCTGTATTTTTCCCGGAATTTTTCTGGCACTTTTTATATGGGGGAAAACTGAAATAAAAAAACAGCAGAAAACAGGAACTGGCACTGGGGTGCACTGAGTTAATAGGTTAGTCCAAATATAATCAAAAGTGTATGAAAGTGTATCTAGCTCATAGCAATATCACACAAAACATGCATGGAGCAAGAAGAAATTATAGATACGTTTTGGACGTATCAGCGTCCACCTCACCGGTGCATCCAAACCCTTGGTATGATACGCTCTGTCATCATAAACCTCCTCATATCTTTCCTCAAAACAGCCACCATACCTACCCATCAAGGCATTTCCATAGCCTTTCCGAGATATATTGCCATGCAACATCCACCTCTTCATGACTTGATTTTCATGCCATACATGTTCCTGCTACACAGGCAGAGGAATACATTTGCATACATCATGATAGCTACATCTTATTTATGTTTAGTACCTTGTAAAGTGTGAAGATCTTCTATACCTTCTTGTAAAATAGAGTGTTGCCCTTACATGAGGAAAAGATCCCAAAGAGGACAAATTAAAAGATACCAAAGAGGAAAAATGAGAGTTAAATAGAAACAGCCATTGAGGCCACCAAAAAAATACAAAAAAATTGAAAAAAAGAGAAAAAAATAAAAAGAGAGAAAGGGGCAACACTACTATTCCTTTTGAAAGATCCACAATAATACTCCCTCTTATCTTTGTACTCCATAGAGATGATCATATATGCATATAGCTATGTGGGGACCTTCACACTATAAAACTTGGCTTGCATATTCCAAGGATGAGCCTCCTCAAACGAGCTCTAGGTCTTCATGAGCAAGCAAGTTGGATGCACCCCCACTAGTTCCACTGGAGAGCTTTTCTTAGCTCATATGTGCATCCGTTGCATGGCAATCCCTACTCCTCATATCATATCTCTCATTTTTCCTGCTCGCCTATTATTGTCCTCATTGATGTGAGCCTTTCACACCATTTTTTGTCTTCCTCCTCCACTATATCTCTCTCTTTGCCATCCTAAATGTCAACTCTCGTTCTTACGCTCATCCATTGCATGAGTGCTCAAAATATCGAAAGGGAGTGGATCAAATTGACTTGTACCTGGCTAGTGGTCTGGGACGAGTCAAGATAAGATTCCAAAGAAGACTAAGTGTGAAACTTTAGTATATTGAGTTCTCAACAAAAAAAAATCTCGTATTCCCATCTCCCACTTCTTGCACGCAGACACCATCTAGAGACATTCGAGTCACGAACAGCGAGAGCTCTTGCACCTTAATGTTCTTATGTTGCTTGTTTCAATGCTGATATAGACTCTTGCCTGTTATGACTTGAATTGAATTAAAAACCTTGATTGATTTACTTTCAAAGTTCTTATATGTTTGTTAGCATGTCACCATAGAAATTATGCTTGTTATCATTTACCTACTCGAGGACGAGCAGGAATTAAGCTTGGGGATGTTGATACGTCCCAAACGTATCTATAATTTCTTCTTGCTCCATGCATGTTTTGTGTGATATTGCTATGATCTAGATACACTTTCATACACTTTTGATCATATTTGGACTAACTTAATAACTCAGTGCACCATAGTGACAGTTCCTGTTTTCTGTTGTTTTCTATTTCAGGTTTCCCCCATATTAAAAGTGCTCCAAAAATTCGGGAAAAATATGATAAAAAATCAGCATAGAAGAACCTTCCGGAATCACCTAGGTGGGGCCAGAGGGCCACCACCAGGGGTCCAGGCACCCTAGTGGCGCGCCCTAGTGGCGCTCCCTAGGGCTTTGTCACGCCAGGGGGGCGCCTAGACACCTGGTGGCCCCCTGGCTGGCCCCCTTCGCCTATTTATTCTCCGTGACGGGATTCTTTGGGAGAAAAAACCCTTTTTCATGATCTCGCCTCTGTTCATCGCTGCTGCGCTTCCAAGATTGGGAGCACCAGCAGACCTCTTCTCGGCACCCTGCTGGAGGGAGGATTGACCTACGGGAGCCTCTCCTCCACCATGGACGCTTCCCGGATGATCCGTGAGTAGTCTACCTTGGACCATGGGTCCGTGTTCAGTAGCTATGTGATGTTATCCTCCCCTCTTTGTTCTTCATGGATTAGACCTTGTGAGCTTCCCTACATGATCAAGGCACATATATAATTTTCTGATGTTGCTATGCTGAGTTTGCTGGGATCTGATGGATTATGAGAATATGTTCAGTTTGTGATTGGGTAATATATTTGGTTCTTATCTTTATATTTTTGTTCTTGAGTAATTCTTGCACGTTCTCCGTTGCTGTTTATTTCTTTGGCCAAGTAGTAGGTAGTGACTCGAAGAGGTCACATTATGCTCGATTGTGTGTTCATGCCCCCTGATGACTAGCTTGAGTGACAGAAACATGAGTCTTGTGGATGTATTGTTGCCACAAGGGGGAAAACAACAGTGCTTGTAACCGCGGTTGAAAGGATTGTTTACTTTATGCAAAGTTATTTTAATGCATTTGTATGTTGCTTTGGGTTTACATTTTGGGTGGGGCTCACAACTTAAAAGCAGCGAGATGTTCTGGATAGATATCTCAAGGTGGATGATTAGTAGTAAATGCAGTTGGATTTCGGTCTACTTATTTTGGCTTACCGCCCATGCTTTCAAGCCTCGTCCTTTCTTTGTAGCATGTTAGCATTGCGGTGCATTTTTAATCCTTTCAATTGCCCAGCTGTGATTTGTTTTCCTCAGATAGCAGTTTTATTGTCTTTTGGGAGAGAGACATCACTAGTGAACATCACGGGACCCTGGTCCATATTCTCATACCTAGCTTAAAGGCGTAAAAGAAAGCGCTTGTTGGGAGGCAACCCAAGATGTTTTGTACTTCTGTTTTTAGTGGTCTTGATGATTGTTATTATTGTAGCAACATCTTTGTATCTTTATTTTCAAGCTTTGTGCTAAGTTTAGCCTCTGATTGCAAGATAGTTCAAAAGTTGTCACATGATGTCGAGAAAACAGATTATTTCCTTGGACGGAAAAATTAGGCTAAAATCACCAGATCATCTTTTTTATCTGAATTGTTTTGACAGCGTGCTCCATACAATTGACTTTCGAGCGTTTGTTCTGAGTTATTTTATTTGAGTTGCGGAAGTACCCCAAAAAAATTATTTACTACCTGTTGTTTTGTTTTTCACACATTCTGCCACGTTTTTCCTTTCCTCACTTTTGCAAACCTTAAGCTTGCTTTTTCTTTGCAAAAACTTTTTTGGAATCTTGAGAAATAGTAGCTATTCAAGAATATATTTATTTCCAGTAGAGGAAAATTATTTTATTAAGGGTACTAACCTCTCCAATCAGCTTATGATGAGTTATGTATGAAGGGACTTTTCAAGTGTGCGAGGGAAGATGATGAAAGAAGATCCGGGAGTGTCAACCGATCAAGCTTGGGGATGCCCCCATGCATCCCCAATAAATATTCAAGGAGACTCAAGCATCTAAGCTTGGGGATGCCCCCGTGCATCCCCTTCTCCATCGACAATCATTAGTTCGTCCTACGTCTCACTATATTTTTATCACTTCATGTGTTATGTGCTATGCTTGGAGCGTCTCGCTCTTCGGTTTCCTTTTTAGTTTTCTTTCGCTTTGTTTGCTGTTCATAACAAGTTAGAACCCAGCTTACATTGTGTGGGAGAGAAACACGCTCCACTTCAAACTAGAACACATCATAGGATTTCATGCTTATCTTTCTTTTGTTGTGTGTTCTTTATCTTTTTGTAGCTACTGTCATGCTTAGCTCTTAGTTTTCATGTTTATCTTTTCCAAGAGCTTTAGTTTTAGTTTAGTTTGTTGCTGGAACTGTCTTTAGTTTACATGTTTATCTTGTTAAGAGAGTTGGTTGTTGCACTGAGTTGTGTCTTGTCTTGAAGTAGGTAATTGAGGTTGCTATTCAATTGTAGTAGTAACTTGCAACAGTTTTGAGGTATTGTTGGGAGTAATGTTTGAACATTTGATGTCAAGAGATCTAGCCTATTATTGATAGGTGTCGTATTTTGTGCAATCCGTGTTTATTTTCAAAAAATACAAAAACTAGTTGAGAACTCTAGATACTAGATGAATCACTATTCTTTGGAGGGATCGGATATTAGAGTACACTCACGTACCATGAGTCGAGGATGCGCAAGGATAACCAAACCCCCATACACTCCTAATCGGGGTACTTGTCTCTTTGTGAACCTCCTATTTAGATTGAGAGTTACTGATAATAAGTGCATGAGTTCTTCCGACTAATGTCAGTATTGAAATTTGACACTTCCACCTCCTCATATTTGCTAGCCTCTTCGGTACCCTGCATTGCCCTCTTCTCACTCCGAGAGTTGGCGTCCACCTCGCCGGTGCATCCAAACGTTGGCATGATACGCTCTGTCATCATAAACCTCCTTATATCTTTACTCAAAACAGACACCATACCTACCTATCAAGGCATTTCCATAGCCTTTCCGAGATATATTGCCATGCAACATCCACCTTCTCATGACTTGATCTTCATGTCATACATGTTCCTTCTACACTCGCAGAGGCATACATTTGCATACATCATGATAGCTACATCTTCTTTATGTTGAGTACCTTGTAAAGTGTGAAGATATTCTATACTACTTGTAAAATAGGGTGTTGCCCTTAAGTGAGGAAAAGATCCCAAAGAGGACAAATGTACAAAAACCCAAAGAGGACAAATGAGAGTTAAATAAAAAGAGCCATTGAGTCCACCAAAAAAATAAAAAGAAAAACAAAAAGAGAAAGGAGAAACACTATTATTCCTTTTGAAAGATCCACACTCGTAATCTCACTTATACCTTGTGCTCCATAGAGATGATCATATATGCATATAGCTATGTGGGGACCTTCACACTATAGAACTTGGCTTGTATATTCCAATGATGAGCCTCCTCAAAAGAGCTCTAGGTCTTCTTGAGCGAGCAAGTTGGATGCACCCCCACTAGTTCCATTGGAGAGCTTTTCTTAGCTCGTATGTGCATCCGTTACATGGAAATCCCTACTCCTCACATCATATCTATCATTTGGCCTTATCCCCTATGATTGTCCTCATTGATGTGAGCCTTTCACACCCTCTTTGTCTTCCTCCTGCATCATATTTCTCTCTTTTCCATCCTAAGTGTCAACTCTCATGCTTACGCTCATCCATTGCATGAGTGCTCAAAATATTGAAAGGGAGTGGATCAAATTGACTTCTACCTGGCTAGTGGTCTGGGGACGAGTCAAGATAAGATTCCAAAGAAGACTAAGTGTGAAACATTAGTAGATTGAGTTCTCAACAAATAAATAGGTTTTCTCTCGTATTCCCATCTACAACTTCTTGCACGCAAACACCATCTGGAGACATTCGAGTCACGGACAGCGAGATGTTCGAGTTGAGGACGAGCAGGAATTAAGCTTGGGGATGTTGATACGTCCCAAATGTATCTATAATTTCCGCTTGCTCCATGCATGTTTTGTGTGATATTGCTATGTTTTAAATACACTTTCATACACTTTTGATCATATTTGTTCTAACCTATTAGCTCAGTGCACCCCAGTGCGAGTTCCTGTTTTCCGCTGTTTTTCGATTTCAGGTTTCCCTCATATTAAAAATGCTCCAAAAATTCCGGAAAAATATAAAAAAAATCAGCGTACCGGAAGCTTCGGGAAACACCTAGAAGGGGCCAGAGGGGACCCACCAGGGCCCCAGGTGCCCTACCGGCGCGCCCTAGGGTGAGGGTGGGGTCGCGCCAGGGGGCCGCCTAGAAACCTGGTGGCCCCCTGGATTCCCCCCTTCGCCTATATATTTTCCGTCACGGAAAACTTCGGAAGACATAACCCTTTTTCGCGATCTCTCCTTTGTTCCGCCGCCTCCGTGCTTCCAAGATCGGGAGCGCCAGCAGACCTCTTCCCGGCCCCATGTCGGAGGGAGGATTGACCTCCGGGAGCTTCTTCTCCACCATGGATGTGTCAAAACCCTCTGTTAGGTAATGTGCTAGGGTTAGCCAGTACTCTTGCATCATGTTAAAATTTCAAAATAAATCTTTGAAATCAAAATTCAAAAGCAAATGGGAGAAGGAACCCCCCCCCCCAGGTGAATTAATTCAAAAGGCCAGATAAAAATCTTCTCCAAAAATTCATGTTAGATTTTTGAAAAGTCTTATAAATGAGTGTGATCACATATCAAGTGATGTGGGACCCATCCCATGCTCATAGATTTTTCAAATATTCAAATAGTGCCTTGGAATTAATCAAATACCTCTATTTGATTTAAAATTCAAATCATTTGAATTTTAAAAATGTTCAAAATTTATGAGTGGCTAGTATATTGTTTTATGAGGCCACATAAAAATTATGAGCATTTATTAAAATGTTTAGCTATTTTATTTAGCTAAACAGAAAAAAGGTCAGAAAAGAAAACAGACAAGAAAAGAAAAAAGGGACTTACCTCGTTTTCGGCCCAACTAGTTCCCCAGCCGGCCCAGCCCACCTCCCCTCCCCTGTCATCTTCCTCAGGCAGCCAGGCAGCTGCGTGCCCGGCATGCCGAGGCCGCCGACGTGCCTGGCCACCTCCTTCTTCCCCGGTGCCACATCTCCACGCCTGGAGACGCCCAGAAGCTTCCCCACTCCATTCCCCCCCTCCACGAGCTTCCTCCCCGTCTCCCTCGCCCGTTTCGTCGACGCCCGAGAAGAAAGCCGGAGCACCGTCGAGCCCCCGCGTAGCCATCCACGCCGAGAAGCTCCAGGATCCTGTCCATCGTCTTCGCCGCAGTCGTCTTCGTCGTTGAGCGGAATAGGAGGAGCTGAGGCCCCCTGGAGCTGCCGAATCGCGTCGTCGTCTTCGTCTACGGCCGCCGCGCGACTTCGTCGATTACTTCGCCATCGAACCACCCCAGCCATCGCCACCACCTCTGTTGAGTTCCTGGTGAGCTCACGGTAAAAAACCCTAACTTTACCCCCTCGATTGTTTCCTCTAGCCATTGCCGCCATGAGAGCCGAAGCTCGTCGCCGTCGGGATCCATGGCGACGACCAACCGCTACGCCATCGAGCTCGCCATGTTGTCCATCAAGTTCCCCGTGCTCCACTTCTTCGAACCAGCCTAGCCCCGCCTCAATTCGTGCCTTGTAGCGAAATCCCGATCACGGCCGTAGCTCCGTCGCCGCAGAACTCGACGCCGGCGAGCGGACAGGGCACCCCAGCACTTGGGATCGGTCTCTTTCGACGCGCAACAGCAAGGGCTTCAATCTGGAGGATACAACACTTCGAATGATGGCCGGAATCACCCTCCCCGTGCAGCGCCGCCGCGGCTCCGGTCGCCGACGTTTAACCGCCGGTGGATTAGCCCCTAATGACCCCCTGGGTCACTGACCAGTGGGCCCAGTGGCTTAATTAAGCCACTGGATTAAATTAACCCAGCGGATTAAATCACCCAGCCACTGACAGGTGGGACCCCCTTGTCAGCCCTCCCCTGACGTCAGCCTGACGCAATAAATCGATTATTTGAATTTCCAGAAAGTGATTTGAATTAAAGAAATTCCAGAAATTCCAGAAAATACCCCAAACTTTGGAAATTCATAGAAAATTCATATTAACTCCAAATTGGACAAATAATATAAGAAAAATGATCAGGAGAAAATTATATTTCCAAATATGCAACTTTCAACTTTGTTTGAGTTGATTTTAAAATGGGACCAGTACCATATGTCATTTGATTTATTTGAAATTAATTCAAATTCAATTCAAATGATTTTGCAACTTGGACCATGGAATTATGCTATATTCAACCACACATCAGAGGCATATCTTATACATTTGAAGATGATTCAAAATGATCAAACAATGTCACATGTAACTTGGTCAAGTTTGAATTCAAATTGGAGTTTGAATTTGCAATTCAATTTGCAATATACTCCATTTAAATGGAATTGCTTCACACATCAAAGCATATACATCAAGTTTCAACCTTCCATCATGTGATTGTGCATTGTATTTACTTTGCTACTTTGCTTGTTTTTTGTCGAGTAGAGGTGGAACCGGAGCAGGAGGCTGCCCCCTTCGCTGAAGACCCAGAACCCGAACCTCGTCAGCAAGGCAAGCAAAACCCCATTGATCATGTCGATAAAATCCCACTTCCCTCTCATGTCTCGCTTATGCATTGTTTAGGATGATCACCATGATTCGTTTCTACCGCATAGATGAACCCATTCCTTTGCATGACCTATCTTTTTGTCACAGTAGTAAGAAAACCACAATCCTAGCAAATGTAGGAGTTGTTTGATATCATGTGGCCCCTGCAATTTTTACTGCTTATTGCATGCTTAGAATGATACCTGGATGATATTGTTATGTGAGTCGGGATGGTAGTGATCATGTTGATGTTGGTAGAAAAGTGTTGGTGAATCGACCCTAATACAAGGTGAACGATGAGAGGCTGTGTAGGAGTACACGGTGGGTTATCTCGTTGAACACCGCCCTAAGTCCGAGTTCTTGTGTGGTGATCCAAGATGAAGAGTACAACCACACATTGGGCTCACTGACCCCTCTCAACTTACTAACTCATCCCTTTCGATGTCCAGATGTCGCAATAGTTCGGAGTTCTGGTAGGTCTGTGGCCTGGATGCTAAGTGAGAGAACGGCTCATCCGAGACCGGCTTATGCACCACGCACACATCACTTGGGTCCACTTCGGTAAACCGGCCGGGTTCACGATAGTGGTAGCCAACCCAAGTAGGCGGCTTTCTCGGACTAGATCGGCTATGAGGTAACATTTGTGGTGAGCATCCTCGCTGGCACCCCTTCAATGGTGTCGAGATCAAAGGCGGTAAATGATGATCATGTGTGTGTAGCGGTACATCCCTGCAGGGTTAAAAAACTATTCGAATAGCCGCGTCCGCGGTTATGGACTGCTTGGAAAGCTTAGCTTGATTATTAGACAACTTGAACTGGATACTTCTAAAACACACCAAGATAAGTGTGAGTGCTATGGCGTGCTTTCTCGTGGGGAAGTCGAGGAAGGCACCATAGTGGTGTAATTGGTTGGAGAAAGTAGTGGACTCGTGTACGCTTCTTACCTCAAAGTCTGGTACTCATAGTTCAGGACTAGCCAAGTCAAAGCTGGCATTTCTGCAAGTGAAACCCCACCTCCCTTTACCTTGGTACATGTGCATGAGTAGTATAGCTCCTATGTAAGTCTTGCTGAGTACGAATTTGTACTCACGTTTGCTTAATCTATTGTTTAGATGAGACCACTGACCCCGAAGGTGGCTTCTTCATCGAGCTGGACGACTGAAGACCAACTAGTCTAGTCCCAGTCAGACGACTGGTTCCCTCGTGGAGGGCTTGTGTTTAAATAAGGCTTCTTAAGCCATTTGTTAAACTTGTCTGTACTCAGACATAATTTTCTTCCGCTTGTGTTGTAATGTTGGATCACATGTTTGTGATCTCTGTTTGCACTCTATAAGAGTTATCAATAAAAATGTATACTTTGCAGAGAATTGCAATGATACCTACTGTTCATACAAGGCATGTGTGCTGCGTGTATGTTTATAACATACATGTCTTTGTATGGGTTTTCGAGACCTTAGTTGTGATCTGGCTGGCGGTCTTTCATACACCAAGTGGCCCTTAGATGTGCGCAGCTTGGGCATCGCGATGCGATTGTTCGAGACTCCGTCTCGTGCACACTTTGTGGTATGATCGAGCCCGCCCTAGACCCCGACTAAGTGATCGGGCTAGAGTAAGTCTATGTAAGAGTTATGAGATAGTCGATAGTATGGTTGAGGCGACTTGTCTTTGAATATGGGAGTTCACCACCCATATCATTAGACTTGTGTGCGGACGATGAGGACCCATCTCAGTTGATCATCCGGCCTGGATGGGATGCCCCTCACGTACGATGCTCTCCGAGAACGTTCTGTGCTTGGCCTTGTCTGCTTAGACAAGTGGGTACGGTTCTCGGCTCTCCATATGACTATGTCTTAACTGGACTTGCATACGCTAACCCCGGGTCCCGACAGGATGCTTCCCGGATGATCCGTGAGTAGTCTACCTTGGACCATGGGTCCGTGTTCAGTAGCTATGTGATGTTATCCTCCCCTCTTTGTTCTTCAGGGATTAGACCTTGTGAGCTGCCCTACATGATCAAGGCACATATGTAATTATTTCTGCTGTTGCTATGGTGAGTTTGCTAGGATCTGATGGATTATGAGACTATATTCAGATTGTGATTGAGTAATATATTTGGTTCTTTTCTTTTATATTTTTGTTCTTGAGTAATTCTTGCATGTTCTCCGTTGCTGTTTATTGCTTTGGCCAAGTAGTAGGTAGGGACTCCAAGAGGGAGCGTTATGCTTGATTGTGGGTCATGCCCCCTGATGACTAGCTTGATTGACAGAAACATGAGTCTAGGGGATGTGTTGTTGCCACAAGGGGGAAAACAACGGTTCTTGTAACCGCGGTTGCAAGGATTGTTTAATTTACGCAAAGTTCTTTTAATGCGTCTGTTGCTTTGGGTTTACACTTTGGGTGGGGTTCACAACTTAATACCAGTGAGATGTTCTGGATAGATATCTCAAGGTGGATGATTAGTAGTAGATGCAGTTGGATTTTGGTCTACTTATTTTGGCGTACTGCCCATGCTTTTGATCCTCTTCCTTTCTTTGTAGCATAGTTAGCATTGCGGTGCGTTTTTAATCCTGTCAATTGCCCAGCTGTGATTTGTTTACCTCGCATAGCAGTTTTATCGTCTTCTGGGAGAGAGACATCACTAGTGAATATCATGGGACCCCGGTCGATATTCTCATCATAGTTTACGCGTCCAATTTACTTCTTCTTTTACTTTCTAGGTGCAGTCACTATTATCCTTTATCCCTTGCATTTGATCCTTTGTAAACAACAAGGCCGGAGAGAATGACAACCTCTCTGAACTTCGTTTGGAGCAAAGCTATTTGTTCCGTGTGCAGGTTCACGTCAAGTGCGTCGTCGACACCTACTTGTAGTTATCGGAGTCCTACGGGAGACACTCTAAACATTGGTATCTTTGCCAAGGGAACTTGCCGCTACGCTACATCTCACCTTCCACTTGGGGTAACCAACGATGGGCGAGAAGCCCTTATCATCTCTCGCGTATCAGCCGTGCCAGCAGGGCTCCTGGCCCCCCTGGCTGCCCTCTGGCCCAACTTTTGGCTCCGGGCTCCTTCGGGTGCGTGGATATTTTGTGAATTTTCCTGGAATTTTCGGAGACACCTAAAAATCCATTTTCCTGCACATAAGAAAACCATACAGGCAGCTCTGCTGAAAACAGCGTCAGTCTGGGTTAGTTTCGTTCAAATCATGCAAGAATGAGGGCAAAATAATAGCAAAAGTGTTTGTAAAAGTAGATACGTTTGAGACGTATCAACATGCTAAGGGGGCCTTTCTTGGAAACTAATGACATGGCATGATAGAGCTCTGGATGTAGATTAAAACACATTTAGGTTTCATCTCCATTTATGTTAACAACAGTAATTTTCAGACTTAGCATGCCAAAAAATGCATGACCACACTTTTTATGGCTCATTTTAACTTATTCGCATGTGCTAAGGTGTCCAATGGACTTGTAAGGTTTGAGGAAATAGATATGGTTGAAGAAATCCATTGTTTTAGTTGAATGAATCCACTATTTATTTGTAAATTGTTTTAATGCCTAGGGTTTATTGGAATTACAAAGTTTTTCGTTTGCAGCAACACATGGGTTGTGTACTGATCTTCACCTTTGGTGTCACCTCCAATCTTGCTTTTTTATGTCGAAAATTGAGATATGTTCATTTATATGTTGTTCTACACTATATATAAATGATGGTTGTGCCTACGTACTAGGCATTTTTTTGTGCAGGGACTCTCATTATCCCCTTTCTCCTGAAATGTAGATTAACTTCCGTTTCGGTTGAGAATGGGGCACTCTCATGTTAAGAAAATTAGGAAAGGTCATGCCCAATTTTTCCGTGAATTCATGCATGACTTTTGCTATTTTTCTTGACCTAGAAGGTGACCGATTCTCAACCGAAACGAACGTTAATCAACATTAAGTAGTTGATTAAGTAGGGACAATATTTTGCTAATTAATTAAGTAATTGCATTTCTTAATCTTGTGCTAGTGCAAACATGTCGACCGGAGCCGGAGCCGGCCCATCTTCTGAGTCGGGAAAAAAGGAAGCAATATTGGGAATACTCCCAGGAGCCCGTAGAAGAGGAAGTACCTCTGGGCGAGGAGGAGATAGAGTCGGAGTCCGACTCATCGGAGGAAGACATGGAGTAGGAGGGTACAGATGGGGAGAGGAACATCAGCGAGGACGATGTCGGTGGCTCAAACACAGATGGTATCTAGTCGAGGAAGCGGAATAGGAAACCAACCAAGGTCGGCACCATCAGGCAAGAGTTTACTGTCGTGACCTCCATTGGGATTCCTACAGAGCCCCCAACATTTTTCGGAAGGGTAAGGCCGTCAAGTCGCGGCGATCCTCCGCAACACCATGCCGATCACCACGATTAACCTAAGGAGTTGTGACAATAGTGATTATTGTCATCTCCTTATCAACAAGCTGCATGGACGATACAAGTTCCCGGACCCGTACAGTACCACAAACCTCAAAGGGAACAAAGTAACCAAATGGGCCCTCAGGAAGATGAGCAAAGCCTTGTCCAGTTGGAAAACCTGGGTGAAGGAGGCAATTTTTGAGCACAACAAAACCTTGGAGGATCTCAAGGAGAAAGAGTCGATGATCGACGAAGCTACCTACAACCTTTTGAAGGCTAGGTGTGAGTCCGAGGCAGCCAAGGCCGCGAGTGCAAAGGGCAAGGCGATGTGGGCGCAGCTCATAGGTAACCACCGTCTAGGAGTCAGCGGTTATAGAAGTTACAAGCCTAAATGGGACAAGGAGGATGCCAAGTTTATAGTTGTGGGCCTACCTAACCCCTACGAGCAATATAAAGGTGATCCGCAGACCGAATACTTTGTGAGGGCCCAGAGCTATAAGGACAAAGAAACCTCGAATATAGTTGTCGATTCTAAGTTTCAGGAGTTTGTGACTGCCGTGGTAAGTAGTTTACCATGCGACCTTGTCGATTGAATTCTAGTTAATGAAGTTCACAATTTCTTAATGTTTCACATTCTTTCTGCAGCAAGAGGAAATGAAAGTCGCCTCATCGCAGTAGTCGTCGGTTAAGCCGGCCGGCCCGTGGGACACCCCTTTTAACATGGCGTTGAACAAGGTCAAGAAGGTTTACGTGGAGGCGAAGCCATCGTCAGACGGCCGTGTGGTCGGCTTTGGTGCGGACCTAAATTGGTCCGAATATTATGGGAAACCGGCAGAGCAGTCGGGCTAGAGGGGGCGCAAGCCGAGAAGGACCGAAGAAGACGCGGCTTATGTTCGTGGACTGGAGGAGAAAGTGAACATGATTCCATAGCTTGTCCAGGACAAAGTGGTAAGGACGATGAACGCCCTCCTTCTGGATATGATGCAGTCACTAGAGAATTGGCAAGCGCGTGGTTGAAAAGGGCCCATACCGGTCCCTAGCATGGTCGGTAGCAACTCGGGCACCGCGGCGGCAGTCCCGACTCTCGCCGTATTGGTGGCTTCCGCACCGACTCCCGCCTTATTGGTGACTCCGGCCACCAACACCGCGGCGGCGCCGGACGTGATGGTGACTCCTCCAGCCACGTCGAGTCCAAAATAGGGCACAATAATAATGCACCCGATGGTATCCAAAATAGGGCGGCTGACGAGGGGGTGACCCCATGACTCCTACGGATAAGCCTATCTGATGTCCATGAAGACAGAAAGCCCATGAAGATACAGCCTCGGCCTGCTAATTGACACCGACGTAGGAGTCTACAACTCACAAGGAAGGTGCGAAGATCTGCCGTACGGAGCAAGCTAGGGTTAGGAAAGCATAATTGTAAACGTAGATGAATTCCCCGAGACCTAGCCCAGTATATAAGGGCTAGGAGGGGCGACACCAAAGAGAACCAATATCATCTGTAACCCTAGCCATGAGCGCTCCAGCCTTGGCATCCCCTGTAATCGCATCTCCCCCATCAATAATATCGAGCAGGAGCGTGCCTCCCTGTTTGTCGATGAGCTATCGTCCAACCTGTGCCTCTCATGACTAACCCAGGGTCCCTGACCATGGGATTTGCCGGGGTTGATCCCCATCAATTGGCGCCGTCTATGGGAACCGCGCAGGTTGGGAACGCGATCTCGGCGGCCTCATCATCATCAGCACTCATTGACTCGACAGCTCCGGCAAGATCCAATCTGTTCGAGTCCCTCGGATTCACGGCCCACATCCCGGCCCTCCATCCAGTCTTCATCGATCTACACTCCGGCGTCAATCTGATCTTCGGAGCGTATCAGATCTACATCAACCATTGGGGGACTCTTTGCCTCACCAACGGCACCCGCGCACCCACGGCAACACGTGCAGCAGTGACCGAAGCGGACGCCGCCCGCACGGCCAGCCTATCTGGCAACCGTAGCTACCCACCCAACTCAAGGCTCCACGCCACTCGCGACCGCCCGAGTGGAGCCCCAACATGGAGCAGCACCATCACACGTATCAGCAAGGAGGCGGCAAGGACACCATCGCAGGTGTTCATGGCAGAAGTTGGCGCACCAGCGTCAGGTAACAACGGGCGAGTCGACGACCCGGGCACTCGTCAAGACACCGCAACCACCAACAGGGCGGCAGGTCCCGGCAACACCAGTCAGATGGTCGTACAGCTAGGAGAACCGGGGACCATACCAAGGAAAGTCCAGGTGGAACAAGGACCCAGCAATCAAAAAGGCAGTCAGCCGCCAAGCAGCAAGCACCCGGCCAAGGCAGCCAGCCATCACGCAGCAGGCAGCAAACCCCGGTTGCAACGGCAGACGAACCACCCAAAGAAAAAATATACTTGTCCAAGGAATCAATGGCAATGGTAAAGGAAGCAGTCACCCGCGGCAGGTTACTACCATCAGATGCCTCAAGGGACGAGCTAAGGTCATACAACAAGCTAGCGGGCGAGCTAACCCAGCAGACGAGACAGTGGCGCCTAGCCATGGAGAAGCAAGAAAAGGCGGAACTCGAAAAGAAAAGCAGTCGCAAACAAACTCCCAGAAGTGACTCACCAGGCCACGACTCCCCCACCCGCAACAGATCGAAACTCAACAACCTACGGAAGACAGAAAGGGCGAGAGTGGTGCGGAAACTGGAAGACGACTTCAGATTAGAGGAAGACGACGACGAAGAAGAGCCCCTCACTCCGGCAGAAGCACTCATAAGCGCCCATGACTACCTGTCCCGTGCCCAGAAAAGAAGAAAGGGCAAGACGGATCTCTACACTTCCATTGCTTTGCAGATAATGAAGGACGCCATCGATGCCTCGGTACCTAAGAAATCCAGCGCAAAACGGCAGACTCGCGAGCGGACACCGGACAGGGACCCCAGTTCACCAGACGACGACGACAGTAATGACGACATGCGCATGCGCCCCGACAGGTACAAGAAACAAGACAACGACGACAACAACAGGCGCCGCATCACTCGGCGAGATGCGCGAGACGACATCACGCAGAACAGAGTCAACCGCAGCAGGCGAAGACGCGCAACACGCGAGGAATACTCGGACGAAGAGGCTTCCGACGAGGAAATCGAGCCATGTGGAGCACTATGCTTCACACATGCCATACGAGAGACGCGTATGCCAAACGGGTTCAAACTGAACTCCACGACACTAAAGTACAACGGACTCGAGGAGCCGGAGGCATGGCTCGACGACTACCTAACAGCAGTCAAGTTTCAAAGAGGAACCAACGTCACGGCAATGCAGTACATGCAGCTCATGCTCGAGAGCTCCGCTCGACATTGGCTGAAGAATCTTCGGCGCGGATCCATCAGCTCCTGGAGCCAGTTCCGAGGAGCCTTCATAGAAAACTTCAAATCCACATACAAGCGACCAGCCTCACTCGAGGAACTGCGGGGATGCAAACAAGGAATGAGGGAGGCCCTGCGAGCATACATCCAGCGATGGACGATACTCAAGAATTCAGCGGAAGACATCTCGGATGAAAGTGCGATCGACGCGTTCAGACGAGGCCTTCAGAGCGTTGAATTCAAGGAGCAGCTCGGACAGATGAAATTCCGAACACTCGCACGGCTGTCAGAACTAGCCAATAGCTGGGCGGATGGAGAAGATTCCGTTCGTAATGAAACAGAAACCCATACTGCACGATTACAACGGAGATAGAGGAGCCGACAGAAGAAGGAAGCGACCTAGACGGAACTTCTAAGACGACAGAGGACCTGACATGGTCGCCGCCGGTTTCTCGGACGATCGGAACGGCAGGCACCGCGATGACAACAGACCACAGCGACGAGACAACCCAGAAGACGAGCCCAAGGCTTAGAGACGAGAATGGAGGACAAGGCAGCCACGCGACGGCACTCGCGCATTCCGCTCCGCCAAAGAACAACTCGACGGACCGTGTTCTATAAACGGATTCAGAAACAAGCGAGGAGAGCTCAGATCGTCCCACACCCTCGGGAATTGCAGAAGCTTCAACGAGTTGGCCGAGGAGAAAAGCCGCTCCGCGGCCGCAACAGCACGACCACTCGCAAGCATAGCGGTTGGGCCAGTCGCCCACGATGCGCCACCAGCCCCACCTCTGCCAACAAGACAGGTGGCCGCCATCCAGGAATGTCAAAGGACACCAAAAGAGGAAAACCAATACCCAGAAGCCCACGGGAGGATCTACATGATACAAGAAGGAAGACCTTCCAACAGGCAGCAGAAACAAGTCACCAGACAAGTCTTCCTGGCAACCTCCACACACCCGGCCGTCCCAGAATACCTGCGCGGGTCGGAGACAGAAATCGCCTTATCCCGGGACGACCACCCGCCAGTTGTTCCCCAACCAGGGCATGCCGCGCTAGTACTCGAGGCCAAAATCGGAAATTACGACATGTCGCGAGTATTCATGGACGGCGGCAGTGGGATCAACATCATCTTCACCCGAACACTCGACGAGATGCTCATCCAAAACAACACACTCAAGTCCTCAGGCACAACCTTCCACGGGATCGTACCAGGAAAAGCTGTCTACCCCCTCGGAAGGATAAGCCTGGAGGTAGTCTTTGGGAACGCGACAAACTTCCGCAAGGAAACGCTTGACTTTGAAGTGGTCGACTGGAAGTCGCAATACCACGCAATCCTCGGGCGACCAGCTTTCGCTCGCTTCATGGCCGTACCCCATTACGCCTACCTCAAGCTGAAGACGCCAGGCCCACACAGGGTCATCACAATCAGCGGCAGTTTTGTCAGATCCGATCGCTGCGACAAGGAATTCCACAAGATAGCAGAAACCTTCGTAGCCCACCAAGGCAGCAGGACCACGGGACTCGCAGAAAAAGCGCTCCCATAGAAGGAAAGGAAAATCGCCCGAAGAACCCAAGCACTCGGGGATAAAATTACCAGGCCTTTAAGGACACTACATCATCATTCTAAGTAAAAGGGATCTGTCCTCAACAGAACCCCCCTACTCTTTGTAAGAGACAGCAGGAAAAGTATTACATAAATATTTTTCCCAAAATCTGTTGGCACTCGGGGGCTCGCCGAAGCAGCCACCCCCCGAGTCGTCCTCCGCAATCGCGGCACATTAACTTGGCACTCGGGGGCTCGCCGAAGCATCCACCCCCCTAGTCGTCCTCCGCAACCACGGCACATTAACTTGGCACTCGGGGGCTCGCCGAAGCAGCCACCCCCCGAGTCGTCCTCCGCAATCGCGGAACATTAACTTGGCACTCGGGGGCTCACCCAAGCAGCCACCCCCCGGGTCGTCCTCCGCAACCGCGGCACATTAACTTGGCACTCGGGGGCTCGCCGAAGCAGCCACCCCCCGAGTCGTCCTCCGCAACCGCGGCACATTAACTTGGCACTCGGGGGCTCGTCGAAGCAGCCACCCCCCGAGTCGTCCTCCGCAACCGCGGCACATTAACTTGGCACTCGGGGGCTCGCCGAAACTGCCACCCCCCGAGGCGCTCTTCGCAACCGCGACACATAAAAACTTTTATACTCAGGGGCTTGCCGCGGCAACCCTCTGGAATGTCCCCCGCAACTACAACACAGACGACCCCCCCCCCAAACACAGCATGGAATATATACAACCAGGAAGAAGCATATACAACGAAGGGAAGCACCTAATCTTTAGGCTCCCACTTTGCCTTAATAAGTGCACCCAGATGGCGGTCGTTCTCTTCGCAAACCCGCCTCACAACCTGGCGCGCATGTTTATCCACAGCCATGTAGTGCTCAATCATCGGATGATCCCTACCGCCTGGAGGACCCGCCACCACCTGAGCAAAATCCACCCCCGGCCAATGACTATGGACTAAACCCAAAGCAGCTCGGGCTCCAGCACGAATCTGATGATCCATCACTCGACGTAACTCGGCAGGCTGAGAAAATATGCGACAGAGCCTCTCAAGGAACGAAGGAACCACCTCCAACGGATAGAACTCAGCATGGATACCACCCAGTACCCGCTGGCAGTATTTGAGAGCATCCGGTACCCGCTCAACTCGGAGACGAAGCAAAGAAAACGCTCGAGCACGAGCCCCATCCGCCCAAAAGGGATTGCTCGCCTGCACTCTGGGATCATCAAGCCGCGACATCTCCGACTGAACGGCCCTCTCTTCATCCCGAGTTCGCCCTGCCAGTACTTCGAAAGTCAAAAACTACGATCAAGACAGAGACGGAAAAACCTACTAAGCGGAATCAAGCAACCAAGCAGATGCAAGACTCACCCCGCAGGAGGTCGCACAACTTCACCACCCACGAAGCAAGGCTCTCAACCACGGCCTCGTCACGCTCGCGCCGAGTACGATGAACGGCTACGGATCCCTTCAGACGAACAATCTCCCGCTCAGCGTCCTTCAGTCGCAAGCAAACGGACTCGTACGCACCCTCGCGAGCGTCATCCTTCAGCGAACTCCACGGACGAAGAACGCCCGGAGTGGCCTACCGCAGGATGAACAAAACAAAGAAATCAAAAACAGCAAGAGGAACAGCCAAGCAGTCACTCAGATAAAGGTAGCAAAAGATCAACCATCACAACGGAGTCACGAATTACAGACAAAGTTTCAACGCGACGCAACACTACTCTGCCTCCCCCTCACCTACGACAGGGGGATCCTGAGCATCTACAACCTGTTGCAGGCGACGAGCCAGCTTATCGGCTCGGTCGTCCTGCTCATCAGAATAGTCCGAGATGGTCTCAACCAAGTAATCATCAAAGGAAATCCCATGCCCTATAAGGACGACAAGGGCCGTGGAAGAACCACTCACCACGCTCTCCGCAACTAGCTCCACCATACGTTTCCCATCTGGGCCGAATGCAGCCACCCGAGCGCCCAGGCCATCAGGCACCTTTGAACCCTCCGGCATAAGGTGCTCGTGCGCAAGCCCCACAAGATTGGAAGCCCGGGCGCAGACGTCCCCGACCACTGAAACATCCTCTGCAACAGCATCCACAACACCTTGGAGAATTCCAGACCCTGACGGAGCAGCCTCCATCGGCTTCGCACCTATAGCAGCTGCACCAAGCAAAGAAACGTCCTCACGGGAAGACAGTAGGAACAGCAAGACCAACAGTTGAATACCAAACTTACACACAAGCGAGTCCGCCAAGGTGCGAAGACGTTTGCCCTCGACTGCTTCCACCCGCGAACGCGCGTCCTCAGCCTGGCGAAGGCGAACCAGCTCCTCGTGTTGACCGTGCAACTCCGCCTCCTTGGAAGCCAAGGTAGCCTTGAGAATGGAAACCGTCCTCTCCGCCTTCTCGGCTTGCTTCTCGGCAGCCTGGCGATGGTCGCCAAAGCCAGATAGTACTCAGACACAGCGGCCAAAGCTCAGCAGCACAAGAACAAAAACTCACCATCCATAGCAGGCAAAGCATCCTGGGCAGAATCATGGGCCCGCTGCCAACGCTCGGCATCAATCATCAAACGCTCGTAGTGTTGGAAAACAGGCTGCCAAAACCAGGCAAGCGGGTGTTAAGGAAAGACAAGACTACAAGCAACTGCAAACAGTTACTTCTAGCCTTGTGGGCTACTCCCATCGGGAGCACTGCCGTGCCCCCGATGATAAAATCGCACAGACACGAATCAACTTACCAGCTTGGAGACATGGTCGAAAGCACGAGCCTTGTCTTCAATCGCCAGATCAAGCCGGCCAAAGTACGGAGGACCAAGTTCAGTTGGCTTGGGCTCAGGAGCAACAGCACCAGGCGCCTCAGAAGAAGGCACACCAGGAACTACACCCGCAGTCGAAACGGCAGGAGTCGCCGTCGGCCCAGATTGACCAGCGGCAGCCAAGAGGTCCTCAAGATGCTTGGCTGCCGCCCCAGAACTCATCGACTTCAGATCAGTGGTAGCTGCGCTGGTGCACGAAGCAGCGGGCACTACTAGGGAAATAGCTATACATGGAAAGCTTATTAGTGGCGCATTTTATATGTAATGCGCCACTATGTTGTAAGGGGTGGCGCACTGGTAAAAAATGTGCCACCCATAAGCTCTTATAGGTGGTGCATTTTCCAAAATGCGCCACCCCTAAGAGTGGGCCAGCCCTGGATCCCCTTATACGTGGAGCATTTGAGGAATTGCGCCACCCCTAAGAACCTTATAGGTGGCGCATTTTGGAAATGCGCCACCCCTAAGAGCTTATGGGTGGCGCATTCTGGAAATGCGCCACCCCTAAAGAATTATTAGTGGTGCATCCAGAATGCGCCACCCATAAGCACTTAGGGGTGGCGCATTTCCCATATGCGCCACTACTAAGAAAAAACTGTGCGGGAAAATTCCCAAATACACCCCCCCCGGTGGACCGCCTTTTCAATTTGGAAAAAATAAAAGAAAATAAGTTTCCCAAATGATATGTGGTCTACTTGTTAGGAAAATTTACAAATATGAATTTCGACTTTTTTTGCAAAATGTCTCGAGAATTTTGTAAAATGGACTTAACTTTTGCATACGAACTCCGATGAAAAAAAAATTTATATGAAAAATCATCTACTCGAAAAGTTATATCCAAATTCAACGGGGTCTAACCCGTTGAACATTTTTAGAATCCTCAAAAACCTAACAGAAAAAAAATTTACGGGCGTTTGAAGATCTGGAGGCCCAAAAAAGTGAAAAAATTGAAAAAAAATTGAACTTAGTAGTGGCGCATTTTGTATAAAATGCGCCACTAGTAACAGAAAAAAAATTTAAAAAATATATATATATATCTTATTTTTTAAAAAAAATCAAAATAGGCTAGAGGACAAATCTGGAAGTTAAAAAAAAGTTGAAAATTTTAGATAGTAACATTAAAAAAAATATAAAAAAAAATTAAATTTTTTTTTAAATCAATTTTTTTAAAGTTCAAAATATGCTAATGGTCCCATCGAGAAAGTTTCAAAAAAATGTTGAAAATTTTAGCACACCCATGAACATTAACAAGGTCCTAGACATCAACATGGTTTAATAGGATTTATATGTTAGATATATCAACAAGTGCCTGCTAGGTGAGCTGGAGTGAGAGTTGAATAGAACCGAGAAGTTAAGCGTGCTGGGGTTGGAGTAGTGCTAGGATGGGTGACCCTCGGGGAAGTTTGACCTGAGATTAAGCAAAGTGACCGGGCATTACGCATACTAACCTAAAATTAAAAAATTAAAAAAATTGTTTTCCAGATCCATATTCAAAATTCAAAATTTTAAAAAATTAATAGTGGCGCATTTTCAGAATGCGCCACCCCTAAGAGCTTATAGGTGGCGCATTCTGAGATGCGCCACGCCTAAGGGTCTTAGGGGTGGCGCATCCAGAATGCGCCACCTATAAGCCCTTATTAGTGGCTTGTAGTTAGTGGCGCATCCATAATGCGCCACTAAACAGAAAAAAAGGACGCCACTAAAAGGGCATTCCCTAGTAGTGTGGAGCAGGCGCAGCACTACAAAATAAGCATTATCAGACGCAAGAACAAGGAAAAGGGAACGGGCACAAATTCAGCATACTCTTACCCGACACGCACAGCACGAGGGCGCCCTAGTCTCCCAAGCCTGACCCTCTTGGGAGGAGCGGCCGGAGCAGCAGCCGAAGGGGAAGGTCCAGCAAAAGGAGCAGCAGGCGGGACATCATCATCCAACGTAGCATGATCTTCAGCGCTCAAGGGGCGCGACTGCTTCACACGGAAGGGACTCGAATCCTCACTATCTCCAGTCTCCACCAGCACAATTTCAGCATCAACAGTCGGCGCAGCATCATCAGCTGCGGAAGCACCAGGTTCTTCAAGAATATTGGCGTCCTCCGGCTGCGGAGGATGACACGGCACCAGAGCATGGCCCTGCGAGGCAAGCAATGTCAACAACAAAGAAAAACTAGGCACTCGTCCAAACAAATGAATGAACACGGGCACCAACCGGCGGCGGAGAATGATCAGAAGCATATGGAAGGACAAGGCGCATTTCGGAAATACTCGAGCACTTGGTCACATGTTGGATACGAGCCAGCAAGGCATCAGGTTCTAGCTCTTCAGGCGAGCATCTCGTCGAGTCACCGAGTCCCTTGTACTGCCACATAGGGCGAGTTCGATGCTGCAAGGGTTGAACTCGCCTCCCCACAAAGACAGAGATGAGCTGACCACCAGTCAAGTTATCCTTCAACACAGCAATCCTCTCCAAAAACTGAGTCAGCTCGGACGACTCCACCTCGGTCAAAGAATGAGACCACGAAGGTTGTCTGACTACCCGCGTTCCCGGATTGAAAGCAGCAAGACCAAATTGCTGACCAACAACGAAGCGATCCTTCAGATAAAACCAGCCTCTTCGCCAGCCACTAACAGAATCGATCTTCCCCAAGTCAAAATATGAATGTTTATCCCCAATGGAGATACCCACTCGACCCACGGCGTACTCAGAGTTCGTCCTTTTTATACTAAAAAGGCGCCTCCAAAGTCCCCAATGGGGGTAAATCCCCAGGAAGGCCTCACAAAGAGTGATGAAACACGCAATGTGCAAAATCCCGTTGGGAGTCAGGTCATGCAACTGGAGCCGATAGGAATACAGCAAGCCCCAAACGAAAGGATGCAGCGGAAGAGCAAACCCGCAGTGGAAGAAAGCCTGAAAGCATACCCGCTCGTCCGCTGCCGGCGCTGGAATCGACTCATCACCAGGAAGACGCACATCGCCCTCCACCACCACACCATCAGCAACCAGCGCATCCAGATCTCCAGCCCCGAACGTGGACCGCTCCCACTTGCCGGACATCTTGGCCGACTCTACAGTAGCACGGGGGCGCTTGGTCATAGATCTCACAGCATCCCGCAGAGGAGAAAAGATGAAGGCTCAGGAACACGAAGGAAACAGAGAAAGAGGAGGAAGGCAATGGCTAGGTAAAACCTACAATTTACCCAGCCACATGGTATTTAACTCAAGAGCCTAGCAAGCAGGGCCACCGCCAAACCTTTTCGCCTAGTAAAACGTGGCACGACCCCATACAGAGGCGAAAATTATGGAAAATCCAACCGGCGCAATAACAACACCGCCCACTACACGCGCAAAAAGAGGACCATGATCGCGCGACGCAAAAATTTCGGCGGGACAGCGCCAAGTCATTTCCCCCAGCAGGCCACAGAAGTCAAAAAATTCCAGAAGACCACGCCAATGTCACATCACAGTAAGGCGTACTGAGTACGCCATCAAGGCTCTGAGATCTATCTTTCAGATCTTTTTCCCGATGAAGAAAAAACATCTTACTCCCATCGGGAGAGTACATCATAAGAGTCCCGGGTGCTCCCTCACCTAAAGGTCAGCAATGTGCTCGAGTGACCACTCGCACTCACAAGAATCTCGGGTGCTCCCTCAACCCGATGCAAGACAAACATGCATTCGCCAAGATCATACGGCGCTAAGAGTCTCAGGTGCTCCCTCATCTCAAGAACCGAAATGGCATTCGAGTGACTACTCGCGAAAAAAAACCCCGTTTGAGCACTCGAAACAAGCTCCACAGGTGAATGAGTGAACAACTCGCTTGATGTTTTGTTCCAAGCGAGTGCAATGCTACAAGGCTCTGCGCCTCAAAAACACACATTCCTGGAACACGATACACTGTTCCCAGATGCCACGCAAGATTAGCGTGTAGGTAAGACCCCGCTGCGAAGTTCGGCCGGGCTGGGACTTGCCAAAGAGCGATTTCACTCCCAACCTTTTCCATGCGCTGCGCATGTTAGAAAAACCCGGGCGGACGCGCCTTAGGCTACGCACATTACTGGCGGCAAATGAACACCGTAAGGCCTGAAGCGGCAGGACTTTTTCTCGACACCAGTGTTCCAAGCTCACGTCGAGGGACGTGGGTTTGATTGGGCTACTGCGGTATTTGCCCTAGTGCAATTCACCAAGGCTCGACCAGTCGACTCCTGTGGCCCTTTCAGCTTAGCGTCCCTCGAAACAGGTTTTTTCATGGCCACCAGACTTCCATCGACCCGCGGATATACCGCGCATACCAATAACCGACAAATGAATGTACTCGAGTCCCTGCGTGACTATTCGAGTCCCCCAGGCACTCGGGGGCTACTGACGAGGGGGTGACCCCACGACTCCTACGGATAAGCCTACCTGGTGTCCATGAAGACAGAAGCCCCATGAAGATACAGCCTCGGCCTGCTAATTGACACCGGTGTAGGAGTCTACGACTCACAAGGAAGGTGCGAAGATCTACCGTACAGAGCAAGATAGGGTTAGTAAAGCTTACCTGTAAACGTAGATGAATTCCCCGATACCTAGACCAGTATATAAGGGCTAGGAGGGGCGACACCAAAGACAACCAATATCATCTGTAACCCAAGCCTTGAGTGCTCCAGCCTTGGCATCCCCTGTAATCGCATCTCCCCCATCAATAATATCAAGAAGGAGCGTGCCTCCCTGTTTGTCGACGAGCTATCGTCCAACCTGTGCCTCTCATGACTAACCTAGGGTCCCTGACCATGGGATTTGTCGGGGTTGATCCCCGTCAGCGGCCGACGCCACGGGAGGCATCATGCCCTCCGTATCTTGCATGCCCGCCGTCATCCACGGGGTCTCTTCATTGGCCGAACTCGACGCCCTCAAGCAAACTATAAGCGTCTGCAACTCAAACGAGGACTTCATCTCCTTGCCTTTTTTACTGGCATCTCTCTGATGCCCTACATGCATATATCTCTTTCGCAGGAGGACACTCCATGCATTCTACTACAAGTCGTGGATGGTGAGTTGAAGGATGTTTCCAAAGGTAAAATCCTTCAACCACAAAATCAAATGATTCACAATAGGCCGATGGCACCGGATATGCATAGGGTTCAAATATCTCTCATGATTTCGGGCTAAGAGAGAGTTGAACCTCCCAATCAACCCCCCGGATACGATGAGGACGAGCCGGCAGTCATCAGTGATTGTTTCGGCCAAATATGCCTATGGCCGAAGAGCCAAATGTGTTTGATGACGGGGGGGCGCAACACCAAGTCCAACACTGGTAGTCGTCGTGCCGGCGCCACGTGATCCCATCGGCGCACAACAAGAAGAGCCTAACGAAGACGGTGATTTTGATGATGATGACATCCAGGCCGACCAGTTCATCAACACTTAATTTAGCGATGGTGGCTTCATGCCTCCTGTTGAAGGAACCTACCGGCATCACGAGGAAGCTCGTGATCCAGCTGAATCCTGCGGTGAAGCCTGCTTGCTCCATGCGTCTCTTCACTGCTTCTCAGAAGATGTCTCCAGCATCTTGCGCCTTCACCGAGCCTCAAGAAGATGCCATAGCAAGGAGATCTATTCTTAGCCCATCCACACTCCATAAGGCGTCCACTGAGAAGATAAAGGCCGGTGACTGCTCAAAACCGTAAAAGAAGAAGGGACGGAAAAGAAAGAAGGGCACTTCGAGCAGCCAACCTCCGATGCCGATCCGGGCTCAGGACGGGCCACCAAGACCCAAGGATCTCATGTTTGACATCCATGTAGCGGGTAGACCGATGCTACCTCAGGATATGCTCGAGCTTGCAACTTCGGATATGCAGCATGTGCATAACAATGTTATGACATTAGAGTACATGCTTCTTCGAGAACAGAATCCCTTGTACCCGTTTTTCATGGCCAAGGTGCCACTTAACATGGGCTTCATCACCAGTGTCCCCGCGGATATGATAATCCTGCGGTTTTTCAGAAATCTTCAATTTGATTCATCTGAAGCGGTTGGACCATAGCATTATTCGTCTGTTCTCTCTCAGCATGTCTATGAGTATCAGGAGAGACCAGACCCTGAGCGTCACGATATTGGACCCCTTCTACATGCGTGAAAGCATCTTGATGGACGACGGGGACACGACTCTCGCGGCGTGGTACATCAAAGGCTTCATGCTAGAGAACGCGAGAAAAGTTTTATTTCTCACGACCTACTCTCCCAAGTAAGTCATTTGCTCGCCGACGCATCATATGATTTCTTAGCTTTCCATTGTTCTCTTCCAACATTCCTTTTGAACTGTTTTAATTATTTAAAGGGCACGTGCCCTCATGTTTGGTTTTGGTAATTGATGACAAACTTTATGTACTAATGGTTTCCTTGAGTTATAATTTAAGGTTTGTCCATAGGCAACGCTTGAAAATCATATGTTGGCTTCAAGGTTGTAGGATGAAGATGACGTGTTGACCAAGGTGTTCTTCATGGAGCTATCCAAAGATTGGTCAAGTTGATGCGTGCAAGTTCAAGAGGAGCATCACGAAGATATCATATGCTTGGAGCTTGCCGACCATTTGGTGATAATGGTCTTGTGAAGATGTGCCTAAAAGAGGCTCACCCATAATGGAGTATGGGGGATCAATCTGCTAGTCTTCATCGAGCCAGAGGAATCAAGTAAGATGTTCCAACTTGAGTCGGGCACGATCGTCATCATCAACCTCTAGTGGATTATGAGCAAGACAAAGGTTTGACATAGATAGGTGTCTATTTTTCCGGTCTCTTGGTGGTAGTGAGGAGACCGGGTTATAGGCTAGGACGAGTCGTTCGTGGAGAGCTCAAATCTTTGCATCCTTGGCATCATCTTTATTGGTTCCTGTTTGCTTTTTTCTCTTTGTGAGTTTTGGAGCTTGTGGTCTTCTTCATGACAAGCTCAGTTCATCGAAAATGGATTTCGTATGCATCTTCTCTTGTGTTTTTTGATGTGGGAGATTTGCCGGTTCTTCTTGGTTAGAGGTTTCACACCTCTATTTTTTTGGCATTTCTCCCTTGCCTCTTTTAAATAGGCAGCTATGTTCAATAGCTTTCCATAAAGATTGAGTTTTCCTTAATCGGTGTTCGTTTGCAGAAGTTGTGGCAGTTTAGGTAAATAGAGTTCATCTGTTTTGTGGCATGGGCTCCCTGGCTCTACCAGGGCGGTATTACCGCTCGGCGTGCGATAGTACCGCGCCACGGTAGTATTGTGGTCTAGTATCGTACTCACTACCATAAATCCTCTGGACACTACGGTAGTGGGCACGGCACTGGGCCTCGGTAGTACTGTGGGGCGATAGTACCGCTCCTGGTGCGGTAGTACCGCGCCACGGTAGTACCGTGGGCGGGTATCGTACTCACTAACGTAAGCCCTCTGGACTCTACGGTAGTGGGCCCGATACTGTCCCTCGGTAGTACCATGGGGCAGTAGTACCGCACCACGGTAGTACCGCTCGCAGAGCGGTAGTACCGTGGTTGGTGGGTTTCCAACGGCTGGATTCGTGGGGACATATAAAAGGGGGTCTTCTTCTTCCTTTGTCCTCACCGGTTCCTTGCAAGATTTCCCCTCCATTGTTGACCTTCTTGACCTTTCTTACTCCCTTGCCCTCCTATGATTCTTGCTCCTTTTTGAGGGAAAAGAGAGAGGATATCTAGATCCACGTTCTCCACCAAGTCATATCTCCTCTTAGTGAGGGGAACCTTGTGGATCTAGATCTTGGAGTTCTTTGGTGTTCTCCTTGTTCTTCCTCTCACTGAAACACTCGCATGCCGTGTATTTAGACTCGGGGAGTGCGAAGAAGAAAGATTACAAGTATGTCATGAGAGTTTTGGATGATGCTCTCGCCGGCTACAAAGAAGGGGGAGGCAAGATCGTGAAGCACAAGTTCAGCAAGCATCAATCCGGCGTTAGCGTGTTCAACCACGTAACGCAGTTCCTGAGCGTCAAGCAGCCGGCTGGTAGTTTGAGGGATGCCTACTACGCCCTCCATCACATGCGGGCGATTGTACAGGACCAGCGCGATCTTATGCTGCCAAATCATCTAAAACTGTGTCGCCAATGCAAATCTTAGGCAGGAGTTCTTTCACATCCAAGGGGAGATATCGACTATCATATTTCGTGAAGTCCAAGTGAAGAGTAGATATTCCACTCCAACATTGTACCATCCAATGGGGAGATAGAATTCCTCCTAAAGGCCTTGCGTGACACTGATACGTCCAAAACGTATCTATAATTTATGCTTGCTCCATGCCTCTTTTGTGTGATATTGCTATAATATTGATGAACTTCCATACACTTTTGATCATATTTGGACTAACCTATTAACTCAGTGCAACCCAGTGCCAGTTCCTGTTTTTTCTGTTTTTCTATTTCAGGTTTCCCCCATATAAAAAGTGCTCCAAAAATTCGGGAAAAATCCAATAAAAAATCAGCATACAGGAAACTTCGGGAATCACTGAGGGGGGGGCAGAGGGGACCCACCAGGGCCCCAGGCGCCCTCCCGGCGCGCCCCAGGGTGGGGCCGCGCCAGGGGGCCGCCTGGACCCCTGGTGGACCCCTTGGCTGCCCCCCTTCGCCTATATATCCCTCATGACGAGAAACCCCCGTGACGGGAACCCTTTTTCGCGATCTCTCCTCTGTTCCGCCGCCGACGCGCTTCCAAGATCGGGAGCACCAGAAGACCTGTTCCCGGCACCCTGCCGGAGGGAGGAACCACCTCCGGGAGCTTCTCCACCGCCATGGACGCATCCCGGATGAACCGTGAGTATTCCACCTTGGACCATGGGTCTATGATCAGTAGCTATGTGATGTTCTCCTCCCCTCTTTGTTCTTCATGGATTAGACCTCGTGAGCTGCCCTACATGATCGAGGCACTTATGTAATATTTATGTTGTTGCTATGCTGAGTTTGCTGGGATCCGATGGATTATGAGATTATGTTCAGATTGTTTTTGAGTAATATATTTGATTCTCCTCTTTTATATTTATGTTCTTGAGTAATTCTTGCATGTTCTCTGTTGTTGTTTATTGCTTTGGCCAAGTAGTAGATTGTGACTCCAAGAGGGAGCGTTATGCATGATTGTGGGTTCATGCTCCCCGATGACTAGCTTGAGTGACAGAAACATGAGTCTAGGGGATGTGTTGTTGCCACAAGGGGGAAAACAACAGTGCTTGTACTAGCGGGGTCAAGGATTGTTTACTTTACGCAAAGTTCTTTAATGCAGTTGTCCGTTGCTTTGATTTTACACTTTGGGTGGGATTCGCAACTTAATACCAGCGAGATGTTCTGGATAGATATCTCAAGGTGGATGATTAGTAGGTAGATGCAGATGGATTTCGGTCTACTTGTCTTGGCGTACCGCCCATGCTTTTGAGCCTCTTCCTTTATTTATAGCATAATTAGCATTGGTTTGCGCACATAATCCTGTCAATTGCTGATACGTCTAAAACGTATCTACTTTTCCAAACACTTTTGCTATTGTTTTTCCCTCATTCTTGCATGATTTGGACGAAACTAACCCGGACTAACGCTGTTTTCAGCAGAGCTGCCTGTATGGTTTATTTGTGCGCTAGAAAATGGATTTTTAGACGTCCCAGAAAATTCCCAGAAAATCCACGCACCCGAAGGAGCCAGGAGCCAGAAGTGGGACCAGAGGGGAGCTCTGGGGGCCCAAGGCGCCCACCTGGCGCGGCCAGGGGTGGGGTCGCACCCTCTGGCCGCCTGGGCAGCTCCCCCCTCCTCTGGTGCCCTACCGAGACTCCTATTTATCCCCGTGACGAGAAAACCCCAGAACAGAAGTCGTTTTCCCAGTTTCCGTCGCGGAGCCGCCGCCACCCTCTGTTCTTCTTCGGCAGGGCTAATCTGGAGGCTGATTTGGCCTCCGGAGAGGGGATATCGTCGCCATCGTCATTGCCGTCACCACTCCATCCATCCTCCATGACTTCTCTTCATATGTGTGAGTAATTCCCTGCTGTAGGCAAAGGGCATGGTAAGGGATTGGATGAGTTTAATCATGTAATAGTTCGTCAGATTGTTGGGGCATGTTGCCTATCATCTAGATTGGCGTTTATCTTCTTTTCTTCAACTTATTGCTCTTAATGCTTGTCACTTTGGGCCCGAGTGCCATGTTTTCAGATCTGAACCCTATGTGTTTTCATGAATATATTTGTGTTCTAGATCCTATCTATGAGTTGTATGCACCTATTATGGTCCGGAACCGGCGATCCCAAAGGTGACAGCTTGGGACACCAAAGGGGATGGTCCATGATTTGAGGATTCCTTGTATCGATTGAGTTTATTGCTTTGTTCCGGTGCTCTTTTACAGGAGCACCTTAATCTCCATAAGTTCCTTTTGGCCCCGTTCGTAGCGGGACGGTAGGACAAAAGATGGTGTGCAAGTTCTTATTGCAAGCACGCACAACTACCTACGGGATACATGCCTAATGTTTGATATTTTCTTAGATGATCATTGCTTTTCTATGTGCCTTGCCCCGTGTTGGAATCTATTATATGTTCACTCTCATCCATGCAGCGCCCAACCATCCATCTCCCTAGCCTACAGTGTTTTCAATCCTGCTGGTCATTAGTTGTTACTTTTGTTGTTACTTTTGCTGTTGCCACTATCACTATCATATTATCGTTACCACTTATCTATCGTTCCAAGCAAGTATATTTTAGGTGCGGTTGAATTGACAACTCAACTGTCAAAGCTTATAAATACTCTTTGGCTCCCCGTGTGTCGAATCAATAAATTGGGTTAACTTACCCGCGAAGACTATCTCGATCCCTTACGCCTATGGGGCATCAAGCAGCGTTTTCTGGCGCCATTGCCGGGGAGCATAGCAATATTTACAAGTCTACTTGAAGTATCCTGCCTGCTGCACATCATCCGCTATGGGTAAGAAAGGAGACCCAAGGTTCCGATCTTACCATCCCGTACAAGAAAAGGTACTGTTCTGAACACTAGTGCTACACTTGATTCACCTTCTGTTATGAGTAAGTTTACTTAACCACCACTACATGATGCTTCTATTGAGTCTGTCACTATGTCCGATACTTTTGATGATGCTTCCACTACTCTTGATGATGCTACTTTTCTTGGTCACTATATTGAAACTCAGACTGCTATGGCTGCAGCAAAATCCAAGACCGAGACCCCTGCTACCTATATTCCTACCTGCAAAACCTTTGGTTACCCGAGCTTAGATGAACTCAAGGAGAGAATCCTTGATGATGATTATGTTACTCTTGATGATGATTTTTGCAGGGAACTCAGAGAGTGTGTCGACTCTGACCCTGGTGTTGTTAAGGAGTTGCTCAAAAAGCACCCATGAAGAACAAAGTTATTCCTGATCCTCAATTTTCCACATCTCCAATATGCATCACTGATCCTGATTATGATTTCTCTGTTGATCTTTCACTTATATCTATAGTCGAGGCTGACCCCTTTTATGGCAGAGAAAATGATGATGCTATAGCACACTTGACCAAACTCGCTGAGTTAAGCAACCTATTCACTACTGATGAGAAGATACGAAACTTCTATGTGGCCAAGCTTTTCCCTTTTTCTTTGAAGGAAGACGCTAAATCATGGTACGATGCACTACCCTATGTTTTCATTAAAAGTCCTCAAGACTTAGTCCAATTTTTTGTTCATAAGTATTCCCAGCTCATCTGCAACATGCTGCTTTGCAAAGAATCTATAACTTTAAACAATTGCAGGATGAGCACCTCCCTAAAGCTTGGGGAGGTTTTGTGATTTACTTAAGGTTATGCCGGGACATGGAGTCCCCAAGAATGAACTGCTTGATATATTTTACGTTGGTTTAACCGATGAATCCAGATCCTATCTGGATAGTTGTGCTAGTTGTGTTTTCAGGGAAAGAATGCCGGACGATGCAGAAGAATTAATGTGCAAAATCGCCAAGAACCATGAAGATTGGTCCGTTCCTGAGCCACTTCTACCACCAAAAAAGAGGGGCATGCTTGTTCTGAACCCCGAAGATATGGAAGAAGCAAAGAAGTCTATAAAGGAGAAAGGTATTAAAGCCGAAGACGTGAAGAATTTACCGCCTATTGAGAAGTTGTGTGAGCCTACTACTCACCCTCCCTTGGTAGAGGTACACTCTCTATTAGACTTTACTGAAAGTGACATCCCTAAAGGTAAGCCTCCCGACCAATGTTTAGATGAGCTTGATAATTTTATTGTTAAGCAAGACCATTTTAATAGGAGATTACAAAGTCAGTTTCATGGTAATTCTCTTTCTATCAAAAGTTTGTGTGATGTTCTAGAAAGAACAGTTAATGATGTTAAATGTCTTGTTAAGCATTTTCAAATGGTTCAAACTCAGCTTGAACAAATTTCTAATGTGCAACAAGATTTGCTTGCTAATAATGCCAAACAGGACATACAAGCTTATGGAATTAAAACTAGGGGTGGAACACACACCGAGGACCCACTCTATCCTGAGGGGCATCCAAAGAGGATCGAGCAAGATTCTCAAGTACAAGAAGAAGACGAGACTATTAGCTCTCCGAAGAAAAATAAGAAGAAGAAACACAAGGAGGTTGACAATCCCGATGATCCTATTACAAGTGAAAAGCCAGCTGTTGATCCTAACAGCATATCTACTTCCGATGCTGAAACAGAAGACGGTGCCGAGTCTGAAGAAAAGGACGCAGAGAAGGATGATTCTCTTATGGTAAGAGAAGAATAAGCACCCGATAAACGCAAGAGTTACTCTAAAGAAGACTTCATCGCAAGAAGACATGGGAAGGAAAGAGAACCATGGATACAGAAACCCATGCCCTTTCCAGGTAAGTCCCTCAAATCCAAAGAAGAAGAGCATTATAATAAATTTTGTGAATGGATGAAGCCTCTTTTTCTTCAAATTCCTTTGACTGATGCTATTAAGTTACCTCCCTATTCGAAATATATGAAAGATATTGTTACTAATAAAAGAAAAGTTCCTAATGAGGCAATATCTACTATGCTTGCTAACTACTCTTTCAGTGGCAAGATTCCTAAGAAGCTTGGTGACCTAGGTATACCCACCATTCCTTGCTCCATAAAGAATAATTACGTCAGAACTGCTTTATGTGATCTTGGTGCAGGAGTGAGTGTTATGCCTTTATCTCTTTACAAAAGGCTTTGTTTAGAGAAACTAATCCCTACAGATATCTCCCTTCAGATGGCTGACAAATCAACAGCTGTCCTAATAGGTATTTGTGAGGATGTACCCGTTGAAGTTGCTAACTGTTTGATCCTTACAGATTATGTTGTGCTTGACATGCCCGAGGATGGGAGCATGTCCATTATTCTTGGTAGACCTTTTCTTAACACTGCAGGTGCTATCATTGATTGCAATAAAGGAAAGGTCACTTTCAACGTCGATGATAAAGAACACACGGTGTATTTTCCAAAGAAGATCGACAAGAGACATGGCCTTAACTCTATAGAGAATGTTGAGACCGTGAAGATTGGAGAATGGTACTGTCCACTACATGTGCACCACAAATACAAAACCATTATGGTGGGGACAATGTCCATCAAAGTAAAGGTGCAATGATCACTTCATAAGGGGTGAGACTTCTTGTTCTGTATATCGCCGGTTTGTTGGTAAGACTTGATCAACCTTACTAGTAAGCTTGTTTTATATAGGTAAAAAGTTAAGCTTGTTATGTTTTATTTTCTTTAGCTTTCATTCTCTTTGATGTACCAAGTTTTTTTATTTTTGAAGGTTCACAATACTAATCACTGCTTTAAGTTTTCAGAAAGTTTTGCAGCTTTTTGAACTCCGAGAAATTTTCAACAGTGAAGTTTTCAGAAAAAATCCAGAAAAATAAAAATAAAAATTTCCATGCCGGGAGTGACCCAGAGGCACCTGGGGCTGACCAGGGGGGGCCACCAGTGGCCCAGGCGGCCAGCTGGGGCAGCCTGCCCCCTGACCGCGCCCATAGGGCGCCTGGGGCCCACAGGCCCCACTTCCAGGTATGTCTTCTTCCTCCTCCTTCTTCTCTCTCCAAAAACACGAGTTCTGCATTTGGTTCTTGCGTTCTTGCTGTTCTTGGAGGCGATTTTTGATCTCTCTCTACAGCCCACCATTCAAGCCGAAATCTTGAGCAAACACTCCCTGGTATGTAACTCCTTCACCCCTCCAATTAGATTTTTGATTGGTGGCTTCATTTGTGAGTATTTAGTAGCTCTTGGTGCTGTTTATGTGAGCTTGAATGCATGTGTAGAATTCTATTTTCCAAGTTTTGATGCAAGTTTATGCCTTAGGTAAGTGAGTTGAGTAGTTTTCCTTAACTCACTTTGTTTAAATCCTTGTTTTGTAATTTGTCAAAAATTTCATAAATGAGTTTGCTAGGAAGAGCAAAGGGGTGGCTTGGGAAGAAAAGGCCCGAGCGCTCCGATCGAGTTACGAGAGCTTCAGCTTCACCCTCGACTGCTAGGGTGAGCTATAACGAAGATCATGTGCCCTTAGAGTTGTTGGAGGACACAAATCAAGCACGTGCAATGACTTTCCCGTGCGATGAATTCCTCGAAGCTGCAGGAATTAAGGAGGAGTTCTATAATCTTTGTGCTAATGCAGGCCAGACGCGGCTCGCAACGTGCCGTGTTGTCCAGTATCAAAAACTCACCTCCTGTTTTATTAACAGTTTTAGATATAACCTTGATGCTGGTTCTGTTGAGTTTAAAATTTACAATGATCTTTTGACCATGCCTTTGGAAAAGTTTTGTGAAATAATAGGTGTGCCGAACGTGGGACTGACGGCGAAGATGAGCTCTCAACCCTCCGAGCTAAGAACCGTCTTCAACTCTCTCTGTAGCATGGATACAAGGGATATTCATCGGTCAAAGATCTCCAGCATCTTATTCCCACACCTCAGGTATTTTGCGTACTATATTGCTAGAGGGGTGTTAGCTCGTGACAACACGAGCAACATATCTGCGCCGGATATTTCTATCCTGGCAACCACCCTTTCAGGGAAGTTTGATTATAATGTGGGTGCCTTAATTGCTCGACGCCTTGCTATGAACGGTAACAAGGGAGACTTATTTGGTGGCGTTTACGCCACACTTATCCTAGAGTCTCTTAATGGCACCCCAAACCCCGATGATAAGCCTTTTACTTATTTAAGTTTTGACCTTGCTGCTATGAAAAGGCATAAGTTTGTTACCATGACTTCCGATTTTGGTAACCTTGATTATATCTTGCGTTTCGAAGCCACCACGGAACGCAAGATCCGTCTACCTGCACCTCTTTTGTTTGATTTTTCTCGCACGAACGGATGGTCCTTTAATGCTACCCAGTTCGATGAGTTCGTGGTCCAACGTCAGTTTCATAACCCCATGGAGGGGGTTGTGCCCGACGAGGAGGAGCATGGTGAGTTCCCACCTTTCCAGGGAGAGACCGTCACCCAGTTTGGTGAAGGGTCTTCCTCTGCTTGGAGCGCAGATCCTTCTTCGTGGGAGGATCTGAGGACTTCGGTGTACGCGCCGGAAGCCTCATACGACCCTTGGACTCACCCGTACTACCCTGGAGCAGGAGGCTCCTGGGGACATCAGCTACTACCAACTTAGGCCAAAAGCCTAAGCTTGGGGGAGTACGTGCCCTTCTCACTTTTCCATTGTATTATCCATTTTATTCGCTTTGATCTTTTCGAAGCTTTTGCCCGTTCTTCTTTCTTTCTTACTTTTCAAAAACCCAAAAAGATTTCCTTTCTCTCTTTAGTTTTCTTTGTTTTCAGAGTTCAGCTCAAGTCCGTGATGGCATTTGATTATATTTCCTACGTTCGATCGTGCAAGTGACAAGGCAGTAATGACGAAGATCGACGGAAGGGAAGCAACAAGGAAAACCGGTATGAACTCTTCTTGTTTCTACTTCTGTACATATGCCTGTACTTATGATCTAGAGACCAGCTTGTAGCGACATAGTGCTATGTTTACAATGCTTTCCCAGTGTTCATGCTTTCCTTGTGGCTAGTCTCAGATAGCTAGAGTACATAATGTGTTGTTGAAATGATTTACATGCGTTGCATTGTTCATGGTTTGGCATACTGAAGTGGTATTTCCCTTCGGAGAATTTTTGGTTTGACTTGGCACATGTTCACACATGCTTATGACTATAAAGTCTACTTTTGCCTTGATGATCTTTTTGTTTCAGAATAGTTATATCACTTTCATGCCCGATTCAATGTTGCTTTGTCGCTCTGCATGATTATGACAGTTATTGCTTTCTAGTTGGTCGCTTCCCAGTCTTTTGCTAGCCTTCGCTCGCACCAAGCGGATTTCTGCTTGTGCTTCCAAACTCCTTTTCAAACCCAGTTGTTCCATTTGATTCCACCATACCTACCTATATGTGGTATTTACCGGCCACTCCTAACTTAGACTTTCTTATGCCATCTCGAAATTTATTCAAAAGTTTCCCTTTTTGTAACCGTACAAGCTCATGGTACGGTGAGGGGAAATCAATATCTTTCATGCCAAAAATATTTTGACGGAAGTTTTAACTAGTCAAAATAGAAAAAGAAAAAAATATATATGAGAGTTACACCTCCCCCATACTTGATGATGGAGTGAAATGGACCAAATGCTGCTTATGATAGGTGGAACGATACCCTCCTTCCATCCTTGAGGCAAAATAAAAGGTTCCATAGACCATCGAAGGATTTATGGATAAGGGAATATGTGTAAGCAAAAGGCATTATATATGGTTGGCATGGGAGATATTGAGAGACCTTTACCGTTCACCGTTGACTGGAAAGTTGCACTTCTCAAAAATGTTTTATCTCTGTTTCCAAAACCAAGAGCTCTGGCACATGTTTAGTCTTTGCTTCCTTTCACGGGTTTTCAACCTTGCCATCAAAAGCCACGGTTCGAGAGTCTCCCCTTCTTTCTTCAAAGCACCAACTATGAGAGCATAATTGTCATTCTTAGTGTAACATGCATTGTCCCAAAGTATTACATTGTCTTCTGCATGCTTGTGTCATTGCTAGTCTGAAATACTGAGTTCTAGTCACCTTTAAAACTCCGGAGGAGTTTCTGCATTTATGTTTTGCTTCACTCATGGAGGCTAGCGAAATGCCACTCAAGTATGTTCAAGCTATGTGCATTGTGATCCTGTCTTGATTTTCAGTAGCTTATTATTTACTTTTAGTTGTTTGTGACTGATCACATGAAAGAAGAATTGCTTCGTGCATTGTCCTTATAGCATTGTTTCAATACCTGCTACACTCTTTTCGTAGTACATGCTTATATACATCTAATGAAGCAAAAGAGTTTGTCAAAGTTTTCTTTGTCGCGTCCAGTTCGTTGAACTGAATTGCTTGAGGACAAGCAATATGCTAAGCTTGGGGGAGTTGATACGTCTCAAACGTAACTACTTTTCCAAACACTTTTGCTATTGTTTTGCCCTCATTCTTGCATGATTTGGACGAAACTAACCCGGACTAACGCTGTTTTCAGCAGATCTGCGCAGGAAAATGGATTTTTAGACGTCCCAGAAAATTCCCAGAAAATCCATGCACCCGAAGGAGCCAGGAGCCAGAAGTGGGACCAGAGGGGAGCTCTGGGGGGCCCAGGCGTCCCCTTTCGCGGACAGGGGTGGGGTCGCGCCCTCTGGCCGCCTGGGCAGCTCCCCCCTCCTCTGGTGCCCTACCGAGACTCCTATTTATCCCCGTGACGAGAAAACCCCAGAACAGAAGTTGTTTTCCCAGTTTCCATTGCGGAGCCGCCGCCACCCTCTGTTCTTCTTCGGGAGGGCTAATCTGGAGGCCGATTTGGCCTCCGGAGAGGGGAGATCGGCGCCATCGTCATCACCATCACCACTCCATCCATCCTCCATGACTTCTCTTCACATGTGTGAGTAATTCCCTGTTGTAGGCAAAGGGGATGGTAGGGATTGGATGAGTTTAATCATGTAATAGTTCGTCAGATTGTTGGGGGCATGTTGCCTATCATCTAGATTGGTGTTTATCTTCTTTGCTACAACTTGTTGCTCTTAATGCTTGTCACTTTGGGCCCGAGTTCCATGTTTTCAGATCTAAACCCTATGTGCTTTCATGAATATATTTGTGTTCTAGATCCTATCTATGAGTTGTATGCACCTATTATGGTCCGGAACCTGCGATCCCAAAGGTGACAGCTTGGGACACCAAAGGGGGTGGTCCACGATTTGAGGATTCCTTGTATCCATTGAGTTTATTGCTTTGTTCCGGTGCTCTTTGACAGGAGCACCTTAATCTCCATAAGTTCCTTTTGGCCCCGTTCGTAGCGGGATGGTAGGACAAAAGATGTTGTGCAAGTTCTTATTGCAAGCACGCACAACTACCTACGGGATACATGCCTAATGTTTGATATTTGCCTAGATGATCATTGCTTTTCTGTGTGCCTTGCCCCGTGTTGGAATCTATTATATGTTCACTCTCATCCATGCAGCGCCCAACCATCCATCTCCCTAGCCTAGAGTGTTTTCAATCATGCTGGTCATTAGTTGTTACTTTTGTTGTTACTTTTGCCGTTGCCACTATCACTATCATATTATCGTTACCACTTATCTATCGTTGCAAGCAAGTATATTTCAGGTGCGGTTGAATTGACAACTCAACTGTCAAAGATTATAAATACTCTTTGGCTCCCCGTGTGTCGAATCAATAAATTGGGTTAACTTACCCGCGAAGACTATCTCGATCCCTTACGCCTGTGGGGCATCAATTGCCCAACTGTAATTTGTTTACCTCGCATGGCTAATTTATCGTCTTTTGGGAGAGAGACATCACTAGTGAACATCATAGGACCCCGGTCCATATTTCCAACACTTTTTACACTATCAATTTACTTTCAGTATTTAACTTTCCGTAGCTATCACTATCATTATTATCCCGTGCGTTTTATCCTTTGTACACAACAAGGTCGGAGGAATTGACAACTCCTCTGTACACGTTGGGAAGCAAAGTTATTTGCTGTGTGTGCAGGTCCAGGTCAAGGAAGCAACTTTTGTCTAAAATGGTGCCAGTATTTCCTTGCCACCTACTTGTCGATCTTGGAGTCCTACTGGTTCGATACTCAACCTTAGCATCTTCGCTAAGGGAAATTGTCGTTGTCTACATCTCAACCTTCCACTTTGTGTAACCAACGCGGGGGCGTTAATTCGTACCATCAAAAGAAATTTCTGGCGCCGTTGACGGGGACTCCACTCTTCAAAATAGGGGAGTAGCACACTATCGTTTATCTTTGCTTTTTAGTCTTGTTAGTTTACCTTTTAGTTTTTGCTTTTTTGTCTTTTATGAAAAACCAAAAACATAGTTGCTACCTTTCTTCTTTGTCTTTCTCTGCCTACTGATGCTATCTTCACCATGGGTGTGGAACCACCCAAATATGGAAGGATGGACATGTTTCACTTGGATCGTCTTCGATCAATTTGTGCTCGCGCTAAAAACCCAACCGACTTGGTTGAGGCAAAATCATTGGATGAGCATGCTCATTATACGCGGCACCGACTATCTGAGAAAGGGAAACACTTATGGGACCAAATACAAACTTCTTATTGCTATGCTGAGTGTTTATGCCACATTTATGATTTTACTTGCTGCTCTAATATAGAGCATAAACACCTTCCTTTCCAATGTGAGTTTAATGAAAATGAGATCCTATCTTCCGATGCCAAAGGTGTTACTGATTACTTTGATGTTGAAAATATTGAAGAGTTTGTTGCTTTTAAAGGTGCTTATGAGATTGCTTCTTTGATTGAAAAGTACCACGATACTATTTACAAATCTGAAAACTTTGCAGTTCTTGCTTATTGCTTCGAGAATTATACTTCCAATTCTTATATTGAGGATTTTAAAACTAAAATGTGTGCGGCCCTAGAAGAGGCTAATAATTGCTTTGATGAGGAATCCCATGATTTCGAGGACTCACTTGATACATCCCTTTCTGATGATTTTGATACTTGCTTTGTTGATGGCCATGATGCCACTATGGATGATGCTTACAAAGATGAACTTGCTATAGTTCCTTATGTTAAGCATGAAATTGTTGTTGTTGCACCCACACTTGATTGCCCTATATCCTTTTGAAATCTCCAACTCCGGAGAATTTTGCTCTTATCAAGGCTCAATGTGATGGGTTGCATCTATCTTATCATCCTAAAAGTCGTGTTGAAAACTATACACGTGTGCTTGTAGGTCATGAACAACATGATTTATGTGATAGTTATATTCTTGATGTTGTTTATGATACTACTGAAAATTATTTTAAGAGAGGGAAGTTTGGTTGTAGAAACTTCCATATTACTAAAACTCCTCTCTTTATGTTGAAAGTTTTGAAGACATTCTTGTTCCACCTTCCTATGCTGGTTTCTTTTTGCTTCTTTGATTTATTTTCTTATAAGATGCCTATGCATAGGAAGTGGGTTAGGCTTAAATGTGTTTCATATTTGCTTCTTGATGCTCTCTTTTGCTTCAAAATACTTATTCTTGTGAGATCATCTTCTATAATCTTTTTGCCTAGCTTAAAGGCATAAAAGAAAGCGCTTTCGGGAGGCATCCCGCAACGAATTTAGGATTTCCTTTTTGTTTTTCTTCTGTTTTTAGTGGTCTTGATGATTGTTACTACTCTAGAAACATCATTGTATCTTTACTTTTCAAGCTTTGTGCCATTTATAGCCTCATATGACAAGGGAAGTGAAAGTTGTGACATGCTATCCAGAAAACAGATTCTGTCCTCGTGACTAGAAAAATCAGAGAAAAATTCCAGTTCATCTTTTTTAGCTGAATTTTTTACACAGCGTGATCTATACAATTACAGAACTTTCGTATGTTCTGAGTTTTTTATTTGAGTTGCATAAGTATCCCTAAAAAATTCTGTTCTACCTGCTGGTCTGTTTTTCACAAACTTTGTCCTGTTTTGCCTTTCCTTCATTTTGCAAACCTTAAGCTTGCTTTTTCTTTGCAAAAACTTTTTGGAAATCTTGAGAAACAGTAGCTATTCAAGAATATCCTTATTTCCAGTAGAGAAAAATTACTTTATTGTGGGTACTAACCTCGCTAATCAGATTATGATGAGTTATGTATGAAAGGAGTTTTCAAGTGTGGGAGGGAAGATGATAAAAGAAGATTCAGGAGGGTCAAATGCTCAAGCTTGTGGATGCCCCCATGCATCCCCAATAAATATTCCAGGAGAATCAAGCATCTAAGCTTGGGGATGCCCCCATGCATCCCCTTCTCCATCAACAATTATCAGTTCGTCTTTCGTCCCACTATATTTTTATCACTTAATGCATTATGTTCTATGCTTGGAGTGTCTCGCTCTTAGGTTTTATTTTTAGTTTTATTTAGCTTTGCTTGCTGTTCATAACAAGTTAGAACTCAGATTTTTTTTTGTGGGAGAGAAACACGCTCCACTTCCAAAATCTAAAACACAACATAGGATTTTTCATGCTTATCTTTCCTGTGTGTGTTCTTTATCTTTTTCATAGCTACCGTCATGTTTAGCTCTTAGTTTTCATGTTTATATTTTAAAGAGATTTTGTTTAGTTTGTTGCTGGAACTCTCTTGAGTTTTCATGTTTATCTTGTTTAGAGAGTTTGCCTGTTGCACTGAGTTTTGTGTCTTGACTTGAAGTAGGTAATTGAGGTTGCTATTCTTTTGTAGTAGTAACTTGCAATAGTTTTGAGGTATTGTTTTGAGTAATGTTTGGACTTTCAGTGTCAAGAGCTTTAGCCTATTAGTGATAGATGTCGTATTTTGGGAAATCCGTGTTTATTTTCAAAACTTACAAAATTAGTTGAGAACTTTAGCTACTAGATGGATCACTACTCTTCTGAGGGGTCGAATATTAGAGTACACTCACGTACCATGAGTCGACGATGCGCGAGGATAATCAAACCCCCATACACTCCTCCTCGGGGTACTTGTCTCTTTGTGAAACCTCCTTATTATATTGAGAGTTACCGATAATAAGTGCATGATTTCTTTGGACTATTGTGAGTATTCGAAAGTTGACACTTCCACCTTCCCATATTTTTCTAGCCTCTCATGTGTCGTGCATTGCTTTCTTCTCACTCCGAGAGTTAGCATCCACCTTCGCCGGTACATCCAAACCCTTGGCACGATACGCTCTGTCATCATAAACCTCCTTATATCCTTCCTCAAAACATCCACCATACCTACCTATCAAGGCATTTACATAGCCTTTCCGAGATACATTGCCATGCAACATCCATCTTCTCATGACTTGATCTTCATTTCATACATGCTACTTTCTTGATCGATGAGCCACATGCTAGTTGGGCCTTGCCCTAATCATTGCTACATGACGCGCTAGTATCATTGCATATCCTGCTACACTGGCAGAGGCATACATTTGCATACATCATGATAGTTACATCTTCTTTATGATTTGAGTACTTTTGTAAAGTGTGAAAGATCTTCTATACTTTTTTTAATATATAGAGTGTTGCCCCTAAAGTGAGGAAAAGATCCCAAAGTGGAAAAATTAAAAGATCCCAAAGAGGACAAATTAAAAGATCCCAAAAAAGACAAATGAGAGAAATAGAAAGAGCCATTGAGACCACCAAAAAATAAAAAAAGAGAAAAAAGAGAAAAAAAATAAAAAGAGAGAAGGGGGTACACTACTATTCCTTTTGAGATATCCACACTAGTACTTCATCCTCTATCTTGTACTCCATAGAGATTATCATTTATGCATATAGCTATGTGGGGACCTTCACACTATAGAACTTGGCTTGTATATTCCAATGGTGACCCTCCTCAAATGAGCTCTAGGTCTTCTTAAGCAAGCAAGTTGGATGCACCCCCACTAGTTCCATTGGAGAGCTTACCTTAGCTCATATGTGCATCCGTTGCATGGCAATCCCTACTCCTCACATCATATATATCATTTGGCTTTCTCTCGCCTATGATTGTCCTCATTGATGTGAGTCTTTCACACCTTTTTTTCTTCCTCCTCCACCATATTCTCTCTTTGCCATCCTAAGTGTCAACTTTCTTGCTTACGCTCATCCATTGCATGAGTGCTCAAAATGTCGAAAAGGAGTGGATCATTTTGACCTGTACCTGGCTAGTGCTCTAGGGATGAGTCAAGATAAGATTCCAAAGAAGACCAAGTGTGCAACTTTAGTAGATTGAGTTCTCAACACAAAAATACTTTTTCTCGTATATCCCTATCCCCTTTCTTGCAAGCAAACACCATTTGGAGACATTCGAGTCACGGACAGGGAGAGCTCTTGCACCTTTATGTTCTTATGTTGCTTGTTTCAATGCTAAATATAGACTCTTCCCTGTTATGACTTGAATTGAATTACATGCCTTGGTTGCTTTACTTAAAAGTTCTTATATGGTTGTTAGCAAGTCACCACAGAAATTATGCTTGTTATCATTTACCTACTCGAGGACGAGCAGGAATTAAGCTTGGGGATGTTGATACGTCCAAAACGTATCTATAATTTCTGCTTGCTCCATGCCTCTTTTGTGTGATATTTCTATGATATTGATGAACTTCCATACACTTTTGATAATATTTGGACTAACCTATTAACTCAGTGCACCCCAGTGCCAGTTCCTGTTTTCTGCTGTTTTTCTATTTAAGGTTTCCCCTATATAAAAAGTGCTCCAAAAATTTGGGGAAAATCCAATAAAAAATCAGCGTACAGGAAGCTTCGGGAATCACCGAGGGGGGGGCAGAGGGGACCCACCAGGGCCCCAGGCGCCCTCCCGGCACGCCCCAGGGTGGGGTCGCGCCAGGTGGGCGCCTGGACCCCTGGTGGCCCCCCTGGCTGCCCCCCCCTTCGCCTATATATTCCTCGAGACGAGAAACCCCCGTGACAAGAACCCTTTTTCGCGATCTCTCCTCTGTTCCGCCGCCGCCGCGCTTCCAAGATAGGGAGCACCAGAAGACCTCTTCCCGGCACACTGCCGGAGGGAGGAACTACCTCCGAGAGCTTCTCCACCACCATGGACGCTTCCCGGATGAACCGTGAGTAGTCCACCTTGGACCATGGGTCTATGATCAGTAGCTATGTGATGTTCTCCTCCCCTCTTTGTTCTTCATGGATTAGACCTCGTGAGCTGCCCTACATGATCGAGGCACATATGTAATATTTTCTGCTGTTGCTTTGCTGAGTTTGCTGGGATCCGATGGATTATGAGATTATGTTCAGATTGTGTTTGAGTAATATATTTGATTCTTCTCTTGTATATTTATGTTCTTGAGTAATTCTTGCATGTTTTCCGTTGCTGTTTATTGCTTTGGCCAAGTAGTAGGTAGTGACTCCAAGAGGGAGCGTTATGCATGATTGTGGGTTCATGCCCCCCCCCGATGACTAGCTTGAGTGACAGAAACATGAGTCTAGGGGATTTGTTTACCTCGCATGGCTATTTTATCGTCTTTTGGGAGAGAGACATCACTAGTGAACATCATAGGACCCCGGTCCATATTTCCAACACTGTTTACACTATCAAATTACTTTCAGTATTTACTTTTCCGTAGCTATCACTATCATTATTATCCCGTGCGTTTTATCCTTTGTAAACAACAAGGCCGGAGGAATTGACAACTCCTCTGTACTCGTTGGGAAGCAAAGTTATTTGTTGTGTGTGCAGGTCCAGGTCAAGGAAGCAACTTTTGTCTAAAACGGTGCCATTGTTTCCTTGCCACCTACTTGTCGATCTTGGAGTCCTACTGGTTCGATACTCAACCTTAGCATCTTCGCTAAGGGAAATTGCCGCTGTCTACATCTCAACCTTCCACTTTGCGTAACCAACGAGGGGGCGTTAATTCGTACCATCAGACACAAGGCCTTTCATGACGAAAGAAGGCTTCCGCCCATTCCCTGAGCCGAGTCGGAAGTGATGAAGATCGATGTGAAAGTCAACATATATATGCATATGCTACATTGTTTCATGCTTAGCGTTGTTAGTTCCGAACAATATTGATGAGTTGTGTTCTAAATAACTTTATCCCTATCGCACAAACACTTTTCTATCTTTGTATAAATGTCTTATGCATTATTTTGGCTATGCTACTAGTTTAGTTGATGAGTTCTTATTGAAGTTGTGTTGTGTGTATCTCTCTATATGCTTTAACGGTAAATGTGGTCATTGCCATTGTCATTGACACTCACTTGTTTGCTGCAACAGATCGATCAAAATGATCAACAATATCAAGATAGAGTGAAGAAAAAATTACTCGAAGATTAGTTTTAGGGTTTTCTTTTATTTCCCTTGTAAATTTCTTTATATTGGATACTTGTAAAGATAGTGTAATGCTTTCTGTAATTCTGTAATGCTTTTATTTATGTAGTAATTTATGTCATTCCATTTATGTAATGTTTTCTGTCATTCTGTAATTCTCTTTGTTTATCTGTATAAAAAAAATTCTGTAAAACATTTAGTGGCGCATTTGTGGTACAGGTAGTGACGCACCAAGAATGTGCCACCCCTAAGGATCCTTAGGCGTGGCGCATTTCAATACACGCCACCCATAAGGGCTTAGGGGTGATGCATTTTGAAATGCGCCACGCCCACCCCTAAGCCCTTATTAGTGGCTTATACTTAGTGGTGCATCCATAATGCGCCACTAAAGGACAAAAAATGACGTCACTAAAAGGGAATTTCCTAGTAGTGATGGTAAGATAATTTGTAACAAAGTAGTAAGTAATAAAAGTAACAAGGTGCAACAAGTGGCCCAATCCTTAATTATGCTAAGAACAAGCCGGTGATACTTCTTACAGTGATTAAAAAGTTTTTGCGAACACATATTAATGTAGTCAAATTACTTTCATCGTGTTCTATTGACTTAAAATGCATTGCATTGATAAGTGTTGTGTGGGCGGACCGGTGTTAAGGTAATGCCCTACTTAGACAAATACCTACTTATGATTGTATTATCTATACAAGCATCCACAACTTAAAAGAAGTAATTAAGATAAATCTAACTATAGTATTAAGAATGAGATCTAAAATAGCCCTTACGAAGTAGTTCACAAACTAGGGTTGGTATTCTATTACTCCCCCAACTCATCATCTACAAACTAATTCCATAATGCCTTCTCCTAGGCTCAGAGATGGTGAAGTGTCATGTAGTCAATGTTCATATGACACCACTAGAGGAAGAATAACACAACATAATATCAAAACTTTGAACAATGACCAAGTTCACATGATTACTTGCAACAAGACCTGTCCCATATCCCCAAGTACTACTCATAACTCATCGTATGGATCGGAATCAATGGATATAAATATATGATTAACAATATGAACATACCAATCTTCCAGCGATTAAACGAAAATAGAATCAACTACAAGGTCTAATCAAACAGTACAAGCACTACCATGTGGGTTTGTGACAAAGATTGAGCATAAGGGATAAAATAGGGTTCGAAGATGGGATATTGTTGGTGAAGATGTTGATGAAGATGATGATCCCCGTGATGATTGGAGTGTTGGTGATGATGAAGGCTTTGGTTTCCTCCTCCCGGAAGGAAGTTTCCCTACAGAATCACTTTGTCGGAGAGCAAAAATGCGTCGGCAAGGTTCCTCCTTGTAGATTGCGGTGGATGGATCTGATTGTTTTCTTTGATTTTTGTAGGTCAGGATGAGCTAGGAAAATTATTAACGAATCGATGTCATGCCATTGGCGCATTGCAACCACGGTATAAAAAGCAATGGTATAAGAGGTCATAACATGTTGATTTATTCTCTCTCGTTCTTTTTATAACTTTGTACTCCCTTCGATCCATAATAGGTGCCGCTCATTTTGTACTAAGTTAGTACAAAGTTTATATTAGATGAACGACACTTATTATGGATCGGAGGGAGTAATATTTAATCTACTTTATTGAAAAAAAGTATCAACATTCACCCGATACAAAATCAATAGCATTAGATGAATCATGAATTTAATTTTCATATTGTATAATTTTAACATTGTGAATGTTGCTACCTTTTAGTATAAAATATGATTAAACTTTACGTAGTTTGACTTTAAATAGAAGGAAATTTGCAGCCTTTTAAAATATTGTGGATAGTTACACTCTTTGTGTCCCACTATGTTTTCTTGGAAATAAAATTGGTTGGTTTTCATGAGGAAGGAAACGGACAAGACGAAAGGCGTCGGTGGAGACAAGGCCGGAGCGCCTGGACGCCGCCAACTATGCCTTCCGAAAAATCAATGGCCTTCTCCTGTACGTTGTCTACTAATTAATCTCCTGGGTCGATCAGATCGAGCGACGAGACGAGTAATATCAAGGCAGATTCTTTCTGCGACAGTAGAATAGTATTTTCTGTGCTGATTCTTCTTGGGAGAAAAATATCTTAAGAAAATTGCTCTGCTGCTGCCAAATGCCAAATGCTTGGTCGGCTATCTCGATCTAGGAATAGGATCCCTTTCTCGTCTCGTTACCTCCTAGTCTCCTAGGTTATATCAAAGCAATATCAACAAGAGGAGTGCTAATGCGAATTGCATGCAGTTAATATGGACTGCTCAAGTTCGATTGGCATGGTTATGGGTCATCGTTCTATGTTCTACCCAGTTATGTAGTCGTAGAAATGGACGGTGAGAAAGTATGGGCAAGTTCAGGTTTGAATGCCTTGGCCATGCCCATCTCTAGACATGTGAGACCATACGCAACCATTAACCACAAGAGTATAGTTAAGATAGGCACCATCTGTGGGCATAAATGAATGGACCATCACTGCTATGTGCTATATCTCACCATCGAAATTTTCTTTTGGTGACCGAGCTTCATGGATTCCTTTATTTTTGAAAAAATCAAAATTCAAACTTTATGGTTTCAGAAAAATCTAAAAATGTATAAGCAAGTAAATAAGGATGAAATGTATATGTCTGTAAAAATTCAGGATGAAATACCTTAAAATGTGACCTGTGCAAGAAAAGACAAATTCATAGACTTTGAGAATGAATAGTATCATGTGTTGAAAAGCCTCATATTTACACCTTTTTCCCACAACCCTCAACATATTTTGTTCTGAAAATTTACACACCGTCCATTTCTTGATTTTTGTTCTGAATAGTATCATGTGTTGAAATGCCTCCGTGTATATGTGTCTTTTTTTACATAATTTTTTGAAACATACAAATATGAATTTTGATAATTGCAAATAAAAGGCTTCATGAGCTCGGTAACTAAAACGCCCCACCTCACCTTCCGTCCCATAATATATGATCATTTGACAAGCTAGCATAGCTTGAAAAATGATCTTATATTATGGGATGGAGGAAGTAGCATTCCTTTGCCGTAAGAGTCAGAAATATCAAGTAGTGAGTTCTATATATCAAAATCTGAAGCACCATCAGCAGCTATTTTTGTCCATTCTTCATTGTACATCGCCGATCTCAAATTTAATACAGCAATGGGCAGTTCCATTGATCATCACTGCTAATGAGAAGTTTCATCAACCATCACTACCTTGAACTGAATCATTCTGATTTCTTTTAAATGACATTTTTGGTCAGGCTTACTGTATTTTTTCTCGAGTACGCACAGCGTGCGTACTTTATATTAATAGAAGGAGGGTAAGAAACCCGGTCCACTTCACGGTGTAGACATTACAACTTGATTACACCGCATCACATCCACCTAACATTACATGTAGAGTACTACTCGCTCCCAGCCCACCTACGTAGCTCTGCTATGGGGCGATCCCAGGTGCCCTTTAGCAACCCCACGTTCCTCCATGAGTCCGCTTCAACTGCGATCCTTGCCACCAGCACCTTGACCGAAGGCCTGCCCACATCGAAAACAATCGCATTCCGATGCTTCCATAGCTCCCACATGACTAGCGCCCAAAACGTCCGGATGGCTTTCGGTGAAAGGCTTGTATCCCTCCTGTCCAAGCACCACGTACCCAGACGCGCCTCCACAGATGGACTCCAATCCTCCTTGCCCAACGCCCGACACACTTGCGTCCATATAACGCGCGAAAACACGCAAGAAAGCAGGATATGTGCGATCGACTCCTCCTCCTGATTGCAGAAGGGGCACGTATCCTGGTGTGGCAGCCCCCGCCGAGCAAGCCTGTCCGACGTCCAACACTGATCCCTGAGCGCCAGCCAGAGGAAGAAGCGACACCGCAGTGGCGCCCTGGACTTCCAAGTAAACTCGGCATGCGGTATGATCTCCCGGCCCGCGAACTTTGCCGCGTAGGCAGAGCGAATGGAGAACTGCCCATCAGCCTCCCAAAACCACCTGACATCGTCCTCTGTACCCACCTCCAGGTTTACTGTATTTCATTTTCCCCATACGAGTCACTGCATTTTCTTTTCTCCAGCACTAACACAGTGCCAAAATATGAACACAAAAGCTTGGGCAATCCAGAAAATAAGAGAAGACGGAAAGGCTCGCCTTAGATGAGTGATGCTATCTACATGGTCAAAAAATTGATGCCTGGTGTTGTTACCACCAGAACATATTATCATTCTACTATCCTTGAAAACTTGACAGAGCCTTCGTCCACGAGACTGGTCTGCTTCCTCTTCTTGGACATCCGCTGGAAACCGCTCTGTTCATCCACAAACTGGGCGGCGGTTCACGCTCGCAGCTCTTCAAGAGTCTCCCCCTCTTTTGCCCGCTCAATCACCTGAAGTGAAGAATGCAACAAAGTCAGTATCCAGCAGCTGGTTCGTCAAGCATAGGGTGTGATCTTGAATGAGAAGAAAGGTTCATACCAGATGTCTGCCGCATAGATGAGTGCTTGCGAGGGCTTGCATGGCATTCTGCGCCTCTTGCTTCGTGACGAATTCGACAAACGCAAAACCTCTGTGACTTCCAAACTTCATGGGCAGCCTGAGGGTTTTTATCTGAAATTGTTTTCATCAAACGTAGTAAACTCATTAGATTTCAGGACGAATATGCTAGCATTTTCATCCACCTGAAAGCAATGGACTCTTTATTGGGTTGATCAATAAGTAAAATCTAATTGTGTTTAAATACTTTCTTGTTGCAAGGAGTTGAAATTTTCCTTCATGATGATATTATTACTGCAGTTTTCAATGAGATTGAATCAAAATCCCTAGAGATTGTTCTTGGTCTCATCTGGGTTTTCAAAAAATGATTTAAAGGAGGACATTCACCTGGTCAAACGGACTAAACAATTGCCTCAAGTCCTTTTCAGTTGCTTCAAAAGCCACATTTTGCACAAGAAGTTTGGTTGAACTCTTGTCCTTCTCATTTTTCTTCCCAGTCTGACCATCCTTTCTCTCATGGCATAGTTGCAAGATCAGAGCATGCTCATCCAAAACCGTTCCCTATTAACAAGAAGTTCATTTAGCATGCTGTGATCACATTATGATGTAAACAAAAGAATGCAGATGGGGGGAGAACCCTGACGGGCAGGTCAAATGGGGGATACCTGTAGATCCTTGCACACACTAGTTGCAGTTTCAACCGAATCAAACTCAGCGAAGCCAAATCCCATTGAAACATTCTTGCCCTTCTTAATGTGTTTTTTCACCTAAATAGTGATTCAGAAGAAGGATGGGTAAAGAATTAAGATGGTGGGTCATCCAAGAATACATTTGATAATCATAAGCACATCCATACCGTTGCACTTTTAAGATTCCCGGTCTTCAGTTTTGTACTGAAATGCTGCTTCAACGATCGATCTGTAGTCTTGAAATTCAAATTCTTGACAAACACAGATCAGGACTGAATCGAATAATGGTACATTACTAAGATTGTAATAGTCCAAGGTTCAAGTATAATCAGTGTAGCCATAAGAAAATACAAAACTGTTCTGTTCATAATCTGTACAACGGGAAAGGCCAAGTATAACAAATGCTCCTCATGAGCCATAACAAACAAGAAAACAAGAGTTAGGAGAAAGTTGCAAACCTCCACTCTATCAGGATCAATCTCTTCAGCACTAACTCCTTCCACAGTTTGATCTACAATTGCTTTCCTAACAATCCTCTCACCAATGGTATTTGTTTCGTCCTCTTCCACGGGTGTTGAGGTAGGAGATAAAATGTTGTCAGGTACCCATTCCAAATACAGTGGAGTATCCCTGCAATACAAAAGCAAGATTTTATGAAATACAAAAGTGTAGATTTCTATAAAGCAAGCTAAGAGCTATTGTTAGAACAAAATTGACAGAAATTTCAGAAGATACCATGGGTAAACAAAACTAAACAACAGTAAAGCAAAAGATCGAAGAGTGGCATAAAATATCTCCATAGCAGAATTACAGCCTCTGGTATCAGATATAGGTTTTTGACAATAGGAGTACAAACTAAGGAGAACCATCCTAACTAAACATCAGATATACCATTCATTGCATTACTTGAACAAAAATTACATTACTGACCCCAATCCTGATTAAGTAATCAATACAGAGTGCAAACTTTGTGAGCTGGAATATTTTTAACTAACAATGAATTAACTAGCACCACTGCAGAAACTTACTTGTATCGTGTGTATAGCAATTTTTTTAAAGCATGACGAGCCTCTGTTGCTTCAACAAAGACTACCTGAGACACCAAAAGAAAACTCAGAAAAAATATAAGAAATCATGAGGGGCATTTTCAGCTCAGGTGGCAAAGCCCACTCGCAATTCTGAGAGCAAATGATATACACCCATATATAGCTCCCAAAAGGCACTATCACAACCAGCGTGACGACAAACAGTGGAACAGCACAAGTAATAGAACATACCAAGGCAAATACTCTTGTCGGTGGGAGAATGATTTTATCCAAACTTCCATGTTTCTGAAACATTGCCGCGAGATCTTCTTCAGAGCAACTATATGGCAAGTTTTTTACCAATATCACATGGTTGCTTCGTTTCAACTTATCATTTCTTTTGGAAGTATGTTCTTCCAAGGCGTCAACATTAACTCCAGACCTAGATAGATACTTTTTGGTTTCCGCGATGACATGTGTCTCACCAAGAGCAATACGAACAGCAAGGTCACCTGCTTCCCTATGAAGTAATTCACTCTTACTTATTCCATTTTTCCTTGCTATGTTTTCAACAAACTAAGTACAAATACAATTGCTTCAATCAGTTGACATGAAAGATAAGAGGATTGTTCAAAAAGGAATAGCAAGGAAATGCTTGACAACAATATCATGTGAGTCGCTACCATAGTGCCAACAAAAGTACATAAACGCAATGTTCAGGATATCAGTAACTGAGACCATATCGGTCGGGTGCCGAGAAGGGATAAATAGGCGAATTTTCCAGTTAATCGTCCGATAAATCAGTTAATCGGCTATTCGGTGACCCACGGAGTAGCGATTAACTGATTTACTGGCCGATTAACTGGCCAATATTTGGAACAGTGATAAACGGAAATTATCTCGACAAAAACATAAACAACATGTTTAGTTGGCACAAACAAAAACCAGTACTCAATGTCAAGGCTAGAAGATAACCATACAGTATCTTGACGCATGTAAAAGCTGTTCCATGCTCTCTTGTCCCCGCCAATTTCAGAAGCTTTCTTTTGTTCCAACCTTTTCTCCTTGAGATTAATTGTCTCGTCAACAGCAAAATGACCAGACCTTGACAGTTTAAGAATAAACGAATAGAGCATTATTTGCACAGCCAAGCAAAGAGAGGAAACAGCACAAAAGGAACTTCTTTTCTTACTCAAATGTCTTATTATTAAGTGGTTTAGCAGCCTTAACACGTAGCAGTCGCCCCTGAAAACTTAAGTTGTCTAATCCATCAAGTGCCCTGCAAACCACATATCAAGCTATCATGCATCATGCAAGGAGGAAAGTAAGTCTGTACAGTGAAGGACTAAACAAAGCAAGTCTGTACAGTGAAGGATTAAACAATCTCCTGTAAGCTGAACTGTCAAAAAATAAGCCCATCCTTCTGCATCAGAGATAACAAAGCTGCTAGCCAAATATTTACCTGACTGCTGAGTCTGGAAGGCTAAAAAACACGTAACCTCTGCCTGTTGAGAACTTAGTGTTTTTATCGACGACAATATATGCCTGTTCAACATCGCCATACTGGCTGCACAGCTGAACCAGATCATCTTCACTGAAACCACAATCAACAATATCCTTGTAAGAAAAGGCAAACAGCTAAATCTTGAATATACACATAAATGCTGATCTGAAGTAATGACACCAAGTAAGAACATACGTAGTAGCATATGGAAGATTGCAGATATATAAACGGCTAGTCTCCAGTGCCAGCTTCTTTTTATCAGTAGTTGAAGCGGCTTCCACCTCTTCTGTTTCTTTATTAGCATGATTTTCATCTTTTTGTTGGCTGTCAATATGTTCACCGTCTTGGTTGTCAGAATCTTCCACCTCTTGCATGTCACTACCTTCCAAGGGAGCTTTCTTATCAACATGATTTTTCTGGTTTAGATTACCCTTCTGATCCACCACTTGACCCGTTTCAAGTAATTCATCAGATGGTTCTTCATCATCAGTGTCGTTGCCCAACTGATCACCAGAATCTTCATCATCAGATTCGGAATCGGACCAGTTTTTTCTAATTTTACTCTTGAAGAAGTCCATATCTGTCATACCGTTGTCTTGTTTACTTTCAGTTTGTATCTTCTCTGAAGCATCTTTTGAGGGCAAATCATCTTTTATTTTCTCCTCAAAATCATCCTCAGAAGATGAATTTAATTCAGACGATGAATCACTTTCAGTCTTCTGATGCTTCTTAGATCCAGTAACTACCGTGCTATCGTTGGCAACCTCATCAAGGGTACCCGCTCTATCATTTGCCCACATCTTTGCTTTAGATCGGGGCTGCATAACTTGAAGAAATTCTTGGACTTTGGGATCATTAGCTACGGTGCCTTTAGAACCTCCCACATCAGCAGACTTTGCTTGGCTCTTGGAACTCTTGACCGGTGCATTAGCAGCATCCCCACTGCTAGTCTTGTCTTTAGCATTATATTCAGGCTTTTTTAAAGAATGGCGGCTCCAAGGGCGAGGAGCATCAGGATCACTAATCTTCCGAGCAATCTGTCACACACCAGATTATTTATAAGACATATTTATTCACCTCATCTCAACCCCAACAGAGTCTCGTTCAGTCGCCTACAAGCTACAGCAATGCATGCAATCCCTAAGTTATCTAAGCTCCGTGGAAATGAACTGTTGTGAGAGCTCATGTGTCTTTTTCCAGCATAGGCCCCGTGTGTCAGGGTCAGGTCGTGGCGTGGGCTTCTCATGCGAGAGAAAGGGCGAGCGAGGGGTGACCCAGCTATCTTTCTTACAGTGCCGAAGGGCCGAATCACTAGTTGAGGGGTACCCCTCGCAAAGGTCACGCGCGCGCGCTCCGAGCGTGACAAGTGACATCTTGTGGTACGTTTCGAGGTTTTTTCTAGTTCCCTCTACATCCGACACGTGTCGAGTGGAGGGAGTTTCCCTATTGCCGATGCAGTCACAGGTGAAGGAATAGCCACAGCGTGCAGCCACATGCACGGACGCAGCCACAGGTGCAACCAGCACAGCCACTGGCTCAGCCACAGACGCAGCCACAGACGCAACCACATGGGCGGCCACAGTTTTTCTGAACCGCACGGGTGCGTCCAGAATGCGGCACGTGGCGGCTTCTGGAGCACCGAAAGTGACCTCTGTGGGACCCTCCGAGAGGGTACCCTCTAACTAGTTGCTCTCAACTGAAGGGAGAGAGAATAAGGAAAAAAGAAAATATCAATTTGGTGGATCACACGGATTGAGCAGCAACTCTTTCTCATGACACTTAGGCCCAGCTAGTATTGCCGCCGCCGCCGTCTCCATTCCAGCTCTTCCGGGCTGGCCAACGGAAGAAGTCCCCCCTCCTATGACTTGCTTCTTCCCTGAGGCAGACAGTCTGGGCACCATCATTGTCCTTGCCCCTCGGCGCATGGCGCCGGATGGACAGACGAGGAGGCCAACCAATCTACGATGTCATCGCTGTCAAGTTCCAGGCGTGTGGCGCTGGATAGATGGGGTCGATCTTGCAGGAGCTCGACTATAGGTGACTGTGTGTCCTTCCTTTCTCTTCTCCCTTATGTCTCCCTATGTCAATTTCACCTCTCTTCTTCCCCTGAAGAAACCATTTATTTTACAGGAGTAGTAAAACATGTAGGATATGGTAGCTCCTTTGGTCTGGGAGCAACAAACCATGGAGGACATTCTGCTGGAGTCAATCATCGTTTTCTTGACGAACCTTGTGAATATATTTTTTAAGAAAAGAATGGAGGGAGTATCCATTACCAGTTTTGTGGTGTAAGTTACATAACTACACACCTTGGTCAGTTTCCTAAACTCTAAAGGGAAGCTACTTTAGTTCAGTGCTTAGGGACTCGTGTTATCATTTTTTGTTGTTGTTGTCCCTTTTTGAATTCGGTTCAGTTAGTGGAGCAACAGCCAAGCCGACATCATTAAGTGCTAATCTATATCTCTTATAAAGTAAAACCCCACTAAGATGCATTTATAATGTTTATCTTAACATGCAAGCTATCCACATCATCCACTATGGTAGTCAATCATTTGCATGTCATCCACTTTCATTTAAATGGATCTTATACCCTTTCAATCTACAGTGTAGAGTTCTTATAGAGATTTCCGCTGCAACGTGCGGGGTATTCTTCTAGTATACATAAAAGAGTGATCCCCACTAACTTATTTATCTTAACATGCAAGCATGCCACATCACCACACATTTATGGATGGGATAAGACCCACCTCAACATGCAACTTTATATGCATGAGACAAGACTCATCACCACATGCAACCATGCATGGAAAAGTAGTTTTCATTCTGTTACTATACTTATATTCAATAAATATTTCACAACTAAACATAATCAAATATTCGATACAATACAATTATTGGTGGCACCTGAACATGCAACTATATATGCATGAGACAAGACCCACCGCCATATGCAATAAATATTTTACAAAAAAAATAATTTTTATTACATTGATATACTTATATTCAATAAATATTTTACAACTAAATATAATCAAATATTCAAATATAATAAGTTGTATGTATTTTTAAATTTTGCTTCACATGTTATTAATCTAATTATTTAAAATACTTATAATCAAATTTCATTGAAATGTACAACAATCGTTTCCCACAACAACCGGCGGGATATCATTATAAGGCCCGATATGCAGTATTGTTCCAGATCTAGATGTTTCCATCCAGATCCGGGGACGAAGCACATATCGATCCTACCGCGACATATGACAATGTCGTATGCCCTGGATTGCCAACATGATATCACAACATTACAGCTACAAGGATACAACATCTCATACAATCGGCATACAATTGCCTTAATACAATACATCAGCGGAAGATACATGTTTTAGTACAGACTACAATCAAATGCCTAGTGGCAAACAAAAAATCATCGATCCCCATAACCACAAGGGTCCAGGCCCTCCGCCAGGATCCGCCTAACTAGTCGTCGTCGACTCTCCACGTGAAACGGCAATCACCATACCTGTTGTCGACCAAGAACCCTGAAAGAGTTTGGGGTTAGTATCATGAGTACAGAAGTACTCAGCATCCAACTGTAGTGGTCAACTGACCCAGCAAGAACTTCATCACTCGTCATTCTAGGACAACTAGTAGTTTACGGTAAGGATGGGGTAAGTGGTGAGGTTGCTGCCGCACTAGCATTTATGAAATGGCTAACGATCTAGAGAGTAAGATAAGAAGCCAAGCATCCGATGAGGAATCGCCTTCAACAAATCTGCTATCCACCTACTTACGCAAGCATAACACCTATCCTATCCTTGTCCTCCTCTTTTATCACCTGATGAAGAAGAAGCAGTCAAGACACACACACCTTGATCAAGTTATTAGGATTATTTCAGTTGTTGTTGTGTATAAACAAGGAGTAGGTCTCAAGTCGTCCATAACCGTGGACACGGCTTCTCGAAAAGATTTAACCCTGTAGGGGTGTACCAACTGCCCATTACAAGGCTCCGCACGCACGCCCATCTCTCTCAGTTGCTACCCATCACAGGCAACCATTTTATGATTTAGTTCCGAGAGATCCGAAACGACAGGTCCCTATAACTAACAACGAACAAATCCGGGTGGTCCCCGGGGAGTCGACACCAATCCAAAGGCCGGCCGCGCTATCGGATCGGACTCTTCCGGCTGGACGAGGTCAAGGTAACTAACCCATCACTGTGGACAGCCTCCTAGCTTTCAGGTGTGGACCAACAAAGGAACTCTGTCTTCGCTGGCCCAAGTTATTTGAAAATTTGTTGGGAGCTCACCAGTCACACACGGTTTTCAAATGGTAAAATCAGCTTGGGCCACCACTAGAAATGTTTGAAGCTAGGTAGGTAAGAAAAGGTGACCCTATAACATCTCACACGCGGTTAGGCACGCTCAGTCTTAAAACTAATACCCGGAACTCAGGTCCTAGGTGACTCGAATGGAACAAAGCGTCGGGGCGGGATAGCCTAGACCTTCCATTCTTCGTCGAATATAGCCAAAATTATAATAATCATATCATCAACAACAATATAATAATGTGATAGCCCAAATCAAGGAGTAACAGGGTAACATCGTAGCATCCTAAGCATGCATAGTAAGCAGGGGCTGAGCAACGAGCAATAGTAACATAGCAGTACATGGGTTGCTGGGAGGGGACATGGTTGTATCGGTTTGAAAGAGGTTGTAAACATGTGGTAGAATCAAACATCGAACCTAACCTAGACTAGCATGTAAACCGCTGGTTGAAATAGAATGGATCATAAGTAATGTATAGTATTTGCCTGTTGATAAGTCGGGTTCCGAAGGTGTAGTTGATCGCAAGCTCGCATCGTCTCCGAAAGTATCCGCGGGAGCACACAAGAAGTAAACACTGGAAAGCAAGCAACGGGGATGCATAGTATTACTACGGAGCAACACAAGCAATCAATAATCAAACAAACATGGTCATGTATGATGCATGTCAGTTTAATATCATGGCATGAACATAAGAATAGGCAAGTTTAAATGAAGCATCGGGAAGCAAGGGTGCAATGCTACCGACAACCTCTATATGCATTACGTAGGTGATTTACGGATCCGAAGGATCCTTATGTTAAAGTTATCATAATGCATGATAATGGCATATGCGGGGATTGAACAAGACATGAACAAGAATTGCCCACTTGTGAAGATAGACCTCACGTTGGGATTCCTCAACATAAACATAGATGCAATGACATGGCATGGTGTATGATGCACCTAATGCATTCTACGACAGACAATAAAATAAGGAGAGGGACAACGCTATCGGAAACTACGGTCATCACGAGATCTACAGCGCGTCGAAACAAGTGATATGAGTGCCAACGAAGAAGAGAAGTGATGTCGTATCACCTATGGAACAGGTGAACAACATCAATTATCGAGTGGTGCAACAGGATTGTTGGTCATGGAGTGAGCAACAATATACGAGGATCACAAGATATCATCCACTGATCTATGCATGTATCTCGTGAGGATTTAGAAGGAGTGGCCAACACACATGCTACACGGGACCACCTCAAGCATATACGGAAACAATATGTCAAGGTGGTCCCTTTACATGAATGGAACGCAACATGGCGGAAAAGGTTTGGTGAATGGCACTCGGTGCAATATCCCGAAATAATGCATGACCATATTGCAAAATGAACAGCATCATCGCGTTCCTCACGGAATTCTACCCCAAAAGCATATATAACATGGTATATTTTGGGGGCAAGGATGCGCATGTTACAAGCAACGCAAGAACAAGACAGATTGGAAAGAATCTGAAGCAAACTAAAAAAAGAAAAGGAGGGAAACATCCAGGAAAAATATGGGTTTAATCGACCCCAAGGGAAATCGAACACCGGACCTCACGGTTGCTAGCAAGGCTCCCAGGCCACTGTCCTAGGCTGAACGAACTTGACAGAAAATCAGTTCCACGCTACATAAAGCATCAAGCGAGCTACTCAAACACACAAAACAGAAATAAAAGAGGCACCTGGACTACAGCTCGAACCTTGCCAGAGGTCAAGACCGCGACAAGTACTAGTACCGCGCGTTAACTGAAACTCAAATCGCAGAGCACGACAGCCTGAGCCTGAAGAACAGAAGCTGCGCATGCAAAACAGGATAAAAGGGGGAGCCTTGCCTCCGCTGGGATTTGATCCCGCAACCTATAAGCTGTAGAACAAGCACAACACCACTAGGCTAACTCCACCGACGCGTCAACCTAACGATCGGGAGCCAAAAGGATGAACTGGAGGGAACACAACGACTCTGAATAAAAATGCCTCTGACGAAACTGAACCTGCAACCAGGGGCTACAGGGAGCGAGCAAGACTCGACGAGGAGGCGCTCTGGGTTGCGCGACGAGCGGAGACGCGCACGGGCGTGGCCTAGGCAGGCCATGGGTACGCGCTGGACAAGGTGCGGAGGCCAGGCGCGTGAACTGCTCGCACTCCGGACGGACGGGCACGGCGACGAACACACGACCATGGCTGCTGCTAGGCGGAGCATGGAACGGTGACGGGATCCACGGGCTACTCATGAGGAAGGAGGAGGAAAGAAGGGGGTGGCGCTCACAAAGGGGAGGCTGCTGCAGACGAACGGCTCGGGGACGCGGCGATCATCGGGAAGCAGAGGAGGCCGTCGTCGAGGGAGACGACGCCGGCGGGCACACGACGGAGGGAGACGTCGACGCCGGGGCGGCGCGAGGCTCGCTGGCCTTCGCCCATGAGGTCGAGGACGCGCTCGGAGAAGACAAGCACCTCCACGACGATGACGAACGGGCGCAACGACTCAACGAAAACGAGGCCATGGACCTCCTATCCACGGCGGCTGCGGGAGAAGAAGAGGAGGAAGGAGAGGAAGATGGCAGCGGCAGGGAGAGGGAGAAAGGAACTAGGGTTCGCAGGAGGGGTCGGAAGAAGGCTAGATAAAGGCGAGGGGGGAAGGCGACGTGGCTCAAAGAGCTCTCCTCCACGGTCATGCCATGTCCGTGAGGGGAGGAGCTCCTTTGCTTTACAGCAGGGAGGAGTCCGGTTGGGCTAGGTGGGCTGGGAAGGAGAGAAAGAGAGATGGGCTGGAGGAGAGGAGAACAGGCCCAATGCCACGGAAGATTTCTGCATTTAATCATTTTATAAAATGAGAGCAAGAAATAGGCAAAAGCAAATAGGAAAAGGGATCCAAAATCACATAAAAATATGATTATGAATCCTTAGCAAATATAAGATTTTTAGAAAATGATTTGGGTCAAAATATTTAAGTAATAAAAATGGCTAATAAATTATTTAAAGCCATTTAAATTACCATCCCATTTTCTGAAAAGGAAAAATCTTGGGATTTGGGCAGGGGTTAAATGATGGCAAAACATGACTTATTTGCAGAGGAGTTAATGAGGGGATCAACCGGGTGGCTTGGAGAAAAAGGCAATGGAGCAAAAGAAAGAAATGAAAGGGAAATTGGAAAATCCTTTCACATGATCACAAAAATGTTTGGGCATTTTCCTGTCACATGGACTATGGCAAAGAGTAAATGTGCAAATTTCCATCCCCAATGGGAAAAATAAAAATGCAAAATTTATATGGAATTTGCTAGTTTTGGGCTGGTACAATCATCTAGTTAACTTCATTAATAAATGCATTCAATTTCATGAGGCTTATGTTGCACGTGGGTAATGACCTGACTTCAAAGGTTCAGTGATAGGTTCAGAGTTGTCCTATTATTCGGAGTACTATCTTGGTCTTAGAATTTTCTGTCATTGTAAGGGTGATGCTTTTTCTCAAGAAAATAAAATGAAAGAATTCTGTGAGGATGATATCTCTGGAACTTGCTCCACTTCAATGTTTTAGACTTTCATTGGCTAGCATCTTATGAATGTTCAAATTGGAACTCACTGTTACTATGTTTGATCATGCTCTGGTATGTGGTGATGTCAGAACAACCATACAATGTGGCGTTACTTCGGATCATTGCACACATAAGCCATGTTAGTTAGGTTGGGTTGTAACTTTGAGCCCGACTTCCTTGTTCAAACACCAGTTTGAAGTAAAATTGTTAATCTAGAGTACAATTGGACATGTTGCCCATCAAAGTCCAAAGTAAGTTCTTAACATTATAACATATGATCAAATTTTACAATGAAACATTATATATAGCTAATAGTGTATGCTATAATAAATAGTTCTATGGAGTTGCATAAAGTCACAAAGATGCAAATTAAGGTCCTTTATTGTGTGGTCATCCTCCCATGTTTCAGGTATAATAGTTTCAGCTCTGAGCTATGGAAGAGAGTATCAAATAAAAAGTTACCAATACTAGAAGGCATACTGGATCATACAACAACTGACAAGTTATGCTATTTTCTCTATTTCTAATGGATTTATTATCACAACATATACATGTGATTACAACATATCAAGCTACATGGTTTACTGCTCCAAGCCTAAGCAGCCCCTTATTTCTGAAAGCTTTATTATCAAAGCATACAACATATAGAAGTAGCTTTGCCTACTCAAATAATTCACTGGATATATGTTGGATCATTCACTTGTTATATTGAATTTCTTTTCTTCCAGATCGTTGCCAAGAAGTGTTCATATGAAGTAGTTGTTGGAGCATTAGTAACTCGCATGACAAACTTTCAGATAACATTTTTGATTCCTCTACATTAATAAAGCCCATTCAAGTCATTTTCAACGACTATCTTCTTTTCATTTTTTGATTTGTTCCTGTGTTGATGTTGAGTTTTAGCTAGAAACAGCCTGACTTTCTCCTTGTTTCTTGGAATTTTTGACATAACTTGAATTAGTCTTTGGCATACTCTTCTTTTGGTTCTTAAGTCGTGAACATGATTTATCCATTCAGTCATAGTTTTCCCATAGGTCTCTCATAATTTCCTTTTGTAATTATGCAACCTACAACTGCTCCTTTAGAAATACAATTCAAATGGAAACACTGATTTTTTTTTTGAATTGTGCAACTATGTTAGCTCATATGCCTTCTCGACCAAGCAGATTTGCAGCCAATCGAGTCTTATTTTCTTTTTGGGTAATACAGTTTTGCATTGCCTGTGACTGAATGTATAGATTTGGAGTAAATACTATTTCAAACCCATGGAAATTATATAGCTTCAGTGTGCTAATGAACGCAAAAGAGGTAGTTGGTGAATTGTATGTTGACTGACAATGAACTTCTCTAATCGAAACATCCAATGATTTTGCATTAGAAGTGCTTTGTGATGTACATGTACCTAATAATAGAGAAGGTACTGAGCATGTACATTGAAATAGCTTAATTAACATTTTTGGGATTACAAGATCTTACATTTGTCAGTCACTGAATACAAACGATTTGTAATTAATAATGTATTGGATCATTCACATGTTAGTCCATCAGAAAATGGTCATATATCTTTGTCATTCATGGATACACAAGAGGGACCTGATATTCAAATTGTAAGCTTTCTAGGAATGTTGGCTCCTGGTGCGTCGGGTCTTTGGGTATCCCTGATAGGCCCATCTGTAAGGAAGTGAATAGCAGATGTGTGTCGTGTTTGGGTTCACTCAAGTATGTTGGTTTCCATAAGAACATAACAACTCAGTCCACCTCGCACACCAGATATCATCTCCACCGGTAAGAGTGAAAGAAAATAACATAATGTAACTAAGAGACAATGTAACTCAGGTGAGTGAAAGACATAATGAAGCAACCGATCACAGCAATGCACATAAAAAAAGGAGGTCGAACTCATGACTGAAGGACAGCGCGGCAAAGCACGCAACACCATCTAGTATATATACAGAAGAGACAGTGTAAGTACCTCACAGGTTATCTTGGAAGTGTCAATGTATGTATTGTTGAACTACTTGAGGGCCTCCGCTGCCTCTTCGTTGGTTCGGAAACCAATAAATGCAAGATGCCTGCTCTTTCCATCCCTATGAACACCCAAAACCAATCAACTTAAACAAAGTTTTCAAGCTACAAATTTAAATTCATTACTCGAAACAGAGATGTCGACTCTCTGGTCCAATTGAAGCGGCAAGCAAGGGACTCAATTCCTATGGTTAAACTGGCGGAGAAGCAGCAAAGCAAGGGACTCAATTCCTATGGTTAAACTGGCGGAGAAGCAGCAAAGCAAGGGGCTTGATTCGTAACGAGGAGGAGCCCGACCCAGGCGCTTACTTGGTTCGGATGACCTTAGAGTCGGTCACCTCGCCCTTCCGCGAGAACACCTCCCGCAGACGCTTCTCGTCGGCGCCCTTGGGCAGATTCTTCACACACAGCCGCGACGACCTGCGCAGCATAAGCCATGTCAAATCAAAGCACCAAGCGGTATCGCAGTTGCGAGATGCGGCGGAGCAGTTCGGTCAGTGGCGCTGTTAGGGCGGGCACTCACATGACATCCACCGGCGAGGTTCCCGTGCTGCTGCTGCGGCGGCCAGAGGCGGCAGGGATCTCAAAATTACCCCTAAAAAACCTAGTTTCAAGGCATACAAAATGGAAAAAAAGATGTCAATGTCTTGCTTCTTTTACTCATTTTTGCATTCCTGTAAATTTATGTAGAAACGAAATTACTACATGCTTAAACATGATTTGAATTGAAACACAAATGAACATCATGGGTTCAACAATGCATCAGCCTGTGCGTTCGGTTTTTTCGGTTTGATTCGGTTCGATTCATACGGTTTTCAGTTTATACGGTTTTTATACTTCGGTTTATACGGTTTTATACATAGATACACTTCGGTTTCGGTAATAACCATTTATTATCGGTTCGGTTCGGTAATAACCGAAATAACCAAAGTTGACGCGAATTAATTTGACACAAATAAAATATATTACATGATACATGATAGTATGACATACACAAGCAAACATGACACATCATATGGAATTTGCTTGACACAAATAAAGTTACGAAATAGCAATATTGTAGTACAAGATACAACCCCACACTAATACACAGGAGAGGAGGAGACATGAGTCACATACTCACATGACATATCAACCTTCACACATAAGTTTTGTTCAATGGAATTCTGAAACACACATTGACAAGAACAATAATAAGATAGAATTCTGAAACACAACAATAGTACAAGAAGCAATAGCCAACACGGCAACACCCAACAGGCAACAACCCAACACCCAATAGACAAATTAGATAACTAGAAATTGCTTACAGGAGCTATCTTACAATAATTAGCAATGGAATATACAGGTAGCATTTGAAGCATTAACACTTAACTTCAGAATTACAAGTCAATCAACATGGCAGATCTTGAAAAATGATAATCAAATCTCCATCTGGATGCAAGATGCATGGCAAATTGGCAAGTTGTCAACTTGGCAAGGGCTTACCATCCTGCGGTCTGGAGGCTGCCTGGGCAGGTCGCCGGGGCAGGATAATCAAATGTCCAACTGGAAGCTAACGGGAGGCCGCAGCCGTGGGAAGGTCACCGGGGCAGGCCGCCGGGGCGCACAGGGAGGCCGTCGGGGCTATTCACGCAACCCAACCCGCCGGAGAAGCGGGCATCACGGAGCTCGACGACGCCGTAGGGCCCTGCTGCATCTGCGGGCCAACCTGCTCAAGCAGCTGGACAGGGCGCCCGAGCCGGAGCAGCCGGGCGCGTGGCTGCGGCGCGTGCAGGACGAGCTCGCGTCCATCAAGGCGCGGCACGACGCCGGGCAGCTCTACATCATCCGCCTCCTGCACTGCTTCCTCACCACGGGGCCCGTCGCTGGCTGGCGGAGAAGCAGCTCAAGATCGCGCGCGCGATCCAGGAGCACGGGGCGCACGAGGAGGTCGCCAAGGCGCACGGGGAAGTCGCCGGGGCGCACGGGGAAGTCGCCAGGGAGGCCGTCGGGGAGCGCGGAAAGGCCGCCGGGGAGGAGTTGGGCTGGGGCGCTGGGCGAGGAGGTGGAAGAAGAAGTCTGGAAGGGAACGTTGGGTTGGGCTTTTCGGTTGTATTCAGTTAAACCGTTTTATTTCGGTTTTAAACCGAAAAAACCGAAACCAATACGGTTTGCTATTTTAAAAACTGAAATTGAAACCTAAAACTGAAAAACTGAAATTTCGGTTTCAATTCAGTTTTTTTTCATTCGGTTTTCGGTTTCAGTTCGGTTTTGCACAGGGTGAACAATGCACACTAACGCGATGAAATCTACGCCCAGCGGGGCAGCTGTCCTTGTCCTCGGTTCAGTAACGGCAGTAGTGGAAATCGTTCTGTCAGACCAAAATGAAAACGCAATTTCTGTTTTTCTTGAAGACGAATACGATATTGCTCCTTTTTCCCAGAATTGATTTTTTTTAAGATTACTACCGAATTTAGGTGTTTTTCTAGTGAGTCCTGGTAAAGCTCCCAGACGGCGTATTTTTTTTAAACGAGGTCCTCGATAACGGGACATGAAGACTCCTTTTTTATTTTATTGAAATTTCATTTTACACAATTAATTTCATAGTATTTACATTACAGAATACATCAAAATTAAAACTGAATTAAACTGCAGGATAAACAGAGTAAAATCAACTAAAGTACCACAAAAAATGGAGGCAAATCATACTGAAAATAAGATGCCAACACAATTGAACTAAACACAAAGGATTCATGTATTCAGTGCACTGAATATCATACAGTACAGTGGCAAACAAAAATTCAGTGAGGAGTAGTTGATCCTCCGTGCCAAATACCTTTGCGGATGCGGGGTCGACGGCCGCCGAGATTCCTTCCTCCTCGCCGCCAAACTTCTTGCGGGGGTCGCCGGCTCGCCGCCCCTTTGCGCCTCGCTGAACAGAGTTGGGCGGCCGGACACGGCTGGAGGGGGGAGGGGCGGCTCTAGAAGAAGGAGAAGACGAGGGATGAGCTGAGCAGGGCGGAACCGCGAAAGGGTGGTTGTCGTCTCACCGCAGCACGGGAACGGGGTGGTCCGTCGATCGTCGTCACTCGTCAATCGTCGTCGTCGCCGCCAAGGGATAGAATCTTCTACTCAGATGCAAAAATAGAAAATTCGAAGTTGGACCGTTGGATTGTAGTTGGCACATATTTCACTGCAGGGGTGCGTAAACACAAATGTGTGCTGCAAAAAATACCTTTGTTTTATTGATTTTTTTTATTCCAAAAATATGTGCCATCAAACAACTCTCTCGGGCCAAAAACAATTCTCCATATATGGGCTAGGATATTTTTTTCACACCCCAGATGATGGCTTGGGTTACCTGGGGGCCAAATCCGCCTTTGGCACGGGTGTAGTTGAGTTTAGGGTGTAGGCAGACGGCGAATGGATTTTGGCCTTCGGGTGGTGGGAATCACTGGTTGAAGCTTTACTTGTGATGTCGCGCGGCAGCAGCGACAGGGAAGGGTTAGGCAGGTCGTCTCGTCTCACCGTGTCGGGTTGGGCTTTGCTAACGAGCGGTGGTTAGGCTGAGAATTTGAGTTGGGTAATTGGGTTTTCAGAATTGGTATCCATATCAATATTTAGGGGGTATTCCTTTATCACATCTTAGGATTTTACAAATTCGAAAATTTGATAATAAATTTTAAGGGGAATCAAAACTTTCTGAAATAGTGGGGATTGTTTGCTTTTAGTTAGAATTTGACTAGGAGTTGATTTAATTGATTGGAATTTTGACTTAAACTAAATTATCATTTATTTAGAATCCTAAACTTTCATTAAGGGATTATTATTAAATATCAAATTAAACTCAAAAATTGAATTGTGCCATACATTTAATTTGGGCTGGAATAAATTTTCAATATCATTTGAAACCCTAAATTTAAATTTGTATTTAATTAAACATTAAAACCATATGAGGGAATAAGTTAATCTTCAAGTAATAGGGAAATAGTTCAATCATTTTAATTGAGAAAAATAATTAATATCCATAAGTCCAAAATATCTGTCATAAAATCATTGGGTTTATTTCTCAAAATAAAATAAAAATGATATGTAAATAAATTGAAAATAAAAAGGTGTAATTTAATCAAATATATCTAAATATTATGTGTCAAGAATTAATAATTCAATATGTCCAAATAATGACTTCATGGTTTGAAATTATTTTCAAATGTTAAACAAATTGATTTGTTAATCAATTGGGAATAAATAAATTCAATCTCTTTATTTTAAAATTGACAAGAAAAAACATTTATTTATTTCTCATAATGTTGAGATCCACTGCATTTAAAAAAATTGTGTTTCTATTAAATTTGGTTTTGAAAATGAATTCAAATTCAAAGGGAAAATAAAAACAAAAAAGGAACAGGAAGAGAGAATACGAAAAAGAAAAGAAGAAAGGAAAAAAGGAAAAATAGTCGACCCACCTCTCTCACCCGAGGGCCAACAAAACCCCATACCACTCCCAACCAAACCACCTCCCTCACTCATACACAGGTGGATCCCACATGTCATCCCTAACCTCACGACCCTACGATATGCCCCGAGACCGGCCATGACCCCTATGTCGTCACAGCCATTGCCCGAGATCCACCATCCCCCCACCCTTTAAAATCCCGGAAGACCCTATCCATTACCCCTACTCCCACACATCGACGCCCCCAAGCAACCCTAAATCGAGCTCTGAAACCCCATCATCCGTCGTTGCTCCGGCGAATAATTGTTTCCACTCCGGTGACCAAACGACCCCCTACTCTCTTTTTGTCAACGTGTCACGCCTTGATCTACCTCCCTAACCTCTTTGTACTCATCAAAAGGCATTGTAGTGACCTCCTTTACGACGAGACGAAGCTTGTCGCTACCTCGGTCGCCCGATGTCATCTCTGGAGACCTTATCTGACAACGCAGACACCACCAGGATCCGCGCGCCGACGAGCTGAAGCCCATGGTGCACTCCACAGACTCCGATGACCATCGTAGATGATGCTCGCGACCACCTGATACGTCCCAAACAGATCTATAATTTCTGCTTGTCCCATGCTCTTTTAGGTGACATTGCTATGTGTTTTTCTAAACTTTCATACCTTTTTACACATATTTGGACTAACCTACTAACTTAGTGCACCCAGTGCCAGTTTCTGTCTGCTGATGTCTTTGAATTGCTGGTTTTTACCCATATTACAGAGCTCCAAACATTCCAACAAAAATATATAAAAAAATCAATACAACAGAAGCTTCACGAAGCACCGGAGGGGGCCAGAGGGGATCCAGGGCCTACCCAGGCGGCCACCTGGCGCGGCCCCCTCCTGGCCGCGCCACCAGGGCGCCTGGGGGGAGAGGGCACCCCTTAGTGCCCCCCTTGGCCTATAATTACACCCCGTTCTGTAAACCCTCGAGGAGAACCCCGCATTGTGATTTTCACCTCTGTTTTGCCGTTGTCTCGCTTCCAAGATCGGGAGCACCAAAATACCTCTTCCCGGCACCCTGCCAGAGGGAGGATTGACCTCCGGGAGCTTCTCCACGACCATGAGCGCTTTCCAGATGTGTTGTGAGTAGTCCCCCTTGGACCATGGGTCCATGACCAGTAGCTATGTGATGTCTTCTCTCCAATCATGTGCTTCAATTCTTAGCCCTTATGAGTTGCACTACATGATCAAGGTATCTATTTAATTCTTTCTACTGTTGCTATGTTGTGTTTGCTAGAATCCGATGGATTATGAGATTATGTTTAGATTGTGATGAGTTATATATTTGGTTCTCCTTTTATATTTTGTTCTTGCGTAATTCTTGCATGTTTTCCGTTGTTTATGCTTGATTGTGGGTTCATGTCGCCCGATGTCTAGCTTGAGTGATAGAAACATGAGACTAAGGGATGTGTTCTTTCCACCAGGGAGAAAATAACGGTGCTTGTAACCACAGTTGCAAGGATTTTTTACCTTATGCAAAGTTTATTAATGCAATTGTCGATTGCTTTGGGTTTACACTTTGGGTGGGGCTCGCAACTTAATACTAGCGAGATGCTCTGGATAGATATCTCCAGGTGGATGATTAGTGAGTAGATGCAGTTGGATTTTTGTCTACTTGTCTTGGCATACTGCCCATACTTTTGAGCCTCTAACTTTCTTTGCAGCATAATTAGCATTGCAGTGCGTTTATAATTCTATCAATTGCACAGCTGTAATTTGTTCACCCAACTTAGCTATTTTATCGTCTTTTGGGAGAGAGACATCACTAGTGAACATCATGGGACCCCGATCCATATTTCCACCACCGTTTACACCTCACTTTATTTACTGCATTATTTCTCTTCAGTTGCAATCACTACTATTTACACCCTTGCGTTTGATCCTTTGTAAACAACAAGACGAGAGAGATTGGCAACCTCTCTGTACTCGTTGGGAGCAAAGTTATTTCTTTCTGTGTGCAGGTCCACGTCAACCTCATCTCCATCCGGCAACTTAATCTCTGGCGCCGTTGACACCTACTTGCAGAATTCGGAGTCTGCCAGTTCGATAACCTTGGTATCTTCACCCAGGGAAATTTTCTACTATCCTGCATCTCAACCTTCCACTTGGGATAACCAACGAGGGGCGAGAAGCCATCAAGCTAATTTCTAGCGCCGTTGTCAGGGACTCCAATCTTCAAGATAGGGGAGTTGCACACTATCTTTTACCTTTGCTTTTTAGTCTTGTTGGTTTACTTTCTAGTTTTTGCTTTGGATTCTTATACCAAAAACCACAAAAAATATCTAACTTGTTCTAGTTTTCTTTCTTGTTTGGTTTGTTTCTCTTTGCCTGGTGATGTTATGTTACCATGGGTGAGGAACCACCCAAATATGATAGGATGGACAATTTTCACTTGGATTGTCTTTGATCTATTTGTGCTCGCGCTAAAAACCCAACCGACTTGGTTGAGGAAAAATCATTGGATGAGCATGCTCATTATACGCGGCACCTCCTATCTCAGAAAGGGAAACACTAATGGGATCAAATACATGTTCCTTATTGCTATGCTGAATCTTTGTGCCACATTTATGATTTCACTTGATGTTCTAAAATAAATCGTAAACACCTTCCTTTCCAATGTGAGTTTAATGAAAATGAGATCCTATCTTCTTATGCTAAAGGTGTTTATGATTACTTTGATGTTGAAAAGATTGAAGAGTTTGTTGCTTTTAAAGGTGATTATGAGATTGCTTCTTTGATTGAAAAGTATTACGATACTATTCACAAGTCCGAAAATTTTGCAGTGCTTGCATATTGCATTGAGAATTATGTTTCCAATGAATATATGGAAGATTTTAAAAATAAAATGCTTGCTGCCCAAGAAGAGACCAATGACTACTATGATGAGGAATCCTATGATTTCGAGGACTCACTTGATACATCCCTTTCTGATAAACTTGATACTTGCTTTTTTTATGGCCATGATGCCAATATGGATGATGCTTACGGAGATGAACTTGCTATAGTTCCTTACGTTGAGCATGAAATTGTTTCTATTGCACCCACACTTGATTTTCTTATTATCCTTTTGAAATCTCCAACTCTGGAGAATTTTACTCTTATTAAGGCTCATAGTGATGGGTTGCATTTATCTTATGTTCCTAAAAACCGTGTTGAAAACAATACACGTGTGCTTGTAGGTGATGAAAACATGCTTTATGTGATAGTTATATTCTTGATGTTGTTCATGATGCTACTGAAAAAAAATTTGAGAGAGGAAAGTTTGGTTGTAGAAACTTTCATATTACAAAAACACCTCTCTTTATGATGAAAGTGTTGAAGTTGTTCTCGTTTTACCTTCCTATGTTTGCTACTTTGTGCTTTCATGATTTATTTGTTTACAAGGTTCCCAAGTAGAGTTAGTGGGTTAGGCTTAAATGTGTTTGATATTTGCTTCTTGATGCTCTCTTTTTCTTCAAATCCTTATTCTTTTATGAGCATCTTTCTATAATCTTCATGCCTAGCTAAAAGGCATAAAAGAAACCGCTTATTGGGAGGCAACCCAAAATGTTTTTAATTTCAGTTTTAGTGGTCTTGATGCTTGTTAGTACTGTAGCAACATCATTGTATCTTTATTTTCAAGCTTTGTGCCAAGTTTTAGCCTCCAATTTCAAGAAAGTTCAAAAGTTGTGACATGTTGTCCAGAAACAGATTATGTCTGCTTGACGGAAAAAATCACGATAAATCATCAGATCATCTTTTTGATCTGAATTTTTTGAAAGTATGCTCTATACAATTAGCTTTCTGGCATCTTTTCTGAGGTTTTTGATTTGAGTAGCAGAAGTACCCAAAAACAATTATTTACTACCTGTTGGTCTGTTTTTCACAGATTCTGCCATGTTTTGCATTTTCACCATTTTGCAAATCTTAAGCTTGCTTTTTCTTTGCAAAAACTTTTTGGAAATCTTGAGAAACAGTAGCTCTTCATGAAAATCTTTATTTCTAATGGTAAAAAATTATTTTATTATGGGTACTAACCACTCTAATCAGCTTATGATGAGTTTCGTACGAAGGGAGTTTTCAAGTATGCGATGGAAGAGGATGAAAGAAGATTCGGGAGTGTCAAGAGCTCAAGCTTGGGGATGCCCCCATGCACCCCCAGGAAATATCCAAGGAGACTCAAGCGTCTAAGCTTGGGGATGCCCCCGCGCATCCCCTTCTCCATCAACAATCATCAGTTCGTCCTTCTCCATGCTATGTTTTTATCTCTTCATATGTTATGTGCTAAACTTGGAGCGTCTCACTCTTTATTTCTTTAGTTTGTTTTGTTTTTGTTTGATTATTTTAACAAGTTGGACCGTAGTCTTCATTGTTTGGGAGAGAAACACGCTCCACTCCACCCTAGAACACAACATAGGTTTGCATGCTTATCTTTTTCTTGTGTGTGTGTGTTCTTTATCTTTTCGTAGCAGCTGTCATGCTTAGCTCTTAGTTTTCATGCTTATCTTTTTAAGAAATTTTATTTAGGTTGATTTTGGGACTCTCTTGAGTTATCATGCTTATCTTGTTTAGAGAGTTGGTTTGTTGCACTGAGTTGTGTGTCTTGCATGAGTAGGTAATTGAGGTTGCTATTATAAGTGTAGTAGTAACTTGCAATAGTTTTGAGGTATTAATTTGAGTAATGTTTGGAGTATTGGTGCCAAGAGCTTGAGCCTATTATTGATAGGTGTCGTATTTTGGTCAATCCGTGTTTATTTTCGAAAACTACAAAAAATTAGTTGAGAACTCTAGCTACTAAATGGATCGCTAACCTCTGGAGGGGTTGGAATATATAGAGTACCCTCACGTACTATGGGTTGAGGATGCGCAAGGAAAACCAAACCCCCATACACTCCTCCTCGGGGTACTTGTCTCTTTGTGAACCTCCTGATTAGATAGAGAGTTACCGATAATAAGTGCATGAGTTCTTTGCTAATGCGAGTATTCGATTGTTGGCACTTCCACCTTCCATATTTTGCTAGCCTATTCGGTACCGTGCATTTCCCTTTATCATCTTGAGAGTTGGTGCATACTTCACCGGTGCATCCAAACCCTTGGCATGATACGCTCTTTCATCATAAACCTCCGCATATCTTCCTCAAAATTTCCACCATACCTACATATCAAGGCATTTCCATAGCCTTTCCGAGATACATTGACATGCAACATCCACCATCTCATCACTTGATCTTCATGTCATACATGCTTTTGCTTGATCGAGGAGTCGCATGCTAGTTGGGCCTTGCCCTAATAATTTCTACATGACGCACTAGTATCATTGCATATCCTGCTACACTGGCAGAGGCATACATTTGCATACATCATGATAGTTTTCAGTTTTTTTTTATGTTAAGTACTTCTTGTAAAGTCTGAAGATCTTCTATATTCTTGTAAAATATAGAGTGTTGCCCTTAAGTGAGGAAAAGATCCCAAATAGGACAAAATAAAAGATCCCAAAAATGAAAAATTAAAAGATACCAAAGAGGGCAAATGAGAGATAAATAGAAAGAGCCAATGAGGCCACAAAAACAAAAAAATACAAAAAATAAAATAAAAAGAGAGAAGGGGGCAACACTACTATTCCTTTTGAAAGATCCACACTCGTACTCCATAGTCATATTTGTACTCAATAGAGATTATCATTCATGCATAACTATGTGGGGATCCTTACACTATAGAACTTGGCTTGCATATTCCAAGGATGATCCTCCTCAAATGAGCTCTAGGTCTTCATGAGAAAGCAAATTGGATGCACCCCCACTAGTTCCATTGGAGAGCTTACCTTAGCTCATATGTGAATCCGTTGCATGCCAATCCCTACTCCTCACATCATATCTATCATTTGGCTTTCTCTCGCCTATGATTGTCCTCATTGATGTGAGCCTTTCACACCTTTTTATCTTCCTTCCCCATCATTTTCTCTTTGCCATCCTAAGTGCCAACATATCTTGCTTGCGCTCATTCATTGTATGAGTGCTCAAAGTTGAAAGGGAGAGGATTAGTTTGACTTGTGCCTGACTAGTGGTCTGGGAACGAGTCAAAATAAGATTCCGAAGGAGACCAAGTGTGAAGTTTTTGTAGATTGAGTTCTCAATTAAACTATTTAGTATTTTTATGCTCTAAACCCATCTCCCACTTCTTGCACGCAAACACCATTTGGAGGCATTCGAGTCACGGACAGCGAATTAAGCTTGGGGATGTTGATACGTCCCAAACGAATCCACAATTTCTACTTGTTCCATGCTCTTTTACGTGACATTGCTATGTGTTTTTCTATACTTTCATACCTTTTTACACATATTTGGACTAACCTACTAACTCAGTGCACCCAGTGCCATTTTCTGTCTACTAATGTCTGTGAATTGCAGGTTTTTTACCCAAATTTACAGAGCTCCAAAAATTCCAACGAAAATATACTCCCTCCGTTCCTTTATATAAGGTCCCTAAGCTTTTCGCACAGATATTAACGCATACATGTAATTCTATAATTTTACTGATCTTCCCCTAGGAAAAAAGGAGAAAACAGTTCGAATCAACCAATAATAAGAAAGAGACTCTCCGTTCTATCTCTTTCCGTAGGTATATTTACCAAGACGGGTGGTATAACACCAATATGCCATGTATTTTGGAATTTTTCTTAAAACCTTAGTCACCTTATATCAAGGAACGGAGGGAGTATAAAAAATCAACGCGACAGAAGCTTCACGAAGCACCAGAGGGGCCAAGAGGGGAGCCAGGGCCCACCCAGGCGCCCCCTGGCACGACCCCCCTCCTAGCCGCGCCACTAGGGCGCCTTGGGGGAGGGGCCACCACCTGGTGCCCCCTTCGGCCTATATTTACACCCCGTTCCGTAAACCCTCGAGGAGAACCCCGCATCACGATTTTCACCTCTGTTTCGCCGCTGCCTCGCTTCCAGGAATGGGAGCTCCATAAGACCTCTTCTCGACACTCTACCAGAGGGTGGATTGACCTCCGGGAGCTTCTCTACCACCATGAGCGCTTCTCGGATGTGACGTGATTACTCCCCCTTGGACCATGGGTCCATGACCAGTAGCTATGTGATGTCTTCTCTCCAATCTTGTGTTTCAATTCTTAGCCCTTGTGAGCTGCCCTACATGATCAAGGCATCTATGTAATTCTTTCAGCTGTTGCTATGCTGTGTTTGCTGGGATCCGATGGATTATGAGATTATGTTCAAATTGTGATGAGTTATATATTCGGTTCTCCTCGAGGGTTTATGAACATAATCTCATAATCCATCGGATCCCAGCAAACACAACATAGAAACAGCAGGAAAATTACATAGGTGCCCTGATCATGTAGGTAAGCTCACAAGGGCTAAACATTGAAGAACAATATTTGAGAGAAGACATCACATAGCTACTGGTCATGGACCCATGGTCCAAGGGGAACTACTCACGGCACATCCGGGAAGCATCCATGGTGGTGGAGAAGCTCCCGGAGGTCAATCCTCCCTTCAGCAGGGTACCGGGAAGAGGTCTTCTAGTGCTCCTGATCTTGGAAGCGCGGCGACGGTGGAACAGAGAGGTATTTCGCAATGTGGGTTTCTCGTCGAGGGTTTCATGGACGAAGAGGGAATATAGGCAAAAGGAGGGAGCCAGGGGCCACCTAGGTCTCCCAGGCGCTATGGTGGCGCGGCCAGGGGTGGGGCCACGCCACTTGGCCCTTTTCGGGGTTCCAGAAGCTTCCGTCTCTCTGATTTTTATTCTGACTTTTCTGAAATTTTTGGAGCATTTTAAATTGGAGAAAAATCATTGCAATTAAAGACGTCAGCCGACAAAAACTGGCACTGGGTGCACTGAGTTAGTAGGTTAGTCCAAATATGTGTAAAATTATATAAAAGTGTAGCAAAACATGTTGCAATGTCACAAAAAAAGTACATGGAACAAGCAGAAATTGTAGATACGTTTGGGACGTATCAGCCGTTGACACCTACTTGCAGAATTCGGAGTCCGATGGTTCGATAACCTTGGTAGCTTGACCGAGGGAAATTTGCTACTATCCTGCATCTCAACCTTCCACTTGGGGTAACCAACGAGGGACGCGAAGCCATCGCCACCCAAACCCCTGTTGTGTTTCCCGGCGAACTCCAGCGACCCTGTGCCGCTTGATGAGCTCTTAATCTATCTCAGTTGTTGGATCTCACACTGATGGCCACAATCAAATCCCATTAAAACAATGAATAGCTACGCACCTGTAGCCGTTGGATCTAGATCTGATGCTCCACAACCATTCACTTAGAGAGCCTTTTTGGACTTATCTGTAAAACAAACAGAGAAACTATAAATCTTACAAATAATCCCTTTTAACTCCAACCCCTTGTAACTTTTATCCACAACTCCAAATGAGGTGATTATTTCTTGCATGTTGGCCATCACAGAATGCACTTTCATCTAGATCAAAATATTCAAATTTGAATTCAAACCTTTTGAGGGCTATAATTCAAATTCTATCAACCGAATTTGAGTGAAACATTTTCTTTGTGATCTTTATGATTATGAGAACCCAGTAGAGCCAGGGTTGCACTTAGTTGAACTTTAAAAATATGATTTGGATTAAATTTGAAGTCAAACTTACACAGGGCCTAAAAAACAAACTACAAATCCAAATAGATTGGATTTTTTGCAAATTGATCCCTATGTCAGAAACATTCATTTGGTCCACTCACTCAAAATTGAACAAAATAAAAATGAAGTTTCAAACAAAGTGGATTAACAGCTAAAAATGCTGCTATGGCAACCAAATTGGCTAATTTCTGCTCCCATGTGAGAAGTTTTGGAAATTATAGTTCAAGGGCAATGGAATTTAACATAAGTTGTGATCTAGGAATCAAATTCATTTAATTATTTCTGTTTTATGTTCCAAATATAAAATCTCACTTTGAAACTAGTTCAAAATAAGTTTGATTTCAAGAAATTTGAATTCAAAATCAAACTTCAATTGAACCTATAATCTAAACCAAACTCCAAATCAATTTAATCATTTTGTTAATTGATTCAAATGATGTTTGTAGTGTTTGAACCATGTTTGGGCAACATTCATGGCCAAGTTTAAATTATTTCAAACATGAATTCATATTGAAATTTGAAATGTAAATTCAAATTCTTCCCACTTTCAAACATGAATCATGGTGTACATTAATTCAATGTTAAACCTAAACCTATTCAAACATTTCAAATTCAATTGAAGTCATTCTAATTTGAGAAAATAATCTAACATAGTCCATCAATCATCAACCTAATTGCAATGTTTCCTTTTGCACATGGAATCATGAAGTGAAACCCTATCCAATTATTTCATAACCAAGAATCTATGAAGCCAACATTTAAGTACTAACCCATTTGAGTTCAAATTCAAACGTCATTCCACTGCAACTTTAATGTAGTGTAACTTGCCCAATGATTCAAACATGTTTATGAACTCTTATGTCATATGCAACCCATTCAACAACGTGTATCTTGTTTCTCAAATTCCATGAACTCATTTGAGTTGACATCCTCACACAACCTCATCATAAATAAGTCTTACACTCACATCTTGTTATGTTGTTGTATGTTACTTGTATGGATTGTTTGTTTATATGAACTCTTCTGTTATGATAGATTGTACGAGAGACGAGAGTAGCATTACCATGATTGTGAGAGTGAATTATATCGTCAATACAAGAAGTGGATCCCTTGATCATATTACACATTATTTTATTACATGTAGAATCTTCCAAGATAGGATTTGCATACCTAGGATTGTCTAGTATAATTCAACTTTGAACCTAGTAGGATAGTCATATGATCCTTTACCATGTTCCTTATAAGTTGTAACCATCATGTAGAAATGCTTAGTTGGCTATGGTATAGTGGGGTGGGATATATCATTTAATAGTGGATAGTTATTATATATTAATAACCAAATGTACCATCTCAGTGGTGATCTGGACAGAAAAAGGAGGACATGTGTAGGGTGGCACCAATGGGGCCCAAGAAGGGTGACTTGTGTTGGATGCAAACATGTGACCGACCACCTAGGTTTTCAAACAGGTCCATGGTTCAAAGTTAAGTAGCTTCCTTGTGTAACCATGAGGCAATATTGTGACACCTGAATTTTGGAACTTTCTTTTTCCAAAAAAACTAATTTATTTCTGGATTTGCCATTTGATTTTATTTTGAGCACCTCTTTAGACTTGAAACTTGAGCATATTTTCTTTCCATGCTCAAGTAGCCCTTGTTTCCAAGCCTTTCCAATGTCATTCCATTGTTCCATCCCATCCAAGCCACCATTTTGTTCAAACCATATATTCCTTTTCCAATAAAAGGAATATTCCTTATTATTTGAGGATTGTGAAGCAACCCCTATTTTTTTATTGCTCCATAAATCCCCAAATAATTCCCACCTATCTTTGATGTCATATCTTGACAAATTTTCCAAAAACATTGCATGGCCCAAGTGGATTTTTCCTCTAGAAAAATTCATTTGTGTGTGGGGGAAGATTGGAGCATTGTGAAGGGAGTGCCATTTCTCTTTATCCATTGCTAGTGAAACTTTTTTTGCAATCTCATATGATCATATCATTGGCCTACACCAAATTACACCACCATTATCCTAGCCAAACTCCCACCATAAATTCCCAAAGTTTGGATGCAACAAGGGGGCATTGTGAAGCATGTGCATGATAGGAGACTCCTTTTGCCTTGAAACTTTTTGTGCATAAGCCTCCACCCAAATGACCCCCACCAAACCAAGTTTGAGCCCAACACCATCCACCATGTGAGTGCATCATCATGTTTAAGTTTCTGACCAGTGGCCACCTTGTGAAGCAAGTGCTAGCTAGGTGTGTCCAATGGCCATGAAACTTTACACACGTGTGCACCACTCCAAATGACCCTAGTACACCAATTTTGAGCCCAATCCAGTCAGGAAAATTGATGCTTGCTTTAACAATACAACTCTGGTCCATTTGACACTTTATAAAGGAGGTACCCTAACCCTTTGGACATTTGGGCTGGAACTTCACAGATCATTAGCACTCCCATTCCCCACCAATTTTCCTCAACCTCTCTCCCAAGTTTGCAATAGTAAACTTTCCATTGAGATAGGGATCACCATAGTGGCCCATTTGAGCATCCATGCACACCACAGTGCTCAGCACTAGAAGGACCCCCCAGACAACTTTGGCCACGATGGAACCCTCCCCAGGTGATCCAGCCCCGGGTGGCCACGCCCTGGCATGCCACAGGCGTGATCTGGGCACGCCCGCATGCCTCTGGCCTCGCCGAGCACGCGTTGCAGTGCGTCCCTTGGCTGCTCCTCCTTGTCGACCCGTGTCGCACGCTGAACCTTTCCACGCGTCGCCTCCCAGCTGCCCTATCCTCGCCGGATTCCCGCTGGCCGCTCGCCGCCACAAAGGAAAACGGCGGAGCAGTGCTCCTAATTCTTCGCCATTGACCCCTGGCGCCATCGCTTCCCCCTCTCGTTCCCTGTTCCCACGCGTGCTCCTCGCCACCTCTCGAAGCCACCCGAACGCTCTCGGGCACCGCCAGCTCACCGCCCCTCCGCACCTCCTATGGTTGTCTCCTCCCGGACCGAGCATCATCGCCCCGCTATAAAAGCACAACCTCGTGCTCGCTGCTCCAGACCACAACCCTCACCTCTCCCCCTATGGACCCCCAGGCCAAGCAATCAAAGCACCAACACCTTTCTTCTTCCCCTCCGGCCACCAGCACCGCCGCCTGGCCCTCGCCGTGGCCAGCCCACACCAGAGCCTCACAGACCACGCAGGCACCTCCATCCAACTCCCCTAGCTCCACTTGTGCCCCAGCAACCGTCCATTGTCTGATTCATCGCCGGAATCGACGCCAGCGTCAACCCCCGTCGTCGGACCCGTAGCCCTCGCCGCCACGACGTGGCTCCCCTCCCGGTCTGGCCACCGTTTCAGGTGCCAAGGGTACAGGGAGGTGCGCCTTGACCTCCCCGACACGTTGCGCCTCTCGAGACCGCCGCCGTGGCTTCCTCGCCGGAGTAGCGCCGCCGGTGGGCCTCTCCCCTGCCTCGGCCTCTCTTTCCACTGATATGACAGACATGCCCCACCTATCACCACCCTAGACGCCCAAACCTTTTTTCTAGTGGTGGCGTATTCCTCAAATCCGCCTTCGACGTCAGCCCCTGAGAAATTCCAGAAAATTGATTTTAAATCAATTTAAAATCATTTTTGACCAGAACTTTGACCACCCATATCTTTTGAATCCTAAGTCCAAATGAAGTGATTCTTTTTTGCATTGGGTTGCTCTTTTACCCCTTTGTAGTTTGGCATAGGTTTCATGCCATGATCTTCTGTTATTAATTGCTGGTCAAATAAAATGGTATTTGACCCTTTTGTCCACTTCTTTATTTTGAAATGTTTTTTAGGGATTTTCGTTGGAGACCAGGGGCTTTCCACTACACCTTGTTGGTGAAGGCAAGCCACAACATCTTTGCGCACCTTTGTAAAGCTTTGACGTGCTTTAAATCGTGCTTTAACCTTCGATGAATAATGATTATCTTGATATGCTTGGATCATGTTATGCCCATAAGATTGTACCATTTTGGTGATGCTAATTGCATAGTAAACTTGATTATGATGCTATGCTTTGAACCATTCCATTCATGATATGACTTTATTATGCTATGTTCATGCTTTGATCATGCTGTCACTATGTTATGCTTGTATGCGTCGTAATCTCCCGCCGTGCTCATGATAATGCTATATGTTAATATCATGTTGATATCCTGTTGATCATTTTAACCTGGTTAAGTTAATCATATAAACATGCCCTGAATATGATATAAATATAACCGTATCTTGGATTGTTCTACATGCCTGTTTATGCCCTGGATTTAAATGCTCATGTTGCACCTGATACTTGTTATGTATGCTGTTGGAGACATGCTTGGGACAAGTTGATCAGGTGCCACCGAACCGGACTTATCAGTGCAACCACATTCGCCTGTATGGGAAGGCCTTGGCTTGGTCTATTGGTGGGTTCTCTTATGCGTATCACCAAGGAGGGAAGGCTATGCGCTCGCGGATTACCCTGGCCCGGTAAGCGGCAGTAGTCTTGAGAGACAGTTGTTGACGTGGGCCCATCCCCGATTGGGACAAAGTTTATGGACCATGCGATGGTCGGTTACCATGCGATGGCAGGTGTGTCTAGAGGACACGGGGCTACCCACGACATGACTTGCGAAGCATGTCGGGTGATATGGTAAGGGGAGACATCGGTAGAACGGTCTTGTTGGAGAAATCCTAGTCCATTCAGTGGGAGACGTTCCAAGATACTGGATGGAGGAGGGACTCCATAGTGTGGGTAAAGTGCACAAACTCTGCAGAGTCACAAAAATCAATTCGAATAGCCGAGTCCACGGTATTGGACACAGTTCATAGTAGGTCACACCACGAGATCAACATGAGTTCGGTGGGATGATTGTGCTAAGTTGGTGGTCATGAGATGACCGGTGCTTGAGTTTGTAAGGACTCCGAGGTAAGCCACATGATCATGCGATGATCATATGGGGTCCAGGTGACTTTAAACGATGGTTGTGTGTGCATTAGTTTTAATGATGATAATATGCTTGATGATTATCTGTTTGTATGATGTTGAAGCACACATGTTTAACTCATTAATATACTTGAACCTGCTAATGCCATGTTATTGTTTTGCCTTGGTGCTTGGTTGTTGTGAGCTTGCAAGTACATTCGATGTACTGACCTGGCGTGTCATGCCAGATTTGTAGGCCATGCTTTGGATGCGTAGGATGACGTTCCCAGTGTTTGCGAGCTAGGAGGTGTCCCAGCCAGTGTCCCTGTGGAGTGGAGTTCATCAACGCCGCCGTTGTTCCGCTGCCGAGTTATATCCCGCCGTTAGAGAGTTAGTTTTCTGCTTGATGTAGATCCGTGGCTAGCTTGAGGAGTAAGCTTGTTCTTTGTCTCGCTCCGCCAGCGTTGTAATAAACCCCCCTTGTAACCGTATCTTTGTTCATAGAAAGCCGTTCATTTCTATATCAAGCAGTGCCATTTTCCAGAAGACTTGATCTCTGGGCTGGAGCGTGGGACGTTCCGGTCCTCTGAGACGGGGTGCCAGAAATATGGGCTCTGCATTGACCAACTAAGTTGTGGGGACTTTATGGCTTCTCGCCCCTCGTTGGTTACCCCAAGTGGAAGGTTGAGATGTATCCTAGCAACAAATTTCCCTTACAAGAGGACGATAAGGTTTATCGAATCCAGGAGGACTCCAAGGATCGATAAGTAGGTGTCAATGGCACCAGATAAATAAGTTGACGTGGACCTGCACACTGAAACAAATAACTTTTCTCCCAATGAGTACAGAGGGGTTGTCAATCCCTCCGGCCTTGTCGTTTACAACGGATCAAATGCAAGAGGATAATAGTGATAATTGCAACTGAAAGTAAAAGCAGGAAATAAAGTGGAGGTGTAAACAGGGGTGGAAATATGGACTGGGGTCCCATGATGTTCACTAGTGATGTCTCTCTCCCAAAATACGATAAAATAGCTAAGCTGGGTGAAAAATTACAGCTGGGCAATTGACAGAATTATAAACGCACCGCAATGCTAATTATGCTAATGGAAAGTTAGAGGCTCAAAAGTAGGGGCAGTACGCCAAGACAAGTAGACCGAAATCCATCTGCATCTACTCACTAATCATCCGCCTTGAGATATCTATCCATAACATCTCGCTGGTATTAAGTTGCGAGACCCACCCAAAGTGTAAACTCAAACCAACAGACAATTGCATTAACAATCTATGCGTAAGGTAAACAATCATTGCAACCGCGGTTACAAGCACCGTTTTTTTCTCCCTGGTGGCAACAACACATCCCCTAGTCTCATGTTTCTATCACTCAAGCTAGACATGGGGGGGGGGCATGAACCCACAATCATGCATAAACGCTCCCTCTTGGAGTTACTAGCTACTACTTGGCCAAATCAATAAAAAGTAACTGAGAACATGCAAGAATTACTCAAGAACAAAATATAAAAGGTAAACCAAATATATAACTCATCACGATCTGAACATAATCTCATAATCCATCGGATCCCAGCAAACATATCATAGCAACAACAGGAAAATTACATAGGTGCCTTGATCATGTAGGGAAGCTCACAAGGACTAAGAATTAAAGAATAAGATTGGAGAGAAGACATCACATAGCTACTAGTCATGGACCCATGGTCCAAGAGGACTACTCATGGCACATCCGGGAAGCGTCCATGGTGGTGGAGAAGCTCCTGGAGGTTGATCCTCCCTCTGGCAGGGTGCCAGGAAGAGGTCTTCTGGTGCTCCCAATCTTGGAAGCGCGGTGAAGGCAGAATGGATAGGAAATTCGTGATGCAGGGTTCTCCTCGAGAGTTTTCGGGACAAAGAGGTAATATAGGTCGAAGGGGGGCACCAGGGGGTGTCCCCACCTCCCAGGCTCCCTGGTGGCTCGGCCAGGGGTGGGGCTCCGCCACCTGTCCGCCTGGGAGGGGTGCCCCCTCCAGCTCTACTTTGGTGATTCTGGAAGCTTCCGTCTCGCTGTTTTTTTAGTCTTATTTTTCTGGAATTTTTGGAGCTTTGAAATTGGGGTAAAATACCTGCAACTTACAGACATCAGCAGACAGAAACTGGCACTACGTGCACTGAGTTAGTAGGTTAGGCCAAATATGTGTAAAATGATATAAAAGTGTAGCAAAACATGTAGCAATGTCACATAAAAGGGCATGGAACAAGCAGAAATTATAGATACGTTTGGGACGTATCAACATCCCCAAGCTTAATTCCTGCTCGTCCTCGAGTAGGTAAATGATAACACAGATAATTTCTGTGGTGACATGCTAACACACATATAAGAACTTCAAAGTAAAGAAGTAATATGTGCAATTCAAGTCCGGATAATAACAAGAAAGAGTCTATATCTAGTATTGATACTAGCAAAGCATGAACATAAAGGTGTAAGAGCCGTCGCTGTCCGTGACTCGAATGTCTCCAAATGGTGTTTGCGTGCAAGCAATGGGAGATGGGTTTAGAGAATAAAAAATAATATATAGTTTAATTGAGAACTCAATCTACTAAAACTTCACACTTGGTCTTCTTCAGGATCTTATTTTGACTCATCCCCAGACCACTAGTCAGGTACAAGTCAAACTGATCCTCTCCCTTTCGATTTTGAGCACTCATGCAATGGATGAGCGCGAGCAAGATACGTTGGAACTTAGGATGGCAAAGAGAAAAATGACGGGGGAAGGAAGATAGAAGGGTGTGAAAGGCTCACATCAATGAGGACAATCATAGGCGAGAGAAAGACAAATGGTAGATATGATGTGAGAAGTAGGGATTGACATGCAACGGATGCACATAGAGCTAAGGTAATCTCTCCAATGGAACTAGTGGGGGTGCATCCAACTTGCTTGCTCATGAAGACCTAGAGCTCATTTGTGGAGGCTCATCCTTGGAATATGCAAGCCAATTTCTATAGTATAAGGGTCCCCACATAGTTATGCATGAATGATAATCTCTATGAAGTACAAATATAACAATGGAGTACGAGTGTGGATCTTTCAAAAGGAATAGTAGCGTTTACCCCTTCTCTCTTTTATTTATTTTTTCTGCCTTTTCTCTTTTTAGTATTTTTGTGGCCTCTTTGGCTCTTTTTATTTATCTCTCATTTGTCCTCTTTGAGATCTTTTGATTTTGTCCTCTTTCGGATCTTTTCCTCACTTAAGTGCAACACTATATATTTTACAAGAATATAGAAGATCTTCACACTTTACAAGAAGTCATCAACATAAAGAAAGAATGAAAACTATCATGACGCATGCAAATGTATGCCTCTACCAGTGTAGCAGGATATGCAATGATACTAGCGCGTCATGTAGCAATCATAAGGGCAAAGTCCAACTAGCATGCGGCTCCTCGATCAAGCAAAAGCTTGTATGACATGAAGATCAAGTCATGAGATGCTGGATGTTGCATGGCAATGTATCTCGGAAAGGCTATGGAAATTCCTTGATAGGTAGGTATGGTGGCTATTTTGAGGAAGATATAAGGAGGTTTATGATGACAGAGCGTATCATGCCAAGAGTTTGGATGCACCGGCGAAGTATGCGCCAACTCTCAAGATGCGAAAGGGCAATGCACGGTACCGAAGAGGCTAGCAAAATATGGAAGGTGGAAGTGCCAACAATCGAATACTCGCATTAGTCCGAAGAACTCATGCACTTATTATTGGTAACTCTCTATCTAATTGGGAGGTTCACAAAGAGACGAGTACCCCGAGGAGGAGTTGTAAGGCCCGATATGCGGTACTATTCCAGATTTAGATGTTTCCATCCAGATCCGGGGACGAAGCACATATCGGTCCCACCGTGACATATAACAATGCCATATGCCCCGGATTTCCAACATGATATCACAACATTACAACTACAAGGATACAACATCTCATACAATCGGCATACAACTGCCTTAATTACAATACATCAGGGGAAGATACATGTCTGAGTACAGACTACAATCAAATTCCTAGTGGCAAAGGTAAAACACACCATTCCCAAGTCCACACGGGTCCAGGCTCTCCGCCGGGATCCGCCTAACTAGGAGTCGTCGAGTCTCCGCGAAGGCGTCCAGAAGAAGGGTCGTCTAGCTCCTCTGAAGTCCAAGATCGTTGCATAACGTGCATAAATGAGAGAAGAAAGGGGTGAGCTATATCAACAAGTTTTTCAACTAACTTCTCACGGTAAGATGGGGGTAGTGGTTGAGGTTGCAGCCGCACTAGCAATATATAAGTGGCTTATGATCTATTTGGTGTAAGATGAGAATCAAGCATTCAATGAGGAATCGCCTCCAACAAGTCTTGCTATCAGCTACTTACACAAACATAACACCTATCCTATCCTTGTACTCCCCTTCATCACTCGATGAAGAAGAAGCAGTCAAGGTATACACACGTCGATAAAGTTTTAGTTATGATTCATTTGATGTTATCTATGAACAAGACGTAGGTTCCAAGTCATCCATAACCGTGGACACGGGTTCTCGAAAACATTTAACCCTGCAGGGGTGTACCAACTACCCACTACAAGGCTCCGCACACACGCCTGTCTCTCTCAGTTGCTACCCATCACAGGCAACCATTTTATGATTTAGTTCCAAGAGATCCGGTACGACAGGTCCCTCTAACTAACAACGCACAAATCCTGGTGGCCCCCGGTGAGTCGACATCCAACTCAAAAGCCAGTCGCGCTCTCGAATTGGCCTCTACCATCTGGACGAGGTTGGGTTAGCTACCCAAACGATGTGGGCAGCCCCCTAGCTCCCTGGGGTGGACCAATCAAGAGAAACCATGTCTCCGCTGGCCCAAGTTGTTTTAAAGAACATTTGCTAGGAGCGACCCGACACACACACACACACACACGGTTTTCAAATGGTAAATCATCTTGGGCCACCACTATAAATGTTTGGAGCTAGGTAGGTAAGAAGAGGGGACCCCATAGCATCCCACACGCGGTTACGCACGCTCGTCAAGAGAAACAATACCTAGAACCCGGGTCCTAGGTGACTCGAATGGAACAAAGCGTCGGGGCGGGATAGCCTAGACCTTCCATCCTTCGTCGAGTATAGTCAACCTTATAATAATCACATCATCCACGATAATATAATACTGTGATAGCCCAATCCAAGGAGTAGCAGGAGAACAGTTGATAACATCCTAAGCATGCATACTAAGCAGTGGTTAAGCAAGCAAGGTACATGGCCAAACAATGGTTTGCTAGGATGTGGGGGACATGGCTATTTGGATTTTAATATGGAGGTTTAAAGGTAAGATGGTAGGATGAAGTAATCGTTCTATCTTATACCTAGGCACAGGTGAGCTGAAAGTTATAAGCATGATATATGCTCCCCCTTACCTGGTGAGAAGACGAAACCGAATGTGTAGTCGATCGCAAGCTCGCATCGTCTCCGAGAGTAACCGTGGAAACACACAAGAAGGAAACACTAGAAAAGGCAATCGACCAGCAAGCATCTATTACTACGGAACAATCACCATCAAGCAAGAACAGGAACGCAACACGAGACAACGCAATACGATACCGCATCTATCATTGAGAGCGGTTACTAACATGTTAAGTGAAATATCGGTCACACACGACGAGACCGCACATTTAGAATGGTTCAAGTTGTTTAGCTACACAACATGAGCAAAGGTTGTTAACATGGCATCTCACTCAAGCATGGCAAGAGGTGAAGCATAAATAAACTATCTAATCTAGTCACTTCAAGTGGGGGGTAAAACCTATACATGGCAACTATTACGGACCCCACGATAATTATTGTATTTGGTACTGTTCTGCCCTAAACATAATTTTATTATTTTTATTAGCAATAAGTATAAGCATATTCATGATCTACACGAAATTCTAGTCAAGTTACATATAAAGAACATTTTAATCGGAGCAACGGTTAAAAAGTTACGGTCTATTACATTTACCGTGGTAAGCAGTGTAAATAGCAGTGAAGCAAGATGTTAAAAAGTCAAACATGGAAAAGGAGCACATTTTATTAATCTATGCGAAAAACGGAGCAACTTTCATGTAGAGAGCGTCGCGATCCGAGCTACCGTTGCAAAGATACGCGCATCGCAAAAAAACATAACACAATCTGCCATTTTAATTATCCAAAATTAGACAAACGTTCTCGGGCCAAAACACCGCTGAACTAGGCCTAACAGTGGGCAGTGCTAGATACTAAAAGACGCGCGTGGGCGCTACACATCACACAGACCTACTGGGCCAAGCCCAACAACACAAAAATAAAATAAAAGAGGGGGGCGAGCTCACCGAGTGGGCCGTGTCCCATGAGCTGGGGCGCGGGATAACGAGCACTCGCCCACTGACGACGGATAGCTGTCGGCTGCGCTGGGCCGCAGGCGTTCGAAGCTGGGCCGGGGAGATATGAGCTGCGGGGGCGCGGGCCACTGGGCTTGGGGCGCCGACCCACCACGGGCGAGCGAGCGTGGAGGCTCGTGCTCCTCCCGAGCGGAACCGCAAGCGGCGGCTGCCAGCTCGTCGCCGACGAGAGGAGGGCCAACGGCGGCGCAGGTCACGGGGGTGGCTAGAGGGGGCGTGGGGCTCCCGGATCCGGCGGGTTGCGGGGGTGCACAGGCGTTGGGAGGTCGTTGGCGAGAAGATCGGTGCGCGACGACCTTGAGCTCGGGTCAACGTCCATGGCGGGCGTCCTTGACGGCGGTGCTTGCGTCCTGGAGAGAAAGATGAGACGAGGTGAGGAGGAGGAGGAGACGCGCGGGGAGGAGGACCCGCTGGGGCGACGACGCTGCGGCGGCGGCTTCCTGGACGGAGTGCAGCGGCGGGTCGAGGCGACGGGGAGACCTTGGGAGGGAGGAGCTCCACGGGAGGAGGCTTTCGGGCGTGGGGCCATACTAGTGATGTGGCACGATGTGGATCGTCCGATCCGGATCGGACAGACCAACTCGATGCGTTTGGATCTGGCGTGGGGAGCCTGGTGGTGCCAAGTGGCGGCGGGGGAAGGGGCAGGTGCGGAAACAAAGGGATTAGGGCTAGGGTTTGTCCATTTTGGCAGGGCAACACCTACTATTTATAGTAGGTGGTTGTTAGGGGTTGTTTGGGCCTCAAAATAATATGTTTTGGGCCCGATTTTCAGGTGGCCTAGAATCCGAAGATAAGAGGGGTATCCGGGAGGCCGTCTAACAACGCACGAGGCATTTTATAAATACGCACCTGGACTTACACCGGCTACTATGTCTGGCGCATCCGACCGATCACCCACTAAACGAAGCCGGAATCGCATGAATTTCGAACCACCGCCTTGATGCACTAAATTGACGTCGTCTACATCGTTTCGCACATAACTGAACGTCGAAACCCGCCCGATAAAATAACTCATTTAAATATAAATGGGGGGTTTTCGTGCCGATTGGTGATGGCTGGTCCTGTGGCGGGAGTTGCGACGGTGATCGGGTGAAACCCGGTGTCGCAAAGGTCATGTGCCATGGTGGAATGGTTCAGTCATGCATGCCGATACGAGAAGGAGGGGGAAATATAATCACTGATTATTAATTTGGCGAAGCAAACACTGCAAAAGAATTATAGCAATCAACAAAATAAAGCAACAAACACTTTTTTTAATTTGGGTGAAAATCCCGGGCTGTTACAGGAGTGTATGGGGGTTTGGTTACCCTTGCGCATCCTCGACCCATGGTACATGAGGATACTCTATATATTCCAACCCCTCCAGAGGTTAGCGATCCATGTAATAGCTAGAATTCTCAACTAATTTTTGTAGTCTTTGAAAATAAGCATGGATTGCCCAAAATGCGACACCTATCAATAATAGGCTCAAGATCTTGGCACCCTAATGTCCAAACATTACTCTAATCAATACCACAAAACTATTGCATGTTACTACTACACTTGCAATAGAAAGCTTAATTACCTACTCATGCAAGACACACAACTCAGTGCAACAAGCCATCTCCCTAAACAAGATAAGCATGAAAACTCAAGAGAGTTCCTAGAACAACCTAAAAAAGCTCTTAAATGATAAGCATGAAAACTAAGAGCTAAGCATGACAACCGCTATGAAAAGATAAAGAACACACACAAAAAGAAAGATAAGCATGCAAGCCTATGTTGTGTTCTAGGGTGGAGTGGAGCGTGTTTCTCTCCCAATCAATGAAGGCTAGGATCCAACTTGTTATGAACAGAAAGAAAAACTAAAAAAAACTAAAAATTAAAGAGTGAGATGCTCCAAGTTTAGCACATAACATATGAAGTGATAAAAATATAGCATGGAGAAGGATGAACTGATGATTGTTGATGGAGAAGGGGATGCACGGGGGCATCCCCAAGCATAGACGCTTGAGTCTCCTTGGATATTTCCTGGGGGTGCATGGGGGCATCCCCAAGCTTGAGCGCTTGACACTCCCGAATCTTCTTTCATCATCTTCCTTCGCATAGTTGAAAACTCCCTTCATACGAAACTCATCATAAGCTGATTAGAGTGGTTAGTACCCATGATAAAATATTTTTTCTCCACTGGAAATAAAGATATTCTTGAAGATTGATGGCGTGGAAGTGCTAATGGCTTCTTGCCCTTCGTTGGTTACCCCAAGTGGAAGGTGAGATGTAGGATAGCAGCAAATTTCCCCTATGTAGAGGATAGGGTTTGTCTCCCGTAGGACTCCGGCGATGATAAGTAGGTGTCAGCGGCGCACCTGACACGGACCTGCACACAATAGAATTAACTTTGCTCCCAATGAAGTTCAGAGAGGTTGTCAATATCTCCCGTCTTGTTGTTTACAAAGGGTCAAACACACAAGGATAATGGTAATGATAATGGTAGCAACTGAAAGTAAATGCGAGAAAAGTAAATAACTTGTAAACAATGATGAGGATATGGACCAGGGTCCCGTGATGTTCACTAGTGATGTCTCTCTCCCAAAAGACGATAAAACTGCTATGCGAGGTAAACAAATTACAGATGGGCAATTGACAGGATTATAAACGCACCGCAATGCTAACTATGTTACAAAAGAAAGGAAGAGGCTCATAACCATGGGAAGTACGCCAAAATAAGTAGACTGAAATCCATCTACATCTACTACTAATCATCCACCTTGAGATATCTATCGAGAACATCTCGCTGGTATTAAGTTGCGAGTCCCACCCAAAGTGTAAACCCAAAGCAACAGACAACTGCATTAAAAGAACTTTGCGTAAAGTAAACAATATTTGGAACCGCGGTTACAAGCACCGTTGTTTTCCCCCTTGTGGCCACAGCACATCCCCTAGACTCATGTTTCTGTCACTCAAGCGTGTCATCAGGGGGCATGTACCCACAATCGAGCATAACGTTCCCTCTTGAAGTTACTATCCACTACTTGGCCAAAGCAATAAACAAAAATGGAGAACATGCAAGAATTAATTAGGAACAAAAATATAAGAGACCAAAACCAAATATATTACTCTATCACGATCTGAACATAATCTCATAATCCATCGGATCCCATCAAACTCAACATAGCAACAGCTGAAGAATTACATATGTGCCTCGATCATGTAGGGCAGCTGACGAGGTCTAAACCATGAAGAACAAAGAGGGGAGGAGAACATCACATAGCTACTGATCACAGACCCGTGGTCCAAGGTAGACTACTCACGGCACATCTGGGAAGCGTCCATGGTGGAGGAGAAGATCCCGGAGGTCGATCCTCCCTCCGGCAGGGTGCCGCGAAGGGTCCTGATGGTGCTCCCAATCTTGGAAGCGCGGCGGCGGCGGAACAGAGGCGAGATTTGAAAATAGGGTTCTGTCTTCGGAGTTTCTTCGTCACGAGAAATAAATAGGCGAAGGGGGTAGCCAAGGGGGCCACCAGGGGTCCAGGCACCCCCTAGCGCGGCCAGGCCCCTGGCCGCGCCAGGTGGCCACCTGGGCCCCTGGTGGTGGCCCTATGGCCCCACTTGGGTGCTTCTGGAAGACTCCGTTACACTGATTTTTTTTCCGATTTTTCCAGAATATTTGGAGCATTTTTTATATGGGGGAAACCTGGAATAGAAAAACAGCAGAAAACAGGAACTGGCATTGGGGTGCACTGAGTTAGTAGGTTAGTCCAAATATGATCAAAAAGTATATGAAAGTGTATCTTGATCATAAAAATATCACACAAAATATGCATGGAGCGAGCAGAAATTATCGATACGTTTGAGACGTATCAACATCCCGAAGCTTAATTCCTGCTCGTCCTCGAGTAGGTAAATGATAATAGGCATAATTTCTGTGGTGACATTCTAGGAACCATATACGAACTTTGAAAAGTAAAGCAATTAAGATATGTAATTCAATTCAAGTCATAACATGCAAGAGTCTATATTAGCATTGAATCAAGCAACGAAAGAACATTAGGTGCAAGAGCTCTCGCTGCCCGTGACTCGAATGTCTCCAGAAAGTGTTTGCGTGCAAGAAGGGGGATAGGGAATACGAGAAAAAAGTATTTTTATGTTAAGAACTCAATCTACTAAAGTTTCACACTTGGACTTCTTTGGAATCTTATCTTGACTCATCCCCAGACCACTAGCCAGGTACAAGTAAATTTGATCCACTCCTTTTTCGATATTTTGAGCACTCATGCAATGGATGAGCGTAAGCATGAGAGTTAACACTTAGGATGGCAAAGAGATAATATGGTGGAGGAGGAATAAAAAAATGATGAGAAAGGCTCACATCAATGAAGACAATCATAGGCAAGAAGGCCAAATGATAGATATGATGTGAGGAGTAGGGATTGCCATGCAACGGATGCACATATGAGCTAAAAATCTCTCCAATGGAACTAGTGGGGGTGCATCTAACTTGCTCGCTCATGAAGACCTAGAGCTCTTTTGAGGAGGCTCATCCTTGGAATATGCAAGCCAAGTTCTATAGTGCGAAGGTCCCCACATAGCTATATGCATGATCATCTCTATGGAGTACAAGGATAAGAGGGAGTACTAGTGTGGATCTTTCAAAAGGATAGTAGTGTTTGCCCTTGCTCTCTTTTATTTCCTTTTCTCTTTTTTCTACTTTTTTGTATTCTTTTTGGTGGCCTCAATGACTCTTTATATTGAACTCTCATTTGTCCTCTTTGGGATCTTTTATTTTGTCCACTTTGGGATCTTTTCCTCACTTAAGGGCAACACTTTAATTTACAAGAGGGTATAGAAGATCTTTCACACTTTACAAGGTACTCAAATCATAAATAAGATGTAGCTATCATGATGTATGCAATGTATGCCGCTGCCAGTGTAGCAGGAACATGTATGACATGAAGATCAAGTCATGAAGATGTGGATGTTGCATGGCAATATATCTCGGAATGGCTATGGAAATGCCTTGATAGGTAGGTATGGTGGCTGTTTTGAGGAAGGATATAAGGAGGATTATGATGATAGAGCGTATCATGCCAAGGGTTTGGATGTACCGGTGAAGGTGGACGCCAACTCACGGAGTGAGAAGGAGGCAATGCACGGCACATGAGAGGCTAGCAAATATGAGGAGGTGGAAGTGTCAACTTTCAATACTTACATTAGTCCGAAGAACTCATGCACTTATTATCGGTAACTCTCAATCTAATAAGGAGGTTCTCAAAGAGACAAGTACCCCGAGGAGGAGTGTATGGGGTTTTGGTTATCCTTGCGCATCCTCGACTCATGGTACGTGAGTGCACTCTAATATTCGACCCCTCAGAAGAGTAGTGATCCATCTAGTAGCTAGAGTTCTCAACTAGTTTTGTAGGTTTTGAAAATAAACACGGATTGCCCAAAATACGACACCTATCACTAATAGTCTAGAGATCTTGACACCAAAAGTTCAAACATTACTCACATCAATACCTCAAAACTATTGCAAGTTACTACTGAAATTAAATAACAACCTCAATTACCTACTTCTCAAAAACAAGACATAACTCAGTGCAACAACCAACTCTCTTAACAAGATAAACATGAAAACTAAAGATAGTTCCAGCGACAAACTAGACAAAAGCCAAGGCTCTTGCTAAGACAAACTAAGACTAAAACTAGATAGGGCAGTAGTTACGAAAATATAAAGACCACACAACAGCAAAAAGATAGGCATGAAGAATCCTATGATGTGTTCTAGATTTTGAAAGTGGAGCGTGTTTCTTCCCACACAAAGTAAGACGGGATCTAAATTGTTATGAACAGAAAGAAAAGCTAAAGAAAACTAAAAATAAAACCTAAGAGCGAGACGCTCCACGCATAGCACATAACGCATGAAGTGATAAAAATATAGTGAGACGAAGGACGAACTGATGATTGTTGATGGAGAAGGGGATGCACGGGGGAATCCCCAAGCTTAGACGCTTGAGTCTCCTTGAATATTTGTTGGGGATGCATGGGGGCATCCCCAAGCTTGATCTCTTGACACTCCCGAATCTTCTTTCATCATCTTCCATCGCACACTTGAAAACTCCCTTCATACACAACTCATCATAAGCCGATTAGAGAGGTTAGTACCCTTAATAAATAATTTCCCCCACTAGATATAAAGATATTATTGAAGAGCTACTGTTTAGAAATATTGCCAAAAGGTTTTTGCAAAGAAAAAGCAAGCTTAAGGTTTGCAAAAGTTAGGAGAGACAAAACGCGGCAGAATCTGTGAAAAACAGAACAACAGGTAGTAAAGAATATTTTTAGGGGTACTTCTGCAACTCGAATCAAAAAACTCGGAACATACGAAAGTTCCGTGATTGTATAGAGCATGCTGTGTAAAAAATTCAGCTCAAAAATATGAACTGGTGATTTATTCTGTTTTTTCCCGTCATGAGGACAAAATCTGTTTTCTGGACAACATGTCACAACTTTCACTTCCCTTGTCATAAGAGGCTATACTTGGCACAAAGCTTGAAAAATAAAGATACAATGATGTTGCCTCCCAACAAGCGCTTTCTTTTACGCCTTTAAGCTAGGCATAAGGCAAAAGAAGAATCAAGTTTTGTCAAGAGAAAGAGAATAGCTAGCCCGTGTAACGGACTCAAAAGGTAACTTGACTTTCTTTCTAGGTAAGTGTTACATCCCCTTTTTGAGAGGGAATTGGAATTTTATATTCCCCTCTTTCATGTCAATGATAGCACCAACGGTGCGAAGAAAAGGGCGTCCCAAAATAATTGGACATAAAGGTTCACACTCTATATCCATAATAATAAAATCAACGGGAACATAATTGTCATTGACAATGATAAGAACATCGTCGATCTTCCCAAAAGGTTTCTTTATGGGAGAGTCGACAATGCGAACACCAAAAGAACATGAATAAAAAGATTTCAATTCAAACATATCATACATTCTTTTGGGCATGACGGAGGTACTAGCTCCAACGTCACATAAAGCATATCAAAAGAAGTTATTTAATTTGATTTTTATCATAGGGTTCCAACCATCATATAACTTCCTAGGTATGGAGGCTTCTATCCTAAGCTTATCCTCCCTAGCTTTGATAATAGCATTTGTGATATACTCCGTGAAGGCAAGATTAAGTGCGCTAGTATGGGGGTCTCTTAACATTTTGTGTAATAAGATGATAACTTCTGAGAGGGAGCAACTATCAAAATCAATATCACTACTATCAATGGTGGTAGTAGTGTCATCTAAGCTCACTTGTTTGAAACCCTCTAGGAGTTTCTTCTTCTATGGTTGAGGTATTAGCTGTTGGGGAACGTAGTAGAAAACAAAAAATTTCGGCCTACGAATCAAGAACCCAAGATCATCCAAGAAGATTGCATACAAGGTTTTAGGTCATGGCTCACCAACCGATGTAGCGGAAATAGAGTTGGTGAAGACCGTTGGTGCAGATCTCCGCAGCTAGGAATTTCAATGACCTCCCAACCGCGAGGATATCGATCTCGCGTACCGTCCCACGATCCGTTGCGCGATCTGTCCCGCGAACCGTCCCGCGATCTGTCCCGATCAAGTCCCACGAACAAGTCCCTCGAACATGATCTCCGAGGAAGAAGAAGGACCTCGAAGAAGGATCAAAGCTATGATCCCTCTACCGGTATCCACACATCCCGATGTAGCAATCCAGCAGCGCTCCGCCGTCCAGAGAAGAACGCCACCGAGAGAAGCTAGAGGGAGAAGAGCCTAGCGGCGTCCGGACTAGAACGATCTAGCCCGAAGAGAATTAGAGGCGCGTGGGATTTAGCTGGGGCAGCCTTGGGGCTTTTCTGGTGTGTCTTTGGGGCTACCCCTGCCCCCGAATATATAGGTGGAAGCCTGGGGTCGCAACTTGGGCGAGGGTTCTCCCCAAAGTCGGTTTTGGCCACCAGGAGGAGTCCAACACGGATTCCACGCCGAAACGCCGCGGACCCCGGCGTCCTGGTCCAAAACGCCAGGGACCCTGGCGTCTGGGCCTTGGACTCAAGGAAAGTCCTTTTCCTTCCAAGTTACGACCTTGTGGACCTTCCTAGTTGGTCTAACGTCGGTTTCCGCGGTTTGGAGAGTTCCTTAACCCTCCGGATACTTCCATAAGCTCCCGGGAACCTTCCGAAACCTCTCGGAACATTTCTAGAAGTCCCGAAACAATTTCCCGGATTTTCGTAACCTTTCCACAACTATTACCGAATGTTGCAAAACCTTCCGAGACTATCACGGATGTCTTGTTACCACTTCAAGACTCTTCTTGAATGTTCCGGAATCATTCGAGACCGTTCTCGAATATTCTAAAACCATTCGGCACCACCTAGAACACTTCTAGTGCTACCCAGAACACTTACGGTTCCACCCGAAACAATTTCGGTACCCTTTCTCTTTTCATCTCCTAGTTCTCTAACAGATTACTACTCGTTAAGTGTGTGACCCAATAGGTTCGGTATAATGCGGACATGACTCAGAACATCTTCCGGACATAGGTCAACAGCCTTTTGTCAATAGCCAATAATCAACAGCGGAGCGATGGACACCCATGTTGACTCCCACACATACACGAATAAACTTCGAGTGAACCTTTATGTTTAGTCATGTACCATTCCCTTTGCTTCGTGATATATGACAAAGTTAGAGGAGAGATGTTTGGCACCCATGTGTAACAACTTCTTGAACACAAGCCACTTGTTATCCTCTTTGCTCGTTTGTCTCTATTTCTCATTATTGTATTCCGGTATCACCGTGATTAAATCACAATGCGTCTGGCCAGACTAGAATGGATACCGTCATACCGAGTGGGCCCAAAGTCAATATCTCTTCATCGTGAAGGAGCAAATCCCATTCTTGATCTATCACAGTCACTAGCCACACCATCTGACATACCCAGAACTTATTTTACTACTTCCAATTTACGGGAGGATTCATCTAAGAACCAAAGCATGTCTTCCTGTGTGAAGCAACTCGATACTCTCATGGTCTAAGGAATTACGTATATGATAACATTTCATGATATGACTTATAACGTAGTTACGATGTGATCTCTAAGTATATCATTCAATACTGGGGTTGGTTCAACATCATTGTTCTGCTAACAATATGTTCCCATTGCTACTGACATCCTTGTTACAAGAACAATGTCCATGATTAAGAAAATGTAATCATCAGTTAACACATGAGCTGGTCTTAGAGGCTAAACCAGGAACTCTTGGTGTTTACATTTCCACACATGCAAGTGAGTTTTCTTCTGAATCTCATAGTCAGGGTCATTGCAATTATAGCACAGAAATATAAACATTAATTACGAACGTGGAAATATATATATAATAACATTTTATTATGGCCTCTAGGGCATATTTCCAACAGTCTCCCACTTGCACTAGAGTCAATAATATTATCAGTGCTTGAGCACCTTACACCTATGGCATACCGGTGTAATACATGCTTCATTTGTGGTATATACTTCATCATCGGATCTGACGCTTCAGGCCCATTTGTATCTTGCATATCTTCGCGTTTTCACGCTATCATAAAATTCACTAATTTTATCAGTTTAGCTTTGTATATGTTTGAATCATTTGGCAGGACCTTGGTTCCTTTAGAATAAGTCATGAAATCATTCATCAATGTTCCATGAGCTTCAAGCATCTTGGAAACCATACCATGTTCATAAATGAACTGATAATTCAAAATACCCTCCCTTGTCACTTCTATAAGCAACAATATACTTAGCCTCTGTTATAGAATTCGCCACAGTATCTAACTTAACACAGTTCCTCCATACTGTGCCACCCTTATGTGTGAAACATATAATCCCAATTAAAATCGAAAATCGGTCGAAGTAAGTATGAAGACTGAATTGGTGTAACTATTTACATCAAAAATTCAGCTGGTGTAACTCATTACAACGAGCTCTTCATTCTCTCCATTTTCCGAGAAACATATCTTATCTATCATAAGTTTAACTTTTCACTGTTTGTCCAATGATCAACATATTGATCACTTTGGTATCTTGCTCACAACCTTTTGGAGCACTGGACATATCTGGTTGTTTTACATATTATGGTGTACATGATTAATCCAAACACACAGGTGAGTGGAGTTCAATTCACGTGTTTTTTCTTATCTGTGTTTATGAACACCGATTTCCGCAAACAACTTTTCACCGTGACCTCGGCAAGAACATCCTTCTTGGCGTATTCATACTAAACTACTTTAGTATCATGTCAACATGTAATGTTGGCTTTAGCATGATCAGGCACTTACTATCTACATAGATCACTGTGCTCAATACTAATGCTATATTAGCCCAAGTTCTTCAACTGAAAACTATTTCCAATGAAGTCCTTATTCGTGTCAAGAAATTTATATCATTTCCAATCAACAATATGTCATCTACATAGGGTTTTAGAAATATCATTCAGCTCCCACTTACTTTCTTGAACATTCAAGCATCTTCGTTATTCCTGATGAAAACAAACTCTTTTGGCAATTTCATCAAAACGAAAATTCCAACTCCATTATGCCAGCTTCAGTCCATCACTAGACATCCAAGGCTTGCATCTATTTTAGCATCCTTTGAATCGACAAAACATTCCGGTCGTATCTGTAAGAGCAAAGTTTTGCCCCAGTGTGTTTTGGATATTGTTGGACAAGACTGTATAGGAACTAACAATGTTTTCTAGTGTAAACAGTTGCATAGGTTCCTGAAGGACAAGCCATGTGATAAAGCTTCAGTGAAGGTTTTCAAGTTATCGATGCATTAACCTCGGAGCGAAGTTTAATCACGAAGGTTGACCCCCAAAAATGAAGGTGTCCTGAAGCTCTACTCATTGAAGGAAATGAAGAAGACGTCGCAAGACTTAGATGTTTTTTGTGTAGTTCTTTTTCTGTTCTTTGAGTCTTAGGACAAACCGTACTATCAAGAGGGGTATTTAGTTTGTGGACATCGAAGTCATTGAGATATGCTCAGATCAAATCCAGACCATGTGAGAAGCCTGAGTGAAGAAATCTCATGTGCACTAAGTTAAGCTTCGGTAGCAAAGATTTCGTTCTTTGGCTTCTGAAGCAGAACTAAGTCCGTGAGTCAGCTTTACTTGTTCCTCAAGTAAAGTTGCACATTGATGACAAATCCGACCGTTGTGGACACGTGTCAAGCTGTCACCTCAGGTCAGTTTGGTCATTCCGCACCTCGGGATCGACAACTATAAATACGCCGCCCCCTCCTCCATTTGCGGGTGGCTGCTCTGAGATTATCCCAAGAGAGACTGTAGAGAGCAACCCCAAAACCCCCACCGAAGCAAAACCCAAAATCCAGATACTTTAACCTAAGTCCCATTGATCTGAGTAGATTCGAGATGACTTAGGTGAAAGCTTGCTAGCCTTTTTATCTTGGAGAACTGCAATTCTCCTAGACGGTTAGAGAGTTGTTCTTCAGAGAGCGAAGAGTAATTGTCGCCTCGAAGTCCAGTTTGTCAAAGGTTTCGGTGATTTCCTTAATAATCAACCACGAGTGAAGAACTGATCAAGCTCAAGGAGTTTGATGCAGTGGAGCAACGGTCGGAGAGAGATTTGCTCTAGGTGTTCAATCACCAGTCCCTCCAACCAGACGTAGCGCTTTGCAGAGCGTGAACTGGTCGAACATACATCGCCGAGTCCCAGTTCGTTTTACTTCAAGCATTTACATTCAGTATTGCATTTGCTTCACTGTTATGCTTCAATGTGTTTTGAGTCACTGCATTTAGTTTCGCTTCCAGTTATTCTTCGCTATTCCGCACTGCTTATGCTTCACTTCAATAGTTTCAGTAGAAAATTTTGAAGTGATCATTCACCCCCTCCCCCTCTGATCACATACTTGGACTTTCAATTGGTATCAGAGCTAGTCACTCCCTACACTCTGTCTGTTTTGGATTAACCTCCTGGAGTGTCTTCAAGTATGTCTTCTAGTATGTCTTTCGCAGCTATTCGCTCTGGCGAACCTATTCCTATTTTGAATGGGAAGGACTACCCGTACTGGAAGGACAAGATGAAAATAAATATCATGGCTATCAACTCAACTTCCTGGCAAGTTGTCTTGTATGGAGTCATTGTTGCCGATGAGAAGGCCATCACCCCTGAAGAAGCAACACTGATTGATCTTGATTCTGTAGTCTGGGTTTTCATCACCAATCACTTGACACCTGAAAAGTATCATGAAGTGAAGAATATTACAACTGCCAAAGGTGTCTGGGACTATCTTGAAAAGATTGGTGAAGGTGTTTCTACCCAGAAAGATGCCAGAATTGACACACTCCAAAGCAAATTCTATCGCTTCAAGAGAAACGAGGGTGAAAAAGTCAGCTCCATTTACAGCAGACTCACAACTCTTGCTAATGAGCTGATTTCCCTCGGTGCTGATGACATTACTCCTCACTCTGTTGTGAGAACTTTGCTTCGCTCTTTGGATGACTCGTTTGATCACATTGTGCTGATGATCAAGGAAAGGACTGATTTCAGACGTCTTGTTGCTGCTGATATTCTTGAGAGACTCACTACCTTTGAAATGGAAGAAGAAGAGAAACGTGACATAAATGGTTCACGAAGAAAAACTCATGCTTTGAAAGCAAAAGCTTCACATAATTCTTCACCCGAAGTCAGTTCTGCTTCAGGCATCGAATCAGATGATCCTGCAAGTATTGGGAAGGATTTGGCATTGATCATGAGACGCTTCAATCGCTTCCAAAGAAAAGGTTTTTCTTCACCGAGAAAGAGTTATTCTTCAAGAAGCTCCATTCACTCATCTCACCGTTCATCCTCAAAAAGCTCTCCATCAAAAGACAACTGTTGCTATAAATGCAAGAAACCAGGTCACTACATTGCTGATTGCCCTCTATGGGAAGCTGAGAACAAAGCAAAGCATTCGCTCAGAGACTCCTCAACCAAGTCCCACAGATCCTCCAGAAGCTATGAATCCAAGAGACATGATTCCAGTTCGAGAAGAGATAAGAAGAAATATTCTGATGATGACAAGAAAAAGAAGTATCACAAGAAGCGTGAGGGTTCTTCATCGAAGACTCACTCGTCTCGTCGAAGCAGCTCTCACCGAGCCAAGGCCTATCTGGGAAAGGAGATGAACTCTGAAGACGAAGACTCTTGGTCCGAAGCTCATTCAGGCTCAAGGTCTGGGTCTGGATCCGAATCAGATGGTGTTGCTGGTTTGGCATTCGCTTCAGCAGATGCTTCAGCAAAAGCTTCGAGTTCATTCTTCACCAACAACAATAGTGAAGATGAATCTCCTTCATATTGCTTCATGGCCAAGGTGAAGGTATCTTCATCGAAATCTAACTATGATACTTCTGATTATTCTTCATATGACAGTGATTCAAAGATAAGCTATGCTAAACTTGCTAAAATTACTTCAATCCAACAAGATGAACTTGATTCACTAAGCAAAACCATTAAGAAATCAGAAACTCTGTTGATCGATGAGATAGAGAAAAGTCAAACTTTAACTAATGAGCATGAAGCTCTGAAAGAAAAGTTTGACGAATTATCCTCTCAGCATGATCTTCTTTCAGTTGATTATGAGAAGCTCACCTATCAATTTCTTCAGAGGAAAATGGCTCTAGAAAAACTGAAAGAGGCTCATGAAGAGTTGGAAAATGTCAATCTCTCTCTCATGGCTCAACAAGGTTCTGAATCAAATCATGAAACTGAATCACCTTGTTTGGATTGTTTGGAACGAAGCAAAATTGATTCCAAAGGCAAAGCTCCTATTATTATTGATGATACTAATGCCTCTGATGAGGAAAATCCTGCTGTTACCGAGGAACTCCTCAGGTTGAAAAACTTATTTGAATCAGGGATGTTCAAAAGTGTGCAAGGTCACCAGTATCTCTGTGATATCTTGAGGAAGGCTCTCCTTCACAGGAATCCCAGGAATGAAAGTGTTGGTTTCGAGAGAAAGATAAACCCTGATGGCACCTATTGGGAACCTGAGCAGTATCCTAAAACTGTTTGGGTCCTTGCGAAGGGGAACCCCATTGATATAGCTAACCTTTCAGGCTTTGATTGCAAGATGAACAAAGCTATTGTAGACGAATCACTTGATTCAGACTACAAGCTCATCAAGGACGAACAGGGAAAGGTTACAGCTGAGTATGTTGGTACTCCTCCTAAGAATGGCTTCTATAAGAGGCAGATATGGGTGTAGAAAGCACTTGTGGAAAAATTGCCTGCTAACCATACTATGCAGGGAAAGTCTTCGGTACCACCGAATAATTTCTATTCTCTTGAAACAAGAAATGATCCTCTGGTGCCCGAATCAAATGTTCCGCAGAAGCAATACTATCGTACTGGTCGTCATACTTATCGTCCTCATAATAATCATTCTAAGATTACATATGCTCATTCTTATGCTAACCATTCTTAGAGGACTTACATTTATGGTGTGCTTGATGGTACACCGAAGCAATACACTCCTGTTCGATTTAATATTGCTTCAACCAGTGCTTCAACATCTTCTCAGTCACCTGCTCGTTTGTGGGTGGTTAAGAAGAACTAATTCTTCTGCAGGGCTATGTCTCCAGTGGATCTGAATGGGTCATGGATAGTGGTTGCACAAATCATATGACCGGAGACAAGGAGTTATTCACCGAAGAAAAATTATCTCACTCTTCACAGAAGTACATTACCTTCGATGATAACAACAAGGGTAAAGTTTTAGGTTTGGGTAAGGTTGCCATATCGAAAGATAAGCACATTGACAAGGTTATGCTAGTCCAATCACTTGGATATAATCTTATGTCTATTTCGAAGTTATGCGATATGGGTATGCTTGTTCTGTTTTCTGCTTCGTGTTGTGTTGTGTTTTCACAGGATGACTATGCGTTTGTCTTCGAGGGTTACCGAAAAGGAGACTTATACATTGTTGATTTTTCTTCGGGCCCTGCTGTATCCACATGCTTGATGGAAAAAGCTTCATCTGGTTGGTTATGGCATCGAAGACTTGGTCATGCAGGGATGAGAAATATTCATAACTTAGTGAAGAAGAATCATGTTATTGGCCTTAGCGAAGTAAAATTCGACAAGGATCGTCTCTGCAGTGCTTGTGAAGCTGGTAAAATTACGAAGAAACATCATTCAGCGAAGACTATCATGACTACTACTCGTCCTCTTGAATTGCTTCATATGGATCTTTTTGGTCCTCAAAATTATGCAAGCCTGGGAGGAAATAAATATGGTCTAGTTATTGTTGATGACTTCTCTCGTTATACTTGGGTTTTCTTTTTGGATGACAAGAGCAAAGTTGTTGAAATCTTCAAGTCATTTGCCAAGAGAGCTCAACCAGAATATGAATTATCTCTGAAGCATATCCGAAGTGATAATGGAACTGAATTCAAAAATACTCATATTGAAGATTTTCTTAGTGATCATGGTTTTACTCATGAGTTCTCTGCTGCTTATACACCTCAACAGAATGGTGTTGTTGAAAGGAAGAATAGAACTCTCATTGAGATGGCCAGAACTATGCTTGCTGAATACAAGACTCCTATTAGGTTCTGGGCTGTAACGACCCAATTCACACCGAATTGAAGTCTCTGTGCTCAAGTGCCAGTCCCTGGATCGAACTCGCTGGCACACACAGTATAACAGATGTATATCAAAGTACAAGTGCATCATTATTACAACGTATGATCCAGAGTAGATAAATAACAAGTTGCATAGCTCAAGGCTAGCTTATTCAATAAAAATATAGTGGAAGCAAAAGCAAATAACGTGGAGTCCCATCAACAGCCACATGCGAACATGCTGAGTGTAGACTCGCAACCCCTAAATGCACCTTACTGGTCGTCTGAAAAACCTGCAACACCGAAGGTTACAGCCCGACAACGGGTCAGTACATCTGATTTGTACGGCAAGTGACACGGAAAAGTTTATATAAAGGACCTACAACTACATGCAAGGTAAGTCAAAGGAAAGGCTTATGGTTTAGTTTTGCAGAAAGCCAATTTTCTCCTGAACTAAACTAGTCAAAATTTTAAGTTGAGTTCTACCTGAAACACACAACAACCCATGCTACTCTTGTCCCATCCAAATTATTATTAGGTGTTCATCTGTCAAGATCATTCATCAACAGTACTGACTAGTTGCTCAAAGTTCGTCCGTAACCGTGGACACGGCTAATCATGATCAGTTTATACGCTCTGCAGAGGTTTGTACACGTTCCCCACTGGACTCAAAACGAAGATTGAGACAAAGACTTTCCGAAGAGGTTGCCTCCACCCTTTGGTAGCCGGTACACCTAACACAATTCTACATCAGCTAGCTACCAGGGCCAGGTTCCCCACAACTTACTCATCTAAACCAGAGCCCATATAGCCAGTTGCTGTACACGGAAGCTACTAGTAATATTGCATGTCTGATCTTTTTGAGCCTGGACGGCGCCCACTGCGTGAGAGGGTAGACACCATGACGCACCCGGTTCACCACCAAAACAAACCATTGGGTGCATTTAACCCCGGCATTGTCCTCAACCGAGCCACAACTACCAGGATGCAACCTGCCCGTCGAGAAGTGATTTCTATTTATTATAAAGTTGCTACACAGTTTATTAAACAGCTCACATGCACTCCATGAATTCTCACAGCCCAACCTCGTCTACAAAGCATAGCAATAAAGTAACAAAACGGCTAGGTTGATCTACAGTAGACAAGTCAAAACATATGGCTATCCTATCTGGTTTTGCAGCAACAGTAGAGTAAACTACCTATCATGCAATAGAGTGATATTTCCTGACATAATGCATATAGAAAATATAGGTATGAGTATGGTCAAAGTATCACTTGCCTTATACATTCGATGAAGATCCTCGCTCTCACGTTCCAGTCAACTCTACTCGTCACACTCCGAGCAATCTATCGTCAACGAAAGAACTCAATAAGCAATCACACCACAATGACAAAAAATAAGATCAACAAAACAATCACTAAAGTTTTAGCAACAAAACAAAAAGGTTTTGAAGTGCAAAGGTGTGGATGTGCTCGAAGGTGATCGGTGGAACGTGAACTCGAGAGAGTCAACGGATAAGAAATTGTCGATACAAGAGTATGATCAAGGAATCATGAAATCAAGGTAAAGATCATAGCAATATGAATGGTATGTGGATATTGCCGATAAGATGTCTCATATGATCCAATATGCAAAAAGAATCACGTGAAACGGAATACTACAACGCAGGTCATAGTAATTGCAACATTGAATTGAATTTGAATATGAAAAGATCAATAAACTGGTGAATTTTTGTGCACACATGATACAAACAGAAGGTACATTGAACGTGTGATCCAACGCAAAAAGAAACGGCACAAACGGGTGCACCGGTACAAAGTTACGGCTGCCGGAAGTTCAAATTTGGATCTGCTTGGGATCCAAATTTAAATACTTCAAACTTCTGTAACACTAGGTCTACTGGCTAGAGAATTTCTACACGGTCGCAACGCAACTGGAATCGCCCAATTCCGAGTTACGGTTAAAAAGTACTCGCGAAAACGGTTTCGGGTGAAAAACGGGGGTACCGGGGGGTTATACTGTAAAAAGGACCGATACATAAATAAAATTTTTGCAAAAAACGCGATCGGGTCCTTGGGCGGTTTGGATCCAGATCTGAAATTTTTTTTTTTTTGCCGAACCGTTTTTTTTTCCAAACTTTTTTTTTCCTAATCTTCTTCTTCCACGGGCGCTGCTCGCACGGGAGGCCCATGGCCAGGAGCTTGGAGCTCCGGCCGGCTCGGGCTCACCGGCTCCGGCCGGCAGGCGAGGGCGGCGGCGGCCGGCGGGCGCGGAGGGGCGCAGCAGGGCGGCGGCGGCGCGGGGACGCGCGCGCGCAGGGCGCGGCTCGCGCGAGGGGCAACGGCCGGCCGTGGCGGCGGCGGCGAAGGCGACCAGGGGCGGCGGCGCGGTGGCTAGGGCGGCGGGGTACTCCGGCGGTGCTCCGGCGAGCACGGAACGGCGCCGCACGGCGGTGCTTCGCGAAAAAAATTACCTCGAAAACGCAACAAAACGCACTCCGGCGAAAATTCCGGCGAAGCTCCGGCGATGACGTCGGCGGCGGCGGGTCCCGCGAATTAGATTAGAGCTAACCCTAAACGCTGGCGAAAATAAACTTAGCCCTAATCGGGGCTATTTATAGCCAGTCCCTAATCGCTCTTTTTTTTTGTAAATCCGAAATAAAAACAAATTCGGTCTGCTGGAAAAAAAACAGACCAGGCCCAATAGGCCCAAAACAATATTAGAAAAATCACGGAAAATTATTTTAAAATTCCGTCTTCGCCAATATTTTTAAAATAATAAAATTGAATTTTTGGCTTGACCAAAATAATAAAATAAAATAAAAACTTTACAACTTATTTTTAAATATTTTTAAATACTTTTCTGGCATTTTAAAAATACCGAAAACTCCGAAAATTGATTTAAAAACTTTTCCAGAGCATAAATAAATTCCAAAAATAATTTTAGAAAATATTTATAACTCTAAAGTAAAATTAAAAAGTCCCCTAAAAATGTTTTAACTATTCTTCAACGAATTAAAAATGGGGATAAGTCCTTTTATATCCTCTCCAGCAAACTGCCATGTGTTGAAAAATGTTAAAAAATATTTTAGGAGAATTCCAAATAAGATTTAAATTTTTTTCCAAACTTTTAAAAAGTTGAAGGAGTCATGTTACCTTCTCTCATTTTATTTTGTTGGTTTTGTTTTTAAATAATATATTCCAAAACACCAACGGTGAATATTAGGGAAAGTCATTTTATTCCCTCTCATTTTAATATTCAATAAACTCCAAAAGTTTTAAATCCCAGAGAAAAATCAAACACATCAATCAAACAATCATTATCTATTTAATTTATTAACATTCCAAAATTCAGAGAATTTTGGGATGTTACATGGGCCGAAGCAATTAACACAGCTTGTCATATCATCAACAAGGTTTACCTTCACATATTTCTGAAGAAGACTTCACATGACCTTATCACTGGTAACAAACCAAATGTTTCGTACCTTAGGGTGTTTGGTGCTCCATGCTTTATTAGAGATATGAATCATAGCTCCAAATTTGCCCCTAAGGCACATGAAGGTTTTCTTTTAGGTTATGGCTCAAACTCTCATACTTACAGAGTCTATAACTCTCACTTTGGGAAAGTTATGGAGACTGTGAATGTGAGGTTTGATGAAACTAATGGCTCTCAAAAAGAGCATTTGCCTCATGATCTAGATGAACCTCCTCTAGATGAAGTGATCAGGTCCATGGCTATTGGAGAGATTCGCCCTGTTGAAGCCAATGCTAGTCAAGCAAATAGGGATGATGATGGTCCAATGTTCCCACACATAGCCCGGGGCGCTGGAGATCAACATCCTGAAGCTAATGATGAACAGGACGAAGAAGTACAAAGGAACGAAGGAAATGCTAATCTCGAAGGAAATGCTGAAGCTGAAGGTGAAGCAGATCCTGAAGCTGAAGTTGAGCCGGAAGCAAATGATTCAACCCTACCACGAGTTCGAAGAAGAGTTGATGTTGACTCGATTCTTGAAGAAATTCATCAACCAGGTCGTCCTACAACTCGTTCTCGTACTCGTTTGGCTAACTTCTGTGGAAATTTTTCGTTTGTCTCCATGTTAGAACCGTCGAAGTTTGATGAAGCCATGAAGGATCCAGATTGGTTAACTGCCATGATCGAAGAACTCAAAAAGTTCGAGAGAAACAAAGTCTGGTCCTTAGTTGATAGACCTGATCCCACGAAGCACAACATCATTGGTACAAAGTGGATTTTTCGCAACAAGCAAGATGAAGATGGTATAGTGGTAAGAAACAAAGCACGTCTGGTAGCACAAGGTTACAGCCAAATCGAAGGTATCGATTTCGGCGAAACTTATGCTCCAGTTGCTCGTCTCGAATCCATTCGTGTTATGCTTGCTTTTGCAAATTTCAATGGTATTCTGCTTAATCAAATGGATGTGAAAAGTGCTTTTCTTAACGGAGAAATCGAGGAAGAAGTGTATGTCATGCAGCCTCCAGGTTTTGAAGACCCGAAGAAACCCGACATGGTGTACAGGTTACACAAGGCCCTCTATGGGTTGAAGCAAGCACCTCGTGCTTGGTACGACACATTGAAGGACTTCCTTCTGAAGAAAGGCTTCAAACCAGGAACCACTAACCCAATACTCTTCACTCGATCTTATAATGGTGATTTGTTTGTATGTCAAATCTATGTGGATGATATCATTTTTGGATGCACTAACACTGAGATCAGCGAAGAATTTTCCAAGATGATGTCGAAGAAATATGAAATGTCAATGATGGGTGAATTGAAGTTTTTCCTTGGACTTCAAATCCGTCAACAGAAGAATGGCACCTTTATTTCTCAAGAAAAATATCTCAAGGATTGCCTGAAGAAGTTTGGCCTCACTGAATGCAAAACTATTAAGACGCCTATGCCTACCAATGGCTTCTTAGATGCAGATGAGAAGGGCAAAGCCTTCGACCAGAAGAAATATCGGTCTATGATTGGATCCCTTTTATATCTTTGTGCATCTAGACCTGACATTATGCTTTCAGTATGTATTTGTGCTCGTTTTCAGGCAAATCCAAAGGAATCACATCACACTGCTGTAAAGCGAATTCTTCGTTATCTTGCTCACACACCTACCTTGGGTTTGTGGTATCCCAAGGGAGCTCAGTTTGATCTCATTAGGTATTCTGACTCAGACTGGGCTGGTGATCGTGTGGATAGGAAATCAACTTCAGGGACTTGTCATTTCCTTGGAAGATCACTTGTGTGTTGGGCTTCAAAGAAGCAAAACTGTGTTTCAATATCTACTGCTGAAGCCGAATACATTGCTGCTGGGTCATGCTGTACTCAGATTCTATGGCTGAAGCAAACGCTGAAGGATTATGGTATTCATGTGAAGAAAATCCCTCTCCTATGTGATAATGAGAGTGCAATAAAAATTTCTCACAATCCTGTACAACACTCTCGCACGAAGCATATTGACATTCGCCATCATTTTGTTCGTGATCATGTTCAGCGTGAAGATATTGTTATTAGTCATGTCAAAACTGAAGATCAACTGGCAGACATTTTCACGAAACCATTGGATGAGAAAAGATTCTGTACGTTAAGGTGTGAGATCAATATATTGGACTCACGACATGTACTGTAAGACCGAACCTTTTTACTTATGTATATACTCAGTTACTTTGTTGCTTACTTATTTAGTTTCGTTGTTTGTTTTTGCTTTGTTTAGTTTATTTTTTCGTTTGGATTTAGTCCTCTATGCTTATCACCTTTTGCTTCGCTTGGTTTTTCTTCGAGGTGATAAGTTTCGGACCCTACCCCTTCTGTTTCTTTTTCTCTCTAACTCTATCTGTCCATATTGGGTGAGCACAATCGAAACGGGAAGTATTTTGCTTCGAACATCATTGAGTTCCGAATCAAATGCTTCCAATTCTTATCGAAGTTTTACTCATGTCGAGGACTTATTCTTCGGTCGTTGAGATCCCGTCAAATTCGGGTCATTGAGATTTTCTTGCGATTCGCCACGAAATCCTCGCCGTAGAATCCGGAGAGACAATCGCTGGGGGCCGTTCGATCTGATCTGACAGCTCCTGTCAGACCGGCCTATATAAGGAATCCCACCCCAGCGAAGCAATCCCACCTCTTCATTCGCATCTCCCCGGAACCCTATCTCCCGAGCGCCGCCAAGCTCTTCGTCTCCGTCGCCGCTCTCGCCGCTTCACTGCCGGAAGAGCGCCGCCGTGGACTTCACGCCGTCGACGAGCACATCCTCTCCGCTCTTCGCCGCCGTAGTTTCTTGACGCCACCGAGTTAGGGTACGCCAAGCCTCGGTCCAATCTCCATCTCTGTTCTTTCTTTTCCAGATTGGATCCGTGTTCTTAGTCTTTTTGGTTTAGGTTTGTTTGATCCGTTGGATCATTGCACCGTTGTGAAACCTGTTTCTGCTAGTCAAGGTTTCCTCCTCGTTTCAGGTTAGAAGCTAGGGTTAGTATTCATCTGTTCCGTGTTAGGGTTTCTGCTCATCTTGTGTGAGATTAAATCTAGCTCAGAACAGACCGGAATCCCTACCCAAAATTCTTCACTGAATCTCCTGTCAAAATTGTTTTTGGATCGAAACTTTTGCTGGTGCTCATTCCATACTCGCCTTTTGCCCTCGCTACCTTTGTGCTGTTCACAGGATGTCTGAAGAGTTTGACTTCGGTAATGAGTCTCCAAATCTCGATCACATCAACGAAGCCGAACGTACTGCTCCGAAGAAGAAAGGAGGAAGAACAAAGGAAAGAAACAACGCCAGAGGCATCCCCGAATCAATTCGCATTGCTCTGGGTTATGACACACCTCCTGAAGAGACCAAGGATCAGCGCAAGAACCGCTTGAAAAACATTCGCAGGTACTGGGCTGTTCGATGGTACAAGTACAAGAGCATCCCTACCTGGAAGTGGACTATGCAGTTTGCCTTCAGTCCGCCCTTTCGGTACTCTTCAACCATGTGCAGTCAGTACACTGAAGAGAATCGTCACCTGTACTACCCTATTCCACCGAAGCTTCCTCACCCCAACACCCTCAAGACACCAGATGATTACCCAGAAGAGAAAGAACGATTGAGACTTGCAGCTGAAGCCAAGAGGCTGAAAGAAGAGAAGAAGGCAGCCAAGTTGGCTGAAGCTGAAGCCCAAGGTGCTGGGCAAAGCTCAAAGAAGAAGAAGAAGCTGAAGAAGAAGTCTTCTTCTCCACCCCATGCTACAACAAAGGATGAAGAACATGCCAGACTAGAGCAAGATGCTCTGGAAGATTCCATCATGGATGAATCCAATGCAGCTGATGATGAAACTGAATTCGAAGCAGATGACGAATCGGATGATCCTGCTCCCCCCAAGAAGCAAAAACTTCAGATCCCACTGAAGAAAAAGCCAGGAGAGAAACCTGAGGCTAAGGTCAAGCCTTCTGCTCGTCCTACTATTGATCTCTCAAACATGGTTGTCACGAAGCCCTTGGACTCCAAGCCACCGGCTGATGCCCCCGACTCTGAGAGGCGATCAAAGCAGAAGCACGACCCTGCCAAGAGACAACCTGCAAAGGCTTCAGCAACAACGAAGCCCAAGCAGTCTGCTGCAGCAAATACTTCAGCGAAGCACAAGCTCACTAAAGAAGTATTGAGACAGAAAGACCTCGAAGAGGCACTAGAGCGCAACATCCTTGCCAGAAGAGCAACTGACCAAAAGAAGGCAGATGAGGATGCTGCCAGACAGAAAAAGGAATTGGACTCAGCCAAGATGGCTGCAGAGAAGGCTGAGACGAAGCGCAAGCTCGCCGAAGCCGCAAAGAATGAAGAGAAAGCAGCTGCTGAAGCTAAAATGCTTGCTGATCATGAAGCTAAACGCAAGGCTTCATTAGAGAGCCTCAGAACGAAGAAAGCTGAGAAAGCTGCTAGGGCAAGCCAGAAGAAGCCCGTAGTTGATATGACTCCCTCAGCTATTCCTTCGAAGCAGAAAGGCATATCTTTGTCTGAAGCTCAAGATGAAGCTGATCCTCAGAGTGACCATCCTTTCCCTGACTCACGTGAAGGCGATCTCTGGGATCAGTTGGGCATCCCTGAAGCCCTTTGGGAGAAGTGTGCAGCTGAAGATCCTGATGCTGTTGATCTTGGAGAAGTGTACATTTCAAGATCTATCGAAGCTAGGATCACTACTATGATCAGTCAGCTAAAGGATTTGCATTCAAGAGACAGGGCTGAAATGAAAAAGATTCACAACTATCAGAAGCGAGCTGAATCAGAACCTGTTGAAGAATTCAAACAGCACGCCCTGCAATTGCTTCAACGTGTGACAGAAGTTAATTCCACCACCAAGGACAATATCAAAATCTACAAAGGCAAAGTAAAGGCCGCTGTAGATGACATGGTGAAGAGCCATAATGCTTCCATTATGGAAAGGGATTCGAGGAAACGTAAGGCTTCGCCCGAAGCTGAACGAGTTGTTGCACCGGCTCAATCTCCTAAGCCTGCTCCATCAAAGGCTACAGGACCGTCACCGAAGAAGAAAACCACCAAGAGGCGCAAGATTACTTTGGCCTCAGCCGCAGACATGGATACAAGTGATGAACAGCCCCCGGAATCTCCTGAAGCCGTTCCCACTCCTGCTCCGAAGCCAAAGCCATCCAAGCCCGCATCAAAGCCTTCAGCTCCACCCACCAAGACTCCCGCACCTCCTCCTACCAGAACCACCCCCAAGCAAACTCCACCCCAGAAAGCTCCTACCCCCACTCCAACGCCTGCACGAAACCCCTCACCTATACCACCTCGAGTTCCCACACCCATCCGTGCTCCAACCCCCGAACCACAACGGATTCCCACTCCACCAGTTGCTCCCGCACCACCTCCATCACCTCCCCGTGAAGCTAATGCTCCATCACCAACTCACTCCAGAACCCATGTATCCCGAGATTTTCCCCCTGCCAGAACAGTTCAAGAGTCTGAAGCACATGTGCCCGACACCGAAGCACATGATGACGAAGACGAACAAGTACAAATTCTGAATCCGTCGCAAGAGCAAGCGCTTGTAGTCGCTCAATCTGCTGGCCCTTCAAGAGCTAACCCTATTGCTCCTCTGCAAAGAATTCGTGACCGTTCGCGCCCCTGCCAAGATACCCAGCTTGACTCCAATTACCCTCGTGAAACTTTTCCTATTTTTAAGGGTGCTGGATATTCTTCAAGGCATGGCCCGGAATTCAACCTGGAACAACATAGGAAGCGCCATCGATTCTTTGGTGTTAGTCCATATGCTTCTGACCGCACAGCGGATGATCTTCGTTTTTGGACTGCTGAACAACAAGTCTTATACACCAAAGTCTTCTGCCAGCAAGGAGTTCTGTTTAGGCACAAGTTTTTGGACTTGCGAAGTCTTTCCACTGCATCATGCTTTCAGAACCTCCTCGAAACTATTGAAAATCAGAATTTGACTCGGTTGTTTGCGTTGAGCACTCCTTTCAACTCAGAGATCATCAAGCAATTCTATGCAACCCTTTATGTGTCTGGTGATGCCAATGAACCCAGCTCATGGACGCTGGAATGGATGATTCAAGGCAAAGTCTTCAGAATGTCCTCTGCCGAATTCATGGAAATTGTTAACATCCCAAGGCACTCTGGAGTCCACGAAAAGATTCATATTGCACCTGATCTGTCTGAAGAAGAATTTTCCACTCTGTTGGATCCTGAAGCCACTGATAACCACATTCCTCAAAACATTCGCCCGAAGCATTTGAATTTCAGAGCGTGAACTGGTCGAACAAACATCGTCGAGTCCCAGTTCGTTTTACTTCAAGCATTTACATTCAGTATTGCATTTGCTTCACTTTTATGCTTCAATGTGTTTTGAGTCACTGCATTTAGTTTCGCTTCCAGTTATTCTTCGCTATTCCGCACTGCTTATGCTTCACTTCAATAGTTTCAGTAGAAAATTTTGAAGTGATCATTCACCCCCTCCCCCTCTGATCACATACTTGGACTTTCAGTATCACGTATACGTCCTTTGTTATATTTCCGGGTAGGAACTTTGTTTTGACGTTCATTCTACCATATCCTATAAATGAGATATGTATTAATTGCTAATATAACCCGAATTGACTAAAGCATCTCTATATTTCGCCGTAGTCAACGTTTGAACTTGCTAGAAAACAATTTTCCAACGAGTTGAGCTTTATGGATAAAACAATTTCATCCGAATCAATTATAGATCCATATATATATTCTTCAGACTTTTAGTCTTTCAGAGGGTCTACCAAGTTCAAAACTTGACTTACTTCCATGGATACTATCTCGGATTATTTGGCATTTAGCCAAATCCCGGAGTCAGGGCCCATCAACGCTTCTTTGTATATCACAGGTTTATCATTGTCGAATAATAATATCTCGTCTTACATATCATGAATGTTTGTACGACTTTTGTCTAACCTGTGTGGTTCAGCTGCGCACTTATTTGAAGATTCAACAATCTTTAACAAGTTGCACTGTCCTCCCACTCACTCTTTTGTAAGAAACTATTTTCTTCCAAACACATTGTTCTTAACTGCAAACAGTTTTGCTTTTCTGTAGTGATAGAGGAATACCAAGCCTTTTGGAATAACCTTAACAAAGTAGCACTTATCTGATTTGGTGTTTTGAGCATGTCAAACACATGTCTCATATACCCAAATTTTAAGAAAAGACAATATGGTTTTAACACTTCCATTCCACATCTAATATGGTGTCATTTCAACAGATTTGATGGTGCTCTTTTCAGTGTAAAAGCCGTAGTCTCTAACGCATAAATTTAATAAGTATAATGGCAAATTGATAAACATCATATTGGATCTTACCGTGTCATACATGGCTTGATTACATCTCTCGAACACTTTACTCATAGTGGTGTTCCGGGAGACGCATGTTATGACACTTCTTCACAACTCATCAGACGTTCGCTAAACTTGTAACTCAAATATTACTTTCTACAATCTAATTTGCAGAAGCTTTATTTTCTCATTACAATGAATTTCTATTTCACTCTAAAATTCCTTGAAGATTTCAAAGATTTCAAACGTATGTCTCTATTGAACAGATATCCACATATCTACTTCAACTCATGAGTGAAGATAGGGAATCCACTGCACACAACTACACTTATTGGACTACACACATCATCATGTACGATTACCAATGGTTTAGTTGCCCGTTCATGTATGGCCTATCAACGGTGTTTTAGTCACATTACTTCGAGACAAAGATCGCAAGCGTCAAGTGATTCGTAGTCATATGACTCGAAAGTCCATCACTTATGGAAATTCTTCATGCATGTTATGTCACTTGTGATAAACGGCAGTGCCACATCTATGTGGTATTTCTGTCAGTCTTGCGACGTTTAGCGTGAGTGTTATGGATGTTTAGTATTATTATCAAGATTCATAACATACAACCTATTCATAATGGAAGTATGGCCTTTACGTTATTCATAGCTTTGAACAACTCTCTTGCAACAAACATGATTCAAAATGATGTTTTGCAACAAGGCTAAAGTGTAGTAACAATTTACTCAACTCTAAAATGAATTATGAAGATAATCATAGAGTCAACACACGGTATAGTAAACCTTTTACCGTGTTCCCGAGCGTGTCAAAACTCATCATTAGCTAGTCATAAAGGCCATAGTATTTCTTGCATCGAGTTGCAACAATATGCAATCGATTGTGATATTCCGGTGATCAACAGTTTAATCATAATATACAGAATCCACAATTAACTGCTTAATCATGATTCCCAAGAATTACATCTCTTGACCAGCAATGAATTCATCTATAACTCCGTATGACTTTCATTTCTGAGCTGGATATTCTAGTCTTCTTTTGTTTTGCCTTTATACGTATCATAGTTCTATTTCCAATGTCACTCCTACTCACAGAAAATCACACATGATCAAGGGTGGCACAGGCCATGGACTTTCCGGCGTATGAGTCTTACTAACATCCTTTGGACTTCCTTTCCCTTAATTCTCATCATCATATGATCGGTGTTCTTCTGGATCCCACACTTATCAGTTTTGTTTAGAGCACAGTGAACATTTTCACTAATGCTTACAATCATACATTGTACTAGATATCTTATATCCAACATTAATTGTCTTACTACTGAAAACAATTTTTCAGTTCCATGAATATAACATAACTATCCCAAACGTTTCAAAGTTCGGGTTTCATCGTGGTGAAGATAATGCACTTAGCTGTGGTGGAATTCTAGCATTTTGGATTATGGACGTGTGTCACATCATCCATAGCATCAGCGGGAGAGCATAAAAAATTTGCGATAGGACATGGTCCTTCTCGGCACTATTGAGGATAGTCCTCACAATACGGTACCAATCGTAAAGTTTTTACCAGATAATACAGTTAATCAAAAACAATTGGGAAGGTGGTAACACGAGCCATTATTCTACAACGATAATGCAAATACTAAGACTTTGTTCATAATTAAGTTGCACTTGTGATTAATCAATTTAATTACTAAGTGTGCTCCCACTCAGATCAATATCTCTCGTAATTGATGCTAGAGCGATTCAAGATCCAAACCAATCGTCCGCCATTGATGTGACATCACTGATGACTTAGACTGGACCGGTAGGCCAACTTGCCAATCACGCCAAAGGTGATTCTTGTTCATCTTTCGATGGGCGTGTTCCGGTAGCAAACTTTTATCCAAACCGTCAAGATAACCAAGTGTAATGTGCTGTGTGTTCTTTTAACACACCCGTCTTTTATGCGTCACACCGTGTGCACCCATGTGACATGACCTGCTCCGGTGTGAAACATAGTATAGACGGTGCTACAGTTGGGAGAACACTATCAACTTGATATTGTTTTGCGAGAGATCACCCTAATAAAATACGACTACCGCGCATCAAACAAGGGTGAATCAAAGGGATAAACATCACAGTTCATAAAATTATGTGATATACTATAGCCATTTGCTTCGTGAAGTCTTCATTGTCTTCACGTCGTCGTGGTTGAAGTCACTGTGTCCACCAACTTTGTCCTTGGTGCCGGGACCAACACCACGGCTTCCGGCATGTGCGTCGGAGTCCACCTCCGCATCGTAGCTCATCACCTTGCATCTATCTATTGCTTTGCCTCGAGCTAATAAACAGTTCTGGCACGCAGGACATAATTAAGTGACAATCATATGACTCCAGTCATCATGCCGTACCACGACACGCAGGTCGCGAATAAATATTACATAACATATAGCATCTCATACAAACACATTGCAAATCTTGAAGGCTATACCACATCACATGCATACTCTGCAAAAACAAGTTAGATCGCCATCTACACTGGTTGTTGCAAATTTTATCGTGGTTGATTAGCAGGTTACAGCAAACGTTGTTCCCTAAACAAACCAAACACGATACTTCAATGTTGCTAGTTTAACGTTCGGGGTGCGTGTAGCAACTAATGCCACAAGCCAAACTTCGTTCAACGCGTGACCCCCGTGTGGATTTGAGTTCATAAAATCCACAAGCCCCTCCATGTTAAATCTTCTAGTGCGAGATTAAGATGAGATCCAAGGAGTTTGATGTAGACCATGATCAAGGCAACCAGCATACTGAAAGCAGCATAGAGGGATCGATGGAAAACTCAATCCTTGTAGCAAAACCTCAACTTGCCATCAAGCTTAGAAAAAATCACATGACAGGGACGCAACAAGAAAATCAATGCCTCATATCACAAATATGATCTAGACCTAAACATGCATCTAATCAAGGAACGCTCATGATACCACTGTTGGGAAACATAGTAGAAAACAAAAAATTTCGGCCTACGAATCAAGAACCCAAGATCATCCAAGAATATTGCATACAAGGTTTTAGGTCATGGCTCACCAACCGATGTAGCGGAAGTAGAGTTGGTGAAGACCGTTGGTGCAGATCCCCGCAGCTAGGAATTTCAATGACCTCCCAACCGCGAGGATATCGATCTCGCGTACCGTTCCACGATCCGTTGCGCGATCTGTCCCGCGAACCGTCCCGCGATCCGTCCCGATCAAGTCCCACGAACAAGTCCCTCGAACATGATCTCCGAGGAAGAAGACGGACCTCGAAGAAGGATCAAAGGTATGATCCATCTACCGGTATCCACACATCCCGATGTAGCAGTCCAGCAGCGCTCCGCCGTCCAGAGAAGAACGCCACCGAGAGAAGCTAGAGGGAGAAGAGCCTAGCGGCGTCCGGACTAGAATGATCTAGCCCGAAGAGAATTAGAGGCGCGTGGGATTTAGCTGGGGCAGCCTTGGGTCTTTTCTGGTGTGTCTTTGGGGCTACCCCTTCCCCCGAATATATAGGTGGAAGCCTAGGGTCGCAACTTGGGCGAGGGTTCTCCCCAAAGTCGGTTTTGGCCACCAGGAGGAGTCCAACACGGATTCCACGCCGAAACGCCACGGACCCCGGCGTCCTGGTCCAAAACGCCAGGGACCCTGGCGTCTGGGCCTTGAACTCAAGGAAAGTCCTTTTCCTTCCAAGTTACGACCTTGTGGACCTTCCTACTTGGTCTAACGTCGGTTTCCGCGGTTTGGAGAGTTCCTTAACCCTCCGGATACTTCCATAAGCTCCCGGGAACCTTCCGAAACCTCTCGGAACATTTCTAGAAGTCCCAAAACAATTTCCCGATGTTTCATAACCTTTCCACAACTATTACCGAATGTTGCAAAACCTTCCGAGACTATCACGGATGTCTTGTTACCACTTCAAGACTCTTCTTGAATGTTCCGGAATCAGTCGAGACCGTTCTCGAATATTCTAAAACCATTCGGCACCACCTAGAACACTTCTAGTGCTACCCAGAACACTTCCGGTTCCACCCGAAACAATTTCGGTACCCTTTCTCTTTTCTTCTCCTAGTTCTCTAACAGATTACTACTCGTTAAGTGTGTGACCCAATAGGTTCGGTATAATGCGGACATGACTCAGAACATCTTCCGGACATAGGTCAACAGCCTTTTGTCAATAGCCAATAATCAACAGCGGAGCCATGGACACCCATGTTGACTCCCACACATACACGAATAAACTTCGAGCGAACCTTTATGTTTAGTCATGTACCATTCCCTTTGCTTCGTGATATATGACAAAGTTAGAGGAGAGATGTTTGGCACCCATGTGTAACAACTTCTTGAACACAAGCCACTTGTTATCCTCTTTGCTCGTTTGTCTCTATTTCTCGTTATTATATTCCGGTATCCCCGTGATTAAATCACAATGCGTCTGGCCAGACTAGAATGGATACCGTCATACCGAGTGGGCCCAAAGTCAATATCTCTTCATCGTGAAGGAGAAAATCCCATTCTTGAACTATCACAGTCACTAGCCACACCATCTGACATACCCAAAACTTATTTTACTACTTCCCATTTACGGGAGGATTCATATAAGAACCAAAGCATGTCTTCCTGTGTGAAGCAACTCGATACTCTCATGGTCTAAAGAATTACGTATATGATAACATTTCATGATATGACTTATAACGTAGTTACGATGTGATCTCTAAGTATATCATTCAATACTGGGGTCGGTTCAACATCATTGTTCTGCTAACAATATGTTCCCATTGCTACTGACATCCTTGTTACAAGAACAATGTCCATGATCAAGAAAACGTAATCATCAGTTAACACATGAGCTGGTCTTAGAGGCTAAACCAGGAACTCTTGGTGTTTACATTTCCACACATGCAAGTGAGTTTTCTTCTGAATCTCATAGTCAGGGTCATTGCAATTATAACACAGAAATATAAACATTAATTACGAACGTGGAAATATATATATAATAACATTTTATTATTGCCTCTAGGGCATATTTCCAACATTAGCATCACCATTAATAGGTCCAATGGGACCAGGAGTGCATTGGGTGCTAATAGTTTCTATGTCCTCAACAATTTGGATAGTGGCAACTGTGTGGTGTGTAGGAAGGATCTTAATTCTATCATCTTCCATAGGGATAACTTCTGGTTTGGCTTCCATTTGATTTATCAAAGTAGATTGGGTGTGGGACATATTCAAAACAATGGTTTCAGTGTCGGTAAGTCTAGTTTGGAGATTAGAGATCTCAACGTTCAGGCTCTCAAGTTGTTCACTAATGTTTTGCAGAATGACAGTGTTCTCACCTATTTGCTTAGAGAAGGCTTTGTTTTGTTCAAACTGGGTATGCATATAATTCTTATTACCCTTCACTATTTCCATTATTTTTTCATAGCTAGGTAGGTCTCTTTCCTTATAAGTAGGATAGGAGTTGCTAGGGTAGGTGTTATTGTTCCCATAAGTGGATGGAAACAGTCTAGGATTACTAGCAAAGTTGCCCCTATAAGCATTGTTATTAAAGTTGTTTCCAGCAATGAAGTTCACATCTACTTGTTCCTGAGCAACCAAAGAATTTAAAGGAACATCATGAGGATCAATAGAGGGTTGCTTGGTAAGTAGAGACATAATTAAATCAACTTTATCATTCAGGGAGGTAATTTCCTCGACAGAATTTACCTTCCTACTTGTTGGAGCGCGTTCGATGTGCCATTGGGAATAGTTGGTCATCATCTCATCGAGAAGTTTTGTGGCAGCACCAAGTGTAGTTTACATAAAGGTTCCTCCCGCGGCCGAATCTAACAGGTTCCGCGTGGTAAAGTTCAAGCCTGCATAAAAAGTCTGGATAACCATCCAGGTAGTCAAACCATGTGTAGGGAATTTCTTAACAAGAGATTTCATATGTTCCCAAGCTTGGGCAACGTGTTCATTATACAATTGCCTAAAATTCAGAATGTTACTTCTCAATTGGATAATTTTTGCAGGCGGGTAATACTTCCCAATAAAAGCATCTTTGCACTTATCCCAAGAATCTATGCTATTCCTAGGAAAAGATTGAAACCAGATTTTAGATCCGTCCCTTAAAGTGAAAGGAAAAATCTTGAGCTGAACAACATCACCTTCTACTTCTTTATACTTTTGCATATGACATAATTCAACAAAATTATTCAAGTGTAAAGCAGCACCATCTCCAACACCAGAGAATTGGTCTCTCATAAAAAGATTCAGTAAAGCAGGTTTAATTTCATAAGAGGTAGCTGAAGTGGACGGTGTGGCAATAGGAGTGCAGATAAAGTCTTTGTTGTTGTGACTGGTGAAGTCACACAACTTGGTGTTTTAAGTGGAACCCATAGTAGCAGAAGGTGTGGCATATTTTTTTTGTAATTTTCGATATAGGACACAAAGATAAAAACTAAAAGGTAAACAAACAAGACTAAAAAATACAGGTAAAGGATAGTGGGCAACTTCCCTATCTTATCACTCGGAGTCCCCGGCAACGGCACCATAAATTTTCTTGATGGCGTGGAAGTGATAATGGCTTGTCGCCCTTCGTTGGTTACCCCAAGTGGAAGGTGAGATGTAGGATAGCAACAAATTTCCCCTATGTAGAGGATAGGGTTTGTCTCCTGTAGGACACCGGCGATGATAAGTAGGTGTCAGCGGCGCACCTGACGCGAACCTGCACACAATACAATTAACTTTTCTCCCAATGAAGTTCAGAGAGGTTGTCAATCTCTCCGGTCTTGTTGGCTACAAAGGGTCAAACACACAAGGGATAATGGTAATGATAATGGTAGCAACTGAAAGTAAATGCGATAAAAGTAAATAGCTTGTAAACAATGATGACGATATCGACCGGGGTCCCGTGATGTTTACTAGTGATGTCTCTCTCCCAAAATACGATAAAACTGCTATGCGAGGTAAACATATTATAGATGGGAAATTGACAGGATTATAAACGCACCGCAATGCTAACTATGTTACAAAAGAAAGGAAGAGGCGCATAAGCATGGGCAGTACGCCAAAATAAGTAGACTGAAATCCATCTACATCTACTACTCATCATCCACCTTGAGATATCTATCTAGAACATCTCTCTGGTATTAAGTTGCGACTCCCACCCAAAGTGTAAACTCAAAGCAACAAACAACTGCATTAAAAGAACTTTGCGTAAAGTAAAAAATCCTTGCAACCGCGGTTACAAGAACCGTTGTTTTCCCCCTTGTGGCCACAACACATTCCGTAGACTCATGTTTCTGTCACTCAAGCGTGTCATCAGGGAGCATGTACCCACAATCGAGGATAACGTTCCCTCTTGAAGTTACTATCCACTACTTGGCCAAAGCAATAAACAACAACGGAGAACATGCAAGAATTACTTAGGAACAAAAATATAAGAGATGAAAACCAAATATATTACTCTATCACGATCTGAACATAATCTCATAATCCATCGGATCCCATCAAACTCAACATAGCAACAACAGAAGAATTACATATGTGCCTCGATCATGTAGGGCAGCTCACGAGGGCTAAACCATGAAGAACAAAGAGGGGAGGAGAACATCATATAGCTACTGATCACCCACCCATGGTCCAAGGTAGACTACTCACGGATCATCCGGGAAGAGTCCATGGTGGAGGAGAAGCTCCCGAAGGTCGATCCTCCCTCTGGCAGGGTGCCGGGAAGGGTCATGATGGTTCTCCCAATCTTGGAAGCGCGGGGGCGGCGGGACAGAGGCGAGATTGGAAAATAGGGTTCTGTCTTCGGAGTTTCCCCGTCACCAGAAATAAATAGGCGAAGGGGGGCAGCCAGGGGGCCCACCAAGGGTCCAGGCGCCCCCCTGGCGTGGCCAGGCCCCTGGTGGTGGCCCTCTAGCCCCACTTGGGTGCTTCTGGAAGACTCTATTATGCTGATTTTATATCCGATTTTCCCATATTTTTGGAGCATTTTCTATATGGGGGAAACCTGGAATAGAAAAACAGCAGAAAACAGGAACTGGCACTGGGGTGCACTTAGTTAGTAGGTTAGTCCAAATATGATCAAAAAGTATATGAAAGTGTATCTAGATCATAGCAATATCACACAAAACATGCATGGAGGGAGCAGAAATTATCGAAACGTCTGCGATGTATCAAAGATCTACTTTTTCTCCAGAACGCCAGAAAAGTTTTTCAAAGAAAAAGCAAGCTTAAGGTTTGCAAAACGAAGAAAGTGCAAAATGTGGCAGAATCTGTGAAAAACAGACCAGCAGGTAGTAAATAATTTTTTTCGGGGTAATTCTTTAACTAAAATAAAAAAACTCAGAATAGACGCATGAAAGCTAATTGGATAGAGCATGCTGCCAAAAAAATCAGATCAAAAGATGATCTGGTGATTTATGGCTAATTTTTCCGTTAAGGGGACAAAATGTGTTTCTGAACAGCTTGTCACAACTGTTGAACTTTCTTGCAATCGGAGGCTAAAATTGGCACAAAGCTTGAAAATAAAGATACAATGATGTTGTTACGGTAGTAACAAGCATCAAGACCACTAAACTTGAAAGTAAAAACATCTTGGGTTGCCTCTCAACAAGCGCTTTCTTTTATGCCTTTTAGCTAGGCATGATACAAAGAAGATCAAGTTTTGTCAATATCAAAAGAATATATTCCCCGTGTAATAGACTCATAGGGTAACTTAATCTTCTTTCGAGGGAAGTGTTCCATTCCCTTTTTGAGGGGGAATTGGAATATAATGGTCTCCTCTTTCATGTCAATGATAGCACCAACGGTGCAAAGAAAGGGACGTCCCAAAATAATTGGACATGAGGAATCACACTCAATACCCATAACAAGAAAATCAACGGGGACATAACTATCATTGACAATAATAAGAACATCATCAATCCTTTGTAAATGATTCTTTACGGAAGAATCAACAAGACGAACACCAAAAGAACACGTACCGAAAGGTTTCAAATTGAGGATATCATACATTCTTTTGGGCATAACGGAGGCACTAGATCCAACATCACATAAAGCAAAGCAAGAGAAATTATTCAATTTAATTTTGACTATGGGATACCAACCATCTTCTAGCTTCCTAGGGATGGAAGTCTCTAGCTTTAGCTTCTCCTCCCTAGCTTTGATAAGAGCATTAGTAATATGCTCGCTGAAGGCAATGTGGGGGGGGGGGGGTCTTTAGCCATTCTTTGAAAAAAGGTGATAACTTCAGAAAGACTACAATTACCAAAATGAATTTCACTACCATTAATTAAAGTGGTGGTGATGTCATCTAAGCTCATTCTCTTGGTAGTCTCTATATTGATGGGACTTTCTTGTCCTAAAGTTGAGGCATTAGCATCACCATTAATAGGTCCAATGGGACTAGGGATGTGTTGGGTGCTAAAAGTTTTGAGATCCTCAACAACTTGTATAGTGGAGATAGTAGTGTGTGTAGGAAGGCTCTTAATCCTATCTTCCTCTTATTTTTCTCTAGCCCATCTATCCTTAAGTTTGGCTAGCATTCTAATATTCTCATTATTTTGGACTTGGATAGCATTCATGGGTGTATTTTTTCTCTCCTTAAGAGGGGAGGTCCTAATTTTAAGTAATTCTACCTCATGAGCTATATTGTCAACCTTCGAAGAGAGGCTATCCAATTTTTCTAATTTCTCTTCTACACTCTTGTTGAAGGCTTTTTGAGAAGTGATAAAGTCCTTAAGCATGCTCTCTAATTCAGAAGTGGAGTTTTTTGTGCTAGGATAAGTGTTATTGTTCCCATAGTTGTTGGATGGGAACGGTGTAGGATTGCTACCAAAATTACTCCTGTAAGCATTATTATTAAAGTTGTTCATAGAGATAAAATTAACATCAACTTTCTCTTGAGCAACCAAACAATTCAAAGGAACATCATGAGGATCACTAGGAGCTTGCTTAGTAAGTAGAGACATAATCATGTCAACCTTTTCATTTAAGGCGGAGATCTACTCAATAGAGTTTACCTTCCTACCTATTGGAGCTCTTTCTGTGTGCTATTGAGAGTAGTTTGTCATCATCTCTTCTAATAGCTTTGTGGCAGCACCAAGTGTAGTTGACATAAAGGGTCCTCCCGCGGCCGAGTCTAACAGATTTCGCGAGGTAAAGTTCAAACCTGCATAGAAATTCTGGATAACCATCCAAGTAGTCAAACCATGTGTAGGGAAATTCTTAACAAGAGATTTCATGCGTTCCCAAGCTTGGGAAACGTGTTCATTATCCAATTGCTTAAAATTCATAATATTACTTCTCAACTGGATAATCTTAGCTAGGGGGTAGTACTTCCCAATAAAAGCATCCTTGCACTTATCCCAATAATCTATGCTATTCCTAGGCAAGGATTGAAGCCATATTTTAGCTCCTCCTCTCAAGAAGAAAGGAAAAATCTTTAATTTAACAATATCACCATCTACTTCTTTGTACTTTTGCATATCACAAAGGTCAACTAAAGTATTCAAGTGTAAGGAAGCAGCATCTCCAGCACCGGAGAATTGATCTTTCATAACAAGATTCAGCAAAGCATGTTTAATTTCATAAGAAGGTGCTGAAGTGGCAGCTGGAGCAATAGGAGTGTCGATAAAGTCATTGTTGTTGTGACTAGTGAAGTCACACAACTTAGTGTTTTCAGTGAAACCCATAGTGGTAGCAGCAAGCAAGAACAAAGCAAAAAAAAATCTAGTTTTTGATAAAAGACGCTAAGATAAAAGCTGAAAGGTAAACTAACAAGACTAAAAAGCAAAGATAAAAGATAGTGTGCAACTCCCCTATCTTGAAGGTTGGTGTCCCCGCTAATGGTGCCAGAAATTGTCTTGATGGCTTCTCGACCCTCATTGGTTACCCCAAGTGGAAGGTTGAGATGTAGCCTAGCAGCAAATTTCCCTTACACGAGGACGGTAAGGTTTATCGAATCTAGGAGGACTCCAAGGATCGACAAGTAGGTGTCAACAGTGCCAGATAAATAACTTGACTTGGACCTGCACACAGAAAAAAATAACTTTGCTCCCAGCGAGTACAGAGGGGTTGTCAATCCCTCCGTCCTTGTCGTTTACAAATGATCAAACGCAAGAGGTTAATAGTGATAATTTCAACTGAAAGTAAAAGCAGGAAATAAAGTGGAGGTGTAAATAGGGGTGGAAATATGGACCGGGGTCCCATGATGTTGACTAGTGATGTCTCTCTCCCAAAAGACGATAAAATAGCTAAGCTGGGTGAACAGATTATAGTTGGGAAATTGACAGAATTATAAACGCACCGCAATGCTAATTATGCTACTGGAAATTTAGAGGCTCAAAAGTATGGGCAGTACGCCAAGACAAGTAGACCGAAATCCATCTGCATCTACTCACTAATCATCCGCCTTGAGATATCTATCCAGAACATCTCGCTAGTATTAAGTTGCGAGCCCCACCCAAAGTGTAAACTCAAAGCAATAGACAATTGCATTAACAATCTATGCGTAAGGTAAGCAATCCTTGCAACCGCGGTTACAAGCACCGTTGTGTTTCTCCCTGGTGGCAACATCACATCCCCTAGTCTCATGTTTTTGTCACTCAAGCTAGACATCGCAGGGCATGAACCCACAATCATGCATAAATGCTCCCTCTTTGAGTTACTATCTACTACTTGTCCAAAGCAATAAAAAGTAACGGAGAACATGCAAGAATTACTCAAGAACAAAATATAAAAGGTAAACCAAATATATAACTCATCACGATCTGAACATAATCTCATAATCCATCGGATCCCAGCACACACAGCTTAGCAACAGCAGGAAAATTACATAGGTGCCTTGATCATGTAGGGCAGCTCACAAGATCTAATAATTAAAGAACAAGATTGAAGATAATACATCACATAGCTACTGGTCATGGACCCATGGTCCAAGGGGAATACTCACGGCACATCCGGGAAGCGTCCATGGTGGTGGAGAAGCTCCCAGAGGTCGATCCTCCCTCCGGTAGGGTGCCATGAAGAGGTCTGCTGGTGCTCCCAATCTTGGAAGCGCGACGGCGGCGAAACAGAGAGGAAATTCGTGATGCGGGGTTCATCTCGAGGGTTTTCGGGACGAAGAGGTAATATAGGCCGAAGGGTGGCACCAGGGGGTGTCCCCACCTCCCAGGCGCCCTGGTGGCGCGGACAGGGGTGGGGTCGCGCCACCTGGCCGACTGGGAGGGGGTGGCCCCCCTCCATCTCTCCTTTGGTGATTCCAGAAGCTTCCGTCTCGCTGATTTTTTTTTATTTTTCTGGAATTTTTGGAGCTCTGAAAATTGGGGTAAAATACCTGCAACTTACGGACAGAAACTGGCACTGGGTGCACTGGATTAGTAGGTTAGTCCAAATATGTGTAAAATGATATAAAAGTGTAGCAAAACATGTAGTAATGTCACATAAAAGGGCATGGAACAATCATAAATTATAGATACGTTTGGGACGTAGCAGGACTCAACTCAGCTGACCGTCAGATGTAGTTAAAGTAGATTGGACTGGATCGACTAGTGGGTAATGGGGGACTACTTCCTAAATGTCTCATCTTGGTCTACATGGCCACTCTACAAGTGAGTTTAGTGATAGGAAGGTGTGACTAGGTCTCAAGGGTAAAGTACACAAATCTTTGCAAAGTGTGTAGACCATAGGACAACAACAATTTCTCTCAAGTGGATGACCTAACATTTATCTAACTCAGGAGTAAAGGTTGAAGATGGTCTCTCTCAAGAAACCCTGCAATTAAGATAAATGTTTCCCCAACACACCTAATACAATGGTAAATTGTGTAGGTGCACTAGTTCGGCGAAGAGATGGTGATACAAGTGTAATATGGGTGGTAGATAAAGGTTTTTGTAATCTAAAATAATAAAAACAGCAAGGTAGCAAGTACTAAAAGTGAGCACAAATGGTATTGCAATGGTGAGAAACAAGGCCTAACTAGCTAGGCTTCTTACTTTCACTAGTGGAAACTCCCAACAACATTAATACAATTGAAACACATGAAATTTCCTCCTAAAACATGCAAGGACAACGTATCTCGGAGATCATTCCTTTGTGGATCAAAAGAGGACGAGAATTTGTGTAGGGCTACAAAAGAACACCTTAGAGTTCGTATTCGACATCTATGGATACCCCATGCTACCACTATGAACATCCAAAGATAGTATTAACAAATACCACAACATATCTCAAGAATAGTCTCTTTTTAATATGACAAAGAGCACTCAAATCCATAATCAATCCACAACAAAGAAGAATGAACTCATGAAAATATTCTTCTAATCCATGTCCAAATGAGACCCAAGGTCACCGGTCCCTGAAGATTATACTAGATATAATCAAGTGAGCACATCAAATCCAATACATAGACGAAGGGGAAACATCATGGGATGCAAGTAGATTAACATAAGCAATGATCACAATCAAGATCACATCATGGGAGAGAGAGATAACCACATAACTACTGGTAGAAAACCTCATCCCCGAAGAGGAATGTGAGAACCTGAAAATAATTTCCAAACCCTCATGTGTTTAATTGTCAACCCCAAGATCATTGTTGACAACATAGCAAAATGGTATCATTGCAGAGTACTTAAATTATTACAAGTATCATAATCTTCCATAAGGCTAAATATCAATAATGTCTCATGACATTTATTACAATAAAAAAAAAGAGGAAACTATAATGCGTAGCAACTCCATCTCAACCATAGGAAAGTCGATGTAGTCCACGCGGCTTCACACCTCAGGATCATCATAATAGTCGTAGTCTGCACCTTGATCTTCATATATCTCTGGATTAAAACAAAAGGAATGCCTTGAGTACATTTCGTACTCACGCCTCCCGGCAAAGGCCCTAATAACTACATGAGGCTTCAAATGAAGGTTGTATGGGTTCTTTTGAATAAAAGCTAGTTTTGTTTGAAAAGAATAATTATTTGATAAAGAGGTTTAGATGAAAACAACATTTTCTACATCATAACTTTCATCAAGGTGAGGATCCACGATCCACTTGCATCCTTCATAGGTTCCAAGAATAGGGGCAAAGAGGGAATAAGCAAGACAGGCTCCCGTATGTCAAGAAAGATTCATGTGCCGTCCATGACCGTGGAGACGGCTATTCGAATAGTTTTACACTCTGCATAGGTTGTACCCTTTACCCACACGACACAATCTCGTCTTGTTGCCACCAACCATTGCTGGCGTAGTACACTATTTTGTATACCGACAGAGAGATTGTGACGAGGTCTTTCATTAGACCCACCCTTACTATGACATTCCCACTAGGTTTCACAAGGCAATAACTTTATTTCACAGTCCTTGCCCCCTTTTGTTCCGAGGTTCTCCTTGCAAGGAAGCTATCCCATCTACGGTACAACGATTACGATAATCAGGGTGAAATAACTAATTAACCAAGCCAACGCCCATATAGCATGTGGTTGTGCTGTTATCATAATCTTCAAATACAAGAATTATTGGGCCTCATGCGACACAAACGACGGATTGCCCCCTTCACCTCGTGAAGGGCGGCCAATCGCTCCTTCAATCCTTGATACAGCAGTCGCCCGTGCCAGTATTTAGATGGTAAGTTTCACCCAGAGTAGAAGAGAGTAGAGGAAATAAAAAACGACCAACCATTTTTCAATGTACAAAGAATTACAGCTAAATTCAAAAGACTGGGACATGGGCTTAAAATCTGGTCTAGAACCATTTTTCATATGAAGTATACTATTAAAGCCACTCATTAGATCATTTCCTATCTGGATGGTATTGACGAATTTAGAGAGCTTACCTGTCCTGAATGGAATGTCAGGAAAATCATCAAGAATCACCTGCTACATCTTTTGAATGTGCAATGTATCTATTGGAAGAAGAGGGATACAATCAAATGGGTGAAGACTGGTGAAGGTAACTCCAATTTTTTCAAAGCAAAGGCTACCATCAAATACAGTCATAATCACATTGCAAGTATCACTGATTCAAACAACATTGTGCACTCTTCTCACACTGATAAGGCTGATGTTTTTTGGAAAGAATTTAAAGAGAGACTGAACACTACCATTCCTACTCAAAATCCTCTCATTTTGGAATCACTACTCCATAGCCATATTGATCTCTCTGGACTAGATGCTCCATTCACTCAAGAAGAGCTTGACAACACAATGGCTGCACTTCCATCAGATAAAGCACCTGGACCAGATGGTTTAACAACAAATTCATCAACGCATGCGGGTCTATTATTGCTCCTGATTTCTACATCATGCTGGATGATTTTTACCATGGTAGAATTGATCTGACAGGAATTAACTCATCCTATATTGCACTTATCCCTAAGAAGGACAATCCAACACATGCTAATGATTTTTAGACCAATTTCTCTGTTGAACTGTTCCATTAAGATCGTCACCAAGCTCCTTGCCAACAAATTACAGAGGATCATTCTTAAACTTGTTCATGGCAATCCATATGGCTTCCTTAATAACAAATCCATTCAAGATTGTTTGGCATGGGAATATGAATTTATACATCAATGCAACCAATCTGGGGAAGAACTTATCATCATTAAACTTGACTTTGAGAAGGCATTTGATATCCTAGAACATCAAGCAATCAGAGACATTTTAACTGCTAAGGAATTTGGAACTAGATGGATGATGTGGATTGATATGATCTTGAACTCTGGTACCTCTGTTGCATTGTTAAATGGTGTTCCTAGTAAATAATTCCAATGCAAGAGAGGAGTGAGACAAGGAGACCCATTATCCCCACTCCTTTTTGTGCTAGCTTCTGATCTTCTTCAATCTATTCTCATTGAAGCTATGCACAACAAGTTGATCAAGCACCCTATTCCTCTACACAACATGGTGGAATTTCTTATTTTTCAATATGCAAATGATACCATACTTATCATGCAAGCAAGGCTCCCTAAGGTGCTTCAATTGAAGAATCTCCTCAACTACTACAATCTTTTCACTGGGCTCAAGATTAAATTTTACAAATTTGTTATGATCCCCATTAACATTGAGACTTCACAGATGAATATCTTAGCAACAACATTGGGTTGTGCTATTGGTGCATTTCCAATCACATATTTAGGATTACCCCTAAATTTTACAAAACCAAAGAAGGTGGATTTTCTCCCTATGCTCCAAATAACTGAGAGAAGACTATCTGGATGCTCAACACTCTTATCTTCAGGAGAGAAACTGTCATTGATTAAATTTGTTTCTCCAGCTTTCCTATATTCTTCATGTGCACAATATCTATCCAAGAAGGCAACATGGAACAAGTAAACAAATATATCAGACACTGCTTGTGGAGGAAATATGGAATGTAAGAGAGAGGCTCTGCTCTTATTGCATGGAAGAAAGTCACTAAACCCAAGGAGAATGGTGGACTTGGTGTGCTTGATCTTACCCTGCACAACAAATGCCTACTGATGAAACACATGTTCAAATTCATCAATCAACATGACATGACATGGGTGAAACTGATATGGCAATCCTATTACACTCAAGGTTTTGACTCCAATAGAACTGTTGGATCATTCTGGTGGAAAAACATACTGAAAATTGCCACACCATTCAAGAAGATGTACCAATGTAAGGTTGGTAACGGAAACACAGTAATGCTATGGAATGATGATTGGGGACATGGCTGAATCAAGGACATTAAACCAGAGTTGTTTCTTATGTGATCAACCCTAATTAGACATTCGAGAATTTGGCTAGCCATACTGATATCATTGAATGTTTTTACACACCATTATCAGTTCAAGCATATCCTTAACTTCAAGAACTCCAAGCATGGATGGAACCATATCAACTGAGTATAGAGAGGGATAAATGGTATATCAATCAGACTCAAGAAGATTTCTCATCAATCAGATTATATCAATTACACTTTGTTGCAGAAACCAAACACCCAATATTCAGATACCTATGGAAATCTGCTGCTATACTGAGATACAAAAAAAATTCTGGTTACTCATCCATGACAGGATCAATACCATAAACTTGCTGCAAAGAAAATCTTTCCACGTGCCATCATACAACTTTGTTCTATGTGATCTGGCCACTGAAGAAACATCCCTCCACCTCATTTGGAACTGGCCATTTGCACTTGGCTGCTGGGAATCCATTACCAATGAAAGACATCGAGGTATATCCATATATGATGAAGTGATAAACAGTAGAGTATCCTTACCTAAAGGGATTGCTATGGAAATTATCATCATGGGAACTTGGCTAATAACCTCATCTTCCACAATAAGATACCATCCATAAGCAGCTGGAGACTGGGATTACGAAAGGATCTTAACTTATTGCAACACAGGATCAAAGTTAGACACAAAGAGACTTTAAAGGACTGGATTACTAAGTACTTAAGTTAATCATGTATAGACACATTACCAAAACCGGAATCGGTTGATGTATTTTGGAAGGACTGTGCTTTTATTTTAATATATATACTATAGAACATTTTTGTTCTACAGTCATGCCTTCCAAAAAACTATAGCACATAGAACAAACTAAGACATAAAAGATCACTATCATGACATGATGTCTAGGCTTAGGCATACCATAAATAAAATATAAGATAAACAAGATATGATGCTAAGCATGTAGATGATGATCATGTGAGATCTCACACAATGCTACCAATACAATATAACCCATAACTATAATACAACTTAGATGATATCACCTAACATAAACATCAAGCATGACAATATCACACAACTTTATAATACTAGTTATGACATGTAAGAACAAGAAAGCATTGCATTATCACACAACACTAGCATGCTAGAAATAAGCATATGAACATAGCATAGTAAGCATGAGTGAAAGTAAATAAATAAATCATGAAATCAAGCAAATCAACATGTAGTATACAAGTATGAATAAGAAGATAACATGCATTTCTATCCAATACATCCTACACATGCAAAGACATAAGATACACAACTACGCATGTACAAGATACAAATTTATAGACCCACACTATGCATTTTACTTTGACATTCACATAACATCATGGTACGATATTAATCTAGCAAAATAAACCCTAGTTGTATAAATATGAGATCGAACATGTATATTTCCCAGGCAAGGCTAACCATAACTATGCACTTATAATACTAATAAGTAGCATTTTTTAACACAAAGGAAGATACAATCAAAACATGAATTCTACTTTGAGAAAATGTTAACATGACATGGAAATAAACTAAGATAGATAAACATACATGATAGTTATCAAGATGTTATAAACTAAGTTTTATGCCACAAGCATAAACTATATGTAGCAATACAAAACTAAACATGACACAAAGAAACCAACCATGTAATCTTGCATAATAATCATCTACAAAATAAGAGGATCAACTAGGCAATAATATGTTATGCGACAAAGAATCATAATATTTTTTATCAAACCAGAGATCGTTTCATTTGACTTCTAGCATAAAAGAACTATGCAACAACACATACAAAAATATATAAACACCTATAGTAGACATGGCATGATTTAAAACCAATAAATAAAACATGCAACATGTATAAAAATGATTATGTAAACCCAATCTAAGATACAGACATGCTAAACATAAAATAATCAAGACATGGAGTATTTCATGATTGGATAAATAAAGCAAACCATAGAATAATCCTACAAAATTATAAGCATGGCAAACATTTAATACTTTTGTACATGCACAAGCGATGACTATAAGATATATCTAACTTTATCAACATGAGACAATGCACAAAATAAATTTAATAAGACAATCAAAATCTAGATTAAATATAAAAATAATAAACAAGAAAACAGTTCATAAAAATACGCACACAAGCATAAGACACGAGTATACATGGGAGCACAAATTATCGACCCGATACAATACGCACAACTATTTTAACAATTCAAATAAAAGTAAAATAAATCTAATAAAACATATATCACTCTTAGCATTATGAAACAATTAGCAATGACTCCTATGCATGTCATAAACATATGATAAATAACACATTTAACTAAAGTTCAACAAACTTAAACAAAAGTAACCATTGATCTCGATCAAATGACTAAATAAAAATTTATACAACATCTTGATACACCAAACTAACAATCTAGCGGCACCAAACGGTTCCTATGGTCAAAAGAAACATTTCATCAATTGAGTTCAAGATCATTCAAGGAACATAAACTATGGGAACATGTCGATGCCATCGGATGGTAACCGATTTTGAGTGTGCGCACCCAACTAGATAAATACACCAAACTATGATGTCTAGGAGATAGGTTGAATACGATGAGTGCACGAGCAAAAGGAATTTGATAGAGGCTTACCGAATTTGATGGAACGATGCGATAAACTCGATGAACAATACCCGTACATATAAAATTATTCACGTGTGTTCAACGGAACAAATTTGTTCTTCTCTGAATGGATTCGCGGTGTGGTGGAGATCCTTCCAGCGCAAAATCGCGGATGAAGAACACTTGCGTCACCGAGCTCGAGCACCGGCGTCCATGGAGCTTCCAAAGTTCAAGAAGAGGACTTGGAGATAAGAGGAAGGGAGACGACAGGAAGAGTGAAGGGGTTCGAAGAGGAGATTGAGGAGAACATTCTTATATAGTTGGATTCAGAAAATGAAGCAATTAAAGGAAGAATGAAGAGAGATGTATTGCACATGTACTTTTCCTTTTTCTCTGTGTTAATGCCCGTGTAAATGTAGATGTGGTGGAGATGTGAGTGGGAGGAAGGAGACGCACTCCTGTGAGGGAAATGGGCTAAGGGCCTAGGTGGAAAAGGAAATAGCGAAGGAAATAAAATAAAATTCTGCTAAGCGCATTCGGTTTAGGAGAAAATAATGATGCTATTGGCTAATTTTGGACTCTATTCAATTTCAAGAGACACATGATTCAAGATTACATGCATGGAATAGTGAACAATTTGCTGCATAAAAAATGTCCAAGGCCATATGCTTCCAACAACATAAATAAAAAAAAATTCAAGAACATCTGGAAGAATACAGCAATGCTGAGATATTTTTTTTGCCTGGCTACTTATTCATGACAGAATAAATACTAGGAATTTGCTGAAAAGGAAGAAGTTTCATATGCCATCAGACAACTGTTATGCAATGCAAAACCAGAAGAAACATCTCAACACCTTTTTTGGGACTATGATTTTTCACTTGACTGTTGGAATCTAATCACCAACAGACAAAGAGGTTTCAACACAATGGAAGAGATGAACAATATGATCAACAAGCTCCCACATGGTATTGCTTGGGAAATTGTCATCATGGGATGCTGGAATATTTGGACGATCAGAAACAATCTCATCTTCAAGAACATGCACTACTGGAAAAATAGCTATAGATAATATGGACACTAATGGCGCACCACATGTGCAGTGCGCCATTACTAAATAGCAATGGCGCACCATGTCATGGTGCTCCATTAGTGCTCCTGTTACTAATGGCGCACGTACCAACAGGTGCGCCACTGCCCATTCACTCCTGGAAAAGCCCCCTCCCCTGACTTAGCAATGGCGCACTACTTTGAAGTGCGACATAAGGCACGAGGGATGCTAATGGCGCACTTCTGCAATGTGTGCCATTGCTAAGTTAGGGGAGGGGTCGGCCCAGGCTTGATGACATAGCAATAGCGCATATTTCGGAAGTGCGACATTACTAAGTGTATAACTCTAATGGCGCACTTCTAGGATGTGCGCCATTGCTATCCTGGTCCCCCCTCTGGCCAGCTGGGACCACCTGTCCCAGAGTTGGTAATGGCGCATATTTGGTGAGGTGCGCCATTGCTAACTCTGGGGGCAGCTAGATATTTTTGCAGCACACCACACTCACTTTCCCCACCTCCAACAAGCTTCTCTCGGTTCCTTCCTTCTCCTCACCTTATTTGCACCATAGATCTACCCAAAATAAGTAGTTGTCTCTACTTTTTTCATTAGTAAGTAAGGTATCTCTCTTTATTGTTGTGTAGATCTAGCTTGTTCTCTCTCGAACACACTTTTTGTCGGTGTATATGTGTGGTGTGATGTGATGATCATGGGGTATATATGTATGTGTGTTGTGATAATGGATGTGTGATGATCATGGGATATGTATGTACATGTGTGTTTGCAGGTACCTCACATATGCGATAGTTGCCAATATTTTGCCGGAATGTTGATTCATTTCCGTTTCGGCGAAAATTTGGCACACTTTGCATTCTTTTTTGTCCTAATAATTAGGCAAGGTCATGCCAATTTTTTTGGTTCTAAAATATCGTTTTTCTCTATGCCCCGCAGGCGACCATGGTTCGCAAGATGACCGGAGGCATCATGGATAGGTTTTTGAGCTCCGCGAAGGCCGAGATGATTCAAAAGAACGAGACGGAGATAAGATGTCCGTGTCGAAGATGCAAGCTGAAGTGCCCTCTGGACCCGAATTAAAAAACCATAAATGGGCACCTGCTCACGCGTGGTTTCATGGATGGCTATCGGTGGCAAGGTGATGAAGAAGATTATGAATTCGTCCAGGGTGGCCGGGCAACAGTAAGCAGAAATAGCTCCGAGGGAGGGCGAGAAGACAAATAATCTCCCGGACATGATCACGATGCAGGACACAATCATCATGTAGAAGATGCCTGACATGATCATGAGGAAGATCAAGACGAAGGGCATGATCATCATGAAGATGAAGATGCAGGATAAGACGGCGATGATGGACCATCGTCGATGGACTGGGTGCAGGACCCTCATCTTCAAGAGTTGCTTCTGAACCAGGCGAGTAATAACGCAAGAGCTGCCACCCGAGAGAAAGCCAAGCTGAATCAACTTGAGATGGACGCAGTTACTCCATTGTATGAAGGATGCAATCCCGAGGATACCCGCCTGAAGGTAGCGCTCATGGCTCTGGAGATGAAAGTAAAACATAAAAGGACCGACACATGCTTCGACGAAAACATATCATTCTGGCAAGACCGTCTTCCCAAGGGGAACAGGTGCCCGACCAGTTTCAATGAGGCGAAGAAAATCGTGTGTCCTCTGGATTTACCGCATGTTAGATACCATGTCTGCGTTAACGATTGCATCATTTATCGGCATGAGTACGCGGAGTCTACCGTATGTCCGAAGTGCGGTGCCAGTCGATAAAAGAAGAAGAAGAAAGCTCCTCAAAAAAGGGTGTGGTACTTTCCGATCATTCCTCGTCTGCAGCGTTATTTTGCGGACCCTAAGCAAGCTAAGCTCATGCGCTGGCATGCGGAAAGGAAGCAGCAAAAGGAAGAAGCTGAAAAAAATGATCGAGAAAAAGACAGGATGTTGAGTCACCCTTCTGATGGGACCCAGTGGGAGGCGTTGAACTTCGAGGAGGACTTTGGGAAGGATCCAAGGAACGTAGTGTTGGTCGCGAGCACCGATGGAGTCAATCCTTTCGGCAACCAGAGCAACACACATAGCACCTGGCTAGTGTTTGTGGGCATGTACAACATCCCCCCTGGGAGTGCATGAAGAGGAAGTACATGCACATGAGTGTGCTGATTGAAGGGCCGAAACAACCAGGAAATGACCTCAATCTGTATCTGGGGCTCCTAAAAGAGGAGCTAGATACGCTATGGAGAACGCCAGTCAATACGTGGGACGCTCTAGAAGAAACATATTTCCCTATGAAAGCCGCACTGCTCACGACGGTGCACGACTATCTCGGTTTAGGATATGTCGCGGGGCAGGTGGTCCACGGACACTATGGATGCGCTAGGTGCATGGAAGACACAACGTATCACCAGCTACCTAAGGATTCAGGGTCTTAAAAAACCGTGTTCATGGGACATCGAAGATGGCTTACTCACAATGACCCATGGAGAAAACGCAAGGATCTGTTTGATGGAACAACCGAACCCCGAAAGGCCCCACGTAGGAGGAGCGGCACCGAAATAGACATGCTGTTGGAAAATTCGAAAGAGTGCCCACCGCCAGGAAAGATCAATTCTAAGCGAAAGGCGCCAGAGCTGCTGTTGAAGGTATGGAAAACGAGGTCTGTTTTTTGGGACTTGCCGTACTGGATCATCCTCGGTGTGCCAAACAGCCTTGATGTCATACATATCACGAAGAATGTGTGCAAGAGTCTGCTTGCTACCCTGCCCAACATGCGAGAAAAGACCAAAGATTGGCCGAAAGCAAGGGCAGACTTGCTATCAATGGGCATCAGGGAGGAGCTTCACGCAAACCGCCCTAATGATGATGATGATGACGACGACGATGATGATGATGATGAGCCACCGGAGGACACGGAAAGTCGTCGCAAAGGCAAAAGGCCAAGAAGCAGAGCAAACATTATTACTGCCCCCGCGTGCTTCACTCTAAGTCAGAAGGAGATCCAGCAGTTTATCAACTGCCTCCTAGGAATAAAACTTCCTTACGGTTTCGCTAGGAAGATCAGCAGATACCTAGACTCAGCGAAGCAGAGGTTCAGTGGGATGAAGTCTCACGAATGTCACGTGCTGATGATGCAGCTACTTCCGGTTGCAATGCGCGGGATCATGGACGACCACGTCCGTGAAACGCAATTTGGCCTATGCAACTTTTTCGATGTCATCTCTCGGAAGTCGGTTGGCGTGAGGTAACTCAGAAGGCTACAAGAAGAGATTGTGGTGATACTATGCGAGCTCGAGATATACTTCCCGTCCGCATTCTTCGACGTCATGGTTTATCTCCTCGTCCATATCGTGGATGATATCATCCAACTCGGGCCGACGTGCCTGCACAGCATGATGCCGTTCGAAAGGATAAATGGTGTGATCAAAGGATACGTTCGCAACAGGGCACGTCCAGATCGAAGCATAGCCCAGGGCTTTCTGACCGAAGAGTGCATCTCCTTTCGCACGAATTATCTAGGCACCGATAACCTCGTTGGTCTGCCCGTCAACAGGCACCTCGGCAGGCTCGCTGGATGTGGTCACCGCGAGGGTCGCCGCGAAATGCATGTCAACTTCCAGGATTGACTCGCCGACTTTGAAAGAGCAAACCTAGTCGCACTGCAACACATTGACTTGGTCGATCCTTGGGTGGTAGAGCAAAAAACCTCAATTGAGAAGACGTACAATGACCGAGGCCAATAGTGGACGGACGGATATGTATTCAAAGAGCACAACTCATGCTTCACGCGTTGGTTCAAGGACAAGCTTCTATCGTACCCTTTACATGACGACTCTTCTGAGGAAGAAAAACTCGTATTCGCCTTGTCACAGGGCGCCGAGCACAACCTGATGACATATCAAGCGTACGATATCAACGGCTACACATTCTACACCGAGGAAAAGGACATGAAGAGCGATTATCAGAACTCCGGGGTAACGGTGGAAGCCTACACCGGTAACGTCAAGAAAAGATACTACGGAAGGATCGAGGAGATCTGGGAGCTTAGCTACGCTGGAGAGAAGGTGCCGATGTTCCGCGTCAGGTGGGCCAAGAGCATCGTAAAAGAAATCCGGTATTTCACCACCATGGTTATACCCGAAGCAAAATCCAAGACCGCGGGCGCAAACGTCACCGCGCAAAATGAGCCATGGGTACTAGCTAGCTAAGTGGACCAATGCTTCTTCATTACCGAAACGTCAAAGCCCAGCCGTGTTGTCGTGCGGAGAGGCAAAAGGAACATCATCGAAATGGATGGAGCCGCCAACTGTAACATCCCAAAATTCTCTGAATTTTGGAATGTTAATAAAATTAAATAGATAATGATTGTTTGCTTGATGTGTTTGATTTTCTCTAGGTTTTAAATCTTTTTGGAGTTTATTGAATATTAAAAAGAGAGGGAATAAAAGGACTTTCCCTAATATTCATAATTGGTATTTTTGGAATTTATTATTTAAAACAAAACCAACAAAACAAAATGAGAGAAGGTAATATGACTCCTTCAACATATTAAAAGGTTGGAAAATGTTTTAAATCATTATTGGAATTCTTCTAAATATTCAAAACATTTTAAACTCAAGGAAATTCATTTGAGAGGATATAAAGTAACTTATCCCCTTTTTAATAAAGTTGGAAAATATTTAGAATATTACTTTAAAGTTTTTAAAATTTATTATGAGTATTATAAATAACTCTAAAATTATTTTAGGGATTTTATAATGCTAAGAGAATTTATTTCATTAAAATGATTTATTAAATATTTTAAAAGAGTTCAAAAAGTATTCCAATGGGATATTTTTATTTTACCAAATTATTTATTGGTGTAACAATTTTAAACAATTTATATTTTATTTTTTAGAAATGCTTTGTCAATGCTTTTGAACAAATAAAAATAATTTTAATAATTTATTGGATTTTATTTGATTTATGAAAATTATTTTATAATTAAATAAAGTATTTAGAAAATGTTTTTATTTTTATTTTCTTTTTTGGAAAATGTATTCATTAAATAAATTTCTTTGAGTTATTTGATGAATTTAGAAATTTATTCCACATTTTTTTGATGAGTATTTATTTTTCTACAATGGTTTGAAGTTGGTGATTTTAAATAAAAAGAAAACCCGGACCCAGCTGGCCCAGTAGTGGTTTTCCGCCCGCGGCCGCAATTAGAGCCCAAGTCGGATCGATTTTTTTTCTTTGGCTATATATTGTTTTCGTTTTCCTCTTTTTGGTTTTTCTGGAAAACCCTAGCGGGCCCCACCGCCAAGTCGTCGCCGCCGCCGGAGTCAACCGCCGCCGCGTCGCCGAAGCCGCGCGCCGTCGGCTGCCCGCCCGAGCCGCCGCGCCCCTGGGGACACCGGCCGCCGCGCCGCCCCTGTGGCCGCCCGCCGGCCATCCCAAGCCGCCCCCATGGGCGCCGCCCGGGCCGGCCATGCCGCACGGCTGCGCCGCCCGCGCTTCCCGGGGCCGCCGTCGCCCCACCGCGCGCTGCTCACCGGAGCAGCCGAACCGGCCGGCCTCGGCCCTCGCCGGCCCCCACGCCGCCCTCGCCGGAGCCGCCTCCCACCTCGCCGGAAACGGATCTCGCCGGAGAAGACGACCTCGCCGGAGTTGCTCCGGCCAGATCTGAACGAGGGACCCGATTGCTTTTTACAAAGAAAGATATTTACGATTAGGTCCCTGTTGGCAGAAAAGACCCCGACGCCGTACGTGCAATATCTCCCACACCGTGCGTCGGATTGAGGTGAAACTTTTTTCTACGCGTTCATGTTGTTCTGTACTTTGACATAGAATCAACTTTTAAAACTTTTGCACACTTTTGAATTTATTTCAAATTCAAATTGAAATTCCGGTGGCCGTATCTTTTAAACCGTTGATCCAAATCGAGTGATTCTTTTTGTGTTGGATCACTCGTGTCATGTACTTTCTGTTCATAACATGTGTACACAAAAAATTCAAATTTTCTTGATCTGTTTAAATTCAAATTCAATTCAATTTTGCACTTGCTATGACCTGCGTTGTAGTATTCCGTTTCACATGATTCTTTTTGCATATCGGATCATTTGCGACATGTTATCGGTAATATCCACACACTTTTCATGTGGGCATGATATTCACCTTGAATTCATAAATGTCCATGATCAAAATTCCTTACCGATGAATCTCTATCTGTTGACTCTCTCGAGTTCACTTCCACTGATCACCTTCGAGCACATCGACACCTTTACCCTCCAAAACCTTTTTGTTTTGTTGCTAAAACTTTGTGTCTGTTTGTTGATCTTTTGTTTGTTTTGTTGTGATGTGATTGCTTATTTGAGTTCGTTCGTTGACGATAGATTGCTCGGCGTGTGACGAGTAGGGTTGACTGGACCTTGCATGTAGATGTAGGTCTGTTATATCCTTTTTCGTGTGACTTGCCGTACAAATCAGATGTGCTGACCCGTTGTCGGGCTGTAACCTTCGGTGTTGCAGGATTGTATACGATGAGTAAGTGATGCGATGTAGGGTTACGATGTCTATACACAACTTGCCGGTGGAGTTGATGGACGCCACGAAGCTCTTTATTGTTTTCCGCTGTATTTTATTTGTAAGCTAGCCTTGAGCTATGCAGGTATGCTATTTTGTAATACTGGATCTTCGATGTAATATTTATGACATGTGGTTTATTCTTGATATTACATCATGTACTGTGTGTGCTAGCTATTGATCCACGGACTAGCACAGAATGCATAGAGACTTGGATTCTTAGCGAACCGGGTCGTTAAAGATGGTATCAGAGCCCATGTTGACTGTAGGTCGCGACCCTAGAAAATGGATAGAAAAAGCCATAGGAACAAATAATATTTTATCAATCTTTGATTACTTACTCTCTCCACTAGTATCTCTCATCTATTTTTCATCTTCTAAACTTCTCATCTTGTTTTACTGTAAATACCCCTCTGAGTTGCTTACCCCTGAAGACAAGACATTTGAGAAGTGCATCATCAACCTTGTGGATCAATTGAAGTTATGACCCCAAGAACGAGAAGAATACCCTATGGTGATCAATAAGTTCTGGAACTACGAGAGGAATCTTTAGAATCAGCTTAGCTGAGAAGGATGAAGCCTAGCATCAGACCACCAATTTTATATGAAGTTAGATGAACGAATTTCGAGTAGTATGATGAGATCGTATGTCTTGCACATACGACCTTACTCTAGGTGTTGTTTGTGTGTTTTGACTTTTGTGAATGAATTGTTGTTGTTATGTGTGGCCGTTGAACGTAGGTGTTTTTGCCTCTTTCTTGTTTGAGTGCATATGTTTGGTGTTATCTTTAGTTGTTGTCTTGTCGGTGTTATAGTTTTGCCCTAACCCTTGTCGTATGGGTTTAATAGATGGAGTATGGAGTAGGACTCGCCTTTTCTGGGGCGATGTCGAGACTGAAGGTGGCGCAATGGATTCTTAGTATGGAGGAGCACATGAAGATAAACCAGGTTGGAAGTGAGGACATGGTCCCCTATGCTGTTAAGTACCTGGTAGAAGAGGCTGCTACTTGGTGGAGAATGCACTAAGCAATTGACGTATCACGAAGGAAGATTACTTGGAAGGAATTTACAAATATTTTGTTAGGATCTCGCCTCGTCACCCCGATGCAAAGGACGGTAAACCTTAAGAGGCCCCGTGCCTGCACAATTTGCGGTGAAGAAGGACACTCCTATGAAGGACACCAAGATGGATGTCCCTATTGTGAGGAAATCCACTCAGGTGAAGAATGTCCCACTTCTCGAGTCACATGTCTTGTGTGTAAAGGAACTGATCATTACCCCGTTCAGTGTCACCTTTACACCATGACACAACAAGTGATTCAACAACAAAAGGAAGGAATGAAGAAAGTTATCCAAGAATTGAAGGAAGCACCCGTGAAGAAGAAAAATAAGGACATTAGCCAAATTCAGTGTTTCCGGTGCAGGAATATGGGACACTACAGCAGCATGTGTCCAGGATTGAAGAGAAAGAAGATGTGAACATGATGGTACCTTTTAATGTTAGTTGGAGATGTGTATCGATGCATGTTTTGCTGATGATTAACTGGATGTGTTATGTCATGAATTGTTTTGTTAAGTTTTGTCTTGTGCCCTGTGGCCCTGATATGTCTTTGATTGATGTTGTGTGTTGTCCTTTGTGTTTCTTCTATGCGAGTAGAATAAGTTTACGTTACCTTAGACCCTCATCTATTTAGTATGCTTCAAGACTAAAGGAGGCACCACCACAAGAAGAATGAGTTCACAAGTGACTCGACGATACGAAGATTTCTTCGACAATGCAAAACTGAAGCTACCGTCATTGAAGACCTGAAGATTTGAAGACCTGGAAGATCAACGTTTATGCTGTTAAATCGTTTCTGTGAGCTGTCATTTCTTGTTTTTACTGACAGCTACACATCACTATTTTCAAAACTAGTGTGATGTTTGTATGGGTATCTGTCCTTATCTCTCTCTACCTCGCTATCTACATTCTATTCCCTCTCAACCCAATTCCTACACTGAAGAACCTACTACAATGGCTGCCAATATCAAGACTGGAATAAAGATGGATGCAACCAACGATGAGTTCAAAGTTAACCCCGTGTGCCAGGATCTTACGGCAAGCAAGCACAATCCTGCTGAAGGAAGAACCCTCTAAGAAGTTGTAGTCCACCGGTACACGTTTTATAGCAGTTTGCGCAAACCTGAGTGTTGTGAGGAAACGATAGAGGTTTTGTTGGCTTGCAGAACCATGGATTTATCTGAACCCAGTTCATGATCAGAAGGACTTCTGCAATGCTTGTGATGATGACCGAGTGTTAGATTGCGAGATTCGCTAAACCTTATACAAGGTAATGCTTTGGGTGCGGGATGGACTGATCACCATGCTGACTACTCTTATTATTCACTCTTGGTATGCGGGATAGTAGATCTTGAGTGACTTACCTATGTTGAGAGACGACGATGTTAAGCCGGAATCTTAGAATGGTATAATGTTTGACCCCTATACGATATTGTCGTTAATAATAGTAAGTTATACGATGAGTATAGACCAAGACCTTTTGCTGCAGATATCCCGTAGAAGTATTCTTGATGACCACCAAGAGAGAATCGATAGTTGCTTAGTATTGGCGTATGACCTGTCAGCCATGAAGGCTCGTTATTTGGAAGACCACTCTTTTGCTAAGGATTCAAGACCTGATAGGAGGAGGTGAATCTCTTTGAAGGAGGTTATCGATGGAGTAAGATTTTGAAGACCATGTCGCTTTCCTTTTAAGGGTGGTAGTACCCTAGACCTTCGGAGGATCAAAGGATTGTCGTGAAGACACGAACCGTAGCCTTTCTTTCTAGCCTTCTCGAATCTCGAGGACGAGATTCCTTTTAAGGGTGGTAATGTGTAATATCCCAAAATTCTCCGAATTTTGGAATGTTAATAAAATTAAATAGATAATGATTGTTTGCTTGTTGTGTTTGATTTTCTCTGGGTTTTAAAACTTTTTGGAGTTTATTGAATATTAAAGAGAGAGGGAATAAAAGGACTTTCCCTAATATTCATAATTGGTATTTTTGGAATTTATTATTTAAAACAAAACCAACAAAACAAAATGAGAGAAGGTAATATGACTCCTTCAAATATTAAAAGGTTGGAAAATGTCTTAAATCATTATTGGAATTCTTCTGAATATTCAAAACATTTTTCAACTCAAGGAAATTCATTTGAGAGGATATAAAATGACTTATCCCCTTTTTAATAAAGTTGAAAATATTTAGAATATTACTTTAAAGTTTTTAAAATTTATTATGAGTATTATAAATAACTCTAAAATTATTTTAGGGATTTCATAATGCTAAGAGAGTTTATTTCATTAAAATGAGTTATTAAATATTTTAAGAGATATTTTAAAAGAGTTGAAAAAGTATTCCAATGGGATATTTTTATTTTACCAAATTATTTATTGGTGTAACAATTTTAAAATTTATATTTTCTTTTTTAGAAATTATTTTTCAATGCTTTTGACCAAATAAAAATAATTTTAATAATTTATTGGATTTTATTTGATTTATGAAAAGTATTTTATAATTAAATAAAGTATTTAGAAAATGTTTTTATTTTTATTTTCCTTTTTGGAAAATGTATTCATTAAATAAATTTCTTTGTGTTATTTGATGAATTTAGAAATTTATTTCACATTTTTTTGATGAGTATTTATTTTTCTACAATGGTTTGAAGTTGGTGATTTTAAATAAAAAGAAAACCCGGACCCAGCCGGCCCAGTAGTTGTTTTCCGCCCGCGGCCGCAATTAGAGCCCAACTCGGATCAATTTTTTTTCTCTGGCTATATATAGTTTTCGTTTTCTTTTTTTTTGTTTTTCTGGAAAACCCTAGCGGGCCCCGCCGCCACCGGAGTCAACCGCCGCGGCTGCTCGCCGCCGGGTCGCCGGAGCCGCGCGCCGCCGGCCGCCCGCCCGAGCCGCCGCGCCGCGCCGCCCCCGTGGCCGCCCGCCCCCGCCGGCCATCCCAAGCCTCGCCGCGCCGGCCTCGCGCCGCCGGCCGCCGCCCTGGCCGGCCATGCCGCACGGCTGCGCCGCCCGCTCCGGTCGGGGCCGCCGTCGCCCCACCACGCGCTGCTCACCGGAGCAGCCGAACCGGCCGGCCTCGCCCCTCGCCGGCCCCCACGCCGCCCTCGCCGGAGCTGCCTCTCACCTCGCCGGAAACGGAGCTCGCCGAAGAAGACGACCTCGCCGGAGTTGCTCCGGCTAGATCTGGACAAGGGACGCGATTTCTTTTTGCAAAGAAAGATATTTATGATCAGGTCCCTGTTGGCAGAAAATACCCCGATGCCGTACATGCAATATCTCCCACACCGTGCGTCGGATTGAGGTGAAACTTTTTCCTACGCGTTCATGTTGTTCTGTACTTTGGCATAGAATCAACTTTTAAAACTTTTGCAATCTTTTGAATTTGAATTTATTTCAAATTCAAATTCAAATTCCGGTGGCCGTATGTTTTAAACCGTTGATCCAAATCGAGTGATTCTTTTTGCGTTGGATCACTCGTGTCATGTAATTTCTGTTCATAGCATGTGTACACAAAAAATTCAAATGTTCTTGATCTGCTTAAATTCAAATTCAATTCAATTTTGCACTTGCTATGACCTGCGTTGTAGTATTCCGTTTCACGTGATTCTTTTTGCATATCGGATCATTTGAGACATGTTATCGGTAAGATCCACACACTTTTCATGTGGGCATGATATTCACCTTGAATTCATAAATGTCCATGATCACAATTCTTTACCGATGAATCTCTATCTGTTGACTCTCTCGAGTTCACTTCCACTGATCACCTTCGAGCACATCGACACCTTTACCCTTCAAAACCTTTTTGTTTTGTTGCTAAAACTTTGTGTCTGTTTGTTGATCTTTTGTTTGTCTTGTTGTGATGTGATTGCTTATTTGAGTTCGTTCGTTGACGATAGATTGCTCGGAGTGTGACGAGTATAGTTGACTGGACCGCGAGAGCGAAGAACTTCACCGAATGGAAAAGGCAAGTGACACTTTGACCATACCTCAACCTATATTTTGTATTATGCATGTAGAAAATTATCCCTCTATGCATGTGTAGGACTATATATTAGTTATGATTTAAACCTAGTAGGATAGCCATATGTTCTGACCTTGTATTTCATTTTCGCCCTAGGAGCGTGGTTGTTATATATTGCTATTGCTTTGTAGACGGGGATTGGTTGATTTATCATTGAGCTATGTGAGGATTAATGACTTGACTAGCAAACTTAAATATAAATCACCTCTGGGCGGGCAAGGAATGCATCCTGGGGCTCGTGCCTTGATTAAGGAGGGACCGGGGCTAAATGTTTCCCGAATGGTTGTTTTGGTGGTGAACCGGGTGCATCATGGTGACTACCCTCTGAACGCAGTGGGCGCCGTCCAGGCTCAAAAAGATCGGACAGACAGTGTGACTAGTAGCTTCCATGTACAACCACTGGCTATATGGGCTCTGGCTTAGATGAGTAAGTTGTGGGGAACCTGGCCCTGGTAGCTAGCTGATGTAGATATGATAGGTGTACAGGCTACCAAAGGGTGGAGGCAACCTCTTCTGAAAGACTATGTCTCAATCTTCGGGTTGAGTCCAGTGGGGAAAGTGTACAAACCTCGGTAGAGTGTAAAAAATGATCATGATTAGCCGTGTCCACGGTTACGGACAACTTTGAGCAACTGGGCATTATTGTTGTTGGATGGTCTTGACAGATAATTCACTTTAATAAGAATTTGAGTGGGAACTTTTAAGAAAGGGATGGTTGGAATTGGTGTAGCCCGATTCAACCATAGTTAGGACTAGCAAGATAAATTATAATTTGAGTAGTTGTAGTATGTGACGGAAAAACTGGCTTTCTGCAAAACTAAACCATAAGCTTTTCCTTTGACTTATCCTTGCATGTAGATGTAGGTCTGTTATATCCTTTTTCGTGTGACTTGCCGTACAAATCAGATGTACTGACCCGTTATCGGGCTGTAACCTTCGGTGTTGCAGGATTGCATACGATGAGTAAGTGATGTGATGTAGGGTTACGATGTCTATACTCAACTTGCCAGTGGAGTTGATGGACGCCACGAAGCTCTTTATTGTTTTCCGCTGTATTTTATTTGTAAGCTAGCCTTGAGCTATGCAGGTATGCTATTTTGTAATACTGGATCTTCGATGTAATATTTATGACATGTGGTTTATTCTTGATATTACATCATGTACTATGTGTGCTAGCTATTGATCCAGGAACTAGCACAGAATGCATAGAGACTTGGATTCTTAGAGAATCGGGTCGTTACACCATTATTTTAAAGTGTTTGGATGTTTATGATAAGGTTGATATAATTTTTTTTAAAGTCCAAAAAAGATGGACTACCAAGATTCGAACCTGGGTGGCTAGATTCATGTATCAAGGGACCAACCACTAGACTATGTAAGTGGTTCTGTCCATTGGCACAGACGCACCTGCTTTAAATTAGATATGGATTAATGTTAATGGCATACCTTGCCGAAAGTGCGCCATTGTTATCGACTAACCTTATGGCGCACGTACCAAATGTGCGCCATTGCTAACCCGTACCCCCTAATCCCCACCTCTCCCCTCTCCCGAAACCCTAACCCGCACACTTCTCCCCGCGCGCGCCCCTCCTCTGCGTCATGTGACCCTCCGACGACCCCGCGCCCCTCCTCCCACGTCCTCTCTCTATCTCTCTCTCTCTCACCGCCCCTCCGCCTCTCTCTGCAGGACTCGCCGCCTCCTGTCGTCGTCGTCCACACCGCCGCCCACACCATCTCCCAGCCGCGCCACCGCCGACGGCCTTGACCTCGTCGACCCCGGCCAGCTGGCTCCTCGTCTACAACTACTTCCCAAATGACAGCCTCTTCTCCCTCGTCCACGGTCAGTCCCAGTCTCCAAGATCTCCTCACTTCATTACTCCATTGCCATTGCCGTGCTCTATGACATCGCCATTGCCATGCTCTGCTCCGTTCTCTGAAACAATTGATCTGTTGCTGCATTTCATCATGTTTTTTTGTATGATGATCCTTTACTAATGGATGCGGTTGTGGACTTGTACTACTTGCGTAGATTCGTGGCATAGTTCATCCTGTCCATGCTCATCTCTGGTTGAATCTCTCAACAGTTTGTGAATTAGAGATCAGTACATATAACATATCAGTAGTAGATTATATTTGTTTCCTGGTAGCGGAGAAATTACTGATTCTTCATTAATCTCTTGCTTCCTGGCGCTTTAGTGTTGTCTCATTTGTTTGGTTGGATCAATTTCAGTTAAACCTAGTGAGTACTTACATTTCTTTCTTTCCTTTTTGTGGCAGGTACATGCATGTATGTAGGTTTTCTTGTGTATGAACCCACTAACAAAGCATGGGTGAACCAATCAAAGCTCAAAAGCCCACAACATGTTGATTTTCTTGTGTATAAAATTAATTCACTATACATAAATACATGGATACTTTCCTGGTGTTGTAGTCATGCTTGGTGTATACTAATGATCCACTAGATCATATGCTATTGTTTATATAAGTATACATAAATACAAGTTGGACTAGCGGCTCGGAGGCACAACTCCAGGAAAAAATGGAGAAGATTCCATGCATTATGGAATAACAAGTTGGACATGCGCTCAACAACATGATGCCTTCCTTGTTTGTGTTCATGCAAGACTGGCTTGCGAGCGGTCAAGATGGGTTGCCCCCAATTCCCAGCTTCATGGGCAGCAACTCTCACAACGCGATGGCAACGGCGACGGCCGCGTTAGTGTCCCCGGCGGCAGATGCATTTGTTACCCCGGCGGCGGCCAGGACGGTGCCCCTGGCTGCGGCCGCGACGGTGTCCCCGACGGCGGATGCTTTTGTGACCCCGGTGGCGGCGCAAGTATTGGAGCGTAAAACACCAACGCCCGGCACCTTAGGAGCAAGCGCCCCCTCCGTCACATGCCCGCCCGCCGTTGGCGGTCCATCAACATTAGCAGAGCTCGACGCCATCACGGTAACTGTTGGGAATGTGCCCTAGAGGCAAATAAAATATGTTTATTGGCATATTCCATTAGTTCATAATAAGTTTTATACTTTCCTATAATTGTATTAAGCGGAAACATTAATACACGTGTGGTATACAAACAACCAGGTCCCTAGTTAACTCTAGTAAACTAGTCCATTGGGCAATTGATGATCAAGGTTTCCTGATCATGAGATGTGAACAGTCTATTGACAATGGGCTCATGTCATTGGGAGAATGACATGATGGACACACACCCACTAGAAGTGTTGCAATGTGATCCAGTCACATAGTTCAACATTGCGATAACTATAAACGTAGTGACCCGATCCTGAAGACCGTGATGATCATACATAATTGCTATCTACCAGGATGCTTTGAGTGCATTAACCGTTACACTGAAACATGGTAACCATAAAGGTGTATCTTGGGTATTCCGAAGTAGATATGTTGATGAGTATGCAAATAGATCAAAACGAGATTTGTCCATCCGAGTGACGGATAGGTACTCTGGGCCCACTCGGTGATATTACATCATAAACATTGCGCAATCATGTGACTAGGTCACGAGGTTGTAATATCACAGGAACGAGTAAACATGTTTGTCGGTAACGAGAATGAACTATGTATATTGGATACCGACGATCAAACCTCGGACAAACAAAGTACCGTGGGACAAAGGGATCAGGACTCAACGTTAACGGTTCAAACGATGAAGTTAATTCGATGGAAGCGCAGGGGCTCATCAAGGATTGTAACCAGATCCCACATGATGGTCATTGGTCAGAGAGTGTCTAATCATGTCTGCTGTTTCCCGAACCGTAGGGTGTCACGCTTAAGTGTATTCGACGCAATAAGGATTGATTCGGGATCATCGGTGAAATAAGAGAGAACACCAGAATTGTTCCGGGAGGTGCCGAAAGTTGTTCTGGATATTTTGAAAGGTTCAAAATAATGTTTAAATATGTTTTATTATTTAATTAACATAATTAAATATTAAAATATGATTAAATATAATTAAAAATGAATTAAAAGGCATATGGGCCTAAAGAGGCCCATTAGGGGAAGGAGGGAGCTCCGCGCCAAGGGAGGGAGCCCACCTCCCCTAGCCGCACCAAACCCCCCCTCCCTAGGGTTTAGTCCCACATGGGAAGGGGAGAGAGGGTGGAACCCTCCTTGGCCTATATAAGGAGGGGTGGGGTGCCTTTTTTCTACACACAATTTTGATTTGAGACAAGTTTCTCAGATCTCTCTTCTCTCTCTTTCTCCCTCCTCGAGTGGACTCCCCTTGTTTGGAGTCTACACTTGGTTGGGGTTTCTCCACCATACGCACGCCGTCCTGCTGCTGGAGTCGGGATCCGAATACATCTTCTTTCCGCTGCTCTTCTGGTTCGGAGCCCGGAGGGAACGTCGGGTACACCGTATGCGTGTAATCCCCCGAGGCGCTACACTTGTGGTGCTCCTTCATCGTTGAGGCCCTGTCGCGACGACTTCACCGACAATGTTCCGACGTGGATGTAATCCCGTCATCGATCTGCAAGGACCGGGTGGCCTCAGGAGTCATCGTGGATCTGCGCGGCATCGGGGATTGCCGGTACGACTACATCAACCACGTTCACGCATGAACGTTTCCCGCTTAACGGACTATATACTGGTATGTGACCAATTCCCTCCGTTACTTGCATCGCCACAGCATAGGTCTTGGGTTCGGGACGCGTAGGTCATGAAAAATTATTGTTTTCTGCCCCGTTCCCCAACAGTAACTAAGCCTCGGCCGATGACTTCATCTCCTTTTGCCTTTGACTGGGCATCCTTGATGCCCTACATGTTTACGCAGGGCACCGTCAACGTTCCATACTCTCCTGAACTTCGTGGACGAGGAGTTGGTCGATGTTGCCGTGGGCAGAATCGTTCAACCGGGCATCCGCGTATTCCATGGTAATCCGATACCAACCAACATGTATAAGGTTCAACTGATTCGGGTGCTGGATGGCTACGGCGAATTTGTTGGATATGTGCCCTAGAGACAAATTAATAAAGATATTTGTCACATATTCGTTTTGTTCATAATACGTTTTATACTTTGCTATAACTGTATTACTTGGAAATACTAATACAGGTGTAGTATAAAACATGGTTCGTAGTTTAACTCGGGTAAACTATCTCATTGGGCAATTGATTGATCAAGCTTTCCTGATCATGGCGACACTTAAGTCCATTGAAAATGAGGTCATATCGTTAAGGGGAATGATGTGATGGACGTACACCCACCTAAAGTATTGCAATGTGATCGAGTCACTTAGTTCAGCGTTGCTATGACTTTTTAACGTATGGCTTAGTCCTTAGACCGTAACGATCATACGTAATTGTCATCTATGAGGAGACTTTGATTTGTATCCCACCGCCTGACTGAAATATGCTGGCTATAACGGTGCACTTTGGGTATTCCGAAATAGATGGTTGATGAGTATGTTAATAGATCAGAGCGGGATTTGTCAATCCTTGTGACAGGACAGGTACTTTGGGCCCACTCGGTGATATTGCATCAACACCTTGCAAGGACGTGACTAGGTCACAAGAGATGCAATGATCATGGACGAAAGAAGTTGTTTGTTGTGAACGATATGTGAACACGGTATGTAGGATACCGACAATCAGACCTCGGACAAATCAAAGTACCGCAGCACAAAGGGATTACACCGTATCGTTAACGGTTTCCAAAAGCGATCAAAATTCATTCGATGGAAGCGCAGGGGCTGTCAAGGATTGTAACCAGGTCCAACTGACTAGTCATTGGTCAATGAGAAGAGTCTCGACCATGTCTGCTGTTTCCCGGACCGTTAGGGTGTTACACTTAAGGGCAATCGATGCATAGGACAGATACGGGATCAATCGGTGAAATAGGAGGAATCACCGGAATAGTTCCGGAGGAGGACGGAATGGTTTCCGGACATTTTGAATAGTTCAAAATAAAGTTTAATTGTTTGAATAATGTTTTATTATTTAATTATCTGAATTAAATATTTAAAACATTTAAAATAAATTAAAAAAATGGGAAAAGGCTAAATGGGCCCATGGGGCCCATTAAGGGAGGAAGGGGTCTCCCCCCTTGGGCTTGGCGCCAAGGGTGGGCCGGCGCACTCCCCCCTTGGGTGTTTAGTCCCACATGGGTGAGGGGAGGAGGATGGCACCCCCCTAGCCTATATAAGGAGGGGTAGACCCCCCTTTTTCCAACACACCAATATCTCCTTCTTCCTCCTTCTCCTTCCCGGAAGTGAACTCCCCTTGTTTGGAGTCTGCACCTGGATTGGAGTTCTCCACCATAAGGCAGGCCGTCGTTCTGCTGGAGTCGGGATCCGTAGCCGTCTTTCTTCCGCTGCTCGCCTGGTTCGGGGCCCGGGAGGAACATCGATAGTACCATACGTGTATAATCTCTTCGAGGCACTACACCTGTGGTGCTACTTCGTCGCTGGAGGTTTACCGGGAGTCATCCTCGCCGGTGGTGATCTTCTACACGACAGGGAGGTCGTAATTCCGAGTCGATGCCAGCCACGTTCCCAATAACGTTTCGCTCTTTCGGTCTTCAAAGGTATGAACACCGATTCCCTCCGTTAATTTACATCGTCATAGCATAGATCTTGGGTTCGGGTACCGTAGGTATGAAAAATTTGTGTTTTCTGCCCCGTATCCCAACAGTGGTATCAGAGCTAGCTATGCGTAGATGTATTGTACGGGTGGAACACATCTAGGATGTGGGCATCGAATCTTCATTCGTTACCCTCCCACGTGTACTCATTTAGCGTTGCGGCAATGTCTGATGAAGCGGCTCCCGACCGACCTTACGCGTTTACGCGAGACTGGTTCCATGCTTGACATATGGCTTGTACCATATAAAGTGGCTGGGGGGGTGTCAGTCTCTCTGCATTAGCGATGCAAAGATGTTTGCAACGGAGGGTCCCAACAGTGGTGTAATAGAGACGGATGGGAGACGGTGTTGTGGCATGTTTTTCGCAGGATAGAAACGGTTCTCTCTCTCGAAACCCCTAGCATCCACGTAAAACTTGCACAAGCTAAAGTAGAAAGGCATTTAACTTTTCCTTGCATGAAGGGGGGTCATAGGTTGTATGATTTGCAGTTTTACTTCCTGTTTTATGCTAGTATGCTAGATATATCGACGGTAGCACGAAACATGACCATCTCTCACAATACCAACATTGTGTTCTCCCTTGGTGGGCACCGCCTGGAAGGTTCTCCCATATGGCTTGATGCTCCGTACATACCGGAGTTGTCCTACATATTCAACGGAGTTCACATGAGGTTGGGTTCGGCAAGCCTGGCATATGCAGATATGGCCTTGCTGAACAGCTAACATTAAGGTTCGATTGGAAGGCTTGACGTATGTAGATGCGGGCCTGGAACACAGGAGACCGAAAGGTCGAGCACGAGTCACATGCCTGATGTGATTGTCTTAGAGGCCTACCTGGTTCGCATACTAATGGCCGTGACGATCGGGGGAGGTATGGGGGCTGGGATTGTGTAATCACTTAGTTAAATTGAGAGGTGTTTATCTAAGTGGGAGCTTTCTAGAATTTTGAGATTAAATTGAAACTCCACATTATGAACAAAAGTCTAAATATGTATCCTTGTGAATCAACCTTGTAGATGGCAGCACCTCGCCCCTCGTTCAACTTAGGATCATTCCTAGAGAAAGATAAGCTAAAAACAGATGGGACAAACTTTACCAACTGGTTCCGCACCCTGAGGATTCTTCTCGTTCCCCTCAAGATGACATATGTACAAGAGGGCGCGTTAGGTGACGCACCAGCAGATGATGCCAGTCAGGACGAGAAGAATGTCTATCTCTCTAGGACTGATGATTACAACCTTGTCCAGAGTGGCATGCTCTACTCCATGGAGTCTGAGCTGCAGAAACGCTTTGAGAGGATGGGTGCATATGAGATTATCACCGACCTCAAGGCGGTCTTTGCACCTCAAGCCAGGGCTGAACGGTACGAGGCTTCTGAAGCCTTCTTCTCAGCAAAGATGGATGAGCACGGCAGCGTGAGTGAGCACGTAGTCAAAATGTCTGGCTACGTTCAGCGCTTGAATGCTCTGGAATGCCAGATTCCAGATGAACTTGCTGTTGATAGGGTGTTGCAGTCGCTTCCCCCTAGCTACAAAGGCTTTGTGCTGAACTACAACATGCAGGGGATGACCAAAACCCCTTCTGAGTTGTTCGCCATGCTGAAGAGCGCCGAGGTTGAGATCAAGAAGGAGCACGCCGTCTTCATGGTCAACAAGACCACTGACTTCAAGAAGTCAAGCAGGCGGGAGAAGACCAAGAGAGGTGGTCCCAAGAGGGATGGCAAGTCAGTTGCCGCTTCTCCAAAGGCACCCAAGCCTAAACCCGGAGTGGAGTGCTTCTACTGCAAGGGTGAAGGTCACTAGAAACGCAACTGCCCCAAGTACCTAAAGGACAAGAAGGCTGGCAAGGTCGCCAAGAGAGACGAAGGTATATTTGATATACATATTGTTGATCTTCTCTTGACAAGCGCCGGAACACATCCTGGATACTTGATACAGGATCTGTCGCTCATATTTCTAATTCCATTCATGGACTAAGGAATATGAGACACTTGCTCAAGGATGAAATGACGATGCGCGTGGGGAATGTCTATCAAATTGAAGTCTTGGCGGTCGGCACGAAGCATCTTAGTCTCCCTTCAGGATTGGTTTTAGTTCTGAATAATTGCTACTATGTACCCGCGTTGAGTGTGAACATCGTTAGTGGCTCTTGCTTGAAGCGAGACCGCTATTCTTTTAAGTCTGATACAATTGGTTGTTCTATTTATAAGGATGAAATGTTTTATGTTCACGCAGCGGAGTTGCATGGTTTATTCGTACTTGATCTCGATGGTGACGTGTGTCACATTAAAAATATTGAGGCCAAAAGATTGAAGAATGATGAAGATGTGGCATTTCCGACTTGGTCATATTGGTATAAAGCGCATGGAGAAGCGCCATAAGGATGGACTTCTTGAGTCATTGGATTTTGGATCCCTTGATACATGTGAACCATGCCTCATGGGCAAAATGACAAGGACTCCATTCAATGGGATAATGGAGCGTGCGGATGACTTATTGGGGATCATACACACGGATGTATGTGGACCCATGAACGTCCCCACTCGCAATGGTTTTCGTTACTTCGTGACCTTTACTGATGACTTGAGCAGATATGGGTATATTTACTTGATGAAGCACAAGTCTGAAACCTTTGAAAAGTTCAAGGAATTTCAGAATGAGGTCGAAATCAACTCGGAAAGAAAATCAAGCACCTTCGATCGGATCGAGGTGGCGAGTATTTGAGTCACGAGTTTGGAAATCATCTGAAGTCTTGTCGCATAGTACCACAGCTTACGCTGGCAGGCACACCTCAGAGAAACGGTGTGGCTGAGCGACGTAATCGAACCCTATTGGATAGCGTACGATCGATGATGTCTCATACTGATTTGCCTGTGTCATTCTGGGGGTATGCATTAGAAACTACCGCTCATATTCTATAGGGCACCATCCAAATCCGTAAAGACAACACCATTTGAAGAATGGCATGGCAACAAACCTAAGTTGTCTCACCTGAAGATTTGGGGTTTTGAGGCTTATGTTAGGAAACTACAGCCTGACAAACTTGAATCCAAGGCGGATAAGTGCATCTTTGTGGGCTATCCCATGGAAACTTGTGGATACACCTTCTACAACAAGTCTGAAAGCAAAACGTTTGTTGCCAAGACGGGACACTTTCTTGAGAAGGAGTTTCTCGCGAAAGAGTTGAGTGGGAGGAAAATAGACCTCGATGAAGTGACTGACCAATCACTCCAATTGGAAGAAACGGCTATGGAAATTGTTCTGGAACCATCTTCCACAGTGGGAGCTGAAGAGAATGGCCAGAACGACATTCATAACGATCATGACATTGATGATGATCATGATGAGAATGAAGAGGAACCTTTTATCCCTGTAGGTCATCAAGAGTCCTTCAACCTACTGAGTTTTACGGACAGCTTGTGAATGCAATCTCGGCTGATGAGTCGGATGAACCTAGAAGTTAAAAAGAAGCAATGGAGGGACCCGAGTCCGAGAAATGTCTTGAAGCCATGAAATCCAAAATAGACTCCATGTACACCAACAAAGTATGGACTTTGGTGAATATTCCCGAGGACCGCAAGGCCGTCGAGAATAAATGGATTTTCAAGAAAAAGACTGACGCAGACGGAAACGTATCTGTCTACAAATCTCGACTTGTCGCGAAGGGGTTCCGACAAATTCAAGGAGTTGACTACGAGGAGACGTTCTCTCCTGTAGCGATGATAAAGTCTATTCGTATCCTACTAGCAATAGCTACATATCATGATTACGAGATATGGCAGATGGATGTGAAAACTGCATTCCTAAATGGCAACATTGAGGAAGAGTTGTATATGATGCAACCAGAGGGGTTTGTCGATCCAAGGAACGCTGGTAAGGTGTGCAAGCTTCAACTGTCCATCTATGGGTTGAAGCAAGCATCTCGGAGCTGGAATCTTCGATTTGATGAGGTCATTAAAGCTTTTGGATTTGTCCAAAACGTCGAAGAGTTCTGCGTCTATAAGAAACTGAGTGGGAGCTCTGTAGCATTCCTTGTGTTCTATGTAGATGACATATTACTAATAGGGAACGATAAGAAATTCTTAGAGGAAGTGAAGGAATATCTGAATGGACAATTTTCCATGAAGGACCTAGATGAAGCTGCGTACATATTGGGGATTAAGATCTATAGAGATAAACCTAATCGACGGTTGGCCTTGAGGCAGAGCACTTATATTGACAAGATATTGAAAAGGTTCAGTATGGGTAACTCCAAGATAGGCCTCTTGCCAATTATAAAAGGTGTCAAATTAAGCGTGACTCAATGCCCAACCACTGCAAAAGAGAAGGAGGATATGTCCTCAAAGCCCTATGCCCCAGCCATAGGTTCTCTCATGTATGCTATGTTATGTACTAGACCGGATTTAGCGCTGGCCATTAGTATGACTAATCGCTACCAGAGTAACCCGGGAATGGCTCACTGGACAACAGTAAAGAACATCCTTAAGTACTTGAGAAGAACCAAGGATCTCTTTTTGTCGTTTATGGAGGAGTTGATGAGGAGCTCACCATAAAGGGTTACGTTGACGCAAGCCTCGGCTCAGATCTAGATGACTCAAAATCCCAGACGGGATATGTTTTCATGTTGAACGGTGGCAACATTAGCTGGAGGAGCGGCAAACAGTCAGCCGTCGCCCAATCTACAATGGAGTCGGATTATATTGCCGCTTGCGAAGCGTCAAACGAGGCGATGTGGCTGAAGAAGTTCGTGATCGAGCTTGGCGTCTTTCCCAGCTGTACTGACCCCGTGGGAATCTTCTGCGACAACACGGGTGCCAAATCTAACGCGAAGGAGCCAAGAACTCACTCTACAGCCAAGCACATCCTCCGAAAGTTCCATGTGACGCGAGACTACATCAGGGATGGACACACTAGGATTCACAAGATACATACGGTTCTGAACGCAGCAGACCCGATGACTAAACCTCTTCCACAGGGCAAGTTTGAAGAACACCGAGAGACCATTGGTGTTAGATACATAACTGATGTAAACTAGTGTAATTTGTACTCTAGTGCAAGTGGGAGACTGTTGGATATGTGCCCTAGAGACAAATTAATAAAGATATTTGTCACATATCCGTTTTGTTCATAATACGTTTTATACTGTGCTATAACTGGATTACTTGGAAATACTAATACAGGTGTAGTATAAAACATGGTCCGTAGTTTAATTCGGGTAAACTATCTCATTGGGCAATTGATTGATCAAGCTTTCCTGATCATGGCGACACTTAAGTTCATTGACAATGAGGTCATATCATTAAGGGGAATGATGTGATGGACGTACACCCACCTAAAGTATTGTAATGTGATCGAGTCACATAGTTCAGCGTTGCTATGACTTTGTAACGTATGGCTTAGTCCTTAGACCGCAACGATCATACGTAATTGTCATCTATGAGGAGACTTCGATTTGTATCCCACCGCCTGACTGAAATATGCTGGCTATAACGGTGCACTTTGGGTATTCCGAAATAGATGGTTGATGAGTATGTTAATAAATCAGAGCGGGATTTGTCAGTCCTTGTGATAGGAAAGGTACTCTGGGCCCACTCGGTGATATTGCATCAACACCTTGCAAGGACGTGACTAGGTCACAAGAGATGCAATGATCATGGACGAGAGAAGTTGTTTGTTGTGAACGAGATGTGAACACGGTATGTAGGATACCGACGATCAAACCTCGGGCAAATCAAAGTACCGCAGCACAAAGGGATTACGTCGTATCGTTAACGGTTTCCAAAAGCGATCGAAGTTCATTCGATGGAAGCGCAGGGGCTGTCAAGGATTGTAACCAGGTCCAACTGAGTAGTCATTGGTCAATGAGAAGATTCTTGACCATGTCTTCTGTTTCCCGGACCGTTAAGGTGTTATACTTAAGGGCAATCGATGCATAGGACAGTTACGGGATCAATCTGTGAAATAGGAGGAATCACCGGAATAGTTCCGGAGGAGGACGGAATGGTTTCCGGACTTTTGAATAGTTCAAAATAAAGTTTAATTGTTTTAATAATGTTTTATTATTTAATTATCTGAATTAAATATTTAAAACATATTAAATAAATTAAAAAATGGGAAAAGGCTAAATGGGCCCATGGGGCCCATTAAGGGAGGAGGGGGTCTCCCCCCTTGGGCATGGGGCCGACGCACTCCCCCCCTTGGGACTTTAGTCCCACATGGGGGAGGGGAGGAGGATGGCACCCCCCCTTGGCCTATATAAGGAGGGGTAGACCCCCCTTTTTCCAACACACCAATATCTCCTTCTTCCTCCTTCTCCTTCCCGGAAGTGGACTCCCCTTGTTTGGAGTCTGCACCTGGATTGGAGTTCTCCACCATAAGGCAGGCCGTCGTTCTGCTGGAGTCGGGATCCGTAGCCGTCTTTCTTCCGCTGCTTGCCTGGTTCGGGGCCCGGGAGGAACATCGATTGTACCGTACGTGTATAATCTCTTCGAGGCACTACACCTGTGGTGCTACTTCGTCGCTGGAGGTTTACCGGGAGTCATCCTCGCCGGTGGTGGTCTTCTACACGAAAGGGAGGTCGGAGTTCCGAGTCTACGCCAGCCACGTTCGCAAGAACATTTCCCTCTTTCGGTCTTCAATGGTATGAACACCGATTCCCTCCGTTACTTTACATCGCCATATCATAGATCTTGGGTTCGGGTACCGTAGGTATGAAAATTTTGTGTTTTCTGCCCCGTATCCCAACAGAATTGTTACCTCCCTATCGAACCCCTGGAGCCGAGGACGAAGATGTGATGGACCTCCACGGATGATTGAACTGGAGCTTGCTTTGGTCGAACTTCCATATTTGTTTGGGGGTGGGGAACTACTCCACCCCACCGCCAGTCGTGCCGGCACAAGATCGGAGAAACACCAACACCAACACACTACTTGCCCGTGTCGATGACTTCTATGAGGAACACGGTGGGTGCGACAGGGACGAACTTTTCCCGCCTGCTTCTCAAGAACCCAACCTTGGTGCAAAAGACTCCTCCCACCCATCTCGTAGTGCGGAGATGAATTCCAACAATAAGCATCGACTGTTCAGTTCTCAGGAGACGCCTCCAGCTGCCGCCTTTACCGAGGATGAGACGGCCGATGCGCAAAATGTTATCAGCCCCAACACACTCAGAAAGGCGGTCTCCGAGCAGGTAAAGGTCCCATTACATGAGAAGCCGAAGAAGAAGGGACAGACAAGAAGGAGGAAGGGTCCCACTACTGCGATCCAGCCGGCACCGACGATCCGTGCTCAAGACGGGCCACCAAGACCCGACGGAATCATGTCGAGGGTGCATGTGGCGGGTAGGCAGATGCTATCTGCTGCAATGCTCAATGCTGTAACCGGTGCTATGAAGAGTCTGCATGACATTGTTCTGAATACAGAGATGCGGCGTCTCAGAGAGAATGATGTGGCATACCCGGTTTTCACCGCCAAGGTTCCAGAGGGAAAGGGCTTTGTTGCTTGCGACATCGGACGTGTGATCTTCCTGCGGTTTGTTGACATCTTTGCTGTTTCACCTTTTTCCGCTGCACTACACATTCGTTTGGCTATTTGCGCTCAGTATGGAGATGCGGATCATTAGAGACAAGACCCCGAACATCGTTTTAGTCGACCCCTTCTACATGCGTGCCAAGCTCTTGTGTAGCTCAGGGGACTGGCGACTCGCTAGTGATTACCTCGAAGGCGTCATTCTGGCGAACAAGGATAAGGACAACTTCCTCGTGCCTTACTTTCCCGAGTAAGTCATCCCCTCACGTCCCCGTAACGTACATTAGGTTGCTTAGATTTCGGTCGTTCTTTTCCTCCTAACATCCGTGTTGTGTGTAGTGATGAAACAAAGTGCACACTCATCGCTCTAAGCCCGAAATGGTCTATGGCCACGTATTTGGACCCGGACCTTGAGTCGAACAAAGACTACACAAATATCAAGAAAGTTCTCGATGAGGCTCTCTCGCGCTACTCCAAATCTGGAGGCACCTTCAAGAAGGAAGTTGTTAGGTATGGTGCGCATGTGTTCACTCACGTAACAAAGTTCGCCTGCGTCAAGCAGCCGCCTAGCGGCCAGAAGGATGCCTACTACGCCACCCTTCACATGCGGGCATTTGTACGAGACCAGCAGCAGCTTACGCTGCCAGCTCATCTCAAGCACTGGGCCGAACGCTTGTCAGAAATCAAAGACGCCGACCTCAGACAAGAATTCTTTCGCATCCAATCGGAGTTGGCAGGAATCATCTCTGAAGATGTCCTTCGTAACACAGGGGAGTTCTACCTCAACAATCAACTGTCCAACCATGAAATAGATACAATGCTAAGATTGCAGGCTGACGCCGATCGCTCATTCATGACCATCACGAAAGATGGCGGCTTCACCCACGCTCCGGCCCGTGAGCGGAGTCAAAAGTCTTGATGCCCGTGCGCCTAGCTATGTAGTTCTGGACTATTGACGAGAGCTCGTGTGTGTTGTATAAACTTCTATGAACTTGTAGGTACATATGTCTCCTTAGTTTAAACATTCATCATTCAACTTATATGTAATCGATGCTATTTATTACTAGGACCATGAACCATGTGCTATTAATGTGTGTTGCTATTCTCTTCCTTTGGTCCTTAATTTTGTTGTATACATATGTAGTGCTTAAATATTATCTGTAAGTTGCTTTTAATGTTTTGTTTGTCCAGTTCATAAAGCAGATGTCGTATTATGTTGTGTACATTTGTAGGATTCCCGGAGTCTACGACGACTAGGAGGATTGTCGGGGACATGTTCACCGTTTTAGCGGTAACAGTTACAAAGGGCACCCCACAAGGGCGGAGGCGGAAGCTAGATACGCGCGATATCTAGCGGGGGAGAGGAGGGAGCGGAGGAGGAACCGAATGAAGATCACTTTGGTCACAATGATGCTCATCGTGACCTCCACCCTCTTCTTCAATGTCATGGTAGTTTAGATATATCAACTTGTAATGTGAAGACCAACTCGCTACTCGAGACTTGTAATGTTCTAACTTTGTTCGGTATTTTGAATTCGGAGACTAATATGATGATTTGTAATCGGAGACTAATCTTCTATTGTATTCGATAAATTTTTTGTTTATATCTGTGCTGTTTATAAATCTGCTGTTTATATCTGTTTGTAACTAGTGAAAATACAAAAAAGCAAAAAAACCTAATATTCATAGTAATAGCGCACATAGTGTGCCTCAGTGGCGCATGTGGAGAAACACAACAATGGCGCACTTCCTGAAAGTGCGCCATTAGTAACCCAGAGCACAAGATACACATATGGTAGGACCAGTAACATCAGTGGCGCATGAGTGGCCTTAGTAATGGCGCACTCCCGGTGCGCCATTAGTATCCAGGATAGTAATGGCGCACCATATGTGCGCCATTACTATCACTTACTAATGGCGTGCTAGTAATGGCGCACCTAAAGTGCATCATTAATGTCAAAAACCAGTGCGCCATTAAAGACCTTTTTTCCAGTAGTGATGGATCCACAACTTCATACATGGAGAACTAACATGAGAAAGGATCTACAACTCATTTTATACAGAATAAAAAGCAAGCATTATGACTTGCTTCAAGCTTGGATAGTTGCCAATTTATCATAAGCCATGATATTAGATAGAACGGGTATTGGCTAATTTTTTTGAGGTTTTTCTGTTTTTCCCCTGCAACATTGTAAATATTTCATTTTAATAAATGTTGTAGAACGATTGTTCTACAACCAAAAAAGCCTCGAAAAATAATAGTGAGACAGGCTTCCACGCAGGGAAATATAAATAAGAGATATTGTGCTACAAAATTTTGGCTAGAATTTAAAAGAGGAAACTAATTATATTTTCCTAAAAGGGAAAATCTAAAAAGAATGAAGGTAAAAAAATCAAATAAAGTTCCAAAATACAAATGTGCATAATTTAATATGCCAAGGACAAGAGAAAAATATTCGGTGAAAAGAGAACAATAGAATCCATTTTTTTAAATTTAAGTTGGCATTAGTTCAAGTTAATCTATTGAATTTATGAAAATTCAATTTTATCTTTTATTAACCAAATAGAACAAACGAAATTTTCTGGCTCTAATTATTGGAAAAAAATTCTTAAACATTTCGAGCATCGAGATGTTACAAGGAACTACTCCCACATCATGGAGGGATGAAGAAATGCAGATGGAGAAGGATCCGGGGGCACTTCCCCGTCCGGAAAGGTGCCGAAACAAGAACTTCTGGTCCCCCAAAGCTTGCTAGAGATGGCGGTAGAGATCGGAAAGCATTCTGAAAAAGTGATTGGATATTCAGTGTTTTTGCATTCCGAGGAATAAATAGGCGCAAAGTAGGTCACCATAGGTGCGGCCAATCACTCGGGAGCCCTCGGGGCACGAGCAAGGCCTAGCCGCGCCCTCTGGTCACCTGGCCGACTGGAGGCCCCCCTCCGGGATTCCTTCTGGCTCCTTGGGTCTTCCGGTGAATAAGAATTTTAGGAATCTTTTTGAATTTTTCTAAGCACTTTGATTTTTCACCTTTTTCTACGATTCACAGACAAAACAGAAAAACGGGCACTGGGCACTGAGTTAATAGGTTAGTTCCCAAATATGTTCTAAAAGACATGAAAGTAAATCAAAACATGTAACAATGTCAACCAAATAAGCATGGAACAAACAAAAATTATAGATACGTTTGGGACGTATCAGACGAGCGCCCTAGCCGCCCCCGCCGCACTCCACATGCCCCCGCCTCCCGGCCATCCCACGCGCCCAGCTTTAACTTGCCCGCGGACTGCGCTTGCCCGCGGTTCTTCCATCTGCGCCCGCAGCTACGGCTCACCGTCGCCCCGGTGGCTCCTCTGCGCCGCCTCCGACTGCCCCCGCGCGCCTTGGCTCGGCGGCTGTGTCTCGGCCCGCGCTCTCCTCCACCCCTACTCCTCCCGGCCGCTCCAGCATCTGCGCGCTAGCTTCGCGGGCTAACCGCCGTCTGCGCCCTCGCCCGGCCGGCTGCCGGCTCTCACCTGCGCCACGCCCTGCCGCGCTCCGGTTTCCCGGTGTCCTGGTTGACGGTTGCAGAAATTCAGAGACTATAGAGAAGAGAGTTTCAAAGAGTTCAAAGAAAAAATGAAATACGACTTATGAACCAGAGCAATCTTCGGGGGCTATTTCCACGTCATTTCTAGTTCGCCGCCTGCTCGGCCTGGGACCGACTGCCCACCGGGCTGACCGGATAACCCAAATCGTTCTTTCCCATAGATGGATTAGTACTGTGTACGATATCAAATGCCCACTCTTCGCTCCAGTTGCAGACCGCAAGCCGGCTGTACTAATGGTGAGAGAAAGCTAGAGGTAGCCTCACATGAAAAAACGTCCAAAGAGAAAACAATTTGGCGACCCCACTAGTGCAGATGGCAGCTATCACGATACTCCTTTCCCAGTCCCTTGGCCGAAACTGTTTGCGATGCTGTCAACACAAACGGTAGAAATAAAAAACCGTGTGCCCGAAACTGAACCGTCTAGGAAACATACGCCATCGGCCGCCATTCTGAAATTTATTGCATGGGTGATGTAGGGCTGACGGTTCTTTGAAAACCCGTTTGTGATAGCTAGAGTGAAAGCTCACGGTTGAAAACAATGAACCGTTAGCCCTTCATCGCAATCGTTAATATGTCCTCGAATGTTTTGGATAACTAATCTATCGGGAACGTTTCTAAAAATCCTTTCGTTGGCGGGAACAAAAGCTGAAGATTCAACCAAGCAATCGTCCGCATAAAAATTCAGAACACCCACGGTCGCAAACAATGAATCGCTAGCCCTTGTTACCAATCGGTTGTGGTTACTGAAATGTGTGAGATATGTGCTTTATCAGAAACGCTTCTGAAAATCTAAGTTTTAGTGTTGGACGACACACAGTTCGTACAATCAACTGTGCATTATAACAACTAATAACATTGAAAGTTGGTTGAAATGAACCACTAGCTTCTTCTATGTATTTTCTATTTATTTAAAATATGGTGTAACAAAAACAGGTAAGTTTTCAAAAATGTCTGCTTTGTAGGCACACATTTCGCGACTGCAACCCGTTTGAGGTATCCTTGACAACACAAACGTTTCTGCCAACCAAATGATTATAATTCTAGACAATTTACAAACACCACGTGTGTGATACCTTGCGCATTTTTTTTAAATTTTTTGAAAGAAAGAGTAATGAGAACCTTGCGATATAGAAGCATCAGACATGATTGGATTAATACAACCGCCACACATCAGCCGCTCGTCTTCCTGGGCGTCATTTCGGCTTGTACTTGACGGCGACTTCTAGTCAAACAGATGAAACACCGCTTGATCGTTTGCGATGGCCACGCGTAAGCTCGCGATATAGATGAGCAGGCGCAAGGTCACGCGCGCAACCGCGTAACGTCCCGCGGGCAACCGCGCAACCTTCCCGCCCGTAGCCAAAAAACCCCAATGCGGACCATAAAGAGTGTCAAGTTGGGGACACAGGAGCCGCATTCACGTCCCCTTCTATCGCCTTCTCTTCCCACAGATCAACAATGGGTCCAGTGCGCCGAATCCCAGCAGATCCTGAGGTAGTGACTCCGCCGGCAGTGCCGGACAACTCCTTGCTAGATCCAGTACCCGTACTAGTACCGCGGGCAAGCCACACTCGCCAACGGTATGCACACATCATCCCTTTCTCCCGCAATGCCAGTCGCACAACGCCCGCCAAGCGCATCACGCACTACCGCTGCGTTGCCATACTAGCGTCGAGTTGCTATACTAACGAAAACCACATAAAAATACAACATATTATTTTTTAAATTATTTGAACCCCAAAATTTTTATGTATTCATAACTAAGCATTCACACTAACATCATAAAGTTTCAAACAGTCTGGACCTCGTTTGATAAATATTATGCATTTACTGATATTTTTTAGAAAAAGGACCACAAAATTAAAAGTCGATTAAAATGACCTCTAAACGGGATGAGATTTGGCATGCCGTCATCATTTCACGAACATGATATGTGGTAAAAAATTGAGAGGATTATGACAAAAACTGGTGGCACATAGTGTACAAACTGCATTAGTTGAATGTTCGTCAAACACTGGAAAACCCCGTTGACCGTCTAAAAAACCAGCCGGAAAAAATCACGTAACCATAACGCACAACCGTGGCAGTTGGATGTAACATTAGCGCCGAATGGTAGTCGTTGGATCTCAGCGCGATCCGCGAGGAGTTGGTTCTGCAACCTGATTGGCTGGCTTTTATCAAAGTACAGACACACAACTTATAATGAAGAAGCATTTGGGATGCGAAAACGTAAGTGGCACGCCTCCTAACGAAGGCTTCCATCCAACGCTATCCAAATTTCTCACCGTTTGCTTTGCAGTACAGATGGAAAAGCATACACATACATGAATATAACCGTTTGCGTTGTAAGACCTGGTGGGTATTGATACTTCCGAAACGTATCGATAATTTCTGCTTGCTCCATGCATGTTTTGTGTGATATTGCTACGATCTAGATACACTTTCTTACACTTTTGATCATATTTGGACTAACCTATTAACTTAGTGCACCCCAGTGTCAGTTTCTGTTTTCTGCTATTGTTTTGTTCCAGGTTTCCCCCATATTAAAAGTGCTCCAAAAATTCGGGAACAAACGGATAAAAAATCAGCGCATCGGAAGACTCCAGAACCCCGAAGGAGGGCCGGGGGGCCACCACCAGGTGCCAGGCGGCCACCTGGCGCGACCTAGGGCTTGTTCGTGCCAGGGGGGGGGACTCGACCCCTGGTGCCCCCCTGGCTGCCCCCTTGACCTATATATTCCCCGTGACGTTAAACATCCGAAAGGAGAACCCTTTTTCGCGATCTCGCCTCTGTTCCGCCGCCGCCGTGCTTCCAAGATCGGCAGCACCATCAGGATCCTTCCCGGCACCCTATCGGAGGGAGGATCGACCTCTGGGAGCTTCCCCTCCACCATGGACTCTTCCCGGATGTGCCGTGAGTATTTTCCTGTCGACCATGGGTCTGTGATCAGTAGCTATATGATGTTCTCCTTCCCTCTTTACTCTTCATGGTTTAGACCTCGTGAGCTGCCTACATGATGGGATCTGATGGATTATGAGATTATGTTCAGATTGTGATAGAGTATATTTGGTTTTTATCTCTTATATTTTTGTTCCTAAGTAATTCTTGCATGTTCTCCGTTGCTGTTTATTGCTTTGGCCAAGTAGTAGGTAGTGACTCCAAGAGGGAACGTTATGCTGGATTGTGGGTACATGCCCCCTGATGATACGCTTGAGTGACAGAAACATGAGTCTAGGGGATGTGCTGTGGCCACAAGGGGGAAAACAACGGTGCTTGTAACCGCGGTTGCAAGGACTGTTTACTTTACGCAAAGTTATTTTTAATGCAGTTGTTTGTTTCTTTGGGTTTACACTTTGGGTGGGGCTCGCAAATTAATACCAGCGAGAAGTTCTGGATAGATATCTCAAGGTGGATGATTATTAGTAGATGCAGATGGATTTTGGTCTACTTATTTTGGCGTACTGCCCATGCTTATGAGCCTCTTCCTTTCTTAGTAGCATAGTTAGCATTGCGGTGCGTTTATAATCCTGTCAATTTCCCATCTGTAATTTGTTTACCTCGCATAGCAGTTTTATCGTCTTTTGGGAGAGAGACATCACTAGTGAATATCACGGGACCCCGGTCCATATTCTCATCATTGTTTACACGCTTATTTACTTTTCAGTATTTACTTTCCGTTGCTATCATTATCATTATCCCTTGTGTTTGATCCTTTGTAAACAACAAGACCGGAGAGATTGACAACCTCTCTGAACTTCGTTGGGAGCAAAGTTATTTGTGTCATGTGCAGGTCCAGGTCAAGGAAGCAACATTTGTCGTAAACAGTGTGACGAGGGGGTGAACCCACGACTCCTACGTGTGAGGCTACGTGGTGCGTATGAAGATAGAAGGCCCATTGGGAAGCTATGACAAGGCCACAATTGGCCCAACCAAGAACCGACGTAGGAGTCTGCGACTAACATGGAAGGTGCAACTTGGCGTACAAGGCAGGACTAGGATTAGGAAAATACCTATGTAACCTAGCACGGATTCCCCGAGACCTAGCCTAGTATATAAAGGATGGGAGGGGAGACGTCTAACTCATCTCAATACGCATCTACTCATCCTAGCCTTGCGAGAACTCACCTTGGCCTCCATTGTAATCGGCCCCTCACGTAATAATATCGAGCAGGAAGTGCTTCTCCTGTTAGCCGACGAGTATCGTCCAACCTGTGCCATCTCTATAACTAACTCAGGGTTCCTGACCATGGGATTTGACGGGGTTGATCCCCGTCAATTGGCATCGTCTGTGGGAAATACACAGGTTTGAATCACGATCTCGGCGGTCCCGACCTCAGTAGACCAAGACTCGAGGGCTAGAACCAGAGGTAGCTCGTTCGAGGAACTCAAGATCACCACAAGCATCTCCATCACCCCATCGAGATCATCCAGCCTGCGGTCTAGCCAAGTCCAGCACCTCGACGACTGTCAGATCCATCGACGACGGAAGAAAACTCGACGACCCAGAAGACAAGCACAAGGAGGCCACTCGATAATCCCACTCGAGGAGTCGCGACGCGTGGCTGAAGGCTCGCCCATCAGTCGACGACCCGCCGCCACCCGGTCCCCCACCACACGCCAAGACAACGACTCCGAAACCCAGTCCGGAGACTACTACGACCCAGATCGAAGGCCAGACGAATTCGCCAACTTCATCCGAAACCAATCACTCAGCGACGGGATAGAACTTGACCCAAGAATCCCCAGCCGAGTAGAAGACCACTCGCATACCTTCCAAGTCTCAAGGAGAAGAAGGCACGCCGGCTCCAGCAAACTGACAGCTAAAGAGAAACTGGAAAGACCCTGCGCGATCCAAAATTTTGAAGACAGCCGAGGACATATCAGAGCAAGCCACACCCTGGGAGATTGCCGCCTATTCGCCGAACTCTCCAGCAGCCTCAAGGAGGAGAAGCAGCGTGAAGCCAAACGCACTCGTAGAAGCACGCACTCACCCGCACCCAGTGCAGAAGAGCAATACCCCGTGTCCCAGGGACGAATCTGCATGATCCAAGAAGGAAGACCCTCGAAAGCAAAGCAAGATGCCTACACCCTGCAAGCCGAAGCAGCCGAAGGCTTAAAGATAACTGAAACCTACCAACGGAGTGGCGCTGAGACCATCATCACCTTTTCACAGAGCGACCATCCACCTACAGTCCCGAGACCTAGGAACGCACCCCTGGTCCTCGAAGCCCAGATCGGAGGATACGACATGGACATAATCTTCTTGGACGGAGGCAGCAGTCTAAACATAATATTCGCCAGCACTCTACGCAAGATGTTCATCCCACGATCAGTGTGGAAGAAGTCAGGAACCACAATATACGTCGTAGTCCCGGGCGAAGCAGCCACCTCCATTGGAGCAATACAGCTTGATGTGATCTTCGGAGGCAAGAGCAACTTCGCAAAGCAAGCACTCGAGTTCGAAGTGCTCGACTGGCAGTCGCTGTATCACGCCATACTCGGGCGACCGGCGTTCGCACAGTTCATGGCGGTTCCACACTATGCATATCTCAAGCTCAAGATGCCAGGACCTGCGGGAATCATCAAAGTCAAGGGAAGCTTCATCAAATCGTACCAGTGCGACTGCGACTTCCACAAATTCTCCGACACATTCGGAGCCCAGCAAGAGCTCCACAAAATAGCCATGGTGATGGACAAAAGCATATTTCCACTAGCAAACAGAAGCGAGACAAAAGAATTTGGTCGCGACTTCAGCGTCGACTGTGACACGATCACACACCAAGTACACCCAACAGACCCAGAGAAGACAGTCCGCGTATATGCCAACCTTCCAGAAGAGCAAGCAACCGCCCTCATAACTTTCCTTCGTGAAGAATGGCAAATTTTCGCCTGGTGCCCAGCCGACATGCCAGGGATACCACGAGAATTCCCGGAACACGCGCTCCACATCAAGCCAAACACAAAGCCAGTAAAACAGGCGCTGCGACGATTCTCAGAACCCAAACGCAGAGCAATCGGAGAAGAAGTCAATCGACTACTCGACGCACAGTTCATCAGAGAGACAAAGGAAGCAACATGGATAGCAAACCCAGTCCTAGTCCCTAAAAAGGACACCGAGGTACTAAGGATGTGTGTCGAATATGGGCCTATCAACAAGCACTGCCCAAAAGACCACTTCCCCATGCAAAGAATCGATCAAATAATCGACTCCACAGCAGGATGCGACCTCCTATCTTTCCTCGACGCATACTCAGGGTACAATTAGATCAAGATGAAGGAAGAAGACGAAGAGCACACCTCGTTCATCACCCCCTACGGAGTATTCTGTTACCAAACTATGCCCTTCGGACTAAAGAATGCCGGAGCCACATTTCAGCGGATGATGCAAGCATGTTTGAGAGACCAGATCGGAAGGAACGTCTAGGTCTATGTAGACGACATTGTCATCAAAACCTACAACGCAAACACAATACTCGACGACCTCCGTGAGACGTACGTGGCCCTAAAAAAGTACAGGATCAAGCTAAACCCCAAAAAATGCGTGTTCGGCGTCCCAGCCGGAAAGTTACTCGGGTACATGGTCTCTGCCCGAGGAATCGAAGAAAACCCCGAAAAGGTTCAAGCAATCGCCAAAATGCAAAAGCCAACCAACATCAGAGGAATACAGCAGCTCACAGGAAAGCTCGCAGCACTGATTCGCTTCATCAGCAGGCTAGGCGAAAGGACCCTACCCCTCTACAAGCTATTGAGGAAAGGAGAAAAATTCGAGTGGACCGAGGAAGCCAGCAACATATTCACAAACTTGAAGAAGACCCTCTCTACCCCACCAATCTTGGCGGTGCCTAAAGAAAGGGAAAAGTTGTATCTCTACATAGCAGCACAGAGCAGCGTCGTGAGCACAGTGCTTGTCGTCGAGCATGTAGAATAAGGAAAAATCCAGAGGATCCAAAGACCAATTTACTACCTGAGCACGCTACTCACGAAGCCACAGCAGCGGTACACAGATTACCAGAAGCTCCTGCTCGCCATCATCATGACCTCCAGGAAAGTATCACACTACTTCGACGAACACTCCATCACAATCGTGAGCAGCGCACCATTCGCGGACATCGTCAATAATCACGGCGCGACCGGTCGAGTCGCCGACTGGAACATGGAGCTCAGTGTTGACACTCGTTTTTGGCACGACAATTAACCTATATAAGATGACCTCAAATGAAGAAGTGTTCTACATGAAAAAGTTAGAGCCGAATGAAGAAGTGTCGACGTGAACAACTTTGTAGTTAGAGCCATGATCATCCGATTCCATCTCAAGGGCCGAAACTATATTTGAAACAATAAGACCCTGCCATTCGGAGTACTATTCCGCAAATCAGGCCCTCAAGACATCCTCAAATGGGAAAATGTTGTACATAGTCTGGCTTCGTCTCTTCGAACATGTCGATTTTGATATTTGAAATGTCCAAATCCGAGTTCGTATGAAGAAGTTGTGGCCAAAACAGTGCGCTGCTGAAGAATCAGGTCGGACCGTCCGGACTTTAAGTCGGACTGTCCGGGCTAAGGTCAGACCGTCCGACCCCAAAGTCGGACCGTCCGACCCGAGGACCCCGAGTACAGAAAGATTTTGACCTATAGGTCGGACCATCCGACCTTGATGTCGGACCGTCCGACCATACAGTCCGGACCGTCTGGGATTAAGTCCGGACGTCCGACCCCCGATCCGGGTCCGAGTTTGTGCGAGTTTTTGGCAGTTTTGACGCGAATGTGAGCCCTTTTCTTGCACGAAAAGTCCAACCCCCTCATAAATAGATGAGGTGACGGCCGATTGAAACAACACACAATCGAACAAACACATCTACATCCTTTACCCTAATTTTATCCCTCTCCCCTTGTATCTTTCTTCTCGTTCTTCGTTCGTTCTTGTTCTTGCAGGGAAACGATCCACGAGGCCCTAGGGGCGATCAGGTCGACCTAGGGCAGCCCATAGCCGGCGTGCTCCCTGACGGGGTCCCTCCCGGGAGTGTGGGGTTTCGGGTCTACAAAAGCGCCCGCCGGATTGCTTGCGTACCGCGCTTCCGGTCGGGTCTCCTTCGACGTGAGTTGCGGTGTATCACCCCCAGCATCGAGGGTACACGTGACGTGTTCGTGTGTCAACACACTTTTTGAGGACTCCGCTGGGGACGAAGCTTTGAACGGTCTCCGGCCCGTTTTTGCTACGAAAAGATCATCATCAAGGATTTGCTATCTACGAAGGTAATATGAATACTCAATCCCCTCATGTAGATGCAAATAGCTCATATGGTGTTACTAGATCGTTCAATGAATATACTCTATCGGCCAACCCTAGTTTTGTCAATTATACATCTAATTATATGCAAGGGCCGATTGAAAGTAATTTACATGCTTCAACTTCTTATGACACTAGTAACATGCACCATATGTATTCCAACTCTTATGCATCGGCAACCCCAGAAATCCATATGCCGATGAACAACATGGTGAGCTCAGTTAGTAGAGTTGAAACACCCCATGTAGGATATTTCAATAACATGCAACAAAGTGTTTCACCTTTTTATTCATCGGCACCTAAATTGCAATATGTTAATCCAAATATGCCGATGGATAGGGGAATTGGCCATGCTAGCACTAGTTATTCGGCCAATTACCATCAACCATCATATGCTACAACTCATGCTACTAATCTGTCAGTGCCATATGCAACTGTTGATACTCATAATTCGGCTCCACACCTTCCTGGTTATAGCCAAATAAGTGACCAATCTACAGGAGCATACATACCTTCACCTAAAGTTGCTGATGAGGTAGGTGCGTTAGAAAGGAAGAAAGCCCAAAATGACAAGATTAGTGATATTTGTATGGAATTATATCTTAGTGGTTTGTCTCCTGACTATAATGCAATAAAAGCTAGAGTTTTGCAAGAAGATGAATCATTGCCAATTGATAGGTTATGCCAGGAAAAATATAGTTCCACACCAATGCACATGTCTTCTCCTATTGCTCCAGCATACTATATACCCCCTATACAATTGCAAAGTTTCAGCAACACTCAAGTTCCAATGCCGAAAGAGTCTGAAAGTATTGGAGGGCAATCTTACCCGGAGTGGGCTGAGATTGAGAAAAAGCTTAAAGCTAATGGCATTGGGTGGAAATATTGTCTAGGGTGTGCTAAGCTTGAGAAGAAGCTTAAAGCTAAATCAGCTGCTCGCCGTTGGAGCAAATAGAAAAAGAATTGGCTCAAAGAAAAGAAGCCTTGCCAATTGATGAAAAGAGTGATGATTCAAAGATTGAAAGTTCTTCGGCTGGAAAAGCCGAATCAACTAGTGTGTGTTCTGAGTCCATCAAATCCAAAGAGGCAAGCACCATTGAGAAAGGGCATGGCCAGCACATAACAACTGTGCTTGATTTTTCTGAATCTAAGGGAACCTATTTCCTGCCCTTTGAGTTCCGTGCCACAGAAATTGATGAGCATCAAGAACAAAGTGATATGTCTGAACAAAGTTTGGTTAATGATGAACATCAAGAACACAAGCGTGCAGCTGAGCAAAGTTCACATGACAATCATTCGAGTGATGAAGCACGGAACAAAGAAAAAGATGAGGACAAGACGTTGGAGAGTCATCCAAAATTGGAACAAGCTATTATTCCATTCACGCAACCATCATGTTCTCCCAACGCGTATGAAAAGGTATGTCTAGCAAGTAATTTATCTATTTTCAGATTTGTTCATAATTTTATTATTGATGCAAAATTCTTATAACAAATCTTGAGAGACCAATGAAGAAAGATAACTTACTTGTTAGCAATAAAATTATAACAAAGCATGTCGGTCAACACATTGTGCTACTTAGAGAGACCGGTAGTGACTTATTATTACAGCAAAATCTTTTCCCATTGTTTCATTTAAAGTTTTTGTATACATGGATAGCTTTGCTAGTTTCCTACTTGGATTACCTTTGGTCTCAAGTGAGACATATATGTCATAACAGTTTTGATTTCAGAAAAATAAAGCTAAGATTTGAATCTTTTGAGAAAACAAATGATAGTATAATTTCTTTTTCAAAATCATCGGAGATAGAGTGCAAAACAAAATGCATAGCCGAATGGAGTGATGCGAAATATGAACCATTCGTTTGCTTACTTCCAAAGCCATTCTCGCACCAAGATCGGTTAAAGAGCAAAATATTTACCTTCAATTCAAACATGTGTGATCAGATTTTTGACTTGTTGCTGAAAAATGATTATATTAGAATTCTTGATCACCATGTCAAACCATCAATCCAAGGACAAGTCAATTGTAAGTTGCATGATTCGTTCAAGCATAATTTTGAAGACTGCAATATGTTTCGTCAAATAGTTAAATCGGCCATTGATAGTGGACGATTGAAACTTGTTAAAACACCAAAGGATGATCATGCCATTCCTATTGGTCCTAATGGCAAAAAGTTTTTGCATCGGCTGCTTGAAGCCGATCCATTCAAAGACAAGAAGGTAAAAACTTCATGTGATGGGATCAAGCTTTCAAGTATACATGTTATTCATGAGCACAATGATGATATTCTTGAAGGCGGAGGTTCTATCAAAGTTCCAATGAAGACGTCAAACACTGGGGGGCAACAAGAAAACCTAAGATCGATGCAAGGAAAACCAAGGAGAGCAAAGGTCGAGATAAGCGCAAGTGTAAAAAGCCGAAAGTCACTTTCGCGCAGCTATTGGAAAAATATCAGAAGATAAGTGAGGAAAAAATTGCTCATCAGCCAAGTAATTCAAAAGCATCAAGATCAACCCCTGGGCGCAAATCTGACAACCGGTATTGGCAAAGTGATAATTTCAATACATCATACTCATATCCTTATTTTGGGTCGCCAATACCATCGTCATGGATACATCCCTATGCTTATATGAATCAATATCCATCACGGGACATGTATAATTGTAGGGCACATTATCCATGTTATTTTGAACCATCTCATCAAGATTATGCAGCTCCAACAAGGTCCACATTTGATGAACAATTTCATAACAAAGACCGTTTCAATCAAAAGGAATCGGTCTGGAGCTCAAGGAAGAAGAAAGAGGTGTTCAAGCAAGTTTCTCATGTCAAAATTGATGGTCGTAGGTGTGCCGCTTCAGATTTTATTTCAAAATGATAAAGAGCCAATGAAAGTGTTGACATTGGCTACTAAAGGCAAAGAAGAGGAGCAAGCAAATCTTCAAAATACCGATGCCAAATCGGAACAAAGGGAGTTGAGAGTGCACAAGGTCAAAAAGAAATTGCCACTTCTTGAAAAAGAATCACAATCGAGACGTCCACTCGGTTTATCGTATTGGCAGAAGAAGAAATTGCAAAAGCTTAGTGCACAAGAACCTGAAAGGAAGAATATGGCATGGATTCCCAAGAAGAACAGTCAAACCGGAAAAGATGTGCAAGCTTCTATTTTAGAGAATACAACCAAAATGAAGAAGGAGAAATCATCTCGTAAAATATTAAGCCGAAGGTTTCCATCATCCAACCGGAATCTTTGATTAGCACATCATTCATATTCTTCAAACATGTCATTGATGCCTTTATCATGGAATTCATCCTCAGGTATGATTGGTTACCCTCCATGGACTTATTTTGATACATGGATGCAATACAAATTCTTACATCATGATAGGGGATTACCAAGTCACTATAATTTGATTAGTTCCATTCTTGTTGCTAATTCAAGGAGCCGAAATATTTGATTTTTTCTTTCATTTGCTTGTTTCGGCTATATATGCTTTGGTGGATGAATTATACGTGTCGTTTATACTAATGGCCGATATTTGTTCTATCGTCCTAAGAATACATCTAAACATGGCGGGTGTGGTTTTCTAAACATCGTCCTTAGTTTTGTTGGAGATTGAGACAAGGTGTACACTCGTTAAAAATATGTTGAATGGACCAATTCATGAGTTTCAGAATTGGTGAGTGGGATTACGCTTTGGCTAGGTATGATATAGTTAATTTGAATCTATGAGAAGCCAAATCATTGTTTTTTTTATTGTTGAGCATAATATTGTTATGAACCTTGTCTCATTAGTGCCATGGAGATTGAATTTTGGTTGTTTAGTTTGTAGCAACGGCCAATGTTTTGGTATTGCTTTTATATCTCCTCATGGTACTGTTTTGAAGCCTCATGTCGCTTAAATATTGTTGCATAAACATTCAAACCTGAATATGATGGTATTCGGTTTAGAGCTTTTGCTTGCTATAGGTGCTAAACATAGAGAGGATTTTTGTGATTCGTTATTAGTAGAGTAGCATATATCTATGGATTTTGTGTGTTTTGATGAATCACTTATTATTTATCTTGATAAGTGTCTAGATATAATTTCTATATTTGATTGCTTTAGTATTGCTCATATATTTAGACATGACATTGAAGAGCAAATGAGTTGGCACAACAAGCATCCGACTATTATGTTAATCATGGTGTATTTCTCAAGAGCTGGTGTCGAGTTTGCCAACATAGGGGAGGCCGAATCGGAGATTACCTTTTTCGGCCACTAATGGAAATTTTATATGCAGGCAAAGGAAAAATTGCGGGAAGTTCACTATTTTTTATTTATAAGATTCTTGCAAGAGGGTGGAAAGTATGATTCAGTGGATATCTTTGAGATGGATCTTGATATATGGGAATTATCGACGAATTTCTTATGGCGTTATTCTCAAGTTCAGAAGGTTGCACCCGAGTCTGCATAAAAAAAACAAGCAATGGATGATACATGATTAATCGTGCTAGCAAATAGCCGATATATGATTATCGCCTCAAGGATAAGAATGGCCGATATACAATTATCGCCCTTAGATAACACATGGCCAATTGAGTGTTGACATCGTCCTTAGAACAAGCATGGGCTAGATATTTTTCGGCATACAAGTTTTGCCGAAAAATAGGGGGGCATGTGTTGACACTCGTTTTTGGCACGGCAATTAACCTATATAAGATGACCTCAAATAAAGAAGTGCTCTACATGAAAAAGTTGGGTATTGTCGATGTGAACAATTTTGTAGTTCGAGCCATGATCATCTAATTCCATCTCAAGGGCTGAAACTATGTTTGAAGCAATAAGACCCTGCCATTCGGAGTACTATTCTTCCAATCAGGCCCTCAAGACATCCTCAAATGGGAAAATGTTGTACATAGGCCGGCTTCGTCTCGTCGAACTGGTCGATTTTGATATTTGAAACGTCCAAATCCGAGTTCGTATGAAGAAGTTATGGCCAAAACAGTGCGCTGCTGAAGAATCAGGTCGGACCGTCTGGGCTAAGGTCGGACCGTCCGACCCGAGGACCCCGAGTACAGAAAGATTTTGACCTATAGGTCGGACCGTCCGACCTTGACGTCGGACCGTCCGGCCATACGGTCCGGACCGTCCGGATTAAGTCCGGACGTCCGACCCCCCGATCCGGGTCCGAGTTTGTGCGAGTTTTTGGCAGTTTTGACGCGAATCTGAGACATTTTCTTGCACGGAAAGTCCAACCTCCTCATAAATAAATGAGGTGACGGCCGATTGAAACAACACACAATCGAACAAACACATCTACATACTTTACCCTAATTTTATCCCTCTCCCCTTGTATCTTTCTTCTCGTTCTTCGTTCGTTCTTGTTCTTGCAAGGCAACGATCCATGAGGCCCTAGGGGTGATCATGTCGACCTAGGGCAGCCCATAGCCGCCGTGCTCCCTAACGGGGTCCCTCCCGGGAGTGTGGGGTTTCGGGTCTACAAAAGCGCCCACCGGATTGGTTGCGTACCGCGCTTCCGGTCGGGTCTCCTTCGACGTGAGTTGCGGTGTATCACCCCCGGCGTCGAGGGTACACGTGACGTGTTCGTGTGTCAACACTCAGCCCGCGGGACCTACAGTTCGAACACCCAACAGCAATCAAAGCCCAAGTACTCCCAGACTTCCTGGTCAAGTCGGCAGAAGTCCAAACACCAGGGCCCCCAGACTTGTCGAACTCATGGACGATGTACTTCGATGGATCCAAAAGACAGCAATGAGCTAGAGCAGGCGTCGTCCTAGTCTCCCCAAAAGGAACGAAGCTCAAATACATCCTCCAGATCAACTTCAGCAACGCCTCCAACAATGAAGCAAAATACGAGGCACTACTCCATGGCATGCGCATGGCAAAAACTTGCGGCGCCACTCGCCTAGCGATCTATGGAGACTCCAACCTCGTCGTCCAACAAGCGATGAGAGATTGTAATGCAGTCGCAGACGACATGGCAGCCTACCAAAAGCTCTAAAACGCTCTAGAGGGAGGTTTCAACGGCTGTGAACTCAACTACATCCCCAGAGCAAATAACACAAAATACGACAAACTCGCGAACATCGGATCGACTCGAGGACCAATACCACCAGGCGTTTTCCTCGAGAGCATCAATCAGAGATCAATAAAAGTAAAGCCAACGGAGCCCAGAGCAGTCGTAGAAGAAGACGACACAAATGAGCCAGCACAGGTGGCAGCAACGAGCGCAACTGACACTAGAAAGAACCAAGAAATCGAAGTTGAAGCACCAGCGGCACTCGAAGACTCGGCTTGGGCAAGACCTTTTCTTTGATTCCTAATCGAAGGCACCCTACCACAAGACGTTGTGGAATCCCGACGCATCAGTCGACGATCCAAAGCATTCACAGTAATCAACAGGAAGCTCTACAAGCACATCATCTCCTAGGTCCTACAAAAGTGCATAGACGAGGAAGACGGCAAAGCCCTACTAATAGAGATCCATGAAGGCACCTGCGGATATCATGCCAGCAGTCGAGCACTCGTGGCAAAAGCCTTTCGGGCAGGATTCTACTGGCCGAACGCCATGAGAAATGCAGAGGATATCGTACGGAGTTGCATCGCCTGCCAAAAATTCGCCAGCAGGCCACACCCCAGCATCGGAACTCAAAACCATACCGTTATCATGGCCATTCGCCACATGGGGACTCGACATGGTAGGCCCACTCAAGAAATCCTCAAAAGGAGGAAGAACACACCTACTGGTCGCAGTCAACAAATTCACCAAATGGATCGAGGCAGTACCAATCACCAGCTCAACAGCCCTCACGACAGTCAACTTCATCAAATCAATCATCTTCAGATTCAGAGTACCACACAACATCATCACAGAAAATGGTACCAACTTCACGGCAGCAGAGTTCAAAAACTTCTGTCAAGAGTTGGGCATCAAAATCAACTACGCATCAGTCGCACACCCGCAGTCTAATGGCCAAGTGGAAAAAGCAAACGACTTAGTATGCGGAGGATTAAAGAAGCGACTCCTAGCACCACTCGAACAGGCTGCAGGTAACTGGATAGAGGAGCTCCCCGCAGTCCTATGGAGCCTACGCACCACCCCAAACAGCTCAAACCAGTATACGCCTTTCTTCTTGGTATACGAGGCAGAAGCAGTACTACCGCACGACCTAAAATTCGGAGCACCCAGAATCTCAGGGTACGAAGAGGAAGAGGCAGAAGAAGTGCTGCAGAACGACAAAGACTTAGCAGACGAAGTGCGAGATACAACCCTCACAAAATCTGAAGGATACTAGGACAAGCTGCGCACCTATCAAAGAAGTCGCCTACGGACCAGATCATTCAATGAAGGAGATCTCGTGCTACGACTAATACAGGAAAAAGTGCACAAACTTGCCCCTCAATGGGAAGGGTCGTTCATCATCTCGGAAGTCATAGGAGGAGGATCATACAGATTGAAGAATCCGAAGACCAACGAGGACGTGGGAAATCCATGGAACGTAGCGAACCTACGCCTGTTCTACCCATAGTATTCCAGGCATCATCATAAACATCAACAACAGCACCGATTGGCAGCACGTGTAGAATTCGAAGGAATAAAATAATGTTGCCCAAAACATCTTACTTATAAGCACTCAGGGTCTCGATCCTAAAACTCCCCCCGAGAGAAGCTATCTTCGCGAACGCGACTTTTATTTACAAGCACTCGAGGGCTCGAGCCTAGAACTCCGCCCGAGAGACGCTATCTTCGCGAACGCGACTTTTATTTACAAGCACTCGGGGGCTCAAGCCTAGAACTCCCCCCGAGAGATGCTATCTTCGCGAACGCGACTTTTATTTACAAGCAATCGGGGGCTCGAGCCTAGAACTCCCCCCGAGAGCGCTATCTTCGCGAACGCGACTTTTATTAACACGCACTCGGGGGCTCGAGCCTAGAACTCCCCCTGAGAGACGCTATCTTCGCGAACGCGACTTTTATTTAGAAGAACTCGGGGGCTCGAGCCTAGAACTCCCCCCGAGAGACGCTATCTTCGTGAACGCGACTTTGACTTACAAGCACTCGGGGGCTCGAGCCTAGAACTCCCCCCGAGAGAGGCTATCTTCGCGAAGGCGACTTTTACTTACAAGCACTCGGGGGCTCGAGCCTAGAACTCCCCCCGAGAGAGGCTATCTTCGCGAAGGCGACTTTTACTTACAAGCACTCGGGGGCTCGAGCCTAGAACTCCCCCCGAGAGACGTTACCTTCGATAAAAAACGCGACTATCGCCGAACAACAAAGCAAACAAGGGAAAGTCGCATCTTTATCCTTCACCCGATCACAAGCGATCACCTAAAGACTCGGGGGCTACTCCCATCGGGAGCGCTGGCGCGCACCCGATCTAAAGCTTGGAAAGATTCAAAGACAGCTACAAACCAGTGAGACAAAAATATGTAAAGTCTGCGCTTGATTCTATAAATCAAACGCAGCCTCAGGGGATACTCCCATCGGGAGCGCTGGCGCGCACCCGAGAAGACACTTCTCATTACAAAGGAGTCGAAGAAGTTCTCATTACAAAGGAGTCGAAGACACTCCTCATTACAAAGGAGTCGAAGACGTTCTCACTACAAAGGAGTCGTAGATATTCTCATTACAAAGGAGTCGAAGACTTTCTCATTACAAAGAAGAAAAACGACAGTTTCTCGCTACAGAAGGACCTGTGTGTAACATCCCAGATTTTGCAAAAATTAAAAAAATTGTTTTCGATGTGAATTGTTTGATTGTCTGATTTGTTTGTGGTGTTTGCATCCCCGATTTATCGATCGGCGATTATTTTTCCCCCTCTTATCTCGTATCGGACGGAGGCCGACCCTTGCCACCCTGACACTCGACTTTTGCGACACCGGGTTTCACCCGATCACGTCGTGAAAACCGCACGAGACCAGCCGCAGCCAACGGAACAAAAACCCCGTTTAATAATTAAACGGGTTATTTTTATAGCGCGCCGGAAAGTGTTTTCGGAACGGTTCCAGCGTGAGGTGAACGCCGCCGGCTCGACGCGCTGATCGCGCAGTTCGAAGTTTTACCCGAATCGGAGGTACTGCGGACCCCCGGCGGCCAGAAACGTGAGCACCGCGTGCGCGAGAAAAAAACCGAGGATGTTTTTGCAAACTGCCAACCACCGGGGCTATATAAAGACCACCACACTCCCACCTCTTTCTAGGGTTTCCCTAGTCACAAAATTGCAGCCACCCCCTCAGATCTACCTCCCAGATTTGCTCCAAAATAGCCCCAGATCCGAAAAACCCTAGCCAGATCTGATCTCCATCGTCAGATCTTGGCAGTAATGGCCTAGATCGTGCCACGTCGCCCCCTAGACGTCTCCTCTCTCCTCCAGCCCGCCAGCCGTGGAGTCCCGAGCCGCCTCCCGTGGCTGTACCGCCGCCTCAAGTCCGGCGAGCCGCCGCGTCGCCGGCGTCGAAGAGCCGCGCCGCCGCGCCCCCTCTCTCCTCCCTCTCCGGACTCCTCCCCTCTTCTCCATCTCACTGCCCCCCTTCTCGCCTCCCTGCAGGAACCGGCGGAGCCGCCGACGCCCACCATGGCCAGCCCGAGGGGAGCTCGGCCCCGCGCCCCACAGGTCGTCGTCGGCCGTCGCCCGGATCGGATCCAGCCGGATCCCGGCCACCGCGGCCAGCCTCGACCACCTCCACCTCGCCCCACGCCTCCTCTCACCGGCGGCTGGCTGGGCAGCCGCGCTGGCGCCGCCATGGCAAGTCCCAAGCGGGACGGGGACGAGCGCAGCCCCGAGCCGCCGCCCCGCTGGGCCTCCAGCGCCTGGGTCCGCGAGGCCACTAGCAGCCCACGGCCTTGCCAGATCCAGCCCGCCTCCTCTGGCCTGTTGGGCCGCAGCCCATGAGGTTGTTATTTTTTTTCCTAGCCCCTGCGATTTTTGCTAAGTCCTGAGAATTATGCTGCTGATCCCGTTTTGTAATGCGATTTCCCGTTGACTCGTAGGTCGGAACGAAGTGATTCTTTTTTTTTGGTTGTGCTTTGTGTGCTCTAGAGTTCATCTTTAGGAAGTTATTTATTTTTAGGTCATATTGATGATGCAAATCTGTGTAGAAGTAGGCACCAGACTGTTAACTGTTGCTAAATTCTGTCAAGTGCTGCTGATGTTATTTTGTTGCAACTTTGGGTGATGATTGTGACACATCCATGAGGCCTATTGCATTGATTCTTTTTCCTATGTGTTAAGCATCATGTGTACTTCATTTCCATGCTTTAACTTGTCGTGTTTGGGTGCTTTAGCTATATTAAATCTTGCTCCAAATTGGTGATCCTGATGTTAATGTGCAGTTGTGCTGAAAACTGTTAATTTGTTGCAACTTCGGTCGACGAGTGTGTCGCGACCGTTTATTGGAATTGAGTGATTCCAATTGCGTATTGTTAAGCATCATGTCTACTTTCATTATATGTATTGAATTGTCATGATATGCTTGCTGGTCATATAGTTATTGAGCTCCAAAGTTGCTATCCCACTGTTTTTGACAGCCACCTCTGTTTTTCTCCAAGTCTGTAATGTTCCGATGCCATGTTGTTTGCTTAATATCTTTTGATCTATGATGCCTTTTTGCATGATTATTTTTGCCATGACTTCCCTGTCATGTCTACTTTAGTTTTATATCATTTGTGAGCATGTTTGCATTGATTATCCTATTTATGCATTGCTCTAAAGTGTGCTTCGTGATGTTGGCAGATTGTGCCCATAACTTGTTTTGCTTATATCTTTTTAACCGTAACTCCGTTTGGAGTGTGCCTTATATGTAACTTGATTAGTTTTTCGTGTACTTTGTGTTTATGCTATTGTTTGCTGCTGTTAACCAACCTAAAATATGGTTTAGGGCAGATAAGTACCAAATCCTTTAATTGTTGTGGGGCAAGCAGTGCTATGCATGTTTAGGGGTTGCCTCACTTAAAATGACTAACCTAGGGAACTTACTTGATGCTTAACCTTTTTCCATGTTTGTGTGCTATGCCATGCTTGCTTGAGTTGCCATGTTAATAACTGTTGGTTGATCACATGTAGCTAAGCAACTTGAACCACCATAAACGTGCAGTATTCGTCGTGTGTGACCGATACCCCACTTAAACTATTAGTAACCGTTCTCGACGATAGATCCGTATCGCGTTGCCGTTTCGTGTGATGTCTTCTTGATCTTGTGTTCCCCGTAGTAATAGACTGCTTGCTCGTTGATTGCTTTCCAGTGTTTATCGACTTGTGTGCTTCCGCGGGTACCTTCGGAGACGTTGCGAGCGTGCGATCAAATACACCTTCGGAACCCGACTTATCAACAGGCAAGGACTATACATTACTTATGATCCATTCTATTTCAACCAGTGGTTTGCATGATAGTCCAGGATAGGTTCGATGTTTGATCCTACCACATGTTTACAACCTCTTTCAAACCAATACAGCCATGTCCCCTCCCAGCAAACCTTGTACTGCTATGTTACTATTGCTCGTTGCTCAGCCCCTGCTTAGTATGCATGCTTAGGATGCTACGATGTTACCCTATTACTCCTTGGTTTGGGCTATCACATTATTATATTGTTGTTGATGATATGATTATTATAATGTTGACTATATTCGACGAAGGATGGAAGGTCTAGGATATCCCGCCCCGACGCTTTGTTCCATTCGAGTCACCTAGGATCTGAATTCCGGGTATTGGTTTTAATACTGAGAGTGCCTAACCGCGTGTGGGATTTTATGGCGTCCCCTTTTCTTACCTATCTAGCTTCAAACATTTCTAGTGGTGGCCCAAGCTGATTTTACCTTTTGAAACCGTGTGTGTGCTGGTCGTACGGCAGTAGTTTTCCAACCAACCCGGACCAGTGAGGACATAGTTCCCTTGCTGGCCCACCTTGTTCGGCTGGGGACCCGGTTTCCCATGTGTGATTAACCGGCTATCCAAACCCGAGACAGACGGTAGAGACCGATTCGAGAGCGCGGCCGGCTTTTGAGTTGGATGTCGACTCACCGGGGGCCACCCGGATTTGTTCGTTGTTAGTTAGAGGGACCTGTCGTTTCGGATCTCTTGGAACTAAATCATAAAATGGTTGCCTGTGATGGGTAGGAACTGAGAGAGATGGGCGTGCTTGCGGAGCCTTGTAATGGGCAGTTGGTACACCCCTACAGGGTTAAATCTTTTCGAGAAGCCGTGTCCACGGTTATGGACGACTTGAGACCTACTCCTTGTTCATAGACAACAACAACAGAGATAATCTTAATATAACTTGATCAACGTGTGTGTGTGCCTTGACTGCTTCTTCTTCCTCGGGATGCGAAGAGGAGGACAAGGATAGGATAGGTGTTATGATTGCATAAGTAGTTAATAGCAAGACTTTTGGAGGCGATTTCTCATCGAATGCTTGACTTCTTATCTTACTCTCTAGATCGTTAGCCACTTCATAAATGCTAGTGCGGAAGCAACCTCACCACTTACCCCTTCCTTACCGTAAACTACTAGTTGTCCTAGAATGACGAGTGATGAAGTCTTGCTGGGTCAGATGACCACTACAGTTGGATGCTGAGTACCTCTGTACTCATGATACTACCCCCAAACTCTTTTCAGGGTTATTGATTGACAACAGGTACGGTGATCGACGTTTCACGTGGAGACTCGACGACGACTAGTTAGGCGGATCCCGGCGGAGGGCCTGGACCCGTGTGGTTATTGGGATCGATGTTTTTCTCTTTGCCACTATGCATTTGCTTGTAGTCTGTACCCAGACATGTATCTTCCTCTGTTGTATTGTATTAATGCACTTGTATGCCGATTGTATGAGATGTTGTATCCTTGTATCTGTAATGTTGTGATATCATGTTGGAAATCCGGGGCATATGACTCCGTCATATGTCGCGGTGGGACCGATATGTGCTTCGTCCCCGGATCTGGATGGAAACATCTAGATCTGGAACAATACCGCATATCGGGCCTTACACTGTGGAAATGCAAGACGGGATACATACAACTTCTAATTGTGTGCTCATGCTGAGATAATTGGAACTTTCGTGCCACCGTCTGACAGGCATCACCACAGACAAAGTAGCAACTCATCCGGTGAAGAAGAAGCTCACCGTCCTCCAGTTCTACAAGGTCGCCGCCTTCCAGTTCTACAAGGTGCCTCGACCTACTGACACAGCCTCTTGACGACTAGTTTGACGTCTAGTTCTTCCCTAGAACTAGAAGAGCAAACACCATCGCCCGAGGGATCAGCTGAAGATGAAGAAACGGGAGAAGCAGGCGAATCACCACTCGAGTTATCAGAATCGCTGCTCGTCTCCTCACAGTATGGATCCAGACGGTTGCCCCCAGCATCAAACGCGCGAATAATAACAGTATCTTTGCCGTCAAAGCAACAACAAAGATTGTCTCCTCCGCATAGATTCAGTCGACGAGAAAACGTCCTGCAGCCAGAACCAAGAAAGATCAAGGACGAAGTATCAATTTCCAGCTCCACCCAAGAAGAAGAACGAGAGATCCCGTGAAGATGGAGCTAGAAACCCCTCAAGTTACGCTCAGAAGAAATGGAGGCAAACAAAAAGGGAAGAGGAATCCGGGCGGCATCCCGGCTAAGAACATGCAAAAGAAAGTCATAGCGCCAAAATCCCTCCTCCATAGAGGAAGAGGAAGAAGGCACCAACGAAGTTCCATGACACCCACCACGTGAGGAACGAGCTGTGCGGCCACCACGACCACGCCGGCCACGGCCCCGCCCAGCCACACCTCTACCCCGCTTGGGTGCCATATGAAGAAGAAGAAGAAGGAAAAGATGCGAAGAATGGATGCCAAGGATGGGCAACCAAAGGAAGAATTTATAGATAAATCCAAGGGTAAATAAGGAAAAACACAGAGAAGCCCAGGCGGCGCCATCATTGCATCAAAGACCAAACGGGCCAAGCTTTACGAAATCCAAGACGAAGATGCGTTCACATGGTAAAAGGCAGCGAGACGCCCAAATCATCACTATGACAGTACGGAGGACGTGACGGATCAAACAAAAATCAAGCATCATCATACGTCATCAAACAGCATGACAATGCATATCAGCACAGTATCCCAAAGGGAACGGATCAAGGTAAAAGCAGTTGGGAAAAACCAAATAAGCTATATTTCCAAATTTTCTGACGCTAAAAAATCTCTTACTCCCATCGGGAGTACCCTTTCGAGTTCGGGTGCTCCCTCACCCAGAAGGCAAAGATGTGCTCGAGTGATCACTCGCACCAACAGACACAAAATACTCTCAGAGTTCGGGTGCTCCCTCACCCCAAAGGCAGGAAAGCATTCGAGTGACTACTCGCGAAAAGACTCAGCCATTCAGCAAACATGACTTACTCGCGCACTCGACGACATTCTGAGTGGGTGCCTTATTATTTTCCTCGCCTGAGTTCACTATAATCTACGCGAGTGACGACTAAAACAACTCACTTGATTGTTTATTCCAAGTGGGTGCATCCCTAATCAGGCTCCGTGCCTCAACAAAAAGAAATTATGCCTGGACTACGACACACTGTACCCAGATGCCACGCAAGCTTAGCGTGTAGGTAAGATCCCGCTGGGAAGAATGGCCGGGCCGGGACTTTCCGTAGAGCGATTTCACTCCCGACCTTTTCCATGCGCTCAACCTATGTGCTTAGACTGGCAGCAATTGATCCTATAAGACCTACAGCGGCATGACTTTGCTTGACACCAGTGTTCCAAGTTCACGTCGAGGGATGTGGGCTTGATTGGGCTACTGTGGTATTTTTCACTAGCACAATTCACCAAGGCTCGAGCAGTCGGCTCCTTGGGCCCTTTCAGCTTAGCAATCCCTCGAAACAGATATTGTCATGGCTCAAAACTAACAGCAACCCATGGCGATACCACGCTTACAAACAATAAGGCATAGATGAATTCGAGTCCCTGCGTGACTCTTCGAGTCCCCCAGGCACTCGGGGGCTACTGACGAGGGGGTGACCCCATGACTCCTACGTGTGAGGCTACCTGGTGCGTATGAAGACAGAAGGACCACTGGGAAGCTACGACAAGCCCACGATTGGCCCAACCAAGCACCGACGTAGGAGTCCGCGACTAACATGGAAGGTGCAACTTGGCATACAAGGCAGGACTAGGATTAGGAAACTACCTATGTAACCTAGCACGGATAACTCGAGACCTAGCCTAGTATATAAAGGCTGGGAGGGGAGACGTCTAACTCATCTCAATACGCATCTACTCATCCTAGCCTTGCGAGAACTCGCCTTGGCCTCCACTGTAATCGCCCCCTCACGTAATAATATCGAGCATGAAGTGCTTATCCTGTTAGCCGACAAGTATCGTCCAACCTGTGCCATCTCTATGATGAACCCAGGGTTCCTGACCATGGGATTTGCCGGGGTTGATCCTCGTCACAGTGCCATTGTTTTCTTGCCACCTACTTATCATTGTCGGAGTCCTATGGGATACAATCTTAAAACCTCGGTATGTTCACCGAGGGAAACTTGCCGCTACGCTGCATCTCACCTTCCACTTGGGGTAACCAACGAAGGGCAAGAAGAAATTATCATCTCTCGCGTATCAAGCAAATTTTTGGCGCCGTTGCGGGGGACTCCAAGTGCTAAGATAGGGGAGTTGCCCACTACCTTTTACCTTTGCTTTTAGTCTTGTTAGTTAAATTTTCAGTTTTTATCTCAGTCTCCTTTATGAAAAACCACAAAAATAGTTGCTACCTTTTGCCTTTGTCTTGCTTTGCCTAGTTATGCTATCTTTACCATGGGTGTGGAACCACCCAAATATGGTAGGATGGACATTTTTCACTTGTATCGTCTTCGATCAATTTCTACTCGCGCTAAAAACCCAACCGAATTGGTTGAGGGAAAATCATTGGATGAGCATGCTCATTATACGTGGCACAGCCTATCTCAGAAAGGGAAACACTTATGGGACCAAATACAAACTTCTTATTGCTATGCTAAGTGTTTATGCTACATTTATGATTTTACTTGCTGCTCTAATATAGATCGTCAACCCTTCCTTTCCAATGTGAGTTTAATGAAAATGAGATCCTATCTTCTTATGCTAAAGGTGTTTATGATTACTTTGATGTTGAAAAGATTGAAGAATTTGTTGCTTTTAAGGGTCCTTTTGAGATTGCTTCTTTGATTGAAAAGTATTATGATACTATTTACAAGTCTGAAAACTTTGAAGTTCTTGCTTATTGCTTTGAGAATTATGTTTGCAATGATTATATTGAAGATTTAAAAAACAAAATGTTTGCTTCCCAAGAAGATGCCAATGATTGCTTCGAGGAGGAATCCCATGATTCTGAGGACTCAATTGAAATATCCCTTTCTGAAGATCTTGATAATTTCTTTGTTGATGGCCATGATGCCAATATGGATTATGCTTGCGAAGAAGAAGTTGCTATAGTTACTTATGTTAAGCATGAAATTTTTGCTATTTCACCCACACTTTATTGTTCTATTATCCTTTTGAAATCTCCAACTCATATTCCGGAGAACGGTGCTCTTACCGAGGCTCAATGTGATGGGTTGCATTTATCTTATGTTCCTAAAGACCGTGTTGAAAACTATACACGTGTGCTTGTAGGTCATGAACAACATGATTTATGTGATAGTTATATTCTTGATGTTGTTCATGATGCTACTAAAAATTACTTTGAGAGAGAAAGCTTGGTTGTAGAAACTTTTATATTACAAAAACACCTCTCTTTATGACGAAATTTTTGAAGTTGCTCTCGTACCATCTTCCTATGCATGTCACTTTGTGATTATTTGATTTATTTTCTTACAATGCCTATGCATAGGAAGTGGGTTAGGCTTAAAAGTGTTTCATATTTGCCTCTTGATGTTCTCTTTTGCTTCAAATCCTTATTCTTATGAGAGCATCTTTTATAATCTTCATGCCTAGCTTAAAGGCGTAAAAGAAAGCGCTTGTTGGGAGGCAACCCAAGATGTTTTTATTCCTTTTTCTAGTGGTCTTGATGATTGTTACTACTATAGAAACATCACTGTATCTTTATTTTCAAGCTTTGTGGCAAGTTATAGCCTCTTATGACAAGGGAAGCAAAAGTTGTGACATGCTGTCCAGAAAAAAGATTCTGTTTTCTTGACGGAAAAAATCAGAACAAATCACCAGTTCATCTTTTTGAGCTGAAATTTTTACACAGCATGCTCTCTAAAATTGTTAAACTTTAGTATGTTCTGAGTTATTTTATTTGAGTTTCATAAGTACCTCGAAAAAATTCTTTACTACCTGCTGTTCCGTTTTTCACAGATTCTGTCATGTTTTGCCTCTCCGTACGTTTGCAAACCTTAAGCTTGCTTTTTATTTGCAAAAACCTTTTGGCAATCTTTAGAAACACTAGCTCTTCAATAACATCTTTATATCAAGTGGGAAAAATTATTTTATTAAGGGTACTAACCTTTCTAATCACCTTATGATGAGTTACGTATGAAGGGAGTTTTCAAGTGTGCGATGGAAGATGATGAAAGAAGATCCGAGAGTGTCAAGCGCTCATGGTTGGGGATTCCCCCATGCATCCCCAATAAATATTCAAGGAGAATCAAGAGTCTAAGCTTGGGGATGACCCCGTGCATCCCCTTCTCTATCAAAAATCATCAGTTTGTCCTTCGTCTCACTATATTTTTTTCACTTCATGCGCTATGTGCTATGCTTGGAGCGTGTAACAACCCAGATTTCACAAAAATTAAATTTTTTGTTTTCGGTGTGAATTGGTTGTTTGTTTGATTTGTTTGTGGTGTTTGCATCCCCGATTTATAGATTGGTGATTATTTTCCCCCTCTTATCTCGTACCGGATGGAGACCGACCCTTGACACCCTGACACTCGACCTTTGCGACACCGGGTTTCACCCGATCACCGTCGCTAAAACCGCACGAGACCAGCCGCAACCAACGGAACGAAAAAATCTGTTTAATAATTAAACGTGTTATTTTTATAGCGCGCCGGAAAGTGTTCTCGGAATTGTTCCACCGTGAGGTGAACGCCGCCGGCCGACGGGCTGATCGCGCAGTTCGAAGTTTTACCCGAAACGGAGGTCCTGCGGACCCCCGGCGGTCAGAAACGTAAACATCGCGCGCGCGAGAGAAAAACCGGGGATGTTTTTGCAAACTGCCAGCCACCTGGGCTATATAAAGACCCCCACTCTCCCACCCCTTTCTAGGGATTCCCCTAGCCATAAGTGTAGCCACCCCCTTAGAAATGCCCCAAAACTACCCATTTTCGTCCAAAAAACCCTATTTTTTCAGATTTTTGCCTTCCTTGCGATCTGGATCGTCAGATCCGGAGATCCGACGGCCAATGAGCGCCCTGGCCTTCTCTCTCCTCTCTCTCTCAACCTCCACCGTCCGTCGCTAGTCTGAGGGCAGCAGCCGCCGCCGCCGCCTCCACCTCCGCGCTGCCGCCGGCCAACCAGGTCCCCCCCGCGCCTCTCCTTCCTTCTTCCCTCCACACCTCCTCCTCCCCTTGCCACAAGTCTCCACGTCAGCCGCCAGGAACCGCCGGAGTCACGCCCGCCACCGTGCAACATTGATGGCGGCCCGAGATCCGCCGCCACGAAGCCGAGCCGCGCCACAGTCCTTCTCCCCTGGACTCGACCGGATCCGCTGGTTCCTCGCCCTGGAGCCTACCTCCCCTCGCCGGTGCGCAGCTCCCTCGCCGGAGGCTGGCGTCGCGTCGCCGCCACCTGCTCGCGGGATTGGGCGGGATCCCGAGCTCCCAGCTCCAGCGCCGCCAGCCGTGGCCTGGCCGGCCCAGCGCCCCGACGGCCCAGCCAACGCGGCCCGCCAGCCTCCTCCCGGCCCACAGCACAGCCGTCGGCCTCATGGGCCGAGCCCGTTTGGCTGAGGCCTTTTTTTTCACTGGCTATCATTTTTTCTAAGTCTGGAATTATTGTGCTGCTGTTTCTGTTTTGTGAGTAAATTTGCGAGCAAACCGTAGGCCGGATGACGTTGCGCCCAAAAGGAAATTTGTTTAGTTTTTTGTGTACTTCAATCCATCTTTTGTGAGCATTTTGATTTGAGGCCATCTTGATGGTGCAAATCACTGTTGAATTTGGCATCAGACTGTTAACTGCTATTATTTTCTGTTAGTGTGCTGCTGTTTATATAAAGTTGCTACTTTGCTGCCCTATATCTTTTTAACCATGCATCCTATTGAGCATTACAATAGGTCATTTTGATCTATGCCATGTATACTTCCATTATATGTATTGCATTGTCATGTTTACATTTCTGGTCATAGATATTTTTAGCTCCAAAGTTGCTATGCCACTGTTTTTGACAGCCACCTCTGTTTTTCTCTAAGTCTGTAACTTTCCGATGCCATGTTGCATGCTTAATATCTTTTGATCTGTGATGCCTATGAGCTTGATTCTTGTTTGTACCTGATCATCATCATGCGTACTCCATGCTCATATATTGCTATGTCATGTTGCTGCACTTTTGCATATAGTTTTGCTCGTGTTTGTACAACATGAAAATAACAATTTCTGCCCTATTTTCCTGATTTTCACTAAGTCCTAGACCAGTAATGTTTTATTGCATTTTGCATGTGCTATAATTAATTTTTTATGATGCCTATTTGCATGATTCTTTTTGCCATGCCTTCCTTGTCATGCCTACCGCAATTACTTATCATTTGATTCATGTTCGCATTCAGTAGCTTGTTGATACATTTCTCTAAAGTGTGCTACCCGATGTTGGCAGATTGTGTGCATAACTTGTTTTTCTTATATCTTTTTAACCGTAACTCCGTTTGGGGTGTTCTTTATATGTAACTTGACTAGAATTTTGTGTACTTTGTGTATATGCTATTGTTTTCTGCTGTTAACCAACCTAAAATATGGTTTAGGGTAGAACAATAACAATTAATTAAATTGTCATGGGGCACTTAGTGGAATGCCATGTTTAGGTTGTGCCTCACTTAAATTGACTAGCATAGATAGTTTCCTTTATGCTTCACCTCTTGCCGTGTTTGTGTGATATGCCATGCTTGAGTGATATGCCATGTTAATAACCTTTGCTCATCTTATGTAGCTAAACAACTTGAACCGATATAAACGTGCGGTATCGTCGTGTGTGACGAGTACTCCACTTAATCTGTTAGTAACCGCTCTCGACGAGAGATACGATGCCTGTCACAACAATCTTTTAGGTATGTGCTAGGGTTAGCTTGGGTTTGTGCATCATGCAAAAATTTCAAAAAGAAATTGAAATGGGAGAGAGAACACCCCCCAGATGAATTTAATTCAAATGGCCAGAATAAAAGTTGCTCCAAAAATTTCTTTTGCATTTTTGAAAAGTCTCATAAATGAGTGTGATCACATATAAAGTGATTTGGATTCAAACCCATGCTCATAGATTTTTCAAATATTCAAATAGGAGCTTGGAATTAAATTTAAACCCCTATTTGAATTTTAAAAATGTTCAAACTTTATAAGTGGCTAACCTATTATATTGTGAGGCCATATAAAAAATTGTGACATTTTATAAAATGCCTAGCTATTTATTTAGCTAGGTCAACCAAGTTACAGAATTAAATAAAAGAAAACAAAGAAGAAGGGGCTTACCTGTCGCCCAAGGCGAAGGCCCACTCCCTTCTGGCCGGCCCAGCCCACTACCCCCCCTGTCGTCTTCCTCCCCGGCGCCCGAAGCAGCTCGGTGGCGAGCTCACCGCCGCGCACGCCACCGAGGAGCTTCCAGGGCCCCCTCTTCTCCCCCAGGACGCCACGAGGCGCCCAGAAGCCTCCTTGGCCTTTTCCCCCTCTCGCCGCTCTCTCTCTCCCTCTCCCCCTCGCGATTTCGACGCCGCCCGTAGCTCCTCGTCGCCGGCCACCGTGAGCCCGCGTGGCCACCGACTCCCTTTCGCCGAACCGCCGTGTCCAGAAGCTCTGCAGCCGACTTCTTCGTCTCCTCGCGCTTGGAACCCCCAGCTCCCGCTCCTTTTCCCTCTGTGTGGGTGCCGCCGTGCGCTGAGGTCGCCGCCGGCTAAACGCCGGTGTGCAGATTAGCTTAGGGCTAATCACACCATTAGCCCCCCTAACCTCAATGACAAGTGGGGCCAGGCCCCCTAATAACCCCCTCTGTTTAATTAAACAGAGGGTATTAAACCTCTATGGCTTACAGGGCTGTCCCACTGGCAGAGCCCCTGACGTCACCCCTGAGTCACAGTGACGCAATAAAGCTCACAGAAAAGACAAAAAATACATTAAACTTTGGAAATTCATAGAATATTCATATTAACTCCAAATTTAACATATAATACATGAAAAGTTATCAGAAAAATGCAAGGTAGGAATATCCTACTTGTTTCAATGTTTGACCATTTTAAAATGGGTCAACAGTAGCAAACATGCATATGGCATAATTTGAAATCAAATTTGAAGTTTGAATTTGCAAACCTTTTGCAATACACTTCATTTAAATGGAATTGTCCACACATCAGCAACATGTACATCATATTATACCACTTGATCATGTGTATGTGCATGGTACATTCTTTTTATAGCTTGTTTGGGTTATTTGCTCGAATAGAGGTGGAGCCGGAACCAGATGCCACCCCCTTCGTTGAAGACCCCGATACTGAACCTCGTCAACAAGGCAAGCAAACCCCATTGATCATGTCTATAAAATCCTACTTCCCTCTGAATCTCGTTTATGCATGTTTAGGAGATCACCGAGACACGTTCTTTCGCATAGTTGAACCCATTCCGATGCATGACTGATACGTCCAAAACGTATCTATAATTTCTGCTTGCTCCATGCATGTTTTGTGTGATATTGCTATGATCTAGATACACTTTCATACACTTTTGATCATATTTGTACTAACCTATTAACTCAGTGCACCACAGTGCCAATTCCTGTTTTCTGCTGTTTTTCTATTTCAGTTTTCCCCCATATAAAAAGTGCTCCAAAAATTCGGGAAAAATCAGATAAAAAATCAGCGTGAAGGAACCTTCCGGAAGAACCTGGGTGGGGCCAGAGGGCCACCACCAGGGACCCAGGCGCCCTGGTGGCGCGCCCTAGGGCTTGGCCGCGCCAGGGGGGCGCCTGGACCCCTGGTGGCCCCCCTTGCTGCCCCCTTCGCCTATATATTCTCCGTCACGAGAAACTTCCAAGACGAGAACCCTTTTTCGCGATCTCTCCTCTGATCCGCCTCCGCCACGCTTCCGAGATCGGGAGCACCAGAAGACCTCTTCCCGGCACCCTGCCGGAGGGAGGGCCGACCTCCGGGAATCTCCTCTCCACCATGGATGCTCCACGGATGTCTTGTGAGTAGTTTTCCTTGGACCATGGGTCCGTGATAAGTAGCTATCTGATGTTCTCCTCCCCTCTTTGTTCTTCATGGTTTAGACCTCGTGAGCTTCCCTACATGATTGAGGCCCCTTAGTAATCTTTCTGCTATTGCTATGCTGAGTTTGATGGGTTCTGATGGATTATGAGATTATGTTCAGATTGTGATTGAGTAATATATTTGGTTCTTATCTCTTATATTTTTGTTCCTAAGTAATTCTTGCATGTTCTTTGTTGCTCTTTATTGCTTTAGCCAAGTAGTAGGTAGTAACTCCAAGAGGGAACGTTATGCTCGATTGTGGGTTCATTCCCCCCCCCCGATGACACGCTTGAGTGACAGAAACATGAGTCTAGGGGATGTGATGTTGCCACAAGGGGGAAAACAACGGTGCTTGTAACCGCGGTTGCAAGGATTGTTTACTTTAAGCAAAGTGCTTTTTAATGCAGTTGTCTGTTGCTTTGGGTTTACACTTTGGGTGGGGCTCGCAACTTAATACCAGCGAGATGTTCTGGATAGATATCGCAAGGTGGATGATTAGTAGTAGATGCAGTTGGATTTCGGTCTACTTATTTTGGCGTACTGCCCGTGCTTTTGAGCCTCTTCCTTTCTTTTGTAGCATAGTTAGCATTGCGGTGCGTTCATAATCCTGTCAATTGCCCGTCTGTAATTTGTTCACCTCGCATAGCAGTTTTATCGTCTTTTGGGAGAGAGACATCACTAGTGAACATCACGTATCCCGGTCCATATCATCATCATTGTTTACACGCTCATTTACTTTTCTGATTTTTCTTTCAGTTGCTATCATTATCCTTTGTGTTTGATCCGTTGTGAACAACAAGACCGGAGAGATTGACAACCTCTGTGAACTTCGTTGGGAACAAAGTTATTTGTGTCTGTGTGCAGGTCCGCGTCAGTAGCGCCGCTGACAGCTACTTATCATCTCCGGAGTCCTACTGGAGACAAACCTTGGTATCTTTACTGAGGGAAATTTTCTGCTGTGCTACATCACGCCTTCCACTTGTTGCTCGCGAACGAAGGGCGAGAAATCACTATCATTACCTCGCACATCAAGCAAAATTTCTGGCGCCGTTGTCGGGGACTCCGAGTGCTAAGATAGGGGAGTTGCACACTACCCTTTACCTTTTTTTTTAGTCTTGTTAGTTTACCTTTTAGTTTTTATCTTTGTGTCTTATATCAAAAATCACAAAAAAAATCTGCCACACTTGCTACTGCTATGGGTTCCACTGAAAACACCAAGTTGTGTGACTTCACTAGTCACAACAACCAAGACTTTATCTGCACCCCCATTGCCACACCTGCCACTTCAGCTACCTCTTATGAAATTAAAGCTGCCTTGATTAACCTTGTTATGAGAGATCAATTCTCTGGTGCTGGAGATGATGCTGCTTTACACTTGAACAATTTTTTTGAATTATGTGATATGCAAAAGTATAAAGAAGTAGAAGGTGATATTGTTAAGCTCAAGTTCTTTCCTTTCTCTTTATGGGGAGAAGCTCAAATCTGGTTTCAATCTTTGCCTAGGAATAGCATAGATTCTTGGGATATGTGCAAAGATGCTTTTATAGGGAAGTATTACCCACCTGCTAAAATTATCCAATTAAGGAGTAACATTATGGGATTTAAGAAATTGGATAATGAACACGGTGCCCAAGCTTGGGAACGAATGAAATCTCTTGTTAAGAAATGCCCTACACATGGTTTGACTACCTAGATGGTTATCCAGACTTTTTATGCAGGCTTGAACTTTACCTCGCTGAACCTGTTAGATTCGGCCGCGGGAGGAACCTTTTTGTCAACTACACTTGGTGCTGCCACGAAGCTTCTCGATGAGATGATGACCAATTATTCCCAATGGCACACCGAACGCGCTCCAATAGGTAGGAAGGTAAACTCTGTCGAGGAAATTACCTTCCTCAATGAAAAAGTTGACTTAATTATGTCTCTACTTACCAAGCAACCCTCTATTGATCCTCATGATGTCCCTTTAAATTCTTTGGTTGCCCAAGAACAAGTAGATGTGAACTTTATTGCTAGAAACAACTTCAACAACAATGCTTATAGGGGTAATTTTGCTAGCAATCCTAGACCGTTTCCATCCAACTATGGGAAAACCAACACCTACCCTAGCAATAACTCCTATAATCCGGCTTATACGAAAAGAGACCTACCTACCTATGAGAAATTGGTAGAAATAGAGAAAGCTACTAAGAACTATATGCACACCCAGTTTGAACAAAACAAAGCCTTCTCTAAGAAAATAGGTGAGCATACTGCCATTCTGCAAAACATTAGTGAACAACTTGATAGCCTGAACAGTGAGATTTCTAATCTCCAAGATAGACTTACCGCCACTGAAACCCATGTTTCGAATATGTCCCACACCCAATCTACTTTGATAAATCAAATGGCAGCCAAACCGAAAGTTATCCCTATGGAAGAGGATAGAATTAAGAGCCTTCCTACACACCACACAGTTGCCACTATCCAAATTGTTGAGGACACCCAAACTATTAGCACCCAATGCACTCCTAGTCCCGTTGGACCTATTAATGGTGATGCTAATACCTCAACCAAAGATGAAGAAACTCCTATGAACATACAAGGTTTCAAACAAGTGAGCCTAGACGACACTACTACCACATTTGATAGTAGTGATATTGATTTTGATAGTTGCACCCTCTCAGAAGTTATTAGCTTGCTACACAAAATGTCTAGAGACCCCCACGCTAGCACACTTAATCTTGCCTTCACGGAGCATATCACAAATGCTCTCATCAAAACTAGGGAGGAGAACCTTAGAGTAGAAGCCTCCATACCTAGGAAGCTAGATGATGGTTGGGACCCTATGATAAAAATTAAATTAAATAGCTTCTCTTGCTATGCTTTATGTGATGTTGGAGCTAGTACCTCCGTTATGCCCAAAAGAATATTTGATATGTTTGAATTGAAGCCCTTTGAGCCTTGTTCTTTTGGTGTTCGTCTTGTTGATTCTTCCGTAAAGAAACCTTTGGGGAAGATCGACAATGTTCTTATCATTGTCAATGACAACTATGTTCCCGTTGATTTTATTGTTATGGATATAGAGTGTGAACCTTTGTGTCCAATTATTTTGGGACGTCCTTTTTTTCGCACCATTGGTGCGGTTATTGACATGAAAGAGGGGAATATAAAATTCCAATTCCCATTCAAAAAGGGGATGGAACACTTCCCTAGAAAGAAAATCAAGTTACCTTTTGAGTCCATTACACGGGCTAGTTATTCTCTTTCTCTTGATAAAACTTGATTCTTCTTTTGCATCATGCCTAGCTTAAAGGCATAAAAGAAAGCGCTTTCGGGAGGCAGCCCGCAACGAATTTAGGTTTTTCTTTTTGCTTTTGTTGTGTCTTGATGTTTGTTACTACTGTAGCAACATCATTGTATCTTTATTTTTCAGCTTTGTGCCAAGTTATAGCCTCTTATGATAAGGGAAGCAAAAGTTGTGACATGCTGTCCAGAAAACAGATTATGTCCCTTGACAGAAAAATTCGAATCAAATCACAAGATCATCTTTTTTATCTGAATTGTTTTGACAGCGTGCTCTATACAATTTTGAAACTTTCGTATGTTCTGAGTTTTTTGATTTAAGTTGTAGAAGTGCCCCTAAAATTTCTTTACTACCTGCTGGTCTGTTTTTCGCAGATTCTGCCACGTTTTTCCTCTCTTCACTTTTGAAAACCTTAAGCTTGCTTTTTCTTTGAAAAAACCTTTTGGCACTCTTGAGAAACAGTATCTCTTCAATAATATCTTTATATCCAGTGGGGAAAAATTATTTTATTAAGGGTACTAACCTCTCTAATCAGCATACGATGAGTTATGTATGAAGGGAGTTTTCAAGTGTGCGATGGAAGATGATGAAAGAAGATCCAGGAGTGTCAAACGCTCAAGCTTGGGGATGCCCCCATGCATCCCCAATAAATATTCAAGGAGACTCAAGTGTCTAAGCTTGGGGATGCCCCTGTGCATCCCCTTCTCCATCAATAATCATCAGTTCGTCCTTCGTCTCACTATATTTTTATCACTTCATGCGTTATGTGCTATGCTTGGAGCGTCTCGTTCTTAGGTTTTATTTTTAGTTTTCTTTAGCTTTGCTTGCTTTTCATAACAAGTTAGATCCCTTCTTACTTTGTGTGGGAGAGAAACACGCTCCACTTTCAAAAGCTAGAACACATCATAGGATTTTTCCTGCCTATCTTTTTGCTGTTGTGTGTTCTTTATCTTTTCGTAGCTACTGCCATTTTAGTTTTAGTCTTAGTTTGTCTTTAGCAAGAGCCTTGGCTTTTTTTTAGTCTGTTGCTGGAACTCTTTTTAGTATTCATGTTTATCTTGTTAAAGAGAGTTGGTTGTTGCACTGAGTTGTGTCTTGTCTTGAAAGTAGGTAATTGAGGTTGCTATTTAATTCTAGTAGTAACTTTCAATAGTTTTGAGGTATTGTTGTGAGTAATGTTCAAACTTTTGGTGTCAAGAGCTCTAGCCTATTAGTGATAGGTGTCTTATTTTGGGAAATCCGTCTTTATTTTCAAAACCTACAAAACCAGTTGAGAACTCTAGCTACTAGATGGATCACTAATCTTTGGAGGGATTGAATATTAGAGTACACTCACGTACCATGAGTCGAGGATGCGCAAGGATAACCAAACCCCCATACACTCCTCCTCGGGGTACTTGTCTCTTTGTGAACCTCCTTATTAGATTGAGAGTTACCGATAATAAGTGCATGAGTTCTTCGGACTAATGTAAGTATTGAAAGTTGACACTTCCACCTTCCCATACTTTGCTAGCCTCTCCCGTGCCGTGCATTGCCTTCTTCTCACTCCGAGAGTTGGTGTCCACCTTCGCCGGTACATCCAAACCCTTGGCATGATACGCTCTGTCATCATAAACCTCCTTATATCTTTCCTCAAAACAGCCACCATACCTACCTATCAAGGCATTTCCATAGCCTTTCCGAGATATAATGCCATGCAACATCCACCTCTTCATGACTTGATCTTCATGTCAAACATGTTCCTGCTACACTGGCAGCGACATACATTGCATACATCATGTTAGTTATATCTTCTTTATGATTTTGAGTACCTTGTAAAGTGTGAAAGATCTCCTTTACCTTCTTGTAAAATAGAGTGTTGCCCTTAAGTGAGGAAAATATCTCAAAGTGGAGACAATAAAAGATCGCAAAGAGGACAAATGAGAGTTAAATAGAAAGAGCCATTGAGGCCACCAAAAAAAAAGAGAAATAAAAAGAGATAAAGGGGAAACACTACTATCCTTTTGAGAGATCCACACTAGTACTCCCTTTATATCCTTGTACTCCATAGAGATGATCATTATGCATATAGTTATGTGGGGACCTTCACACTATAGAACTTGGCTTGCATATTCCAAGGATGAGCCTCCTCAAACGAGCTCTAGGTCTTCATGAGCGAGAAAGTTAGATGCACCCCCACTAGTTCCATTAGAGAGCTTCCTAGCTCATATATGCATCCGTTGCATGGCAATCCCTACTCCTCACATCATATCTATCATTTGGCATCTCTTGCCTATGATTGTCCTCATTGATGTGAGCCTTTCTCCTCCTTTTTTGTCTTCCTCCAATATACTCCTCTCTTTGCCATCCCAAGTGTCAACTCTCGTGCTTACGCTCATCCATTTCATGAGTGCTCGAAATATTGGAAAAGGAGTGGATCAAATTGACTTGTACCTGGCTAGTGGTCTGGGGACGAGTCAAGATAAGATTCCAGAAAAAGACCAAGTGTGAAACTTTAGTAGATTGAGTTCTCAACAAATAAATTGTTTTTCTCGTATTCCCTATCCTCCTTCTTGCATGCAAACACCATTTGGAGACATTCGAGTCACGGACAGCGAGAGCTCTTGCACCTAATGTTCTTTTGTTACTTGTTTCAATGCTAATATAGACTCTTGCATGTTATGACTTGAATTGAATTTCTAACCTTGATTGCTTTACTTTTCAAAGTACTTATATGGTTGCTAGCATGTCACCACAGAAATTATGCTGTTATCATTTACCTACTTGAGGATGAGCAGGAATTAAGCTTGGGGATGTTGATACGTCCAAAACGTATCGATAATTTCTGCTTGCTCCATGCATGTTTTGTGTGATATTGCTATGATCTAGATACACTTTCATACACTTTTGATAATATTTGGACTAACCGATTAAATCAGTGCACCACAGTGCCAGTTCCTGTTTTCTGCTGTTTTTCTATTTCAGTTTTCCCCCATATAAAAAGTGCTCCAAAAATTCGGGAAAATTCAGATAAAAAATCAGCGTGAAGGAACCTTCCGGAAGAACCTGGGTGGGGCCAGAGGGCCACCACCAGGGACCCAGGCGCCCTGGTGGCGCGCCCTAGGGCTTGGCCGCGCCAGGGGGGCGCCTGGACCCCTGGTTCCCCCCTGGCTGCCCCCCTTCGCCTATATATTCTCCGTCACGGGAAACTTCCAAGACGAGAACCCTTTTTCGCGATGTCTCCTCTATTCCGCCGCCGCCGCGCTTCCGAGATCGGGAGCACCAGAAGACCTCTTCTCGGCACCTTGCTGGAGGGAGGGCCGACCTCCGGGAGTCTCCTCTCCACCATGGATGCTCCCGGTATGTCTTGTGAGTAGTTTTCCTTGGAACATGGGTCCGTGATCAGTAGCTATGTGATGTTCTCCTCCCCTCTTTGTTCTTCATGGTTTAGACCTCGTGAGCTGCCCTACATGATCGAGGCACTTTTGTAATCTTTCTGCTATTGCTATGCTGAGTTTGATGGGATCTGATGGAATATGAGATTATGTTCACATTGTGATTGAGTAATATATTTGGTTCTTATCTCTTATATTTTTTTTCCTAAGTAATTCTTGCATGTTCTCCGTTGCTATTTATTGCTTTGGCCAAGTAGTAGGTAGTAACTCCAAAAGGGAACATTATGCTTGATTGTGGGTTCATGCCCCCCCGATGACACGCTTGAGTGACAGAAACATGAGTCTAGGGGATGTGCTGTTGCCACAAGGGGGAAAACAACGGTGCTTGTAACCGCGGTTGCAAGGATTGTTTACTTTACGCAAAGTGCTTTTTAATGCAGTTGTCTGTTGCTTTGGGTTTACACATTGGGTGGGGCTCGCTACTTAATACCAGCGAGATGTTCTGGATAGATATCTCAAGGTGGATGATTAGTAGTAGATGCAGTTGGATTTCGGTCTACTTATTTTGGCGTACTGCCCGTGCTTTTGAGCCTCTTCCTTTCTTTTGTAGCATAGTTAGCATTGCGGTGCGTTCATAATCCTGTCAATTGCCCTTCTGTAATTTGTTCACCTCGCATAGCAGTTTTATCGTCTTTTGGGAGAGAGACATCACTAGTGAACATCACGTATCCCGGTCCATATCATCATCATTGTTTACACGCTCATTTACATTTCTGCTTTTTCTTTCAATTGCTATCATTATCCTTTGTGTTTGATCCTTTGTGAACAACAAGACCGGAGAGATTCACAACCTCTCTAAACTTCGTTGGGAACAAAGTTATTTGTGTCTGTGTGCAGGTCGCCGTCAGTAGCGCCGCTGACACCTACTTATCATCTCCGGAGTCCTACTGGAGACAAACCTTGGTATCTTTACTGAGGGAAATTTGCTGCTGTGCTACATCACGCCTTCCACTTGGGGCTCACCAACGAAGGGCGAGAAATCACTATCATTACCTCGCACATCAATGACCTATAATTTTGTCACCGTATTAAGCAATCCACAATCCTAGCAGATATAGGAGTCGAATGATGAGCATGTCGCCCCTGCAACTGTTACTGCTTATTGCTGCTTAGTGATACAATGAGGTTACATTGTTTGTGAGTTGGGATGGATAATCGTAATGGTGTTGATGATAACTTGTTGGTGAATCTACCGTAATACAAGGTGAACGATGAGAGGCTGTGTAGGAGTACACAGTGGGTTATCTCGTTGAACAACGCCTTAAGCACCGAGTTCTTGTATGGTAATCCAAGACAAAGAGTACAACCACACATTGGGCTCACTGACCCCTCTCGTCCTAGTACCTTGATCCGTGTTGACGTCCAGGAGTCACATTAGTTCGGGCTTTCCATTTGGCATATGCATAGAAAAAGAGTGAGTGAAGTGTTGCATCATCCTAGATATGTGGGTGGATCTGTGAGGCAGTGGAACCATCTGTCAGAGGTGGCGTCTCGGTTGCCTACATTGTCTGGGTCCGTATCGTTTATCCGGCCGGACTCTCGAGCGGTGACAAACTCAGATAGTCGACTACTGGAATAGACCGGTTGTGAGCGAAGTGTCATTGTGAACATCCTCGTTGTAACCCCTTGAATGGTGAAGAGATCTGGCGGTAACTGATGGTCATGTGTGTGTAGTTTACACCCCTCCAGGGTTAACAAAACTATTCGAATAGCCGCGTCCGCGGTCATGGACTACTTGGAACCTGTACCTGATTATTAGACAACTTGAAGGGTTACTTCTAAAACTCGCAAGATAAGCGTGAGTGCTATGGTGTGCTCCTCGTGGGGAAGTCGAGGAAGTATCCCTAGTGGTGTATTGGTTGGATAATTGGTAGTGGACTCGTGTACGCTTCTTAACTCAAGTCTGGTACTCGTAGTACAGGACTAGCCAAGTCAAATCTGGCACTTCTGCATGATTAAACCCCACCTCCCTTTACCTTGAAACTTGAGCATGAGTAGTTTAGTTCTGATGTAAGTCTTGCTGAGTACGGCTTTGTACTCACGTTTGCTTATTCTATGTTTTAGATGAGAACCCAGACCCCGATGGAGTCACCTTCCTGGAGCTCGACGTTGACTAAGCTAGTATAGTTCCAGACAACAGTCTGGTCTCTCGTGGAAGGGCATGTATGTTTACAAGGCTTCTCTAAGCCCTTTGTTAAACTTGTCTGTACTCAGACCTAATTTGCATCCGTTGTATGATGTAATGTTGATCACAGACATGTGATCTTTGTATGCTCTATGTGTAAATCAATAAAGAAGTACTTTGTAGAGTTATTTGATGATACCTTCTGTTCATACTAGACATGTGTGCTGCGTGTATGATTATAACATGCATGTCTTAGTATTGGTTTTCGAGACCTTAGTTGTGATCTGGCTGGCGGTCTTTTATACACCAAGTGGCCCTTAGATGTGTGCAGCTTGGGGCATCGCGATGCGATTTCTCATGACTATGTAACGTGCACACTTTGTTGTATGATCGAGGCCGCCCTAGACCCTGACTAAGTGATCGGGCTGGAGTTTGTTTATGTAAGTGTTATGATTCAATCGATAATATGGTTGAGGCGACTTGTCTATGAGTATGGGATTTCACCACCCATAATCATTTAGACTTATGAGCGGGCGATGAGGACCCATATCAGTTGATCATCCGGCCTGGATGGAATGCCCCTCACGTACGATGCTTTTCGAGAGTGTTCTGTGCTTGGCCTTGTCTTCTTAGACAAGTGGGTACGGCTCTCGGCTCTCCTTGTGATTGAGTTGTGACTGGAATTACATACGCATATTCTGGGTCCCGACAAACTTGGTATCAGAGCAGGACTGTCTGTAGGATTATCAAGCCTTGGTCGAAGTCGAGTCTCGCATTCTATAGTTATATAGTTACTCTGGGTATAAGGGAACAACGTAAGGCTTCTTTTTCTCCTTACCTCATCGATCTGAGTTCTGAGTCACCCTTATCTTTTCTACGGGATGATAGTACTAGGCTCATCTATGTCTTACTAGAACATCTCGTTGATTGCTTCTTTGTAGCCGTAGGATTGTTGTGGTCGTCCAGAGTCTCCGTGTTTTGAGTTCCTTGAAGAAGTTATGTCCAATTTCTTCGAGGTTGTTTCATTTTCCATCCCGGTAAATCCGTTATGCTGTCTGAGTCATTCCAGGTTTCTTCATAATCTGATGCCTTTGCAAAATCCTTCTCTCTTTTTCGGTCATCTTTTCAGAAGATTTTTTAGGTGGCATACCCGACAACTCCATAGAGTTTGTTGTAGGTTTTCTTCTAGAAACCTATATTGATGCATTTGCAGTTCTTCCTCCCACTTTATATGTCCTCTAGGCAGAATAACCACACTAACCATCGTGTTGGGGTACTTTGCTACTCTGACATATCTGTTGTAGGCCCTAGTAAACCTTGTTCATCCTCTAGGAAGCTATACAGAGATCCAACCCCTTAAACTATGCCACCCGACAGATGTGTAGAATGCCAGAACCCCAACTAGGGTAAGTGCTAGGGTTTGTTTGATCCCTTTGCATCATATAAAAATTCAAATGAAATCCAAAAATGGGGAAAAGAAAAGCCCTGAGAAATTAATTCAAATGGCCAGATAAAAATCTTTTTCCAAAAATCATTTGAATATTTGGAAAATTCCTATAAATGATGGTGATCATTTTAAAAGTGGTTTGGGTATTTTCCCATGCCCATGGAATATTCTAAAATTCAAACAGTGCCTTGGAAATTAAATTTGACCCCTATTTGAATTGAAATTCAAATGTTTTGAATTTCAAAAATGCTCAAATTCTACAAGTGACTTGCTACTGGTCACCTAGGATTTATAAAAATGTTTGGGCATTTTACTAAAATGCCTAGCTATTAAATTCTAGGCACAACAGAATAACAGAAAAAGAAAAGAGCAAAGAAATAGAAAAGGGGACCCCTGGCCATCTGGCCCGACTTGCTGAACCAGCCAGCCCAGCCCACTAAGGGGGGCATGGTCGTCTTCCTCCCCGTGCCAGAAGGAAGCCACCGAGGCCACCGTCGACGCCGCATGGCTGCCACCTCCTGCTTCGCGCTGGAGCCTCCCCTGCCCCTCTTCTTGCGCCACGGAGGGCCCCACCTCACGCTGCAGCACTTCCCTCTCTCTCTGGACCTCCTCCCCCTCTCCTCTTCACGAATCCAGCGCCGCCCCGAAGCCAGCCGGAGCACGCCGTCGTGCCCACTGGCCTCCATTTTGCTCGTCGTGGTGCCCAAGCGAACAAGCGCTGCCGTCTCCACCGGACCCCCCAGCTAATCGAGCCTGAGGACGCCCGGAACCCACCCCAGCTTCTTCGAGATCCCGCCGGAGCCGGAGCAGATCGTCGCCAAATTCTTCGCCTCCGCGCACCGCCAACTATCGCCGCCGCCTTCTTGAGCTGGAGGGTGAGCCCCTCTTTCGTTTGCACCCCCCACGCTTCAATTATTCGTAGGAATCCTCGAGTTCGCCGGAGCCCGAGCCCAGCCGGCGCCATTCTTGAAGCCGGCGTCGCCACAGCCGTCCTGGAGAACCCCCACTAGCGCAGATGGATGCGGGGGGCACACGGGGATCGATTGGCGCCTTCCCCGTGCTCTCCCGTGACCATTTGGTCATTCCAGCGCCTCTCCGCCGTGCCGGGGCTCGCCGGCAGCGAGAGGCCCACCTGCCAGTGCACTTAGGGGGCTAATCCCCCTAGTCATTTGACTCAAGGTCAATGACAGGTGGGGCGAGCTCCCCTTAAATCAAAATTTAAACATAATTAACAGAGGGGTTAACCCCCTGTGACACTGACAGTGGTGGCCCACTGGTCAGCCCCCCCTGTGACATCAGCATTGCATCATGCTGATGCAATAAATCAATTCCAGAATTTTAGAAATGATTTTAATAATTACAGAAAATCCAGAAAAATAGCCAAACTTCAATAATTCATAGAAAATTCATATTAACTCCAAATTAAACATATAATATATGAAAAATTATCAGAAAAATACAAGGATTAAGAATATGCAATTTTTTTTATGTTTGACCATTTTAAAATGGGGCAACAGTAGCAAACATGCATATGACTTCATTTGAATTCAGATTTGAATTTTGAATTTGCATTTCAAATGCAATATACTTCAATTAAATTGAATATGCTACAAACCAGTACAATTCACATCATGGAAAACCTTATCATGTGTATGTGCATTTTTACTTTCGAAGTTGTCCCCCCCTTGTTGATGATTGCCTCCGATGACAGACGTTCCGAGACGGTGATCACCCCGAAGGAGAAGACCACCGTTAAGACCCGTGAATCGTCAGCAAGGCAAGAAAACCCCATTGATCATGTTTATAAAATCCCAATTTCCCTCTCAGTCTCGCTTATGCATGTTTAGGAGATCACCGAGACACGTTCTTTCGCATAGTTGAACCCATTCCGATGCATGACCTATCATTCTGTCACCGTATTAAGCAAACCACAATCCTAGCAGATATAGGAGTTGAATGATGAGCATGTGGCCCTTGCAACTGTTACTGCTTTTGGTGCTTAGTGATACAATGAGGATGTTTTGTTTGTGAGTCGGGATGGAATGAACATAGTGGTGCTGATTTTAACGTGTTGGTGAATCCACCCTAAACAAAGGTGAACGATGAGAGGCTGTGTAGGAGTACACAGTGGGTTGTCTCGTTGAACACTTCCCTAGGCCCCGATTTCCTGTTTTGTGATCCAAGACAAAGAGTATGACCACATGTAGGGTTTTATGGGAGCCCCGTTTGGCCTCTTTATGTACCCGATCCGGTCCAGGAGTCACACTAGATATGTGGGTGGACCTGAGAGGCAGTGAAACCATCTGTCAAAGGTGGCGTCTCAGTCCCTTACATTATCTGAGTCCATTTCGTGGAACCGGCCGGACTCTCGAGCGGTGACAAACTCAGGTAGTCGACTCCTGGATTAGGGAAGGTGATGTGAGGGTAGTGCCTTGGTTTCATCCACGTCCGACATCCGCTTGAAGGATGACAAGAACGAGGCGATAAGTGATGACACGCGTGTGAATATGTACACCTCTGCAGGGTTAATGAACTATTCGAATAGCCGTGTCCGCGGTTATGGAATACTTGGAAACCTTTACTTGATCATAGACAACTTGAATGGATACTTATAAAACTCGCAAGATAAGCGTGAGTGCTATGGCATGCTTCCTCGTGGGGAAGTCGAGAAAGTAACCATAGTGGTGTATTTGTTTGGAGACTTGGTAGTGGACTCGTGTACGCTTCTTATCTCAAGTCTGGTACTCGTAGTACAGGACTAGCCAAGTCAAAGCTGGCACTTCTGCATGTTGAACCCCACCTCCTTTACCTTGATACTTGAGCATGAGTAGTATAGATCTGATGTAAGTCTTGCTGAGTACGACTTTGTACTCACGTTTGCTTATTCTATGTTTTAGATGAGAACCCGGACCCCGATGGAGTCACCTTCGTGAATCTCGACGTTGACTAAGTTAGCATAGTCCCAGACAGCAGTTTGGTCCCTCGTGGAAGGGCATGTATGTTTACAAGGCTTCTCTAAGCCATTTCATAAAATTGTCTGTACTCAGACCTAATTTGCTTCCGTTGTATGATGTAATGTGATCACAGACATGTGATCTTTGTATGCTCTATGTGTATATCAATAAAGAGTACTTTGTAGAGTTATGTGATGATACCTGTTGTTCATACTAGGCATGTGTGCTGCGTGTATGGTTATAACATGCATGTCTTAGTATGGGTTTTCGAGACCCTAGTTGTGATCTGGCTGGCGGTCTTTTATACACCAAGTGGCCCTTAGATGTTCGCAGCTTGGGGCATCGCGATGCGATTGCTCGTGACTCTGTCACGTGCACACTTTGTTGTATGATCGAGCCCGCCCTAGACCCCGACTAAGTGATCGGGCTGGAGTAAGTCTATGTAAGAGTTAGGATCCAATCGAAAACATGGTTGAGGCGACTTGTCTATGAGTATGGGATTCACCACCCATAAGCATTTAGACTTGTGAGCGGACGTTGAGGACCCATCTCAGTTGATCATCCGGCCTGGATGGGATGCCCCTCACGTTTGATGCTTCCCGAGAGCTTTCTGTGCTTGGCCTTGTCTGCTTAGACAAGTGGGTACGGTTCTCGGCTCTCCATGTGATTGTATCGTAACTGGAATTACATACGCTAACCCCGGGTCCCGACAGATTTGGTATCAGCGCAGGACTGTCTGTAGGATTAGTCAACCCTTGGTCGAAGTCGAGTCTAGCATTCTATAGTTATATAGTTACTCTGGGTATACGGGAACAACGTAAGACTTCTTTTTTCTCCTTACCCTCATCGATCTGAGTTCTGAGTCACCCTTATCTTTTCCACGGGATGATAGGACTAGGCTCATCTATGTCTTACTAGAATATCTCGCTGAGTGCTTCCTTGTAGCCGTAGGACAGTTGTGGTCGTCCAGACTCATGGTTCTGTTGAGTTCCTTGAGGAAGTTCTGTCCAATCTCCTCAAGGTTGTTTCATTTTCCATTCCGGTGTAGCCGTTATGCTGCCAGATTTATTCCGAGTTTCTATGGATCATTGCCTTCGCATTATAATCTTTCCGTCTTCTTCATGTCCTTCTTGTCTTTGATTCCATCGTACAACCTGTTCTGATTGTTGATCTTTATCACACAGGATGTCAGGTGGAACTCGTAGTGCTGTTCGTCGGAATCGACACCGTGTTTGGAATCTTTATGATCAACTTGCTGGATCTTCGGTCTTCTCCAAGATGGATTTGAGATTAGGATATCATCAAATCAAGATCCGAAACACGGACGTTACCAAGACGGCTTTCACTACTCGTTATGGTCTTTACGAGTTCACTGTCATGTCCTTCGGTCTAACCAATGCCCCGGCTACTTTTTCACGCATGATGAACTCGATCTTCATGGAGTATTTGGACAAGTTCGTCGTGGTTTACCTCGATGACATACTTATATACTCAAAGAACGAATAAGAACATGCCGAGCATCTTAGGATGGTATTGATGAAACTTCGATAGCATCGCCTTTATGCCAAGTTCTCTAAGTGCGAATTTTGGCTACCAAAAGTGACCTACATAGGCCACGTGATTTCTGCCAAAGGCATTGCTGTCAATCCCGAGAGAGTTCAGGCCGTCCTTGACTGGACTCCACCTGAATCGGTTAAGCAAGTTAGGAGTTTTCTAGGCTTAGCAAGCTATTGTCGCCGCTTCATTGAGAACTTCTCCAAAGTTTCCAAGCCTCTAACTGAACTCCTCAAGAAAGATAAGAAATTCAAATGGACTCCCAAATGCGAGGAAAGCTTTCAAGAGCTAAAAACAAGATTGACTTCTGCACCCGTACTTGCGCCTCCAGACACCAAAAAGGATTTCGAGATCTATTGTGACGCTTCACGCGAGTTGCGTCCACATGAAGAGAACTATCCTACCCATGATCTTGAACTCGCTGCCGTAGTTCATGCCCTAAAGACTTGGCGACATTACCTCCTTGGTAATCGTTGTGAGATATATTCCGACCACCAAAGCCTCAAATACATATTCACCCAGCCAGATCTTAATCTCAGGCAAAGACGCTGGATAGAGTTGATAAAAGATTATGACTTAGGAATTTCTTACACCCCAGGCAAAGCCAATGTCATGGCTGATGCACTAAGTCGTAAGTCGTATTGTAACAACCTCATGTTACAACAGTGTCCTCCACTTCTTCATGAGGAATTTCGCAAGCTCAATCTGGAGATTGTTCCTCATGGCTATCTTTCTATCTTGGTGGCGAAACCCACTCTTGAGGATCAAATCATAGTTGCCCAAAGGTGTGCACGAGGTGTTCGCCGGATCAAGGAGAACATTGCTAGCGGAGATGCTAAATGTTTCTCCACAGATAGTAAAGGAACAGTATTCTTTGAAAATCGTTTGGTAGTATCTAAGGATAAGAACCTAAGGCAGCTGATCCTTGAAGAAGCTCATGATACACCCCTCTCAATTCATCCCGGTAGCACGAAAATGTACCGAGATCTATGCCAGAGATTTTGGTGGACTAGGATGAAGAGAGACATTGCTCGATTTGTTGCCGAATGTGATGTCTGTCGTCGCATTAAGGTAGAACACCAAAGACCTGCTAGTACACTTCAACCTTTTCCTATTCCAGAGTGGAAATGGGACAAAGTCAGTATGGATTTCATCACTGGCTTTCCAAAAACCCAGAAAGGAAATGATGCACTCTTAGTTGTGGTGGATAGACTTTCCAAAGTTGCTCACTTCTTTCCAGTATGCGTGTCTATAACTGCTTGCCAGTTAGCGGACTTGTATGTCTCTAGAATCATGTCTCTTCATGGTGTTCCTTTGGAAATCAATTCTGATCGAGGTAGCCTTTTCACCTCTAGATTCTGGGGAAGCTTTCAGAATGCTATGGGAACTCATCTCTCCTTTAGCACAGCTTTCCATCCTCAGTCTAGCGGTCAAGTTGAAAGGGTTAATCAAATCTTGGAAGACATGCTCAGAGCTTGTGTTATCTCATTCGGAAAGAATTGGGAGAAATCTCTTCCATTCGCCAAATTTTCTTATGACAATAGCTATCAATCTAGTCTGGACATGGCTCCATTTGAATTCCTCTATGGACGACGATGTCGAACACCCCTTAACTGGTCAAAAACCGGTGAAAGACAACTCTTTGGACCGGATATGAGCAAGGAAGCAGAAGAGCAAGTTCGCATTGTCCGTGATTGATTGAAAGTCGCTCAATCTCGTCAAAAAAGATACTATGATCGTCATCATATGCAAGAAAGCTACAATCTGGATGAGAAGGCTTACTTTCGGGTTACTCCTCTGAAGGGAACCCAAAGATTCGGTATCAAACGCAAGTTGGCCCCACGTTACATTGGATCTTTCCGCATTATTGCTAAACGTGGAGAAGTTGCCTACCAACTTGAACTACCCTCGCACCTTTCCCGAGTACATGATGTATTCCATGTGTCACAACTCAGGCGTTGCTTCAAGGACCCCACCCGCGAAGTCGACCATGAAAGGCTTGATCTCCAAGATGACCTTTCTTATCGAGAGTACCATGTTCGTATTCTTGATTCCGCAGAGCGTGTCACTCGTCGGCAGAAGATCAAGTTTCTGAAAGTGCAATGGTCACACCACTCCGAGAAAGAAGCCACGTGGGAAAGAGAAGACCGCCTCCGTGCCGAGTACCCTTCCTTCCTCCCGACGAGTTCTGAATCTCGGGACGATATTCTTTTGAGTGGGGGCGCGTTGTCACAACCCTCTTTTAGGTATGTGCTAGGGTTAGCTTGGGTTTGTGCATCATGCAAAAATTTCAAGAAGAAATTGAAATGGGAGAGAGAAAACCCCCCAGATGAATTGAATTCAAATGGCCAGAATAAAAGTTGCTCCAAATATTCCTTTTGCATTTTTGAAAAGTCTCATAAATGAGTGTGATCACATATAAAGTGATTTGGATTCAAACCCATGCTCATAGATTTTCCAAATATTCAAATAGGAGCTTGGAATTAAATTTAAACCCCTATTTGAATTAAAGTTCAAATAATTTGAATTTTAAAATGTTCAAACTTTATAAGTGGCTAACCTATTATATTGTGAGGCCATATAAAAAATTTGTGACATTTTATAAAATGGCTAGCTATTTATTTAGCTAGGTCAACCAAGTTACAGAATTAAATAAAAGGAAAACAAAGAAGAAGGGGCTTACCTGTCGCCCAGGGCAAAGGCCCACTCCCTTCTGACCAGCCCAGCCCACTACCCCCCTGTCGTCTTCCTCCCCGGCGCTCGAAGCAGCTCGGTGGTGAGCTCACCGCCGCGCACGCCACCGAGGAGCTTCCAGGGCCCCCTCTTCTCCCCTAGGACGCCACGAGGCCCCCAGAAGCCTCCTCGGCCTTTCCCCCTCTCTCCGCTAGCTCTCTCCCTCTCCCCCTCGCGATTTCTTCGCCGCCCGTAGCTCCTCGTCGCCGGCCACTGTGAGCCCGCGTGGCCACCGGCTCCCTTTCGCCGAACCGCCGTGTCCAGAAGCTCCGCATCCGACTTATTCGTCTCCTCGCGCTTGGAATCAAGCCTAAAGGCCTCGAGGAAGACGCCCGCTTCACCGCCGTGCCGTCGGCCACCATGGATCCCGGCGAGGAATTGGACGCCGTCGAGCCCCCTCCGGCCTCCCCGACCACCTAGACGTGCTCAGGGTGAGCTTGCCCTTCGCCCCAACCGCTTCGCGCTTCTTCCCGTGCCCCCTATCGCCATGGCCGTCGTGCTGCTGCTCTGGCCGCCATGGACCTTGACGCCGGCGAGGCCTCAGGCCTCCCTTGAGTGCCCTGCGGGCTCTAGAAGACGCGGGCGAGCGAGGGCTTCTTTTTGGGACCCCCAGCTCTCGCTCCCGTGCCCTCTGTGCGGGCGCCGCCTTGCGCTGAGGTCGCCGCCGGCTAAACTCCGGTGTGCAGATTAGCTTAGGGCTAATCACACCATTAACCCCCTAACCTCAATGACAAGTGGGGCCAGGCCCCCTAATAACCCCCTCTGTTTAATTAAACAGAGGGTATTAAACCATTGTGGCTGACAGGGCTTGCCCACTGGTCAGAGCCCCTGATGTCACCCCTGCGTCACAGTGACGCAATAAAGCTTAATTGAATTAAAAGAATTACAGAAAAGACAGAAAATACATTAAACTTTGGAAATTCATAGAATATTCATATTAACTCCAAATTTAACATATAATATATGAAAAATTATCAGAAAAATGCAAGGATTATGAATATGCAACTTGTTTCAATGTTTGCCAATTTTAAAATGGGTCAACAGTAGAAAACATGCATATGTCATAATTTGAAATCAAATTTGAAGTTTGAATTTGCAAATCTTTTGCAATACATTTCATTTAAATGGAATTTTCCACACATCAGCAACATCTACAACATATTATACCACTTGATCATGTGTATGTGCATGGTACATTCTTTTGATAGCTTGTTTGTGTTATTTGCTCGAATAGAGGTGGAGCCGGAACCGGAGGACACCCCTTTGTTGAAGACCCCGATACTGAACCTCGTCAGCAAGGCAAGAAAACTCCATTGATCATGTCTATAAAATCCTACTTCCCTCTCAGTCTCTCTTACGCATGTTTAGGAGATCACCGAGACACGTTCTTTCGCATAGTTGAACCCATTCCGATGCATGACCTATCATTTTGTCACCGTATTAAGCAAACCACAATCCTAGCAGATATAGGAGTCGAATGATGAGCATGTGGCCCCTGCAACTGTTACTGCTTATTGCTGCTTAGTGATACAATGAGGTTACATTGTTTGTGAGTCGGGATGGATATTCATAATGGTGTTGATGATAACGTGTTGGTGAATCTACCCTAATACAAGGTGAACGATGAGAGGCTGTGTAGGAGTACACATTGGGTTGTCTCGTTGAACACCGCCTTAAGCACCGAGTTCTTGTATGGCAATCCAAGACAAAGAGTACAACCACACATTGGGCTCATTGACCCCTCTCGGCCTAGTACCTTGATCCGTGTTGACGTCCAGGAGTCACATTAGTTCGGTATTTCCATTTGGCATACGCATAGAAAAAGAGTGAGTGAAGTGTTGCATCATCCTAGATATGTGGGTGGATCTGTGAGGCAGTGCAACCATCTGTCAGAGGTGGCGTCTCCGTTGCCTACATTGTCTGGGTTCGTATCGTTGATCCGGCCGGACTCTCGAGCGGTGACAAACTCAGATAGTCGACTCCTGGAATAGACCGGTTGTGAGCGAAGTGTCGTGGTGAACATCCTCGCTGTCACCCCTTGAATGCTCACGAGACCTGGCAGTAACTGATGGTCATGTGTGTGTAGTTTACACCCCTGCAGGGTTAACAAAACTATTCGAATAGCCGCGTCCGCGGTCAAGGACTACTTGGAACCTGTATCTGATTATTAGAAAACTTGAAGGGATACTTCTAAAACTCGCAAGATAAGCGTGAGTGCTATGGTGTGCTCCTCGTTGGGAAGTCGAGGAAGTATCCATAGTGGTGTATTGGTTGGAGACTTGGTAGTGGACTCGTGTACGCTTCTTACCTCAAGTATGGTACTCGTAGTACAGGACTAGCCAAGTCAAAGCTGGCACTTCTGCATGATGAAACCCCACCTCCCTTTATCTTGAAACTTGAGCATGAGTAGTTTAGTTCTGATGTAAGTCTTGCTGAGTACGAATTTGTACTCACGTTTGCTTATTCTATGTTTTAGATGAGAACCCAGACCCCGATGGAGTCACCTTCCTGGAGCTCGACGTTGACTAAGCTAGTATAGTTCCAGACATCAGTCTTGTCCCTCGTGGAAGGGCATGTATGTTTACAAGGCTTCTCTAAGCCCTTTGTTAAATTTGTCTATACTCAGACCTAATTTTCTTCCGTTGTATGATGTAATGTTGATCACAGACATGTGATCTTTGTATGCTCTATGTGTAAGTCCATAAAGATGTACTTTGTAGAGTTATGCTATGATACCTGCTGTTCATACTAGACATGTGTGCTGCATGTATGATTATAACATGCATGTCTTAGTATGGGTTTTTGAGACCTTAGTTGTGATCTGGCTGGCAGTCTTTTATACACCAAGTGGCCCTTATATGTGTGCAGCTTGGGCCATCGCGATGCGATTGCTCGTGACTCTTTCACGTGCACACTTTGTTGTATGACTGAGTCCGCCCTAGACCCCGACTAAGTGATCGGGCTGGAGTTTGTTCATGTAAGCATTATGATTCAATCGATAATATGGTTGAGGCGACTTGTCTATGAGTATGGGATTTCACCACCCATAATCATTTAGACTTGTGAGTGGGCGATGAGGACCCATATCAGTTGATCTTCCAGCCTCGATGGGATGCCCCTCACGTACAATGCTTTCCGAGAGTGTTCTGTGCTTGGCCTTGTCTGCTTAGACAAGTGCGTACAGCTCTCGGCTCTCGATGTGATTGAGTTGTGACTGGAATTACATACGCATATTCCGGGTCCCGACAATGCCGTCGTGCGTTGTCTCGTGTTGTCTTCTTGTTGATGCTTGCTTGTGATTTCTTCGTAGTAATAGATGCTTGCTCGGCGATTTCCTTTGCCAGTGTTTCCTTCTTGTGTGGTTCCGCGGGTACCTCTCAGAGATGATGCGAGATTGCGATTGACTACACCTTCGGTTTCGTCTTCTCATCAGTTATGGGGGAGCGTATATCATTCTTATAACTTTCAGCTCACTCGCGCCTATGTGTAGGATAGAATGATTGCTTGATCCTGCCACTTTATATTCATGCCTCTCAAATAAACCCAAATAGCCATGTCCTCCACATCCCAGCAAACCTTGTTCAGCTATGTTACTTTTGCTCGCTGCTCAGTCACTGCTTAGTATGCATGCTAGGATGTTATCAACTGTTACCTCCTGTTACTCCTTGGTTTGGGCTATCACATTATTATATTATTGTTGTGATGGTATGATTATTATAATGTTGACTATATTCGACGAAGGATGGAAGGTCTAGGCTATCCCACCCCGACGCTTTGTTCCATTCGAGTCACCTAGGATCCGAGTTCCGGGTATTGGTTTTAAGACTGAGCGTGCCTAACCGCGTGTGGGATGCTATGGGGTCTTCTCTTCTTACCTACCTAGATTCAAACATTTCTAGTGGTGGCCCAAGCTGATTTACCATTTGAAAACCGTGTGCGTGTCTGTTGGGTCGCTCCTGGAAGATATTCTTTAAAAACAACCCGGACCAGTGGGGACATGGTTTCCCTGTTGGTCCACCTTTGACCGGCGAGGGCCCGGGACCTCACGTGAGGTGTCCCGGCAACCCAAACCCTGTCGAGACGGAAGAGGCCGATCTGAGGGCACGGCCGACTTTTGGATTGGACGTCGACTCCCCGGGGGCCACCCGGATTTGTTTGTTGTTAGCTAGAGGGACCTGTCGTTTCGGATCTCTCGGGACTAAATCATAAAATGGCTGCTTGTGATGGGTAGAAACTGAGAGAGATGGGCGTGCGTGCGGAGCCTTGTAATGGGCAGTTGGTACACCCCTGCATGGTTAAATCTTTTCGAGAAGTTGTGTCCACGGTTATGGCCGACTTGGAACCTACGTCTTGTTCATAGATAACATCAACTGAATCATAACTATAACTTGATCAACGTGTGTGTGCCTTGACTGCTTCTTCTTCGTCGGGATGCGAAGAGGAGGACAAGGATAGGATATGTGTTATGATTGCATAAGTAGTTGATAGCAACACTTGTTGGAGGCGGTTCCTCATCGAATGCTTGGATCTCATCTTACTCTAAAATAGACCGTTAGCCACTCATATATTGCTAGTGCGTCTGCAACCTCACCACTACCCCCTTCTTACCTGTGAGAAGTTAGTTACAAGACTTTTGATATATTCTCACCGCTTTCTATTATTTTCCCTTTTCTGTTTTGCCTGATCGGCCACTGCAGTTGATTACTACCTCGACTCTTCTTTTGGACGGCTTCGTGGAGACTCGATGACGACTAGTTAGGTGGATCCCAGCGGAGAGCCTGGACCCATGTGGTTACGGGGATGGTGTGTTTTACCTTTGCCAATAGGCATTTGATTGTAGTCTGTACTCAGACATGTATCTTCCGTTGATGTAATGTATTAAGGAAGTTGTATGCCGATTGTATCAGATGTTGTATCCATGTAGCTGTAGTTGTGATATCATGTTGGAAATCCGGGGCATATGGAATTGTCAGATGTTGCGGCGGGTCCGATATGTGCTTCGTCCCCGGATCATGATGGAAACATCTAGATCTGGAACAATACCGCATATCAGGCCTTACAGAGCGTCTCGCTCTTAGGTTTTATTTTTAGTTTTCTTTATCTTTTCTTGTTGTACATAACAAGTTAGACCCCTTCTTACTTTGTGTGGGAGAGAAACACGCTCCACTTTCAAAATCTAGAACACATCATAGGATTTTTCCTACCTATCTTTTTGTTGTTGTGTGTTCTTTATCTTTTCGTAGCTACTGCCATTTTAGTTTTAGTCTTAGTTTGTCTTTAGAAAGAGCCTTGGCTTTTTTTTAGTCTGTTGTTGGAACTCTTTTTAGTATTCATGTTTATCTTGTTAAAGATAGTTGGTTGTTGCACTGAGTTGTGTCTTGTCTTGAAAGTAGGTAATTGAGGTTGCTATTTAATTCTAGTAGTAACTTTCAATAGTTTTGAGGTATTGTTGTGAGTAATGTTCAAACTTTTGGTGTCAAGAGCTCTAGCCTATTAGTGATAGGTGTCGTATTTTGGGAAATCCGTCTTTATTTTCAAAACCTACAAAACCAGTTGAGAACTCTAGCTACTAGATGGATCACTAATCTTTGGAGGGATTGAATGTTAGAGTACACTCACGTACCATGAGTCGAGGATGCGCAAGGATAACCAAACCCCCATACACTCCTCCTCGGGGTACTTGTCTCTTTGTGAACCTCCTTATTAGATTGAGAGTTACCGATAATAAGTGATTTCTTCGGAGTAATGTAAGTATTGAAAGTCGACACTTCCACCTCCTCATATTTGCTAGCCTCTCCCGTGCCGTGCATTGCCTTCTTCTCACTCCGAGAGTTGGCGTCCACCTTCTCCGGTACATCCAAACCTTTGGCATGATATGCTTTGTCATCATAAACCTCCTTTTATCCTTCCTGAAAATAGCCACCGTACCTACCTATCAATGCATTTCCATAACCTTTCCGAGATATATTGCCATGCAACTTCCACCTCTTCATGACTTGATCTTCATGTCATACATGTTCCTGCTACACTTGCAGAGGCATACATTGCATACATCATGATAACTACATCTTCATTATGATTTGAGTACCTTGTAAAGTGTGAAAGATCTTCTATACCTTCTTGTAAATTAGAGTGTTTCCCTTAAGTGAGGAAAAGATCCCAAAGTGGAAAAAATAAAAGATACCAAAGAGGACAAATGAGAGTTAAATAGAAAGAGCCATTCAGGCCACCAAAAAAAATACAAAAATAGAAAAAAGAGAAAAATAAATAAAAAGAGAGAAAGGAGCAACACTACTATCCTTTTGAAAGATCCACACTAGTACTCCCTCTTATCCTTGTACTCCATAGAGATGATCATTCATGCATATAGCTATGTGGGGGACCTTCACACTATAGAACTTGGCTTGCATATTCCAAGGATGAGCCTCCTCAAAAGAGCTCTAGGTCTTCATGAGCGATCAAGTTAGATGCACCCCCACTAGTTCCATTGGGGATCTTTTCAGCTCATATGTGCATCCGTTGCATGGCAATCCCTACTCCTCACATCATATCTATCGTTTGGCCTTCTCGCCTATGATTGTCCTCATTGATGTGAGCCTTTGTCACCTTTTTTTTCTTCCTCCTCCACCATATTTCTCTCTTTGCCATCCTAAGTGTCAACTGTCGTGCTTAGGCTCATCCATTGCATGAGTGCTCAAAATATCGAAAAGGAGTGGATCAAATTGACTTGTACCTAACTAGTGGTCTGGGGACGAGTCAAGATAAGATTCCAAAGAAGACCAAGTGTGAAACTTTAGTAGATTGAGTTCTCAACAAAAATACTTTTCTCTCGTATACCCTATCCCCCTTCTTGCACGGAAACACCATTTGGAGACATTCGAGTCACGGACAGCAAGAGCTCTTGCACCTAATGTTCTTTTGTTACTTGTTGCAATGCTAATATAGATTCTTGCATGTTATGACTTGAATTGAATCACATACCTTTATTGCTTTACTTTTCAAAGTTCTTATATGGTTGCTAGCATGTCACCACAGAAATTATGCTTGTTATCATTTACCTACTCGAGGACGAGCAGGAATTAAGCTTGGGGATGTTGATACGTCCCAAACGTATCGATACTTTCTGCTTGCTCCATGCATGTTTTGTGTGATATTGCTATGATCTAGATACACTTTCATACACTTTTGATTATATTTGGACTAACCTATTAACTCAGTGCACCCCAGTGTCAGTTTCTGTTTTTTCCTGTTTTTTGTTCTAGGTTTCCCCCATATTAAAAGTGCTCCAAAAATTCGGGAAAAATCGGATAAAAAATCAGCGCATCGGAAGACTCCAGAACCCCGAAGGATGGCCGGGGGGCTACCACCAGGTGCCCAGGTGGCCACCTGGTGCGGCCAAGAGCTTGGCCGCGCCAGGGGGCGCCTGGACCCCTGGTGGGCCCCTTGGCTGCCCCCTTCGCCTATATATTCCCCGTGACGTCAAACTTCCGAAAGGAGAACCCTTTTTCGCGATCCCGCCTCTGTTCTGCCTCCGCCGTGCTTCCAAGATCGGGAGCACCATCAGGACCCTTCCCGTCACCCTTCCGGGAGCTCCCCCTCCACCATGGACGCTTCCCGGATGTGCCGTGAGTAGTTTCCTTTGGACCATGGGTCCGTTATCAGTAGCTATGTGATGTTCTCCTCCCCTCTTTGCTCTTCATGGTTTAGACCTCATGAGCTTCCCTACATGATCGAGGCACGTATGTAATCTTTCTGCTTTTGCTATGCTGAGTTTGATGGGATCTGATGGATTATGAGATTATGTTCAGATTATAATAGAGTAATATATTTGGTTTTTATCTCTTATATTTTTGTTCCTAAGTAATTCTTGCATGTTCTCCGTTGCTGTCTATTGCTTTGGCCAAGTAGTAGGTAGTGTCTCCAAGAGGGAACGTTATGCTCGATTGTGGGTACATGCCCCCTGATGACACGCTTGAGTGACAGAAACATGAGTCTAAGGGATGTGCTGTGGCCACAGGGGGGAAAACAACGGTGCTTGTAACCGCGGTTGCAAGGATTGTTTACTTTATGCAAAGTTCTTTTTAATGCAGTTGTCTGTTGCTTTGGGTTTACACTTTGGGTGGGGCTCACAATTTAATACGAGCGAGATGTTCTGGATAGATATCTCAAGGTGTATGATTAGTAGTAGATGAAGATGGATTTCGGTCTACTTATTTTGGCGTGCTGCCCATGCTTATGAGCCTCTTCCTTTCTTAGTAGCATAGTTAGGATTGTGGTGCGTTTATAATCCTGTCAATTTCCCATCTGTAATTTGTTTACCTCATAGCAGTTTATCGTCTTTTGGGAGAGAGACATCACTAGTGAACATCACGGGACCCCGGTCCATATTCTCATCATTGTTTACACTCTTATTTACTTTTCAGTATTTACTTTCTGTTGCTATTATTATCATTATCCATTGTGTTTGATCCTTTGTAAACAACAAGATTGGAGAGATTGACAACCTCTCGGAACTTCGTTGGGAGCAAAGTTATTTGTGTCGTGTGCGGGTCTAGGTCAAGGAAGCAACATTTGTCGTAAACGGTGCCATTGTTTTCTTTCTGCCTACTTATCATTGCCGGAGTCCTACGGGAGACAATATTAAAACCTCGATATCTTCACCGAGGGAAACTTGCCGCTACGCTGCATCTCACCTTCCAGTTGGGGTAACCAACGAAGGGCGAGAAGCAATTATCATCTCTCGCGTATCAGGTATAAACCCTAAAGGACTTTGAAATTGAAAACCAATTCAAATGATGACTAATCAGTATGAGACTTTGCATGTTGTCATCATTTCACCAGACCGGAATGTTGTGTAAATTTGAGATTATCATGATAAAAAATAGGGGTACTTCGTGTACAAAATGGGCTATTCCTATCGAAATATCAGGGTTTCTATGTGAGACAACCAAATTATGAAGTCAACATGTTATTCTAAAATCCTTTAAACCCACATTTTTATCTGTCAAGCAAAAAGCACTCACACTGGTATCCCAAAATTTCAAACATTTTTTACTTCATTTCACAAATATAATTTACCAGGTGAATCATTTTCGAGCAAAATAACCTTGGAAATGAAAATCAATTCAGATGAACTCTAAATTATATGAAACTTGGCATATTTTCATCATTTCACCAACAATGCATGTGGCTAAATTTAAAGATGATTATGATGAAAACCAGTGATACTTCGTTTACGAAGTTATACAATTCACTTCGAAGCATTAGTGTTTCTACCGGAAGCATCCACATTACAAATACAACATATTATTTTTAAGTGATTTGAACCCCACACTTTTTATGTGTTCTCCATTAAGCATTCACACTAACATCCTAAAATTTCAAACAGTTGCGACTTCATTTGCTAAATATTATGCATTTAGTGATATATTTTTGAGCAAAACGCCAATGAAATTGAAAGTTCATTAAAATGACCTCCGAATAGGATGAGATTTGACATGCTGTCATCATTTCACGAACATGGTACGTGGTCAAAATTTGAGAGGATTATGACAAAAACTAATGGCACTTAGTGTACAAAATTGGGCCATTCCTATCGAAATGTCAGGGTTTCGTGAAACAACCACATTACAAAGACAACATGTCTTTCTAAAATCCTTTAGCCTCCATTTTGTGAGTGTTTCAACGTTAAGCATTCACACTGGTATCCTAAAATTTCAAACAATTTTGAGATCATTTGGTAAATATAATGGAACAAGTGAATCATCTTCGAGCAACACGACCCTAAAATTGTTAATCAATTCAAATGATCTCTAAATTGGATGAAACTTGGCATGTTTTCATCATTTCAACAACAATGTATGTGGTGAAATTTAAAGATGGTTATGATAAAAACCGGTGATACTTTGTTTACAAAACTCGAACATTCCCTTTGAATCATCAGGATTTCTAACGGAAACCACATCACAAATACAACATATTATTTTTTAAATGATTTGAACCCCAAACTTTTGATGTGTTCACAACTAAGTACTCACAGTAACATCATAAAATTTCCAACATTATGGACCTCGTTTGATAAATATTATGCATTTAATGATATTTTTTAGCAAAAGGACCATGAAATTAAAAGTCGATTAAATGACCTCTAAACGGGATGAGATTTGGCATGCCGTCATCATTTCATGGTCATGGTACGTGGTAAACATTTGTGAGGATTATGACAAAAACTGGTGGCACGTAGTGTACAAACTGCATTAGTAGAATGCTGGTCAAACACTGGAAAACCCCGTTGACCGTATGAGAAACTAGCCGGAAAAAATCTCGTAACCATAGCGCACAACCGTTGCCGTTGGATGTAATCTTAGCACCGAATGGTAGTCGTTGGATATCAGCGCGATCCGCGAGGAGCTGGTATTACTACCTGATTGGCTGTCTTTTATCAAAGGACATGCACACAGTTTGTAATGAAGAAGCATTTGGGATGCGAAAACATAAGTGACACGCCTCCTAGTGAAAGGCTTCTGTCCGAAGCTATACTCAATCCACATCTAGATTTACCCACCTCTGGTGATTCAAGCACACAGTCCATTCCCCTACCCATCAATCGACATGACTCCGCCCATGCCGCCACCCGGGTGCCTGCCGGAGGCGATGGTTCCGACGACGCTGCCTTGCGCGCGGCCTTGCACGCGTTCAGTGCGAGGCATCGTCTAGTGACCGAGTCCTCCTTTAGCCCGTCCGGCGGGAGCATCACCGATTTCTCGGCTATTTCCATCTTGTTGGCCGGTCATGCCCGATTGACGACCCCTTTTCACTCCAGGACCCCGGCCGTCTCCCCCTTCTCAATCCCGATCGCACAACTACAGAAGCGGCTAGGGCCTCTGCATTAGCCTGTACGTCGACGGAAGCAGCCGAAAGAGCAACGCAAGGCGCCAACAGGGCGGTGGCATACGCCGATGCCGCTGCGCCCTCTTTGGACCAGCTCATCAACGTTTAGGAGCAACAGGGCGGCGGCATACCACGATGTCGCGACGGCCTCTCTGGACCAGCTCATCGATGTTTAGGAGGCCAACAGGGCGGCGACATACGCTGATGCCACGGCGGCCTCTCTGGACCAGCAGCTCATCGATGTTTGCTGGCTTCTCGCCCCTCGTTAGTTACCCCAAGTGGAAGGTGAAATGTAGTGTAACGACAAATTTCCCTCGGTGAAGATACCATGGTTTGTCTCTAGTAGGACTCCAGAGATGATAAGTAGGTGTCAGCGGCGCAACTGACGTGTACCTGCACACAACACAAATAACTTTTCTTCCCAACGAGTACAGAGATGTTGTCAATCTCTCCGGCCTTGTTATTCACAACGGATCAAACGCAAGGGATAATGATAATGGTGATAGCAACTAGAAAGTAAAAGCAGGAAAATAAATGAGCATGTAAACAGAAATGAGAATATGGACCGGGGTCCCATGATGTTCACTAGTGATGTCTCTCTCCCAAAAGACGATAAAACTGCTATGCGAGGTAAACAAATTACAGCGGGGCAATTGACAGGATTAAAAACCCACCGCAATGCTAACTATGCTACAAAGAAAGGACGAGGCTCAAAAGCATTGGCAGTACGCCAAAATAAGTAGACCGAAATCCAACTGCATCTACTACTAATCATCCACCTTGAGATATCTATCCAGAACATCTCTCTGGTATTAAGTTGCGAGCCCCACCCAAAGTGTAAATCCAAATCAATAGACAACTGCATTAAAAAGCACTTTGTGTAAAGTAAACAATCCTTCCAACCACGGTTACAAGCACCATTGTTTTCCCCCTTGTGGCAACAACACATCGCCTAGGCTTCATGTTTCTGTCACTCAAGCTTGTCATCGGGGGGCATGAACGCACAATCGAGCATAACGTTCCCTCTTGGAGTCACTACCTACTACTTGGCCAAAGCAATAAACATCAATGGAGGACATGCAAGAATTACTTAGGAACAAAAATATAAAAGATAAGAAAAAAAATATTACTCAATCACAATCTGAACATAATCTCATAATCCATCAGATCCCAGCAAACTCAGTATAGCAACAGCAGAAAATTACGTAAGTGCCTCGATCATGTAGGGCAGCTCACGAGGACTAAACCACGAAGAACAAAGAGGAAACAACAGAAAATTACGTAAGTGCCTCGATCATGTAGGGCAACTCAATCATGGTCCAAGGAAAACTACTCACGGCACATCCGGAAAGCGTCCATGGTGGTGGGGAAGCTCCCGGAGGTCAATCCTCCCTCAGGCAGGGTGCCACGAAGAAGTCTTCTTGCGCTCCCGATCTTGGAAGCGCGGAGGCGGTGGAACAGAGGCGAGATCGCGAAAAAGGGATCTGTCTTTGGGGGTTTCGCGTCCCGGAGATTAAATAGGCGAAGGGGGGAAGCCAGGGGCGCCACCAGGGGTCCAGGTGCCCCCTGGCGCGGCCAGACCCTAGTCCGCGCCAGGTGGCCGCCTGGGTCCCTGGTGGTGGCCCTCTGGGCCCACCTAGGTGATTCCGAAAGGTTCCCGTACGATGATTTTTTATCTGATTTTTCCTGAATTTTTGGAGCACTTTTAATATGGGGGAAACCTGAAATAGAAAGACAGAAGAAAACAGGAAGTGGCACTGTGGTGTACTGAGTTAATAAGTTAGTCCAAATATGATATAAAATGTATGAAAGTGTATCTAGATCATAGCAATATCACACAAAACATGCATGGAGCAAGCAGAAATTATAGATACGTTTGGGACATATCAACATCCCAAAGCTTAATTCCTGCTCGTCCTCGAGTAGGTAAATGATAACAAGCATAATTTCTGTGGTGACATGCTAGCAACCATATAATAACTTTGGAAAGTAAAGCAATCAAGGCATGTGATTCCATTCAATTCATAACATGAAAGAGTCTATATTAGCAGTGAAGCAAGTAACAAAAGAACATTAGGTGCAAGAGCTCTCGCTGTCCATGAATCGAATGTCTCCAAATGATATTTGTGTGCAAGAAGGGGGATAGGGAATACGAGAAAAAATTATTTTCGTGGAGAACTCAATCTACTAAAGTTTCACACTTGGTCTTCTTTGGAATCTTCTCTTGACTCGTCCCCAGACCACTAGCCAGGTACAAGTCAATTTGATCCACTCCTTTTCGATATTTTGAGCACTCATGCAATGGATGATCGTACGCACGAGAGTTGACACTTAGGATGGCAAAGAGAGAAATATGGTGGAGGAGGAAGACAAAAAGGATGAGAAAGGCTCACATCAATGAGGACAATCATAGGCGAGAAGGCCAAATGATAGATAAGATGTGAGGAGTAGGGATTGACATGCAACGGATGCACATATGAGATAAGAAAAGATCCCCAATGGAACTAGTGGGGGTGCATCCAACTTGCTCGCTCATGAAGACCTAAAGCTCGTTTGAGGAGGCTCATCCTTGGAATATGCAAGCCAAGTTCTATACTGTAAAGGTCCCCAAATATCTATATGCATAAATGATCATCTCTATGGAGTACAAGGATAGGAGGGAGTAGTAGTGTGGATCTTTCAAAAGGATTGTAGTGTTGCCCCTTTGTCTCTTTTTATTTTTTTTTCCTTTTTCTATTTTTTTGTATTTTTTTGGTGGCCTCAATGGCTCTTTCTATTTAACTCTCATTTGTCCTGTTTGGGATCTTTTATTTTGTCCACTTTGGTATCTTTTCCTCACTTAAGGGCAACACTCTATTTTACAAGAAGGTATAGAAGATCTTCACAATTTACAAGGTACTCAAACATAAATAAGATGTAGCTATCATGATGTATGCAATGTATGCCTCTGCCAGTGTAGCAGGAACATGTATGACATGAAGATCAAGTCATGAAGGGGTGGATGTTGCATGGCAATATACCTCGGAAAGGCTATGGAAATGCTTTGATAGGTAGGTTTGGTGGATGTTTTGAGGAAAGATATAGGGAGGTTTATGATGACATAGTGTATCATGCCAAGGGTTTGGATGTCGGGCGAAGGTGGACGCCAACTCTCGCAGTGAGAATGTAATGACCCGATCCCAAAAGGAACCAAGTCTACTGTGCTTCTGTGCTATCCCTGGATCAGTATGCTAGCACACACAGTACTCGATGAAATACCATGAATCACATGTCAAAAAGTAACGTAAACACATGGTATTTATTACCTTATATCCTTTGGGCTAGAATACACCGCGGAAACAATCAATATAAGTGGAGTCCCATCAACACCAACGGCAAAGTTGAGTGTAGACATCGTAACCCTACATCGCATCACTTACTCGTCATATACAATCCTGCAACACCGAAGGTTACAGCCCAAAATGGGTCAGTACTTTGAATGTACGGCAAGTTACTCCCAAAAGAATATATAACAGACCTATCTTCTACATGCAATTTTGGCTGGTGGTAAAGCTCTAAGTTTCAACTTGCATAAAGCTGATTTTTTCCTACTCAAATAGTATCATAACAGTACTACAAATCTCATAATATGATTGAATTGGTTTCTCCAAGTCAATCTATTCCGAAAGTTGATTAAACCCGATTGATTAATTAAATATGATGAGATCCGTCAACATTCCCACTTCTAGATGCTCAAAGTTGTCCGTAACCGGGGACACGGCTAATCATGATCAGTTTGTACACTCTGCAGAGGTTTGTGCACTTTTCCCCACAAGACTCGACCACCTCCTTTTTAGTTCGTCAAACTGCATGTTGTATGAGAACCGGAAGGTCGAGACATGGTCTTTTAGAAGAGTTTCCCTCACTCTGGCGGTGCCCATCCCACCTACTCATAACTACGTTCGTAGCACCACCTCGTAAGAGTCACTACAACTAATCAACCAAGCCAGAGCCCATAATAGCTTGTGGGTGCACACGTAAGCTTCTAGTTATGAAAAATATGATTGATCCCTTTAAGCCTGGGTAGCATTCCGCAGTGATTACTGGCCATCTCCAGGTCACTCAGGAAAATCCATTGGTTCCTCCAGGGTGCCCCCAACCATTCCACCCAGGTGGTTCATTAAGATTATCTTGGTCCTGTTTACTACTTAGTCACTCATACCTCATAATGGATCACTTCCCAATCCACGTCTACTTAGCAAAGCAGTATATTTCTACACGGTGGTGATAATGATATAAGGTTCAGACCTACCTCAATGAACTACTGGGTGTAATAGCATAGCATAATATATAATCCTATCAATGCATAATATTTAAGTTGGACTACAATGCATATAAAAAATATAGGTAATACTGGAGCATGATCAAAAGAGTAACTTGCCTGGATCCTGACGATGAAATATTCTACTCGTAGTCATCTCTCCATCTCGTTACAATATATCTAACGGTAAAAGAGAAACACTTCAACACACATCTCAATCCAAAGTGAAGATCCAAATAAGATACAATTACAACATAAATATTTAGTTATTACTATTAATAAACTAATTACTATGGCATGGATAGGTTGAGATAGGATCAAGTTGGATTGGATGGAAATATGATGGCAATCATATATCCGAGGATTGTAAAATCAATTGGATATGTTGGAGGTTGATTATAAAATCAATTGGATGGAGAGTATGTCAAACTCAGTTGGTTTGTCCATATGCATATTTGAATAGGAAATCAATTCTTGGATTGGATTCAAAAAGATCTGATAGAAATCATGATGATCTTGTTGAGAAGATTGAATTTTTGTAGCCAAATTTATATAAAAAAGAGATATAACTAAATGAAAGTTGAAACAAAGGCTTGAGGTCAAATAAGGTTCTTATATAATGGAAAGAATGCGAGAAATTTCAACAATAGGGTATCAACATGATGAAAAGAATGTGACAAGTGTCCTAACATAAAGGTATGACACTTAGGATCAAATTTGGTCAAGGAAAGATTTCTAAATAAATTATAGAATGAGAGGAATAATAAATATACTCAAATTCACATAATAAATTTGAGTTAAATTTAGAATTACCAAAAGTGAAATATTACTGGAGCAAAATAAACTACATGTTCCAGGGAATCCGTGGATATGAAATTTGTCGAAATCCGACTTACGGGATAGAAGATATGAATTTCTGAAGTTTGACTATTTTTGCTAAAATGAATTACGGGATTAATAAAAAGGATGCAAAATGGCGAGTTCTGATAGGTCTGTACCCATTCGATTTTTACAAAATAAAATGATGAACAAAGAGGGGAGAAAGGCTCACCGGAGATCTCGCCGGAATTTTGGAAAAAGGTCGTGGGCGTCAATAAACAGCCGAACGGGATAGAGGATGATTTGGGCGACTCGATGGACAAGGTTATAGCTCTAGGTTCGCCCTCGGATAGCGAAGAAGATCCACCGGAGTAGAGAAGAATGCATGAAGAGCAAAATGACACGGACGGCGTGCTCCGGCCTTGCAATCGAGAGGAAAAATATGTCACAACGGTGCGCATCGGCAAGGGGAAGAAACTAGAGGAAGAAATATGGACTAGGTACCTTTCATGGCGACTAAAATCTTCACCGGAAGTGTGGATGCATCTTTACTCCGATGAGGAATTGCGCACGAAGGAGAGGGCTTTGGAGAGGGACTTTATGCATGGGGATGTGTGGTTCAAAGGGGTCCTAGGGGCGGTATTTATAGGGTCATGTGAGGTCCATAGAAGGAGAGTGGGTGAGGTTTTGGAATGGAGTTAATGGCATTCATGGAGAAATAATGAACATTAAAAGCGAGGTTTTGGAAATAGATTTAATGGCATTCATGGATAAAATTATGGACAATTAAAAGCATTAAAACGCGTGTTTGTTTCCATGAATGGATTCCTCATGAACTTGTCCACAATTTTTGTGTAGGTTCTGAAGTGAATCAGTCAAAAGAGTATATGGGAGGAAAGGAGGAAGAGCTTCAGTTGCCATGGCCATTTGCTTCTGTGTTCACGTACACATGAACGAACGAGAGGAAGAAGACAGCTCGCTCGGTCTATGGGCCTTAGTGCAAAATTTGTCCCAAGATAAAGAAAAAGGAAAGAGAGATAGGGGAAAAATTAGATAGATGACCTCAGTCCAATTGACTTAGGAATCCTATTTTTATTATTTGGGTTAAACACTCTCAAATAAAATTGTATAGGCCAAATAAAACATAGAGAGTCTAGGAAAACTATATTTCCCTCTCAGAATACATTTTAGAAATAGATTTTTATAAAAAAACTCATTAACGACATTATTAAAAAAAATCAATACTGTTTTTGGAGAAGTCATATTATCTCCTCTCATTTTGTTTATTAAATTATTGGAAATATTTAAATATCTCTTAAACGTCAATATCTAATAAACTCCAAAATAAGAATTCGAGAATGAGTATGGGACCACAATAAATTTAAGAAAGTCATTTTATTCTCACTCGAAAATATTTAATTGTGGTTCGTACCAAATTTCAAAAGGACAAAAGAAAGAAAATCATTCATTGAAATTTTGAATAAAGTTCACAACCAAAATTTTCATTATTGGATAAATGATTATCCAATTTTATTAAATGGTTTGTAAAGGTTTAAACAAAAACTCAAGGGAAAAGTTTTTCATTTACCCCAAAATCAAAACAATTCAATCAATATTATGTTATTTTGTAACATTCCAAAATTTGGAAAATTTTGGGATGTTACAAACTACCACCCTTAAAAGAAATCTCGTCCTCGAGATTTGCAAAGGCTAGAAATAAATGGGTTAGGTTCGAGGATTTTTTGGGTTACTTCCCCATGGTCTTGGCATAACATTATGAGGCTTGTAGTTTATCTTCACTTCTCGTGTGAGGGTTGTCTTCCACCGATACAATTCCATATGCTTCCGTTACTTAAATCATATCCCGGGGCTCGTGGCTCTAGGCACCAGTTCTGAACCTTAACCAGGGTGTGGTTCGCATCATTTACCGCACCAGGGTGTTAGGGAACTACCACCCTTAGAAGAAAGCTTATAGGGTCTCCAAAATTCTTCATACCATGATGGTTCTTCATCAAGCATCCACGGATAAGAATCTGCATCTCCCCAAAGAACAAGTCTTTCTATAAAATACATAGGTTCCAAAACTACCTATCAAGACGCTCATGGTGGTCAAAATAACTTCCAAATGAAGCTTCATGAAAATCTTCATGTTTCTTACTCACCGTACAACCTACGTTAGGCACGATGCCTATCTACAAAGGGTAATGTGTCTTACCATTCTATGGTTTAGGCTTGTCGCATCGACACTCTACTACATTTTTTGTCTCTCTAATTTACCAATCGAACATACCAAAGTATATAATAAGAGTCTTCGGTATGGGGGCCAATCCATCCCGTACTCAAATCATTACTTCATATGTTGATAGATGAATCTCGTATTCTAACACTCAGTCTTTCTCACTCCTCTTAAAGAGGTCTTCACCTGCAAAACTAATAAAAAAATTTGGGTGGCGATGATCCTACATGGTTTGTGCTCAAAACTTGCATCCATAGAATAGGAGAACTTCCGTATCCAACAATCGTGTTCTCTTTGCAAATGGGAGATTCTAGACCCTTCTATATTCTCAATCCACTCTTCCAATTTGACTAGGTCACTGGTCTCATCAAAATATTAATGTCCATCTAAGGGGTTTAAGGTTGGTCAGAGATAAGATAGATCATTAGAGAGAAGAGGAGATGGATACCTACACAACAATTATCAAACAACTAACATACATAATAGACTCGTTTACTACGTTTTCGTCAGGAAGTCTTCATTCTCTTCGGTTCTTGAAAGTCTTCGATACAAGGAGTTTCGTCGATGTGATGGTCTTCTGATACATCATCCGTTGCTCACAACTCTCAAGGTTCAATTAATAATAAATCCTACAAAATACGTATCCCAAAAATACAAATTTAAATTTAACAGTTCAAATGACACCAATCATTAAATCAATAGCGAGAACTCCGAGAAAACTCCAAATATCACTCATAAAGTCAATCAAACAATTCCTATGGTACCTTCCTCCACATGAGCTCACATGGTTGGGCACTCTACTCGCACTCTTTCGTTCATTTCACAACTCTCATGGTGGGCTTGGATACTATTGGTATTGTGTAATATATTCCTTAACTTCTTCACAAGCATCTTAGTCTTGGATGTATCTGGGTCTTCTATGGGTCTTGAATAATCTTGGGATCTTTAGAGTCTTCAAATTCTTCGAGTCTTCCATACTTCCATACTTCTAATTCACGTTGAAAACATCTATTCTCCAAAATGGTATTGAGTTGTCCAATGCCGTGTCCTTCCCGAAGAGACGTAACACAATCCTTCTCAGTGGTCAAAGTAGCATGGGTATAGTCTATCTTGTTAGGGATAAGAGGGAGTGTTTGGTAAAACTTAGAAAAGATGAGTACTAATGGATTTTTTTTTAAATAATATTTTTAGAGAGTATACTTCCTAATTGCTTTCCAGTTTCTAGGGCCACGACCTACAGTCAACATGTGCTCTGATACCATCTTGTAATGACCCGATCCCAAAAGGAACCAAGTCTACTGTGCTTCTGTGCTATCCCTGGATCAGTATGCTAGCACACACAGTACTCGATGAAATACCATGAATCACATGTCAAAAATTAACGTAAACACATGGTATTTATTACCTTATATCCTTTGGGCTAGAATACACCGCGGAAACAAACAATATAAGTGGAGTCCCATCAACACCAACGGCAAAGTTGAGTGTAGACATCGTAACCCTACATCGCATCACTTACTCGTCATATACAATCCTGCAACACCGAAGGTTACAGCCCAAAATGGGTCAGTACTTTGAATGTACGGCAAGTTACTCCCAAAAGAATATATAACAGACCTATCCTCTACATGCAATTTTGGCTGGTGGTAAAGCTCTAAGTTTCAACTTGCATAAAGCTGATTTTTTCCTACTCAAATAGTATCATAACAGTACTACAAATCTCATAATATGATTGAATTGGTTTCTCCAAGTCAATCTATTCCCAAAGTTGATTAAACCCGATTGATTAATTAAATATGATGAGATCCATCAACATTCCCACTTCTAGATGTTCAAAGTTGTCCGTAACCGGGGACACGGCTAATCATGATCAGTTTGTACACTCTGCAGAGGTTTGTGCACTTTTCCCCACAAGACTCGACCACCTCCTTTTTAGTTCGTCAAACTGCATGTTGTATGAGAACCGGAAGGTCGAGACATGGTCTTTTAGAAGAGTTTCCCTCACTCTGGCGGTGCCCATCCCACCTACTCATAACTACGTTCGTAGCACCACCTAGTAAGAGTCACTACAACTAATCAAACAAGCCAGAGCCCATAATAGCTTGTGGCTGCACACGTAAGCTTCTAGTTATGAAAAATATGATTGATCCCTTTAAGCCTGGGTGGTATTCCGCAGTGATTACTGGCCATCTCCAGGTCACTCAGGCAAATCCACTGGTTCCTCCAGGGTGCCCCCAACCATTCCACCCAGGTGGTTCATTAAGATTATCTTGGTCCTGTTTACTACTTAGTCACTCATACCTCATAATGGATCACTTCCCAATCCACGTCTACTTAGCAAAGCAGTATATTTCTACACGGTGGCGACAATGATATAAGGTTCAGACCTACCTCAATGAACTACTGGGTGTAATAGCATAGCATAATATATAATCCTATCAATGCATAATATTTAAGTTGGATTACAATGCATATAAAAAATATAGGTAATACTGGAGCATGATCAAAAGAGTAACTTGCCTGGATCCTGACGATGAAATATTCTACTCGTAGTCATCTCTCCATCTCGTTACAATATATCTAACGGTAAAAGAGAAACACTTCAACACACATCTCAATCCAAAGTGAAGATCCAAATAAGATACAATTACAACATAAATATTTAGTTATTACTATTAATAAACTAATTACTATGGCATGGATAGGTTGAGATAGGATCAAGTTGGATTGGATGGAAATATGATGGCAATCATTTATCCGAGGATTGTAAAATCAATTGGATATGTTGGAGGTTGATTATAAAATCAATTGGATGGAGAGTATGTCAAACTCAGTTGGTTTGTTCATATGCATATTTGAATAGGAAATCAATTCTTGGATTGGATTCAAAAAGATCTGATAGAAATCGTGATGATCTTGTTGAGAAGATTGAATTTTTGTAGCCAAATTTATATAAAAAGAGATATAACTAAATGAAAGTTGAAACAAAGGCTTGAGGTCAAATAAGGTTCTTATATAATGGAAAGAATGCGAGAAATTTCAACAATAGGGTATCAACATGATGAAAAGAATGTGACAAGTGTCCTAACATAAAGGTATGACACTTAGGATCAAATTTGGTCAAGGAAAGATTTCTAAATAAATTATAGAATGAGAGGAATAATAAATATACTCAAATTCACATAATAAATTTGAGTTAAATTTAGAATTACCAAAAGTGAAATATTACTGGAGCAAAATAAACTACATGTTCCAGGGAATCCGTGGATATGAAATTTGTCGAAATCCGACTTACGGGATAGAAGATATGAATTTCTGAAGTTTGACTATTTTTGCTAAAATGAATTACGGGATTAATAAAAAGGATGCAAAATGGCGACTTCTGATAGGTCTGTACCCATTCGATTTTTACAAAATAAAATGATGAACAAAGAGGGGAGAAAGGCTCACCGGAGATCTCGCCGGAATTTTGGAAAAAGGTCGTGGGCGTCAATAAACAGCCGAACGGGATAGAGGATGATTTGGGCGACTCGATGGACAAGGTTATAGCTCTAGGTTCGCCCTCGGATAGCGAAGAAGTTCCACCGGAGTAGAGAAGAACGCATGAAGAGCACAATGACACGGACGGCGTGCTCCGGCCTTGCAATCGAGAGGAAAAATATGTCACAACGGTGCGCATCGGCAAGGGGAAGAAACTAGAGGAAGAAATATGGACTAGGTACCTTTCATGGCGACTAAAATCTTCACCGGAAGTGTGGATGCATCTTTACTCCGATGAGGAATTGCGCACGAAGGAGAGGGCTTTGGAGAGGGACTTTATGCATGGGGATGTGTGGTTCAAAGGGGTCCTAGGGGCGGTATTTATAGGGTCATGTGAGGTCCATAGAAGGAGAGTGGGTGAGGTTTTGGAATGGAGTTAATGGCATTCATGGAGAAATAATGAACATTAAAAGCGAGGTTTTGGAAATAGATTTAATGGCATTCATGGATAAAATTATGGACAATTAAAAGCATTAAAACGCGTGTTTGTTTCCATGAATGGATTCCTCATGAACTTGTCCACAATTTTTGTGTAGGTTCTGAAGTGAATCAGTCAAAAGAGTATATGGGAGGAAAGGAGGAAGAGCTTCAGTTGCCATGGCCATTTGCTTCTGTGTTCACGTACACATGAACGAACGAGAGGAAGAAGACAGCTCGCTCGGGCTATGGGCCTTAGTGCAAAATTTGTCCCAAGATAAAGAAAAAGGAAAGAGAGATAGGGGAAAAATTAGATAGATGACCTCAGTCCAATTGACTTAGGAATCCTATTTTTATTATTTGGGTTAAACACTCTCAATTAAAATTGTATAGGCCAAATAAAACATAGAGAGTCTAGGAAAACTATATTTCCCTCTCAGAATACATTTTAGAAATAGATTTTTATAAAAAAACTCATTAACGATATTATTAAAAAAAATCAATACTGTTTTTGGAGAAGTCATATTATCTCCTCTCATTTTGTTTCTTAAATTATTGGAAATATTTAAATATCTCTTAAACGTCAATATCCAATAAACTCCAAAATAAGAATTCGAGAATGAGTATGGGACCACAATAAATTTAAGAAAGTCATTTTATTCTCACTCGAAAATATTTAATTGTGGTTCGTACCAAATTTCAAAAGGACAAAAGAAAGAAAATCATTCTTTGAAATTTTGAATAAAGTTCACAACCAAAATTTTCATTATTGGATAAATGTTTATCCAATTTTATTAAATGGTTTGTAAAGGTTTAAACAAAAACTCAAGGGAAAAGTTTTTCATTTACCCCAAAATCAAAACAATTCAATCAATATTATGTTATTTTGTAACATTCCAAAATTTGGAAAATTTTGGGATGTTACAGAGAAGAAGGCAATGCACGGTACGGAAGAGGCTAGCAAATATGAGGAGGTGGAAGTATTAACTCTCAATACTTACATTAGTCCGAAGAAGTCATGAACTTATTATCGATAACTCTCAATCTAATGAGGAGGTTCACAAAGAGACAAGTACCCTGAGGAGGAGTGTATGGGGGTTTGGTTATCCTTGCGCATCCTCGACTCATGGTACGTGAGTGTACTCTAATATCTGACCCCTCAAAAGATTACTGATCCATCTAGTAGCTAGAGTTCTCAACTAGTTTTGTAGGTTTTGAAAATAAACACGGATTGCCCAAAATACGACACCTATCACTAATAGATTAGAGCTCTTGACAATAAAAGTAAAAACATTACTCACAACAATACCTCAAAACTATTGCAAGTTACTACTAAAATTAAATAGCAACCTCAATTACCTACTTTCAAGACAAGACACAACTCAGTGCAACAACCAACTCTCTTAACAAGATAAACATGAAAACTAAAAATAGTTCCAGCAACAAACTAAACAAAGGCGAAGGCTCTTGCTAAAGACAAACTAAAACTAAAACTAAACATGGCAGTAGCTACGAAAAAATAAAGAACACACAACCGCAGAAAGATAAGCATGAAAAATACCATGATGTGTTCTAGATTTGAGTGGAGCGTGTTTCTCTCCCACAGAAGTAAGCTGAGGTCTAGATTGTTATGAACAGCAAGCAAAGCTAAAGAAAACAAAAAGGAAACCTAAGAGCGAGACGCTCCAAGCATAGCACATAACGCATGTAGTGATAAAAATATAGTGAGACGAAGGTCGAACTAATGATTGTTGATGGAGAAGGGGATGCACGGGGGCATCCCCAAGATTAGATGCTTGAGTCTCCTTGAATATTTATTGGGGATGCATGGGGGCATCCCCAATCTTGAGCGCTTGACACTCCCGGATCTTCTTTCATCATCTTCCCTCGCACACTTGAAAACTTCCTTCATACATAACTCGTAATAAGCTGATTAGAGAGGTTAGTACCCTTAATAGAATATTTTTTCCCCACTGTATACAAAGATATTATTGAATATATAATGTTTCTCAAGATTGCCAAAAGGGTTTCTCAAAGAAAAAGAAAGCTCAAGGTTTGCAAAAGTAAGGAAAGGCAAAACGTGTCAGAATCTGTGAAAAACAGAACAACATGTAGTAAATAATTTTGTTGGGGCACTTCTGCAACTCGAATAAAAAAACTCAGAACATACGAAAGTTTCACAATTGTATAGAGCATGCTGTGTAAAATATTCAGCTCAAAAAGATGAACTGGTTATTTGTTCCGATTTTTTCCGTCAAGAAGACAGAATCTGTTTTTTGCACAGCAAGTCAAAACTTTTGCTTCCCTTATCATAAGAGGCTATAACTTGGCACAAAGCTTGAAAATAAAGATACAATGATGTTGATACAGTAGTAACAATCGTCAAGATCACTAAAAACAGAAGTAAAAACATCTTGGGTTGCCTCCCAACAGGCGCTTTCTTTTACGCCTTTAAGCTAGGCATAGGCAAAAGAAGAATCAAAGGTCTCCAAGATCGTCAGAGTCATAAAAACCTTCAAATTGATTTTCAACAAGCTCATTCTTCTTCTTCCTAGGAAAGAGGTACTTACCTTTCGCCTTACCGTGTATGTGTATGTGCCTGTTACCAATATCAATGAATCCTATCATAGCTCGGTGGAAGTCCTTCCCAAGTACGATGTTGCTTTGGTTTGGCTCCATGCTGAAGAAATCCATCGGTGCAACCTTATGGAGGAATGCAACTTGGAATTTTTTTACCTTTACTTTAACATATGAAATATATCCATTAGCATGTTCATGACAAGATGACAATTTATCCATATCTAGTTTCCAAGAAACATAAACTATTTTTGGCATGGTAGAAACTATGGAACCAAGATCACAAAAAGCAAGGAAGTCTTGGTTAGAGATGCTAATCCTAACAAAGGTCTCCCAACCATCATCTATCTCCAACATTTCTTTATTGTTGGACTTAAGTTCCTCTACATTCCTCAAGTCTAGAGCATCCATCCTCTTTTCAATAGTGGCAAGTCTATCTATAACAGTATCAATACTATGATCATAAACAAAATAACTAGATAGACCATGCAAAATATCAAGAGCTCTAGCTTCATCACACTCTAAAAAGTCCCTTTCATCTATAATATCAAGAGAGTGCTTACTCCACATAAAAAGACCATTGTAAAAATTTCTAAGCACAATTTTTATGGGTATCCAAGGCATAATTCTTTTATGTGCTTCGAAAATTCTGTCCCATGTCTTCTTCATATTTTCTCCATCCCTTTGACGGAAATCGAGAACTTCCGATTCCCGAAAAGCACCAAGTCCTAACATGTTCATCTAACCAAGGAGGACTACTAAACGCAAGATAATTTTCTTTGTGATTTTTGATATAAGACACAAAGATAAAATTTTTAAAGTAAACTAACAAGACAAAAAAGCAAAGGTAAAAGGTAGTGGGCAACTCCCCTATTTTAGCACTCGGAGTCCCGGCAACGGCGCCAGAAATTTTCTTGATGGCTTCTCGCCCCTCGTTGGTTACCCCAAGTGGAAGGTGAGATGTAATGTAACGGCAAATTTCCCTCGGTGGAGATACAAAAGTTTGTATCCAGTAGGACTCCAGAGATGATAAGTAGGTGTCAGCGGCGCAACTGACGTGGACCTGCACACAACACAAATAACTTTTCTTCCCAACGAGTAGAGAGAGGTTGTCAATCTCTCCGGCCGTGTTGTTCACAAAGGATCAAACGCAAGGGATAATGATAATGGTGATAGCAACTGGAAAGTAAAAGCAGAAAAATAAATTAGCGTGTAAACAGTAATGAGAATATGGATCAGGGTCCCGTGATGTTCACTAGTGATGTCTCTCTCCCAAAAGACGATAAAACTGCTATGCGAGGTCAACAAATTACAGCTGGGAAATTGACAGGATTAAAACCGCACCGCAATGCTAACTATGCTACAAAGAAAGGACGAGGCTCAAAAGCATGGGAAGTACTCCAAAATAAGTAGACCGAAATCCAACTGCATCTAATACTAATCATCCACCTTGAGATATCTAACCAGAACATCTCGCTGGTATTAAGTTGCGAGCCCCACCCAAATTGTAAACCCAAAGCAACAGACAACTGCATTAAAAATCACTTTGCGTAAAGTAAACAATCCTTCCAACCGCGGTTACAAGCACCGTTGTTTTCCCCTTGTGGCAACAACACATCCCCTAGACTTCATGTTTCTGTCACTCAAGCGTGTCATCGGGGGGATGAACCCACAATCGAGCATAACGTTCCCTCTTGGAGTCACTACCTACTACTTGGCCAAAGCAATAAACAACAACGGAGGAAATGCAAGAATTACTTAGGAACAAAAATATAAAAGATAAGAACCAAATATATTACTCAATCACAATCTGAACATAATCTCATAATCCATCAGATCCCAGCAAACTCAGCATAGCAACAGCAGAAAATTACATAAGTGCCTCGATCATGTAGGGAAGCTCACGAGGACTAAACCATGAAGAACAAAGAGGGGAGGAGAACATTACATAGCTACTGATCATGGACCCATGGTCCAAGGAAAACTAATCACGGCACATCCGGAAAGCGTCCATGGTGGAGGGGAAGCTCCCGGAGGTCAATCCTCCCTCCGGCAGGGTGCTGGGAAGAAGTCTGCTTGCGCTCCTGATATTGGAAGCGCGGCGGCGTTGGAACATAGGAGAGATCGCGAAAAAGGGTTCTATCTTCGGGGGTTTCGCGTCACGGAGATTAAATAGGCGAAGGGGGAAGCCAGGGGGCCACCAGGGGTCCAGGCGCCCCCTGGCGCGGCCAGACCCTAGGCCGCGCCAGGTGGCTTCCTGGGTCCTTGGTGGTGGCCCTCTGGCGCCACCAAGGTGATTCCGGAAGGTTCCCGTACGCTGATTTTTATCTGATTTTTCTCGAATTTTGGAGCACTTTTAATATGGGGGAAACCTGAAATAGAAAATAGCAGAAAATAGGAACTGGCATTGTGGTGCACTGAGTTAATAAGTTAGTCCAAATATGAAAAAAAAATGTATGAAAGTGTATCTAGATCATAGCAATATCACACAAAACATGCATGGAGCAAGAAGAAATTATAGATACATTTGGGACGTATCAACGTTCAGGAGGCGAACAGGGCAGCGGCATACGCCGATGCCTCGGAGGCCTCTATGGACTAGCAGCTCATCGACGTTCAGGAGGCCAACGGGGCGGCGACATACGCCGATGCCTCGGAGGCCTCTCTGGACCAGCTGGACTAGTAGTATTTGTTTAATTAGGCGCCGGTCTTTTGTTATTCTAGTAGATCTTGAGTAAGAGCTATGTCAAGTCCAGTACCTTGTTCAATTATTGAGTTGGTTCGATTTAACAACTGCTCTTAATATATTCAATGACATGGATGTTCGCTATAATTAGGAGAATTCTCACCAAATTTCGAAGGTTCCCATACGGATTTATTTTTAGTTTCGTCTATAACACCACTTCTCCCGCTAACCCCCCTCCCCGCCTACCCAAAAATTTCTCCAGCCGCGTGAATATCTAAGCTGCCCCCTCCTTCCATCCACCACCAAAAGCCTCATTCCTCCCCTTCTTGTTAAAACCCTCCCTTACTCCTCCTAGCGTTGTTGCCTATACGGCGTAGGTAAATCCAGCAAATTGCTACACGGTGCAATCCCCTTACGTATGTCGGGCACGACGGCCTACATGGTGCAAACCCCCGTTCCGTATACCACGCGCGGCGGCCTAGAATGTGTAGGCCGACCGCACTCCTCCCTTCTAGTCGCGCCTCTTCGGTTCACCGCTTGGCCTATTCCGTTAAGATCTTGGCCACCGTTCTCCTGCGCATGCTCTTACTCCTCCATCAATCTTGTATGGAACGACCACAAAATCATGGAGGAGACACTTGCTGTGGATTCCCCGCTCTCACCGCACTCGCGCGTCATCGCGTGCTTTCCTTGAATCTAGGTCCAGCAGTCGTATGCTACGTTGGTGTGGAGGGCAGCCACGACGAGGAAACCTCGCCTCCTTCCAATGGGAAGGATCCCATTGCCATCTCCATCCGCGATGAGTAGCTAGTTCTTAGCTTCCTAGATACATATGTATAGTTAGATATATCATAGAGTTAAATTATCTTCAGATCACCCTTTCCACATGTGTTGCTCATGCCTTGCATCTATTTTCTTCTTCTTTCGATTGCATCTGAAAATTATTACTCCCTCTGATCCATAATAAGTGTCGCCCATCAAGTACAAAATTTGTACTAGCTTAATACAAAATGAGCGACACTTATTATGGATCGGAGGGAGTATTTTGTTTGGATTGCATCTACAACTTCAAGTAACTGAACTCATACTCTGTATGATTTTATCATGCAATGTGATACCAAAGTTAATTAGCCAACATTAACACATGAAAACCTATTCATTTCCTATATTTTTTAAGGATGTTGTTGTTACTTAGCTGAACTTTCCATGTCTAGAATCTGTTGGATTGTATGGTGTATTATGTATGCACGAACCTGTTATCATTGACTGCATGCCAATTCTTACGTTATGTCAGAACCCTCTGTTAGGTAATGTGCTAGGGTTAGCAAGTCACTTGCATCATGTTAAAAATTTCAAAAGAAATCATTGAAATCAAATTCAAAAGCAAAATGGGAGAAGGAACCCCCCCTAGATGAATTAATTCAAAAGGCCAGATAAAAATCTTCTCCAAAAATTCATGTTAGATTTTTGAAAAGTCTTATAAATGAGTGTGATCACATATCAAATGATGTGGGGCCCACCCCATGCTCATGGATTTTTCAAATATTCAAACAGTGCCTTGGAATTAATCAAAAACCCCTATTTGAATTAAGATTCAAATTATTTGAATTTTAAAAAAGTGCCAAACTTTATAAATGGCTAGTCTATTTTATTATGAGGCCATATAAAAAGTTTCAGCATTTTAGAAAATGGCTAGGTATTTTTTTTGCTAGCCAAAACAAATGTCAGAAAAGAAAACAGAAAAAGAAACAGGAAAAGCTTACCTGGCGCCCAGGCGAGAGAAGCCCACTCAGCCCAGCCGGCCCACCAGGGGCAGCAGGGTCGTCTTCCCTGCCCCGCGCCTCCAAGCTGCTCGGTGGAATGCCACCGAGCCAGCCGTGGACACCACGTCGCCGTCGAGGGCCTTCCAGGCCTCCCCGTGCCTCCTTCTCACGCCTGGAGACGCCCTGGAGCACGCCTCCTCCATTCCCCCCTTCCAGAGCTCTTCCCCTTTCCTCTCCCGCTCGATTTCGTCACCGCCCGAGACCACGACGGAGCACCGACGAGGAGAACGCGTGGCCAACGCCGTCGACAAGCTGCGCCACCTCGTCCATCTGCTTCGCCGTCGTCCTCTACGCCGAGGAGTGCAGCCAATCGAGAAGAAGAGCCCCTGGACGTGACGCTAGCTTCATCTTCCCCAACTCGGGCCGCCGCGAGTCGTCTTCAAATTCCGGCCAACTCCGAGTTTCCCCGAGCCCGCTAGCCATCCCGTCGCGTTCGTGGTGAGCTTCTCACCGTTTCCCCTAACCTAGCGCCCTCCCTCTTGTTATCTATCCACGGCCGCCACGAACGCCGAAGGTTGCTGCCGCCACAGTTGAAGTCGAGGTCGCCGTCGTGCCCTTTCGGCTCAACTAGCGCGCGCAGCAGCATCCCGTTGCTCTCAGCTCTCGTTTGCAACAAGCCACGGTCAAAATGACGCTCTGGAGCGCGAACCCGACGCAGCCCTAGCCACGGTCGCCACCAACCTCGACGTCGGCGTTGCTCCGGTGACCCCCTGCAGCTCTGGCCAGGTCCAATCGACGCGGACGACGACGCTGCACACGTTGGTGGTCTCCTCTTCTTCTCCCGTGGCCCCTAGCCGATTCCGGCAAGGGCGCCGCCATGGCCAGGCCACCGGCGTCAAGCCGCCGGTGTGTTAACCCTTAACCCCCGCACTAATCCACCCCCTGGGTCACTTACAGGTGGGGCCCCCAGCCCTTAACCCCTCTGTTATTTTTAAACAGAGAGGGATTAACCCCACTGTGGCTGACCACTGGACCCCACACGTCACCCCCCCTGACGTCACCTTTGCGCAAGCCTGACGCAGTAATTCGAATAAATGATTTTATAAATTACAGAAATTCCAGAAAAAGGCTGAAACTTTGGAAATTCATAGAAAAAATTCATATTAACTCCAAATTTAACAAATAATATATGAAAAATGCTCAGGAGAAAATAAGCTATCCAAATATCGAACTTTCAACCATGTTTGAGTTGAATTTAAAATATGATCAGTAGCTTTTGCTATTTGATTTAAATGGAATTAATTTAAATTCTTTTCAAATGCTTTTGCATTTTGAACCATGTCAACATATCACATTATACTTGAACTTCAGAGGCATATCATACACTTTTAAAATTGGTTCAACTTGATCAAACAATGTCATTTATAACTTGGCTAAAATGAATTCAAATTGGAGTTTGAATTTGCAATTCAATTTGCAATATACTCCATTTAAATAGAATTGCTTCACACATCAAAGCATATACATCAAGTTTCAACCTTCAACCATGTGATTGTGCATTGTATTTACTTTGCTACCGTGTTTGTTGTTTGTCGAGTAGAGGTGGAACCAGAACAGGAGGCTGCCCCCTTCGTTGAAGACCCCGAACCCGAACCTCGTCAGCAAGGCAAGCAAACCCCCATTGATCATGTCGATCAAATCCCACTTCCCTCTCATGTCTCGCTTATGCATTGTATAGGATTATTACCATGCTACGTTTCTACCGCATAGATGAACCCATTCCTTTGCATGACCTATCATTTGTCACAGTAGTAGGCAAACCACAATCCTAGCAACTGTAGGAGTTGATTGATATCATGTGGCCCCTGCAATTGTTACTGCTTATTGCATGCTTAGAATGATACCATGATGTTACTGTTATGTGAGTCGGGATGGTAGTGATCATGTTGATGTTGGTGGAACGGTGTTGGTGAATCTACCCTAATACAAGGTGAACGATGAGAGGCTGTGTAGGAGTACACGGTGGGTTGTCTCGTTGAACACCGCCCTAAGTCCGAGTTCTTGTGTGGTGATCCAAGATGAAGAGTACAACCACACATTGGGCTCACTGACCCCTCTCAGCTTACTAACTCATCCCTTTCGATGTCCAGATGTCGCAATAGTTCGGAGTTCTGGTAGGTCTGTGGCCTGGCTGCTAAGTGAGAGAACGGCTCACCCAAGACTGGCTTATGCACCACGCACACATCATTTGGGTCCACTTCGGTAAACCGGCCGGGTTCATGATAGTGGTAGCCAACCCAGGTAGGCGGCTTTCTCGGACTAGATAGGCTATGAGGTAACAGTTGTGGTGAGCATCCTCGCCGACACTTCTTGAACGGTGTCGAGTACAAAGGCGGTAACAGATGATCATGTGTGTGTAGAGGTACACCCCTGCAGGGTTAACAAAACTATTCGAATAGCCGCGTCCGCGGTTAAGGACTGCTTGGAAAGCTTAGCTTGATTATTAGACAACTTGAACTGGATACTTCTAAAACACACCAAGATAAGTGTGAGTGCTATGGCGTGCTTTCTCGTGGGGAAGTCGAGGAAGGCACCATAGTGGTGTAATTGGTTGGAGAAAGTAGTGGACTCGTGTACGCTTCTTACCTCAAAGTCTGGTACTCGTAGTTCAGGACTAGCCAAGTGAAAGTTGGCATTTCTTCAAGTAAAACCCCACCTACCTTTACCTTGATACATGTGCATGAGTAGTATAGCTCCTATGTAAGTCTTGCTGAGTACGATTTTGTACTCACGTGTGCTTAATCTATGTTTTAGATGAACCCACTGAACCCGAAGGTGGCTTCTTCATCGAGCTGGACGACTGAAGAACAAGCTAGTCTAGTCCCAGTCAGAAGACTGGTTCCCTCGTGGAGGGCTTGTGTTTAAATAAGGCTTATTAAGCCATTTGTTAAACTTGTCTGTACTCAGACATACTTTTCTTCTGCTTGTTGTTGTAATGTTGGATCACATACTTGTGATCTCTGTGTGCACTCTATAAGAGCTATCAATAAAATGTATAATTTGTAGAGAATTGCAATGATACCTGCTGTTCATACAAGGCATGTGTGCTGCGTGTATGTTTATAACATGCATGTCTTTGTATGGGTTTTCGAGACCTTAGTTGTGATCTAGCTGGCGGTCTTTCATACACCAAGTGGCCCTTAGATGTGCGCAGCTTGGGGCATCGCGATGCGATGTGCTCGAGACTCCGTCTCGTGCACACTTTGTGGTATGATCGAGCCCGCCCTAGACCCCGACTAAGTGATCGGGCTGGAGTAAGTCTATGTAAGAGTTATGAGATAGTCGATAGTATGGTTGAGGCGACTTGACTGTGAATATGGGAGTTCATCACCCATATCATTAGACTTGTGTGCGGACGATGAGGACCTATCTCAGTTGATCATCCCGCCTGGATGGGATGCCCCTCACGTACGATGCTTTCCGAGAATGTTCTATGCTTGGCCTTGTCTGCTTAGACAAGTGGGTACGGTTCTCGGCGCTTCATATGATTATGTCGTAGCGGGACTTGCATACGCTAACCCCGGGTCTCGACAGACTTGGTATCAGAGCAGGACTGACTGTAGGACTAGTAGCCTTGGCCGAAGTCGAGTCTAGCTTGCTATAGTCATATAGTTACTCTGGATATATAAGGGAACAACGTAAGGCTTCTTTTTTCTCCTTACCCCCTTCGTTCTGAGTTCTGAGTCACCCTCATCTTATTCTATGGGAAGATAGGACTAGGCTCACCTCTTTCTGATTAGAACATCTCGTTGTTTGCTTCCTTATAGCCGTAGGAAGGTTTTGTTCGTTTCGTTAGAGTTGTTGTGCTTCCTGATTTCTTACATTGTATGTAAGTGTTGTTTCTACATTGCAAGAAAAGACATTTCTTACAATTACATCCGTTATGCTGTCCGAGTCATTCCAGGTTTATCTCATAATCTGATGCATTTGAAAACTCCTTCTTTCTGTTTTAGATGGCAGATCTTCCCCCTCGGCAGATTGTTCGTTTGACCAGGTGCCTCGGTGTGCGTGGCCATCCCGCCACATTGATCGAGATGATGTCCTATGTGGGATATCGATGGTATCCTGAGTACACCGTCGAGGAGCAGTTCCACGACTTCAAGCAGACCCAGTTCCACTGCATTGTCAGGATCTACCCGCACCACGTTGGAGTCACTCAGCCTATCCACTTTCGACATGGCATTGGCATGACAGAGAACATGGCTGTGCAGGATGCTGCATACTCATGTATTACCCTGCTGAGAGAGGAGCACACTATGCTGAGAGAGACCTCGTTCCGCTATATCCCTGCTGCACTTCCAGGAGAAGAGGGATATTACACCGGACTCTACTCAGATCACTCTGCAGAAGATCCAGTACTTCAGATGACTGCTAGGTTTGCTAGTGATCGAGATCGTGATGCACGTGCACTCCGTTTTGAGCTTCACGCCACCTGTGTTCATCTGTATCGAGCACTGACACTCTTGGCACCCTTCGTGAGTGTTGGATCAGTCGAGTATGATGCTATCTACCCTGTGAGGACGCAGATGCCTTCTCGAGTTGCTTGGCCCGAGATTGGAGGCATTTTTCCACCCCGTGGTCCTTTGCTTCCACCCTATGCTGGACCTAGGCCCCATCCTTGCCCAAATGGATATCAGGGTCCATAGGCCTCCGTGTTTTCTGATGGTCACCTTCAGCTACCGGGATACGCGGGTAAATTTTACGAGGACTACTATGGAGATGGAGATGAGTGAGACCGCATGTGGTCTTACTTTAGTGAGGATGTAGTAGTATCTTAGTTTATTGTACGCAAGGTGTTCTAAGTTCCAGAGGCTTAGATAAATAATGTATAGGAAGTCAGAGTGCCTCTGAAGGATGTATCATCTTCATCACGATTGTATTAGCTTGGTGCTTGTACTAAAACGATGTATGGTTTGTATGACAGCTTGTGAATATATGGCTTGTATGCTTTTATCACCATGTTGTCAAGATGATTACTTCCTTTGCTCTGTAATCCTTCCAGTACTTCAATACCTTGATTAGACTCTTCAAATCAACTCTGTTTGACTTTGGTTTTTAACCTTCAGGATGTCTCAAGGAACCCGTGGCCAGCTTGGTCGTAACCAGGGTCGTGGAAATGAACAGGAGGAAGGCAACCTTCCACCCCCACCCACGATGGCTCAGGTTCTGATGGAGATTGAGAGGAACTGCCGAGACTCTCACCATTTGCTGGAGGTCATTGCCCGCAACACCACTCAACTGCGCAACGAGTTGGTGTCTCTGAACGACTTCATCCGGCTTCATCTCCTGGTTTTCAGTTACTCCACCGAGCCCCTTGACGCCGATGACTGGCTTCGCAGCATCGAAAGTAAGCTCCAGGCAGGCCACATTGCAGATGGACACAGGGTCAGCTATGCCACTTACCACCTTGAAGGTGCAGCTAGCTCTTGGTGGGAGAACTTCCTGAACATGCGTCCCGTTGGACCGCCCGCATCTTGGGATGAATTCTGCACTTCCTTCCGCGAGCACCACATTCCAAAGGGTCTTATGGATCGCAAGCGTGAGGAGTTCTGCAACCTCACCCAAGGCAGAAGGACCGTTGACTAGTTTAGTCATGAGTTCAGCCGACTGGCTCGCTATGCTACTGAAGAGGTCTCCACCGACGCCAAGAAGCAAGAGAGGTTCCGTCGTGGACTTAATTCCGGACTCCGTCGTGAGCTCAACCTACATGACTTTTCCACCTTCCAGGTCCTTGTCAACAAGGCCATCAAGGAAGAGGACATGAACACCCCCAATGACTTTCGCAAACACCCTAGAGATAATGTTTCATCCAGTTCAGGCTCTCAGAAGCGCAAGATCTGGATCCCCAACAGTATGTTCCTCCAGAACAACCCACCGAGGTCATCCTATGTGGCGCCTCGTCCATCAACTCAGTTCCACCCAGCTCCACCAAACAACCTAGCTCCATGCACTGTCTTTGGAGCCTGTTACAAGTGTGGTCAGGCAGGCCACTACTCCCGCGAGTGCCCCCAGAACTAGCTCCAGAATCAGAATGCTCCACCCCGTGCCGGAGGCAACAACAATGGTCGTGGCAATCCACCCTAGAAGGTCTACACCACCAAACCCGCTCCTCCCGCCACTCGTGGACGTGTGAACTAGATTGCCGTCGAAGAGACTGACGACACCACTGACGTCATTCTTGGTACGCTCCCAGTCAATTATGTTCCTACTTCTGTTCTTTTCGACCCAGGAGCATCTCATTCATTCATGTCGGAAAGTTATGCACTTCGTCATGAGTTATCTTTTGTTGAATGTCCACCCCAATGATTATTCAAACTCCAGGGTCAAGATGGAAAACTAATAGAGTAAGCCATGGTAATCAAATTGCAATTGAGGGTTTAGTATTCCTTGCTTCCCTCATAGCCCTCAAGTCTTCAGATAATGATTTTTATCCTTGGCATGGATTGGCTATCAAGGCAGAATGCCTACCTAGATTGAAAAGGCAAATCAGTGAAACTCACCCACCCTTCAGGCAAGACCGTCAACTATACCTCACCCAAAACAAGAACCCAAGTGCATTCTTTGAATGTGCTTCCCCTTCCCGACCTTGAAGATGTTCCGGTGGTTCGTGACTTCCCGGATGTCTTTCCTGAAGAGCTGCCGGGAATGCCACCCGACAGATGTGTAGAGTTTATAGTGGATCTTGTGCCAGGAACCGCACCAATTTCTAGACGCCCATACAAAATGGCCCCACGTGAGTTGGCTGAGCTTAAAACCCAACTGGAAGCTTTGTTGAAAAAAGGCTTCATGCGCCCTAGTTCATCGCCATGGGCTTGCCCCGTTCTGTTCGTAACAAAGAAAGATGGAACAGAAAGGATGTGCGTAGACTATCGCCCGCTAAATTTAGCGACGATAAAGAACAAATACCCATTTCCCAGGATCAATGATCTTTATGATCAACTTGCAGGATCCTCTGCCTTCTCCAAGTTGGATTTGAGATTAGGTTATCATCAAATCAAAATCCGAAACAAGGACATTCCCAAAACGGCTTTTACTACTCGTTATGGTCTTTAAGAGTACACCTTCATGTCCTTCGGTTTAACCAATGCCCCCGCCACTTTCTCGCGCATGATGAATTCGATCTTCATGGAGTACCTAGATAAATTTTTTGTAGTTTATCTTGATGACATTCTCATCTACTCGAAGAACGAAGAAGAACATGCCGAACACCTAAGGCTGGTATTGATGAAACTTAGAGAGCATCGCCTGTATGCTAAATTCTCCAAGTGTGAATTTTGGCTACCAGAAGTGACCTACTTAGGCCACGTGAATTCTGCAAAAGGCATTGCTGTGAATCCCGAGAGAGTTCAGGCCGTCCTTGACTGGACTCCACCTGAATCGGTTAAGCAAGTTAGGTTTTTTCTTGGCCTAGCCAGCTATTGCCGTCGCTTCGTCGAGAACTTTTCTAAAGTTGCAAAGCCTCTAACTGAACTCCTCAAGAAAGATAAGAAATTCCTATGGACTTCCAAGTGCGAGGAAAGCTTTCAAGAGCTAAAACGAAGATTGACTTCTGCACCCGTACTTGCGCCTCCAGAGACCAAAAAGGATTTCGAGATCTATTGTGACGCATCACGGCAAGGGTTAGGATGCATACTTCTGCAAGATAGACATGTGGTAGCTTATTCTTCACGCCAGTTGCGGCCACATGAAGAGAACTATCCTACCCATGACCTTGAACTCGCTACCGTAGTTCATGCCCTAACAACTTGGCGACATTACCTCCTTGGTAATCGTTGTGAGATCTATTCCGACCACCAAAGCCTCAAATACATTTTCACCCAGCCAGATCTTAATCTCAGGCAAAGACGCTGGATTGAGTTGATAAAAGATTACGACGTAGGAATTTCTTACACCCCAGGCAAAGCCAATGTCATGGCTGATGCACTAAGTCTTAAGTCCTATTGCAACAACCTCATGTTACAACAGTATCAACCACTTCTTCATGAGGAATTTCGCAAGCTTAATCTTGAGATTGTTCCTCATGGCTATCTTTCTACCTTGGTGGCGAAACCAACTCTTGAGGATCAAATCATAGTTGCCCAAAGGCGTGCACGAGGTGTTCGTCGGATCAAGGAGAACATTGCTAGCGGAGTTGCGAAATGTTTCTCCATAGATAGCAAGGGAACGGTATTCTTTGGAAATCGTTTGGTAGTACCTAAGAATAGGGAACTAAGGCAACTCATCCTCAAAGAAGCCCATGACACACCACTCTCGATTCATCCCGGTAGCACAAAAATGTACCGAGATCTACGCCAGAGATTTTGGTGGACTAGGATGAAGAGAGACATTGGTCAATTTGTTGCCGAATGTGATGTTTGTCGTCGCATTAAGGCAGAACATCAAAGACCTGCTGGTACACTTCAACCTTTTCCTATTCCAGAGTGGAAATGGGACAAAGTCGGTATGGACTTCATCACCGGCTTTCCAAAAACCCAGAAAGGAAACGATGCCATCTTCGTTGTCATTGATAGGATTTCCAAAGTTGCTCACTCCCTTCCAGTTCGCGAGTCTATAACTGCTAGTCAGTTGGCAGACTTGTACGTCTCTAGAATTGTATCCCTTCACGGTGTTCCTTTGGAAATCAATTCTGATCGTGGTAGCCTTTTCACCTCTAGATTCTGGGGAAGCTTTCAGAATGCTATGGGAACTCATGTCTCCTTTAGTACAGCTTTCCATCCTCAGTCTAGCGGTCAAGTCGAAAGGGTTAACCAAATTCTTGAAGACATGCTCAGAGCTTGTGTTATCTCATTCGGAAAGAATTGGGAGAAGTCTCTTCCATTTGCCAAATTTGCTTATAACAATAGTTTTCAATCTAGTCTGAACATGGCTCCTTTTGAACTCCTATATGGACGACGATGTCGAACACCACTAAACTGGTCAGAAACCGGTGAAAGACAATTATTTTGACCGGACATGATCAAGGAAGCAGAAGAGCAAGTTCGCATTGTTCGTGATCAATTGAAAGCAGCCCAGTCTCGTCAGAAGAGCTACTATGATCGTCATCATAGGCAAGAAATCTACAATCTGGATGAGAAGGCTTACCTTCGGGTTACTCCTCTGAAGGGAACCCAACGTTTCGGTATCAAAGGCAAGTGTGCCCCACGTTACATCGGACCTTTCCGCATTCTTGCTAAACGTGGAGAAGTTTCCTACCAACTTGAACTACCCCCGCACCTTTCCCGAGTACATGATGTATTCCATGTGTCCCAACTCAGGCGTTGCTTCAAGGACCCCATCCGCGAAGTCGACCATGAAACGCTTGATCTCCAAGATGACCTTTCTTATCGAGAATACCCCGTTCGTATTCTTGATTCCGCAGAGTGGGTCACTCGTCGTCAGAAGATTAAGTTTCTGAAAGTGCAATGGTCACACCACTCTGAGAGAGAAGCTACGTGGGAAAGAGAAGACCGTCTCAGTACCGAGTACCCCACCTTCCTCCCGCAAACTTCTGAATCTCGGGACGAGATTATTTTGAGTGGGGGTGAGTTGTCAGAACCCTCTATTAGGTAATGTGCTTGGGTTAGCAAGTCACTTGCATCATGTTAAATTTTTTAAAAGAAATCATTGAAATCAAATTCAAAAGCAAAATGGGAGAAGGAACCCCCCCCAGATGAATTAATTCAAAAGGCCAGATAAAAATCTTCTCCAAAAATTCATGTTAGATTTTTGAAAAGTCTTATAAATGAGTGTGATCACATATCAAGTGATGTGGGGCCCACCCCATGCTCATGGATTTTTCAAATATTCAAACAGTGCCTTGGAATTAAACAAAAACCCCTATTTGAATTAAGATTCAAATTATTTGAATTTTAAAAAAGTGCCAAACTTTATAAATGGTAGTCTATTTTATTATGAGGCCATATAAAAAGTTTCAGCATTTTAGAAAATGGCTAGGTATTTATTTTTGCTAGCCAAAACAAATGTCAGAAAAGAAAACAGAAAAAGAAACAAGAAAAGCTTACCTGGAGCCCAGGCGAGAGAAGCCCACTCAGCCCAGCCGGCCCACCAGGGGCAGCATGGTCTTCTTCCCTGCCCCGCGCCTCCAAGCTGGTCGGTGGAATTCCACCGAGCCAGCCGTGGACGCCACGTCGCCGTCGAGGGCCTTCCAAGCCTCCCCGTGCCTCCTTCTCACGCCTGGAGACGCCCTAGAGCACGCCTCCTCCATTTCCCCACTCCAGAGCTCTTCCCCTTTCCTCTCCCGCTCGATTTCGTCACCGCCCGAGACCCCGCCGGAGCACCGACGAGGAGAACGCGTGGCCAACGCCGTCGACAAGCCGCGCCACCTCGTCCATCTGCTTCGCCGTCGTCCTCTACACCGAGGAGTGCAGCCAATCGAGAAGAAGAGCCCCTGGACGTGACGCTAGCTTCATCTTCCCCAACTCCGGCCGCCGCGAGTCGTCTTCAAATTCCGGCCAACTCCGAGCTTCCCCGAGCCCGCTTGCCATCCCGTCGCGTTCGTGGTGAGCTTCTCACCGTTTCCCCTAACCTAGCGCCCTCCCTCTTGTTATCTATCCACGGCCGCCATGAACCCCGAAGCTTGCTGCCGCCACAGTTGAAGTCGAGGTCCCCGTCGTGCCCTTTCGGCTCAACTAGCGCGCGCAGCAGCATCCCGTTGCTCTCAGCTCTCGTTTGCAACAAGCCACGGTCAAAATGACGCTCTGGAGCGCGAACCCGATGCAGCCCTAGCCACGGTCGCCGCCAACCTCGACGTCGGCGTTGCTCCGGTGACCCCCTGCAGCTCTGGCCAGGTCCAATCGACGCGGACGACGACGCTGCACACGTTGGTGGTCTCCTCTTCTTCTCCCGTGGCCCCTAGCCGATTCCGGAAAGGGAGCCGCCGTGGCCAGGCCACCGGCGTCAAGCCGCCGGTGTGTTAACCCTTAACCCCCGCACTAATCCACCCCCTGGGTCACTTACAGGTGGGGCCCCCAGCCCTTAACCCCTCTGTTATTTTTAAACATAGAGGGATTAACCCCACTGTGGCTGACCACTGGACCCCACACGTCAGCCCCACTCCCCCCTGACGTCACCTTTGCGCAAGCCTGACGCAGTAATTCGAATAAATGATTTTATAAATTACGGAAATTCCAGAAAAAGGCTGAAACTTTGGAAATTCATAGAAAATTCATATTAACTCAAAATTTAACAAATAATATATGAAAAATGATCACGAGAAAATAAGCTATCCGAATAACCATGTTTGAGTTGAAATTAAAATATGATCAGTAGCTTTTGCTACATCATTTAAATGGAATTAATTTAAATTCTTTTCAAATGCTTTTGCATTTTGAACCATGTCAACATATCACATTATACTTGAACTTCAGAGGCATATCATACACTTTTCAAATTGGTTCAACTTGATCAAACAATGTCATTTATAACTTGGCTAAAATGAATTCAAATTGGAGTTTGAATTTGCAATTCAATTTGCAATATACTCCATTTAAATAGAATTTGTTCACACATCAAAGCATATACATCAAGTTTCAACCTTCAACCATGTGATTGTGCATTGTATTTACTTTGCTACCTTGTTTGTTGTTTGTCGAGTAGAGGTGGAACCGGAACAGGAGGCTGCCCCCTTCGTTGAAGACCCCGAACCCGAACCTCGTCAGCAAGGCAAGCAAACCCCCATTGATCATGTCGATAAAATCCCACTTCCCTCTCATGTCTCGCTTATGCATTGTATAGGATGATTACCATGCTACGTTTCTACCTCATAGATGAACCCATTCCTTGGTGATCATGTTGATGTTGGTGGAAAGGTGTTGGTGTTGGCGGAAAGGTGTTGATTCTGGTGGAAAGGTGTTGGTGAATCTACCCTAATACAAGGTGAACGATGAGAGGCTGTGTAGGAGTACACGGTGGGTTGTCTTGTTGAACACCGCCCTAAGTCCGAGTTCTTGTGTGGTGATCCAAGATGAAGAGTACAACCACACATTGGGCTCACTGACCCCTCTCAGCTTACTAACTCATCCCTTTCGAGGTCCAGATATCGCAATAGTTCGGAGTTCTGTTAGGTCTGTGGCCTGGCTGCTAAGTGAGAGAATCGCTCACCCGAGACCGGCTTATGCACCACGCACACATCATCTGGGTCCACTTCGGTAAACCGGCCGGGTTCACGATAGTGGTAGCCAACCCAGGTAGGCGGCTTTCTCGGACTAGATAGGCTATGAGGTAACAGTTGTGTTGAGCATCCTCGCCGACACTTCTTGAACGGTGTCGAGTACAAAGGCGGTAACAGATGATCATGTGTGTGTAGCGGTACACCCCTGCAGGGTTAACAAAACTATTCGAATAGCCGCGTCAGCGGTTAAGGACTGCTTGGAAAGATTAGCTTGATTATTATACAACTTGAACTGGATACTTCTAAAACACACCAAGATAAGTGTGAATGCTATGGCGTGCTTTCTCGTGGGGAAGTCGAGGAAGGAACCATAGTGGTTTAATTGGTTTGAGAAAGTAGTAGACTCGTGTACGCTTCTTACCTCAAAGTCTGGTACTCGTAGTTCAGGATTAGCCAAGTGAAAGCTGGCATTTCTGCAAGTAAAACCCCACCTACCTTTACCTTGATACATGTGCATGAGTAGTATAGCTCCTATGTAAGTCTTGCTGAGTACGATTTTGTACTCACGTTTGCTTAATCTATGTTTTAGATGAACCCACTGAACCCGAAGGTGGCTTCTTCATCGAGCTGGACGACTGAAGATCAAGCTAGTCTAGTCCCAGTCAGACGACTGTTCCCTCGTGGAGGGCTTGTGTTTAAATAAGGCTTCTTAAGCCATTTGTTAAACTTGTCTGTACTCAGACATACTTTGCTTCCGCTTGTTGTTGTAATGTTGGATCACATACTTTTGATATCTGTGTGCACTCTGTAAGAGTTATCAATAAAATGTATAATTTGTAGAGAATTGGAATGATACCTGCTGTTCATACAAGGCATGTGTGCTGCGTCTATGTTTATAACATGCATGACTTTGGATGGGTTTTCGAGACCTTAGTTGTGATCTGGCTGGAGGTCTTTCATACACCAAGTGGCCCTTAGATGTGCGCAGCTTGGGGCATCGCGATGCGATTTTCTCGAGACTCCTTCTCGTGCACACTTTGTGGTATGATCGAGTCCGCCCTAGACCCCGACTAAGTGATCGGCCTGGAGTAAGTCTATGTAAGAGTTATGAGATAGTCGATAGTATGGTTGAGGCGACTTGTCTGTGAATATGGGAGTTCATCACCCATATCATTAGACTTGTGTGCGGATGATGAGGACCCATCTCAGTTGATCATCCGTCCTGGATGGGATGCCCCTCACGTACGATGCTTTCCGAGAACGTTCTGTGCTTGGCCTTGTCTGCTTAGACAAGTGGGTACGGTTCTCGGCTCTCCATATGATTATGTCGTAGCGGGACTTGCATACGCTAACCCCGGGTCCCGACACTTTACCTAATCATTATGTACTTTATGCAATTTCATGGTAGTAATGGGTGACTCTGAGATTTACTACCGAGGTATGCACATGGTCTGAATGGCTTATATCCCATTAGTGTACAATTGAAGGAGAAATGACACTGCTCGTGTTCTAATATTTACATTTTGCTTGTAGCTCCCTTTGTCAGAGGATTAGATCCACTGTTTGACCCATTTTGCATCTGGGGAAATGAGGTGACCATGACTATCAATCAAGTCAAGAAACTTCGAAAAATTGTAAGGATAAAGAAACCGGCCATGAAAGACAGTAAAATCTTTGTCTGCATAAAGAAGAAGACTTCAGTCTCCTATAGGATGGTACTAATTTACATCCCTACCATATTTTCCCCTACGCACACAATTTCCATACTGAAAACTATATTTATGCATATCTTTGTATTCAGTATTTTCCGAAGCAGTTCACCGATGATTATCTAACAAACCAACTATATGGTCAAGAGGCAAGAAAGGTTTTTGTAAAACACCCGCACTATAATATTGAAGCCTTCCTGAAGAGGGAAAAAGATGGGCGGCAATCATCCACAGGAGGTGGGCTAAAGTTCCAAAGGTCTTCAACATTCTTGAAGGCTCAATTTTCGCATTCCGCTTCGACGATTCCCAGATGAGATTCATCTCTCTATCTACCGACTATGATGTTGTACTTAGCAAAGGTTTATTCTTTATTTCGGCCTGATGTACTATCTGCTGGTTGTTATCATAGATTTCGTGTTTCTGTAATGCGGCCTGATGTACTAGTTGTTGGATGTACTAGTTGTTGGATGTACTGTGATTTCATTAATTAATAAAATTCTACTGACCATTACAAGCATATGAAAGATACTGTGTTATATATATATATGAATGTGCTTATATCAAAAATTAAAAAATATCCTAAAATATTTCAGATAAATACAATGTTAATTAAACTGCGAGTGATTAGATCATTGCACACGGTTCCACATATAAGTTCGTCACTGATAGCTATGTACATCACACACATTCGATAATAAATGAGCGTTGGGATTAATTTATAATTCCACACCATATTTTGTGCACAACCATTTGTAATGTTCAGCGTACAACACACACAGTTCCGCCGAAAAAAATGTTTGGGATTTAATTCTGAAACCACACGACCATTTGTGCACAAATGTTTGTGTAGGTTTCAACAACACAAGCGTGTACTTTATGCAAACTATATGGAATAGCTTCGGGTATCCCACGCAGTTCCTGATACACCAACGTTTGGGATAGTATAACTCAACACAAACGTAGTTTCTGTATTAAACTATGCTATAAGATAATAATCTAAGACGGACATTCGTGGATAAGTGTTTGCGATAAAAAGGTCATCTCAAACGTTCGAGTTATCTTGTGCGTTTGCGCGGACTATCCATAGGAAATAGTTTCTGGCTATCGTGTGGAATATCCCCCCCTATCGCAATCGAAGCCAAGGCGACGGTTTTGATTCCCGTAGGCGATAGGGGTCAAAAACCGTTTGAATAGCTATCGCGCGCAGTAGTGCCCAGTCTTTTCCTTTCAAGTGTGTGATCGGTTGAGTTTGCTCCCCAAAGTATAAGTATTGTACACTCCACTTTGCGAACCATTCTTCGGTTTCAGCTACAGACCGCAACCCAGCGGTCTCGCGGGCAAGAGAAAAAGCCAAAGGGTGGAGCGAACAAAAGAGTGATGGGGCTCGGCCGAAACTGACTTAGCCTCCCGCTGCATAAATCTATACTTCTAAAAATAAATATTTGATATGTTGGCACCGACTAACTCTGTCTTGTGCATGATCATTTTCTGGGGAAACCTGCTGAGACCCTCGGCCACTTACTACAGCAGCATCGAATACCCTTTGCCCGAATTTTCGAGTCGCCCAAAGGTTGCACCAAGTGGGTGTGCTGGCGCGCCCCCAAATGAAGAAATTTGAGCCGGCTAAGGCCCGCATCCATCTATAATTGACAAACATCTCCACCAAAACGATAAAAATACTCTTCGCCCCACTCTTCGAGTCACCCAGAGGTTCGGAGCTTACACCTAGTGGATGCGCTAGTGCGCCTCTACTGAGAGAAAGTTGCATCGACTAAATCGCATAGCCAACGACAATCAGAAAACATCTCCAAAAACCATGAACACCCTTCGCCTGAATCACCGAGTTACCCGGAGGCTCGGAGGGTACTCTCGAGTGTATAATCCCCGGTATACCAAAGTCATCGATTCAACAAAATAGAAGCAAAAGAAGTAAATCCGGAAGAAGGGAAAAAGCCTGATTGGCTTCTCCGTGCCGGCTGCTCCCGGCTAGAAGCTCCTATCTGGTTGGTCCCTGACGGGCTTCTCCTGGACGACTTCTCCCTATTGGTTTCTCTTGGCTGACGTCTCCCGGATGGTTACTCCTGGCTGAGTGCTCCTGGTCGGCTTCTCCTAAATGACTTCTCCTGGCCGACTGCTCCCTACCGGCTGCTCCCGGCTGGCTACTCCTGTTGGATGCTCCTGGCCGGCTGCTCCTGACCGATTTCTCCCTGCTTGCTGAAAGTCAACATTAGGTGTCCCGTCAAACACAACAAGATGGCATTGTAGCCATGCTCTACAATGGAACAATGTGGCCATGCTCTACTGCTGGACACTGTTCATAAAGAAAACATTGTTGAAAGTGCATTTACTCCTAAATGGTGTTTTGGTACTATGAAAAAGTGGTTAGTGGGACTAATGACGGGTGCTAAAAGATTTATCTTAGGTCATTGGTCTCGTGGAGGGTTACTAATTTTGGAGGATGATTGGACTTGCTACAGAAAGATAAAAGACGAGGTTTTCCCGTCGACTCGAAGGTTTATTTTTCGTTTGATTTGAGTCATAGGAACACCGCACTATTAAGAGGGGTCAACGAGGTTAGAGCATGTGATACACTAAAAAAGGTTAGGGTGATGGCTTCTCGCCCCTCGTTGGTTATCCCAAGTGGAAGGTTGCGATGTAGCACAAAAGCAAGTTTCCCTCAGTGAAGATACTGAGGTTTATGTCTCCAGTAGGACTCCGACAACGACAAGTAGGTGACAACAATGCTAGAAATTACTAGCACAAGAGTTGACGTGGACCTGCACACAGATACAAATAACTTTGCTCCCAACGAGTACAGAGAGGTTGTCAATCTCTCTAGCCTTGTTGTTTACAAAGTTTCAAACGCAAGAGATAAAAGGTAATGCTAACTGCAACTAGAAAGTAAATCAGTAAGTAAATTGAGGGTGTAAACAGTTGTGGAAATATGGACCGGGGTCGCATGATGTTCACTAGTGATGTCTCTCTCCCAAAAGACGATAAACAACTATGCGAGGTGAACAAATTAGAGCTGGGCAATTGACAGGATTAAAAACGCACTTCAATGCTAACTATGCTACAAAAGAAAGGAAGACGCTCAAAAGCATGGGCAGTATGCCAAAACAAGTAGACCGAAATCCATCTGTATCTACTCACTAATCATCCACCTTGAGATATCTATCCATAACATCTCGCTGGTATTAAGTTGCGAGTCCCACCCAAAGTGTAAACCCAAATCAACACACAACTGCATTAAAAGTAAACAATCCTTGCAACCGTGGTTACAAGCACCGTTGTTTTCCCCCTTGTGGCAACATCACATCCCCTAGACTCATGTTTCTGTCACTCAAGCTAGTCATCAGGGGGCATGAACCCACAATCATGCATAACGCTCCCTCTTGGAGTTACTACCTACTACTTGGCCAAAGCAATAAACATCAACGGAGAACATGCAAGAATTACTCAAGAACTCAAATATAAAAGGAGAAGAACCAAATATATTACTCATCACAATCTCAGCATAATCTCATAATCCATCAGATCCAGCAAACTCCACATAGCAACAATAGAAAGAATTTCATATGTGCCTTCATCATGTAGGGCATCTCAGAAGGTCTAATCCATGAAGAACAAAGAGGGGAGGAGAACATCACATAGCTACTGATCCCGGACCCATGGTCTAAGGTGGACTACTCACGGATCATCTGGAAAGCATCCATGGTGGTGGAGAAGCTACCGGAGGTCAATCCTCCCTCCGGCATGGTGCCGGGAAGAGGTCTTCTAGTGCTCCCGATCTTGGAAGCACGACGGCGGCGGAACATAGGTGAGATCGCGAAAAAGGGTTTTGTCCTTAGGGGTTTCGGGACGAGAGGTAGATATAGGCGAAGGGGGTAGCCAGGGGGCCACCAGGAGTCTAAGCGGCCTCTCGGCGCGGCCCCACCCTTGGCTGCGCCCCCTGGCCTCCTGGGCAATAGGTGGGGCCCCTCTGTCCCCCCTTGGGGACTCGGGAAGCTTCCGGTACAATTACTTTTTATATATTTTCCCCGGAATTTTTCTGGCACTTTAAGTAACGGGAAAACCTAAAATAAAAAGACAACAGAAAACAGAAATAGGCACTTGGGGTGCACTGAGTTAATAGGTTAGTGAAAATATGATCAAAAGTTGATGAAAGTGTATCAAAAGCATAGCAATATCACCCGAACCATGCATGGAACAAACAAAAATTATAGATACGTTTGGGACGTATCAACATCCCCAACCTTAATTCCCGCTCGTCCTTGGATAGGTAAATGATAACAAGCATACTTTCTGTGGTGACATGCTACCAACCATATACGAACTTTTAAGTAAAGAAATCAAGGCATGTAATTCAATACAAGTCATAACAAGCAAGAGTCTATATTAGCATTGAAACATGCAACATAAGAACATAAAGGTGCAAGAGCTCTTGCTGTCCGTGACTCGAATGTCTCCCAATAGTGTTTGCGTGCAAGAAGTGGGAGATGGCAATACGAGAGAGAAAAAATAAATAATGTTTTTTAGTTGAAAACTCAATCTACTAAAGTTTCACACTTAGTCTTCTTTGGAATCTTATCTTGACTCGTCCCCAGACCACTAGCCAGGTACAAGTAAAACTGATCCACTCCCTTTCGAAATTTTGAGCACTCATGCAATGGATAAGCGTAAGCAAGAAAGTTGACACTTAGGATGGAAAAGAGAGAGAGATGGTGGAGGAGGAAGACAAAAACGTGTGAAAGTCTCATATCAATGAGGAAAATCATAGGCGAGAAAAATCCATATGATAGATATGATGTGAGGAGTAGGGATTGCCGTGCAACGGATGCACATATGAGCTATGGAAAGCTTTCCAATGGAACTAGTGGTTGTGCATCCAACTTGCTTGCTCAAGAAGACCTAGAGCTCATTTGAGGAGGCTCATCATTGGAATATACAAGCCAAGTTCTATAGTGTAAAGGTCCCCACATAGCTATATGCATATATGATCATCTCTATGGAGTACAAGATATAAGAGGGATCACGAGTGTGGATCTCTCAAAAGGAATAGTAGTGTTGCCCCATTCTCTCTTTTTATTTTATTTTTCTATTTTTTTCTATATTTTGATGGCCTCCATGTCTCTTTCTATTTAACTCTCATTTGTCCACTTCGGGATCTTTTATTTTTTCCTCTTTGGGATCTTTTGCTCACTTAGGGGCAACAGTCTATTTTACAAGGAGTATAGAAGATCTTTCACACTTTACAAGAGTACTCAACATAAAGAAGTGTAGGGACCCAGGGTTAGCGTATGCAAGTCCCGCTACAACACAATCATATGGAGAGTCGAGAACCGTACCCACTTGTCTAAGAAGACAAGGCCAAGCACAGAACGTTCTCGGAAAGCATCGAACATGAGGGGCATCCCATCCAGGCCGGATGATCAACTGAGATGGGTCCTCATCGTCCGCACACAAGTCTAAATGATATGGGTGATGAACTCCCATACTCATAGACAAGTCGCCTCGACCATACTATCAATTGTATTATAACACTTACATAGATTTACTCCCGCCCGATCACTTAGTCGGGGTCTAGGGCGGGCTCGATCATACAACAAAGTGTGCACGTGATAGAGTCACGAGCAATCGCATCGCGATGCCCCAACCTGCGCACATCTAAGGGACACTTGGTGTATAAAAGACCGCCAGCCAGATCCCAACTAAGGTCTCGAAAACCCATACTAAGACATACATGGTATAATCATACACGCATCACACATGTCTAGTATGAACAGGAGGTATCATTGCAATTCTATACAAAGTTTACAACTTTATCGATAACTCTTAAAGAGTGCACACAGAGATCACGAGACCGTGATCCAACATTACATCAAGCATGCGGAAGCAAAGTAGGTCTGAGTACAGACAAGTTTAACAAATGGATTAAGAAGCCTTATTTATAAACAAGCCCTTCCACGAGGGAACCAGTCTGCTAACTGGGACTACACTAGCTTGGCTTCAGTCGTCGAGCTCCAGGAAGAAACTACCTTCGGGTTCAGTGGGTTCATCTAAAACATAGAATAAGCAAACGTGAGCCCAAAGACGTACTCAGCAAGACTTATGTAGGAACTATACTACTCATGCACATGTATCAAGGTAAAGGGAGGTGGGGTTCATAAGAAGAAGTGCCATCTTTGACTTGGCTAGTCCTGAACTACGAGTACCAGACTTGAGGTAAGAAGCGTACACGAGTCCACTACATGTCTCCAACCAATTACACCACTATGGTGCCTTCCTCGACTTCCCACGAGAAAGCACGCCATAGCACTCACGCTTATCTTGGCAAGTTTTATAAGTATCCAGTTCAAGTTTTCTAGTAATCAAGCTAAGCTTTCCAAGCAGTCCATAACCGCGGACGCGGCTATTCGAATAGTTTTGTTAACCCGGCAGGGGTGTACCGCTACACACACATGAACATCAATTACCGCCAGGTCTCATCACCATTCAAGGGGTGCCGGCGAGGATACTCACCAGAACTGTTACCTCATAGACGATCTAGTCCAAGAAAGCCGCCTACCTTGGTTGGTTTCCACTATCGTGAACCCGGTCGGTTTACCGAAGTGGACCCAGATGATGTGTGCGTGGTGCATAAGCCGGTCTCGGTTGAGACGTTCTCTCACTTAGCATCCAGGCCACAAACCTACCAGAACTCCGAACTACTGCGACATCTGGACATCGAAAGGGATGAGTTAGTAGGTTGAGAGGGGTCAGTGAGCCCAATGTGTGGTTGTACTCTTTATCTTGGATCACCACACAAGAACTCGGACTTAGGGCGGTGTTCAACGAGACAACCCACTGTGTACTCCTACACATCCTCTCATCGTTCACCTTGTATTAGGGTAGATTCAACAACACATTTCCAACGTCATCAACATGATTGCTACCATCCCGACTAACATAACAGTATCAACATTGTACAACTCTAAGCATGCAACAAGCAGGAACAGTTGCAGGGGCCACATGATATCAATCAACTCCTACATCTGCTAGGATTGTGGTTTGCTTACTACTGTGACAAATGATAGGTCATGCAAAGGAATGGGTTCATCTATGCGGTAGAATCGTAGCATGATAATCATCCTAAACAATGCATATGCGAGACTGAGAGGGAAGTGGGATTTTATCGACATGATCAATGGGGGTTTGCTTCCCTTGCTGACGAGGATCGTACTGACACTCTTCTTCTTCTTCGGGGGTGACCTCCGGTTCCGGTTCAATTGCTATCAATAGCACACGAAGCATAAAGTATAAATCAATACATGCAAGATGCTCAAGCACATGAATAAGGTGTTGTAATATTATGTACATGGTACTGATGTGTGGAAGATTCAAGTTAAATGAAGTATATTGCCAAAGTATTTGCAATTCAAACTCCATGTATGAATATAAAATGGACCAAATATGCATTTGCTTCTGGTCCTCCACTTTAAAGTGGTTTGTCATGAAAAAAAATTGCATATTCATAATTTTTGCATTTTTATGATAATTTTTCATATATTATTTGTTTAATTTGGAGTTAGTATGAATTTTCTATGAATTTTTGAAGTTTAATTGATTTTTTGGAATTTCTGGATTTTCTTTAAATAGAAAAAGACTTATTGCGTCCTGCTGGCATCAGCATGACGTGGGGGGGGGGATTCTGACTTGTGGGGTCGCCCAGTCAGCGACAGTGGGTTAAGTCCCGTTTAGTTTAATTAACAGAGGGTTAATTAGGGGGGCAGGGCCCACTGTTAGTGGCTGGTTAGGGTGATTAGGTTAATTAATCCGGGCCCGCCAGAGTGATGTCGCCGGCGACCTCTGGCACGGCGAAGGGGCTCGCCGGAGTTGATTTTTGGCCACCTCTTGGCACGGGGAGGCCACTGGGACGTGCCCCATGCACACCCGCATCGCTTAGAGCACGAGGGGGTCAGAGGGGAGCTCCACGGCCACGCCGGCGTCAACTTGCGTGGCGGCCGGAGCTCTGCATCAGCGAGATCAGCACCTAGGGCACGGGGATGAGCGTGTGATTGTGAAAAACAACAAGTAGCTCACCCCGATTGTGTTGGAGAGGACGGGGAGGCCGGTGGAGGGACAACGGCGGCACAATCGACAATGAGCTTCACGGCGGCCGGAGGTGAGATCCTGATGCGGGTGTCATCGATAGTGGATCTTGGCGCGAATTGATGGGGGGAACGACGAAGACGACGGTGGCGGTCCTTCCGGGAACGGTGGCGCAGCGAGGGGGATCCGGTGGCCACGTCGGGCACGGCGGCGTGCTCTGGTTGGGCTCGGTGCTTGCGCGAAAAAGGCGACGCCGAGAGGAGGAGGTGACAAGGGTCTAGGGGGAAAGTTATGGGACATTCTGGGCGTCCCCTTGGCGTCCTGGGGAAGTAGGAGAGGCCCTGGAAGCTCCTCGGTGGCGTGCGTGGCGGGTAGCTCACCAGCGAGTTACTTCGGGCGTCGGGCAGGAAGACGACACGGGGGTAGTGGGCTTGGGACTGGTGTGTCTTGTTGGGGCCGAGGCCAGTGAGGTTTGGGTTTCTTTCTTTTATTATTTTTCTTCTCTGCTTTTCTTTTATGTTTTGTGTTTTGCTTCGAAAAAAAAACTAGCAAAGAAATTTAATAAATCCTCAAAACTTTTATGTGGGCTTAGAATACATATATCTAGCCACTCAGAAGTTTTGGAGATTTTTGATATTCAAATAGTTTGAATTTCAAATCTAATAGGGGTTTTAATTTAATTCCAATGCACTTATAATATTTTCGAAAATTCAGTGAGCCTTGAGTGGTACCCACTCCACTTTAGATGTGATCCCGCTTATTTCTAGGACATTTCAAAAATATCAAAGTGATTTTTGGAGCAACTTTTTATCTGGCCATTTGAATTAAATTCTTTAGGGCTTTCTGCTTTCCCCATTTGAATTTTTTTTGAAATTTTTGCATGATGCAAAGGATCAAACAAACCCTAGCACATACCTAAACTTGGGTTGTGACAACTCGCCCCGACTCAAAAGAATCTCGTCCCGAGATTCAGAAGTCGTCGGGAGGAAGGTGGGGTACTCGGCACAGAGACAGTCTTCTCTTTCCCACGTAGCTTCCTTCTCGGAGTGGTGTGACCATTGCACTTTCAGAAACTTGATCTTCTGACGATGAGTGACACGCTCTGCGGAAACAAGAATACGAACGGGGTATTCTCGATAAGAAAGGTCATCTTGGATATCAAGCGTTTCATGGTCAACTTCGCGGATGGGGTCCTTGAAGCAACGCCTGAGTTGTGACACATGGAATACATCATGTACTCGGGAAAGGTGCGGGGGCAGTTCAAGTTGGTAGGAAACTTCTCCACGTTTAGCAAGAATGCGGAAATGTCCAAAGTAAAGTGGGGCCAATTTGCTTTTGATACCGAAGCATTGGGTTTCTTCAGAGGAGTAACCCGAAGGTAAGCCATCTCATCCAGATTGTAGATTTCTTGCCTATGATGACGATCATAGTAGCTTTTCTGACGAGACTGGGCTGCTTTCAATTGATTACGAACAATGAGAACTTTCTCTTCTGCTTCCTTGATAATATCCGGTCCAAAGAATTGTCTTTCACCGGTTTCTGACCAGTTTAGGGGTGTTCGACATCTTCTTCCATAGAGGAGTTCAAAAGGATCCATGTTCAGACTAGATTGGAAACTATTGTTATAAGCAAATTCAGCGAATGGAAGAGACTTCTCCCAATTCTTTCCGAATGAGATAACACAAGCTCTGAGAATGTCTTGCAGAATTTGGTTAACCGTTTCAACTTGACCACTAGACTGAGGATGGAAAGCTGTAATAAAGGAGAGATGAGTTCCCATAGCATTTTGAAAACTTCCCTAGAATCTAGAGGTGAAAAGGCTACCATGATCAGAATTGATTTCCAAAGGAACACCATGAAGAGACACAATTCTAGAGACATACAAGTCCGCTAACTGGCTCGCAGTTATGGACTCGCGAATGGGAAGGAAGTGAGCAACTTTGGAAAGTCTATCAACGATAGCGAAGATGGCATCGTTTCCTTTATGGGTTTTTGGAAAGCCAGTGATTAAATACGTACTGACTTTGTCCCATTTCCACTCGGGAATAGGCAAAGGTTGAAGAGTACCAGTATGTATTTGGTGTTTGTCCTTAATGCGATGACAAACATCACATTCGGCAACATATCGAGCAATGTCTCTCTTCATCCTAGTCCACCAAAATCTCTGGCATAGATCTCGGTATATTTTTGTGCTACCGGGATGAATCGAGAGGGTTGTGTCATGGGCTTCTTTGAGGATGAGCTGCCTTACATCCCTATTCTTAGGTACTACTAAACGATTTTGAAAGAATACCGTTCCTTTGATATCTGTGGAGAAACATTTAGCAACTCCGCTAGCAATGTTCTCCTTGATCCGGTGAACACCTCGTGCACGCCTTTGGGCAACTATGATTTGATCCTTAAGAGTTGGTTTCGCCACCAGGGTAGAAAGATAGCCATGAGGAACAATCTCAAGATTGAGATTGCGAAATTCCTCATGAAGAAGTGGTTGACACTGTTGTAACATGAGGTTGTTACAATACGACTTATGACTTAGTGCATCAGCCATAACATTGGCTTTGCCTGGGGTGAAAGAAATTCCTAAGTCATAATCTTTTATCAACTCTATCCATCGTATTTGCCTGAGATTAAGATCTGGCTGGGTGAATATATATTTGAGGCTTTGGTGATCGGAATATATCTCACAATGATTACCAAGGAGGTAATGTCGCCAAGTTTTCAGGGCATGAACTACAGCAGCGAGTTCAAGATCATGGATAGGATAGTTCTCTTCATGTGGACGCAACTGGCATGAAGCGTACGCTACCACATGTCGATCTTGCATAAGTATGCATCCTAACCCTTGCCGTGAAGCGTCACAATAGATCTCGAAATCCTTTTTGGTGTCTGGAGGCGCAAGTACGGGTGCAAAAGTCAATCTTCTTTTTAGCTCTTGAAAGCTTTCCTCGCACTTGGGAGTCCATTGGAATTTCTTCTCTTTATTCAGGAGTTCAATTAGAGGCTTTTCAACTTTAGAAAAGTTCTTGACGAAGCGGCGGCAATAAACTGCTAAGCCAAGAAAACTTCTAACTTGCTTAACCGATTCAGGTGGAGTCCAATCAAGGACGGCCCGAACTCTCTCGGGATTGACAACAATGCCTTTGCAGAAATCATGTGGCCTAAGTAGGTCACCTCTGGTAAACAAAATTCGCAATTAGAGAACTTGGCATAAAGGCCATGCTCTCGAAGTTTCATCAATACCAGCCTAAGATGCTATGCATGTTCTTCTTTGTTCTTCGAGTATATAAGGATGTCATCGAGGTAAACCATGACAAACTTGTCCAAATACTCCATGAAGATTGAGTTCATCATGCGCGAGAAAGTGGCGGGGGCATTAGTTAAACCGAAGGACATGACGGTGTACTCGTAAAGACCATATCGAGTAGTGAAATCCGTCTTGGGAACGTCCTCGTTTCGGATTTTGATTTGATGATAGCCTAATCTCAAATCCATCTTGTAGAAGACAGAGGATCCAGCAAGTTGATCATAAAGATCATTGATCCTGGGCAGTGGGTACTTATTCTTTACCGTCGCTAGATTAAGCGGGCGATAATCTACGCACATCCTTTCTGTTCCATCTTTCTTCGTTACGAACAGAACGGGGCAACCCCATGGCGATGAGCTAGGGCGGATGAAGCCTGTTGCCAAGAAAGCTTCAAGTTGGATTTTTAGCTCAGCTAGCTCATGTGGGGCCATTCTATATGGGCGTATGGAAATAGGGGCGGTGCCTGGCATAAGATCCACTATGAATTCTACGCATCTGTCGGGTGACTAGGTTTAAGGAGTTGGGTTACTGGGTAGTTTTCTAGAGGATGACCACGACTTACTAGGGCCTACAACAGATATGTCAGAGTAGCAAAGTACCCCCAACACGATGGTTCGTGCGGTAATTCTGGCTAGAAGACATCTGAAGTGGGAGGAAGAACTGCAAATGCATCAATATAGGTTTCTAGAAGAAAATCTACAACAAACTCTATGGAACTATCGGGTATGCCACCTAACAAATCTTCTAGAAGGACAACCAAAATAGAGGAAAGGATTTTGCAAATGCATCAGATTATGTTGAATCCTGGGATGACTCGGACAGCATAACGGTTGTAATTGCAAGAGAAATGGAAATCCTCACAACATTTCAACAACACTTACATAACAAGGTCAAAACAGGAAGCACCACAACTCTAGACAACCGAACACAACTTTACTACGGCTACATAGAAGGAATCAATGAGATGTTCTAGTAAGAAAATATGAGGGTGACTCAGAACTTAGAACGATGAAGGTAAGGATAAAAATAAGCCTTACGTTGTTCCCTTTATACCCAAGTAACTATATAACTATAGAATGCTAGACTCGACTTCGACCAAGGGTTTGATAATCCTACAAACAGTCCTGCTCCGATACCAAGTCCCGCTACAACACAGTCATATGGAGAGCCGAGAATCGTACCCACTTGTCTAAGCAGACAAGGCCAAGCACAGAACGTTCTCGGAAAGCATCAAACGTGAGGGGCATCCCATCCAGGCCGGATGATCAACTGAGATGGGTCCTCATCGTCCGCACACAAGTATAAATGATATGGGTGATAAACTCCCATACTCATAGACAAGTCTCCTCAACCATACTATCGGTTGTATTATAACACTTACATAGACGTACTCCCGCCCGATCACTTAGTCGGGGTCTAGGGAGGGCTCGATCATACAACAAAGTGTGCATGTGACAGAGTCACGAGCAATCGCATCGTGATGCCCCAATCTGCGCAAATCTAAGGGCCACTTGGTGTATGAAAGACCACCAGCCAGATCCCAACTAAGGTCTCGAAAACCCATACTAAGACATGCATGTTATAATCATACACGCATCACACATGTCTAGTATGAACAGAAGGTATCATTGCAATTCTCTATGAAGTTTACAACTTTATTGATAACTCTTACAGAGTGCACACAGAGATCACGAGACTGTGATCCAACATTACATCAAGCATGCGGAAGCAAATTAGGTCTGAGTACACACAAGTTTAACAAATGGCTTAAGAAGCCTTATTTATAAACAAGCCCTTCCACGAGGGAACCAGTCTGCTGACTGGGACTACACTAGCTTGGCTTCAGTCGTCGAGCTCCAGGAAGAAACCACCTTCGGGGTCAGTGGGTTCATCTAAAACATAGAATAAAAAAACGTGAGTACAAAGACGTACTCAGCAAGACTTACGTAGGAACTATACTACTCATGCACATGTATCAAGGTAAAGGGAGGTGGGGTTCATAAGCAGAAGTGCCAGCTTTGACTTGGCTAGTCCTGAAATACGAGTACCAAACTTGAGGTAAGAAGCGTACACGAGTCCACTACATGTCTCCAACCAATTACACCACTATGGTGCCTTCCTCGACTTCCCACGAGAAAGCACGCCATAGCACTCACCCTTATCTTAGCAATTTTTATAAGTATCCAGTTCAAGTTGTCTAATAATCAAGCTAAGCTTTCCAAGCAGTCCATAACCGCGGACGTGACTATTCGAATAGTTTTGTTAACCCTGTAGGGCTGTACCGCTACACACACATGACCATCAGTTACCGCCAGGTCTCATCACCATTCAAGGGGTGACGGCGAGGATGCTCACCACAACTGTTACCTCATAGCCGATCTAGTCCAAGAAAGGCGCCTACCTGGGTTGGTTTCCACTATTCGGATCCCGGCCGATTTCCCAAATTGACCCAGATGATGTGTGTGTGGTGCATAAGCCGGTCTCGGTTGAGCCGTTCTCTCACTTAGCAGCCAGGCCACAAACCTACCAGAACTCCGAACTACTGCGACATCTGGACATCGAAAGGGATGAGATAGTCGGTTGAGAGGGTTCAGTGAGCCCAATATGTGGTTGTACTCTTTATCTTGGATCACCACAGAAGAACTCGTACTTAGGGCGGTGTTCAACGAGACAACCCACTGTGTACTCCTTCACAGCCTCTCATCGTTCACCTTGTATTAGGGAGATTCACCAACACATTTCCACCATCATCAACATGATTGCTACCATCCTGACTCGCGTACCAGTATCAACATTGTACCACTCTAAGCATGCAATAATCAGTAACAGTTGCAGGGGCCACATGATATCAAACATCTCCTACTACTGTGAGAAATGATAGGTCATGCAAAGGAATGGGTTCATCTATCGGTAGAAATGTAGCATGGTAATCATGCTAAACAATGCATAAGAGAGACTGAGAGGGAAGTGGGATTTTATCGACATGATCAATGGGTGTTTGTTTGCCTTGTTGACGAGGATCGTACTAACACTCTTCTTCTTCTTCGGGGGTGACCTCCGGTTCCGGTTCAATTGCTATCGATAGCACACGAAGCATAAATGCAAGATGCTCAAGCACATGATTAAGGTGTTGTAATATTATGTAGATGGTACTGATGTGTTGAAGATTCAAGTTAAATGAAGTATATTGCCAAAGTATTTGCAATTCAAACTCCATGTATGAATTTAAAATGGACCAAATATGCATTTGCCTCTGGTCCTCCACTTTGAAGTGGTTTGTCATGAAAACAAATTGGATATTCATAATCCTTGCATTTTTCTGATAATTTTCCATATTATTTGTTTAATTTGGAGTTAGTATGAATTTTTTATGAATTTCTTAAGTTTAATTGATTTTCTAGAATTTCTGGATTTCTTTAAATAGAAAAATACTTTTCCGTCATGCTGGCATCAACATAACGTGGGTGGGGGTTCTGACCTGTGGGGTCACCCTGTCAGTGACAGTGGGTTAAGTCCCGTTTAGTTTAATTAACAGAGGGTTAATTAGGGGGGAGGGCCCACTATCAGTGGCTGGTTAGGGTGATTAGGTTAATTAAGCCGGGCCCGCCGGAGTGATGTCGCCAGCGATCTCTGGCACGGTGAAGGGGCTCGCCGGAGTTGGTTTTTTGCCACCTCTTGGCACAGGGAGGCCACTGGGAGGAGCCCCGTGCACACTCGGATCGCGTAGAGCACGAGGGGATCACAGGGGAGCTCCACGGCCACGCCGGCGTCAACTTGCGCGTCGTCCAGAGCTCTGCATCGGCGAGATCAGTGCCTAGGGCACGGGGAGGAGCGTGTGATGGTGCAAAACAACGAGGAGCTCACCCCGGTTGCGTTGGAGAGGACGGGGAGGCAGGTGGAGGGACGACAACGGCGCAATCAAAGATGAGGCTCACGGCGGACGGCGGTGAAATCCTGATGCGAGCGTCGTCTCTCGTGGATCTTGGCGCGAACTGATGGGGGGAAACGACGAAGACGACGGTGGTGGTCCTTTTTGGCACGGTGGCGCAACGAGGGGGATCCGGTGGCCACGACGGGCACGGCGGCGTGCTCCGGTTGGGCTCGGTGCTTGCGCAAAAAAGGCGACGCCGAGAGGAGGATGTGACCAGGGGCTAGGGGGAAAGTTGCGGGACGTTCTGGGCGTCTCCGTGGCGTCCTGGGGGAGTAGGAGAGGCCCTGGAAGCTCCTCGGTGGCGTGCGTGGCGGTGAGCTCGCCACCGAGCTGCTTCGGGCGCTGGGGAGGAAGACGACACAGGGGGTAGTGGGCTTGGGTCGGGTGCGTCTAGTTGGGCCCGAGGCCAGTGAGGTTTGGGTTGCTTTGTTTTATTCTTTTTCTTCTCTCCTTTTCTTTTATGTTTTGTGTTTTTCTTCCAAAAAACTAGCAAAGCAATCTATTAAGTCCTCAAAACTTTTATTTGGGCACTTAAAATATTTTTGAAAATTCAGTGAGCCTTGAGTGGGACCCACTCCACTTTAGATGTGATCCCACTTATTTCTAGGACTTTTCAAAAATATCAAAGTGATTTTTGGAGCAACTTTTTATCTGGCCATTTGAATTAAATTCTTCAGGGCTTTCTGCTTTCCCCATGTGGAAATTCTTTTGAAATTTTTGCATGATGCAAAGGATCAAACAAACCCTAGGACATACCTAAACCTGGGCTACCTAAACTTGGGTTGTGACAAGAAGAACCTATCATGATGTATGCAAATGTGTGCCTCTTCCAGTGTAGCAGGATATGCAATAATACTAGCGCGTCATGTAGCAATGATTAGGGAAAGGACCAACTAGCATGCGGGTCATCGATCAAGCAAAAGCATGTATGACATGAAGATCAAGTCATGAGAAGGTGGATGTTTCATGGAAATATATCTCGGAAAGGCTATGGAAACGCCTTGATAGGTAGGTATGGTGGCTGCTTTGAGGAAAGATATAAGGAGGTTTATGATGATAGAGCGTATCATGCCAAGGGTTTGGATGCACCGACAAGGTAGGCGCCAACTCACGGAGTGAGAAAAGGCAACGCATGGTACCAAAGAGGCTAGCAAATATGAGGAGGTGCAAGTGTCAACTTTCGAATACATACATTAGTCCGAAGATCTCATGCACTTATTATCGGTAACTCTCAATCTAATTAGGAGGTTCACAAAGAGACAAGTACCCCGAGGAGGAGTGTATGGGGGTTTGGTTATCCTTGCGCATCCTCGACTCATGGTACGTGAGTGTACTCTAATATTCGACCCCTCCAAAGATTAGCGATCCATCTAGTAGCTAGAGTTATAAACTAGTTTTTTAGTTTTTGAAAATAAACACGGATTGCCCAAAATACGACATCTATCACTAATAGGCTAGAGCTCTTGACACCAAAAGTTTAAACATTACTCAAAACAATACCTCAAAACTATTGCAAGTTACTACTACAATTGAATAGCAACCTCAATTACCTTCTTGAAGTCAAGACACACAACTCAGTGCAACAAGCCAACTCTCTTAACAAGATAAACATGAAGACTCAAGAGAGTTCTAGCAACAAACTAAACAAAAGCTCTTAAAAATATAAGCATGAAAGCTAAGAGATCAGCATGACATCAGCTACGAAAAGATAAAAAACACACAACAAAAAAAGATCAGCATGAAAAACCTATGATGTGTTCTACACTACTGGAAAAATGGCTATAGATAATATGGACCCTAATGGCGCACTATACATGTGGTGCGCCATTACTAAATAGGGTTTGACAGTGCGCCATTAGTAACATAAATAGCAGTGGTGCACCTGGTGAAAACTGCGCCATTACTATGTTTGACCAAGGTTTGACCCATTCCTCAACAAAGTAATGGCGCACTTTTTACAGGTGCGCCATTAGTAAGTTGGGGTAGTAATGGCGCACCTTTAGAAAAGTGCGCCATTACTATGTTTGACCAAGGTTTGACCCATTCCTCGACATAGTAATGGCGCACTTTGTATAGGTGCGCCATTAGTAAGTTGGGTTACTAATGGCGCACATATACAAAGTGCGCCATTACTAACTTTTTTTTTTGAATTTTGAAGGCGGAAAAGTTAAAAAAATAAAAATAGTTATTAATGGCGAACTTTGTATAGGTGCGCCATTACTAACTTTAAAAAAAATTGAATTTTGAAGGCGGAAAAATAAAAAAAAAGTTAGCAATGGCGCACTTTGCATAGGTGCGCCATTACTAACTTTTTTCTAATTTTTTTGAATTTTGAAGGCGGGAAAATTAAAAAAGTAAAAAATTCGAAAAAATAAAAAAAGTTAGTAATGCCGCACTTTGTATAGGTTCGCCATTACTAACTTTTAAAAAAAAATTGAATTTTGAAGACGAGAAAATAAAAAAATAAAAAATAAAAAGTTAGTAATGGCGCACTTTGCATAGGTGCGCCATTACTAACATTTTTTTATTTTTTTTGAATTTTGAAGGCGGGAAAATGAAAAAAATAAAAAAATTCAAAAAATTAAATGTTTTTAGTAATGGCGCACCTTACGAATAGTGCGCCATTACTAACTTTTTTTTAATTTTGAAGGCGGGAAAATAAAATAAAAAGAATAAAACAAATTATTAAATAAAATTAGTAACTTTTTTAGAATTTTGAAGGCGGGACAAAAATAAAAAATAAAAATTTGAAGGCGTGAATTATTTTGAATTTTGAAGGCGCGATTTTCTTTTGAAATTTTTTAACTTCTTTGACTTTTAAATTTTATCAAAATTTTTGATTTTTTTTCATTTTTTTGAAAGTTTTTTAAAAAAAATATTCTTTTTCAAATTTTGGACATCAACAAGGTTTAATAATATTGATATGATACATATATCAACAAGTGCGTGTTAAGTGAGCTGGTGTTGGGATTGGATAGAATTGAGAAGTTAAGCGTGCTGGGGCTGGAGTAGTGTGATGATGGGTGACCGTTTGGGAAGTTTTACCATGGAGCGCCATTTGACTTGGGATTAAGTATATGTGACCTGAGATTAAGCATATTGAACGTAGATTAAGAAAAAATTGAAAAAAAATCAAATTCAATTTTTTTTTGAAAAAATATTAAAAAAAAATTTGAATTTTTTTCTATAAGTGCGCCATTACTATCTGACTTAGTAATGGCGCACTTCTGGGCCTAGTAATGGCGCACTATAGGCGCGCCATTACTGTCTATGATAGTAATGGCGCACCAAATGTGTGCCATTAGTAGCCAAAATAGGTGCGCCATTAAAGACCTTTTTTTTCCAGTAGTGCTAGTTTAAAGTGGAGCGTGTTTCTCTCCCACACAAAGAAAGATGGGTTGTAACTTGTTATGAACAGCAAGCAAAGCTAAAGAAAACTAAAAACTAAAGAGCAAGACGCTCCAAGCATAGCACATAACGCATGAAGTGATTAAAATATAGTGAAACGAAGGACAAATTGATAATTGTTGATGGAGAAGGGGATGCACGGGGGCATCCCCAATATTTCTTGGGGGTGCATGGGGGCATCCCCAAGCTTGAGCATTTGACACTCCCAGATCGTCTTTCATCATCTTCCTTCGCACACTTGAAAATTCCCTTCATACATAAGTCATCATAAGCTTACTAGAGAGGTTAGTACCCATAATAAAACAATTCGCCTCTACTGGAAATAAAGATATTTTTTAAGGTCTACTGTTTCTCAAGACCACCAAAAAGTTTTTGAAAAGAAAAAGCTAGCGCAAGATTTGAAAAACTAAGAGAAGGAAAAACAGGGGAGAATTTGTGAAAAACAGACCAACATGTAGTAAATAATTTTTTGGGGTACTTCTGCAAATCAAATCAAATAATTCAGAACAGACACTCGAAAGCTAATTGTATAGAGAAAAATGGAAAAACAATTCAGATAGGAAAGATGATCTGGTGATTTATCGTGAATTTTTTCATCCAAGGACAGAATCTGTTTTCTCGATAGCATGTCGCAACTTTTGAACTTTCTTGCAATCGACGGCTAAACTTGGCACAAATCTTGAAAAATAAAGATACAATGATGTTGCTATAGTAGTAACAATAATCAAGACCACTAAAAACAGAAGGAAAAACATCTTGGGTTGCCTCCCAACTAGCGCATTCTTTTACGCCTTTGAGCTAGGCACGAAGCAAAAAGATCAAGTTTTATCAATTGAACAATCATCAAGATCATCTAAAAGCTCTTCAATTGTACAACTAGTTTTAGGAGGTCTTTCAAATAAAGGTCTCCAAAGTTTTGATAATTTTATGCATGGAGCTATCAAGTCTATTCAAATTCCCTTGAATCCTATGATCTAACTCATTTATCTTATTGATTCTTGGCATTTCTATCTCTATCTTTTCAAGTTTTTTCATAATGTGAACTAGGGTAATGTCCTCTTGAATGCTAGCAACAGGGAGATTTCCAACAAGATTTTCAATAACATTAAGAGATAACCAAATTGGGGCTTCTAGGAAATTCCCATTGATAGCAGTATCTAGAAGGAACCTATTCCAAGAAGTAATTGCTTCTTGGTGACTCTTTCTTTGGAATCATTAATTCTATACCAAGCATCTTTCAGACTTTCACCACCTCTTTGTTTAAAGGTGAGCACTTCTGCCTCACCAAAGGCAAAAGGACCAGACATAATTACAACTACTAGCAAGGTAAATATATTTTTGTGTGTTTTTTGATAAAGGACATTAAAGAAAAAACTGAAAGGTAACTAACAAGACTAAAAATCAAAGATAAAAGATAGTGTGAAACTCCCATATCTTGTAGAGTGGAGTCCCCGACAATGGCGCAACAAATTGTCTTGATGGCTTCTTGCCTCTTCTTGGTTACCCCTAGTGGAATGTTGAGATGTAGCAGAACAACAAGTTTCCCACAGTGAAGATACCGAGGTTTATGTCTCTAGTAGGACTCCGACAACGACAAGTAGGTGACAACGGCGCTAGAAATTACTAGCACAAGAGTTGACATGGACTTACACACAGATACAAATAACTTTGCTCCCAACGAGTACAGAGAGGTTGTCAATCTCTCCAGCCTTGTTGTTTACAAAGGGTCAAACGCAAGAGATAAAAGGTAATGATAATTGCAACTAGAAAGTAAAACAGGAAGTAAATTGAGGGTGTAAACATTGGTGGAAATACGGACTGGGGTCCCATGATGTTCACTAGTGATGTCTCTCTCCCAAAAGACGATAAACAACTATGCGAGGTGAAAAAATTAGAGCTGGGCAATTGACAGGATTAAAAACACACTTCAATGCATCTACTCACTAATCATCCACCTTGAGATATCTATCCAGAACATCTCGCTGGTATTAAGTTGCGACTCCCATCCAAAGTGTAAACCCAAAGCAACAGACGGCTGCATTAAAAGAACTTTGCGTAAAGTAATCAATCCTTTCAACCGTGGTTACAAGCACCGTTGTTTTCCCCCTTGTGGCAACAACACATCCCCTAGAATCATGTTTCTGTCACTCAAGCTAGTCATCAGGGGGCATGAACCCACAATCATGCATAACGCTCCCTCTTGGAGTTACTACCTACTACTTGGCCAAAGAAATAAACAACAACGGAGAACATGCAAGAATTACTCAAGAACTCAAATATAAAAGGAGAAGAACCAAATATATTACTTATCACAATCTGAACACAATCTCATAATCCATCAGATCCAGCATACTCAACATAGCAACAACAAAAAGAATTACATATGTACCTTGATCATGTAGGGCAGATCACAAGGTCTAATCCATGAAGAACAAAGAGGGGGAGAGGACATCACATAGCTACTGATCATGGACCCATGGTCCAAGGTAAACTACTCACGGCTCATCCGGGAAGCGTCCATGGTGGTGGAGAAGCTCCCGGAGGTCAATCTTCCCTCCGGAAGGGTGCCGAGAAGAGGTCTTCTGGTGCTCCCAATCTTCGAAGCGCGACGGCGGTGTAACAAAGGCGAGATCACGAAAAAGGGTTCTGTCCTTGGAGATTTCGGGACGAGAGGTAAATATAGGCGAAGGGAGGGCAGCCAGAGGGGCCACCAGGAGTCCAGGCGGCCTCCCGGTGCAGACCCACCCTAGGCCGCGTCCTCTGGCCGCCTGGGCACCATGTGGGCCCCCTCTGGCCCCCCTTCGGGACTCTGGAAGCTTCCGGTATGCTGATTTCTTTTATATTTTTCCCGAAATTTTTCTGGGACTTTAAATAATGGGAAAACCTGAAATAAAAAGACAGCAGAAAACAAAAATTGGAACTAGGGTGCACTTAGTTAATCAAAAGTGTATGAAAGTGTATCAAAAGCATAGCAATATCACCCAAAACATGCATGGAGCAAGTAGAAATTATAGATACATTTGGGACGTGTCATAGAGCATGTGTGGGAACAAAATTTTCATGTCACCAAGCCTCCCACAAAAAAATTCGGAAGGTGTGGTGTTTGTATGTGCTATATGGGCAACTCAGTGTGTGGCTTCAGAAAGTTCCTGACCACCCCGTGTGCACGGGGTCTTTGACCCCTGTGCGCACGGGGTACCCAGGAACCTACTTAGTAGCCCGTGCGCACGGGGTACTGATACGTCCAAAATGCATCACTATTTTATATCGTAATTCACCCCTATTCATTGATATATTTCACCTCATGATGCTATTATTATGTTGTTTTGGCTTGTTTTACACAGTTTGCAAATTTCCAGTGCCGAAACATCAGACATAGGATTCAGCGGAGAAAAGTGGACATTGAGTTGCCGAAACAGAACATCTCCAAATGCGCTGAAAATCGACGGAGGATATTTTTCCACAGAATAACGAAGCCTCACCAAAAAGGATCCAGAGGGGGGCCTCCAGGTGCCCAGGCGCCCCCCTGACGCGGCCCCCACCAGGGGCGCACCGGGAGGCCGCCTGGACCGCTGGGGCCACTCCCGGCTCCCCCTATGGCCTATATATCCCTCGTCACCCGAAAAACCTAAAGAGGGAGGAGTTTCCCGAGTTTCTCCGCCGCTCCATGGCCGAAACGTAAAAAGAAGAAAAGACATCTCCGGCGGGAAGATTCCACCGGGGAGAACACCTCCCGGAAGAGGAGATCATTGCCATCGTCATCACCATCATCACGGGCATCATCGAGATCATCATCAACATCATCCCCAACATCTGCACCATCTCCATCTATACCCCATCTGATCTCACAATTGCAACTCGTGTTGTATCTCGTACTATATATCCTCTCTACTCTACCGGTGTTGATTACTCCTTTGTGGTGAATGCTATTGAGTTTTGTTGGAGAATTATTGTTATGTCCAGATTGTTTATCATCTATTTATCACCACTGATCTTGATCTCTTTTATGACTTGTGAGTAGTTACTTAAGTTCTTGAGAACATAGGAGAAGTCTAGTTGCTAGTAGTCATATGATGTTGAAGTAATATGTGTTGTTTGATATTTAAGTTGTGTTGTTATTTCTCTAGTGGTGTTGTGTGAGTCGAACACATAACACTTTGCCCTGTTAAGGATCTAGGGGAATACATTGTGTATAAAGAATGCTTAAGGTGGGTTGCCGGAGTGACAGAAACCTGAACCCCAGTTCACACACTTTTGCAAAAGGGAATAATGGATCCTTGATCTTATTGTTGTGGTTAGGATTTCGCCTTAATTTCTACCTTGTATTTGCGGATCCTTGCAAGATGTGTAATCATAAGAGTGCACTTGTCTTAGTCTAGAAGGTGTACTAGCATAGATCCACCCACTCAACACTTATCAACACAAAACATAGTACCGATACAGAATATGGCGAAAGCACATGACTAGCTCTCCCGTGTGTCCTCAACAACGCTTTAGCCTTTATAAGTTCAGTAGCCAGGCTAATAGTTTGCTCAAAAGGATTGGGCCACTTGTTGCTTCTCAGTACCTTTTACTTTGCTTGTTTTTATCTTCTCGTTGCTTATACCGAAAACTCCTAAAAAGTTATCTTTCAGTGCTTGCAATTATTCCTTGTCCAAAGTCACTTTTCAATAACTTCTGCTCCTTGTTGAGTTCGACACTCTTACTTATCGAAAATTCTACAATAGATCCCATACAGTTGAGGGTCATCAAGTACTGTTTTCTAGCCCCGTTGCCGGGGAGCGTAGCGCTATTGGGAAGTGAAGCTGGTAAGGAAAGCTTTATATTTTGCGTGCATTTTTTATTTTGCTGTTGCTACTTTTTGTCCTTATGGACAACTCTACTCTTGGTTCGTTTCTTTTGGGGAAGCGTCCCGCTACTGTGGTGGTTACTCCCACCCCTACTGAAATTGTGTCATATAAAATACCAACTGGTATTATCGATTATGTCTTGGCTAATCGTTATGCAGGAGACAGATATCCATGCGAACACTTGCTATATTTATCACAACTATGTTCATTATTTAAGATTGCAGGTGTATCAATGGAGTTTTTCATGAGGAAATGATTCTCCATATCACTTATAGATAAAGCTTCAAATTGGTATAAGCTTCTCGATAACTCACATTTGCTTAATTGGCAAGAGCTTATGTCTCCCTTTTATACAAAGTTTTATCCTCTTCATGAAATTCATCGAGACAGGAACTACATCTATAACTTTTGGTCTCATGACGGAGAAAGCATCGCTCAAGCTTGGGGTAGATTGAAGTCCCTAATGGTCAAATGTCCTATTCATGAGCTCCCCAAGGATATTATACTTAAATTTTTTTATGCCAGGCTTTCTCGTAAAGATAAGGAGATGTTGGATGCCTCCTCTAGTGGGGTATATCAAACGAGAAGCATTGAAGAGAGCTGGGATCTCATTGAAAGGATTTGAAAGAACACTGAAGACTGGGAAATTGATAAAGTTATTGAACTCGTTATAAATTATGAGCTTGATTATATTGAGATCTATGTTAAAACTGATTACTTTAATACCTTTTTCTCTAAGATTGGTCTTGATTCGCAGCTAATGATTGATTTTTGTAAGGACTTTGCCTCTCATGTTGACTCTTCTAAGAAGAAGAAGGATCAGCACCATAAACCTTTCAAAGAATTACCTGTTGCTATTAATGTTGCTGACCCTATTTTGCATGCAGTTATATATGAAAAAAACTTTTCCCGCAAGGATAAGGGAGAACTATATTGTGACAGGCATAATAAATAAAAGTGAGAGAAGAACTGACGAGCCCGAGGACCAGATGAAGGTCAATCCTCAAGTTGCATTGGTTAAAGATCTAGTTACTAATGATGTTTTGGATTCCAATATAAATTTTTGTGTTGTCTCTACTAACATTGTTACAACCAAGAATAAAGGCCCAATTTCAGGTACACCAGTTGTGTTTGTTAAAATAGGAGATCATAATTATTATGGGCTATGTGATTTGGGTTCAAGTGCTAGCGCTATTCCTTATTCACTCCATCAAGAGATCATGGGTGAGATTTCACCCAGTGAACTTGAAGAGGTTGATGTTACTATTTATCTAGCAAACAAAGAAACTATCTCTCCCATTGGAATTGTGAGAGATGTTGAAGTCCTATGTGGAAAGGTAAAGTATCCTACCGACTTTCTTGTACCGGGTTCGTTGCAAGATAGTTTTTTCCCTATTATCTTTGGTAGGCCTTTACTCAACACTTGTGGAGCTATAATAGATTGCAAGAAAGGTAAAGTTTCTGTTGAATTCAATGGTGAGCCATATGAATTTAACTTTTCTAAGTTGTCTAAGCAGCCTCGTGGTACTGATTTGTCTAGCAATGATAAAATTATTGAAGATATTGCTTCTATTGCTATTCTTCCTAACGATCCTTCGCAACAATATATGGAGGACCACCAGAATGATATGCATATGAAGGAAAGAAACGAGCTAGATGACATATTCTTAAGGAAATCTGCTATCCTGAAGCACAACCTTCCGGTTGAACCTTTAGGAATCCTTGAACAACCAAAATAAGACCCTTGTGTTTGATCTCAAACCGCTTCCCGATACGCTCAAGTACACTTATGTAGATGAAAATAAAATATATCCTGTTATTATCAATGCTAACCTTTCAAGTTCTGAAGAAGAGCGATTTTTGGAGACACTTCGTAGACACTGTGGTGCTATTGGCTATACCCTTGATGAACTTAAGGGAATTAGTCCATCAATTTTCCAACATACTATCAATCTCAAGCGTGATGCTAAACCAGTTGTTGATCATCAACGACGGTTGAACCCGAGGATTAAGGACGTGGTTAGGACTGAAGTTCTCAAGCTTCTAGCCGTAGGTATCATCTATCCTTTAGCTGATAGTAAGTGGATAAGTCTAGTACATTGTGTTCCTAAGAAAGGAGGTATGAATGTTATTCCTAATGATAAAAATGAACTAATACCTCAGAGGATTGTTATTGGATATAGAATGTGTATTGATTACAGGAATCTGAACAAAGCAACTAGGAAGAACCACTACCCGCTGCCTTTCAACGATCAAATACTTGAGAGGTTGTCCAAAAACTCTCGCTTTTGCTATCTTGACGGGTACTCTGGCTTCTCTCAAATTCATGTTAACACTGCCGATCAAGAGAAGACCACTTTCACATGTCCTTACGGTACTTATGCTTATAGGCGTATGCCTTTTGGTTTAATGCCCCTGCTACTTTTCAGAGAAGTATGTCTGCTATCTTTCATGGTTTTTGTGAGGAGATTGTGGAAGTCTTCATGGAATATTTCTCCGTCTATGGAACTTCCTTTGACCACCGTCTCCACAATCTTAATAAAGTTATGTAGAGATGCGAGGATACAAATTTAGTGCTAAATTGGGAAAAGTGACACTTCATGGTTAACGAAGGGATCGTTCTTGGTCACAAGATTTCTGATAGGGGAATTGAAGTGGACAAGGCGAAGATTGAAGCTATTGAAAGGATGCCCTATCCAAGGGACATCAAAGGTATTCGTAGTTTTCTCGGTCATGTTGGTTTCTATAGAGGATTTATTAAAGACTTTTTTAAGACTTCGAGAACCCTCACTAATCTTCTTCAGAAGGATGTTCCTTTTGTATTTGAAGAAGATTGTAAGGAAACCTTCTAAGTTCTTAAGAAAGCTTTAATAACTGCTCCTATAGTACAACCACCTGATTGGAAATTTCCCTTTGAAATTATGTGTGATGCTAGTGATTTTCTTGTTGGAGCTGTTTTAGGACAAAGGGTTGATAAGAAGTTGAATGTTATACATTATGCTAGAAAAACCCTTGATAGTGCTCAAAAGAATTATGCTACTACTGAGAAGGAATTCTTAGCAGTAGTGTTTGCCTGTTATAAGTTTAGGAAGTATATTGTTGATTCTAAAGTTATTATTCATACTGACCATGCTGCCCTTAAGTATCGTATGGAGAAGAAAGATGCCAAACCAAGGCTCATCAGGTGGGTACTCCTTCTTCAAGAATTTGATTTGAAGATTGTTGATAGGAAAGGACAAGACAATCCAGTGGCGGATAATCTTTCAAGGATTGAAGATATACCGCATGATCCCATTCCAGTCAACGATAGCTTTCGAGACGAACAACTAACCATTGTACAACCTATCTCCGATCCTTGGTTTTCAGATTATGCTAATTTTATCGTTGCAAAGTTTTTGCCTCCAGGTTTAACGTTTCAGCAAAGGAAGAAGTTCTTCCAAGATTTGAGGCATTACTTTTGGGATGACCCACATCTATTTAAAGAAGGTCCGGACGGGATCGTAAGAAGATGTATACCAGAACACAAGCAGAAGGACATTCTTAGACAATGTCACGATATTCCCTATGGAGGACATCATGCCGGCGAGAGGACCGCACATAAGGTTCTCCAATCAGATTTTTATTGGCCTACTCTCTTTACGGATTCTAGAAATTATGTTTTATCTTTTGATAAGTGTTAGAGAGTTGGTAATATTAGTAGGTGAAATGAGATGCCTATGAATTACTCTCTAGTGATTGAGCCTTTTGATTGTTGGGGTTTTGATTTTATGGGTCCTTTTCCTCCTTCACACAAGCACACTCACATTTTAGTAGCTCTTGATTATGTAAACAAGTGGGTTGAAGCAATCCCCACTAAGAGTGCTGATCACAAGAAATCTTTGAAAATGCTCAAGGATGTAATTTTTCCTAGGTTTGGTGTACCAAGGTACCTCATGACTGATGGAGGATCACACTTCACACATGGATCTATTAGGAAAGCTTTAGCCAAGTACGATGTCAATCATAGAATTGCTTCACTGTACCATCCTCAAACTAGTGGGCAAGTTGAGCTCACCAATAGAGAGATCAAGTTGATCTTACAAAAGACAGTTAATAGTTCTAGAAAGGACTGGTCAAAGAAGTTAGGAGATGCTTTGTGGGCTTATAGAACTGCTTACAAAAATCCCATGGGCATGTCTCCCTATCAGATGGTCTATGGTAAGGCATTACATTTGCCATTAGAATTAGAACACAAAGCTTTCTGGGCTGTTAGAGAGCTTAATGCTGACCCAAAATTAGTTGGAGAAAAGAGCCTCATAAACTTGACTTCTCTAGATGAGTGGAGAAGTGAAGCTTACGAGAGTGCTAAAATGTTCAAAGAAAAGGTAAAGAAGTGGCATGACAGAAGGATTTTGAAACGTTAACTTAATGTTGGTGAGAAAGTTTTGTTGTTTAGATATCGTTTCAGGTTTTCTCCAGGTAAAATACTTTCTAGATGGGAAGGGCCATTCCATATCGAAGAAGTCTACCGCTCCAGTGCAATTAAGATTAACAATTTTGTAGGCACCAAACCTCAAGTTGTGAATGGGCAAAGACTCAAGAATTACATGGCAGGACACCCTGTCACTGTTGATGTGAATTTTATACACACAACAACTCATGAAGAATATGTTGCAGCCCTGTTTCAGACACCAGCAGAAGTGGAATAAGAAAAGGTATGTATTACGGTAAGGAAACATCACGAACATCCATAAAAGTTCCATATTACGAGTTTTTGCAGAATTAGGATAATTCCGAGCCAAAGTGGAGCTGGAGAGGAGCTCCAGGGGGCCCAGGCGCCCCCCTGGCGCGGCCTACGCCCTGGCCGCGCCGAGAGGCCGCCTGGGCACACCGGAGTCCATCTCCGACCCCACTTTGGCTTGTTACCTTCCTTTTGGTGCGGGAATTTTTTCTATATATTTGCCCGGATTGTCCCGGCACTGTATCTCGCGATTTCGTGTGTTTTCTTTTTGATCTGTTTCTTCCAGGACAAAAAGTTGTTGTTAGAGATGTCTTCTTGTGGCTTAAGAGGAGAAGATTACATGAGTTGTACGTTGATTGGGCTACGTTGATAGGGAAGTACGTGAAGTTCAGCAGGATCTCAACCAAGGTAAGTACGTTGATTGGGCTACGGAAGAATAAATTTCTTCAATACAAGTGGAGATGGAGTGCTCCGTGAGGAAAGAAGTCGAGATTATCAACGCTCAGCAACAAGGAGGTCCATCAACGGAAGGAGGAAGTGAAAGAAACCCCATCATGGTGGGGTCTGTCCAACCTCAATATTATCTTTCTCTTAACCTTTTAGGAACAGATCCTCCACTTGATGATCCACATACAACTCCCATGATCTCTGAAGCTTACCGCATCACCAATCAACTCTGTGAAGATTTACGTTTGTTGAAAGTACAAGTGGAAATCTTGGAAGATGAAAACCAAACCCTTCGACGTATCATCAGATATCTGAGGAATCAACAGGAAAAAGAATGAGGAGTGAAATCTCCTTGGGTAATGGCATCCCCTTAGCTTGTTCCAAGCTTGGGGGAGTGTCCGGTATCTTTATCTTTATCTTCGTCTTGTAGAGTCAAGTAGAGTCGTATTATGTCTAGGGAAGTTATCTTATGAAATAGGTGTTTGCAATGAGGTCAATCACTCCTTTGTGGAGAGTCTTGTATCCGTGAGTGTGGAGTCGTCTATGATGGAATATTAATGAGAAGTCTATTGGTTCCTTCGCTGAACTCGGTATTCTCTTCACTCAATCTACCGTATGATGATTCTTATGGGGAGTATTGACCTTATATCAGGTATGGCTCTGAAAACTTTATTTAAATCTTGGCAAACATAGCTTTGGTCATAACAACATGCATGATTTTCTCAAGTAGCGACATAGCCAAAACCTTTATGTTATTATGCTTGAAGTGTTATGTTGACAAGGAAGACAACTTGATGTGCTATGCTTACCTCAATGTTTATGCTTTATATGCTTTGCATCCAAGTCATCATCAATTTTCTGTTCTCTCAAAGCCTTTGCTAGCGAAACTCTGTACTAAGAAGATTTCTGCTTGTGCATCCATACCCTGAAACCAATATCTTCCATATGAGTCCACCATACCTTCCTATTGGTGGTATTTCCCTACCACTCCTAAAAGTATAGAATTCATGTGTTATCCTTAAATGTTCAAAATCTTCTGTTTTGTGCCTCTGGTTTAGCTCATGAGGAAGTAGTAGGTAATTCATGATCTTCTTAAGTTGGACAAATTTTACCCCGGGATTGCATGTCTAATCTGCAAACCCTTAATACGAGGAGGAACTGGCATGAGTGTGCCCAACTCGTAAGATAATACAACAAACAAACCCTCCTTCACTCTTGGTCTATGAGAAATCAGAAACTTTGGCAGTGAAAAACAAAGGAGATTAAGGGGATGTGATCGTCCCCACTTGGGAGACGTTCCTCGAAACTTCTCCAGCTTGAGAAGTAATTGAGCTATCTATTAGCATTCTTTAACAAACTATGCAACTCCCAAAACCTTGTTTTCATTCTGTTTGATTTAAGGATATCACATGAGTTTTCCCTACTTCCCTATAGTAGGGCCTGACTTTTACTTTTATGTTGAGTCAGTTCTTCCTACTTCCTTATTTTCTTAAAAGAGAACAGACACTTGATGTTGACAAGGATTCATTCATATAATGCTGCATTAACTTTTGTCATGCCACATCCTTGTTGACATTATCATTTGTAAGTAAGTTTTTTGCGAAAGCTTACACTAAGCAAACATCTTCCTTTGTGTTAGCATTTTCACTTCTTGACTAATAACATGTTCTTTCAAAATTTTCAAATTGTTTCATTATAAAGTGAAAGCGAAAGAGTAAAAGTTATTAGTTTTCCTTTGATCAAGGATATGTTTTCCATGATTTAATGAGTTTCCTTAGCCCTACTTTTGATTATAATTGTTACTACTTTTTCATAAGGGCCTTATGAGTTGAGTTTGCTGTTGAGGATGCTTGATTTTGGTGAAGAAATCATGATGCTTCTTGTCCGTATTCTATTTATCGACACTTCACTCTCTAAACTTGTGGACAGGTTTACCGAGCTCAGTATTCGCTTGGGGACAAGCAAGGTCTAAGCTTGGGGGATTTGATACGTCCAAAATGCATCACTATTTTATATCGTAATTCACCCCTATTCATTGATATATTTCACTTCATGATGCTATTCTTATGTTGTTTTCGCTTGTTTTACACAGTTTGCGACATTCCTGTGCCGAAATATCAGACGCAGGATTCAGTGGAGAAAAGTGTGTTGGGATTCGGAGTAGAAAACAAAAAAATTTGGCACTACGAAACCAAGTCCCAAGATTGGATCTAGATAGATGCAAACAATGGTAGTGATCTTGTTACCTTAACAACCGTTCAACGGTAGTTCTCTCGCAGCGAAAGAAGTTGGTGGAGAGTTGGGGAAGCTTGACGTAGCGCAACTCCTCGAACAGATCTGATCCGTTTGAATTCCCACGAACAGATCTAGAAGTCCCTCGAACGAAGATCGAACGTATGATCTCTGTACGGTTGATCCACACGTACGGTGTAGTAGATCCAGCAGGGCTCCTCCCTCTAGAGCTCGGCCCTGCCGGAGTAGAGAGGAGGGAGGAGTAGCCCTTCGGGGTAAGGTGGAGTTTAGATCTAATGGATAAGAGAGAGGAGGGGAAGCCCTGAGGCAAAAGAACAAACTTGTGTGTCCTTGGGGGTGCCCCCTCCTCATCTATTTATAGTGGGAGGGGAGGGGAGGCCACCTTTGGAGGAGGGGGCAGCCCTAGGGGTGGCGCCCTAGGGTTTCCCTCCCCCTTGGTGGGGCGCCAAGGAATGGGGGGGGGGAGGAAGCTTCCTCCCCAAGGAGGAAGGTTCCTCCTAGGCGCCTCCCCTTCTTGGGCTCCTTTGGCCCATGTGCTCCCTCCCCACATGGGCCTTCCAAGTGAGAGGGGGCCCATTGATATTTAATCTCTTTTATTAATTCTAAAAAAATTCTTGAATTCACAAGAAATAAATATGAAACATATTTAGACGATCCCGTAACTTTTCCGTCCCTCCGGTTTTACCCGGTTTTCTCAAAACTCTTCTCGGTACTTTACTGGTGCCCCGAAACGATTCCGGTTTTCTCTCCGATTAAATATCAATCACTCCAAAACTTTTCCGGTGTCTTATACTCGTGCTCCTATCACTCTATTACTCAACAAATCTACCACCCTTAAGTGTGTGACCCCATAGGTTCGGTAGAATACGGACATGAACCGGAAACTGACTTTCTTCGGATCAATAACCAGTAGAGGAGCCATGGACACCATAATGGTTCCCGTACCTACATGAATATGAATTCGAGTGAACCTTTGGTTGACATGCCAATCCCTTTGCTTCACGATACTTTACAAAAGATGAGGTGAGATTATATAGGTATCCGCATGATCAACTCATTAATCATTATACCAATATCCTCATATCGGTTTTGTTCTTTTCGCGTTCACGTATTCCGTATCCCCTGTGATCTATTCACAAAATATCCGGACGGATGTTGGTGGATACTCAATACCGAGAGGGCCCAAAGAATATCTCTCCTGAGAAGGAGGAGCAAATCCCCACTTGAATCATCAAGTCCCTAGACATACTTTTGAGTGTGAGTGAGCAAAGCTGTTATAGCCACGGGTGGTGTTAGGACAGAGTCAAAACCCACCCTCCGGTATGTAGGTACTTAACATTCTCATGGTCTATGACGATACATGCAAATGTCAAATCATCTGATGATTTAACTCATAATACAACGATGATGAAATCTCAAAGCAAATCATACAATTGGGTCGGTTCAACACCCTTGTTCTAGTAACAATGTGCTCCCATGTATTACCGACATTTTCAATGCCCTATGTAAGGAAAACATGACATCCATAATACACAGTTTAGTCGTAGAGGCAACCGAAGAACACTTTGTGTTTATACTCCACACCTGCATATGGGTTTTCCTCCGAAGGAAGTTAACATGCACTTGGCAAACCTCCGCATAGGCCATTGCAGTTATAGCACGGACATATAAACATTAATAATGAACCTGGATTAATAATAATACATTTTATTATTTCCTCTAGGGCATAATTCCAACAGTCTCCCACTTGAACTAGAGACAATAATCTAGTTGCATGGTTTGCTCAGACCAATGGAACTTTGGTCTTCAAGCTCTCTTGTGGTATAGACTTCGTCACTGAGCTTAACGCTTTTGGGCTCGTCTCAATCCTGCGTATCTTAATGTACCCCTTCATCCTTTATGAAGTATTTAAAGATAGGGAACTATCGTTCAACATGTTTGGACTACAGTGAGCTCTTAGCTTACTTTTCTTTGATCAAGATGCTCATATCAAAATATGGTTTGTGTAGATCAAGCGTTCAGAACTATGCCAATCACTGTGATGGTGTTCCTGATCCAAATACCCTCCTATGCAACTTGCAGAGTTTCCATGTTTCACGTCTACATTGTAGGAATCCCGCTATGTGCCTTAGCTTTAAAAACAATTTTCAACATCCTATTTTTCTACTTAGCTATAGACCGATTAAAAATATTACAAATCATTATGAAACTTTCTTTCATCTATTTGTAATGAACTCTTTAGTTTTCCTCATAGAACCTTTGTTCATCTGAGGTACTTCAAGAGAACTAATCTACTATTTAGATTACTTTGGTGCTTGTTGCACTTTCAGGACATCCAATACCTTAGTGCTTTATTTTTCTAAAATATTTATTCTCAATCACTCATATGTTATTCACATATATGATTAGAATCGGGCTCCCACTTAATTCCATATCTTATATGATTATTGATGAAATAATAACTTTTATAACTTCATCAAAAACTATTACTCCAGCTCTGTGATATTTGCTTCAACTATGGACTAATCTTTGAAGCATTCTCACTTTTACTAATATCGTATAGATCATTAAATCCTTTCAAGTTGTATCATGCATACACCCTTTGTTTAATTTTCTCAAAAGAAAAATCCATATGTCATACTTCGGATGTATGCCGCGATTATTAGTAATTTTCGATATGAACATTTGCATCACTACACATATTGTGGTCAACCTTTTGAACTCTATCGGAAAAACTTATTTTTTTGATAAGTCGAGCATTATCAACGATGAATCTATCGTCTATGTTCATATCTATGAAAAACCAATCCACTCTAATGATCAGGTATCCTTAGGAGGGTTTTACCAAGTTCTCAACTTGATTTTGGTGGATGGCTTTCATTTCGTTTTTATCGTGTTTAAGCCATATAGTGGAGTTAGTGCCCGTCATGGGGTCTTGTAGTTCACATGTTTATCACACTTCAAAACTACATTGGTTCAATGTGAATTTATAAAGCTGTGTGATACAACATCAGACTTGATCATTTCATCTCTGGAACGCATTTCAGAGTTTCATCATTCCTTTTCATCAGATCTAGGCATTTCTGGTTTGGTCACAGAATTTATCTCTAGATCAAATTTCGAGTTCCATTCTGTAGAACAAAATGATTCATTGTAATCCTAATCAAGCTATTAGTCCTCCCAATTAATTGTTTCAAGAGAGCTATTTTCTCAAGGAAAAAATCCCATGTCCCTCGATAAACAATTTTCTCGGGTATGGTAGTGGAGGTGTTGTTCGTAACATGATGTTTCTACAATAGTTATATTTGAGATCGAGTATATTCTAAATATATATCTCCGAAATTATGAAACAACAATTGGATTTATTATCCATGTCGTATTCTTATAGGGCATTGTTTCAACAGTCATATGACAGCGCTCTATCTAGTTCGTAATTCGTTTCTCTAAAGCATTAAGCATTATAGTGAATGGGAGTGTGGTTTAAGTACATCACCGACCTCACCATGTCATGCTGGAATTCAGGGTAGAAAACAATTTTAATTCCAATATGTCATATAGGGCTTGGTTATGCATCAAGATACTCCGTAGCTATACGGGGTTTCAGGTGATGCTTGTTTATGAACTGACTTCATACACTCAATGATGTTTGCTAAATTATTTAACTCATTTATTTTACGATCAGATCGTCAAATATTTGATCTATGTGTGATGATGATTCTCTTTGTGTTGAAACAGTTTTGAACTTATTCAAAATGTCAGATATTATGTCTTGTCTAAATATTGGTATATCTATACAAGTCATTATCACAAAGTTTTATGTAAAGTACTGTTTATTGGTTCTTCACACATCGATATGTGTTATTACCAATAGTTTACTAAACACTTGAAAAATTAACTTAATCAATGATTTTGTCTATTAGAAAAGTATTGCATGTGTCAAATGACTCAAAGTCAAGAGATTGAATGACTTCATCGATATGAAGCTTCCGCATGCGCTTTATTCTAATGCGACTAAGTCATTTATGCTATAATTTTTTTAGCATTATCATCACATAACTTAATTTATTTAGCAATCAAGAAAATAGACATAACATCAAGAGTTCAACTTAAGTAATTCACCACGAAGGGTGAAATTCAGAAAGCATTAACTTTGAACAACCATTATTCAAACCGTGGATAAGGAATCCAGTGTGTAGACGACATAATATGATATTAATGTTTTACACAACCTCTGAACCAAATAACTTTTATTTAAACTCTAATATAAATGTTGATAGACGAACGCCGATGGCCTTGGGTGACTTGGGCACCACTTCCGACGCGGACTTGCACTTCATTCGTTCTTCTCCTTTGAATTCTGAGAATTCCCTGTACCGATTTGCGAACCATTAGCAATCGAGATGGTATCAATTATACCTATGAAGGTGAAATAATGAAATTGTCTAATAACTTAGTATAACTTATTTATACCTTTGGTGATCAGACCACTTTTCAGATCTCCCAGATACTTCTTGCAATTCCTCTTCTAGTGCCCCTTGTTCTTGCAGTAGTGACACTCATAATCTTTAGTTGGGCCATTCTTGGTGTTTACCTGAGCTTTGGTCTTACCACCGCTCTTGGAATTTCTTCCTTTGCCCTTCTTCTTGAAACTTGTAGTGTTCATCACAGCCAACACGTGGCTTGGATCCTTTTGCATAGATGCTTCCGCAGTCTTAAGCTCAGCGAACAATTCATATGTGGTCTTGTCAAGCCCATTCATGTTGTAATTCATGATAAAGCCGTTGTAAGACGGGGGGAATGATGCAAGGAGAATGTCAGTGCCGAGTGTCGTAGGGATCGCAAATCCCAGGGCACTCAGCCTTTGTGCGTTACTAACAAGTTTGATCACATGCTTGCTTATGGAGCTACCTTCTGCCATCTTTCATTCCCACAGCTGCTTCGTTATTTCGTAACATTCAGTTCTACCCTTCTTCAGATACAGAGCGTTCAGTTGTGTCACCATGTCAAAAACGGTGAAGTTCTCAAAACGTTTCTGGAGCTCTGTATCCATCCACGTAAACATCAAGCATTGTACTGCGGTGTGGTCATCCACTTTAGTCGCATAGACGTTCTTATCTTCCTGCGATGCATCCTCAGCCGGAGCGGATGGGATAGCTTCTTTGAGAACATAGTCCTTCTTAGCAACTTTGAGGACAAACCCAAGATTACGGAACCAGTCCGCATAGTTGCCCCCATTTGCAGCAAGCTTCTCTTTTTCAAGCATCGGTCCTAAGCTAAAAGCATTGTTGTTGCGGGCCATCTCTCTACAACGATATAAACAGATTGATTTAGAAATTGCATTAATCTTAACAAGTTTAATCTAATGCTCCCACTAAAACCAATATATCTCTACAATTGAGATTAGGGTAATCAAGATCCTGATCAATACGCCTGCCACCGGTGTAACACTCAGCTATGGAGGAGATCAACCCGGTAGGTCTAACAAAACCAATCATAACCAATTTATGACTCTTGTATTAGTCTTTCTACACTTGCGCTCCGAGCTCAGATCCGATAAGCTAGAACGTCAAGACAACCAAGCTCTATTGCTGTGGTGACAACTCAATCCACCCGCCTCTTTGTTACCTTTCCGTTGGTACTCGTGTGACACGACGCACCTCGGGTTGCGTTTATTACAGACGGTTGGACGGTTGGCAGAGCACAAACTTCTTGATATTTTAAGAGAGATCTACCTATTAAAACACGACAACTTGCACATTCAAACAGGCAATGAAATGGATTAACATCACAGGAAATTTAATGTATCTGATATGGTATAGCCCTTTTCTTCAAGAAGCTCCAAGCACCATGCTTTTCTTTCTTCATCTTCTTTTGGCGGAGAGCATCACCTCCACGCACAACATGTCGTCAAGCACCATGACGTATGACCATCGTCTTCATGTAGATACTACAACTAGTGCTAGCATCTATTCTACTAAAAGAAAATTACATGAAGTTTGGCACGCAGGCCGAATAAATGACAATCATATGGCTCGAGCCATCATGCCGTACCATGACATGCAAGTCATGCATATTTATAATGTACAAAGTATAATCATCTCATACAACTTTTATCATGACGAAGACTATACCACATCACATGTTCCTGCAAAAACAAGTTAGACGTTCTTCTACTCTTTCTTTTCATCTTTTACGTGGCTACTAGGGTTTGCATGGAAAAACGTTTTGCTAGCTACGTACCACATAAAGCACAATCTTCAAGTTGCTAGATTAAGACTCGGGGTGTTTAAACCATGAGACTACAATTTAATCTCATGACCCATGTTGAACAATCGTCAATACGCGTGATCCCCGTGCTAGATCAACAATCTAACACGCCCCTTTTGTTACACAATTTCTCCACACCAAAAGAAAGACCCAAATCATCTTCGCGTGACCAGCGTACTCAGAAGCAGCATAGAAGGACCCCGAGGGGCAAGATGTTTCTAACAAAATCAAGCAATACAGGAGGGATCACCTTGTGCAATTAGAGGGGAAGTAACTAGAAGATTCAGTTTAGATCTATTATCAAAAAACCGCGCACAATGAAAAATTAGTGCAATGCTCGTTCATCACTATGAACTCTAGATCGAACCTGCATCTATTACTAGAAATAGCTCATAATACCGCTGTTGGGATTCGGAGTAGAAAACAAAAAAATTCGGCACTACGAAACCAAGTCCCAAGATTGGATCTAGATAGATGCAAACAATGGTAGCGATCTTGTTACCTTAACAACCGTTCAATGGTAGTTCTCTCGGAGCGGAAGAAGTTGATGGAGAGTTGGGGAAGCTTGACGTAGCGGAACCCCTCGAACAGATCTGATCCGTTTGACTTCCCACGAACAGATCTAGAAGTCCCTCAAACGAAGATCGAACGTACGATCTCTCTACGGTTGATCCACACGTATGGTGTAGTAGATCCGGAAGGGATCCACCGTCCAGAGCTCGACACCGCCGGAGTAGAGAGGAGGGAGGAGCAGCCCATCGGCGTAAGGTGGAGTTTAGATCTAATGGACAAGAGAGAGGAGGGGCAGCCCTGAGGCAAAAGAACAAACTTGTTTGTCCTTGGGGGTGCCCCCTCCTCATCTATTTATAGTGGGAGGGGAGGGGAGGCCACCTTGGAGGAGGGGGCAGCCCTAGGGGTGGCGTCCTAGGGTTTCCCTCCCCCTTGGTGGGGCGCCAAGCAAGGGGGGAGGAAGCTTCGTCCCCTGGGAGGAAGCTTCCTCCTAGGCGCCTCCCCTTCTTGGGCTCCTTTGGCCCATGTGCTCCCTCCCCACTCGGGCCTTCCAAGTGAGAGGGGGCCAATTGATATTTAATCTAGTTCATTAATTATAAAACAATTCTAGAATTCACAAGAAATAAATATTAAACATATTTAGACCATCCCGGATCTTTTCCGGCCCTCCGGTTTTACCCGGTTTTCTCAAAACTCTTCCCGGTACTTTACCGGTGCCCCGAAACGATTCCGGTTTTCTCTCCGATTAAATCTCAATCACTCCGAAACTTTTTCGGTGTGTTATACTCGTGCTCCTATCACTCTAGTACTCAACAAATCTACCACCCTTAAGTGTGTGACCCCATAGGTTCGGTAGAATACGGACATGAACCGGAAACAGACTTTCTTCGGATCAATAACCAATAGCGGAGCCATGGACACCCATAATGGTTCCCGTACCTACACGAATATGAATTCGAGTGAACCTCAGGTTGACATGAAAATCCCTTTGCTTCACGATACTATCGGGACCCGGAATATGCGTATGTAATTCCAGTCACGATGCAATCACATGGAGAGCCGAGAACCGTACCCACTTGTCTAAGCAGACAAGGCCAAGCACAGAACGTTCTCGGTAAGCATCGAACGTGAGGGGCATCCCATCCAGGCCGGATGATCAACTGAGATGGGTCCTCATCGTCCGTTCAAAAGCCTAAATGCTTATGGATGGTGAATCCCATACTCATAGAAAAGTCGCCAGCCAGATCACAACTAAGGTCTCGAAAATCCATACTAAGACATGCATGTTATAAACATACACGCAGCACACATGCCTAGTATGAACAGCAGGTATCATGACATAACTCTACAAAGTACTTCTTTATTTACTTACACATAGAGTATAAAAAGAACACATGTATGTGATCAACATTACATCATACAACGGAAGCAAATTAGGTCTGAGTACAGACAATTTTAACAAATGGCTTAGAGAAGCCTTGTAAACATACATGCCCTTCCACGACGGACCAGACTGTTGTCTAGAACTATACTACCAAGGTCAACGTCGAGCTTCAGGGAGGTGACTCCATCGGGGTCCGGGTTCTCATCTAAAACATAGAATAAGCAAACGTGAGTACAAAGTCGTACTCAACAAGACTTACATCAGATCTATACTACTCATGCTCAAGTTTCAAGGTAAAGGGAGGTGGGGTTCAACAAAGCAGAAGTGCCAGCTTTGACTTGGCTAGTCCTGAACTACGAGTACCAGACTTGAGGTAAGAAGCGTACACGAGTCCACTACCAAGTCTCCAACCAATACACCACTACGGTTACTTCCTCGACTTCCCCACGAGGAGCACACCATAGCACTCACGCTTATCTTGCGAGTTTTATAAGTATCCATTCAAGTTGTCTAATAAGCAGGTAGAGGTTCCAAGTAGTCCATGACCGCGGACGCGGCTATTTGAATAGTTTTGTTAACCTTGCAAGGGTGTAAACTACACACACATGACCATCAGTTACCGCCAGGTCTCGCCACCGTTCAAGAGGTGACAGCGAGGATGTTCACCACGACACTTCGCTCACAACCGGTCTATTCCGGGAGTCGACTATCTGAGTTTGTCACTGCTCGAGAGTCCGGCCGGATCAACGGAACGGACCTAGACAATGTAGGCAACCAAGACGCCACCTCTGACAGATGGTTTCACTGTCTCACAGATCCACCCACATATCTAGGATGATGCAACATTTCCACTCACTCTTTTTCTATGCATATGTCAAATGGAAGGCCCGAACTAATGTGACTCCTGGACGTCAACACGGATCAAGGTACTAGGCCGAGAGGGATCAGTGAGCCCAATGTGTGGTTGTACTCTTTGTCTTGGATTACCATACAAGAACTCGGTGCTTAAGGCGGAGTTCAAACAGACAACCCACTGTGTACTCCTACACAGCCTCTCATCGTTCACCTTGTATTAGGGTGGATTCACCAACACGTTATCATTATCATCACTGTGATCATCCATCCCGACTCACAATCATAACATCCTCATTGTATCACTAAGCAGCAAAAGCAGTAACAGTTGTAGGGGTCACATGCTCATCAGTAAACTCCTAAATCTGCTAGGATTGTGGTTTGCTTAATACGGTGATAAAAAGATAGATCACGCATCGGAATGGGTTCAACTATGCGATAGAACATGTCTCGGTGATCTCCTAAACATGCATAAGCGAGACTAAGAGGGAAATAGGATTTTATAGACATGAGCAATGGGGGTTTGCTTGCCTTGCTGACGATACACGGGGTTTACCGAACTTCTTCTCCTTCGGGGGTGATCACCATCTCGATCGTCTGTCACCGGAACAATCAATCAACAAAGGGGGGCAACATTCTAATAGAATGCACAAGCACATGATTATGTTGTCCATGATGTGAAATGTACTGGTTTGTATCATATTCATCTTAATTGAAGTATATTGCAAAAGAATTGCAAATTCAAACTTCAAATTTGAATTCAAATTAAGCCATATGCACATTTGCTACTGTTTTCCGATTTTAAAATGGTCAAACATGAAAACAAATTGCATATTCATAATCCTTGCATTTTTCTGATAATTTTCATATATTATTTGTCCAATTTGGAGTTCATATGAATTTTCTATGATTTATTGAAGTTTGGCTATTTTTCTGGATTTTCTGTAATTTCTCTGGAATTCTTTTAAATCAGAAAAAGATTTACTGCGTCATGCTGACATCAGCATGACGTGGGGGGGTCTTCTGGCCAGTGGGGCCCTCTTGTCATTCTCAGTGGGGGTTAACCCCTGTTAATTAAAATTAACTTAGCTTAGGGGGGGCCAGGGCCCACCAGTCAGTGACCCAAGGGTCAACTAACAGGGGGATTAGCCCCCTAATCTAATCGGGCGCGCCGGCGGTTAGCCGCCGGTGACCATCCCGCGCGGTGGCGCCCACTGGTGCCGGCGTCTCCGGCCATGGGAGAGAACGGGGAGACCACCAGCACGCTCCTCGTGCTCGTCCGCGTCTGCTGCTGCCCACGGGGAGGCAAGGGGGTGGCCGGAGCCAATCCGGCGTCGAGATGGCGTGGCGGACGTGGCGCTGTACAGGCGAAGTCGACGAGAACGGGCACGGGAGGGCACGCGGAAGAGGGCAACCTGAGCAGGAGCTCACCCTGGGGCCAATGGGGTTGTCGGGGAGACCGGAGGACGAGCAGCGGAGACGAATACGGCGGCGAGTCCTTGCGGGTCCGGCGGGGATTCGTTGAAGGGGCGACGTCTACGGAGCTTCCACTCTCGATTCCGCGTGGTTGAAGACGACGACAACGGTGCTGACGCGGAAGGACACGACAACGCAGCGGGAGAGGGCCGTTGGCCACGCGGGCACGACGGCGCGCTCCGGCGTGGTCTCGGGGGCTCGCAGAAACGAGACAGGGAGAGGAGGAGAGCTTTCCAGGGAGAGAGGGGAAGATGAGGGGGGTGCACAGGGGTCTCCATGGCGAGGGTTCAAGGATGGAGGGGAGGCTTCCATGGCGAAGCAGGACGTGGCGCGGCGGCTGCATGCTCTCCAGCGAGCAGCATCGAGGGATGGGGAAGAAGACGACAAGGGAGGTGGGCTAGGCCGAGGCCAGGTGGGCCCGGGGGGGTTCAGTTGGGCTGGAAGCCAAGGGTTTCCTCGTTTGTTCTTTTTATTTTTCTGTTTCATTTGTTTTTCCTAGATTTAAATAGCTAGGCATTTTAGTTAAATGTCGAAACAATTTTATAAATCCTAGGTGGCCAGTAGAAAACCACTTGTGACTTTTGGGCATTTTTGAAATTCAAACAATTTGAATTTCAAATCAAATAGGGGTCAACTTTAATTTCCAAGCCCTGTTTGGAATATTTGAAAAATGTTGGTGCATGCAGTGGGACCCACTTCACTTTATATGTGATCATGCATATTTATAAGACTTTTCAAAAATACCAGAGCAATTTTTGGAAGCAATTTTTGTCTGGCCATTTGATTTAATTTCTCAGGGCTTTTCTTTTCCCCATTTTTGAATTTCTTTTGAAAAATTTCACATGATGCAAAGGGGCACTAAAACCCTAGCACTTACCCTAGTTGGGGTTCTGACAACTCGCCCCCACTCGAAAGAATCTCGTCCCGAGATTCAGAAGTCGTCGGGAGGAAGGAGGGGTACTCGGCACGAATGCGGTCTTCTCTTTCCCATGTTGCTTCTTTCTAGGAGTGATGAGACCATTGCACCTTGAGGAACTTGATCTTCTGACAACGAGTGACACGCTCTGCTGAGTCAAGAATACGAACAGGGTACTCTCGATAAGAAAGGTCATCTTGGAGATCAAGCGCTTCATGGTCGACTTCGCAGATGGCGTCCTTGAAGCAACGCCTGAGTTGTGACACATGGAATACATCATGTACTCGGGAAAGGTGAGGGGGTAGTTCAAGTTGGTAGGAAACTTCTCCACGTTTAGCAAGAATGCGGAAAGGTCCGATGTAACGTGGGGCCAACTTGCCTTTGATACTGAATCGTTGGGTTCCCTTTAGAGGAGTAACCCGAAGGTAAGCCTTCTCATCCAGATTGTAGCTTTCTTGCCTATGATGACGATCATAGTAGCTTTTCTGACTAGACTGAGCTGCTTTCAATTGATCACGAATAATGCGAACTTGCTCTTCTGCTTCCTTGATCATGTCCGGTCCAAAGAATTGTCTTTCACCGGTTTTTTACCAGTTAAGGGGTGTTCGACATCTTCTTCCATAAAGGAGTTCAAAAGGAGCCATGTTCAGACTAGATTGGAAACTGTTGTTATAAGCAAACTCGGCGAATGGAAGAGACTTCTCCCAATTCTTTCCGAAAGAGATAACACAAGCTCTGAGCATGTCTTCCAAGATTTGATTAACCCTTTCGACTTGACCGCTAGACTGAGGATGGAAAGCTGTACTAAAGGAGAGATGAGTACCCATAGCAATTTGAAAGCTTCCCCAAAATCTAGAGGTAAAAAGGCTGTCACGATCAGAATTGATTTCCAAAGGAACACCATGAAGAGACACAATTTTAGAGACATACAAGTCCTCTAACTGGCTAGCAGTTATAGACTCGCGAACGGGAAGGAAGTGAGCAACTTTGGAAATTCTATCAATGACCACGAAGATGGCATCATTTCCTTTCTGGGTTTTTGGAAAGCCGGTGATGAAGTGCATACCGACTTTGTCCCATTTCCACTCTGGAATAGGCAAATGTTGAAGTGTACCAGCAGGTCTTTGGTGTTCGTCCTTAATGCGGCGACAAACATCACATTCAGCAACAAATCGAGCAATGTCTCTCTTCATCCTTGTCCACCAAAATCTCTGGCGTAGATCTAGGTACATTTTTGTGCTACCGGGATGAATCGAGAGGGGAGTGTCATGGGCTTCTTTGAGGATGAGTTGCCTTAGATCCCTATTCTTAGGTACTACCAAACGATTTTCAAAGAATACCGTTCCTTTACTATCTGTGGAGAAACATTTAGAAACTTCGCTAGCAATGTTCTCCTTGATCCGGCGAACACCTCGTGCACGCCGTTGGGCAACTATGATTTGATCCTCAAGTGTTGGTTTCGCCACCAAGTTGAAAAGAGATCCACGAGGAACAATCTCGAGGTTGAGCTTTCGAAATTCCTCATGAAGAAGTGGTTGATACTGTTGTAACATGAGGTTGTTACAATACGACTTACGACTTAGTGCATCAGCCATGACGTTGGCTTTTCCTGGGGTGTAAGAAATTCCTACGTCGTAATATTTTATCAACTCAATCCAGCGTCTTTGACTGAGATTAAGATCTGGCTGGGTGAATATGTATTTGAGGCTTTGGTGGTCGGAATAGATCTCACAACGATTACCAAGGAGGTAATGCCGCCAAGTTGTTAGGGCATGAACTACGGCAGCGAGTTCAAGATCATGGGTAGGATAGTTCTCTTCATGTGGCCACAACTAGCGTGAAGCGTAAGCTACCACATGTCTATCTTGCATAAGTATGCATCCTAACCCTTGTCGTGAAGCATCACAAAAGATCTCGAAATCCTTTTTTGTGTCTGGAGGTGCAAGTACGGGTGCATAAGTCAATCTTCTTTTTAGCTCTTGAAAGATTTCCTCGCACTTGGGGGTCCATTGGAATTTCTTATCTTTCTTGAGGAGTTCAGAAAGAGGCTTTGCAACTTTGGAGAAGTTCTCAACGAAGCGGCGACAATAGCTTGCTAAGACAAGAAAACTCCTAACTTGCTTAACCGATTCAGGTGGAGTCCAGTCAAGGACGGCCTGAACTCTCTCGGGATTGAGAGCAATGCCTTTTGCAGAAATCATGTGGCCTAAATAGGTCACTTCTGGTAGCCAAAATTTACACTTGGAGAATTTAGCATACAGGCGATGCTCTCTAAGTTTCATCAATACCAGCCTTAGATGCTCGGCATGTTCTTCTTCGTTCTTCGAGTATATAAGGATGTCATCGAGGTAAACCACGACGAACTTGTCCAAATACTCCATGAAGATCGAGTTCATCATGCGTGAAAAAGTGGCGGGGGCATTGGTTAGACCGAAGGACATGACGGTGAACTCGTAAAGACCATAACGAGTAGTGAAAGCCGTCTTGGGAATGTCCTTGTTTCGGATCTTGATTTGATGATAGCCTAATCTCAAATCCATCTTGGAGAAGACAGAGGATCCTGCAAGTTAATCATAAAGATCATTGATCCTGGGCAGTGGGTACTTGTTCTTTATCGTCGCTAGATTTAGCGGGCGATAGTCTACGCACATCCTTTCTGTTCCATCTTTCTTTGTTAAGAACAGAACGGGGCAACCCCATGGCGACGAGCTAGGGCGGATGAAGCCTTTTTCCAACAAAGCTTCAAGTTCGATTTTAAGCTCAGCTAACTCACGTGGGGCCATTTTGTATGGGCGTCTGGAAATTGGGGCGGTTCCTGGGGCAAGATCTACAATGAATTCTACACATCTGTCAGGAGGCATGCCTGGCAGCTCTTCAGGAAAGACATCCGGGAAGTCACGAACCACCGGAATATCTTCAAGGTCTGGAAGGGGAAGCACATTCAAAGTATGCATCTGGATTCTAGAGCTGGGCGATGTATAGTCAATGGTCTGGCCTGAAGGATGGGTAAGTTTAACTGACTTGGCTTTACAATCAAGAAAAGCGTGTTGTCTTGATAACCAATCCATTCCTAGGATGACATCAATGTCCGAGGACTTGAGGGCTATAAGAGAAGAAAGGAATACTAAACCCTCAATTGCAATTTGATTGCCATGGCTTACTCTATTAGTTTGCCACTTTGAACCAGGAGTTTGAATGATCATTGGAGAAAACATTTCTTCAAAGGAGAACTCATGACGAAGTGCACAACTCTTCGACATGAATGAATGAGAAGCTCCTGGATCGAAAAGAACGGAGGCGGGAACATGATTGATTGGGAGTGTGCCAAGGATGACGTCAGAAGCAGCAGTGGTTTCCTCAACTGAGATTTGGTTCACATATCCACTACTTGTGGCTGAAAGCTTTGCTGGGATGGTTTTGGTGGTTGATTTCTTTGAAGGCTTATGACTAGGTCGACGGGGTGCCACAAACACTGTAGGGCATTGTCGGAAGTGATGGCCTGTCAGACCACACGTGAAACACACCCTGCCTGAATTGCTGGGGGTGGGGTTACTTGGTTGCACATCATCATTCCGGGGAGGAAAAATGTGTTGAGGTGGATGGCATATATTCGGTGGTGGCCTCTAGAGAAGGTTTTGAGGTATGACACTGGTTGGAATCCAAATTCGGCATTTCTGAGGGGCTGAACTTGGAGAAGGGGCATGCTTAAGAGCATGCTTGCGAGACTCCTCGAAAATTTCATTGCCATGCTCAGCTCTGAAGGATCTGTTGACTAAATCCTCAAAGGTGGCAAATTCAAGGAGATTGAGATCATGACGAAGGATGGGGCTAAGTCCCTTGCCTGCTTTCTGGCATCGGTGGTGATCTCATCTTGGGTATAACGAGCAAGACGGTTGAACTCTCTCACATACTCATGAATGGACATCTCTCCTTGAGTCAGATTGCAGAACTCTTCCTTCTTGCGCTCCATCAAATCATCTAGAAGGTGGTACCCTCGAAAGGCATCACAGAACTCCTGCCAAGTCACTAGGTGACCATCAGGCTGCATCGCAACATAGTTCTCCCACCATTCAGCAGCAGCACCTTCCAGAAAGTATGCCGCGAATATAACTCGATCATTGGGAGCAACATGTGCCATGTCAAGCTTACGCTCGATGGAACAGAGCCAATCATCAATTTCAAGGGGCTCAGAAGAACATCGGAATACCGGTGGCTTGAGGAGGATGAAATCCTGAATGCTCACAACCACATTGCAATGACGTGAGGTATTCTGCTCGATGAGCTCCAGAAGGCGTGTTTGATCGCGTCGATTCTTCTCAGCTTCCATCATGATTTCCGCCGCAGAAGGCGGTGGTGAAGGTTCATCATTACTTCGATTCCGATCACGGTCTCGATTCCGACGAAAAGCACTACGAGTTCCACCTGACATCCTGTGTGATAAAAATCAACAATCAGAACAGGTTGTATGATGGAATCAAAGACAAGAAGGACATGACTAGGAGGAAAAGATTGTAATGCGAAGGCAATGACTCAAAGAAACAAGGAACAAATCCGGCAGCATAACGGCTACACCGGAATGGAAAACAAGACAACCTCGAGGAGATTGGACATAACTTCCTCAAGGAACTCAAATCACGGAGACTCTGGACGACCACAACTGTCCTACGGCTACAAGGAAGCAATCAACGAGATGTTCTAGTCAGACATAGATGAGCCTAGTCCTATCATCCCGTAGAAAAGATAAGGGTGACTTAGAACTCAGATCGATGAGGGTAAGGAGAAAAAGAAGCCTTACGTTGTTCCCATATATACCCAAGTAACTATATAACTAGAGAATGCTAGACTCGACTTCGACCAAGGGTTGACTAATCCTACAGACATTCCTGCTCTGATACCAAGTCTGTCGGGACCCGGAATATGCGTATGTAATTCCAGTCACGATGGAATCACATGGAGAGCCGAGAACCGTACCCACTTCTCTAAGCAGACAAGGCCAAGCACAGAACGTTCTCGGTAAGCATCAAACGTGAGGGGCATCCCATCCAGGCCGGATGATCAACTGAGATGGGTCCTCATCGTCCGCTCACAAGTCTAAATGGTTATGGGTGGTGAATCCCATACTCATAGACAAGTCGCCTCAACCAAGTTATCGATTGAATCCTAACTCTTACATAGACTTACTCCAGCCCGATCACTTAGTCGGGGTCTAGGCGGGCACGATCATACAACAAAGTGTGCACGTGATAGAGTCACGAGCAATCGCATCGCGATGCCCCAACCTGCGCACATCTAAGGGCCACTTGGTGTATAAAAGACCGCCAGCCAGATCACAACTAAGGTCTCGAAAACCCATACTAAGACATGCATGTTATAAACATACACGCAGCACACATGCCTAGTATGAACAACAGGTATCATCACATAACTCTACAAAGTACTTCTGTATTTACTTACACATAGAGTATACAAAGATCACATGTATGTGATCAACATTACATTATACCACGGAAGCAAATTAGGTCTAAGTACAGACAAGTTTAACAAATGGCTTAGAGAAGCCTTGTAAACATACATGCCCTTCCACGACGGACCAGACTGCAGTCTGGAACTATACTACCAAGGTCAACGTCGAGCTTCAGGAGGTGACTCCATCGGGGTCCGGGTTCTCATCTAAAACATAGAATAAGCAAACGTGAGTACAAAGTCGTACTCAGCAAGACTTACATCAGATCTATACTAATCATGCTCAAGTTTCAAGGTAAAGGGAGGTGGGGTTCAACAAAGCAGAAGTGCCAGCTTTGACTTGGCTAGTCCTGAACTACGAGTACCAGACTTGAGGTAAGAAGCGTACACGAGTCCACTACCAAGTCTCCAACCAATACACCACTATGGTTACTTCCTCGACTTCCCCACGAGGAGCACACCATAGCACTCACACTTATCTTGCGAGTTTTATAAGTATCCATTCAAGTTGTCTAATAATCAGGTACAGGTTCCAAGTAGTCCATGACCGCGGACGCAGCTATTCGAATAGTTTTGTTAACCTTGCAAGGGTGTAAAATACACACACATGACCATCAGTTACCGCCAGGTGTCGCCACCGTTCAAGAGGTGACAGCGAGGATGTTCACCACGACACTTCGCTCAAAACCGGTCTACTCCAGGAGTCGACTATCTGAGTTTGTCACCGCTCAAGAGTCCGGCCGGATCAACGAAACGGACCCAGACAATGTAGGCAACCGAGACGCCACCTCTGACAGATGGTTTCACTGTCTCACAGATCCACCCACATATCTAGGATGATGAAAAATTTCCACTCACTCTTTTTCTATGCATATGTGAAATGGAAGGCCCGAACTAATGTGACTCCTGGACGTCAACACGGATCAAGGTACTAGGCCGAGAGGGGTCAGCGAGCCCAATGTGTGGTTTTACTCTTTGTCTTGGATTACCATACAAGAACTCGGTGCTTAAGGCGGTGTTCAACGAGACAACCCACTGTGTACTCCTACACAGCCTCTCATCGTTCACCTTGTATTAGGGTGGATTCACCAACACGTTATCATTATCATCACTGTGATCATCCATCCCGACTCACAATCATAACATCCTCATTGTATCACTAAGCAGCAAAATCAGTAATAGTTGTAGGGGCCACATGCTCATCAGTCAACTCCTAAATCTGCTAGGATTGTGGTTTGCTTAATACGGTGACAAAAAGATAGATCATGCATCGGAATGGGTTCAACTATGCGATAGAACGTGTCTCAGTGATCTCCTAAACATGCATAAGCGAGACTGAGAGGGAAATAGGATTTTATAGACATGAGCAATGGGGGTTTGCTTGCCTTGCTGATGATACACGGGGTTTACCGAACTTCTTCTCCTTCGGGGGTGATCACCATCTCGAATCGTCTATCACCGGAACAATCAATCAACAAAGGGGGGGCAACATTGTAATAGATTGGACAAGCACATGATTATGTTGTCCATGATGTGAATGGTACTGGTTTGTAGCATATTCATCTTAATTGAAGTATATTGCAAAAGAATTGCAAATTCAAACTTCAAATTAAGCCATATGCACATTTGCTACTGTTGCCCCATTTTAAAATGGTAAAACATGAAAACAAATTGCACATTCATAATCCTTGCATTTTTCTGATAATTTTTCATATATTATTTGTCCAATTTGGAGTTCATATGAATTTTCTATGATTTATTGAAGTTTGGCTATTTTTCTGGATTTTCTGTAATTTCTCTGGAATTCTTTTAAATCAGAAAAAGATTTACTGCGTCATGCTGACATCAGCATGACGTGGGGGGTCTTCTGGCCAGTGGGGCCCTCTTGTCATTCTCAGTGGGGGTTAACCCCTGTTAATTAAAATTAACTTAGCTTAGGGGGGGCTAGGGCCCACCAGTCAGTGACCCAAGTGTCAACTAACAGGGGGATTAGCCCCCTAATCTAATCGGGCCCGCCGGCGGTTAGCCGTCGGTGACCATCCCGCGCGGCAGCGCCCACTGGTGCCGGCGTCTCCGGCCATGGGAGAGCACGGGGAGACCACCAGCACGCTCCTCGTGCTCGTCCGCGTCTGCTGCAGCCCACGGGGAGGCAAGGGGGTGGCCGGAGCCTCGCCTGCGTCGAGATGGCGCGGCGGCCGTGGCGCTGTATAGGAGAAGTCGACGAGAACGGGCACGGGAGGACACGCGGAAGAGGGAAACCTGAGCAGGAGCTCACCCTGGGGCCGATGGAGTTGTCGGGGAGACCGGAGGACGAGCAGCGGCGACGAATTCGGCGGCGAGTCCTTGCGGGTCCGGCGGGGATTCGTTGAAGGGGGCGATGTCTACGGAGCTACCACTCTCGATTCTGCGCGGTTGTAGACGAGGACGATGGCGCTGATGCGGAAGGACACGACGGCGCAGTGGGAGAGGGCCGTTGGCCACGCGGGCATGGCGGCGCGCTCCGGCGTGGTCTCGGGGGCTCGCAGAAACGAGACAGCGAGAGGAGGAGAGCTGTCCAGGGAGAGAGGGGAAGAGGAGGGGGTGCACGGGGGTCTCCATGGCGAGGGTTCAAGGATGGAGGGGAGGCTTCCATGGCAAAGCAGGACGTGACGCAGCGGCTGCATGCTCTCCAGCGAGCAGCATCGGGGGAGGGGGAAGAAGACGACAAGAGAGGTGGGCTGGGCCGAGGCCAGGTGGGCCCGGGGGGTTCAGTTGGGGCTGGAAGCCAGGGGTTTCCTCGTTTCTTCTTTTTATTTTTATGTTTCATTTGTTTTGCCTAGATTTAAATAGCTAGGCATTTTAGTTAAATGCCCAAACAATTTTATAAATCCTAGGTGGCCAATAGAAAACCACTTGTGACTTTTGGGCATTTTTGAAATTCAAACAATTTGAATTTCAATTCAAATAGGGGTCAACTTTAATTTCCAAGCCCTGTTTGGAATATTTGAAAAATCTTGGTGCATGCAGTGGGACCCACTTCACTTTATATGTGATCATGCATATTTATAAGACTTTCCAAAAATACCAGAGGAATTTTTGGAAGCAATTTTTGTCTGGCCATTTGATTTAATTTCTCAGGGCTTTTCTTTTCCCCATTTTTGAATTTCTTTTGAAAAATTTCACATGATGCAAAGGGGCACTCAAACCCTAGCACTTACCCTAGTTGGGGTTCTGACAGATACTTTACAAAATATGAGGTGAGATTATATAGGTATCCGCATGATCAACTCATTAATCATTATACCAATTATCCTCAAATCGGTTTTGTTCTTTTCTCGTTCACAGATTCCGTATCCCATGTGATCTATTAACAAAATATCCGGCCGGATGTTGGTGGGTACGTAATACCGAGAGGGCCAAAATAATATCTCTCCTGAGAAGGAGGAGAAAATCCCAACTTGAATCATCAAGTCCCTAGACATACTTTCGAGTGTGAGTGTTAGGACAGAGTCAAAACCCACCCTCCGGTATGTAGGTACTTAACATTCTCATGGTCTATAAGGATACATGCAAATGTCAACTCATTTGATGATTTAACTCATAATACAATGATGATGAAATTTCAGAGAAAATCATACAATTGGGTCGGTTCAGCGCCCTTGTTCTGGTAACAATGTGGTGCCATGTATTACCGGCATTTTCAATGCCCTATGTCAGGAAAACATGACATCCATAATACACAGGTTAGTCCTAGAGGAAGACTAAGAACAATTTGTGTTTATACTCCACACCTGCATATGGGTTTTCCTCCGAAGGCAGTTAACATGCACTTGGCAAACCTCCGCATAGGCCATTGCAGTTATAGCACAGACATGTAAACATTAATAATGAACCTGGAATTATAATAATACATTTTATTATTGCCTCTAGGGCATAATTCCAACAAAGTGGACATTGAGTTGCTTAAACAGAACATCTCCAAATGCGCTGAAAATTGATGGAGGATATTTTTCTGAAGAATAACGAAGCCTCGCCAAAAAGGAGACATAGGGGGGCCACCAGGTGCCCAGGCGCCTCCCTGGCGCGGCCCCCACCAGGGGCGCGCCGGGAGGCCACCTGGACCCCTGGGGACACTCCAGGCTCTCCCTCTAGCCTATATATCCCTCGTCAACCGAAAACCCTAAAGAGGGAGGAGTTTCTCACGCTCTGCCGCCGCTCTGTGGCGGAAACCGAGAGAGAAGAAAAGACATCTCCGGCGGGAGGATTCCGCCGGGGAGAACACCTCCCGAAAGGGTAGAACATCGCCATCGTCATCCCCATCGTCATGGGCATCATCAACATCATCCCCAACATCATCACCATCTCCAACTTCACCCCATCTCATCTCACAATTGCAACTCATGTTGTATCTCGTACTATCTATCCTCTCTACTCTACCGGTGTTGATTACTCCTTTGTGGTGAATGCTATTGAGTTTTGTTCGAGAATTATTGTTATGTCCAGATAGTTTATCATCTATTTATCACTACTGATCATGATCTCTCTTATGTCTTTGAGTAGTTACTTTAGTTCTTGCGGAAATGGGAGAATTCTAGTTGCTAGTAGTCATATGATGTTGAAGTAATATGTGTTGTTTGATATTTAAGTTGTGTTGTTATTTCTCTAGTGGTGTTGTGTGAGTCAAACACATAACAATTCGCCTTGTTAAGGACCTAGGGGAATACATTGTGTATAAAGAATGCTTACGGTGGGTCGCCAGAGTGACAGAAACCTGAACCCCAGTTCGCACACTTTTGCACAAGGGAATAATGGATCCTTGATCTTATTGTTGTGGTTACGCTTTTGCCTTAATTTCTACCTTGGATTTTCGAATGCTTGCAAGGTGTATAATCATAAAAGTGCACTTATCTTAGTCTAGAATGTGTACTAGCATAGATCCACCCACTCAACACTTATCAACACAAAACATAGTACCGATACGGAATATGGCGAAAGCACATGACTACCTCTCCCGTGTGTCCTCAAGAACGCTTTGGCCTTTATAAGTTCAGTTTCCAGGCTTATAGTTTTCTCAAAAGGATTGGGCCAATTTTTGCTGCTCAGTACCTTTTACTTTGCATGTTTTTATCTTCTTCTTGCTTATAATGAAAACCCCTAAAAAGTTATCTTTCAGTTCTTGCAGATATCCCTTGTCCAAAGTCACTTATCAATACCTTCTGCTCCTCGTTGGGTTCGACACTCTTACTTATCAAAAACGCTACAGTAGATACCCTACAGTTGAGGGTCATCAGGTACCCAAGAAATTACTGAGTAGCCCATGCACACGGGGTACCCAGGAACCTACAGAGTAACCCGTGTGCACGGGGTCTCTGACCCTTGTGCGCACAGGGTACGCGCACCCTACTGAGTAGCCCGTGCGCACAGGGTCTCTGACCCCCATGCGCACGGGGTAGTGGGATCCTCTCTGAGTAGCCCGTGCGCACTGGGATCACTTAGCCCGTGCGCACAGTCCTCCAACGGCTGGATTTCCCTACATAACTCCTTGGACTAAAAATACCCCCTTCTTCCACCTCCAACCCTAAAACTTTTCCCTTGCTTGATCTACATTGCTTAGAACACCATATTGCTCCATACTCTCAAATCCTCCACCCAAAGTTGTTGATATTTTGGGATTTGAGAGAGCAAGGCCTGATCTACACTTCCACCAAACCGATTGTGTTCCCCGCAAGATTTCGTCACCGTTGACTTTGTTACTCTTGGAGCTTTGGCTCCTAGGCGGCTAGGTGTCTGCCCCGGAAGCTTCCTTTCTTGTGGTGTGCTCCGAGAAGTTTGTAAAGGTGTGGTCGTCGCCTTCAAGACCAACCCTAGTGATTCGAGGCTCGTCCGTTAGGGGTGACTCGGAAAGGAGAACACGGTGAGCTACGTACTTGGTAGCGCTCTCAAGGATTGAGCGCCGCTCCAACGGAGATTAGCACTCCCTCAAAAGAGTGTGAAATTCGGTAGAACAATTCATATGCTTGTTGGCTTGCTATTGTAGGTGTTTCCTAGCATTTGAGTTTAAGCTTGCTGGCCACATATGGTTGTTCACTCAGAGAACATTTAGAGAATCTTATTTATCCACTTAACCCTAAAACTTGGTAATTAAGTTTAAATTTTTTATTAACCTATTCACCCCCTCTTGTTGACCATATCGATCCTTTCAACTATAGCGATGCAGCTACCACATGCCAATGTAGCCATGGTTCTACCACCATAGCCATGTCTTGTGTGTCTCCACCACAGTGTAAATTAGGCCACCTTGGGCCACCCTTTGTCCCCTGGGAACTCCTTTATAAGGTGCACTAGGGATCCTCTCACATGGCGGCTCTCCCATTCTTCCCTCACACAAACACACACACACACACACACACACACACACACACACACACACACACACACATAAACATACACTCTCACCGTGAAGGAGAGCATAGTAGAGCAGAGAGCTCTCTATTCTTCCTCCTCTCAAATAGATCAAGGATCACAAGTGTAGCCCTCTATGCTCATCATAGTCAGGCATGCAGGACTAGGGATTTGACCTCCACCTTGAGGGCCCCGAACCTGGATACTTCGTCGTTCCCTTGTGCCCAATCCCTTCTGGATGTTGTTGTTTTCTCAGTTGATCCCCTCTCTTTAGCCATCCCCATGGCATCCGTCGTTACATTACGACGACAAGATCCAACAGGGATCTGTCCTCTAGAGCTCAGAGCCGCCAAAGTAGAGAGGAGGGAGGAACATGCTTTCGGGGTTTACTTGAGATTGGATCTACAAAGAAGAGGGAGGGGAATCCCAACAGCAGAGTCAATCCGTTGTGCATGGGGGGCTTCCCCTCCAGCTCTATTTATAGTGGGGAGGAGGGCACATTATTAGGGAGGGGGTAGCCCCTATGACTCCGCCCTAGGGTTTCCCCTCCCTTAGGGACAGCGGCCAAGAGGGTGGAGGCCCCTCCTAGGGCGCCCCCTTGGGCCTCTTTGGTCCAAGTGGCTCCCCTCCCCACTTGGGCCTTCCAAGTGGATGGGACCCATTGATATTATAACTCTTTTAATAATTCTGAAAATTCTAGAAATTCTCAAGAATTAAATATGAAACATATTTAGGATACCCAAAACTTTTCCGGCCCTCCAGTTTTACTCGGTTTTCTCAAAACTCTTCCAGGTACTTTATCGATGTCCCAAAATGATCCTGATTTTCTCTTCTCTCAAATCCCGATCACTTCAAAACTTTTCTGGTGCGTTATGATGAATTACTTACAATCTACCCCATATAATCCTTAAATAAAAATGGGATGAACTACAATCTAGGCTTTCACCAAGTACACATAATACATCTCAAATAACAAGTTTAATTTAGAAAAGAGGATTCAGAGGATAATACGTCAAGCAACCTGGCAGGCCTTAGATGCACAAATATTGTTGGAGAAATTGAAGGATTAGAAGAAAAACTGGTGAACAAGGAGAGTGGGGCGTCACCCTCTATTCTTATGTGATGGTGTAACGACCCGATTCACTAAGAATCCAAGTCTCTGTGCATTCTGTGCTAGTCCCTGGATCAATAGCTAGCACACACAGTACACGATGTAATATCAAGAATAAACCACATGTCATATATATATATTACATCGAAGATCCAGTATTTCAATATAGCATACCTGCATAGCTCAAGGCTAGCTTACAAATAGAATACAGCGGAAAAACAATAAAATCTTCGTGGCGTCCATCAACTCCACCGACATAGTTGAGTATAGACATCGTAACCCTACATCGCATCACTTATTCGTCGTATACAATCCTGCAACACCGAAGGTTACAGCCCGACAACGGGTGAGTACATCTGATTTGTATGGCAAGTCACACGAAAAGTATATAGCAGACCTACATCTACATGCAAGGTAAGTCAAAGGAAAGGCTTATGGTTTAGTTTTGCAGAAAGCTTATTTTTCCCTCACATACTACAACTAATCAAATTTTAATTTATCTTGCTAGTCCTAAGTATGGCTGAATCGGGATACACCAATTCCAACCATCCCTTTATTAAAAGTTCCCACACAAATTCTTATTAAGGTGAAACATCTGTCAAGACCATCCAACAACAGTAATGCCAAGTTGCTCAAAGTTGTCCGTAACCGTGTACACGGCTAATCATATTCAGTTTTTACACTCTGCAGAGGTTTGTACACTTTCCCCACTGGACTCAACCCGAAGATTAAGACATAGTCTTTCATAAGAGGTTGCCTCCACCCTTTGGTAGCCGGTACACCTATCATGTCTACATCAGCTAGCTACCAGGGCCAGGTTCCCCACAACTTACTCATCTAAGCCAGAGCCCATATAGCCAGTGGTTGTACATGGAAGCTACTAGTCACACTGTCTGTCCGATCTTTTTGAGCCCGGACGGCGCCCACTGCGTTTAGAGGGTAGACACCATGACGCACCCGGTTCACCACCAAAACAACCATTCGGGAAGAATTTAGCCCTGGTCCCTCCTTATCCAAGACACGAGCCCCAGGATGCATTCCCTGCCCGCCCAGAGGTGATTTCTATTTAAGTTTGCTAGTCAAGTCATTAATCCTCACATAGCTCAATGATAACTCCACCAATCCCAGTCTACAAAGCAATAGCAGTATATAACAACCACGATCCTAGGGCGAAAATGGAATACAAGGTCAGAACATATGGCTATCCTACTAGGTTTAAATCATAACTAATATATAATCCTACACATGCATAGAGTGATAATTTGCTACATGCGTAATAGGAAAATATAGGTTGAGGTATGGTCAAAGTGTAACTTGCCTTTTCCATTCGGTGAAGTTCTTCGCTCTCACGGTCCATTCAACTCTACTCGTCACACTCCGAGAAATCTATCGCAAACGAAGGAACTCGAATAAGCAATCACATCACAAGGCAAACAAAAGATCAACCAACAAACACAAAGGGTTTTAGCAACAAAACCAAAAGGTTTTGAAGGGTAAAGGTGTCGATGTGCTCGAAGGTGATCGGTGGAAGTGACCTCGAGAGAGTCAACAGATAGAGATTCATCGGTAAAGAATTGTGATCATGGACATTAATGAATTCAAGGTGAATATCATGCCCACATGAAAAGTTTTTGAATCTTACCGACAACATGTCTCAAGTGATCCGATATGCAAAAAGAATCACGTGAAACGGAATACTACAACGCAGGTCATAACAAGTGCAAAATTGAATTGAATTTGAATTTAAACATATCAAGAAACATTTGAATTTTTGTGTACACATGATATAAACATAAAGTACATGGAACGAGTGATCCAACACAAAAATAATCACTCGATTTGGATCAACGGTTTAAAAGATACGGCCACCAGAATTTGAATTTGAATTTGAAATAAATTCAATTTCCAAAGTGTGCAAAGTGTGCAAATATTTATTCCATGCTAAAGTACAGAAGAACACGAGCGCGTAGAAAAAAGTTTCACCTCGATCCGACGCACGGTGTATAAGATATTGCGGGTACGGTGCCGGGGTGTTTTCTGCCAAAAGGACATATCCGCAATTATCTTTTTTACAAAAAAACGCGATCGGGTCCCTGGGACCAGATCTGGCCGGAGCAACTCCGGCGAGGCAGTTTCCGGCGAACTCGGCGCGGCTCCAGCGAGAGAAGATGGTGGTCGGCGTGCGCTGGTGCGGAGGAGGCGGCGTGGTGCACGGGGTGGCTGAGGCGTGCGCGGCTTCGGCGGCTGGCGATCGGGCGAGGCGGCAGCAGCACGCGCGGCGGCGGCGGGCGGCATGGCCGGCGCCATGGCGGCGCGTGGCGCGCTCGAGCGGGGTGGCCGTGGCCGGCCGACGCAGAGGAGGCCCGGCAGGCGACGACGGGGATACGGGCGGCGTAGCCGAGGAGGGCGCGGTGGCGCACCGACAACGCGGCGGCGTCCGACGAGCGTGGCCTGGCGGCGGCGGCGGTGAGGCCCGCTAGTTTTTTTTGAAGAAAAGAAAAGGAAATAAAAAAGGGGAAACCTAATTCTATTTATAAAAAGACAAGGAAAGAAAAAAATAGAAGAAACCGACTCGGGCTCCAAATGCGCTCGCGGGCGAAAAAAAACTACTCACCCGGGTGTGCACGGGTTTTTCTTATTATTTAAAATCCGAAACATCAAACAATAAAATAAAATCAACCGCAAATCAGAAAAATATGAAATAAAATGCTAAATTCTTCAAATAATCTAAAGAAAATTATTTAATGAATACATTTTCCAAAAAGGAAAATAAAAATAAAAACATTTTTCGAAATACTTTATTTAAATATAAAATACTTTTCATAAATCAAATAAAATCCGATAAATTATTAAAAACATTTTTATTTGGTCAAAAGAATTGCCAAACCATTTATAAATAATAAAGTATAAATTTTTAAAATTGTCACACCAATAAATAATTTGGTAAAATAAAAATATCCCATTGGAATACTTTTTTCAACTCTTTTAAAATATTTAATAAATCATTTCAGTGAAATAAAAACTCTCTTAGCATTATAAAATCCCTAAAATAATTTTAGAGTTATTTATAATACTCATAATAAATTTTAAAAACTTTATAGTAATATTCTAAATATTTCCAACTTTATTAAAAAGGGGATAAGTCATTTTATATCCTCTCAAATGAATTTTCTTGAGTTGAAAAATGTTTTGAATATTCAGAAGAATTCCAATAATGATTTAAAACATTTTCCAACCTTTTAATATGTTGAAGGAGTCATATTACCTTCTCTTAGTTTGTTTTGTTGGTTTTGTTTTAAATAATAAATTCCAAAAACACCAACTATGAATATTAGGGAAAGTCCTTTTATTCCCTCTCTTTTTAATATTCAATAATCTCCAAAAAGTTTTAAATCCCAGAGAAAATCAAACACATCAAGCAAACAATCATTATCTATTTAATATTATTAACATTCCATAATTCGGGGAATTTTGGGATGTTACACACTACCACCCTTAAAAGGAATCTCGTCCTCGAGATTCGAGAAGGCTAGAAAGAAAGGCTAGGGTTCGGGTCTTCACGACAATCCTTTGATCCTCCGAAGGTCTAGGGTACTACCACCCTTAAAAGGAAAGCGACATGGTCTTCAAAATCTTACTCCATCGATAACCTCCTTCAAAGAGATTCACCTCCTCCTATCAGGTCTTGAATCCTTAGCAAAAGAGGAGTCTTCGGTATATTCAACCTTCATGGTTGACAGGTCAGGCGCCAATACTAAGCAACTACCAATTCTTCTCAGGGTGGTCATCAAGGATACTTTTATGGGATACCTGCAGGAATGGTCTTGGCCTATACTCACCGTATAACTTACTATTATTAACGACAATCTTATAGGGGTCAAACATCATACCATTCTATAGTTCAGGCTTAACATCGTCGTCTCTCTGCTATAGTTAAGTCACTCAAGATTTACTATCCCGCATGGCAAGAGCGAATAATAAGAGTAGTCGGCATGGTCATCAATCCATTCCGCACCCAAATCATTTCCTTGTATATGGTTTAGCGAATCTCGAAATCTAACACTCGGTCATCCTCACAAGCATTGCAGCAAGTTCCTCTTGTTCATGAACTAGGTTCAGACAAATCCATGATTCAACAAGCCAAGCAAACATCTATCGTTTTTTCACAACACTCGTGTTTGCGCAAACTAATATAAAATGTGTACTAGTGAACTACAACTTCCTCCAAGTTTGTTCCTTCTACAAGATTGTGTTTGCTTGTTGTAAGATCCTGGCACATGAGGTTAACTTGAACTTGGCATTAAGTTGTATCCATATTTATTCCAGTCTTCACATTAGCAATCATTGTAGTAGCTTCTTCAGTGTATGGATCGGGTTGAGAGGGAATAGAATGTAGAGAGAGATATATCCATACAAACATCACACTAGTTTTGAAAATATAAGTTTTGATGTGTAGCTGTGTGTAAAACCAATAAATGACAACTCACAGAACGATCTAACGGTAGAAACTTGAATCTTCCAGGTCTTCAAGTCTTCAGGTCTTCAATGATGGTAGCTTCAGTTTCGCGTTGTTGAAGTAATCTTCGTATCGTTGAGTCACTTGCCAATTTATTCTTCTTGTGGTTGTGTGTTCTTCAGTCTTGAAGCATACTAATTAGATAAGGGGTCTAAGCTAACGTAAACTTATTCTACTCGTGAAGAAGAATCACAAAGCACAACACATCACATCAATAAAATAAATATCAGGGCCATAGGGTACAAGACAAAACTTAACAAAACAAATCATGACATAAAACATCTAGTTCATCCAGAAGAACATGTTGCGAACCACAACTCCAGCTAACAATGAAAAGGTAACAACGTACACTTAGTGCACACCTATGAACGTCTATCCTCCAATTGCCCAAACATAAGCTTCTTCAAGTCAGCATCCTTGCTTCCGCGTTCACAACCTCTTCTTTCCCTTCAATTCGGGACACATGTTGGCGTAATGTCCCATATTCCTGCACCGGAAACACTGAATATGGCTAATGTCCTTCTTTTTCTTCTTCACGGGTGCTTCCTTCAATTCTTGGATAACTTTCTTCATTCCTTCCTTTTGATGTTGAACCACTTGTTGTGTCACGATGAAAAATTGACACTGAGCGGGGTAATGATCAGTTCCTTCACACATAAAACATGTGACTTGAGTAGTGGGACATTCTTCACCCGAGTGAGTTTCTTCACAATAGGGACATCCATCTTGGTGTCCTTCATAGGAGTGTCCTTTTTCTCCGCAAATTTTGCATGCACGGGGCCTCTTAAGGGTTACCGTCCTTTGCATCGGGGTGACGAGGCGGGATCCCAACAAAATCTTTGTAAAATCCTTGCAAGTAATCTTCCTTCGTGATTCGTCAATCGCTTGGTGCATTCTCCACCAAGTAGCAGCCTCTTCTACCAATTACTTGAAAGCATAGTGGACCATGTCCTCATTTCCAACCTTGTTTATCTTCATGTGCTCCTCCATACTACGAATCCATTGCTCCACCTTCAGTCTTGTCATCGTCGCAGAAAAGGGCGAGTCCTACTTCATACTCCATCTATTGAACCCATACGACAAGGGTTAGGGAAAATCTATAACACCGACAAGACAACAACTAAAGAATACAACAAACATATGCACTCAAACAAGAAAGAGGCAAAAACACCTACGTTCAACAGTAACACATAACAACAAATAATACAGTCACAAAAGTCAAACACACAAACAACACCTAGAGTAAGGTCATATGTGCAAGACATACGATCTCATCATACTACGCGCAATTCGTTGATCTAACTTCACCTAAAAGGTGCTGGTCTGATTCTAAGCTTCATCCTTCTCAGCTAAGCTGATCTTAAAGATTCCTCTCATAGTGTCAAAACTTATTTATCCTCATAGGGTATTCTTCTCGTTCTTGTGGTCATAACTTCAATTGATCCTCCAGGTTGATGATGTACTTCTAAAAAGTCATGTCTTCAGGGGTAAGAAACTCAGAGGGGTATTTACAGTAAAACCAGATGACAAGTTTAGAAGATGAATAATGGATGAGAGATACTAGTGGAGAGAGTAAGAAATCAGAGAGTGATAAAATAATTTTGTTCGTATGGCTTTTCCTATCCATTTTCAAGGGTCACGACCTACAGTCAACATGGGCTCTGATACCATCTGTAACGACCCGATTCACTAAGAATCCAAGTCTCTGTGCATTCTGTGCTAGTCCCTGGATCAATAGCTAGCACACACAGTACACGATGTAATATCAAGAATAAACCACATGTCATATATATATATTACATCGAAGATCCAGTATTTCAATATAGCATACCTGCATAGCTCAAGGCTAGCTTACAAATAGAATACAGCGGAAAAACAATAAAATCTTCGTGGCGTCCATCAACTCCACCGACATAGTTGAGTATAGACATCGTAACCCTACATCGCATCACTTATTCGTCGTATACAATCCTGCAACACCGAAGGTTACAGCCCGACAACGGGTGAGTACATCTGATTTGTATGGCAAGTCACACGAAAAGTATATAGCAGACCTACATCTACATGCAAGGTAAGTCAAAGGAAAGGCTTATGGTTTAGTTTTGCAGAAAGCTTATTTTTCCCTCACATACTACAACTAATCAAATTTTAATTTATCTTGCTAGTCCTAAGTATGGCTGAATCGGGATACACCAATTCCAACCATCCCTTTATTAAAAGTTCCCACACAAATTCTTATTAAGGTGAAACATCTGTCAAGACCATCCAACAACAGTAATGCCAAGTTGCTCAAAGTTGTCCGTAACCGTGTACACGGCTAATCATATTCAGTTTTTACACTCTGCAGAGGTTTGTACACTTTCCCCACTGGACTCAACCCGAAGATTAAGACATAGTCTTTCATAAGAGGTTGCCTCCACCCTTTGGTAGCCGGTACACCTATCATGTCTACATCAGCTAGCTACCAGGGTCAGGTTCCCCACAACTTACTCATCTAAGCCAGAGCCCATATAGCCAGTGGTTGTACATGGAAGCTACTAGTCACACTGTCTGTCCGATCTTTTTGAGCCCGGACGGCGCCCACTGCGTTTAGAGGGTAGACACCATGACGCACCCGGTTCACCACCAAAACAACCATTCGGGAAGAATTTAGCCCTGGTCCCTCCTTATCCAAGACACGAGCCCCAGGATGCATTCCCTGCCCGCCCAGAGGTGATTTCTATTTAAGTTTGCTAGTCAAGTCATTAATCCTCACATAGCTCAATGATAACTCCACCAATCCCAGTCTACAAAGCAATAGCAGTATATAACAACCACGATCCTAGGGCGACAATGGAATACAAGGTCAGAACATATGGCTATCCTACTAGGTTTAAATCATAACTAATATATAATCCTACACATGCATAGAGTGATAATTTGCTACATGCGTAATAGGAAAATATAGGTTGAGGTATGGTCAAAGTGTAACTTGCCTTTTCCATTCGGTGAAGTTCTTCGCTCTCACGGTCCATTCAACTCTACTCGTCACACTCCGAGAAATCTATCGCAAACGAAGGAACTCGAATAAGCAATCACATCATAAGGAAAATAAATTGTTTAATGAATAAATTTTCTAAAGAAAATTATTTAATGAATAAATTTTCTAAAAAGGAAAATAAAAATAAAAACCTTTTCTAAATACTTTATTTGAATATAAAATACTTTTCATAAATCAAATAAAATCCAATAAATTATTAAAAACATTTTTATTTGGTCAAAAGCATTCGCAAACCATTTCTAAATAATAAAGTATAAATTTTTAAAATTGTCACACCAATAATTTTTTTGGTAAAATAAAAATATCCCATTGGAATACTTTTTCCAACTCTTTTGAAATATTTAATAAATCATTTCAATGAAATAAAAACTCTCTTAGCATTATAAAATCCCTAAAATAATTTTAGAGTTATTTATAATACTCATAATTTTTTTTAAAAACTTTAAAGTAATATTCTAAATATTTCCCAACTTTATTAAAAAGGGGATAAGTCATTTTATATCCTCTCAAATGAATTTCCTTGAGTTGATTTTTTTTTTGAATATTCAGAAGAATTCCAATAATGATTTAAAACATTTTCCAACCTTTTAATATGTTGAAGGAGTCATATTATCTTCTCTCATTTTGTTTTGTTGGTTTTGTTTTAAATAATAAATTCCAAAAACACCAACTATGAATATTAGGGAAAGTACTTTTATTGCCTCTCTTTTTAATATTCAATAATCTCCAAAAAGTTTTAAATCCTAGAGAAAATCAAAAACATCAAGCAAACAATCATTATCTATTTAATTTTATTAACATTCCAAAATTCGGGGAATTTTGGGATGTTACAGATGGAGAAGAACTCCGGTGGTGGATGTGAGTGGGTTGGACCCCACTCACAACACCACATATCACTTACCTATTCAGGGTGGAAACGCTAGTGTTTGTGACGTTTCCACCATACCACATCATCGATCCATGAGAAAACATGGCAGGTTATGAGTTAGGCTTACAAACACCAAGGAGTATGGCGTGTCTCTTTGGTCTAAGAACGTCATGATGATTGACATTGCTGAAAAGGGTTAGATCATTTTAAGAAAATTTGAACGGATCAAATCATGCTAAATTCACGCAAAAGCGTCAAAACAATGACTTTGTATGGGCTTATGTTGTACGCCATAGTGCATTGTGCCACATCATAAGGGCAAATCCAACGATGCGACACAAATGTCCGCATCATTTGGTCCACCGGCCACCATTGGATCCCAGCGGACAAAGATCGCAGCCCAACAGGGCGGTCCAAACAGGTTGTTTGTTTTTTGGTCTGCCGCAACCCATTTTCAACCAAAATTTTGGCGGATTTAGGTCCGCGCGGACATGCAGCGGACGCCTTGGTTGTCCCTCCATGTCCTCCCCTAGTCGTTTGTCTGTGTCACAAGAACACCCACACCACACCATACCCATTTTAGTCCCACCTCACCGTCTGAGGGCCTCGCTGACCTATTTATAAGGGTGGAAGACATAAACTTGTTGTCCACATTGGTATTATAACAAAGCCAAAAAATTTCTTAGGCTTGGAAAGATTCCTAGGGGGATACTTTATCTCTTCAAGTAGGTTAATTTGTTCACGTATGTGAAGAGGCAAGTCTGCGGTCCACACTGTGTTTACTATACTTTAACTTTTTAATAAACAATTCAAATTTATCTGCTATCTAACAGTAAATGCGTATATAAAATAAATATTATAGTACACAACAACATGCTTCTCGTGAAGATCTATCTTTTTTTTGAAACAAGGTAAAAGATTTGCCATTTTCGTTGATTAAGAAGAAGATAGTTGCTTGGTTAATTAATGGAAACCCGCGAGAAAACCGGTACAACAGGCCCAAATAACGGGCACACTAATCGACCTGCCACCCACCAGACCACAGACACCGCAGAGGTTGCCTGCAATGTCATCGTCATCACTTCTCACCGAGCAGGTGACTCCGACTTCCCCGCCAACGACCCGTCAATACCTCTCCAAGCGAACGACACCCGAGGACCTCATCGGCCATAGCTAACCAATCGGCCGAGACGTCAAGGACGGACAACTTCAATTTTGTTGAAGGAATTCACGAGAGAAAGCTGCAAGCCTCGCACCGACCTATTCCATCGCCACCTCCAAAAAATGTCGTCCTCCGAAACTGCCCTCATGGAGTCATCGTTGCCGCACGGGCTCCGCTACGCGCAACGCCGACTTCTCTGTCACAACGAGAAGCAAACATGGGAGCACCAAGAGCTCTGGCACATGTTTAGTCTTTGCTTACAACCACGGGTTTTCAACCTTGCCATCAAAAAGCCACGATTCAAGAGTCTCCCCTTCTTTCTTCAAAGCACCAATTATTGATAGCTTAATTTTCATTCTTAGTGTAACATGCATTGTCTCAAAGTACCAAATTGTCTTCTACATGCTTGTGATATTGCTAGTCTCAAATTCTTAGTTCTAGTCTCCTTTAAAACTCCAGAGGAGCTTCTGCATTTATGTTTTGCTTCACTCATGGAGGCTAGTGAGATACCACTCTAGCATGTTCAGGCTATGTTGATACGTCCAAAACTTATCTATAAGTTCTGCTTGCTCCATGCCTCTTTTGTGTGATATTGCTATGATATTGATGAACTTCCATACACGTTTGATCATATTTGGACTAACCTATTAACTCCGTTCACCCAAGTGCCAGTTCCTGTTTTCCGCTGTTTTTCTATTTCAGGTTTCCCCCATATTAAAAGTGCTCCAAAAATTCGGGAAAAATACAATAAAAAATCAGCGCAGAAGAAGCTTCGGGAATCACCGAGGTGGGGAGGCAGAGGGGACCCACCAGGGCCACCAGGCGCCCTCCCAACGCGCCCTAGGGTGGGGCCGCGCCAGGGGGCGCCTGGACCCCTGGTGCCCCCCCTGGCTGCTCCCCTTCGCCTATATATCCCTCGTGACGTGAAACCCCCGTGACGGGAACCCTTTTTCGCGATCTCTCCTCTGTTCCGCCGCCGACGCGCTTCCAAGATCGGGAGCACCAGAAGACCTCTTCCCGACACCCTGCTGGAGGGAGGAATCACCTCCGGGAGCTTCTCCACCACCATGGATGCCTCCCGAATGAACCGTGAGTAGTCCACCTTGGACCATGGGTCTATGATCAGTAGCTATGTGATGTTCTCCTCCCCTCTTTGTTCTTCATGGATTAGACCTCGTGAGCTGCCCTACATGATCGAGGCACATATGTAATCTTTCTGCTGTTGCTATGCTGAGTTTGCTGGGATCCAATGGATTATGAGACTATGTTCAGATTGTGTTTGAGTAATATATTTGATTCTCCTCTTTTATATTTATGTTCTAGAGTAATTCTTGCATGTACTCCGTTACTGTTTATTGCTTTGGCCAAGTAGTAGGTAGTGACTCCAAGAGGGAGCATTGTGCATGATTGTGGGTTCATGACCCCGGATGACTAGCTTGAGTGACAGAAACATGAGTCTAGGGGATGTGATGTATCCACAAGGGGGAAAACAACGGTGCTTGTACTTGCGGGTGCAAGGATTTTTTTACTTTACGCAATGTTCTTTAATGCAGTTGTCTGTTGCTTTGAGTTTACACTTTGGGTGGGATTCGCAACTTAATACGAGCGAGTTGTTCTAGATAGATATCTCAAGGTGGATGATTAATAGGTAGATGCTGCTGGATTTCGGTCTACTTGTCTTGGCGTACCACCCATGCTTTTGAGCCTCTTCCTTTCTTCATAGCATAGTTAGCATTGGTTTGCGCACATAATCCTGTCAATTGCCCAGCTGTAGTTTGTTTAGCTCGCATGGCTATTTTATCGTATTTTGGGAGAGAGACATCACTAGTGAACATCATAGGACCCCGGTCCATATTTTCAATATTGTTTACACCCACTATCAATTTACTGCTTTACTTTTCCGTTGCTATCACTATCATTATTATCCCGTGCGTTTTATCCTTTGTAAACAACAAGGCCAGAGGAATTGACAACTCCTCTGTACTCGTTGGGAAGCAAAGTTATTTGTTGTGTGTGCAGGTCCAGGTGAAGTAGGCAACCTTAGGTTGTGAACGGCGCCATTGTTCACTTCACCACATTCTTGTATCTCTTGGAGTCCTATTGGTTCGACATTCAACCTTAGCATCTTCGCTAAGGGAAACTTGCTGCTTTCTACATCTCAACCTTCCACTTTGGGTAACCAACGAGGGGGCGTTAAATCGTACCATCATATGTGCATTGTGATCTTGTCTTGATTTTCGGCAGCATATTATTTACTTTTGGTTGTTTGTGATTGATCACTTGAAAGAAGGATTGCTTCGTGCATTGTCCTCATAGCATTGTTTTGATACTTGGTAAACTCTTTTCGTAGTACCGGCTTATATACATCTTATGAAGCAAAAGAGTTTGTCAAAGTTTTCTTTGTCGCGTCCAGTTCTTTGAACTGAATTGCTTGAGGACAAGCAATAGGCTAAGCTTTGGGGGAGCTGATACATCTCAAACGTATCTATTTTTCCAAACACTTTTGCTATTGTTTTGCCCTCATTTTTGCATGATTTGAACTAAACTAACCCGGACTGACGCTGTTTTCAGCAGATTCGCCTGTATGGTTCTGTTGTGTGCAGGAAAATGGATTTTTAGACATCTAAGAAAATTCCCAGAAAAAATACAGAAAATCCACGCACCCGAAGGGACCCAGGACCAGAAGGAGCGCCAGAGGGGAGCCTGGGGGGCCCCAGGCGTCCTTCTGGTGTGGCCACCCCCTGGCCGCGATGGGAGGCCTCCTGGGTGGGTCCCACACCCTCTAGTGACCTACCTTGGCCCCTATTTATTCTTGTGACGCAGAAACTCCAAAACAGAAGTCGCTTTTCCAGAAACCGTCGGGGGGCCGCCGCCACCCTCTGTTCTTCCTCAGGAGGGCTAATCTGGAGGCTGATTTGTCCTCTGGAGAGGGGAGATCGTCGCCATCGTCATCACCATCACCAATCCATCCTCCGTCCATGACTTCTCTTCACATGTGTGAGTAATTCCCTTCTTTAGGCAAAGGGGATGGTAGGGATTGGATGAGTTTTATCATGTAATAGTTCGTCAGATTGTTGGGGGCATGTTGCCTATCATCTATTTTGGTTTTTATCATATTTGCTACAACTTGTTGCTCTTAATGCTTGTCACTTTGGGCCCGAGTGCTATGTTTTCAGATCTGAACCACTTATGTTTTCATAAGTATATTTATGTTTGAGATCCTATCTATGAGTTGTATGCACCTATTATGGTCTGGAACCGGCGATCCCAAAGGTGGCAGCTTGGGACACCAAAGGGGAAGGTCCATAATTTGAGGATTTCATGTATCCATTGAGTTTATTGCTTTGTTCCGGTGCTCTTTGACAGGAGCACCTTAATCTCCATAAATTCCCTTTGGCCCCGTTCATAGCGGGATGGTAGGACAAAAGATGTTGTGCAAGTTCTTATTACAAGCACACACAACTACCTACGGGATACATGCCTAATGTTTGATATTTGCCTAGATGATCATTGCTTTTTTGTGTGCCTTGCCCCGTGTTAGAATCCATTACATGTTCATTCTTATTCATGCAGCGCCCAACCATCCATCTACCTAGCTGAAGTGTTTTAATCCTGCTGGTTACTACTAGTTTATTTCTGTTGTTTCACTTTGGGCCTGAGTGCCATGATTTCAGATCTGAACCCTATGTGTTTGCATGAATATATTTGTGTTCTTGATCCTCTATGAATTGTATGCACCTATTATTGTCCGGAACCTGCGATCCCAATGGTGACAGCTTGGGACACCAAAGGGGATGGACTATAATTTGAGGATTCCATGTATCCATTGATTGTTAATGCTTTGTTTTGGTGATCTTTGACAGGAGCACCTTAATCTCCATAAGTTCCTTTTGGTCCCGTTTGTAGCGGGATGGTAGGACAGAATATATTGTGCAAGTTCTTATTGCAAGCATGTACAACTGCCTTAGGGATACATGCCTAATGTTTGATATACGCCTAGATGATCATTACGTTTCTGTGTGCCTTGCCCCAAGTAAAATACATGATTTCTCTCATCCATGCAGCGCCCAACCATCCGTCCCCCCTAGTCTACAGTGTTTTCAATTCTGTTTATTACAAGTTACTTTACTTTACCGTTTTTACTTTCGTTGCTTTATCACCACTTTATCCATTACCACTATCCTTCCATATCATCATTACCACTAATATCTCGTTGCCAAGCAAGTATCTTTCAGCTGCGGTTGAATTGACAACTCAACTGTCAAATCTTATAGTTATCCTTTGGCTCCCCTTGTGTCGAATCAATAAATTGGGTTATCTTTCCCGTGAAGACTATCGCGATCCCCTACACTTGTGGGTCATCAAGACTATTTTGTGGCGCGTTGCCGGGGAGCATAGCTCTATTTATATGTCTACTTGAAGTTATTCTCCTTGCTGCAATTTATCCGCTATGGGTAAGAAAGGAGACCCCAAGGTCTGATACTTTTGATGATGCTATGCTTGATTCACCTTCTGTTATGAGTAAGCTTGTTTCACAACTACCACATGTTGCTTCTACTAATTCCGTTACTATGTCTGATACTTTTGATGATGCTTCCACAACTTTTGAGGAGACCGGTTCTCTTGGTCGCTATCTTGAAACTCAAATTGCTAAGGCTACAAAACAATCTGGAATTGAAATTCCTATTACACGTTATCCTATTTGCAGATCTTCTGGTTACCCAGACCTGAGTGGTCTCAAGGAAAGAATCCTTGATGATGATTATATTGAACTAGATGATGATTTATGCAGGGAACTTACAGAGTGTGCTGACTCTGACCCTAGTGTTGTTAAGAAGCTGCTTGAAAACACTCCATGAAGAACAAGTTTACCCTAGATCCTAAATTTGCTTCATCTCCTATTTGCATTGAAGATGCTGATTTTGATTTCACTGTTGATCTTTCACTTATATCTAAACTTCAAGATGACCCCTTTATTGGTAGAGAAAATGATGACATTATAGCACACCTTACAAAACTCACTGATCTATGTGGTTTATTCGCTACAAAGGATAAGAAGAGAAACTATTATGTTACTAAGCTTCTTCCTTTTTGTTTGAAGGATGGTACTAAGCTTAAGCATGGTACGACGCACCTCATGTTACTAAGCTTAAGCATGGTCCGACGCACTACCTTATGGCTCTATTAAAAGTCCTCAAGAATTAGCTCAATATTTTCTTGCTAAATATTTTTCCTGCTCATATGCAACATGCTGCTTTGCAAAGAATTTATAATTTTAAACAGTTGCAGGATGAGCACCTCCCTAAATCTTGGGGGAGGTATTGCACTTTGATCAAGGATAGGCTGGGACATGGAGTCACTCAGAATAAATTTCTTGATATATTTTATGATGGTCCAACCGATGAATCTAGAACCTATCTAGATAGTTGTGCTGGTTGTGTTTTCAGGGAAACATCATCAGACGATGCTGAAGAACTAATGGGCAAAATAGCCAAAAATCATGAAGAATGGTCCATCCCTGAACCACCTCCACCACCAAAGAAGCGGGGAATGCTCGTCTTGAACCCCGAAGATATGCAAGAAGCTAAGAAGTCTATCAAAGAGAGAGGTATTAAAGCTGAAGATGCGAAGAATCTTCCTCTTATTGAAAAACTTTGTGATCCTGCTCTTCACCCTCCTACGGTAGAGGTACACTCTCTTTTTCATTTCAATGCAACTGACATCCCTCATGGTAAGCCTCCTGATCAATGTTTAGATGATCTTGATAAAAAATTATGAAGAAAAATCACTTTAATGAGAGGATTCAAAGCCAGTTGCATGATAAAACCCTTTCTATCAAAAGTTTGCTTCATGTTCTAGGTAGAACTGTTAATGATTTTAAAGGACTTCTTAAGCATTTTCATATGGTTCAAATTCAGCTTGAACAAATTTCTAATATGCAAAAAGATTTGCTTGCTAACAATGCCAGACAAGATATGCAGGCCTACGGGCTTAAAACCCGAGGGGGCACCCATACCCAAGATCCACTTTATCCAGAGGGACATCCCAAGAGGATCGAGCAAGATTCTCAAATGCAGGAAGAAGACATTCTCTGGTCCCCTAAGAAGAAGAAAAAGGAGAAGAAACACAAAGAAGCTGAAAATTCAAATGATCCCATAGTTGAAGAAGAGCCTATTGTTAATCCTAATCGCATATCAACCCGATAAAGATAAAGAGAAGAATAATCCTCCTAAAGTGCGAGAAGAAGAAGGACCCGATAAACGCAAGAGATATACTAGAGAAGACTTCATCGCAAGGAAGCACAGGAAGGAATGAGAACCATGGGTACAAAAACCAATACCTTTCCCAGCTAAGTCTCTCAAAACTAAAGAAGAAGAGCATTACAATAATTTTTTTGAATGGATGAAGCCTTTTTTTTGCAAATTCCTTTGACTGATGCTATTAAGTTTCCTCCGTATTCAAGGTATATGAAAGATATTGTGACTAATAAAAGAAAAGTTCCTAATGAGGAAATATCTACTATGCTTGCTAACTAATCTTTCAGTGGCAAGATTCCTAAGAAGCTCGGTGATCCAGGTATACCCATCATTCCTTGCTCCATAAAGAATAATTATGTTAGAACTTCCTTATGTGATCTCTGTGTAGGGGTGAGTGTTATGCATTTCTCTCTTTACAAAAGACTTTATTTAGATAAACTAATCCCCACAGATATCTCTATTCAAATGGCTGACAAGTCAATAGCGGTTCCCATTGGTATTTGTGAGGATGTTCCTGTTGAAGTTGCTAATTCTTGATTCTTACTGATTTTGTTGTGCTTGACATGCCCGAAGATGGGAGCATGTCTATTATTCTTGGTAGACCTTTTCTTAACACCGCAGGTGCTATATTGATTGCAATAATGGGAAGGTCACTTTCAATGTTAATGATAAAGAACAAACGATATATTTTCCAAAGAAGTTCGATAAAAGGCATGGCCTTAGATCCATTGAGAATATTGAAACCGTGAAGATTGGTGATTGGGATTTCCCTCTACATGTGCATCACAAATATAAAACAATAATGGTAGGGACAATCTCCCTTCAAAGAAAGGTACCATATATGCCTTATAAGAAGTGCAACTTTTTGCTCGATATATCACTTGTTTAGTAGCAAGACTTGATCCACCTTGCTAATAAACAAGTTTTATATATTTAAAAAGGGGAGCTTATTATATTTGCATTTCTTTTAGCATTCATCTACCTTGTTGTACCAAAGTTTATGCTTTCGAAACTTCATATGTTTAATCACTCTTTCGAGCCCTCCGGAAGTTTTTGCAGCTTTTGCCACCTCGGAAGATTCTCAAAAATGAAGTTTTCAGAAAATTCCAGAAAAATAAGAAGCATAGGGGCACCTGGGTCTGACCAGGGGGGCAACCCCTATTCCAGGCGGCCAGGTGGCGCGGCCTGGCCCCTGGCCGCGCCACCAGGGCGTCTGGGCCCACCAGGCCCCCTTTTCAGGTGTCTCTTTTTCCTCTCTCTCTCTCTCTCTCTCTCACTCACTCCAGAAATTTGTGTTTTGCTGTTAGAACCCGAGTTCTTGTTGTTCTTGGAGACAAATTACAATCTCTCCATTCAGCCCCTCATTTGAGTTGAAATTTTGAGCATTTTCTCCCTGGTATGTGACTCCTCCACCCCTCCAATTAGAATTTTGAATGGTGGTCACATTTATGAGTATTTAGAAGTTTTTGGTGCTGTTCATATGATCTTGCATGCATGTTTAGAAATTTACTTTTGAAGTTTTGATGCAAGTTTATGCCTTAGAGAAGTGAGTAGAGTAGTGGCTTCAAATCATTTTGCTTAGATATTCGTTTTTGTAACTTTTAAAAAAAAATTAGAAATGAGTTTATTTGGAAAGGCTAAGGGATGGCTTGGGAAGAAGAGGCCCGAGCCTACTGATAGAGTAACTAGAGCTGCTACTTCATCCTCTTCTACGAGGATGAGTTACAGTGATGATATTGTGCCACCGAACTTGCTCTACGAGACGGACACTGCACATGCCATGACGTACCCGTGTTCAGATTTTCTTACAGTTGCAGTTATGAAGAATGAGTTTGATAACCTTTGTGCAGCTGCAGGTCTGACACACCTTGTGACACATCAGGTTCCACAGTATCCAAAACTCACATATTATTTTGTCAACTGTTTTAAGTAGAATGATAAAACTGCTATGGTTGAATTTAGAATATATGAGAAAGTTATTATCATGCGGTTGGCAGAGTTTTGTGCAATTTTAGGTGTGCGGAATGCTGGGAAGACCAAGATACCTACTCACCCCACCGAGTTGAAGGCCCTCTTCACTTCCCTTTGCAGCAAGTATCCGAAGGACGTTCACTAGGGGGAGATTTCTAGCATTTTGTTTCCTCACCTCAGGTATTTTTTGTACTATATTTCTCGAGGGTGTTAGCTCGTGACAACACGAGGAACATTTCGGGGCCAAATATTTCTATCTTGGTATCCGCCCTCTCAGGAAGCAATGAGTATAAAATTGGTGCTTTGATTGCTCGCCGCCTTGTCGCTAACAGTGGCAAAGGGCCTCACTTTGGTGAGGTTTATGCCACCCTTATTGTTGAGTGGCTTGAGCTCTCCGCACGTGTTGATGATGCGCCTTTTCCGTTTCTACACTTTGATCTTGATGCTATGAAGAGGCATGTGTTTGTAACCAGGGCCTCCGAGTTTGGTAACCTTGCTTATGTTATGAGATTTGGCGAGTCTACCACTCGGAAGATCCGTCTACCTGCACCACTTTTCTCTAACTATACTAGCAGGAACAGATGGTCTTTCACCACACTCGAGCTGGATGAGTTCTTTGTCCAACAACAGTTCCACACCCCTAGGAGGATCCTGTTGCCCAGTGGGGCGAGGGACCTTATTCTTGGGTTGGGGAGCCTTCTTCTTGGGAGGACAGCAGGACGTCCGTCTACGGACCCGAGACATTATATGACGGATGGACGTACGAGTACCACCCCAGAGCCGGAGGAAACTCCTGGGGCCGCAGTAGCCGAGCCCTACATAGGTCAAAAGCCTAAGTTTGGGGAGTACGTTCCTTCTCCCCTTCCATTGTATTATCCATTTGTGTCTGTTTTTATCTTTTCGAAGTTTTTCCCCGTTCTTCTTTGTTCTACCTTATTTTATAAAAACAACAAACAAATTTCTCCTTTCTTTTGCTTTCGATTAACCTTAAAAAATACACAACGATTTCCTTTCTCTCTTTAGTTTGCTTTGTTTGCAGAGTTCGGCTCACGTCCATGGTTGCATTTGCACTTGATTATATCTTTCCATGTTCGATTGTGCAAGTGACAAGGAAATACTTACGAAGATCGACGGAAGGGATGCAACGAGGAAAGCCGATATGAAGCCTTTTTTTTTCTAATTTTGTACATATGCATGTACTTATGATGCGACATAGTGCTATGTTTACAATGCTTTCGCAGTAGTTCATGCTTTCTTGTGACTAGTTTCAAATAGCTGGAGTGCATAATGTGTTATTGAAATGATTTACATGCATCACATTGGTCATGACTTGGCATATTGAAGTGGTATTTACCTTCGGAGAATTTTTGGATTGACTTGGCACATGCTTACACATGTATATGACTGAAATTCTATCAAGCCTTGATGATCTTTTTACTTCAGAATAATTATATCACTTTCATGCACGATTCAATGTTAATTTGTCGCTCTGTGTGATTATGACCGTTATTTCTCTCTAGTTGGTCGCTTCCCCGTCTTTTGATAGCTTTCGCCCATACTAAGTGGAATTCTTCTTGTGCATCAAAAACCATTGAAACCAGTTGCGCCATATGAGTCCACCATACCTTCCTATATATTGGTATTTACCGGCTATCCTAACGAATAATTTTTTGTACCATCACAAAATTACTCAAATGCACCTCTCTTTTTGTATCCATACAAGCTCATGGGCGTTAGAGGGAATCATTATCTTCCATGCTAAAAATGTTTTAGTCCTTGACAAAGTTTATTCTAGTCAAATTTATGAGGCAGAGACCGGTCTGGAGAATGCCCAGTTCTCACTTATTTTACATTTTTATATAAGCTTGCACTTGCCCTCCATACTTGATGACGGAATGAAGTGGAACTAAATGTTGGCCACTAACTGCTAATGATAGGTGGAGAGAGACTCACAATCTTATCTTCCATACTTGAGGCAAGATAAAGGCACCATGCAATTGATGGCCATGGACCGTTTATGATAGATGGAAAGGGAACACAAGTGTAGGCATAATACAAAAGAATGGGAACCTCCAGTAATAGGTTGGTATGGAAGATATTGAGAACCTTTACTGTTACCGTTGACTGGAAAGATACACTCCCGAGAATATTTTACCTCTGTTTTCAAAACCACGAGTTCTGGTACTTATTTAGTCTTTGCTTCCAGCCACAGGTTTTCAACCTCGCTATCAAAAGCCATGGTTCAAGAGTCTCCCCTTCTTTCTTCAAATAACCAAGTATTGAGAGCATAATTGTCATTTTGAGTGTAATGTGCATTGTCCCAAAGTACCACATTGTCTTCTGCATGCTTGTGATATCGCAAGTTTTGAAATATCTAGTTCTAGTCTCCTTTAAAACTCCGAAGGAGCTTCTGCATTTATGATTTGCTTCACTGATGGAGTCTAGAGAGATGCCACTCTAATAAGTTTAAGTCATGTACATTGTGATCTTGTTTTGATTTCTAGTAGCATATTATTCATTCTTGGTTGTTTGAAACTTTTTACATGAAAGAAGGAATGCTTCGTGCATTGTCCTTTTAGCATGGTGACAAAACTTTCTAGTCTTGTTCGTAGTACATGCTTATATACATCTAATGAAGCAAAAACAGTTTGTCAAAGTTTTCTTTGTCACGTCCAGTTCGTTGAACTGAATTGCTTGAGGACAAGCAATATGCTAAGCTTGGGGGAGTTGATACGCCTCAAAGTTTTCAAAACACTTTTGCTACTGTTTTGACCTCATTATTGCATGATTTGAATGAAACTAACCCGGACTGACGTTGTTTTCAGCAGAGTTGCATGTATGCTTTTCTTGTGTGCAGGAAATGGATTTTTAGGTGTCAGAAAATTCTAGGAAAAATTATAGAAAATCCATGCATCGGGAGGAGCCACATGTCAGAAGGAGGGCCAGAAGGGGGCAGCCCCTGGCTCAGGTGACCAGGTGGCGCGCCCTGGCCCCTCGCCGCGCCACAAGAGCGCCTGGGAGGCCCCCACCCCCTCTGGTTCCCTACGAAGACTCCTATTTTTACCCTCAATGAAAAACACCCAGAACAGAAGTCGCTTTTCCAATTCTCGTCGCGGAGCCTCCGCCACCTTCCGTTCTTCTCCGGGAGAACTAATCTGGAGGCTGTTTGGTCTCCGGTGAGGGGGAATCATCACCATCGTCATCACCATCATCATACCTCAATGAATTCTCCTTTCATGTGTGAGTAATTCCCTACTTTAGGCAAAGGGTATGGTAGGGATTGGATGAGTTAGATCTGTTGGATATATGCTCTAGAGGAAAATAATATATGATTATTCCAATATATCTAAGCAAGTTCATAACCAGTTTCATACCGTGCTAGAACTGTATCAGTGAAACAATGATACATGTGTGGTATAGAAAACCCCAGAGTTCCTAGTTAGCCTCTATATCAATAACTAGTTCATGGTCAACATGATGGTCGTGGTTTCACGATCATGGACAAATTAAGTCTCTTGACTATGAGGTCACCTCACTGGATGAGTGACAAGATGAACATTACCCAAAGCAAGCATTACAGCATGATCAATCTTATGAAGGTTTAGTGTTGTAATTACAGAACGTAGTAGACCGTTCCTTTGACCGTGAGTACGTGCATAATTGCTATCTACTCGGATGCTTTGACTTACATCCCACCACCTGACTGAAATATGCGGGTCATAACGGTTGTATCTTGGGTATTCCGTGGAGATATGTTGAGGAGTATTGTTACAAGAGCGGGATTTGTCAATCCATGTAATGGATAGATACTCGGGGCCCACTCGGTGAGATTCCATCCATAAAGCTGCAGCGTGTGACTAGGTCACGGGGATGAATATCACGGGAATGAGTGAATAAGGATTTGTTCAAAACGAGATTGAACCAGACATAGGATGTCATTGATTGAATCTCGGAACAATCCATTATCGCTGACAAAGGGAATGATATACGACGTAAGGTCCAGTCGGTGTTGATATCCGGAATGCACAGGGGTCATTATGGGCATCCAGGTCCTGCTGATGATCATTGACCGTAGCCTCATCTCGGTCATGACTGGAGTGTTCTCGGACCGTAGGGTAACACACTTAAGGGATCAATGAAATCGGAGACCTTTTTTCGGAACTATCGGAGTAACTAGAGAATAAAGGAAACATTTTATGTGGAGGCTATCGTTTGTTTGATTGTGATGGAGTGATAGCTTTGCTATATGTTACTAGTAAGTAGTAAACGTCATCATGGCAAAACAAACTCAAATGGAGACATTGTAGACTTAGTGTTGCCATAGCTTAGACATCTTAAAACCTGCTAGTATAGGTTACACGACGGTAGCATGTGATAAGATGATCCCTTAACAAAGCCAAACAAAAGTATTCTACCAAAGTGTGCACCACCTGGAAGGATCTCCCATATGGCCGACATTCCGTACATATCCGGTGTCACACATATTAAATGACGTTCGCATGAGGTTGGGTTCGGCAAGCCTAGCATATGCAGATATGGCCTTGCTGAGCATCATATAACATGGAGGTTAATTTGGCGAGCCTAGCATATGCAGATATGGCCTCGGAATACTAGAGATCGAAAGATCGAGCATGAGTCACAATATACAGATAATGTGAGCGCACAAGTTGTTGTCTACCTTTCAAACTGACCCGTCGGCCGTGTGATATTCGAGGGCGGGCAGTGAATCTGGATCATGTAATCACTAAAACTTCTGAGGGATGATTGTTTTTAGTGCAAGCTCATTTATAATATGATTATATGAACTCATTGTAGTGAACCACTCTTAATTGTATTCCTTGCAATTATGTTTGTAGAAAATGAATGAAATAGAGCAACGTGAATTATCTTTCTTCATGGAGGGTGAACGACTTAGGGCAGATGGGTCAAACTTTGCTGACTGGTACTCTCGCCTTAGGACTTCGCTCAAAATAGCAAACATCTTGTTCACAGTAGAAATGCATGTGGAAGAACATCCGGACGACGATGTTGGCGATCAAGAGATACTTGATCATTATGCTCGCCGATAGAAGTTCTCCGTAGTCAGGAATGTCATGATTTTCAGCATGTCAGAGGATTTGGGTATTCAGTTTCAGGACACTGGCTCATATGACATGATGGACACGCTACAGAAAGTGTTCATACGTGAGTTCAGAGTTGCCAGATTTTAGTTAGAAAGCAAGTTTCTATCTACAAAGATGGAAGAACACACAAGCCTTGATGATCACTTAGACAGGATGCATGAGATGTACCTGACCCTAGTGGAGGACTATGAATATTGGACAATGAACGAAACCACCACAGCTGAGTTTGCAATAAACACATTATTGCACTCTCTTCCTCCGAGTTATGGTGATTATGTTCATAGCTATGTCAGAAGTGGAGCTAATATGAGTCTCCAGAACTTCATGACTAATCTCTTGGCTGCAGACATTTCTCCTATCGAGGATGCAGAAGTCGTGGATGGAGAATGTATATACTTGATATACTTTATAAATGTTTGTTCCCTTATACAACAGTTGTAGTTAATGAGTATCTGATACTTATTCTATTTTATGAAAACAGGACATGCCGTTGCATGGAAGGGAAGAGGTGAAATCAAGGATTGATGGATATCAAGTCAGTTGATGGCGAGCATGGATTCCGCCGAGACATCTATCATAGGAGATACTTAGAGTATTAGATAAATCTTATGTAATCATCATAGTATGAACACTTAGTTGTGTGTCTTCATCTCGCGAGACAAAGTTATTCTTGTAATGAGACAAGTGAGTTGTTCCATCTTTATGAATAAAAGTGTCCCTATACTTTGATTATGTCTTAATTTATGTTATGATAGAAAGCATTTATAATACTTCTATTATTATCAAGTAATATTCAATGTTTAATGATAAAGTTTTCTTGATTATAACAAGTCAAAGATTTGATTGCATAAGGTGATTTCATAACTGATGAATTCATTAAATGTATGATCTATTAACTTGTGAGTTCATTATCAAATAAAAGTCATAACTTGATTGCCTGAGATGGATTAGATACACGATCTATGAACCTCTGCAATAAATATGACCATGACAAGGTTCTAGCAAGCAGAACTTGTGCCAATCATTATACATAAATGATGTACTAAATGGGCACATGAGTTATCATTAAATACTTCATATGATTAATTGAAAGTTGTATTCAATTGAGATCTTAAAACCGAGATTCAAGAAACACTGTGTGAAGTAGAATATAAGGATACAAATCACTACGCTATCCGAGTGATAAGTATTAAAGATGACATAATGGGAGACTTGTGGAAGTTGTACCGCAAATTGCGATGGAATTTAAAGTGCTAGACTACTTAAACCATTCGTAGTCATACTAAACTGTAGTATGGTCTAAACGTTCTTTCCCCTTGCACTAAAATTATTAACGAACAAGGTTGTTTAATCCATTAAGTTAAAACACCCACTTCATGAATAGGAAACCATCCTGAATCTAATGAGACAAGATTGCTCCATAATTGATGGTGTTATAAGGTTTCTTAAAGAAATAATTTGTTTGTGATAAAGCTACAAGCAATTGAAATTACATATTCTCCCAGAATAGCAAAATTTCTGTTGCTTGATTGGTAGTGCGAGAAGAAGTCTCTCGACACGGATCGAATGAGAGATAATGGAAACTTTGACCCAGGTATTGTACCTTGCCTTCAGAATATCAGAGTATTGCAACAGAAGCGTATTCCTCTGTAATGACGCTATATAAGGAAGGATATGCCAAAGACGATTGGTCTTGGTATATGAGTTGAAGCCTTAGTTGAATTAAGAAGGTTGTCATGAATATGTTCTATACATAACAATAATCATGAGTCTTCTAAATAAAACAAAAGGAATAACATTGCTTGAAACACAAAGGAATGATGGTAGCCTAGAACACGAGGAGAAATGAAATAATATTGAGTTACATATAGGATGGCTCACGTTCTGTGAAATAAATCGGTTATTTCATATTCTCGACAAACTTGAAAGTTATTGAGAATAATGTAGCGGGTATAAGGCATAATTTTGGTTCATAAAACGGTTATGACCAAAGTTCAATGGTGATTGACTGCGGAAACGTAGGAACGCATTAATCAATAAAATATTTCATTTACACTACAATGGACCATAGCCTAAAATTGCGTCTCAGTCAAATTGGGATTTGAAAGAGAATTGCAATGGGCATGAAGAAGGTTTATTTCGTTGAAGGATGGACTGTAGTACCTCAAGACAGGAACCCTCAACCTTGATTTGATCAAGTGATTTTTTGTGAATGACCAAAATATTGAGTGGGCCTGCAGTTTCATGAAACTGAGTGGGATCTTTGAAGACTTCCGGAAACTTAGAATGCAAATGGCATTTTATGAGTGGGAGCTTTGGGATCATTGTCATTATGTAAGACATAGTAACAATACAATGACTTGATGAAAGTTGAACCACAAATATATGAGTATATGATGGATATATTTGAGTGGGAGCATGATCATTATCTCAGACATGCATGTTATGACATATGTGGAGAATGATCACGTGTATGTATATATGGACATGCGAATGATATATGTATATGGAGAATCATCTCATATGCACATATATGCATTATGATATATATATATATATATAACATAAGGTAGATATAACGCAAGATTACAAGAATCTTCCTTTATACGAAGTACAAAACACATCACACGTTGAAATATATAGTGATAGATACGTATGATGAAACAAAGAAAAGTTGGAATAATCTTCTAGACAAGAAACAGGTTCTTGTAGCTAGAAATTATATAACCGATGAAATCCAAATATCACAAGAAATTTCTTGCTGGAAGAATAGAGATGCACTATGTACAGGGACATGTGATCTCATATGTACTTGGACATATGATTCTACCATATAACATGCATTGTGAATCCATCAACAGAATGAATCAAAAGTTCTTGGAAGAAGAACAGATTCCGATGTGCTTTAGGAGTAAAACACATAATATGAATAAAGTCCATGAATTCAGTATCTGAGGAATACTGAGGACTATGCTCTAAAGTATAGAAAGATAATAGACTTGAATGTAATGCAAGATTACAATTGCAAGCCATATTATGGGCCTATATGGAATTAGAGACATCACCGAAGATATGAAAGAAATGTGAGAAAGATTCACGACTCTAAAAACATAATACTACTTAACTAAAGTAGATGTATCGATAAAAGTTTAGCGTAAGAAGTTTGGACTTCTGGCTGAGTGTATTTCCAAGTATATATGACTATGGATAAGTCTTCTGAAGACTGAACCAAAAGATCACTGAAGGATACTGTGAAATAATAGTCTCACTCTCCCGCGAAACTTATATCCAACCATTATATGATAATGAGTGGCATGTCAAACTAGTTGACCTATACCAGTTGCAAAGGAAACATACGAATCTGAATTGATGCAGTTCGTTGACGAACCCTCTTCCATGAGAAAGCATGATCAATGAACACTTATGCGATAAGCTGATTATGATCGGTAAAAAGCGGCTAGATTATTAGCACTCTAGTGCAAGTGGGAGACTGTTGGATATATGCTCTAGAGGCAAATAATATATGATTATTCCAATATATCTAAGCAAGTTCATAACCAGTTTCATACCGTGCTAGAACTGTATCTGTGAAACAATGATACATGTGTGGTATGGAAAACCCCAGAGTTCGTAGTTAGCCTCTATATCAATATCTAGTTCATGGTCAATATGATGGTCGTGGTTTCACGATCATGGAAAAATTAAGTCTCTTGACTATGAGGTCACCTCACTTCATGAGTGACGTGATGAACATTACCCAAAGAAAGCATTACAGCATGATCAATCTTATGAAGGTTCAGTGTTGTAATTACAGAACATAGTAGACCGTTCCTTTGACCGTGAGTACGTGCATAATTGCTATCTACTCGGATGCTTTGACTTACATCCCACCACCTGACTGAAATATGCGGGTCATAAAGATTGTATCTTGGGTATTCCATGGAGATATGTTGAGGAGTATTGTGACAAGAGAGGGATTTTTCAATCCATGTAATGGATACATACTCGGGTCCCACTCGGTGAGATTCCATCCATAAAGCTGCAGCGTGTGACTAGGTCACGGGGATGAATATCACGGGAACGAGTGAATAAGGATTTCTTCAGAACGAGGTTGAACCAGACATAGGATGTCATTGATCGAATCTCGGAACAATCCAGTATCGCTGACAAAGGGAATGCTATACGACGTTAGGTCCAATCGGTGTTGGTATCCGGAATGCACAGGGGTCATTATGGGCATCCAGGTCCCGCTGATGATCATTGACCGGAGCCTCATCTCGGTCATGACTGGAGTGTTCTCGGACCCTATGGTAACACCCTTAAGGGCTCGATGAAATCGGAGACCTTTTTTCGGAACTATCGGAGTAACCAGAGAATAAAGGAAACAACATTGGAGAAGTTCCATGTTGAACCGAAGGAGTTTCGGAGTGAGCCGGAAGGTGTTCCGGAGCACCGGGAGAAGGAATAATATGTTTTATTTATTAATTAATTGAATTAATAATTAGAAACATTTTATTTATAATTAAAAAGTGCTATGGGCCTTATTAAAGAAAGAGGCCCATTAGGGAAATAAAAGGGAAAAAAGAAAAAGGAAAGAAGAGGGGGGCCATGGGCCCTAGGGCCCATGAGGGTGGCACACCCCTCCCCCCTTTGCCGGCCACCTCTCCCTAGCAAGGTACTTTAGTCCCACCTTGCTAGGGGAGAGGGGTTGACTCCCTCCCCTCTCCCTATATATAGATTGGCAGGGTGCACATATTTAATACACAATAATTCGTCATAAATTCATATTTACTTCGAATTGAGATTGGTTTTCTCCGGTCTTCTCCCCTTCATCGTATCTTCCACTGTGGGCTCCCTAGTTTGAGCTTGTAAGGGAATTGAGGCATCTCTCCTAGAATCGGAGGCCGACGTGCTGTCGAAGCTCCGTCCGGAGGACTGCTTCCGCCACCTTCGCTGGATCGGAGAACGGAGGTTGTCATCGAGTCTCGTACATGTGCGAGTACTACGAGGTGCCACACATTTGGCACTACACCCATCCGGGTGCTCAACATAGCCAGGGGGCTGTGAACTTTGTTCGGCTACATCAACCATGTTTGCGGGAATGTTTCCCGCGCAACTGACTACACCCCGAGGTATGTTATTCCGCACTCCTTTCCGTTACGGTAATACGGCTAGCTAGATCTTGGGATATGGAAACGCTAGTTAGGAAAAATTTGTGTTTTCCGCTGCGCACCCCAACAAGATCATGTATTTATTTATCAGATTGTTGGGGGCATGTTGCCTATCATCTAGTATGATGTTTATCATCTTTGCCACAACTTGTTGTTCTTATTGCTTGTCACTTTGAGCCCGAGTGCCATGATTTCATATCTGAACCCTATGTGTTTGCATGAATATATTTGTGTTGTTGATCCTATCTATGAGTTGTATGCACCTATTATAGTACAGAACCAGCGATCCCAATGGTGACGCCAAAGGAAAGCGTCTAGTAACATTTTGAGAACAATAATCCGGCACGAGAAAACCATCCGGAATGTCATTCCCGATACCCTCGGGTGAGGTTTCTGGGGTCGCTTGCTTAGAAGCGCTGAGAAGAACCCGAGCGTGAGAACCATATAACCGACGCGGAGGATAGGAAGGGTGGTTTCCCGCGCCGCTGCCCACTTAGATGGAACTTGTAGATACGCAGTAAAAGATCGAATAAACTTCGGAATCGTCACAAGGAACAAACGTTACGGTTGACGTGATCAACGGCCTTCCTTATGGCACCACTCTGTTGGGGGTTGCTTCTCGGGCCCTCCTCCTAGCGCCGGGTTGATGTCTGTAACACCCTCAGAATCAGTAACAGTAATCACTATAGTGATTCCACTGTTAGTGATCATTACTGTTGATGATCAAGCCGTGATCACCTTTGATCATAACTCTGTCAATTTCCAACCCGGATAAAATTTTCAAATTGGGTAAATTATAAATTCTCTCCAAGACTTGTGGATTCCTGTCCATCATTTGATCATGGTTAAACCAAGTCCCCCTTAGTCATTAGAATAATCACAAGTCTATGTTGATTGTGAAACAAATGTTGTGGGGTCATCAAAATTGTTTTGAAGGTTAAAATAAAAATGAAATCATAGTTAAACCAACACTGTGGAATCTATTTATAAAATGCCTAGCAATCATTAGGCCATGTTAATATAGTAATGGATATTTTATTAAATTGTTTTAGGAATAATATGAAATGAAATAAATGCTTGGGAATTATTGAATTGCCATGGTAATTATAATAAACAAGTGAAATTTTATATGAACAAAAAAATTGTGAAACCAATTTTATTAAATGCCAAAAAATCAGTAGGTCTTATAACTATTGTAATGTGAAATTATTAAGTTATTTAAATAATGAAATTAAATAAAAACAGTAGCAAAACAATGCCATTTAATATTTTTTAAATAAAAGAAATGCAAATGAATTTATAAATGCCCCAAACTTTTTGTAGCACTGATATGGAGCATAACACTAATTATGGAACCTATTACATATTTTACAAAAATACAAAAATATTTAAAATATATAAACAATAAAGAAAGAATAAAAAAAAGAAAAGAAAGAAAAATCTATACTACGCCGGGGGCGAGGCCCACCCCGGCCCGGTCGCCCCCTTCCTCTCTCCTCTCTCCCCCACTGTTCCCCCTCCCCCACCTCCCCTGTTCCCGCATTGTCGCCGGGGACAGAGTGCGTCGCCGGCCGACCCCTCTCCCCTCACCTGCCCCCCCTCCCAACTACCCCTCGCCCTTGCCGATAACATCAAGCCACCCCCCCTGGAGCTCCCCGGCACCTCCCCCCCTCACCCATGAGCTCCCTCTATCTTCTCCCTCCGGTCCGCGCAGCCAGTGGCCGCAACGCCGCGGACCACGTGGCCAGCGGCCCCCTCCCATCGGGATAAGATGTCCGGCGGCCTCGCCGCGCCCGCTCTCATCACCTGGAGCTGGGAATCATCCCGAGCCGCGCCCTGGAGGTCGTCCGCGTCTCCTTCCTCTACCTCGCCGTCGTCCTCCGCCTTGCCGATTCGCAGACGACGTTGCACCCCCCGGCTTCCTTGAGCTTCCCTCCCGCTCCACTATGAGCGTCCTCGCTTTTCCCCTCTCCCTCCCTTGCGCATCCGCCACCGTAGCCCCTCCGCCCCACACCAGTCGCCGCCGTGGGTGCCATGGCCATGGCGCACGCTCACCGCACCCGTGGCCACACCACGGCCTGCGATGGACACGCCCAAGTCGTGCCCTGCTCGCCTACTTCGCGCGCTGCACCTCCACGCCGCCCCTGCTCTGGGCCGCCGCAGTGAACCCCCTCGCCGGCGGGCACGAGTGGGATTAGCACACGGCTAATCCCTTGTTAAGACTAGGCCATCCTAGCTATCACTGATAGGTGGCCCCCTAGAGTTATTTTGTTTAAAAAGAATGATTTAGTTAACTAACTAGTCTTTGACATGTGGGCCCTCTGATATTTTTGATTTAAATAAAATGAGTTAAATGACTCTGTGTATGACATGTGGGTCCACCCTGTCAGAACTGTTGTGGATAATGTTTTGGAAAATGTTGAAATTTAAATAATAAAAGAAAATCAAGAAATTGCTAGAAAATGATTTAAACTTCAAATATTAATATATTTTAATCCGTATATCAGATCGAAAAACTTTATACATAAAAATTGATCAGAAAAATATAACGAATACGAATACGAATACGCTATCCGTATGTCTACCACCCCCCTCTAACATACCGAACATCGACATTCCCCCCCTTCGGGCCGTCTGTCGATAATTCCCCGTACCGATATATGTTGCCCGGATGTAAAACTTTTGTATACAAAAGTTGCTCAGAACGGATCACCGAGTTCGGATACGATACCCATATCCCCACTACACCCCTCTAACATGCCGAACATCGAACCGTCCCCCTCCGGTACCGTTAGTCTGATAATTGCCCGATACCGATAAACCCTCTGGATGAATTTATTCCGAACACGAATGTTGTTCGGAATAGAGCAACTAACCCGGATACACCACCCACACATGTGTCGGATGTCCACGACACCTCTGGCATGATATCTCCCCCCCTACGGAGACCTTGTCCGATAATCACCCGGAGCTGGCCGTTCATCCCCGGATGAATTCCCGCTCCGAGCAACGTGCATTGCACTGCGTTAGAACACCATTAACATTGTATCTGTCATGTCATGCATCTGTTTGCATTGTTGTGCTTTGTATTTATTGTTTCTTCCCCCCTTAATCTCCGATAGACTCCGCTGCTGTCGACTACACCGTTGCTAAGTACGACTACTTCGTCGACGACTGTACCCCGACAGTCGAGCTTCCAGGAAAGCAGAGCCATTCTCTTCCCCAGATATCGCCTATCTGTCCGTACATTTCTTGCACTAGGCATTGTTACTGCTGGTGCTACGATTACAATCCTATTCAATTACATAGCCTGTTTTTGTCACCCCTTGATGTACCTTCCTTTAATCCTATGCTGTCTATTATTACTTATGCATTATTCAGCAATGAGCCCTGCGCATTGTTAGCTAGGTTTAGAATAGAGGGTCGTGATCACTCTGGGAGTGATCGCGGAAACGATATATTACAACTGCAACAGGTACGGATCAATGCACACACCCTAGGGAACCTACAACGGCGAGACTCTGCCGAGTCGCTTCGAGTTTGACTTACGAGTGGAATGGACTCGTATTTCACTGTCGTCGGCTCAGTAGCGTAGCATCACCGAGATAATACGAGGTTTACCTCTTTAGTTCATTCCACTGATGTCTCTGTCAAACCCTTTTAAGTGTGCCATCGAGGGTGATACCTCCTGGTTTCACTTAATGGTAGGCACTCGAACCAACCGATGTCCTTAAAGGTAAGAAGTCGGGTGACCCAACGATGCCCGCGAGTGGTATTGCGACGGGACGACAGGGAGGGTACGACTAGTGTACCGGTATGCTTGGCCCCTGATCGTTGACCGCGAGAGTTACCAAACCACGAAAGTCGAGCTCCTTCAGGAGCACACGAGAGACAAGGTAAGGAGACGGTTCACCTTGTTGGTAACCGCAGTGACTTGGTGGGACGACCGGGCAGGCACGGATGTACTGGTGGTCCTGGCTGCTGTCGTTGTCCGCGGGTCAGCTAAGTCGAGGCAACGATAACGGTTGTCACGCAGGTTAATTAAAATGCTAAATGGTTCAGTGGATGTCTTGAGTTGGCTATATGCCATGTACGCACTACCTACCCGTGGGAATTACGAGTTATGGGCTCCTCTGCTTCGTAGTGTCGTCCGAGGACTCTTCAGACGTCAGCAGTACTGCGGGCTAATTGCCGGGAAGTGGTGTTGTCTTATTTGCTCGCGCGGTGGTGTCTTATTTGGATTTTCTTTAGCTTCACCGGCCAGTCACACACCGTGCAGGAGTACGTTCGGGTTGGGGTCCAAGGCCCGGCGTACTTAGGATTTAGACCGGCGGATGGCCTCTCTGTTGACTTTGAAAGATGGGCTATGAAGTGTCGGATAGCCTCGGTGGAGCGTTCCCTAACAAGGTTCCCGCCACCCTGGAGATCCGTGCGTGTAGCGTAACACCCCTGCAGGGAAGATTAATCTATTCGGATAGCCGTGTCCACGGTAACTGGACGCTTTATGCTGAAGCTGGATCTTATCACTACAAACTATTATTATTAAACTGTATGGTTCCGGGTTTTCTTCCTCGCTGGGATGTCGAGGAGGGGATCTCGGAGGCATTGATAATTATTACAACTTATTATTATACAATGCTGCAGCAACTTTTGCTGCATTGTTACTTTATGCATTATATAAACTGTTGGCTGATTCTTACCTCATGCTGCAAGACATCGTCGGAAGATGCTAGTCTTCGATAGGCCTAGCTTCTTACCCTTATTCTGATTTCTATCTTGCAGTCCACTATATACAACCTCTTCTTTCCGTTGATACAATGCATAATGCTTAGTAGCGGACGTAGGACTCGCGGGTATGCTAGATACTCACCTGCTTTATTTTTCCCTTTTACTGTTTTGCCTGATCGGCTGCTGCAGTCCACGTTGGAGCCTTGGAGTCCAGGAGCAGGAGATCCCTGATGCCGACCACCGCAACATGAAGATCCCCGATGCCTTCTACGACGTTGAGTTCCCCTTTGACCAGGAGTAGTTTGGAGGTTCCCAGGCAGGAGGCCTCGCCTTTTCGATCGTTGATGTTTTTGTGCTAGCCTTTTTAAGGCAACCTTGTATTCTTGTGTCTGTACTCAGATACTATGGCTTCCGCTGACTTTGTGCTCTCGAGCTGTTGTATTCGAGCCCTCGTGGCCCCTGGCTTGTATTAAACCGTTTGTATTATTTTATTTGTAGAGTTGTGTTGTGATATCTTACCGTGAGCCCCTGATCTCGATTGTGTACCTTGCGTGTATGATTACTGTACACGGTCTGATTTTGGGGGCGTCACAAGTTGGTATCAGAGCCGACTTCCTGTATGAAGCCCCTAACCACTCCTCGGTCGAAGTCGAGTCTAGTATTTGCAAAACTACTTGCTAACTTAATGTTTGGCTTACGGGCCCACATTGATGTCACTACGTGTGATATCTTTGGTATTAGGATCTTTTTCTCCGTACCTATGCTCTGGGACTCTGCTCTCTTATCCTTGCTGGTAAAGTTTTAATTACTCTGACTTAGGTTCACGTACCTCCTTCCTTCCGAAGACCTCTGCATTCCCGATGATCGACTGATTCACCTGAAGATTCCGAAGATTTCTCTCCGATAAATTCCCGAGAACCTACGTGTTCATCGCCTTGCAATCCCCCTGCCATCGATAAGTCCTTGTGGATAGTTACATCCACCTCCCGATTTGGAAAACAAAATTGCCTTGTACTTAAGCATCAAATTATTCCGATGCTTCCATCACCCGATGCCTTTGCATTCTTGCTCCTTCTAGTTGAGTGCCGATACTCACACCAGATTCTTTGCGAACCACCTGACCTTTGGTGGATTATTATCCGAATAATCTTATATGGCTTCTTCCATGTGTTAATTGGATTCATCATTTGTAATACCATCTTTGTAATTCTATGATTTGTGTTATCATCGACAACCTCCCTTGACTTCCTGCCAATACAAACTTGGTCGTGTATATTGTGTTCTGCTTTCCTTGGGAAAGCCATACACCTGATACTTGTGTATCATCACATTTTCCTTTCCACTGGTCTGTTTGACCTTTCTTGTGATGTATCTTATCTAAGCAGTGAAATTCCCTGCTTATGTAAACACTTTGGTGTGCTACATTGTCTGTACAACCATTTATGATTGTTGATCACTTTTCAGTGACCACCGATGGACGAGAACTTTGCCAATTGGTCCTCCTCGTCTTAACGAGCAGTAAAATGGTTCTCTTCGTCCCTCGCCCTTGGCACTGATGATGTTGCCGACATAGTTGACAAATTGTTCTCTGACAAACCTTGCATCGTGCTCGCATGGAATGTCGCCACCCTTCTTACCTTCTGTGGGCCCATAACCCACAGTTCCACAGGACCGAAACCTGACTCTTGTCATCTACCTTGTGATATTCGGCCCGATATCATGCTTATGCCCGGTGCTCTAGACCCCTTTTCAACATCCGTTTTCGGCATCGAATGCATGCCTATCCGCTTGAAACTTCTCATACCTTTATTGTTTTTTCTCGATGTGTTCCCCTGAGTTAAACTCAGAAGATATTTTTTTACCCCATTTCCTTGGACGACCCCGGTTGATTAACCTGGTACCGATCCGCCCCCTTAAGCCTTACCTCTTACCCTGTTCATAAGTGCGGTGAAGCCCCCGACGAAAGGATGAAAACCATCGAGATGCACCGATGTCGTGCAGTGGAGGCCTCAATGTGAAGGATTAATTTCTTCGGGTAGGACAACAAGAACCAAAAGATTTGTTAAAAGGAGAAACCAAAACTCTACCCCTTACACTACTTTTAATTCTCGGGACGAGAATTCTTTGTAGTGGTGGAGATTTGTAAAACCCTCAGAATCAGTAACAGTAATCACTACAATGATTCCACTGTTAGTGATCATTACTGTTGATGATCAAGCCATGATCACCTTTGATCATAGCTCTGTCAATTTCCAACCCGGATAAAATTTTCAAATTGGGTAAATTATAAATTCTCTCCAAGACTTGTGGATTCCTTTCCATCATTTGATCATGGTTAAACCAAGTCCCCCTTAGTCATTAGAATAATCACAAGTCTATGTTGATTGTGAAACCAATGTTGTGGGGTCATCAAAATTGTTTTGAAGGTTAAAATAAAAATGAAATCATAGTTAAACCAACACTGTGGAATCTATTTATAAAATTCCTAGCAATCATTAGGCCATGTTAATATAGTAATGGATATTTTATTAAAGTGTTTTAGGAATAATATGAAATAAAATAAATGCTTGGGAATTATTGAATTGCCATGGTAATTATAATAAACAAGTGAAATTTTATATGAACAAAAAATTGTGAAACCAATTTTATTAAATGCCAAAAAATTAGTAGGTCTTATAACTATTGTAATGTGAAATTATTATGTTATTTAAATAATGCAATTAAATAAAAACAGTAGCAAAACAATGCCATTTAATATCTTTTTAAATAAAAAAAATGCAAATGAATTTATAAATGCCCCAAACTTTTTGTAGCACTGATATGGAGCATAACACTAATTATGGAACCTATTACATATTTTACAAAAATACAAAAATATTTAAAATATATAAACAGTAAAGAAAGAATAAAAAAAGAAAAGAAAGAAAAACCTATACTATGCCGGGGGCGAGGCCCACCCCGGCCCGGCCGCCCCCTTCCTCTCTCCTCTCTCCCCCACTGTTCCCCTCCCCCACCTCCCCTGTTCCCGCACTGTCGCCGGGGACAGAGTGCGTCGCCGGCCGGCCCCTCTCCCCTCACCTGCCCTCCCTCCCAATTGCCCCTCCCCCTTGCCGATAAGATCAAGCCACCCCCCCTGGAGCTCCCCGGCGCCTCCCCCCCTCACCCATGAGCTCCCTCTATCTTCGCCCTCCGGTCGCGCCGCTAGTGGCCGCGCCACCGCGGACCACGTGGCCAGCGGCCCCCTCCCGTCGGGACAAGATGTCTGGCGGCCTCGCCGCGCCCGCTCTCATCACCTGGAGCTGGGAATCATCCCGAGCCTCGCCCTGGAGGTCGTCCGCGTCTCCTTCCTCTGCCTCGCCGTCGTCCTCTGCCTTGCCGATTCGCAGACGACGCTGCACCCCCCGGCTTCCTCGAGCTTCCCTCCCACTCCACTGTGAGCGTCCTCTCTTTTCCCCTCTCCCTCCCTTGCGCATCCGCCACCTCCGCCCCTCCGCCCCACACCAGTCACCGCTGTGGGTGACATGGCCATGGCGCACGCTCACCGCACCCGTGGCCACGCCACGCCCTGCGATGGACACGCCCGAGTCGTGCCCTGCTCGCCTACTTCGCGCGCTGCACCTCCACGCCCCCCTGCTCCGGGCCGCTGCCGTGAACCCCCTCGCAGGCGGGCACGAGTGGGATTAGCCCACGGCTAATCCCCTGTTAAGACTAGGCCCTCCTAGCTATCACTGACAGGTGGCCCCCTAGTGTTATTTTGTTTAAAAAATGATTTAGTTAACTAACTAATCTTTGACATGTGGGCCCTCTTATATTTTTGATTTAAATAAAATGAGTTAAATGCCTCTGTGTATGACATGTGGGTCCACCCTGTCAGCACTGTTGTGGATAATGTTTTGGATAATGTGGAAATTTAAATAATAAAAGAAAATCCAGAAATTGCTAGAAAATGATTTAAACTTCAAATATTAATATCTTTTAATCCGTATATCAGATCGAAAAACTTTATACATAAAAATTGATCAGGAAAATATAATGAATACGAATACGCTAGCCGTATGTCTACCACCCCCCTCTAACATACCAAACATCGACATTCCCCCCTTCGGGCCGTCTGTCGATAATTCCCGGTACCGATATACGTTGCCCGGATGTAAAACTTTTGTATACGAAAGTTGCTCAGAACGGATCACCGAGTTCGGATACGATACCCATACCCCCACCACACCCCTCTAACATGCCGAACATCGAACCGTCCCCCTCCGGTACCGTTAGTCCGATAATTGCCCGATACCGATAAACCCTCCGGATGAATTTATTCCGGACACGAATGTTGTTCGGAATAGATCAACTAACCCGGATACACCACCCACACATGTGTCGGATGTCCACGACACCTCCGGCATGATATCTCCCCCCCTCCAGACACCTTGTCCGATAATAACCCGGAGCTGGCCGTTCATCCCCGGATGAATTCCCGCTCCGAGGAACGTGCATTGCACTGCGTTAGAACACCGTTAACATTGCATCTGTCATTTCATGCATCTGTTTGCATTGTTATGCTTTGTACTTACTGTTTCTTCCCCCCTTAATCTCCGATAGACTCCGCTGCTGTCGACTACACCGCTGCTGAGTACAACTACTTCGTCGACGACTGTACCCCGACAGTCGAGCTTCCAGACAATCAGAGCCATTCTCTTCCCCAAATATCTCCTATCTTTCCGTACATTTCTTGCACTAGGCATTGTTACTGCTGCTTCTACGATTACAATCCTATTCAATTGCATAGCCTGTTTTTGTCGCCCCTTGATGTACCTTCCTTTAATCCTATGTTGTCTATTATTACTTATGCATTATTCAGCAGTGAGCCCTGCGCATTGTTAGCTAGGTTTAGAATAGAGGGTCGTGATCACTCTGGGAGTGATCGCGGAAACGATATATTACAACTGCAACAGGTACGGAGCAATGCAGACACCCTAGGGAACCTACAACGGCGAGACTCTGCCGAGTCGCTTCGAGTTTGACATACGAGTGGAATGGACTCGTATTTCACTCTCGTCGGCTCAGTAGCATAGCATCACCGAGATAATACGAGGTTTACCTCTTTAGTTCATTCCGCTGATGTCTCTGTCAAACCCTTTTAAGTGTGCCATCGAGGGTGATACCTCCTGGTTTCACTTAATGGTAGGCACTCGAACCAACCGGTGTCCTTAAAGGTAAGAAGTCGGGTGACCCAACGATGCCCGCGAGTGGTATTGCGAAGGGACGACAGGGAGGGTACGACTAGTGTACCGGTGTGCTTGGCCCGTGATCGTTGGCCGCGAGAGTTACCAAACCACGAAAGTCGAGCTCCTTCAGGAGCACACGAAAGACAAGGTAAGGAGACGGTTCACCTTGTTGGTAACCGCAGTGACTTGGTGGGACGACGGGGCAGGCACAGATGTACTGGTGGTCCTGGCTGCTGTCGTTGTCCGCGGGTCAGCTAAGTCGAGGCAACGATAACGGTTGTCACGCAAGTTAATTAAAATGCTAAATGGTTCAGTGGATGTCTTGAGTTGGCTATATGCCATGTACGCACTACCTACCCGTGGGAATTACGAGTTATGGGCTCCTCTGCTTCGTAGTGTCGTCCCAGGACTGTTCAGATGTCAGCAGTACTGCGGGCTGATTGCCGGGAAGTGGTGTTGTCTTATTTGCTCGCGCGGTGGTGTCTTATTTGGATTTTCTTTAGCTTCACCGGCCAGTCACACACCGTGCAGGAGTACGTTCGGGTTGGGGTCCAAGGCCCGGCATACTTAGGATTTAGACCGGCGGATGGCCTCTCTGTTGAGTTTGAAAGATGGGCTATGAAGTGTCGGATAGCCTCGGTGGAGCGTTCCCTAACAAGGTTCCCGCCACCCTGGAGATCCGTGCGTGTAGCGTAACACAAGTGCACCCCTGCAGGGAAGATTAATCTATTCGGATAGCCGTGTCCACGGTAACAGGACACTTTATGCTGAAGCTGGATCTTATCACTACAAACTGTTATTATTAAACTGTATGGTTTCGGGTTTTCTTCCTCGCTCGGATGTCGAGGAGGGGATGTCGGAGGCATTCATAATTATTACAACTTATTATTAGACAATGCTGCAGCAACTTCTGCTGCATTGTTACTTTATGCTTTATATAAACTGTTGGCTAATTCTTACCTCATGCTGCAAGACATCGTCGGAAGATGCTAGTCTTCGATAGGCCTAGCTTCTTACCCTTATTTTGATTTCTATCTTGCAGTCCACTATATACAGCCTCTTATTTTCGTTGATACAATGCATAATGCTTAGTAGCGGACGTAAGACTCGCGGGTATGCTAGATACTCACCTGCTTTATTTTTCCCTTTTACTGTTTTGCCTGATCGGCCGCTGCAGTCGACGTTGGAGCCTTGGAGTCCAGGAGCAGGAGATCCCCGAAGCCGACCACCGCAACATGAAGATCCCCGATGCCTTCTACGACGTTGAGTTCCCCTTTGACCAGGAGTAGTTTGGAGGTTCCCAGGCAGGAGGCCTCGCCTTTTCGATCATTGATGTTTTTGTGCTAGCCTTCTTAAGGCAACCTTGTATTCTTGTGTCTGTACTCAGATACTATTGCTTCCGCTGACTTTGTGCTCTCGAGCTGTTGTATTCGAGCCCTCGTGACCCCTGGCTTGTATTAAACAGTTTGAATTATTTTATTTGTAGAGTAGTGTTGTGATATCTTACCGTGAGTTCCTGATCTCGATCATGTACCTTGCGTGTATGATTACTGTACACGGTCTGATTTTGGGGGCGTCACAATGTCCAACCCTTGCCTGGTTCCAGGAGTCTACGGCGATGCTGCCCCCGGTACACCTTCTGGAAGGGTTTCTCCCGGAAGGGCACGGTCCGGGGGCTGTGCGGGACGGCAAACACACAGGGTTCCTGGTTGCTTCGTGTGTATGGAGGTTGCTGGTGACGTCGAAATGGCAATGAGCTGATGCGAGCAAACACAGGTGTTTACCCTGGTTCGGGTCGTCCGGAGACTAAAATCCCTACTCCTACATGTCTGATCTTCCTTGATGGTGATGGAGTAGAATATAGTACAAGGTGATCTTCAAGGAGAATATACCCTATGCTACACTCCACTACGCTCTTCTCCTTTTGGTGGAAACTAGCAACCCTCTCAAGGGAAGTCCTTGAGAGGCCTCCCGAGAAGTTCTAAGGATGAACTCCTGCTCCTCCTTTCTTTGGATTCATCCAGAGATGCCTCCACTCAAGTGATGACCGCTCCCTTCTCTGGTTCTTCCTTCTTTTCATTTATCCTTCTTGCCTCTCTTTGTTCTCCTCCTCTCGATCCATCCCCCCTTTTCTCCTTTTGCTGATGTCGTTGGCGTCTGACTTTTATAGAGCAAGGGGCTCGCCAAAGTCCCACTGATAGCTACAGTCAGGGTGATTATCTTATACTTGTGGACGCGACGGGTTCTGTAGCCTTCCGGGAAGCTCACGTGGCGTCGCGGGATGGCTGGAGCATGCATGGGCTGAGTAGTCGCGAGGTAGTCCGCCAATTGTTCACAGCGTCCTGTTAGCGGTGCATGCTCGTCTTCTACTGCATTGAATGCGCTGTGCTTCCTGTCGGGCGCTAGGAACCAGCTGGATGGCTCCAATGTTCCAGAAGTGGTGCGAGGCACTCCTCCATGCGTCTTGCAAGGCGTTCCCTGCATCTCCTTGTCGGAATCCTCCAGGGTTGCTCCTGAACTGTCCATGAGGCGCTGCCGAAACCCAGGGGAACGACGTACCCCAGTATCCGGTTACTAATAGTAGCCCCGGGGCTCGTCTTCTGATGAAGGCATCCCAAAATCGAAGTCGAGTCGTCCGAGAAGATCTTTTATTCTTTGCACCGACTGTAATGTCACGGGGATAGAGTAGGTCGTGCCACGTGGTGCGTATCCAGTCGGGTTTGACGAATGATGATCATGCCCCTGCAAAAGATGGCAAGACTCGAGGTAATGCAGTGGCTGCCCCACGGTAATTTAATATTTCTTACGGCAGAGTAGAAAATTACTCCCCTGCGATTTTCCGTTGGGTATTTAAGCGAACAGGTGTGAAATGGAGGGATCCATTCCCCTTCTCCGTCTTCCACCATCCCCCAACACTCTGGGTGCAGCGGCTGAGGCGATCTTGGGAGTGCGAGGTGACGGCTTGGGCCGAGGCGGCGCGGCGGTCCGGCGCGGTCGTGGTCGAGGCCACGGCGGGGCGGCGTCTTCGGCTTTGACGAGGGCGCAGACGGCGGTGTCGGCCCACGAATTCTTCGTGCCGGCGACCGAACTTAGTGCGGTTGGCTTCGCTTGTCAGAGACGTTCGCGAAGGCAATGGCGGGCCGCAAGCATCAGGGCCTGTACCTCCGGATGGAGGGTTGTCCGCATGGCTCCTCGTGGATGGCCGCAGTCTTCGGTGGCGACGACGCCATGTACCTGGACCAAGGATGGGCGGCAGTTGTCTGCTAGAGGAACATCCAGCAGTTACAGGCCATCCTCTTTCGCTTCGATGGCCAGGAAACCATGTTCTTGAAGGTCTTCCATCCATGGGGACCCCGCGTGGAGTGCTGTGCAGAGGTCATAGTCGATGGCTTTCGTTCTGATGACTCGTCGGCTGGGGCTGGTGCTAGCTACTCTAGTTTTGAGCAGGACGTTGATGTCAAGCCGCCAACCAAGCGAGTAAGCCAGTAGGACAAGGAAAATAGGCTCAAGCATAAGTCGAGCTTCACCACATAGGACTAGGTTAGATTCTTCCTTTGTCTTTGGTGATGCTCGTCAAGATGTGGGACGAGTGCCAATTATCTCAGCATGAGCACACATGTAGAAGTACTAATTCCTTGTAATCCTTGGTCTTGTACTCCTTTTGATGTAGAACAAAAATCATCTTGTAATGCTTGGTGTTGTACTCCTTTTGACTGTAGAGCGGAAATCATCTTGTAATGCTTGATGTTATTAGCATATATTTGAAAGTCCTCCGATTTGCTTATTCATTGAGAGTACTTCAATGTTGGGGGTTGCTTCTCGGGCCCTCCTCCTAGCGCCGGGTGTCGGGGGTTTATGCCTAGTCCTTGCCTGGTTCCAGGAGTCGGGGATAACAGCGGAGAAGCTGCCCCGGGTACACCTTCTGGAAGGGCTTCTCCCGAAAGGGCACGACTTGGGTCTCGTGCTGGACGGGGAACACGCAGGGTTCCCGGTTGCTTCGTTTGTATGGAGGTTGCTGGTGGCTTCGAAACGACAATGAGCTCATGCGAGAAAACACAGATGTTTACCCAGGTTCGGGCCGTCTGGAGACTAAAAGCCCTATTCTTGCATGTCTGATGTTCCTTGATGGTGATGGAGTAGAATACAGTACAAGGTGATCTTCAAGGAGAAGATACCCTATGCTACACTCCACTACACTCTTCTCCTTTTGGTGGAAAATAGCTACCCTCTCAAGGGAAGTCCTTGAGAGGCCTCCCGAGAAGTTCTAAAGATGAACTCGTCCTCCTTTCTTTGGATTCATCCAGAGATGCCTCCTCTCAAGTGATGACCGCTCCCTTCTCTGGTTCTTCCTTCTTTTCGTTTCTCCTTATTTCCTCTCTCTCTTCTCCTCCTCTCGATCCATCCCGCATTTTCTCCTTTTACTGATGTGGTTGGCGTCTCCCTTTTATAGAGCAAGGGGCTCGCCATAGTCCCACTAATAGCTACAATAAGGGTGATTATCTTATACTTGTGTACGTGAGGGGTTCTGCAGCCTTTCGGGAAGCTCCTGTGGCGTGGCGGGGATGACTGGAGCATGCATGGGCGGAGTAGGTGTCAGGGAGCCCGACAGGTGTTGGCATCCTCCTGTCAGCGGTGCATGCTTGTCTTCTAGCGCATTGAATGCACTGTGCTTTCTATCGGGAGGTAGGAACCAGCTGGATGGCTCCAACCTCCCGGAAGTGGTGCGAGGAACTCCTCCATGCGTCTTGCAAGGCGTTCCCGGCATCTCGTGAACTGTCCAGGAGGCGCTGCCGGAACCCAGGGACACGGGGTACTTTCGGGTGGATGGACCAACCCATAACCTGGCATTAGGATCTATGGACCGACTCACCTAAGGAAGTGTAAGGCCCGATATGCGGTACTGTTCCAGATCTAGATGTTTATATCCAGATTCGAGAACAAAGCACATATCGGTCCCACTGCCACATATGACATAGCCATATGCCCCGGATTTCCAACATGATATTACAACATTATAGATACAAGTATACAACATCTCATACAATCGGCATACAACTGCCTTAATACAATACAACAACGGAAGATACATGTCTGAGTACAGACTACAATCAAATGCCTACTGGCAAAGAGAAAATCGTCGATCCCCACAACCACACGGGTCCAGGCCCTCCGCCGGGATCCGCCTAACTAGTCGTCGTCGAGTCTCAACGGGAAACATCGATCACCATACCTGTTGTCGATCAAGAACCCTGAAAAGAGTTTGGGGGTAGTATCATGAGTACAGAAGTACTCAGCATCCAACTGTAGTGGTCAACTGACCCAGCAAGGACTTCATCACTCGTCATTCTAGGACAACTAGTAGTTTACAGTAAGGGAGGGGTAAGTGGTGAGGTTGCTGCCGCACTAGCATTTATGAAGTGGCTAACAATCTAGAGAGTAAGATAAGAAGACAAGAATTTGATGAGGAATCGCCTCCAACAAGTCTGCTATCAACTAGTTACGCAAGCATAACACCTATCCTATCCTTTTCCTCCTCTTTGCATCCCGACGAAGAAGAAGAAGTCAAGGCACACACACGTTGATCAAGTTATATTAAGATTATCTCAGTTGTTGTTGTCTATGAACAAGGAGTAGGTCTCAAGTCGTCCATAACCGTGGACACGGCTTATCGAAAAGATTTAACCCTGCAGGGGTGTACCAACTGCCCATTACAAGGCTCCGCACGCACTCCCATCTCTCTCAGTTGCTACCCATCACAGGCAACCATTTTATGATTTAGTTCGAAGAGATCCGAAACGACAGGTCCCTCTAGCTAACAACGAACAAATCCGGGTGGCCCCCGGGGATTCGACACCCAATCCAAAAGTTGGCCACGCTCTCGGATCGGACTCTTCCGTCTGGCCAAGGTCAAGGTAACTGATCCTATCACATGTGGGCAGGCCTCTAGCTCGCTAGTGTGGACCAACAGAGAAACCATGTTTCCGCTGGCCCGGGTTGTTTTTAAAAGGATATCTGCTAGGGGGGACCCGAAAGACATATATGCATGGTTTCAAATGGTAAATCAGCTTGGGCCACCTCTAGAAATGTTTGAAGCTAGATAGGTAAGAAAAGGGGACCCCATAAAATCCCACACGCGGTTAGGCACTCTCAGTCTTAAAACCAATACCCGGAACTCGGATCCTAGGTGACTCGAATGAAACAAAGCGTCGGTGTGGGATAGCCCAGACCTTCCATCCTTCGTCGAATATAGTCAACATTATAATAATCATATCATCAACAACAATATAATAATGTGATAGCCCAAAACCAAGCAGTATTTGGGTAACATCGTAGCATCCTAAGCATGCATACTAAGAAGGGGCTGAGCAACGAGCAATTGTAACATATTAGTACAAGGTATGCTGGGAGGGTACATGGCTGTATCGGTTTCAAAGAGGCTGTAAACATGTGGTAGGATCAAACATCGAACCTATCCTATACTAGCATGCAAACCGCTGGTTGAAATAGAATGGATCATAAGTAATGTATAGTCCTTGCCTGTTGATAAGTCGGGTTCCGAAGGTGTAGTTGATCGCAAGCTCGCAACGTCTCCGAGAGGTACCCACGGAAGCACACAAGACGGTAAACAATGGAAAGTAATCAACGAGAAAGCATCTATTACTACGAAGCAAACACAAGAAAACATCAACAAGAAGGCAACACGAGACATCACACCTTCCGTCGAGAGCGGTTACTAACATGTTAAGTGGAATACTCGTCACACACGACGATACCACACGTTTACAAGGGTTCAAATTGTTTAGCTACACAAGATGAACAAAGGTTGTTAACATGGCATCTCACTCAAGCATGGCATAGCAAACAAACATGACAAGAGGTGACGCATAAAGTAAACTATCTATGCTAGTCAATTTAAGTGAGGCACAACCTAAACATGGCATAACACAAAGTACCCCACGACAATTAAAGGATTTGGTACTGTTCTGCCCTAAACCATATTTTAGGTTGGTTAACAGCAGCAAACAATAGCATAAACATAAAGTACACAAAAAACTAATCAAGTTACATATAAAGCACACTCCAAACGGAGTTACGGTTAAAAAGATACAAGCAAAACAAGTTTGGAACACAATCTGCCAACATCAGGAAGCACACTTTAGAGCATTGCATAAATATGATAATGGATGCAAACATTCTCACAGATGATATGCAACTAAAGTAGACATGGCAGGGAAGGCATGGCAAAAATAATCATGCAAATAGGCATCATGAACAACTAGTTATAGCCCATGCAAAATGCAATAAAACATTACTGGTCTAGGACTTAGTGAAAATCAGGAAAACATGGCATAAACTGTTATTTTTATGCTATATAAACAGGAGAAAAACTATATGCAAATGTGAAGAAACATGACATAGCAATATATGAGCATGGAGTAGGCATGATGGTGATCAGGCACAAACAAGAATCAAGGTCATATGCATCACAGATCAAAAGATATTAAGCATGCAACATGGCATCAGAAAGTTACAGACTTGGTGAAAAATAGAGGTGGCTGTCAAAAACAGTGGCATAGCAACTTTGGAGCTCAATAACTATATGAGCAGCAAGCATATCATTACAATGCAATACATATAATGGAAGTAGACATGATGCTTAACAGTATGCAACAAGAATCAATGAAATAGGCCTCATGGATGTGTCACAATCATCAATATAACTTGCAATAAAATAATAACAACAGCACTCTAACAGGAAATAAGTAGCAGTTAACAGCCTGGTGCCCACTTCAACAGTGATTAACAACATCAAGATGGCCTTAAATCAAAATGCTCACAAAGATAAACTGAAGTACACACAATTCTAAACAATTTTCCTTTTGGGCGCAACATGATCTAGGCTACGGTTTAAATGCAAATCTACTCGCAAAACAACACCAGCAACACAATATCTCTAGACTTACAAAAAATCAAAGATCTCAGGAAAAAGAAAAAAAAAGGCCTCACCCCACATGGGCTCGGCGCAAGGAGGCGGAGAGGAGCCGGCTGGGCCGTGCCCGCTGGGCTGCTGGCGCTAGAGGCTGGCTGCTGGGCCGGCTGGATCTGGGCACGCCGGCCCACCACGGCAGCGGCGGTGGATGCCCGATCCAGGCCGGATCGGGTCTGGGTGGCGGCTGCCGGCCACCGGCGGTGAGGCAGGAGTCAAGGGAGGGCGCTGGGGCGACGTGACGGAGGGCAGTGCCGGTGGCGGCCGGACCGCGCCGAGAGGAGGTCGACGGTGGAGCTCCCGAGCGCGCCGGCTCGAGCTCGGATGGGCGGCGGGCTCCGTGGCGGCTGGCTGGTCCGGCGACGACCTACAGAGAGAGGGGCGACGAGGTGAGAGGAGAGGGAGAGGAGGAGGATGTGGGAGGAAGGAGAGGAGGCGCGGCGGCTGCCGGAGTTGCGGACGGCAGCTGCTTCCCACGGAGGTGGTGGGGTGCTGCGGCGTGGAGGTTTAGGAGAGAGGTTGGTGGAGGCTTGGTGCAATCTGGGCCGTTGGATCGGCCGATCCGACGGTCCGGATCGCAGGGAAGGCAAAAATCTGAAAATAGGGTTTTTGGACGAAATTGGGGCTATTCTGAGGGGGGTGGCTGCAATTTTTAGGCTAGGGTAACCCTAGAAAAGGGTGGGAGAGTGGTGGTCTTTATATAGCCCAGGTGGATGGCAGTTTGCAGAAACTTCCCCGGTTTTCCTCTCGCGCGCGCGTTGTTTACGTTCCTGACCGCCGGGGGTCCGCAGGACCTCCGATTCGGGTAAAACTTCGAACTGCGCGATCAGCGCGTCGAGCCGACGGCGTTCACCTCGCGTTGGAACCGTTCCGCGAACACTTTCCAGCGCGCTATAAAAATTACCCATTTACTTATTAAACGGGGTTTTTCGTTCCGTTGGCTGCGGCATGGTCTCGTGCGGGTTTTCGCGACGGTGATCGGGCGTAACCTGGTGTCGCAAAGGTCGAGTGTCAGGGTGGCAAGGGCCGGTCTCTGTCCACTTGGGGCCCAGAAGCCGGTTCTGTCGAATTGGGATATCGGGTCCTGATCGGGTCTATCCACATCTTCATCGGCAGGATGGACGAATATGAGCCAGGGCCATATCCTGAAGTCCCCATCGAAACCTTGAGTCGGCGACATGCCGGCTCCAAATACGCTTTCGTTGGATTCATTGATAATTCTCTATAGCCAGAGCGCTCTTTCGAGTCCCCAATGCATGACGCCTCAGAAGAACTAATAGATGCCGACTTATACCCTAGTGAAGGAAGCTTCTCAGATGAGGGGTCCATCCGATCCGTGGGGAGCAATTGGCTCGGCACCGGTGTGCCTAACTAAGACCCGGATTATCCTCACTTTGAGCCTCCATACTGTGCCACGGTGTTCATGGCTGACATTGGAGGACAGGGGAGTCGGGCAGCCCAAAATCAAGGCGCAGAGAAGGCTGCCAGCGCGGCTCCTAATCAAGGTAGGGAGCCGGCAGCCCGTCCATCAGGGCAAGTCCCCACTGGAGCAGAAGCCCTCACAGATGCCTTGAACTCTCTTGACGAGGCCTTGGCCATGACGGTGACAACGGAGAACCAGGAGGCCTGGAGGACAAGGGTCAACAGACTTAAGGCACAGGTAGCAAGCTTACGTAGGGAGATCGACGCCGAAAAAGAGCAAATGGCCGAGAGAGAAGCCCAGCTCGTTCAAGAAGCCAGACGCCTTCGGGAAGAGTCGAAACTGATAGAGGCCCAGCGACTAAGCCTCGCCCATACGGGTCCACAAGGATATGCGAGTCGGCTCCCCCCCAACTACCAAGGTCGAGCGCTATTCCACAGCCTTGACCAATTGACTCCCCCGGGATTCACTCCACCTAGACAGCCGGCTCCTCCGCCACGCCCAGATCATTTCCATACACCTTCTCATCACTTAAATAACCCCATGTCCAATCTCATGGCGGCAACTCGCTTCCTCACCAACGCTCCAATTCAGGGGGACACTCCAGAAAATCGCGCCACTCGAGAAGTTGTCGACTTTCTCAAGACTGCGATCACACAGCAGGCTTAATATTCACAAGGGGTCCCATACGTACACGGGACCCCATATCAAAGTATGAGCCGGCAAGCAGAGTCGCCGGTTCCTGGAGCCTCGAGTAGCCATCGCCATCATGGAGCACAGCCACCTAAGAAACCTAAGGGGGCACTGAGAATTATGGACCTACCGGCTCCTAACATCAACCGCCGTATAGAGCCGACGGTCCAATTCCCACCTCAAGATCAACACACCGAGTTCATCAGCAGATCCATAGGTAACCGGTGTTTGGTGTCGTCCTTGAGGAACACACGCTTTCCCCCAGATTTCAAGGAACCGCGTAAGATTCCAAACTATACAGCTGACATGGACCCGGTGGCTTTGATCAAAAGCTACGACCTCGCCATGGATATGCTGCAAGCCAGCGAAGAAGTTTGTGCCTGCTACTTCACAGTGATGTTGGAAGGACCGGCTCGTACATGGTTCAAAAACCTCCCAGAGAACTCCATCACCTCCTGGAAGGATCTCAAACAGAAGTTTATCAAGAATTTCCAAGGAACCTGCCGGCGAGCCACCACAATCGTCGACTTGGAGAACTGCGTCCAGAAGGAAGGAGAGTCGGCCCTGAGCTGGGCACGATGAGTCGCAGACATAGTTAACTCCTCGGAAACCATCACATCTCAGACAGCAGTGATTGTCTTGGAAAGAAAATGCAAGTTTGAGCCCTTGGTACATAAACTTGGCCGACTCAAGAGGACGGTCAGTAACATGGGAGAGCTCATGAATGTGATCATCAATTATGCCGAGTCTGACAAAACCAAGGACACTGATCCAAAAGAGGATAAAGCCGCCCAGAATAAAAAGAACAATGGCAAAGGATCCCAGAGCTAGAACCAATACACCTAGCGTCGACTCGATCAGACTTCTTCCCACTTAGTTGCGAACACAAACGTCGGCTTCCAAAGGCAGAAGTAGGGGAGAAACAACTACCGCAAGCTGGATGGAGGCTTCCGACTCCCAAGAAGCTTTGAAGAAGCTATGAAAAGGCCTTGCCCAACACATAGTAAACCCGGCCTTCCAGCCAACCACACCTGGGAAGATTGCAACTTCATGAAATAGTTCGCACGGCGTGGAGGCCAGGGACCTCCCGGGTCAGGTGGAGGAGCCTCCCAGAACAACAATAACCAAGATTTTGGGCATCAAAGAGCCGGCGCAGCACCTCAACACCAAGGATCCAGGGGAGGAGGGCAGGAAAACCAGTCAGGACTCGCTGGATTCCAAGCAAACCCAAAACAGCTCCAAGACCACTCAGCCTACCGCGTCTTCACCACCAGTAGCCGTCGGAGGGACAAGAAGCTGCAGCAGAGAGCCGCCATGTATGTGGTCATGGAGCCGGCTTGTCTAAGGTGGCTTAACTGGTCTGAACAGTCAATCACCTGGACAAGGGATGACCACCCCCCAATGCTACACGCTTGACAAAGTGCTCATGGACGGAGGAAGCAGTATCAATATCCTTTACTACAAGACTTTCCGCAGGATGGGATTGACTCACAAACATCTACAACCCTCCAACACTGTTTTCCATGGAATAGTCCCACACAAATCGGCACATGTGATAGGCAAGATCTATTTGGAGACGGCCTTTCGGACCTCTGAAAATTTTCGCTCTGAGATCCTACCCTACGAGGTGGTAAAACTCGAGAGCCCATATCATGCCATCTTGAGCAGACCGGCTTACGCCAGGTTCATGGCTCGGCCATGCTATGTCTATCTGAAGCTAAAGATGTCGGGTCCTTTCGGCCCAATCACGGTAGATGGGAGCCGGACCAGGGATACAAAATGCGATGAACAACACGTCAAGTTTGCCGAGTCCTCATGTGCCAAGGAGGACTTGAAAGCTTACCAAGAGAAGGTAGATCCAGCAGACTCCACCATCCTGAAGAAACCGACTCCTGACAATAACCCCAAGTTCGAACCGGCTCAGGACACAAAGAAAGCTGACTTTGTCCCTGGTGTCGCTTCCCAGGAGTTCATCATTGGGACAGGGTTTTCTGATAGATAGGAAAGCGCGCACATTGAGTTCCTCCATGAGAATCGGGACATTTTTTCATGGAAACCTTCTGACATGCCAGGTGTCTCGAGGGAACTCGCTGAGCACAACCTAAATATTGATCCAAAACTGAAGCCGGTCAAGAAATTCCTTCGTCGTTTTAATGATGAAAGGAGGAACGCCATTGGGGAACAGATAGCCCGGCTCCTCGCCGCTGGGTTCATTATGGAAGTTTTCTATCCGGAGTGGCTCGCAAACTTGGGCCTCGTTTTTAAAAACAATGGGACTTGGCCTAGGTGCATTGACTACACCGACTTAAACAAGGCTTGCCATAAGGATCCCGTCGCACTACCTCGCATTGATCAGATCATAGACTCCACTGCAGGATGCGAGCTCCTGTGTTTTCTCGACGCACCAAATCAAGATGGATCTTGAAGACCAGGAGAAAATAGCTTTCATCACTCCTTTTGGGATATACTGCTACACTTCTATGCCTTTCGGCTTGAAGAATGCAGGAGCCACATATCAGCGAACAATGCAGAATTGCCTCAAGGAGAAAATTGGGCGCAATGTGCACGCTTACGTGGACGACATAGTTATCAAATCTCAGCTGGCCGACTCACTCATAAGTGACCTCCAGGAAACCTTTAAGAATCTTCGCAAGTACCAAATGAAGCTAAATCCGGTCAAGTGCACCTTTGGGGTCCCTGCAGGAAAACTACTCGAATATATAGTATCTAAGAGAGGCATTGAGGCGAACCCGGAGAAGATCAATTCCATCATGACCCTTCAGAAGTCGTCCTCAGTCAAGGGAGTCCAACGACTCACAGGGTGCGTAGCTGCTCTAAGTCGGTTTATAAGCCGACTTAGTGAAAAAGCAATCCCCCTGTACCGACTCTTACGCAAGTCAGAAAATTTCTTCTGGGATGATGAGGCAGATCAATTGCTGGAGTCGCTGAAGAAACAATTATCCCAGGCTCCAATCCTGGCGGCTCCAAAGCAAAAACAATTGATGCTACTCAGTGATGTGGTTGTGGTTGAACGTATGGAAGCCGGTAAAGAGAACCCCTTACAGAGGCCAGTCTATTATGTTAGTGAGTTCTTGACTTCATCAAAGCAACGCTACCTTCACTGGAAGAAATTGGTCCTTGGGGTATTCATGGCAAGTCGGAAGCTTAAGAATTATTTCCAGGAGCACTCCATAACAATAGTCAGCTCAGCACCTGTCGGGACCCGGGGTTAGCGTATGCAAGTCCCTCTACGACATAGTCATATGGACAGCCGAGAACTGTACCCACTTGTCTAAGCAGACAAGGCCAAGCACAGAACGTTCTCGGAAAGCATCATACGTGAGGGGCATCCCATCCAGGCCGGATGATCATCTGAGATGGGTCCTCATCGTCCGCACACAAGTCTAATGATATGGGTGATGAATTCCCATATTCGCAGACAAGTCGCCTCAACCATACTATCGACTATCTCATAACTCTTACATACACTTACTCCAGCCCGATCACTTAGTCGGGGTCTAGGGCGGGCTCGATCATACATCAAAGTGTGCACGAGACAGAGTCTCGAACAATCGCATCGCGATGCCCCAAGCTGCGCACATCTAAGGGCCACTTGGAGTATAAAAGACCGCCAGCCAGATCACAACTAAGGTCTCGAAAACCCATACAAAGACATGCATGTTATAAACATACACGCAGCACACATGCCTTTTATGAACAGCAGGTATCATTGCAATTCTCTACAAAGTATACAACTTTATTGATAACTCTTACAGAGTGCACACAGAGATCACAAGTCTGTGATCCAACATTACATCAAACATGCGGAAGCAAAGTAGGTCTGAGTACAGACAAGTTTAAAAAATGGTTTAGAGAAGCCTTATAAAACAAACAAGCCCTCCACGAGGGAACCAGTTGTCTGACTAGGACTACACTAGCTTGGTCTTCAGTCGTCGAGCTCGATGAAGAATCCACCTTCGGGGTCAGTGGGTTCATCTAAAACATAGAATAAGCAAACGTGAGTACAAAGTCGTACTCAGCAAGACTTACGTAGGAATTATACTACTCATGCACATGTATCAAGCTAAAGGGAGGTGGGGTTCAAAAGAAGAAGTGCCAGCTTTGACTTGGCTAGTCCAGAACTACGAGTACCAGACTTGAGGTAAGAAGCGCACACGAGTCCAGTACATCTCCAACCAATACACCACTATGGTTACTTCCTCGACTTCCCCACGAGGAGCACACCATAGCACTCACGCTTATGTTGCGAGTTTTAGAAGTATCCAGTTCAAGTTGTCTAATCATCGAGCACAGCTCTCCAAGCAGTCCATAACCGCGGACGCGGCTATTCGAATAGTTTTGTTAACCCTGCAGGGGTGTACCGCTACACACACACACTCATCAGTTACCGCCTGGGAGTGGGACCCTTCAAGCGGGTACCGGCGAGGATGTTGCCAAGACACTTCACCCACAGCTCCATTCTAGTCCAGAGAGTCGCCTATCTAAGGGGGATCCGTATGGAAGTCCGGCCGAGGTTCCAGTACAGCCTCAAACGATGTGTGCAGGGTCCCAAGCCGGTCATGAAAAGCCGTTCATCCACTTCGCAGACCGTGCCACAGCCCTACCAGAACTCCGAACTACTGCTACTTCTGGGGTTCGAACGGGGTGATGTACTAGGTCAAGAGGGGTCAGTAAGCCCAATGTGTGGTTGTACTCTTCTTCTTGGATCACCACACAAGTACTCGGGATTAAGGCGGTGTTCAACGAGACAACCCACTGTGTACTCGTACACAGCCTCTCATCGTTCACCTTGTATTAGGGTAGATTCACCAACAAAGTTTCACTTTCATCAACACCATGTTCACTATCATCCCGACTCACATCAAAAACATCCTCATTTTAAACTCAAAGCATGCAATAAGCAGTAACAGTTGCAGGGGCCACATGACATCAATCAACTCCTATGTCAGCTAGGATTGTGGTTTGCTTACTACTGTGACAAGATGCTAGGTCATGCATCGGATATGGGTTCAACTATGCTGTAGAATCGATACAAGGTGATCTCCTAAACATGCATAAGCGAGACTGAGAGGGAATTGGGATTTTATAGACATGATCAATGGGGGGTTGCTTGCCTTGTTGACGAGGATCAGCCACGGGGTCTTCAACGAAGGGGGTGATCTCGGGTTCCGGCTCCACTTCTATCAGCAACATGACAATCATTGGATTAACATAATGTACAATGCACAATCACATGAATAAGATTGTAATGGTGATGTTCAAGGCTGCATTGTGTGGACAATTCTATTTAAAAGGAGTATATTGCAATTGAATTGCAAATTCAAACTCCATTTGATTTATCGATGAATTTTCTGATTTCTTTTAATTTGGAAAAAGGTTTATTGAGTCACTTTGACACCAGGCTGACGTCAGGGGGCCACTGACAGAAGGGCCCCACTGGTCAGTGACCTGGGACTTAATTCCCTCTCTGTTTAAAATAAACAGGGGTTAATTAAGCCTTGGGCCCACTGGTCAGCCTCTGGTGGGGGGGGGGGGGTTAAGCACGGGGTTAACGGTTAACCCACCGGCGGCTTGACGCCGGTGGCCTGGCCACGGCGGCGCACATGGGGACGGCGGCGCAGGGCACGGCTGGCCAAGCCAAGGGCACGGGGAAGGAGCTGGGAGCCTCGCGCATCTGGTAGGGCCATCGGGGGGCCAAGGAGGTGCTCTAGTGCACGGTGACGACGACGTGCACGCGGCGGCTGTCCACTGACGACGACGGTGAGGCGAAACGGAGCATGGGGAGGGCAACGAGAAGGGGGAAGCGCTGCAGCTGCTCACCCTGAGCGCGACGGAGACCTCGTTGGAGCCGGAGATGGAGCAGGCGTCGCTCGATTTCTCGTCGGAGCTTCGGTGCCCGGCGAAGAAATCTTCAAGCTGGCGGCGCACACAGTGGCTCCGAGCTCGAATCATAAGTGCTAATAGACCAAGCCGTTGACGGCCGTTCTCCTGGACATGGCGGTGAGGTTGGAGGACCACGGTGGCCACGGCTGGGCGGCGACGTGCTCTGCGGGGCGCTCGGGTCCGCGGCGATTTGCACCGGAGAGAGAGGAGGAGGTCCAGTGGAAGGAGGAGGAAGGTGCGGGGGTGTTCTGGCGACGCAGAGGCGTGAGGAAGGAGGCCTGGGGTCCTAGAAGCGGCTCGGCGTCGAGGTGTCATCGCCGCATCCTCCTCTGCTCCAGCGAGCTGCTTGGAGGGGCGGGGGAGGAAGATGACAAGGCGTCTGGGGTGGGCTGGGCCGGCTAGGGGAGTGGGCCTTCGCCCCTGGCGTCAGGTAAGCCTTCCCTTCTGTTTTCTCTTTTCTTTTTATTGTTTCTGTAATGTGTTGGCCCTGCTAATTTAATTAGCTAGGCATTTTTTTAAATGCCACAAATTTTTATGTGCTCTCACAATATATATGTCGGGACCGGGGGTTAGCGTATGTAATTCCAATCACGATACAATCACATGGAGAGCCGAGAACCGTACCCACTTGTCTAAGCAGACAAGGCCAAGCACAGAACGTTCTCGGTAAGCATCGAACGTGAGGGGCTTCCCATTCAGGACGGATGATCAACTGAGATGGGTCCTCAACGTCCGCTCACAAGTCTAAATGCTTATGGGTGGTGAATCCCATACTCATAGACAAGTCGCCTCAACCATGTTATCGATTGGATCCTAACTCTTACATAAACTTACTCCAGCCCGATCACTTAGTCGGGGTCTAGGGCGGGCTCGATCATACAACAAAGTGTGCACGTGACAGAGTCACGAACAATCGCATCGCGATGCCCCAAGCTGCGCACATCTAAGGGCCACTTGGTGTATAAAGGACCGCCAGCCAGATCACAACTAAGGTCTCGAAAACCCATACTAAGACATGCATGTTATAAACATACACGCAACACACATGCCTAATATGAACAACAGGTATCATCACATAACTCTACAAAGTATTCTTTATTGACATACACATAGAGCATACAAAGATCACATGTCTGTGATCACATTACATCATACAACGGAAGCAAATTAGGTCTGAGGACAGACAAGTTTAACAAATGGCTTAGAGAAGCCTTGTAAACAAACATGCCCTTCCACGAGGGACCAGACTGCTGTCTGGGACTATGCTAACTTAGTCAACGTCGAGCTTCAGGTCGGTGACTCCATCAGGGTCCGGTTCTTATCTAAAACATAGAATAAGCAAACGTGAGTACAAAGTCGTACTCAACAAGACTTACATCAGATCTATACTACTCATGCTCAAGTATCAAGGTAAAGGGAGGTGGGGTTTCATCATGCAGAAGTGCCAGCTTTGACTTGGCTAATCCTGAACTACGAATACCAGACTTGAGGTAGGAATCGTACACGAGTCCACTACATCTCCAACCAATACACCACTATGGTTACTTCCTCGACTTCCCCACGAGGAGGCACATCATAGCACTCACGCTTATCTTGCGAGTTTTATAAGTATCCATTCAAGTTGTCTAATAATCAGGTACAGGTTCCAAGTAGTCCTTAACCGCGGACACGGCTATTCGAATAGTTTTATTAACCTTGCAAGGGTGTAAACTACACACACATGACCATCGGTTACCGCCTTTTGCTCGCCACCGTTCAAGAGGTGACAGCGAGGATGTTCACCACGACACTTCGCTCACATCCGGTCTATTCCAGGAGTCGACTATCTGAGTTGCTACCGCTCGAGAGTCCGGCCGGATCAACGAAACGGACTCAGACAATGTAGGTGACCGAGACGCCACCTTTAGCAGATGGTTTTCCTGCCTCACAGGTGCACCCACGTATCTAGGATGATGCAACCATTCCTTCATTCTTTTTCTATGCAGATGCCAAATGGAAAGCCCGAACTAATGTGACTCCTGGACGTCGACACAGATCAAGGTACTAGGCCGAGAGGGGTCAGTGAGCCCAATGTGTGGTTGTACTCTTTGTCTTGGATTACCATACAAGAACTCAATGCTTAAGGCGGTGTTCAACGAGACAACCCACTGTGTACTCCTACACAGCCTCTCATCGTTCACCTTGTATTAGGGTGGATTCACCGACACAATTTCACTTTCATCAACACCATGTTCACCATCATCCCGACTCACATCAAAAGCAACCTCATGTAACACTAAGCATGCAATAAGCTGTAACAGTTGCAGGGGCTCCATGATATCAAACAACTCCTATGTCAGCTAGGATTGTGGTTTGCTTACTACTGTGACAAGATGATAGGTCATGCATCGGATATGGGTTCAACTATGCGGTAGAATCGATACAAAGTGATCTCCTAAACATGCATAAGCGAGACTGAGAGGGAATTGGGATTTCATAGACATGATCAATGGGGTTTGCTTGCCTTGCTGACGATACACTGGGTTTAACGGTGGTCTTCTTCTTAGGGGGTGATCACCGTCTCGGAAAAGCTGTTATCGGTACAAACATCAACAAAGGGGGACAACATTGAATTGAAATGCACAATCACATGATTTTGTTGTGCATGATGTGAATGGTATTGGTTTGATCTAGGTTCAATTTGCCACATGTTAATTGAAGTTGATTTGAAATTTAATTCAAAATCAAACTCCAAATATTATTCGAATTAGGTCATCTTGCATTTGCTAATGTTTGATCATTGTATACCATGTCATCATGTGTGGTTCTGAAGTACAAGTGATCATGTTCGCATTGCAATGGTTAAAATTTGAATTGGATTTGAATTAAATTTGAATTAATTCCATTTAAGCCAAATAGCAAAAGCTACTGGTTCCATTTTAAAATCAACCCAAACAAGGTTGAAACTTGCATATTTAGATAGAGAATTTTATGCTGATCATTTTTCATATATTATTTGTCCAAATTGGAGTTCATATGAATTAGTTATGAATTTCCAAAGTTTAACTCATTTTCTGGATTTTTCTCTGTTTTATTTAATTCTTTTAAAAACTGTAATTTGGTTTATTGCGTCATGCTGACCTCAGCATGACGTGTGGGGGCTCCTGACCGGTGGGGCCCCTCTGTCAGCCTCAGGGGGTTAATCCCCTCTGTTAGCTTAACTAACAGTGGGTTAGGGGTGGCCTGGGGCCCACTTGTCATGGACTCGGGGTGGGATTAGCAGGGTCATTAGGTGCTAATGGCCGGCGGCTAACCGCCGGCGGCTGCATACGGCGGCGCCTCGCCGGAGTAGGCTTTCCAGCCACGGGAAAGGAAACGGAGGGCACGGGCGCGCTCCTCGCGGGCTCCCGCACCCAATGGTGCTACTGGGGGTTCTCGGGGAGGGCTGTGGAGCTCGTCCACGACGACAATGGCGGCGGCCGTGGCTCTGCTCCGGTGAGATCAGTGGCTAGGGCACGGGGAGGAGAAGGAAGTAGGGCAAAATGGCGAGAGGCTCACCCCGATCCGAGCAGAGGAGACGGTAGGGTCGGAGGAGGTACATCGGCGATGAATTTCCCGACGAGGCCTACTGCGGCCGGCGGCAAGTCGGTGATGATTCCGTCGTCCACAGGGCGTTCCGGCCCGATTCCAGTTGCGTCGAGATGAAGCCGAAGACCCTGAGCTCGAAGGACAAGTCGGGGGGGCTTGGGGTGGCTTCTGGCCGCGGCAGCGCGCGGCGGCGCTCTCCGGTGCGCTCGGTTCGTGACGAAGACGGCGAGAGGAGACAGGGGAGACGAGCAGCGAGAGGGGGGAAAGGTGCGGGGGGTCCTGGGGCGTACTCGTGGCGCGCCTAGAAGCCAGGGGAGGGTCCAGGGGGGACGTGGCCCTCGCCGGCGTCGGCATGCTCGCCACCGAGCAGCTTGTCGACGCGGCGGGGAAGACGACAAGGCCAGGTGGGCCTGGGCCGTGGGGGGGGGGGGGGGTTAGTTGGACCTACGGCCTGGCCGGTTGGGCTTGCTTTCTTTTTTTTATTTTCTTCTGTTATTTCTTCTGTTTTTCTTTCTGTAATTTGTTTTGCCCCAAAAATAAATAGCAAGGCATTTTTATAAATCATGAAAACTTTTATGTGGGCTTATAACATATATAGCTAGCCACTGATAAGTTTTGGTGATTTTTGAAATTCAAACAACTTGAATTTAAATTCAAATTGGAGTTTAATTTAATTTCCAATGCACCTTTTGAATTTTTGAATATTCCATGGGCATGGGAAAATCCCCAAACCACTTTTGCAATGATCAGCAACAATTCTAGGAATTTTCCAAACATTCAAATGATTTTTGGAAAAAGATTTATTTCTGGTCTTTTTATTTAAATCATTTAGGGCTTTTCTTTTCCCCAATTTGAATTTCCTTTTGAAATTTTTGCATGATGCAAATGGCACAAACAAACCTAGCACTTACCCTAGTTGGGGTTCTGACAATATATAGCCAGCCACTTATAAAGTTTGGACATTTTTAAAATTCAAATAATTTGAATTTTAAAAATGTCCAAACTATTCTTAGGAAATCGTTTGGTAGTTCCTTTTCTATCTGTGGAGAAACATTTAGCAACTCCGCTAGCAATGGTCTCCTTGATCCGGCGAACACCTCGTGCACGCCTTTGGGCAACTATGACTTGATCCTCAAGAGTTGGTTTCGCCAACAAGTTGAAAAGAGATCCATGAGGAACAATCTCGAGATTGAGCTTTCTAAATTCCTCATGAAGAAGTGGTTGATAGTGTTGTAACATGAGGTTGTTACAATACGACTTACGACTTAGTACATCAACCATGAAATTGGCTTTGCCTGGGGTGTAAGAAATTCCTAAGTCATAATCTTTTATCAACTCAATCCAGCGTCTTTGCCTAAGATTAAGATCTAGCTGGGTGAAAATGTACTTGAGGCTTTGGTGGTCTGAATAGATCTCACAACGATTACCAAGGAGGTAATGTCGCCAAGTTGTTAGGGCATGAACTACGGCAGCGAGTTCAAGGTCATGGGTAGGATAGTTCTCTTCATGTGGCCGCAACTGGCGTGAAGCATAAGCTACCACATGTCGATCTTGCATAAGTATGCATCCTAACCCTTGCCGTGAGGTGTCACAAAAGATCTCGAAATCCTTTTTGTTGTCTGGATGTGCAAGTACGGGTGCAGAAGTCAATCTTCTTTTTAGCTCTTGAAATCTTTCCTCGCACTTGGGAGTCCATAGGAATTTCTTATCTTTCTGGAGGAGTTCAGTAAGAGGCTTTGCAACTTTAGAAAAGTTCTCGACGAAGCGGAGGCAATAGCTGGCTAGGCCAAGAAAACTCCTAACTTGCTTAACCGATTCAGGTGGAGTCCAGTCAAGGACGGCCTGAACTCTCTCGGGATTCACAGCAATACCTTTTGCAGAAATCACGTGGCCTAAGTAGGTCACTTCTGGTAGCCAAAATTCACACTTGGAGAATTTAGCATACAGGCGATGCTCTCTAAGTTTCATCAATACCAGCCTTAGGTGTTCGGCATGTTCTTCTTCGTTCTTCGAGTAGATGAGAATATCATCGAGATAAACCACAACAAATTTATCTAAGTACTCCATGAAGATCGAATTCATCATGCATGACAAAGTGGCGGGGGCATTGGTTAGACCGAAGGACATGACGGTGAACTCGTAAAGACCATAACGAGTAGTAAAAGCCGTTTTGGGAATGTCCTCGTTTCGGATTTTGATTTGATGATAACCTAATCTCAAATCCATCTTGGAGAAGACAGAGGATCCTGCAAGTTGATCATAAAGATCATTGATCCTGGGAAGTGGGTACTTGTTCTTTATCGTCGCTAGATTTAGCGGGCGATAGTCTACGCACATCCTTTCTGTTCCATCTTTCTTCGTTACGAACAGAACGGGGCAACCCCATGGCGATGAGCTAGGGCGGATGAAGCCTTTTTCCAACAAAGCTTCCAGTTGGGTTTTAAGATCAGCTAACTCACATGGGGCCATTTTGTATGGGCGTCTGGAAATTGGTGCGGTTCCTGGGGCAAGATCTACAATGAACTCTACACATCTGTCGGTTGGCATTCCCGGCAGCTCTTCAGGAAAGACATCCGGGAAGTCACGAACCACCGGAACATCTTCAAGGTCGGGAAGGGGAAGCACATTCAAAGAATGCACCTGGGTTCTTGTTCTTGGCGAGGAATAATCTATTGTCTGGCCTGAAGGATGTGTAATTCTAACTGACTTGGCTTTACAATCAAGAAAAACATGTTGTCTTGATAACCAATCCATACCAAGGATGACATCAATGTCGGAAGACTTGAGGGCTATGAGTGAAGCAAGGAATACTAAACCCTCAATTGCAACTTGATTACCATGGCTTACTCTATTAGTTTGCCATTTTGAACCAGGAGTTTGAATGATCATAGGGGTGAACATTTCTTCAAAGGATACATCATGCCGAAGTGCATAACTCTCTGACATGAATGAGTGAGATGCTCCTGGATCGAAAAGGACAGAAGTGGGAACAAAATTGACTGGGAGCGTACCAAGAATGACGTCAGAAGTACTATCAGTTTCCCCAGCTGAGATCTGGTTCACACGTCCAAGACTTGCGGAAGTGGAAGGCTTAGCGGTGGAAACCTTCGGGGGTGGTTTGGCACGAACATTGGGGTTTCCTTTGGCATGGGGTGGAGCATTCTGACTTATGGGACAATCACGAGAATAGGGACCAGGCTGGCCACATCTGAAACAGGCTCCAAAGATAGTGCGGGGAGCTGGGTTGTTTGGTGGAGCTGGTGGACGAGGCGGCACAAGGGATGGTCTCGATGGGTTGTTTTGGTGGATCAAACTGTTAGGAATCCAGATCATGCGTTTCTGAGGGCGTGAACTGGAAGAAGGGGCAAGCTCAAGAGCATGCTTGCGAGACTTCTCGAAAACTTCATTGCCATGCTCAGCTATGAAGGATCTGTTGACTAAATCCTCAAAGGTGGCAAACTCAAGGAGGTTGAGATCATGACGAAGGATGGGGCTAAGTCCCTGATTTCTGGCATCGGTGGTGATCTCATCTTGGGCATAACGAGCAAGACGGTTGAACTCCCTCACATACTCATGAATGGACATCTCTCCTTGATTAAGATTGCAGAACTCTTCCTTCTTGCTCTCCATCAACTCATCCAGAATGTGGTACCCTCGAAAGGCAACACAGAACAGTCGCCAGGTCACTACGCGGCCATCTGGCTGCATTGCAACATAGTTCTCCCACCACTGAAGAGCAGCACCTTCCAAGAAGTATACCACGAAAATAACTCGGTCATCGGGAGCAACATGTGATGTATCAAGCTTACGCTCGATGGAATGGAGCCAATCATCAGCTTCGAGGGGCTCAGAGGAACATCGGAATACCGGTGGCTTGAGGAAGATGAAGTCCTGATTGCTGACCACCACATTACGATGGTGGGCGGTATTCTGCTCGATGAGCTCCAGAAGGCGTGTTTGATCACGTCTATTCCGCTTGGCTTCCATCATGATTTCCGCCGCAGAAGGCGGTGGTACAGGTTCATCATCATTTCGATTCCGATCATGGTCTCGATTCTGAGGAACAGCACTACGAGTTCCACCTGACATCCTGTGTGATAAAAATCAACAATCAGAACAGGTTGTACGATGGAGGCAAGGATACAAGGATATGATTTAGGCGGAAAAGATAATAATGCGAAGGCAATGAATCAAAGAAACACGGAACAAATCCGGCAGCATAACGGCTACACTGGGATGGAGATTGAAACAACCTTGAAGAAATTGGACAGAACTTCTTCAAGGAATTCAAAATACGAAGACTCTGGAAAACCACAACAATCCTACGGCTACAAGGAGTTAATCAACGAGATGTTCTAGTAAGACATAGATGAGCCTAGTCCTATCTTCCCGTAGAAAAGGTAAGGGTGACTCAGAACTCAGATCGATGAGGGTAAGGAGAAAAAAAAGCCTTACGTTGTTCCCTTATATACCCAGAGTAACTATATAACTATAGAATGCTAGACTCGACTTCGTCCAAGGCAGATAATCCTACAGTCAGTCCTGCTATGATACCAAGTCTGTCGGGATTCGGGGTTAGCGTATGCAAGTCCCGCTACGACATAGTCATATGGAGAGCCGAGAACCGTACCCACTTGTCTAAGCAGACAAGGCCAAGAACAGAACGTTCTCGGAAAGCATCGTACGTGAGGGGCATCCCATCTAGACCGGATGATCATCTGAGATGGGTCCTCATCGTCCGCACACAAGTCTAATGATATGGGTGATGAACTCCCATAATCGCAAACAAGTGGCCTCAAACATACTATCGACTATCTCATAACTCTTACATAGACTTACTCCAACCCGATCACTTAGTCAGGGTCTAGGGCGGGCTCGATCATACATCAAAGTGTGCACGAGACAGAGTCTCGAACAATCGCATCGCGATGCCCCAAGCTGCGCACATCTAAGGGCCACTTGGTGTATAAAAGACCGCCAGCCAAATCACAACTAAGGTCTCGAAAACCTATACAAAGACATGCATGTTATAAACATACACGCATCACACATGCCTTGTATGAACAGCAGGTACCATTGCAATTCTCTACAAAGTATACAACTTTATTGATAACTCTTACAGAGTGCACACAGAGATCACAAGTCTGTGATCCAACATTACATCACACATGCGGAAGAAAAGTAGTTCTGAGTACAGACAAGTTTAACAAATGGCTTAGAGAAGCCTTATAAAAAAACAAGCCCTCCACGAGGGAACCAGTCGTCTGACTGGGACTAGACTAGCTTGGTCTTCAGTCGTCGAGCTCGATGAAGAATCCACCTTCGGGGTCAGTGGGTTCATCTAAACCATAGAATTAGAAAACGTGAGTACAAAGTCGTACTCCGCAAGACTTACGTAGGAACTATACTACTCATGCACATGTATCAAGGTAAAGGGAGGTGGGGTTCAAAAGCAGAAGTGCCAGCTTTGACTTGGCTAGTCCTGAACTACGAGTACCAGACTTGACGTAATAAGCGCACACGAGTCCACTACATCTCCAACCAATACACCACTATGGTTACTTCCTCAACTTCCGCATGAGGAGCACACCATAGCACTCATGCTTATCTTGCGAGTTTTAGAAGTATCCAGTTCAAATTGTCTAATAATCGAGCACAGCTCTCCAAGCAGTCCATAACCGCGGACGCGGCTATTCGAATAGTTTTGTTAAGCCTGCAGGGGTGTACTGCTACACACACACACACTCATCAGTTACCGCCTGGGAGTGGGTCCCTTCAAGCGAGTACCGGCGAGGATGTTGCCACGACACTTCGCCCACAGCTCCGTTCTAGTCCAGAGACTCGCCTATCTGAGGTGGATCCGTATGGAAGTCCGGCCGAGGTTCCAGTACAGCCTCAAACGATGTGTGCAGGGTCCCAAGCCGGTCTTGAAAAGCCGTTCATCCACTTCGCAGACCGTGCCACAGCCCTACCAGAACTCTGAACTACTGCGACTTCTGGGGTTCGAACGGGGTGAGGTACTAGGTCGAGAGGGGTCAGTGAGCCCAATGTGTGGTTGTACTCTTCTTCTTGGATCACCACACAAGAACTCGGGCTTAAGGCGGTGTTCAACGAGACAACCCAGTGTGTACTCCTACACAGCCTCTCATCGTTCACCTTGTATTAGGGTAGATTCACCAACAAAGTTTCACTTTCAACAACACCATGTTCACTATCATCCCGACTCACAACAAAAACATCCTCATTGTAAACTCTAAGCATGCAATAAGCAGTAACAGTTGCAGGGGCCACATGACATCAATCAACTCCTATGTCATCTAGGATTGTGGTTTGCTTACTACTGTGACAAGATGATAGGTCATGCATCGGATATGGGTTCAACTATGCGGTAGAATCGATACGAGGTGATCTCCTAAACATGCATAAGCGAGACTGAGAGGGAATTTGGATTTTATAGACAAGATCAATGGGGGGTTGCTTGCCTTGTTGACGAGGATCAGCCACGGGGTCTTCAACGAAGGGGTGATCTCGAGTTCTGGCTCCACTTCTATCAGCAACATGACAATCATAGGATCAACATAATGTACAATGCACAATCACATGAATAAGATTGTAATGGTGATGTTCAAGGCTGCATTGTGTGGACAATTCTATTTAAAAGGAGTATATTGCAATTGAATTGCAAATTCAAACTCCATTTGATTTATCGATGAATTTCAAATGCATTTGAATGCATGAATGTTCGTTTGAAAAGGTTGATCATGAAGTGATGTTGTAAAGGTGAGGTAAAGCCTCTGATGTGGATGAATCCATCTAATAGAAGTGTGTTGCAAAATAATTTGCAAATTCACTCCAAATTTGAATTCAAATTAAAGCCATATGGATGTTTGCCACTGTTCACCCAATTTAAATTGGTCAAACATACAAAAAAGTCCATATTCATAATCCTTGTATTTTTCTGATAATTTTAGACATATTATTTGTCCAATTTGGAGTTAAAATGAATTTGTTATTGAATTTCAAAGTTTAAAGCATTTTCTATAATTGTCTGATTTCTTTTAATTTGGAAAAAGGTTTATTGCGTCACTTTGACACCAGGCTGACGTCAGGGGGCCACTGACAGAAGGGCCCCACTGGTCAGTGACCTGGGACTTAATTCCCTCTCTGTTTAAAATAAACAAGGGTTAATTAAGCCCTGGGCCCACTGGTCAGCCTCTGGTGGGGGGGGGGGGGGTTAAGCATGGGGTTAAGGGTTAACCCACCGGCGGCTTGACGCCGGTGGCCTGGCCACGGCGACGCACACGGGGACAGCGGCGCAGGGCACGGCTGGCCAAGCCGAGGGCACGGGGAAGGAGCTGGGAGCCTCGCGCATCTGGTAGGGCCATCGGGGGGCCAAGGAGGTGCTCCAGTGCAAGGTGACGACGACGTGCGCGCGGCGTCTGTCTACTGACGACGACGGCGAGGCGAAACAGAGCACAGGGAGGGCAACGAGAAGGGGGAAGCGGCGTAGCTGCTCACCCTGAGCGCGACGGAGAACTCATTGGAGCCGGAGATGGAGCGGGCGACGCTCGATTTCTCGTCCGAGCTTCGGCGCCCGGCGAAGAAATCTTAAAGATGGAGGCGCACATAGTGCCTCCGGGCTCGAATCGGAAGCGCTAATAGACCAAGTTGTCGATGGCCGTTCTCCTGGACATGGCGGTGAGGTTGGAGGACCACGGTGGCCACGGCGGGGCGGCGGCGTGCTCTGCGGGGCGCTCGGGTCCGCGGCGATTTGCACCGGAGAGAGAGGAGGAGGTCCAGTGGAAGGAGGAGGAAGGTGCGGGGGTGTCCTGGCGAAGCAGAGGCGTGAGGAAGGAGGCCTGGGGGGCCTAGAAGCGGCTCGGCGTCGAGGTGTCGTCGCCGCAGCCTCCTCTGCTCCAGCGAGCTGCTTGGAGGGGCGGAGGAGGAAGACGACAAGGCATCTGGGGTGGGCTGGGCCGGCTAGGGGAGTGGGCCTTCGCCCCTGGCGTGAGGTAAGCCTTCCCTTATGTTTTCTCTTTTCTTTTTATTGTTTCTGTAATGTGTTGGCCCTGCTAATTTAATTAGCTAGGCATTTTTTTAAATGCCACAAATTTTTATGTGGCCTCACAATATAAATAGCTAGCCACTTATAAAGTTTGGACATTTTTTTAATTCAAATAATTTGAACTTTAATTCAAATAGGGTTTTAAATTTAAATCCATGCTCCTGTTTGAATATTTGAAAAATCTATGAGCATGGGTTTGAATCCAAATCACTTTATATGTGATCACACTCATTTATAAGACTTTTCAAAAATGCAAAAGGAATTTTTGGAGCAACTTTTTATCTGGCCATTTGAATTAAATTCATTTGGGGGGTTTTTCTGTCCCAATTCAATTTCTTTTTGAAATTTTGTACATGATGCAAAGTGACTTGCTAATCCTAGCACATACCTAACTTGGGGTTGTGACAGCACCGCTTGAAAATATCATCCAGAATCGGGAAGCCATGGGAAGGATTGCAAAGTGGGCCATAAAGTTGGGGGCTTATGATATCAAATATGAGCCACACACGGCCATCATGTCTCAGGAGCTGGTCGACTTTATCAATGACTAGACAGAGATCCAAGCACCCCCGGAGAAGCCGGTTACCAAATACTTGACAATGCACTTCGATGGGAGTCGGTAGCTCTAGGGATCAGGAGCCGGTGTGGTCCTTACCTCACCTAAAGGAGAAAAAATCTTCTATGTCTTGCAACTATAGTTCACTTGCACCAACAACGCAGCAGAATATGAGGCCCTACTCCATGGGCTGCGGCTGGCTCGCGAGATGTACAAAAGACGGATTCAATGCTACGGTGACTCTGACCTTGTTTCTCAACAAGTGTCAGGAAAGTAAAATTCCAAAGATGCCACCATGGGAGCTTATCGGCGAGAGGTGGAAAGACAAGTCGGTTTCTTTGTTGGATATCACGTGGATTATGTGGATCTCAAGTTAAACGAAGCCGTAGATGCCCTGTCTCGGCTAGGCTCTCGGCGAAAGCCGGTTCCACAAAATGTGTTCCTGGATGTCCTAACAAAGCCCTCTATGCAAATACCAACAGGGGAAGATATAGCAGAGCCGGATCTAGAACCGGCTCTGGTGGCCGCAATACACGCCACCCCTCATGGGTTGTGCCTTATTTGGATTACAAGATCCAGGGAATCCTACCCACATATGAGGTACTTGCCAGACAAATTGTTAGGAGGAGCAAGTCTTTTGTACTCATCAACGGTGAGTTACATCGGCGAAGCCCCACAGATTTCTTTTAGAGATGCGTCTCACCAGAAGAAGGCAGAGAGATCCTCAATGAGATTCACTCTGGAGACTTTGGGCATCACGCCGGCTCTCGTTCACTCGTGGCTAAATCCTATAGACAAGGATTCTACTGGCTCACAGCGCATGCGGACACAGAGGATATAGTCAAGAAGTGTGATGGATGTCAGCGTTATGCAAAGCAAGCTCATGTGCCGGATCAAGAACTCAGGATGATCCCTATCACTTGGCCCTTTGCAGTGTGGGGGCTTGATATGGTGGGACCTTTCAAAAGGTTAGCCAATCAGAATACACACTTACTGGTGGCAATAGACAAATTCACCAAATGGGTGGAGGCAGAGCCGGGCAGCAAATGTGACGCAGCCACGGCATTAAAATTCTTGAAAAAGATAATATACAGATTGAACTATCCCCACAGCAACATCACTGATAATAGATCTAACTTATAAGAAGGGGTAATGCAGCGATTCTGCCAAAACGAGTATATCTGACTCGACCTTGCATCGGTAGCTCATCCGCAAACAAACGGACAAGACGAGAGAGCCAACCCAGAGTTGCTTCGAGGCATCAAACCCCGACTTTTTGTCCCTTTGTAAAGGGTGTCGGGTTTCTGGAAGGAAGAATTACCCTTAGTATTGTGGAGTATCAGGACGACTCCTAACAGGTCGACAGGCTACACACCCTTCTTCCTGGTCTATGGAGCAGAAGCAGTTCTCCCAAGTGACATCCGTCACGACTCACAAAGGGTCACAACATATGTGGAAGCCGATAATGAGAAAGCAAGGCAGGACGCCTTGGACGTTCTCGATGAGAAACAAGAAATGGCGGCAGCTCAGTCGTCTATCTACCAGCAAGATCTGCGACGATATCATAGCCTACGTATCAGAAGTCGGACTTTCCAGGAAGGTGACTTAGTGCTCCGCCTCATACAGAAAAAGGATGGAATGCACAAGTCATCCTCTCCATGGGAAGGACCGTTTGTGGTCGCAAGAACCTGTACAACGGATCCTACTACCTGGTTGATATACCCGAGAAGGCAAAGTCACACACATCCATGGAGGAGCCTCCCAGGTTGTGGAACATCACACAAATCCCTCCATATTATACTTGAGTAGAATAGGAACACTATTGTACATCTACATAAGTCGACATTCGTCGCACCGGCTTTCGCCATATAATATACATAAGTTGACACTCGTCGCACCGGCTCTCGCCACATAATAAATAAGTATAATTCAATTTTCATCACATTAGGCTTTCGCCAGAAAAGGGATCCTACGGTCGGTAAGGCTCTGATACCAAGTTGTAAGGCCCTATATGCGGTACTGTTCCAGATCTAGATGTTTCCATCCAGATCCGGGGACGAAGCACATATCGGTCCCACCGCGACATATGACATAGCCATATGCCCCGGATTTCCAACATGATATCACAACATTACAGATACAAGGATAAAAAATCTCATACAATCGGCATACAACTGCCTTAAATACACTACATCAGCGGAAGGTACATGTCTGGGTACAGACTACAAGCAACTTCCTAGTGGCAAAGAGAAAATCATCGATCCCCATAACCACACGGGTCCAGGCCCTCCACCGGGATCCGCCTAACTAGTCTTCGTCGAGTCTCTACGTGAAACATCGATCACCATACCCGTTGTCGATCAGGAACCCTGAAAAGAGTTTGGGGGTAGTATCATGAGTACAAAAGTACTCAGCATCCAACTGTAGTGGTCATCTGACCCAACAAGGACTTCATCACTCGTCATTCTAGGAAAACTAGTAGTTTACGGTAAGGATGGGGTAAGTGGTTAGGTTGCTGCCGCAGTAGCATTTATGAAGTGGCTAACGATCTAGAGAGTAAGATAAGAAGCCAAGCATTCAATGAGGAATCGCCTCCAACAAGTCTGCTATCAACTACTTACGCAAGCATAACACCTATCCTATCCTTGTCCTCCTCTTCGCATCCCGACGAAGAAGCTGCAGTCAAGGCACACACACATTGATCAAATTATATTAAGATTATCTCAGTTGTTGTTGTCTATGAACAAGGAGTAGGTCTCAAGTCGTCCATAACCGTGATCACGGCTTCTCGAAAAGATTTAACCCTGCAGGGGTGTACCAACTGCCCATTACAAGGCTCCGCACGCACGCCCATCTCTCTCAGTTGCTACCCATGATAGGCAACCATTTTATGATTTAGTCCAAAGAGATCCAGAACGACAGGTCCCTCTAACTAACAACGCACAAATCCGGGTGGCCCCCGGTGAGTCGACATCCAACTCAAAAGTCGGTCGTGCTCTCGAATCGGCCTCTACCGTTTGGACGAGGTCGGGTTAGCTACCCAAACAAATGTGGGCAGCCCCCTAGCTTCCAGGTGTGGACCAACAGGATATACCATCCCACGGGCCCGGTTATTTTAAATCCACTGGCTGCAGACCAGTTAGGCATATGGTTTCTCAAATGGTAAAATCAGCTTGGGCCACCACTAGAAATGTTTGAAGCTAGGTAGGAAAGAAAAGGGGACCCCATAAAATCCCACACGTGGTTAGGCACGCTCAATCTTACAACCAATACCCGGAACTCGGATCCTAGGTGACTTGAATGGAACAAAGCGTCGGGGCGGGATAGCCTAGACCTTCCATCCTTCGTCGAATATAGTCAACATTATAATAATCATATCATCAACAACAATAATAATAATGTGATATCCAAAACCAAGGAGTAACAGGGTAACATCGTAACATCCTAAGCATGCATACTAAGCAGGGGCTGAGCAACGAGCAATAGTAACATAGCAGTACAAGGTTTGCTGGAAGGGGACATGGTTGTATCGGTTTGAAAGAGGCTGTAAACATGTGGTAGGAGCAAACATCGAACCTATCCTAGACTAGCATGCAACCCGCTGGTTGAAATAGAATGGATCATAAGTAATGTATAGTCCTTGCCTGTTGATAAGTCGGGTTCCGAAGGTGTAGTTGATCGCAAGCTCGCATCGTCTCCGAAAGGTACCCGCGGTAGCACACAAGAAGGAAACACTGGAAAGCAATCAACGTTGCACCACTATTACTACGGAGTAATACAAGATCAAAGAGACAACACAAGGCACGGCAAAGCGATACGAACCTAACGTCGAGAGCGGTTACTAGCAGGTTAAGTGAGGTATTCGTCACACACGACGATACCGCGCGTTTAAAGTGTTTCAAGTTGTTTAGCTACAAGTGATCAACCAACGGTTGTTAACATGGCAAGGCACCCAAGCATGGCATGTCACACAATCATGGAAAAAGGTGAAGCACAAAGTAAACTACCTATACTAGTCAGGTTAAGCGGGGAAACACCCTAAACATGGCATACCACTAAATGCCCATGTCGATTAACAAGTTTATTGCTGTTCTGCCCTAAACCACATTTTAGGTTGGTTAACAAAAGCAAACAACCACACAAACACCAAGTACACGAAAAACTAATCAAGTTATGTAACATCCCAAAATTCCCCAAATTTTGGAATGTTAATAAAATTAAATAGATAATGATTGTTTGCTTGATGTGTTTGATTTTCTCTGGGTTTTAAAAGTTCTTGGAGTTTATTGAATATTAAAAAGAGAGGGAATAAAAGGATTTTCCCTAATATTCATAATTTTTATTTTTGGAAGTTATTATTTAAAAAAAACCAACAAAACAAAATGAGAGAAGGTAATATGACTCCTTCAACATATTAAAAGGTTGGAAAATGTTTTAAATCATTATTGAAATTCTTCTGAATATTCAAAACATTTTTCAACTCAAGGAAATTCATTTGAGAGGATATAAAATGACTTATCCCCTTTTTAATAAAGTTGGAAAATATTTAGAATATTACTTTAAAGTTTTTAAAATTTATTATGAGTATTATAAATAACTATAAAAGTATTTTAGGGATTTTATAATTCTAAGAGAGTTTTTATTTCATTGAAATGATTTATTAAATATTTTAAAAGAGTTGAAAATGTATTCAAATGGGATATTATTATTTTACCAAATTATTTATTGGTGTAACAATTTTAAAATTTATATTTTATTATTTAGAAATGGTTTGTCAATGCTTTTGACCAAATAAAAATATTTTTAATAATTTATTGGATTTTATTTGATTTAAGAAAAGTATTTTATATTTAAATAAAGTATTTAGAAAATGTTTTTATTTTTATTTTCCTTTCTGGAAAATGTATTCATTAAATAAATTTCATTGTATTATTTGTTGAATTTATAAAATTTATTTCACATTTTTCTCATGAGTATTTATTTTTCTACAATTGTTTGAAGTTTTGGTTTTAAATAAAAACAAAAAACTCGTAGCCCGGGCCCAGTAGCATTTTTCCTCCCGCGAGCTCAATTGGAGCCCAAGTAGGATTTAATTGTTTTTTTCTCCTCTGCCTATTTAAGATTTTCCAATTTTTCCTTTTTATTTTCTTTTTTTTGTTGTGGAAAACCTAGCTGCGGGACCCGCGGGCCGCCGCCGCCGGGCCCCGCCTCGTCGTCGGACCTCGCCGGCCGTCCGCCGCCGCCGGAGATGCGCCAGCCAGCGCCTCCTCTTCCCGCGGCTCCCGGAGATGCGTAGACGGGGATTGGTTGAGCTATCATTGAGCTATGTGAGGATTAATGACTTGACTAGCAAACTTAACTAGAAATCACCTCTAGGCGGGCAGGGAATGCATCCTGGGGCTCGTGCCTTGACTAAGGAGGGACCAGGGCTAAATGCTTCCAGAATGGGTGTTTTGGTGGTGAACCGGGTGCGTCATGGTGACTACCCTCTGAACGCAGTGGGCATCGTCCAGGCTCAAAAAGATCGGACAGATAGTGTGACTAGTAGCTTCCATTACAACCACTGGCTATATGGGCTCTGGCTTAGATGAGTAAGTTGTGGGGAACCTGGCCCTGGTAGCTTGCTGATGTAGATATGATAGGTGTACCGGCTACCAAAGGGTGGAGGCAACCTCTTCTGCAAGACTATGTCTCAATCTTCGGGTTGAGTCCAGTGGGGAAAGTGTACAAACCTCCGCAGAGTGTAAAAACTGATCATGATTAGTTGTGTCCATAGTTATGGACAACTTTGAGCAAATGGGCATTTTTGTTGTTGGATGGTCTTGACAGATAATTCACCTTAATAAGTATTTGAGTGGGAACTTTTAATAAAGGGACGGTTGGAATTGGTGTAGCCCGATTCAACCATACTTAGGACTAGCAAGATAATTTAAAATTTGATTAGTTGTAGAAGGTGAGGGAAAAACTGGCTTTCTTCAAAACTAAACCATAAGCCTTTCCTTTGACTTACCTTGCATGTAGATGTAGGTCTGTTATATAATTTTTCGTGTGACTTTCCGTACAAATCAGATGTACTGACCCGTTGTTGGGTTAGGATGTCTATACTCAACTATGTCGATGGAGTTGATGGACGCCATGAAGCTTTTATTATTTTTCTGCTGTATTTTATTGTAAGCTAGCCTGGGGGGCCTAGAAGCTATGCAGGTATGCTATATTGTAATACTGGATCTTCTATGTAATATATATGACATGTGGTTTATTCTGGATATTACATCATGTACCGTGTGTGCTAGCTATTGATCCAGGGACTAGCACAGAATGCACAGAGACTTGGATTCTTTAGTGAATCGGGTCGTTACAGATGGTATCAAAGCCCATGTTGACTGTAGGTCGTCACCCTAGAAAATGGATAGGAAAAGCCATTGGAACAAAAGTATTCTATCACTCTTTGATTACTTACTCTCTTCACTAGTATTTCTCATCTATTATTCATCTTCTAAAAATCCTCATCTTGTTTCAATATAAATACCCCTCTGAGTTGCCTACCCCTGAAGACAAGACATTTGAGAAGTACATCATCAACCTCGTGGATCAATTGAAGTTATGACCACAAGAACGAGAAGAATACCCTATGAGGATAAATAAGTTTTGACACTACGAGAGGAATCTTTAAGATCAGCTTAGCTGAGAAGGATAAAGCTTAGAATCAGACCACCACCTTTTAGGTGAAGTTAGATGAACGAATTTTGCGTAGTATGATGAGATCGTATGTCTTGCACATATGACCTTATACTAGGGGTTGTTTGTGTGTTTTTACTTTTGTGACTGTATTGTTTGTTGTTATGTGTTGCTGTTGAATGTAGGTGTTTTTTTCCTCTTTCTTGTTTGAGTGCATATGTTTGGTGTTATCCTAGTTTGTTTTCTTGTCGGTGTTATAGTTTTTCCCCTAACCCTTGCCGTATGGGTTTAATAGATGGAGTATGGAGTAGGACTCGCCTTTTCTGGGGCGATGTCGAGATTGAAGGTGGACCAATGGATTCGTAGTATGGAGGAGCACATGAAGATAAACAAGGTTGGAAGTGAGGACATGGTCCACTATGGTGTCAAGTACTTTGTAGAAGAGGCTGCTACTTGGTGGACAATGCATCATGCGATTAACGAATCAAGAAAGAAGATTTCTTGGAAAGAGTTTACAAAGTTTTTGTTTGGATCTCGCCTCGTCACCCCGATGCAAAGGACGGTAACCCGTAAGAGGCCTCGTGCCTGCAGAATTTGCGGAGAAACATGACACTCATATGATGGACATTAGCCATATTCAGTGTTCCGGTGTAGGAATATGGGACATTACGCAGACATGTGTCCACAATTGAAGGGAGGGAAAGAAGTTGTGAACATGGGAGCGAAGACGTCGACATATTGAAGCTTATGTTTGCAATTGGAGGATAGACATTCGTAGATGTGCACTAAGTGTGCGATGTTACCTTTTAATGTTAGTTGGAGATGTGGATCGATGCATGTTTTCGCTGTGGATGAACTAGATGTTTCATGGCATGTTTGTTCTGTTAAGGTTTGTCTTGTGCCCTTTGACCCTGTTTTGTTTTGATTTATGTTGTGTGTTTTTCTTGCGTTTCTTCTATGCGAGTAGAATAAGTTTACGTTTCATTAGACCCCTCATCTATTTAGTATGCTTCAAGACTGAAGAAGACACATCAACAGGGAGAATAACTCGACAAGTGACAACAGTATATGAGGATTGCTTCGACAATGCGAAACTGAAGCTACTGTCATTGAAGACCCGAAGACCTTGAAGATTCAAGATTCCTATCGTTAGGTCGTTTTTCTGAGCTGTCATTTCTTGGTTTTACCGACAACTACACATTAAAACTTATGTTTTCAAAACTAGTATGACGTTTGTATGGGTATCTCTCCCTATCTCTCTCTATCTATCTCTCTACATTCTATTCCCCCTCATCCTCATCCCTAAACTGAAGAAGCTACTACAATGGATGCTAATGTAAAGATTGGAATAAAGATGATCCAACCAATGCCAAGTTCAAAGTTAACCCCGTGTGCCAGGATCTTACAACAAGCAAGCACAATCTTGCTAAAGGAAGAACCCTCGAAGAAGTTGTAGTCCACCAGTACACGTTTTATAGCAGTTTGCGCAAACCTGAGTGTTGTGAGGAAATGATAGAGGTTTGGTTGGCTTGCAGAACCATGGATTGATCTGAACCCAGTTCATGATCAAGAGGAATTTTCTGGAACGCTTGTGAGGATGACCGAGTTTTAGATAACGAGATTCGCTAAACCATATACAAGGTAATGATTTGGGTGCGGGATGGATTGATCACCATGCCGACTACCCTTATTATTCGCTCTTGCTATGCGGTATAGTAAATCTTGAGTGACTTACCAATAGTACAGAGACGACGATGTTAATCCTGAACCATAGAATGGTACGATGTTTGACCCCTATATAAGATTATCGTTAATAATAGTAAGTTATACGGTGAGTATAGACACGGACCATTTCCTGCAGGTATCCCGTAATAGTATTCTTGATGACCACCATGAGAAAATCGATAGTTTCTTACTATTGGCGCCTGACTCGTCAGCCATGAAGGTTCAGTATACGGAAGACTCCCCTTTTGCTAAAGATTAAAGATCTCCAAGGAGTACGAGGAATGTACGAAGGATGTCATCGATGGATTAAGATTTTGAAGATCATGTCGTATTCCTTTTAAGGGTGGTAGCACCCTAGCTCATCGGAGGATCGGTGGATCTTCATGAAGGCCCAAACCCTAACATTTTCTTTCTAGCCTTTTCGAATCTCGAGGACGAGATTCCTTTTAAGGGTGGTAGTGTGTAACATCCCAAAATTCCCCGAATTTTGGAATGTTAATAAAATTAAATAGATAATGATTGTTTGCTTGATGTGTTTGATTTTCTCTGGGTTTTAAAACTTTTTGGAGTTTATTGAATATTAAAAAGAGAGGGAATAAAAGGACTTTCCCTAATATTCATAATTGGTATTTTTGGAATTTATTATTTAAAACAAAACCAACAAAACAAAATGAGAGAAGGTAATATGACTCCTTCAACATATTAAAAGGTTGGAAAATGTTTTAAATCATTATTGAAATTCTTCTGAATATTCAAAACATTTTTCAACTGAAGGAAATTCATTTGAGTGGATATAAAATTACTTATCCCCTTTTTAATAAAGTTGGAAATTATTTAGAATATTACTTTAAAGTTTTTAAAATTTATTATGAGTATTATAAATAACTCTAAAATTATTTTAGGGATTTTATAATCCTAAGAGAGTTTTTATTTCATTGAAATGATTTATTAAATATTTTAAAAGAGTTGAAAAATTATTCCAATGGGATATTTTTATTCTACCAAATTATTTATTAGTGTAACAATTTTAAAATTTATTATTTATTATTTAGAAATGGTTTTTCAATGCTTTTGACCAAATAAAATATTCTTAATAATTTATTGGATTTTATTTGATTTATGAAAAGTATTTTATATTTAAATAAAGTATTTAGAAAATGTTTTTATTTTTATTTTCATTTTTGGAAAATGTATTCATTAAATAAATTTCTTTGTATTATTTGATGAATTTAGAAATTTATTTCACATTTTTCTGATGAGTATTTATTTTTCTAAAATTGTTTCAAGTTTCGGTTTTAAATAAAAAGAAAAAACTCGTAGCCCTGGCCCAGTAGCCATTTTCCGCCTGCGAGCGCAATTGGAGCCCAAGTCGAATCTAATTGGTGTTTTCTCTCCTGTGCCTATTTAAGATTTTCCAAATTTTCCTTTTTATTTTCTCTTTTTGTTCTGGAAACCCTAGCCGCGGGACCCGCGGGCCGCCGCCGCCGCCGGAGATGCGCCGGCCAGCGCCTCCTCTTCCCGCGCCTCCCGGGCGCTGTCGCCGCCGTCGCCCCCACCGAGTGCTGCCGCCGCGCCGAGCCACGCAGCGCCGCCTGAACCGCGCCGCCTCGCCGAACCGCCGTCCCACGCCGCCACCGTGAGGTCGCTCACCGGAGACGAGCGTCGGGCCGCCACGGTCTGCTGCTCGCGCGGGTCGCACGCCGCCGCCCGCCGCCCCGTGCGCCGCCTCACGCCCGACGCCGCCTCCACCGCCTGCCACCTCGCCGGCCACCGCCCTCCGCTCGCCGGAGCCGTGCCGGGCTCACCGGAGAAGCCGTCTCGCTAGAGTCAAACCAGAACCAGATCTGGTCAAACCGCTCCAGGGACCCGATCGCTTTTTCCAGAAAAGTTTATTTGCAAATGGGTCCTTTTCTTTAGAAAACACCCCGGCGCCGTACTCGCAATATCTCCTTCACCGTGCGTCGGAATGAGGTGAAACTTTTTCCTACGCACTCTTGTTGTTCTGTGCTTTAGCATAGAATCAACTTTCTACACTTTTGAACACTTTTTAATTTGAATTTATTTCAAATTCAAATTCAAATTCCGGTGGACGCATCTTTTAAACCGTTGATCCAACTCGAGCGATTCTTTTGTCGTTGGATCACTCGTTCCATGTACTTTATGTTCATAGCATGTGTACACAAAAGTTCAGATGTTTCTTGATCTATTTAAATTCAAATTCAATTCAATTTTGCACTTGCTATGACCTGCGTTGTAGTATTCCGTCTCACGTGATTATTTTTGCATATCGGATCATTTGAGACACGTTATCAGTAAGATTCACACACTTTTCATGTGGGCATGATATTCACCTTGAATTCACAAGTGTCCATGGTCACAACTCTTTACCGATAATCTTTTTTCTGTTGACTCTCTCTAGTTCACGTTCCACAGATCACCTTCGAGCACATCGACACCTCTGCACTTCAAAACCTTTTTGTTTTGTTGCTAAGACATTTGTGTTTGTTTGTTGATATTTTTTTTGTCCTTGTGGTGTGATGTCTTATTCGAGTTCTTTCGTTGCGATAGATTCTTGGAGTTTGACGAGTAGAGTTGACTGGACCGCGAGATCGAAGAACTTCATCGAATGTATAAGCCAAGTTACACTTTGACCATACCTCAACCTATATTTTGTATTATGCATGTAGAAAATTATCACTCTATGCATCTGTAGGATTATATATTAGTTATGATTTAAACCTAGTAGGATAGCCATATGTTCTGACCTTGTATTTCATTGTCGCCCTAGGATCGAGGTTGTTATATACTGGTATTGCTTTGTAGACGGGGATTGGTTGAGTTATCATTGAGCTATGTGAGGATTAATGACTTGACTAGCAAACTTAAATAGAAATCATCTTTGGGCGGGCAGGGAATGCATCCTGGGGCTTGTTCCTTGACTAAGGAGGGACCAGGGCTAAATGCTTCCCGAATGGGTGTTTTGGTGGTGAACCGGGTGCGTCATGGTGACTACCCTCTGAACGCAGTGGGCGCCGTCCAGGCTCAAAAAGATCGGACAGACAGTGTGACTAGTAGCTTCCATGTACAACCACTGGCTATATGGGCTCTGGCTTAGATGAGTAAGTCTTGGGGAACCTGGCCCTAGTAGCTAGCTGATGTAGATATGATAGGTGTACCGGCTACCAACGGGTGGAGGTAACCTCTTTTGAAAGACTATGTCTCAATCTTCGGGTTGAGTCCAGTGGGGAAAGTGTACAAACCTCTGCATAGTGTAAAAATTGATCATGATTAGCCGTGTCCACGGTTACGGACAACTTTGAGCAACTGGGCATTTTTGTTGTTGGATGGTCTTGAAAGATAATTCACCTTAATAAGAATTTGAGTGGGAACTTTTAGTAAAGGGATGGTTGGAATTGGTGTAGCCCGATTCAACCATACTTAGGACTAGCAAGATAAATTAAAATTTGATTAGTTGTAGTAGGTGAGGGAAAAACTGGCTTTTTGCAAAACTAAACCATAAGCCTTTCCTTTGACTTACCTTGCATGTAGATGTACGTCTGTTATATAATTTTTCGTGTGACTTGCCGTACAAATCAGATGTACTGACCCGTTGTCGGGCTGTAACCTTCAGTGTTGCAGGATTGTATACAACGAGTAAGTGATGCGATGTAGGGTTACGATGTCTATACTCAACTATGCCGGTGGAGTTGATGGACGCCACGAAGCTTTTATTATTTTTCCGTTGTATTTTATTGTAAGCTAGCCTTGAGCTATGCAGGTATGCTATATTTTAATACTGGATCTTCGATGTAATATATATGACATGTGGTTTATTCTGGATATTACATCATGTACTATGTGTGCTACCTATTGATCCAGGGACTAGCACAGAATGAACAGAGACTTGGATTCTTTAGTGAATCGGGTCGTTACAAGTTACATATAAAGAACACGCCAAACGGAGTTACGGTTAAAAAGATACAAGCAAAACAAGTTTGGAACACAATCTTCCAACATCAGGAAGCACACTTTAGAGCAATGCTTAAATAGGATAATGAATGCAAACATGCTCACAAATGATATGCAAATAAAGTAGACATGGCAGGGAAGGCATGGAAAAAATAATCATGCAAAAATGAATCATGAACAACTAATTATAGCCCAAGCAAAATGCAATAAAACATTACTAGTCTAGGACTTGCTGAAAATCATGAGAACATGGCAGAAACTTCTATTTATTGCTGTATAAACAGGTGCAAAACTATATGCAAATGAACAACAACATGACATAGAAATATATAAGCATGGAGTAGGCATGATGATGCTCAGGTACAAACAAGAATCAAGGTCATAGGCATTACGGATCAGAAGATATTAAGCGTGCAACATAGCATCTCAAAGTTACAGACTTAGAGAAAAACAAAGAAGGCTGACAAAAACAGCAGGATAGCAACTTTGGAGCTAATTATCTATTTGACCAGGAATACTAACATGACAAAGTAATACATATAATGGAAGTAGACATGATTCTTAACAATATTCAACAAGAATCTCTCAATTCCGGTAAACGGTCGCGACACACTCGTCGACCGAAGTTGCAAGAAAATATAAACAGCAGCACCCTAACAGCAGGGTAGCTATTTGGGTGAAGATACAATCATCATGCAGCAGGCATATATCACATGTGAAAGAATGGAACTGAACTAGACATAATGCTTAACAGGATGAAAAAGGAATCACTCCGTTCCGACGAACGGTTGCGAAGCAATCGTCACCCGAAGTTGCAATAAAATAACAGTTTCAGACAGATTGACAGCAGTTTAGCAGTTTAACGATCTGGTGCCCTGTTTGACCATCAATTACCCAAACAAGATGACCTCAAAACAGAATTATCACAAAAGATGGATGCTAGAGCACAGAGAGCACAACAATACAAAAAAAGAATCACTTTGTTCCGACCTACGAGTCAACGGGAAAACGCGTTGCAAGAAGGCACTCGAGATAAAAGTTTCTGGGACTTGGAAATTTACAGAGAAGGGGGAGCTCGGGCTGCACATCCATGGCATGATGGATCTTGGCCATGGGCGCCCATGGAGGCCGGTACAGGGCGTGAGGCGGCTTGGGACGGTTGGGGTCGGTGGAGGAGGGCCGGATCTGGCCGTGGGTCTCCGGATCTGGGCCAGGGAAGACCGTGGCGGCGGCCACGGGCTCGGAGCTCGAGCTCGGCCATGCCGTGGCCATGGCAGGCTGCACCTGCGGGGAAGGAAGGGAGAGGAGGTGAGGGAGAGAGGGAAGGAGGAGGAGGGCGCGGGGAGAGGAGGTGGTCACCGGAACGGGGGCGGCGGCTGCCGGAGCGTGGCGGCTCGCCGGCCGCGGCGGCCATGGACGGAGGAGGAGCTCGCCCGGATGGGCTTCGGCGGGCCCTGGCGGTGGCGGTTCGGGCCCGGGGCGGCCCGGACGGCTGGGAGGGGCTGGAGGGGCTACGTGGCAGCTCCAGGAGCGTCCAGATTCAGATCGAACGGATGGGATCAACCCAGACCTAGGGTTTCGGGTTTTTGGGGGCAGATTGGGTAGATCTGGGTTTTTTCAGGGGGGTGGATGCAATTTTGGACTAGTGGGAATCCTAGAAGGGATAGGAGAGGGGGTGGTCTTTATATAGCCCAGGTGGCTGGCAGTTTGCAAAAACATCCCCGGTTTTTCTCTCGCGCGCGCGGTTAACGGTTCTGACCGCCAGGGGTCCGCAGGACCTCCAATTCGGGTAAAACTTCGAACTGCGCGATCAGCGCGTCGGTTATAGGAGCTCGGGTGCTGAGCTTGGGAGCCATGGAGAGTTGCGAGAAGAGGAAAGGAAGGAGAAGATGCAAGCGCTCAGAAAATTCAAGTACCGAGTGGCTGTATATATAGCCACAAAGAGATGATCAATTAATGCTATAATGGCATGGGTAAACTACCCATGCTAGGTGACATTTATGGAAAGACTCCTCGATTCTCGCTACGATATCAATGCCTTCAACAGTGGCGCTTCGAGCAGTAAAATCATAAACACAGTAACGGATCTTTGACTTAAAAATTCAAAAGAAATTTTCTGGTTGGAAGGCGAAACGAAAAGACCAAGAGAATTGACACTGACTCCTTTTAATCCTCGAAGATGCGAGAGTCGGTCTGACCAATTGTAGAGTCGGCAACCACGATGAAATCAAGAAGATTACTGTGAAGACTGAAGCATCACACCGATCTTGAGGCCTAATGTCGGGGGGATGTACCAAGCCCATAACCCGGCATTAGGATCTCTGGGCCGACTCACCTAAGGAAGGCCCACCAAAGAAGACCCGGCCACGAGCCGGCTGCGCCAAGCATGAAGATCGAAGCCGTAAAAGGAATTCGACTTACCTTGTATAGCACATAGCATATTTGTAAAGTAGAATAGGACTCCACCTCGTGTCGTATGGCACCCCGGCTCAGAGCAACCGGTTTGCCTCACATTTCTAGCCCAGAGATCATGTCTTCTGGCAATGCACAACATATTGGTACAGAAATAACCGCTTCATTAATAATTATACAGGTACACAGGTTCGGGATACAAACTTCTACGAGGCATGGCGGCACATCTCGTGCGGCAACAATATCTACATTATTTATGTCACATCTTGGGGACTCGATACGAGCGACGAGATACTCTACGATAGCGGAATAACAGGGTGATGGAGCTCCACTCCACGGGGACACTGCTGGGATACGGCCTAGTTCGCGAAGTACGGCACACCAGAGTCTTCAGGCACAACTTCTCCTGCATCTAGCTTGACATGAATTTACTTGCAAGCTCACAACAGCCATGTCATCAGGGTGAACAATAACAACAATGCAAACAACATAATGAGCATAGCACAATATTAAAGTTAAGATTGTTTAAATACCAACCATCACCCATGATCATCGCATGATCAGGAAGCTTACCTCCGAGTCCATCCTGACTCAATGCCCGGGTCATCGTATGACCAACCAACTATTTCGGCCATCGCATGACCATAGTTTAATATCATCAATTTTACCGGTTTGTATTGACCCATAGTGTGACCTAGAACGAATTGTGTCCAATACCGTGGACTCGGCTATTCGAATAGATTTGTAACACTCTGCAGAGTTTGTGAACTTTAAACACACTATGGAGCTCCTTGCCCAACGGACTAGGACTACTCCAACGAAACTTGACTACCGCATAACCTTTATACGGTACCACCGGCATCGCATGCCTTGGGTATTGTAACACCCGGGTGTCACACTACAGTAATCACCTACAGTGATCACAATTACTGTTGCTAATCATGCCATGATCATCTTGAATCAACACAAACTCAAAATGCCTTTTTGGTGTCTATTAAAATTATGTGACAAATAAAACTTTGTCCAAAAATTGTGCAACCAATTTTTTTAAATAACTAAAAATCAGTGGGCCAGGTTAAACTAACTTTGGGCATTTATTACTTTGATTAAAATAATAAACAATTCAAACGGTAGCTCAATCAGTCCAATTTAATAAGTTATTATTTAAATAAAATACTAAATGAATTAATAAAAATACCAAACTTTTTGTGGCACTGTCTTAATGTGCAATACTAATTTTGGACTATGTTACATATTTTACAAAAATGCAAAAGTGCCTAAAAAAATTAAATACAGAAAAGAAAACAAAAATTAAAAAGAAAAAATGCAAAAAGGGGCTTGTCCCTCGCCTTGGGCGAGACCCACCTCCTTCCCGGCCTGCCCGGCCCAGCCCACGCCCTCCCTCCCTTGTCTTCTTCCTCAGGCTGCGTAGAGGCCATCCCGCGGCCGACCGGCTCGCCGTGGCGGCCATCCGCCGGCTATGCGGCGGGGATAAGCCCCTTTCCCCCCCAGTAATCCTAGCCGCCACCCCCATTCCCCCTCCTCGCGCCTCCCTCGCTGGGGACCAAGCCACCCCAAGCCGCCGACGCCACCACCTCGTCGCCGGCGCGGCCAACCGACGCCCTGGACCTCGAGACCACGTCCAGTAGGACCGCCATGGACGCCCACGTCGGGCCTGCACTTCGATTCGAGCCGGAGGCCATGGCATCATGCGAATTGAGCCGGTTCCCCTCGTCTTCACCTCCGGCGACCACCATCAATTCCAGCCGCCCTCTGCGCTTGAAAGCATTCGCCGGCCTCCGTGCGCCTCTCTGGTGAGCTCTGTCTCCGTTTCTCCCATCTCCCCTTCCTGTTACGCCGCCATAGCCCCTCCTCGTCGCGTGATTTGGCTACTGTCCGACATGGCCAGACCGTGCCCATGGACGACTCCCATGCGCGCCCGCACGGGGCTGCTCGCCGCTCACCGCGCCCTGGCCGTGTGCGGGCCGCGTCCTGTCCGCGCTGGCCGCCCCTTGGCCACATCGGGCCAAACCCCCCTCCCGAGCACATCAACGGCGCCGTTTCTCTATTAGAACTGCCGCCGGCTGCGCTGCGGTTGCTGCTGTGCAGCCCGGGCCGCGGCGTCACTGCCCCACGTGTGCCCCTGCCCGACCACATCGCCGTCGCGGCCTTCCCCCCTCGCCTCGCCCGAGCGCCTCGCCACCGTACTCTTGTCACCGGCGGGACGGCTCTGTAAGCCGTGGGACTAACCCCCCCCCCCTAACTAAAACAGATTAGAGACAAACCCCCCCTCTAGCAACTTACATGTGGGCCTCCAGCCTGCTAATCTAAAATAATTTGTTAAGTTAATTAGATTAAGCTGAGTGTCTTACAGGTGGGCCCAGCACCACATACCCCTTGATTAAAATAAAAAGGAATTTAATTAGCTCATTTCTGACTTACAGGTGGACCCCACTGACAGTTTAGTTAATTAAAATTATTTTTGGAGATATCTCTCTATGACATGTGGGTCCCTCTAGTCATAGACACTGTTCTGGATAAGGTTTAGATTAATTAATAAAAGAAATTAAAAAAATGTTTAAATTGATTTAAATGATTGAAATTTCTAAATTTCATATCTTTTAATCCGTATATCAGATGAAAATAATTTATATATCAAAGTTGATCATAAAAATGAAATGAATACAAATACGCTACCCACACACCCATCGCACCCCTCTAACATACCAAACCCGAGACTCTCCCTCTCTAGAGCGTCTGTCCGGTAATTACCTGGTACTGATAAACTATCTAGATGAATTTATTCTGAACACGAAAGTTGTTCAGAATTGATCAACTAACACGGATACACCTTGCACATGTTTGTCGGATGTCCACGACACCTCTGGCATGGAACCTTCCCCCTCCGGACACCCTGTCCGATAATCACCCGGAGCTGACAGTTCATCCCCAGACGAATTCCCGCTTCGAGCATAATACATTGCCCTGCGTTAGAACACCGTTACCTTTGCTTATGCCATGCCATGCATATGTTTGTTTATCATTGCTATGTATTTACTGTTTCTTCCCCCCCTTTATTCCCTGGTAGACCCCGCTGCTGTTGTCGACTACACCGCTGCCGAGTACGACGACTTCGTCGACGACCCTACCCCTACCGTCGAGCTACCAGGCAAGAAGAGCCATTCTCTTCCCCAGATATCGCCTACCTTTTCCGTACTTTCTTGCACTAGGCATTGTTACTGCTGCTGCTACGATTACAGTCCCATTCAATTGCATAGCTTGTTTTTGTCGCCCCTTGATGTACCTCCTTTATCCTATGCTTCCTATTATAATTATGCATTATTCAGCAGTGAACCCTGCGCATTGTTAGCTAGGATTAGATAGCGGGCCGTCACCACTCAGGGGAGTGACGCGGATACAAAATATATATAACTGCACAGGTACGGTACAATGCAGACACCGCCTAAGGCCCCCTAGCTCGGCTCTGCCGAGCCACCATCAAGTTCGAGCTATCAAGGAGTAATCCTTGTACTCCACTCGTTGCTGGCTCTATATAGCCGATCTAGGTACCTGAGCACGGTTGTCCTTAAGGTAAGAAGTCGGGCGACCCAACGGTGCCCGCGAGCGGTATTGCGTCGGGAACGACAGGGAGGGTACGACCGACGTTACTGGCGTGCTTGGCCCCTGCTCGTATCTCGCGAGAGTTATCAAACCACGAAAATTCGAGCTCTACCAAGACCACACGCGAGACAAGGTAAGGAGACGGTTCACCTTGTTGGTAACCGCAGAGACTTTGTGGGACGACAGGGCAGGCACCGATGTACTGGTGGTCCTGACAGTTGTCGTTGTCCGCGGGTCAGCTAAGTCGAGGCAACGATAACGGTTGTCACGCAGGTTAATTAAAATGCTAAATGGTTCGGCGGATGTCTTGAGTAGCCTTTTGTCTTGTACGCACTACCTACACGTGGGATGAGGAGTGTGGGCTCCCCTGCATCGTAGTCTTGTTCGAGAGTCTTCAGACGTCAGCAGTATCGCGGGCTGATTGCCGGGAAGTGGTGTTGTCTTCTCTTTCTCGAGCGGTGTATTTGTATTTGCTTTGATTTTGCTTCACCGGCCAGTCACGCACCATGCAGGAGTACGTTCGGGTAAGGGTCCAAAGCCCGGCGTATATAGGATATAGTCCGGCGGATGACCTCTCTGTTGATTGCCGAAGGATGGGCTACTTTATGTCGGATAGCTTCGGTGGGGTGTTCCCTAACAAGGTGTACGCCACCCTAGAGATCCGAGCATCGTAGAGTCACGCCAGTGCACCCCTGCAGGGAAGATTAATCTATTCAAATAGCCGTGTCCACGGTAACAGGACGCTTTATGCTGAAGCTGGATCTTACCACCACGAACTACTACTATTAAACTGTATGGTTCCTGTAACAGCCCAGATTTCACAAAAAAATAAAAATTTTGTTTTCTGTGTGAATTGTTTGATTGTCTGATTTGTTTGCGGTGTTTGCGTCCCCGATTTATCGATCAGCGATTATTTCCCCCCTCTTATCTCGTACCGGACGGAGACCGACCCTTGCCACCCTGACACTCGACCTTTGCGACACCGGGTTTCACCCGATCACGTCGTGAAAACCGCACGAGACCAGCCGCAGCCAACGGAACGAAAACCCCGTTTAATAATTAAACGGGATATTTTTATAGCGCACCGGAAAGTGTTCTCGGAACGTTTCCAGCGCGAGGTGAACGTCGCCGTCTCGACGCGCTGATCGCGCAGATCGAAGTTTTACCCGAATCGGAGGTACTGCGGACCCCCGACGGTCAGAAACGTAAACACCGCGTGCGCGAGAGAAAAACCGGGGATGATTTTTCAAACTTCCAGCCACCTGGGCTATATAAAGACCACCACACTCCCACCCCTTTCTAGGGTTTCCATAGCCACAAAATTGCAGCCACCCCCCTCCATTTTGCCCCAAAATTACCCCCTTTTCGTCCAAACCTAGCATCCCAGATCTGAGATCCATCCCCATGGGTTCTGGACCGTCAGATCAGCCGATCTAACGGCCAGGAACGCGCCACGTCACCCTAACCCATCCCATCTCCACCAACCTTCACCCAAGCCGCCTCCTCCCGCGCCATCTCGCCGCCCATCGCCGTCCTCGTTCCGGCGAGCCCTCGATGTTGCGCCGCTGCCCCTGCAGGTGCACGCCCCCGCGCCCTCTCTCTCCTCTGCCCTTTCCTCTCCTTCTCTCCTCCTCTCTCTCATCTTTCTCTTCTTCCCAGGAAACCCCAGCCGCCATGGATGGCCGACCATGAAGCTCGCGGGAGCCGTCGCCGACATTCTGTGCCGCCCGGATCCGCGCCCCCTTGCCGCCCTGGTCGCCTTGCGCCGCTCGTACCTCGCCGTAGGAGCCCCCACCACGCCGTAGCTCAGCCAACAGCCACCGCCAGCCTCCCGTACGGGAGGAGCTCGACGAGCGCAGACGCAGCTGCTCGGCAGCCCCTCGCATGGGCTGGCTGCACCCACGGCCCAGGTCGCCCCAAGCGGCCTAGCACCAGCTACTCGGCCCGAGCGCCCCAGCCAGGCCGGCCTCTCCAGGCCAGTGGGCCGAGCCCGTTAGGGTGAGGCTCTTTTTTTGGTTATGTTTTTTTTCTTTTATCTGTTACTTGGCAGATTGTGTTGTTTTTATTGCGGTGCCCGTATCTTTTAGCTCATAGCTCGGATCGTGACGCTTTAAACATGTAAATTGCTTAGTTTTTGTGTAGATTATTAAAATGTTGCTTGATGCCATTTTGACTTTGTTTACATGTTGTTTACCTGCTAATTACAATGCTTGCCACTGTAAACTGTAATTGTCATAACTTCTTAACCGTTGCTCTGTTTAAAATGTTTTTTATATGTAACTTGACTAGAATTGCATGTAGATTGTGTTTATCCTGTTATTGCTTGCTAATAAAAATAATAAAATATGTTTAGTGGAAGAACAGTACCAAATGCAATAAATATCGTGGGGTCCGTAATAGTTGCCATGCATAGGTTTTACCCCCCACTTAAAGTGACTAGATTAGATAGTTTATTTATGCTTCACCTCTTGTCATGTTTGTGTGGTATGCCATGCTTGAGTGATATGCCATGTTAAAAACCTTTTGCTCACCTTGTGTAGCTAAACAACTTGAACCTTTCTAAATGTGCGGTATCGTCGTGTGTGACGAGTACTCCACTTAACCTGTTAGTAACCGCTCTCGACGGTAGGTGCGATGTCTCGTGTTGCCTTCTTATTGATGCTTGCTCGTGTTTGCCTCGTAGTAATAGGTGCTTGCTCGTTTATTGCTTTCCAGTGTTTTCGTCTTGTGTGCTTCCGCGGGTACCTCTCGGAGACGATGCGAGCTTGCAATCAACTACACCTTCGGAACCCGACTTATCAACAGGCAAGGACTATACATTACTTATGATCCATTCTATTTCAACTAGCGGTTTGCATGCTAGTCTAGGATAGGTTCGATGTTTGATCCTACCACATGTTTACAGCCTCTTTCAAACCGATACGGCCATGTCCCTTCCCAGCAAACCATGTACTGCTATGTTACTATTTCTTGTTGCTCGGCCCCTGCTTAGTATGCATGCTTAGGATGCTACGATGTTACCCTGTTACTCCTTGGTTTGGGATATCACATTATTATATTGTTGTTGATGATATGATTATTATAATGTTGACTATATTCGACGAAGGATGGAAGGTCTAGGCTATCCCGCCCCGACGCTTTGTTCCATTCGATTCACCTAGGATCCGAGTTCCGGGTATTGGTTTTAAGACTGAGCGTGCCTAACCGCGTGTGGGATTTTATGGGGTCCCCTTTTCTTACCTACCTAGCTTCAAACATTTCTAGTGGTGGCCGAAGCTGATTTACCATTTGAAACCGTGTGTGTGCTGGTCAGCTGCCAGCAGTTTTTAAACCAACCCGGACCAGTGAGGACATAGTTCCCTTGCTGGCCCATCATGACCGGCTGAGGACCCGGTTTCCCATGTGTGATTAACCGGCAATCCAAACCTGGAGTCATACGGTAGAGACCAGATCGAGAGCGCGGCCGGATCCTGAGCTGGATGTCGACTCACCAGGGGCCACCCGGATTTGTTCGTTGTTAGCTAGAGGGACCTGTCGTTTCGGATCTCTTGGAACTAAATCATAAAATGGTTACCTGTGATGGGTAGCAATTGAGAGAGATGGGCGTGCATGCGGAGCCTTGTAATGGGCAGTTGGTACACCCCTACAGGGTTAAATCTTTTCGAGAAGCCGTGTCCACGGTTATGGACGACTTGAGACCTACTCCTTGTTCATAGACAACAACAACTGAGATAATTTTAATATAACTTCATCAATGTGTGTGTGTGCCTTGACTGCTTCCTTTTCGTCGGGATGTGAAGAGGAGGACAAGGATAGAATAGGTGTTATGTTTGCGTATGTAGGTGGAGAGCGGACTTGTTGGAGGCGATTCCTCATCGAATGCTTGGCTTCTTATCTTACTCTCTAGATCGTTAGCCACTTCATAAATGCTAGTGCGTCAGCAACCTCACCACTTACCCCTTCCTTACCGTAAACTACTATTTGTCCTAGAATGACGAGTGATGAAGTCCTTGCTGGGTCAGATGTCCACTACAGTTGGATGCTGAGTACTTCTGTACTCATGATACTACCCCCAAACTCTTTTCAGGGTTCTTGATCGAAAAAAGGTATGGTGATCGACGTTTCACGTGGAGACTCGACGACGGCTAGTTAGGCGGATCCCGGCGGAGGGACTGGACCCGTGTGGTTATGGGGACCGATATTTTTCTCTTTGACAGTAGGCATTTGATTGTAGTCCGTACTCACACATGTATCTTTCGCTGTTGTATTGTATTAAGGCAGTTGTATGCCGACTGCATGAGATGTTGTATCCTTGTATCTGTAATATTGTGATATCATGTTGGAAATCAGGGGCATATGACTTCGTCATATATCGCGGTGGGACCGTGATACGTCTCAAACGTATCTACTTTTCCAAACACTTTTGCTATTGTTTTGACCTCATTATTGCATGATTCGGACGAAACTAACCCAGACTAACTCTATTTTCAGCAGAGCTGTCTGTATGGTTTTATTGTGTGCAGGAAAATGGATTTTTAGACATCCCGGAAAATTCCCAGAAAATTACCAGAAAATCCACGCACCCTGTGGAGCCAGGAGCAAGAAGTGGGACCAGAGGGGAGCCCTGGGGGCCCCAGGCGCCCCCCTGGCGCGGCCAGGGGTGGGGCTGCGCCCTCAGGCCGCCTGGGCTGCTCCCCTCTCCTTTGGTGCCCTACCAAAGCTCCTATTTATCCCCGTGACGAGATAACCCTAGAACAGAAGTCGTTTTCCCAGTTTCCGTCGCGGAGCCGCCGCCACCCTCTGTTCTTCTTCGGGAGGGCTAATCTGGAGGCTGATTTGGCCTCCGGAGAGGGGAGATCATCGGCATCGTCATCACCATCACCACTCCATCCATCCTCCATGACTTCTCTTCACATGTGTGAGTAATTCCCTGCTGTAGGCAAAGGGGATGGTAGGGATTGGATGAGTTTAATCATGTAATAGTTCGTCAGATTGTTGGGGGCATGTTGCCTATCATCTAGATTGGTGTTTATCTTCTTTGCTACAACTTGTTGTTCTTAATGCTTGTCACTTTGGGCCCGAGTGCCATGTTTTCAGATCTGAACCCTATGTGTTTTCATGAATATATTTCTGTTCTAGATCCTATCTATGAGTTGTATGCACCTATTATGGTCCATAACCGACGATCCCAAAGGTGACAGCTTGGGACACCAAAGGGGATGGTCCATGATTTTAGGATTCCATGTATCCATTGAGTTTATTGCTTTGTTCCGGTGCTCTTTGACAGGAGTACCTTAATCTCCATAAGTTCCTTTTGGCCCCGTTCGTAGCGGGATGGTAGGACAAAAGATGTTGTGCAAGTTCTTATTGCAAGCACGCACTACTACCTACGGGATACATGCCTAATGTTTGGTATTTGCCTAGATGATCATTGCTTTTCTGTGTGCCTTGCCCCGTGTTAGAATCTATTATATGTTTACTCTCATCCATGCAGCGCCCGACCATCCATCTCCCTAGCCTACAGTGTTTTCAATCCTGCTGGTTATTAGTTGTTACTTTTTTCTATTTACTTTTGATGTTTCTATCATCACTATCATATCACCGTTACCACTTAACTATTGTTGCAAGCAAGTATATTTCAGGTGCGGTTGAATTGACAACTCAACTGTCAAAGCTTATAAATACTCTTTGGCTCCCCGTGTGTCGAATCAATAAATTGGGTTAACTTACCCGCGAAGACTATCTCGATCCCTTACGCCTGTGGGGCATCAAGCAGCGTTTTCTGGCGCCATTGCCGGGGAGCATAGCAATATTTACAAGTCTACTTGAAGTATCCTACCTGTTGCATATCATCCTCTATGGGTAAGAAAGGAGACCCCAAGGTTCCGATCTTACCATCCCGTACAAGAAAAGGTACTGTTCTGAACACTAGTGCTACACTTGATTCACCTTCTGTTATGAGTAAGTTTACTTCACCACCACTACATGATGCTTCTATTGAGTCTGTTACTATGTCCGATCCTTTTGATGATGCTTCCACTACTCTTGATGATGCTACTTTTCTTGGTCGCCATATTGAAACTCAGACTGCTAAGGCTGCAGCAAAATCCAAGTCCGAGACCCCTACTACCTATATTCCTACGTGCAAAACCTTTGGTTACCCAAGCTTAGATGAACTCAGGGAGAGAATCCTTGATGATGATTATGTTACTCTTGATGATGATTTTTGCAGGGAACTCAGAGAGTGTGTCGACTCTGACCCTGGATCTGTTAAGGAGCTGCTCAAAAAGCACTCCATGAAGAACAAAGTTATTCCTGATCCTCAATTTGCCACATCTCCTATATGCATCACTGATCCTGATTATGATTTCTCTGTTGATCTTTCACTTACATCTACAGTCGAGGATGACCCCTTTTATGGCAGAGAAAATGATGATGCTATAGCACACTTGACCAAACTTGCTGAGTTAAGCAACCTATTCACTACTGATGAGAAGATACAAAACTTCTATGTGGCCAAGCTTCTTCCTTTTTCTTTGAAGGAGGACGCTAAATCATGGTATGATGCACTACCTTATGGTTCCATTAAAAGTCCTCAGGACGTAGTCAAATTCTTTGTTGATAAATACTTCCCAGCTCATCTGCAACATGCTGCTTTGCAAAGAATCGATATCTTTAAACAACTGCAGGATGAGCACCTCCCTAAAGCTTGGGGGAGGTTTTGTGATTTACTTAAGGTTATGCCGGGACATGGGATCCCCAAGAATGAACTGCTTGATATATTTTACGCTGGTTTAACCGATGAATCCAGAACCTATCTGGATAGTTGTGCTAGTTGTGTTTTCAGGGAAAGAACACCGGACGATGCAGAAGAACTAATGTGCAAAATTGCCAAGAACTATGAAGATTGGTCCGTCCTTGAACCACTTCTACCACCAAAAAAGAGGGGCATGCTTGTTTTGAACCCCGAAGATATGCAAGAAGCAAAGAATTCTATAAAGGAGAAGGTATTAAAGCCGAAGACGTGAAGAATTTACCACCTATTGAGAAGTTGTGTGAGCCTACTACTCACCCTCCCTTGGTAGAGGTACACTCTCTATTAGACTTTACTGAAAGTGACATCCCTAGAGGTAAGCCTCCCGACCAATGCTTAGATGAGCTTGATAATTTTATTGTTAAGAAAGACCATTTTAATAGGAAGTTACAAAGTCAGTTGCATGATAATTCTCTTGCTATCAAAAGTTTATGTGATGTTCTAGAGAGAACAGTTAATGATGTTAAATGTCTTGTTAAGCATTTTCATATGGTTCAAACTCAGCTTGAACAAATTTCTAATGTGCAAAAAGATTTTCTTGCTAATAATGCCAAACATGACATACAAGCTTATGGAATTTAAACAAGGGGTGGAACACACACCCAGGACCCACTTTATCCTGAGGGGCACCCAAAGAGGATCGAGCAAGATTGTCAAGTACAAGAAGAAGACGAGGCTGTTAGCTCTCCAAAGAAGAAAAAGAAGAAGAAGAAACACAAGGAGGCTGACAATCCCGATGATCATATTACAAGTGAAAAGCCAGCTCTTGATCCTAACAGCATATCTACCTCTGATGCTGAAACAGAAGACGATGCCGAGCCTGAAGAAAAAGACGCCGAGGAGGATGATCCACCCAAGGTAAGAGAAGAAGAAGCACCCAATAAACACAAGAGGTACTCTAAAGAATACTTCACCGCAAGAAGACATGGGAAGGAAAGAGAACCATGGATACAGAAACCCATGCCCTTTACAGTTAAGACCCTCAAATCTAAAGAAGAAGAGCATTATAATAAATTTTGTGAATGGATGAAGCCTCTTTTTCTTCAAATTCCTTTGACTGATGCTATTAAGTTACCTCCTTATTCGAAATATATGAAAGATATTGTCACTAATAAAAGAAAAGTTCCTAATGAGGCTATATCTACTATGCTTGCTAACTACTCTTTCAGTGGCAAGATTCCTAAAAATCTCGGTGATCCAGGTATACCCACCATTCTTTGCTCCATAAAGAATAATTACGTCAGAACTGCTTTATGTGACCTTGGTGCGGGAGTGAGTGTTATGCCTTTTTATCTTTACAAGAGGCTTTGTTTAGAGAAACTAATCCCTACAGATATCTCTCTTCAGATGGCTGACAAGTCAATAGCTGTCCCGATAGGTATTTGTGAGGATGTACCCGTTGAAGTTGCTAACTGTTTGATCCTTACGGATTTTGTTGTGCTTGACATGCCCGAGGATGGGAGCATGTCCATTATTCTTGGTAGACCTTTTCTTAACACCATAGGTGCTATTATTGATTGCAATAAAGGAAAGGTCACCTTCAACGTTGATGACAAAGAACACACGGTGTATTTTCCAAAGAAGATCGACAAGAGGCATGGCCTTAACTCTATAGAGAATATCGAGACCATGAAGATTGGAGAATGGGACTATCCACTACATGTGCACCACAAATACAAAACCATTATGGTGGGGACAATGTCTATCAAAGTGAAGGTGCAATGATTACTTCATAAGAGGGGAGACTTCTTGTTCTATATATCGTCGGTTTGTTGGTAAGACTTGATCAACCTTACTAGTGAAGCTTGTTTTATATAGGTAAAAAGTCAATCTTGTTATGTTTTCATTTGCTTTAGCTTTCATTCTCTTTGTTGTACCAAGTTTTTATGTTTTTGAAGCTTCACAATTTTAATCACCACTTTAAGTTTTCAGAAAGTTTTGCAGCTTTTTGAACTTCGAGAAATTTTCAACAGTGAAGTTTTCAGAAAAAATCCAGAAAAATTAAAATTAAAATTTCCATGCCGGGAGTGACCCAGAGGCACCTGGGGCTGACCAAGGGGGGCCACCAGTGGCCCAGGAGGCCCGCTGGCGCGGCCTGCCCCTGGCCGCGCCCACAGGGCGCCTGGGGACCACAGGCCCCACTTCCAGGTATGTCTTCTTCCTCCTCCTTCCTCTCTCTCCAAAAACACGAGTTCTGCATTTGATTCTTGCGTTCTTGCTGTTCTTGGAGGCGATTTTCGATCTCTCTATACAGCCTACCATTCTAGCTGAAATTTTGAGCAAATACTCCCTGGTATGTAACTCCTTCACGCCTCTAATTAGATTTTTTATTGGTGTCTTCATTTGTGAATATTTAGTAGCTCTTGGTGCTGTTTATATGAGCTTGCATGCATGTGTAGAATTTTATTTTTCAAGTGTTGATGCAAGTTTATGCCTTAGGTAAGTGAGTTGAGTAGTTTGCCTTAACTCACTTTGTTTAAATCCTTGTTTTTGTAATTTGTCAAAAATTTCAGAAATGAGTTTGCTAGGAAGAGCAAAGGGGTGGCTTGGGAAGAAGAGGCCTGAGCGCTCCGATCGAGTTACAAGAGCTGCAGCTTCACCCTTGACTGCTAAGGTGAGCTACAACGAAGATCATGTGCCCTTGGAGTTGTTGGAGGACACAAATCAAGCACGTGCAATGACTTTCCAGTGCGATGTATTCCTTGAAGCTGCAGGAAGTAGGGAGAGGTTCTATAATCTTGTGCTAATGCAGGTTTGACGCGGCTGGCAACGTGTCGTGTTACCCAGTATCAAAAACTCACCTCCTGTTTCATTAACAGTTTTAGATACAACCTTGATGCTGGTTCTGTTGAGTTTAAAATTTACAATGATCTTTTGACCTTGCCTTTGGAAAGGTTTTGTGAAATAATAGGTGTGCCGAACGTGGGACAGACAGCGAAGATGAGCTCTCAGCCCTCCGAGCTGAGAACCGTCTTCAACTCGCTCTGTAGCATGGATACGAGGGATATTCATCGGTCAAAGATCTCCAGCATCTTATTCCCACAACTCAGGTATTTTGCGTATTTTATTTCTAGAGGGGTGTTGGCTCGTGACAAAACGAGCAACATATCTGCGCCGGATATTGCTATCCTGGCAACCGCCCTCTCAGGGAGGTTTGATAACAATGTGGGTGCCTTAATTGCTCGACGCCTTGCTATGAACGGTAACAAGGGAGACTTATTTCGTGGAATTTACGCCACACTTATCCTAGAGTCTCTTAATGGCACCCCCACACCCCCCGATGATAAGCCTTTTACTTATTTAAGTTTTGATCTTGCTGCTATGAAAAGGCATAAGTTTGTTACCTTGACTTCCGAGTTTGGTAACCTTGATTATATCTTGCGTTTCGGAGCTACCACGGAACGCAAGATCCGTCTACCTGCACCTCTTTTGTTTGATTTTTCTCGCAGGAACGGATGGTCCTTTGATGTTATCCAGTTCGATGAGTTCGTGGTCCAGCATCAGTTTCATAACCCTATGGAGGGGGTTGTGCCCGACGAGGAGGAGCATGGTGAGTTCCCACCTTTCCAGGGAGAGACCGTCACCCAGTTTGGTGAAGGGTCTTGCTCTGCTTGGAGCGCGGATCCTTCTTCGTGGGAGGAGCCAAGGACTTCGGTGTACGCACCGGAAGCCTCATACGATCCTTGGACTCACCCGTACTACCCTGGAGCAGGAGGCTCCTGGGGACATTAGCTACTACCAACTTAGGCCAAAAGCCTAAGCTTGGGGGAGTACGTTCCCTTCTCACTTTTACATTGTATTATCCATTTTATTCGCTTTGATCTTTTCGAAGTTTTTGCCTGTTTTTCTTTCTTTCTTTCTTTGAAAAAACAACAAAAATATTTTCTCTTTTCTTTTGCTTTCTTTTAACCTTTGAAAAACCCAAAAATATTTCCTTTCTCTCTTTAGTTTGCTTTTTTTTCAGAGATCAGCTCGAGTCCGTGATGGCATTTGATTATATTTCCTACGTTCGATCGTGCAAGTGACCAGGCAGTGATGACGAAGATCGACGGAAGTGAAGCAACAAGGAAAACCGGTATGAACTCTTCTTGTTTCTACTTCTGTACATATGCCTGTACTTATGATCTAGAGAACAGCTTGTAGCGACATAGTGCTATGTTTACAATGCTTTCCCAGTGTTCATGCTTTCCTTGTGGCTAGTCTCAAACAGCTAGAGTACATAATGTGTTGTTGAAATGATTTACATGCATTGTATTGTTCGTGGTTTTGCATACTGAAGTGGTATTTCCCTTCGGAGAATTTTTGGATTGACTTGGCACATGTTTACACATGCTTATGACTAGAAAGTCTATTTTTGCCTTGATGATCTTTTTGTTTCAGAATAGTTATATCACTTTCATGCCCGATTCAATGTTGCTTTGTCGCTCTGCATGATTATGACAGTTATTGCTCTCTTGTTGGTCGCTTCCCAGTCTTTTGCTAGCCTTCGCTCGCACCAAGCGGAATTCTGCTTGTGCTTCCAAACTCCTTTTTCAAACCCAGTTGTTCCATTTGAGTCCACCATACCTACCTATATGTGGTATTTACCGGCCACTCCTAACTTAGACTTTCTTGTGCCATATCGAAATTTATTCAAAAGTTTCCCTTTTGTAACCGTAAAATCTCATGGTGCGGTGAAGGGAAATCAGTGTCTTTCATGCCAAAAATATTTTGACGGAAGTTTTAACTAGTCAAAAAAGAAAAAGAAAAAAATTTATGACAGTTACACCTCCCCCATACTTGATGATGGAGTGAAATGGACCAAATGCTGCTTATGATAGGTGGAACGATTCCCTCCTTCCATCCTTGAGGAAAAATAAAGGTTCCATAGACCATCGAAGATTTATGGATAAGGGAATATCTGTAAGAAAAAGGCATTATATATGGTTGGCATGGGAGATATTGAGAGACCTTTACCGTTCACCGTTGACTGGAAAGTTGCACTTCTCAAAATTGTTTTATCTCTGTTTTCAAAACCAAGAGCTCTGGCACATTTTTAGTCTTTGCTTCCTTTCACGGGTTTTCAACCTTTCCATCAAAAGCCACGGTTCGAGAGTCTCCCATTCTTCCTTCAAAGCACCAACTATGAGAGCATAATTGTCATTCTTAGTGTAACATGTATTGTCCCAAAGTTTTACATTGTCTTCTGCATGCTTGTGTTATTGCTAGTCTGAAATACTGAGTTCTAGTCACCTTTAAAACTCCGGAGGAGTTTCTGCATTTATGTTTTGCTTCACTCATGGAGGCTAGCGAAATGCCACTCAAGTATGTTCAAGCTACGTGCATTGTGATCCTGTCTTGATTTTCAGTAGCTTATTATTTACTCTTAGTTGTTTGTGACTGATCACATGAAAGAAGAATTGCTTCGTGCATTGTCCTTATAGCATTGTTTCATTACTTGCTAAACTCTTTTCGCGTCTAGTTCGTTGAACTGAATTGCTTGAGGACAAGCAATATGCTAAGCTTGGGGGAGTTGATACGTCTCAAACGTATCTAATTTTCCAAACACTTTTGCTATTGTTTTGACCTCATTCTTGCATGATTTGGACGAAACTAACCCGGACTAACGCTGTTTTCAGCAGAGCTGCCTGTATGGTTTTATTGTGTGCAGGAAAACGGATTTTTAGACATCCCGGGAAATTCCCAGAAAATTACCAGAAAATCCATGCACCCGATGGAGCCAGGAGCCAGAAGTGGGACCAGAGGGGAGACCTGGGGGCCCCAGGCGCCCCCCTGGTGCGGCCAGGGGTGGGGCCGCGCCCTCAGGCCGCCTGGGCTGCTCCCCCCTCCTATGGTGCCCTACCAAAGCTCCTATTTATCCCCGTGACGAGAAAACCCCAGAACAGAAGTTGTTTTCCCAGTTTCCGTCGCGGATCCGCCGCCACCCTCTGTTCTTCTTCGGGAGGGCTAATCTGGAGGCTGATTTGGCCTCCGGAGAGGGGAGATCATCGCCATCGTCATCACCATCACCACTCCATCCATCCTCCATGACTTCTCTTCACATGTGTGAGTAATTCCCTGTTGTAGGCAAAGGGGATGGTAGGGATTGGATGAGTTTAATCATGTAATAGTTCGTCAGATTGTTGGGGGCATGTTGCCTATCATCTAGATTGGTGTTTATCTTCTTTGCTACAACTTGTTGTTCTTAATGCTTGTCACTTTGGGCCCGAGTGCCATGTTTTCAGATCTGAACCCTATGTGTTTTCATGAATATATTTGTGTTCTAGATCCTATCTATGAGTTGTATGCAACTATTATGGTCCAGAACCCGCAAACCCGAAGGTGACAGCTTGGGACACCAAAGGAGATGGTCCATGATTTGAGGATTCCATGTATCCATTGAGTTTATTGCTTTGTTTCGGTGCTCTTTGACAAGAGTACCTTAATCTCCATAAGTTCCTTTTGGCCCCGTTCGTAGCGGGATGTTAGGACAAAAGATGTTGTGCAAGTTCTTATTGCAAGCATGCACAACTACCTACGGGATACATGCCTAATGTTTGATATTTTCCTAGATGATCATTGCTTTTCTGTGTGCCTTGCCCCGTGTTAGAATCTATTATATGTTTACTCTCATCCATGCAACGCCCGACCATCCATCTCGCTAGCCTACAGTGTTTTCAATCCTGCTGGTTATTAGTTGTTACTTTTTTCTATTTAGTTTTTCTGTTGCTATCATCACTATCATATCACCGTTACCACTTATCTATTGTTGCAAGCAAGTATATTTCAGGTGCGGTTGAATTGACAACTCAACTGTCAAAGCTTATAAATACTCTTTGGCTCCCCGTGTGTCGAATCAATAAATTGGGTTAACTTACCCGCGAAGACTATCTCGATCCCTTACGCCTGTGGGGCATCAGACCGATATGTGCTTCGTCCCCGGATCTGGATGGAAACATCTAGATCTGGAATAGTACCGCATATTGGGCCTTACAGTTCCGGGTCTTCTTCCTCGCAGGGAGTCGAGGAAGGGAACTCGGAGGCATTATTATTATTAATTATTACAACCTACTATTATACAATGCTGCAGCAACTTCTGCTGCATTGTTTTTACATTCATGTTATTGAACTATTGGCTGTTTCTCTTCTCATGCTGCAAGACACGTCCGAAGATGCTAGTCTTCGATAGGGCTAGATTCTCATCCTTATTTTGATTTCTACCTTGCAGTCCACTATATACAACCTCCCCTTTCCATTTGATACAAATGCATAAATGCTTAGTAGCGGACGTAAGACTCGCGGGTATGCTAGATACTCACCTTTTCTTTATTTCCCCCTTTATGTTTTTCCTGATCGGCCGCTGTAGTCGACGTTGGAACCCAGGAACAGGAGTACCCCAGTGGCGGATACTACTACGTCGAGACCCCTGCTGACCAGGACTAGGAGTAGTTTCGGAGGCTCCTAGGCAGGAGGCCTTTCCTTTTCGATCTGTATCTCTGATGTTATTTGTGCTAGCCTTCTTAAGGAAAAACTTGACTAACTATGTCTGTACTCAGATATTATGGCTTGTATAACTTATGTATTCGGGTCCGTGCGACCCCCTTATCTTGTAACATATTGATATTCTCACCGTGGCACCCTAATCTCAGCCGTGTACCCTGCATGTATGATTACTATACACGGATTGATTTTAGGGGCGTCACAGGTATCCATGTGCCCTATAGACACCTACCATCGCATGGCACTGACCATCGCATGGTCCATAACATTGTCCCAATCGGGGACTCCCGGGTAAACATATCAACTCTGGATCTAGAGATTACCACCACCTACCTGATCAGGGTAGTGTGCAATGCATTGCGTCCATAACATTGTCCCAATGTGGCTGCACGAAATAAGTCTGGTTAGGTGGCACTCGGTCAACTGTTAATCCATGTTCATTAAGTTTTAACCATAATCATTTGTAACATGAGATCAAGTCATAAACTCAGCATGATAATAAATATATGAACATGATACCACCACCAAACATGTGCGGCAACTAATATGGCATCAACGTGGATTTATCGAGGCATGGTCATCAAGACTTATATGGGATCAACATGTATGAATTACTAGCATGAATCATGATAGAATTAACATGAATATGACATGAGCTCCGACAAGCATGTAAATGACCAGAGAACATGGCATGGTTTTATCACACAAATTTAGCATGGCGTAATTGATTTAGGTAGCAATTAAATTCAAGGCAAATTCAAGTCAAATGAGCAAAGCATCATGTAGCAATTCAAGACCCTCATGACAAGAATGTTGTGTCTTGCATTGGTCAAGTGGAGTGTCACTGAACTCCTGGTTCTCAGCAAGCAAGTTGTGCTCCTCTGAAAATAATTCCAAATAGCAAAACAAAATAAGTCAAATAAACCCTTCTTATGTCCAGTACACCTAGACAGAGAGGAAATATACCAAACTTTGCCAACTGAAAGAGGATTTCAAGACAAAATTTTAGCAAAAAGAATCAACTCATTTGGCCTTGTGGTTTAGGAGATATTAGTGGTCAAAGTTGGGTCAAAATATCATTTTTAAATGATTTAAATGAATTTCCAGGGAATTTCCAGAAGCGGCCACGTCGAAGGCCTATTTGGAGAATACGCCTCCACTTGATACCCTTTTGGGCTGGCTTGCAAGATAGAAATCAGAATAAGGGTAAGAAACTAGGCCTAACGAAGACTAGCATCTTCCGACGAGTCTTGCAGCATGAGGAGAGAATAGCCAACAGTTCATATAAAGCATAAAGTAACAATGCAGCAGAAGTTGCTGCAGCATTGTATAATAGTAAGTTGTAAAAATTAACAATGCCTCTGAGATCACCTCCTCGACATCCTCGCGAGGAATAGAACCCGGAACCATACAGTTTAATAATAATAGTTTGTAGTGGTAAGATCCAGCTTCAGCATAAAGCGTCCTGTTACCGTGGACACGGCTATTCGAATAGATTAAACTCCCTGCAGGGGTGCACTACTGTTCATCCTGCACGCTCGGATCTCCAGGGTGGAGGGAACCTTGTTAGGGAACGCTCCACCAAAGCTATCCGAGACGGCGCAACCCATCCTAGGCTCAGCAGAGAGGCCATCCGCCGGACTAAATCCTATGCGCCAAAGGGTCTAGGTCCCTCACCCTTGCACGGTCCTGCACGGTGCGAGGCTGGCCGGGAAGCAAAAGCAAACACCACTCGCGAGTAAAGAAGACACACAACTTCCCGGCAATCAGACCGCGATACTGCTGACGTCTGAAGAGCTTTCGAATGAACTACGACGCAGGGGAGCCCATAACTACTTATCCCACGTGAAGGTAGTGCATACAGACCAACGGGCCTCTCAAGTCATCCACCGAACCATTTAGCATTTTATTAACTTGCGGGGCAACCGTTATCGTTGCCTCGACTTAACTGACCCGCGGACAACGACAGCAGCCAGGACCACCAGTACATCGGTGCCTGCCATGTCGTCCCACCAAGTCACTACGGTTACCAACAAGGTGAACCGACTCCTTACCTTGTCTCGCGTGTGCTCCTGGAGGAACTCGACTTTCGTGGTTTGGTAACTCTCGCGGACAACGATCAGGGGCCAAGCACACCGGTACATTGGTCGTACCCTCCCAGTCGTCCCGTCGCAATACCTCTCGCGGGCACCGCTGGGTTGCCCGACATCTTACCTTAAGGACAACCGTGCTCAGGACCCTATGGCGGCAAGACAAAGTCAGCCCCGAGTGGAGTACAAGGATTACTCCTTTATAGCTCACACTTGAGGGTGACTAGGCATAACCCAGATAGGGCCTTTGGCGTGTCTGCTTTGTTCCGTACCTGCAACAGTTATATATGATATACGTGTTCACTCCCCTGAGTGATCACGGCCCGCTATCTAGTCCTAGCTAACAATGCGCAGGGCTCACTGCTGAATATATGCATAATTATAACAGGCAGCATAGGATAAGAAAGGTACATCAAGGGGCGACAAAATCAGGCTATGCAATTGAATAGGATTGTAACGTAGCAGCAGCAGTAACAATGCCTAGTGCAAGAAAGTACGGAAAGGTAGGCGATATCTGGGGAAGAGAATGGCTCTGCTTGCCTGGAAGCTCGACGGTAGGGGCAGGGTCGTCGACGAAGTAGTCATACCCGGCAGCAGTGTAGTCGGCGGTAGCAGCGGGGTCCACCGAAGAATAATGAGGATAAACACAGTAAATACAAAGCAATCATAGCAAACAAATACATGGCATGACGTATGCAAAGTTAACGGTGTTCTAACGCAGTGCAATGCACGTTGCTCGGAGTGGGAATTCATCCGGGGATGAACTACCGGCTCCGGGTGCTTACCGGACAGGGTGTCCGGAGGGGGGGAGGGTTCATGCCGGAGGTGTCGTGGACATCCGACAAAGATAAGTGGGGTGTATCCGTGTTAGTTGAACCATTCCGGACAACTTTCGTGTTCGGAATAAATTCATCCGGCACCGGGAATTATCGACAGACAGCCCGGAGGGGGGAATGTCGGTGTTCGTTGTGTTAGAGGGGTGTGGTTGGTATACGGGTAGCGTATTCGTATTCGTTATATTTTTCTGACCAATTTTCATGTATAAAGTTTTTGAATCTGACTTACGGTTTAAAAGATATTCAAATTCAAGGTTGAAATCATTTTAAATCAATTTCTGGATTTTCTTTTATTAATAAAATTCTATCCTTATCCACAAGCAGTTTACTGGTCAAACTGACATATGGGACCCACATGTCAGCCTCACAGTCAAATAAAACATTTTTATTAATTTAAATTACCCTGGACCCACATGTCATACACTAGCAGTTTAATTAAAATTTAATTAACTTAACAGGGCCTAGGACCCACATGTCATACTCACACATTAATAATTACCATTTTAATTAGTTATTTTATTTACCTAATGGCTGGGGGGGCACTGGTCATACACAGGGGGTTATTTTCTTCCTTAATTAGCCTGGGGGGGTTAGTCTGGCTAATTAACCAGGGGGCTTAGCCATGCCCATGGTCGATGCGTGCGAGCTCGCGTCGGGCCAGGACGGCGCTCTGGCGAGGGGGCGGTGGGGCGCGGCCGCGGTGAGGCACGGCGGCTGCCGGAGCTTGGGATGGTGGGGTGGAATTCTGGTGAGGGGTGGGTGGCCAGGGGAGGCCGTGGGAGTGGCGCCGCGGCCTGGGGCTGTGCGGGGGGGGGGGGGGGGGGGAACGGCGAGCCAAAGCGGCAGGGAGCAGAGGGAGGGAGAGGGGATTTCTACAGGGGTGCTCACAAGGAGGGCAGAGGAGCGGTCTGGGCGGCCGGGGGCGGTCGAGGCACGGCGAATCGCGAGGTGGGGAGGCGGCGACCATGCCGGCGGGCGACGTCAAATTCGTCGCACACGAAGCCTCCGAGCTCGATTCCCCCCACACGAAGATGGAGTCGGCGATGACGCTTCCAAAGGATGTGGTGGCGCGGGCTGAGGCGGCCGGTGGCCACGCCGGTGCGCGGCGGCGCCCACGGGCGGAGTTCGGGTGAGCTCGAGGGGAGCGGAGCAATGGCGCGAGGGAGGGGGGAAGGGAATGGCGCCTGCTCGATCTAGGGTTAGGGGCGCCGGGGCCTTATCCCCTCGACGTCGGCACTGTAGCTGCGCAACGGGGTCCTGGTCCGGCGGCGACACCACTGTTGCCATGGCGCGCCAGGGGAACAGGGAAGGATGTGGGGGAAGAGAGAAAAAAAGAAAAGGGCCCGGGTGGGCCAGATCAGTGGGCTTTGCCACGTGCGACAAATAGTCGGTGTCCCATTTTTGTTCTTTTCTTTTTCTATAAAATTATGTTAGCATTTATTTAAATGGCTTAGGCATTTTTGTATAATACAATTATTGCTCCATAATTAGTAGAGCATATACCTAGAGTGCCACAAAAAGTTTAGGGTTTTTCTAACCTCTTTAAATATTTATTTTCATTAAGCAATTGGCAAATAGTGCTGTTTTAGCACTGCCATTATTTGGTTGAAATTTTCCATGGCACAATAAATACCCATGACCACATTTCCATGGTCCAATGATTATTTGGGATTTTATAAAAGTGGTTCCAAGATTTTCGGAAAAGATTTTATTGTCACAATATTTTTAATATTCATCAAAAGGCATTTAGGGGTTTGTTTGAATTCAAACATGAAAAGGCATGATCAAGGTGATTAGAGACTTGCTAATCACAGAGGTTTAATCATTAACAAAAGTTTTACAGATGCCTGACACCGAGGGTGTTACGAATCTCCCCCACTACAAGAATTCTCGTCCCGAGAATTTAAGCGGTAGAGGGGAAAAGATCGGGGTATTCTTCACGAAGACGATCTTCGCGTTCCCAGGTGGCTTCATCTTCAGAATGGTTCGACCACTGAACTTTGAGGAATTTGGTTGTCTTGTTGCGGGTTCGACGTTCAGACTGATCAAGAATGCGGCTCGGATGTTCTTGATAAGTCAAGTCCTGTTGCAGCTCAATCATATCATGTTCCACTTCTCGAATAGGGTCCTTGAAGCAACGACGGAGTTGCGACACGTGGAAAACATCATGGACTTGAGAGAGGTTCGGCGGCAATTCCAATCGGTATGCCACTGGTCCACTCCTGGAAAGGATACGGAACGGGCCGATGTAGCGAGGAGCTAACTTGCCTTTGATCCCGAAGCGATGAGTGCCTCTCATGGGAGTGACACGGAGGTACGCGTATTCGCCAGGTTGATAGACCATTTCTTTGTTCTTGCGATCATAGTTGCTTTTCTGGCGGGACTGAGCGGCTTTCAAATGTTCACGGAGAACACCAACCTGATCTTCATCATGTTGTATAATGTCCGGACCAACGAGAGTTCGTTCCCCAGTTTCTGACCAATTCAGAGGGGTTCGACACTTACGTCCATAGAGAACTTCAAACGGGGCCATCTTCAGACTAGCCTGATAGCTATTGTTGTAAGAGAATTCAGCAAACGGAAGAGATTCCTCCCATTTCTTACCGAATGAGATTACACAAGCTCGAAGCATATCTTCAAGCACTTGATTGACTCGTTCAACTTGTCCTTGCGACTGGGAGTGATAAGCGGTGCTGAAATTCAGGTGGGTGCCCATAGCATCTTGGAAACTATCCCAAAATCTTGAGGTGAAAATGCTGCCTCGGTCGGAACTGATCTCCAACGGAATGCCATGGAGGGACACAATTCTGGAAACATACAAGTCTGCTAACTGACTAGTAGAGATCGTCTCCTTGACTGGCAGAAAGTGGGCAACCTTGGAGAAGCGGTCGATGACGACAAAGATAGCATCGTGGCCTTTCTGCGATCTGGTAAAACCAGTGACAAAGTCCATCTCGATCTTGTCCCACTTCCATTCAGGAATAGAGAGTGGTTGCAGAGTTCCGGCAGGTCTTTGATGTTCTGCTTTGACGCGACGGTAAACGTCACACTCCTCAACATATCGAGCGATGTCTTGCTTCATATTAGACCACCAGTACCGCTGACGAAGGTCTTGGTACATCTTGGTACTACCAGGGTGAATCGACAAAGGAGTATCATGAGCTTCTTTCATGACGCGTGGGATCAAGTTTAGATTGGGCTTACTCCTAGGGACCACTAAACTATTCTTGAAATACAACGTTCCATCACCAGCAACAGTGAAGCATGATGGCTTTCCTCTAGCGATATACTTCTTGATCTTCTCGACATCAGAGTCACATGTTTGTATCCACTTGATGGTGCTGTCGAGGTCCGGCTCAACAACAAGGTTATTCACATATCCCTGTGGAACAATCTCAAGATTCATCTTGCGTAGCTCTTCATACAGAAGTGGTTGATGTACTTCAACTTCAACTTCACTACAGTAGGCTTTGCGACTCAAGGCATCGGCCATCACATTAGCTTTTCCAGGGGTGTAATGAATATCCATGTTGAAATCGGCTATTGTCTCGAGCCATCTTTGTTGGCGGAGATTCAAATCTGGCTGGGAGAACAGGTACTTCAGGCTTTGGTGGTCGGTGTAGATTTCGCAACGATTACCAACGAGGTAATGTCGCCACAACTTCAATGCATAAATTACCGCTGCCAACTCGATATCATGTGTTGGATAGTTTTCTTCATGAGAACGCAACTGACGAGAACCATAAGCAATCACTTTGCGATCTTGAATTAGGACACAGCCTAACCCTTGACGAGATGCGTCGCAATATATCACGAAGTCCTTCCGGGTATCAGGGGGAGCAAGCACCGGAGGAGAAGTGAGCTTGTCCTTGAGAGCTTGGAAACTTTCCTGACATTTGTCTGTCCACTAAAACTTGACACCTTTGTGAAGAAGATTGGTCAGAGGCTTGGCAATCTTGGAGAAGTTCTCGACAAAACGGCGGCAATAGCTGGCGAGTCCGAGGAAACTTCTGACTTGCTTGATAGTCTTGGGGGGAGTCCAATCCAGGATAGCCTGAATACGTTCTGGGTTGACGGCTATGCCATCCTTGGAAATCACGTGACCAAGGTAGGTCACTTCGGGAAGCCAGAACTCACACTTAGAATACTTAGCGTAGAGTTTGTGTTCTGGAAGCTTTTCCAGTATAAGACGAAGATGTTCAGCATGCTCTTCTTCAATCTGGGAGTATATCAAGATATCATCCAGATAAACCACGATGAACTTGTCGAGGTATTCCATGAATATATAGTTCATCAATCGGGAAAAGGTGGCTGGGGCATTCGTCAAGCCAAAGGACATGACAGTGTACTCGTATGAACCATAACGAGTAATGAAGGCGGTTTTCGGAACATCCTCTTCACGGACCCGGATCTGATGGTAACCCAACCTCAAGTCGAGTTTCGAGAACACCGTAGATCCAGCAAGTTGATCATACAGATCGTTGATCCGAGGAAGTGGGTACTTGTTCTGTATTGTTTCCTGGTTGATAGGTCGGTAATCTTGGACTAAATGGTTCGTGCCATCACTCTTCTTGACAAAGAGCGAAGGTGCTCCCCAAGCAGAGGAACTGGGGAGAATGAATCCTTTTTGTAGTGCCTTGTCGATTTCCTCCTTAAGCTCAAGGATTTCATGTGGCGGCATCTTGTAAGGACCCTTGGCTATAGGAACAGTGCCTGGCTTCAAGTCGATGACGAATTCGACCTCTCTAGCCGGGGGTATTCCCGGCAGTTCTTCTGGGAAGACGTCGGGAAATTCGCGAACGATTGGAACGTTCTCAATTCCTTCAAGTGGCGAAGTGTTCAATGCATTCAGAGCATATATACGAGCTTCGGCAGTCAGCGACACTATGGCAGTATGGTTCACAACCTTGCCGGAGGAGTGAAAGAGTCGGACGACTTTGTTGCCACAATAAAGTGCAGCATCATGAGCTTTCAGCCAATCCATTCCCAAGATAAGGTCTATTGTGGAGGTCTTCAGAATATGAGGGGAGACAAGGAAATCAATCCTTTCGATCTCGACGGTGATGTTGGGAGCCATCATGTCAACGTGACACTTGCCACCGGGAGTACTAACGGCTAAGGGAGTGCGCATCTTTTCGTGGTGTAAGCCATGCTTAAATGTAAATGCGCGGACATAAATGAATGCGATGCTCCTGTATCAAATAAAACAGTAGCAGGTATTGAGTTAACGAGGAGAGTACCCATCACTGTAGCGGGCTGTGCCTGAGATTCTTCAAGATCAATGTTGTAGGCATGCCCACGAGCATGAGCAGCAGACCCAGTATTATAGTTGGGGGTCCTGTTGTTGCCACGACCATTTCCGCGGCCAGCATGGTGAACTACCAGTTGCTTCTGTTTCTGGGGGCACTCTCTAGAAAAATGACCAGGCTGGCGGCATGTGAAGCATAATCCATCCTGAGGACGAAGGGGTGCAGCATTGGGTGGTGGAGGCAGAGCTCTTGGCATCTGCGGTGGCGGAGGCAGACGGGGTGTAGCATAAGACGGCCTCGGAGTAGGGGCAGTTGAATGGGTCACACTGTGAGGGAGCCAGATGCGACGCTTCTGTGTTGCGCCCGAAGATGAGCCAACGTCACGATAGCGTTTCTGCGTGTCCTTGAACTCCATCTGGGTAGTCTCGACAGTGATAGCCTTGTTCACCATGGTGGCGAAGTTGGCAAAATCATGAACGGCAAGAGCGAGCCTGAGGTCTGCATTGAGTCCACGACGGAACTTCTGCTGTCTACGAGCATCAGTGGTGATCTCTCCTTCCGCATAGCGAGAGAGGTTGAGGAACTCGCGCTGATAGGATTCAACAGTCATGTCGCCCTGAGTGAGGTTACGGAATTCTTCCGCCTTACAATCCATGATCCCCTGAGGAATGTAGCGGGCGCGAAAGGCAGACTGAAATTCATCCCAAGTGATGACTTCTCCAACTGGCAGGGAACGCTTGTGGGTGCTCCACCACTGAGCAGCGGCGCCTTTCAGATGATAAGACGCAAAGTTCACATAGTCGGCTGGATCGACATTAGCAGACTCCAGCTCGTGCGTGATGTCGCGAACCCAGTCATCAGTATCCAACGGTTGAACAGTGTTGCGGAACATAGTGGGGTTGAGGCGGGTGAAGTCGTGCAGAGTCACGGTGGCATGCTAATGGTGGTGCCCATTCTGATTCGGCTAGGGGAACTGAGCCATGACATTCTCCATGAACTGACGGTTCAGCTCGAACTGCGGCATCATCGCGGCCATGTAATCTGGCGGCGGAGGTGGGTCGTTGGCACCATGACCACGACGGCGACCACCACGACCAGCCATCCTGCTAGAATTTAACAGGGGTATTTCAGCGATGAAAATTTAACGAGATACCGGAATTAAGCCTGAAGTAAAAACGACAACGAAAAGGAGGCGCAGATATATATAGGAGTAGTCATATAAGACATACACATTCACACATAGAGTCAATCGAAAATCGGGCAGCGTAACATCGTAGAAATTAAGGAAAAAGGAAACACTAGGCGGCGCGCAGACCGCAGTAAGGATTACACGACGCGACATAGATTCCACTATGTTAATCACGCCGCAAGAAAACTGTTGGCCATAGGAGTTAATGCCAGAAACGCGTGGCCTGCCCAGAATGACAATGGGATCCGCGGTCCGGGACCTGGGGTATGACTCCTGCGACACGACTCAATCAATGGGGGAAGCACCAAAAACGCCGAGTGGAATCAAGAGAACGTGATCCTAATGTCAGAGTTTGTAAAACTTACCAGCAAGGATAAGAGAGCAGATTCCCAGAGCATAGGTAAGGAGAAAAGGATCCTAATACCATAGATATCACACGTAGTGACATCGATGTGGGCCCGTAAGCCAAATATTAAGTTAGAAAAATAGTTTTTCAAAGTCTAGACTCAACATCGCCCAAGTAGTGGTGGGGTGGCTTCCTATGGGCAGTTGGCTCTGATACCAACTTGTGACGCCCCCAAAATCAATCCGTGTACAGTAAACATACACACAGGGTACACGGCTGAGATTAGGGTGCCACGGTGAGAATATCACAGCACAACACTAAACGCAAAAGGATAAACCAATAAGTTACAATACCAGGGATCACGAGGATCCGAAACATTAGTCATACAAGCCATAATATCTGGGTACAGACATAGTTAGTCAAGTTTTGCCTTAAGAAGGCTAACACAAATCACATCAGAGATACAGATCGAAAAGGCGAGGCCTCCTGCCTGGGATCCACCGAACTACTCTTGGTCGACGGGGAACTCGACGTCGTAGTATTCGCCTCCGGGGTACTCATGCTCCTGGGCTCCGACGTCGACTACAGCGGCCGATCAGGCAAAGCGAAAAAGGGGAAATAAAGCAAAGGTGAGTATCTAGCATACCCGCGAGTCTTACGTCCGCTACTAAGCATTATGCATGTATCAAATGGAAATGGGAGGCTATATATAGTGGACTGCAAGATAGAAATCAAAATAAGGGTAAGAAGCTAGGCCTAACGAAGACTAGCATCTTCCGACGAGTCTTGCAGCATGAGGAGAGAATAGCCAACAGTTCATATAAAGCATAAAGTAACAATGCAGCAGAAGTTGCTGCAGCATTGTATAATAGTAAGTTGTAAAAATTAACAATGCCTCCGAGATCCCCTGCTCGACATCCCCGCGAGGAAGAGAACCCGGAACCATACAGTTTAATAATAATAGTTTGTAGTGGTAAGATCCAGCTTCAGCATAAAGCGTCCTGTTACCGTGGACACGACTATTCGAATAGATTAAACTCCCTGCAGGGGTGCACTACTGTTCATCCTGCACGCTCGGATCTCCAGGGTGGCGGGAACCTTGTTAGGGAATGCTCCACCAAAGCTATCCGACAAGGCGCAGCCCATCCTAGGCTTAGCAGAGAGGCCATCCACCGGAGTAAATCCTATGCACCAAGGGGTCTAGGTCCCTCACCCTTGCACGCTCCTGCACGGTGCGAGGCTGGCCGGGAAGCAAAAGCAAACACCACTCGCGAGTAAAGAAGACACACAAATTCCCGGCAATCAGACCACGCTACTGCTGACGTCTGAAGAGCTTTCGAATGAACTACGAAGCAGGGGAGCCCATAAGTCCTTATCCCACGTGAAGGTAGTGCGTACAGACCAACGGGCCTCTCAAGTCATCCACCGAAACATTTAGCATTTTATTAACTTGCGGGGCAACTGTTATCGTTGCCTCGACTTAACTGACCAGCGGACAACGACAGCAGCCAGGACCACCAGTACATTGGTGCCTGCCATGTCGTCCGACCAAGTCACTACGGTTACCAACAAGGTGAACCGACTCCTTACCTTGTCTCGCGTGTGCTCCTGGAGGAACTCGACTTTCGTGGCTTGGTAACTCTCGCGTCCAACGATCAGGGGCCAAGCACACCGGTACACTGGTCGTACCCTCCCTGTCGTCCCGTCGCAATACCTCTCGCAGGCACCGCTGGGTCGCCCGACTTCTTACCTTAAGGACAACCGTGCTCAGGACCCTACGGCGGCAAGACAAAGTCAGCCCCGAGTGGAGTACAAGGATTACTCCTTGATAGCTCACACTTGAGGGTGACTAGGCATAACCCAGATAGGGCCTTTGGCGGTGTCTGCTTTGTTCCGTACCTGCAACAGTTATATATGGTATCCGTGTTCACTCCCCTGAGTGATCACGGCCCGCTATCTAGTCCTAGCTAACAATGCGCAGGGCTCACTGCTGAATATATGCATAATTATAACAGGCAGCATATGATAAGAAAGGTACATCAAGGGGCGACAAAATAAGGCTATGCAATTGAATAGGATTGTAACGTAGCAGCAGCAGTAACAATGCCTAGTGCAAGAAAGTACGGAAAGGTAGGCGATATCCGGGGAAGAGAATGGCTCTGCTTGCCTGGAAGCTCGACGGTAGGGGCAGGGTCGTCGACGAAGTAGTCGTACCCGGCAGCAGTGTAGTCGGCGGTAGCAGCGGGGTCTACCGAAGAATAATGAGGACAAACACAGTAAATACAAATCAATCATAGCAAACAAATACATGGCTTGACGTATGCAAAGTTAACGGTGTTCTAACGCAGTGCAATGCACGTTGCTCGGAGTGGGAATTCATCCGGGGATGAACTACCGGCTCCGGGTGCTTACCGGCAAGGGTGTCCGGAGGGGGGGAGGGTTCATGCCGGAGGTGTCGTGGACATCCGACAAAGATAAGGGGGTGTATCTGTGTTTGTTGAACCATTCCGGACAACTTTCGTGTTCGGAATAAATTCATCCGGCAGGTTTTTTCCGGCACCGGGAATTATCGACAGACAGCCCGGAGGGGGGAATGTCGGTGTTTGTTGTTTTAGAGGGGTGTGGTTGGTATACGAATAGCGTATTCGTATTCGTTATATTTTTCTGATCAATTTTCATGTATAAAGTTTTTGAATCTGACTTACGGTTTAAAAGATATTCAAATTCAAGGTTTAAATCATTTTAAATCAATTTCTGGATTTTCTTTTATTAATAAAATTCTAACTTTATCCACAAGCAGTTGACTGGTCAAACTGACATATGGGACCCACATGTCAGCCTCACAGTCAAATAAAACATTTTTATTAATTTAAATTACCCTGGACCCACATGTCATACACTAGCATTTTAATTAAAATTTAATTAACTTAACAGGGCCTAGGACCCACATGTCATACTCACACATTAATAATTACCATTTTAATTAGTTATTTTATTTACCTAATGGCTGGGGGGGGGCACTGGTCATACACAGGGGGTTATTTTCTTCCTTAATTAGCCTGGGGGGTTAGTCTGGCTAATTAACCAGGGGGCTTAGCCATGAGCATGGTCGATGCGTGCGAGCTCGCGCCGGGCCAGGACGGCGCTCCGGCAAGGGGCGGTGGGGCGCGGCCGCAGTGAGGCACGGCGGCTGACGGAGCTTGGGATGGTTGGGATGGCATTCTGGTGAGGGGGGGGTGGCCAGGGGAGGCCGTGGGAGTGGCGCCGCGGCCTGGGGCTGTGCGGGGGGGGGGAGCGGCGAGCCAGAGCGGCATGGAGCAGAGGGAGGGAGAGGGGATTTTGACAGGGGTGCTCACGAGGAGGGCAGAGGAGCGGTCTGGGCGGCCGGGGGCGGTCGAGGCACGGCGAATCGCGAGGTGGGGAGGCGGCGACCATGGCGGCGGGCGGCGTCAAATTCGTCGCACACGAAGCCTCCGAGCTCGATTCCCCCCACACGAAGATGGAGTCGGCGACGACGCTTCCAAAGGATGTGGTGGCGCGGGCTGAGGCGGCCGGTGGCCACGCCGGTGCGCGGCGGCGCCCACGGGCGGAGTTTGGGTGAGCTCGAGGGGAGCGGAGCAATGGCGCAAGGGAGGGGGGAAGGGAATGGCGCCTTCTTGATCTTGGGTTAGGGGCGCCGGGGCCTTATCCCCTCGACGCCGGCACTGTAGCGGCGCGACAGGGTCCTGGTCCGGCGGCGATGCCACTGTTGCCATGGCGCGCCAGGGGAACAGGGAAGGAGGTGGGGGAAGAGAGAAAAAAAGAAAAGGGCCCGGGTGGGCCAGATTAGTGGGCTTTGCCTCGTGCAACAAATAGTCGGTGTCCCATTTTTTTTTTCTGTAAAATTATGTTAGCATTTATTTAAATGGCTTAGGCATTTTTGTACAGTACAATTATTGCTCCATAATTAGTAGAGCATATACCTAGAGTGCCACAAAAAGTTTAGGGTTTTCTAAACTCTTTAGATATTTATTTTCATTAAGCAATTGGCAAATAGTGTTGTTTTAGCACTGCTGTTATTTGGTTGAAATTTTCCATGGCACAATAAATACCCATGACCACATTGCCATGGTCTAATGATTATTGGGGATTTTATAAAAGTGGTTCCAAGATTTTCGGAAAAGATTTTATTGTCACAATATTTTTAATATTCATCAAAAGGCATTTAGGGGTTTGTTTGAATTCAAAGATGAAAAGGCATGATCAAGGTGATTAGAGACATGCTAATCACAGAGGTTTAATCATTAACAAAAGTTTTACAGATGCCTGACACTGAGGGTGTTACAGCCATGGACGCCTCCCGGATGTGCCATGACTAGTCCCCCTTGGACCATGGGTCCGTGACCAGTACCTATGTGATGTACCTCTCCCCTCTTTGTGCTTCCACTTTCGAGACCTCGTGAGCTGCCTCACATGATCGAGGCACTTTTGTAATTTCTTCTGTTGCTATGCTGAGTTTGCTGGGATCTGATGGATTATGAGACTATGTTCAGATTGTGATGAGTAATATATTTGGTTCTTCTCTTTTATATTTTGTTCTTCAGTAAATTCTTGCATGTTCTCCATTGCAGTATTTTTCTTTGGCCAAGTAGTTTGCTTGCAACTCCGAGAGGGAGCGTTATGCTTGATTGTGGGTTCAGCCCCCTGATGTCTAGCTTGAGTGACAGAAACATGAGACTAGGGGATGTGCTATTGCCACCAGGGATAAAACAACGGTGCTTGTACCCGCGGGTGCAACGATTGTTTACTTTAGGCAAAGTTCTTTTAATGAAGTTGTTTGTTGCTTTGAGTTTACACTTTGGGTGGGATTCGCAACTTAATACCAGTGAGATGTTCTGGATAGATATCTCAAGGTGGATGATTCGTAGTAGATGCAGTTGGATTTCGGTCTACTTACCTTGGCGTACTTCCCATTGCTTTTGAGCCCTTCCTTTCTTTGCAGCATAGTTAGCATTGTGGTGCCTTCATAATTATATCAATTGCCCAGCTGTGATTTGTTTACCTCGCTAGCACTTTTATCGTCTTTTGGGAGAGAGACATCACTAGTGAAGATCACGGGACGCTGGTCGATCTTCACATTATTTTTTACACCCTTAGTTTACTTTTAGTCTTTACTTTCAGTTCCACTTTTATCTTTTGCGTTGATCCTTTGTAAACAGCAAGGCCGGAGGAATTGACAACTCCTCTGTACTCATTGGGAGCAAAGTTATTTGTTTCTGTGTGCAGGTTCACGTCAAGCGCCGTGACACCTACTTGTATCTCTTGGAGTCCTACTGGTTCGATACTCAACCTTAGAATCTTTGCTAAGGGAAACTTGATGCTACACTGCATCTCACCTTCCACTTGGGGTAACCAACAAGGAGAGTTGCCACTTTGTATCAAGCGAATTTTAGGCCTCATTGCCGGGGACTCCAGTCTACAAGATAGGGGAGTTGCACACTATCTTTTATCTTTGCTTTTTAGTCTTGTTAGTTTACCTTTCAGTTTTTACTTTTGTGTCCCTTATAAAAAATACCAAAAATACCTGTTACCTTGTCAGTAGTTACCACTATGGCTGGTCCTTTTTCCTTTGGGGAGGCAGAAGTACTTACCTTTACTCAAAGAGGTGGTGAAAGTTTGAAAGATGCTTGGTATAGAATTAATGATTCTCAAAAAAGAGCCACCAAGAAGCAATCCACTACTATCTTGCTTAGAAATTTTTATGTTGGTATCACTTCTTGGAATAGGTTTCTTTTAGACACTGCTATCAATGGGAAATTCAGAGAGGCCCTAGTTTGGGAAGCCCTTAATGTTATTGAAAATCTTGTTGGAAGTCTCCCAGTTGTTAGTATTAAGGAGGACATTACTTTAGCTCACATTATGAGAAAACTTGAAAAAATAGAGCTAGAGATGCCAATTTGTAAGCTACCCTTCCTCTTCTAGCCATTACTGGGAATGGCCCGATGTATCGTGGTGCAAGCTTTCCCATAGTGTGGAATCTCCTCACTCCCTTCATCGGCGTTAATCGAAGGTAGGCATACTCTCCGGGCTCAAAGTTCACTTCACGATGTTTCGGGTCGTAGTAGCTTTTCTGATGAGACTTGGCTACTTTCAAACGGTCCTGAATCTCCCTGACCTGCTTTTCGGCTTCAAGCATCAAATCCGTACCAAAGATATGGCAGATTCAGAGGGGTACGACACCTACGCCCATGTAGGGTTTCAAACGGTGACATCTTGAGGCTAGACTGGTAACTATTGTTGTAGGAGAACTCCGCATATGGCAGACAGTCTTCCCACTTGGTTCCATTGGCCAGCGCACATGCCCTGAGCATATCTTCCAGAATCTAGTTAACTCGTTCAGTTTTCCCATCAGTCTGCGGGTGATAGTCCGTGTTCTGCTTTATATTAGTGTGGTCCCCAAGGCTTGATGCAGTCATGCCCAAAATGCGGAGGTGAATGTGGACCCTCTATCGGAGGTGACCGCCTTGGGTACGCCATGGATGCTAACAATTCGGGACATGTATAGCTCTGCTAGCTGATCTGCTCGATATGTAGTTCGGACCGGGATAAAGTGGGCCACCTTGGTGAGCATGTCCACAATAACCCAAATGGAATCATGGCCTCGGGCTGTTTTAGGAAGTCCCATGACAAAGTCCATGCATATGTCTTCCCATTTCCACTGAGGAACTTGTAGGGGTTGCAGCAATCCAGTGGGCTTCTAATGTTCGGCCTTGACTCGGTTGCCAGTATCGCAGCACGCAACATAATAAGAAATATCCTTCTTCATTCCGGGCCACCAAAATGTTGTCCGCAAATCTTGATACATCTTCGTACCTCCTGGGTGGATGGAGTATGCAGACTCATGTGCTTATCGCAGTATTTCTGCCTTAGGCTGTTCTGGTCGGGTACACATAGTCGGTCCTCAAACCATAGCGTCTCCTAGTCATCGACGTGGAAGGGTGCGGCATTGACCTGTCATACCTTCTCCTTGATCTCCTGGATTTCTGGATCTTGTTTATGGGCTTCTTTGACTTCTTCCACGAGGGTTGGGGTAATCTCCATTGTCTTCACATGCAGCGGGTTTCATAGCCCTAGGTTGAGACTAGCAAATTCCCTTTGTAGTTTTTGATTCATCCCTTTCCAAAGCGCGTGGACCATGCTTGGCTTTCTACTGAGAGCATCGTCCACCACATTGGCCTTCCCGGGGTGATAGTTTATCCTGAGGCTCTTGTGGTCCGTGTATATTTCACACCATTGGTCGATAAGATAATGCCTCCATATCTTCAAAGAATGCACTACGGCTGCCAACTCCAAATCATGGGTGGGATAATTTCCTTCATGTGGGTGTAGCTGCCGGGAAGCATACGCTACAACCTTTCCTTCTTGCATTAGCACACATCCAATGCCACGTCGGGAGGCATCATAGTAAATGTCAAATCCCTTGTGGAGGTCTGGCAAAGTTAAGACATGTGCGGAATTTAACCTGGTCTTTAGCTCCCTGAAGCTATCCTCACATTCCTTGGTTCAGAAAAATTTCTGATTCTTCTTCAATAGCTCTGTCAATGGTTTGGCTATTTTGGAGAACCCTTAAATGAATCGGCGATAATATCTAGCCAATCCCAAGAAACTTCGGACTTCATTCATTGTGGTGTGTGACTTTCAATTCAATACGTCGGCCACTTTACTGGGGTCTACCGCTACTCCTTGTGCTGATAGGATGTGCCCCAGAAATCCCAGTTCTTTTAGCCAAAATTCGCACTTGCTGAATTTGGCGTACAGACGGTGAGCTCGCAGTCGTTCCAACACAATACGGAGATGCTTCTCAACTCTTCTTCACTCCTAGAGTATATGAGGCTGTCATCAATGAATACCACCATAAACTTGTCCAGGAAGTCCATAAAGACCTTGTTCATCATGCCCATGAAGTACGCTGGAGAATTTGTTAATCCGAATGACATGACTGTGAACTCATATAGGCTATATCTCATGGTGAACACCGTCTTGGGTATGTCCTCCTTTTTTATCTTCAGCTGGTAATAGCCCGTACTTGGTCTATCTTGGAAAATACTCGTGCACCATTCAACTGGTCGAACAGATCATCAATGCGGGGTAGCGGGTATTTGTTCTTGATGGTGACTTCATTCAGTGGGCGGTAGCCCACACACATTCGCAGGATGCCATCCTTCTTCTTGACAAATAATATCGGCGATTGCCAGGGTAAGGTGTTGGAGCGAATGTACCCTTTCTGTAATAAATTTTCCAGCTGCTTCTTCAGTTCTACCAGTTCGGTAGATGGCATTCGATAGTACTCCTTGTGTATTGGGGCTGTGACGAGAACAATCTCAATAGCAAACTCTAGTTCCCTGTCAGGTGGCATACCTGGCAATTCTTCTGGGAATACATCTGGGAATTCTCTGACCACTGGAATCTTGTCCATGTCATCTATGGTGATCTGACATGCCAGTAACCCTTTCTTTCATGGCATTCCCACGGCGGTGAACTGGACTACTTTTCCGTCTGGGTTGACCAGCTTTACTATTCATGTCTGAAAGGCAAGGCGGACATGGTGAGATGTGAGCCAATCTAGTCCGAGAATTGCATCGAGCCCCTTGGATTCAAGCAGAACAAGGGCGGCTGGAAACTTCACTTCATATATCTCAATTGTCAGATCCTTGCATATCCTTTCTGCTCTGAGCACGCTCCCATGGGTTTGTACCACCACGGGTTGGTCCAAAAGAGAGATGGGAAAATTGTTTTGGGTGGAAAAACTCCGCGAAATGAAAGAGTCGGTTGCCCCGAAATCAAATAATATACCTGCGGGTATGTTTTACTGATGAACACGTCGGGGGACTCGCGGGCTCCTTCGTCTGAGACGTGGTTGACTTGAGCCTGGCGATAGTTTGATTTGGGCTGGCCCCCAATGTTGTTGACTTGTGGTTCTGGTTTCCCCATCTTGGTGGGGCATTCCCTGGAATAGTGCCCTGTCTTTCTGCAAGTGAAACAAGTGCCATTGCGAATGCAGTCTTCCATGACTTGGGGAGTGATGAAAGGCTTCCCTTGGTTTACCGGCTTGTTGGTCACGGCGTTGCCATTAGTCCAAGAAGGCTAGACATTGGTTTGAGCAGGCGCCTGAGCGGACTGCCAGACGCGTGGTTTCTGGAAGGGTGGCCCATCGTTGGTCTTCTTGGCTTCATATTTGCGCTTGCGGTCATCATTCCCAAACTTGTGCTCAATGACAGACTTGTACTCACGTTCTGCTATGAGCGCCTTGTTGACAAGATTCTGGATGTCTGGGAAGTCAAACACGCTGAGTTGACAACGGAGAGTGTCTTTGAGTCCTCCAAGGAAGCGATCTATCTTCCTTTCTTCCGTGGCCACATCATGGACCGAGTATATTGCGAGGTGGTTGAACTTTTTGAGGTACTCAGCTACTGACATGCTGCCTTGAACGAGAGCGAGGAACTCCCTCTTCTTGACCTTCAATACTTCGGTAGGGATGTGGTAGGTGAGAAACTATTCCTTGAACTTTTCCCAGGTGATGTCTTCTTCAGAAGGCCATGCCGCCTTGGTATTGTCCCACCAAATTGCGGCATAACCTTCAAGGTAGTGAGTGGCAAATGGTACCTTGTCAGCTTCATCACAGTGAGAAATCTCCAATTTATTTTCAATGGTCCTTAGCCAGTCATCAACTTCAATGGGATCAGCTGCCTCGTCAAAGCTTGGTGGGTGTGTGCACTAAAAATCAGATAGCTTGGAGCGGAACCCTGGGTTCTGATTCTGTCCCACTATAGTCTGCATGCTCCTCAGTAACTGCGTGAGATCTTGATTTCTCTTCTCTTCAAACATTCTCATGATCTATTCTGTGGTTGGTGCCTGTGGTGGATGAGGTGGCATCGGTTCTGGTGACAGTCCAGCTTGCCTGGAAGATCGACGAACAGGGGTGTCGTCGCCACCAGAGTTGCTGCCTTCACCTCGCCTCATCCTATATCCGTTCCCAGTATAAAGGGCCGATATAATGAGAAACCACCATAGGGGAAATAAGTAAAGCGACAGCAAGGAGAAAATAAACTCGAAACGCCAGAAAGCGGTAGTTGATGACCATTCGAACCCTTGCGAAAAACCCGCGAATAAACCAGCGGCCACCAGAACGGTCTTGACAACTCGGATCTGGGGCATTACCGGAATAACTCAACCACTGCTCAAGACGGCCGAAAAGAGAGCTCGGAACTTGGAGCAGCGTTGATAAGAAGAAGGCAGAGGTCCCCTAAGACAGCCGAGAATACAGCTCAGAACATAGTGCCTCCACTGAGAAAAGAAACTCAACAACTACCCGAGATGGCCGAAAATCAGCTCAGAACATGGGTAGGTTGTTGAAAAGATAACGGTAAACTAGGCCTCCACCCCAGACGGCCGACCAAGAATTATCTCAAAACCAGGCATGGTGCCATTATCCGAAAGAAAGCGAGCAGGGGTTCGTCCGGGTCACCACGTCAAAACCATCGAGGAAACAAGTTAAAAGCAACATTAAAAATAGACGAATGAAAACGAGATGCACCCCATAATTATACATAGCATTACAACCTCATACATAGCAAAATAGCAGGGGATAGCAGGACTAACAGTGCTCATGCGGCAGTTGACAACATGCACGGCATTACGATAGATGCGAAACATACACATGGTGCTACTCGAAATCTCTCTAGTCATGGAAGTGAAGCGGACACTAACAGTCAGCGGAACCATCAGAGTCATCCTTAGAGTCGGAACTAACGACGTGGATCGTGCTGCGGGAGGTGACGTCAATACGGGGCCGCTGACGGGAAGACTCTCCATTAGCCAGAGGGGGAGTACGCTGGCTAAGCATCAGAGCAGTAGGGGTAGCAGTCAAGGCGTCCCACTCCTCTGGGGTTTCGCGTCGAGTGACAACCTGAACAACTGGGGTCTCCGGAGTGAGTGAGCGTGGAGCAGGCGGAATCAGCATCGGTGCAAAGGTAGAAGGTGGAGGAGGAGGCGGTGACTGAGCTATGCTGATAGAAGAAAGTGCCTCCCTCGAACGAGCCATCTCCTCTGCAAGACTAATGATCAACTCATACTGAGCGGTCATGTAACTAGTGAGGTGGACGACTGCCCGGTCGCACTTCGAGTCGGGCGGAAAGAGAACCTGCCCTGTGGAAGACATGGTGGGGTAGTGGGAGAAACCTGGGTGATTCTGCATCTCAAGCTCCTGCTGGCGCAAGTCGAGGAGAGCGTCCAGAAAAGCATAGAGGATAGCCTGCTCTAGAGTGGAAGCGGGTCCTCCCTTCGCGGAACGCGAAAGGCTGCCGATCGCGGAGATCGTGAAAAGGAACACCTCGGCGCGGTACTCATGCACCAAGTCGGCCAGCTTCTCGCGGTACACCTGGAACACCGGGTCTTCTCCCTAAGGGTACAGTCCAAGCCAAACTCGGCGGAGCAGTGATGGGAAGCCTGTCGACGAATATTCGTATTCAAAGGGGTATGGAACAGGTGCCATCTACACTCACAGGGTTAGCCATTAGTCACAATAATCAATGCATCTACATGCATGCCATACGACCATCTAATGCATCAATCAAGGTGCACAAACAAGAAAGACTCTGGACTAGCGTTGATCTAGCACTTGCGAACTAGTGTGTCCTATAGTTAGCGCGGCTCGGATACCAATTTTTGTGGCACCTCGGCTCAGAGCAACCGGTTTGCCTCACATTGCCAGCCCAGAGATCATGTCTTCTAGCAATGCACAACAAATTGGTACAGAAATAACCCCTTCATTAATAATTATACAGGTACATAGGTTTGGGATACAAACTGCTACGAGGCATGGTGGCACATCTCGTGCGGCAACAATATCTACATTATTTATTTCACACATCGTGGCCTCAATACGAGCGACGAGATACTCTAGGGCAGCGGAATAACGGGGTGATGGAGCTCCACTCCACGGGGACACTGCTGGGATACAACCTAGTTCGGAGGTACGACACACCAGAGTCTTCAGGCACAACTTCTCCTGCATCTGGCATGATACTCTAGGTTAGTACATCGAATGTACTTGCAAGCTCACAACGGCCATGTCACCAAGGTGAACAATAACAACAATGCAAACAACATAATGAGCATAGCACAATATCAAAGTTAAGATTGTTTAAATACCAACCATCACCCATGATCATCGCATGATCACGGAGCTTACCTCCTAGTCCATCCTGACTCAATGCCCGGTCATCGTATGACCTCCCAACTATTCTGGCCATCGCATGACCACAGTTTAACATCATCAATTTTACCGGTTTGTGTGGACCCATAGTGTCACCTAGAATGAATCGCGTCCAATACCGTGGACTCGGCTATTCGAATGGATTTGTAACACTCTGCAGAGTTTGTGCACTTTACCCACACCATGGAGCTCCTTGCCCAACGGACTAGGACTGCTCCAATGAAACTTGACAACCGCGTAACCTTTCTATTGTACCACCAACATCGCATGCCTTGGGTATCGCATGGCACTGACCATCGCATGGTCCATAACATTGTCCCAATCGGGGACTCCCGGGTAAACATATCAACTCTGGATCTCGAGATTACCACCACCTACCTTATCAGGGTAGCGTGCAATGCGTAACCTCCCCTCTTTGGTGGCACCCGTAAAAGGCACAACGATAGCCCAAGCTAACGCCTGCCCATACAGGAAAATGTGGCTGCACGAAATAAGTCCGGTTTGGTGGCACTCGGTCAACTGTTAATTCATGTTCATTAAGTTTTAACCATAATCATTTGCAACATGAGATCAAGTCATAAACTCAGCAATATAATAAATATATGAACATGATACCACCACCAAACATGTGCGGCAACTAATATGGCATCAACGTGGATTTATCGAGGCATGGTCATCAAGACTTATATGGGATCAACATGTATGAATTACTAGCATGAATCATGATAGAATTAACATGAATACGACATGAGCTCTGACAAGCATGTAAATGACCAGAGAACATGGCATGGTTTTATCAAACCAATTTAGCATGGCATAATTGATTTAGTTAGCAATTAAATTCAAGGAAAATTCAAGTCAAATGAGCAAAGAATCATGTAGCAATTCAAGACCCTCATGACAAGAATGTTGTGGCTTGCCTTGGTCAAGTGGAGTGTCACCGAACTCCTGGTTCTCAGCAAGCAAGTTGTGGTCCTCTGAAAATAACTCCATATAGAAAAACAAAATAATTCAAATGAACCCTTCTTCTGTCCAGTACACCTAGAAAGAGAGGAAAGCTACCAAACTTTGCAAACTTAAAGAGGATTTCAAGACAAAATTTTAGCAACAAGAATCAACTCATTTGGCCTTGTGGTTTAGGAGATATTAGTGGTCAAAGTTGGGTCAAAATATCATTTTAAAATTATTTAAATGAATTTCCAAGGAATTTCTAAAAGCAGCCACGTCGAAGGCGTATTTGGAGAATACGCCTCCACTTGATACCCTTTCGGGATGGCCTGAGTGGCTGACAGTGGGCTAGCCCTGTCAGGTTTAAGTGAGAGAGACAGGGGAACAGGCCCCAACGGCTCGGGCGAGGAACTTCGCCGGCGTTGACGCCCTGCCGGCATCGAGAGACTACACCAGTGGACAGAGGGGACGACGGGGAGCACGGACTTACCCAGAACACGGAGAATGGCGACTGGACGGCGTTGCTAGCTTCGTCTCAAGCTACGGTCGGAGGTGGTGCTCGTCGGGGTTGGGAATTCCTGCAGGGATTCCACCGACGAGCAGACCGTTAGGACCACCGAGCAAGGATAAGCTAGGGGAAGCACCAGAGGTGGCTGTCTGCGATGGCGATGTCACGGCGGGGCTCCGGTGAGGTCCACTTCCTAGGGACTCCCCAGAGGACTTTACAGGGCTTTGTGCTCAATTGTAGTAGGGTGGAGGTGATTGCGATGCTCAGAAGAGAAGGGGGTGCGGGTTTTTATAGGGGGACACGGGATTCCGATGAGGGCGCGACCGAGCAGAAAAATTTGGAGCAGTGCTCCGCGTGGATGATCTCGGGATGTTCCCGGCGGGTCTAGGGTGTTCTTGGTGTGAGTTGGCACACGTGCGAGCGGCTCCTGAGGCTCTGATTCGAGGGGGCGATGGGACGCGACTGCGATGGCCTCTGCGGTGGCTCTGCTAGGATGAGCTAGGCGGCGTGCTGCGCGGCTTTGCTGTGGACAGATGGCGTGCGGGCGCGCGATAAGGCTGGCGATGACCAGAAGCGGACGCGGGCAACCCGGAGGCGTGCTATCCACAGTGGAGGCCGCGCATGCTCTCTAGACGAACAGTAGCGGCGGCGGCGAGCTGTCCGGCGGGCGGAGGGGCTTTGGGCGAGGACAGGTGGCGCGTGGAGGTTCCGTGGTGGCTACGGACATGGGGGAGCAGCCACGGGCTCGGCGGGCGAGGCTTGGCCGCGATGGCGACGGCTCGGCCACAGCCGGAGCGTTCCTTTGGCAGGCAGCACGCGTGCTCACCCTGTGCACGCATGCGCTGAGGGCAGCCAGGGTGTGTCCAGCATGTCCACGGCGTGTAGTGAACGTCCAGAAGCACCACTGTGGCTTTTGATGACCATGGGGAGGGCTGCTGTGGATGCCAGCTTCAAAAAGAAGTTTCTGCAGGAAACTTTGGGATTTTCTGGAGGCTAAATGGCTGGGAGTTTAGAGAAGAAATTTGGTGTGCAAGCATGGTTTAGGAAGGTGCTCAAGTGGTAAAAATTCCAGAGCCAACTGACCAGTGTACAGGGTACTTCCTTCACAAAGTGCTCCTTTGTCCAGAATTGAAAAAGAATTTCTAGAGGGGAAATATTGTACTGACCTTGTTGATATTTTTACATAGAATCATGAGGCATGATCCAAGAGTTCAGCACAAAAAGTTTCAAAGCATTTGGACAAACAGAGAAGATGATTGCTTCAGAAACATGGGCCAAAAGGCTTATTCCTTTAATGAAAAAGGAATATCTTGTGGAATACAAATGTGGCAAAGGAATGGATAATCAAGGCTTGATCTAGGACATGAGGGAGAAGGGTTTTGGGGTCACTTGGTCTAGGGGGAAAATTTAGATCCAAGTGATCAAGGCCAAAAGAGTTCCAAAACACTAGACAAATAAAATCCAAATTCGAGAAATCAGCAAAAGGGTTTGCAAATCAAAAGGGAAAACAACTACGGTGTCATATATCGGAGTCGGACTCGCGGAACCCCAAGACCAGGCGCCTTTACATGTCGAGGTCCACGGGATCCAGAGTCAGAACAATCTCAATCTAAGATTGGACTAGACTCTTTTCGGCGTAACCTAGATCTCCTCAAGACTAAGGTTGCGATCCGGCTCACTTGTAATCGATCCACCGACTCTTCTAATTGGAGAGTCGGAACCCATAATAATAATAAGCAAGAGTAGGATTTTACCTCGAGATAAAAGAGGGGCTGAAACCTGGGTAAATCGCCGAGTCTCTTGTACATGTCGACTCTCCCCTTGTATCACCTCGCAGCAAAGGTCCCATGTCAAGTTCGACTCTTCAAACATCTGCCGTGACTTTCCCACGACAGGTACCCCAGTATCTGGTTAACGACATTCAACTTTAGCTTCGTCTGTGTGCCTAGGTCCATGATAATATCGGGTGCGCGACAGCGCTCCCGATGGGAGTAGCCCCCGAGGCTTTGGCCGATCGCTTGCGATTGGGCGAAGGCTAGAAACTTGTTCTCTTTTAATATTACCTTGGTGGCAATGTCTTTCTTCGGGAACTCTGGTGCTTTTTCTTCCGAGCGGTCCTTATTTAATTTCATGTTGTGTTCTGTTCCTTGATTCTTCGAGGGTCAGAAAATTCATTGGATAAGAAAAGATCTCATGGAGGACGAGGGTATGGTTTCGCTCGAGTGCTCGGTGAAAACTTGTTGCGTGAATGTCTCGGGAGAGTAATGCTCGAGCCCCCGAGTGCCAGTCTATAGATGTCGCGTAAGCAAAATAAACGCCTCGGGTGGAGGGTGAATCCATGCTCGAGCCTCTGGGTTCCAATGCATAATCGTCGCGTAAGCGAAAGAACACTTCGGGGAAGAGGGTGAGTCTGCACTCGAGCCCATGAGTGTCATTATATGATCGTCGCATAAGCGAAAAAACGCCTCGGGGGAGAGGGTGAATCCGCGCTCAAGCCCCCGAGTGCTAATGTATGATCGTTGCGTAAGCGAAAAACGCCTCGGGGGAGAGGGTGAATCCGCGCTCGAGCCCCCGAGTGGCAATGTATAATCGTCGCGTAAGAGAAAGAACGCCTCGGGGAGAGGGCGAATCCACGCTCGAGCCCCCGAGTGCCAATCTATAATCGTCGCGTAAGCAAAAAAATGCCTCGGGGAGAGGGTGAGTCCGCGCTTGATCCCCCGAGTGCCAATGTATGGTTGGTGTAAGCGAAAAACGGGTTAATCCTCGCTCGAGGCCCCAAGTGCCATTGTATGAGCGTCGTGTAAGCGAAAGAATGCCTCAGGGGAGAGGGTGAATCCGCGCTCGAGCTCCCGAGTGCCAATGTATGATCGTCGCGTAAGCGAAAGAAATCCTTGGGGGAGAGGGTGAGTCCGAGCTCAAGCCCCCGAGTGCCAATGTATGATCATCGCGTAAGCGAAAAATGCCTCGGGGGAGAGGGTGAATCTGCGCTCGATCCCCCGAGTGCCTTGGCATGCCGTTGGGGCAACACATGTTTTATTTATTTAGTCTTTTACATGAGTTGCATGTGAGCAGTACTGCCGATATTGACGTGCTGGGACAAAAATGCCCGCGGGTGATTTATGGGTAGAAGAGGCGTAGGTTTTCCACATTCCACGGGTTTCCCATGTCTTCTCCGGTGTTCGGATTCTTTAGTCTGTAGGCTCCTCTCCCGCTTAAGATTATGTAGGGTCCTTGCCAGTGCTGGGCGATCTTGTGAACTTTCTCTTGTGTTAGGCGTAGAACGAGGTCTCCTCCACTGAAAACTCTTATGCGGAGTCGGCTGCTTTGGTAGGTGCGTAGTTTGTCCCAATTTTGGGGATATCTCTTATCGGTAACTTATCGATCGACCCAAGATAAGGGGTAAATCGGACGATTTATCGGTATATTTGGCCATTAATCGGCATATCGGGTTATTTATCGGCCAGTTTATCTTATCGGTGAGACATCGAGAAGGGTTAAACCAGACGATTTACCCGAATATCAGAAGATATCTGGAATAGTTGTCCTGATACCCTTCTGACCGTGCTAGGTCTATGTCTCTTGCTTCATCTACCACATCCTTGTCGTCTTCGAGTGTGTCTTTTGCTTCTTCCTCTTCTTACCCCGTGATGCGAGGGGCGTTGAACATAAGGTCATGTGGGAGTACTTCCTCTGCTCTGTACACCATGAGGAAAGGCATGTATTGGGTTGAGGCGTTAGTTGTGGTGCACAGGCTCTAGAGGACAGCCGACATTTCTTCTACCAAGTTACCTGCGGCATGCTCGAGTGGTGCGACGAGCCGCTTTTTGATGCCGCCACATACTAGCCCGTTTACGTTCTCGACTTGTCTGTTGGACTGCGGGTGTACGACTGATGCGTAACTGATCTTGATGCCCAGTTCTTGGTCGAAGTTCTGGAACTCTGCTGCTGTGAAGTTTGTGCCATTTTTGGTGATGATGTTTTGCGGCACACCAAACCGGAAGATGATTGACTTGATGAAGTTTACGACCGTAAGGGCTGTCGAGCTGGTGATTGGCACCGCTTCGATCCACTTGGTGAACTTGTCGATTGGTACCAGGAGGTGCGTTCGACTGCCTTTTGAAGATTTCTTGAGTAGACCAACCATATCGAGTCCCCATGTTGCGAAGGGCAAGATAGTGGTATGGTTTTGAGTTCTGATGCCGGTGCCTGAGGCCTGCTAGCTAATTTTTGGAAGGAGATGCAGCGCCGCATGATGTCTTCTGCATTGCAGTTGGCCAGTAAAAACCTGCTCGGAAGGCTTTGGAGAACAGGGCGCGGCTGCTCACGTTGTGTCCGAAAACTCCATGGATCTCGAGTAGTAGTGCCTTGCCATCTTCTTCCTTGATGCACTTTTGTAGCACTTGGGAAATGTTGCGCTTGTAGAGCTGCACGTTGATTATGGTGAAGGCCTTGGATCGTCGACTGATGCGTCGTGCCTCTGTGATGTCTTGCGGAAGGATGTCGTGTATCAGATATTTGAGGAAGGGTCTTGTCCAGGCAGGGCCTTCGGGTATAGCCACTTCTTCCTCTGCGACTACGTTGTCGCCTTCTTCACCAGCGGCTAGGTTCGCTGCTGCTACTTGTTCTGGCCGTCTTGCCTTGCTAGCTTCTGTGGTCACTTTTGGTTTGAGTGCTTTTGTCTTGATTGGTCTCTGGCTGATACTTTCCAGGAAGACACCTGGGGGAACTGGTCCTCGAGTTGATCCGATGTTTATGAGTTCGTCCGCCTCTATGTTGTTTTCTCTGGTGATGTAGTTGAGTTCGCACCCATCGAATTCTCCCTCTAGGGTGTTATAGAGATTCTGGTATGTTGACATGTTTTCTGCGACTGCTTCACAATCTCTCATTGCTTGCTAGACAACGAGGTTGGAGTCTCCGTAGATTATGAGGCGAGTGGCGCCACAGGCTTTTGCCATTCACATTCCATGGAAGAGGGCCTCATATTTTGCTTCATTGTTTGACGCCTTCTCGAAATTTATCTGGAGTATGTATCTGAGTCTGTCTCCCTTGGATGAGATTAGTACGACACCTACTCCGGCTCCTTGGTGCCTTTTGGATCCGTCAAAAAACATCTTCCATGAATTGGAGAGGTCCGGTGGGATGGGTGTTTGTACCTCCATCCACTCGACCATGCAATCTGGGAGGACTTGTGCTTTGATCGATGTTGGGTGCCTGAACTGCATGTCGTGAGGGCTGAGCTCGATGTTCCACTCAGTGACTCAACTTTGGCTCCTGGGTTATTGAGGATGTCCGAGAGTGGTGCGCTTCTCACTACCGTGATTGGATGCTCTCGAAGTAATGTGTTACATTGCGTGACATCATGATGATGGCGTACACGAGCTTCTGGTAGTGTGGGTACCTTTGCTGAGACCTTGTAAGGACCTCACTGAGGTAGTATATTGGCCTCTGAATACCTTGTATTGTTCCTTCTTCGATGCGCTCGATGATGAGGGCAGTGCTGACTACGCTGCTCTATGTCGCTATGTAGAGATACAAGGGTTCTCGTTCCTTGGGTACTGCTAGGATGGGCGGAGTCGAGAGGGTCTTCTTTAGGTCGCGAATGCGTTCCGTGCTTCATCGGGCCACTCGAACTTGCCTTGTTTCCTAAGGAATTGGTAAAATGGCAGGGTCCTCTCTCCTAGCCTGCTGATGAAGTGTGCCGCCCCTAAAATCAATCCATGTACAGTAATCATACACGCAGGGTAGACGGCTGAGATTAGGGTGCCACGGTGAGAATATTACAGAACAACACTAAACACAAAAGGATAAACCAATATGTTACAATACCAGGGATCACGAGGATCTGAATACATAAGTTATACAAGCCATAATATTTGGGCGGAGTCAAGTTTTGCCTTAAGAAGGCTAGCACAAATAACATCAGAGATACAGATCGAAAAGGCAAGGCCTCCTGCCTGGGAGCATCCGAAGCTACTCCTGGTCCTCGTCCGCGGGGGTCTCGACGTAGTAGTATCCGCCTCCGGGGTACTCCTGCTCCTGGGCTCCAACGTCGACTGCAGCGGCTGATCAAGCAAAACATAAAGGGGGAAATAAAGCAAAGGTGAGTATCTAGCATACCCACGAGTCTTACGTCCGCTATGAAGCATTTATGCATTTAAATCAAATGGAAAGGGGAGGCAGTATATAGTGGATTGCAAGAACGAAATCATAATAAGGATAAGAAGCTAGGACTATCGAAGACTAACATCTTCTGACGAGTCTTGCAACACAAGATGAGAACAGCCAACAGTTTATATAAAGCATTAAGTAATAATGAAGCAGAAGTCGCTGCAGCATTGTATAATAGTAAGTTGTAATTATATAACAATAATAATGCCTCCGAGTTCCCTTCCTCGACTTCCGTGCGAGTAAGAAGACCCGGAACCATACAGTTTAATAGAAGTAGTAGTTTCTAGTGGTAAGATCCGTCTTCAGCATAAAGCGTCCTGTTACCGTGGACCCGACTATTCGAATAGATTAAACTCCCTGCAGGGGTGCACTATTGTTCAGCCTGCACGCTCGGATCTCCAGGGTGGCAGGCACCTTGTTAGGGAACGCTCCACCAAAGCTATCCGACACGCCGCAGCCCATCGTAGGCTGAACAGAGAAGCCATCCGTCGGACTATATCCTATGCGATCAGGGGTCTAGGAACCCTCACCCTTCACGCTCCTGCACGGTGTGTGGCTGGCCGGTGAAGCAAAAGAAAATCAAAATACACACCACTCGAGTGAAGAAGACACCACTTCCCGGCGCAGGCCGCGGTACTGCTGACGTCTGAAGAGATTTCGGACAAACTACGATGCAGGGGAGCCCACAACTCCTCATCCCACATGAATGTAGTGTGTACAGGCCTTTGCGTCCTCTCAAGTCATCCGCCGAACCATTTAGCATTTTAATATTATCTTGCAGACAACCGTTATCGCTGTCTGACTAACAACACAACGGACAACGAACAACAACAAGGTCCACCAGTAACGTCGGGGCCTGCCCTATAGTTCCATCAAAGCGCTCGGTTACCAACAAGGTGAACCGTCTTCTTACCTTGTCTCGCGTGTGCTCTTGGTAGAGCTCGATTTTTCCTGGTTTGGTAACTCTCGTGAGATACGAGCAGGGTTCAAGCACGCCAGTAACGTCGGTCATACCCTCCCTGTCGTTCCCGACGCAATACCGCTCGCGGGCACCGTTCGGTCGCCCGACTCTTACCTTTAAGGACACCAGTTGATTCGAGTGCCTACCATTAAGTGAAACTAGGAGGTATCACCCTCGATGGTACACTTAAAGAGGTTTGTCTCAGACATCAGCGGAATGAATTAAAGAGGTAAACCTCATATCATCCCGGTGATGCTACACTACTGAGACGACGAGAGTGAAATACGAGTCCATTCCACTCGTAAGTCAAACTCGAAGCGACTCGGTAGAGTATCGCCGTTGTAGGTTCCCTAGGGCGTCTGCATTGATCCGTACCTGTTGCAGTTATAATATTTTGTATCTGCGTCACTCCCCTGAGTGATCACGACCCGCTATTTAATCCTAGCTAACAATGCGCAGGGCTCATTGCTGAATATCATATATATTTACAGCAGGCAACATAGGATAAAGGAAGGTACATCAAAGGCCGACAAACACAGGCTATGAAATTGAATAGGATTGTAACGTAGCAGCAGCAGTAACAATGCCTAGTGCAAGAAAAGTACGGAACGATAGGATCTATCTGGGGAAGAGAATGGCTCTGCTTTCCTGGAAGCTCGCGGGTAGGGGCAGGGTCGTCGACGAAGTAGTCGCACCCGTCACCAGTTTAGTCGGCGGTAGCAGCGGGATCTACCGGAGAATAAAGGGGGGAGGAACAGTAAATACAAAGCAAGCATAGACAAACATATGCATGACATGACAAATGCAATGTTAACGGTATTCTAGCACAGTGCAATGCACGTTGCTCGGAGCGGGAATTCATCCGGGGATGAAAAGCCGGCTCCGGGTGATTATCGACATACGGCCCGGAGGGGGATGTTGATGTTCGTTGTGTCAGAGGGGTGTGGTGGGTATACGGATAGCGTATTCATATTTTTTATATTTTTATGATCAATTTTCATGTATAAAGTTTTTGAATCTGACTTACGGTTTAAAAGATATTCAATTTTAAAGTTTAAATCATTTTAAATCATTTTTCTGAATTTTCATTGTTAATAAAATGCAACATTATCCAGAACAGTAAAATTTGACTGGTCAAACCTGACCAGTGGGAAGGTCAGCCTCACATATTTAATAAAACATTTAATTAAATCAAATAAAACACTTGGCCCACATGTCATACACTAAGCAATTACAAATCATTTTTATTAATAAAAAGGGAGTGGGGCCCAGGTGTCAATGACACATGTGTTTAATTTATCTATTATATGTATCCAGTGGTTAATTAAGTGTTGGGCCCATATGTAAGTCACTAAAGGGTTAATTTTCATTTTAACTTAACAACAAGGTTTAGCAGGGGGTGGGGCCCGTTGAAAGTGACTCATTAGTGGCTAATGGTGTTTCTGACGAAGGGGCCCCACAGGTTGTGCCACTGCCTGGGCACGCCGGCGGCGAACAGCGCCATGGCCAGCAACCGTGTGCTCTCCACAAGCCACGGGAGGGCACAAGATTTGGTCCATTCGAACGAGAGCAGCGTCGTGAGTCGATCTATGGTGGTTGCGCAGCCCGAGGCAGCCAGAAACTACGTCGGCGACGAGTTCCGCGGTGGCTGACCTATGGACGACGACGGGAACACGGTGGCGGTGGATTTTGGGGAGCGCGACCTAGCAATCCGGTCCCTCGTCTCAGCACGAGCACGATGGGGTCACTAGCGCAAGCTGGGGTGGACCGGGGCCACGACGGCGAGCCCTGCCGCGGCGGCCGGAGCAAGGTAGGGCGGGTACAGGGTTCCAGTGCACGAGATCGAGCGCAACGATGTGTAAAATGGCGAGAATCTCACCAAGGAGCTCGTCGGGGAGGCAGCAGGCACGGAGAGGGGTCGAGTCGGGGGAATTCGTCGACTACGGCGGCGCGGCCGGCGATGGGGAATGGCTCGATTCCCGTGGTGTAGGCAATCCCAGCGACGATGGAGTGCACTAGAGGTAGTATACGAGGCTGGCGCTCCTCCTAGATGTGTCGGCGCGGTCCAAGGTGGTCGCTGGCCACGGTGGTGCGCGGCGGGGCGGCCACGGTTGCGCCCGGCCGAAACGGGGAGAGGAAGGGAGAGAACGAGGGGAAATGGAGACGGCGCGGGGGGAAACTAGGGTTTCCGGGGGCATGTCAGTCTTATGCTCGCCGGCGACCACCCAATAGCCGCCACAGCAAGGCCATGGCGTGGCCGGCCGCGGGATGCATGACACGATCCGCCCCCCATGAACAGGGGAAGAAGAAAGCGTGGAGCTGCGGGGTGGGCCGGCCAAGTTGGGGAGGGGGTTGGCTAGGGATTTCCCTAGGCGAGGGATAGTCCTCCCCATTTCGGTTTTATTTTCTTTCTCTTTTCTTTTTCTTTTTTGTTTTGATTTGTTTTTCTTTGAAAATATTTTTGCCACATGTTAAACTTGTGGGTATATTTGTGTTGCATATATTAGAAGTGCCACAAAAAGTTTTGGCCTTTTTTAAATTTATGTAATATTTTATTTAAATAACAAATGAATAAAATGGATTGATTAAGCCACTGTTTGAATTGTTTGATTTAGTTTATAGCTTAATAAATTCCCATACCCACATGGACATGGTCCACTGAATATTTTTGATTTAACAAAAGTGGTTTCATAATTTTTGGACAAAGTTTAATTGTCACATGATTTTTGATATTAACCAATAGGCATTTTTGGAATGTGATCAAAAGCAAAGATGATCATAGCATGATTGCAACAGTGATTACTAATAGTAATCTTCATTATCAAAAGTGTTACTATTCCATAACACTTAGGGTGTTACAATTCTCCCCCACTACAAGAATTCTCGTCCCGAGAATCTAACCGTTAGAGGGGAAAAGATCGGGGTATTCTTCACGAAGAAGGTCTTCGTGTTCCCAGGTGGCCTCATCTTCAGAATGATTTGACCACTGAACCTTGAGGAACTTGGTTTTCTTGTTGCTGGTTTTGCGTTCATACTGATCGAGAATGCGGCTCGGATGTTCTTGATAAGTCAAGTCCTAATGCAATTCAATCAGATCATGTTCCACTTCACGAATAGGGTCCTTGAAGCAGCGATGGAGTTGCGACACGTGAAAGACATCATGTACTTGAGAGAGGTTTGACGGCAATTCCAAACGGTGTGCCACCGGTCCACTTTTGGAAAGGATACGGAATGGACCAATGTAGCGAGGAGCTAAAATGCCTTTGATCCCGAAACTATGAGTGCCCCTCATGGGAGTGACACGAAGGTAAGTTTGTTCGCCGGGCTGATAGACCATTTACTTTTGCTTTCGGTCATAGTTTCTCTTCTGGCGGGACTGAGCAGCTTTGAAGTGTTCACGAATAACACGAACCTGATCTTCGGCATGCTGGATGATGTCCGGACCATTAGATGATCCGGCTCCAATCCTTTGGTCCGGCCGATAAAGAGGTGAATAAATCCGATGGGGACCCTATTACCTGACTTGACGGAGTTGGCTTCGGGTCCCCAGGCTGCACTCTCGAAGTAGAGCTTTCCGCGCCGACTTCGGATCATCGGATCGACGGCGATCCCGTCCATGCCGCGTCGAGCTCCCTCCTGGGTTTCAACACCCTTACGCGTAGGCCCCATGGTGGGCGCCAACTGTCGTGGGAAAAACATGCCAGATGTCCTCATAGAGAACTTAATTGTGGGGACTTTGCTACGAGTGATTTCGAAGAGGGAGAGTCGATCGTAAGGGAGTCAAAACGATGAATCGGCACAAGAGAGACACAAGGATTTACCTAGGTACGGCCCCTCGATGAGGTAAAGACCTACTTCCTTCATTTCTTTAATTAAATGTGGGAGATCTCGATTACAAGGGCGCTAGAAGTCGCTGGTGTCTCAAGAACCTATCTAGATTTATTCACCCCTAGGACGTCTCAAGGCCTCGTCTTACATACACACCGAGCCCTAGGGTTTAACAGTGAGTCCGACTATGACATGAAGTGGAGTCCTATTCTATCTCTTCAATGACTATCTTGTCCTCCAAGGCAGCTTGAACTCCTTCCTTGTGGCGTCGGTCTTCATCTTGTAAGTTGGTCGGTCCAATGGCCGGACCTTCTTGTGGGCCTTCTCTTTAATGAGTCGGACCATTGGCCGACTCTCCTTATCTTGGAGATGGAGGTCTTCTTACTAATACTTTCGGGTCTGTGAATCATCCCCCGGACAGGCATCCCCAAGCTTAGACGCTTGAGTCTCCTTCCATATTTATTGGGGGTGCATGGGGCATCCCCAAGCTTGATCTTTTTACACTCTTGGATCTTCTTTCATCATCTTCCTTCGCACACTTGAAAACTCCCTTCATACAAAACTCATCACAAACTGATTAGAGAAGTTAGCGCCCACAATTAAATAAATTTTTACTGTAAATAAAGATTTTCAGGAAGAGGTACTATTTTTCAAGTTTGCCAAAAAAGTTGTTGAAAATAGAAAGAAAGCTTAAGATTTGCAAAACCGTGAAAACGAAAAATAGGGAAAAATCTGGGAAAAACAGACCAGCAGGTACTAAATAATTTTTAGGGGCACTTCTGCAACTCAAATCAAAAATCTCATAACATACTACAGAAATTCAATTGTATACAGCATAATGTCAAAAAAATCAGATCAAAAAGATAATCAGGTGATTTTTAAGAATTTTTGCAATGGAGCAAACAGATTCCGTTTTCTGGACAACATGTTACAACTTTTGATTTTTCTTGCAACCGGAGGCTAAAACTTGGCACAAAGCTTGAAAATAAAGATACAATGATATTTCTATAGTAGTAACAAACATCAAGACCACTAAAAATGAAAGTAAAATCATTTTGGGTTGCCTCCCAATAAGCGCTTTCTTTTATGCCTTTGAGCTCGGCATGAGCAACAAGAAGAATCAAGGTTCAAAGAAGTCATTATCAATAGGATCATCAAAATTTCAACTTGCTCTTCAATGAGCTCATTCTTCTTTTTCCTAGGGAAGAGATACATTCCTTTGGCTCTCCTGCGAAAGCGTATTTGACCTTTACCTATGTCAATGAAGCCTTTCATAGCTCGGAGGAAGTCCTTCCAAGCACTATGTTCCCTTGGTTTGTTGACTTCAAAATAATGAAGTCAATGGCAACATCTTTTTTTGCAAATCGAACTTGGATGTTATTCACTTTCCCTTGAATATATGAAATATCACCATTATCATTTTCAAGGTAACAAGGTAAATCAACCCTACTTAAAAGCTTTAAAGAATTGTAAACAATTTTTGGAATGGTGGAAATCATGGATCCAATATCACAGTAAGCAAGAAATTCTTGGTTCAAGATGTTATTCCTAACAAATGGTTCCCAATCATCATCTATCTCTAGTATCTCCCCTCTAATAGGTGTAGTTTCTTCTACTCCTCTTATATTCAAAGCAACAATTTTTTTCTCAATATAGTCGAGCCTATCCATGATAGCCTCAACTCCATGATCATACACAAAGAAGCTCGATACAAGAGAGTGTTTGAACCATCTAAAAATACCATGGTAAAAATTTCTAAGCACAATTTTCACACGTATCCAAGGCATAATTCTTTTATGTTCTTCATAAAGTCTATCCCAACCCTTTTTCATATTATCTCCTTCTCTTTGCTGGAAATCTAAGATTTTAGAATCAGGAAAAGTTCCAAAACCCAAAGACATGCTGACTAGAAAGAAGAAGAAAGCTAAGAACAAAGTAACTAATTTTTTGTGGTTTTTGATATAAGACTCTAAAGAAAAAACTAGAAAGTAAACTAACAAGACTAAAAAGTAAAGGTAAAGGGTAGTGTGCAACTCCGCTATCTTGTAGACTAGAGTCCCCGGTAATAGTGCCAAAAATTAGGTTGATGACACTGGATAGTGCTCCTCGTTGGCTACCCCAAGTGAAAGGTTTAGATGTAGACAACAGAAAATTTCCCTCGGTGAAGATACCAAGGTTATCAACCAGTAGGACTCCGAGTACTGCAAGTAGGTGTCAACAGCGCCACAAATTAGCTTGATGTGTAAGTTGTCGGGGCCTGAAATTCTCTGATGTGTACGTTGGTGTGGTCCTACACACAGCAAAAATAACTTTGATCCCAACGAGTCAGAGAGGTTGTCAATCTCTCCGGTCTTGTTGTTTACAAATGGTCAAAACACAAGGGTGGAAATAGTAGTGGTGATTGCAACGGAAAGGAAATAAAATAAGTAAAGATGAACGGTGTAAACTATGGTGTAAATATCGACCGAGGTCCCATGACTTTCAGTAGTGATGTCTCTCTCCCAAAAGACGATAAAAAACTATGTTGGGTGAACAAATTACAGCTGGGAAATTGACAGAATTATAAACGCACCGCAATTGACATTCGGAGATCAATCCTCCCTCCAGAAAGGTGTCGGGACAGGGTCTTCTGGCGATTCCGATCTCGTGATCGCGGCGGTGGCGGAATAGTGGTGAAAATCGCGTAGAGAAGGGCCTCTCAAGGGTTTTTGCATCGAGGGCTAAATATAGGCGGAAGAGGGGCACCAGGCGGCCCCACCCTAGGACGCGCCAGGAGGCCGCCTGGCCAGGGGGTACTCCCTTCTGCCCCCCCCCCTCCTGCATTCTGGAGTCTTCTGATCTGCTGATTTTTATTATGATTTTTCTAGATTTTTCCGAGCACTTTAATAATTGGCATTTTCCTGCAATGCCCGAAAAACAGCAGACAGAAACTGGCAATGGGGCAGTGAGTTAGTAGGTTAGTCCAAATATGTTAAAATGGTATGAAAGTGTAGCACAATATATAGCAAAGTCACCAAAATAAGCATAGAACAAGCAGAAATTATAGATACGTTTGGGACGTATCCGTCGACCATGGAAGCCATTTTCTTGGTATGACAACTAATGGAGAGATACATGGAGCAAAACAAGGAGCTTCATATGACATTCATTGACTTGGAGAAGGTCGACGATAAGATACCATGGAATGTCATGTGGTGGGCATTGGAGAAGGCAAAGTCCCAACAAAGTACATTATCCTCATCAAGGGCATGTACGGCAATGTTGTGGCATGTGTGTGAACAAGCGATGGTGACATAGATGACTTCTCAATTAAAATAGTACTACATCAGGTGTCAGCTTTGAGCCATTATCTTTTCTCTTTGGTGATGGATGAGGTGACAAGGAATATACAAGGGGATATCCCCTGGTGTATGCTCTCTTAGGATAATATGGTGCTAGTCCACAATAGTCGAACAGGGCTTAATAGAAAGTTAGATATGTTGAGATAGACATTGGAATCAAACCGTTTTAGTCTTAGTAGAACTAAAATTGAGTAATCGAGTTGCAGTTTCAGTACTAGTAGGCATGACCAAGAGAAGTTAGCCTTGATGGGCAACTGGTACATTTGAGATTAATGTTGCGAAAGGGTGGTGATATAGTTGAAGATGTGAACTCGTACGAAAGATGGATGATTGAATGGTCCCAAGCTTCTAGCATTCTCTGTGAAAAGAGAGTTTCACAAAAAGCTGAAATGCAAGTTCTGTAGAACGATAACTCGACCGATGATGTTGCATGACGCTAAGTGTTGGTCAACTAAAATGCGACATGTAGGATACCTAGGTGCATAGTTTCAAAAATTGAATGGGTAATCGAACCGGCGAGGCTGCCCTTTCAGGTTCTTACTGGTTAGACCACCGGTTCAGCAATTCGATTGTCGGTTTTTCAAGAAATAAAATAATATATATATTATCAATAATCATCAATACAATAATGCTAGAGGGGACATTTGTGCCCTATAGGGTTTGTCTTTGGATGAAATCAAGAGAAGTTCTCCCAATTCTACCAAAACCCTAGGAAAAAAGAGGTTTTCTTCCTTTTCTGATTCTACCCTTAGGTTTTTCGCATGAAAATGAATAGATTGAGGGGATTTTCAGGAAAGAACATTGAACCAACGGTTTTCTGTGAACCGCCCGGTTCAATGGTTTTTTTAAACCAGCCGGTTCAACCAGTTTTTCTTGTTTGATTGCTCAAAGGGTCTAATGCGCTTAGAAAAATGATAGGCTCGCCGGTTTCAGTTTTGTACGATCCGACCGCCGGTTTGGTCCGGGTTTTTAAACTATGACTAAGTGTGCAGAGATGCACATGTTGAGAAGGATATGTGGCCACACAAGGAAGGATCGGGTTCGGAATGATGGTATACATGAGATCGTTGGGGCGGCAACAATTGAAAGAGAAATTTGGACAACACCGTCTAATATGGTTTCGGCATATTCAACGCAGGTCTCCTGAAACTCCAGTACATAGCGAGCTGTTAAGACATGCTGATAATGTCAAGAGAGGCATGTGAGCCAAACTTGACTTAGGAGTAGTTCGTGAAAAGATGTCTAAAGGATTTTATTATCAACAAAGATTTAGCTCTGAACAAGCCTGTGTGGAAGTTAGCTATCCACATACCAGAGTCGTCACTTGCTTTCGATATATCTTTTCGGTTTCAACTCTAGCCTACCCTAAATCATTCGGGACAGGCTTTGTTGTTGTTGTGCAAGAGTTGTGTTGAGTTTTAAAATACCATAGCTTATGCAATAGATTTACCATGGTTATAAATAAAATTTGCCATGTATTTTTGTAAATTTTTACCATAAAATTTAACCAACCATAAATTTTCAGAAAACATACTGACATGTCAATCATCATAAGCTTCCATGGCATTTTAAATTGTGTTTTGTAGTAGGGGAAGTATTGCTGCATACTTTTTTGCTAAAGTTGCAAAGAAAAAATATGAAGTTCTTTTTATGTAATTGTTCACTAGTTACATGGAAATTTTTAGAAATCTCGAAAAATTGCATGTGTATGCATTTTTATTTTACCATGACAATTTCTTTGTGTAGTTTTTTTCTGTATCACAAATTAACTATATTTTTTTGTTAACTGGTTTTTTTAAGAAAATATATTATTATGTGTCCAAAAGAAAAGGTGTTAAAACTAGATAGGACCCCATCTATGTTTTCTTCAAGGAAATCAAGCACATGACCAATTCTTGATTAAAAAAACATAATACATGGAACGTTGTGGGCTATGAGAAAGAATACAACTATAGAGTTATTTCTTTCTCCGCTTTTTCTCCTTAATCTGTTTACATCGTTATCTCAAACCGTTGCATCTGTTTGGTCAATATAAATCGTAATCAGATGCCCCGTAAATAACTTCTATCCTTATCTATAATACCTAAATAGTTCATCCTCACTAACCTATTTCTCTTGACATTCAAGTTATTCACATCATCAAGTAGGTCCACATCTTTTCCACTAACCCTTTATGCACATGTTTTCATTTAATCTGTATGCGCATGCAACCTATTACAAATAAGTATTAACTTTTTTATCCACTAAGCATTGAGATTTAGAAGTGACTTTTTTTAATAGAAAATCAAATTATGAGTTACCTTGTGTTTTATTTTTCTATGCAACAATTTTTTTTATGAATGCACATAAGTAAGTGCTATCATTTTTTTAGGTTTAGCTAAGGGTGATGTCTCCACTCTCTTCACTCAACGTTTTTTTCGTCTCACATCGTCTTACCGGTATATTCTTAAGCTAATAAAATAATAAAACAAAAAACATAGTCATTTATAGATTTGTCATCAAAAAAATGGAGTTTTACTCTAAACAAAAAAAATTAATAATAATAATTAAATTATACTAAGTTTCATAATTTTTCTCATATTTAAAATATTAACTTCTTTATTACAAATTCGTGCAACAATGCGCGGGGTATCATCTAGTAAATAATAACCCTTTTATGCACCCAACCTCACAATTTATAAGAAAAAAAATTATAGGAAATCAAATTATTACTTACATCACATTTTATTTTTCTATGTGACATTTTTTATAGATACACATCCATAATTGTTATCATTGTTTTAGGTTTAGCCAAAGGTGTACACCTTTTAACTGTCTCTACTCTCAACATTATTTTTGCCTCATATCATTTCGCCGATATATTGTGAAATAACTAAATTAACAAAACAAAAATCAAACTCATTTTTAAATTTTTCATCAAATTTTCTCACATGTGTTAAAACATTAAATTCTTTCTTACTAGTTTTCATAGCAACGCGCGGGGTATCATCTAGTTCATCGATGATTGCACCCACCCCCATCGGTATTGATTACGTTACCGAACTGCGAGCGCTCCTCCTGCTCCGCAATAACAGCCCAGATTTCGCAAAAATTAAAATTTTGTTTTCGGTGTGAATTGTTTGATTGTCTGATTTGGTTGCGGTGTTTGCATCCCCGATTTATCAATCGGTGATTATTTTTCCCCTTCTTATCTCATACCTGGACGGAGACCGACCCTTGCCACGCTGACGCTCGACCTTGCGACACCGGGTTACGCCCGATCACCGTCGCCGAAACCCGCACAAAACGAGCCGCAGCCAACGGAACAAAAACCCTGTTTAATAAGTAAACATGTTATTTTTATAGCGCATCGGAAAGTGTTCTTAGAACGGTTCCGGCGTGAGGTGAACGCCGCCGGCTCGACGCGCTGATCGCGTAGTTCAAAGTTTTACCCGAATCGGAGGTCCTGTGGGCCCTTGGCGGTCAGAAACGTAAACACCGCGCGCGTGCGAGAGAAACCGGGGATGTTTTTGCAAACTTCCAGTCACCTGGGCTATATAAAGACCACCGCTCTCCCACCCCTTTCTAGGGTTTCCCTAGCCAAATATTGCAGCCACCCCCTCCAAATTTCCCTAAAAATCATCCCATTAACCCCAAAATCCTGAAACCCTAGCCAGATGCAATCTCAGCCGTTGGATCTGACCATCCAACGGTTCAGATTGAACCCAGCTTCCCACCTACCCCTTCTATCTCCTCTCCACCTCCATCTATGGAATTCGCCGCCGCCCTGGACACCGGCGCCGCCGCCGCGCGCCGGCAAGCGCGCCCCGGCCACCTCTCCTTCGCCGGCGACCTCGTCTCCTCCTCCCCCGCATCCCCTTTTACCTATTCTCCCCTGCCCTTCTCGCCTCTTCTCTGTACAGGTCGTCGGGCGCCGCCCCTCCATGGCTCGGCCACCCCGAGCTCGGCCCCGTCGCCGGCAGCCGCCATGGCCTCCCCGCAGCCCGGAACAGACGTCCCGGCCGCCGCCCCAAGATCCGCCTCTCCACCTCGCCTTGCGCCCCTACTCGACGGAGCCGGCCGCCGCCGGGAACCCGTCTGGCTGGAGCGGCTGCTCCAGCGACGCCCTAGCCGCCATCGGCGCCAGGCGGATCGGCCCAACTTCCACGCCCCGGCGGCCCACTAGCTCCCACGGCCCAGCGCGCCAGATCGGCCCAGCCGGTCCATATCCTCCCAAGCTATTTTTTTCCGAAACCCCACTGGGTGAAAATCGGCCCGAGATCTCTCTTTTTCCCATGAGAACCTGTAATTTTTGCTATGTCCCTGTAATTTTTGCTGCTGATGTTGTTTTGCGAATGGATTTGCGATTAAACCGTAGCCCGGATCACGATGCGCCCCAAAGGAAAATTGTTGAGTTTTGTGTGTACTTCAGTTCATCTTTTGTGAGCATTTTGATTTGAGGTCATATTAATGGTTCTAATCTCTGTTGAAGTGGGCATCAGACTGTTAACTATTGATACTTCCTGTTAAGTGTTGTTGTTATTATTTTATTGCAAATTTGATTGATGATTGTGACACATCCATGAGTCCTATGCTATTAATTCTTGTTGCATACTGTTAAGCATCATGTCTACTTCAAACCTATGCATTCATATACCAAAAGTAGTTACCCTGATGAGATGTGTTGTCGTTTATATAAAGTTGCTACTTTGCTGCCTTGTATCTTTTTAACTGTGCATCCTATTGAGCATTGCAATATGTCATTTTGATCTATGCCATGTCTACTTCCATTATATGTATTGCATTGTCATATTTGCATTTATGGTCATAGATATGTTTATCTCCAAAGTTGCAATGCTGCTATTGTTGACATCCACCTCTGTTTTTAACTAAGTCTGTAACTTTTCGATGACATGTTGCATGCTTAATATCTTTTGATCTGTTATGCCTATGACCTTGATTCTTGTTTGTACCTGATCACCATCATGCCTACTCCATGCTCATATATTGCTATGTCATGTTGCTGCACTTTTGCATATAGCTTTACCTCTGTTTGTAGAACATGAAAATAATAGTTTCTACCCTGTTTTCCTAATTTTCACGAAGTCCTTGATGAGGAATGTTGTATAGCTTTTTGTGTTGCTTATAACTAGTGAACCTTGATGCCTTTTTACATGATTCTTGTTTCCATGCCATGCCTGCCATGTCTACTTTAGTTGCATATCATTTTTGTGCATGTTTGAAACCTTTTGCTTGTTTATTTGTTGCTCTAAAGTGTGCTCCCTGATGTTAACAGCATGTGTGCATAACTTGTTTTGCTTGTGTCTTTTTAACCGTAACTCCGTTTGGAGTGTTCTTTACGTGTAACTTGATTAGAATTTCGTGTACTTTGTGTTTATGCTATTGTTTGCTACTGTTAACCAACCTAAAATATGGTTTAGGGAAGAACAGTACAAAATCCTTTAATTGTCGTGGGGTACTTAGTGGGTGCCATGTTTAGGTTGTGCCTAACTTAAATTGACTAGCATAGATAGTTTACCTTATGCTTCATCTCTTGCCATGATTGTGTGATATGCCATGGTTGAGTGAGATTTCATGTTAACAACCTTTTCTCATGTTGAGTAGTTAAACAACTTGTACCCTTGTAAACGTGCGGTATCGTTGTGTGTGACGAGTACTCCACTTAACCTGTTAGTAACCGCTCTCGACGGTAGGTGCGATGCCGTAGTGCGTTGTCTCGTGTTGCCTTATTATTGATGCTTTCTATTGATTGATTCATAGTAATAGATGCTTGCTCGTCAATTTCCTTTTCCAGTGTTTCCTTCTTGTGTGCTTCCGCGGGTAATGTCGGGACCCGTGGTTAGCGTATGCAAGACTCGCTACAACACAATCATATGGAGAGCCAAAAACTGTACCCACTTGTCTAAGCAGACAAGGCCAAGCACAGAACATTCTCGGAAAGCATCGAACGTGAGGGGCATCCCATCGAGGCCGGATGATCAACTGAGATGGGTCCTCATCGTACGCACACAAGTCTCAATGATATGGGTTGTGAACTCCCATACTCATAGACAAGTCGCCTCAACCATACTATCGATTGTATCATAACCCTTACATAGACTTACTCCATCCCGATCACTTAGTCGGGGTCTAGGGCGGGCTCGATCATACATCAAAGTGTGCACGTGACGGAGTCACGAGCAATCGCATCGCGATGCCCCAAGCTGCGCACATCTAAGGGTCACTTAGTGTATAAAATACCGCCAGCCAGATCACAACTAAGGTCTCGAAAACCCATACTAAGACATGCATGTTATAATCATACACGCAGCACACATGTCTAGTATGAACAACAGGTATCATTGCAATTCTTTACAAAGTGTACAACTTTATTGATAACTCTTACAGAGTGCACACAGAGATCACGAGACGGTGATCCAACATTACAACAAGCATGCGGAAGCAAAGTAGGTCTGAGTACAGACAAATTTAACAAATGGCTTAGAGAAGCCTTATTTATAAACAAGCCGTTCACGACGGAACCAGTCTGTTGACTAGGACTACACTAGCTTGGTCTTCAGTCGTTTAGCTCGAGGAAGAATCCACCTTCGGGGTCAGTGGGTTCATCTAAAACATAGAATAAGCAAACGTGAGTACAAATTCGTACTCAGCAAGACTTACGTAGGAGCTATTCTACTCATGCACATGTATCAAGGTAAAGGGAGGTGGGGTTCATCAGCAGAAGTGCTAGCTTTGAGTTGGATAGTCCTGAACTACGAGTACCATACTTGAGGTAAGAAGCGTACACGGTCCACTACATCTCCAACCTATTACACCACTATGTTGACTTCCTCGACTTCCCACGAGATAGCACGCCATAGCACTCACACTTATCTTGGCAAGTTTTATAAGTATCCAATTCAAGTTGTCTAATAATCAGGCACAACTTTCCAAGTAGTCCCTTACCGCGGACGCGGCTATTCGAATAGTTTATTAACCCTACAGCTGCTACACACATGAAACTATCAGTTACCGTCGGGATCTCGTCACCCTTCAAGCGGGTGTCGGCGAGGATAATCTCCACAACTTTTACCTCACAGCCAACTCAAGTTCAATGAAGACGCCTAACTGGGATGGTTTCCACATTCGTAACCCGGCGGGTTTACCGAAGTCGTCCCAGAAGATGTGTGTGTGGTGCATAAGATGGTCTCGGTTGAGCCGTTCTCTCACCTTGCATGCAGGCCACAACCCTACCAGAACTCCGAACTACTGCGACTCATTGAACTAAGAAGGGGTGAGTTCGTAGGTTGATCGGGGGTCCGTTTTCCCAACATGTGGTAGTACTCTTCAGCTTGGATCATCACACAAGAACTCGGGCTTAAGGCGGTGTTTAACGAGACAACCCACTGTGTACTCCTACACAGCCTCTCATCGTTCACCTTGTGTTAGGGTAGATTCACCAACACATTTCCACCATCATCATCATGATCACTACCATCCCAACTCACATAACAGTATCAACATTGTATCATTCTAAGCATGCAATAAGAAGTAACATTTGCAGGGGCCACATGATATCAAACAACTCCTACATTTTCTAGGATTGTGGTTTGCTTAGTACTATGACAAAATGATAGGTCATGCAAAGGAATGGGTTCATCTATGCGGTAGAAATGTATCATGGTAATCATCCTAAAAAATGCATAAGCGAGACTGAGAGGGAAGTGGGATTTTATCCACATGATCAATGAGGGTTTTCTTGCCTTGCTAACGAGGTTCGGTATCGGGGGCTTAAACGAAGGGGGTGATCTCGGGTTCCGGCTCCACCTCTATTCGATAGCAAACAATGGAAAAAAAGTGATCAATTTAAAGACAGTGCACAATCACATGATCAAGTGTTATAACATGGTGTAAGGGGTGCTGATGTGTTGCCAAATCCATTTAAATGGAGTCTATTCCATTTGAGTTTCAAATTCAAACTCCATATATGAATTTAAAAGGGTTCATATGCATGTTTGCTTTTGTTCCCCCATTTTAAAATGGTCAAACATGAAAACAAGGTGCATATTCTGAATCCTTGCGTTTTTCTGATAATTTTACATATATTATATGTTTAATTTGGAGTTAAAATGAATTATTTATGAATTTCCAAAGTTTAATTCATTTTCTGGAATTTCTGGAATATTCTTAAATAGAAAAGGATTACTGCGTCAGCATTACCTCATCCTGGCGTCAGAGGGCCTCTGACCAGTGGGTCCCATATGTAAGTAACTATGTTATTTAATTAACAAATTAATTTGTTTTGAACTTAACAGGGGATTAGCCAGGGGTTGGGCCCACATGTCATGGTCACTGTTAGTGATCATTACTGTTAATGATCAAGCCATGATCACCTTGATCATAGCTCTGTCAAATTGCGACCCCGATAAAATTTTCAAATACATGTGGATTATAAATCTTTCTCCAAGGATTGTGGATGCATGTCAATCAACTTGACCATGGTTAAACCAAATCCAACTAGCCGTGTGAATAACCACAAGTCAATGCTAATGATGGAACTAATGTTATGGGGTTATCACAATTGTTTTCAAAATTAATATATAAATGGAAATCATAGTTAAACCAAAGTTAACGAAACATATTAAATAAAATGCCTAGCAATCTTAGGCCATGATAATATAGCAATGGTTGTTTTATTAAAATGGTATAGTAATATAAAGGAATAATATTTAAAATAAAAACAATAGTTGGGAATTGTTAAATTGCCATGGAATAAAATAAACAAGTGGGAATTTTAAATGAACTAAAAATTATGGAAACAGTTTTATAAAATGCCTAATAATCTGTAGGCCATAATAAAAGTGATTTGGGGTTTTATTAAAATGTTTTAATATTATAAATAATTAAAAACAGTAGCAAAACAGTGGCTTTTAATACCTTTTAAAGAAAACAAGATATCAAATGATTTTTATAAATCATAAAAACTCTTATTAATATTCTATAATATATACCACTAATATTGGGGCCAGTCCCATGTTTTTACAATTTGATAAAGTAACTAAAATAATTACAAACAGAAAAGAAACAAAAGAAAAGAAAACAATAGAAAAATACAAAAGGCCTATTCCACGCCTGGGGCGAGGCCACCCCGGGCCCAACCCGGCCGCCCCCTTCCTCTATCCTCCTTCTCCATCCCACCAACCTCCCCTGCCCCCATCCTCGCCCCCCCCCCCCCCCCCCCGCTGTAGCCATGGACAGAGGGCAGTACGCCGGGCCCCTCCCCTCACCTTCTCCCCTCTCTCCACCTACTCCCCCTCGCGGATAAGAACGCCCAACCACCCCCTTTACTCCCCCCGGAACCCTAAACCGATCTCCCCCTCCCCCCCCCCCATGCCTTCGTCTCCCGGCTAGATCCTGAGTCGTCGTGGGCGCGCACACCGTTTTCCACGTGGTCACCGTCGTCGCCAGCGCTTGAGACCATGCCATGGAGCTGTCCCTCCATCGTTCTCGTCTCCCCAAGCTGTCAAACGTCGCCGGGGACCGTCACCTCGAACGAATCAAGCTCGCCCCCGACCACGGGCATGGCCGGCCGCCGTGGTCATCCCGTGATTCGCCGCCTCCGGCCAACCCCGACGCCGCCCGAGCTCGCCACCCGCCCCCTCGCAGTGAGCAGACCCCGTTCCCCCTATTTACCATGTCGTTTCGCCGCCGTAGTGCCCGTGCCCTGTCGGGCCGCGATGGACGGGAGCTCAAGCTCCCGTGGCCCCTGACCGCGCCCTCTCCTCCCGTGTGCGCCCCGTGACCTCCCTGGCCATGCCCCGGATGTGCTCGCGCCCTTGCCACGCAGCGGCCGCATCCGCTCTGTCCCGTGGCCGCCGAGCCCCTGCCCCGGCCTCGCCGCGTCGCCGTGCAGGCTCATCCTGCTGGCCCGGCCGCGTCCGCTCTGGCCCGTGAGGGCTCGTCCTACTGCTGACCGCGCCCGACCCCTGGATGGCGCCGCCGGTCAAGCCTACCGCTGGCTGCCCCCGTCCCCGCCGGCGATGGCCATGCCGCCGTGGCCTCTGGCCCTGGCCACCGGTTTTCCGATGTGTGCTAAGCTAATGGCTAAGACACTAACCACTGGGGCCCATCCCCTCTGGATTAGTCACTAATAATTTTTTTTAACAGAGATTAACCCCCTTGTGAGGCTTACTAGTGGGCTCCAGGCCATTATATTATACTAAACTGAGGTATTTAACCATGTGTCAATGACACATGGGTCCCACTTTAGTGATAAATAAACATACTGTTTTTATTAATACCAGTGGGTATGACATGTGGGTCCAGTTGAATTTTGATTAAACTAAATGATTTATTAAATAACCAGAGGCTGACTGGTGGGACCCACTGGTCAGGTTTGACCAGTCAATAGGGTCTGTTTTGGATAATGTTGGTTTTAATAATAAAAGAAATCCAGAAATTGATTTAAAATGATTTAAACTTTGAATTTGAATATCTTTTAAACCGTAAGTCAGATTCAAAAACTTTATACATGAAAATTGATCAGAAAAATATAACGAATATGGATACGCTATCCGTATGTATACCACCCCCTCTAACGTATCGAACATCGACATTCCCCCCTTTGGGCCGTCTGTCGATAATTCCCGGTACCGATATACGTTGCCCGGATGTAAAACTTTTGCATACGAAAGTTGCTCAGAACGGATCACCGAGTTTGGATACGATACCGATACCCCCACCACATCCCCCTAACATGCCGAACATCGAACCATCCCCCTTCGGTACCGTAAGTCCGATAATTGCCCGATACCGATAAACCCTCCGGATGAATTTATTCTGAACACAAAAGTTGTTCGGATTGTTTCAACTAACACAGATACACCTTTCACTTGTTTATCGGATGTCCACGACACCTCCGGAATGGAACCTTCCCCCTCCGGATCATCGGTCCGGTAATCAACCGGTACTGGTGAGTCATCCCCGGATAAATTCCTGCTCCGATCAAATCACCGAACACTGCGTTAGAGCCCTGTTGCTTTATATCCGCGGTGTCATACAATTGTATTGCTATTATTGCTGTGTATTTATTGTTTCTCCCCCGTTTCATTCTCCGATAGACCTCGTTGCTACCGCCGACTACACCTCTGCTGGGTACGACTACTTCGTCGACGACCCTGCCCCTACCGTCGAGCTTCCAGGCAAGCAGAGCCATTCTCTTCCCCAGATATCGCCTATCTTTCCGTACATTTCTTGCACTAGGCATTGTTACTGCTGCTGCTACGATTACAATCCTATTCAATTGCATAGCCTGTTTTTTGTCGCCCCTTGATGTACCTTCCTTTAATCCCATGCTGCCTATTATTACTTATGCATTATCCAGCAGTAAACCCTGCGAATTGTTAGCTAGGTTTAGAATAGAGGGTCGTGATCACTTTGGGAGTGATCGCGGGAACGATATATTACAACTGCAACAGGTACGGATTAATGAAGACGCCCTAGGGAACCTACAACGGAGAGACTCTGCCGAGTCGCTTCGAGTTTGGATTACGAGTGGAATGGACTCGTATTTCACTCTCGTCGGCTCAGTAGCGTAGCATCACCGGGATGATATGAGGTTTACCTCTTTAGTTCATTCCGCTGGTGTCTCTGTCAAACCTCTTTAAGTGTGCCATCGAGGGTGATACCTCCTGGTTTCACTTAATGGTAGGCACTCGAACCAACCGGTGTCCTTAAAGGTAATAAGTCGGGTGACCCAACGGTGCCCGCGAGTGTTATTGCAACTGGACGACAGGCAGGGTACGACCAGTGTACTGGTGTGCTTGGCCCCTGAGCGTTGGCCGCGAGAGTTACCAAACCACGAAAGTCGAGCTCCTCCAGGAGCACACGCGAGACAAGGTAAGGAGACGGTTCACCTTGTTGGTAACCGCAGTGACTTGGTGGGACGACGGGGCAGGCACCGATGTACTGGTGGTCCTGGCTGCTGTCGTTGTCGGCGGGTCAGTTAAGTCGAGGCAATGATAACGGTTGTCACGCAGGTTAATTAAAATGCTAAATGGTTCAGTGAATGTCTTGAGTTGGCTATATGTCATGTACGCACTACCTACCCGTGGGAATTACGAGTTATGGGCTCTTCTGCTTGGTAGTGTCGTCCGAGGACTCTTCATACGTCAGCAGTACCGCGGCCTGCGCCGGGAAGTGGTGTTGTCTTATTTGCTCGCGCAGTGGTGTCTTATTGTGATTTTCTTTAACTTCACCGGCCAGCCTCGCACCGTGCAAGAGTACGTCGGGGTTAGGGTCCAAAGCCCCGCGTACATAGGATATAGTCCGGCGGATGACCTCTCTGTTGAGTTTGAAAGATGGTCTATGAAGTGTCGGATAGCCTCGGTGGAGCGTTCCCTAACAAGGTTCCCGCCACCCTGGAGATCCGTGCGTGTAGTGTAAAACAAGTGCACCCCTGCAGGGAAGATTAATCTATTCGAATAGCCGTGTCCACTGTAACAGGACGCTTTATGCTGAAGCTGGATCTTACCACTACAAACTATTATTATTAAACTGTATGGTTCCGGGTTTTCTTCCTCGCGGGGATGTCGAGGAGGTGAACTCGGAGGCATTGAAAATTATTACAACTTATTATTATACAATGCAGCAGCAACTTCTACTGCATTGTTACTTTATGCTTTATATAAACTGTTGGCTGATTCTTACCTCATGCTTCAAGACTCGTCGGAAGATGCTAGTCTTCGATAGGCCTAGCTTCTTACCCATGCTCTGTATTTCTGTCTTTCAGTCCACTATATACAGCCTCTTCTTTCTGTTGATACAATGCATAATTCTTAGTAGCGGACGTAAGACTCGCGGGTATGCTAGATACTCACCTTTGCTTTATTTCCCCTTTTTGTTTTGCCTGATCGGCCGCTGCGGTCGACGTTGGAGCCCAGCAGCAGGAGATCCCCGATGTCGACCACCACAACATGAAGATCCCCGATGTCTTCTACGACGTCGAGTTCCCCTTTGACCAAGAGTAGTTTGGAGGTTCCCAGGCAGGAGGCCTCGCCTTTTCGATCGTGTTGGTTTTGTGCTAGCCTTCTTAAGGCAACCTTGTACCCTGGTGTCTGTACTCAGATACTGTTGCTTCCACTAACTTTGTGCTTTCGAGCTGTTGTATTCGAGCCCTCGTGGCACCTCACTTGTATTAAGCAGCTTGTATTATTTTATTTGTAGAGTTGTGTTGTGATATCTCACCGTAAGTCCCTAATCTCGATCGTGTACCTTGCGTGTATGATTACTGTACACGGATTGATTTTGGGGGCGTCACAAGTTGGTATCAGAGCCGACTGCATGTAGGACACCCCCTTCCAACTCCTTGGTCGAAGTCGAGTCTAGTCTTTGCAAAACTACTTTACTAAAAGTGTCGTGTGGCTTATCGGCCCACGTCGCAAACTGGATGGGATTAGGATCCTTTTTCTCCGTACCTTTACTCTGGGTTTCTACTCTCTTATCCTTTCGGGTAATTTTGCTAACTCTGACATTAGGATCTCGTGGACGCATCTACCCGGTGAGCCCTTCACCCAAGATGATCGCTTGGTTCACCTGAAGATTCAGAAGATTACTCTCCGATAAACTCCCGAGAACCTATGTGTTCATCTCCTTTGCAATTCCCTGCCACCGATAAGTCCGTATGGATGATTGCATCCACCTCCCGATCGGTAAAACACGATTACCTTGTACTCAAGCATCGCATTATTCCGATGCTTCTATCACTCGATGCCTTTGCATTCTTTCTCCTCCCGATTGAGTGCCGATACTCACATCGGATCCTTTGCGAACCATTCGACCTTTTCGTGGATTATTATCCGACTAATCTTACATGGCTTATTCCCTGTGTCAATTGGATTCACCGTGTGTAATACCGTCCCTTTCCCTCAATATTTTCTATTATCATCGACAACCTCCCTTGACTCCGTGCCAATACAACTTGGTCATGTATATCGTGCTCTGCCTTTTCCTTGGGAAAGAAATGCACGTGATACTTGTGTGCCATAACTTTTCCCTTCCATTGGTTTGTATGATCAGACAATCACATTTTTCCTTTCCATTGGTTTGTTTAAACTTTCTTGCCATCATTATAACCTAAGCAGCGATAATTCCCTGCTGTTGTAAACACCTCGATGTGTTACCTCGTCAGTAACCCCTTGTTCCCATTGTTGATGACATCATGGTAACCACCGGGACGAGAACTTTGCAAATTGGTCCGCCTCGTATTAACGAGCAGGAAATGGTTCTCAATGTCCACTGCCCTTGGTACCGACGTTGTTGCCGATATAGCTGACAAGTTGTTCTCTGACTTACCTTGCAACTTGATCTCATTGTTTGTCACCATACTTCTGATTCTTCTGTGGGCCCAAAAACAACAGTTCCACAGGACCGAATCCTGACTCTTCTCCTCTACCTTGTGATATTCCAACCGATATCAAACTCAGTGCTTATGTCTGATGCTCCGAACCCCTTTTCATCATATGTCATCGCTGTCGAATGGTTGGCTATCCGCTTGAAACTTCATATGCCTTCTTTAATTTCTCTCGATGTCAGGACCCGGGGTTAGCGTATGCAAGTCCAGCTAAGACATAGTCATATGGAGAGCCGAGAACCGTACCCACTTGTCTAAGCAGACAAGGCCAAGCACAGAACATTCTCGGAAAGCATCGTACGTGAGGGGTATCCCATCCAGGCCAGATGATCAACTGAGATGGGTCCTCATCGTCCGCACACAAGTCTAATGATATGGGTGATGAACTCCCATATTCAAAGACAAGTCGCCTCAACCATACTATCAACTATCTCATAACTCTTACATAGACTTACTCCAACCCGATCACTTAGTCGGGGTCTAGGGCGGGCTCGATCATACCACAAAGTGTGCACGAGACGGAGTCTCGAACAATCGCATCGCGATGCCCCAAGCTGCGCACATCTAAGGGCCACTTGGTGTATGAAAGACCGCCAGACAGATCACAACTAAGGTCTCGAAAACCCATACAAAGACATGCATGTTATAAACATACACGCAGCACACATGCCTTGTATGAACAGTAGGTATCATTGCAATTCTCTACAAAGTATACATTTTTATTGATAACTCTTATAGAGTGCAAACAGAGATCACAAACATGTGATCCAACATTACAACACAAGCGGAAGCAAATTATGTCTGAGTACAGACAAGTTTAACAAATGGCTTAAGAAGCCTTATTTAAACACCAGCCCTCCACGAGGGAACCAGTCGTCTGACTGGGACTAGACTAGCTTGATCTTCAGTCGTCCAGATCGATGAAGAAGCCACCTTCGGGGTCAGTGGGTTCATCTAAAACATAGATTAAGCAAACGTGAGAACAAAGTCGTACTCAGCAAGACTTACATAGGAGCTATAATACTCATGCACATGTATCAAGGTAAAGGGAGGTGGGGTTTCACTTGCAGAAGTGCCAGCTTTGACTTGGCTAGTCCTGAACTACGAGTACGAGACTTTGAGGTAAGAAGCGTACACGAGTCCACTACTTTCTCCAATCAATTACACCACTATGGTGCCTTCCTCGACTTCCCCATGAGAAAGCACGCCATAACACTCACACTTATCTTGGTGTGTTTTAGAAGTATCCAGTTCAAGTTGTCTAATAATCAAGCTAAGCTTTCCAAGCAGTCCATAACCGCAGACACGGCTATTCGAATAGTTTTGTTAACCCTGCAGGGGTGTACCGCTACACACACATGATCATCATTTACTGCCTTTGATCTCGACACCATTCAAGGGGTGCCAGCGAGGATGCTCACCAGAACTGTTACCTCATAGCCTATCTAGTACGAGAAAGACGCATACTTGGGTTGGCTACCACTATCGTGAACCCGGCCGGTTTACCGAAGTGGACCCAAGTGATGTGTGCGTGGTGCATAAGCCGGTCTTGGGTGAGCCGTTCTCTCACTTAGCAGCCAGGCCACAGACCTACCAGAACTCCGAACTATTGCGACATCTGCACAATGAAAGGGATGAGTTAGTAAGCTGAGAGGGGTCAGTGAGCCCAATGTGTGGTTGTACTCTTCATCTTGGATCACCACACAAGAACTCGGACTTAGGGCGGTGGTCAACGAGACAACCCACCGTGTAGGATTGCAAATTGAATTGCAAATTCAAACTCCAATTTGAATTCAAACTTGACCGAGTTACATGTGACATTGTTTGATCATTTTGAACCTTTTGGAAATGTGTATGATATGCTTCTGAAGTGTGGTTTAAATGTAGCATAATTCCATGGTCCAAGTTGCAAAAGCATTTGAATTGAATTTGAATAAATTCCAAATAATTCAAATGACATATGCTACTAGTCCCATTTTAAAATCAACTCAAACATAGTTGAAAGTAGGATTTTTGGATAGCTTATTTTCTTCTGATCATTTTTCATATATTATTTGTCCAATTTGGAGTTAATATGAATTTTCTATGAATTTCCAAAGTTTGGGGTATTTTCTGGATTTTTCTGAATTATTTTTATTTTCTTTTTTTTATTTGGAAATTCCTTTATTCCTTTTATTGCATCAGCATGATGCAGTACTGGCGTCAACAGGGGGCTGACAGGTGGGCCAGGGGTGTTAGTGTCACTGGCTAATTAACCCGGCTGGTTAATTTAATCGAGTGGCTTAATTAAGCCATTGGGCCCGCTGGTCAGTGGCCCAGGGTGGGGTTAGGAGGGGGAATATTGGCTAACCCACCGGCGGCTAAACGTCGGCGGCCAACCCACGGCGGCGCTACAGGGAAGGAGGCTGCCGTGGTCCGTTTGAAGCGCTGGAGGCACCAAACGCAAGCTCGTGGAGCCGCGCGTCTCGGGGAGGGTCCAGGTGACCAAGGAGGCCACCGGAGCGACGCCGGCGATGACCTTCCGCGGCGGCCGTGGCACGGGCTCGGGGTGGATCTCGCTGCAGAGCACCATTTGAGCCACCGTTGGGCGCGTTCGAAGCAGCAGTTCACGGCGGAGGTGATGGACAAGACGGCGAGGATGATTGCCTAGCAGATGCTCGCCGACGACGACCGTGGCGACTCGGTACTCCGGCGACCATGGCAATCGGTGACAGAGGAAAAAATCGAGGGGGAGAGGTTAGGGGTTTTGACCGTGAGCTCACCAGGAACTCAACGGAGGTGGTGGCGAGGGCTGGGGTGGCTCGACGGCGATGTAATCGACGATGTTGCGCGGCGGCCGTAGATGAAGACGACGACGCGATTCGGCAGCTCCAGGGGGCTTCAGCTCCCCATATTCCGCTCAAAGACGAAGACAACTGCGGTGAAGACGATGGACAGGATCCGGGGGCTTCTCAGTGTCGATGGCTACGCGGGGGCTTGACGGTGCTCCGGCGAGCTTCACGGACGTCGACGGAACGGGCGAGAGAGGAGGGGGAGGTGGTTCTGGAGGGAGGGGAGTGGACGTGGGCGTCTCCAGGACGTGTCTAGAGGGCCCGGGAGGCTGGCGGGGGGGCGCTAGGAAAGCAGGTGGCGTGGCGTCCGTGGCATGCCGGGCACGCAGCTGCCTGGCTGCCTGAGGAAGACGACAGCCCGGGTGGCGGCTGGGCCTAGCTGGGCCAAGGTAGGTGGGCCTCGCCTAGGCGCCAGGTAAGTACTTTCCCTTTTTCCTTTCTGTTTTCTTTTCTGTCTTTTGTTTTGCTGTGCTAAATAAATAGCTAGGAATTTTATTAAATGCTGAGAATTTTTATTTGGCTTCATAATAATATAGACTAGCCACTTATAAAGTTTCAACATTTTTAAAATTCAAATAATTTGAATCTTAACTCAAATAGGGGTTTTTGATTAAATCCAAGGCACTGTTTGAATATTTGAAAAATCTATGAGCATGGGGTGGGTCCCAAATCAATTGATATGTGATCACACTCATTTATAAGAATTTTCAAAAATCTAACATGAATTTTTGGAGAAGATTTTTATCTGGCCTTTTGAATTAATTCATCTGGGGGGGTTCCTTCTCCCATTTTGCTTTTGATTTTGATTTCAAAGATTTCTTTTGAAATTTTGACATGATGCAAGAGTACTGGCTAACCCTAGCACATTACCTAACAGAGGGTTCTGACACTCGATGTGCTTCCCTGAGCTTAAACTCGGGAGGTGCTTGGTACCCCATACCCTTGGACAACCCCGTTTGGTTAATCTTCTATCGATCCGACCCCTTTTAATTAATTCCTCCTACCCTATCCGTCAGTACGATGAAGACTCCGATGAAAGGATGACAACTCGTCGAGATGTACCGAATCAGAAAATGAAGACGTCAACGAGAAGGGATAAATTCCTCGAGAAGGATAACAAGAACCCGAAGAATTGCTGGAATACGAAACCGGAACCCTACCCCTACCACTACCTTTTTAAATTCTCGGGACGAGAATTCTTGTAGTGGGGGAGATTTGTAACACCCTCAGAATCAGTAACAGTAATCACTACAGTGATTCCACTGTTAGTGATCATTATTGTTAATGATCAAGCCATGATCACCTTGATCATAGCTCTGTCAAATTCCGACCCCGATAAAATTTTCAAATACATGTGGATTATAAATCTTGCTCCAAGAATTGTGGATGCAAGTCAATCTACTTGACCATGGTTAAACCAAATCCAACTAGCCATGTGAATAATCACAAGTCAATGCTAATGATGGAACCAATGTCATGGGGTTATCACAATTTTTTTGAAAATTAATATATAAATAGAAATCATAGATAAACCAACGTTAATGAAACATATTAAATAAAATGCCTAGCAATCTTAGGCCATGATAATATAGCAATGGTTGTTTTATTAAAATGGTATAGTAATATAAAGGAATAATATTTAAAATAAAAACAATAGTTGTGAATTGTTAAATTGCCATGGAATAAAATAAACAAGTGGGAATTTTAAATGAACTAAAAATTATGGAAACAATTTTATAAAATGCCTAATAATCTGTAGGCCATAATAAAAGTGATTTGGGCTTTTATTAAAATGTTTTAATATTATAAATAATTAAAAACAGTAGCAAAACAGTGTCTTTCAATACCTTTTAAGGAAAACAAGATATCAAATGATTTTTATAAATCATAAAAACTCTTATTAATATTCTATAATATATAACACTAATATTGGGGCCAGTCCCATGTTTTTATAATTTGATAAAGTAACTAAAATAATTACAAACAGAAAAGAAACAAAAGAAAACAAAACAAAACAAAAATACAAAAGGCCTATTCTACGCCTGGGGCGAGGCCACCCCGGGCCCAACCCGACCGCCCCCTTCCTCTCTCGTCCTTCTCCCTCCCACCAACCTCCCCTTCCCCCATCCCCCCCCCGCTGTAGCCATGGACAGAGGGCAGAAAGCCGGCCCCCTCCCCTCACCTGCTCCCCTCTCTCAACCACCCCCTTTACTCCCCCTGGAACCCTAAACTGAAATCCCCCTCCCCCCCATGCCTTCGTCTCCAGGCTGGATCCTGAGTCGTCGTGGGCGCGCACGCCGTTGTCCCCAGCGCTTGAGACCGTGTCCTGGAGCTGCCCCTCCATCGTTCTCGTCTCCCCAAGCTGTCAAACGTCGTCGGGGACCCTCACCTTGACCGAATCAAGCTCGCCCCCGACCACGGGCATGGCCGGCCGCCGTGGTCATCCCGCGATTCGCCGCCTCCGGCCAACCCCGACGCCGCCCGAGCTCGCCACCCGCCCCCTCGCAGTGAGCAGACCCCGTTCCCCCTATTTACCATGTCGTTTCGCCGCCGTAGTGCCCGTGCCCTGTCAGGCCGCCATGGACGGGAGCTCAAGCTCCTGTGGCCCCTGACCGCGCCCTCTGGTCCCGTGTGCACCCCGTGACCTCCCTGGCCACGCCCCGGATGCGCTCGCGCCCTCGCCACGCAGCGGCCGCGTCTTCTCTGTCCCGTGTCCACGCAGCGGACGTAAGACTCGCGGGTATGCTAGATACTCACCTTTGCTTTATTTCCCCTTTTTGTATTGCCTGACCGGCCGCTGCAATCGATGTTGGAGCCCAGGAGCAGGAGATCCCCGATGTCGACCACCACAACATGAAGATCCCCGATGTCTTCTACGACGTCGAGTTCCCCTTTGACCAGGAGTAGTTTGGAGGTTCCTAGGCAGGAGGCCTCGCCTTTTCGATCGTGTTGGTTTTGTGCTAGCCTTCTTAAGGAAACCTTGTACCCTGGTGTTTGTACTCAGATACTGTTGCTTCCACTAACTTTGTGCTTTTGAGCTGTTGTATTCGAGCCCTCGTGGCCCCTGGCTTGTATTAAGAAGCTTGTATTATTTTATTTGCAGAGTTGTGTTTTAATATCTCAACGTGAGTCCCTAATCTCGATCGTGTACCTTGCGTGTATGATTACTGTACACGGCTTGATTTTGGGGGCGTCACAGTCCAAGGGTTAATTAAGCTGGGGGGTTAGGGCTAATGGAGGGGGTCGTCGCCCGCACCACTGTAGTGGCCGGAATCTCGCCGGACTTGTGATATAGGGCTCGGGGTGGGATTGGATGGCACAGGCGGGTTCCTCGTCGTCTTCCGCGTCGATTGGAACAACAGTGGGTAACCGGGACGACTGTGGCCACGCCGGCGTCGAGGATGGCGGAGGCCGTGGCTCGGGCTTCGACGAGGAGAACGAAAACGCGCGCCAACTTGACATCGGAGTGTTGCGTTAGACTCCTGGGACGTGCAGAAGCCAAACGCGCGCGCTGGTGAGGTCTTAGGGGCACGGGAGCACGCGCAGCGTCGACCATGGCGGCAACGGAGCTCTGCTCCCATGGCGGATTTGGATAGGAGGGGAACGGGGAGCTGCAGGGCTAGGGGAAATGCTCACCAGGAGGTAGTGATCACGATGGAGTAGGAGACGGAGGCGGGGAGGTCACGGTGGGCTGGAGTTGAAGACGATGAAGCTCGCGTTGGCTACATGGTGTCTGGGAGCGATTCCTTCTGCGACTCGACGCAATCGACGATGGAGAAAACGATGGAAAAGGTCTCGGCGTCTAATTCGAGCTCGGGCTGCGAGTCTCCATGGCCATGGCCTGCGGTGCTCTCGGGGTTCCTCGCGGGCGAGATGTGGAGAGGCAAAGAGGTGATGGGAGGAGGGGGAATGGACGCACGGCTCGTCCAACGTCTCCGTGGCGTAGCTAGAAGGGTCGGGAGGGGCAGGTGGAGGCCTGGCTGGCATCGACGTGCACTGGCTGGCTCGGTGGCTTTCCACCGAGCAGCTTGGGGGCGCGGGGGTGGGGAAGAAGACCCCTGTGCCCCTGTTGGGCTGGCTGGGTTGGCTGAGCTGGGCTTTGCCCAGGCGACAGGTAAGCTTTTCTATTTTTATTTTTCTGTTTAATTGTTTTGGATCTGATAAAAATAGCAAACAATTTTATAAAATGTCGCAAATTTTTATGTGGACTTCAGATGCATATTGCTAGCCACTTTTAAAGTTTGGGCATTTTTAAAATTCAAATGATTTGAACTTTAATTTAAATAGGGTTATTTATTTAAATCCAAGCTCCTGTTTCAATATTTGAAAAATCCATGAGCATGGGATTGCTACCACATCACTTGATATGTGATCACACTCATTTATGAGACTTTTCAAAAATGCAAAAGGAATTTTTGGAGCAACATTTATTCTGGCCAACTGAATTAAATTCATCTGGGGGGGTCTTCTCTCTCCCATTTCTTTTTCTTTTTGAAATTTTTAACATGATGCAAAGTTACTTGCTAACCCTAGCACATACCTAACAGAGGGTTCTGACAGGTACCTCTCGGAGATGATGCGAGCTTGCTATCGACTACGCCTTCTGATTCGTTTTCTCACCAGATAAGGGGGAGCATATATCACGCTTATAACTTTCAGCTCACTCGCGCCTAGGTGTAATATATAACGATTGCTTGATCCTACCACTTCATATTCATGTCTCTCAAATAAACCAAGACAACCATGTCCTCCACATCCCAGCAAACCTTTTTCGGGTATGTTACTATTGCTCGCTGCTCAGCCACTACTTAGTATGCATGCTAGGATGTTATCAACTTTTATCCTGTTACTCCTTGGATTGGGCTATCACATTATTATATTGTTGTGGATGATATGATTATTATAATGTTGACTATATTCGACGAAGGCTGGAAGGTCTAGGCTATCCCGCCCCGACGCTTTGTTCCATTCGAGTCACCTAGGATCCGAGTTCCGGGTATTGGTTTTAATACTGAGCGTGCCTAACCGCGTGTGGGATGCTATGGGGTCCCATCTTCTTACCTACCTAGCTTAAAAAATTTCTAGTGGTGGCCCAAGCTGATTTACCAGTTGAAACCGTGTGTGTGTGTCTGTTGGGTCACTCCTGGCAGATAATCTTTAAAAACAACCCGTACCAGTGGGGACATGGTTTCCCTGCTGGTCCACCCTTGACCGGCGAGGGCGCGGGACCTCACGTGAGGTGTTCCGTCAACCCAAAACCTGTTGAGATGGAAGAGGCCGATCTGAGGGCGCGGCCGGCTTTTGGATTGGATGTCGACTCCCCGAGGCCACCCGGATTTGTCCGTTGTTAGCTAGAGGGACCTGTCGTTTCGAATTTCTCAGGACTAAATCATAAAATGGCTGCCTGTGATGGGTAGAAACTGAGAGAGATGGGCGTTCGTCCGGAGCCTTGTAATGGGCCGTTGGTACACCCCTGCAGGGTTAAATCTTTTTGAGAAGCCGTGTCCACGGTTATGGACGACTTGGAACCTACGTATTGTTCATAGACAACAACAATTATGATAATCTTAATATTACTTGTTCAGCGTGTGTGTGCCTTGACTACTTCTTCTTCGTCGGGATGCGAAGGGGAGGACAAGGATAGGATAGGTGTTATGATTGCGTAAGAAGATGATAGCAAGACTTGTTGGAGGCGATTCCTCATCGAATGCTTGGTTCATATCTTACTCTAAAATAGACCGTTAGCCACTCATATATTGCTAGTGCATCTGCAACCTCACTGTAACACCCTCACTGTCAGTGAACAGTAATCACCATTACTGTTTATCACTATTGTTAAAATTTTTGTTTGATCAACTTGGTTCACCTCAAATTCAATTGCATTTTGATATTGTTGAAAGCAATGTGATCCTGGACCTTGATCATCTTGAATCGAGACAAGTCTGACCCCTTTGAATTGAAATCAAATCAAATACTCAATTTCCTTTGGTGCAATATTAAAAACAAGGTGACAATAAAACCTTGTCCAAAAATTATGCTTCCACTTTTATTAAATCACTATTATTCAGTGGAGCATGTCACATCAATTTGGGGATTTTATTAATCTCTAGATTAAATCAATTAAATCAAAATAGTGATCAAAAACCCTAGATAAATCATTTAATATTAAATTCAAATATTAAACGACTTTTAAAATTGCCCAAATCTTTTGTGGCACTAACCTAGGCTGAATACTAAATTATGGTACACTTACAACATTTTATAAAAATGCCTAGGTGAATAAAATTATTACAAAAAGAAATAAACAGAAAAGAAAAAAATAAAAACCTAGCCTACTGCCTAGCCCAACCCCCACCTCACTGGGCCACCTAGCCCATTCCACACCTCACCCCGAAACCGACCTGTTTGGCCCACCCCGAGGGGTCATCGTCCTCCCCTGTTCATGCAACCCCTCGTGGTGACCATCCGCTCTGCCACGCCGGGCGGCGCAGCCGTGGAGGGCATTCGACGGCCGCCGGTAGGATATGAGGCCCCCTGCCCCTCCCTTGTCCAACCCTAGATCGGTCGCCCTCCATTTCCCCCTCCCAGATCCACTCGCCTCGCCTCCTCTCGCCATCCTGACGCCGCCATGGCCATGCCGAGGTGAGCACACGCGCCCACCGTGAACCACTCGCCAAGCCGAGGTGTACAGGAGGTAGCCCGCCTTCGTCTTCATCTTCTCCGAGCGCCATTTCGACCCGAGACGCCGTAGCCCTGACGCTCTCGTCATCGTCCGCACCCACGACTGCCGGACGTCGCCGGCGAGATTTCGCTTCTTCGAGCCCCCGTCGAGCACCCTGCCCCCTCTAATGGCTCAACGTGAGCACCCCAGCCCTTCTGACCGTCTCCGTTCTCTCGCTAGAGTCCCTCGTCGCCGTCCCCGACGACATCTCGCACCGGTCGCCGCCTCGGTGCACGTCGTCGTCGCCCTGGTCCGTTCCAGGGCGCTCAGATGGCATGGATTGATGCGCAGCCCTCCCCTCGTTCGAAAGAGACCAAACGCGCTCGTTTTGCTGCACGGTGGCGCCCAGCCCCCCCCCTCGCCGGCCCTTTGTACGTCGCGCCGGCGTATCCATGGCCTGTAGGCCACTGCCTTGCGGCCCCCACTGCTCAGGTGGTTAACCACCCCCCTAATCCCCCCACTACCCACTGACCTGCGGGTCCCTACCCCCCTAACTATCTGTTAAATGTAATTAAAAAGAAAACATCCCCCCACTGACTGACTAGTTGGCCCATGCCCATATTAGATTAATTAAAAATGTTAATTAAGCTACTTATCCTATGACACATGGGCCCCCCCACCTATTTGTACTAATTAAATTGTTTTAGTTTAATACTAGAGAATGACAGGTGGGCCACTGCCCATTAGAGTAATTAAATTGATTTAATTAATTTAATATGTGTGACTGACATGTGGGGCCACCCCACTGGTAATTGCCCTAATTAAATTAATTTAATTAATCAGTCACTGACCAGTGGGACCCACTGGTCAGCATATTAAAAATAGATACAAAATGTATTAAGTAATTAATAAAATAATTTATTAAATGTTTTAATTGATTTAAAATTGAATAAAACTTGTTTAATTAATATATTTTAATCCGTAACTCGGATTAAAATAATTTATATATCAAAATCGCTTAAAAAATGTGTAGAATCCGAATACGGTATCCATTGGTCTACCACCCCCCTCTAACATACCGATCATCGCACCGCCCCCCCTCCGGACCGTTTGTCCGATGATTTGTCCTGTATTGTAAAAGTACCCGGATGAATTTATTCCGAACACAAAAGTTGTTCGGAATAGTTTGAATACCTCGGATACAACACCCACACGTGTGTCGGATTTTTACGACACCTCCGGCATGATCCCTTCCCCCTTCGAACACCTTGTTCGGTAATCAACCGGAGTTGGCAGTTTATCCACGGATGAATTCCCGCTCCGAGCAACGTGCATCGTACTACGTTAGAGCATCGATAGCTTTTCTTCTGTCGTGTAATATAATTGCTTGTTGTGCTTGCTTTGTATTTATTTTCTCCCCCACCATTCTCCGGTAGATCCCGCTGCTACCGCCGACTAAACTGCTGCCGGGTACGACTACTTCGTCGACGACCTTACCCCTACCGTCGAGCTAACAGGCAAGCCGGGCCATTCTCTTCCCCAGATATCGCCTATCTTTTCCGTACATTTCTTGCACTAGGCATTGTTACTGCAACTGCTACGATTACAATCCTATTCAATTGCATAGCATGTTTTTGTCGCCCCTTTATGTACCTCCTTTATCCTATGGTGCCTATTATAATTATGTATTATTCAGCAGTGAGCCTTGCGCATTGTTAGCTAGGATTAGATAGCGGGCCGTGACCACTCAGGGGAGTGAACACAGATACAATATATACAACTGCACAGGTACGGTACAACGCAGACACCGCGTAAGGCACCTAGCTCGGCTCTGCCGAGCCACCTTCAAGTGGAGCTATCGAGGAGTAATCCTCGTACTCCATTCGTTGCTGACTCTGTATAGCTGCTCTAGGTACCTGAGCAACGGTTGTCCTTAAAGGTAAGAAGGCGGGCGACCCAACGGTGTCCGCGAGAGGTATATTGTTGGGAACGACAGGGAGGGTACGACCGACGTTACTGGCGTTCTTGGCCCCTGCTCGTATCTCGCGAGAGTTACCAAACTACGAAAAGTCGAGCTCTACCAAGAGCACACGCGAGACCAGGTAAGGAGACGGTTCACCTTGTTGGTAACCGCAGTGACTTGGTGGGACGACAGGGCAGCCACCGATGTACTGGTGGTCCTGACTGCTGTCGTTGACCGCGGTTCAGTTAAGTCAAGGCAACGATAAAGGTTGTCACGCAGGTTAATTAAAATGCTAAATGGTTTGGCGGATGTCTTGAGTAGCCTTTTGGCTTGTACGCACTACCTACACGTGGGACGAGGAGTGTGGGCTCCCCTGAATCGTAGTCTCATTCGAGGGTCTTCAGACGTCAGCAGTATCGCGGGCTGATTGCCGAGAAGTGGTGTTGTCTTCTCTTGCTCGAGCGGTGTATTTGTATTTTCTTTGATTTTGCTTCACCGGCCAATCACGCACCGTGCAGGAGTACGTTTGGGTTAGGGTCCAAAGCCCGGCGTACATAGGATATAGTCCGGCGGATGACCTCTTTGTTGATTGCCGAAGGATGGGCTACTTTGTGTCGGATAGCTTCGGTGGGGTGTTCACTAAGAAGGTGTACGCCACCCTAGAGATCCGAGCGTCGTAGAGTCACGCCAGTGCACCCCTGCAGGGTAGATTAATCTATTCGAATAGCCGTGTCCACGGTAACAGGATGCTTTATGCTGAAGCTGGATCTTACCACTACAAACTACTACTATTAAACTGTATGGTTCCGGGTTTTCTTCCTCGCAGGGTAGTCGAGGAGGGGAACTCGGAGGCATTATTATTATTAATCATTAAAACTTACTATTATACAATGCTGCAGCAACTTCTGTTCCATGTTTATTACAATCATGCTATTGAAATGTTAGTTGTTTCTCTTCTCATGCTGCAAGACACGTCAGAAGATGCTAGTCTTCGATAGGCCTAGCTTCTTACCCTTATTCTGATTTCTACCTTTCAGTCCACTATATACAGCCTCCCCTTTCCATTTGATACAAATGCATAAATGCTTAGTTGCGGACGTAAGACTCGCGGGTTTGCTAGATACTCACCCTTTCTTTATTTCCCCCTTTATGTTTTTCCTGATCGGCCGCTGTAGTCGACGTTGGAGCCTTGGAGTCCAGGAGCAAGAGATCCCCGATGTCGACCACCGCAACATGAAGATCCCCGATGTCGAGCACCGCAACATGAAGACCCCCGATGCCTTCTACGACGTCGAGTTCCCCGTGGACTAGGAGTAGTTTGGAGGTTCCCAGGCAGGAGGCCTCGCCTTTTCGATCGTTGTTGCTTTTGTGCTAGACTTCTTAAGGAAGATCATATGTACCTTGTGTATGTACTCAGATACTATTGCTTCCGCTAACTTTGTGTTCTCGAGCTGTTGTATTCGAGCCCTCGTGGACCCTGGCTTGTATTAAACAACTTGTATTATTTTATTTCTAGAGTTGTGTTGTGATATCTTACCGTGAGTCCCTAATCTCGACCGTATACCTTGCGTGTATGATTACTGTACACGGTCTAATTTTGGGGGCGTCACACTCACCACTACCCCCATCTTACCGTGAGAAGTTAGTTACAAGGATTGATATATTCTCACCCCTTGCTTTTATTTTCCCTTTTATGTTTTCCTGATCGGCCGCTGCAGTTGATTACTACCTCGACCCTTCTTCTAGACGCCTTCACGAAGACTCGACGACGACTAGTTAGGCCGATGCCGGCGGAGAGCCTCGACCCGTGTGGTTACGGGAATGGTGTGTTTTACCTTTGCCACTAGGCATTTGATTGTAGTCTGTACTCAGACAGGTATCTTCCACTGATGTATTGTATTAAGGCAGTTGTATGACGAGTGTATGAGAAGTTGTATCCTTGTAGCTATAATGTTGTGGTATCATGTTGGAAATTCGGGGCATATGGCATTATCATATGTCGCGGTGGGACCGATATGTGATTCCTCCCCGGATCTGGATGGAAACATCTAGATCTGGAACAGTACCGCATATCGGGCCTTACAACTTGGTATCAGAGCCTTACCGACCGTAGGATCCCTTTTCTGGACGAAGTCGAGTCTAGACAAAAACTATTTCGTAATTACTAAGTTAGTTATCGGAGAGTAGGAATCTTTTACTCATTATCCTTTCTATGGTCAGGACAAGTGTCATAAGTGTTTTATTCTCGCCTTACCCCTTCAAACTTTAGGATCTCGATGAGTGTGGAGTGTCGGAACCATTAAAATGCCTTGCTTGCAGCCTTTAGTATGTCCGACTCTGGTTTATATCTTGGCCATCCGTTGACTTCCGTTCTCTTGCCCAGTATCCTCATGATTGCAGTCAGAATGCTTCCCTTGATCGTTTCTTGGTCTATTGTTCTTCCTCTTGATCTCCCGATGGTTTCGTTTTCCGACGTTGCCGTCTCTCTGCAGAAATTTATCTCGACAGAAGTTTGACGTCGACATGGAGCAGAGTCCCTTGTTGGTGGTGTTGAAGATTGTTGACTCTCTTTTCTCTCCCCTCCTCTCCCCCGGATCAGCCGGGTTCTCGGGACGAGATACCTTGTTGGTGGTGTTGTATTGTAACAGCCCAAATTTCGCAAAACTTAAAATTTTGTTTTCGGTGTGAATTGTTTGATTATCTGATTTGGTTGCGGTGTTTGCATCCCCGATTTATCTATCGGCGATTATTTTTTCCCTTCTTATCTCGTGCTGGACGGAGACCGACCCTTGCCACGCTAACACTCGACCTTGCGACATCGGGTTACGCCGAATCACCATCGCAAAAACCCGCACCAGACCAGCCGCAGCCAACGGAACAAAAACCCCATTTAATAAGTAAACGGGTTATTTTTATAGCGCATCGGAAAGTGTTCTTGGAACAGTTCTAGTGTGAGGTGAACGCCGCCGGCTTGACGCGCTGATCGCGTAGTTCAAAGTTTTTCCCGAATCGGAGGTCTTGTGGACCCTCGGCGGTCAGAAACGTAAACACCGCGCGCGTGCGAGAGAAACCGGAGATGTTTTTGCAAACTGCCAGCCACCTAGGCTATATAAAGACTACCACTGTCCCACCCCTTTCTAGGGTTTCCCTAGCCAAAAATTGCAGCCACCCCCTCCAAATTTCCCCAAATATCTGCCCATTACCCCCAAAATCCTGAAACCCTGGCCAGATGCAATCTCAGCCGTTGGATCTGACCATCCAACGGTTCAGATCGCACCCAACTTCCCACCTACCCCTTCTCTCTCCTCTCCGCCTCCTCCGATGGAAGTCGTCGCGGCCCTAATCTCCGACGCCGCCGCCACACGCCGGCAAGCGTGCCCCGGTCACCTCTCCTTCGTCGGCGACCTCCTCTCCTCCTCCCGCGCCTCCCCTTTTCCCTCTTCTCCCCTGACCTTCTCGCCTCTTCTCTGTAAAGGTCGCCGGGTGCCGCACCTCCATGGCTCGGCCACCCCGAGCTCGGCCCCGTCGCCGGCAGCCGCCATGGCCTCCCCGCTGCCCGGATCCTGCGTCCCGGCCCCCGCCGCCCCAAGATCCGCCTCGCCACCTCGCCACGCGCCCCTACTCGCCGGAGCCGGCCGCCGCCGGGATCCCGTCGGGCTAGAGCGGCTGCTCCAGCGGTGCCCTAGCCGCCATCAGTGCTAGCGGGCCGTCCCAGGTTCCACGCCCCGGCGACCCACTAGCTCACACGGCCCAGCGCGCCAGATCGGCCCAGCCGGTCCAGATCCTCCCAGGCCGTTTTGGGCCGAAAGCCCACTGGTTGAGAATTGGCCCGAGGTCTCCTTTTTTCCCTGAGAACCTTTAATTTTTATTAAGTCCCTGTAATTTTTGCTGTCGATGCTATTTTGGGAATAGATTTGCGATTAAACCGTAGCCCGGATCACGATGCACTCAAAATGAAAATTGTTGAGTTTGTGTGTACTTCAGTTCATCTTTTGTGAGCATTTTGATTTGAGGTCATATTGATGGTGCAAATCTCTGTTGAAGTGGGCATCAGACTGTTAACATTTGTTACTTCCTGTTAAGTGTTGTTGTTATTATTTTATTGCAAGTTTGATTGATGATTGTGACGCATCCATGAGGCATATGCTATTAATACTTGTTGCATATTGTTAAGCATCATGTCTACTTCAAACCTATGCATTCAAATGTCAAATTTTCTTGTTGCGTGATGTTTGTTTCATCACCCAAAGTAGTTACCCTGATGACATGTGATGTTGTTTATATAAAGTTGCTACTTTGCTGCCTTGTATCTTTTTAACCATGCATCCTATTGAGCATTGCAATATGTCATTTTGATCTATGCCATGTCTACTTCCCTTATATGTATTGCATTGTCATGTTTGCATTTTTGGTCATAGATATGTTTACCTCCAAAGTTGATATGCTGCTGTTGTTGACAGCCACCTCTATTTTTAACTAAGTCTGTAATTTTTCGATGCCATGTTGCATGCTTAATATCTTTTGATCTGTTATGCATATGACCTTGATTCTTGTTTGTACCTGATCACCATCATGCCTACTCCATGATCATATATTGCTATGTCATGTTGTTGCACTTTTGCATATAGCTTTACCCCTGTTTTTACAGCATGAAAATAATAGTTTCTGCCCTCTTTTCCAGATTTTCACAAAGTGGTTGATCAGGAATATTTTATAGCTTTTTGTGTTTCTTATAACTAGTGAACCTTGATGCCTTTTGCATGATTCCTGTTTCCATGCCATGTCTTCCATGTCTACTTTAGTTGCATATCATTTTTGTGCATGTTTGAAACCTTTTGCTTGTTTATTTCTTGCTCCAAAGTGTGCTCCCTGATGTTAACAGCATGTGTGCATAACTTGTTTTGCTTGTATCTTTTTAACTGTAACTCCGTTTGGAGTGTTCTTTGCATGTAACTTGATTAGAATTTCGTGTACTTTGTGTTTAGCTATTGTTTGCTACTGTTAACCAACCTAAAATATGGTTTAGGGAAGAACAGTACCAAATCCTTTAATTGTCGTGGGGTACTTAGTGGGAGCCATGTTTAGGTTGTGCCTCACTTAAATTGACTAGCATAGATAGTTTACCTTATGCATCACCTCTTTCCATGATTGTGTTATATGTCATTCTTGAGTGAGATGTCATGTTAACAACCTTTGCTCATGTTGAGTAGCTAAACAACTTGAACCCTTGTAAACATGTGGTATCGTCGTGTGTGACAAGTACTCCACTTAACCTATTAGTAACCGCTCTCGACGGTAGGTGCGATGTCGTAGTGCGTTGTCTCGTGTTGCCTTCTTGTTGATGATTGGTCGTGATTTCTTCGTAGTAGTAGATGCTTTCTCATCGATTGCCTTTTCCAGTGTTTCCTTCTTGTGTGCTTCCGCGGGTACCTCTCGGAGACAATGGGAGCTTGCGATCGACAACGCCTTCGGCTTCGTCTTCTCACCTGGTAAGGGGGAGCATATATCACGCTTATAAATTTCAGCTCAATCGCGCCTAGGTTTTGGATAGAACGATTGCTTGATCCCACCACTTCATATTCTTGTCTCTCAAGTAAACCCAGACAGCCATGTCCTCCATATCCCAACAAACCTTGTTCGGCTATGTTACTATTTCTCGCTGCTCATCCACTGCTTAGTATGCATGCTAGGATGTTATCAACGGTTATGATGTTACTCCTTGGATTGGTCTATCACATTATTATATTGTTGTGGATGATATGTTTATTATAATGTTGACTATATTCGATGAAGGCTGGAAGGTCTAGGCTATCCCGCCCCAACGCTTTGTTCCATTCGAGTCACCTAGGATCCGAGTTCCAGGTATTGGTTTTAAGACTGAGCGTGCCTAACCGCGTGTGGGATGCTATGGGGTCCCCTCTTCTTACCTACCTATCTTCAAACATTTCTAGTGGTGGCCCAAGCTGATTTACCATTTGAAACCGTGTGTGTTTCTGTTGGTTCGCTCCTGGCAGATATTCTTTAAAAACAACCCGGACCAGTGGGGACATGGTTTCCCTGCTGGTCCACCCTTGACCGGCGAGTGCCCGGGACCTTACATGAGGTGTCTCGGCAACCCAAACCCTGTTGAGACGGAAGAGGCCGATCCGAGGGCGCGGTCGGCTTTTGGATTGGATGTCGACTCCCCGGAGACACCCGGATTTGTTCGTTGTTAGCTAGAGGGACCTGTCGTTTCGGATCTCTCGGGACTAAATCATAAAATGGCTGCTTGTGATGGGTAGAAATTGAGAGAGATGGGCGTGCGTGCGGAGCCTTGTAATGGGCAGTTGGTACACTCCTGCAGGGTTAAATATTTTCGAGAAGCCGTGTCAACGGCTATGAATGACTTGGTACCTACGTCTTGTTCATAGCCAACAACAATTGAGATAATCTTAATATAACTTGTTCAACGTGTGTGTGCCTTGACTGCTTCTTCTTCGTCGGGATGCGAAGGGGAGGACAAGGATAGGATAGGTGTTATGATGGCGTAAGAAGCTTATAGCAAGACTTGTTGGAGGGGATTCCTAATCGAATGCTTGGTTCTCATGTTACTCTAAAATAGACTGTTAGCCACTCATATATTGTTAGTGCCTCTACAACCTCACCACTACCCCCATCTTAGCATGAGAAGTTAGTTACAAGACTTTGATATATTCTCACCCCTTGCTTTTCTTTTCCCTTTTAAGTTTTGCCTGATCGGCCGGTGCAGTTGATTACTACCTTGACCCTTCTTCTGGACGCCTTCACAAAGACTCGACGACGACTAGTTAGGCCGATCCCGACGGAGAGCCTCACCCGTGTGGTTACGGGAATGGTGTGTTTTACCTTTGCCACTAGGCATTTGATTTCGGTCTGTACTCGCACAGGTATCTTCCGCTGATGTATTGTATTAAGGCAGTTGTATGCCGAGTGTATGAGATGTTGCATCCTTGTAGCTGTAATGTTGTGATATCATGTTGGAAATCCGGGGCATATGGCATTGTCATATGTCGCGGTGGGACCGATATGTGCTTCCTCCCCGGATCTAGATGAAAACATCTAGATCTGGAACAGTACCGCATATCGGGCCTTACAACTTGGTATCAGAGCCTTACCAACCGTAGGATCCCTTTTCTGGACGAAGTCGAGTCTAGACAAAACTATTTCGTAGTTACTAAGTTAGTTATCGGAGAGTAGGAATCTTTTACTCCTTATCCTTTCTCTGGTGAGGACAAGTGTCGTAAGTGTTTTATTCTCACCTTACCCCCTTCAAACTTTAGGATCTCTATGAGTGTGGAGTGTCGGAACAGTTACAATGCCCTGCTTGCAGCGTATTGTCTCGATTCCGATCTCAGGTTGGGAAATCATGTAGTACCTTTAGTATGTCCGACTCTGGTTTATATCTTGGCCATCCGTTGACTTCCATTCTCTTGACCAGTATCCTCACGATTTCAGTGAGAATGCTTCCCTTGATCGTCGCTTGGTCTATTGTTCTTCCTCTTGATCTCCCGATGGTTTCATTTTCCGACGTTATTGTCTCTCTGCGGAAATTTATCTCGACAGAAGTTTGACGTCGACATGGAGCAGAGTCCCTTGTTGGTGGTGTTGAAGATTGTCGACTCTCTTTTCTCTCCCCCCCTCTCCCTCGGATCAGCCGGGATCTCGTGACGAGATCCCTTGTTGGTGGTGTTGTATTGTAACAGCCCAGATTTTGCAAAAATTAAAATTTTGTTCGCGGTGTGAATTGTTTGATTGTCTGATTTGGTTGCGGTGTTTTCATCCCCGATTTATCTATCGGCGATTATTTTTCCCCTTATTAAATCGTACCGGACGGAGACCGACCCTTGCCACGCTGACACTCGACTTGGCGACACCGGGTTACGCCCAATCACCGTCGCGAAAACCCGCACCAGACCAGCCGTAGCCAACGGAACGAAAAACCTATCTAATAACTAAACGGGTTATTTTTATAGCACATCGGAAAGTGTTCTCAGAATGGTTCCAGTGTGAGGTGAACGCCGCCATTTCGACGTGTTGATTGCGCAGTTCGAAGTTTTACCCGAATCGGAGGTCCTGCGGACCCTCGGCGGTCAGAAACGTAAACACCGTGCGGTGCGAGAGAAACTGGGGATGTTTTTGCAAACTGCCAGCCACCTGGGCTATATAAAGACCACCACTCTCCCACCCCTTTCTAGGGTTTCCCTAGCCAAAAATTGCAGCCACCACCTCCAAATTGCCCAAAAAATCTGCCCATTACCCCCAAAATCCCGAAACCCTAGCCAGATGCAATGTCAGCCGTTGGATCTGACCATCCAACGGTTCAGATCGCACCCAGCTTCCCACCTACCCCTTCTCTCTCCTCTCCACCTCCTCCCATGGAAGACGCCGCCGCCGCGCGCCGGCAAGCGCGCCCTAGCCACCTCTCCTTCACCGGCGACCTCCTCTCCTCCTCTCGCGCCTCCCCTTTTCCCTCTTCTCCCCAGATTCCATGCCCCAGTGATACGTCCAAAACGTATCTATAATTTCTGCTTGCTCCATGCATGTTTTGTGTGATATTGATACACTTTCATACACTTTTGATCATATTTGGACTAACCTATTAACTCAGTACACCCCAGTGCCAGTTCCTGTTTTCTGCTGTTTTTCTATTTCAGGTTTCCCCCATATTAAAAGTGCTCCAAAAATCGGGAAAAATAAGATAAAAAAATCAGCGTTTCGGAAGCTTCCGGATTCACCGAAGAAGGGCCAGAGGGGCCCCACCTGGTGCCTAGGCGGCCAGTGGGCGCGGCCCAGGGCTTGGCCGCGCCGGGAGGCCGCCTAGGCGACTGATGGCCCCCCGGTGCCCCCCTTTGGCTCCTATTTATTCTCCCGTCGCGAAAACCCTGATTTCAGACCCCTTTTCTCCAGAAGGAATTCCGATCTCCGCCGCCATCGCCAACAAGCTTCGGGGGACCAGAATTCCTGTGTCGGCACCCTGCCGGGACGGGGAAGTAACCCCGGATTCATCTCCATCGACGTTGCTTCCTCCCTCCATGATGCGGGAGTAGTTCTTCCCTGGGACTGAGATTTCTACCAGTAGCTATGTGGTCTTCTCTCTCTCCCATGATGTGGTATTGATTGTGATCATAGGCTATGTTAATCTAGGATGATCCCATGATGTTTCCCCTTCTTCTATGTATTGGATTGATGTACTCACGTGATCTTATCTAGTATAATCCCCGAGACCATGGTGACAGCGGTCTATTGGACATGGGTTAGAAGAATATTTTCATGAGTGATTTCCTCTTTTGTTTGTGGATTGAAAATTGAGAGTCTCTTGGTGCTTGTCTTTGACTATCCTTTAGATATGTTGTGGTGATTGTCGTACTCTCTTTGGATGGCCGCGGTGACATTGGGAAATCCATAGATGAGAACTACGAACTCTGAGGTGTGCTTTTGTAGCCCTACACAATTCTCGTCCTCTCTTGACCACAAAGGAATGTCCTCCGAGTACGTCTCCATTGCATGTTTTATGAGGAATATCGTGTGATTAGACTATGTCAGTGTTGTTGGGAGTTTCCACTAGTGAAAATATGAAGCCTAGGCCTTGTTTCCACCATTGCAATACCGTTTGTGCTCACGTTTACCACTTGTTTCTTTGCTACACTTTTTATTACAGATTTATATTACTTCGTTTTGCCACACCTATCACCTATATTTTACCATCTCTTCGCCGAACTAGTGCACCTATACAACTCCTAGTTGTATTAGGTGTGTTGGGGACACAAGAGACTTCTTGTATCTTAATTGCAGGGTTGCTGGAGAGAGACCATCTTCAACCTCTATTTCCCTGAGTTCGATAAACCTTAGGTCATCCACAGGAATTGCTACTGTCCTACAAACCACTGCGCTTGGAGGCCCAACATAGTCTACAAGAATAGAAGCGTGTGTATACATCAAGCTATTTCTGGCGCCGTTGCCGGGGAAGTAAGTGTTTGAAGGTATATCTTTAGATCTTGCAATTAATTCTTTTTGTTTCTTGTTTTTATTTTCACTAGTTATGTTTATGGAAAACCGCACTCTGAGTTCGTTCCTTGGGGAAGGCCGCTTTACCACACCCGTGGTAGAGAAGTCTCCTCCACCTACTGAATGTATCCCATTCCAAATACCACTTGGGATAATTGAAATAATTAGGAATGATTGTAATGATGGAATAGTCAATCCTAGTATTCATTTGTTGAAACTTACAGAACTTTGTGAGTTATTTAAGATTTCAGGTTTGACAAGAGATGCAGTCATGAGGAAATTATTTGCCTTGTCACTGAAAGGAAAAGCATTGGAATGGCATAGGCTACTAGAAGATTCTCACCTGCTGGATTGGGAAGAGATCCAGTCTCTCTTTTACTCCAAGTTTTATCCTCTTAATGAAGTCCATGACAATAGGAATTATGTTTATAATTTCTATCCTCATGACGGAGAGAGCATAGCTCAAGCTTGGGGGAGACTGAAAACTTTAATGCTAAAATGTCCTAACCATGGGATCCCCTAAGATATCATTATTACTAATTTTTATGCAAGGCTCTATCGACAGGATAAAGACTTGCTCGATGCTTCCTCTATGGGTTCTTTCACAAACGAAAAGATTGATGCTAAATGGGAACTCCTTGAAAGAATTCAACGCAACACTGAATATTGGGAGATCGACAAAGGTAAAGAGTCAGGTATAATTTATGAGTATGATTGCATTAAGTCCTTTGTTGAAACTGCAAGTTTTAATAAGTTTAGTGCTAAGTTTGGGCTTGATTGTCAACTCCTTGTTGATTTCCTCAAATATTTTGCTTCACATCTTAATATTCCTAAGGAGGATTGGATCAAGCATCATGAACCTTTTAAAGAGATTTGCAAAGAAAATAATATTGTTCATGATGATTGCAACATGCATGATCCAATTCCTGAAAATGAAGTTTTATATAAGCATGTTAATTTTTGCGGAGTGGATAGACCTTGTGAAAGGCCTATGATTGAAGAAGAGAAGTATTGTAAGCAACATAAGCATGAAAGAACAATCACTTGGGTCAAAGATCTAAATGAAATTTCTAGAGAATTGTGTGACCTTTATCCTTTTACTTGTGAACTTTGTGGTATAGAGGGTCAATTTAATTTTCAATGCATGAACTTTCAAAACATAACTGTTAACTAGTTGTGTGATAACATGATCACTTCTGATCTTTATGATGAACTTATGTTATTTTTGATGTGTGAAGAGTTATCAGAAAAGACTTCTTGGCTAGATGTTAATGCCATAGGAATAAACAACACTTTGGAAAATTTCCATCTCTATTGTGTTGTTAATTGCCATGAAAATGATTACATAAGTAAGATTAGAAAGGAGGGAACTTTACCAAAGTATAAAAATGTCTCTTATATTTCTACTAATAAAAAGGAGAGTTTCTCCCAAGTTTCCCCTATTGTTTCTAATGATAAACCAGGATATATGGAGAAAGTTCATCTCCAACCACTCCCTCCTAAGGTGAAGAAGAAAAATAAGAGGAGGAGGAAGAGGAGCAAGAAGGAAGAAGAATGGGTATCAAACTGGCCTGAGCATATTCCTCGCATCAATTTTTATCCTAATGGACATAAATTTATGGAGGATGGTGAGCTTGATTGCATTCATTATTATCCTGATGTTAAGTCCGTAGGCACTATTGAAGATGATTTTGATTATGATGTGCATGTTACTTATTGTGATTGGGAAGATGATGATAATGCTACTTATGATCTTGAAAATCTTTTTGGTGTCAACTCTGAAAATGATGATATGTAAAGCTCTAAGCTTGGGGATGATAGGATTGGAAGTCCGTTACCCATTAGTGATGTGATAATTGATAATTCTTTTGCTAGTAAGAATAAAGACAACATGTTTACAAATATAGTTGCTAGCAATGATAATGCTCTTCTCTGCTATGATGATGTTATAACTCCTATCTACAGTTATTGTAAAGGTGCCTATGACATAAGGAAAAATTATCCTTATGAAACTTGTCATAATCATGGAGGGGATTACTCCCTTGCTGAACACCATATTCCTAATACACAATTAATCTATAGTGTTCAAGTTTTTTATGATAGTCCTACTCCCACTATTACCAATGAGAAAGATTATGCTTATGTGGAGAGTAAGAGTACCTTTTTGCATGTGGATCATGGTAAAAATGCTTTATGTAATACTTATATTCTTCAGTTTATTCATGATCCCACTGAAAATTATTATGAGAAGGGAACACATGCTTATAGATATTGCAATAATATCAAGTTCCCTCTCTTTATGTTGAAGATTTTGAAGCTGCACTTGTTTTGCCTTCCTATGCTTATTACTTTGTGCTTCAATGAATTATTCTATTGCAATATTCCTATGCATAGGAAGCATGTTAGGCTTAAATGTGTTTGGTATTTTCTTCTTGATGCTCTCTTTTGTTCTTCAACTCTTATTCCTGCGAGAGCATCATTAAAATCTTAAGCCCAGCTAATGGCTTTAAAGAAGCGCTTTCGGGAGGCAGCCCGCAACGAATTGAAGATTTCCTTTTTGTTTTTCTTATGTTTTTAGTGGTCTTGATGATTGTTAATACTGTAGAAACATCATTGTATCTTTACTTTTCAAGCTTTGTGCCATTTATAGCCTCATATGACAAGGGAAGTGAAAGTTGTGACATGCTGTCCAGAAAACAGATTCTGTCCTCGTGACTAGAAAAATCACAGAAAAATCTCAGTTCATTTTTTTGAGCTGAAATGTTTACACAGCGTGCTCTATAATATTACGGAACTTTTGTATGTTCTGAGGTTTTTTATTTGAGTTTCAGAAGTATCCCAAAAAAATTCTTTACTACCTGCTGGTCTGTTTTTCACAGATTCTGTCCTGCTTTGCCTTTTCTTCGTTTTGCAAACCTTAAGCTTGCTTTTTATTTGCAAAAACTTTTTTGCAATCTTAAGAAACAGTAGCTCTTCAAGAATATCCTTATTTACGGTAGATAAAAAATTATTTTATTATGGGTACTAACCTCGCTAATCAGATTATGATGAGTTATGTATGAAGGGAGTTTTCAAGTGTGCGAGGGAAGATGATGAAAGAAGATTCAGGAGTGTCAAGTGCTCAAGCTTGGGGATGCCCCCATGCATCCCCAAGAAATATTCAAGGAGACTCAAGAGTCTACGCTTGGGTGTGCCCCCGTTGATACGGTGAGGATAGTTCTCTCACTCCTCATTGGTTACCCCAAGTGGAAGGTGAGATGTAGCGTAGCAGCAAATTTCCCTCGGTGAAGATACCAAGGTTATCGAACCAATAGGACTCCAAGAGATAAAAGAAGGTGTGAATGGCGCCAGAAATTAGGCTGTTGACATGGACCTGCACACAGCAACAATTAACTTTGCTCCCAACGAGTACAGAGGAGTTGTTAATTCCTCCGGCTTGCTGTTTACAAAGGATCAACGCAAGAGATAATAATAGTTGCAACGGAAAGTAAAGACTGAAAGTAAACTAAGGATGTAAACAATAATGTAAAGATGGACCGGGGTCCCGTGATTTTCTCTAGTGATGTCTCTCTCCCAAAAGACGATAAAAGTGCTAGCAAGGTAAACAAATCACAGTTGGGCAATTGACAGAATTACGAAGGTACAGCAATGCTAACTATGCTGCAAAGAAAGGAAGGGCTCAAAAGCAATGGGCAGTACGCCAAGGTAAGTAGACCGAAATCCAACTGCATCTACTACGAATCATCCACCTTGAGATATCTATCCAGAACATCTCGCAGGAATTAAGTTGCGAATCCCACCCAAAGTGTAAACTCAAAGCAACAGACAACTGCATTAAAAGAACTTTGCGTAAAGTAAACAATCCTTGCACCCGCGGATACAAGCACCGTTGTTTTATCCCTGGTGGCAACAACACATCTCCTAGTCTCATGTTTCTATCACTCAAGCTAGACATCAAGGGGCTGAACCCACAATCAAGCATAACGCTCCCTCTTGGAGTTGCAACAAACTACTTGGCCAAACTAAAATACTGCAATGGAGAACATGCAATAATTTACTCAAGAACAAAATATAAAAGAGAAGAACCAAATATATTACTCATCACAATCTGAACATAGTCTCATAATCCATCAGATCCCAACAAACTCAGCATATCAACAGCAGAAATTACAAAAGTGCCTCGATCATGTGAGGCAGCTCACGAGGTCTCGAAAGTGGAAGCACAAAGAGGGGAGAGAAGTACATCACATAGCTACTGGTCATGGACCAATGGTCCAAGGGGGACTACTCACGGTACATCTGGGAGGCGTCCATGGCTATGGATGGTCTCCCGGAGGGGGTTCCTCCTCCCGGCAGGGTGCCGGGCAGCTTCTCCAGGAAGCCCTGATCTAGAAACGGCGGTACAGAGGCGAGTTCGCGGAAAATAGATCGATATTAGGGGTTTCCACCCCGAGAGCTAAATATAGGAGGAGGGGGGTGTCGAGGGGACCCACAGGGCATCCATGAGGCCCCCTGGAGAGGCCTAGGGTGGGGTCGCGCCAGGGACCCTTCTGGAGTCCCTGTGGTGGCTCCCCTCCACTGCCTTGGTGATTCCGGAAGCTTCCCGGTCGCTGATTTTTTATCTGATTTTTCCGGATTTTTTGGAGAACTTTTAATGGCCGGAAAACCTGAAATACAAAAAACAGCAGAAAACAGCAACTCGCAGCTGGGTGCACTGGGTTAATAGATTCGTCCAAATATGCTCAAAAGTGTATGAAAGTTAAAGCAAATCATGGCAAAGTCACACTAAACATGCATGGAGCAAGCAGAAATTATAGATACGTTTGGGACGTATCAACATCCCCAAGCTTAATTCCTGCTCGTCCTCGAGTAGGTAAATGATAACAAGCATAATTTCTGTGGTGACATGCCACACAACCATATAAGGACTTTTAACTAAAGCAATCAAAGCATGCAATTCAATTCTAGTCTTAACAAGCAAGAGTCTATATTAGCATTGACACAAGCAACAAAAGAACAAAAGGTGCAAGAGCTCTCACTGTACGTGACTCGAATGTCTCCAGATGGTGTTTGTGTGCAAGCAGGGGACTTGGAAAAAGAGAGAAAAAAGATTAATGAGAACAACTATCTACTAAAGTTTCACACTTAGTCTCCTTTGGATTCTTATCTTGACTCGTCCACAGACCACTAGTCAGGTAGAAGTCAAACTGATCCACTCCCTTTCGATATTTTGAGCACTCATGCAATGGATGAGCGTGAGCAAGAAATTTGACACCTAAAAGGCGAAACAGAAAGAAGGTGGAGGAGGAAGACAAAAAAGGTGTGAAAGGCTCACATCAATGAGGACAATCCTAGGCGACAGAAGGCCATATGATAGATATGACATGAGGAGTAGGGATTGCCATGCAACGGATGCACATGTGAGCTAAATGCTCTCCAAGGGAACTAGTGGGGCTGCATCTAACTTGCTTGCTCAAGAAGACCTAGAGCTCGTTTGAGGAGGCTCATCATTGCAATATACAAGCCAAGTTCTATAGTATGAAGGTCCCCACATAGCTATATGCATGATGATGATCTCTATGGAGTACAAGGGATAGAGGATGAATTACTAGTGTGGATCTCTCAAAAGGAATAGTGGTGTGCCCCTTCTCTCTTTTTATTTTATTTTTCTCTTTTTTCTGTTTTTTTGTATTTTTTTGGTGGCCTCAATGGCTCTTTCTATTTAACTCTCATTTGTCCTCTTTGGGATCTTTTGATTTTGTCCTCTTTGGGATCTTTTCCTCACTTTAGGGGCAACACTCTATATTTTACAAGAATATAGGAGATCTTTCACACTTTACAAAGGTACTCACATAAAGAAGATATAACTATCATGATGCAAATGTATGCCTCTGCCGGGATAGAAGGTTATGCAATGATACTAGCGCGTCATGTAGCAATGATTAGGGAAAGGCCCAACTAGCATGCGGCTCATCGATCAAGCAAGTAGCATGTATGCGATGAGGATCAAGTCATGAGAAGGTAGATGTTGCACGGCAATGTATCTCGGAAAGGCTATGGCAATGCCTTGTAGGTAGGTATGGTGGCTGTTTTGAGGAAAGATATAAGGAGGCTTATGATGACAGAGCGTATCATGCCAAGGGTTTGGATGCACCGGAGAAGTATGCGCCAACTCTCGAGGTGAGAAAGGGAAATGCACGGTGCCGAAGAGGCTAGAAAAAGTATAGGTGGGTGGAAGTGTCAACTTTCGAATACTCACATTAGTCCGAAGAACTCATGCACTTATTATCGGTAACTCTCAATCTAATCAGGAGGTTCACAAAGAGACAAGTACCCCGAGGAGGAGTGTATGGGGGTTTGGTTATCCTTGCGCATCCTCGACTCATGGTACGTGAGTGTACTCTAATATTCGAACCCTCCAGAGGTTAGTGATCCATCTAATAGCTAGAGTTCTCAACAGGGGTTTTTGGTTTTCGAAAAAGACACGGATTGCCCAAAATAAAACATCTATCACTAATTCTCGAGCTCTTGACACCAAAAGTTCAAACATTACTCTAGTCAATACCTCAAAACTATTGCAAGTTACTACTACAAAGAGAATAACAACTTCAACTACCTACTTCTAGTCAAGACACAAAACTTAGTGCAACAGGAAAACTCTCTAACAAGATAAAACATGCAACCTATAGAAAGTTCAACCTAAAACAAAAGAAAAGCTCTAGAAAAAACTAAAGCACTACAACTAAACAGAGCAGCAGCTAACACTACTAGGGAAATATCTATACATGGAAAGCTTATTAGTGGCGCATATAGAAGGCCATGCGCCACCATCTTTTAGGGGTGGCGCACTGGAAAATAATGCGCCACCCATAAGGTCTTATGGGTGGCGCATTATTTTCCAGTGCGCCACCCCTAAGAGTGGGCCAGCCTGGATGATCTTATACGTGGCGCATCTAGCAATATGCGCCACCCCTAAGGACCCTATGGGTGGCGCATTTACAGAATGCGCCACCCCTAAGAGCTTAAGGGTGGCGCATTCTGTAAATGCGCCACCCATAAGAGCTTAGGGGTGGCGCATTTCACCAATGCGCCACCACTGACTTTCTATATGCGCCACTAAATGCCTAGAGCTGCCCTTATCTACTCCACCCCACCTACCACCTCTCATTCACTCCACACAATTCACAAACTAGATCCACTCTTCAAACCCTAGATCTATTCGGTTTTCTCCTCCTACCCACCTCATTTCTTCCATTTATCCATTGATACTTCGCATTACATCTATTTTGTTTCATATTGAAGTAAGTGGACCTCCTCCCAAACTCTTTTGTTCCATTTATGACCCATATACTTGCCTTTATTAGCTTGGGGTTTGTTGTATATGTGAAGCTTGGGTTTTATGTATATGTGAAGCTTGTGGTGGTTTGATGTATATGTGAAGCTTATGGTGGTTTGATGTCTATGTGTATCTTGTGGCCAATGTTTTGCCGAAATGTCGATTCATTTCCGTTTCGGCAAATTTCTGGCGCACTCTCCGCATGCGCCCATGCATTATTAGGGAAGGTCATGCCGAATTTTTCCGGCGACGACTATGATATATAATTGTGTTGCTCTCTCCGTGCACGCAGGTGATCGACCATGGTCCGCGAGATGCTGAGCGATATCACCGTGGCTAGGTGGATGCAATGTGCGACAAACGACATGCTAAGGAATAATAGGTCGGATATAAGATGTCCGTGTCGGAGATGCAAACTGCAGTGCGTGACCGAGCCTGATTCTGGAATATTTCAAAGACACCTAAAGCGTAATGGTTTGATGGATGGCTACACACGATGGATAAGTCATGAAGCTGGTGAGGAGGAGGTCGTCAATGGTGGGGCGCCAGTAAATGAGGAAGGGCAACCAGAAAACAGCGGCGGGCGAGAAGACGAAGAGCATCCCGTACATGATCATGAAGAAGATGCTGAAGCGGATCATGTAGATCAAGATGTCGGACATGAAGATCAAGATGTCGGACATGATGAGGATTCAAGCTGGGTGTGGGACCCTCATGTTCAAGAGCTGCTTGTCAAAGAGGCGTTGAACGCAAGAGGTGCAGCTAGAGAGAAAGCCAAGATGGCGCAACTCGAGAAAGACGCGATTACGAAGTTGTACGAAGAATGCAACGACGGGGATACCCGATTGAATGTAACACTTGGGGCTATGGAGATGAAGGCAAAACACAAATGGACCGACGAAAGCTTCGATGATAACATGGCATTCTGGCAAGATCATCTTCCGAAGGGCAACACATGCCCAACTAGTATCGCTGAGGCCAAGAAAGTCCTTTGCCCTCTCGATCTTACGCACGTTAAATACCACGTCTGCATAAATGATTGCATGATCTATCGGGGTGAGGACGAAGATAAAAGCACATGTTCGGTGTGCGGTGTTAGTCGATACAAGAGAGGGAAGAAAGTTCCTAGAAAAGTGGTATGGTACTTTCCGATCACTCCTCGTCTGCAGAGGTATTTCGTAGATCCCGAGGAAGCAAAGCTCATGACCTGGCACGCGGATAGAAAGAAGCTAAAAGAGGATGACCCGAACCTGGATCCGGAAAAGGAGGACATGCTGAGGCACCCTTCAGATGGTAGCCAATGGACTGCGTTGGACCTCGAATACCCAGATTTCGGGAAAGAACCAAGGAACCTCAGGATTGGTGTGAGCGCCGATGGATTCAATCCGTTTGGCGGCCAGAGCAGCACACACAGTACCTGGCTCGTGTTTGTATGCATATACAACCTTCCCCTCTCGAAGTGCATGAAGAAAAAGTACATAACAATGTGTATGCTAGTTCAAGGGCCAAAAGAACCAGGTACGGACCTCAATCTATATCTACAGCTGTTGAAAGAGGATCTAGAAACGTTATGGAAAGACGGAGTCAATACGTGGGACGCCGCGGCAAAAGAATATTCCCAATGAAAGCCGCGGTGATCACGACGGTGCACGACTATCTCGGATACAGATATTTCTCAGGGCAGGGGGTCCAAGGATTCTGTGCATGCGTTAGGTGCATGGATAATACAACGTACCGCCAGCTACCAAAAGATCCCGGAGGTGGCTTCCCAAGAAACACGCATGGAGAAAACAGGGACATCTTGTCGGGACCCGGGGTTAGCGTATGCAAGTCCCTCTACGACATAGTCATATGGAGAGCCGAGAACCGTACCCACTTGTCTAAGAAGACAAGGCCAAGCACAGAACGTTCTCGGAAAGCATCGTACGTGAGGGGCATCCCATCCAGGCCGGATGATCAACTGAGATGGGTCCTCACCGTCCGCACACAAGTCTAATGATATGGGTGATGAACTTACATATTCACAGACAAGTCGCCTCAACCATACTATCGTCTATCTCATAACTCTTACATAGACTTACTCCAGCCCGATCAATTAGTCGGAGTCTAGGGCGGGCTCGATCATACCACAAAGTATGTACGAGATGGAGTCTCGAGCAATCGCATCGCGATGCCCCAAGCTGCGCACATCTAAGGGCCACTTGGTGTATGAAAGACCGCCAGCCAGATCACAACTAAGGTCTCGAAAACCCATACAAAGACATGCATGTTATAAACATACACGCAGCACACATGCCTTGTATGAACAGCAGGTATCATTGCAATTCTCTACAAAGTATACATTTTATTGATAACTCTTACAGAGTGCACACAGAGATCACAAGAATGTGATCCAACATTACAACAACAACCGGAAGCAAAGTATGTCTGAGTAAAGACAAGTTTAACAAATGGCTTAAGAAGCCTTATTTAAACACAAGCCCTCCACGAGGGAACCAGTCGTCTGACTCGGACTAGACTAGCTTGATCTTCAGTCGTCCAACTCGATGAAGAAGCCACATTCGTGGTCAGTGGGTTCATCTAAAACATAGATTAAGCAAACGTGAGTACAAAGTCGTACTCAGCAAGACTTACATAGGAGCTATACTACTCATGCACATGTATCAAGGTAAAGGGAGGTGGGGTTTCACTTGCAGAAGTGCCAGCTTTGACTTGGCTAATCCTGAACTACGAGTACCAGACTTGAGGTAAGAAGCGTACACGAGTCCACTACATCTCTTCAACCAATTACACCACTATGGTGCCTTCCTCGACTTCCCCACGAGAAAGCACGCCATAGCACTCGCACTTATCTTGATGTGTTTTAGAAGTATCTAGTTCAAGTTATCTAATAATCAAGCTAAGCTTTCCAAGCAGTCCTTAACCGCGGACGCGGCTGTTCGAATAGTTTTGTTAACCCTGCAGGGGTGTACCGCTACACACACATGATCATCATTTATCGCCTTTGTACTCGACACCGTTCAAGAATTGTCGGCAAGGATGCTCACCACAACTGTTACCTCATAGCCGATCTAGTCCGAGAAAGCCGCCTACCTGGGTTGGCTACCACTATCGTGATCCCGGCCGGTTTACCGAAGTGGACCCAAGTGATGTGTGCGTGGTGCATAAGCCGGTCTCGGGTGAGCTGTTCTCTCACTTAGCAACCAGGCCACAGACCTACCAGAACTCTGAACTATTGCGACATCTGGACATCGAAAGGGATGAGTTAATAGGTTGAGAGGGGTCAGTGAGCCCAATGTGTGGTTGTACTCTTCATCTTGGATCACCACACAAGAACTCAGACTTAGTGCGGTGTTTAACGAGACAACCCACTGTGTACTCCTACACAGCCTCTCATCGTTCACCTTGTATTAGGGTAGATTCACCAACACCTTTCCACCAACATTAACATGATCACTACCATCCCAACTCACCTAACAGTATCAACATGGTATCATTCTAAGCATGCAATAAGCAGTAACAATTGCAGGGGCCACATGATATCAATCAACTCCTATAGTTGCTAGGATTGTGGTTTTCCTACTACTGTGACAAATGATAGGTCATGCAAAGGAATGGGTTCATCTATGCGGTAGAAACGTAGGATGGTAATCATCCTATACGATGCATAAGCGAGACATGAGAGGGAAGTGGGATTTTATCGACATGATCAATGGGGGTTTGCTTGCCTTGCTGACGAGGTTCGGGTTCGGGGTTTTCAACGAAGGGGGGAGCCTCCTGTTCCGGTTCCACCTCTACTCGACGAACAACAAACAAGGTAGCAAAGTAAATACAATGCACAATCACATGGTTGAAGGCTGAAACTTGATGTATATGTTTCTGATGTGTGAGGCAATTCCATTTAAATGGAGTATATTGCAATTTGAATTGCAAATTCAAACTACCATTTGAATTCAATTTAGTCAAGTTGCATATGACATTGTTTGGTCAAGTTAAACCTTTTTGAAATGTGTATGATATGCCTCTGATGTGTAATTGAAATGTAGCATGTTGCCATGGTTCAAGATGCAAAAGCATTTGAAAAGAATTTGAATTAATTCCATTTAAATCAAATAGCAAATGCTACTGATCACATTTTAAGTTCATCTCAAACATGGTTTAAAGTTGGATATTTGGATAGCTTATTTTCTCCTGATCATTTTTCATATATTATTTCTTAAATTTGGAGTTGATATGAATTTTCTATGAATTTCCAAAGTTTCAGCCTTTTTCTAGATTTTCTGGAAATTCTTGAATTCTTTTTATTCTGGGAAAGCTTTTACTGCGTCACTGTGACATCATCATGACGTCAGGGGTCCACTGACTGCTGGGACCCACTGGTCAGCCTCTCACTGTTTAATTAAAATGATTTGATTTAATTTTAACTCAACAGGGGGGATTAGTGTGGCTGGGCCCACAGGTCAGTGTCACTAGGGAGGGGATTAAAGGGGTGATTAGCCCGGGGTTAGTCTGACAGGCCGGCGGCTTGACGCCGGCGGTCCTGTATGCGGCGGCGCTGCGGTGGGATCACGTTCCCGGCCATCATTCCAAGCGCCAAGGGCACCAGAAGATGGCCCGTGACGAGCCGCATCGCCTGCGCCACTCGGGCGTCGTCATGGAGGCTCCAGGCGACGTCGTCTTCAACCATGGCTGCGGCAGAACCACGGCGAGCTCGGGCGTGGGGTTGTGGTGCATGGCTTGGGCCAAGTAGTGGCGCGTTCTAAAGCTGACGAGGCCAGGGTCCAAACGCGCGCACTGGGGCAACGCCAGGGACACCAGAGATTGCGCTGCGTCGACCATGGCGGCGGCAAGCTTCGGCGTTCATGGCAGCCGTGGATAGAGAACGAGAGTGAGGGTGCTAGGTTAGGGGAAATGGTGAGAAGCTCACCACGAGCACGATGGACGGGCTAGTGGGCTCGGGGAAGCTCGGAGTTTGCCAGGATTTGAAGACGACTCGCGGCGGCCGGAGTTGTGGAAGATGAAGCTAGCGTTACGTCCAGGGGCTCTTCTTCTCGATTGGCTGCACTCCTCGGCGTAGAGTACGACGGCGAAGCAGATGGACAAGGTGGCGCGGCTTGTCGACGGCGTTGTCGACGCGTTCTTCTCGTCGGTGCTCCGGCGGGGTCTTGGGCGGTGACGAAATCGAGCGGGAGAGGAAGGGGAAGAGCTCCGGAGGGAGGGAATGGAGGAGGCGTGCTCCAGGGCTTCTCCAGGCGCGAGAAGGAGGCACAGGGAGGCCTGGATGGCCCTCGACAGCGATGTGTCATCCACGGCTGGCTCGGTGGCATTCCACCGAGCAGCTTGGAGGCGCGGGGTGGGGAAGAAGACCCTGCTGCCCCTGGTGGGCCGGCTGGGCTGGGTGGGCTGCTCTCGCCTGGGCGCCAGGTAAGCTTTTCCTGTTTCTTTTCTGTTTTTCTTTTCTGTCATTTGTTTTGGCTAGCAAAAATAAATACCTAGCCATTTTCTAAAATGCTGAAACTTTTTATATGGCGTCATAATAATATAGACTAGCCACTTATAAAGTTTGGCACTTTTTAAAATTCAAATAATTTGAATCTTAACTCAAATAGGGTTTTTTGATTAATTCCAAGGCACTGTTTGAATATTTGAAAAATCCATGAGCATGGGGTGGGTCCGGCATCACTTGAAATGTGATCACACTCATTTATAAGACTTTTCAAAAATCTAACATGAATTTTTGGAGAATATTTTTATCTGGCCTTTTGAATTAATTCATCTAGGGGGGGTTCCTTCTCCCATTTTTCTTTTGAATTTGATTTCAAGTATTTCTTTTGAAATTTTTAACATGATGCAAGAGACTTGCTAACTCTAGCACATTACCTAACAGAGGGTTCTAACAACTCACCCCCAGTCAAAAGAATCTCGTCCCGAGATTCAGAAGTCTGCGGGAGGAAGGTGGGGTACTCGGCACTGAGACGGTCTTCTCTTTCCCATGTAGCTTCTCTCTCAGAGTGGTGTGACCATTGCACTTTCAGAAACTTAATCTTCTGACGATGAGTGACACGCTCTGCGGAATCAAGAATACGAACAGGGTATTCTCGATAAGAAAGGTCATCTTGGAGATCAAGCGTTTTATGGTCGACTTCGCGGATGGGGTCCTTGAAGCAACGCCTGAGTTGGGACACATGGAATACATCATGTACTTGGGAAAGGTGCGGGGGTAGTTCAAGTTGGTAGGCAACTTCTCCACGTTTAGCAAGAATGCGGAAAGGTCCGATGTAACGTGGGGCCAACTTACCTTTGATACCGAATCGTTGGGTTCTCTTTAGAGGAGTAACCCGAAGGTAAGCCTTCTCATCCAGATTGTAGCTCTCCTGCCTATGATGACGATCATAGTAGCTCTTCTGACGAGACTGGGCTGCTTTCAATTGATCACGAACAATGCGAACTTGCTCTTCTGCTTCGTTGATCATGTACGGTCCAAAGAATTGTCTTTCACCGGTTTCTGACCAGTTTAAAAGTGTTCGACATCGTCGTCCATATAGGAGTTCAAAAGGAGCCATGTTCAGACTAGATTGAAAACTATTGTTATAAGAAAATTCGGCGAATGGCAGAGACTTCTCCCAATTCTTTCCGAATGAGATAACACAAGCTCTTAGCATGTCTTCAAGAATTTGGTTAACCCTTTCGACTTGACCGCTAGACTGAGGATGGAAAGCTGTACTAAAGGAGAGATGAGTTCCCATAGCATTCTGAAAGCTTCCCCAAAATCTAGAGGTGAAAAGGCTACCACGATCAGAATTGATTTCTAAAGGAACACCGTGAAGGGATACAATTCTAGAGATGTACAAGTCCGCTAACTGGCTAGCAGTTATAGACTCGCGAACTGGAAGGAAGTGAGCAACTTTGGAAAGCCTATCTATGACAACGAAGATGGCATCGTTTCCTTTCTGGGTTTTTGGAAAGCCGGTGATGAAGTCCATACCGACTTTGTCCCATTTCCACTCTGGAATAGGCAAACGTTGAAGTGTACCAGCAGGTCTTTGATGTTCTACCTTAATGCGACGACAAACATCACATTCGGCAACAAATTGAGCAATGTCTCTCTTCATCCTAGTCCACCAAAATCTCTGGCGTAGATCTCGGTACATTTTTGTGCTACCGGGATGAATCGAGAGGGGTGTGTCATGGGCTTCTTTGAGGATGAGTTTCCGTAGTTCCCTATTCTTAGGTACTACCAAACGATTTTCAAAGAATACTGTTCCCTTTCTATCTGTGGAGAAACATTTAGCAACTCCGCTAGCAATTTTCTCCTTGATCCGGCGAACAACTCGTGCACGCCTTTGGGCAACTATGATTTGATCCTCAAGAGTTGGTTTCGCCACCAAGGTAGAAAGATAGCCATGAGGAACAATCTCAAGATTGAGCTTGCGAAATTCCTCATGAAGAAGTGGTTGATACTGTTGTAACATGAGGTTGTTACAATACGACTTACGACTTAGTGCATCAGCCATGGCATTGGCTTTGCCTGGGGTGTAAGAAATTCCTACGTCGTAATCTTTTATCAACTCAATCCAGCGTCTTTGCCTGAGATTAAGATCTGGCTGGGTGAAAATGTATTTGAGGCTTTGGTGGTCGGAATAGATCTCACAACGATTACCAAGGAGGTAATGTCGCCAAGTTGTTAGGGCATGAACTACGGCAGCGAGTTCAAGGTCATGGGTAGGATAGTTCTCTTCATGTGGCCGCAACTGGCGTGAAGCATAAGCTACCACATGTCTATCTTGCAGAAGTATGCAAACTAACCCTTGCCGTGATGCATCACAATAGATCTCGAAATCCTTTTTGGTGTCTGGAGGTGCAAGTACGGGTGCGGAAGTCAATCTTCTTTTTAGCTCTTGAAAGCTTTCCTCGCACTTGGGAGTCCATAGGAATTTCTTATCTTTCTTGAGGAGTTCAGTTAGAGGCTTTTCAACTTTAGAAAAGTTCTCGACGAAGCGACGGCAATAGCTGGCTAGGCCAAGAAAGCTCCTAACTTGCTTAACCGATTCAGGTGGAGTCCAGTCAAGGACAGCCTGAACTCTCTCGGGATTCACATCAATGCCTTTTGCAGAAATAACGTGGCCTAAGTAGGTCACTTCTGGTAGCCAAAATTCACACTTGGAGAATTTAGCATACAGGTGATGATCTCTAAGTTTCATCAATAGCAGCCTTAGGTGTTCGGCATGTTCTTCTTCGTTCTTCGAGTAGATGAGAATGTCATCAAGATAAACTACAACAAATTTATCTAAGTACTCCATGAAGATCGAATTCATCATGCGTGAGAAGGTGGCGGGGGCATTGGTTAAACCAAAGGACATGACGGTGTACTCGTAAAGACCATAACGAGTAGTAAAAGCCATTTTGGGAATGTCCTCGTTTCGGATTTTGATTTGATGATAACCTAATCCCAAATCCATCTTGGAGAAGACAGAGGATCCTGCAAGTTGATCATAAAGATCATTGATCCTGGGTAGTGGGTACTTGTTCTTTATCGTCGCTAAATTTAGCGGGCGATAGTTTACGCGCATCCTTTCTGTTCCATCTTTCTTCGTTACGAGCAGAACGGGGCAACCCCATGGCGATGAGCTAGGGCGGATGAAGCCTTTTTCCAACAAAGCTTCCAGTTGGGTTTTAAGCTCAGCTAACTCACGTGGGGCCATTTTGTATGGGCGTCTAGAAATTGGTGCGGTTCCTGGCACAAGATCCACTATAAACTCTACACATCTGTCGGGTGGCATGCCCGGCAGTTCTTCAGGAAAGACATCCGGGAAGTCACGAACCACCGGAACATCTTCAAGGTCGGGAAGGGGAAGTACATTCAAAGAATGCACTTTCGTTCTTGTTCTGGTTGAGGTATAGTTGACTGTCTTGCCCGAAGGGTCGGTGAGTTTCACTGATTTGGCTTTGCAATCTAGGTAGGCATTCTTCCTTGATAGCCAATCCATGCCAAGGATGACATCGATGTCTGAAGACTTGAGGGCTATGAGGGAAGAAAGGAATACTAAACCCTCAATTGCAATTTGATTACCATGGCTTACTCTATTAGTTTTCCATCTTGACCCTGGAGTTTGAATAATCATTGGGGTGGACAATTCAACAAAGGATAACTCATGACGAAGTGCATAACTTTCCGACATGAATGAATGAGATGCTCCTGGGTCGAATAGAACGGAAGTAGGAACATAATTGACTGGGAGCGTACCAAGAATGACGTCAGTGGTGTCGTCAGTCTCTTCGGCGGCAATCTGATTCACACGTCCACGAGTGGCGGGAGGAGCTGGTTTGGTGGTGTACACCTTCTGGGGGGGCTTGCCACGACCATTGTTGTTGCCTCCGGCACGGGGTGGAGCATTCTGATTCTGGAGCTGGTTCTGGGGACACTCACAAGAGTAGTGGCCTGCCTGACCACACTTGTAACAGGCTCCAAAGACAGTGCGTGGAGCTGGGTTGTTTGGTGGAGCTGGGTGGAACTGAGTTGGTGGACGAGGCGCCACATAGGATGGCCTCGGTGGGTTGTTCTGGCGGAACATACTGTTGGGGATCCAGATCTTGCGCTTCTGAGAGCCGGAACTGGATGAACCATCGTCTCTAGGGTGTTTGCGAAAGTCATTGGGGGTGTTCATGTCCTCTGCCTTGATGGCCTTGTTGACAAGGACCTGGAAGGTGGCAAAGTCATGTAGGTTGAGCTCACGACGGAGTCCAGAATTGAGTCCATGACGGAACCTCTCTTGCTTCTTTGCATCGGTGGAGACCTCTTCAGTAGCATAGCGAGCCAGTCGGTTGAACTCACGACTAAACTCGTCAACGGTCCTTCTGCCTTGGGTGAGTTTGCAGAACTCCTCACACTTGCGGTCCATAAGACCCTTAGGAATGTGGTTCTCGCGGAAGGAAGTGAATAATTCATCCCAAGATGCGGGCGGTCCAACGGCACGCATGTTCAGGAAGTTTTCCCACCAAGAGCTAGCTGCACCCTCAAGGTGATAGGTGGCATAGCTGACCTTGTCGCCATCTGCAACATGGCCTGCCTGAAGCTTCCTCTCGATGCTGCGAAGCCATCCATCGGCGTCAAGGGGCTCGGTGGAGTAACTGAAAACCGGGGGATGAAGCCGGATGAAGTCGTTCAGAGACACAACCTCGTTGCGCTGCTGAGTGGTGTTGCGGGCAATGACCTCCAGCAAATGGTGAGAGTCTCGGCGGTTCCTCTGAACCTCCATCAGAACCTGAGCCATCGTGGGTGGGGGTGGAAGGTTGCCTTCCTCCTGTTCATTCCCACGACCCTAGGCACGACCAAGCTGGCCACGGGTTCCTTGAGACATCCTGAAGGTGAAAACCAAAGTCAAACAGAGTTGATGGAAAGAGTCTAATCAAGATATTGAAGTACTAGAAGGATTACAGAGGAAAGGAAGTAATCATCTTGACAACATGGTGATAAAAGCATACAAGCCTTATATTCACAAGCTGTCATACAAACCATACATCATTTTAGTACAAGCACCAAGCTAATACAAATGTGATGAAGATGATACATCCTTCAGAGGCACTCTGACTTCCTATACATTATTTATCTAAGCCTCTGGAACTTAGACACCTTGCGTACAATATACTAAGATACTACTACATACTCACTAAGTAAGACCAGAGGCGGTCTCACTCATCTCCATGTCCATAGTAGTCCTCGTAAAAGTTACCCGCGTATCCCGGTAGATGAAGGTGACCATCGGAAAACACGGAGGCCTGTGGACCCTGATATCCCTTTGGGCAAGGATGGGGTCTAGGTCCAGCGTAGGGTGGAAGCAAAGGACCACGGGGTGGGAAAATGCCTCCAATCTCGGGCCAAGCAACTCGAGAAGGCATCTGAGTCCTCATAGGGTAGATAGCATCATACTCGACTGATCCAACACTCATGAAGGGTGCCAAGAGTGTCAGTGCTCGATACAGACGAACACGGGTGGCGTGAAGCTCAAAACGGAGAGCGCGTGCATCACGATCTCGATCACTAGCAAACCTAGGAGTCATCTGAAGTACTGGATCTTCTGCAGAGTGATCTGAGTAGAGTCCGGTGTAATATCCCTCTTCTCCTGGAAGTGCAGCAGGGATATAGCGGAACGAGGTCTCTCTCAGCATAGTGTGCTCCTCTCTCAGTAGGGTAATACATGAGTATGCAGCATCCTGCACAGCCATGTTCTCAGTCATACCAATGCCATGTCCAAAGTGGATAGGCTGAGTGACTCCATTGTGGTGCGGGTAGATCTTGAAAATGCAGTGGAACTGGGTCTGGTTGAAGTCAAGGAACTGCTCCTCAACTGTGTACTCAGGGTACCATCAAGATCCCACATCGGACATCATCTCGATCAACGTGGCGGGATGGCCACGCACACCGAGGCACCTGGTCAAACGAACAATCTGCCGAGGGGGAAGATCTGCCATCTGAAACAGAAAGAAGGAGTTTGCAAATGCATCAGATTATGAGATAAACCTGGAATGACTCGGACAACATAACGGCTGTAATTGCAAGAAAAAGACAATTTCTTACAACATGGAAACAGCACTTACATACGATGTAAGAAATCAGGAAGCATAACCACTCTAACGAACCGAACACAACTTTCCTACGGCTACAAGGAAGCAAACAACGAGATGTTCTAATCAGACAGAGGAGAGCCTAGTCCTATCTTCCCGTAGAATAATATGAGGGTGACTCAGAACTCAGAACGAAGGGGGTAAGGAGAAAAAAGAAGCCTTACGTTGTTCCCTTATATACCCAGAGTAACTATATAACTATAGAAGGCTAGACTCGACTTCGGCCAAGGCTGCTAGTCCTACAGTCAGTCCTGCTCTGATAACAAGTCTGTCAGGACCCGGGGTTAGCGTATGCAAGTCCCTCTACGACATAGTCATATGGAGAGCCGAGAACCGTACCCACTTGTCTAAGCAGACAAGGCCAAGCACAGAACAATCTCGGAAAGCATCGTACGTGAGGGGCATCCCATCCATGCCGGATGATCAAATGAGATGGATCCTCATCGTCCGCACACAAGTCCAATGATATAGGTAATGAACTCCCATATTCACAGACAAGTCGCCTCAACCATACTATCGACTATCTCATAACTCTTACATAGACTTACTCCAGCCCGATCACTTAGTCGGGGTCTAGGGCGGGCTCGATCATACCACAAAGTGTGCACGAGACGGAGTCTCGAGAAATCGCATCGCGATGCCCCAAGTTGCGCAAATCTAAGGGCCACTTGGTGTATGAAAGACCGCCAGCCAGATCACAACTAAGGTCTCGAAAACCCATACAAAGACATGCATGTTATCAACATACATGCAACACACATCCCTTGTATGAACAGCAGGTATCATTGCAATTCTCTACAAAGTATACATTTTATTCATAACTCTTACAGAGTGCACACAGAGATCACAAGTATGTGATCCAACATTACAACAACAAGCGGAAGCAAAGTATGTCTGAGTACAGACAAGATTAACAAATGGCTTAAGAAGCCTTATTTAAACACAAGCCCTCCACGAGGGAACCAGTCGTCTGACTCGGACTAGACTAGCTTGATCTTCAGTCGTCCAGATCGATGAAGAAGCCACCTTCGGGGTCAGTGGGTTCATCTAAAACATAGATTAAGCAAACGTGAGTACAAAGTCGTACTCAGCAAGACTTACATAGGAGCTATACTACTCATGCACATGTATCAAGGTAAAGGGAGGTGGGGTTTCACTTGCAGAAGTGCCAGCTTTGACTTGGCTAATCCTGAACTACGAGTACCAGACTTGAGGTAAGAAGCGTACATGAGTCCACTACATCTCTTCAACCAATTACACAACTATGGTGCCTTCCTCGACTTCCCCACGAGAAAGCACGCCATAGCACTCACACTTATCTTGGTGTGTTTTAGAAGTATCCAGTTCAAGTTATCTAATAATCAAGCTAACCTTTCCGAGCAGTCCTTAACCACGGACGTGGCTATTCGAATAGTTTTGTTAACCCTGCAGGGGTGTACCGCTACACACACATGATCATCATTTACCGCCTTTGTACTCGACACCGTTCAAGAAGTGTCGGCGAGGATGCTCACCACAACTGTTACCTCATAGCCGATCTAGTCCAAGAAAGCCGCCTACCTGGGTTGGCTACCACTATCGTGAACCCGTCCGGTTTACCGAAGTGGACCCAAGTGATTTGTGCATGGTGCATAAGCCGGTCTCAGGTGAGCCGTTCTCTCACTTAGCAGCCAGGCCACAGACCTACCAGAACTCCGAACTATTGCGACATCTGGACATCGAAAGGGATGAGTTAATAGGTTGAGAGGGGTCAGTGAGCCCAATGTGTGGTTGTACTCTTCATCTTGGATCACCACACAAGAACTCGGACTTAGGGCGGTGTTCAACGAGACAACCCACTGTGTACTCCTACACAGCCTCTCATCGTTCACCTTGTATTAGGGTAGATTCACCAACACCTTTCCACCAACATTAACATGATCACTACCATCCCAACTCACATAACAGTATCAACATGGTATCATTCTAAGCATGCAATAAGCAGTAACAATTGCAGGGGCCACATGATATCAATCAACTCCTATAGTTGCTAGGATTGTGGTTTTCCTACTACTGTGACAAATGATAGGTCATGCAAAGGAATGGGTTCATCTATGCGGTAGAAACGTAGGATGGTAATCATCCTATACGATGCATAAGCGAGACATGAGAGGGAAGTGGGATTTTATCGACATGATCAATGGGGGTTTGCTTGCCTTGCTGACGAGGTTCGGGTTCGGGGTTTTCAACGAAGGGGGGAGCCTCCTGTTCCGGTTCCACCTCTACTCGACGAACAACAAACAAGGTAGCAAAGTAAATAAAATGCACAATCACATGGTTGAAGGCTGAAACTTGATGTATATGTTTCTGATGTGTGAGGCAATTCCATTTAAATGGAGTATATTGCAATTTGAATTGCAAATTCAAACTACCATTTGAATTCAATTTAGTCAAGTTGCATATGACATTGTTTGGTCAAGTTAAACCTTTTTGAAATGTGTATGATATGCCTCTGATGTGTAATTGAAATGTAGCATGTTGCCATGGTTCAAGATGCAAAAGCATTTGAAAAGAATTTGAATTAATTCCATTTAAATCAAATAGCAAATGCTACTGATCACATTTTAAGTTCATCTCAAACATGGTTTAAAGTTGGATATTTGGATAGCTTATTTTCTCCTGATCATTTTTCATATATTATTTCTTAAATTTGGAGTTGATATGAATTTTCTATGAATTTCCAAAGTTTCAGCCTTTTTCTAGATTTTCTGGAAATTCTTGAATTCTTTTTATTCTGGGAAAGCTTTTACTGCGTCACTGTGACATCATCATGACGTCAGGGGTCCACTGACTGCTGGGACCCACTGGTCAGCCTCTCACTGTTTAATTAAAATGATTTGATTTAATTTTAACTCAACAGGGGGGATTAGTGTGGCTGGGCCCACAGGTCAGTGTCACTAGGGAGGGGATTAAAGGGGTGATTAGCCCGGGGTTAGTCTGACAGGCCGGCGGCTTGACGCCGGCGGTCCTGTATGCGGCGGCGCTGCGGTGGGATCACGTTCCCGGCCATCATTCCAAGCGCCAAGGGCACCAGAAGATGGCCCGTGACGAGCCGCATCGCCTGCGCTACTCGGGCGTCGTCATGGAGGCTCCAGGCGACGTCGTCTTCAACCATGGCTGCGGCAGAACCACGGCGAGCTCGGGCGTGGGGTTGTGGTGCATGGCTTGGGCCAAGTAGTGGCGCGTTCTAAAGCTGACGAGGCCAGGGTCCAAACGCGCGCACTGGGGCAACGCCAGGGACACCAGAGATTGCGCTGCGTCGACCATGGCGGCGGCAAGCTTCGGCGTTCATGGCAGCCGTGGATAGAGAACGAGAGTGAGGGTGCTAGGTTAGGGGAAATGGTGAGAAGCTCACCACGAACACGATGGACGGGCTAGCGGGCTCGGGGAAGCTCGGAGTTTGCCAGGATTTGAAGACGACTCGCGGCGGCCGGAGTTGTGGAAGATGAAGCTAGCGTTACGTCCAGGGGCTCTTCTTCTCGATTGGCTGCACTCCTCGGCGTAGAGTACGACGGCGAAGCAGATGGACAAGGTGGCGCGGCTTGTCGACGGCGTTGTCGACGCGTTCTTCTCGTCGGTGCTCCGGCGGGGTCTAGGGCGGTGACGAAATCGAGCGGGAGAGGAAGGGGAAGAGCTCCGGAGGGAGGGAATGGAGGAGGCGTGCTCCAGGGCGTCTCCAGGCGCGAGAAGGAGGCACAGGGAGGCCTGGATGGCCCTCGACAGCGATGTGTCGTCCACGGCTGGCTCGGTGGCATTCCACCGAGCAGCTTGGAGGCGCGGGGTGGGGAAGAAGACCCTGCTGCCCCTGGTGGGCCGGCTGGGCTGGGTGGGCTGCTCTCGCCTGGGCGCCAGGTAAGCTTTTCCTGTTTCTTTTCTGTTTTTCTTTTCTGTCATTTGTTTTGGCTAGCAAAAATAAATACCTAGCCATTTTCTAAAATGCTGAAACTTTTTATATGGCGTCATAATAATATAGACTAGCCACTTATAAAGTTTGGCACTTTTTAAAATTCAAATAATTTGAACCTTAACTCAAATAGGGTTTTTTGATTAATTCCAAGGCACTGTTTGAATATTTGAAAAATCCATGAGCATGGGGTGGGTCCGACATCACTTGAAATGTGATCACACTCATTTATAAGACTTTTCAAAAATCTAACATGAATTTTTGGAGAATATTTTTATCTGGCCTTTTGAATTAATTCATCTAGGGGGGGGTTCCTTCTCCCATTTTTCTTTTGAATTTGATTTCAAGTATTTCTTTTGAAATTTTTAACATGATGCAAGAGACTTGCTAACTCTAGCACATTACCTAACAGAGGGTTCTAACAACTCACCCCCAGTCAAAAGAATCTCGTCCCGAGATTCAGAAGTCTGCGGGAGGAAGGTGGGGTACTCGGCACTGAGACGGTCTTCTCTTTCCCATGTAGCTTCTCTCTCAGAGTGGTGTGACCATTGCACTTTCAGAAACTTAATCTTCTGACGACGAGTGACACGCTCTGCGGAATCAAGAATACGAACAGGGTATTCTCGATAAGAAAGGTCATCTTGGAGATCAAGCGTTTTATGGTCGACTTCGCGGATGGGGTCCTTGAAGCAACGCCTGAGTTGGGACACATGGAATACATCATGTACTTGGGAAAGGTGCGGGGGTAGTTCAAGTTGGTAGGCAACTTCTCCACGTTTAGCAAGAATGCGGAAAGGTCCGATGTAACGTGGGGCCAACTTACCTTTGATACCGAATCGTTGGGTTCTCTTCAGAGGAGTAACCCGAAGGTAAGCCTTCTCATCCAGATTGTAGCTCTCCTGCCTATGATGACGATCATAGTAGCTCTTCTGACGAGACTGGGCTGCTTTCAATTGATCACGAACAATGCGAACTTTCTCTTCTGCTTCCTTGATCATGTACGGTCCAAAGAATTGTCTTTCACCGGTTTCTGACCAGTTTAAAAGTGTTCGACATCGTCGTCCATATAGGAGTTCAAAAGGAGCCATGTTCAGACTAGATTGAAAACTATTGTTATAAGAAAATTCGGCGAATGGCAGAGACTTCTCCCAATTCTTTCCGAATGAGATAACACAAGCTCTTAGCATGTCTTCAAGAATTTGGTTAACCCTTTCGACTTGACCGCTAGACTGAGGATGGAAAGCTGTACTAAAGGAGAGATGAGTTCCCATAGCATTCTGAAAGCTTCCCCAAAATCTAGAGGTGAAAAGGCTACCACGATCAGAATTGATTTCTAAAGGAACACCGTGAAGGGATACAATTCTAGAGATGTACAAGTCCGCTAACTGGCTAGCAGTTATAGACTCGCGAACTGGAAGGAAGTGAGCAACTTTGGAAAGCCTATCTATGACAACGAAGATGGCATCGTTTCCTTTCTGGGTTTTTGGAAAGCCGGTGATGAAGTCCATACCGACTTTGTCCCATTTCCACTCTGGAATAGGCAAACGTTGAAGTGTACCAGCAGGTCTTTGATGTTCTACCTTAATGCGACGACAAACATCACATTCGGCAACAAATTGAGCAATGTCTCTCTTCATCCTAGTCCACCAAAATCTCTGGCGTAGATCTCGGTACATTTTTGTGCTACCGGGATGAATCGAGAGGGGTGTGTCATGGGCTTCTTTGAGGATGAGTTTCCATAGTTCCCTATTCTTAGGTACTACCAAACGATTTTCAAAGAATACCGTTCCCTTTCTATCTGTGGAGAAACATTTAGCAACTCCGCTAGCAATGTTCTCCTTGATCCGGCGAACAACTCGTGCACGCCTTTGGGCAACTATGATTTGATCCTCAAGAGTTGGTTTCGCCACCAAGGTAGAAAGATAGCCATGAGGAACAATCTCAAGATTGAGCTTGCGAAATTCCTCATGAAGAAGTGGTTGATACTGTTGTAACATGAGGTTGTTACAATACGACTTACGACTTAGTGCATCAGCCATGGCATTGGCTTTGCCTGGGGTGTAAGAAATTCCTACGTCGTAATCTTTTATCAACTCAATCCAGCGTCTTTGCCTGAGATTAAGATCTGGCTGGGTGAAAATGTATTTGAGGCTTTGGTGGTCGGAATAGATCTCACAACGATTACCAAGGAGGTAATGTCGCCAAGTTGTTAGGGCATGAACTACGGCAGCGAGTTCAAGGTCATGGGTAGGATAGTTCTCTTCATGTGGCCGCAACTGGCGTGAAGCATAAGCTACCACATGTCTATCTTGCAGAAGTATGCATCCTAACCCTTGCCGTGATGCATCACAATAGATCTCGAAATCCTTTTTGGTGTCTGGAGGTGCAAGTACGGGTGCGGAAGTCAATCTTCTTTTTAGCTCTTGAAAGCTTTCCTCGCACTTGGGAGTCCATAGGAATTTCTTATCTTTCTTGAGGAGTTCAGTTAGAGGCTTTGAAACTTTAGAAAAGTTCTCGACGAAGCGACGGCAATAGCTGGCTAGGCCAAGAAAGCTCCTAACTTGCTTAACCGATTCAGGTGGAGTCCAGTCAAGGACAGCCTGAACTCTCTCGGGATTCACATCAATGCCTTTTGCAGAAATAACGTGGCCTAAGTAGGTCACTTCTGGTAGCCAAAATTCACACTTGGAGAATTTAGCATACAGGTGATGATCTCTAAGTTTCATCAATAGCAGCCTTAGGTGTTCGGCATGTTCTTCTTCGTTCTTCGAGTAGATGAGAATGTCATCAAGATAAACTACAACAAATTTATCTAAGTACTCCATGAAGATCGAATTCATCATGCGTGAGAAGGTGGCGGGGGCATTGGTTAAACCAAAGGACATGACGGTGTACTCGTAAAGACCATAACGAGTAGTAAAAGCCATTTTGGGAATGTCCTCGTTTCGGATTTTGATTTGATGATAACCTAATCCCAAATCCATCTTGGAGAAGACAGAGGATCCTGCAAGTTGATCATAAAGATCATTGATCCTGGGTAGTGGGTACTTGTTCTTTATCGTCGCTAAATTTAGCGGGCGATAGTTTACGCACATCCTTTCTGTTCCATCTTTCTTCGTTACGAGCAGAACGGGGCAACCCCATGGCGATGAGCTAGGGCGGATGAAGCCTTTTTCCAACAAAGCTTCCAGTTGGGTTTTAAGCTCAGCTAACTCACGTGGGGCCATTTTGTATGGGCGTCTAGAAATTGGTGCGGTTCCTGGCACAAGATCCACTATAAACTCTACACATCTGTCGGGTGGCATGCCCGGCAGTTCTTCAGGAAAGACATCCGGGAAGTCACGAACCACCGGAACATCTTCAAGGTCGGGAAGGGGAAGTACATTCAAAGAATGCACTTTCGTTCTTGTTCTGGTTGAGGTATAGTTGACTGTCTTGCCCGAAGGGTCGGTGAGTTTCACTGATTTGGCTTTGCAATCTAGGTAGGCATTCTTCCTTGATAGCCAATCCATGCCAAGGATGACATCGATGTCTGAAGACTTGAGGGCTATGAGGGAAGAAAGGAATACTAAACCCTCAATTGCAATTTGATTACCATGGCTTACTCTATTAGTTTTCCATCTTGACCCTGGAGTTTGAATAATCATTGGGGTGGACAATTCAACAAAGGATAACTCATGACGAAGTGCATAACTTTCCGACATGAATGAATGAGATGCTCCTGGGTCGAATAGAACGGAAGTAGGAACATAATTGACTGGGAGCGTACCAAGAATGACGTCAGTGGTGTCGTCAGTCTCTTCGGCGGCAATCTGATTCACACGTCCACGAGTGGCGGGAGGAGCTGGTTTGGTGGTGTACACCTTCTGGGGGGGCTTGCCACGACCATTGTTGTTGCCTCCGGCACGGGGTGGAGCATTCTGATTCTGGAGCTGGTTCTGGGGACACTCACAAGAGTAGTGGCCTGCCTGACCACACTTGTAACAGGCTCCAAAGACAGTGCGTGGAGTTGGGTTGTTTGGTGGAGCTGGGTGGAACTGAGTTGGTGGACGAGGCGCCACATAGGATGGCCTCGGTGGGTTGTTCTGGCGGAACATACTGTTGGGGATCCAGATCTTGCGCTTCTGAGAGCCGGAACTGGATGAACCATCGTCTCTAGGGTGTTTGCGAAAGTCATTGGGGGTGTTCATGTCCTCTGCCTTGATGGCCTTGTTGACAAGGACCTGGAAGGTGGCAAAGTCATGTAGGTTGAGCTCACGACGGAGTCCAGAATTGAGTCCATGACGGAACCTCTCTTGCTTCTTTGCATCGGTGGAGACCTCTTCAGTAGCATAGCGAGCCAGTCGGTTGAACTCACGACTAAACTCGTCAACGGTCCTTCTGCCTTGGGTGAGTTTGCAGAACTCCTCACACTTGCGGTCCATAAGACCCTTAGGAATGTGGTTCTCGCGGAAGGAAGTGAATAATTCATCCCAAGATGCGGGCGGTCCAACGGGACGCATGTTCAGGAAGTTTTCCCACCAAGAGCTAGCTGCACCCTCAAGGTGATAGGTGGCATAGCTGACCTTGTCGCCATCTGCAACATGGCCTGCCTGAAGCTTCCTCTCGATGCTGCGAAGCCAGCCATCGGCGTCAAGGGGCTCGGTGGAGTAACTGAAAACCGGGGGATGAAGCCGGATGAAGTCGTTCAGAGACACAACCTCGTTGCGCTGCTGAGTGGTGTTGCGGGCAATGACCTCCAGCAAATGGTGAGAGTCTCGGCGGTTCCTCTGAACCTCCATCACAACCTGAGCCATCGTGGGTGGGGGTGGAAGGTTGCCTTCCTCCTGTTCATTCCCACGACCCTAGGCACGACCAAGCTGGCCACGGGTTCCTTGAGACATCCTGAAGGTGAAAACCAAAGTCAAACAGAGTTGATGGAAAGAGTCTAATCAAGATATTGAAGTACTGGAAGGATTACAGAGCAAAGGAAGTAATCATCTTGACAACATGGTGATAAAAGCATACAAGCCTTATATTCACAAGCTGTCATACAAACCATACATCATTTTAGTACAAGCACCAAGCTAATACAAACGTGATGAAGATGATACATCCTTCAGAGGAACTCTGACTTCCTATACATTATTTATCTAAGCCTCTGGAACTTAGACACCTTGCGTACAATATACTAAGATACTACTACATACTCACTAAGTAAGACCAGAGGCGGTCTCACTCATCTCCATGTCCATAGTAGTCCTCGTAAAAGTTACCCGCGTATCCCGGTAGATGAAGGTGACCATCGGAAAACACGGAGGCCTGTGGACCCTGATATCCCTTTGGGCAAGGATGGGGTCTAGGTCCAGCGTAGGGTGGAAGCAAAGGACCACGGGGTGGGAAAATGCCTCCAATCTCGGGCCAAGCAACTCGAGAAGGCATCTGAGTCCTCATAGGGTAGATAGCATCATACTCGACTGATCCAACACTCATGAAGGGTGCCAAGAGTGTCAGTGCTCGATACAGACGAACACGGGTGGCGTGAAGCTCAAAACGGAGAGCGCGTGCATCACGATCTCGATCACTAGCAAACCTAGGAGTCATCTGAAGTACTGGATCTTCTGCAGAGTGATCTGAGTAGAGTCCGGTGTAATATCCCTCTTCTCCTGGAAGTGCAGCAGGGATATAGCGGAACGAGGTCTCTCTCAGCATAGTGTGCTCCTCTCTCAGTAGGGTAATACATGAGTATGCAGCATCCTGCACAGCCATGTTCTCAGTCATACCAATGCCATGTCCAAAGTGGATAGGCTGAGTGACTCCATTGTGGTGCGGGTAGATCTTGAAAATGCAGTGGAACTGGGTCTGGTTGAAGTCAAGGAACTGCTCCTCAACTGTGTACTCAGGGTACCATCAAGATCCCACATCGGACATCATCTCGATCAACGTGGCGGGATGGCCACGCACACCGAGGCACCTGGTCAAACGAACAATCTGCCGAGGGGGAAGATCTGCCATCTGAAACAGAAAGAAGGAGTTTGCAAATGCATCAGATTATGAGATAAACCTGGAATGACTCGGACAGCATAACGGCTGTAATTGCAAGAAAAAGACAATTTCTTACAACATGGAAACAGCACTTACATACGATGTAAGAAATCAGGAAGCATAACCACTCTAACGAACCGAACACAACTTTCCTACGGCTACAAGGAAGCAAACAATGAGATGTTCTAATCAGACAGAGGAGAGCCTAGTCCTATCTTCCCGTAGAATAATATGAGGGTGACTCAGAACTCAGAACGAAGGGGGTAAGGAGAAAAAAGAAGCCTTACGTTGTTCCCTTATATACCCAGAGTAACTATATAACTATAGAAGGCTAGACTCGACTTCGGCCAAGGCTGCTAGTCCTACAGTCAGTCCTGCTCTGATAACAAGTCTGTAGGGACCCGGGGTTAGCGTATGCAAGTCCCGCTACGACATAGTCATATGGAGAGCCGAGAACCGTACCCACTTGTCTAAGCAGACAAGGCCAAGCACAGAACAATCTCGGAAAGCATCGTACGTGAGGGGCATCCCATCCATGCCGGATGATCAACTGAGATGGGTCCTCATCGTCCGCACACAAGTCTAATGATATAGGTAATGAACTCCCATATTCACAGACAAGTCGCCTCAACCATACTATCGACTATCTCATAACTCTTACATAGACTTACTCCAGCCCGATCACTTAGTCGGGGTCTAGGGTGGGCTCGATCATACCACAAAGTGTGCACGAGACGGAGTCTCGAGAAATCGCATCGCGATGCCCCAAGTTGCGCACATCTAAGGGCCACTTGGTGTATGAAAGACCGCCAGCCAGATCACAACTAAGGTCTCGAAAACCCATACAAAGACATGCATGTTATCAACATACATGCAACACACATCCCTTGTATGAACAGCAGGTATCATTGCAATTCTCGGACTAGACTAGCTTGATCTTCAGTCGTCCAGATCGATGAAGAAGCCACCTTCGGGGTCAGTGGGTTCATCTAAAACATAGATTAAGAAAACGTGAGTACAAAGTCGTACTCAGCAAGACTTACATAGGAGCTATACTACTCATGCACATGTATCAAGGTAAAGGGAGGTGGGGTTTCACTTGCAGAAGTGCCAGCTTTGACTTGGCTAATCCTGAACTACGAGTACCAGACTTGAGGTAAGAAGCGTACATGAGTCCACTACATCTCTTCAACCAATTACACAACTATGGTGCCTTCCTCGACTTCCCCACGAGAAAGCACGCCATAGCACTCGCACTTATCTTGGTGTGTTTTAGAAGTATCCAGTTCAAGTTATCTAATAATCAAGCTAACCTTTCCGAGCAGTCCTTAACCACGGACGTGGCTATTCGAATAGTTTTGTTAACCCTGCAGGGGTGTACCGCTACACACACATGATCATCATTTACCGCCTTTGTACTCGACACCGTTCAAGAAGTGTCGGCGAGGATGCTCACCACAACTGTTACCTCATAGCCGATCTAGTCCAAGAAAGCCGCCTACCTGGGTTGGCTACCACTATCGTGAACCCGTCCGGTTTACCGAAGTGGACCCAAGTGATTTGTGCGTGGTGCATAAGCCGGTCTCAGGTGAGCCGTTCTCTCACTTAGCAGCCAGGCCACAGACCTACCAGAAATCCGAACTATTGCGACATCTGGACATCGAAAGGGATGAGTTAATAGGTTGAGAGGGGTCAGTGAGCCCAATGTGTGGTTGTACTCTTCATCTTGGATCACCACACAAGAACTCGGACTTAGGGCGGTGTTCAACGAGACAACCCACTATGTACTCCTACACAGCATCTCATCGTTCACCTTGTATTAGGGTAGATTCACCAACACCTTTCCACCAACATTAACATGATCACTACCATCCCAACTCACATAACAGTATCAACATTGTATCATTCTAAGCATGCAATAAGTAGTAACAATTGCAGGGGCCACATGATATCAATCAACTCCTACAGTTGCTAGGATTGTGGTTTTCCTACTACTGTGACAAATGATAGGTCATGCAAAGGAATGGGTTCATCTATGCGGTAGAAACGTAGCATGGTAATCATCCTATACGATGCATAAGCGAGACATGAGAGGGAAGTGGGATTTTATCGACATGATCAATGGGGGTTTGCTTGCCTTGCTGACGAGGTTCAGGTTCGGGGTCTTCAATGAAGGGGGCAGCCTCCTTGCCATGGTTCCACCTCTACTCGACAAACAACAAACAAGGTAGCAAAGTAAATACAATGCGAAATCACATGGTTGAAGGTTGAAACTTGATGTATATGTTTCTGATGTGTGAGGCAATTCCATTTAAATGGAGTATATTGCAATTTGAATTGCAAATTCAAACTCCCATTTGAATTCAATTTAGTCAAGTTACATATGACATTGTTTGGTCAAGTTAAACCTCTTTGAAATATGTATGATATGCCTCTAATGTGTAATTGAAATGTAGCATGTTGCCATGGTTCAAGTTGCAAAAGCATTTGAAAAGAATTTGAATTAATTCCATTTAATTCAAATAGAAAATGCTACTGATCACATTTTAAATTCAACTCAAACATGGTTGAAAGTTGGATATTTGGATAACTTACTTTCTCCTGATCATTTTTCATATATTATTTGTTAAATTTGGAGTTGATGTGAATTTTCTATGAATATCCAAAGTTTCATCCTTTTTCTGGATTTTCTGGAAATTCTTGAATTCTTTTTATTCTGGAAAATCTTTTACTGCGTCACTGTGACATCAGCATGACGTCAGGGGTCTACTGACTGCTGGACCCACTGGTCAGCCTCTCACTTTTTAATTAAAACTATTTGATTTAATTTTAACTCAACAGGGGGGGGATTAGTGTGGCTGGGCCCACAGGTCAGTGTCACTAGGGAGGGGATTAAAGGGGTGATTAGCCCGGGGTTAGCCTGACAGGCCGACGGCTTGACGCCGGCGGTCCTGTATGCCGCGGCGCTGCGTCGGGATCACGTTCCCGGCCATCATTCCAAGCGCCAAGGGTGCTAGAAGATGGCCCGTGACGAGCCGCATCGCCTGCGCTACTCGGGCGTCGTCGGGGATGCTCCAGGCGACGTCGTCTTCAACCATGGAGGCGGCAGAACCACGGCGAGCTCGGGAGCGGGGTTGTGGTGCATGGCTTGGGACAACTAGTGGCGCGTTCGAATGCTGACGAGGCCAGGGTCCAAATGCGTGCACTGGGGCAACGCCAGGGACACCAGAGATTGCGCTGCGTCGACCATGGCGGAGGCAAGCTTCGGCGTTCATCGCGGCCGTGGATAGAGAACGAGAGGGAGGGTGCTAGGCTAGGGGAAACGGTGAGAAGCTCACCACGAACGCGACGGAAGGGCTAGCGGGCTCGGGGAAGCTCGGAGTTTGCCGGGATTTGAAGACGACTCGCGGCATCCGGAGTTAGGGAAGATGAAGCTAGCGTCACGTCCATGGGCTCTTCTTCTCGATTGGTTGTACTCCTCGGCGTAGAGGACGACGGCGAAGCAGATGGACAAGGTGGCGCGGCTTGTCTACGGCGTTGTCCACGCGTTCTTCTCGTCGGTGCTCCGGCGGGGTCTCGGGCGGTGACGAAATCGAGCGGGAGAGGAAGGGGAAGAGCTCCGGAGGGGGGGAATGGAGGAGGCGTGCTCCAGGGCGTCTCCAGGCGCGAGAAGGAGGCATGGGGAGGCCTGGAAGGCCCTCGACGATGACGTGTCGTCCACGGCTGGCTCGGTGGCATTCCACCGAGCATCTTGGAGGCGCGGGGCGGGGAAGAAGACCCTTCTGCCCCTGGTGGGCCGGCTGGGCTGCGTGGGCTGCTCTCGCCTAGGCGCCAGGTAAGCTTTTCCTGTTTCTTTTCTGTTTTTCTTTTTTGTCATTTGTTTTGGCTAGCAAAAATAAATACCTAGCCATTTTCTAAAATGCTGAAACTTTTTATATGGCCTCATAATAATATAGACTAGCCACTTATAAAGTTTGGGACTTTTTAAAATTCAAATAATTTGTATCTTAACTCAAATAGGGTTTTTTCATAAATTCCAAGGCACTGTTTGAATATTTGAAAAATCCATGAGCATGGGGTGGGTCCCACATCACTTGAAATGTGACCACACTCATTTATAAGACTTTTCAAAAATCTAACATGAATTTTTGGGGTTCCTTCTCCCATTTTGCTTTTGAATTTGATTTCAAAGATTTCTTTTGAAATTTTTAACATGATGCAAGAGACTTGCTAACTCTAGCACATTACCTAACAGAGGGTTCTGACACATCTGTTCGATGGAAGCGAGGAGCTCCGAGCACCCCCAGCTCGAAGGAGCGGCAAAGAAATCGACAACTTGCTGAAAACTTGGAAAGAGTGCCCCGTGTCGGGAAAGAAAAAAAAGAAGACTCAGCCGTTGATGAGGGTATGGAAAGAGAGGTCTGTTTTCTGGGATTTGGAATACTGGAGTCTACTACGAAGTCCTCATAGCCTTGATCTAATGCATATCACAAAGAACGTGTGCGAGAGCTTGTTTGGCACGCTGCTCAACATGCCGGAGAAGACCAAGGACGGTCCAAAAGCAAGGAATGACTAGAAATTTATGGGCATCAGGAGGGAACTTCACCCCCCTAGTGACGACGATGATGAGCCGGAGGAGGAAGAGGATACAGAAATGCAAAACTCTCGCAAACAAAAAAGGACGACCAAGAAGAAGACCGACCGTATTGATCACGGCCCCCCGGCATGCTTCACTATGTGCGAGGAGGAGATCAAGCGGTTTATCCACTGCCTCATAGGAGTAAAATTTCCGAACGGCTACGCGGGGAAGATAAGCAGATACGTAGACGAGGCGAAGCAGCGTTTCAGCGCGATGAAATCTCACGACTGTGCCGTGCTGATGACGCAGATTCTCCCGGTTGCGATGCGAGGGATAATGGACGAGCACATCCGTAAAAAGTTGTTTGGCCTTTGAAACTTTTTTGACGTCATCTCCCGGAAGTCGATTTGCGCTACGCAACTCAAAAGGCTACAGGAGGAGATCGTGCTCATACTATGCGAGCTTGAGATCTATTTCCCGCCCGCGTTCTTCGACATTATGGTGCATCTGCTGATCCACGTCGTGGAGGATATCGTCCAACTCGGGCCTGCGTTTCTGCGCAGCATGATGCCGTTCAAAAGGATGAATGGACACATCAAAAAATACGTTCGTAACAGGTCCCGTCCAGATGCAAGCATAGCGAAGGGCTTTCTAACCGAAGAGTGCATCTATTTTTGCACGAATTATCTCAACATCGAGAACCCTGTTGGTCTGGCCGTCAACAAGCACTCTGGCAGGACCGATGGGTGTGGTAACCACGAGGGAAGCCGCGCAATGCATGTCAACTTTGACGGTCGAGACATCGACTTTGAAAGAGCAAGCCTAGTCGCGCTACAACACATCCAGGTGGTCGATCCTTGGATAGTAAAGCACAAGGATTTAATCAGGTAGAAGTACAGTGACCAGGGCCTGCAGATAACGGACCGAGATCCATGGCTAATCAAAGAGCACAACTCCGGTTTCATGACTTGGTTCAGGGACGAGCTTCGTGCTAATCCCCCGCGAAGGAACGCTTCCGAGGATGAAAAGATGATATTCACCTTGTCACAGGGTGCCGCACGCAACCTGATGACCTATCAAGCGTATGATATCAACGGCTACACATTTTACACGGAGGAAAAGGACAAGAACTGCGATTACTAGAACTCAGGGGTAACGCGGATATTCTACACCGATGACGTCAAGGAAAGATTCTATGGAAGGATCGAGGACATATGGGAACTCGACTACTATGGAGAGAAGGTGCCGATGTTCCGTGTGAGATAGGCCAAGAGCGTCGTAAAAGAAGACCGGTACTTCACCACCATAGTTATACCCGAAGCCAAATCCAAGTCTGCGGGCGCAAACGTCACCGCGAAAAATGAGCCATGGGTACTGGCTAGCCAAGTGGACCAATGCTTCTTCATTACCGACCCATCAAAGCCGAGCCGTGTTGTAGTGAGGAGAGGCAAAAGAAACATCATCGGAATGGATGGAGTCACCAACGAGCAAGACTTTGACAAGTACGGCGACCCGAAGATGGAGGATGACTACGCCGCTCAGGATACATACACCACAACCCTACCGAAGAAAGGTCTCCTCCCGTTCAAGAGGAAAAGTGAAGGCGTCCCGGGCCTAAATTATTCAACCACGACAAAGAAGGGCAAGAAGAAGATCGTGAGGAAACGATAGCTAGATACCTAGCTCCAAATTTAAGAAAAATATTTTGTAATTCATGATCACTTTGTGGATACATGGATTTAATATGCACTTTGTAATTGATGATCACAATCTGATGTTTCCAAATGCCGCTACACCTTGTGTTTGTGCATCTTGGTTCGGCGACGACACGGTTAAGGCATGCTACGTGGATTGATATGATCACATTATTATGTTTGGATCATAGTTTGAAGTGTATGAACATCGACGATACACAATCGAAGCACCATTCTCAAAAGGTCGGTTAGAGCAACTACTCCCTCCGTTTCTTTTTACTCCGCACATAAGATTTGGTCAAAGTCAATCTTAATAAAGTTTGACCACTTTTTTAAATGGTTTCACTTTAATTAAAATATGTACTCCATAATTATTATTTTTAAATGGTTTCACTTTAATTAAAAAATAAATAATTGTTTAAACTTTAATTAAAAAATAAAAAAAGCTTAGGGGTGGCGCATATTGTTGAAATGCGCCACTAAGTGCTCTTAGGGGCGGCGCATTTTGCCAGAGTGCGCCACTAACAGGTTTCTTATGCGTGACGCATTTTGCCGAGATGCGCCACGCATAAGAAACCTGTTGATGGCGCATTCTGGAAAAATGTGCCACCCGTAAGCCTTAAGCTCCACGGGCCCCTCCCCTTGCTCGTGCACAATACCCATTCGAGCCCTAGCGCGCCGCACCGGAGCCCTCGCCGCACCGGAGCCCTAGCCACCGCACCGGAGCCCCAGCCGCCGCACCGGAGCCGCATCGCGCCACCGGAGTCCCACCTCTCCTCGCCGACTGCCTCCACCGGAGCCGCCCCCGCTCCCGCCCCTCCGTTCACCGGAGCCGCCCCAACCCCTCCACGGCGACCTAGGCGACGCCCCTCCACCGCGAGGTACCCCCTCCCTCCCCTTGCTGGCTTCCGACGACGGCCGTGGTGTCCATGGCGCCGCCCCCAACCCCCACTCCCCCTGCTGCTCATAAATCCTTTGGGGGGATGGGTTAGATGTTTCTGTTAGTGTTAGGGGGAAGAGGGATTAGTGTTATGGGGAAGAGGGATTAGAGTTAGTACAAAAAAATTCAGTTAGTACCTTGTCATGGTTGTTTTGCACACAAAATTCAGACATTTGCACACAAAATTCAGACATTTGCACACAAAATTCAGTTAGGTGTTCATGCAATTCTGAATTTGATGCATAGCATATGTTCTTATTAATGGAACACAAGTTTTTTTTGTTTTGTGTGGTAGCAATGGAATAGAATTTCTGCACTTGAAAGCTAGCTGTTGGGATCATTGTAGTTTGTGTGGCATAGTAGTGAAAAATTGCTTGGTTATGTGCTCCAATATTAATTTTGCTACTGTACATTCAATCTAAATAGCTAGGATTATTGCTTACTGCCAAGATTATTGCTTAGTGCACAAAATTGCTAAATGCAGAACACACATGCTATTGGGATCATTATAGGATCTGTGTGTGTGTGTGTCCTGTGTGTGTGTGTGTGTGAGGTGTGTGTGTGTCCTCTTTGTGTGTGTGTGTGTGTCCTGTGTGTGTGTGTCCTCTGTGTGTGTCCTGTGTGTGTGTGTGTGTGTGTGTGTGTGAGAGAGAGAGAGAGAGAGAGAGAGAGAGAGGTGTGTGTGTTTGTGTCCTGTAGCTAGGGAATTTGCTAAAGTATCTAGGGAATTTTTGTAGCTTTGGTCATTCCTTGGTTCTCTTTAAAAAAATGCAACACATGGGTTATGTACTAGTTTTACTAGAATTTTAGGACAGTGATGAAGTAGCTATATCATTTGTTCTTATAAAAAACCAGTAGGTAAGCATTTGTTCTTATGAACATAATGATGAATCTGTTCTTCGATAGTTTTATATTTTGATGTGCCATTGTTACATGATCTCATCATGTTTATTTCATCATGTTTGTCCGTTGTTTTAGTCAAGCTCATTTTTATCCATTTGCAAGTATATGTTTCTTGAATATCTACTGTTTGAATATCTATTTTTGTGCATTGTTGTGCCTACATGTAGGCATTTGTTTTTTGCAGGTACAAATTATTATCCCCTTTCTCCCGAAATGTTGATTAACTTCCGTTTCGGTTGAGAATGGGGCACTCTCATGTTAAGAAAAAGAGCAAAGGTCATGCTGAATTTTTCCGTGAATTCGTGCATGACCTTTGATATTTTTCTTAACATGAGAGTATTTTCATTTATTTATTGTGCTAATTAATTAAGTAGTTGCATTTCTTAATATTGTACTAGTGCAAACATGTCGACCGGAGCCGACGTCGGTCCTTCTTCTCAGCCGGGAGAAAAAAGGAAGCAATTTTGGGAATACTCCCAGGAGGAGGTCGAGGAGCAGAGAGAAGAGGAAGTACCTCCGGGCGAGGAGGAGTATGAGGAGGAGATAGAGTCGGAGTCCGACTCATCGGATGATGACTTGGAGGAGGAGGCCGGTACGACAGACGGCGAGAGGAACATCGGCGAGGATGATGGGACCGGTGGCTCCAACACAGATGGTACCCAGTCGAAGAAGAGGAATCGGAAACCGACCAAGGTCGGCGTCATCAGGCAAGAGTTTACTGTTGTGACCGCCATCGGGATTCCTAAAGAGCCCGAACGTTTTTCGGAAGGGTACGGCCGTCAAGTCGCGGCGACCCTCCGCAACACCGTGCCGATCACCATGATTAACCTCAGGAGTCGTGAGAATATTCATTATTGTCAGCTTCTTATCAACAAGCTGCACGGACGATACAAGTTTCCGGAGCCGTACGATAACACCAAACTCAGAGGGAACAAATTAAACACATGGGCCCTCAGGAAGATGAGCAAGGCCTTGTCCAGCTGGAAAACCCGGGTGAAGAGGGCAATTTTTGAAAAGAACAAAACCTGGGAGGAGCTCAAGGAGAAAGAGTCGTTGATCGACGAAGCTACCTACAACCTTTTCAAGACTAGGTGTGAGTCCGAGCAAGCCAAGGCCGCGAGTGCAAAGGGCAAGGCCATGCGGTCGCAGGTCATAGGTAACCACCGTCTCGGAGCCGGTGGTTACAAAAGTTCCAAGCCTAAATGGGACAAGGAGGATGCCGAGTACGCCGCTGCGGGCATACCTAACCCCTTCCAGCAATACAAAGATGATCCGCAGACCGAATTCTTTGTGAGGGCCCGGAGCTATAAGGACAAAGCAACCTCGAAAGTAATTATCGATCCAAAGATTCAGGAGTTTACGACTGTCGTGGTAAGTAGTTTACCACGCGACCTTGTCGATTGAATTCTCGAGTGAAGTTTACAATTTCTTAACGTTTGACATTCTTTTTGCAGCAAGCGGAAATGAAAATCGCCTCATCGCAGGAGTCGTCGGTTAAGACGGCCGGCCCGTGGTAAAACGCCTTTAACAAGGCGTTGAACAAGGTCAAGATGGTTGACGACGTGACGGCGAAGCCATCGTCAGCCGGCCGTGTGGTCGGCTTTGGTGCGGACCTAAATTGGTCCGAATATTATGGAAAATCGGCGGAGCAGTCCGGTTCGAGGGGGCCCAAGGCGAGAAGGACCGAAGAAGATGCCGCTTATGTTCGTGGACTGGAGGAGAAGGTGAACATACTTCCGCAGCTTGTCCAGGACGAAGTGGCAAAGATGATGAACGCTCTCCTTCCAGATATGATGCAGTCGCACGCGAATTGGCAAGCGCGTGGTGGACAAGGGCCCATACCAGTCCCCAGCATGGTCGGCAGCAACTCGGGCACCGCGGCGCCTGCAGTCCCGACTCCCGCCGTAGTGGTGGCTCCCGCACAGACTCCAGGCGTATTGGTGACTCCGGCCGCCAACACCGCAGCGGCGACGCCGGACGTGATGGTAACTCCTGCAGCCACGATCGAGCAACCGGGGCATAACAATAATGCACCCGGCGGCAGCGCAAATAGGGCGACCGACGCCACGGGAGGCAGCGCGCCCTCCGTCTCTTGCATGCCCGCCGTCATCGGCGGGGTCTCTTCACTAGCCGACCTCGACTCCCTCAAGGTAACTATAAGCGTCTGCAACTCAAACGAGGACTTCATCTCCTTGCCTTTTTTAGTGGAATCTCTCTGATGCCGTGCATGCATATATATATATATATCTTTCGCAGGAGGACACTCCATGCATTCTATTACAAGTCGTGGACGGCGAGTTGAAGGATGTTGCCAAAGGTAAAATCATTCAACCACAAAATCGAATGATGCACAATATGCTGATGGCACCGGAGATGCATAGGTTTCAAATCTCTCTCGTGATTTCGGGCTAGGAGAGAGTTGAACCTCCCATTCAACCCCCCGGATACGACGAGGACGAGCCGGCAGTCCTCAGTGACTGTTTCAACCAAATATGCCTATGTCCGAAGAGCCAAATGCGTTTAATGACGGGGGAAAGGGGCACCACACCTAGGACAACACCGCTAGTCATCGTGTCGGCGCCACATGATCCCATCGGCGCACAACAAGAAGACGATGATCTTGATGATGATATCAACGCCGACCAGTTCATCAATACTTTGTATGATGCTGATGACTTACTCATGCATCCTGCTGAAGGAGCCTATCAGCATGACGAGGAAGCTCGCGGTCCAACTGATCCTGCGGCGAAGCCTGCTTGCTCCACGCGTCTCTTCGCTGCTTCTCAGGACATGTCTCCAGCAGCTTGCACCTTCACCGAACCTCAAGAAGATGCCACAAGGAGATCTATTCTCAGCCCGTCCACACTCCATAAGGCGGCCACTGAGCAGATAAAGGCCGGTGACTGCTCAAAATCAGAAAAGAAGAAGGGACGGAAAAGAAAGAAGAGCATCACTTCGAGTAGCCAACCTTCGATGCCGATCCGGGCTCAGGACGGGCCACCAAGACCCAAGGATCTCTCATTTGAAATCCATGTGGTTGGTAGGGCGATGCTACCTAAGGACATGCTGGACCTTGCAACTTCGGATATGCAGAGTGTGCATCATAGTATTATGGCATTAGAGAAGATTCTTCTTCGAGAAGAGAATCCCTCGTATCCGGTTTTCATTGCCAAGGTGCCACTCAACATGGGCTTCCTCAACACTATCCCCGCGGATATGATAATCCTGCGATTTTCGGAGATCTTCAACTTGTACCATCTCAAGCGGCTGGACCATAGCCTTATCCGTCTGTTCTCGCTCAGCCTTTCTATGAGTATCAGGAGAGATAAGACCCCTAGCGTCGCGATATTGGACCCCTTCTACATGCGTGAAAGCATCTTGATGGACGACGGGGACGCGGCTCTCGCGGCGGGGTACATCATAGACTTCATGCTACACAACGCCGACAAGGATTCATTTCTTACGACCTACTCTCCCAAGTAAGTCATTCGCTCGCCTCCGTAGCATATATGCTTTCTTAGCTTTCCATTGTCCTCTTCCAACATTCACTACTAGGAGAAAGGCTAGTAGTAGCGCCCCCATTTGGCTTATCAGTAGCGCCCTGGGGCGCGCTACTGCTAGCACGCTACAGCTAATTTGTAGCAGTAGCGCGCGTACGCACCCGCTACTAATACACCAGTAGCGCCCCCCTTTAGAGCCCGCTACTACTAATACCAGTAGCGCGTACAGGTGACAGGGCGCTACTGGTATTTATTTTCCATTTTCTATTTCTTTTTCCCATCGTATTTTTGCTGTATTTGTACAGGTATTATACAATCTAGTCTCATACACATACACAGGTTTTCTACAGAGTACAAATCTCATCATATCATACACATACAATAATCTGATGACCATATATATATATATATCATCATGATCTCTCATATCCAACACAAATGATGTCTCTCATCATGTCATCTCTAAAATAGCGATAGAAGTTGTCACAATATCTTAAATACATGAAAATACAAGCAAGTTTTATCATCCATCTAAACTATGATATATACTAGAAGAGCGGTCACTATGAGGAAGAGTGGAATTATGTAGTAGCTAATGAAGCCCTGCCTCCGATCTTCCTCTCGCGCTAGCGTAAATCTCAAGTAACTAGCTTCCGCTTCCTCTCTGGTATTGAACCCTCTTTGGCTGCCGCCCGGGAACCGGTGCACTTGAGCCTGACACTCTGGCCACTAATCGTACACTCCTGGAACCTTCCCTATGTACACGGCATAGCACTTCTTCGCCATCGATGATCTATGTACTTATTAGAGATGCATATTCATTATAAGAATTCAACAATAGTACACAACATAATATACTTGAGCAACACGAAGACAAAAAGTTAGTGAATAGACGCAACATAAAGTAACATACATAATATAATATACACACGTTGTTCATGGTACCCCAACTAATTCACTAGCTAGCAAGCGTTACGCAAGTAGTTCAACATGACCATTAAATTACATCACAAAGGTTTCATATCGCTTCCAAAAGTACAAATTCAACCGAGACATCATCATCGGCATAGTCAATACACTAGAACTTCCATCCATCCATATCTGGGAGGACGCACCCTAGCTTATTGAACGGCGTAATGTCCAAAAGCTGCATTCCTACGCGAGTTTTAACATCAGCTCGCGATATTGGGCCGTGGTAGAACATCCCCTTCTTGTCGACAACTTCTTTCATGATGATGGTTGCAATATCCTTCAGGATGCGAAAGAAGTCATCTCTTACTTTATAATCCGGTTCGGCTAAGTTTTTTGCCCATATCATGATATGATTGGCATCTTTGCTTGCCATGCGAAGACGTTGCTGATCCTTTCTGAACTCCATCATGAGATGGATGACATAGTATCCATCATTTGTACTTCCTTCCGGTTGATGGATACTGCAGAAGTTGGTTTTATGCGAGAAACACGGCGCGCCCTTCGTGATTTTTCTCGATGTGGCCACCCCTCATGCCGAAGCCCTGAAGAGCGGAATCCAGAAGACTCGTTACTTTGGTGTAGTCTTTCCTTTTGAAGTTCCTAGACGAGTCGAAATACTCGGCATGGGAGACTCGTGGGAAAAGAACGATAAGGACGGCGTGCCCCTCGCTGCGCAAAATAAATGCACCTCAAATTAGCTAGCCTCCATATGAGAAAAGGAATGATTGAAATGTAAAGGCAATCGGGCAATGACTTACATTGGATGATAAGGCACGAGAACCACTTCCTTCTCCTTATTCATCAGCATGAAATTTTCGATGTACTCCCTAGCAGTTTTAAGTTCATAGTGACCGAGCGACAAGAACGACTCATGCATGTAGTATGGATCTGCCACCGCGATTTGCGAGATTTCCTCTCTTTTGATGACAAAGCTCATATGGAGCGCAAAAAGGCGGACGATCGTAAAATCGAGGCGCCTAGTGAGGAACATCTCAAAGATGTGATCAAACCGCAGGAAGAACACTTCCGCAGGCGCCGTGTCGACGTAGCCCATGCCCGGAGGCACACGCACCGCATAAAGTGGATATCCTAGATCCTTCGATGCGAGAAGGCTTTTCTCTGTCGATAGTACATGGTCGTGCAGTCTCCTGAGATCCCCTGATATGCTCTCCAGCGGTTTCGGCGGGAGGATCGGCTCGACCGCGACATGGATCAACGCCGTACCTTTCATCGGTACACGGTCTGCAAAACCGGTTGGCGGAACCGACTTGCTGCTAGAAGCATTGAAAGCCTTTTTGGCAGCTAAGTCTTTCCTATTCGGTCTCTTCCTCGGCTTCTTCTGGGGGAGAGGTTGTGATGAGCCTTTCATAGCGCCCTTGATCGCCAACCCAAGTGTTGACGGGCTGAGCAAGGGTTGTTCATGCTGGTTTGAGGCGGCATCTAGAGGCGTGTCCTGCAAGGGTTGCACGAAGAGAGACTTTTTGCACTCAGACCTAGGATGCTCCTGCTCCGACAGAGTATCCATCTCCTCGTCCACATGCTCCTTATTGGCCGAGTCATATTGCGGACTCATCATTTCTACTTCCTGATTAATGAAGGCGGTGTTGAGGAATTGCATAGGGTCACCATCCTCGTCCATGTCAGCATCCATTGCTTGCTGGAGCACGGGGGAGAAATCACGATCCACTCTGCTTGGACCGCCTTCCTCGTGTCGCTCGCCGCTCTCACCTAGCATAACAGGCGGCGCTAATAATTGCGGAGGCGGGGTGGTGGTGTTCATACCTTCTTGGGGATGTGTTGTCGTTGGTGTGGTCATCACGGCGGCCGACTCGACACGAAGAAGACCCTTCGGCCATAGGATGAAATAGCCCTTGCAGTCTGCAAGCCGCTTAGGGGTCTCGTCTTCATCTCCCCCGAGTTGTACCGGAGGAGCCAAATCCTCGTGGCCCGGTTTGACACTCGCCACGGAAACCTTGAAAGTGGTATTGGGCATCTGCATGGTGTGGATCATCCGATCCGTGGGATTTATTACCGTTGCCTTTCCCACATCCACTGTCTGGCCATTGATCATGTATAGTAAGGTGCACGGGGTTCTCTCGTCCTGCGAAAACATGTCTACGGCGTCAGACATCCAAAAGGCAACGAAAAAGGGATATATTATAGATATGTTGGTGTGACACGTAATTACCGTGAGGGCGTCGAGCTCAGCCAAAGGCGAAGGCCCACCTAGCACGCCAGAGACAGAGGACGGGCTGCTATGAGCGGCTAATGGAGCATGTCCGGATGCGAGAGCAGGCCCCGCTGGTGCGATGTTCACCGATTTGCTCCCGACGAAGCTTCCACGGGGAAAATCCGCTGCCTATTTTCCTGGATTTTGCTTCGTCCACTCGATAACAGCCGGGATCAAGGATGAAACCGAAGCTGCGAACTCATCTCTACAGGCAGCTAAAGCTGCATTGACTGCCGACTTGATCATCTCTTGTTTGGTCGCTTGTTCGGTCTCAGCTGTTTTTTTCTCAACCGCAAGCTTCACCTTCTCGTCGATGTTGACCTGACTAAACTTCCTTCTCTGCCTTTTGGCCTCAGGGTCCTCGTGGTAGTAGTGCTTCCACTGGGCACCGTCTCCGACGCCGTGCACACGTCCATGCTGCGGCCGAGTGTCCAAAGGGAGGCCCTTCATTATGTTCAAGGCCCGGTTGAGATGGGTGTCCCACTTGGGCCTCATCGTCGACTGAGACGATGAGTCGCTTTCGGCATCAAGCTTGTGTTGCTCTTTCTGCGAAAGAAACGAGGACCATTTACAAATGTTACTACAACGTGTATTCTGACTTGATGAGAAGCTAATATAAGGTGGAAAAAAAATATTACCAGTAATCTCATCAATTCCCTCGTGGGCGCGTCCGTGGACCAAACCTTTTTCTTCGAGTCCCACTTGTAGCGGGCCCTGATGAAGTCATACTCCTGGGGGTGGGTGAACTCCACCAAGGGGTCTGGGATCCCCGCGGCTTCACGTTCCGTATCCTCCTTTTCCCATATGGGCCTTTTGCCCAATGTAACCACGGCTTCCGAGGCGGTGTTTCCCCGTATTCCTTTTCTGAAGCCCCTTGAATTTCACGGACCTAAGCTTGGCTTCGTCGGTAGCGCAAGTGTCCTTGAATTTTAAGAACTCAGCTTCCGTAAGTGATGGATTGTCGCAAAAATCTTGGACAAAGGTTTGTTCTTCTCAATCAATCGTTTCACCCTCACTTTCCACGCGGACAATGCGTTGCTGAACTTGACCATGGCGGCGGCGTTTATGTCAGTCATGGCATCATCATCCTATGGAGTTTTGCTCTCATCCCGATCCGGGAACTTGAATCTGTTGTGCAGCTTCGTAAGGAGTAAATGTTCCATATTTGGTATATTCCTCAATTCATAGTCGTTGATGCTCGCGGTTTCCCGTAGGATGCATCCGACTTGGTTGCCGTAGCACCTGCGAGCATCCGCTGGCGCTATTGGCTCGAATTTGCCAGCATGCACCTCTGTCACTAGCAGTTTCTCGGTGCCGAGCTTGTTTGGTTTTCGTACCCTCTCCTTCTTCTTATTTGCTGGTTCATTAGCGGCTTCAGCGCCGCCGGTGTCGGTGGCGCCGGTGTCAGTGCCATCGGTGCCATCAGTAGTGTTGTCGAACTCGATTTCGGCGTCCGTCGCACTAGCGGCATTTGGACCTTTGTCTCGTAGCTGAGAAGACATATGGTCGAGGAAGGCGTGTTCATGCTGCTGGTAGTCAAAATCTTCATTTGCACCGGCTTCGTCGTTGGTCGACATGTTTCCTGCGATATATTTAGTCTCCAAGTTTAATTCTCAAACTATAAAAAAGGACTAAATACCGTCCTATCAAATACCGGGCACTCGATATGTCATACATTGTAGCACAAGTCATGTCGAAATTCACGGTAAATTTCGGCATGACCTTTGCTAAAAAGTGGACATATCGGGAACCTGAAATTTGCCGGAACGGAAATAAATCAACATTCCGGCAAAACATAGGCCCCTCGGATCCCTGCATATTTTCAACATTTTCAACATTTGCAGAAAGAATGAAATATCAATGCATTTTCAACATTTTCAGAAAGAAAGAGTGAAATATCAACATTTTCAACATGTGGTCATGGTGGGTGCATCCAAGCCAGTACTGGGCTGCACATGTGTCACCATTTCTTCATCTCAAGTGATGCTTTGACCATCAGTTTTATTTGAAAAGAAGACATATAAAAACAGTTTCTTCTTTCCTTTGCTTCAGAGCTGTTGGTACTCAACTCAACCCCTCTTCCAAGACTTGGAAGTAGCTAGTTTTCAGCATACATACATAGATACATAGTTAGACGGACCTAGCCAAGCTTTTGCTGGAAATTAAGAAGGAAGTGACAGAGGCACAACAAGCAAGGACATAACAAACTTCTTTGCTGAACATATATTCCGATTGAGCTCTTCACATTGCCATTACCATTGTGCACTGACCAGGCACTTGTTCAAAAAGGATGACACGGCGCTGGTGGACAAGCATGGTGGTGATATCACAAGCAAGGAACAATGGAGGACCCTCCTCAACGTCATCCTGATTCTGATCTTCGTGGGCAGAAACGGGGGCGGGGGGCTTACCGAGCAGATGCGAGGCGACGAGGGCGGGGAGGCGAGGTCGGCGGCGGCGGCTTGACGACGACGGCGGCCGCGGAGGCGAGGCGACGAGGGCGGGGAGGCGAGGTCACGAGGGCGGCGGAGGCGAGGCGACGACGACGGCGGCCGGGGAGTTCGACAGGGCGGGACAGATAGAGGGGAATGAAAAAAAGAAGGCCTGCCCGACCGGTTTATGTGGAACTTAGCAGTAGCGGGCCCTTTAAGGGCGCGCTACTGCTACGTTTAGCAGTAGCGCGCTCTGACAGGACCCGCTACTGCTAAACCTTAGCAGTAGCGCGCGCTATCAGGGCCCGCTACTGATATTTCTGGCATTTTTTCCCTCTTCCATTTCCTTTTTAATTTTTTTTACTGTTCTGGCCCCTTTTTTATTTTTTAACACGATTTGACCCCGTTTCAAATTTTTAACAAGATCTAACCATTTTTAAACACGCCAATCATCGTGGCGTGTCTACTCAACATAGAAACGCCATAGGCCTCGGCGTGTCTACGTTGCATTTTTTTTTGCAGAACACACCCTATCTTTATATTTAACACGCGCATGTACCCCTCTCCAAAAATAAAGGGAGAGTCGGAACTCGAACACGGGACCTTTTGCTAAGCACGCCATGCCTCAAACCAACGCGCTACAAGGCACGCGCGCATTTTTTTCCCTCTTCCATTTTCCGATACAATTTATATAATGTATATTTAACAGGAGCAATATATAATTTGACCGATCGATAACGCGGTTAAAGTGCAAGTATACAAAATAGATACATATATAGATTACAACACACATTTAGTTTCTCAGCGTCAAAGACGTTTCTTAGTGATTAGTTTCTTTCCTTTTTTGTTCGTTTCCGAATAATTTAGGCCCTCGTTGTGACTTTTCCTTTTCCATGGAGTACGATCTTTCATAGGTAATGTAGTCTTCATTCTTCTTTTGACATATGCTTCGTCGTCGTCGTCATCTTCCATCATCGGGTTGTCGTACTGGTCATAGTCTTCTATGTTGGCGACTCCATCCATTCCGACGATGTTTCTTTTTCCTCTCCTCACGACAACACGGCTGGGATTGCTCGGGTCGGTTATGTAGAAACATTGTGTCACGTGCTTAGCGTGTATCCATGGCTCATTTTTGGCTATGACGTTCACGGTAGAGCTCTTGGTGTCGGGTATAGACATAGTAGTGAAATACCGGTTTTCTCTTTCGACATTCTTAGCCCATCTGACACGGAACATCGTCGCATTGTGTAGTCCAGAGTAGTTAAGCTCCCAGATCTCTTCGACCCTTCCGTAATATCTTTCAGTTGAGCCGTTGTCGTCAGCCATGCATTCTATCATCACCCCCGAGTTCTGGAAATCACTTTTCATATCTCTGGCCTCCGTATAGAACGTGTATCCGTTTATATCGTATGCCTGATAGGTGAGGAAGTTGACAGCAAGGCCATGTGCTAAGGCGTATATGAGCAATGCGTCTGTAGACCCCTCTTCCGGGGGATTGGCAAGAACATGCTCTTTGAACCAAGGCAAGAAAGTGGAGTTGTGCTCTCTAGTAACTTCGGCGTCCGTCTTGCGTAGGCCCTGGTCATGGTACTTCTTCGCAATGGTTTCTTTGTGCAGTGTCACGAAAGGTTCTACCACGTCAAGATGTTGTAGCACTACTAAGTTTGCCCTGTCAAAGTCATTGCGTCGATCCGAGTGGTCGACATGCAGTTCCCTCCGACCGTTGGTGTGACCTTATCCTCCGAGCCTCCCATGGTGCTTGTTAACGGGCAAACCAACAACAGGGACGTCGTCATCTCCGTTGCTTAGATAATTCTCGCAGAAAGAGATGCACTCTTGTGTCAGATAGCCCTGTACGATGCTTCCATCTCGTCGGGACATGTTACGAACGAATCCTTTGATGACCCCATTCATCCTCTCGAACGACATCATGTTGTGCAGGTATGATGGGCCAAGGTCGATGATGTCGTCCACAATGTGGACACACAGATGCACCATGACGTCAAAGAACGCGGGCGAGAAGTACATCTCAAGCTCACATAGTATGACAACAATCTCTTCATGTAGCCTTGTGAGCTGTTCGAACTGATCGACTTTCGAGAGATAACATCGAAAAAGTTACAGAAACCAGTAAGCGTGTCACGGACGTGCTTGTCCATTATCCCTCTAAGGGCAACCGATAGTATCTGCGTCATCATCACGTGACAGTCATGAGACTTCATCCCGCTGAACCTTTTTTTCTGCATATCTAGATATTTGCTTATCTTCCCACAGTAACCGGAACTAACTTTTATTCCGGTAAGACACTTGAAAAATTGATCGATCTCCTTCGTATTGAAGGTGAAGCAAGAAGGGGGGCAATATTTCTCTTCCTTCTTCTTTACTTTTTTGCCCCGCCTGCTGTCCCCCGCCTTTGTCTCCGTCTCTTTCTCGGCCGTTTTACGGGGCATGTGGAGATCTGCCCTTATTTCCAAATCTTCCAAGTCTCTTCTTGCCTTCGGCCCATCCTTCGTCTTCTCCGGCATGTTCATCAGTGTGCCAAGCAAACTCTCGAGAACATTCTTCGTGATATGCATTTGATCAAGATAATGAGGTGTATCGAGTTTGGGCCAATACTCCAAGTCCCAGAAAACAGACCTTGTTTTCCATACCTTCAACAGCTGCTCCGGTTTTTTCATCTTTCCAGGCGCGGGGCACTCTTTCCAGTTTTTCAGCAACTCATCAATTTCGGCGCCGCTCCTCTTATGTGGAGGTCCTCGATGCTCAGCCTCACCATTGAATAGATCTCCACGGTTTCTCCACGGGTCATTCTTCTTGAGCCATCTTCGATGCCCCATGTACACGATTTTCGCAGACCCACCATCTTTCGTTAGCTGCTGAGACGTTGTATCATCCATGCACCTCGTGCATCCGCAATATCCATGGCACACCTGGCCTGATACATATCCGTAACCGAGATAATCGTGCACCGTCGTTAGCACTGCGGCTTTCATATAGAAATATTCTTTTTCGAAAGCGTCCCATGTCTTGACTGGTGATTTCCATAACATTTCTAGCTCCTCTTTCAATAGCTCGAGATATAGATTAATATTATTTCCCGGCTGTTTCGGCCCTTGAATCAGAATGCTCATGTGTATGTACTTTGTCTTCATGCACTTCCACGGGGGAATGTTGTACATCCATACAAACACGGGCCATGTGCTATGGTTGGTGTTCTGCTTGCCAAACGGATTCATGCCATCTGAACTCACGCCAAGCATGACGTTCCTTGGATCAAGATGAAATCCATATTCGGCGTTCAACGCTCTCCACTGGCTTCCATCCACAGGGTGTCTCATCTTCGGATCATCTCCATCATCGGGCACCTTCCTGACCGCGTGCCACCGCATGAGCTCATCTTCCTTAGGATCTACGAAATAACGCTGCAGACGAGGAGTGATCGGAAAGTACCATACAACTTTCTGAGGAGATTTCTTTCCGGACTTCTTGTATCTATCAGCATTGCACACCGGACAACTGGTTTTTTCTGCGTTCTCGTTCCGATAAATGATGCAATCGTTGATGCATGCATGGTATCTAATGTGCGGCAGATCAAGAGGGCACACAATCTTCTTGGCCTCATTGATACTAGTAGGACAAAGGTTCCCCGGGGGAAGAACTGTCTTGTTTAGATACTTGAGATGATCATCGAGGCTTTTGTCGCTCCATTTGTTTTTAGCCTTCATCTTTAGAAGTTCGAGCGTGAAACTCAAGCGGGTCACCTCAGGAGCGCAACCATCATACAATGGAGTCTTCGAGTCTACCTCCAGTTGCTCCAACTTGGCCTCCTCTCTAGAACCAGCTCTGTCGCTAGTCGTCTTCTTGCGAAGCAGGTCTCGAACATGAGGGCCCCGCACGATTGAATTTAGTAGCGATGAAGGATCCGTCATGTCCGCATCTTCTCCGTCATGTTCGGTCTGATCTTCTCCGCCATTACCATGTGCGGCCTCTTCTCCGCCGTCATTTCCAGCGCCCTCTTCGTCTTCGGATCCATCAATCATCTCGTCATCCGCTGCCATGGGGTTATTGGTTGCACCGTCGATATCGTCATCATCATCTTCAGTTATCCATCGAGTATAGCCATCCATGAAACCATATCTAAGCAGGTGCGCCTTCAAACGTCCACCCTTAAAGGGGTCCAGCCAGACGCCTTCTTTGCATTTTCGACAAGGACATAAAATCTCCTTTTCATTTTTTTCAACCATGTCGTCCACTGCAAATCGCAAGTATCTATCCACCATCCTTCCACAGACCTTCATGGTCGCCTACGAGTTATACAAACAAAAGATTATAACGACATGCATATGCATATCAAAGTCATACAAAAATTCGGCATGACCTTCCTAAAAATAGGACATATAGAGTTTGCCCGAAATTCGCCGAAACGGAAGTAAATCGACATTTCGGCAAAACATAGGCAAACTCTCATATCACACACCAATACACACACACACACAAATATTTTCATTGATGCAAAGCACAATTTTTTACTCACATCTCATGCATCCACGTACCTAGCTAGCTGGTAATTAATTAAGAGAGAGAGAGAGAGAAAGTATATACCTTTTGTTAAAATATCACACTTGGGAGAAGCTTGCACTAGCTAGTGAGGGAAAGGAGACAAAGGTGAGAAAGAGAGATAGCTAGATGCATTTATGCATGATATGTGGTGGTGGAGGAGGAGCAAATTAGAAGGAAAGAGAGAGATATTTCATTAATGAAGATGGTGTGTAGTGCATTAATGGAGATGGTGTAATGCATTAATGGAGATGGACAAGAGGTAGGAGAAGGAATGAGGAAGAAGCAAGTGAGGGAGAGAGAGGAGGGGGAGGGGGATTGTTGGTGGAAAAGGTGGCTGCTGCGCATTACCAGTAGCGCCTGTACCGCTACGGCGCTACTGGTAAAGATAGTAGTAGCGGGCTTTCCACGGGGGCGCTGCTACTAAAACTTGACATCTGGGTTTTGTGGGGACCACCTTTACTAGTAGCGGGTCCTCACATGAGGCGCTACTGATACAGGCATATCAGTAGCGCGCGTCCATGTAGCGCGCTACTGCTAATTAGCACTAGCGCCTGTCTTTGAGGGGCGCTACTGTTAAGCCTCTACCTATAAGCTTTTCCCTAGTAGTGATTCCTTTTGGATTGTTTTAATTATGCAGTGAGGATCAAGATTGCGTGCTCATCTGCTTTTCACCGCAACACTCGCATGCCGTGTATTTAGACTCGGGGAGTGTGAAGAAGAAAGATTACAAGTATATCATGAGAGTTTTGGATGATGCTCTCGTCGGCTACATAAAAGCCGGAGGCAAGATCATGAAGCACAAGTTCAGGAAAAATCAGCATGGCATGAACATGTTCAACCACGTAACGCAGTTCCCGTGCGTCAAGCAGCCGGCTGGCAGTGTGAGGGATCCGTACTACGCCCTTCATCACATGAGGGAAATTGTACAGGAACAACGCAACCTTACGCTGCCAAGTCATCTCAGAGCGTGGGCCGAAAGGAAGGCGGAAATCGCCGATGCAAATCTGAAGGAGGAGTTCTTTCACATCCAAGCGCAGATGGCGACTATCATCCGTCATGAAGTACAAATGAGGGGGTCGATCTTCCACTCGAACATTGCACCATCCAATGGGGAGATAGAAGTCCGCCTAAAGTCCCTGCGTGACACAAGGCCTTTCATGACGAAAGAAGGATGCCGCCCATTCCCCGAGCCGAGTCAGAACAATTGAACAATTTATGTTATATATGCCCTACATGTAATTTGGATGTACTCTTTGTGTAGTAAATGGTAGTGTCAAATACTATTGGTGCTCTTCGTGTATAAAGGTCACTGCATGTGCATTTTTATGCATATGTGCATGCTTCTCGCCATTGATCGACTTGCTTTAAGTTGTTGATAAGAATAGATGCTAGATTGCTTTGTTCTCCTTTGGTATGAATTCATATGGATCTGACCTCTAAAGCTTTGTTTTGTGCAGGTTGAAGAGCAAACAAGATATGATGAAGAAAGTAGCTTTCGGTTTTCAATAATTGTTGGACTCATTGTAATTTTGTGATGGATGTAATCTTGTGAATCTTGTTGGCCTCTAAACCTTTGTAAATCTTTGTAATAAGAATTATAATGCAATTCTTTTGTATCAACAATTGTTGGCCTCATTGTTATATTGTATTTTGCATTTCTGTAATATAATAAAAATATCTGTAATGTTTTTATTCTTTTCTGTAATTCTTTTTTTTTGTTTTCTGTAATTCTTTAGTGGCGCATTTTGTCTGGATTTAGTGGCGCACTGTGAATGCGCCACCCCTAAGGAACCTTAGGCGTGGCACATATCAGAATGCGCCACCCCTAAGAGCTTAGAGGTGGCGCATTCTGAGATGCGCCACGCCTAAGGGCCTTAGGGGTGGCGCATCCAGAATGCGCAAGGGCCTTAGGGGTGGCGCATCCAGAATGCGCCACCTCTAAGCCCTTATTAGTGTCTTGTAGTTAGTGGCGCATCCCTAATGCGCCACTAAATACAAAAAATGGCGCCACCATAAGGGTATTCCCTAGTAGTGTAAGAAAAGAAAAAGAACAACTCACAGTTAAAAGAATAAGCATGAAAATCCTATGAGGAGTTCTAGTTCAAGCGGAGCGTGTATCTCTCCCACATAAAAGAGTAAGTTGGGGTCTAACTTGTTACTACAGCAAACAAAGCAAAAACAAACCTAAGAAAAGTAAAGAGCGAGACGCTCCAAGTATAGCACACAACGCATGAAGTGATAAAAATATAGTGCAACAAGAGACGAACTGATAATTGTTGATGAAGAAGGGGATGCACGGGGGCATCCCCAAGCTTAGACACTTGAGTCTCCTTGAATATTTCTTGGGGGTGCACATGGGCATCCCCAAGCTTGAGCGTTTGACACACCAAGATCTTCTTTCATCACCTTCCATCGCGCACTTGAAAACTCCCTTCATACATAACTCATTGTAGACTGATTACAGAGGTTAGTACCCAACTAAAATAATTTTTCCTCTGCAGGAAATAAAGATAAACTTGAAGAGATACTGTTTCTCAAGATTTCCAAAAAGTTTTAGCAAAGAAAAAGCAAGCTTAAGGTTTGCAAAACGAAGAAAAGGCAAAACAGGACATAATCTGTGAAAAACAGACCAGCAGGTAGAAACGAATTCTTTAGGGGTACTTATGCAACTCAAATCAAAAAACTCAGAACATACGAAAGTTTCGTAATTTTATAGAGCACGCTGTGTAAAAAAATCAGCTCAAAAAGATGAATTGGTATTTTTATGTGATTTTTCTAGCCACGAGGACAGAATCTGTTTTCTGGACAGCATGTCACAACTTTCACTTCCCTTGTCGTATGAGGTTATAAAAGGCAGAAAGCTTGAAAAATAAAGATACAATGGTGTTGCTACAGTAGTAACAATCATCAAGACCACTAAGAACAGAAGAAAAGCAAAAAGAAAAACCTAAATTCGTTGCAAACTGCCTCCCGAAAGCGCTTCTTTAAAGCCATTAGCTAGGCTTAATGCAGAAGATCAAGTTGTATCCATTGAACTATCATCACGATCATCAAAAAGCTCTTCAATAGTACAACTAGTCTTAATAGGTTTCTCAAATAAAGGACGAATGAAAATGCTTCTTGGAATAAAATCAAAAGGAGGGAAATCAATTGGAGTTTCATTAAAGTTAAAGATAGGTGTCTCCTCCAAACTTTTCACCGTTTCAACTCTCTTGGCAATGGGTGTGTTCGCTTTAGCGCGAGGAACCTTGGGGACGTAAACGAACTTAGGTTCCTTCTTTTCCGGAGTTTCATCCTTTTTGGTTTTGATTGAGGAAAAGCTAGTTCCTAGAGTTTTAATAACTTCCTCAATCTTTTATATCCTAGAAGACTTCTCATCAAGGGATTTAATAGTGTCCAAAGTGTTGACAATTTTGTGCATGGAGTTATCTAGCCTATTCAAATTCCCTTGAATCTTACGATCCAACTCATTCACCCTATCGATACTTGGCATCTCTAGCTCTATTTTTTCAAGTTTTCTCATAATGTGAGCTAAAGTAATGTCCTCCTTAATACTAACAACTGGGAGACTTCCAACAAGATTTTCAATAACATTAAGGGCTTCCCAAACTGGGGCCTCTATGAAGTTCCCATTGATAGCAGTGTCTAAAAGAAAACTATTCCAAGAAGTGATCCCAACATAAAAATTTCTATGCAAGATAGTAGTGGATTGCTTCTTGGTGGCTCTTTTTTGAGAATCATTAATTATATACCAAGCATCTTTCAAACTTTCACCACCTCTTTGAGTAAAGGTAAGTACTTTTGCCTCACCAAAAGCAAAAGGACCAGCCATAGTGGTAACTACTGACAAGGTAACATGTATTTTTGGTATTTTTGATAAGGGACACAAAAGTAAAAACTAAAAGGTAAACTAACAAGACTAAAAAGCAAAGATAAAAGATAGTGTGCAACTCCCCTATCTTGTAGACTGGAGTCCTTGGCAACGGCGCCAGAAATTAGCTTGATACGGTGAGGATAGTTCTCTCACTCCTCGTTGGTTACCCCAAGTGGAAGGTGAGATGTAGTGTAGCAGCAAATTTCCCTCGGTGAAGATACCAAGGTTATCGAACCAGTAGGACTCCAAGAGATACAATAAGGTGTCAACGGCGCCAGAAATTAGGCGCTTGACGTGGACCTGCACACAGCAACAAATAACTTTGCTCCCAATGAGTACAGAGGAGTTGTCAATTCCTTCGGCCTTGCTGTTTACAAAGGATCAACGCAAGAGATAATAATAGTGGCAACTGAAAGTAAAGACTGAAAGTAAACTAAGGATGTAAACAATAACGTAAAGATGGACCGGGGTCCCATGATTTTCTCTAGTGATGTCTCTCTCCCAAAAGACGATAAAAGTGCTAGCGAGGTAAACAAATCACAGCTGGGAAATTGACAGAATTATGAAGGCACCGCAATGCTAACTATGCTGCAAAGAAAGGAAGGGCTCAAAAGCAATGGGCAGTACGCCAAGGTAAGTAGACCGAGATCCAACTACATCTACTACGAATCATGCACCTTGAGATATCTATCCATGTAAGGCCCGATATGCGGTACTGTTCCAGACCTAGATGTTTCCATCCAGATCCGGGGACGAAGCACATATCGGTCCCACCGCGACATATGACAATGCCATATGCCCCGGATTTCCAACATGATACCACAACATTATAGATACAAGGATACAACATCTCATACAATCGGCATACAACTGCCTTATTACAATATAACAGCGGAAGATACATGTCTGAGTACAAACTACAATCAAATGCCTAGTGGCAAAGAGAAAAACATCGATCCCCATAACCACACGGGTCCAGGCCCTCCGCCGGGATCCGCCTAACTAGTCGTTGTCGAGTCTCCACGTGAAACGTCGATCACCGTACTTGTTGTCGATTAAGAACCCTGAAAAGAGTTTGGGTAGTATCATGAGTACAGAAGTACTCAGCATCCAACTGTAGTGGTCAACTAACCCAGCAAGGACTTCATCACTCGTCATTCTAGGACAACTAGTAGTTTACGGTAAGGATGGGGTAAGTGGTGAGGTTTCTGCCGCAATAGCATTTATGAAGTGGCTAATGATCTAGAGAGTAAGATAAGAAGCCAAGCATTCGATGAGGAATCGCCTCCAACAAGTCTGCTATCCACCTACTTACGCAAGCATAACACCTATCCTATCTTTGTCCTCCTCTTCGCATCCCGACGAAGAAGAAGCAGTCAAGGCACACACATGTTGAACAAGCTATATTAAGATTATCTCGGTTATTGTTGTCTATGAACAAGGAGTAAGTACCAAGTCGTCCATAACCGTGGACACGGCTTCTCGAAAAGATTTAACCCTGCAGGGGTGTACCAACTCCCCATTACAAGGCTCCGCACGCACGCCCATCTCTCTCAGTTGCTACCCATCACAGGCAACCATTTTATGATTTAGTTCCAAGAGATCCGAAACGACGGGTCCCTCTAACTAACAACGAACAAATCCGGGTGGCCCCCGGGGAGTCGACACCCAATCCTAAAGCCGGCCACGCTCTCGGATCGGACTCTTCCGTATGACGCAGGTCGGATTGCTTATTAATCTCACATGGGAAACCGGGTCCTAGCTGATCGGGTGGACCAACAGAGAAACCATGTCTCCACTGGCCCAAGTTGTTTTAAAAGATATCTGCTAGGAGCGACCCGACAAGATATATATGCATGTTTTCAAATGGTAAATCAGCTTGGGCCACCTCTAGAAATGTTTGAAGCTAGATAGGTAAGAAAAGGGGACCCCATAAAATCCCACACACGGTTAGGCACGCTCAGTCTTAAAACCAATACCCGGAACTCGGATCCTAGGTGACTCGAATGGAACAAAGCGTCGGGGCGGGATAGCCTAGACCTTCCATCTTTCGTCGAATATAGTCAACATTATAATAATCATATCATCAACAACAATAATAATAGTGTGATAGCCCAAACCAAGGAGTGACAGGGTAACATCGTAGCATCCTAAGCATGCATACTAAGCTGGGGATGAGCAACGAGCAATAGTAACATAGCAGTACATGGTTTGCTGGGAGCGGACATGGCTGTATCGGTTTAAAAGAGGTTGTAAACATGTGGTAGGATCAAACATCGAGCCTATCCTAGACTAGCATGCAAACCGCTGGTTGAAATAGAATGGATCATAAGTAATGTATAGTCCTTGCCTGTTGATAAGTCGGGTTCCGAAGGTGTAGTTGATCGCAAGCTCGCATCGTCTCCGAGAGGTAGCCGCGGAAGCACACAAGACGATAAACACTGGAAAGCAATCAACGAGCAAGCATCTATTACTACGAAGCAAACACGATCAAGCATCAACAAGAAGGCAACACGAGACATCGCACCTACCGTCGAGAGCGGTTACTAACAGGTTAAGTGGGGTATTCGTCACACACGACGATACCGCACATTTACGATGGTTCAAGTTGTTTAGCTACACAAGGTGAGAAAAGGTTATTAACATGGCATCTCACTCAAGCATGGCATAGCACACAAACATGGCAAGAGGTGAGGCACAAAGTAAACTATCTAATCTAGTCATTTTAAGTGGGGGTAAAACCTACACATGCCAACTATTGCGGACCCCACGATAATTATTGCATTTGGTACTGTTTTGCCCTAAACATATTTTTTTATTTTTTATTAGCAAGAAAGTGCAGCAAAAACACAATCTACATGCAATTCTAATCGAGTTACATATAAAGAACATTTTAATCAGAGCAACGGTTAAAAAGTTATGGCAATTACAGTTTACAGTGGCAAGTAGTAATTAGCAGGCAAACAGCATGTAAACAAAGTCAAACATGGCAACAAGCAACATTTTATTAAACTACATGAAAAACTAAGCAACTTTCATGTTTAAAGCGACGTGATCCGAGCTATGAGGTAAAAAATATAGCTACCACCACATCGCAACAATTAACAGATAAATAAAAATCCCAGAAATATAAAAAAACATGCACTGGGCCGAAATCTACTAGGCCCAACAGAAAATAGAAAAAAAGAAAAAAAAAAGAGAAAAAAAGGGCGCCTCACCTCTGGGCCGAGGCCCAGCTCGGTTGGGAGGGCGCTGGAGGCGCCTGGGCCGCGAGGGAATGGGCCGCCTGGGGCGCGCCGGCCCGTGTGGCGACCGAACGGGGCGCTCGCCCTCATCCTCGTCCTGAGCGAGACTGCAGGCGGCAGCGGCGCTGCAGCTCCTCCGGCGAGGGGAGAGGTGGTGCAGAGGGTCCGAAACGGGTGCGGCGGAGGCCGGGGTCGCCGGATCCGGTGGGTGGCCGCAGGGTGCGTCGACTGGGGTGGCACATAGTTTTGAGGCGAAATCCACGGCGGCGGTTCGAGCTCGTGGCCGGGCCGACCATGGCCATGGCGCCGGTGGCCGACTTCCCTGCGGGAGGAGGAGAAGGGAGGTGAGGGAAAGAGAGGAAGGGGAGGGCGCGCTGCCGGGCTCACCAGGAGGCGGAGCGCGGCGCGGCGGCTCGGCTCCTCCATGGACGGCGGCTGCGTGAGGAGAGAGAAGAGAGGAGGCTGACGTGGCACTCCGGGAACCCTCCGATCTGCAATCCGACGACTCCGAGAGAGTCCAGGGCTAGGGTTTCGAAATTGGAGGGAAAAATTGGGCAGATCTAGCAAAGTGGAGGGGGTGGCTGCAATTTTTGGCTAGGGAAACCCTAAGTGGGGGTGGGAGAGTGGTGGTCTTTATATAGCCCAGGTGGCTGGTAGTTTGCAAAAACATCCCCGGTTTTTCTCTCGCGCGCGCGGTGCGCACGTTTCTGACCGCCGGGGGTCCGCGGTACCTCCGATTCGGGTAAAACTTTCAACTGCGCGATCAGCACGTCGAGCCGGTGGCGTTCACCTCACGCTGAAACCATTCCGAGAAAACTTTCTGGTGCGCTATAAAAATATCCTGTTTACTTATTAAACGGGGTTTTTCGTTCCGTTGGCTACGGCTAGTCTAGTGCGGGTTTTCGCGACGGTGGTCGGGTGAAACCCGGTGTCGCAAAGGTCGAGTGTCAAGGTGGCAAGGGTCAGTCTCCGTCCGGTACAAGATAAGAGGAGGAAAATAATCGTCGATCGATAAATCGGGGATGCAAACACCGCAAACAAATCAGACAATCAAACAATTCACACCGAAAATAATTTTTTTAATTTTTGTGAAATCTGGGCTGTTACAATCCAGAACATCTCGCTGGTATTAAGTTGCGAATCCCACCCAAAGTGTAAACTCAAAGCAACAGACAACTGCATTAAAAGAACTTTGCGTAAAGTAAACAATCCTTGCACCCCGCGGATACAAGCACCATTGTTTTATCCCTGGTGGGAACAGCCCATCCCCTGGTCTCATGTTTCTGTCACTCAAGCTAGACATCAAGGGGCTGAACCCACAATCAAGCATAACGCTCCCTCTTGGAGTTGCAACAAACTACTTGGCCAAAGTAAAATACTGCAACGGAGAACATGCAAGAATTTACTCAAGAACAAAATATAAAAGAGAAGAACCAAATATATTACTCATCACAATCTGAACATAGTCTCATAATCCATCAGATCCCAACAAACTCAGCATAGAAACAGCAGAAATTACAAAAGTGCCTCGATCATGTGAGGCAGCTCACGAGGTCTCGAAAGTGGAAGCACAAAGAGGGGAGAGAAGTACATCACATAGCTACTGGTCACGGACCCATGGTCCAAGGGGGACTACTCACGGTACATCTGGGAGGCGTCCATGGCTATGGATGGTCTCCCGGAGGGGGTTCCTCCTCCCGGTAGGGTGCCGGGGCAGCTTCTCCAGGCAGCCCCGATCTAGAAACGGCGGCGGCGGCGGTACAGAGGCGAGTTAAAAGAGATCGATATTAGGGGTTTCCACCCCGAGGGCTAAATATAGGTGGAGGGGTGTCGAGGGGACCCACAGTCCAGCTCGGAGGCCCCCGGCGCGGCCTAGGGTGGGGCCGCGCCAGGGACCCTTCTGGAGTCCCTGTGGTGGCCCCCCTCCGCTGCCTTGGTGATTCCGGAATCTTCTGGGTCGCTGATTTTTTATCTGATTTTTCTGGATTTTTTGGAGCACTTTAAATGGCCGGAAAACCTGAAATACAAAAACAGCAGAAAACAACAACTGGAAGCTGGGTGCATTGGGTTAATAGATTAGTCCAAATCTGCTCAAAAGTGTATGAAAGTTCAAGAAAATCATGGCAAAGTCACACAAAACATGCATGGAGCAAGCAGAAATTATAGATATGTTTGGGACGTATCACCGTGCATCCCCTTCTCCATAAACAATTATCAGTTCGTCTCTCGTTTCACTATATTTTTATCACTTCATGCGTTATGCGCTATGCTTGGAGCATCTCGCTCTTAGGTTTTTTTTTTAGTTTTCTTTAGCTTTGCTTGTTGTTCATAACAAGTTAGAACCCAGCTTTCTTTGTGTGGGAGTGAAACACGCTCCATTTTCAAAATCTAGAACACAACATAGGATTCTTCATGCTTATCTTTGCTGTGTGTGTTCTTTATCTTTTCATAGCTACTGCCATGTTTAGCTCTTAGTTTTCAAGCTTATCTTTTTAAGAGCTTTTTTTTAGTTTGTTGCTGGAACTCTCTTGAGTTTTCATGTTTATCTTGTTTAGAGAGTTTTCCAGTTTCACTGAGTTTTGTGTCTTGTCTTGAAGTAGGTAATTGAGGTTGCTATTCTTTTGTAGTAGTAACTTACAATAGTTTTGAGGTATTGCTTTGAGTAATGTTTGGACTTTTGGTGTCAAGAGCTTTAGCCTATTAGTGATAGATGTCGTATTTTGGGAAATCCATGTTTATTTTCAAAACTTACAAAATTAGTTGAAAACTTTAACTACTAGATGGATCACTACTCTTTGGACGGATCGAATATTAGAGTACACTCACGTACCATGAGTCGAGGATGCGCAAGGATAACCAAACCCCCATACACTCCTCCTCGGGGTACTTGTCTCTTTGTGAAACCTCCTTATTAGATTGAGAGTTACCGATAATAAGTACATGAGTTCTTCCGACTAATGTGAGTATTCGAAAGTTGACACTTCCACCTTCCCATATTTTTCTAGCCTCTCCTGTGTCGTGCATTGCTTTCTTCTCACTCCGAGAGTTGGTGTCCACCTTCGCCGGTACATCCAAACCCTTGGCATGATACGCTCTGTCATCATAAATCCCCTTATATCCTTCCTCAAAACAGGCACCATACCTACCTATCAAGCAATTTCCATAGACTTTCCGAGATATATTGCCATGCAACATCCATCTTCTCATAACTTGATCTTGATGTCATACATGCTACTTGCTTGATCGATGAGCCGCATGCTAGTTGGGCATTTCCCTAATCATTGCTACATGACGCGCTAGTATCATTGCATATCCTGCTACACTGGCAGAGGCATACATTTGCATACATCATAATAGTTACATCTTCTTTATGATTTGAGTACTTTTGTAAAGTGTGAAAGATCTTCTATACTTTTTGTAATATATAGAGTGTTGCCCCTAAAGTGAGGAAATGATCCCAAAGTGGAAAAATTAAAAGATCCCAAAGAGGACAAAATTAAAAGATCCCAAAGAGGAAAAATGAGAGAAATAGAAAGAGCCATTGAGGCCACCAAAAAATACAAAAAAATAGAAATAAGAGAAATAAGAAATAAAAAGAGAGAAGGGGGCACACTACTATTCCTTTTGAGAGATCCACACTCGTACTCCCTCTTATATCTTGTACTCCATAGAGATTATCATTTATGCATATAGCTATGTGGGGACCTTCACACTGTAGAACTTGGCTTGTATATTCCAATGATGAGCCTCCTCAAATGAGCTCTAGGTATTCTTGAGCAAGCAAGTTGGATGCACCCCCACTAGTTCCATTGGAGAGCTTACCTTAGCTCATTTGTGCATCCGTTGCATAGCAATCCCTACTCCTCACATCATATCTATCATTTGGCTTTCTCTCGCCTACGATTGTCCTCATTGATGTGAGCCTTTCACACCCTTTTGTCTTCCTCCTCCACCATATTCTCTCTTTGCCATCCTAAGTGTCAACTTTCTTGCTTACGCTCATCCATTGCATGAGTGCTCAAAATATCGAATAGGAGTGGATCATTTTTACTTGTACCTGGCTAGTGGTCTGGGGATGAGTCAAGATAAGATTCCAAAGAAGACCAAGTGTGAAAGTTTAGTAGATTGAGTTCTCAACACAAAAATACATTTTTCTCTCGTAATCCCTATCCCCTTTCTTCCACGCAAACATCATTTGGAGACATTCGAGTCACGGACAGCGAGAGCTCTTGCACCTTTATGTTCTTACGTTGCTTGTTTCAATGCTAAATATAGACTCTTGCCTGTTATGACTTGAATTGAATTACATGCCTTGATTGTTTTACTTAAAAGTTCTTATATGGTTGGTAGCATGTCACCACAGAAATTATGCTTGTTATCATTTACCTACTCGAGGACGAGCAGGAATTAAGCTTGGGGATGTTGATACGTCCAAAATGTATCTATAATTTATGCTTGCTCCATGCATGTTTTGTGTGATATTGCTATGATATTGATACACTTTCATACACTTTTGATCATATTTGGACTAACCTCTTAACTCAGTGCACCCTAGTGCCAGTTCTTCTTTTCTGCTGTGTTTCTATTTCAGGTTTCCCCCATAATAAAAGTGCTCCAAAAAATCGGGAAAATCAGATAAAAAATCAGCGTTCCGGAAGCTTCCGGATTCACCGAAGAAGGGCCAGAGGGGCCCCACCTTGTGCCTAGGCGGCCAGTTGGAGCGGCCAAGAGCTTGGCCGCGCCGGGAAGCCGCCTAGGCGACTGGTGGCCCCCTTGGTGCCCCCCTTTGGCTCCTATTTATTCTCCCATCGCGAAAACCCTGATTCCAGACCCCTTTTCTCCAGAAGAAATTCCGATCTCCGCCGCCATCGCCAACAAGCTTCGGGGGATCAGAATTCCTGTGTCGGCACCCTACCGGGATGGGGAAGTTCCCCTGGATTCATCTCCATCGACGTTGCTTCCTCCCTCCATGATGCGGGAGTAGTTCTTCCTCGGGGCTGAGGTTTCTACCAGTAGCTATGTGGTCCTCTCTCTCTCCCATGATGTGATCTTGATTGTGATCATAGGCTATGTTAATCTAGGATGATCCCATGATGTTTTCCCTTCTTCTATGTATTGGATTGATGTACTCACGTGATCTTATCTAGTATAATCCACGAGACCATGGTGACAACGGTCTATTGGACATGCATTAGAAGAATATTTTCATGAGTGATTTCCTCTTTTGTGTGTGGATTGAAGATTGAGAGTCTCTTGGTGCTTGTCTTTGACTATCCTTTAGATATTTTGTGGTGATTGTGGTACTCTCTTTGGATGGCCGCGGTGACATTGGGAAATCCATAGATGAGAACTACGAACTCTGAGGTGTGCTTTTGTAGCCCTACACAATTATCGTCCTCTCTTGACCACAAAGGAATGGCCTCCGAGTACGTCTCCATTGCATGTTTTATGAGGAATATCGTGTGATTAGACTATGTCAATGTTGTTGGGAGTTGCCAGTAGTGAAAGTATGAAGCCTAGGCCTTGTTTCCACCATTTCAATGTCGTTTGTGCTCACGTTTACCACTTGTTTCTTTGCTGCACTTTTTATTACAGATTAATATTACTTCGTTTTTCCACACCTATCACCTATATTTTTACCATCTCTTCGCCGAACTAGTGCACCTATACAACTCCTAGTTGTATTAGGTGTGTTGGGGACACAAGAGACTTCTTGTATCTTAATTGCAGGGTTGCTGGAGAGAGACCATCTCCAACCTCTACTTCCCTGAGGTCGATAAACCTTAGGTCATCCACTTGAGGGAAATTGTTGCTGTCCTACAAACCTCTGTGCTTGGAGGCCCAACATAGTCTACAAGAATAGAAGTGTGCGTCGACATCACCCAGCGGCCCACTAGCTTCCACGGCCTAGCGCGCCAGATTGGCCCAGCCGGTCCAGATCCTCCCAGGTCGTTTTGGGCCGAAAGCCCACTGGGTGAGAATCGGCCCGAGATCTCTCTTTTTTTCCCTGAGAACCTGTAATTTTTGCTAAGTCCCTGTAATTTTTGCTGGTGATGCTGTTTTGGGAATATATTTGCGATTAAACCGTAGCCCAGATCACGATGCGCCCAAAAGGAAAATTATTGAGTTCTGTGTGTACCTCAGTTCATCTTTTGTGAGAATTTTGATATTAGGTCATATTGATGGTGCAAATCTCTGTTGAAGTGGGCATCAGACTGTTAACTGCTGTTACTTCCTATCAAGTGATGTTGTTATTATTTTATTACAAGTTTGATTGATGATTGTGACACATCCATGAGGCCTATGCTATTAATTCTTGTTGCATACTGTTAAGCATCATGTCTACTTCAAACCTATGCATTCACATGTCATATTTGCCTGATGCATGATGTTTGTTTCATCACCCAAAGTAGTAACCTTGATGACATGCGTTGTTGTTTATATAAAGTTGCTACTTTGCTGCCTTGTATCTTTTTAACTGTGCATCCTATTGAGCATTGCAATATCTCATTTTGATCTATGCCATGTCTATTTCCATTATATGTATTGCATTGTCATGTTTGAATTTCTGGTCATAGATATGTTTAGCTCCAAAGTTGTTATGCTGCTGTTGTTGACAGCCACCTCTGTTTTTCACTAAGTCGGTAACTTTCCGATGCCATGTTGCATGCTTAATATCTTTTGATCGGTTATGCCTATGACCTTGATTCTTGTTTGTACCTGATCACCATCATGCCTACTCCGTGCTCATATATTGCTATGTCATGTTGCTGCACTTTTGCATATAGCTTTAACCCTATTTGTACAGCATGAAAATAACAGTTTCTGCCCTGTTTTCCTGATTTTCACTAGTCCTTGATCAGGAATGTTTTATAGCTTTTTGTGTTGCTTATAACTAGTGAACCTTGATGCCTTTTTGCATGATTCCTTTTTCCATGCCATGCCTGCCATGTCTACTTTCTTTTCATATCATTTTTGTGCATGTTTAAAACCTTTTTCTTGTTTATTTGTTGCTCTAAAGTGTGCTCCCTGATGTTAACAGCATGTGTGCATAACTTGTTTTGCTTGTATCTTTTTAACCGTAACTCCATTTGGAGTGTTCTTTACATGTAACTTGTTAGAATTTCGTGTACTTTGTGTCTATGCTATTTTTTGCTGCTGTTAACCAACCTAAAATATGGTTTAGGGCAGAACAGTACCAAATCCTTTAATTGTCGTGGGGTACTTAGTGGGTGCCATGTTTAGGTTGTGCCTCACTTAAATTGACTAGCATAGATAGTTTACCGTATGCTTCACCTCTTGCCATGATAGTGTGATATGCCATGCTTGAGTGAGATGCCATGTTAACAACCTTTTCTCATCTTGAGTAGCTAAACAACTTGAACCCTTGTAAACATGCAATATCGTCGTGTGTGACGAGTACTCCACTTAACCTGTTAGTAACCGCTCTCGACGGTAGGTGCGATGCCGTAGTGTGTTGTCTCGTGTTGCCTTCTTGTTGATGCTTGCTCGTGATTGCTTCGTAGTAATAGATGCTTGCTCTTTGATTGCATTTTCCAGTGTTTCCTTCTTGTGTGCTTCCGCGGGTACCTCTCGGAGACGATGCGAGCTTGCGATCGACTATGCCTTCGTCTTCGTCTTATCACCAGGTAAGGGGGAGCACATATCACGCTTATAAATTTCAGCTCACTCGCGCCTAGGTGTACGATAGAACGATTGCTTGATCCTACCACTTCCTATTCATGTCTCTCAAATAAACCCAGAAAGCCATGTCCTCCACATCCCAGCAAACCTTGTTCGGCTATGTTACTATTTCTTGCTGCTCAGCCACTGCTGAGTATGCATTCTAGGATGTTATCAACTTTTATACTGCTAATCCTTGGATTGGGCAATCACATTATTATAATGTTGTGGATGATATGATTATTATAATGTTGACTATATTCAACGAAGGATGGAAGGTCTATGCTATCCCGCCCAGACCCTTTGTTCCATTCGAGTCACCTAGGATCCGAGTTCTGGGTATTTTTTTTAAGACTGAGCGTGCCTAACCGCGTGTGGGATGCTATGGGGTCCCCTCCTCTTACCTATCTAGCTTCAAACATTTCTAGTGGTGGCCCAAGCTGATTTACCATTTGAAACCGTGTGTGTGTGTCTGTTGGGTCGCTCCTGGCAGATATTCTTTAAAAACAACCCGGACCAGTGGGCACATGGTTTCCCTGTTGGTCCACCGTTGACCGGCGAGGGCCCGGGACCTCACGTGAGGTGTCCCGGCAACCCAAACCCTGTTGAGACGGAAGAGGCCGATTCGAGGGCGCGGCCGTCTTTTGGATTGGATCTCGACTCCCCGGGGGCCACCCAAATTTGTTCGTTCTTAGCTAGAGGGACCTGTCATTTCGGATCTCTTGGGACTAAATCATAAAATGGCTGCCTGTGATGGGTAGAAACTGAGAGAGATGGGCGTGCGTGCAGAGCCTTGTAATGGGCGGTTGGTACACCCCTGCAGGGTTAAATCTTTTCGAGAAGCCGTGTCCACGGGTATGGATGACTTGGAACCTACGTCTTGTTCATAGACAACAACAATTGAGATAATCTTAATATAACTTGTTCAACGTGTGTGTGCCTTGACTGCTTCTTCTTCGTCGGGATGCGAAAGGGAGGACAAGGATAGGATAGGTGTTATGATTGCGTAAGAAGATGATAGCAAGACTTGTTGGACGCGATTCCTCATCGAATGCTTGGTTCTCATCTTACTCTAAAATAGACCGTTAGCCACTCATATATTGCTAGTGCGTCTGTGTAAAAGCCCAAATTTCACAAAAAAAAAAAATTTGTTTTCGGTGTGAATTGTTTCATTGTCTGATTTGTTTGCGGTGTTTGCATCCCCGATTTTCCCCCATCTTATCTCGTACCGGACGGAGACCGACCCTTGCCACCCTAACACTCGACCTTTGCGACACTAGGTTTCACCCGATCACCGTCGCGAAAACCCACACAAGACCAACCGCAGCCAACGGAACGAAAACCCGTTTAATAATTAAACGGGTTATTTTTATAGCGCACTGGAAAGTGTTCTCGGAATGGTTCTAGCGCGAGGTGAACGCCGACGGCTCGACGCGCTAATCGCGCAGTTCGAAGTTTTACCCGAATCGGAGGTCCTGCGGACCCCCGGTGGTCGGAAACGTAAGCACCACGCGCGACAGAGAAAAACCGAGGATGTTTTTGCAAACTGCCAGCCACGTGGGCTATATAAAGACCACCACTCCCCCACCCCTTTCTAGGGTTTCCCCTAAGCCAAAATTGCAGCCAACCCCTCAAAATTAGCCCCAATTTTTGAAACCCTAGCCGCAGATCTGAAAACTGCACCTCCAGGCCGTCTGGACCGTCAGATCTCGCGATTCGACGGCTCAGGGAGTGCCACGTCGCCCTTTCTCCTCTCTCCTCCAACCCCTCTCCACCACGCCAGCTCGTGGAGGCCGAGCCGCCGCCGCCGTCTCCCTCCGGGCACCGGGGTGCCTCGCCGCCGCCCTGCAGGTCACCATCTCCTCCATCCCGCGCCCTTCCTCCTCCTCTCATGTAATGCCCCCGATCCGGTGCTAACTCGAGTTAGTCGCTTTCGCGTCCCGCTCAAGTTAGTAGCGCATAAAAGGCCAACGACTCACGACACTCGCACTCGTGTCGCTGCCGGATTCTCGACAACAGGTATATGAACAAGGAACTTAATACTAAGACATAAATATATAGAGTCCAGAGCATACATCGCCACTGGAATTTATTACATCATCTCAGAGGTCCGTGGACCCAACAGTACATCATGCAACAAGCGGAAGACAATCACGACCGAGTACGGTCAAAATCCAAATTGCCCTAGAGAGGGCTGCACATAAGTAGTCCACCCACGAAACGTCGGAACCCAACTAAGGACCTACTGAACGAAGTCATCCTTGTCGTCGTCCTCTGGGGGCACCTCCACGAAGTATCGTCCGGTGCTCGGGTCGAGGTAGTAGTCCACTACAGCGGCCGATCAGGCAAAACAGTAAAAGCACAAAAGGAAACCAAGGGTGAGATTATATCATTACAGGATAACTGACTCCCTACGGTACGACAAGATAAAGTTAAAGGTTGCAGCCACACTAGCATATATGGTGGCTATCGTTCTATTAGAGAAAAGGTAAGATCCAAGACTACATGTGACATCGCGTCATAAGTCTGCTATCCACCTACGTACGTCAAAAATAACACAACCTGGATCTTCTCTCGGTCCCCCTGGACGAAGAAAAGCAACCAAGGCATTCACACAGTAGGCAAGTTTTAATTATGATTTCAAAGTCATGTTATTCTATGAACAAGGAGTAGGTCTCGAGTCGTCCATAACCGCGGACACTGCTTTTCGAAAAGATTTAACCCTGCAGGGATGTACCAACTGCCCATCATAGGCTTCGCATGTACGCCTGGTTTCCACTTGGCTAGGTAAGCGCCTGAAACTCCGGAACGTCAGAGTCCCTCCAACTAAGACCGCACAATTCCGGGTGGCCCCCGGTGAGTCGACACCCAACTCAAAAGCCGGCCACGCTCTCGAATCGGTCTCTACCTTATGACTCCAGGTTTGGATTGCTGGTTAAATCTCATATGAGACCGGGTCCTCAGCCGGTCAAGGTGGGCCAGCCAAGGAACAAGTCCTCCTGCCCCAAGGTGGTTTGTAAACAACTGGGGTACCACCAGCACACACACGTTGCAAATAGTAAATCAGCTCGGGCCACCACTAGAACTGTCTGGAGCTAGGTAGTCAACACCCCATAGAATCCCACACACAATTAGGCACGGTCGTCAAGAAACACAATACCCGGAACTCGGGACCTAGGTGACTCAAATGGAACAAAACACCTAGCGGGAACAGCCCGGTCTCCCATCATTCGTCAAGTATAATTAACATCATAATAATAATAAATATCAACCAACTTCTTTAAATAACATGATATCCCAAACCATAGCATAGGGTAAGCAGCAAGTTTTCCTACTCCTACTAAGCAATGGCTGAGCAGCGGTAACTTAGAAATACAATGTTTTGCTGGGATGTGGGGATCATGGTTGTTTGGTTTTTGAATGTGGCATGAGCAAGTGGATAGGATCAAACAAATGTTCTAGAATACAGCTAGGCAGGTAGGCAGAAAGGTATCAAGTAATGGTATAAATCTTCCCCTTGCCTGGGTAATCGGTCGTCGAAGTAGACGTAGCAGGCTCCTCGGGCTCGGTGTCGGAAATCTCCACGTAAGTCTCCTCAGCAGTCTCAGGTGCTAACGTAAAGTACCGGCAAGGAAAAAGGCACACAAGTAAGCAATGGGTGCAATGCGCAGGCAAAGATGGTATGATCAAGTTTAATCGACATGATGTGACCCTATCTAGTCAGATTTAAATGAAGGTGGTGACAACACGTCAACAACTTCATATGCAATTTATCTACGTAAAATGGCTTTGGTCTTAGCCTTAATTTGGTGTAAGTAACATGGCAACATGACATGATCAACAATGCAATTAACATAATTAATTACAACATGAAAAGTAAAACATCGATTCCGGAGACAGAGAGATGTCGATGTACTTGACATCGGAAAGGTGCAACAAAAGAAAGGAACCCAGCCACATTACCATGACAATATGCTAGGGGCTGGTTTGATGAAGAAAATATTTGAAGATGATATGAAAAGAACTTGGAATTGAACAGATGACCAAGACTCAACATGCACTGAAGTCGAAAGAAGGCAAGGTCATGCAAAGCAGGTTTGACATGGTTAGGTGCTTCACACCATGTCCACTTGAGTTGCACAAAACATCACATGGACATCACCATTGGAATCCCTGCATTATTCTACCCCAAAACCATATAAGGTATGGCTCCATTTGAATTTGCAAAGCACGGTTGCAGATTCAAATGAATTCAGGGGCTTGAGTGCAAAGTTGCACTACTTGCATTTCAGGAAAAAATCAAATGTAAAAACCACTGTCACCATGTTGATCCTTGGGAAAAACTACCCAAAAGTCATATATGGGTTGCCACATTTGAGTTTTGGGAAGTGGTTGCAAAAACAAAAGAAAAGAGGGGCCTATTTGTATAATTGCCAACATCACAAAATTTTGAGGGGGAAAATAGTAAAATGGTCATCACTAATGTTTTCAGTGGGTCAAACTACCCCAAAAACATATATGGGGTGCCCAAACTTGAGTAGAAGTTTAAAAACAGATTTGAATTTGAAAACAAATTCAAATTTGAATTTAAACAGAAAATAAAAGAAACGGAAAAGGAAAAAGAAAAAGGCACAGGCCACATGGGCTGCCTCGGATACCAGGCCCAACCTCTCTCTCCCTGGCCCAAACAAGCAAGCCCACTCGGCTGGAGAAAGAAATTCAAAAAAGAAAAAAAAAGCCGAGCCCACTACTGGACCAGGCCCACGGCCTTTCTTCTCCTCCTCGGCCCGGCCTCTCTCTCTGAACTCCGCGCGACACCTGACGGACTGAAGAAAAACAGGGGCTTCTCCCTAAACCTGACGACGGCGGCAAGTTCAGACGAGCCCCGCGTCGTGCTCCGGCCACGCTCTAACGAGCCCCGACATGGAAACCCGAGAGGGGACATCGGGCTACACCTGCGCACACACCAAGCACTCCATCTCCTCCTCTCCTCGCCGGAATCCCCAAGGGAACATCACGGCGGCGATCGGTCATCAGGCTCCAGACTGACAGACGCAAGGTCCCAACTTTGGGCGACCCTTGCGTCGCGTGCTCTTCGTCTCCGACCATGGCATCACGCCCCACACGAAGAGGGTACATCCACGAAGCCGTGGGTACCATTGACCCGGCCGGAACCTCGCCGGAGCGGAGGCTATTGACCTCTGAACCTGTTGGCGACACTGATGCAGACCGCAGCAGGGTTTAGACACGGCGTCGCACACTTCTACACGGGGAAAAGGCCACGCTTTGGCTGCCATACGCGTGCTCTCGGCAACCCTGGAGCACGCGCATATACGACCCCAACACGGCCCGGGCACGGGGTGCTCGAATTGGCCACCGGCGACGAGCTCGCGCGGCGGATCACTATTGCTACCGGCGCCAGAACCCTACGCTGCACTACGGGAAAGATGGGGAACACAAGCTCACCATGAGGGGGGTTGGAGACTGCTCGCGTGCACTGGAGGGGAAGAAGACGCGGCGGCCGTCGACGAGGAGGAAGGGGTCCGCGGTGGAGGGCTCTGCAGCGAGGTCGAAAGGTTCCACCGTGCGACAACCTGGAGATGCAGAAGGGGACACGTGAGCTCTTAGACCATGGAGACGAGCGCACGGTCTCAACGGCGTCGGGACGGCGGCGAATTGCAGATAACCTCACCGGGGCGGAGCGGAACAGGACAGAGGAGGGAACCTCTCCCGGCGGCGGCGAGGGGGAAGTGATGGGAGGAACGGAACCCTAGGGGGCTCCTGCGGCTCTGGGGGCGGCTTATATGGAGGCTGCGGCCTCAAGCCACGTCGGCAGGCGTCGACGTCGACGGCCTCCCGCCGGTGTGAGAGAAGACGGGGAGGGGACCTCTCCACGGTGGAAAGGCGATGCGTCCCCTCCCTCGGATCTTGATCGCGCGGCTAGGACTCGTCCCGCGTACCGCTTCGCTGGCGGAGGCTCAGGTGGGCTGCGGACAAGGGGAGGCCCAAATGGGCCGGGCCTACTGGACTGCCTCCAGAGAGAAAAGAATAAAAAAAGGTTTTTTCCAATAAAAATTAACAGAAATTACCAAGAGTTTTTGTGGCCAATCCACAAAAGGGAAAAACATATAAAAATATGTTTTGAAAACCTTGGAATATTCTCCATTTTCTAAAATTGCTTTGACCAATTTTTGAGCAAGTTAAATCTTGGGGATTTTGAAAATTGCAAACCACTTTGAATTGTGGCCTACAATTATGGAGTTGGCAAAAATGTTTCAAGGCTTTTGAAAAGCTTGGGAAGGGGAAAGAATTCGCTATTCCAAGCTTGGGGTCAAGGAGAGCATGCATGCAACATTGAAAAATCTTCAAACACCCTTCTTGAACCATTTTGGATGCAAAATCAAACAAACCAAATGGGCTCCAATCCCAATGCAAATTTAAACCACCACATGAAATGTCAAACTCTATCATCATGCCAAGTTACAAAGTCATCAGACAAAGTACAATATCATGTTGATTTCTTATTATTGCAAATGGGCTGTTACATCTCACCAGCCTCCCTCTCCTCTTGTAGCCGCGCCAGGAGCCGTAGCCGACATGGTCGCCTTGAAACCGAGCTCGAGGAGCCCGAGCTCCCTGTCTACTCTCCGAGCCGCCCGGCGGACCTCGCCGGCGTCCGCCCCGGCTCCGCTGCCTCCGAATCCACTCGCATGCGTCGCCCCTTCCACTGCCGGAGTAGCCGCACCGCCGCTCCGGATCGGGCTCCGCCGGCAAACAGCCGCCGCCCCTGCTCGATCTAGCGGGGAGCGAACCGAGCCGGTCCGGCCAGTGCCGCGTTAGGCCGGCCTCCCAACTCACGGCCCATCCGGATCCGCCTCCCTGGCCCAGTTCGAGCCGCTGCCTTCACTGCTGGCCAGATGGGCCTCGGCCCACCATGTGAGGCCCTCTTTTTTTCTATTTTATGTTTTTTTCCTTTTTATCTATATTTCTGCTAAGTCCCTGGTAATTTGGTGTTGATGCCTGTTTGCGCCGTAGTTTGCGAGTAAACCGTAGCTCGGATCAAGTTGCGCCCAAAAGGAAAATTGCTTAGAATTGTGTGTACTTCAGTTCATCTTTTGTGAGAACTTTGATTTTAGGCCATCTTGATGTTGTTAATCTCTGTTGAAGTGAGAATAAGACTGGTAACTGCTGTTAATTTCTGTTAAGTGCTACTGCTGTTATTTTATTGCAAGTTTGCATGATGATTGTGACACATCCATGAGACCTATTGCATTGATTCTTGTTGCATACTGTTGAGCATCATGTCTACTTCCATTATATGTATTGCATTGTCATGTTTACATTCCTGGTAATAGTTATGTTTAGCTCCAAAGTTGCTATCCTGCTGTTGTTGACATCCACCTCTGTTTCACTAAGTCTATTACTTTCCGATGCCATGTTGCATGCTTAATATCTTTTGATATGTTATGCCTACGACCTTCATTCTTGTTTGTACCTGATCACCATCATGTCTACATCATGCCCATATATTTCTATGTCATGTTGCTGCACTTTTGCATATAGTTTTTCTCCTGTTTATACAGCATGAAAAAACAGTTTCTGCCATGTTTCTCTGATTTTCACTAAGTCCTAGACCAGTAATGTTTTATTGCATTTTGCTTGGGCTATAATTAGTTGTTCATGATGCCTATTTGCATGATTCCTTTTTCCATGCCTTCCCTGTCATGTCTACTTTAGTTGGATATCCTTTGTGAGCATGTTTGCATTTATTATCCTGTTGATGCATTGCTCTAGAGTGTGCTTCCTGATGTTGGCAGATTGTGTTCCAAACTTCTTTTGCTTGTATCTTTTTAACCGTAACTCCGTTTGGAGTGTGCTTTATAAGTAACTTGATTAGTTTTTTGTGTAATTTGTGATTATGATATTATTTGTTGTTGTTAACCATCCTAAAATATGGTTTAGGACAGAACAGTACCAATTACTTAAATTGTCGTGCGGCACTTAGTGGAATGCCATGTTTAGGTTGTGCCTCGCTTAAATTGACTAGCATAGGTAGTTTACCTTGTGCTTCACCTCTTGTAATATTCGTGTGCTATGCCATGCTTGCTTGAGTTGCCATGTTAACAACCTTTGTTGATAACCTGTATCTAAACAACTTGAACCATCGTAAATGTGCGGTATCGTTGTGTGTGACGAGTACTCCACTTAACCTGTTAGTAACCGCTCTCGACGATAGATGTGATGCCGTAGTGCGTTGTCTCGTGTTGTCTTCTTGTTGATGCTTGCTCGTGATTGCTTCGTAGTAATAGATGCTTTCTCGTCGATTGCCTTTTCCAATGTTCCCTTCTTGTGTGCTTCCGCAGGTACCTCTCGGAGACGTTGCGACCTTGCGATCGACTACACCTTCGGTTTCGTCTTCTCATCAGGTAAGGGGGAGCATATATCATCTTATAACTTTCAGCTCACTCGTGCCTAGGTGTAGGATAGAACGATTTCTTGATCCTACCAATTTATATTCATGCCTCTCAAATAAACCCAAAAAGCCATGTCCTCCTCATCCCAGCAAACCTTGTTCGACTATGTTACTATTGCTCGCTGCTCAGCCACTGCTTAGTATGCATGGTAGGATGTTATCAACTGTTACCTCCTATTACTCCTCGGATTGGGCTATCACACTATTATATTATTGTTGATGATATGATTATTATAATGTTGACTATACTCGACGAAGGATGGAAGGTCTAGGCTATCCCTCCGCGACGCTTTGTTCCATTCAAGTCACCTAGGATCCGAGTTCCGGGTATTGGTTTTAAGACTGAGCGTGCCTAACCGCGTGTGGAATTTTATGGGGTGTCCTTTTCTTACCTACCTAGCTTCAAAAATTTCTAGTGGTGGCCCAAGCTGATTTACCATTTGCAAACCATGCATATATGTTTGTCGGGTCGCTCCTAGCAGACATCCTTTAAACCAACCAGGGCCAGCGGGGACTTTGTTTCCTTGTTGGTCCAACCTGTTCAGCTGAGGACCCGGCCTCATGTGTGAATTACCGGCAATCCAAACATGCGACAGACGGTAGAGACCAGATCGAGAGCGCGGCCGGCTCCTGAGCTGGATGTCGACTCACCGGAGGCCACCCGGATTTGTTCGTTGTTAGCTAGAGGGACCTGTCGTTTCGGATCTCTCGGAACTAAATCATAAAATGGTTGCCTGTGATGCATAGCAACTGAGAGAGATGGGCGTGCATGTGGAGCCTTGTAATGGGAAGTTGGTACACCCCTGTATGGTTAAATCTTTTTGAGAAGTCGTGTCCACGGTTCTGGACGACTTGAGACCTACTCCTTGTTCACAGACAACAACAACTGAGATAATCTTAATAACTTGATCAACGTGTGTGTGCCTTGACTGCTTCTTCTTCGTCGGGATGCGAAGAGGAGGACAAGGATAGGATAGGTGTTATGCTTGCGTAAGTAGTTGATACCAAGACTTGTTGGAGGCGATTTCCTCATCGAATGCTTGGGTTCTTATATCACTCTCTAGATCGTTAGCCACTTCATAAATGCTAGTGCGGCAGCAACCTCAACACTTACCCCCATCCTTACCGTAAACTACTAGTTGTCCTAGAATGACGAGTGATGAAGTCCTTCCTGGGTTAGTTGACCAGTATAGTTGGATGATGAGTACTTCTGTACTCATGATACTACCCCCAAACTCTTTTCAGGGTTCTTGATCGACAACAGGTACAGTGATCGACGTTTCACGTGAAGACTCGACGACGACTAGTTAGGCGGATCCCGGCGGAGGGCTTGGACCCGTGTGGTTATCGGAGCGATGTCTTTTTCTCTTTGACACTAGGCAATTGATTGTAGTCTGTACTCAGACATGTATCTTCCACTGTGATATTGTATTAAGGCAGTTGTATGCCGATTGTATGAGATGTTGTGTCCTTGTATCTGTAATGTTGTGATATCATGTTGGAAATCCGGGGCATATGGCATTGTCATATGTCGCGGTGGGACCGATATGTGCTTCGTCCCAGGATCTGGATGGAAACATCTAGATCTGGAATAGTACCACATATCGGGCCTTACAACTTGGTATCAGAGCCTTACTGACCGTAGGATCCCTTTCCTGGCCGAAGTCGAGTGTAGACAAAAACTATGTTTTAGTTACTAAGTTAGTTATCAGAGAGTAGGAATCTTTTTACTCCTTACCCTTGCTCTGGTCAGGATAAGTGTCGTAAGTGTTTTATTCTCGCCTTATCCCCTTCAAACTCTAGGATCTCGAGTGTGTGCAGTATCGAAATCTTTACAATGCCTTGCTTCAGCGTATTTTCTCGATTCCGATCTCAGGTTGGCAATTCCTGTAGTACCTTTAGCTTCTCCGATTTCGGATATCGTCTTGGTCATCCGTTGCCATCCCTCCTTTTACCGGTGTTTTTACGACTTGCGTCGAAATCACTATCCCTTGATCTGGTTTTCGCGGTTGTTCTTCCTCTTGACACTGCCGGTTTCGTTTTTCCGACGATGTCGTCTCTCTGCGGAAATTTATCTCAACGGAAGTTCGACGTCGACATGGAGCAGAGTCCCTTGTTGGTGGTGTTGAAGACCTTCGTCTCTCTTTTCTCTCCCCCTTCCCCTCTCCCCCAGATCTTCCTGGATCTCGGGACGAGATCCCTTGTTGGTGGTGTTGTATTGTAACAGCCCAGATTTCACAAAAATTAAAATTTTTGTTTTCGGTGTGAATTGATTGATTGTCTGATTTGTTTGCGGTTTTGCACCCCCGATTTATCGATCGGCGATTATTTTTCACCCTCTTATCTCGTACCGGACGGAGACCGACCCTTGCCACCCTGACACTCGACATTTGCGACACCGGGTTTCACCCGATCACCGTCGCGAAAACCCACACAAGACCAGCCGCAGCCAACGGAACGACAACCCCGTTTAATAATTAAACGGGTTATTTTTATAGCGCGTCGGAAAGTGTTCTCGGAACGGTTCTAGCGCGAGGTTAACGCCGCCGGCTTGACGCGTTGATCGCGCAGTTTGAGGTTTTACCCGAATCGGAGGTCCTGCGGACCCCCGGAGGTCAGAAACGTAAGCACCGTGCGCGAGAGAGAAAAACCGGGGATGTTTTTGCAAACTGCCAGCCACCTGGGCTATATAAATACCACCACCCCCACCCCTTTCTAGGGTTTCCCCTAAGCCAAAATTGCAGCCACCCCCTCAAAATTAGCCCACATTTTCGAAACCCTAGCCGCAGATCTGAAAACTGCCCCTCCAGGACGTCTAGACCGTCAGATCTCACGATCCGACGGCCCAGAGAGTACCACATTGCCCTCTGTCCTCTCTCCTCCAACCCCTCTCCACCGCGTCATCCCGTGGAGGCCGAGCCGCCGCCGCCGTCTCCCTCCGGCCACCGGGGTGCCTCGCCGCCGCCCTGCAGATCGCCGTCTCCTCCATCCCGCGCCCTTCCTCCTCCTCTCACCAGCCTCCCTCTCCTCTTGCAATCGCGCCAGGAGCCGTAGCTGCCATGGCCGCCTCGAAACCGAGCTCGAGGAGCCCGAGCTCTCTGTCCAGTCTCCACACCGCCCGGGGGACCTCGCCGACGTCCGCCCCGGCTGCGACGCCTCCGGATCCACTCGCCCGCGTCGCCCCTTCCACTGCCGGAGTAGCCGCACCACCTCTCTGGATCGGGCGCCGCCGGCAGACAGCCGCCGCCACTACTAGAATCAACCAATCTACCTTGAGCACAATACTCTAGGTGAAGGGGCAAAAACCATAAGGAAAGGCTTTACTTAGTGCTTGCCCTAGGTAAAGTACCCTAGGTGAAGTATAGACGGGGAAGAGCTCTTTCCCTAGAGTGCTTGCATCAGCCCAAGGGAAAGAATTACTTTACCTAGAGGACCTGGCCTTAGGGAAAGTTTACATCAGATCTCAGTGCAACGTGGAGAGTTCACTTCACCTAGAGGAGAAACTCTAGGGAAAGATTGTGGGGCCCACAACTTGAATTTTTGTGTGTTCCCATGAATATAAATATTTTTTGGAAATTTATATATAACATATTCATGCCTCTCAAATAAACCCAAACAGCCATGTCCTCCACATCCCAGCAAACCTTGTTCAGCTATGTTACTATTGCTCGCTGCTCATCCAATGCTTAGTATGCATGCTAGGATGTTAGCAATTGTTACCTCCTGTTACTCCTTGGATTGGTGACGGGGATAAACCCCGGCAAATCCCATGGTCAGGGACCCTGGGTTAGTCATAGAGATGGCACAGGTTGGACGATACTCGTCGGCTAACAGGAGAAGCACTTCCGTCTTGATATTATTACGTGAGTGGGAGATTAAAGTGGAGGCCAAGGCAAGTTCTCACAAGGCAAGGATAAGTAGATGCGTATTGAGTTGTCTGGGCGTCTCCCCTCCCAGCCTTTATATATTAGGCCAGGTCTCGGGGAGTCCGTGCTAGGTTACAGTAGATGGTTTCCTAGTTCCAGTCTTGCCTTGTACGCCAAGTTGCACCTTCCATATTAGTCGCGGACTCCTACGTCGGTGCCTAGCTAGGCCAATTGTGGGCTTGCCGTAGCATCCCGGTGGGCCTTCTATCTTCACACGCACCAGGTAGCCTCATTATTGGGGAACGGAGCAGAAAACAATAATTTTTCATGACCTATGCGTCCCGAACCCAAGACCTATGCTATGGTGATGCAAGTAACGGAGGGAATTGGTCACATACCAGTATGTAGCCGTTAAGCGGGAAACATTCCCGCGTGAACGTGGTTCATGTAGTCGTACCAGCAATCCCCGATGCCGCGCAGATCCAAGATGACTTCTGACGCGGCTAGGGGAGGTGGGCTCCCTCCCTTGGCGCCTTGGCCCAAGGGGGAACTCCCTCCTTCCCCTAATGGGCCTCTTTAGCCCATATGCCTTTTAATTCATTTTTAATTATATTTAATCATATTTTAATATTTAATTCTGTTAATTAAATAATAAAACATATTTAAACATTATTAAACATTATTTTGAACCTTTCAAAATATCCAGAACAACTTCCGGCACCTCCCGGAACAATTCCGGTGTTCTCTCTTATTTCACCGATGATCCCAAATCAATCCTTATTGCGTCGAATACCCTTAAGAGCGACACCCTACGGTTCGGGATACAGCAGACATGATCAGACACTCTCTGACCAATGACCATCATGTGGGATCTGGTTACAATCCTTGATGAGCCCCTGCGCTTCCATCGAATTAACTTCATCGTTTGAACCGTTAACGTTGAGTCCTGATCCCTTTGTCATATGGTACTTTGTTTGTCCGAGGTTTGATCGTTAGTATCCAATATACCTAGTTCATTCTCGTTACCGACAAACATGTTTACTCGTTCCCGTGATATTACAACCCCGTGACCTAGTCACATGATTGCGTAATCTTTATGATGTAATATCACCGAGTGGGCCCAGAGTACCTATCCGTCACTCGGATGGACAAATCCCGTTTTGATCTATTTGCATACTCATCAACATATCTACTTCGGAATACCCAAGATACACCTTTATGGTTACCATGTTTCAGTGTAACGGTTAATGCACTCAAAGCATCCTGGTAGATAGCAATTATGTATGATCATCACGGTCTTAAGGATCGGGTCACTACGTTTATAGTTATCGCAATGTTGAACTATGTGACTGGATCACATTGCAACACTTCTGGTGGGTGTGTGTCCATCATGTCATTCTCCCAATGACATGACCCCATTGTCAATAGACTGTTCACATCTCATGATCAGGAAACCTTGATCATCAGTTGCCCAATGGACTAGTTTACTAGAGTTAACTAGGGACCTGGTTTTTTGTATACCACACGTGTATTAATGTTTCCGCTTAATACAGTTATAGCATAGTATAAAACTTATTAGGAACTAATGGAATACGCCAATAAACATATTTTATTTGCCTCTAGGGCACATTCCCAGCAGTCTCCCACTTGCACTAGAGTACAAATAATCTAGTTGCATTTTTCTGTGGATCATAACTCCATATCATGTATATGGTTATAGATAATGCTTGCTTGTGGAAAAGGTTGTATCAATGGTCTGGGTACCATTCAGATCCGTATGTATTTTGCAAATCATTAATGTCACCTAGTTTGACATTACTTCATTATCCATTATAATGATGAGGTATATATATATATATATATATATTCGGCGGTAGAGTGAGACTTTGTTTGTTTGTGTTTCAGCAATGACATCCGGTGGGTCACGCGGACTTTCCCATAGTCATGCACACTGAAACTCACTCAGTCAGAAGTCGAACTTCTTAAGCCAGAATATAACTCTTGCCACTTCTAAAGTAGCCATATCATTGTAGATTTAATCCTTAGTGCATTGTATGCAACTTTGATGTCTAACCATGTTTCTTTCAACTTAGGCATTTATTATCATGATGTCTCAATTTTCTAGGTTAGTGTCAGAACTTGAACCAGCATAACTTTTATGGTCAAGTTCACTATCCTTTACAAATTAGAGATGTATCCTCAGTTCTCTCCAGACACTGAAGGATAAACTTAACTCTTTGTTCCATGATTTACTCATAAATGATATCACAACATGCTCTTCTTACTAAGAACTTGGGTCACATTACGTCGAGTACAAAACTTTGGTTTTATATGAAAGAACCTATGACAGGGACATAAAGGATGTAGCACATCCATTTCTTTCATTTAACCATCATTTAACCGTTTTTCTTGTACTGAGATTAACTCGATACTTCTCTTGGATATACAACTAAGAACTACCTTCTTGACTTGTCCCATTCTGAACTCCTTCAGAATCTTATCCAGGAAAGTATTCTGACTGAATAAACGCACTAATCTATCTTAATAGATTTTCAATGCTTCACTTCATTCATGAAAGATTTTCAATAATCATTAATACCAACTACGCCATTCACAATATGTTATCCATATATGAGAATGTTGCCATGCTCCTACTCAAATATGTCAGCTATATATAAGATTAGGATGACACTCTCATAGCTCCTCAAATATGTCTGTCACTTATAAGATCAGGATAACATCCACACATCTCCCATTCAAATATGTCATCCACATATTAAGTTCATGATATAATACTCTCATAGCTCCCACTCAAAATATGTCGTCCACATATTAAATTTAGGAAACTATTCTGCTCCCACTCAGTTTCATGCAAATGCATGTTTCTCAATATTTTGGTTAAGTCCAAAATCACTTTGATCATCCATCAAATTGAGAATTCAGGTTACGAGACACTAGTGTCCATATGTTTTTCAAAACCTTCTCGTTGTACCAATTACAACCCTTCTTCAAATTCAGGATTTGAGGAAATCACGGTATTGATAACAATTTGGATCAATCGTAGTGATAATCCTATTGACTCAAGCATCGCTACTATTATAGTCAACCTTTTGAATTTGTCAGAAACATCCTTCATGACAAATCGATCTTGATGTCTTCCTTTGATGTTCACATTTATTCCATATAACCTTGAAGTTATTGAGAATATCAAGTAACCTCTTTACTCGATAAGATTCATGTAATCTTAAATGTAACTCAATATAGGATTCCATGACAAATAGTCATTTCTCGTACTTAGGTCCACCATCGCTTCTTCGTAGTTCGTAGGTATGTCTTGTTCCATTAACTTGAAAAGTGAATCATGAATATTACTTTGCACAAGGGCAAATATGTATTCTTGAATCCTACTTTGTTCAGTAAAAGTTTCAACCGAAACACCATGATCATTATCATCATTTTCTCCTCTAATTGTAGAGCTTTGGTTTCGGAACACATTCCGTTGCGCTACTTTGACATCTGGAGACAAGGTCAATTACCTTGTTTGAACTTTCACTTTCTTCCATTAACACATTCATCAAGAACACTTCTTGACAAACACCAAACTTAGCAACACAAGTTTTGCTCTTTGGTCCTAGTTGCGGAAGATGCATCCATAGTTGACTAAGGATACACTACAAAGATAATTTACCACATAAATTATTTTCCTAGAAACCATGACACACCATAACTTATATAGTGTTGGTTTCCGCGAACTCAGATGGTTCCCTATACTGAAGTGAGTGTTAGCTTATTAAATTAATAACTCTAAACAATAATAACGTAACTCGGTAAGAGATAACTTATACCATACACTATCCAATAGAGTATGATTATAATGTTCAGGCACAGCAACAATATTGAAGTGTTCCAAGCATTGTAATTTGTGGAACAACTTTCACACAAGTCCGTATGCCGAAGGCTAACTCAAAACATTTGTCTCTTTGATCAAATCGTAGAGACTTGTTTTTCTCGTTAATTTAGTACATGTTTCCATTCAGAAATCCCTTTGATCACATCAAACTATCCCAGACTCATGTTTCATTAGTGAATACACATATTCATCTAAGTCCACATCTGAAGTTTACGAAATAATGAAATTCACTATATGTTGAAATATGATACATCACTATGTATGATATGCAACAGTCATCGCAAACTCTATTTTACCAGAATGCGAGGTTTCAGTCATCTCACCTAAAGAGGCATGGTTTGCATGTGTCAAGAGATCAAGTATCTCAAGACTTCATCAAACCAATCATGACTTAAACGGTAGTGTCATTACTAAGTTTGGATAATTCTTGGCATTACAATATTTCTTATAAATGATCAAACTACTGCCATCAATATAAGAATAACTCATTCATAACCGTAATGTGACCATAAAATATATCATTCATAAAAGGAGAACAACTGACTTGTTTCTCACTAATATGAATAATTGTCTTCGTGAGATGCAAGACACACTAATAAGGTTCACACTCAAACGATCATAAATTTATTCATATACTAATCAAATGATAGATGTAGAGGGAGAGTGTTGTCGACCATCAACTATCTTGATTACCGTCAGCACACATTGTCACCTCATCCCTTCCAAGCTACTCTTTAAGAAGTGAGTTCAAGCATCGAATACTTAATCAACCACAATCAGTGTTTTGTGGGGAAAGACAATTATCACCCGTGTATCAAATATACTTTCTCCGTCAATGACTATTCCTGCATTAGTTCTACCTTTAAAGTTCACAACTTTAACCATGACATCATGATAGGTGAACGATTCTCCTTCATGACATAGTCTAGACGCGGTCTTTGTAGCTGGGATGAAGCGAATGGAACTCCCCAGTTATCGCAAAGTAACCAGTCATTCTGTAGTCCAAGTTGTACACAAGGTGTTCATGTATCTTATACATTTTCCAAGTGACTTTCTCAGCAGGTTGTTCCTTCCACCATGGTTGAAAGAAACCCCGTCCACATACTCATATTCCATTACTCTGATTTGTGACTTAGTGCTTTTAAGATCACCTAGCACGTCATACGTGTTGGTTTCTTAATCATGCATTCACAATTCAGATTCCATAGAATGAAGTATGGTGTATCGGACAGTCATTGAATAAGAGACGATGAATACGATACTCATCATCATCTTCCTCAATTACAGAGTTATCCGGTGTATCTCCTAGTAGTTCTTGTATTATGTTTTATCAAGTCATTAGTAATGAGTATGTCTCTAACGGTGTTGGTACACATCAATGAAGTAAGACCCATTTTCCTTAAGTTCTACATCACACTAAAGAGCCATGGTTATAAACATTGGTTATGACATTATCCACAATGATATTTGCTAAGACATGATGATTAAGTTCATAATAGGAGTTCATGTTTTAAACAATTCTAGAACTCCCACTCAGACAAACATCTCTCATAGTTTATTCTAAGTGATTACACAATCCTTGAGAACTATACCTCCCCCGTGTGACATGACCATCAGTATATTCTCAAGGTAGGCCATCATGCCAATCACATCATCCATGTGACTCATGCTCGATCTTTCGATCACTGTGTCCCGAAGCCATATCTACATATGCCAGGCTCGCCACAATAACCTTAGTGATTATATGTCGTGTATGCAAGGCCATGTTTAGGCACAAGTCTTCTGCCAGCAAGGAGTTCTGTTTAGGCACAAGTTTCTAGACTTGCGAAGTCTTTCCACTGCATCCTGCTTTCAGAACGTCCTCGAAACTATTGAAAATCAGAATTTGACTCGGTTGTTTGCGTTGAGCACTCCTTTCAACTCAGAGCTCATCAAGCAATTCTATGCAACCCTTTATGTGTCTGGTGATGCCAATGAACCCAGCTCATGGACGCTGGAATGGATGATTCAAGGCAAAGTCTTCAGGATGTCCTCTACCAAATTCATGGAAATTGTTAACATCCCAAGGCATTATGGATTTCATGAAAAGATTCATGCTGAACCTGATCTGTCTGAAGAAGAATTTGCAACTCTGTTGGATCCTAAAGCCACTGATAACCATATTCCTCAAAACATTCGCCCGAAGCACTTGAACTTCATTTCAAGGACTTGGTTCTTCATCCTGTCAAACTCATTGATTCCTTTGAGTACAGCTTCGGAAGAATCGAATCTTTATCCAGAGACAAGGCATGCTATTATGAAACTCACTCATGGACTTCTCTTCGACTTTGAGGATTGCTTCATTAGGAATTTGGTTCATGCAGCAGAGCTACCTTTCACACTGAAACCCTATGCTCCCTGGCTGCAAGTAGTATGTAACTATGGTTGGAACGAAGACTTTGTGGCACGCCATCATCCGAAGCTTTTCCTCCCACCAGTGCGTGACTCCTTGGAACTGCTAAGGAAACCCAATGATCCATTTTCCACATATGTTGGTGTGCGCCATGAAGTCAATGAGCGAAACTTATCCAAGACATTCCATAAAGACTGCCATCATTTTGAAGTTAATCTTCGCACGCAGAAAATGCTTGACAACTTTATTGAAGCAAATCAACGCCAGATGCAGTTTCTTGCTGATGACATCAACCGTGTTGGCAATATAGCACTCAACAACAATCAGTACTTGCGTGTGCTCAAGCGTCATTCCTGGAAAGGGCTCAGGAAGTTCAACTCTGTCAAAGGCCTTCGTAAAGATCGCATCTACAAAGAGTATGCGCACCTCCAGCGAAACTTTTCCAGAGATGACTCAGTGGACCGCCCGAATCAGAATATCCCTCCCCTGCACAAGATTGATGAAGTTTTCTTCGTCAACGAGCCTGAACCCATTCGGCCTGATACCGTCTCTGAAAATGACTCCATCACGTCGAAGGACGACGACGGCCTCGACGACAGCGACCTCGACATCAATCTCATCACTCAGTCGTGCCACGAAGCTATTCCAACATCATCTTCCGAAGAAGAATCCTCAGGCGATCAGTCTTCGTCGGATGAGTCTTCGTCAAGCTCAGCTTCGTCGAGTTCTAAGGGTGCAGATGCCGCGAAATAGATCTCTCGAACCCTTTCTCAACCTTTTGTCCAATCATTGACAAACAGGGGGAGAATGAGGGCATCGATGCGTTAGTTTTGCATCGAGGAAAGGGTTTGTCTTTTTGTTTTTTGCTATTTGCTTTGTTTGGTTAAGTTACGACAAACAAACTTTCCATTCCTTTCGATTGGGTTGTAACTTAAGTTTAACTTAGGTCATGCCACTCCTGTGCTACACTCAAGTTTTAATAACCCCTTTGCTTGAAAGTATTGCTTTGTATCTTCTATCTTGCAGGTGGTTATTATTTTCTTAGTCACAGGTCATTGGAAGCAATTGCATACATACCTGGATATATATCTTCAATGCAATTGTATTCGCTAAGATATTTTGTTTCGCTCTCCACCGAAGAAAATTATCTCAAGCATTAACTTCGATTATATAAATCTTCGATGCTTGATTTCAGGGGGAGCCAAAAACTTCATATCTTAGAGTTTGTCCCATCACTTCACAAAAACTTCAATATCTTCTATCGATGCCTGTTTTTTCAACAATAGTCCAAAAAGGGGGAGATTGTAAGAGCAAAGTTTTGCCCCCGTGTGTTTTGGATATTGTTGGACAAGACAGTAGAGGAACTAACAATGTTTTCTAGTGTAAACAGTTGTATAGGTTCCTGAAGGACAAGCTAGGTGATAAAGCTTCAGTGAAGGTCTTCAAGTTATCGAAGCATTACCCTCGGAGCGAAGCTTAATCACGAAGGATGACCCCCAAAAATGAAGGTGTCCTGAAGCTCTACTATTAAAGGAAATGAAGAGGACGGTGCAAGACTTAGATGTTTTTTGTGTAGTTCTTTTTCGGTTCTTTGAGTCATAGGACAAACCGTACTATCAAGAGGGGTATTTAGTTTGTGGACACCGAAGTAATTGAGAAATGCTCAGATCAAATCCAAGCCAAGTGAGAAGCCTGAGTGAAGAAATCTCATGTGCACTAAGTTAAGCTTCGGTAGCAAAGACTTCATTCTTTGGCTACTGAAGCAGAACTAAGTCCGTGAGTCAGCTTTACTTGTTCCTCAAGTAAAGTTGCGCATTGATGACAAATCCGACCGTTGTGGACACGTGTCAAACTGTCACCTCGGGTCAGTTTGGTCATTCCGCACCTCGGGATCGCCAACTATAAATACGCCGCCCCCTCCTCCATTTGCGGGTGGCTGCTCCAAGATTATTCCTGAGAGAGATTGCAGAGAGCACTCCAAAAACGCCAACGAAGCAAAACCCAAAATCCAGATACTTTAACCTAAGTCCCATTGATCTGAGTAGATTCGAGATGACTTAGGTGAAAGCTTGCTAGCCTTTTTATCTTGGAGAACTGCAATTCTCCTAGACGATTAGAGAGTTGTACTTAAGAGAGCGAAGAGTAATTGTCGCCTCGAAGTCCAGTTTGTCAAAGGTTTCGGTGATTTCCTCAATAATCAACCACGACTGAAGAACTGACCAAGCTCAAGGAGTTTGGTGCAGTGGAGCAACGGACGGAGAGAGATTTTCCCCAGGTGTTCAATCACCAGTCCCTCCAATCAGACGTAGCGCTTTGCAGAGCGTGAACTGGTCGAAAAAACATCGTCGATTCCCAGTTCGTTTTACTTCAAGAATTTACTTTCAGTATTGCAAGTGCTTAACAGTTATGCTTCAATGTGTTTTGATTCGCTGCATTTAGTTTCTCTTCAATTTTTACTTCTCTATTCCGCACTACTTATGCTTCACTTCAAAAGTTTCAGTCAAAAATATTGAAGTGATCAGTCACCCCCTCCCCCTCTGATCACATACTTGTACTTTCAATTGGTATCAGAGCTAGTCACTCCCTACACTGTGTGTTTTGGATTAACCTCCTGGAGTGTCTTCAAGTATGTCTTTCGCAGCTATTCGCTCCGGCGAACCCATTCCTGTTTTTAATGGGAAGGACTACTCGTACTGGAAGGACAAGATGAAGATAAATATCATGGCTATCAACTCTATCGCTTGGCAAGTTGTCCTGTATGGTGTTACAGTTGCAGACGAGAACGACATCACTCCTGAAGAAGCAAAACTGATTGATCTTGATTCTGAAGTTTGGGTTTTCATCACCAATCACTTGACTCCAGAAAAGTATCATGAAGTGATGAATATTCCAACTGCCAAAGGTGTCTGGGACTATCTTGAAAAGATTGGTGAAGGTGTTTCTATCCAGAAAGATGCCAGAATTGACACACTCCGAAGCAAATTCTATCGCTTCAAGAGAAACGAGGGTGAAAAAGTCAGCTCCATTTACAGCAGACTCACAGCTCTTGCTAATGAGTTGATTTCCCTAGGTGCTGATGACATCACTCCTCACTCAGTTGTAAGAACTTTGCTTCGCTCACTGGATGACTCGTTTGATCACATTGTGCTGATGATCAAGGAAAGGACTGATTTCAGACGTCTTGTTGCTGCTGATATTCTTGAGAGACTCACTACCTTTGAAATGGAAGAAGATGAGAAATGTGACATAAATGGTTCACGAAGAAAAACTCATGCTTTGAAAGCAAAAGCTTCACGTCATTCTTCACCCGAAGTCAGTTCTGCTTCAGGTGTCGAATCAGATGATCCTGCAAGTATTGGGAAGGATTTGGCATTGATCATGAGACGCTTCAATCACTTCCAAAGAAAAGGTTTTTCTTCACCGAGAAAGAGTTATTCTTCAAGAAGCTCCACTCACTCATCTCACCGTTCATCCTCAAGAAGCTCTCCATCAAAAGACAACTGTTGCTACAAATGCAAGAAACCAGGTCACTACATTGCTGATTGTCCTCTGTGGGAAGCTGAGAACAAAGCAAAGCATTCGCTCAGAGACTCCTCATCCAAGTCCCACAGATCTTCCAGAAGCTATGAATCCAAGAGACGTGATTCCAGTTCGAGAAGAGATAAGAAGAAAGATTCTGATGATGACAAGAAGAAGAAGTATCACAAGAAGCGTGATGGTTCTTCATCGAAGAATCACTCGTCTCGTCAAAGCAGCTCTCACCGAGCCAAGGCCTATCTGGGAAAGGAGATGAACTCCGAAGACGAAGCCTCTAGGTCCGAAGCTCATTCAGGCTCAAGGTCTGGGTCATGATCCGAATCAGATGGTGTTGCTGGTTTGGCATTCGCTTCAGCAGATGCTTCGGCAAAAGCTTCGAGCTCATTCTTCACCAACAACAGTAGTGAAGATGAATCTCCTGCATATTGCTTCATGGCCAAGGCGAAGGTATCCTCATCAAAGTCTAACTATGATACTTCTGATTGTTCTTCATATGAAAGTGATTCAAAGATAAGTTATGCTAAACTTGCTAAAATTGCTTCAATCCAACAAGATGAACTTGATTCACTAAGCAAAACCATTAAGAAGTCAGAAACGTTGTTGATCGATGATATTGAGAAGAATCAAACTTGTTTGGATTGTTTGGATCGAAGCAAAATTGATTCCAAAGGCAAAGATCCTATTGTTATTGATGATACTAATGCCTCTAATGAGGAAAATCCTGCTGTTACCGAGGAACTCCTCAGGTTGAAAAACTTATTTGAAACAGGGATGTTCAAAAGTGTGCAAGGTCACCAGTATCTCTATGATATCCTGAGGAAGGCTCTCCTTCACAGGAATCCCAGGAATGAAGGTGTTGGTTTCGAGAGAAAGATAAACCCTGATGGCACCTATTGGGAACCTGAGCAGTATCCTAAGACTGTTTGGGTCCTTGCGAAAGGGAACCCCATTGATATAGCTAACCTTTCAGGTTTTGATTGCAAGATGAACAAAGCTATTGTAGACGAATCACTTGATTCTGACTACAAACTCATCAAAGATGAACAGGGAAAGGTTACAGCTGAATATGTTGGTACTCCTCCGAAGAATGGCTTCTATAAGAGGCAAATATGGGTGCAGAAAGCACTCATGGAAAAACTGCCTGCTAACCATACCATGCAGGGAAAGTCTTCGGTACCACCGAATCATTTCTATTCTCTTGAAACGAGAAATGATCCTTTGGTGCCCGAATCAAATGTTCCGCAGAAGCAATACTATCGCACTGGTCATCATACTTATCGTCCTCATAATAATCATACTAAGATTGCATATGCTCATTCTTATGCTAACCATTCGCAGAGGACTTACATTTATGGTGTGCTTGATGGTACACCGAAGCAATACACTCCTGTTCGCTTTAATATTGCTTCAACCAGTGCTTCAACATCTTCTTAGTCACCTGCTCGTTTGTGGGTGGTTAAGAAGAACTAATTCTTATGCAGGGCTATGTCTCCGGTGGATCCGAATGGGTCATGGATAGTGGTTGCACAAATCATATGACCGGAGACAAGGAGTTATTCACCGAAGAAAAACTATCTCACTCTTCTCAGAAGTACATTACCTTCGGTGATAACAACAAGGGTAAAGTTTTAGGTTTGGGTAAGGTTGCCATATCGAAAGATAAGCACATTGACAAGGTTATGCTAGTCCAATCTCTTGGATATAATCTTATGTCTATTTCGAAGTTATGCGATATGGGTATGCTTGTTCTATTTTCTGCTTCGCGTTGTGTTGTCTTTTCACAGCATGACTATGCGTTTGTCTTCGAGGGTTACCGAAAAGGAGACTTATACGTTGTTGATTTTTCTTCGGGCCCTGCTGTATCCACATGCTTAATGGCAAAAGCTTCATCTGGGTGGTTATGGCATCGAAGACTTGGTCATGCAGGGATGAGGAATCTTCATAACCTTGTGAAGAAGAATCATGTTATTGGCCTTAGCGAAGTAAAATTCAATAAGGATCGTCTCTGCAGTGCTTGTGAAGCTGGTAAAATTACGAAGAAACATCATTCAGCGAAGACTATCATGTCTACCACTCGTCCTCTTGAATTGCTTCATATGGATCTCTTTGGTCCTCAAAATTATGCAAGCCTGGGAGGAAATAAATATGGTCTAGTTATTGTTGATGATTTCTCTCATTATACTTGGGTTTTCTTTTTGGATGACAAGAGCAATGTTGTTGAAATATTCAAGTCATTCGCCAAGAGAGCTCAAACAGAATATGAATTATCTCTGAAGCATATCCGAAGTGATAATGGAACTGAATTCAAAAATACTCATATTGAAGATTTTCTTGATGATCATGGTTTTACTCATGAGTTCTCTGCTGCTTATACACCTCAACAGAATGGTTTTGTTGAAAGGAAGAATAGAACTCTCATTGAGATGGCCAGAACTATGCTTGCTGAATACAAGATTCCTATTAGGTTCTGGGCCGAAGCAATTAACACTGCTTGTCATATCATCAACAAGGTTTACCTTCACAAATTTCTGAAGAAGAATTCACATGAGCTTATCACTGGTAACAAACCAAATGTTTCGTACCTTAGGGTGTTTGGTGCTCCATGCTTTATTAGAGATATGAATCATAGCTCCAAATTTGCCCCTAAGGCACATGAGGGTTTTCTTTTAGGTTATAGCTCAGACTCTCATACATACAGAGTCTATAACTCTCACTTTGGGAAATTTATGGAAACTGTGAATGTGAGGTTTGATGAAACTAATGGATCTCAAAAAGAGCATTTGCCTCATGATCTAGATGAACCCCCTCTTGATGAAGTGATCAGGTCCATGGCTATTGGAGAGATTCGCCCTGTTGAAGCCAATACTAGTCAAGCAAATAGGGATGATGATGGTCCAATGTTCCCACACATAGCCCGGGGCGCTGGACATCAACATCCTGAAGCAAATGATGAACAGGACGAAGAAGAGCAAAGGAACGAAGGAAATGCAAATCCCGAAGGAAATGCTGATGTGACGCCCCCAAAATCAAGCCGTGTACAGTAATCATACACGCAAGGTACACGATCGAGATTAGGGACTCACGATGAGATATCACAACACAACTCTACAAATAAAATAATACAAGCTGTTTAATACAAGCCAGGGGCCACGAGGGCTCGAATACAACAGCTCGAGAGCACAAAGTCAGCGGAAGCAATAGTATCTGAGTACAGACACCAGAATACAAGGTTGCCTTAAGAAGGCTAGCACAAAATCAACACTCGATCGAAAAGGCGAGGCCTCCTGCCTGGGAACCTCCAAGCTACTCCTTGTCAACGGGGAACTCGACTTCGTAGAAGGCATCGGGGATCTTCATGTTGCGGTGGTCGGCATCGGGGATCTCCTGCTCCTGGACTCCAACGTCGACTGCAGCGGCCGATCAGGCAAAACAGTAAAGGAAATAAAGTTGGTGAGTATCTAGTATACCCGCGAGTCTTACGTCCGCTACTAAGCAATATGCATTGTATCAACGGAAAGAAGAGGCTGTATATAGTGGACTGAAGACAGAAATCTAGAGCAAGGGTAAGAAGCTAGGCCTAACAAAGACTAGCATCTTCCGACGATGTCTTGTAGCATGACGTAAGAATCAGCCAACAGTTTATATAAAGCATAAAGTAACAATGCAGCAGAAGTTGCTGCAGCATTGTATAATAATAAGTTGTAATAATTAACAATGCCTCCGAGTTCACCTCCTCGACATCCCCGCGAGGAAGAAAGCCCGGAACCATACAGTTTAATAATAATAATTTCTAGTGGTAAGATCCAGCTTCAGCATAAAGCGTCATGTTACCGTGGACACGGCTATTCGAATAGATTAATCTTCCCTGCAGGGGTGCACTTGTGTTACGCTACACGCACGGATCTCCAGGGTGGCAGGAACCTTGTCAGGGAACGCTCCACCGAGGCTATCCGACACCTCATTGCCCATCTTTCAAACTCAACAGAGAGGTCATCCGCCGGACTATATCCTATGTACGCGGGGCTTTGGACCCTAACCCCAACGTACTCCTGCACGGTGCCAGGCTGGCCGGTGAAGTTAAAGCAAAACCAAATAAGACACCACCGCGCGAGCAAAATAAGACAACACCACTTCCCGGCGCAGGCCGTGGTACTGCTGACGTCTGAAGAGTCCTCGTAATTGCCACGGGTAGGTAGTGCGTACATGGCATATAGCCAACTCAAGACATTCACTGAACCATTTAGCATTTGAATTAACCTGCGTGACAACCGTTATCGTTGCCTCGACTTAGCTGACCCGCGGACAACGACAGCAGCCAGGACCACCAGTACATCGGTGCCTGCCCTGTCGTCCCACCAAGTCACTGCGGTTACCAACAAGGTGAACCGTCTCCTTACCTTGTCTCGCGTGTGCTCCTGGAGGAGCTCGACTTTCGTAGTTTGGTAACTCTCGCGGCCAACGATCAGGGGCCAAGCACACCGATACACTGGTCGTACCCTCCCTGTCGTCCCGTCGCAATACCTCTCGCGGGCACCGTTGGGTCGCCCGACTTCTTACCTGAAGGACAATCGTTTACAGGACCCTACGGCGGCAAGGCAAAGTCAGCCTCGAGTGGAGTACAAGGATTACTCCTTGATAGCTCACACTTGAGGTGACTAGGCATAACCCAGATAGGAGCCCTAGACGGTGTCTGCATTGTACCGTACCTGTGCAGTTATAATATTTGTATCCGCGTTCACTCCCCTGAGTGATCACGGCCCTCTATCTAATCCTAGCTAACAATGCGCAGGGCTCACTGCTGAATAATGCATAACAATAATAATAGGCAGCATAGGATAAAGGCTGGCACATCAAGGGGCGACAAAAATCAGGCTATGCAGTTGAATAGGATTGTATTCGTAGCAGCAACAGTAACAATGCCTAGTGCAAGAAATGTACGGAAAGATAGGTGATATCTGGGGAAGAGAATGGATCTGCTTGCCTGTAAGCTCGGTAGTAGCGGTAAGGTCGTCGACGAAGTAGTCGTACTCAGCATCGGTGTAGTCGACGGCAGCAGCGGGGTCTACCGGAGATTAAGGGGGGAAGAAACAGTAAATACACAGCAAGCATATACAAACAGATGCATGATATGACAAATGAAATGTTAACAGTGTTCTAACGCAGTGCAATGCAATATGCTCGGAGCGGGAATTCATCTGAGGATGAACTACCGGCTCCGGGTGATTACCGGACAGGGTGTCCGGAGGGGGAAGGGTCAAGCCGGAGGTGTCGTGGTTAACGGAACAACATAAGGGGGGTGTATCCGTGCTAGTTGATCTATTCCGAGAAACATTCGTGTTCGGAATAAATTCATCCGGGCACTCTAACAGTACCGGACAATTTATCGGACAGACGGTCCAGAGGGGGGAACGTTCGATGTTCGTTGTGTTAGAGGGGTGTGGTAGACATACGGATAGCGTATTCGTATTCGTTATATTTTTCTGATCAATTTTCATGTCTAAAGTTTTTTTATCTGAGTTACGGTTTAAAAGATATTGAATTATAAAGTTTTAATCATTTAAAAGAATTTCTAGATTTATATTTATTATTAATCTAACATTATCCAGAACAGTGAAGTTTGACTGGTCCAACTGACAAGGGGGACCCACCTGTCATAGGCTAGGTGGCTTGACTGGTCAACTGACCAGTGGGCCCCATGTGTCATAGACACATGCAACAAATTGATTTTATTTAAAATAAATAGCACAAGGGGACCCACATGTCATTGATACATTATTTAAAATCATTCAAATTTTAATAAACAGAACAGAGGGCCCACCTGTCATAGAGACAGTGATATCTTGATCAGTTAATTAATCCAAGGGTTATTTAAAGTGTTGGTCCCACATGTCATAAGCACAAAGGGGTACTTAACTAGTTTTAATTAACTATTCTATTAGGGGTAGTTAACATGGGATTAAACCCATAATCAAAATCGAGGGGGGGGAACGGTTGTGCCCACCGGTGACCAGGGCAGCGAGCGGGCACGGGCCGGCTGCCAGACGAGCCGCGGCGCAGCGTCCGGCCAAGCTAGCGTGGCCAAGCGGCGCGGTTAGGGGAACCCGGAGCCCCGCGCGGTGAGGACACAGAGCACAGGCGCAACCGGCCATGGCATCGACGGGGAGGAACTACATCGGCGACCGGATTCGGGCAGCAGGGGAGAAGAAGACGAGGGGGAGAGGTGGCGCTCATGGGGAGGTCGAGTAGGGGGGGCAGGGAGGCATCAGGGCGGTTGCCGGAGTGCTCGTGGTGGAGGGGGAACGAGCAGCGGCCGCCACGGCCAGGCCGCAGGAAGTCGGCGAATTGGAACGGCATGGGGGATCCTAGCCTTCCCTGGCGCACTAGGAGGAAGGAGTCGAGGGAGGTGCGCCTCCTGGACATCTTCCGGTGGCACGGGGTGGCCGATGGCCACGGGCCCAACGGCGGCACGTCCACGGACGTGGAGGCTCTTGCGCGCGGGAGAGGGCAGAGAGCGAGGGAGAGGTAGGGGAGGGGAAAGCGGTAGTGGGGATGGGGTAGCCAGGGGCAGGGGCTAGCCTCGGCCTTATCCGAGGAGTGGGGGGGCAGGTAGGAGGTGGGGGGGAGCAGGTAGAGGGGCCATGGCGCCCTGCTCCCTGTCCATGGCGACAGGCGGGGTAGGTGGGGAGGGGAGGGAAAACAGGGGAGTGGGAGAGAAGGGGCTGGCCGGGGTGGGCCTCGCCCAGGGCGATAGTTTAGGTTTTTCCATTTTTTTTCTTTTAGTTTTTTTTTCTGTTAATATTTAATTGGTCATCAAAAGGGTTTTTATAAAAATTCAAATCCATTCTAATATTATGGTTACATCATACAAAGATGCCACAAAAGATTTGGATCAAATATAAAATCATTTGTATTTTCTATAATTATTTAATAATTAAAATGGGCTACTTTGCTACTATTTTTAATTATTTATTTTATTTAAACAAACTAATAATTCTCCAATACATCACAAGATTACCTACTGATTATTTCACGTTTTATAAAATAGGTGCCACAATTTTTAGTGCATTTAAAATTCCCATATGTTTATTAAAATTATCATGGCAACTTAATAATTCCCAACTATTGTTTTATTTTTAAATATTATTCCTTTATATCACTATACCATTTTTAATAAAACAACCATTGCTATATTATCATGGCTTAAGATTGCTAGGTATTTTATAAATAGATTCCATTATTTTGGTTCAACTAAGATTTCCATTTTTATATTAACTTTAAAATAATTTTTGATGACACCACAAGATTGGTTTCACAACCAACATAGACTTGTGATTATTCTAATGACTAAGGGTGACTTGGTTTAACCATGATCATGTTGATTGACTGGCCTCCACAATTTTTGGAGAGAATTTATAATTTGAAAATTAATTAGGGTGAGAATCTGACAAAGCTATGATCAAAGGTGATCATGGCTTGATCAACAACAGTAATGATCACTAACAGTGGAATCACTGTAGTGATTACTGTTACTGGATCTGAGGGTGTTACAAATCTCCACCACTACAAAGAATTCTCGTCCCGAGAATTAAAAGTAGTGTAAGGGGTAGAGTTTCGGTTTCGCCTTCTAACAAATCTTCTGGTCCTTGTTGTCCTACTCGAAGAAATTAATCCTTCACGTTGAGGCCTTCACTGGACTGTATCGGTGCATCTCGATGGGTTTTCATCCTTTCCTCGGGGCTTCATCGCACTTACGAACAGGTTAAGAGGTAAAGCTTAAGGGGGTCGGATCGATACAAGATCAATCGAATGGGGTTGCTCAAGGTTATGGGGTACCAAGTCCTTCCGAGTTCAACATCCGGGAAGTACATCGTGAGAAGTTTCAAGCGGTTAGGCACGTATTCGATGCCGATGACGGAAGATGGAAAAGGGGCCCCGATCATCAGACACAAGCACTGAGTCTGATATCGGACGAAATATCACAAGGTAGAGGACAAGAGTCAGGTTTCGGTCCTGTGGAACTGCGGGTATGGGCCCCATTGAACCAGGGTGGCGACATTCAATGCGATCAAATTGGAAGGGTATGACGGAGATCAACTTGTTAACTATGTCGGCAACAACATCAGTGCCAAGGGCGAGGGACGAAGAGAACCATTCTCCTGCTCGTTAATACGAGGCGAACCAATTGGCAAAGTTCTCGTCCATCGGTGGTCACCGAAAAGTCATCAACAATCGTAACTGTTTGTACAGACAATGTAGCACACCAAAGTGTTTACATAAGCAAGGAATTTCACTGCTTAGATAAGATACATTACAAGAAAGGTTAAACAGACCAATGGAAAGGAAAACGTGATGATACACAAGTATCAGGTGTATATCTTTCCCAAGGGAAAGCAGAGCACGATGTACACGACCAAGTTGTATTGGCACGGAGTCGAGGGAGGTTGTCGACGATAACAAAAATCATCGAGGGTCAGGGGTGGTATTTCACACGGTGAATCCAATTGACACATGGAATAAGCCATTTAAGAATAGCCGGATAGATAATCCACAAAAAGGTCGGATGGTTCGCAAAGGATCCGATGTGAGTATCGGCACTCAATCGGGAGGAGAAATAATGCAAAGGCATCAAGTGATAGGAGCATCGGAATAATTTGATGCTTAAGTACAAGGGAATTATGACTTCCAGATCGGGAGGTGGATGTAACCATCCATACGGACTTACCGGTGGCATGGGATTGCAAAGGCGATGAACACGTAGGATCTCGGGAATTCATCGGAGAGTAATCGTCAAAATCTTCAGGTGAATCAGGAGATCATCCGGAATGCAGAGCTCTCCGGGAGGAAGGAGGTACGTGAACCTTAGCCAGAGTTATTAAAACTTTACCAGCAAGGATAAGAGAGCAGAGTCCCAGAGCATAGGTACGGAGAAAAGGATCCTAATACCATAGATATCACACGTAGTGACATCGATGTGGGCCCGTAAGCCAAAATTAAGTTAGCAAAGTAGTTTCGCAAATACTAGACTCGACTTCGACCAAGGAGTGGTTAGGGGCTTCCTACAGGAAGTCGGCTCTGAGACCAACTTGTGACGCCCCCAAAATCAAGCCGTGTACAGTAATCATACACGCAAGGTACACGATCGAGATTAGGGACTCACGATGAGATATCACAACACAACTCTACAAATAAAATAATACAAGCTGTTTAATACAAGCCAGGGGCCACGAGGGCTCGAATACAACAGCTCGAGAGCACAAAGTCAGCGGAAGCAATAGTATCTGAGTACAGACACCAGAATACAAGGTTGCCTTAAGAAGGCTAGCACAAAATCAACACTCGATCGAAAAGGCGAGGCCTCTTGCCTGCGAACCTCCAAGCTACTCCTGGTCAACGGGCAACTCGACTTCGTAGAAGGCATCGGGGATCTTAATGTTGCGGTGGTCGGCATCGGGGATCTCCTGCTCCTGGACTCCAACGTCGACTGCAGCGGCCGATCAGGAAAAACAGTAAAGGAAATAAAGCAGGTGAGTATCTAGTATACCCGCGAGTCTTACGTCTGCTACTAAGCAATATGCATTGTATCAACGGAAAGAAGAGGCTGTATATAGTGGACTGAAGACAGAAATCTAGAGCAAGGGTAAGAAGCTAGGCCTAACGAAGACTAGCATCTTCCGACGATGTCTTGTAGCATGAGGTAAGAATCAGCCAACAGTTTATATAAAGCATAAAGTAACAATGCAGCAGAATTTGCTGCAGCATTGTATAATAATAAGTTGTAATAATTAACAATGCCTCCGAGTTCACCTCCTCGACATCCCCGCGAGGAAGAAAGCCCGGAACCATACAGTTTAATAATAATAATTTCTAGTGGTAAGATCCAGCTTCAGCATAAAGCGTCCTGTTACCGTGGACACGGCTATTCGAATAGATTAATCTTCCCTGCAGGGGTGCACTTGTGTTACGCTACATGCACGGATCTCCAGGGTGGCGGGAACCTTGTCAGGGAACGCTCCACCGAGGCTATCCGACACCTCATAGCCCATCTTTCAAACTCAACAGAGAGGTCATCCGCTGGACTATATCCTATGTACGCGGGGCTTTGGACCCTAACCCCAACGTACTCCTGCACGGTGCGAGGTTGGCCGATGAAGTTAAAGAAAAACCAAATAAGACACCACCGCGCGAGCAAAATAAGACAACACCACTTCCCGGCGCAGGTCGCGGTACTGCTGACGTCTGAAGAGTCCTCGGACGACACTACGAAGTAGAGGAGCCCATAACTCGTAATTCCCACGGGTAGGTAGTGCGTACATGGCATATAGCCAACTCAAGACATTCACTGAACCATTTAGCATATTAATTAACCTGCGTGACAACCGTTATCGTTGCCTCGACTTAACTGACCCGCGGACAACGACAGCAGCCAGGACCACCAGTACATCGGTGCCTGCCCTGTAGTCCCACCAAGTCACTGCGGTTACCAACAAGGTGAACCGTCTCCTTACCTTGTCTCGCCTGTGCTCCTGGAGGAGCTCGACTTTCGTAGTTTGGTAACTCTCGCGGCCAACGATCAGGGGCCAAGCACACTGGTACACTGGTCGTACCCTCCCTGTCGTCCCGTCGCAATACCTCTCGCGGGCACCGTTGGGTCGCCCGACTTCTTACCTGAAGGACAATCGTTTACAGGACCCTACGGCGGCAAGGCAAAGTCAGCCTCGAGTGGAGTACAAGGATTACTCCTTGATAGCTCACACTTGAGGTGACTAGGCATAACCCAGATAGGAGCCCTAGACGGTGTCTGCATTGTACCGTACCTGTGCAGTTATAATATTTGTATCCGCGTTCACTCCCCTGAGTGATCATGGCCCTCTATCTAATCCTAGCTAACAATGCGCAGGGCTCACTGCTGAATAATGCATAACAATAATAATAGGCAGCATAGGATAAAGGATGGCACATCAAGGGGCGACAAAAATCAGGCTATGCAGTTGAATAGGATTGTATTCGTAGCAGCAGCAGTAACAATGCCTAGTGCAAGAAATGTACGGAAAGATAGGCGATATCTGGGGAAGAGAATGGCTCTGCTTGCCTGTAAGCTCGGTAGTAGCGGTACGGTCGTCGACGAAGTGTTCTAACGCAGTGCAATGCAATATGCTCGGAGCGGGAATTCATCTGAGGATGAACTACCGGCTCCGGGTGATTACCGGACAGGGTGTCCGAAGGGGGAAGGATCAAGCCGGAGGTGTCGTGGTTACAGGAACAACATAAGTGGGGTGTATCCGTGCTAGTTGATCTATTCCGAGAAACATTCGTGTTTGGAATAAATTCATCCGGGCACTCTAACAGTACCGGACAATTTATCGGACAAACGGTCCGGAGGGGGGAACGTTCGATGTTCGTTGTGTTAGAGGGGTGTGGTAGACATACGGATAGCGTATTCGTATTCGTTATATTTTTCTGATCAATTTTCATGTATAAAGTTTTTTGATCTGAGTTACGGTTTAAAAGATATTGAATTTTAAAGTTTTACTCATTTAAAAGAATTTCTAGATTTATATTTATTATTAATCTAACATTATCCAGAACAGTGAAGTTTGACTGGTCCAACTGACAAGGGGGACCCACCTGTCATAGGCTAGGTGGCTTGACTGGTCAACTGACCAGTGGGCCCCATGTGTCATAGACACATGCAACAAATTGATTTTATTTAAAATAAATAGCACAAGGGGACCCACATGTCATCGATACATTATTTAAAATCATTCAAATTTTAATAAACAGAACAGAGTGCCCACCTGTCATAGAGACAGTGATATCTTGATCAGTTAATTAATCCAAGGGTTATTTAAAGTGTTGGTCCCACATGTCATAAGCACAAAGGGGTACTTAACTAGTTTTAATTAACTATTCTATTAGGGGTAGTTAACATGGGATTAAGCCCGTAATCAAAATCGAGGGGGGGGGACGGTTGTGCCCACCGGTGACCAGGGCAGCGAGCGGGCACGGGCCGGCTGCCGGACGAGCCGCGGCGCAGCGTCCGGCCAAGCTAGCGCGGCCAAGCGGCGCGGTTAGGAGAACCCGGAGCCCCGCGCGGTGAGGACACAGAGCACAGGCGCAACCGGCCATGGCATCGACGGGGAGGAACTACATCTGCGACCGGATTCGGGCAGCAGGGGAGAAGCAGACGAGGGGGAGAGGTGGCGCTCACGGGGAGGTCGAGTAGGGGGGCAGGGAGGCATCAGGGCGGTTGCCGGAGTGCTCGTGGTGGAGGGGGAACGAGCAGCGGCCGCCGCGGCCAGGCCGCAGGAAGTCGGCGAATTGGAACGGCATGGGGGATCCTAGCCTTCCCTGGCGCACGAGGAGGAAGGAGTCGAGGGAGGTGCGCCTCCTGGACATCTTCCGGTGGCACGGGGTGGCCGATGGCCACGGCCCCGACGGCGGCACGTCCACGGACGTGGAGGCTCTTGCGCGCGGGAGAGGGCAGAGAGCGAGGGAGAGGTAGGGGAGGGGAAAGCGGCAGTGGGGATGGGGTAGCCAGGGGCAGGGGCTAGCCTCGGCCTTATCCGAGGAGTGGGGGGGCAGGTAGGAGGTGGGGGGGAGCAGGTAGAGGGGCCATGGCGCCCTGCTCCCTGTCCATGGCGACAGGCGGGGTAGGTGGGGAGGGGAGGGAAAACAGGGGAGTGGGAGAAAAGGGGCTGGCCGGGGTGGGCCTCGCCCAGGGCGATAGTTTAGGTTTTTCCTTTTTTTTCTTTTAGTTTTTTTTTCTGTTAATATTTAATTGGTCATCAAAAGGGTTTTTATAAAAATTCAAATCCATTCTAATATTATGGTTACATCATACAAAGATGCCACAAAAGATTTGGATCAAATATAAAATCATTTTTATTTTCTATAATTATTTAATAATTAAAATGGGCTACTTTGCTACTGTTTTTAATTATTTATTTTATTTAAACAAACTAATAATTCTCCAATACATCACAACATTACCTACTGATTATTTCACGTTTTATAAAATAGGTGCCACAATTTTTAGTGCATTTAAAATTCCCATATGTTTATTAAAATTATCATGGCAACTTAATAATTCCCAACTATTGTTTTATTTTTAAATATTATTCCTTTATATCACTATACCATTTTTAATAAAACAACCATTGCTATATTATCATGGCTTAAGATTGCTAGGCATTTTATAAATAGATTCCATTATTTTGGTTCAACTAAGATTTCCTTTTTTATATTAACTTTAAAATAATTTTTGATGACACCACAAGATTGGTTTCACAACCAACATAGACTTGTGATTATTCTAATGACTAAGGGTGACTTGGTTTAACCATGATCATGTTGATTGACTGGCCTCCACAATTTTTGGAGAGAATTTATAATTTGAAAATTAATTAGGGTGAGAACCTGACAAAGCTATGATCAAAGGTGATCATGGCTTGATCAACAACAGTAATGATCACTAACAGTGGAATCACTGTAGTGATTACTGTTACTGGATCTGAGGGTGTTACAGCTGATGCTGAAGGTGAAGCAGATCCTGAAACTGAAGCAGATCCACAAGCTAATGCAGAACCTGAAGCAGAAGCTGAGCCTGAAGCAAATGAATCAACTTTATCACGAGTTCGAAGAAGATTTGATGTTGACTCAATTCTTGAAGAAATTCATCAACCAGGTCGTCCTACAACTCGCTCTCGTACTCGTTTGTCTAACTTCTGTGGAAACTTTTCTTTTGTCTCCATGTTAGAACTGTCAAAGTTTGATGAAGCCATGAAGGTCCAGATTGGCTAACTGCCATGCTCGAAGAACTTAACCAGTTCGAGCGAAACAAAGTCTGGTCCTTAGTTGATAGACCTGATCCCACGAAGCACAACATCATTGGTACAAAGTGGATTTTTCGCAACAAGCAAGATGAAGATGGTATAGTGGTAAGAAACAAAGCACGACTGGTAGCACAAGGTTACACCCAAATTGAAGGTATCGATTTCGGTGAAACTTATGCTCCTGTTGCTCGTCTCGAATCCATTCGTGTTATGCTTTCTTTTGCAAATTTCAATGGTATTCTGCTTTATCAAATGGATGTGAAAAGTGCTTTTCTTAACGGAGAAATCGAGGAAGAAGTGTATGTTATGCAGCCTCCAGGTTTTGAAGACCCGAAGAAACCCGACATGGTGTATAGGTTACACAAGGCCCTCTATGGGTTGAAGCAAGCACCTCGTTCTTGGTACGACACATTGAAGGATTTCCTTCTGAAGAAAGGCTTCAAACCAGGAACCACTGACCCAACACTTTTCACTCGATCTTATAATGGTGATCTGTTTGTATGTCAAATATATGTAGATGATATCATTTTTGGATGCACTAACACTGAAATCAGCGAAGAATTTTCCAAGATGATGTCAACGAAATATGAGATGTCTATGATGGGTGAATTGAAGTTCTTCCTTGGACTTCAAATCCGTCAACAGAAGAATGGCACCTTTATTTCTCAAGAAAAATATCTCAAGGATTGCCTGAAGAAATTTGGTCTTACTGAATGCAAAACTATTAAGACGCCTATGCCTACCAATGGCTTCTTAGATGCAGATGAGAAGGGCAAAGCCTTCGATCAGAAGAAATATCGGTCTATGATTGGATCCCTTTTATATCTTTGTGCATCTAGACCTGACATTATGCTTTCAGTTTGTATTTGTGCTCGTTTTCAGGCAAATCCAAAGGAATCACATCATACTGCTGTAAAGAGAATTCTTCGTTATCTGGCTCACACACCTACCTTGGGGTTGAGGTATCCCAAGGGAGCACAGTTTGATCTTATTGGCTATTCTGATTCAGACTAGGCTGGTGATCGTGTGGATAGGAAATCAACTTCAGGGACTTGTCATTTCCTTGGAAGATCACTTGTGTGTTGGGCTTCAAAGAAGAAAAACTGTGTTTCAATATCTACTGCTGAAGCCGAATACATTGCTTCTGGGTCATGTTGTACTCAGATTCTATGGCTGAAGCAAACACTGAAGGATTGTGGTATTCATGTGAAGGAAATTCCGCTCCTATGTGATAATGAGAGTGCAATCAAAATTGCTCACAATCCTGTACAGCACTCTCACACGAAGCATATTGATATACGCCATCATTTTCTTCGTGATCATGTTCAGCGTGAAGATATTGTTATTAGTCATGTCAGGACTGAAGATCAACTGGCAGACATATTCACGAAACCATTGGATGAGAAAAGGTTCTGTACGTTAAGGTGTGAGCTCAATATATTGGACTCACGACATGTAATGTAAGATCGAACCTTTAGTCTTCTGTATATATTCATTTACTTCGTCGCTTACCTATTTTGTTTCGTTGTTTGATTTTGTTTCGTTTTCTTTATTTTATCTCGTTTGGATTTAGTCCTCTATGCTTATCACCTTTTGCTTCATTTGGTTTTTCTTCGAGGTGATAAGTTTCAGACCCTACCCCTTCTATTTCTTTTTCTTTCTAACTCTATCTGTCCAAAATGGGTGAGCACAATTGAAACGGAAAGTATTTTTCTTCGAACGTCATTGGGTTCCGAAGAAAATGCTACCTATTCTCATCGAAGTTTTACTCTAGCCAAGGACTTATTCTTCAGTTGTTGAAATCCCATCAAATCCGGGTCGTTGAGATTTTCTCGCGATTCGCCACGAAATCCTCGCCGCAGAATCCGGAGAGACAGTCGCTGGGGGCCGTTCGATCTGATCTGACAGCTCTTGTCAGACCTGCCTATATAAGGCATCCCACCCCAGCGAAGCCATCCCACCTCCTCATTCGCATCTCCCCGGAACCCTATCTCCCGAGCGCCGCTGAGCTCTTCGTCTCCGTCGCCGCTCTCACCGCTTCACTGCCGGAAGAGCGCCGCCGTGGACTTCACGCCGTCGACGAGCACATCCTCTCCGCTCTTTGCTGCCGTAGTTGCTTGACGCCACCGAGTTAGGGTACGCCAAGCCTCGGTCCAATCTCCATCTCTAGTTTTCTTTTGTTTCCAGATTGGATCCGAGTTCATAGTTTGTTTGTTTGTTTTTGGATGATTTCCATAGGTTTCCTTGATCCGTTGGATCGTTGCACCCTTGCGAAACCTGTTTCTGCTAGTCAAGGTTTCCTCCTCGATTCTGGTTAGAAGTTAGGGTTAGTATCTATCTGTTCTGTGTTAGGGTTTCTGTTCATCATTGTGTAATGTTAAGTCTAGCTCAAAACAGACCAGAATATTTACCCAAAAACTCTTCACTGAATCTCTTGTCAAAATTGTTTTTGGATTGAAACTTTTTCTGGTGCTCATTCCATACTCGCCTTTTTCCCTCGCTACCTTTGTGCTGTTCACAGGATGTCTGCAGAGTTAGGCTTCGGAAATGAGTCTCCTAATCTCGATCACATCAACGAAGCAGAACGTTCTGCTCCGAAGAAGAAAGGAGGCCGTACAAAGGAAACCAACAACGCCAGAGGCATCCCCGAATCAATTCGCATTGCTCTGGGTTATGACACACCTCCTGAAGAGACCAAGGAGCAGCGCAAGAACCGCTTGCAAAATATTCGCCGGTACTGGGTTGTACGATGGTACAAATACAAGAGCATTCCCACATGGAAATAGACTATGCAATTTGCCTTCAGTCCACCCTATCAGTATACTTCAGCCATGTGCAGTCAGTACACTGAAGAGAATCGTCACCTGTACTACCCAGTTCCACCAAAGCTTCCTCACCCCAACACTCTCAAGACACCAGATGATTACCCAGAAGATAAAGAACGATTGAGACTCGCTGCTGAAGCCAAGAGACTGAAAGAAGAGAAGAAGGCAGCCAAGTTGGCTGAAGCAGAAGCCCAAGGTGCTGGGCCAAGCTCAAAGAAGAAGAAGAAGCTGAAGAAGAAGTCTGCTTCTCCACCCCATGCTACAACAGAAGATGAAGAACATGCCAGATTAGAGCAAGCTGCTCTGGAAGATTCCATCATGGATGAATCGAATGCTGCAGATGACGAATCTGAACACGAAGCAGATGACGAATCGGATGATCCTGCTGCCCCCAAGAAACAAAAACTTCAGATCCCACTTAAGAAAAATCCAGGAGAGAAACCTGATGCTAAGGTCAAGCCTTCTGCTCGTCCCACCATTGATCTCTCCAACTTGGTTGTCACGAAGCCCTTGGCCTCCAAGCCACCGGCTGATGCCCCCGACTCTGAGAGGCGATCAAAGCAGAAGCACGACCCCGCCAAGAGACAACCTGCAAAGGCTTCAGCACCAACGAAGTCCAAGCAGTCTGCTGCAACAAACCCTTCAGCGAAGCACAAGCTCACTGAAGAAGAATTGAGACAAAAAGACCTCGCGGAGGCACTTGAGCGCAACATCCATGCCAGAAGCGCAGCTGAGAAGAAGACGGCAGATGAGGATGCTACCAGACAGAAAAAGGAGTTGGACTCAGCCAAGATGGCTGCAGATAAGGCTGAGACGAAGCGCAAGCTCGCCGAAGCCGCAAAGAACGAAGAGAAAGCTGCTGCTGAAGCTAAACAGCTAGCTGACCATGAAGCTAAACGCAAGGCTTCATTAGAACGCCTCAGAACGAAGAAAGCTGAGAAAGCTGCTAGGGCAAGCCCGAAGAAGCATGTAGTTGATATGACTCCCTCAGCTATTCCATTGAAGCAGAAAGGCATATCTTTGCCTGAAGCTCAAGCTGAAGCTGATCGTCAGAGTGACCATCAATTCTCTGACTCTCGTGAAGGCGAACTCTGGGATCAGTTGGGCATCACTGAAGCCCTTTGGGAGAAGTGTGCAGCTGAAGATCCTGATGCTGTTGATCTTGGAGAAGTCTACATTTCCAGATCTATCGAAGCAATGATCACCACCATGATCAGTCAGCTGAAGGATTTGCATTCAAGAGATAGGGCTGAAATGAAAAAGATTCACAACTATCAGAAGCGAGCTGAATCAGAACCTGATGAAGAATTCAAACAGCACGCCCTGAAATTGCTTCAACAAGTGACAGAAGTCAATTCTACCACCAAGGACAATATCAAAATCTTCAAAGGCAAAGTAAAGGCCGATGTAGATGACATGGTGAAGACCCATAATGCTTCCATTATGGAAAGGGATTCGAGGAAACGCAAGGATTCGCCCGAAGCTGAACGAGTTGTTGCACCGGCTCAATCTCCTAAGCCTGCTCCATCAAAGGCAACAGGACCCTCACCGAAGAAGAAAACCATCAAGAGGCGCAAGGTTACTTTGGCCTCAGCCGCAGACATGGATACAAGTGATGAACAGCTACAGGGATCACCTGAAGCAGTTCCCACCCCTGCACCGAAGCCAAAGCCGTCCAAGCCCGCATCAAAGTCTTCAGCTCCACCCACCAAGAATCCCACACCTCCTCCTACCAGAACCACCCCCAAGCAAACTCCACCCCAGAAAGCTCCTACCCCCACTCCAACGCCTGCTCGAACACCCACACTCATACCACCTCGTGTTCCCACACCCATCCGTGATCCAACCCCCGAACCACAAAGGATTCCCACTCCACCAGTTGCCCCCGCACCACCTCCATCACCTCCCCATGAAGCTACTGCACCATCCCCAACCCACTCCAGAACCCATGTTACTCGAGATTTTTCCCCCGCCAGAACAGTTCAAGAGTCTGAAGCACATGTGCCCGACACCGAAGCACATGATGACGAAGATGAACATGTCCAAATTCTGAATCTGTCGCAAGAGCAAGCGCTTGTAGTCGCTCAATCTGCTGGCCCTTCAAGAGCCAATCAAATTGCTCCTCTGCAAAGAATTCGCGAGCGTTCGCTCCCCTGCCAAGATACCCAGCTTGACTCCAATTACCCGCGTGAAACTTTTCCTATATTCAAGGGTGCTGGTTATTCTTCAAGGCATGGCCCGGAATTCAACCTGGAACAACATAGGAAGCGCCATCGATTCTTTGGTGTTAGTCCTTATGCTTCTGACCGCTCAGCGGATGATCTTCGTTTTTGGACTGCTGAACAACAAGTCTTATACACCAAAGTCTTCTGCCAGCAAGGAGTTCTGTTTAGGCACAAGTTTCTAGACTTGCGAAGTCTTTCCACTGCATCCTTCTTTCAGAACGTCCTCGAAGTTATTGAAAATCAGAATTTGACTCGGTTGTTTGCGTTGAGCACTCCTTTCAACTCAGAGCTCATCAAGCAATTCTATGCAACCCTTTATGTGTCGGGTATTGCCAATGAACCCAGCTCATGGACACTGGAATGGATGATTCAAGGCAAAGTCTTCAGGATGTCCTCTACCAAATTCATGGAAATTGTTAACATCCCAAGGCATTATGGATTTCATGAAAAGATTCATGCTGAACCTGATCTGTCTGAAGAAGAATTTGCAACTCTGTTGGATCCTGAAGCCACTGATAACCATATTCCTCAAAACATTCGCCCGAAGCACTCTAACTTCATTTCAAGGACTTGGTTCTTTATCCTGTCAAACTCATTGATTCCTTTGGGTACAGCTTCGTAAGAATCGAATCTTTATCCAGAGACAAGGCATGCTATTATGAAACTCACTCATGGACTTCTCTTCGACTTTGAGGATTGCTTCATTAGGAATTTGGTTCATGCAGCAGAGCTACCTTTCACACTGAAACCCTATGCTCCCTGGCTGCAAGTAGTATGTAACTATGGTTGGAACGAAGACTTTGTGGCACGCCATCATCCGAAGCTTTTCCTCCCACCAGTGCGTGGCTCCTTGGAACTGCTAAGCAAACCCAATGATCCATTTTCCACATATGTTGGTGTGCGCCATGAAGTCAATGAGCGAAACTTATCCAAGACGTTCCATAAAGACTGCCATCATTTTGAAGTTAATCTTCGCACGCAGCAAATGCTTGACAACTTTATTGAAGCAAATCAACGCCAGATGCAGTTTCTTGCTGATGAGATCAACCGTGTTGGCATTATAGCACTCAACAACAATCAGTACTTGCGTGTGCTCAAGCGTCATTCCTGGAAAGGGCTCAGGAAGTTCAACTCTGTCAAAGGCCTTCGTAAAGATCGCATCTACAAAGAGTATGCGCACCTCCAGCGAAACTTTTCCAGAGATGACTCAGTGGACCGCCCGAATCAGAATATCCCTCCCCTGCACAAGATTGATGAAGTTTTCTTCGTCAACGAGCCTGAACCCATTCGGCCTGATACCGTCTCTGAAAATGACTCCATCACTTCGAAGGACGACGACGGCCTCGACGACAGCGACCTCGACATCAATCTCATCACTCAGTCGTGCCACGAAGCTATTCCAACATCATCTTCCGAAGAAGAATCCTCAGGCGATCAGTCTTCGTCGGATGAGTCTTCGTCAAGCTCAGCTTCGTCGAGTTCTAAGGGTGCAGATGCCGCGAAATAGATCTCTCGAACCCTTTCTCAACCTTTTGTCCAATCATTGAAAAACAGGGGGAGAATGAGGGCATCGATGAGTTAGTTTTGCATCGGGGAAAGGGTTTGTCTTTTTGTTTTTTGCTATTTGCTTCGTTTGGTTAAGTTACGACAAACAAACTTTCCATTCCTTTCGATTGGGTTGTAACTTAAGTTTAACTTAGGTCATGCCACTCCTGTGCTACACTCAAGTTTTAATAACCCCTTTGCTTGCAAGTATTTCTTCGTATCTTCTATCTTGCAGGTGGTTATTATTTTCTTAGTCACAGGTCATTGGAAGCAATTGCATACATACCTGGATATATATCTTCAATGCAACTGTATTCGCTAAGATATTTTGTTTCGCTCTCCACCGAAGAAAATTATCTCAAGCATTAACTTCGATTATATAAATCTTCGATGCTTGATTTCAGGGGGAGCCAAAAACTTCATATCTTAGAGTTTGTCCCATCACTTCACAAAAACTTCAATATCTTCTATCGATGCTTGTTTTTTCAACAATAGTCCAAAAAGGGGGAGATTGTAAGAGCAAAGTTTTTCCCCCCGTGTGTTTTGGATATTGTTGGACAAGATAGTAGAGGAAGTAACAATGTTTTCTAGTGTAAACAGTTGTATAGGTTCCTGAAGGACAAGCTAGGTGATAAAGCTTCAGTGAAGGTCTTCAAGTTATCGAAGCATTACCCTCGGAGCGAAGCTTAATCACGAAGGATGACCCCCAAAAATGAAGGTGTCCTGAAGCTCTACTCATTAAAGGAAATGAAGAGGACGGCGCAAGACTTAGATGTTTTTTGTGTAGTTCTTTTTCGGTTCTTTGAGTCATAGGACAAACCGTACTATCAAGAGGGGTATTTAGTTTGTGGACACCGAAGTAATTGAGAAATGCTCAGATCAAATCCAAGCCAAGTGAGAAGCCTGAGTGAAGAAATCTCATGTGCACTAAGTTAAGCTTCGGTAGCAAAGACTTCATTCTTTGGCTACTGAAGCAGAACTAAGTCCGTGAGTCAGCTTTACTTGTTCCTCAAGTAAAGTTGCGCATTGATGACAAATCCGACCGTTGTGGACACGTGTCAAGCTGTCACCTCGGGTCATTTTGGTCATTCTGCACCTCGGGATCGCCAACTATAAATACGCCGCCCCCTCCTCCATTTGCGGGTAGCTGCTCCAAGATTATTCCTGAGAGAGATTGCAGAGAGCACTCCAAAAACGCCAACGAAGCAAAACCCAAAATCCAGATACTTTAACCTAAGTCCCATTGATCTGAGTAGATTCGATATGACTTAGGTGAAAGCTTGCTAGCCTTTTTATCTTGGAGAACTGCAATTCTCCTAGATGGTTAGAGAGTTGTACTTCAGAGAGCGAAGAGTAATTGTCGCCTCGATGTCCAGTTTGTCAAAGGTTTCGGTGATTTCCTCAATAATCAACCACGAGTGAAGAACTGACCAAGCTCAAGGAGTTTGGTGCAGTGGAGCAACGGACGGAGAGAGATTTGCTCCAGGTGTTCAATCACCAGTCCCTCCAACCAGACGTAGCGCTTTGCAGAGCGTGAACTGGTCGAACAAACATCGTCGAGTCCCATTTTGTTTTACTTCAAGAATTTACTTTCAGTATTGCAATTGCTTCACAGTTATGCTTCAATGTGTTTTGATTCGCTGCATTTAGTTTCGCTTCAAGTTTTACTTCTCTATTCCGCACTACTTATGCTTCACTTCAAAAGTTTCAGTCCAAAATATTGAAGTGATCATTCACCCCCTCCCCCTCTGATCACATACTTGGACTTTCAAGACGCCTCTACTTTATCTTTTGCAAGTTTTACATGGCTGATAGGGCTTTCGAGATAGAACCGTTTCTATGCCTACGAACATACAACCACAACACCAATCCCGCAATTGTCTCTATTACACCCCTGTCGGGGCCCTCCCTTGCAAACGTCTTTGCATCGCTAATGTTAGAGAGACAGACACCCGCAGCGACTTATATGGTACAAGCCATATGTCAAGCGTGGAACCAGTCTCGCGTAAACGCCTAAGGTCGGTCGGGGCCGCTTCATCAGGACATTGCCGCAATGCTAAACGAGTACACGTGAGAGGGTAACAATTGGAGAATTGATGCCCACATACTAGATGTGTTCTATCCGTACAATACATCTACGCATAGCCTTGCTCTGATACCACTGTTGGGGAACGGAGCAGAAACCTTTAATTTCTCATGACCTACACGTCCCGAACCCAAGACCTATGCTATGGCGATGCAAGTAACGGAGGGAATTGGTCACATACCAGTATGTAGCCGTTAAGCGGGAAACGTTCCCACGTGAACGTGGGTTATGTAGTCGTACCGGCAATCCCCAATGCCGCGCAGATCCACCATGACTCCTGAGGCCACCCAGTCCTTGAAGACCGATGACGAGATTACTGTAACAGCCCAGATTTCACAAAAATTAAAAATTTGTTTTCACTGTGAATTGTTTGATTGTCTGATTTGTTTGCGGGGTTTGCATCCCTGATTTATCGATCGGCGATTATTTTTCCCCCTCTTATCTCGTATCGGACGGAGACCGACCCTTGACACCCTGACACTTGACCTTTGCGACACCGGGTTTCACCCGATCACGTCGTGAAAATCGCACGAGACCAGCCGCAGCCAACGGAACAAAAAACCCCGTTTAATAATTAAACAGGTTATTTTATAGCACACCGGAAAGTGTTCTCGGAACGGTTCCAACGCGAGGTGAACGCCGCCGGCTCGACGCGTTGATCGCGCAGTTCGAAGTTTTACCCGAATCGGAGGTCCTGCGGACCCCCGGCGGTCAGAAACGTGAACACCACGCGCGCGAGATAAAAACCGGGGATGTTTTTGCAAACTGCCAGCCACCTAGGCTATATAAAGACCACCACACTCCCACCCATTTCTAGGGTTTCCCTAGCCACAAAATTTCAGCCACACCCCCAGCCTTGCTCAAATTTTCGCAACTCTAGCCCATCAGATCCGATCCCCTCATTCTGAGCCGCCGGATCCAGATCGGACGCTCTAGGGAGCGCCACGTCACCAGACGAGTTCACCCAGCCCGAGCTCGTCCCGAGCAGCCTCCCATGGGGATCCGCCAGCGGCCACCTCCTCACCTCCGCCACCGGCCGCGCCGGCCACCAGCTCCGGTGAGCCAGCCCTCTGTCGTGCCGCCTCCCCTCCATCTCACCCTCACCCCCTCTCGTCTTCTCTTGCGAAGGAGCCGCGCTGGAGAGCCGCCAGGCCGGCTATCGCCTGCGCCATGGCAGCCCGACCGAGGAGCTCGCGTCGTCGCCCTCTGTTCCCGCGCCGCCTCGCCCGAGGCCAGAGCCGCCGCCGTGCCCCTGGATCCGCCTCCTCTCCGCCGCCGGGGCCCCTGTCGTGCGCGCCACTGCCGTCGCCTGCTCGCCGGCGTCAAGCGCCGCCCAGGCCGCCGCCTGCCCGCCGACGGGATCGGCCTCCCGATCCAGGCGGCCACCAACCGCTCGCCAGCCATGGCCGGCCTGGGTACGTTACCCAACTCGCCGCGGCCTCCCCAGCCCACCTCGCCAGCCAGGGCCCCCAGCACCCTTTAGCCACCAGCTGGGCCGAAGCCCACTAGGGTGAGCCGGCCCGAAGCCTTTTTTATTTTTACGTTTTCCTTTTTATTTTTCTGTTAAGTCTGTTTTTTTTTCTAAGCCTGGAAAAAACTGTGTGCTGATTCAATTTTGCGACGTAATTCGTGATCAATCCGTAGCTCCGATGAACGTGCCCCCAAAACGAATATTGCTTAGAATTGTGTGTACTTCTATCCATCTTTTGTGAGAATTTTTATTTGAGGCCATCTTGATGTTGTTAATCTCTGTTGAAGTGGGCATCAGGCCGTTAACTGCTACTAAATGCTGTTATGTGCTGCTGTTTTTGACAGCCACCTCTGTTTTTCTCAAAGTCTGTAACGTTCCGATGCCATGTTGCATGCTTAATGTCTTTTGATCTATGATGCCTATTTGCATGATTCCTTTTGCCATGCCTTACTTTTCATGTCTACTTTAGTTCCATATCATTTGTGAGCATGTTTGCATTGATTATCCTGTTTATGCAATGCTCTAAAGTGTGTTTCCTGATGTTGGCAGATTGTGCCCGTAACTTGTTTTGCTTGTATCTTTTTAACCGTAACTCCGTTTGGGGTGTTCTTTATATGTAACTTGATTAGTTTTTCGTGTAATTTGTGTTTATTCTATTGTTTTCTGTTGTTAACCAACCTAAAATATGGTTTAGGGCAGAACAGTACCAAATCCTTTAATTGTCGTGCGGCACTTAGTGTATGCCATGTTTAGGTTGTGCCTCACTTAAATTGACTAGCATAGATAGTTTATGTTATCCTTCACCTCTTGTCATGTTTATGTGATATGCCATGCTTTCTTGAGTTGCCATGTTAACAACCTTTGTTGATCACCTGTAGCTAAGCAACTTGAACCACCGTAAACGTGCGGTATTCATCGTGTGTGACCGATACCCCACTTAAACTGTTAGTAACCGTTCTCAACGATAGATCTGTATCGCGTTGCCGTGTCGTGTGATGTCTTCTTGATCTTGTGTTGCCCCGTAGTAATAGAGTGCTTGCTCGTTGATTACTTTCAAGTGTTTACCCTCTTGTGTGCTTCCGCGGGTACCTTTGGAGACGATGCGAGCTTGCGATCAACTACACCTTCGGAATCCGACTTATCAACAGGCAAGGACTATACATTACTTATGATCCATTCTATTTCAACCAGCGGTTTGCATGCTAGTCTAGGTTAGGTTCGATGTTTGATCCTACCACATGTTTACAGCCTCTTTCAAACCGATACAGCCATGTCCCTTCCCAGCAAACCTTGTACTGCTATGTTACTATTGCTCGTTGCTCAGCCCCTGCTTAGTATGCATGCTTAGGATGCTACGATGTTACCCTATTACTCCTTGGTTTGGGCTATCACATTATTATATTGCTGTTGATGATATGGTTATTATAATGTTGACTATATCCGACGAATGATGGAAGGTCTAGGCTATCCCGCCCCGACGCTTTGTTCCATTCGAGTCACCTAGGATCCGAGTTCCGGGTGTTGGTTTTATGACTGAGCGTGCCTGACCACGTGTGGGATTTTATGGGGTCCCCTTTTCTTACCTATCTAGCTTCAAACATTTCTAGTGGTGGCCCAAGCTAATTTACCATTTGAAACCGTGTGTGTGTTGGTCCGCTGCCAGTAGTTTTTAAACCAACCCGGACCAGTGAGGACATAGTTCCCTTGCTGGCCCATTATGACCGGCTGAGGACCTGGTTTCCCATGTGTGATTAACCGGCAATCCAAACCTGGAGTCATACGGTAGAGACCAGATCAAGAGCGCGGCCGGCTCCTGAGATGGATGTCGACTCACCGGGGGCCACCCGGATTTTTTCGTTGTTAGCTAGAGGGACCTGTCGTTTCGGATCTCTTGGAACTAAATCATAAAATGGTTTCCTGTGATGGGTAGCAACTGAGAGAGATGGGCATGCGTGCGGAGCCTTGTAATGGGCAGTTGGTACACCCCTGCAGGGTTAAATCTTTTCGAGAAGCCGTGTCCACGGTTATGGACGACTTGAGACCTACTCCTTGTTCATAGACAACAACAACTTAGATAATCTTAATATAACTTGATCAATGTGTGTGTGCCTTGATTGCTTCTTCTTCGTCGGGATGCGAAGAGGAGGACAAGGATAGGATAGGTGTTATGTTTGCGTAAGTAGTTGATAGCAAGACTTGTTGAGGCGATTCCCCATGGAATGCTTGGCTTCTTATCTTACTCTCTAGATCGTTATCCACTTCATAAATGCTAGTGCGGGAGCAACCTCACCACTTACCCCTTCCTTACCGTAAACTACTAGTTGCCCTAGAATGACGAGTGATGAAGTCCTTGCTGGGTCAGTTGACCACTACAGTTGGATGCTGAGTACCTCTGTACTCATGATACTACCCCCAAACTCTTTTCAGAGTTCTTGATCGACAACAGGTTTGGTGATCGACGTTTCAAGTGGAGACTCGACGACGACTAGTTAGGCGGATCCCGGCGGAGGGCCTGGACCCGTGTGGTTATGGGGATCGATGTTTTTCTCTTTGCCACTAGGCATTTAATTGTAGTCTGTACTCAGACATATATCTTCCGTTGATGTAATGTATTAAGGCAGTTGTATGCCGATTGTATGAGATGTTGTATCCTTGTATCTATAACGTTGTGATATCATGTTGGAAATCCGGGGCATATGACTTCGTCATATGTCGCGGTGGGACCGATATGTGCTTCGTCCCCGGTTCTGGATGGAAACATCTAGATCTGGAACAGTACCGCATATCGGGCCTTACAATTACGTCCTCGTCGGAACGTTGTCGGTGAAGACGTCGCGACACGGCCTCAACGATGAAGGAGCACCACAAGTGTAGCGCCTCGCGGGATTACACGCATACGGTGTACCCGACGTTCCCTCCGGTCTCCGAACTAGAAGAGCAGCGGAAAGAAGATGGATTCGGATCCCGATTCCAGCAGCACGACGGCGTGCGTATGGTGGAGAAACCCCAACCAAGTGTAGACTCCAAACAAGGGGATTCCACTCGAGGAGGGAGAAAGAGAGAGAAGAGAGATCTGAGAAACTTGTCTCAAATCAAAATTGTGTGTAGAAAAAAGGCACCCCCACCCCTCCTTATATAGGCCAAGGAGGGGTGCCACCCTCCCTCCCCTACCCATGTGGGACTAATCCCTAGGGAGGGGGGTTTGGTGCGGCTAGGGGAGGTGGGCTCCCTCCCTTGGCGCCTTGGCCCAAGGGGGAGCTCCCTCCTTCCCCTAATGGGCCTCTTTAGGCCCATATGCCTTTTAATTCATTTTAATTATATTTAATCATATTTTAATATTTAATTCTGTTAATTAAATAATAAAACATTATTAAACATTATTTTGAACCTTTCAAAATATCCAGAACAACTTCCGGCACCTCCCGGAACAATTCCGGTGTTCTCTCTTATTTCACCGATGATCCCGAATCAATCCTTATTGCGTCAAATACCCTTAAGCGTGACACCCTACGGTTCGGGAAACAGCAGACATGATCAGACACTCTCTGACCAATGACCATCATGTGGGATCTGGTTACAATCCTTGATCAGACCATGCGCTTCCATCGAATTAACTTCAACGTTTGAACCGTTAACGTTGAGTCCTGATCCCTTTGTCATACAGTACTTTGTTTGTCCGAGGTTTGATCGTCGGTATCCAATATACCTAGTTCATTCTCGTTACCGACAAACATGTTTACTCGTTCCCGTGATATTACAACCCCATGACCTAGTCACATGATTGCGCAATCTTTATGATGTAATATCACCGAGTGGGCCCAGAGTACCTATCCGTTACTCGGATGGACAAATCCCGTTTTGATCTATTTGCATACTCATCAACATATCTACTTCAGAATACCTAAGATACACCTTTATGGTTACCATGTCTCATTGGAACGGTTAATGCACTCAAAGCATCCTGGTAGATAGCAATTATGTATGATCATCACGGTCTTAAGGATCGGGTCACTACGTTTATAGTTATCGCAATGTTGAACTATGTGACTGGATCACATTGCAACACTTCTGGTGGGTGTGTGTCCATCATGTCATTCTCCCAATGACATGACCCCATTGTCAATAGACTGTTCACATCTCATGATCAGGAAACCTTGATCATCAATTGCCCAATGGACTAGTTTACTAGAGTTAACTAGGGACCTGGTTGTTTGTATACCACACATGTATTAATATTTCCGCTTAATACAGTTATAGCACACTATAAAACTTATTATGAACTAATGGAATGCGCCAATAAACATATTTTATTTGCCTCTAGGGCACATTCCCAACACTCAGATGTAGGAGTCGTGGGGTCACCCCCTCGTCAGTAGCCCCCGAGTGCCTGGGGGACTCGAAGAGTCGCGCAGGGACTCGAATTCTTCTGTGCTTTATTGTTTGTGAGCGTGGCATCGCCACGGGTCGCTGGCAGTTTTGAGGCATGACAATATCTGTTTCGAGGGATTCCAAAGCTAAAAGGGCCCAAGGAGTCGACTGGTCGAGCCTTGGTGAATTGTGCTAGTGACAAATACCATAGTAGCCTAATCAAGCCCATATCCCTCGACATGAACTTGGAACACTGGTGTCAAGCAAAGTCATGCCGCTGCAGGTCTTATAGGATTGATGCCAGTCTAAGCACATTGCCTGAGAGCGTCCGCTCGGCTCTTTCCATCATGCGAGCGCATGGAAAAGGTCGGGAGTGAAATCGCTTGGCGGCAAGTCCCGGCCCGGCCGTTCTGCGCAGCGGGGTCTTACCTACACGCTAAGCTTGTGTGGCATCTGGGTACAGTGTGTCGTAGCCTAGGCATAATCGTTTTTGTTGAGGCACGGAGCCTGATTTAGCAATGCACCCACTTGGAATAAAAAATCAAGTGAGTTGTTTTAGTCGTCACTCGCGGAGTTTGTAGAGAACTCAGGCGAGGAAAATAAGATGGCACCCACTCGGAATACCGTCGAGTGCGCGAGTAAGTCATGGTTGCTGAATTGCTAAGTCTTTTTCTGCGAAGGGTCACTCGGATGCTTTTCTGCTCTTTGGGTGAGGGAGCACCCGAACTCGAATAAAGTTACTCCCAATGGGAGTAAGAATTTTTATTTTCAAATAATATGAAAAAAGCTTGTAAGGAGCTAGATGCTAACCGAAGATGCGTGTTGCGATGTGTTGCTGAGGTGTGACGTTTGCTGGTTCGCCTAACAGGTTGGGTCGCCATGTCAAGTGAAAATTGAGTGACTTGACATCTGTTGCCCGAAAACTTCGCACTTCGTGATGATGGCCCTCGTTTTTCGCGCGCGGTGGGTGGTATGGTTAGTGCGCCGGTTGAGTTTTCCATGTTCCTCGGCTATCGTGGGATCGTGCCACGTCTCCTGGATTCCAAAATGAGCGGTGACAATTTTTTTGCTCGGGCTGGTGGTTAAATACCGGGGTCTGGTGTGTTTTAGGTTTTCACCCAGCCATTGCCTTCTCCTTTCTTCCTTTCTTCTTCCTTCGTTGTTCTTTGCCGTCCACCTGTCTTTTCGTGCGGTTTATTAGTTGAGATCCATGTCCAAGCGTCCCCGTAGTGCAGCGCAGGAGTCGGCGAGGATGACCGGTAGATGGGAGCGCTCTGCTTTTGGAGCTGCAGATCTGGATGAACTGGTGGCCGACGGCGTGGTGGCGCGTGATGCCGCCCGGATTCCTGGTGATGAGGAGGTTCTTGCGCCCCGTCCAGATGAGCGGGTATGCTTTCAGAGTTTCTTCCCCCGTGGTTTTGCACTTCCCATTCACCCTTTCCTCCGAGGGTTGCTCTGCGCCTATCAGTTGCAACTGCATGATTTAATCCCCAATGAGATTTTTCACATTGCCTGTTCATTACGCTCTGTGAGGGATTTTTGGGAATTTATCCTCATTGGGGCCTCTGGAAACGTCTCTTCAATGTGAAGAGGACAAATTCTGAATACGCCATTGGGGGCGTGGGGATCTCCATTAAGGAGAAATCTTCTTATTTTGATCTGAAGAAGTTGGACTCCGTCTTTTCGTGGCGGATGAGCTGGTTTTATCTGAAGGACCAGTGCGTTGCAGGTCAGCGGTTTGGTCTGCCTCCTTTCGACCCTGCTGCGCGGGCGGTTAAGCATTCATCATGGGCGCATCCTTTGTCTGCTCGCGAGTCGTCTCTCGTGGAACCGTTTATGCAGAAGATTACTGCTTTGAAGGATGAATTGACTAGCGGCCAGCTTATCTCCGTGTTTGTCAATAGACGCGTTCAGCCGCTTCAGCATCGGGTCCGTCCCATGTGGCAATATACTAGGCCTGATGACTCGACCAGGTGTTCACTCGAAGAGTTTTCCGATGACGACCTTTTGGCCCGGGTTCAGCAAGTCACAAAGTGCACGAGCATTGGGGAGGAGAGTCTTGTTCGTCCTTACTCTGCTGACTTGCCTCTTCCTCAGGTACTTATCTTTAAATTTTATTTGAATTGATGACTCGTTCCTATTGGTTGCTGATGTTGTTTTGATCTGTAGGGTGACAATCCTTTGTTGAAAAATCCGCCGCAGCCTGAGGATGCGGATATACTCGATGAACCTGGTGAGGCTGATGCCGATCCTGTCCTTGCAAGTGATGGGGTGCTTCTAGCGCTTCGGGTGTTGTTGCTGTCGAGTCCACGGGTGCTCCACCGTCAGTTGTGGATGACTCTGGGGATTCAATTCCTCTTCATGTCAAACGCACTCGTCCTGCGAGTGGTCGTGATGCGGCGGGTGATGGCGAAGATTTTCCCGCGGTCGTACAGCCTGTTGTGTCGTGCCCTCCTCCTGTTGCCTCGAAGAAACGCAGGTTCGGGATATTGTTGCGTCCAGGCGCTGCGCCTGCTGGGTTAGTTTACATTTTCGTTTTGTCGTCTCTGATTTTCATTACTTTGGCTGGTGTTCTGAGGGTAAATTGTCTTGTAGTACTGCTCCTTCTCCGGTTGCTTCCTCTGCGAGTGTTGGTGCTGTAGCTGCTCCTTCGACTGATTCTGGTACGGCGTTTGATCGACTAACTGGTTCTGCTGCTCCCGTGGCTTCGGGTGCGGGGACGACCCCTGCGACTGTCGGTGTGGAGGCGACTTCTGCGACTGCTCCGTCTGGGGCATCTGCTTCGGCTGCTGCCGCTCTTGAGGATGACTTACCTCCAGATGTCAAACCAATGATCTCTGAGGATCACTTTCTGGAGAGGAGGGATCTCTCTGCTAAGGATAAAGCGAAGTTCTTTGATCGCATGGCAGAGCAGGTATGCGATTTCTTTATCCTTCTGTGCTTTGCTATAGTAGCCCCCGAGGTGCAAACGGTCACTTGTGGGTGGTTGTAGTCTTTGATTTTGGTCTTCCTTCTGTCAGTCTGGTACATATTGGGAGCACGGCAGTGCTCCCAATGGGAGTAGCCCCAGAGGCTGCAAGCAATCATTTGTGATTGGTTGTAGCCTTCGATTTTTCTTCTTTCCTATGCTTTTGACTTGGTGTATCTGTTTGGGTGCAGCCTTTATTCCGGATGTGCGAACGTGTGCTGACTGAGACTGATCGGTGGCGACGTGCTCATGACTCGGTCCAGGGGAGCTTAACTGCTATGACACATGAGATCCTGGTTCTTGGTCTTTGTCTCTTTTGCTGATTGGTTCTGATTGGTGTTTGTTCCGTAGGTCGCAAGAAGGGTGCTGACAGGCGGGCGGAGGCTGCGAAGAAGGAACTTGCTGAACTTCGGACTGCTCTGGAGTCCAAGGAAAAGGAACTGCAGGCGCAGCAAGGCGAGCTCGAGCGGTTGCGGCGGTTGGAGGAGCAGTTTCTCCAGGTTGAGAGGGTTGAGTGCGAGCGCCTGCAGGAATTGGCGAGCTCGCTAATTGGTTAGTGGACTCTTCCTGTCCTTCGTCTTTTTTTCGGTTTGTTTGCCTCTCCGATTGCTGGGATTTAAATCTGTGGCATTCTTACAGGTGATGCGGGTATTGGAGCGGTGAATGTTGCTGCTGCCGGTTCGGGTGTTCTCCGTGGCTCTGTAGATGCTGTCTCGGGCGCTGCTGTAGCTGTTGGGGGTGTCTGCGATCGGGCTACCACTCTCCTGAAGCTTCTCCATGAGCACCTGTTCCCCGATGCGGAGAAGCGTCCTGAGGGTCTTGATTCTCTAGTTGTTGCCTTCGGTCCGGATGGGGATCACCTGGAGGGCTTGCTTCATGAGAACGTGGTGGGTGGGCTTGCCACGTCTATTGTTGTTCTTCGGGGCCATGGTCTCCCTATTGAGGATTCCATGGTGGATACTTTGCCGGCTTACACGGACGAGCAGAGTGCTCGCGCTACTCGACTGGCCCGCCAGCTGCAGCTGGTCGTAGAGGAAAATAATTCTGCAGCCGAGGAGTAGTGTTGTCCTTTTTGTGTTTTGAGAACTTTCAGTTGTAATGTGCCTCCTGCGGGACGGCGGATCTAAATCATGGACCTGCTTTTCTTTCTTGTGCTTCTTGTTGCCTTGCTTCTTTTGACTTGTTTCTCTTTGCGGTAGGCCATCCCGGGCGTTTCTCAGGCTTGGAATTTTCTGAAGGAGGATGCTCGCGAAGGTGCTTACGAGTCCGTTTGCTTGAGGCTGAAAGAGGCCGAACGTGATATCGTTCGGCTGAAAGGTGTTGTTGCGGTCCATCGCTCGAAACGTGAGCGCGCTGAGGCTGTCTTGGATAGCTTGGCATCTTGGATGTTGAAGCTGTCTGACCTTCTGAAGGGTGAGTTTTCTTTTTTCTTCGACCGCTCGGTTGCGCGGGTTCTTTCCTTTGTGCTCTGCAACTGACCTTTGTTCTTCGTTGCGAAGTGCTTGTTGGGCGTTCTCGCGAGGAGGAGGAGGCAGTACAGTCTGAGTTGCTGCGGCTGGAGCACCCGGTTGTGCAGGCGAACAATCCTTTCTGGATGGACAGGGCGCATGCTCGGGCGTTCGCCGTTTTGCGGATGCGGGTTGAGAGGGTACCGCGGGCTCTGGAGTACTGCCGCGGAGTGTTTGGCAGGATTTTTGCTGAATTTTACCCTTTGGATCCTATCCCTTCATCTCTTGAGAAGCTTTGCCGGATGTTCTCCCAGCCTGCGGATCTTCGGCGCGTAGTTAATCACCAGATTTATGCAGGTGCTCGCTGTGCTTTTGCCTTCGTCCATAGTCATTGGCCGGGGGTTGATGTTATGTTGGCAGCTCGAGGTCCTCCTGGTGGTCGAGCTCAGCCGATGAACGATCATTACGCCGTGGCGGATGAGCCTGCAAGCGAAGTTGTGAAGTGGGTGGTCGAGGATAATGACCGTCAATTGGGTGCTCTGTGTAAAGTAAAGTCAGAGCCTGGGGATTAGCCCTTGCTTGGCGCTCTTTCCTTTGCTGAGCAACGTTTTGTTGCTGTTCTATTTGGATTACTTTGCTCGTCTGTTGTAGATCAAACTTTGCGTGGTAAGGTTTGTCTTGTCGGCTGCTGAGTTTTTGGGCGAGGGGTCCTTTCTTGCCGACTTTTAGAGTCGTGTATGCGAAGACGCCTCGGGGGATGGCTGCTTCGGCAAGCCCCCGAGTGCCTTTTTTTGGAGTCGCATTTGCGAAGAACGCCTCGGGGGGTGGCTGCTTCTGCGAGCCCCCGAGTGCCAATTTTTTAGAGTCGCGTTTGCGAAGAACGCCTCGGGGGGTGGCTGCTTCGGCGATCCCCCGAGTGTCAATTTTTTAGAGTCGCGTTTGCGAAGAACGCCTCGGGGGTGGCTGCTTCGGCGAGCCCCCGAGTGCCAATTTTTTAGAGTCGCGTTTGTGAAGAACGCCTCGGGGGTGGCTGCTTCAGCGAGTCCCCGACTGCCAAAATTATTAGGGTTGCGTTTGCGAAGAATTGTTAGTTTATCTTTCAGTTTTTATCTTTGTGTCTTTTATCAAAAACTACAAAAAAATCTGCCACACTTGCTGCTACTATGGGTTCCACTGAAAACACCAAGTTGTGTGACTTCACTAGTCACAACAACCAAGACTTTATCTGCACTCCCATTGCCACACCTGCCACTTCAGCTACCTCTTATGAAATTAAACCTGCTTTGCTAAACCTTGTTATGAGAGATCAATTCTCTGGTGCTGGAGATGATGCTGCTTTACACTTGAATATTTTTGTTGAATTATGTGATATGCAAAAGTATAAAGAAGTAGAAGGTTATGTTGTTAAGCTCAAGCTCTTTCCTTTCTCCTTAAGGGGAGATGCTAAAATCTGGTTTCAATCTTTTCCTATAAATAACATAGATTCTTGCGATAAGTGCAAAGATGCTTTTATAGGGAAGTACTACCCTCCTGCTAAGATTATCCAATTGAGGAGTAATATTATGAATTTTAAGTAATTGGATAATGAACACATTGCCCAAGCTTGGGAACAAATGAAATCTCTTGTTAAGAAATGCCCTACACATGGTTTGACTACTTGGATGGTTATCCAGAATTTTTATGCAGGCTTGAACTTTACCTCGCGGAACCTGTTAGATTCGGCCGCGGGAGGAACCTTTATGTCAACTACACTTGGTGCTGCCACAAAGCTTCTCGATGAAATGATGACCAATTATTCCCAATGGCACACCAAACGCGCTCCAACAGGTAGGAAGTTAAATTATGTCGAGGAAATTACCTCCCTCAATGAAAAAGTTGACTTAATTATGTCTCTACTTACCAAGCAACCCTCTATTGATCCTCATGATGTTCCTTTAAATTCTTTGGTTGCCCAAGAACAAGTAGATGTGAACTTTATTGCTAGAAACAACTTCAACAACAATGCTTATAGGGGAAATTTTGCTAGCAATCCTAGACCGTTTCCATCCAACTATGGGAACAACAACACCTACCCTAGCAACAAGAACCCCTCCTCTGAATTAGAAAGCATGCTTAGAGACTTTATCACTACCCAAAAAGCCTTCAACAAAAATGTAGAAGAGAAATTAGCTAAAATAGATAATCTCTCTTTGAAGGTAGAAAGCTTAGCCCTTGATATTGAGATGCTTAAAATTAGAACCTCTCCCCTTGAGGAGAAAAAGGCCACTCCTATTAATGCTATCCAGTTACAAATCAATGAAAATATTAGGATGATGGCTAAACTTAAAGAAAGATGGGCTAGAGAAAAAGAGGAAGAGGATAGAATTAAGAGCCTTCCTACACACCACACAGTTGCTACTATCCAAATTGTTGAGGACACTCAAACTATTAGCACCCAATGCACTCCTAGTCCCGTTGGACCTATTAATGGTGATGCTAATACCTCAACCATAGAAAAAGAAACTCCTATGAACATAGAGGGTTTCAAACAAGTGAGCCTAGATGACACTACTACCACCTTTGATAATAGTGATATTGATTTTGATAGTTGTACCCTCTCAGAAGATATTAGCTTGCTACACAAAATGTCTAGAGACCCCCACACTAGCACACTTAATCTTGCCTTCACGGAGCATATCACAAATGCTCTCATCAAAGCTAGGGAGGAGAAGCTTAGAGTAGAAGCCTCCATACCTAGGAATCTAGATGATGGTTGGGACCCTATGATCAAAATTAAATTTAATAACTTCTCTTGCTATGCTTTATGTGATGTTGGAGCTAGTACCTCCGTTATGCCCAAAAGAATATTTGATATGTGTGAATTGAAGCCTTTTGAGCCTTGTTCTTTTGGTGTTCGTCTTGTTGATTCTTCCGTAAATAAACCTTTAGTGAAGATCGACGATGTTCTTATCATTTTCAATGACAACTATGTTCCCGTCGATTTTATTGTTATGCATATAGAGTGTGAACGTTTATGTCCAATTATTTTGGGACGTCCTTTTCTTCGCACCGTTGGTGCGGTTATTGACATGAAAGAGGGGAATATAAAATTCCAATTCCCATTCAAAAAGGGGATGGAACACTTCCCTAGAAAGAAAATCAAGTTACCTTTTGAGTCCGTTACACGGGCTAGTTATTCTCTTTCTCTTGATAAAACTTGATTCTTCTTTTTGCATTATGCCTAGCTAATGGCTTTAAAGAAGCGCTTTCGGGAGGCATCCCGCAACGAATTTAGGTCTTTCTTTTTGCTTTTGTTGTATCTTGATGATTTGTACTTCTGTAGAAACATCATTGTATCTTTATTTTTCAGCTTTGTGCCAAGTTATAGCCTCTTAAGGCAAGGGAAGTAAAAGTTGTGACATGCTGTCCAGAAAACAGATTCTGTCCTCGTGACCAGAAAAATTCCAGAAAAATCCCAGTTCATCTTTTTGAGCTGAAATTTTTACAAAGTATGGTCTATACAATTACAAAACTTCCGTATGTTCTGAGTTTTTTTATTTGAGTTTCAGAAGTGCCCCTAAAAAATTCTTTACTATCTGTTGTTCTGTTTTTCACAGATTCTGCCACGTTTTGTCTCTCCTTACTTTTGTAAACCTTAAGCTTGCTTTTTCTTTGCAAAAACTTTTTGGCACTCTTGAGAAATAGTAGCTCTTCAAGATTATCTTTATGTCCAGTGGAGAAAAATTATTTATTAAGGGTACTAACCTCTCTAATCAGCTTATGATGAGTTATGTATGAAGGGAGTTTTCAAGTGTGCGATGGAAGATGATGAAAGAAGATCCAGGAGTGTCAAGCGCTCAAGCTTGGGGATGCCCCCATGCATCCCCAATAAATATTCAAGGATACTCAAGCGTCTAAGCTTGGGGATGCCCCCGTGCATCCCCTTCTCCATCAATAATCATCAGTTCGTCCTTCATCTCACTATATTTTTATCACTTCATGCGTTATGTGCTATGCTTGGAGCGTCTCGCTCTTAGGTTTTGTTTTTAGTTTTCTTTAGCTTTTCTTGCTTTTCATAACAAGTTAGATCCTTTCTTACTTTGTGTGGGAGCTAAACACGCTCCACTTTCAAAATTTAGAACACATCATAGGATTTTTCCTGCCTATCTTTTTGCTGTTGTGTGTTCTTTATCTTTTCATAGCTACTGCCTTGTTTAGTTTTAGTCTTAATTTGTCTTTAGCAAGAGCCTTGGATTTTGTTTAGTTTGTTTCTGCAACTCTTTTTAGCTTTCATGTTTATCTTGTTAAGAGAGTTGGTTGTTGCACTGAGTTGTTTCTTGTCTTGACAGTAGGTAATTGAGGTTGCTATTTAATTTTAGTAGTAGCTTGTAATAGTTTTGAGGTATTGATGTGAGTAATGTTTGAACTTTTGGTGTCAAGAGCTCTAGCCTATTAGTGATAGGTGTCGTATTTTGGGCAATCCGTGTGTATTTTCAAAACCTACAAAACTAGTTGAGAACTGTAGCTACTAGATGGATCGCTACTCTTCTGAGGGGTCGAATATCAGAGAACACTCACGTACCATGAGTCGAGGATGCGCAAGGATAACCAAACCCCCATACACTCCTCCTCGGGGTACTTGTCTCTTTGTGAACCTCCTCATTAGATTGAGAGTTACCGATAATAAGTGCATGAGTTCTTCGGACTGATGTAAGTATTGAAAGTTGACACTTCCACCTTCCCATATTTTGCTAGCCTCTCTTGTGCCGTGCATTGCCTTCTTCTCACTCCGAGAGTTGGTGTCCGCCTTCGCAGGTACATCCAAACCCTTGGCATGATACGCTCTGTCATCATAAGCCTCCTTATATCTTTCCTCAAAACAGCCACCATACCTACCTATCAAGGCATTTCCATAGCCTTTCTGAGTTACATTGCCATGCAACTTCCACCTCTTCATGACTTGATCTTCATGTCATACATGTTCCTGCTACACTGGCAGCGACATACATTGCATACATCATGTAGTTACATATTCTTTATGATTTTGAGTACCTTGTAAAGTGTGAAAGATTTCCTTTACCTTCTTGTAAAATAGGGTGTTGCCCTTAAGTGAGGGAAAGATCCCAAAGTGGACACAATAAAAGATCCCAAAGAGGACAAATGAGAGTTAAATAGAAAGAGCCATTGAGGCCACCAAAAAATACAAAAAAATAGAAAAAAGAGAAAAATAAATAAAAAGAGAGAAAGGGGCAACACTACTATCCTTTTGAGAGATCCACACTAGTACTCCCTTTATATCCTTGTACTCCATAGAGATGATCGTTATGCATATAGCTATGTGGGGACCTTCACACTATAGAACTTGGCTTGCATATTCCAAGGATGAGCCTCCTCAAATGAGCTCTAGGTCTTCATGAGCGAGCAAGTTAGATGCACCCCCACTAGTTCCATTGGAGAGCTTCTTAGCTCGTATGTGCATCCATTGCATGGCAATCCCTACTCCTCACATCATATCTATCATTTGGCATCTCTTGACTATGATTGTCCTCATTGATGAGAGCCTTTCTCTTCCTTTTTTGTCTTCCTCCTCCACCATATTTCTCTCTTTGCCATCCTAAGTGTCAACTCTCGTGCTTACGCTCATCCATTGCATGAGTGCTCGAAATATCAAAAAGGAGTGGATCAAATTGACTTGTACCTGGCTAGTGGTCTGGGGACGAGTCAATATAAGATTCCAAAGAAGACCAAGTGTGAAACTTTAGTAGATTGAGTTATCAACACAAAAATACTTTTTTCTCGTATTCCCTATCCCCCTTCTTGCACGCAAACACTATTTGGAGACATTCGAGTCACGGACAGCGAGAGCTCTTGAACCTAATGTTCTTTTGTTACTTGTTTCAATGCTAATATAGACTCTTGCATGTTATGACTTGAATTGAATCTCTAACCTTGATTGCTTTACTTTTCAAAGTTCTTTTATGGTTGTTAGCATGTCACCACAGAAATTATGCTGTTATCATTTACCTACTCGAGGACGAGCAGGAATTAATCTTGGGGATGTTGATACGTCCAAAACGTATCTATAATTTCTGCTTGCTCCATGCATGTTTTGTGTGATATTGCTATGTTCTAGATACACTTTCATACATTTTTTATCATATTTGAACTAACCTATTAACTCAGTGCACCCCAGTGCCAGTTCCTGTTTTCTGCTATTTTTCTATTTCAGTTTTCCCCCATGTAAAAAGTGCCAGAAAAATTCGGGAAAATTTAGATAAAAAATCAACGTGGAGGAAGCTTCGCGAAGAGCCCAGGAGGGGCCAGAGGGGAGACAGGGGGCCCAGGCGGCCACCCGGCGCGGCCCCACCCCTGGCCGCGCCAGGGGGCGCCTGGGGCCCCTGCTCCACCTCTGGCTGCCCCCCTTCGCCTATTTATTCTCCGTCACGGGAAAACTCCAGAAGAGGAACCCTATTCCGCGAACTCGCCTCTGTTATGCCGCCGCCGCGCTTCCGAAGATCGGGAGCACCAGAAGACCTCTTCCCGGCACCCTGCCGGAGGGAGGATTGACCTCCGGGAGTCTCCTCTCCACCACGGATGCTCCCCGGATGTCTCGTGAGTAGTTTTCCTTGGACCATGGGTCCGTGATCAGTAGCTATGTGATGTTCTCCTGCCCTCTTTGATCTTCATTGTTTAGACCTCGTGAGATGCCCTACATGATCGAGGCACCTTTGTAATATTTCTGCTATTGCTATGTTGAGTTTGATAGGATCTGATGGATTATGAGATTATGTTCAGATTGTGATAGAGTAATATATTTGGTTTTTATCTCTTATATTTTTGTTCCTAAGTAATTCTTGCATGTTCTTCGTTGCTGTTTATTGCTTTGGCCAAGTAGTAGGTAGTGACTTCAAGAGGGAACGCTGTGCTAGATTGTGGGTTCATGCCCCCCGATGACACGCTTGAGTGACAGAAACATGAGTCTAGGGGATGTGTTGTTGCCACAAGGGGGAAAACAACGGTGCTTGTGACCACGCTCACAAGGATTGTTTACTTTACGCAGAGTTCTTTTTAATGCAGTTGTCTGTTGCTTTGGGTTTACACTTTGGGTGGGGCTCGCAACTCAATACCAGCGAGATGTTCTGGATAGATATCTCAAGGTGGATGATTAGTAGTAGATGCAGATGGATTTCGGTCTACTTATCTTGGCATACTGCCTGTGCTTTTGAACCTCGTCCTTTCTTTTGTAGCATAGTTAGCATTGCGGTGCGTTCATAATCCTGTCCATTGCCTTTCTGTAATTTGTTTACCTCGCATAGCAATTTTATCGTCTTTTGGGAGAGAGACATCACTATCGAACATCACGTATCCCGGTCCATATCCTCATTATTGTTTCCACGCTATATTTACTTTACTACTTTTACTTGCTATCATTATCCCTTGCATTTTATCCTTGTCAACAACAAGACAGGAGAGATTGACAACCTCTCTGAACTTCGTTGGAAACAAAGTTATCTGTGTCTGTGTGCAGGTCCGCGTCAGTTGCGCCGCTGACACCTACTTATCATCTCTGGAGTCCTGCTGGAGACAAACATTGGTATCTTCACCGAGGGAAAACTGTTGCTGCACTACATCTCAACCTTCCACTTGGGGTAACCAACGAAGGGGCGAGAAGCCATCAAGGTGGCCCAAGCTGGTTTTACCATTTGAAAACCGTGTGTGTGACTGGTGAGCTCCCAGCAGATTTTCAAACAACTCGGGCCAGCAGAGACATGGTTTCTTTGTTGTTCCACACCTGGAAGCTAGGGGGTTGCCCACATCTATTTGGGTAGCTAACCCGACCTCGTCCAGCCGGAAGAGTCCGATCGGATAGCGCGGCCGGCCTTTGGATTGGGTGTCGACTCCCCGGGGGGCACCCGGTTTTGTTCGTGGTTAGTTAGAGGGACCTGTCGTTCCAGATCTCTTGGGACTAAATCATAAAATGGTTGCCTATCATGGGTAGAAACTGAGAGGGATGGGCGTGCGTGCGGAGCCTTGTAATGGGAAGTTGGTACACCCTTGCAGCGTTAAATCTTTTCGAGAAGCCGTGTCCACGGTTATGGACGACTTGAGACCTACTCCTTGTTCATAGACAACACAACTGAGATAATCTTAATATAATATGATCAACGTGTGTGTGTGCCTTGACTGCTTCTTCTTCGTCGGGATGCGAAGAGGAGGACAAGGATAGGATAGGTGTTGTGCTTGCGTAAGTAGTTGATAGCAAGACTTGTTGGAGGCGATTCCTCATTGAATGCTTGGATTCTTATCTTACTCTATAGATCGTTAGCCACTTCATGAATGCTAGTGCGGCAGCAACCTCGCCACTTACCCCATCCTTACCGTAAACTACTAGTTGTCCTAGAATGACGAGTGATGATGTCCTTGCTGGGTCAGTTGACCACTACAGTTGGATGCTGAGTACTTCTGTACTCATGATACTACCCCCAAACTCTTTTCAGGGTTCTTGATCGACAACAGGTATGGTGATCGACGTTTCACGTGGAGGCTCGACGACGACTAGTTAGGAGGATCCCGGCGGAGGGCCTGGACCCGTGTGGTTATGGGGATCGATGTTTTTCTCTTTTCCACTAGGCATTTGTTTGTAGTCTGTACTCAGACATGTATCTTCCGCTGATGTAATGTATTAAGGCAGTTGTATGCCGATTGTATGAGATGTTGTATCCTTGTAGATGTAATGTTGTGATATCATGTTGGAAATCCGGGGCATATGACTTCGTCATATGTCGCGGTGGGAACGATATGTGCTTCGTCCCCAGGTCTCGATGGTTACATCTAGATCTGGAACAGTACCTCATATCGGGCCTTACAACTTGGTATCAGAGCCTTACCGACCGTAGGATCCCTTCTCTGGACGTAGTCGAGTCTAGACAAAAACTATTTTGTAGTTCCTAAGTTAGTTGTCGGAGAGTAGGAATCTTTTTACTCCTTTCCCTTGCTCTGGTCAGGACAAGTGTCGTAAATATTTTATTCTCGCCTTATCCCCTTCAAAACTCTAGGATCTCGAGTGTGTGGAGTATCGGAACCGTTACAATTCCTTTCTTGCAGCGTATTGTCTCGATTCCTACCTCAGGTTGGCAATTCTTGTAGTACCTTTAGCTTTCTTTGATTCTGGATATCATCTTGGTCGTCCAATGCCCTCCATCCTTTTTGCTCGGTGTTTTTACGACTTGCGTCGAAAGCACTACCCTTTAATCCAGCTTTCGTTGTCGTTCTTCCTCTTGACACTGATGGTTTCGTTCTTCGACGTAGCCGTCTCTCTGCGGAAATTTATCTCGATGGAGTTCGTCATTCGGCGTGGAGCAGAGTCCCTTGTTGGTGGTGTTGAAGATCGTCGACTATCTTTTTCTCTCCCCCTCTCCCCCGGATCGTCTTGGATCTCAGGACGAGATCCCTTGTTGGTGGTGTTGTATTGTAACAGCCCAGATTTCACAAAAATTAAAAATTTTGTTTTTGGTGAGAATTGTTTGATTGTCTGATTTGTTTGTGGTGTTTTCATCCCCGATTTATCGATCGATGATTATTCCCCCCCTCTTATCTCGTACCGGACGAAGACCAACCATTGCCACCCTGACACTCGACCTTTGCGACACCGGGTTTCACCCGATCACCGTCGCAAAACCCGCACAAGACCAGTCGCAACCAACGGAACGAAAAAACCCGTTTAATAATTAAACGGGTTATTTCTATAGCGCGCCGGAAAATGTTTTCGAAACGGTTCTAGCGCGAGGTGAACGCCGTCGGCTCGACGCGTTGATCGCGCTGTTCGAAGTTTTACCCGTATCGGAGGTCCCGCGGACCCCCGGCGGTCAGAAACGTGAGCACCGCGCGCGCGAGAGAAAAAATCGGGGATGTTTTTGCAAACTACCAGCAACCTAGGCTATATAAAGACCACCACACTCCCACCCCTTTCTAGGGTTTTCCTAGTCCAAAATTGCAGCCACATCCCCAGATCTGCTCCAAATTTTCGTCCAAAAGACCCCAAATCCCGAAACCCTAGCCCTCTCAGATCTGGCCTGTCAGATCTCGCGATCCGACGGTCGAGATCGAGCCAGTCCCTCCACCTTCTCTCTCCCTCACTTTCTCTCTCCTTCGAGCCCCCACGGACCCGAGGCCGCCGCCGCCTCCCTCCGGCTCGACGCCGGCAGCCAGCCACGAGCCGCCTCACGCCCTCTCCTCTCCTCCTCCCCTGCTCCGCCCGACTCCCTCTCACCTTCCCTCACTGTCCCTCCTTGCAGGTCTCGCCGCCGGTGACCCCAGCTCCACCGCGCACCATGGATGGCCCGAGAGGAGCTCGGCCTCGTCCACGCCGCCGTCCCGGCAACGACCCACCCGTCGGCCTCTTTCCCGCCTGGCCCCGGCGACCGCCCCCGTCGTGGGCTGCTGCGCCACCTAGTGACCCCGGCCGCGCGACGCCTTGCCAACGTAGCCTCCGCCGCCCGCCGCCGGTCTCGGACCCGATCTGGTCGGGATCGGCCGATCCAGCGCGCTGCGCTCCCGTGGGCTGCCTCCAGCGCCTGAAGGCCCAGCTGGTGCCCCGGCCCACCTCCTCAAAAGCGCGGCCCGGCCGCCTCCTCTCGCCTGGGCGACGCGCCCCTATCCAGCGCCACTGCCTTCCTGGACCGAGGCCCATGAGGTGAGCGCCCAGCCGCCATTTTTATTTTTATTTGCGCTAGTGGGCTCGGCCCAGTCAGTTTTTTTCGCCTAAGTGTCTGTTAGCTATTCAGCGCTCACCCCTGCTAGGCCTCTTTAGTGTATTTCGGCCCGAGTACGATTTATTATTTTTCTAGATAGTTTTAATTGGCATATTGTGTTGTTTTATTGCGAGTGCTATATCTTTTAAACCGTAGCTCCGATCGCGACGCGTAAAACATGAAAGTTTCTCAGTTTTTCATGTAGTTTAATAAAATGTTGCTTGTTGCCATGTTTGAATATGTTTACATGCTTTTTACCTGCTAATTACAACTGCTTGCCACTGTAAACTGTAATTGCCATAACTTTTTAACCGTTGCTCTGTTTAAAATGTTCTTTATATATATCTTGACTAGAATTTTGTGTAGATTGTGTTTATGCTGCTCTTGCTTGCTAATAAAAATAATAAAATATTGTTTAGGACAAAACAGTACCAAACTGTTTAAATATTATGGGGTCCGTAATAGTTGCCATGTATAGGTTTTACCCCCCCCCCCACCCACTTAAAGTGACTAGATTAGATAGTTTATTTATGCTTCACCTCTTGCCATGTTTGTGTGCTATGCCATGCTTGCTTGGGTTGCCATGTTAACAACTTTGTTGATCACCTGTAGCTAAACAACTTGAACCATCGTAAACGTGCGGTATCGTCGTGTGTGACGAGTACCTCACTTAACCTGTTAGTAACCGCTCTCGCCGGTAGGTGCGATGTCTCGTGTTGCCTTCTTGTTGATGCTTGCTCGTGTTTGCCTCGTAGTAATAGATGGTTGCTCGTTGATTGCCTTTTCCAGTGTTTACCATCTTGTGTGATTCCGCGGGTACCTCTCGGAGACGTTGCGAGCTTGCGATCTACTACACCTTCGGAACCCGACTTATCAACAGGCAAGGACTATACATTACTTATGATCCATTCTATTTCAACCAGCGGTTTGCATGCTAGTCTAGGTTAGGTTCGATGTTTGATCCTACCACATGTTTACAACCTCTTTCAAACTGATACAGCCATGTCCCCTCCCAGCAAACCTTGTACTACTATGTTACTATTGCTCGTTGCTCAGCCCCTGCTTAGTATGCATGCTTAGGATGCTACGATGTTACCCTGTTACTCCTTGGTTTGGGCTATCACATTATTATTATATTGTTGTTGACGATATGATTATTATAAATGTTGACTATATTCGACGAAGGATGGAAGGTCTAGGCTATCCCGCCCCGACACTTTGTTCCATTCGAGTCACCTAGGATCCGAGTTCCGGGTATTGGTTTTAAGACTGAGCGTGCCTAACCGCGTGTGGGATTTTATGGGGTCCCCTTTTCTTACCTATCCAGCTTAAAACATTTCTAGAGGTGGCGCAAGCTGGTTTTACCATTTGAAAACCGCGTGTGTGACTGGTGAGCTCCCAGCAGATTTTCAAACAACTCGGGCCAGCGGAGACATGGTTTCTTTGTTGGTCCACACCTGGAAGCTAGGGGGCTGCCCACATTTGTTTGGGTAGGTAACCCGACCTCGTCCAGCTGGAAGAGTCCAATCCGATAGCACGGCCGGCGTCTGGATTGGGTGTCGACTCCCCGGGGGCCACCCGGTTTTGTTCGTGGTTAGTTAGAGGGACCTGTCGTTCCGGATCTCTTGGAAATAAATCATAAAATGGTTGCCTATCATGGGTAGCACCTAAGAGAGATGGGCGTGCGTGCGGAGCCTTGTAATGGGCAGTTGATACACCCTTGCAGGGTTAAATCTTTTTGAGAAGCTGTGTCCACGGTTATGGACGACTTGAGACCTACTCCTTGTTCATAGACAACAACAACTGAGATAATCTTAATATAACTTGATCAACGTGTGTGTGTGCCTTGACTGCTTCTTCTTCGTCGGGATGCAAAGAGGAGGACAAGGATAGGATAGGTGTTATGCTTGCATAAGTAGTTGATAGCAAGACTTGTTGGAGGCGATTCCTCATCGAATGCTTGGCTTCTTATCTTACTCTCTAGATCGTTAGCCACTTCATGAATGCTAGTGCGGCAGCAACCTCACCACTTACCCCATCCTTACCGTAAACTACTAGTTGTCCTAGAATGACGAGGATGAAGTCCTTGCTGGGTCAGTTGACCACTACAGTTGGATGCTGAGTACTTCTGTACTCATGATACTACCCCCAAACTCTTTTCAGGGTTCTTGATCGACAACAGGTATGGTGATCGACGTTTCACGTGGAGGCTCGACGACGACTAGTTAGGCGGATACCGGCGGAGGGCCTGGACCCGTGTGGTTATGGGGATCGATGTTTTTCTCTTTGCCACTAGGCATTTGTTTGTAGTCTGTACTCAGACATGTATCTTCCGCTGATGTAATGTATTAAGGAAGTTGTATGCCGATTGTATGAGATGTTGTATCCTTGTAGATGTAATGTTGTGATATCATGTTGGAAATCCGGGGCATATGACTTCGTCATATGTCGCGGTGGGACAGATATGTGCTTCGTCCCCAGGTCTCGATGGAAAAATCTAGATCTGGAACAGTACCGCATATCGGGCCTTACAAAATCCGAGGAAGTACTTCAACTCACCCATCATAGACATGGCAAACTCCTTGGTCATAAGATTTTGAAACTCAACATTGCAAGCATGGTTAGTACACCCAAAAATAATATCATCAACATATATTTGGCATATAAACAAATCTCCGTTTACTCTCTTGGTGAAGAGAGTGGTATCTATCAACCCCATCTCGAACCCTTTCTCGTTTAGAAACGTCGTAAGGTGGTCATACCAAGCACGAGGTGCTTGCTTAAGACCATACAAAGCCTTATGAAGTTGATAAACGTGATTGGGGCGTTCGGGGTCTTCAAATCCGGGAGGTTGTTTGACATACACTAATTCACTTAAGGGACCATTTAGAAATGCACTCTTAACATCCATTTGATATAACTTAAAATCATGATGAGAGGCATAAGCAAGTAAGATACGAATGGACTCAAGACGGGCAACGGGGTAAAAGGTTTCACCAAAATCCAAACCTTCAATTTGGGTGAACCCTTGTGCCACTAACCTTGCCTTGTTACGAGTGACTTGTCCATGCTCATCTTCCTTGTTCTTGAAAACCCACTTGGTCCCAATGACATTATGATTTTCCTTAGGCCTTGCAACAAGTGACCAAACTTCGTTGCGAGTGAAATTGTTGAGTTCTTCATGCATAGCTTCTACCCAATCCGGGTCATCAAGAGCTTCTTTAACCTTGAGGGGCTCAATACACGAGACAAACGAGTGATGTTCACAAAAGTTTGCCAAACGTTTACGAGTAGTTACCCCTTTAGAAATGCTTCCGAGGATGTTGTCGGTGGAGTGTTGAAGAATTTGAAGTCTCAAAGCCGCTTTTTGTCTCTTCTTTTCAAGTTCTTCTTCACTAGGTTGAATTCTTCATGGAGATATTCGAACTTGCTTTTTCTTTACTTGAGGAGAGACAACTTCATGTACTTGATCTTATCACTTTCATGATCTTGATCTTGGGGTTCAACAATAGGTTCATCACCAATAGATTGAGCTTGCCCTTGATCTTGCTCGGTAGCTTGAGGGACCTCATCTTGTCCTTGGATAGGTGCTTGTGCTCCCGAAACGTCTTGCCCTTGTGGTGGAGATGATGACTTCCCTTGAGGAGGATCCTCAAGAGGGGCTCTTACCCCTTCTTCGATTACCTGGACTTGGGGTGTGTCTTGTGGAAGAGTGTGGCCTATCCCCATGGTCCTTATAACTTGAGAAGGAGCCTCATCACCTACAACACTTGGACCAATTGGTTTGGCTTGGGAGTCGTTATCCTCATCAAACTCCACATTCGATGATTCCTCAATACATCCCGTGGATTTATTGAGAACTCGACACGCATGGGAGTTTCAGGCATATCGAACAAATATTCCCTCATATGTTTTAGCCTCAAATTTAGCTAACCGGGTTTTCTTGTTGAGAATGAAATACTTACAACTGAATACTCGAAAGTACTTGACATTTGGCTTATTCCCGATTAGGAGTTCATAAGGTGTCTTGTTCTTGAGCTTGCGGAGATATAGCCTATTAGAGGCATGACACGCGGTGTTGATGGCTTCAGCCCAAAGCTTATATGGAGACTTGTACTCATCAATAATTGTCCTTGCCATCTCAATAAGAGTCCTATTCTTCCTCTCTGCAACACCATTTTGTTGAGGAGTATAGGCCGCGGAATATCGATGTTTGATCCCCTCATCACTCAAGAACTCATCCATTGTATAATTCTTGAACTCGGTACCATTGTCACTTCGAATAGACATAATCTCACATTGATGTTGATGTTGAGCTTCTTTGGCAAATGATATAAAGGTCTCTTGAGTCTCATCTTTGGTCTTGAGAAAGAAGACCCATGTATATCTTGTATAGTCGTCGACAATGACAAGGCAATACCTCCTCCCTCGCAAACTATCATAGTATGGAGGCCCAAAAATATCCAAATGAAGGAGCTCAAGAGGCCTCGACGATGTGATGATAGTCTTCACCTTGTGTTGCTTCTCATGTTGCTTTACGGCAATGCAAGCACTACAAACACGATCTTTGGCAAAAGAAACATCGCTTAATCCAACAATGTGATCCCCCTTTATAAGGGATTGTAAATTTCTCATACCAACGTGGGCTAGCCTACGGTGCCATAGCCGCCCCACGTCGGCCTTGGCCATTAGGCATGTTTTTAGGTGAGTGCTCTCTTTCGAGAAATCAACCACATAAAGGTTGCCTTCAACATGCCCAACAAAGACCACTTTGAGAGTATCCCTTTTAAAGACGGTCACATGAAATTCACTAAAAAGCGAGTCATAACTGGCACGTGCCAATTGGATAGTGGAAAGTAGATTGTAGTGAAGGGATTCGACAAGCATGACATTTTTGAGTGAAGAATCACTCGTGATGACAAAATTTCCCAATCCCAATACCTTGCCCTTTCTATTGTCGCCAAAGGAGATATCCGAGGAAGAATTGAGCGAGTCAACGAGATCCACGAGCATATCCTTGCCTCCGGTCATATGATTGGTGCAACCACTATCAATCACCCATTGAGTTCCACCGGAGGCATAGTCCTGCAACAATCAAGCTTTGTTTTTAGGTCCCCATTTTTGTCGGGACTCGGGGTTAGCGTATGCAAGTACAGTTAAGACATAGTCATATGGAGAGCCGAGAACCGCACCCACTTGTCTAAGCAGACAAGGCCAAGCACTGAACATTCTCGGTAAGCATCGTACGTGAGGGGCATCCCATCCAGGCCGGATGATCAACTATGATGGGTCCTCATCGTACGCACACAAGTCTAATGATATGGGTGGTGAACTTCCATATTCAAAGACAAGTCGCCTCAACCATACTATCGACTATCTCTAAACTCTTACATAGACTTACTCCAGCCCGATCACTTAGTCGGGGTCTAGGGCGGGCTCGATCATACCACAAAGTGTGCACGAGACGGAGTCTCGAGCAATCGCATCGCGATGCCCCAAGCTGCGCACATCTAATGGCCACTTGGTGTATGAAAGACCGCCAGCCAGAACACAACTAAGGTCTCGAAAACCCATACAAAGACATGCATGTTATAAACATACACGCAGCACACATGCCTTGTATGAACAGCAGGTACCATTGCAATTCTCTACAAAGTTACAACTTTATTTATAACTCTTATAGAGTACACACAGAGATCACATACATGTGATCCAACATTACATCACAAAGCGGAAGCAAATTATGTCTGGGTACAGACAAGTTTAACAAATTGGCTTAAGAAGCCTTATTCAAACATAAAGCCCTCCACGAGGGAACCAGTCTGCTGACTGGGACTAGACTAGCTTAACTTCAGTCGTCCAGCTCGATGAAGAAGCCACCTTCTGGGTCAGTGGCGTCATCTAAAACATATATTAAGCAAACGTGAGTACAAAGTCGTACTCAGCAAGACTTACATAGGATCTATACTACTCATGCACATGTATCAGGGTAAAGGGGGTGGGGTTCACTTGCAGAAATGCCAGCTTTGACTTGGCTAATCCTGAACTACGATTACCAGACTTTGAGGTAAGAAGCGTACACGAGTCCACTACTTTCACCAACCAATTACACCACTATGGTGCCTTCCTCGACTTCCCCACGAGAAAGCACGCCATAGCACTCACACTTATCTTGGTGTGTTTTAGAAGTATCCGGTTCAAGTTATCTAATAATCAAGCTAAGCTTTCCAAGTAGTCCATAACCGCGGACGCGGCTATTCGAATAGTTTTGTTAACCTTGCAAGGGTGTACCGCTGCACACACATGACCATCATTTACCGCCTTTGATCTCGACACCATTCAAGGGGTGCCAGCGAGGATGCTCACCACAACTGTTACCTCATAGCCTATCTAGTCCAAGAAAGCCGCCTACTTGGGTGGCTACCACTATCGTGAACCCGGCCGGTTTACCGAAGTGGACCCAAGCGATGTGTGCGTGGTGCGTAAGCCGGTCTCGGATGAGCCGTTCTCTCACTTAGCATCCAGGCCACAAGCCTACCAGAACTCCGAACTACTGCGACATCTAGACATCGAAAGGGATGAGTTAATAGGTTGAGAGGGGTCAGTGAGCCCAATGTGTGGTTGTACTCTTCATCTTGGATCACCACACAAGAACTCGGACTTAGGGCGGTGTTCAACGAGACAACCCACCGTGTACTCCTACACAGCCTCTCATCGTTCACCTTGTATTAGGGTCGATTCACCAACACTTTTCTACCATCATCAACATGATAACTACCATCCCGACTCACATCACAGTAACTACATGGTATCATACTAAGCATGCAATAAGCAATAACATTTGCAGGGGCCACATGATATCATTCAACTCCTACATTTACTAGGATTGTGGTTTGCTTACTACTGTGACAAAAGATAGGTCATGCAAAGGAATGGGTTCATCTATGCGGTAGAATCGTAACATGGTGATCATCCTATACAATGCATAAGCGAGACATGAGAGGGAAGTGGGATTTTATCGACATGATCAAAGGGGTTTTGCTTGCCTTGCTGACGAGGTTCGGGCTCTGGATCTTCAGCGAAGGGGGTGACCTCTTGCTCCGGTTCAACCTCTACTCGACAAGCAAAGTACAAAGTAGCAATCAATATGAATGTAATGCTCAAGCACATGATAGAATGTTTAAGCTTGAAGTACAAGTTTGATGTGTGAGGCAATTCCATTTAAGTGGAATATATTGCATTTTTAAAATGCAAACTCAAATTCCACATTTGAATTCAACATTAACCAAGTAATATGTGATATAGTTTGATCAATTTGAATTAACTTCAAATGTGTATGATATGCCTCTGAAGTGTGGTTGATTTGCATCATAATTTCATGGTACAAGTGGCAAAATCATTTGGTTTGAATTTGAATTTAATTCAAATAAAGCAAATGACATATGCTACTGGTTCCATTTTAAGATCAACTCAAACAGAGTTGAAAGTTGCATATTTGGAAAGATAATTTTCTCCTGATCATTTTTCATATATTATTTGTCCAATTTGGAGTTAATATGAATTTTCTATGAATTTCCATAGTTTGGGGTATTTTCTGGAATTTCTGGATTTATTAAACTATTTTTCTTTTCTGGAAAATCCTTTACTGCGTCATTATTGCGTTATGGTGGCGTCAATGGGGTTTGACCCGAGTCAAACTGACAAGGGTAACACCTGTCATCCACAGAGGGGATTAACCCGCTGCTTAAAATTAACCCGAGGGGTTAATTAGTGGCTGGCCCCACCCGTCAGCCACTGGGTTAAGTTTAACAAGGTCATTAGGGGGGGCTAATGGTGGGCTCGCCGTGCAGTCGCCGGAATCCTGCCGGAGTCTCACCGGAGTTGGTTCTAGGGCACGGGGAGGGGCCTGGAGGGCATGGACCTGCTCCTTGAGGTCGTCCGCATCGAGTGGTGGCATCAGGGGGGCCACGGGGATCATCGGAGAGTCATCGGTGACGAGCGGCGGCGGAAGTCAGGCACGGGACTCGTCGGGTTCTTCAAATTGCGCATGGATTTGGAAACCGAGAGCATGGAAATGAAGCTGGTGTGTGTGCGGAGCTAGTGGAGCCATCCAGGGGTCAAACGGGGGCTCTGGTGAATGACCTCGACGACGAGCGGCGGCGCTTGGTCTCGGACCTCGTCGGAATCACGATTCGGGCACGGATTCAAGCGGCAAGATGAGGGGAAAAACGCGCCTGCTCACCCTGGTTGCAGAGACGGACTCGGGGAAGCCGGAGGAGCTGCGGCTGCGGCGGAATCGACGACGAGCTCCTGCGGGTTCAGCGGCGGCTCGGTGAAGAGGACGACGGGCTCGGGGCTCCTGGCTTCGATTGCTTGCACACGGCGATGAAGACGACGACGGCGCGCGTCCTGGACAAGGTGGCAGCGGCTGAGGAGGAAGGTGGCCACGGGTCTCCACGGTGGTGCTCCGGCGTGCTTCGGGGCGGTGCTGAAATCGCAAAGAGGAGAGGGGGAGGAGGTTCAGGGAGGGGTGGAATGGATGCGGTGGCCTTCTGGGCGTCTCTAGGGGCCACGGGATGAGAGGAGGAAGCAGGCAGCTGCCTGGCACGCCCACGGCGGTCGCCGGCGTGCTGCCTGCCTGCCTGTCCTGGGGAGGAAGACGCATGTGCCCTCCCCAGGTGGGCTGGGTCGGCTGGAGAGGTGGGCCTCGCCCTGGGCAACAGGTAACTCTTTTCCTTTTATTCTGTTTAATCTTTCCTTTCTGTTTTCTGTAATCTGTTTTGTTTAGCTAAATAAATAGTTAAACATTTTATTAAATGCTGAAAACTTTTATGTGGCCTCATAATAATATAGACTAACCACTTATGAAGTTTCAACATTTTTAAAATTCAACTGATTTGAATTTTAAATCAAATAGGGGGATTTCTTTATTTCCAAGGTACTGTTTGAATATTTGAAAAATCTATGAGCATGGGGTGGGTCCCACATCACTTGAAATGTGATCACACTCATTTATAAGACTTTTCAAAACTCTAACATGAATTTTTGGAAAATATTTTTATCTGGCCTTTTGAATTAATTCATCTGGGGGGTGTTCCTTCTCCCATTTGGATTTTGAATTTGATTTTCAGGGTTTCTTTTTGAAACTTTTGCATGATGCAAAGGTACTAGCTAACCCTAGCACATACCTAACAGAGGGATCTGACAACTCACCCCCACTCAAAAGAATCTCGTCCCGAGATTCAGAAGTCTGCGGGAGGAAGGTGGGGTACTCGGCACTGAGACGATCTTCTCTCTCCCACGTAGCTTCTCTTTCGGAGTGGTGTGACCATTGCACTTTCAGAAACCTAATCTTCTGACGACGAGTGACACGCTCTGCTGAATCAAGAATACGAACGGGGTATTCTCGATAAGAAAGGTCATCTTGGAGATCAAGCGTTTCATGGTCGACTTCGCGGATGGGGTCCTTGAAGCAACGCCTGAGTTGGGACACATGGAATACATCGTGTACTCGGGAAAGGTGCGGGGGTAGTTCAAGTTGGTAGGCAACTTCTCCACGTTTAGCTAGAATGCGGAAAGGTCCGATGTAACGTGGGGCCAACTTGCCTTTGATACCGAAACGATGGGTTCCCTTCAGAGGAGTAACCCGGAGGTAAGCCTTCTCATCCAGATTGTAGCTCTCTTGCCTATGATGACGATCATAGTAGCTTTTCTGACGAGACTGGGCTGCTTTCAATTGTTCACGAACAATGCGAACTTGTTCTTCTGCTTCCTTGATCATATCCGGTCCAAAGAATTGTCTTTCTCCGGTTTCAGACCAGTTTAGTGGTGTTCGACATCGTCGTCCATAAAGGAGTTCAAAAGGAGCCATGTTCAGACTAGATTGAAAACTATTGTTGTAAGCAAATTCGGCATATGGAAGAGAATTCTCCCAATTCTTTCCGAATGAGATAACACAAGCTCTGAGCATGTCTTCAAGAATTTGGTTAACCCTTTCGACTTGACCGCTAGACTGAGGATGGAAAGCCGTACTAAAGGAGAGATGAGTTCCCAAAGCACGTTGGAAGCTTCCCCAAAATCTAGAGGTGAAAAGGCTACCGCGATCAGAATTGATCTCCAAAGGAACACCGTGAAGGGATACAATTCTGGAGATGTACAAGTCTGCTAACTGACTAGCAGTTATAGACTCGCGAACCGGAAGGAAGTGAGCAACTTTGGAGAGCCTATCTATGACAACGAAGATGGCATTGTTTCCTTTCTGGGTTCTTGGAAAGCCTGTGATGAAGTCCATACCGACTTTGTCCCATTTCCACTCGGGAATAGACAAAGGTTGAAGTGTACCAGCAGGTCTTTGATGTTCTGCCTTAATGCGACGACAAACATCACATTCGGCAACAAATTGAGCAATGTCTCTCTTCATCCTAGTCCACCAAAATCTCTGGCGTAGATCTCGGTACATTTTTGTGCTACCGGGATGAATTGAGAGGGGTGTGTCATGGGATTCTTTGAGGATGAGTTGCCTTAGTTCCTTATTCTTAGGTACTACTATACGATTTTCAAAGAATACCGTTCCCTTGCTATCTGTGGAGAAACATTTAGCAACTCTGCTAGCAATGTTCTCCTTGATCCAGCGAACACCTCGTGCACGCCTTTGGGAAACTATGATTTGATCCTCAAGAGTTGGTTTCGCCACCAAGGTTGAAAGATAGCCATGAGGAACAATTTCAAGGTTGAGCTTGCGAAAGTCCTCATGAAGAAGTGGTTGATACTGCTGTAACATGAGGTTGTTACAGTACGACTTACGACTTAGTGCATCAGCCATGACATTGGCTTTGCCTGGGGTGTAAGAAATTGCTACGTCGTAATATTTTATCAACTCGATCCAGCGTCTTTGCCTGAGATTAAGATCTGGCTGGGTGAAAATATATTTGAGGCTTTGGTGGTCGGAATAAATCTCACAACGATTACCAAGGAGGTAATGTCGCCAAGTTGTTAGAGCATGAACTACGGCAGCGAGTTCAAGGTCATGGGTAGGATAGTTCTCTTCATGTGGCCGCAATTGGCGTGAAGCATAAGCTACCACATGTCGATCTTGCAGAAGTATGCATCCTAACCCTTGCCGTGATGCATCACAATAGATCTCGAAATCCCTTTTTGTGTCTGGAGGTGCAAGTACGGGTGCAGAAGTTAATCTTCTTTTTAGCTCTTGAAAGCTTTCCTCGCACTTGGGAGTCCATAAGAATTTCTTATCTTTCTTGAGGAGCTCAGTTAGAGGCTTTGCAACTTTAGAAAAGTTCTCGACGAAGCGACGGCAATAGCTGGCTAGGCCAAGAAAACTTCTAACTTGCTTAACCGATTCAGGTGGAGTCCAGTCAAGGACGGCCTGAACTCTCTCGGGATTCACAGCAATGCCTTTTGCAGAAATCACGTGGCCTAAGTAGGTCACTTCTGGTAGCCAGAATTCACACTTGGAGAATTTAGCATACAGGCGATGCTCTCTAAGTTTCATCAATACCAGCCTTAAGTGTTCGGCATGATCCTTTTCGTTCTTCGAGTAGATGAGAATATCATCAAGATAAACTACAACAAATTTATCTAGGTACTCCATGAAGATCGAATTCATCAAGCGTGAGAATGTGGCGGGGGCATTGGTTAAACCAAAGGACATGACGGTGTACTCGTAAAGACCATAACGAGTAGTGAAAGCCGTTTTGGGAATGTCCTCGTTTCGGATTTGGATCTGATGATAACCTAATCTCAAATCCATCTTTGAGAAGACAGCGGATCCTGCAAGTTGATCATAAAGGTCATTGATCCTGGGCAGTGGGTATTTGTTCTTTATCGTCGCTAAATTTAGCGGGCGATAATCTACGCACATCCTTTCTGTTCCATCTTTCTTCTTTACGAACAGAACGGGGCAACCCCATGGCGATGAGCTAGGGCGGATGAAGCCTTTTGCCAACGAAGCATCAAGTTGGGTTTTTAGCTCAGCTAACTCATGTGGGGCCATTTTATATGGGCGTTTAGAAATTGGTGCGGTTCCTGGAACAAGATCCACTATAAATTCTACACACCTGTCGGGTGGCATGCCCGGCAGTTCTTCAGGAAAGACATCCGGGAAGTCACGAACCACTGGAATATCTTCAAGTTCGGGAAGGGGAAGTACATTCAAGGAATGCACTTGGGTTCTTGTTCTGGGTGAGGTATAGTTGATGGTTTTGCCTGAAGGGTGGGTGAGTTTCACGGATTTGCCTTTGCAATCCAGATAGGCATTTTGTCTTGATAGCCAATCCATGCCAAGGATGACATCAATGTCTGAAGACTTGAGGGCTATGAGTGAAGCAAGGAATACTAAACCCTCAATTGCTATTTGATTTCCATGGCTTACTCTATTAGTTTGCCATCTTGACCCTGGAGTTTGAATAACCATTGGGGTGGACAATTCAACAAAGGGTAACTCATGACGAAGTGCCTAACTTTCCGACATGAATGAATGAGATGCTCCTGGGTCGAAAAGAACGGAAGTAGGCACAAAATTGACTGGGAGCGTACCAAGAATGACGTCAGTGGTGTCGTCAGTCTCTTCGGCGGCAATCTGGTGCAGGCGTCCACGATTGGCGGGAGGAGCGGGTTTGGCGGTGTAGACTTTCTGGGGTGGCTTGCCACGACCATTGTTGTTGTTGTTGCCTCCGGCACGTGGTGGAGCATTCTGGTGCTGGACTTGGTTCTGGGGGCACTCACGAGAGTAGTGGCCTGCCTGACCACACTTGTAGCAAGCTCCGAAAATAGTGCGTGGAGCTGGGTTGTTTGGTGGAGCTGGGTGGAACTGGGTGGGTGGACGAGGCGCCGAATAGGATGGCCTCGGTGGGTTGTTCTGGCGGAACATGCTATTGGGAATCCAGATCTTGCGCTTCTGGGAGCCAGAACTGGATGAACCTTCTTCTCTAGGGTGTTTGCGGAAATCGTTGGGGGTGTTCATGTCCTCTGCCTTGATGGCCTTGTTGACAAGGACCTGGAAGGTGGCAAAGTCATGAAGATTGAGTTCGCGGCGGAGTCCACTGTTGAGGCCACGACGGAACCTCTCTTCTTTCTTGGAGTCGGTGCAGACTTCTTCAGTGGCGTAACGAGCAAGTCGGTTGAACTCACGACTAAACTCGTCCACGGTCCTTCTACCTTGAGTGAGGTTACAGAACTCCTCACGCTTGCGGTCCATGAGACCCTTGGGGATGTGGTGCTCGCGGAAAGAGGTGCAGAACTCCTCCCAAGATGCAGGTGGTCCAACTGGGCGCATATTCAGAAAGTTCTCCCACCAAGAGCTTGCTGCACCTTCGAGGTGATAGGTGGCATAATTGACCTTGTCGCCATCTGCAACATGGCCGGCTTGGAGCTTCCTCTCGATGCTGCGAAGCCAGTCATCGGCGTCAAGGGGCTCGGTGGAGTAACTGAATACCGGGGGATGAAGCCGGATGAAGTCGTTCAAAGACACCAGCTCATTGCGCTGCTGAGTGGTGTTGCGTGCGATGACTTCCAACAGGTGGTGAGAGTCACGGCGGTTCCTCTCAACCTCCATCAGCACTTGGGCCATCGTGGGTGGGGGTGGAAGGTTGTCTTCCTCCTGGTTGTTCCCACGACCTTGGTTACGACCAATCTGGCCACGTGTACCTTGAGACATCCTGAAGGTGAAAAACCAAAGTCAAACAGAGTTGATTTCAAGAGTCTAATCAAGGTATTGAAGTACTGGAAGGATTACAGAGCAAAGGAAGTAATCATCTTGACAACATGGTGATAAAGCATACAAGCCATATATTCACAAGCTGTCATACAAGCCATACATCGTTTTAGTACAAGCACTAAGCTAATACAAACGTGATGAAGATGATACATCCTTCAGAGGCACTCTGACTTCCTATACATTATTTATCTAAGCCTCTGGAACTTAGACACCTTGCTTACAATATACTAGGATACTACTACATCCTTACTAAGTAAGACCACAGGAGGTCTCACTCATCTCCATCTCCATAGTAATCCTCATAAAAGTTACCCGCGTATCCCGATAGCTGGAGGTGACCATCGAAAAACACGGAGGCTTGTGGACCCTGATATCCATTTGGGCAAGGATGGGGCCTAGGTCCAGTGTAGGGTGGAAGCAAAGGACCACGGGGTGGAAAAACTCCTCCAATCTCGGGCCAAGCAACTCGAGAAGGCATCTGGGTCCTCACTGGATAGATCGCGTCGTACTCAACTGATCCCACGCTCACAAAAGGTGCCAAGAGCGTCAGTGCTCGGTACAGACGAACACGAGTAGCGTGGAGCTCAAAACGGAGAGCACGTGCATCACGGTCTCTGTCACTAGCAAACCTAGCAGTCACCTGGAGTGCTGGATCCTCTGCAGAGTGGTCTGAGTAGAGTCCGGTGTAATATCCCTCCTCTCCTGGAAGTGTAGCTGGGATATAGCGGAAAGAAGTCTCTCTCAGCAAAGTGTGCTCCTCTCTCAGCAGTGTGATACATGAGTATGCAGCATCCTGCACAGCCATGTTCTCGGTAACGCCGATGCCATGTCCAAAGTGGATAGGCTGGGTGACTCCAACGTGGTGTGGGTAGATCCGGACAATGCAGTGAAACTGCGTCTGGTTGAAGTCATGGAACTGCTCCTCGATGGTGTACTCAGGGTACCATCGATATCCCACGTAGGACATCATCTCGATCAACATGGCGGGGTGGCCACGCACACCGAGGCACCTGGTCAAACGAACAATCTGCTGAGGGGGAAGATTTGCCATCTGAAACAGAAAGCAAGAGTTTGCAAATGCATCAGATTATATGATAAACCTGGAATGACTCGGACAGCATAACGGCTGTAATTGTAAGAAATGAAAATTTCTGTCAATCATGCAAAACAGCACTTACATAATACGATGTAAGAAATCAGCATTACAAAAATGCTAGGAAAACCTGGACACAACTTTCCTACGGCTATAAGGAAGAAATCAACGAGATATGCTAATCAGACAGAGGAGAGCCTATTCCTATCTTCCCGTAGAGTAAGATGAGGGTGACTCAGAACTTAGAACGAAGGGGGTAAGGAGAAAAATGAAGCCTTACGTTGTTCCCTTATATACCCAGAGTAACTATATAACTATAGCAAGCTAGACTCAACTTCGGCCAAGGCTACTAGTCCTACATTCAGTCCTGCTCTGATACCAAGTCTGTCGGGACCCGGGGTTAGCGTATGCAAGTACAGTTAAGACATAGTCATATGGAGAGCCGAGAACCGCACCCACTTGTCTAAGCAGACAAGGCCAAGCACTGAACATTCTCGGTAAGCATCGTACGTGAGGGGCATCCCATCCAGGCCGGATGATCAACTATGATGGGTCCTCATCGTACGCACACAAGTCTAATGATATGGGTGGTGAACTTCCATATTCAAAGACAAGTCGCCTCAACCATACTATCGACTATCTCTAAACTCTTACATAGACTTACTCCAGCCCGATCACTTAGTCGGGGTCTAGGGCGGGCTCGATCATACCACAAAGTGTGCACGAGACGGAGTCTCGAGCAATCGCATCGCGATGCCCCAAGCTGCGCACATCTAATGGCCACTTGGTGTATGAAAGACCGCCAGCCAGAACACAACTAAGGTCTCGAAAACCCATACAAAGACATGCATGTTATAAACATACACGCAGCACACATGCCTTGTATGAACAGCAGGTACCATTGCAATTCTCTACAAAGTTACAACTTTATTTATAACTCTTATAGAGTACACACAGAGATCACATACATGTGATCCAACATTACATCACAAAGCGGAAGCAAATTATGTCTGGGTACAGACAAGTTTAACAAATTGGCTTAAGAAGCCTTATTCAAACATAAAGCCCTCCACGAGGGAACCAGTCTGCTGACTGGGACTAGACTAGCTTAACTTCAGTCGTCCAGCTCGATGAAGAAGCCACCTTCTGGGTCAGTGGCGTCATCTAAAACATATATTAAGCAAACGTGAGTACAAAGTCGTACTCAGCAAGACTTACATAGGAGCTATACTACTCATGCACATGTATCAGGGTAAAGGGGGTGGGGTTCACTTGCAGAAATGCCAGCTTTGACTTGGCTAATCCTGAACTACGATTACCAGACTTTGAGGTAAGAAGCGTACACGAGTCCACTACTTTCACCAACCAATTACACCACTATGGTGCCTTCCTCGACTTCCCCACGAGAAAGCACGCCATAGCACTCACACTTATCTTGGTGTGTTTTAGAAGTATCCGGTTCAAGTTATCTAATAATCAAGCTAAGCTTTCCAAGTAGTCCATAACCGCGGACGCGGCTATTCGAATAGTTTTGTTAACCTTGCAAGGGTGTACCGCTGCACACACATGACCATCATTTACCGCCTTTGATCTCGACACCATTCAAGGGGTGCCAGCGAGGATGCTCACCACAACTGTTACCTCATAGCCTATCTAGTCCAAGAAAGCCGCCTACTTGGGTGGCTACCACTATAGTGAACCCGGCCGGTTTACCGAAGTGGACCCAAGCGATGTGTGCGTGGTGCGTAAGCCGGTCTCGGATGAGCCGTTCTCTCACTTAGCATCCAGGCCACAAGCCTACCAGAACTCCGAACTACTGCGACATCTGGACATCGAAAGGGATGAGTTAATAGGTTGAGAGGGGTCAGTGAGCCCAATGTGTGGTTGTACTCTTCATCTTGGATCACCACACAAGAACTCGGACTTAGGGCGGTGTTCAACGAGACAACCCACCGTGTACTCCTACACAGCCTCTCATCGTTCACCTTGTATTAGGGTCGATTCACCAACACTTTTCTACCATCATCAACATGATAACTACCATCCCGACTCACATCAAAGTAACAACATGGTATCATACTAAGCATGCAATAAGCGATAACATTTGCAGGGGCCACATGATATCATTCAACTCCTACATTTACTAGGATTGTGGTTTGCGTACTACTGTGACAAAAGATAGGTCATGCAAAGGAATGGGTTCATCTATGCGGTAGAATCGTAACATGGTGATCATCCTATACAATGCATAAGCGAGACATGAGAGGGAAGTGGGATTTTATCGACATGATCAAAGGGGTTTTGCTTGCCTTGCTGACGAGGTTCGGGCTCTGGATCTTCAGCGAAGGGGGTGACCTCTTGCTCCGGTTCAACCTCTACTCGACAAGCAAAGTACAAAGTAGCAATCAATATGAATGTAATGCTCAAGCACATGATAGAATGTTTAAGCTTGAAGTACAAGTTTGATGTGTGAGGCAATTCCATTTAAGTGGAATATATTGCATTTTTAAAATGCAAACTCAAATTCCACATTTGAATTCAACATTAACCAAGTAATATGTGATATAGTTTGATCAATTTGAATTAACTTCAAATGTGTATGATATGCCTCTGAAGTGTGGTTGATTTGCATCATAATTTCATGGTACAAGTGGCAAAATCATTTGGTTTGAATTTGAATTTAATTCAAATAAAGCAAATGACATATGCTACTGGTTCCATTTTAAGATCAACTCAAACAGAGTTGAAAGTTGCATATTTGGAAAGATAATTTTCTCCTGATCATTTTTCATATATTATTTGTCCAATTTGGAGTTAATATGAATTTTCTATGAATTTCCATAGTTTGGGGTATTTTCTGGAATTTCTGGATTTATTAAACTATTTTTCTTTTCTGGAAAATCCTTTACTGCATCATTATTGCGTTATGCTGGCGTCAGGGGGGTTTGACCCGAGTCAAACTGACAAGGGTCCCACCTGTCATCCACAGAGGGGATTAACCCGCTGCTTAAAATTAACCCGAGGGGTTAATTAGTGGCTGGCCCCACCCGTCAGCCACTGGGTTAAGTTTAACAGGGTCATTAGGGGGGGCTAATGGTGGGCTCGCCGTGCAGTCGCCGGAATCCTGCCGGAGTCTCGCCGGAGTTGGTTCTAGGGCACGGGGAGGGGCCTGGAGGGCATGGACCTGCTCCTTGATGTCGTCCGCATCGAGTGGTGGCATCAGGGGGGCCACGGGGATCACCGGAGAGTCATCGGCGACGAGCGGCGGCGGAAGTCAGGCACGGGACTCGTCGGGTTCTTCAAATTGCGCATGGATTTGGAAACCGAGAGCATGGAAATGAAGCTGGTGTGTGTGCGGAGCTAGTGGAGCCATCCAGGGGTCAAACGGGGGCTCTGGTGAATGACCTCGACGACGAGCGGCGGCGCTTGGTCTCGGACCTCGTCGGAATCATGATTCGGGCACGGATTCAAGCGGCAAGATGAGGGGGAAAATGCGCCTGCTCACCCTGGTTGCAGAGACGGACTCGGGGAAGCCGGAGGAGCTGCGGCTGCGGCGGAATCGACGACGAGCTCCTGCGGGTTCAGCGGCGGCTCGGTGAAGAGGACGACGGGCTCGGGGCTCCTGGCTTCGATTGCTTGCACACGGCGATGAAGACGACGACGGCGCGCGTCCTGGACAAGGTGGCAGCGGCTGAGGAGGAAGGTGGCCACGGGTCTCCACGGTGGTGCTCCGGCGTGCTTCGGGGCGGTGCTGAAATCGCAAAGAGGAGAGGGGGAGGAGGTTCAGGGAGGGGTGGAATGGATGCGGTGGCCTTCTGGGCGTCTCCAGGGGCCACGGGATGAGAGGAGGAAGCAGGCAGCTGCCTGGCACGCCCACGGCGGTCGCCGGCGTGCTGCCTGCCTGCCTGTCCTGGGGAGGAAGACGCATGTGCCCTCCCCAGGTGGGCTGGGCCGGCTGGAGAGGTGGGCCTCGCCCTGGGCAACAGGTAACTCTTTTCCTTTTATTCTGTTTAATCTTTCCTTTCTGTTTTCTGTAATCTGTTTTGTTTAGCTAAATAAATAGTTAAACATTTTATTAAATGCTGAAAACTTTTATGTGGCCTCATAATAATATAGACTAACCACTTATGAAGTTTCAACATTTTTAAAATTCAACTGATTTGAATTTTAAATCAAATAGGGGGATTTCTTTATTTCCAAGGTACTGTTTGAATATTTGAAAAATCTATGAGCATGGGGTGGGTCCCACATCACTTGAAATGTGATCACACTCATTTATAAGACTTTTCAAAACTCTAACATGAATTTTTGGAAAATATTTTTATCTGGCCTTTTGAATTAATTCATCTGGGGGGTGTTCCTTCTCCCATTTGGATTTTGAATTTGATTTTCAGGGTTTCTTTTTGAAACTTTTGCATGATGAAAAGGTACTAGCTAACCCTAGCACATACATAACAGAGGGATCTGACAATTTTTCAATGGGTCCTACAGAGTTAGAAACAAGGGTCTTAGGAACCCAAATAGTCCATGCATAATCATCATAGTTAGTGCCGACAAATTTAGAAAAAGCATAGCCATCGTTCCTTCTCCAAAGGACATAAGATGGATTGTTCATGCCGGCATAATTAGAAGAGGGAACCATATCCTTTATGATGGCTTCCTCTCCAACCTTCTCCTTTCCCTTTTTCTTCTTCTTGTGCCCTTCTTGCACAAATGTGATTTGTTGTTGAGGAGGAGTAGCTTGGTGCTTCTTTTTCTTGTTCTTCTTCTTGTGATTGTTCTTCTTTTTCTTTTTAGAGGGATCAAATCCGATTCCCTCCTTGGCCACACATTCCTTTTGATTACTCAAAAGTTCATTCAAGTTCTTTTCGCATTGAATACAAGACACAAGACCTTTCTCAAGTTGATCTTCCAACTTTTTGTTCTCAACAAGTAGTGATGCATAATCAATGGAGTTATAAGCACAAGCATCATTAGGAGAGAAAGTAGCGAGAGACTTCAGAGTGGAAGCCTTAAGTTGATTGTAAGACTCGGTGAGAGTTATAAGCTCCCCTTTTATAAGCTTGTGGCTCTTTTCGAGGAGTTTATACTCCTCACCGAGTTCACCATGAACAACTTTAAGCTTAGCAATTTCATCCAAGAGGTCATGCTTAGTTTCAAGAGAGAGTTCTAAAGCATCATTTACTTTAACAAAGTCTATCTCATGTGAAGTGACGGTTTCCTCAAGTGAGGCCTTCATGGTTTCTACTTCATGGAGATTTTGCTCAAGGAGATCATTTATCTCCTTTTATCTATTAGGAGGGTTTCTACATTCTCGATGTAATCATCACGTTCGGTGAGTGACTTCATCAAGTTGAGAAAACGAGCAAGGGATTCTCCTTTAAGTGTCTTTATGAAGGCTAATGAAGTTTCCTCACTATAATCGACACCATCATTTTCACACTCACTCTCCAACTCTTCTTGCGAAAGGTTGGGAGCACAAGATGATGGCGTAGGGTTAGTAGACTTTGATATTACCTCCTTAGCCATAAGGCACCGGTGGGAGTTGGGCTTGTTCTCGTTGAGGGAGTCGAAGAGGCTTGATGAGGTGGAGGAGGACTTGGAGTGCATGGCAATCGTGGCCATGCCTTTGTTCTCATCATCATATTCATCATCCCCGAATAAGTATTCTTCATGAACAAGGGCCTTGTCTCCACGCCTCTTGGCAAACTTGTTGAAGCTCTTCTTTTTGAACACAAGCTTCTCGGATTTGTCTTCTCTTCTCTCATATGGACAATCCGCAACAAAGTGTTTTGGACTATCACAATTGTAGCACTTTCTTCTTCCAAATGTTTTGCCCTTGAAGTTTCTTTCTTTGGTAGCCATGGTGCCCGTATATTTCTTGACCAAAAGAGCCAGGTCTTCCTCAAAGTCATTCGCCGGGCACGAGGCAACATCTTCATCTTCACAATATTCTTCCACTTCTTCCACCTCCACAATCTTGGAGGGGGAAGCCGTCTTCTTGGCCTTCAAAGCAAGGTTGTTGGTGCTATTTATCCCTTGAACAAGGTCATGAGTTTGCTTGGACTTAGCTTTCAACAACGAGTTGGTAGTGAAGGATGACACAATTTGATTTGGAGTCATTTGATCAAAATCCATGCGTTGATGAATCATTGTGACCATGGTGTCATCCGTTAGAATCATGGCACACATGAAATTATCCTTGATAAAGTTGTCATCAACCCATGTGCATCCATAGTTCCTTAAATCCAACACGATGGACTTGAGTCTACGGAAGACTTGATCCGCAGACTCACCATCCCTCCTTACAAACATGTTAACCTCCGTCTTGAGAAGGGCCAGACGAGATCTCTGCACACTAATGTCTCCTTCAAAGATTTTTTGAAGTGCATCCCAAATTTCTTAGGACGTCTTCAATAAAGCAATGGAGTGTTGGTACTCATCGGGCACAGCTCTCCGGAGCATGTGACAGGCAGTATCATTGAGTTGCTCATCAACCTCTTCTCTTGGAGATAGACTTGACGGGTCTTCAGGATGATGGCCCCTCAGGATGACCCACCACAGTTGAGTGGAGGCTCTCCGGATGTGTGACTCCATAGCTAATTTCCATTTACCAAACGTGTCAGGATTCAAACGGGGGGGTCCCCAATATGATTAATATGCGGCATAGGAATATGAGGACGAGCATATGAAGGAGCAGCAGCATTGTAAGACGGTGTAGAGGAGTGTGGGGGTAGTTTGGGTGTCTCCTTTACTCCATCAACATCCAAAGTGGTGTTTGGGCAAAATGTTGATGAAGTAGAAGGAGTTTGCGAAAGTGAAGCAAGTTTCTTGTCGACTTCATCACGAACCAAAACCTTCATTGAATTTTCCATGGAGCTTTTAAAGGACTCCATGAAGGAAGAGAATTCGGTCATGGTTAGTGAAGTGGAGGAGCTAGCTCCTCCACCCTCTTGGTGTGGTATTTGTGGAGTGGGTGGGTTAGCATCGAGTGATCCATGTGCACCAAGTGCCACCCCATCCATGGGAAGGTTTTCACCTTGATTCCCGAAGTCGACCATATCCTCTCGGGCGACAAAGCCTTTAATAAGAGCCCTTGCTCTGATACCAATTGAAAGGATCGATACGGTCAACTAGAGGGGGGTGAATAGGTGACTAACAAATTTAAGCTTTATTACCAAATTTTAGGGTTAAGCAGATAAATACAATTCTCTAGATGTGCACTAGATGAAACAACCCTAGGTGGCAAGCAAGCTCAAAACAAATATGCTAGGAAAAAATTACAATAGCAAGCCAACAAGCATATAAGGCTAGTACAAGTAAAGTGCGGAAAAGGATAAACCACAAGTGACACGGAGACGCGGAGATTTGGTTGACCGAAGTTCACACTCTTTTGAGGGAGTGCTAATCTCCGTTGGAGCGGTGCTCAATCCTTGAGAGTGCTACTAACAACGTAGCTCACCGTATTCTCCTTTTCGAGTCAACCCCAATGTATGAACCTCGAATCACTCGGGGTTGGTCTTGAAGGTGACCACCACACCTTTACAAACTTCCCAGAGCACACCACAAGCAAGGAAGCTTCCGGGGCGGACACCTAGCCACCTAGGAGCCAAATCTCCAAGAGTAACAAAGTCAACGGGGAAGAAATCTTGAGGGGAACACAAATCGGTTTGGTGGAAGTGTAGATCGGGCCTTGCTCTCTCAAATCCCAAAGTATCAACAAGTTTGGGTGGAGGACTTGAGAGGAATGATAAAAATGGAGTTTCTAGCAATGGAGCCTCAAGCAAGGGGAAAGGGTTAGGGTTGGAGGTGGAAGAAGGGGGCTTATATAGTGTAAGGAGTGGGGAGGGGAGATCCAGCCGTTGGACCCCCGTGCGCATGGGCTAAGTCAGCCCCGTGCGCACGGGCTACTCAGAGAGTAGTTGACCACCTCATGCGCACGGGGGTCCAAGGCCCCGTGCTCTTGGGCTACTCAGGGAGTTACTGAGTACCCCGTGTGCACGGGGGTCAAAGACCCCGTGCACACGGGTTGATCAGGAACTTTCTCATCACACCACTGTGAGTCCCATTTCTTGCACACATATATGGACACCTTCCGGAGAGATTTGTGGGGGGCTTCTTTTGATAATGAAAATGTGTTCCCACACATGCTCTATCTCATTGACCCCTCTTAATAGTGCGGTGATCCTATGACTCAAATCAAACCGAAAATAATCCTTCGAGTCATTGGAGAAACACCACGCCTTTTATCTTTTTGAAGCGGGGCCAATCATCCTCCAAAATAAATAACCCTCCACGAGACAAATGACCTGAGATAAATCTTTAACACGTGTCATTAGTCCCACTAACCACATTTTCATAATACCAAAACACCATTTAGGAGTAAATGACCTTTCATTAGGGTTTTCGCGTAATGAGGAGTATATAGGCTAGAGGGGGGAGCCGGGAGTGGCCCCAGGGCTCCAGGCGCCCACCCGGCGCGACCAGGGGTGGGGCCGTGCCAGGTGGCCGCCTGGGGTCCCTGTGGCCCCCCTCTGGCCCCTCTTCGGTGAGTCTTCGTTAATCCTTCGGAAAATACCCTCCTTCGATTTTTAGGTAATTTGGAGGTATTCTTCTGCAACAACTCAGCGTCCACTTTTTACCGCTGAATCCTGCGTCTGCTGCTTCGGCACAGGAAAGTTGAAAACTGTGTAAAATAAGCCAAAACAACATAAGAACATCATTGTAATGTGAAATATATCAATGAATAAGGATGAATTAAGATATAAAATAGTGATGCATTTTGGGCGTATCAGTATATAGTGGACTGCATGGTAGAAATCAGAATAAGGATGAGAAGCTAGGCCTATCAAAGACTAGAATCTTCCGACGAGTCTTGCAGCACAAGAAAAGAACAGCCAACAGTTTAAGTAGTTAACAACATGAAGTAATAACAATGCAGCATAAGTTGATGCAGCATGGTATAATAGTAAGTTGTATTAGATAACAATTAACAATGCCTCCGAGTTCCCTTCCTCGACTTCCCTGCGAGGAAGAAGACCCAGAACCATACTGTTTAATAGTAGTAGTTTGTAGTGGTAAGATCCAGCTTCAGCATAAAGTGTCCCGTTACCGTGGACACGGCTATTCGAATAGATTAAACTCCCTGCAGGGGTGCACTACTGTTTAGCCTGCATGCTCGGATCTCCAGGGTGGTGGGCTCCTTGTTAGGGAACGCTCCACCAAAGCTATCCGACACGCCGCAGCCTATCCTAGGCTCAACAGAGAGGCCATCCGCCGACTATATCCTATGCGATCAGGGTTCTAGGACCCTCACCCTTCACGCTCCTGCACGGTGCGTGGCTGGCCGGTGAAGCAAAAGAAAATCCAAATACACCGCTCGAGCGAAGAAGACACACCACTTCCCGGTGCAGGCCACGGTACTGCCGATGTCTGAAGAGCTTTCGAATGAAATACGACGAGGGGAGCCCATAACTCCTTATCCCACGTGAAGGTAGTGCGTACAGGCCAACGGGCCTCTCAAGTCATCCACCGAACCATTTAGCATTATATTATTATCTCGCAGACAACCGTTATCTCTGTCTGACTAACAACCCAATGGACAACGAACAGCAACAAGGTCCACCAGTAACGCCGAGGCCTTCCCTGTCGTCCCGTCAAAGCGCGTGGTTAGCAACAAGGTGAACTGTCTCCTTACCTTGTCTCGCGTGTGCTCTTGGTAGAGCTTGACTTTTCGCGGTTTGGTAACTCTCACGGAATACGAGGAGGGGCCAAGCACGCCAGTAACGTTGGTCGTACCCTCCCTGTCGTTCCCCTCGCAATACCTCTCGCGGGCACCATTGGGTCGCCCGATACTTACCTTTAAGGACACCAGTTGATTCAGGTGCCTACTGATGGTCGAGATGATGATAATGGTTTCTCTCCCTTCGTTGGTTACCCCAAGTGGAAGGTGATATGTAGGATAGTAGCAAATTTCCCCTATGTAGAGGATAGGGTTTGTCTCCCGTAGGACTCCGACAATGATAAGTAGGTTTCAACGGCGCAATTGACGTGGAACTGCACACAACACAAATAACTTTGCTCGCAACGAAGTTCAACGAGGTTTTCAATCTCTCTGGTCTTGTTGTTTACAAAGGATCAAACGCAAGGGATAATGATAATGGTGATAGCAACTGAAAGTAAAAGCAGGAAAATAAATGAGCGTGTAAACAGTGATGAGAATATGGACCGGGGTCCCGTGATGTTCACTAGTGATGTATCTCTCCCAAAAGACGATAAAACTCCTGTGCGAGGTAAACAAATTACAGTTTGGCAATTGATAGGATTAAAAACCCACCGCAATGCTAACTATGCTACAAAGAAAGTAAGAGGCTCAAAAGCATGGGCGGTACGCCAAAATAAGTAGACCAAAATCCAACTTCATCTACTACTAATCATCCACCTTTAGATATCTACCTAGAACATCTCGCTGGTATTAAGTTGCGAGCCCCACCCAAAGTGTAAACCCATAGCAACAGACAACTGCATTAAAAAGCACTTTGCGTAAAGTAAACAATCCTTGCTACCGTGGTTACAAGCACCATTGTTTTCCCCTTGTGGCAACAGCACATCCCCTAGACTCATGTTGCTGTCACTCAAGCGTGTCATCGGGGGGCATGAACCCACAATCGAGCATAACGTTCCCTCTTGGAGTCACTACCTACTACTTGGCGAAAGCAATAAAAAGCAACGGAGAACATGCAAAAATTACTTAGGAACAAAAATATAAAAGATAAGAACCAAATATATTACTCAATCACAATCTGAATGTAGTCTCATAATCCATCAGATCCCAGCAAACTCAGCATAGCAACAACAGAAAATTACATATGTGCCTCGATCATCTAGGACAGCTCACGAGGTCTAAACCATGAAGAACAAAGAGGGGAGGAGAACATCACATAGCTACTGATCACGGACCCATGGTCCAAGGGAGACTACTCACGGCACATCCGGGAAGCGTCCATGGTGGAGGGGAAGCTCCCGGAGGTCAATCCTCCCTTCGGTAGGGTGCCAGGAAGAAGGCTGCTGGTGCTCCCGATCTTGGAAGCGCGGCGGCGGCGGAACAGAGGTGAGATCGCGAAAAAGGGTTTTGTCTTCAGGGTTTTCGCGACATGGAGAATAAATAGGCGAAGGGGGGCAGCCAGGGGGGCTACTAGGGGTCCAGGCGCCCCCCGGCGCGGCCAGACCCTAGGCCGCGCCAGGTTGCCGCATGGGTCCCTGGTGGTGGCCCTCTGGCCCCACCGAGGTGATTCCGGAAGGTTCCTTCACGCTGATTGTTTTATCTGATTTTTCCCGAATTTTTGGAGCACTTTTAATATGGGGGAAACCTGAAATAGAAAAAAAGCAGAAAATAGGAACTGGCACTGTGGTGCACTGAGTTAATAATTTAGTCCAAATATGATCAAAAGTGTATGAAAGTGTATCTAGATCATAACAATATAACACAAAACGTGCATGGAGCAAGCAGAAATTATAGATACGTTTGGGACGTATCACCTACCATCAAGTGAAACCATGAGGAATCACCGTCGATGGTACACTTGAAGCGGTTCGACAGAGACATCAGCGGAATGAATTAAATAGGAGTATCCTCGTATCATCCCGGTGGTAATACGCTACCGAGCCGACGATGAGAGTGAAATACGAGTCCATACACTCGTAAGTCAAACCTGAAGCAACTCGGAGAGTCTTGCCGTTGTAGGTTCCCTTGGGCGTCTGCTCTGTACCATACATGTGGCAGTTATATATATTTTGTATCCGCATTCACTCACAAGAGTGATCACGACCCGCTAGTCTAATCCTCGTTGACTAACAAAGTGTAGGTCTCACTACTGAATATAATATATATTTATAGGAAGCATAGGATAAAGGAAGGTACATCAAGGGGAGACAAAAACATGCTATGCAATTGAATAGGATTGTAACGTAGCAGCAGCAGTAACAATGCCTAGTGCAAGAAATGTACGGAAAGATAGGCGATATCTGGGAAAGAAAATGGCTCCGCTTGCCTGGAAGCTCAGTAGTAGGGGTACGGTCGTCGACACAGTAGTCGTACTCGGCACGGTCTCGGCGGCGGCAACAACGGGGTCTACCGGAGAATAAGGGAGGAGAAACAGTAAATACACAACAATAATAGCAATACAATGAAAGACATGGCAATCGAAGTGTTGGCGGTGTTCTAACGTAGTACTACGTGTATTTATCAGAGCGGGAATTCATCAGGGGATGAACTGCCAGCTCCGGGTGATTATTGGCAGTGCAACCGGAGGGGGAAGGTTCCATGTTCGGTATGTTAGAGGGGCGTGGTGGGGGTCTGGGTAGCGTATCCGTATTCTTTGTATTTTTCTGATCAATTTTCATGTATAAAGTTTTTCCATCTGAACTACGGTTAAGAATATATTAATTATCACAGTTTTAAATCATTTAAAATCAATTTCTGCCATTTCTTTTATTAATTAAATAGCATTATCTAGAAAAGTGGGTTGACTGGTCAAACCTGACCAGTGGGTCCCACTGGTCAGCCTCACAGTATTAACAAAACGTTTAATTCAATTTAAATAACCACTGGGCCCACATGTCATGGACTATTATCAATTATATTTTCATTTTAAATCTAAACAAGTCAGTGGGGTCCACCTTTCAAGGACTCAGAGTTATATTTATCAGTTTAATTTAATCTAGATGTTTATTTAAAGGGGTGGACCCACCTGTCAGCCTAACAGGGGATTATCTCCAATTTATTTAAACAATAATTAGTTATCTGGGCGGGGCCCAGTAGTCAGTGGCACTGGTGGGGTGGTGTGTGGCTAACAGGGGGTTAGCCATGACTAATTACAGCCACGGCAGCACTGTACACGCCAGCGAGGAGGAGCTCACGGTCGATGACCGTGTGCCCGCTACCATCGACGCGAGCACCCTTGGGAGGGCGCTTTCGAGAGCGGCCTCAGCGCCGCGTCGATCTGCATCGGTAGCGCGAGCTGGGACCGCCGGAGGTGAGAGGATGGACGGGGGGCGGCCGGAGCGTGGACGTGGTGGAGACAGTGAACCAGCGCACGACAACGGGAGTGGGGAGAGGGGAACCGGGGAGAGGCTCACAGGGGAGGCGTAGGGGGCAGAAGTGGGCTCGGGGGAGACTGCCGACGACGAATCGGACGACGACGACGAACTCGGGCGGTGTAGTCGCGGCGGCCGTGGTGGAGGACGTTGGCACGGGTTACGGCTGCGGTGCCCCCCGTGCTCGATGCGGTGGTGCAGGTGATGAAGAAGTTCGTGGGGCGGCTTCCGGACACGATGGCGGAGCTTGGCGTCGCCGTTGGCCGCGGCGGCGCGAGACAGCGGCCACGGTCGGGCTCAGGCGAGGTGGAAACCGAGGAGGGGGAGGGGGAAACTGGCGCCCGATCTAGGGTTTGTCCCTGGGGGGCTGGGGCTGGTCTCGGGGCTCTTAACTCTGTCGGCGGCCGTGGGATGGCGGCCACGGCGGTTCGGCGTGGATGGCGTCCACGGTGCCCCTGTGAACAGGGGAAGAAGATGAGGAGGTGGGCGTGGGCTAGGCCGGGGTAGTTGGGTTGGCCTTTCCCATAGCGGTAGTTAGGTGTTTTCCTTTTTTTTCTTTTCTTTATTCTCTTCATTTAATATTTTATTGGTATACCATTTGATTTTTATAAAATATAATATTGGTTCCATAATTAGTCTTGCATTGTATATCATAGCTACGGAAAGTTTGGGCTCCAAATAAAATCCAATGAATTTTATTTAATTACTAAATGATCAAATGGGGCTATTTTGCTACTGTTTCAATTGTTTATAATATTTAAATATAGCCATAAAATATCATGTCCAATTTAATATGACCTACTGACTTTTTAGGTATTTAACAAAATTGGTTGCAAAATATTTGGTCAAGATTTTATTTTTCACTTTGTTTTCAATATCAACCAAAAGGGTTTTTGGATATGATCAAATGCAAAGATGATCAAGGCATGTTTAGCAACAGTAATGGTCATTAACAAAATGGTTATTGTTACATGACAGTGAGGGTGTTACATGTTCTTATTATTGTCAATGATAATTATGCTCCCGTTGATTTTCTTGTCATGGATATTGAGTGTGATCCCTCATGTCCAATTATTTTGGGACATCCTTTTCTTCGCGTCGTTGGTGCTATCATTGACATGAAAGAAGGGACCATTAGATTCCAATTCCCCCTCAAAAAGGGAATGGAACACTTCTCTCGAAAGAATATTAAGTTACCTTTTGAGTCCGTCACACGGGCAAGTTATTCTTATGGAGTTGACAAAACTTGATCTTTTTGCATCATGCCTAGCTAAAATGCGTAAAACAAAGTGCTTATTCGGAGGCGACCCAAGTTATTATTACCATCATTTTTAGTGGTCTTGATGCTTGTAACTACTGTAGCAACATCATTGTATCTTTATTTTCAATTTTTCTGCCAAGTTTTAGCTTCCGAATGCAAGAAAGTTCAAAAGTTGTGACATGTTGTCCAGAAACAGAATTTTTCTTTTTGATCTGAATTGTTTTGAAAGCATGCTCTATACAATTACCTTACAAGCATCTGTGCTAAGTTTTTTGTTTTGAGTTGCAGAAGTACCCTAAAAAATTTATTTACTACCTATTGGTCTGTTTTTCACAGATTCTGCCCCGTTTTGTGTTTTCGTCGTTTTGAAAATCTTAAGCTCGCTTTTTCTTAGCAAAAACTTTTTTTAAATCGCGAGAAACAGTAGCTCTTCATGAAAATATTTATTTCTAGTGGAGAAAAATTAATTTATTATGGGTACTAACCACTCTAATTAGCTTATGATGAGTTTCATATTGTAAGGCCTGATATGCGGTACTGTTCCATATCTAGATGTTTCCATCCAGATCCGGGGACGAAGCACATATCGGTCCCACCGCGACATATGACGGAGTCATATGCCCCAGATTTCCAACATGATAACACAACATTACAGATACAGGATACAACATCTCATACAATCGGCATACAGCTGCCTTAATACAGTACAACAGCGGAAGATATATGTCTGAGTATAGACTACAATCAAATGCCTAGTGGCAAAGAGAAAAACATCGGTCCCCATAACCACACGGGTCCAGGCCCTCCGTCGGGATCCGCCTAACTAGTCGTCGTCGAGTCTCCACGTGAAACGTCGATCACCAAACCTGTTGTCGATCAGAACCCTGAAAAGAGTTTGGGGGTAGTATCATGAGTACAGAAGTACTCAGCATCCAACTGTAGTGGTCAACTGACCCAGCAAGGACTTCATCACTCGTCATTCTAGGACAACTAGTAGTTTACGGTAAGGAAGGGGTAAGTGGTGAGGTTGCTGCCGCACTAGCATTTATGAAGTGGCTAACGATCTAGAGAGTAAGATAATAAGCCAAGCATTCGATTAGGAATCGCCTCCAACAAGTCTTGCTATCAACTACTACGCAAACATAACACCTACCCTATCCTTGTCCTCCTCTTCGCATCCCGACGAAGAAGAAGCAGTCAAGGCACACACACACGTTGATCAAGTTGTATTAAGATTATCTCAGTTGATGTTGTCTATGAATAAGGAGTAGGTCTCAAGTCGTCCATAACCGTGGACACGGCTTCTCGAAAAGATTTAACCCTGCAGGGGTGTACCAACTTCCCATTACAAGGCTCCGCACGCATGCCCATCACTCTCAGTTGCTACCCATGATAGGCAACCATTTTATGATTTATTCCCAAGAGTTCCGGAATGACAGGTCCCTCTAACTAACAACGCACAAATCCGGGTGGCCCCCGGTGAGTCGACATCCAACTCAAAAGCCGGCCGCGCTCTCGAGTCGGCCTCTACTGTCTGGACGAGGTTGGGGTAACTAAACCAACACTGTGGATAGCCCTCAAGCTTCCAGGTTTGGACCAACAAAGGAACTCTGTCTCCACTGGCCCGAGTTGTTTGAAAATCTGCGTGATCGACACTCGCACACACACGTTTTGCAAAAGGTAAAACCAGCTTGGGCCACCACTAGAAATGTTTGAAGCTAGATAGGTAAGAAGAGGGGACCCCATAAAATCCCACACGCGGTTAGGCAACCTCAGTCTTAAAACCAATACCCGGAACTCGGATCCTAGGTGACTCGAATGGAACAAAGTGTCGGGGCGGGATAGCCTAGACCTTCCATCCTTCTTCGAATATAGTCAACATTATAATAATCATATCATCAACAACAATATAATAAGGTGATATCCCAAACCAAGGAGTAACAGGGTAATATCGTAGCATCCTAAGCATGCATACTAAGCAGGGGCTGAGCAACGAGCAATAGTAACATAGCAGTACAAGGTTTGCTGGGAAGGGACATGGTTGTATCGGTTTGAAAGAGACTGTAAACATGTGGTAGGATCAAACATCGAACCTAACCTAGACTAGCATGCAAACCGCTGGTTGAAATAGAATGGATCATAAGTAATGTATAGTCATTGCCTGTTGATAAGTCGGGTTCCGAAGGTGTAGTTGATCGCAAGCTCGCATCGTCTCCGAGAGGTACCCGCGGAAGCACACAAGAAGGAAACACTGGAAAGAAATCAACGGTGCACCACTATTACTACGGAGAAACACGAGCAAGCATCAACAAGAAGCAACACGAGACATCGCACCTACCGTCGAGAGCGGTTACTAACAATTTAAGTGGAGTACTCGTCACACACGACGATACCGCACGTTTACGGTGGTTCAAGTTGTTTAGCTACAGGTGATCAACCAACGGTTATTAACATGGCGACTCAAGCAAGCATGGCATAGCACACAAACATGGCAAGAGGTGAAGCTTAAAGGAAACTATCTATGCTAGTCAATTTAAGTGAGGCACAACCTAAACATGGCATACACTATGTGCCGCACAACAATTAAAGGATTTGGTACTGTTCTGCCCTAAAACATATTTTAGTTTGGTTAACAGCAGCAAACAATAGCATAAACACAAACTACACGAAAAACTAATCAAGTTACATATAAAGAACACCCCAAACGGAGTTACGGTTAAAAAGATATAAGCAAAACAAGTTACGGGCACAATCTGCTAACATCACAAAGCACACTTTAGAGCAATGCATAAACATGTTAATCAATGCAAACATGCTCACAAATGATATGAAATTAAACTAGACATGACAAGGAAGGCATGGCAAAAAGAATCATGCAAATAGGCATCATAGATCAAAAGATATTAAGCAAACAACATGGCATCGCAAAGTAACAGACTTAGTGAAAAACAGAGGTGGCTGTCAAAAAAAGCAGCATAGCTACTTTGGAGCTCAATAACTATATGACCAGGAATGCTAACATGAATAGGCAATACATGTAATGAAATTAGACATGATGCTTAACAATATGCAATTGGAATCAATCTATTCCGATAAACGGTTCCGAAGCAATCGTCACCCGAAGTTGCAATAAAATAACAGTTTTCAGCACAGCAGCACATTAACATCAGGTTCACCACTTTGGAGCAAGATTTAATATATCTAGAGCACCCAAACATGACAAGTTAAATCATGGAAAAGAAGTACACATGATGCTTAACACATAGGAGAAAGAATCAATGCAATAGGCCTCATGGATGAGTCACAATCATCATGCAAAGTTGCAACAAAATAATAACAACAGCACTTAACAGGAAAAAGTAGCAGTTTAACGGCCTGATGCCCACTTTATCACACAATTACACAATCAAGATGACCTCAAATGCAAATGCTCACAAAAGATGAATGAAAGTACACGCAAAACTGAGCAACTTTCGTTTTGGGGGCATGTTCATCGGAGCTACACATATGAAGTGAGTTTTCAAGTATGCGACGGAAGATGATGAAAGAAGATTTGGGAGTGTCAAGCGTCAAGCTTGGGGATTCCCCCATGCACCCCCAAGAAATATCCAAGGAGACTCAAGTGTCTAAGCTTGGGGATACCCCCGTGCCTCCCCTTCTCCATCAACAATCATCAGTTCGTCCTTCTCCATGCTACATTTTTATCTCTTCATGTGTTATGTGCTAAACTTGGAGTGTCTCGCTCTTTATTTATTTATTTAATTTTTTTAGTTTTGCTTGCTATTCATAACAAGTTGGAGCCTAGCCTTCATTGATTGGGAGAGAAACATGCTCCACTCGACCCTAGAACACAACATATGCTTGCATCCTTATCTTTCTTTTTGTTTGTGTTCTTTATCTTTTCGTAGCTACTGTCATGCTTAGCTCTTAGTTTTCATGCTTATATTTTTAAGATCTTTTTTTTATGTTTTTTTAGGAACTCTCTTGAGTTATCATGCTTATCTTGTTTAGAGAGTTGGCTTGTTGCACTGAGTTGTGTGTCTTGCATGAGTAGGTAATTGAGGTTGCTATTACAAGTGTAGTAATAACATGCAATAGTTTTGAGGAATTGATTTGAGTAATGTTTGGACTTTTGGTTCCAATAGCTTGAGCCTATTAGTGATAGGTGTCGTATTTTGGGCAATCCATTCTTATTTTAAAAAACTAAAAACATTAGTTGAGAACTCTAGCTACTAGATGGATCATCAACCTTTGGAGGGGTTGGAATATATAGAGTACCTTCACGTACCATGGGTCAAGGATGCCCAAGGATAACCAAACCCCTATACACTCCTCCTCGGGGTACTTGTCTCTTTTTGAACCTCCTGAATAGATAGAGAGTTACCGATAATAAGTGCATGAGTTTATCGAACTAATGCGAGTATTTGATTGTTGCCACTTCCACCTTCCATATTTTGCTAGCATCTTCGGTACCGTGCATTTCCCTTTCTCATGTTGAGAGTTGGTTCAAACTTCATCGGTGCATCCAAACCCTTGGCATGATACACTCTTTCATAATAAACCTCCTTATATCTTCCTCAAAACAGCCACCATACCTACCTATCAAGGCATTTCCATAGCCATTCCGAGATACATTGCCATGCAACATCCACCATCTCATGACTTGATCTTCATGTCATACATGCTTTTGCTTGATCTAGGAGCCGCATGCTAGTTGGGAATTGCCCTAATAATTGCTACAAGACGCGCTAGTATCATTGCATATCCTGCTACACTGGCAGAGGCATACATTTGCATACACCATGATAGTTTTCATTCTTCTTTATGTTGAGTACTTCATGTAAAGTGTGAAGCTCTTCTTTATATTCTTGTAAAATATAGAGTGTTTCCCTTAAGTGAGGAAAATATCCCAAAGAGGACAAAATAAAAGATCCCAAAAGAGGACAAATTAAAAGATCCCAAAAAGGACAAATGAGATGAAACTGCAATATATCGACCAGAGGGGGGTGAATGGGAGATTTTCAATTTTACTACCAGATTTTAGTTTTCTTCAGGACTGAAGCAATCATGAAGCTGAAGAAGTAACCAAAATGATGAAGAAATAAAACTTCACAGAATGTAATCATTAGGGCAGCTCATCGTAATGCAACAGAAATAAATCAATTCAGATAAGCAGAAGTGCTTTAGATGCATAGTATGAAGACAAAGAGCGGAGGGAGAGCTGAAGCATAAGAAGTCAACATAGAAAATACTGAAGCTTAAGAGGTTGAAGAGATAGCACCAGAGATTGAAGACATTGATTTGGTAGACCAGTTCAAGTTGATGTGACAACTCTACGTCTGGTTGGAAAGGCTGAGATTCAACTCAGAAGACATAGTCTTCACCTTGTTCTCCTTGAAATAAAGTCCTCAGACTCCGTCCAATAACTCAGGTGAGTCTTCAAGGTAGACTCCCGAAACCTTCACAGACTCAGACACTCCGGGAAGTCACAATTGCATCTTGACTTCCTCAGACTGAAGACTTCTACACCGGCTGGAAGATCACAGTCTTCAAGAGTAAAAAGCTTCGGATCACTAGAACCGACTTCCTCAGAAATGCTCAACTACTCAGGCTGGTGGTTTTCCTCACATAGGTTCTTCAGTTTCCTCAGAGGTGGGTTGCTCTCAAATGACAAGTGTCAGTTTTTCTCTCGGAGCAGCCAACCCACAAATGGGGCTGGGGGTGGCTATTTATAGCCGCGGAGCAACCCGAGGTGAAAGGACATAAATGCCCATGCATGCAATTACTCTCATGCCCTCAGAAATGACCGTTGCTAGACAAGTTCTAGCCTCTCACCACGCAACACGTGGCACGGTCAAAGTATTCTCTCTCCAGACTCCTCAACCGAAGTTAGTTACCTGAGTGTCCTGAAGAACAACGTCTCAGACACATGAGGACTGAACTTCTACTGCAGGAGATTTCTCTCTCTTCAGGAGAACTGCACTCGCAGTCTCCAGACTCCTCAACCGAAGATAGATTCCTCAGTGTCCTGAAGAACAAGGTCTCAGACATCCGAGGAACTGAACTTCTACTGCAGGAGATTTCCTCAGGGTTTTTCTTCAGGATTCCTAATCGAGCACTTCCTCAGAACTTCGGAACTTGTTTTCTTCAACCCCTCCAACAGTGCAGTGTTTTCCTACGACTCAAGAAGTATAAAAACTCTTCGCAAAGACTACGCTTCAACTTCGTCTTCAGCGCGAACGTCCTCAGGATCTTCCTCAGCTTCAGCTTCAACCGAACGCTTCAGGATCCTGATTCCTAAGGATTTCGCGCAACTTCATTCTTCAAGAAACGCACTGATTTCTCCAATGTTCCTCAACATTTTGGGGGGTCGACATTGGTGGTTAAACACCTCATCAGGGACTGTTCTCCTGTGTATACTCACAAACACATCAGTCCCTTAACTGTTTTGTCATCAAACTCCAAAACCTCAAGGGGAGGGCACTTGATGCACTTACAATCTCCCCCTTTTTGGTGATTTGATGACAATCAGGTTAAGCTTCAACGGGGATAAAATTATGAGTTTGAAGAATAAAAACTTTGAAGAACATTTGTATCATTAAGCTGGATATAATGAAGCTCCCCCTGAGGATATGCATATAAGTGAAGAATGTTTAATATCTAAAGCATTTTGAGGTATATGAGGAGCTCCCCCTATATCCAGGCATTTCTGAAGTAGTGCATGTTATGAAGTGTTTGAGGAAATTAAACAACGCACTGAGAGAGGTGTTTGCAGAGACAATCACATGCATATATGATAAACTTGAGGAAATAGCATGAGGTAACTGAGGAATAGTATCAGCCAAACACCAAAATTACAGTTTACAACTCGTTACAAAAAAAATCTGAAGAACGAGAGTTGTAACTGAAGAACCCCATAACTAAAACCCGCTTGAAGACTAACAGATTTCTCCCCCTTTGTCATAAAATGTACAAAAAGGGAAAAACTGAAGCTAACGCCCCTTTGAAGTTGCTTCAAGGCTGAGGTGAGTCACTCCTGAGGCAATCCGTTGCAGTGTGAGGGCAGGCAGTTGTGTCTTCAGCTTCTTCAGTAGTCATCTCCTGGTTTGAAGATTAAGAATCCATGGCCGGAGGAGGAGTTTTGCAGCGTCTGAATTGCCTTGGGGGTCTGATTGCAGGAATCGGAGGCTGTTGAAGCTCCTATTTTGCTAGGTCTTCAGGGGTGATTACTTCTCTCATCAAGGCATCAAGATGTTGATATGTATGATGAGAATACTGATGCACTTTCTTTACTGAAGAATGCGTCTGAGCCATGTAGCTGAGGATTTCAGTAAACTGACGCTTCACCCAATCATGATTTTGGTCAACCTTCTGATGAAGACTAATCAGAAGCTCTCGGTCAGTCATCACTCGAGCCTGAGTTGTATCCTCAGTTGAGGCATGAGTTCTTGTTTCATCAGTAGTTCGAGACTGAGGATGACGAATATTTCCACCAAGGGAATTGGTCGGGAGAACTTCTTCATAGAATATGCCTTTGCCCTTGTTATTTGAAGCAATCGTATGCTGAAGCACTTCGACAGGCGGTATATATGTCCTATGATTTGGGTGATCCGGTTGAAAATCAATACCAGTCGTGGCTCGGATGAGCTTCATGATCCATGGCGCGTATGGCTTCAGGATATGAGGATTCTTGCTGCATCAACCAGAGTTCTGAAGAAGAAGTCAGGAACGTTGATTGGCCCAGACATGCAGAGGTTGTGGAGTATGTTCTTCATGATGCCAATGACTTCTTCAGCAGTGGATTCATAGCCTTTAATGGGACAAAAGGTCTTCGCCAGAATCCGATACAATGTACTTGGTAGATACAGAAGCTCAGAAACTGGAAACTTTGTACGAGCTTGGGCTTCAGGGGCCTGAGGCTTCATGAGCATGGTCATAAGGTCATCTCGAAGAAGTTGAGACCCATAGGAGCAAGCAGCTGGGGAAGTGCACTGAGGCAACTCAAGAATGTCAGTTTCTTCAGGAACAGTGATGGTGTAATGATGATGCTCAGTCATCCAGTCGAGGACCCAGGTGTTGATATCTAGAGGATCTCCTGAAACATACAGAGTGGCATAAAACTGAAGCACAAGCTCTTCATTCTAGTGGATGCATTCAGAGCAGAACTGAAGCAGCTTGGCATGATGCAGATCCTGAAGCACATTGTTGAAGCAGGGAAGGGCTTCCATATTGAGCAGAGGAATATGCTTGTGAGGAAACAGTTTGTTTTGTTTGTAGAGCACTGAAGCATAGTAGTTCTTCTGAGTGGCAGTCCAGAACCTCAGCAGCTTTCGAGGTGGAGCAGAATGATAAGGATTTTGAATCCCCTCTTGGAAGAAACTCATGGCATTGAAGAAATCAGTAGCATCAAAGCTTGGGGTATCATCAGCTTCAAGATCACGGAAGAACGGTTTCTTCTGCTTCGGACACAAGAACCGAGCTGGAACTGGGCCTTGAGGTGGTGAAGGCGCTTGAGGCACTTCAATCTGAAGGGAGGCTTGAGGCTGAGGCGGAGCAGCGACAGATGCTTCAGGCACAGATGTATTGAGGTCCTTGGGAAGACGAGGTGATGTGGCCTGTTTGTCTTCAGAGCCATCCTTTGAGGCTTCAGCATTAGCATTTGTACTGTTTCTGCTTCAGGAGGAGAATTTGTGCTTTGCTCGGCTTCAGCTTCAGTTTCAGCGGCTGGTGGGTCGGGCTGAGGATCAGCAGTGGTAGGTTCAGCAGCATCAGCAGCAGAATTTGTGGGAGCACTTGTGGCTTCAGGGTCATCAGCATCAGACGCTGAGGACGATGCACCAACTGATTCTTCAGACTGAAGAGAAGTATCAGGAAGTACTTCGGTCACGGTGTTGGAGTGAGGCTCAGGTGAGAAGACAGTATGAGTGGGCGAGTTGGTCAGCCCATAATCCTCATCATGGACACGAGGAGTTCCATCATCCATAATGTCGACGTCCATGTCGTCAACTTCAGTGATAGTTGGTGGTGGTGGGGACGGTGGAGTTGGAACAATTGGTGTTGCAGCAGGCGGTGGAGTGAAGACGATTAAACTGCGCAGAGGATTTTGAGGTGGAGTTGAGGCAGCAGTAATAAGAGCGGTGGTATCAGCGGCCTGTTTTGTCGGAGGAGCTGAGGAAAGTGGCGTAGCATCAATGGGGTCCTCAATAGTACGCTTCTTTGCAGCAGGTGGAGTTGAGGGTTGGGCTTCAGGCATGCGCTTGAGGCTTTTGGCAGAGGTGTCAGTGGGTACTGAGGAAGCAGGTTGTCGAAGCTTCATCAACTTTGCCATCTGTTGTGAGATCCGTTCCTTGGATTTACCAATATAAGCACGGTTGGCAGCGAACTCAATGTTGAGACGTTGAACTTCGCATTGATGCTCTGTAAACTCCTGAGGAGTAACTTCAGTGATAGATTTCTTCTTGAAGTCACTGTGGACTTTCTTCAGTTTGGCCTTCAACTGTTTCTGAAGATCACGTTGATGAATCTCATTTATGAGGAACTATTGAACATAGAACTTGATGTCTTTAGGGATGTCCAAATCATCAAGCGGAGTGTCAGGCTTGACAGACCAAATTTCAATGTACTCCAAGATCTTCTTGGGATCAAGGAGAAGCGGGATTTCTGAGCCCGTTGCTTCAGCTTTGCGTCTGGCCGCAGCACGCACATATTCAATCTTATCAGCTTCAGTGGCGACAAAGCCGGCCAAATCCTCAAATTCATCTTCATCATCAGAGGATTGAGGAGTATGATGAATGGCGCCCCGCATAGCAGTTTTCTTTGGTGAGGGGCGAGGGCCGCGTTGAAGAACAGTTTTGGTCTTCAGCTGAGACTGAGGCATTGTGGTTGAGGCCTCAGGAGCACCAGATTCATCAGTGCGTATCCTTGAGGAGGAGGCAGCACCATCCGTGCGTTGACATGAGGAGCCAACAACTTGAGGCTTAGCTGAGGTCTTCTGGGAGGGTTTCATGCCAGGAGCCTTTTTGCGGTGCTGAGGCGGAGGTTGTTGTTTGGGTTGAGACTGATCCTGAGGCGGAATCTGGATTGAAGCAGTCAAGTCACGGACAAGATTCTTGACACGGCTGCAAGTGCGCTTGAGGTACTGCTCATATGCCACAGGAAAGTCTTCAGGAGTGTGCATTGTTGTGGGATCAGGAATGACGCCAGGTGGAGGTCGAGCCTTGATACCCAAGGTCTTCAGTGGCGGATTAACTGCAAACATCTCCTCATGTTGAGGATTAAGCCATTGATAGGACACCCAACGCTTGGCCCATTCTCTTGTGATCTTCTGGACTCTTTTCTTACGATCATCAGCAGTTTCACGTTCTGGAGTCTTCAGTTTCTCATAGATCTCAGGAGGTAGGTCTCTAGCAGTATCAGTGTGCTTGCGCCGAGGAGCCATTTTCTTCAGCTGAGGAGACTGAGGAATTGTATGTTCGAGCTGAGCTACAAATGAAGTGAGACTATGAGAACCATACGATTCCTCAACTGACATGTACCTGTGACAGAATTAAGTTGCGAGGGAAGTGGGGTACGGTTATATGTGTTCATGAGGAATAGGCTGAGGTAAACAAAGGAATGAGGCATAGGTATAGGTCTCAGAAAGCTAGCAGTACAGTTGAGGATTTAACTGGCTTGAGGACACAACTGTACTGAGGAATAATACGCTGAGGAATAATCCACTGAGGAATAAGCATACCAGACTTGAGGCAAATGCTGAGGAACAATGAGTCTTCGTCCCCGGCGACGGCGAACTCAGGCGACGTGAGCGCACGAGCTTGAGGAGCTCAAGGGCGGCGGAGCAAGAGTGAGAGAAGCGGTGGGGGAAATGACCGGGGGGTAGAGGGCTATTTATAGAGGGGTGAAAGGCTGAGGGGGTTGCGAAATTTGTGGACGAGATAGCCCCGGATTGTTGGGATCCTCAGTGGATATCTTAAGGGTGGATAATCACGACGTGCGGAAAAATCGCAACAAATTGAATACAGTTGTAACAGAAAATCCGTGATTTGAGGAACTTGAGGACATGGACTGAGGATGAAGACAAGTGGTCTCAGTCTGAGGAATACATGATTTCCGGATGAACGCATATGAGATAGACAGATTAGATAAGTGAGCACAGAGGGACAGGTCCGATCACGTTCACCTAGATGAAGAAGCAAAAGTTGAAGAACAATAACTATAGGTGAACGCTGTTGAGGACAAACACGATAATCATGAGTAATGAAGACTTCAAATCCTGAGGAAGTTGAGAGACAACAAATCCTGAGGAAGTTGAGGAACAACCAATCCTGAGGTGTTTGGGCGGTGGCGCTACCCACCTTATAGGGAATGAGACACTTGATACCATACAATTATCGTATGGATCTTGAGTCAATTCCACGTTAATTTCTTCACACTTAGCAAGGTAGTTCCTCATGATTTGAGGAGTACGACGCATCGTGTGTTGTGCATCAGGATTCTTCAATATCGTTTAAGCGTTAGGATGTGTGTCCATTCAATGGACGTTTGAGGAGTCTAAGATATTTAGCTCACACCTCAGAGTGCTAAATCGCTTCTCATCCAAAGGCTTAGTGAATATATCAGCAAGTTGGTCTTCAGTCTTCACGTGGCTGATGACGATATCTTCCTTCAATACATGATCCCGAAGAAAGTGATACCGAATCTCAATATGCTTCGTCCTCGAGTGCTGTACTGGATTCTGAGAGATCTTGATGGCGCTCTCATTGTCACATAGCAGTGGTACTTTCTTCAGGTTGATGCCGTAGTCATTCAGAGTTTGCTTCATCCAAAGAAGCTGTGAGCAGCTAGCACCAGCAGCAATGTATTCAGCTTCAGCAGTGGAGAGGGAGACGCAGTTCTGCTTCTTCGATGACCAGCACACTAGAGAACGTCCGAGGAAATGACAAGTTCCTGAGGTAGACTTCCGATCCACTCGATCTCCAGCATAATCTGAGTCTCAGTACCCAACGAGATCCAGTTGTGAGCCTTTTGGATACCATAAGCCTAGCGACGGGGTGTGAGCCAAATATCGAAGAATTCGTTTCACCGCTTGGTGATGCGATTCCTTAGGTGCCGCTTGGAATCGGGCACACATGCACACTCTCAACATTATATCAGGCCTAGATGCACATAGTTCTAGCAGAGAACCTATCATGGAGCGGTATACCTTTTGATCGTAGTCCTTGCCATTTTCATCAGGGCCAAGTTGTCCATTTGTAGGCATCGGTGTCTTGATGCCCTTGCAGTCTTGCATCCCGAATTTCCTCAGGCACTCCTTGAGGTACTTCTCCTGAGAGATGAAGATGCCGTTGCGTTGTTGACGAATTTGAAGCCCTAAGAAGAACTTCAGTTCGCCAATCATGGACATCTGATACTGTTCACTCATCAAGAATGCAAATTCTTCACTGTATTTCTTGTTAGTGCATCGAAATATTATGTCATCAACATAAATTTGACATATGAATAATGCATCATCATATCGTTTTGTGAAAAGAGTTGGATCGAGGGAACCAGATTTGAAGCCCTTGCTGATGAGGAAGTCCCTTAGTGTGTCATACCAAGCCCGAGGGGCTTGCTTCAGTCCATAAAGGGCTTTCTTCAATCTGTACACCATATCAGGTGTCTTTGCGTCTTCAAAACCTGGAGGTTGAGCAACATATACTTCTTCCTCGATATTACCATTGAGGAAAGAACTTTTCACATCCATTTGATATAACTTGATATTATGATGGTTAGCGAATGCAAGCATAATACGAATGGACTCAAGTCTAGCAACAGGAGCGAAGGTTTCACCGAAGTCGATCCCCTCGACTTGAGTATATCCTTGAGCTACGAGACGGGCTTTGTTTCTGATGACTTTTCCATCTTCATCGAGTTTGTTGCGGTAGATCCACTTCGTGCCGATGACATTGTGAACTCGAGGATTAGGACGTTTGACAAGTTCCCAAACATCATTCAGTTTAAACTGAAGAAGTCCGTCTTGCATTGCCTGAATCCATTCCGCTTCTTGGAATGCCTTGGTGACTTTGGTGGGTTCTGAAATTGATACAAACGAGAAATACCCACAAAAGTTAGCTATACGATTAGCTCTTGCACGAGTAAGAGGACCTGGTAGGTTGACATCAGCGAGGATTTTGTCCACTTGAACTTCATTTGCCACACGAGAAAGTCGAGGAGGATGATCTTGAGGCGCATCTTCGTCACTGGTGTCAGATTCATTTGCATCAGCTTCAGGTGCTTCGGGAGCTTCAGGGGTATCAGGAGCCTCAGGATCAGTATCGTTATCAGGATTTGGATGTTCTTCAGGAGCAGGAGGTATGTGGATTTCTTCAGGATGATCCACAGGAATGATGTCACCAGCACCCATCTTCTTTATCTGTTCTTCAGGTGGTGCTTCACCTAAATCATGTGACAGGTGCTCTCTTTGGGAGCCATCAGATTCATCAAATCGCACGTCTACAGTTTCGACAATTTTATAATGACTAATATTTAAGACTCTGTAGGTGTGCGAGTTGATACCATAACCAAGCATGAAGCCCTCACATGCTTTGGGTGCAAATTTGGACTCATGATTAGGACCACGAATCAAGCAGGGTGCACCGAATACTTTGAAGTAACTTACATTGGGTTTCTTACCGACCATTAACTCGTATGATGTTTTATTGAAGAACTTATGAAGATACACTCGATTGACGATGTGGCATGCAGTGTTGATTGCTTCAGCCCACCACTTGAGTGGAGTATTGTACTCAGCCAGCATCATGCGAGCCATCTCGATGAGGGTTCGATTCTTCCTCTCAACAACTCCATTTTGCTGAGGAGTGTAGGGAGCAGAGAATTCATGAGTGATTCCCAAGTCATCGAGGAATTCTTCCACACCAAAGTTCTTAAACTCAGTGCCATTGTCGCTTCGAATGTGCTTGATCTTCAGGTTGTAGTTGTTCATGACTCGCAGGGTGAAGCGCTTGAGGATTGCTGGGGTTTCTGACTTATAGAGAAGAAAATGCACCCAAGTGTATCATGAGAAGTCATCAACAATAACAAGACCATACATATTACCTCCAAAGCTTGAATACTTTGGAGGACCGAATAGATCCATGTGAAGCAATTCCAGTGGTCTCGTAGTAGTCATGATGGTCTTCGCTGGGTGCTTGGCCTTGGTCATCTTTCCAGCTTTGCAAGCACCACAGAGCCGATCCTTTGAGAATCTGATTTCCTCAATCCCGAGGACATGTTTCTTCAGTACCAGCTTCTGAAGATTTCTCATTCCAGCGTGGACGAGTCTTCGATGCCATAGCCAGCACTCTGAGGCTCTTGCCATGAGGCATGTAGCGACCTGAGGACCTTCAGAGAAATCTACAATATACAGGTCACCTTTCCTAACCCCACTGAAGACAACGGAGTTATCGCAAACCATGAAGACAATACAACCATGTTTTCCGAAGAGAACAGCGAGATCAATATCACACAACATAGATACAGACATCAAGTTGTATCCAAGGGATTCAACAAGCATGACTTTATCAATGTGTTGGTCTCGAGAGATAGCCACTCTGCCGAGACCCAATACCTTACTTTTACCTTTATCAGCGAAGGTGATGGTTTTCCTTGAAGAAGGACTCAGTGATGATTCCATAAGAAGATTTCTGTCACCAGTCATGTGATTTGTGCATCCACTGTCCATCACCCATTCAGTCTTTCCCTGCAAATGAATTAGTATCTCATACAGCAAGTTATGAGCCAGTCTCAGTTTGAGGAATTTAAGGTTCCTCAGAATTAATTCCTCAGGATGTTCCTCAGGATTGATTCTATGAAACCAAACAATATAATTATCCTTCAACTGACTCAAATGTTGTTGTCCTGGGCATATGATCTGCAGAAATTGTAATTGCCTCAGGACATGTCCCTGCAAGGATGATTAGTTCTTAACCACCCACATCTTTATGGGTGGTCTTGATGCACATGAGGATTGATGAGGGTGATGAGACCTAATGGGGTGTGAGATGGTAGCATCAGGATAAACAAATGAATAAGCATTCTTATGTGGAGCTTCCCTGTGAACAAAATGGTTAGCAGATACATGATTATAATCATTTCCTTTTGAGGTATCGTCCTCGGATGATCTCCTCAGCTCATTTGCATCTGCATTCACAGGAAGGTTAGTGATGAGGTCCTTCGGAACCCAGATCTGCTTGACTGGAGGACCGTTCCTGCAGTTAGTTCCGATGTATCTGGCAAATACCTCACCATTACCATTCTTAAACAGTTTATAGTTTGAGTCAAATGACTCAATCATCACATCTGAAGAAACAGCATCATAACCAGATAAGGTATAGGGATCAGGAGGGGGAATCTTTGCCCGAACCCAAGTGGTTTCTGGATATTGTTCAGGTTTCCAGTAAGACCCATCGGGGTTGAGTTTCCGAGTGAATGCGACACCTTCTTTCCTCGGGTTTCTGTTGAGGATCTGTTTCTTGAGGATGTCACAAAGGGTCTGATGTCCTTTCAGACACTTGAACATGCCTGTTTCCAGTAGACTCTTCAACCTAGCATTTTCTTCAGCAATGTCTATGGTATCCTCAGATGAGGGGTTAGATACCACAGAGGCAATAGAAATAACAGAGTCTGAAGACATTGAGGAACTAGACACAGAGACGATAGGATCATGTTCAATGCATTTTAAACAGGGAGGATTAAATCCTTCTTGTGTCATGATGATCTGTTGGGAGAGGAGTGAATCATTTTCTTTCCTCGGATCTTCATGAGTCATCCTTACACGTTCAAGTTCTTGTTTCCTCATGAGGAACTCATGAGACAGCTTTTCATGATCGGTAAGGAGTGCCTCATGACGATTGAACAAGTCATCAAACTTTGACTAAAGAGTTTTTGATTCTTCAGTCAACTTTTGAGTCTTCGTCATTTCCTCAACCAACATATCATCCCTTTGGTTAGTGAGATCTGAGTCTTTTCAAGTGCACGTTGTTGCTTAGATGCAAGTTTAGCAAGTTTAGCATAGTTTTCATCAGGTTCTTCATCAGAGGGTTCATCTGATGATGAGTAAGAAGATACCTTGGAGGACTTGGCCATGAAGCAAAAGGCAGGAGTTGTGTCTTCAGCTTCATCATCAACATGTGATAGACCAGATTCCTCAGTGCTGAAGATTGACTTTGAGACAAGCGTCGTGGCAAGAGCTAAACAGGCCACACCCTCAGATTCTTCAGATTCTTCTTCCTCGGCATCAGGGTTGGAACCAGATTCTTCCGAGTCCAATTCTTTGCCGAGATATGCGCGAGCCTTACGGTAACTGTTGTTCCTGTATCCAGCAGACTTTGAGGATCTTGAGGATTTCTTCTTTGTCTTTTCATCAGAACTGTCATCTTTCCTTTTATTCTTCTTCTTCAATCTAGCTTCCTTTTCCCATAAAGGACACTCAGCGATGTAATGCCCAGGTTTCTTGCACTTGTGGCAGACTCTCTTTCTTGCTTCGACAGATTCATCATCTTTGCTTTTTCTTGAGGACGATCTTGAGGAATTTCCGAAGCGATTCTTCTTCGTGAATCTCTGGAACTTTCTGGTGAGGAGAGCAAGTTCACGGCTGAGAGTTTCAGGATTATCAGTATCAGCCTCAGACTCTTCATCAGAGGACACTCTTCGTGCTCTAGCTTTTAGCGAGCGGACTTTAGGCGTGGTGCTGTATAAATCTCGTTTTTCAGAGAGCTTCAGTTCATGAGCATTGAGGCGCTCGAGAATGTCCGCTGGATCCAGAGTCTTGAAGTCAGGCCTTTCTTGAATCATCAGCGATAGGAACTCAAATGAGTCATCCAGTGACCTCAATAGTTTGTTCACAACTTCATGGTCTGTGATATCAGCGGCACCTAATGCTTGAAGTTCATTGGATATGTCAGTGAGTCTGTCAAAGGTTTGTTGCACGTGCTCATTGTCCAGCCTCTTGAACCTGTTGAAGAGACTGCGGAGTGTATCAACCCGTGAGTCTCGTTGAGCAGAGACTCCTTCATTGACTTTAGAAAGTCTTGTCCATATCTTCTTTGCAGTATCCAGACCACTGATACGGTTGAACTGGGCCTTGTTGAGATGACCACCAATGATGCTTCGAGCTTTTGCATCAAGCTGCCAGTTCTTCTTGACAACTTCAGGAGCAGTCATCAAATTTGCTTCAGGAATGCCTTGATTAACAATATCCCACAGATCCTTGTCAATGGCTTCAAGATGCATCCTCATCTTTTTCTTCCAGTATGGATAGTCTGTCCCGTCGAAGATAGGGCAGTTTGAGGCAACACTCATTGTACCTGAGGTCGACATAACTAAAACTCCAGGTGGTTAAACCGAATCACACAGAACAAGGGAGTACCTTGCTCTTATACCAATTGATAGTGCAATATATCGATCAAAGGGGGGGTGAATGGGAGATTTTCAATTTTACTACCAGATTTTAGTTTTCTTCAGGACTGAAGCAATCATGAAGCTGAAGAAGTAACCAAAATGATGAAGAAATAAAACTTCACAGAATGTAATCATTAGGGAAGCTCATCATAATGCAACAGAAATAAATTAATTCAGATAAGCAGAAGTTCTTCAGATGCATAGTATGAAGACAAAGAGCGGAGGGAGAGCTGAAGCATAAGAAGTCAACATAGCAAATACTGAAGCTTAAGAGGTTGAAGAGATAGCACCAGAGATTGAAGACATTGATTTGGTAGACCAGTTCAAGTTGCTGTGACAACTCTACGTCTGGTTGGAGAGGCTGAGATTCAACTCAGAAGACATAGTCTTCACCTTGTTCTCCTTGAACTAAAGTCCTCAGACTCCGTCCAATAACTCAGGTGAGTCTTCAAGGTAGACTCCCGAAACCTTCACAGACTCAGTCACTCCGGGAAGTCACAATTGCATCTTGACTTCCTCAGACTGAAGACTTCTACACCGGCTGGAAGATCACAGTCTTCAAGAGTAAAAAAGCTTCGGATCACTAGAACCGACTTCCTCAGAAATGCTCAACTACTCAGGCTGGTGGTTTTCCTCACATAGGCTCTTCAGTTTCCTCAGAGGTGGGTTGCTCTCAAATGACAAGTGTCAGTTTTTCTCTCGGAGCAGCCAACCCACAAATGGGGCTGGGGGTGGCTATTTATAGCCGTGGAGCAACCCGAGGCGACAGGACATAAATGCCCATGCATGCAATTACTCTCATGCCCTCGGAAATGACCGTTGCTAGACAAGTTCTAGCCTCTCACCACGCAACACGTGGCACAGTCAAAGTATTCTCTCTCCAGACTCCTCAACCGAAGTTAGTTACCTCAGTGTCCTGAAGAACAAGGTCTCAGACACATGAGGAACTGAACTTCTACTGCAGGAGATTTTCTCAGGGTTTTTCTTCAGGATTCCTAATCGAGCACTTCCTCAGAACTTTGGAACTTGTTTTCTTCAACCCCTCCAACAGTGCGGTGTTTTCCCACGACTCAAGAAGGATAAAAAGATTTAGTGAAGACTACGCTTCAACTTCGTCTTCAGCGCGAACGTCCTCAGGATCGTCCTCAGCTTCAGCTTCAACCGAACGCTTCAGGATCCTGATTCCTCAGGATTTCGCGCAACTTCATTCTTCAGGAAACGCACTGATTTCTCCAATGTTCCTCAACATTTTGGGGGGTCAACATTGGTGGTTAAACACCTCATCAGGGACTGTTCTCCTGTGTATACTCACAAACACATCAGTCCCTTAACCATTTTGTCATCAAACTCCAAAACCTCAAGGGGAGGGCACTTGATGCACTTACATGAGAGATAAATAGAAAGAGCCAAAGAGGCCACAAAAATAAAAAAAATATAGAAAAAAAGAAATAAAAAGAGAGAAGGGGCAACACTACTATTTCTTTTGAAAGATCCACACTCGTACTCCATTGTCATATTTGTACTCCATAGAGATTATCATTCATGCATAACTATGTGGGGATCCTTACACTACAGAACTTGGCTTGCATATTCCAAGGATGAGCCTCGTCAAAAGAGCTCTAAGTCTTCATGAGCAAGCAAGTTGGATGCTGATGGTACGATTTCTCACCCCCTCGTTGGTTACCCAAAGTGGAAGGTTGAGATGTAGAAAGCAGCAAGTTTCCCTTAGCGAAGATGCTAAGGTTTAAATGTCGAACCAATAGGACTCCAGCAACGATAGGTAGGTGGTTCGGCAAGTGATGCGTCGTTTGAAGATAATCACTTGCTTCTCCTGGACCTGCACACACAGCAAATAACTTTGCTTCCCAACGAGTACAGAGGAGTTGTCAATCCCTCCGGCCTTGTTGTTTACAAAGGATAAAACGCACGGGATAATAATGATAGTGATAGCAACGAAAAAGTAAATACTGAAAGTAAATTGATAGTGTAAACAGTGTTGGAAATATGAACCAGGGTCCTATGATGTTCACTAGTGACGTCTCTCTCCCAAAAGACGATAAAATAGCCATGCGAGGTAAACAAATTACAGCTGGGCCATTGACAGGATTATGTGCGCAAACCAATGCTAATTATGCTATAAAGAAAGGAAGAGGCTCAAAAGCATGGGCAGTACGCCAAGGCAAGTAGACCGAAATCCATCTGCATCTACCTACTAATCATCCACCTTGAGATATCTATCCAGAACATCTCGCTGGTATTAAGTTGCGTATCCCACCCAAAGTGTAAACTCAAAGCAACGGACAACTGCATTAATATAAAGAACTTTGCGTAAAGTAAACAATCCTTGCACCCGCAAGTACAAGCACCGTTGTTTTCCCCCTTGTGGCAACAGCACATCCCCTAAACTCATGTTTCTGTCACTCAAGCTAGTCATCAGGGGGCATGAACCCACAATCATGCATAACGCTCCCTCTTGGAGTCACAATCTAACACTTGGCCAAAGCAATAAACAGCAACGGAGAACATGCAAGAATTACTCAAGAACATAAATATAAAAGAGGAGAATCAAATATATTACTCAAACACAATCTGAACATAATCTCATAATCCATCGGATCCCAGCAAACTCAGCATAGTAATAGCAGAAATATTACATAAGTGCCTCGATCATGTAGGGAAGCTCACGATGTGTAATCCATGAAGAACAAAGAGGGGAGGAGAACATCACATAGCTACTGATCACAGACCCATGGTCCAAGGTGGACTACTCACGGTTCATCCGGGAAGCATCCATGGTGGTGGAGAAGCTCCCGGAGGTGATTCCTCACTCCGACAGGGTGTCGGGAAGAGGTCTTCTGGTGCTCCCGATCTTGGAAGCGCGGCGGCGGCGGAACAAAGGAGAGATCGCGAAAAAGGGTTCCTGTCACGGGGGTTTCTCGTCACGAGGAATATATAGGCGAAGGGGGGGCAGCCAGGGGGTCCACCAGGGGTCCAGGCGGCCCCCTGGCGCAGCCCCACCCAGGGCGTGCCGGGAGGGCGCCTGGGGCCCTGGTGGGTCCCCTCTGCCCCCCCCCCTTGGTGATTCCCGAAGCTTCTTCTACGCTGATTTTTTATTGGATTTTTCCCTAATTTTTGGATCACTTTTTATATGGGGGAAACCTGAAATAGAAAAACAGCAAAAAAACAGGAACTGGCACTGGGGTGCACTGAGTTAATAGGTTAGTCCAAATATGGTCGAAAGTGTATGGAAGTTCATCAATATCATAGCAATATCACACAAAAGAGGCATGGAGCAAGCAGAAATTATAGATACGTTTTGGACGTATCAGATGCACGCCGCTAGTTCCATTGGAGAGCTTACCTTATCTCATATGTGCATCTGTTGCATGGCAATCCCTACTCCTCACATCATATCTATCATTTGGCTTTCTCTCGCCTATGATTGTCCTCATTGATGTGAGCCTTTCACACCTTTTTGTCTTCCTTCCCTATCATTTTCTCTCTTTGCCATCCTAAGTGCCAACATATCTTGCTCACGCTCATCCATTGCATGAGTTCTCAAAGTCGAAAGGGAGAGGATCAGTTTGACTTGTGCTTGACTAGTGGTCTGGGGATGAGTCAAAATAAGATCCCGAATGAGACCAAGTGTGAAGTTTTAGTAGATTGAGTTCTCAATTAAACTATATAGTATTTTTATGCTCTAAACCCATCTCCCACTTCTTGCACGCAAACACCATTTGGAAACATTCCAGTCACGGACAGCGAGAGCTCTTGCACCTTTATGTTCATGCTTTGCAAGTTTCAATACTAGATATAGACTCTTGCTTGTTACTGTCTTGACTTGAATTGCATGCCTTACTTACTTCACTTTGAAGTTCTTATATGTGTGTTAGCATGTCACCACATAAATTATCTGTGTTATCATTTAACAACTCAAGGACGAGAAGGAATTAAGCTTGGGGATGTTGATACGTCCCAAACGTATCTATAATTTCTACTTGTTCCATGCTCTTTTAGGTGACCTTGCTACGTGTTTTGCTTCACTTTCATACCTTTTTCACATATTTGGACTAACCTACTAACTCAGTGCACCCAGTGCCAGTTTCTGTCTAATGATGTCTGCAAGTTTCAGGTTTTTACCCATATTTACAGAGCTCCAAAAATTCCAAAAAATCAAATAAAAAATCAGCATAGAAGAAGCTTCCGGAATCACCGAAGAAGGGCCAGAGGGGGGCCACCCCCTGCCAGGCGGCCAGGTGGCGCAGTCCCACCCCTGGAACCGCCAGCAGGGCACCTGGGATGCGGGGACACCCCCTGGTGCCCCCTTTGGCCTATATTACCTCCTCGCTCCGAGAACCCTCGAGGAGACCCCCACATCTCGATTTTCCCCTATGTTCCTCCGTCGCCGTGCTTCCAAGATCGGGAGCACCAGAAGACCTCTTCCCGGCACCCTGTCGGTGGGAGGATTGACCTCTGGGAGCTTCTCCACCACCATGGACGCTCCCCTGATGTGCCGTGAGTAGTCCACCTTGTACCATGGGTCCATGACCACGAGCTATGTGATGTCTTCTCTCCAATCTTGTGCTTCAATTGTTAGACCTTGTGAGCTACCCTACATGATCAAGGCATCTATGTAATTCTTTCTTCTGTTTCTATGCTGAGTTTGCTGGGATCTGATGGATTATTAGATTATGTTCAGATTGTGATGAGTTATATATTTGGTTCTCCTTTTATATTTTGTTCTTGAGTAATTCTTGCATGTTATCTGTTGCTTTTTATAGCTTTGGCCAAGTAGTAGATAGTAACTCCAAGAGGGAGTGTTTATGCTTGATTGTGGGTTCATGCCCCCCGATGTCTAGCTTGAGTGACAGAAACATGAGACTAGGGGATGTGCTATTGCCACCAGGGAGAAGACAACGGTGCTTGTAACCGCGGTTGCAAGGATTGTTTACCTTACACAAAGTTTGTTAATGCAGTTTTCTGTTGCTTTGGGTTTACACTTTGGGTGGGGCTCGCAAATTAATACCAGCGAGATGTTCTGGATAGATATCTCAAGGTGGATGATTAGTAAGTAGATGCAGATGGATTTCGGTCTACTTGTCTTGGCGTACTGCCCATGCTTTTGATCTTCTCACTTTCTTGTAGCATAATAAGCATTCCAATGCGTTTATAATTCTGTCAATGGCCCAGTTGTAATTTGTTTAACCAGCTTAGTTATTTTATCGACATTTGGGAGATAGACATCACTAGTGAACATCATGGGACCCCAGTCCATATTTCCACCACTGTTTACACCTCCACTTTACTTTCTTCTTTTCCTTTCAGTTGCTATCATCACCACTACCATTGTCCCGTGCGTTTGATCCTTTGTAAACGACAAGACCAGAGAGATTGACAGCCTCTCCGAACTCGTTGGGAACAAGTTATTTCTTTTTGTGTGCAGGTCCACGTCAACTTGTCTCAACTAGACAACTTAATATCTGGCGCTGTTGACACCTACTTGCAGCATTCAGAGTCCACCGGAGACAAACCTTGGTATCTTCTGTTCCGCCACCGAAGCAATTCCGATCTCGGGATCGCCAGGAGAAGCTGTCCCGGCACCCTGCCGGAGGGAGGATTGACCTCCAGAGGCCTCTCCATCACCATGATATCCTCCGGGATGTGCCGTGAGTAGTCCCCCTTGGACCATGGGTCCATGACTAGTAGCTATGTGATGTCTTCTCTCCAATCTTGTGCTTCAATGTTTAGCCCTTGTGAGCCGCCTATCATGATCAAGGCATCTTTGTATTAGTTCCTTTTTTGCTATGCTGTGTTTGTCGGGATCCGATGGATTATGAGATTATGTTCAGTTTGTGATGAGTTATATATTTGGGTTACCTTTTATATTTATGTTCTTGAGTATTTCTTGCATCTTCTCTGTTGCCATTTGTTACTTTGGCCAAGTAGCAAATTGTAACTCCAAGAGGGAACGTTATGCTTGATTGTGGGTTCATGCCCCCCGATGTCTAGCTTGAGTGACAGAAACATGCAGACTAGGGGATGTGTTGTTGCCACCAGGGAGAAAAAAGTGGTGCTTGTAACTGCAATTGCAAGGATTCCTTACATTACGCATAGAGTGTTAAGGCAATCGTCCGTTTCTTTGAGCCTACAATTTGGTTGGGTTCACAACTTTATACCAGCGAGATGTTCTGGAAAGATATCTCAAGGTGGATGATTAGTGAGTAGATGCTGATGGATAAACGTTCTACTTGTTTTGCTGTAATGCCCATATGATTGAGTCTCTTTACTTTCTAGTAGCATAATTAGCATTGCGGTGCGTTTATAATTCTGTCAATTGCCTAGCTGTAATTTTTTACCCAACATAGTTGTATCGTCTTTTGGGAGAGAGACATCACTAGTGAAAGTCAAGGGACCCCGGTCCATATTTCCACCATAGCTTACACTGTTCACTTTTACTACTTTTACTTTCCTTTGAGTTGCACCACTATTATTTCCCCTTGTGTTTTGATCCTTTGTAAACAACAATGCCAGAGAGATTGACAACCTCTCCGAACTCGTTGGGAGCAAAGTTATTTTTGTTCTTGTGTGCAAGTCCACGTCAACTTAGCCATCAAGCAAACTTCTGGCGCCATTGTCACCTACTTCTAGCTCTTGGAATCCTACTTGATTGATAACCTTGGTATCTTCACCGAGGGAAATTTACCGCTATCTGCATCATAACCTTCCACTTGGGCTAGCCAACGAGGAGGTGTTATCCGCACCTATCACTTGTTCCATGCTCATTTTGGTGACTTTGCTATATGTTTTGATGCACTTTCATATCCTTTTACAACATATTGGGGACTAACATATTAAACTAGTGCCCAGTGTTAGTTTTTGTCTGTTATTGTCTGTGCATTGCAGAAAAAGGTGAAAAATCAATATTGCCGGAAAATTCCGGAAAAATTCTAGAAAATATTTTATGAAGGAAGACTATGGAAGTCCGAAGGGGGGCTATGGGAGCCACCCACTGGCCAGGCGGCCACCTGGCGCGTCCAGGGGCTGGCTGGCCCCCTGGTCACTTGGCCAGGTGGGCTCACCCCTGGTGCCCTACTTTGGCTCTATTTATTCGTCGCGATTGGAAAATCCCGAGAGATGACTCCTTTTCCATGTTTACGCCACTATTCCTCCGCTATCACGCTCTCGTGATCGGGGTCAGCAGAAGTTCCTGTCCTGGCACCCTACCAGAAGAAGGATTGATCTTCGAAGGGACCTTCATCACCATGCTTGCCTCTGAGATGCTTCTTGAGTAGTTTCTCCTTGCACCTAGGGTTCTTGACAGCAAGCTAGTTGATGTATTCTCTCCAATCTTGTGCTTCAATGTCTAGTCCTTGTGAGTTGGCTATCATTATCAAGGCATACATGTTATAATTTATGTATTGTTATTGGTCGACCCCCTAGTTGTGTATTAACGATGGACTTGCAATTAGGATAAAAATGGGTCGGCCCCCAGTTTCATATAAAGGATGGAGTTGCACCTAAGATCAAATTAGTCAAAATAGCGGGATCTGAACTGCATGTCAGGGGTGTAGTTGGAATTGTAACTAGGACGAAAATGGATTGACCCTCGTTGTATATTGAAGAAGGGCTTGCAAGTCGGACAAGGAAAAAGAGGATGAGGACATTGGTTTGATGGTACACATTCAACTGATACTGACAAAAAATCCAAAATTTAAGAATCTCCATTAATTAAAATAAGCAAATGAAAATTAAAAATAGAAAAAGGAAAAGGAGAGTGAAAAGGAAAAAAAATAAAATCATGAATCTGAAACAAATAATGAAAAGGAAGAAAAACGCGGAATAAAATAAAAATAAAATAAAGTAACATAAAAAAAAGTGTGGATGCACAACAAGGTCGAGAAGTCAAAAGTCTAGTGGTGAACATGCAACTAGGCGGCAATCTAATTGTAGTTGCATTGAGGCTCATACATTCGCAATTGGTTTGAAAAAATAACAATTGTATGTCTAAGGGTGGACACATGCAACTAACCGACACCCTCCTCACGGCTCAGATGTATGCTCGTCATGGGTTGTGTAGTTTATAGTTGGGTTGCAACACTTGCATGCAATTGCGGTTGGGTTATAATGTTTGCAATTGCATTTCTAGCGATGCATATGCTATTTCTTGAATGCAAGAAAAATGTTCATGATTTTCAGAAAAATCATTAATTTTCAAAATATAAATGAATTTATAAAAAAATCATGAATTTGAAACATGTTCATAAATTTAAAATATTCATTGATTTTAGAAAATAAATTTGTATGCGTTATTTAACACCAAATCGGGGACAAACCGAAGGTGCACATGTGTTGTTGAGTCATTTGATAAGTGTCATTTCTTCCATATCACTTCGACCTTCAATAAAAATACAACTGGACACAAGGGTCCTGCACAGAAAAAAAAGAAGGAAAACTTAGACAACACAGAGAGGTGAAAACCCCGACAAACCAACAAACCAAAAGAAGTCACACAACCCAACAAAGTTTCAAACAGAAAGCACATAGGCAACGATCTCGTAAAAACGAAAACACAGGTGTACTTATGCGAGTCTTGACACAAATAATCTGTGATTCAAAATTTGGATGTTTTTTTTGGAAGGAATGATTGTAGAACAAAATGTTCTACAGTATATATATATTATGTAAAATCAACCTCCCAAAATACATCATCCAACACCACTTTTAGGAAATTTAAAATACATGGCATTAGTTAAGAAAATCTGAAATCCAGTCCTACATTTTGTACATACAAATTCTCAGATCACTTTCAAACATGGTCTTTCTTATTATATCCATGATAACTAACATTGAGAAAATGACTATGGTTCCTCTTGCAGAGCTCTATGCAAGTCTAGGCTTTCTTGCCCTTACCTTTTGGTCCACCCTTCTTGTCCGTTTTCTTCTTATTCTTCGGCAGCTCCTCCTCGTTGCATTTCTTAGCATCAACCTTACAAAAGGAGATAGAGAGATTTTTAATAACCTTTGGGGCAATATCAGGGAGTTTAGCATTGCTTGGGAGACAAAATTTGCTCCGACATGTTTTCCTTTTAAAACACAAATTCAGTGTTTGAATCCTACAACTTCTCATTACCTCTGAATCCACTAATAGGGCTTTATTTTTCATTTTCCTCTGGTATTGGTAGGCCAACTCCTGTGTAGGTGCCTCCACTAGATGAGAAGTTGTGGGTGTGGTCATCAGGGCTTCATCTATCTCTGGTCCTTCCTCATCCTGATTAGTGAGGTTTGTGCATAGAAAATGGTCATTTGAAGGACATTTTGTCAGGGATGTGAAAAGTGGTTAATCTGGATATGTCACAATCATCCACAATAGCATGCCAAAGTGTGGAGGAGAGTAGTGTGATACACCATGAAAAATTATCAGGAGAAAGCAATGCCAGAACAATGAAGTTGAACCATTCCAATGGTACTTGAGCAATGGTGGATTTCACGGAAGGAGCAACAAAGTGGGTGTTCCATAATTGCAGCCCTTCAGAAGGTTGAATTTCAATGGGAGAATGTGTGTCCCTTGCTGTAGTAGAAGAGGATTCAGAGACAACAACATTACCGTGTGAGTAAAGTGGAATAGGGAACCCAGGTGGAGCACGAAGAAATTCACCTGAGTTTCTATTCTGAGATGATGCAGGCAGAACAGTTGTGACTGGATCAGCATCCACTACCAGACAAGGAAGACCAGAGGTAGAGTTGGTAGCCTCTGAATCAACACATCCAAGATTAATAGTGGTTCTCTCATTGCTGGGATGGGCCACATCAGTCTCCTGAAGAAATCCATCAGAGTTGGCAGTGTTGTTGATGTTCACATGTACCTCTAGTTCTATCATATCTGTCTGAAGGTGTGTTGGTGGTTGCTGTAGCATCAGGTTCAGTGCCTCAATGTCTTTATTGTTTGCTGCAATCAGATCCATGGCTAGTGCAGCAACATTTTCCCGGGGTGCAACAACATCCTCCTGTGAAGCAACATCGTTCTCCTGTGGTGCAGCATTGGTGGCCGCCACCTCAAAAACAACGGCAAGGTTCAAGAGAGTTGCACCAGATTCCTTGGCAGGCTCAGAAATGTTGGGTTGTATTCTGTCAGGGCATGCATTGAACTGAGCTTTAAACTAGTGTCAATGTTGTTGGTTTCAGACATCACCTCCAACATTGGGACATTAAGGCCCAAAGGGAGCATATCAATGTGTTGCATCACAGGGACATTCAGTGAATCAATATCCATAAGATTAACCTCTCCAGCTACAGATTCATTAGAGGCTGCATTCTCAACTGCAATGTTATCTGTGATAGTGAGTTCAATATCATTTAGATTAAGTGCTTGAGGAATGGGTGCAGACAGCAAGGCATTATTAATCATGATTCCCAAATTCATTTCACCCTGGTTGTGCTCATCCCATTGACCCCAATTTTCATTGCAAGGGTGAGCTTCCTGGGCAGGTTGTGGCATCTGTAAATGGAATGCAAGTGGACCCACTAACATGTTGTCTTAGTTTGGGTGATGAAACTCCTCCACAGGCAGGGGATGTGGGTTTCCATCCTTTGGGGTGGGGTCCTCTTCAGCAGGGGGACCTCCTAATGGTTTATCTTGGAAGATCACAACTGGACATTGATACGTCTCAAACGTATCGATAATTTCTGCTCGCTCCATGCATGTTTTGTGTGATATTGCTATGATCTAGATACACTGTCATACACTTTTGATCATACTTCGACTAACCTACTAACTCAGTGCACCCCAGTGCCAGTTCCTGTTTTCTGCTGTTTTTTTATTTCAGTTTTCCCCCATATAAAAAGTTCTCCAAAAATCCGGGAAAAATCAAATAAAAATCTGCGTGTAGGAAGACTCCAGAAGCCCGAAGGAGGGCCAGGGGGCCACCACCAGGCACCCAGGCGGCCACCTGGCGCGGCCAGGGGGGTGTCTGGGCCCCCGGATGCCCCCTTCGCCTATTTATTCTCCGTCACGGGAAACTTCCAGAGACAGAACCCTATTTCGCAAATTCCCCTCTGTTCCGCCGCCGCCGTGCTTCCAAGATTGGGAGCACCATCAAGACCTTTCCCGTCACCCTACCGGAGGGAGGATCGACCTCCGGGAGCTTCTCCTCGACCATGGATGATTCCCGGATGTGCCGTGAGTAGTCTACCTTGGACCATGGGCCCTTGATCAGTAGCTATGTGATGTTCTCCTCCCTTCTTTGTTCTTCATGGTTTAGACCTCGTGAGCTTCCCTACATGATCGAGGCACTTATGTAATTCTTCTGCTATTGCTATGCTAACTTTGATGGGATCTTATGGATTATGAGATTATATCCAGATCGTGATAGAGTAATATATTTGGTTTTGATCTCTTATATTTTTGTTCCTAAGTAATTCTTGCATGTTCTCCGTTGTTGTTTATTGCTTTGGCCAAGTGGTAGGTAGTAACTCCAAGTGGGAACGTTATGCTCGATTGTGGGTACATGCCCCCTGATGACACGCTTGAGTGACAGAAACATGAGTCTAGGGGATGTGTTGTGGCTACAAGGGGGAAAACAACGGTTCTTGTAACCGCGGTTGCAAGGATTGTTTACTTTACACAAAGTTCTTTTAATGCAGTTGTCTGTTGCTTTGGGTTTACAATTTGGGTGGGGCTCGCAACTTAATACCAGCGAGATGTTCTGGATAGATATCTGAAGGTGGATGATTAGTAGTAGATGCAGATGGATTTCGGTCTACTTATTTTGGTGTACTGCCCATGCTTATGAACCTCTTCCTTTCTTTTGTAGCATAGTTAGCATTGCGGTGCATTTATAATCCTGTCTATTGCCCATCAGTAATTTGTTTACCTCACATAGCAATTTTATCGTCTTTTGGGAGAGAGACATCACTAGTGAACATCACGGGACCCCGGTCCATATTCTCATCATTGTTTACAAGATCATTTACTTTCTCGCATTTACTTTCAGTTGCTATTATCATTATCATTATCCCTTGTGTGTTTGACCCTTTGTAAACAACAAGACCAGAGAGATTGACAACCTCTCTGAACTTCATTGGGAGCAAAGTTAATTGTATCGTGTGCAGGTCCGCGTCAGGTGCGCTGCTGACACCTACTTATCATTGTCAGAGTCCTACGGGAGACAAACCATATCATCTACATAGGGGAAATTTGTTGCTATACTACATCTCACCTTCCACTTGGGCTAACCAACGAAGGGCGAGAAGCCATTACCACTTCCACGCCATCAAGAAATTTTTTGGCGCCGTTGCCGGGGACGCCGAGTGATAAGATAGGAGAGTTGCCCACTTTATTTTACCTTTACTTTTTAGTCTTGTTAGTTTACCTTTCTGTTTTAACCTTTGTGTCCTTTATCAAAAATCACGAAAAAATTATTTATCTTGCTAGTAGCTGTCATTATGTCTGGTCCTTTTTCCTTTGTTGATACAGAGGTTCTCACCTTTAAACAAAAAGGTGGTGAAAGTTTAAAAGATGCTTGGTATAGAATTAATGATTCTCAAAAAAGAGCCACCAAGAAGCAACCCAATACTATCCTGCTTAGAAATTTTTATGTTGGGATTACTCCTTGGAATAGGTTCATATTAGATACTGCTATCAGTGGGAATTTCCTAGAAGCCCCAATTTGGGAGTCTCTTAATGTTATTGAAAACCTTGTTGGAAACCTCCCTGTTGCTAGCATACAAGAAGATATAACTCTATCTCACATTATGAAAAAACTTGAAAAAATAGAGTTATAAATACCAAGTATAACTAGGATAAATGAGTTGGATCGCAAGATCCAAGGGAATTTGAATAGGCTTGACAGCTCCATGCATAAAATTATTAAAACTTTGGAGACCATCAAATTCTATGATATGGATCCTTCTAGGATCGATAAGATTGAGGAAATCATTAATACTCTAGGAACTACTTTCTCCTCAATCAAACCAAAAAAGGTAACAACTCCGACTAGAAAGGAACCTAAGTTCAACTATGTCCCTAAGGTTCCCCTACCCAAAAATAATCCACCCATGGCCAAGGAAGTTGAAACCGTGAAAACTTTGGAAGAAATACCTCTCTTTGATAAATTTATAAATGAAACTCCCATTGATTTTCCTCCTTTTGGTTTTATCCCTAGAAGTATCTTCATTAGGCCTTTATTTGAAAGACCTCTTAAGACTAGTTGTACAATTGAAGAGCTTTTTGATGATCTTCATGATGGTTCGATTGATACAACTTGATATTTTTCCTTATGCCTAGCTTAAAGGCGTAAAAGAAAGCGCTTGTTGGGAGGCAACCCAAGATGTTTTTACTTCTGTTTTTAGTGGTCTTGATGATTGTTACTACTGTAGCAACATCATTTTATCTTTATTTTCAAGCTTTCTGCCAAGTTATAGCCTCATATGACAAGGGAAGTGAAAGTTGTGACATGCTGTGCAGAAAACAGATTCTATCCTCGTGACGGGAAAATCAGATAAAATCACCAGTTCATCTTTTTGAGCTGAATTTTTTACACAGCGTGCTCTATACAATCACGGAACTTTCGTATGTTCTGAGTTTTTTGATTTGAGTTGCAGAAGTACCCCTAAAAGATTCTTTACTACCTTCTGTTCTGTTTTTCACAGATTCTGCCACGTTTTGTCTCTCCTAACTTTTGCAAACCTTAAGCTTGCTTTTTCTTTGCAAAAACCTTTTGCCAATCTTGAGAAATAGTAGATCTTCAAGAATATCTTTATATCCAGTGGGAAAAAATTATTTATTAAGGGTACTAACCTCTCTAATCAACTTATGATGACTAATGTATGAATGGAGTTTTCAAGTGTGCGATGGAAGATGATGAAAGAAGATTCGGGAGTGTCAAACGCTCAAGCTTGGGGATACCCCCATGCATCCCAAATAAATATTCAAGGAGACTCAAGCGTCTAAGCTTGGGGATGCACCCGTGCATCCCCTTCTCCATCAACAATCATCAGCTCGTCCTTCGTCTCACTATATTTTTATCACTTCATGTGTTATGTGCTATGCTTGGAGCGTCTCGCTATTAGGTTTTATTTTTTTAGTTTTATTTAGCTTTGCTGGCTGCTCATAACAAGTTAGACCCCTTCTTACTTTGTGTGGGAGAGAAACACGATCCACTTTCAAAATCTTGAACACATGATAGGATTCTTCATGCCTATCTTTTTGCTGTTGTGTGTTCTGTATCTTTTCGTAGCTACTGCCATGTTTAGTTTTAGTATTACTTTGTCTTTAGAAAGAGCCTTGGATTTTGTTTAGTTTATTGTTGGAACTCTCTTTAGTTTTCATGTTTATCTTGTTAAGAGAGTTGGTTGTTGCACTGAGTTATGTCTTGTTTTGAAAGTAGGTAATTGAGGTTGCTATTTAATTTTAGTAGTAACTCGCAATAGTTTTGAGGTATTGGTGTGAGTAATGTTTGAACTTTAGGTGTCAAGAGCTCTAGCCTATTAGTGGTCGGTGTCGTATTTTGGGCAATCCGTGTTTATTTTCAAAAAAACTACAAAAAGTAGTTGAGAACTCTAGCTACTAGATGGATCACTACTCTTCTGAGGGGTCGGATATTAGAGTACACTCACGTACCATGAGTCGAGGATGCGCAAGGATAACCAAACCCCCATACACTCCTCCTCGGGGTACTTGTCTCTTTTTGAACCTCCTTATTAGATTGAGAGTTACTGATAATAAGTGCATGAGTTCTTCGGACTAATGTAATTATTGGAAGTTGACACTTCCACCTCCTCATATTTGCTAGCCTTTCCTGTGACGTGCATTGCCTCCTTCTCACTCCGAGAGTTGGCGTCCACCTTCGCCGGTACATCCAAACCCTTGGCATGATACACTCTGTCATCATAAACCCCCTTATATCTTTCCTCAAAACAGCCACCATACCTACCTATCAAGGCATTTCCATAACCTTTCCGAGATATATTGCCATGCAACTTCCACCTCTTCATGACTTGATCTTCGTGTCATACATGTTCCTGCTACACTGGCAGCGGCATACATTGCATACATCATGATAGATACATCTTCTTTATGATTTGAGTACCTTGTAAAGTGTGAGAGATCTTCTATACCCTCTTGTAAATTAGAGTGTTGCCCTTAAGTGAGGAAAATATCCCAAAGTGGACAAAATAAAAGATCCCAAAGAGGACAAATGAGAGTTAGATAGAAAGAGCCATTGAGTCCCCCCAAAAATACAAAAAATAGAAAAAAGAAAAAAAGAAAATAAAAAGAGAGAAATGGGCAACACTACTATCCTTTTGAAAGATCCACACTAGTACTCCCTCTTATCCTTGTACTCCATAGAGATGATCATCCATGCATATAGCTATGTGGGGACCTTCACACTATAGAACTTGGCTTGCATATTCCAAGGATGAGCCTCCTCAAAACAGGTCTAGGTCTTCTTGAGCGAGCAAGTTAGATGCACCCCCACTAGTTCCATTTGAGAGCTTTTCAGCTCATATGTCCATCCGTTGCATGGCAATCCCTACTCCTCACATCATATCTATCATTTGGCCTTCTCGGCTATGATTGTCCTCATTGATGTGAGCCTTTCTCACCCTTTTTGTCTTCCTCCTCCACCATATTCTCTCTTTTCCATCCTTAGTGCCAACTCTCGTGCTTACGCTCATCCATTGCATGAGTGCTCAAAATATCGAAAAAGAGTGGATAAAATTGACTTGTACCTGGCTAGTGGTCTGGGGACGAGTCAAGATAAGATTCCAAAGAAGACCAAGTGTGAAACTTTAGTAGATTGAGTTCTCAAGATAAAAATACTTTTTCTTCTCGTATTCCCTATCCCCCTTTTTGCACGCAAACACCATTTGGAGACATTCGAGTCACGGACAGCGAGAGCTCTTGCACCTAATGTTCTTTCGATGCTTGTTTCAATGCCAATATAGACTCTTGCATGTTATAAATTTAATTGAATTACATACCTTGATTGCTTTACTTTTCAAAGTTCTTATATGGTTTCTAGCATGTCACCACAGAAATTATGCCTGTTATCATTTACCTACTCGAGGACAAGCATGAATTAAGCTTGGGGATGTTGATATGTCTCAAACGTATCGATAATTTCTGCTCGCTCCATGCATGTTTCGTGTGATATTGCTATGATCTAGATACACTTTCATACACTTTTGATCATATTTGGACTAACCTACTAACTCAGTGCACCCAGTGCCAGTTCCTGTTTTCTGCTGTTTTTTTATTTCAGTTTTCCCCCATATAAAAAGTGCTCCAAAAATCCAGGAAAAATCAGATAAATAATCAGCGTGTCGGAAGACTCCAGAAGCCCGAAGGAGGGCCAGGGGGCACCACCAGGCACCCAAGCGGCCACCTAGGCCCCTGGTGGCCCCCTGGCTGCCCCCCTTCGCCTATTTATTCTCTGTCACGGGAAACTTCCAGAGACAGAACCCTATTTTGCAAATTCTCCTCTGTTCCGCCGCCGCCGCGCTTCCAATATTGGGAGCACCGTCAGGACCCTTCCCGGCACCCTGCCGGAGGGAGGATCGACCTCCGGGAGCTTCTCCTCCACCATGGACACTTCCTGGATGTGCCGTGAGTAGTCTACCTTGGACCATGGGTCCGTGATCAGTAGCTATGTGATGTTCTCCTCCCCTCTTTGTTCTTCATGGTTTAGACCTCGTGAGCTTCCCTACATGATCGAGGCACTTATGTAATTCTTCTGCTATTGCTATGCTAACTTTGATGGGATCTTATGGATTATGAGATTATATCCAGATCGTGATAGAGTAATATATTTGGTTTTGATCTCTTATATTTTTGTTCCTAAGTAATTCTTGCATGTTCTCCGTTGTTGTTTATTGCTTTGGCCAAGTGGTAGGTAGTAACTCCAAGTGGGAACGTTATGCTCGATTGTGGGTACATGCCCCCTGATGACACGCTTGAGTGATAGAAACATGAGTCTAGAGGATGTGATGTGGCCACAAGGGGGAAAACAACGGTGCTTCTAACCGCGGTTGCAAGGATTGTTTACTTTACACAAAGTTCTTTTAATGCAGTTGTCTATTGCTTTGGGTTTACACTTTGGGTGGGGCTCGCAACTTAATACCAGCGAGATGTTCTGGATAGATATCTCAAGGTGGATGATTAGTAGTAGATGCAGATGGATTTTGGTCTACTTATTTTGGCGTACTGCCCATGCTTATGAGACTCTTCTTTTATTTTGTAGCATAGTTAGCATTGCGGTGCGTTTATAATCATGTCAATTGCCCATCTGTAATTTGTTTACCTCACATAGCAGTTTTATCGTCTTTTAGGAGAGAGACATCACTAGTGAACATCACGGGACCCCGGTCCATATTCTCATCATTGTTTACAAGCTCATTTACTTTCTCGCATTTACTTTCAGTTGCTATTATCATTATCATTATCCCTTGTGTGTTTGACCCTTTGTAAACAACAAGACCGGAGAGATTGACAACCTCTCTGAACTTCGTTGGGAGCAAAGTTAATTGTATCGTGTGCAGGTCCGTGTCAGGTGCGCCGCTTACACCTACTTATCATTGCCGGAGTCCTACGGGAGACAAACCCTATGCTCTACATAGGGGAAATTTGCTGGTATCCTACATCTCACCTTCCACTTGAGGTAACCAACGAAGGGCGAGAAGCCATTACCACTTCCACGCCATCAGACATGTCCAAGATTGGCTAATAAGTTGTGATCCCCCAGATACTACTATGCTAGTAGGGATATCTCTCAACATATCCACCCTCATCTTGATAACAACTGCAACATCAGTAGTCTTTACTCTGTCCCAGGTCAGAAGAGTGCCAAATGTAGCAGTAGCATTGTGCAGTTCATGAAAATTCCTCAAATCAGCAGGGAAGCCCACCAGCATGAGCCACACTTCTCTATTAAAATTGAAATTCCTCCAATTCATGCCCTCATTGTGCTTTTGGAATACCAAATTCACATAAGTGAGCATGTGCAGGTTGTGGTTGATGCAAAGATCCATATCTGCAGTACTGTTGAAACGAACAAAAGCTTGGCCGAAAGGACGACGGGTGATACTAGTGAAACCAATACGCCGGTCATGCAGAAATTCAGCAAGTATATCACGGATGTTGAGGAAATCAACCTCAGCCACAGGCATCGGGACGATGGTGACGATCGCGAGGTCTTCGTTCATGGCTTCCATGGCACCATGAATCACCCGCACTCTCGCCGGCCTTCCTTCCACTTCAATCGGCTGACAACCAGTGGGAACAAACGGAATGGGTTCGAATGGAACAGTCGCCATTGGAGGTGGCAATGGGGAGGGAGCTGGAGCAAGAGTAGGTGCTTGTGGCGGTGGAGCAGGAGTTGTGGCGACGGGGGTAATCTGGATGATGGAGACTGCGGAAACCGAGGCGTCAAGGGGTGGAGTGATTGCATCCATAGTTGAAGTGACATGGCGAGGAGGCTCACTGACGGGTGGGGCAGCGGTTGCGGTCGGTGCGACATTGATTAGCGGAGTCATAATGGGTGCGATTTCTTGCTTTGGAAGTATGTCCCGGATTAATATCTTTGAATAAGAAATCGGTAATGACATGCCTGTTTTTTCGACAACCTCGACAACGATGTGCAAAAGTTAGATGTGCAATGACTAAACACATCTAGATGTGATTTAGCGAAAACCGGTTTACTAATTATAGCCTTTATGGACACTCATTTTATTTCTACTTGATCATAAACCTTATGTACGTCGAGTTTGAATGCACATTTCTTATTTTTCTCTCTCTTTCATTGCACGCAAGCACTCATACGATCACTTTATTTGTAATGATTCCGCCAACAACAATGGCACTTTGAGTCTTGCTAATAATTACAGGTAGCCAAACTTTGAGTCTCATAGCAAATAATTTCTTACAATTTTATACATGAAATTATATAAACTAATTGGTCTAGACTAAGAGATCTTTTTTTTTCTTCACCTTATTACAGATAAGCAGAGTCCACTGTGTTGTTCACACGGCTTCATTGACCAGATCATCACCTATTTTCACAAATAAAAAATAAGTAAACAATGAGGCCCATCCCCCGCAATTGATGATAGCCCAACAGGCAGTTTGCTAGTCCCCCAACTCCAGAGCCCTACCCTATAGAGCCTAAAAAAAAACTCCCAAGCCCTAGCGTCCGATCCGGGATCCCATCCTGCTTCCCAGCCGCCGCCCACGCACGCGCCTATAATCTTTCTCGCTCTACCTCGCCTATCTTCGTGACGTAGAACCCGAGCAGGCGAGCACTCGGAGCTGTTGTCCCCGTCCCCGTCCCCGTCCCCATCGACCGGCACGCTCGCTCTGCCCCCGTTTCTCAACGCTCATCGGCCGCGCGTGCTCGCGTAGACGCGCCTGCGTCCTGCGCCGCCGCGGTCGAGCGTGCCGTCGTCGTCTGGCCGCACGGGCAGCGTCACCTCTGTCTAGGTCTCCACGTTGGCATCGCACTCGCTGCCCATACTGCGCCGTTCACCACCTTGCGCGGAGTCGTGGTGACCTTCTCTCTCTTGTTCGCCGGAAGCCATGGGGGAGCCCAGCAAGGAGCTCCTAGACCTCCCCTCGGGGCCCAAGCCACCCTCCTTCATTGGTGCTGCGCTCATCCCCTCCTCATGCCCCTTTGCCTCCCCAAAAATCCTCTTTGGTTGGTGTTTGCCTTCGTAATGTTTCTGAGTTTTGTGTGGTTTGCAGAATCGCTGTTTGCGGGCAGAGAGCAGCACAATGAGGTGGGCAAGCGCAAGGCGGGGCCTCCCACCGATCCACTCCCAAAGAGCCAAGGTATCTCTTCTTTTTGCTATTCTGTGCAGCTCCGAAAATAAGTCAAGTCTTTGCGCGAGATTATTCATGTTTGTTTAGTCCAAGCTCATCACAAAATCATATGAGCATGTATTTGTTCGCAGTAGCTCTTCATAGTCGGTTCTATTTTACAGCTCGGGTTTGCAGGTTTTACTCGGCCGCAACCAAAACAACCCTTAAACCGAAAAACACAAAGTTGACACTTTCATCGCATTGCGGCCAAATTCATCACAATTCGGACAGCAGTTCAGCGATTAATATAGTTTGAACAATTTAAGACGACAATTAACATAGTTTCCACCTCTTTCCTGAAAAAAACATCGAAATGCCCTCAATATCATCACCAAATCAAGCTCACGAAAGTAGTAGGTACCTCATACAAGTTGGAGGCTTGGAGCTGAAAATTTGAACTACTAGTTTGCAAACCAACTCGAAATTGAAACAAAGTGGAAAGGGGTGAAGGATTCATACCTCACGGTGCCGGCGGTGTTGGTGGGCGTAGCATGCAATCCGTTGAACACTTGGGAGGCACCGGCGGGGTTGGCGGGCGCAGAAGCCATCGGGACTGCAGCAGTTGCCGACTTGTTGTGTTATACAGAGCCCTTTCTGCCGCGGTTGCTTCGTCGCAGCGGAAACGGAGGAAGAACTGGTGAGAGCGGCAGTGGCGGCGGGGCTGGTGGCTGCGGCACCGGCTATGGCAGTGCCGCTGTGATGGATGATGTTGCCCAACCGCTTGCGCTTCATGCCGGTGGAGGCTGCCTATGGCACGGCTGCGGCGGCGGCAGAACTAGCCGCGAGATCTACCTGGCGTGGTGGATCGGTCAATGGCACCGCCGTGATGGGGACGGTCACTAGTGACAGCTGGGAAGCGTCCATGGCTGCGGGGTAAGTGAGTTCGGCAGCCGCGGAAGGGAAGCGGGAACTCGCGCGGGTGATATGTCCCTCCCGCCAACTCTTTCCTAGGGATACAGGGCAATGTCTGGTCAGCCGCGGAAACGGTGTATTATCGGTTCGGAGGGGCAAATTTCGGCAGCCCGTAAAAATATTTACAGGTCGGGGTCGTTTGCAAGTTCTGTTCGGGACGTTTTTTCGGCACAAAAACTGTAGTGGGCAGTTATTTCTCAGTTCCGCGCGTTTTAAGGGTTCTGCTAGAGATGCTCTTAGTCTTAGGTTTGCTTTACTGGAAAACTGCCTTGGGGCACAATTTATGTGAGTCTGCTGCCGTACATTTTTTTCTACTGAAATATCAATAGGAAAAGCCTCTACATTGTAATTTTATAAATGAAAAGGCTTGACACATATTTGCATGTACAAGCAGACATATGCAAAAAGAATTTGTTGGTTGACTTATGTACTTGTTCCCTGAATTTTCTGTTTAATTTGGGTGTTGTAATGCTGCTCAGTTCTTGGAAAAGTGAAGAATTTCTTGGGAGAGATGGCAAAGGCTAATGAGAAATTGCAGCTTGATGCGCAGGTAGGCTTCTAATTGATTTTGCGTTAGATCAGTGTTCCTACTGTTGTTTAACTCCATTTTATGTTTGTGCAGAATAAGCCCCCTGAGGAGTATGACATAGAAGTGCTTACTGGAAACGAAAAGGAATATATTGAGATGGTAAAACTAATCTATTATGAGGGACATGGTGGAGAAAACAGTGTTATTGATCTAACTGATGGGTCTAATTGCAGGATTTGATTCTCGGTGTAGCTGATCTTCGTTCGCATCAAGCTGTGGATGCAGCTGAGGCGACAATGAGCAGCTTCCCACCCTCAGGAAGGTCATTTGCTAACAGCTCATCTAAGTCAGAAGATAATAGCCATGAAGATAGTGACGATGAGCCTGAAATGAGCGAAGAAAAATGTTGCAATCCAGATAAATCGGAGGCTCATCAAGGCAAAGGGAAGAAGCCCAATAAAAGACAGAAGATTGTTGTTCTCAACTAGGATCCTTGTCATCCTTCTCAGAGAAAGTTAGGCAGAATGTAGTGCCGCAAGACCTGATATTAAATCAAGAGCCTAGAAGATGATCCAGTTATCATGAACACCTGATTTTTGTGCTGAGTGATGTTGAGGTTAACTGGGGCTGTTTCCTTAGGGGCTAAATGATGTCATGCTCCACTCAAGCAATACATGTGTGACAATATCGTATATTCTGAAATAGCATGGCGGCGTTATGCCAAGATACACATAGAGGCAGTTGTTTGGTTCGGCAGGAGCAACGTGAACGTAATGATTTTCCCCTGTTATTGTAAACGTAAAATTTGTTTGTTTTGCCAATGTAACGTCTTGAGAAGGTCAGGTTGGTCTTGCTCGACCTCCTCAACGCCCCTTCCGCGCGCTATCCTTCAACGTGTCCTCCACGGGACCAGGGCCGGCCTTGACAGGGCAGGGGCCCTAGTGCAAAACCAGAAAGAGGGCCCTTTGTGTATGTAACACATGTAGGAGCACTTTTTTCTTACAAAAGAAGAATTGGTTTTATCTAGTATATTTTTTAGTACGGGTCATAGTTTTTCATTAAATGTTTAAATTGTATAAATACATCTCCAACACTAATCCCTAAAAAGACACATTATTCATTCGTGGATCACGTTCGAACACGTTCGCAAACATGATATGACAGTAAACCGTCCAACCATGAACATCAAATTTGGGCAACAAATGTGGGCTAGTGGATTAAAAGGGCAAAACACATGGGAGAGAAGAAAAAGTGCTACGTGAATGAATGAGGTTGCCCGTCAAAAAAATGAATGAGGTTGAAGTTGTGTCATGTTCGAACACTTCCAAACCTCCCCAAGGTTGTTGCTAACATACCAAAATTCAAACATCAGAACTGATCCATGGATATACAAGGGTCTTCATTGGATGATAAAAATCGATAGAAATGATCTCAAACCTATGATTCAAATATGTGCCGAAGCTTTGAGGGTTTTCCTTAAAGATTCTATAACAAAGCGCAACCTAATCTTTTTTCGTTCTCGGAAAAACACAAACTAATTACTACGTACGACGCTAAGTTCAAGTAAAAGTATGGTAATGTGATTTTTCCTTACTCTGCCTACTAAATATTTGCCACTCACCAACACGTCCCATTGTGGTCAAGTGAAGGGCCTCGTCAGTGCTCGGTGTTGGCCGCTAGCCACTGTAGTACTACTATTGTTTACAGGCTTACTGATCCCAATTCGCTACTAATCTACATTTTTTCTCCTATAATCTACATTACACGCGTGCCAGCCGGTGGGGCCCCTCCCCTTTGGGGGCCTGTGCAGCCGCACCGATTGCACATGCCCAGGGCCGGCCCTGCACGGGACATCATGGCTGCGCATCCGCCCTCGCTGCCGCAGGTGACAGCCCATAACACTGACAGACTCGGATTGGTGCTTCCGCAATCACCCCTACCGCGTCGCAAAAGCGAGCACAACGGGAGGGTTCATCATCTTCGACGTCCTTGTAGGCGTTGACGAAACATAGGTACTGGGTGGATGTAAGGCCCGATATGCGGTACTGTTCCAGATCTAGATGTTTCCATCCAGATTCGGGGACGAAGCACATATCGGTCCCACCGCGACAAATGACAATGCCATATGCCCGGATTTCCAACATGATATCACAACATTACATCTTGACGGTCCAGACGGTCTGGAGGGGCAGTTTTCAGATATGGGGCTAGAGTTTCGAAAATTGGGGCTAATTTTGAGGGGGTGGCTGCAATTTTGGCTTAGGGAAAACCCTATAAAGGGGTGGGGGAGTGGTGGTCTTTATATAGCCCAGGTGGCTTGCAATTTGCAAAAACATCCCCGGATTTTTTATTTTTTGTGAAATCTGGGCTGTTACAATACAACACACCAACAAGGGATCTCGTCCCGAGATCCAGGACGACCCGGGGGAGAGGGGAAGGGGGAGAAAAAAGAGAGACGAAGGTCTTCAACACCACCAACAAGGGACTCTGCTCCATGTCGACGTCGATCTTCGGTCGAGATAAATTTCCGCAAAGAGACGACATCGTCGGAAAAACGAAATCGTCAGTGTCAAGAGGAAGAACAACCGCGAAAACCAGATCAAGGGATAGTGATTTTCGACGCAAGTCGTAAAAACACCGGTAAAATGAGGGATGGCAACGATGACCAAGACGATATCCGAAATCGGAGAAGCTAAAGGTACTACAGGAATTCCCAACCTGAGATCGGAATCGAGACAATACGCTGCAAGCAAGGCATTATAACGATTTCGATACTCCACACACACGAGATCCTAGAGTTTGAAGGGGATAAGGCGAGAATAAAACACTTACGACACTTATTCTGACCAGATCAAGGGTAAGGAGTAAAAAGATTCCTACTCTCCGATAACTAACTTAGTAACTACAAAATAGTTTTTCTCTAGACTCGACTTCGGCCAGGAAAGGATCCTACGGTCGATAAGGCTCTGATACCAAGTTGTAAGGCCTGATATGTGGTACTATTCCAGATCTAGATGTTTCCATCCAAATCCGGGGACGAGTCCCACCGCGACATATGACAATGCCATATGCCCCGGATTTCCAAGATGATATCACAACATTACAGATACAAGGACACAACATCTCATACAATCGGCATGCAACTGCCTTAATACAACATAACAGCGGAAGATACATGTCTGAGTACAGACTACAATTAATTGCCTAGTGGCAAAGAGAAAAAGACATCGCTCCGATAACCACACGGGTCCAGGCCCTCCGCCGGGATCTGCCTAACTAGTCGTCGTCGAGTCTTCACGTGAAACGTCGATCACCGTACCTGTTGTCGATCAAGAACCCTGAAAAGAGTTTGGGGGTAGTATCATGAGTACAGAAGTACGCAACATCCAACTGTAGTGGTCAACTGACCCAGCAAGGACTTCATCACTCGTCACTCTAGGACAACTATTAGTTTACGGTAAGGATGGGGTAAGTAGTGAGGTTGCTGCCGCACTAGCATTTATGAAGTGGCTAACGATCTAGAGAGTGAGATAAGAAGCCAAGCATTCGATGAGGAAATCGCCTCCAACAAGTATTGCTATCAACTACTTACGCAAGCATAACACCTATCCTATCCTTGTCCTCCTTTTCGCATCCCGACGAAGAAGAAGCAGTCAAGGCACACACACGTTGATCAAGTTATTAAGATTATCTCAGTTGTTGTTGTCTATGAACAAGGAGTAGGTCTCAAGTCGTCCATAATCGTGGACACAGCTTCTCGAAAAGATTTAACCTTACAGGGGTGTATCAACTACCCATTACAAGGCTCCGCACGCACGCCCATATCTCTCAGTTGCTACGCATCACGGGCAACCATTTTATGATTTAGTTCCGAGAGATGCGAAACGACAGGTCCCTCTAGTTAACAACGAACAAATCCGGGTGGCCCCCGGTGAGTCGACATCCAGCTCAGGAGCCGACCGCGCTCTCGATCTGGTCTCTACCGTCTGTCGCAGGTTTGGATTGCCGGTAATTCTCACATGAGGCCGTGTCCTCAGCTGAACAGGTTGGACCAACAAGGAAACAAAGTACCCGCTGGCCCTAGTTGGTTTAAAGGATGTCTGCTAGGAGCGACCCGACAGACATATATGCATGGTTTGCAAATGGTAAATCAGCTTGGGCCACCACTAGAAATGTTTGAAGCTAGGTAGGTAAGAAAAGGGGACCCCATAAATCCCACACGCGGTTACGCACGCTCAGTCTTAAAGCCAATACCCGGAACTCGGATCCTAGGTGACTCGAATGGAACAAAGCGTCGGGGCGGGATAGCCTAGACCTTCCATCCTTCGTCCAGTATAGTCAACATTATAATAATCATATCATCAACAATAATACAATAATGTGATAGCCCAATTGACGAGGGGGTGACCCCACGACTCCTACATATGAGGCTACCTGGTGCGTGTGAAGATAGAAAGCCCACCGGGAAGCTACGACAAACCCACAATTGGCCTAACCAGGCATCGGCGTAGGAGTCCGCGACTAATATGGAATGTGCAACTTGGTGTACAAGGCAAGACTAGAACTAGGAAACCAACTACTGTAACCTATCACGGACTCCCCGATACCTGGCCTAATATATAAAGGATGGGAGGGGAGACGCCCAGACAACTCAATACGCATCTACTCATCCTTGCCTTGCGAGGACTCGCCTTGGCCTCCACTGTAATCGCCCCCTCACGTAATAATATCGAGCAGGAAGTGCTTCTCCTATTAGCCGACGAGTATCGTCCAACCTGTGCCATCTCTATGACTAACCCAGGGTCCCTGACCATGGGATTTTCCGGGGTTGATCCCCGTCAATTGGCGCCGTCTGTGGGAATCCCGCAGGTTGGAATCGCGATCTCGACGGCCTCATCATCAACATTCGTCAAGGCAGCGACTTCATCAGGACTCATCGACTCTACGATCTAGGAAGACTCCGATCTATTCGGATCCCTCGGTTTCATGGCTCACCTCCCGGCCTTTCGACCGGCTTTTGCCGACCTGCGCACTGGAGTCAACCTGATTTTCGGAGAATATCAAATCTACATCAACCACTGGGGAGCCCTCCGTCTCACGGATCACGCTCGAGCACCCGCGACGGCAGATCCTACATCAACAATCGAAGCAGCTCCTGCCCGCGTGACGACTCTGCAAGTCAGCCACGACCCACAGCCCGACTACTCGAGTGGTCCCTGGAAGAAGCGCATCGCGCGCGCAAGCAAGACGACATTCAAGACGTTGTCCCAAGTATTCATGGCAGACATCCACGAGCCAACCACAGATAGCAAAAACCAAGATGACGACCCGAGCAGTCGCCGGAACAACCACTCGAATAGCAAAGACACTTATCCTGACAACACTGGCCAGGTCACCGTCACGCTTGGAGAACCAGGAACCATACCAAAGAAAATATACCAAAGAGTGGAGCATAGAAATCACAGGAGCGACGAGCCAGAAAGCAGCAAGCACTCAGACTCCAGGAATAGTGAAAGAGGACCATCACGTAGAAAAGATCTACCTATCCAAGGAAGCAATCGCCAGAATAAGGGACGCAGTGAAGCGCGGAAAACTACTCCCGGAGAACGCAACGCGACACGAGCTCAGAGCATACAACAAGCCGGCGAGTGACGCCACCAAGAGAGCAAGACAACAACACTTAGAACTAGAGAAGCAAGGAAAGACCTCCATCGACTCAAGGAGCAATCGCAGATCACCTCCCAGAAGCCACTCCTCCGACTACGACTCCCCCATCCGAGCCAGGTCCAGATTCAGTAATCTGAAACGCACGGACAAGAAGAAGGTGGCCCGCAAGCTAGATGACGACTTCAAGCTAGAAGAGGACGACGACGAGGAAGAACAACTCACGCCAGCCGAAGCCCTTTTCAGTGCCCAAGAGTACCTATCTCGTGCTCAGAAAAGCAAGAAAGGCAACTTAGATCAAAACACGACGATGGCACTCAAAATAATGAAAGACGCCATCTCAGCCCCCAAAAGAGCAGGCGCAAGACGGGCTCCCCGCGAGCAGACCCCGAACAGGGACCCCAGTTCACCCGACGACGACAGCAACAACGACTGGACCATACTCAAACACTCAGCCGAGGACATCTCAGATGAAAGCGCAATCGATGCATTCAGGAGGGGCTTGCAACACATCGACTTCAAGGAGCAGCTCGGGCAGATGAAAGTACGAACACTCGCAAGACTGCTCAAGCAAGGCAATAACTGGGCAGATGGAGAAGGCTCCATACGGAACGAATCGGAGATCCAGACAACGCGCTCAGAACGCGACTACGACTACCACACCAGCGACAGAGGATTCGACAGAAGAAGAAAACGCCCGAGGCGCAATTTCTACGACGACAGAGGACCCGACATGGTCGCGGCCGGCTTCCCAGATGACAGAGAAGGAAGACATCACAATGACAGCAGAATACAGCATAGGGACAACCAAGAAGAAACACCCCAAATTCAAAAACGGGACTGGAGAACAAGGCATCCACGGGACGACGCCCGAGCATATCGCTCGACCAAAGAACAGCTCGATGGACCGTGCACAATACACGGGTTCAGAAACGAGCGCGGAGAGCTTAGATCAGGGCACACCCTCGGGAACTGTAGGCAATTCATTGAGCTCTTCGAAGAAAAAAGCCGATCCGCGACAGCAGCAGCATGACCTCTCGCAAGCGTGGCAGTCGGAACCATCGCCAACGACGCTCCGCCAGCACCTGCCATACTAGCAAGGTAGGTAGCAGTAATCCAAGAACGGGGCACGACACCCGAGGAAGAAAAATACCCGGAAGCACACGGTCGGATCTACATGATACAAGAAGGAATACCATCAAACAGGCAGCAGAAGCAGGTCACCAGACAAGTTTTCCTCGCAGTCTCTTCGCACCCGGCTGTCCTAGAATACTTGCGCGGATCCGAGACTGAAATCACCTTCTCCCGAGAGGACCACCCGCCAGCCATCCCGCGCCCAGGACACGTTGCACTAGTACTCGAATCATGAATCGGAAATTACGATATGTCACGAGTCTTCATGGACGGCGGTAGCGGAATCAACATCATATTCACGAGAACCCTGGAAGAAATGCTCATCCAAAACTCAGCATTGAAAACTTCAGGCACAACGTTCCACGGAATCGTGCAAGGGAAAGCAGTCTATACCCTCGTAAAAATAATTCTTGAGGTGATTTTTGGCAGCACGAACAACTTCCGCAAAGAAACACTGGACTTCGAAGTGGTCAACTGGAAATCACAATACCATGCCATCCTAGGACGCACAGCCTCCGCGCGTTTCATGGCAGTGCCACACTATGCCTACCTCAAGATGAAAATGCCAGGCCCGCGAGGAGTAATCACAGTTAGCGGCAGCTTCATCAGATCTGACCATTGCGACAAGGAGTTCCACAAAATATCAGAAACCTTTGGAGCACACCAAGCCAATGGAGCCCAGCACCAGAAGAAGAGGCTCAAACATAGAAGAAAAAGGGAGCCACAACAATTTTCCGTTCTTAGGACTACTAAGCCATCGATCCAAATAAAGGGGTTGCCTTCAAGCAGCAGCCACCCCCCTCGTTTAAGAAACAAAAAGGGAAAATAATGAAAATATTCTCCCAAAACTTATTTCTGCACATTGGCACTCGGGGTCTCGCTGAAGCAGCCACCCTCCGAGGCGTTCTTCGCAAACGCGACTCTAAAAAATTGGCACTCGGGGGCTCGCCGAAGCAGCCACCCCCCGAGGCGTTCTTCGCAAACGCGACTCTAAAAAATTGGCACTCGGGGGCTCGCCGAAGCAGCCACCCCCCGAGGCGTTCCTCGCAAACGCGACTCTAAAAAATTGGCACTCGGGGGCTCGCCGAAGCAGCCATCCCCCGAGGCGTTCTTCGCAAACGCGACCCTAAAAAATTTGGCACTCCGGGGCTCGCCGAAGCAGCCACCCCCCGAGGCGTTCTTCGCAAACGCGACTCTAAAAAATTGGCACTAGGGGGCTCGCCGAAGCAGCCACCCCCCGAGGCATTCTTCGCAAACGCGACCCTAAAAAATTTGGCACTCGGGGGCTCGCCGAAGCAGCCACCCCCCGAGGCGTTCTTCGTAAACGCGACTCTAAAAAATTGGCACTCGGGGGCTCGCCGAAGCAGCCACCCCCGAGGCGTTCTTCCCAAACACGACCCTACAAAATTGGCACTCGGGCGCTCGCTGAAGCAGCCACCCCCCGAGGCGTTCTTCGCAAACGCGACCCTGAAAAATTTGGCACTCGGGGGCTCGCCGAAGCAGCCACCCCACGAGGCGTTCTTCGCAAACGCGACTCTAATAAATTGGCCCTCGGGGGCTCGCCGAAGCAGCCACTCCCCGAGGCCAACTCCCCTATCTTAGCACTTGGAGTCCCCCGCAACGGCGTCAGTAAACTTGCTTGATGGCTTCTCGCCCCTTCGTTGGTTACCCCAAGTGGAAGGTTGAGATGTAGTGCAGCAGCAGTTTTCCCTCGGTGAAGATACCAAGGTTTGTCTCCAGCAGGACTCCAGAGATGATAAGTAGGTGTCAGCGGCGCAACTGACGCGGACCTGCACACAGACACACATAACTTTGTTCCCAACGAAGTTCAGAGAGGTTGTCAATCTCTCCGGTCTTGTTGTTCACAAGGATAAAATGCAAGGGATAATGATAGCAAGTAAAAGTAGTAAAGTAAATATAGCGTGGAAACAATAATGAGGATATGGACCGGGATACGTGATGTTCGCTAGTGATGTCTCTCTCCCAAAAGACGATAAAATTGCTATGCGAGGTAAACAAATTACAGAAAGACAATTGACAGGATTATGAACGCACCGCAATGCTAACTATGCTACAAAAGAAAGACGAGGTTCAAAAGCACAGGCAGTACGCCACGATAAGTAGAGAAAAATCCATCTGCATCTACTACTAATCATCCACCTTGATATATCTATCCAGAACATCTCGCTGGTATTGAGTTGCGAGCCCCGCCCAAAGTGTAAACCCAAAGCAACAGACAACTGCATTAAAAAGAACTTTGCGTAAAGTAAACAATCCTTGTGACCGCGGTCACAAGCACCATTGTTTTCCCCCTTGTGGCAACATCACATCCCCTAGACTCATGTTTCTGTCACTCAAGCGTGTCATCGGGGGGCATGAACCCACAGTCTAGCACAACGTTCCCTCTTGAAGTCACTAACTACTACTTGGCCAAAGCAACAAACAACAACGGAGAACATGCAAGAATTACTTAGGAACAAAAATATAAGATATAAAAACCAAATATATTACTCTATCACAATCTGAACATAATCTCATAATCCATCAGATCCTATCAAACTCAACATAGCAATAGCAGAAATATTACAAAGGTGCCTCGATCATGTAGGGCAGCTCACGAGGTCTAAATAATGAAGATCAAAGAGGCGAGGAGAACATCACATAGCTACTGATCATGGACCCATGGTCCAAGGAAAACTACTCACAAGACATCCGGGGAGCATCCATGGTGGAGAGGAGACTCCCGGAGGTCAATCCTCCCTCCGGCAGGGTGCCGGGAAGAGGTCTTCTGGTGCTCCCGATCTTCGGAAGCGCGGCGACGGCGGAATAGAGGCGAGTTCGTGGAATAGGGTCCCTCTTCTGGAGTTTTCCCGTGACGGAGAATAAATAGGCGAAGGGGGGCAGCCATAGGTGGACCAGGGGCCCCAGGCGCCCCCCTGGCGCGGCCAGGGGTGGCCGCCTAGGCCCCCTGGCTCCCCTCTGGCCCCACCCGGGGTCTTCGCGAAGCTTTCTCCACGCTAATTTTTTATCTGAATTTTCCCGAATTTTTCTGGCACTTTTTATATGGGGGAAAACTGAAATAGAAAAACTACAGAAAACAGGAACTGGCATTGGGGTGCACTGAGTTAATAGGTTAGTCCAAATATGATCAAAAATGTATGAAACTGTATCTAGAACATAGCAATATCACACAAAACATGCATGGAGCAAGCAGAAATTATAGATACGTTTTGGACGTATCACACCTCTAGAAATGTTTGAAACTGGATAGGTAAGAAAAGGGGACCCCATAAAATCCCACACGCGGTTAGGCACGCTCAGTCTTAAAACCAATACCTGGAACTCGGATCCTAGGTGACTCGAATGGAACAAAGCGTCGGGGCGGGATAGCCTAGACCTTCCATCCTTCGTCGAATATAGTCAACATTTATAATAATCATATCATCAACAACAATATAATAATAATGTGATAGCCCAAACCAAGGAGTAACAGAGTAACATCGTAGCATCCTAAGCATGCATACTAAGCAGGGGCTGAGCAACGAGCAATAGTAACATAGCAGTACAAGGTTTGCTGGGAGGGGACATGGCTGTATCGGTTTGAAAGAGGCTGTAAACATGTGGTAGGATCAAACATCGAACCTAACCTACACTAGCATGCAAACCGCTGGTTGAAATAGAATGGATCATAAGTAATGTATAGTCCTTGCCTATTGATAAGTCGGGTTCCGAAGGTGTAGTAGATCGCAAGCTCGCAACGTCTCCGAGAGGTACCCGCGGAAGCACACAAGACGGTAAACACTGGAAAAGGCAATCAATGAGCAACCATCTATTACTACGAGGCAAACACGAGCAAGCATCAACAAGAAGGCAACACGAGACAACGCACCTACCGTCGAGAGCGGTTACTAACCGGTTAAGTGAGGTACTCGTCACACACGACGATACACACGTTTATAGTGGTTCAAGTTGTTTAGCTACAGGTGATCAACAAAGTTTTTAACATGGCAACCCAAGCAATCATGGCATAGCACACAAACATGGCAAGAGGTGATGCATAAATAAACTATCTAATCTAGTCACTTTAAGTGGGGGGTAAAACCTATACATGGCAACTATTACGGACCCCATGATATTTAAAATGTTTTGTACTATTTTGTCCTAAACAATATTTTATTATTTTTATTAGCAAGCAAGAGCAGCATAAACACAATCTGCACAAAATTCTAGTCAAGATATATATAAAGAACATTTTAAACAGAGCAACGGTTAAAAAGTTATGGCAATTACAGTTTACAGTGGCAAGCAGTTGTAATTAGCAGGTAAAAAGCATGTAAACAAATTCAAACATGGCAACAAGCAACATTTTATTAAACTACATGAAAAACTGAGCAACTTTCATGTTTTACGCGTCGCGATCGGAGCTACGGTTTAAAAGATATAGCACTCGCAATAAAACAACACAATATGCCAATTAAAACTATCTAGAAAAATAATAAATCGTACTCGGGCCGAAATACACTAAAGAGGCCTAGCAGGGGCGAGCGCTGAATCGCTAACAGACGCTTAGGCGAAAAAAATTGACTGGGCCGAGCCCACTAGCGCAAATAAAAATAAAAATGGCAGCTGGGCGCTCACCTCATGGGCCTCGGTCCAGGAAGGCAGTGGCGCTGGATAGGGGCGCGTCGCCCAGGCGAGAGGAGGCGGCCGGGCCGCGCTTTTGAGGAGGTGGGCCGGGGCGCCAGCTGGGCCTTCAGGCGCTGGAGGCAGCCCACGGGAGCGCAACGCGCTGGATCGGCCGACCCGACCAAATCGGGTCCGAGACCGGCGGCGGGCGGCGGAGGCTACGTCGGCGAGGCGTCCCGTGGCCGGGGTCACAGGGTGGCGCAGAAGCCCACAACGGGGGCGGTTGCGGGGGCCAGGCGGCTGGGTCGTTGCCGGGACGGCGGCGTGGACGAGGCCGAGCTCCTCTCGGGCCATCCATGGTGCGCGGTGGAGCTGGGGTCACCGGCGGCGAGACCTGCAAGGAGGGACATCGAGGGAAGGTGAGAGGGAGTGGGCGGAGCGGGGGAGGAGGCGAGGAGAGGGCGCGAGGCGGCTCGTGGCTGGCTGCCGGCGTCGAGCCGGAGGGAGGCGGCGGCGGCCTCGGGTCCGCGGGGGCTCGGAGGAGAGAGAAAGTGAGGGAGAGAGAAGGTGGAGGGACTGGCTCGATCTGGGCCGTCGAATCGCGAGATCTGACGGTCCAGATCTGAGAGGGATAGGGTTTCGGGATTTGGGGGCTTTTGGACGAAAACTTGGAGCAGATCTGGGGGTGTGGCTGCAATTTTGGACTAGGGAAACCCTGGAAAGGGGTGGGAGTGTGGTGGTCTTTATATAGCCCAGGTGGTTGGCAGTTTGCAAAAACAACCCCGGTTTTTTGTCTCTCGCGCGCGGTGCTCACTTTTCTGACCGCCGGGGGTCCGCGGGACCTCCAATTCGGGTAAAACTTCGAACTGAGCGATCAGCATGTCGAGGCAGCGGCGTTCACCTCGCGCTGGAACCTTTTCGAAAAATCTTTCCGGCGCGCTACAAAAATAACCCGTTTAATTATTAAACGGGGTTTTTCGTTCCGTTGGCTGCGGCTGGTCTTGTGCGGGTTTTGCGACGGTGATCGGGTGAAACCCGGTGTCGCAAAGTTCGAGTGTGTAATAGCCCAGTTTTCAGAAAAATTAAAAAATTTGTTTTCGGTGTGAATTGTTTGATTGTCTGATTTTTTTGCGGTGTTTGCATCCCCGATTTATCGATCGGCGATTATTTTCCCCCCTCTTATCTCGTATAGGACGGAGACCGACCCTTACCACCCTGACACTCGACCTTTGCGACACCGGGTTTCACCCGATCACCGTCGCGAAAACCGCACGAGCCAGCCGCGCCGCCCGCTCGGCCTCCCCGCGCCCCTGCCTCCAGCGTGGACGCCGCCATGGGCCAGCGCCAGCCCGAGGCGGCCCAGCCAGCGCCTCCCTCCACGGGCCCAAGACCCCGAGCCCAGCCAGGCCAGATGGGCCGATTTCGGCCCATGGTGAGAAGAGGCCCCCATCTGTTTTATTTTATTTTTGCGCAGGATGTCAAAATTTCACTAAGTCTGGAAAACTTTGTTGCTGATTGCCTTTTTGCGAGTAGATTTGCGAGTAATCCGTAGCTCCGATGAACGTCCCCCCAAAACTAAAGTTGCTTAGAATTGCGTGTACTTTATTTCATCTTTCGTGAGCATTTGCATTTGAGGTCATCTTGATTGTGTAATTGTGTGATGAACAGGGCATCAGGCCGTTAACTGCTACAAATTCCTGTTAAGTGTTGCTGTTATTATTTTGTTGCAAGTTTGCATGATGATTGTGACTCATCCATGAGGCCTATTGCATTGATTCTTTTTCCTATGTGTTAAGCATCATGTGTACTTCATTTCCATGCTTTAACTTGTCATGTTTGGGTGCTCTAGCTTTATTAAATCTTGCTCCAAAGTGGTGATCCTGATGTTAATGTGCTGCTGTGCTGAAAACTGTTATTTTGTTGCAACTTCGGTCGACGAGTGTGTCGCGACCGTTTATCGAAATTGAGTGATTACGATTGCATATTGTTAAGAATCATGTCTACTTTCATACCATGTATTGCTATGTCATGTTGCTGCACTTTTGCATATAGATTCACCACTGTTTATACAACATGTGTGCATAGCTTGTCTTGCTTATATCTTTTGATCCGTAACTCCGTTTGGGGTGTTCTTTATATGTAACTTGATTAGTTTTTCGTGTACTTTGTGTTTATGCTATTGTTTGCTGTCGTTAACCAACCTAAAAAATGGTTTAGGCAGAACAGTACCAATTCTTTTAATTGTCGTGCGTCACTTAGTGTATGCCATGTTTAGGTAGTGCCTCACTTAAATCGATTAGCATAGATAGTTTATTTTGTGCTTCACCTCTTGTAATGTTTGTGTGCTATGCCATGCTTGCTTGAGTTGCCATGTTAATAACCGTTGGTTGATCACCTGTAGCTAAGCAACTTGAACCACTGTAAACGTGCGGTATCGTCGTGTGTGACGAGTACTCCACTTAACCTGTTAGTAACCGCTCTCGACGGTAGGTGCGATGTCTCGTGTTGCCTTCTTGTTGATGCTTGCTCGTGTTTGCCTTGTAGTAATAGATGCCTTGCTCGTTGATCGCTTTCCAGTGTTTACCTTCTTGTGTGCTCCCGCGGATACCTTCGGAGACGGTGCGAGCTTGCGATCGACTACACCTTCGGAACCCGACTTATAAACAGGCAAGGACTATACATTACTTATGATCCATTCTATTTCAACCAGCGGTTTGCATGCTAGTCTAGTTTAGGTTCGATGTTTGATCCTACCACATGTTTACAGCCTCTTTCAAACCGATACAGCCATGTCCCCTCCCAGGAAACCTTTTACTGCTATGTTACTTTTGCTCATTGCTCAGCCCCTGCTTAGTATGCATGCTTAGGATGCTACGATGTTACCCTGTTACTCCTTGGTTTGGGATATCACATTATTATATTGTTGTTGATGATATGATTATTATAAATGTTGACTATATTCGACGAAGGATGGAAGGTCTAGGCTATCCCGCCCCGACGCTTTGTTCCATTCGAGTCACCTAGGACCCGAGTTCCGGGTATTGGTTTTAAGACTGAGCGTGCCTAACCGCGTGTGGGATTTTATGGGGTCCCCTCTTCTTACCTATCTAGCTTCAAACATTTCTAGTGGTGGCCCAAGCTGGTTTTACCTTTTGCAAAACGTGTGTGTGTGATTGTCGACCTCGTAGATTTTCAAACAACTCGGGCCAGCGGAGACAGAGTTCCTTTGTTGGTCCAAACCTGGAAGCTCGAGGGCTATCCACAGTGTTGGTTTAGTTACCCCGACCTCGTCCAGACGGTAGAGGCCGACTCGAGAGTGCGGCCGGCTTTTGAGTTGGATGTCGACTCACAGGGGGCCACTCGGATTTGTGCGTTGCTAGTTAGCGGGACCTGTCGTTCCGGATCTCTTGGGACTAAATCATAAATGTTTGCCTATCATGGGTAGCAACTGAGAGAGATGGGCGTGCGTGCGGAGCCTCGTAATGGGCAGTTGGTACACCCCTAGAGGGTTAAATCTTTTCTAGAAGCCGTGTCCACGGTTATGGACGACTTGAGACCTACTCCTTGTTCATAGACAACAACAACTGAGATAATCTTAATATAACTTGATCAACGTGTGTGTGTGCCTTGACTGCTTCTTCTTCATCGGGATGCGAAGAGGAGGATAAGGATAGGATAGGTGTTTTGTTTGCGTAGTAGTTGATAGCAAGACTTGTTGGAGGCGATTCCTCATCGAATGCTTGGCTTCTTACCTTACTCTCTAGATCGTTAGCCACTTCATAAATGCTAGAGCGGCAGCAACCTCACCACTTACCCCTTCCTTACCGTAAACTACTAGTTGTCCTAGAATGACGAGTGATGAAGTCCTTGCTGGGTCATATGACCACTACAGTTGGATGCTGAGTACTTCTGTACTCATGATACTACCCGCAAACTCTTTTCAGGGTTCTTGGTCGACAACAGGTACGGTGATCGACGTTTCACGTGGAGACTCGACGACGACTAGTTAGGCGGATCCCGGCGGAGGGCCTGGACCCGTGTGGTTATGGGGATTGATGTTTTTCTCTTTGCCACTAGGCATTTGATTGTAGTGTGTACTCAGACATATATCTTCCGCTGTTGTATTGTATTTGAGGCAGTTGTATGCCAATTGTATGAGATGTTGTATCCTTGTATCTGTAATTTTGTGATATCATGTTGGAAATCCGGGGCATATGACTCCATCATATGTCGCGGTGGGACCGATATGTGTTTCGTCCCCGGATCTGGATGGAAACATCTAGATCTGGAACAGTACCGCATATCGGGCCTTACAACTTGGTATCAGAGCCTTACCGACCGTAGGATCCCCTCTCTGGCCGAAGTCGAGTCTAGACAAAAACTATTTTGTAGTTACTAAGTTAGTTATTGGAGAGTAGGAATCTTTTTACTCCTTACCTTTGCTCTGGTCAGGACAAGTGTCGTAAGTGTTTTATTCTCGACTTATCCCCTTTCAAACTTTAGGATCTCGAGTGTGTCGAGCTTCGGAACCGTTACAATGCCTTGTTTGCAGCGTATTGTCTTGATTCCGACCTTAGGTTGGGAAATCCTGTAGAACCTTTAGACTTCCAACTCTGGTGTACATCTGGGTTGTCCTTTGCCCTCCCTCCTTTTGCCCGGTGTTTTCACGACTTGTGTCGAAAATCACTATCCCTTGATCTGGTTTTCGCGATCGTTCTTCCTCTTGTCACTAATGGTTCCGTTCTTCGACGTTGCCATCTATCTGCGAAAATTTATCTCAACCGAAGTTCGACGTCGACATGGAGCAGAGTCCCTTGTTGGTGGTGTTGAAGATCGTCGTCTCTCTTTTCTCTTCCCCCTCTCCCCCGGATCGTCCTGGATCTCGGGACGAGATCCCTTGTTGGTGGTGTTGAATTGTAACAGCCCAGTTTTCAGAAAAATTAAAAAATTTGTTTTCGGTGTGAATTGTTTGATTGTCTGATTTGTTTGCGGTGTTTGCATCCCCGATTTATCGATCAGCGATTATTTTCCCCCCTCTTATCTCGTATCGGACGGAGACCGACCCTTACCACCCTGACACTCGACCTTTGCGACACCGGGTTTCACCCGATCACCGTCGCGAAAACCGCACGAGCCAGCCGCGCCGCTGCTCGACGGGAGCCGCCCGCTCGGCCTCCCCGCGCCCCTGCCTCCAGCGTGGACGCCGCCATGGGCCAGCGCCAGCCCGAGGCGGCCCAGCCAGCGCCTCCCTCCACGGGCCCAAGACCCCGAGCCCAGCCAGGCCAGATGGGCCGATTTCGGCCCATGGTGAGAAGAGGCCCCCTCTGTTTTATTTTATTTTTGCGCAGGACGTCAAAATTTCACTAATTCTGGAAAACTTTGTTGCCGATTGCCTATTTGCGAGTAGATTTGCGAGTAATCCGTAGCTCCGATGAACGTGCCCCCAAAATGAAAGTTGCTTAGAATTGCGTGTACTTTATTTCATCTTTCGTGAGCATTTGCATTTGAGGTCATCTTGATTGTGTAATTGTGTGATGAACAGGGCATCAGGCCGTTAACTGCTACAAATTCCTGTTAAGTGTTGCTGTTATTATTTTGTTGCAAGTTTGCATGATGATTGTGACTCATCCATGAGGCCTATTGCATTGATTCTTTTTCCTATGTGTTAAGCATCATGTGTACTTAATTTCCATGCTTTAACTTGTCATGTTTGGGTGCTCTAGCTTTATTAAATCTTGCTCCAAAGTGGTGATCTTGATGTTAATGTGCTGCTGTGCTGAAAACTGTTATTTTGTTGCAACTTCGGTCGACGAGTGTGTCGCGACCGTTTATCGAAATTGAGTGATTCCGATTGCATATTGTTAAGAATCATGTCTACTTTCATATCATGTATTGCTATGTCATGTTGCTGCACTTTTGCATACAGATTTACCCCTGTTTATACAGCATGTGTGCATAGCTTGTCTTGCTTATATCTTTTGATCCGTAACTCCGTTTGGGGTGTTCTTTATATGTAACTTGATTAGTTTTTCGTGTACTTTGTGTTTATGATATTGTTTGCTGTTGTTAACCAACCTAAAATATGGTTTAGGGCAGAACAGTACCAATTCTTTTAATTGTCGTGCGTCACTTAGTGTATGCCATGTTTAGGTTGTGCCTCACTTAAATCGACTAGCCTAGATAGTTTATTTTGTGCTTCACCTCTTGTAATGTTTGTGTGCTATGCCATGCTTGCTTGAGTTGCCATGTTAATAACCGTTGGTTGATCACCTGTAGCTAAGCAACTTGAACCACCGTAAACGTGCGGTATCGTCGTGTGTGACGAGTACTCCACTTAACCTGTTAGTAACCGCTCTCGACGGTAGGTGCGATGTCTCGTGTTGCCTTCTTGTTGATGCTTGCTCGTGTTTGCCTCGTAGTTATAGATGCCTTGCTCGTTGATCGCTTTCCAATGTTTACCTTCCTGTGTGCTCCCGCGGATACCTTCGGAGACGGTGCGAGTTTGCGACCGACTACACCTTCGAAACCCGACTTATCAACAGGCAAGGACTATACATTACTTATGATCCATTCTATTTCAACCAGCGGTTTGCATGCTAGTCTAGGTTAGGTTCGATGTTTGATCCTACCACATGTTTACAGCCTCTTTCAAACCGATACAGCCATGTCCCCTCCCAGCAAACCTTGTACTGCTATGTTACTTTTGCTCGTTGCTCAGCCCCTTCTTAGTATGCATGCTTTGGATGCTACGATGTTATCCTGTTACTCCTTGGTTTGGGATATCACATTATTATATTGTTGTGGATGATATGATTATTATAAATGTTGACTATATTCGACGAAGGATGGAAGGTCTAGGCTATCCCGCCCCGACGCTTTGTTCCATTCGAGTCACCTAGGACCCGAGTTCCGGGTATTGGTTTTAAGACTGAGCGTGCCTAACCACGTGTGGGATTTTATGGGGTCCCCTCTTCTTACCTATCTAGATTCAAACATTTCTAGTGGTGGCCCAAGCTGGTTTTACCTTTTGCAAAACGTGTGTGTGCGAGTGTCGACCTTGCAGATTTTCAAACAACTCGGGCCAGCGGAGATAGAGTTCCTTTGTTGGTCCAAACCGGGAAGCTGGAGGGCTATCCACAGTGTTGGTTTAGTTTCCCCGACCTCGTCCAGGCGGTAGAGGCCGACTCGAGAGCGCGACCGGCATTTGAGTTGGATGTCGACTCACCGGGGGCCACCCGGATTTGTGCGTTGTTAGTTAGAGGGACCTGTCGTTCCGGATCTCTTGGGACTAAATCATAAAATGGTTGCCTATCATGGGTAGCAACTGAGAGAGATGGGCGTGCGTGCGGAGCCTCGTAATTAGCAGTTGGTACACCCCTACAGGGTTAAATCTTTTCTAGAAGTCGTGTCCACGGTTATGGACGACTTGAGACCTACTCCTTGTTCATAGACAACAACAACTGAGATAATCTTAATATAACTTGATCAACGTGTGTGTGTGTGCCTTGACTGCTTCTTCTTCGTCAGGATGCGAAGAGGAGGACAAGGATAGGATAGGTGTTATGTTTGCGTAGTAGTTGATAGCAAGACTTGTTGGAGGCGATTCCTCATCGAATGCTTGGATTCTTACCTTACTCTCTAGATCGTTAGCCACTTCATAAATGCTAGAGCGGCAGCAACCTCACCACTTACCCCTTCCTTAGCGTAAACTACTAGTTGTCCTAGAATGATGAGTGATGAATTCCTTGCTGGGTCAGATGACCACTATAGTTGGATGCTGAGTACTTCTGTACTCATGATACTACCCCCAAACTCTTTTCAGCGTTCTTGGTCGACAACAGGTACGGTAATCGATGTTTCACGTGGAGACTCGAAGACGACTAGTTAGGCGGATCCCGGCGGAGGGCCTGGACCCGTGTGGTTATGGGGATCGATGTTTTTCTCTTTGCCACTAGGCATTTGATTGTAGTCTGTACTCAGACATATATCTTCCGCTGTTGTATTGTATTTGAGGCAGTTGTATGCCAATTGTATGAGATGTTGTATCCTTGTATCTGTAATGTTGTGATATCATGTTGGATTCGGGGCATATGACTCCGTCATATGTCGCGGTGGGACCGATATGTGCTTCGTCCCCGGATATGGATGGAAACATCTAGATCTGGAACAGTACCGCATATCGGGCCTTACAGAGTGGCAGGGTGGCAAGGGTCGGTCTCCGTCCGGTACGAGATAAGAGGGGGAAAAATAATCGCCGATCGATAAATCGGGGATGCAAACACCGCAAACAAATCAGACAATCAAACAATTCTCACCGAAAACAAAATCTTTAATTTTTGTCAAATCTGGGCTGTTACAGATTTCAAGTCAAGCAATTAAGTGTAGGGACATTTATTAACCAAGCAAAGTATATTCAAGACATGCTCAAACGCTTCGACTTGGCGGATGCCAAGCCTATGAAGACTCCAATGCCAACCAATAGCCAACTTGATCTAGATCCCAATGGTAAAGATGTGGATCAAAAGGTATACCGCTCTATGATCGGTTCTTTGCTTTACCTTTGTGCATCTATGCCGGATATTATGTTAAGTATGTGTATGTGTGCAAGATTTCAATCAACCCCCAAAGAAAGCCATCACATGGCCGTGAAACGGATCCTTCGATATTTGGTTTATACCCCAAACTTAGGACTTTGGTATCCCAAAGGATCTTCCTTCAAGTTGGTTGGATATTCGGATTCGGATTGGGCCGGTGACAAGGTGGATCGTAAGTCCACATCCGGCTCATGTCAATTTCTCGGGAGGTCCTTAGTGAGTTGGTCCTCCAAGAAGCAAAATTGTGTTTCTTTAGCTACCTCCGAAGCCGAGTATATTGCTGCGGGAAGTTGTTGTGCCCAATTATTATGGATGAGGCAAACTTTGATGGATTATTGTGTCAAATGTGACAAAGTGCCTCTATTATGTGACAATGAAAGTGCAATCAAGATTGCGGATAATCCCGTGCAACATAGCCAAAACAAGCATATTGGTATTCGTCATCATTTTTTTCGGGATCATGTGGCACGAGAAGATATTGAACTCTTTCAGGTGGGCACCGAGAAGCAACTTGCGGATATTTTCACGAAGCCACTTGATGAAACAAGGTTCCGTGAGTTAAGGCATGAGCTAAATATCGTGGATCTTAGTAACATGGGTTGTTGATCTTGCATACACACACTAGATTTTCTATATCTTGTCTAGATGTAGGCACATAAGTAGGGGGAGTAGAATTCTATCAATGATTCCGACATAACCCTACTTGTGCATAAAATGATCAAAGTCTTTCACATCCGCCATTTAAAGATGGTACTTGTGCTTCAAAGATGAGTAGTGAAGAAGGGCCCAAGGTTAAAATCTTCGCGGTTCCGGACCACATACACTCAAACATGGTGACCCTCGGGTCACCGCCTTTTTCCGCTTAATTGCGTTGTTTGTTTTTCGGGTCGGTTTTAGACCCTTGTTGTTCCCCCCGGATAGGAATAGTTTCACTTTTAACCATAGATTCCCTATCCTATTCCACTCTTATCTCATAAAACATTCTATTTCGATCCATGCAAATGCTCTCCATATACACCTTTCCATAGTATAGGGATTCTTGTGCGGCGGTGCTCAAAGGGGTTGCGATCATCTTTTCACTTAGGGAAGAGGTAAGGATAACATCCAGCTCCTTCCCTCCATGTAAATTTTGACCAAAAACTCTCTGGGTACCCCGTGTGCACGGGGTGTACCGTGCGCACGGGCCCCCCATGCCCACGGGCCTTGACCCCCGTGCGCACGGGGTTATGCGGCTCGGCTGGGTTATCAGGCGCGGGGGTGGGGAGGCAGTTTTCTTCCTCCTCATTCCCTTCCCCCATGCATCTGGTCCTCCTGCCGCCGCCGTCACCTTGGAGCTCCCGGCCGGTCCCCTCCGACCAAGCTTTGACCTCCCTCCGCCCCCGGACTCCATGGAATCTCCCGGTACAGATCCCCTCTTCCCCCTCTCATTTTCCTGGTCAAATCTTGGGGAAGTGGTTCTTTCCAACCTCCATGGAATAGGGCTCGGATTTGTTGTGCAAATCCCTAGATCTGTAGTAGTTCTGTCCTAGGGGAGACCTCCTCAGTCAGTCCCTCCCCTCCTCGCGAGGTTTGAGCGAAGACTAGGAGGACCCCGTGCCCACGGGGTGTACCGTGCGCACGGGACCCCCGTGCCCACGGGCCCTTGACCCCGTGCGCACGGGCCCTCCAGGAAGAACCACTCCAGGTCTATGTCCATGCACTATCCGTTTATCCATTTTCTCTGAGCATTGGCACCTGTTCTTTTCTATCGTCTGTAGATTCCCCAGACGGGTAGCGGTTGTTCGTTTGTCGCAAGCGTGCTAAGTCTGGAGATGACACTGTTGCTCCTCGTCAGCAGCCGATAGTGGGACAGGGTGAGGGTTCCCGTGGTGGTGGACGTCCTCGCCGCCTTGCCTCCACCAGGGAGACCATTGTTGAAGACAATACCAGCTATGAGGAGTCAGATTCTGAAGGTGCATATCAGCCTCCTGCTCATGAGGCGTCTGTTGAGTCTGGATTCGTGGATGAATATGAAGAGGATGAGGAGAGCTCGAGTGCCGGTGAGCATCCGATTCCCGGTGGACGGAATGTGGCTCATCTCCCGATCACTGAGTATACTCAGCCCGAGTATTGGGCTTTCCGTCAGCAGGATCCATATGTGGCTGCCTCTGAGATCAGCATGGACCCGAGATTCCGCATGTTGTACCAGCTCCGCATATTCAGTGAGTTGATGAACACCAAGGTGAAGAAGTTTGCTCCCCACAAGCAGATTAATGTGGAGCACCTGCGGGATAATTCCCATATCTATCCCCGGGTGTATGATGCTCTTGGTAGGCTGGGGATTCTTCCCTTCTGTCAGTTCACGCACAAGTACAATGAGGATCTTGTCATGCAGTTCTTTGCCACAGTCTATTTTGTGTAGGATGAGGCTCGTACTATGCGGTGGATGTCTGGCACGGCTATGTGTTCTGCACCTATCTCAAAGTTCAGTGAGATTCTTCCTTACCAGTTCTTTGCTGAGCCTCACCCTTACTTTGAGAGGGTGTCTGAGACAGGGCGAGACAAGGATGAGATTGCATTTGCGTATAAGCAGGAGAAGTCTTTTGTCACTGGTTCCATCAAGGATCTGCATCCCACTTATGATACTCTTCGTCACATCCTTCGGTATACTCTTACACCGAAGGAGGGTGACTCTCACCATCTGCGTTCCTCTATGTTTGATATCTTTTTGATGGTGAAGGACCGCAGGAAAGTGGATGTTCTGGACACGATGTTCTTTGAGATCCGTGAGTGTGTTCGCCTGAGGAAGTCATTGATCTATGCTCCATTCATTCAGGCATTGATTGAGTCTATGTGCCCTGCCCGTTTCATTCCGACTTCATAGTACCTAGTCAGTGTGCTCAAGAGAGATCTGAACTGGAAGCCGCCTGCTCCTGATCCCTATGACACGCCCAAGGTGGGGCGCAACTCGAGGCCTGAGGACCTTGCTACCTTCACTCCAGGCGCTTCCTCCTCTGCTAGGCCCTCTCGTCGGAGGGCCCCTCTTGTTGGTGATGATGCTCCTGCCGCCTTTACGTGCCACGATAAGAAGACTCTGTTCAAGACCATCAACAACATGTTCAAGATGTGTCAGTCCATCCAGAAGAAGCAGCTCAGGGACAACAACCGCGCCAAGGCGGAGCAGCGTGCCTCCAAGGCACGTCAGGCCCAGCTGTCAGGCATTCCAGCTCAGCCCGATCCTAAGGACAAGGACAGTCAGCTCACTGGCTACTCCTTCCCCATGGCCAACTGGCACTTTGATGATGAGGATGACGCTTCGTGCCAGCCACCAGTCGTCTAGTGACGTTAGCATCGCCTTTTCCCTTTTTGGCGTCTTGATGCCAAAGGGGGAGAAGAGTTCTATTTAGGATTCGTCTGTCTGGTTAGGTTGCAAGCCATAGTGAGACCTTGTTCTTTTGTTTATATTGGCGTGTGGTACTTTCAGTGTTTATTTCCCTTTCCAGTACTTGTGTGGATGTGAGCCACCTTATCTTATTATGTGTGAGACTATGTGTGTTTATACTATCTTTGTCATGATGTTTCATATGCCTTGCTACATGTTTTTTATATCATGCCATTGCCATTCATAGTCTTGCACTTTTTTTAGCTCACATTCTCATTTTCCTCATGTGGTCTATATGTCTTATGTCTTACATCTTGAGATCACATCAGGTTCTTGTGCAATGATTATTTTAGTTCATATGCTTCTCTCATATCATTGCACTTGATTATTTACATAGGGGGAGACCTTTGTTGTATGTGTATTGCATTAAAAGCAAACACTATTATATGCATACATCTAGGGGAGCCTTCTATGCTAAATAGTTGTTCATGGCATATTTAACTTAAGTATTTTATTGCCATGCTCTAACCATATTGTCATCAATTCACCAAAAAGGGGGAGATTGAAAGTGTATTTAATCCTAAATGGTGTTTTGGTATTATGACAATGTGGTTAGTGGGACTAATGACAAGTGTTAAAGATTTATCTCAGGTCATTTGTCTCGTGGAGGGTTATTTATTTTGGAGGATGATTGGCCCCGCTTCAAAAAGATAAAAGGCGTGGTGTTTCTCCAATGACTCGAAGAATTATTTTCGGTTTGATTTGAGTCATAGGATCACCGCACTATTAAGAGGGGTCAACGAGATAAAGCATGTGTGGGAACACATTTTCATTATAAAAAGAAGCCCCCCCACAAATCTCTCCGGAAGGTGTCCATATATGTGTGCAAGAAATGGGCCTCACAGCGGTGTGATCAGAAAGTTCCTGATCACCCCGTGTGCACGGGGTCTTTGACCCCCGTGCACACGGGGTACTCAGTAACTCTCTGAGTAGCCCATGCGCACGGGGTCTCTGACCCCGTGCGCACGTGGTACCCCTCACCCCACTGAGTAGCCCGTGCGCACGGGGTGGTCGACTACTCTCTCAGTAGCCCGTGCGCACGGGGGTTACTTAGCCCATGCGCACGGGGGTCCAACGGCTGGATCTCCCCTCCCCACTCCTTACACTATGTAAGCCCCCTTCTTCCACCTCCAACCCTAACCCTTTCCCCTTGCTTGAGCCTCCATTGCAAGAAACTCCATTTTTCTCATTCCTCTCAAGTCCTCCACCCAAACTTGTTGATACTTTGAGATTTGAGAGAGCAAGGCCCGATCTACACTTCCACCAAACCGAGTTGTGTTCCCCTCAAGATTTCTTCCCCGTTGACTTTGTTACTCTTGGAGCTTTGGCTCCTAGGCGGCTAGGTGTCCATCCCGGAAGCTTCCTTGCTTGTGGTGTGCTCCGGGAAGTTTGTAAAGGTGTGGTGTTCGCCTTCAAGACGAACCCCGAGTGATTCGAGGCTCATCCGTTGGGGATGACTCCAAAAGGAGAATACGGTGAGCTACGTTGTTGGTAGCACTATCAAGGATTGAGCACCGCTCAAACGGAGATTAGCACTCCCTCAAAAGAGTGTGAACTTCGGTCAACCAAATCTCCGCGTCTCCTTGTCACTTGTGGTTTATCGTTTTCCGCACTTTACTTGTACTAGCCTTATATGCTTGTTGGCTTGCTATTGTAATTTTTTCCTAGCATATTTGTTTTGAGCTTGCTTTCCACCTAGGGTTGTTTCATCTAGTGCACATATAGAGAATTGTATTTATCCGCTTAACCCTAAAATTTGGTAATAAATCTTAAATTTCTTAGTCACCTATTCACCCCCTCTAGTTTACCGTATCGATCCTTTCACCTAAAAAGAGAAGCTTTTACGGAGTTCCACCGCCGCTCCGTGACGGAAACCTACAGAGAAGAAAAGGGCTCTCCGGCGGGCAGATTCTGCCGAGGAGATCACCTCCCGGAAGGGGAGATCATCGCCATCGTCATCACCATCGTCACGGCATCATCGAGATCATCATCAACATCATCCCAACATCAGCACCATCTCCACCACCATCCAATCTCACCTCACAAGTTTATCTTGTGTTGTAATCCGTACTATCTATCCTCTCTACTCTATCGGTGTTGATATCTACTTTCTGGTGAATGCTATTGAGTTTTGTTGGAGAAATATCATTATGTCCAGATTGTTTATCATATATTTAGCACCTCTGATCATGATCTCTTTTATGTCTTGTGAGTAGTTACTTTAGTTCTTGAGGACATGGGAGAAGTCTAGTTGTTAGTAGTCATATGAGGTTGAAGTAATTTGTGTTGTTTGATATTTAAGTTGTGTTGTTATTTTCCTAGTGGTGTTGTGTGAGTCGAACACTCAACACTTCACCTTATTAAGAACCTAGGGGGATACATTGTGTATAAAGAATGCTTATGGTGGGTTTCCGGAGTGACAGAAACCTGAACCCCAGTTTGCACACTTTTGCACAAGGGAATAATGGATCCTTGATATTATTGCTGTGGTTAGGCTTTGCCTTAATTTCTATCTTGTATTTGCGGATGCTTGCAAGATGGTTAATCATAAGAGTGCACTTATCTTAGTCTAGAAGGTGCTCTAGCATAGATGCACCCACTCAACACTTATCAGCACAACACTTGTTATCAATACGGAGTATGGCGAAAACACGTGACTACCTCTCCATGTGTCCTCAAGAACGCTTTAGTCTTTATAAGTTCAGTTGCCAGGCTTACCCTTTTCTCAAAAGGATTAGGACACTTGCTGCTCCTCAGCGCTATTTACTTTGCTTGCTTTTATCTTATTGTTTCTTATATCGAAAACCCCTAAAAAGTTATCTTTCAGTGCTTGCTGTTATTCCTTGTCCAAAATCACCTATCAATACCTTTCGCTCCTAGTTGGGTTCGACATTCTTACTTATCAAAAATGCTGCAACAGATCCCTTACGTCGAGGGTCATCATATACATCCTCCCCTTTCCATTTGATACAAATGCGTAAATGCTTAGTAGCGGACGTAACACTCGCGGGTATGCTAGATACTCACCCTTGCTTTATTTCCCCCTTTTTGTTTTTCCTGATCGACCGCTTTAGTCGACGTTGGAGCCCAGGAGAAGGAGTACCACGAAGGCGGATACTACTACGTCGAGACCCCCACTGACCAGGACCAGCAGTAGTTTCGGAGGCTCCGAGGCAGGAGGCTTTGCCTTTTCGATCTTTATCTCTAATGTGATTTGTGCTAGCCTTCTTAAGGAAAAACTTGACTAACTATGTCCGTACTCAGATATTATGGCTTGTATAACTTATGTATTCAGATCATTGTGATCCCTGGTTTGTAACTTAAAAGATTTATCTTATTTGTGTTTAGTGTTGTGCTGTGATATTCTCATCGTGGCACCCTAGCTAATCTCAGTCGTGTACCCTGCCTGTATGATTACTGTACACGGATTGATTTTAGGGGCGTCACAGAACATCATCAGTCCTCTCTAAAGGTTTCTTGACGGAAGAATCAACAAGATGAACACGAACACCAAAAGAACAAGGATCAAAAGGTTTCAAACCAAGCGTATAATACATTCTTTTGGGTAAAACGGAGGAACTAGCTCCAACATCACATAAAGCAAAGCAAGCAAAATTATTCAATTTAATTTTGACCATATGATCCCAACCACCTTCTAACTTTCTAGGAATATAAGTCTCTAGCTTGAGCTTATCCTCCCTAGCTTTGATAAGAGCATTGTTAATATGCTCGATGAAGGCAATGCTAAGTGTGCTAGTGTGGGGGTCTTTACCCATTCTTTGCAAAAAAGTGATAACTTCAGAAAGACTACAATTATCAAAATCATGTCCTTGCTATTAAGTAAAATTGTAGTGTCATACTCTTCATTTGATTTTCTTTATATTATAAGGGTTTTGACATCCTCCCAAGTTTGGGGATGTTTAGGAGCAGCTTCAAACCAAAGATTAATTTTTTCCCGGGGAGACCATGCCATGGGCATAACTTCCCGTCAAAACTAATGTAGTCACAAGGTCTATTACTTTTGTAGGTGCTCATCGTAACAGCAGCAAACAAAACAAAGCAAACAATTTTTTTGTGCTTTTTTGATAAAAGATTTTAAGATAAAAACTACAAAGTAAACCAACAAGACTAAAAAGCAAAGATAAAGATAGTGTGGAACTCCCCTATCTTGAAGATTGGAGTCCCCAGCAACGGCGCCAGAAATTACGTTTGATGGCACTGAAGTAGTGCTCCTCGTTGGATAAACCAAGTGGAAAGTTGAGATGTAGCTAGCAGTAAATTTCCCTCGATGAAGATACCAAGGTTTGTCTCCGGCGGACTCCGAATGCTGCAAGTAGGTCTCAACGGCGCCGGATATTAAGTTGATGAGTTGAGACAAGTTGACGTGGACCTGCACACAGAAACAAATAACTTTTCTCCCAACGAGTTCAGAGAGGTTGTCAATCTCTCCGGCCTTGTTGTTTACAAAGGATCAAACGCACGGGATAATAGTAGTGGTGATGATAGCAACTGAAAGGAAAAGAAGAAAGTAAAGTGGAGGTGTAAACAGTGGTGGAAATATGGACCGGGGTCCCATGATGTTCACTAGTGATATCTTTCTCCCAAAAGGACGATAAAGTAGCTAATCTGGGTAAACAAATTACAACTGGGAAATTGACAGAATTATAAACGCACCGCAATGTTAATTATGCTGTAAGAAAGTTAGAGGCTCAAAAGCATGGGCAGTACGCCAAGACAAGTAGACCGAAATCCATCTGCATCTACTCACTAATCATCCACCTTGAGATATCTATCCAGAACATCTCGCTGGTATTAAGCTGTGAGTCCCACCCGAAGTGTAAACCCGAAGCAACAGACAAATGCATTAACAAACTTTGCGTAAGGTAAACAATCTTTGCAACCGCGGTTACAAGCACCATTGTTTTCTCCCTGGTGGCAACAGGACATCCCCTAGTCTCATGTTTCTGTCACTCAAGCTAGACATCGGGGGCATGAACCCATAATCAAGCATAAACGCTCCCTCTTGGATTTACTATCTACTACCTAGCCAAAGCAATAAAAAGCAATGGAAAACATACAAGAATTACTCAAGAAAAAAATATAAAAGGAGAACCAAATATATAACTCATCACAATCTGAACATAATCTCATAATCCATCGGATCACAGCAAACTCAGCATCGCAACAACATAACGAATTACATAGATGCCTTGATCATGTAGGGCAGCTCACAAGGGATAAAAATTGAAGCACAAGATTGGAGAAAAGACATCACACAGCTACTGGTCATGGACCCATGGTCGCAGGGGGACTACTCACGGCACATCCGGGGAGCGTCCATGTTGGTGGAGAAGCTCCCGAAGCTCAATCCTCCCTCTGACAGGGTGCAGGAAAGCGGTCTTCTAGTGCTCCCGATCTTGGAAGCGCGGCGACAGTGGACCAAAGGGGAAAATAGCGATGCAAGGGTCTCCTCGAGGGTTTTCAGTAACACCCCAGATTTCCACCAAACCTGACGATGCTACTACAACACATTTCTACTAGTATGGGAATAATTTCTAAATTTTGGCAGAACATCCTTCGTTTTTTGGACATCCACGACATGCATTTTAGACAAAAGATCTAAGCATTATCTTAAGCTCACATATCCAACCACACAATTGATATCTCCAAGCATCTACATGATCGCACTAGACAAAAGGATAGACACTACACATTAAAGTTGTAGATAATACCTGTGAGGTGTTAAGTAGCTACAATATGTGAGATATCCTTGTGGTGTATAACTACTCCCACCCATGCATGTCATTACTTTGAGTACCTGAAAACCAAATGAAAACACAAGGTTGAGTATAGAGATACTCAGCAAGTACAATTAGAACCATAAGAACAATGAAGAACTATCAATCACGAAGAAATACTGATAACTGTAACATCCCAAATGCAATTCCAAAATCATCATGTAATCTTCTTTTATCTTTTGAATTCCTTTTGACATGGTGATGGGTTGTTGCAAATTCTTGTAATGAATCCAAATGGCAAGGTGCTTGGAGCCAATTGATTTTTGTTTTGAATTTCTTTTGGATGGCTAAAGAGATGTGATGTGGGGTTTTTCATTGCTCCATTTGTGTTCCCCCTAAGTCCAAATTTTGCATAGGCAAATTCTTTGGATTTTCCCCCATGCCCATGAAATTACTTTGATTTTACCTCTCTGGAAAAATCAAGTGTAGTTCAAACTCCATTTGAATTTTATTCACATGCCCAAGATTTTTATTGCATCAAATTGGTTCAAACCAATATTGTATAATCACAAATATTCTTCGGATCCCTAAACATTTTTTGCTATGTTTTGTCTCTTTTTCGTTTGCTCTGGAAAATTCCAAGAGGTTGACTGTTTATAGTAAATAGAAAACCTCTGGGTTTTTTTCTTTCTGGAGAGGAAAGGTGGAAGGCAGCCCAGCCCACCTGGGCCTGCCTGATTCCAGCCCAAGACCACACGAAACGGTACCACCTCCCCCTCTGCTTCCTCTCTCCAGAGAGGCACTCCTTTTCCCCTCCTCTCTCTCACGGCGGCTGCCACGGCGGAGCATGGCCCCCGAGGTCAGCCAGAGACCACCCCTCCCTTTATAAGCTCGCCAGAGCCTCCTGCAACCACCTCTTCCTCCTTCCCTGTTTCTGCCATGGACGCCGGCGAGTAGCCGGATTCGTTGTCATTCGTCCGCGTCATCAAGCAGGAGCTCGCGGAGGGCTTCTTTCCGTCATCTTCTTCTTCCCAAGCAGCTTTCTTCGCCGCAGGATCAAGGCCGAGCTGCGTCTCCTTCCGCGCCGGCGACTGTGTTTTTTTTCATCGTCAATGGCTACGTCGACTCCGTCCCTCCTTGCGAGTGCGAGGTCATCCCCGAGCTCCCCTAGGTGAGCCTCGACGAGTCCCGTGCCCGTAGCGCGTAGATGGGTAGGCCTCCACCGTGTCTTCCTCGTTTTCCCGCCGTAGTTCATCGCTGCGTGCATGCCGTGGTCGTTGCGCCCGTGGCGCGTCCAGACCTTGCAGGCGCATGTTCCAGCAAGCCGCGAGGGCGCCCCCATGGTCAGCAGCGTGATGCCTGCTCAGGCCGCGGTCTCCCTGGTTCTCCTATCAGTCGTTCCCGTGCAGCTCTCCGTTGTGAGTTTCCGGCGAGGCAATCTAACGCCTTTGAGACTTGGGTGCAAGACCCGTGGTGTTTTGGAGGTAGGGTAGACGGGCCTTGCCAAGGGACACCTCCATCGAGTCGCCGGTTGGTCGCAGTCGTGGCCACGATCAATGGAAAACAGCCCCCTGTCGAGGTTCAGTTTCGCCAGAGGCTGCAAACTGTCGACATCGACAGCACTCAATTGTTCAGTTATCGCTACGTCGTTTCGTCAGTTTCAGTTAGCGTCTGCGGCATAGTCTTTAATGTTTCAGAGTCCTTTGTTATGGCTAGTTGGTTCAGTAGTACAGTGGTATGGCGTCCTGGGTTGCATCCGGGAGGTCTCTGGTTCGAGCTCCCCCCGGAGCAATAAACCCCTCTTTTTGTTCTTTTTTCTCCAGCGTGGGAGTTGGGCACACCGCGAGAGGGTGGGCCTTTGCGCTTGGGCCAGAGAGAGAATAGTGGGCATGTGCTGCTTGAGGCCAGCCCAGTGACTCTGTCTCCCTTTTTTTAATCTCTCTTCCTTTTTTTTCTTTCCAATTTGATTTGAAATCTTTTCAAATCTATTTTAAATGGCATGGGTTTCTTTCCGTCAAACATATCGTTATATTGGGGTAGAAAACTCCAAGTAACACCATGGTGATGTTGGTTCTGCAATTTGAGCCTTTAAATAAATGATGTGGGGACACTTTGAACTTAAGCCCTCCAGCTCCTTTGAATTTAAAACTTTCTTTTGCAAATTCAAAGGGGCCATGCCATATATGATTTTGGGGCAGCAAGATCCAAGGAATTCAATGGTGATATACATTTTGTGTTTTGTGCAACACCAAAATGGACATGGTGCACAAGCACTTATAACCATTCAATTTCTTTTGCCCTCCATTGCTTGTCTTTCTTTCAACTTCAGTGCATGTTGATCTTGTACTTTTGATCCTTCAAGCTCTTTTCCATGTCATCTTTAATCCTTGCATCCATGAACCATCCCCTAGCATATTGTCATATGCAAGTGGCTGGGATCTTTCTCTTTTGTTGAACCTCCTCGGTGTCGAATTCACCGACCCTTCTCCGTCTCCGGAATCGATAGATTTATTTCGCGAAGCTTATTATTGTTAACATGTTGTTATTGTTTAATGCCATTTTACCATGATATTTACTCCAAAAATTAAGGCTATGACCAAAGCCATAAAAAAATAAGTAATTTCATATGAAGTTGTTGACGTGTCGTCAACACCTCCATTTAAATTTGACTAGATAGGGTCACACCATGTCTATTAAACTTGATCATCTCATCCATGCCTCAACATTGTTGATCTAGATGTTTACCTGTGTGCTTTCCTTGCCGGTACCTTACGTTAGCACCTGAGATTGCCGAGGAGACTTTCGTGGAGATTTCCAACACCGAGCCCGAGGACCCTGCTACGTCTGCTCCGTCGACCGATTACCCAGGCAAGGGGAACATATATACCATTACTTTATAACTCTCTGCCTACCTACATAGCTGTAGTCTAGAACGATTGTTTGATCCTATCCACCTTGCTTATGCCACAATCAAAACCAAACAGCCATGATCCCCACATCCCAGCAAAACCTGTATTGCTAAGTTACCGCTGCTCAGCCATTGCTTAGTATGATTAGGAAAACTAGCTGCTTTACCCTATACTTTGGTTGGGATATCATGTTAAAAAGAAGTTGGTTGATATTTATTATTATGATGTTAATTTATATTTGACGAAGGATGGGAGACCGGGTTGTTCCCGCCAGGTGTTTTGTTCCATTTGAGTCACCTAGGTCCTGAGTTCTGGGTATTTTCTTTCTTGACGAGCGTGCCTAATCGTGTGTGGGATTCTATGGGGTCCCCTTGTCTTACCTACCTAGCTTCGTACAGTTCTAGTGGTGGCCCGAGCTGATTTACTATTTGCAAATGTGTGTGTGCTTGGTTGGTACCCCAGTAGTTTTCAAAACAGACCGGACTAGCGGGGACATGGTTCCTTTGTTGGTCCACCAGATGAGCTAGGACCCGGTCTCATGTAAGAATTACCGGCAATCCGACCTGCGTCATACGGTAGAGTCTGACCCGAGAGCGTGGCTTGTTCCTGGGTTGGGTGTCGACTCCCCGGGGGCCACCCGGAATTGGGCGTTGTTAGTTAGAGGGACTCTGACGTTCCGGAGTTTCAGGCGTTTACCTAGCCAAGTGGAAACCGGGCGTACATGCGAAGCCTATGATGGGGACTTGGTACACGCCTGTAGGGTTAAATCTTTTCGAAAAGCCGTGTCCGCGGTTATGGACGACTGGAGACCTACTCCTTGTTCATAGAATAACATCAAATTGGATCATAATTAAAACTTGCCTACCGTGTGTGTGCCTTGGCTGCCTTTCTTCATCCAGGGGGACCGAGAGTGGATCAAGATGTGTTATGTTTGCCGTAAGTAGGTGAATAGCAGACTTATGACACGATGTCACGTGCATTCTTGGATCTTACCTCTACTCTAATAGAACGATAGCCACCATATATGCTAGTGCGGCTGCAACCTTTCCAAATACTTTGTCTTACCGTAGGAAGTTAGTTATCCTGTAATGATATAATCTCACCCCTTGTTTCCTTTCTTCTTTTACTGTTTTGCCTGATCGGCCGCTGCAGTTGACTACTACCTGGACCCGAGCACCGGACGCTACTTCGTCGAGGTGCCCCCGGAGGACGACGATGAGGATGACTTCGCTCAGTAGATCCTATAGTGGGGTTCCGACGTTCTGTGGGTGGACTTGTTTATGTGTATCCCTCTCTAGGGCCATTTGGATTTTGACCGTACTCGGTCGTGTATTTCTTCCGCTTGTTGCATGATGTACTGTTGGGTCCATGGACTGCTGAAATGATGTAATAAATGCCAGCATCACTGTATGCCCTGGACTCTATATTTATGTCTTAGTACAAAGGTCATTGTTCTTATATCTGTTGTCGAGAATCCGTCAGCGACACGAGTGCGAGTGTCGTGAGTCGGTGGACTTTTATGCACTACTAACTCGAGCGGGACGCGAAAGCGACTAACTTGAGTTAGCACCGCATCGCGGCCCCTACAACTTGGTATCAGAGAAGGACTGACTGTAGGACCCCTTACTGGCCGAAGTTGAGTCTAGAAACTATTTTGTAGTTACTAAGGAAAAATCGGAGAGTAGGAACTCTTTCTTTTTCTTCTTACCCCACCCTCCCACCCATTTTTCCGTGAGGAAGTGAAACGCTGTTTTCTCTCTGCAACTTATCCCCTTTCAAAAAAAATCTAGGTTCTCGTTTACATGAGGCTCCGATTCCACTATAATTTTTTGCTAGCGACGAGAAGGGTTGGCGTACGTTGAGAACACTGAGCTGCCACTTGGGGTTGACATCTCCACCTCGCTTACGGCGTACCTCAGGTGAAACTCCTATACAGGGATGGTTGGCATCCTCCGGATGTGGTTCCTCCCCCTATAGGAGACCGCTTCGGCGGGCCGCTCAGGGCAGATGTCTCAACGTTCAGGTCTTCAACCACTCGTATATATTGTTGTGTGCTCGCTAGCAGATTATTATCTTGGATTCGGATGATCTCGGTTTGGGGATTCAAGTAGCACCTAGCTTTAGACTTTCCGGGTTAACCTTGGTGAATTTTCAGCCTTCGGCTTCCTCATACCTTGCGAGGAAGTTTTGTTGTCAATATTGCTTTATCTTCTGGTTTCATCAATGTTTCTACCATGTTCTCATAAGTGTTCCTGTATACAGGATGCCAAGAGCGAACATGCCGCCGCCAGAGAACCCTCTCCTTGGGGAGGCTGTGACCGCAGTGGCTCAGGGCACAGCTGCGATCTTACAGATGCTCCAGAACCAGACTGCCCAGAGGAGTGATCGGCCACAGTACACGACTTTGCAGCAGTTCCTTGCTATCAACCCCCCCCCCCCCAGGTTCTCCGAGGCTCGAGACCCGCTAGAAGAGGATGATTGGATCGCAGAAATCAAGAAGCACTTCAATGGAAACGCCGCCAGACCAGTCGACTACGTCACCTTCGCCTCCTTCCAGCTTTAGGGTGCAGCAGCCAGCTGGTATGATACCTACAAGGCCAACAAGGGCGATGCTATCATCACGTGGGGAGACTTCATCGCAGACTTCAGAGCAGCACATATTCCGAGTGGCTTGATGGACAGGAAGCGACAGGAGTTCCTGGCTCTGAGATAGGGTGACAGGTCAGTTCAGGAGTACAACCTGGCCTTTGTCAGGCTCGCCAGGTACGGTCCAGAGGAGGTCAGCACACAGGCCAAGTGCATTGCCATATTTTTTGGGGGTCTCAGCACAGAGATCAAGTACGCACTCACCCAGTGCAACCCCACGCTGTTCTCGCAATTCGTGGATTAGGCTATCCGCCAGGAGTCAGCCAGAGCAGAGTGGGACGCAGACAGGAAGCGCCAGAGAGGGCACAGTTCCGCAGTGATGGTTCACAAGAAGGCAAAGACTTGAGTCACAGAGGCACCACCGCAGAGGAAGCAGTTCCAGCAGAGGGGGGCAGTTGTCCGCACTTTTTCCCGCCCTCCCGTCCCAGTTCAGCAGGGGCCTCGCTCTACAGCACCACACGCTAGGCCACCAAGGCCGCAGTCCTAGCCTAGGCCAGGCGTGATCTGCTACAAGTGCAGAGAGTCGGGGCACACTTCTCCCAACTGCACCGATCCGCGCTTTTCTCGGCTCCCACCGCCTCCACCTCGCTCTACTCCGAGCACTGCGATGGTGAAGGCACAACCACGTGCAGTTCGGGTGAACAATGTGATGATGACAGATGAGCAACAGTCTTTAGAGATCGTTCTTGGTAGGTTGCTTGTGTGTTCATTTCCCGCGACAGTGTTGTTCGATTCCGGAGCAACTCACTCTTTTATCCCCCAGTCTTTTGCAACAATGATTGATCTTCCAAGAGACCAGCTTCCGAGGGCACTCTCAGTTGTTACTCCTGGTTCCAAATTCACTTCTTCCTGGTCAGTCCCCGATGTGGAGATCCGTATTCAGGGATTTGCCTTTTCAGCATCCTTGATTGTCTTACCCCATTCCGACATTGATGTCATCTTGGGCATGGATTGGCTTGTGCAGCACAAGGCCAATATTGATTGTCCGACCAGATCCGTGAAGTTGACACATGATTCAGGCGCAGAAGTCTTGTACACTTGTGGCTCCATGGTAGGAGAAGCACAGCTGTACACCTTGAACGCAGGAGTTGCACCTTTTCTCGAAGAAGTCAAAGTTGTCTGTGAGTTCCCAGACGTCTTTCCGGAGGAGTTGCCAGGAATTCCCCCGGTTCGAGCTATTGAGTTCTTTATTGAGCTAGAGCCTGGTACCCAGCGGATTTCTCGGCATCCGTACAAGATGTGTTCGAAAGAGTTGATTGAGCTCAAGAAGCAATTGACAGAGTTGGAGGCAGGCGGTTTTATCTGCGCAAGCACTTCCCCTTGGGGTGCACCAGCTTTGTTTGTCCAGAAGAAGGATGGGACTAGCCGCTTGGTCCAGGACTATCGCGGTATCAACAAGAAGACCATCAAGAACAAATACCCTTTACCCCGCATCAATGATCTGTTCGAACAGTTGAATGGGGGCAAAGGTGTTTTCCAAGCTTGAATTGAGGATGGGGTATCATCAAATCCGTTTTCGTGAAGAGGACATCCCCAAGACCGCGTTCAGCACACGTTATGGGCTGTATGAGTTCACAGTCATGAATTTCGGCTTTTCAAACGCCCCTCCAACATTCATGAGAGCTATGAACTATTTGTTCCAAGAATGGCTTGATGTGTTTGTGATCCTCTACCTCGACGACATTCTTGTCTATTCCAAGTCAGATGCTGAACATGAGGAACATCTGCGTCTGGTGCTGCAGAAGCTGAGAGAGCACCGGTACTACGCCAAGTTCTCCAAGTGTGAGTTTTGGCTGGACAAGGTCAATTTTCTGGGCCATGTTATTTACGCTGAGGGAATTGCAGTTGATCCAGAGCGAGTCCGCACTATTCAAGAGTGGGCTCCGCCGAAGAATGTGAAGCAGCTAAGGAGTTTTCTCGGCCTCGTCAGCTATTGCAGGAGGTTTGTGCAGAATTTCTCCAAAATAGCAAAGCAAATGACTTAGTTGTTGTGCAAAGGCCAACGGTACATTGGTCACCAGCTTGTCAGTCAGCCTTCGAGGAGTTGAAAGAGAAGTTGACCACAGCTCCAATTCTCATGCCGCCAGATGAGTCACAGCGTTTTCAGGTGTTTTGTGATGCCTCCTTGCAAGGTCTAGGCAGAGTTTTGATGCAAGGAAGGGATATTGTGGCTTATACCTCACGACAGTTGAAGACGAGTGAGAGGAATTATCCCACGCACGACTTGGAGCTTGCAGCAGTTGTGCATGCTTTGATCACTTGGCGACACCTCCTCTTAGGGAGGAAGGTGGATGTGTTCACCGACCACAAGAGTCTAAAGTACTTCTTCACTTAGCCAAATCTGAACTTGAGGAAAAGAAGATGGCTTGAAACTATTACTGAGTACACAGTTGATATTCAGTACACGCTTGGGAAGGCAAATGTCATAGCTGATGCGCTGAGCCGCAAGGGCGATTGCAATAATATCCAGGTGCAGAAGATCCACCCTGATTTGTGTGAGTCCTTTCGAATGCTCAATCTCGAGCTAGTTCCAGCAGGCTACCTTGCCAACCTTGTGGTAGAGCCCAATATCCATGAGAAGATCCGTGAAGCTCAGTCTGGCAGCTCAATGATACAAAAGATCAAACATGGTATTTCTGCCTCAGTTCCTAAATACGGTTGCTTTTTAGTGCATAACGACGACACCGTGTTGTTCGAAGGGCGAGTTTTTGTTCCCAAGGAGGGAGATCTCAGAGAGGTCATCATGAAGGAAGCCCATGATTCCAAGTTGTCTATTCACCCTGGCAGTACAAAGATGTATCAAGATCTCAAGCAAAGCTTTTGGTGGACTCGTATGAAGCGGGATGTTGCCCGTTACGTGTCTCAGTGTGATGTGTGCAAGAGAGTGAAGGCACAACACCAGAAGCCTGCAGGGTTGCTTCAGCCACTTGAGATTCCGGAGTGGAAATGGGATCACATAGAGATGGATTTCATCACATGCTTCCCCTTGTCGCAGAAGAAGAACAATGGCATCTTTGTTGTCATTGACAATCTTTCCAAAGTTGCCCACTTCTTTCCAGTGAAGGACTCCATTTCATCAGCTCAGTTGGCGGATTTGTACACTGCAAGAGTTGTATCTTTGCATGGCGTTCCCAAGAAGATCAGTTCCGATAGAGGCAGGCTTTTTACCTCTAAGTTCTGGCAGGCCTTTCAAAAGGAAATTGGTACGACAATGTTGTTCAGTACCGCTTATCACCCTCAGAAAAGTGGGCAAGTCGAGCGCGTGAACCAAATCCTCAAGGACATGCTTCGAGCATGTGTCATCTCCTTTGGCATGAAGTGGGAAGAGTGCTTGCCGTATGCTGAGTTTTCTTACAACAACAACTATCAGGCAAGTCTGCAGGCAGCACCTTTTGAGGTCTTGTATGGCCGGAAGTGCAGGACACCTTTGAACTGGTCCGAGACAGGTGAAAGACACTTGTTCGGTCCAGATGTGATCCAGGAGGCAGAGGATAGTGTGAAGATTGTCCGAGAGCACCTAAAGGCAGCACAGCCTAGGAAGAAGGCCTATTATGACAAAAGGCACCGTGGTGTAGCGTTTTAGGTTGGTGATTGGGCGTACCTGAGAGTGTCTCCATTGAGGGGAACTCACCGCTTTGGAATCAAAGTAAAGCTCGCTCCAAGATTTGTCGGACCTTTCCGCATCCTTGAGACTAGAGGACCTCTTGCCTTTCGGCTCGAGCTTCCAGAGATTCCGTCCATGGTGCATGACGTGTTCCATGTTTCCCAACTAAAGCAGTGCTTCAAGCAGCCAGAGCAGGCCGTTGACTTGGGCGAGATCCATCTGAGTGCGGACCTTTCCTACTCAGAGCGTCCAGTCCGTGTTCTTGAGACTTCCGAGCGCAAGACTCGCAACAAGACCATCAAGTTCATGAAGGTCCAGTGGGCACATCATTCGAAGAAGGAAGCAACGTTGGAGCGTGAAGATCATCTCCGTTCCGAGTATCCAGAGTTGTTTCAGGCTTAGATCTCGGGACGAGATCCTGTGTTGGTGGGGGAGTGCTGTAATAGCCCATATGCAATTCCCAAATCATCATGTAATCTTCCTTTATCTTTTGACTTCCTTTTGACATGGTGATGGGTTGTTGCAAATTCTTGTAATGAATCCAAATGGCAAGGTGCTTGGAGCCAATTGATTTTTGTTTTGAATTTCTTTTGGATGGCTAAAGAGATGTGATGTGGTGTTTTTCATTGCTCCATTTGTGTTCCCCCTAAGTCCAAATTTTGCATAGGAAAATTCTTTGGATTTTCCCCCATGGCCATGAAATTACTTTGATTTTACCTCCCTGGAAAAATCAAGTGTAGTTCAAACTCCATTTGAATTTTATTCACATGCCCAAGATTTTTATTGCATCAAATTGGTTCAAACCAATTTTGTATAATCACAAATATTCTTGGGATCCCTAAACATTTTTTCTATGTTTTGTCTCTTTTTCGTTTGCTCTGGAAAATTCCAAGAGGTTGGCTGTTTTTACTAAATAGAAAACCCCTGGTTTTTTTTTTCTGGAGAGGAAAGGTGGAAGGAAGCCCAGCCCACCTGGGCCTGCCCGATTCCAGCCCAAGACCACGCGAAACGGTACCACCTCCCCCCTCTCCTTCCTCTTTCCAGCGAGGCACTCCTTTTCCCCCTCCTCTCTCTCACGGCGGCTGCCACGGCGGAGCATGGCCCCCGAGGTCAGCCAGAGACCACCCCTCCCTTTATAAGCTCGCCAGAGGCTCCCCCGAGGAACCCTAGCTCCATTCCCCCTCTCTTTTCTCTCGCCGCCGCCTACTGCAACCACCTCCTCCTCCTTCCCTGTTTCTGCCATGGACGCCGGCGAGTAGCCGGATTCGTCGTCGTTCGTCCGCGTCATCAAGCAGGAGCTTGCGGAGGGCTTCTTTCCGTCGTCTTCGTCTTCCCAAGCAGCTTTCTTCGCCGCAGGATCAAGGCCGAGCTGCGTCTCCTTCCGCGCCGGCGACTGTGATTTTTTTCATCGTCATGCCTACATCGACTACATCCCTCCTCGCGAGTCTGAGGTCGTCCCCGAGCACCCATAGGTGAGCCTCGACAAGTCCCTTGCCCGTAGCGCGTAGATGGGTAGGCATCCACCGTGTCTTCCTCTGTTTCCCGCCGTAGTTCGTCGCTGCGTGCAGGCCGTGGTCGTTGCGCCCGTGGCGCGTCCAGACCTTGCACGCACATGTTCCAGAAAGCCGCGGGGGCGCGCCCATGGTCAGCAACGTGATGCCTGCTCAAGCCGCGGTCTCCCTGGTTCTCTTCTCAGTCGTTCCCGTGCTGCTCTTCGTTGTGAGTTTCCGGCGAGGCAAGCTGACGCCTTTGAGACTTGGGTGCAAGACCCGTGGTGTTTTGGAGACAGGGTACACGGGCCTTGCCACGGGGCACCTCCAGCGAGTCGCCGGTTGGTCGCAGCCGTGGCCACGATCGATGGAAAACAGCCCCCTGTCGAGGTTCAGTTTCGTCAGAGGCTGCAAACTGTCGACTTTGACAACGCTCAATTGTTCAGTTATCGCTACGTCGTTTCGTCAGTTTCACTTAGCGTCTGCGGCATAGTCTTTAATGTTTCAGAGTCCTTTGTTATCGCTAGTTGGTTCAGTAGTATAGTGGTATGGCGTCCTGGGTTGCATCCGGGAGGTCTCGGGTTCGAGCTCCCCCCGGAGCAATAAACCCCTCTTTTGCTGCCCGAGGCCAGCCCAGTGGCTGTGTCTTCCTTTTTTATCTCTTTTACTTTTTTTCTTTCCAATTTGATTTGAAATCTTTTCAAATCTATTTTAAATGGCATGGGCTTCTTTACCTCAAACATATCGTTCTATATATGAATTTAGGGTAGAAAACTCCAAGGAACACCATGGTGAAGTTGGTTCTGCAATTTGAGCCTTCAAATAAATGAGGTGGGGACACTTTACACTTAAGCCCTCCAACTCCTTTGAATTTAAAACTTTCTTTTGCAAATTCAAAGGGGGCCATGCCATATATGATTTTGGGGCAACAAGATCCAAGGAATTCAATGGTGATATACATTTTGCGTTTTGTGCAACACAAAAATGGACATGGTGCACAAGCACTTCTAACCATTCAATTTCTTTTTCCCTCCATTGCTTGTCTTTCTTTCAACTTCAGTGCATGTTGATCTTGTACTTTTGATCCTTCAAGCTCTTTTCCATGTCATCTTGAATACTAGCTTCCATGAACCATCCCCTAGCATATTGTCATATGCAAGTGGCTGGGATCTTTCTCTTTTGTTAAACCTCCCCGGTGTCGAATTCACCGACACTTCTCTGTCTCCGGAATCGATAGATTTATTTCAGGAAGCTTATTATTGTTGACATGTTGTTATTGTTTAATGCCATGTTACCATGATAGATACACAAAAATTAAGGCTATGACCAAAGCCATAAAATAAATAAGTAATTGCATATGAAGTTGTTGACGTGTCGTCAACACCTCCATTTAAATTTGACTAGATAGGGTCACACCATGTCTATTAAACTTGATCATCTCATCCATGCTTGAGCATTGTTGATCTCGATGTTTACTTGTGTGCTTTCTTTTCCGGCACCTTACGTTAGCACCTGAGACTGCCGAGGAGACTTTCGTGGAGATTTCCGACACCGAGCCCGAGGACCCTGCTACGTCTGCTCCGTCGACCGATTACCCAGGCAAGGGGAAGATCTATACCATTACTTTATAACTCTCTGCCTACCTGCCTAGCTGTAGTCTAGAACGATTGTTTGATCCTATCCACCTTGCTTATGCCACAATCAAAACCAAACAGCCATGATCCCCACATCCCAGCAAAACCTGTATTGCTAAGTTACCGCTGCTCAGCCATTGCTTGGTATGATTAGGAAAACTTGCTGCTTTACCCTATACTTTGGTTGGGATATCATGTTAAGAAGAAGTTGGTTGATATTTATTATTATGATGTTAATTTATATTTGACGAAGGATGGGAGGCCGGGCTGTTCCCGCCAGGTGTTTTGTTCCAATTGAGTCACCTAGGTCCCGAGTTCCGGGTATTGTGTTTCTTGAAGAGCCTGCCTAATCGTGTGTGCGATTCTATGGGGTCCCCTTGTCTTACCTACCTAGCTTCGTACAGTTCTAGTGGTGGCCCGAGCTGATTTACTATTTGCAAACGTGTGTGTGCTTGGTTAGTACCCCAACAGTTTTCAAAACAAACCGGACCAGCGGGGACATGGTTCCTTTGTTGGTCCACCTGATCAGCTAGGACCCGGTCTCATGTGAGAATTACCGGCAATCCGACCTGCGTCATACGGTAGAGTCCGACCTGAGAGCGTGGCTTGTTCTTGAGTTGGGTGTCGACTCCCCGGGGGCCACCCGGAATTGTGCGTTGTTAGTTAGAGGGACTCTGACGTTCCGGAGTTTCAGGCGTTTACCTAGACAAGTGGAAACCGGGCGTACATGCGAAGCCTATGATGGGAAATTGGTACACCCCTGCAGGGTTAAATATTTTCGAAAAGTCGTGTCCATGGTTATGGACGACTTGAGACCTGCTCCTTGTTCATAGAATAATATCAAATTGGATCATAATTAAAACTTTACTACCGTGTGTGTACCTTGGCTGCCGTTCTTCGTCCAGGGGGACCGAGAGAGGATCAAGGATGTGTTATGTTTGCCGTAAGTAGGTGAATAGCGGACTTATGACACGATGTCACGTGCATTCTTGGATCTTACCTCTACTCTAATAGAACGATAGCCACCATATATGCTAGTGCGGCTGCAACCTTTCCAAATACTTTGTCTTACCGTAGGAAGTTAGTTATCATGTAATGATATAATCTCACCCCTTGTTTCCTTTCTTCTTTTACTGTTTTTCCTGATCGGCCGCTGCAGTTGACTACTACCTTGACCCGAGCACCGGACGCTACTTCGTGGAGGTGCCCCCGAAGGACGACGATGAGGATGACTTCGCTCAGTAGATCCTATAGTTGGGTTCCGACGTTCCGTGGGTGGACTTGTTTATGTGTAGCCCTCTCTAGGACCATTTGGATTTTGACCGTATTCGGTCGTGTTAGTCTTCCGCTTGTTGCATGATGTACTGTTGGGTCCATGGACCGCTGAAATGATGTAATAAATGCCAGCGGCGCTGTATGCCCTGGACTCTATATTTATGTCTTAGTGCAAAGTTCATTGTTCTTATATCTGTTGTCGAGAATCCATCAGCGACACAAGTGCGAGTGTCGTGAGTCGATGGCCTTTTATACGCTACTAACTCGAGCGGGACGCGAAAGCGACTAACTTGAGTTAGCACCGCATCGTGGGCCTTACAATAACTCAATATCAACATGAAGACGGAACTCAATATCCTAATATGTCGCCCGGACTAGTCAACGACCTAACGGTTCTCACCGATCTCATATCGGAATAGTCGCTCGAGACAGTCACTCACCGGACCAACATGAAGAACTTAGCCATAATCTTAGAATTTAGCGAGTGAACATCCAAGGGCAGTCACAACTTTGCAATATGAAATCATCTCAGAACGAACAATGAGAAATGAGCACTATGGAGTATTCACACATGACGTGGACTGATCATGATGTGAATGTTCTCACCGACCTGGATCTAGCACAACGGAGTAGTCCACATGCGACGAAATTCACCGACCGAAACAGAGTAGTGCATGTGGGTCAGTTCTCACCGCACCGGGCTAAGAAACATCCAATCACAAGGATCCCACCATAACAGGACCAAACCACAAGAACGACAAGCAACAAAATAAGAAACCCTACAACGGGCAACCTTAAGGAACATCCAAATACATTAAATTTGAAAACGAACAACCAAGATTGATGAACAAACCAAGAGGAATGAACAATAGTGAACAAACCCAACAACGGGCAATCCATACAACAAGGTCATGATGCACTTGCCTTAACCACGATGATCCACGAAAGAATTAGCACCGACACCCAAATCCCCCAAACCTGTGAGGGAAATCCCAAATTTAAGGAATATATCATATATCCATAGTCCTACATATTCTCTAATGTCAAGAACATATAGGTTAATATATATGTTTATTTGTAACAATGATAGTCACTAAGGTTGTCAATAGCTAGTGGTTGGGTGCATATGAATTTATTCATAACACTAATATTTCAACACTGATCGAATTCTTCCTTGCTATCAGTATAAATAAAGATTTTCAACAACAACAAAAACTACACTGTGCTACACACACCTATTCAAATTTCTGGTAATTTAAGAAGCATCTCTAGTTTAGTTTAGGACAACAACAAAAACTACTTCTTGTGTATATACCAATACATACTAGCAAGAATGTACATGAGCAATATTTCCTCACACATACTAGTACAGGTATTTTGCTCATGGTTGGTTCAGATAGCCCGGCCACACCAACGACCAACGATCAAGTGCTCAAAGTATACTACTAAGCGTGCACTTGCATACTAACCAGTTTCAAACTAGTTACTTGTTAACAAAAATACTCTTTTTTAATCCATCAGAAATCTGCTCCAGTATTTCTCCCCAGGGCACACACAAGTGTAGAATAAATATATGATTGAATTGCTTGGTGAAACGGCTGTACGCACAAGATCAAGCAGAAAGTGAACACAATATCTTCAGTATAAATCTGAGATGACATCTTCTTTTAATTCAGATTAACTAGTAGTGCATCCAGACTATTAACAATTGCTTGGAATCTGAGATGCTCAAGTATAAGCTGATGCAGCCATACTAGTACGAACATGTATCCAATGGTAATCGGAAAACGAGATGATCGCACTAGACAAAAGGATAGACACTACACATTAAAGTTGTAGATGATAACTGTAAGGTATTAAGTAGCTACAATATGTGAGATATCCTTGTGGTGTATAACTACTCCCACCCATGCATGTCGTTACTTTGAGTACCTGAAAACCAAATGAAAACGCAAGGTTGAGTATCGAGATATTCAGCAAGTACAATTAGAACCATAAGAACAATGAAGAACTATCAATCACGAAGAAATACTGATAACTCATTGTCAACATAAAGACGGAACTGAATATCTGAATATGTATTTCTTGGAATCTGATATGCTCGAGTATAAGCTGATGCAGCCATACTAGTACGAACATGCATCCAATCGTAATAGGAAAATGAGATGAACTAGCACACTACAGGAGAAACAACACAGCCAGCGACTTTGATGGGAATGACTGCTTGTACCTGGAGATCAACCACGAGCAGAACAATGGCAAGGGACGGCAGAGACTACGTCAAGCTCGCCCACGGCAAGGCGGTCACAAGCAGGATGACGACAAGGGACAGAGGCGACGGCGCCAAGCAGCGGCTCCGTCGATGTCGCCCGCAGTCCGCTCAAAACCTAGGCGGCTGCAGCGACGAACGGTTGGGGTACGTCTGGAAAATCAGGGGTTAGGGGCTTAGGGGTAGCATGAGAAGGGTTCTTTTTATCTCTCATTTTTTATTCTTAACCGATCAGGTTTGCTTATTTTTTCTGAAGTAAATCAAAGGCTAAAATTGACCGGCTTGCTAAGTACACATATGAATTTTGTTTCAGGCAAATATATAATCTTTTTTGATCTACTCGACAAGACTAACGCAACCACGGTCTCGGATCCTCAATTCCTCATACAACTCAAAAAGTCAAACTTTGGTCAATTTTCGTAATGAATTTTCGAATCAAGAGTTTGTAAAATACGGGGTATTACATTTTCAGAGCGAGGTGGTAATATAGGTCAAATGGGGGCACCAGGGGGCGTTCCCACCGCCCAGGCGCCCTGGTGGCACGGACCGATTCTGGAAGCTTCTTCTACGCTGATTTTGTATCTATTATTTTGGAAATTTTGGAGCTCTGTAAATATGGGTAAAAAGCTTCAACTTACGGACATCATCAGACAGAAACTAGCACTGTGTGCATTGAGTTAGTAGGCTAGTCCAAATATGTGTAAAAATGTATGAAAGTGAAGCAAAACACATAGCAATGTCACCTAAAAGAGCATGGAACAAGCAGAAATTATAGATATGTTTGAGACGTATCACCATCCCTTTTGGCCACGTGATGACCCTCAACTGTAGGAGATCGATTGTAGTGTTCTCGCGGGTAAGTTAACCCAATTTATTGTTTCGACACAAGGGGAACCAAAGAATATTTATAAGCTTTGACAGTTGAGTTGTCAATTCAGCCGCACCTGAAATATGCTTGCTTGTAACAAAGTATTAATAGCAACTGTGATATGATAGTGATAGTGAAACAACGAAAAATAACAACTATTGACAAGCAGGATTAAAATACTGTAGGCTAGGGAGATGGATGGTCGGACGATGCATGAATAAGAATGAACATGTAATAGATTCTAACATGGGGCAAGGCACATAGAAAAGCAATGATCATCTAGGAAAATATCAAACATTAGGCATGTATCCCATAGGTAGTTGTGCGTGCTTGCAGTAAGAACTTGCACAACGTCTTTTGTCCTACCATCCCACTACGAACGGGGCCAAAAGGAACTTATGGAGATTAAGGTGCTCCTGTCAAAGAGCACCAGAACAAAGCAATAAACTCAATGAATACATGAAATCCTCAAATTATGTACCATCCCCTTTGGTGTCCCAAGCTGTCACCTTTTGGATCGCCGGTTCCGGACCATAATAGGTGCATACAACTCATAGATAGGATCTCGAACATAGATAAACTCATGAAAACATAAGTGGTTCAGATCTGAAAACATGGCACTCGGGCCCAAAGTGACAAGCATTAAGAACAACAAGTTGTAGCAAATATGATAAATACCAAAGTAGATGATAGGCAACATGCCCCCAACAATCTGACGAACTATTACATGATCAATCTCATCCAATCCCTACCATCCCCTTTGCCTACAGCAGTAAATTACTCACACATGTGAAAAGAAGTCATGGAGGAAGGATGGAGTGGTGATGGTGATGACGATGGCGACGATCTCCCCTCTCCCGAGGCCAAATCAGCCTCCAGATTAGCCCTCCCGAAGAAGAACAGAGGTTGGCGGCGGCTCCACGACGGGTTCTGGAAAAGCGACTTATGTTTCGGAGTTTCCCCGTCACGGGAATAAACAGGAGTCGAAGTAGGGCACCAGGGGAGGGGGGAGTCGCCCAAGCTGCCTGTGGGCGCTGCCCCACCCCTGGCCGCGCCAGCAGGGGCGCCTGGGCCCCCATGGCTGCCCTCTGGCCTCCCCTTCTGGCTCCGGGCTCCTTCGGGTGAGTGGATTTTTTGGTATTTTTCTGGGAATTTTCTGAGATGTCCAAAAATCCATTTTCATGCGCACAATAAAACCATACAGGCAGCTCTGCTGAAAACAGCGTCAGTCCGGATGTAACGACCCAATTCGCTAAGAATCGAAGTCTCTGTGATCAAGTGCTAGGCCCTGGATCGAATCACTAGCACACACAGTATAGATGAATAACAAAGTACAAGTGCATCATTTATTACAACGTATGATCTAGAATTTATAAAATTAAACAACTTGCATAGCTCGAGGCTAGCTTATTCAATCTAAATAGCGGAAGTAGAAGCAAACAGTAATAGTCCCATCAACATCCACAAGCGACATGCTGAGTGTAGACTCGCAACCCTATCATACCACACTAACCTTCTGAGAAACCTGCAACATGAAGGTTACAGCCCGACAACGAGTCAGTACATTGAATGTTCGGCAAGTAACACAAGTCATATAACAATCCAACAACTAAAGCAAAGTATGACAAACAGAACACTCAAGTTTGGCTTGTATAAGACTTTCTTCGCCTATCTCCATTAGTTGGTCAAGTTTTACTCAAGTATAGACCGCGTCCATTTATCGCCCATGAGAACCCCAAGAATCCTAGGTTGTCATGATAAAAACTTCAGAAGTCTCAAGTGCGCTCTGTCAGTGATGCATTCTCTAGGGACTCTAGAGCGCTTCCATCAAGGACGCATTCACCTGATTTAAGTCCCGAAACTACTTCTCCTCCTCAAGTGTGCTCTGTCAATGATGCATTCTCTAGGGACAATAGAGCGCTCTATCAAGGACGCATTCAATGATAAAAAGTCCCGAAGCCTACGGCTATAAGATACTCTCAACCCCTTACTGAATTGAGACAGATATCCCGTCGTCTACCACGACAAGGCTCAACATGCAATTAACGAATAAGAACAGTGCACACATATGGCAACAATGAATAGCATCATAAGATTAAACACATGGCTATCCTACCAGGTTTCATCATAACACAATTATCGTACACATGCATAAAGACAGGATGAGCATACTCAGAAGTGTAACTTGCCTTAAATAGTTAATGAAGTTATTCGCAATCACAATCCCGTTAACGATACTATTTTCACTCCAGGCAATCTATTGCGTTCAAACAAAACATCGATAAATAACCCGTACTCGCTTAAAAAAATGAAATAAAATCGACAACTAATAAACACATAAAAGAAACTACATACTAGTCATAACAGTAAGTATAAATCATCTATGTACTAAAATAATTACTATGCAAAAAAATCAACTTAAATGGTCAACGGTTTAAAACATATAGCCTTCATAGGGTTAACTCAAAGGGTGCAACCATGTGCAAAATTAATTTTTAGAATAACCTATATATCATCATGAGCGTTTTAGGAAAAAGAATCAATTAAATTCAATTTACGACTTAAAAGATATAGCAAAACGAAATTAAGGAAAATAAAAATTTTCCCAAAGAAAAGTACTAACTAGCCGGGTTAATTAGACACCGGGACCGTGCAGCCAAGTTGTCAGGACACGATGGCTACGAACGTCGAGGGAGCAGACTCTACGTCGAGTAGCCGAAGGAAACAAGGTGTCCGATGGGTACAACGTAAGTATGGTAACACGCTGGTGCTGTTGGATGCGACGGTGGAATCTCTGGTTGACGGCAGTGATGGTGTGAACTCCGTGCTCTGGATGAACTCTCGGTGCTCTCCGATGGCGTCGGATCGCCCGCGGAGCGCTGGAAGTTGCGATCTAGGCCACGAATTTATGTCTATTAGATGCGCCCTTGATCGGGGAATCAATAGGAGCTAAAGTGGGCTGCGGGTACGTACCGGAGGCGATGCTATTGACGAGCAAAAGCGGCTGTCCGTGGAGCTCCGTGATGAAATCTAAACCCCGACGACGGCGATTTTTTTGAAGGAAAAGGAAAGAAAAGGGTTTGTAGGGAGGAGGCACATGCATACAAAGGTCTTGGACATCACAACGATCTCCGAGATCGATAGCTAAATCGGTTTGGACAGATTTTATACGGCTCATCTCTTGCCCTGTACGAACACGTACATACCAGCAAAAGGAAAAAAAAACTGGATGGTTCGGCTGGGACTTGGGCTTGTCTTGGGGCGCCGCTGGGTTGCTCTACTGTGCGCGCAAAGAAGCGGGCAAGGGAAAGGGGGAGCAACTAATTAGGGAGTATTTATTCGCAGCCCGCTCCAGCGAACAGCGACACGTGTCACGCTCGCAGCGATTTCTCAGGATTTATTTTATTTTATTTTTGTGTACGCGTTTTTGATGTTTAAAATTGGTTTTTTCGGTGGTTTTTTTGACTTTTCCGGTTTTCGCACGTTTTTTCTATACGTTTTGGTGAAAAAAATAAAATAAAAATTTCGAAAAAAAAGAGGCACGACCTTACCTCCGCGGGAGGCACGAGTCGTGCCTCGTGCCTCCGAAAAAGGCACTCGTGCTTCCTTTTTTGAGGCACTCGTGCCTCCTTTTTTGAGGCAAAACAGGAAAAACAAAAAACGTGAAAAGGCATTATCGTGCCTTTTTTGAGGCACTCGTGCCTCCTTTTTTGATGCACTCGTGCCTTTAAAAACAGGAAAAACAGAAAAACGTGAAAAGGCATTCGTGCCTTTTTTGAGGCACTCTTGCCTCTTTTTTGAGGCGCTCGTGCCTCCATTTTTGAGGCGCTCGTGACTCCTTTTTTGAGGCACTCGTGCCTCTAAAAAACAGGAAAAACGGAAAAGCACCAGAGCGCGCCACTTGGCGCGCGCGCGCGCAGCGCCAAGTGTCGTGCGCGGAGGAAACGCGGTACTCGTTGAAACGAGTACTCTTAAACCAGTGCTTTCGAGGAAAAGGTTGGGACGGGGAACTGGGCTGGCTGTAGATTTAATTTTCTTTTCTATCTCTACAGCAAAATTACGCTAAAAAAATCTCTACAGGAAATTATATTGGCTAAAAAATAGTTTTTTTAAATCACTCGAACATACAAAAAATTATTAATAATAATATATAGTACATACAACAATTATCTCAACCCCAAATAAAATTATTTTAAACAATATTTTCATAATTTTATTCCGGGCCTTATGAATATTCCCTAAAATTAATTTTGGTTATAAATAGTTCTCAAAAATATTTTTAAACTCCAAAAGTTTCAAGTCCTAACGAAAATTCAAATAAAACAAGCAACACAAACAAGTTATAAATTAATTATATTTAAATTATTAACATTTCAAATTTGGATAATTTGGGATGTTACAAATCTACCCCACTTAAAGTGAATCTCGTCTTCGAGATTCGAGTTGGCTATCAATGGTTAAATATTTGTATCTCTGGAAATCCATGATCCAAATTCTTATGCCATCTCCATGCTTGTTTTAAACTTTCTTGATTTGAACAAATGTGATGCACCATTACTATAACGAATGATCACAATACTTGAACTTGATTAGAATCTTATCCGATTCCGAGTCTGATGCTTTATAAATTCTTCCCACATTTACGCAATTCACATGTCCCCTTTCCATGTGATCACGCCTCTTTTCTCCAGATTTCTCATTGCCATTTATCCTGTTCTTCAACTCAGGACAATTTGTTGAATAATGCCCTGGGTTTCGGCACCTATAACAAATTAACCGGCTTATATCCTTCTTTGTAGGTGTTGAAGGGCTACGTGAGTGGTTGTGGTCATTGTTTCCTGCATCATTGCCGTTGTTGCCGTTTCCCTGACCATTGCGGTTATACCCATTTTCATTGTAATGATTATGGCCATTATGGTTATGACCATTGTGCATGTCCTCGTCGGAATCATAGTGCTCGAAAGATGTTGATGAACTACGAGGCTTCTGCCGAGCTTCAGAGTTGAACACCCTGTCATTTGCCTTCCTTTTGCGACTCTCCACATCTAGATGGTTGCCTTCAAGTACAATAGCCTTATCAATAAGATCCTGACAGTTGTTGAATGTTGCCACTATCAACTCAACACCTAGCTCATCATTCAGACCTTCCAGGAATTTCTCTTGCCTAGCTTCATCGGTGTTAACATCATTAGGAGCATAACGTGCTAGCTTGTTGAACTCCTCCACATACTGAGGCACGGTGTGATTTCCCTGGCACAAGCTGAGAAACTCCTTCTTCAAACTCATAGCACCCGCAGAAACATGAGCGGCGCGAAATGCAGCCTCAAACTGCGCCTAGGTGATGGTGGCAATAGGATAGGTTACCAAATAGTTATCCCACCAAGCGGAAGCAGGTCCCTTCAACAGGTGTGAGGAAAACCTCACTCTCTCTGCATCAGTACAACCTACAGTCTCCAAGTTCCTGTTAACTGAACGAAGCCAATCATCGGCCACAATAGGTTCAGGGGTGCTGGAGAACCTCTGAGGATTCAACTTCAAGAACCTAGTAAGCATGTCCACAGGTGGTGGTGGTGGATTGTTGTGGTTGTTCCCCATGTTCTAAGCAAGCAACTGGATCAACTGAGTTTGCCCCTGAAGTAACTGTTGCATGTATGGTGGTATGTCATTGTTGTTGTTCTCATTGTTGCTTGAACCACTTCTCCTAGTCTCACGTCTCGGCAGCATCTGGTGGGTGAGAAGAGGTAAGATTTAGATAGAATTAGATCTAAGGGAAGCACTACCCAAGCACACAATAGCAATCAAACTCCAACAAACACTCAAGCCACACAAGAAAAAAGAATCCTAAGATAGAATCATATCAAGGGGTATATGATATATGAACTAAATAAACGCATAACGATAACATTATAACAAGATGGTGGTCTGCCTACAAAACCTTCTCACCTAACACTAATATAACTACAAGGGTCATCTACAATTTAGAAGAGAAGGTAGCCAACAATGATTGGAGATATGAATACGAGAGTAAGGAATAATAAGTAGACAAAAGTTGTGAAAATAAAATTTTCACTTCTATGGATTTTCTATTCCATTTTCTAGGGTCACGACCTATAGTCAACACACTGCTCTGATACCATCTGTAATGACCCGATTCGCTAAGAATCGAAGTCTCTGTGATCAAGTGCTAGTCCCTGGATCGAACTCGCTAGCACACACAATATAGATGAATAAAAAAGTACAAGTGCATCATTTATTACAACGTATGATCCATAATTTATAAATTAAACAACTTGCATAGCTCGAAGCTAGCTTATCCAATCTAAATAGCGGAAGTAGAAGCAAAAAGTAATAGTCCCATCAACATCCACAAGCGACATGCTGAGTGTAGACTCACAACCCTATCATACCACACTAACCTTCTGAGAAACCTGCAACACGAAGGTTAAAGCCCGACAACGAGTCAGTACATTGAATGTTCGGCAAGTAACACAAGTCATATAACAATCCAACATCTAAAGAAAAGTATGACAAACAGAACACTCAAGTTTGGCTTGTATAAGACTTTCTTCGCCTATCTCCACTAGTTGGTCAAGTTTTACTCAAGTATAGACCGCGTCCATTTATCACCCACGAGAACCCCAAGAATCCTAGGTTGTCATGATAAAAACTTCAGAAGTCTCAAGTGCGCTCTGTCAGTGATGCATTCTCTAGGGACTCTAGAGCGCTTCCATCAAGGACGCATTCACCTGATTTAAGTCCCGAAACTACTTCTCCTCCTCAAGTGTGCTCTGTCAATGATGCATTCTCTAGGGACAATAGAGCGCTCTATCAAGGACGCATTCAATGATAAAAAGTCCCGAAGCCTACGGCTATAAGATACTCTCAACCCCTTACTGAATTGAGACAGATATCTCGTCGTCTACCACGACAAGGCTCAACATTCAATTAACGAATAAGAACAGTGCTCACATATGGCAACAATGAATAGCATCATAAGATTAAACACATGGCTATCCTACCAGGTTTCATCATAACACAATTATCGTACACATGCATAAATATAGATGAGCATAATCAGAAGTGTAACTTGCCTTAAATAGTTGATGAAGTTATTCACAATCACAATCCCGTTAACGATACTCTTTTCACTCCGGGCAATCTATTGCGTTCAAACAAAACATCGATAAATAACCCGTACTCGCTTAACAAAATAAAATGAATTCGACAACTAATAAACACATAAAAGAAACTACGTACTAGTCGTAACAGTAAGTATAAATCATCTACGTACTTAAAGAATTACTATGCAAAAAAATCAACTTAAATGGGCCAACGGTTTAAAACATATAGCCTTCATAGGGTTAACTCAAAGGGTGGAATCATGTGCAAAATTAATTTTAGAATAACCTATATATCAACATGAGCGTTTTAGGAAAAAGAATCAATTAAATTCAATTTACGACTTAAAAGATATAACAAAACGAAATTAAGGAAAATAAAAGTTTGCCCAAAGAAACGTACTGACTAGCTGGGTTAATTAGACACCGGGACCGTGCAGCCAAGTTGTCAAAAAAAAGAACCAGTCGTGGAGCTTACCAGTACACAAAGAGCCCTGTACAGAACTAGGACATGATGGCTACGAACGTCGAGGGAGCAGACTCTACGTCGAGTCCCCAGAGGAAACAAGGCGTCCGATGGGTACAACGTAAGTATGGTAACACGCTGGTGCTGTTGGATGCGACGAGGGAGTCTCTGGTTGACGACAGTGATGGTGTGAACTCGGTGCTTCTGATGAACTCTGGGTGCTCTCCGATGGCGTCGGATCGCCCGCGGAGCGCGGGAAGTTGCGATCTAGGCCACGAATTTATGTCTGCTAGATGCACCCTTGATCGGGGAATCAATAGGAGCTAAAGTGGGTTGTGGGTACATACCGGAGGCGACGCTATTGACGAGCAAAAGCGGCTATCCGTGGAGCTCCGTGATGAAACCTAAACCCGATGGTGGCGATTTTCTTGAAGGAAAAGGAAAGAAAAGGGTTTGTAGGGAGGAGGTACATGCATACAAAGGTCTTGGAGATCACAACGATCTTCAAGATCGATCGCTAAATCGGTTTGGACAGATTTTATACGGCTCATCTCGTGCCCTGTACGAACACGTATATACCAGCAAAAGGAAAAAAAACTGGACGGTTCGGCTGGGACTTGGGCTTGTCTTGGGGCGCCGGTTGGTTGCTCTACTGTGCGCGCAAGGGCGAGGGAAAGGTTGGGACGGGGAACTGATAACCAACAAATGCAGGGGATCGAGATAGTCCTTGCGGGTAAGATAACCCAATTTATTGATTCGAATCAAGGGGAGCCAAAGAATATCCACAAGCTTTAACAGTGGAGTTGTCAGTTCCACCGCACCTGAGATACACTTACTTGCAATAAGATATTAATAGCGACTGCAATAATAGTAGTAGCGACGATAGAAACAGTAATAGTAACAGCAAAAGTAAACAACTAGTAACCAGCAGAATTGAAACACTGTAGGCTAGGGAGATGGATGGTTGGGCGCTGCATGGATAAGACACATCATGTAATCAACTTGGGGCAAGGCACACAGAAAAGCAAAGATCATTTAGGCATAAATCAAACATCAGGCATGTATCCCACATGTAGTTGTACGCACTTGCAATAAGAACTTGCACAACATCTTTTGTCCTACCATCCCGCTACGAACGGGGCCAAAAGGAACTTATGGAGATTAAGGTGCTCCTGTCAAAGAGCACCGGAACAAATCATTGACAATCAATGGATACATGGAATCCACAAATTATAGTCCATCCCCTTTGGTGTCCAAAGCTGTCACCTTTGGGATCGCCGGTTCTGGACCATAACAGGTGCAAATAACTCATAGATAGGATCAAGAACACAAATATATTCATGAAAACATAAAGGGTTCAGATCTGAAATCATGGCACTCGGGCCCAAAGTGACAAGCATTAAGAACAACAAGTTGAAGCAAAGATGATAAACACCAATCTAGATGAAAGGCAACATGCCCCCAACAATCTGATAAACTATTACATGATATAACTCATCCAATCCCTACCATCCCCTTTGCCTACAGCAGGGAATTACTCACACATGGATGGAGAAGTCATGGAGGGAGGATGGAGTGGTGATGACGATGAAGATGGCGATGATCTCCCCTCTCCGGAGGCCAAAACAGCCTCCAGATTAGCCCTCCCGGAGAAGAACAGAGGGTGGAGGCGGCTCTGCGATGAGGATTGGGAAAACGACTTCTGTTTCGGGGTTTTCCCTTCACGAGAATAAATAGGAGTCCTGGTAGGGCACTAGAGGAGGGGCGAGGCCCCCATGCGGCCAGAGGGCAAGGCCCCACCCCTGGCCGCGCAAGGGGGGGGGCTGAGGCCCCCAGGACTCCCCTCTGGTCCCACTTATGGCATCTAGCTCCTTCGGGTGCGTGGATTTCTGGTATTTTTTTGGGAATTTTCTGGGACGTCCAAAAATCCATTTTCCTATGCACAATAAAACCATACAGACAACTCTGCTGAAAACAGCGTTAGTCCGGGTTAGTTTTGTTCAAATCATGCAAGAATGAGGGAAAAACAATAGCAAAAGTGTTTGGAAAAGTAGATACGTTTGAGACGTATCAACCCCCCCCAAGCTTAGCATATTGCTTGTCCTCAAGCAATTCAGTACAACGAACTGAACGCGACAAATAAAACTTTGACAAACTCTTTTGCTTCAATAAATGTATATAAGCCTGTACTACGAAAAGAATTTAGCAACTATAAAAACAATGCTATGAGGACAATGCACGAAGTAATCCTTCTTTCAAGTGATCAATCACAAACAACTAAAAGCAAATAATATGCTACTGAAAATCAAGACAGGATTACAGTGCACAAAGTTTGAACATACTAGAGTGGTATTTCACTAGCCTCCATGAGTGAAGCAAAACATAAATGCAGAAACTCCTCCGGAGTTTTAAAGGAGACTAGAACTAAGAACTTCAGAATAAATAATACCACAATCATGCAAAAGACAATGTAATACTTTGGGACAATGCACATTACACTCAGAATGATAATTATGCTCTCCTAGTTGGTGTTTTGAAGAAAGAAGGTCGAGACTCTCGAACGGTGGAGTTTGATGGAAAGGTTGAATACCCGTGGAAGGAAGCAAGGACTAAACTTGTACCAGAGCTCTTGGTTTTGAAAACAAAGATAAAAAGGGTGTTTTGGGATATGCATGCTTCGTCAACGAATGGTAGTAGACAATTCAATCACCTCTTACGCTAGACATGTTTCGAGGAACAGCTCCCAAGATGGAGACGATCACATCCCCTTAATCTCCTTTGTTTATCACTGCCAAAGTTTTCTGATTTCTCATAGACAAAGCATGAAGGAGGGTTTGTTGGTTGTGATAATCTTTTGTGAGCTGGGCGCACTCATGCCAGTCCCTCCTCGTATTGGGGTATGTAGATTAGACATGCAATCCCGGGATAAAACATGTCTAACATAAGACGTTCATGAATTACCTACTACTTCCTCATGAGCTAAAACAGAGGCACAAAACAAGAATGCTTTTGAATAATTTAGAGATGGTACAAGAAAGTCTTTGTTAGGACGGCCGGTAAATGTCAAATAGGAAGGTATGGTGGACTCATATGGAAAAACTGGTTTCAAGGATTTTGGATGCACAAGAAGAAATCCGCTTAGTGCGAGCGAAGGCTAGCAAAAGACTGGGAAGCGACCAACTAGAGAGCAATAACAGTCATAATCATGCAGAGCAACAAAGTAACATTGAATTAGGCATGAAGATGATATGACTATTCTGACATTCAAAGATCATCAAGGCATAGTAGACTTTTTAGTCATAAACATGTGTAAGCATGTACCAAGTCAATCCAAGAATTCTCCAAAGGGAAATACCACTTCAGTATGCCAAACCATGAACAATGCAATGCATGTAAATCATTTCAACAACACATTATGCACTCTAGCTATTTGGGATTGACCACAAAGGAAGCATGAACACTGGGAAAGAATTGTAAACAAAGAACTATGTTGCTACAAGCTGGTCTCTAATTCATAAGTACAAGCATATGTACAAAAGTAGAAACAAAAAGAGTTCATACCAGTTTTCCTTATGGCATCCCTTTCGTCGATCTTCGTCATTACTGCCTTGTCACTTGCACGATCGAACGTGGGAAATATAATCAAATGCCATCACGGACTCGAGCTGAACTCTGCAACAAAGCAAACTAAAGAGAGAAAAAGAAAATATTTTTGGATTTTTCAAAGGTTAAGAGAAAGAAAAATAAAGAGAAATCTTGTTGTTGTTTTTGCAAAATAAAAGAACAAAGAAGAACGAGCAAAAACTTCGAAAAGATCAAAGAAAACAAAAATAAAAACGGATAATACAAAGGAAAGGTGAGAAGGGAACGTACTCCCCCAAGCTTAGGCTTTTGGCCTAAGTTGGTAGCAGCTACTGCCCCCAGGAGCCTCCTGCTCCGGGGTAAGGGTAAGTCCATGAGTCGTATGAGCCCTCCGGTGCGTACACCGAAGCCCTCGGATCTTCCCATGAGGAAGGTCCTGCGCTCCAAGCGGAAGAAGATCCCTCGCCAGGCTCGGTGAAGGTCTCTCCCTGGAAAGGTGGGAACTCACCATGCTCCTCCTCATCGGGCACAACCCCCTCCATGGGGTTATGCGGCCGGTAATTAGCCAAGAACACATCGAACTGAATTTCGTTGAAGGACCATCCGTTCCCGCGAGTGTTATCAAACAAAAGTGGTGCAGGTAGACGGATCTCACGAGTAATAGTCCTTTTAAACCTCAAAATATAATCAAGGTTACCAAACTGAGAAGTCATGGTAACAAACTTATGCCTCTTCATAGCCGTAAGATCGAAACTTGCGTATGAAAAGGGAACATCATCAGGATGCGGGGTGCGCTCAAGAGACTCAAGAATAAGTGTGGTGTAAACGCCACCATATAAATCGCCCTTGTTACTGTTCGTAACAAGACGCCGAGCAATCAAGGCAACCACATTATACTCATTCTTACCAAAGAGGGCGTTCGCATAAATAGCGAAATCTGGTGAAGAACCATTGCTCGTGTTGTCACGAGCCAACACCCCTCTAGCAAAAAAATACGCAAAATACCTGAGGTGTGGAAACAAGATGCTGGAAATCTTCGTGCGCCGAATGTCGGCCTCCTCCTGGCAGCAAAGGGAATTGAAGAGGGTCCTCAAACCGGAAGGCTGCATGGTCACCTTAACTGTCTGACCAACGTTCGGCACACCTATTATATCACAAAACTGTGCCAAAGACATGGTTATGAGATCATTATAAATTTTGAACTCGACGGTTCCAGCATCATGGTTATAGCAAAAACTGTTAACAAAACATGAGGTAAGTTTTTTGTATTGTACCACACGGCATATTGCTAGCCTTGTCATACCTGCATTGGCACAAAGGCCATAAAATTCCTCCTTAATTCCTCCAGCTATAAGAAAATCATCACACAGATACATCATTTCGCATGCTGGATTTGTTTCTTCCAACAACTCCAGGGGCACATGATCTTCATTGTAGCTCACCCTAAATGCCGAGGGTGAAGCAGAAGCTCTAGTGACTCGATCAGAGCGCTCAGGCTTCTTCTTCCCAAGACACCCCTTTGCTTTTCCAAAGAAACTCATTTCTGAATTTTTTTTACAATTCACAAAAACAAGGATTTAAACGGGGTGAGTTGAGGCAAACTACTCTACCCACTTACTTAAGGCACAAACTTGCACCAAAACTTGGAAAATAAATTTCTACACAAGCATGCAAGCTCATAAGAACAACACCAAGAGTTACTAAATACTCATTAATGAAGCCACCAATCAAAAATCTAATTGGAGGGGTGAAGGAGTTACATAACATGGAGTATTTGCCCAAAATCTCAGCTCAAATTATGGGTTGTAGAGAGAGATCGAAATTCTGGACGGAGAGCAGAAAGAACGCAAAAAAAAGTGCAGAAATCGTGTTTTTGGAGAGAGAAGAGGGAGGAGGAAGAAGACTTACCTGGCTGCCTGCCCTGTGGGCCCCAGGCGCCCTGCGGGCGCGGCCAGGGGCCAGGCCGCGCCAGCTGGCCGCCTGGGCCACTGGTGGCCCTCTCTGGTCAGCCCCAGGTGCCTCTGGGTCACTCCCGGCATGGAAATTTTTAATATATTTTTTCTGGAATTTTTTGTCAACTTCACTGTTGAAAATTTTTCGGAGTTCAAAAAGCTGCGAAACTCTCTGAAAACTTGAAGCAGTGATTAGAATTGTGAAGTTTCAAAAACATATAAACTTGGTACAACAAGGAGAATAAAAGCTAAAGCAAATGAACACATAACAAGCTCCACTTTTTACCTATATAAAACATGCTTACTAGCAAGGTTGATCAAGTCTTACCAACAAACCGACGATATATAAAGCAAAAAGTCTCACCTCTTATGAAGTGATCATTGCACCTTTACTTTAATGGACATTGTCCCTACCATGATGGTTTTGTATTTATGGTGCACATGTAAAGGACAATCCCATTATCCAATCTTCACGGTCTCGATATTTTCTATATAGTTGAGGCCATGCCTCTTGTCAATCTTCTTCGGAAAATACACCGTGTGTTCTTTGTCATTCACATTGAAAGTAACCTTTCCTTTATTGCACTCAATAATAGCACCTGCGGTGTTAAGAAAAGGTTTACCAAGAATAATAGACATGCTCCCATCCTCGGGCATGTCAAGCACAACAAAATCAGTAAGGATTAAAAAAATTAGCAACTTCAACGGGAACATCCTCACAAATACCTATGGGAACGGCTGTTGACTTATCAGCCATCTGAAGAGAGATATCTGTAGGGATTAGTTTTTCTAAACATAATCTCTTGTAAAGAGAAAAGGGCATAACACTCACTCCTGCTCCAAGATCACATAAAGCAGTCCTAACATAATTATTCTTTATGGAACAAGGAATGGTGGGTATACCTGGATCACCAAGCTTCTCAGGAATCTTGCCACTAAATGAGTAGTTAGCAAGCATAGTATATATTGCTTCATTAGGAACTTTTCTTTTATTAGTAACAATATCTTTCATATATCTCGAATAAGGAGGTAACTTAATAGCATCAGTCAAAGGAATTTGAAGAAAAAGAGGTTTCATCCACTCACAAAACTTATTGTAATGCTCTTCTTCTTTGGTTTTGAGAGACATACCTGGAAAGGGCATAGGTTTCTGTACCCATGGTTCTCGTTCCTTCCCATGTCTTCTTGTGATGAAGTCTTCTCTAGTGTATTTCTTGCGTTTGTCGGGTGCTTCCTCTTCTCGAGCCTCGAGTGGATCATTCTTTTCACCATTCTTTCTAGGCTCAGCACCGTCTTCAGCCTCAGCATCGGAAGTAGATATACTATTTGGATCATTGAAATTGTCAGCTTCTTTGTGTTTTTTCTTCTTTGGAGAGCTAAGAATTTCTTCTTCCTGGATTTGAGAATCTTGCTCGATTCTCTTAGGATGCCCCTCTGGGTAGAGAGGATCTTGAGTGCTAGTTCCCCCTCGGGTTTTAATCCCGAAGGCCTGTATATCCTGTTTGGCATTATTAGCAAGCAAATCTTTTTGCACATTAGAAATTTGATCAAGCTGAGTTTGAACCATATGAAAATGCTTCACAAGAAATTTAACATCATTAACTGTTCTACCTAGAACTTCAAGCAAACTTTTTATAGCAAGGGAATTATCATGCAACTGACTTTGTATCCTCTCATTAAAGTGCTTCTGCTTCATAATAAAATTATCAAGCTCATCTAAACATTGATCAGGAGGCTTACTGATACGTCCAAAATTCATCACTATTTTATATTGTAATTTCATCCTATTCATTGATATATTCCACTTTAAAGTATTGTTCTTATGTTTTTTGGCTTGTTTTACACAGTATACAACTTTCCGGTGCCGAAGCAGCAGAACCAGAATTCAGCGGTGAAAAGTGGACACCAAGTTGCTGAATCAGATCAAGTCCAAATGTGATGAAAATTTACGGGGAGTGTTTTTATGAAAATTGACTCGGGATCACCGAGGATGGAGGTGAGGGGACCCACCAGGAAGCCAGAAGGGTGCTTGGCGCGGCCCCCTCCTGGCCGCGCCAGGCACCCTCCTGGATGCCTGGTGGCCCCCCTCGGTGCCCCCTCTCTCCTATAAGACCCCCCTGGGGTAGAAACCCTAAATAGAGAAGAGTTTCCGTGTTTCGCCGCCACCACGGGGTGGAAACCTATAGAGGAGAAAAGCCATCTCCGGAGGGCAGATTCCGCCGGGGAGATCACCTCCCGGAAGGGGAGATCGTCGCCATCATCATCATCATTGTCACAGGCATCATCGAGATCATCATCAACATCATCCCCAACATCAGCACCATCTCCATCTCCATCCCATCTCATATCACAGTTGCAACTTGTGTTGTAATCCGTACTGTCTATCCTCTCTACTTTGTTTGTGTTGATTACTACTTTGTGGTGAATGCTTTTGAGTTTTGTTGGAGAAATATCATTGTGTCCAGATTCTTTGCCACCCATCTATCACCTCTGATCATGATCTCTTTTATGTCTTGTGAGTAGTTACTTTAGTTCTTGAGAACATGGTAGAAGTCTAGTTGTTAGTAGTCAGATGATGTTGAAGTGTTATGTGTTGTTTGATACCTAAGGATGTGTTGTTATTTCTCTAGTGGTGTTATGTGAGTCGAACACTTAACACATCACCTTTCATGGGCCTAGAGGAATACATTGTGCACAAAGGATGCTTATGGTGGGTTGCCGGAGTGACAGAAACCTGAACCCCAGTTCGCACACTTTTGCACAAGGGAGTTATGGATCCTTGATCGTAATGCTATGGTTAGGCTTATGCCTTAATTACTACCTTGTATGTGCGGATGCTTGCAAGGTGTGTAATCATAAGAGTACACTTATCTTAGTCTAGAAGGTGTACTAGCATTGATCCACCCACCAACACTTATCAACACAATACATATTACTTGGCGGAGTATGGTGAAAGTAACTTGGCTATCTCTCCCATGTGTTCTCGAGAAGGCTTTAGCTTTTATAAGTTTAGTTCCTAGGCTTATCCTTGTGAAAGGATTGGGCCACTTTCTACTCCTCAGTTAACCGTTTTACTTTGCTTGTCTTTTACTTTTCTGTTGCTTAAACCAAAAACCCCTAAATATTTACTTTTGAGTGTGTGCAACCTTTCCTTATCTAGTGTCACTTATCAGCACCTTCTGATCCTCGTTGGGTTCGACACTCTTATTTATCGAAAAGCTACAATTGATCCCCTAGACTTGTGGGTTATCAAGAATCATTTATTGGCGTGGTTAACAGGGGAGGCAATCCCACTAAACCTATTAACTTCACCGCCATCAACGATCTTTTCTGGCGCCGTTGTCGGGGAGTATATCGCTATTGGTAAGTGAAGCCGGTAAGGAAACCTTTATTTGCTGTTGTTACCTTCAGTCCTTATGGACTCTTCTACTGTTGGTTCTTTGCTGGTAAGGAGCCGCCCCACGACTGTGGTGGTCACTCCTACCCCTAGTGAAATTGTGCACTATAAAATACCAACTGGTATTATTGATTATGTCTTGGCTAATCGTTATACAGGAGAAGGACATCCGGGAGAACACCTGCTATATTTATCACAATTATGTTCTTTATTTAAGCTTGCAGGTGTAACAATGGAGTTCGTCATGAAGAAACTATTCTCCGTATCACTCAAAGATAAAGCTTCAGATTGGTATAAGCTACTCGATAACTCTGATCTTCTTGAATGGCCAGAGCTTATGTCTCTCTTTTATGCAAAGTTTTATCCTCTTCGTGAAATTCACCAAGACAGGAACTACATCTACAACTTTTGGTCTAGCGACGGAGAGAGCATCGCTCAAGCTTGGGGGAGACTGAAGTCCCTGATGCTCAAATGCCCAAACCATGAGCTCCCCAAGGAGATAATACTTACAAATTTTTATGCCAGGATTTCTCGTCAGGACAGGGAGATGTTGGATGCCTCCTCTAGCGGGGTATTACAGACCAGAAGTATGGAAGAAAAATGGGATCTTATAGAAAGGATCCAGAAGAACATTGAAGACTGGGAAATTGAAAAAGGTGTTGAACCCGCTATAAACTATGAGCATGACTACATTGAGAGTTATGTGAAGACTGATTACTTTAATACCTTTTGCTCTAAAATTGTTCTTGATTCCCAGCTAATGGTTGACTTTTGCAAGGACTTTGCTTCTCATATTGATTCTTCTAAGAAGAAGGAGAGTCAACATCATAAACCTTTCAAGGAGTCACCTATTGAGATTAATGTTACTGATCCTGTTTTACCTGCAGTTGTGTATGAACAACCTCCTTATCCCTCAAGGATAAAGGAGCACTCTTTTGTTACAGGTATTCTAAACATAAACGAAAGGACCACTGACGAACCTGAGGACATGATCAAGGTCAAGCCTCAAGTCGCAATGGTCAAGGATCTGGTAACCAGTGATATTGAAGAATCCACTATTATTTTTTGTGCTGTTTCCACTAACATTGTCACAACCAAGAACAAAGGCCCAATTTCAGGTACACCAGTTGTATCTGTCGAAATAGGATATCATAATTACTATGGGCTATGTGATTTGGGATCTAGCGTCAGCGCTATTCCCTTCACACTTTATCAAGAGATCATGCACGAGATTCAGCCGTGTGATATCGAGGACATTGATGTCACGATTCATCTTGCAAATAAACAAACCATCTCTCCAGTTGGGATTGTGAGAGATGTTGAAGTACTCTGTGGGAAGGTAAAATATCCTACTGAATTTCTTGTACTTGGTTCAGTGCAAGATAGTTTTTGCCCTATTATCTTTGGTAGGCCCTTCCTCAGCACTTGTGGAGCTATAATAGATTGCAAGAAAGGTAAAGTTTCTATTGAATTCAACGGTGAGCCGTATGAATTTAATTTTTCTAAATTTTCTAAGCAGCCTCGTGGTACTGACTTGTCAAGTAATGACAAAATTATTGAAGAAATTGCTTCTATTGCTATTCCTCCTGATGATACTTTGCAGCAATTTATGGAAGACCACGAGAATGACATACATATGCATGAGAGGGATGAACTAGAAGACATATTTTTAAGACAAACTCCTATCCTGAAGCACAACCTCCCAGTTGAACCTTTAGGAATCCTCTCGCAACCAAAAGAAGACCCGGTGTTTGATCTAAGCCCACTACCCGATATGCTCAAGTATGCTTATTTAGATGAAAAGAAAGTATATCATGTTATTATCAATTCTAACCTTTCAGGGTATGAAGAAGAGCGATTATTGGAGACACTCCGCAGACACCGATGTGCTATTGGCTATACTCTTGATGATCTAAAGGGCATTAGTCCATCCATTTGCCAACATACTATCAATCTCGAGCCCGATGCTAAACCAGTTGTTGATCATCAACGACGGTTGAACCCAAGGATGAAGGACGTGGTTAGGACGGAGGTTCTCAAACTTCTAGCCGCAGGTATCATCTATCCTATAGCTGATAGTAAGTGGGTAAGTCCCGTTCATTGTGTTCCTAAGAAAGGAGGTATGACTATTGTTCCTAATGATAAAAATGAACCAATACCTCAGAGGACTATTATTGGATATAGAATGTGTATTGATTTTAGGAAGTTGAACAAGGACACTAGGAAGGACCACTATCCTCTGCCCTTTATTGATCAGATGCTCGAGCGGCTGTCTAAAAACACCCACTTCTGCTATCTTGATGGGTATTCTGGCTTCTCCCAGATTCACGTTAACACCGTGGATCAAGAGAAGACCACCTTTACGTGTCCTTACGGTACTTATGCTTATAGGCATATGCCTTTTGGTTTGTGTAATGCACCTGCTACTTTTCAGAGGTGTATGTCTGCAATATTTCATGGTTTCTGTGAGGAGATTGTAGAAGTTTTCATGGACGACTTTTCCTTCTATGGAAACTCCTTTGACCATTGTCTCCACAATCTTAATAAAGTTTTGAAGAGATGTGAAGAAACGAATTTGGTGCTCAATTGGGAGGAGTGCCATTTCATGATTAACGAAGGGATAGTTCTTGGACACAAGATTTCCGAAAGGGGAATTGAAGTGGACAAGGAAAAAATTGAAGCTATTGAAAGGATGCCCTATCCAAGGGACATCAAAGGTATTCGTAGTTTTCTAGGTCATGCTGGTTTCTATAGAAGATTTATCAAGGACTTTTCTAAGACCTCGAGACCCCTTACCAATCTTCTCCAGAAGGATTCTCCTTTTGTATTTGATGAAGATTGTAAGGAAGATTTTAAAGTTCTTAAGAAAGCCTTGATAACCGCTCGTATAGTACAACCACCTGACTTGAATTTCCCCTTTGAAATTATGTATGATGCTAGTGATTTTGCTGTTGGAGCTGTTTTAGGACAAAGGGTTGACAAGAAGCTGATTGTCATCCACTATGCCAGCAAGACACTTGATAGTGCTCAAAAGAATTATGCTACTACCGAGAAGGAATTCTTGGCAGTGCATTTTTCTTGTGATAAGTTTAGGCAGTATATTGTTGATTTTAAAGTTATTATTCATACTGACCATGCTGCCGTTAAGTATCTTATGCATAAAAAGGACGCCAACCCAAGACTCATTAGATGGGTACTCCTTCTTCAAGAATTTGATTTGCAGATTGTCGATAGAAAAGGAGAAGAAAATCCGGTGGCGGATAATCTTTCAAGGATGGAAGATACCCCGCACGATCCTATTCCAGTCAACGACAGTTTCCCAAATGAATAACTTGCTGTTGTAAAAGTACAATCTCATTCCGACCCTTGGTTTGCAGATTATGCTAATTTTATCGTTGCAAAGTTTTTGCCTCCAGGTTTTACATTTTAGCAGAGGAAGAAATTCTTCACGGATTTGAGGCACTACTTTTGGGATGATCCACATCTTTACAAAGAAGGTGCGTACGGGATCGTAAGAAGGTGTATACCGGAGCACGAGCAGCAGGACATTCTTCGACAATGTCACGATAGTACCTATGGAGGACATCATGCCGGTGAAAGGACCGCACATAAAGTTATGTGTTGTTTGATACTTAAGTTGTGTTGTTATTTCTCTAGTGGTGTTATGTGAGTCGAATACTTAACACATCACCTTTCATGGGCCTAGAGGAATACATTGTGCACAAAGGATGCTTATGGTGGGTTGCCAGAGTGACAGAAACCTGAACCCCAGTTCGCACACTTTTGCACAAGGGAGTTATGGATCCTTGATCGTAATGCTGTGGTTAGGCTTATGCCTTAATTACTACCTTGTATGTGCGGATGCTTGCAAGGTGTGTAATCATAAGAGTACACTTATCTTAGTCTAGAAGGTGTACTAGCATTGATCCACCCACCAACACTTATCAACACAATACATATTACTTGGCGGAGTATGGTGAAAGTAACTTGGCTATCTCTCCCATGTGTTCTCGAGAACGCTTTAGCTTTTATAAGTTTAGTTCCTAGGCTTATCCTTGTGAAAGGATTGGGCCACTTGCTACTCCTCAGTTAACCGTTTTACTTTGCTTGTCTTTTACTTTTCTGTTGCTTAAACCAAAAACCCCTAAATATTTACTTTTGAGTGTGTGCAACCTTTCCTTATCAAGTGTCACATATCAACACCTTCTGCTCCTCGTTGGGTTCGACACTCTTATTTATCTAAAAGCTACAATTGATCCCCTAGACTTTTGGGTTATCAAGAATCGTTTATTTCCGCGGTTAATAGGGGAGGCAATCCCACTAAACCTATTAACTTCACCGCCGTCACTTACCATGAGCAATGTCACTTGCATTGAAATCTAAAAGAGAGTGTACCTCTACCATAGAGGATGAGTGGTAGGCTCAGACAACTTCTCAATGGGGGGTAGATTCTTCACGTCTTTAGTTTTAATACCCTTCTCTTTAATAGAATTCTTTGATTCTTGCATGTCTTCGGGGCTTAGGACAAGCATGCCCCTCTTCTTTGGTGGTGGAGGTGGTTCAGGGACGTACCAATATTCGTGGTTTTTGGCAATCTTGCCCATTAATTCTTCTGCATCGTCCGGTGTTCTTTTCCTGAAAACATAACCAACACAACCATCCAAGTAGGATCTAGATTCATCAGTTAGATCAGCATAAAATATATCAATTTATTCATTATTAGGGACTCCATGTCCCGGTCTAGCCTGGATCAGACTGCAATACATCCCCCAAGCTTTAGGGAGATTCTCATCCTGTAACTGTGCGAAGTTGTAAATTTTTCGTAAAGCAGCATGTTGCATATGAGTTGGAAAATACTTATCAACAAAAGACTGAGCTAAGTCTTGAGGAATCCTAATAGAACCACATGGTAGTGCATCGTACCATGCTTTAGCACTTTCCTTTAAAGAGAAAGAAAAAAGATTAGTAACATAGAAGTTTCGTATCTTCTCATCAGTAGTAAACAAACCACCCAACTCAGTGAGTTTGGTCAGGTGTGCAATAGCATCATCATTTTCTCTGCCATAAAAGGGGTCAGCTTCAACCATAGATATAAGTGAAAGATCAACAGAGAAATTATAATCCGGATCATTGATGCTTATAGGAGACGTAGCAAAAATAGGATCAGGTACGGTCTTGTTCTTCAAAGAATGTTTCTTACCCTTGGGGTCTTATTTCTCCGGATCATTGATGCTTATAGGAGACGTAGCAAAAATAGGATCAGGTACGGTCTTGTTCTTGAAAGAATGTTTCTGACCCTTGGGGTCTTATTTCTTACCCACAGCGGATAAATTGCAGCAGGTAAAATACTTCAAGTAGACTTGTGAATAAAGCTATGCTCCCCGGCAACGGCGCCAGAAAACAGGCTTGATAACCCACAACTGCATGGGATCGAGATAGTCTTCGCGGGTAAGATAACCCAATTTATTGATTCGACTCAAGGGGAGCCAAAGAATATCCACAAGCTAGTGGAGTTGTCAGTTCCACCGCACCTGAGATACACTTACTTGCAACAAGATATTAATAGCGACTGCGATAATAGTAGTAGCGACGATAGCAACAGTAATAATAACAGCAAAAGTAAACAACTAGTAACCAGCAGAATTGAAACACTGTAGGCTAGGGAGATGGATGGTTGGGCGCTGCATGGATAAGACACATCATGTAATCAACTTGGGGCAAGGCACACAGAAAAGCAAAGATCATCTAGGCTTAAATCAAACATCAAGCATGTATCCCACAGGTAGTTGTACGTGCTTGCAATAAGAACTTGCACAACATCTTTTGTCCTACCATCCCGCTACGAACGCCAAAAGGAACTTATAGTCCATACCCTTTGGTGTCCCAAGCTGTCACCTTTGGGATCGCCGGTTCCGGACCATAACAGGTGCAATCAACTCATAGATAGGATCAAGAACACAAATATATTCATGAAAACATAAAGGGTTCAGATCTGAAATCATGGCACTCGGGCCCAAAGTGACAAGCATTAAGAACAACAAGTTGAAGCAAAGATGATAAACACCAATCTAGATGAAAGGCAACATGCCCCCAACAATCTGATAAACTATTACATGATATAACTCATCCAATCCCTACCATCCCCTTTGCCTACAGCAGGGAATTACTCACACATGGATGGAGAAATCATGGAGGGAGGATGGAGTGGTGATGACGATGAAGATGGCGATGATCTCCCCTCTCCGGAGGCCAAAACAGCCTCCAGATTAGCCCTCCCGGAGAAGAACGGAGGGTGGCGGCGGCTCCGCGATGAGGATTGGGAAAACGACTTCTGTTTCGGGGTTTTCCCGTCACGGGAATAAATAGGAGTCCTGGTAGGGCACCAGAGGAGGGGGAGGCCCCCAGGCGGCCAGAGGGCGCGGCCCCACCCCTGGACGTGCCAGGGGGGCGCCTGGGTCCCCCAGGACTCCCCTCTAGTCCCACTTTTGGCATTTGGTTCCTTCGGGTGCGTGGATTTTCTGGTATTTTTCTGGGAATTTTCTGGGACGTCCAAAAATCCATTTTCCTGCGCACAATAAAACCATACAGACAGCTCTGCTGAAAACAACGTTATTCTGGGTTAGTTTTGTCCAAATCATGCAAGAATGAGGGAAAAACAATAGAAAAAGTGTTTGGAAAAGTAGATATGTTTGAGACGTATCAGGAACTGGGCTGGCTGTAGATTTAATTTTCTTTTCTATCTCTACAAGAAAATTACGTTAAAAAAATCTCTACTGGAAATTATATTGGCTAAAAAAATAGTTCTTTTTAAATCACTCGAATATACAGAAAATTATTAATAATAATATATAGTACATAAAACAATTATCTCAACCCCAAATAAAATAATTAAAAAAAATATTTTCATAATTTTATGCCGGGCCTTATGAATATTCCCTAAAATTAATTTTGGTTATAAATAGTTCTCAAAAATATTTTTAAACTCCAAAAGTTTCAGGTCCTAATGAAAATTCAAATAAAATAAGCAACACAAACAAGTTATAATTAATTATATTTAAATTATTAACATTCCAAATTTAGATAATTTTGGATGCTACACCGGATTATTTTAGCTCAAATCATGCAAGAATAAGGGCAAACAAATAGCAAGAGTGTTTGGAAAAGTAGATACGTTTGAGACGTATCAACTCCCCCAAGCTTAGCCTATTGCTTGTCCTCAAGCAATTCAGTTCAAGGAACTGGACGCGACAAAGAAAACTTTGACAAACTCTTTTGCTTCATAAAATGTATATAAGCCGGTACTACGAAAGGAGTTTAGCAAGTATCAAAACAATGCTATGAGGACAATGCACGAAGCAATCCTTCTTTCAAGTGACCAATCACAAACAACCTAAAGTGAATAATATGCTGCCGAAAATCAAGACAAGATCACAATGCACATAGCCTGAACATATCAGAGTGGTATCTCGCTAGCCTCCATGAGTGAAGCAAAACATAAATGCAGAAACTCCTCCGGAGTTTTAAAGGAGACTAGAACTAAGAATTTAAGACTAGCAATATAACAAGCATGCATAAGACAATGTAATACTTTAAGACATTGCATGTTACACTAAGAATGACAATTATGCTCTCAATAGTTGGTGTTTTGAAGAAAGAAGGTGAGACTCTCAAACCGTGGATTTTTGATGGCAAGATTGAAAACCCGTGAAAGGAAGCAAAGACTAAACATGTGCCAGATCTCTTGGTTTTGAAAACAGAGACAAAATTCTTTTTTTGAGAAGTGCAACATTCCAGTCAATGGTGAACGGTAAAGGTCTCTCAATATCTCCTATGCCAACCATATTAATGATTTTTTCTTACACTTTTTCCCTTATCCATAAATCCCTTGATGGTCTACGGAACCTTTTATTTTGCCTCAAGTATGGAAGGAGGGTATCGTGTATCGTTCCACCTATCATTAGCAACATTTGGTCCATTTCATTCCATCATCAAGTATGGGGGAAGGTGTAACTCTTTTTTTTGACTAGTTAAAACCTTCGTCAAAATATTTTTAGCATGGTAGATACTGATTTTCCCTCACCGCACCATGAGCTTGTACAGTTACAGAAGGGAAGCTTTTGAATAAATTTCGAGATGACACAAGAAAGTCTAAGTTAGGAGTGGCCGGTAAATACCACATATTGGAAGGTATGGTGGAATCAAGTGGAATAACTGGTTTGAAAAGGAGTTTGGATACACAAGAAGAATTCCGCTTAGTGTGAGAGAAGGCTAGCAAAGGACTCGGAAGCGACCAACTAGAGAGCAATAATTGTCATAATCATGCAGAGTGACAAAGCAACATTGAACTGGGCATGAAAGTGATATGACTATTCTGAAATAAAAAGGTCATCAAGGCATGATAGACATTATAATCATAAACATGTGTGAACATGTGCCAAGTCAATCCAAGAATTCTCCGAAGGGAAATACCACTTCAATAGGCCAAACCATGAGTAATGCAATGCATGTAAATCATTCCAACAACATAATATGCACCCTAGCTTTTTGAGATCAGCCACAAAGAAAGCATGAACACTGGGAAAGCATTGTAAACATAGCACGATGTCGCTACATGCTAGTCTCTATATCATAAGTACATGCATATGTACAAAAGTAGAAACATAAAGAGTTCATACCGGTTTTCCTTGTTTCCTCCTTTTCGTCGATGTTCGTCATTACTTCCTTGTCACTTGCACGACCAAACGTGGGAAATATAATCAAATGCGATCACGGGCTCGAGCTGAACTTCTAAAACAAAGCAAACTAAAGAGAGAAAGGAAATCTTTTTGTTTTTTTTTCAAAGGATAAATAAAAGAAAAGAAAAGAGAAATCTTTTTTTTGTTTTTTCAAAATAAAGAAGAAAAGAAGAACGGGAAAAACTTCAAAAAAGATCAAAGAAAATAAAATAAAAACGGATAATACAATGGAAAGGTGAGAAGGGCACGTACTCTGTAACAGCCCAGATTTTCAAAAATTAAAAATTTTGTTTCCTGCGTGAATTGGTTGATTGTCTGATTTGTTTGTGGTGTTTGCGTCCCCGATTTATCGATCGGCGATTATTTCCCCCCTCTTATCTCGTACCGGACGGAGACCGACCATTGCCACCCGGACACTCGACCTTTGCCACACTGGGTTTCACCCGATCACCGTCGCAAAAACCAGCACAAGACCAGCCGTCGCCAACGGAACGAAAACCCCGGTTAATTAGTAAACGAGATATTTTTATAGCGAACCGAAAATTGTTCTCGGAGTGGTTCCAGAGCGAGGTGAACGCCGCCGACTCGACGCGCTGATCGCGCAGTTCAAAGTTTTACCCGAATCGGAGGTCCTGCGGACCCCCGGCGGTCAGGCATGTAAATACCGCGCCCGCGAGAGAGAAACCGGGGATATTTTTGCAAACTGCCAGCCACGTGGGATAAAATAGACCACCATCCCACTTAGGGATTCCCCTTTTTCTTTTTCTTCTGTTTATTGTTTTTCATTTTTTTCCTGTTGCGTTAGTGGGCTCGGCCCAGTACTAGTTCTCGCCCAGTGCGATGTTTAATTATATTGTGCTCCCCCTGCTAGGCCCGTTAGCCTCTGTTTCGGCCCGATAGGAAATTATTATTTTCTGGACTAATAAAATGGCAAGATAATATTGTATTTTTGCAACGCTTATATCTTTTTAACTGTAGCTCGGATGGAGACGCTTTCTACATGAAAGTTGCTCCGTTTTTCGCACAGATTAATAAAACGTGCTCTTTTTCCATGTTTGAATTTGTTTACATGTTGTTTTACTGCTAATACAACCTTGCCATTGTACAATGTAATCTGCCATAACTTTTTAACCGTTGCTCCGATTAAAATGTTTCTTATATATAACTTGACTAGAATTGCGTGTAGATCTTGATTGTGCTGCTCTTGCTTGCTAATAAAAATAATAAAATATTGTTTAGGGCAAAACAGTACCAAACGTTATAATTTTTGTGGGGTAAATAGTGATAAGCATGTTTAGGAGTTTGCCCCACTTAAAATAACTAGGTTAGATAGCTTACTTATGATTCAACTTTTTTCATGATTGTGTGATATGCCATGCTTGGGTGAGATGCCATGTTAACAACCTTTTCTCATCTTGTGTAGCTAAACAACTTGAACCTTTGTAAATGTGCGGTATCATCGTGTGTGACGAATACTCCACTTAACCTGTTAGTAACCGCTCTCGACGATAGATGCGATACCGTAGTGTGTTGTATCGTGTTGCTTTCTTGTTGATGATTGCTCGTGATTTCTTCGTAGTAATAGATGCTTAATCGTCGATTGCTTTCCAGTGTTTCCTCCCTGTGTGCTCCCGCGGTTATTCTCGGAGACGATGCGAGCTCGCGATTGCCTACACCTTCGGAACCCGACTTATCAACAGGAAAGGACTATACATTACTTATGATCCATTCTATTATAACCAGCGGTTTGCATTATAGTCTAGGATATGTTGGATGTTTGATCCTACCACATGTTTACAGACTCTCTTAAACCGATAGAGCCGTGTGCCCTCCCAGCAAACCATGTACTGCTATGTTACTATTGCTCGTTGCTCAGCCCCTGCTTAGTATGTGTTAGACCAAGTATGTGATCAGAGGGGGAGGGGGTGAATGATCACTTCAAAATTTTGCATAAAACTATGAAGTGAAGCATAACTCAGCAACCGAAAGGATTCAACAGAAAGGTAAACATTGAAGCAGAACATGATTGACGCAAAACATAGCGAATCAAAAGCATCGAATCAATTGCATCGAAGCGGATCACTGAAGCATTTTATAAACTGAATGTGAGTGCGGAAAGTAAAACAAACTCTTGACTCGGCGATGTTTGTTCGACCAGTTCACACTCTGCAAAGTGCTACGTCTGGTTGGAGGGACTTGTGATTGAACACAGGAGCTAACCTCAATCCGTCCGTTTCTCCAGTGCACCAATCTCCTTGAGCTTGGTCAGTTCTTCACTCGTGGTTGATTATTGATGAAATCACCGAAACCTTTGACAAACTGGACTTCGAGGCGACAATAACTCTTCGCTCTCTGAAGAACAACTCTCTAACCGTCTAGGAGAATTGCAGTTCTCCAAGATAAAAAGGCTAGAAAACTTCTTACTAAGTCATAATGAATCAACTTAGATCAATAGGACTTATGCTTCTGTGGATGGGTTTTTGATAGGCTTCGATGGGGTTTCTCCCTCTCTCTCCTCTGTAGGGAATCAATCTTGGAGCAGCCACCGGCCAATGAGGGCTGGGGTGGCGTATTTATATGTGGCAATCCCTGGGTGCGAAATGACTGAAGTGACCCGATGTGACAGCTTGACACCTGTCCCCAACGGTCATATTTCCAATCAAAGCGCAACTTTACTTGCGGTCCAAGTAAAGCTGACTCACGGACTTGGTTCTGCTTCAGGAGCCGAAAGAACAAAGTCTTCGCTGGTGAAGCATTACCTAGCTCACATGAGATTTCTTCAACTCTGGCTACTCACTGGTTTCATTCGATCTGAGTCTTTTCATCAAAACCTTCGGAGTACATTTACTAAACCCCTCTTGATAGTACGGTTTTTCCTACGACTCAAAGAAGTGAAAAAGAACTACGCAAAAACAACTAAGCCTTGCGCCATCTTGGTCATCTTCTTCGATAAGACGTGCTTTAGAATTCCTTATCTTTTTAGGGGTCGACATCCGTGATGAGCTTCACTCCAGAGGATGTGCTTCGATAAAAGAGTAAATCTTAGTTGAAGCTTTATCACCAACTTATAACTTCAGGAACCTAACCATCTGTTTCACACTAGAAAACGTGTTAGTTCCTCTACTGTTTTGACCAACAATATCCAAAACTCATGAGGGTATAACTTTGCTCTTAAAATCTCCCCCTTTTTGGACTATTGTTGACAAAACAGGCATCGATAAAAGATATGGAATTTTAGTTTGAGTTGAGAGCAAACTCTAAGATATGAAGCTTATGACTCCCCCTGAATGCAAGCATTGAAGATTTGTATAATCGAAGAGAATGCTTGTTGAAGAATATCATCAATGGGAAGCCTAACATATATCTTAGTGAATCAATTGCATACAAATATAGTTTGTCTTGAAGAATATGCAATCATCCAATGACCTGTGAACTTAAGGAAAATAAACACCTGCAAGATAAAATATAGGAAGGCAACTTGCAAGCACGGGGTTATTAACATATACAATGAAGCAGTTCACAACCGAAGTAAAACGTTAAGATACAACCCAATCAAAATGGATGGAATGTTTGTCGAATCTTAACACATGCAAAAGATCGAGTCAAAACCCAAAACCCTGCAGCGAGTCTAAACTCAATCGATGCTACTTTCTCCCCCTTTTTGTCAAGAATTGGGCAAAAGGTTGAGAGGCAGATCGAGAGTATTTACGCGTCAGCTGCAACCCTGGGACCCTGCGGAATGTCTTCGCCTGACGAAGAAGCATCTCCAGAAGTTTCGCCTTCGGTCGAAGCCGGTGACTCTTCCTCGTCGAAGTCCATCGGCGCTTGAAGCAAGTCAAGGTCGCTGTCGTCGAGAGGATCGTCTTCGTGCTTCGATGTGTGAGAGTCTTCATCAAAGAAAGTATCGGGGCGAATCTGTTCGGCAGAGTTGACAAATAATACTTCATCGATCTTGTCCAGCGAAGGGATCTTGGGGTTGGGGCGGTCGACCGTATCATCTCTGGAGAAGTAACGTTGAAGATGTGGATACTCTTTGAAAATACGATCGGCTTCGAGTTTCTTCACTGAGTTGAATTTCCTTAGGCCTTTCCAAGAATGACGCTTCAACACCTTCAAGTATTGGTTGTTGTTCAAGGCAATGTTTCCAACTCTGTTTATCTCATCAGATAGATGTTGCATCTGGCGCTGATTTCCTTCGATGAAGTTTTCAAGCAGCTGTTGGTTTCGAATAGCAACTTCAAAGTGGTACACTTCTTTCTGATAACGCTTCGACATATTGCGTTCATTGACGTGCTGTCTGACTCCAACATATGTTGCAAATGGGTCATTTGGCCGCCTGAAGATATACATTGTATCGCGGACCGGAGGGAAGAACAGCTTCGGGTGATGCTTCGCAGTGTAATCTTCGCTGCGTCCATGGTTGCAAATGGCTTGCAGCCAAGGAGCATATGGCTTCAGTTGATTTACCAATTCAGCAGCTTGTACCATGTATCGAAGAAAACAATCCTCGAAGTCAAACACATGTCCATGGGTGAGCTTCATTAAAGCATGACGAGTAGGATAGAGAATGTTTGATTATTCATTCGCAGAACTGAGAGGCATCAGTGAGTTTGACAAGATATAGAACCATTCCTTCGAGATGAACACCAAATGCTTCGGGCGAATGTTTTCTGGCATGTGATCTCCAGTGACTTCGGGATCCAATAGGGATGCGAATTCAACTTCAGTGGGATCTGGCAACATGTGAACCTTTGCAATATCTCCAGTGTGTCTTGGAATGTTTACTATATCCATGAATTCATCGGTGTGCATCCTAAACACTTTCCCTTGAATCATCCATTCAAGAATCCATGTGCTAGTATCTTCTGGAGTTCCAGAGACATATAGTGTGGCATAGAATTGCTTCACTAGCTCTGAATTGAATGGAGTTTCCATAGCGAATAGTCCAGTCAAGTTCTGTGCTTCGATAGTTTCCATGATGTTTTGGAAGCACGTTGCAGAAGCTAGACTATGCATATCCAAGTACTTGTGTCTGAAGAGAACACCTTTCTGACAGTAAAGCTTCATGTACAGGATTTGCTGTTCCGCTGTCCAGAATCTAAGATCATCAGCTGTCCTTGGTGAATCACATGGACTAGTGCCAAAGAATCGAAGCTTCCTGCGATGAACTTCAATATCGAATTCAGGACCATGCCTTGAAGAAGATCCTTCTCCCAGGAAAATGGGAAAAGTCTCTCTGGGATAGAGAGAATCCAGCTGTGTGTCTTGAGCAGGAATGCAATGCCTTCGTGCATCTATGAGTCGCCTTGGCGGTTGAGTTACAATGGCCAACTCATTTGCGAGGGCTTCAGCTTCGACTTCCGCATCTGCATTGGCTTCAGCATTAGCAGCTTGATCTTGGGCTTCGCCTTGTTTGTCTTTAGACTCCTCAGCAGAGTGAGCTGAAGAGTAATCCTTTTCAGGAATGTCTTGAGGGGGTGGAGAAGATTCTGGCGAAAAATTGTCTTGAGCGGATGGTTGTGGAGCAGGTTGAGGCGGAGGAGGAGTTTGAGCACGGGGTGTAACGACTTCGGGGGCAGATGGCTTCGATGTGGGTTTGCCAAGCTTGATGATTCTGCATCGAGGAGGCGATGCCTTTCTAGGGGCCTTCTTGGCCGGATGAGAGCTCACCTCATCAGCTTCTTCAGTGTCAGCAATGAGACGCCGCTTCCTTTGTTGCAATATAGGAAGTGGTGAAGCTAATTGCTTGAGCATGGCTTCGCGCTTCTTTGAGTCAAGAGCCATGACAGAAGCATTGTGAGTCTTGCAACATTCTTCAATGGCAGACTTTAACTTGTTTTGAAAGACTTGAATATTTTGCTTCGTTTGTTCATTAACAGTAGCAATTTTCTTCGAAGCAGCTATGGCTTTGGTCTTGAAATCCTCATCAGACTCATCATCTGCTTTCTTCTTGAATTTCAGAATCTTAGCAGTTTCTGATCTGTCCCTTGAATGCAAATCTCTCAGCTGATTGTTCAAAGTTTCGAGCATGGCTGAAAGATTGGTGAAATGTAGATATTCCCAATATCCACAGCTTGGGGATTTACAGCTTCGGCAAGCTTACAGTATGCCTGGTTCAGACCCAGACAATCCCAAAGTTCACCTTCCCTAGCATCTGGGAAGTTGTGCTCACTATGCTCAGCTTCATCATGGGCTTCGGGGACAGGAGCTGCGACTGGCTTCGGGGGAAGGTTCTTCGGTGCCATGTCCACAACGGCTTCCTTTTGAGCGGCCCTTGTAGCTTTCTCAGCTTTCTTCGTGCGAAGAATATCCAACTGAGCTTGGCGTTTAGCTTCAGCTTCGCTAAGCTGTTTGGCTTCGGCGGCAGCCTTAGCCTCTTGTGCTTTAGCTTCAGCTAGCTTGCTCTTCGCTTCAGCTTGCTGGTTTGCCTCGGCCAGCTCCTTCCTTTGCTTGTCAAGTTCAGCAGCTTCTCTATCAGCTTTCTCTTTCTCTTTGGCTTCTTTTTCAGCCTTAGCTTTGGCTTGAGCTTCAGCATGCAAACGTTCAGCTTCGATACGGTCTCTCTTCCGCAATTCAGCTTCTGACAGCTTCTTTGTGCCCACCTGGGCATAAGTCTGACAAGGCTTAGCCACAGTTGCCTTTGGCTTCGGAGCTTTAGTATGCTCAGAAGCTTTGACTTCGGGCACAGCTGTAGGCTTAGCCACAGGCTTTGCCTTCGGGTCATGCCGTTCCTTGGTCCTCTGCTCGGCTGGAACTGGATGGTGGGGAGGCTTGGAGGACATGGGTGCCTCGACCACCAAGTTCGTCAAGTCTATGTTCCTCTTGGGAGCAGGAGGTGCTGTTGGTTCTTGAATCTTAACACCTTTAGGAGCAGTTGGCTTCGCTCCAGCCTTCTTCTTCAGAGGCATCCGAATCAGTTTCTTCTTTGGACTTGGGGGAATGGGTGAGTGCTCTGACTCATCATCTGCTTCATCAGCAGGATCTTCATCGATCGAGTCTTCAAGCGGAGCAGCTGCTTCAGCTTCGTCATCTGCTTCGTGTTCAACCTCCTCTTCTGAAGCAGGAGGGGGTGAATCACTCAGCTTCCGAAGCTTTCGCCTCTTCTTAGGCTTCGATGGTTCGGCTTCATCAAGCCCTGCAGCAGCAAGAGCTTTTGCCTTTTTCTCGTCTCGGATCCTCTTCTTCTCAGCCAGAAAAGCAAGCCTCTCTTGCTCTTCAGGATAATCATCCGGGGTCTTGAGTGAATTCGGGTGCGGGACAGCCGGAGGCTTCGGGTAGTACTTCTTCCGGTTTGCTACAGTGTACTGAGCGCACATAGCGGTGGTGTACCGATAAGGTGGGCTGAAGGCAAATTGCATTGCCCACTTCCAAGATGGAACGCTTTTGAACTTGTACCACCAAATAGCCCAATATCGACGAATCCTTTGCAGTCGAATCTTCCTATCATGATCTGTCTCTTCTGGAGGGGTGTCATAGCCCATCTTGAGGCGAATGGCTTCGGGTATGCCTCGGGCATTATGCACTTCCTTCGTTTTGCCTCCTTTGCCCTTTTGCTTTGGTGGCTCAGGGTAATTCTCGAGTCCATCAACAATGGGAGACTCATTTCCCATAACAGCCTCTTCGTCAGACATCCTGTGAACAGAATCATAGAAAAGAGGGAAACAGGGAGAGGGAATAAATAAGCACAGGCAAAGGTTTCGACCAAAAAACAAATCAATTTTGACAGGAGCTCAGATCAATCTAATATTGGATGCAACTCTGATTATGAATTCGGCTAGAACCAGTTCGAGAACAAGACCTAACCCAATCCAAAACACAGACGAAATCGAGTCTTAAGCACTGACCTGAGAGAAAAATGGGACTACTTTGGATTCTAAGAACAGCTTTCCCAAGGAGCAAGAAACCGCACGGATCAAACAGCCCTATAAAGGAAGTCAAAAAACCTAACAAAACTTAGATCCAAACCCTAGATGAAGAACACAGAGAACACGATTGGATCCAAGATGCTGTGCGTACCCTAACTTGGTGACGCAAGGCGGCTACGGCGATGGGGAGCGGAGAAGTGCTCTGCATCGACGAGGAGTGTCCACGGCGGCGGCGTTCAGGCAGTGAAACGGCGACGGCGACGACGGAGACGAGAGCTCTGCGGATGCTCGAGGTGGGAGACGGAGAAGTCGGAGAGAATGAGCGTGGGGTGAACCGTTTCGGTGGGGAGATGCCTTAAATAGGCCTGACATGGAGCGGTTACCAGATCAGATCGAACGGTGTCCAGCGACTGACTCTTCCGATTCAACGGCTCAGATGAAGTGGCGTATCGCGAGCGAATCTCAACGACCCGAACAAGACGGGGACTCAACGGCCGAAGAATAAGTCTTGACCGAGAGCAAAAACTTCGATAAAGTTGGAAGCATTTGATTCGGAACTCAATGACGTTTCAATTTGTGCTTAACATTCAAGATAGAAAAGATTGGGAGTGAAACAGAATGGAGGGTTAGGGTCCGAAACTTATCACTTCGAAGAACAACATCGAAGCTAAAAGTGATAAGCATAGGGGACAAAGGAAACGAATAAATAAAACAAACTAAACACAGAAAAGAAAGCAAATGGCAAACGAAGCTAAACTTGGACGAAGAAAAACTCAAGCGAAACAAATAAAGCACAACGAAGGTGATTATATACAGTGAAAAGTTTTGATCTTACTGAACATTGTGTGAGTCTAAGATGTTTAGCTCACATCTCAATGCACAAAACCTTTTCTCGTCCAATGGCTTCGTGAATATGTCTGCCAATTGATCTTCAGTTCTTACATGGCTAATCTCAATGTCTTCGCGCTGAACATGATCTCGAAGAAAATGATGACGAATATCAATATGCTTCATTCGAGAGTGTTGCACAGGATTGTGAGCAATCTTGATAGCACTCTCATTGTAACAAAGCAGAGGGATTTTCTTCACAAATATACCATAATCTTTCAGCGTCTGCTTAAGCCAAAGTATTTGAGTGCAGCATGAGCCAGCAGCAATGTATTCAGCTTCAGCAGTAGATATTGAGACACAGTTCTGTTTCTTCGAAGCCCAACACACAAGAGATCTACCAATAAAATGACAAGTGCCTGAGGTAGATTTCCTGTCAACCCTATCACCAGCCCAGTCTGAATCAGAATATCCAATCAAATCAAACTGAGTACCCTTGGGATACCAAAGTCCCAACGAAGGTGTATGTGCTAGATATCGAAGAATTCGCTTCACAGCAATATGATGCGATTTCTTCAGATTCGCCTGAAAACGAGCAGAAATACAAACTGATAGCATGATGTCAGGTCTAGATGCACATAAGTATAAGAGTGAACCTATCATAGACCGAAACTTTTTCTGATCGAAGGGTTTCCCTTTCTCATCTGCATCAAGAAAACCATTAGTAGGCATGGGAGTTCTAATGGTCTTGCATTCAGCAAGATCAAACTTCTTCAGGCAATCCTTCAGGTATTTCTCTTGTGAAATAAAGGTGCCATTCTTCTGTTGTCGAATCTGAAGTCCAAGGAAAAACTTCAATTCTCCCATCATAGACATCTCATATTTCTTCGACATCATCCTTGCGAATTCTTCGCTGATTTCAGTGTTAGTACAGCCAAAAATAATATCATCTACATAGATCTGACACACAAATAGATCATTGTTATATGATCGAGAGAAAAGAGTGGGGTCAGTTGTTCCTGGTTTGAAACCTTTCTTCATGAGGAAATCCTTCAATGTTTCATACCAAGCACGAGGTGCTTGCTTCAGTCCATACAAAGCTTTGTGAAGCCTGTACACCATATCAGGATTCTTCGAGTCTTCAAAACCTGGAGGCTGCATAACATACACTTCTTCTTCGATTTCACCATTAAGAAAAGCACTCTTGACATCCATTTGATATAGAAATATATTTTTGTGGTTAGCAAAAGCAAGCATGACACGAATGGATTCGAGACGGGCTACTGGAGCATAGGTTTCACCAAAGTCAATGCCTTCGATTTGGGTGTAACCTTGTGCTACCAATCTAGCCTTATTTCTTACCACAATACCGTCTTCATCTTGCTTGTTGCGAAATATCCACTTGGTGCCAATAACGTTGTGCTTCGTGGGATCTGGCCTTTTAACAAGTGACCAGACCTTGTTCCTTTCAAATTGGTGAAGTTCTTCCATCATAGCCAATAACCAATCAGGGTCCTTCTTGGCTTCATCATATTTTGAAGGCTCTAGCATGGAAACAAAAGAAATGTTTCCACAGAAGTTAGCCAAACGAGTACGAGAACGTGTAGAGGGGCGACCTGGTTGATTGACATCTTCAAGGATCGAATCCACATCAACTCTTCTTCGAACTCGTGATAACGTAGTATCATTTGCTTCAGGATCTGCATCAGCTTCGGGTTCAGCTTCAGCATTTCCTTCGTTCCCTTGTCCTTCTTCGTCCTGTTCATCATTTGCTTCAGGATGGTGATCTCCAGCGCCCCAGGCTATGTGTGGGAACATTGGACCATCATCATCCCTTACATCTTGACGTTGATTGGCTTCAACAGGGCGAATCTCACCAATAGCCATGGACCTTATTACTTCATCAAGAGGAGGTTCATCTAGATCATGAGGCAAATGCTCCTTTTGAGAGCCATTAGTTTCATCAAACCTTACATTCACAGTTTCCATAACTTTCCCAAAGTGAGAGTTATAGACTCTGTAAGTGCGAGAGTTTGAGCCATAACCTAAAAGAAAACCTTCATGTGCCTTAGGGGAAAATTTGGAGCTGTGATTCATATCTCTAATAAAGCATGGAGCACCAAATACCCTAAGATATGAGACATTTGGTTTGTTACCAGTGATAAGCTCATGTGAAGTCTTCTTCAAGAATTTGTGAAGGTAAACCTTGTTGATGATGTGACATGCAGTGTTGATTGCTTCGGCCCAGAACCTAAATGGAGTCTTGTATTCAGCAAGCATAGTTCTGGCCATCTCAATAAGAGTTCTATTCTTCCTTTCAACTACACCATTCTGTTGAGGTGTATAAGCAGCAGAGAACTCATGAGAAAATCCATAATCATCAAGAAAGTCTTCAATATTTGTATTTTTGAACTCAGTTCCATTGTCACTTCGGATATGCTTCAGAGATAATTCATATTCTGTTTGAGCTCTCTTAGCGAATGACTTGAAGATTTCAACCACTTTGCTCTTGTCATCCAAAAAGAAAACCCAAGTATAACGAGAGAAGTCATCAACAATAACTAGACCATATTTGTTTCCTCCCAGACTTGCATAATTTTGAGGACCAAAAAGATCCATATGAAGCAATTCAAGAGGACGAGTGGTGGTCATGATAGTCTTCGCTGAATGATGTTTCTTCGTAATTTTACCAGCTTCGCAAGCACTGCAGATACGATCCTTATCGAATTTTACTTCGGTAAGACCTATAACATGATTCTTCTTCACTAAGTTATGAAGATTTCTCATCCCTGCATGACCAAGTCTTCGATGCCATAACCAACCAGATGAAGCTTTTGCCATTAAGCAAGTGGAAACAGCAGGGCCCGAAGAAAAGTCAACAATGTATAGATCTCCCTTTCGGTAACCCTCGAAGACAAACGTATAGTCATCCTGTGAAAAGACAACACAACGCGAAGCAGAAAACAAAACAAGCATACCCATATCGCATAACTTTGAAATAGACATAAGTTTATATCCAAGAGATTGGACTAACATAACCTTGTCAATGTGCTTATCCTTCGATATGGCAATCTTACCGAAACCTAACACTTTACCTTTGTTGTAATCACCGAAGGTAATGTACTTCAGAGAAGATTGAGATAGTTTTTCTTCGGTGAATAACTCCTTGTCTCCGGTCATATGATTTGTACAACCACTATCCATGACCCATTCGGATCCACCGGAGACATAGCCCTGCAGAAGAATTAGTTCTTCTTAACCACCCACAAACGAGAAGGTGACTGAGAATATGTTGAAGCACTGGTCGAAGCAATATTAAATCGAACAGGAGTGTATTGCTTCGGTGAACCATCAAGCACACCATAAATGTAAGTCCTATGCGAATGGTTAGTATAAGTATGAGCATATGCAATCTTAGTATGATTATTATGAGGACGATACGTATGGCGACCAGTACGATAGTATTGCTTCTGTGGAACATTTGATTCGGTTACCAATGGATCATTTCTTGTCTCAAGAGAGTAGAAATGATTCGGTGGTACCGAAGACTTTCCCTGCATAGAATGGTTAGCAGGAAATTTTTCCACAAGTGCTTTCTGCACCCATATCTGCCTCTTATAGAATCCATTCTTTGGTGGTGTACCTACATACTCAGCTGAAACTTTTCCCTGTTCATCTTTCATGAGTTTGTAGTCTGAATCAAGTGATTCATCCACAATGACTTTGTTCATTTTGCAGTCGAAACCTGAAAGGTTAGCAATATCAATGGGTTTCTCCTTTGCTAGAACCCAAATAGTCTTAGGATACTGCTCAGGCTCCCAGTATGTGCCATCAGGATTTATCTTTCTCTCAAAACGAACACCTTCATTCCTGGGATTCCTGTGAAGGAGAGCCTTCCTCAGGATATCACAGAGATATTGGTGTCCTTGCACACTTTTGAACATGCCTGTTTCAAATAAGTTTTTCAACCTGAGGAGTTCCTCGGTAACAGCAGGATTTTCCTCATCGGAGGCATTAGTATCATCAATAACAATAGGAGCTTTCCCTTTTGAAATAGTTTTGCTTCGTTCCAAACAATCGAAACAAGGTGATTCAGATTTATCAATTGCTTCAGAACCTTGTTGAGCCATGAGAGAGAGATTGACATTTTCCAATTCTTCATGAGCCTCTGTCAGTTTTTCAAGAGCCACTTTCCTCTAAAGAAATTCATAGGTAAGCTTCTCATAATCAACTGAAAGAAGATCATGCCGAGAGGATAATTCTTCAAACTTCTCCTTCAGAGCAGCATGCTCATTGGTTAAAGTTTGATTCTTCTCAATATCATCGATCAACAACGTTTCTGACTTCTTAATGGTTTTGCTTAGTGAATCAAGTTCATCTTGTTGAATTGAAGCAATTTTAGCAAGTTTAGCATAGCTTATCCTAGTATCACTTTCACATGAGGAATAATCAGAAGTATCATAGTTTGACTTGGATGAAGATACCTTTGCCTTGGCCATGAAGCAATATGCAGGAGTTTCATCTTCACTACTGTTGTTGGTGAAGAATGAGCTCGAAGCATTGACTGAAGCATCTGTTGAAGCAAAGGCCAAACCAGCAACACCATCTAATTCGGACCCTGAAGCAGACCTTGAGTCTTGTTCAGCTTCGGAACCAGAGGCTTCATCTTCAGAGTTCATCTCCTTTCCCAAATAGGCCTTGGCACGGTGAGAGCTGCTTCGACGAGACAAGTGAGTCTTCGATGAAGAACCCTCACGCTTCTTATGATACTTCTTCCTCTTATCATCATCAGAATCTTTCTTATTTTCCCTTCTTGAACTGGGATCATGTTTCTTTGACTCATGACTTCTGGTGGATCTGTAAGGCTTCGATGAAGAGTCTCTGAGTGAATGCTTCGATTTGTTCTCAGCTTCCCACAGAGGGCAATCAGCAATGTAGTGTCCTGGTTTCTTGCACTTATAGCAGCAGTTGTCCTTCGATGGAGAGCTTCTTGAGGATGATCGGTGAGAAGAATGACTTGAGCTTGTTGAAGGATAACTCTTCTTGGGTGAAGAAAAACCTTTCTTCTGAAAGCGATTGAAGCGTCTCATGATCAGTGCTAAATCCTTTCCAAAGCTTGCGGGATCATCCGATTCAACACCTGAAGCAGAACTGACTTCGGGCGAAGAATGACGCGAAGCTTTTGCTTTCAAAGCATGAGATCTCCTTCGAGAACCATTTATGTCACGTTTCTCATCTTCTTCCATTTCAAAGGTAGTGAGTCTCTCAAGAACATCAGCAGCAACAAGACGTCTGTAATCAGTCCTTTCCTTGATCATCAGCACAATGTGATCAAATGAGTCATCTAACGAGCGAAGCAGAGTTCTGACAACTGAGTGAGGAGTTATGTCATCAGCACCGAGGGAAATCAACTCATTTGCAAGAGCTGTGAGTCTGCTGTAAATTGAGTGAACTTTTTCACCCTCGAGTCTTTTGAAGCGATAGAATTTTCTTCGGACTGTGTCAATTCTGGCATCTCTCTGGGTAGAAACACCTTCACCAATCTTTTCAAGATAGTCCCAGACACCTTTGGCCGAAGGAATATTCTTCACTTCATGATACTTTTCTGGTGTCAAGTGATTTGTGATGAACACCCAGACAACAGAATCAAGATCAATCAGTTGAGCTTCTTCAGGAGTGATAGCATCCTTGTCTGTAACTGTAACACCATGTAAGACAACTTTCCATGCAGTTGAATTGATAGACATAATATTCCTCTTCATCTTGTCCTTCCAGTAAGAGTAGTCCTTCCCATTGAATATAGGAATAGGTTCGCCAGAGCGAACTGCTGCGAAAGACATACTTGCAAAACACTCTAGGAGGTTAATCCAAATAAAGAGTGCCTAGCTCTAATACCAATTGTTAGACCAAGTATGTGATCAGAGGGGGAGGGGGTGAATGATCACTTCAAAATTTTGCATAAAACTGTGAAGTGAAGCATAACTCAGCAACCGAAAGGATTCAACAGAAAGGTAAACATTGAAGCAGAACATGATTGACGCAAAACATAGCGAATCAAAAGCATCGAATCAATTGCATCGAAGCGGATCACTGAAGCAATTGATAAACTGAATGTGAGTGCGGAAAGTAAAACAAACTCTTGAATCGGCGATGTTTGTTCGACCAGTTCACACTCTGCAAAGTGCTACGTCTGGTTGGAGGGACTTGTGATTGAACACAGGAGCTAACCTCTCTCCGTCCGTTTCTCCACTGCAACAATCTCCTTGAGCTTGGTCAGTTCTTCACTCGTGGTTGATTATTTAGGAAATCACTGAAACCTTTGACAAACTGGACTTCGAGGCGACAATAACTCTTCGCTCTCTGAAGAACAACTCTCTAACCGTCTAGGAGAATTGCAGTTCTCCAAGATAAAAAGGCTAGCAAACTTCTTCCTAAGTCATAATGAATCAACTCAGATCAATAGGACTTATGCTTCTGTGGATGGGTTTTTTATAGGCTTCGGTGGGGTTACTCTCTCTCTCCTCTGTAGGGAATCAATCTTGGAGCAGCCACCGGCCAATGAGGGCTGGGGTGGCGTATTTATAGGTGGCAATCCCTAGGTGCGAAATGACTGAAGTGACCCGATGTGACAGCTTGACACCTGTCCCCAACGGTCATATTTCCAATCAAAGCGCAACTTTACTTGCGGTCCAAGTAAAGCTGACTCACGGACTTGGTTCTGCTTCAGGAGCCGAAAGAACAAAGTGTTCGCTGGTGAAGCATTACCTAGCTCACATGAGATTTCTTCGACTCTGGCTACTCACTGGTTTGGATTCGATCTGAGTCTTTTCATCAAAACCTTCGGAGTACATTTACTAAACCCCTCTTGATAGTACGGTTTTTCCTATGACTCAAAGAAGTGAAAAAGAACTACGCAAAAACAACTAAGCCTTGCGCCATCTTGGTCATCTTCTTCAATAAGACATGCTTCAGAATTCCTTATCTTTTTAGGGGTCGACATCCGTGATGAGCTTCACTCTAGAGGATGTGCTTCGATAAAAGAGTAAATCTTCGTTGAAGCTTTATCACCAACCTATAACTTCAGGAACCTAACCATCTGTTTCACACTAGAAAACTTGTTAGTTCCTCTACTATTTTGACCAACAATATCCAAAACTCATGAGGGTATAACTTTGCTCTTACAGTATGCATTCTTAGGATGCTACAAATTTTACCTTGTTACTCCTTGGTTTGGGCTATCACATTATTATATTGTTATGGGCAATATGATTATTCTTATAATGTTGACTCTATTCGACGAAAGATGGAAGGTCTAGGCTATCCCACCCCGACGCTTTGTTCCATTCGAGTCACCTAGGACCCGAGTTCTGGGTATTGGTTTTCAGACTGAGCGTGCCTAACCACGTGTGGGATTTTATTGGGTCCCCTTTTCTTACCTACCTAGCTTCAAAAATTTCTTGTGGTGGCCCAAGCTGATTTAACATTTGAAAACCATGCATATATGTCTGTCGGGACGCTCCTAGCAGATATCCTTTAAAATAACTTGGGCCAGCGGAGACTTTTTTTCTCTTGTTGGTCCTCCCCAGGGAGCTAGGGGATAGCCACAATGTTTGGGTAGTTAACCCGACCTCGTCCAGACGGTAGAGGCCAATTCGAGAGCGCGACTGGCTTTTGAGTTGGATGTCGACTCACCGGGGGCCACCCGGATTTGTTCGTTGTTAGCTAGAGGGACCTGTCATTTCGGATCTCTCGGAACTAAATCATAAAATGGTTGCCTATGATGGGTAGCAACTGAGAGAGATGGGCGTGCATGCGGAGCCTTGTAATGGGCAGTTGGTACACCCGTGCAGGGTTAAATCTTTTCGAGAAGCCGTGTCCACAGTTATGGACGACTTCAGACCTACTCCTTGTGCATAGACAACAAAAACTGAAATAATCTTAATAACTTGATCAATGTGTATGTGCCTTGACTGCTTCTTCTTCGTCGGGATGCGAAGAGAAGGACAAGGATAGGATAGGTGTTATGTTTGCGTAAGTAGCTGATAGCAAGACTTGTTGGAGGCGATTCCTCATCGAATGCTTGGCTTCTTATCTTACTCTCTAGATCGTTAGCCACTTCATAAATGCTAGTGCGGCAGCAACCTCACCACTTACCCCATCCTTACCGTTTAATACTAGTTATCCTAGAATGACGAGTGCTGAAGTTCTTGCTAGGTCAGTTGACCACTACAGTTGGATGCTGAGTACTTCTGTACTCATGATACTACCCCCAAACTCTTTTCAGGGTTCTTGATCGACAACAGGTATGGTGATCGATGTTTCACGTGGAGACTCAACGACGACTAGTTAGGCGGATCCCGGCGGAGGGCCTGGACCCGTGTGGTTATGGGGATCGATGATTTTCTCTTTGCCACTAGGCATTTGATTGTCTGTACTCAGACATGTATCTTCCACTGATGTAATGTATTTAAGGCAGTTGTATACCGAATGTATGAGATGTTGTATCCTTGTAGCTGTAATGTTGTGATATCATGTTGGAAATCCGGGGCATATGGCATTGTCATATGTCACGGTGGGACCGATATGTGCTTCATCCCCGGATCTGGATGGCAACATCTAGATCTGGAACAGTACCGCATATTGGGCCTTACAACTTGGTATCAGAGCCTGACCGACCGTAGGATCTCTTCTCTGGCCGAAGTCGAGTCTAGACAAAAACTATGTTGTAGTTACTAGTTAATTATCGGAGAGTAGGAATCTTTTTACTCCTTACCCTTGCTCTGTTCAGGAAAAGTGTCGTAAGTGTTTTTACTCTCGCCTTACCCCCTTCAAACTTTAGGATCTCGAGTGTGTGGAGTTTTGGAACCGTTACAATGCCTTGCTTGCAGCGTATTGTCTCAATTCTGATATTAGGTTTAGGAAGTCCTGTAGTACCTTTAGTTTCTCTGACTCCGGATAACATCTTCGTCGTCTGTTGACTTCATTCCTCTTGCCTAGTATCCTCATGATTTGACTGGGAATGCTTCACTTGATCGTCATTTCTTGATGTCGTTCTTCCTTTTGACAACTGATGTTCTCGTCTTCCGACGTTGCTGTCTCTCTGCGGAAATTTTCTTGACCGAAGTTCGTCGTCGACATGGAGCGGAGTCCCATATTGGTGGTGTTGACGAACGTCGACTCTCTTTTCTCTCCCCCGGAACGTCCAGGATCTCGGGACGAGATCCCTTGTTGGTGGTGTTTGTTGGGAATGTGCCCTAGAGGCAAATAAAATATATTTATTGGCGTATTCCATTAGTTCATAATAAGTTTTATACTGTGCTATAACTGTATTAACCGGAAACATTAATACACGAGTGGTATACAAACAACCAGGTCCCTAGTTAACTCTAGTAAACTAGTCCATTGGACAATTGATGATCAAGGTTTCCTGCTCATGAGATGTGAATAGTCTATTGACAATGGGGTCATGTCACTGGGAGAATGACATGATGGACACACACCCACCAGAAGTGTTGCAATGTGATCCAGTCACATAGTTCAACATAGCGATAACTATAAACGTAGTGACCCGATCCTTAAGATCGTGATGATCATACATAATTGCTATCTACCAGGATGCTTTGAGTGCATTAACCGCTACAATGAAATACGGTAACCATAAAGGTGTATCTTGGGTATTCCGAAGTAGATATGTTGATGAGGATACAAATAGATCAAAACGAGATTTGTCCATCCGAGTGACTGATACGTCCAAAACGTAAATATATTTCTCCTTGCTCCATGCATGTTTTGTGTGATATTGCTATGATCTAGATACACTTTCATACACTTTTGATCATATTTTGACTAACCTATTAACTCGGTGCACCACAGTGCCAGTTCCTGTTTTCTGCTGTTTTTCTATTTTAGTTTTCCCCCATATAAAAAGTGCTCCAAAAATTCGGGAAAAATCAGATAAAAAATCAGCGCAGAAGAACCTTCCGGAAGAACCTGAGTGGGGTCACAGGGCCACCACCAGGGGCCCAGGCGCCCTGGTGGCGCGCCCCAGGGGCTGGCCGCGCTAGGGGGGCGCCTGGACCCCTGGTGGCCCCCCTGGCTGGCCCCCTTCGCCTATATATTCTCCGTGACGAGAAACCCTCGGGGAGAGAACCCTTTTTCGCGATCTCGCCTTCGTTCCGATGCCGCCGCGCTTCCGAGATCGGGAGCACCAGCAGACCTCTTCCCGGCACCCTGCCGGAGGGAGGGCCGACCTCCGGGAGTCTCCTCTCCACCATGGATGCTTCCCAGATGTATCGTGAGTAGTTTCCTTTGGACCATTGTTTCGTGATCACTAGCTATTTGATGTTCTCCTCCCCTCTTTGTTCTTCATGGTTTAGACCTCGTGAGCTGCCCTACATGATCGAGGCACTTTTGTAATCTTTCTGCTGTTTCTATGCCGAGTTTGATGGGATCTGATAGATTATGAGATTATGTTCAGATTGTGATTGATAATATATTTGGTTCTTATCTCTTATATTTTTGTTCCTAAGTAATACTTGCATGTTCTCCGTTGTTGTTTATTGCTTTGGCCAATTACTAGGTAGTAACCCCAAGAGGGAACGTTATGCTCGATTGTGGGTTCATGCCCCCTGATGACACGCTTGAGTGACAGAAACATGAGTCTAGGGGATGTGCTGTTGCCACAAGGGGGAAAACAATGGTACTTGTAACCGCGGTTACAAGGATTGTTTAGTTTACGCAAAGTGCTTTTTAATGCAGTTGTCTATTGCTTTGGGTTTACACTTTGGGAGGGGCTCGCAACTTAATACGAGCGAGATGTTCTGGATAGATATCTCAAGGTGGATGATTAGTAGTAGATGCAGTTGGATTTCGGTCTACTTATTTTGGCGTTCTGCCCATGCTTTTGATCCTCTTCCTTTCTTTTGTAGCATAGTTAGTATTGCGGTGTGTTCATAATCCTGTCAATTGCCCTTATGTAATTTGTTCACCTCGCATAGCAGTTTTATCGTCTTTTGGGAGAGAGACATCACTAGTGAACATCACGTATCCCGGTCCATATCTTCATCACTGTTTCCGCTTTTACTTTTCTGCTTTTACTTTCAGTTGCTATCATTATCCCTTGTGTTTGATCCTTTGTGAACAACAAGACCGGAGAGATTGACAACCTCTCTGAACTTCGTTGGGAACAAAGTTATTTGTGTCTGTGTGCAGGTCCGCGTCAGTTGTGCCGCTGACACCTACTTATCATCTCCGGAGTCCTACTGGAGACAAACCTTGGTATCTTTACTGAGGGAAATTTGCTGACGTGCTACATCACACCTTCCACTTGGGGTTTACCAACGAAGGGCGAGAAATCACTATCATCACCTGGCGCATCAAGAAAAATTTCTGCTCTGAGTTTTTTGATTTGAGTTGCAGAAGTGCCCCGAAAAAATTCTCTACTACCTGCTGTTCTGTTTTTCACAGATTCTGCCACGTTTGGCCTCTCTTCACTTTTGCAAACCTTAAGCTTGCTTTTTCTTTGTAAAAACTTTTTGGTACTCTTGAGAAACAGTAGCTCTTCAAAATATCTTTATGTCCAGTGGGGAAAAATTATTTTATTAAGGGTACTAACCTCTCTAATCAGCTTATGATGAGTTGTGTATGAAGGGAGTTTTCAAGTGTGCGATGGAAGATGATGAAAGAAGATCCAGGAGTGTCAAGCTCCCAAGCTTGGGGATGCCCCCATGCATCCCCAATAAATATTCAAGGAGACTCAAGCGTCTAAGTGTGGGGATGCCCCCGTGCATCCCCTTCTCCATCAACAATCATCAGTTCGTCCTTCGTCTCACTATATTTTTATCACTTCATGCGTTATGTGCTATGCTTGGAGCGTCTCGCTCTTAGGTTTTATTTTTAGTTCTTTAGTTTTGCTTGCTGGTCATAACAAGTTAGACCCCATCTAGAACACATCATAGGAGAACACATCATAGGATTTTTCCTGCTCCAATCTAGAACACATCATAGGATTTTTCTTGCTTATGTTTTTGCTGTTGTGTGTTCTTTATCTTTTCGTAGCTACTGCCATGTTTAGTTTTAGTCTTAGTTTGTCTTTAGCAAGAGCCTTGGCTTTTGTTTAGTTTGTTGCTGGAACTCTCTTTAGTTTTCATGTTTATCCTGTTAAGAGAGTTGGTTGTTGCACTGAGTTGTGTTGTGTCTTGGAAGTAGGTAATTGAGGTTGCTATTTAATTCTAGTAGTAACTTGCAATAGATTTGAGGTATTGATGTGAGTAATGTCTGAACTTTTGGTGTCAAGAGCTTTATCCTATTAGTGATAGGTGTCGTATTTTGGGCAATCCGTGTGTATTTTCAAAACCTACAAAAACTAGTTGAGAACTCTAACTACTAGATGGATCACTAATCTTTGGAGGGATCGAATATTAGAGTACACTCACGTACCATGAGTCGAGGATGCGCAAGGATAACCAAAACCCCATACACTCCTCCTCGGGGTACTTGTCTCTTTGTGAACCTCCTTATTAGATTGAGAGTTACCGATAATAAGTGCATGAGTTCTTCGGACTAATGTAAGTATTGAAAGTTGACACTTCCACCTTCCCATATTTTGCTAGCCTCTCCTGTGCCGTGCATTGCCTTCTTCTCACTCCGAGAGTTGGTGTCCACCTTCGCCGGTACATCGAAACCCTTGGCATGATACGCTCTGTCATCATAAGCCTCCTTATATCTTTCCTCAAAACAGCCACCATACCTACCTAGCAAGGCATTTCCATAGCCTTTCCGAGATATATTGCCATGCAACATCCACCTCTTCATGACTTGATCTTCATGTCATACATGTTCCTGCTACACTGGCAGCGACATACATTGCATACATCATGATAGCTACATCTTCTTTATGATTTCAAGTACCTTGTAAAGTGTGAAAGATCTCGTTTACCTTCTTGTAAAATAGAGTGTTGCCCTTAAGTGAGGAAAAGATCCCAAAGTGGACACAATAAAATATCCCAAAGAGGAAAAATGAGAGTTAAATAGAAAGAGCAATTCAGGCCACAAAAAAATACAAAAAAATAGAAAAAAAGAGAAAAAGAAATAAAAAGAGAGAAAGGGGCAACACAACTATCCTTTTGAGAGATCCACACTAGTACTCCATTTATATCCTTGTACTCCATAGAGATGATCATTATGCATATAGCTATGTGGGGACCTTCACACTATAGAACTTGGCTTGCATATTCCAAGGATGAGCCTCCTAAACGAGCTCTAGGTATTCATGAGCGAGCAAGTTAGATGCACCCCCACTAGTTCCATTGGAGAGCTTCCTAGCTCATATGTGCATCCGTTGCATGGCAATCCCTACTCCTCACATCATATGTATCATTTGGCATCTCTTGCCTATGATTGTCCTCATTGATGTGAGCCTTTCTCATTCTTTTTTGTCTTCCTCGTCCTCCTCCGTACTTCTCTCCTTGCCATCCTAAGTGTCAACTCTCGTGCTTACGCTCATCCATTGCATGCGTGCTCAAAATATTGAAAAAGGAGTGGATCAAATTGACTTGTACCTGGCTAGTGGTCTGGGGACGAGTCAAGATAAGATTCCAGAAAAAGACCAAGTTTGAAACTTTAGTAGATTGAGTTCTCAACAAATAAATATTTTTCTCATATTCCCTATCCCCCTTCTTGCACGCAAACACCATTTGGAGACATTCGAATCACGGACAGCGAGAGCTCTTGCACCTAATGTTCTTTTGTTACTTGTTTCAATGCTAATATAGACTCTTGCATGTTATGACTTGAATTGAGTCTCTAACCTTGATTTCTTTACTTTTCAAAGTTCTTATATCGTTGCTAGCATGTCACCACAGAAATTATGCTGTTATCATTTACCTACTCGAGGACGAGCAGGAATTAAGCTTGGGGATGTTGATACGTCCAAAACGTATCTATAATTTCTGCTTTCTCCATGCATGTTTTGTGTGATATTGCTATGATCTAGATACACTTTCATACACTTTTGATCATATTTGGACTAACCTATTAACTCTGTGCATCACAATGCCAGTTCCTATTTTCTGCTGTTTTTCTATTTCAGTTTTCCCCCATATAAAAATTGCTCCAAAAATTCGGGAAAAATCAGATAAAAAATCAGCGCAGAAGAACCTTCTAGAAGAACCTGAGTGGGGCCAGAGGGCCACCACCAGGGTCCCAGGCGCCCTGGTGGCTCTCCCCAGGGGCTGGCCGCGCCAGGGGGGCGCCTGGACCCCTGGTGGCCCCCCTGGCTGCCCCCCTTCGCCTATATATTCTCCGTGACGAGAAACCCTCGGGGAGAGAACCATTTTTCGCGTTCTCGCCTCCGTTCCGCCGCCGCCGCGCTTCCGAGATCAGGAGCACCAGCAGACCTCTTCCTAGCACCCTGCCGGAGGGAGGGCCGACCTCCGGGAGTCTCCTCTCCACCATGGATGCTTCCCGGATGTATCGTGAGTAGTTTCTTTTGGACCATGGTTCCGTGATCAGTAGCTATGTGATGTTCTCCTCCCCTCTTTGTTCTTCATGGTTTAGACCTCGTGAGCTGCCCTACATGATCGAGGCACTTCTGTAATCTTTCTGATGTTTCTGTGCCGAGTTTGATGGGATCTGATGGATTATGAGATTATGTTCAGATTGTGATTGAGTAATATATTTGGTTCTTATCTCTTATATTTTTGTTCTTAAGTAATACTTGCATGTTCTCCGTTGCTGTTTATTGCTTTGGCCAAGTAGTAGGTAGTAACCCCAAGAGGGAACGTTATGCTCGATTGTGGGTTCATGCCCCCTGATGACACGCTTGAGTGACAGAAACATGAGTCTAGGGGATGTGCTGTTGCCACAAGGGGGAAAACAACGGTGCTTGTAACCGCGGTTACAAGGATTGTTTACTTTATGAAAAGTGCTTTTTAATGCAGTTGTTTGTTGCTTTGGGTTTACACTTTGGGTGGGGCTCGCAACTTAATACCAGCGAGATGTTCTGGATAGATATCTCAAGGTGGATGATTAGTAGTAGATGCAGTTGGATTTCGGTCTACTTATTTTGGCATTCTGCCCATGCTTTTGAGCCTCTTCCTTTCTTTTGTAGCATAGTTAGCATTGCAGTGCGTTCATAATCCTGTCAATTGCCCTTATGTAATTATTTCACCTCGCATAGCAGTTTTATCGTCTTTTGGGAGAGAGACATCACTAGTGAACATCACGTATCCTCGGTGCATATCTTCATGACTGTTTCCACGCTCATTTACTTTTTTGCTTTTACTTTCAGTTGCTATCATTATCCCTTGTATTTGATCCTTTGTGAACAACAAGAACGGAGAGATTGAGAACCTCTCTGAACTTCGTTGGGAACAAAGTTATTTGTGTCTGTGTGGAGGTCCGCGTCAGTTGCGCCGCTGACACCTACTTATCATCTCCGGAGTCCTACTGGAGACAAACCTTGGTATCTTTACTGAGGGATTTTTGTTGTTGTGCTACATCACACCTTCCACTTGGGGTTTACCAACGAAGGGCGAGAAATCACTATCATCACCTCGCGCATCAGTGACAGATAGGTACTCTGGGCCCACTCGGTGATATTACATCATAAAGATTGCGCAATCATGTGACTAGGTCACCGGGTTGTAATATCACGGGAACGAGTAAACATTTTTGTCGGTAATGAGAATGAACTAGGTATATTGGATACCGACGATCAAACCTCGGCAAAAAAAGTACCGTATGACAAAGGGATCAGGACTCAACGTTAGCGGTTCAAATAATGAAGTTAATTTTATGGAAGCGCAGGGGCTCATCAAGGATTGTAACCAGATCTCACATGATGTTCATTGGTCAGAGAGTGTCTGATCATGTCTGCTGTTTCCCGAACCGTAGGGTGTCACGCTTAAGGGTATTCGAGGCAATAAGGATTGATTCGGGATCATCGGTGAAATAAGAGAGAACACCGGAATTGTTCCGGGAGGTGCCGGAAGTTGTTCTGGATATTTTGAAAGGTTCAAAATAATTTTTAAATATGTTTTATTATTTAATTAACAGAATTAAATATTAAAATATGATTAAATATAATAAAAAATGAATTAAAAGGCATATGGGCCTAAAGAGGCCCATTAGGGGAAGGAGGGCGCTCCCCTTGGGCCAAGGCGCCAAGGGAGGGAGCCCACCTCCCCTAGCCGCACCAAAACCCCCCTCCCTAGGGTTTAGTCCCACATTGGAAGGGGAGGGAGGGTGGCACCCCTCCTTGGCCTATATAAGGAGGGTGGGGGTGCCTTTTTTACACACACAATTTCGATTTGAGACAAGTTTCTCAGATCTCTCTTCTCTCTCTTTCTCCCTCCTCGAGTGGACTCCCCTTGTTTGGAGTCTAAACTTGGTTGGGGTTTCTCCACCATACGCACGCCGTTGTGCTGCTGGAATCGGGATTCGAATCCATCTTCTTTCCGCTGCTATTCTGGTTCGGAGCCCGGAGGGAACGTCGGGTACACCGTATGTGTGCAATCCCGGGAGGTGCTACACTTGTGGTGCTCCTTCATCGTTGAGGCCGTGTCACGACGTCTTCACCTAGAACGTTCCGACGGGGACGTAATCCCGTCATCGGTCTTCAAGGACCGGGTGGCCTCAGGAGTCATCGTGGATCTGCGCGGTATCGGGGATTGCCGGTACGACTACATCAACCACGTTCACGCGGGAATGTTTCCTGCTTAACAGACTACATACTGGTATGTGACCAATTCCCTCCGTTACTTGCATCGCCATAGCATAGGTCTTGGGTTCGGGACGCGTAGGTCATGAAAAATTATTGTTTTCTGCCCCGTTCCCCAACAGTGGTATCAGAGCAAGGCAATGCATAGATGTATTGTACGGATATAACACATCTAGTATGTGGGCATCAATTCTCCAATTGTTACCCTCTCAGGTGTACTCGTTTAGCATTGCGGAAATGTCCTGATGAAGCGGCCCCGACTGACCTTACGCGTTTACGCGAGACTGGTTCCACGCTTGACATATGGCTTGTACCATATAAGTGGCTGGGGGGGTGTCTGTCTCTCTAACATTAGCGATGCGAAGACGTTTCCAACGGAGGGCCCCGACAGGGGTGTAATAAAGACAATTGCGGGATTGGTGTTGTGGTTGTATGTTCGTAGGCATATAAACGGTTCTATCTCGAAAGCCCTATCATCCACGTAAAACTTGCAAAAGATAGAGTAGAGGCGTCTAAACTTTAATTTGCAGGGGGGCATCATAGTTAGTATGATTTATACTATAGCATCATGTTTTGCTTGTATTGGATATACGAAGGTAGCATTATAGGATGATCCCTCACTAATCCAACAAAGTGTCCTTCCTTAGTGAAGCACCATCTGGAAAGATCTCCATTATGGAGGCATCGCGTTTCACACGGGTGTCAAACATATTAGCATTCAAATGATATGGGTGGATCAAGCCTAGCATGTCTAGAAACATGGCCTTGCATACGCGGCATATAATCACTAAGGTTATTGTGGCGAGCCTGGCATATGTAGATATGGCCTCGGGACACAGTAATCGAAAGATCGAGCATGAGTCACATGGATGATGTGATTGGCATGATGGCCTACCTTGAGAATATACTGATGGTCGTGTCACACGGGGGAGGTATAGTTCTCAAGGATTGTGTAATCACTTAGAATAAACTATGAGGGATGTTTGTCTGGGTGGGAGTTCTAGAGTTGTTTAAAACATGAACTCCTATTATGAACTTAATCTTCATGTCTTAAAAAATATCATTGTAGATAATGTCATAACCAATGTTTATAACCATGGCTCTTTAGTGTGATGTAGAACTTAAGGAAAATGGGTCTTACTTCATTGATGTGTACCAACACCGTTAGAGACATACTCATTACTAATGACTTGTTAAAACATAATAAGAGAACTGCTAGGAGATACACCGGATAACTCCGTAATTGAGGAAGATGATGATGAGTATCGTATTCACCGTCTCTTATTCAATGACTGTCCGATACACCATAATTCATTTTATGGAATCTGAATTGTGAATGCATGATTAAGACACCAACACGTATGACGTGCTAGGTAATCTTAAAAGCACTAAGTCACAAATCAGAGTAATGGAATATGAGTATATGGACGGGGTTTCTTTCAACCATGGTGGAAGGAACAACCTGCTGAGAAAGTCACTTGGAAAATGTATAAGATACATGAACACCTTGTATACAACTTGGACTACAGAATGACTGGTTACTTTGCGATAACTGGGGAGTTGCATTCGCTTCCTCCCAGCTACAAAGACCGCGTCTAGAATATGTCATGAAGGAGAATCGTTCACCTGTCATGATGTCATGGTTAAAGTTGTGAACTTTAAAGGTAGAACCAATGCAGGAATAATCATTTACGAAGAAAGTATATTTGATACACGGGTTATAAATGTCTTTCCCCACAAAACACTGATTGTGGTTGATTAAGTATTCGATGCTTGAACTCACTGCTGAAAGAGTGGCTTGGAAGGGATGAGGTGACAATGTGTGCTGACGGTAATCAAGATAGTTGATGGTCGGCAACACTCTCCCTCTACATCTATCATTTGATTAGTATATGAATAAATTTATGATCGTTTGAGTGTGAACCTTATTAGTGTGTCTTGCATCTCGCGAAGACAATTATTCATATTAGTGAGAAACAAGTCAGTTGTTCTCCTTTTATAAATGATATCTTTTATGGTCACATTATGGTTATGAATGAGTTATTCTTATATTGATGGTAGTAGTTTGATCATTTATAAGAAATATTGTAATACCAAGAATTATCCAAACTTAGTAATGACACTACCGTTTAAGTGATGATTGGTTTGATGAAGTATTGAGATACTTGATCTCTTGACACATGCAAACCATGCCTCTTTAGGTGAGATGACTGAAACCTCGCATTCTGGTAAAACAGAGTTTGCGATGACTGTTGCATATCATACATAGTGATGTATCATATTTCAGCATGTAGTGAATTTCATTATTTCGTAAAATTCAGATGTGGACTTAGATGATTATGTGTATTCACTAATTTCAGAATGAAGACGGGTACTAAATTAACGAGAAAAAAAGTCTCTACGATTTGATCAAAGAGACAAATGTTTTGAGTTAGCCTTCGGCATACGGACTTGTGTGAAAGTTGTTCCACAAATTACCATGCCTGGAACACTTCAATATTGTTGATGTTCCTGAACATTATGATCATACTCTATTGGATAGTGTATGGTATAAGTTATCTCTTACCGAGTTACGTTATTATTGTTTAGAGTTATTAATTTAATAAGCAAACACTCACTTCAGTATAGGGAACCATCTGATTTCGTGGAAACCAACACTATATAAGTTATGGTGTGTCATGGCTTCTAGGAAAATAATTTATGTGGTAAATTGTCTTTGTAGTGTATCCTTAGTCAACTATGGATGCATCTTCCGCAACTAGAACCAAACAGCAAAACTTGTGTTGCTAAGTTTGGTGTTTGTCAAGAAGTGTTCTTGATGAATGTGTTAATGGAAGAAAGTGAAAGTTCAAACAAGGTAATTTACCTTGCCTCAAGATGTCAAAGTAGCGCAACAGAATGTGTTCCGAAACCAAAGCTCTACAATTGGAGGAGAAAATGATGATAATGATCATGGTGTTTCGGTTGAAACTTTTACTGAACAAAGTAGGATTCAAGAATACATATTTGCCCTTGTGCAAAGTAATATTCATGATTCACTTGTCAAGTTAATGGAACAAGACATACCTACGAACTACGAAGAAGCGATGGTGGACCTAAGTACGAGAAATGACTATGAGTCATGGAATCCTATATTGAGTTACATTTAAGATTACATGAATCTTATCGAGTAAAGAGGTTACTTGATATTCTCAATAACTTCAAGGTTATAAGGAATAAATGTGAACATCAAAGGAAGACATCAAGATTGATTTGTCATGAAGGATGTTTCTGACAAATTCAAAAGGTTGACTTCAATAGTAGCGATGCTTGAGTCAATAGGATTATCACTACGATTGATCCAAATTGTTATCAATACCGTGATTTCCTCAAATCCTGCATTTGAAGAAGGGTTGTAATTGGTACAACGAGAAGGTTTTGGAAAACATATGGATGCTAGTGTCTCGCAACCAGAATTATCGATTTGATGGATGATCAAAGGATTTTGGACTTAGACAAAATATCAAGGAAACATGCATTTTCATGAAACTGAGTGGGATCTGAATAGTATCCTAAACCTAATATGTCGATGACATATTTTGAGTGGGAGCTATGGGAGTATTATCCTGAACTTAATATGTGTGTGACATATTTGAGTGGGAGCTATGTGGATGTTATCCTAGTCTTATATGTGGCTGACATATTTGAGTGGGAGCGTGACAACATTCTCATATATAACATATGGGGAATGAAGTAGTTGGTATTAATGATTATTGAAAATCTTTCATGAATGAAGTTAAGCATTGAAAATCTATTAAGATAGATTAATGCGTTTAATATCATTGAGTCGGAATACTTTCCTGGATAAGATTCTGAAGGAGTTCAGAATGGGACAAGCCAAGAAGGTAGTTCTTACTTGTATATCCAAGAGAAGTATCGAGTTAATCTCAGTACAAGAACAATGGTTAAATGATGGTTAAATAAAAGAAATGGATGTGCTACATCCTCTATGCCTCTGTCATAGGTTCTTTCATATAAAAACCAAAGTTTTGTACTCGACATAATGTGACCCAAGTTCCTAGTAAGAAGAACATGTTGTGATATGATTTATGAGTAAATCATTGAAAAAAGAGTTAAGTTTATCCTTCAGTATCTGGAGAGAACTGAGGATACATCTCTAATTTGTAAAGGATAGTGGACTTGACCATAAATGTTATGCTGGTTCAAGTTCTGACACTAACCTGGAAAATTGAGATATCATACTAATAAATGCCTAAGTTGAAAGAAACATGGTTAGACATCAAAGTTGCATACAATGCACTAAGGATTAAATCTACAATGATATGGCTACTTTAGAAGTGGCAAGAGTTATATTCTGGCTTAAGAAGTTCGACTTCTGACTGAGTGAGTTTCAGTGTGCATGACTATGGGAAAGTCCGCGTGACCCACCGGATGTCATTGCTGAAACACAAACAAACGAAGTCTCACTCTACCGCCGAATATATATATATATATACCTCATCATTATAATGGATAATGAAGTAATGTCAAACTAGGTGACATTAATGATTTTCAAAAGACATACGGATCTGAATGGTACCCAGACCGTTGATACAACCTTTTCCACAAGAAAGCATGATCTATAACCATATATATGATATGGAGTTATGATCCACAGAAAAATGCAACTAGATTATTTGTACTCTAGTGCAAGTGGGAGACTGTTGGGAATGTGCCCTAGAGGCAAATAAAATATGTTTATTGGCGTATTCCATTAGTTCATAATAAGTTTTATACTTTGCTATAACTGTACTAAGCGGAAACATTAATACACGTGTGGTATACAAACAACTAGGTCCCTAGTTAACTCTAGTAAACTAGTCCATTGGGCAATTGATGATCAAGGTTTACTGATCATGAGATGTGAATAGTCTATTGACAATGGGGTCATGTCATTGGGAGAATGACATGATGGACACACACACCCACCAGAAGTGTTGCAATGTGATCCAGTCACATAGTTCAACATTGCAATAACTATAAACGTAGTGACCCGACCCTTAAGACCGTGATGATCATACATAATTGCTATCTACCAGGATGCTTTGAGTGCATTAACCGTTACACTAAAACATGGTAACCATAAAGGTGTATCTTTGGTATTCCGAAGTAGATATGGTGATGAGTATGCAAATAGATCAAAACGAGATTTGTCCATCCGAGTGACGGATAGGTACTCTAGGCCCACTCGGTGATATTACATCATAAAGATTGCGCAATCATGTGACTAGGTCACGGGGTGGTAATATCACGGGAACGAGTAAACATGTACCGTATGACAATGAACTAGGTAAATTGGATACCGACGATCAAACCTCAGACAAACAAAGTACCGTATGACAAAGGGATCTAGACTCAACGTTAACGGTTCAAACGATGAAGTTAATTCGATGGAAGCGCAGGGGCTCATCAAGGATTGTAACCAGATCCCACATGATGGTCATTGGTTAGAGAGTGTCTGATCATGTCTGTTGTTTCCCTAACCTTAGGGGTGTCACGCTTAAGGGTATTCGACGCAATAAGGATTGATTCGGGATCATCGGTGAAATAAGAGAGAACACCGGAATTGTTCCGGGAGGTGCCGGAAGTTGTTCTGGATATTTTGAAAGGCTCTAAATAATGTTTAATAATTTTTAAATATGTTTTATTATTTAATTAACAGAATTGAATATTAAATATAATTAAATATAATTAAAATTGAATTAAAAGGCATATGGGCCTAAAGAGGCCCATTAGGGGAAGGAGGGAGCTCCCCCTTGGGCCAAGGCGCCAAGGGAGGGAGCCCACCTCCCCTAGCCGCACCAAAACCCCCTTCCCTAGGGTTTAGTCCCACATGGGAAGGGGAGGGAGGGTGGCACCTCTCCTTGGCCTATATAAGGAGGGGTGGGGGTGCCTTTTTTACACACACAATTTTGATTTGAGACAAGTTTCTCAGATCTCTCTTCTCTCTCTTTCTCCCTCCTCTAGTGGACTCCCCTTGTTTGGAGTCTCCACTTGGTTGGGGTTTCTCCACCATACGCACGCCGTCCTGCTCCAGGAATCAGGATCCGAATCCATCTTCTTTCCGCTTCTCTTCTGGTTCGGAGCCCGGAGGGAACGTCGGGTACACCGTATGTGGTGCTCCTTCATCATTGAGGCTGTGTCGCGGCGTCTTCACCGACAACGTTCCGACGGGGACGTAATCCCGTCATCGGTCTTCAAGGACCGGGTGGCCTCAGGAGTCATCGTGGATCTGCGCGGCATCGGGGATTGCCGGTACGACTACATCAACCACCTTCACGCGGGAACGTTTCCCGCTTAACGGACTACATACTGGTATGTGACCAATTCCCTCCGTTAGTTGCATCGCCATAGCATAGGTCTTGGGTTCGGGACGCGTAGGTCATGAAAAATTATTGTTTTCTGACCCGTTCCCCAACAGTGTTGTATTGTAACAGCCCAGATTTTCAAACATTCAAATTTTTGTTTTCTTCGTGAATTGGTTGATTGTCTGATTTGTTTGCGGTGTTTGCGTCCCCGATTTATAGATCGGCGATTATTTTCCCCCTCTTATCTCGTACCAGACGGAGACCGACCCTTGCCACCCGGACACTCGACCTTTGAGACACCGGGTTTCACCCGATCACCATCGCAAAAACCAGCACAAGACCAGCCATCGCCAACGGAACGAAAACGCCAGTTAATAAGTAAACGGGGTATTTTTATATCGCACCGGAAAGTTTTCTGGGAGCGGTTCCAGAGCGAGGTGAACGCCGCCGGCTCGACACGCTGATCGCGTAGTTCGAAGTTTAACCCGAATTGGAGGTCCTGCGGAGCCCCGGCGGTCAGGAACATAAACACCGCGCGCGCGAGAGAGAAATCGGGGATGTTTTTGCAAACTGCCAGCCACCTGGGCTATAAATAGACCACTATCCCACTTAGGGTTTCCCCTAAGCCAAATAGGCAGCCACCAGCCCCCAGATCTGAAAAAATAGACCCAATTTTTGCAATTTAGCCTATTTTTGTAGCAAACCCTAGCCCCCCTCGATCTGGACCGTCGGATCGGCGGATCCAATAGCCCAGAGCCGTCCACGTCACAAGATCGGATTCCCCACACCCGAAGGCCTCCACGCCCGAGCCTCTCCTCCCGTGGCCACGCCAGCCACCACCTCCGGCGAGCCGCAGCTCCTCGTCGCGATCCCGCAGGTCCCTCCCGCGCGCGACCCCTTCCTTACCTCCTCCTCTCACCTTTCTCTCTCTCCCCCGCAAAGAATCACGCTGGCGCCGACGCGCCATGGGGCCGCCGCGTCGAGCTCCCGTGCCGCCATGGTCCGGCCACCCGCGCCCGAGGCCGCCACCGGCGCCCCTCCGCCTGGATCCGGCCGCCGCCAAACCCTCTCGTCCGGATCCGCCCTTCACGGCCGCATGCAACCTCCCTGCCATCTCCTTGCCGGGCACCTGCAGCGCCGCCGGCGTCGCAGCCGTGCTCGCTCGGGAGGAGCATGCCGTCGCTGCCGCGAGATGGGCCGCCTCCAGCGCACCTCCCCGGACCAGTACCGCGGCCCAAGGCCACTAGCCACTGCGTGGTCCAACCGGCTCCCTCCACCCAGGGCGCAGCCGTGCTAACCCTCGCCCACGTCGCCTCCTAGGCTCGACCCAGCAAGGTAGAAGCCCCTTTTTCTGTTTCTTCTATTTATTTATTTTTATTTTTTTCCTCTTGCGTTAGTGGACTCGGCCCAGTACTAGTTCTCGCTCAGTGCGATGTTTAATTATATTGTGCTTGCCCTTCTAGGCCCTTTAGCCTCTGTTTCGGCCTGATAGCAAATTATTATTTTCTGGACTAATAAAATTGCAGAATAATATTGTATTTTTGCAACACTTATATCTTTTTAACCGTAGCTCGGATGGAGACGCTTTCTACATGAAAGTTTCTCCGTTATTCATGTCAATTAATAAAATGTGCTCTTTTGCCATGTTTGACTTTGCTTACATGTTGTTTTACTGCTAATTACAACCTTGCCACTGTAAAATGTAATCTGCCATAACTTTTTAACCGTTGCTCCGATTAAAATGTTTCTTATATGTAACTTGACTAGAATTGCGTGTAGATCTTGATTGTGCTGCTCTTGCTTGCTAATAAAAATAATAAAATATTGTTTAGGGTAAAAAAGTACCAAACGTTATAATTTTGGTGTGGTAAATAGTGATAAGCATGTTTAGGAGTTTGCCCCACTTAAACTGACTAGCTTAGATAGCTTACTTATGCTTCACCTTTTGTCATGATTGTGTGATATGCCATGCTTGGGTGAGATGCCATGTCAACAACCTTTTCTCATCTTGTGGAGCTAAGCAACTTGTACCTTTGTAAACGTGCGGTATCGTCGTGTGTGACGAGTACTCCACTTAACCTGTTAGTAACCGCTCTCGACGATAGATGCGATACCGTAGTGTGTTGTATCGTGTTGCTTTCTTGTTGATGATTTCTCGTGATTGCTTCGTAGTAATAGATAATTGCTCGTCGATTGATTTCCAGTGTTTCCTCCCTGTGTTCTCCCGCGGTTACTCTCGAAGACAGTGCGAGCTCGCGATCGCCTACACCTTCGGAACCCGACTTATCAACATGGAAGGACTATACATTACTTATGATCTATTCTATTCTTACCAGTGGTTTGCATTCTAGTCTAGGTTAGGTTTGATGTTTGATCCTACCACATGTTTACAACCTCTCTGTCAAAACCCTCTGTTAGGTAATGTGCTAGGGTTAGCAAGTCTTGCATCATGTTAAAATTTCAAAAGAAATCTTTTAAATAAAAATCAAAAGAAAAATGGGAGATTCATGTTAGATTTTTGAAAAGTCTTATAAATGAGTGTGATCACATATCAAGTGATGTGGGACCAACCCCATGCTCATGGATTTTTCAAATATTCAAACAGTGCCTTGGAATTAATCAAAAAACCCTATTTGATTTAAAGTTCAAATTATTTGAATTTTAAAAATGTTGAAACTTTATAAGTGGCTAGTCCATATTATTATGAGGCCATGTAAAAATTTTCAGCATTTAATAAAATGCCTAGCTATTTATTTTAGCACAACAAAACAAATGTCAGAAAAGAAAACAGAAAAAGAAACAGAAAAACTTACCAGACGCCCAGGCGGAGCCGGCCCATCCAGCCCACCCGGCCCAGAGGGGCAGCAGGGTCTTCTTCCTCGCCCCGCGCCTCCAAGCTGCTCGGTGGAATGCCACCGAGCCAGCCGTGGACGCCACGTCGCCGCCGTGCGCCTTCCAGGCCTCCCCGTGCCATCTAGCCACGCCTGGAGACGTCTCTCCCCCGTCCCGATCCATTCCCCCCTCCAGAGCTTCCTCCTCCTCCTCCCGTGCTCGATTTCGTCGCCGCCCGAGGACCGCCGTGGAGCACGCCGCCGAGTCCACGCAGCCAACGTCGTCCCCGAGCCGTGCCGCCGTGTCCAGGAGAACCGCAGCAGGCGTCTTCGTCGTTCCCCTCAATCAATCGAGCCCGAGCGCCTCAGCAGACGACGCCAGCTTCATCGAGGAGTTGCCGGACCCGCGAGCTCGCCGTCGTCGATTCGCCGCCGTAGAAGCCTCCCCGAGCTTGCTGTTGCTTCTGTTCGATCCGCGGTGAGCTTCTGAGTTTTTCCCCCAAGCTCCTAGCACCCCGTAGCCTCTCTATCCAAATCCGCCATGATAACTGAGCTCCTCGTCGCCATGGTTGAGCTAGAGCTCGCCCTCGTGCTCCTCGCGACACCCCAGTGCGCGCGTTTGACTCGCGGGTGTTCCAGCTTTCGAACGCACGCAAGATCAGCCCAAGCCGTGCACGCTAGCCTCTTCCCCCAACCTCGCCATCGTTCTGCTTCCGCCCAGCACGTCGCCGTCGTCACTCCCGAACTCCCCGTGACCCCCTGATGCCTCCTCTCGACGCGGACGACGACGCTGCCCCCGTTGGTGGTCTCCTCTTCCTCTCCCGTGGCCTCTAGCCGATTCCGGTAAGGGCGCCGCCGTGGCCAGCCCACCGGCGTCAAGCCGCCGGTGGATTATCCCCTAATCACGCGCTAAACCCCCCTGGAGTCGATGACAGGTGGGGCCCTGGACCCCTTAATCCCTCTGTCAGTTTTATCTAAACGGGGATTAACCCCAGACCCACTGACAGGGTTGGCCCACTCGTCAGCCCCCTGCTGACGCCATGCTGTCGCAGTGCTGACGCAGTAAATCTTTTCCAAAATTAGAAATGATTTAAAGAATTCCAGAAAATCCAGAAAATAGCCCAAACTTTGGAAATTCATAGAAAATTCATATTAACTCCAAATTGGACAAATAATATATGAAAAATGACCAGGAGAAAATAAGCTATCCAAATATCCAACTTTCAACTTTGTTTGAATTGATTTTAAATTGGTATCAGTAGCATTTTCTATTTGATTTAAATGGAATTAAATCAAATTCAATTCAAAAGTTTTTGCAACTTGAACCATGGCAACATGCTACATTTCACTTACACATCAGAGGCATATCATACACATTTCAAAATGATTCAAATTGATCAAACAATTTCACATGTAACTTGGCTAAGTTTGAATTCAAATTGGAGTTTGAATTTGCAATTCATTTTGCAATACACTCCATTTAAATGGAATTGCTTCACACATCAAAGCATATATATCAAGTTTCAACCTTCCATCATGTGATTGTGCATTGTATTTACTTTGCTACCTTGTTTGTTGTTTGTCGAGTAGAGGTGGAACCGAAGCAGGAGGCTGCCACCTTCGTTGAAGACCCCGAACCCGAACCTCGTCAGCAAGGCAAGCAAACCCCCATTGATCATGTCGATAAAATCCCACTTCCCTCTCATGTCTCGCTTATGCATTGTTTAGGATGATTACCATGATGCGTTTCTACCGCATAGATGAATTCATTCCTTTGCATGACCTATCATTTTGTCACAGTAGTAAGCAAACCACAATCCTAGCAAATGTAGGAGTTGATTTGATATCATGTGGCCCCTGCAATTGTTACTGCTTATTGCATGCTTAGAGTAATACCATGATGATACTGTTATGTGAGTCGGGATGGTAGTGATCATGATGATGATGGTAGAAAAGTGTTGGTGAATCTACCCCTAATACATGGTGAACGATGAGAGGCTGTGTAGGAGTACATGGTGGGTTGTCTCGTTGAACACCTCCCTAAGTCCGAGTTCTTGTGTGGTGATCCAAGATGAAGAGTACAACCACACATTGGGCTCACTAACCCCTCTCATCTTACTAACTCATCCCTTTCGATGTCCAGATGTCGCAATAGTTCGGAGTTGTGGTAGGTCTGTGGCCTGGCTGCTAAGTGAGAGACCGGCTCACCCGAGACCGGCTTATGCACCACGCACACATCACTTGGGTCCACTTCGGTAAACCGGCCGGGTTCACGATAGTGGTAGCCAACCCAAGTAGGCGGCTTTCTCGGACTAGATCGGCTATGAGGTAACAGTTGTGGTGAGCATCCTTGCTGGCACCCCTTGAATGGTGTCGAGATCAAAGGCGGTAAATGATGATCATGTGTGTGTAGCGGTACACCCCTGCAGGGTTAACAAAACTATTCGAATAGCCGCGTCCGCGGTTATGGACTGCTTGGAAAGCTTAGCTTGATTATTAGATAACTTGAACTGGATACTTCTAAAACACACCAAGATAAGTGTGAGTGCTATGGCGTGCTTTCTCGTGGGGAAGTCGAGGAAGGCACCATAGTGGTGTAATATCTTGGAGAAAGTAGTGGACTCGTGTACGCTTCTTACCTCAAAGTCTGGTACTCGTAGTTCAGGACTAGCCAAGTCAAAGATGGCACTTCTGCAAGTGAAACCCCACCTCCCTTTACCTTGATACATGTGCATGATTAGTATAGCTCCTATGTAAGTCTTGGTGAGTACGACTTTGTACTCACGTTTGCTTAATCTATGTTTTAGATGAAACCACTGACCCCGAAGGTGGCTTCTTCATCGAGCTGGACGACTGAAGATCAAGCTAGTCTAGTCCCAGTCAGACGACTAGTTCCCTCGTGGAGGGCATGTGTTTAAATAAGGCTTCTTAAGACATTTGTTAAACTTGTCTTTACTCAGACATACTTTGCTTCCGCTTGTGTTGTAATGTTGGATCACATGTTTGTGATCTCTGTGTGCACTCTATAAGAGTTATCAATAAAAATGTATACTTTGTAGAGAATTGCAATGATACCTACTGTTCATACAAGGCATGTGTGCTGCGTGTATGTTTATAACATGCATGTCTTTGTATGGGTTTTCGAGACCTTAGTTGTGATCTGGCTGGCGGTCTTTCATACACCAAGTGGCCCTTAGATGTGCGCAGCTTGGGGCATCGCGATGCGATTGCTCGAGACTCCGTCTCGTGCACACTTTGTGGTATGATCGAGCCCGCCCTAGACCCCGACTAAGTGATCGGGCTGGAGTAAGTTTATGTAAGAGTTATGAGATAGTCGATAGTATGGTTGAGGCGACTTGTCTTTGAATATGGGAGTTCACCACCCATATCATTTGACTTTTGTGCGGACGATGAGGACCCATCTCAGTTGATCATCCGGCCTGGATGGGATGCCCCTCACGTACGATGCTCTCCGAGAACGTTCTGTGCTTGGCCTTGTCTGCTTAGACAAGTGGGTACGGTTCTCGGCTCTCCGTATGACTATGTCTTAGCTGGACTTGCATAGGCTAACCGCGGGTCCCGACAGACTTGTTATCAGAACAGGACTGACTGTAGGACTATTAGCCTTGGCCGAAGTCGAGTCTAGCTTGCTATAGTTATATAGTTACTCTGGGTATATAAGGGAACAACGTAAGGCTTCTTTTTTCTCCTTACCCCTTCGTTCTGAGTTCTGAGTCACCCTCATCTTATTCTACGGGAAGATAGGACTAGGCTCTCCTCTGTCTGATTAGAACATCTCGTTGTTTGCTTCCTTGTAGCCGTAGGAAAGTTGTGATCGGTTTGTTAGAGTGGTTATGCTTCCTGATTTCTTACATCGTATGTAAGTGTTGTTTCCATGTTGTAAGAAATTGTCTTTTTCTTGCAATTACAGCCGTTATGCTGTCCGAGTCATTCCAGGTTTATCTCATAATCTGATGCATTTGCAAACTCCTTCTTTCTATTTCAGATGGCAGATCTTCCCCCTCGTCAGATTGTTTGGTTGACGAGGTGCCTCTGTGTGCGTGGCCATCCCGCCACGTTGATCGAGATGATGTCCTATGTGGGATATCGATGGTATCCTGAGTACATCGTTGAGGAGCAGTTCCATGACTTCAACCAGACCCAGTTCCACTGCATTGTCAGGATCTACCTGCACCACGTTGGAGTCACTCAGCCTATCCACTTTGGACATGGCATTGGCATTACCGAGAACATGGCTGTGCAGGATGCTGCATAATCATGTATTACCCTGCTGAGAGAGGAGCACACTATGCTGAGAGAGACCTCATTCCGCTATATCCCTGCTGCACTTCCAGGAGAAGAGGGATATTACACCGGACTCTACTCAGATCACTCTGCAGAAGATCCAGTACTTCAGATGACTGCTAGGTTTGCTAGTGATCGAGATCGTGATGCACGCGCTCTCCGTTTCGAGCTTCACGCCACTCGTGTTCGTCTGTATCGAGCATTGACCCTTTTGGCACCCTTCGTGAGCGTTGGATCGGTTGAGTATGATGCTATCTACCCTGTGAGGACTCAGATGCCTTCTCGAGTTGCTTGGCCCGAGATTGGAGGCATTTTTCCACCCCGTGGTCCTTTGCTTCCACCCTACGTTGGACCTAGGCCCCATCCTTGCCAAATGGATATCAGGGTCCACAGGCCTCCGTGTTTTCCGATGGTCACCTTCAGCTACCGGGATACGCGGGTAACTTTTACGAGGACTACTATGGAGATGGAGATGAGTGAGACCGCTTGTGGTCTTACTTAGTGAGGATGTAGTAGTATCTTAGTATATTGTACGCAAGGTGTCTAAGTTCCAGAGGCTTAGATAAATAATGTATAGGAAGTCAGAGTGCCTCTGAAGGATGTATCATCTTCATCACGTTTGTATTAGCTTGGTGCTTGTACTAAAACGATGTATGGTTTGTATGACAGCTTGTGAATATATGGCTTGTATGCTTTTATCACCATGTTGTCATGATGATTACTTCCTTTGCTCTGTAATCCTTCCAGTACTCAATACCTTGATTAGACTCTTCAAATCAACTCTGTTTGACTTTGGTCTTTCACCTTCAGGATGTCTCAAGGAACCTGTGGCCATCTTGGTCGTAACCAGGGTCGTGGGAATGACAAGGAGGAAGGCAACCTTCCACCCCCACCCACGATGGCTCAGGTTCTGATGGAGGTTGAGAGGAACCGCCGAGACTCTCACCACCTGCTGGAAGTCATTGCTCGCAACACCACTCAGCAGCGCAACGAGTTGGTGTCCCTAAACGACTTCATCCGGCTTCATCCCCCGGTTTTCCGTTACTCCACCGAGCCCCTTGACGCCGATGACTGGCTTCGCAGCATCGAGAGGAAGCTCCAGGCAGGCCATGTTGCAAATGGCGACAAGGTCAGCTATGCCACCTATCACCTTGAAGGTGCAGCTAGCTCTTGGTGGGAGAACTTCATGAATATGCGTCCCGTTGGACCGACTACATCTTGGGATGAATTCTGCACTTCCTTCCGTTAGCACCACATTCCCAAGGGTCTTATGGACCGCAAGCGTGAGGAGTTCTGCAACCTCACCCAAGGCAGAAGTACTGTTGACGAGTTTAGTCGTGAGTTCAACCGACTTGCTCGTTATGCTACTGAAGAAGTCTCCACCGACTCCAAGAAACAAGAAAGGTTCCGACGCGGACTCAATTCTGGACTCCGTCGTGAGCTCAACCTACATGACTTTGCCACATTCCAGGTCCTTGTCAACAAGGCCATCAAGGCAGAGGACATGAACACCCCCAACGACTTTCGCAAACACCCTAGAGACGATGGCTCATCTAGTTCAGGCTCCCAGAAGCGCAAGATCTGGATCCCAAATAGTATGTTCCGCCAGAACAACCCACCGAGGCCATCCTATGTGGCGCCTCGTCCACCAACTCAGTTCCACCCAGCTCCACCAAACAACCCAGCTACACGCACTGTCTTTGGAGCCTGTTACCAATGTGGTCAGGTAGGCCACTACTCTCGTGATTGTTCCCAGAACCAGCTCCAGAATCAGAATGCTCCACCCCGTGCCGGAGGCAACAACAATGGTCGTGGCAAGCCCCCCCAGAAGGTCTACACCGCCAAATCCGCTCCTCCCGCCACTCGTGGACGTGTGAACCAGATTGCCGCCGAAGAGACTGACGACACCACTGACATCATTCTTGGTACGCTCCCAGTCAATTATGTTCCTACTTCCGTTCTTTTCGACCCAGGAGCATCTCATTCATTCATGTCGGAAAGTTATGCACTTCGTCATGAGTTATCCTGTGTTTAATTATCCACCCCCATGATTATTCAAACTCCAGGGTCAAGATGGCAAACTAATAGAGTAGGCCATGGTAATCAAATTGCAATTGAGGGTTTAGTATTCCTTGCTTCACTCATAGCCCTAAAGTCTTCAGATATTGATGTCATCCTTGGCATGGATTGGCTTTCAAGACAGAATGCCTACCTGGATTGCAAAGGCAAATCTATGAAACTCACCCACCCTTCAGGTAAGACCGTCATCTATACCTCACGCAGAACAAGAACCCAAGTGCATTCCTTGAATGTACTTCCCCTTCCCGAACTTGAAGATATTCCGGAGGTTCGTGACTTCCCGCATGTCTTTCCTGAAGAGCTACCGGGCATGCCATCCGACAGATGTGTAGAGTTTATAGTGGATCTTGTACCAGGAACCGCACCAATTTCTAGACGCCCATAAAAAATGGCCCCACGTGAGTTAGCTGAGCTTAAAACCCAACTGGAAGCTTTGTTGGAAAAAGGCTTCATCCGCCCTAGGTCATCGCCATGGGGTTGCCCCGTTCTGTTCGTAACGAAGAAAGATGGAACAGAAAGGATGTGCGTAGACTATCGCCCGCTAAATTTAGCGACGATAAAGAACAAGTACCCATTGCCCAGGATCAATGATCTTTATGATCAACTTGCAGGATCCTTTGTCTTCTCCAAGATGGATTTGAGATTAGGGTATCATCAAATAAAAATCCGAAACGAGGACATTCCCAAAACGGCTTTTACTACTCGTTATGGTCTTTACGAGTACACCGTCATGTCCTTTGATTAACCAATACCCCCGCCACTTTACCACGCATGATGAATTCGATCTTCATGGAGTACTTAGATAAATTTGTTGTGGTTTATCTAGATGATATTCTCATCTACTCGAAGAACGAAGAAGAACATGCCGAACACCTAAGGCAGGTATTGATGAAACTTAGAGAGCATCGCCTGTATGCTAAATTCTCCAAGTGTGAATTTTGGCTACCAGAAGTGACCTACTTAGGCCACGTGATTTCTGCAAAAGGCATTGCTGTGAATCCCGAGAGAGTTCAGGCCGTCCTTGGCTGGACTCCACCTGAATCGGTTAAGCATGTTAGGAGTTTTCTTGGCCTAGCCAGCTATTGCCGTCGCTTCGTCGAGAACTTTTCTAAAGTTGCAAAGCCTCTAACTGAACTCCTAAAGAAAGATAAGAAATTATTATGGACTTCCAAGTGCGAGGAAAGCTTTCAAGAGCTAAAAAGAAGATTGACTTCTGCACCCGTACTTGCACCTCCAGACACCAAAAAGGATTTCGAGATCTATTGTGACGCATCACGGCAAGGGTTAGGATGCATACTTCTGCAGGATCGACATGTGGTAGCTTATGCTTCACGCCAGTTGCGGCCACATGAAGAGAACTATCCTACCCATGACCTTGAACTCGCTGCCGTAGTTCATGCCCTAACAACTTGGCGACATTACCTCCTTGGTAATCGTTGTGAGATCTATTCCGACCACCAAAGCCTCAAATACATTTTCACCCAGCCAGATCTTAATCTCAGGCAAAGACGCTGGATTGAGTTGATAAAAGATTACGACGTAGGAATTTCTTACACCCCAGGCAAAGCCAATGTCATGGCTGATGCACTAAGTCGTAAGTCGTATTGTAACAACCTCATGTTACAACAATATCAACCACTTCTTCATGAGGAATTTCGCAAGCTCAATCTTGAGATTGTTCCTCATGGCTATCTTTCTACCTTGGTGGCGAAACCAACTCTTGAGGATCATATAATAGTTGCCCAAAGGCGTGCACGAGTGTTCGCCGGATCAAGGAGAACATTGTTAGCGGAGTTGCTAAATGTTTCTCCACAGATAGCAAGGGAACGGTATTCTTTGAAAATCGTTTGGTAGTACCTAAGAATAGGGAACTAAGGCAACTCATCCTCAAGGAAGCCCATGACACACCCCTCTCGATTCATCCCGGTAGCACAAAAATGTACCGAGATCTACGCCAGAGATTTTGGTGCACCAGGATGAAGAGAGACATTGCTCAATTTGTTGCCGAATGTGATGTTTGTCGTCGCATTAAGGCAGAACATCAAAGACCTGCTGGTACACTTCACCCTTTGTCTATTCCCGAGTGGAATTGGGACAAAGTCGGTATGGACTTCATCACCGGCTTTCCAAAAAACCAGAAAGGAAACAATGCCATCTTCGTTGTCATAGATAGGCTTTCCAAAGTTGCTCACTTCCTTCCAGTTTGCGAGTCTATAACTGCTAGCCAGTTGGCAGACTTGTACGTCTCTAGAATTGTATCCCTTCATGGTGTTCCTTTGGAAATCAATTCTGATCGCGGTAGCCTTTTCACCTCTAGATTTTGGGGAAGCTTTCAGAATGCTATGGGAACACATCTCTCCTTTAGTACGGCTTTCCATCCTCAGTCTAGCGGTCAAGTCGAAAGGGTTAACCAAATTCTTGAAGACATGCTCAGAGCTTGTGTTATCTCATTCGGAAAGAATTGGGAGAAATCTCTTCCATTTGCCGAATTTTCTTATAACAATAGTTTTCAATCTAGTCTGAACATGGCTCCTTTTGAACTCCTATATGGATGACGATGTCGAACACCTTTAAACTGGTCAGAAACCGGTGAAAGACAATTCTTTGGACCGGACATGATCAAGGAAGCAGAAGAGCAAGTTCGCATTGTTCGTGATCAATTGAAAGCAGCCCCGTCTCGTCAGAAAAGCTACAATGATCATCATCATAGGCAAGAGAGCTACAATCTGGATGAGAAGGCTTACCTTCGGGTTACTCCTCTGAAGGGAACCCAACGTTTCGGTATCGAAGGCAAGTTGGCCCCACGTTACATAGGACCTTTCCACATTCTTGCTAAACGTGGAGAAGTTGCCTACCAACTTGAACTACCCCCGCACCTTTCCAGAGTACATGATGTATTCCATGTGTCCCAACTCAGGCGTTGCTTCAAGGACCCCATCCGCGAAGTCGACCATGAAACGCTTGATCTCCAAGATGACCTTTCTTATCGAGAATACCTCGTTCGTATGCTTGATTCCGCAAAGCGTGTCACTTGTCGTCAGAAGATTAGGTTTCTGAAAGTGCAATGGTCACACCACTCTGAGAGATAAGCTACGTGGGAAAGAGAAGACCGCCTCAGTGCCGAGTATCCCTCCTTCCTCCCGCAGACTTCTGAATCTCGGGACGAGATTCTGTTGAGTGGGGGCGAGTTGTCAGAACCCTCTGTTAGGTAATGTGCTAGGGTTAGCAAGTCTCTTGCATCATGTTAAAATTTCAAAAGAAATCTTTGAAATCAAAATCAAAAGAAAAATAGGAGAAGGAACCCCCCCCAGATGAATTAATTCAAAAGGCCAGATAAAAATCTTCTCCAAAAATTCATGTTAGATTTTTGAAAAGTCTTATAAATGAGTGTGATCACATATCAAGTGATGTGGGACCAACCCCATGCTCATGGATTTTTCAAACAGTGCCTTGGAATTAATCAAAAAACCCTATTTGATTTAAGGTTCAAATTATTTGAATTTGAAAAATGGTTAAACTTTATAAGTGGCTAGTCCATATTATTATGAGGCCATGTAAAATTTTTCAGCATTTAATAAAATGCCTAGCTATTTATTTTAGCACAGCAAAATAAATGTTAGAAAAGAAAACAGAAAAAGAAACAGAAAAACATACCAGATACCCAGGCGGAGCCGGCCCATCCAGCCCACCCGGCCCAGAGGGGTAGCAGGGTCTTCTTCCCCGCCCCGCGCCTCCAAGCTGCTCGGTGGAATGCCACCGAGCCAGCCGTGGACGCCACGTCGCCGCCGAGCGCCTTCCAGGCCTCCCCGTGCCATCTAGCCACGCCTGGAGACGTCTCTCCCCCATCCCGATCCATTCCCCCCTCTAGAGCTTCCTCCTCCTCCTCCCGTGCTCGATTTCGTCGCCGCCCGAGGACCGCCGTGGAGCGCGCCGTCGAGTCCACGCAGCCAACGTCGTCCCCGAGCCGTGCCGCCATGTACAGGAGAACCGCATCAGGCGTCTTCGTCGTTCCCCTCAATCAATCGAGCCCGAGCGCCTCAGCAGACGACGCCAGCTTCATCGAGGAGTCGCCGGACCCGCGAGCTCGCCGTCGTCGATTCACCGTCGTCGATTCGCCGCCGTAGAAGCCTCCCCGAGCTTGCTGTTGCTTCTGTTCGATCCGCGGTGAGCTTCTGAGTTTTTCCCCCAAGCTCCTAGCACCCCGTAGCCCCTCTAGCCAAATCCGCCATGAGAACCGAGCTCCTCGCCGCCATGGTTGAGCTAGAGCTCGCCCTCGTGCTCCTCGTGACACCCCAGTGCACGCGTTTGACTCGCGGGTGTTCCAGCTTTCGAACGCACGCAAGATCAGCCCAAGCCGTGCACGCTAGCCTCTTCCCCCAACCTCGCCGTCGTTCTGCTTCCGCCTAGCACGTCGTCGTCGTCACTCCCGAACTCCCCGTGACCCCCTGATGCCTCCTCTCAACCCGGACGACGACGCTGCCCCCGTTGGTGGTCTCCTCTTCCTCTCCCGTGGCCTCTAGCCGATTCCGGCAAGGGCGCCGCCGTGGCCAGGCCACCGACGTCAAGCCGCCGGTGGATTATCCCCTAATCACGCGCTAAACCCCCCTGGAGTCGATGACAGGTGGGGCCCTGGACCCCTTAATCCCTCTGTCTGTTTAAGCTAAACAGGGATTAACCCCAGACCCACTGACAGGGTTGGCCCACTCGTCAGCCCCCTGCTGACGCCATGCTGGCGCAGTGCTGACGCTGTAAATCTTTTCTAGAAATTAGAAATGATTTAAAGAATTCCAGAAAATCCAGAAAATAGCCCAAACTTTGGAAATTCATAGAAAATTCATATTAACTCCAAATTGGACAAATAATATATGAAAAATGATCAGGAGAAAATAAGCTATCCAAATATCCAACTTTCAACTTTGTTTGAATTGATTTTAAATTGGGATCAGTAGCATTTGCTATTTGATTTAAATGGAATTAAATCAAATTCAATTAAAAAGTTTTTGCAACTTGAACCATGGCAACATGCTACATTCCACTTACACATCAGAGGCATATCATACACATTTCAAAATGATTCAAATTGATCAAACAATGTCACTTGTAAGGATGCTTGGCATATACTCCATTTAAATGGAATTGCCTCACACATCAGAAGCATATACATCAAGTTTCAACTTTCAATCATGTGATTGTGCATTCTACTTATTGTGCTCCCTTGCTTGTTGTTTGTCGAGTAGAGGTGGAACCGGAACAGGAGGCTTCCCCCTTCGTTGAATACCCCGATACCGAACCTCATCAGCAAGGCAAGCAAACCCCCATTGATCATGTCGATAAAATCCCAGTTCCCTCTCATGTCTCGCTTATGCATTGTTTAGGATGATTACCATGATGCGTTTCTACCGCATAGATGAACCCATTCCTTTGCATGACCTATCATTTTGTCACAGTAGTAAGAAAACCACAATCCTAGCAAATGTAGGACTTGATTTGATATCATGTGGCCCCTGCAATTGTTACTGCTTATTGCATGCTTAGAGTAATACCATGATGATACTGTTATGTGAGTCGGGATGGTAGTGATCATGATGATGATGATGGTAGAAAAGTGTTGGTGAATCTACCCCTAATACAAGGTGAACGATGAGAGGCTGTGTAGGATTACACGGTGGGTTGTCTCGTTGAACACCGCCCTAAGTCCGAGTTCTTGTGTGGTGATCCAAGATGAAGAGTACAACCACACATTGGGCTCATTGACCCCTCTCAGCTTACTAACTCATCCCTTTCGATGTCCAGATGTCGCAATAGTTCGGAGTTCTGGTAGGTCTGTGGCCTGGCTGCTAAGTGAGAGACCGGATCACCCGAGACCAGCTTATGCACCACGCACACATCACTTGGGTCCACTTCGGTAAACCGGCCGGGTTCACGATAGTGCTAGCCAACCCAAGTAGGCGGATTTCTCGGACTAGATCGGCTATGAGGTAACAGTTGTGGTGAGCATCCTTGCTGGCACCCCTTGAATGGTGTCGAGATCAAAGGCGGTAAATGATGATCATGTGTGTGTAGCGGTACACCCCTGCAGGGTTAACAAAACTATTCGAATAGCCGCGTCCGCGGTTATGGACTGCTTGGAAAGCTTAGCTTGATTATTAGATAACTTGAACTGGATACTTCTAAAACACACCAAGATAAGTGTGAGTGCTATGGCGTGCTTTCTCGTGGGGAAGTCGAGGAAGGCACCATAGTGGTGTAATTTCTTGGAGAAAGTAGTGGACTCGTGTACGCTTCTTACCTCAAAGTCTGGTACTCGTAGTTCAGGACTAGCCAAGTCAAAGATGGCACTTCTGCAAGTGAAACCCCACCTCCCTTTACCTTGATACATGTGCATGATTAGTATAGCTCCTATGTAAGTCTTGGTGAGTACGACTTTGTACTCACGTTTGCTTAATCTATGTTTTAGATGAAACCACTGACCCCGAAGGTGGCTTCTTCATCGAGCTGGACGACTGAAGATCAAGCTAGTCTAGTCCCAGTCAGACGACTGGTTCCCTCGTGGAGGGCATGTGTTTAAATAAGGCTTCTTAAGCCATTTTTTAAACTTGTATGTACCTAGACATACTTTGCTTCCGCTTGTGTTGTAATGTTGGATCACATGTTTGTGATCTCTGTGTGCACTCTATAAGAGTTATCAATAAAAATGTATACTTTGTAGAGAATTGCAATGATACCTACTGTTCATACAAGGCATGTGTGCTGCGTGTATGTTTATAACATGCATGTCTTTGTATGGGTTTTCGAGACCTTAGTTGTGATCTGGCTGGCGGTCTTTCATACACCAAGTGGCCCTTAGATGTGCGCAGCTTGGGGCATCGCGATGCGATTGCTCGAGACTCCGTCTCGTGCACACTTTATGGTATGATCGAGCCCGCCCTAGACCCCGACTAAGTGATCGGGCTGGAGTAAGTTTATGTAAGAGTTATGAGATAGTCGATAGTATGGTTGAGGCGACTTGTCTTTGAATATGGGAGTTCACCACCCATATCATTGGACTTGTGTGCGGACGATAAGGACCCATCTCAGTTGATCATTCGGCCTGGATGGGATGCCCCTCACGTACGATGCTCTCCGAGAACGTTCTGTGCTTGGCCTTGTCTGCTTAGACAAGTGGGTACGGTTCTCGGCTCTCCATATGACTATGTTTTAACTGGACTTGCATACGCTAACCCCGGGTCCCGACACTCTCTTAAACCGATACATCCATGTCCCCTCCTAGCAAACCATGTACTACTATGTTACTATTGCTCGTTGCTCAACCCCTGCTTAGTATGCATGCTTAGGATGCTACGAATGTTAGCCTGTTACTCCTTGGTTTGGTCTATCACAGTATTATATTGTTATGGATGATATGATTATTCTTATAATGTTGACTATATTCGATGAAAGATGGAAGGTCTAGGCTATCCCGCCCCGACGCTTTGTTCCATTCGAGTCACCTAGGACCCGAGTTCCGGGTATTGGTTTTAAGACTGAGCGTGCCTAACCGCGTGTGGTATTTTATGGGGTCCCCATTTCTTACCACTTCTAGAGAAAAGCCTATACATGGAAATCTTATTCGTGGCGCATATTCAGTGTAATGTGCCACTAGGATGTAATGGGTGGCGCACTGGTTAAAAATGCGCCACCTCTAAGATCTTAGAGGTGGCGCATATTGTGAAATGCTCCACCCATAAGGGTGGGACAGCCCTGGATCCTCTTATATGTGGCGCATTTAGTAAAATGCGCTATCCCTAAGAACCTTATAGGTGGCGCATATTTCTGATGCGCCACCCCTAAGAGCTTATGTGTGGCGCATATTGGAAATGCGCCGCCCCAAAGAGCCTATGGGTGGCGCATACTGGAAATGCACCACCCCTAATATCTTAGAGGTGGCGCATTTCCTATATGCGCCACCACTGACATGCAATATGCGCCACCCCTAAGTGTGGAGCTACCCTTATCTACTCCACTCCACCTACCACCTCTCATTCACTCCACACTCTTCTCAAACTAGATCTACTCTTCTCACCTAGCTCTATTCGGTTTTGTGCTCCTCCCCACCTCATTTCTTCCATTTATCCATCTCATACTTTGCTTGAAATCTACTTTGTTTCATATTAAAGTAAGTGGGCCTCCTCCCCAACTCTTTTCTTCCATTTATCATCCATAATTCCCTTTATTAGCTTGGGGTTTCATGTATATGTGAATCTTGAGTTTGATGTATATGTGAAGTATATATGTGAAGCTTGTGGTGGTTTGAGGTATATCTGAAAGCTTGAGGTGGTTTGATGTATATGTGAAAGCTTGAGGTGGTTTGATGTATATGTGAAGCTTATGGTGGTTTGATGTATATGTGAAGTGTATATGTGAAGCTTATGGTGGTTTGATGTACATGTGAATCTTGAGTTGCCAAAGTTTTGCCAAAATGTTGATTCATTTCCGTTTCGGCAAATTTCTGGCGCACTCTCCACATGCTCCCATGCATTATTAGGGAAGGTCATGAAAAATTTCTCCGGCGACGACCGTGATATATAATTGTGTTGTTCTCTGTGCACGCAGGCAATCATGGTCCGCGAGATGCTGAGCGATATCACTGTGACTAGGTGGATGCAATGTGCGACAAACGACATGCTACGGAATAATAGGACAGATATAAGATGTCCGTGTCGGAGACGCAAACTTCAGTGCGTGACAGAGCCTGATTCCGGAATATTTGAAAGACACCTGAAGCGTAATGGTTTGATGGATGGCTACACATGGTGGATAAGTGATGAAGCTGGTGAGGAGGAGGACGTCAATGCGCCAGTAAATAAGGAAGGGCAACCAGACAACAACGGCGGGCGAGAAGACGAAGAGCATCCCGTACATGATCATGAAGAAAATGCCGAAGCAGATCATGAAGATCAAGATGCCGGACATGAGGATTCAAGCTGGGTGCGGGACCCTCATGTTCAAGAGCTTCTTGTCAAAGAGGCGGTGAACGCAAGAGGTTGTACGAAGGATGCAACGACGGGGATACCCGCTTGAATGTAACACTTGGGGATATGGAGATGAAGGAAAAAACCAAATGGACCGACGAAAGCTTCGATGATAACATGGCATTCAGGCACGATCGTCTTCCGAAGGGCAACACGTGCCCAACTAGTATCGCCGAGGCCAAGAAAGTCCTTGGCCCTCTCGAGCTTCCGCACGTTAAATACCACGTCTGCATAAATGATTGCATGATCTATCGGGGTGAGGACGAAGATAAAACCACATGTTCGGTGTGCGGGGTTAGTCGATACAAGAGAGGGAAGAAAGTTCGTAGAAAAGTGGTATGGTACTTTCCGATCACTTCTCGTCTGCAGAGGTATTTCATAGATCCTGAGGAAGCAAAGCTCATGACCTGGCACGCAGATAGAAAGAAGCTAAAAGAGGATGACCCTTTCCCCTGGATCCGGAAAAGGAGGAAATACTGAGGCACCCTTCAGATGGTAGCCAATGGACTGCGTTGGACCTCGATTACCCAGATTTTGGGAAAGAACCAAGGAACCTCAAGATTGGTGTGAGCGCCGATGGAGTAAATCCGTTTGGCGGCCAGAGCAGCACACACAGTACCTGGCCCGTGTTTGTTGGCGTATACAACCTTCCCCCCCCCAGGTGCATGAAGAAAAAGTACATAACAATGTGTATGCTAGTTCAAGGGCCGAAACAACCAGGTACGGACCTCAATCTATATCTGCAGCAGTTGAAAGAGGAGCTAGAAATGTTATGGAAAGACGGAGTCAATACATGGGACGCCGCGGAAAAATAATATTTCCCAATGAAAGCCGCGGTGATCACGACGGTGCACGACTATCTCAGATACGGATATTTCTCAGGGCAGGTGGTCCAAGGATTCTGTGCATGCGTTAGGTGCATGGATAATACAACGTACCGCCAGCTACCAAAAGATCCCGGATCTTCAAAAACCGTGTTCCAGGGGTCTCAGAGGTGGATTCCCAAGAAACACGCGTGGAGAAAACAGGGACATATGTTTGATGGAAGCGAGGAGCTCCGAGAACCCCCAGCTCGAAGGAGCGACAAAGAAATCGACAACTTGCTGAAAACATGGAAAGAGTGCCCCGTGCCGGGAAAAAAAAGAAGACTCACCCATTGATAAGGGTATGGAAAGCGAGGTCTGTTTTCTGGGATTTGGAATACTGGTACTGGAGTCTCCTCCGCAGTCCACATAGCCTTGATCTCATGCATATCACAAAGAACATGTGCGAGAGCTTGTTTTGCATGCTGCTCAACATGCCGGAGAAGACAAACGACGGGCCAAAAGCAAGGAATGACTTGAAATTTATGGGCATCAGGAGGGAACTTCACCCCCCTAGTGACGATGATGATGAGGCGGAGGAGGAAGAGGATACGGAAACGCAAAACTCTCGCAAACGAAAAAGGGCAACCTAGAAGAAGACCGGTATTGATCACTGCCCCCCGTCATGCTTCACTCTGTGCGAGGAGGAGATCAAGCGATTTATCCATTGCCTCATAGGAGTAAAATTTCCGAACGGCTATGCGGGGAAGATAAGAAGATACCTGGAAGAGGCGAAGCAACGTTTCAGCGGGATGAAATCTCACGAATGTGCCGTGCTGATGACGTAGATTCTCCCGGTTGCGATCCGAGGGATAATGGACGAGCACGTCCGTAAAACGTTGTTTGTCCTTGCAACTTTTTTGACGTCATCTCTCGGAAGTCGATTTGTGCTACACAACTCAAAAGGCTACAGGAGGAGATCGTGCTCATACTATGTGAGCTTGAGATCTATTTCCCGCCCGCGTTCTTCGACATTATGGTGCATCTGCTGATCCATGTCGTGGAGGATATCGTCCAACTCGGGCCTGCGTTTCTGCACAGCATGATGCCGTTCGAAAGGATGAATGGACACATCAAAAAAAACGTTCGTAACAGGTCCCGTCCAGATGGAAGCATAGCGAAGGGCTTTCTAACCGAAGAGTACATCTTTTTTTGCACGAATTATCTCAACACCGAGAACCCTGTTGGTCTGCCCGTCAACAAGCACTTTGGCAGGATCGATGGGTGTGGTCACCAGGAGGGAAGCCGCGCAATGCATGTCAACTTCGAGGGTCGAGGCATCGACTTTGAAAGAGCAAGCCTAGTCACGCTACAAAACATCCAACTCATCGATCCTTGGATAATAAAGCACAAGGATGTAATCAGGAAGAAGTACAGTGACCAGGGCCTGCAGATAACGGACCGAGATCCACGGCTAATCAAAGAGAAAAACTTCGGTTTCATGACTTGGTTCAGGGACGAGCTTCGTGATAATCCCCCGCGAAGGAACGCTTCCGAGGACGAAAAGTTTATATTCACCTTGTCACAGGGTGCCGCACGCAACCTGATGACCTATCAAGCGTATGATATCAACGGCTACACATTGTACACGGAGGAAAAGGACAATAACTGCGATTACCAGAACTCAGGGGTAACGGGGATATTCTACACCGATGACGTCAAGGAAAGATTCTACGGAATGATCGAGGACATATGGGAGCTCGACTACTGTGGAGAGAAGGTGTCGATGTTCCGTGTGAGATGGGCCAAGAGCGTCGTAAAAGAAGACTGGTACTTCAACACCATGATTATACCCGAAGCCAAATCCAAGTCTGCAGGCGCAAACGTCACCGCGAAAAATGAGCCATGGGTACTGGCTAGCCAAGTGGACCAATGCTTCTTCATTACCGACCCATCAAAACCGAGCCGCATTGTAGTGAGGAGAGGCAAAAGAAACATCATCGGAATGGATGGAGTCGCCAACGAGCAAGACTTTGACAAGTACGGCGACCCGAAGATGGAAGATGACTACGCCGCTCAGGATACATACACCACAACCCTACCGAAGAAAGGTCTTCCGTTCAAGAGGAAAAGTGAAGGCGTCACGGGCCTAATTTATTCAACCACGACAAAGAAGGGCAAGAAGAAGACCGTGAGGAAACGCTAGCTAGATAGCTAGTTCTAAATTTATGAAAATCATGTGTAGTTTATGATCACTTTGTGTATGCATGGATTTAATATGCACTTCATAATTTATCAAAGTATTTGGTTCCCCACAAGATCAAATATATCACTCTAAAAAACAAAAGTATGAGGAACTAACAAATAATCATTGTTTATCTAAAAAAATGAGTAAAAAATACTAGTACAATTGCATATGGCAAAATGGAAATTGAAAAAAAAATGGCAGAATTGAAATTGCAATAATAAGTAAGCAAAATAAAAATCCCTTATGGGTGGCGCATTTTGACAGAATGCGCCACCAAGTGGTTCCTTATGCGTGGCGCATTATGTCAAAATGCGCCACCCATAGGAAACCACTTGGTGGCGCATTCTGTCAAAATGCGCCACCCATAGGAAACCACTTGGTGGCACATTCTGGAAAAATGCGCCACCCCTATGCCTTGACCTCCACGGGCCCCTCCCCCTTGCTCGTCACAATCCATTCATCCCCACCCTCTCGAGCTCTAGCTGCCGCCGCACAGGAGCCACCCTAGCCGTCGCCGGAGGACCCGTCGTCGACCACCGAAGCCTCATCACCCCACCGGAGGAGCCCCCTCCCCCACCGCTCCACCGGAGGAGCCCCCACCCCCGCCGCTCCACCGGAGCCGCTGCCTCCGCCTCACTGGAGCCGCCCCCGCGCCACTGGAGGAGCCGCCACGACCTAAGCCGCCACGGTGCCACCGAAGGAGCCCCTACCCCTCTGCCTCGACGTCGCCCCCTGCATCCCCGTCTAGTACTCCGAGAAGGTCTGCCCATCCACCCCTCCCTTCTCCTCTCCTCTCATTCATTCCTTCCCTGTGCAGAGAAAACATGATTGATTATGCATGAGTTTGATTTGGGGGTTGATTGCGTCCACATTGGTTCCATTGGTTTAGATTGCGTGCTCATTGATTCCACTGAATCCTAGTTCTTGTTAAATTGGATTAATGGAACAAACAACATCCCCTGTTCTTCACTTGTGTGCCCCTGTTTTGGATTTTTAGACAAGTTCTAGTGCTAGTGCCACTAAATTCAGAGCTAGTTCCCATGTTCTTCACTTGTGTGCCCCTGTTTTGGATTTTTAGCACAAGAGAATAAATAGAACTCCTAGGTACAAATAGAACACCTAGGTCCAAATTTTCTGTTTTTTAGGTGTTGCAAAGTAGAACTTGCAAGTAGTATAGATAAATGCAGACAAAATAGGTTATAGATATTGTAACAAAGGTAAATATTCTAATATGGTAGATAAATGGATGTATATGAAATTATGGGAAGATCAACTTATCTTTTTCATATATTGTAGTGCAAATTTTGGGATGAACTCCAGCAACTGTTATAAGTAGTGTTAAACTAACTAGTAAAGCAAAGTGACAAGTAGTTGCTACTGCTGCTGTTGTTATCAATATTTTTATCAATCTTTTTTACAAGATGCTTTTCTTATCAATATTTTTATGCACTTTTAGTGCATTGCTAGAATATGTAAAGTTCTACAATACATATATGTTGCTTGTTCCTATATGTAGGCATTTTTTTGTGCAGGGACAAATCATTATCCCCTTTCTCCCGAAATGTTGATTAACTTCCGTTTCGGTTGAGAATGGGGCACTCTCATGTTAAGAAAAAGAGCAAAGGTCATGCCGAATTTTTCCGTGAATTCGTGCATGACCTTTGCTATTTTTTTAACATGAGATTAGTTGCATTTATTTATTGTGATAATTAATTAAGTAGTTGCATTTCTTAATATTGTACTAGTGCAAACATGTCGATCGGAGCCGACGCTGGTCCTTCTTCTCAGCCGGGAAAAAAAGGAAGGAATTTTGGGAATACTCACAGGAAGAGGTTGAGGAGCAGAGAGAAGAGGAAGTACCTCCGGGCGAGGAGGAGTATGAGGAGGAGATAGAGTCGGAGTCCGACTCATCGGAGGATGATGACATGGAGGAAGGGGAGAGGAACACCACCGACGAGGATGATCATGCCGGTGGCTCAAACACAGATGGTAGCCAATCGAGGAAGCGGAATCGGAAACCAACCAAGGTCGGCACCATCAGGCAAGAGTTTACCGTTGTGACCTCCATTGGGATTCCTACCGAGCCCCAACGTTTCTCGGAAGGATACGGCCGTCAAGTCGCGGCGATCCTCTGGAACACCGTCCCGATCACCATAATAAACCTAAGGAGTCGTGACAACACTCATTATTGTCAGCTCCTGCTCGACAAGTTGCACAGACGATACAAGTTCCCGGACCCGTACGACAACAAAAACCTCAAAGGGAACAAGGTAAACAAATAGGCCCTCAGGAGGATGAGCAAAGCCTTGTCCAGTTGGAAAACCCGGGTGAAGAAGGTAATTATCGAGCATGGCAAATCCTGGGAGGAGCTCAAGGAGAAAGAGTCGATGATCGACGAAGCTACCTACGACCTTTTCAAGGCTAGGTGTGAGTCCGAGGACGCCAAGGCCGCGAGTGCAAAAGGCAAGGAGATGCGGGCGCAAGTCATAGGTAACCACCGTCTCGGAGCCCGTGGTTATAGACATTCCAAGCCTAAATCGGACAAGGAGGATGCCGAGTATGCCGCTGCGGGCCTACCTAACCCCTTTGAGAAATACAAAGTTGATCCATAGACTGAATTCTTTGTGAGGCCCCAAAGCCATAAGGACAAAGAAACCTCGAACATAGTTCTCGATCCTAAGGTTCAGGAGTTTACGGCTGCCGTGGTAACTAGTTCACCACGTGACTTCCTTATCGATTGAATTCTAGTTCCTGAAGTTCAGCTTCTTAGTGTTTCACATTCTTTGTGCAGGAAGATGAATTCACCGCGGCCTCATCGCAGGGCTCGTCTATTAAGCCGTACGGCCTATGGGACACCACTTTTAGCAAGGCGATGAATAAGGTAAAGAAGGTTGAGAACGTGTCGGTGAAGCCATCGTCAGCCGGCCGTGTGGTCGGCTTTGGTGTGGACCTACATTGGTCCGAATATTATGGGAAATCGGCAGAGCAGTCGGGTTCGAGGGGGTGCAAGGCGAGAAGGACCGAAGAAGACGCCGCTTATGTTCGTGGACTGGAGGAGAAAGTGAACATGCTTCCGCAGCTTGTCCAGGACAAAGTGGCGAAGACGATGAGGGCCCTCCTTCCTAATATGATGCAATCACTCGCGAATTGGCAAGCGTGTGGTGGACAAGGGCCCATACCGGTCCCGAGCATGGTCGACCGCAACTCGGGCACCCCGGCGGCCGCAGTCCCGGCTCGCGCACCGACTCCGGCTCGCACAATGACTCCGGCTCCCGCGGGCTCCGGCTCCTGCACCGACTCCGGCCGCCAACACCGGACGTGATGGTGACTCCTCCATCCACGATCGAGAAACCGGGGCATAATAATAATGCACCCGCCGGTAGTGAAAAAAGGGCGACCGACGCCACGGGAGGCAGCGCACCCTCCGTCTCTTGCATGCCCGCAATCGTCGGCGGGGTCTCTTCATTGGCCGACCTCGACGCCCTCAAGGTAACTATAAGAGTCTGCAACTCAAATGAGGACTTCATCTCCTTGCCTTTTATTACTGGCATCTCTCTAATCCCTAAATGCATATGTCTCTTTCATAGGAGGACACTCCATGCATTCTACTACAAGTCGTGGACGGCGAGTTGAAGGATGTTGCCAAAGGTAAAATCCTTCAACCCCAAAATCGAGTGATGCACAATAGGCCGATGGCACCGGAGATGCATAGGGTTAAAATCTCTCTCGTGATTTCGGGCTACGAGAGAGTGGAACCTCCCATTCAACCCCCCGGATACGATGAGGACGAGCCGGGAGTCCTCAATGATTGTTTCGGCCAAATATGCCTTTGGCCGAAGACCCAAATGCGTTTGATGAAGGGGGAAGGGGGCACCACACCAAGGACAACGCCGGTAGTCGTCGTGCAGACGCCACATGATCCTATCGGCGCACAACAAGAAGACAACGATCTTGATGATGATATCAGCGCCGACCAGTTCATCAATACTTTCTATGAAGGAGCCTATCAGCATGACTAGGAAGCTCGCGGTCCAGCTGATCCTACGGCAAAGCCTGCTTGCTCTACGCGTCTCTTCGCTGCTTCTCAGGAGATGTCTCCAGCAGCGTGCGCCTTCACCGAGCCTCATGGAGATGCCACAATGAGATCTATTCTCAGCCCGTCCACACTCCATAAGGTGGCCACTAAGAAGATAAAGGCCGGTGCAGACTGCTCGAAATCAGAAAATAAGAAGGGACGGAAAATAAAGAAGGGCGCTTCGAGCAGCCAACCTCCGATGCCGATCAGGGCTCAGGACGGGCCACCGAGACCCAAGGATCTCGCTTTTGAAATCCATGTGGCGGGTAGAGTGATGCTACCTAATGACATGCTTGACCGTGCAACTTCGGATATGCAGAGTGTGCATCATAGTGTTATGGCATTAGAGAAGATGCTTCTTTGAAAGAAGAATCCCTCATACCCAGTTTTCATGGCCAAGGCGCCACTCAACATGGGTTTCATCAACAATGTCCCCGCGGATATTGTAACAGCCCAGTTTTCAGAAAAATTAAAAAAAATTGTTTTTGGTGTGAATTGTTTGATTGTCTGATTTGTTTGCGATGTTTGCATCCCCGATTTATCGATCGGCGATTATTTTCCCCCTCTTATCTCGTACCGGACGGAGACCGACCCTTGCCACCCTGACACTCGACCTTTGCGACACCGGGTTTCACCCGATCACCGTCGCGAAAACCGTCACCCCGACCTTAGCCAACGGAACGAAAAACCCCGTTTAATAATTACACGGGATATTTTTATAGCGCGCCGGAAAGTGTTTTCGGAACGGTTCCAGCGCGAGGTGAACGCCTCCGGCTCGACGCACTGATTGCGCAGTTCGAAGTTTTACCCGAATCGGAGGTACTGCGGAACCCCGGCGGTCAGAAACGTGAGCACCGCGCGCGCGAGAGAAAAACCGGAGATGTTTTTGCAAACTGCCAGCCACCCATGCTATAAAAAGACCACCACACTTCCACCCCTTTCTAGGGTTTCCCTAGCACAAATAGGCAGCCACCAGCCCCCAGATCCAGATCTGAACCCCAAATTTTCGCAGCTATTTTTGCCCCAATTTGGTAACCCTAGATGTGAAGCAACCACAACCTTTGGATCTGCGAGATGGACGCCCCAGGAGCCGCCACGTCAGCGCCCAGCCTCTCCTCTCTCCCTGTCCAAGCCGCCATGCCCGTGGAGACCCGCAGCCGCACCCCATCCGGGCCGCCGCACTAGCAGCCGGCGAGCTGGCACCCCTCCTCCCTCTCTCCTTCCTCCTCTCACCTTCCCTCTCCTCCTCCTCGCAGGTACACCGGCGCCGCCGCGCCCGCCATGGAAGGGCCCGATCTTGGAGCTCGCCCCGCCGCCGCTTTGGAGCGGCTGCCGAGCCCGGCCACGCCCGCCACCTCCTCCAGCCACGGGATCCCATCCCAGCGCCCCTCCTCTGGTCCCGCCGCGCCCCTTGTCCTCGTCGCCGGAGGCCAAGCCGGCCATGGCGTCCCCGCCGCCGCTCGGGTCTCGGCCGACAGGAGCTCGGCAAGGCCAGGCCGGCTGCCTCCGCCAGCCCAGCAAGCAGCGCGGCCCACCAGGCGGCAAGGCCCAGCCGACCAGCCAGCCAGACCCCTCCCCTCTCAGGCCGGTGGGCCAAGGCCCAGTGGGTGAGGCCTTTTATTTTTTTTTCTTTTTTTTCCTGAGAGCTGCGAATTTGACTAAGTCCCTGGTAAAACTGCTGCTGATTCAATTTTCCGCTGCGATTTCCCGTTGATCCGTAGCTCCGATGAACGTGCCCCCAAAACGCAAGTTGCTCAGTTTTGCGTGCTCTAGCATTCGTATGTAGAAAGTTTTTGCATTTGAGCTCATCTTGATTGTGTAAATGTGTGCTGAACAGGGCATCAGGCCGTTAAACTGCTACTTTTTCCTGTTATGTGCTGCTGTTATTATTTTGTTGCAACTTTGCATGATGTTTGTAACAAATCCATGAGGCCTATTGCATTGATTCTTTTTCCATTGTGTTAAGCATCATGTGTACTTTACTTCCATGCTTTAACTTGCCATGTTTGGGTGCTTTATCTCTATTAAATCTTGCTCCAAAGTGGTGATCCTAATTTTAATGTGCTGCTGTTGCTGAAACTGTTATTTTGTTGCAACTTCGGTCGACGAGTGTGTCGCGACCGTTTATCGGAATTGAGTGATTCCAATTGCATATTGTTAAGAATCATGTCTAATTTCATCCTATGTATTGCATTGCCATGATATGCTTACTGGTCATATAGTTGTTTAGCTCCAAAGATGCTATGCTGCTGTTTTTGACAGCCACCTATGTTTTTCTCCAAGTCTGTTACTTTGCGATGCCATGTTGCTTGCTTAATATCTTTTGATCTATGATGCCTATTTGCATGATTCTTTTTGCCATGCCTTCCATGTCATGTCTAATTTAATTCCATATCATTTTTGAGCATGTTTGCATTGATTAACCTGTTTATGCTTTGCTCTAAACTGTGCTTCATGATGTTGCCAGTTTGTGCCCGTAACTTGTTTTGCTTGTATCTTTTTAACCGTAACTCCGTTTGGGGTGTTCTTTATATGTAACTTGATTAGTTTTTCGTGTTCTTTGTGTTTATGCTATTGTTTTCTGTTGTTAACCAACCTAAAATATGGTTTAGGACAGAACAGTACTAAATCTTTTAATCATCGTGCGGCACTTAGTGTTATGCCATGTTTAGGTTGTGCCTCACTTAAATTGACTAGCATAGATAATTTACTTTGTGCTTCACCTCTTGACCTGTTTGTGTGCTATGCCATGCTTGCTTGAGTTGCCATGTTAATAACCGTTGGTTGATCACCTGTAGCTAAGCAACTTGAACCACCGTAAACGTGCGGTATTCGTCGTGTGTGACCGATACCCCACTTAAACTGTTAGAAACCGTTCTCGACGATAGATCCGTATCGCGTTGCCGTGCCTTGTGTTGCCTCTTTGATCTTGTATTTCTCCGTAGTAATAGTGGTGCACCGTTGATTGCTTTCCAGTGTTTCCTTCTTGTGTGCTTCCGCGGGTACCTCTCGGAGACGATGTGAGCGTGCGATCGACTACACCTTCGGCACCCGACTTATCAACAGGCAAGGACTATACATTACTGCTGATCCATTCTATTTCAACCAGCGGTTTGCATGCTAGTCTAGGTTAGGCTCGATGTTTGATCCTACCACATGTTTACAGCCTCTTTCAAACCGATACAGCCATGTCCCTTCCCAGCAAACCTTGTACTTCTATGTTACTATTGCTCGTTGCTCAGCCCCTGCTTAGTATGCATGCTTAGGATGCTACGATGTTACCCTGTTACCCCTGGGTTTGGGATATCACATTATTTTATTGTTGTTGATGATATGATTATTATAAATGTTGACTATATTCGACGAAGGATGGAAGGTCTAGGCTATCCCGCCCCGACGCTTTGTTCCATTCGAGTCACCTAGGATCCGAGTTCCGGGTATTGGTTTTAAGACTGAGCGTGCCTAATCGCATGTGGGGGGTCCCCTCTTCTTCCCTACCTAGCTTCAAACATTTCTAGAGGTGGCCCAAGCTGATTTACCATTTGAAACCGTTTGTGTGCTGGTCAGCTGCCAGTAGTTTTCAAACAAATCGGGCCAGCGGAGACTTAGTTCCTCTGTTGGTCCATACTTGGTGAGCTAGGGAAGTCCCTTGTTATATAAGTGAGACTAACCCCGACCTTAGCCTTACGGAAGAGTCCGATCCGAGAGCGTGGCCAGCTTTTTGATTGGGTGTCGACTCCCCGGGGGCCACCCTGATTTGTTCGTTGTTAGTTAGAGGGACCTGTCGTTTCGGATCTCTTGGAACTAAATCATAAAATGGTTGCCTATCATGGGTAGCAACTGAGAGAGATGGGCGAGCATGCGATGCCTCGTAATGGGCAGTTGGTACACCCCTGTAGGGTTAAATCTTTTCGAGAAGCCGTGTCCACAGTTATGGACGACTTGAGACCTACTCCTTGTTCATAGACAACAACGACTGAGATAATCTTAATATAACTTTATCAATGTGTGTGTGTGCCTTGACTGCTTCTTCTTCGTCGGGATGCAAAGAGAAGGACAAGGATAGGATAGGTGTTATGTTTGGGTAAGTAGTTGATAGCAAGACTTGTTGGAGGCGATTCCTCATCGAATGCTTGGCTTCTTATCTTACTCTCTAGATCGTTAGCCACTTCATAAATGCTAGTGCGGCAGCAACCTCACCACTTACCCATTCCTTACCGTAAACTACTAGTTGTCCTAGAATGACGAGTGATGAAGTCCTTGCTGGGTCAGATGACCACTACAGTTGGATGTTGAGTACTTCTGTACTCATGATACTACCCCCAAACTCTTTTCAGGGTTCTTGATCGAAAACAGGTATGGTGATCGACGTTTCACGTGGAGACTCGACGACGACTAGTTAGGTGGATCCCGGCGGAGGGCCTGGACCCGTGTGGTTATGGGTATCGATGTTTTTCTCTTTGCCACTAGGCATTTGTTTGCAGTCTGTACTCAGACATGTATCTTCCGCTGTTGTATTGTATTAAGGCAGTTGTATGCCGCTTGTATGAGATGTTGTATCCTTGTGTCTGTAATGTTGTGATATCATGTTGGAAATCCGGGGCATATGACTTCGTCATATGTCGCGGTGGGACCGATATGTGCTTCGTCCCCGGATCTGGATGGAAACATCTAGATCTGGAACAGTACCGCATATCGGGCCTTACAGATATGATAATCCTGCGGTTCTCAGAGATCTTCCATTTTTTTAATCTCAAGCGGCTGGACCATAGCCTTATCCGTCTGTTCTCGCTCAGTCTTTCTATGAGTATCAGGAGAGATAAGACCCCGGGCGTTGTGATATTGGACCCCTTCTACATGCGTGAAAGCATCTTGAAGGACGATGGGGACGCGACTCTTGCGGCGGGGTACATAGAAGAATTCATGCTACAGAATGTCGACAAGGATTCATTTCTCATGACCTACTGTCCCAAGTAAGTCATTCGCTCGCCGCCATAGCATATATGCTTTCTTAGCTTTCTGCCATTGTCCTCTTCCAACATTCCTTTTGGATTTTTTTAATTATGCAGTGAGGATCAAGACTGCGTGCTCATCTGCTTTTCACCGCAACACTCGCATGCCGTGTATTTAGACTCGGGGAGTGTGAAGAAGAAAGATTACAAGTATATCATGAGAGTTTTGGATGATGCTCTCGCCGGCTACAAAGAAGCCGGAGGCAAGATTGTGAAGCACAAGTACAGGAAGAATCAGCCCGGCGTGAGCGTGTTCAACCACGTGACGCAGTTCCCGTGCGTCAAGCAGCCGGCTGGCAGTGTGAGGGATGCGTACTATGCCCTCCATCACATGCTGGCGATTGTACAGGAAGGGCGAAACCTTACGCTGCCAAGTCATCTGAAAGCATGGGCTGAAAGGAAGGCGGCAATCGCCGATGCAAATCTTAGGCAGGAGTTCTTTCACATCCAAGGGGAGATGGCGACTATCATCCGTCATGAAGTATAGATGAAGGGGTCGATCTTCCACAACAACATTGCACCATCCAATGGGGAGATAGAAGCCCGCCTAAAGGCCTTGCGTGACACAAGGGCTTTCATGACGAAAGAAGGATGCCGCCCATTCCCTGAGCCAGGTCTAATGTGATGACGATCGATGTGAATTTCATGCTACATTGTTTAATGCTTAGCGTTGTTAGTTCCGAATAATATTGATGATTTGTGTTCTAAATAACTTTATCTCTATTGCACAAACAATTTTCAATCTTTGTATAAATGTATCATGCATTATTTTGGCTATGCTACTAGTTTAGCTGAACAGTTCTTATTAAAGTTGTGTTGTGTGTATGTATCTTCCTATATGCTTAAACGATAAATGTGGTCATTGATGCCATTTCTATTCACACTCACTTGTTTTCTGCAACAGATCGATCAAAATGATCAACATTATCAAGATGGAGTGAAGAAAACAATACTCGAAGATTAGTTTTAGGGTTTTCTTTTATTTAATTTTTAATAACTTGTATTCGATACTTGTAAACTATACTCAAAAACATGTAATGTTTTCTCTAGTTCTGCAATGCTTCTATTTATGTAATAATTTCTGTGATTTCATTTATGTAATTGTTTCTCTATTTTGTTTTCTTTTTCTGTAAATTGATTTTTTTTGTTTTCTGTAATAAATATTTGGTCGCGCATCTCTTGTACAGTTAGTGGCGCATCTGAAATGCGCCACCCCTAAGGAACCTTATGGGTGGCGCATTCTGGAATGCGCCACCCATAAGATCTTAGGGGTGGCGCATTTTGAAATGCGCCACCCATAAGGGTCTTAGGGGTGGCGCATCCAGAATGCGCCACCCCTAAGCCCTTATTAGTGGCTTGTCCTTAGTGGCGCATCCATAATGTGCCACTAAAGGATAAAAAATGGCGCCACCATAAGCCATTTCTCTAGTAGTGTACCTACCTAGCTTCAAACATTTCTAGTGGTGGCCCAAGCTGATTTACCATTTGAAAACCATTCATATATGTCCGCCGGGTCGCTCCTAACAGATATCGTTTAAAATAACTTGGGCCAGCGAAGACATGTATTCTCTTGTTGGTCCACCGCAGGGAGCTAGGGGATTCCCACATGGTTTGGGTAGCTAACCCGACCTCGTCCAGACGGTAGAGGCCAATTCGAGAGCGCAACCGGCTTTCGAGTTGAATGTCGACTCATCGGGGGCCACCCAGTTTGTTCGTTGTTAGCTAGAGGGACCTGTCGTTTCGGATCTCTCAGAACTAAATCATAAAATGGTTGCCTATGATGGGTAGCAACTAAGAGAGATGGGCGTGCGTGCAGAGCCTTTTAATGGGAAGTTGGTACACCCCTGCAGGGTTAAATCTTTTCGAGAAGCCGTGTCCACGGTTATGGACGACTTGAGACCTACTCCTTGTTCATAGACAACAACAACTGAGATAATCTTAATAACTTGATCAATGTGTGTGTTCCTTGACTGCTTCTTCTTCATCAGGATGCAAAGAGGAGGACAAGGATAGGATAGGTGTTATGTTTGCGTAAGTAGCTGATAGCAAGATTTGTTGGAGGCGATTCCTCATCGAATGCTTGGCTTCTTATCTTACTCTCTAGATCGTTAGCCACTTCATAAATGCTAGTGCGGTAGCAACCTCACCACTTACCCCCATCCTTACCGTGAACTACTAGTTATCCTAGAACGACGAGTGATGAAGTCTTTGCTGGGTCAGTTGACCACTACACTTGGATGTTGAGTACTTGCACACTCATGATACTACCCCCAAACTCTTTTCAGGGTGCTTGATCCACAACAGGTATGGCGATCGACGTTTCACGTGGAGACATGTATCTTCCACTGATGTAATGTATTTAAGGCAGTTGTATGCCGAATGCATGAGATGTTGTACCCTTGTAGCTGTAATGTTGTGATATCATGTTGGAAATCCGGGGCATATGGCATTGTCATATGTCGTGGTGGGACCGATATGTGCTTCGTCCCCGGATCTGGATGTAAACATCTTGATCTGGAACAGTACCCCATATCGGGCCTTACATGCTCCCCCAAGCTTATTCTTTTGGCCTAAGTTGGTAGTAGCTACTTCCCCCAGGACCCTCCTGCTCCGAGGTAATGGTGAGCACAAGGGTCGTATGAGCCCTCCGGTGTGTACACCGAAGTCCTCGGGTCCTCCCATGAGGAAGGTCCCTCGTCCCAAGCTGAAGAAGACCCCTCGCCATGCTCGGTGAATGTCTCTCCCAGGAAAGGTGGGAACTCACCATGCTCCTCCTCGTTGGGCACAACCCCCTCCATGGGGTTATGCAGCTGGTACTGAGCCATGAACTCATCGAAATGAATATCGTTGAAGAACCATCCGTTACTGCGAGTGTTATCAAACAAAAGTGGTGCAGGTAGATGCATATCACGAGTATGGTCTTTTCAAACCTCAAAATATAAAGAAGGTTACCAAACTGGGAAGTCATGGTAACAAACTTATGCCTCTTCATAGCAGCAAGATCAAGACTTGTGTATGAAAAGGGAACATCATCAGGATGCGGGGTGCGCTCAAGAGACTCAAGGATAAGTGTGGCGTAAACACCACCATATAAATCACCCTTGTTACTGTTCATAACAAGGCGCCGAGCAATTAACACACCCAAATTATAATCATTCCTATCAAAGAGGGCATTCGCATAAATAGCGAAATATGGTGCATAACCATTCCTCGTGTTGTCACAAGCCAACACCCCTCTAGCAACAAAATACGAAAAATACCTGAGGTGTGGAAACATAATGCTGGAAATCTTTGTACGCCGAATGTCGGTCTCCTCCTGGCAACAAAAGGAGTTGAAGAGGGTCCTCAACTCGAAAGGCTGAGTGGTAATTTTTCCCCTCTAACCAACGTTCGGCACACCTATTATATCACAAAACTGTGCCAAAGACATGGTTATGAGATCATTATAAAGTTTGAACTCAACGGTTCCAGCAGAATGATTATAACAAAAACTGTTAACAAATCAGGAGGTGAGCTTCTTGTATTGTACCACACGGCATAGTGCTAGCCGTGTCAAACTTGCATTGGCACAAAGCCCATAGAATTCCTCCTTAAATCCTGCAGCTGTAAGAAAATCATCACACGGATACATCATTGCGCATGCTGTACTTGTGTCTTCCAACAACTCCAGGGGCACATGATCTTCATTGTTACTCACCCTACCTGTTGAGGGTGAAGCTGCAGCTCTAGTAACTCGATTGAAGCGCTCGGGCTTCTTCTTCCCAAGCCACCCCTTTGCTTTTCATAGCAAACTCATTTCTGAAATATTTGACAATTCACAAAAACAAGACTTTAAACAAAGTGAGTTGAGGCAAACTACTCTACTCACTTACCTATGGCATAAACTTGCATCAAAACTTGGAAAATAAATTTATACGCATGCATGCAAGCTCATCTAAACAGCACCAAGAACTACTAAATACTCACAAATGAAGCCATCAATCAAAAATCTATTTGGAGGGGTGGAGGATTTACATACCAGGGAGTATTTTCCCAAAATCTCAGCTCAAATGATGGGTCATAGAGAGAGATCGAAATTCTGGATGGAGAGCAGCAAGAACGCAAGTTCCAGGTGCGCAACTCGTGTTTTGGGGAGGAAAGAAAGAGAGAGGAAGAAGACTCACCTGGAAGTGGGGCATGTGGGCCCCATGCGCCCTGTCGGCGCGGCTAGGGGGCTGGCCGCGCCAGCTGGCCGCCTGGACCACTGGTGGCCCCTCTGGTCAGCCCCAGGTGCCTCTGGGTCACTTCCGACATGGAAATTATTAATATAATTTTTTGGAATTTTTCTGAAAACTTCACTGTTGAAAATTTTCCGGAGTTCAAAAAGTTGCGAAACTTTCTGAAGACTTGAAGCAGTGATTAGAATTGTGAAGCTTCAAAAACATATAAACTTGGTACAGCAAATGAGAATAAAATCTAAGGAAAATGAAAACATAACAAGCTCCACTTTTTACGTATATAAAACATGCCCACTAGCAAGGTTGATCAATTCTTACCAACGAACCGGCGATATATAGAACAAAAAGTCTCACCTCTTATGAAGTGATCATTGCACCTTTACTTTAATGGACATTGTCCCCACCATGATCGTTTTTTATTTGTGGTGCACGTGTAAAGGAAAATCCCATTCTCCAATCTTCACGGTCTCGATATTCTCTATTGAGTTAAGGCCATGCCTTTTGTCGATCTTCTTTGGAAAATACACCGTGTGCTCTTTATCGTCTACGTTGAAGGTGACCTTTCATTTATTGCAATCAATAATGGCACCTGCGGTGTTAAGAAAGGGTCTACCAAGAATAATGGACATGCTCCCATCCTCGGGCATGTCAAGCACAACAAAATCAGTAAGAATTAAACAATTAGCAACTTCAACTGGAACATACTCACAAATACCTATCGGGACGGCTGTTGATTTGTCAGCCATCTAAAGAGAGATATCTGTAGGGGTTAGCTTATCTAAACATAGCCTTTTATAATGATAAAAAGGCAGTCTTGACATAATTATTTTTTATGGAACAAGGAATGGTGGGTATACCTGGATCACCAAGCTTCTCGGGAATCTTTCCGCTGAAAGAGTAGTTAGCAAGCATAGTGGATATTGTCTCATTAGGAACTTTTATTTTGTTAGTGACAATATCTTTCATATATTTGTAATAAGGAGGTAACTTGATAGCATCAGTCAAAGTCATTTGCAGAAAAAGAGATTTCATCCATTCACAAAATTTATTATAATGCTCTTCTTCTTTAGATTTGAGAGACTTACCTGGAAAGGGCATGGGTTTTTGTACCCATGGTTCTCTTTCCTTCCCATGCCTTCTTTCTATGAAGTCTTCTCTTGTGTACTTATTGCGTTTATTCGGTGCTTCTTCTTCTCGCGCCTCGGGAGGATCATTCTTCTCCTTACCATTTTCTACGGGTTCAACATCGTCTTCAGTTTAAGCATCGGAGGTAGATATGCTATTAGGATCAACAACAGGTTCTTCACTTGTAATAGGATCATTGGAGTTGTCAGCTTCCTTGTATTTCTTGTTCTTCTTTTTCTTCTTAGGAGAGCTAACAATCCCGTCTTCTACTGCACTTGAGAATCTTGCTCGATTCTCTTTGGATGCCCCTCAGGATAGAGTGGGTCCTGGGTGTGTGTTCCACCCCTGGTCTTGATGCCATAAGCTTGTATATCCTATTTGGCATTGTTAGCACGCAAATCTTCTTGCACATTAGAAATTTGTTCAAGCTATGTTTGAACCATACGAAAATTCTTAACAAGACATTTAACATCATTAACTGTTCTTTCAAGAACACCAAGTAAACTTTTGATAGCAAGAGAATTATCATGTAACTTTGTATCCTCCTATTAAAATTGTCTTGCTTAATAATAAAATTATCAAGCTCATCTTAGCATTGGTCGAGCGGCTTACTGGCAGGTGTTCTTTCACTGAAAACACAACCAACACAACTATCCAGATATGACCTGGATTCATCGGTTAGGACAGCATAAAATATATCAAGTAATTCATTCTTTGGGACATCATATCCTGGTCTAGCCTTAATTAAGTCACAATACCTCCCCCAAGCTTTAGGAAGGTCATCATCCTACAACTATTTAAAGTTATAGATTCTTTGCAAAGAAGCATGTTGCATATCAGTAGGAAAACATTTATCAACGAAAATGAACTAAGTCCTGAGGACTCTCAATGGAACCATAGGGTAGTGCATTGTACCAGGATTTAGCGTCTCCCTTCAAAGAAAAAGGAAAAATCTTGGCCACATAGAAATTTCGTATCTTTTGATCAGTAGTAAATAGGTCACCTAACTCACCGAGTTTGGTCAGCTGTGCTATAGCATCCTCATTTTCTCTGCCATAAAAAGGGTCAGCCTCGACTATAGATATAAGTGAAAGATCAACAGAGAAATCATAATCAGGATTAGTGATGCATATAGGAAATGTGGAAAATTTAGGATCAGGAATATTCTTGTTCTTCATGGAGTGCTTTTCGAGCAGCTCCTTAGTAGCATCAGGTTCAGAGTCGGTGCATTCTATAAGTTCCCTGCAAAGATCATCATCAAGACTAATATAATCATCATCAAGGATCATCTCCTTGAATTCATCCAAATCTGGGTAACCTTTGCAAGTAGGAATATTGGTAGCAGGAGTATTGGTCTCGGGTTCTGCTGTAGCCTTAGCAGTGTGGGTTTCAATATAGTGACCAAGAAAATTATCACCATCAAGAGTAGTGGAAGCATCATCAAAAGTATAGGACATTGTAACAGACTCAGTAGAAGTAGCATGTGGTGGTAGTGGTGAAGCAAACTTACTTATAATGGAAGCTGAGTCAAGCGTAGCACTGGTACTCAGAACGGTACATTTTCTTGTAGTGGATGGTAGGATCGGAACCTTGAGGTCTCCTTTCTTACTCATAGATGATGAAGTGTGGAAGGTAGGATACATTAAGTAGACTTGTAAATATTGCTATGGTCCCCGGCAACGGCGCCAGAAAATAATACTTGATGACCCTCATAAGTAGGGGATCGATTGTAGTGTTCTCGCGGGTAAGTTAACCCAATTTATTGATTCAACACAAGGGGAACCAAAGAATATTTATAAGCTTTGACAGTTGAGTTTTCAATTCAACCGCACCTAAAATATGCTTGCTTGCAACAAAGTATTAATAGCAACTGTGATATGATAGCGATAGTGAAACAGCAAAAAATAACAACTAGTGACCAGCAGGATTAAAGTACTGTAAGCTAGGGAGATGGATGGTCGGGTTCTGCATGAATAAGAATGAACATGTAATAGATTCTAACACGGGGCAAGGCACATAGAAAAGCAATGATCATCTCGGGAAATATCAAACATTAGGCCTGTATCCCATAGGTAGTTGTGTGTGCTTGCAATAAGAACTTGCGCAACATCTTTTGTCCTACCATCCCGCTACGAACGGGGCCAAAAGGAACTTATGGAGATTTAGGTGCTTCTGTCAAAGAGCACCGGGACAAAGCAATAAACTCTATGGATACATGGAATCCTCAAATTATGGACCATCCCCTTTGGTGTCCCAAGCTGTCACCTTTGGGATCGCCGGTTCCGGACCATAATAGGTGCATACAACTCATAGATAGGATCTCGAACATAGATAAACTCATGAAAACATAAGTGGTTCAGATCTGAAAACATGGCACTCGGTCCCAAAGTGACAAGCATTAAGAACAACGAGTTGTAGCAAAGATGATAAAAACAAAAGTAGATGATAGGCAACATGCCCCCAACAATCTGACGAACTATTACATGATCAATCTCATCCAATTCCTACCATCCCATTTTCTACGGCAGGGAATTACTCACACATGTGAAGATAAGTCATGGAGGAAGGATGGAGTGGTGATGGTGATGGCGATGGCGACGATCTCTCCTCTCCGGAGGCCAAATCATCCTCCAGATTAGCCCCCCCGAGGAAGAACAGAGGTTGGCGGCGGCTCCGCGAGGGGTTCTGGAAAAGCGACTTCTGTTTCAGAGTTTCCCCGTCACGGGAATAAATAGGAGCCAAAGTAGGGCACCAGGGGAGGGGGAGTCGCCGAGGCGGCCTCCCGGCGCGGCCCCACCCTTGGCCGCGCCTGGGGGGGGCGCCTGGGTCCCCCTTGGGTGCCCTCTAGCCCATCTTCTGACTCCGGGCTCCTTCGGGTGCGTGGATTTTTTGGTATTTTTCGGGGAATTTTCTAATGTCCAAAAATCCATTTTCCTGCACACAATAAAACGATACAGGCAGCTCTGCTGAAAACAATGTCAGTCCGGGTTAGTTTAGTTCAAATCATGCAAGAATGAGGGCAAAACAATAGCAAAAGTGTTTGGAAAAGTAGATACGTTTGAGACGTATAAAATCCCCCCAAGCTTAGCCTATTTCTTGTCGTCAAGAAATTCAGTTCAACGAACTGGACACGACAAAGAAATCTTTGACAAAGTCTTTTTCTTCATAAGATGTATATAATCCGGTACTACGAAAATAGTTTAGCAAGCATCAAAACAATTCTATGAGGACAATGCACGAAACAATCCTTCTTTCAAGTGATCAATCACAAACAATCTAAAGTGAATAATATGCTGCTGAAAATAAAGACAAGATCACAATGCACATAGCCTGAACATATCAGAGTGGTATCAAAACATAAATGCAGAAACTCCTCCGGAGTTTTAAAGGAGACTAGAACTAAGAATGTCAGACTAGCAATATAACAAGCATCCAGAAGACAATGTAGCACTTTGGGACAGTGCATGTTACTCTAAGAATGACAATTATGCTCTCAATAGTTGGTGCTTTGAAGAAAGAAGGTGAGATTCTCGAACCATGGATTTTTTAAGGCAAGATTGAAAACCCGTGAAAGGAAGCAAAGACTAAACATGTTCCAGAGCTCTTGGTTTTGAAAAAAAAGACAAAGTTCTTTTCTGATGTGCAATTTTCCAGTCAACGGTGAACGGTAAGGGTCTCTCAATATCTCCCATGCCAACCATATTAATGTTGTTTGCTTAAACATGTTCCCTTATCCATAAATCCCTTGATGGTCTATGGAACCTTTTATTTTGCCTCAAGTATGGAAGGAGGGTATCGTTCCATCTATCATAAGCAGCATTTGGTCCATTTCATTGCATCATCAAGTATGGGGGAAGGTGTAACTCTCTCTTTTTTTTGACTAGTTAAAACTTTCGTCAAAATATTTTTGGCATGGTAGATACTGATTTTCCCTCAACGCACCATGATCTTGTACGGTTACAAAAGGGAAGCTTTTGAATAAATTTCGAGATGGCAAAAGAAAGTCTAAGTTAGGAGTGGCCGGTAAATACCACATATAGGAAGGTATGGTGGACTCAAGTGGAATAATTGGTTTGAAAAGGAGTTTGGATACACAAGAAGAATTCCAATTAGTGTGAGTGAAGGCTAGCAAAAGACTGGGAAGCGACCAACTAGAGAGCAATAATTGTCATAATCATGCAGAGTGACAAAGCAACATTGAATCGGGCATGAAAGTGATATGACTATTCTGAAATAAAAAGGTCATCAAGGCATGATAGACACTATAATCATAAACATGTGTGAACATGTGCCAAGTCAATCCAAGAATTCTCCGAAGGAAAATACCACTTCAATATGCCAAACCATGACTAATGCAATGCATGTAAATCATTCCAACAACATAATATGCACCCTAGCTATTTGAGATCAGGCAAAAAGAAAGCATGAACACTGGGAAAGCATTGTAAACATAGCACTATGTCGCTACAAGCTGGTCTCTAAATCATAAGTATAGGCATATGTACTAAATTAGAAATCAAAAGATTTCATACCGGTTTTCCTTGTTGCCTCCTTCCCGTCGATCTTCGTCATTACTACCTTGTCACTTGCACGACCGAACGTACGAAATATATAATCAAATGCCATCACGGACTCGAGCTGAACTCTGAAAACAAAGCAAACTAAAGAGAGAAAGGAAATGTTTTTGGGTTTTTTAAAGGTTTAGCGAAAGAAAAAGAAAAGAGAAATCTTTTTTTTGTTTTTTCAAAATAAAAGAACAAAGAAGAACGGGCAAAAACTACGAAAAGATCAAAGCGAACAAAATAAAAACGGATAATACAATGGAAAGGTGAGAAGGGCAAGTACTCCCCCAAGCTTAGGATTTTGGCCTAAGATGGTATCAGCTACTTCCCCCAAGAGTCACTCCCGGCATGGAAATTTTAATATAATTTTTCTGGAATTTTTCTGAAAACTTCAGTGTTGAAAATTTTCTGGAGTTCAAAAAGCTGCGAAACTTTCTGAAAACTTGAAGCAGTGATCAGAATTTTGAAGTTTAAAAAACATATAACTTGGTACAGCAAGGAGAAAAAAATCTAAGGTAAATGAAAACATAGCAAGGTGCACTTTTTACCTATATAAAACATGCTCACTAGCAAGGTTGATCAAGTCTTACCAACGAACCGACGATATATAGAACAAAAAGTTTCACCTCTTATGAAGCGATCATTGCACCTTTACTTTAATGGACATTGTCCCCACCATGATGGTTTTGTATTTTTGGTGCACGTGTAGAGCACAATCCCATTCTCCAATCTTCACGGTCTCGATATTCTCTATTGAATTAAGGCCATGCGTTTTGTTGATCTTCCTTGGAAAATACACTGTGTGTTCTTTATCATCTACGTTGAAGGTGACCTTTCCTTTATTTCAATCAATTATGGCATCTGCGGTGTTAAGAAAAGGTCTACCAAGAATAATGGACATGCTCCCATCCTCGGGCATGTCAAGCACGGCAAAATCAGTAAGAATAAAACAATTAGTAACTTCAACTGGAACATCCTCACAAATACCTATCGGGGCGACTGTTGATTTGTCAGCCATCTGAAGAGAGATATCTATAGGGATTATCTTATCTAAACATAGCCTTTTGTAAAGAGAAAAAGGCATAACACTCACCCCTGCTCTGAGATCACATAAGGCAGTCTTAACATAATTATTTTTTATGGAACAAGAAATGGTGGGTATACCTGGATCACCAAGCATCTCAGGAATCTTGCCACTCAAAGAATAGTTAGCAAGCATAGTAGATATTGCCTCATTAGGAACTTTTCTTTTATTAGTAACAATACCTTTCATATATTTGGAATATGGAGGTAACTTGATAGCATCAGTCAAAGGAATTTTGTAGAAAAAGAGGTTTCCTCCATTCACAAAATTTATTATAATGCTCTTCTTCTTTAGATTTGAGAGACTTACATGGAAAGGGCATGGGTTTTTGTACCCACGGTTCTCTTTCCTTCCCGTGTCTTCTTGCTATGAAGTCCTCTCTTGTACAATTCTTGCGTTTATCGGGTGCTTCTTCTTCTCTCACCTTAGGAGGATCATTCTTCTCCTTATCATTTACTTTGGGCCCAGCATCTTCTTCAGTTTCAGCATCGGAGGTAGATATGCTGTTGGGATCAACAAAGGGTTCTTCACTTGTAATAGGATCATTGGAGTTGTCAGCTTCCTTGTGTGTCTTCTTTTCTTTTTCTTCTTAGGAGAGCTAACAATCTCGTCTTCTTCTTGCACTTGAGGATCTTGCTCGATCCTCTTTGGATGCCCCTCAGGATAGAGTGGGTCCTGGGTGTGTGTTCCGCCCCTGCTCTTGATGCCATAAGCTTGTATGTCCTATTTGGCATTGTTAGCTAGAAAATCTGTTTGCACATTAGAAATTTGTTCATGCTGAGTTTGAACCATATGGAAATGCTTAACAAGACATTTAACATCATTAGTTGTTCTTTCAAGAACACCAAGTAAACTATTGATAGCAAGAGAATTATTATGCAACTGACTTTGTATCCTCCTATTGAAATTGTCTTGCTTAATAATAAAATTATCAAGCTCATCTAAGCATTATTCGGGAGGCTTACCTTTAGGGATGTCACTTTCATTAAATTCTATTAGAGAGTGTACCTCTACCAAGGGAGGGTGAGTAGTAGGCTCACACAACTTCTCGATAGGTGGTAGATTCTTCACGTCTTCGGCTTTGATGCCCTTCTCCTTAATAGACTTCTTTGCTTCTTGCATATCTTCAGGGCTCAGGACAAGAATGCCCCTCTTCTTCGGTGGTGGAGGTGGTTCAGGGATGGACCAATCTTCATGATTCTTGGCAATCTTTCCCATTAGTTCTTCAACATCGGCCGGTGTTCTTTCCCTGAAAACACAACCAGCACAACTATCCAGATAGGACCTGGATTCATCGGTTAGACCAGCATAAAATATATCAAGTAACTCATTCTTTGGGACTTCATGTCCCGGTCTAGCCTTGATTAAGAAACAATACCTCCCCCAAGCTTTAGAGAGGTGCTCATCCTGCAATTGTTTAAAGTTATAGATTCTTTGCAAAGCAGCATGTTGTATATGAGCAGGAAAATATTTATCAACGAAAAATTGAACTAAGTCCTGCGGACTCTCAATGGAACCATCGGGTAGTGCATCGTACCATGATTTAGCGTCTCCCTTTAAAGAAAAAGGAAAAAGCTTGGCCACGTAGAAGTTTCGTATCTTCTCATCAGTAGTAAATAGGTCACTTAACTCAGCAACTTTGGTCAAGTGTGCTATAGCATCATCATTCTCTCTGCCATAAAAAGGGTCAGTCTCGACTATATATATAAGTGAAAGATCAACAAAGAATTCATAATCAGGATCATTGATGCATATAGGAGATGTGACAAATTTAGGATCAGCAATATTCTTGTTCTTCATGGAGTGCTTATTGAGAAACTCCTTAACAGCTCCAGGGTCAGAGTCGGCACACTCTCTGAGTTCCCTGCAAAGATCATCATCGAGAATAACATAATCATCATCAAGGAGTCTCTCCTTGAGTTCATTTAAATCTGGGTAACCAAAAGTTTTGCAAGTAGGAATATAGGTAGCAGGTATCCCAGTCTCGGGCTCTGCTGCAGCCTTAGCAGTCTCAGTTTCAATATAGTGACCAAGAAAATTATCATCAACACGAGTAGTGGAAGCATCGTCAAGAGTATCGGACATAGTAACAGACTCAGTACAAGTAGCATGTGGTGGTAGCGGTGAAGAAAAGTTACTTATAACGGAAGGTGAATCAAGCGTAGCACTGGTACTCAGAACGGTACCTTTTCTTGTAGTGGATGGTAGGATCGGAACCTTGGGGTCTCCTTTCTTACCCATAGCGGATGAAGTGTGGCAGGCAGGATACTTCAAGTAGACTTGTAAATATTGCTATGGTCCCCGGCAACAGCGCCGGAAAACAGTACTTGATGACCTCAACTGTAGGGGATCGATTGTAGTGTTCTCGCGGGTAAGTTAACCCAATTTATTTATTCGACACAAGGGGACACAAAGAGTATTTATAAGCTTTGACAGTTGAGTTGTCAATTCAACCGCACCTGAAATATGCTTGCTTGCAACAAAGTGTTAATAGCAACTGTGATATGATAGCGATAATGATAACAGCAAAAGTAGCAACTAGTGACCAGCAGGATTAAAACACTGTAGGCTAGGGAGATGGATGGTTGGGTGCTGCATGAATAAGAATGAACATGTAATAAATTCAAACACAGGCCAAGGCACATAGAAAAGTAATGATCATCTAGGAAAATATCAAACATTAGGCATGTATCCCATAGGTAGTTGTGCGTGCTTGCAATAAGAATTTGCACAACATCTTTTGTCCTACCATCCCGCTATGAACGGGACCAAAAGGAACTTATGGAGATTAAGGTGGTCCTGTCAAAGAGCACTAGAACAAAGCAATAAAGTCAATGGATACATGGAATCCTCAAATTATGGACCATCCCCTTTGGTGTCCCAAGCTGTCACCTTTGGGATCGCCGGTTCCGGACCATAATAGGTGCATATAACTCATAGATAGGATCTTGAACATAGATAAACTCATGAAAACATAAGTTTGTTCAGATATGAAAACATGGCACTCGGGCCCAAAGTAACAAGCATTAGGAACAACGAGTTGTAGCAAAGATGATAAACACAAAAGTAGATGATAGGCAACATGCCCCCAACAATCTCACGAACTATTACATGATCAATCTCATCCAATCCCTACCATCCCATTTTCCTACGGCAGGGAATTACTCACACATGTGAAGATAAGTAATGGAGGAAGGATGGAGTGGTGATTGTGATGGCGATGGCGATGGCGAAGATCTCCCCTCTCCGGAGGCCAAATCAGCATCCAGATTAGCCCTCCCGAGGAAGAACAGAGGCTGGCGGTGGCTCCGCGACGGGTTCTGGAAAAGCAACTTCTGTTTCGGAGTTTCCCCGTCACGGGAATAAATAGGAGCCAAACTAGGGCACCAGGGGAGGGGGGAGTCGCCCAGGCGGCCTCCCGGCGCGGCCCAACCCTGGCCGCGCCAGGGGGGCGCCTGGGCCCCCCTTGGCTGCCCTCTGGCCCATCTTCTTGTTTCGGGCTCCTTCGGGTGCGTGGATTTTTTTGGTATTTTTCCAGGAATTTTCTGAGATGTCCAAAAATCCATTTTCCTGCGCACAATAAAACGATACAGGCAGCTCTGCTGAAAACAGCGTCAGTCCGGGTTAGTTTAGTTGAAATCATGCAAGAATGAGGGCAAAACAATATCAAAAGTGTTTGGAAAAGTAGATACGTTTGAAACATATCAGGGTGCATCCAACTCGCTTGCTCACGAAGACCAAGAGCTCTTTTGAGGAGGCTCATCATTAGAATATTAAAGACAAGTTCTATAGTGTAAGGTCCCCACATAGTTATGCATGAATGATATGAAAACTCTCTATGGAGTACAAATGCTACTTTGAAGCACGAGTGTGTTCTTTCAAAAGGAATAGTAATGTTGCCCCTTCTCTCTTTTTATTTCCTATTTCTCTTTTTTTATTTTTGTGGCCTCTTTGGCTCTTTCTGTTTATCACTCATTAGTCCTCTTTGGGATCTGTTCATGTGTCCTCTTTTGGCATCTTTTATTTGTTTTCTCTTTGAGATATTTTCCTCACTTTAAGGGAACACTCTATATTTTACAAGGATAAAGAAGATCGCACACTTTGCAAGAAGTACTCAACATAAAGAAAACTGAAACTAAATCATGATGTATGCAAATTAAGGCCCCTATCAGTGTAGCAGGATATGCAATGATACTCGCGCGTAATGTAGCAATTATAATGGCAATTCCCAACTAGCATGTGGCTCTACGATCAAGAAAAAACATGTATGACAATGAAAGATCAAGTCATGAGAAGATATGGATGTTGCATGGCAATGTATCTCGGAAAGGATATGGAAGTGCCTTGATAGGCAGGTATGGTGGTTGGTTTGAGGAAGGATATAATGAGGCTTATGATGACAGAGCATATCATGCCAAGGATTTGGATGCACCAGCGAAGTTTCCACCGACTCTCAAGATGAGAAAAGGCAATGCACGGTACCGAAGAGGCTAGCAAAATATGGTTTGGTGGAAGTACCAACAATTGAATACTCTCATTAGTCAAAGGAACTCATCCACTTATTATCATTAACTAGCCAGGAGATTCATAAAGAGACAAGTACCTCGGACGAGTGTATGGGGGTTTGGTTATCCTTGCGCATCCTCGACCCATGATAACATGAGGGTACTCTATATATTACAACCCATCCAGAGGTTAGTGATCCATCTAGTAGCTAGAGTTCACAAATAATTTTTGTAGTTTTCAAAAATAAGCATGTTGAACCAATATACAACACCTATCACTAATAGGCTTGAGATCTTGAGACACAGAAGTCCAAACATTACTCAAAACAACACGTCAAAACTATTGCAAGTTACGACTAGACTTATAATAGCAACCTCAATTACCTACTCAAAGTGAGACATACATTTACTTCAACATGCCAACTCTCTAAACAAGATAAGGATGAAACTCAAGAGAGTACTAAAAACAATATCCTAACAGTAGCTCATAAATATAAACATGAAGAACAAGGTCTAAACATGACATCAACTAGAAATAATAAAGAACACTCAACAAAGATTGGAATGAAAACTATGAGTATTGTAGGAAAAAGCGGAGTGTGTTTCTCTGCCAAATAAGGCGTGCTCGGGTCCAACTTTTAATGAACAAAAAACAAAACTAAGCTAAGCAAAGCAAACTAAAAAGTAAATGCAAGACGCTCCAATCATAGCATATAACATATGAATTGAGAAAAATATAGCATGGAGAAGGATGAACTGACGATTGTTGATGTAGAAGGGGATGCACGGGGGCATCCCCAAGCTTAGACGCTTGAGTCTCCTTGAATAATTCTTGAGGGTGCCGGGGCATCCCAAAAGTTGAGCTTTTGGCACTCCAGAATCTTCTTTGGTCATCTCCCTCACACACTTGAAAACTCCCTTCATACGAAACTCATCATAAAATGATTAGAGTGGTTAGTACCTTAAACTAATTAATTCCAATGAGCCTTTTGTCGGGGGTCGGATCCCCCGGGTGATACAATTCCGGGATGCGCACGAGAAACACAATGAGATCCGTCGACACTGGGACACGCTGGGATTTTACCCAGGTTCGGGCCGTCCGGAGACTAAAAGCCCTACTCCTGCTTTTCTGACTTGATACGTGAGGTGTTACAAATGAGGGAAGCTCTTACAAGATGGATACGAGCTTGTTGTATGGTGGAAGGGGGATTGTTGTGGGATGATCCTGTCTAGCAGCTTGGGCCTCCCTTTTATAGCTCAAGGGGGTCACCACATATGGCCACGGGTGGCATCGTCGTTCTTCTGGACTCTGGGGTGACGAGTGTCACCGCAATGCTTCTTCCGGGAAGTTTGCATGGCGGTGCATCGCCACTCCTCCTGAGAGGGCGTGCGGGACCTTGGCACGTACGATGAGTGGAACGTGGGGGAAGGCGCCACTGTAGTTCTGTCTCTCAGACCAGGGGTGACGCATTAAATGCTATTTGTAACGTTCTGCATGCGATGGGACCCGCATTTCCCCTCTGCACCGCTTAAGAGAGGAAGCGACAATGTTCTCTCCAGTATCCTGCTGCGCGGAACTCCTTTTCGGCAACATCTTGAAGGCACCATGGGGCGCCTTTTCTTGGTGAGTTGGTGCAGCCTTCCGGGATGGTGGAGCGAGTTCCCGCTCCCCGACAGTACACCCCGTGTCTGGCTGCGGCGTAGACGTGTTCTCCGGGAGCCGAGCTAGGCCTGACGATCCGGGAAGCTGGACCTGCTGGAGCGTGGGTCTGGTAGTGTGAGAGCGTGGGTTTCTGGGACCTCTTGGCGGCGGAAAATGACACGTGTCGAGAGGAGCTTGTATGTCAGGCAGTTGATGGCGGCCGCGAAGGCCAAGAGTCGCCACGATTCGGAGCCCGAGGTGGAGTAATTGGGGAAGTTACTGCGTTCCTTCTAGGCAACGAGTACTTATTCCCATCTGCCCGCGGGTGAATCAGGCGCCTCGCAGTAGCTTCTTTCTTCCAATCAGCAGCTTGCACGCACGCCATGGCTCCCAAGTGTCGTGCTCCCGAGGAGGTTGAAGACGACATCCCCCGAGCTCCCCGCAGAGGCGGAGTTGGTGGCCATCGGGGCCGAGCGAGGGGAAGCTGAGGAGGACGGGCGGCGCCGGCTATTGGGGCTTCAATGGGGGTTCTACTTCCCGCCACGCGGGGGCCTAGGACCTGAGGGAGAATGTGTCGTGGCCACGGCGGGCGCGACATTGGAGGTCGCGGTGGCAGGGAGATGTCGCCAGCCAGAATCCGCAACTCCTACGGCGAGTGCATCAACTTCGAGTTTGGCATTGAGTTGACGTCGGCTTCTTGAAGGTAGCTCCCTCTTCCAAGGGTGCTACTCGATGCGGTGAGGGAGGCCGATCCCTTGCACTTTCGGGTGCAGGTGAATGGTGATAATGAAGCTTCCGGAAAAGCCAAAGTCAGGCCAGAGGGCCACCACCAGGTCCCCAGGCGCCCTCCCGGTGCGCCCTAGGGTAGGGCCGCGTTAGGGGGGCGCCTGGACCTTTGGTGGGCCCCTTGCTGCCCCCCTTCTCCTATATATATTCTCCATCACAAGAAACCTCGGAAGACAGAACCCTTTTTCATGATCTCGCCTCTATTCCGTCGCCGCCGCGCTTCCAAGATCGGGAGCGCTAGCAGACCTCTTCCCGGCACCCTGCCGGAGGGAGGATTGACCTTCGGGAGCTTGTCCTCCACCATGGACGCTTCCCGGGTGATCCGTGAGTAGTCTACCTTGGACCATGGGTCCATGATTAGTAGCTATGTGATGTTCTCATCCCCTCTTTGTTCTTCATGGATTAGACCTTGTGAGCTGCCCTACATGATCAAGACACATATGTAATTCTTTCTGTTGTTGCTATGCTGAGTTTGCTGGGATCTGATGGATTATGAGATTATGTTCAGATTGTGATTGAGTAATATATTTGGTTCTTATCTTTTATATTTTTGTTCTTGAGTAAGTCTTGCATGTTTTCCGTTGTTGTTTATTGCTTTGGCCAAGTAGTAGGTAGTGACTCCAAGAGGGAACGTTATGCTCGATTGTGGGTTCATGCCCCCTCATGACTAGCTTGAGTGACAGAAACATGAGTCTAGGGGATGTGATATTGCCACAAGGGGGAAAACAACGGTGCTTGTAACCGCGGTTGCAAGGATTGTTTACTTTACGCAAAGTTCTTTAATGCAGTTGTCTGTTGCTTTGGGTTTACACTTTGGGTGGGGCTCGCAACTTAATACCAACGAGATGTTCTGGATAGATATCTCAAGGTGGATGATTAGTAGTAGATGCAGTTGGATTTCGGTCTACTTATTTTGGCGTACTGCCCATGCTTTTGAGCCTCTTTCTTTCTTTTTAGCATAGTTAGCATTGTGGTGAATTTTTAATCCTGCCAATTGCCCAGATGTCATTTGTTTACCTCGCATAGAAGTTTTATCGTCTTTTGGGAGAGAGACAATACTAGTGAACATCATGGGACCCCGGTCCATATTCTCTTCACTGTTTACACGCTCAATTATTTCCTGCTTTTACTTTCTAGTTGCATTCACTATTATCCTTTATCCCTTGCGTTTGATCCTTTGTAAACAACAAGGCCGGAGAGATTTACAACCTCTCTGAACTTCGTTGGGAGAAAAGTTATTTGTATTGTGTGCAGGTTCGCGTCAATTGCGTCGTTGACACCTACTTGTAGCTTTCGGAGTCCTACAGGAGACAAACCCTATCCTCTATGTGAGGGGAAATTTCTTGCTATCGTACATCTCACCTTCCACGTGGGGTAACCAACGAAGGGCGAGAATCCATTTCATCTCTCGCACATCAAGAAAATTTCTGGCGCTGTTTCCGTGGACTCCAATCTACAAGATAGGGGACTTGCACACTAACTTTTACCTTTGCTTTTTAGTCTTGTTAGTTTACCTTTCAGTTTTTTATCTTAGTGTCCTTCATAGAAAATCACAAAAAAATTGCCTTTCCCACTTGCTGCTACTATGGGTTCCACTGAAAACATCAAGTTGTGTGACTTCACTAGTCACAACAACAATGATTTTATCTGCACTCCTATTGCCACACTTGCCACTTCAGCTACCTCTTATGAAATTAAACCTTCTTTGTTAAACCTTGTTATGAGAGATCAATTATCTGGTGCTGGAGATGATGCTGCTTTACACTTCAATAATTTTGTTGAGCTATGTGATATGCAAAAGTATAAATAAGTAGAAGGTGATGTTGTTAAGCTTATGCTTTTTCTTTTCTCATTGAGGGAAGGAGCTAAAATCTGGTTTCAATCCTTGCCTAAGAATAACATAGATTCTTGGGATAAGTGCAAGGATGCTTTTATTGGGAAGTACTACCCACCTGCTAAAATTATCCAATTGAGGAGTAACTTTGTGAATTTTAAGCAATTGGATAATGAACACGTTGCCCAAGCTTAGGAACGAGTGAAATCTCTTGTTAAGAAATTCCCTACACTTGGTTTGACTACCTGGATGGTTATCCAGTCTTTTTATGCAGGCTTGAACTTTAGCTCGCGGAACCAGTTAGATTCGGCCGCAGGGAGAACCTTTATGTCAACAACACTTGGTGCTGCCACAAAAAATTTAGACGAGATCATGACCAATTACTTCCAATGGCACACCGAACGACTTACAACAGGTAGGAAGGTAAACTCTGTTGAGGAGATTTCCTCCCTAAATGAAAAAGTTGACTTGATTATGTCTCTACTTACCAAGAAATCTCCTATTGATCCTCATGGTGTCCCTTTAAATTCTTTGGTTGCTCAAGAACAAGTAGATGTGAAATTATCTCTAGAAACAACTTCAATAACAATGCTTATAGGGGTAATTTTGCTAGCAATCCTAGACCGTTCCCATCCAAAAACTATGGTAACAACAACACTTATCCTAGTAAGAACAACTCCTATGATCAAACTTATAAGGAAAGAGATTTACCTAGCTATGAGAAACTGGTAGACATAGAGAAGGCTACTAAGAATTATATGCACACACAGTTTGAACAAAACAGAGCTTTCTGTAGACAATTAGGTGAGCACACTTCCATTTTGCAAAATATTAGTAAGCAACTCGAGAGCCTTAACAGTGAGATTTCTAATGTCCAAACTTGACTTACCGCCACTGAAAACTATGTTTCAAACATGTCTCACACCAAAACTACTTTGATAAATCAGATGGAAGCCAAACCGGAAGTTATCCCCATGGAAGAAGATAGAATTAAGAGCCTTCCTACACACCACACTGTTGCTACTATCCAAGTTGTCGAGGATACCCAAACTTTTAGCACCCAACACACTCCTAGTCCCATTGGACCCATTAATGGTGATGCTATTACCTCAACCATAGAAGAAGAAACACCTATGAACATAGAGGCTTTCAAACAAGTGAGCCTAGATGACACCACTACCACCTTTGATAGTAGTGACATTGATTTTGATAGTTGCACCCTCTCAGAAGTTATTAGCTTACTACACATAATGTCTAGAGACCCCCACACTAGCACACTAAATCTTGCCTTCACGGAGCATATCACTAATGCTCTCATCAAATCTAGGGAGGAGAATCTTAGAATATAAGCCTCCATACCTAGGAAGCTAGAAGATGGTTGGGATCCTATGATAAAAATTAAATTTAATAACTTCTCTTGTTATGCTTTCTATGATGTTGGAGCTAGCACCTCCGTCATGCCCAAAAGAATGTATGACATGTTTGAATTGAAACCTTTTGATCCTTGTTCTTTTGGTGTTCGTCTCATTGATTCTTAAGTAAAGAAACCTTTGGGGAAGATCGACGATGTTCTTATCATTGTCAATGACAATTATGTTCCCGTTGATTTTACTATTATGGATATAGAGTGTTAACCTTTATGTCCAATTATTTTGGGACATCCTTTTCTTCGCACCGTTGGTGCTGTTATTGACATGAAAGAGGGAAATATAAAATTTCAATTCCCTCTCAAAAATGGGATGGAACACTTCCCTAGGAAGAAGATTATGTTACCTTTTGAGTACATCACACGAGCTAGCTATTCTCTCTCTTTCTTGATAAAACATGATGTTTTTTGCTTTATGCCTAGCTTAAAGGCGTAAAGAAAGCGCTTGTTTGGAGGCAACCCAAGATGTTTTTATTTCTGTTTTTAGTGGTCTTGATGATTGTTACTACTGTAGAAACATCATTGTATCTTTATTTTCAAGATTTTTTCCAAGTTTAGCCTCCGATTGCAAGAAAGTTCAAAAGTTGTGACATGTTGTCCAGAAAACAGATTCTGTCCTTGTACGAAACAATTAGCCTAAAATCACCAGATCATCTTTTTGATCTGAATTTTTTTGACAGCATGCTCCATACAATTGAATTTCGAGCGTCTGTTCTAAGTTTTTTGATTCGAGTTGCATAAGTACCCTGAAAAAATTATTTACTACCTGCTGGTCTGTTTTTCAAAGATTCTGCCACGTTTTGCCTTTGCTCACTTTTGCAAACCTTAAGCTTGATTTTTCATTGCAATTTTTTTGGCAATATTGAGAAATAGTAGCTCTTCAAGAATATCTTTATTTCAAGTAGAGGTAAATTATTTTATTAAGGGTATTAACCTCTCTGGTCAGCTTATGATGAGTTATGTATGTAGGGAGTTTTCAAGTGTGCGAGGGAAGATGATGAAAGAAGATCCGGGTGTGTCAAACGCTCAAGCTTGGGGATGCCCTCATGCATCCACAATAAATATTCAAGGAGACTCAAGCGTCTAAGCTTGGGGATGATGTTGGGGGGATGGACCAAGCCCATAACCCGACATTAGATCTATGGGCTGAGTCACTCATGGAAGGCCCACAAAGAAGACCAGGCCACGGGCCAGATGCGCCAAGGAAAGAAGATCTAAGCCGTAGAAGGAATTCGACTTACCTTGTATAGCACATAGCATATTTGTAAAGTAGAATAGGACTGCACCTCATGTCGGAGTCGGACTCGTGGAATCCCGGGACCCGACGCCTTTATAAGCTGAGGTCCACGGGGACCAGGACCAGAGAACAATCTCAACCTAAGATAGGACTAGACACTTATCAGCGTGACCTAGATCTCACCGAGAGTAACTTTACGAGCTGACTCTCTTGTAATCCATCAACTGACTCTTCTTTCGAGAGTCGGAACCCATAATAAGAGAAAGCAGGAATAGGCTTTTACCTCGAGACAAAGAGGGGATGAAACCTGGGTAAATCACCGAGTCTCTTGTCCATGTCGACTCTCTCCATGAAATCGCCTCGCAGCAAAGGTACCATGTCAAGTTCGACTCTTAGGACATCTTCCGTGACTTTCCCATGACAGTTGGCAGCCATCGTGTGGCCTGCATTCGTAGGTGTTGAGATTATGGAGGGAGCTCTGCAAGGCATGAAGGGATTCGTCACTTGACGGATCACCAGAAGTCGGCGCGGGAGGCTTTGCATCGACGAATCTACTTGGGGCCCTAAAGCCGATTCTATCGAATCAGGATATCGCGTCCCGATCAGGTCTATCCACATCTTCATTGGCAGGACCGATGGATCTGAGCCTGATCCAGATCCTTAAGTGCCTGTCGAAACTTCGAGTCAGCGATACGCCGGCTCCAAACGCACTTTCGTCGGATTCATTGATGAGTCTCCAGAGCCAGAGCGCTCTGTCGAGTCCCCAATATACGACGCCTCGGAAGAATTGACCGATGCTGACTCATATCCCACCGAAGGAAGCTTCTCAGATGAGGGGTCCATCCGATCCATGGGGAACAACAGACTCGGCACTGGCATGCTAGAGTATAACCCGGATTATCCTCACTTCGAGCCTCCATATTCTTCGACGGTATTCATGGCCGACTTTGGAGAACTAGAGAACCAGGCAACCCAGAATCGGGGAGAGTCGGCAGCCGCCGGGGCCCCTAGCGCAAATAGGGACCCAACAGCCCGCCCGTCAGTTCAGGTCCCCACTAGAGTCGAAGCTCTCGAAGACGCCCTAAACTCCCTTGACGAGGCTTTGGCTAAAACAGTGACGCATGAGAATCTGGAAGGCTAGAAGACGAGGGTGAATGAGATCAGGGATTGAGTAGCAAACTTACGGACGGAGGACAACGTTGAAAAAGAGCAGATGATTGCAAAAGAAGCCCGGCTTGTCTAGGAAGCTGCACGCCTTCGGGGAGAGTCTGATATGATAGATGCTCAGCGTTTGAGCCTCTATCACACGCGCCCACAAAGATACACGAGTCGGTTCCCCGTTGACTACCAAGGATGAATGTTGTTCGACAGTCCTGATCAATCGACTCCCCCAGGATTTACGCCTCCCAGACAGCCGGTTCCCTCGCCACGCCAAGATCGTTACCACACCCCCTCACCAATTCGACAACCACATGGCTAATGTCATGGAGACAACTCGTTTTCTCATCAATGCACCAATCCATGGAGACACTCCAGCAGATCGTGCCGCCCCAGAGGCCGCCGACTTCCTCAAAATGGAAATCACACAACAGGTCTAATACTCACAAGGGGTCCCATACATACATGGGACTCCATATCGAAGTATGAGCCGGCAAGAAGAGTCACCTGCTCCAGCAGTCTCAGGCAGCCAGCACCATCATAGAGTACCTCTCACCCCTCAGGGAGGACTGAGGATCATGGACCTACCGGCTCTCAATACTAATCAATGTGTAGAGTCGACGGCCCAAATTCCCCACAGTAACCAAACACCGAGTTCGTCAGGAGATCAGTAGGAAATCGATGCCTGATACCGTCTTTAAGGAACACACGTTTGCCCCCGGACTTCAAGGGGTCGCGTAAGATCCCAAATTACACAGCTGACATGGACCCGGCGGCATGGATCGAAACCTACGATCTCTTCATGGACATGCTTCATGCTGGCGAAGAAGTCTGCGCCCGATACTTCACAATGATGTTAGAAGGGTTGGCTCGCACATGGTTAAAAAATCTCCCAAAGAACTCCATCACCTTCTAGACGGATCTCAGAGAGAAGTTCATCACGAATTTCCGGGGAACCCGCCGACGAGCCACAACAATAGTCAACTTGGAGACTACGTACAGAAAGAAGGAGAGTCGGCCCTAAGCTGGGCATGACGAGTCACAGATATAATCCATTCCTCGGACACTATTACTGCACAGACATCAGTAATCGTCCTGGAAAGAAACTTCAAGTTCGAGCCTCTAGTACACAAGCTCGGCCGACTCAAGAGGACGGTCAGCAACATAGGATAGCTCATAAACGTGGTCATCAAATATGTCGAGTCTAACAAAACCAAGGATGCTGACACGGAAGAGGACAAAGTCGCCTAGAACAAAAAGAACACTGGCAAGGGATCTCATAGCCAGAGCCAAAAGACCAAGCGCCGAATCGATCAGAATACTTCCGACTTAGTAGCCAACACAAATGTTATCTCCCAAAGGAAGAAGCAGGGGGCAACAACTACCGAAATCCGTAACGAAGTTTCCAACCCCCAGTCACCTTTGAAGAATCTGTGAAAAGACCTTGTCCATTGCACAGCAAACCCGGCCGTCCAGCCAGCCACACCTGCGAACAATGCAACTTCATGAAAGAGTTCCAACGTCGTGGATGTCAGGGCCCCCTGGGTTAGGTGGTGGAGACGGTCAAAACAATAACAACAAAAACTTTGGTCAACAGGGAGCCAGCGCAGAACCACAATACCAAGGATCCCAGGGAGGAGGACAGCAAAACTAATCAGGGCATGCCGGATTGCAATCAAACCCAAAGCAGATCCAAGACCACTCAGCTTACCATGTCTTCACCACCAGCAGATGCCGGAGGGACAGGAAGCTTCAACAGAGAGCCTCCATGTCTGTCGCCACGGAGCCGTCTTGTCCCAGGTGGCTTAACCGGTCTGAGCAGCCAATCACCTGGACAAGGGATGATTGACGAGGGGGTGACCCCACGACTCCTCTACGTGAGGGTACCTAGTGCGTGTCATGGCTGGCGGCCCATCAAAGGCCCAATCGTGGACACCGACATGATGGAATAGGACATCAAGCCCAAGACTTGAGGCACAAGACAAGGACTCCTACTTTTAGTCGACTAGGCCTCATGTAAACCCTACCTGGCTATCTATATAAGGAGAGGTAGGGGAACCTCTCTAGACAGATTCCCCCACACATCGAACTAGGAAGATCTCTCTACCAAAGCCCTCGCGGATCCCCTGTAGATCATCATCAATACAAGATCAGACAAGCAACATGTAGGGTTTTCCCTCCGGGGGCCTGAAGCTGGGTAAATCTTGCCCCATGTGTCTCTTGTCCACCGTCCGAATCCTCCAACGCGCAAGCCACGTCGCTCTCCTTCCTCCTATACGAAACCTACGGTACCTAACACTACGATTTGCCGAGGCCGTTCCTCATCAATTGGCGCCGACCATGGGGAAGACACGTGCGTTGGAATCCGGATTCGGCGACTCTAATCTACATCGACAATCGACGATCCGTCGACTTCAGAAGTACAAGTTGGGTTCATCGAAATCTCGGCTTCTTCAACAACTAAATCAAGATCTACATCAAGCTCACGGAGAAAACAAGAAATTTGTCGAGCGCGTCACTCGAAGATCGACATCAGCAAAAGCCCTAACGCGCAACCTACAGGACAGAAAAACGTCCGTGTTGTGGGCACTTAAGACGGCGAATCGGAGCTCATCTCGACGATCCATTTGGTGGAAAGATGCGAAATCCAATTTCTGAAAATCTGTGAAAATTTCAGAAAATTCCAACGGCTGGATCGACTCCCGCACTAAAGCATTCTTCGAATCTGGCGGAACTCCACGCAACTCCAGAAAATAAATTCCTGACATTGGCTCGGACATCAACTCGAAGATCCCTTAGGTGAAAGCATGCGGTATTCAATCCCTCATAAGCACAAAAAATTTCAGAAAATTCGAACGGTTAGATCTCCGTCGGAGGCTCTCTCACTACAACACGTTTTTGGATCTACGCGAGATCGCTAATTTCCAATCGCGAATTCGGGTTCAATCTTGACCCACAAGGCTTCTACTCCAACTCGACATGCCAAGGATGACTCACCAAGGTTTCTTCATCGACTCGCGCCGCTACAATGACATCACAAGACCATTAATTTAAGGATCCCGCCAGGCGCATCAAGTCCTTCTCGGTCACTCGCCACACCGTCGACTCCAAGCACACAAATTATCCTGCGCCGAGCTCCTTTGTATGGGCTCTCCCGTACCGAGCTCCATCGCGCAGGAATCACCGCGTTGAGTCCTCTCACCATTCGCCGGATAACTTCATCATGTCAACTACGTCATGCGACCTCTCTGCCTCAACACTCGGGGGCTCGCAGACTTGGGGGCTGAACATCGTAGTGGCCATCACATCGACTCCGTCTTCTACAATCAACCACGGGCGAGGCGTCGACTCCGTCCGCTACATCGACCACGGCCACGGCGTCGAGTGCATCCTCTACATCGACTCTGGCCGCGGCATTGACCATGGACACGGCGTCGACTACGTCATCTACATCGACTCTGTACGCTACATCGACCATTGTCGCGGCGTCGACTCCGTCCTCTACGTTGGCTCCAAGCGCGGCATTGACCACAACTGCGACGTCTACTCCGTCCACTACATCGACTATGGTCGCGGCATCGACTCCTTCTACTACATCGACTCCGTCCGGTGCACCGAATAAACTTGCACCACACCTATGAAGGATTAAAAATCGTTAGGTCTCTCTACTACAGGTCAAAATTTTATGTTTCTCATATTTTTACCTTGCTCCGGTCGCAATCACTACCCGTGAGATATCTCACATCTGCCTGCAGCAAATCGTTTCGCCGGCCCCCCGAGACAAATAAAAGACTCGGGGGCTGCACACACACTTATCTTGCAGGAAATTGAAGACAAGTCAACAAATCTTCATCAACTGTTTCTCGGCCACAAGCCGCAACTTTGTCAAGACGACTCCGCCCAGCGCGTCGAGTCCTCTCCGACCGCACGCCATGCACCCAACACTCGGGGGCTGCACCGTATTAGACAATCCGTCGATGTCGGGTTTAGCTTCAGAACAACTCAAGCCTATGCCCGACTCTACAATTCGCACATAGCCTCGGGGGCTACTTCTATCTGGAGTGCTGCCGCGCACCCGACGAACTTCATCACGCTGACCAAACAAGAAGACGGGGTTATCTAAACAAACAACTCAAGCATATGCCTGACTCTATGAGTAGAACATGGCTTCGGGGGCTAGTCCCATCGGGAGCGATGGCGCGCACCCGACGAAGCACTGCTTGCTCATCCTACGAAAAGAAGAACTCAACGCATTTCTGAGGGGACAATACCTCGGTGTTTTCCATCACCAACAACCCGGTGACTACTTCATCAGCACTCGACACATCGGTGACTCGAGCAGAGGAAAATCAGGAAACCTGAAAGCACTCTCGGAAAATTCGAGTGCTCACTCTCGGAGTCTCAAGCAACAACACTCTCAGAAGATTCGAGTGCTCAATATCGGAGTCTCAAGAAAAAGCACTCTCGGAGTCTCAAGCAAAAGCACTCTCAGAGTCTCAAGCAACAGCACCCCCAAAAGATTTTAGTGCTCACTCTCAAGCAAAAGCACTCCCGGAGTCTCAAGCAAAAGCACTCTCAGAGTCTCAAGCAACAACACTCTCAGAAGATTCGAGTGATCACTCTCAAAGTCTCAAGGAAAAGAACTCTCAGAGTCTCAAGCAAAATCACTCTCAGAGTCTCATGCAAAAGCACTCTCAGAGTCTCAAGCAACAACACCTCCAGAAGATTCGAGTGCTCACTCTCAAGAAAAAGCACTCCAGGAGTCTCAAGCAAAAGCACTCTCAGAGTCTCAAGCAACAACACTCCTAGAAGATTCAAGTGCTCACTCTCAAGCAAAAGCACTCTCGGAGTCTCAAGCAAAAGCACTCTCAGAGTCTCAAGCAACAACACTCTCAGAAAATTTGAGTGATCACTCTCAAGCAGCAGCACTCTCGGAAGATTCGAATGATCACTCTCAAGCAAAAGAACTCTCGGTAGATTCGAGTGATCACTCCAAAACAAAAGTACTCTCGGAAGATTCGAGTGATCACTCTCAAACAAAAGAACTCTCAAAAGATTTGTGTGATCACTGCAAAACAACACGAAGCACTCTCCGAAAAATCGAGTGCTCACTCTCGGAGTATCAAGCAACCTGAAGCACTCTCGGAAGGTTCGAGTGCTTACTCTCCCGTACTGAAAAGTGCTCGAGTGATTACTCGCACAATGATACAAGGCACAAAGAACGAGCAAACAAACCCCCGCCTGAGCACACAGACGCCCCGCGGGTGCTCAAACTATTAGTCCACTCGACGGTTTTCCGAGTTGGTACATCCAATATCAAACCCCCCCTCCAAAAAGGAACAAATGTATCTACAGAGTTCGGGTTCTCCCTCACCCAAATGAAGAAGTTCTTGAGTGGTTCATCGCATCAAAAAGAGCAAATGCATCTCTAGAGTTTGGGTGCTCCCTCACCCAGCAGGCGACGATGTGCTCGAGTGGCTACTCGCACTAACCGACAAGAACAAATGCATCTACAGAGTTTAGGTGTTCCCTCACCCAGAAGATGATGAAGTGCTCGAGTGGTTACTCACACCTATCAGTAAGACCCGATTAACATCTAGAAGGACAATCCTCCCGAGCACTCGAGTGCCACATGGGTGCATACATGATCAGCCCACTCGACGACCATCCGAGTGGGTGCAACTCTTATCGACTCCTCGCCTGAGTTCATAAAAACTACTATTCATCCACTTGATTTGTTTTCCAAGTGGATGCTTGTCTAAATTAGGCTCTGCACCTCGGAAAAATGATGCCTGGGCGGAGACACACTACACCCCAGATGTCGCGCAAGCTTAGCGCATAGGTAAGACCCCGCTGCGCAGTCGGTCGGGCTGGGACTTGCCACATCGCGACTTCACTCCCCAAGTTTTCCATGCGCTTGCATGAAGAAAGTTGAGCCGATAACGGACATGTTAAGGTTGTTTACTGAGACCGGAGGCATTGATCCTGTAAGGCCTGCCGCGGTATGGACTTTGCTACACACCAGTCGTTTCCATGTTTGTTTCAAGGGACACGGGCTTGATTGGGCTACTGAGGTATTTTCCACTAGCGCAATTCAGCAAGGCTCGACCAGTCGACTACCTTCGGCCCTTTCAGCTTATCATCCCTCGAATAAACAATTTTATGGCTAACAGCCAATGACTCGCAGTCGCGCTACACATGTGAAGGCAAGCGATTACGAATTCGAGTCCCTGCGCGACTCTGCGAGTCCCCCAGACACTCATACTCCCATCGGGAGCATACTCATGGAAACTTCGACTGCTCATCAGCAAATGATGTATGGATCCTCAACATAAGGTTCTGAAAGGTTCGACTGCTCACTCGACAAAGCGACACGCACTACGGCGGCTACTACAGATTCGAGTACCTGCGCGACTCTTCGAGTTTCCCAGGCACTCGGGGGCTACTGACGAGGGGGTGACCCCACGACTCCTCTACGTGAGGGTACCTGCTACGTGTCATGGCTGGCGGCCCACCAGAGGCCCACTCGTGGACACCGACATGATGGAATAGGACATCAAGCCTAAGACTTGAGGCGCAAGACAAGGACTCCTAGTAGTAGTCGACTAGGACTCACGTAAACCCCTACCTGGCTATCTATATAAAGCGAGGTAGGGGCACCTCTCTAGATAGATTCCCCCACACATTGAACTAGACAGATCTCTCTCCACCAAAGCCCTCGCGGCACCCCTGTACATCATCATCAATACAAGATCAGACAAGTAGCATATAGGGTTTTCCCTTCAGGGGACTGAAGCTGTGTAAATCGTGCCCCATGTGTCGCTAGTCCACCGTCCGAATCCTCCAACGCGCAAGCCACGTCGCTCTCCTTCCTCCTATACGAAACCTAGGGTACCCAACCCTAGGATTTGCCGAGGCCGATCCTCGTCAACGATCATCCCCTTGTGGTAGAAAATCCGGGTTCCCTAACCCTGGTAGTTTCTCCGCAAATTGTTTGCTACACACTTGACAAAGTACTCATGGACGGAGGAAGCAGCATCAACATCCTTTACTACGAGACCTTCCGTAGGATGGGACTGACCCACAAACAGCTGCAAACCTCCAACACCGTGTTCCATGGAATAGTCCCAGGAAATTTGGCACCACCGATAGGCAAGATCTAGCTGGAGACAGCCTTTGGAACTCCTGAGAACTTTCGATACAAAATCATACCCTATGAGGTGGTGAAGCTCAAGAGCCCATACCATGCCATCCTAGGCAAACCTGTTTACGCGAGATTCATGGCCCGGCCATGCTACGTTTATCTGAAGCTAAAAATGCCGGGTCCCTTCGGCCCAATCACGGTAGACGGGAGCCGGTCCAGAGCCACGGAGTGTGACGAGCAACACGTAAAATTTGCTGAGTCGGCCTGTGCCAAAGAGGACTTGTCAGAATTGCAGGAGAAGGTAGATCCAGTAGACACCACCATCCTGAAGAAACCGACTCCTGACAACAATCCCAAGTTCAAAACGGCTCAGGACACGAAGAAAGTCGACTTTGTCCCTGGTGACGCTTCCAAGCAGTTCATCATCGGGACAGAGCTATCCGACAAATAGGAAAGCGCACTCATCGAGTTCTTCCGTGAGAATCGGGACATCTTTGCATGGAAACCTTCTGCCATGCCAGGTGTCCCGAGGGAACTCGCTGAGCACCACCTAAACATTGATCCTAAACTAAAACCGGTCAAGCAATTCCTTCATCGCTTCAATGATGAAAGGAGGAACACCATTGGGGAAGAGATATCCCGGCTCCTCGCCGCCGGGTTCATCATGGAAGTTTTCTATCCAGAGTGTCTTGCAAGCCCGGTCCTCATTTTGAAAAAGAATGGGACTTGGCACATGTTTATTGACTACACCAACTTAAACAAAGCTTGCCCGAAAGATCCCTTTGCACTACCTCGCATTGATCAAATCATAGACTCTACTGCAGGGTGCGAGCTCCTGTGTTTTCTCAATGCCTACTCAGGTTATCACCAAATCAAGACGGCCCTCGAGGACCAGGAGAAAATGGGTTTCATCACTCCCTTCGGGATATACTTCTATACTTCCATGCCTTTCGGCTTGAAGATTGCAGGGGCTACATATCAGCGAACGGTGCAAAACTTCCTCAAGGAGCAAATTAGGCACAATGTGCACGCTTATGTGGATGATATAGTCATCAAGTCACAGGTGGCCGACTCACTCATCAGTGACCTTCAAGAGACCTTCAAGAATCTGCGCAAGTACCAGATGAAGCTAAACCCGGCCAAGTGCACCTTTGGGGTTCCTGCAGGAAAGCTCCTTGGGTACATAGTGTCAAAAAGAGGCATCGAGGCAAACCCCGGAGAAGATCAATGCCATCATGGATCTCTAGAAGCCGGCCTCCGTGAAAGGAGTCCAACGAATCACGGGATGCGTAGCTGCCCTAAGCCGGTTTATCAGCCGACTTGGAGAGAAAGCAATTCCCCTGTACAGACTCTTGCGAAAGTCGGAATAATTCGTCTAGGACGACGAAGCCGATCAAGCCCTGGAAGCACTAAAAAGGAAATTGTCCCAGGCCCCGATCCGAGCGGCTCCCAAGCCAAAAGAGCTGATGCTACTCTATATTTCATCCAACAACCGAGCAGTCAATGCCGTGGTTGTGCTTGAACGTACGGAAGCCGACAAAGAGCACCCTTTACAGAGGACAGTGTATTAAGTTAGTGAGGTCTTGGCTTCATCAAAACATCGCTAACCTCATTGGGAGAAGATGGTCCTCGGTGTGTTCTTGGCGAGTCGGAAGCTCAATCATTACTTCCAGGAGCACCCCATAACTGTTGTCAGCTCAGCACCGCTTGCAGATATCATCCAAAACCATGAGGCCACGGAAAGGGTTGCAAAGTGGGATATAGAGTTGGGGGCTTATCACATCAAGTATGAACCATGCACGGCCATCAAGTCCCAAGCACTAGTCGACTTCATCAATGATTGGACAGAAATCCAAGAACCTCAAGAGAAGACGATCACCAAGTACTGGATGATGCACTTCGATGGGAGTCGGCAGCTGCAAGGGTCAGGAGCCGGCTTGGTCCTCACTTCCTCAAAGGGAGAGAAATTCTGCTATTTCTTACAGCTACAATTCACTTGCACCAACAACACAGCAGAATACGAGGCCCTACTCCACGGGCTGCGGCTGGCCCGTGAGATGAACTTGGTTCTCAACAAGTATCAGGAAAGTGGAACTCGAGGACGCCACCATGGCAGCTTATTGGAGAGAGGTGGAAAGGCAAGCCGGTTTCTTCGTTGGGTACCAAGTGGACTACGTGGACCGCAAGCTAAATGAAGCCGCGGACGCTCTGTCTCGGCTCGGCTCTCAACGAAAGCAGGTTCCACCAAATGTGTTCCTTGATGTCCTAAAAAATTCATCTGTGCAAATACCAACAGAGCAAGACATAGCGGAGTCGGATCCAGAGACGGCTCTTGTGACTGCAATACATGCTACCCCCTCATGGGTTGTACCATATCTGGACTACAAGACCCGGGGAATCCTACCAGCTGATGAAGTAGAGGCCAGACAAATTGTCAGGAGAAGCAAATATTTTGTACTCATCAATGGTGAGTTACATCGGCGAAGCCCTGCAGATGTCTTTTAAAGATGAGTGTCACCAGAAGAAGTCAGAGAAATCCTCAATGAGATACACTCTGGAGACTGCGGGCATCATGTCGGCTCTCGTTCATTGGTGGCTAAAGCCTATAGACATGGATTCTACTGGCTTACAGCACATGCGGATGCAGAGGATATAGTCAGGAAGTGTGATGGATGCCAACGCTACGAAAATCAAGCACATGTGCCGGCTCAAGAACCCAGGATGATCCCAATCACTTGGCCTTTCGCGGTGTGGGGGCTTGATATGATGGGACCTTTCAAAAGGTCACCCAACAAGAATACACATTTGCTGGTGGCAGTTGAAAAATTCACCAAGTGTGTTGAGGCAGAGCCGGTTAGCAAGTGCGATGCAGAGATGACGCTGAAATTCTTGAAAAAGATAATATACAGATTCGGCTACCCCCACAGCATCATCACTGATAATGGATCTAACCTATCAGAGGGGGTTATGCAGCGATTTTGTCAAAGAGAGCACATCCGACTCGAGCTCACGTCAGTGGCTCATCCACAAACTAATGGACAAGCCGAGAGAGCCAACCAAGAGTTGATCCGAGGCATCAAATCCCGACTCTTTGTTCCTTTAGAGAGGACGCTGGGTTGCTGGTAGGAAGAATTACCCTCAATTTTGTGGAGTATCAGGACGACTCCTAATAGGTCAACAGGCTACACGCCCTTCTTCCTGGTGTATGGAGCTGAAGTTGTTCTCCCAAGTGACATCCATCACGACTCACCATGAGTCACAGCTTATGTGGAAGACGATAATGAGAAAGCAAGGCAGGACGCCTTGGATGTTCTTGATGAAAAACGAGAACAAGCAGCAACTCAATCGGCTATCTAGCAACAAGATCTACGACGGTACCATAACCGTTGCATCAGAAGTCGGACTTTCCAGGAAGGTGACTTGGTGCTCCGTCTCATCCAGAAAAAAGACGGGATGCACAAGTTGTCCTCTCCATGTTAAGGACCGTTTGTGGTTAGCAAGAACCTGTACAATGGATGCTACTACCTGGTGGATATACGCGAGAAGGAAAAATCACACACCTCGATGGAGGAGACTCCCAGGCCATGGAACATCGCACAACTCCATCCATATTACACTTGAGTAGAGTAGCAAATTATTGTACAAATTCGACGCTCATCGCACCGGCTTTCCGCATACATATATATAAGTCGACATTTGTCGCATCGGCTATCGCCGCATAATAAAGTCGATCTACATCGCAACAGACTCTCATTTCAGTCAAAAATAATAAAGTCGATCTTAATCGCATTTAGGCCATTGCCATAATTAAACATATAAAGTAGACTTTTTTCGAAAACAGGCTATCGCCATAAAGTCGATTTTATCGCACCGGGCTTTTGCCACATCTCAAAGTCGACTTCGTCGCATCGGCTCTCGCCACACTTATGCATAAGATTAATTTTCACATTGCATAGTCATTCATACATATTGCCTCATATTGCATCATAAATTACAAATTTCTCAGAGACCTGGGGGCTTGATCAACTCTCTATGGGCTTTGGGCATGTATATTGCTTTGATAAGGTGAAGCAGGTTGACTTGATGATGCTCATCGACTCCTACCAGAAAAGCCGGCATATATATGTAAAACTTCACATGTGTCTGTTTTGATAAGGGATAAAAGGGGGGTTCGGTGGTTCCCATCGGCTCTTAAAAACCGAAGATATACCTGCATACACATGAATTAGCCACATACGCCGTCTGACATGTACAGTTTAGAGCTTACATAACTAACGCGCAACCGGTTGGTCTAAACTTCAAGGTTTACATAAATCATCTATTGAATTTGGTCCTAAGAGTCGGGCACGAAAGTCATTGTAAAGCCGGCTCTTCAGAGATATTTCGACTCTCCAAACCAATAATCTATATCAACGTGAGAAGATGAGGTATAAAGTCGACTTCTACTAGCCTTTGCATTACATCCTTGCATATAAAGCATCATGCATAATAAAAAAATTTCTCACAAATAAAAGTTAGACCTATCTCACTCGGCACAAGCACTCAGGTGCATATACAGACTCATGGGGATTACAATTCAAAAATTTCTTCTCAAAGACACGACACGACGCAATAATGTTCGTGCCGACTCTTGGGGACTACACTTCGAAGTTTCTTCTCAAGAAGAGACTCGGTACAGCATCCAGATGCTTACACCGACTATAGGGGAGTAACACTTCAAAAATTTATTCTGCAAAGATTTGGCACGACGCCATGACGATCATACCAACTCTTGGGGAGTATGACTTCAAACATATATGACCTGGTATGGCACACAAAATGTGACCACACCAACTCATGGGGGCTACAAGTCGATCCATCCTATGAGTCGATTACCGATACATAACTATACTGAATCGACTCAGGGGGCTACAGATACAGACATTATCAAAAGATATCGGCTCTCATGCACTAAGCAAAAACATTCAAAGTCAGGGAAAAAACCGACTTATGGACTCAATGGGAATTCATAATTTTCATTCATCAAATGACCGAGTCTTACATCAAAAGAGGCAGTCTTACATTGCAGAAAAGTAAAAGCCAGACTCGGCAACATACTACTAAGAAAAAAACTATAGCTTCAGTCATCATCTTCAGAGTCGGATTCATCTTCAGTTGAAGAAATATAGACTTCTTCTTCATTATTGAGGAGTTCTTCATCGCTACTGCTGGAACTCTCCATACAGCAGCAGGCCCGGTCACCATCCGAGTCGAAGATTCTAGCCCACAAAGTGTCGTCACCATCATATCTGAAGACAATGGTATCTCCTCTTGAGATGTTCCTGGAGCGAAGAAAAGTTTTCCATCCTTTCTCAAAAAAACATGGTGTCATGGCAAGAAAATATTGTAGCCACCGAAACAGGCCCATGAGGACATCCCTCAGAGCGGACCCAAAGACCCGAAGGCCTTAAGTCAATCACAAGATGAGCAAAAGACTCAGGAAGCTTGATCCAACGATGAATCATCTGGATATGCATCAAGAACTCACTCCTCTCAAGAGAAGAAGGGGGGGATTCAAATGGAGAGGCAGCACGAGTACTTCTTCCCCTACCTCTTCCACGACCAAGACCTCGCCCACGGCCTCGTCCGTGGCCGCGGCCTCGACCACGAGCACCTGCGCTGGAGCCAGGCTCATCGGCTGCTAACAAAGCATGAGCTTCTAGCTTGGGTGCCATGGGAAAAATTAGTAGAAGGAGAAGAGGAAGAAGAAAGATGCAGGCACTCATAAGACAAACCACCCAATGGTTATTTATAGTGGTTCTGAGGAAAAGATCAATCAATACCATAAATGATATAGGTGAACTACCCATGGTAGATGAAATTTATGGAAAGACTCCTCGATTCCCACTACAACATCAATGCCTCCAACCGGCGTTTCGGGCAGCGTGAATAATAAATATCAAACCAGATCTTTGACTAAAAATGTCAAAAGAAATTTCTAATTGGAAGATGAAACAAAGAGATAAAGAGAAGATTGGCACCAACTCCTTGCAAGTCTCAAAAAAGAATATAAGAGTCAGTCCAATCCTAATTAGGGAGTCGGCAATTGCATTGGTGACAAGAAGATTGATGCGAAGACTAAAGAATCACATCAATCCTTGGGGCTAATGTCGGGGGGTTGTACCAAGCCCATAATCCGGCATTAGATCTATGGGCCGACTCACTCATGGAAGGCCCACAAAGAAGACCCGACCACGGGCCGGCTGTGCCAAGGAAATAAGATCGAAACCGTAGAAGGAATTCAACTTACCTTGTATAGAACATTGCATATTTGTAAAGTAGAATAGGACTCCACCTCGTGTCGGAGTCGGACTCGCGGAATCCCTGGACCCGACGCCTTTATAAGCTGAGGTCCACGGGATCTAGGGCCAGAGAACAATATCAACCTAAGATAGGACAAGACACTTATCGGCGTGACCTGGATCTCACCGAGACTAAGTTTACGAGCCGACTCTCTTGTAATCGATCAACCGACTCTTCTTTCGAGAGTCGGAACCCATAATAAGAGGAAGCAGGAGTAGTATTTTACCCCGAGATAGAGAGGGGCTGAAACCTGGGTAAATCGCCGAGTCTCTTGTCCATGTCGACTCTCTCCACGAAATCGCCTCACAGCAAAGGTCCCATGTCAAGTTCGACTCTTCGGACATCTTTCGTGACTTTCCCCCGACAGATACCCCCGTGCATCCCCTTCTCCATCAACAATCATCAGTTCGTCCTCCGTCTCACTATATTTTTATCACTTCATGCTTTATGTGATATGCTCGGAGCGTCTCGCTCTTAGGTTTCCCTTTTAGTTTTCTTTATATTTTCTTGTTGTTCATAACAAGTTAGAACCCAGCTTACTTTGTGTGGGAGAGAAACACACTCCACTTCAAACTAGAACACATCATAGGATTTTCATGCTAATCTTTCTTCTGTTGTGTGTTCTTTATCTTTTCGTAGCTGCTGCCATGTTTAGCTCTTAGTTTCCATGTTTATCTTTCTCAAGAGCCTTAGATTTTGTTTAGTTTGTTGTTGGAACTGTCTTTATTTTTCATGCTTATCTTGTTAAGAGAGTTGGTTGTTGAACTGAGTTGTGTCTTGTCTTGAAGTAGGTAATTGAGGTTGCTATTCAAATGTAGTAGTAATTTTCAATAGATTTGAGGTATTGTTGTGAGTAATGTTTGAACTTTTGCTGTCAAGAGCTCTAGCCTATTAGTGATAGGTGTCGTATTTTGGGCAATTGATGGTACGATTTAACGCCCCCTCGTTGGTTACCCAAAGTGGAAGGTTGAGATGTAGATAGTGGCAATTTCCCTTAGCGAAGATGCTAAGGTTGAGTGTCGAACCAATAGGACTCCAACAGATACAAGAAGGCGGTGAAGTGAAAAATGGCGCCGCTCACAACCTAAGGTTGCTTACTTCACATGGACCTGCACACAAAGCAAATAACTTTGCTTCCCAACGAGTACAGAGGCGTTGTCAATTCCTCCGGCCTTGTTGTTTACAAAGGATAAAACGCACGGGATAATAATGATAGTGATAGCAACGGAAAAGTAAAGAAGTAAATTGATAGTGGGTGTAAACAGTATTGAAAATATGGACCGGGGTCCTATGATGTTCACTAGTGATGTCTCTCTCCCAAAAGACGGTAAAATAGCCATGTGAGGTAAACAAATTACTGCTGGGAAATTGACAGGATTATGTGCGCAAACCAATGCTAACTATGCTATAAAGAATGGAAGAGGCTCAAAAGCATGGGAGGTACGCCAATACAAGTAGACCTAAATCCATCTGCATCTACCTACTAATCATCCACCTTGAGATATCTATCCAGAACATCTCACTAGTATTAAGTTGCGAATCCCACCCAAAGTGTAAACTCACAGCAACGGACAACTGCATTAAAGAACTTTGTGTAAAGTAAACAATCCTTGCACCCGCAAGTACAAGCACCATTGTTTTCCCACTTGTGGCAACAACACATCCCCTAGACTAATGTTTCTGTCACTCAAGCTAGTCATCATGGGGCATGAACCCACAATCATGCATAATGCTCCCTCTTGGAGTCACTACCTACTACTTGGCCAAAGAAATAAACAGCAAAGGAGAACATGCAAGAATTACTCAAGAACATAAATATAAAAGAGGAGAATCAAATATATTACTCAAACACAATCTGAACATAGTCTCATAATCCATCGGATCCCAGCAAACTCAGCATAGCAACAACACAAATATTACATATGTGCCTCGATCATGTAGGGCACCTCACGAGTTCTAATCCATGAAGAACAAAGAGGGGAGGAGAACATCACATAGCTACTGATCATAGACCCATGGTCCAAGGTGGACTACTCACGATTCATCCGGGAAGCATCCATGGTGGTGGAGAAGCTCCCGGAGGTGGTTCCTCCCTCCGGCAGGGTGCCGGGAAGAGGTCTTCTGTGCTCCCGATCTTGGAAGCGCGGCGGCGACGAAATAGAGGAGAGATCGTGAAAAAGGGTTCCCGTCAAGGGGGTTTCACGTCACGAGGGATATATAGGCGAAGGGGGGCAGCCACGGGGGCCACCAGGGGTCCAGGCGGCCCCTTGGCGCGGCCCCACGCTAGGGCGCGCCGGGAGGGCGCCTGGGGCCCTTGTGGTTCCCCTCTGGCCCCCTTCGGTGATTCCCGAAGCTTATTCTGCGCTGATTTTTATTGTATTTTTCCTGAATTTTTGTAGCACTTTTAATATGGGGGAAACCTGAAATAGAAAAACAACAGAAAACAAGAACTGGCACTTGAGTGCACTGAGTTAATAGGTTAGTCCAAATATGATCAAAAGTGTATGGAAGTTCATCAAAATCATAACAATATCACACAAAAGAGGCATGGAGCAAGCAGAAATTATAGATACGTTTTGGACATATCAACGTCCCCAAGCTTAATTCCTGCTCGTCCTCGAGTAGGTAAATGATAAAAGCATAATTTCTATGGTGACATGCTAACAACCATATAAGAACTTTTATGTAAAGCAATCAAGGCATGTAATTCAATTCAAGTCATAACAGGCAAGAGTCTATATTTAGCATTGAAATAAGCAACATAAGAACATAAATGTGCAAGAGCTCTCGCTGTTCGTGACTCGAATGTCTCCAAATGGTGTTTTCGTGCAAGAAAGGGGATAGGGATATACGAGAAAAAGTATTTTTGTGTTGAGATCTCAATCTACTAAATTTTCACACTTGGTCTTCTTTGGAATCTTATCTTGACTCATCCCAGACCACTATGCAGGTACAAGTAAAAATGATCCACTCCTTTTCGACATTTTGAGCACTCATGCAATGGATGAGCGTAAGCAAGAAAGTTGACACTTAGGATGGAAAAGAGGGAATATGGTGGAGGAGGAAGACAAAAAGGTTTGAAAGGCTCACATCAATGAGGACAATCATAGGCGAGAGAAAGCCAAATGATAGATATGATGTGAGGAGTAGGGATTGCCATGCAACGGATGCACATATGAGCTAAGGTAAGCTCTCCAATGGAACTAGTGGGGGTGCATCCAACTTGCATGCTCAAGAAGACCTAGAGCTCATTTGAGGAGGCTCATCATTGGAATATACAAGCCAAGTTCTATAGTGTGAATGTCCCCACATAGCTATATGCATGAATGATAATCTCTATGGAGTACAAGGTATAAGATGGAGTACGAGTGCGGATCTCTCAAAAAGAATAGTAGTGTGTCCCCTTCTCTCTTTTTATTTGTTTTTCTCTTTTTTCTATTTTATTATATTTTTTTGGTGGCCTCAATGGCTCTTTCTATTTCTCTCATTTGTCCTCTTTGGGATCTTTTAATTTGTCCTCTTTGGGATCTTTTAATTTGTCCACTTTCGGATCTTTTCCTAACTTTAGGGGAAACACTCTATATATTACAAAAAGTATAGAAGATCTTTCACACTTTACAAAAGTACTCAAATCATAAAGAAGATGTAACTATCAGGATGTATGCAAATGTATGCCTCTGCTAGTGTAGCAGGATATTCAATGATACTAGTGCGTCATGTAGCAATGATTAGGCCAAGACCCAACTAGCATGCGGCTCATCGATCAAGCAAGTAGCATGTATGACATGAAGATCAAGTCATGAGAAGATGGATGTTTCATGGCAATATATCTCGGAAAGGCTATGGAAATGCCTTGATAGGTAGGTATGGTGGCTGTTTTGAGGAAGGATATAAGGAGGTTTATGATGACAGAGTGTATCATGCCAAGGGTTTGGATGTACCGGCGAAGGTGGACGCTAACTATCGGAGTGAGAAGAAAGCAATGCACGGCACAGGAGAGGCTAGAAAAATATGGGAAGGTGGAAGTGTCAACTTTCGAATACTCACATTTGTCCGAAGAACTCATGCACTTATTATCGGTAACTCTCAATCTAATAAGGAGGGTTCACAAAGAGACAAGTACCCCGAGGAGGAGTGTATGGGGGTTTGGTTATCCTTGCGCATCCTCGACTCATGGTACGTGAGTGTACTCTAATATTCGACCCCTCAGAAGAGTAGTGATCCATCTAGTAGCTAAAGTTCTCAACTAATTTTGTAAGTTTTGAAAATAAACCCGGATTGACCAAAATACGACATCTATCACTAATAGGCTAAAGCTCTTGACACCAAAAGTCCAAACATTACTCAAAACAATACCTCAAAACTATTGCAAGTTACTACTACAAAAGAATAGCAACCTCAATTACCTACTTCAAGTCAAGACACAGAACTCAGTGCAACAGCCAAACTCTCTATACAAGATAAACATGAAAACTCAAGAGAGTTACATCAACAAACTAAACAAAAGCTCTTAAAAAGATAGGCATGAAAACTAAGAGCTAAACATGACAGTAGCTATGAAAAAGATAAAGAACACACACAACAAAGATAAGGATGAAAAATCCTATGTTGTGTTCTAGATTTTGAAAGTGGAGCATGTTTCTCTCCCACACAAAGAAAGTTGGGTTCTAACTTGTTATGAACAGCAAGCAAAGCTAAAGAAAACTATTAAAAAAAACTAAGAGCGAGATGCTCCAAGCATAGCACATAACGCATGAAGTAATAAAAATATAGTGGGACAAGAGACGAACTGATAATTGTTGATGAAGAAGGGGATGCACGGGGGCATCCCCAAGCTTAGATGTTTGAGTCTCCTTGAATATTTCTTGGGGATGCATGGGGGCATTGTGGGCACCCCGGAATATATGTCCGAAGCGGCTAGCTGTGCATACCGTCATGCTCCCATGATCAGTGTCGCATGACTCACAACTCGACAATGGATATCACAGTCACAAGTTCATACAGTACCGAATACAAAGTCATACATAAACATAGTCTTACACGGCCTCATCGCGCTCAAATGGCAGCGGAACAAGCAAAAGTAAGATAGATAGCAGCATCACAATCCACAGGCAAAGCTGAGAGCGTAGCACATCCTAGTAATCGTCAGTCGCGTCATCGTCAAATACCTGCTCCTCCAAGCCTGGCCGATTGAATAACCAGGGACAAAGACGTGAGTACATACAAAGTACTCGCAAACCACCTAAATAAATGAACAAGATTTTGTACAAGAAAATAATGGGATGGCTATATGGTGGAGTTTACCAAGGGAAATCCTAACTACTCATTATTAAGTAAGTTGGCAATATTTTAATCTTGACAATTTTTAATCCCACAAATGTATTTGATTTAATCATGTCCAACCCTTTTCATAATACCAACCTCATCATCGTGAACCATAATCTCAGTACTAGAATTTCTCATCTATTCCCCACAAAGTGTGGCCTCACTAGCTGTCCATGACCGTGGACTCCGGCTACTCGAATAGATTTACACTCTGCGTGCAGAGGTTGTACACTTTACCCACAACATTCGATACATCCGCCGTGAGTCCCCACGTTTCGTCATACGTTAGTATGCGGTTTTCGGATAATCGACCGTAGTCTTCCCATTGTCTATCCTAGTACAGGTGAATCTACCCCTTGCGTACTACATGGACTGTCCGCGTGCCAGGTCATGCTCCTCTTGGAATCAAGCCTGTACCGTAGTCGAAGAGCACTAAGGTTCCCTCTGACGCCAAGCCTAGAGAATTTCACCACTCGACTTCCAGGTCTATCAGATTCGTGGAATCAAACATCCATGTGTAGCTATAAGACCCCCGTACTAAGATAAACAAGCTTCCAACTAGCCCTGTCCCATATCAGAGTATTGTGGTTGTACTATAAGACTAGGTTTCGGCGGCACTTAGAGAGAGTCCATGCAGACTTTGAATATGTTCAACGATGTTTCCAACAACCACAATCTTGGCCATCACATCTTCTTAGATGTATGCCAATTCATTAGGGTGGAGCAAGATTAATCAAGTTATTATGTTGTCATTAGTTCTTTAGCAAGGCTAGGGATCAGGATCATTGGTGTCTAATTTATTTCTCCCAAATAGGTAGGCTTACAAGGTATGTGGTGTTTCACCTACTAAACTAATACAATCCCATACCCAAAATGATATAACAGTAGCATGATATATAATATGGTACAAAGGAAGTAAAAATGTAGGACAAGGGTTTGAGTTTTTGAAGATGGCTTGCCTTCCTCGGTGGTGTCTCCCGGTACGGCTTCTTCGGCTTGGAAGGAGTCTTCACCTGCAACGTCAAGCGTCTCGTCTACACGTTGCAGAAATTAACACACAATTACCATTACATTTATTCCAAGCAACACTCAACCAACATAACAATCACATGGCAACTAATAAAACAACAAATGAGGCATACCAATCAATCATATTAGGATTAACACACGTGAGAAAAAAAATTTAGTGGTGAAGTAATAAGTTCATAGGGCTAAGCAAAAATTATGCCACACACCACAAAGGATTTTACACAAGTTACTTTTGTATTTCTTTAGATCATGCTTAAATTTATTTCAAATATCAACCATAATTAGCTACTGTCCAAAGACAAGCATAATAATTTTTTAACCTATTTGATTGATTAACATAGAATAAACTAAAATTATCCTAACATGGAATGCTAGCAATAATAGTAATAAGATCATTAATTTTATTTAAACAATCAACAATTCTATTCATACAGAAAAATAAATAAAGCATAATCATAGTAATTTAATATCTAACTTATTTTATTATTAACAATTTTAACTAAATGTATATGAGACATTAATGTGTACAACTGTAGATAAAATATTCTATATACTTTTATTAACATCATTAATAATATTCTTAAATTATACCTTAATTTGATAATTAAACAAAGATAATACTAATATTTTTTCCCTAACATTAACAGAAGGTTTAATAACAAAAACTAAGCACAAGTTAAGCAACAACAATAAAAAAATGACCCCGATGATAATTCTATAAATCACAAATCTAATTATACAGAAAAATAAAGAATAATCCTGAGAGCACAACACAATTTGTTTTATATTTTTCGGAGGTGTAGATATTTTTAAACAATAAATTTAGTGGTGTTGTCTTAATATATATATATATTTTTCCGCTGCGGGCTGGGCCCGGGGCGCTGAGTGCTTTGTTTTTTTATACATATAAACGAAGGGGTACGGGTGGCCTTCGGCCGTTGGATCTCCTGGGATCGAACGACCCGAGCGTCGTCTTCCACAGCGGGCAGGAGGAGCTCGGTCTCCCCAGGCCATGGCGGCCAGAGGCTGGGCCAGCCTCGCCGGCAACCCTCCCGTGGCCGGAGGCCGGAGGCAGGGGGCAGCGAAGGTAGGGGAGGTCGACGGGTTCCATTTTTGCGCATAAACAGGGCATGCAACGCGGGAAAACGGGGCGCCATGGTAGACAACAGGGAACGAGAGCTCAACGGGGGAGGCTTTCCGGGCAGCGGTTGGCGACGGCGAGGTGTGGCGGGGGCGCGGCTCGGTGGCGGGGTTCCATTTTTGGGCTCGGAGGCGGCGTGCGAGGTCCAGAATGGCAGAAGATCCGGCTTGGGAGGCTCGGGGTAGACGGCGTCGGGGCAGCGCGGGCTCGGGCTAGGGCGTCGCCTCCTCCTCCTTGCCGGCGGCTCCTTGCCGGCGTGGCTCCGGCGGGGTAGCGGAGAGGCGCGCCGGCCTCTCCCCTTCTTCCTTCCTCCCTGCTTCTTCTTCTTTCCTCCTTCCTCTCTACGTCTCCTCCTCTCTTGTTCTTTGTTCTGGCTGGTGGGGTGTTGGTGAGGCGAGATGAGAGGAGTTGAACGCCGGGGGTTTCCTTTTTATAGCCGAGCGGAGCAGGGCTGCAACGGGGAGAGCTCCAACGGTCCGGACGCCATGGGAGCGATCCGTGGCCTCTCCACGCACTGGGCAACGAGGGCGGCGGGTGTGCTCGTGAGGGGAGCAGGGGCGGTCGATTCCACCGTGGAGGCCTCCGGTCACATCGCAGCCAAGGGTTGGGGGGTATACTCGGGGTGTCAAGCCACGGGGGCGATCCTTGGGTTCGTCTTCGGTTGGGCAATCGGGGCATGGGTGGCTGACAGGGGGGCTCGGGAGAGAGAGAAGAGAAGAACGAGAGAGAGAGAGGTTCACGGGTGGGGAGGGAACGTGAGAGAGAGAGAGAAGAACGAGAGAGAGAGGGTATTCGTTGGGTTGATGTTGGTTAGAGAGAGAGAGATTAGGGGAGGGATTAGTGGGGGTAGTTAGGATAGTTTTTTTTACTCTAGTTAATATATATACATTTTTTTAAGTAAATCTGGGTTAACACTAAAAAGAAAACATCCAAGGAATTTTTGTTGGAGACACCATAAACATACACATTTTTTTATGAGTTATGAAGGTCATGCACTCATCTCATTATTATTTTATGTAGTTAGCTATTTTTTTTATTGATAAATGCTTTAGTTATTTCTAGCCCACAAAAGTTTAATGCCCAAGGGTTTTGTAGTGGTTAAAATTATTAGTATTATTATTATACAGAAAATTTATTAGTTTTTAGCAATAAGGGTTTTAGGATTTATCAAGTTGCCATTATAAGATCATCTCAAGATGAGTTGCATGCACCACAAAATGATCATCACCACAAGTTCATCATCAAGCAATAACGTAGCTAACATTTCATGCAAGGTTTTTGTTGGCCCTAATTTTTGGTTATCTAAATTTACTAGGGAATAAAAGTTGGAATGTGACAGACCTTCCCCCCTTAAAAAGAATCTCGTCCCCGAGATTCACAAGCTAGTGAAGAGATGCGGGAACTCGCGCTTGAGGTAGTCCTCCCGTTCCCAGGTTGCTTCCTCCTCTGTGTGGTTTTTCCACTGGACCTTGTGGAACTTGATTGCGCGCTTTCGGGTGACTCGGGTGGCTTCTTCCAGGATACGAAGGGGTGTCTCGTGGTATGTGAGATCCTGGTTGATGTCCACCGTGTGGTGATCGATGTTCTTGAAAACATCGGGCTTGTCCGGCACCTCCAGACACTTCCGGAGCTGCGAGACGTGGAAGACATCGTGCACATCGGATAGCTCTGCTGGCAGTCTCAACTGATAGGCAACTTGACCTCGTTTGGCTATCACCTCAAATGGTCCGATGAAACGAGGTGCTAGCTTTCCCTTCACATGGAATCACTGCATTCCCTTCAATGGGGTGACTCGGAGATACACAAAGTCTCCAACTGCAAAAGTCACCTCTCGACACATGGGGTCGGCATAGCTCTTCTGACGGGACTGAGCGGTCTTGAGACGCTCACGAATCAACTGGACCTGTTCCTCAGCTTCCTTCAAAACATCGGGTCCAGAGATCTTCCCTTCCCCGGTCTGAGACCACTTTAGGGGCGTGCGGCACTTCCTTCCATACAATGCTTCAAATGGGTCCATCTGCAGACTCGACTGATAGCTGTTGTTGTAGGAGAATTCTGCATACGGCAAGCAATCCTCCCACTTGGAACCATATGCTAGAGCACATGAGCGGAGCATATCCTCTAATATCTGGTTCACTCGCTCGGTCTGGCCTCCAGTCTACGGGTGATAGGCTGTGCTGAAAGTGAGCTTAGTGCCGAGTGCCTCCTGGACTTGCTTCCAGAATCTCGAGGTAAACTGGGTGCCTCGGTCAGACACAATCTCCTTCGGAACTCCATGAAGACAGACGATCCTTGACATGTACAAGTCTTCCAGCTGGTCTCCTCGATAGGTGGTTCGGACTGGAATAAAGTGCGCTACCTTGGTGAGTCGGTCGACGATGACCCAGATAGAGTCATGACCCTTGCTCGACCTCGGTAGTCCTGTGATGAAGTCCATGCCTATCAGTTCCCACTTCCATTCAGGAACTCGGAGTGGTTGCAGCAATCCTGCAGGTCTTTGGTGCTCTACTTTCACTCTCTGGCAGATGTCGCACCTCGCAACATACAAGGCAATCTCACGCTTCATACCGTGCCACCAAAACAAGTCCTTCAGGTCTTGATACATCTTAGTCCCTCCGGGGTGGATGGAGTAAGGTGTATCGCGAGCTTCCTTCAGGATAGTGAGCTTCAACTCCTCCACATCAGGCACACACAATCGTCCATCAAACCAAAGAACTCCTTCATCATCTGTCGTGAACTTCGGGGCCTTGCCGAGGGGCATATTCTTCTTGATTCCCTCGATACTGTCGTGTCCCTTCTGTGCCTCCTTGATCTGATCAAATAGAGTCGGAGTCAGCTCGAGGTGAGCCAGAAAACCGGGTGTAAAAAGCTCCAAACCCAGCTTCTCGAACTCCTCGTGCAGAGCTGGTTGCGTTTCTTTGATCATTGCATTAAGTGTGCAGGGCTTGCGGCTGAGGGAATCTGCTACCACGTTGGCCTTACCAGGATGGTAATGGATTTCGAGATCATAGTCTTTGATCAGCTCGATCCATCTCTTCTGCCTCATGTTCAACTCCTTCTGTGAGAAAATGTACTTTAGGCTCTTATGGTCTGTGTATATGTCGCAATGGCGACCCATCAGGTAATGTCTCCATCTCTTGAGAGCAAGCACAATAGCGGCTAACTCCAAGTTGTGTGTGGGGTAGTTCAACTCATGCGGCTTCAACTGCCTAGAAAGGTACTCAATGACTTTGCCGACTTGCATCAGGACACAACCCAAACCAACTTTCGATGCGTCGCAGTACACATCAAAACTCTTGGTCAGGTCAGGCATCGTCAACACTGGGGCAGATACCAATCTCCTCTTCAGTTCCTGGAAACTGGCTTCACACTTCTCTGTCCATACAAACTTCTTGTCCTTCTTTAGCAGTTGAGTCATGGGTCGGGCAATGCTGGAGAAGCCTTCCACGAATTTGCGGTAATATCCCACTAACCCGAGGAATCCTCTGACTTCGGTCTGAGTGGTCGGAGCTGTCCAGTCCATGATGGACTGAATCTTGGCAGGGTCGACGGATATTCCTCCTTCAGACAATACATGTCCCAAAAATTCGACTTCCTTGAGCCAGAACTTGCACTTGCTGAACTTGGGGTACAGCTGGTGATCTCGCAAAGTCTCGAGGACTAAGCGCAGATGCTCGGCATGCTCTTCCTCCGTCTTAGAATATATCAGGATATCATTAGTAAAAACCACTACAAACTTGTCAAGGTACTTCATGAAGATCTTGTTCATGATTTTCATGAAATAGTCCGGGGCATTGGTAAGTCCGAAGGACATCACAGTGTACTCAAACAAACCATAGCGTGTCGTGAAGGCTGTCTTGGGGATGTCCGACTCACGGACCTTCAGCTGGTGGTATCCGGTCCTTAGATCAATCTTGGAGAAGACTCGGGCTCCATTCAACTGGTCGAACAAATCCTCGATCTTGGGGAGCGGATACTTGTTCTTGATGGTTACTTCATTCAGCTTACGGTAGTCCACACACATGCGTATGGTCCCGTCTCTCTTGTGCACAAAGAGAACTGGCGAACCCCAGGGTGAAGCACTGGGTCGAATGAGTCCCTTCTGGAGCATATCATTTAGCTGCTTCTTCAACTCAACCAGCTCTTCGGCATTCATCCGGTATGGTCTCTGGGCAATTGGGACTGTGCCAGGCACTAACTCGATAATGAACTCGATATCCCGATCAGGCGGCATACCGGGTAACTCCGGAAAGACATCCGGGAATTCACATACAACATTCACTTTCTCAAGGGATGGCACCGAGACACTCTGATGACAGCAGGCTCGGGTCTTGTCGGGCTTATCTGTGTACTCTACCTGAACTCCCTTTGGGCTGGTGAGGTTGACTTTCCTCAAGGTGCAATCTAACCGACCTCTGTGCTTGGACAACCAATTCATGCCAAGTATCACATCTATCCCTTCGGTTCCTAGCACTATCAAGTCTGCTGGAAATATTTCTCCGCTGATCTTTATTGGAACTCCTGAGCAAGTTACGCTGGCCCTAAGTTTGGATCCAGGTATTTGGACTATCATGGGCTTCTTCATTCAGCTAGGTATCAGCTTACTTCTAGTCATAAATGGCTCCGTAATAAAAGAGTGGGATGCACCAGAATCAAACAGAACTGTGGCAAGTACTGAATTTACCAGGAACGTACCCAAGATGACGTCCGCCGCCTCCTGAGCTTCCTCGGCTTTCACATGATGCAGACGTCCCTTTGTGGCGTTAGACGCACCGCGCTGGGCATTGCTGCGTCCGGGGTTCCCTCTGGCGGGTGCTGGTGCATTGGGGCGCGGAGCAGTGTTCTTCTTGTTGGGACACTCTGTCGAGTAGTGGCCCTTCTGTCCACATCCGAAGCAGATCACTCCAGGGTTGCGGGGAACTCCGCCTGCTGGACGCGGAACTCCAACAGGGCGGGTAGGGGCATTGGGGCGTGGCGCTGGGTAAGGGCTCCTCTGAGGCTGGGGTGCTGGCCTTGGCGGCTGTGTCGGACGTAGTCGGGGGTTGCTGAATCCACCCTGCTGCATCATGCGGCGCTTGCGGTTCTCAACGGCCATCTTGAGCTTTCCCTCCATCATAATAGCAGCATCAGCTAGAGACTCAAGGTCAGGGAACTGCATGGCCACTAGGATAACCTCGAGCTCATCGTGCAGCCCATCCAAGAAACGGTCCTTCCGCTTCTCCTCGGTGTCCACCTCCTCCGGGGCATACCTCGACAGCTGAGTGAATCGGTCAAGATAACCGACTACGGTCATACCCCCTTGCTTGAGGTGGCGGAACTCATCCTTCATCCTCCTGATAAGTATGGTGGGGATGTGCGCCTTCTTGAACTTTGCGGAGAACTCAGCCCAGGTGAGTACTTGCCCTTCAGGAAGACAGGCACGCACTCCTTCCCACCAGCTCCTGGCGGTGCCGGTGAGGTAGTGGGTGACATACAGGACCTTCTCGTTGTTGCCAACAGCGGCGACAGCAAGGTTGTTCTCCATGGTGCGGAGCCAATCCTCAGCATCCAGAGGCTCCTTCTTCTGCGAGAACACGGGCGGGTTGGTGTTCTGGTAATCTCGGAGCCGAGACCTGGGCTCCTCATTCCCACCATCTCCTCCGCCTCCTTGGTTGGCATTGGTGGCGGCCTGGACTAGCTGCTGGAGTGCAGCCATGTTTGCTTGGCGCTCGTCACGAGCAGCCTGGCGCCTCTCCATAAGCAGTCGCAGAAGTTGCGCCATGCTCGGGTCAGGTGGTGGCGGTGGCACATCACCGGATCCACTTGGGTTGGCGCGAGAGCTCCTCGGCATCCTGAGGTGGTTGCGCAAGATAAGTGAGAATTTAGTCTACAAGGGGGGGGGTAAGTCCCTAACAATTTAGTTATCATACACAAGCAAGACATATAAGATAGACAATAAACTTGCAACTAGCAAATCAACACATGGTAGCATAACGATAGCATAAGTCTCATACATAACCAAGTCTTACAGATAACCAACTAGACAGCATCAAACCGAGCCACGACTAAACCCAAAAGTGGCAACTACTCAATGGGACACCTCCTACGCGTCCCTCTCCTCCTCATCGTCGATGGAAGCACGATCCTCTGAGTTCGAGACGTCCTCCTCCTTGTCGTGGTCCTCGTCAACACTAAGGTAGGCGTCATCCTCCTTCCGGATGTCCTCGCCATCATCCAGAGCAGCAATCTCGTCCTCCAAATCCGCGCACTTGCGCTTCAGGCTCCTGGTCCTCTTCCTCAGCATCTCATTACTCCCCTCCAGACGGGCGACCTGGCCCTGCAGCTCCTCTATAATCCAGTCCCGGGACTCTGGGTCGATGGGGTCGATGGGGTCGATGGGGGCGTGACCCCCTGTCTGGAGGTTGTAGTCGTGCTTAAACCGGGCTTCATCCAGCTGAGCCTCAGTCAAAGACAAGTGCTTCTCCATAGAGATCAGGTGATCCCCCATGATCGGGTGAGGAATGCCGGAAGTGGGATCTCCCTCGTCATCGGGCATCCCGTAGTGACGGAACCGCGTGGATCTCAGCTCGTACTGGTGGAACCTCACAATGCGAGCAATCGCCTCCTGACAAGCTCGACGCAGACCCTCCTCCCAAGTACGGGCGTACAACACAAAGGCGATGGTGTCCGACCGCGGAGTAACCTCCGATCCTCGAAATGCACACCGCACAACCAGGCGAGCCTCCACATCCTTCCTCCCAGAGATCTCGTAGGCCCAGAACTCTGCAACGGGGCGGTGAACAAGCTGAAGCAGCTCGATCAGATCCTGAGCAAAGAGCGTATCCCCAGCCTGAGTCAGCTGCAGGTGGTGCACCGGAACTCCAGCCATCTATAATTTTTATAAGTTTAAGTTAGATGAAAAGTGTGCAATATTTTAAACATAACAAAACAGTTATAAGTGGTTTACTATAGAAAGGATAAGAGAGGTAAGCATTTTATACTATGCAGATTACCATCTCTTTATTTTATAAAATAGTTTTTGATTTCCCCCATCCTATCTATCGTCCATTCTAACTAGGCTGCTACGGTCGGGACAGGGGCTCTGATACCAAGTTTGTGGGCACCCCGGACTATATGTCCGAAGCGGCCAGCTGTGCATACCGTCATGCTCCCATGATCAGTGTCGCATGACGCACAACTCGACAATGGATATCACAGTCACAAGTTCATACAGTACCGAATACAAAGTCATACATAAACATAATCTTACACGGCCTCATCGGGCTCAAATGGCAGCGGAATAAGCAAAAGTAAGATAGATAGCAGCATCACAATTCACAGGAAAAGCTCAGAGCGTAGCACATCCTATTAATCGTCAGTCGCGTCATCGTCAAATACCTGCTCCTCCAAGCCTGGCCGATTGAATAACCAGGGACAAAGCCGTGAGTACATACAAAGTACTCGCAAACCACCTAAAGAAATGAACAAGATTTTGTACAAGAAAATAATGGGATGGCTATATGGTGGAGTTTACCAAGGGAAATCCTAACTACTCATTGTTAAGTAAGTTGGAAATATTTTAATCTTGACAATTTTTAATCCCACAAATGTATGTGATTTAATCATGTCCAACCCTTTTCATAATACCAACCTCATCATCGTGAACCACAATCTCAGTACTAGAATTTCTCATCTATTCCCCACAAAGTGTGGCCTCACTAGCTGTCCATGACTATGGACTCCGTCTACTCGAATAGATTTACACTCTGCAGAGGTTGTACACTTTACCCACAACATTCGATACATCCGCTGTGAGTCCCCACGGTTCGTCATACGTCAGTATGCGGTTTTCGGATAATCGACCGTAGTCTTCCCCTTATCTATCCTAGTACAGGTGAATCTACCCCTTGCGTACTACATGGACTGTCCGCGTGCCAGGTCATGCTCCTCTTGGACTCAAGCCTGTACCGAAGTCGAAGAGCACCAAGGTTCCCTCTGACGCCAAGCCTAGCGAATTTCACCACTCAACTTCGAGGGCTATCAGATTCATGGAATCAAACATCCATGTGTAGTTATAAGACCCTCGTACTAAGATAAACAAGCTTCCAACTAGCCCTGTCCCATACCAGAGTATTGTGGTTGTAATGTAAGACTAGGTTTCGGCGGCACTTAGAGAGAGTCCCTCCAGACTTTGAATATGTTCAACGATGTTTCCAACAACCACAATCTTGGCCATCACATCTTCTTAGATGTATGCCAATTCATTAGGGTGGAGCAAGATAAATCAAGTTATTATGTTGTCATTAGTTCTTTAGCAAGGCTAGGGATCAGGATCATCGGTGTCTAATTTATTTCTCCCAAATAGGTAGGCTTACAAGGTATGTGGTGTTTCACCTACTAAACTAATACAATCCCATACCCAAAATGATATAACAGTAGCATGATATATAATATTGTACAAAGGAAGTAAAAATGTAGGACAAGGGTTTGAGTTTTTGAAGATGGCTTGCCTTCCTCGGCGGTGTCTCCCGGTACGGCTTCTTCGGCTTGGATGGAGTCTTCACCTGCAACGTCAAGCGTCTCGTCTACACGTTGCAGAAATTAACACACAATTACCATTACATTTTTTGCAAGCAACACTCAACCAACATAACAATCACTTGGCACCCAATTAAACAACAAATGAGGCATACCAATAAATCATATTAGGATTAACACACGTGAGCAAAAAAATTTAGTGGTGAAGTAATAAGTTCATAGGGCTAAGCAAAAATTATGCCACACCCCACAAAGGATTTTACACAAGTTACTTTTGTATTGCTTTAGATCATGCTTAAATTTATTTCAAATATCAACCACAATTATCTACTGTCCAAAGACAAGCATAATAATTTTTTAACCTATTTGATTGATTAACATAGAATAAACTAAAATTATCCTAACATGGAATGCTAGCAATAATAGTAATAAGATCATTAATTTTATTTAAAAAATCAACAACTCTATTCATACAGAAAAATAAAATAAAGCATAATCATAGTAATTTAATATCTAACTTATTTTATTATTAACAATTTTAACTAAATGTATATGAGACGTTAATGTGTACAACTTTAGATAAAATATTCTATATACTTTTATTAACATCATTAATAATATTATTAAACTATACCTTAATTTGATAATTAAACAAAGATAATACTGATATTTTTTTTGCCCTAACATTAACAGAAGGTTTAATAACAAAAACTAAGCACAAGTTAAGGAACAACAATAAAAAAAATGACCCCTATGACAATTCTATAAATCACAAATCTAATTATACAGAAAAATAAAGAATAATCCTGAGAGCACAACACAATTTGTTTTATATTTTTCGGAGGTGTAGATATTTTTAAACAATTAATTTAGTGGTGCTGTCTTAATATATATATATATATATATATATATATATATATATATTTCTGCTGCGGGCTGGGCCTGGGGCGCTGAGTGCTTTGTTTTTTTTATACCTATAAACGAAGGGGTACGGGTGGCCTTCGGCCGTTGGTTCTCCTGGGATCGAACGACCCGAGCATCGTCTTCCACAGCGGGCAGGGGGAGCTCGGTCTCCCCAGGCCATGGCGGCCAGAGGCTAGGCCAGCCTCGTTGGCAGACCTCCGTTGGCCGGAGGCAGGGGGCGGCGAAGGTAGGGGAGGTCGAGGGGGTTCCATTTTTGCGCATAAACAGGGCATGCAAGGCGGGAAAATGGGGCACCATGGTGGACAGTAGGGAACGAGAGCTCACCGGGGGAGGCTTTCCGGGCAGCGGTTGGCGACGGCGCGGCTCGGTGGCGGGGTTCCGTTTTTGGGGTCGGAGGCGGCGTGCGAGGTCCGGAATGGCAGAAGCGCTAGCTTGGGAGGCTCGGGGTAGACGGCGTCGGGGCAGCGTGAGCTCGGGGTAGGGCGTCGCCTCCTCCTCCTGGGCGGCAGCTCCTTGCCGGCGTGGCTCCGGCGGGGTAGCGGAGAGGCGCGCCGGCCTCTCCCCTCCTTCCTTCCTCCCTGCTTCTTCTTCTTTCCTCCTTCCTCTCTACGTCTCCTCCTCTCTTCTTCTCTGTTCTGGCTGGTGGGGTGTTGGTGAGGCGAGGTGAGTGGAGTTGGACGCCGGGGGTTTCCTTTTTATAGCCGAGCGGAGCAGGGCGGCAACGGGGAGAGCTCCAACGGTCCGAACGCCATGGGAGCGATCCGTGGCCTCTCCACGCACTGGGCAACGAGGGCGGTGGGTGTGCTCGTGAGGGTAGCAGGGGCGGGTCGATTCCCCCGTGGAGGCCTCCGGTCACGTCGCAACCAAGGGTTGGGGGGTATACTCAGGGTGTCAGGCCACGGGGGTGATCCTTGGGTTCGTCTCCGGTTGGGAAATCGGGGCATGGGTGGCTGACAGGGGGGCTCGGGAGAGAGAGAAGAGAAGAACGAGAGAGAGAGAGGTTCACGGGTGGCGAGGGAACGTGAGAGAGAGAGAGAAGAACGAGAGAGAGAGGGTCTCTCTCTGTTCGTTGGGGTGAGGGAGGTTAGAGAGAGAGAGATTAGGGATTAGTGGGGGTAGTTAGGATAGTTTTCTTTTTTTTTACTCTATTTAATATATATAATTTTTTTCAGTAAATCTGGGTTAACACTTAAAAGAAAACATCCAAGGAATTTTCGTTGGAGAAACCATAAACATACACATTTTTTTTATGAGTTATGAAGGTCATGCACTCATCTCATTATTATTTTATGTAGTTAAGTTTTTTTTATTGATAAATGCTTTAGTTATTTCTAGCCCACAAAAGTTTAATGCCCAAGGGTTTTGTAGTGGTTCAAATTATTAGTATTATTATTATACAGAAAATTTATTAGGTTTTAGCAATAATGGTTTTATTATTTATCAAGTTGCCATTATAAGATCATCTCAAGATGAGTTGCATGCACCACAAAATGATCATCACCACAAGTTCATCATCAAGCAATAACATAGCTAACATTTCATGCAAGGTTTTTTTTGGCCCTAATTTTTGGTTATCTAAATTTACTAGGGAATAAAAGTTGGAATGATACAGGCATCCCCAAGCTTGAGCGCTTGACACTCCTGAATCTTCTTTCATCATCTTCCCTCGCACACTTGAAAACTCTCTTCATACATAACTCATGATAATCTGATTAGCGTGGTTAGTACCCATAATAAAATAATTTTTCCTCTACTGGAAATAATGATATTCTTGAAGATCTACTGTTTCTCAAGATTTCCAAAAAGTTTTTTCAAAGAAAAATCAAGCTTAAGGTTTGCAAAATGAAGAAGAGGCAAAACAGGACAGAATCTGTGAAAAACAGACCAGCAGGTAGAAAAGAATTTTTTAGGGATACTTCTGCAACTCAAATAAAAAAACTCAGAACATACGAAATTTCCGTAATTGTAGATAGCACGCTGTGTAAAAATTTCAGCCAAAAAGGATGAACCGGGATTTTTTTGTGATTTTTCTAGTCATGAGGACAGAATCTGTTTTCTGGACATCATGTCACAACTTTCACTTCCCTTGTCATATGAGGCTATAAATGGAACAAAGCTTGAAAAGTAAAGATACAATGATGTTGATACAGTAGTACCAATCATCAACACCACTAAAAACAGAAGAAAAACAAAAAGTAAATCCTAAATTTGTTGCGGGCTGCCTCCCGAAAGCGCTTCTTTAAAGCCATTAGCTAGGCTTAATGCAAAAGATCAAGTCTTTTCAAGAAAATAACTAGCCCGTGTGACGGACTCAAAAGGCAACTTAATCTTTTTCCTAGGGAAGTGTTCAATCCCTTTCTTGAGAGGGAATTGGAATTTTATAATCCCTTCTTTCATATCAATAATAGCACCCACGGTGCAAAGAAAAGGACGTCCCAAAATAATTGGACAAGAAGGTTCACATTCAATGTCCATAATAGTAAATTCAACGGGAACGTAATTGTCACTGACAATGATAAGAACATCATCGATCTTCCCCAAAGGTTTTTTTACGGAAGAGTCGACAAGACGAACACCAAAAGAACAAGGATCAAAAGGTTTTAATTCAAATATATCATACATTCTTTTGGGCATAACGGAGGTACTAGCTCCAACATCACATAAAGCATAGCAAGAGAAGTTATTCAACTTAATTTTAATCATAGGATCCCAACCATCTTCTAGCTTTCTAGGTTTGGATGCTTCTATCCTAAGCTTATCCTCCCTAGCTTTAATGAGATCATTAGTGATATGCTCCGTGAAGGCAAGATTAAGTGTGCTAGTGTGGGGGTCTCTAGATGTAACACCCCGAGTGTCACGCTACAGTAATCACTTTTACTGGTGCCAAGTCACTGTGGTTAAGCATGCATGATCACCCTTGATCATAGTGATCCAGATTCAACCCAAATAAAAATTCCAAATCTAAGTGGAAATAAAACCTTGCCCTAAAATTATGCAAGCAATTTTATTAAATGCCTAAATATCAGTAGGTCTTATTAAAAATGAAATAGGAGTTTTTAAAATGTTTTACTAGAGTAATTAAATAAAACAATAGCAAATCAACACCATGTGACCTTTTAATATTTTAATGGGGTGCAAATCAATTTTTGAAATGTGCGAAACTTTTCATGTCAGTGCAGGAATGTGTAACTTAAATGTTGGGATTAGTTGCACATTTTACAGAAAAAAGCATTTTGTAATTAAACTAAATAAAACAGAAAGAACAAAAAAATAGAAAAACCCTATGTGGCGCCTAGGGCATAGCCCAGCCGGCCCACCTAGCTGGCCCACCACCCCATCCCACCCCACCTCTCCCCCGGCGCCCTAACACGCACGACCGAGCCGCGCCCCATCTCCTCTCTCGCTCGGCCTCCCTCCCCACCCCGACCCCCCTCGTTCCGCATCTCGATATGGAGAGGACCGGCGACCTCCCCCTCCCTTCGGCCGCCGACGGCCCTGCCAACTCCGGCAGGCCTGGTCCACGCGCTGCCCTGGCCGCCCCCCCCTCGGGACGCCGCCTCCTTCCACCCCAGGAGATCCGCGCCGCTCTCTACCGCGCTCTCCGGCCGCCGCGGCCCTGACCGCTTCCCCGACGTCGTTCGTGCTCGCCCCGCAAGGACACGCCCCTCAGCGCTGCCTCCCCTCTCACCGTCAAGATCCGCAGCCGCCTCCACTCCCTGGTGCCCGCCTCGCACCGAAGGCTAGCCGCCATGGCTGCTGGCCATGGCGCCGCCGTGGCCACGCTGGCTCCGGCGCCCCTCCTCGCCGGCCGGCTCGCCACCACCTCCGCGTCGCCTACCCCCAGGCCTGGCCCTCCGCCCCAGCCGCGACGACCCCATCACCGTGAGCCTCCGCCGGCCCACGTTGTTGCACGGTCTTTGGCCACCCCACACATGATGTCATCGCCGTCATCATCCCTGGACCCGCGCGCGCGTCGCCGACGTTTGCTCGCAATCCCGCGCCCCTACTGGCCAGCCTCGCCACGCCCAGTGGTAGCCACGGCCATGGCCGGGCCATGCCGTGCTGCGTGCGCTCGCCCTGCTGTTGGTAGAAGTTGCTGCTACTGCCACTTGCTGCTGTTGAGGCATCTGCCACACTTTGCAACCCATAAATTTCCAGAAGTTACAGTTCAAAATGAGAATACCTTATGGATCAAGAAATAGACAGAACAATATTCATCTTGTTCCATTGTCTAAACTCCAAATTATGCATGGATTAGTTCCTATATAAATCCTAAAATGCCGAATTTATACTAATTGAAGAACAATCTATGGTCCTTGCTACTTTAAATCTTTTGATGAACAAGTTGTGGTGGTCTTTCATGCCATCCAAAGGCTTGGCTTTGTAGTGCACCTATTTTAATGTAAGACATATGTAATCTTCATTTGGGTTATAGGTCAATGACATTGATCAAGCAAAGTTGTGAATTATAACAACTTCTGAAGCTAACCTTGGGTAGCCCTTTGTCATCAAAGATTTAATTAGGCCAAGGGAATTTAATGTAAGTGAAACTTGTACCATCTTATAGATCCGCGACAATCATTCAACAAACTTGACATCTTTTAACGAATTCTGTAATTAACCTCGAGCACATTCGGACGAGTTTTCATTAAGTAAATATGCTCTACTAAAAAGTACCCTCCGTACCGGATTCGAGATCACTAGCAACAAATGACAATTGATGTTGGGCACAATTTCATCGGAGGAGCAGAACCCCAAACCGTAGCCTTCCGAATGTGCTAATGGATGCTTAACACCACAAATTCCGAGACTTAGTAAAATTTCGGTGGAACCCAAATGAGACAATGACAAGTTGACCCCACTTACTATTAAATAAATATAAGGATTTATTTAAATGCCAGAGTATGACATGTGGGTCCCCTTTGTCAGGGTTGACCAGTCAACATTAATATTCTAGATAATGTTTATTTGGTTAATAAAAGAAATTCTAAAATTGTATAAAATGATTTAAACTTCAGAAAATCATAACAAAATAATCGTAACTCCGATGAAAATATTTTAAATACCAAAGTTGCTCAGAAAAATATACCGAATACGAATACGCCATCCATATACCAACCACCCTCTCTAACTTACCGAATATCGACATTCCCCCCTTCGGGCCGTCTGTGATAATTCCCGGTACTGATAAAAGTTGCCCGGATGAAAAACATTCGTATACGAAAGTTGCTCAGAACGGATTACCGAATACGGATAAGCTACCCATACCCCCCACCGCACCCCTCTAACATACCGAATATCGTATCGTCCCCCTCTGGACCGTTTGTCCGATGATTCGTCCGGTACTGTTAAAGTATCCGCATGAATTTATTCTGAACACGAAAGTTGTTCGGATTGTTTCAACTAGCTCGGTTGCACGTTTCACACGTTTGTCGGATGTCCACGACACCTCCGGCATGATACCTTCCCCTCCGGTCGCCCTGTCCGGTAATCACCCGGAGCCGGTAGTTCATCCCCGGATGAATTCCCGCTCCGAGCAATACACCTCGCACTGCGTTAGAACACCGTTAACATTTCATTTTCCGTGTCTTGTATTTGTATTGCTATTATTGTTGTGTATTTATTGTTTCTTCCCCCCCTTAATCTCCGGTAGACCCCGCTGCTGTCGTCGACTACACCGCTGCTGAGTACGACTACTTCGTCGACGACCCTACCCCTATCGTCGAGCTTGCAGGCAAGCAGAGCCATTCTCTTCCCCAGATATCGCCTATCTTTCTGTACTTTCTTGCACTAGGCATTGTTACTGCTGCTGCTACGATTACAGTCCTATTCAATTGCATAGCCTGATTTTGTCGCCCCTTGATGTACCTTCCTTATCCTATGCTGCCAATTATAATTATGCATTATTCAGCAGTGAGCCATGCGCATTGTTAGCTAGGATTAGATAGCGGGCTGTGACCACTCAGGGGAGTGACGCGGATACAAAACATATACAACTGCAACAGGTACGGATCAATGCAGACACCCTAGGGAACCTACAACGGCGAGACTCTTCCGAGTCGCTTCGAGTTTGACTTACGAGTGGAATGGACTCGTATTTCACTCTCGTCGGCTCAGTAGCGTAGCATCACCAGAATGATACGAGGTTTACCTCTTTAGTTTATTCCGCTGATGTATTTGTCAAACCTTTTTAAGTGTGCCATCGAGGGTGATACCTCCTGGTTTCAGTTAATGGTAGGCACTCGAACCAACTGGTGTCGTTAAAGGTAAGAGTCGGGCGACCCAACGGTGCCTGCGAGAGGTATATTGTCGGGAACGACAGGGAGGGTACGACCGACGTTACTAGCGTGCTTGTCCCTTGCTCGTATCTCGCGAGAGTTACCAAACCACGAAAAAGTCGAGCTCTACCAAGAGCACACGCGAGACAAGGTAAGGAGACGGTTCACCTTGTTGGTAACCGCAGTGACTTGGTGGGACGGCAGGGCAGGCACCGATGTACTGGTGGTCCTGACTGCTGTCGTTGACCTCGGGTCGGTTAAGTCGAGGCAACGATAACGGTTGTCACGTAGGTTAATTAAAATGCTAAATGGTTCGGCGGATGACTTGAGAGACCTGTTGGTCTGTACGCACTACCTACACGTGGGATTACGGTGTGGGCCCTCCGTGTCGTAGTTCGTCCGAAAGCTCTTCAGACGTCAGCAGTACTGCGGCCTGATCGCCGGGAAGTGGTCTTGTCTTTTTGCTGCAGCAGGTGTGTTTGGATTTAATTTTGCTTCACCGGCGAAACTCGCACCGTGCAGGAGCGTGCAAGGGTGAGGGACCTAGACCCCTTGGCGCATAGGATATAGTCCGGCGGATGGCCTCTCTGCTAAGCCTAGGATGAACTGCGATGTGTCGGATAGCCTCGGTGGGGCGTTCCCTGACAAGGTTCACGCCACCCTGGAGATCCGAGCGTGCAGGCTGAACAGTAATGCACCCCTGCAGGGAGTTTAATCTATTCGAATAACCGTGTCCACGGTAATAGGACGCTTTATGCTGAAGCTGGATCTTACCACTACAAACTATTACTATTAAACTGTATGGTTCCGGGTTTTCTTCCTCGCAGGGAAGTCGAGGAGGGGAACTCGGAGGCATTATTATTATTAATCATTACAACTTATATTATACAATGTTGCATCAACTTCTGCTTCATTGTTACTTTATTGCTTTATATGAACTGTTGGTTGTTCTCTTCTCATGCTGCAAGCCATCGTCAGAAGATGCTAGTCTTCGATAGGCCTAGCTTCTTACCCTTATTCTGATTTCTATCTTGCAGTCCATTATATACAGCCACTTCTTTCCGTTGGTACAATGCATAATGCTTATTAGCGGACGTAAGACTCGCGGGTATACTAGATACTCACCCTGCTTTATTTCCTTTACTGTTTTGCCTGATCGGCCGCTGCAGTCGACGTTGGAGTCCAGGAGTAGGAGATCCCCGATGCCGACCACCGCAACATGAAGATCCCCGATGCCTTCTACGACGTCGAGTTCCCCTTTGACCAGGAGTAGTTTGGAGGTTCCCAGGCAGAAGGCCTCGCCTTTTCGATTGTTGTTTTTTTTGTGCTAGCCTTCTTAAGGCAACCTTGTATTCTTGTGTCTGTACTCAGATACTATTGTTTCCGCTGACCTTGTGCTCTCGAGCTGTTGTATTCGAGCCCTCGTGGCCCCTGGCTTGTATTAAACAACTTGTATTATTTTTATTTGTAGAGTTGTGTTGTGATATCTCACCATGAGTCCCTGATCTCGATCGTGTACCTTGCGTGTATGATTATTGTACACGGTCTGATTTTGGGGGCGTCACACTAGACATCTTGTGAAGGAAACGAATAACTTCAGAAAGGGTGAAATTATCAAAATCAAGGTCACTACTATCAAGTAAAGTGGTAGTGGTGTCCTTTAGGCTCACTTATTTGGTAGCGTCTATAGTCATAGGAATTTCTTCTTCTACGGTTGAGGTCATAGCATCACCATTAATAGGTCCTATGGGACTAGGGGTGCATTGGGTGCTAATAGTTTGGATATCCTCAACCACTTGGATAGTAGCAATGGTATGGTGTGTAGGAAGGCTCTTAATTCTATCTTCTTCCTCCTTTTCTCTAGCCCATCTCTCTTTGAGTTTAGCCATCATCCTAATGTTTTCATTAATTTGCAGTTGAATAGCATTCATAGGAGTGACCTTCCTCTCCTAAAGAGGAGAAGTTCTAGTTTTAAGCAATTCTACCTCATGGGCTAAATTGTCTACCTTCGACGAGAGATTATCTAATTTGTCTAGCTTTTCCTCTACGCTCTTGTTGAAGGATTTTTTGGTAGTGATGAAGTCTTTAAGCATACTCTCTAATTCAGAATTGGATTTCTTGGTGCTAGGATAAGTGTTGTTGTTCCCATAGTTGTTGCAGGGGAAAGGTCTAGGATTGCTACCAAAATTACTCCTATAAGCATTGTTATTGAAGTTGTTTCTAGAGATAAAGTTCACATCTACTTGATCTTGCGCAATCAAAGAATTTAAAGGAACATCAAGAGGATAAATAGGAGATTGCTTAGTAAGTAGAGACATAATCAAGTCAACTTTTTCATTTAGGGAGGAGATCTCCTCGACAAATTTTTTCTTCCTACCTGTTGGAGCTCTTTCGGTGTGCCATTGGGAATAGTTGGTCATCATCTCATCGAGTAGTTTTGTGGAAGCACCAAGTGTAGTAGACATAAAGGTTCCTCCCGCGGCCGAATCTAGCAAGTTCCGTGAGGTAAAGTTTAAGCCTGCATAAAAAGTTTGGATTACCATCCAAGTAGTCAAACCATGCGTAGGGAAATTCTTAACAAGAGATTTCATGCGTTCCCAAGCTTGGGCAACGTGTTCATTATCCAATTGCCTAAAATTCATAATATAGCTCCTCAATTGGATAATCTTAGAAGGGGGGTAGTACTTCCCAATAAAATCATCCTTTCATTTGTCCCAAGAGTCTATGCTATTCTTAGGCAAGGATGGAAACCAGATTTTAGCTCCGTTCCTCAAAGAAAAAGGAAAAAGCTTAAGCTTAACAATATCACCATCTACTTCTTTGTACTTTTGCATATCACAGAGCTCCATAAAATTATTTAAGTGCAAAGCAGCAGCATCTCCAGCACCGGAGAATTGATCTTTCATAACAAGGTTCAGCAAAGCAGGTTTAATCTCATAAGAAGGTGCTGAAGTAGCAGGTGTAGCAATAGGAGCGCAGATAAAGTCACTGTTCTTGTGACTAGTGAAGTCACACAACTTGGTGTTCTCGGAGGAACCCATAGTAGCAGCAAGCAAGATAACTATTTTTTTGATTTTTGATAAAGAGAACTAAAGCAAAAACTGAAAGGTAAACTAACAAGACTAAAAAGCAAAGATAAAAGATAGTGTGAAACTCCCCTATCTTGAAGAGTGGAGTCCCCGGCAACGGCGCCAGAAATTGCTTTTGATGGTACGATTTAACGCCCCCTCGTTGGTTACCCAAAGTGGAAGGTTGAGATGTAGATAGCGGCAATTTCCCTTAGCGAAGATGCTAAGGTTGGGTGTCGAACCAATAGGACTCCAACAGATACAAGAAGGTGGTGAAGTGAACAATGGCGCCGTTCACAACCTAAGGTTGCTTACTTCACCTGGACCTGCACACACAGCAAATAACTTTGCTTCCCAACGAGTACAGAGGAGTTGTCAATTCCTCCGGCCTTGTTGTTTACAAAGGATAAAACGCACGGGATAATAATGATAGTGATAGCACTGGAAAACTAAAGCAGTAAATTGATAGTAGGTGTAAACAGTATTGAAAATATGGTTCGGGGTCCTATTATGTTCACTATTGATGTCTCTCTCCCAAAAGGTGATAAAATAGCCATGTGAGGTAAACAAATTACAGCTGGGGAATTGACAGGATTATGTGCGCAAACCAATGCTAACTATGCTATAAAGAAAGGAAGAGGCTCAAAAGTGTAACATCCCAAGAGCAATTCTTGTAATCATCATGTAATCTTCCTTTATCTTTTGACTTCCAACTTGACATGGTGTTGGGTTGTTGGAATTCATGTGATGATTTCAAATGGAAAGGTGCTTGGAGTCCAATTGATTTTGTTTTGAATTTTTTTTGGATGGCTAAAGAAAGGTGATGTGGAGTTTTCCTTGCTCCATTTGTGTTCCCCTTAAGTCCAATTTTGCATAGGCAATTCTTTGGATTTTCCCACATGCCTAATATTTTTTTACTTTGATTTTTACCTCTATGGAAAAATCAAATAAAAATCAAAAGCCTTTGGGATCTAATTCTTTTGCCCCTGATTTTATTTTCTCCAAATTGGGTCAAACAAATTGTATAAAATCAAGAAATTTCCCCTGATAATAAAACATATTTTTATATGTTTTATTTCTCTCTGGCTTGCTCTAGAAAATTCTTGGAGGCCCTGTCTATTTTTTAAAATTGAAAAAGCTCCTTTTCTTCTTTTTCTCTGGATGCAGTGGGGACAGCCCATTTGGGCCGGCCGAATCCAGCCAAGCCGAGCAGCCTCTATTTTTTTTCATTTTTATTTCTCTTCTCTCTCAGCGCTCCGGGCCCGCATGTCATCCCTTACTTTTCCCTTATCCTTCACGCTTTTCTCCTTCTTCAGAGGAAAGCAGAGAGGAGGGAGGCCGGCGTGGAGCCCTCTCGGCAGCCTCCCATGGCCTCCCCCTTTATAGCTGCGCCCCCCTCTCCTCGTCACAAACCCTAGCCATTCTCCCTCTCCCAGCGCCGCCACCTCCCTTCCCCTCTCTTTTCTTCTTCTTCCACCCGGTGCAGAACGCCATGGACAAGAGGTCCATGGGTTAAAGTTTGGCTCTCCGTCCCGATACTCTCCGCCCCGAGGTCACCGACATCCACATCGTCTGCCTCTTCATCTCCCTCCGCGTCGGTCGCCTGCGAGCCCTCCGTCGATCCCTCGCCTCCGAGCACGACGACGATGAATCCCTCGTGAGCCTCGCCGTCCCCTTCCTCAACCTCCCTCCTGTCCATTTTGCGTGAGTAGATAGCATCTCGACGTGGGCGCTCGATGCCCATTCTTTCGAGGCAGTGGTCTCTTCGACCAGAACCGCCGCTTGCCGCGTCCTTTGCACACAGCACGACCACCTTGGCCACACCTATGTTTCCACCGGTGCAACTCCGGCGAGGAGAAAGGAGTCCCCTTTACGTTCCCCGGGATCGATCTGTGCGCAAGTGCATGCAGAGATATCACGGGAAGAAGCCGGTGCACGTCGGCGAGTCGCCGGAACCCGGCAGCCGACGCCGCGATCAACCTGAGTCCTCGACCGCTCCATTGTCTAAATTTGTTCGCAAGTGTTCAAGTTCAGAGACCACAAGGTCTCCTTAAGTTGTTTCTCGGTCGCACTTTCACAACTCGATAGCAGAAGCCCAGTGGCTGCACCGCTGGGTTTCTAACCGGGAGATCCTGGGTACAATCCCCAGCTAGCGCAAGACCCCCCCCTTTTTTCCTAGTTTGCATCGGTTGCAAGTTCAGTAGCGTATCCTGATGCTACATCTTGATATGTGCCAGTTCTATGTCGAGATTTGTCCAGCAGCGCAGTTTCAAGGGAGCAAGGTATCCAGGGGTGCGGCGCGGGTTCGAATCCCAGCGAGAGCAATGCCCCCCCTTTTTCTTTTTTTTTCCTAGCAGGTGCTTTGGCTTGGCCCATGTGACACCCTCCACTTTGAGTGGCAGTACTGGGCCGTGGATAGAGAGAAGAGGAGATGGGCCTTGCGCCCGAGAGCTACCCAATTGGCATATCTCTCTCTTTTCTTTTTCTTTTTCCATTTTTCTTCGTTCATTTTTTAATTCCAAAATTGATTTGAATTCATATTCAAATCTGATTTGGGCATTTGAACTTTTCTGCCCCAACTAAGTCATGTCATATCTGAATTTGGGGTAGATTTTCCCACTAAATCAAATGGCGAGGTTCATTTTGCTGATTGAGCCTTAAAATATTGAGGTGTTGGCAATTTGCATTTAGGCCCCATAGTTCTTTTGAATTTGCAAACTGTGCTTTGCTAATTCAAATTTTGTCATGTCATATATGTTTTAGGGGCAGCATGATCCAAGGAATTCAATGGTGATGTCCATTCTGTGTTTTGTGAAACACAAAATGGACATGATGCATGAGCACCTATAACCATTTAATTTCTTTTTCCCTACAATGCCTTACCTCCTTTTCAACTTCGGTGCATGTTGATTTTGTTCCTTTGATCCTTCAAGCTTTTACCAGGTCATCTTAAATCTTTGCATCCTTGAACCACCCCCGGAATATTGTCATATGCAAGTGGTTGAAATCCTTTCCCTCTGTTCTACCTTCCGGTGTGAATTTCACCGACACTTCTCCGTCTCCGGAATCGTTAGTTTAATTTGACGATGCTTTACTTTGATAACTTTTTTTGTTGTTCATGCCATGCCATGTTGCTATGATATCTACACCAAAATTAAGGCTATGACCAAAGCCATAAAAATATAAGGAATTGCATATGCAGTTGTTGACGTGTCGTCAACACCTCCATTTAAATTTGACTAGCTACGGTCACACCATGTCTATTCAACTTGATCATCTCATCCATCCTTGAGCATTGTTGATCTCGATGTTTACTTGTGTGGTTTTATTTCCGGTACCTTACGTTAGCAACTGAGACTGTCGAGGAGACTTACATGGAGGTTTCCGACACCGAGCCGGAGGACCCTGCTACGTCTGCTCCGTCGACTGATTACCAGGAAAGGGGAAGATTCATACCATTACTTTATAACTCTCTGCCTACCTGCCTAGTTGTAGTATAGAATGATTTTTTGATCCTATCCACCTTGCTTATGCCACAATCAAAACTAAACAGCCATGATCCCCACATCCCAGCAAAACCATTGTATTTCTATGTTACCGCTGCTCAGCCATTGCTTAGTATGATTAGGAAAAACTTGCTTCTTACCCTATGCTATGGTTGGGATTTAATGTTAATAAAGAAGTTGGTTGATATTTATTATTATTATTTTAATTTATATTAGAAGAAAGGTGGGAGACCGGGCTGTTCCCGCCAGGTGCTTTGTTCCATTCGAGTCACCTAGGTCCCGAGTTCCGGGTATTGTGTTTCTTGACAAGCGTGCCTAATCGTGTGTGGGATTCTATGGGGTCCCCTTGTCTTACCTACCTAGCTTCAAACAGTTCTACTGGTGTCCGAAGATGATTTACTATTTGCAAACGTGTGTGTGCTTGGTTGGTACCCCAACAATTTTCGAAACAAACCGGGCTAGCGGAGACATGGTTTCTCTTGTTGGTCCAAACCTGGAAGCTAGAGGGTTGTCCACATATGTTTGGGCAACTAACCCGGCCTCGTCCAGACGGTAGAGGCCGAATCGAGAGCGCGGATGGCTTTTGAGTTGGATGTCGACTCACCAGGGGCCACCCGGAATTGTGTGTTGTTAGTTAGAGGGACTCTGACGTTCCGGAGTTTCAGGCGTTTACCTAGCCAAGTGGAAACCGGGCGCACATGCGAAGCCTATGATGGGCAGTTGCTACACCCTTGCAGTGTTAAATATTTTCGAAAAGCCGTGTCCGCGGTTATGGACGACTTGAGACCTACTCCTTCATAGAATAACATCAAATTGGATCATAATTAAAACTTGCCTACCGTGTGAGTGCCTTGGCTGCTTTTGTTCGTCCAGGGGGACCGACAGAAGATCAAGGTTGTGTTATGTTTGCGGTAAGTAGGTGGATAGCAGACTTATGACACGATGTCACGTGCATTCTTGGATCTTACCTCTACTCTATTAGAACGATAGCCACCATATATGCTAGTGCGGCTGCAACCTTTCCAATTACTTGTCTTACCGTAGGAAGTTAGTTATCCTGTAATGATATAATCTCAACCCTTGTTTCCTTTTGTGCTTTTACTGTTTTTCCTGATCGGCCGCTGTAGTTGACTACTACCTCGACCCGAGCACCGGATGATACTTCGTGGAGGTGCCCCCGAAGGACGATGATGAGGATGACTTCTCTCAGTAGATCCTATAGTTGTGTTCCGACGATCCGTGAGTGGACTTCTTTATGTGAAGCCCTCTCTAGGGCCATTTGGATTTTGACCGTACTCGGTTGTGATTGTCTTCCACTTGTTGCATGATGTACTGTTGGGTCTATGGACCTCTGAGATGATGTAATAAATACTAGTGGCGATGTATGCCCTGGACATTATATATTTATGTCTTAGTATAAAGTTCATTGTTCTTATATCTGTTGTCGAGAATCCGGCAGCGACACGAGTGCGAGTGTCATGAGTCGGTGGCCTTTTATGCACTACTAAATCGAGCGGGACGCGAAAGTGACTAACTTGAGTTAGCACCGCATCGAGGGCCTTACAACTTGGTATCATAGCAGGACTGACTGTAGGACCCCTTACTGGCCGAAGTTGAGTCTAGAAACTATTTTGTAGTTACTAAGGAAAAATCGGAGAGTAGGAACTCTTTGTTTTTCTTCTTACCCCACCCTCCCACCCCTTTTTCCGTGAGGAAGTGAAACGTCGTTTTCTCTCTGCAACTTATCCCCTTTCAAAACAAATCTAGTTTCTCTTTTACATGAGGCTCTGATTCCTCTATAATTTTTGCTAACGACAAGAAGGGTTGGCGTACGTTGAGAACACTGAGCCGCCACTTGGGGTTGACAGCTCCACCTCGCTTACGGCGTACCTCAGGTGAAACTCCTATATATGGATGGTTGGCATCCTCCGGATGTGGTTCCTCCCCCTATAGGAGACTGCTTCGGCGAGCCGCTCAGGGCAGATGTCTCAACGTTCAGGTCTTCAACCACTCGTATATATTGTTGTGTGCTCGCTAGAAGATTATTATCTTGGATTCGGATGATCTCACTTTGGGGATTCAAGTAGCACCTAGCTTTCGACTTTCCGGGTTAACCTTGGTGGATTTTCAGCCTTCGGCTTCCTCATACCTCGTGAGGAAGTTTTGTTGTCAATATTGCTTTATCTTCTGGTTTCGTCAATATTTCTACCATGTTCTCATAAGTGTTCCTGTATACAGGATGCCAAGAGAGAACATGCCGCCGCCCGAGAACCCTCTCCTTGGGGAGGCTGTGACAGCAGTGGCTCAGGGCACAACTGCGATCTTACAGATGCTCCAGAACCAGACTGCGCAGAGGAGTGATCGGCCACAGTACACGACTCTGCATTGGTTCGTTGCTATCAACCCCCCAGGTTCTCCGAGGCTCGAGACCCACTGGAAACGGATGATTGGATCACAGAAATCAAGAAGCACTTCAATGCAAACACCGTCAGACTAGTCGACTACATCACCTTCGCCTCCTTCCAGCTTCAGGGTGCAGCACCCAGCTGGTACTATACCTACAAGGCCAACAAGGGCGATGCTATCATCACGTGGGGAGATTCGTCGTAGACTTTAGAGCAGCACATATTCCGAGTGGCTTGATGGACAGGAAGCGAGAGGAGTTCTTGGGTCTGAGATAGGGTGACAGGTCAGTTCAGGAGTACAACCTGGCCTTCGTCAGGCTCGCCAGGTACGCTCCGGAGGAGGTCAACACAGAGGCCAAGCGCATTGCCAGATTCCGTGGGGGTCTCAGCACAGAGATGAAGTATGCAGAAAGGAAGCACCAGAGAGAGCACAGTTCCGCAGTGATGGTCCACAAGAAGGCAAAGACTTGGGCCACAGAGGCACCACTGCAGAGGCAGCAGTTCCAGCAGAGGGGGGCAGTTGTCCGCACTTTTTCCAACCCTCCCGTCCCAGTTTAGCAGGGATCTCGCTCTACACGACCACAGGCGAGGCCACCCAGGCCGCAGCCCCAGCCCAGGTCAGGAGTGATCTCCTACAAGTGCAGAGAGCCAGTGCTCACTTCTCCCAACTGCACCGATCCTCGCTTTGCTCGTCTCCCACCGCCTCCACCTCGCTCTACTCCGAGCACAGCGATGGTGAAGGCACAGCCACGTGCAGTTCGGGTGAACAATGTGATGATGAAAGATGCGCAGCAATCTTCAGAGATCGTTCTTGTTAGGTTGCTTGTGTGTTCAGTTCCCGCGATAGTTTTGTTCGAGTCCGGAGCTTCCCATTCTTTCGTCTCCCAGAGATTCGCTGATGAGAAGGTCCTCACCTTGGAGGATTTGCCCGGTTCGTTGTGTATTGTTTCTCTCAGTTCCAAGATGGCTTCTTCTGTCCGTGCCCCTTTTGTAAGAATCGATATTCAGGGTCTCCTTTTCTCCGCTTCCTTCATTTTGCTTCCACGTTCCGACATTGACGTCATCTTGGGCATGGATTGGCTTGTGCAGTACAAGGACAATATTGATTGTCCGACCAGATCCGTGAAGCTGACACATGATTCAGGCACAGAAGTCTTGTACACTTGTGCCTCAATGGCAGGAGCAGCACAGTTGTACGCCTTGAACGCAGGAGTCGCAGCTTTGCTCGAAGAAGTCAAATTTGTCTGTGAATTCCCAGACGTCTTTCCGGAGGAGTTGCCAGGAATTCCCCCAGTTCGAGCTATTGAGTTCGTTATTGAGCTAGAGCCTGGTACCCAGCCGATTTCTCGGCATCCGTACAAGATGTGTTTGAAGGAGTTGATTGAGCTCAAGAAGCAGTTGACAGAGTTGGAGGCAGATGGTTTTATCCGCGCGAGCACTTCCCCTTGGGGTGCACCAGCTTTGTTTGTCTAGAAGAAAGATGGGACTAGCCGCTTGGTCCAGGACTATCGCGGTATCAACAAGAAGACCATCAAGAACAAATACCCTCTACCCCGCATCAATGATCTGTTCGAACAGTTGAATGGGGAAAAGGTGTTTTCCAAGCTTAACTTGAGGATGGGTTATCACCAAATCCGTGTTCGTGAAGAGGACATTTCCAAGACTGCGTTCAGCACACGTTATGGATTGTATGAGTTCACAGTCATGACTTTCGGGTTCTCAAACGCCCCTCCAACATTCATGAGAGCTATGAACTATTTGTTCCAAGAATTGCTTGATGTGTTTGTGATCCTCTACCTCAACGACATTCTTGTCTATTCCAAGTCAGAGGCTGAGGATGAGGAACATATGCGCCTAGTGCTGCAGAAGCTGAGAGAGCACCGATACTACGCCAAGTTCTCCAAGTGTGAGTTTTGGCTCGACAAGGTCAATTTTTTGGGCCCTGTTATTTCCGCGGAGAGAATCGCGGTTGATCCAGAGCGAGTCCGCACTATTCAAGAGTGGGCTCCGCCGAAGAATTTGAAGCAGATAAGGAGTTTTCTCGGCCTCGCCAGTTATTGCAGGAGGTTTGTGCAGAATTTCTCCAAAATAGCAAAGCCAATGACTGAATTGTTGTACAAAGGCAAACGGTACACTTGGTCACCAGCTTGCGATTCAGCCTTCGAGGAGTTGAAAGAGAAGTTGACCACAACTCCAATTCTCACGCCGCCAGATGAGTCACAGCCTTTTCAGGTGTTTTGTGATGCCTCCTTGCAAGGTCTTGGCGAAGTTTTGATGCAAGGCAGAAATATTGTGGCTTATACCTCACGACAGTTGAAGACAAGTGAGAGGAAGTATCCCACGCACGACTTTGAGCTTGCAGCAGTTGTTCATGCTTTGATCACTTGGCCACACCTCCTCTTAGGGAGGAAGGTGGATGTGTTCACCGACCACAAGAGTCTGAAGTACTTGTTCACTCAGCCAAATCTGAACTTGAGGCAAAGAAGATGGCTTGAAACCATTACCGAGTACACAGTTGATATTCAGTACATGCCCGGGAAGGCCAATGTCATAGCTAATGCGCTGAGCCACAAGGGGGATTGCAATAATATCCAGGTGCAGAAGATCCACCCTGGTTTGTGTGAGTCCTTTCGAAGGCACAATCTCGAGCTAGTTCCGGCAGGCTATCTTTCCAACCTTGCGGTAGAGCCCGCTATCCATGAGAAGATCCGTGAAGCTCAGTCTGGCAGCTCAATGATACAAAAGATCAAACAGGGTATTGCCGCCTCAGTTCCAAAGTACGGTTGCTTTTCAGTGCATAATGGCGGCACCGTGTTGTTCGAAGAGCGAGTTGTTGTTCCCAAGGAGGGAGATCTCAGAGAGGTCATCATGAAGGAAGCCCATGATTCCAAGCTATCGATTCACCCTGGCAGTACAAAGATGTATCAAGATCTCAAGCAAAGCTTTTGGTGGACTCGTATGAAGCGGGATGTTGCCCGTTACGTGTCTCAGTGTGACGTATGCAGGAGAGTGAAGGCACAACACCAGAAGCCTGCATGGTTGCTTCAGCCACTTGAGATTCCGGAGTGGAAATGGGATCACATAGAGATGGATTTCATCAAAGGCTTCCCCTTGTCACAGAAGAAGAACAATGCCATCTTTTTGTATTTGACAATCTTTCCAAAGTTCACCACTTCTTTCCAGTGAAGGACTCCATTTCAGCAGCTCAGTTGGCGGATTTGTACAGCGCAAGAGTTGTATCCTTGCACGGCATTCCCAAGAAGTTCATTTCCGATAGAGGCAGCCTTTTCACCTCTAAGTTCTGGCAGGCCTTTCAAAAGGCGATTGGTACGACAGTGTTGTTCAGTACCGCTTATCACCCTCAGAGAAGTGGGCAAGTCGAGCGCGTGAACCAAATTCTCGAGGACATGCTTCGAGCATGTGTCATCTCCTTTGGCATGAAGTGGGAAGAGTGCTTGCCGTATGCTGAGTTCTCTTACAACAACAGCTATCAGCCAAGTCTGCAGGCAGCACCGTTTGAAGTCTTGTATGGCCGCAAGTGCAGGACACCTTTGAGCTGGTCCGAGACAGGTGAGAGTAAGTTGTTCGGTCCAGATGTGATCCAGGAGGCAGAGGACAGAGTGAAGATTGTCCGAGAGCACCTAAAGGCAGCACAGTCTAGGCAGAAGGCCTATTATGACAAAAGGCACTGTGGTGGAGCGTTTCAGGTTGGTGACTAGGCGTACCTCAAAGTGTCTCCATTGAGGGGAACTCACCGCTTTGGCATTAAAGGAAAGCTCGCTCCAAGGTTTGTCGGACCTTTCCGAATCCTTGAGACTAGAGGACCTCTCGCCTTTTGGCTTGAGCTTCCAGAGAGTCTGTCCATGGTGCATGACATGTTCCATGTGTCCCAGCTAAAGAAGTGCTTCAAGTAGCCAGAGCAGGCTGTTGACTTGGGCGAGATCCAGCTGAGTGCAGACCTTTCGTACTCACACCGTCCAGTCCGTGTTCTTGAGACGTCCGAGCGCAAGACTCGCAACAAAACCATCAAGTTCATGAAGGTTCAATGGGCACATCATTCGGAGAAGGAAGCAACGTGGGAGAGTGAAGATCATCTCCGTTCCGAGTATCCAGAGTTGTTTCAGGCTTAGATCTCGGGACGAGATCCAGTGTTGGTGGGGGAGTGTTGTATCAGCCCGAGAGCAATTCTTGTAATCATCATGTAATCTTCCTTCATCTTTTGACTTCCAACTTGACATGGTGTTGGGTTGTTGGAATTCATGTGATGATTTCAAATGGCAAGGTGCTTGGAGTCCAATTGATTTTGTTTTGAATTTCTGTTGGATGGCTAAAGAAAGGTGATGTGGGGTTTTCCTTGCTCCATTTGTGTTCCCCTTAAGTCCAATTTTCCATAGGAAATTGTTTGGATTTTTCCCACATGCCCAATTTGTTTTACTTTGATTTTTACCTCTCTAGAAAAATCAAATATTAATCAAAAGCCTTTGAGATCTAATTCTTTTGCCCCTGATTTTATTTTCTCCAAATTGGGTCGAACCAATTTTATAAAATCAAGAAATTTCCCCTCATAATAAAACATATTTTTATATGTTTTATTTCTCTCTGGCTTGCTCTAGAAATGTCTTGGAGGCCTTTTATATTATTTTTAAATGGAAATAGCTCCTTTCTTCTTTTTTCTCTGGATGCAGTGGGGACAACCAATTTGGGCCGGCGGAATCAAGCCCAGCCGGGCAGCCTCTCTTTTTTTTCCTTTTTCTTTCTCTTCTCTCTCAGCGCTCCGGGCCCGCATGTCATCCCATCCTTTTCCCTTCTCCTTCACGCTTTTCTCCTTCGTCAGAGGAAAGCAGAGAGGAGGGAGGCCGGCGTGGAGACCTCTCGGCAGCCTCCCAAGGCCTCCCCCTTTATAGCTGCGCCCCCTCTCCTCCTCACGAACCCTAGCCGTTCTCCCTCTCCCAGCGCGACCACCTCCCTTCCCCTCTCTTTTCTTCTTCTCCATCCCAGTGCAGAACGCCATGGACAGGAGGTCCATGGCTTGAAGTTTGGCTCGCCTTCCCGATCCTCTCCGCCCCGAGGTCACCGACATCCACAATGTCTGCCTCTTCATCTGCCTCCGTGACGGTCGCTTTCGATCCCTCGGTCGAGCTCGCGCCTCCGAGAACGACGACGACGATGAATCCCTCTTGATCCTCGCCGTCCCCTTCCTCCAGCTCCCTCCTGTCTGTTTTGCGCGAGTAGATAGCATCTAGACGTGGGCGCTCGATGCCCGTTCTTTCGAGGCAGTGGTCTCTTCGACCAGAACCGCCGCTTGCCGCGTCCTTTGCACACAACACGGCCACCTTGGCCACACCTATGTTTCCGCCGGTGCAACTCTAGCGAGGATAAAGGAGTCCCCTTTACGTTCCTCGGGATCGATCTGAGCGCAAGTGCACAAAGGGATATCACCGGAAGAAGTCGGCGCACGTCGGTGAGTCGTCGGAGCCCGGCAGCCGACGCCGCGATCAACCTGAGTCCGCGACCGCGCCATTGTCTGAATCTATTCGCAAGTGTTCAGGTTCAGAGACCACATTGTCTCTTTAAGTTGTTTCTCGGTCGCACTTTCACAACTCGATAGCAGAAGCCCAGTGGCTGCACCGCTGGGTTTCTAACCGGGAGATCCTGGGTACAATCCTCAGCTAACACAAGACCCCCCCTTTTTCCTAGTTTTGCATCGGTTGCAAGTTCAGTAGCGCATCCTGATGCTACATCTTGATATGTGCTAGTTCTATGTCAAGATTTGTCCAGCAGTGCAGTGGCAAGTGAGCAAGGTATCCAGGGGTGCGGCCCGGGTTCAAATCGTAGCCGGACCAATGCCCCCCTTTTTCTTTTGTTTCTCCTAGCAGGTGCTTGGGCTTGGCCCATGTGACTCTGGCCACTTTGAGTGGCCGTGATGGGCCATGGATAGAGAGAAGAGGAGATGGGCCTTGTGCCCGAGAGCAGCCCAATTGGAATATCTCTCTCTTTTCTTTTTCTTTTTCCGTTGTTCTTCGTTTCTGTTTTAATTCCAAAATTGATTTGAATTCATATTCAAATCTGATTTGGGCAGTTGAACTTTTCTGCCCCAACTAAGTCATGCCATATATGAATTTGGGATAGATTTTCGCACTGAATCAAATGGTGAGGTTCATTTTGCTGATTGAGCCTTAAAATATTGAGGTGTTGGCAATTTGCATTTAGGCCCCATAGTTCTTTTGAATTTGCAAACTGAGCTTTGCTAATTTAAATTTTGTCATGTCATATATGTTTTTGGGGCAGCATGATCCAAGGAATTCAATGGTGATGTCCATTCTGTGTTTTGAGAAACACAATTTGACATGATGCATAAGCACCTATAACCATTTAATTTCTTTTGCCCTACAATGCCTTATCTCCTTTTCAACTTCGGTGAATGTTGATTTTGTTCCTTTGATCCTTCAAGCTTTTTCCAGGTCATCTTAAATCTTTGCATCCTTGAACCACCCCTGTCATATTGTCATATGCAAGTGGTTGAAATCCTTTCCCTCTGTTGTACCTTCCGGTGTCAATTTCACCGACACTTCTCCGTCTCCGGAATCGTTAGTTTAATTTTACGATGCTTTACTTTGATAACTTTTTTTGATGTTCATGCCATGCCATCTTGCTATGATATCTACACCAAAATTAAGGCTATGACCAAAGCCATAAAAATATAAGTAATTGCATATGCAGTTGTTGACGTGTCGTCAACACCTCCATTTAAATTTGACTAGCTAGGGTCACACCATGTCTACTAAAATTGATCATCTCATCCATGCTTGAGCAGTGTTGATCTCGATATTTACTTGTGTGGTTTTCTTTCCGGTACCTTACGTTAGCACCTGAGACTTCCGAGGAGACTTACATGGAGGTTTCCGACACCGAGCCCGAGGACCCTGCTACGTCTTCTCCGTCTACCGATTACTCAGGAAAGGGGAAGATTCATACCATTACTTTATAACTCTCTGCCTACCTCCCTAGCTGTAGTATAGAACGATTGTTTGATCCTATCCACCTTGCTTATGCCACAATCAAAACTAAACATCCATGATCCCCACATCCCAGCAAAACCATTGTATTGCTAAGTTACCGCTGCTCATCCATGTCTTAGTATGATTAGGAAAAACTTGCTCCTTACCCTATGCTATGGTTGGGATATCATGTTAATAAATAAGTTGGTTGATATTTATTATTATGATGTTAATTTATATTTGACGAAAGGTGGGGACCGGGCTGTTCCCGCCAGGTGCTTTGTTCCATTCGAGTCACCTAGGTCCCGAGTTCCGGGTATTGTGTTTCTTGACGAGCGTGCCTAATAGTGTGTGTGATTCTATGGGGTCCCCTTGTCTTACCAACCTAGCTTCAAACAGTTCTAGTGGTGGCCAAGCTGATTTACTATTTGCAAACGTGTGTGTTCTTGGTTGGTACCCCAGCAGTTTTCGAAACAACTCGGGCCAGCGGAGACATGGTTTCTCTTGTTGGTCCAAACCTGGAAGCTAGGGGGTTGTCCACATATGTTTTGGAAACTAACGCGACCTCGTCCAGACGGTAGAGGCCGATTCGAGAGCGCGACCGGATTTTGAGTTGGATGTCGACTCACCGGGGGCCACCCGGAATTGTGTGTTGTTAGTTAGAGGGATTCTGACGTTCCGGAGTTTCAGGCGTTTACCTAGCCAAGTGGAAATCGGGCGTACATGCGAAGCCTATGATGGGCAGTTCGTACACCCCTGCCGGGTTAAATCTTTTCGAAAAGCCGTGTCCGCGGTTATGGACGACTTGAGACCTACTCCTTGTTCATAGAATAACATCAAATTGGATCATAATTAAAACTTGCCTACCGTGTGAGTGCCTTGGCTGCTTTTCTTCGTCCAGGGGGACCGAGAGAATATCAAGGTTGTGTTATGTTTGTCGTAACTAGGTGGATAGCAGACTTATGACACGATGTCACGTGCATTCTTGGACCTTACCTCTACTCTATTAGAATGATAGCCACCATATATGCTAGTGCGGCTGCAATCTTTCCAATTACTTGTCTTACCGTAAGAAGTTAGTTATCCTTTAATGATATAATCTCACCCCTTGTTTCCTTTTGTGCTTTTATTGTTTTGCCTGATCAGCCGCTGCAGTTGACTACTACCTCGACCCGAGCACCGGACGATACTTCATGGAGGTGCCCCCGGAGGACGACGATGAGGATGACTTCGCTCAGTAGATCCTATAGTCGGGTTCCGACGATCCGTGGGTGGACTTCTTTATGTGCAGCCCTCTCTAGGGCCATTAGGATTTTGACCGTACTCGGTCGTGATTATCTTTGGCTTGTTGCATGATGTACTGTTGGGTCTATGGACCTCTAAGATTATGTAATAAATACAAGTGGCGATGTATGCCATGGACTCTATATATTTATGTCTTAGTATAAATTTCATTGTTCTTATATTTGTTGTCGAGAATTCGGCAGCGACACGAGTGCGAGTGTCGTGAGTCGGTGGCCTTTTATGCGCTACTAACTCGAGCGGGACGCGAAAGCGACTAACTTGAGTTAGCACCACGTCGGGGGCCTTACAAAAATCATGGGCGGTACGCCAAGACAAGTAGACCGAAATCCATCTACATCTACCTACTAATCATCCACCTTGAGATATCTATCCAGAACATCTCGCTGGTATTAAGTTGCGAATCCCACCCAAAGTGTAAAATCAAAGTAACGGATAACTGCATTAAAGAACTTTGCGTAAAGTAAACAATCCTTGCACCCGCAAGTACAAGCACCGTTGTTTTCCCCCTTGTGTTAACAACACATCCCCTAGACTCATGTTTCTTTCACTCAAGGTAGTCATCAGGGGGCATGAACCCACAATCATGCATAACGCTCCCTCTTGGATTCACTACCTACTACTTGGCCAAAGCAATAAACAGCAACGGAGAACATGCAAGAATTACTCAAGAACATAAATATAAAAGAGGAGAATCAAATATATTACTCAATCACAGTCTGAACATGGTCTCATAATCCATCGGATCCCAACAAACTCAGCATAGCAATAGCAGAAATATTACATATGTGCCTCGATCATGTAGGGCAGCTCACGACTTCTAATCCATGAAGAACAAAGAGGGTATGAGAACATCACATAGCTACTGATCATAGACCCATGGTCCAAGGTGTACTACTCACGGTTCATCCGGGAAGCATCCATGGTGGTGGAGAAGCTCCCGGAGGTGGTTGATCCCTCCGGCAGGGTGACGGGAAGAGGTCTTCTGGTGCTCCCGATCTTGGAAGCACGGCAGCGGCGGGACAGAGGAGAGATCGTGAAAAAGGGTTCCCGTCACAGGGGGTTTCATGTCACGAGGGATATATAGGCGAAGGGGGGCAGCCAGGGGTCCAGGCGGCCCCCTGGCGCGGCCCCACCCTAGGGCGCGCCGGGAGGACGCCTGGGGCCCTGGTGGGTCCCCTCTGGCCCCCCTCGGTGATTCCCGAAGCTTCTTCTGCGCTGATTTTTTATTGTATTTTTCCCAAATTTTTGGAGCACTTTTAATATGGGGGAAACCTGAAATAGAAAAACAGCAGAAAATAGGAACTGGCACTGGGGTGCACTGAGTTAATAGGTTAGTCCAAATATGATCAAAAGTGTATGGAAGTTCATCAAAATCATAGAAATATCACACAAAAGGGGCATGGAGCAAGAAGAAATTACAGATATGTTTTGGACGTATCAGCAATCCGTGTTTATTTTCAAAAACTACAAAATCTATTTGAGAACTCTAGCTACTAGATGGATCACTAATCTTTGGAGGGATCGGATATTAGAGTACACTCATGTACCATGAGTTGAGGATGTGCAAGGATAATCAAACCCCTATACATTCCTCCTCGGGGTACTTGTATCTTTGTGAACCTCCTTATTAGATTGAGAGTTACCGATAATAAGTGCATGAGTTCTTCAGACTAATGTAAGTATTGAAAGTTGACACTTCCACCTCCTCATATTTGCTAGCCTCTTCGGTACCGTGCATTGCCCTCTTCTCACTCCGAGAGTTGGCGTCCACCTCGCCGGTGCATCCAATCTCTTGGCATGATACGCTCTGTCATCATAAACCTCCATAGCTACCTATCAAGGCATTTCCATAGCCTTTCCGAGATATATTGCCATGCAACATCCACCTTCTCATGACTCGATCTTCATTACATACATGTTCCTGCTACACTGGCAGAGACATACATTTGAATACATCATGATAGTTACATCTTCTTTATGTTGAGTACCTTGTAAAGTGTGAAGATCTTCTATACTTCTTGTAAAATAGAGTGTTGCCCTTAAGTGAGGAAAAGATCCATAAGAGGACAAATTTAAAAGATCCCAAAGAGGACAAATGAGAGTTAAATAGAAAGATCCATTGAGGCCACCAAAAAAATACAAAACATAAAAAAAGAGAAAAAGAAATAAAAAGAGAGAAGGGGGCAACACTACTATTCATTTTGAAAGATCCACACTCGTACTTCCTCCTATATCTTGTACTCCAAAGAGATGATCATATATGCATATAGCTATGTGGGGACCTTCACACTATAAAACTTGGCTTGTATATTCCAATGATGAGCATCCTCAAACGAGCTCTAGGTGTTATTGAGCGAGAAAGTTGGATGCACCCCCACTAGTTCCATTGGGGAGCTTTTCTTAGCTCATATGTGCATCTGTTGCATGGAAATCCCTAGTCCTCTCATCATATCTATCATTTTTCCTTCTCGCCTATGATTGTCCTCATCGATGTGAGCCTTCCTCACCCTTTTTGTCTTCCTCCTCCACCATACTTCTCTCTTTGCCATCCTAAGTGTCAACTCTCGTGCTAACGCTCATCCATGCATGAGTGCTCAAAATATCAAAAGGGAGTGGATCAAATTGACTTGTACCTGGCTAGTGGTCTTGGGACAAGTCAAGATAAGATTCCAAAGAAGCCTAAGTGTGAAACTTTAGTAGATTGAGTTCTCAACAAATATATTTTTTCTCTCGTATTCCCATCCCCCACTTCTTGCATGCAAACACCATCTGGAGACATTCGAGTCACGGAAAGCAAGAGCTCTTGCACCTTTATGTTCTTATGTTGCTTGTTTCAATGCTAATATAGACTCTTTCCTGTTATGACTTGAATTGAATTACATACCTTGATTTCTTTACTTTCAAAGTTCTTATATGATTGTTAGCATGTCACCACAGAAATTAGGCTTGTTATCATTTACCTACTAGAGGACGAGCATGAATTAAGCTTGGGGATGTTGATACGTCCCAAACGTATCTATAATTTATGCTTGCTCCATGCATCTTTTGTGTGGTATTGCTATGATTTATATACACTTTCATACACTTTTGAACATATTTGGAAATAACCTATTAACTCAGTGCAACCCAGTGCTAGTTCCTGTTTTCTTCTGCTTTTCTATTTTAGGTTCCCCAAATATTAAAAATGCTCCAAAAATTCCATAAAAATACAATAAAAAATCAGCGTAACGGAAGCTCCCGGAAGAGCCAAAGTGGGGCTAGAGGGCCACCACCAGGGCCCCAGGCGCCCTCCCGGCGCGCCCTAGGGTGGGGACGCGCCAGGGGGCCGCCTGGACCCCTCGTGGCCCCCTGTCTGTCCCCCCTTCATCTATATATTCTCCTCACGGGAAACCTCGGAAGACAGAACCCTTTTTCGCGATCTCGCCTCTATTCCGCCGCCACTGCGCTTCCATGATCGGGAGCGCCAGCAGACCTCTTCCGGCACCCTTCCGGAGGGAGGATTGACCTCCGGGAGCTTCTCCTCCACCATGGACGCTTCCCGGATGATCCGTGAGTAGTCTAACTTGCACCATGGGTCCATGATCAGTAGCTATGTGATGTACTCCTCCTCTCTTTGTTCTTCATGGATTAGACCTTGTGAGCTACCCTACATGATCAAGGCACATATGTAATTCTTTATGCTGTTGCTATGCTGAGTTTGCTGGGATATGATGGATTATGAGACTATGTTCAGATTGTGATTGAGTAATATATTTGGTTCTTATCTTTTATATTTTTGTTCTTGAGTAATTATTGCATGTTCTCCATTGTTGTTTATAACTTTGGCCAAGTAGTAGGTAGTGACGCCAAGAGGGAACTTTATGCTCGATTGTGGGTTCATGCCCCTTGATGACTAGGTTGAGTGACATAAACATGAGTCTAGGGGATGTGTTCTTGTCACAAGGGGCAAAACAACGATGCTTGTAACTGCGGTTGCAAGGATTGTTTCCTTTACGCAAAGTTCTTTTAACGAAGTTGTCTGTTGCTTTGGGTTTACACTTTGGGTGGGGCTCGCAACTTAATACCAGCGAGATGTTCTGGATAGATATCTCAAGGTGGATGATTAGTAGTAGATGCAGTTGGATTTAGGTCTACTTATTTTGGCGTATTGGCCATGCTTTTGAGCCTCTTCCTTTGTTTGTAGCATAGTTAGCATTGTGGTGCGTTTTTAATCCTGTCAATTGCCCAGGTGTGATTTTTTACATCGCATAGCAGTTTTATCGTCTGTTGGGAGAGAGACATCACTAGTGGACATCATAGGACCCCGATCCATATTCTCATCACTGTTTACACGCTCAATTATTTCATGTTGTTACTTTCTAGTTGAATTCACTATTATCATTTGTCTCTTGCATTTGATCCTTTGTAAACAACAATGCCAGAGAGATTGACAACCTCTCTTAACTTCGTTGGGAGCAAAGTTATTTGTATTGTGTGCAGGTTCACGTCAATTGCGCCGTTGAGACCTACTTGTAGCTTTCGGAGTCCTATGGGAGAGAAACCCTATCCTCTACATTAGGGGTAACCAATGAAGGGCGAGAAGCCATTATCATCTATCGCACATCAGGCGGGTGCCCTAACGGAGCAGTGATGGTGGAGACCCAACGGGCGACCACGGGGGACCTCCTCTTATCGCACGGGTGGAAGGTTTTCATCCGTGGTCGTAAGCTGGAATGCAGAGACTTCATTCTGTTCCGCTTCGACGACGAGTACGTCTTGACGCTGAAGTTCTTCAGCATGAATGGCGAGCGGAGGAAGTGCGTCCCGAAAAGCTCCAGCAGCGGCGCAGGCTCGTCCAGGGATGATGGTGATGGCGCCTCCTCCAAGCAGTTCAGGGGGGAAGACAGCTCCAGCAACGATGGCAGTGAGAGGATCCCGGAGGACATGAAGCCAGTGGTCCAATTCGACAGAGGGCGACCCCTGCGCTTTTCTACTTTTTCTTCTTTTGCTTGTAATCGACCCGGAAAACCGAGAGACTCCGGTTTGTGAACTGTTTCTTGAGACAACGAGTGTGGTTTATTTTTTCTGTATCTTCTTCCTGCAAAAAATGTCCTACCGTGTGGGTAAGGACAAGAGAGATACAAGCGTCGTACACTACTTGCCGTCGTGCGAGCTACAGGGAAGAGCTTGGTCCGGAAGGATTTTGCGTGCCGGTTAGGTCTCTTCTGAAAAGCACACCGGAAAGCAGGGTTAGTCCCAACATCATTAAAGTAAATCTCTCTAGCACACACCGATTTAGACCTCGAGGATTTTTTGGGTTGTATCCATAAACATGGATATGGAGATCACAGCTTACAAATGTGGCGCTGCCGAGAAACTACTCATCTGGCAACTTTATACCCACACGGGTAGCACTTACGGAGATGGTACTTCCGGCAGTGTTCGATGTTCCACGAGTTTCTCACGGGGACTCCATCCTCGGTCTCCAGGCGGACGGATCCGGGCCGGGTGACTTGGACTACCCGATAAGGGCCTTCCCACTTTGGAGACAACTTGTTTAGACCCCTCTCGGATTGTAGCCGACGGAGGACAAGGTTGCCTTCCTCAAGTTCTCGTAGGCGGATGTGGCGGCTATGATAGCGGCGTAGTCCTTGCTGGTACCGCGCGGCGCGTGTAGCCGCACGAGTACGTACTTCCTCGGCAACGACGACATCTCCTTGTCGGGAGTTTCTACTGCTCGGCCTCGTCGATGGCGCGAACTTGAGGGGATCCGTATCTGAGTTCTGTGGGGAGTACCGCCTCCACTCCGTAAACGAGAGAGAAGGGTGTCTCATTTGTGGCTCGGTTGGGTGTGGTCTGGATTGACCACAGAACAACTGGGAGCTCATCCACCCACCCCTTTCCACACTTCTCAAGCCGCTGGAAAGTACGGGTTCGGAGACCTTGGACTACTTACGAATTATCTCTCTCTTCCTGGTCGTTTCTCCTTGGATGAGCCACTCAAGCGAAACACATTGTGGTTCCCATTTGCTCGTAGTGCTCGAGGAAGGCCTGGCTTGTGAAATGGGTGCCGTTGTTCGTGATGAGCCGGTTAGGGACTCCGAAATGACATGCCAAGATTCTGATGAACTTGATGGCGGATTGTGTCGTGACCTTGCGGACTAGATCCACTTCTGGCCACTTGGTGAACTTGTCGATGGCGGCGTAGAGGAACTCATAGCCCCCGGTAGCACGGGGGAATGGGCCCAGGATGTCCAATCCCCAGACCACGAAGGGCCATGACAGAGGGATGGTTTGGAGAGGTTGTGCTGGTTGATGGACATCTTTGGCGTAGAATTGGAAGGCATCACAGGTGTTGGCAAGCTCCATGGCGTCGTTCAAGGCGGTTGGAAAGTAGAACCCTTGCTTGAAATCTTTTCCAACCAGAGCCCGAGAGCCAATGTGGGTGCCGCATGTTCCTTCGTGGATGTCTCGGAGCAGCTTCTTGCCTTCATCTGTGGTGATGCACAGTAGCTTCACACCGTTGGGACGCCTGCGGTAAAGGGCTCCATCGAGTAAGAGATACATCGATCATCGGCGACCGACCCTCTCGGCGTCCTTCAGGTTGCTTGGTAAGTCTCCGTTCTTTAGGCAGTCCATGATGTCGGCACCCCAACCCAGAGGTACAGGGCCAATAGTGAGAACTTGGTGCTTGCTGGGGATGAAGGAGGGCAGCTCTCTAGGAAATTTCCCCATGTCTCGATCCTTTGTTGCTTCGTCTCCGGCCGCATGGGGTTGATCGAGGGTTTGAGTAAACGCTTAACGAACACCCCAGGCAGTACTTTTTCCTTCCGGGAAGCGATTTTGGACAGCTCGTCCACGATGCTGTTCTTGGACCTTGGGATATGCTCCATCCCCAAGCCATGGAGGCACTTCTCGAGATTGCGGACTTTGTCAAGGTATGCCTGCATCTGGGGGCATCCGTAATCGTCCCTGACTTGGTTGAAAACCATTTGTGAGTCTTCTCTGACTATAAGTATTTTGATTCTGAGACCCAGGGCGGCTCTCAAATCAGCGAGAAGCCCTTTGTACTCTACTATGTTGTTGGTGGAGGCCTCTCTCTCATACAACATCTGCACAACATACTTCAAAACTTCTTCGGTTGGGGAAACTAGGACTGCACCGGCCCCGGCTTCTAGCAAAGAGAAGGATCCATCAAAGTACAGGGTCCAATCGTTGTTGAATTCGGTGTCGGGAAGCAAAGATGCTTCCCGGAGGTCTTCGTCATCTTCTAGAGTCGGAGTCCATTCAGCAACGAAATCAGCCAGTACCTTGCTCTTCATGGTGGAGGAGTTGACCATTCAGCAACGAAATCAGCTAGTCCATTCAGCAACGAAATCAGCCAGTACATTCAGCAATGAAATCAGCTAGTACCGGATAGCTCCAACACCCACTCCACGATTCGTCCAATGGCTTCTCGGTTTCTCAAGATGCGCTCGAGCGGGAAATTGGTTACCACTCGAATTGGATGCGTCTGAAAGTAGTGCCTGAGCTTCCGGGAAGCTATGAGCACTCCAAAAAGTATCTTCTGGATCTGAGGGTACCGGCGTCTCGCGTCCCGGAGGATAGTGCTAATGAACTAAACTGGCTTCTGGGTTGTCTTCATGGCAGGAACCTTGGCCCCGTGGGCTCCGGCTGCAGGAGATGATTCTTTAGGATTGATTGCTTCAGGTGGGGGTACACAACCTTCTTCTTCGAGGTCTTGTTCGACCACCAATGCTCCGCCTACCACCTGAGATGTCGTCGAGATGTACAACAGCAGGGGTTCATGGGGGCATGGTGCCACTAAGGTTGACAGTGACGCGAGGTACTTCTTGAGGTCTTGTAAAGCGGCTTCAGCTTCGGGGGTCCACTCGAGGAGACCAGATTTCTTCAACAACTTGAAGAACGGGAGTGCTCCTTCAGCCAACCGGGAGATGAATCTCCCAAGTGCCGTGATGTACCCGTTCAGACACTGGACATCCTTGATGCACTTTTGGGCTTGCATTTGCTCGATCGCCTTGATCTTGTCGGGGTTGACTTTGATGCCGTGGTGGGACACCGAAAACCCGAGGAGCTTGCCGGAAGGCACACTGAAGACGCATTTTTCTGGATTCAGCTTCAGTTGCATCTTGTTGAGATTGCGGAATGTCTCACGCAGGTCATCAGGAAGAGTGTTTTCTTCTCTGGTCTTGACCACGATGTCGTCCATGTAGGCCTCGACATTGCGGTGTAGTTGTGGCCCGAGGCCGGTGTGAATGGCTCTTTGGAAGGTATAACCCGCATTCTTTAACCTAAAGGGCATAGATATGTAGCAATATGTGCCGCAGGGGGTGATAAACGCGGTCTTATCTTCGTCTTTGACTGCCATGTTGATCTGGGATATATTTCTAGTCATCGACAATAGTAGTGTGCCCCCTTCTCTCTTTTTATTTTCTTTTTCTCTTTTTTTCTATTTTTGTATTTTTTGGTGGCCTCAATGGCTCTTTCTATTTAACTCTCATTTGTCCTCTTTGGGATCTTTTAATTTGTCCTCTTTGGGATCTTTTCCTCACTTTAGGGGCAACACTCTATATATTGCAAGAAGTATAGAAGATATTTCACACTTTTCAATAGTACTCAACATAAAGAAGATGAAACTATCATGATGTGTGCAAATGTATGCCTCTTCCAGTGTAGCAGGATATGCAATGATACTAGCGCGTCTTGTAGCAATGATTAGGGCAAGGCCCAACTAGCATGAGGCTCATCGATCAAGAAAAAGCATGTATGACATGAATATCAAGTCATGAGAAGGTGGATGTTTCATGGCAATGTGTCTCGGAAAGGCTATGGAAATGCCTTGATATATGTAGGTATGGTGGCTGTTTTGAGGAAAGATATAAGGAGTTTTATGATGACAGAGCGTATAATGCCAAGGTTTTGGATGCACCGGCAAAGTATGCGCCAACTCTCGAGATGAGAAAGGGCAATGCACAGTACTGAAGAGGCTAGAAAAATATGAGGAGGTGGAAGTGTCAACTTTCGAATACTTACATTAGTCCGAAGAAATCATGCACTTATTATCGGTAACTCTCAATCTAATCAGGAGGTTCACAAAGAGACAAGTACCACGAGGAGGAGAGTATGGGGTTTAGTTATCCTTGCGCATCCTCGACTCATGGTACGTGAGTGTTCTCTAATATTCGATCCCTCCAAAGATTAGTGATCCATCTAGCAGCTAGAGTTCTCAAGTAGTTTTTGTAGTTTGTCGAAAATAAACATGGATTGCCCAAAATACGACATCTATCACTAATAGGCTAAAGCTCTTGACACCAAAAGTTCAAACATTACCAAAACAATACCTCAAAACTATTGCAAGTTACTACTACAATTGAATAGCAACCTCAATTACCTACTTCAAATCAAGACACACAACTTAGTGCAACAGGCCAACCCTCTAAACAAGATAAACATGAAAAGTCAAGAGAGTTCCAGCAACAACCTAAACAAAAGCTGTTAAAAATAAATAAACATGAAAACTAAGAGCAAAGCATGACAGCAACTATGAAAAGACAAAGAACAAACACAAAAAGAAAGATAAGCATGAAAATCCTATGATGTGTTCTAGGTCAAAGTGGAGCGTGTTTCTCTCCCACACAAACAAAGTTGGGTTCTAACTTGTTATGAACCGCAAGCAAACTAAAGAAAAATAAAAAGTAAAGAGCAAGACACTCCAAGCTGTAAGGCCCGATATGCTGTATTGTTCCAGATCTAGATGTTTCCATCCAGATCCATGGACGAAACACATATCGGTCCCACCGCGACATATGACAATGCCATATGGCCCGGATTTCCAACATGATACCACAACATTAAAGATACAAAGATACAACATCTCATATAGTCGGCATACAACTGCCTTAATACAATACATTAGCGGAAGATACATGTCTGAGTACAGACTACATTCAAATGCCTAGTGGCAAAGGTAAAACACACCATCCCCGTAACCGCACGGGTCCAGGCTCTCCGCCGGGATCCGCCTAACTAGTCATCGTCGAGTCTCCACGAAGGCGTCAAGAAGAAGAGTCGAGGTACTAATCAACTGCAGCGGCTGATCAGGTAAAACATAAAAGGGAAAAGAAAGCCAGGGGTGAGAATATATCAAAAGTCTTGTAACTAACTTCTCACGGGTAAGAAGGGGGTAGTGGTGAGGTTGCAAATGCACTAGCAATATATGAGTGGCTAACGGTCTATTTTTAGAGTAAGATGAGAGCCAAGCATTCGATGAGGAATCCCCTCCAACAAGTCTTTCTATCATCAACTTACGCAATCGTAACACCTATCCTATCCTTGTCCTCCTCTTCGCATCCCGACGAAGAAGAAGCAGTCAAGGCACACACACGTTGATCAAGTTATAGTTATGATTCGGTTGATGTTATCTATGAACAAGACGTAGGTTTCAAGTCGTCCATAACCGTGGACACGGCTTCTCGAAAAGATTTAACCCTGCAAGGGTGTACCAACTGCCCATCTATGAACAAGACGTAGGTTTCAAGTCGTCCATAACCGTGGACACGGCTTCTCGAAAAGATTTAACCCTGCAAGGGTGTACCAACTGCCCATTACAAGGCTCCGCACGCACGCCCATCTCTCTTAGTTACTACCCATCACAAGCAGCCATTTTATGATTTAGTCCCAAGAGATCCGAAACGACAACGAACAAATCAGGGTGGCCCCCGGTGAGTCGACATCCTGCTCAGGACCCGCACGCGCTCTCGATCTGGTCTCAACCATCTGTCGCAGGTTTGGATTGCCGGTAAATTCTCACATGAGGCCGAGTCCTCAGCCGGACAGGTTGGACCAAATAGGAAACCATGTCCTCACTGGTCCGGGTTGTTTTAAAGGATATCTGCTAGGAGCCACCCGACAGATATATATATGCATGGTTTCAAATAGGAAATCAACTTGGGCCACCACTAGAAATGTTTGAAGCTAGGTAGGTAAGAAAAGGGGACCCTATAAAATCCCACACGCGGTTAGGCACGTTCAGTCTTAAAACCAATACCCGGAACTCGGATCCTAGGTGACTCGAATGGAACAAAGTGGCGGGGCGGGATAGCCTAGACCTTCCATCCTTCGTCGAATATAGTCAAGATTTATAATAATCATATCATCAACAACAATATAATAATGTGATAGCCCAATACAAGGAGTAACAGGAGGTAACATTTGATAACATCCTAGCATGCATACTAAGTAGTGGTTGAGCAGCGAGTAATAGTAACATAGCCGAACAAGGTTTGCTGGGATGTGGAGGACATGGTTGTTTCGGTTTACTTGAGAGACATGAATATGAAGTGGTAGGATCAAGCAATCGTTCTATCCTACACCTAGGCGCGAGTGAGATGAAAGTTATAAGCATGATATATGCTCCCCCTTACCCGATGAGAAGACGAAACCGAAGGTGTAGTCGATCGCAAGCTCGCAACGTCTCCGAGAGGTACCCGCGGAAGCACACAACAAGGAAACACTGGAAAAGGCAATCGACGAGCAAACATCTATTACTATGAAGCAATCAAGAGCAAGAATCAACAAGGATACAACACGAGACAACACACTATGGCATCGCATCTATCGTCGAGAGTGGTTACTATCAGGTTAAGTGGAATACTCGTCACACATGACGGTACCGCACATTTAGAATGGTTCAAGTTGTTTAGCTACACAAGGTGAGCAAGGTTATTAAAATGGCATCTCACTCAAGCATGGCATAGCACACAAACATTACAAGAGGTGAATCATAAGATAAACTATCAATGCTAGTCAATTTAAGTGAGGCACAACATAAACATGGCATAACACTAAGTGACGCACGACAATTAGAAAATTTGGTACTGTTCTGCCATAAACCATATTTTAGGTTGGTTAACAACAACAAACAATAGCATAAACATGAAGTACATTAAAAACTAATCAAGTTACATATAAAGAACACTCCAAACGGAGTTACGATTAAAAAGATACAAGCAAAACAAGTTTGGAACACAATCTGCCAACATCAGGAAGCACACCTTAGAGCAATGCATAAACAGGATAATGAATGCAAACATGCTCACAAATGATATTCAACTAAAGTAGACATGGCAGGGAAGGCATGGCAAAAGGAATCATGCAAATATGCATCACGCTTCACTAGTTATAAGTAACACAAAAAGCTATAAAACATTACTGGTCAAGGACTTAGTGAAAATCAGGAATCCTGGCAGAAACTGTTATTTTCATGCTGTATAAACAGGAGCCAAACCTATATGCAAATGTGAAGAAACATGACATAGCAATATATGGGCATAAATTAGACATGATGGTGATCAGGTACAAACAAGAATCAAGGTCATAGGCATAACAGATCAAAAGATATTAAGCATGCAACATGGCATCGGAAAGTTACAGACTTGAGAAAAACAGAGGTGGCTGTCAAAAATAGTGGCATAGCAACTTTGGAGCTAAACATATCTATGACCAGAAATGTAAAAATGACAATGCAATACATATAATGAAAGTAGACATGATGCTTATGTCAGAACCCTCTGTTAGGTAATTTGCTAGGATCAAAGTCACCTTGCATTCATCAAAGAAAATCAAATGGATTTCAAATTCAAAGTCAAATGGGAGAAGGAACACCCCCCAGATAAATTAATTCAAATGGCCAGAAATAAAGTTGCTCCAAAAATTTCTTTTGCATTTTTGGAAAGTCTCATAAATGAGTGTGATCATATATCAATTGATGTGGGACCAACCCCATGCTCATGGATTTTTCAAATATTCAAACAGGAGCATGGAATTAAATTTAAACCCCTTATTGAATTAAAGTTCAAATAAGTTGAATTTTAAAAATGTTCAAACTTTATAAATGGCTATCCTAATATATTATGAGGCCATATAAAAAGTTTCAGCATTTAATAAAATGCCTAGCTATTTATTTAGCAGAGCCAAAACAAATGTCAGAAAAAGAAATAGGAAAAGAAAGCAGAAACTCTTACCTGTCGCCTGGGCGAAGGCCCAACTCCTTCTGGCCGGCCCAGCCCACCTGGGGCTCCCCTGTCATCTTCCCCGGGCACGAGCACACTGCTGCGTGCCCGGCATGGCGCAGCTGCCGCGGTGGCAGCCTCGCTGCCACGCCCATGCCTCCACCTCGACGCAGAGATGCCTCGAGAAGGCCCTGTTCTTCCCCCTCTCCTCTGTCGTCTTCTCGGTCTCCTCTATCGTTCTCGGCGCAAATCCAAGCGCCCCCGTAACCTAGCCAGAGCACGGCGATGGCCCGACGCGGCGACCAAGCCCCTCCAGCATCGCCGCCTTGTCCATCCTCTCTAGCAGCGTCGGCTACGTCGAACCCCTGCGTCAATTGGAGGCCATCGCCACCAGATACGACGCCCTCTTCGAGCTTTCACCACCGGCCGCCGTGGACCTCGCCACAAAAACCGTCGCTTTCGAGCTCTCCTCGGCCCCCTCGACTGCACCATCGCATTTGGGGTGAGCTTCTGCTCGTTTTCCCCCTTCTCCTGCCTTGTTCCGAGCCCTAGGTCGACGTCTGCGTCTAAGCAGAGCCACGGCCGCCGCCGTACTTCAACGCCAGCGAGGCTCCGGCTACCCCTTTGCCCTCCCGTGTGCTCTGTTGGATGCGGACGAGCACGAGGAGACTTTTGGTGGCCTCTGCGTGCCACCCCACGGCCAGAATGGCTTTCCGGCGAAGTTCCGGCGAGGCTCCGCCGTCTGGAAGCCGCCGGCGTTGAGCCCCGCCATTAGAACACCTAAACCCGAGCCTAACCACCCCTTTGGGTCACTGACAATGGGCCCAGCACCAGTAATTAAAACACTATTTAATTTAACCACGGGGTTAACCCCCTGAGCCACTGACAGGGCTGGCCCACTAGTCACCCCCCCCCCCCCGCGTCATGCCGACGTCTTGATGACGCAGTAAACCCTTTTCCAATTAAAAGAAATCCAGAAAATTCCAGAAAATGCAATAAACTTTGGAAATTCATAGAAAATTCATACTAACTCCAAATTGGAAAAATAATATGTCTAAAATTATCAGAAAAATACAAGGATTGTCAATATCCAACTTGTTTCTATGTTTGACCATTTTAAAATGGGTGGACAGTAGCAAACATGCATATGGCATTCTTTTGAATTCAAATTTGGAGTGAATTTGCAAATGACTTTGCAACACACTTCTTTTAAATGGTTTCATCCACACATCAGAGACTTTACCTCACATTTACAACATCACTTCATGCTCAAACTTTTCAAATGTTTATTCATAGTTTCAAATGCATTTGAAATTCATCGATAAATCAAATGAAGTTTGAATTTGCAATTCAATTGCAATATAGTCCTTTTAAATGGAATAACTGACACATCAGTGGCACATACATCAAGTTCAACCTTCAACTCATGTGTTTGTGCATTGTACTTATTATGCTCCGATGTTTGTTGTTTTTCGAATAGAAGTGGTGCCGGAACCCGAAATCACCCCCTTCGTTGAAGACCCTGAACCTCGTCAGCAAGGCAAGCAAACCCCCATTGATCATGTCGATAAAATCCCACTTCCCTCTCAGTCTCGCTTATGCATTGTTTAGGATGATTACCATGCTATGTTTCTACTGCATAGATGAACCCATTCCTTTGCATGACCTATCATTTTTCACAGTAGTAAGCAAACCACAATCCTAGCAGATGTAGGAGTTGATTGATATCATGTGGCCCCTGCAATTGCTACTGCTTATTGCATGCTTAGAGTGTTACAATGATGATACTGTTATGTGAGTCGAGATGGTAGTGATCATGTTGATGATGGTGGAAATGTGTTGGTGAATCTACCCTAATACAAGGTGAACACCGCCCTAAGTATCGGGACCCGGGGTTAGCGTATGCAAGTCCCGCTACGACATAGTCATATGGAGAGCCGAGAACCGTACCCACTTGTCTAAGAAGACAAGGCCAAGCACAGAACGTTCTCGGAAAGCATCGTACGTGAGGGGCATCCCATCCAGGCCGGATGATCAACTAAGATGGGTCCTCATCGTCCGCACACAAGTCTAAAGATATGGGTGATGAACTCCCATATTCATAGACAAGTCGCCTCAACCATGCTATCAACTATCTCGTAACTCTTACATAGACTTACTCCAGCCCGATCACTTAGTCGGCGTCTAGGGCGGGCTCGATCATACCACAAAGTGTGCACGAGACAGAGTCTCGAGCAATCGCATCACGATGCCCCAAGCTGCGCACATCTAAGGGCCACTTGGTGTATGAAAGACCGCCAGCCAGATCACAACTAAGGTCTCGAAAACCCATACAAAGACATGCATTTTATAAATATACACGCAGCACACATGCCTTGTATGAACAGCAGGTATCATTGCAATTCTCTACAAAGTATACATTTTATTGATAACTCACACAGAGTGCACACAGAGATCACAAGCATGTGATCCAACATTACAACAAACAAGCGGAAGCAAAGTAGGTCTGAGTACAGACAAGTTTAACAAATGGCTTAAGAAGCCTTATTTAAACACAAGCCCTGCACGAGGGAACCAGTCGTCTAACTGGGACTACACTAGCTTGGTCTTCAGTCATCGAGCTCGATGAAGAAGCCACCTTCGGGGTCAGTGGGTTCATCTAAAACATAGAATAAGCAAACGTGAGTACAAAGTCGTACTCAGCAAGACTTACGTAGGAACTATACTACTCATGCACATGTATCAAGGTAAAGGGAGGTGGGGTTTAAAAGCAGAAGTGCCAGCTTTGACTTGGCTAGTCCTGAATTACGAGTACAAGACTTGAGGTAAGGAGCGTACACGAGTCCACTACATGTCTCCAAGCAATTACACCACTATGGTGCCTTCCTCGACTTCCCCACGAGAAAGCACGCCATAGCACTCACACATATCTTGGCAAGTTTTATAAGTATCCGGTTCAAGTTGTCTAATAATCAGGCACAGCTTTCCAAGTAGTCCCTTACCGCGGACGCGGCTATTCGAATAGTTTATTAACCCTGCAGGGGTGTACTGCTACACACATGAAACCATCAGTTACCGCCGGGATCTCGTCACCCTTCAAGTGGGTGTCGGCGAGGATAATCTCCACAACTTTTACCTCACAGCCAACTCAAGTTCAATGAAGACGCCTATCTGGGAGGGTTTCCACATTCGTAACCCGGCCGGTCTACCGAAGTGGTCCCAGAAGATGTGTGCGTGGTGCATAAGCCGGTCTCGGTTGAGCCGTTCTCTCACCTTGCATCCAGGCCACAAAGCTACCTGAACTCCGAACTACTGCGACTTATTGAACTAAGAAGGGGTGGGTTAATAAGTTGAGCGGGGGTCCGTTTGCCCAACATGTGGTAGTACTCTTCAGCTTGGATCACCACACAAGAACTCGGGCTTAAGGCGGTGTTCAACGATACAAACCACTGTGTACTCCTACACAGCCTCTCATCGTTCACCTTGTATTAGGGTAGATTCACCAACACATTTCCACCAACATCAACATGATTTCTACCATCCCGACTCACATAACAGTATCAACATTGTATCACTCTAAGAATGCAATAAGCGGTAACAGTTGTAGGGGTCACATGATATCAATCAACTCCTACATTTGCTAGGATTGTGGTTTGCTTACTACTGTGACAAAATGATAGGTCATGCAAAGGAATGGGTTCAACTATGCGGTAGAAACGCATCATGGTAATCATCCTATACAATGCATAATCGAGACATGAGAGGGAATTGAGATTTTATCGACATGATCATTGGGGGTTTGCTTGCCTTGCTGACGAGGTTCGGTATCGGGGTCTTCAACGAAGGGGGCAGCCTCCTGTTCCAGTTCCACCTCTACTCGACAAACAACAAGCAAGGGAGCACAATAAGTACAATGCACAATCACATGGTTGAAATTTGAAACTTGATGTATATGCTTCTGATGTGTGAGGAAATTCCATTTAAATGAAGTATATTGCAAATGAAATTGCAAATTCAAACACCAATTTGAATTCATTTTAGCCAAGTTACAAATGCTATTGTTTGAGCAATGCAACTCATTTTGAAATGTGTATGATATGCCTCTGATGTTCAAATGAAATGTGGCATGTTACTAAGATTCAAATATCAAAAGCATTTGAATTTAATTTGATTAAATTCCAACTAAACCAAATAGCAAATGCTACTGGTCCCATTTTAAAATCAACTCAAACATAGTTTAAAGTTGTATATTTGGATAGATTATTTTCTCCTTATCATTTTTCATATATTATATGTTAAATTTGGAGTTAATATGAATTTTCTATGAATTTCCAAAGTTTGGAATAATTTCTGCCAATTTCTGAATTGATTTAAATAGAAAAACCTTTATTGCGTCAGCATGGGGTCAGCATGACGCCAGGGGGCCTCTGACAAGGGGGACCCACCTGTAAGTGTCTCATGTGTTAATTAATATGTTTTGTTTTGCCTTAAACTAATCTGGGTGATTAGCAGGGGGCAGGGCCCACACGTCAGCCTCACAAGGAGGGGGATGAGTGGCTAAGCTTCGCCGGACACGTCAGCCTCGCCGGCGGCTAGTCGCCGGCGACGTCCAGACGCGGCGGTGTCCACGGGGACGGCATTTCCGGGCACCAAACGATGTGATGCGACCACTGAGACGTAGCTCTTGGCGTCGCGCATCGATTGGGCCAAGTTGGGGTGGCTGGGGTGCCCGGAAGGCTTGACGGCGAAATTTTTTGCGGCGCCGGAGCCACGAGTGCGAGACAAAACATGAAGCAAGGCTACATTTGAAGCGGGGTTAGGCTAGATCAACGCAGTGGAGCACGCCGGAGATGAAGGACAAGGCCCCGAGCTCGATTGCTTCATGGTTGTTCGCCGATGAGCACCACGGCGGCGTTGAGCTACGGCTCTCATGGCCGAACGACACAGAGGAAGCAATCGAGAGCGTAAGGGGTTTAGAGCTGTGGCTCACCAGGAACTCAACGGAGTTGGTGGCGAGGACGGAGGTGGCTTGCCGGAGACGCAATTGACGATGGCGCACGGCGGCCGTAGACGAAGACGACGACTCGATTCGACGGCTCCAGGACGTCTGAGCTCGATTCCTTCAGCACGGAGACGTAGTCGATGGTGACTAAAAGGATGGACACAACGGCGTGGCTCGGGGACGACGGTGGCCACGCGGGCTTCAATCCATGGCGACGGCGGCGCTCGGGTCGTCGTCGAACTTGGCAAGAGAGAGAGAGGGGGAGAGGCTCTGGAGAGGGGGAATGGACGCATGGCTCGTCCAGGCGTGGCGTGGCGCGTCTAGGAGGCTCCAGAGGGGCAGGTGGCGGCTGGAGGGGTGACGACGTGCACGGCTAGCTCGGTGGCATTCCACCGAGCATCTTGGAGGCGCGGGGTGGGGAAGAAGACCCCCTTGATCCTTTGGGCCGGGTGGGCTGGCTGGGCTGCCTTCTCCTAGGCGATAGGTAAGCCTTTTTCTATTTTTCTTTTCTGTTTAATCTTTCCTTTCTATTTTTCTTTTTTGTAATTTGTCTTGCTATGCTAAATAAATAGCTAGTAATTTTATTAAATGCTGAAAATTTTTATGTGGCTTCACAATATACTAGGCTAGCCACTTGTAAAGTTTGAACATTTTTAAAATTCAAATTATTTGAACTTTAAATCAAATAGGGTTTTTTGATTAATTCCAAGGTCCTGTTTGAATATTTGAAAAATCCATGAGCATGGGGTGGGTCTCACATCACTTGATATGTGATCACACTCATTTATAAGACTTTTCAAAAATCAAACATGAATTTTTGGAGAAGATTTATTTCTGGCCTTTTGAATTAATTCATCTGGGGGTGTTCCTTCTCCCATTTGAGTTTGAATTTGATTTCAAATGATTTCTTTTGAATTTTTTTTAACATGATGCAAGGTGACTTTGATCCTAGCACATTGCCTAACAGAGGGTTCTGACAACTCGCCCCCACTCAACAGAATCTCGTCCCGAGATTCAGAAGTCTGCGGGAGGAAGGTGGGGTACTCGGCACGGAGACGGCCTTCTCTTTCCCACGTGGATTCTCTCTCAGAGTGGTGTGACCATTGCACTTTCAGAAACTTAATTTTCTGACGACGAGTGAGACGCTCTGCGGAATCAAGAATACGAACGGTGTATTCTCGATAAGAAAGGTCATCTTGGAGATCAAGCGTTTCATGGTCGACTTCGCGGATGGGGTCCTTGAAGCAACGCCTGAGTTGTGACACATGGAATACATCATGTACTCGGGAAAGGTGCGGGGGTAGTTCAAGTTGGTAGACAACTTCTCCACGTTTAGTAAGAATGCGGAAGGGTCCAATGTAACGTGGGGCCAACTTGCCTTTGATAACGAAACATTGGGTTCCCTTCAGAGGAGTAACCCGAAGGTAAGCCTTCTCATCCAGATTGTAGCTCTCTTTCCTATGATGACGATCATAGTAGCTTTTCTGACGAAACTGTGTTGCTTTCAATTGATCACGAACAATGCGAACTTGCTCTTCTGCTTCCTTGATTATATCCGGTCCAAAGAATTGTCTTTCACCGGTTTCTGACCAGTTTAGTGGTGTTCGACATCATCGTCCATATAGGAGTTCAAAAGGAGCCATGTTCAGAATAGATTGAAAACTATTGTTATAAGAAAATTCGGCGAATGGAAGAGACTTCTCCCAATTCTTTCCGACTGAGATAGCACAAGCTCTGAGCATGTCTTCAAGAATTTGGTTAACCCTTTCGACTTGACCGCTAGACTGAGGATGGAAAGCTGTACTAAAGGAGAGATGAGTTCCCATAGCATTCTGAAAGCTTCCCCAAAATCTAGAGGTGAAAAGGCTACCACGATCAGAATTGATTTCCAAAGGAACGCCGTGAAGGGATACAATTCTACAGACGTACAAGTCCGCTAACGGGCTAGCAGTTATAGACTCGCGAACTGGAAGGAAGTGAGCAACTTTGGAAAGCCTATCTACCACAACGAAGATGGCATCATTTCCTTTCTGGGTTTTTGGAAAACCAGTGATGAAATCTATAGTGACTTTGTCCCATTTTCACTCTGGAATAGGCAAAGGTTGAAGTGTACCAGAAGGTATTTGATGTTCGGCCTTAATGCAACGACAAACATCACATTCGGCAATGAACTGAGAAATTTGTCGCTTCATCCTAGTCCACCAAAATCTCTGGTGTAGGTCTCGGTACATCTTTGTGCTACCAGGATGAATCGAAAGGGGTGTGTCATGGGCTTCCTTAAGAATTAGCCTCCTAAGATTGTGTTTTCGTGGTACAACCAATCGAGTGCCAAAGAAAACGACACCTTGATCATTTATGGAGAAACATTTAGCAACTCCGCTAGCAATGTTCTTCTTGATCTCTCGAATACCACCATCACGTTTTTGGGCGTCTATAATATTATCCTCAAGGGTTGGTTTCGCCACCAAGGTAGAAAGATAGCCATGAGGAACAATCTCAAGATTGAGTTTGCAAAATTCCTCATGAAGAAGTGGTTGATACTCTTGTAACATGAGGTTGTTACAATACGACTTACGACTTAGTGCATCAGCCATGACATTGGCTTTGCCTGGGGTGTAAGAAATTCCTACGTCGTAATCTTTTATCAACTCAATCCAGCGTCTTTGCCTCAGATTAAGATCTGGCTGGGTGAAAATGTATTTGAGGCTTTGGTGGTCGGAATAGATCTCACAACGATTACCAAGGAGGTAATGTCGCCAAGTTGTCAGGGCATGAACTACGGCAGCGAGTTCAAGATCATGGGTAGGATAGTTCTCTTCATGTGGACGCAACTGGCATGAAGCATAAGCTACCACATGTCTATCTTGCATAAGTATGCATCCTAACCCTTGCCGTGAGGCGTCACAAAAGATCTCGAAATCCTTTTTGGTGTCTGGAGGTGCAAGTACGGGGGTAGAAGTCAATCTTATTTTTATCTCTTGAAAGCTTTCCTCGCACTTGGGAGTCCATAGGAATTTCTTATCTTTCTTGAGGAGTTCAGTTAGAGGCTTTGCAAATTTAGAAAAGTTCTCGACGAAGCGGCGGCAATAGCTGGCTAGGCCAAGAAAACTCCTAACTTGCTTAACCGATTCAGGTGGAGTCCAGTCAAGGACGGCCTGAACTCTCTCGGGATTCACAGCAATGCCTTTTGCAGAAATCACGTGGCCTAAGTAGGTCACTTCTGGTAGCCAAAATTCACACTTGGAGAATTTAGCATACAGGCGATGCTCTCTAAGTTTCATCAATACCAGCCTTAGGTGTTTGGCATGTTCTCCTTCGTTCTTCGTGTAGATGAGAATGTCATCGAGATAAACTACAACAAATTTATCTAAGTACTCCATGAAGATCGAATTCATAATGCGCGAGAAAGTGGCGGGGGCATTGGTTAAACCGAAGGACATGACGGTGTACATGTAAAGACCATAACGAGTAGTAAAAGCCATTTTTGGAATGTCCTCATTTCGGATTTTGATTTGATGATAACCTAATCTCAAATCCATATGGAGAAGACATAGGATCCTGCAAGTTGATCATAAAGATCATTGATCCTGGGCAGTGGGTACTTGTTCTTTATCGTCGCTAGATTTAGTGGGCGATAGTCTACACACATCCTTTTTGTTCCATCTTTTTTCGTTACGAACAGAACAGGGCAACCCCATGGAGATGAGCTAGGGCGGATGAAGCCTTTTTCCAACAAAGCTTCAAGTTGGGTTTTAGGCTCAGCTAACTCATGTGGGGCCATTTTGTATGTGCGTCTGGAAATTGGTGCGGTTCCTGGCATAAGGTCTACTATAAACTCTACACATCTGTCGGGTGGCATTCCCGGCAGCTCTTCAGGAAAGACATCCGGTAAGTCACGAACCATCGGAATATCTTCAAGGTCGGGAAGGGGAAGTACATTCAAAGTATGCACCTGGGTTCTCGTTCTGGGTGAGGTGTAGTTGACTGTCTTGCCTGAAGGGTGTGTTAGTTTCATGGATTTGCCTTTTCAATCCAGGTAGGCATTCTGTCTTGATAGCCAATCCATGCCAAGGATTACATCGATGTCTGAAGACTTGAGGGCTATGAGTGAAGCAAGGAATACTAAACCCTCAATTGCAATTTGATTGCCATGGCTTACTCTATTAGTTTGCCATCTTGACCATGGAGTTTGAATAATCATTGGGGTGGACAATTCAACAAAGGATAACTCATGACGAAGTGCATAACTTTCCGACATGAATGAATGAGATGCTCCTGGGTCGAAAAGAACGGAAGTAGGCACATAATTGACTGGGAGCGTACCAAGAATGACGTCAGAAGTGTCGTCAGTCTCTTCAGCTGATATCTGGTTCACGCGTCCACGATTGGCGGGAGGAGCGGGTTTGGTGGTGAAGACCTTCGGGGGTGGCTTCCCACGACCGTTGTTGTTGCCTCCGGCACGGGGTGAAGCATTCTGATTCTGGAGCTGGTTTTTGGGGACACTCGCGGGAGTAGTGGCCTGCCTGACCACACTTGTAGCAGGCTCCAAAGACAGTGCGTGGAGCTGGGTTGTTCGGTGGATCTGGGTGAAACGAAGCTGGTGGACGAGGCGCCACATAGGATGGCCTCGGTGGGTTCTGGCGAAACATACTGTTGGGGATCCAGATCTTGCGCTTCTGAGAGCCAGAATTGGATGAACCATCATCTCTAGGGTGTTTTCGGAAGTCATTGGGGATGTTCATGTCCTCTTCCTTGATGGCCTTGTTGACAAGGACCTGGAAGGTGGCGAAGTCATGCAGGTTGAGCTCGCGACGAAGTCCAGAATTGAGTCCACGGCGGAACCTTTCTTGCTTCTTAGCATCGGAGGAGACCTCTTCAGTAGCATAACGAGCAAGTCGGTTGAACTCACGACTAAACTCGTCAACAGTCCTTCTGCCTTGGGTGAGGTTGCAGAACTCCTCACGCTTGCGGTCCAAAAGACCCTTTGGAATGTGGTGCTCACGGAAGGAAGTGCAGAACTCATCCCAATTTGTGGGCGGTCCAACGGGACACATGTTCAGGAAATTCTCCCACCAAGAGCTATCTGAAACCTCGAGGTGATAGGTGGCATAGCTGACCCTGTCGCCATCTGCAACATGGCCTGCTTGGAGCTTCCTCTCAATGCTGCAAAGCCAGTCATCGGCGTCAAGGGGCTCGGTGGAGTAGCTGAAAACCGGGGGATGAAGCCGGATGAAGTCATTCAAAGACACCAACTCGTTGCTCTGCTGAGTGGTGTTGCGGGCAATGAACTCCAGCAAATGATGAGAGTCTCGGCGGTTCCTCTCAAACTCCATCAGAACCTGAGCCATCGTGGGTGGGGGTGGAAGGTTTCCTTCCTCCGGTTCATCTCCACGACCATGGGCACGACCAAGATGGCCACGGGTTCCTTGAGACATCCTGAAGGTGAAAACCAAAGTCCAACAGAGTTGATTGGAAGACTCTAAACAAGGTATTGAAGGTACGGGAAGAATCGCAGAGCAAAGGAAGTAATCATCTTGATAACATGGTGATAAAAGCATACAAGCCATATATTCACAAGCTGTGATACAAACCATACATCATTTTGGTACAAGCTCCAAGCTAATACAAACGTGATGAAGATGATACATCCTTCAGAGGCACTCTGACTTCCTATACATTATTTATCTAAGCCTCTGGAACTTATAACACCTTCCGTACAATATACTAAGATACTACTACATCCTCACTAAAGCAAGAGCACAGGCGGTCTCACTCATCTCCGTCTCCATAGTAGTCCTCGTAAAAGTTACCCGCGTAACCCGGTAGCTGAAGGTGACCATCAGAAAACACGGAGGCCTATGGACCCTGATATCCATTTGGTCAAGGATGGGGCCTAGGTCCAGCGTAGGGTGGAAATAGAGGACCACGGGGTGGGAAAATGCCTCCAATCTCAGGCCAAGCAACTCGAGAAGGCATCTTTGTCCTGACTGGGTAGATAGCATCATACTCCACTGATCCAACACTCACAAAAGGAGCCAGGAGTGTAAGTGCTCGATACAGACGGAACGGGTGGCGTGAAGCTCAAAACGAAGGGCACATGCATCACGATCTCTATCACAAGCGTGTCGAGAAGTGATCTAAAGCAAAGGGTCCTCCAAAGAGTGATCTTTGTACAGTCCGGTGTAATACCCCTCTTCTCCTGGAAGTGCAGCAGGGATATAGCGGAAAGATGTGCTCCTCTATCAGCAGAGTAATACATGAGTATGCAGCATCCTGCACAGCCATGTTCTCAGTCATGCCAATGCCATGTCCAAAATGGATAGGCTGAGTGACTCCATTGTGGTGCGGGTAGATCCTGACAATGCAGTGGAACTGGGTCTGGTTGACGTCAAGGAACTGCTCCTCAACTGTGTACTCAGGTACCATCGGTATCCAATGTAGGACATCATCTCGATCAGCATGGCGGGATGCCCACGCACACCGAGGCACCTAGTCGAACGAACAATCTGCCGAGGGGGAAGATCTGCCATCAGAAAAATAAATAAGGAGTTTGCAAATGCATCAGCTTATGAAGAAACTTGGAATGACTCGGGCAGCATAACGGCTGTAATTGCAAGAAAAGACAATTTCTTACAACATGGAAACAGCACTTACATATGATGTAAGAAATCAGGAAGCACAACAACTCTAAAAAACCGATCAAAACTTTCCTACGGCTACAAGGAAGCAAACAACGAGATGTTCTAGTAAGACATAGATGAGCCTAGTCCTATCTTCCCGTAGAACAAGATGAGGTTTACTCAGAACTCAGAACTATGAGGGTAAGGAGAAAAAAGAAGCCTTACGTTGTTCCCTTCTATACCCAGAGTAACTATATAACTATAACAAGATAGAATCGGCTTCGTCCAAGGCTGATAATCCTACAGTCAGTCTTGCTCTGATACCAAGTCTGTCGGGACCCGGGTTAGCTTATGCAAGTCCCGCTACGACATAGTCATATGGAAAGCTGAGAACCGTACCCACTTGTCTAAGCAGACAAGGCCAAGCACAGAACGTTCTCGGAAAGCATCGTACGTGAGGGGCATCCCATCTAGGCCGGATGATCAACTGAGATGGGTCCTCATCGTCCGCACACAAGTCTAAAGATATGGGTGATGAACTCCCATATTAACAGACAAGTCGCCTCAACCATACTATCGAATATCTCGTAACTCTTACATAGACTTACCCCAGCCCGATCACTTAGTCGGGGTCTAGGGCGGGCTCGATCATACCATAAAGTGTGCACGAGACAGAGTCTCGAGCAATCGCATCGCGATGCCCCAAGCTGCGCACATCTACGGGCCACTTGGTGTATGAAATACCGCCAGCCAGATCACAAATAAGGTCTCGAAAACCCATACAAAGACATGCATGTTATAAACATACACGCAGCACAGATGCGTTGTATGAACAACAGGTATCATTGCAATTCTCTACAAAGTATACATTTTATTTATAACTCTCACAGAGTGCACACAGAGATCACAAGCATGTGATCCAACATTACAACAAACAAGAGGAAGCAAAGTAGGTCTGAGTACAGACAAGTTTAACAAATGGCTTAAGAAGCCTTATTTAAACACAAGCCCTCCACGAGGGAACCAGTCGTTTGACTGGGACTACACTAGCTTGGCCTTCAGTCGTCGAGCTCGATGAAGAAGCCACCTTCGGGTTCAGTGGGTTCATCTAACACATAGAATAAGCAAACGTGAGTACAAAGTCGTACTCAGCAAGACTTACGTAGGAACTATACTACTCATGCACATGTATCAAGGTAAAGGGAGGTGGGGTTTAAAAGCAGAAGTGCCAGCTTTGACTTGGCTAGTCCTGAACTACGAGTACCAGACTTGAGATAAGGAGCGTACACGAGTCCACTACATGTCTCCAACCAATTACACCACTATGGTGCCTTCCTCGACTTCCCCACGAGAAAGCACTCCATAGCACTCACACTTATCTTGGCAAGTTTTATAAGTATTCGGTTCAAGTTGTCTAATAATCAGGAACAACTTTCCAAGTAGTCCCTTACAGCGGACGCGGCTATTCAATGAAGGGGGCAGCCTCCTGTTCCGGTTCCACCTCTACTCGACAAACAACAAGCAAGGGAGAACAATAAGTACAATGCACAATCACATGATTGAAAGTTGAAACTTGATGTATATGCTTCTGATGTGTGAGGCAATTCCATTTAAATGGAGTATATTGCAAATGAAATTGCAAATTCAAACTCCAATTTGAATTCATTTTAGCCAAGTTACAAATTCTATTGTTTGAGCAATGCAACTCATTTTGAACTGTGTATGATATGCCTCTGATGTTCAAATGAAATGTGGCATGTTACTAAGATTCAAATTGCAAAAGCATTTGAATTTAATTTGATTAAATTCCAATTAAACCAAATAGCAAATGCTACTGGTCCCATTTTAAAATCAACTCAAACATAGTTGAAAGTTGTATATTTGCATAGATTATTTTCTCCTGATAATTTTTCATATATTATATGTTAAATTTGGAGTTAATATGAATTTTTTATGAATTTCCAAAGTTTGGAATAATTTCTGAAATTTTTGAATTGATTTAAATAGAAAAACCTTTATTGCGTCAGCATGGGGTCAGCATGACGCCAGGGGGCCTCTGACAAGGGGGACCCACCTGTAAGTGTCTCATGTGTTAATTAAAATGTTTTGTTTTGATTCAAACTAATCTGGGTGATTAGCAGGGGGCAGGGCCCACACGTCAGCCTCACAGGGAGGGGGATTATTGGCTAAGCTTCGCCGGACACGTCAGCCTCGCCGGCGGCTAGTCGCCGGCGACGTCCAGACGCGGCGGCGTCCATGGGGACGCCATTTCCGGGCACCAAACGATGCGCTGCGACCACTGAGATGTAGCTCTTGGCGTCGCGCATCGATTGGGCCAAGTTGGGTGGCTGGGGTGCCCGGAAGGCTTGACGGCGACGAGTTTTGCGGCGGCGAAGCGACGGGTGCGAGACAAAACATGAAGCAGGGCTACATTTGAAGCGGGGTTAGGCTAGATCGACGCAGTGGAGCACGGCAGAGATGAAGGACAAGGCCCCGATCTCGATTGCTTCACGGTTGCTCGCCGACGAGCAGCACGGCAGTGTTGAGCTACCGCTCTCATGGCGGAACGGCACAGAGGAAGCAATCGAGAGCGTAGCTAGAGGGTTTTTGAGCTATGGCTCACCAGGAACTCAACGGAGTTGGTGGCGAGGACGGAGGTGGCTTGCCGGAGACGCAATTGACGATGGCGCATGGCGGCCGTAGACGAAGACGACAACTCGATTCGGCGGCTCCAGGACGTCTAAGCTCGATTCCTTCTGCACGGAGACGTAGTCGATGGTGACTAAGATGATGGACACAACGGCGTGGCTCGGGGACGACGATGGCCACGCGGGCTTCAATGCATTGCGACGGCGGCGCTCGGGTCGTCGTCAAACTTGGCGAGAGAGAGAGAGAGGGGGAGAGGCTCTGGAGGGGGGGAATGGACCCACGGCTCGTCCAGGCGTGGCGTGGCGCGTCTAGGAGGCTCCAGAGGGGCAGGTGGCGGCTGGAGGGGCGACGACGTGCGCGGATAGCTCAGTGGCATTCCACCGAGCAGCTTGGAGGCGCGGGGTGGGGAAGAACACCCCCTTGCCCCTTTGGGCCGGGTGGGCTGGCTGGGATGCCTTCTCCTAGGCGACAGGTAAGCCTTTTTCTATTTTTCTTTTCTATTTAATCTTTCCTTTCTGTTTTTATTTTCTGTAATTTGTCTTGCTCTGCTAAATAAATAGCTAGGCATTTTATTAAATGCTGAAACTTTTTATGTGGCTTCACAATATACTAGGCTAGCCACTTGTAAAGTTTGAACATTTTTAAAATTAAAATTATTTGAACTTTAAATCAAATAGGATTTTTTGATTAATTCCAAGGTCCTGTTTGAATATTTGAAAAATCCATGAGCATGGGGTGGGTCCCACATCACTTGATATGTGATCATACTCATTAATAAGACTTTTCAAAAATCAAACATGAATTTTTGGAGAAGATTTATTTCTGGCCTTTTGAATTAATTCATCTGGGGGTGTTCCTTCTCCCATTTGAGTTTTAATTTGATTTCATATGATTTCTTTTGAATTTTTTTTAACATGATGCAAGGTGACTTTGATCCTAGCACATTACCTAACATAGGGTTCTGACACCGAGTTCTTGTGTGGTGATCCAAGATGAAGAGTACAACCACACATTGGGCTCACTGACCCCTCTCAGCCTACTAACTCATCCCTTTCGATGTCCAGATGTCGCAGTAGTTCGGATTTCTGGTAGGTTTGTGGCCTGGCTGCTAAGTGAGAGAACGGCTCAGCCGAGACCGGCTTATGCACCACACACACATCATCTGGGTCCACTTCGGTAAACCGACCGGGTTCACGATAGTGGTAGCCAACCCAGGTAGGCGGCTTTCTTGGACTAGATCAGTTATGAGGTAACATTTGTGGTGGCATCCTCGTTGTCGCCTCTTGAACGGTGACACGCAAAAGGCGGTAACTGATGACACGTGTGTGTAGCGGTACACCGCTGCAGGGTTAACAAAACTATTCGAATAGCCACGTCTGCGGTTAAGGACTGCTTGGAAAGCTTAGCTTGATTATTAGACAACTTGAACTGGATACTTATAAAACTTGCCAAGATAAGCGTAAGTGCTATGGCGTGCTTTCTCGTGGGGAATTCGAGGAAGGCACCATAGTGGTTTAATTGGTTGGAGAAATGTAGTGGACTCGTGTACGCTTCTTACCTCAAGTCTAGTACTCGTAAGTTCAAGACTAGCCAAGTCAAAGCTGGCACTTCTACTTATGAACCCCACCTCCCTTTACCTTGATACATGTGCATGAGTATTATAGTTCCTATGTAAGTCTTGCTGAGTACGACTTTGTACTCACGTTTGCTTATTCTATGTTTTAGATGAACCCCCTGACCCCGAAGGTGGATTCTTCCTCGAGCTCAACGACTGAACACCAAGCTAGTGTAGTCCCAGTCAGACGACTAGTCCCTCGTGGAAGGGCTTGTTTATAGATAAGGCTTATCTAAGCCATTTGTTAAACTTGTCTGTACTCAGACCTACTTTGCTTCCGCATGTTTGATGTAATGTTGGATCACAGACTTGTGATCTTTGTGTGCACTCTGTAAGAGTTATCAATAAAATTGTATACTTTGTAGAGAATTGCAATGATACCTGCTGTTCATACTAGAAATGTGTGCTGCGTGTATGATTATAACATGCATGTCTTAGTATGGGTTTTCGAGACATTAGTTGTGATCTGGCTGGCGGTCTTTTATACACCAAGTGGCCCTTAGATGTGCGCAGCTTGGGGCATCGCGATGCGATTGTTCGTGACTCCGTCACGTGCACACTTTGATGTATGATCGAGCCCGTCCTGGACCCCGACTAAGTGATCGGGATGGAGTAAGTCTATGTAAGGGTTATAATACAATCGATAGTATGGTTGAGGCGACTTGTCTATGAATATGGGAATTCAACACCCATACCATTTATACTTGTCTGCGGACGATGAGGACCCATCTCAGTTGACCATCCGGCCTGGATGGGATGCCCCTCACGTTTGATGCTTTCCGAGGACGTTCTGTGCTTGGCATTGTCTGCTTAGACAAGTGGGTACGGTTCTCGGCTCTCCATATGATTGTGTTGTAGCGGGTCTTCCATACGCTAACCCCGGTTCCCGACAGCTTAACTGTATGCTACGAGAATCAATGCAATAGGCCTCATGGATGTGTCACAATCATCAATCAAACTTGCAATAAAATAATAACAGCGGCACTTGACAGAAATTAGCAGTAGTTAATAGTTTGATGCCCACTTCAAAAGTGATTAACAACATCAAGATGGCCGCAAATCACAATGCTCACAAAAGATGAACTAAAGTACACACAATTCTAAACAAATTTCCTTTTGGGAGCAACGTTATACGAGGTACTTTGTGAAAATTGAATCAGCAGCAACAAACTCAGGACTTTGTGAAAATTCGCAGGGTATGAAAAAAAACAAAAAAAGGGGCATGGGCTCTCACCCATGGGCTCGGCCCATCTGGCTTGTGGCGACTGGGCCAGGAGGGGGGCGGCTGGGCCGCGGAGCTCGGTGGGACGCTGGAGGCTTGTGGCTGGGCTGGCCGGCTCGGGCAGCCTGATCGGGATCCAGCCGATCCCAAGCGGGCGACGGCGACGGTGGCCGGTCTCGGGTCTCCGGCGAGGTGGTCGGACGCAGGGAGGAGAGGGGCGCGGCTACGACGGGCCGAGTGGCTGCTGGGTGGACGCCGGCGAGGTCCGAGGAGGGGTGGCGACGGTCCCTAGAGGCTCCACAGCGGCGGATGCGAGCCCTGTCTCGGTTCCTCTCGACGCCGGCGGCCATGGCGCGGCTGCTCCGGCGGCCCTGTAAGAAGGAGAGGGGGAGATGAGGGAGGCGCAGATGGAAGGAGGCGGTGCGAGCTGGAGGAGCTCACCGGCGGCGGCGAGGTGGCATGGCCGTGGTGCGGGAGGCAGCGGCTCGGCGCAGCGGCGGCCAAACGGGCGGCAGCGGCGCGGATCCGGGCCCGAGGGGGCTTCCATGGCCCTGCGGGGCTGATCTGGATGGGAGGTGGTTGGGAGTGCGACGTGGCACGATCTGAGCCATAGATCGGCCAGATCGACGGCTCTGGTGGCCTGGGAGCTAGGGTTTCAAAAACTGGGGGATGTGGGCAGAATTTTGGGGCAATAGTGAGTGGTGGCTGCAATATTTGGCTAGGGAAACCCTAGAAAGGGGTGGGAGAGTGGTGGTCTTTATATAGCCCAGGTGGCTGGCAGTTTGCAAAAACATCCCCGTTTTTTCTCTCGCGCGTGCGGTCTTTACGTTTCTGACCGCCGGGGGTCCGCAGGACCTCCGATTCGGGTAAAACTTCGAACTGCACGATCAGCGCGTCGAGCCGGCAGCGTTCACCTCGCGCTGGATCCATTCCTAGAACACTTTCTGGCGCGCTACAAAAATAACCCGTTTAATTATTAAACAGGGTTTTCATTCCGTTGGTTGCGGCTGGTCTCGTGCGGTTTTTGCGACGGTGATTGGGCGTAACCCGGTGTCGCAAAGGTCGAGTGTCAAGGTGGCAAGGGTCGGTCTTCGTCCGGTACGAGATAAGAGGGGGGGGAATAATCGCCGATCTATAAATAATGGATGCAAACACCGCAAAGAAATCAGACAATCAACCAATTGACACAGAAAACAATTTTTTTAATTTTTATATGAAATCTGGGTTGTTACAATACAACATCACCAACAAGGGATCTCGCCCCGCGATCCTGGACGATCCGGGGGAGAGGAGGAGAGAGAAAAGAGAGTCAACAATCTTCAACACCACCAACAATGGACTCTGCTCCATGTCGAACGACGAACTTCCATCGAGAAACTTTCCGCAGGGAGACGACATCGTCAGAAAAACAAAACCGTGAGTGAAAAGAGGAAGAACGATCGCGAAAACCAGATCAAGGGATAGTGATTTTCGACCCAAGTCGTAAAAACACCGGTAAAAAGGAGGGATGGCAACGGATGACCAAGACGATATCCGAAATCGGAGAAGCTAAAGGTACTACAGGAATTCCCAACCTGAGATCGGAATTGAGAAAATACGTTGCAAGCAATGCAAAAGTAACTACTCCGAAACTCCACACACTCGACATCCTAGATTTTGGAACTTTCTTTTTTCGAAAACTTTCCTGATTTATTTTTGGATTTTCTATTGGATTTGATTTTGATCACCTCATTGGACTTTTCATATTGGATTTGCTATTGGATTTGATTTTGATAGTGATCTTTCCATGCTCAAGTGACCCTTGATCCAAGCCTCCCCATGTCATTCCATTGTTCCATCCCATCCAAGTCACCATTTTATTCAAGCCTTTTATTCCCTTTTCCATTAAAAGGGATATTCCTATTATTTGAGGTTTGTGAAGCAACCCCTATTTATATTGCTCCATAAATCCCCAAATAATTCCGACATGTCATTGACATCATATCTTTCCAATTTCTCCAAAACCATTTCATAGCTCAAGTGGATTTTTCCTCTAGAAAAATTCATTTGTCTATGGGGGTAGAATGGAGCCTTGTGAAGGGAGTGCCATTTCTCTTGATCCATTAATGGTGAAACTTTTTGTGCAATCTCATATGATCATATCATTGATCTCCACCAAATTCCACCACCAATTGCTTAGCCAAACTCTCATAATAAATTCCCAAAGTTTGGGTGCAGCAAAGGGGCATTGTGAAGCAAGTGCATGATAGGGGATCCCATTTTCCTTGAAACTTTTTGAGCATGATCCTACCACGATACAACTCCACCAAACCAAATTTGAGCCAAATCCCATTACCCATGTGAGTGCATTCTCAATATTAAGTTTCTGGTTAGTGGGCCACATTGTGAAGCAAGTGCTATCTATGTGTGTCCAATGGCTATGAAATTTTATACACATGTGCACCATGCCAAATAACCCCAGTAAACCAATTTTCAGCCAATTCCACCTATCCTATGAGATGCTAGCTTCAACATTGCATTTCTGGTCCAATTGAACATTTACAAAGGAAGTGCTAGCTAACTTACTCCAAATGAGATGAAACTTGGTGTACATACTCATCCTAGTGTATGATTGAGCTATGCAAAAGATCATGTTAGGGGAGCTATGTACAAGCCATGCCACAGCACAAACACCTTCTGCAGCATTGTGCCATTTACAAAGGAGGTGCCATGTACATTGATCCAGTTGAGCCAAAACCTTCCAGAAACATAGTCCTTCCTATCCTCAAGCCAAGAGACAACCTGGAAAGACCCCAACCCCCACCATGTGATCTATACTTCTGCTCCAAGTTTGCTGCATCAGACTTATCCTTGAGATAGAGCTCACCACAGCGGCTCATTTGGCCATCCACCTGCACCCATGTGATCAGCTCTCAAAGGACTACAGGATGAACATGTTTTGCCACGTTAAAACCCTATCCAAATCACCGGTGCCCTTGTGGCCATGCTCTTGGCAGCACCAGGCTTTCTCTGGCCACGCACCACGCGTGCTCGACACATCTGCCTCATGCTCCAGTGCCTCCCTGTCGTCTTCCTCGTGTCCCTCCACGCCGCACGGCTTTGACCATGCCGCGTGCTCCACGCCACTCCTCTCGAATCCTCTCGAGCTCGCCAGCTCACGCCCGCCATGGCCGCACCTCCATTGTCGCGGCCCGGAGCACCGAATCCTCCCTCCTCCTATAAATAGGGCCTGCCCCCGAGCTCGAGCAGCACCAGCAGCCTCCTCGCCTACTCCTACCCCCTTCCTCACGGCCAATTCGGCGCCGGATCACGCCTAGCTCCCCCTCTGGTCGCCATTCCTTCCGCCGTGCCCCGGAAAAATTCGAGTAGCACGGGCCCTCCCCCTCCTCCTAGCCGCGCCCGGTGCCATCCCCCTTGCAGCAGCCCCCCGGGTGGCCGCGTCTCCTTCGGTCGGGACCCCGCAGCCGGCCCAGCCCACGCTAGCCACCACCACTACCGCCGCGCCCCGCCGCGGTGTCGCCGCTGCTGGCCTCCCCTCGTGGCGCTGCAGCCGCTGCCGGCTGCGCCCCGCAGCTCCACCCCGCGCCCTCCCCCGGCGGCCTCCCGCTCCAGCCAAGACGAAGGGCACGCCGGCCGCGAGCCTCCTCTGCTCCCAGCGGCTGGAGGTAGAAGAAAGGGCCAGAGGAGAGAGTGGGGGTCCCTCGTCATAGACTACGAAGAGGTACGGGTGGCTGACAGCCGGGCCCGGTCCGGTTCAAGTGGTGGCGTACTCCGGCAGATGCGATTTCCTTTTGTGGAAGCGTATTCATCACATCTTCTCTCCGGAATACGCTTTCGATAAAAGAAAGCGTATTCTTGTCTTCCTCGGCCCGAAGTGCGCTTTCTCTATTTAGAAAGCATATTTGTCTCTGCCTCAGCCCAAAGTACGCTTTCCCTACCAGAAAGCGTATTTTCCCCAAAAATCAGCCTCCGACACCGTTTCCTCCGTATCTTCGCAACCGTAAGTCCAAACGATGCGATTCTTTTTGCGTTGTCTTCGTATCAACCTCCTCTTCGTGTTGGCATAGGTTAATTCCATGTTTTTATGTTTTTATTTTCTGGTCAAACAAAAGATGATGTTTGACTTTTTCTCCGTTGCTCTATTTCGAAATATTTTGCAGGGTTTTGGTGACGTCCAAGACCTTGTTCGTGTAGGCAAGCCACAATACCCTTTGCACCTTTGCAAAACTTCAACGTGCTTTTAAAATTTCTTTACAGTGATGTGCTTATATCATTGACCGTGATCATGTTGCCATGCTATGATTCATGTTATCATTGCCATGCTATCCTGGTAATGCTATTGCCATGCTATGTTTTTCCATGTTATATCCATGCGATGCTTTGATTATATCATTTCCATGTTAGGTTCTGCATCATCGTAACCACAATATACTAACACCATGTTAAGTTGCTCATGTTATCTCTATGCTAGTTCATGCCATGCCTGAGTTATGCTCAACTGCATTCATAGTGTTTCCATGTTAATAACTTAATATTTGTAACATGGATAAGTTCACCACCTAAAATGTGTTTGATCATGTCTGAAATTGTCATGTTAATATGCTATGCATCGTTATGATCTGAGACTCATGTTGCACCTGATACTTGTGTTCGCTGTTGGAGATATGCTTCGTGAGAAGTTGATCAGGTGCCACCGAACCGGACTTATCCATGCAGCCACATTTTCTTGTATGGGCAGGCCTTGATTCGGTATACCGGTGGGCGTCTCTTATTGGTATCACCAAAGAGGGGAGGCTACGAGCGCGTGCTGCCCTGATCCGGCAGGCGGCGGTAGTCTTGACAGCGGGAGTTGTTATGCGCGCGGTCCAGAGTTGGGCAAAGTTTAAGGACCAAGTTATGGTCAGAGTGGTTCTGGTGGTAACGAAGGACACCTAACCACAGGGCTACCCAAGACGGGATGTCGGTGATACGGTAAGAGGGACACACGGTAGCATCGGTCTCGTTGGAGAAGTCCTAGTCCACTCCTGCGGTACGAGTTCCAAGGATCATGTGGGACAAGTACCAAGGTGCTGGATGGAGGAAGAACTCCATAGTGTCGGTAACGTGCACAAACTCTGCAGAGTCACACAAATCTATTCGAATAGCCACGTCCACGGTAATGGACACAGTTCGTACTAGGTCACACCTTATGATCAACATGAGTTCGGTGGTATGTTTGTGGTAAGTGGATTGGTCATGCGATGACTGGATTGGTTGGGTGGTAACGAAGGACACCTAACCCGTTGAATGGTCGTGCGATGACCCATTTGGTCATGCGATGACCCGTGGAAGTGATTGGTCACGAAGTGACCCGGTGCTTGAGTCTGTAAGGACTCCGAGGTAAGCCACGTGATCATGCGAAGATCATGTCGGGTCCATTGTGTGTGCATTAATCTTAATGCTGATAATATGCTTGATGCATATCTGTTCGTATGATATTGTTGCTCACCTGTTTAATTCACTAATATACTTTAACTTGTTGCCACGTTATTGTTTTGCCTTGTTGCATGGTTGTTGTGAGCTTGCAAGTACATTCAATGTACTGACTTGGCGTGTTATGCCAGATTTGCAGGCCGTGCTTTGGATGCGTAGGACGACGTTCCCGGTGTTTGCGAGCTAGGAGTTCATCATCGCCGTTATTGTTCCGCTGCCGTCGTTATTCCGCTGCTAGAGAGTTATATTGTTGCTTGGTGTAGAGCTAAGGCTAGCCTGAGGAGCAAGTTGTGTCTCCGCTAGCGTTGTAATAGACCTCGTGTACCCCTATCTTCGGTAATAGAAAGCTGTTCAGTTCTATATCAATCAGTGCCGTGTTCCAGAAGACTTGATCTCTGGGCTGGTGCACGGGGTGTTCCGGTCCTCTGAGCCGGGGTTCCACACATCTCTGTCAGTTTCTACCCATCACAGGCAGGAATTTTATCATTTAATCCCTAGAGATCCGAAACGATAGGTCCCTCAAGCTAACAACGAACAAATCCGAGTGACCCCCGGTGAGTCGACATCCATCTCAGGAGCCGGCCGCGCTCTCGATCTGGTCTCTACCGTCTGTCGCGGGTTTGGATTGCCGGTAAATTCTCACATGAAGGCGGGTCCTCAGCCGGACAGGTTGGACCAACAAGGAAACCATGTCCTCACAGGTCCGGGTTATTTTAAAGGATATCTGCTAGGAGCGACCCGACATATATATATGCATGGCTTCAAATGGTAAATCAGCTTGGGCCACCACTAGAAATGTTTGAAGCTAGGTAGGTAAGAAAAGGGGACCCCATAAAATCCCACACGCGGTTAGGCACGCTCAGTCTTAAAACCAATACCCGGAACTCGGATCCTAGGTGACTCGAATGGAACAAAGCGTCAGGGCGGGATAGCCTAGACCTTTCATCCTTCGTCGAAGATAGTCAAGATTTATAATAATCATATCATCAACAACAATATAATAATGTGATAGCCCAATCCAAGGAGTAACAGGAGGTAACAGTTGATAACATCCTAGCATGCATACTAAGCAGTGGCTGAGCAACGAGCAATAGTAACATAGCCGAACAAGGTTTGCTAGGGTGTGGAGGACATGGTTGTTTTGGTTTACTTAAGAGGCATGAATATTAAGTGGACGGATCAAGAAATTGTTCTATGCTACACCTAGGCGCGAGTGAGATGAAAGCTATAAGCATGATATATCCTCCCCCTTACCTGATGAGAATACGAAACCGAAGGTGTAGTCGATCGCAAGCTCGCAACGTCTCCGAGAGGTACCCACGGAAGCACATAAGAAGGAAACACTGGAAAAGGCAATCGACGAGCAAGCATCTATTACTATGAAGCAATCACGAGCAAGCGTCAACAAGTAGACAACACGAGACAACGCACTACGGCATCGCATCTATCATCGAGAGCGGTTACTAACAGGTTAAGTGGAGTACTCGTCACACACGACGGTACCGCACATTTAGAATGGTTCAAGTTGTTTAGCTCCACAAGGTGAGCAAGGTTATTAACATGGCATCTCACTCAATCATGGCATAGCACACAAATATTACAAGAGGTGAAGCATAAGTTTAACTATCTATGCTAGTCAATTTAATTGAGGCACAACATAAACATGGCATAACACTAAGTGCCTCACGGCAATTATAACATTTGGTATTGTTCTGCCCTAAACCATATTTTAGGTTGGTTAACAACATAGAACAATAGCATAGACACAAAATACATGAAAAAAATAATCAAGTTACATATAAATAACACTCCAATTGGAGTTACGATTAAAAAGATACAAGGAAAACAAGTTTGGAACACAATCTGCCAACATCAAGAAGCACACCTTAGAGCAATGCATAAACAGGATTATGAATGAAAACATGCTCACAAATGATATGCAACTAAAGTAGACATTGCAGGGAAGGAATGGCGAAAGGAATCATGCAAATATGCATCACGCTTCACTAGTTATAAGTAACACAAAAAGCTATAAAACATTATTGGTCAAGGACTTAGTGAAAATCAGGAAATCATGGCAGAAACTGTTATTTTCATGTTGTATAAACATGAGTCAAACCTATATGAAAATGTGAAGCAACATGACATAGCAATAGATGGTCATGAATTAGACATGATGATGATCAGGTACAAACAAGAATCAAGGTCATAGGCATAACAGATCAAAAGATATTAAGCATGCAACATGGCATCGGAAAGTTACAGACTTAGAGAAAAACAGAGGAGGCTGTCAAAAACAGTGGCATAGCAACTTTGTAGCTAAACATATCTATGACCAGAAATGTAAGCATGACAATGCAATACATATAATGAAAGTAGACATGATTCTTAACAGTATGTAATGAGAATCAATGCAATAGGCCACATGGATGTCTCACAATCATCAATCAAACTTGCAATAAAATAATAACAGCAGCACTTGACAGAAATTAGCAGTAGTTAACAGTCCGATGCCCACTTCAATAGTGATTAACAACATAAAGTTGGCCTCAAATCAAAATGCTCAAAAAAGATGAACTGAAGTACACACAATTCTAAACAAATTTCCTTTTGGGCGCAACGTCATACGAGGTACGATTTACTCGCAAATTACAATGGAAAATTGAATCAGCAGCAACAAACTCAGGACTTAGTGAAAATTCGCAGGGTATGGAAAAAAACAATAAAAGGGGCATGGGCCCTCACCCATGGGCTCGGCCCATCTGGCTTGTGGCGGCTGGGCCAGGAGGGGGGCGGCTGGCCGCGGAGATCGGTGGGCCGCTGGAGGCTGGTGGCTGGGCTGGCCGGCTCGGGCAGTCGGATTGGGATCCAACCGATCCCAAGCGGGCGACGGGGACAGCGGCCGATCTCGGGTCTCCGGCGAGGTGGTCGGACGCAGGGAGACGAGGGGTGTGACGAGGACGGCCCGAGGGGCTGTTGGGTGGACGCCGGCAGGTCCGAGGCGAGGCGACGATGGTCCCTGGCGGCTCCACAACGGCGGATGCGAGCCCCGGCTCGGTTCCTCTCGACGCCGGTGGCTATGGCGCGGCTGCGTGGCTTCTCAGGCGGTCCTGCGAGCTGGAGAAGGCGGAGATGAGGGAGGCGCATATGGAAGGAGGTGGCGCGAGCTGGAGGAGCTCACCAGCGGCGGAGAGGCGGCGTGGCCGTGGTGCGGGAGGTAGCGGCTCGGTGCAGCGGTGGCCAAACGGGAAGCGTAGGCGTGGATCCGGGCCCGAGCGGGCTTCCAGGGCCCTGCGGAGCCCGATCTAGATGGGAGGTGGTTGGGAGTGCGACGTGGCACGATCTGTGCCACAGATCGACCAGATCGACGACTCAGGTGGCCTGGGAGCTATGGTTTCAAAAACTGGGGGCTGTGGGCAGAATTTTGGGGCAATAGTGAGGGGGTGGGTGCAATTTTTGGCTAGGGATACCCTAGAAAGGGGTGGGAGAGTGGTGGTCTTTATATAGCGCAGGTGGCTGGCAGTTTGCAAAAACATCATCGGTTTTTCTCTCTCGCGCGCGGTGTTTACATTTCTGACCGCCGGGGGTCTGCCGGACCTCCGATTCGGGTAAAACTTCGAACTGCGCGATCCGCGCGTCGAGCCGACAGCGTTCACCTCTCGCTGGAACCATTCCGAGAACACTTTTCAGTGCGCTACAAAAATAACCCGTTTAATTATTAAACGGGGTTTTCGTTTCGTTGCTTGCGGCTGGTCTCGTGCGGTTTTCGCGACGGTGAACGGGCGTAACCCGGTGTCGCAAAGGTCGAGTGTCAAGGTGGCAAGGGTCAGTCTCCGTCCGGTACGAGATAAGAGGGGGGAAATAATCTCCGAAAGATAAATCGGGGATGAAAACACCGCAAACAAATCAGACAATCAACCAATTCACACCGAAAACAAAAATTTTAAATTTTTTGTGAAATTTGGGCTGTTACACAAGCATAGAACATAACGCATGAAGTGATAAAAATATAGTGGAACGAAGGACGTACTGATAATTGTTGATGGAGAAGGGGATGCACGGGGGCATCCCCAAGTTTAGATCCTTGAGTCTCCTTGGATCATTCTTGGGGGTTCATGGGGGCATCCCCAAGCTTTAGCATTTGACACTCCCAGATCTTCTTTCGTCATCTTCCCTCGCACACTTGAAAACTCCCTCCATACATAACTCATCATAAGCTGATTAGAGAGGTTAGTACCCATAATAAAATAATTTTTCTCTATTGGAAATAAAGATATTCTTGAAGAGCTACTGTTTATCACGATTCCCAAAAAATTTATTCAACGAAAAAACTAGCGCAAGATTTGCAAAACTGAGAAAAGGCAAAATGGGGCAGAATTTGTGAAAAACATACCAGAAGGTAGTAAATAATTTTTTGGAGTACTTCTTCAACTCAAATCAAACAACTCAGAACAGATGCACAAAAGCTAATTGTGTAGGGCAATCTTTCAAAAAAATAAGATTAAAAAGATGAACTGGTGATTTTAGCCGAATTTTTCCGTCCAAGGACAGAATCTGTTTTCTGGACAGCACGTCACAACTTTTGAACTTTCTTGCAATCAGAGGCTAAACTTGACACAAAGCTTGAAAATAGAGATACAATGATGTTGCTACAGTAGTAACAATCATCAAGACCATTAAAAACAGAAGGAAAAACGAATTGGGTTTCCTCCCAACAAGCGCTTTCTTTTATGCCTTTGAGCTAGACACGAGGATTAAAAAAGATGCTCTCATAAGAATAAGGATTTGAAGCAAAAGAGAGCATAAAGATGCAAATATGAAATACATTTAAGCCTAACCCACTTAATAACATACGGAACTATGGCAAGTTCATCTTCGTAAGGATCTTCCATAGTGACATCATGGCCACCAGTATAGAAGGCATCAACTTCATCAAAAAGGGATATTCCAAAAGAATCCATAGGATCATAACACTCATATAAGGTAAGAGTAAAGGAGTTACTCTCATTAGAGGGTAGACATGGATGGCTACATTCTTCCTCATTTTGTTCGTCACTCTCCTCCTCTTTTTCATCGAAGGAGCTTTTAGTTTCAACAATTTCTTCTTCCATAGAGTCCTGCAAAACATTAGTCTCTTCCTTTGGGGGAGAGATTCTCTCAAGATGATCAGTAATATAATAATTTGCATTGTAATTTTCAAAGAAATAGTTAAGTATAGCAAGACTCTCAGATTTGTAAGGGTCATCATCAATATTTTTAAGAAGAGAAGTAATTTCATAAGCACCCTTAAAAGCAACAAATTCTTCAATTTGCTCTACATCATAAAAATCATAATTTCCCTTAGCATAGGAAGCTAAGGTTTAATCATCATTGTACTCACATTGGAAAGCAAGGTTTTTATGCCTCATAAAGCAACAAGATTCATCCCTGCAGAAAGATATATTATTTATTGAGCACAAGTTTCTAGCATACTCATACAACTGATGTATTAGTCTCCATAAGTGTATCCCCTTTTGAGACAAGTGGTATTCTTTGTAATAATTTTGTTGATCCTTAGTGAATCCTCCATGCCAATAGGATGTGGTTTCAAGGAAGTTAGGCATTGATGGAAAGCAAGGAACTAGACATACTATTTATTGGGTTTTTGGTATAAGACACAAAAGCAAAAACTGAAAGGTAAACTAACAAGAGTAAAAAGCAAAGATAAAATATAGTGTGCAACTCCCCTATATGGAAGAGTGGAGTCCCCGGCAACGGCGCCAGAAGTTTTCTTGACGCTAGCGAGGAGAAGATGTGACGTAGCGTAGCGGAAAACTGAAAGGTTACCCCAAGTGGAAGGTGTGACGTAGCGTAACGGAAAATTTCCCTCAGTGAAGATATCGAGGTTATCCAACCAGTAGGACTCCGACAACGACAAGTAGGTGACAACGGCGCTAGAAACTAGATATCACGAGAGTTGACGTGGACCTGCACACTGAAACATATAACTTTGCTCCCAACGAGTACAGAGAAGTTGTCAATCTTTCCGGCCTTGTTGTTTACAAAGGGTCAAACGCAAGGGTAGATAGTAGTGATAAATGTAACTAAAAGTAAAAGCAGGAAGTAAATTGAGGGTGTAAACAGTGGTGGAAATATGGACCGGGGTCCCATGAAGTTCACTAGTGATGTCTCTCTCCCAAAAGACGATAAACAGCTATGCAAGGTGAAGAACTTACAGGTGGGCAATTGACAAGATTAAAACGCACCGCAATGCTAACTATGCTACAAAAGAAAGGAAGAGGCTCAAAAGCATGGGCAGCATGCCAAGACAAGTAGACCGAAATCCATCTGCATCTACACACTAATCATCCACCTTGAGATATCTATCCAGAACATCTCGCTGGTATGAAGTCGCGAGCCCCACCCAAAGTGTAAACCCAAAGCAACAAACAACCGCATTAAAAGAACTTTGCGTAAAGTAAACAATCCTTGCACCCGCAAGTACAAGCACCGTTGTTTTCTCCCTTGTGGCAACAACACAAGCCCTAGACTCATGTTTCTGTCACTCAAGCTAGTCATCAGGGGCATGATCCCACAATCATGCATAACGCTCCCTCTTGGAGTTACGATCAATCACTTGGCCAAAGTAATAAAAATCAACGCAGAACATACAAGAATTACTCAAGAACATAAATATAAAAGGATAATAACCAAATATATTACTCATCATAATCTAAACATAATCTCATAATCCATCAGATCCAGCGGACTCAACATAGCAACAGCAAAAGAATTACATATGTGCCTTGATCATGTAGGGCAGCTCACATGGTCTAATCATTGAAGAACAAAGAGGGGGAGAGGACATCACATAGCTACTGATCATGGACCCATGGTCCAAGGTGGACTGCTCACGGTTCATCCGGGAAGCGTCCATGGTAGTGGAGAAGCTCCCGGAGGTCAATCCTCCCTCCGACGGGGTGCCGGGAAGAGGTCTTCTGGTGCTCCCGATCTTGGAAGCGCGGCGGCGGTGGAACAGAGGGAAGATCGCGAAAAAGGGTTTTGTCCTCGGGGGTTTCGGGACGTGAGGTAAATATAGGCGAAGGGGCAGCCAAGGGTGGACCAGGGGGGTCCAGGCGCCCCCCTGGCGCGGCCTCGTGTAGGGCCACGCCCTCTGGCCGCCTAGGCACCAGGTGGGTCCCCCCCAGCCCCCCTTCGGGCATGTGGAATCTTCCGCGTCGCTGATTTTTTATATGTTTTTCCCGAATATTTTCTGGCACTTTAAGTAATGGGAAAACCTGAAATACAAAAATAGCAGAAAACAGAAACCGGCACTGGGGTGCACTGAGTTAGTAGGTTAGTTCATATATGATCAAAAGTGTATGAAAGTGTATCAAAAGCATAGAAATATCACCAAAAACATGCATGGAGCAAGCAGAAATTATATATACGTTTGGGACGTATCATTGGCTTCTTGGAATTTGCATTTTCTCGAAGGCGCGGCAGGACAGCAGGTTGATGTTGGACCCGGTGTTCTACATCATCTTCATGTCCTTGATGTTGCTGATCGTCGAAGAGAGGAGTGTGGGCGGAAGGCCGTCGCTATCGTCTAGAAGGGTAGCAGGGTGGTCGCCGACGTCCACCACCAGAGGGATGTTGGACCAACGGGAAACCAGAGGGCCCTCCGGCGGGGACTGGACCTCAAGGACAGGTCTCACTGCCTTGTGGTATTGGCGGTTGGAGGCGAGCACGGACACTCCCCCATGGATGTAACCAAAAAAATCCACAGCAGCCTGGAAGTCGTTGCCTGCATCGCCTCCGGATTCCTCCACTCCAGAAACGTCGTTGCCGGGAGGTGGCATCTTTGACTTTCACTTGTTCTGGTAGCCGCCCCGGTCCCCACGTTGGGATCCCCAACCTCGTTGGGCACTCCTCTCGGCATCCTTCTTGGCATAGAAGGCCACCATGTCTTCTTGGAGCTTGATGACGGAGCGGCACTCGGACAGGTCATTCTTGTCGGTCTTGTGTATCTTGCAGTAGGGCGGCTGGGTGGCGTCCGCGGCAGCAACCACGGTGTCGATGGAGGGTGGTTGCGGAGAGGCACCGTTCCCCTCCGTGGTAAACACGGCTTGGTGTACACGCTTGCAGGTTCCGGGCTCTCCGGAAGGGTGGTTCCTTTCGGGAGGAGATCGAGCAGCAGGGCATCTTTCGGCATCTCGATTAACAGGCAGGACCGCCTCTTCGACGCAGGAGACCTTGTCAACCAACTCAAATTGGGCGGTGATAGTCTTGCTTGAACGGTTTCTCATATTCTTGAGCATACGCGGGGTCTTGACGTTGGCATGAAAAATGGCAATGATCGCAGGCTCATGCGCATCGGGGATGCAATGCTGCATCTGAGTGAACCTTTGGAAGAACTTCCAGAGAGGTTCGTCGTCTTTTTGCACCACTCGGTGAAAGTCACTGAAGGTTTTTGGAGATTGGACACCTTCGGAAAACGCGCCAATGAACCTTTCGTAGAATTCCGCCCATGAGCTGATGGAGTTCTCCGGAAGATGCATCATCCACCGGTGGACGTTGTCCTTGAGCTTAATGGGGAAATAGTTGGCTTTAGCCTTGTCGTGTCCCCCCGCGATCTCCACATCAGTGTTGTACATTCGGATGAAATCACGGGGGTCTTTCTTCCCATCGTACGGAAGCGGACCATCTATCCGGAACTTCTTGAGAAACTTGATGTTGCGGAGATCTCGGGTGAAGGCTACGCACACAATGCTGTAGTCACTTTCACTGGCAAGGATCCTCTCCCGGACAACATCGAGAGGAGGAACTCGGGCGTCGGAACACCGGCGGGTTTCCTTTTGCCTGACGATGGTGGTTCGAGCGTCTTCGTGGTGGCGATCATCCAGGCGAGCATGTTGATCCGAGGACCTACGGTTTCCGAAAGATGCACATAAGCGGCACCAGGAGATCCGGCCCGTTGATGAGTGGTCTGGCGGACAGCGGGGTCAACGCTAATCTCGGGGGTGGTCTTGTCCATGCCCATGTTGGTGGGAGTGCACAGTACGCTCCTGCCCTTGGGCGGAAGCGTTAGGGAGCGCGGTCGGCCTCGTGCGCTGCCGGGATGGAGCAACAGCACGACGATCGAGCTCCTGCTGCTTCTGCATGGCCCACGCGAATAGCTAGGCTTCAGGTCTCCAACCGATCACCGGCAGGAAGAAATTGGCTGAGAGCTCTGACTTGCGCCAGTGCCTCCGTGGGGGTACGTAATGCATCCGGAGTGGGGACACGTGGAGTCCCACTGCTCTGGTCGGAGTCCCGGCCCCGGCTCGGCTCCGGTAACGCACCTCCTGGGTGTGCGGGGAGCGACGAGAGGGTTCGACATCGTTGACTGAGGGATGGCCACCAGGAGGCGCCATTTCTTCGGGTGGTCCGCCAGCCTGGGTCGTGCGCTCCTCGGTGGGGGATTTAGCGCGGCTTGCTAACAGGTCTTCTGGAGGCGGCGGGGATGCCGAGGGGCCGCTTGCCCCGCACTCCCTGCCGTTGTGTTCTGGATGCGAAGGGCCGACCCAAAATCTATTTTTATTCTGTTTGATTTAAGGATAGCACATGAGTTTTCCCTGCTTTCCCTTAACAAGGCCTTTCATCCACCTTCATGTTGAGTCAGTTGTCCCACTTCCTTCTTTTCCCTAAGAGAACAGACATTTGATGTTGATGATGATTCATCCTTATAAATCTGCATTAAGTTTTGCCATGCCATATCCTTGTTGACATTATCTTTTGATAACTAAGTTTTTTAGGAAAGCTTTTGCCAAGCAAGCATCTTCCTTTGTGTTAGCATTTACACTTCATGACTAATAACATGTTCTTTCAAAAGCTTCAAATTGTTTCATTACAAAGAAAGAGAAAGAGCAAAAGTTATTAGTTGTCCTTTGACCAAGGATATGTTTGCCATAATTTGATAAGTTTCCTCAGCCCTACTTTTGATTATAATTGTTATTACTTTCTCCTAAGGGCCTTATGAGTTGAGGTTGCTGTTGAGGATGCTTGAGTTTGATGAAGGAACCTTGATGCTTCTTGTCCGTATTCTATTTATCGACAATTCACTCTCTAAACTTGTGGACAGGTTTACCGAGCTCAGTAATCGCTTGGGGACAAGCGAGGTCTAAGCTTGGGGGAGTTGATACGTCCAAAATGCATCACTATTTTATATAGTAATTCTTTCTTATTCATTGATATATTTCATGATATGATGCTATTCTTATGTTGTTTTGGCCTATTTTACACAGTTTGCAACTTTCCGGTGCCGAAGCAGCAGACGCAGGATTCAGCTGTAAAAAGTGGACGCTGAGTTGCTGAAAAAGAATACCTCCAAATTACCTTAAAATCGACGCAGGATGTTTTCCAGAAGGATCACGAAGACACGCAAAAGAACGACCAGAGGGGGGCCACAGGGTGCCCAGGCGGCCACCTGCCGCGGCCCCCACCCTGGTCGCGCCGGGAGGGCGCCTAGACCCCCGGGGCCACTCCCCCCCCCCTTTGGCCTATATATCGCTCATATATCAGAAACCCTAAAACGGAGGGAGTTTACGGAGTTCCGCCGCCGTTCCGTGGCGTAAACCTACAGAGAAGAAAATCCATCTCTGGCGGGCAGATTCCGCTGGGGAGATCACCTCCCGGAAGGGGAGATCGTCACCATCTTCATCACCATCGTCACGGGCATCATCGATATCATCATCAACATCATCCCCATCATCAGCACCATCTCCACCTCCATCCAATCTCATCTCACAATTGCAACTCGTGTTGTAATCCGTACTATCTATCCTCTCTACTCTATCGGTGTTGATTACTACTTTGTGGTGAATGCTATTGAGTTTTGTTGGAGAAATATTATTGTGTCCAGATTGTTTATCATCTACTTATCCCCACTGATCATGATCTCTTTTATGTCTTGTGAGTAGTTACTTTAGTTCTTGAGGACATGGGAGAAGTCTAGTTGTTAGTAGTCATATGATGTTGAAGTAATATGTGTTGGTTGATATTTAAGTTGTGTTGTTATTTTCCTAGTGGTGTTGTGTGAGTCGAACACTCAACACTTCGCCTTATCAAGGACCTAGGGGAATACATTGTGTACAAAGAATGCTTACGGTGGGTTGCCGGAGTGACAGAAACCTAAACCCCAGTTTGGACGCTTTTGCACAAGGGAACAATGGATCACCGATCGTATTGCTATGGTTAGGCTTTTGCCTTAATTACTATCTTGTATTTGCGGATTCTTGCAAGGTGTTTAACCATAAGAGTGCACTTATCTTAGTCTAGAGGGTGTACTAGCATAGATCCACCCACTCAACACTTATCAACACAACACATAGTACCGATACGTAATATGGCGAAAGCACATGACTACCTCTCCCGTGTGTCCTCAAGAACACTTTAGCCTTTATAAGTTCCGTTGCTAGGCCTCTCCTTTGCTCAGAAAGGATTGGGCCACTCGTTACTCTCCAGTGTCTTTTACTTTGCTCGTTTTACTTTCCTGTTGCTTATACCAAGAAAACCCCTAAAAAGTTATCTTTCAGTACTTGCAGTTATCTCCTTGCCAAAGTCACTTACTATTACCTTCTGCTCCTCGTTGGGTTCGACACTCTTACTTATCGAAAACACTGCAATAGATATCTTACGGTTGTGGGTCATCAAGTACCGTTTTCTGGCGCCGTTGCCGGGGAGCGTAGCACTATTAGTAAGTGAAGCTGGTAAGGAAGTTTTTATATTTCTGTTTTTAGTTTTGCTGTTGCTTCTTTTGTCCTTATGGACACCCCTACTCTTGGATTGTTGTTCTTGGGGAGCCGCCCCACTACTAAGGTAGTCACTCCTGACCCTGCTGAAATTGTGCCTTATAAGATACCATCTGGTATCATCGATTATGTCTTAACTAATCGCTATGCAGGAGACAGACATCCAGGTGAACACTTGCTATATTTATCACGATTATGTTCATTATTCAAGCTTGCAGGTGTGTCACTGGAGTTCGTTATGAAGAAATTATTCTCCATATCGCTTACGGACAAATCTTTAGATTGGTATAAGCTCCTCGATAACTCACATTCCCTTAATTGGGAAGAGCTTATGTCTCTCTTTTATACAAAGTTTTACCCTCTTCATGAAGTTCATCGAGACAGGAATTACATCTATAACTTTAGGTCTCGCGATGGAGAGAGCATCGCACAAGCTTGGGGGAGGCTTAAATCCTTAATGTTCAAATGTCCTATCCATAAGCTCCCCGAAGATATTATACTTACAAATTTTTATGCCAGGCTTTCTCGTCAGGATAAGGAAATGTTGGATGCCTCCTCTAGCGGGGTATTACAGACAAAGAGCGTTGAAGAAAGATGGGATCTCATCGAATGGATCCAGAAGAATACTGAAGACTAGGAAATCGATAAAGGTATTGAACCTGCTATAAATTATGAGCATGATTATATTGAGAGCTATGTGAAAACTGATTATTTTAATACCTTTTGCTCTAAGATTGGTCTAGATTCTCATCTAATGATTGATTTTTGTAAGAACTTTGCCTCTCATGTTGATTCTTCTAAGATGAAGAAGGATCAGTACCATAATCCTTTCAAGGAAGTGCCTATTGATATTCATGTTGTTGATCCTATTTTGCCTGCAGTTATATATGAACAACCCCCTTTTCCTTCAAGGATAAGGGAGCACTCTTTTGTGACAGGCATAATAAATAAAAGTGAGAGGAGAACAGGCGAACCTGAGGACCAGATCAGAGTCGATCCTCAAGTTGCTATGGTTAAAGATTTAGTTACTAATGATGTTTCAGATTCTATTATAAATTTTTGTGTTGTTTCAACTAACATTGTCACAGCCAAGAATAAAAGCCCAATTTCAGGTACACCAGTTGTATCTGTTAAAATAGGAGATCACAATTATTACGGGCTATGCGATCTAGGATCAAGTGCTAGCGCGATTCCTTATTCGCTTTATCAAGAGATCATGGGTGAGATTTCACCCTGTGAACTCGAAGAGATTGATGCTACTATTCATCTTGCAAACAAAGCTACTATCTCTCCTGTTGGGATTGTGAGAGATGTTGAAGTCCTATGCGGAAAGGTAAAGTATCCTACCGACTTTCTCATACTTGGTTCTGTGCAAGATAGTTTTTGTCCTATTATTTTTGGTAGACATTTTCTTAGAACTTGTGGAGCTATTATAGATTGCAAGAAAGGTAAAGTTTTTGTTGAATTCAATGGTGAGCCATATGAATTTAACTTTTCTAAGATCTCTAAGCAGCCTCGTGGTACTGAATTACCTAATGATGATAAAATTATTGAAAGTATTGCTTCTATTGCTATTCCCCCTAATGATCCTTTGCAGAAATACATGGAGGACCACGAGAATGATACTCATATGCAGCAAAGAAATGAAATTAATGAAATCTTCTTGAGACAACCTGCTATCCTGAAGCACAACCTTCCGGTTGAACCTTTAGGAATTCTATCCAAACCAAAAGAAGACCCGGTGTTTGATCTCAAACCTCTTCCCGATACGCTAAAGTATGCTTATTTAGATGAAAAGAAAGTATATCCTGTTATTATCAACTCTTACCTTTCAGGATATGAAGAAGAGCGATTATTGGAGATACTTCGTAAACACCATGGTGCAATTGGCTATACCCTTGATGACCTTAAGGGAATTAGTCCATCTATCTTCCAACATACCATCAACCTCGAGCCCAATGCTAAACCTGTTGTTGACCATCAACGACGGTTGAACCCAAAGATGATGCATGTTGTGAGGACAGAAATCCTCAAGCTTCTAGCCGCAGATATTATCTACCCTATAACCGATAGTAAGCGGGTAAGTCCAGTTCATTGTGTTCCTAAGAAAGGAGGGACAACTGTAGTCCCTAATGATAAGAATGAACTAATACCTCAGAGAATTATTATTGGATATAGAATGTGTATTGATTACAGGAAGTTGAACAAGGCAACTAGGAAGGACCACTACTCGCTGCCCTTTATCGATCAGATGCTTGAGAGGCTGTCGAAAAACACCCACTTTTGCTATCTTGACGGGTACTCTGGCTTCTCTCAAATTCATGTTAACACTGCCGATCAAGAGAAGACCACTTTCACTTGTACTTATGGTACTTATGCTTATAGGCGTATGCCTTTTGGTTTATGCAATGCCCCTACAACTCTTCAGAGATGTATGTCTGCAATATTTCATGGTTTCTGTGAGGAGATTGTGGAAGTTTTCATGGACGATTTCTCCGTCTATGGAACTTCCTTTGACCACTGTCTCCACAATCTTAATAAAGTTTTGCAGAGATGTGAGGATACAAATTTAGTTCTAAATTGGGAAAAGTGCCACTTCATGGTTAACGAAGGGATCATGCTTGGCCACAAGATTTCCGAGAGGGGAATTGAAGTGGACAAAGCGAAAATTGAAGCTATCGAAAGGATGCCCTATCCAAGGGACATTAAAGGTATTCGTAGTTTTCTCGGTCATGCTGGTTTCTATAGAAGATTTATGAAAGACTTTTCTAAGACCTCGAGACCCCTCACTAATCTTCTCCAGAAGGATGTTCCTTTTGTATTTTATGAGGATTGTAAGGAGGCTTTCGAAGTTCTTAAGAAAGCTTTAATAACCGCTCCTATAGTACAACCGCCTGACTGGAGTTTGCCCTTTGAAATTATGTGTGATGCTAGTGATTTTGCTGTTGGAGCTGTTTTAGAACAAAGGGTTGATAAAAAGTTGAATGTTATCTATTATGCTAGTAAAACCCTTGATAGTGCTCAAAAGAACTATGCTACTACCGAGAAGGAATTCTTAGCAGTAGTGTTTTCTTGTGATAAGTTTAGGCAGTATATTGTTGATTCTAAAGTTATTATTCATACTGACCATGCTTCCATTAAGTATCTTATGACAAAGAAGGATGCCAAGCCAAGACTCATCAGATGGGTACTCCTCCTTCAAGAATTTGATTTGCACATTGTTGATAGAAAAGGAGCAGACAACCCTGTAGCAGACAATCTTTCAAGGATGGAAGATATACCGCATGATCCCATCCCAGTCAACGACAGTTTTCCAGACGAACAACTTGCTGTTGTTAAAGTACAATCTCTTTCCGATCCTTGGTTCGCAGATTATGCTAATTTTATCGTTCCAAAGTATTTGCCTCCAGGTTTAACATTTCAGCAAAGGAAGAAGTTCTTCCATGATTTGAGGCATTACTTTTGGGATGACCCACATCTTTTCAAAGAAGGTCCAGACGGGATTGTGAGAAGATGCATACCGGAACACGAGCAGAAGGACATTCTCAAGCAATGTCATGATAGTCCCTATGGAGGACATCACGCCGGTGAGAGAACCGCACATAAGGTTCTCCAATCAGGTTTTTATTGGCCTACTCTCTTTAAAGATGCTAGAAATTATGTTTTAGCCAGTGATAAATGTCAGAGAGTTGGTAATATTAGTAAAAGGAATGAGATGCCTATGAATTACTCACTAGTGATTTAGCCTTTTGATTGCTGGGGTTTTGATTTTATGGGTCCTTTTCCTTCTTCGCACAAGTACACTCACATATTAGTTGTTGTTGATTATGTCACCAAGTGGGTTGAAGCAATCCCCACTGAGAGTGCTGATCACAAAACATCTTTGAAAATGCTCAAAGATGTAATTTTCCCTAGGTTTGGTGTACCTAGGTATCTCATGACTGATGGAGGATCACACTTCACGCATGGAGCTTTTAGAAAAGCTTTAGCCAAGTACGATGTCAATCATAGAATTGCTTCACCGTACCATCCTCAAACTAGTGGGCAAGTTGAGCTCACCAATAGAGAGATCAAGTTGATCTTGCAAAAGACAGTTAACAGAAATAGGAAGGACTAGTCAAATAAGTTAGCAGATGCTTTGTGGGCGTATAGAACTGCTTACAAAAACCCCATGGGCATGTATCCCTATAAAATGGTCTATGGCAAGGCTTGCCATTTGCCATTAGAATTAGAGCACAAAGCTTTCTGGGCTGTTAGAGAGCTTAATGCTGACCCAAAGTTAGCTGGTGAAAAGCGTCTCATGAACTTGACTTCTCTAGATGAGTGGAGAAGTGAAGCTTACGAGAGCGCTAAAATGTTCAAGGAAAGGTAAAGAAGTGGCATGACAAGAGGATTCTGAAACGTGAATTTAATGTTGGTGATAAAGTTTTATTGTTTAGATCCCGTTTCAGGTTTTCTCCAGGTAAACTACTTTCCAGGTGGGAAGTGCCATTTCATATCAAAGAAGTCTACCGGTCTGGTGCTATCAAGATTAACAATTTTGAAGGCACCAAACCTCAAGTTGTGAATGGGAAAAGACTCAAGCATTACATGGCGGGAGATCCCATCAATGTTGATATAAATATAATACTCACAACAACTCATGAAGAACATGTTGTAGCCCTATTTCAGACACCGGCAGAAGCAGAAGAAGAAAAGGTATGTATTACGGTAAGGAAACATCGCGAACCGCCATAAAAGTTCCATATTATGATTTTTTTGCAAAATTAGGAAAATTCGAGGCCTAAGTGGAGCCGGAGAGGAGCTCCAGGGGGCCCAGGCGCCCCCCTGGTGCGACCTACCTCCTGGCCGCGCCGGGAGGCCGCATGGGCACCCAGGAGTTCGTCTCCGACCCCACTTTGGCTCGTTACCTTCCTTTTGTTGCAGAAATTTTTGCTATATAATTGCCCGGATCATTCCGGCAACGTATCTCGCGATTTCGTGTGTTTTCTCTTCAATCTGTTTCTGCCAGGAAATCTTTTAGCTAGCCCTAGGTGCCATGGCTTCCCCATGTTCTCCCAAGGACAAGTTCGTCGTCAACGTCATCAACCCTTACCTCGCTGAGGTGAACAAGCACCCCCAGGTCCTTCGTGTGGAGGACGGTGTTCTCCACAAGGAAGATCTGAAGGGACCAGTCATGGAGGGGAGCACCGAGGAGCGGCTGAAGGAGATGGAACATGAGGTCTTCAAGTTCAAGAAGATGGTGGAGCGTGGTATTGAAGCCAACTTCGACATCAGGAACGAGATCGAGGCTTCCCATAAGAAAGAGATGAAGGAGATGTGGTCAAGTTTGTCCGCACTAGAAGAAAAAGTTTACGGGCTCCAAGCACAAATCTATGATCTGCACAACCAGAACTGTGAGTATAAACTAAAGTTTCTGCGCATGGGTTTAGGTGCTGAGTGCAGGATCCTGGAGACGGGAATGTCCTTCGAGAATGGAGAGGAGCTACCATGGAAGCGCTTCGCCAAGGAGTACCTGACTGAGAAGAACAAGAATGAGGAGTAAATCTCCTCGGGTAATGGCATCCCCTTGGCTTGTTCCAAGATTGGGGGAGTGCCCGGTATCTTTATCTTTATCTAAGTCTTTTAAGAGTCAAGTAGAGTCATATCATGTCTAGGGAAGTTATTATATGAAATAGGTGTTTGCATCGAGGTCTATCACTCCGTCTGTGGAGAGATTGTATCCGTGAGTGTGGAGTCGTCTATAATGGAATATTAATGAGAAGTCTATTAGTTTCTTCGCTGCACTCGGTATTCTCTTTGCACAAACGACCTCATATGACGATTCTTATGGCTTTGTAAACTTTATTTAAATTTTGGCAAACATAGCTTTGCTCATGACAACATGCATGTTTTCTCAAGTAGCGACATAGCCAAAACCTTTATGTTATTATGCTTGAAGTGTTATGTTGACAAGGAAGACAACTTGATGTGTTATGCTTACCTTAATGTTTATGCCTTATATGTTTTGCATCGAAATTAGCATCAATTGTCTGTTCTCTTAAAGCCTTTGCTAGCCAAACTCTTTGCCAAGTAGATTTCTGCTTGTGCATCCATACCTTGAAATCAATATCTTCCATATGAGTCCACCATACCTTCCTATTCGTGGTATTCCCCTACCACTCCTATAAGTATAGAATTTATGTGCTATCCTTAAATGTTCAAAATCTTCTGTTTTGTGCCTCTTGTTTAGCTCATGAGGAAGTAGTAGGTAATTCATGATCTTCTTAAATTGGACAAGTTTTACCCCGGGATATCATGTCTAATCTGCAAACCCATAATACGAGGAGCAACTGGCATGGGTGCGCCCAGCTCGAAAGATAATATAACAAACAAACCCTCCTTAACGCTTGGTCTATGAGAAATCAGAAACTTTGGCAGTGATAAACAAAGGAGATTAAGGGGATGTGATCGTCCCCACTTGGGAGCCGTTCCTCGAAGCTTGTCCATCTTGAGAAGTAATTGAGTTATCTATTAGCATTCGTTGACAAACTATGCACCGACCCAAAATCTATTTTTATTCTGTTTGATTTAAGGATAGCACATGAGTTTTCCCTGCTTTCCCTTAACAAGGCCTTTCATCCACCTTCATGTTGATTCAGTTGTCCCACTTCCTTCTTTTCCCTAAGAGAACAGACATTTGATGTTGATGATGATTCATCCTTATAAATCTGCATTAAGTTTTGCCATGCCATATCCTTGTTGACATTATCTTTTGATAACTAAGTTTTTTGCGAAAGCTTTTGCCAAGCAAGCATCTTCCTTTGTGTTAGCATTTACACTTCATGACTAATAACATGTTCTTTCAAAAGCTTCAAATTGTTTCATTACAAAGAAAGAGAAAGAGCAAAAGTTATTAGTTGTCCTTTGACCAAGGATATGTTTGCCATAATTTGATAAGTTTCCTCAGCCCTACTTTTAATTATAATTGTTATTACTTTCTCATAAGGGCCTTATGAGTTGAGGTTGCTGTTGAGGATGCTTGAGTTTGATGAAGGAACCTTGATGCTTCTTGTCCGTATTCTATTTATCGACAATTCACTCTCTAAACTTGTGGACAGGTTTACCGAGCTCAGTAATCGCTTGGGGACAAGCGAGGTCTAAGCTTGGGGGAGTTGATACGTCCAAAATGCATCACTATTTTATATAGTAATTCTTTCTTATTCATTGATATATTTCATGATATGATGCTATTCTTATGTTGTTTTGGCCTATTTTACACAGTTTGCAACTTTCCGGTGCCGAAGCAGCAGACGCAGGATTCAGCTGTAAAAAGTGGACGCTGAGTTGCTGAAGAAGAATACCTCCAAATTACCTGAAAATCGACGGAGGATGTTTTCCAGAAGGATCACGAAGACACGCAAAAGAACGACCAGAGGGGGGCCACAGGGTGCCCAGGCGGCCACCTGCCGCGGCCCCCACCCTGGTCGCGCCGGGAGGGCGCCTAGACCCCCAGGGCCACTCCCCCCCCTTTGGCCTATATATTGCTCATATATCAGAAACCCTAAAACGGAGGGAGTTTACGGAGTTCCGCCGCCGTTCCGTGGCGTAAACCTACAGAGAAGAAAATCCATCTCTGGCGGGAAGATTCCGCTGGGGAGATCACCTCCCGGAAGGGGAGATCGTCACCATCTTCATCACCATCGTCACGGGCATCATCGAGATCATCATCAACATCATCCCCATCATCAGCACCATCTCCACCTCCATCCAATCTCATCTCACAATTGCAACTCGTGTTGTAATCCGTACTATCTATCCTCTCTACTCTATCGGTGTTGATTACTACTTTGTGGTGAATGCTATTGAGTTTTGTTGGAGAAATATTATTGTGTCCAGATTGTTTATCATCTACTTATCCCCACTGATCATGATCTCTTTTATGTCTTGTGAGTAGTTACTTTAGTTCTTGAGGACATGGGAGAAGTCTAGTTGTTAGTAGTCATATGATGTTGAAGTAATATGTGTTGGTTGATATTTAAGTTGTGTTGTTATTTTCCTAGTGGTGTTGTGTGAGTCGAACACTCAACACTTCGCCTTATCAAGGACCTAGGGGAATACATTGTGTACAAAGAATGCTTACGGTGGGTTGCCGGAGTGACAGAAACCTAAACCCCAGGTTGCACGCTTTTGCACAAGGGAACAATGGATCACCGATCGTATTGCTATGGTTAGGCTTTTGCCTTAATTACTATATTGTATTTGCGGATGCTTGCAAGGTGTTTAACCATAAGAGTGCACTTATCTTAGTCTAGAGGGTGTACTAGCATAGATCCACCCACTCAAAACTTATCAACACAGCACATAGTACCGATACGTAATATGGCGAAAGCACATGACTACCTCTCCTGTGTGTCCTCAAGAACACTTTAGCCTTTATAAGTTCAGTTGCTAGGCCTCTCCTTTGCTCAGAAAGGATTGGGCCACTCGTTACTCTCCAGTGTATTTTACTTTGCTTGTTTTACTTTCCTGTTGCTTATACCAAGAAAACCCCTAAAAAGTTATCTTTCAGTACTTGCAGTTATCTCCTTGCCAAAGTCACTTACTATTACCTTCTGCTCCTCGTTGGGTTCGACACTCTTACTTATCGAAAACGCTGCAATAGATACCTCGGTCATCACGCGCAGGCGAAACACAATGAGATACGTCGACACTGGGGCACGCTGAGATTTTACCCAGGTTCGGGCTGTCCAGAGACTAAAAGCCCTACTCCTGCTTGTCTGACTTGATACATGAGGAGTTACAAATGAGGGAAGCTCTTCCAAGATGGATACGAGCTCGTTGTATGGTGGAAGGGGGATTGTTGTGGGATGATCCTGTCTAGCATCTTGGGCCTCCCTTTTATAGCTCAAGGAGTCACCACATATGGCCACGGGTGGCGTCGTCGTTCTTCTGGACTCTGGGGGGATGGGTGTTGATGGTACAATTTAACGCCACCTCGTTGGTTACCCAAAGTGGAAGGTTTAGATGTAGATAGCGCCAATTTCCCTTAGAGAAGATGCTAAGGTTGACGATCGACCAGTAGGACTCCAACAGATACAAGAAGGTGGTGAAGTGAACAATGGCGCCGTTCACAACTCAAGGTTGCTTACTTCACCTGGACCTGCACACACACCAAATAACTTTGCGTCCCAACAAGTACAGAGGAGTTGTCAATTCCTCCGTTCTAGATGTTTACAAAGGATAAAACGCACGGCATAATAATGATAGTGATAACAACGGAAAAGAAAATAAAGTTGTAAATTGATAGCGGGTGTAAACAGTATTGGAAATATGGACCAAGGTCCTATGATGTTCACTAGTGATGTCTCTCTCCCAAAAGACGATAAAATAGCCATGCCAGGTAAACAAATTACAGATGGGCCATTGACAGGATTATGTGCGCAAACCAATGCTAATTATGCTATAAATAAAGGAAGAGGCTCAAAAGCATGGGAGGTACGCCAAGACAAGTAGACCGAAATCCATCTACATCTACCTACTAATCATCCACCTTGAGATATCTATCCAGAACATCTCGCTGGTATTAAGTTGCGAATCCCACCCAAAGTGTAAACTCAAAGCAACGGACAACTGCATTAAAGAACTTTTCGTAAAGTAAACAATCCTTGCACCCGCAAGTACAAGCACCGTTGTTTTCCCCCTTGTGGCAACAGACATCCCCTAGACTCATGTTTCAGTCAGTCAAGCTAGTCATCGGGGGGCATGAACCCACAACATTGCATAACGCTCCCTCTTGGAATCACTACCTACTACTTGGCCAAAGCAATAAACAACAACGGAGAACATGCAAGAACTACTCTAGAACATAAATATAAAAGAGGATAATCAAATATATTACTCAAAGACAATTTGAACATAATCTCATAATCCATTGGATCCCAGCAAACTCCGCATAGCAACAACAGAAATATTACATATGTGCCTCGATCATGTAGGGCAGCCCACGAGGTCTAATCCACGAAGAACAAAGAGGGGAGGAGAACATCACATAGCTACTGATCATAGACCCATGGTCCAAGGTGGACAACTCATGGTTCATCCGGGAAGCATCCATTGTGGTGGAGAAGCTCCCGGAGGTGGTTCCTCCCTCCGGCAGGGTGCCGGGAAGAGGTCTCTTGGTGCTCCCGATCTTGGAAGCGCGGCGGCGGCGGAACAGAGGAGAGATCGCGAAAAAGGGTTCCCGTCACGGGGGTTTCACGTCACGAGGAATAAATAGGCGAAGGGAGGCAGCCAGGGGGCCACCAGGGGTCCAGGCGGCCTCCTGGCGCGGCCCCACCCTAGGGCGCGCCGGGGGGCGCCTGGGGCCCTGGTGGGTCCCCTCTGCCCCCCCCCCCCCCTCGGTGATTCCCGAAGCGTCTTCTGCACTGATTTTTTATTCGATTTTCCCAAATTTTTGGATCAATTTTAATATGGGGGGAAAATGAAATAGAAAAACAGCATAAAACAGGAACTGGCACTGGGGTGCACTGAGTTAATAGGTTAGTCCAAATATGATCAAAAGTGTATGGAAGTTCATCAATATCATAGCAATATCACACAAAAGAGGTATGGAGCAAGCAGAAATTATAGCAATATCAACATCCCCAAGCTTAATTCCCGCTCGTCCTCGAGTAGGTAAATGATAAAAGTATAATTTCTATGGTGACATGCTAACAACCATATAAGAACTTTTAAGTAAAGTAATCAAGGCATGTAATTCAATTCAAGTCATAACAGGCAAGAGTCTATATTTAGCATTGAAACAAGCAACATAAGAACATAAAGGTGCAAGAGCTCTCGCTGTCTGTGACTCGAATGTCTCCAAATGGTGTTTGCGTGCAAAAAAGGGGATAGGATATACGAGAAAAAGTATTTTTGTGTTGAGAACTCAATCTACTAAAGTTTCACACCTGGTCTTCTTTGGAATCTTATCTTAACTCATCCCCAGACCACTAGCCAGGTACAAGTTAAAATGATCCACTCCTTTACGACATTTTGAGCACTCAAGCAATGGATGAGCGTAAGCAAAAAAGTTGACACTTAGGATGGAAAAGAGAGAATATGCTGGAGGAGGAAGACAAAAAGGTCTGAAAGGCTCACATCAATGAGGACAATCATAGGCAAGAGAAATCCAAATGATAGATATGATGTGAGGAGTAGGTATTGCCATGCAACGGATGCACATATGAGCTAAGGTAAGCTCTCCAATGGAACTAATGGGGGTGCATCCAACTTGCTTGCTCAAGAAGACCTAGAGATCATTTGAGGAGGCTCATCATTGGAATATACAAGCCAATTTCTATAGTGTGAAGGTCCCCACATAGCTATATGCATAAATGATAATCTCTATTAGTACAAGATATAAGAGGGAGTACGAGTGTGGATCTCTCAAAAGGAATAGTAGTGTGCCCCCTTCTCTCTTTTTATTTATTTTTCTCCTTTTTCTATTTTTTTGTATTTTTTTTGGTGGTCTCAATGGCTCTTTCTATTTATCTCATTTGTCCTCTTTGGGATCTTTTAATTTTGTCCTCTTTGGGATCTTTTAATTTTGTCCTCTTTGGGATCTTTTCCTCACTTTAGGGGCAACACTCTATATATTACAAACAGTATAGAAGATCTTTCACACTTTACAAGAGTACTCAAATCATAAAGAAAATGTAACTATCATGAAGTATGCAAATGTATGCCTCTGCCAGTGTAGCAAGATATGCAATGATACTAGCGCATCATGTAGCAATGATTAGGGCAAGGACCAACTAGCATGCGGCTCATCGATCAAGCAAGTAGCATGTATGACATGAATATCAAGTCATGAGAAGATGGATGTTGCATGTCAATATATCTCGGAAAGGCTATGGAAATCCCTTGATAGGTAGGTATCGTGGCTGTTTTGAGGAAAGATATAAGGAGGTTTATGATGACAGAGTGTATCATGCCAAGGGTTTGGATATACCAGCGAAGGTGGACGCCAACTCTCGGAGTGAGAAGAAAGCAATGCACGGCACAGGAGAGGCTAGAAAAATATGGGAAGGTGGAAGTGTCAACTTTCAAACACTCACATTAGTCCGAAGAACTCATGCACTTATTATCGGTAACTCTCAATATAATACGGAGCTTTCACAAAGATACAAGTACCCCGAGGAGGAGTGTATGGGGGTTTGGTTATCCTTGCGCATCCTCGACTCATGGTACTTGAGTGTACTCTAATATTCGACCCCTCAGAAGAGTAGTGATCCATCTAGTAGCTAAAGTTCTCAACTAATTTTGTAAGTTTTGAAAATAAACACGGATTGCCCAAAATACGAGATCTATCACTAATAGGCTAAAGCTCTTGACACCAAAAGTCCAAACATTACTCAAAACAATACTTCAAAACTATTGCAAGTTACTACTACAATTTAATAGCAACCTCAATTACCTACTTCAAGTCAAGACACAAAACTCAGTGCAACAGGCAAACTCTCTAAACAAGATAAACATGAAAACTCAAGAGACTTCCAGCAACAAACTAAACAAAATCTCATAAAAATATAAGCATGAAAACTAAGAGCTAAACATGACAGTAGCTATGAAAAAGATAAAGAACACACACAACAAAGATAAGCATGAAAAATCCTATGTTGTGTTCTAGATTTTAGAAGTGGAGCGTGTTTCTCTCCCACACAAAGAAAGCTGGGTTCTAACTTGTTATGAACAGCAACCAAAGCTAAACAAAAATAAAAATAAAACCTAATAGCGAGACGCTCCAAGCATATCACATAACGCATGAAGTGATAAAAATATAGTGAGACGAGAGACGAACTGATAATTATTGATGAAGAAGGGGATGCACGGGGGCATCCTCAAGCTTAGACGCTTGAGTCTCCTTGAATATTTATTGGGGATGCATGGGGGCATCCCCAAGCTTGAGCGCTTGACACTCCTGAATCTTCTTTCATCATCTTCCCTCGCACACTTGAAAACTCCCTTCATACATAACTCATCATAATCTGATTAGCGAGGTTAGTACCCATAATAAAAAAAAATTCTCTACTGTAAACAAGGATATTCTTGAAGATCTACTGTTTCTCAAGATTTCTAAAAAGTTTTTGCAAAGAAAAAGCAAGCTTAAGGTTCGAAAAATGAAGGAAAGGCAAAACAGGACAGAATCTGTGAAAAACAGACCAGCATGTAGTAAAGAATTTTTTTAGGGATACTTCTGCATCTCAAATCAAAAAACTCAGAACATACGAAAGTTCCGTAATTGTATAGAGCACGCTCTGTAAAAATTTCAGCTCAAAAAGATGAAATGGGATTTTTCTGTGATTTTTCTAGTCACGAGGACAGAATCTGTTTTCCGGACAGCATGTCACAACTTTCACTTCCCTTGTCATATGAGGCTATAAATGGCACAAAGCTTGAAAAGTAAAGATACAATGATGTTGCTACAGTAGTAACAATCATCAAGACCACTAAAAACAGAAGGAAAACAAAAAGGAAATCCTAAATTCGTCGCGGGCTGCCTCCCGAAAGCGCTTCTTTAAAGCCATTAGCTAGGCTTAATGCAAATAGATCAAGTTGTATCCATTGAACCATAATCAAGATCATTAAAAAGCTCTTCAATAGTACAACTACTCTTAAGAGGACTTTCAAATAAAGGCCTAATAAAGATACTTCTAGGAATAAAAGGAAAAGGCGGAAGATCAATTGGAGTCTCATTTATTCTATTAAAGAGAGGTATCTCTTCCAAAGTCTTCACAGTTTCAACCCCTTTGGCAATAGATAGATCATTATTTAAACGAGGAGCCTTTGGAACGTTAACGAACCTATGTTCCTTCTTTGCCAGAGTTTCCACCTTTTTGGCTTTGATTGAGGAGAAAGTAGTTCCTAGAGTGTCTATGATTTCCTCAATCTTATCAATCCTAGAAGGGTCCAAGTCATGGGATTTGATGGTCTCCAAAGTTTTGAAAATTTTATGCATGGATCTATCAAGTCTATTCAAATTCCCTTGAACCTTACCATCCAACTCACTTATCTTATTAATGCTTGGCATCTCTAGCTCTATCTTTTCAAGTTTTTTCATAACGTGAGCTAGGATAATGTCCTCTTGAATGCTAGCAACAGAGAGATTTCCAACAAGATTTTCCATAACACTAAGAGCTTCCCAAACTGGGACTTCTAGGAAATTCCCATTGATAGCAGTATCTAGAATGAACATATTCCAAGAAGTAATTCCAACATAAAAGTTTCTAAGCAGGATAGTAGTGGATTGCTTCTTGGTGGCTCTTTTTTTAGAATCATTAATTCTATACCAGGCATCTTTCACACTTTCACCACCCCTTTGTTTAAAGGTGAGCACTTCTGCTTCACCAAAGGCAAAAGGACCAGACATAATGAAAACTACTAGCAAGGTAACTATTTTTTTATTTTTGATAAAAAAAACTAAAGCAAAAACTGAGAGGTAAACTAACAAGACTAAAAAGCAAAGATAAAAGATATTGTGCAACTCCCCTATCTTAAAGAGTGGAGTCCCCGGCAATGGCGCCAGAAATTTCTTTTGATGGTACGATTTAACGCCCCCTCGTTGGTTACCCAAAGTGGAAGGTTTAGATGTAGATAGCGGCAATTTCCCTTAGCGAAGATGCTAAGGTTGAGGATCGACCAGTAGGACTCCAACAGATACAAGAAGGTGGTGAAGTGAACAATGGCGCCGTTCACAACTCAAGGTTGCTTACTTCACCTAGACCTGCACACACAGCAAATAACTTTGCTTCCCAACGAGTACAGAAGAGTTGTCAATTCCTCCGGCCTTGTTGTTTACAAAGGATAAAATGCACGGGATAATAATGATACTGATAGCAACGGAAAAGAAAATAAAGCAGTAAATTGATAGCGGGTGTTAACAGTATTGGAAATATGGACCGGGGTCCTATGATGTTCACTAGTGATGTCTCTCTCCCAAAATACGATAAAATAGCCATGCGAGGTAAACAAATTACAGCTGGGCAATTGACAGGATTATGTGCGCAAACCAATGCTAATTATGCTATAAAGAAAGGAAGAGGCTCAAAAGTAGACCGAAATCCATCTGCATCTACCTACTAATCATCCACCTTGAGATATCTATCCAGAACATCTCGCTGGTATTAAGTTGTGAATCCCACCCAAAGTGTAAACTCAAAGCAACGGACAACTTCATTAAATAACTTTGCGTAAAGTAAACAATCCTTGCACCCGCAAGTACAAGCACCGTTGTTTTCCCCGTTGTGGCATGGAGCAAGCAGAAATTATAGATACGTTTTGGTCGTATCAGGTGTCACCGCAATGCTCCTTCCAGGAAGTGTGCATGGCGGGGCGTCGCCACTCCTCCTGAGCGGGCGTGCGGGACCTTGGCACGTACGAGGAGTGGAACGTGGGGGAAGGCACCGATGTAGTTCTGTCTCTCAGACTAGGGGCCGGCGCATTAAATTCTCTTTGAAATGTTCTGCATGTGTTGGGATCGGCTTGTCCCCTCCACACCTCTTAAGAGAGGAAGCGGCGCTGTTTTCTCCGGTATCCTGCTGCGCGGAACTCCTTTCCGACAACATCTTGAACGTGCCATGGGGCGCATTTTCTTGGTGAGTTGGTGCAGCCTTCCGGGATGGTGGAGCGAACTCCCGCTCCCAGACACCTTTGTTGGAAACAAAGATTTTCAACAAGGCCTACTGTTTCTCAAGATTGCCAAGAAATGTTTGCAACACAAAAAACATGCACAAGATTTTCAAAATTGAAGAGGCGCAAAACAGGGAAGAATATGGATAAACAGAGCAACAGGTAGTAAATAACTTTTTTTGGGTACTTCTACAACTCAAATCAAAAAACTCTGAAGAGGTGGTAGCTTCAAAATTATATAGAGGATACTGTCAAAAAATCAGATCAAAGAGATAATCTGGTGATTTTTAAAGATTTTTGCAATGAAGCAAACTGAATATGTTTTCTCGACAGGATGTCACAACTATTGATCCACTTTCCACCGGAGGCTAAAACTTAGCACAAAGCTTGAAAATAAAGGTACAATGATATTGCTACAGTAGTAACAAACATCAAGAGCACTAAAACTGAAATTAAAAAATATTTTGGGTTGCCTCCCAATAAGCGTTGTTATATGCCTTTGAGCTAGGCATGAAGCAACAAGATCAAGCTTTGTCAACATGAAGGTAAATTCATCTTATTTCTAGGGAAATGTTCCGTGCCCTTCTTGATGGGAAATTAGAATCTTATAATCCCTTTCTTTCATGTCAATGATTGCACCAACAATGTGAAGAAAAGGCCTTCCCACAATGATAGGACATGCGGGATCACACTCAATATCCATGACAAGAAAATCAATGGGAACATAATTATCATTGAAAACAATAAGCACATCATCTATTCTACCTAAAGGTTTCTTTACGGAAGAATAAACATGACGAACACCAAAAGAACAAGGATCAAAAGGTTTCAATTCAAGCATATCATACATTCTTTTGGGTAAGATAGAGGCACTAGCTCCAACATCACATAAAGCAAAGCAAGAAAAGTTATTCAATTTAATCTTGACCATTGGATCCCAGCCATCTTCTAGTTTTCTAGTTTAAGTTTCTCCTCCCTATCTTTGATAAGAGGATTTGTGATATGCTCGGTGAAGGAAATGTTAAGTGAACTAGTGTGGGGGTATTTGGCCATTCTTTGCAAAAACTTAATGACTTCGGAGAGGCTACAATTATTAAAGTCAAGTTCACTAACATTAATTAAATTGGTAGTGATATAATCTAGGCTCATTTTCTCTTTGGTAGTCTCTAAGTTCAAGGGACCTTCTTGTCCTAAATTTGAGGTTTTAGCATCACCATTATTGGGTCCATTAGGTGGACTAGGGATGGGTGCTAAATGTTTTGAGATCCTCAACAACATGTAAAGTAGCAAATGTGGTGTGTGTAGGAAGGTTCTTAACTCGAAAATAATTCAGGTTTGGCAGCCATTTTATTTATCAAAGTGGCATGAGTGTGAGACATGTTGGAAACTTGTGTTTCGGTGGTAGTGAGTCTAATTTGGTGATTAGAAATCTCACTTTTCAAGCTCTCAAGTTGTTTGCTAATGTTTTGCAAAATAGAGGAATGCTCATCTAATTTTCTAGAGAAGGTCTTGTTCTTTTCATATATGTTGTGCATAAAATTCTTTGTGGCCTTTTCTATTTCTAAAAGTTTATCATGACTAGGCATTCATCTACCATTGGCAGTGTAGCTATAGGAGTTGTTCGAAGGGAACGGTCTAGGATTGTTGCTACCATAATTACTCCTATAAGCATTTTTGTTGAGGTTGTTCCTAGAAATAAAATTAACATCTATTTGCTATTTTTTCTTGAGCAACCAAAGAATTCAAAGGAACATCATGAGGATCAATAGGAGCTTGCTTAGTAAGTAAATACATGATAAAGTCAACCTCATCGTTTAAAGAGGAGATCTCCTTAACAGAGTTTACCTTTCTACCAGTTGGAGATCGTTCGGTGTGCCATTGAGAGAAGGTTTTCATCATATCATCTAATAGTTTTTTGGCAACACCAAGTGTGGTTGACATTAAGGTTCCTTCCGCGACCGAGTCTAACAGATTCCACGAGGTAAAGTTCAATCCTGCATAAAAAGTCTGGCTAACTATCCAAGTAGTAAATCCATGAGTAGGGAAATTCTTAACAAGAGATTTCATACGTTCCCAAGCTTGAGCAACATGTTCATTATCAAGCTGTCTAAAATTCATAATGTTGATCCTCAATTGAATTATCTTAGAAGGTGAGTAGTACTTCCCAATAAAAGAATCCTTACATTTATCCCAAGAATCTCTGATATGCCTAGGTAAGGATTGTATCCACTCCTTATCTCTTCCTCTCAAAGAGAAGGGAAAATGCTTAAGTTTAACAATATCACAATCTACTTCCTTATACATTTGCATATCATGAAGTTCAACAAAATTATTCAAATGCAAAGAAGCAGCATCTCCAGCATCGGAGAATTGTTCTTTCATAACAAGATTCAACAAAGCAGGTTTAATTTCATAGGAAGTCGCCGATGTGGCGGGTCCAGCAATAGGATTACAAATAAATTCATTGTTGTTGTGATTAGTGAAGTCACACAACTTTGTGTTTTCAATGGAACCCATAGTAACAGCAGCAAGCAAGAACAAAGTAACTAATTTCTTAGTGTTTTGATAAAAGACTCAAAGGCAAAGACTAAAAAGTAAACTAACAAGACTAAAAATTAAAGATAAAAGGTAGTGTACATCTCCCCTATATTGAAGACTGGAATCCTTGGCAACAGCGCCAGAAATTTAGCTTGATGGGTGCAGATAACACCTCATCATTGGTTACCCCAAGTGGAAGGTTATGATACAGATAGCGGTAAATTTCCCTCCGTGAAGGTACCAAGGTTATCAATCCAGTAGTATTCCAAGAACTACAAGTAGGTGACAACGGCGCCAGAAGTTTGCTTGATGGCTAAGTTGATGTGGACTTGCACACAAGAACGCAGAAAGGTTGTCAATCTCTCCGGCCTTGCTATTAACAAAGGATTAAAACACAAGGGAAAATAATAGTGGTGCAACTAAAAGGAAAGTAAAAGCAGTAAAAGTGAACGATGTAAACTATGGTGGAAATATGGAATCAGGTCCCATGACTTTCACTAGTGATGTCTCTCTCCCAAAAGACGATAAACAAGTATGCTGGGTGAACAAATTATAGCTAGGAAATTTATAGAATTTTAAATGCATCGCAATGCTAATTATGCTACTAGAAAGTAAAGAGGCTCAATCGTATGGGTATTACACCAAAACAAGTAGACCGTTTATCCATCAGCATCTACTCACTAATCATCAACCTTGAGATATCTATCCAGAACATCTCGCTGGTATTAAGTTGTGAACCCCAAACATATTGTGGGCTCAAAGCAACAGACGATTACCTTAAAATTCTATGTGTAATGTAAGCAATCATTGCAACTGCGGTTACAAGCACCGATGTTTTCTCCCTGGTGGCAACAACATATCCCCTAGTATCATGTTTCTGTCACTCAATCTAGACATCGGGGGGCATGAACCCACAATCAAGCATAACACTCCCTCTTGTTGCAATCTACTACTTAGCCAAAGTAACAAACAAAAACGGAGAACATGCAAGAATACTCAAGAACATAAATCATTACTAGAGAAATGGCTATACATGGAATCACTATTAGTGGCGCATATTGTATGCCATGCGCCACCATCTGTAAGGGGTGGCGCACTGGTACAGAATGCGCCACCCATAAGCCCTTAGGGGTGGCGTATTATTTTCCAGTGCGCCACCCCTAAGAGTGGGCCATCCTAGATCAGCTTATACGTGGCGCATTTAGGGAAATACGCCACCCCTAAGAACCTTATAGGTGGCGCATTCTGAAAATACGCCCCCCTAAGAGCTTATGGGTGGCTCATATTGAAAATGTGCCACCCCTAAGACCTTAAGGGTGGCGCATATTGGTAACGAGCCACCCCTAAGACTTTAGGGGTGGATGCGCCACCACTGAGATGCAAAATGCGCCACTAAATACCTGGAGCTGCCCTTATCTACTCCACCCCACCAACCACCTCTCATTCACTCCACACACTTCTCAAACTAGATCTACTCTTCTCACCCTAGATCTACTCGGTTTTATCCTACTCCCCACCTCATTTCTTCCATTTATCCATCCATACTTGGCTTTAAATCTACTTTGTTTCATATTAAAGTAAGTGGACCTCCTCCCCAACTATTTTCTTCCATTTATAACCCACACTTGCCTTTATTAGCTAGATCTACTTGTTTTCTTGTCTCCTTTTGTATGAATCTTGTGGTTTAATTTATATGTGTATGTAAAGCTTGTGGAATGATGTCGTATATGTGAAGCTTGGGGTTTGATGTATATGTGAAGTGTATATGTGAAGCTTGTGGTGGTTTGATGTATATGTGAAGTGTATATGTGAAGCTTGTGGTGGTTTGATGTATATATGAATCTTGAGTTGCCAATGTTTTTCCGAAATGTTGATTCATTTCCGTTTCGGCAAATTTCTGGCGCACTCTCCGCATGATCCCATGCATTATTAGGGAAGGTCATGCCTAATTTTTCTGGCGACAACCGTGATATATAATTGTGTTGCTCTATCTATGCACGCAGGTGATCATGGTCCGCGAGATGCTGAGCGATATCACCATGACTAGGAGGATGCATTGTGCGGCAAATGACATGCTACGGAATAATAGGACGGATATAAGATGTCCGTGTCGGAGATGCAAACTGGAGTGCATGACCGAGCCTAATTCCGGAATATTGGAAAGACACCTGAAGTGTAATGGTTTGATGGATGGCTACACACGATGGATAAGTGATGAAGCTGGTGAGGAGGAGGACGTCAATGGTGGGGCGCCAATAAATGAGGAAGGGCAACCAGACAACAACGACGGGCGAGAAGAAGAAGAGAATCCTATACATGATCATGAAGAAGATGCTGAAGAAGATCATATAGATCAAGATGCCGGACATGAAGATCAAGATGCCAGACTTGAAGATCAAGATGCCGGACATGAGGATTCAAGATGGGTGCGGGACCCTCATTTTCAAGAGCTACTTGTCGAGGAGGCGTTGAACGCCAGAGGTGCAGCTAGAGAGAAAGCCATGCTGGTGCAACTCGATAAAGACACGGTTCCGAAGTTGTATGAAGGATGCAACGACGGGGATACCCGCTTGAATGTAACACTTGGGGCTATGGAGATGAAGGCAACACACAATTGGACCGACGAAAGCTTCGATGATAACATGGCATTCTGGCACGATCGTCTTTCGAAGAGCAACACGTGCCCAACTAGTATCACTGAGGCCAAGAAAGTCCTATGCCCTCTCGATCTTCCGCACGTTAAATACCCCATCTGCTAAAATGATTGCATGATCTATCGGGGTGAGCACGCAGAGAAAACCACATGTTCGGTGTGCGGTCTTAGTCGATACAAGAGAGGGAAGAAAGTTCCTAGAAAAGTGGTATGGTACTTTCCGATCATTCCTCGTCTGCCAAGGTTTTTCGTAGATCCCGAGGAAGCAAAGCTCATGATCTGGCACGCAGATAGAAAGAATCTAAAAGAGGATGACCCGAACCCAGATCCGGGAAAGGAGGACATGCTGAGGCACCCTTCAAATGGTAGCCAATGGACTACATTGGACCTCGAAAACCCAGATTTCGGGAAAGAACCAAGGAACCTCAGGATTGGTGTGAGCGCCGATGGAGTCAATCCGTTTGGCGGCCAGAGCAGCACACACAGTACCTGGCCCATGTTTGTATGCATATACAACCTTCCTCCCTGGAAGTGCATGAAGAAAAAGTACATAACAATGTGTATGCTAGTTCAAGGACTGAAACAACCAGGTACGTACCTCAATCTGTATCTCCAGCTGATAAAAGAGAGCTAGAAACATTATGGAAAGACGGATTCAATACATGGGACGTCACCGCAAAACAATATTTCCCAATGAAAGCCTCGGTGATCACGACGGTGCACGACTATCTCGGATACGGATATTTCTCAGGGCAGGTGGTCCAAGGATTCTGTGCATGCGTTAGGTGCATGGATAATACAACGTACCGCCAGCGAGTGAAAGATCCCGGATCTCCGAAAACCGTGTTCCAGGGGTCTCTAAAGTGGCTTCCCAAGAAACACGCGTGGAGAAAACTTGGACATCTGTTCGATGGCAGCGAGGAGCTCCGAGCACCCCCCCCCCCCAACTCAAAGGAGCGGCAAAGAAATCGAAAACTTGTTGAAAACTTGGGAAGGATGCCCCGCGCCGGGAAAGAAAAAAAAGAAGACTTAGTCGTTGATGAGGGTATGGAAAGCGACGTCTGTTTTCTGGGATTTGGAATACTGGAGTCTCCTCTGTAGTCCTCATAGCCTTGATCTCATGCATATCACAAAGAACGTGTGCGAGATCTGGTTTGGCACACTAATCAACATGTCCGAGAAGACCAAGGACGGGCCAAAAGCAAGGAATGAACTGAAATTTAAGGGCATCAGGAGGGAACTTCACCTCCCTAGTAACGACGATGACAAGCCAGAGGAAACGCAAAACTCTCGCAAACGAAAAAGGGTGACCAAGAAGAAGACCGGTATTGATCACTGGCCCCCGGCATGCTTCACTCTGTGTGATGAGATCAAGCGGTTTATCCACTGCCTCATAGGAGTAAAATTTCCGTATGGCTATGCAGGGAAGATAAGCAGATACCTAGACGAGGCGAAGAAGCGTTTTAGCAGGATGAAATCTCACGACTGTGCCGTGCTGATGACGCAGCTTCTCCCGGTTGCGATCCGATGGATAATGGACGAGAACATCCGTAAAACGTTGTTTGGCCTTTGCAACTTTTTCAACGTTGTCTCTCGGAAGTCGATTTGCGCTACACAACTCAAAAGGCTACAGGAGGAGATCATGTTCATACTATGCAAGCTTGATATCTATTTCCTTCCCGCGCTCTTCGACATTATGGTGCATCTGCTGATCCATGTAGTGGAGGATATCGTCCAACTCGGGTCTGCGTTTCTGGGCAGCATGATGTCGTTCGAAAGGATGAATGGACATATCAAAAGATACATTTGTAACAGGTCCCGTCCAAATGGAAGCATAGCAAAGGGCTTTCTAGCCGAAGAGTGCATTTATTTTTGCACGAATTTTCTAAACACCAAGAACCCTGTTGGTCTGCCCTTCAACAAGCAATTTGGCAGGATCGATGGGTGTAGTCACCACGAGGGAAACCGCACAATGCATGTCAACTTCGAGGGTCGAGGCATCGACTTTGAAAGAGCAAGCCTAGTCATGCTACAACACATCCAACTGGTAAATCCTTGGATAATAAAGCACAAGGATGTAACCAGGAAGAAGTAGAGTGACCAGGGCCTGCAGATAACGGACCGAGATCCACCGCTAATCAAAAAGCACAACTCCAGTTTCATGACTTGGTTCAGGGACGAGATCCGTACTAATCCCCCGCGAAGGAACGCTTCCGAGGACGAAAAGATGATATTCACCTTGTCACAGGGCGCCGCACGCAACTTGATGACCTATCAAACGTATGATATCAACGGCTACACATTCTACATGGAGGAAAAGGACAATAACTGCGATTACCAGAACTCAGGGGTAATGGGGATATTCTACACCAATGACGTCAAGGAAAGATTATATGGAAGGATTGAGGACATATGGGAGCTCGACTACTATGGAGAGAAGGTGTCGATGTTCCTTTTGAGATGGGCCAAGAGCATCATAAAAGACGACTAGTACTTCACCACCATGGTTATACCCGAAGCCAAATCCAAGTCTACGGGCGCAAACGTCACCGCTAAAGATGAGCCATGGGTATTGGCTAGCCAAGTGGACCAATGCTTCTTCATTACCGACCCACCAAAGCCTAGCCGCGTTGTAGTGAGGAGAGGAAAAATAAACATCATCGAAATGGATGGATTCACCAACGAGCAAGACTTTGAAAAGTACGGCGACCCGTAGATGGAAGATGACTACGCTGCTCAGGATACATACACCACAACCCTCCCGAAGAAAGGTCTCCCGTTCAAGAGGAAAAGTGAAGGCGTCCCGGGCCTAAATTATTCAACCACGACAAAGAAGGGCAAGAAGAAGATCGTGAGGAAGCGCTAGCTAGCTCCAAATTTAAGAAAATATTTTGTAATTTATGATCACATTCTTATGTTGGATCATAATTTGAAGTGTATGAACATCGACGATACACAATTGAAGCACCATGCCTAAATCCTTAAAAATGATTCTTTGCTCTTTATCTATCTTAGGGGGTATTTGGTTCACGTAATGCATTGAGTGTCATGATTCCATTCCACTAGAATGCATGGATCGGTTTCGTCTTTGTATTTAGTAGGAATAGTTCGAAGGAATGGAATGGTTAGCCCGCAAAAAAGATGAAATGGTCAGCCCGCCAAAAATGAAATGGCCAGCCCGCAAATAAAATGAAATTGTTACAATTTAATTTAATAAAATGAAATAGTGCTTAGGGGTGCGCATTCTGCCGAAATGCGGCACTAAGGGTGCTTAGGGGTGGCGCATTTTGCCAAAATGCGCCACCAAACTATTAGTTATGCATGGCGCATTCTGTAGAAGTGCGCCACGCATACGGAGCCACTTGGTGACCTATCCAACTACCCCCTCCCCTACCCGTACACTACCCATTCCCCCACCCCCACTACTCCTCTAGCCGCCGCACCGCACCGGAGCCCTCACCCGCCACCCTCAATGCCGCCGGAGTCGCCCTCGACGCCACCGGACGCCGCCCTCGACGCCACCAGAGCCTCCCCCGCGCCCACATCTACGTCCGCTGTCGTCCCTGGGCGCTACCGGACCGGACCCCGCGACCTAGGCTACCTAGGCGACGCCGGAGCCGTCGCCCTCTCCGTCGGAGCCACGGCCCTCGACTCATGTGATCCCCTGCTCCCCCCCCCCCAAATTTTGATGATGAACCCTTGCCGCCGTCCTTGCACTGATCGTCCCTGCCCATTCCGGCACCGCCCGACAGCACATCCCCTGCCGCCCGTCCCCTGCCTCCTTCCCATCCCCTGCTTAACGCATTTTTTTGAAGAATAACCCACTTTTTTGAAGCACAATAGCAACTCCCATTTCCAAAATAATCAAGAGAAAAAAAGGAAATGAAAAATTGAGTTCTTGGTTTATTAAAACATGCTCCAGTTGAGTTTAGTTTCTAGGCCCCAATGTTTAGGTGTGTGAGCCTGTGTTGCAAGTGTGTGTACTTGACCACTATAAAAGTTTTAACATAAAGAACATATAGAATTGGAAATTAAATGAAGTGTAGTCTCCCTGTTCTTCTAATTTCAAAAGTAAAAACCAATTCTAGTAGTACTCTGTATTAGGATTGTAGTGGTAGCAATAGAGGTAGGAGTTGAAAAATAGCAATGGTGCCCTGCTCCCCCTCCCCTGCTGAAAAAAACAAGTTGTCTGAATTTTCAGCTAGCAATGGTGCCATGGTGCGTTGTCTAGATTTTCTGAGTTCTTGACAGTGCCCTAGGTCCAAATTTTCTATTTTTAGGTGTTGCAAAGTAGAACTTGCAAGTATATAGAATTTGCAATGCATTAATCTGCCAGTAGAACTTGAAATGATAAGATGGTTGCCTATCTTATGTTTAGACAGAGAGGGGGCTCAGCTAGTTCTTATATCCATGTGGATGAATATGTCATAGCTTAGGGACTAATTCAGTATGGTTGTTGGTCAATTTTTTAAAGAAACTTTCAGTTTCAGTTGCAATACAATTTGTTTATCTCCTGTTTGAATAACTATTGTTTTATCTCGGCATTTTTATCCACTGTTTTTATCTACTGTTTGAATATCTACTATATATATGTTGGTTGTGCCTACATACTAGGAATTTTTTTGTGCAGGGACTCTCATTATCCCCTTTCTCCCGAAATGTTGATTAACTTTCATTTCGGTTGAGAATGGGGCACTCTCATGTGAAGAAAAATAGGAAAGGTCATGCCCAATTTTTCGTGAATTCGTACATGACCTTTGATATTTTTCTTAACATGAGAGTAGTTGCATTTATTTATTGTGCTAATTAATTAAGTACTTGCATTTCTTAATATTGTACTAGTGCAAACATGTCAACTAGAGCCGGCCCCGACCCTTCTTTTGAGCCGGGAAAAAAGGAAGCAATTTTGGGAATACTCCCAGGAGGAGGTCGAGGAGTACGGAGAAGAGGAAGTACCTCCGGGCGAGGAGGAGTATGAGGAGGAGATAGAGTCGGAGTCCAACTCATCGGAGGAAGATATGGAGGAGGAGTCCGGTACAGACGGGCAGAGGAACACCGGCGAGGATGATGCGACCCATGGCACAAACACATATGGTAGCCAGTCAAGGAAGCAGAATCGGAAACCGACCAAGGTCGGCACCATCAGGCAAGAGTTTACCGCCATGACCCCCGTTGAGATTCCTACAGAGCCCAAATGTTTTTCGGAAGGGTACAACCGTCAAGTCACGGCGATCCTCCACAACACCGTGTCGATCACGGCGATTAACCTCAGGAGTTGTGACAATAGTCATTATTGTCAGCTCCTTAACAACAAGCTGCACAGACGATACAAGTTCCCGGAGCCGTACAATAACACCAAACTCAAAGGGCACAAAGTAAATAAATGGGCCCTCAGGTGAAGGAGGCAATTATTGAGAAGAACAAAACCCGGGAGGAGCTAAAGTAGAAAGGGTCGTTGATCGACGAAGCTACCTACAACCTTTTCAAGGCTAGGTGTGGGTCCGAGGCAGCCAAGGCCGTGAGTGCAAAGGGCAAGGTGATGCGGTCGCAGGTCATAGGTAACCACCGTCTCTGAGCCGGTGGTTACAGAAGTTCCAAGTCTAGATGGGACAAGGAGGATGAAGAGTACGCCGTTGCCAGCATACCTAACCCCTTCGAGAAATACAAAAGTGATCTGCAGGACGAATTCTTTGTGAGGGCCCGGAGCTATAAGGACAAAGAAACCTCGAACGTAGTTGTCGATCCTAAGGTTCACGATTTTATGACTGCCGTGGTAAGTAGTTTACCACGCGACCTTGTCAACTGAATTCTAGTTAATGAACTTCACAATTTCTTAATGTTTCACATTCTTTCTGCGGCAAAGGGAAATGAAAATCACCTCATCGCAGGAGTCATCGGTTAAGCCGGCCGGCCCATGGGACACCGCCTTTAATAGGGCGTTGACCCAGGTCAAGAAGGTTGACAACGTGGCGGCGAAGCCATCATTAGTTGACCGTGTGGTCAGCTTTGGTGCGGACCTAAATTGGTCTGTATATTATGGGAAACCGGCGGAGCAGTCGGGCTCAAGGGGGCGCCAGGCGAGAAGGGCGTCGCTTATGTTCGTGGACTGGAGGAGAAAGCGAACATGCTTCCGGAACTTGTCCAGAATGAACTGGCAAAGACGATGCGCGCCCTCCGTCAAAATATGATGCAGTCACTGGCGAACTGGCAAGCGCGTGGTGGAAAAGGGCCCTACCGGTCCCCAGCATGGTCGGCAGCCACTCGGTCACCGCGGCGGCAGTCCCGACTCCCGCCGTATTGGTGACTCCGGCCGCCAATACCGCGGCGCCGGACGTGATGGTGACTCCTCCGGCCACGATCGAGCAACCGAGGCATAACGATAATGCACCCGACGGCAGCCAAAATAGTGCGGCCGACGCCATGGGAGGCAGCGCACCCTCTGCCTCTTGCATGCCCGCCGTCCTCGGCGGGGTCTCTTCATTGTCTGACCTCGACGCCCGCAAGGTAACTATAAGCGTCTGCAACTCAAACGAGGACTTCATATCCTTGCCTTTTATTACTGGAATCTCTCTGTTGCCCTACATGCATATATCTCTTTCGTAGGAGGATACTCCATGCATTCTATTACAAGTCGTGGACGGCGAGTTGAAGGATGTTTCCAAAGGTAAAATCCTTCAACCACAAAACCGAATCATGCACAATAGGCCCATGGCACCGGAGATGCATAGGGTTCAAATCTCTCTCGTGATTTCAGGTTACGAGAGAGGTGAACCTCCCATTCAACCCCCGGATACGATGAGGACGAGACGGCAGTCCTCAATGATTGTTTCGGCCTAATATGCCTATGGCCGAAGACCCAAATGCGTTTGATGACGGGGGAAGGGGGCACCACACCAAGGACAACAGAGGTAGTCGTCGTTCCGGCGCCACATGATCCCATCGGCGCACAACAAGAAGATGATGATCTTGATGATGATATCCTCGCCAACCAGTTCATCAACACATCGTTTGAAGGTGATGAATTATTCATGCCTCCTGCTGAAGGAGACTACCAGCATGACGAGGAAGCTCGTGGTCCAGCTGATCCTGCGGCGAAACCTACTTTCTACACGCGTCTCTTCGCTTCTCTCAGCATATGTCTCCAGCAGCTTGCGCCTTCACCGAGCCTCAAGAAGATGCCACAATGAGATCTATTCTCATCCCGTCCACACTCCATAAGGCGGCCACTGAGCAGATAAAGGCCGGTGACTGCTCGAAATCAGAAAAGAAGAAGGGACGGAAAAGAAAGAAGAGCACTTCGAGCAGACAACCTTCGATGTCGATCCGGGCTCAGGACGGGCCACCAGGACCCAAGGATCTCTCGTTGAAATCCATGTGGCGGGTAGGGCGATGCTACCTAATGACATGCTCGAGCTTGCAACTTCGGATATGCAGAGTGTGCATCATAGTGTTATGGCATTAGAGAAGATGCTTCTGCGAGAACAGAAGCCCTCGTACCCAGTTTTCATGGCCAAGGTGCCACTCAACATGGGCTTTATCAACAATATCCCCGCGGATATGATAATCCTGCGGTTTTCAGAGATCTTCAATTTGTATCATCTCAAGCGGGTGGACCATAGCCTTATTCGTCTGTTCTTGCTCAGCCTTTCTATGAGTATCAGAAGAGATCAGACCCCGAGAATCGCGATATTGGACCCCTTCTACATGCGTGAAAGCATCTTGATGGACGACGGGGATGCGACTCTCGCGGCGGGGTACATTAGAGACTTTATGCTAGAGAACGCCAATAAGGATACATTTCTCACGACCTACTCTCCCAAGTAAGTCATTCTCTCGCCGCCATAGCATATATGCTTTCTTAGCTTTCCATTGTCCTCTTCCAACATTCCTTTTGGATTTTTTAATTATGCAGTGAGGATCAAGACTGCGTGCTCATCTGCTTTTCGCCGAAACACTCCCATGCCATGTATTTAGATTCGGGGAATGCGAAGAAGAAATATTACAAGTATATCATCAGAGTTTTGAATGATGCTCTCGTCGATTACAAAGAAGCGGGAGTCAAGATCATGAAGCAAAAGTTGAGCAAGCATCAGCCTGGCGTGAGCGTGTTCAACCACGTAACGCAATTCCCGTCCGTCAAGGAGCCGGTTGGTAATGTGACGGATGCCTACTACGCCCTCCATCACATGTGGGCGATTGTACAGGAACAGCGCAACCTTATGCTGCCAAGTCATCTCAAAGTGTGGGCCGAAAGGAAGGCGGAAATCGCTAATGCAAATCTTAGGTTGGATTTCTTTCACATCCAAGCGGAGATGGCGACTATAATCCGTCATGAAGTACAAATGAAGGCGCCGATCTTCCACTCCAACATTGCACCATCCAGTGGGGAGATAGAAGCCCGCATAAAGGCCTTGCGTGACACATGGCCTTTCATTACGAAGGAAGGATGCCTCCCATTCCCTGAGCCGAGTCAGAAAAAGTGACCAATTTATGTTATATATGGAAGTCGTTTGATGAATGTGTTCCCTACATGTAATTTGGATGTACTCTTTGTGTAGTAGATGGTAGTGTCAAATACTCTTGGTGCTCTTTGTGTATAAAGGTCACTGCATATGCATTTTTATGCATACGTACTTGCTCCTGGCCATTGATCGATTTTCTTTATGTTGTTGATAAGAATAAATTCTATATTGTGTTGTTGTCCTTTGCTATGAATTCATATGGATGTGGCCTCTAAATCTTTGTTTTGTGCAGGTTGAAGATCAAACAAGAGATGATGAAGAAAGTAGCTTTCTGTTTTCAATAATTGTTGTGCTCATTGTAATATTGTGATGGATGTAATCTTGTGAATCTTGTTGGCCTCTAAACCTTAGACGATGATGGATGTAATCTTGTAAATCTTTGTAATAAGAATTGTAATGCAATTCTTTTGTATCAATAATTGTTGGGCTCATTGTAATATGCTCTTTTGAATTTCTATAATATGATTTAAAATATCTGTAATGTGTGTAACTCTGTAGTGTTTTTCTGTTTTCCATAATTCTTTTTTTCATTTTCTGTAATATCATTAGTGGCGCATTATGTATAATCTTAGTGGCGCACCTGGAATGCGCCACCCCTAAGGATCCAACAGCCTTAGGGGTGGCGCATTCAGATTGCGCCACCCCTAAGCCCTTATTAGTGGCTTGTTTTTAGTGGCGCATCCTTAATGTGCCACTAAACCCCTAAAAAGGACGCCACTATAAGGGCTTTTCCTAGTAGTGAATATAAAAGGGAAACCAAATATATAACTCATCACAAACTTAACATAATCTCATAATCCATCGGATCCCAGCAAACACAACATAGCAAAACATGAACTAATACAAAGGTGCCTTGTGCATGATAGGCAGCTCACAAGGGCTAAACATTGAAGCAAAATATTGGAGAGAAGACATCACATACTACTGGTCATGGACCCATGGTCCAAGGGGGGCTACTCAAGGCACATCTCAGAGTCGATCATGGTGATGGAGATGCCTTCGAAGGTCAATCCGCCTTCGGAAGGGTGCCGACACAGCTTCTCGTGGCGATCCCGAAATCGGAATTGCTTCGGCGGCGGAAAATTGCACGAAATCGCGTAACGGGGGGCCCCTCGAGGGTTTCCTCCTCGGGATGTAAATATAGGCTAAAGGGGGGCATAAGGGGTCCCCCTGGCCCATGCGGCCAGGTGGCGCGGCCACCCCCTAGCCGTGCCAGCCAGGCGCCTGGACAGGGGGTGGCCCCCCTCGGGGCATCCTTCGGGCTTCTAGAGTCTTCTGTTGTGGATATTTTTTTGGTATTTTTTCTGGAATTTTCCGAGAACTTTTATTTTTGACATTTTCTGCAATGCACGGACAATAACAAACAGAAACTGGCACTAGTTACTAAATTAGTAGGTTAGTCCAAAATATGTTGTAAATGATATGAAAGTGCAGCAAAACTTATAGCAATATCACCAAAATAAGCATGGATCAAGCAAAAATTATAGGTATGTTTGGGACGTATCAGAAGAAAAAATTATAGATATGTTTGGGACGTATAAACATGCTATCAACGAGATCAAGAACATCAAATATATAAAGCACGAGTTTATATTTAGGACAGTAAAACCAAACCTAAAGCAAGCTCTCTCAGTCCATTTTTGTTTTCAACCGTTAGATCACATGGTTGAACTATTTCTAGCCATTAGATCACTATTTAGCGTTGCAGTTCTCGCTAACGGGGTCGCCTGTCCTAAGGGGCCACTACTCCTAAACAAAATTTGGTGGCCTGTGGTTAATTGGGCCATTTTTGTCCATTCAACTCCACCAAGCCCATAACCATATCCCATGTCTTGGCCGCCTTCTCTTATCTCTCCGACCACTCCTCTTATAGTGACAACTCATTCCTACTCCCCACGGACCATCGTCTGATTCTCATCAGCCATGGCGTTGGGGATGAAGGAAGAAGATTGAGGAGGAAGACTTCGAGGCCGGCCGAAGAAATCGCGCATGCATCCGCTGCTAATGGGCCTGAGTCCCGCACACCCAGCGAGCGGGCATGGGAGGAGGGAGGGAGGACGCGGTGGTGGGCGAGGTTGGGAGGATGAGGAGGGACGCGGCGCGGGCGAGCGTGGGAGGAGGAGGAGGGAGGACGCGTCGGAGGAGGAGGGACGCGCCCGCGAGCTCGGGAGGAGGAGGGACACGGCGGCAAGCTTGGGAGGAGGAGGAGGGCGGTCGGTGGTGCTAGGGGAGGAGGAGGGACGATGCGGCGGCGAGCTCAGGTGGAGAAGGGTGGCCGGCGGCGAGCTCGTAAGGAGGAGGATGGCTAGGGATGGGGAAGAAGATGGGTAGGGATTTTTTTTTGTTTTTTTCTTCTTCTGTTGGTTGATTTGGCTGGCCCTACATGTAAGTGAGAGAGGGGGGAGAGAGGATTTTTATTATTTTTCTGTATGGTGGGTCCCATATGTAAGTGACATGTGCTGAGAAGGGCAAAAATGTCAAAGAAATGGTCTGTTAATGGTCAACGCCCTTTGATTGGATGGAAACGGCACGATAGGGTATTTCTATAAGCGCGACAGACAGAAGAGGGGTAAATCTGAAGATGCTCCAAAATTAGGGTAAATGTGAGTAGTGGGTTTGAGTTAGGGGCACAGATGTAAATTTCCCTTTATTTTTTGGTGGCCTCCATGCCTTTTCTTTTTTACTTTCTCTCATTTATCCTCTTTGGGGTCTTTTTTATCCTCTTTGTTATATTTTCCTCACTTGTAGGGGAAACACTCTATACGAACATCATCAACACACTTTTAGGTACTCATAACTCAAACTGAAGGTAAAAATATGATGTATGCAGTGTATGCCTCTGCAAGTGTAGCAGCATGTGCAATGATCTAGCACGTCATGTAGCAAAAAGATGGACAAGGGCAAAGCCCAACTATCATGTGGATGTATGATCATGTAAAGCAATATGACGATGAAGAATCACATCAAGTCATGTAAAGTAAGACGGATGTTGCATGACAATATGTATCTCAGAATGGCTATGGAACTGCCATAATAGCTAGATATGGTGGTTGTTTTGAGGAAGATATAATGAGACTTATGTCTGAGAGAGCTTATCATCTCACGAGATTTGGATACACTGGTGAAGTTTGCACCAATTCCTAAGATGAGAAAGGGAAATGCACAATACCGAAGAGGCTGCTAGCAAAATATGGATAGGTCGAAGTGCCGAGAATCAAATACTCGCATTACTCAAAGAAATCATACACTTATTATCTGTATTTCTAAGTCTAATCAAGAGAACACACATAGCCAAGGACCCCAAGAAGAGTGTATGGGGGTTTGGTTATCCTTGCACATCTCGACCCAGGCCACGTGAGGGGTTACTTACAACCACCGCACAAACAAGGATCAACTTAGGAGTCAAGAGTTCTCAACTAATTTTTATAGTTTTTGAAAATAGGGAATGTTGAGCCAAAATACGACACCTATCACTAAAGTGCGTGAGATCAATCGCACAGAAGTTCAACATTACTCAAACAATACCTCAAACTATTGCAAGGTATCACTAAACTAAACTTAGCAATCTTGATTACCTACTTAAAGCAATATGCAACAACCAGTGCAACAAAGGCCAACTCTCTAAACAAATAAGAGTGAAATTCAAAAGAGTCCTAAAACTTCTAATAACATTTCTTAAAAATATAAAAAGGAAAAAACAAGAGTTAACTGGACAAAGCAAAAGCTAGAAACTGAAATTGAACACTCAACAATTATAAGTGAAGCACATGAGCATTCTAGGTAAGGTAGAGCGTGTGTCTATCCCACAACAAGCATGATAGGTTCCAACTAGTTATGAGCAGCAAACAAAGCAAGGCAAAACTAAAATAAAACTGAAAACTAAAGAGCAACACGCTCCAAGTATAGCACATAAGATGTGAAGCAATAAAAATATAGTGATAAGAAAGACGAACTGGTAATTGTTGATGAAGAAGGGGATGCACGGGGGCATACCCAAGCTTAGACGCTTGAGTCTTATTGAATATTTTTTGGGTGTGCTAGGATATCCCCAAGCTTAATAATTGAGAAATACTTAATATTCTTTCATCATCTTCCTTCGTAACACTTGAAAACTTCATGCACACGAAACTACTCATAAACTTGATTAGAGTGGTTAGTGCCAAAGTAAATAAGATTTCACATAGGTACTGCAGCTACACATTCAAGCACTAAAATTAAACATTAGCTACTGATCCCCAACTTTTTTTTAGGTTTCCCCCCAAAGTACCGAGAACAAAGCTTGCAAAAGAGGCAAATGCAATTACAAGGCGGAAATCTAGAAAAAAACATGTCAGTCTATAGAAATCGAATTGCTAGAGGCACTTATGTAGCTCAAATGAAAAAACTCAAAACTAATGAAAGGTAAAGAAAAACACAATTCTTATTATGTAAAAAATTTGGGTCAAAAATAAGATCTGGTGATTTTTTAATTTTCTTCACTGAAGCGTACAGAACTTGTTTTTTGGACATCAAGTCGTAACTTTCTCTTTTCCCAATATTAGAGGCTAAAACTTGGCACAAAACTTGAAAATAAAAATACAATGGATTTGCTACAGTAGTAACACACTCCAAGACACAACTAAAACAAAAATCAAAATTGAAAGTAGAAACATTTTGGGCTGCCTCCCAATAAGCGCTTTCTTTAATGCCTTTTAGCTAGGCATGATATAATAGATCAAATATCTATTATATACTTAAGACGATAGAAAACGAACTGTTGAGATTTACTGCTCTAGAGTTGCAATATTTAAACGGTCTAGATTTAACATCATATAATGGAACAGTCCACACAATAAAATATTTGTTTTATCACTTACCCGTTGTAATCAAACTTTCCTAATGTATGTACCCGCAGAAAGAGAAAAAGAACAAAAGACGTGCATGTGTATAGGCAGGGACGTGATTTCCATGTGTAAAGGCATGATGACTCATGGCGGATCTTACATCGGCAGTACTCATGAAGATTCCATGTGCCTATTCACAAATAAATAAATAAAAGAGTCCATATGCGTTTGAAATGCAAGTCAAGTTGCAAAAACATCATCTCTTCCACCAGCGTGAGGCAGACTCCTTTCCTGCCGTAATAAAAGAAGGAAAGATAAGAAACGCATCTAATTATCCCTTCCTGTCTCCAGTTTCTCTTGTTGAAGGTGGGGAGAAGTCGCATGCCTCCATCTTTGCATGCTCTTGCTGGGCTGATTCGTGCGATGCAGCAGCCAAACTTTAAACTTTTGACATCTGCTACTACTCGATCATGTACTTCGATCTGATTTTGTTCTCGATTATGTCCCATTGCTAGGCTAACTGGTTTAATTATGACGTCACAGGCTGTCTATCCATGTGAAACCTGAGAAGATTACGTGAACTGCAGGGGCCTGTCTCCATAATCATGTAGCAGAAACAGCTCTGAACAAGAACTATTGCCAGCTTTGATTCCCATGGACTGCCCATCAGCTGCATGCTTTGAGAGGTAGTGAATCTGGTAAGCATCCAAGATTTAAGGATTTGTTTATTTTGGTCTATAGCAACTGTCAATGATAATTTTAATATTTCTCATGTGAATTGATAGGACTAAGTTCAAATTTATAATCTATCGGGTGTTAGTTTCTTATTGCAATGTTTGTCAGATTCTAAGAAAAAGAAGCTGAGAGAGTACACATAATACATGTCTAATTTGGAGAATTTCGATGTTACCCATGCTCATGCATGATTGTATTTTTGGAGCAACTTATCTTATCATCCCAACATCTAAGTATCCCAAACTGCAGTTAGCTATTTCATTCATCATGAGACCAGTATATGCTGGGCTAATGGAAGTAAGTCAAAATTCTGTACTAAATGTTTAAACTGATAATGTGCTGGCTTGAATAAGCTACTATTATTGTTCCAAGAATTTTAATTAATTAGATCATGCAGTTAGATTATACAATCGACATTAAAGACTTGCATATGCGCTATTATACCTTTTCTAAAAAAAATATGTGCTATTATACATGGAATATATCCTACTATATATTATACATCGAAGACGATATATATGCATGACTCTATGTAAAAAGTGAGGCAATTTATGTTTGTGACACAGTCTGTCTTTTCTTTATGATTTTCAAAATTTATTCACACTTATGAAACAAGAAACAGAACATACATGTGTGTGATATCATCTATTATTTTAAAATCATCGCTTCACCTTCCATTTATGCAACTTTAGTGTTCGTGTTAAGTCAATGTATGGTCGACTGAGGTTTATGGAGATTCAATATTTATCTTAATAGAAAGTCATCACTTTTACCATGTAAAAAAAACTTGCTGATTTTCTCACTTATAATGTTAAATATTATTGCCTACTTAACAAGGTGCATCCAATACACAAAACTGGGCAAGTTGGCGAGACAAATTCTCATTACTCTTTTGTCTATAGACAAATAAGTACTTTGTTTTTTCAATTTTATTGGAACCAGAATCTAAATTTGTGTTTCGGTGCACCAAGGAAGTTATTATTATTACTTACAGTTTGGCAACTCAAGTATATGTATCTTCATCCATGAATTACTTATATATTTTCATAAGGATTGGCTCAACATCAAATTCAATTATAATTGTTCCAGCATTGAACCAATCAATCTTTTTACCATTGATACTAATTCTCATAACAAACTATATTTTCTATTTTTTACTTTTTTACTCTAAAACGGTATATAAAATTACATGTGTTCAAAAGAACTAACACATGCAGTGGCATAGGTCTGATGAACAATTCACATCGGGAGATAGAGCAATCAGGATACGTATATGAGTGGATTATTATAATATTGTAAGCTATGACATCATTTTTTGAGGGGGTAAGCTATGACATCATTGATGGCCTTAGCAATCAAAATTTTATACGGATGTTTGGCTGCCAAACTAAAAAAAATTTAGGTGAGTATATACGACATATAATAAGAATATGTATGAGGTAGAACCATAGAACAAAGAGTAGAAATTCATTTATTATGTATAAAACATGAAAAACATAGTGTAAGTATCTCATGAATTTCATCAAACATTATATTATATTTATATTTAAGTTAGTAAAACTTTTAAAAAGTAAAATAAGCAAACATTTTAATTGTGCTAAGGTAATACAGTATGAATCAACGTAAAATTTCATACAAATGACAAACAATACTGATGAGTGAGACGGTGTGTTGACAACTTTAGATGATAAATGCAAAAAATTGTGTTCCTTAGATTTATGGTCAAGTGACATAGAAAATACTCCCTCCGTTCGGAAATAGTTGATATGGTCATAATCAAATATGACTATATTTGAACTAAGACCACGTCAACTATTTGTAAACTAGGGGAGTAATAGTTAACCTTAGCAAAGAACCTATCCAACTCATGAAATTTTAAAAATCAAAAGACGCATGCATGGCAATAAGACCACATGGAATGTGTGTAGACAAAGGGATATGTAGGTTCAAGGACGTGTAGCAGCTCCAAATGTTTAAATTTATAATGGTTGGTGATTTTTTGTAATGGTCAATGTGCGGATAGAAACAAATTATGTGTACTTCCCTGGTTTGAAAATAAGTGACATGGAACCATGTCACATATTTCCAAATGGAGGAATTGGAAAGTGGATACTAGGAAGCATCAAATAAAACAAAGAAAGGGCAATGTTTATTCAAGCGGTGGACAAACAAGATATTATTGTTAGGTCTAGCCACGCAAATGCGCGGGTTAAACTGCTAGTTATAAATTAAACCATCATCAAGATCATCAAAAAGTTCTTCAATAGTGCAACTTATCCTTATAAGCGGACTTTCAATAAAATCTCTAGCATTAACACTTCTAGGAATGAAAGCAAACCTAGTAGTTCCAATAGGAGGTTCATTATTTATTCTACTTAAAATAGGCACTTCCTCCATGGTTTTCAAAGTCTCATCCCCCTTAGTGGTTGATACGTCCCAAACGTATCTATAATTTATGTTTGTTCTATGCATTTTTATGTGACATTGCTACAAGTTGTGCTACACTTTTATATCATTGTACACATATTTGGACTAACCTACTAAATCGGTGCACCCAGTGCCAGTTTCTGTTTGCTGATGTTTGTAAGTTGTAGGTATTTTACCACAATTTTCAGAGCTCCAAAAATTCAACAAAAATCAGAATAAAAATCAGCGATACGGAAGCTTCCGGAACCACCAAAGGAGAGCCGGAGGGGGGCCACCCCCTCCCAGGCGGCCAGGTGGCGCGGCCCCACCCCTGGACGTGCCACCAGGGCGCCTGGGAGGTGCGGACACCCCCTGGTGCCCCCCTTCGGCCTATATTACACTCTCATCCCGAAAACCCTCGAGGAGAACCCCGCATCGTGAATTACCTCTTTGTTCCGCCGCCGCCGCACTTACAAGATCGGGAGCACCAGAAGACCTCTTCCCGGCACCCTGCCGGAGGGAGGATTGACCTTCAGGAGCTTCTCCACCACCATGGACGCTTCCCGGATGTGCCGTTACATATTTGGTTCTCCTTTTATATATTTTTCTTTAGTAATTCTTGCATGTTCTTCGTTTCTTTTTAGTGTTTTGGCCAAGTAGTATATAGTAATTCCAAGAGGGAGCATTTTTCATGATTGTCGGTTCGTGCCCCCTGATGACTAGCTTGAGTGACAGAAACATGAGACTAGGGGATGTGTTGTTGCCACCAGGGAGAAAACAACGGTGCTTGTAACCGCGGTTGCAAGGATTTTTTACCTTACACATACATTGTTAATGCAATTGTATGTTGCTTTGAGTTTACACTTTGGGTGGGGCTCGCAACTTAATACCAGAGAGATGTTCTCGATAGATATCTCAAGGTGCATGATTAGTGAGTAGATGCTGATGGATTTTGGTCTACTTGTCTTGGCTTGTTGTCGATGCTTTTGAGCCTCTAACTTTCCAGTACCATAATTAGCATTGTGGTGCGTTTATAATTCTGTCAATTGCCCAGCTATAATTTGTTCACCCAGCTTAGCTGTTTTATCGTCTTTTGGGAGAGAGACATCACTATTGAACATCATGGGACCCCGGTCCATATTTCCACCATTGTTTACGCCTTCACTTTATTTAATGCTTTCACTTTCCGTTGCAATTATCACTACTATCTACCCTTGCGTTAGATCCTTTGTAAACAACAAGGCCGGAGAGATTGACAACCTTTGTATACTTTTTGGGAGCAAAGTTATTTGTTGTGTGTGCAGGTCGCGGTCAACTTATTATCTAGCGCCGTTTACACCTACTTGCAGCATTCAGAGTCCTACTGGTTCGATAACCTTGGTATCTTCACTGAGGGAAATTTGCCGCTATGCTACATCTCATCCTTCCACTTGGGTAGCCAACGAGGAGCATTACTTCAGTGTCGTCAAGACAAATTTCTGGCGCCGTTGCCCGGGACTCCAATCTTCAAGATAGGGGAGTTGCACACTATCTTTTATCTTTGCTTTTTACTCTTGTTACTTTACCTTTCAATTTTTATATTAGTGTCCTTTATCAAAAACCACAAAAAAATGTTTGCCTTGTTCTTGCTTGCTTCTACCACTATGGGTTCCACTGAAAGCACTAAGTTGTGTGACTTCACTAGTCACAACAACAATGTCTTTCTCAGCACTCCTATTGCTCCACCTGCCACTTCAGCACCTTCTTATGATATTAAACTTGCTTTGTTGAATCTTGTTATGAAAGATCAAATCTCCGTTGCTGGAGATGATGTTGCTTTACACTTGAATAATTTTGTTGAGCTTTGTGATATGAAAAAGTAGAAAGAAGTAGATGGTGATATTGTTAAACTTAAGCTTTTTCCTTTCTCCTTGAGAGGAGGAGCTAAGATATGGCTTCAATCCTTGCCTAGGAATAGCATAGATTCTTGGGATAAGTGCAATGATGCTTTGCTGGGAAGTACTACCCCCCCCTCCTAAGATTATCTAGTTGAGGAGTAACCGAGTAACATTATGAATTTTAAGCAATTGGATAATGAACATGTTTCCCAAGCTTGGGAACGCATGATGTCTCAATGGTTTGACTACTTGGATGGTTATCCAGACTTTTTATGCAGGCTTGAACTTTACCTCGCGGAATCTGCTAGACTCGGCCGCGGGAGGAAATTTTATGTCAACTACACTTGGTGTTGTCATAAAGCTTTTGGATGAGATGATGAAAAACTACTCTCAATGGCACACCGAAAGAGCTCCAACAGGTAGGAAGGTAAACTCTGTTGAGGAAATCTCCTCCTTAAATGAAAAAGTTGACATGATCATTACTTTACTTACTAAGCAAGCTCCTATTGATCCTCATGATGTTCCTTTGAATTCTTTGGTTTCTCAAGAGCAAGTTGATGTTAATTTTATCACTAGGAACAACTTAAATAATGCGTATAGGAGTAATTTTGGCAGCAATCCTAGACCGTTCCCATCAAGAAACTATGGGAACAACAACACTTATCCTAGCACCAAAAACTCCACTTCTAAATTAGAGAGCATGCTTAAGGACTTTATCACTTCTCAAAAAGCCTTCAACAAGAGTGTAGAAGAGAAATTAGAAAAACTAGATAGCCTCTCTTAGAAGGTAGACAATATAGCTCATGATGTAGAATTTCTCAAAATTATAACTTCTCCCCTAGAGGAGAGGAAAACCACACCCATGAATGCTATCCAAGTCCAAATTAATGAGAATATTATAATGCTAGCCAAACTTAAGGATAGATGGGCTAGAGAAAAGGAAGACGAAGATAGAATTAAGAGCTTTCCTACACACACTACTGTCTCCACTATACAAGTTGTTGAGGATCTCAAAACTTTTAGCACCCAACACATCCCTAGTCACATTGGACCTATTAATGGTGATGCTAATGCCTCAACTTTAGGACAAGAAAGTCCCATCAATCTATAGACTACCAATAGAATGAGCTTAGATGACATCACCACCACTTTAAGTAATGGTAGTGATCTTGATTTTGATAATTGTAGTCTTTCTGAAGTGATCACCTTTTTGCAAAGAATGGCTAAAGACCCACACACTAGCACACTTAACATTGCCTTCAACGAGCATATTACCAATGCTCTTATCAAAGCTAGGGAGGAGAAGCTCAAGCTTGAGAATTCCATCCCTAGGAAGCTAGAAGATGTTTGGGATCCCATAGTCAAAATTAAATTGAATAACTTCTCTTGCTTTGTTTATGTGATGTTGGAGTTAGTGCCTCCGTTATGCCCAAAAGAATGTATGATATGCTAAATTTGAAACATTTTGATACGTGTTCTTTTGGTGTTTGTCTTGTTGATTCTTCCGTAAACAAACCTTTAGGAAGGATCGATGATGTTCTTATTATTGTCAATGATAATTATGTTACCGTTGATTTTATTGTTATGGATATTGAGTGTGATCCCTCATGTCCAATTATTTTGGGACACCCTTTTCTTCGCTTCGTTGGTCCTCTCATTGACATTAAAGAAGGGACCATTAGATTCCAATTCCCCCTCAAAAAGGGAATGGAGCACTTCCCTAGAAAGAAGATTAAGTTACCTTATGAGTCTATTACACGGGCAAGCTATTCTTTTGATATTGACAAAACTTGATCTTCTTTGTATCATGCCTAGCTAAAAGGCATAAAAGAAAGCGCTTGTTGGGAGGCAACCTAAGATGTTTTTACTTTCAGTTTTAGTGGTCTTGATGCTTATTTCTACTTTAGAAACATCATTGTATCTTTATTTTCAAGCTTTGTGCCAAGTTTTAGCCGCCGGTTGCAAGAAAGTTCAAAGGTTGTGACATGCTGTCCAGAAATAGATTTTGTCCGCTTAACGTAAAAGTTAGCCATAAATCACCAGATCATATTTTTGATCTGAATTTTTTTGGCAGCATGCTCTATACAATTAGATTTCATGCATCTGGTCTGATTTTTTTTATTTGAGTTGCAGAAGTACCCCAATAAAATATTTACTACTTGCTGGTCTGTTTTTCACAGATTCTGCCATGTTTTGCATCTCCATCGTTTTGCAAATCTTAAGCTTGCTTTTTATTTGCAAAAACTTTTTGGAAATCTTGAGAAGCAGTAGCTCTTAAAGAATATCTGTATTTACAGTGGAGCAAAAATTATTTTATCATGGGTACTTACCACTCTAATCAGCTTATGATGAGTTTGGTATGAAGGGACTTTTCAAGTATGCGAAGGAAGATGATGAAAGAAGATTTGGGAGTGTCAAGCGCTCCAGCTTGGGGATGTCCCCATGCACCCCCAAGAAATATCCAAGGAGACTCAAGCGGCTAAGCTTGGGGATGCCCCCGTGCATCAAAAATCATCAGTTCGACCTTCTCCATGCTATATTTTTATTACTTCATTTGTTATGTGCTAAACTTGGAGCGTCTCACTCTTTAATTTTTAGTTTTTTTTAGTTTTGCTTGCTGTTCATAACATGTTGGATCCTAGCCTTCATTTTTTGGGAGATAAACACGCTCCACTCCACTGTAGTACATAACATAGGCTTTCATGCTTATCTTTCTTCTTGTGTGTGTTCTATATCTTTTCATAACTGTTGTCATGTTTAGCTCTTAGTTTTCATTCTTATCTTTTTAAGATATTTTGTTTAGGATTATTTAGGAACTCTCTTGATTCTTCATTCTTATCTTGTTTAGAGAGTTGTCTGTTGCACTGAGTTGTGTGTCTTGCATGAGTAGGTAATTAAGGTTGCTATTTTAAGTGTAGTAGTAACATGCAATAGTTTTGAGGTATTGATTTGTGTAATGTTTGGAAATTAGGGTGACAAGAGCTTCATCCTATCAGTGATAGGTGTCGTATTTTGGGAAATCCGTGCTTATTTTCAAAAACTACAAAAATTAGTTGAGAACTCTAGCTACTAGATGGATCGCTAACGTCTGGAGGGCTTGGAATATATAGAGTACCCTCACGTACCATGGGTCGAGGATGCGCAAGGATAACCAAACCCCCATACACTCCTCCTCGGGGTGCTCATCTCTTTGTGAACCTCCCGATTAGATACGGAGTTACCGATAATAAGTGCATGAGTTCTTGAGACTAATGTGAGTATTCGATTGTTGGCACTTCCACCTTCCCATATTTTGCTAGCCTCTTCGGTACGGTGCATTGGCCTTTCTCATCTTGAGAAGTTGGCACATACTTCGCCGGTGCATCCAAACCCTTGGCATGAGACGCTCTGTCATCATAAACCTCCTTAACCTACCTATCAAGGAATTTCCATAGCCTTTCCGAGATACATTGCCATGCAACATCCACCATCTCATGACTTGATCTTCATGTCATCCATGATTTTGCTTGATCGAGGAGCCGCATGCTAGTTGGGACTTGCCCTTATTATTGCTCGATGACGCGCTAGTATCATTGCATACCCTACTACACTGGCAGAGGTATACATTTGCATACATCATGATAGTTTTCATCTTTCTTTATGTTGAGTACTTCTTATAAAGTGTGAAGATTTTCTATATTCTTGTAAAATATAGAGTGTTGCCCTTAAGTGAGGAAAAGATATCAAAGAGGACAAAATTAAAAGATCCCAAAGAGGACAAATGAGAGATAATAGAAAGAGCCAAAGAGGCCACAAAAACTAAAATAAAAAATAAATAAAAAAGAGAGAAGGGGGCAACACTACTATTCCTTTTGAAAGATCCACACTCGTACTCCATTGTTATACTTGTACTCCATAGAGATTATCATTCATGCATAACTATGTGGGGACCCTTACACTATAGAACTTGGCTTGCACATTCCAAGTATGAGCCTCCTCAAATGATCTCTAGGTCTTCATGAGCAAGAAAGTTGGATGCACCCCCACTAGTTCCATTGGAGATCTTACCTTAGCTCATATGTGCATCCATTGCATGCATGGCAATCCCTACTCCTCACATCATATCTATCATTTAGATTTCTCTCGCCTATGATTGTCCTCATTGATTTGAGCCTTTCACACCTTTTTTTATTCCTTCCCCATCATTTCTCTCTTTGCCATCCTAAGTGTCAACGTATATTGCTCGCGCTCATCCATTGCATGAGTGCTCAAAGTCGAAAGGGAGAGGATCAGTTTGACTTGTACCTGACTAGTGGTCTGGCGATGAGTCAAAATAAGATCCCGAAGGATAGCAAGTGTGAAACTTTAGTAGATTGAGTTCTCAATTAAACTATATATATTTTTGTATTCTCTAATCCCATCTCCCATTGCTTGCACGCAAACACCATTTGGAGACATTCGAGTGACGGACAGCAAGAGCTCTTGCACCTTTATGTTCATGCTTTTCTAGTATCAATACTAAGACTCTGTCTTGTTATTATCTTGACTTGGATTGCACCTTTAATTAGAAGTTCTTATATGTGTGTTAGCATGTCACCACAGAAATTATGTGTGTTATCATCTACCTACTCGAGGACGAGCAGGAATTAAGCTTGGGGATGTTGATACGTCCCAAACGTATATTTGATTTCTTCTTGTTCCGTGCACTTTTATGTGACATTGCTACATGTTTTGCTACACTTTTATATCATTTAACACGTATTTGGACTAACCTACTAACTCAGTGCACCCAGTGCCAGTTTCTGTTTGCTGATGTCTGTAAGTTGCAGGTATTTTACCCCAATTTCCAGAGCTCCAAAAATTCCAGAAAAATCAAAATAAAAATCAGCGAGATGGAAGCTTCCAGAACCACAAAAGGATAGCCAGAGGGGTCCACCCCCTCCCAGGCGTCCAGGTGGCATGACCTCAGCCCTGGTCGCGCCACTAGAGCGCCTGGGAGGTGGGGACACCCCCTGGTGCCCCCCTTCGGCCTATATTAAACCCTCGTCCTGAAATCCCTCGAGGAGAACCCCGCATCGCGAATTACCTCTCTGTTCCGCCGCCACCGCGCTTCCAAGATCAGGAGCACCAGAAGACCTCTTGTCGGCACTCTGCCGGAGGGAGGGTTGACCTCTGGGAGCTTCTCCACCACCATGGACGCTTCCCGGATGTGCCGTGAGTAGTCCCCCTTGGACCATGGGTCCATGACCTATAGCTATGTGATGTCTTCTCTCCAATCTTGTTCTTCAATTCTTAGTCCTTGTGAGATGCCCTACATGATCAAGGCACCTACATGCTGGGATCCGATGGATTATGAAAATATTTTCAAATCGTGATGAGTTATATATTTTGTTCTTATCTTTTATATTTTAGTTCTTGAGTAATTCTTGCATGTTCTCCGTTGCTTTTTATTGGTTTGGCCAAGTAGTAGATAGTAACTCCAAGAGGGAGCATTATGCATGATTGTGGGTTCATGCCCCCTGATGTCTAGCTTGAGTGACAGAAACAGGAGACTAGGGGATGTGTTGTTGCCACCAGGGAGAAAACAATGGTGCTTGTAATCGCAGTTGCAAGGATTCTTTACCTTACGCATAGATTGTTAATGCAATTCTATACGGTGAGGAAGATAGTTCTCTCACTTCTCGTTGGTTACCCAAAGTGGAATGTGAGATGTAGCGTAGCAGTAAATTTCCCCTATGTAGAGGATAGGGTTTGTCTCCCGTAGGACTCGCAGAAATACAAGAAGGTGTCAACGGCGCAGATTGTTGCCGAATGGAACGAGGTTCACGTGGACCTGCACACACAACAAGTAACTTTGCTCCCAACGAGTACAGAGGAGTGGGCAATTCCTCCGGCCTTGATGTTTACAAAGGATCAACGCAAGAGATAATAATAATAGTGGAAACGGAAACTAAAGACTGAAAGTAAATTGAGGGTGTAAACAATGGTGGAAATATGGACCGGCATCCCATGACGTTCACTAGTGATGTCTCTCTCCCAAAAGACGATAAAAGTGCTAGCGTGGTAAACAAATCACAGCTGGGCAATTGATAGGATTATAAACACACCTCAATGCTAACTATGCTACAAAAGAAAGGAAGAGGCTCAAAAGCAATGGGCAGTACGCCAAGGTAAGTAGACCGAAATCCATCTGCATCTACTATGAATCATCCACCTTAAGATATCTATCCAGAACATCTCGCTGGTATTAAGTTGCGAATCCCACCCAACGTGTAAACTCAAAGCAACAGACAACTGCATTAAAAGAACTATGTGTAAAGTAAACAATCCTTGCACCCGCAGGTACAAGCACCGTTGTTTTATCCCTGGTGGCAACAGCACATTCCCTAGTCTCATGTTTCTGTCACTCAAGCTAGACATCAAGGGGCTGAACCCACAATCAAGCATAACGCTCCCTCTTGGAGTTGCAACAAATCACTTGGCCAATGCAAAATACGGCAACGGAGAACATGCGAGAATTAACTAAAGAACATAAATATAAAAGAGAACCAAATATAGTACTCATCACAATCTGAATATAATCTCATAATTCATCAGATCCCAGCAAACTCAGCATAGCAACATAGAAAATTACAAAGGTGCCTCGATCATGTGAGACAGCTCACGAGGTCTCGACAGTGGAAGCACAAAGAGGGGAGGAGAACATCACATAGCTACTGGTCATGGACCCATGGCCCAAGGGGGAATACTCACAAGACATCAGGGAGGCGTCCATGGTGATGGATGGTCTCCCGGAGGGGGTTCCTCCTTCCGGCAGGGTGCCGGAGCAGCTTCTCCTGGCAGCCCCGATCTTGAAACGGCGGCGGCGGTACAGAGAGGATAACGGGAATAGCAGATCGATATTAGGGGTTTTCTCCGCGGGGACTAAATATAGGCCGAAGGGGGCACCGAGGGGGGCCACAGGGAAGCCAGGAGGCCTCCTGGCGCGCCCTAGGGTGGGGCCGTGAAAGGGACCCTCCTAGGGCCCTGTTGGTTCCGCTCCATTCCTTTCTTGGTTATTCGGGAAGCTTCCGCGAAGCTGATTTTTTATATAATTTTTCCGAGATTTATTTGGCACTTTTAATGGACGGAACACCTGAAATATAAAAAGAGCAGAAAATAGGAACTGGCAACTAGGTGCACTAAGTTAATAGTTAGTGCAAATATGATAAAAAGTGTATGAAAGTTCAAGTAAAACATGGCAAAGTCACACAAATCATGCATGGAGCAAGCAAAAATTATAGATATGTTTGGGACGTATCAACATCCCCAAGCTTAATTCCTGCTCGTCCTCGAGTAAGGAAATGATAACAAGCATAATTTCTGTGGCGACATGCCACACAATCATATAAAAACTTTTAAGTAAAGCAATCAAATCATGCAATTCAATTAAGGTCTTAAAAACAAAGTTTCTATATTAGCATTGACACAAGTAACAAAAGAAAAAAGGGTGCAAGAGGTCTCGCTGTCCGTGACTCGAATGTCTCCAGATGGTGTTTGCGTGCAAGCAGGGGACTGGGAAAAAGAGAGAGAAAATGTTGTTGAGAATGACTATCTACTAAAGTTTCACACTTAGTCTCATTTGGATTCTTATCTTGACTCATCCCCAGACCACTAGCAAGGTAAAAGTCAAACTGATCCACTCCCTTTCGATATTTTGAGCACTCATGCAATGGATGAGCGTGAGCAAGAAAGTTGACAACTAAAAGGAGAAACAGAAACAAGGTGGAGGAGGAAGACAAAAAGGTGTGAAAGGGTCACATCAATGAGGACAATCATAGGCGAGAGAAAGCCATATGATAGATATTATGTGAGGAGTAGGGATTTCCATGCAACGGATGCACATGTGAGCTAAAAGCTCTCCAAGGGAACTAGTGGGGGTGCATCCAACTTTCTTGCTCAAGAAGACCTAGAGCTCTTTTGAGGAGGCTCATCATTGGAATATACAAGCCAAGTTCTATAGTGTGAAGGGTTCCCACATAGCTATATGCATGTATGATGATCTCTATGGAGTACAAGGGATAGAGGATGAAGTACTAGTGTGGATCTCTCAAAAGGAAGAGTAGTGTTGCCCCTTTCTCTCTTTTTATTTTTTTTCTCTTTTTTCTATTTTTTTGGTGGCCTCAATGGCTCTTTCTATTTAACTCTCATTTGTCCTCTTTGGGATCTTTTAATTTTTTCCACTTTGGGATCTTTTACTCACTTAAGAGCAACACTCTATTTTACAAGAATATAGGTGATCTTTCACACTTTACAAGGGTACTCACATAAAGAAGATGTAACTATCATGATGCAAATGTATGCCTCTACCAGGATAGCAGGAACATGTATGACATGAAGATCAAGTCATGAGGAGGTGGATGTTGCATGGCAATGTATCTCGTAAAGGCTATGGAAATTCCTTGATAGGTAGATATGGTGGCTGTTTTGAGGAAGGATATAAGGAGGTTTATGATGACAGAGCGTATCATGCCAAGGGTTTGGATGTACCGGCGAAGGTGGACGCCAACTCTCGGAGTGAGAAGGAGGCAATGCACGACACGAGAGAGGCTAGAAAAATATGGGAGGTGGAAGTGTCAACTTTCGAATACTCACATTAGTCCAATGAACTCATGCACTTATTATCGGTAACTCTCAATCTAATCGGGAGGTTCTCAAAGAGACAAGTACCCCGAGGAGGAGTGTATGGGGGTTTGGTTATCCTTGCGCATCCTCGACTCATGGTACGTGAGTGTACTCTAATATTTGAACCGTCCAGAGGTTAGTGATCTGTCTAGTAGCTAGAGTTCTCAACAAGGGGTTTTAGTTTTCAAAAATCATACGGATTGCCCAAAATACGACATCTATCACTAATAGGATAAAGCTCTTGACACCATAAGTTCAAACATTACTCTAGTCAATACCTCAAAACTATTGCAAGTTACTACTACAAAGACAATAGCAACTTCAACTACCTACTTTCTAGTCAAGACACTAAACTCAGTGCAACAAGCAAACTCTCTAAAAAAGATAAACATGCAACTTATAGAAAGTTCAACCTACGACAAAAGAAAACCTCTAGAAGAAAACTAAAGAACTACAACTAAACAGGGCAGCAGCCGAGAAAAGAAAAAGAACAGCTCACAGCTAAGGAAATAAGCATGCAAATCCTATGAGGAGTTCTAGTTCAAGCGGAGCGTGTTTCTCTCCCACACAAAAGAAAGCTGGGGTCTAACTTGTTACTACAGCAAACAAAGAAAAAACAAAACTAAGAAAAGTAAAGAGCGAGACGCTCCAAACATAGCACATAATGCATGAAATGATAAAAATATTGTGCAACAAGGGACGAACTAATAATTGTTGATGAAGAATTGGATGCACGGGGGTATCCCCAAGCTTAGACGCTTGAGTCTCCTTGAATATTTATTGGGGGTGCACATGGGCATCCCCAAGCTTGAGCGTTTGACACTTCAGGATCTCCTTTCATCATCTTCCATCGCACACTTGAAAACTCCCTTCATACATAACTCATTGTAAACTGATTAGAGAGGTTAGTACCCTATTAAAATAATTTTTCCCTACTAGAAATAAAGATATTCTTGAATAGCTACTATTTCTCAAGATTGCCAAAAGGTTTTTGCAAAGAAAAATCAAGCTTAAAGTTTGCAAAAGTTAAGAGAGACAAAACGTGGCAGAATCTGTGAAAAACAGAACAGTAGGTAGTAAAGAATTTTTAGGGGAAGTTCTGCAACTCAAATCAAAAAACTCAGAACATATGAAATTTCCATGATTGTATAGAGCACACTGTGTAAAAAATTCAGCTCAAAAAGATGAACTGGTAATTTTCTATGATTTTTCCCGTCATGAGGACAAAATCTGTTTTCTGGACAGCATGTCACAACTTTCACTTCCCTTGTCATAACAGGCTGTATTTGGCACAAAGCTTGAAAAATAAAGATACAATGATGTTGCTACAGTAGTAACAATCATCAAGACCACTAAAACCTGAAGTAAAATCATCTTGGGTTGCCTCCCAACAAGCGCTTTATTTTACGCCTTTAAGCTAGGCATAAAGCAAAAGATCAAATTATATCAATTGAACCATCATCAAGATCATCAAAAATCTCTTCAATTGTACAACTAGTCTTAAGAGGTCTTTCAAATAAAGGCCTAATGAAGATAATTCTAGGGATAAAACCAAAGGGCAGAAAATCAAAGGAAGTTTCATTTATAAATTTATCAAAGAGAGGTATTTCTTCCAAAGTTTTCACGGTTTCAACTTCCTTGGCTATGGGTGGATTATTTTTAGGTAGGGGAACCTTAGGGACATAATTGAACTTAGGTTCCTTTCTATCCAGAGTTTCTACCTTTTTTTGTTTGATTGAGTTGAAGGTAGTTCCTAGAGTATTAATGATTTCCTCAATCTTATCAATCTTAGAGGGATCCATATCATGGAATTTGATGGTCTCCAACGTTTTAATAATTTTATGCATGGAGCTATCAAGCCTATTCAAATTCCCTTGGATCTTACGATCCAACTCATTTATCCTAGTTATACTTGGTATTTCTAACTCTATCTTTTAAAGTTTCTACATAATATGAGATAGAGTTATGTCTTCTTGTATGCTAGCAACAGGGAGGTTTCCAACAAGATTTTCAATAACATTAAGAGATTCCAAAATTGGGGCTTGTAGGAAATTTCCACTAATGGCAGTATCTAATATGAACCTATTCCAAGGAGTAATCCCAACATAAAACATTCTAAGAAGGATAGTAGTGGTTTGCTTCTTGGTGGCTCTTTTCTGTGAATCATTAATTCTATACCAAGCATCTTTTAAACTTTCCCCACCTTTTTGCTTAAAGGTGAGAACCTCCGTATCAACAAAGGCAAAAGGACCAGCCATAATGGTAACTATTAGAAAAGTAACAGGTATTTTTGGTATTTTTTATAAGGGACACAAAAGTAAAAATTGAAAGATAAACTAACAAGGCTAAAAAGCAAAGATAAAAGATAGTGTGCAACTCCCCTATCTTGTAGACTGGAGTCCCCGGCAACGGCGCCAGAAATTAGCTTGATACGGTGAGGAAGATAGTTCTCTCACTTCTCGTTGGTTACCCCAAGTGGAAGGTGAGATGTAGCGTAGCAGAAAATTTCCCCTATGTAGAGGATAGGGTTTGTCTCCCGTAGGACTCGCAAAAATACAAGAAGGTGTCAACGGCGCAGATTGTTGCCGAATGGAACGACTTTGACGTGGACCTGCACACACAACAAGTAACTTTGCTCCGAAAGAGTACAGAGGAGTTGTCAATTCCTCCGGCCTTGCTGTTTACAAAGGATAACGCAAGAGATAATAATAGTGGAAACGGAAAGTAAAGTCTGAAAGTAAATTGAGGGTGTAAACAATGGTGGAAATATGGACCGGGATCCCATGATGTTCACCAGTGATGTCTCTCTCCCAAAAGACGATTAAAGTGCTAGCGAGGTAAAAAAATCACAGCTGGGCAATTGACAGGATTATAAACGCACCGCAATGCTAACTATGCTACAAAAGAAAGGAAGAGGCTCAAAAGCAATGGGCAGTACGCCAAGGTAAGTAGACCGAAATCCATCTGCATCTACTACAAATCATCCACCTTGAGATATCTATCCAGAACATCTCGCTGGTATTAAGTTGTGAATCCCACCCAAAGTGTAAACTCAAAGCATTAGACAACTGCATTAAAAGAGCTATGTGTAAAGTAAAAAATATTTACACCCGTAGGTACAAGCACCGTTGTTTTATCCCTGGTGGCAACATCACATCCCCTAGTCTCATGTTTCTGTCACTCAAGCTAGACATCAAGGGGCTGAACCCACAATCAAGCATAACGCTCCCTCTTGGAGTTGCAACAAATCACTTGGCTAAAGCAAAATATGGCAACGGAGAACATGCAAGAATTAACTAAAGAACATAAATATAAAAGAGAACCAAATATATTAATCATCACGATCTGTGAACATAATCTCATAATCCATTAGATCCCAGCAAACTCAGCATAGCAACATAGAAAATTACAAAGGTGCCTCGATCGTGTGAGGCAGCTCACGAGTTCTCGAAAGTGGAAGCACAAACAGGGGAGGAGAACATCACATAGCTACTGTTCATGGACCGATTGTCCAAGGGGGACTACTCACAAGACATCCGGGAGGCGTCCATGGTGATGGATGTTGTCCCGGAGGGGGTTCCTTCTTCCGGCAGGGTGCCGGAGCAGCTTCTCCTGGCAGCCCCGATCTTGAAACAGCGGCGGCAGTGATACAGAGAGGAGAATGGGAATAGCAGATCGATATTAGGGCTTTTCTCCACGGTGACTAAATATAGGCCGAAGGGAGCACCGAGGGGGGCCGCAGGGCAGCCAAGAGGCCTCCTGGCGCACCCTAGGGTGGGGCCGCGCCAGGGACCCTCCTGGGGCCCTGGTGGGTCCACTCCCTTCCTTTCTTGGTTATTGGGAAAGCTTCCGCGACGCTGATTTTTTATATAATTTTTCCGGGATTTATTTGGCACTTTTAATGGCCGGAAAACCTGAAATATAAAAACTGCAGAAAAAAGGAACTGGCAACTGGGTGCACCTAGTTAATAGGTTAGTCCAAATATGAGAAAAAGTGTATGAAAGTTCAAGTAAAACATGGAAAAATCACACAAATCATGCATAGAGCAAGAAGAAATTATAGATACGTTTGGGACGTATCACAATTGTCTGTTGCTTTGAGTTTACACTTTGGGTGGGGCTCGCAACTTAATACCAGTGAGATGTTCTGGATCGACCTCTCAAGGTGGATGATTAGTGAGTCGATGCAGATGGATTTCGATCTACTTTTCATGGCGTACTTCCCATGCTTTTGAGCCTCTAACTTTCTAGTAGAATAATTAGCGTTGCTTTGCGTTTATAATTCTGTCAATTGCCCAGCTGTAATTTGTTCACCTAGCTTAGTTGTTTTATCGTATTTTGGGAGAGGCACATCACTAGTGAACATCATTGGACCCCAGTCCATATTTCCACCACTTTTTACACCTCCATTTTATTTACTGCTTTTACTCTCCGTTCCAATTATCACTACTATCTACCCTTGCGTTTGATCCTTTATAAACAACAAGGTCGTAGAGATTGACAACCTCTCTGTACTGGTTGGGAGCAAAGTTATCTGTTTTGTGTGCATGTCCACGTCAACTTATTATCTGGCGTCGTTGACACCTATTTGCAGCATTCGGAGTCCTACTGGTTCAATAACCTTAGTATCTTCACCAAGGGAAATTTGCCGCTATGCTACATCTCAACCTTCCACTTGGGGTAGCCAACGAGGAGCACTACTTCAGTGCCATCAGTGGTTGGTGTATCAAATTGAGGTTGTGATATCTTGGGCACAAAAATGAATTTAGGGCCCTTACCTACCGGGGTTTCTACTTTTTTGGTTTTGATTGAGGATAAAATTGTTCCTAAAGCATCAATCACCTCCTCAATCCTGTCTACTCTAGAAGGATTATTATCATCCTTCATTCTAAGGGTCTCCAAAAATTTAATGACATTATTTATGGAGTTATCAAGACTACCTATATTCCCTTGAATCTTACGATCTATCTCATTTATTTTACTCATGCTTGGCATACTTCTCTATTTTATCCAACTTGTCCATAATATGTCCTAAAGTGATGTCAGTGTTGGTGTCATCAATAGGGGGAAATCCAACTAGATTTTCTATAAGATAAGAGCTTCCAAAGTGTGGGCTTCGAAGAATTTCCCATAAATTGACGTATCTAATATAAATCTATTCCAACTATTGACACCAACATAAAAGTTTCTATGCAAAACAGTAGTGTTCTGCTTCTTGGTGGACCTTCGTTGAGCATAATTAATTTTATACCAAGCATCTTTCAAAATTTATCCACCTCTTTGTTTGAAGGTGAGGGCCTCAGCCTCGGGTAAAGTACCAAAGGTAAATGAGCTAGCCATACTGACTAAGCACAATAAAAACAAACTACTAACTAAGATGGAAACTAAGAACTTGTAACCATTTTTTTGGGTTTTTTATTAAGGACAAGCAAACAATACCAGATAAAAATTTAAACAAGATATAATAACAAGGGTAAAAGTGGAGTGTGCAACTCCCCTATCTTGAAGATTGGAGTCCCCGGCAACGGCGCCAGAAATTGATTGGTGTGGATCACAGACTATCGTTGGGAACCCCAAGTGAAAGGTGGTGATATGATGTAGATATTAGCAAATTTCCCTCGGCAAAGATACCAAGGTTATCGAATCCAGTAGGAATCCAAATGCGTCAAGTAGGTGGCTAGAAGCAATGACGCCAGATATTTCTTGGCTTGACCTAGACCTGCACACAAGAATACAAATACTCTCAATCCCGGCGAGGGAGAAGGGTTGTCAATCCCCCTGTCTTATTGTTTACGAAAGGTTACACATAATGAGGGCAATTTATAGGGTATGGGCAGGGTAGAGCAATACCATACACATACCCGTATAGTCAGTGGGTACAAAACTCTACTCATACATGTACCCATGGGTATGAAACTTTACCCATACCTAGACCTAGTGGGTACTCGTACCCATTGGGTACCCGGTGGGTAGAACAAATAGTACACAAGTTGTTCACAATTTACACTCATTGATAGCACATTTGACAAAAAAATCAATTATATGAGCTCAAAGATGACTAAATGACCACTATAGAAATTTAGAAATCACAACCTACTCATAAGTCAATAAGAGTAGACGATTCTCATGAAAAATTAATGATTAATTAGCGATGACCTAACATGAGTTCACAAGCGGGTAGGGTATGGGTATACTCGCGGGTACAAGGCTATACCCGTACCCTACCCATGAATTAATGGGTAGTCATGGGTAGGGTATGGGTACCTGTAACACCCTCACTGTATGTAACAATAAGCACTTGTACTGTTGACTAATCACTATTGCTAATCACTGTTTCAATCATGCCATGATCATCTTTGCCTTTGATCACATACAAAAATTCTTTTTGGTTAATATCAAAAATCATGTGACAATTAAACTTTCCCCAAAAATTGTGCAACCACTTTTGTTAAATACACAATAATCACTTGACCATGGAAAACCAACTTGGAGTATTTATTATGCCTCTGGAAAATTCAAACAATTCATACACAAGCCAAAACAACACTATTTGCCAATTGGTTAATAAAATAGATATCAAAAGAGTTTATAAAAACCCTAAACTTTTTGTGGCACTCTATGAATATGCCTTACTAATTATGGGCCAGGTTGTACATTTTACAAAAATGCCAAAGCTGCACAAAAAATAATACACAGAAAAGAAAAGAGAAAGGAATAGAAGAAAACAAAAAAATCTATCACACGCCCAGGGCGAAACCCACCCCTCTCCCCTTCCCCCCTCACTGGGCCAATCCCACAAACCCATACGGCCCACCCCCACCATCCCCTCCCCTGTTCACCGTGCGGTGGCGACCATCCATGGCGCCACGGCCACGGTTGTCGTTGTGGAGGTCATCGAGCGGCTCCCCTGCGACCTTAAGAGGCCACCCCGCATCGCCCTAAGCCTAGCAACCCCCCTGCCCCGTGGATCTCGCCCCTGGCTCACCACGCGCAAGCCTCCCTCGTCGTCTACCTCGCACCCGAGCTCTGCCGTGGATGCGACCTCGGCGCCGGAGCATCCAACGGCGAGGAGAGCACGCCCCGCCACGTCCAGAGCCCCCGCCATGTTCGTCCTCGCCGTTTCCCCCTATAGCTCGAGCCGCAAGCCACTGCACCCGCCGAATCGGGTTGTCGTCTACCTCCAGCCCGCCAGCGACGAGGCCAAATTCCGGCCTCCTCGAGCCGCCCCCAGCACGCTGCCTCCCCTCCAAGCACCGCCGTGAGCCCCTCTGCCTTTCCCCTCGCGTCGCGGTCAATTTAGCTCGCTAGAATGACGCCTCCACCACGCCGAGCTCCGGCCGCCGCTGGAGGCCACCGTGCCGTCGAGGGTTGCCATTTGAGCCCGTGTCTGTGCCTCGCACGTACGCGTAGCGCCTGCCCCGTGCCAACGGTGTTCGCCGGAGTCATTTTGGTCACTGAAGCGCGACTTCCGCCTCGCCGCCGTCCCACTGCCTCGCCGGCGGCATGCGTGCGGGGTGACGTGGGCAAACGCCCCCCCTCCCTCTGTCCCTGACAGGTTGGGCCGAAACCCCCTTAACCAGTCCCACCCCTCTAACCCCTCTCTGTTCTAAATAACAGAGACAATTAAACCCCCCCTTAGGGGCTGACAGTGGGCCCCAGGTCTTAAGTTAATCCCTGTTTAAAATAAACAGTTATTTAACCCAGTGTCAATGACTCTTGGGCCCCACCTGCCTGTTAAATAAAATAAAACTGATTTACTGTAATTAGTCAATGACATGTGGGCCACCCCACTGTTATTAGGCTAATTAAAATTGATTTAATTAAATTAAGTCACTGACCAGTGGGACCCACTGGTCAGTATTAAAATGAATATAAATTATATTAAATAAATAATAAAATAAATATAAAATGATTTAAAATTGTTTTAAACTTATTAAATTAATATCTTTTAAACCGTAAGTCGGATTAAAATAATTTGTATATCAAAATGGATCAGAAAAATACGTAGGGTAAGAATACGCTATTCGTTGGTCTACATCCCCCCTATAAAATACCGTACATCGAACCGTCCCCCTCTGGACCGAATGTCCGATGAATTGTTCGGTACTGTCAAAGTATCCGGATGAATTTATTCTGAACAGGAAAGTTGTTCGGAATAGTTCAACTACCACGGATACACCATCCATACGTTTGTCGGATGTCCACGACACCTCCGGCATGGTACCTTCCCCCTCCGGACACCCTGTCCGATAATCACCCGGAGATGGCAGTTCATCCCCGGATGAATTCCTGCTCTGAGCATAATACATTGCCCTGCGTTAGAACACCGTTACCTTTGCTTATGTCATTCCATGCATATGTTTGTTTATGATTGTTGTGTATTTACTGTCTTCCCCCCCCTTATCTCCGATAGACCCCGCTGCTGTCGACTACACCGCTGCTGGGTACGACTACTACGTCGACGACCCTGCCTCTACTGCCGAGCTTCCAGGCAAGCAGAGCCATTCTCTTCCCCAGATATCGCCTACCTTTCCGTACTTTTCTTGCACTAGGCATTACTACTGCTGGTATGTTACAATCCTATTCTATTGCATAGCCTGTCATTCTCGCCCTTGATGCACCTTCCTTTATCCTATGTTGCCTATATAAATATATATATTATATTCAGCAGTGAGCCCTGCGCATTGTTAGTTAGGATTAGATAGCGGGTCGTGATCACTCAGGGGAATGACGCGGATACAACTTATTACAACTACACAGGTACGGTACAATGCAGACACCACCTCAGGCCCCTACCTCGGCTCTGTCGAGCAACCATCAAGTGTGAGCTATCGAGGAGTGATCCTCGTACTCCACTCGTTGCTGAATCTGTATAGCCGCCCTAGGATCCTGAGCCACGGTTGTCCTTAAAGGTAAGAAGTCGGGTGACCCAACGGTGCCCGTGAGTGGTATTGCGACGGGACGATAGGGAGGGTACGACCAGTGTACCAGTGTGCTTGGCCCCTGATCGTTGGCTGCGAGAGTTACCAAACCACGAAAGTCGAGCTCCTCCAGGAGTACACGCGAGACAAGGTAAGGAGACGGTTCACCTTATTGGTAGCCGCGTGCTTTGACGGGACGACAGAGAAGGCACCGATGTACTGGTGGTCCTGGCTAATGTTCGTTGTTCGTTGTGTTGTTAGTCAGACAGCGATAACGGTTGTCTACGAGATAATAATAAAATACTAAATGGTTCAGTGGATCACTTGAGTAGCCTTTTGGCATGTACGCGCTGCCTACACGAGAGATAATGAGTTATGGGCTCAACTGCATCGTAGTCTCGTTCGAAGACTCTTCAGACGTCAGCAGTACCGCGGGCTGATTGCCGGGAAGTGCGGTGTCTTCTTTGCTCGAGCTGTGTTGTTTTTACTACGGCTTCCCGGCCACCCACGCACCGTGCAGGAGTACGTCAGGGTTGGGGTCCAAGGCCCCGCGTACTTAGGATTTAGACCGGCGCATGGCCTCTCTGTTGAGTTTGAAAGATGGGCTACTTTGTGTCGGATAGCCTCGGTGGAGCTTTCCCTAACAAGGTGCCCGCCACCCTGGAGATCCGTGCGTTGTACTGTAACAGAAGTGCACCCCTGCAAGGAAGATTAATCTATTCGAATAGCCGTGTCCACGGTAACATGACGCTTTATGCTGAAGCTGGATCTTACCACTACAAAATATTATTACTATACTGTATGGTTCCGGGTTTTCTTCCTCGCTGGGGTGTTTAGGAAGCGACCTCGGCGGCATTGCTAATTATTAAAACTTACTATTATACAATGTTGCAGCAACTTGTGCTGCATTGTTACATTATGCTTTATATGAACTGTTGGCTATTCTCTCCTCATGCTGCAAGACTCGTCGGAACATGCTAGGCTTCGATAGCCCTAGCTTCTTACCCTTATTCTGATTTCTACCTTGCAGTCCACTATATATAGCCTCCCCTTTCCATTTGATACAATGCATAATTCCTTAGTAGCCGACGTAAGACTCACGGGTATGCTAGATACTCACCCTTGCTTTATTTAACCCTTTTTGTTTTGGCTGATCGGCCGCTGCAGTCGACGTTGGAGCCCAGGAGCAGGAGTACCCCGGAGGCGACTACTACGACGTCGAGTTCCCCGTTGACCAGGAGTAGTTCGGTGGTTCCCAGGCAGGAGGCCTCTTCTGTTCGATATGTATCTCGGTTGATATTTGTGCTAGCCTTCTTAAGGCAAAAACTTGACTAACTATGTTTGTACTCAGATATTATGGCTTGTATGACTTATGTATTCGGATCCTCGTGATCCCTGGTATTGTAACATATTCGTTTATCCTTTTGTGTTTAGTGTTGTGCTGCGATATTCTCACCGTGGCACCCTAATCTCAGCCGTTTACCCTACGTGTATGATTACTGTACACGGATTGATTTTGGGGGCGTCACAAGTTGGTATCAGAACCGACTACCTGTAGGAAGCCAGTCCACCACTACTTGGTCGAAGTTGAGTCTAGACTTTGAAAAAACTATTTTGCTAACTTAATGTTTGGCTTACGGGCCCACATCGATGTCAGTATGTATGATATCTATGGTATTAGGATCCTTTTCTCCTCACCTATGCTCTGGGACTCTGCTCTCTTATCCTTGCTGGTAAGTTTTACTAACTCTGACATTAGGAGCACATTCTCTTGATTCCAACTGGGGTTCTAGTGCTTCCCCATTGATTGAGTCGTGTCGCAGGAGTTCTGACCTAGGTCCCGGACCGCGGATCCCATTCTCATTCTGGGCAGGCCGCGCGTTCTCTGGCACAAACTCCTGTGGCCAATAGTTTTCTTGCGGCGTGATTGACATAGTGGAATCTATGTCGCGTCGTGTATTCCTTACCGCGGTCTGCGCGCTGCGTAGTGTGTGCTTTTTCCTTAATTTCTACGACGTTATGCTGCCCGATTTTTTATTGACTCCGTGTGTGGATGTGTATGTCTTATATGACTACTCCTTTATATCCGCGCCTCCTCTTCGTTGTCGCTTTACCTCATGATTGATTCCGGTATCTCGTTAAATTTTCATCGCTGAAATACCCCTGTTAAATTCTAGCAGGATGGCTGGTCGTGGTGGTCGTGGTCGTGGTCGTTGTGCCAACGACCCACCTCCGCCGCCGGATTACATGGCTGCGATGATGCAGAAGTTAGAGCTGAACCGTCAGTTCATACAGAATGTCATGGCTCAGTTCCCCCAGCCGAATCAGAATGGGCACCACCATCAGCATGCCACCGTGACTCTACACGACTTCACCCGCCTCAACCCCACTATGGTCCGCCACTCTGTTTAGTCGTTGGATGCTGATGAATGGCTTCGCGACATCACTCACGAGCTGGAGTCGGCTAATGTCGATCCAGTCGACTATGTGAACTTCGTGTCCTATCACCTGAAAGGCGCCGCTTCTCAGTGGTGGAGCACCCACAAGCATTCACTGCCAGTTGGAGAAGTCATCACCTAGGATGAATTTCAGTCTGCCTTCCGCGCCCGCTACATTCCTCAGAGGATCATGGATCGCAAGCGGGAAGAATTCCGCTACCTCACTCAGGGTACCATGACTGTTGAAGCCTATCAGCGCGAGTTCCTCAACCTCTCTCGCTATGCAGAAGAAGAGATCACCACTGATGCTCGCAGACAGCAGAAATTCCGTCGTGGCCTCAATCCAGGCTCAGGCTCACTCTTCCCGTTCATGATTTTGCCAACTTCGCCACCATGGTGAACAAGGCTATCACCGTCGAGACTGCCTAGATGGAGCACAAGAACTCACTGAAACGCTATCTTGAGGTTAGCTCATCTTCGGGCGCAACCCCGAAGCGTCGCATCTGGCTCCCTCACAGTGTGACCCATTCACCTGCCCCTACTCCAAGGCCGTCTTATGCTGCCCCCCGTCTACCTCCTCCACCGCAGTTGCCAAGGGCTCTACTTCCACCACTCAATGCTACACCCCTTCGTCCTCAGGATGGATTATGCTTCACGTGTCGCCAGCCTGGTCATTTTTCTAGAGAGTGCCCCCAGAAACAGAAGCAACTGGTAGTTCACCCCGCTGGCCGCGGAAATGGTCGTGGCAACAACAGGACCCCCAACTATAACACTGGGTCTGCTGCTCATGCTCGTGGACATGCTTACAACATTAATTTTGAAGAAGCTCAGGAACAACCCTCTTCCGTGATGTGTAACCTTCTCGTTAATTCCGCACCTACTACTGTTTTATTTGATTCAGGAGCATCGCATTCATTCATGTCGGAAGCATTTGCATTATCGCGTAACATTACATTTGAGAAGATGAACCCACCGATGATTGTTTGCACCCCTGGAGGCCGTTGCCAAACCTCCATGATGGTACACGATGTCACCATTGACGCCGAAGGGATTATATTCCTTGTGTCCCCCATCATCCTGAAAACCTCCACCATATACCTCATTCTGGGAATGGATTGGTTGAAAGTTCACGATGCCGCACTGTATTGTGGCACCAGTTTTGTCCAATTTTTTCACCCCTCCGACGAGATTGTTAACCACACCACCCGAATTACTCGTGATGCTGAAACTCATATCTTTATGATGAATTCTCTGAATTTCTCACCTCTGGAAGGGATTGAGAATGTTTCAGTCGTGCGTGATTTTCCCGACATCTTCCCAGAAGAACTGCCGGGAATACCCCCGACCAGAGAGGTCGAATTCATCATCGACTTGAAGTCAGTCACTGTTCCTATTTCCAAGCATCCTTACAAGATGCCGACACATGAACTCCTTGAACTTAAGGAGGAACTCGACAAGGCACTTCAGAAATGATTCATTCTCCCTAGTTCCTCTTCTTGGGGAGCACCTTCGCTCTTTGTCAAGAAGAGTGATGGCACGAAACGTTTAGTCCAAGATTACCGACCTATCAACCAGGCAACAATTCAGAACAAGTATCCGCTTCCTCGGATCAATGATCTGTATGATCAACTCGCTGGAACTACGGTGTTCTCGAAACTGGACTTGAGGTTGGGTTACCATCAGATCCGGGTCCGTGAAGAGGACATTCCGAAGACCGCCTTCATTACTCGCTATGGTTCATACGAGTACACCGTCATGTCCTTTGGCTTGATGAATGCCCCAGCCACTTTCTCCCGGTTGATGAACTATATATTCATGGAATACCTCGACAAGTTTGTCGTGGTTTATCTTGATGATATCTTAATATACTCCAAGAATGAAGAAGAGCATGTTGAACATCTTCATCTTATAAAGGAAAATCTTCGAGAACACAAACTCTACGCTAAGTATTCTAAGTGTGAGTTTTGTCTTCCCGAAGTGACCTACCTTGGTCACGTGATTTCCAAGGATGGCATTGCCGTCAACCCAAAACGTATTCAGGCTATCCTGGATTGAACTCCCCCCAAAACTGTCAAGCAAGTCAGAAGTTTCCTCGAACTTGCCAGCTATTGTCACCGTTTCGTCGAGAATTTCTCCAAGATTTCCAAGCCTCTGAACAATCTGCTTCACTAAGGTGTCAAGTTTGAGTGGACGGACAAATGTCAGGAAAGTTTCCAAACACTCAAGGACAAGCTCACTTCTCCTCCGGTGCTTGCTCCCCCTGATACCCAGAAGGACTTCGTAATATATTGCGACATGTCTCGTCAAGGAATAGGCTGTGTCCTAATGGAAGAACGCAAAGTGATTGCTTATGGCTCTCGTCAGTTGCGTGCTCATGAAGAAAACTACCCAACACATGATCTCGAATTGGCAGCGATGATTTATGCATTGAAGTTGTGGCCACATTACCTCGTCGGTAATCGTTGCGAGATCTACACCGACCACCAAAGTATGAATTACCTATTTACTCAGCCAGACCTGAATCTCCACCAACAAAGATGGCTCGAGACCATAGCCGATTTCAACATGGATACTCATTACACCCCTGGAAAAGCTAATGTGATGGCTGATGCCGTAAGCCGCAAAGCCTACTGTTCTGAACTTGAAGTCCAGATAGAGCAGTCAGTTCTGTATGCAGAGCTCCGCAAGTTGAACCTTGAAATTGTTCCGCAGGGACATGTGAATTCCCTGGTTTTTAAAGCTGACCTCGACGACAGCATCAAGGTGATACAATGTTATGACTCTGACATTGCAAAGATTAAGTGCTATCTCGCCAGAGGGTAGCCCTCGTTCTTCCATGTTGCTGATGATGGTACGATGTACTTCAAGGGTCTCTTAGTGGTCCCGACAAAAAGGGCCATCCTGAACTACACTCCGGATGTCATGAAAGAAGCTCATGATACACCCTTGTCTATCCACCCTGGCAGTACCAAGATGTATCAAGACATTCGTAAGCGGTACTGGTGGTCTAACATGAAGCAAGACATCGCTCGATATGTTGACGAGTGTGACGTTTGCCGTCGCATGAAAGCAGAACATCAAAGACCTGCTGGAACTTTGCAACCACTTTCTATTCCTGAATGGAAGTGGGACAAGATCGAGATGGACTTCGTCAATGGTTTTCCCAGATCGCAGAAAGGCTACGATGCAATCTTTGTCGTCATCGATCGATTCTCCAAGGTTTCCCACTTTCTTCCAGTCAAGGAGACGATCTCTGCTAGTTAGTTAGTAGACTTGTATGTTTCCAGAATTGTTTCCCTCCACGGTGTTCCATTGGAGATCAGTACAGATCATTGCAGCATTTTCACCTCGAAGTTCTGGGATAGTTTCCAAGAAGCTATGGGCAATCATATGAAATTCAGCACCGCTTATCACCCCCAGTCGCAAGGACAAGTTGAACAAGTTAATCAAGTTCTTGAAGACAGGCTTCGAGCTTGTGTCATTTCATTCGGAAAGAAATGGGAGGAATCTCTTCTGTTTGCTGAATTCTCATATAACAATAGCTATCAAGCTAGTCTGAAGATGTCCCCTTTTGAAGTTCTTGGAAACTGGGGAATGAACTCTCGTTGGTCCGGACATTATACAGCACGCAGAAGATCAAGTTTGCGTTATCCGTGAACATCTGAAAGCTGCTCAGTCCCGCTAGAAAAGCAACTATGACCGCAAGCACAAGGAAATGGTCTATCTACCTGGCGAATACACGTACCTCCGTGTCACTCCTATGAGAGGCACTCATCGTTTCGGAATCAAAGGCAAGTTAGCTCCTTGCTACATTGGCACGTTCTGTATTCTTTCCCGAAGTGGACCAGTGGCATACCGATTGGAATTTCCATCGAACCTCTCCCAAGTCCATGATGTCTTCCATGTGTCGCAACTCCGTCACTGCTTCAAGGACCCTATTCGTGAAGTGGAACATGATATGATTGAGCTGCAGCAGGACTTGACTTATCAAGAACATCCGAGCCGCATTCTTGATCAGTTGGAACGTCGAACCCGCAACAAGACCACCAAGTTCCTCAAAGTTCAGTGGTCAAATCATTCTGAAGATGAAGCCACTTGGGAACTCGAAGATCATCTTCGCGATGAATACCCTGATCTTTTCCTCGCTACCACTTAAATTCTCGGGACGAGTAATCCTGTAGTGGGGGAGATTTGTAACACCCTCAGTGTCTATAACATTAATCACTTGTACTGTTGACTAATCACTGTTGCAATCATGCCATGATCCTCTTTGCTTTTGATCACATTCAACAATGCATTTTGGTTAATATCAAAAATCATGTGACAATTAAACTTTCCTCAAAAATTGTGCAACCACTTTTGTTAAATACACAATAATCACTGGACCATCGTAAACTAACTTGGAGTATTTATTATGCCTCTGGAAAATTCAAACAATTCATACACAAGCCAAAACAACACTATTTGCCAATTGCTTAATAAAATAAATATCAAAAGAGTTTATAAAAACCCTAAAGTTTTTGTGGCACTCTAGGAATATGCCTTACTAATTATGGGCCAGGTTGTACATTTTACAAAAATGCCAAAGCTGCACAAATAAATAATACACAGAAAATAAAAGAGAAAGGGATAAAAGAAAACAGAAAAACCTATCACATGCCCAGGGCGAAGCCCATCCCACCCCTCTCACCTTCCCCCCTCACTGGGCCAAACCCACAAACACATCCGACCCACCCCCACCATCCCCTCCCCTGTTCACCGTGCGGTGGCAACCATCCATGGCGCCACGGCCACGGTTGTCGCCGTGGAGGCCATCGAGCGGCTCCCCGGCGACCTGAAGAGGCCACCCCGCGTCGCCCTAACCCTAGCAACCCCCCTGCATCGTGGATCTCGCCCCTGGCTCACCACGCGCACGCCGCCCTCATCGTCTACCTCGCACCCGAGCTCTTCCGTGGATGCGACCTCGGCGTCGGCGCGACCAACAGCGAGGAGAGCACGCCCCGCCATGTCCAGAGCCCCCGCCACGTTCGTCCTCACCGTTTCCCCCCAACAGCTCGAGCCGCGGGCCACTGCACCCGACGAATCGAGCCGTCGTCTACCTCCAGCCCGCCGGCGACGACGCCAAATTCCGGCCACCTCGAGTCGCCCCCGAGCACGCTGCCTCCCCTCCAAGCACCGCCGTGAGCCCCTCTGCCTTTCCCCTCGCACCTTGGTCGATTTAGCTCGCTAGAACGCAGGCTCCACCACGCCGAGCTTCGGCCGCCGCTGGAGGCCACCGTGTCGTCGAGGGTTGCCATTCGAGCCCGTGTCTGTGCCTCCCACGTACGCGTAGCGCCTGCCCCGTGCCAACGGTATTCGCCGGAGTCATTTTGGTCGCCGGAGCACGACTCCCGCCTCGCAGCCGACCCATAGTCTCGGCGGCGGCGTGCGTGCGGGGTGACGTGGGCAAGCGCCCCCCCCCCCCCGGTCCCTGACAGGTGGGGCCGAAACCCCCTTAACCAGTCCCACCCCTCTAACCCCTCTCTGTTCTAAATAACAGAGACAATTAAACCCCCCCCTTAGGGGATGACAGTGGGCCCCAGGCCTTAAGTTATTCCCTGTTTAAAATAAACAGTTATTTAACCCAGTGTCAATGACTCTTGGGCCCCACCTGCCTGTTAAATAAAATAAAACTGATTTACTTTAATTAGTCAATGACATGTGGGCCACCCTCACTATTATTAGACTAATTTTAAAATTGATTTAATTAAATTAAGTCATTGATCAGTGGGACCCACTGGTCAGTATTATGATGAATATAAATTATATTAAATAAATAATAAAATAAATATAAAATGATTTAAAATTGTTTTAAACTTATTAAATTAATATCTTTTAAACCGTAAGTCGGATTAAAATAATTTGTATATCAAAATGGATCAGAAAAATACGTAGGGTAAGAATACGCTATTCGTTGGTCTACCACACCCCCTCTAACATATCGAACATCGAACCGGCCCCCTCTGGACCGTTTGTCCGATGAGTTGTCTAGTACTGTTAAAGTATCTGGATGAATTTATTCTGAACACGAAAGTTGTTCAGAATAGTTCAATTAGCACGGATACACCATCCATATGTTTTTCGGATGTCCACGGCACCTCCGGCATGGTACCTTCCCCCTCCGGACACCCTGTCCGATAATCACCCGGAGCTGGCAGTTCATCTCCGGATGAATTCCCGTTCCGAGCATAATACATTGCCCTTCGTTAGAAAACCGTTACCTTTGCTTATGTCATGCCATGCATATGTTTGATTATGATTGTTGTGTATTTACTGTCCCCCCCTTATCTCATATAGACCCCGCTGCTGTCGACTACACCGCTGCTGGGTACGACTACTACGTCGACGACCCTACCTCTACTGCTGAGCTTCCAGGCAATCAGAGCCATTCTCTTCCCCAGATATCACCTACCTTTCCGTACTTTTCTTGCACTAGGCATTACTGCTGCTGCTACGTTATAATCCTATTCTATTGCATAGCCTGTCATTGTCGCCCTTGATGCACCTTCCTTTATCCTATGCTGCCTATATAAATATATGTATTATATTCAGAAGTGAGCCCTACGCATTGTTAGATAGGATTAGATAGTGGGTTGTGATCACTCAGGGGAGTGACGCGGATACAACTTATTACAACGTCACAGGTACGGTACAATGCAGACACCGCCTCAGGCCCCTACCTCGGCTTGTCGAGCCACCATCAAGTGTGAGCTATCGAGGAGTGATCCTCGTACTCCACTCGATGTTGACTCTGTATAGCCGCCCTAGGATCCTGAGCCACGGTTGTCCTTAAAGGTAAGAAGTCGGCTGACCCAACGGTGCCCGCGAGTGGTATTGCGACGGGGCGACAGGGAGCGTACGACCAGTGTACCGGTGTGCTTGGCCCCTGATCGTTGGCTGCGAGAGTTACCAAACCACGAAAGTAGAGCTCCTCCAGGAGAACACGCGAGACAAGGTAAGGAGACGGTTCACCTTATTGGTAGCCGCGTGCTTTGATGGGACGACAGAGCAGGCATCGATGTACTGGTGGTAGCTGATGTTCGTTGTCCATTGTGTTGTTAGTCAGACAGCGATAACGGTTGTCTGCGAGATAATAATAAAATACTAAATGGTTCGGTGGATGACTTGAGTAGCCTTTTGGCTTGTACGCGCTGCCTACACGTGTCATAATGAGTTATGGGCTCCTCTGCATCGTAGTACCGTTCGAAGACTCTTCAGACGTCAGCAGTACCGCGGGCTGATTGCCGGGAAGTGCAGTGTCTTCTTTGCTCGAGGTGTGTTGTTTTTGCTACGGCTTCCTGGCCACCCAAACACTGTGCAGGAGTACGTCAGGGTTGGGTTCCAAGGCCCTGCGTACTTAGGATTTAGACTTGCGGATGGCCTCTCTATTGAGTTCGAAAGATGGGCTACTTTGTGTCGGATAGCCTCGGTGGAGCGTTCCCTAAAAATGTGCCTGCCACCCTGGAGATCCGTGCGTTGTAGTGTAACAGAAGTGCACCGCTGCAGGGAAGATTAATCTATTCGAATCGCCGTGTCCACGGTAACAGGAAACTTTATGCTGAAGCTGGATCTTACCACTAAAAACTATTATTACTATAATGTATGGTTCCAGGTTTTCTTCCTCGCTGGGATGTTGAGGAAGGGACCTCGGAGGCATTGCTAATTATTACAACTTACTATTATACAATGCTGCAGCAACTTCTGCTGCATTGTTACATTATGCTTTATATGAACTGTTGTCTATTCTCTCCTCATGGTGCAAGACTCGTCGGAAGATGCTAGTCTTCGATAGTGCTAGCTTCTTACCCTTATTCTGATTTCTACCTTGCAGTCCACTATATATAGCCTCCCCTTTCCATTTGATACATTGCATAATTTCTTAGTAGCGGACGTAAGACTCGCAGGTATGCTAGATACTCACCCTTGCTTTATTTCCCCCTTTTTGTTTTGCCTGATCGGCCGCTGCAGTCGACTTTAGAGCCCAGGATCAGGAGTACCCCGGAGGCGACTACTACGACGTCGAGTTCCCCGTTGACCGGGAGTAGTTCGGTGGTTCCCAGGCAGGAGGCCTCTTCTGTTCGATCTGTATCTCGGTTGAAATTTGTGCTAGCCTTCTTAAGGCAAAAACTTGACTAACTATGTCTGTACTCAGATATTATGGCTTGTATGACTTATGTATTCGGATCCTCGTGATCCCTGGATTGTAACATATTGGTTTATCCTTTTGTGTTTAGTGCTGTGCTGCGATATTCTCACCGTGGCACCCTAATCTCAGCCGTGTACCCTGCGTGTATGATTACTGTACACTGATTGATTTTGGGGGCGTCACAGTACCACCCATGGGTATAAAATTGTACCCATACCATGTCCCATGCGGGTACAATACACGTGGGTAACATTGCCATCCAAAGCAATAAAACAAAAACAAAAGGAATAAATTGCACCGGCAGTAAACTTATGATGAGGATATGGCCAGAGTGTTGGAGATATGCCCTAGAGGCAATCATGTTATGATGTTATCTCCTTATGTATTCATGAGTTATTTGTATTGTCCTTGAACATCATCACTGATATGTATCAATAAGTATGTGACTTGTTTGTGAGACTATATATTCTATGATGATTGTTCTAATGGTCCCTAGTTGATAAGGTTATGCGGGCACATATCCTTGACTAGTATATGATTCGATTGATGACTATGTTTCACAAGTCATGATCATGGAGATGCTACCGATAGTATGAACTTAGTGATGGGATCACTGAGTTGGACAGAGACCTACTTTGAGACGCAGCGAGATATTGCCATCTGTTAGTCTCAATACAATGTATATGCCATGTCCTAGACCTGAGGTCCTCGCATGTTCTCGGGATGAGGAATGAATCACTTAGGGACTATCAAACGCTACACCGTAACTGGGTAGTTATAAAGGTAGCTTACGGGTGAGTCATGATACATGCCGCGAGACATGGTTGATCAAGATGGGATTTTCCCCTCCACTTTGGAGAGATATTCTCTGGGCCCTCTCGAGTGATAAGATTCAGAAAGCATGGCCATGCGACATGGGTTAAGTGTTAACCCGGTTCAGGAATCTGTATCACGGTTTCGAGAAGAGAGGTCAAGCTATCACAAGGGTGACAAGTACTCGCCTTGAGCTCGACAACATATATCGTGAGGCAAAAAGAATGTTGCATATGACACTTTGTAATGGTTCGTCTTATGACTTTACGCATATATGGGAGTCGGCATGTTCTGCTAGGAACCGCTACCGACTATCGAACCGAATGTGATTCGGGACGTGTCGATGTGTACGTGAACCTATAGGGTCGCGCGCTTAAGAGGAAAGGAGCCCATTCGGATGTGATCCGAATGGAATATGGATGGAGGGTCCGGATTGCCTCAAGGGTTGAGGCCATTCCACGAGTGCCTATATAAAGGCTAGGGCGAACCCCGAAGGGGCACAGGACAGACCACAACCCTAGCCGCCACTCCACCTCCAGGCCGAGCCGCCGGACCTAGCAGTCCGCCGCCCGGCGCTCCTCCTTGTACGTGCGCATCCCTTGGAGGCGCTGCACCTGCGGCGCTTAGACGAACTGTTCGCGGGATTGGATCGCGGGACTCCGTTCGTGGGATCGGTACGAGGGATCGGTACGAGGGATCGGTTCGAGGGATTCGAGGAGCAGCCGCCGACACGCATCGCCAACTCTCCTTCCGTTCCGTGACTGCGCGTCTAGTGGTAAACCCTAATCACGTAGTTCATCCCCAGTAGCAGTGATCTTGGTTGTGCGCGGTAGAAATTTTAATTCGGCGCTAACGTAGCGTACCGCGTGCCCCAACACAGAGTACCACGGCCTTCGCCAGTGATGTATCTCTCCAAAAACATGATAAAACTTATGCTAGGTGAACATATTACAGTTAGGAAATTGACAAAATTATAAACGCATCACAATGCTAATTATGCTAGCAAAGAGTGCAAGGTTCAATCATGTAGACATTACGCCAAAGAAAGTAGACCTCAATCCAAAGCATCTACTTCTAAATATCCACCATGAGAAGTCTAATCCAGAACATCTCACTGGTATTAATGTAAGTGCTTTAATTCTCGTCTTATCCCCTTCAAACATTAGGATCTCGAGTAAGTTTAGTATCGAAATCGTTACAATGCTTTGCTTGCAGTGTATTGTCTCGATTTCGATCTCAGGTTTGGGAATTCATGTGCTACCTTTAGTATTCCCCGACTCCGGATAACATCTTGGTCATTCATTTCCATCCATTCCTCTTTCCTAGTATCCTCGTGATTGGGAGAGAATGCTTCCCTTGAACGTTATTTCTCACTATCGTTCTTCCTTTTGGTCTCTTGATGCTTTCGTTCTTTGACGTCTCCATCTCTCTGGGGAAAGTTTTCTCAACGGAAGTTCGTCGTCGACATGGAGCAGAGTCCCTTGTTGGTGGTGTTGAAGAAGTCATATTTCTTCTCTCGGGACGAGATCCCTTGTTGATGGCGTTGTACTGTCACAGCCCGGAAATTCCACCCTAATTAAAAAATTACGTTTATTGCTTGTTAGAATTTTTTGCAGTATTTGTTTCGCCAATTTATTAATTAGTGACTATATTTCCCCCTTCTTCTCCTACCGGCATGTGTGAACAAACCTTTTCACCATGGCACACGACCTTTTGCGACACCGGGTTTCACCGGATCACCGCCGCAACGTCCGGCACAAGACCAGCAATCGCCGTCGGAACAAAAACCCCGTTTATTTAATAAACGGATTATTTTATTAGGCGCCAAAAATGTTCTCGGAATGTTATCGAAGTGATGTAGGATTGACCTTCTCGTCACGCTGAGTGCGTGGGTCGAGGTTTCGTCTGAATCGGAGGTCGTATGGACTCCCCGCGGTCAGAAACGTATTCGTCGGACATGAGAGAGAGAAACCGGGGACGTTTGTGTAAACCTGCCAGCCAGGCCACCCTATAAATGTTGGGGTGCGCAGTGTAAAACACAAATTTTTCCTAACTAGCGTTTCCCAAAACCCAAGATCTAGCTAGCCGTATTACCGTAATGGAAAGGAGTGCGGAATAACATACCTTGGGGTGCAGTCCGTTGCGCGGGAAATGTTTCCGCAAACCTTGTTGGTGTAGTCGAACAAGTTTCACAGCCCCCTGGTTGTGTTAGCACCCGGATGGGTGTAGTGCCACACATGTAGCACCTCGTAGTACTCGCACACGTACGAGACTCGATGACGACCACCGATCTCCGATCCAGCAAAGGTGGCGGAAGTAGACCTCCGGAACCGGAGTTTAAGCAGCACGACGGCCTCCGATTCTAGCAGAGATGCCTCAATTCCACTACAAGCTCACACTAGGGAGACCACCATGGAAGAGACGAGGAAGGGGAGAAGACCGGAGAAAACCGATCTCAATTCGGAGTAAATATGAATTTATCACGAATTATTGTCTATTAAATATGTGCACTCTGCCCATCTATATATGGCAGAGGGGAGGGAGTCAACCCCTCTCCCCTAGCAAGGTGGGACTAAAGTATCTTGTTAGGGAGAGGTGGCCGGCCAAGGGAGGAGGGGGGCGCCCCCTCATGGGCCCTAGGGCCCATGGCGCCTCCCTCTCTCTCTCTCTCTCTCTTTCTTTCTTTTTCCCCTAATGGGCCTCTTTCATAAATAAGGCCCATAGCACTTTTTAATTATAAATAAAATGTTTTTAATTATTAATTCAATTAATTAATAACTAAAACATATTATTCCTTCTCCCGGTGCTCCAGAACACCTTCCAGCTCACTCCGAAACTCCTTCGGGTCAACACGGAACTTTTCCGGTGTTGCTTCCTTTATTCTCTGGTAACTCCGATAGTTCCGAAAAGGTCTCCGATTTCATCAAGCCTTAGTGTGTTACCCTACGGTCTGACAACACTCCAGTCATGACCGAGATGACGCTACGGTCAATGATCATCAGCGGGACCTGGATACCCATAATGACCCCTGTGCATTCTGGATATCAATACCGATTGGACCTTACGTCGTATAGCATTCCCTTTGTCAGCGATACTGGATTGTTCCGAGATTCGATCAATGACATCCTATGTCTGGTTCAACCTCGTTCTGAACAAATCCTTATTCACTCGTTCCCGTGATATTCATCCCCGTGACCTAGTTACATGCTGCAGCTTTATGGATGGAATCTCACCAAGTGGGCCCCGAGTATATATACATTACATGGATTGACAAATCCTGCTCTTGTAACAATACTCCTCAACATATCTCCATGGAATACCCAAGATACAACCGTTATGACCCGCATATTTCAGTCAGGTGGTGGGATGTAAGTCAAAGCATCCGAGTAGATAGCAATTATGCACGTACTCACGGTCAAAGGAACGGTCTACTACGTTCTGTAATTACAACACTGAACCTTCATAAGATTGATCATGTTGTAATGCTTGCTTTGGGTAATGTTCATCACGTCACTCATCAAGTGAGGTGACCTCATAGTCAAGAGACTTAATTGTCCATGATCGCGAAACAACGACCATCATGTTGACCATGAACTAGTTATTGATATAGAGGCTAACTAGGAACTCTGGGGTTTTCTATACCACACATGTATCATTGTTTCACTGATATAGTTCTAGCACGGTATGAAACTGTTTATGAACTTGCTTAGATATATTGGAATAATCATATATTATTTGCCTCTAGAGCATATATCCAACAATCTCCCACTTGCACTAGAGTGTTAATAATCTAGCCGCATTTTCCCGATCATAATCAACTTATCGCATAAGTGTTCATTGATCATGCTTGCTCGTGGAAGAGGGTTCATCAACGAACTGCACCAATTCAGATTCGTATGTTTCCTTTGCAACTGGCATAGGTCAACTAGTTTGACATGCCACTCATTATCATATAATGGTTGGATATAAGTTTCGCGGGAGAGTGAGACTATTATTTTATAGTATCCTTCATTGATCTTTTGGTTCAGTCTTCAGAAGACTTATCCATAGTCATATATACTGGGAAATACACTCAGCAAGAAGTCCAAACTTCTTACGCTAAACTTTTATCCATACGTCTACTTTCTTTAAGTAGTACTATGTTTGTAGTGTCGTGAATCTTTCTCACATTTCTTTCATATCTTCGGTGATGTCTCTAATTCCATATAGACTCATAATAAGGCTTGCAATTGTAATCTTGCATTGCATTCAAGTCTATTATCCTTTCTATAATTTAGAGCATAGTCCTCAGTATTCCTCATATACTGAATGCATGGACCTTATTCAGATTCTTTGTTTTACTCCTAAAGCACATCGGAATCTGTTCTTCTTCCAAGAACTTTTGAGTCATTCTGTTGTTGGATTCACAATGCATGTTATATGGTAGAATCATATGTCAAAGTACATATTAGATCACATGTCCTAGTACATGGTGCATCTCTATTCTTCCATCAAGACATTGCTTGTGATATTTGGATTTCATCCGTTATATAATTTCTAGCTACAAGAACTTGTTTCTTGTCTAGAAGATTATTCCAACTTTTTCTTTGTTTCGTCATACGTATCTATCACTATAGATTTAAACACGTGATGTGTTTAGTACTTCATATAAAGGAAGATTCTTGTAATCTTGCGTTATATCTACCTTATGTTATATATATATATATAGTGAAGCTATTCATCACCCAGGGTACAGAATAATTTATTCTTCACCCGAGGTAATTTTATGAGCCTTTCATTTAAAAAATTACATTTGTAATACAAATAGTTATATTAATATGGATTCACTACGTAAATTTTGACATAAGAAACAAAAACATTGGTCATAAGATCAAAAAATTTACATTTTATGTATATTTTACACCATCATTTTTACGTTTGTAATTTTACGTAACATAAAATATATTTTATGGTGATTATATTTTTTTACGTTCTCTTTTTACGTATGAAATAAGACAAAATTTATGAAACATAAAATGACGGTGCATTGATGACAAAACAGACAGGGGTGAAGAATAACTATTCCTCATCCAGGGTGACGAATAGTCAATCCCTATATATATATATATATATATATATGTATCATAATGCATATACGTGCATATGAGACGATTCTCCATATACATATATCAATCGCATGTCCATATATAGATACACGTGATCATTCTCCACATATGTCATAACATGCATGTCTGAGATAATGATCATGATCCCACTCAAATATATCCATCATATACTCATATATTTGTGGTTCAGCTTTCATCAAGTCATTGTATTGTTACTATGTCTTACATAATGACAATGCTCCCAAAGCTCCCACTCAGAAATTTCCCTCTGCATTCTAAGTTTCCGGAAGTCTTCAAAGCTCCCACTCAGTTTCATGAAACTTCAGGCCCACTCAATATTTTGGTCATTCACAAAAAATCACTTGATCAAATCAAGGTTGAGGGTTCCTGTCTTGAGGTACTACAGTCCATCCTTCCACCGAAATAAACTTCGTCATGCCCATTGCATTTCTCTTTCAAATCCCAATTTGACTGAGACGCAATTTCAGGCTATGGTCCATTGTAGTGTAAATGAAATATTTTATTGATTAAAGCGTTCCTACGTTTCCGCAGTCAATCAGCATTGAACTTTGGTCATAACCGTTTTATGAACCAAAATTATGCCTTATACTCGTTACATTATTCTCAATAACTTTCCAGTTTTTCGAGAATATGAAATAACAGATTTATTTCACAGAACGTGAGCCATCCTATATGTAACTCAATATTATTTCATTTCTCCTCGTGTTCTAGGCTACCATCATTCCTTTGTGTTTCAAGCAATGTTATTCCTTTTGTTTTCTTAAGAAGACTCATGATTATTGTTCTGTAAAGAACGTATTCATGAAAACCTTCTAAATTCAACTAAGACTTCAACTCATATACCAAGACCAATCGTCTTTGGCATATCCTTCCTTATATAGCATCATTACAGCGGAACACGCTTCTGTTGCAATACTCTGGTATTTTGAAGGCAAGGTCCAATACCTTGGTCACAGTTTCCATTATCTCCCATTGGATCCGTGTCGAGAGACTTCTTCTCGCACTACCAATCAAGCAACACAAATTTAGCTATTCGGGGAGAATATGTAATTTCAATTGCTTGTAGCTTTATCACAAAGAAATTCTTTCTTTAAGAAACCTTATAACACCATAAATTATGGAGCTATCTTGTCTCATTAGATTCAGGATGGTTTCCTATTCATGAAGTGGGTGTTTTAACTTGATGAATTAAACAACCTTGTTCTCTAATAATTTTAGCGCAAGGGGAAAGAAAGTTTAGACCATACTACTGTTTAGTATGACTACGAATGGTTTAAGTAGTCTAGCACTTTAAACTTCCATCGTAATTTGTGGTACAACTTCCACAAGTCTCCCATTATGTCATCTTTAATACTTATCACTCGGATAGCATAGTGATTTGTATCCTTATATTCTACTTCACACTGTGATTCTTGAACCTCAGTTTTATGATCTCGATTGAATACAACTTTCAATTAATCATATGAAGTCTTCAATGATAACTCCTGTGCCCATTTAGTACATCATTTATGTATAATGATTCGCACAAGTTCTGCTTGCTAGAACCTTGTCATGGTCATATTTATTGCAGAGGTTCATAAATCGTGTATCTAATCCATCTCATGCAATCAAGTTATGACTTTTATTTGATAATGAACTCACAATTTAAGAGATCATACATTTAATGAATTCATCAGTTATGAAATCACCTTATGCAATCAAATCTTTGACTTGTTATAATCAAGACAACTTTATCATTAGACATTGAATATTACTTGGCAATAATAGCAGTATTATAAATGCTTTGTATCATAACATAAATCAAGACGTAATCAAAGTATAAGCACACTTTTAGTCATAAAGATGGAACAACTGACTTGTCTCATTACGTGAATAACTTTGTCTCGCGAGATGCAAGACACACAACTAACTGTTCATACGATAATGATTACATAACATTTGTCTAATACTCTAAGAATCTCCTATGATAGATGTCTTGGCGGAATCCATGCTGGCCATCAACTGACTTGATATCCACCAATCCTTGATTTCACCTCTTCTCGTCCATACAACGGCAGGTCCTGTTTTCATAAAACAGAATAAGTATCAGATACTCATTAACTGCAAGTGTTGTATAAGGGAACCAACATTTATAAAGTATATCAAGTATATACCTTCTCCATCCACGATTTCTGCATCCTCGATAGGAGCAATGTCTACAGCCAAGAGATTAGTCATGAAGTTCTGGAGACTCATATTAGCTCCACTTCCGACATAGTTATGAACATAATCACCATAACTCGGAGGAAGCGAATGCAATAACGTGTTTATTGCAAACTCTTCTGTGGTGGTTTCGTTCATTGTCCAATATTCATAGTCCTCCACCACGGTCAGGTACATCTCATGCATCCTATCTAAGTGATCATCAAGGCTTGTGTGTTCTTCCATATTTGTAGATAGAAACTTGCTTTCTAACTCAAATCTGGCAACTCTGAACTCACGTATGAACATTGTCTTTAGCGTGTCCATCATGTCATATGAGTCAGTGTCCTGAAACTGAATACTCAAATCCTCTGACATGCTGAAAATCATGACATTCCTGACTACGGAGCACTTTTGTCGGCTAACATAATGATCAAGTATCTCCTGATCGCCAACATCGTCGTCCAAATGTTCTTCCACATGCATTTCTATTGTGAACAAGATGTTTTCTCTTTTGACCGAAGTCCTAAGGCGAGAGTACCAGTCAGCAAAGTTTGACCCATCTACTCTAAGTCTTTCACCCTCCATGAAGAAAGATAATTCATGTTGCTCTATTTCATTCATTTTCTACAAACATAATTGCAAGGAATACAATTAAGACTAGTTCACAACAATGAGTTCATATAATCACATTATAAATGAGCTCGCACTAAAAAAATCATCCCTAAGAAGTTTTAGTGATTACATGATCCAGATTCACTGCCCGCCCTCGAATATCACACGGCCGATGGGTCAGTTTCAAAGGTAGACAACAACTTGTGCGATCACATTATCTGTATATTGTGACTCATGCTCGATCTTTCGATCTCTAGTATTCCGAGGCCATATCTGCATATGCTAGGCTCGCCAAATTAACCTCCATGTTATATGCTGCTCAGCAAGGCCATATCTGCATATGCTAGGCTTGCCGAACCCAACCTCATGCGAACGCCGTTTAATATGTGTGACACCCGATATGTACGGAATGTCGGCCATATGGGAGATCCTTCCAGGTGGTGCACACTTTGGTAGAATACTTGTGTTTGGCTTTGTTAAGGGATCATCTTATCACATGCTACCGTCATGTATCCTATAATAGCAGGTTTTAAGATGTTTGAGCTATGCAACACTAAGTCTACAGTGTCTCCATTTGGGTTTGCTTTATCATGATGACGTTCACTACTTACTAGTAACACATAGCAAAGCTATCACTACATCACAATCAAACAAACGATAGCCCCCACTTAGCAATACAAAGTTTAGACGATCTAGTTGTATATTGCAAGTTTTACGTGGTTGCTAGGGCTTTCATAGTTAAACAGGTTTTAACCTACGAGTCAACCACAACGTCGACCATACGATTGTCTCTATTACACCCCGCACGGGGCCCTCCATTGCAAATGCCACATCCGCTAAAGTAGAGAGACAGACACCCCCCAGAGCCACTTTATACGGTACAAGCCGCATGTCAAGCATGGAACCAGTCTCGCGTAAGAGTACACGTAAGGTCGGTCGGGGGCGCTTCATAAAACGATGACGCAGATGTGAACAAGTACACGTGGGAGGGTAACAATCATACAATCAACGCCCACAGCCCCGATGTGTTCTATCCGTACAGTAATACTAAGCATAGACCTATCTCGTGATACCACTATTGGGGTGCGCAGCGGAAACAAAAAAATTCCTAACTAGCGTTTCCCATAACCCAAGATCTAGCTAGCCGTATTACCGTAACGGAAAGGAGTGCGGAATAACATACCTTGGGGTCTAGTCCGTTGCGCGGGAAACGTTTCCCGCAAACGTGGTTGGTGTAGTCGAACAAGTTTCATAGCCCCCTGGCTGTGTTAGCACCCGGATGGGTGTAGTGCCACACGAGTAGCACCTTGTAGTACTCGCACACGTACGATACTCGATGACGACCTCCGATCTCCGATCCAGCAAAGGTGGCGGAAGTAGACCTCCGGAACTGGAGTTTCAGCAGCACGACGGCCTCCGATTCTAGAAGAGATGCCTAAATTCCACTACAATCTCACACTAGGGAGCCCACCATGGAAGAGACGAGGAAGGGGAGAAGACCGGAGAAAACCGATCTCAATTCGGAGTAAATACGAATTTATCACGAATTATTGTCTATTAAATATGTGCACCCTACCCATCTATATATAGGCAGAGGGGAGGGAGTCAACCCCTCTTCCCTAGCAAGGTGGGACTAAAGTCCCTTTCTAGGGAGAGGTGGTCGGCAGAGGGAGGAGGGGCGCACCCCTCATGGGCCCTAGGGCCCATGGCGCCTCCCTCTCTCTCTCTATTTCTTTTTCCCTTTATTTCCCCTAATGGGCCTCTTTCATAAATAAGGCCCATAGCACTTTTTAATTATAAATAAATGTTTTTACTTATTAATTCAATTAATTAATAACTAAAACATAGTATTCCTTCTCCCGGTGCTCCGGAACACCTTCCGGCTCACTCCGAAAGTCCTTTGGGTCAACACAGAACTTTTCCGGTGCTGCTTCCTTTATTCTCCGGTAACTCCGATAGTTCCGAAAAGGTCTCTGATTTCATCGAGCCCTTAAGTATGTAACCTTACGGTCCGAGAACACTCCAGTCATGACCGAGATGAGGCTACGGTCAATGATCATCAACGTGACCTGGATGCCCATAATGACCCCTGTGCATTCCGGATATCAATACCGATTGGACCTTACGTCGTATAGCATTCCCTTTGTCAGCGATACTGGATTGTTCCGAGATTCGATCAATGACATCCTATGGCAGGTTCAACCTTGTTCTGAACAAATCCTTATTCACTCGTTCCCGTGATATTCATCCCCGTGACCTAGTCACACGGTGCAACTTTTTGGATGGAATCTCACCGAGTGGGCCCCGAGTATCTTTCCATTACATGGATTGATAAATCCCGCTCTTGAAACAATACTCCTAAACATATCTCCACGGAATACCCAAGATACAACCGTTATGGCCCGCATATTTCAGTCAGGTGGTGGGATGTAAGTCAAAGCATCCGAGTAGTTAGCAATTATGCACGTACTCACGGTCAAAGGAACGGTCTACTACGTTCTGTAATTACAACACTGAACCTTCATAAGATTGATCATGTTGTAATGCTTGCTTTGGGTAATGTTCATCACTTCACTCATCCAGTGAGGTGACCTCATAGTCAAGAGACTTAATTGTCCATGATCGCGAAACCACGACCATCATGTTGACCATGAACTAGTTATTGATATAGAGGCTAACTAGGAACTCTAGGGTTTTCTATACCACACATGTATCATTGTTTCAGTGATACAGTTCTAGCACGGTATGAAACTGGTTATGAACTTGCTTAGATATATTGGAATAATCATATATTATTTGACTCTAGATCATATATCCAACAATAAATAGACCATCACTCTCTCCCACCCATTTTAGGGTTTCCCCTAGTCCAGTTTGTAGCCACCCTCCTCCAGAAATTCCAGATTTATCACTCCAGCCCTCCAGATCCGAAAACCCTAGTTGTTGGACAACCGGAGCTGTCGGATCCGTAGATCAACAGCCCCGGAGGACGCGACATCGCCATAGCCGGCCAGCACCAGCCACCGGGCCCCACACGGCCCTCCTCTCCGCCGCTAGGCCCGCACCGGGGCGGATCTCCGCCCTCCGCCTTGGCAACTCTAGCGGTGATCCGCCGCGCGCCACAGCGCCGCTGGCAGGTCCCGCGTCCCCTCCCGTTCCTCCTTCTCCTCCCGTGGTCTCCCCTCACCTCCCTCTCTCTCTGTCTCAAGCTAGGAGGACACCGCCGCCATGGATCTTGAGCCCGAGCTCAAACCGCGCCGCTCCTGCACGTCGCCCGGGCCAAATCCGGCGGGAACCAGCCGGATCCACCGCCCCACTCCGCCTGCACCTCACCGGAGTCCGGCCACCGTCGCTCGGCACCGCCCTGGACTTCGCCGGAGAGCCAGCTATTGTCGCTCCTCGGCTCAGGGCGAGCACGAGGCGTCGCCGCCCGGCTGGGCCGGCCGCTGCCAGCTGGGCCAGCCGTGGCCGCCTCCACGCGGCCCAGCAGCTGCAGCCCACCAAGCCGGCGCACTGCTCTCCTCGCTGCCCAATGCGAGATGCCTCTATCCGCCGCCCGGCGCCGGTTGGGCCTCAGCCCAATAGTGAGGTCTTTTTTTCTTTCCCCTCTGTGATTTTTGCCAAATCCTGTAATTCTATTATCTTTAGCTGTTTTGCAACGTTAATTGCGTAAGATCCGTAGCAGGTATGAAGTTGCGCCCACAATGAAATTTGTACAGTTTGATGTGCTCTAAAATATTGCTTTAGTGAGTTTAGTCTTTTGAACTTATCTGGTTGGTTCAATTTCTTGCTTAATACTGCTACCTGTTGTTTAATGTTGCTGCTGTTAGTTTTAGTGATGTTTGAGTGATGATTGCCTCGCATCCGTGCGTCGTATGCATATGATTCTTGACATGAACTAATCAGAATCATGTGTAATTTAATACCATGCTTTCACTTGTCATGTTAGCTTGTTGTAGATTGCACTTATATTGCTCCAAATTAGTGTACCTGATAATCTGTGCTGCTGTTTGTATAAAGTTGCCTACTTGATTGCCTTATAGTTAATGATCCATGCCACATATGCTTTAGCTCCCATGGAACTAATTGCTCCTTGTCATGTATACTTTCATGCCATGCGTTTCTATACCATGATTTCTTTACTGTTAATATATTTATTTGGCTCCCAAGGTGACTACTTGTTGTTTGTTGTCAACAACACTGAAATTCTACCAAGTCTGGAATATATTTTACCTGCTTTGCATGCTTGTTACATGTTCCTCCTTAAGTCTTTTGACCACAAGTGCTATGTATGAATTTTTACATACTCTAGGTTCATATATTTCTTGGTCATCTTGCTGTAGTATTATTATCTCTTTTGCTACTGTTTATAGAGTATGATTATAACAGTTTGCCAGGATACATGTTTTCCATTAAGTCTGTATTCTGAGACAGCTCTCTTGCATCCTTGCTAGATGTTTTTCCATGATTCCTTTGGGCATAAGTGTAATTTATGAACTCATGAGCATCATGTAGTCTTGTTGTTAATGTATTGCATGTCCATTTTGGAGCTTGTTTGATATTGCTTTACCTGCTGTTTAGAGAGCATGTTATTAACTGTTTGCCATGTTTTCCTGATTTCACTAAGTCCTAAATCAGTAATATAATTTAGCTCTTTGCATGGGTTATAATTATTTATTCTTGATGCTCATATACATGAAACCTTTGTGCCATGTCTTGCTGGTCATGTCTACTGTTAATACATATCACTTTTGTGCATTTTTGCAATCTGTAACATGTTGCTCCATTGCTCGTAAGTGTGTTACCTGAAGTTGGCAGATTGTGCTCATAACTTGTGATGCTTGTATCTTTTTAACCGTAACTCCGTTTGGCGTGTTCTTTATATGTAACTTGACTATAATTTCATGTACTTTGTGTTTATGCTATTGTTTGATGTTATTAACAACCTAACACATGGTTTAGGTCAGAACAGTACCAAGTTCTTAAATTTGTCGTGGAGTACTTAGTGAAAGCCATGTTTAGGTTTGTGCCTCACTTAAATTGACTAGCCTAGGTAGTTTATTTATGCTTCACCTCTTGCCATGATTGTGTGACATGCAATGCTTATGTGAGATGCCATGTTAACAACCTTTTCTCATGTTATGTAGTTAAACAACTTGAACCATTCTAAATGTGCGGTATCGTCGTGTGTGAACGATACTTGACTTAACCTATTAGTAATCGCTCTCGAAGGTACATTCGTACCGTAGTGTGTTGTCTCGTGTTGCCTTCTCGATGTTGCTTGCTGGTTATTGCTTAGTAGTAATAGGTGCTTTCTCGTCGATTGCCTTTCCAGTGTTTTCCTTCTTGTGTGCTCCCACGATTACTCTCAGAGACGATGCGAGCTTGCGATCGACTACACCTTAGGAACCCGACTTATCAACAGGCAAGGACTATACATTACTTATGATCCATTCTATTATAACCAGCGGTTTGCACGCTAGTCTATGTTAGGTTCGATGTTTTTTTTGAAGCTTTCAAACTGAGGGGTAAGACACCCCCAGCATTTTATTACCAGGAACACAATATTTACAAATGTACAACAAAAGCTTCAAAAAAGCACCTCTCAAGGTGGAAGGAAATCAATCCATCTAAGTAATTGATCCTTAAATCTAGGCTTAATTCTATAACTAAGCAGGGTTAAATCATGAATGAAGCCAACCCTCCACTTAGCAAAGGAGGGCCTGACATGCTTGAAACATTTAGCATTCCTGATCAACCAGATGTTCCACCAGGCATTAAACACCACTTCAGCGAAGAAAGGTTTATTGAAGGACTCCTTGGCGCTCTTGGCAATGTGAATCATGTCAGAACCATGGGTCCAATCAATTTGCAGATATGCCCATATTCTAGAACTGAAGTTGCACTGGAAAAAGAGATGATCTCTGGTCTCCAGGTGTTGGGTGTGGCAAAGCACACACTTAGGACCGTCCTGGATGTTCCAGTGTCGTCTGATGAGCATGTCCTTTGTAATGAGACGATCCATGATTACCAGCCAAGCGAAAACTTTGGTCTTCAAGATGCAACAGGATTTCCAAATCCAATTTAAAAGAGGATTTGCATGTATAGGATCATGCACCAACTTGTAGAACTTCTTAGCAGTGTATTGTCCTTTGCCATTCAACCTCCATGTCCAGCAGTCCTTTACTTCGACACCACTTTGATTTCGAAGGATTAGTTGCATCTTAGAGAGCTCTTGGAAAGCCTGTGCAGATAAGGGTAGATTGAAAAGCTCAGTGAGATCAACAACCTCCCTGGCCTCTTTTACAGATAAAAGAGGATCCTTGGCAAAGGAAAACAATCTTTGGAACTTCTCAGCGAGAGTGGCATTTGTGTTGGTGACCCAAAAATCACTCCACAACAAAATCGAGTCTCCAAGACCCACTTTAACCTGGGACACAGCCACAAAGCTATCCATAAACTTGGCCACATCTTTCCACCAGAATGAGCCACAGAGCTCAGTAGCATGGGGCACTCTTTCATGGTAATAGGTGTTCCATACAAGAAAGACCCAAGGCACATCCTCCTTATTGTAGAACTTATTCAGGTGCTTCATCAAAAGAGCTTGATTCTGCAGTTGCAAATTGAGGATGCCCAGACCACCCTTGTTCTTTGGTCTGCAAACAAGCTCCCAAGCAGCAAGTGACTTGATAGAATCCTGTCCATACTTACTCCAAAGACATTGTCTCTGGATCCTCTCCAATTCCTTGATGATACCAGCAGGAATGTGCAAAGAGCAAAGGAAGTAGATGGGCATGGAAGATATCACAGAGTTGAGTAGCTGAAGTTTGCCCCGTTGAGTTAAAAAGCAAGAGCTGGCAGTAAGTCTTCTCTCCATGCAGTCCACCAAAGGGAGCAAATCTACAATTTTGGGCCTGGTAGTGCCCACAGGCAACCCCAAATATGTGAAAGGAAGCTTCCCAACTTAGCAACCAAAAACATAAGCCAACTCAGCTATAGAAACCTCATCAAGATTGATAGGAATCATGGATGATTTGTTGTAGTTGATATCCAGACCAGTGGACTGAGAGAAACTTTTGAGAGCCTCCTTGAGCCTAAGAACTTGTAGTGCCTCAGCTGGCATCACCAGGATTGTGTCATCAGCATACTGGACAATTGGAAAATCAGGGTCATGGCATGGAATAGGCAAACTGAGATGCCCTTTCCTCAGCAGATCATTGACAACAGATTGCAGAAGATCAGCAGCGAGAACAAAAAGAAGAGGGGATAAAGGATCACCCTGTCTGACCCCCATTTTGCATTTAAACTGTTCTCCTGGGATGCCATTTAACAAAATAGAGGAAGACCCAGTGTCCAACAGCTGCTGCACCCAGATTCTCCATTTTAGTGGGAAACCTTTGTGCTTTAAAATTTCTAGGATGGCATCATGCTCAATAGAGTCAAAAGCTTTCTCAAAATCAATCTTGAGCAGAATCAGGGGTCTTTTGGATTGGTGGCACTGGTGCAGGTATTCTAAAGTCCAGGAAATACAGTCCTGGATAGATATCTCCTTGATGAATCCATATTGGTTTTTGTGAATGCACCTCCTGATGTCCTTCTGAAACCTATCAGCAGCCATCTTTGTGAGAAACTTAATACCCACACTGGTGAGGGAGATGGGTCTGAAGTCATTCACAGTCTCAGGAACAGGTTTTTTCGGGATAAGAGTGATGAAAGAGCCATTTAAACCTTCTAAATCAGCATGGCCACTATGGAAATCCTCATCCAACCTGTAAAAGTCAGTGCAAATTATGGACCAGCAAGATTTCAAAAATCTTCCATTAAAACCATCAGGTCCAGGTGATTATCAGGTGGCATGAACTTGATTGTATCATCCATTTCTTTCATTTCAAAAGGGGCTACCAAAGCTTCCAATCCATCCACAGGAGCAAGAGATCATTCAGATTGCAAGTCATCACAATACCTTTGGCTACTCCCATTCTATTTTTAAAAGCAGACCAAAAGGCATTAGCAAGTAGATCATGGGAGGAGCAAGTAGGTCCATCAGCTAGCTGGAGAGAGGCAATTGAATTCGTTCTATGCCTCTCAGAGTCCATTGCTTGAAAAAACTTGGAGTTCTCCTCCCCCACTTTGACATATCTCTGTATGCATCTTTTCTTCCAGTACATATGCTGCCAATGCAAGATTTTCTCCAGGTGCAACTTGAAAATTCTCCTAAAATTGGATTCAGGTACAGTCAGCTTCCTGAACTCTTCTAAACAGTCAAGTAAGAAAATGACCCTGTTGCACTTGGAGATAAGCACTTTGAAGTTTGAAAAGTTGTTCTGCCAGTGTTTGAGGGCCCTTCTAAGTCTCTTGAACTTTTCCACAATTGTAGCCACAAGATAAGCTTTAGAGCAAAAAGCATCCCAAGAAGATTTTACACAATCTAGAAAACCAGGCATCTCCACCCAAAAGTTTTCAAATCTAAATATGTTAGCTTTTGGGATGGAGGTGTTAATTGTCACCACACAAGGAACATGGTCTGAGGCAGTCTTAGCCAAAGGCATCACCTGAGTTGAGGGGTAAGATAAAATCCAATTAGCAGAGGTGAAGAACCAATCCAGCTGCTCCAATAATGGATTCTCCTGCATGTTAGACCATGTAAATCTTCTGCCTTTCAGAGGAAGCTCAAGAAGACCAAGATGACCAATTATCTCATTGAAGATGAACATGTCATTGACATCTCCACCAGGAAAATTCCTATTGTCCAAAGACCTGATGAAATTAAAATCTCCAAGAAAAAGCCAATTGGCATCAAAGGGGATAGATAGGTGGTAGAGCCAATCCACAAAAATGTCTCTCTGCTGTTTCTCACAAGGGCCATAGACATTCACCAAAGTCCAAAATTCTGCATTATGAGAGGAGGTGAAATGAATCACCATCCCAAATGTTTTTGTGTCAACCAACTTCCCATCCAAGATAGCTGAATTCCAAATGGTCAGAATTCCCCCAGAGGCTCCTCTCGAAGGAACCACAGCAAATTGATCAAATCTCCTGGGGCAAAAGGATTTAATAAAGGTGTGGTCGACAGTCTCACATTTGGTTTCCTGAAGGCAGATAACTGCACACTGACTATGCTCAATTTTCTCCCTCACTGCACTTTGTCGAGATGTTGAATTTAGGCCATGAACATTCGAACAAAGCACTTTCCAATCTCTAGTAGTTGTATAATTCATGGGAAAAAGAAGAAAAGGAAAGCAGGATAACTGTAAACATTACAGTTATCAACCAGTAGCAGGAATAGCACCACGGGCCAAAAGAAAGCTGCCTAGAAACAGTATCACAAGTGGCCAATTTAAAGGCTTGACAAACCCAGAAAATAAAATGGGAGCTAAACATCATCTTCATCCTCTTGAGGTGCAAATGATGGAGATGCCATAAGCTTCTCCCTCGTCAGTAGAGTTGGGTCGATCTGCAGGTCTGCGCTAATGGTCTGAATGACCCTGATAGGAGGGGGTGGCACCACCTGTTCCTCTTGCTGAGCTGGGCCTTGGGCTTGTCCCTCAGCCTCGTCCTCCGACACCAAGTGTATGGGGTTGGCCTTGGGCTTCTTTCTTTTTGGGGCCATAGGGAGTTCTGCCAAAGTTCTCGCCTTAAAGCCGTCCCGCTTCATTGTTCTTCTGGTGCAGTGCCTGACAGCAGTGTCAATAATGGGGGTTGCCCTCTTCCCTCGTCTTGGTGTTGTCACCTTTGTCAGTGGGGGGCTGGAGAAGGTGAGCTCCCTGGGGAGCTCCACTACAGGCATTGGAGGAGAAAACGTATGTGGCCCTGCATCATCAGCAATAAAAGTAATAGAAAGCTCCATGGAACTCTCATCAAAAGCCATGCTCCAAGATCTCTTGGAACAGATCAGAGGGAGAGCCGGGCACAAGTTCAGGCTTCTGGGGACCTGAAGAGAGAAAAGTTCAGGCATCACCCTGGAGAAGGCCCTGCTCCACTGCATCTCAGGGGGCAATTCAGGCCCTGCAACAATGTTGATCATCCCCACAAACACCTGTTGTGGGGAAAAGGGTGTGGGACATAGGGAACCAAGGCCAAAATGGGCTCCTCCTCAGCTGGCTGCTGCAGCAAATGATCCTCATCATCTGGAATGTTGACAACTTACAAAACCGGTTGCTCCACCGATTCAGAGAGGTCGGGATGGTCCAGCACCATGGATTGCTGGTCTTGATCAGGGGCATCCTGTTGGTCCTGTTGCTCCGGCTGTTGGTCTGCAGCTTCGCCCCAGACTGCATTTCCCCAACCCGGAGGGTCATTGGGGGCTGGAACATTGTCAGGTGTTGGTGCAGGGACGTTGTTCCAGCCAATAGTCGGATATTGGGGAAGCACCCATGGGATGTTATCTGGAACAAGCTCCCCAGGTAGAGGATGAGGATTGCCATTGAGCGGCATGGGATCCTCATCCTGCGGCATTTGATTTGCCCAGTCTTCTCCCAAAATGTAGCAGGCAGCCGTCCAGTTAACCTTGTTTCCTCCCCATTCAGCGTAATCACCGAAGACCACATCCCTTGGAACAAGCTCAGTGGAAGGGAAAGACGCATGCACAATCGAGCGCACCAAATATGGATCTTCAGAGTTCCAAGAATGAAATTTACCAAAAGTATTGATGGCCTCTGACAGATTCTTGGTGTTGCGGTAGTCAAGAGGTACTCCAATCAGCATGAGCCATCCCGTACGGAACTCATCCGCACCACGGAAGCCTTCACCTTGGTCGTGGTTGTAGAAACGCACGAATCTATCACCGCAAAGATCGAAGGGAGGATGCTGTGTGAGAGTGTACCTAATAGCCGCATCCCGAACTTGGAAAATCCCCACTCCCAGAAACCATGGCGGCACCGAGCGCACCATGACGTCGCGGGCCTGGAGGAAATTCGCCACGTCCTCACGGTCTGGCCCCAAAGCTTCAGGAAGTGGTGGTGGCATGATCTCTGCCACCATGAAGTCCTCGTGGCGCGGCTCTGGCCTCGCACCCGCAGTGACAAAGGTGCGCGGCAGGCGATTGGTCCCTCCATCCACGATTTTGTGGCCAGCGGGGAGATAGCGATGGGGGTCGAGCTCATAAACCTCCATGGATGCCGAGCTTGGGATGTAGCGAGAGCAAGGTGGAGCGGCGGGATTGATTGGAGGCGGCGAAGCGCAAGCGGCAGGTGGGGTTTTCTCCTCAGAGACGCTTGGGAAGGGGAGGGAGGTGGCGCGAGTCCCAATATTAGAGGAAGAATCTGGTGTGTACTCAATGGGATGTTGTGTGTGAATCGGCCTCCAGACGCGTCCCTCTCTACGTGCAATCGCATCGCAGTCCCGTCTACGGTGGCCCACGCGGTTGCATGCCATGCAGAGCCGTTTTGACGGGAAAGACGATGACAAGTGGCCCTGAATTTTGCAGATAGAGCAGGTCATGATCCGGGCCACCATGTCATCCACCATAGCTTTGAACGCATCCGTAGTAGGCACGCCCTGCATGGTAGAGGAGGAAACCTGCACCGTATCTTTTTGTTTCTCCTGTAGGGCAACTCCAGATATGGATACGTGTTGTTTGCCCACGAGAGGCGAGGCAAAATGGTTTAAAGATGGCAGGAGTGTCCGTTGCACCTTATCAGGTAAAGAATCCTAATCACATGCGGAAGATCCGGGTTCGGCCATGGAAAGCGGAACTGTTCCAAATTGAATCACCGGCTTTGCCAACGTCTGGTGAACAACCAGTGGCGGCGACGGCGGAGGACATTCGTCCGGGAGTAGATCATAACCAGCTTCAACCAAATCTTTACGAGCTTCTGGATGAACACGCAAATTATAGCTCTTGCAGGCCTCATAGTCAATTATAGTAGCAAAACATAGGGTTTTGGACTTAGATGGCCCAACTTTCATCACCGACTTTTCTGGATCCGCCCATAATGCATTCATCCCCACCTGAGCACGTTTCTTGGATGGACTAACCAGTGTCCATTCCTCCTTGCATTGTTTCTACCAGAGCTTGAACTCATAGATCCATTGAGGCCCTCCATAATTGCAAAGATAAAAATAACAAATAAACTTTGGAGAGACAAACTTCCTGCGCTTGGTAAGCAGAAAACCAACATGCTTGTTAGCAACCGTGAAAGTGAAAACACGATCACGTAGTGAAGAAACCTAGAGTGCATCACATCGACCACCCGTCATGGACTCGAGAGAACCGCCGCAGAATCTTCATCCAGCTTGAAAGATGTGCGGCCAAAGGCCACCACCATGGTGAAATGGCCCGAATGCACGGTGGGATGCACCGTAGAGAAAAAACTGCGTCGAAACTCCTCAGAGAACTCCTTCCCAGGAGCTAGATCCAAACCCATCTAGAGGGCTGCATAGACCGCCATGAGATGGCTACCAATGCAAAGAGGAGGAGACGCCGGAGACGATGATCGGAGCCAAAAGTTTAGGTTCGAGTTTTGATCCTACCACATGTTTACAGCCTCTCTTAAACCGATACAGCCATGTCCCCTCCCAGCAAAGCATGTACTGCTATGTTACTATTGCTCGTTGCTCATCCCCTGCTTAGTATGGATGCTTAGGATGCTACGAATGTTACCTCCTGTTACTCCTTGGATTGGGCTATCACATTATTATATTGTTTTGTATGATATGATTATTATAATGTTGACTATATTCGACGAAGGATGGAAGGTCTAGGCTATCCCGCGTCGATGCTTTGTTCCATTCGAGTCACATATGATCCGAGTTCTGGGTATTTTTTCTAAGACTGAGTGTGCCTAACCGCGTGTGGGATTTCATGGGGTCCCCTTTTCTTACCTACCTACCTTCAAAAATTTCTACTGGTGGCCCAAGCTGATTTATCATTTTCAAACCATGCATGTGTCTGTCAAGTCTCTCCTAGAAGATATTATTTAAAACAACTTGGGTCAGCGGAGATATGGTTTCTCCTGTTGTTCCACCCCAGGGAGCTAGGGGGCTTCCCACATGGTTTGGGTAGCTAACCCGGCCTCATCCAGACGGTAGAGGACAATTCGAGAGCGCGGACAGCTTTTGAGATGGATGTTGACTCACCAGGGGCCACCCAGATTTGTTCCTTGTTAGTTAGAGGGATTATGACGTCCTGATCTCTCGGAACAACTCTTCTATGAGTTTCTTTAACTGGCCCGACTGAGAGAGCTTAGTGTGCGTGCGGAGCCTTGTAATGGGAAGTTGGTACACCCCTGTAGGGTTAAATCTTTTCGAGAAGCCGTGTCCACGGTTATGGACGACTTTGAACCTACGTCATGTTCATAGATAACATCAACTGAATCATAATTAAAACTTGATCAACATATGTGTGCCTTGACTGCTTCTTCTTCATCAGGTGATGAAGGGGAGGACAAGAATAGGATAGGTGTTATGTTTGCGTAAGTAGCTGATAGTAGGATTGTTGGAGGCGATTCCTCATCGAATGCTTGGCTTCTTATCTTACTCTCTAGATAGTTAGCCACTCCATAAATGCTAGTGCGGCAGCAATCTCACCACCTACCCCATCCTTACCGTGAACTACTAGTTATCCTAGAATGTCGGGTGATGAAGTCCTTGTTGGGTTAGTTGACCACTACAGTTGGATGCTGAGTACTTCTGTACTCATGTGTCAGAACCCTCTGTTAGGTATGTGCTAGGGTTAGTTAGTACCTTTGCATCATGTCAAAATTTCAAAAAGAAAGCTTGGAAATCAAATTCAAAATCAAAATGGGAGAAGGAATACCCCCCCAGATGAAATAATTCAAAAGGCCAAATAAAAATATTTTTCAAAAATTCATGTTAGAGTTTTGAAAAGTCTTATAATTGAGTGTGATCACATATCAAGTGATGTGGGACCCACCCCATGCTCATAGATTTTTCAAATATTCAAACAGTACTTTGGAATTAAAGAAATCCCCCTATTTGATTTAAAATTCAAATCATTTGAATTTTAAAAATGTTGAAAGTTTATGAGTGGCTAGTCTATATTATTATGAGGCCATATAAAAGTTTTCAGCATTTAATAAAATGTTTAGCTATTTTATTTAGCCAAACAGAACAAAGATCAGAAGAGAAAACAGAAGGAAAAAGAAAAACAGAAAGTAGCCCACTTACCTGGGCCACCCCGGCCCAACTTACCGTTTCAGCAGCCGAGCCCGCAGCCTCCCCTTGTCGTCTTCCCCGGCGCGGCAAGCAGCTCGCTGGAGCGCATGCCGACGCCGGCGAGCACCTGCTAGCCTGCCTGGCGTCTCCCGAGCCTTCTAAACACGTCCTGGAGACGCCCTGGAGCCATCCTAATCCATTCCCCCCCTCCTCATCGTCTTCCTCCTCCTCCTGCGCCCGATCCGTCGGCACCCGTGAAGAACGCCAGAGTGCGCCGCCGCACCTGCGTGGCCAGCGAGCCTGTCGAGCGCCATCACCGTGTCCATCCTCCTCCTCGTCGTCGACTACGTCTCCCAGTGCAAAGAATCGAACTTGGATCCCTCCTAGCCGCCGGAATCGAGCTCGAGCTGTCGCCGGACCCGAAGGACGCCTTTGTCGATTTCGTCACCGTCGAGCCCTCCCAGCTCAAGCCGCCACCTCCGTCGAGTTCCTGGTGAGCAGGCGGTCCAAACCCCTCTCTTCCCGCCCCTTATCGTTGTCTCCTTGTCGATCTGCCATGGAAGCCGGAGTACCTCGCCGCCCCGGTCGTCGTCGTCGAGCAACCGCAAAGCAGTCGGCCCTGTCACCTTGTCCGTTGTCACCGCAGCACTCCTCCGGTTCGATCCAGCCCAAAGCCGCCCCAAATGGTGCCCCGTAGACGAGTTCACCTCGAGCCCGTGCCACGGCCGCCGCTAGGGCTTGAAGCCGGCGACGCTCCGGTGAGCTCCAGCCCCTCTGGCTGGCTCCATTCGACGCGGCGCTCTTCCAGCTTCCGTTTGATGCCACTGGCGCGTCAAACGCGTGCCCAGAGCACGTTGCCGTGCCGCGCCGCCGTGGCCAGGACACCGGCGTTTAGCCGCCGGCAGGTCTGACGTGGCCAGGGTTAAGTTAACCCCTAATGACCCCCTAGTGAGACTGACAGTGGGCACAATCCCTCTAATTAAACACGGCTTATTTTAAATAAAACGGGGTTAACCCCTGAGACACTGACAAGGCTGGCCCACTGGTCAGAGCACCCCCCCCCCACACGTCACTGTGACGTCATGCCTACGCAGTAATGAATTTCCAGAGATTTTTGAATTAAAAATAATTCCAGAAATTCCAGAAAATACCCCAAACTTTGGAAATTCATAGAAAATTCATATTAACTCCAAATTGGACAAATAATATATGAAAAATGATCAGGAGAAGATTATCTTTCCAAATATGCAACTTTCAACTCTGTTTGAGTTGAATTTAAAATGTGATCAGTAGCATTTGCTATTTGATTTAAATGGAATTAAATCAAATTCAATTCAAATATTTTTGCAACTTGAACCATGGCAATATGCTACATTTCACTTACACATCAGAGGCATATCATACACATTTTAAGATGATTCAAAATGATCAAACTATATCACATATAACTTGGTTAATGTTGAATTCAAATGTGGAGTTTGAATTTGCATTTTAAATGCAATATATTCCACTTAAATGGAATTGCCTCACACATCAAAACTTGTACTTCAAGCATTAACATTCAATCATGTGCTTGAGCATTGCATTCATATTGATTGCTACTTCATGCTTTGTTTGTCGAGTAGAGGTGGAACCGGAGCAAGAGGTCACCCCCTTCGCTGAAGATCCAGAGCCCGAACCTCGTCAGCAAGGCAAGCAAAACCCCATTGTTCATGTCGATAAAATCCCACTTCCCTCTCATGTCTCGCTTATGCATTGTTTAGGATGATCACCATGCTTCGTTTCTACCGCATAGATGAACCCATTCCTTTGCATGACCTATCATTTTGTCACAGTAGTAAGCAAACCACAATCCTAGCAACTGTAGGAGTTGTTTGATATCATGTGGCCCCTGCAAATGTTATCGCTTATTGCATGCTTAGTATGATACCATGTTGTTACTGTGATGTGAGTCGGGATGGTAGTGATCATGTTGATGATGGTAGAAAAGTGTTGGTGAATCGACCCTAATACAAGGTGAACGATGAGAGGCTGTGTAGGAGTACACGGTGGGTTGTCTCGTTGAACACCGCCCTAAGTCCGAGTTCTTGTGTGGTGATCCAAGATGAAGAGTACAACCACACATTGGGCTCACTGACCCCTCTCAACCTATTAACTCATCCCTTTCGATGTCCAGATGTCGCAGTAGTTCGGAGTTCTGGTAGGCTTGTGGCCTGGATGCTAAGTGAGAGAACGGCTCAACCGAGACCGGCTTACGCACCACGCACACATCGCTTGGGTCCACTTCGGTAAACCGGCCGGGTTCACGATAGTGGTAGCCAACCCAAGTAGGCGGCTTTCTTGGACTAGATAGGCTATGAGGTAACAGTTGTGGTGAGCATCCTCGCTGGCACCCCTTGAATGGTGTCGAGATCAAAGGCGGTAAATGATGGTCATGTGTGTGTAGCGGTACACCCTTGCAAGGTTAACAAAACTATTCGAATAGCCGCGTCCGCGGTTATGGACTACTTGGAAAGCTTAGCTTGATTATTAGATAACTTGAACCGGATACTTCTAAAACACACCAAGATAAGTGTGAGTGCTATGGCGTGCTTTCTCGTGGGGAAGTCGAGGAAGGTACCATAGTGGTGTATTGGTTGGTGAAAGTAGTGGACTCGTGTACGCTTCTTACCTCAAAGTCTGGTACTCGTAGTTCAGGATTAGCCAAGTCAAAGCTGGCATTTCTGCAAGTGAAACCCCACCTCCCTTTACCTTGATACATGTGCATGAGTAGTATAGTTCCTATGTAAGTCTTGCTGAGTACGCCTTTGTACTCACGTTTGCTTAATCTATGTTTTAGATGATGCCACTGACCCCGAAGGTGGCTTCTTCATCGAGCTGGACGACTGAAGTTAAGCTAGTCTAGTCCCAGTCAGCAGACTGGTTCCCTCGTGGAGGGCTTTATGTTGAATAAGGCTTCTTAAGCCAATTTGTTAAACTTGTCTGTACTCAGACATAATTTTCTTCCGCTTTATGTTCTAATGTTGGATCACATGTATGTGATCTCTGTGTGTACTCTATAAGAGTTATAAATAAAATGTACACTTTGTAGAGAATTGCAATGGTACCTGCTGTTCATACAAGGCATGTGTACTGCGTGTATGTTTATAACATGCATGTCTTTGTATGGGTTTTCGAGACCTTAGTTGTGTTCTGGCTGGCGGTCTTTCATACACCAAGTGGCCCTTAGATGTGCGCAGCTTGGGGCATCGCGATGCGATTGTCCGAGACTCCGTCTCGTGCACACTTTGTGGTATGATCGAGCCCGCCCTAGACCCCGACTAAGTGATCGGGCTGGAGTAGGTCTATGTAAGAGTTTTGAGATAGTCGATAGTATGGTTGAGGCGACTTGTCTTTGAATATGGGAGTTCACCACCCATATCATTAGACTTGTGTGCGGACGATAAGGACCCATCACAGTTGATCATCCGGCCTGGATGGGATGCCCCTCACGTACGATGCTTTCCGAGAATGTTCAGTGCTTGGCCTTGTCTGCTTAGACAAGTGGGTGCGGTTCTCCGCTCTCCATATGACTATGTCTTAACTGTACTTGCATACGCAAACCCCGGGTCCCGACAGACTTGGTATCAGAGCAGGACTGACTGTAGGACTAGTAGCCTTGGCCGAAGTTGAGTCTAGCTTGCTATAGTTATATAGTTACTCTGGGTATATATGGGAACAACGTAAGGCTTCATTTTTCTCCTTACCCCCTTCGTTCTGAGTTCTGAGTCACCCTCATCTTGTTCTACGGGAAGATAGGACTAGGCTCTCCTCTGTCTGTTTAGCACATCTCGTTGATTGCTTCCTTATAGCCATAGGAAAGTTGTGTCAGGTTTTCCTAGCATGGTTGTAATGCTGATTTCTTACATCGTATTATGTAAGTGTTGTTTTTCATGATTGAAAGAAATTGTCATTTCTTACAATTACAGCCGTTATGATGTCCGAGTCATTCCAGGTTTATTTCATAATCTGATGCATTTGCAAACTCCTTTCTGTTTCAGATGGCAGATCTTCCCCCTCGGCAGATTGTTCGTTTGACCAGGTGCCTCGGTGTGCGTGGCCACCCCGCCACGTTGATCGAGATGATGTCCTATGTGGGATATCGATGGTACCCTGAGTACACCATCGAGGAGGAGTTCCACGACTTCAACCAGACGCAGTTCCACTGCATTGTCCGGATCTACCCGCACCACGTTGGAGTCACCCAGCCTATCCACTTTGGACATGGCATCGGCGTTACCGAGAACATGGCTGTGCAGGATGCTGCATACTCATGTATTACACTGCTGAGAGAGGAGCACACCCTGCTGAGAGAGACTTCTTTCCGCTATATCCCTGCTGCACTTCCAGGAGAAGAGGGATATTACACCGGACTCTACTCAGGTCACTCTGCAGAGGATCCAGCACTCCAGGTGACTGCTAGGTTTGCTAGTGACAGAGATCGTGATGCACGTGCTCTCCGTTTTGAGCTCCACGCTACTCGTGTTCGTCTGTACCGAGCACTGACGCTCTTGGCACCCTTTGTGAGCGTGGGATCAGTGGAGTACGATGCGATCTATCCAGTGAGGACCCAGATGCCTTCTCGAGTTGCTTGGCCCGAGATTGGAGGAATTTTTCCACCTCGTGGTCCTTTGCTTCCACCCTACACTGGACCTAGGCCCCATCCTTGCCCAAATGGATATCAGGGTCCACAAGCCTCCGTGTTTTCCGATGGTCACCTCCAGCTACCGGGATATGCGGGTAACTTTTACGAGGATTACTATGGAGATGGAGATGAGTGAGACCGCCTGTGGTCTTACTTAGTGAGGATGTAGTAGTATCCTAGTATATTGTAAGCAAGGTGTCTAAGTTCCAAAGGATTAGATAAATAATGTATAGGAAGTCAGAGTGCCTCTGAAGGATGTATCATCTTCAGCACGTTTGTATTAGCTTGGTGCTTGTACTAAAACGATGTATGGTTTGTATGACAGCTTGTGAATATATGGCTTGTATGCTTTATCACCATGTTGTCAAGATGATTACTTTCTTTGCTCTGTAATCCTTCCAGTACTTCAATACCTTGATTAGACTCTTCAATCAACTCTATTTGACTTTGGATTTTTCACCTTCAGGATGTCTCAAGGTACACGTGGCCAGATTGGTCGTAACCAAGGTCGTGGGAACGACCAGGAGGAAGGCAACCTTCCACCCCCACCCACGATGGCCCAAGTTCTGATGGAGGTCGAGAGGAACCGCCGTGACTCTCACCACCTGCTGGAAGTCATCGCACGCAACACCACTCAGCAGCGCAATGAGCTGGTGTCTCTGAACGACTTCATCCGGCTTCATCCCCCGGTTTTCAGTTACTCCACCGAGCCCCTTGACGCCGATGACTGGCTTCGCAGCATCGAGAGGAAGCTCCAAGCCGGCCATGTTGCAGATGGCGACAAGGTCAATTATGCCACCTATCACCTTGAAGGTGCAGCAAGCTCTTGGTGGGAGAATTTTCTGAATATGCGCCCCGTTGGACCACCTGCATCTTGGGAGGAGTTTTGCACGTCCTTCCGCGAGCACCACATCCCCAAGGGTCTCATGGACCGCAAGCGTGAGGAGTTCTGTAACCTCACTCAAGGCAGAAGGACCGTGGACGAGTTTAGTCGTGAGTTCAACCGACTTGCTCGTTATGCAACTGAAGAAGTCTCCACCGACTCCAAGAAACAAGAGAGGTTCCGTCGTGGCCTCAACAGTGGACTCCGTCGCGAGCTCAACCTTCATGACTTTGCCACATTCCAGGTCCTTGTCAACAAAGCCATCAAGGCAGAGGACATGAACACCCCCAACGACTTTCGCAAACACCCTAGAGATGATAGTTCATCTAGTTCTGGCTCCCAGAAGCGCAAGATCTGGATTCCAAATAGCATGTTCCGCCAGAACAACCCACCGAGGCCATCCTATGTGACGCCTCGTCCACCCACCCAGTTCCACCCAGCTCCACCAAACCACCCAGCTCCACGCACTGTTTTCGGAGCTTGCTACAAGTGTGGTCAGGCAGGCCACTACTCTCGCGAGTGCCCCCAGAACCAGGTCCAGAACCAAAATGCTCCACCACGTGCCGGAGGCAACAACAATAGTCGTGGCAAGCCACCCCAGAAGGTTTTCACCGCCAAACCCGCTCCTCCCGCCACTCGTGGACGTCTGAACCAGGTTGTCGCTGAAGAGACTGACGACACCACTGACGTCATTCTTGGTACGCTCCCAGTCAATTTTGTTCCTACTTCCGTTCTTTTCGACCCAGGAGCATCTCATTCATTCATGTCGGAAAGTTATGCACTTCGTCATGAGTTACCCTTTGTTGAATTGTCCACCCCGATGGTTATTCAAACTCCAGGGTCAAGATGGCAAACTAATAGAGTGAGCCATGGTAATCAAATTGCAATTGAGGGTTTAGTATTCCTTGCTTCACTCATAGCCCTCAAGTCTTCAGACATTGATGTCATCCTTGGCATGGATTGGCTATCAAGACAGAATGCCTATCTGGATTGCAAAGGCAAATCCGTGAAACTCACCCACCCTTCAGGCACAACCGTTAACTATACCTCACCCAGAACAAGAACCCAAGTGCATTCTTTGAATGTACTTCCCCTTCCCGAACTTGAAGATATTCCGGTGGTTCGTGACTTCCCGGATGTCTTTCCTGAAGAACTGCCGGGCATGCCACCCGACAGGTGTGTAGAATTTATAGTGGATCTTGTTCCAGGAACCGCACCAATTTCCAAACGCCCATATAAAATGGCCCCACATGAGTTAGCTGACCTAAAAACCCAACTTGATGCTTCGTTGGCAAAAGGCATCATCCGCCCTAGCTCATCGCCATGGGGTTGCCCCGTTCTGTTCGTAAAGAAGAAAGATGGAACAGAAAGGATGTGCGTAGATTATCGCCCGCTAAATTTAGCGACGATAAAGAACAAATACCCACTGCCCAGGTTCAATGATCTTTATGATCAACTTGCAGGATCCTCCGTCTTCTCCAAGATGGATTTGAGATTAGGTTATCATCAGATCAGAATCCGAAACGAGGACATTCCTAAAACGGCTTTTACTACTCGTTATGATCTTTACGAGTATACCGTCATGTCCTTTGGTTTAACCAATGCCCCCGCCACATTCTCACGATTGATGAATTCGATCTTCATGGAGTACCTAGATAAATTTGTTGTAGTTTATCTTGATGATATTCTCATCTACTCGAAGAACGAAGGAGATCATGCCGAACACTTAAGGCTGGTATTGATGAAACTTAGAGAGCATCGCCTGTACGCTAAATTCTCCAAGTGTGAATTCTGGCTACCAGACGTGACCTACTTAGGCCACGTGATTTCTGCAAAAGGCATTGCTGTGAATTCCGAGAGAGTTCAGGCCGTCCTTGACTGGACTCCACCTGAATCGGTTAAGCAAGTTAGAAGTTTTCTTGGCCTAGCCAGCTATTGTCGTCGCTTCGTCGAGAACTTTTCTAAAGTTGCAAAGCCTCTAACTGAACTCCTCAAGAAAGATAAGAAATTCTTATGGACTCCCAAGTGCGAGGAAAGCTTTCAAGAGCTAAAAAGAAGATTGACTTCCGCACCCGTACTTGCACCTCCAGACACCAAAAGGGATTTCGAGATCTATTGTGACGCATCACGGCAAGGGTTAGGATGCATACTTCTGCAAGATCGACATGTGGTAGCTTATGCTTCACGCCAGTTGCGGCCACATGAAGAGAACTATCCTACCCATGACCTTGAACTCGCTGCTGTAGTTCATGCCCTAACAACTTGGCGACATTACCTCCTTGGCAATCGTTGTGAGATTTATTCCGACCACCAAAGCCTCAAATATATTTTCACCCAGCCAGATCTTAATCTCAGGCAAAGACGCTGGATTGAGTTGATAAAATATTACGACGTAGCAATTTCTTACACCCCAGGCAAGGCCAATGTCATGGCTGATGCACTAAATCGTAAGTCGTACTGTAACAACCTCATGTTACAGCAGTATCAACCACTTCTTCATGAGGACTTTCGCAAGGTCAACCTTGAAATTGTTCCTCATGGCTATCTTTCTACCTTGGTGGCGAAACCAACTCTTGAGGATCAAATTATAGTTGCCCAAAGGCGTGCACGAGGTGTTCGCCGGATCAAGGAGAACATTGTTAGCGGAGTTGCTAAATGTTTCTCCACAGATAGGAAAGGAACGGTATTCTTTGAAAATCGTTTAGTACTACCTAAGAATAAGGAACTAAGGCAACTCATCCTCAAGGAAGCCCATGACACACCCCTCTCAATTCATCCCGGTAGCACGAAAATGTACCGAGATCTACGCCAGAGATTTTGGTGGACTAGGATGAAGAGAGACATTGCTCAGTTTGTTGCCGAATGTGATGTTTGTCGTCGCATTAAGGCTGAACATCAAAGACCTGCTGGTACACTTCAACCTTTGTCTATTCCCGAGTGGAAATGGGACAAAGTCGGTATGGATTTCATCACCGGCTTTCCAAGAACCCAGAAAGGAAACAATGCCATCTTCGTTGTCATAGATAGGCTTTCCAAAGTTGCTCACTTCCTTCCGGTTCGCGAGTCTATAACTGCTAGCCAGTTAGCGGACTTGTACATCTCCAGAATTGTATCCCTTCACGGTGTTCCTTTGGAAATCAATTCTGATCGTGGTAGCCTTTTCACCTCTAGATTTTGGGGAAGCTTCCAACGTGCTTTGGGAACTCATCTCTCCTTTAGTACGGCTTTCCATCCTCAGTCTAGCGGTCAAGTCGAAAGGGTTAACCAAATTCTTGAAGACATGCTCAGAGCTTGTGTTATCTCATTCGGAAAGAATTGGGAGAATTCTCTTCCATATGCCGAATTTGCTTATAACAATAGTTTTCAATCTAGTCTGAACATGGCTCCTTTTGAACTCCTGTATGCACGACGATGTCGAACACCACTAAACTGGTCTGAAACCGGTGAAAGACAATTCTTTGGACCGGATATGATCAAGGAAGCAGAAGATCAAGTTCGCATTGTTTGTGATCAATTGAAAGCAGCCCAGTCTCGTCAGAAAAGCTACTATGATCGTCATCATAGACAAGAAAGCTACAATCTGGATGAGAAGGCTTACCTTCGGGTTACTCCTCTGAAGGGAACCCAACGTTTCGGTATCAAAGGCAAGTTGGCCCCACGTTACATCGGACCTTTCCGCATTATTGCCAAACGTGGAGAAGTTGCCTACCAACTTGAACTACCCCCGCACCTCTCCCGAGTACACGATGTATTCCATGTGTCCCAACTCAGGCATTGCTTCAAGGACCCCATCCGCGAAGTCGACCATGAAACGCTTGATCTCCAAGATGACCTTTCTTATCGAGAATACCCCGTTCGTATTCTTGATTCCGCAGAGCGTGTCACTCGTCGTCAGAAGATTAGGTTTCTGAAAGTGCAATGGTCACACCACTCTGAAAGAGAAGCCACGTGGGAGAGAGAAGACCGTCTCAGTGCCGAGTACCCCACCTTCCTCCCGCAGACTTCTGAATCTCGGGACGAGATTCTTTTGAGTGGGGGAGAGTTGTCAGAACCCTCTGTTAGGTATGTGCTAGGGTTAGTTAGTACCTTTGCATCATGTCAAAATTTCAAAAAGAAAGCTTGGAAATCAAATTCAAAATCAAAATGGGAGAAGGAACACCCCCAGATGAATTAATTCAAAAAGCCAGATAAAAATATTTTCCAAAAATTCATGTTAGAGTTTTGAAAAGTCTTATAAATGAGTGTGATCACATATCAAGTGATGTGGGACCCACCCCATGCTCATAGATTTTTCAAATATTCAAACAGTACTTTGGAATTAAAGAAATCCCCCTATTTGATTTAAAATTCAAATCATTTGAATTTTAAAAATGTTGAAAGTTTATGAGTGGCTAGTCTATATTATTATGAGGCCATATAAAAGTTTTCAGCATTTAATAAAATGTTTAGCTATTTTATTTAGCCAAACAGAACAAAGATCAGAAGAGAAAACAGAATGAAAAAGAAAAACAGAAAGTAGCCCACTTACCTGGGCCACCCCGGCCCAACTTACCGTTTCAGCAGCCCAGCCCGCAGCCTCCCCTCATCGTCTTCCCCGGCGCGGCAAGCAGCTCGCTGGAGCGCATGCCGACGCCGGCGAGCACCTGCTAGCCTTCCTGGCGTCTCCCGAGCCTTCTAGACACGTCCTGGAGACGCCCTGGAGCCATCCTAATCCATTCCCCCCCTCCTCATCGTCTTCCTCCTCCTCCTGCGCCCGATCCGTCGGCACCCGTGAAGAACGCCGGAGTGCGCCGCCGCACCTGCGTGGCCAGCGAGCCTGTCGAGCGCCATCACCGTGTCAATCCTCCTCCTCCTCGTCGACTACGTCTCCCAGTGCAAAGAATCGAACTTGGATCCCTCCTAGCCGCCGGAATCGAGCTCGAGCTGTCGCCGGACCCGAAGGACGCCTTTGTCGATTTCGTCACCGTCGAGCCCTCCCAGCTCAAGCCGCCACCTCCGTCGAGTTCCTGGTGAGCAGGCGGTCCAAACCCCTCTCTTCCCGCCCCTTATCGTTGTCTCCTTGTCGATCTGCCATGGAAGCCGGAGTACCTCGCCGCCCCGGTCGTCGTCGTCGAGCAACCGCAAAGCAGTCGGCCCTGTCACCTTGTCCGTTGTCACCGCAGCACTCCTCCGGTTCGATCCAGCCCAAAGCCGCCCCAAATGGTGCCCCGTAGACGAGTTCACCTCGAGCCCGTGCCACGGCCGCCGCTAGGGCTTGAAGCCGGCGACGCTCCGGTGAGCTCCAGCCCCTCTGGCTGGCTCCATTCGACGCGGCGCTCTTCCAGCTTCCGTTTGATGCCACTGGCGCGTCAAACGCGTGCCCAGAGCACGTTGCCGTGCCGCGCCGCCGTGGCCAGGCCACCGGCGTTTAGCCGCCGGCAGGTCCGACGTGGCCAGGGTTAAGTTAACCCCTAATGACCCCCTAGTGAGACTGACAGTGGGCACAATCCCTCTAATTAAACACGGTTTATTTTAAATAAAACGGGGTTAACCCCTGAGACACTGACAAGGCTGGCCCACTGGTCAGAGCACCCCCCCCCACGTCACTGTGACGTCATGCCTACGCAGTAATGAATTTCCAGAGATTTTTTAATTAAAAATAATTCCAGAAATTCCAGAAAATACCCCAAACTTTGGAAATTCATAGAAAATTCATATTAATTCCAAATTGGACAAATAATATATGAAAAATGATCAGGAGAAGATTATCTTTCCAAATATGCAACTTTCAACTCTGTTTGAGTTGAATTTAAAATGTGATCAGTAGCATTTGCTATTTGATTTAAATGGAATTAAATCAAATTCAATTCAAATATTTTTGCAACTTGAACCATGGCAATATGCTACATTTCACTTACACATCAGAGGCATATCATACACATTTGAAGATGATTCAAAATGATCAAACTATATCACATATAACTTGGTTAATGTTGAATTCAAATGTGGAGTTTGAATTTGCATTTTAAATGCAATATATTCCACTTAAATGGAATTGCCTCACACATCAAAACTTGTACTTCAAGCATTAACATTCAATCATGTGCTTGAGCATTGCATTCATATTGATTTCTACTTCATGCTTTGTTTGTCGAGTAGAGGTGGAACCGGAGCAAGAGGTCACCCCCTTCGCTGAAGATCCAGAGCCCGAACCTCGTCAGCAAGGCAAGCAAAACCCCATTGTTCATGTCGATAAAATCCCACTTCCCTCTCATGTCTCGCTTATGCATTGTTTAGGATGATCACCATGCTTCGTTTCTACCGCATAGATGAACCCATTCCTTTGCATGACCTATCATTTTGTCACAGTAGTAAGCAAACCACAATCCTAGCAACTGTAGGAGTTGTTTGATATCATGTGGCCCCTGCAAATGTTATCGCTTATTGCATGCTTAGTATGATACCATGTTGTTACTGTGATGTGAGTCGGGATGGTAGTGATCATGTTGATGATGGTAGAAAAGTGTTGGTGAATCGACCCTAATACAAGGTGAACGATGAGAGGCTGTGTAGGAGTACACGGTGGGTTGTCTCGTTGAACACCGCCCTAAGTCCGAGTTCTTGTGTGGTGATCCAAGATGAAGAGTACAACCACACATTGGGCTCACTGACCCCTCTCAACCTATTAACTCATCCCTTTCGATGTCCAGATGTCGCAGTAGTTCGGAGTTCTGGTAGGCTTGTGGCCTGGATGCTAAGTGAGAGAACGGCTCAACCGAGACCGGCTTACGCACCACGCACACATCGCTTGGGTCCACTTCGGTAAACCGGCCGGGTTCACGATAGTGGTAGCCAACCCAAGTAGGCGGCTTTCTTGGACTAGATAGGCTATGAGGTAACAGTTGTGGTGAGCATCCTCGCTGGCACCCCTTGAATGGTGTCGAGATCAAAGGCGGTAAATGATGGTCATGTGTGTGTAGCGGTACACCCTTGCAAGGTTAACAAAACTATTCGAATAGCCGCGTCCGCGGTTATGGACTACTTGGAAAGCTTAGCTTGATTATTAGATAACTTGAACTGGATACTTCTAAAACACACCAAGATAAGTGTGATTGCTATGGCGTGCTTTCTCGTGGGGAAGTCGAGGAAGGTACCATAGTGGTGTATTGGTTGGTGAAAGTAGTGGACTCGTGTACGCTTCTTACCTCAAAGTCTGGTACTCGTAGTTCAGGATTAGCCAAGTCAAAGCTGGCATTTCTGCAAGTGAAACCCCACCTCCCTTTACCTTGATACATGTGCATGAGTAGTATAGTTCCTATGTAAGTCTTGCTGAGTACGCCTTTGTACTCACGTTTGCTTAATCTATGTTTTAGATGATGCCACTAACCCCGAAGGTGGCTTCTTCATCGAGCTGGACGACTGAAGTTAAGCTAGTCTAGTCCCAGTCAGCAGACTGGTTCCCTCGTGGAGGGCTTTATGTTGAATAAGGCTTCTTAAGCCAATTTGTTAAACTTGTCTGTACTCAGACATAATTTGCTTCCTCTTTATGTTGTAATGTTGGATCACATGTATGTGATCTCTATGTGTACTCTATAAGAGTTATAAATAAAATGTACACTTTGTAGAGAATTGCAATGGTACCTGCTGTTCATACAAGGCATGTGTACTGCGTGTATGTTTATAACATGCATGTCTTTGTATGGGTTTTCGAGACCTTAGTTGTGTTCTGGCTGGCGGTCTTTCATACACCAAGTGGCCCTTAGATGTGCGCAGCTTGGGGCATCGCGATGCGATTGTCCGAGACTCCGTCTTGTGTACACTTTGTGGTATGATCGAGCCCGCCCTAGACCCCGACTAAGTGATCGGGCTGGAGTAGGTCTATGTAAGAGTTTTGAGATAGTCGATAGTATGGTTGAGGCGACTTGTCTTTGAATATGGGAGTTCACCACCCATATCATTAGACTTGTGTGCGGACGATGAGGACCCATCACAGTTGATCATCCGGCCTGGATGGGATGCCCCTCACGTACGATGCTTTCCGAGAATGTTCAGTGCTTGGCCTTGTCTGCTTAGACAAGTGGGTGCGGTTCTCCGCTCTCCATATGACTATGTCTTAACTGTACTTGCATACGCAAACCCCGGGTCCCGACATCATGATACTACCCCAAACTCTTTTTCAGGGGTCTTGATCGACAACAGGTATGGTGATTGACATTTCACGTGGAGACTCGACGATGACTAGTTAGGCTGATCTCAGCGGAGAGCCTGGACCCGTGTGGTTATGGGGATCGATGTGTTTTACCATCGCCACTAGGCATTTGATTGTAGTCTGTACTCAGACATATATCTTCCCTTGATGTATTGTATTAAGGCAATTGTATGCCGATTGTATGAGATGTTGTATTCTTGTAGCTGTAATGTTGTGATATCATGTTGGAAATTCGGGGCATATGGTAGTGTCATATGTCGCGGTGGGATCCATATGTGTTTCGTCCCTGGATCTGGATGTAAACATCTAGCTCTGGAACAGTACCGCATATCGGGCCTTACAGTGTCCACCATGTCACACCGCGCCCTAAGAGAACAAAAAAGGACGACGAAAGCCCACTCACCACGATTTCAGGAATAAAGCTCTCCAGGAGTCCACCACCGGAGCCAAAGGCAGCAACCAGCAGATCAAGACCTTTGGGCCGATCCTCCTCTTCTGGATACATGTTTTCACGCATAAGCTTGAGGAGAGTAGAAGCTCGATCATTCACGTCCTTGACGGCGTCTGTAGAACTTGACACAGCATCGACAGCACCACGAAGAGTGCTCGAGTCCGCAGAGGCAGCTGTCACAATCTCAACACTCAAGGAGACTACACGCCAGAAAAATGACAATTAGAATTCAAGCCAAAAGCTGCAACCGAAGAAAAATTACAAGAGTAAAATATATACCTGTCATATTACCCTCCAGGGCGTGCAGGCGATCACCCTCCGTCATTTCGACCTGCCGAAGCTGCTCCTCCACCTATCGAAGCCGCTCAGCCTCACCAAGGTGCACCTGGAGCTCCTTCTCCTTTGACTCCAAAGCGCCCCGAAGCAAGGCGAGCTCTTTCTCCGCCATGGCAGCTTGCTTCTCGGTCTCTTTCTTACGACCTGAATCAAAGGCATCATATCCCAAGCAAAGAAGCAACAACAAACAATAGGGGGACAGAAAGCAACAAAGTAACTCACGCCTCAAGACAGTAAGCTTCCCCTGGACAGCATCATGGCACACCTAGACCGATCGGCATCAGTCAGCACGCGCTCACAAATCCGAAACGGCGGCTACAGCATCAGAACAGAAAAAGACAAGGTCATACAAAAGAAAATAGTCAAAGACTGTGACCAACCACAAGTGGTTGCCCGCAGCCTCGGGGGCTACTCCCATCGGGAGCGCTGCCGCGCCCCTAATGAAATTCAGAAAACAAGGATCAATACCTCTTCAGCCATTCGATCAAAGAACGCAGCTTTGTCCTCAATACGGATGCCTTTCTTTTACAAGACATACCTTTCATCAACAACGAGCTTCACGTCCGGAGAATAATTACCCTCTTTAGCTTCTCTAGAACCACCGGAAGGAGCGGTCGCAGGGGTCGTACCCGCACCCGAGACTGCAGGAATAGCCGGAGGACCCGACTTCTCGGCTATTGCGCCAGAGTCAGTCGAATGAAGATCAGCAGCAGAAGCACTCGTCCAAGAGACAGTTGGAATAGGCAGAGCGTTGCAGCATACCAGCTCTCAGCGCAAGAATCCAAAAACAAAAAAAAATACAATCAGAAGAGGGATGAAGTACAAACCCAACGGGTGAAGCACCCAGACGAAAAAGCATGCCAAATTTCCGCTTTCTCGGAGCAGCCGGAGGTGGAGAAGGTGCAACATCTGGCACCACCGGTGGCGGCACTCCACGACCACCTCCGGTCGGCTTCCCATCAGGAATCGAGGAGCGGCCCCGTCTAAAATGCAGCGGCACCAGTTCATCATCATCATCTTCATTTGGAGGTCGACCACCCACACCAGCACCCAAAGGCTCGCCATCATTAGCACGCGAAGGTTTACGAGCAATGTCGCCCTTGGCAGGCGCCGGGTCCAACAACATTACATTAGGCTCCTCCCGCATCTCAGCATCCTCAGGTTGCGGTGGGTTGCTAAGAAGAGGAACATGGCCCTGCGGGACAAAGTAAAGTCAGAAAACAACAGATTTTCACAAACTTCAAAAGACGACCAAGGCATGAAGAAAATACCTCAGGCAATGGCATGTCGGTCGCATAAGGAAAGACAGAGCTCTCGAAGCCGGTACTCGTAAACTTGGTAATTTGCTGGATTCGAAATAGGAGATCACTACCCGAAATATCTACGGGGGAGCACCAAGTCGGGTCCTCGAGTCCTGAGTACCGCCACATAGGATGAACTCGTTGCTGCAAGGGCTAGATGCGCCTCCTCATAAAAAAAACAATGAGCTGTCCACCAGACATCCTTCCCTTCAGATCCTCGAGTGCTCGCACCAAGGGCTCCACTCACCACTTCATCAGCAGACAGAGCATGCCCCCAAGATGACTTCTTAGTCACTCGCGCAACCAAATTAAACAGCGCAAGACCGAACCACTGACCAACAACAGTTTGGTCCTTCACATAGAACCAACCCTTCCGCAACGTATGGACGGAATCCAGTTTCTCCAGATCAAAATAAGAATTTTTATCCTTAATGGAAATGCCAACGCCACCAATGGCATATTCAGATTTCATCGTCTTCACATTGAAGAGGCGCTTCCAGAGTCCCCAGTGGGGATAGATTCCCAAGAAGCATTCACATAGCATGATGAAGCACTCTATGTGCATTATCCCATTTGGCGTTAAATCATGCAGTTGAAGCTGATCGGCAAAGAGCAACCCATGGACGAACGGATCAACAGGAAGAGAAAATCCACGCGGGAAAAAGCTCTGTAAACATACCCGCTCATCACCACGGGGCGCAGGAACCTCCTCCTCACCATGGATCCGAGCAGTGCCTTCAGCGACACGCCCATCCGCCACCAACGCATCCAGATCAGCAACCTAAAAAGATGACCGCTCCCATCTTCCAGTCACCCTCGCTGATGATGGCTCCTACATCATGCCCTTGGCTGCCCTTGTGCCCTCCATGCGCGTAGAAATGGTCTCAGCTGAAAGCCGCGCGGAGTAGAGGAACGAGGAGGAAAGAAGCAGAGGAAGATGAAGAAGAAGAAGAAGAAGAAGGAGAGAGCTAGGTAAACCTGGAAGTACCCTGGGCCTCTCGTATTTAACCAGTGGAGACGGGCTATCCACCCACCGCCGATTTTGGAACCAACCTGATGTGGCACGATCCCACGATGCCCATGTGGCACAGTACCCACGCCGCCCATTTTGCATGCAAAACAAGGATCCATCATCACCTGCCGCGAAATAACCATGACACGATACCACACGTCACATCTGACCACAACACGCAGCTGTCCACAACTGTCAGGCCTTCCCGTGGCGTCCCATCCTAGCAGGACGTGCTGAGCGCACGCTAGCGCAAATGATTTTGACCGCGGACCACTCCTTATCAACGGATGAAGCAAGAAGGTTCTCTCGACAGAGCTGTCCTCTTTCAATTTTTGGTTTACACCAAACAAAATTACTCCCATCGGGAGTGCCCTGCCATCGCTAAAGTAGAGCAGAAGACAACCCAGACTAAGCATCGAGAGTTAGAGTCACTACTCCCCTCCAACAAGAACAAATACATCTACAGGGCTCGAGTGCTCACTCGCCCAGGCGACAAGGTGTTCGAGTGACTACTCGCACTAGCATACAAGACTAAAAAGACAAGCAGAACGCCTACCCACCCAAGCACTCAGATGCTCTGCGGTTGTTCACACTACTAGTCCACTCGACAACTTTCCGAGTGGGTGCATCTCATGCTTATTCCTCGCCTGAGCACTAGAACGCTCCGCGAGTGACCACTATTAGTCCACTCGATTGTTTTCCGAGTGGGTGCATTCTACTTTGGCACTACACCCCTACAAACATTGTCTGGGCTGTGATACACTGCACCCCAGATATCGCGCAATCTCGCGCGTAGGTAAGGCCCCGCTGCACAGACGGTCGGGCCGGTACTTGCCCCAGGGCCACTTCACTCTCGACGGTTCCATGCGTGATGCATGATGAAATTAAAACCACTAACGGACGCGTCAGAGTGGTATCCAGCACTCAACTGGCGGCATTGATCATGTGAGCCCTACAGCGGCCTGGAACTTGCTTGACACCAGTCATATCCAAGTTCGTGTCGAGGGACGCGATCTTGATTGGGCTACTGGGGTATTTTACGCTAGCACAATTCACCGAGGCTTGACCAGTCGAGCACCTTGGGCCTTTTTAGCTTATCATCCCTCGAAAAACTATCTCTCAACAGATAGTGGTCGATGACTCGCAACAATGCGACACACACTACTACAGCTGATTACAGGTTTGAGTCCATGCGCGACTCTTTGAGTCCCCCAGGCACTCGGGGGCTACTAACGAGGGGATGTCCCCACAGCTCCTGAAGATGAGGGTACTCGGTGCGTGTCAAGAGATGAGGTCCACTGGAAGCTTCGTCCGGCCTACGACTGGCCCACTCGAAGCACTGACGTAGGAGTCCTTGGCGTTATGGAAACCATGACCTGGCGTCCAAGACTGAAGCTAGACTATGCAACTGCCCTTGTAAACCTAGACGGGCTCCTTGCGACCTAGCCTACTATATAAAGGCTAGGAGAGGGGACGTCTAGGGCATCCAATCTCATAGCAACACCTCTGGTCCCGAGTGATCTTGCTTCGATCGCCACTGTAATCGCCTCCATCATAATACAAAATAGCAGGAAGTAGGGGTTTCACCGATCGAGGGCCCTGAACCTGAGTAAATCCATGTCTCATGTTAGCCGATGAGCATCGCCAAGCTGCACCTCTCTCTACGATCTAAACCCAGGGTATCTTACCATGGGATTTGCCGAGGCCGATCCTCGTCACCGGGGGTCTTATAGGCTGGCCCCGGGTTAAAATGGTAATTCTACATACAATGGGTCCATGTTGTCAGCCTCTCCAGCTGGTGCGTCATCGCTGACGTCATCCCTAACGTCATCCATAGTGGTAGGCCTGGTAGCATGGAGCTTTCTAGTCAAATCAGTAGCCTGTCACACTGTTGGAGTAGCTGCGCATTAGTCATATTCCCTGCACAGTCAGGGAAGTGACCTCACATATAGGGACGCGGATCTTGTGGGATTGCCTCTAACGTTAACTTTCCAGTCGACAGTCGGCCATGAGTAGTCTATAGACTGCCGGGAGGAGTGTGCATTCGGCTAGGAGCAGTCTCCAGTCGGCCAGGAGCAGTCTGCAGTCGGCTTGAATCAGTCTGCAGTCGGCCAGGAGCACTCTGCAGTCTGCCAGGAGCACTCTGCAACCTGTCGAGAAGACTCTGTAGTCTGCAGTCGGCCAGGAGCACTCTCCAATCCGCTAGGAGCAGTCTGCAGTCGGCCTGGAGCAGTTTGTTGTTGGCCAGGAGTACTTGATACATCCAAAACGTATCTATAATTCTTCTTTCTCCATGCCTCTTTTGTGTGATATTGCTATGATATTGATGAACTTCCATACACTTTTGATCATATTTGGACTAACCTATTAACACAGTGCATCCCAGTGCTAGTTCCTGTTTTCTGCTGTTTTTCTATTTCAGGTTTCTCCCTTATTAAAAGTACCAGAAAAACTCCGGGAAAAATATAGGAAAAAGCAGCGTACCGGAAGCTTCGCGAAGAGCCCGAGAGGGGACAGAGTGGGGCCAGGGGGAAGGCGGCCAGAGGGACCCTGGCCCACCTCTAGCTGCCCCGTTTCGCCTATTTATTCCCCGTGACGAGAAACCCTCAGGGACGGAACCCTTTTTCTCGATCTCTCCTCTTTTCCGCTGCCGTCGCGCTTCCAAGAACGGGAGCACCAGAAGACCTCTTCCTGGCACCCTGCCGGAGGGAGTAACCACCTCTGGGAGATTCTCCACCACCATGGATGCTTCCCGGATGAACCATGAGTAATCCACCTTGGACCATGGGTCTATGATCAGTAGCTATGTGATGTTCTCCTCCCCTCTTTTTTCTTCATGGATTAGACCTCGTGAGCTGCCCTACATGATCGAGGAACATATGTAATCTTTCTGCTGTTGCTATGTTGAGTTTTCTGGGATCCGATGGATTATGAGATTATGTTCAGATTGTGATTGAGTTATATATTTGATTCTCTTCTTTTATATTTATGTTCTTGAGTAATTCTTGCATGTTCTCCGTTGCTGTTTATTGCTTTGGCCAAGTAGTAGGTAGTGACTCCAAGAGGGAGCGTTATGCATGATTGTGGGTTCATGCCCCCCGATGACTAGCTTGAGTGATAAAAACATGAGTCTAGGGGATGTGTTGTTGCCACAAGGGGGAAAACAACGATGCTTGTACTCGCGGGTGCAAGGATTGTTTACTTTACGCAAAGTTCTTTAGTGCAGTTGTCTGATGCTTTGAGTTTACACTTTGGGTGGGATTCGCAACCTAATACCAGAGAAATGTTCTGGATAGATATCTCAAGGTGGATGATTAGTGGGTAGATGCAGATGGATTTCGGTCTACTTGTCTTGGCGTACCGCCCGTGCTTTTGAGTTTCTTCCTTTCTGCATAGCATAATTAGCTTTGGTTTGCGCACATAATCCTGTCAATTGCCCAGCTGTAATTTGTTTACCTCGCATGGCTATTTTATCGTATTTTGGGAGAGAGACATCACTAGTGAACATCATAGTACCCCGGTCCATATTTCCAACACTGTTTACACCTTCAATTTACCTTCAGTATTTACTTTTCCGTAGCTATCACTATCATTATTATCCCGTGTGTTTTATCCTTTGTAAACAACAAGGTCGGAGGAATTGACAACTCCTCTGTACTCGTTGGGAGAAAAGCTATCTGTTGTGTGTGCAGGTCCAGGTGAAGTTAGCAATCCTTAGATTGTCAACGACGCCATTGTTCACTTCACCACCTTCTTGTATCTGTTGGAGTCCTACGGGTTCGATACTCTAAACCTTAGCATCTTCGCTAAGGGAAATTTGCCGCTACGCTACATGACGAGGGGGTGACCCCACGACTCCTATGGATGGGCCTACCTGGTGTACCCGAAGGCAGAAGGCCCACAAGGATGCCGCCTGGACCCAGCCTTGGCCCACTAGTGGCACCGATGTAGGAGTCTGCGACTCATAAGGAAGGTGCAAACCTGCCGTACGGGACAAGCTTAGGGTTAGGGAATATTATCTGTAATCTAAGACGGGCTCCCCGAGACCTGGCCGGCTATATAAAGGCCAGGAGGGGACACGTCAAGATCAACCAATACGCCATCTGTAACCCTAGCCTTGTGCGCACTAGCCTTGGCTTTCCTGTAATCGCCATCTCCAAGCAATAATATCGAGCAGGAACGTCTCCTCTTGTTAGCCGACGAGCTATCGTCCAACCTGTGCCTCTCATGATTAACCCAGGGTCCCTGACCATGGGATTTGTCGGGGTACATCCCCGTCAATTGGCGACGTCTATGGGAACTACACAGGTTGGAATTATGATCTCGGCGGTTCCGTCTTCAGCAAGACACAACTCAAGAGCAAGAACCAGATCCAATCCACCAGAAGAATTCAAGATCACGGCAAACATCTCTACCGCCTCAGCGAGATCGCTCGGCCTGCAGCTGTGCCAAGACCCATAATATGGCGGCAACCGAGCCCACCGCCAGCGAAGGAGAACTCGACAACCCAAAAGAAAGGCTAGAGGGTTCTACACAGAGATCCCGATCGATGAGCTACTATTGGATATGTGCCCTAGAGGAAAATTAATTAAGATATTTGTCACATATCTGTTTGTTCATAATACGTTATATATTGTGCTAGAACTGTATTAAGCGGAAACATTAATACACGTGTGATATATAACAACCTGGTCCCTAGTTAAACTCAGGCATACTAGCTCATTGGGCAATTGATGATCAAGGTTTCCTGATCATGAGAACATAATAGTCTATTGACAATGAGGTCATATCATTAGGAGAATGATGTGATGGACACACACCCACCTTAAGCATTGCAGTGTGATCAAGTCACATAAGTTCAGCATTGCGATGACTTAATAACATAATGACTGAATCCTTAGACCGTGATGATCATACATAATTGCTATCTATTAGGATGCTTTGAGTGCATTAACTGTTGCACTGAAACATGGTAACTGAAAAGGTGTATCTTGGGTATTCCGAAGTATATATGTTGAGGAGTATGAAATAGATCAGAGTGGGATTTGTCAATCCGAGTGACGGATAGGTCCTCTAGGCCCACTCGGTGATGTTGCATCAATAGCTTGCAAGCAAGTGACTAGGTCACACGAGATGTAATATTCACAGACGAGTAAACATGTTATGTCGGAGACGAGGAAGAACTAGGTATTGGCTACCGACGATCATACCTCGGACAAACATAGTACCGAAGCACAAAGGGATCAAGTCATATTGTTAACGGTTCAACAGTGATGAAGTTTATTCGATGGAAGCGTAGGGGCACATCAAGGATTGTAACCAGATCCCACATGATGGTCATTGGTCAGAGAGTGTCTCGATCATGTCTACTGTTTCCCGGACCATAGGGTGTCACACTTAAGGGCAATCGATGCATTAAGGATTGATTCGGGATCATTGGTGAAAAGAGAGAAAACACCGGAAATGTACCGGGAGGTGCCGGAAGCTGTTCCGGATATTTTGAAAGGTTCAAAATAATATATATTGATGTTTAAATATCTTTTATTATTTAATTGAAAGAATTAAATATTAAAAATGATTTAAAAATTAATTAAAAAGGAGAAAAAGGAATATGGGCCTTAAAAGGCCCATGAGGGGAAGGGGAGCCTCCCCCTTGGGCTAGGCGCCAAGGGAGGGGCCCATCCCACCCATGGCCGGCGCACTCCCCCCACCCCTTGTGGGGATTAGTCCCACATGGGGAGGGGAGGAGAGTCCCCCCCCCCTTCTTGGCCTATAAAAGGAGGGGTGGGGTGCCTTTTCTCAACACAACATTGAGTTCTTTCTCTCTCTCTTTCTCCGACCTAGAGCGGACTCCCCTAGTTTGGAGTTTGCACCTGGTTGGGGGTTTCACCATCATCCGGACGCCGTCGTGCTGCCGGAATCGGGATCCGGATCAATCTTCTTTCCGCTGCTCTTCTGGTTCGGAGCCCGGAGGGACGTCGGTTGCATCGTACGTGTGTAATCCCGCGAGGCACTACACGTGTGGTGCTACTTCATCGTCGAAGGTTCTTCAACACGACAGGGAGGTCGTAGGATCGGAGTCTACGCCAACCAAGTTCGAGGAACGTTTCCCTCTTTCGGTCTTCAAAGGTATGAACATCAATTCCTTCCGTTACATACATCAGCATAGCATAGATCTTGGGTTCGGGACTCGTAGGTAGGAAAAAAAATTTGTTTTCTGCGCCGATCCCAACAGCTACAGCACGAAGCTGAGGACCCTCCGAGATCTCGATGACCCGCCGCCACCCAAGCACCCGCCGCACAACAAGACACCGACTCCGAGCGCGAGATCAGCGATCCTCAAGATCACAGCCAACAAAGAAGAAATCGATGACCTAGAGGACGGGCGCGAGGGTTCCACGAAGAAGCCCCACTCGACGAGTCACAGTACACAGCTACGTGCTCGCCGACCACTCGACGACCCGCCGCCGTGCGGACAGCCGTCGACCGCCACGACAGTGACTCTGAGACTCAAACCGGCGAATACTACGACCCAGATCAAAGACCAAACGAATTCGCCAACCTTATAAGGAACCAGATCTGAGCGTGGGGATCGAAATCGATCCACGAGTCCACGAACACCCGGCGGATCACGCGTTGTTCTTCCGAATCTCAAGGAGGAAACGGCACGCTGGATCCAGCAAACTCACGGCCAGTGAGAAGCTAGAAGGACCATGCACGATCCAACGCTTCGAAGACGACCGGGGATATATCAGATCGGGCCACACTCTGGGAAACTGCCACTTGTTCAACGAACTCGCCGACAGCCTCAAGGAGGAAAAACAGCGAGAAGCCAAATGCACCCGACGAACCGAGCAGTCGCCGACTCCAAGTCCCAAGAGACGCTCCAACCCGACTCAAGGACAGGTGTGCACGATCCTAGAAGGCAGGGTATCGCAAGCACAACAGGACGCCTACACCCTGCAAGCCAGAGCAGCCGAGAGCCTAAACACAGTCGAAGTCTATCAGCTACACGACGCAGAAACTAGTATCACGTTCTCCCAGAGTGATCACCCACCTGCAGTCCCAAGGCCGGGGCACGCGCCCCTGGTACTCAATGCTCAAATTGGAGGGTACGACATGGATAGAATCTTCATGGACGGAGGCAGCAGCATGAACATAATCTTCGTCAGCACCCTACACAAGATGCTGATCCCACGATCAGTATGGAAAAATTCAACCACCGTTCTATACGGAGTAATCCCAGGAGAAGCGGCTACCTCCCTTGGAATAATCAAGCTCGAAGTTGTCTTTTCCAACAGACGCAATTTCGCAAGACACATCCTTGAGTGCAAGGTACTCGATTGGCAGTCGCAGTACCACGCCATATTCAGACGTCCAGCATTCGCGCAATTCATGGAGATTCCGCACGATGCCTACCTCAAACTCAAGATGCCAGGATCCGCGGGCGTCATTACAGTCAACGGGAGCTTCACCAAATCAGACCAATTCGATCGCGATTTCCACAAAGTCTTCGACATCTTTGGAGCTGAGAAAGAACTCACAGAGATAGCCATGGCGACAGACAAAAGTATCTTTCCGCTAGCAAGCCGAAGCGAGTCAAAAGAGTATCGACGAGACTTCAGGATCGACAGCGACACGGTCACCCACCTGGTGCACCCGACAGACCTAGAAAAAATAGTCCGCATGTACGCCCACCTCCCGGAAGAGCAAGCAACGGCCCTCATCGCTTTCCTCCGAGAAGAATGGGAAATCTTTTCTTGGTGCCCAGCCGACTATTGGATATGTGCCCTAGAGGAAAATTAATAAAGATATTTGTCACATATCTGTTTGTTCATAATACGTTATATATTGTGCTAGAACTGTATTAAGCGGAAACATTAATACACGTGTGATATATAACAATCTGGTCCCTAGTTAAACTCATGCATACTAGCTCATTGGGAAATTGATGATCAAGGTTTCTTGATCATGAGAACATAATAGTCTATTGACAATGAGGTCATATCATTAGGAGAATGATGTGATGGACACACACCCACCTTAAGCATTGCAGTGTGATCAAGTCACATAAGTCACATAGTCTATTTTCACCTTGAGTGCATTAACCGTTACACTAAAACATGGTAACTGGAAAGGTGTATCTTGGGTATTCCGAAGTAGATATGTTGAGGAGTATGAAATATATCAGAGCAGGATTTTTCAATCCGAGTGAAGGATAGGTACTCTGGGCCCACTCGATGGTGTTGCATCAATAGCTTGCAAGCAAGTGACTAGGTCACAAGAGATGTAATATTCACAGACGAGTAAACATGTTATGTCGGAGACAAGGAAGAACTAGGTATTGGATACCAACGATCATACCTCGGACAAACATAGTACCGAAGCACAAAGGGATCAAGTCATATTGTTAACGGTTCAACAGCGATGAAGTTTATTCGATGGAAGCGTAGGGGCACATCAGGGATTGTAACCAGATCCCACATGATGGTCATTGGTCAGAGAGTGTCTCGATCATGTCTACTGTTTCCCGGACCGTAGGGTGTCACACTTAAGGGCAATCGATGCATTAAGGATTGATTCGGGATCATCGGTGAAAAGAGAGAAAACACCGGGAGGTGCCGGAAGCTGTTCCGGATATTTTGAAAGGTTCAAAATAATATATATTAATTTTTAAATATGTTTTATTATTTAATTGAAAGAAATAAATATTAAAAATGATTTAAATAATTAATTAAAAAGGTGAAAAGGTATTTGGGCCTTAAAAGGCCCATGAGGGGAAAGGGGAGGCTCCCCCGTTGGGCTTTGCGCCAAGGGAGGGGCCCATCCCCCCTCCTAGCCACACCACTACCCCACCTTGGGGGTTTAGTCCCACATGGGGGAAGGGGAGGGGTGGAGCCCCTCCTTGGCCTATATAAGGAGGGTTGGGGTGCGTTTTTCAAAACAACATTGAGTTTCTCTCTCTCTCTTTCTCCGACCTAGAGCGGACTCCCCTGGTTTGGAGTTTGCTCCTGGTTGGGGGTTTCACCATCATCCGGACGCCGTCGCGCTGCGGGAATCGGGATCTGGATCAATCTTCTTTCCTCTGCTCTTCTGGTTCGGAGCCCGGAGGGACGTCGGTTGCACCGTACTTGTATAATCCCGCGACGCACTACACGTGTGGTGCTACTTCATCGTTGGAGGTTCTTCAACACGACAGGGAGGTCGTAGGATCAGAGTCTACGCCAACAACGTTCGAGGAACGTTTCCCTCTTTCGTTCTTCAAAGTTATGAACACCGATTCCTTCCGTTACATATATCAGCATAGCATAGATCTTTGGTTCGGGACTCGTAGGTAGGAAAAATTTTGTTTTCTGCGCCGATCCCCAACAGTGGTATCATGAGCAAGGCTATGCGTAGATGTATTGTACGGGTAGAACACATCTAGGATGTGGGCATTAATTCTCCAATTGTTACCCTCCCACGTGTAATCGTTTAGCGTTGCAGCAATGTCCTGATGAAGTGGCCCCGACCGACCTTACGCGCTTACGCGAGACTGGTTCCACGCTTGACATATGGCTTGTACCATATAAGTGGCTGGGGGTGTCTGTCTCTCTAACATTAGCGACGCGAAGACGTTTGCAACGGAGGGCCCCGACAAGGGTTTAATAGAGACGATTGCAGGATTGGTGTTGTGGCTTGTTTTCGCAGGATAGAAAACGGTTCTCTCTCGAAACCCCTTAGCAGCCACGTAAAACCTGCAAAAGATAAAGTAGAAGGCATTTTAACTTTAATTTGCATGTAAGGGGGGATCATAGCTTGTATGATTTACAGTTTTACTTCATGTCTTGCTAATGTGCTAGATATGCGACGGTAGCATGATAGGATAATCTCTCGCAATACCATGATTGTATTCTCCCTTAGTGGGCACCACCTGGAAGGATCTCTTTATGATAGGCAGGCCGTGACGATCGGGTGTCATACATACATTAGCGATCGCATGAGGTTGGGTTTGGCAAGCCTAGCATATGCAGATATGGCCTTGCTGAACAGCCATACACTAAGGTTCGACTGGAAGGCTTGACATATGTAGATATGAGCATGGGATACGGATGACCGAAAGGTTAAGCATGAGTCATATAACGGATATGATTGGCATGATGGCCTACCTAGGAAGATGTGTCGTCGGCCGTGTGATATTCGAGGACGATCATTCAAACTAGGATTATGTTAATCACTTAGTAAATTTGGAGAGATGTTTAACTAAGTGGGAGTTTTAGAATTAATTAAAATGGAACTCCAATTATGAACAAAGTCTAAATATGTGTTTTGAAAATAACCATTGTAGATGGTTGCACCTCGCCCCTCATTCAACTTAGGGTCATTCCTAGACAAAGACAAACTGAAAACCGATGGGTCAAACTTCACCAACTGGTTCCGCACTCTGAGGATTCTCCTCGTTCCCCTCAAGATGGCATACGTACTAGAGGTCGCGTTAGGTGACGAACCACCACCATACGCTAGTTAGGATGAGAAGAATGTCTACCTCTCCAAGACGGATGATTACGACCTTGTCCAGAGTGGAATTCTTTACTCCATGGAGGCTAAGCTGCAGAAACCCTTTGAGACGATGGGTGCATATGACATAATCATCGACCTCAAGGCCGTCTTTGCACCCCAAGCCAGGGCTGAACGTTATGAGGCTTCTGAAGCTTTATTATCAGCAAAGATGGATGAACATAGCAGTGTTAGTGAGCACGTGGTCAAGATGTCTGGCTACGTTCAACACTTGAATGCTCTGGAATGTCAGATTCCAGATGAACTTGCTGTTGATAGGGTGCTACAGTCGCTGCCCCCTAGCTACAAAGGCTTTGTGTTGAACTACAACATGCAGGGGATGACTAAGACCCCTTCTGAGTTGTTCGCCATGCTAAAAACTGCTGAGGTTGAGATCAAGAAGGAGCATGTTGTATTCATGGTCAACAAGACCGTTGAATTCAAGAAGTCTGGCAAGAAGGAGAAGGGAAAGAAGGGAAGCCCGAAGAAGGGTGACAAGCCAGTTGTCACTCCTCGTAAGGCACCCAAACCTGGACCCAGGCCCGGCGTTGAGTGCTTCTACAGTAAGGGTGATGGTCACTGGAAACGCAACTTCCCCAAGTACCTAGAGGATAAGAAGGCTGGCAAGATTGTCAGAAGAGACAAAGGTATATTTGATATACACGTTATTGATATTTTCTTAACAAGCGCTGGGAACAAATCCTGGATATTTGATACAGGATATGTTGCTCATATTTCTAACTCCTCTCAGGGGCTATGGAATAGGCGACGCTTGATGAAAGATGAAGTGACGATGCACCTGGCAAACGGCTGCCGGATTGAAGTGGTGGCGGTAGGCACGAAGCATCTTAGTCTCCCTTCGGGATTAGTTTTGATTTTGAATAAGTGCTACTATGTACCCGCATTGAGTGTGAACATCGTTAGTGGTTCTCGCTTTAAGCGAGACCACTATTCTTTTAAGTCAGATACAATTGGTTGTGCGATTCATAAGGATGATGTGTTTTATGTTCACGCACCGGAGAAAAATGGCTTATTCATTCTCAATCTCGATTGTGATATACTTCATATTGATAACGTAGAGGCCAAAAGATTAAAACCTAGTGGCGAAGAACACATGACGATGTGGCATTGTTGACTTGGTCATATTGGTGAAAAGAGCATGAAGAAGCTTCATGATGATGGACTTCTGGAGTCATTGCATTTTGGATCCCTTGACACATGTGAACCATGCCTTATGGGCAAGATGACAAGGACTCCATTAAATGGAACAATGGAGCGTGCGGAAGACTTGTTAGGGATCATACATTCAGATGTATGTGGACCTATGAACGTCCCCACACGCAATGGTCTTCGTTACTTCGTGACATTCACAGATGACTTAAGCAGATATGGGTATATCTACTTAATGAAACATAAGTCTGAAACCTTTGAAAGGTTCAAGGAATTTCAGAGTGAGGTCAAGAATCAACTCGGGAAGAAAATCAAGCACCTTCGATCCGATCGAGGAGGCGAGTATTTAAGTCACGAGTTTGACGATCATCTTAAGACTTGTGGCATCGTACCACAACTTACGCCGGCAGGAACACCTCAGCGTAACGGTGTTTCTGAGCGACGTAATCAAACTCTATTGGATAGCGTACGATCGATGATGTCTCATGCCGACTTACCTCTGTCATTCTAGGGGTATGCATTAGAAACTGCCACTTACATTCTTAATAGGGCACCATCCAAATCCGTAAAGACAACACCATTTGAGGAATGTCATGGCAAGAAACCAAAGTTGTCTCACTTGAAGATTTGGGGTTGTGAGGCTTATGTTAGGAAACTTCATCCTGACAAACTCGAATCAAAAGCGGATAAGTGCATCTTTGTGGGATATCCAAGGGAAACCGTTGGATACACCTTCTACAACCAGTCTGAGGGAAAAACGTTTGTCACCAAGACTGGATGCTTTCTTGAGAAAGAGTTGCTTTCGAAAGAATTGAGTGGAAGCAAAATAGACCTCAACGAGATGATTGACCAATCACTCCAAGTGGAAGAAATGGCAATGGAAGTTGTTCCAGAACCATCTTCCGTAGTGGGAGCTGAAGAGAACGGTCATCATGATATTCATAACGATCGTGACATACATGATGATCATGATCAAGATGAAGAGGATCCTATTGTACCCCGCAGGTCATCAAGAGCCCGAGTAAAAACTCAGTTTTATGGGCAACTTGTCAATGCAGTCATGTTAAATGAACCTGACAAACCTGTGAACTACAAAGAAGCAATGGAGGGACCCGAGTCCGAGAAATTGCTGGAAGCCATGAAATCCGAGATAGACTCCATGTATGCCAACAAAGTATGGAATTTGGTGGATATTCCCGAGGACCGAAAGGCCGTCGAGAATAAGTGGATATTCAAGAAAAAGACTGACGCAGACGGAAACGTATCTGTCAATAAAGCTCGACTTGTCGCAAAAGGTTTCCGACAAATTCAAGGAGTTGAATACAAAGAGACTTTATCTCCCGTAGCGATGCTAAAGTCTATCCGGATATTGCTAGCAATTGCTGCCTATTACGATTATGAAATATGGCAGATGGATGTGAAAACCGCGTTCCTAAATGGCAACATTGAGGAAGAGTTGTATATGGTACAACCGGAAGGTTTTATGATCCTAAGGACGCTGGTAAGGTATGCAAACTTCAACGGTCCATTTATGGGTTGAAGCAAGCATCTCGGAGTTGTAATCTTCGCTTTGATGAGGTGATCAAAGCTTATTGATTTGTCCAAAATGAAGAAGAATTCTGTGTTTATAAGAAAGCGAGTGGGAGCTTTGTGGCATTCCTAGTACTATATGTGGATGACATATTATTGACAGGGAATGATGTGAAATTTCTAGAGGGGGTAAAGGAATATTTGAATGGACAATTTTCCATGAAGGACCTAGGTGAAGCTACATACATATTAGGCATTAAAATCTATAGAAAGATAGATCAAGACGCCTATTAGCACTGAGTCAGAGAACTTACCTTGAGAAGATATTGAAGAGGTTCAATATGGATAACGCCAAGAGAGGCCTCTTTCCCGTTATGAAAGGAAGTAAATTGAGTGTGACTCAATGCCCAGCAACAGCAAAAGAAAGGGAGGAAATGTCCTCAAAGCCCTATGCCTCAGCCATAGGTTCTATCATGTATGATATGCTGTGTACTCGACCAGATGTGGCCCTGGCGGTTAGTCTGACTAATCGTTTCCAAAGTAATCCTGGAATGGATCATTGGATTGCAGTAAAGAATGTCCTTAAGTACTTACGAAGAACTAAGGATCTGGTTCTTATCTATGGAGGATGTGAAGAAGAGCTCGCCGTAACAGGTTACATCGATGCCAGTCTTGGTACTGATCCCGATGACTCAAAATCCCAGACGGGATACGTGTTTATGTTGAATGGTGGTGCGATTAGCTGGAGGACGGCAAGCAGTCAGTCGTCGCCCAATCTACGATGGAGTCGGAGTATATTGCCGCTTGCGAAGCGTCAAATGAAGCGCATTGGCTGAAGAAGTTCGTCATCGAGCTTGGCGTATTCCCTAGTTGCACTGACCCTGTTAGCATTTATTGCGACAATACGGGTGCCATTGCTAACGCAAGGGAGCCGAGGACTCACTCTACAGCCAAGCATATTCTCCGCCGTTTCCATGGGACGCGGGACTACGCCAAGGATGGTCATACTAGGATTTGCAAAGTACATACGGACCTGAATCCGTCAGACCCAATGACTAAACCTCTTCCACAAGCCAAGTTTGAACAACACCGAGAGACTATTGGTGTTAGATACATACCTGGTGTAAACTAGTGTAATTTGTACTCTAGTGCAAGTGGGAGACTGTTGGATATGTGCCCTAGAGGCAAATTAATAAAGATATTTGTCACATATCTGTTTGTTCATAATACGTTATATATTGTGCTAGAACTGTATTAAGCGGAAACATTAATACACGTGTGATATATAACAACCTGGTCCCTAGTTAAACTCAGGCATACTAGCTCATTGGGCAATTGATGATCAAGGTTTCCTGATCATGAGAACATAATAGTCTATTGACAATGAGGTCATATCATTAGGAGAATGATGTGATGGACACACACCCACCTTAAGCATTGCAGTGTGATCAACTCACATAAGTTCAGCATTGCGATGACTTAATAACATAGTGACTGAATCCTTAGACCGTGATGATCATACATAATTGCTATCTATTAGGATGCTTTGGGTGCATTAACCGTTACACTGAAACATGATAACTGAAAATGTGTATCTTGGGTATTCCGAAGTAGATATGTTGAGGAGTATGAAATAGATCAGAGCGGGATTTTTCAATCCGAGTGAAGGATAGGTACTCTGGGCCCACTCGGTGGTGTTGCATCAATAGCTTGCAAGCAAGTGACTAGGTCACAAGAGATGTAATATTCACAGACGAGTAAACATGTTATGTCCGAGACGAGGAAGAACTAGGTATTGGATACCGACGATCATATCTCGTACAAACATAGTACCGAAGCACAAAGGGATCAAGTCATATTGTTTACGGTTCAACAGCGATGAAGTTTATTCGATGGAAGCGTAGGGGCACATCAAGGATTGTAACCAGATCCCACATGATGGTCATTGGTCAAAGAGTGTCTCGATCATGTCTACTGTTTCCCGGACCGTAGGGTGTCACACTTAAGGGCAATCGATGCATTAAGGATTGATTCGGGATCATCGCTGAAAAGAGAGAAAACACCGGACATGTACCGGGAGGTGCCGGAAGCTGTTCCGGATATTTTGAAAGGTTCAAAATAATATATATTAATGTTTAAATATGTTTTATTATTTAATTGACAGAATTAAATATTAAAAATGATTTAAATAATTAATTAAAAAAGGTGAAAAGGTATTTGGGCCTTAAAAGGCCCATGAGGGGAAAGGGGAGCCTCCCCCCTTGGGCTTGGCGCCAAGGGAGGGGCCCATCCCCCCTCCTAGCCGCACCACTCCCCCCTTGGGGGTTAAGTCCAACATGGGGGAAGGGGAGGGGGTGGAGCCCCTCCTTGGCCTATATAAGGAGGGGTGGGTGCCTTTTTCAAAACAACATTGAGTTTCTCTCTCTCTTTCTCCGACCTAGAGCGGACTCCCCTGGTTTGGAGTTTGCACCTGGTTGGGGGTTTCACCATCATCCGGACGCCGTCGCGCTGCCGGAATAGGGATCCGGATCAATCTTCTTTCCGCTTCTCTTTTTGTTCGGAGCCCGGAGGGACGTCGGTTGCACCGTACGTGTGTAATCCCGCGAGGCACTACACGTGTGGTGCTACTTCATCGTCGGAGGTTCTTCAACACGACAGGGAGGTCGTAGGATCAGAGTCTACGCAAACCACGTTCGAGGAACGTTTCCCTCTTTCGGTCTTCAAAGATATGAACACCAATTCCTTCCGTTACATACATCAGCATAGCATAGATCTTGGGTTCGGTACTCGTAGGTAGGAAAATTTTTGTTTTCTGCGCCGATACCCAACACCGACATGCTAGGAGTACCGCGCGAGTTCACGGAACACGCGTTGCGTATCAAGCCAAAAACCAAGCCAGTGAAGCAAGCACTACGAAGATTCTCATAACCAAAGCGCAGAGCAATCGGGGAGGAAGTCAATCGATTACTCGACGTCCAATTCATCCGAGAGACGAAGAAAGCCACTTGGATCGCCAACCCTGTGCTGGTCCCCAAGAAAGACACAGACGTTCTACAAATGTGCGTCGACTATGGGACAGTCAACAAACACTGCCCAAAGGATCACTTTCCCCTGCAAAGAATCGATCAGATAATCGACTCGACAGCAGGATGCGATCTACTATCGTTCCCCGATGCCTAATCAGGATACAATCAGATCAGAATGAAGGAAGAAGACGAAGAGCACACATCATTCATCACCCCTTGTAAGCCCCGATATATGGTACTGTTCCAGATCTAGATGTTTCCATCCAGATCCGACGACGACGCACATATCGGTCCCACAGCGACATATGACATAGCCATATGCCCCGGATTTCCAACATGATATCACAACATTACAGATACCAGGATACAACATCTCATACAATCGGCATACAACTGCCTTAATACAATATAACAGCGGAAGGTACATATCTGAGTACAGACTACAATCAAATGCCTAATGGCAAAGAGAAAATCATCGATCGCCATAACCACACGGGTCCAGGCCCTCCGCAGGGATCCGCCTAACTAGTCGTTGTCGAGTCTCCACGCGAAACGTCGATCACCATACCTATTGTCGATCGAGACCCCTGAAAAGAGTTTGGGGGTAGTATCATGAGTACAGAAGTACTCAGCATCCAACTATAGTGGTCATCTGACCCAGCAAGGACTTCATCACTCGTCATTCTAGGACAACTAGTAGTTTACGGTAAGGATGGGGTAAGTGGTGAGGTTGCTGCCGCACTAACATTTATGAAGTGGCTAACGATCTAGAGATTAAGAGAAGAAGCCAAGCATTCGATGAGGAATCACCTCCAACAAGTCTGCTATCCACCTACTTACGCAAGCATAACACCTATCCTATCCTTGTCCTCCTCTTCGCATCCCGACGAAGAAGAATAAATCAAGGCACACACACGTTGATCAAGTTATATTAAGATTATATCAGTTGTTGTTGTTGTCTATGAACAAGGAGTAGGTCTCAAGTCGTCCATAACCGTGGACACGGCTTCTCGAAAAGATTTAACCCTGCAGGGGTGTACCAACTGCCCATTACAAGGCTCCGCACGCACGCCCATCTCTCTCAGTTGCTACCCATGATAGGCAACCATTTTATGATTTAGTCCCAAGAGGTCCGGTATGACAGGTCCCTCTAGCTAACAACGAACAAATCCGGGTGGCCCTCGGGGAGTCGACACCAAATCTAAAAGCCGTCCGCACTCTCGGATTGGACTCTTCTGGCTGACGCAGGTCGGATTGCCGGTAATTCTCATATGAGGCCGGGTCCTAGATGCTCAGGTGGACCAACAGAGAAACCATGTCTCCACTGGCCCAAGTTGTTTTAAAAGATATATGCTAGGAGCGACCCGACAAGATATATATGCATGTTTTCAAATGGTAAATCAGCTTGAGCCACCTCTAGAAATGTTTGAAGCTAGGTAGGTAAGAAAAGGGGACCCCATGAAATCCCACACGCGGTTAGGCACGCTCAGTCTTAAAACCAATACCCGGAACTCGGATCCTAGGTGACTCGAATTGTCAGAACCCTCTGTTAGGTAATGTGCTAGGATCAAAGTCACCTTGCATTCATCAAAGAAAATAAAATGGAATTAAAATTCAAGCTCAAATGGGAGAGAGAACACCCCCCAGATGAATTTATTTCAAATAGCCAGAATAAAAGTTGCTCCAAAAATTCATTTTTCATTTTTGAAAAGTCCCATAAATGAGTGTGATCACATATCAAGTGATGTGGGACCAACCCCATGCTCATGGATTTTTCAAATATTCAAACAGGAGCATGGATTTAAATTTAAACCCCTATTTGAATTAAAGTTCAAATAAGTTGAATTTTAAAAATGTTAAAACTTTACAAGTGGCTAGCCTATTATATTGTGAAGCCATATAAAAAGTTTCAACATTTTATAAAATGTCTAGCTATTTAATTTAGCTAAGACAAAACAAATACAGAAAAATAAATTAAAGAAAGGAAAGATTAAACATACAGAAAATAGAAAAGAGAAAGGAGCCCACTCACCTTGGCCCCAGGCCCAACTTACCCCCTACGCGGCCCAGGCCTGCTAGCCTCCTTGTCGTCTTGCCCAGCGACGGCAAGCTCCTCGGTGGCGAGCATGCCACGGCCGCCACGCCACCTGCTTGCCTGGAGGCCTCCCAGGCGTCCTTATCGCGCCAGGAGACGTCCCGTGGACGCCCGCCTCACTTCCCCCTCCTCTCCATTGCTCTTGCGATCTCCCTTGCTCGATTTCGTCGCCGACAGAAAGCTCACCGGAGCGCACCGCCGTGGACGACGTGGCCACCATGCCCTAGATCTCAAGCTGTCGTGTACCTCGTACTCCTTGTCGTTGACTTCATCTCCCCGCAGAATATGGCGTCGTGATTTGGACTCAAGCCACTGCAATCGCCGTCGAGCTCTCGCCGGATCCGTGACTCGTCGTCGTCAAATACTCCGGCTACGCTCCCTCCCCGACTCCGACGCCTGCTCCATCGTGTTCACCAGCGTCTGGTGAGCGTTTCCCCTCAACACGCGACACCCTTCCCCTCCTATAGCTCGATCTGCCATGGTCGTCGGAGTACAGAGCGGCTGTGCTCGTCGTCGACGAGCCTGCGCTGGGCAATCGTCCTCTCCACCTTGTCCTTTGTCACCGCCGTGCTCCTCTGGTTCGATCCCGCCTAACCCCGCTCCAAGTAGCGCCTCCTAGCGAGATCCCTCTCGCAGCCGAGCCACTGCCGCCGACAAACTCGTCGTCGGCAAGCCTCCCGAGCACCCCAGCCACCCCAACTTGGCCCAATCGATGTGCGACGCCAAGAGTTGTGTCTCAGTGGTCGCAGCGCATCGTTTGGTTCCCGGAAACGCCCTCCCCGTGGACGCCGCCGCGTCTGGACGTCGCCGGCGACTAGCCGCCGGCGAGATGATGTGGACGTCATTAACTTAGCGCTAACCCCCCCCCCCTCCTAATGACCCCTAACACCCACTAACAGTGGGCCCAGGACCCCTAATCTAATCGCAGTTTAATTTAACAGAGGGGATTAACCCCCCTAGCCATTGACCAGTGGGACCCCCCTGTCAGGGCTGCCCCCACGTCATCCTGACGCAGGCATGACGCAGTAAATTGCTAAATGGTTTAATTTATTCCAGAAATTCCAGAAAATGAATTAAACTTTGGAAATTCATAACTAATTCATTTTAACTCCAAATTAAACATATAATATATGTAAAATTATCAGAAAAATGCAAGGATTCTGAATATGCACTTTGTTTTCATGTTTGACCATTTTAAAATGGGGGAACAGTGAGAACAATGCATAGGAATTCCTTTTAAATTCAAATTGAAGTTTGAATTTTCAATTCATTTGCAGTATACTTCATTTAAATGGAATTCCCTCACACATCAGAAGCATGTACACCAAGTTCCAACCTTCAACCATGTGTTTGTGCATTGTACTTATGTTGCCCCCCTTGATTGTTGTTTGTCAATAGAAGTGGAGCCGGAACAGGAGGTTGCCCCCTTCGTTGAAGACCCTGAACCTGAACCTCGTCAGCAAGGCAAGCAAACCCCCATTGATCATGTCGATAAAATCCCACTTCCCTCTCAGTCTCGCTTATGCATTGTTTAGGATGATTACCATGCTACGTTTCTACCGCATAGATGAACCCATTTCTTTGCATGACCTATCATTTGTCACAGTCGTAAGAAAACCACAATCCTAGCAAATGTAGGAGTTGATTGATATCATGTGGCCCCTGCAATTGTTACTGCTTATTGCATGCTTAGAGTGTTACAATGATGATACTGTTATGTGAGTCGGGATGGTAGCAATCATGTGGATGATGGTGGAAATGTGTTGGTGAATCTACCCTAATACAAGGTGAACGATGAGAGGCTGTGTAGGAGTACACGGTGGGTTGTCTCGTTGAACACCGCCCTAAGTCCGAGTTCATGTGTGGTGATCCAAGATGAAGAGTACAACCACACATTGGGCTAACTGACCCCTCTTAGCCTACTAACTCATCCCTTTCGATGTCCAGATGTCGCAGTAGTTCGGAGTTCTGGTAGGTTTGTGGCCTGGCTGCTAAGTGAGAGAACGGCTCAGCCGAGACCGGCTTATGCACCACGCACACATCATCTGGGTCCACTTCGGTAAACCGGCCGGGTTCACGATAGTGGTAGCCAACCCAGGTAGGCGGCTTTCTTGGACTAGATCGGCTATGAGGTAACAGTTGTGGTGAGCATCCTCGCCGACACTTCTTGAACGGTGTCAAGTACAAAGGCGGTAACTGATGATCATGTGTGTGTAGCGGTACACCCCTGCAGGGTTAGCAAAACTATTCGAATAGTCGCGTCCGAGGTTAAGGACTACTTGGAAAGCTTAGCTTGATTATTAGACAACTTGAACTGGATACTTATAAAACTTGCCAAGATAAGCGTGAGTGCTATGGCGTGCTTTCTCGTGGGAAAGTCGAGGAAGGCACCATAGTGGTGTAATTGGTTGGAGATATGTAGTGGACTCGTGTATGCTTCTTACCTCAAGTCTGGTACTCGTAGTTCAGGACTAGCCAAGTCAAATATGGCACTTCTGCTTATGAACCCCACCTCCCTTTACCTTGATACATGTGCATGAGTAGTATAGTTCCTACGTAAGTCTTGTTGAGTACGACTTTGCACTCACGTTTGCTTATTCTATGTTTTAGATGAACCCACTGACCCGTTACAATGATGATACTGTTATGTGAGTCGGGATGGTAGCAATCATGTGGATGATGGTGGAAATGTGTTGGTGAATCTACCCTAATACAAGGTGAACGATGAGAGGCTGTGTAGGAGTACACGGTGGGTTGTCTCGTTGAACACCGCCCTAAGTCCGAGTTCATGTGTGGTGATCCAAGATGAAGAGTACAACCACACATTGGGCTAACTGACCCCTCTTAGCCTACTAACTCATCCCTTTCGATGTCCAGATGTCGCAGTAGTTCGGAGTTCTGGTAGGTTTGTGGCCTGGCTGCTAAGTGAGAGAACGGCTCAGCCGAGACCGGCTTATGCACCACGCACACATCATCTGGGTCCACTTCGGTAAACCGGCCGGGTTCACGATAGTGGTAGCCAACCCAGGTAGGCGGCTTTCTTGGACTAGATCGGCTATGAGGTAACAGTTGTGGTGAGCATCCTCGCCGACACTTCTTGAACGGTGTCAAGTACAAAGGCGGTAACTGATGATCATGTGTGTGTAGCGGTACACCCCTGCAGGGTTAGCAAAACTATTCGAATAGTCGCGTCCGAGGTTAAGGACTACTTGGAAAGCTTAGCTTGATTATTAGACAACTTGAACTGGATACTTATAAAACTTGCCAAGATAAGCGTGAGTGCTATGGCGTGCTTTCTCGTGGGAAAGTCGAGGAAGGCACCATAGTGGTGTAATTGGTTGGAGATATGTAGTGGACTCGTGTATGCTTCTTACCTCAAGTCTGGTACTCGTAGTTCAGGACTAGCCAAGTCAAATATGGCACTTCTGCTTATGAACCCCACCTCCCTTTACCTTGATACATGTGCATGAGTAGTATAGTTCCTACGTAAGTCTTGTTGAGTACGACTTTGCACTCACGTTTGCTTATTCTATGTTTTAGATGAACCCACTGACCCCGAAGTTGGATTCTTCCTCGAGCTCGACGACTGAAGACCAAGCTAGTGTAATCCCAGTCAGCAGACTGGTTCCCTCGTGGAGGGCTTTTTGTTTAAATAAGGCTTCTTAAGCCATTGGTTAAACTTGTCTGTACCCAGACACAATTTGCTTCCGCATGCTTGTTGTAATGTTGGATTACGGTCTCGTGATCTCTGTGTACCCTCTGTGAGAGTTATCAATAAAATGTATACTTTGTAGAAAATTGCAATGATACCTTCTGTTCATACAAGGCATGTGTGCTGCATGTATGTTTATAACATGCATGTCTTTGTATGGGTTTTCGAGACCTTAGTTGTGATCTGGCTGGCGGTCTTTGATACACCAAGTGGCCCTTAGATGTGCGCAGTTTGGGGAATCGCGATGCGATTGCTCGAGACTCTGTTTCGTGCAAACTTTGTGTCGGGACCCGGGGTTAGCGTATGCAAGTCCCGCTACGACATAGTCATATGGAGAGCCGAGAACCGTACCGACTTGTCTAAGCAGACAAGGCCAAGCACAAAACATTCTCGGAAAGCATCGTACGTGAGGGGCATCCCATCCAGGCCGGATGATCAACTGAGATGGGTCCTCATCGTCCGCACACAAGTCTAATGATATGGGTAATGAACTCCCATATTCACAGACAAGTCACCTCAACCATACTATCGACTATCTCATAACTCTTACATAGACTTACTCCAGCCCGATCACTTAGTCGGGGTCTAGGGCGGGCTCAATCATACCACAAAGTGTGCACGAGACGGAGTCTCGAGCAATCGCATCGCGATACCCCAAGCTGCGCACATCTAAGGGCCACTTGGTGTATGAAAGACCGCCAGCCAGATCACAACTAAGGTCTCGAAAACCCATACAAAGACATGCATGTTATAAACATACACGCAGCACACATGCCTTGTATGAACAGCAGGTATCATTGCAATTCTCTACAAATTATACATTTTATTGATAACTCTTACAGAGTGCACACAGAGATCACAAGTATGTGATCCAACATTACAACAACAAGCGGAAGCAAAGTATGTCTGAGTACAGACAAGTTTAACAAATGGCTTAAGAATCCTTATTTAAACACAAGCCCTCCACGAGGGAACCAGTCGTCTGACTGGAACTAGACTAGCTTGGTCTTCAGTCGTCGAGCTCGATGAAGAAGCCACATTCGGGGTCAGTGGGTTCATCTAAAACATAGATTAAGAAAACGTGAGTACAAAATCATACACATCAAGACTTACAAAGGAGCTATACTACTCATGCACATGTATCAAGGTAAAGGGAGGTGGGGTTTCACTTGCAGAAGTGCCAGCTTTGACTTGGCTAGTCCTGAACTACGAGTATCAGACTTGAGGTAAGAAGCTTACACGAGTCCACTACTTTCTCCAACCAATTACACCACTATGGTGCCTTCCTCGACTTCCCCACGAGAAAGCACGCCATAGCACTCACACTTATCTTGGTGTGTTTTAAAAGTATCCAGTTCAAGTTGTCTAATAATCAAGCTAAGCTTTCCAAGAAGTCCTTAACCGCGGACGCGGCTATTCGAATAGTTTTGTTAACCCTGCAGGGGTGTACCGCCACACACACATGATCGTCATTTACCGCCTTTGTACTCGACACCGTTCAAGAAGTGTCGGCGAGGATCGATGCTCACCACAATTGTTACCTCATAGCCGATCTAGTCCGAGAAAGCCGCCTACTTGGGTTGGCTACCACTATCGTGAACCCAGCAGGTTTACCGAAGTGGACCCAAGTGATGTGTGCGTGGTGCATAAGCCGGTCTCGGATGAGCCGTTCTCTCACTTAGCATCCAGGCCATAGACCTACCAGAACTCCGAACTATTGCGACATCTGGACATCGAAAGGGATGAGTTAGTAAGCTGAGAGGGGTCAGTGAGCCCAATGTGTGGTTGTACTCTTCATCTTGGATCACCACACAAGAACTCGGACTTAGGGCGGTGTTCAACGAGACAACCCACCGTGTACTCCTACACAGCCTCTCATCGTTCACCTTGTATTAGGGTAGATTCACCAACACCTTTCCACCATCATCATCATGATCACTACCATCCCGACTCACATAACAGTAACATCATTGTATCACTCTAAGCATGCAATAAGCAGTAACAATTGCAGGGGCCACATGATATCAATCAACTCCTACAGTTGCTACGATTGTGGGGTGCCTACTACTGTGACAAATGATAGGTCATGCAAAGGAATGGGTTCATCTATGCGGTAGAAACGTAGCATGGTAATCATCCTATACAATGCATAAGCGATACATGAGAGGGAAGTGGGATTTTATCGACATGATCAATGGGGGTTTGCTTGCCTTGCTGACGAGGTTCGGGTTCGGGGTCTTCAACGAAGGGGGCAGCCTCCTGTTCCGGTTCCACCTCTACTCGACAAACAACAAACAAGGTAGCAAAGTAAATACAATGCACAATCACATGGTTGAAGGTTGAAACTTGATGTATATGTTTCTGATGTGTGAGGCAATTCCATTTAAATGGAGTATATTGCAATTTGAATTGCAATTTCAAACTCCCATTTGAATTCAATTTAGTCAAGTTGCATATGACATTGTTTGGTCAAGTTAAACCTTTTTGAAAAGTGTATGATATGCCTCTGATGTGTAATTGAAATGTAGCATGTTGCCATGGTTCAAGTTGCAAAAGTATTTGAATTTAATTTGAATAAATTCCAATTAAATCAAATGACAAATGCTACTGGTCCCAATTTAAATTCAACTCAAACATGGTTGAAAGTTGGATATTTGGATATCTTATTTTCTCCTGATCATTTGTCATATATTATTTGTCCAATTTGGACTTAATATGAATTTTCTATGAATTTCCAAAGTTTCGGCCTTTTCTGGATTTTCTGGAATTTCTTGAATTCTTTTTATTGTGGAAAAGATTTTACTGCGTCACTGTTACATCAGCATGACGTCAGGGGTCCACTGACTTCTGGGACCCACTGGTCAGCCTCTCACTGTTTAATTAAAACGATTTGATTTAATTTTAACTTAACAGGGGGGGATTAGTGTGGCTGGGCCCACAGGTCAGTGTCACTAGGGAGGGGATTAAAGGGGTGATTAGCCCGGGGTTAGCCTGACAGGCCGGCGGCTTGACGTCGGCGGTCCTGTACGCGGTGGTGCTGCGTCGGGATCACGTTCCCGACCATCATTCCATGCGCCAAGGGCACCAGAAGATGGCCCGTGACGAGCCGCATCGCCTGCGCTACTCGGGCGTCGTCGGGGAGGCTCCAGGCGACGTCGTCTTCAACCATGGCGGCGGCAGAACCACGGCGAGCTCGGGCGCAGGGTTGTGGTGCGTGGCTTGGGCCAACTAGTGGCACGTTCGAAAGCTGACGAGGCCAGGGTCCAAATGCGCGCACTGGGGCAACGCCAGGGACACCAGAGATTGCGCTGCGTCGACCATGGCGGCGGCAAGCTTCGTCGTTCATGGAGGCCGTGGATAGAGAACGAGAGGGAGGGCGCAAGGTTAGGGGAAACGGTGAGAAGCTCACCACGAACGCGACGGAAGGGCTAGCGGGCTCGGGGAAGCTCGGAGTTGGTCAGGATTTGAAGACGACTCGCGGCCGCCGGAGTTGGGGAAGATGAAGCTAGCGTCACGTCCAGGGGCTCTTCTTCTCGATTGTCTGCACTCCTCGGCGTAGAGGATGACGGCGACGCAGATGGACAAGGTGGAGCGGCTTGTCGACGGTTTTGTCCACGCGTTCTTCTCGTCGGTGCTCCGGCGGGGTCTCGGGCGGTGACGAAATCGAGCGGGAGAGGAAGGGGAAGAGCTCCGGAGGGGGGGAATGGAGGAGGCGTGCTCCAGGGCGTCTCCAGGCGCGAGAGGGAGGCACGGGGAGGCCTGGAAGGCCCTCGACGGCGACGTGTCGTCCATGTCGGGAACCGGGGTTAGCGTATGCAAGTCCAGTTAAGACATGGTCATATGGAGAGCCGAGAACCGTACCCACTTGTCTAAGCAGACAAGGCCAAGCACAGAACGTTCTCGGAAAGCATCGTACGTGAGGGGTATCCCATCCAGGCCGGATGATCAACTGAGATGGGTCCTCATCGTCCGCACACAAGTCTAATGATATGGGTGGTGAACTCCCATATCCAAAGAAAAGTCGCCTCAACCATACTATCGACTATCTCATAACTCTTACATAGACTTACTCCAGCCCGATCACTTAGTCGGGGTCTAGGGCGGGCTCGATCATACCACAAAGTGTGCACGAGACGGAGTCTCGAACAATCGCATCGCGATGCCCCAAGCTGCGCACATCCAAGGGCCACTTGGTGTATGAAAGACCGCCAGTCAGATCACAACTAAGGTCTCGAAAACCCATACAAAGACATGCATGTTATAAACATACACGCAGCACACATGCCTTGTATGAACAGTAGGTATCATTGCAATTCTCTACAAAGTATACAATTTTATTGATAACTCTTATAGAGTGCACACAGAGATCACAAACATGTGATCCAACATTACAACACAAGCGGAAGCAAATTATGTCTGAGTACAGACAAGTTTAACAAATGGCTTAAGAAGCCTTATTTAAACACAAGCCCTCCACGAGGGAACCAGTCTTCTGACAGGGACTAGACTAGCTTCTTCTTCAGTCGTCCAGCTCGATGAAGAAGCCACCTTCGGGGTCAGTGGTTTCATCTAAAACATAGATTAAGCAGACGTGAGTACAAAGTCGTACTCAGCAAGACTTACATAGGAGCTATACTACTCATGCATATGTATCAAGGTAAAGGGAGGTGGAGTTTCACTTGCAGAAGTGCCAACTTTGACTTGGCTAATCCTGAACTACGAGTACCATACTTTGAGGTAAGAAGCGTACACGAGTCCACTACTTTCTCCAACCAATTACACCACTATGGTGCCTTCCTCGACTTCCCCACGAGAAAGCACGCCATAGCACTCACACTTATCTTGGTGTGTTTTAGAAGTATCCAGTTCAAGTTGTCTAATAACCAAGCTAAGATTTCCAAGCAGTCCATAACCGCGGACGTGGCTATTCGAATAGTTTTGTTAACCCTGCAGGGTTGTACCGCTACACACACATGATCATCATTTACCGCCTTTGTACTCGACACCGTTCAAGAAGTGTCGGCGAGGATCGATGCTCACCACAATTGTTACCTCATAGCCGATCTAGTCCGAGAAAGCCGCCTACTTGGGTTGGCTACCACTATCGTGAACCCAGCAGGTTTACCGAAGTGGACCCAAGTGATGTGTGCGTGGTGCATAAGCCGGTCTCGGATGAGCCGTTCTCTCACTTAGCATCCAGGCCACAGACCTACCAGAACTCCGAACTATTGCGACATCTGGACATCGAAAGGGATGAGTTAGTAAGCTGAGAGGGGTCAGTGAGCCCAATGTGTGGTTGTACTCTTCATCTTGGATCACCACACAAGAACTCGGACTTAGGGCGGTGTTCAATGAGACAACCCACCGTGTACTCCTACACAGCCTCTCATCGTTCACCTTGTATTAGGGTAGATTCACCAACACTTTTCTACCATCATCATCATGATCACTACCATCCCGACTCACATAACAGTATCATCATGGTATCACTCTAAGCATGCAATAAGAAGTAACAATTGCAGGGGCCACATGATATCAATCAACTCCTACATTTGCTAGGATTGTGGTTTGCTTACTACTGTGACAAAATGATAGGTCATGCAAAGGATTGGGTTCATCTATGCGGTAGAAACACATCACGGTAATCATCCTAAACAATGCATAAGCGAGACATGAGAGGGAAGTGGGATTTTATCGACATGATCAATGGGGGTTTGCTTGCCTTGCTGACGAGGTTCGGGTTTGGGGTCTTCAACGAAGGGGGCAGCCTCCTGTTCCGGTTCCACCTCTACTCGAGAAACAACAAACAAGGTATCAAAGTAAATACAATGCACAATCACATGATGGAAGGTTGAAACTTGATGTATATGCTTTGATGTGTGAAGCAATTCCATTTAAATGGAGTATATTGCAAATTGAATTGCAAATTCAAAACCCAATTTGAATTCAAACTTAGCCAAGTTACATGTGACATTGTTTGATCAATTTGAAACATTTTGAATTGTGTATGATATGCCTCTGAAGTGTGGTTGAAAGGTAGCATAATTCCAGGGTCCAAGTTGCAAAATCATTTGAATTGAATTTGAATAAATTCCAAATATATCAAATGACATATGCTACTGGCCCCATTTTAAAATCAACTCAAACATATTGGAAAGTTGTATATTTGGATAGCTTATTTTCTCCTGATCATTTTTCATATATTATTTGTTAAATTTGGAGTTAATATGAATTTTCTATGAATTTTCAAAGTTTGGGGTATTTTCTGGAATTTCTTTAATTCTTTTTATTCTGGAAAATCATTATTGCGTCACTGTTGCGTCAACCTGACGTGGGGGGGCTGACATGTGGGCCAGGGTTGTCAGCCTCTGGGTTAATTAACCCGGTTGGGTTAACTTAACCAGTGGCTTAATTAAGCCACTGGGCCCACTTGTCATCGGCTCTAGGGGGTCATTAGGGGGTGCATTAGCGAGGGGGTTAGGCTAACCCACCGGCGGCTAAACGTCGGCGGCCTGGCCACGGCGGCGCTGCACGGATCCACTGCTCCCGGCCACCATTCGATGTGCTGAGACCACGGGAACGTAGCCCGTGCTCTCGCGCGTCGTCTGGTGCACGCGAGCGACCTCGGGGGTGACCAGGGCGACGACGGTGACCTCGCCGGCGGCCACAGAAGCCCGGCGGAGAGACAAATGTCACCATGGTGCACCAAATACAGCAGGCGCTAGCTCATTCGACGCGTGAGGCCACAGTGAAGACGACGGACAAAAAGACGAGCTCGATTGCGTAACAGGTAGTCGTCGCCATGGCTCCCGGCGGCGAGGATCTTCGGCCCTCATGGTGGATTGTGCTAGAGAGGAGGAGGAAGACGTTGGGATGGCTCGGGTGAACCGTGAGCTCACCGTGAGTCCAACGGAAGTGGTGGCGAAGTCGTAGGAGCTCGGGGCTGGCCGGAATTTAAGAAGTCGTGCGGCGGCTCCGGCGAGACGATGGCGAAGATTGCGACGGCCTCGGGCTCGATTAGGACGCCAGCTTCTCCAGATCGACGAAGACGACGACGCTGCGCACGGGGGACATGGTTGCTGGCCTTCTTGTCGACGTTGGCCGCGGCCTCTCACGACGATGAACGGCGGAGGCTCTCGGATGAAATGGGGAAAACGCGTAGAGCGCGAGAGAGGCAGCGGCGAGAGGGGGAGAGTGACAAGGACGTCCAGGGGCTTCTCCTGGACACGCGGAAGAGGGCGGGGAAGCAGCTGCGTGGACGGGCGGCGTCGGCGGCGTCGGCATGCCCTCCAGCGAGCTGCTTGCCTCGCTGGGGGAAGACGACAAGGAGAGCCGCGGGCTTGGGCTGCTGGAACGGTAAGTTGGGCCGAGAGGCCCAGGTAGGTGGGCTCTTTTCCCCTTTTCTATTTCTTGTTTCTTTTTCCTTTCTGTAATTTGTTTTGTTTAGCTAAATAAAATAGCTAAATATTTTATTAAATGCTATAACTTTTTATATGGCCTTATAACAATATAGACTAGCCACTTATAAAGTTTGGCACTTTTTAAAATTCAAATGATTTGAATTTTAAATCAAAAAGGGGTTTTTCATTAATTCCAAGGCACTGTTTGAATATTTGAAAAAATCCATGAGCATGGGGTGGTTCCCACATCACTTGATAGGTGATCATACTCATTTTTAAGACTTTTCAAAAATCAAACATGAATTTTTGGAGAAGATTTTTATCTGGCCTCTTGAAATAATTCATCTAGGGGGTGTTCCTTCTCCCATTTTGCTTTTGATTTTGATTTCAAAGATTTCTTTTGAAATTTTAACATGATGCAATTGACTCACTAACCCTAGCACATTACCTAACAGAGGGTTCTGACAACTCGCCCCCACTCAACAGAATCTCGTCCCGAGATTCAGAAGTCTGCGGGAGGAAGGAGGGATACTCGGCACTGAGACGGTCTTCTCTTTCCCACGTAGCTTCTCTCTCAGAGTGGTGTGACCATTGCACTTTCAGAAACCTAATCTTCTGACGACGAGTGACACGCTCTGCGGAATCAAGAATACGAACGGGGTATTCTCGATAAGAAAGGTCATCTTGGAGATCAAGCGTTTCATGGTCGACTTCGCGGATGGGGTCCTTGAAGCAACGCCTGAGTTGGGACACATGGAATACATCATGTACTCGGGAAAGGTGCGGGGGTAGTTCAAGTTGGTAGGCAACTTCTCCACGTTTAGCAATAATGCGGAAAGGTCCAATGTAACGTGGGGCCAATTTGCCTTTGATACCGAAACGTTGGGTTCCCTTCAGAGGAGTAACCCGAAGGTAAGCCTTCTCATCCAGATTGTAGCTCTCTTGCCTATGATGACGATAATAGTAGCTTTTCTGACGAGACTGGGCTGCTTTCAATTGATCACGAACAATGCGAACTTGCTCTTCTGCTTCCTTGATCATGTCCGGTCCAAAGAAATGTCTTTCACCGGTTTCTGACCAGTTTAGTGGTGTTCAACATCGTCGTCCATATAGGAGTTCAAAAGGAGCCATGTTCAGACTAGATTGAAAACTATTGTTATAAGAAAATTCGGCGAATGGAAGAGATTTCTCCCAATTCTTTCCGAATGAGGTAACACAAGCTCTGAGCATGTCTTCAAGAATTTGGTTAACCCTTTCGACTTGACCGCTAGACTGAGGATGGAAAGTTGTACTAAAGGAGAGATGAGTTCCCATAGCATTCTGAAAGCTTCCCCAAAATCTAGAGGTGAAAAGGCTACCGCGATCAGAATTGATCTCCAAAGGAACACCGTGAAGGGATACAATTCTAGAGACGTACAAGTCCGCTAACTGGCTAGCAGTTATAGACTCGCGAACCGGAAGGAAGTGAGAAACTTTGGAAAGCCTATCTATGACAACGAAGATGGCATTGTTTCCTTTCTGGGTTTTTGGAAAGCCGGTGATGAAGTCCATACCGACTTTGTCCCATTTCCACTCGGGAATAGACAAAGGTTGAAGTGTACCAGAAGTTCTTTGATGTTCTGCCTTAATGCGACGACAAACATCACATTCGGCAACAAATTGAGAAATGTCTCTCTTCATCCTAGTCCACCAAAATCTCTGGCGTAGATCTCGGTACATTTTTGTGCTACCGGGATGAATCGAGAGGGGTGTGTCATGGGCTTCCTTGAGGATGAGTTTCCTTAGTTCCCTATTCTTAGGTACTACCAAACGATTTCCAAAGAATATTGTTCCTTTGCTATCTGTGGAGAAACATTTAGCAACTCCGCTAGCAATGTTCTCCTTTATCCGGCGAACACCTCGTGCACGCCTTTGGGCAACTATGATTTGATCCTCAAGAGTTGGTTTCGCCACCAAGGTAGAAAGATAGCCATGAGGAACAATCTCAAGGTTGAGCTTGCGAAAGTCCTCATGAAGAAGTGGTTGATATTGTTGTAACATGAGGTTGTTACAATAGGACTTACGACTTAGTGCATCAGCCATGACGTTGGCCTTGCCTGGGGTGTAAGAAATTACTACGTCGTAATCTTTTATCAACTCAATCCAGCGTCTTTGCCTGAGATTAAGATCTGGCTGGGTGAAAATGTATTTGAGGCTTTGGTGGTCGGAATAAATCTCACAACGATTTCCAAGGAGGTAATGTCGCCAAGTTGTTAGGGCATGAACTACGGCAGCGAGTTCAAGGTCATGGGTAGGATAGTTCTCTTCATGTGGTCGCAACTGGCGTGAAGCATAAGCTACCACATGTCGATCTTGCAGAAGTATGCATCCTACCCCTTGCCGTGATGCGTCACAATAGATCTCGAAATCCTTTTTGGTGTCTGGAGGTGCAAGTACGGGTGCAGAAGTCAATATTCTTTTTAGCTCTTGAAAGCTTTCCTCGCACTTATAAGTCCATAGGAATTTCTTATCTTTCTTGAGGAGTTCAGTTAGAGGCTTTGCAACTTTAGAAAAGTTCTCGACGAAGCGACGGCAATAGCTGGCTAGGCCAAGAAAACTCCTAACTTGCTTAACCGATTTAGGTGGAGTCCAGTCAAGGACGGCCTGAACTCTCTCGGGATTCACAGCAATGCCTTTTGCAGAAATCACGTGGCCTAAGTAGGTCACTTCTGGTAGCCAAAATTCACACTTGGAGAATTTAGCATACAGGCGATGCTCTCTAAGTTTCATCAATACCAGCCTTAGGTGTTCGGCATGTTCTTCTTCGTTCTTCGAGTAGATGAGAATGTCATCGAGATAAACCACAACAAATTTATCTAAGTACTCCATGAAGATCGAATTCATCATGCGTGAGAAAGTGGCGGGGGCATTGGTTAAACCAAAGGACATGACGGTGTACTCGTAAAGACCATAACGAGTAGTAAAACCATTTTGGGAATGTCCTCGTTTCGGATTTTGATTTGATGATACCCTAATCTCAAATCCATCTTGGAGAAGACAGAGGATCCTGCAAGTTGATCATAAAGATCATTAATCCTGGGCAATGGGTACTTGTTCTTTATCGTCGCTATATTTAGCGGGCGATAGTCTACGCACATCCTTTTTGTTCCATCTTTCTTCGTTACGAACAGAACGGGGCAACCCCATGGCGATGAGCTAGGGCGGATGAAGCCTTTTTCCAACAAAGCTTCCAGTTGGGTTTTAAGCTCAGCTAACTCACGTGGGGCCATTTTGTATGGGCGTCTAGAAATAGGTGCGGTTCCTGGGGCAAGATCCACTATAAACTCTACACATCTGTCGGGTGGCATGCCCGGCAGCTCTTCAGGAAAGACATCCGGGAAGTCACGAACCACCGGAATATCTTCAAGTTCGGGAAGGGGAAGTACATTCAAGGAATGCACTTGGGTTCTTGTTCTGGGTGAGGTATAGATGACGGTTTTGCCTGAAGGGTGGGTGAGTTTCACGGATTTGCCTTTGATATCCAGGTAGGCATTCTTTCTTGATAGCCAATCCATGACAAGGATGACATCAATATCTGAAGACTTGAGGGCTATGAGTGAAGCAAGGAATACAAAACCCTCAATTGCAATTTGATTTCCATGACTTACTCTATTAGTTTGCCATCTTGACCCTGGAGTTGGAATAATCATGGGGGTGGACAATTCAACAAAGGATAACTCATGACGAAGTGCATAACTTTCCGAAATGAATGAATGAGATGCTCCTGGGTTGAAAAGAACGGAAGTAGGAACATAATTGACTAGGAGCGTACCAAGAATGACGTCAGTGGTGTCGTTAGTCTCTTCGGCGGCAATCTGGTTCACTCATCCACGAGTGGCGGGAGGAGCGGGTTTGGCGGTGTAGACCTTCTAGGGTGGCTTGCCACGACCATTGTTGTTGCCTCCGGCACGGGGTGGAGCATTCTGATTCTAGATCTGGTTCTGGGGACACTCGCGAGAGTAGTGGCCTGCCTGACCACACTTGTAACAGGCTCCGAAAACAGTGCGGGGAGCTGGGTTGTTTGGTGGAGCTGGGTGGAACTGAGTTGGTGGACAAGGCGCCACATAGGATGGCCTCGGTGGGTTGTTCTGACGGAACATACTGTTTGGGATCCAGATCTTGCGCTTTTGGGAGCCAGAACTGGATGAACCATCATCTCTAGGGTGTTTGCGAAAGTCGTTGGGGGTGTTCATGTCCTCCGCCTTGATGGCTTTGTTGACAAGGACCTGGAATGTGGCAAAGTCATGTAGGTTGAGCTCACGACGGAGTCCAGAATTGAGTCCACGACGGAACCTTTCTTGCTTCTTTGCGTCGGTGGAGACTTCTTCAGTAGCATAACGAGCCAGTCGGTTGAACTCACGACTAAACTCATCAACAGTCCTTCTGCCTTGGGTGAGGTTGCAGAACTCCTCACGCTTGCGGTCCATAAGACCCTTGGGAATGTGGTGCTCACAGAAGGAAGTGCAGAATTCATCCCAAGATGCGGGCGGTCCAACGGGACGCATATTCAGGAAGTTCTTCCACCAAGAGCTAGCTGCACCTTCAAGGTGATAGGTGGCATATCTGACCTTGTCGCCATTTGCAACATGGCCTGCTTGGAGCCTCCTCTCGATGCTGCGAAGCCAGTCATCGGCGTCAAGGGGCTCGGTGGAGTAACTGAAAACCGGGGGATGAAGCCGGATGAAGTCGTTCAGAGACACCAACTCGTTGCGCTGCTGAGTGGTGTTGCGGGCAATGACCTCCAGAAAATGGTGAGAGTCTCGGCGGTTCCTCTGAACCTCCATCAGAACCTGAGCCATCGTGGGTGGGGGTGGAAGGTTGCCTTCCTCCTGTTCATTCCCACGACCCTAGGCACGACCAAGCTGGCCACGGGTTCCTTGAGACATCCTGAAGGTGAAAACCAAAGTCAAACAGAGTTGATGGAAAGAGTCTAATCAAGGTATTGAAGTACTGGAAGGATTACAGAGCAAAGGATGTAATCATCTTGACAACATGGTGATAAAAGCATACAAGCCATATATTCACAAGCTATCATACAAACCATACATCGTTTTAGTACAAGCACCAAGCTAATACAAACGTGATGAAGATGATACATCCTTCAGAGGCACTCTGACTTCCTATACATTATTTATCTAAGCCTCTGGAACTTAGACACCTTGCGTACAATATACTAAGATACTACTACATCCTCACTAAGTAAGACCACAGGCGGTCTCACTCATCTCCTTCTCCATAGTAGTCCTCGTAAAAGTTACCCGCGTATCCCGGTAGCTGAAGGTGACCATCGGAAAACACAGAGGCCTGTGGACCCTAATATCCATTTGGGCAAGGATGGGGCCTAGGTCCAGTGTAGGGTGGAAGCAAAGGACCACGGGGTGGAAAAATGCCTCCAATCTCGGGCCAAGCAACTCGAGAAGGCATCTGAGTCCTCACTGGGTAGATAGCATCATACTCAACTGATCCAACGCTCACGAAGGGTGCCAAAAGGGCCAGTGCTCGATACAGACGAACACGAGTGGCGTGAAGCTCAAAACGGAGAGCGCGTGAATCACGATCTCGATCACTAGCAAACCTAGCAGTCATCTGAAGTGCTGGATCTTCTGCAGAGTGATCTGAGTAGAGTCCGGTGTAATATCCCTCTTCTCCTGGAAGTGCAGAAGGGATATAGCAGAATGAGGTCTCTCTCAGCATAGTGTGCTCCTCTCTCAGCAGGGTAATACATGAGTATGCAGCATCCTGCACAGCCATGTTCTCGGTCATGCCAATGCCATGTCCAAAGTGGATAGGCTGAGTGACTCCAACGTGGTGCGGGTAGATCCTGACAATGCAGTGGAACTGGGTCTGGTTGAAGTCAAGGAACTGCTCCTCAACGGTATACTCAGGATACCATCGATATCCCACATAGGACATCATCTCGATCAACGTGGCGGGATGGCCACGCACACCGAGGCACCTGGTCAAACGAACAACCTGCCGAGGGGGAAGATCTGCCATCTGAAACAGAAAGAAGGAGTTTGCAAATGCATCAGATTACGAGATAAACCTGGAATGACTCGAACAGCATAACGGCTGTAATTGCAAGAAAAAGACAATTTCTTACAACATGGAAACAGCACTTACATACGATGTAATAAATCAGGGAGAATAAACACTCTAACAAACCGATCACAACTTTCCTACGGCTACAAGGAAGCAAACAATGAGATGTTCTAATCAGACAGAGGAGAGCCTAGTCCTATCTTCCCGTAGAATAAGATAAGGGTGACTCAGAACTCAGAACGAAGAGGGTAAGGAGAAAAAAAGAAGCCTTACGTTGTTCCCTTATATACCCAGAGTAACTATATAACTATAGAAGGCTAGACTCGACTCCGGCCAAGGCTGCTAGTCCTACAGTCAGTCCTGCTCTGATACCAAGTCTGTCGGGACCCGGGGTTAGCGTATGCAAGTCCAGTTAAGACATAGTCATATGGAGAGCCGAGAACCGTACCCACTTGTCTAAGAAGACAAGGCCAAGCACAGAACGTTCTCGGAAAGCATCGTACGTGAGGGGTATCCCATCCAGGCCGGATGATCAACTGAGATGGGTCCTCATCGTCCGCACACAAGTCTAATGATATGGGTGGTGAACTCCCATATTCAAAGACAAGTCGCCTCAACCATACTATTGACTATCTCATAACTCTTACATAGACTTACTCCAGCCCGATCACTTAGTCGGGGTCTAGGGCGGGCTCGATCATACCACAAAGTGTGCACGAGACGGAGTCTCGAACAATCGCATCGCGATGCCCCAAGCTGCGCACATCTAAGGGCCACTTGGTGTATGAAAGACCGCCAGTCAGATCACAACTAAGGTCTCGAAAACCCATACAAAGACATGCATGTTATAAACATACACGCAGCACACATGCCTTGTATGAACAGTAGGTATCATTGCAATTCTCTACAAAGTATACAATTTTATTGATAACTCTTATAGAGTGCACACAGAGATCACAAACATGTGATCCAACATTACAACACAAGCGGAAGCAAATTATGTCTGAGTACAGACAAGTTAAACAAATGGCTTAAGAAGCCTTATTTAAACACAAGCCCTCCACGAGGGAACCAGTCGTCTGACTGGGACTAGACTAGCTTGTTCTTCAGTCGTCCAGCTCGATGAAGAAGCCACCTTCGGGGTCAGTGGTTTCATCTAAAACATAGATTAAGCAGACGTGAGTTCAAAGTCGTACTCAGCAAGACTTACATAGGAGCTATACTACTCATGCATATGAATCAAGGTAAAGGGAGGTGGAGTTTCACTTGCAGAAGTGCCAGCTTTGACTTGCCTAATCCTGAACTACGAGTACCAGACTTTGAGGTAAGAAGCGTACACGAGTCCACTACTTTCTCCAACCAATTAAACCACTATGGTGCCTTCCTCGACTTCCCCACGAGAAAGCACGCCATAGCACTCACACTTATCTTGGTGTGTTTTAGAAATATCCAGTTCAAGTTGTCTAATAATCAAGCTAAGCTTTCCAAGAAATCCATAACCGCGGACGCGGCTATTCGAATAGTTTTGTTAACCCTGCAGGGGTGTACCGCTACACACACATGATCATCATTCACCGCCTTTGTACTCGACACCGTTCAAGAAGTGTCGGCGAGGATGCTCACCACAACTGTTACCTCATAGCCGATCTAGTCCGAGAAAGCAGCCAACTTGGGTTGGCTACCACTATCGTGAACCCGGCCGGTTTACCGAAGTGGACCCAAGTGATGTGTGCGTGGTGCATAAGCCGTTCTCGGATGAGCCGTTCTCACTTAGCATCCAGGCCACAGACCTACCAGAACTCCGAACTATTGCGACATCTGGACATCGAAAGGGATGAGTTAGTAAGCTGAGAGGGGTCAGTGAGCCCAATGTGTGGTTGTACTCTTCATCTTGGATCACCACACAAGAACTCGGACTTAGGGCGGTGTTCAACGAGACAACCCACCGTGTACTCCTACACAGCCTCTCATCGTTCACCTTGTATTAGGGTAGATTCACCAACACTTTTCTACCATCATCATCATGATCACTACCATCCCGACTCACATAACAGTATCATCATCGTATCACTTTAAGCATGCAATAAGCAGTAACAATTGCAGGGGCCGCATGATATCAATCAACTCCTACATTTTCTAGGATTGTGGTTTGCTTACTACTGTGACAAAATGATAGGTCATGCAAAGGAATGGGTTCATCTATGCGGTAGAAACGCATCATGGTAATCGTCCTAAACAATGCATAAGCGAGACATGAGAGGGAAGTGGGATTTTATCGACATGATCAATGGGGGTTTGCTTGTCTTGCTGACGAGGTTCGGGTTCGGGGTCTTCAACGAAGGGGGCAGCCTCCTGTTCCGGTTCCACCTCTACTCAACAAACAACAAACAAGGTAGCAAAGTAAATACAATGCACAATCACATGATGCAAGGTTGAAACTTGATGTATATTCTTTGATGTGTGAAGCAATTCCATTTAAATGGAGTATATTGCAAATTGAATTGCAAATTCAAACCCCAATTTGAATTCAAACTTAGCCAAGTTACATGTGACATTGTTTGATCAATTTGAAACATTTTGAATTGTGTATGATATGCCTCTGAAGTGTGGTTGAAAGGTAGCATAATTCCATGGTCCAAGTTGCAAAATCATTTGAATTGAATTTGAATAAATTCCAAATAAATCAAATGACATATGCTACTGGTCCCATTTTAAATTCAACTCAAACAGAGTTGAAAGTTGGATATTTGGATAGCTTATTTTCTCCTGATCATTTTTCATATATTATTTGTTAAATTTGGAGTTAATATTTATTTTCTATGAATTTTCAAAGTTTGGGGTATTTTCTGGAATTTCTTTAATTCTTTTTATTCTGGAAAATCATTATTGTGTCACTGTTGCGTCAAGCTGACGTGGGGGGGGGCTGACATGTGGGCCAGGGTTGTCAGCCTCTGGGTTAATTAACCCGGCTGGGTTAACTTAACCAGTGGCTTAATTAAGCCACTAGGCCCACTTGTCATCGGCTCTGGGGGTCATTAGGGGGTGGATTAGCGAGTGGGGTTAGGCTAACCCACCGGCGGCTAAACGCCGGCGGCCTGGCCACGGAGGCGCTGCACGGATCCACTGCTCCCGGCCACCATTCGATGTGCTGAGACCACGGGAACGTAGCCCGTGCTCTCGCGCGTCGTCTGGTGCACGCGGGCGACCTCGGGGGTGACCAGGGCGACGACGGTGACCTCGCCGGCGGCAACAGAAGCCCGGCGGAGAGACAAACGTCGCCATGGTGCACCAAATCCAGCAGGCGCTAGCTCATTCGACGCGTGAGGCCACAGTGAAGACGACGGACAAAAGGACGAGCTCGATTGCGTAACAGGTGGTTGTCGCCATGGCTCCCGGCGGCGAGGAGCTTCGGCCCTCATGGTGGATTGTGCTAGAGAGGAGGAGGAAGACGTTGGGATGGCTCGGGTGAACCGTGAGCTCACCTTGAGTCCAACGGAAGCGGTGGCGAAGTCGTAGGAGCTCAGGGCTGGCCGGAATTTAAGAAGTCGTGCGGCGGCTCCGGCGAGACGATGGCGAAGATTGCGACGGCCTCGGGCTCGATTAGGACGCCAGCTTCTCCAGATCGACGAAGACGACGACGCTGCGCACGGGGGACATGGTTGCTGGCCTTCTTGTCGACGTTGGCCGCGGCTTCTCACGACGATGAACGGCGGAGGCTCTCGGATGAAATGGGGAAAACGCGTAGAGCGCGAGAGAGGCAACGGCGAGAGGGGGAGAGTGACAAGGACGTCCAGGGGCTTCTCCTGGACACGCGGAAGAGGGCGGGGAAGCAGCTGCGTGGACGGGCGGCGTCGGCGGCGTCGGCATGCCCTCCAGCGAGCTGCTTGCCTCGCTGGGGGAAGACGACAAGGAGAGCCGCGGGCTTGGGCTGCTGGAACGGTAAGTTGGGCCGAGAGGCCCAAGTAGGTGGGCTCTTTTCCCCTTTTCTATTTCTTGTTTCTTTTTCCTTTCTGTAATTTGTTTTGTTTAGCTAAATAAAATAGCTAAACATTTTATTAAATGTTGTAACTTTTTATATGGCCTTATAACATTATAGACTATCCACTTATAAAGTTTGGCACTTTTTAAAATTCAAATGATTTGAATTTTAAATCAAAAAGGGGGTTTTCATTAATTCCAAGGCACTGTTTGAATATTTGAAAAATCCATGAGCATGGGGTGGTTCCCACATCACTTGATAGGTGATCATACTCATTTTTAAGACTTTTCAAAAATCAAACATGAATTTTTGGAGAAGATTTTTATCTGGCCTTTTGAAATAATTCATCTGGGGGGTGTTCCTTCTCCCATTTTTCTTTTGATTTTGATTTCAAAGATTTCTTTTGAAATTTTAACATGATGCAATTGACTCACTAACCCTAGCACATTACCTAACAAAGGGTTCTGACAGTCCACGGCTGGCTCGGTGGCATTCCACCGAGCAGCTTGGAGGCGCGGAGCGGGGAAGAAGACCATGCTGCCCTGGTAGGCCGGCTGGGCTGGGTGGGCTTCTCTCGCCTGGGCGCCAGGTAAGCTTTTCCTGTTTCTTTTCTGTTTTTCTTTTCTGTCATTTGTTTTGGCTAGCAAAAATAATTACCTAGCCATTTTCTAAAATGCTGAAACTTTTTATATGGCCTCATAATAATATAGATTAGCCAATTATAAAGTTTGGCACTTTTTAAAATTCAAATAATTTGAATCTTCACTCAAATAGGGGTTTTTGATTAATTCCAAGGCACTATTTGAATATTTGAAAAATCCATGAGCATGGGGTGGGTCCCACATCACTTGAAATGTGATCACACTCATTTATAAGACTTTTCAAAAATCTAACATGAATTTTTGGAGAAGATTTTTTTTTGGCCTTTTGAATTAATTCAACTGGGGGGGTCTGTAACAGCCCAGTTTTCACAAAAATTAAAAATTTTATTTTCGGTGTGAATTGATTCATTGCCTGATTTGTTTGCGGTGTTTGCATCCCCGATTTATCGATCGGCGATTATTTTCCCCCTCTTATCTCGTATCGGACGGAGACCGACCTTTGCCACCCGGACACTCGACCTTTGCGACACCGGGTTTCACCCGATCACCGTCGCGAAAACCGCACGAGACCAGCCGCAGCTAACGGAACGAAAAACCCCGTTTAATAATTAAATGGGATATTTTTATAGCGCGCCGGAAAGTATTTTCGGAACGGTTCCAGCGCGAGGTGAACGCCTCCGGCTCGACGCACTGATCGCGCAGTTCGAAGTTTTACCCGAATCGGAGGTACTGCGGACCCCCGGCGGTCAGAAACGTGAGCACCGTGCGCGCGAGAGAAAAACCGATGATGTGTTTGCAAACTGCCAGCCACCGGGGCTATATAAAGACCACCACACTCCCACCCACCTAGGGTTTCCCTAGGCAGCCACCAGCCCCAGATCTGGCCCCAAATACCCCAATTTTCGCAGCAAACCCTAGCTCCCAGATCTGGAATCAGCCCAATCCGTTTTGAACCGTCAGATCGTCAGATCCGACGGCCCAGATCGAGCCTTCCACCCACCCAGCTCTTCTCTCTCCTCTCCACCTCCCACCTCCTGCCATGGACGCGCCGCCACCTCCTCCGGCCGCTGCTCCGCGCCCCGGTGAGCTCCCTCACCGCGCCCCCTTCCCTCTCTCCTCCTCACCCCGCCTCTTTTGTCGTGCAGGTCGCCGACCGCACCAGGAGCCGCCGCCGCGCCATGGCAGCAGCCCGGCCAGCCCCGAGCTCGGAGCAGCCGCCCCTGGACCGCCGCGCCTCGGCTCTCCGGGGAGAGGAGCTCGCCCGCACACCCCCTCCGGCCTCCTCCAGCGACCCACACCGCGTGCCTCGCCCCCTTGCCGCGCCTCCCCGCCTCGCTCGCCGGCGGGAGCCGTCCGGTCGTCGCCGCTGCTGGACTCGGTGTGAGTCGGGGACGAGCGCAGCCTCCCGCTCGCCCGGTCGCTGCCCGCTGGTGGGCCGGCCCAGGCCACCCCAGCACCAGGCCAGCCGGCACCCCAGGCCCAGCCTTCCAGCCAAGCCGCCTCCAGGCCGCAAGTGGGCCTCGGCCCACTAGGTATTTTTTTCTCTTAGCCCCTTCGAATTTTGCTAAGTGTTGGAAATTTAGCTGCTGATTCGATTCCGCGTTGACGATAGCAAGCGATCCGTAGCCCGGATGACTTCGCGCCCAAAAGACGAATTGTCTAGAATTGCGTGTACTTTAATTCATATTTTGTGAGAATTTACATTTGAGCTCATCTTGATTGTGTAATTGTGTGCTGAACAGGGCATCAGGCCGTTAAACTGCTACTTTTCCTGTTAGATTCTGCTGTTATTATTTTGTTGCAACTTTGCATGATGATTGTAACAAATCCATGAGGCCTATTGCATTGATTCCTTTTGCCTTGCGTTAAGCAATGTTTCTACTTCAGTTTCATGCATTCACATGCCATATTTGCTTGCTGAATCATGTTTATATCTTGCTCCAAAGTAGCTATCCTGATGTTATTGTGCTGCTATTGCTGAAACTGTTATTTTGTTGCAACTTCGGTCGACGAGTGTGTCGCGACCGTTTATCGGATTTGAGTGATTCCAATTGCATTTTGTTAAGCATCATGTCTAATTTCATCCCATGTATTGCTATGTCATGTTGCTGCACTTTTGCATATAGATTTACCCCTGTTTATACAGCATGTGTGCGTAACTTGTTTTGCTTATATCTTTTTAACCGTAACTCCGTTTGGGGTGTTCTTTATATGTAACTTGATTAGTTTTTCGTGTACTTTGTGTTTATGCTATTGTTTGCTGTTGTTAACCAACCTAAAATATGGTATAGGGCAGAACAGTACCAAATGTTTTAATCATCGTGCGGCACTTAGTGTTATGCCATGTTTAGGTTGTGCCTCACTTAAATTGACTAGCATAGATAGTTCACTTTGTGCTTCACCTCTTGACATGTTTATGTGTTATGCCATGCTTGCTTGAGTTGCCATGTTAATAACCGTTGTTTGGTCACCTGTAGCTAAGCAACTTGAACCACCGTAAATGTGCGGTATCGTCGTGTGTGATGAGTACTCCACTTAAACCGTTAGTAACCGTTCTCGACGATAGATCCGTATCGCGTTGCCGTGCCTTGTGTTGTCTCTTTGATCTTGTATTGCTCCGTAGTAATAGTGGTGCACCGCTGATTGCTTTCCAGTGTTTCTGTCTTGTGTGCTTCGCGGTTACCTCTCGGAGACGATGCGAGCTTGCGATCAACTACACCTTCGGAACCCGACTTATCAACAGGCAAGGACTATACATTACTTATGATCCATTCTATTTCAACCAGCGGTTTGCATGCTAGTCTAGGATAGGTTCGATGTTTGATCCTACCACATGTTTACAGCCCTTTTCAAACCGATACAGCCATGTCCCCTCCCAGCAAACCTTGTACTGCTATGTTACTATTGCTCGTTGCTCAGCCCCTGCTTAGTATGCATGCTTAGGATGCTACGATGTTACCCTGTTACTCTTTGGGTTGGGATATCACCTGATTATTATATTATTGTTGATGATATGATTATTATAATGTTGACTATATTCGACGAAGGATGGAAGGTCTAGGCTATCCCGCCCCGACGCTTTGTTCCATTCGAGTCACCTAGGATCCGAGTTCCGGGTATTGGTTTTAAGACTGAGCGTGCCTAACCGCGTGTGGGATTTTATGGGGTCCCCTTTTCTTACCTATCTAGCTTCAAACATTTCTAGTGGTGGCCCAAGCTGATTTACCATTTGAAAACCATGCATATATGCCTGTCGAGTAGCTCCTGGCAGACATCCTTTAAAATAACCCGGACCAGTGAGGACATAGTTCCCTTGCTGGCCCACTTTGTCCGGCTGAGGACCCGGTTTCCCAATGTGTGATTAACCGGCTATCCAAACCTGCGACAGACGGTAGAGACCAGATCAAGAGAGCGGCCGGCTCCTGATATGGATGTCGACTCACCGGGGGCCACCCGGATTTGTTCGTTGTTAGTTAGAGGGACCTGTCGTTTCGGATCTCTTGGAACTAAATCATAAAATGGTTGCCTGTGATGGGTAGCAACTGAGAGTGATGAGCGTGCGTGCGGAGCCTCGTAATGGGTAGTTGGTACACCCCTGCAGGGTTAAATCTTTTCGAGAAGCCGTGTCCACGGTTATGGACGACTTGAGACCTACGTCCTGTTCATAGACAATAACAACTGAGATAATCTTAATATAACTTGATCAACGTGTGCGTGTTCCTTGATCGCTTCTTCTTCGTCGGGATGCGAAGAGGAGGACAAGGATAGGATAGGTGTTATGTTTGCGTAAGTAGTTGATAGCAAGACTTGTTGGAGGCGATTCCTCATCGAATGCTTGGCTTCTTATCTTACTCTCTAGATCGTTAGCCACTTCATAAATGCTAGTGCGGCAGCAACCTCACCACTTACCCCTTCCTTACCGTAAACTACTAGTTGTCCTAGAATGACGAGTGATGAAGTCCTTGTTGGGTCAGATGACCACTACAGTTGGATGCTGAGTACCTCTGTACTCATGATACTACCCCCAAACTCTTTTCAGGGTTCTGATCGACAACAGGTATGGTGATCGACGTTTCACGTGGAGACTCGACGACGACTAGTTAGGCGGATCCCGGCGGAGGGCCTGGACCCGTGTGGTTATGGGATCGATGTTTTTCTCTTTGCCATTAGGCTTTTGATTGTAGTCTGTACTCAGACATGTATCTTCCGCTGTTATATTGTATTAAGGCAGTTGTATGCCGATTGTATGAGATGTTGTATCCTTGTATCTGTAATGTTGTGATATCATGTTCGAAATCCGGGGCATATGGCTTTGTCGTATGTCGCGGTGGGACCAATATGTGCTTCGTCCCCGGATCTGGATGGAAACATCTAGATCTGGAACAGTACCGCATATCGGGCCTTACAGGGTCCTTCTCCCATTTTTCTTTTGATTTTGATTTCAATGATTTCTTTGAAATTTTTAACATGATGCAAGTGACTTGCTAACCCTAGCACATTACCTAACACAGGGTTCTGACACTTTGTTGTATGATCGAGCCCGCCCTAGACCCCGACTAAGTGATCGGGCTGGAGTAAGTCTATGTAAGAGCTATGAGATAGTCGATAGTATGGTTGAGGCGACTTGTCTGTGAATATGGGAGTTCATCACCCATATCATTTAGACTTGTGTGCGTACGATGAGGACCCATCTCAGTTGATCATCCGGCCTAGATGGGAAGCCCTTCACGTACGATGCTTTCCGAGAACGTTCTGTGCTTGGCCTTGTCTACTTAGACAAGTGGGTACGGTTCTCGGCTCTCCATATGACTATGTCGTAGCGGTACTTGCATACGCTAACCCCGGGTCCCGACAGACTTGGTATCAGAGCAGGACTGACTGTAGGATTATCAGCCTTGGCCGAAGTCGAGTCTAGCTTGCTATAGCTATATAGTTACTCTGGGTATATAAGGGAACAACGTAAGGCCTCTTTTTTTCTCCTTACCTTCATCGCTCTGAGTTCTGAGTCACCCTCATCTTTTTCTACGGGAAGATAGGACTAGGATCATCTATGTCTTTCTAGAACATCTCGTTGTTTGCTTCCTTTTAGCCGTAGGAAAGTTGTGTTCGGTTTACTAGAGTTGTTGTGCTTCCTGATTTCTTACATCGTATGTAAGTGTTGTTTTCATGTTGTAAGAAATTGTCTTTTCTTTCAATTACAGACGTTATGCTGTCCGAGTCATTCCAAGTTTCTTCATAATCTGATGCATTTGCAAACTCCTTCTTTCTGTTTCAGATGGCGGATCTTCCCCCTCGGCACATTGTTCGTTTGACTAGGTGCCTCGATGTGCGAGGGCATCCAGAGATGCTCACCGAGATGATGTCCTTCATTGGCTATCGATGGTATCCTGAGTACACCGTTGAGGAGCACTTCCTTGACTTCAACCAGACTCAGTTCCACTGCACTGTCAGGATCTACCCGCACCACTTTGGAGTCTCTCAACCTGTCCTCTTTGGACATGGCATTGGTGTGACCGAGAACATGGTTGTGCAGGATGCTGCATACTCATGTATTACCCTGCTGAGAGAGGAGCATACCCTGCTTGCAGGATCACCTTTCCGCTATATCCCTGCCGCACTTCCAGGATAAGATGGATATTACACCAGACTGTACACAGATCACTCCCTGGAGGATACTTTGCTTCAGATCACTGCTCGGCACGCTTGAGATAGAGATCGTGATGCACGTGCCCTTCGCTTTGAGCTTCACCACACCCGTGTCCGTCTGTATCGAGCACTTACACTCCTGGCTCCTTTTGTGAGTGTTGGATCAGTGGAGTATGATGCTATCTACCCAACCAGGACACAGATGCCTTCTCGACTTGCTTGGCCCGAGATTGGAGGCATTTTTACACCCCGTGGTCCTCTGCTTCCACCCTACGCTGGACCTAGGCCCCATCCTTGCCCAAATGGATATCAGGGTCCACAGGCCTCCATGTTTTCCGATGGTCACCTTCAGCTACCGGGTTACGCGGGTAACATTTACAAGGATTACTATGGAGAGGGAGATGAGTGAGACCGCCTGTGGTCTTACTTTAGTGAGGATGTAGTAGTATCTTAGTATATTGTACGCAAGGTGTTCTAAGTTCCAGAGGCTTAGAGAAATGATGTATAGGAAGTCAGAGTGCCTCTGAAGGATGTATATACTTCATCACGCTTGTATTAGCTTGGAGCTTGTACTAAAATGGTGTATGGTTTGTATGACAGCTTGTGAATATATGGCTTGTATGCTTTTATCACCATGTTGTCAAGATGATTACTTCCTTTTCTCTGTGATTCTTCCAGTACCTTCAATACCTTGTTTAGACTCTTCCAATCAACTCTGTTTGACTTTGGTTTTCACCTTCAGGATGTCTCAAGGAACCCGTGGCCATCTTGGTCGTGCCCATGGTCGTGGGAATGATCCGGAGGAAGGCAACCTTCCACCCCCACCCACGATGGCTCAGGTTCTGATGGAGGTTGAGAGGAACCGCCGAGACTCTCACTAGTTGCTGGAGGTCATTGCCCGCAACACCACTCAGCAGCGCAATGATTTGGTGTCTTTGAATGACTTCATCCGGCTTCATCCCCCGGTTTTCAGCTACTCCACCGAGCCCCTTGACGCCGATGACTGGCTTCACAGCATCGAGAGGAAGATCCAGGCAGGCCATGTTGCAGATGGTGACAGGGTCAGCTATGCCACTTACCACCTCGAGGGTGCAGCTAGCTCTTGGTGGGAGAATTTCCTGAACATGCGCCCCGTTGGACCGCCCACAACTTGGGATGAGTTCTGCACTTCATTCCGTGAGCACCATATTCCAAAGGGTCTTATGGACCGCAAGCGTGAGGAGTTCTGCAACCTCACCCAAGGCAGGAGGACTGTTGACAAGTTTAGTCGTGAGTTCAATCGACTAGCTCGTTATGCTACTGAAGAGGTCTCCACCGACGCCAAGAAGCAAGAGAGGTTCCGTCGTGGACTCAATTCTGGACTCCGTCGTGAGCTCAACCTGCATGACTTCGCCACCTTGCAGGTCCTTGTCAACAAGGCCATTAAGGCGGAGGATATGAACACCCCCAATGACTTCCGCAAGCACCCTAGAGATGATGGTTCATCCAGTTCAGGCTCTCAGAAGCGCAAGATCTGGATCCCCAACAACATGTTTCGTCAGAACTACCCACCGAGGCCATCCTATGTGGCGCCTCGTCCACCTGCTTCGTTCCATCCAGCTCCACCGAACAACCCAGCTCCACGCACTGTCTTTGGAGCCTGCTACAAGTGTGGTCAGGCAGGCCACTACTCCCGCGAGTGTCCCCAGAACCAGCTCCAGAATCAGAATGCTCCACCCCGTGCCGGAGGTAACAACAATGGTCGTGGCAAGCCACCCCCGAAGGTCTACACCACCAAACCCGCTCCTCCCACCACTCGTGGACGTGTGAACCAGATATCAGCTGAAGAGACTGACGACACTTCTGACGTCATTTTGGTACGCTCCCAGTCAATTATGTTCCTACTTCCGTTCTTTTCGACCAAGGAGCATCTCCTTCATTCATGTCGGAAAGTTATGCACTTCGTCATGAGTTATCCTTTGTTGAATTGTCCACCCCAATGATTATTCAAACTCCAGGGTCAAGATGGCAAACTAATAGAGTAAACCATGGTAATCAAATTGCAATTGAGGGTTTAGTATTCCTTGCTTCACTCATAGCCCTCAAGTCTTCCGACATCGATATAATCCTTGGCATGGATTGGCTATCAAGGCAGAATTCCTACCTTGATTGCAAAGGCAAATCAGTGAAACTAACCCACCTTTCAGTCAAGACAGTCAACTACACCTCACCCAGAACGAGAACCCAGGTGCATTCTTTGAATGTACTTCCCCTTCCCGACCTTGAAGATATTCCGGTGGTTCGTGACTTCCCGGATGTCTTTCCTGAAGAGCTGCCGGGCATGCCACCCGACAGATGTGTAGAGTTCATAGTGGATCTTATGCCAGGAACCGCACCAATTTCCAGACACCCATACAAAATGGCCCCACTTGAGTTAGCTGAGCTTAAAATCCAACTTGAAGCTTTGTTGGCAAAAGGCTTCATCGCCCTAACTCATCGCCATGGGGTTGCCCCCATTCTGTTCGTAACGAACAAAGATGGAACAGAAAGGATGTGCGTAGACTATCGCCCGCTAAATCTAGCAACGATAAAGAACAAGTACCCACTGCCCAGGATCAATGATCTTTATGATCAACTTGCTGGATCCTCTGTCTTCTCCAAGATGGATTTGAGATTAGGTTATCATCAAATCAAAATCCGAAACGAGGACATTCCAAAAATAGCTTTCACTACTCGTTATGGTCTTTACGAGTACACCGTCATGTCCTTTGGTTTAACCAATGCCCCCGCCACATTCTCGCGCATGATGAATTCGATCTTCATGGAGTACTTAGATAAATTTGTTGTAGTTTATCTTGATGACATTCTCATCTACTCGAAGAACGAAGAAGAACATGCCGGACATCTTAGGCTGGTATTGATGAAACTTAGAGATCATCGCCTGTATGCTAAATTCTCCAAGTGTGAATTTTGGCTACCAGAAGTGACCTACTTCGGCCACGTGATTTCTGCAAAAGGCATTGCTATGAATCCTGAGAGAGTTCAGGTCATCCTTGACTGGAATCCACCTGAATCGGTTAAGCAAGTTAGGAGTTTTCTTGGCCTAGCCAGCTATTGCCGTCGCTTCGTCGAGAACTTTTCTAAAGTTGCAAAGCCTCTAACTGAACTCCTCAAGAAAGATAAGAAATTCCAATGGACTCCCAAGTGCGAAGAAAGCTTTCAAGAGCTAAAAAGAAGATTGACTTCTGCACCCGTACTTGCGCCTCCAGACACCAAAAAGGATTTCGAGATCTTTTGTGACGCCTCACGGCAAGGGTTAGGATGCATACTTATGCAAGATAGACATGTGGTAGCTTATGCTTCACGCCAGTTGCGTCCACATGAAGAGAACTATCCTACCCATGATCTTGAACTCACTGCCGTAGTTCATGCCCTGACAACTTGGCGACATTACCTCCTTGGTAATCATTGTGAGATCTATTCCGACCACCAAAGCCTCAAATACATATTCACCCAGCCAGATCTTAATCTCAGGCAAAGACGCTGGATAGAGTTGATAAAATATTACGACGTGGGAATTTCTTACACCCCAGGCAAAGCCAATGTCATGGCTGATGCACTAAGTCGTAAGTCGTATTGTAACAACCTCATGTTACAACAGTGTCAACCACTTCTTCATGAGGAATTTCGCAAGCTCAATCTTGAGATTGTTCCTCATGGCTATCTTTCTACCTTGGTGGCGAAACCAACTTTTGAGGATCAAATCATAGTTTCCCAAAGGCGTGCACGAGGTGTTCGCCGAATCAAGGAGAACATTGCTAGCGGAGTTGCTAGGTGTTTCTCCATAGATAGTAAAGGAACGGTATTCTTTGGAAATCGTTTGGTAGTACCTAAGAATAGGGAACTAAGGCCACTCATCCTCAAGGAAGCCCATGACACACCCCTCTCGATTCATCCCGGTAGCACAAAAATGTACCGAGATCTACGCCAGAGATTTTGGTGGACTAGGTTGAAGAGAGACATTGCTCGATTTGTTGCCGAATGTGATGTTTTTCGTCGCATTAAGGCAGAACATGAAAGAACTGCTGGTACACTTCAAGCTTTGCCTATTCCAGAGTGGAAATGGGACAAAGTCAGTATGGATTTCATCACTAGCTTTCCAAAAACCCAGAAAGGAAATGATGCCATCTTCGTTGTGGTGGATAGACTTTCCAAAGTCACACACACTTCCTCCACGTTCGCGAGTCTATAACTGCGAGCCAGTTAGCGGACTTGTATGTCTCTAGAATTGTGTCTCTTCATGGTGTTCCTTTGGAAATATATTCTGATCGTGGTAGCCTTTTCACCTCTAGATTTTGGGGAAGCTTTCAGAATTCTATGGGAACTCATCTCTCCTTTAGTACAGCTTTCCATCCTCAGTCTAGTGGTCAAGTCGAAAGGGTTACCAAATTCTTGAAGACATGCTCAGAGCTTGTGTTATCTCATTCGGAAAGAATTGGGAGAAGTCTCTTCCATTCGCCGAAGTTGCTTATAACAATAGTTTCCAATCTAGTCTGAACATGGCTCCTTTTGAACTCCTATATGGACGACGATGTCGAACACCCCTAAACTGGTCAGAAACCAGTGGAAGACAATTCTTTGGACCGGACATGATCATGGAAGCAGAAGAGCAAGTTCGCATTGTTCGTGATCAATTGAAAGCAGCCCTGTCTCGTCAGAAAAGCTACAATGATCGTCATCATAGGCAAGAGAGCTACGATCTGGATGAGAAGGCTTACCTTCGGGTTACTCCTCTGAAGGGAACCCAACATTTCGGTATCAAAGGCAAGTTGGCCCCACGTTACATCGGACATTTCCGCATTCTTGCTAAACGTGGAGAAGTTGCCTACCAACTTGAACTACCCCCGCACCTTTCCCGAGTACATGTTGTATTCCATGTGTCACAACTCAGGCGTTGCTTCAAGGACCCCATCCGCGAAATCGACCATGAAATGCTTGATCTCCAAGATGACCTTTATTATCGAGAGTACCCCGTTCATATTCTTGATTCTGCAGAGCGTGTCACTCATCGTGAGAAGATTAAGTTTCTGAAAGTGCAATGGTCACACCACTCTGAGAGAGAATCCACGTGGGAAAGAGAAGACCGTCTTCGTGCCGAGTACCCCACCTTCCTCCCGCAGACTTCTGAATCTCGGGACGAGATTCTGTTGAGTGGGGGCGAGTTGTCAGAACCCTCTGTTAGGTAATGTGCTAGGATCAAAGTCACCTTGCATTCATCAAATAAAATCATATGCAATTCAACTTCAAACTCAAATGGGAGAGAGAACACCCCCCAGATGAATTTAATTCAAATGGTCAGAATATAAGTTGCTCCAAAAATTCCTTTTGCATTTTTGAAAAGTCCCAGAAATGAGTGTGATCACATATCAAGTGATGTGGGACCAACCCCATGCTCATGCATTTTCCAAATATTGAAACAGGAGCATGGATTTAAATTTAAACCCCTATTTGAATTAAAGTTCAAATAAGTTGAATTTTAAAAATGTTCAAACTTTACAAGTGGTTAGCCTATTATATTGTGAAGCCATATAAAAAGTTTCAACATTTTATAAAATGTCTAGCTATTTAATTTAGCTAAGACAAAACAAATACAGAAAAGAAATTAAAGAAAGGAAAGATTAAACAGACAGAAAATAGAAAAGAAAAAGGAGCCCACTCACCTTGGGCCCCAGGCCCAACTTACCCCCTGCGCGGCCCAGGCCTGCTAGCCTCCTTGTCGTCTTGCCCAGCGACGGCAAGCTACTCGGTGGCGGGCATGCCACGGCCGCCACACCACATGCTTGCCTGGAGGCCTCCCAGGCATCCTTATCGCGCCAGGAGACATCCCGTGGACGCCTGCCTCACTTCCCCCTCCTCTCCACTGCTCTCGCGATCTCCCTTGCTCGATATCATTGCCGACAGTAAGCTCACCGGAGCGCACCATCGTGGACGACGTGGCCACCAAGCCCTAGAGCTCAAGATGTCGTGTCCCACGTACTCGTCGTATTCGACTTCATCTCCCCGCAAAAGATGGCGCAGTGATTTGGACTCAAGCCACCGCAATCGCCCTCGAGCTCTCGCCGGGTCCGTGACTCGTCGTCGTCAAATACTCCGGCTACGCTCCCTCCCCGACTCCGACGCCTGCTCCATCGTGTTCACCAGCGTCTGGTGAGCGTTTCCCCTCAAGCCGTGACACCCTTCCCCTCCTCTAGCTCGATCTTCCATGGTCACCGGAGTACAGAGCCGATGTGCTCGTCGTCGACGAGCCTGCGCTAGGCAATCGTCCTCTCCACCTTGTCCTTTGTCACCGTCGTGCTCCTCTGGTTCGATCCCGCCTAACCCCGCTCCAAGTAGCGCCTCCTAGCGAGATCCCACTGGCAGCCGAGCCACTGCCGCCGCCAAAATCGTCGCCGGCAAGCCTCCCGAGCACCCCAGCCACCCCAACTTGGCCCAATCGATGCGCGACGCCAAGAGCTGTGTCTCAGTGGTCGCAACGCATCGTTTGGTGCCCGGATACGCCCTCCCCGTGGACGCCGCCGCGTTTGGACGTCGCCGGCGACTAGCCGCCGGCGAGATGACGTGGACGTCATTAACTTAGCGCTAACCCCCCTCCTAATGACCCCTAACACCCACTGACAGTGGGCCCAGGACCCCTAATCTAATCGCAGTTTAATTTAACAGAGGGGATTAACCCCCCTAGCCACTGACCAGTGGAACCCCCCTGTCAGGGCTACCCCCACGTCATGCTGACGCAGGCATGACACAGTAAATTGCTAAATGGTTTAATTTATTCCAGAAATTCCACAAAATGAATTAAACTTTGGAAATTCATAACTAATTCATTTTAACTCCAAATTAAACATATAATATATGTAAAATTATCAGAAAAATGCAAGGATTCTGAATATGCACTTTCTTTTCATGTTTGACCATTTTAAAATGGGGGAACAGTGAGAAAAATGCATATGAATTCCTTTTAAATTCAAATTGATGTTTGAATTTGCAATTCATTTGCAATATACTTCATTTAAATGGAATTCCCTCACACATCAGAAGCATGTACACCAAGTTCCAACCTTCAACCATGTGTTTGTGCATTGTATTTATGTTGCCCCCCTTGATTGTTGTTTTTCGATAGAAGTGGAGCCGTAACAGGAGGCTGCCCCTTCGTTGAAGAACCTGAACCTGAACCTCCTCAGCAAGGCAAGCAAACCCCCATTGATCATGTCGATAAAATCCCACTTCCCTCTCAGTCTCGCTTATGCATTGTTTAGGATGATTACCATGCTACGTTTCTACCGCATAGATGAACCCATTCCTTTGCATGATCTATCGTTTGTCACAGTCGTAAGCAAACCACAATCCTAGCAAATGTAGGAGTTGATTGAATCATGTGGCCCCTGCAATTGTTACTTCTTATTGCATGCTTAGAGTGTTACAATGATGATACTGTTATGTGATTCGGGATGGTAGAAATCATGTGGATGATGGTGGAAATGTGTTGGTGAATCTACCCTAATACCAGGTGAACGATGAGAGGCTGTGTAGGAGTACACAGTGGGTTGTCTCGTTGAACACCGCCCTAAGTCTGAGTTCCTGTGTGGTGATCCAAGATGAAGAGTACAACCACACATTGGGCTCACTGACCCCTCTCAGCCTACTAACTCATCCCTTTCGATGTCCAGATGTCGAAGTAGTTCAGAGTTCTGGTAGGTTTGTGGCCTGGCTGCTAAGTGAGAGAACGGCTCAGCCGAGACCGGCTTATGCACCACGCACACATCATCTGGGGCCACTTCGGTAAACCGGCCGGGTTCATGATAGTGGTAGCCAACCCAGGTAGGCGGCTTTCTTGGACTAGATCAGCTATGAGGTAACAGTTGTGGTGAGCATCCTCGCCGACACTTCTTGAACGGTGTCGAGTACAAAGGCGGTAACTGATGATCATGTGTGTGTAGCGGTACACCCCTGCAGGGTTAACAAAACTATTCGAAAAGTCGCGTCCTCGTTTAAGGACTACTTGGAAAGCTTAGCTTGATTATTACACAACTTGAAATGGATACTTATAAAACTTGCCACGATAAGCGTGATTGCTATGGCGTGCTTTCTCGTGGGAAAGTCGAGGAAGGCACCATAGTGGTGTACTTGGTTGGAGATATGTAGTGGACTTGTTTACGCTTCTTACCTCAAGTCTGGTACTCGTAGTTCAGGACTAGCCAAGTCAAAGCTGGCACTTCTGCTTATGAACCCCACCTCCCTTTACCTTGATACATGTGCATGAGTAGTATAGTTCCTACGTAAGTCTTGCTGAGTACGACTTTGTACTCACGTTTGCTTATTCTATGTTTTAGATGAACCCACTGACCCCGATGGTGGATTCTTCCTCGAGCTCGACGACTGAAGACCAAGCTAGTGTAGTCCCAGTCAACAGACTGGTTCCCTCGTGGAGGGCTTTGTGTTTAAATAAGGCTTCTTAATCCATTTCTTAAACTTGTTTGTACCCAGACATAATTTGCTTCCGCATGCTTGTTGTAATTTTGGATCACGGTCTCGTGATCTCTGTGTGCACTCTGTGAGAGTTATCAATAAAATGTATACTTTGTAGAGAATTGCAATGATACCCGATGTTCATACAAGGAATGTGTGTTGCGTGTATGTTTATAACATGCATGTCTTTGTATGGGTTTTCGAGACCTTAGTTGTGATCTGGCTGGCGGTCTTTTATACACCAAGTGGCCCTTAGATGTGCGCAGCTTGGGGCATCGCGATGCGATTGCTCGAGACTCTGTCTCGTGCACACTTTGTTGTATGAACGAGCCCGCCCTAGACCCCGACTAAGTGATCGGGCTGGAGTAAGTCTATGTAAGAGCTATGAGATAGTCGATAGTATGGTTGAGGCGACTTGTCTGTGAATATGGGAGTTCATCACCCATATCATTTAGACTTGTGTGCGGACAATGAGGACCCATCTCAGTTGATCATCCGGCCTGGATGGGATTCCCCTCACGTACGATGCTTTCCGAGAACGTTCTGTGCTTGGACTTGTCTGCTTAGACAAGTGGGTACGGTTCTCGGCTCTCCATATGACTATGTCGTAGCGGGACTTGCATACGCTAACCCCGGGTCCTGACACGAATGGAACAAAGCGTCGGGGCGGGATAGCCTAGACCTTCCATCCTTCGTCGAATATAGTCAACATATATAATAATCAATATCATCAACAACAATATAATAAAGTGATAGACCAAACCAAGGAGTAACAGGGTAACATCGTAGCATCCTAAGCATGCATACTAAGCAGGGGCTGAACAACGAGCAATAGTAACATAGCAGTACATGGTTTGCTGGGAGGGGACATGGCTGTATCAGTTTGAAATAGGCTATAAACATGTGGTAGGATCAAACATCGAACCATCCTAGACTAGCATGTAAATCGCTGGTTGAAATAGAATGGATCATATGTAATATATAGTCCTTGCCTGTTGATAAGTCGGGTTCCGAAGGTGTAGTTGATCGCAAGCTCGATACGTCTCCGAGAGGTACCCGCGGAAGCACACAAGACAGTAAACACTGGAAAGCAATCAACGAGCAAGCATCTATTACTACGAAGAAAACACAAGCAAGCATCAACAAGAAGGCAACACGAGACATCGCACCTACCGTCGATAGCGTTACTAACAGGTTAAGTGGAGTACTCGTCACACACGACAATACCCTACGTTTACGATGGTTCAAATTGTTTAGCTACAGGTGATCAACAAAGGTTGTTAACATGGCAAAACACAGAATCATGGCATATCACACAAACATGGCAAGAGGTGAAGCATAAGATAAACTATCTATGCTAGTCAATTTAATTAGGGCAAACTCCTAAACATGGCATACACAAGGTACCCCACGACAATTAAAGCATTTGGTACTGTTCTGCCCTAAACCATATTTTAGGTCGGTTAACAATAGCAAACAATAGCATAAACACAAAGTACACGAAAAACTAATCAAGTTACATATAAAGCACACTCCAAACGGACGTTCGGTTAAAAAGATATTAAATAAACATTTTACAATGGCAAGCAGTTATAATTAGCAGGTCAACAACATGTAAAAAAAGTCAAACATGGCAAAGGAGCGCATTTTTTTAAACTAGACAAAATTCTAAGCATGTTTCATGTTTAAAGCGTCGTGATCCGAGCTACCGTTAAAAAGTTACGGGCAACGCAAAATAATAACACAATATGCAATTTAATAACCAAAAAAAAACTACTAAGAGTCTCTGGGCCGAAACAGGGGCATTGGGCCTAACAGGGGGGCGCTACATAATTATCTAGCGCACACTAGCGCTACTCAGCAACCGGCCGGCCCAACAGTCAACAGAAAAAAAAAGAGGGGAGGCGTCCTCACCTTGCTGGGCTCGTGCGGGCGCTGGATGAGCGTCTACGACGTGCTCCTCCTGGACAGGAGCCTAGCGGCGGCCACGGAGCTCGCCGGCGGCGTCCAGGTGCAGGGCGGCGTTAGGAGGAGGTCGGGCTAGGCAGAACGGGTGCGGTGGAGGGGATCCGGCGTCTCCTCGCCGGATCTGGCCGGAGGACGCTCCGAGGCGACGCAGGAGGAGGCAAGCGGGCCGACGAGCTCGTCCTGGTGGCCATGGTGCGGCGGCGGTGCTGTTACAGAGAAGAGGAGGAGTGGTGAGGGAGGAACGAGGGAAGAGGGAGGTGTGGTGCAGCTCACCGGGGCACGGGTGTCGCGGAGATGGCCGGCGGCTCGCCGGAGTTGGAGGCAGTCGGCGTCTCCATGGGAGGGAGGCTCGGGTGACGGTGGCAGATGGGCTCGGCGGGACTGGCGGCGGCCCTACGGGGCCCAGGCGCGCTGGCTGCTGCAGTGGGAGGCCAGAGGGACATGTGGCACGCTCTGGTCCCCCGATTTCGGATCCGATGGTTCTGGTGCACCCTGATCTAGGGTTTCGGGCAAAAAGGGCTAAATTGCGAAAATGGGGTAATTTTTGGGGCAAAGTGGAGGGGGTGGCTGCAATTTTGGCTTAGGGAAACCCTAGAAAGGGGTGTGGGAGTGGTGGACTTTATATAACCCAGGTGGCTGGCAGTTTGCAAAAACATCCCCGATTTTCTCTCGCGCGCGCGGTGTTTACGTTTCTGACCGCCGGGGGTCCGCAGGATTTCCGATTCGGGTAAAACTTCGAACTGTGTGATCAGCGCGTCGAGCTGGCGGCGTTCAACTCGTGTTGGAACCGTTCTGAGAACACTTTCCGGTGCGCTATAAAAATATCTCATTTACTTATTAAACGGGGTTTTCGTTCAGTTGGCTATGGCTGGCCTCGTGCGGGTTTTCACGACGGTGATCGGGTGAAACCCGGTGTCACAAGGTCGAGTGTCAGGGTGGAAAGGGTCGGTCTCTATCCGGTATGAGATAAGAGGGGGGAAATAATTGTCGATCGATGAATCGGGGATGCAAACACCGCAAACAAATCAGACAAACAAACAATTCACACCGAAAATGATTTTTTTAATTTTTGTGAAATCTGGGCTGTTACAATACAACACCACCAACAAGGGATCTCGTCCCGAGATCCAGGACGATCCGGGGGAGAGGGGAAGGGGAAAATAAGAGAGTCGACGATCTTCAACACCACCAACAAGGGACTCTGCTCCATGTCGACGTCAAACTTCCGTCGAGATAAACTTCCGCAGAGAGATGGCAATGTCGGAGAACGAAACCATCGTGTGTCAAGAGGAAGAACGACAGTTGAAAGAGAAGATCAAGCGAAGCATTCTGACTCCGATAGCGAGGATACTGGGAAAGAGGAATGAAGTCAACAGACGACCAAGATGTTTACCCAGAGTCGGAAGAGCTAAAGGTACTACAGGAATTCCCAAACCTGAGATCGGAATCGAGACAATACACTGCAAGCAAGGCACTGCAACGGTTCCGATACTCTACACACTCGAGATCCTAGAGTTTGAAGGGGATAAGGCGAGAATTTAAAACACTTACGACACTTGTCCTGACCAGAGAAAGGGTAAGGAGGAAAAAGAATCCTACTCTCCGATAACTAACTTAGTAACTACAAAATAGTTTTTGTCTAGACTCCACTTCGGCCAGAGAAGGGATCCAACGGTCGGTAAGGCTCTGAACCAAGTTGTAAGGCCCGATATGCGGTACTTTTCCAGATCTAGATGTTTCCATCCAGATCCGGGGACGAAGCACATGTAGGTCCCACCGCGACATATGACATAGCCATATGCCCCGGATTTCCAACATGATATCACAACATTACAGATACAAGGATACAACATCTCATACAATCGGCATACAACTGCCTTAATACAATATAACAGCGGAAGGTACATGTCTGAGTACAGACTACAATCAAATGCCTAATGGCAAAGAGAAAATCATCGATCGGCATAACCACACGGGTCAAGGCCCTCCGCCGGGATCCGCCTAACTAGTCGTCGTCGAGTCTCCACGCGAAACGTCGATCACCATACCTGTTGTCGATCGAGACCCCTGAAAAGATTTTAGGGGTAGTATCATGAGTACAGAAGTACTCAGCATCCAACTGTAGTGGTCATCTGACCAGCAAGGACTTCATCACTCATCATTCTAGGACAACTAGTAGTTTACGGTAAGGATGGGGTAAGTGGTGAGGTTGCTGCCGCACTAGCATTTATGAAGTGTCTAACGATCTAGAGAGTAAGAGAAGAAGCCAAGCATTCGATGAGGAATCGCCTCCAACAAGTCTGCTATCCACCTACTTACGCAAGCATAACACCTAGCCTATCCTTTTCATCCTCTTCGCATCCCGACGAAGAAGAAGCAATCAAGGCACACACATGTTGATCAAGTTATATTAATATTATCTCAGTTGTTGTTGTTGTTTATGAACAAGGAGTAGGTCTCAAGTCGTCCATAACCGTGGACACGGCTTCTCGAAAAGATTTAAACCTGCAGTGTTGTACCAACTGCCCATTACAAGGCTCCGCACGCACGCCCATCTCTCTCAGTTGCTACCCATGATACGCAACCATTTTATGATTTAGTCCCAAGAGATCCGGTACGAAAGGTCCCTCTAGCTAACAACGAACAAATCCGGGTGGCCCCCGGGGAGTCGACACCCAATCTAAAAGACGTTCGCACTCTCGGATCGGACTCTTCCGGCTGACGCAGGTCGGATTGCCGGTAATTCTTACATGAGGCCGGGTCCTAGCTGATCAGGTGGACCAACAGAGAAACCATGTCTCCACTGGCCCAAGTTGTTTTAAAAGATATCTGCTAGGAGCGACCCGACAAGATATATATGCATGTTTTCAAATGGTAAATCAGCTTGGGCCACCTCTAGAAATGTTTGTAGCTAGGTAGGTAAGAAAACGGGACCCCATAAAATCCCACATGAGGTTAGGCACGCTCAGTCTTAAAACCAATACCCGGAACTCGGATCCTAGGTGACTCGAATGGAACAAAGCATCGGGGCGGGATAGCCTAGACCTTCCATCCTTCGTCGAATATAGTCAACATATATAATAATCAATATCATCAACAACAATATAAAAAAGTCATACCCCAAACCAAGGAGTAACAGGGTAACATCGTAGCATCCTAAGCATGCATACTAAGCAGGGGCTGAGCAACGAGCAATAGTAACATAGCAGTACATGGTTTGCTGGGAGGGGACATGGCTGTATCGGTTTGAAAGAGGCTGTAAACATGTGGTAGGATCAAACATCGAACCTATCCTAGACTAGCATGTAAACCGCTGGTTGAAATAGAATGGATCATAAGTAATGTATAGTCCTTCCATGTTGATAAGTCGGGTTCCGAAGGTGTAGTTGATCGCAAGCTCGCAACGTCTCCGAGAGGTACCCGCGGAAGCACACAAGACGGTAAACACTGGAAAGCAATCAACGAGCAAGCATCTATTACTACGAAGCAAACACGAGCAAGCATCAACAAGAAGGCAACACGAGACATCACACCTACCGTCGAGAGCGGTTACTAACAGGTTAAGTGGAGTATTCGTCACACACGACGATATCGCACGTTTACGATGGTTCAAATTGTTTAGCTACAGGTGATCAACAAAGGTTGTTAACATGGCAAAACACAGAAGCATGGCATAGCACACAAACATGGCAAGAGGTGAAGCATAAGATAAACTATCTATGCTAGTCAATTTAATTGGGGCAAACTCCTAAACATGGCATACACTAGGTACCCCACGACAATTAAAGCATTTGGTATTGTTCTGCCCTAAACCATATTTTAGGTCGGTTAACAAACAGCAAAAAATAGCATAAACACAAAGTACACGAAAAACTAATCAAGTTACATAAAAAGCACACTCCAAACGGAGGTTCGATTAAAAAGATATTAAATAAACAGTTTACAGTGGCAAGCAGTTATAATTAGCAGGTCAACAACACGTAAACAAATTCAAACATGGAAAAGGAGCACATTTTATTAAACTAGACAAAATTTTAAGCAAGTTTCATGTTTAAAGCGTCGCGATCCGAGCTACCGTTAAAAAGTTACGGGCAACGCAAAATAATAACACAATCTGCAATTTAATAACCAGAAAAAAAAACTACTAAGAGTCTCTGGGCCGAAACAGGGGCATTGGGCCTAACAGGGGGGGCTAGATAATTATCTAGCCACACTAGCGCTACTCAGCAACGGGCCGGCCCAACAGTCAACAGGAAAAAAATAAAATAAAAAAGAGGGGAGGCGTCCTCACCTTGCTGGGCTCGTGCGGGCGCTGGACGAGCGTCTACGACGTGCTCCTCCTGGATAGGAGCCTAGCGGCGGCCACGGAGCTCTCCGGTGGCGTCCAGGTGCAGGGCGGCGTTAGGAGGAGGTCGGGCTAGGCAGAACGGGTGCGGTGGAGGGGATCCGGCGGCTCCTCGCCGGATCTGGCCGGAGGACGCTCCGAGGCGACGCAGGAGGAGGCAAGCGGGCCGACGAGCTCGTCCTGGTGGCCATGGCGTGGCGGAGGTGTTGTTACAGAGAAGATGAGGAGTGGTGAGAGAGGAACGAGGGAATAGGGAGGGGCGGCGCGGCTCACTGGGGCACGGGTGTCGCGGAGATGGCCGGCGGCTCGCCGGAGTTGGAGGCAACCGGTGTCTCCACGAGAGGGAGGCTCGGGTGACGGCGGCGGATGGGCTCGGCGGGCCTGGCGGCGGACCTACGTGGCCCGGGTGCGCTGGCTGCAGCAGTGGGAGGCCATAGGGACACGTGGCACGCTCTGGTCCCTCCGATTTCGGATCCGATGGCTGTGGTGCACCCTGATCTAGGGTTTCGGGCAAAAAGGGCTAAATTGCGAAAATGGGGTAATTTTTGGGGCAAAGTGGAGGGGGTGGCTGCAATTTTGGCTTAGGGAAACCCTAGAAAGGGGTGGAGGAGTGGTGGTCTTTATATAGCCCAGGTGGCTGGCAGTTTGCAAAAACATCCCCGGTTTTCTCTCGCGAGTGCGGTGTTTACGTTTCTGACCGTCGGGCGTCCGCGGGACCTCCGATTCGGGTAAAACTTCGTACTGCGTGGTCAGCGCGACGATCTGGCGGCGTTCACCTCGCGTTGGAACCGTTCTGAGAACACTTTACGGCGCTCTATAAAAATATCCCGTTTACTTATTAAACGGAGTTTTTCATTCAGTTGGCTATGGCTGGCCTCGTGCGGGTTTTCACGACGGTGATCGGGTGAAACCCGGTGTCGCAAGGTCGAGTGTCAGGGTGGCAAGGGTCGGTCTCCGTCCGGTACGAGATAAGAGGGGGGAAATAATTGTCGATCGATAAATCGGGGATGCAAACACCGCAAACAAATCGGACAATCAAAGAATTCACACCGAAATCGTTTTTTTTTATTTTTGTGAAATCTGGGCTGTTACACCCCTTACGGCGTATTTTGCTATAGGACAATGCCCTTCGGACTCAAGAACGCCGGTGCCACATACCAGCGGATGATGCAAACCTGCTTGAAAGAGCAAATCGGAAGAAATGTGCAAGTCTACGTGGATGACATCGTCATCAAAACTTACAGTGCAAACACGTTGCTCGACGACCTGCGCGAGACCTTCGCAGCACTCAACAAGTACAGAATCAAGCTCAACCCGAAGAAGTGCGCATTCGGCATCCCAGCCGGGAAGTTTCTCGGGTACATGGTTTCCGCCCGAGGAATCGAAGCGAACCCCGAGAAAGTTCAAGCCATCGCCAGGATGCAGGAACCAACCGACATCACAGGCATACAGTAGCTCACCGGAAGACTCGCAGCCTTAAGTCGTTTCATCAGCAGATTGGGAGAGCGCACACTGCCATTCTACCAGATGCTCAGAAAAGGGGAGAAATTCGAGTGGACCGAAGAAACCCGCAAAGCATTCGCGGACCTGAAGAAGACACTCTCGACCCCACCAATCTTGGCGGTACCCAAAGAACGAGAAAAGTTGTACCTCTATGTGGCAGCACGCAACAGCGTGGTAAGCACAGCACTCGTCGTCGAGCGCACAGAAGAAGGCAAGGTCCATAGCATACAAAGGCCGATCTACTACCTCAGCATGCTCTTGACAAAATCCCAGCAGCGGTACCCGCACTACCAGAAGCTACTGCTGGCCATCATCACGACCTCAATAAAGGTGTCGCACTACTTCGACGAACACCCTATCACAATCGTGAGCAGCGCACCACTCGCGGACATCCTCAACAACCCCGGAGCGACTGGGCGAGTCGCCGAGTGGAACATTGAGCTCAGCCCGCGGGACCTACAGTTCAAGCACCCAACAGCAATCAAGGCCCAAGTCCTCCCAGATTTTCTGGTCGAGTGGACGGAGGTCCACACACCAGGCGCCCCGGACCTATCGAACTCATGGACAATGTTTTTCAAAGGGTCTAAAAGACAGCAAGGAGCCGAAGCGGAGTTGTTATGGTCTCCCCCAAAGGAACGAAGCTCAAATACATCCTCCAGATCAACTTCAGCCACGCCTCCAACAACGAAGCCGAATATGAGGCACTGCTCTATGGCATGCGCATGGCCAAAACATGCGGCGCCACTCGCCTCGTAATCTACGGAGACTCCAACCTCGTCGTTCAGCAGGCGATGAAAGACTGCAATGCAGTAGCCGACAACATGGCGGCCTATCAGAAGCTCTACAACACGCTCGAAGGAAGTTTCGACGGTTGCGAGCTCAATTATATCCCCAGAACAAACAACACAGAAGTCGACGAACTCGCAAACATCGGCTCGACTCGAGGACCAGTACCACCCGGCGTTTTCCTCGAAAGCATCAGCCAGAGATCCATCAAGGTAAAAACAGCAGCACCCTAGGCAGCTATAGATGACGACACCATTGAGCCAGCACAGGTGGCATCAGCGAGCCCATCCGAAGGCAACAGCAGCCAAGCGGTCGAACCTACAGATCCAACAGCACTCGAAGGACCAGCGTGGACAAAACCGTTCCTCCGATTCTTAATCGAAGGCACGCTACCGCAAGACGTTTCAGAAGCTCGGCGCATCAGTCATCGATCCAAGGCATTCACAGTGATCAACAGACAGTTATACAAGCGCAGCATCACCTAGATACTCCAAAAGTGCATCGACGAGGAAGACGGCAAAGCCCTACTACTCGAAATTCACGAGGGTACCTGCGGGCACCACGCGAGCAGTCGAGTGCTCGTGTCCAAAGCATTCCGAGCAGGGTTTTATTGGGCCACTGAGATGAAAAACGCAGAAGACATCGTGCGGTGTTGCATCGCCTGTCAAAAATTTGCCAGCAGACCGCACGCTCCAGCCTCAGAACTCAATACCATACCACTATCATGGCTGTTCGCCACCTGGGGACTCGACATGGTGGGCCCGCTCAAGAAATCATCAAAGGGAGGAAGAACACACCTGCTAGTAGCAGTCGACAAGTTCACCAAGTGGATCGAGGCAGTGCCCATCACCAACTCCACAACCCTCACGACAGTGAACTTTATCAAATCAATAATCTTCGGGTTCGGAGTACCACACAAAATCATCACGGACAACGGTACGAACTTCACAGCGGCAGAATTCCAGAACTTTTGCAAAGAACTGGGCATCAAAATCAACTACGCATCAGTCGTGCACCCGCAGTCCAACGGCCAGGTGGAAAAAGCAAATGGCCTAGTATGCGGAAGAATCAAAAAACGACTCCTTGCACCACTCGAGCAGGCCGCGGGCAACTGGGTAGAAGAACTCCCTGCAGTACTATGGAGCCTGCGCACTACCCCAAATACCACAACCCAGTACACACCTTTCTTCATGGTGTACGGGTCAGAGGCAGTGCTACCACATGACCTCAAATTTGGGGCGCCCCGGATCTCGGGGTACGAGGAAGAGGAAGCAGAAGAAGCACTGCAAGATGACAAGGATACAGCAGATGAAGCGAGAGACACAGCCCTAGCAAGGTCAGAGGGGTACCAGGACAAGCTGCGCACTTACCAAAGCAGCCGCCTGCGCACCAGAACCTTCAACAAAGGCGACCTTGTCCTACGGCTCATACAAGAGAAAGTCCACAAGATTGCCCCCCAATGGGAAGGACCGTTCATAATATCAGAAGTCATAGGAGGAGGGCCTATAGACTGAAGAACCCGAAGACTGACGAGGACGTGGGAAATCTATGGAACGTAGCGAACCTACGCCTGTTCTACCCATAGTCCCCGCCAGTCATGTTCAACTGGCAGCTCATGTAACCCTTCGACGCAATAAAATGATGTTGCCCAAATACTACTACCTCAAAGCACTCGGGGGCTCGAGCACAAAACTCCCCCCGAGAGACGCTATCATCGCTCACGCGATCTTTACCTAAAGCACTCGGGGGCTCGAGAACAAAACTCCCCCCGAGAGACGCTATCATCGCTCACGCGATCTTTACCTAAAGCACTCGGGGGCTCGAGTACAAAATCCCCCCGAGAGACGCTATCGTCACTCACGCGATCTTTACCTAAAGCACTCGGGGGGCTCGAATACAAACTCCCCCCAAGAGACGCTATCGTCGCTCACGCGATCTTTCACCAAAGCACTCGGGGGCTCGAGTACACTGGAGAAATCTGGATGGAGCACAAGACACAGACAATCCTTTTATTCTTCACCTGATCGCCAACGATCACCTAAATACTCGGGGGCTACTCCCATCGGGAGCGCTGTCGCGCACCCGATAAAAAACAGCAGTTAAGAGAAGAACGGCAAAAGAAGCACATCTCAGCCTACGTTCGACTGTACGACTCGAACGTAGCCTCGGGGGCTACTCCCATCGGGAGCGCTGTCGCGCACCCGATAGAATCCATAGTACAAGAAACTTGACGGACTCGAAGACAAGCTCTCGTTGAAAGACTTAAAGATAGATCCCATTGCAAAGGACTCAAAGACAGACTCCATTACAAAGACTCAAACACAGTTCGCACTACAAGAACCCGAAGATCATTCTCAGTACAAAAACTCGAAGTACATTGGATAGAAGGCAGCTCTGATTACTCGAAGGCAATCCTCATTACATGGAGAACCAACCTAGTTACAAAGATGAAGCAATGGTCAAGATTACAGCACCAATCACCCAAGGAATTATGACTTCTACATGTGTGCCCATGCTGGGAAGATTGGCGCCAATACGACAGGCATCATCACAGAGAAAGGGGGAGTCGAAACAGCCAACTCATGATGTCAATGACATAACAAAAGGTGAAGATCGACTTATTTGCAGGAGCACCGAAGCCGATGCTCCACCAGCTTCTTCTCCTTCTCCACCAGCTTCTTCTCCAGATCCACCCGAGCTGCCAGCGGAGATGACGCCGCTGCCTCCAGTTCTACAAGGTCGCCTGGCGTGCCCGCTTGATCGGTGGTTTGAAATCGAGGTCCTCTCCAGAGGCGGAGGGCACAGCATCACCACCCGAGGAGTCACCGGAGGAGGAAGTAGTTGAAGACGCAGGTGTAGGACTCCTCGACCTGTCGGAACCGTCGCTGCTTATCTCCTGCCAGTACGGATCCATGCGATTGCCACTCGGATCAAAAGCGCGGATGGTAAGCGTATCTTCACCATCAAAACGGCAACAAAGAGCGTCACCATCACGCAAGTTCAAATGCCGAGAAAACAACTTCCAGCCAAATCCAAGGAAAATCAAGCCGGAACTGTCGGTCTCCAACTCAACATAAGAAGGAGGACGAGAACACCCCTGAACACGAAGAAGCAGGCCATCCAGACTGCGCTCAGAAACAATGGCAGCAAATGCAGGAGGAAGAAGAATGCGAGCAGCGTTCCGGCCACGGAAGCGTAGGAGAAAGTCATAGCGCCAAAAACCCTCCTCTGAAGACGAGGAAGAAGGTGTCGACGGTGCACCACGATGGCCGCCGCGAGAGGAGCGCGGAGAACGACCACCGCGGCCACGGAGAGCACGGCCGCGGCCGGTCATACCCGCACCTCGCTTGGGTCCCATGAGAGGAGGAAGAGAAAGATGAGCAAGATGAGAAGAGGTCGAACACTGCTGCTAGACGAAGAAGAAGGGTCTATTTATAGCACAAACCCAAGAGCACGCAGAAGCCCAGATGACGGCAGCAATTAATTCAAAGACCAAGCGCGCCAGGAGATTCGAAATCTGAGACAAAGATGCCTTCACACGGGAGGCACAGTACGCTGGACGTGTCAAATCTCGCGCGTCTTCAATGCGCGCATCAGTAACTCAACAGGTGGCTGCAGCACGCCACCAAAAGCCATCATTATAACCGGTCATGAAGACTTGACGGTTCGCAGACAGAGCACCTTTGACGGTCCTCCAGCAAGGAGATCGTTATCCTTACCAAGAAGAGGTAAATTAAAATGGCAGCGCAAAAAGAAAAATGCAGCCTGCAAGCACCGTTTTTACTGACTCAATTACATTTTTCAAATATATTTAACTCCCATCGGGAGCGTCTCCACTAGAGTTTCGGGTGCTCCCTCACCTAAAGAGTAATTATGTTCTCGAGTGGTCACTCGCACTCACAGAGTCCTGAGTGCTCCCTCACTCGAAAGAGAAAATGCGCTCGGGTACTTTATCACCCAAAAGGAAAAGAAGAGACGTTCTCGAGTGATTACTCGCACCCATGAGAGTTCCGGGTGCTCCCTCACCTAAATAAAAGACGTGCTCGAGTGACTACTCGCACCCATAAGAGTTTCGGGTGCTCCCTCACTCGACAGGAAAGGAAAAAGACGTGCTCGAGTGATTACTCGCACCCATGAGAGTTATGGGTGCTCCCTCACCACGACACAAGATAAGCAGACCTGCACTCGCCAGATCGTACGGACCCAAGAGTATTGGGTGCTCCCTTACCCCGAGAGCGAAGGCAATACTCGCAAAAATCTGAGTACCCGAGCACTCGACGACCTCCCGAGCCAGTACTCCTCTACATTAATCCTCGCCCGAGCACTCGACAAAGCTCCGCGAGTGACCGCTAAAACAACTCACTTGATTGTTTATTCCAAGTGGGTGCATCATCAACTAGGCTCCGCGCCTCAATAAAATACATATTCCTGGAACACGATACACTGTGCCCAGATGCCACGCAAGCTTAGCGTGTAGGTAAGACCCCGCTGCGCAGATCGGCCGGGCTGGGACTTGCCGCAGAGCGATTTCACTCCCAATATTTTCCATGCGCTTGCATGATAGAAAAATCCGGGAGGACGCGCCTATGCTACGAATTTTACTGGCGGCAATTGATCACTGTAAGACCTGCAGCGGCATGACTTTTGCTCGACACCAGTGTTCCAAGCTCATGTCGAGGGACGTGAGTTTGATTGGGTTACTGTGGTTTTTTCCACTAGCGCAATTCACCAAGGCTCGACCAGTCGACTCCTTGGGCCCTTTCAGCTTAGCAATCCCTCGAAACAGGTTTTGTCATGGCCCTAGACTGCCAGCGACCCGCGGTTGAACCGTGCATACATCGAAACGACGCAAGAATGGACTCGAGTCCCTGCGCGACTCTTCGAGTCCCCCAGGCACTCGGGGGCTACTGACGAGGGGGTGACCCCACGACTCCTATGGATGGGCCTACCCGGTGTACCCGAAGGCAGAAGGCCTACAAGGATGCCGCCTGGACCCAGCCTTGGCCCACTAGTGGCACCAACGTAGGAGTCTGCGACTCATAAGGAAGGTGAAAACCTGTCGTACGGGACAAGCTTAGGGTTAGGAAATATTATCTGTAATCTGAGACGGGCTCCCCGAGACCTGGACGGCTATATAAAGGCCAGGAGGGGAGACGTCAAGATCAACCAATACGCCATCTGTAACCCTAGACTTGTGCGCACTAGCGTTGGCCTTCCTGTAATCGCCATCTCCAAGCAATAATATCGAGCAGGAACGTCTCCTCCTGTTAGCCGACGAGCTATCGTCCAACCTGTGCCTCTCATGATTAACCCAGGGTCCCTGACCATGGGATTTGCCGGGGTACATCCCCGTCACTACATCTCACCTTCCACTTGGCGTAACCAACGAGGGACAAGAAGCTATCTCGTGTATCAGTACTCTGCAGTCTGCCAAGAGCAGTCTGTAGTCGGCCAGGAGCAGTCTGCAGTCTTCCAGTAGCATTCTGCAGTCTGCAGTAGGCCTAGAGCAGTGTGTAGTCGTCCAGGCGCAGTTTGCAATCTGTCAGGAGTAGTCTGCAATCTTTTTTCCTTCTTCCTGGTTTGCTTCTTTCGCTTCTATTTCATAAAATTGGGGACTTTGGCATATCAGGGATCATCCCCCCGACATTACCATATGCACCTTGTCCTCCTTTGCCTTGGGGGGGCAAGTTTCTCCATAGGGGTTGACCGAAATTTGGGCCCTAGGGCTAGGATTCCCAAAGTGGGAAAGACCCCCCCCCCCCCCCCCCCTTTTAGGCTTTGTTCGTTTACACCCAGCCGCGCCAGGTTTTGAGCCCAATCCCTCCAAATCCGCGTGGATTTCGCCCGACAGGGGTTCAATCCAGGTCCATCCTATACATTTCTTCGGTTAACCCCTGCCGAGATTAAATCCCTCCCAAATCCCTTCCAAACCACGTGGGAATCACCGGGAACCAACCCTCTCCCCCCTCCGCGTGGAACCAACCCCCTCGTCTGAAACGTTACGCCCTTTCCTCTGACCCCTCTCTCGATTCTTGGTGGCGGCGACGGCTGCGGTAGAGGCAGAGGCGGCAGGCCTGAGAGGCGAAGATGGAGAGACCGCGGCATCGCTATCGGAGGAAACGGCGGGGACGCGCTTCCCTCCCCCTCCCTCTCCCATGTCCAACCATCCACACCGCATCCAACTGTAGCGGCACGAGCCTGACGACAACCCGGAGCAGCGGCAGCGCGAGCGTTGTGGTAATCGGAACGGCCCTATCGCCGCCGTCCTTCTCCTCTGGCGATGGATTGGTAATCCCTTCTTTCCCTTCATCCTCTTCTTGATTCGCCTCACATCCTCTTAATTTCTAGCGTTCATGGATTTTAGGGTTCTTGATTTGAGGAATTGGTGATATGGAATCCAGTAAGTTGCTGCAATGATGATGCAAAAGCAACCGCGTTGTGAGTCGTCTTTCTGACCCGAGAGTTGTTGTTTTTCTCATGCAATTTGGAACGACCTTGTGTTCCAGGGACATTGCTCCATGGTGCTATATTGTTTGATATCCTAACAAAATTGTATGTATAGCGTTCTTCCCTTTGATTTATAGGAAATGACCTAGATTATTATTCGATATTTCACTTAACATTGTTGTTATTGATATCCTAATGCACACTCTACATTTCTTCAATCAAGTGTAGCTCATATTTTAAATCTGAGGGTGTTAAGTTTAACTATTTGTTGACTTATTTCTATCCCTTTCTGAGAAATTGTAAATGCATAGGCACATGTCTTGTTTGCGTCTACAAATCATGTCTAGGTGAGATGGAGGCGTGGGTAAGTATCAACAAGGTTTATGAATTTAGCTCAAGATTTACACTTCTGTCAGTTTGATGTCAAGCCTTTTCTTTGCTAGTTTCAGTTTTTGTAGATTGTTGCAACCCCTTGTAGGGTAGGGGATGCAAGTATATGCAATCATGGGTAACTGTAGTAGCTTCTCAACACTCTGCAATGTTATGCTGCATGTTTTCATGAAGTTCCAGGGCACACCTGACTTGATTTTTCTGTGGCTTGGTTTGTAAACGGCAAGCAATTTGGAAGGATGTTTGATTTGACTAGTATGCTTATTTTGGAACTCCTAAGTCTATTCTGCCTCTTGATTGTGTTTCCTTTCAGATTTTGAGTCATTTAACTTCTGAAAATATAGCTCATCTTTCCTTTCTGGAAGGTTTGCTAAGCTATTCCCTAGCTCATCTTGTGATCAAAGAGAGACCATGTTCTCTCTATCAAGTTAAAATGTGAGTGGTAAGATTGCATATCTCTGAACGTACTGTCACAGACTAGACTGACTTGTCATTGTTGTTCCGCCAGTCATCTACCAGAGCTTGGCATAAACCACTATGGAGGCAATGTACGATTTGCTGACAGTGAAGTCCAGGAGCTGGTGTATTGTTGCTCTCTATCTTGTTAACTATGCCGTCAGGTGTAAGATCCTTCCTTCTCCTTCCCATGTCTGTTTTCTTGGGATTGTAACTAGGCGATCTTCAACCAGTGTCATTTTTCTTGAGATTTTGCTATGAATTTTGATTTTTGAGTTTTTTGTAGGATCTGAGACATACCAAGAAACATATGTGAAGTGTGAAGAAACATTTGTGAGCTCGGCTGCCAGAGCAGCCTACTCCGGTGTCCATTCCCAACGTTTCACGCCAGTAAGATCTTCTTCCCAGCTTGCTACACACTCAACAAGGGTTGCACGAATGAACTCCGGCCATGTACGAGGAGTGGCCCTTCTTCCACTTCACCGTCGCCTGATCGATATGTTGGTGGCCAAGGCCGGCCCCCCCATGGCCAAGCACTACGACGATGTGCTCGTGCCGTTGCTGGAGCGCGACCCTGGAGCGGCGCGCGCTCGGGGAGGTGCTGTGAAGGAAGCTGGCCAGGGCGGAGAGTTGTGTGCTGATGATGAGAGGGCACACCAAACTGTCGGCTGATCCGCAGCTCCGTGATGTCCTGCTCATCACCATCAACGGCGTCGTCGCCGGCATGTGAAACACCGGCTGATCAAAATATTATTGAGCATTATTTGTTGTACTAAGCATTGTGGCTCTCTACCCTGTTGTTCTAATGGAATAAAGTTAGAACTAAAATAACTTGCATTATTGTTCTCTATATGTGCTTATCTTACTGCTCTATGTGCCTGTCATATTTTTGTACATTAATAGTTGGCAAAAGATAGTAGATGCCTTTTACGAGTTAAATTTGATTTACCAGAGAAAACACGACACAGGGTTTAACCGAATGGAAAGTGGCAGGGATTCAACCCCCACGGGGGTCATACTGTGTCACAGGGTGATCACCCAATCCCTACAGGGATTAGTTCCACTAGTGGAACCAATACCCTACAGCCGAACAAAGCCTTAGGAAGGAGTCCTAGGGGAAAGTTTCCTCCCCAAGGAAGGAGTTCTGGGAGGACTCCAACCCCTGGTGCGCCGGCCTAGGGCCTCCTGCCCACCTATATATAGATGGCCAAGGGGAGGTGGTGCAACACACCTTGCCCCTTGCCTCTCGTACCCCTCTGCTTCCTCGTTACTCCTCCACATATAAACCTCGTTCTACATTCGCTCTAGGTCGAAATCCGTAAGATATTTCTTCCTCTAGTTTTCTCGGTGGCGTTATTCTCTGGACGGCGGAGCGCTGCTGGACTACTTCATCGGTGCATGTGGATACTAATAGAGGGATCATACCTTTGATCCTTCTTCGAGTGACTTGCTTGTGGGACTTGTTCGCGGGACATGATAGCGGGAACGAAATCCTCGCGGTTGAGAGGTCATTGAAATACGTAGTTATGGGGGTCTGCACCAACGATCTTCACCAACTCACCTCATGTTGCACCATGTGGTGAGACTGATCTAAAACCTTGTATGCATCTTCATGGATAATGTTGGGTTCTTGATTTGTAGGCTGGGAATTTTTTATTTTCTACTACGTTTCCCAACATATCCCACAACCAAGCATCCAAGCCCTCTTGCAAATTTCACAAGGATGACTTTCCGAGAGATCCAGACCGTTGCCATATTCCTAAGAAAATACAGCCTCAGGTTAACCCTAGAAATGCATTGATACACCAATGCGATTGCAGTAGGCAGCATATATGACCAGCAGCAACAACAAACATGCTAAGCAACAAAAAACGCAGAAAAATGACATGAAGTGTGTAAAGGGGTAAATTTCTTCAGCGGGTTACCCTGGAAAATCTTGTGGGCACCACCAGCGATGTCCTACTTCACCGCTCCCGTGCACCCCTTCTAGATGGCCCCTTTCTCTATTTCTACATCAATGTCTCTATGGCCTTATAGATAGTATAGGTTGACCCATTGGCATCGACTATCCATGGAAAATGGCCCAATCAACCCTACACTTTCTATGTCTTTGCTTTTTTTATAAGATTCTAGCCATTTGATTTAGTTCACCTCACTTTACATTCATTAATAAAAGGGTAAGCACACTCTCAAACAAAGGAAAAGTTGTTAGCCAATATAGGCAAACTGGGGCATAACTCATGAAATGGCAAAAACGAAACAATGATTTAACATAAAGGATGCTATACATTCGTAGAGAAAAACCAACAGCCTTGAGAAAATAAAGTACACCCAAGGTGCCAATAGGGTCCCTTTCTTCAAATAACAAAATTCAAATATCAATGATTCAATACAAAGAAGGTGCTTTCATGCACCTTCCATCTGATATATGTGATGTTCTTTGTTGAACCTAAATTCTTATATGACAATCCAAGATTATTTCAAATCAAAAGCAAATTAGCTACCAAATCTGTAACACCGTCCTTTCTTTCGTGCGGCATTTGCCGCAACGGATCATCTAGTATGTTGAAACCAAAAAGGCAGTAGGTCAGTACAGGGGCTAACCTCCCACTGCATCAAATACTATCCAAGCTGGGTCTAGGCACTGATTCAATTTAGAGCACTGTGGCCTGGTAGGTTATGGCACCCAACTGGTTCCTAAAATATTGGTACCATACCAGGTCATGGCACCTACAACATGATGCTCAATTGCTCATTAACATACGGAAAAGGAAACAAAGTACTCCCTCCATACCGGTGCATTAGGCACATTACGAAAACCAAATATTGCCAAAACACCTAGGCGCGTAGCATTAACTTCCACCTCGTTCTTTGTTTTTTGACATAAATAAAGGATTCAACCAATAAGAAACGTGGGGAGCGTATGTTTCCAATGACTTTAAATAACCTAGCACAACATGCAGTAGTCAATTCATTGCATGCGATGGTATTAATTAGCAAATAAGCATTAAGTTTTCTTGTTTTCTCTTCCACCTTGGTCGCAGTGCACAACCTAATATGACTAATGCACCGGTATGGAGGGAGTATAAACTTACAATACCTGCAACATGTTCTTTCTAAACTGGAATGATAACCAATGCAAGGAACTAAAACAGAAAGGGTTGAACGACCCACTTGAATAAACTCCAGCTTCCTTCTAAAAGCAGGAGGCGCACCTTTTCTTTACTGAGTAGATGAATGAATAAATTTCAGAGATACATAATGAACAAAATTGAATTGATTTGGCCATGGTGTCTCTACAAAGAACAGTTCCAGCAAAAGGGAATGACTCTAATAATGTAGAAGGTGCTGAGCTGATAACAACAAGGCCAAAAAAATAAATATGGCAAAGCTATTGACCATCATCAAGCAACAGGTTGCAATTCTTCAGTAACATGACCCTGGAAAAGGGTGTCATATCTCAAGCTCCTTGTGACATCAAAGAAATGTGCTACAGCTTCTTCCGGTGTTTTTTGAAGAACACCATGGCCCAAGTTAAGTATATGACCTTTCGGACCAGCTGATTTCACAACCCTACATAGTACAAAATGAGGGGAAACAATCATTAGCAGTACCTACCAATGTATTTTCAAAAATAATGACTGGATTGTGCAACACAGCCAGGTCATCAATTGATACAAAAGTCCTATGACATGATACAAACCCTAAGGACCTAAAATTGCAGCCCTTATAAAATGCATCCCTTCCAAAAGAGAATGCAACACCCTATGATCATGTGATGTGATCATCTATTTATAATTTCACAACTAGAAGTTGGAAGACATTTAAACATGAACACTCCAAAATACAGATAGCTTACATGGTATGCAGTTAAATGAATGCTTCAGAAATGAAATCAGTTGCACAAGCTGCACAGTTGCACTGAGATGAACTAAGAAGGCCATAATAGGACATAGGGGCGATGAGAGTGGCAAAACTACGTTCAAGCTGAATGATGAATTGACCACACAACATTTTTTTGAAAAATCCTTAAGCACAAGCAAAATCTATGTAAAAGATTTTAAGAGAGTATAAATTTGTAGACACAAATGTATTTGGCATCACAAATTTAATTGACATAACATGCTTGAATTACCATGAAATTAAGCTGATGAGAGTGGCAAAACTACGTTCAAGCTGAATGATGAATTGACCACACAACATTTTTTTGAAAAATCCTTAAGCACAAGCAAAATCTATGTAAAAGATTTTAAGAGAGTATAAATTTGTAGACACAAATGTATTTGGCATCACAAATTTAATTGACATAACATGCTTGAATTACCATGAAATTAAGCTGATGAGCCATACAATGAAAATATGGGAGAGTCATTGAGCACCGCTTAAGAAAAATGACAAGCGTGACCAAAAATTAGTTTGGTTTCATGCCTGGGAGATCGACCATGGAAGACATTTTCTTGGTACAACAACTTATGGAGAGATACATGGAGCAAAAGAAGGACTTGTATATGGTGTTCATTGACTTGGAGAAAGCCTACGATAAGATACCGTGAAACGTCATGTGGCGTGCGTTGGAGAAACACAAAGTCCCAACAAAGTACATTACCCTCACCAAGGACATGTATGACAATGTTGTGACAAGTGTGCGAACAAGCGACAACGACATTGATGAGTTCCGAGTTAAATTGGGACTGCATCAAGGATCAGCTTTGAGCCCTTATATTTTTTTGGTGATGGATGAGGTCACAAGAGATAAACAAGGAGACATCCCATGGTGTATGCTATTTGTGGATGATGTCATGCTAGTCGATGATAGTTGGACGGGGGTCAATAGAAAGTTAAGAGTTGTGGAGACAAACTTTAGAATCAAAAGGTTTTAGGCTTAGTACAACTAAAATTGAGTACATGAGGTGCGTTCTCAGTACTACTAGGTACGAGGAAGAGGAGAAAGTTAGCCATGATGGGTAGGTGGTACCTCAGAAGGACACCTTTCGATATTTGGGTTAAATGCTGCAAAAGGATGGTGATATTGATGAAGATGTGAGCCATTGAACCAAAGCTGAACGGGTGAAGTGGCGCCAAGCTTCTAGCGTTCTCTGTTAAAAGAGTGACACAAAAGCTAACAGCCAGGTTCTATAGAACAGTGATTCAACATGCGATGTTGTATGGTGCTGAATGTTGGCCAACTAAAAGACGGTATGTCCAACAGCTAGGTGTAGCAGAGATGCACATGTTGAGGTGGATATCTGGTTACACAAGGAAGGATCGGTCTGGTATGATGATATACATGATAGAACCGGGGTAGCACCAATTGAAGAGAAATTTGTCCAACATCGTCTAAGATGGTTTGAGCATATCCAACGCAGGCCTCCTGAAGCGCCAGTGCATAGCGAACGGTTAAGGAATGATAATAATGTCAAGAGAGGTTGTTGTTGTTGTTGTTGTTGTTGTTGTTGTTGTTGATATCCCCACAAATTTATCTATGGACAGGGGTGGCGTGGAAGTTAGCTATCAACGTGCCAAAACCATGACTTAGTTTCGACATCTTATGGGTTTCAACTCTAGCCTACCTATGAGTGAATACATTACGTCAATAAATGATGACAAAACATATAATACAAATAAATAAGCTTGGTAGGCCTCACTGATAAACTGTTTGGGGTGATTTATATAAAAAGTGAAAGAACATAAAATATGTACATGATGAAGTATTCACTAACCTATGAATTTCATCAGTCAATACTGGTAATGGGGAAAATAGATATGCTGGGTCTACATTCCCTTGTACACTAATTCCATCACCAACACGCCTCCTTCCATCTGCCATATCCACTGTCCAGTCAAGCCCAATAACATCAACTCCTATGTCCTTCATGCGCTCGAGCAAACCTCCATTGCCATTTATATACAGCACAAGTGGTACGCGAGGGCAATCTTTCTTAATCTTAGCCACAATCTGCCAATGAAATAGTTTCATAAAAATCTAAAGAACATAATCAACAGAACTCTTAACTCTTGCTAACCTTAAAAAGTACTAACTCAAAGGTTGAAGTTAAACTTTTTAAGTTGCATTAGATATTAATTTTAAAGTGATATGGCTCAAAAGAAATCACCATTTATGACCAAAATAAGCTGTCAGTATGTACCAATGGTGGTTACCTCCTTGCAGACATGTAAAGTCAAGTATAGCACAATACAGTAACCAAATGCATGTATATAAGAACATGTTGCTGACATGAACATGGTTTCTGAATATTTGTATTGATTCCTGCATGCTCGTTGTGTGTTCCTTCTGAGATTATAGAAGACCTCATAATCATAGCTGTACAGTTTCGTAAAGTGGGTACAGTATATCAGCAGTTACAAAGAGTTTAAAGTAGCACGTCATATCAGAAATATTTGAGTATAAACACAACGAAAGATATTTTACAATACACGTTGAACTTGGGAAAATAACAGTGACAACCATTAATGCTCTATTATACAAAGAAGCTTCAACCTGGTCAACACTAGACACTCTAGCCACCATGCCATAAGGAAATCGATAAGAACAAGAGAAAGAAGGAACATGTACCTGTTTGATATATGGTTTTGACCATTTCTCCCACACATGAGGTGGAAGTTGCCCGCCCCATGAATCAAATATCTGTATACACTCGGCACCAGAGTTTACTTGGTAAATGATATAGTCAGATATAGCTTCTGCGAGGTGAGAGAGAAGGCCCCTCAAGACATTTGGTGCTGTGTGGCACATGCGCTTTATATTTGTGTAAGTGTTGGTCATTCCGCCTTCAACAACATAAGTTGCAATTGTCCATGGGGCTCCCACGAAGCCTAGCAAAGCAGCTTTTCCATCAATCTAGCAGGTAGTGGAAACAGAGTCGTATGAGCATCAGAAGAAAATCGAGTTCAAGTGCATAGATAAAGCAGATTTAGTCCAATTCTTCATAAAAAGGGCTACTTATAAATAGCTTGTTAATGCTGATGAGAATATTATGCGATGAGTGTATAACATTCAACATTCAAACTAGAACACTAAACACACAAATCAAGATATGATGACCTTAGGTTGTAATATACAAATATCATCATACTGATGTTTGGCTGTAAGCTTCTGGAAGATTCAAATTTTGAATTGAACCATAGATATGAAACAATCCTAATCATCGGGCGTGAATGTCCAATTTTTGGACACCCAACATGACCCACTTGTGGCGGTCTGATCGAGATCAGGCTGGCCACGTCACAGCCAGCCAGTGACCCGTTCGCGCTAGTCCAAATACAGCGCGAACATCCCCTTGAGCAAAATACACAGTGCTAGCAAAGTGGCAATGTGCTCTCATGCCAGCCCAAGAGACCTGGGTTTGAATCCCAGGCTCTCCCATTTTTTTACCTTCTTATCACACATGGAAAAATATGCACAATAAAATCCTGGAAATATGTTTTAGATTTTACAACAAAAATATATTTTTCTTTTTTTTCACTCGACGGCAAAAATTTGCAAAAATAAGATTTTTTTTGTTCAATTATTTTTTTAGTACATAGAACCATGTCAATTTCAATCTGTAGACCATGGCAATTAATTTTTTTCAACCATGGCAAATTTAGTCCCTGTAGCATGGCAAAATTAAGTTTCTGTAGCATGACAACTTCATTTTATACACCATGGCAAAGGTTTTTGTTATAGGATGGCAATTGCATTACACACACTATGGCAATTTCATTTTATACACCATGGCAAATATTTTTGTTATAGGATTGCAATTGTATTGCACACACTATGGAAATTTCATTTTATACACCATGGCAAATGTTTTCGTTATAGAATGGCAATTGTATTACACACACTATGGCATTTTTTTGCCATAACATGGCAATTTTTATTGTTTTGTTGAATATTTTTTTACATGGCAATTTTTGTAATTGTGTATTTTTAAGTTTACATGGCAATTTTAACATTTTAATAGTATTTCATATATGCTTATAGTAATTTAAAAAAAATTGAAACATGGTATTTTTTTCGCAACTAACATACATTATTTTTTAATTATATGGCATTTTTTAAATATCGTTTCTATAAAAAACTGCAAAACATTAACTGGGCCTTTGGGCCATCGAGGATCGCGCTGGGAACTACCCGAGCGAAGCAGTCGTGCTGGCCGTCTCCAGCGTGACCAGTCGTGCTGGCAATCTCCAGCGCGACCAGTCGCTCTGTATCGGCTTCTATGAAACAAACAATAGCATCACCATTTATTTCAAAGCTTGTACAAGAGCAGAACATGTGATAATAGCTGAATGCATAAAAGGCCCCAGCATAGCCTGCCAACTAACATCCAAATGCTTGGAAACCCAATAAGTTCGACAGTCTCATTTCTTGTGCAGCATCCAGTAAAAGAGGAGATTGATATCAGCTAGCAGTCAGGCATAGAAGCAGAAATACTCTTGAAGCTACTAAATTACCCCGTCAGTTTTGGTTTGACTGACTACACTGTGAGCTTGATGTCAACCATGCAGTCATTATTCCAAATCACTTTAGTCAATCATAAAAACAAGCCGCAAGCAAATATATGTACTGTTCATAACCTATTGGGCCAACAGAATCAGGACAAGTTCCATGAGTTCATTGGCAACTCTCTATGAGACCTTCTTCTACAAGTCATGACAACTGCACAACAATAGTTCTAGTAACCAACAATTTCATCCCATGGTGGCATTTTCATAACACAAAAGCGCACCACTACTTGATTCCTATGATGCCTATACGAGCGCTCTAAGCAATGCTTCATAAACCGATATAGCTAGCACACAATTCAGAACAAACAACAAACCACCAATCCCTATTTATTATACAACAGAAAACAACCGCAATTTTAACCTTCCATAGCTAAGCATACAAATGTATGGGCATTACCTCGCTGCGCAGAATCTTGAGCGACTCCCCAACGAACTGGAGCTTATCGAGATCTATGGGAACGAGCGCCCTGACCTGTTCCTCCGTCCGCACGGGCGACTGGATCACCGGCCCCTTGGATTCTGAGATATCGAACGGCACCCCGATGGCCGGCAGCGGCGTGAGTATGTCCGAGAATAGGATGACGCCGTCGGGCGCAAAGGCGTGCCACGGCTGTAGAGTGATTTCGACGATGAGGTCGGTGGTCTCCGACCGCTCCCGGAACGAAGGGTGGCGCTTGGACAGCGCCTGGTACGACGCCATGTACCGCCCAGCTTGCCGCATCATCCACGCCGGCGGCCGAGGCAGCCCGTCCTCGCCCCTCGCCGCACGTATGAGCAGCGGTTCTTCTGGCGATGCGATGGGTACTGGTCAGATTAAGGCTGAAATGTCGGGAGGGAGAGCGGTTGGTTTTACCGGGCGAGAGTGGGGCGGAGATAGCAGGGAGACGGCAACGCCAGCGGTGGGTAGGGGATGAGGAGACAGGCGCCGCGGAGAGGAAGGCGGCGGCCGTGGGCATAGCCGTGGCGGTGGTCGTCGGGGACATCATAGCGCTCGCCAGGTCGCGCTGCTTTGCTTATCTGATCTTTGGGTCTGGGGGTAGTAAGTAGTAGCAGCTACGGAGAGCACAACGGGCCCAACGACAAGAGCACCCAATTCCTTCAAGCCCCGCTTGGCTGGCCGTTTTGATCTAAATACAACTGTCGCAAAAATACACACCTTCGTTGGATTGTTTTCTTTCCAACCAAATTCTGTATTATGGTCAGTATAATACATTTATAAAATAAATACACTTGTAAATTTTACGTTTAATCCAAGCACGGCCACACCGTATATTATCCAGGTGGAAATTGACTACGTCCCCATACGATACACTTGTAAAACAATTCGGGTGTAAAACTTACACCCATACCAAGCGCAGCCTCAACAACAACAACAAAACCAAGAGCACCCAAAAAACGGCTCAATGTAAATTATACATCCTCAAAAACTAGCTTTTTACATTATCATCGGGAAGTGTACAGCTCCAACAGCTGATGTATTATAGGACATAAATTATCCAACAAGTGATATAAAATAGTTGTCATCGTAAGGTATTTTCCACCCAAAAATTTATAGGGCCCACATGTCATTGTCTTATTATTATTTTATGAAATTATTTTTTGAAAATGGACATTGGACATGGCCCGGACGAGAGTCCGCCATAGCTCTTCGATTCCACCGCTACCGACGGCTGCAAAGGCCAGGACGACCAGATCCCACCGAATTTGGCTGATAGAAGGCGGCGCACGACGAACAGGAGGGAGTTCGCCTGCGCGGTGAGACGGGAGCGGCACTGGAGCAGAGCTCGGGAGGAGGTACTTGGGGAGAAGGAGCTCGGATCCTCGACGACACGAAGGAGGAGGGGCAGCGGGGACAAAGACGGGCGTGCGGTAGGGGCGTAGACGGGACGACAGTGGCGGGTCAACAACGATGGACAGCACGACATCGGCAGCAGCAGCGAAAGGGCCCTAAAGGTCGTCTAAGCCACAACGGAGTCGTGGGGCGTTGGGGTCGCGACGACGGTCGGCGGCGGCCGAAGATGGCGAGCGGAGTAGCAGAGGCGCCAGCGGGAGGGCGGCTGTTGCGTGCGTGAAGTTTCAAGGCATCGGTTGGCTTCACGCACGCATCGTTCCAACTTTTGCTTCATCGGCTCTGGTGATGTATAAGGGCATCTCGAATGCAAACTTACTGTGTTCGTTGAACTGTTCAGACTAGTTTTACCATCGAACACGACTTTGTATTTGTTCGCAGATCCATCTCTCTACCCTTTTTTCTAAAATATGAACCAACCTTGGGGGGCTTCGCGGGAGTTCGGACAGCGAACACGTAAGACTCCGACACCCCGACCACTAAAATCCCCTCCCAGCTCATTTCCCCTCACTCCACCCCTACTTCCCTTTGTTGCTCTGCATCTGCACTTTGTTGCTCTGCATATGCACCCTCCTCGCCCACTGCCTTTGTATTCTCCGGCCCACTCCCAAATTTTTTGAGCTCTGCAGCATCCATGAGCGTGCCTACCGCCAAGTACTACATCACCACCCTCCTCGGATCCGCCTACAGTCAGGTACAATGCTCTTGTCTCCTTCATCCATGATGGATAACATGTCCGACAGGTGTTGGGACCTGTCGGTCAAATGCTATTAAGCCTTTTTACCGTTCAAATTGTTCATATATATCACGATGGCACCATACTCGGTGATGGAGGACGAGTTATTGTGTGATGCTTGGTTGTCGGTGTGCGAATTTCCTATGCAGGAAACAAGTGAGCATCAGGTTTTTGAAAAGGATTCATTCTTGGTTTCATGAGAAAAAAACACAACGAATACCGGTGTTTGCACCTGCACATGATCCATGACCGCAATGCCAAGTCGCTAGCCCATCGACGACACGATATATACAACCCCGTTAACAAGTATCATTGTGTGATTACTCAATTGAGTTGTATGATGCAACCAGGCATCCTAGCCATGGAGATCCCTGGATGTGTTGTCGTGTTGTATCAGAGAAACGAGGGCAGATCGTTCACATCAATGCACTATTGGCTGAAGTTGAGGGGTCGGTTCCTGTCAAACGACTTTTACCAATTCCAAGGAGAGCTTCTTTTTAGTTGATTTCGACGAATTCTTATAACTCGTCAATGACTTATGCTACTTTATGCTATTTATGGACGAAACATGTTATTTATAGATGAATTATGCTTTTTCAATAAGTATTTTAAGCGTTTTTAGGGTAAACAGTAGGGAAAAGCCCCACTGCCATTTTTATAATTAAAAAAGCAAGGCAAAGTGTTCTTACATGGCCGTAGCTAAGTCAAGATGAACAAGAAAAAAAGAAAGAAAGAAAGAAAGAAAGGACGTGGAGTTTCTGTTCTCGGGCACATATAGTCCTGTTTCTAGCAATGCACAACAAATTGGTACAGAAACAACCTCTTTATTAATAATTATACAGGTACATAGGTTCGTGATACAAATGACTACGAGGCATGGCGGCACATCTCGTGCGGCAACAACATCTACATTATTTATGTTACGCCTCAGGGGCCTCGATACGAGCAACGAGATCATCTACGTCAGCAGAATAACAGGGTGATGGAGCTCCACTCCACGGGGACACTGCTGGGATACGGCCTAGTTCGCAAAGTACGGCACACCAGAGTCTTCATGCTCAGCTTCTCATGCATCTGGCATGACACGCCAGGTCAGTACATTGAATGTACTTGCAAGCTCACAACAGCCATGTCATCAGGGCGATCAATCATCAACAACGCAAGTATAACATGCAAATATAAGTCTTAGATAGATTGTACCATTACCGTTCGTCCATGATCATCGCATGACCATGAACCTTACCTCTGAGTCCATCTTGACTCAACCTCCGGGTCATCGCATGACCACAATTATACCGGTCATCGTATGACCACAAGTTAACTTCATCATATTACCGGTTTATGTGTTGACCTAAGTGCGACCTAGTACGAACGGTATCCATTTCCGTGGACGCAGCTATTCGAATAGATTTTTTTAACACTCTGCAGAGGTTGTGCACTTTACCCACACTACGGAGCTCCTTGCCCAAGGACTAGGACTACTCCAACGAAACTTGACTACCGCGTAATCCTCCTACGGTGCCACCGACATCGCATGTCTTGGGTATCGGTATCCCTGCCATCGCATGGCCCTGACCATCGCATGGTCCTTAAACTCTGTCCCTCGCAGGGACTCCTGGGTAAAAAAATCAAATCTGGATCTCGAGATTACCACCACCTACCTGATCAGGGTAGCATGCAATGCGTAACCTCCCCTCTTTGGTGACATCCGTGAAGGCACTACAATAGCCCAAGCTAAGGCCTGCCACACAGGCAAATGTGGTTGCACGAAATGAATCCGGTTCGGTGGCACTTGGACAACTGTTAGTTCATGTTCATTAAGTTCCAACCAAGTTCATTAGCAATATGAGATCAATTCATAGTCCAACATGAGAGTAAACACATGAACATGATACCACCAAACATGTGTAGAAATTAATACGGATCAACATGAATACCACGGGCATGGTCATGGGATCAACACATAGGCAACAATAGCATATATCATGATGGAATTAACATGGATATGTCATGAGCTCAAGCAAACATGTATATGATCAGAGAGAATATCAAGGTTAATTTAACTTGGAATAATTTAATTAATTATTAAATTAAATTCCAAGCAATTTCAATATAAATGAGCAAAGCATCATGCAACACATCAAGACCCTCATGACAAGAATATTGTGGCTTTCCTTGGTTAATTGGAGTTTCACTGAACTCCTGGTTCTCAGCAAGCAAGTTGGAGTCCTCTGAAATTGATTTAAAAAGGGCAAGACAATATAAGTAAAATGTACTTTGCTTCTGTCCAGTACACCTAGACAGAGAGGAAAATTACCAAACTTTGCGAACTTAAGGAGGAGACCAAGAAAAAAATTTAGCAAAAGAATCAACTCATTTGGCCTTGTGGTTTAGAAGTTATCAATGGTCAAAGTTGGGTCAAAATACCCTTTTAAAATTATTTAAATGATTTTTTGAGAAATTCCTTGGAGGGGCCACGTCGAAGGCGTATTCCTGCGAGGCGCCTCCACTTAGAAAACGATTCGGGAGGGGGTTGGGTCACTGGCAGGTGGGGCCTGCCAGTCAGTTTGATTGGGAGAGAGAGAGACAGGGCCTGACGGCTCCGGCGAGAGGTTTCGCCGGCGGCGAGGTCCTGCCGGAGGCGCTAATCTACACTAGAGGACGGAGGAGGTGACGGTGAGCACGGGCGTACCAAGAACTTGGCGAATGGCGTCTGGACGGCGAGGCGGGGGTCTTCTCAAGCTTATGGCGACGGAGGAGCTCGTCGACGTCGGGAAAACCTGCACGGATGCCCACCGCGAGCGTCGCGTTAGAACCACCAGAGGGAGGGGAGTCTAGGGGAGGCAATGGCGAGGCTAGGGAAGCACCGGAGGCGGCTGGCTGCGGTGGAGTCCTCACGACGGGGCCCCGATGAGATCCACTGCCTGGGGCTTCCCCGGCTGGCGTTGCTTGGTGTTGTGCTCAATTGAAGTGAGGTCGAGGTGGATGCGATGCTCCAAGGCGAAGGGGGTGCGGGTTTTTATAGGGGGCGACGGGATTTCATCGAGGATAAGATCGCGATGCTCCGTCGTGTTGAGGGCCTTCTAGAGGTGTGCTGGCGCGCGTGTGAGCGGCTCCCGAGGCGCTGCATCGGCGGGGCGACGAGTCACGTCGTCACTGGTCGCTGTTGCAGCTCTGCATCGACGAGCAAGATGGCAGGCGGCGCGGCTTTGCTGGGGGCAGGTGGCAAGCTGGCTTGCGGCAAGGCTGGCGACAGGCAGAAGCCAACGCGGGAGGTGCGGAGGCGTGCGGAGCACAGGGGCGACGTGCTCATCTGCTGTCGAACAGTGGCGGTGGTGGTGCGTCCTCTGGAGAGCGGCGCGGCTTTGGGCAGGGGCAGGTGACGCATGGGTGAGCTTCCAGAGCTACAGACATGCGGGCGCGACCACGGGCTCACCGGGCGAGGCGTGCCCCTGATGGCGACGTCTCAGTCGTGGCCAGAGCGCGCGTTTTGCAGGCAGTGAGCGTGCTCACCCTGTGCACGCGTGCACTGGGGGCAGCCACTTCTTGCCAAACGTGTCTGGGCACGTGTTCAACGTCCACTGGGGGTTTGGAGGCACTGAGGAAGGCTTCAAGTGGATGCCAACTTCAAAAGAATGTTTCTGCAGGAAACTTTGGAAATTTCTGGAGGTCGGTTGGCTTGGAGTTTTGAGCTAAATTTTGGTGTGCAATCTTGGTTTAGGAAGGAGTATAAGTGGTAAAAAGTCCAGAGCCAAATGATCAAAGTTCAAGGTACTTCCTTCACAAAGTGCCCTCCTGACCAGAAATGGAAAATAATTTTTGGAGGGAAAAGAGTGTACTGAAGTTGTTGGTTTTATTTCATGGAATCATGAGGCATGATCCGATAGTCCAGCATAAAAAGTTTCAAGTCAAAAGGAGCAGCAAAAGAAAGGCTAGCTTCAACAAAGAGGGGGGAAAAGAGATTATTCCTTTAATAAAAAGGAATTTCTAGTGGGATAAAATATGGCAAGGTCATGGATGATCATAGCTTGATCTAGGAATAGAGGGAAAAAGGTTTGGAGGTCACTTGGCCTAGGAAAAAATTAGGTCCAAGTGATCAAGGCCAAAAGAGTTTGTAAATCATCAAGCAAATGAAATCCCAATTTCAGAAATCAGCAAAGGACTTTGCAAACAAAAAGGGGAAAAAACCAGGATGTCACAAACTACCCCCCTTAGGGTAAATCTCGTCCTCGAGATTTGGTTGCTCAGGGAACAGATACGAATAGACGGTCCTTAGAAAATCTTCCCTTTCCCATGTGGCTTCTTCCTCAGTATGGTGTGCCCACAGTACCTTGAAAAACCGTATCACCTTACTGCGGGTGGTCCTTTCCATTTGATCCAAAATCCTGACGGGTTTTTCCTCATAAGTCAGATCCTGTGTCAGCTCCAATTCCTTCATATCCACTTGCTTGACTGGCGGTGCAATGCATTTCCGTAACTGTGATATATGGAACACACTATGAACGTCAGATAGTTCCGGGGGTAGTTCCAGTTGGTAGGCTACCCTTCCTCTTCTAGCTAGCACTGGGAATGGTCCGATGTATCGTGGGGCAAGCTTTCCTCGGGTGTGGAATCTCCTTACTCCTTTCATCAGTGTCACTCGCAGGTATGCATATTCTCCGGGCTCAAAGTTCACTTCCGGTGTTTTCGGTCATAATAGCTCTTCTGACGAGACTTGGCTGCTCTTAGACGGTCCCGAATTTCCCTGACTTGCTTCTCGGCTTCCAGCATCAAATCTATACCAAAAATACGGTTGTCTCCTGTCTGTGACCAATTCAGATGGGTACGACACTTACGCCCGTATAGTGCCTCAAACGATAACATCTTGAGGCTGGCCTGATAACTGTTGTTGTATGAGAATTCCGCATATGGCAAACAATCTTCCCACTTGGTTCCATAGGCCAACACACATGCCCTAAGCATATCCTCCAGAATCTGGTTAACTCATTCCGTCTGCCCATCGGTCTGCGGGTGATATTTCGTGTTGTGCTTTACTGCGGTTCCCAAGGCTTGATGTAGTCGAGCCCAAAATGCGGAGGTGAACGTGGACCCTCTGTCGGAGGTGATAGTATTGGGGTACCCCATGAAGGCTGACAATTCGGAACATGTATAGTGTTGCCAACTAATCTGCTCGATACGTAGTGTGGACCGGGATAAAGTGGGCCACCTTGGTGAGCATGTCCACAATAACCCAAATGGAGTCATGACCGTGGGAGGTTCTGGGCAGCCCCACGACAAAGTCCATGCATATGTCCTCCCATTTCCACTGAGGGACTTGTAGAGGTTGTAGCAATCCGGCGGGCTTCTGATGCTCGGCCTTGACTCGGTTGCAAATGTCGCAGCATGCCACGTAATATGCAATATCCCTCTTTATTTCGGGCCACCAAAACGTTGTTCGCAGGTCCTGATACATCTTGGTACCTCTTGGGTGGATGGAGTATGCAGACTCATGTGCTTCGCGCAGTATTTGTTGTCTTAAGCTGTTTTGGTCTGGTATGCATAATCGGTCCTCAAACCATAGGGTATCTTGGTCATCGACACGGAAAGGCTCGGCTTTGCCCTGCCGTACCTTCTCTTTGATCTTCTGAACCTCCGGGTCTTGTTTCTGAGCTTCTCGGACTTCCTCCACGAGAGTTGGGGTAATTTCCATGGTCTTCACTTGCCGTGAGTTACATAGCACCAGGTTGAGGCTAGCAAACTCCTTTTGTAGCTTTGGGTTCATCCCTCTCCAAATTGCACGGACCATGCTCGGCTTTCTGCTAAGGGCATCGGCCACCACATTGGCTTTCCCGGGATGATAGTTGATCCCGAGATCGTAGTCCTTGACCAGTTCCAACCATCTTCTCTGCCTGAGGTTGAGATCCGGCTGTATGAAAATATACTTGAGGCTCTTGTGGTCCGTATAAATTTCGCACCGTTGGCCGATAAGGTAGTGCCTCCATAGCTTCAGGGCATGCACTACGACTGCCAGTTCCATATCATGGGTGGGATAATTTCCTTCATGCGGGCGTAGATGCCGAGAAGCATATGCTACAACATTCCCTTCCTGCATTAATACACATCCAAGGCCGCGCCGGGAGGCGTCACAGTAAATGTCAAACCCTTTGTGGAGATCCGGCAAGGTTAAGACCGGTGCGGAGGTTAACTTGGTCTTTAGTTGCCTGAAGCTTTCATCACAGTCCTTGGTCCAGACAAACTTCTGATTCTTCTTCAATAGCTCGGTCAATGGCTTGGCTATCTTGGAGAATCCTTCAATGAATTGGCGATAATATCCCGCCAATCCCAAGAAGCTTCGGACTTCGTTCACGGTGGTAGGTGCCTTCCAATTCAATACGTCGGCCACCTTACTAGGATCTACGACCACTCCTTGTGCTGATAGGATGTGCCCCAGAAATCCCACCTCTTTTAACCAGAACTCACACTTGCTGAATTTGGCGTATAGCTGGTGAGACCGCAGTCGCTCCAATACGATACGGAGATGCTGCTCATGTTCTTCTTCACTTCGGGAGTAAATGAGGATATCATCAATGAATACCACCACAAACTTGTCCAGGAAGTTCATGAAGATCTTGTTCATCATGCCCATGAAGTATGATGGGGCATTAGTCAATCCAAATGACATGACAGTGAATTCATAGAGACCATATCTCATAGTGAATGTTGTCTTGGGTATATCTTCTTTCTTGATCTTCAGCTGGTAATAGCCCGTACGAAGGTCTATCTTTGAAAATACCCGGTCACCATTTAATTGGTCGAATAGATCATCAATGCGAGGTAGCGGGTATATGTTCTTGATGGTGACCTCATTCAGTGGGCGGTAATCCACACACATTCGCAAACTTCCATCCTTCTTCTTGACAAATAGCACCGGTGATCCCCAGGGTGATGTGCTGGGGCGGATTTACCATTTCTGTAACAACTCGTCCAGTTGCTTCTTTAGTTCCACCAGCTCGGGGGATGGCATACGGTAATACTTCTTGTATATCGGAGTTGTGCCGGGAACAACCTCGATGGCAAACTCTAGCTCTCTATCTGGTGGCATGCCTGGCAATTCTTCTGGGAATACCTCCGGGAATTCTCTAGCCACTGGGATCTTGTCCATGTCGTCTGTGGTAATCTGACATATCATCAACTCTTTCTTTCTTAGCATTCCCACTGCAGTGAATTGGACTGCTTTCCCCTCTGGGTTGACCAGTTTCACTATTCGAGTCTGGAAGGCGAGGCGGACATGGTGAGTTGTGAGCCAATCAACTCCGAGAATTGCATCAGGGCCCTTAGATTCAAGCAGAAGGAGGGCGGCTAGGAACTTCACTTCGTATATCTCAATTGTTAGATTCTTGCATATCCTGTCTGCCCTGAGCATGCCCCTAGGGGTTTGTACCACCACGATTTGTTCCAAAAGAGAGAGGGGAAAATTGTTTTGGGTGGAAAAACTCCGCGAAATGAACGAGTCGGTCGCCCCAAAATCAAATAATATAACTGCGGGTATGTTATTAATAGGAAACATACCGATGAACACGTCGGGGGACTCGTGGGCTCCTTCGGCAGAGATATGGTTGACTCGAGCTTGGCGGTAGTTTGAGTTGGGCTGGCCCCTCATGTTGTTGACTTGTGGTGCTGATTTTCCCATCTTGGTGGGGCATTGCCTGGAATAGTGTCCTGGCTTTCCGCAGGTGAAGCAAGTGCCATTGCGAATACAATCTTCCTTGACTTGGGGAGTGATTAAATGGCTTTCCTTGGTTTGCCGGCTTGGTGGTCGCAGCGTTGCTATTAGCCCAGGAAGGCTTGAAATCGGTCTGAGCAGGCTGCAGGGCGGGCTGCCAGAAGCGTGGCTTCGGGAAAGATGGCCCCTCATTGGTCTTCTTAGCTTCATATTTCCGCTTGCGGTCATCATTCCAAAACTTGGTCTGAATGATAGACTTGTATTCACGTTCTTCTATGAGTGCCTTGTTGACAAGATTCTGGAAGTCTGGAAAGTCCAACATGCTGAGCTGGCAACGGAGAGTGGCCTTGAGTCCGCCAAGGAAACGATCTATCTTCCTCTCTTCGGTGGCCACATCATGAATCGAGTATCTTGCGAGGTGGTTGAACTTATTAAGGTATTCAGTCACTGACATGCTGCCTTGAACAAGGGCGAGGAACTCTCTTTGCTTGACCTTCAATACCCCGATAGGGATGTGGTAGGTGCGAAAATTTTCCTTGAACTTCTCCCAGGTAATTTCTTCCTCTGGAGGCCACACTGCCTTGGTATTGTCCCACCAAATTGCCGCAGAACCTTCGAGATAGTGGGTGGCAAACGATACCTTGTCAGCTTCCTCGCAGTGAGCAATCTCCAATTTCTTTTCAATGGTCCTCAACCAGTCATCAGCTTCTATGGGATATGCTGCTTGGTCAAAGCTCGGGGTCGGGTGCGCTGAAAATCGGATAGCTTGGAGCGAAATCACTGGTTCTCATTCTGTCCCACCATCGTCTGCATGCTTCTTAGTAACTCCATGATATCTTGGTTTCTCTTTTCTTCAAACATTCTCATGATCTGTTCTGTGGTTGGTGCCTGTGCTGGATGAGGTGGTATTGGTTTTGGTGACAGTCCAGCTTGCCTGGCGGATCGACGAACAGGGGTGACATCGCCACCAGAGTTGCTGCCTTCACCTCGCCTCATCCTATATCCGTTCCCAATAAAGCGCCAATATAATGAGCAACCACCATTGGGTAAATAAGTAAAGTGATAGCGAAAGAAGCTCGAAACACCAGAAAGCGGCAGTTGATGACCATTCGAACCCTGGCAAAAACCGGCGAATAACCCAGCGGCCTCCAGAACGGTATTGACAACTCGGATCTGGGGCATCCCTGGAATAGCTCAACCACTGCTCAAGACGACCGAAAATCAGCCCAGAACTCGGAGGAACGCTGATAAGAAGAAGACAGAGGTCCCCTGAGACGGCCGAGAAGATAGCACAGAACACAGGGTCTCCACTGTGAAAAGAAACTCAGCAACTGCCTGAGACGGCCGAAAAGCAGCTCAGAACACAGGCAAGTTGCTGAAAAGAGAAAGGGGAAAATAGGCATCCACCCCGGACGGCTGACCAAGAATCAGCTCAGAACCAGGCGTGGTGCCACTTTCGGAGAGAAAAGAGAGCAGGGGTTCGTTTGGATCACCATGTCAAAACCAGCGGAAAAATGAGTCAAAAGCAGCATTAGGGATAGCGAAATAAAACGAGATGCACACTCATACTTATACATAGCATTACAACCTCATACAAGAATACCAATAGGGAATGTCATAACTGATACTGCTCATACGGAAGTTGACAACATGCACATCGTTACAATAGATGCAATACATACTCATGCTGCTACTCGACATCACTCTAGTCGTGGAAGTGAAGCGGGCACTAGCAGTCGGGCAAACCATCGGAGCCTCCCTCAGAGTCTGAACTAGCGATGTGGATCGTGTTGCGAGTGGTGACGTCATGACAGCGACGCTGACGAGAAGACTCACCCTCAGGAGGAGGGGGAGTACGATGTCTAAGCATAGGAGCGGCAGGGGTAGCAGTCAACGCGGCCCACTCCTCTGGGGGTCTCGCGTCGAGTGACTAACGGAACAACTGGCGTCTCCGGTGTCGGCATCGGGGCAAAGGTGGAGGGTGGAGGAGGAGGTGGAGGCTGAGCTAGGCTGATAGAGGCAAGTACCTCCCTCGAACGAGCCAACTCCTCTGCAAGACTAATGATCAACTCGTACTGAGCGGTCATGTATCGACTGAGGTGGAAAACTGCCCGGTCGCACTCCGAGTCGGGCGGAAAGAGAACCTGCCCTGTAGAAGACAGTGTGGGGTAGTGGGAGAAACCTGGGTGAGTCTGCATCTCGACCTCGTGCTGTCGTAAGTCGAGAAGGGCATCCAGACAAGCATAGAGGATAGCCTGCTCCGACGTCGAGGCGGGTCCTCCCTTCGCGGAACGTGAAAGGCTGCCTATAGCGGAGCTCGAGAAAAGGAACACCTCTGCACGGTACTCGTGCACGAAGTCGGCCAGCTTCTCGCGGTACACCTGGAACACCGAGTCTTCCCCATGTGGGTACAGTCGGAGCCAAACTCTGCGGAGCAGCGACGGGAAGCCTGACGATGAATACTCGTACTCAAAGGGGTAGGCAACAGGTGCCATCTACACTCACAGGGTTAGCCATTAGCAATAATAACCAATGCATCTACATGGATGCCAAACAATCATCCAATGCATCAACTAGATTGCACACAACAAGCAAGACTCTAGACTAGCGTTGATCTAGCGCTTGCGAACTAGCGTGTCCTACAGTCAGCGCGGCTCTAATACCAATCGTTGTGGCACCCCGGCTCAGAGCAACCGGTTTACCTTACATTGCCAGCCCAGAGATCATGTCTTCTAGCAATGCACAACAAATTGGTACAGAAACAACCGCTTTATTAATTATTATACAGGTACATAGGTTCGTGATACAAATGACTATGAGGCATGGCGATGTTAGGGAACGGGGCAGAAAACAATAATTTTTCCAACTACGATCCCCAAACCCAAGATCTATGCTATGCTGATGTATGTAACGGAAGGAATCGATGTTCATACCTTTGAAGACCGAAAGAGGGAAACGTTCCTCGAACGTGGTTGGCATAGACTCTGATCCTACGACCTCCCTGTCGTGTTGAAGAACCTCCGGCGATGAAGTAGCACCACACGTGTAGTGCCTCGCGGGATTACACATGTACGGTGAACCGATGTCCCTCCGGGCTCCGAACCAGAAGAGCAGCGGAAAGAAGACTGATCCGGATCCCGATTCCGGCAGCGCGACGACATTCGGATGATGGTGAAACCCCCAACTAGGTGCAAACTCCAAACAAGGGGAGTCCGCTCTAAGTCAGAGAAAGAGAGAGAGAAAGAACTCAATGGGATGGATGAAAAAGGGCACCCTACCCCTCCTTATATAGGCCAAGGAGGGGGGGTGGGCTCCTCCCCTCCCCCATGTGGGACTAAACTCCCAAAGGGAGGGGAAGGGTGCGGCTAGGGAGGGGGCCAAGGGCCCTCCCTTGGCGCCATGGGCCAAGGGGGGAAACCCCCTTCTCCCCTCATGGGCCTCTTTAGGCCCATATGCCTTTTCCACCTTTTTTAATTAATATTTAAATCCTTTTTAATATTTAATTCTGTCAATTAAATAATAAAACATATTTAAACATCAATAAACTTTATTTTGAACCTTTCAAAATATCCGGAACAGCTTCCGGCACCTCCCGAAACAATTCCGGTGTTCTCTCTTATTTCACCGATGATCCCGAATCTGTCCTTAATGCATCGATTGCCCTTAAGTGTGACACCCTACGGTTCGGGAAACAATAGACATGATCGAGACACTCTCTGACCAATGACCATCATGTGGGATCTGGTTACAATCCTTGATGTGCCCCTGCGCTTCCATCGAATAAACTTCTTCGCCGTTGAACCGTTAACAATATGACTTGATCCCTTTGTGCTGCGGTACTATGTTTCTCCGAGGTATGATCGTCGGTATCCAATACCTAGTTCTCCTTCGTCTCTGACAAACATGTTTTCTCGTATGTGCATATTACATCTCATGTGACCTAGTCACTAGCTAGCTGTTGATGCAATATCACCGAGTGGTCCCAGAGTACCTATCCATCACTCGGATGGACAAATCCTGTTCTGATATATTTCATACTCCTCAACATATCTACTTCGGATTACCCAAGACACACCTTTATGGTTACCATGTTTCAGTGTCACGGTTGATGTACTCAAAGCATCCTAATAGATAGCAATTATGTATGATCATCACGGTCTAAGGATTGAGTCACTATGTTATTAAGTCATCGCAATGCTGAACTATGTGACTTGATCACACTGCAATGCTATAGGTGGCTGTGTGTCCCTCACATCATTCTCCTAATGGTATGACCTCATTGTCAATAGACAGTTCACATCTCATGATCAGGAAACCTTGATCATCGATTGCCCAATGAGCTAGTATGCCTGAGTTAACTAGGGACCATGTTGTTATATACCACACGTGTATTAATGTTTCCGCTTAATACAGTTCTAGCATAGTATACAACGTATTATGAACAAATAGATATGTGACAAATATCTTTATTAATTTGCCTCTAGGGCACATATCCAACAGTCTCCCACTTGCACTAGAGTAAAAATTACACTAGTTTACATCAGGTATGTATCTAACACCAATAGTCTCTCAGTGTTTCTCAAACTTGCCCTGTGGAAGAGGTTTATTCATTGGGTCTGACGGGTTTAGATCCGTATGTATTTTGCAAATCCTAGTATGACCATCCTTGACGTAGTCTCGCGTCACATGGAAACGTTGGAGAATATGCTTGGCGTAGAGTGATTCCTCGGCTCCCTTGCGTTAGCAATGGCACCCGTATTGTCGCAATAAATGCTAACGCGGTCAGTGAAACTAGGGAATAAGCCACGCTCGATGACGAACTTATTCAACCAATGCGCTTGATTTGACGCTTCGCAAGCGGCAATATACTCCTACTCCATTGTAGATTGGGCGACGACTGACTACTTGCCGCTCCTCCAGCTAATCGCACCACCATTCAACATGAATACGTATCCCGTCTGAGATTTCGAGTCATCGGGATCAGTACCAAGACTAGCATCGACGTAACCTATTACGGCAAGCTCTTCTTCACATCCCCCATAGACGAGAACCAGGTCCTTAGTTCTTCATAAGTACTTAAGGACATTCTTTACTGCAATCCAATGATCCATTCCAGGATTACTTTGGTAACGATTAGTCAGACTAACCGCTAGGGCCACATCTGGTCGAGTACACAACATAGCATACATGATAGAACCTATGGCTGAAGCATAGGGCTCTGAGGACATTTCCTCCCTTTCTTTTGCTGTTGCTGGGCATTGAGTCACACTCAATTTACTTCCTTTCATAACGGGAAAGATGCCTCTCTTGGCGTTATCCATATTGAACCTTTTCAATATCTTCTCAAGGTAAGTTCTCTGACTCAGTGCTAATAGGCGTCTTGATCTATCTCTATAGATTTTAATGCCTAATATATATGCAGCTTCACCTAGGTCCTTCATGGAAAACTGTCCATTTAAGTATTCCTTCACGCTCTCCAGAAATTTTATATCATTCCCTATCAACAATATGTCATCCACATATAGTACTAGGAATGCTACAGAGCTCCCACTCACTTTCTTATAAACACAGAATTCTTCGACATTTTGGACAAATCCAAATGCTTTGATCACCTCATCAAATCGAAGATTCCAGCTCCGAGATGCTTGCTTCAACCCATAAATGGACCGTTGAAGTTTGCATACCTTACCAGCGTCCTTAGGATCAATAAAACCTTCTGGTTGTACCATGTACAACTCTTCCTCAATGTTACCATTAAGGAACGCGGTTGTCACATCCATCTGCCATATTTCATAATCATGATAGGCAGCAATTGCTAGTAATATCCGGATAGACTTCAGCATCGCTACAGGAGAGAAAGTCTCTTCGTAGTCAACTCCTTGAACTTGTCGGAAACTTTTTGCGACAAGTCGAGCTTTATAGACAGATACGTTTCCGTCTGCGTCAGTCTTTTTCTTGAATATCCACTTATTCTCGACGGCCTTTCGATCCTCGGGAATATCCACCAAAGTCCATACTTTGTTGGCATACATGGAGTCTATCTCGGATTTCATGGCTTCCTGCCATTTCTCGGATTCGGGTCCCTCCATTGCTTCTTTGTAGTTCGAAGGTTCGTCAGGTTCATTTAACATGACTGCATTGACAAGCTGTCCGTAAAACTCAACTTTATTTCAGACTCTTGATGACCTGCGGGGTACAATAGGATCCTCTTCATCTTGATCAAGATCATCATGTATGTCACGATCGTTATGAATATCATGATGACCGTTCTCTTCAACTCCCACTACGGAAGGTGGTTCCGGAACAACTTCCATTGCCATGTCTTCCACTTGGAGTGATTGGTCAATCATCTCGTTGAGATCTATTTTCCTCCCACTCAATTCTTTCGAGAGAAACCCTTTCTCAAGAAATCGTCCAGTCTTGGCGACAAACGTTTTTCCCTTAGTCTGGTTGTAGAAGGTGTATCCAACAGTTTCCTTTGGATATCCCACAAAGATGCATTTCTCCGCCTTAGATTCAAGTTTGTCAGGCTGAAGTTTCCTAATGTAAGCCTCACAATCCCAAATTTTCAGGTAAGACAACATTGGTTTCTTGCCAAACCATTCTTCAAACGGTGTTGTCTTCACGGATTTGGACGGTACCCTATTAAGAACGTAAGCGGCAGTTTCTAATGCATACCCACAGAATGATGTAGGTAAGTCGGTATGAGATATCATTGACCACACACTATCCAATAGTGTACGATTACGTCGCTCGGACACACCGTTTTGCTGAGGTATTCCAGCTGGCGTAAGTTGTGGTACAATGCCACAAGTCTTCAGATGAGTGCCAAAATCGTGACTTAAATACTCGCCACCTCGATCGGATCGAAGGTGCTTGATTTTCTTCCCGAGTTGATTCTCGACCTCACTCTGAAATTCCTTGAACTTTTCAAAGGTTTTAGACTTATGTTTCATTAAGTAGATATACCCGTATCTACTCAAGTCATCCGTGAAGGTCACGAAGTAACGAAATCCATTGCGTGGGGTGATATTCATTGGTCCGCATAAATCAGTATGTATGATTCCCAATAATTCTGCCGCATGCTCCATTATTCCATTGAATGGAGTCCTGGTCATTTTTCCCATAAGGCATGGCTCGCACGTGTCAAGAGATCCAAAATCTAATGACTCCAGAAGTCCATCAGAATGGAGCTTCTTCATGCGTTTTATGCCAATATGACCAAGACGACAATGCCACATCGTCATGTGTTCTTCGTTACTAGGCTTTAATCTTTTGGCCTCTATGTTATTGATGTGGGAGTCATGATATTCGAGATCCATTAAGAATAAACCATTACGCACCACTGCATGAACATAGAAGACATTATTCTTATAAATCGAACAACCAGTTGTCTCAGATTTAAAAGAATAATGGTCTTGCATTAAGCAAGACCCACTCACAATGTTCATACTCAACGCGGGTACATAATAACAGTTATTCAAAACAAGAATCAATCCGGAAGGGAGACTGAGACGAAGCGTGCCAATGGACATTACATCAACCTTGGAACCGTTTCCAACACGCATCGTCACTTCATTCTTCCGCAAGAGTCGTTTATTCTGTAGCCCCTCCTGGGAGTTACAGATGTGAGCAACTGATCCGGTATCAAATATCCAAACGTTGCTCCGAGCACTTGTTAGGAAAACATCAATAACATGTATATCAAATATATCCATGTCTCTTCCAGCAACCTTGCCGGCCTTCTTATCTTCTAAGTACTTGGTGCAGGTATGCTCCTTCTTGATTTTCATTTCAGCAATCTTGAGTATGGTGAACAACTCAGAAAGGTTCTTAACCATTCCTTGCATGTTGTATTTCAACACAAAACTCTCGTAGCTAGGGGGCAGCGAACACAACACCCTATCAATCGCCATTTCATCCGGAATCTTAAATTCCAGGTCATTTAGGCGTTGAACGTAGTCAGACATTTTGATTACGTGCCCAGTCATGCTGCTGTGCTCTTCCATCTTTGCCGAAAAGAAAGCTTCAGAAACTTCATTTCTCTCGACCCTGGCTTGAGGTGCAAAGGTGGTCTTGAGGTCAGTGATTATCTCATAAGCACTGAGGCTCTCAAACCGTTTCTGCAGTTCAGCCTCCATGGCATAGAGCATACCCTTCTGGACAAGGGAGGAATCATCCGACTTAATGAGGTAGACATTCTTCTCAGCCAGAGTAGTGGTAGTTTCTGGTGCATCACCTAATGCAGTCTTAAGTACATAGGACATTTTGAGGGGAATGAGGAGAATCCTCAGAGTGCGGAACCAGGACGTGAAGTTTGACCCATCGGTTTTCAGTTTATCTTTCTCTAGGAATGACCCTAAGTTGAATGTGGGGTGCGAAAGTGCTGACATCTACAATGGTTATTTGCAAAATACATATTTAGACTTTGTTCATAATTGGAGTTCAATTTTTATAACAATTCTAGAACTCCCACTCAGTTAAACATCCCTCAAAGTTTTACTAAGTGATTACACAATCCTAGAACACCATACCTCCCCTGTGTGACACGACCATCAGTATGTGTTTAAGGTAGGCCATCATGCCAATCACATCCGTTATGTGACTCATGCTTAACCTTTCGGTCATTGTGTCCCGAGGCCATGTCTACACATGCCAGCCTCGCCACTATACCCTAAGTGATTTATTGCTGTGTCATACAAGGCCATGTTTCTGGACATGCTAGGCTTGCTACACCCACCTCATTTGAACGCAAATATGTTTGACACCCGTGTGACACGTGATGCCTCCATAATGGAGATCTTTCCAGGTGGTGCTCACTAGAGTAAAGAAACTTGGTTGGTTTTTATAGTGAGAGATTATCCTATCATGCTACCGTCGCATATCTAGCATATGAGAAGACATGAAGTAAAACTGTAAATCATACATGCTATGATCCCCCCTTACATGCAAATTAAAGTTAAAACGCCTTCTACTTTATCTTTTGCAAGTTTTACGTGGCTGATAAGGGGTTTCGTGAGAGAACCGCTTTCTATCTTGTGAAAACAAAACACAACACCAATCCTGCAATCGTCTCTATTACACCCCTGTCGGGGCCCTCCGTTGCAAACGTCTTCGCGTCGCTAATGTTAGAGAGACAGACACCCCCCAGCCACTTATATGGTACAAGACATATGTCAAGCGTGGAACCAGTCTCGCGTAAACGCGTAAGGTCGGTCGGGGCCGCTTCATCAGGACATTGCCGCAACGCTAAACGAGTACACGTGGGACGGTAACAATTGGAGAATTGATGCCCACATCCTAGATGTGTTCTACCCGTATAATACATCTACGCATAGCCTTGCTCTGATACCACTGTTAGGGAATGGGGCAGAAAACAATAATTTTTCCAACTACGATTCCGAAACCCAAGATCTATGCTATGCTGATGTATGTAACAGAAGGATTCGGTGTTCATACCTTTGTAGACTGAAAGAGGGAAACGTTCCTCGAACGTGGTTGGCATATACTCTGATCCTACGACCTCCCTGTCGTGTTGAAGAACCTCCGGCAATAAAGTAGCACCACACGTGTAGTGCCTCGCGGGATTACACACGTACGGTGCAACCGATGTACCTCCGGGCTCCGAACCAGAAGAGCAGCGGAAAGAAGACTGATCCGGATCCCGATTCCGGCAGCGCGGCAGCGTATGGATGATGGTGAAACCCCCAACCAGGTGCAAACTCCAAACAAGGGGAGTCCGCTCTAGGTCGGAGAAAGAGAGAGAGAAAGAACTCAATGGGATGGATGAAAAAGGGTACCCTACCCCTCCTTATATAGGCCAAGGAGGGGGGGGACCTCCTCCCCTCCCCCATGTGGGACTAAACTCCCAAAGTGAGGGGAAGGGTGCGGCTAGGGAGGGGGCCAAGGCCCCTCCCTTGGCGCCATGGGCCAAGGGGGGAAACCCCCTTCTCCCCTCATGGGCCTCTTTAGGCCCATATGCCTTTTCCACCTATTTTAATTAATATTTAAATCCTTTTAATATTTAATTCTGTCAATTAAATAATAAAACATATTTAAACATCAATAAACTTTATTTTGAACCTTTCAAAATATCCGGAACAGCTTCCGACACCTCCCGAAACAATTCCGGTGTTCTCTCTTATTTCACCGATGATCCCGAATCTGTCCTTAATGCATCGATTGCCCTTAAGTGTGACACCCTACGGTTCGGGAAACAGTAGACATGATCGAGACACTCTCTGACCAATGACCATCATGTGGGATCTGGTTACAATCCTTGATGTGCCCCTGCACTTCCATCGAATAAACTTCTTCGCCGTTGAACCATTAACAATATGACTTGATCCCTTTGTGCTGCGGTACTATGTTTGTCCGAGGTATGATCGTCGGTATCCAATACCTAGTTATCCTTCGTCTCTGACAAACATGTTTACTCGTCTGTGCATATTACATCTCATGTGACCTAGTCACTAGCTAGCTGTTGGTGCAATATCACCGAGTGGGCCCAGAGTACCTATCCGTCACTCGGATGCACAAATCCCGTTCTGATCTATTTCATACTCCTCAACATATCTACTTCGGATTACCCAAGACACACCTTTATGGTTACCATGTTTCAGTGTAACGGTTGATGTACTCAAAGCATCCTAATAGATAGCAATTATGTATGATCATCACGGTCTAAGGATTGAGTCACTATGTTATTAAGTCATCACAATGCTGAACTATGTGACTTGATCACACTGCAATGCTATAGGTGGGTGTGTGTCCATCACATCATTCTCCTAATGATATGACCTCATTGTCAATAGACAGTTCACATCTCCTGATCAGGAAACCTTGATCATCAATTGCCCAGTGAGCTACTATGCCTGAGTTAACTGGGGACCAGGTTGTTATATACCACACGTGTATTAATGTTTCCGCTTAATACAGTTCTAGCATAGTATAGAACGTATTATGAACAAATAGATATGTGACAAATATCTTTATTAATTTGCCCCTAGGGCACATATCCAACAGGCGGCACATCTCGTGCGGCAACAACATCTACATTATTTATGTTACACCTCGGGGGGGGGGGCTCGATATGAGCAACGAGATCATCTACGGCAGCGGAATAACGGGGTGATGGAGCTCCACTCCACGGGGACACTGCTATGATACGGCCTAGTTCGCGAAGTATGACACACCAGAGTCTTCATGCTCAGCTTCTCCTGCATCTGGCATGAGACACCAGGTCAGTACATTGAATGTACTTGCAAGCTCACAACATCCATGTCATCAGGGAGATCAATCATCTACAACGCAAGTATAACATGCAACATAAGTCTTAGATAGATTGTACCAATACTGTTCGTCCATGATCATCGCATGACCATGGACCTTACCTCTGAGTCCATCTTGACTCAACCTCTGGGTCATCGCATGACCACAATTATACCGGTCATCGCATGACCACAAGTTAACTTCATCATATTACCGGTTTATGTGTTGACCCAAGTGTGACCTAGTATAAACGGTGTCCATTTCCTTGGACGCGGCTATTCGAATAGATTTGTTTAACACTCTGCAGAGGTTGTGCACTTTACCCACACTATGGAGCTCCTTGCCCAAGGACTAGGACTACTCCAACAAAACTTGACTATCGTGTAATCCTCCTACGGTGCCATCGACATCGCATGTCTTGGGTATCCCTGCTATCGCATGGCCCTGACCATCGCATGGTCCTTAAACTCTGTCTCTCGCAGGGACTCCCGGGTAAACAAATCAAATCTGGATCTCGAGATTACCACCACCTACCTGATCAGGGTAGCGTGCAATGCGTAACCTCCCCTCTTTGATGACATCCGTGAAGGCACTACGATAGCCCAAGCTAAGGCCTGCCACACAGGCAAATGTGGCTGCACGAAATGAATCCGGTTCGGTGGCTTGGACAACTGTTAGTTCATGTTCATTAAGTTCCAACCAAGTTCATTAGCAATATGAGATCAATTCATAGTCCAACATGAGAGTAAACACATGAACATGATACCACCAAACATGTGCAACAATTAATACAGATCAACATGAATACCACGGGCATGGTCATGGGATCAACACATAGGCAACAATAGCATATATCATGATGGGATTAACATGGATATGTCATGAGCTCAAGCTAACATGTATATGACCAGAGAACTTATCAAGGTTAATTTAACATGGCATAATTTAATTAAATATTAAATTAAATTCCAAGAAATTTCAATATAAATGAGAAAAGCATCATGCAACACATCAAGACCCTCATGACAAGAATATTATGGCTTGCCTTAGTCAATTGGAGTATCACTGAACTCCTGGTTCTCAGCAAGCAAGTTGGAGTCCTCTGAAATTGATTTAAAAAGGGCAAGACAAAATAAGTGAAATGTACTTTTCTTCTGTCCAGTACACCTAGACAGAGAGGAAAATTACCAAACTTTGCCAACTTAAGGAGGAGACCAAGACAAAAATTTAGCAAAAGAATCAACTCATTTTTCCTTGTGGTTTAGAAGTTATCAATGGTCAAAGTTGGGTCAAAATACCCTTTTAAAATGATTTTATGAGAATTTCCCTGGAGGGGCCACGTCGAAGGCGTATTCCTGCGAGGCGCCTCTAGTTAGAAAACGATTCGGGAGGGGGCTGGGTCACTGGTAGGTGGGGCCTGATAGTCAGTTTGACTGGGAGAGAGAGAGAGAGAGACAGGGCCTGACGGCTCCGGCGAGAGGTTTTGCCGGCGGCGCTAGTCTACACTAGACGACGGAGGAGGTGACGGTGAGCACGAGCGTACCAAGAACTTGGCGAATGGCGTCTGGACAGCGAGGCGGGGGTCTTCTCAAGCTTCTGGCGGCGGAGGAGCTCGTCGGCGTCGGACAAACCTGGACGGATGCCCACCGCGAGCGCCGCGTTAGAACCACCAGAGGGAGGGGAGTCTAGGGTAGGCAATGGCGAGGCTAGGGAAGCACCAGAGGCAGCTGGCTGCGGTGGAGTACTCACGGCGGGGCCTCGGTGAGATCCACTGCCTGGGGCCTCCCCGGCGGGCGTTGCTTGGTGTTGTGCTCAATTGAAGTGAGGTGGAGGTGGATGCGATGCTCCAAGGCGAAGGGTGTGTGGGTTTTTATAGGGGGCGACAGGATTCCATCGAGGACGCGACCGGGCAGAAGCAATTGGAGCAGTGCGGGTGAGGGGATAAGCTCGAGCTGCTCCGGCGTGTCGAGGGCCTTCTAGAGGTGTGCTGGTGCGCGTGCGAGCATCTCCCGAGGCGCTGCATCGGCGGGGCGACGAGTCACGTCAGCACTGGTGGCTGCGGCGGCTCTGCATCGACGAGCAAGGTGGCGGGTGGTGCGGCTTTGCTGGGGGCAGGTGGCAAGCTGGCGTGCGGCGAGGCTGGCGACAGGCAGAAGCCAATGCGGGAGGTAGGGAGGTGTGCGGAGCACAGGGGCGGCGTGCTTGTGTGTTGTCGAATAGTGGCGGTGGTGGTGCATCCTCCGGCGAGCGGCGCGGCTTTGGGCAGGGGCAGGTGGCGCACGGGTGAGCTTCCGGAGCTACAGACATGCGGGCGCGGCCACGGGCTCACCGGTCGAGGCGTGCCCCTGATGGCGACGTCTCGGCCGTGGCCAGAGCGCGCCTTTGGCTGGCTGTGAGCGTACTCACCCTGTGCATGCGTGCACTGGGGGCAGCCACTGCTTGCCAAACGTGTCTGAGGAACGTGTGCAACGTCCACGAGGCCATCTGGGGGTTTGGAGGCACTGGGTAAGGCTTCAAGTGGATGCCAGCTTCAAAAGAATTTTTTTGCAGCAAACTTTGAAAATTTCTGGAGGTCGATTGGCTTCGAGTTTTGAGCTGAATTTTGGTGTGCAAGCTTGGTTTAGGAAGGAGTATAAGTGGTAAAAAGTCCAGAGCCAAATGATCAAAGTTCAAGGTACTTCCTTCACAAAGTGCTTCCTGACCAGAAATGGAAAATAATTTTTGGAGGGAAAAAGGTGTACTGAACTTGTTGATTTTATTTCATGGAATCATGAGGCATGATACCATAGTCCAGCATAAAAAGTTTCAAGTCAAAAGGAGCAGCAGAATAAAGGCTAGCTTCAACAAAGAGGGGGAAAAGAGCTTATTCCTTTAATAAAAAGGAATTTCTTGTGGGATAAAAATTTGGCAAGGTCATGGATGATCATAGCTTGATCTAGGACCAGAGGGAGAAAGGTTTGGAGGTCACTTGGCCTAGGTAAAATTTAGGTCCAAGTGATCAAGGCCAAAAGAGTTTGTAAATCATCAAGCAAATTAAATCCCAATTTCAGAAATCATCGAAAGATATTGCAAACAAAAAGGGGCAAAAACCAGGATGTCACAGTTATCTGCGCCGCTCATTAATGCGTTGGGAACTGTTCCCACATCAATTTGCGAGAGATACGCTGAAGCAGAAATGTAAAAGCCCATGAGCAATAATTAGAAATCATCATGAGATTGTACTTTGTCTGTTGACTTTTTAACTTGGCATGGTAGTAAAGATTATAATTTCATGTGATGATTTAATTTTTCCAGTGGTTTTGGATCCATTTGATTTGAATTTGAATTCAAACAGAGGGGCTCAAGAGAGGTGTTTGATGAATTGTTCCATTTTACATTTGTGTTCCCCTAAACCTCAAACTTGGCATAGACTTTTCCTTTCCATTTCCAAGGGTTTTAAAATCCTCACATCATTTTTGCCATCACCGAAAATGTGGGTTGTAGTTCAAAGTGAATTTGAATTTCAAAAATAACTCCACACTTTAGTTGTTGCAAAAATGTCCAAACCAATTTTATAAATTGGCTAATATTGCAAGGATCATTTTACATATTTTTATGTATTTTTAAACCTTGTATATATTTCTTAAAACCCCAAGTCCTTTTCTGTTTTTATTTAAATGGAAAAAGGTTCAACAGGGGGGTTCCTTTTTTTCCTCCCCTGGTGCAGGCCCAGCCCACCTGGGCCTGCTCCCCCTTGGCCCAGCCTGGGGCGAACCGGTACGGGGTCGTCTTCCACCTTTCCAGCGTGGCGACCCCCTTTCCCCTCTCTACTCTCTCACGCCGGAGGAGGCCACGGCGGCAGGAGGACAACGACGTGGCCGGAGGGCCTCCCCCCTTTTATAAGCTCGCATAGGGCTCCCTCCTGGAACCCTAGATCCGTTCCTCCCCTCTTTTCCTCTCGCTGCCGCCGCCATGATCGACTCGGGACTCCCCTGTTCCGCGTGACCGCCGCACAACGCTAGTGAAATTCGACGCCCTCGTTCGATTCCGGCGAGCGTGCGCTCGCTTCCATGCCTCTGCAGTGCATCCTCACCTTCTCATTCCCGCAGGTTGGCGCCAGAAACTTCGAGGCGCTCAGACCCGCGACGCCGCTGTCAGCCTCGTCTTCCCCGGCGACATCCTTGTCCCCTCCTTCCTCTTAGGCGAGCCCAGGGTCGCATCCAGCGACACCAAGGTGAGCCACGTCTAGCCCCTTTTCCCACCTAGCCGTTGCGTAGCGTAGGTGCACCGCGGTGTGTTCTCTGTCGCCGCCTTGGTGGCTCCGGCGGGCCGTGCGTGGCCAACGAGGTGTGTAGGTTGGCCAGGGCGTGCACGCGCGCGTCGTGTGCACGTTTAGAGCTTGCATTTGGCCGCTCCCCCGTGCCCTTGGAGTAGACGCAGGTCGTGGCTCTGAACCCCTGCAAGCAGCATCGCGGCAGTGCGCTCTCCGGCGAGCAAGGCGCCACCTTGGCCACCGATCCAGCCCGATCTGGGCGCCCACAGCTTCGTGGGTTTCCCCTCCTTAGATTGCAGGTTCCCGTCGAGGCAGACCCGCCCCGTGCGCGACGCCCCCTTCGCCGGAATAGATGGTGCCCGTCACCTCTGCTTCTGACAGCGCGCCGCCGCCGTGGGGTTCCAGTGAGCACCACAACGCCGTCGGCGAGATCGAGGTGAGGCAGTGAGCGGGAATGGAGTCGTGGTTGATCCCTCTACGCGTTTGACTGCTCCACTGGCCCTGGGGTGCTCCACCACCGACGTGAGGGTCACCGGAATACCGGGCTCCGTCGTCTCTCAGTGCGCAAGTGAGCTCGTCAGTGTGTCGAGTTTCAGAGCGAGTAGGGGGATAGCTTAGGAAGGCTGGGCCTCGATCTGTAGCAAGCAGCTACAGTAGCAGGCTGGAGGGAGAGAGAGAAGAGAGATGGGCCAGTGCGGCCGAGGCCAACCCAAGTGGTTGTGCCCTCTGTTCTTTTTCCTTTTTTTCTCCTTTCTGTCTAAATTCAAATTTGAGTTTGAATTCAAATTCAAATTTGAATTTGAACTTTGGAGCCCACCTACCTCAAATATGGTATCCCATATATGACTTTTGGGTAGAATTGCCTACTGAATCGAATGGTGAGGTCCATTTTGAAAATATTGAGGTGTTGGCAATTGCAATTAAGGCCCTTCAGTCCTTCTGACTTTGCAAACTGTGTTTTTCCTTTTCAACTTGAGTCATGCCATATATCAAATTGGGGTAGAAAAGTCTACTGATCAACATGGTCACCTCTGTTTATTTTTTATGTTGGAGCTACATAAAAATTGTGAACAATGTGGAGGGGAGTTGCACCCACATGTGACCTTACCCTGTTTGATTTTGCCCCTTGTCATCCTTTGATCTTGTTTGGGTCCCACAAGTTGGCACACCCATGCATCCTTTCCATGCTTCATCTTACCACATGATCAACCACATCTTGCACCCCATGTGGCCTTCCTTTGATACCCCCTTGGTGTCCACTTCTTCGACCCTTCTCCGTCTCCGGAATCGATACATTTATTCCACGATGCTTATTATTGTTAAATTTTTGTTATTGTTTCATGCCATGCCATGTTGCCATGTTATTTACACCAAAGTTAAGTCTATGACCAAAGCCATAAAAATATAAGTAATTGCATATGAAGTTGTTGACGTGTCGTCAACACCTTCATTTAAATTTGACTAGATAGGGTCACACCATGTCTATGAAAGCTTGATCGTCTCATCCATGCTTGAGCACTGTTGATCTCGATGTTTACTTGTGTGCTTTCCTTGCCGGTGCCTTACGTTAGCACCTGAGACTGCCGAGGAGACTTACATGGAGATTTCCGACACCAAGCCCGAGGACCCTGCTACGTCTGCTCCGTCGACCGATTACCCAGGCAAGGGGAAGATCTATACCATTACCTTATAACTTTCTGCCTACCTGCCTAGCTATAGTCTAGAACGTTGTTTTGATCCTATCCACTTTGCTCATACCACAATCAAACCCAGACAGCCATGATCCCCTCATCCCAGCAAAACATTGTATTGCTAAGTTACCACCGCTCAGCCATTGCTTAGTATGAGTAGGAAAACTTGCTGCTTTACCCTATACTATGGTTGGGATATCACATTAATAAAGAAGTTGGTTGATATTTATTATTAAATTGATGTTAATTATATTCGACGAAAGATGGAAGGCTGGGCTGTTCCCGTCTGGTGCTTTGTTCCATTTGAGTCACCTAGGATCCGAGTTCCGGGTATTGTGTTTCTTGGCGAGCGTGCCTAATCGTGTGTGGGATTCTATGGGGTCCCCTTTGTCTTACCTACCTAGCTTCAAACAGTTCTAGTGGTGGCCCAAGCTGATTTACAATTTGCAACCGTGTGTGTGCTTGGTTGGTACCCGACAGTTTTCGAAACAACCCGGACCAGCGGAGAACATGGTTTCTCTTGTTGGTCCAACCCAGGGAGCTAGGGGGTTGAGCACATAGTTTGGGCAACTAACCCGACCTCGTCCAGACGGTAGAGGGCGATTCGAGAGCGCGACCGGCTTTTGAGTTGGATGTCGACTCACCGGGGGCCACCCGGAATTGTGCGTTGTTAGTTAGAGGGACTCTGACGTTCCGGAGTTTCAGTCGTTTACCTAGCCAAGTGGAAATTGGGCATACATGCGAAGCCTATGATTGGCAGTTGGTACACCCCTGCAGGGTTAAATCTTTTCAAAAAGCCGTGTCCACGGTTATGGACGACTTTAGACCTACTCCTTGTTCATAGAATAACATCAAATTGGATCATAATTAAAACTTGCCTACCGTGTTTGTGCCTTGGCTGCCTTTCTTCATCCAGGGGACCGAGGGAGGAACAAGGTTTTCTTATGTTTGCCATAAGTAGGTGGATAGCAGACCTATGCCACGATGTCACGTGCATTCTTGGACCTTACCTCTACTCTAATAGAAGGATAGCCAGCATATATGCTAGTGCGGCTGCAACCTTTTCCAAATACACTTGTCTTATCCGTTGGAAGTTAGTTATACTGTAATGATATAATCTCACCCCTTGTTTCCTTTCTGCTTTTACTGTTTTGCCTGATCGGCCGCTGAAGTGGACTACTACCTCGACCCGAGCACCGGATGATACTTCGTGGAGGTGCCCCCAGAGGACGACGATGAGGATGACTTCGCCCAGTAGGCCTGTAGTTGGGTTCCGACGATCCGTGGGTGGACTTGTTTATGTGTAGCCCTCTCTAGGGCCATTTGGATTTTGACCGTACTCGGTCGTGTTTGTCTTCCGCCTGTTGCATGATGTATTGTTGGGTCTATGGACCTCTGAGATGATGTAATAAATACCAGCGGCGATGTATGCCCTGGACTCTATATTATGTCTTAGTATAAAGTTCATTGCTCTTATATTTGTTGTCAAGAACCCGACAGCGACACGAGTGCGAGTGTCGTGCATCAGTGGCCTTTTATGCGCTTCTAAATTGAGCATGACGCGAAAGCGACTAACTTGAGTTAGTACCGCATCGGGGGCCTTACAACTTGGTATCAGAGCAAGACTGACTGTAGGACCCCTTACTGGCCGAAGTTGAGTCTAGAAATTATTTTGTAGTTACTAAGGAAAAATCGGAGAGTAGGAACTCTTTCTTTTTCTTCTTACCCCACCCTCCCACCCCCTTTTCCGTGAGGAAGTGAAACGTTGTTTTCTCTCTGCAACTTATCCTTTCGAAACAAATCTAGGTCCTCGTTTACATGAGGCTCCGATTCCTCCATAATCTTTTGCTAGCGACGAGAAGGGTTGGCGTACGTTGAGAACACTGAGCCGCCACTTGGGGTTGACAGCTCCACCTTGCTTACGGCATACCTCAGGTGAAACTCCTATACATGGATGGTTGGCATCCTCTGGATGTGGTTCCTCCCCCTATAGGAGACCGCTTCGGCGGGCCGCTTAGGGCAGATGTCTCAACGTTCAGGTCTTCAACCACTCGTATATATTGTCGTGTGCTTGCTAGCAGATTATTATCTTGGATTCGGATGATCTCAGTTTGGGGATTCTAGTAGCACCTAGCTTTCGAATTTCTGGGTTAACCTTGGTGGATATTCAGCCTTCGGCTTCCTCATACCTCGTGAGGAAGTTTTGTTGTCAATATTGCTTTATCTTCTGGTTTCATCAATAATTCTACCATGTTCTCATAAGTGTTCCTGTATACAGGATGCCAAGAGGGAACATGCCGCCGCCGGAGAACCCTATCCTTGGGGAGGCTGTGGCCGCAGTGGCTTAGGGCACAACTACAGTCTTACAGATGCTCCAGAACCAGACTGCCCAGAGGAGTGATCGGCCACAGCACACGACTTTGCAGCAGTTCCTTGCTATCAACCCCCCAGGTTCTCAAAGGCCCGAGACCCGCTGGAAGCGGATGATTGGATCGCAGAGATCAAGAAGAACTTCAATGCAAACACCGTCAGGCCAGTCGATTACGTCACCTTCACCTCCTTCCATCTTTAGGGTGCAGCAGCCAGCTGGTACGATACCTACAAGGCCAACAAGGGCGATGCTGTGATCACGTGGGAGGACTTCATCACACACTTCAAAGCAGCGCATATTCCGAGTGGCTTGATGGACAGGAAGCAAGAGGAGTTCTTGGCTCTGAGACAGGGTGACAGGTCAGTTCAGGAGTACAACCTGGCCTTCGTCAGGCTCACCAGGTACGCTCCTGAGGAGGTCTCCACAGAGGCCAAGCGGATTGCCAGATTCTGTGGGGGTCTCAACACGGAGATCAAGTATGCGCTCACCCAGTGCAACCCTACGCTGTTCTCGCAGTTCATGGATCAGGCTATCCGCCAGGAGTCAGCCAGAGTAGAGTGGGACGCAGATAGGAAGCGCCAGAGAGATCACAACTCCGTAGTGATGGTTCACAAGAAGGAAAAGACTTGGGTCACAGAGGCGCCACCGCAGAGGCAGCAGTTCCGCACTATTCAAGAGTGGGCTCCTCCGAAGAATGTGAAGCAGCTAAGGAGTTTTCTCGGCCTCGCCAGCTATTGCAGGAGGTTTGTGCAGAATTTCTCCAAAATAGCAAAGCCAATGACTGAATTGTTGTGCAAGGGCAAACGGTACACTTGGTCACCAGCTTGCCAGTCCGCCTTCGTGGAGTTGAAAAAGAAGTTGACCACAACTCCAATTCTCATGCCGCCAGATGAGTCACAGACTTTTCAGGTGTTTTGTGATGCCTCATTGCAAGGTCTAGGCGGAGTTTTGATGCAAGGCAGAAACATTGTGGCTTATACCTCACGACAGTTGAAGACGAGTGAGAGGAATTATCCCACGCACTACTTGGAGCTTGCAGCAGTTGTGCACGCCTTAATCACTTGGTGACACCTCCTCTTAGGGAGGAAGGTGGATGTGTTCACCGACCACAAGAGTCTGAAGTACTTGCTCACTCAGCCAAATCTGAACTTGAGGCAAAGAAGATGGCTTGAAACCATTACTGAGTACACAGTTGATATTCAGTACACGCCTGGGAAGGCGAATGTCATAGCTGATGCGCTGAGCCGCAGGGGCGATTGCACTAATATCCAGGTGCAGAAGATCCACCCTGATTTGTGTGAGTCCTTTCGCAGGGTCAATCTCGAGCTAGTTCTAGCATGCTACCTTGCCAACCTTGTGGTAGAGCCCACTATCCATGAGAAGATCCGTGAAGATCAGTCTGGCAGCTCAATGATACAAAAGATCAAACATGGTATTGCCGCCTCAGTTCCCAAGTACGGTTGCTTTTCAGTACATAATGACGGCACCGTGTTCTTCGAGGAGAGAGTTGTTGTTCCCAAGGAGGGATATCTCAGAGAGGTCATCATGAAAGAGGCCCATGATTCCAAGTTATTGATTCGCCCTGGCAGCACAAAGATGTATCAAGATCTCAAGAAAAGCTTTTGGTGGACTCATATGAAGCGGGATGTTGCCCGTTACGTGTCTCAGTGTGATGTGTGCACGAGAGTGATGGCACAACAACAGAAGCCTGCAGGGTTGCTTCATCCACTTGAGATTCCAGAGTGGAAATGGGATCACATAGAGATGGATTTCATCACAGGCTTACCCTTGTCGTAGAAGAAGAACAATGGCATCTTTGTCTTCATTGACAATCTTTCCAAAGTTGCCCACTTCTTTTTAGTGAAGGACTCCATTTCAGCAGCTCAGTTGGCGGATTTGTACACCGCAAGAGTTGTATCTTTGCATGGCATTCCCAAGAAGATCAGTTCTGATAGAGGCATCCTTTTCACCTCTAAGTTCTGGCATGCCTTTTAAAAGGCGATTGGTACGACAGTGTTGTTCAGTACCGCTTATCACCCTCAGACAAGTGGGAAGGTCGAGCGAGTGAACCAAATCCTCGAGGACATGCTTCGAGCATGTGTCATCTCTTTTGGCATGAAGTGGGAGGAATGCTTGCCGTATGCTGAGTTTTCTTACAACAACAACTATCAGGCAAGTCTGCAGGCGGCACCGTTTGAGGTCTAGTATGGCCGCAAGTGCAGGACACCTTTGAACTGGTCCGAAGCAGGAGAGAGGCAGTTGTTCGGTCCAGATGTGATCCGGGAGGCAGAGGACAGAGTGAAGATTGTCCGAGAACACCTCAAGGCATCACAGTCAAGGAAGAAGGCCTATTATGACAAGAGGCACCATGGTGTAGCTTTTCAGTTTGGTGATTGGGCGTACCTGAAAGTGTCTCCATTGAAGGGAAATCACCGCTTTGGCATCAAAGGAAAGCTCGCTCCAAGATTTGTCGGACCTTTCCGCATCCTTGAGACTAGAGGACCTCTTGCCTTTGGGCTCAAGCTCCCAGATAGCCTGTCCATGGTGCATGACGTGTTCCATGTGTCCGAGCTAAAGCAGTGCTTCAAGCAGCCAGATCATGCCGTTGACTTGGGCAATATCCAGCTGAGTGCAAACCTTTCCTACTCAGAGCGTCCAGTCCGTGTTCTTGAGACGTCCGAGCGCAAGACTCGCAACAAGACCGTCAAGTTCATGAAGGTCCAGTGGGCACATCATTCGGAGAAGGAAGCAACATGGGAGCGTGAAGATCATATCCGTTCCGAGTATCCAGAGTTGTTTCAGGCTTAGATCTCGGTACGAGATCCTGTGTTGGTGGCCGGGGGAGTGCTGTAACAGCCCATGAGCAATAATTAGAAATCATCATGAGATTGTACTTTGTATGTTGACTTTGTAACTTGGCATGGTACTAAAGATTATAATTTCATGTGATGATTTAATTTTTCCAGTGGTTTTGGACCCATTTGATTTGAATTTGAATTCAAACAGAGGGGCTCAAGAGAGGTGTTTGATGAATTGTTCCATTTTACATTTGTGCTCCCCTAAACCTCAAACTTGGCATAGCCTTTTCCTTTCCATTGCCAAGTGTTTTAAAATCCTCACATCATTTTTGCCATCACCAAAAATGTGGGTTGTAGTTCAAAGTGAATTTGAATTTCAATAATAACTCCACATTTTAGTTGTTGCAAAAATGTCCAAACCAATTTTATAAATTGGCTAATATTGCAAGGATCATTTTACATATTTTTATGTATTTTTAAACCTTGTAAATATTTCTGAAAACACCAAGTCCTTTTCTATTTTTTATTTAAATGGAGAAAGGTTCAACAGGGTTTTTTTTCCTTTTTTTTCCTCCCCTGGTGCAGGCCTAGCCCACCTGGGCTTGATCCCCCTTGGCCCAGCCCAGGGCGAACCGCTACGGGGTCGTCTTCCACCTTTCCAGCGTGGCGACCCCCTTTCCCCTCTCTGCTCTCTCACGCCGGAGGAGGCCGCGGCGGCAGGAGGACGACGACGTGGCCGGAGGGCCTCCCTCCTTTATAAGCTCGCCTAGGACTCCCTCCTGGAACCCTATGTAACAGCCCAGATTTCACAAAAATTAAAATTTTGTTTTCGGTGTGAATTGTCTGACTTGTTTGCGGTGTTTGCATCCCCGATTTATCGATTGGCGATTATTTTCCCCCCTCTTATCTCGTACAGGACGGAGACTGACCCTTGCCACCCTGACACTCGACCTTTGCGACACCGGGTTTCGCCCGATCACCGTCGCGAAGACCGCACGAGAGCAGCCACAGCCAACGGAACGAAAAACCCTGTTTAATAAGTAAATGGGATATTTTTATAGCTCGCTGGAAAGTGTTCTCAGAACGGTTCCAGCGCGAGGTGAACGTCGCCGGCTCGACGCGCTGATCGCGCAGTTCGAAGTTTTACCCGAATCGGAGGTCCTGCGGACCCCCGCCGGTCAGAAACATAAACACCGCGCGCGCGAGAGAAAAACCGGGGATGTTTTTGCAAACTGCCAGCCACCAGGGCTATATAAAGATCACCACACTCCCACCCCTGTCTAGGGTTTCCATAGCGAAAAAATTGCAGCCACACCCCCATATCTGCCCCAATTTTCGCACTTAGTCTTTTTTTGCCCAAAATCTAGCCAGATCCATCCTGGACCGTCAGATCTCGCGATCCGACGGCCCAGGAAGCTCCCCACCAACCCAGCCTCACCTACTCTCTCCTCCAACCTCTCTCCACCGCGCCGTCCCCTTGAACATGGCGCCACCGCCGTGCTTGCTCCGGCGAGATGTCGCGCCCCGGCCACCTCTCCTTCGCCGGCGAACCACTCTCCTCCTCCCACGCCTCCCCTTTTCCCCTCTTCTCCCCTAACCTTCTCTCCTTCTCTGTACAGGTCGTCGAGTGCTGCCGTCCTCCATGGCTCGGCCATCCCTAGCTCGCCCCGCGTCCGATCCGAACTCCCGCGCCCCCACGACGGCGTCCGATCCGAACTCCCGCGCCCCCACGACGTCCTCGTCGCGCCGCCTGGCCAGATCCGGCACGTGCCAGCCGGATCCGCCGGTCCGCCGGCGCGCCACCGGCAGCAGCCGCCGCCGCCCGTTGTTCCTGTCGGGGACGAACCCCTCGTCTAGCCAGCCACCGCGCCGGGTGGGCCGGCCTTCCCAGCCAGCCAACGCGGCCCACAGCGCCCCAGGCGGCCCAGATCCAGCAGGCCACCAGCCCAAGCCGCTGGTGGGCCATGGCCCGCAGGGTGAGCAGCCCCCTTTTCTTTTTTATTTGATTTTTTTATTTTTTTTTCTGTTACAGTAGTGGGCTCGGCCCAGCACTACTTAGGCCCGTAGTAGCCAGTTTCGGCCCGATAGATGTTTTTTTTCTTTTCCTTTTCTAGTTTATTTAATTGCAGATTTTGTGAGTATCTTGCGATGCCCGTATCTTTTAGACCGTAGCTCGGATCGTGACGCTTTAAACATGAAAGTTGCTTAGAATTTTGTGTAGATTAATAAAATGTGCTCCTTTGCCATGTTTGCACTTGTCTACATGTTGTTTACTTGCTAATTATATCGCATGCCACCGTAAACTGTTTCTTTAATAACTTTTTAACCGTTGCTCTGATTAAAATGTTCCTTACATGTAACTTGACTAGAATTTTCTGTAGATTGTGAATATGCTGCTTTTGTTTGCTAATAAAAATAATAAAATTATGTTTAGGGAAAAACAGTCCCAAATGCAATAATTATTGTGGGGTCCGTAAAGGTTGCCATGTATAGGTTTACCCCCCACTTAAGTTGACTAGCTTAGATAGTTTACCTTATGCTTCACCTCTTGACATGTTTGTGTGCTATGCCATGCTTGAGTGATATGCCATGTTAACAACCTTTGCTCACCCTGAGTAGTTAAACAACTTGAACTGTTGTAAATGTGCGGTATCGTCGTGTGTGACGAGTACTCCACTTAACCTGTTAGTAACCGCTCTCGACGGTAGGTGCGATGTCTCGTGTTGCCTTCTTGTTGATTCTTGATCGTGTTTACCTCGTAGTAATAGTCTGCTTGCTCGTCGATTGCCTTTCCAGTGTTTCCTTCTTGTGTGCTTCCACGGGTACCTCTCGGAGTCGTTGCGAGCTTGCGATCAACTACACCTTCGGAACCCGACTTATCCACAGGCAAGGACTATACATTACTTATGATACATTCTATTTCAACCAGCGGTTTGCATGCTAGTATAGGATAGGTTCGATGTTTGATCCTACCACATGCTTACAGCCTCTTTCAAACCGATATAGCCATGTCCCCTCCCAGAAAACCATGTAATGCTATGTTACTATTGCTCATTGCTCAGCCCCTGCTTAGTATGCATGCTCAGGATGCTACGATGTTACCCTATTACTCCTTGGTTTGGGCTATCACATTATTATATTATTGTTGATGATATGATTATTATTAATGTTGACTATACTCGACGAAGGATGGAAGGTCTAGGATATCCCTCCCTGACGCTTTGTTCCATTCGAGTCACCTAGGACCCGAGTTCCGGGTATTGGTTTTAAGACTGAGCGTGCCTAACCGCGTGTGGGATTTTATGGGGTCCCCTTTTCTTACCTACCTAGCTTTAAACATTTCTAGTGGTGGCCCAAGCTGATTTACCATTTGAAACCGTGTGTGTGCTGGTCGGCCGCTAGTAGTTTTCAAACCAACCTGGACCAGTGAGGACATAGTTCCCTTGCTGGCCCACCTTGTTAGGCTGAGGACCCGATTTCCCATGTGTGGTTAACCGGCTATCCAAACCTGCGACAGACGGTAGAGACCAGATCGAGAGTGCGACCGGCTCCTGAGTTGGATGTCGACTCACCGGGGGCCACCCAGATTTGTTCGTTGTTAGTTAGAGGGACCTGTCGTTTCGGATCTCTCGGAACTAAGTCATAAAATGGTTGCCTATAATGGGTAGCAACTGAGAGAGATGGGCATGCGTGCGGAGCCTTGTAATGGGCAGTTGGTACACCCCTGCAGGGTTAAATCTTTTCGAGAAACCGTGTCCATGGTTATGGACGACTTGGAACCTACGTCTTGTTCATAGATAACATCAACTGAATCATAACTATAACTTGATCAACGTGTGTGTGCCTTGACTTCTTCTTCTTCGTCGGGATGCGAAGAGGAGGACAAGGATATGATAGGTGTTATGATTGCGTAAGTAGTTGATAGCAAGACTTGTTGGAGGCGATTCCTCATCGAATGTTTGGCTTCTTATCTTACTCTCTAGATCGGTAGCCACCTCATAAATGCTAGTGCAGCAGCAACCTCACTACTTACCCCTTCCTTACCCTAAACTACTAGTTGTCCTAGAATGACGAGTGATGAAGTCCTTGCAGGGTCAGATGACCACTACAGTTGGATGCTGAGTACCTCTGTACTCTTGATACTACCCCCCAAACTCTTTTCAGGGTTCTTGATCGACAACTGGTACGGTGATCGACGTTTCACGTGGAGACTCGACGACGACTAGTTAGGCGGATCCCGGCGGAGGGCCTCGACCCGTGTGGTTATGGGTATCGATGTTTTTCTCTTTGCCAGTAGGCATTTGATTGTAGTCTGTACTCAGACATGTATCTTCCGCTGATGTATTGTATTAAGGCAGTTGTATGCCGATTGTATGAGATGTTGTATCCTTGTATCTGTAATGTTGTGATATCATGTTTGAAATCTGGGGCATATGACTTCGTCATATGTCGCGGTGGGACCGATATGTGCTTCGTCCCCGGATCTGGATGGAAACATCTAGATCTGGAACAGTACCGCATATCAGGCCTTACAACTTGGTATCAGAGCCTTACCGACCGTAGGATCCCTTCTCTGGCCGAAGTCGAGTCTAGACAAAAACTATTTTGTAGTTACTAAGTTAGTTATCGGAGAGTAGGATCTTTTTACTCCTTACCCTTGCTCTGGTCAGGACAAGTGTCGTAAGTGTTTTAATCTTGACTTATCCCCTTTCAAACTCTAGGATCTCGAGTGTGTGGAGTTTCGGAATCGTTACAATGCCTTGCTTGCAGTGTATTGTCTCGATTCCAATGTCAGCTTTGGGAATTCCTGTAGTACCTTTAGCTTCTCTGATTTTGGGTATCATCTGGGTCATCCATTGCCATCCCTCCTTTTACCGGTGTTTTACGACTTGCGTCGAAAATCACTATCCCTTGATCTGGTTTTCGCGATCGTTCTTCCTCTTGACACCGACGGTTTCGTATTTTCGACGATGTCGTCTCTCTGCGGAAAGTTTCTCAACGGAAGTTCGACGTCGACATGGAGTAGAGTCCCTTGTTGGTGGTTTCGAAGATCGTCTACTCTCTTTTCTCTCCTCCTCTCCCCCGGATCGTCTTGGATCTCGGGACGAGATCCCTTGTTGGTGGTGTTGTATTGTAACAGCCCAGATGTCACAAAAATTAAAATTTTTGTTTTCGGTGTGAATTGTCTGATTGTCTGACTTGCTTGCGGTGTTTGCATCCCCGATTTATCGATCAACGATTATTTTCCCCCTCTTATATCGTACCGGACGGAGACTGACCCTTGCCACCCTGACACTCGACCTTTGCGACACCGGGTTTCGCCCGATCACCGTCGCGAAGACCGCACGAGACCAGCCGCAGCCAACGGAACGAAAGACCCCGTTTAATAAGTAAATGGGATATTTTTATATCGCACCGGAAAGTGTTCTCAGAACGGTTCCAGCGCAAGGTGAACGTCGCCGGCTCGACGCGCTGATCGCGCAGTTAGAAGTTTTACCCGAATCGGAGATCCTGCGGACCCCCGGCGGTGAGAAACATAAACACCGCGCGCGAGAGAGAAAACCCGGGGATGTTTTTGCAAACTGCCAGCCACCTGGGCTATATAAAGACCACCACACTCCCACCCCTTTCTAGGGCTTCCATAGCCAAAAAATTGCAGCCACACCCCCAAATCTGCCCCAATTTTCGCATTTAGTCTTTTTTGCCCAAAATCCAGCTAGATCCATCCTGGATCGTCAGATCTCGCGATCCGACGACCCAGGAAGCTCCCCACCAACCCAGCCTCACCTCCTCTCTCCTCCAACCTCTCTCCACTGCGCCATCCCCGTGGACATTGCTCCGCCGGCGTGCTTGCTTCAGCGAGATGTCTCGCCTCGGCCACCTCTCCTTCGCCGGCGAAACCCTCTCCTCCTCCCACGCCTCCCCTTTTCCCCTCTTCTCCCCTAACCTTCTCTCCTTCTCTGTACAAGTCGCCGGGTGCCTTCGTCCTCCATGGCTCGGCCATCCCGAGCTCGCCCCGCGTCCGAGTGGAACTCTCGCACCCCCCACGACGTCCTCGTCGCGCCGCCTGGCCAGATCCGGCAGGTGCCAACCGGATCCGGCGGTCCGCCGCCGCGTGCCCCTCACCGGCGCGCCACCGGCAGCAGCCGCCGCCGCCATTCGTTCCTGTCGGGGACGAGCCCCTCGTCCAGCCAGCCACCGCACCGGGTGGGCCGGCCTTCTCAGCCAGCCAGCGCGGCCCATAGCGCCCCAGGCGGCCCAGTTCCAGCAGGCCACCAGCCCAAGCCGCCGGTGGGCCACGGCCCGCAGGGTGAGCAACCCCGTTTTCTTTTTATTTTCTTTTTTTCTGTTACAGTAATGGGCTCGGCCCAGCACTGCTTAGGCCTGTAGTAGCCAGTTTTGGCCCGATATATGTTTTTTTTTCTTTTCCTTTTCTAGTTTATTTAATTGCAGATTTTGTTAGTATCTTGCGATGCCCGTATCTTTTAGACCATAGCTCGGATCGTGATGCTTTAAACATGAAAGTTGCTTAGAATTTTGTGTAGATTAATTAAATGTGCTCCTTTGCCATGTTTCCACTTGTCTACATGTTGTTTACTTGCTAATTACATGGCATGCCACCATAAACTGTTTCTTTAATAACTTTTTAACCGTTGCTCTGATTAAAATGTTCCTTACATGTAACTTGACTAGAAATTTGTGTAGATTGTGAATATGCTGCTTTTGTTTGCTAATAAAAATAATAAAATTATGTTTAGGGAAAAACAGTACCAAATGCAATAATTATTGTGGGGTCCGTAAAGGTTGCCATGTATAGGTTTACCCCCCACTTAAGTTGACTAGCTTAGATAGTTTACCTTATGCTTCACCTCTTGCCATGTTTGTGTGCTATGCCATGCTTGAGTGATATGCCATGTTAACAACCTTTGCTCACCCTGAGTAGCTAAACAACTTGAACCGTTGTAAATGTGTGGTATCGTCGTGTATGACGAGTACTCCACTTAACCTGTTAGTAACCGCTCTCGACGGTAGGTGCGATGTCTCGTGTTTCCTTCTTGTTGATTCTCGCTCGTGTTTGCCTTGTAGTAATAGTCTGCTTGCTCATCGATTGCCTTTCCAGTGTTTCCTTCTTGTGTGCTTCCGCGGGTACCTCTCGTTGAGGTTGCGAGCTTGCGATCAACTACACCTTCGGAACCCGACTTATCCACAGGCAAGGACTATACATTACTTATGATCCATTCTATTTCAACCAGCGGTTTGCATGCTAGTATAGGATAGGTTCGATGTTTGATCTTACCATATGCTTACAACCTCTTTCAAACCGATACAGCAATGTCCCCTCCCAGCAAACCATGTACTGCTATGTTACTATTGCTCATTGCTCAGCCCCTGCTTAGTATGCATGCTCAGGATGCTACGATGTTACCCTGTTACTCCTTTGTTTGGGCTATCACATTATTATATTATTTTTGATGATATGATTATTATTAATGTTGACTATACTCGACGAAGGATGGAAGGTCTAGGCTATCCCGCCCCGACGCTTTGTTCCATTCAAGTCACCTAGGACCCGAGTTCCGGGTATTGGTTTTAAGACTGAGCGTGCCTAACCGCTTGTGGGATTTTATGGGGTCCCCTTTTCTTACCTACCTAGCTTCAAACATTTCTAGTGGTGGCCCAAGCTGATTTACCATTTGAAACCGTGTGTGTGCTGGTCGGCCGCCAGTAGTTTTCAAACCGACCTGGACCAGTGAGGACATAGTTCCCTTGCTGGCCCACCTTGTTCGGATGAGGACCTGGTTTCCCATGTATGATTAACCGGCTAGCCAAACCTGCAACAGTTGTTAGAGAACAGATCGAGAGCGCGACCGGCTCCTGAGGTGGATGTCGACTCACCGGGGCCACCCAGATTTGTTCGTTGTTAGTTAGAGGAACCTGTCGTATCGGATCTCTCGGAACTAAATCATAAAATGGTTGCCTATAATGGGTAGCAACTGAGAGAGATGGGCATGCGTGCAGAGCCTTGTAATGGGCAGTTGGTACACCCCTGCAGGGTTAAATCTTTTCGAGAAGCTATGTCCACGGTTATGGACGACTTGATACCTAATCCTTGTTCATAGACAACAACAACTGAGATAATCTTAATATAACTTGATCAACGTGTGTGTGTGCCTTGACTTCTTCTTCTTCGTCGGGATGCGAAGAGGAGGACAAGGATAGGATAGGTGTTATGATTGCGTAAGTAGTTGATAGCAAGACTTGTTGGAGGCGATTCCTCATCGAATGCTTGGCTTCTTATCTTACTCTCTAGATCGTTAGCCGCCTCATAAATGCTAGTGCGGCAGCAACCTCACCACTTACCCTTTCCTTACCGTAAACTACTAGTTGTCCTAGAATGACGAGTGATGAAGTCCTTGCTGGGTCATATGACCACTACAGTTGGATGCTGAGTACCTCTGTACTCATGATACTACCCCCCAAATTCTTTTCAGGGTTCTTGATCGACAACAGGTACGGTGATCGACGTTTCACGTGGAGACTCGACGACGACTAGTTAGGCGGATCACGGCGGAGGGCCTGAACCCGTGTTTTTATGGGGATCAATGTTTTTCTCTTTGCCAGTAGGAATTTGATTGTAGTCTGTACTCAGCCATGTATCTTCCGCTGATGTATTGTATTAAGGCAGTTGTATGCCGATTGTGTGAGATGTTGTATCCTTGTATCTGTAATGTTGTGATATCATGTTTGAAATCCGGGGCTGTGGGACCTATATGTGCTTCGTCCCCGGATCTGGATGGAAACATCTAGATCTGGAACAGTACCGCATATCGGGCCTTACACCCTAGATCCGTTCCTCCCCTCTTTTCCTATCGCCGCCGCCACCGTGACCGACTCGGGACTCCCCATTTCCGCGTGACCGCCGCCCGACGCCGCTGAAATTCGACGCCCTTGTTCAATTCCGGCGGGCGTGCGCTCGCTTCCATGCCTCTGCAGTGCATCCTCACCTTCTCGTTCCCGCAGGTTGGCGCCAAAAGCTTCGAGGCGCTCGGACCCGCGACGCCGCTGTCAGCCTCGTCTTACCCGGCGACATCCTCGTCCCTCCTTCCTCTCAGGTGAGCGCAGGGTCACATCCAGCGACAACAAGGTGAGCCACATATAGCCCCTTTTCCCTCCTAGACATTGCGTAGCGTAGGTGCGCCGCGGTGTGTTCTCTGTCGCCGCCTTGGTGGCTCCTGCGGGCCATGTGTGGCCGCCGAGGTGTGTATGTTGGCTGGGGCGTGCACGCGCGCGCCGTGTGCACGCTTAGAGCGTGAATTTGGCCGCTCCCCCCGTGCCCTTGGAGTAGACGTAGGTCGTGGCTCTGAACCCCTGCATGCAGCAGCGCGGCAGTGCGCTCTACGGCGAGCAAGGCGCCGCCTTAGCCGCCGATCCAGCCCGATCTGGGCGCACACGGCTTCGTGGGTGTGCCCTCCTTAGATGGCCGGTTCCCGTCGAGGCAGAGCCACCCCGTGCGCGACGCCTCCTTCGTCGGAACAGGTGGTGCCCGTCACCTCTGCTTGTGTCAGCGCGGCGCCGTCGTGGGGTTCTAGTGAGCACCACGACGCCGTCGGCGAGATCTAGGCGAGGCAGTGAGCGGGAATGGAGTCGTGGTTGATCCCTCTACGCGTTTGACTGCTCCACTGACCCTAGGGTGCTCCACTGCCGACGTGAGGGTCGCCGGAATCCCGGGCTTCGTCGTCTGTCAGTGCGCAAGTGAGCTCGTCAGTGTGTCGAGTTTCAGAGCGAGTAGGGGGATAGCTTAGGAAGGCTGGGCCTCGATCTGTAGCAAGCAGCTACAGTAGCAGGCTGGAGGGAGAGAGAGAAGAGAGATGGGCCAGTGCGGCCGAGGCCAGCCCAAGTGGCTGCGCCCTCTGTTCTTTTTCCTTTTCTCTCTCTTTTCTGTCTAAATTCAAATTTGAGTTTGAATTCAAATTCAAATTTGAATTTGAACTTTGGAGCCCACCTACCTCAAATATGGCATCCCATATATGACTTTGGGGTAGAATTGCCCACTGAATCCAATGGTGAGGTCCATTTTGCAAATTGAGTCTTAAAAATATTGAGGTGTTGGCAATTGCAATTAAGGCCCTTCAGTCCTTCTGATTTTGCAAACTGTGTTTTGCCTTTTCAACTTGAGTCATGCCATATATCAAATTGGGGTAGAAAAGTCTACTGATCAACATGGTCACCTCTGTTTATTTTTATGTTTGAGCTACATAAAAATTGTGAACAATGTGGAGGGGAGTTGCACCCACATGTGACCTTACCCCGTTTGATTTTTCCCCTTTTCATCCTTTGATCTTGTTTGGGTCCCACAAGTTGGCACACCCATGCATCCTTTCCATGCTTCATCTTACCACATGATCAACCACATCTTGCACCCCATGTGGCCTTTTTTTGATACCTCCTTGGTGTCCACTTCTTCGACACTTCTACGTCTCCGGAATCGATACATTTATTCCACGATGCTTATTATTGTTAAATTGTTGTTATTGTTTCGTGCCATACCATGTTGCCTTGTTATTTACACCAAAGTTAAGGCTATGACCAAAGCCATAAAAATATAAGTAATTGCATATGAAGTTGTTGACGTGTCGTCAACACCTTCATTTAAATTTGACTAGATAGGGTCACACCATGTCTATTAAAGCTTGATCGTATCATCCATGCTTGAGCACTGTTGATCTCGATGTTTACTTGTGTGCTTTCCTTGCCGGTACCTTACGTTAGCACCTGAGACTGCCAAGGAGACTTACGTGGAGATTTCCGACACCGAGCCCGAGGACCCTGCTACGTCTGCTCCGTCGACCGATTACCCAGGCAAGGGGAAGATCTATACCATTACCTTATAACTTTATGCCTACCTGCCTAGCTGTAGTCTAGATCGTTGTTTTGATCCTATCCACTTTTCTTATACCACAATCAAACCCAGACAACCATGATCCCCTCATCCTAGCGAAACATTGTATTGCTAAGTTACCTCCTCTCAGCCATTGCTTAGTATGAGTAGGAAACTTGCTGCTTTACCCTATATTATGGTTGACATATCACATTAATAAAGAAGTTGGTTGATATTTATTATTAAATTGATGTTAATTATATTCGACGAAAGATGGAAGGCTGGGCTGTTCCCGTCTGGTGCTTTGTTCCATTTGAGTCACCTAGGATCCGAGTTCCGGTTATTGTGTTTCTTGGCGAGCGTGCCTAATCGTGTGTGGGATTCTATGGGGTCCCCTTTGTCTTACCTACCTAGCTTCAAACAGTTCTAGTGGTGGCCCAAGCTGATTTACTATTTGCAACCGTGTGTGTGCTTGGTTGGTACCCTAGCTGTTTTTGAAACAACCCGGACCAGCGGAGACATGGTTTCTCTTGTTGGTCCACCCCAGGGAGCTAGGGGGTTGTCCACATAGTTTGGACAACTAACCCGACCTCATCCAGACTGTAGAGTCCGATTCGAGAGCGCGGTCGGCTTTTGAGTTGGATGTCGACTCACCGGGGGCCACCCAGAATTGTGCATTGTTAGTTAGAGGGACTCTGACGGTCCGGAGTTTCAGTCGTTTACCTAGCCAAGTGGAAACCGGGCGTACATGCGAAGCCTATGATGGGCAGTTGGTACACCCCTGCAGGGTTAAATCTTTTCGAAAAGCTGTGTCCGCGGTTATGGACGGCTTGAGACCTACTCCTTGTTCATAGAATAACATCAAATTGGATCATAATTAAAACTTGCCTACCGTGTGTGTGCGCCTTGGCAGCCTTTCTTCGTCCAGGGGGACCGAGGGAGGAACAAGGTTGTGTTATGTTTGCCGTAAGTAGGTGGATAGCAGACCTATGACACAATGTCACGTGCATTCTTGGACCTTACCTCTACTCTAATAGAACGATAACCACCATATATGCTAGTGCGGTTGCAACCTTTTCCAAATACACTTGTCTTATCCGTAGGAAGTTAGTTATACTGTAATGATATAATCTCACCCCTTGTTTCCTTTCTGATTTTACTATTTTGCCTGATCGGCCGCTGCAGTGGACTACTACCTCGAACCGAGCACCGGAAGATACTTCGTGGAGGTGCCCTCGGAGGACGACGATGAGGATGACTTCGCACAGTAGGCCTGTAGTTGGGTTCCGACGATCCGTGGTGGACTTGTTTATGTGTAGCCCTCCCTAGGGCCATTTGGATTTTGACCGTACTCGGTCGTGTTTATCTTCCGCATGTTGCATCACTACTAGAAAAACAGCTATAGCTAATATGGGCACTAATGGCGCACTATAGATGTGGTGCGCCACTGCTATATAGCAATGACGCACCACCTATAGGTGCTCCACTAATAGGACAGCTACTAATGGCGCACTATGAGTAAAATGCGCCACTGCTATTTTTTTCTCATGTCCACCCCGCTCTCTAGATTTACCAATGGCGCACAGAGGCCAAATGCGCCACTACCATATTTTATAGCAATGGAGCACCTTTAGTACAGTGCGCTATTGCTATTTTTTTTACTTTTCTGGCTCAGCCCCACCGGCCCACCATCTCTCTCCTTTCTCTCCCAACGAACCCTATCTTCTTCTCCACCACACAAATACGTCTCTCGCCCTCACCCCGGCCCCGATCTACGCGGCCTGTCAGTGCTCCCTCCTCTTCCTGCGCGGCGGTGCTTGCGCCCCTGCCTTCCTCCGGCGTGATTCGACCATCCCCTCTCTTTGCTCTTTCTTCCTATCCAACTCGATATGGGTTTCCTTCTCCAAATCGACTGTACCCAACCCTAATCCCCGAGCTAGGGTTTCGTTGTTTGTTGCCGCGCATGGCTCCGCTGCTGCTGGCTCGTCTACGGGCTGGATCCGGTGTATCTGCTGGTGGTGCTGGCGTCTCTGGTGCCGCCGTTCGGCGCTGTACTGGAGGTTCTGAGCGGCGGGATTTGGCTGAGCCGCCGGGCGGCCACCATCGACTGTGAGCGGTTCCTGGAGCGGCACTTCATCGCTGTCGGGGCGCTGCTCCTGGCGCTTTCCCTCGCGGGGTCCCTCTACCGCACCACCTGCCTCCTCTGGCTCTACCTCGTCGCGCTCTTCATCCTCATCGCGCTCCTCTTGGTCTTCAGCATCTTCGCCTTCGTCGTCACCAAACGCGGCGCCGGCTCCGTCGTCTCCGCCCGCGGCTACCGCCTCGGCGACTACTCCACCTGGCTGCAGCGCCGGGTCGAGAGCTCGCATAATGGATCCACAGCTGCCTGCAGGACGGCGGGGTCTGCAGCAGGTTCGGGGCCCGGAGGGACACGCTGCAGCAGTTCGTCGCCAACGACCTCTCCCCGATCCAAGTCCATGTCTCCTTTCGTTCTTCGCTCTTGTGAGATGATAGATGCTGTTTAGTACTTGCAATTTCTTTTCTGGGGTTACTGCGGAATTGTTACGAGCACATTTAGTTAGAACAAAATAAATTCACTGATATTGCTAGTTGGATTTTGGGGATAGAAATCGATTGATCTCGGGGGATACAAAACTTCCGAAGTCTCTTGCACGCCTGTGAATGATTATCCCTCTTTACTGGGATTTCGACTGTTGGATTTTTGGTGATTTGCGGTGGAATTGGAGCGTATTTGAGGAGGAATTGGTATAGATTGTACTGTATGTGAGTATTCCATAGGACCGGTAGAAGGATGGTTGGATCCCATCTCCGCAAGGACCACCACACGTGACATTTCAGTTCGCATGAATAATTGCTCTACAATTTCTATGTTGTGCTACATTGTTGATTAGCTACTTAATTTCTGTACCATTATCTTCCACTGTACTGTTGTACAACTGCTGTTTCCCCTCTTGTTGTATTGCGCCGAGATCTCCATGAGCTTGTGATAAGACTGCTTGTTGATAATATTTTGCCATCCGATTTGAGGCTTACCTGTGCTCTGCTGCTGCTGCTGTCTATCTAGGTCTTCCACTATGGCAGATTCGAGGATGCTGTTGGAGAGCAGCTTAGCCAAGGGCAGAGTGTCAACTTGGGAATCGATGCAGAACGTCACAAACTCAACTCCAGGTACAGAGTTTACACGCATGATGTGAATCGTTCAGGAAGTTTTGTGTCGACGGCTTGACGCCAATCAAATTCAGCACCATTTCATTATGTTCTTGTCTTGCTCTGCATATTTCGCGACTGTCGGTTGTGCTAAACCTGCGATGCTTCAGGCTTCACTCTGCAGGGCATTTGTTAGACAGTTGCATGACCAACCTTGGCCTTCACCTGGAACCTGGGAAAGGATACCATTTTCCTGATGGGTATGATGAGCTTATACATGACTACTTGTTCTTCTGTCCTTCCCTCTGTTGTTCTCCCTCTGTACCGCTAATCAATTGCCTCTGTGTCCAGCTTGTATGTAGTTCGCTTTATTTACTTGGTATAAGTGCCCCAGCTCATCTTGATTTTTACTACTATTTATTTACTTGGATTTAATTGTTGAGTACATTACGACTTTGTTAATTGCAGACCTTTCATTGAGTATAAAGGAGTTGTTCCGCCAGATCAGTTGCCCGATAAGAAGATTGAGTTGGAAAAGGAGGCAAACGAACTGATTTCAAAAGGATCCAAGGTAACCCAAGAAACGAAACATATAGGATCTCATGACTTGGTATACTTTATTGTTTGCCATTGATGCAGGTCTTAGTCTCTGTTTTTCCTTATGAGGAGGCAGCTAAATTATGTGGAATGGTATTTTGACTGTCCAAGTTCAAGTATTTATCGTAATTATCTTGTACAATGCATTTTCAATAGCTAGAAAAATTACAATCATAATTTCTTTTCAATATGAATATCACAGTACCAAATTTGTGTCACATAACGTACACATTACTATCATCGGATTAATTTTTGGTCAAAGCCTGAACTTGGAAGTTAAATTTTGCCTTATATTTCTGAATGGATGGAATACCTATTTATGAGACTAATGATCATTTCATACACCCTGAGCTTTAGTTTAAGGATTTGGGTCAAAGACAGAGCTTTAGTTTAAGTCAAAGCGGATTGGTCAGTATAGAGATGGGGAGAAAACAGAACTTGCAAAACGTTTATTTTATACTGTTTACATGGGATAGAAAACATGTAATATTTAGTGTAAGGATTCAGTTCTTTTGAGTGTACCCTTCTCTAGAGTATCGTTCTTCTCATTTAACATGCATCAGTATATTCTCTTTGTAAATTGATGGCACAATATTGTATACTCCGACTTTAGTTCCATAGCTTGTATTTCATGCCATGGCCGTGACAGTGCTAGTACCATTAACAGAAATTAGTAGAGAAAGAACACTCCTTCATTTTGAACTTTTTTATGCAGCAATGGCATAGCTGTCTTGCCATACAACTTATACTAATTGCTAGCATAAATGCTCTATCAGAATGCCAGGTCTGTTTATTTTGTTACATTTTGCAGGGATAAAGTGGAGAAAAAGAAGAAAATATTACTACAAGATTAGTTTTAGGATTTTTTTGTTTCCTTGTAATTTTCCTTTTATTGGGTAATTGTAATGACATTGTAATATTCTTACTATAATAAAAATTATGTTCCTGTTACATTTTTTTTAATTATTTTTTCATAGGTTGTTTTCAGTAAATTTGATTTTTTTTGTTTTTTAAATACATTACTACTGGCGCACTTCTGCCTTTATTAGTGGCGCATCTGCCTTTATTTGTAGTGGGCCACTTATGAGGCTAGTAGTGGCGCACTTGACGGGAATACTAGTGGAGCACCTAAGGGTAGTAATGGCGCACTATATAGTGCGCCATTACTATCTAAATAGTAATGACGCACATTTGATGCGCCATTATTATTAGTTAGTAATGGCGTGCTAGTAATGGCGCACCGGACCTATTTTCTAGTAGTGCATGATGTACTGTTGGGTCTATGGACCTCTGAGATGATGTAATAAATACCAACGGTGATATATGCACTGGACTCTATATTTATGTCTTAGTATAAAGTTCATTGCTCTTATATTTGTTGTCAAGAACCCGACAGCGATACGAGTGCGAGTGTCGTGCGTCGGTGACCTTTTATGCGCTTATAACTCGAGCAGGACGCGAAAGCGACTAACTTGAGTTAGTACCGCATCGGAGGCTTTACAGAAAATCAGTTATTGATGGCAATACGTATGAGTATCTGCTGTCCAGTGGGCCAGAACCGACATGGAGATTTGTGTACCTTGACATCCGTTTTGTGCTTATAATTCTGAGCCACGGGCACAGATGGTAAGTACGTATGGGCTGTGGAACAGGTTTTTTTTTCTCTTTTTGGGGCCACACTCTAAGGTCTGGTCGAGTGTTCGGATTTAGGTGAAATGCATACATAAGTTCAACACTGAACTATCAAGTCTGCATATGAAGCAGTTGGTCGCTCATAATTTAGGGCATTTCCAACACTAACACTAAAAAACTATCTCATCTATTTGAATTAAATTGTTTGGATCATTTTTAACATCCAATACGATCTTGTATCTGTTCACGAACATGTCCGTAAATTGGTATTTCTGCAAATTTGATCCAAACCAGGGGAGATTTTGCAGGAATCCGGACAGCTGAAATGTTCCTGAGATATTAGGTAAAAAATATATAGACGAGCAAAAATTTCTCATATAGAGAGAAAGTTTGATCTCTATCTATAATTGGTGAGATATTAACAGGAGCCAACGACCTGATTTTTTAAGGGTGAAAATAGTGCTTAGGATCATTTTCGTTCGAAATCGTTTAAGAACCATTTTCATAGGATCTGGTAATAGATTTTTACATCCGACAATAATTTTATCTTAATTCGAGTTCGGTTGATAGGATAAAGTATAGAATATGGTATTACTGATATCCGATATAATATAATATCTGTTTTTTCACCCGGATGGTTCGACTTTTTAAATCCTAAATCTGATTGATGAATAAAGTTTTAATTATTAAATAATAGTATATGAATGTTATTTTTACTTATGATATAAGACATATGCTTGTTAGTGATTTATTTGGCTTATTTCAATGCAATCTAGTACTTTATGTGTTTTTAAAATGTAGAAGTATTAACATTTTCTTATTGTTTATTTATAATTTTATTTAAATTTTTTATATATTCCTCGTATATGAATATGGTAAATGTACATTCTCGATCCGATGCCGTTCAGTTACCATACCATGTATGAATCTGTCTAACCCGGTACTTGAATCTGCATCCTTCAACTTCTGAATGCAAAAATGAATATAAAATAGGATACATTATAGGTATTATCTGTCCGAATCCGATCGGGTTTCACCTCTACGATTTTTCACCGCGTCCAACTCGTCGTAGATCACTATTGCGCCACCGTTGCCCCGCGCGATCGACTCCGCCGCGCGCTGCCGCATATGTGTGCGGCCCCTACCACACTTCGATGTTGCCGCCATGCCTTGCCGCTGCCGCCTCACCAAGCCGCCACAGCCGCCACGTTCACGCGCGGCTCTGGCTGAGCTACACCGGTGTCACCGCCTAGCCGTCTCGTCGCTGTCAAGTGTGAGGCCCACCAATTTGCCCTGTCGTGACCGCTCGTCGATCGCCACCTCCTCGGCAGCTCAATCACAAATGTTAACTCAAAATAAAATTGATCCACTGACAAACTTTGCCCATTTATCAGATTGAATATAAATAAATATTTATATAGAAATTGATAGACCAGCATCTCTAACTATCTATCAATTTATTGATAGAGCATATATATGTGTGTTTAAATGAAGTTTTCTAAATAATCTAGTGGAGATGCTCATAGTGCAAGACTACAACAGATTTTGGGTTATCTTTCTGTGACGCGGATATTGTGGTTTTGCATAATTAGGCAGCTGGATAGGTGTTCAAATGGAAATTACATTTAAGTTTCGTGTGCGGGCAAAACTTGACCACCGCATGAAAATTCATGTGTACAATGGGGAAACAAGGTTCATGTCTTGAATTTTGAAACTGTTGGGTGAGAGAATAGTAAGGGCTTGTTTGATTTATAGGGTAGGAAAATCATAGGAACAGGAAAAGCATAGGATTGCATTAGCATGGCCACTTCAATCCTATAGAATTTTGTTTGTACCAAAGTTTATTTGATTCCATCAAAGCAATTTTAGAAAGAGGTTGAAATGAATGTTAGAATTCTTATAGGAAGTAGTACAAAAAATTTATGGGAAAAAATCCTATAAAAACAACTCCTATGAATCAAATGAGTAACGTAAGAAAAAATCCTATGGGATAAAATCCTACAAATTTTTTATGAAATTTCTATGAATCAAAGGAGCCCTAATACACGCAGCTCGCATGTGATTTGGTCCCTAGAACGATACGGAGTACGTCCCACGGCCTAGAACGTCAAAGATATCTGGACCGGGGCTCACATAATGGTACAGGTCGCATCAAGTCACTTCTAAGGTGGGCCATGTGATACTGACGGGATCAATATACATCACTGTATACATTACGAAATACGACGGCCAGAACGAATCTTTGAGAGAACAAACCGCCTAGATAACGTGAGCATATGTGATCGCGATCAGTTCTGCATTTTCGAGAAAGAAAGCACTAAATTACATTATCTAGCCATTCTTTGAAAGCTCGTCATATGTATTTTGAGGGTTGTCAATTTTTCTTAAAGATAATTGGAGGCGGATATTTAGGGAATATGGTTGAATGGCTGGCTCCCGCATCATTGTTCACGGACTGATTTACAAATGGATGCGGTGTCCGTTTGAAGGTCAACGTTAGAGATGTCCTAGGAGCATATCTACCAGATCCTGCATACCTTCCATCTAGCAAATCATTTTACTGGTGATGTTCTGGAAATGATTATGCAGCACAACGCAGGCTACGGTGAATCTATTTCGTCACAGTCTACATAGTAACGCATAATTATTTTTTCTTAACTAAATTCATGTTTTTTATATAAAATTCTAATGTTCAAGCAATATATAACAAATATATGAAAATTTAAACAACATACAATACAATAATCATCTCAATTATAATAATTGTTTAAACTCAAATGATTAAAATAACAATGAATGGTTTAAAAAAGAAAAATATTTTAAATTACACATGAATATAAATGAATGAAACATGAGTCTATGTACCTACAATCACTACTGGGAATTCACCAGTTTGCCATGTGCCAACGGCTTTGTCGTCTGTTTTTATCAGTGCGGACGACAAAGAGGTGGTTTTGCCGTGCGTTGACCTAATTACAGACGGCAAAGCATTGACTCATGGCAAACTGAACGTTTTCCGTACGCCCCCATAAAAGTAGACGACAAAGGGTTCATTTGCCGTCCGCTGTCATAAAGACAGACGACAAAGAGCAGAATGGCATACGGCAACAGGCATGTGGGACCCGCTCAAGGCTTGGCTAACAGACCCAGCTTTGCCGTCTGCCGACAGACGACAACAACTCCTTTGCTGTCTGTAGGCAGACGACAAAGCCGCGGTGTTGTTAACCCCGCACGGCCTGACCCACCTTCCTCTCCCTCTCTCTCTCTCCCATGCCTCCATCTCTCTCTCCCACGACCCGCGCCGCCGTCGTCGCCCCGTCGCCCTGCCTCGCACCGCCGCCGATGAGGCTCGTCGCCCTGCCCTCCTCTCCTCTCCTCTCCTCTCCTCCTCTCCTCCTCTTTTATCCTCTCCTCTAACTGGGGTCAGATGCGCTGTTGCAGGTGTCACCGCCGCCGACCACCCGCGCCACCCTCCTCGCCGGCGCCACCTCACCCCTAGTCATCCACCTCCCCGCAGCCACATCCCCCCACCCGCAGCCACCGAAAGGTAAGCCCCATCCTCCCCTGTTCTTTTTTTGGTATTTTTCCTGTTAATTAGCAATGTTAGAATTTTGATATTGATGTAGGTTTAGTTAGATTTAGTTTGGATTTTTTTCTCTGTTTTAGTTAATTTTTGGTTTTGTTAGAATATTTTCTATTTAGGTTTAATAGCTTTATTTTCTATTTATATTAGTTAGATTTTAGTTTATTTAGTTTAGTTAGAAGAAATAAAAAAAATTAGGAGTAAAAGTACAATAGGAAAAGAAGAAGAGAAAAAGGAAAAGAAAGGGAATAAAAGAAGAAGAGAAGAGTAAGTTGAAGGTGAATAAAAAGAAGAAGAATTTGGAGGTGAAGAAGAAGAAAAAGGAGGAGGACGAGAAGAAGTTGGTGGAGAGAAGAAGAAAGAAGAGAAAGAAGGAGGAGGAGGAAGAGAGAAGAAGAAAGATAAAGAAAAGAAAAATGGAAACGAAAAAATAGAATACGAAAATAAAGAATAGGAAAAGAAGGAGAAGGAGGAGGAGAGGAGGAGGAGGATAGTACGAGGAGGAGCAGCCCGAACCGTCGCCACCGCTCCTGCCCTGCCCTCCTACCGGTGAAAATGGAGGTGGACAAAGACGCATCGCTCCTTCCGGTGAAGATGGCGGAGGCACTCTATGTAGACCTTGTCTCCAGATCGTAGTAGATCGTATCCCGGTGAAGATTGTTAGTATTACATAATGTAGTTAGTAATTAGATGTTAGTATTGCTTGGCTTAATTACTAGTAGTAGTGTTTGTGTTAATTTTTTGAAATTTAATGTGCAGTTGTATATCCCCTTCACCTCGAGCACCGCCATCGAGAGTCTCGTGTTCGATGACCTCCCCTGCTTTCGAGGTTGAGTAAAAAATTCCCTATCCTCCTCCCCCTTCCTTTTGCTCTGTTCCGGTCTTCGTGCCGATGACACTAGCTAGGTCAGTCGTGTAACCAGTATGCGTCTCCCGTTAGAAAGGGTTACAGTTATAAATATGCATTAATTTGCATATTTATAATACTGATTCTTTCGAATTGTCCAACGTTATCCATGGACAACCCGACTATGTGTAGGTAGGGTCGTTTTTCCATGCTATGGTCCCGTTCTGACGCGGAATTTCGGTAGCGCCTCCTTGTTGTTCTCCAGATACACAACCTCTCGACTTGTTGTCGAGACGTGTATTAGGAGAACAGCGGGGAGGTGTTGTCAAAATTCTGCGTCGGGTCGGGAGCAGAGCATGGAAAAATGAACCCAATCCACACACACTCGGGTGGGATTAGGACCTATCTTTACCTATTAGTGTGTAGGTTAATTCCATATGCCGTTTAGTAGCTATGTATGATAAAAACAATAAAAAATGGACGTAATAAAATTGACAAACTTGTATATTTTGTGTTTAGTAGATAGCGACAAGATGAGTGATGATCGTGCGTGGATGTACACCGGTCGCCCTAATCAGAAAGAGATGACCACTGAATGGGTAATGAAAACCAAGGAGTTTCTGAGAGCGGCATTTACAAATGGCCAAAGAAAAACCTGGTGCCCCTGCGTTAGGTGCGACAACTATATACAGACGACAGAGGTGGATATGGGTAAATACTTGCAGAAGTGGGGTTTTAAACCTGATTATACGGTGTTGACCTTCCATGGCGAGTTTGCCGGACGCAGGAGAGAGGAGGTGGTCCGTCAGTGCACAGAGGAGTATGGAACCAGGATCGAAGACATGGTGCAGGACTTCGACGATGCGCGGGATGAGGACGATGAGATGGAGGAATCTGTGAAGGCCTTCTATGAGATGTTGGAGTCCTCAAAACGTCCTCTCCATGCTCACAGTGAGCTTTGTCAGCTCGATGCCATCGCACACGTGATGGCTCTGAAGGCACAATTCAACTTGGGAACAAAATGCTACAATGCGTTCATGACCCTATGTGGGCGGTTTCTACCCAAAGATCATGTTATGCCTGCAAACCTGTACCAATCGGATAAAATCCTCAAGGTACTTACGATGCCGTATGAGAAGATACATGCTTGTGAGAATGGATGTGCTTTATTGAGGAAAGATTATGCGGACAAAGACTATTGTCCCAAATGCAAGTCATCCAGGTATGTTGTGGTAGACAACGGTCAAGGTGAGAAGGCGCAGACCAAAATACCCATAAATGTTCTTTGATATCTTCTAGTGATACCAAGAATTCAACGCCTTTACATGATGAAAGAGAAAGCCAGATAGATGACATGGCACAAATATTGGAAGAGAACGGAATTTGATGCAGATGGGAAGCAGATTTTGACACACCCATCAGATGATTTAGCATGAAAGCACTTCGATGAAAAACATCGGGAAAAATCTAAGGAGCCAAGGCATTATCGAATCGCCATCGTCACGGATGGGTTCAATCCTTTCGGTATGATGGCAACCTCATATTGTTGTTGGCCTATATTTGTCTTGCCACTCAATTCCCCCCATAGAGATTATGAAAGGAAGAACATTTTCCTCACTACAAGAAATATGCTAATACACGACGCTATATTTTCGTCGCTACATCGTCATGATTTTTAATTCACGACGATCTTACGACGAAAAACCAAGCGTCGAAAACGAGGCGTCAAAAACTGAAAGCAACGACGTTTTGGTCGAAATCGTCGTAACTTTCACGACGATTTCAGGATCGTCGTAACCTTTACGACGATTCTAAATCTTCGTTGGCAATCTAACCTGATCCTACGTGGCAGTCCTACATGGCAAAATTGCGACGAAATCAAAACGTCGTTGCTGCAATCAGCCCAGCCCGATTCGATGGTTTACATGGGCCAAGCCCAATAATTCTAGCCTTTTTTCTTACCTGATGTCTGGCCTTTTTTGTGGCATTTTCCTTTCGGGCCTAAGCCTTTTTACAACATTTTCTATTTTGGCCCATGGACGTTTTTATTATCAATAGTTTTTTTTTCAACATTTTTAAAGAAGATTCCAATAACCTATTTATGGCAGTGGATTTTTTTGCCCAAATATCTCTCTAAATCAAACAAATATTCAATCAAGTAGAATCACCAAAGCCTTAGATAAGATCAACCTAGCGTTCACTCCACTACTATACACAGTTAACCAAATCCAGTTCAGGTTAATGATACGTCCAAAATGCATCACTATTTTATATCGCAATTCATCCTTATTCATTGATATATTTCATATTACGATGATGTTCTTATGTTCTTTTGGCTTATTTTACACATTTTGCAACTTTCCGGTGCCAAAGCAGTAGACGCATGATTCAGCGGTAAAAAGTGGACGCTGAGTTGCTGAAGAAGAATACCTCCGAATTACCTGAAAATCGACGGGGGGATATTTTCTAGAAGATTAATGAAGACACGCCGAAGAGGGGCCAGAGGGGGGACACAGGAGCCCCAGGCGGCCACCTGGCGCGGCCCCACCCCTGGCCGTGCCGGGAGGGCGCCTGGAGCCCTGGGGCCACTCCCGGCTCCCCCGTTTGGCCTATATACTCCTCGTTACGCGAAAACCCTAAAAAGAGAAGCTTTCATGAGTTCTGCCGCCGCTCCGTGGCGGAAACCTACAGAGAAGAAAAGGGCTCTCCGGGGGGCAGATTCTGCCGAGGAGATCACCTTTCGGAAGGGGAGATCATCGCCATCGTCATCACCATCGTCACGGACATCATCGAGATCATCATCAACATCATCCCCAACATCAGCACCATCTCCACCACCATCCAATCTCACCTCACAAAATGCATCACTATTTTATATCGCAATTCATCCTTATTCATTGAAATATTTCATATTACGATGATATTCTTATGTTGTTTTGGCTTATTTTACACAGTTTGCAACTTTCCAGTGCCGAAGCAGCAGACGCAGGATTCAGCGGTAAAAAGTGGACGCTGAGTTGCTGAAGAAGAATACCTCCGAATTACCTGAAAATCGACGGGGGGATATTTTCTAGAAGATTAACGAAGATAGGCCGAAGAGGGGCCAGAGGGGGGCCAAAGGCGGCCACCTGGCGCGGCCCCACCCCTGGCCGCGCCGGGAGGGCGCCTGGAGCCCTGGGGCCACTCCCGGCTCCCCCCTCTGGCCTATATACTCCTTGTTACGCGAAAACCCTAAAAAGAGAAGCTTTCACGGAGTTCCGCCGCCGCTCCGTGGCGGAAACGTACAGAGAAGAAACAGGCTCTCCGGGGGGCAGATTCCGCCGAGGAGATCACCTCCCGGAAGGGGAGATCATCGCCATCGTCATCACCATCGTCACGGGCATCATCGAGATCATCATCAACATCATCCCCAACATCAGCACCATCTCCACCACCATCCAATCTCACCTCACAAGTTTATCTTGTGTTGTAATCCGTACTATATATCCTCTCTACTCTATCGGTGTTGATTACTACTTTGTGGTGAATACTATTGAGTTTTGTTGGAGAAATATCATTATGTCCAGATTGTTTATCATATATTTATCACCTCTGATCATGATCTCTTTTATGTCTTGTGAGTAGTTACTTTAGTTCTTGAGGACATGGGAGAAGTCTAGTTGTTAGTAGTCATATGATGTTGAAGTAATTTGTGTTGTTTGATATTTAAGTTGTGTTGTTATTTTCCTAGTGGTGTTGTGTGAGTCGAACACTCAACACTTCGCCTTATTAAGGACCTAGGGGGATACATTGTGTATAAAGAATGCTTATGGTGGGTTGCCGGAGTGACAAAAACCTGAACCCCAGTTTGCACACTTTTACACAAGGGAATAATGGATCCTTGATCTTATTGCTGTGGTTAGGCTTTGCCTAAATATCTATCTTGTATTTGCAGATACTTGCAAGATGTTTAATCATAAGAGTGCACTTATCTTAGTCTAGAAGGTGTGCTAGCATAGATCCACCCACTCAACACTTATCGGCGCAACACTTGTTATCGATACGGAGTATGGCGAAAGCACGTGACTACCTCCCCATGTGTCCTCAAGAACGCTTTAGTCTTTATAAGTTCAGTTGTCAGGCTTATCCTTTTCTCAAAAGGATTGGGCCACTTGCTGCTCCTCAGTACTATTTACTTTGCTTGCTTTTATATTATTGTTGCTTATATCGAAAACCTCTAAAAAGTTATCTTTCAGTGCTTGCAGTTATTCCTTGTCCAAAACCACCTATCAATATCTTTCGCTCCTCGTTGGGCTCGACACTCTTACTTATCGAAAACGCTGCAATAGATCCCTTTACGTTGAGGGTCATCAAGTAACGTTTTCTGGCGCCGTTGCCGGGGAGCATAGCGCTATCGGTAAGTGAAGCTGGTAAGGAAATTTTTATATTGTTTTTTTATTTTGCTGTTGCTGTTCTTTGTTCCTATGGATAACCTAGCTATTGGATCTTTGCTTATGGGGAAACACCCCACATCTGTGGTGGTTGTTCCTCCCCCTATTGAAATTGTGCCTTATAAAATACCAGGTGGTATTATCGATTGTGTTTTGGCTAATCGTTATGCAGGAGACAGACATCCAAGTGAACACTTGCTATATTTATCACAACTATGTTCACTATTTAAGCTTGCAGGTGTATCAAAGGAGTTTGTCATGAAGAAATTGTTCTCCGTATCGCTTACAGATAAAGCTTCAGATTGGTATAAGTTTCTCGATAACTCTCATTTGCTTGATTGGCAAGAGCTTATGTCTCTCTTTTATACCAAGTTTTATCCCCTTCATGAAATTCACCGAGACAGAAATTATATCTATAACTTTGGGTCTTGTGACGGAGAAAGCATCTGTCAAGCTTGAGGGAGATGGAAATCTATAATGCTCAAATGTCCTATTCATGAGCTCCCCAAGAAAACTATACTTACAAATTTTTATGCTAGACTTTTTCGTCAGGATAAGGAGATGTTGGATGCCTCCTCTAGTGGGGTATTTGAGACAAAAAGCGTTGAAGGAAGATGGGATCTCCTTGAAAGGATCCAGAAGAATACCGAAGATTGGGAAATAGATAAAGGTATTGAATCTGCTATAAATTATGAGAATGATTATATAGAGAGCTATGTGAAAACTGATTACTTTAATACCTTTTTCTCTAAGATTAGTCTTGATTCCCATCTAATGATTGATTTTTGTAAGGACTTTGCCTCTCATATTGACTCTTCTAAGAAGAAGAAGAATCAACATCATAAACCCTTCAAAGAATCATCTATTGATATTCATGTTGCTGACTCTATTGTGCCTGCAGTTATATATGAAAAGCCCCCTTTTCCCGTAAGAATAAGGGAGCACTCTTTCGTGACAGGCGTAATGAATAAGAGTGAGAGAAGAATTGATGAGCCCGAGGACCAGATCAAGGTCTATCCTTGAGTTGTATTGGTTAAGGATCTTATTACTAATGATGCTTTAGATTCCAATATAAATTTTTGTGATGTTTCCACTAACCTTGTCACAGCCAAGAATAAAGGCCCAATTTCAGGTACTCCAGTAGTATCTGTTAAAATAGGAGATCACAATTATTATGGGCTATGTGATTTGGGATCGAGTGCTAGTGCTATCCCGTATTCACTTTATCAAGAGATCGTGGGTGAGATTTCACCTTGTGAACTTGAAGAAGTTGATGTTACTATTCATCTTGCAAACAGAGAAACTATCTCTCCTATCGGAATTGTGAGAGACGTTGAAGTCTTATGCGGAAAGGTAATATATCCTACCGACTTTCTAGTACTTGGTTCAGTAAGGGATAACTTTTGTCCCATCATTTTCGATAGACCTTTTCTCAGAACTTGTGGAGCTATAATAGATTGCAAGAAAGGTAAAGTTTCTGTTGAATTCAATGGTGATCCCTATGAATTTAACTTTTCTAAGTTCTCTAAGTAGCCTCGTGATACTGATTTGCCTAGTAATGATAAGATTATTGAAGATATTGCTTCCATTGCTATTCCTCCTAATGATCCTTTGTAACAATATATGGAGGACCACGAGAATGATTTGCATATGAAGGAGAGGAATGAGCTGGACGAAATATTCTTAAGACAACCTGCTATCCTAAAGCACAACCTTCCAGTTGAGCCTTTGGGAATTTTATCGAAACCAAAAGAAGATCCAGTGTTTGATATTAAACCTCTTCCCGATTCTCTCAAATATGCTTATTTAGGTGAAAAGAAAGTATATCCTGTTATTATCAATTCTAACCTTTCAGGGTATGAAGAAGAGCGACTATTGGAAGTACTTCGCAAACATCGAGGTGCAATTGGCTATACCCTTGATGACCTTAAGGGGATTAGTCCGTCTATTTGTCAACATACCATCAACCTTGTGCCTGATGCTAAACGAGTTGTCGATCACCAACGACGGTTGAATCCGAAGATGATGGATGTTGTAAGGACTGAGATTCTCAAGCTTCTAGCCGCATGTATTATCTACCCTATAGCTGATAGTAAGTGGGTAAGCCCGGTTCATTGTGTTCCAAAGAAAGGAGGAACAACTGTGGTTCCTAATGATAAGAATGAACTAATACCTCAGAGAATTATTATTGGATATAGAATGTGTATTGATTACAAAAAGCTGAACAAGGCAACTAGGAAGGACCACTAGCTGTTGCCGTTCATCGACCAAATGCTTGAAAGGTTATCCAAAAATACTCACTGTTGTTATCTTGATGGTTATTCTGGCTTCTCCCAAATTCATGTTAACACTGCTGATCAAGAGAAGACCACTTTTACTTGTCCCTATGGTACTTATGCTTACAGACGTATGCCTTTTTTTTTAGGTAATGCCCCTGCTACTTTTCAAATGTGTATGTCTGCTATCTTTCATGGTTTTTGTGAAGAAATTGTGGAGGTATTCATGGACGATTTATCCGTCTATGGAACCTCTTTTGACCATTCATGGACAATTTCTCCGTCTATGGAACCTCTTTTGACAACCTTAATAAAGTTTTGCAGAGATGTGAGGAGACAAATCTGGTGCTTAATTGGGAGAAGTGTCACTTTATGGTCAACGAGGGAATTGTTCTTGGCCACAAGATTTCCGAGAGGGGAATTGAGGTGGACATGGCCAAGATCGAAGCAATCGAAAGGATGCCCTATCCAAGGGACATCAAAGGTATTCATAGTTTTCTCGGTCATGCTGGTTTCTATAGAAGATTTATTAAAGACTTTTCTAAAACTTTGAGAGCCCTAACTAATCTTCTCCAGAAGGACATTCCTTTTGTTTTTGATGAGGATTGTAAGGAAGCTTTCGAAGTTCTTAAGAAAGCTTTAATAACCGCTCCTATAGTACAACCACCTGATTGGAATTTACCTTTTGAAATTATGTGTGATGCTAGTGATTTTGCTGTTGGAGCTGTTTTAGGGCAAAGGGTTGATAAGAAGTTGAATGTTATATATTAGGCTAGCAAAACCCTTGATAGTGCTCAAAAGAATTATTCTACTACTGAGAAGGAATTCTTAGCAGTAGTGTTTTCTTGTGATAAGTTTAGGCAGTATATTGTTGATTCTAAGATTATTGTTCATACTGACCATGCTTCCATTAAGTATCTTATGGAGAAGAAGGATGCCAAACCAAGGCTCATCCGATGGGTACTCCTTCTTCAAGAATTTGATTTGCAGATTGTCGATAGGAAAGGAGCGGACAATCCGGTGGCGGATAATCTTTCAAGGATGGAGGATATACCGCATGATCCCATTCCAGCCAACGACAGTTTTCCAGACGAACAACTAGCTGTTGTAAAAGTACAATCTCTCTCCGATCCTTGGTATGCAGATTATGCTTACTTTATCGTTGCAAAGTTTTTGCCTCCAGGTTTAACATTTCAGCAAAGGAAGAAGTTCTTTCATGATTTGAGGCATTACTTTTGGGATGAGCCACATCTTTTCAAAGAAGGTCCAGATGGGATCGTGAGAAGATGCATACGGGGACACGAGCAGAAGGACATTCTCGAACAATGTCACGACAGTCCATATGGAGGACATCATGCTGGTGAGAGGAACGCACATAAGGTTCTTCAATCAGGTTTTTATTGGCCTACTCTCTTTAAGGATGCTAGAAGTTATGTTTTATCCTGTGATAAGTGTCAGAGAGTTGGTAATATTAGTAGGAGGAATGAGATGCCTATGAATTACTCTCTAGTGATTGAGCCTTTTGATTGCTGGGGTTTTGATTTTATGGGTCCTTTTCCTTCCTCACACAAGTACACTCACATTTTAGTTGCTGTTGATTATGTAACCAAGTGGGTAGAGGCAATCCCCACTGAAAGTGCTGATCACAAGACATCTTTGAAAATGCTCAAGGATGTAATTTTTCCTAGGTTTGGAGTACCTAGGTACCTCATGACTGATGGGGGTTCGCACTTTACACATGGAGCTTTTAGAAAGGCTTTAGCCAAGTACGATGTCAATCATAGAATTGCTTCACCGCACCACCCTCAAACTAGTGGGCAAGTTGAGCTCACCAATAGAGAGATCAAGTTGATCTTACAGAAGACAATCAATATAAATAGAAAAGATTGGTCAAATAAGTTAGGAGATGCTTTGTGGGCATATAGAACTGCTTACAAAAACCCCATGGGCATGTCTCCCTATAAGATGGTCTATGGCAAGGCTTTCCATCTGCCATTAGAATTAGAACACAAAGTTTTCTGGGTTATTAGAGAGCTTAATGTTGACCCGAAATTAGCTGGTGAAAAGCGTCTCATGAACTTGACTTCACTAGATGAGTGCAGAAGTGAAGCTTACGAGAGCGCTAAAATGTTCAAGGAAAAGGTAAAGAAGTGGTACGATAGGAGGATTCTGAAACGTGAATTTAATGTTGGTGATAAAGTTTTTTTTTTAGATCCCGTTTCAGGTTTTCTCCAGGTAAACTACTTTCCAGGTGGGAAGGGCCATTTCATATTGAGGAAGTCTACCGCTCGGGTGCTATCAAGATTAACAATTTTGAAGGCACCAAACCTCAAGTGGTGAATGGGCAAAGACTTAAGCATTACATAGCAGGAGACCCTGTCAATGTTGATGTGGATTTGGTATACACAACAACTCATGAAGAACATGTTGCAGCCCTGTTTCAGGCACCAGTAGAAGCAGAATAAGGAAAGGTATGTATCACGGTAAGGAAACATCGCGAAACCGCCATAAAAGTTCCAGATTACGAGTTTTTGCAAAATATAGAAAATTTGAGGTCAAAGTGGAGCCGGAGACCAGCTCTAGGGGGCCCAGGCGCCCCCATGGCGCGGCCCCAGCCCTGGCCGCGCTGAGAGGCCGCCTGGGCACCCCGGAGTCCGTCTCCGACCCCTCTTTGGCTCGTTACCTTCCTTTCTGTGCAGAAATTTTTGCTATATATTTGCCCGGATTGTTCCGGCAACGTATCTCGCGATTTTGTGTGTTTTCTTTTCGAGCTATTTCTGCCAGAAAGCTTTTAGCTAGACCTAGGTGCCATGGCTTCCCCAAGTTCCCCGAAGGACAAGTTCGTCATCAACCCTTACATCGCTGAGGTGAAGAAGCACCCCCAGATCCTTTGTGTGGAGGACGGTGACCTCCACAAGGAGGATCTGAAGGGACCAGTCAAGGAGGGAAGCACCGAGGAGAGGCTTAAGGAGATGGAGCATGAAGTCTTCAAGTTCAAGAAGATGGTGGAGCGTGGTGTTGAAGCCAACTTCGACATCATGAAGAAGTAGAAGTTTCCCACAAGAAGGAAATGAAGGAGATGTGGTCAAGTTTGGCCGCACTAGAATAAAAAGTTTATGAAATTCAGGCACAGATCTATGATCTGCAGAACCAGAACTGTGAGTATGAACTAAAGTTTCTGCGCATGGGTTTGGGTGCTGAATGCAGGATCCTGGAGACGGGAATGTCCTTTGAGACTGGAGAACAACTACCATGGAAGCGCTTCGCCAAAGAGTCTGTGACCAACAAGAACTAGAATGAGGAGTAAATCTCCTCGGGTAATGGCATCACCTTAGCTTGTTCCAAGCTTGGGGGTGCCCGGTATTTTTATCTTTATCTATGTCTTTTAGAGTCAAGTAGAGTCGTATCATGTCTAGGGAAATTATCTTATAAAATAGGTGTTTGCTTTGAGGTCTATCACTCCTTTTTGGAGAGTTATGTATCCGTGAGTGTGGTTTCGTCTATGATGGAATATTAATGAGATGTCTATTGATCTCTTCGCTACACTTGGTATTCTCTTCACGCAATCGACATTATGATGATTCTTATGGGGAGTATTGACCTTATATCAGGTATGGCTTTGAAAACTTTATTTAATCTTGGAAAACATAGCTTTGGTCATAACAACAAGCATGTTATTCTTCAAAGTAGCGACATAGACAAAACCCTCTTTGTTATTATGCTTGTAGTGTTATGTTGACAAGGAAGACAACTTGATGTGCTATGCTTATTTTAATGTTTATGCTTTATATTGCTTTGCATCCAAGTCATCATCAATTGTCTGTTCTCTCAAAGCCTTTTCTAGCCAAACCTCTGTACTAAGCGGAATTCTGCTTGTACATCCATACCCTGAAACCAGTATCTTCCATATGAGTCCACCATACCTTCCTATTCGTGGTATTCCACTACCACTCCTAAATCATAGAATTTTTGTGTTATCCTTAGATGTTCAAAATCTTCTGTTTTGTGCCCGTTTTAGCTCATGAGGAAGTAGTAGTTAACTCATGACCTTCTTAAGTTGGAAAAGTTTTACCCCGAGATTGCATGTCTAATCTGCAAACCCCTAATACGAGGAGGAACTGGCATGAGTGCGCCCAGCTCACAAAAGATAATACAACAAACAAACCCTTCTTCACGCTTTGTTCATGAGAAATCAGAAAACTTTGGCAGTGATAAACAAAGGAGATTGCGGGGATGTGATCGTCCCCGTTTGGGATCCGTTCCTCGAAACTTGTCCATCTGAGAAGTAATTGAGTTTTCTATAAGCATTCTTTGACAAATCATGCACCTCTCAAAGCTTGTTTTCACTCTGTTTGATTTAAGGATAGCACTTGAGTTTTCCCTGCTTGCCTTTAACAAGGCTTTTTCCTTTACTTTTATCTTGAGTTAGTTTTCCCTACTTCCTCCTTTCCCAAAGAGAACAAACACTTGATGCTGATGAAGATTCATCCATATAATGATGCATTAAAGTTTTGCCATGCCGTATCATTGTTGACATTATCTCTTGATAAGTACGTTGTTTGCAAAAGCATTTGCCAAGCAAACATCTTCCTTTGTGTTAGCATTTGCACTTCATGACTAATAGCTTGTTCTTTCAAAAGTTCCAAATTATCTCTTCAAAATATAAAGAGAAAGAGCAAAGGTAAAAGCTATTAGTTGTTCTTGACCAAAGGACATGTTTGCCTTGATTTGATGACTTTCCTTAGCCCTACTTTTGTTTATAATTGTTATTACTCTTTTATAAGGGCCTTATGAGTTGGAGATTGCTGTTTAGGATGTTTTAGTTTGGTGAAAAGATCATGATGCTTCTTGTCCGTATTTTATTTATCGACACTTCACTCTCTAAACTTGTGTACAGGTTTACCGAGCTCAGTTTTCGGTTGGGGACATGCGGGGTCTAAGCTTGGGGGAGTTGATACGTCCAAAATGCATCACTATTTTATATCGTAATTCATCCTTATTCATTGAAATATTTCATATTACGATGATATTCTTATGTTGTTTTGGCTTATTTTACACAGTTTGCAACTTTCCAGTGCCGAAGCAGCAGACGCAGGATTCAGCGGTAAAAAGTGGACGCTGAGTTGCTGAAGAAGAATACCTCCAAATTACCTGAAAATCGACGGGGTGTATTTTACTGAAGATTAACGAAGATAGGCCGAAGAGGGGCCAGAGGGGGGCCAAAGGCGGCCACCTGGCGCGGCCCCACCCCTGGCCGCGCCGGGAGGGCGCCTGGAGCCCTGGGGCCACTCCCGGCTCCCCCCTCTGGCCTATATACTCCTTGTTACGCGAAAACCCTAAAAAGAGAAGCTTTCACGGAGTTCCGCCGCCGCTCCGTGGCGGAAACGTACAGAGAAGAAACAGGCTCTCCGGGGGGCAGATTCCGCCGAGGAGATCACCTCCCGGAAGGGGAGATCATCGCCATCGTCATCACCATCGTCACGGGCATCATCGAGATCATCATCAACATCATCCCCAACATCAGCACCATCTCCACCACCATCCAATCTCACCTCACAAGTTTATCTTGTGTTGTAATCCGTACTATATATCCTCTCTACTCTATCGGTGTTGATTACTACTTTGTGGTGAATACTATTGAGTTTTGTTGGAGAAATATCATTATGTCCAGATTGTTTATCATATATTTATCACCTCTGATCATGATCTCTTTTATGTCTTGTGAGTAGTTACTTTAGTTCTTGAGGACATGGGAGAAGTCTAGTTGTTAGTAGTCATATGATGTTGAAGTAATTTGTGTTGTTTGATATTTAAGTTGTGTTGTTATTTTCCTAGTGGTGTTGTGTGAGTCGAACACTCAACACTTCGCCTTATTAAGGACCTAGGGGGATACATTGTGTATAAAGAATGCTTATGGTGGGTTGCCGGAGTGACAGAAATCTGAACCCCAGTTTGCACACTTTTACACAAGGGAATAATGGATCCTTGATCTGATTGCTGTGGTTAGGCTTTGCCTTAATATCTATCTTGTATTTTCGGATGCTTGCAAGATTTTTAATCATAAGAGTGCACTTATCTTAGTCTAGAAGGTGTGCTAGCATAGATCCACCCACTCAACACTTATCAACACAATACTTGTTATCGATACGGAGTATGGCGAAAGCACGTGACTACCTCCCCATGTGTCCTCAAGAACGCTTTAGTCTTTATAAGTTCAGTTGTCAGGCTTATCCTTTGCTCAAAAGGATTGGGCCACTTGCTGCTCCTCAGTACTATTTACTTTGCTTGCTTTTATATTATTGTTGCTTATATCGAAAACCTCTAAAAAGTTATCTTTCAGTGCTTGCAGTTATTCCTTGTCCAAAACCACATATCAATACCTTTCGCTCCTCGTTGGGTTCGACACTCTTACTTATCGAAAATGCTGCAATAGATCCCTTTACGTTGAGGGTCATCAGTTAGCCTATTCAACCACTTATCGAAAACGCTGCAATAGATCCCTGAATTTAGAGTAGGTATATTTTCATCACACAAGGAGTTTGGATATTTGCATTGAATAGAAGAATCCAAACACTCAAATTGAGAGAAAAAAATGCTACTGCAGTGAACTTAAGGCTGTGAACACAGTGCCGTGGTGTACATCAAACGAAACTGAACTAGAAGACGGACGAGACTGTTCAATCACTTACTTGGTGTACATCACCAGCTTCATTACTCCAGTACCCTAGCTCCTTTGAAAGACTGAAATACTGATAAAATAGTAACATGTTAATTACTATGCCACATGTGTACATAAATAATACTAAAACCAACACTATGATCCGAACGCTAATTTAGCGAATATATATAACATGCTTCGGATTTAGGGGCATCTATAAAAATTTATGAGTGAAAGAAAATCCAAATATTGTATTCTAAGTATTTAATCTGACTAAACTATTGTTAAATAGATGGATATATACACGATTACACCAACAACCCAAAACAATAAATAACCCTATCATATCTTGCTTACCACAAGTTGTTTGAAGTAGCACCAGTTGAATTGTTCCTGCCTCTAAATACACGTATAATACAACAGCTAACAAAATTCAGGTTAATCAATGCTAACAGGGTTTAGCTAACAGTACCATTGCATAAAAATCTATACTCTGTAGTGAAAATAACAAGAAAAGGAATTCTACTTCACGTGGAGAAAACTAATAAAATAAAATCTATTATAAACTTCATCGCTCTTATTTCAAACCAGCCGCAGACGGCAGAAACGCAAATGCATTAGAAAAAGAATGCAAAGGTTTCATAGCTTTCTGTAGAAACTAGTTTGCTACACATATGGGTGCAAACGTGATTTATTCACTAGTGGAACATTGTATAGATTTCATACTTCGTGCAGAAAAAAACAATTTCGACATACATTTTCTTAAAGCCAGAGTTTGATTATAGGATAAACGGTTTTATTCTGCCGATTGATGAATGTTTAATTATAGCACGCAAATCAAAGCACAAAAACAGACCACGACATTGGCACTATACTGATGCTGAGTAATGGGTACTGAACCTACAACTTTCTCCTTATTTTGTGAACAAAAAACAGACCAAAACAACCAAGGCCAGTGCTGGGAAGATATTACCGTGAGCCGGAGAAGTCAGGTCCACTACCACTTCACCTCTACTAGGTCCTCCTCAGGAGCATAAGAGTCCTCCTAAGCTCAGACAATCTGCGGGCTAGCTACTGCTTACAATTCTCCTCCTCCTCCACACCAATCTGGAGGCTAAGTACAACTGCATTCATTCAAAATATCACCAATTGTACGTATTACAGATTGTTTTCCTGCACTATATTTATGGGGAAGAAGACAAAAAAATATTCCTGAGCAGACACTCAAGTAAAGCTAGATGAGATCAATAATACAACCAAGAGGAAATTGAGCAGCATCCTGACCTGAACTCTACATGAAGAAGAATAAAGCATTGCCAATCTACTCCACATTGGTAAATGTAAACTAGAACAGCTAATCTGATCCACCAAATGATTTAGTTTCTCATGCTCTTTTTTTAATAAAATCAGAAACAAAACAGGCTTGCTACTTCAAGGATACTATTAGCAAGTCAATCCATCCAACTAATTAATGGATGGATGTACATGTACTCAGTACTACTACTTTGTACTTACTGGTACGTATTACAGATACATAGAAAGCTAGGAATTTTTTATCGTTCTCAGCACTTTTGAGACGACAGTCCAGCTGCACTTGACTAGATCCTCCTGAGTCCCGACAACATGCTCCGCGCGAGGCTAACAGGATCTCCCCTTGCACGGGAGTATGAGGTGGGGAGGGGGTGGAGGAACTTGATGGTGGTGGTGGTGCCGGAATCACTATGGACGTCCCCTGTCAAAAGACCAAGTTTAACTATCTGAGTTTAGTTTATCTCTAATCATTAGCTAGCTAATTAACACAACTAAATATGTACTGTAGTAAATAATTGTAAGGAATATTACATATAATTTTTCTAGGTTTGTATGCAACCAATTATTTTGAACTAAGCAATGTTACATGGCAGGTTTCTATAGATATGCATACATAAATAATAAAGTTCCGGTTTAGTCCAGAATTCATCTTTGTTAATATGTGCAACTTACATCTAGCATCAGATATTTTAATTTGAAGTGCACTTTGAGAATTGAATTAGCAACTTGCATCTAGAAATGGTATATGGGTTGCTGAAGCAGAGAACGTTTCAACATCAGTATGGTAGCAAACATGCGGAATTTAGTGTGCAACTTATCATGAGATAAAACTACAAGGTTTTCATAATGAAGTAAAGAGGAGCAGAAATTGCAATCAAATTACAGCCCATTTGTTGCGCTGAGCTGCAGCCCGCATCTGCATGGCTTTCTTGACTCCATCTATAGGAGTTATGTCCCCTGGATAGAAAATATTTGTATCAGAAAATAAACTGGCCAAGTGGAATGCAAGATTACCCAACAATTGTACGGATGAAGACAAATATGGTCAAGGTATCCAACAAGTCAACTTGAAGATAATAAAATAAGATTTGCCACAAGACAAAAACTACAGTACTTGTTTCTCTCAAGTTTATTTAGAAAAAATAGATGTAGCTAAGTCAGTCCAGTTTAACAAGACATTGACAGTAGCATCATCCGGCATGGTAACAAGTTAATCTGTTTGAACGCGATTCCCTATCATATCATGCTTCCTAATGCAAATAACACATCCCAACACAACATAGAAGAATAGATAGATATCATTTGCAGTTGCAGGCCAGGAAAGGAATGAACAACCCACTATCAAATTATGTATCTGTGATGGTCTGGTTGATGTATCGATGCATTTACAATCAATGGGCAGAGCTTCTTCACCTGTTCAGAGGATCACTAGTCAGCTAATCTATTGAAGTTGAACTATTTAGAGGAAAAGGAACCCAGCTCCATTTTTCTTGAAAATGAAGCAAGCAACAGAAGAGGCAACAAAAGCTGAGATTCAGAAATAAAGTTTTCTTATTTATGGACTGTTTGGTGCCCATTAACACTAATGGTACGTGCAATTAAGCATTTCAGAATTGTAATTGTCTTTTTTTGGATCTGGTTAAGTATCATCACGTCATAAAAACAGAAGATACATCATTATGGCTAATAAGAATATCATGATAGCATTTCGACAGATCGAGATGCAAGTTTTCTTTCAAGGTAGTAGTAGGTATGAATGGGATGGATTGGATGGGCGAGGCGTTCACCTTGCTGAATTCGGAGGTGAGGTGGGCGGAGACGTCCTCCTCGAGCGAGTGCTTGAAGTGGTCGAGGTAGGCCTTCTTAGCGGCGAAGAGCTACGCGGGGGTGCAGGCGCAGGTGATCTCGATGAGCGCACGACCGTCCGGTTGCTACTTCTTGGCATCCTCGTTGGCCAGCACAACGTCCCGCTCCGCCGGATCCAGCGTCCACTAGATCACCGCCCTCTGGCGTCCACTAGATCGAATGGGGATTAGTGGATTAGTACCTCGAACTTGCCGTGATGGGAAGGGATGGGGAGGGTGATACGTCCAAAACGTATCTATAATTTCTTCTTGCTCCATGACTCTTTTGTGTGATATTGCTATGATATTGATGAACTTCCATACACTTTTGATCATATTTGGACTAACCTATTAACTCAGTGCACCCCAATGCCAGTTCCTGTTTTCTGTTGTTTTTCTATTTCAGGTTTCCCCCATATAAAAAGTGCTCCAAAAATTCGGGAAAAATCCAATAAAAAATCAGTGTAGAAGAAGCTTCAGTAATCACCGAGGGGGGGCCAGAGGGGACCCACCAGGGCCCCAGGCGCCCTCCCGGCGCGCCCCAGGGGGCCGCCTGGACCCTTGGTGGACCCCCTGGCTGCCCCCTTCGCCTATATATTCCTCGTGACGAGAAACCCCCATGATAGGAACCCTTTTTCGCGATCTCTCCTTTGTTCCGCCGCCTCCGCGCTTCCAAGATCGGGAGCACCAGAAGACCTCTTCCCGGCACCCTGCCGGAGGGAGGAATCACCTCCGGGAGCTTCTCCACCACCATGGATGATTCCCGGATGAACCGTGAGTAGTCCACCTTGGACCATGGGTCTATGATCAGTAGCTATGTGATGTTCTCCTCCCCTCTTTGTTCTTCATGGATTAAACCTCGTGAGCTGCCCTACATGATCGAGGCACTTATGTAATATTTCTGCTGTTGCTATGCTGAGTTTGCTGGGATCCGATGGATTATGAGATTATGTTCAGATTGTGTTTGAGTAATATATTTGATTCTCCTCTTTTATATTTATGTTCTTGAGTAATTCTTGCATGTTCTCCGTTGCTGTTTATTGCTTTGGCCAAGTAGTAGATTGTGACTCCAAGAGGGAGCGTTATGCATGATTGTGGGTTCATGCCCCCTGATGACTTGCTTGAGTGACAGAAACATGAGTCTAGGGGATGTGCTGTTGCCACAAGGGGGAAACAACGGTGCTTGTACCTGCGGGTGCAAGGATTGTTTACTTTACGCAAAGTTCTTTCATGCAGTTGTCTGTTGCTTTGAGTTTACACTTTGGGTGGGATTCGCAACTTAATACCAGCGAGATGTTCTGGATAGATATCTCAATGTGGATGATTAGTAGGTAGATGCAGATTGATTTTGGTCTACTTGCCTTGGCGTACCGCCCATGCTTTTGAGCCTCTTCCTTTCTTTATAGCATAATTAGCATTGGTTTGCGCACATAATCATGTCAATTTCCCAGCTGTAATTTGTTTACCTCGCATGGCTATTTTTTCGTCTTTTGGGAGAGAGACATCACTAGTGAACATCATAGGACCCCGGTCCATATTTCCAACATTGTTTACACTATCAATTTACTTTCAATATTTACTTTTCCGTTGCTATCACTATCATTATTATCCCGTGCATTTTATCCTTTGTAAACAACAAGGACGGAGGAATTGACAACTCCTCTGTACTCGTTGGGAAGCAAAGTTATTTGCTGTGTGTGCAGGTCCAGGAGAAGAAATTAATTATCTTCAAACGGTGCATCACTTGCCGAACCAGCTAGTTATCATTGCTGGAGTCCTATTGGTTCAACACTTAAACCTTAGCATCTTCGCTAAGGGAAACTTGATGCTGTCTACATCTCAACCTTCCACTTTGGGTAACCAACGAGGGGGCGAGAAATCGTACCATCAAAAGCAATTTCTGACGCCGTTGCCGAGGACTCCACTCTTCAAGATAGGGGACTTGCACACTATGTTTTATCTTTGCTTTTTATTCTTGTTTGTTTACCTTTCAGTTTTTGCTTTAGTGTCTTTTATCAAAAATCAGAAAAATAGTTTCCTTGCTAGTAGTTGTTATGTCTGGCCCTTTTGCCTTTGGTGAAGCAGAAGTGATCACCTTTAAACAAAGAGGTGGTGAAAGTCTGAAAGATGCCTGGTGTAGAATTAATGATTCTCAAAAAAGAGCCGCCAAGAAGCAATCCACTACTATCTTGCTTAGAAATTTTTATGTTGGAATTACTTCTTGGAATAGGATTATTCTAGATACTGCTATCAATGGGACTTTCATAGAAGCCCCAGTTTGGGAAGCTCTTAGTGTTATGGAAAATCTTGTTGGAAATCTCCATGTTGTTAACATTCAAGAGGACATTACCCTAGCTCATATTATGAAAAAACTTGAAAAGATAGAGCTAGAGGTGCCAGTCATTAATAAGATAAGTGAATTGGATCGTAAGGTTCAAGGGAATTTGAATAGACTCCATTCATAAAATTCTCAAAACTTTGGAGACCATCAAATCCCATGACTTGGACCCTTCTAGGATTGAAAAGATTGAGGAAATCATCGACACTGTAGGAACTAGTTTCTCCTCAATCAAAAACAAAAAGGTGGAAACTCCGGCAAAGACGGAACCTAGGTTGGTTTACGTTCCAAAGGCTCCTCGTTTCAAAAATAATATATCTATTTCCAAAGGGGTTGAAACTGTGAAGACTTTGGAAGAAATACCTCTCTTTAATAGAATAAATGAGACTCCAATTGATTTTCCGCCTTTTGATTTTATTCCTAGAAGTATCTTTATTAGGCCTTTATTTGAAAGACCTCTTAAGAGTGGTTGTATTATTGAAGAGCTTTTTGATGATCTTGGTGATGGTTCAATTGATACAACTTGATCTATTTACATTAAGCCTAGCTAATGGCTTTAAAGAAGCGCTTTCGCGAGGCAGCCCGCAACGAATTTAGGATTTCCCTTTTGTTTTTCTTCTGTTCTTAGTGGTCTTGATGATTTTTACTACTGTATCAATATCATTGTATATTTACTTTTCAAGCTTTGTTCCATTTATAGCCTCATATGAAAAGGGAAGTGAAAGTTGTGACATGCTGTCCAGAAAACAGATTCTGTCCTCGTGACTAGAAAAATCATGGAAAACTCCTAGTTTATATTTTTTAGCTGAAATTTTTACACAGCATGCTCTATACAATTACAGAACTTTCGTATGTTCTGAGTTTCTTGATTTGAGTTGCAGAAGTATCCCTAAAAAATTCTTTACTACCTGCTGGTCTGTTTTTTACAGATTCTGTCCTGTTTTGCCTTTTCTTCGTTTTGAAAACCTTAAGCTTGCTTTCTCTTTGCAAAAACTTTTTGGCATTCTTGAGAAACAGTAGATATTCAATAATATCCTTATTTCCAGTAAGGGAAAAATTATTTTATTATGGTTACTAACCTCGCTAATCAGATTATGATGAGTTATGTATGAAAGGAGTTTTCAAGTGTGCGAGGGAAGATGATGAAAGAAGATTCATGAGTGTAAAGCGTTCAAGCTTGGGGATGCCTCCATGCATACCCAAGAAATATTCAAGGAGACTCAATAGTCTAAGCTTGGGGATGCCCCCATGCATCCCCTTCTTCATCAACAATTATCAGTTCGTCTCTCGTCTCACTATATTTTTATCACTTCATGCGTTATGTGCTATGCTAGGAGCGTCTCGCTCTTAGGTTTTATTTTTAGTTTTCTTTAGCTTTGCTTGCTGTTCATAACAAGTTAGAACCCAGATTTCTTTGTGTGGGAGAGAAACACGCTCCACTTCCAAAATCTAGAACACAACATAGGACTTTTTCATGCTTATCTTTGCTGTGTGTGTTCTTTATCTTTTTCATAGCTACTGTCATGTTTAGCTCTTAGTTTTCATGCTTATCTTTTTAAAGAGCTTTTGTTTAGTTTGTTTCTGGAACTCTCTTAAGTTTTCATGTTTATCTTGTTTAGAGAGTTTGCCTGTTGCACTGAGTTGTGTGTCTTGACTTGGAGTAGGTAATTGAGGTTGCTATTCTTTTGTAGTAGTAACTTGCAATAGTTTTGAGGTATTGTTTTCAGTAATGTTTGGACTTTTGGTGTCAAGAGCTTTAGCCTATTAGTGATAGATGTCGTATTTTGGGCAATCCGTGTTTATTTTACAAGCTTACAAAATTATTTGAGAACTTTAGCTACCTAGATGGATAACTACTCTTCTGAGGGGTCGAATATTAGAGTACACTCACGTACCATGAGTCGAGGATGCGCAAGGATAACCAAACCCCCATACACTCCTCCTCGGGGTACTTGTCTCTTTGAGAAACCTCCTTATTAGATTGAGAGTTACCGATAATAAATGCATGAGTTCTTCGGACTAATGTGAGTATTCGAAAGTTGACACTTCCACCTTCCCATATTTTTCTATCCTCTCCTGTGCCGTGCATTGCTTTCTTCTCACTAAGAGAGTTGGCGTCCACCTTCGTCGGTACATCCAAACCCTTGGAATGATACGCTCTGTCATCATAAACCTCCTTATATCCTTCCTCAAAACAGCCACCATACCTACTTATCAAGGAATTTCCATAGCCTTTCCGAGATATATTGCCATAAAATATCCGTCTTCTCATGACTTGATCTTCATGTCATACATGCTACTTGCTTGATCGATGAGCCGCATGCTAGTTGGGTCTTTCCCTAATCATTGCTACATGACATGCTAGTATCATTGCATATCCTGCTACACTGGCAGAGGCATACGTTTGCATACATCATGATAGTTACATCTTCTTTATGATTTGAGTGCCTTGTAAAGTGTGAAAGATCTTTTATACTTTTTGTAATATATAGAGTGTTGCCCCTAAAGTGAGGAAAAGATCCCAAAGTGGACAAATTAAAAGATCCCAAAGAGGACAAAATTAAAAGATCCCAAAAGAGGACAAATGAGAGAAATAGAAATAGCCATTGAGGTAACCAAATAAATACAAAAAAATAGAAAAAAGAGAAAAATAAATAAAAAGAGAGAAGGGGGCACACTACTATTCATTTTGAGAGATCCACACTAGTATCCCTCTTATATCTTGTACTCCATAGAGATTATCATTCATGCATCTAGCTATGTGGGGACCTTCATACCATAGAACTTGGCTTGTATATTCCAATGATGAGCCTCCTCAATTGAGCTCTAGGTCTTCTTGAGCAAGCAAGTTGGATGCACCCCACTAGTTCCATTGGAGAGCTTACCTTAGCGCATGGCAATCCCTACTCCTCACATCATATCTATCATTTGGCTTTCTCTTGCCTATGATTGTCCTCATTGATGTGAGCCTTTCACACCTTTCTGTCTTCCTCCTCCACCATATTCTCTCTTTGCCATCCTAAGTTTCAACTTTCTTGCTTACGCTCTGTGACGCCCCCAAAATCAGACCGTGTACAGTAATCATACACACAGGGTACACGACTGAGATTAGGGTGCCACGGTGATAATATCACAGCACAACACTAAACACAAAAGGATAAACAAATATATTACAATAGAGGGGGGTCACGCGGACACGAATATATAAGTCATACAAGCCATAATATCTGAGTACATACATAGTTAGTCAAGTTTTGCCTTAAGAAGGCTAGCACAATTCACATCAGAGATACAGAACGAAAAGGCGAGGCCTCCTTCCTGGGATCCACCGAACTACTCCTGGTCAACGGGGAACTCGACGTCGTAGTAGGCGCCTCCGGGGTACTCCTGCTCCTGAGCCCCAACGTCGGCTGCAGCGGCCGATCAGGCAAAACAGTAAAGGAAATAAAGCAGGTGAGTATCTAGTATACCCGCGAGTCTTACGTCCGCTACTAAGCATTATGCATTGTATCAACGGAATGAAGAGGATGTATATAGTGGACTGAAAGACAGAAATCCAGAGCAAGGGTAAGAAGCTAGGCCTATCGAAGACTAGCATCTTCCGACGATGTCTTGCAGCATGAGGTAAGAATCAGCCAGCAGTTTATATAAAGCACAAAGTAACAATGCAGCAGAAGTTGCTGCAGCATTGTATAATAATAAGTTGTAATAATTAACAATGCCTCCGAGTTCACCTCCTCGACATCCCCGCGAGGAAGAAATCCCGGAACCATACAGTTTAATAATAATAGTTTCTAGTGGTAAGATACAGCTTCAGCATAAAGCGTCCTGTTACCGTGGACACGGCTATCCGAATAGATTAATCTTCCCTGCAGGGGTGCACTTGTGTTATGCTACACGCACGGATCTCCAGGGTGGCGGGAACCTTGTTAGGGAACGCTCCACCGAGGCTATCCGACACTTCATATCCCATCTTTCAAACTCAACAGAGAGGTCATCCGCCGACGTACTCCTGCACGGTGCGAGGCTGGCCGGTGAAGTTAAATCAAAGCAAATACAAATCACACTGCCGCGGCAAATAAGATAACACCACTTCCCGGCGCAGGCCGCGGTACTGCTGACGTCTGAAGATTCCTCGGACGACACTACGAAGCAGAGGAGCCCATAACTCGTAATTCCCACGGGTAGGTAGTGCGTACATGGCATATAGCCAACTCAAGACATTCACTGAACCATTTAGCATTTTAGTTAACCTGCGTGACAACCGTTATCGTTGCCTCGACTTAACTGACTCGCGGACAACGACAGCAGCCAGGACCACCAGTACATCGGTGCCTGCCCTGTCGTCCCACCAAGTCACTGCGGTTACCAACAAGGTGAACCGTCTCCTTACCTTGTCTCACGTATGCTCCTGAAGGAGCTCGACTTTCGGGGTTTGGTAACTCTCGCGGCCAACGATCAGGGGCCAAGCACACCGGTACACTAGTCGTGCCCTCCCTGTCGTACCGTCGCAATAGCACTCGCGGGCCTCGTTGGGTCGCCCGACTTCTTACCTGAAGGACACTCGCCGTTCAGGACCCTATGGCGGTAAGACAAAGTCAGCCTCGAGTGGAGTACAAGGATTACTCCTTGATAGCTCACACTTGAGGTGACTAGGCATAACCCAAATAGGGGCCTTAGACGGTGTCTGCATTGTACCGTACCTGTGCAGTTATAATATTTGTATCCGTGTTCACTCCCGTGAGTGATCACGGCCCTCTATCTAATCCTAGCTAACAATGCGCAGGGCTCACTGCTGAATAATGCATAATAATAATAGGCAGCCTAGGATAAAGGAAGGCACATCAAGGGGCGACAAAAATCAGGCTATGCAGTTGAATAGGATTGTAATCGTAGCAGCAGCAGTAACAATGCCTAGTGCAAGAAAAGTACGGAAAGATAGGCGATATCTGGTTAAGAGAATGGCTCTGCTTGCCTGGAAGCTCGACGGTAGGGGTAGGGTCGTCGACGAAGTAGTCGTACTCAGCAGCGGTGCAGTCGACGGTAACAGCGGGGTCTACCGGAGATTAAGGGGGGAGAAACAGTAAATACACAGCAAGCATATACTAGATGCATGATATGACAGATGAAATGTTAACGGTGTTCTAACGCAGTGCAATGCACGTTGCTCGGAACGGAAATTCATCTGAGGATGAACTACCGGCTCCGGGCGTTTACGGATCAAGCCGGAGGTGTCGTGGTTACCGGAACAACATAAGGGGGGTGTATCCGTGCTAGTTGATCTATTCCGAGAAACATTCGTGTTCGGAATAAATTCATCCGGGCACTCTAACAGTACCGGACAATTTATCGGACAGTCGGTCCGGAGGGGGAATGTTCGAGGTTCGTCGTGTTACAGGGGTGTGGTAGACATACGGATAGCGTATTTGTATTCGTTATATTTTTCTGATCAATTTTCATGTATAAAGTTTTTGAATCCGAGTTACGGTTTAAAAGTTATTGAATTTCAAAGTTTAAATCAATTTAAATGATTTTCTGGATTTCTTTTATTATTTATTAAACATTATCCAGAACATTATCCAGAACAGTGTTGACATGTGGGACCCACACGTCAGCCTCTGTTATTTATAAAACATTTAATTAAATTAGAAAATGCCTCTGGACCCACATGTCAGTGACTCAATTTTAATTATTAGATTAATCTAAATCATTAAGTTAATTACTTTATAGGGGGACCCACCTGTCAGTGACTGGGGTTGCCCAGTCAGCACAGTTGACTGGTCAACCCAGTCAACTGGGACCAAGGGGGGCCACTGGCAGTGACCCAGGGGTTGCCCCCAGGTGTGCCACGTCAGGGGGGCAACGGCGGCGAGTCGTCGGCGTGCCCAGCACGGCGGAGGCCACGGGAGGGGCGCGGGATTCGCGTATCGGGCTCCATTAGGGGCGTGGCTAGGCTCAAACGAGCGAGGAGACGGCGCCGCGTTGATCTACGGCGGAATCGCAGGCTGGGAGGCACGGAGGCGAGTGCAAGCTCAAGGACGGCGGCGAGGTCTCCGTTCGCACGATGCCGAGCACCATTTGAGGGGCCACTTCTTGCAGTCGATGGGGAACTCCAAGCCGCGTCGTCCTGTGGTGATGCGGTGGAGAGGGACGGGCTATGGTGAGCTCGAGGTCGTCAATGGCGGGAGCAGGCATCGGGCTCCAATGGTAGTTTGGTACAGGCGAGGAAATCGAACTCTCTACGGGGTGGGATCGAACCTATGGTCCACGGGGAGCACGCGGGTGTCCTTGGTGTGAGCTGGGACGGTCCAGGCCGACGGCTACGACGACGAACCACGGCGGCCGGAGCGAGCTCGAAGGGGGAAACGACTACGGCGCTATCGAGACTCAACGGGCAGTTGGCGACGAACGGGAAGCTCACCAAGAGCACGACGGAGGTGGCAGCTGGCTCGATGCGGGCTTGTGGTGGCCGGAATTCGTCGCGGATCCCGCCGGAGCCGAAGACGAAGGCGATGGAGTAGCGCTCGCTGTGGTGGACTCGGGCTCGATTAACCGCTGTAGTCGACGAAGACGACCCAGGCGCAGCCTCTGGACACCACCTCGGGGCGGACCGTGCCCGTTGGCCACGTCTGGCCACGACAATGGCGACGGCGGCGCTCGGGAAATTTTCCCCGAAGCGTGAGAGAAGAGGAGGAGGGGAATGGAGGTGCGGGGGTGTCCAGGGGGTCGACCGGGTTGTTCTTATCGCGTCCGCGGCAGGAGGGAGCAGGTGAAGGGCGGGGCCGGCCTGGCAGCGGCGTGCCCACGGCGGCCACCGTACGGGAGCAGGTGGGGGTGGTTGGGGGAGGAAGAAGACAACCGTGGGGGTGGGCTGGGCTGCGGTGGGCCTCGCCCCAGGCGACATTTAGCGTTTTCCCATTTTCTTTTCGTTTTGTATTCTGTAGATCTTTGTTGCAACAAAAATAACTGCCACCCTATTTTTGTAAAATGTTTTTGGTGTTTGTAAATTAGTGTTACATATTACTGAGGTGTCACAAAAGATTTTGCAGCAAAATAAAATCATTAGATATTTCTTTTAATTATTAAATGCCCAAAGCAAGGGTTTTAACCTACTGTTTGAATTGTTTGGAATTTTCTGTAACTTCAAAAATTACCAAAGTTGGTCCAACATGATTATAATGAATTTAGGAAATTTACAAAAATAGTTCCATGATTTTTGGAACAACTTTATTTGAACCCATTTGTTTTAATTTTCATTCAAAGTAGTTTCAACTAGGGTATAGTTTCATGATGAGGGAGATTGCATTGGGATTAGGGTTTTGATTACCAACTAGCATGGTTTGAAAAGAGCAGAAGCAAAGTTTGATTAGGGACAGGGGATAACAGTGCTTAACAAACAGTGATGGTCAACAGTGATGATGATTACTGTTACAGGAACTGAGGGTGTTACAAATCTCCCCCACTACAAGAATTCTCGTCCCGAGAATTTAAGTGGTAGCGAGGAAAAGATCGGGGTATTCATCGCGAATGCGATCTTCGCGTTCCCAAGTGGCTTCATCTTCGGAATGATTCGACCACTGGACCTTGAGGAACTTGACGGTCTTGTTGCGAGTTCGACGCTCAGACTGATCGAGAATGCGGCTCGGGTGTTCTCGATAAGTCAAGTCTTGTTGCAGCTCGATCATATCATGTTCCACTTCATGGATAGGATCCTTGAAGCAGCGATGGAGTTGCGACACGTGGAAAACATCGTGGACTTGGGAGAGGTTCGGCGGCAATTCCAACCGGTATGCCACTGGTCCACTCCTGGAAAGGATACGGAACGGGCCGATGTAGCGAGGAGCTAACTTGCCTTTGATCCCGAAGCGGTGAGTGCCTCTCATGGGAGTGACATGGAGGTACGCGTATTCACCAGGTTGGTAGACCATTTCTTTGTGCTTGCGATCATAGTTGCTTTTCTGGCGGGACTGAGCGGCTTTCAGATGTTCACGGATGACGCGAACCTGATCTTCTGCGTGCTGTATAATGTCCGGACCAACGAGAGTTCGTTCTCCAGTTTCTGACCAATTCAGAGGGGTTCGACACTTACGTCCATAAAGAACTTCAAAGGGTGCCATCTTCAGACTAGCCTGATAGCTATTGTTGTAAGAGAATTCAGCAAATGGAAGGGATTCCTCCCATTTCTTACCGAATGAGATGACACAAGCTCGGAGCATATCTTCAAGCACTTGATTGACTCGTTCGACTTGTCCTTGCGACTGGGGGTGATAAGCGGTGCTGAAATTCAGGTGAGTGCCCATAGCTTCTTGGAAACTATCCCAAAATCTTGAGGTGAAAATGCTGCCACGGTCTGAACTGATCTCCAACGGAATGCCATGGAGGGACACAATTCTGGAAACATACAAGTCTGCTAACTGACTAGCAGAGATCGTCTCCTTGACAGGCAGAAAGTGGGCAACCTTGGAGAAGCGGTCGATGACGACAAAGATAGCATCGTGGCCTTTCTGCGATCTGGGAAAACCAGTGACGAAGTCCATCTCGATCTTGTCCCACTTCCATTCAGGAATAGAGAGTGGTTGTAGAGTTCCAGCAGGTCTTTGGTGTTCTGCCTTGACGCGACGGCAAACGTCACATTCAGAAACATATCTGGCAATGTCTTGCTTCATGTTAGGCCACCAGAATTGCTGACGAATGTCTTGGTACATCTTGGTGCTTCCAGGATGAATGGACAACGGGGTATCATGAGCCGCTCTCATGACCTTCGGGGTCATATCCAGGTTCTCATGCCTGCCCTTGTTGTGAGTAACCACTAAACGGTTCTGGTAGTACGCCGCACCTTTGCTATCAACGGTGAAGGGTGAGGGTCTCCCATTGGCGATATCGCGCTTAACCTTGTGTACGAAATCATCATAGAACTGTATACCCTTGACGGATCTGACGAGATCCGGTTCGAGAACCAGGTTATTTGCATAACCTTGAGGAACAATCTCGAGGTTCAACTTTTGAAAATCTTCATACAAAAGTGGTTGGTGTACTTGAACTTCAAGTTCACCACAGTAAGCTTTACGGCCCAAAGCATCGGCCATCACATTAGCCTTGCCAGGGGTGTAATGAATATCCATGTTGAAATCGGCTATTGTCTCGAGCCATCTTTGTTGGCGGAGATTCAGGTCGGGCTGGGTAAACAAGTACTTCAGGCTTTGGTGGTCGGTGTAAATCTCGCAACGGTTACCAACGAGGTAATGTCGCCACAGCTTCAATGCATAAATTACTGCTGCCAATTCGAGATCATGTGTTGGGTATTTGTCTTCGTGAGTACACAACTGACGAGAGCCATAAGCAATCACCTTTCGCTCTTGCAATAGGACACAGCCTAATCCTTGGCGAGACGCGTCGCAATATATCACAAAGTCCTTCTGAGTATCAGGGGGAGCGAGCACCGGGGGAGAAGTTAGCTTGTCCTTGAGTGCTTGAAAACTTTCTTGACATTTATCTGTCCACTCAAACTTGACGCCTTTGTGAAGCAGATTAGTTAGAGGCCTGGCAATTTTGGATAATTTCTCGACGAAACGGCGGCAATAGCTAGCGAGTCCGAGGAAACTGCGGACTTGCTTGACGGTCTTGGGAGGAGTCCAGTCAAGAATAGCCTGGATACGTTCTGGGGTGACGGCAATGCCATCCTTGGAAATCACATGCCCAAGGTAGGTTACTTCGGGAAGCCAGAACTCACACTTAGAATACTTAGCGTAGAGTTTGTGTTCTCGAAGCTTCTCCAGTATAAGACGAAGATGTTCAACATGTTATTCTTCATTCTTGGAATATATCAATATATCATCCAGATAAACCACGACGAACTGGTCGAGGTACTCCATGAAAATATAATTCATCAATCTGGAGAAGGTGGCTGGAGCATTGGTTAAGCCAAAAGACATGACGGTGTACTCGTATGAACCATAGCGAGTAATGAAGGCAGTCTTCGGAATGTCCTCATCACGGACTCGGATTTGGTGATAACCCAACCTCAAGTCGAGTTTAGAAAACACCTTGGATCCGGCAAGTTGATCATACAGATCGTTGATCCGGGGAAGTGGGTATTTGTTCTGGATGGTGTCTTGGTTAATGGGCCGATAATCTTGGACCAATCGGTTTGTCCCATCGCTCTTCTTGACAAAGAGCGAAGGTGCTCCCCAAGCTGAGGAACTGGGGTGAATGAATCCTTTCTGAAGTGCCTTGTCGATTTCCTCCTTAAGTTCAAGGAGTTCATGTGGCGGCATCTTGCAAGGACGCTTGGCAATAGGAACAGTGCCTGGCTTCAAGTCGATGACAAATTCAACTTCTCTGATCGGGGGTATTCCCGGCAGTTCTTCTGGGAAGACGTCGGGAAAATCGCGAACGACCGGAACGTTCTTGATGCCTTTCAAAGGGTAGACATTCAAAGCATTCATCATAAAGATCTGTGTTTCAGCATTACGGGTAACTCGGGCGGTGTGGTTAACAATCCCACCGGAGGGGTGAAAAAGCTGGACAGACTTGGTGCCACAATACAGTGCGGCATCGTGAAATTTTAACCAATCCATTCCCAGAATGAGGTCTATGGTGGAAGACTTCAGGAGGATGGGCGACGCAAAGAATTCAACTCCTCCGATTTCAATGGTGGTGTTTGGCACTATCATGGTGGTTCGGCATTGGCCAATTGGGGTGCGAACAACCATCGGTGGTTTCATCGTTTCGTACTTGAAGTTATGCGAAAATGCAAATGCTTCCGACATGAATGAATGCGATGCTCCTGTATCAAATAAAACAACAGCAGGTACAGAATTAACGAGAAGGGTACCCATCACGGTAGCGGGTTGTTGCTGAGCTTCTTCAACATTGACGTGGTTAGCATGTCCACGAGCATAAGCAGCAGACCTAGTATTATAGTTGGGGGTCCGGTTGTTGCCACGACCATTTCCACGGACAGCGGGGTGAACTACCAGTTGCTTCTGTTTCTGGGGGCATTCCCTGGAAAAATTCCCCGGTTGGCGGCACGTGAAGCATAATCCATCCTGAGGACGAAGTGGGGTAGCATTGGGTGGTGCAGGCAGAGCTCTTGGCATCTGCGGTGGTGGAGGCACACGGGGTGCAGCATAAGACGGCCTTGGAGCAGGGACAGCTGAATGAGTCACACTGGTAGGGAGCCAGATACGACGCTTCTGCGTTGCGCCCGAAGATGAGCCAACGTCACGATAACGCTTCAGAGAGTTCTTGTGCTCCATCTGGGCAGTCTCGACGGTGATAGCCTTGTTCACCATGGTGGCGAAGTTGGAGAACTCATGAACGGCAAGAGCGAGCCTGAGTTCTGGGTTGAGGCCACGACGAAACTTCTGCTGCCTGCGAGCATCAGTGGTGATCTCTCCTTCCGCATAGCGAGAGAGGTTGAGGAACTCGCACTGATAGGCTTCCACAGTCATGTCGCCCTGAGTGAGGTTACGGAATTCTTCCGCCTTACGATCCACGATCCCCTGAGGAATGTAGCGGGCGCGGAAGGCAGACTGAAATTCATCCCAAGTGATGACTTCTTCAACTGGCAGGGAACGCTTGTGGGTGGTCCACCACTGAGCAGCGGCGCCTTTCAGATGATAAGACGCAAAGTTCACATAGTCGGCTGGATCGACATTAGCAGACTCCAGCTCGTGAGTGATGTCGCGGAGCCAGTCATCAGCATCCAACGGCTGAACAGTGTTGCGGAACATAGTGGGGTTGAGGCGGGTGAAATCGTGCAGAGTCACGGTGGCATGCTGATGGTGGTGCCCATTCTGATTCGGCTGGGGGAACTGAGCCATGATATTCTGCATGAACTGACGGTTCATCTCGAACTGCTGCATCATCGCGGCCATGTAATCCGGCGGCGGAGGTGGGTCGTTGGCAGTACGACCACGACCACGACCACCACGACCAGCCATCCTGCTAGAATTTAACAGGGGTATTTCAGCGATGAAAATTTAACGAGATACCGGAATCAAGCCTGAAGTAAAACGACAACGAAAAGGAGGCGCAGATATATAAAGGAGTAGTCATATAAGACATACACATTCGCACACAGAATCAATCGAAAATCGGGCAACGTAACGTCGTAGAAATTAAGGAAAAAGGACTCTCTAGGCGGCGCGCAAACCGCGGTAAGGATTACACGACGCGACATAGATTCCACTATGTCAATCACACCGCAAGAAAACTGTTGGCCACAGGAGTTGATGCCATAGAACGCGCGGCCTGCCCAGAATGAGAATGGGATCCGCGGTCTGGGATCTGGCGTACGACGCCTGCGACACGACTCAATCAATGGGGGAAGCACCAAAAACGCCGGGTGGAATCAAGAGAACGTGATCCTAATGTCAGCTTTTGTAAAACTTACCAGCAAGGATAAGAGAGTAGATTCCCAGAGCATAGGTAAGGAGAAAAGGATCCTAATACCATAGATATCACACGTAGTGACATCGATGTGGGCCCGTAAGCCAAATATTAAGTTAGAAAAATAGTTTTTCAAAGTCTAGACTCAACTTCGACCAGGTAGTGGTGGGGTGGCTTCCTACAGGCAGTCGGCTCTGATACCAACTTGTGACGCCCCCAAAATCAGACCGTGTACAGTAATCATACACACAGGGTACACTACTGAGATTAGGGTGCCACGGTGATAATATCACAGCACAACACTAAACACAAAAGGATAAACAAATATATTACAATAGAGGGGGGTCACGCGGACCCGAATATATAAGTCATACAAGCCATAATATCTGAGTACAGACATAGTTAGTCAAGTTTTGCCTTAAGAAGGCTAGCACAATTCACATCAGAGATACAGAACGAAAAGGCGAGGCCTCCTTCCTGGGATCCACCGAACTACTCCTGGTCAACGGGGAACTCGACGTCGTAGTAGGCGCCTCCGGGGTACTCCTGCTCCTGAGCCCCAACGTCGGCTGCAGCGGCCGATCAGACAAAACAGTAAAGGAAATAAAGCAGGTGAGTATCTAGTATACCCGCGAGTCTTATGTCTGCTACTAAGCATTATGCATTGTATCAACGGAATGAAGAGGCTGTATATAGTGGACTGAAAGACAGAAATCCAGAGCAAGGGTAAGAAGCTAGGCCTATCGAAGACTAGCATCTTCCGACGATGTCTTGCAGCATGAGGTAAGAATCAGCCAACAGTTTATATAAAGCACAAAGTAACAATGCAGCAGAAGTTGCTGCAGCATTGTATAATAATAAGTTGTAATAATTAACAATGCCTCCGAGTTCACCTCCTCGACATCCCCGCGAGGAAGAAATCCCGGAACCATACATTTTAATAATAATAGTTTCTAGTGGTAAGATCCAGCTTCAGCATAAAGCGTCCTGTTACCGTGGACACGGCTATCCGAATAGATTAATCTTCCCTGCAGGGGTGCACTTGTGTTACGCTACACGCACGGATCTCTAGGGTGGCGGGAACCTTGTTAGGGAACGCTCCACCGAGGCTATCCGACACTTCATAGCCCATCTTTCAAACTCAACAGAGAGGTCATCCGCCGGACTATATCCTATGTACGCGGGGCTTTGGACCCTAACCCCGACGTACTCCTGCACGGTGCGAGGCTGGCCGGTGAAGTTAAATCAAAGCAAATACAAATCACACTGCCGCGACAAATAAGACAACACCACTTCCCGGCGCAGGCCGCGGTACTGCTGACGTCCGAAGAGTCCTCGGACGACACTACGAAGCAGAGGAGCCCATAACTCGTAATTCCCACGGGTAGGTAGTGCGTAGATGGCATATAGCCAACTCAAGACATTCACTGAACCATTTAGCATTTTAGTTAACCTGCGTGACAACCGTTATCGTTGCCTCGACTTAACTGACTCGCGGACAACGACAGCAGCCAGGACCACCAGTACATCGGTGCCTGCCCTGTCGTCCGACCAAGTCACTGCGGTTACCAACAAGGTGAACCGTCTCCTTACCTTGTCTCACGTATGCTCCTGAAGGAGCTCGACTTTCGGGGTTTGGTAACTCTCGCGGCCAACGATCAGGGGCCAAGCACACCGGTACACTAGTCGTGCCCTCCCTGTCGTACCGTCGCAATAGCACTCGCGGGCCTCGTTGGGTCGCCCGACTTCTTACCTGAAGGACACTCGCCGTTCAGGACCCTATGGCGGTAAGACAAAGTCAGCCTCGAGTGGAGTACAAGGATTACTCCTTGATAGCTCACACTTGAGGTGACTAGGCATAACCCAAATAGGGGCCTTAGACGGTGTCTGCATTGTACCGTACCTGTGCAGTTATAATATTTGTATCCGCGTTCACTCCCGTGAGTGATCACGGCCCTCTATCCAATCCTAGCTAACAATGCGCAGGGCTCACTGCTGAATAATGCATAATAATAATAGACAGCCTAGGATAAAGGAAGGCACATCAAGGGGCGACAAAAATCAGGCTATGCAGTTGAATAGGATTGTAATCGTAGCAGCAGCAGTAACAATGCCTAGTGCAAGAAAAGTACGGAAAGATAGGCGATATCTGGGGAAGAGAATGGCTCTGCTTGCCTGGAAGCTCGACGGTAGGGGTAGGGTCGTCGACGAAGTAGTCGTACTCAGCAGCGGTGCAGTCGACGGCAGCAGCGGGGTCTACCGGAGATTAAGGGAGGGAGAAACAGTAAATACACAACAAGCATATACAAACAGATGCATGATATGACAGATGAAATGTTAACGGTGTTCTAACGCAGTGCAATGCACGTTGCTCGGAACGGAAATTCATCTGAGGATGAACTACCGGCTCCGGGTGTTTACCGGACAGGGTGTCCGGAGGGGAAGGATCAAGCCGGAGGTGTCGTGGTTACCGGAACAACATAAGGGGGGGTGTATCCGTGCTAGTTGATCTATTCCGAGAAACATTCGTGTTCGGAATAAATTCATCCGGGCACTCTAACAGTACCGGACAATTTATCGGACAGTCGGTCCGGAGGGGGAATGTTCGAGGTTCGTCGTGTTAGAGGGGTATGGTAGACATACGGATAGCGTATTTGTATTCGTTATATTTTTCTGATCAATTTTCATGTATAAAGTTTTTGAATCCGAGTTACGGTTTAAAAGTTATTGAATTTCAAAGTTTAAATCAATTTAAATGATTTTCTGGATTTCTTTTATTATTTATTAAAAATTATCCAGAACATGATCCACAACATTATCCAGAACAGTGCTGACATGTGGGACCCACACGCCAACCTCTGTTATTTATAAAACATTTAATTAAATTATAAAATGCCTCTGGACCCACATGTCAGTGACTCAATTTTAATTATTAGATTAATCTAAATCATTAAGTTAATTATTTTACAGGGGGACCCACCTGTCAGTGACTGGGGTTGCCCAGTCAGCACAGTTGACTGGTCAACCCAGTCAACTGGGACCAAGGGGGGCCACTTGCAGTGACCCAGGGGTTGCCCCCAGATGTGCCACGTCAGGGGGGCAACGGCGGCGAGTCGCTGGCGTGCCCAGCACGGCGGAGGCCACGGGAGGGGCGCGGGATTCGCGTATCGGGCTCCATTAGGGGCGTGGCTAGGCTCAAACGAGCGAGGAGACGGCACCGCGTTGATCTACGGCGGAATCGCAGGCTGGGAGGCACGGAGGCGAGTGCAAGCTCAAGGACGGCGGCGAGGTACTCCGGCGAGGTCTCCGTTCGCACGATGCCGAGCACCATTTGAGGGGCCACTTCTTGCAGTCGATGGGGAACTCCAAGCCGCGTCGTCCTGTGGTGATGCGGTGGAGAGGGACGGGCTATGGTGAGCTCGAGGTCGTCAATGGCGGGAGCAGGCATCGGGCTCCAATGGTACTTTGGTACAGGCGAGGAAATCGAACTCTCTACGGGGTGGGATCGAACCTATGGTCCACGGGGAGCACGCGGGTGTCCTTGGTGTGAGCTGGGACGGTCCAGGCCGACGGCTACGACGATGAACCACGGCGGCCGGAGCGAGCTCGAAGGGGGGAAACGGCTACGGCGCTATCGGGACTCAACGGGCAGTTGGCGACGAACGGGAAGCTCACCAGGAGCACGACGGAGGTGGCAGCGGGCTCGATGCAGGCTTGTGGTGGCCGGAATTCGTCGAGGATCCCGCCGGAGCCGAAGACGAAGGCGGTGGAGTAGCGCTCGCTGTGGTGGACTCGGGCTCGATTAACCGCTGTAGTCGACGAAGACGACCCAGGCGCAGCCTCTGGACACCACCTCGGGGCGGACTGTGCCCGTTGGCCACGTCTGGCGACGACAATGGCGACGGCAACGCTCGGGAAATTTTCCCCGAAGCGTGAGAGAAAAGGAGGAGGGGAATGGAGGTGCGGGGGTGTCCAGGGGGTCGACCGGGTTGTTCTTATCACGTCCGCGGCGGGAGGGAGCAGGTGAAGGGCGGGGCCGGCCTGGCAGCGGCGTGCCCACGGCGGCCACCGTACGGGAGCAGATGGGGGTGGTTGGGGGAGGAAGAAGACAACCGTGGGGGTGGGCTGGGCTGCGGTGGGCCTCGCCCCAGGCGACATTTAGCGTTTTCCCATTTTCTTTTTGTTTTGTATTCTGTAGATCTTTGTTGCAACAAAAATAACTGCCACCCTATTTTTGTAAAATGTTTTTGGTGTTTGTAAACAAGTGTTACATATTACTGAGGTGTCACAAAAGATTTTGCAGCAAAATAAAATCATTAGATATTTCTTTTAATTATTAAATGCCGAAATCAAGGGTTTTAACCTACTGTTTGAATTGTTTGGAATTTTCTGTAACTTCAAAAATTACCAAAGTTGGTCCAACATGATTATAATGAATTTAGGAAATTTACAAAAATAGTTCCATGATTTTTGGAACAACTTTATTTGAACCAATTTGTTTTAATTTTCATTCAAAGTAGTTTCAACTAGGGTATAGTTTCATGATGAGGGAGATTTCATTGGGATTAGGGTTTTGATTATCAACCAGCATGGTTTGAAAAGAGAAGAAGCAAAGTTTGATTAGGGACAGGGGATAACAGTGCTTAACAAACAGTGATAGTCAACAGTGATGATGATTACTGTTACAGGAACTGAGGGTGTTACACGCTCATCCATTGCATGAGTGCTCAAAATGTCGAAAAGGAGTGGATCATTTTGACTTGTACCTGGCTAGTGGTCTGGGGATGAGTCAAGATAAGATTCCAAATAAGACCGAGTGTGAAACTTTAGTAGATTGAGTTCTCAACACACAAATACTTTTTCTCGTATATTGATACGTCCCAAACGTATCTATAATTTCTGCTTGCTCCATACAAGTTTTGTGTGATATTGCTATGCTTTTAATACACTTTCATATCTTTTTTATAACATATTTTGGAACTAACCTATTAATGGTTGCAAGAGTGCACAAGTTCTTGTTTTTGTACTTTATGTGTAGGAATTACTTGGATGAAGGAAAAATCACAAAAAGAAGCCATGTAGGCGTTGGACTCTAATCTCCCGAAATCTGTCCCCACCAGACAGGTTTTAAAGATCACCTCGGAAACGCTATAAGCCGGCCTCAAACGGAAAAACTTAAAACTACATAGTTGTAGGGAAGTTTTTTCCGGTGGATCTAGACATAAAATTCGGCCCAATCGGAGTTCGGATGCTCCCTGGAGACCCGAAATACTGAAGACGTAATCTATATGACGGGAATCCGAGAGTCTACATAAAGAGAGGAAACCTAGGTCAAAGGGCACCACCAAATATCCTCCCACTTGGCAGCCGTCTTTAGGGCGATATCAATCTCCACAGCAGCACCATCTCCAAGGAAGAAGAAGGGGGCCAAGGGCCGCTGCCCCCAAGGGCCGTGCCCATCGCCGTGGCCGTGGCCGTGGGCGCTGCCGCCGTGGGCGCCGCCGTCGCCGTCTCCTTCATCTCCTCCGGGCTGCACCTCTCCATCAACAACTCTCCGTATCTCACCATATCCATGTGTGAGTAGTTCTTCCTTGGGGCTAAGTTTTCTACCAGTAGCTATGTGGTCTTCTCTCTCTCCCATGATGTGATCTTCGTTGTGATCATAGGCTATGTTAATCTAGAGTGATCCCATGATATTTCCCCTTCCTCTATGTATTGGATTTATGTACTCACTTGATCTTATCTAGTATAATCCCCGAGACCATGGTGACAGCGGTCTATTGGACATGGGTTAGAAGGATATTTTCATGAGCGATTTCCTCTTTTGTGTGTTGATTTAAAATTGAGAGTCTCTTGGTGCTTGTCTTTGACTATCCTTTAGATATGTTGTGGTGATTGTGGTACTCTCTTTGGATGGCCGCAGTGACATTGAGAAATCCATACATGGGAACTACAAAATCTGAGGTGTGCTTTTGCAGCCCTACACAATTCTCGTCCTCTCTTGACCACAAAGGAATGACCTCCGAGTACGTCTCCATTGCATGTTTTATGGGAAGTATCATGTGATTAGACTATGTTAATGTTGTTGGGAGTTGCCACTAGTGAAAGTATGAAGCCTAGGCCTTGTTTCCATCATTGTTACACAATTTGTGCTCACTTTTGTCACATGTTTGCTTGCTGCACTTTTTATTACAGATTTATATTACTTTGTTTTGCCTCACCTATCACCCATATTTTACCATCTCTTTGCTGAACTAGTCCACCTATACAACTCCTAGTTATATTAGGTGTGTTGGGGACACAAGAGACTTCTTGTATCTTAATTGCAGGGTTGCTTGAGAGAGACCATCTTCAACCTCTACTTCCCTGAGTTCGATAAACCTTAGGTCATCCACTTGAGGGAAATTGCTAATGTCCTACAAACCTCTGCGCTTGGAGGCCCAACATAGTCTACAAGAATAGAAGCGTGTGTATACATCAAGCTATTTCTGGCGCCGTTTCCGGGGAGGTAAGGTTTGAAGGTATATCTTTAGATCTTGCAATTAATTCTTTTTGTTTCTTGTTTTTTATTTTCACTAGTTAGGCTTATGGAAAACAACAAATTTTTTATGAGAGAGCTTTATGAGCTCTACCTTGAATTGGGACATGAAGTGTCTGAAGAGAAAATCAAAAAGCCTATGGAGCTTTATTATTTGCACAACACTCATGATAGTAGCAATGATATTAGTATGTCTTCTTTGAATACCTTTGTTCCTAATGATATGCAAAGCTATAAGCTTGGGGATGCTACTTTTTATGAAGATGATCTTTTTAGCCCCCAAGTTTTGATGAGGAAATTTATTTTGATGATACTTTGCCTCCTATCTATGATGATTATTGTGATGACACTTATGATATAAAGAATAAATGTTTGCAAGTGTATCATGATAAGAATGATTCATGTGATACCTATTTTATTGAGTTTGCTCCCACTATTACTAATGAGAAGGATTTTGCTTATGTGGGGAGTAATAAATTTTCTATGCTTGTGGATCATGATAAGAATTTTTTATGTGATACTTATATTGTTGAGTTTATTCACGATCCCACTGGAAATTATTATGAGAGGGGATCATATGCTTATAGATATTTCAATAATATCAAGTTCCCTCTCTTTTTGTTGAAGCTTTTGAAGTTGCACTTATTTTTGCTTCCTAAGCTAATATCTTTATGCTTCAATGAGTTATTCCTCTACAATATCCCATTGGATAGGAAGCATATTAAACTTAAATGTGTTTGTTATTTGCTTCTTGATGCTCTCTTTTGTTCTTCAACTCTTATTCCTTATTTCTATGAGAGCATCACTAAAATGTTAAGCCTATCTTTATGGCTATAAAGAAAGAGCTCTAGGGAGACAACCATTATTATCTTTACTTTTAGTTTTTACTTTCAGTTTTTAGTGGTCTTGATGATTGTTAATACTGTAGAAACATCATTGTATCTTTATTTTCAAGCTTTGTGCCAAGTTATAGCCTCATATGACAAGGGGAGTGAAAGTTGTGACATGTTGTCCAGAAAACAGATTCTGTCCTCGTGACGGAAAAAATCAGATAAAATCACCAGTTTATCTTTTTGAGCTGAATTCTTTACACAACGTGCTCTATACAATCAAGGAACTTTCGTATGTTCTGAGTTTTCTTATTTGAGTTGCATAAGTACCCCTAAAAAATTCTTTACTACCTGCTGTTCTGTTTTTCACAGATTCTGCCACGTTTTGTCTCTCCGAACTTTTGCAAACCTTAAGCTTGCTTTTTCTTTGAATTTTTTTTGGAAATCTTGAGAAACAGTAGCTCTTCAAAAATTTCTTTATATTCAGTTGGGAAAAATTATTTATTAAGGGTACTAACCTCTGTAATCAACTTATGATGAGTTATGTATGAAGGGAGTTTTCAAGTGTGCGATGGAAGATGATGAAATAAGATTTGAGAGTGTCAAGCGCTCAAGCTTGGGGATGCACCCATGCATCCTCAATAAATACTGAAGGAAACTCAAGCGTATAAGCTTGGGGATTCCCCCGTGCATCCCCTTCTCCATCAACAATCATCAGTTCGTCCTTCGTCTCACTATATTTTTATCACTTGATGCGTTATGTGCTATGCTTGGAGTGTCTCGCTCTTAGGTTTTATTTTTAGTTTTCTTTAGCTTTGCTTGCTGTTCATAACAAGTTAAACCCCGTCTTACTTTGTGTGGGAGAGAAACACGCTCCACTTTCAAAATCTATAACACATCATAGGATTTTTCATGGCTATCTTTTTACTGTTGTGTGTTCTTTATCTTTTCGTAGCTACTGCCATGTTTAGTCTTAGTTTTAGTTTGTCTTTAGCAAGAGCCTTGGCTTTTGTTTAGTTTGTTGCTGGAACTCTCTTTTGTTTTCATGTTTATCTTGTAAAGAGATTTGGTTGTTGCACTGAGTTGTGTCTTGTCTTGAAAGTAGGTAATTGAGGTTGCTATTTAATTTTAGTAGTAACTTGCAATAGTTTTGAGGTATTGATGTGAGTAATTTTTGAACTTTTGGTGTCAAGAGATCTAGACTATTAGTGATAGGTGTCGTATTTTGGGCAATCCGTGTTTATTTTCAAAAACCTACAAAACTAGTTGAGAACTCTAGCTACTAGATGGCTCGCTAATCTTTGGAGGGATCGGATATTAGAGTACACTCACGTACCATGAGTCGAGGATGCGCAAGGATAACCAAACCCCCATACGCTCCTCCTCGGGGTACTTGTCTCTTTGTGAACCTCCTTATTAGATTGAGAGTTACCAATAATAAGTGCATGAGTTCTTCAGACTAATGTAAGTATTGAAAGTTGACACTTCCACCTCCTCATATTTGCTTGCCTCTCCCGTGCTGTGCATTGCGTTCTTCTCACTCCGAGAGTTGGCGTCCACCTTCGCCGGTACTTCCAAACCCTTGGCATGATACGCTCTGTCATCATAAACCTCCTTATATCTTTCCTCAAAACAGCCACCATACCTACCTATCAAGGCATTTCCATAGCCTTTCCGAGATATATTGACATGCACCATCCACCTCTTCATGACTTGATCTTCATGTCATACATGTTCCTGCTACACTGACAGCGACATACATTGCATACATCATGATAGCTACATCTTCTTTATGTTTGAGTACCTTGTAAAGTGTGAAAGATCTTCTATACCCTCTTGTAAATTAGAGTGTTACCCTTAAGTGAGGAAAAGATCCAAAAGTGGACAAAATAAAAGATCCCAAAGAGGACAAATGAGAGTTAAATAGAAAGAGCTATTGAGGCCACCAAAAATACAAAAAATGGAAAAAAGAGAAAAATAAAATAAAAAGAGAGAAAGGGGAAACACTACTATCCTTATGAAAGATCCACACTAGTACTCCCTCTTATCCTTGTACTCCATAGAGATGATCATAAATGCATATAGCTATGTGGGGTCCTTCACACTATAAAACTTGGCTTGCATATTCTAAGGATGAGCCTCCTCAAACGAGCTCTAGGTCTTCATGAGCGAGCAAGTTGGATGCACCCCCACTAGTTCCATTGGAGAGCTTTTCTTAGCTCATATGTGCATCCGTTGCATGGCAATCTCTACTCCTCACATCATATCTATCATTTGGCCCTCTCGCCTATGATTGTCCTCTTTGATGTGAGCCTTTCTCACCTTTTTGTCTTCCTTCTCCACCATATTTCTCTCTGTGCCATCCTATGTGTCAACTATCGTGCTTACGCTCATCCATTGCATAAGTGCTGAAAATATCGAAAGAGAGTGGATCAAATTGACTTCTACCTGGCTAGTGGTCTGGGGACGAGTCAAGATAAGATTCCAAAGAAGATTTAAGTGTAAAAATTTAGTAGATTGTGTTCTCAACAAAAAAAATATATTTTTTCTCTCGTATTCCCTATCACAATTTTTGCACGCAAACACCATTTGGAGACATTCGAGTCACGGACAGCTAAGAGCTCTTGCACCTAATGTTTTTCGTTGCTTGTTTCAATGCCAATATAGAATCTTGCATATTATGACTTGAATTGAATTACATATTTTGATTGCTTTACTTTCAAAGTTCTTATATGGTTTCTAGCATGTCACCACAGAAATTATGCTTGTTATCATTTACCTACTCGAGGACGAGCAGGAATTAAGCTTCGAGATGTTGATACGTCCAAACGTATCTATAATTTCTGCTTGCTCCATGCATGTTTTGTGTGATATTGCTATGCTTTTAATACACTTTCATATATTTTACAACATATTTTGGAACTAACCTATTAATGGTTGCAAGAGTGCACAAGTTCTTGTTTTTTTACTTTATGTGTAGGAATTACTTGGATAAAGGAAAAATCACAAAAAGAAGCCTTGTAGGAGTTGGACTCTAACTCTCCCGAAATCTGTCCCCACCAGACAAGTTTTAAAGATCGCATAAGAAACGCTATAAGACGGCCTCAAACGGAAAAACTTAAAACTACAAAGTTGTAGGGAAGTTTTTTCTAGGGGATCTACACATAAAATTCGTCCCAATCGGAGTTCGGATGCTCCCTGGAGCCCCGAAATACCGAAGACGTAATCTGGATGACGGGAATCCGAGAGTCTATATAAAGAGAGGAAACCTAGGTCAAAGGGCACCACGAAATTTCCTCCCCCTTGGCAGCAGTCTTGAGGGGGAGATCAATCTCCACAGCAGCACCATCTCCAAGAAAAAAGAAGGGGGCCAAGGGCCGCTTCCCCCAAGGGCCGTGGCCACCGCCGTGGCCGTGGCCCTGGGCGCCGCCGCCGCCGTGGCCGCCGCCGTCGCCGTCTCCTTCATCTCCTCCGGGCTGCACCTCTCCATCAAAACCTCTCCCTCTCTCACCATATCCATGTGTGAGTAGTTCTTCCTCGGGGCTAAGGTTTCTACCAGTAGCTATGTGGTCTTCTCTCTCTCCCATGATGTGATCTTCGTTGTGATCATAGGCTATGTTAATCTAGAGTGATCCCATGATATTTCCCCTTCCTCTATGTATTGGATTGATGTATTCACTTGATCTTATCTAGTATAATCCCCGAGATCATGGTGACCGCGGTCTATTGGACATGGATTTGAAGAATATTTTCATGAGTGATTTCCTTTTTTGTGTGTTGATTTAAGATTGAGTCTCTTGGTGCTTGTCTTCGACTATCCTTTAGATATGTTGTGGTGATTGTGGTACTCTCTTTGGATGGCCGCGGTGACATTGGGAAATCCATAGATGGGAACTAAGAACTCTGAGGTGTGCTTTCTTAGCCCTACACAATTCTCGTCCTCTCTTGACCACAAAGGAATGACCTCCGAGTACATCTCCATTGCATGTTTTATGGGAAGTATCATGTGATTAGACTATGTTAATGTTGTTGGGAGTTGCCACTAGTGAAAGTATGAAACCTAAGCCTTGTTTCCATCATTGTTACACCGTTTGTGCTCACTTTCGTCACATGTTTGCTTGCTGCACTTTTTATTACATATTTATATTACTTTGTTTTGCCTCACCTATCACCCATATTTTACCATCTCTTCGCTGAACTAGTGCACCTATACAACTCCTAGCTGTATCTTAATTGCAGGGTTTCTTGAGAGAGACCATCTTCAACCTCTACTTCCCTGAGTTCGATAAACCTTAAGGTCATCCACTTGAGGGAAATTGCTGCTGTCCTACAAACCTATGCGCTTGGAGGCCCAACATCGTGTACAAGAATAGAAGCGTGCGTAGACATCATATATCCCTATCCCCTTTCTTGCACGCAAACACCATTTGGAGACATTCGAGACACGGACAGCGAGAGCTCTTGCACTTTTATGTTCTTATGTTGCTTGTTTCAATGCTAAATATAGACTCTAGCCTGTTATGACTTGAATTGAATTACTTATGTTACTTAAAATTTCTTATATGGTTGTTAGCATGTCACCACAGAGATTATGATTTTATCATTTACCTACTCGAGGACGAGCAGGAATTAAGCTTGGGGATGTTGATACGTCCAAATCGTATCTATAATTTCTGCTTGCTCCATGCCTCTTTTGTGTGATATTTCTATGATATTGATGAACTTCCATAAACTTTTGATCATATTTGGACTAACCCATTAACTCAGTGCACCCCAGTGCCAGTTCCTGTTTTCTGCTGTTTTTTCCATTTCAGGTTTCCCCCATATAAAAAGTGCTCCAAAAATTCGGGAAAAATCAAATAAAATATCAGCGTAGAAGAAGCTTTGGGAATCACCGAGGGGGGCCAGAGGGGACCCACCAGGGCCCCAGGCGCCCTCCCGGCGCGCCCTAGGATGGGGCCGCGCCAGGGGGCCGCCTGGACCCCTGGTGGACCCCCTGGCTGCCCCCTTCCCCTATATATATTCCTCGTGATGAGAAACCCCCGTGACGGGAACCCTTTTTCGCGATCTCTCCTCAGTTCCTCCGCCGCTGCGCTTCCAAGATCGGGAGCACCAGAATACCTCTTCCCGGCACCCTGCCGGAGGGAGGAATCACCTTGGACCATGGGTCTATGATCAGTAGCTATGTGATGTTCTCCTCCCCTCTTTGTTCTTCATGGATTAGACATCGTGAGCTGCCCTACATGATCGAGGCACTTATTTAATATTTCTGCTGTTGCTAAGCTGAGTTTGCTGGGATCCGATGGATTATGAGATTATGTTCAGATTGTGTTTGAGTAATATATTTGATTCTCCTCTTTTATATTTATGTTCTTGAGTAATTCTTGCATGTTCTCCGTTGTAGTTTATTGCTTTGGCCAAGTAGTAGATTGTGACTCCAAGAGGGAGCGTTATGCATGATTGTGGGTTCATGCCCCCTGATGACTAGCTTGAGTGAAAGAAACACGAGTCTATGGGATGTGCTGTTGCCACAAGGGGGAAAATAACGGTGCTTGTACTTGCGGGTGCAAGGATTGTTTACTTTACGCAAAGTTCTTTAATGCAGTTGTCCGTTGCTTTGAGTTTACACTTTGGGGGGGATTCGAAACTTAATACCAGCCAGATGTTCTAGATAGATATCTCAAGGTGGATCATTAGTAGGTACATGCAGATGGATTTCGGTCTACTTGGCTTGGCGTACCACCCATGCTTTTGAGCCTCTTCCTTTCTTTATAGCATAATTAGCATTGGTTTGCGCACATAATCCTGTCAATTGCCCAGCTGTAATTTGTTTACCTCGCATGGCTATTTTATCGTGTTTTGAGAGAGAGACATCAGTAGTGAACATCATAGGACCCCGGTCCATATTTCCAACACTGTTTACACTATCAATTTACTTTCAGTATTTACTTTTCCGTTGCTATCATTATCATTATTATCCCGTGCGTTTTATCCTTTGTAAACAACAGGGCCAGAGGAATTGACAACTCCTCTGTACTCGTTGGGAAGCAAAGTTATTTGCTGTGTGTGCAGGTCCAGGAGAAGCAAGTGATTATCTTCAAACAACGCATCACTTGCCGAACCACCTACTTATCGTTGCCGGAGTCCTATTGGTTCGACACTTAAACCTTAGCATCTTCGCTAAGGGAAACTTGCTGTTGTCTACATCTCAACCTTCCACTTTGGGTAACCAACGAGGGGGCGAGAAATCGTACCATCAGAGGGTACCTTGGTGTCAGGGACGGGGAGGGGAGATGTGGGTGTCGAACGGTCTAGCAACAGTCATCGGGGACGCAGTTATCTCCAGCGTGTACGAGGTGCCGTGATGAAGGATGACGTCGCCGCAGTGCAGAGCCTAGAGGATCGGCGACCGGTGGAGGAGCCGAGGCGGAGCTTGGCGCCAAGTTCTGTGAACGTCGGCACCGTCGCGCTGAGGGCGTGGTCGTCGGAGGCGCTGCGGGGGGAGCGTGGAGGCGCAGCTGGTCAACCCCTGGCGGTGGCGCTAGGGTTTGTGGTGGTGGAGGACGTGGAGGTGCCTGGCGGCGGCGCTAGGGTTTGTGGTGTAGAAGAGTGGGCGAGAGGAGATGGTTCGTGTGTGTGTGCGTGAGACAAAAAGAGGGAGGCGGGGTATAGAAGGAACGGTGGGAGCTGGGGTTTTGGGGTCGGCTGGGCCATGCGCCGCCTGGATGGATGGTCGGCTGGGCCATGGGCCTGGAATGGCTGCCATCCTCCTAAAAACATATGTGTTATCATATTTCAAATGTGTTGCGTTTCTAATGAATTTTGATAATGAATCTAAGTATTTTACAATAAAAACTATCCTACATAATAGATAGAGGGTAAGCCTATTTAGAAAGGTTAAACTTTTAAAAAAGTTACATGAATTGTGCTTTTTTCGTAATACATTTTTCCAGTCATGGAAATTCCATTTTCCACTCAGAATCCATGTTTACTCATCGCAAATTACGATGACCATGTCCAGCTATGCTGTATTATTTTTTGTAATACATTTTTCCGCTCATGGAAATTCCATTTGTCTCTCAAATTCCATGTTTTTCTCCTTGAAAATTACGGTGGACATGTCCAGCTACGTTTTTCCTCTCATGGAAATTTCATTTGCCACTCAAATCACATGTTTTGCTCCATGCAAATCACGGTGGCCATGTCTAGCTAGGTTGTATTGTCGTTGCCTCAAGATTTTTCATAGTAGTGTCATTGACTATGGGGCATACAAGTGGGCCTCTATGGGAAAGAGAGGGCAGGGTTTAGGTTGAGAGAATAGTGGGCTTTGGCCTAGTAGATGTTGGGCTAGGTTTTCTCTTTTTTGTTTTTAGTTATTTCTTAATATTCCTTTTTAGTTTTAATTTGAATAAAAAATTCTAACTTGAACCTCATTACTAATTTTAAATATTATATAAGAATTATCCTAATTTTTCGGGATATTTTGTGAACTTTTATTTAGGTTAATATTATTGTTACTATTATGTTAATAATAATTAATTATCTTTGTACTTTAAACATGTATTAATTAAATACCTTATGCTATAGTGGTATTTTTATTTACTTAAATAATAATTAAGTCGACAAGAAATATATCGTTTATAATTTTTTAATTAACGCTAATTTGTAGTGATGATGATTATTGGCTATTTTGTGTGAAGAACCTACCAAATATTTGTTGTAAAATTGTAACAAATCATTTTAGAAAAATATTAGACCACGTTTTATTTATGATTGACCAAATAGTTGGATGTAAAATGTTTTTGATACACCTCTCACGGGAAAGACAAAATTTCACTGATTCAGCTGGAATTGGGTCAAATTTAAACCATAGGTGCTAGATAGTTTGCTCCGTATTTTTCTCAAAAATATTTTCTAGAAAAATAAGTGCCTATTTCATCATAGATCCACCAAATTTGTTTCAACAATAAACACCTAGCTACGAAGGCCCAATAGATGGATGAGGTGGGATCGAATGGACCCCACGAGTGACATGTAAGCATAGTTAGAACAGGTTACGATGTTATTATAATCGCCGTAAATGTTACGACGATCTAAATTGGTCATAAACGACTAAAAAAACTTCTTATGATGTGTGAATAAGTTTACGAGGATTTCATCTTATGAGTTTATGATGTTCTTGACTCACATCGTCGTTATTTTTGAGGGATTAGGTCCCCTCAATGGGTTTATGACCATCTCGTCTAAAATCGTCATATATTTATGACGAATTTATCCACGACCACTTAGAGAACGTCATGTATGAGAATATTTATTTTAGTGCCTGGCGTTGATAATACCAGGGCCCAAATATCCGGGAAAGAATATGGATGTGTACATGCAACAGCTTAAGAAGGAATTTCAACAAGCTTGGGACAAAGGGTTCAAGACATACGATGCATCTAGCAAAAAGACCTTCAAAATGCATGTGTGGTACCAGTACTCAATGCATGACCTGCCGGTGTATGCACTTTTCTCTGGCTTCTGTGTTCATGGAAGGTTCCCATGCCCAACATGCAAGGCAACTCTTCAGTTTCATTGGCTGAAGGTGGGTCGCAAGTATTCTTGCTTCGACTTGCATAGACAGTTTCTGCCTCATAAACATCCTTTCAGAAAAGACAAGAAGAACTTCATCAAAGGCAAAGTTGTCAAAAACCTAGAAGCACCTATGATGACGGGCGAACAAGTCCTTGCTCAATTGAACTCTCTCGAGCCTGATCCAGAACGTCTCAGGTATTTCAAGGGATATAATAGGGAACACGCCTGGACTCACAAGACATGCTTGTGGGATCTACCCTACTTCATAGACCTCAAACTTCCACACAATATTGACGTGATGCACACTTGAAAAAATATCTACGAGGCCCTGTTTGGTACATTTTCGGCATAGATGGGAAGTCAAAGGATAATCCTAAAGCTAGAGTCGATTTGGATACTCTATGTGATAGACCCTAACAGAACATGTGCCACCCGAAAGGAAAGAAGAATTGGTCGAAGCTAAAGGCCTGGTTCAATCTTGAAAGGGGCCAGATAAGGGAAATTCTCTTGTGGGTGCAAAACCGTTTGATGCTCCCCGATGGGTATGCAGCGAATGTGAAGAGGGGAGCGAGTCTTGAAAAATTGAAAATATTTGGGCTCAAGATTCATGATTGGCACATATGGCTTGAGCGGATAATGTCGGTGATGTTGCGGGGCTATATCCCCGAGGAAGAATGGCTAGTACTGGAAGAACTGAGCTATTTCTTCCGTGTTCTTTGTGCTAAAGAACTATCCGATGGCGTGCTAGAAGACATGGAAGAGATGGCGGCAGAGTTGCTCTGCAAGTTAGAGAAGATCTTTCCACCAGGGTTTTTTAATCTGATGCAGGATTTGATATTGCATCTCCCAACCGAGGCAAGATTGGGGGCCCTGTTGTAACAGCCCAGATTTCAAAAAAATTAAATTTTTTGTTTTCGATGTGAATTGGTTGATTGCCTGCTTTGTTTGCGGTGTTTGCATCCCCGATTTATCGATCGGCGATTATTTCTCCCCTCTTATCTCGTACCGGACGGAGACCGACCCTTACCACCCTGACACTCGACCTTTGCGATATCGGGTTTTCACCCGAGCACCGTCGCAACCGGCACAAGACCATCCAACGCCAACGGAACGAAAACCCCGTTTAATAAAATAACATGTTATTTTTATAGCGTGCCGGAAAGTGTTCTGGGAACGGTTCCAGCACGAGGTGAACGCCGCCGGCTCGACGCGCTGATCGCGCAGTTCAAAGTTTTACCCGAATCGGAGGTTCTGCGTACCCTCGGCAGTCAGAAACGTAAACACCGCGCGCGCGAGAGAGAAAACGGGGATGTTTTGGCAAACTTTCCAGCCAGCCCACCTAAATAAAGACCACCACTCTCCCACCCCTTTCTAGGGTTTCCTCTAGCATAATATGCAGCCACCTCCCCAGAAAATCCCCAAAAATTTCCCTCTAGCCCCCAAATTCCCGAAACCCTAGCCAGGTCCATTCTGGACCGTCAGATCTTGCGATCCGACAGCCCAGAGGCCTCCATGTCACCCCCTAACCTCTCTCCTCTCCTCCTCATGCAGCCGCCCGTGGAGAAGCCGCCGCCGGCGAGCCGCCACAGCCGCCGCCCCCTCAGGTCCTCGCGCCGCCCTCCTCCTCTCCTCTGGTTCCCCTCCTTACCTCCTTCTCTCCCACAGGAACCATCGCCGACCGGTGCGTCGTTCCGCCATGGACGAGAAGCTCGCCGCCGCCCGATCTCAAAGCTTCGTCGCCGCCCGAGCCGCAGCTCGCAGGAGCCACCGCCGCCTGCGGATCCTTCGTCGCCGCCTTCGGATCCGCCCTCCCGCACCCTCCTCTGGCCTCCTCGCCCCATGCCTTCTCGCCGTGTCGCCGGAGCCGGCCAACCGGCGAGCCGGCTGTCGTCGCCGCGGTCTGGTTGGGGCCAGCCACCAACCGCCCGGCCAGGTGGGCCGGCCTACAACCCGACTAGCAATGCGGCCCACGGCCACGGCCCACCAAGCACCAGCAGCTACGAGCCCACCTCGGGCCATATGGGCTCGGCCTAGAGGGTGAGGCCCTTTTTTTTCTGTTGATTAACCCTGCGAATTTCACTAAGTCTGGAGATTATTGCTATTGTATCCGTTTTTCGCGTAAGATTGCGAGTAAACCGTAGCTCGGATGAGGATGCGCCAAAAAGGAAAACTATTTAGATTTGTGTGTACTTCAGTTCATCTTTTGTGAGATTTTTGTTTTGAGGTCATCTTGATTGTCTAATTTCTGGTCAAACAGGGCATTCTAAGGCCCGATATACGGTACTGTTCCATATCTAGATGTTTCCATCCAGATCCGGCGACGAAGTACATATCGGTCCCACCGCGACATATGACATAGCCATATGACCCGGATTTCCAACATGATATCACAACATTATAGATACAAGGATACCACATCTCATACAATCGGCATAAAACTGCCTTAAATACAATACATCAGCGGAAGGTATATGTCTGAGTACAGACTACAATCAAATGCCACCTGGCAAAGAGAAAAACATCGATCCCCATAACCACACGGGTCCAGGCCCTCCGCGGGGATCCGCCTGACTAGTCTTCGTCGAGCCTCCACATGAAACGTCGATCACCATACCTGTTGCCGATCAAGAAACCTGAAAAGAGTTTGGGGGTAGTATCATGAGTACAGAAGTACTCAACATCCAACTATAGTGGTCAACTGACTCAGAAAGGACTTCATCACTCATCATTCTAGGAAAACTAGTAGTTTACGGTAAGGATGGGGTAAGTGGTGAGGTTGCTGCCGCACTAGCATTTATGAAGTGGCTAACGATCTAGAGAGTAAGATAAGAATCCAAGCATTCGATGTGGAATCGACTCCAACAAGTCTTGCTATCAGCTACATTACGCAAACATAACACCAATCCTATCCTTGTCCTCCTCTCCGCATCCCGATGAAGAAGAAGCAGTCAAGGCACACACACGTTGATCAAGTTTCATTAAGATTATCTCAGTTGTTGTTGTCTATGAACAAGGAGTAGGCCTCAAGTCGTCCATAACCGTGGAAACGGATTCTCGAAAAGATTTAACCCTGCAGGGGTGTACCAACTGCCCATTACAAGGCTCCACATGCACGCCCATCTCTCTCAGTTGCTACCCATGATAGGCAACCATTTTATGATTTAGTCCCAAGAGACCCGGAACGACAGGTCCCTCTAACTAACAACGCACAAATCCGGGTGGCCCCCGGTGAGTCGACATCCAAATCAACAGCCGGCCGCGCTCTCGAATCTACCTCTACAGTCTGGACGAGGTCAGGATAACCTACCCTCGCCCGGGCAGGCTCCCTAGCTTCCAGATTTGGACCAACAGGATATACCATCCCACTGGCCCGGCTTTTTTTAAATCCACTGGCTGCAGACCAGTTATGCATGCTGTTTCAAATGGTAAATCAGCTTGGGCTACCACTAGAAATGTTTGAAGCTAGGTAGGTAAAACAAGGGGACCCCATAGCATCCCACACGCGGTTAGGCACACTCAGTCATAAAACCAATACCCGGAACTCGGATCCTAGGTGACTCGAATGGAACAAAGCGTCGGGGCGGGATAGCCTAGACCTTCCATCCTTCGTCGAATATACTCAACATTTACAATAATCATATCATCAACAACAATAATAATAATAATGTGATATCCCAAACCAAGGAGTAACAGGGTAACATCGTAGCATCTTAAGCATGCATACTAAGCAGGGGCTGAGCAACCAGCAATAGTAACATAGCGGTACATGGTTTGCTGGGAGGGGACATGGCTGTATCGGTTTGAAAGAGGCTGTAAACATGTGGTAGGATCAAACATCAGACCTAAGCTAGACTAGCATGCAAACCGCTGTTTGAAATAGAATGGATCATAAGTAATGTATAGTCCTTGCCTGTTGATAAGTCGGGTTCCAAAGGTGTAGCCGATCGCAAGCTCGCATCGTCTCCGAAAGAATCCGCGGGAGCACACAAGAAGTAAACACTGGAAAGCAATCAACAAGCAAGCATCTATTACTACGAAGCAAACACGAGCAAGCATCAACAGGAAGGCAACACGAGACATCGCACCTACCGTCGAGACCGGTTACTAACAGGTTAAGTGGAGTACTCGTCACACACGACGATACCGCACATTTATATTGGTTCGAGTTGTTTAGTTACAGAAGATGAGAAAAGGTTGTTAACATGGCATCTCACTCAAGCATGGCATGTCAGACAAACATGACAAGAGGTGAAGCATAAGATAAACTATCTATGCTAGTCAATTTAAGTGGGGTGAAATCCTAGACATGGCAAACTAACGATAATTATGGACTGTGGTACTGTTCTTCCCCTAAACATATTTTATTATTTTTATTAGCAAGAAAGAACAACATAAACACAATCTACATGCAATTCTAGTCAATTTACATATAAGAAACATTTTAAACGGAGCAACGGTTAAAAAGTTATTAAAGAAACAATTTACGGTGGCATGCAATGTAATTAGCAGTGAAACAACATGTAAACAAGCTCAAACATGGCAAAGGAGCACATTTTATTAACCTAAACAAAAAACTAAGCAAGTTTCATGTTTAACGCGTTGCGATCCGAGCACGAGGTAAAAGATACGGGCATTGCAAGAAAATAATACAATCTGCCAATTTATAAATACAGAGAACAAAAAAAAACGCTATTGGGCCGAAAGCTACTGGGCGCTGAACAGAGATGGGCCAAGCCCACTACCGCAACAGAAAAAAAATAAGAAAAAAAGGAAAAGGGGGGCTGCTTACCACTGGCCGAGGCCCAACTCGCAGGCGGGCTGGGGCGCTGGAGCCGGCTGGGCTGGCCGGCCCACACGAGCGGCCACGCACGGGCGAGGTCGGCCCACGGGGTGCAGTGGGAGGCATGGCCGCTCGTTCCCGTGCAGGTCTGTGGCGGCAGGCGGGCTCACCGCGGCGGCCAAGCCGACGGCGGTCCGGTGAGTGGCTGGCGGCGCCAGGGGGCGCGGGGGTGCTGGTGCTGCCGGACCCATTCGACGACGACGGGAGGGGCGGTGGAGCTCCGGTCGCCGGCGCCTTCAGGAGCCAGTGGCCGCGAGCTTGGCTCGGGCAGCTCCATGGCGCGAGCGGCGGCGTGCCGTGCCCTGCGAGGAGGAGAGGGGAGGGATGAGAGGACAGAGGGAGGAGGAGAAGGGAGAGGGGCGCGAGGGGAAAGGGGTGGCCGGCGGCGCGGCTGCCGGAGTTGGAGGCGGAGGCGGCTCCACGGCATGGAGGCGGCGGCTTGGAGAGAGACAAAGGAGAGATGGTGGAGGCCAGGGCGCGATCTAGGCCGTTGGATCGGCGGATCCGACGGTCCAGATCCGCTGGAGGGAAAAATATCATATTTTAGGGTTTTGGACGAAAATGGGGTAATTTTGGGGGAAAGTGGAGGGGGTGGCTGCAATTTTGGCTTAGGGGAAACCCTAAGTGGGGATGGGAGAGTGGTGGTCTTTATATAGCCCAGGTGGCTGGCAGTTTGCAAAAACATCCCCGGTTTTTCTCTCTCACGCGCGGTGCTTACGTTTCTGACCGCCGGGGGTCCGCAGGACCTGCGATTCGGGTAAAACATCGAACTACACGATCAGCGCGTCGAGCCAGCGGCGTTCACCTAGCGCTGGAACCATTCCGAGAAAACTTTCCGGCGCGCTATAAAAATATCCTGTTTAATTATTAAACGGGGTTTTTTCGTTCCGTTGGCTGCGGCTGGTCTCGTGCGTTTTCGCGACGATGATCGGGTGAAACCCGGTGTCGCAAAGGTCGAGTGTCAGGGTGGAAATGGTCGGTCTCCGTACGGTACGAGATAAGAGGGGGAAAAATAATCGCTGATCGATAAATCGGGGATGCAAACACCGCAAAAAATCAGACAATAAAACAATTCACACCGAAAACAAAAATTTTAATTTTTGTGAAATCTGGGATGTTACAATACAACACCACCAACAAGGGATCTCGTCCCGAGATCCAAGACGATCCGGGGGAGAGGAGGGGAGAGAAAAAAGAGACGACGATCTTCAACACCACCAACAAGAGACTCTGCTCCATTTCAACGTCGAACTTCCGTCGAGAAACTTTCCGCAGAGAGACGACATCGTCGGAAAAACGAAACCGTCAGTGACAAGAGGAAGAACGATCACGAAATCCAGATCAAGGGATAGTGATTTTCGACACAAGTCGTAAAACACCGGTAAAAGGAGGGATGGCAATGGATGACCCAGATGATATCCGAAACCGGAGAAGCTAAATGTACTACAGGAATTCCCACCTGAGCTCGGAATCGAGACAATACTTCCCAAGCAAAGCAATGAAACGATTCTGATACTCCACTCACTCGAGATCCTAAAGTTTGAAAGGGGATAAGTCGAGAATAAAACACTTACGGCACTTGTCCTGACTAGAGCAAGGGTAAGAAGTAAAAAGATCCTACTCTCCGATAACTAACTTAGTAACTACAAAATAGTTTTTGTCTAGACTCGACTTCGGCCAGAGAAGGGATCTTACGGTCGGTAAGGCTCTGATACCAAGTTGTAAGGCCCAATATGAGGTACTGTTCCAGATCTAGATGTTTCCATCCAGATCTGGGGACGAAGCACATATCGGTCCCACCACGACATATGACAAAGCCATATGCACCGGATTTCCAACATGATATCACAACATTACAGATACAAGGATACCACATCTCATACAATCGGCATAAAACTGCCTTAAATAAAATACATCAGCGGAAGGTATAAGTCTGAGTACAGACTACAATCAAATGCCTACTGGCAAAGAGAAAAACATCGATCCCCATAACCACACGGGTCCAGGCCCTCCGCCGGGATCCGCCTAACTAGTCGTCGTCGGGCCTCCACATGAAACGTCGATCACCATACCTGTTGTCGATCAAGAAACCTGAAAAGAGTTTGGGGGTAGTATCATGAGTACAGAAGTACTCAACATCCAACTATAGTGGTCAACTGACTCAGAAAGGACTTCATCACTCGTCATTCTAGGACAACTAGTAGTTTACGGTAAGGATGGGGTAAGTGGTGAGATTGCTGCCGCACTAGCATTTATGAAGTGGCTAACGATCTAGAGAGTGAGATAAGAATCCAAGCATTCGCTGAGAAATCGCCTCCAACAAGTCTTGCTATCAGCTACATTACGCAAACATAACACCTATCCTATCCTTGTCCTCCTCTCCGGATCCCGACGAAGAAGAAGCAGTCAAGGCACACACACGTTGATCAAGTTATATTAATATTATCTCAGTTGTTGTCTATGAACAAGGAGTAGGTCTCAAGTCGTCCATAACCGTGGACACGGCTTCTCGAAAAGATTTAACCCTGCAGGGGTGTACCAACTGCCCATTACAAGGCTCCGCACGCACACCCATCTCTCTTAGTTGCTACCCATGATATGCAACCATTTTATGATTTAGTCCCAAGAGATCCGGAACGACAGGTCCCTATAACTAACAACGCACAAATCCGGGTGGCCCCCGGTGAGTCGACATCCAACTCAAAAGCCGGCCGCGCTCCCGAATCGGTCTCTACCGTCTGGACGAGGTCGGGATAACCTACCCTCGCCCAGGAAGGCTCCCTAGCTTCCAGATTTGGACCAACAGGATATACCATCCCACTGGCCCGGTTTGTTTTAAATCCACTGGCTGCAGACCAGTTATGCATGCGGTTTCATATGGTAAATCATCTTGGGCCACCACTAGAAATGTTTGAAGCTAGCTAGGTAAAACAAGGGGACCCCATAGCATCCCACACGCGGTTAGGCACGCTCAGTCTTAAAACCAATACCCGGAACTCGGATCCTAGGTGACTTGAATTGAACAAAGCGTCGGGGCGGGATAGCCTAGACCTTCCATCCTTCGTCGAATATACGCAACATTTACAATAATCATATCATCAACAACAATAATAATAATGTGATATCCCAAACCAAGGATTAACAAGGTAACATCGTAGCATCCTAAGCATGCATACTAAGAAGGAGCTGAGCAACGAGCAATAGTAACATAGCAGTACATGGTTTACTAGGAGGGGACATGGATGTATCAGTTTGAAAGAGGCTGTAAACATGTGGTAGGATCAAACATCGGACCTAACCTAGACTAGCATGCAAACCGCTAGTTGAAATAGAATGGATCATAAGTAATGTATAGTCCTTGCCTGTTGATAAGTCGGGTTCCGATGGTGTAGCCGATCGCAAGCTCGCATCGTCTCCGAAAGAATCCGCGGGAGCACACAAGAAGTAAACACTAGAAAGCAATCAACAAGCAAGCATCTATTACTACGAAGCAAACACGAGCAAGCATCAACAAGAAGGCAACACGAGACATTGCACCTACCGTCGAGAGCGGTTACTAACAGGTTAAGTGGAGTACTCGTCACACACGACGATACCGCACATTTATATTGGTTCGAGTTGTTTAGTTACAGAAGATGAGCAAAGGTTGTTAACATGGAATCTCACTCAAGCATGGCATGTCAGACAAACATGACAAGAGGTGAAGCATAAGATAAACTATCTATGCTAGTCAATTTAAGTGGGGTGAAATCCTAGACATGGCAAACTATTACGGACCCCACGATAATTATGGAATTTGGTATTGTTCTGCCCCTAAACATATTTTATTATTTTTATTAGCAAGCAAAAACAACATAAACACAATCTACATGCAATTCTATTCAAGTTACATATAAGAAACATTTTAAACGGAGCAACGGTTATAAAGTTATTAAAGAAACAATTTACGGTGGCATGCGATGTAATTAGCAGTGAAACAACATGTAAACAAGCTCAAACATGGAAAAGGAGCACATTTTATTAATCTACACAAAAAACTAAGCAAGTTTCATGTTTAACGCGTTGCGATCCGAGCTACGAGGTAAAAGATACAGGCATCGCAAGAAAATAATACAATCTACCAATTTATAAATACAGAGAACAAAAAAAACGCTATTGGGCCGAAAGCTACTGCGCGTTAAACAGCCCACTACCGCAACATAAAAAAAATAAGAAAAAAAGGAAAAAGGGGGGCTGCTTACCACTGGGCCGAGGCCCAACTCGCGGGCGGGCTGGGGCGGTGGAGAAGGCTGGGCTGGCCGGCCCACACGAGCATGACGTGCCCTGTGAGGAGGAGAGGGGAGGGATGAGAGGACAGAGGGAGGAGGAGAAGGGAGAGGGGCGCGAGGGGAAAGGGGTGGCCGGCGGCGCGACTGCCGGAGTTGGAGGCGGCGGCGGCTCCACGACATGGAGGCGGCGGCTTGGAGAGAGACATAGGAGAGATGGTGGAGTCCAGGGCGCGATCTGGGCCGTTGGATCGGCCGATCCGACGGTCCAGATCCGCTGGAGGGAAAAAATATCATATTTTAGGGTTTTGGACGAAAATGGGGTAATTTTGGGGCAAAGTGGAGGGGGTGGCTGCAATTTTGGCTTAGGCGAAACCCTAAGTGGGGGTGGGAGAGTGGTGGTCTTTATATAGCCCAGGTGGCTGGCAGTTTGCAAAAACATCCCCGGTTTTTTCTCTCACGCGCGGTGCTTACGTTTTTGACCGCCGGGGGTCCGCAGGACCTCCGATTCGGGTAAAACTTCGAATTGCACGATCAGCGCGTCGAGCCAGCAGGGTTCACCTAGCGCTGGAACCGTTCCGAGAACACTTTCCGGCGCGCTATAAAAATATCCCGTTTAATTATTAAACGGGTTTTTTTTCGTTCCGTTGGCTGCGGCTGGTCTCGTGCGTTTTTGCGACGGTGATCGTGTGAAATCCGGTGTCGCAAAGGTCGAGTGTCAGGGTGGCAATGGTCGGTCTCCGTCCGGTATGAGATAAGAGGGGAAAAATAATCGTCGATCGATAAATCGGGGATGCAAACACCGCAAACAAATCAGACAATCAAACAATTCACACCGAAAACAAAATTTTAATTTTTGTGAAATCTGGGCTGTTACAGGCATCCCATCGTTAATTGCAAACTGCTGTTAACTGGTGCTGAAAACTGTTGCTTGTATGAAACTTCGGGTGACGGGTGCGTTGCAACCGTTCATCGGAATTGAGTGATTCTTGTTGCATACTGTTAAGCATCATGTGTACTTCAATCCTATGCAATCACTTGTCATGTTTGCCTGCTGTACCTATATTATTTATTGCTATAAAGTGGTGACCTGTTAACTTTGTGCTGCTATTTATGTTTTGTTGCAACTTTGCTGCCTTGTATCTTTTTAACCATGCATCCCATTGAGCATTGTAATATGTCATTTTGATCTATGCCATGTCTACTTCAATTATATGTATTGCATTGTCATGTTTACATTCCTGGTCATAGTTATATTTCAGCTCCAAGTTGCTATCCCGCTGTTTTTGACAGCCACCTCTGTTTTTCTCTATGTTTGTAACTTTCTAATGCCATGTTGCACGCTTAATATCTTTTGATCAATGATGCATATGACCTTGATTCTTGTTTGTACCTGATCACCATCATATCTACTTCACGCCCACATATTGCTATGTCATGTTGCTGCATTTTTGCATATAGCTTTACCCCTGTTTATACAACATGAAAATAACAGTTTCTGCCATGTTTTCCTGATTTTCACTGAGTCCTTGACCACTAATGTTTTATAGATTTTTTTGTTGCTTATAACTAGTGAACCATGATTCCTATTTGCATAATTCCTTTTGCCATGCCTTACCTGCCATGTCTACTTTAGTTGCATTTCATTTTTGTGCATGTTTACAAACTTTTGCTTGTTTATTTGTTGCTCTAAAGTGTGCTTCCTGATGTTGGCAGATTGTGCCCGTAACTTGTTTTGTTTGTATCTTTTTAACCGTAACTCCATTTGGGGTGTTCTTTATATGTAACTTGATTAGAATTTCGTGTACTTTGTGTTCATGATATTTTTTCTGTTGTTAACCAACCTCAAATATGGTTTAGGACAGAACATTACCAAATTCTTTAATCGTCATGTGGCCCATAGTGTTATGCCATGTTTAGGTTGTGCCTCACTTAAATTGACTAGCGTATATAGTTTACCTTGTGCTTCACCTCTTGTCATGTTTGTGTGATATGCCATGCTTGAGTGAGATGCCATGTTAACAACATTTGCTCATCTGGTGTAGCTAAACAACTTGAACCCTTGTAAACGTGCGATATCGTCGTGTGTGACGAATACTCCACTTAACCCGTTAGTAACCGCTCTCGACGATAGATGCAATACCGTAGTGCGTTGTCTCGTGTTGTCTTCTTGTTGATGCTTGCTTGTTATTGCTTTGTAGTGATAGATTCTTGCTCGTCGATTGCTTTTTCCAGTGTTTCCTTCTTGTGTGCTTCCGGGGTTACCTTCGGAGACGATACGAGCTTGCGATCAACTACACCTTCGGAACCCGACTTATCAACAGGAAAGGACTATACGTTACTTATGATCCATTCTATTATAACCAGCGGTTTGCATGCTAGTCTAGGATATGTTCGATGTTTGATACTACCACATGTTTACAACCTCTTTCAAACCAATACAGCCATGTCTCCTCCCAGCAAACCTTGTAATTCTATGTTACTATTGCTCGTTGCTCAGCCCCTTCTTGGGATGCATGCTTAGAATGCTAAGATGTTACCATGTTACTCCTTGGATTGGGCTATCACATTATTATATTGTTGTGGATGATATGATTATTATAATGTTGACTATATTCGACGAAGGATGGAAGGTCTAGGCTATCCCGCCCCGACGCTTTGTTCCATTCGAGTCACCTAGGACACGAGTTCCGGGTATTGTGTCTCTTGACGAGCGTGCCTAACCGCGTGTGGGATACTATGGGGTCCCCTTTTCTTACCTACCTAGATTCAAACATTTCTAGTGGTGGCCCGAGCTGATTGACCATTTGAAACCCTGTGTGTGTGCTTGGTTGGATCCCCTCGCAGTTTTTAAACAACCCGGGCCAGCGGAGACATGGTTTCTTTTTTGGGCCACACTGGTGAGCTAGGGAAGTCCCCTGTTGTTCAGGTGAGGCTAACCCCGACCTTAGCTATACGGAAGAGTCCGATCCGAGGGCGCGGCCGGCTCTTGGGTTGGGTGTCGACTCCTCGGGGGCCACCCGGATTATAATCTGGAGGATGGTTTGGCCTCCGGAGAGGGGAGATCGTCGCCATCGTCATCACCATCACCAATCCATCATCCCTCCATGACTTCTCTTCACATGTGTGAGTAATTCACTGCTGTAGGCAAAGGAGATGGTAGGGATTGGATGAGTTTGATCATTTAATAGTTCGTCAGATTGTTGGGGGCATGTTGCCTATCATCTACTTTGGTGTTTATCATCTTTGCTCCAACTTGTTTCTCTTAATGCTTGTCACTTTGGGCCCGAGTGCCATGTTTTCAGATCTGAACCACTTATGTTTTCATGAGTATATTTATGTTTGAGATCCTATCTATGAGTTGTATGCACCTATTATAGTTCGGAACCGGCGATCCCAAAGGTGACAGCTTGGGACACCAAAGGGGATGGTCCATAATTTCAGGATTTCATGTATCCATTGAGTTTATTGCTTTGTTCCGGTGGTCTTTGACAGGAGCCCCTTAATCTCCATAAGTTCTCTTTGGCCCCGTTCGAAGCGGGATGGCAGGACATGAGATGTTGTGCAAGTTCTTATTGCAAGAACGCACAACTACCTACGGGATACATGCCTAATGTTTGATATTTTCCTAGATGATCATTGCTTTTCTGTGTGCCTTGCCCAGTGTTAGAATTTATTACATGTTCACTCTCATTCATGCAGCGCCCAATCATCCATCTCCCTGGCCTACAATGTTTTAATACTGCTGGTCACTACTAGTTTATTTCCGCTGTTTTACTTTTGCTGTTATCACTATCAGTATCATACCACAGTTGCTATTAATATTTTGTTGCAAGCAAGTATATTTCAGGTGCGGTTGAATTGACAAATCAACTGTCAAAGCTTATAACTACTCTTTGGCTGCCCTTGTGTCGAATCAATAAATTGGGTTAACTTACCCGCGAGAACACTATAAACGATCCCCTAGAGTTGAGGGTCATCAATCATCAATACCATTGAGTGTCGTCGTGCTAACCGCTCATTGATCATTTCGTGCAACATAATTCTCGCGCTGCATCCCATAACCCTTCTCCCGCGTCAACCTCGGCCAACCCGCCTGATGGTTCTTCGCCAGCTCATCCTTGAGGTCTCCACTCCGATAAGTTGTGTCTTCTATTTTGCTTTATAAATTCTTAGTTAGCTTAAAATGCATATTTAGTTTCTAAAATGTTATAAAATCCTTAAATATAGCTAAGTTAGCTCAAAAATAGCATAATGAGCTTGATTTTCTCACAAAATGGTGAAGTTAGCTTAATTTGCTCACAAAATGCTAAAGTTAGATTAATTGGCCGAAAAATGCTAAAGTTACCTTAATTTCCTAAAATATCGTAAAGTTAGCTTAATATGATCAAAATTGCTAAAGTTAGCGCAAATTGCCCACAAAATGCTAAAGATAGCTTATTTGGCTCAAAAATTTCTAGGGCTAGCTTAAATTGGCTCAACAAATGCTAAAGTTTGCTTAGTTGCTAAAGAATGCTTAAGTTAGCTTAATTTCCTCAAAATATGCTAAATCTAGCTTAATTTGATCACAATTGCTTATGTTAGCTTTGTTTGCTCAAAAGAAAATGAAGAAAACAGAAGAAGAAGAAGGAGAGGATCTTTTCTTCTTCTACTTCTCCTTCTCCTCCTTCTTCTTCTTCTTCTTCTTCTTCTTCTCCTTCTTCTTCTTCTCTTCTCATTCTTCTTCTTCTTCTTCTACTTATTCTTATAACTTTCTTAGCTTAATTTTGCAGATTTTCTTCAAGGGAGTCATGCTATGATGGAGTGATGCATTTGGACACTTGTAGCTTTGTTCCTGGTTTACTATGTACTATGTATATACTTGTGTTTGGAGAACATGTGTTTGATCACTTGTGTGTTTGAGACTATGAGAGTATGGGATTGATGAACATTTATGCATAGTTTTGGTTGATCAACATGTGTGGGTCCCTATACTGCTGTTGGAGAACATGTGTATGTTTGTATATATTGCTATTTTTTAAAATACATGGATTTGAAAGAAAAATAGGCAAAAAAGAGAAAATCCATCCGCTTTGCCATCTTCTTGCAGTCGGCAAAGGAGACACGTGGCGCCCAGCTGTACAATCTGGCAGCAGTTGAGTGACCATTTGGTCACTATGCCGTCTGCTGACGGACATGCGAACGGCAAAATACTTGTTTACACCATTTGGTCACTATGCCACCTGCACCGCACCACCCGGCAGGCGGGTGGCATAGTTACCAAATGCCAGCAGACGGCAAAACACGTCGATAATGACTTGAAGGAGTTCGATTGTATAGGGTTCACCGTCAGGTGTGACTTGTCGTCTGCTGCCTCAAAAGAGGACGGCAAAATGTCGTCCGTCGATAATGTGCAGACGGCAAAGCACCTCTTTGCCGTAGAAATAGCTGACGAGTGCTTTGCCATCTGTCGGCAGACGGCAAAGTGCTTTGCCGTCCGCCATACCTATGTTTGCCGTCCACAGACGGAGAATGGCCGAATTCTAGTAGTGAATTACCGTGTATGAATACAAATGGATGTGTGTGGCATTGTATTCAATCTACCGGTAGGTCTTAAGAAACGCGTTGATCCAATTCAGGTTCCTAATAGGCTTGACACAACTCCAAAATTAAATCTCTGTCATCTTCAATAATTAGCATGTGTAGAATTGCACATGCAGTCGTGATATTTGAGATGGATTTCGTATATAAAAAATGAGCACAACCTTGAACAATGGCGGATAGAGCTTGCAACACACCAAATGCCCTCTCAATATCCTTTCGGCATGCTTTTTTTGCTTTGGCATAAACGGGCTGCTTATTGCCTTGTCTAAGTTGGATTAATTTATCAAATATTTACCACGAATGATAGATAACATCATAATATCCCCATCATCGAAGATTAAATACTCTATGTTAGAATCATCCGATTCCGATAACAAGGACGAACTCCAATTGGTTTCCATCTAAAAAATCTGCAACTTAATCCTCTACGGTGGGTAGAAATCAAATCGGGCGGCTACTACTACAAAAGGATGAAAAACTACCTCAACTGATAGGAGAAAATTTTGCGGTTCTTCTTCCCCTCATCGGTAGGAGTAAATCCCGCGTCTCATTCTTTCCCATGGTTGGCTAGTCAAAAATCATCACCGATAGCGGCTATGAGGGATACAACTACAAGTAGGAGCAGTAGCATACTCACCGCTGATACGTCCTAAACGTATCAATAATTTTTGCTTGTGCCATGCTTGTTTTGGTGACTTTGCTATATGTTTTGATGCACTTTCATATATTTATATAACATATTTTGGAACTAACCTATTAATGGTTGTAAGAGTGCACAAGTTCTTGTTTTTTAACTTTATGTGTAAGATTTACTTGGATAAAGGAAAAATCAGAAGGAGCCTTGTTGGATTTGGACTCTGATACGTCCCAAACGTATCTATAATTTCTTCTTGCTCCATGCATGTTTTGTGTGATATTGCTATGATCTAGATACACTTTCATACACTTTCGATCATATTTGGACTAACTTATTAACTCAGTGCACCCCAGTGCCAGTTCCTATTTTCTGCTGTTTTTCTATTTCAGGTTTCCCCCATATTAAAAGTGGTCCAAAAATTCGGGAAAAATCAGATAAAAATTCAGCGTTCCGGAAGCTTCCGGATTCACCGAAGAAGGGCCAGAGTGGCCCCACCTGGTGCCGAGGCGGCCAGGTGGAGCGACCTAGAGTGGGGCCGCGCCGGGTGGCCGCGTGGACTCCTGGTGGCCCCCCGGTGCCCCCCTTTGCTCCTATTTATTCTCCTGTCACGAAAACCCTGATTCCAGACCCTTTTCTCCAGAAGCTATTCCTATCTCCGCTGCCCTCTCCAACAAGCTTCGGGGGACCAGAATTCCTGTGTCGGCACCCTGTCGGGACGGGTAAGTGCCCCCGGATTCATCCCCATCGATGTTGCTTCCTCCCTCCATGATGCGGGAGTAGTCCCTCCTCGGGGATGAGGTTTCTACCAATAGCTATGTGGTCAATTCTCTCTCCCATGATGTGATCTTTGTTTTGATCATAGGCTATGTTAATCTAGGGTGATCCCATAATATTTACCCTTAATCTATGTATTGGATTGATGTACTCACTTGATCTTATCTAGTATAATCCCCGAGACCATGGTGACAGCAGTCTATTCGACATGGGTTAGAAGAATATTTTCATGAGTGATTTCCTCTTTTGTGTGTTGATTGAAGATTGAGAGTCTCTTGGTGCTTGTCTTTGACTATCCTTTAGATATGTTGTGGTGATTGTGGTACTCTCTTTGTATGGCCGCGGTGACATTGGGAAATCCATATATGAGAACTACGAACTCTAAGGTGTGCTTTTGTAGCCTTACACAATTCTCTTCCTCTCTTGACCACAAAGGAATGACCTCCGAGTACGTCTCCATTGCATGTTTTATGGGAAATATCATGTGATTAGACTATGTTAAGGTTGTTGGGAGTTGCCACTAGTGAAATTATGAAGCCTAGGCCTTGTTTCCACCATTGTTACACCGTTTGTGCTAACTTTTGTCACATGTTTGATTGCTGCACTTTTTATTACAGATTTATATTACCTTGCTTTGCCACACCTATCACCCATATTTTATCATCTCTTCGCCGAACTAGTGCACATATACAACTCCTAGTTGTATTAGGTGTGTTGGGGACACAAGAGACTTCTCGTATCTTAATTGCAGGGTTTCTTGAGAGAGACCATCTTCAACCTCTACTTCCCTGAGTTCGATAAACTTTAGGTCATCCACTTGAGGGAAATTGCTGCTATCCTACAAACCTCTGCGCTTGGAGGCCCAACATAGTCTACAAGAATAGAAGCGTGCGTAGAGATCAAGCTATTTTTGGCGCCGTTGCCTGGGAGGTAAGGTTTGAAGGTATATCTTTAGATCTTGCAATTAAATCTTTTCGTTTCTTGTTTTTATTTTTCACTAGTTATGTTTATGGAAAACTGCACTCTTAGTTCGCTGCTTGGGGAAGGCCGCTTTACCACACCCTTGGTAGAGAAGTCTCCTCCACCTACTTAATGTATCCCGTTCAAAATACCACTTGGGATAATTGAAATAATTAGGAATCATTGTTATGCAGGGGATGGAACAGTCCATCCTAGTACTCATTTTTTGAAACTTACATAACTTTGTGAGTTTTTAAGATTTCAGGTTTGACAAGAGATGGAGTCATGAGGAAATTACTTGTCTTGTCACTAAAATGAAAAACATTGGAATGGTATAGGCTACTAGACGATTCTCACCTACGATATTGGGAAGAGATCCAGTCTCTCTTCTACTCCAAGTTTTACCCTCTTCATGAAGTTCATGAGAATAGGAATTATGTTTATAATTTCTATCCTCATGACTGAGAGAGAATATCTCAAGCTTGGGGGAGACTGAAAACTTTAATGCTAAATTGTCCTAACCATGGGCTCCCCAAAGATATAATTATTACTAATTTTTATGCAAGGCTCTCTCGACAGGATAAAGACTTGCTCGATGCTTCCTCTACGGGTTCTTTCACAAACGAAAAGATTGATGCTGAATGGGGAATCCTTGAAAGAATTCAACGCAATACTGAAGATTGGGAGATCGACAAAGGTAAAGAGTCAGGTATAAATTATGAGTATGATTTCATTAAATCCTTTGTTGAAACTGCAAGTTTTAATAAGTTTAGTGCTAAGTTTGGGCTTGATTCTCAACTCCTTGTTAGTTTCCTTAAATCTTTTGCTTCACATCTTAATATGCCTAAGGAGAATTGGATCAAGCATCATGAACCTTTTAAAGAGATTTGCAAAGAAAATGAAATTGTTAATGATAATTGCAACATGCATGATCCAATTCCTGAAAATGAAGTTTTATATAAGCATGTTAATTTTTGTGGAGTGGATAGACCTTGTCAAAGGCCTATGATTGAAGAAGAGAAGTATTGTAAGCAACATAAGAATGAAAGAACAATCACTTGGGTCAAAGATTTAAATGAAATTGCTAGAGAATTGTGTGAACTTTATCCTTTTACTTGTGAACTTTGCTGTATAGAGGGTCACTTCAATTTGCAATGCATGAACTTTCAAAACATAACTGTTAACCAGTTGTGTGATAACATGATCACTTCTGATCTTTATGATGAACTTATGTTATTTTTTATGTGTGAAGAGTTATCATAAAAGACTTCTTAGCTAGATGTTAACGCCTTAGGAATTAGTAACACTTTGCAAAATTGCCATGTCTATTGTGTTGTTAATTCCCATGAAAATGATTACATAAGTAAGATTAGAAAGGAGGGAACTTTACCAAAGTATAAAAATATCTCTTATATTTATACTAATAAAAAGTAGAGTTTCTCCCAAGTTTCCCCTATTGTTTCTAATGATAAACCAGGATATGTGGAGAAACTTCATCTCCAACCACTCCCTCCTAAGGTGAAGAAGAAGAAAAAGAATAGGAGGAGAAAGAGGAGCAAGAAGGAAGAAGAATGGGTATCAACCTGGCCTGAGCATATTCCTCGGATCAATTTTTATCCTAACGGACAGAAATTTTTGGAGGATGGTGAGATTTATTGCATTCATTATTATCCTGATGTTAGTCCGTAGGCACTATTGAAGATGATTTTGATCATGATATGCATGTTAATTTTTGTGATTGGGAAAATGATGATAATCCTACTTATGATCTTGAAAATCTTTTTGGTACCAACTCTGAGAATGATGATATGGAAATGTCTAATCTTGGGGATGATAAGATTGCTAGTCCTTTACCCATTAGTGATGTGGTAATTGATAATTATTTTGCTAGAAAGAATAAAGACAACATGTTTAAAAATATAGTTGCTAGCAATGATAATGCTCTTCTCTACTATGATGATGTTATAACTCCTATCTATAGTGATTGTAAAGGTACCTATAACATAAGGATAAATTATCCTTATGAAACTTGTCGTAATCATGGTGGGAATTACTCCCTTGCTGAACACCATCTTTCTAATACAAAATTAATCTATAGTGTTCAAGTTGATTATGATAGTCCTACTCCCACTATTACCGATGAGAAAGATTATGCTTATGTGGAGAGTAAGAGTACCCTTTTGCATGTGGATCGTGGTAACAATGCTTTATGTGATACTTATATTGTTGAGTTTATTCATGATCCCACTGAAAATTATTATGATAAGGGAACATATGCTTATAGATATTTTAATAATATAATGTTCCCTCTCTTTATGTTGAAGGTTTTGAAGTTGCACTTGTTTTGCCTTCCTATGCTTATTTCTTTGTGCTTCAATGAATTATCCTATTGCAATATTCCTATGCATAGGAAGCATGTTAGACTTAAATGTGTTTGGTATTTTCTTCTTGATGCCCTCTTTTGTTCTTCAACTCTTATTCCTATGAGAGCATCTTTAAAATCTCAAGCCCATCTTTATGGCTATAAAGGAAGAGCTCTAGGGAGACAACCCTTGTTATCTTTACTTTGAGTTTTTACTTTCATTTTTATTGGTCTTGATGATTGTTACTACTGTAGCAACATCATTGTATCTTTATTTTCAAGCTTTGTGCCAAGTTATAGCCTCTTATGACAAGGGAAGCAAAAGTTGTGACACGCTGTCCAGAAAATGGATTATGTCTTCTTGACGGAAAAACGGAACAAATCACTAGTTCATCTTTTTGAGCTGAATTTTTTACACACCATGCTCTATACAATTGTGAAACTTTCGTATGTTCTGCGTTTTTTGATTTGAGCTGCAGAAGTGCCCCGAACAAATTCTCTACTACCTGTTGTTCTGTTTTTCACAGATTTTGCCATGTTTTGCCTTTCCTTACTTTTGCAAACCTTAAGCTTTATTTTTCTTTGAAAAACCTTTTGGCAATCTTGAGAAACAGTAGATCTTCAAGAATTTCTTTATATCAAGTGGGGAAAAATTATTTTATTAAGGGTACTAACCTCTCTAATCAGCTTATGATGAGTTATGTATGAAGGGAGTTTTCAAGTGTGCGAGGGAAGATGACGAAAGAAGATCCGGGAGTGTCAAGCGCTCAAGCTTGGGGATGCTCACATGCATCCCCAATAAATATTCAAGGAGACACAAGCGTCTGAGCTTGGGGATTCCCCCGTTGATGGTACGAATTAACGCCCCCTCGTTGGTTACCCAAAGTGGAAGATTGAGATGTAGATAGCGGCAATTTCCCTTAGAAAAGATGCTAAGGTTGAGGATCGACCAGTATGACTCCAACAAATACAAGAAGGTGGTGAAGTGAACAATGGAGCCGTTCACAACTCAGGGTTTGTTACTTCACCTGGACCTGCACACACAGCAAATAACTTTTCTTCCCAACGAGTACAGAGGAGTTGTCAATTCCTCCGGCCTTGCTGTTTACAAAGGATAAAACGCACGGGATAATAATGATAGTGATAGCTACGGAAAAGTAAATATTGAAAGTAAATTGATAGTGTAAAAAGTGTTGGAAGTATGGACCGGGGTCCTATGATGTTCACTAGTGACGTCTCTCTCCCAAAAGACGATAAAATAGCCATGCGAGGTAAACAAATTACAGTTGGGAAATTGACAGGATTATGTGCGCAAACCAATGCTAATTATGCTATAAAGAAAGGAAGAGGCTCAAAAGCATGAGCGGTACGCGAAGACAAGTAGACCGAAATCCATCTGCATCTACCTACTAATCATCCACCTTGAGATATCTATCCATAACATCTCACTGGTATTAAGTTGCGAATCCCACCCAAAGTGTAAACTCAAAGAAACAAACAACTGCATTAAAGAACTTTGCGTAAAGTAAACAATCCTTGCACCCGCAAGTACAAGCACCGTTGTTTTCCCCCTTGTGGCAACAACACATCCCCTAGACTCATGTTTCTGTCACTCAAGCGAGTCATCGGGGGGCATGAACCCACAATCATGCATAATGCTCCCTCTTGGAGTCACAATCTACTACTTGGCCAAAGCAATAAACAACAACGGAGAACATGCAAGAATTACTCAAGAACATAAATATAATAGAGGAGAATCAAATATATTACTAAAACACAATCTGAACATAATCTCATAATCCATCGGATCCCAGCAAACTCAGCATAGCAACAACATAAATATTACATAAGTGCCTCGATCATGTAGGGCAGCTCACGAGGTCTAATCCATGAAGAACAAAGAGGGGAGGAGAACATCACATAGCTATTGATCATAGACCCATGGCCCAAGGTGGACTACTCACGGTTCATACGGGAAGCGTCCATGGTGGTGGAGAAGCTCCCAGAGGTGGTTCCTCCCTCCGGCAAGGTGCCGGGAAGAGGTCTTCTGGTGCTCCCGATCTTGGAAGCGCGGCGGTGGCGAAACAGAGGAGAGATCGCGAAAAAGGGTTCCCGTCACGGGGGTTTCTCGTCACGAGGAATATATAGGCAAAGGGGCAGCTAGGGGGTCCACCTTGGGTCCAGGCGGCCCCCTTGCACGACCCCACCCTGGGGCGCGACGGGAGGGCGCCTGGACCCCTGGTGGGTCCCCTCTGGCCCCCCTCGGTGATTCTCGAAGCTTGCTGTAAGCTTATTTTTTATTGGATTTTCCCGAATATTTGGAGCACTTTTTATATGGGGGAAACCTGAAATAGAAAAACAGCAGAAAACAGGAACTGACACTGGGGTGCACTGAGTTAATAGGTCAGTCCAAATATGATCAAAAGTGTATGGAAGTTCATCAATATCATAGAAATATCACACAAAAGAGGCATGGAGCAAGAAGAAATTATAGATACGTTTTGGACGTATCAACATCCCCAAGCTTAATTCCTGCTCGTCCTCGAGTACGTAAATGATAAAAGCATAATTTCTGTGGTGACATGCTAACAACCATATAAGAACTTTGAAGTAAAGCAATCAAGGCATGTAATTCAATTCAAGTCATAACAGGCAAGAGTCTATATTTAGCATTGAAACAAGCAACATAAGAACATAAAGGTGCAGGAGCTCTCGCTGTCTGTGACTCGAATGTCTCCAAATGGTGTTTGCGTGCAAGAAAGGGGATAGGGATATACGAGACAAAGTATTTTTGTGTTGCGAACTTAATCTACTAAAGTTTCACACTTGGTCTTCTTTGGAATCTTATCTTGACTCATCCCCAGACCACTAGCCAGGTACAAGTCAAAATGACCCACTCCCTTTTGACATTTTGAGCACTCATGCAATGGATGAGCGTAAGCAAGAAAGTTGACACTTAGGATGGCGAAGAGAGAATATGGTGTAGGAGGAAGAAAAAAAGGTGTGAAAGGCTCACATCAATGAGGACAATCATAGGCGAGAGAAAGCCAAATGATAGATATGATGTGAGGAGTAGGGATTGCCATGCAACGGATGCACATATGAGCTAAGGTAAGCTCTCCAATGGAACTAGTGGGGGGTGCAACCAACTTGCTTGCTCAATAAGACCTAGAGCTCATTTGAGGAGGCTCATGATTGGAATATACAAGCCAAGTTCTAAAGTGTGAAGGTCCCCACATAGCTATATGCATGAATGATAATCTCTATGGAGTACAAGATAGAGGATGAAGTACTAGTGGGGATCTCTCAAAAGGAATAGTAGTGTGCCCCCTTCTCTCTTTTTATTTATTTTTCTCTTTTTTCTATTTTTTTGTATTTTTTTGGTGGCCTCAATGGCTCTTTCTATTTCTCTCATTTGTCCTCTTTGGGATATTTTAATTTATCCTCTTCGGGATCTTTTAATTTGTCCACTTTGGGATCTTTTCCTCGCATTAGGGGCAACACTCTATATATTACAAAAAGTATAGAAGGTCTTTCACACTTTACAAGGTACTCAAATCATAAAGAAGATGTAACTATCATGATGTATGCAAATGTAGGCCTCTTCCAGTGTAGCAGGATATGCAATGATACTAGCGTGTCATGTAGCAATGATTAGGGCAAGGCCCAACTAGCATGCGGCTCATCGATCAAGCAAGTAGCATGTATGACATGAAGATAGTGTCATGAGAAGATGGAAGTTGCATGGCAATGTATCTCGGAAATGCTATGGAAATGCCTTGATATGTAGGTATGGTGGCTGTTTTGAGGAAGGATATAAGGAGGTTTATGATGATAGAGCATATCATGCCAAGGGTTTGGATGTACCGGCGAAGGTGGACGCCAACTCTCAGAGTGAGAAGAAAGCAATGCACGGCACAGGAGAGGCTAGAAAAATATGGGAAGGTGGAAGTGTCAACTTTCGAATACTCACATTAGTCCGAAGAACTCATGCACTTATTATCGGTAACTCTCAATCTGATAAGGAGGTTTCACAAAGAGACAAGTACCCCGAGGAGGAGTGTATGGGGGTTTGGTTATCCTTGCGCATCCTCGACTCATGGTACGTGAGTGTACTCTTTTATTCGGCCCCTCAGAAGAGTAGTGATCCATCTTGTAGCTAAAGTTCTCAACTAATTTTTGTAAGCTTTGGAAATAAACACGGATTGCGCAAAATACGACATCTATCACTAATAGGCTAAAGCTCTTGACACCAAAAGTCCAAATATTACTGAAAACAATACCTCAAAACTATTGCAAGTTACTACTACAAAAGAATAGCAACCTCAATTACCTACTTCAAGTCAAGACACAAAACTCAGTGCAACAGGCAAACTCTCTAAACAAGATAAACATGAAAACTCAAGAGAGTTCCAGAAATAAACTAAACAAAAGCTCTTTAAAAATATAAGCATGAAAACTAAGAGCTAAACATGATAGTAGCTATGAAAAAGATAAAGAACACACACAGCAAAGATAAGAATGAAAAATCCTATGTTGTGTTCTAGATTTTGAAAGTGGAGCGTGTTTCTCTCACACACAAAGAAAGATGGGTTCTAACTTTTTATGAACAGCAAGCAAAGCTAAAGAAAACTAAAAATAAAACCTAAGAGCGAGACGCTCCAAGCATAGCACAAAACGCATGAAGTGATAAAAATATAGTGAGACGAGAGACGAACTGATAATTGTTGATGAAGAAGGGGATGCACGGGGGAATCCCCAAGCTTAGACGCTTAAGTATCCTTGAATATTTCTTGGGGGTGCATGGGGACATCCCCAAGCTTGGACTCTTGACACTCCTGAATCTTCTTTCATCATCTTCCCTCGCACACTTGAAAACTCCCTTCATACATAACTCATCATAATCTGATTAGCGAGGTTAGTACCCATAATAAAATAAAAAAAATTCTCTACTGGAAATAAGTATAATCTTGAAGAGATACTGTTTCTCAAGATTTCCAAAAAAAATTTGCAAAGAAAAAGCAAGCTTAAGGTTTGCAAAACGAAGGAAAGGCAAAACAGGACAGAATCTATGAAAAACAGACCAGCAGGTAGAAAATAATTTTTTAGGTATACTTCTGCAACTCAAATAAAAAAAATCAGAACATACGAAAGTTCCGTATTTATATAGATCACTCTGTGTAAAAAATTCAGCCTAAAAAGATGAACTGAGATTTTTCTCTGATTTTTCTAGTCACAAGGACAGAATCTGTTTTGTGGACAGCATGTCACAACTTTCACTTCCCTTGTCATATGAGGCTATAAATGGCACAAAGCTTGAAAAGTAAAGATACAATGATGTTTCTACAGTAGTAACAATCATCAAGACCACTAGAAACAGAAGAAAAACAAAAAGGAAATCCTAAATTTGTTGCGGGCTGCCTCCCGAAAGCGCTTTCTTTTATGCCTTTAAGCTAGGCATAAAGATTATAGAAGATGCTCTCATAAGAATAAGAATTTGGAGAAAAAGAGAGCATAAAGAAGCAAACATGAGACACATTTAAGCCTAACCCACTTCCTATGATTAGGCATATTATAAGAAAATAAATCAAAGAAGCAAAAAGAAACCAACATAGGAAGGTGGAACAAGAACATCTTCCAAACTCTCAACATAAAGAGAGAAGTTTTAGTAATATGGAAGTTTCTACAACCAAACTTCCCTCTCTCAAAATAATTTTCAGTAGTATCATGAAAAACATCAAGAATATAACTATCACATAGATCTGATGTTCATGACCTACAAGCACACGTGTATAGTTTTCAACACGGTCTTTAGGAACATAAGATAAATGTAACCCATCACATTGAGCCTTAATAAGAGCATAATTCTCCGGAATATGATTTGGAGATTTCAAAAGGATAATAGGAAAATTAAGTGTGGGTGCAATAGCAAAAATTTCATGCTTAACATGAGGAACTATAGAAAGTTCATCTCCGTAAGCATCATCCATAGTGGCATCACGACCATAAGCATAGAAGGCATCAACTTCATCAAAAAGGGATATTTCAAAAGAATCCATAGGATCATAACACTCATATAAGGTAATATTCAAAGAGTTACTCTCATTAGAAGGTAGACATGGATGGCTCCATTCTTCCTCCTTTTGTTTGTCACTCTCCTCCTCTTTTTCATCCAAGGAGCTTTCAGGTTCAGCAATTTCTTCTTCCATAGAGTCCTGCAAAACATTAGTCTCTTCCTTTGGGGGAGAGATTCTCTCAAGATGATCAGTAATATAATAATTTGCATCGTAATTTTCCAAACAATATTTAAGTACAGCAAGACTCTCAGATTTGTAAGGGGCATCATCAATATTTTTAAGAAGAGAAGTAATTTCATAGGCACCCTTATAAGCAACAAATTCTTCTATTTGCTCTACATCATCAAAATCATAATTTCTCTTAGCATAAGAAGATAAGGTTTCATCATCATTGTACTCACATTGGAAAGCAAGGTTTTTGTGCCTCATAAAGCAACAAGATTCATCCCTGCAGAAAGATATATTATATATTGAGCACCATTCTCTAGCATACTCATACAACCGGTGTATTTGTTTCCATAAGTGTATCCCCTTTTGAGACAAGCGGTGTTCCTTGTACCAGTTTTGTTGATCCTTGGTGAATCCTCCATGCCAATAAGATCTGGTTTCAAAGAAATCAGACATTGATTGGCAAGTAAGGAACTAGACATACTATTTTTTTTGGATTTTTTATAAAGGACACGAAGACAAAAACTGAAAGATAAACTAACAAGACTAAAAATAAAAGATAAAAGATAGTGTGCAACTCCCCTATCTTGAAGAGTGGAGTCCCCGGCAACGGCGCAAGAAATTGCTTTTGATGGTACGAATTAAAGCCCCCTCGTTGGTTACCCAAAGTGGAAGGTTGAGATGTAGACAGCGGCAATTTCCCTTAGCGAAGATGCTAAGGTTGAGGATCGACCAGTAGGACTCCAACAGATACAAGAAGGTGGTGAAGTGAACAATGGCGCCGTTCACAACTCAGGGTTGCTTACTTCACCTGGACCTACACACACAACAAATAATTTGCTTCCCAACAAGTACAGAGGAGTTGTCAATTCCTCCGGCCTTGTTGTTTACAAAGGACAAAACGCACGGGATAATAATGATAGTGATAGCTACGGAAAATTAAATACTGAAAGTAAATTGATAGTGTAAACAGTGTTGGAAATATGGACCGGGGTCCTATGATGTTCACTAGTGATGTCTCTCTCCCAAAAGAGGATAAAATAGCCATGCTAGGTAAACAAATTACAGCTGGGAAATTGACAAGATTATGTGCGCAAACCAATGCTAATTATGCTATAAAGAAAGGAAGAGGCTCAAAAGCATGGGCGGTACGCCAAGACAAGTAGACCGAAATCCATCTGCATCTAGCTACTAATAATCCACCTTGAGATACCTATCTAGAACATCTCGCTGGTATTAAGTTGTGAATCCCACCCAAAGTGTAAACTCAAAGCAACGGAAAACTGCATTAAAGAACTTTTCGTAAAGTAAACAATCCTTGCACCCGCAAGTACAAGCACTTTTGTTTTCCACCTTGTGGCAACATCACATCCCCTAGACTCATGTTTCTGTCACTCAAGCTAGTCATCGGGGGGCATGAACCCACAATCATGCATAACATTCCCTCTTGGAGTCACAATCTACTACTTGGCCAAAGCAATAAACAACAACGGATAACATGCAAGAATTACTCAAGAACATAAATATAAAAGAGGAGAATCAAATATATTACTCAAACACAATCTGAACATAATCTCATAATCCATCGGATCCCAGCAAACTCAGCATAGCAACAACAGAAATATTACATAAGTGCCTCGATCATGTAGGGCAGCTAATGAGGTCTAATCAATGAAGAACAAAGAGGGGAGGAGAACATCACATAGCTACTGATCATAGACCCATGGTCCAAGGTGGACTACTCACGGTTCATCCGGGAAGCGTCCATGGTGGTGGAGAAGCTCCTGGAGGTGGTTCCTCCCTCCGGCATGGTGCCTGGAAGAGGTCTTCTGGTGCTCCGGATCTGGGAAGCGCGGCGGCAGTGGAACAGAGGAGAGATCGCGAAACAGGTTTCCCGTCACGGGGGTTTCTCTTCACGAGGAATATATAGGCGAAGGGGGGCAGCCAGGGGGTCCACCAGGGGTCCAGGCGGCCCCCTGGCGCGACCCCACCCTGGGGCGCACCGGGAGGGCGCCTGGGGCCCTGGTGGGTCCCCTCTGGCCCCCTCGGTGATTCCTGAAGCTTCTTGTACGCTGATTTTTATTGGATTTTTCCCGAATTTTTGGAGCACTTTTTATATGGGGGAAACCTGAAATAGAAAAACAGCAGAAAACAGGAACTGGCACTGGGGTGCACTGAGTTAATAGGTTAGTCCAAATATGATCAAAAGTGTATGGAAGTTCATCAATATCATAGCAATATCACACAAAAGAGGCATGGAGCAAGCAGAAATTATAGATACGTTTTGGACGTATCACCCGTGCATTCCCTTGTCCATCAACAATCATCAGTTCGTCCTTCGTCTCACTATATTTTTATCACTTCATGTGTTATGTGTTATGTGCTATGCTTGGAGCGTCTCGCTCTTAGGTTTACTTTTTGGTTTTCTTTATCTTTGCTTGTTGTCCATAATAAGTTAGACCCCAGCTTACTTTGTGTGGGAGAGAAACACGCTCCACTCCAATCTAGAACACATCATAGGATTTTTCATTCCTATCTTTTTAATGTTGTGTGTTCTTTATCTTTTCGTAGCTACTGCCATGTTTAGTTCTAGTCTTAGTTTGTCTTTAGCAAGAGCCTTGGCTTTTGTTTAGTTTGTTGCTGGAACTCTCTTTAGTTTTCATGTTTATCTTGTTAAGAGAGTTGGTTGTTGCACTGAGTTGTGTCTTGTCTTGAGAGTAGGTAATCGAGGTTGTTATTTAATTTCAGTAGTAACTTGCAATAGTTTTGAGGTATTGATGTGAGTGATGTTTGAACTTTTGGTGTCAAGATCTCTAGCCTATTAGTGATAGGTGTCGTATTTTGGGCAATCCGTGTTTATTTTTAAAACCTACAAAACTAGTTGAGAACTCTAGCTACTAGATCGATCACTAATCTTTGGAGGGATCGGATATTAGAGTACACTCACGTACCATGAGTCGAGGATGCGCAAGGATAACCAAATCCCCATACACTCCTCCTAGGGGTACTTGTCTCTTTGTGAACCTCCTTATTAGATTGAGAGTTATCGATAATAAGTGCATGAGTTCTTCGGACTAATGTAAGTATTGAAAGTTGACACTTCCACCTCCTCATATTTTCTAGCCTCTCCCGTCTCGTGCATTTCCTTCTTCTCACTCCGAGAGTTGGCGTCCACCTTCGCCGGTACATCCAAACCCTTGACATGATACGCTCTGTCATCATAAACCTCCTTATATCTTTCCTCAAAAAATCCACCATACCTACCTATCAAGGAATTTCCATAGCCTTCCGAGATATATTTCCATGCAACATCCACCTCTTCATGACTTGATCTTCATGTCATACATGTTCCTGCTACACTGGCAGAGGCATACATTGCATACATCATGATAGCTACATCTTCTTTATGATTTGAGTACCTTGTAAAGTGTGAAAGATATTCTATACCCTCTTGTAAATTAGAGTGTTGCCCTTAAGTGAGGAAAAGATCCCAAAGTGGACAAAATAAAAGATCCCAAAGAGGACAAAAGAGAGTTAAATAGAAAGAGCCATTGAGGCAACCAAAAAAATACAAAAAATAGAAAAAAGAGAAAAATAAAATAAAAAGAGAGAAAGGGGCAACACTACTATCCTTTTGAAAGATCCACACTAGTACTCCCTCTTATCCTTGTACTCCATAGAGATGATCATACATGCATATAGCTATGTGGGGACCTTCACACTATAGAACATGACTTGCATATTCCAAGGATGAGCCTCCTCAAAAGAGCTCTAGGTCTTCATGAGCGAGCAAGTTGGATGCATCCCCACTAGTTCCATTGGAGAGCTTCTTAGCTCATATGTGCATCCGTTGCATGGCAATCCCTACTCCTCACATCATATCTATCATTTGGCCTTCTCGCCTATGATTGTCCTCATTGATGTGAGCCTTTCTCACCTTTTTGTCTTCCTCCTCCAACATATTTCTCTCTTTGCCATCCCATGTGTCAACTCTCGTTCTTACAATCATCCATTTCATGAGTGCTCAAAATATCGAAAAGGAGTGGATGAAATTTACTTGTACCTGGCTAGTGGTCTGGGGACGAGTCAAGATAAGATTCCAAAGAAGACCAAGCGTGAAATTTAGTAGATTGAGTTATCAACAAAAATACTTTTTCTCGTATTCCCTATCCCCTTTCTTGCACGCAAACACCATTTGGAGACATTCGAGTAAAGGACAGTGAGAGCTCTTGCACCTAATGTTCTTTTGTTTCTTGTTTCAACGCCAATATAGACTCTTGCCTGTTATGAGTTGAATTGAATCACATATCTTGATTGCTTTACTTTCAAAGTTCTTATATGGTTGCTAGCATGTCACCACAGAAATTATGCTGGTTATCATTTACCTACTCGAGGAGGAGCAGGAATTAAGCTTGGGGATGTTGATACGTCCCAAACGTATCTATAATTTCTGCTTGCTCCATGCATGTTTTGTGTGATATTGCTATGATCTAGATAAACTTTCATACACTTTTGATCATATTTGGACTAACTTATTAACTCAATGCACCCAGTGCCAGTTCCTGTTTTCTGCTATTTTTCTATTTCAGGTTCCCCCATATTAAAAGTGCTCCAAAAATTCGGGAAAATCAGATAAAAATCAGCGTTCCGGAAGCTTCAGATTCACCGAAGAAGGGCTAGATGGGCCCCACCTGGTGCACAAGCGGCCAGGTGGCGCGGCCTAGAGTGGGGCCACGCCGGGTAGCCGCCTGGATTCCTGGTGACCACCCCGGTGCCCCCCTTTGGCTCCTATTTATTCTCTCATCGTGAAAACCCTGATTCCAGACCTTCTTTCTCTAGAAGCAATTCCGATCTCCGCCGCCATCGCCAACAAGCTTCGGGGGACCAGAATTCCTGTGTCAGCACCCTGCCGGGACGAGGAAGTGTCCGCGGATTCATCTCCATCGATGTTTCTTCCTCCCTCCATGATGCGGGAGTAGTCCCTCGTCGGGGCTGAGGTTTCTACCAGTAGCTATGTGGTCAATTCTCTCTCCCATGATGTGATCTTCGTTGTGATCATAGGCTATGTTTTTCTAGGGTGATCCCATGATATTTCCCCTTCCTCTATGTATTGGATTGATGTACTCACTTGATCTTATCTAGTATAATACCCGAGACCATGGTGATAGCAGTCTATTGGAAATGGGTTAGAAGAATATTTTCATGAGTGATATCCTCTTTTCTGTGTTGATTGAAGACTGAGAGTCTATTGGTGCTTGTCTTTGACTATCCTTTAGATATGTTGTGGTGATTGTGGTACTCTCTTGGATGGCCGCGGTGACATTGGGATATCCATAGATGAGAACTACGAACTCTGAGGTGTGATTTTGTAGCCCTACACAATTCTCGTCCTCCCTTGACCACAAAGGAATGACCTCTGAGTACGTCTCCATTGCATGTTTTCTGAGGAATATCATGTGATTAGACTATGTTAATGTTGTCGGGAGTTGCCACTAGTGAAAGTATGAATCCTAGACCTTTTTTCCACCATTGTTACACCGTTTGTTCTCACTTTTGTCACATGTTTTCTTGCTGCACTTTTTATGACATATTTATATTACCTTGCTTTGCCACACCCATCACCCATATTTTATCATCTCTTCGCCGAACTAGTGCACCTATTCGCCGAACTAGTGCACCTATACAACTCCTAGTTGTATTAGGTGTGTTGGGGGCACAAGAGACTTCTCGTATCTTAATTGCAGGGTTGCTTGAGAGAGACCATCTTCAACCTCTACTTCCCTGAGTTCGATAAACCTTAGGTCACCCACTTGAGGGAAATTATTGATGTCCTACAAACCTCTGCGCTTGGAGGCCCAACATAGTCTACAAGAATAGAAGCGTGCGTAGACATCAGACTCTAACTCTCCTGAAATTTGTCCCCACCAGACAGGTTTTAAAGATTGCGTTGGGAACTCCAGAATTTGACCTCAAACGGAAAAACTTAAAACTGCAAAGTTTTAGAGTGCTTCTGGATATAAAATTCGTCCCAATCGGAGTTCGGATGCGCCCTGGCCCCGATCTACCAGAGAAGTAATATGGATGACGGGAATTTGAGAGTCTTTATAAGGAGAGGAAACCTAGGTAAAAGGGCAACACGAAATTTCCTCCCCCTTGGCAGCCGTCTTGAGGGGGGAGATTCATCTACAAACCATGCCTATGTGTGAGTAGTTCCCCTCAGGGCTGAGGCTTGTACCTGGATTTATTTGGTTATCTCTCTCTCGCATGATGTGATATTGATTGTGATCATAGGCTTTGTTAATCTAGGGTGATCCCATGATGTTTCCCCTTCTTCTATGTATTGGATTTGATGTATTCACGTCAATATCTAGTATAATCTCCGAGACCACGGTGACATTGGGTCTATTGGACATTATATTAGAAGAATATTTTCATGAGTGATTTCTTCTATTGTGAATTGATTTAAGATTGAGATTCTCTTGGTGCTTGTCTTTGACTATCCTTGAGATATGTTGCGGTGATTGTGGTACTCTCTTTGGATGGACGCGGTGACATTGGGAAATCAATAGATGAGAACTATGAATTCTAAGGTGTGCTCTTGTAGCCCTACACAATTCTCGTCCTCTCCTGACCACAAAGGAATGACCTCCGAGTACGTATCCATTGCATGTTTTAGTGGAAATATCATGTGATTAAACTATGTTAATGTTGTTGGGAGTTGCCACTAATGAAAGTATGAAGCATAGGCCTTGTTTCCACCATTGCAATACTGCTTGTGCTCACGTTTACTACTTGTTTGCTTGATGTAATTTTTAGTACAAATTTATATTACTTAGCTTTCTCCCTCTAATAATCCATGGAAGGCCTTCTCCCCCTCTCTCAACTCCCATGAGTTCTTTCTAGTGGTGGTTTTCTCTTTGGATTCTTTCTCCCTCACGGAGGAATCAGTTGGTTTATCTCTTCAAAGCTGCATTGGTGGTATTAGTTCTGGTTTTCGTGTGTTCAAACTCAGTGATCGTCGATTCCGTTTCTCTGTTGCTGCCAATCGGGTTGGCCATTTTATTTATGGTTTGAAAGACCGTATTTGGTGATGCTAGTGAGGAAGTGATTCTCTCCCCTTGTTGGTCACCCCAAGTGGAAGGTTGAGATGTACCGTAGCGGCAAATTTCCCTTGGCAAAGATACCAAGGTTTAGAGTCATTCCAGTAGGACTCCAATGACGACAAGTAGGTGGTAAAGTGAACAATTGCGCCGTTCACAACCGAGGGTTGCTTACTTTACCTGGACCAGCACACAGACACAAATAACTTTGCTCCCAACGAGTACAGGGAGGTTGTAAATCTCCCCGGCCTTGCCGTTTACAAAGATTCAACGCAAGAGATAATGATAATGATAAATGCGACTAGAAAGTAAAACAAGAAGTAAATTGAGGGTGTAAATAGTGATGGAAATATGGACCGGGGTCCCATGAAGTTCACTAGTGATGTCTCTCTCCCAAAAGATGAATAACATCTACGCGAGGTGAATAAATTACAGCTGGGCCATTGACAGGATTAAAAACACACCGCAGTGCTAACTATGCTGCAAAAGAAAGGAAGAGGCTCAATAGCATGGGAAGTACGCCAAGACATGTAGAACTAAATCCATATGAATCTACTCACTAAGCATCCACCTTGAGATATCTATACAGAACATCTGATGTCTACGCACACTTCAATTCTTGTAGACTATGTTGGGCCTCCAAGCGCAGAGGTTTGTAGGACATCAACAATTTCCCTCAAGTGGATGACATAAGGTTTATCGAACTCAGGGAAGTAGAGGTTGAAGATGGTCTCTCTCAGGCAACCCTGCAATTAAGATACAAGAAGTCTCTTGTGTACCCAACACATCTAATACAACTAGGAGTTGTATAGGTGCACTAGTTCGGCGAAGAGATGGTAAAATATGGGTGATAGGTGTGGCAAAACAAGGTAGTATAAATCTCTAATAAAAATTACAGCAAGGAAGCAAGTAGTAAACATGAGCACGAACGGTATTGCAATGCTGGAAACAAGGCCTAGGCTTCATACTTTCACTAGTGGTAACTCCCAACAACATTAACATAGTCTAATAACAGGATATTTCCCATAAAACATGCAATGGAGACGTATTCGGAGGTTATTCCTTTGTGGTCAAGAGAGGACAGGAATTATGTAGGGCTACAAAAGAACAACCTCAGAGTTCGTAGTTCTCAATCTATGTATTTCCCAATGTCACCGCGGCCATCCAAAGAGAGTACCACAATCACCACAACATATCTCAAGGATAGTCAAAGACAAGCACCAAGAGACTCTCAATCTTCAATCCACACACAAGAGAGGAAATCACTCATGAACATATTCTTCTAACCCATGTCCAATAGACCGCTGTCACCATGGTCTCGAGATTATACTAGATAAGATCAAGTGAGTACATCAACCCAATACATAGAAGAAGGGGAAACATCATGGGATCACCCTAGATTAACATAGCCTATGATCACAATCAAGATCACATCATGGGAGAGAGAATTGACCACATAGATACTGGTAGAAACCTCAGCCCCGAGGAGGAACTACTCCTGCATCATGGGGGGAGGAAGTAACATCCATGGAGATGAATCCGGGGACACTTCCCCGTCCCGGCAGGGTGCCGACACAAGAATTCTGGTCCCCCGAAGCTTATTGGGGATGGCGGCGGAGATCGGAATTGCTTCTGGAGAAAAGGGTTCTGGAATCAGGGTTTTCACATTAGGAGAATAAATAAGGGCCAAGGGGGGCTGCCAGGGGGGCCACTAGGAGTCCAGGCGGCCTCCCGGCGTGGCCCCACCCTAGACAGCTCCAGGAGGGTGCCTCGGGGCTGTGGGCCACCCCTTTATCACATCCTTTGGCTGGAGGACTCTTCTAGAACGCTTATTTTAATATAATTTTCCCAGAGTTTTCTGAGCACTTTTAATAATGGGAAAACCTGAAATACAAAAATAGCAGAAACAGAAACTGGCACTGGGGTGCACTAAGTTAATAGGTTAGTCCAAATATGATCAAAAGTGTATGAAAGTGTATCAAAAGCATAACAATATCACACAAAACATGCATGGAGCAAGCAGAAATTATAGATACGTTTGGGACGTATCAACATCCCCAAGCTTAATTACTGCCCGTCCTCGAGTAGGTAAATGATAACAAGCATAATTCCTATGGTGACATGCTACCAACCATATAAGACCTCTTAAGTAAGGCAAGCAAGGCATGTAATTCAATTCAAGTCATAACAAGCAAGAGTTTATATTTGCATTGAAACAAGCAACATAAGAACATAAAGGTGCAAGAGCTCTCGCTGTCCTTGACTCGAATGTCTACAAATGGTGTTTGTGTGCAAGAAGTGGGAGATGAGAGTGCGAGAGAGAAAAACATTTATTTGTTGAGAACTCAATCTACTAAATTTTCACACTTGGTCTCCTTTGGAATCTTATCTTGACACGTCCCTAGACCACTAGCCAGGTACAAGTCAAAATGATCCACTCCTTTTCAACATTTTGAGCACTCATGCAATGGATGAGCGTAAGCAAGAAAGTTGACACTTAGGATGGCAAAGAAATGTTGGAGGAGGAAGACAAAAAGGTGTGAAAGTCTCACATCAATGAGGACAATCATAGGAGAGAGAAATCCAAATGATAGATATGATGTGAGGAGTAGGGATTGCCATGCAACAGATGCACATGTGAGCTATGGAAAGCTCTCCAATGGAACTAGTGGGGGTGCATCCAACTTGCTTGCTCAAGAAGACCTAGAGATCATTTGAGGAGGCTCATAACTGGATTATACAAGCCAAGTTCTATAGTGTAAAGGTCCCCACATAGCTATATGCATATATGATCATCTCTATGGAGTAGAAGATACAAGAGGGAGTACGAGTGTGGATATCTCAAAAAGGTATAGTAGTGTGCCCCCTTATCTCTTATTACTTTCTTTTTTATCTTTTTTCTATTTATTTTATTTTTTGGTGGCCTCAATGGCTCTTTCTATAAATATCTCATTTGTCCTCTTTGGGATCTTTTAATTTGTCCTCTTTGGGATCTTTTCCTCACTTTACGGGAAACACTCTATTTTACAGGGACTATAGAAGATCTTTCACACTTTCCAAAAGTACTCGGCATAAAAAATATTTAGCTATGATTATGTATGAAAATGTATGCCTCTGCCAGTGTAGCAGGAACATGTATGACATGAGGATCAAGTCATGAGAAGGTGGATGTTGCATGGCAATGTATCTCAGAAAGGCTATGGAAATGCCTTGATAGGTAGGTTTGGTGGCTGTTTTGAGGAAAGATATAAGGAGTTTTATGATGACAGAGCATATCATGCCAAGGGTTTGGATGCACCGGCGAGGTACGCGCCAACGCTCGGAGTGAGAAAAGGCAACACACGATACCGAAGAGGCTAGCAAATATGAGGAGGTGGAAGTGTCAACTTTTGAATACTTACATTAGTCCGAAGAACTCATGCACTTATTATCGGTAACTCTCAATCTAATCTGGAGGTTCACAAAGATACAAGTACCCCGAGGAGGAGTGTATGGGGGTTTTGTTCTCCTTGCGCACCCTCGACTCATGGTACTTGAGTGTACTCTAATATCCGATCCCTCCAAAGATTAGTGATCCATATAGTAGCTAGAGTTCTTAACTAGTTTTTGTAGTTTTTGAAAATAAACACGGATTTCCCAAAATACGACATATATCACCAATAGGCTAAAGCTCTTGACACCAAAATTTCAAACATTACTCATAACAATACCTCAAAACTATTGCAAGTTACTACTACAAATGAATAGCAACCTCAATTACCTACTTCAAGTCAAGACACACAACTGAGTGCAACAAGCCAACTCTCTAAACTAGTTAAACATGAAAACTAAAGAGAGTTCCATAACCAAACAAAACAAAATCTCTTAGAAATGTAAGCATGAAAACTTAGAGCTAAACATGACAGCGGCTACGAAAAGATAGAGAACGCACAACAAAGAAAGATAAGCATGAAAAATCCTATGATGTGTTCTAGTTTAAAGTGGAGCGTGTTTCTCTCCCACACAAAGAAAGCTGGGCTCTAACTTGTTATGAACATAAAACAAATCTAAAGAAACTAAAAATTAAAGAGCAAGACGCTCCAAGCATAGCACAAAATGGATGAAGTGATAAAAATATAGTGTAACGAAGGACGAACTGATAATTGTTGATGGAGAAGGGGATTCACGGGGGGCATCTCAAAGATTAGACGCTTGAGGCTCCTTTAATATTTCTTGGGGATGCATGGGGGCATCCCCAAGCTTGAGCATTAGACACTCCCCGATCGTCTTTCATCATCTTCCCTCGCACACTTGAAAACTCCCTTCATACATAACTCATCATAAGCTGATTAGAGAGGTTAGTACCCATAAATAAACAATTTTCCTCGACTTGAAATAAAGATTTTCTTGAAAGGCTACTGTTTCTCAAGATCACCAAAAAGTTTTTGCAAGGAAAAAGCTAGCTCAAGACTTGCAAAACAGTGGAAAGGCAAAACGTGGCAGAATCTGTGAAAAACTGACCAGCAGGTAGTAAAAATTTTTTTGGGGTACTTCTGCAACTCAAATAAAAAAAACTCATAACAGTCGCTCGAAAGCTAATTGTATAGAGCATTCTGTCAGAAAAATTCAGATCAAAAAGATGATCTGGTGATTTAACGTGAATTTTTCCGTCCAAGGACAAAATCTGTTTTCTGGACAACATGTCACAACTTTTGAACTTTCTTGCAATCGGAGGCTAAACTTGGCACAAAGCTTGAAAATAAAGATACAACGATACTTATACAGTAGTAACAACCATCAAAACCACTAAAAACTGAAAGTGAAAACTAAAAGTAAAGATAACACGGGTTGTCTCCCTAGATCTCTTTCTTTATAGCCATAAAGATAGGCTTAAGATTTTAATGATGCTCTCATAGTAATAAGAGTTGAAGAACAAAAGAGAGCATCAAGAAGCAAATACCAAACACATTTAGGTCTAACATGCTTCCTATGCAAAGGGATCTTGTAGAGAAATAACTCATTGAAGCATAAAGATATTAGCATAGGAAGGCAAAATAAGTGGAACAAAACCTTCAACATAAAGAGAGGGAACTTGATATTATTGAAATATCTATAAGCATATGTTCCCCTCTCAAAATAATTTTCAGGGGGATCATGAATAAACTCAACAATAAAATTATCACATAAAAAAATTCTTATCATGATCCACAAGCATATAAAATTTATTACTCCCCACATAAACAAAATCCTTCTCATTAGTAATAGTGGGAGCAAACTCAACAAAGTAGCTATCACATGAATCATTCTTATCATGATCCACTTGAAAAAATGTATTCTTTATAGCATGTCATCACAATAATCATCATAGATAGGAGGCAAAGTATCATCAAAATATATATCCTCGTCAAAACTTGGGGGGCTAAAAAGATCATCTTCATCAAACGTAGCATCCCCAAGCTTATAACTTTGCATATCATTAGAATGAAAGGCATTCAACGAAGACATACTAGTAACATTGCAATCATGAAGAGTATGCAAATAAAGTTTCATAGGTTTTTTGATTTTCTCATCAAACACTTTATGTCCCAACTCAAGGTAGAGCTCATAAAGCTCTCTCATAATATTTTTGTTGTTTTCCATAAGTCTAACTAGTGAAAATAAAAACAAGAAACGAAAAGATTTAATTGCAAGATCTAAAGATATACCTTCAAACCTTACCTCCCCGGAAACGGCGCCAGAAATAGCTTGATGTCTACGCATGCTTCTATTATTGTAGACTATGTCGGGCCTCCAAGCACAGAGGTTTGTAGGAATATACAAGCCAAGTTCTATAGTGTAAGGGTCCCCACATAGCTATATGCCCCAACTCTCGGGGTGAGAAAAGGCAATGCACGATACTGAAGAGGCTAGCAAAATATGAGGAGGTGGAAGTGTCAACTTTCGAATACTTACATTAGTCTGAAGAACTCATGCAATTATTATCGGTAACTCTCAATCTACACTACTAGGGAAATAGCTATACATGGAAAGCTTATTAGTGGCGCATTTTATATGTAATGCGCCACTATGTTGTAAGGGGTGGCGCACTGGTAAAAAATGCGCCACCTATAAGCCCTTATAGGTGGCGCATTTTTAAAAATGTGCCACCCCTAAGAGTGGGCCAACTCTGGATCCCCTTATACGTGGCGCATTTGGAGAAATGCGCCACCCCTAAGAACCTTATAGGTGGAGCATTTTGGAAATGCGCCACCCCTAAGAGCTTAGAGGTGGCGCATTCTGGAAATGCGCCACCCCTAAGGAATTATTAGTGGCGCATCCAGAATACGCCACCCATAAGCTCTTAGGGGTGGCGCATTTCCCATATGCGCCACTAATAAGAAAAAACTGCGCGGGAAAATTCCCAAATACACCCCCCCCTGTGGACCGCCTTTTCAATTTGAAAAAAAATAAAATAAAATGATAGAAATGTCAAAAAAATAAAAGAAAATAAGTTTCCCAAATGATATGTGGTCTAGTTGTTAGAAAAATTTACAAATATGAATTTCGACTTTTTTTGCAAAATCTTCCGAGAATTTCGTAAAATGGGCTTAACTTTTGCATATGACCTCCGATGAAAAAAAAATTTATATGAAAAATCATCTACTCGAAAAGTTATATCCAAATTCAATCGGGTGTAACCCGTTGAACATTTTTAGAATCCTCAAAAACCTAACAGAAAAAAAGTTACGGGCGTTTGAAGATCTGAAGGCCCAAAAAAAGAGAAAAAATTGAATTTTTTTTGAACTTAGTAGTGGCGCATTTTGTATGAAATGCGCCACTAGTAACAGAAAAAAAATTGAATTTTTTTTTATTTTTTTGTAATTTTTTTTAAATTCAAAATAGGCTAGAGGAAAAATCGGGAAGTTAAAAAAAGTTGAAAATTTTAGATAGTAACATTAAAAAATTTTAAATTTAAATTTTTTTTTAAAATCAATTTTTTTTAAAAAGTTCGAAATATGCTAATGGTCCCATCGAGAAAGTTTCAAAAAAATGTTGAAAATTTTAGCACACCAATGAACATTAACAAGGTCCTAGACATCAACATGGTTTAATAGGATTTATATGTTAGATATATCAACAAGTACCTGCTAGGTGAGCTGGAGTGAGAGTTGAATAGAACCGAGAAGTTAAGCGTGCTGGGGCTAGAGTAGTGCTAGGATGGGTGACCCTCGGGGAAGTTTGACCACGGAGGTTAGTTTGACCTGAGATTAAGCATATTGACCGGGCATTAAGCATACTAACCTGAGATTAAGAAAAAAAAAAAATTATTTTCCAGATCCAGATTCAAAATTCAAAATTTAAAAAAAATAATAGTGGCGCATTTTCAGAATGCGCCACCCCTAAGAGCTTATAGGTGGCGCATTCTGAGATGCGCCATGCATAAGGGCCTTAGGGGTGGCGCATCCTGAATGCGCCACCTCTAAGCCCTTATTAGTGGCTTGTAGGGATGCGCCACTAAACTAAAAAACAGTGCGCCACCATAAGGCTATTCCCTAGTAGTGCTAATCAGGAGGTTCACAAAGAGAAAAGTACCCCAAGGAGAAGTGTATGGGGGTTTGGTTATCCTTGCGCATCCTCGACTCATGGTACGTGAGTGTACTCTAATATCCGATCCCTCCAAAGATTAGTGATCCCTCTAGTGGCTACAGTTCTCAACTAGTGTTTGTAGTTTTTAAAAAATAAGCACGGATTGCCCAAAATACAACATCTATCACTAATAGGCTAAAGCTCTTGACACCAAAAGGTCAAACATTACTCAAAAAATACCTCAAAACTATTGCAAGTTACTACTACAATTGAATAGCAACCTCAATTACCTACTTCAAGTCAAGACACACAACTCAGTGCAACAGGCCAAATCTCTAAGGGCCAGTTCTTTTGGCGGCTTCTCCCGGAAGCTGCCCTCCCCCCAGCTTCTCTGAGAAGCCGCCCCAATAAGTTAGGGAGGCTTCCGAAATGGCCTAACACGGGGCATTCCGGAAGCCTCCCTAATTTTTTGGGACGGCTTCTCATAGAAGCTGGGGGGAGGGCAGCTTCTGGGACAAGCCGCCGAAAGAACTGGCCCTAAACAAGATAAACATGAAAACTCAAGAGAGTTCCAGCAACAACCTAAAAAAAGCTCTTAAAAAGAAAAGCAATGAAAACTAAGAGCTAAGCATGACAACAGCTATGAAATGATAAAGAACACACACAAAAAGAAAGATAAGCATGAAAATCCTATGATGTGTTCTAGGTTGAAGTGGAGCGTGTTTCTCTCCGACACAAAGAAACATGGGTTCTAACTTGTTATGAATAGCAAGCAAAGCTAAATAAAACTAAAAAGTGAAGAGCAAGACGCTCCAAGCATAGCCCATAACACATGAAGTGATAATTATTGATGGAGAAGGGGATGCACGTGGGCATACCCAAGCTTAGATGCTTGAGTCTCATTGGATATTTCTTGGGGGCGCATGGGGGCATCCCCAAGGTTGAGCGTTTGACACTCCCGGATCTTCTTTCATCATCTTCCCTCGCACACTTGAAAACTCCCTTCATACATAACTCATCATAAGCTGATTAGAGAGGTTAGTACCCATAATAAAATAATTTGACTCCACTCGAATATAATATATTCTTGAAGATCTATTGTTTCTCAAGAAACCCCAAAAGTTTTTGCAAAGAAAAAACTAGCGCAAGATTTGAAAAACTGGGAAAACCCAAAACAGGGCAGAATCTGTGAAAAACAGACCAACATGTAGTAAATATTTTTTTGGGGTACTTATGCAACTCAAAGTGAAAAACTCAGAACAGACGCTCGAAAGATGTAGTAATTGTATAGAGCACACGTTCCAAAAAATTCAGATAAAAAAATATGATCTGGTGATTTTAGCCGAATTTTTCCGTCAAGGGACAGAATCCGTTTTCTCGACAGCACGTCAGAACTTTTGAACTTTCTTGCAATCAGAGGCTAAACTTGGCACAAAGCTTGAAAATAAAGATACAATGATGTTTATACAGTAGTAACTGATAGTCCCAAACGTATCTACTTTTCCAAACACTTTTGCTATTGTTTTTCCCTCATTATTGCATGATTTTAACTAAACTAACCCGGACTGACGCTGTTTTCAGCAGAGCTGCCTGTATGATTTTATTGTGTGCAGGAAAATGATATCTCAGAAAATTCCCAGAAAATTCAGAAAAAATCCACGCACCCGAAGCTTCCACGAACCGGAAGGAGGGCCACAGGGGCTCCAGGCACCCTGCTGGCGCGGCCCCACCCCTGGCCGCCTGGGAGCCTCCCCCTCCTCTGGTGCCCTACCAAGGCTCCTATTTATTCCCGTGACGGGAAAACCCCGAAACAGAAGTCGCTTTTCTAGAACCCGTCGCGGAGCCGCCGCCACCCTCTGTTCTTCCTCGTGAGGGATAATCTGGAGGCTGATTTGCCCTCCGGAGAGGGGAGATCGTCGCCATCGTCATCACCATAACCAATCCATCATCCCTCCATGAATTCTCTTCACATGTGTGAGTAATTCCTTGCTGTATGCAAAGGGGATGGTAGGGATTGGCTGAGTTTGATCATATAATAGTTCGTCAGATTGTTGGGTCCATGTTGCCTATCATCTACTTTGGTGTTTATCATCTTTGCTACAACTTGTTGCTCTTAATGCTTGTCACTTTGGGCCCGAGTGCCATGTTTTCAGATCTGAACCACTTATGTTTTCATGAGTATATTTATGTTTGAGATCCTATCTATGAGTTGTATGCACCTATTATGGTCCGGAGCCGGCGATCCCAAAGGTGCCATTGGGATGGTCCATAATTTGAGGATTTCATGTATCCATTGAGTTTATTGCTTTGTTCCGGTGCTCTTTGATAGGAGCACCTTAATCTCCATTAGTTCCCTTTGGCCCCGTTCGTAGCGGGATGGTAGGACAAAAGATGTTGTTCAAGTTCTTATTGCAAGCACACACAACTACCTACGGGATACATGCCTAATGTTTGATATTTGTCGAGATGATCATTGCTTTTCTGTGTGCTTTGCCCCGTGTTAGAATTTATTACATGTTCACTCTCATTCATGCAGCGTGAAACCATCCATCTCCCTAGCCAAAGTGTTTTAATACTGCTGGTCACTACTAGTTTATTTCCGCTGTTTTACTTTTGCTGCTATCACTATCATACCACAGTTGCTATTAATATTTGGTTGCAAGCAAGTATATTTCAGGTGCGGTTGAATTGACAACTCAACTGTCAAAGCTTATAAATACTCTTTGGCTCCCCTTGTGTCAAATCAATAAATTGGGTTAACTTACCCGCGAAAACACTACAAACGATCCCCTACAGTTGAGGGTCATCAAGTACTGTTTTCTAGCGCCGTTGCCGGGGAACATAGCAATATTTACAAGTCTACTTGAATTATTCTGCCTGCCACAATTCTTCCGCTATGGGTAAGAAAGGAGAGCCCAAGGTTCCAATCTTACCATCTACTACAAGAAAAGGTACCATTCTGAGTACTAGTTCTACACTCGATTCACCCTCCATTATAAGTAAGTTTGCTCCACCACTACCACCACATGCTACTTCTACTGAGTCTGTTACTATGTCCGATACTTTTGATGATGCTTCTACTACTCTTGATGATACTAGTATTCTTGGTCACTATCTTGAAACTCAGATTGCTAATGTTGCAGCACAGTCCGAGACCGAGACTCCTGCTACCTATATTCCTACTTGCAAAACCTTTGGTTACCCAGACTTAGATGAACTCAAGGAGAGAATCCTTGATGATGATTATATTACTCTTGATGATGATTTTTGCAGGGAACTCAAAGAGTGTGTCGACTCTGACCCTGGAGATTTTAAGGAGCTACTTGAAAAGCACTCCATGAAGAAGAAGATTATTCCTGATCCTAAATTTCTACATCCCCTATATGCATCACTGATCCTGATTATGATTTCTCTGTTGATAATTCACTTATATCTACAGTCGAGGCTGAACCTTTTTATGGTAGAGAAAATGATGATGCTATAGCACACCCGACCAAACTCGCTGAGGTAGGTAACTTATTTACTACTGATGAAAGGATACGAAACTTTTATGTGGCCATGATTTTTATTTTTTCTTTAAAGGAAGACACTAAATCATGGTATGATGCACTACCCTATGGTTCCATTGAAAGTCCTCATGACTTAGTTCAATTCTTTGTTGACAAATATTTTCCTGCTCATATGCAACATGCTACTTTGCAAATAATCCATAACTTTAAATAGTTGCAGTATGAGAACCTCCCTAAAGCTTGGGGGAGGTATTGTGATTTAATTAAGGCTAGACCGGGACATGAAGTCCCAAAGAATGAATTACTTGATATATTTTATGCTGGTCTAACCGATGAATCTAGATCCTATCTGGATAGTTGTGTTGGTTGTGTTTTCAGGGAAAGATCACCGGACGATGCCGAAGAATTAATGGGAAAGATTACCGAGAACCATGAAGATTGGTCCGTCCCTGAACCACCTCCACCACCAAAGAAGAGGGGCATGCTTGTTCTGAGCCCCGAAGATATGCAAGAAGCAAAGAAGTCTATAAAGGAGAAAGGCATTAAAGCCGAAGACGTGAAGAATCTACCGCCTATCGAGTAGTTGTGTGAGCCTACTACTCACCCTCCCTTGGTAGAGGTACACTCTCTATTAGACTTTACTGAAAGTGACATCCATAAAGGTAAGCCTCCCGACCAATGCTTAGATGAGCTTGATAATTTTATTATTAAGCAAGACCATTTTAATAGGAGGATACAAAGTAAGTTGCATGATAATTCCATTTATATCAAAAGTTTTCTTGGTGTTCTTGAAAGAACAGTTAATGATGTAAAATGTCTTGTTAAGCATTTCCATATGGTTCAAACTCAGCTGAACAAATTTCTAATGTGCAAAAAGATTTGCTTGCTAATAATGCCAAACATGATATACAAGCTTATGGCATCAAAACCAGGGGTGGTAAACACACCCAGGACCCTCTCTATCCCGAGGGGCATCCGAAGAGGATCAAGCAAGATTCTCAAGTACAGGTAGAAGACGAGATTGTTAGCTCTCCTAAGAAGAAAAAGAAGAAGAAGAAACACAAGGAGGCTGACAACCCCAATGATCCCATTACAAGTCAAGAACATGTTGTTGATCCTAACAGCATATCTACCTCCGATGCTGAAAATGAAGACGGTGCTAAGCCCAAAGGAAATGATAAGGAGAATAATGATCCTCCCGAGGTGCGAGAAGAAGAAGCACTTGATAAACGCAAGAAGTATACTAGAGAAGACTTCATAGCAAGAAGACATGGGAAGGAAAGAGAACCATGGGTACAGAAACCCATGTCCTTTCCAAGTAAGTCTCTCAAATCTAAAGAAGAAGAGCATTATAATAAATTTTGTGAATGGATGAAACCTCTTTTTCTTCAAATTCCCCTGACTGATGCTATCAAGTGACCTCCTTATTCCAAATATATGAAATATATTGTCACTAATAAAAGAAAAGTTCCTAATGAGGCAATATCTACTATGCTTGCTAACTACTATTTTAGTGGCGAGATTCCTGAGAAGCTTGGTGATCCAGGTATACCCACCATTCCTTGCTCCATAAAAAATAATTATGTCAAAACTGCCTTATGTGATCTCGGAGCAGGAGTGAATGTTATGCCTTTTTCTCTTTATTAAAGGATATGTTTAGAAAAGCTAATCCCTACAAATATCTCTCTTAAGATGGTTGACAAGTCAACATCCGTCCCGATTGGTATTTGTGAGGATGTTCCTGTTGAAGTTGCTAATTGCTTAATTCTTACTGATTTTGTAGTGCTTGACATGCCCGAGGATGGGAGCATGTCCATTGTTCTTGGTAGACATTTTCTTAACACCGCAGGTGCCATTATTGATTGCAATAAAGGAAAGGTTACCTTCAATGTTGATGATAAGAACACACGGTGTATTTTCCGAAGAAGATCCACAAAAGGCATGGCCTTAATTCTATAGAGAATATCGAGACCGTGAAGATTGGAGAATGAGATTGTACTCTACATGTACACCACAAAAACCATTATGGTGGGGACAATGTCCATCAAAGTAAAGGTGCAATGATCCCCTCATAAGAGGTGAGACTTTTTGCTCTATATATCGCCGGTTTGTTGGTAAGACTTGATCAACGTTGCTAGCTAGCATGTTTTATATAGGTAAAAAGTGGAGCTTGTTATGTTTCAATTTTCCCTAGATTTTTATTATTTTTGCTGTACCAAGTTTTTATATTTTTGAAGCTTCACAATTCTAATCACTGCTTCAAGTTTTCAGAAAGTTTCACAGATTTTTGAACTCTGAAATTTTTTCAATAGTGAAGTTTTCACAAAAATTCCAGGAAAATTAGAATAAAAATTTCCAGGCCGGGAGTGACCCAGAGGTACTTGGGGCTGACCAGGGGGGCCCACCAGTGGCCCAGGTGGCCCACCTGGGGCCCACATGCCCCATTTGCAGGTATTTCTTCTTCCTCTCTCTCGTTCTCTACAAAAACACAAGTTCTGCCCCCGTTCTCGCGTTCTTGCTGTTCTTGGAGACGATTTTCGATCTCTCTCTACAACCCGTCATTTGAGCCGAGATTTTGAGAAAATACTCCCTGGGATGTAACTCCTCCACCCCTCCAATTAGATTCTTGATTGGTGGCTCCATTTGTGAGTATTTAGTAGTTCTTGGTGCTGTTTATATGAGCTTGCATGCATGTGTAGAAATTTATTTTCCAAGTTTTGATGCAAGTTTATGCCTTAGGTAAGTGAGTAGAGTAGTTTGCCTCAACTCACTTTGTGTAAATCCTTGTTTTTGTGAATTGTCCAAAATTTCAGAAATGAGTTTGCTAGGAAAAGCAAAGGGGTGGCTTAGGAAGAAGAAGCCCGAGCGCTCCGATCGAGTTAATAGAGGTGCAGCTTCACCCTCAGCTGCTAGGGTGAGCTACAATGAAGATCATGTGCCCCTGGAGTTGTTGGAAGACACAAGTCCAGCATGCGCAATGATGTATCCGTGCATGATTTTCTTGAAGCTGCAGGAATCAAAGAGGATTTTTACGGCATTTGCGCCAATCCAGGTTTGACACGGCTAGCACTATGCCGTGTGGTACAATATAAGAAACTCACCTCCTGCTTTATTAATAGTTTTTTTATAGCCATGATGCTGGGACTGTTGAGTTTAAATTTTACAATAATCTTATAACCATGTCTTTGGCACCGTTTTGTGATATAATAGGTGTGTCGAACGCTGGTCAGACGGCGAGGATGAACACTCAGCCTTCCGAGTTGAGGACCCTCTTCAACTATCTTTGTAGCCAGGAGGAGAGCGATATTCGGCGTACAAAGATTTACAACATTTTATTCGCCCATCTCAGGTATTTTGCATACTATATTGCTAGAGGGGTGTTGGCTCGTGACAACACGAGCAACGGTTCTGCCCCAAATTTCTCTATCTATGCGAACGCCCTCTGTAACACCCTCACTGTCAGTGAACAGTAATCACTGTTACTGTTCACCTGTACTGTTCAAAACTTTTGTTTGATCAACTGGTTCAGTTCAAATTCAAATTCTCCTTTGATAATGTTGAATGCAATGAGATCATGGACTTGGTCATCTTGGATCAAAGCAATGCCAAGCTCAATTCAAATTGACTTTGAATTCAAATCAAATAAATTGCCTTGGTGGTATATTAAAAACATGTGGAAAATAAACATTGTCCAAAAATTCATCTTCCACTTTTATTAAATTACTAATATTCAGTGGAGTATAAATCACCAAGTTGGAGATTTTATTAATCTCTAATTAATTCCAAACAAATCGAAACAGTAGCTAAAAACCCGAATTTAATCATTTAATATTTAAATCAAATATTAAATGATTTTCTTTTGACCCCAAATCTTTTGTGGCACTAGCCTAGGGTATAAAAACAATTATGGGTCACCTGCCACATTTTATAAAAATTCCAAGGTATATAAAATAATTACAAAAAGGAAATTACAAAAAAGAAAAAAAAGAAAGCTAAACCTAACTAGCCCACCCCATCCCTTTTCCCCCCATGGGCTGCCTAGCCCACAGGCCGCCTAAACCCCCGCAGCTAGCCCACCAGAGGCCTCCCCTGTTTCCCCTGTTCTCCCCCCCCCCCCGTGGCGTCATCCCCACCGGCCACGGCGACAAGCCGTGCCGTGGCGGCCATCCACCATCGCCGGCGATGGGATAAGGCCGCGCCCTCCCCACGCGAACCCTAGAACGCCCCAGATCGAGCGTGCCGTTCTCCCCATCTCCATTTTTTCGCTTTTCTCTCCGCCCTCAAGATTCCCGAGCCGCCCTTGGACTGCGCCGCCGCCGCCGCGCCCTTCCCCCGTTGATTCATCGCCGGTGACGCTTCCCCCGCCCCGAGACCTCTCCCCAACGCCACCGAGGTGAGCTGCGCGCTCGCTCCCTCCCTCTCCCTGTCGAATTGGCTCCCATGGACGCCATGCCGTGCCTGGGGTCGCCGCCGAGGCCGCCTTGGCTGGGCGCGTCCTCGCCGTGCCTCTGGCCGCCCCCATCTCCCATCCACGCACTGCATACGCACGTGCGCGACGCCGCTGTCGTGCTCCCGCACACCCCGGCCACGGACGCCCTCACCGGAGCGGCCTCCCGTTCTTGCCACGGTCGCGCGCCCCCCTGGGTGCTCCCAAGCGTGCCTGCTCGGGGTTGCAACCTCGCCGCGCCGGCAGTCGTCCAACCGCCCACCCCCGCGGCGGCTCACTCGCCGGGATGGCCTCACCGCCGGCCGAGGACCTCGCCGTGCGCTCTGTGTTTGACGCCGGCGGGCACGGTTTAAGTCACGGGGCTAACCACCCCATGTATGCCACTGACAATGGCCCCCACCCCCTAATTAAACCCCTAATAAACTGTTAGTTAAAAATAACCCCCCCCCCCTGAGTGACAGATATGTGGGCCCAGCCCATGTAATCTTTTGCTGAATTGATTTAATTGGATTAATAAGCCAATGACATGTGGGTCCCCCCACTGAATAATTAGATTTAATTTATTTATTTATTAACCGTGTCACTGACCAGTGGGACCCACTGGTCAGTTAATTAAAATGAATTATTAATTGATTTAATAATTAATAAAAGAAATATTTAAATAGAAAAGGATTTTTAATGTTTTAAAATTGATTAAACTTATAAAATCAATATCTTTTAATCCGTATATCGGATCGAAAAACTTTATACATGAAAGTTGATCAGAAAAATATAACGAATACGGATACGCTATCCGTATGTCTACCACACCCCCCTAGCGCACCGATAATCGACATTCCCCCCCTTCGGGCCGTCTGCCGATAATTCCCGGTACCGATAAAAAGTACCCGGATGAATTTATTCCGAACACGAAAGTTGTTCGGAATGGTTCATCTAACACGGATACACCCCCCTTATGTTTTTCCGGTACCCACGACACCTCCGGCTTGATCCTTCCCCCTCCGGTCACCCTGTCCGGTAATCACCCGGAGCCGGTATTTCATCCCCGGATGAATTCCCGCTCCGAGCAACGTGCATTGCACTGCGTTAGAACACCGTTAACATTTCGTCTGTCATGTCATGCATATGTTTGTATATTATTGCTGTGTATTTACTGTTTGCTCCCCCCCTTAATCTCCGGTAGACCCCGCTGCTACCGCCGACTACACCGCTGCCGGGTACGACTACTTCGTCGACGACCCTGCCCCTACCGTCGAGCTTGCAGGCAAGCAGAGCCATTCTCTTCCCCAGATATCGCCTATCTTTCCGTACTTTCTTGCACTAGGCATTGTTATTGCTGCTTCTACGTTATACTCCTATTCAATTGCATAGCCTGATTTTGTCGCCCCTTGATGTACCTTTCTTATCCTATGTTGCCTATTATAATTATGCATATATTCAGCAGTGAACCCTGCGCATTGTTAGCTAGGACTAGATAGCGGGACGTGATCACTCAGGGGAGTGAACACGGATATAATATATACAACTGCACAGGTACGGTACAAAGCAGACACCGCTAAAGGCCCATATCTGGGTTATGCCTAGTCACCTCAAGTGTGAGCTATCGGGGAGTAATCCTTGTACTCCACTCGAGGCTGACTTTGTCTTGCCGCCATAGGGTCCTGGACAGCGGTTGTCCTCAAAGGTAAGAAAGTCGGGCGACCCAACGGTGCCCGCGAGCGGTATATCGTCGGGAACGACAGGGAGGGTACGACCGACGTTACTGGCGTGCTTGGCCCCTGCTCGTATCTCGCGAGAGTTACCAAACCACGAAAGTCGAGCTCTACCAGGTAAGGAGACGGTTCACCTTGTTGGTAACCGCAGTGACTTGGTGGGACGACAGGGCAGGCACCGATTTACTGGTGGTCCTGACTGCTGTCGTTGACCGCGGGTCGGTTAAGTCGAGGCAACGATAACGGTTGTCGCGCAGGTTAATTAAAATGCTAAATGGTTCGGCGGATGACTTGAGAGGCCCGTTGGTCTGTACGCACTACCTACACGTGGGATTACGGTGTGGGCCCTCCGCGTCGTAGTTCGTCCGAAAGCTCTTCAGACGTCAGCAGTACTGCGGCCTGATCGCCGGGAAGTGGTCTTGTCTTTTTGCTGCAGCAGGTGTGTTTGGATTTGATTTTGCTTCACCGGCCAGACTCGCACCGTGCAGGAGCGTGCAAGGGTGAGGGACCTAGACCCCTTGGCGCATAGGATATAGTCCGGCGGATGGCCTCTCTATTGAGCTTAGGATGGGCTGCGTCGTGTCGGATAGCCTCGGTGGGGAGTTCCCTAACAAGGTTCACGCCACCCTGGAGATCCGAGCGTGCAGGCTGAACAGTAATGCACCCCTGCAGGGAGTTTAATCTATTCGAATAGCCATGTCCACGGTAACAGGACGCTTTATGCTGAAGCTGGATCTTACCACTAGAAACTATTATTATTAAACTGTATGGTTCCGGGTTCTCTTCCTCGCGGGGATGTCGAGGAGGTGAACTCGGAGGCATTATCATTATTTTTATTCATTACAACTTATATTATACAATGTTGCAGCAACTTCTGCTTCGTTGTTACTTATGCCTTATATGAACTGTTGGCTGATTCTTACCTCATGCTGCAAGACAACGTCGGAAGATGCTAGTCTTCGATAGGCCTAGCTTCTTACCCTTATTCTGATTTCTATCTTGCAGTCCACTATATACAGCCTCTTCTTTCCGTTGATACAATGCATAATGCTTAGTAGCGGACGTAAGACTCGTGGGTATACTAGATACTCACCTGCTTTATTTCCTTTACTGTTTTGCCTGATCGGCCGCTGCAGTCGACGTTGGAGCCCAGGAGCAGGAGTACCCCGGAGGCGGATACTACTACGTCGAGACCCCCGCTGACCAGGACCAGGAGTAGTTTCGGAGGCTCCCAGGCAGGAGGCCTTGTCTTTTCGATCTGTATCTCTGATGTTATTTGTGATAGCCTTCTTAAGGCAAAACTTGACTAACTATGTCTGTACTCAGATATTATGGTTTGTATGACTTATGTATTCGGGTCCGAGTGACCCCCCTTTATTGTAACATATTGGTTTATCCTTTTGTGTTTAGTGTTGTGCTGTGATATTCTCACCGTGGCACCCTAATCTCAGCCGTGTACCCTGCGTGTATGATTACTGTACACGGATTGATTTTGGGGGCGTGACACCCTCTCTGGTAAGAATGATTATAATGTGGGTGCCTTAATTGCTCGACGCCTTCTTATGAATAGTAACAAGGGCAATTTATTTGGTGGTGTTTTCGCCACACTTATCCTTGAGTCTTTTAATGGCACCCCGCATCCTGATGATGTTCCCTTTTCATACACAAGTCTTGATCTTGCTGCTATGAAGAGGCATAATTTTGTTACCACGACTTCCAAGTTTGGTAACCTTGTTTATATTTTGAGGTTTAAAAAGACCATTACTCGTGAGATCCGTCTACCTGCACCACTTTTGTTTGATCGTACCCGCAGGAAAGGATGGTCCTTCAATGATGTCCAGTTCGATGAGTTCATGGACCAGTATCAGTTGCATAACCCCATGGAGGGGGTTGTCCCCGACGAGGAGGAGCATGGTGAGTTCCCACCTTTCCAGGGGAGACCATCACCCAGCATGGTGAGGGGTCTTATTCCGCTTGGAGTGCAAGACCTTCCTCATGGGAGGACCCGAGGACTTCGGTGTACGCACCGGAGGGCTCATGCGACTCTTGGACTTACCCGCATCACCCCGGAGCAGGAGGCTCTTGGGGGCAGTAGCTGCTACCAACTTAGGCCAAAAGCCTAAGCTTGGGGGAGTACGTGCCCTTCTCACTTTTCCATTGTATTATCCGTTTTTTATTTTGTTCGCTTTGATCTTTTCAAAGTTTTTGACTGTTCTTCTTTGTTCTTTTAATTTTCAAAAACAACAAAAAGATTTCTCTTTTCTTTTTCTTTTGTTAAACCTTTGAGAAACCCAAAAAGATTTCCTTTCTCTCTTTAGTTTGCTTTGTTTTCAGAGTTCAGCTCGAGTCCGTGATGGCATTTGATTATATATTTCCCACGTTCGGTCGTGCAAGTGACAAGGCAGTAATGATGAAGATCGATGAAAGGGAAGCAACAAGGAAAACCGGTATGAATTGTTCTTGTTTCTACTTTTGTACATATGCCTGTACTTATGATCTAGAGACCAGCTTGTAGCGACATAGTTCTTTGTTTACAATGCTTTCCCAGTGTTCATGCTTTATTTGTGGCTGATTTCAAATAGCTAGAGTGCATAATATGTTGTTGAAATGATTTACATGCATTGCATTGTTCATGGTTTGTCATATTGAAGTGGTATTTCCCTTCGGAAAATTCTTGGATTAACTTGGCACATGTTCACACATGTTTAAGACTAAAATGTCTATCATGCCTTGATGATCTTTTTGTTTCTGAATAGTTATATCACTTTCATGCCCGATTCAATGTTGCTTTGTCGCTCTACATGATTATGACAATTATTGCTCTCTAGTTGGTCGCTTCCCAGTCTTTTGCTAGCCTTCACTCGCACTAAGAGGAATTCTGCTTGTGTATCCAAACTCCTTTTTCAATCCAGTTATTCCACTTGAGTCCACCATACCTTCCTATATGTGGTATTTACTGGCCAACCCTAACTTAGTCTGTCTTGTGCCATCTCGAAATTTATTCAAAAGCCTCCCTTTTGTAAACGTACAAGATCATGGTGCAGTGAGGGAAAATCAATATCTACCATGCAAAAAATATTTTGAAGGAAGTTTTAACTAGTCAATTTTATAAAAAAAGGAGAGTTACACCTCCCCCATACTTGATGACAGAATGAAATGGACCAAATGCTTCTAATGATAGATGGAACGAGAACCTCCTTCCATACTTGAGGTTAAATAAAAGGTTCCATAGACCGTCAAATGATGGATGGATAAGGGAACAAAAGTGTACGCAAAAAGCATTTAATATAGTTGGCATGGGAGATATTGAGAGACCTTTACCGTTCACAGTTGACTGGAAAGTTGCACTTCTCAAAAAGAATTTTATCTCTGTTTTCAAAACCAAGAGCTCTGGCACATGTTTAGTCTTTGCTTCCAACCACGGGTTTTCAACCTTGCCATAAAAAATCCATGGTTCGAGAGTCTCCCCTTCTTTCTTCAAAGCACCAACTATTGAGAGCATAATTGTCATTCTTAGTGTAATATGCATTTTCCCAAAGTATTACATTGTCTTCTGCATGATTGTGATATTTCTCGTCTGACATTCTTAGTTCTAGTCTCCTTTAAAACTCTAGAGGAGTTTCTGCATTTATGTTTTGCTTCACTCATGGAGGCTAGCGAGATACCACCCTAGTATGTTCAACTTATGTGCATTGTGAACTTGTCTTGATTTTCGGCAGCATATTATTTACTTTGGGTTGTTTGTGATTGATCACTTGAAAGAAGGATTGCTTTGTGCATTGTCCTCATAGCATTGTTTCAATATTTGCTCAACTCTTTTCATAGTACCGGCTTATATACATCTTATGAAGCAAAAGAGTTTGTCAAAGTTTTTTTGCCGCATCCAATTCGTTGAAATGAATTGCTTGAGGACAAGCAATAGGCTAAGCTTGGGGGAGTTGATACGTCCCAAATGTATCTACTTTCCCAAACACTTTTGATATTGTTTTGCCCTCATTCTTTTATGATTTGAACTAAACTAACCCGGACTGACGCTGCTTTCAGCAGAGCTGCTTGTATGGTTTTATTGCGTGTAGGAAAATGGATTTTTAGACATCTCAGAAAATTCCCAGAAAATTCATAAAAAATCCACGCACCCGAAGCTTCCATGAACCAAAAGGGGGCCCAGAGGGGGCCCATAGGGGCTCTAGGCGCCCTGCTGGCACGACCCCACCCCTGGCCGCCTGGGGGCCTCCCCCATCCTCTGGTTCCCTACCGAGGCTCCTATTTATTCCCGTGACGGGAAACCCCCGAAACAGAAGTCGCTTTTGTAGAACCCGTCAGGGAGCCGCCGCCACCCTCTGTTCTTCCTCGGGCTGATTTGGCCTTCGGAGAGGGGAGATCGTCGCCATCGTCATCACCATCACCAGCCCATCATCCCTCCATGACTTCTCTTCACATGCGTGAGTAATTCCCTGCTGTAGGAAAAGGGGATGGTAGGGATTTTATGAGTTTGATCATGTAATAGTTCGTCAGATTGTTGGGGGCATGTTGCCTATCATCTACTTTGGTGTTTATCATCTTTGCTACAACTTGTTGCTCTTAATGCTTATTGTAACACCCCCAGTGTCATGTTACAGTAATCACTTTTGATTACTACCAAGTCCCTGTGATTAACCATGCATTGATGACCTTGATTCAAATCACAATTCAAGATCCCCCTTTGGATGGAATTAACAACAAAGTGGAAAATAAAACTTAACCAAAAATTGTGCAATCAATTTTATTAAATAGAAAATAATCATTGGGTCATATTATAGACATGTCATTTTATTAAACCTAGAAGCCCATGTACATGTCTTTATATAGACTTTTTATTTCTCTCTTTTCTTTTGGCTTTTGGCTTCGCCTTGTAACGGCTAAGGCCGACACCTTGTGTGTGGCTGTGAGGCTGGTTGGGTGGATAGCTACACCAGAAATTCAAATCAATTCGAATTGCGAGTTGAGTTGATACTACAAGCTTCCTCCTCTCACAGTTGGTATCAGAGGCAAGGGTCCTGGAGCTGCCGCATCATCCACACGCGACCCGGTGGCACGAGCGTCGTCGTGCGGCGGTGATGGAGCAACTCTCTGATGAAGGTCAAGGCGTCTACGACCTCCTGCGAGTGGATTTCTCCGCCGATCTGGACCAGAGGATCAAGGCGCATGGGGAGGTTCTTCTTCAATCCATGAGAAAGCTGCTCGAATCTACTACTACTACCCTTGACAATTTGATTTCAGCGCGCGGCGATGGTGTCCGCGCCGAGGTGGCCCTCGATCTGGAACAACTTCGTTCCAAGGCGCATCCGTCTTCCACACCTCGAGTTGATTCTTCACCATCCCCACATTTAGCTGGGACTGGACGCGGTTCATCCGCCTTCGATTCCCTTGGCCATGATAAGGAACACCGGGGGAAGGTTTACTATGTACCTCACCCGGTCAGAGGTGCGCGTGATCCGGTGATCCCTCCTAAACAGTCTTCCTCCCGTGATGTTTTTCCCCCGATTCTGCTGATGCATTTTCGTATGGTGTTCGCCTGGAATTGCCCCGATTTGATGGATCCAATCCGCGTCTCTGGCAAACAAAATTGTGAGGACCAATTCAAGCAATGGATCACTCCCACGCACAGATGGATTGCCTTGGCCACTGCACAGTTTGAAGGAGCGGCGTCTCGTTGGTTAGAATCGATCCAGCGCAGATTGATACGTCCAAAACGTATCTATAATTTCTGCTTGCTCCATGCCTCTTTTGTGTGATATTGCTATGATATTGATGAACTTCCATACACTTTTGATCATATTTGGACTAACCTATTAACTCAGTGCACCCCCAGTGCCAGTTCCTGTTATCTGCTGTTTGTCTATTTCAGGTTTCCCCCATATTTAAATTGCTCCAAAAAATCGGGAAAAATCAGATAAAAAATCAGCGTTCCGGAAGCTTCCGGATTCACCGAAGAAGGGCCAGAGGGGCCCCACCTGGTGCCTAGGCGGCCAGTGGGCGCGGCCCAAGGCTTAGCCGCCGGGAGGCCGCCTAGGCGACTGGTGGCCCCCCTGGTGCCCCCTTTTGGCTCCTATTTATTCTCCCGTCGCGAAAACCCTGATTCCAGACCCCTTTTCTCTAGAAGCAATTCCGATCTCTGCCGCAATCACCGACAAGCTTCGGGGGACCAGAATTCCTGTGCCGGCACCCTGCCGGGATGGGGAAGTGCCCCCGGATTCATCTCCCTTGACGTTGCTTCCTCCCTCCATGATGAGGGAGTAGTTCCTCCTCGGGGCTGAGGTTTCTACCAGTAGCTATGTGGTCTTCTCTCTCTCCCATGATTTTATCTTGATTGTTATCATAGGCTATGTTAATCTAGGATGATCCCATGATGTTTCCCCTTCTTCTATGTATTGGATTGATTTACTCACTTGATCTTATCTAGTATAATCCCGAGACCATGGTGACAGCGGTCTATTGTACATGGGTTAGAAGAATATTTTCATGAGTGATTTCCTCTTTTGTGTGTGGCATGAAGATTGAGAGTCTCTTGGTGATTGTCTTTGACTATCCTTTAGATATGTTGTGGTGATTGTGGTACTCTCTTTGATGGCCGCGGTGACATTGGGAAATCCATATATGAGAACTACAAACTCTGAGGTGTGCTTTTGTAGCCCTAGACAACTCTCGTCCTGTCTTGACCACAAAGGAATGACCTCCGAGTACGTCTCCATTGTATGTTTTCTGAGGAATATCATGTGATTAGACTATTTTAATGTTGTTGGGAGTTGCCACTAGTGAAAGTATGAAGCCTAGGCCTTATTTCCACCTTTGCAATACCCTTTGCGCTCACGTTTACTACTTGTTTGCTTGCTGCACTTTTTATTACATATTTATATTACTTTGTTTTGCCACACCTATCACCCATATTTTACCATCTCTTCGTCGAACTAGTGCACCTGTACAACTCCTAGTTGTATTAGGTGTGTTGGGGACACAAGAGACTTCTTATATCTTAATTGCAGGGTTTCTTGAGAGAGAACATCTTCAATTTCTACTTCCCTGAGTTCGACAAACTTTAGGTCATCCACTTGAGGGAAATTTCTGTTGTGCTACAAACCTCTGCGCTTGGCGGCCCAACATAGTCTACAAGAATAGAAGCGTGCGTAGACATCAAGCTATTTCTGGGCGCCGTTGCCGGGGAGGTGAGTGCTTGAAGGTATATCTTTATATCTTGCAATTAATTCTTTTTGTTTCTTGTTTTTATTTTCACTAGTTAGGCTTTATGGAAAACAACAAAAAAATTATGAGAGAGCTTTATGAGCTCTTTCTTGAGTTAGGACATGAAGTGTTTGAAGAGAAAATCAAAAAGCCTATGGAGCTTTACTATTTTCACAACACTCATGATAGTAGCAATGTTATTAGTATGTATTCTTTGAATACCTTTGATCCTAATGATATGCAAAGCTATAAGCTTGGGGATGCTACGTTTTATGAAGATGATCTTTTTAGCCCCCCAAGTTTTGATGAGGAAATTTATTTTGATGATACTTTGCCTCCTATCTATGATGATTATTGTGATGACACTTATTCTATAAAGAGTCAATGTTTGCAAGTGTATCATGATAAGAATGATTCATGTGATACCTATTTTCTTGAGTTTGCTCCCACTATTACTAACGAGAAGGATTTTTCTTATGTGGAGAGTAATAAATTTTCTATGCTTGTGGATCATGATAAGAATTTTTTATGTGATACTTATATTGTTGAGTTTATTCATGATCCCACTATAAATTATTATGAGAAGGGAACACATGCTTATAGATATTTCAAAATATAAAGTTCCCTCTCTTTATGTTGAAGGTTTTGAAGCTGCACAAGTTTTGCCCTCCTATGCTTATTGCTTTGTGCTTCAATGACTTATTATATTGAAATATTCCTATGCATAGGAAGCATTTTAGGCTTAAATGTGTTTCGTATTTGCTTCTTGATGCTCTCTTTTGTTCTTCAACTCTTATTCCTGCGAGAGCATCATTAAAATCTTAAGCCTAGCTAATGGCTTTAAAGAAGCGCTTCCGGGAGGCAGCCCGCAACGAATTTAGGTTTTCCTTTTTGTTTTTCTTCTGTTTTTAGTGGTCTTGATGATTTTTACTACTGTAGCAACATCATTGTATCTTTACTTTTCAAGCTTTGTGCCAATTATAGCCTCATATGACAAGGGAAGTGAAAGTTGTGACATGCCGTCGAGAAAACAGATTCTATCCTCGTGACTAGAAAAATCATAGAAAAATCCCAGTTCATTGTTTTGAGCTGAAATTTTTACACAGCGTGCTCTTTACAATTACGAAAATTTCGTATGTTCTGAGTTTTTTGATTTGAGTTACATAAGTATCCCTAAAAAATTCTTTTCTACCTGCGGGTCTGTTTTTCACAGATTCTGTCATGTTTTGCCTTTTCTTCATTTTGCAAACCTTAAGCTTGCTTTTTCTTTGAAAAACCTTTTTGGCAATCTTGAGAAACAGTAGCTCTTCAAGAATATCTTTATTTCCAGTAGAGAAAAAATTATTTTATTATGGGTACTAACCTCGCTAATCAGATTATGATAAGTTTTGTATGAAGCGAGTTTTCAAGTGTGTGAGGGAAGATGATGAAAGAAGATTCAAGAGTTTCAAGTGCTCAAGATTGGGGATGCCCCCATGCATCCCCAATAAATATTCAAGAAGACTCAAGCGTCTAAGCTTGGGGATGCCCCCGTGCATCCCCTTCTTCATCAACAATTATCAGTTCGTCTCTCGTTTCACTATATTTTTATCACTTCATGCGTTATGTGCTATGCTTGGAGCGTCTCGCTCTTAGGTTTTATTTTTAGTTTTCTTTAGCTTTGTTTGCTGTTCATAACAAGTTAGAACCCAGCTTTCTCTTTGTGGGAGAGAAACACGCTCCACTTCCAAAATCTAGAACACAACATAGGACTTTTCATGCTTATCTTTGTTGTGTGTGTTCTTTATCTTTTCATAGGTACTGTCATGTTTAGCTCTTAGTTTTCATGTTTATCTTTTAAAGAGCTTTTTTTAGTTTTTTGCTGGAACTCTCTTGAGTTTTCATGTTTATCTTGTTTAGAGAGTTTGCCTGTTGCACTGAGTTTTGTGTCTTGACTTGAAGTAGGTACTTGAGGTTGCTATTCAATTGTAGTAGTAACTTGCAATAGTTTTGAAGTATTGTTTTGAGTAATGTTTGGACTTTTGGTGTCAAGAGATATAGCCTATTAGTGATAGATGTCGTATTTTGGGCAATCCGTGTTTATTTTCAAAACTTACAAAATTAGTTGAGAACTTTAGCTACTAGATGGATCACTACTCTTTGGAGGGATCGAATATTAGAGTACACTCACGTACCATGAGTCGGGGATGCGCAAGGATAACCAAACCCCCATACACTCCTCCTCGGGGTACTTGTCTCTTTGTGAAACCTCCTTATTAGATTGAGAGTTACCGATAATAAGTGCATGAGTTCTTCGGAATAATGTGAGTATTCGAAAGTTGACACTTCCACCTTCCCATATTTTGCTAGCCTCTCCTGTGCCGTGCATTGCTTTCTTCTCACTCCGAGAGTTGGCGTCCACCTTCTCCGGTACATCCAAACCCTTGGCATGATATGCTCTGTCATCATAAACCTCCTTATATCCTTCCTCAAAACAGCCACCATACCTACCTATCAAGTCATTTCCATAGCCTTTCCGAGATATATTTCCATGCAACATCCATCTTCTCATGACTTGATCTTCATGTCATACATGCTACTTGCTTGATCGATGAGCCGCATGCTAGTTGGGCCTTGCCCTAATGATTGCTACATGACGCGCTAGTATCATTGCATATCCTGCTACACTGGCAGAGGCATACATTTGCATACATCATGATAGTTACATCTTCTTTATAATTTGAGTACTTTTGTAAAGTGTGAAAGATCTTCTATACTTCTTGTAATATATCGAGTGTTGCCCCTAAAGTGAGGAAAAGATTCCAAAGTGGACAAATTAAAAGATTCCAAAGAGGACAAGATTAAAAGATCCCAAAGAGGACAAATGAGAGAAATAGAAAGAGCCATTGAGGCCACCCAAAAAATAGAAAAAATAGAAAAAAGAGAAAAAGAAATAAAAAGAGAGAAGGGGGCACACTACTATTCCTTTTGAGAGATCCACACTCGTACTCCCTCTTATATCTTGTACTCCATAGAGATTATCATTTATGCATATAGTTATGTGGGGATCTTCACACTATAGAACTTGGCTTTTATATTCCAATGATGAGCCTCCTCAAATGAGCTCTAGGTCTTCTTGAGCAAGCAAGTTGGATGCACCCCCACTAGTTCCATTGGAGAGCTTACCTTATCTCATATGTGCATCCGTTGCATGGAAATCCCTACTCCTCACATCATATATATCATTTGGGTTTCTCTCGCCTATGATTGTCCTCATTGATGTGAGCCTTTCACACCTTTTTGTCTTCCTCCTCCACCATATTCTCTCTTTGCCATCCGAAGTGTCAACGTTCTTGCTTACACTCATCCATTGCATGAGTGCTCAAAATGTCGAAAAGGAGTGGATCATTTTGACTTGTACCTGGCTACTGGTCTGGGGATGAGTCAAGATAAGATTCCAAAGAAAACCAAGTGCGAAACTTTAGTAGATTAAGTTCTCAACACAAAAATACTTTTTCTCGTATATCCCTATCCCCTTTCTTGCACGCAAACACCATTTGGAGACATTCGAGTCACGGATAGCGAGAGCTCTTGCACCTTTATGTTCTTATGTTGCTTGTTTCAATAGTAAATATAGACTCTTGCCTGTTATGACTTGAATTGAATTACATGCCTTGATTGCTTTACTTAAAAGTTCTTTTATGTTTGCTAGCATGTCACCATAGAAATTATGCTTTTATCATTTACCTACTCGAGGACGAGCAGGAATTAAGCTTGGGGATGTTGATACGTCCAAAACGTATCTATAATTTCTGCTTGCTCCATGCCTCTTTTGTGTGATATTGCTATGATATTGATGAACTTCCATACACTTTTGATCATATTTGGACTAACCTATTAACTCAGTGCACCCCAGTGCCAGTTCTTGTTTTCTGCTGTTTTTCTATTTCAGGTTTCCCCCATAATAAAAGTGCTCCAAAAAATCGGGAAAAAACAGATAAAAAATCAGCGTTCCGGAAGCTTCCGGATTCACCGAAGAAGGGCCAAAGGGGCCCCACCTGGCGCCTAGGCGGCCAGTGGGCGCGGCCCAGGGTTTGGCCGCGCCGGGAGGCCGCCTAGGCGACTGGTGGCCCCCCTGGTGGCCCTCTTTGGCTCCTATTTATTCTCCAGTCGCGAAAACCCTGATTCTACACCCCTTTTCTCCAGAAGCAATTCCGATCTCCGCCGCCATCGCCGACAAACTTCGGGGGACCAGAATTCCTGTGTCGGCACCCTGCCGGGACGAGGAAGTGCCCCCGGATTCAGCTCCATCGCCGTTGCTTCCTCCCTCCATGATGCGGGAGTAGTTCCTCCCCGGGGCTGAGGTTTCTACCAGTAACTATGTGGTCTTCTCTCTCTCCCATGATGTGATCTTGATTGTGATCATAGGCTATGTTAATCTAGGATGATCCCATGATGTTTCCCCTTCTTCTATGTATTGTATTGATGTACTCACTTGATCTTATCTAGTATAATCCCCGAGACCATGGTGACAGCGGTCTATTGGACATGGGTTAGAAGAATATTTTCATGAGTGATTTCCTCTTTTGTGTGTGGATTGAAGATTGAGAGTCTCTTGGTGCTTGTCTTTGACTATCCTTTAGATATGTTGTGGTGATTGTGGTACTCTCTTTGGATGGCCGCGGTGACACTCGGAAATCCATAGATGAGAACTACGAACTATGAGGTGTGCTTTTGTAGCCCTACACAAATCTTGTCCTCTCTTGACCACAAAGGAATGACCTCCGAGTACGTCTCCATTGCATGTTTTATGATGAATATCATGTGATTAGACTATGTTAATGTTGTTGGGAGTTTCCACTAGTGAAAGTATGAATCCTAGGCCTTGTTTCCACCTTTGCGATACTGTTTGCGCTCACGTTTACTACTTGTTTGCTTGCCGCACTTTTTATTACAGATTTATATTACTTTTTTTCCCACACCTATCACCCATATTTTACCATCTCTTCGCCGACTAGTGCACCTATACAACTCCTAGTTGTGTTAGGTGTGTTGGGGACACAAGAGACTTCTTGTATCTTAATTGCAGAGTTGCTTGAGAGAGAACATCGTCAACCTCTACTTCCCTGAGTTCGATAAACCTTATGTCATCCACTTGAGGGAAATTGATGCTGTCCTACAAACCTCTGCGCTTGGAGGCCCAACATGGTCTACAAGAATAGAAGCTTGCGTAGACATCACAGCCATCCGTCCATTGGGTGGTCTGAATTTTGCAGCACTCTTCAAGGTCGTTTCGGGTTGAATCAGCATCGGACTCTTTTGCGTAAGTTATTTCATATCAACCAGACATCTTCAGTTGTTGATTATGTGGAGAGATTCGCTGATTTGTATGACCAGCTTTTCGTTTATGAGGAAGTGCCTGATATTGTCCACTATACTACTCGGTTTCTCGATGGTTTGCATCCTGGTGTTCGTGTTGCAGTTGCCTTGGAGAAACCAAGGGATTTGGATGTTTCTTATGACCTCGCATTATTGCATGAGGAATTGGGTGCAGGGTACACTCCCATCAATTCTGCTGCTAAAAGAGGTACATCTCTACCATTACCTCTTCCTCCCAGAACTAATGGGCGGCCTGTTTCTGAACCTGTGAGGAAATCTCAGTCTGAAGATAAGTGGTCAGCACTTCGTTTGTTTCGTAAATCCAAGGGCCTGTGTTTTACTTGTGGTGAAAAGTGGTCCCGTGATCATGTTTGTAATTCTTCAGTCCAGCTACATGTAGTTCAAGAGTTGATTGATCACATTCAGGATTCTGTATTCTCAGTTTCTGATAACTCTAAATCTGACCAACATTCAGTACACATTATTTGCATTTCAGCAGCCGCAGTGGGCAAAGCTTCTAATCCACCAACTCTGCAGCTACCAGTTCGTCTTCAAGGGCTTGATTTGGTGTTTCTTGTGGACTCTGGCAGTACACACTCATTCATTGATTTGAGTTTGCAGAATTCATTATCTCAGGTACAGCCTATTCCAAAACTTTCAGTTACAGTTGCTGGTGGTGGTTCTCTGTGCTGTCAGTCAGTGCTCTCATCTTGCTCCTGGGAATGTGCCACTGTTACATTTTAGACAGATTTCAAATTACTTCCTCTCAGTACATATGATGGCATGTTGGGACTAGATTGGTTATCTTTTCAAAACCCAATGCATGTTGATTGGCTTCAGAAATGGATGTCATTTCAGTTTCAGGGAGAGAAAATCACTTTACAAGGGTTATTGCCTGACGATATTGCTCTTACTGTTTTCTCTGTTACTCTATCTGATGAGGCAAGTAAAAATTATGTTCAAAATGATGTCCAAGTGGTGCTGGATAGACATGCTGTGGTGTTTGAATTTCCTACTGAACTACCACCCCATAGGCTGCATGATCATAAGATTCCTCTTATTCCTGGTGCCACTCCAATGTCTATTCTCCCATATCGGGTTGCTCCTCATTTAAAGGATGAATTGGAAAAGCAAGTTAAAGAGCTGTTGGACTTGGGTATGATTAGAGCAAGTAAAAGTGCTTTCTCTTCCCCTGTTATTTTGGTCAAGAAAAAGGATGGCACTTGGCGTATGGTGGTCGACTATCGACACTTAAATGCTATTACATTGAAAGGAAAATATCCTCTTCCTGTTATTGATGAGTTGTTGGATGAATTGTCTGGAGCTCAGTGGTTTTCTAAGTTGGATTTAAAGGCAGGTTATCATCATATTCGATTGGCTCCTGGTGAGGAATTCAAAACTGCGTTTCAGACTCACAATGGCCTCTATGAATTCAATGTCATGGCCTTTGGTTTGACTGGTGCACCAGGCTCGTTTCAGGGTGCTATGAATTTTTCCCTTTCTCCCGTGTTGAGGAAATTTGTCTTAGTATTTTTTGACGATATACTAATTTACAGCAAAATTTTTGAGGAGCACTTGGATCACCTACATCAGGTACTGTCCATTTTAAAGAAGCATCATTGGAGAGTTAAGTTGTCCATGTGTGATTTTGCCCAATAGAAAATTGCTTATCTAGGTCATGTTATCAGTTCCACGGGTGTTTCAACTGACCCAGGAAAGCTTATTGCTGTCAAGGAATGGCCTACTCCTACATCTGTCAAAGAAGTAAGAGCTTTCTTGGGATTAAGTGGATATTATAGAAAATTTGTGAAAGACTATGGATTGATTGCCAAGCCACTGACTGAGTTGCTTAAAAAGCATGTTCCCTTTGTTTGGACTGAGGTCACTAATCAAGCGTTTATTTCCTTGAAAACAGCTCTCATTTCTGCCCCTGTTCTGGCCCTACCTGACTATACTAAACATTTTGTGATCGAAACAGATGCTTGCGACTATGGTATAGGTGTTGTTCTTATGCAACAAAGTCATCCATTGGTGTATGTCAGTATAACTCTTGGGCCTATAAATCAAGCTCTTTCTGTCTATGAGAAGGAATACATGGCCATTTTACTTGCTGTCGATCAGTGGCATTCTTATCTGGAATGTAATGACCCGATTCACTAAGAATCCAAGTCTCTGTGCATTCTGTGCTAGTCCCTGGATCAATAGCTAGCACACACAGTACATGATGTAATATCAAGAATAAACCACATGCCATATATATTACATCGAAGATCCAATATTACAAATAAACATACCTGCATAGCTCAAGGCTAGCTTACAAATAAAATACAGCGGAAAAACAATAAAAGCTTCGTGGCGTCCATCAACTCCACCGGCACAGTTGAGTATAGCCTCGTAACCCTACAACGTAACACTTACTCGTCGTATACCGTCCTGCAACACCGAAGGTTACAGCCCGACAACGGGTCAGTAAATCTGATTTGTACGGCAAGTCACACGAAAAAGTATATAACAGACCTACATCTACATGAAGGATATATCAAAGGAAAGGCTTATGGTTTTATTATGCAGAAAGCTGATTTTTCCCTCACATCCTACAACTAATCAAATTTTAATTTATCTTGCTAGTCCTAAGTATGGTTGAATTAGGCTACACCAATTCCAACCATCCCTTTATTAAAAGTTCCCACTCAAATTCTTATCACGATTAATTATCTGTCAAGACCATCCAACAACAATAATGCCCAGTTGCTCAAAGTTGTCCGTAACCGTGGACACGGCTAATCATGATCAGTTTTTACACTCTGCAGAGGTTTGTACACTTTCCCCACTGGACTCAACCCGAAGATTGAGACATAGTCTTTAAGAAGAGGTTGCTTCCACCCTTTGGTAGCCGGTACACCTATCATATCTACATCAGCTAGCTACCAGGGCCAGGTTCCCCACAACTTACTCATCTAAGCCAGAGCCCATATAGCCAGTGGTTGTACATGGAAGCTACTAGTCACACTGTTCGTCCGATCTTTTTGATCCTGGATGGTGCCCACTGCGTCAGAGGGTACTCGCCATGACGCACCCGGTTCACCACCAAAACAACCATTCGGGAAGCATTTAGCCCTGGTCCCTCCTTATCCAAGGCATGAGCACCAAGATGCATTCCCTGCCCGTCCAGAGGTGATTTCTATATAAGTTTGGTAGTCAAGTCATTAGTCCTCACATAGCTCCATGATAACTCAACCAATCCCCGTCTACAAAGCAATAGCAGTATATAACAACCACGATCCTAGGGCGACAATGAAATACCAGGTCAAAACATATGGCTATCCTACTAGGTTTAAAGCATAACTAATATATAGTCCTACACATGCATAGAGTGATAATTTGCCACATGCATAATAGAAAATATAGGTTGAGGTATGGTCAAAGTGTAACTTTCCTTTTACATTCGATGAAGTTCTTCGCTCTCACGGTCCAGTCAACTCTACTAGTCACACTCCGAGCAATCTATCGTCAACGAAAGAACTCAAATAATCAATCACACCACAAGGACAAAAAAAAAGATCAACAAAATAATCACAACGGTTTTAGCAACAAAACAAAAGATTTGAAGTACAGAGGTGTGGATGTGCTCGAAAGTGATCGGTGGAAGTGACCTCGAGAGAGTCAACAGATAAAGAATTGTCGATACAATATTATGATCAAGGCATCATGACATCAAGGTAAAGATCATAGCAATATGAATGGTGTGTGGATATTGCCGATAGAATGTCTCATATGATTCAATATGCAAAAAAAATCACGTGAAACGGAATACTACAACGCAGGTCATAGCAAGTTCAAATTTGAAATGAATTTGGATTTAAACAGATCAATAATCATTTGAATTTTTGTGTACACATGATATAACAGAAGGTACATGGAACGAGTGATCCAACGCAACAAGAATCACTCAATTTGGATCAACGGTTTACAAGATATGGCCTCCGGGATTTGAATTTGAATTTGAAATAAATTCAAATTCAAAAGTGTGCAAAGGTGTGAAAAGTTTACAACTTGATAAAGTACAGATCACTACGAGCGTGTAGGAAAAAGAATCACCTAATTCCGATACACGATTTAAAAGATACGGCTACGAAGATTATAGGGTGCAAACTTTGAAAAAGGGCCTATTCGTGAATAAAATAAAAGTTTCTGTCGCAGACAGATCCTTTTCACTACAGGACAAAATTGCTGACGTACCGCTGACGTGGCGAGGGCGCGGAAACCGAGGTTCACCGGGCACAGAAATCGATGTTCGCCGGGCACGGAAACCGAGGTTCGCCGGGCACGGAAATCGATGTTCGGTGGGCACGAAAATCGAGGTTCGCCGGTGCGGAAATCGAGGTTCGTCGGCGTCGCGGATCCCGAGGTTCGCCTGCGGCTGCACGGAAATCGAGGCGCGGACGATTTAGGGTTTCCGAAAAAAACGAAAAAGGAAAAATTTCGAAATCTTATATAGCCCGATTTTTTTTTTAAATCCGTCTCGGGCTCAAATTGCGCTCATGGGCGGAAAAGGCTATTGGGCCGGCTCGATACACATTTTCTTTTTCTTTAAAAACCGAAATTTCAAACAATTGTAGAAAAATAAATACTCATCAGAAAAATATGAAATAAATTTCTAAAATTCATCAAATAATACAAGGAAATTTATTTAATGACTACATTTTCCAAAAGGGAAAATAAAAATAAAACATTTTGTAAATACTTTATTTTAATATAAAATACTTTTCATAAATCAGATAAAATCCAATAAATTATTTAAAAATATTTTTATTTGGTCAAAAGCATTGACAAACTATTTCTAAATAATAAAATATAAATTTTAAAATTGTCACACCAATAAATAATTTGGTAAAATAAAGATATCCCATTGGAATACTTTTTCAACTCTTTTAAAATATTAAATATATCATTTTAATGAAATAAAAACTCTCTTAGCATTATAAAATACCTAAATTAATTTTAGAGTTATTTATAATACTCAAAATAAATTTTCCAAACTTTAAAGTAATATTCTAAATATTTCCCAACTTTATTAAGAAGGGGTTAAGTCATTTTATATCCTCTCAAATGAATTTCCTTGAGTTGAAAAATGTTTTGAATATTCAGAAGAATTCCAATAATGATTTAAAACATTTTCCAACCTTTTAATATGTTGAAGGAGTCATATTACCTTCTCCCATTTTTGTTTTGTTGGTTTTGTTTTAAATAATAAATTCCATAAACACCAATTATGAATATTAGGGAAAGTCCTTTTATTCCCTCTTTTTTTTTTAATATTCAATAAACTCCAAAGGTTTTAAATCCCAGAGAAAATCAAACACATCAAGCAAACAATCATTATCTATTTAATTTTATTAACATTCCAAAATTCGGAGAATTTTGGGATGTTACACACTACCACGCTTGAAAGGAATCTGGTCCTCGAGGTTCGAGAAGGCTAGAAGAAAGGTTAGGGTTCGGGTCTTCACGGCAATCGTTTGATCCTCCGAAGGTCTAGGGTGCTACCACCCTTAAAAGGAAAGCAACATGGCCTTCAAAATCTTACTCCATCGATAACCTCCTTCGTACATTCCTCGTACTCCTTGGAGATCTTTAAATCTTTAGCAAAAGGGGAGTCTTCCGTATACTGAACCTTCATGGTTGACAGGTCAGACGCCCATACTAAGCAACTCGATTTTCTCATGGTGGTCATCAAGAATACTTTTATGGGATACATGCAGGAAACGGTCTTGGTCTATACTCACCGTATAACACAAACGGTAAACTTCTACAGGGGTCACACATCGTACCATTCTATGGTTTAGGCTTAACATCGTCGTCTCTCTCCTATAGGTAAGTCACTCAAGATTTACTATCCCGCATAGCAAGAACGAATAATAAGGGTAATCGTCATGGGGGCCAATCCATTATGCACCCAAATCATTACCTTGTATATGGTGTAGAGAATCTCGCAATCTAACACTCGGTCATCCTCACGAGCATTGCCGAAGTCCTTCTTATTCATGAACTGGGTTCAGATAAATCCATGGTTCTGCAAGCCAAACAAACATCTATCGTTTCTTCACTACACTCAGGTTTACGTAGCCTGCTACAAAACGTGCACTGGTGAACTATAACTTCCTTCGGGGTTCTTCCTTCAGCAAGATTGTTCTTGCTTGTTGTAAGATCCTGGCACACGGGGTTAGCTTTGAACTCATCATCGGTTGCATCCATCTTCCTCCTCGTCTTGGCATTAGCAGCCATTGTAGTAGCTTCTTCAATTTAGGGATGAGGATGAGGGGGAATAGAATGTAGATAGCGAGGTAGAGAGAGAGATAGGGAGACATACCCATACAAACATCACACTAGTTTTGAAACATAAGTTTTGATGTGTATCTATCGGTAAAACAAGAAATGACAGCTCACAGAAACGATCTAACGGTAGAAACTTGAATCTTCCAGGTCTTCAAGTCTCCAATGACGACAGCTTCAGTTTTGCAATGTCGAAACAATCCTCATATCGTTGAGTCATTTGTCAAGTTATTCTCCTTGTTGATGTGTCTTCTTCAGTCTTGAAGCATACTAAATAGATGAGGGTCTAATGAAACGTAAACTTATTCTACTCGCATAGAAGAAACACAAAGGACAACACACAACCAACATCAATCAAAGACATATCAGGATCAAAGGGCACAAGGCAAAACTTAACAAAACAAATCATGACATAACACATCCGGTTAATCAACAGCAAAACATGCATCAATCAACATCTCCAACTAACATTAAAAGGTAGCATCATGCACTTAGTGCACACCTACGAACGTCTATCCTCTAATTGCCCAACATAAGCTTCTTCGAGTCAGCATCCTTGCTTCCGCGTTCACATCCTCTTCTTTCCATTCAACTCCGAACACATGTTGGCTTAATGTCCCATATTCCTGCACCGGAAACACTGAATGTGGCTAATGTCCTTCTTTTTCTTCTTCACGGGTGCTTCCTTGAATTCTTGGATAACTTTCTTCATTCCTTCCTTTTGATGTTGAAAAACTTGTTGTGTCACGATGAAAAATTGACACTGAGCGGGGTAATGATCAGTTCCTTCACAGGTAAAACATGTGACTTGTGCAGTGGGACATTCTTCACCCGAGTGAGTTTCCTCACAATAGGGACATCCATCTTGGTGTCCTTCATAGGAGTGTCCGACTTCACAAATTTTGCAGGCACGGGGCCTCTTACGGGTTATCGTCCTTTGCGTCGGGGTGACAAGGCGGGATCCCAACAAAATCCTTGTGAACTCCTTCCAAGTAATCTTCCTTCGTGATTCGTCAATCGCTTGGTGCATTCTCCACCAAGTAGCAGCCTCTTCTACCAATGACTTAACTGCATAGGGGAGCATGTCCTCACTTCCAACCTTGTTATTCTCCATGTGCTCCTCCATATTATGAATCCATTGCTCCACCTTCAGTCTCGAAATCGCCCCAGAAAAGGCGAGTCCTACTCCATACTCCATCTATTAAACCCATACCACAAGGTTTAGGGAAAAACTATAACACCGACAAGACAACAACTAGAGATAACACCAAGCATATGCACTCAACAAGAAAGAGTCAAAAACACCTACGTTTGACAGTAACACATAACCACAAACAATACAGTCACAAAAGTCAAAAAACACAAACAACACCTAGATTAAGGTCATATGTGAAAGACATACGATCTCATCATACTACACGCAATTCCTTTAACTAACTTCACATAAAATTGGTGGTCTGATGCTAGGCTTCATCCTTCTCAGCTAAGCTGATCTTAAAGATTCCTCTCGTAGTTCCATAAATTATTGATCACCATAAGTTACTCCTTCTTGTTCTTGTGGTCATCACTTCAATTGATCCACAAGGTTGATGATGTACTTCTCAAATGTCTTGTCTTCAGGGGTATGCAACTCAGAGGGGTATTTACAGTAAAACAAGATGAGAAGTTTTAGTAGATGAATAATAGATGGGAGATACTAGTGGAGAGAGTAAGTAATCAAAGAATGATAAAATATTTTTGTTCCTATGGTTTTTCCTATCCATTTTCTAGGGTCACGACCTACAGTCAACATGGGCTCTGATACCATCTGTAACGACCCGATTCACTAAGAATCCAAGTCTCTGTGCATTCTGTGCTAGTCCCTGGATCAATAGGTAGCACACACAGTACATGATGTAATATCAAGAATAAACCACATGTCATATATATTACATCGAAGATCCAGTATTACAAATGAACATACCTGCATAGCTCAAGACTAGCTTACAAATAAAATACAGCGGAAAAACAATAAAAGCTTCGTGGCGTCCATCAACTCCACCGGCACAGTTGAGTATAGCATCGTAACCCTACAACGTAACACTTACTCGTCGTATACCGTCCTGCAACCCCGAAGGTTACAGCCCGACAACGGGTTAGTACATCTGATATGTACGGCAAGTCACACGAAAAAGTATATAACAAACCTACATCTACATGAACGATAAATCAAAGGAAAGGCTTATGGTTTTCTTTTGCAGAAAGCTGATTTTTCCCTCACATCTTACAACTAATCAAATTTAATTTATCTTGCTAGTCCTAAGTATGGTTGAATCGGGCTACACCAATTCCAACCATCCCTTTATTAAAAGTTCCCACTCAAATTCTTATCACGATTAATTATCTGTCAAGACCATCCAACAACAATAATGCCCAGTTGCTCAAAGTTGTCCGTAACCGTGGACACGGCTAATCATGATCAGTTTTTACACTCTGCAGAGGTTTGTACACTTTCCCCACTGGACTCAACCCGAAGATTGAGACATAGTCTTTAAGAAGAGGTTGCTTCCACCCTTTGGTAGCCGGTACACCTATCATATCTACATCAGCTAGCTACCAGGGCCAGGTTCCCCACAACTTACTCATCTAAGCCAGAGCCCATATAGCCGGTGGTTGTACATGGAAGCTACTAGTCACACTGTCCGTCCGATCTTTTTGATCCTGGACGGCGCCCACTGCGTCAGAGGGTACTCGCCATGACGCACCCGGTTCACCACCAAAACAACCATTCGGGAAGCATTTAGCCCTGGTCCCTCCTTATCCAAGGCATGAGCACCAGGATGCATTCCCTGCCCGTCCAGAGGTGATTTCTATATAAGTTTGCTAGTCAAGTCATTAGTCCTCACATAGCTCCACGATAACTCAACCAATCCCCGTCTACAAAGCAATAACAGTATATAACAACCACGATCCTAGGGCGACAATGAAATACCAGGTCAGAACATATGGATATCCTACTAGGTTTAAAGCATAACTAATATATAGTCCTACACATGCATAGAGTGATAATTTGCTACATGCATAATAGAAAATATAGGTTGAGGTATGGTCAAAGTGTAACTTGCCTTTTACATTCGATGAAGTTCTTCGCTCTCACGGTCCAGTCAACTCTACTCGTCACACTCCGAGCAATCTATCGTCAACGAAAGAACTCAAATAAGCAATCACACCACAAGGACAAGACAAAAGATCACCAAAACAATCACAACGGTTTTAGCAACAAAACAAAAGCTTTGAAGTACAGAGGTGTGGATGTGCTCGAAAGTGATCGGTGGAAGTGACCTCGAGAGAGTCAACAGATAAAGAATTGTCGATACAAGATTATGATCAAGGCATCATGACATCAAGGTAAAGATCATAGCAATATGAATGGTGTGTGGATATTGCCGATAGGATGTCTCATATGATTCAATATGCAAAAAGAATCACGTGAACGGAATACTACAACGCAGGTCATAGCAAGTTCAAATTTGAACTGAATTTGGATTTAAATAGATAAATAAACATTTGAATTTTTGTGTACACATGATATAACAGAAGGTACATGGAACGAGTGATCCAACGCGAAAAGAATCACTCGATTTGGATCAACGGTTTACAAGATATGGCCTCCGGGATTTGAATTTGAATTTGAAATAAATTCAAATTCAAAAGTGTGCAAAGGTGTGAAAAGTTTACAATTTGATAAAGTACAGGTCACTACGAGCGTGTAGGAAAAAGAATCACCTAATTCCGATACACGGTTTAAAAGATACGGCTACGAAGATTATAGGGTGCAAACTATGAAAAAGGGCCTATTCGTGAATAAAATAAAAGTTCCTGTCGCAGACAGATCCTTTTCACTACAGGACAAAATTGCTGACGTACCGCTGACGTGGCGAGGGCGCGGAAACCGAGGTTTGCCGGGCACGGAAATCGAGGTTCGCCGGGCACGGAAATCGAGGTTCACCGGGCACGGAAACCAAAGTTCGCAGGCACGGAAATCAAGGTTCGTCGGCGTCGCGGATCCCGAGGTTCGCCTGCAGCGGCGGGGAAATCGAGGCGCGGACGATTTAGGGTTTCTGAAAAAAACGAAAAAGAAAAAATTTCGAAATATTATATAGCCCGAATTTTTTTTTAAATCCGTCTCGGGCTCAAATTGCGCTCGTGGGCGGAAAAGGCTATTGGGCCGGCTCGGTACGCATTTTCTTTTTCTTTAAAAACCGAAACTTCAAACAATTGTAGAAAAATAAATACTCATCAGAAAAATATGAAATAAATTTCTAAATTCAACAAATAATACAGGGAAATTTATTTAATGAATACATTTTCCAAAAGAGAAAATAAAAATAAAACATTTTCTAAATACTTTACTTAAATATAAAATACTTTTCATAAATCAAATAAAATCCAATAAATTATTTAAAAATATTTTTATTTGGTCAACAGCATTGACAAACCATTTCTAAATAATAAAATATAAATTTTAAAATTGTCAAACCAATAAATAATTTGGTAAAATAAAGATATCCCATTGGAATACTTTTTCAACTCTTTTGCAATATTAAATAAATCATTTTAATGAAATAAAAACTCTCTTAGCATTATAAAATCCCTAAATTAATTTTAGAGTGATTTATAATACTCAAAATAAATTTGAAAACTTTAAATAATATTCTAAATATTTTCCAACTTTATTAAGAAGGGGATAAGTCATTTTATATCCTCTCAAATGAATTTCCTTGAGTTGAAAAATGTTTTGAATATTCAGAAGAATTCCAATAATGATTTAAAACATTTTCCAACTTTTAATATGTTGAAGGAGTCATATTAACTTCTCTCATTTTTGTTTTGTTGGTTTTGTTTTAAATAATAAATTCCATAAACACCAATTATGAATATTAGGGAAAGTCCTTTTATTCCCTCTCTTTTTTTAATATTGAATAAACTCCAAAGATTTTAAATCCCAGAGAAAATCAAACACATCAAGCAAACAATCATTATCTATTTAATTTTATTAACATTTCAAAATTCGGAGAATTTTGGGATGTTACATGCAAGTTCAACATTTCATCATCAAAACGGACCAGCGAAGTCTTGCTCACTTGCAGGACCAAAGACTTCACACTCCTTGGCAACAGAAATGCTTGACCAAGTTATTGGGACTGCATTATTCTATTCATTATAAAACGGGTATTAGGAACTCAGCAGCTGATGCTTTGTCCCATAAACCTCCTTCTGATTCTCATGTTTTATCCATATCTAGTTCTTCCCCTGTTTGGCTAACTGATATTGTTGCTAGCTATGACAAGGATCCTAAAATTCTGGATATCATTCAACAACTAGTGGTTGATCCTCATGCTAAACCTCCATACTGATTGATGTAACACCCCCAGTGTCTGTAACAGTAATCACTAGTACTATTGATAATTACTATTGCTAATCACTGATACTAATCCTGCTATGATCATCCCTGCATTGGATCAACTCAGATTTGCATTTTGGTTAATATCAAAAATATTGTTGCAATTAAACTTTGTCCAAAAACTATGAAACCACTTTTGTAAATTCCCAAATATTCAGTGAATCATGCCTAAGTGGTCATGGGATTTTATTAACTTGTAAAATAATTCAAACAAAGATTTACAACAGCAAACCAGTACTTTTGCCATTAGTATAATAAAAAGAACTATCAAATGATTTTATAAAAGCCTAAATCTTTTTGTGGGCCTCTAGTTATATGCTATACTAATTATGGTATAGGTCTCATGATTAATAAAAATGTCTAACCTAATAAAACAATTGCTAACAGAATAGAGCAGAAAAGAAAAGAAATTGAAATGCTAAAGAACTATTCTACGCTCAGTGCGAAACCACACCACTGGCCCACCCCGAGCCCAACCCCTCCCTCCTCTCTCCTCCCACCTGCCCCCATCCCCCATCTGCTCCCTGGTGCCATGGCTAGGGCCATGCCGCGCCGGCCCCTCCTCTCAACTTCCCTCACCTGCCCCTCTGTGAGGATAAGGATGACGCCGAGGCCTCCCCAACCACCCCTGCAACTCTCTACCTCACTTCCCCTCCATCCTCATGTGCTACCCCCCCCCCTCTTCTCCCGCACGGGCATGGCCGCGCCCGTGGCCAATCCTTCACCACCGTCGCGGCCCGAGGCCGCCTCGAACCCGAGGAGCTTGTCCGGGAGACTCCACGTCGACGACCCCGCAACCCCAGGCGTCAATTCGACTGGAGCCGCCCCGAATTGCCGTCTCCGCCGACTGCATCCGCCGCGTGCCACCGTCCACCTCGTCGTTGAACAGCAGCGCACCAAACGCCCCGAACCCCCCCCCCCCCTGGGCCTCCCGAGCACTTCCCTGCAATCTTTGTGAGCCGCCTCTCCCATTGTCCCCCGTTCCTCGTCGTTCCGCCGTCGTAGGGGCCGTGCCCCGCCCGGGCCGCCATTAGCGAGAGCTCGAGCCCCCCCGTGGTCGCCTCGTCGCGCGCGGCTGCGCTCCCCTGCATGGGTGTGCCGCGCCTGCACGCCGCTTCCCCCCCGCCCCCAGCGTGCCGGCCTTGCCGTGCCCCCCCTCTCGGTCCTCGCTGCCGTGGTGGATCACCGCCGGCGTGAGGGTTAACAGCCGTGGGCTAAGCCCCCTCCACACCACGCTGACGTTGGGGCCCCACCTCCTAATCCCCCAGTTAAAAAAGAAGAAGAAATATTAGTAGATAACCCCCTCCCCCTGTTAGCTTAATAAAAATGAGGATATAACCCCCCTGTGTATACTGCCATGTGGGCCATTGACCTTTTTACTTAAATTAAAAATTGTATTAGTTCCCTCTCAGTGACACCCGGGCCCCACTGTTTGTTTAGATTTATTTAAATAGGTTTATCAGTTGCTGTCCATGACATGTGGGCCCTAGTCATTAGTTAATTTTAATAAATATTAAAATGTCCCTATGTGTATGACTGCTGGACCCCACATCTTAATAGGTTATTAAAAGAAATAGAAAATGGTTAAAAATAGTTATGCCTATGACAGTGGGCCCCCCACTGGTTAACTAGATTAAATAAATTGAATTATTAAAATGTGTGGCTGACATGTGGAGCACTGTTGTGGATAAGGTTCTGGATAAGGTTGGATTTATTAATAAAAGAAATTCCAGAAATTGTTTAAAAAGGATTTAAACTTTGAAATTCAATAACTTTTAAACCGTAACTCAGATTCAAAAACTTCATACATGAAAGTTGATCAGAAAAATACGTAGAATATGAATACGACATCCGTATGTCTACCACCCCCCTCTAACATGTCGAACATCGAACTGTCCCCCCTCCGGTACCGTCAGTCCGATAATTGCCCGATACCGATAAACCCTCCGGATGAATTTATTTCGAACATGAAAGTTGTTCGGAATAGATCAACTAACCCGGATACACCACCCACACATGTGTCGGATGCCCATGACACCTCCGGCATGATATCTCCCCCCTCCGGACACCTTGTCCGATAATCACCTGGAGCTGGCCGTTCATCCTCAAATGAATTTGCGTTCCGAGCAACGTGCATTGCACTGCGTTAGGACACCGTTAACTTTTCATCTGTCATGTCATGCATCTGTTTGTATTGCCTGCTGTGTATTTACTGTTTTCTTCCCCCCTTAATCTCCGGTAGACCCCGCTGCTGCCGTCGACTACACCGCTGCTGAGTACGACTACGTCATGGACGACCCTACTACTACCGTCGAGCTTCCAGGCAAGCAGAGCCATTCTCTTCCCCAGATATCGCCTATCTTTTCATATTTCTTGCACTAGGCATTTTTACTGCTGCTGCTACGATTAAAATCCTATTCGATTGCATAGCCTGATTTTGTCGCCCCTTGATGTACCTTTCTTATCCTATGCTGCCTGTTATAATTATGCATATATTCAGCAGTGAGCCCTGCGCATTGTTAGCTAGGACTAGATAGCGGGACGTGATCACTCAGGGGAGTGAACACGGATACAATATATACAACTGCACAGGTACGGTACAAAGCAGACACCGCGAAAGGCCCCTATCTGGGTTATGCCTAGTCACCTCAAGTGTGAGCTATCAAGGAGTAATCCTTGTACTCCACTCGAGACTGACTTTGTCTTACCGCCTTAGGGTCCTGATCAACGGTTGTCCTTCAGGTAAGAAGCCGGGCGACCCAACGGTGCCCGCGAGTGGTATTGCGACGGGACGACAGGGAGGGTACGACCAGTGTACCGGTGTGCTTGGCCCCTGATCGTTGGCCGCGAGAGTTACCAAACTACGAAAGTCGAGCTCCTCCAGGAGCACACGCGAGAGAAGGTAAGGAGACGGTTCACCTTGTTGGTAACCGCAGTGACTTGGTGGGACGACAGGGCAGGCACCGATGTACTGGTGGTCCTTGCTGCTGACGTTGTCCGCGGGTCAGTTAAGTCGAGGCAACGATAACGGTTGTCACGCAGGTTAATTAAAATGCTAAATGGTTCAGTGAATGTCTTGAGTTGGCTATATGCCATGTACGCACTACCTACCCGTGGGAATTACGAGTTATGGGCTCCTCTGCTTCGTAGTGTCGTCCGAGGACTCTTCAGACGTCAGCAGTACCGCAGCCTGCGCCGGGAAGTGGTGTTGTCTTATTTGCCACAGCAGAGTGATTTGTATTTGCTTTGATTTAACTTCACCGGCCAGCCTCGCACCGTGCAGGAGTACGTCGGGGTTAGGGTCCAAAGCCCCGCGTACATAGGATATAGTCCGGCGGATGACCTCTCTGTTGAGTTTGAAAGATGGGCTATGAAGTGTCGGATAGCCTCGGTGGAGCGTTCCCTAACAAGGTTCCCACCACCCTCGAGATCCGTGCGTGTAGCGTAACACAAGTGCACCCCTACAGGGAAGATTAATCTATTCGAATAGCCGTTTCCACGGTAACAGGACGCTTTATGCTGAAGCTGGATCTTACCACTACAAACTATTACTATTAAACTGTATGGTTCCGGTTTTCTTCCTCGCGGGGATGTCGAGGAGGTGAACTCGGAGGCATTTTTAATTATTACAACTTATTATTATACAATGCTGCAGCAACTTCTGCTGCATTGTTACTTTATGCTTTATATAAACTGTTGGCTGATTCTTACCTCATGCTGCAAGACATCGTCGGAAGATGCTAGTCTTCGATAGGCCTAGCTTCTTACCCTTATTCTGATTTCTATCTTGCAGTCCACTATATACAGCCTCTTCTTTCCGTTGATACAATGCATAATGCTTAGTAGCGGACGTAAGACTCGCGGGTATGCTAGATACTCACCTTTGCTTTATTTCCCCCTTTATGTTTTTCCTGATCGGCCGCTGCAGTCGACGTTGGAGTCCAGGAGTAGGAGATCCCCGATGTCGACCACCGCAACGTGAAGATCCCCGATGCCTTCTACGACATCGAGTTTCCCCGTTGACCAGGAGTAGCTTGGAGTTTCCCAGGCAGGAGGCCTCGCCTTTTCGATCGTGTTGTTTTTGTGCTAGCCTTCTTAAGGCAACCTTGTATTTTTGTGTCTGTACTCAGATACTATTGCTTCCGCTAACTTTGTGCTTTCGAGCTGTTATATTCGAGCCCTCGTGGCCCCTGGCTTTTATTAAACAGCTTGTATTATTTTATTTGTAGAGTTGTGCTGTGATATCTCACCGTGAGTCCCTGATCTCGATCGTGTACCTTGCGTGTATGATTACTGTACAAGGTCTGATTTTGGGGGCGTCACAATTGATTAATGGTTTACTTAGGTACCATAATTGCATTTGGATTGGTCCAGACCCTGCTTTGCAGTCCAAAAATTTTACTGCGTTCCATGATAGTTCTATGGGTGGTCATTCAGTTTTTCCTGTCACTTATACGCGTATCCATGCTCTATTTCGTTGGTCTGGAATGTGTAACTTCATTAAGTCTAGACTGCAGTCTTCTTTGGTCTGCCAGAAAGCTAAGCCTGAACGAGTTCCTTATCCATGAATTTTATCACCATTGCCTGTCCCAATTCTTATCAGTCTTCTACCCATATCCATGGATTTTATCAGTCTTCTACCCAATTCTTATCAGTATAACTGCATTATTGTGGTCATTGATAAATTTTCCAAATATGGGCATTTCATTCCCCTTAGCCATCCTTTTAATGTTCAGAAGATTGCTGAGCTTTTCATCGATAATGTGTATAAATTACATGGCATGCCCAAAGTTATCATTTCTGATCGAGATCCTATTTTCACTAGCAAATCTTGGATAATTCTGACAGCTAAAGTTGGTACTCAACTGAATATGAGCACATCGTACCATCCAGAAACTGATGGCCAGACAGAGCGTGTTAACCAGCAAGTTGAATGTTATTTGAGATGTTTTATTAGTGCACACCCTAAGCACTGGAGTAAGTGTATTTCTCTTTGTAATTTTGGTATAATTCCAACTGGCATTCTGCTCTGGGTCATTCTCCATTTCAGGTTTTGTATGGTCATGCCCCCAGATACTTTGGTATCGCTGATCATGATACTGTGGCTCCTTTGGACTTGCAGCAGTGGTTGGATTCTCTTCAGTTAGTCACTGAGACTGTTCGTCAACATCTGTTGAGGGCCCAACAACGTATGAAACATCAGGCCGACAAAAATCGTATTGAGCGTGTGTTTCAGGTGGGAGATTTCGTTTTCCTTAAATTGCAACCTTATGTGCAGTCGTACGTGGTCATTAGAGCCAATCATAAACTTGCCTTCAAGTTTTATGGTCCATATAGAGTGCTTGAGAGAATCGGTGCAGTTGCTTATAGATTGGAGTTGCCTGTATCTAGCAAAATACATCCTGTCTTCCATGTATCTTAACTGAAGAAAATGGTTTCTGCTCCGACAGAAGTTCAGACTCATTTACCGTCTCCAAGTGCTCTCTTGCAAGTTCCTTTCGGAATCCTACAACGCCGGGTTCGCTAGTCTGGAAATCACACTATTTCTCAAGGCTTGATACATTGGTCTGACGCTTCTTCTGATTCTGTGACTTGGGAGGATTTGGATTATTTGCAACAATTGTTTCCCCGTGCTCCAGCTTGGGGTCAAGCTGGTTCTCAAGGAAGGGGGGATGTCAGCAGTACTCATGGGAATGGCGTCGACAGTGTGATATCTAAACCTCACACTGTAGTACATCCGACAACAGGGAAGAAGTCTCCAAGACCAGCGCGGGAGAGAAAGAAACCCAACTGGAATGTGGGTCCCGAATGGGCCTAGAAGCCCATGTACTTGTCTTTATATAGACTTTTGCTTTCTCTCTTTTCTTTTGGTTTTTGGCTTCGGCTTGTAATGGCTAAGGCCGAGACCTTGTGTGTGGCTGTGAGGGTGGTTGGGTGGATAGCTACACCAGAAATTCAAATCAATTCGAATTGTGAGCTGAGTTGATACTACAAGCTTCCTCCTCTCACACTCCTCCCCTGCCTCGCCTTCTTCCTCGATTTGGATCATACCTCGCCCGAGCTTCCATGGGCGCGCCCCATGAGCTCGCGCGGCCGACCTCACCCCCAGTCCAAGCCATCATGTCCAATCTGTGTGCCATCATCGTCTTCATCAGCCCGTGGAAGGAGTCGAGCCGGCAGCCACCGTGTGCTCGGGATCGAGCCGGTCTTCCGACACGGCCGTCGGTTGTCGTCGTCGAGCTCGTCGCAACCAGCCTACCCCGCGCCTTCTAACCTTGTCTACAAGCTCTGGGGTGAGCTTCTCCCCCGATTTCCCTTTTGTCCTCGTCGAATCCGTCGCCACAGGACGTTGTCACCGTTGTGCCCGAGCTCCCAGCTGTCCCTGCCCTGCGCCCGGTTGGGCCCCCGTGTACTCGCGCCCATCACGCCCCTAGCCTGTCCGTGCTTTCCGCTGCTCGCTTCTGGCCACGGCCATGGCCGTGGCATGTTCGTGTGTGTCCGTGACAGCCACGGCTGGCTTCGGCCGCCGCCGTCGGCCGTGCCCTCGCGCGCGCGCTCGTCGTGCTTGGCCGTGACCTCTCCCGCTCGCCACTGTCTCTGCCTCCGGCAGCCGCGGCAGCGCTGCTGCATGCTAGCCACAGCCAAGCCATGGCCGTCCATGGCTGGTGTGTGCGTTCCTGGCGTGTATAGGTGTGTGTGCGTACGTGGTGTGATGTGTGTGTGCAGCATACGTGCTCTGTGTGTGTCGTGTGTCTGCGGGCGTGCCGTGCACAGCCAGCCGCTGGCAAGCTCTGGATGCCGCGCCTCCGTGTCGTGTTGTCGCTGCTAGATGGAGCTGCTGCGGCTGCTACTGCTGTCGCCGTTGCTCTGCATTCTACTGCTGTGTTTTGCTACTACTGAACTTGTGGGTGCTGCTGTTAACTGAAACTATTGCTATCAAGTGCTACTATTGCACCACTTTGAGGGCAATAAAATAGTAGCTAACCCAATACAACAATAGCTAAAAATGATATAAATTGAAAGTAGATGTATCAAGCTTCAGTTTGTTCCATTGGACCAACTTTAATTAGTGCATGGATTAAATTCTATAAAATTCACAAAAGGCAGATTTATATTCACAGAAAAGTAGCTATGCCACCATTGCTAATTTTGATCAAGCTTTAGACCTGCTACTGATCTGGTCATGCATCACAGAGGGGTTGGCATGAAAGTTCCCATTATGTAGTGCAAAACACATGTAGAATTCATCTCCATTAGAGCTATGAATAAATAGCAATCATCAAGCAAAGTTAGAAAATTTTAATAAGTTTCTGAAATTACATTAAGTGCCCTTTTTCGCGCGAAAATTTGGTCAAGTAAATGAACTCTAGTAAAAATTCCTTTCGTACCAGATTCAAGATCGCAGAGAATAGCTCCACTTTGATATAGGGCACTAACTCGGTAGATGGGCGGAACCCTAAACCGTAGGCCCTTGAAGACGACTAGATGATGTTTAAATAGCGATTCTCAGACTTAGCAATATTTTAGAGAAAAGCCCAAATAGACAATGACACGTGGGACCCCCTTAGCACTGTTCAAAGTTTGACCAGTCAAAGTTACTATTCTGGATAATAATGATTTATTAAATAAAATAAATCTAGAAATTCTTTTAAATTTATTTAAACTTAGTAAATTAATATCTTTTAAACCGTAAGTCGGATAAACATAATTTATACATCAAATTTGATCAAAAAAATGTCAAGGTTACGAATACGCTATCCGTATACCCACCGCACCCCTCTAACATACCGAACGTGCAACATTTTTCCTCCAGTTCATCTGTCTGTCAAACAACCGGAGCCGGTAAAACTTTCCGGATGAAAAAGTTCCGAATATGAAAGTTGTTCAGAATGGATCAACGAGCACGGATACACTATCCAAATGTCTGTCAGATGTCTCTAACACTGCAGACATGGAACCTTCCCCCTCCGGATCATCGGTCCGGTAATTAACCGGTACTGATGCGTCATCCCCGGATAAATTCCTACTCCGAGCAAATCACCAAACACTGCGTTAGAGCCCCGTTCCTTTGTATCTATTATGTCATATTTTTGAATTGCTATTATTGCTGTGTATTTATTGTTTCTTCCCCCTCTCTTATTGTCCGATAGTCTCGACGTCCGCTGCCGATGACCCTGTGATCGACTACGTCGTCGACGACCGTACCCCTACCGTCGAGCTTCTAGGCAAGCAGAGCCATTTTCCTTCCCCAGATATCGCCTATCTTTTCCGTACTTTGCTTGCACTAGGCATTTTTATTGCTCCTGCTATGTTACAATCCTATTCAATTGCATAGTCTGTTTTTGTCGCCCCTTGATGTACCTTCCTTTATCCTATGCTGCCTATAACTATATATATTATATTCAGAAGTGAGCCCTGCGCATTGTTAGCTAGGTTTAGAATAGCGGGCCGTGATCACTCTGGTGAGTGAACGAGGATTACAAAATATTATAACTGCAACAGGTATGGATCAATGCAGACGCCCTAGGGAACCTACAACAGCGAGACTCTGCCAAGTTGCTTCGAGTTTGACTTACGAGTGGTATGGACTCGTATTTCACTCTCTTCGGCTCAGTAGCGTAGCATCACCGGGATGATATGAGGTTTACCTCTTTAGTTCACTCCGTTGATGTCTCAGTCGAACCTCTTCAAGTGTACCATCGAGGGTGATTCCTCCTGGTTTCACTTGATGGTAGGCACTCGAATCAACTGGTGTCCTTAAAGGTAAGGAGTCGGGTGACCCAACGATGCCCGCGCAGGGATTGTATCGAGAAGGCAGGACAGGGCCTGGTCCTTGCTCGTTGGCTGTGAGATACCCTGTAGTACGAAAGTCGAGCTCTTCCAAGAGCACACGCGAGATAAGGTAAGGAGACGGTTCACCTTGTTGGTAACCGCAAGATTTGGTGGGATGACAGGGCAGGCACCGATGTACTGGTGGTCCTGGCTGCTGTTGTTGTCCGCGACTCACCTAGATAAGGGGCAACAATAACGGTTGTCCCGACAGATAATAATAAAATGACTAACGGTTCAGGTGGATGACTTGAGAGGCCGCAAAGGCCTGTAAGCACTACCTTCACGTGGGATTACGGTGTGGGCCCTCTGCGTTGTGGTCTCGTTCGAAAGCTCTGAAAGGTGTCCAATTCAGCATTATGGTTGGGTCAATCCACATCCTGGAAGAGTTGCGTGGAATCACTTGGCACACAACGACCCGGAGGGTGAGGGGCGACGGTCCAAGTCCCCCTTGCGCTTAGGACTTTAGACCGGCGGGGACCTCTCTGATGAGCCGTAGGATGGGCCTCAGCGTGTCGAATAGCCTCGGTGGGGCACTCCCTAACAAGGTGTACACCACCCTGGAGATCCGAGCTGCAGGCTGAACAGTAGTGCACCCCTGCAGGGATTTTGATCTATTCGAATAGCCGTGTCCACGGTAACAGGACGCTTTATCCTGAAGCCAGAGCCTACTACAACAAACTATTACTATTAAACTGTTGGTTCTGGTTTCTCTTCCTCGCAGGGAAGTCGAGGAGGGGATCTCAGAGGCTTTGGTAATTATTACAACTTATTATTATACAATGCTGCAGCAACTTCTGCTTCATTGTTACTTTATGCTTTATATAAACTGTTGGCTATTCTCTTCTTGTGCTTCAAGACTCGTTGGAAGATGCTAGTCTTCGATAGGCCTAGCTTCTTATCCTTATTCTGACTTTCTACCTTGCAGTACACTATATACAGCCTCCCCTTTCCATTTGATACAAATGCATAAATGCTTAGTAGCGGACGTAAGACTCGCGGGTATGCTAGATACTCACCTTTGCTTTATTTCCCCCTTTTGTTTTGCCTGATCGGCCGCTTGATGGCGGTGAAGTTAATAGGTTTAGTTGGGTTGCATCCCCCGTTAACCGCGCCAATAAACGATTCTTGATAACCCACAAGCCTAGGGGATCAATTGTAGATTTTCGATAAATAAGGATGTCGATCCCACGAGGAGGAGAACGGGCTGATAAGTGACACTGGATAACGAAAGGTTGCACACACTCAAAGGTAAATATTTAGGGGTTTTTGGTTTAAGCAACAGAAAAGTAAAAGACAAGCAAAGTAAACAGGGTAACTGAGGAGTAGCAAGTGGCCCAATCCTTTCACAAGGATAAGCCTAGGAACTAAACTAATAAAAGCTAAAGCGTTCTCGAGAACACATGGGAGAGATAGCCAAGTTACTTTCACCATACTCCGCCAAGTAATATGTATTGTGTTGATTAGTGTCGGTGGGTGGATCAATGCTAGTACTCCTTCTAGACTAAGATAAGTGTACTCTTATGATTGCACAACTTGCAAGAATCCGCAAATACAAGGTAGTAATTAAGGCATAAGCCTAACCACAGCATTACAATCAAGGATCCATAATTCCCTTGTGCAAAAGTGTGCGAACTGGGGTTCAGGTTTCTGTCACTCCGGCAACCCACCATAAGCATCCTTTGTGCACAATGTATTCCTCTAGGCCCATGAAAGGTGAAGTGTTAAGTGTTCGTCTCACATAACACCACTAGAGAAATGACAGCACAACTTAAGTACCAAACAACACATAATACTTCAACATCATATGGCTACTAACAACTAGACTTCTCCCATGTTCTCAAGAACTAAAGTAACTACTCACAATACATAAAAGAGATCATGATCAGAGGTGATAGATGGGTGGCAAACAATCTGAACACAATGATATTTCTCCAACAAAACTCAATAGCATTCACCATAAAGTAGTACTCAACACCACTAGAGTAGAGAGGATAGATAGTACGGATTACAACACAAGTTGCAATTGTGAGATGAGATGGAATGGAGATGGAGATGGTGCTGATGTTGGGGATGATGTTGATGATGATCTCGATGATGCCCGTGACGATGATGATGGCGACGATCTCCCCTTCCGGGAGGTGATCTCCCCGCGGAATCTGCCCGTTGGAGATGGCTTTTCTCCTCTGTAGGTTTCCGCCCCGTAGCGGTGGCGAAACACGGAAACTCTTCTTGTTTTATGGTTTCTACCCCAGGGGGTCTTATAGGCGAGAGGGGGCACCGAGGGGGCCACCAGGCATCCAGGAGGGTGTCTGGCGCGGCCAGGAGGGGGGCCGCGCCAGGCACCCTTCTGGCTGCCTGGTGGGTCCCCTCAGCTCCGTCTTCGGTGATCCCTAGTCAATTCCCATAGAACTACTCCCCGTAAATTTTCATCGCGTTGGGACTTGATCTGATTAAGCAACTTGGTGTCCACTTTTCACCGCTAAATTCTGGTTCTGTTGCTTCGGCACCGGAAAGTTGTAAACTGTGTAAAACAAGCCAAAACAACATAAGAACAATACTTTAAAGTGGAATATATCAATGAATAGGGTGAAATTACAATATAAAATAGTGATGCATTTTGGACGTATCAACTCCCCCAAGCTTAGACCTCGCTTGTCCCCAAGCGATTGTTGAGCTCGGTAAACCTGTCCACAAGTTTAGAGAGTGAAGCATCGATAAAAGAATCTGGACAAGAAGCATCAAGATTTCTCACCAAACTGAAGCATCCTCAACAGCAACCTCAACTCATAAGGCCCTTATGAGAAAGTAGTAACAATTATAACAAAGTAGGACCTGGAAAACTCATCAAATCATGGCAAACATAGCCTTGGTCAAGGAACAACTAATAACTTTTACTTTTGCTCTTTCACTTATAATGGAACTAGTTGAAGCTTTGGAAATAACATGTTATCAGTCAAGAAGTGCACAACTTAACACAAAGGAAGATGTTTACTAAGCATAAGCCTTTGCAAACAACTCACTTATCAAAAGATAATGTCAACAAAGATGTAACATGCCAAATTTCAATGTAGCTTTGTATGCAAGATTCTTTATTAACATCAAGTGTCTGTTCTCTCTCAAGAAGGAAGGAAGTAGGAAGGACTGACTCGGCACAAAATAAAGGATAAACCCCGTGCAAAAGGGTAAGCAGGGAAAACTCATGTGCCATCTCTAGATCAAACAGAATAAAAATAGGCCTTTGGGAGGTGCATGATCCGTCAACGACTGCTGATAGATAACTCACTCACTTCATGATTTGGACAAGTTTCGAGGAACGGCTCCCATGTGGGGACGATCACATCCCCTTAAATTCCTTTGTTTATCACTCATAAATGGGCGAAGGAACTTGTGTGTTAGTATTTATCTTTTATGAGTTGGGCACTCATGCCAGTCCCTTCTCGTATTAGGGGTTTGCAGATTAGGCATGCAATCCAGAGATAAAACTTGTCCAAATTAAGAAGACCATGGGTTACCCACCACTTCCTCATGAGCTGAATCAGTGGCACAAAACAGAAGATTTTGAACATCTAGAGATAGCACATAAATTTTATACTTTAGGAGTGGTAGTGGAATACCACAAATAGGAAGGTATGGTGGACTCAAGTAGAAGATGTTGGTTTCAGGGTATGGAAGTACAGGCAGAATTCCTCTTAGCACAGATTTTTGGCTAGCAAGGCTTTGAGAGACAAGACAATTGATGACAACTTAGATGCAAGCAATACAAAGCATAAACATTAAAACGAGCATGAAACATCAAGTTGTCTTCCTTGTCAACATAACACTTCAAGCATAATAACACAAAGGTTTTGGCTATGTCACTACTTGGAGAAAAACATGCTTGTTGTTATGAACAAAGCTATACTTGCCAAGATTTAAATAAAGTTTTCGAAGCCATACCTGATATAAGGTCAATACTCCCCATAAGAATCAGCTCATAATGTCGATTGCGTGAAGAGAATACCGAGTGCAGCGAAGAAACCAATAGACTTCTCATTAATATTCCTTCATAGACGACCCCACACTCACAGATACAAAGCTCTCCACAAAAGGAGTGATAGACCTCAATGCAACACCTATTTCATAAAGTAACTTCCCTAGACATGATACGACTCTACTTGACTCCTAAAGACAAAGATAAAGATAAAGATACCCGGCACTCCCCCAAGCTTGGAACAAGCTAAGGGGATGCCATTATCCGAGGAAATTTACTCCTCATTCTTGTTCTTGTCGGTCACGTACTCCTTGGCGAAGCGCTTCCATGGCAGCTGTTCTCCAGTCTCGAAGGACATTCCCGTCTCCAAGATCCTGCACTCGGCACCTAAACCCATGCGCAGAAACTTTAGTTCATACTCACAGTTCTGGTTCTGTAGATCATAGATCTGTGCTTGGAGCCCATAAACTTTTTCTTCTAGTGCGGCCAGACTTGACCACATCTCCTTCATCTCTTTCTTGTGGGAAGCCTCAGTCTCATTCATGATGTCGAAGTTAGCTTCAACACCACGATCCACCATCTTCTTAAACTTGAAGACCTCATGTTCCATCTCCTTCAGCCACTCCTCGGTGCTCCCTTCCTTGACTGGTCCCTTCAGATCCTCCTTGTGGAGAACACCGTCCTCCTCATGAAGGACCTGGGGGTGCTTCCTCACCTCTGCGAGGTAAGGGTTGATGACGTTGACGACGAACTTGTCCTTGGGGGAACTTGGGGAAGCCATGGCACCTAGATCTGCTGAAAGTTTTCCTGGTAGAAACAGACCGAGAAAGAAAACACACGAAATCGCGAGATACGGTCCCGGGATTATCCGGGCAAATATATAGCAAAAATTTCTGCAACAGGAGGAAGGTTTCAAGCCTAGGTGGAGTCGGAGTCCAGGGTGCCTGGCGCGGCCAGGAGGGGGGCCGCGCCAGGAGGCCTCCTGGGCCCCCTGGAGCTCCTCTATGGCTCCACTCGGGCTTAAAATTTTCCTAATTTTGCAAAAACCTTGAAAATTAAACTTTTATTGACGTTCGAGATCTAAAAAACAAAACTTTATCACCAACATTAAATTCACGTTTCGGAACATTTTAACGCTCTCGTAAGCTTCACTCCTCCACTCATCTAGAGAAGTCAAGTTCATGAGATGCTTTTCACCAGCTAACTTTGGGTCAGCATTTAGCTCTCTGACAGCCCAGAAAGCCTTGTGCTCTAACTCTAGTGGTAAATGGCAAGCCTTGCCATAGACCATTTTATACGGAGACATGCCCATGGGGTTTTTGTAAGCAGTTCTATACGCCCACAAAGCATCTCCTAACTTCTGTGATCAGTCCTTTATAGAACTGTTTACTGTTTTCTGTAAGATCAACTTGATCTCCCTATTGGTGAGCTCAACTTGCCCACTAGTTTGAGGGTGGTACGGTGATGCAATCCTATGATTGACATCGTACTTGGCTAGAGCTTTCCTAAAAGCTCCATGCGTGAAGTGTGACCCTCCATCTGTCATGAGGTACCTTGGTACTCCAAACCTAGGAAAAATTACATCCTTGAGCATTTTCAAAGATGTCTTGTGATCAGCACTCTTAGTGGGGATTGCTTCAACCCACTTGGTTAAATAATAAAAAGCAACTAAAATGTGTGTGTACTTGTGTGAAGGAGGAAAAGGACCCATAAAATCAAAACCCCAGCAATTGTAAGGTTCGATCACTAGTGAGTAATTCATAGGCATCTCATTTCTCCTGCTAATGTTACCAACTCTCTGACACTTATCACAAGATAGAACATACTTTCGGGCGTCCTTAAAAAGAGTAGGCCAATAAAAACCTGATTGTAAAACTTTATGTGCGGTCCTTCCACCGGCATGATGTCCTCCATAGGGACTATCGTGACATTGTCGAAGAATGTCCTGCTGCTCGTGCTCCGGTATACACCTTCTTACGATCTCGTCCGCACCTTCTTTATAAAGATGTGGATCATCCCAAAAGTAGTGCCTCAAATCCGTGAAGAATTTCTTCCTCTGCTGAAATGTAAAACCTGGAGGCAAAAACTTTGCAACGATAAAATTAGCATAATCTTCAAACAAAGGGTCGGAATGAGATTGTACTTTTACAACAGCAAGTTGTTCATCTGGGAAATTGTCGTTGACTGGAATAGGATCGTGCGGGATATCTTCCATCCTTGAAAGATTATCCGCCACCGGATTGTCTTCTCCTTTTCTATCGACAATCTGCAAATCAAATTCTTGAAGAAGGAGTACCCATCTAATGAGTCTTGGTTTGGCGTCCTTTTTCTGCATAAGATACTTAATGGCAGCATGGTCAGTATGAATAATAACTTTAGAATCAACAATATACGGCCTAAACTTATCACAAGCAAACACCACTGCCAAGAATTCCTTCTCGGTAGTAGCATAATTCTTTTGAGCACTATCAATTGTCTTGCTGGCATAGTAGATGACATTCAGGTTCTTGTCAACCCTTTGTCCTAAAACAGCTCCAACAGCAAAATCACTAGCATCACACATAATTTCAAAGGGAAAATTCCAGTCAGGTGGTTGTACTATAGGAGCGGTTATCAAGGCTTTCTTAAGAACTTCAAAATATTTCTTACAATCTTCATCAAATACAAAATGATAATCCTTCTGGAGAAGATTGGTAAGGGTTCTCGAGGTCTTAAAAAAGTCCTTGATAAATCTTCTATAGAAACCAGCATGACCTAGAAAACTACGAATACCTTTGATGTCCCTTGGATAGGGCATCCTTTCAATAGCTTCAATCTTTGCCTTGTCCACTTCAATTCCCCTTTCGGAAATCTTGTGTCCAAGAACTATCCCTTCGTTAACCATGAAATGGCACTTCTCCCAATTGAGCACCAAATTCGTTTCTTCACATCTCTGCAAAATTTTATTAAGATTGTGGAGACAGTGGTCAAAGGAGTTTCCATAGACGGAAAAGTCGTCCATGAAAACTTCTACAATCTCCTCACAGAAACCATGAAATATTGCAGACATACACCTCTGAAAAGTAGCAGGTGCATTACACAAACCAAAAGGCATACGCCTATAAGCATAAGTACCGTAAGGACACGTAAAGGTGGTCTTCTCTTGATCCGTTGTGTTAACGTGAATCTGGGAGAAGCCAGAATACCCATAAAGATAGCAGAAGTGGGTGTTTTTAGACAGCCGCTCGAGCATCTAATCAATAAAGGGCAGAGGATAGTGGTCCTTCCTGGTGGCCTTGTTCAACTTCCTGAAATCAATACACATTCTATATCCAATAATAGTCCTCTGAGGTATTAGTTCATTTTTATCATTAGGAACAACAGTCATACCTCCTTTCTTAGGAACACCATGAACGGGACTTACCCACTTACTATCAGCTATAGGATAGATGATACCTGCGGCTAGAAGTTTGAGAACCTCCGTCCTAACCACGTCCTTCATCTTTGGGTTCAACCGTCGTTGATGATCAACAACTGGTTTAGCATCGGGCTCGAGATTGATAGTATGTTGGCAAATGGATGGACTAATACCCTTGAGATCATCAAGAGTATATCCAATAGCACCTCGGTGTCTGCGGAGTGTCTCCAATAATCGCTCTTCTTCATACCCTGAAAGGTTAGAATCTATAATAACAGGATATACTTTCTTTTCATCTAAATAAGCATACTTGAGTGTATCGGGTAGTGGTTTTAGATCAAACACCGGGTCTTCTTTTGGTTGCGAGAGGATTCCTAAAGGTTCAACTGGGAGGTTGTGCTTCAGGATAGGAGCTTGTCTTAAAAATATGTCTTCTAGATCATCCCTCTCCTGCATATGTATGTCATTCTCGTGGTCTTCCATAAATTGCTGCAAAGTATCATCAGGAGGAATAGCAATAGAAGCAATTTCTTTAATAATTTTGTCATTACTTGACAAGTCAGTACCACGAGGCTTCTTAGAAAACTTAGAAAAATTAAATTCATACGGCTCACCGTTGAATTCAACAAAAACTTTACCTTTCTTGCAATCTATTATAGCTCCACAAGTGCTGAGGAAGGGCCTACCAAAGATAATAGGGAAAAAAACTATCTTGCACTGAACCAAACACAAGAAAATCAGTAGGATATTTTACCTTCCCGCAGAGTACTTCAACATCTCTCACAATCCCAACTAGAGAGATTGTTTGTTTATTTGCAAGATGAATCGTGACATCAATGTCCTCGATCTCACACGGTTGAATCTCGTGCATGATCTCTTGATAAATGTGAAGGGAATAGCGCTGACGCTAGATCCCAAATCACATAGCCCATAGGAATTATGATCTCCTATTTTTATAGATACAACTGGTGTACCTGAAATTGGGCCTTTGTTCTTGGCTGTGACAATGTTAGTGGAAACAACACAAAAACTAATAGTGGATTCTTCAATATCACTGGTTACCAGATCCTTGACCATTGCAACTTGAGGCTTGACCTTGATCATGTCCTCAGGTTCGTCGGTGGTCCTTCCGTTTTTGTTTAGAATACCTGTAACAAAAGAGTGCTCCTTTATCCTTGAGGGATAAGGAAGTTGTTCATACACAACTACAGGTAAAACAGGATCAGTGACATTAATCTCAATAGGTGACTCCTTGAAAGGTGTATGATGTTGACTCTCCTTCTTCTTAGAAGAATCAATATGAGAAGCAAAGTCCTTGCAAAATTCAACCATTAGTTGAGAATCAGGACCAATTTTAGAGCAAAAGGTATTAAAGTAACCAGTCTTCACATAACTCTCAATGTAGTCATGCTCATAGTTTATAGCGGGTTCAATACCTTTATCAATTTCCCAGTCTTCAGTGTTCTTCTGGATCCTTTCTATAAGATCCCATTCTTCTTCCATACTTCTGGTCTGGAATACCCCGCTAGAGGAGGCATCCAACATCTCCCTATCCTGACGAGAAAGTCTGGCATAAAAATTTGTAAGTATAATTTCCTTGGGGATCTCATGGTTTGGGCATTTGAGCATCAGGGACTTCAGTCTCCCCCAAGCTTGAGCGATGCTCTCTCCGTCGCGAGACAAAGAGTTGTAGATGTAGTTCCTGTCTTGGTGAATTTCATGAAGAGGATAAAACTTTGCATAAAAGAGAGACATAAGCTCTGGCCATTCAAGCAGATCAGAGTTATCGAGTAGCTTATACCAATCTGAAGCTTTATCTTTGAGTGATACGGAGAATAGTTTCTTCATGACGAACTCCATTGTTACACCTGCAAGCTTAAATAAAGAACATAATTGTGATAAATATAGCAGGTGTTCTCCAGGATATCCTTCTCCTATATAACTATGTAACGACCCAATTCACACCGAATTGAAGTCTCAGTGCTCAAGTGCCAGTCCCTGGATCGAACTCGCTGGCACACACAGTATCATAGATGTATATCAAAGTACAAGTGCATCTTTATTACAACGTATGATCCAGAGTAAATAAATAACAAGTTGCATAGCTCAAGACTAGCTTATTCAATATAAATATAGCGGAAGCAAACGCAAGTAACGTGGAGTCCATCAACAACCACATGCGAACATGCTGAGTGTAGACTCGCAACCCCTAAACGCACCTTACTGATCGTTTGAAAAACCTGCAACACCGAAGGTTACAGCCCGACAGCGGGTCAGTACATCTGATTTGTGCGGCAAGTGACATAGAAAAGTTTATATAAAGGACCTACAACTACATGCAAGGTAAGTCAAAGGAAAGGCTTATGGTTTAGTTTTGCAGAAAGCCAATTTTCTCCTGAACTAAACTAGTCAAAATTTTAAGTTGAGTTCTACCTGAAACACACAGCAACCCATGCTACTCTTGTCCCAACCAAATTATTATTAAGTGTTCATCTGTCAAGATCATTCATCAACAGTACTGACTAGTTGCTCAAAGTTCGTCCGTAACCGTGGACACGGCTAATCATGATCAGTTTATACGCTCTGTAGAGGTTTGTACACGTTCCCCACTAGACTCAACCCGAAGATTGAGACAAAGACTTTCTCAAGAGATTGCCTCCACCCTTTGGTAGCCGGTACACCTAACACAATTCTACATCAGCTAGCTACCAGGGCCAGGTTCCCCACAACTTACTCGTCTAAGCCAGAGCCCATATAGCCAGTGGCTGTACACGGAAACTACTAGTAATATTGCATGTCTGATCTTTTTGAGCCTGGACGGCGCCCACTGCGTGAGAGGGTAGACACCATGACGCACCCGGTTCACCACCAAACAACCATTGGGTGCATTTAACCCCGGCACTGTCCTCAACCGAGCCACAACTACCGGGATGCAACCCGCCCGCCCAGAAGTGATTTCTATTTATTATAAAGTTGCTACATGGTTTATTAAATAGCTCACATGCACTCCATGAATTCTCACAACCCAACCTCGTCTACAAAGCATAGCAATGAAGTAACAACACGGCTAGGTTGATCTACGGTAGACAAGTCAAGACATATGGCTATCCTAACTGGTTTGCAGCAACAGTAAAGTAAACTACCTATCATGCAATAGAGTGATATTTCCTAACATAATGCATATAGAAAATATAGGTATGAGTATGGTCAAAGTATCACTTGCCTTCTTGCTGGTCCTGACGATCACAATCCTCACAAAACGAGGCGGCACACTCCGGACAATCTATACGAGCAAACATAGCACCAATCAATCATATATTCAATACAATTATGCACAAACAATAATAAACATTCAAAGAACAGTAGCAAAACTTGTCTAACAGTAGCTAAACAGAAAGTACTTGTCAAATAAAAACCAACGCAGAAAGAAACGGCGCAAACGGGCACACCGGTAAACAGTTACGGCTGCCGGAAGTTCAAATTTGGATCAGCTTGGGATCCAAATTTAAATACCTCAAACTACTGTAACACTAGGTCTACTGGCTAGATAATTTCTACACGGTCGCAACGCAACTGGAATCGCCCAATTCCGAGTTACGGTTAAAACGTAGTCGCGAAAACGGTTTCGGGTGAAAAACGGGGGTACCGGGGGTTTTACTGCACAAAGGACTGATACATAAATAAAAAATTTGCAAAAAACGCGATCGGGTCCCTGGGCGGTTTTGGATCCAGATCTGGAATTTTTTTTTGCGAACCGTTTTCTAAATATTTTTTTTTCCACAGCCCTTCTTCTCCACGCGGCGGACTGGACAGAGGGCACGGGCCATGGCCATGGAGGAGGCCGGCCAGGAGCGCTCCGGCTCCGGGAGCGGGCGGCGGCGCGGCCCAGCGCGGCCAGGCGGGCGGCGGCCTGGCGAGCGGCTCGGCTCGGCCATGGAGCTCGCTGCCATGGCGCGGCGGCGCGGCGACGGCCAGGGCGGCGGCGCGGCGGCTAGGGCGCGGGGTGGCTCCCGCGAGGCGCGGGGTCGGGCACGGCACGGCGGCGGCTCGCTAATTACCTCGAAAAAAATGCGAAAAAACGCACTCCGGCGATGCTCCGGCGAAAATTCCGGCGAAGCTCCGGCGATGACGTCGGCGGCGGCGGGTCTCGCGGATTAGATTAGAGCTAACCCTAAACGCTGGTGAAAATAAACTTAGCCTTAATCGGGGCTATTTATAGCCAGCCCCTAATCCCTCTTTTTTTTGTAAATCCGAAATAAAAACAAATTCGGTCTGCTGGAAAAAAAACATACCAGACCCATTAGGCCCAAAACAATATTAGAAAAATCACGGAAATTTATTTTAAAATTCCGTCTTCGCCAATATTTTTAAAATAATAAAATTGAATTTTTGGCTTGACCAAAATAATAAAATAAAATAAAAACTTTGCAACTTATTTTTAAATATTTTTAAATACTTTTCTCGCATTTTAAAAATACCGCAAACTCCGAAAATTGATTTAAAAACTTTTCCAGAGCATAAATAAATTCCAAAAATAATTTTAGAAAAATATTGATAACTCCAAAGTAAAACTAAAAAGTCTCCCAACAATATTTTAAAATATTTTTCAACGAATTAAAAATGGGGATAAGTCCTTTTATATCCTCTCCAGCGAACTGCCATGTGTTGAAAAATGTTTTGAATATTTAAAATAATTCCAATAAAGATTGAAAACATTTTCCAAACTTTTAAAATGTTGAAGGAGTCATATTACCTTCTCTCATTTTATTTTGTTGGTTTTGTTTTTAAATAATAAATTCCAAAACACCAACGGTGAATATTAGGGAAAGTCATTTTATTCCCTCTCGTTTTAATATTCAGTAAACTCCAAAAGTTTTAAATCCCAGAGAAAATCAAACACATCAAGCAAAAAATCATTATCTATTTAATTTATTAACATTCCAAAATTCGAAGAATTTTGGGATGTTACAAACTATTAGCCAAAACATAATCAATAATTCCCGATGGTATTTTATAGGGCACAATTTCAGTAGGGGTAGGAGTGACAACCATAGTCATGGGGCGGCTCCTTACCAGCAACGAACCAACAGTAGAAGAGTCCATAAGGACTGTAGGTAACAACAGAAAATAAAGGTTTCCTTACCTGCTTCCTTACCAATAGCGCTACACTCCTCGGCAACGGCGCCAGAAAAGCTCGTTGATGGCGGTGAAGTTAATAGGTTTAGTTGGGTTGCCTCCCCCGTTAACCGCGCCAATAAACGATTCTTGATAACCCACAAGTCTAGGGGATGAATTGTAGCTTTTAGATAAATAAGGATGTCGATCCCACGAGGAGCAGAAGGTTCTGATAAGTGACACTGGATAAGGAAAGGCTGCACACACTCAAAGGTAAATATTTAGGAGTTTTTGGTTTAAGCAACAGAAAAGTAAAAGACAAGCAAAGTAAACAGGGTAACTAAGGAGTAGCAAGTGGCCCAATCCTTTCACAAGGATAAGCCTAGGAACTGAACTTATAAAAGCTAAAGCGTTCTCGAGAACACATGGGAGAGATAGCCAAGTTACTTTCACCATACTCCGCCAAGTAATATGTATTGTGTTGATAAGTGTGGGTGGGTGGATCAATGCTAGTACACCTTCTAGACTAAGATAAGTGTACTCTTATGATTACACACCTTGCAAGCATCCGCAAATACAAGGTAGTAATTAAGGCATAAGCCTACCTACAGCATTACAATCAAGGATCCATAATTCCCTTGTGCAAAAGTGTGCGAACTGGGGTTCAGGTTTCTGTCACTCCGGCAACCCACCATAAGCATCCTTTGTGCACACTGTATTCCTCTAGGCCCATGAAAGGTGAAGTGTTAAGTGTTCGACTCACATAACACCACTAGAGAAATAACAACACAACTTAAGTACCAAATAACACATAATACTTCAACATCATATGCCTACTAACAACTAGACTTCTCCCATGTTCTCAAGAACTAAAGTAACTACTCACAAGACATAAAAGAGTTCATGATCAGAGGTGATAGATGGGTGGCAAACAATCTGAACACAATGATATTTCTCCAACAAAACTCAATAGCATTCACCACAAAGTAGTAATCAACACCAACAGAGTAGAGAGGATAGATAGTACGGATTACAACACAAGTTGCAATTGTGAGATGAGATGGGACGGAGATGGAGATGGTGCTGATGTTGGGGATGATGTTGATGATGATCTTGATGATGCCCGTGACGATGAGGATGATGATGGCGACGATCTCACCTTCCGGGAGGTGATCTCCCCGGCGGAATCTGCCCGCCGGAGATGTCTTTTCTCCTCTGTAGGTTTCCGCCCCGTGGCGGCGGAGAAACACGAAAACTCTTATTCTTTTAGGGTTTCTACCCAAGGGGGTCTTATAGGCGAGTGGGGGCACCGTGGGGGGCCACCAGGCATCCAGGAGGGTGCCAGGCGCGACCAGGAGGGGGGCCGCGCCAGGCACCCTTCTGGCTGCCTGGTGGGTCCCCTCACCTCCGTCTTCGGTGATCCCCAATCAATTCCCATAAAACTACTCCCCATAAATTTTCATCGCGTTTGTACTTGATCTGATTAAGCAACTTGGTGTCCACTTTTCACCGCTGAATTCTGGTTCTGCTTTCGGCACCGGAAAGTTGTAAACTGTGTAAAACAATCCAAAACAACATAAGAACATTACTTTAAAGTGGAATATATCAATGAATAGGGTGAAATTACAATATAAAATAGTGATGCATTTTGGACGTATCACCGCTCCAGTCGACGTTGGAATCCAGGAGATGAAGATCCCCGGTGCTTGCTTCATCGTGGAGTTCCCCCCCCCCCTCGACCAGGAGTAGTTTGGAGGTTCCCAGGCAGGAGGCCTCGCCTTTCCGATCGTTGTTGTTTTTGTGCTAGCCTTCTTAAGGCAGATCATGTGTACCTTGTGTCTGTACTCAGATACTATTGCTTCCGCTAACTTTGTGCTCTCGAGCTATTGTATTCGAGCCCTCGTGGCCCTGGCTTGTATTAAACAGCTTGTATTATTTTATTTTTAGAGTTCTGTTGTGATATCTCACCGCGAGTCACTGATCTTGATCGTGTACCTTGCGTGTATGATTACTGTACACGGTCCGATTTGGGGGGCATCACACTTGTCACTTTGGGCCTGAGTGCCATGTTTTCAGATCTGAACCACATATGTTTTCATGAGTGTATTTATGTTTGAGATCCTATCTATGAGTTGTATGCACCTATTATGGTCTGGAACCGGCGATCCCAAAGGTGACAGCTTGGGACACCAAAGGGGACGGTCCATAATTTGAGGATTTCATGCACCCATTGAGTTTATTGCTTTGTTCCAGTGCTCTTTGACAGGAGCACCTTAATCTCCATAAGTTCCCTTTGGCCCCGTTCGTAGCGGGATGGTAGGACAAAAGATGTTGTGCAAATTCTTATTGCAAGCACGCACAATTACCTACGGTATACATGCCTAATTTTTGATATTTTCCTAGATGATAATTGCTTTTCTGTGTGCCTTGCCCCGTGTTAGAATTTATTACATGTTCACTCTCATTCATGCAGCGCCCAACCATCCATCTTCCTAGCCTACAGTGTTTTAATCCTGCTGGTCACTACTAGTTTATTTCCGCTATTTTACTTTTGCTGTTATCACTATCACTATCATACCAAAGTTGCTATTAATATTTGGTTGCAAGCAAGTATATTTCAAGTGCGGTTGAATTGAAAACTCAACTGTCAAAGCTTATAAATACTCTTTGGCTCCCCTTGTGTTGAATCAATAAATTAGGTTAAATTACCCGTGACAAGACTACAAACGACCCCCTATAGTTGAGGGTCATTAGTAACAAACATCAAGACCACTAAAAACAGAAGGAAAAACAAACTGGGTTGCCTCCCAACAAGCGCTTTCTTTTACGCCTTTGATCTAGGCACGAAGATTATAGAATATGTCCTCAAAAGAATAAGATTTGAAACAAAGGAGAGCGTCAAGAAGCAAATATGAATCACATTTAAACCTAACCCACTTCCTATGCATAGGAATCTTGTAAGAAAATAAATCAAAGAAGCACAAAGCAACAAGCATAGGAAGGTGGAACAAGAACAACTTCAAAAGTTTCAACAAAGAGAGAGGTGTTTTAGTAATATGGAACTTTCTTCAACCAAACTTTCTTCTCTCAAAATAATTCTCAGTAGCATCATGAACAACATCAAGAATATAAGTATGACATAAACCATGTTGTTCATGACCTACAGGCACACGTGTAATGTTTCCAAGACGATTTTTAGGATCATAAGATAGATACAACCCATCACATTGAGGCTTGATAAGAGCAACATTCTCCGGAATAGTTGGATATTTCAAAAGGATAAAAGGACAATCAAGTGTGGGTGCAATAGCAACAATTTCATGCTTAACGTAAGGAACTATAGCAAATTCATCTTCATAAGCATCATCCATAGTGGCATCATGGCCACAAGTATAGAAGGAATCAACTTCATCAAAAAGGGATATTTCAAAAGAATCCATAGGATCATAACACTCATATAAGGTAAGAGTCAAAGAGTTACTCTCATTAGAAGGTAAAAATGGATGTCTCCATTCTTCCTCCTTTTGTTCGTCACTCTCCTCCTCTTTTTCATCCAAGGAACTTTAAGTTTCAGTAATTTCTTCTTCCATAGAGTCCTGCAAAACATTAGTCTCTTCCGTTGGGGGAGAGATTCAAGATGATCAGTAATATAGTAATTTGCATTGGAATTTTCAAAGAAATAGTTAAGTATATCAAGACTCTCAGATTTGTAAGGGGCATCATCAATATTTTTTAGAAGAGAAGTAATTTCATAGGCACCCATAAAAGCAACAAATTCTTCTATTTTCTCTGCATCATAAAAATCATAATTTCCCTTAGCATAAGAAGCTAAGGTTTCATCATAATTGTACTCACATTGGAAAGCATGGTGTTTATGCCTCATAAAGCAACAAGATTCATCCTTGCAGAAAGATATATTATATATTGAGCACAAGTTTCTAGCATACTCATACAACTGATGTATTAGTCTCCATAAGTGTATCCCCTTTTGAGACAAGCGGTGTTCCTTGTAATATTCTTGTTGATCTTTAGTGAATCCTCCATGACAATAGGATCTGGTTTCAAAGAAGTTAGGCATTGATGGCAAGCAAGGAACTAGACATACTATCTTTTTGGGTTTTTGGTAAAGGACTCAAAGATAAAAACTGAAAGGTAAACTAACAAGACTGAAAATAAAAGATAAAAGATAGTGTGCAACTCCTCTATCTTGAAGAGTGGAGTCCCCGGCAACGACGCCAGAAATTTCTTGATGCTAGCGAGGAAGTGATTCTCGCCCCTCGTTTGTTACCCTAAGTGGAAGGTTGAGATGTAGCGTAGCGGAAAATTTCCCTTGGCAAAGATACCAAGGTTTAGGGTTAATCCAGTAGGACTCCAACGACGGCAAGTAGGTGGTAAAGTGAACAATGGCGTCGTTCGCAACCAAGGGTTGCTTACTTTACCTGGACCTGCACACCGACACAAATAACTTTGCTCCCAACGAGTACAGAGAGGTTGTCAATCTCTTTGGCCTTGTCGTTTACAAAGGATCAACGCAAGAGATAATGATAATGATAACTGTGACTAAAAAGTAAAACAGGAAGTAAATTGAGGGTGTGAATAGTGATGGAAATATGGACCGGGGTTCCATGAAGTTCACTAGTGATGTCTCTCTCCCACAGTTATGTCTCCTCTGCTCGCCGATCTCTTCCGAGTGCTGATCTACTCGGATTTTACCGGTCTTCCGAGTAGCTGTGTACTCGAAAGTGGTTTCTGCTCTCCGAGTAACTTGTTATTCGGAGGTCGTTAATGCTCCATGTTTTTTACTGATCTTATTTTGTTGGGTGTGTTTGAAGAACCAAGGGCTTAAGGGTACCTCTTGGTTTCCCTTGACTAGGGGTATACCTTTAGTATTACCACGACAGTAGCCCCCAAGCGCTTTCGGGTTCTCGTAATTGAGGCAACTGACATTTGTCAGATTTTCTGAGGTAAGCGAAGATTAAAACTCAGTAAGAGGCCCGGAAGGGCTTTATTGGTGTTTGAACTTTTCCCTCGAGTGTGGGTTGGGCAGGTTAGCGAAAAAATTTGGCGACACTCAAACGTCTCTCGGAAGAGGTGGACTGAGGCCTCGGAAGGCGTGTCTCGGAGTAAAAGGCCTTAAACTCCATATGAACCAAATTTGTAAAGTTCAATATCCTAGGACATTAATAACGATTCCTAGGCCATGCCACGTGGGATATTGATCCTTTACCCCCTGCGCTGGGTCTTACTAGTGACCTGGCATTCTACGTCAGAGACGGGCCACCAGCGAGTTAATTACAAGATTTTTTCTCGAGTACTTTGCTCGAGTAGTTGGGTGCAAGATTTTTCGTCTTGCGGAAAGCCCCCTGTGGTTCTCTTCTTTGTATTTCCGAGTGACAACTTACTCGGTCGCCGCAGGAGCTTAGCGATTTCTTTCGAGTGATGGCGTACTCGGAGAGTTTTTGTCGGTGTATGTTATGCTTCGTGTCTTCCGAGTAGTTGAAGTGGTTTCGAGCTTTGAATCGAAATCTGATTCGGGTTTTTTAGAAAGTATCTTGCCTCGTTAGAGAATCTTTTTGCCCAGACAAGTGGGCGCACTGTTGGGCTTGTCTCCTCGATTCCCGCGGCGGTCTTATAGGATAATAATTAACTTCCCGTGGGGAAGTGGGAGGGATTATGGGGAAGTGGAGTGGTTTTATGGGGATGGCAACAGGCAGGCCCATAATGGGGTGCGGATTTGACGCGTGGCGGTTGCCACCTCGAGCTATAAAACCGCCCCTTCTTTTCGGTTTGGGGCAGATCTGCTCACTTCCCCCCGCGCAGCCGTTCTCACTTCTCTCTCTAGCTCCACCTCTTCCTCGCTCATTCGATTCCTCCGCCGGGAAACCTTCGCCGGCCGTCCGTGCTCCATCATGGGAGGCCGTCACTCGTGCTGCCCTTCCGCCGCCGCCGAGACCATGTCTGCAGGGGAATGGCTTCCGTCAATCGTGACGGAGGATATGTTGCTGGGGTACCAGGATGTTGGCCTGGTTCCCCACGAGGGTTGTTGCCTTCCTGCGGCTGGGGAAGACGAGCCTGCTCCACGGGACGGTGAGAGGGTCCTTTTGCTTTCGCATGTGGACCGTGGGTTTTCTCTTCCTCCGCATACCTTGTTCTTGGATTTCTTGGCCTTCACGGGTGCTCAGCTCCATCATATTGTCCCCAATGCTGTTACTCTCCTCTCTAGCTTCTTCATCCTATGTGAGGGATTTTTAGGCATAGAGCCTCACTGGCACCTTTTTCGTAGCATATATGCCATTAAGCCTCAAAAGGAAAAGAAGTCTGGGGAGGGTGGTGGCGTGGAGTTCAATCACTTGTGCGGCGGTCTGTTCTTGGCTAAGAAGCAAGGGGTGCAGTATTTTTCTTCTAGTCAGCCGGATTCTGTTAAGAATTGGAAAAAACAGTTGGTTTTATTGCCAGGTGGCTGAGGGGCCGGGAGTGCGTACCTTGCCTCCCTACTCGGACGTTAGACTAACTTCCTCCCAGGGCTGGAATCCTCGACTCGCGAATGCTGAGAAGGAGCAGGTGCTCCCCTTGATGCGTGAAGTCATTAGGCTGAAGAAGAATGGCTTGGATGCCATGGATTTGATAGCCACCTTCGTGATTCGGAAGATTCAGCATCTTCAAGCTAGGACTCGGGGGATGTGGGCGTACTCCGGGTTGCAGGATCATACCCGTTATAATAACACTGAGATGCCCCTAGATGAATTCGAGCTCCAGATGAAGATGATAACTAGCGTGACCCATGGTCTTCAGCCGGCTGGCCGAGTGAGGCCCCTCAGCATCGAGAATCCTCCGACCTTGGTATGCTGTCCCGCGCCATGCGTGTCTTGAGTGTGTATCGTTTGTTGGGTCTGTCTCGGACTTCTCTATTTTTTGCTAGGATTTCTCTCAGTTGCACTCTCCTATTCCTCTGGCTCCGCAACATCCTGCTGAGGAGGATGAGGATAGTACTGCTGGTTCGGGGATCGGAGTTGAGGCGGGGGAGGAGCTGGAATCCGAGGTGACCCGGGCTCAGGCGGCGTCCGAGCAACGCTCCAAGAGCAACCAGGACCGTGAGTCGGCACGGGAGGGGCTTACTCGGACACGCAAGAGGGCACATACTCCGAGTGGCGAAGAGGGCAACGGGAAACTTCCGCCCTTAAGCCTCAGTTCTGGGAAGGTTGCGCCTATGAAGAAGAAGAAGCTTGTCACGCTTGGTGGTCGAGAGGCTAACCCCTCGGGGGAGGGGGTTGCTGTTGAAAAGGCCAAGGGGGCTGGAACTGGTCCAGTCAGGGTTGCTCCCCCAAGGCGTGGTTTGAAGATCGTCCATAAGTAATGACGTTGGTTCTATTATGATTTAGCGATCTGTTGGTTTCCCGGGTCCTTCCTCAACTGTTCTATTTTGCAGTGTACGTCCGAGTGGTTCTGAGTCGCTACCTGGGATCGAGGATCCCGGGGTTGAAGATTTCGAGGATGTCAGTACTTGCGGGGTGACTGACTTTCCTGTCATGGACGCTATTCCAGTAGATGTTGTTGGTGAGAATTCTTCATTGTCTCTGTTGAGGCTCCTACTACTGTCCTCTTCCTGCTTTTGATTGTTCGCTATATCTATCGCAGATATGGATATTGACTCCTCTGCTGGCCCAACTCGGATTGTGACTGAGCCGGCCGTAGCTGAGACCGCTCCCCCTGAGGTGATTGTTCCTGGGGGAGTGGTGTCCTCTGCTGTCGTACCTGATGTTTCTGCTAAGCAGGTTGTTAAGGAGATCCCTGTCGCCCCGGTAGCTACTCAAGGGGGCGGGCCTGCCATTTCGGCATCCATTCTAGTCGGTGCCCCGGTGGAGAGTGCCATCATTGGTGGTTTGAAGGAGTCTTTGGTAAGGGCGACTCAATTTGAACTGTGGCTGCGTGAGCTGGCGTCCGAGGCCGAGTTGGTGAAGTCCAACATGCACGTAAGTACTTATGTAAGTTTTCTACCCAGTGGGTGTCGAAATGGCCTTTGTGCGTTGTGTTGTTATTCTGTAGGTTTGAAATCTCCTCTGGGGACAGTTTTAGTGCTCCCAGTGGGTGTAACCCCCAAGGCTCCGAGTAACTTCTTGAAGTTATTCGGAGTCTTTTAGATAGGAGTTTTAATTTTGATGATCTTCCAGTGGGAGCACTTCTTAGTGCACCCACTGGGTGTAGCCCCCAAGGCTCCGAGTAACTTCTTGAAGTTATTCAGAGTTTTTAGATAAGATTTATAATTTTGATGATCTTCCAGTGGGAGCACTTCTTAGTGCACCCACTGGGTGTAGCCCCCAAGGCTCCGAGTAACTTCTTGAAGTTATTCGGAGTCTTTTAGATAGGAGTTATGTATTTATATCATGGTGTCTCTTTGTCTTCGTAGGAGGCTTGCAAACTTGGATCTGCCTTTGTGAAGTTGCAGGGGGAGAATGTTGCTGCCAAGAGTGCATATGAGGCACTGCTTGAGGATCATAACAAACTTAAGAAAAAGCATGCTGAGGACAATGGTAAGGACTCTTGCGTTCCTGTGTTGTATCTGTCATCTTCTTATTAACAGTTTTGGGATTCGGATTGCAGAAGCGGCGAAGAAAGCTTTTGACGCCAAGGTCAAAGAGAACGATGATTTTGTGGCAAAAATGAAGAAGGAGATAGACCAAGTTGAGAGGCGGTCCAAGGAGAAGAAAGCCTTGGAAACCAGTTTGTATCATTACAAACAGGCGGTGAAGGAGAACGAAGCTTGTATCACGAAACTGGAGTCTGATTTGGAGAAATTATCTGAGAAGCATGCCGAGGATGAAAAGAAACATCAAGCCGAGTTGGAGGCTACTCGGAAGGCGGTGAAGGAAGCTGAGGAGTATTGTGCTGGGCGGTTTGGTATGTTCAGTGAAACCTTGTCTGGTGAGTTTTGTGACCCAATTGTGACGGAGAAATGTTCCCATGTCTTTCATTATGTATTCATCTTCCTTATTGATGCAGCGTATGGGACGGACCCGGAGGCCGAGCAAGCGCGCATGGCTGAGTTTGCCGAGATGATGAAAAGGGACAATTACACGCTGGTAACGACAGAATCTGCTCTGGCTCGGGGTATGCTGACCATGAGGTGTGCGAAGGCGAAGAAATTTGCTGAGCAAGTTATGGGCGCTACTCTGGCCTTGAAGAGCAAACTGTCTCCTGACGAGGGAAGCAGGGTGAAGCTGGACACTGTCGTGCCCGTCCTCCGAGAGGCCCCTCAGCAGCTGGCACGCTGGAAGCGTTCAGCGGCGCGGAGTGGTGCGAATTATGTGCTTGCATTGACCAAAGCACATTTTCCGGAGCGGGTCCATAATCTGGAGCGGGTTGGCGGTGGTGATCCAAAGGATGGTCCGAGTTGTACTGCCTTTCTGCCGCGATATGCTGAGACTGCCAGCCGTGTTGCCTTGATGCCTGATTTGGACTTCTTTCTAGAATCGACTGGTGTTACAAGTGAATCTGACGAGGCGGGCGAGGAATGAGTGAGCCCGATTGGACAAGTGTGTCAGAAAAAACACTGATGTTGAATTTGCCTCGGAATGCCGAGTGACTTTGTAATAAGATAACTGCTTGATGTCGTGATCTAGGTACTGGGCACTCCTTCGTTTTATGAATTCCGATTATGTTTGCCGGTGGAACACATATTTATCTGCCGATGCTTGGTTTTGTCCTTGTTCTTAGTTTTCATCTGGGCTGCTCACGGCTCAAAAGAAAAACTGATTTTATGACTTTAAGTGACCCCAAGTCTCCTGAGACTTGGAGAATACTTAGAAATTTTTCTATTGGTGATCTTGTGGGCAAGATCTCCAATGCAGATGATGTTATGCTTCCCCAAGCCTCTTGGGTTTTGGCAAGAACTTAGAATGTGTTTTCTAGATTCTCGTCCGAGCTGCGCACAGTTCGGATAGAAAATCTGATTGTGAGGTTTCGTCCGAGCTGGGCACAGCTCGGAAGGAAACCTGATTTTATAACTTTAAGCAGACCAAAAGTCTCCTGAGACTTGAAAAGTACTTAGAAAAATTTCTATTGATGATCTTGTAGATAAGATCCTCAATGCAGATGATGTTGTGCTTCCCCAAGCCTCTTGGGTTTTGGCAAGCACTTAGAATGTTTTTTCTAGATTATCGTGTGAGCTGCGCACAGCTCGGACAGAAAATCTGATTGTGAGTTTTCGTCCGAGCTTGGCACAGCTCGGAAGGAAACCTGATTTTATAACTTTAAGAAGCCCCCAAGTCTCCTGAGACTTGAAAAGTACTTAGAAAAAGTTCTATTGATGATCTTGTAGATAAGATCCTCAATGCAGATGATGTTGTGCTTCCCCAAGCCTCTTGGGTTTTGGCAAGCACTTAGAATGTTTTTTCTAGATTCTCTTCCGAGCTGCGCACAGCTCGGACATAAAATCTGATTGTGAGTCTTCGTCCGAGCTGGGCACAGCTCGGAAGGAAACCTGATTTTATAACTTTAAGCAGCCCCCAAGTCTCCTGAGACTTGAAAAGTACTTAGAAAAATTTCTATTGATGATCTTGTAGATAAGATCCTCAATGCAGATGATGTTGTGCTTCCCCAAGCCTCTTGGATTTTGGCAAGCACTTAGAATGTTTTTTCTAGATTCTCGTCCAAGCTGCGCACAGCTCGGACAAAAAATCTGATTGTGAGTTTTCGTCCGAGCTGCGCACAGCTCGGAAGAAAACCTGATTTGCAGTAATCGAAAACAGTTTGTGCAAGGCACACTATGTGTACAAAATAGTATTTTATTCAGATCTTACAAGCGTACTCATGCATAGAAACGTCACAATAACTGGGCGTTCCATGCATGAGGCTCTTCTATCTTATTAGTTACATCGTACAGGTGATAGGCCCCATTGTGCAGTACTCTAGAGATGACATATGGGCCTTCCCATGGGGGGCTAGTTTGTGGTCCGAAGTTTGCTTGATGCAAAGTACCATATCGCCTTCTTGAAATGAGCGAGCTCGGAAATGTCGGTCGTGGTATCGGCGAAGGTCTTGCTGATAGAACGCCGAGCGGGTGAGAGCTAGGTTTCGCTCTTATTCCAAGAGATCAACACCATCTTGTCGTGCTACTTCGGCTTCGGCTTCTGTGTACTGGCTTACACGGGGGGCATTGTGCTTAAGGTCACTCGGGATAACTGCTTCGGAACCGTAAACGAGGAAAAAAGGGGTCGACCGAGTTGAGCGATTGGGAGTTGTCCGCAATCCCCACAAGACCGAAGGGAGTTCGTCGACCCAGGCACCCGTTGCTTCCTTCAGTTCCCGAAGTAACCGAGGCTTGATTCCTTTTAGTATTAATCCGTTTGCTAGTTCGACCTGTCCGTTGGATTGCGGGTGTGCGACTGAGGCAAAGTTGACCTGAATCCGTTTGCGGGTCCAACAGAATTTCTTGAATTCAGCCGAGTTGAAATTCGACCCATTATCAGTGATGATGTCGTGTGGAACACCAAACCGATGTATGATGCCTCGCATGAAGCTGACTGATGTGGCAGAGTCTAGGGCCTTGATAGGTTTTGCTTCTATCCATTTTGTAAACTTGGCTACTGCAACCAAAATGTGGGTGAAACTATGCTTGCCTGTTCGGAGCGGTCCGATCATATCCAGTCCCCATAATGCGAATGGCCAGGCCAGGGGGATTGTCTTCAGCTCGGAGGCTGGTTTGTGTGGCTGATTGGCATAAAACTGACAGCCTTCACAGTGGTCCACGATGTACCGAGCATCGCTGAGGGCTTCAGGCCAGAAGAAACCAACTCGGAAAGCTATCTCCACCAACGTCTGACTTGAGGCATGGTGGCCACAATCTCCCGCATGGATGTCTTGTAGGATGTAGCGGCCTTCCTCCTCGGAGATGCATCGCTGGGGGAGTTGAGTGATGTTGTTTCTGTATAACTCCCCATTGATTACTGAGTAAGACTTTGATTTGCGGATGATTTTCTTAGCTTCTATCTCATCATCAGGAAACTCTTGTTTTTACAGATAAGCAAGGATTGGAAGTGTCCACTCGGGAGGAATGACCTCCACATCAAACACCATGTCGACTAATGCGGGTATATCTTCTTTGTTGGGGATGTTCTTGTCAGGCAGCATATCTGGATCGGCTTCTAGGAAAGGGTCTTCCATGACTGTTGGAGAGTGCAAGTGTTCCAAATAAATTCCTGGCGGGATCGGACCCCGGGTAGAACCCAACTTGGCTAGGTCATCTGCTGCCTGATTTTTAACCCTTGGAATGTGATGGAGCTCCAGCCCATCAAATTTTCTCTCCAATTTTCTCACTGCTACGCAGTAAGTTGTCATTGCTAGACTCCGAATGTCCCACTCTTTCATTACATGATTGATTACCAGGTCTGAATATCCTAATATCATGAGTCTCCTGATTCCGAGTGAAACGGCCATTCGCATGCCGTACAGAAGAGCTTCATACTCGGCTTCGTTATTTGTTGCTGGGAAATGGATTTGGAGGACGTGTCTCATCTCGTCTTTCCTTGGTGAAACCAGTACCACCCCTGCCCCTGCTCCATTCAGCATCTTGGACCCATCAATTAAAAACGTCCAATGCTCTGGTGGTGGCTGTGGGGATGTTGGACCTCAATCCACTCGGCCAGGAAATCCACAAGTGCTTGCGACTTGATTGCTTTTTTGGCTTGGTAATTGAGGTCAAAGGGCAGTAGGTCCAAACTCCATTTTTCTATTCTGCCAGGGGAGCTTCAGAGACCACCATGATGGAATGATCCTGGAAATAATGTGCCAGCTTCTGTGATGCCAAGTAAATTCCCATTGACAACTTCTGGTAGTGGGGATATCTCTGCTTGGATGGTGTGAGGACTTCGGAGATGAAGTACACCGGTCTTTGTACCTTTTGTGACTTTCCTTCTTCTTCTCTTTCCACCACTATAGCTACACTGACAACTCGGCTTGTGGATGCAATGTATAACAAGAGCGGCTCTTTTTCTTGAGGCGCTGCCAGGACCGGCCGAGTTGACAGTTGCTTTTTTAGCTCTTCAAACGCCATTTGAGCTTCTTCCATCCAAACGAAATTTGGCGATTTTTTCATTAGCTAGTAGAGAGGCAGGGCTTTCTCTCCCAGTCTGGAGATGAACCTACTGAGTGCTGTGAGACAACCTGTCAATTTTTGGACATCTCGGAGCTTCTTGGGTGGCTTCATGTTTTGAATTGCCGCGATTTTTTCCGGGTTGGCTTCTATCCCCCGCTCGGAGACCATGAATCCGAGTAACTTCCCCGCTAGTACACCAAAAACGCATTTTTCAGGATTGAGGTTGATGGTGTAGGCTCGGAGGCTCTGAAAAGTTTCAGCTAAGTCGGCTAGCAAACTACTTCCTTTAACCGACTTGATCACAATGGCATCCACGTAGACCTCCACATTTCTGCCGATTTTCCAGACCAGACAGTTCTGCATCATGCGTTGATACGTAGCGCCTGCGTTTCTGAGTCCGAATGGCATCGTTATATAACAAAAACATCTGAATGGGGTTATGAATGTTGTTTCAAGCTCATCTCGTTCATATAGTCGGATTTGATGATTACCCGAGTACGCATCGAGGAAACATAATCTCTCGCAACCCAATGTGGAATCCACAATCTGGTCAATGCGAGGAAGAGGGAAATGGTCTTTTGGACAAACTTTATTGATATGACGGAAATCAACACGAGTTCTCCAAGATTTATCTTTCTTCGGAACCATTACATGATTTGCTAACCACTCGGAGTGGAAGATTTCCCTAATGAATCCGGCTGCTAATAATCTAGCTATCTCCTGTCCGACGACCTTCCTTTTCTCGGAGGAAAACCGCCGAAGGGACTCTTTCACCGGTCTTGCTTTCGGATCAACGTGTAACTTGTGCTCGGCTAACTCCCTTGGGACTCCAGGCATATCAGCAGGCTTCCATGCGAAGATATCCCAATTCTCACGGAGGAAGTTGACGAGCTCGAGTTCCTATTGGGGATCCAAATCGGATGCAATGTTGGTGTATTTGTATTTATCTGGGGGATGTATTTGTACCCTCTTGGTCTCTCCAGGTAACTCGAATGAGGACGTCTTCTTTGGTTGCTGTAACTCGGATGAGTCAGCGGCTTTTTTGTACTCGGCCAGCTCGACCTCAGCCATTTGTTGGTCAGCTATCAGGGACCCCTTCTACAACAATTCTTTGGCTTGCTTGTAATCTCCCGAGACAGCGATCACGCTGTGCGGGCCAGGCATCTTTAGTTTCAAATAGACGTAACAGGGGATGGCCATGAATTTTGCATAGGCTGGTCTTCCAAGTAAAGCATGGTATGCATTCGGAAAATCCACCACTTCAAAGGTGATCTTTTCTTTCTGGAAGTTACTCGGAGTACCAAAGACCACATTGAGGGAGATCCTTCCGAGTGAGTATGCCTTTTTCCCTGGGATTATCCCATGAAATTCCAGATAGCTTTTGCGAAGCTTGGACATTGGAATGTTCATGCTCTCCAGAGTGCTTGCATACAGGATGTTAATTCCGCTTCCACCATCCATCAAAATATTTCTGATCCTGAAGTTCCCATTCCCTGTTTCCACCAAAGGATTGTAACAGCCCAGATTTTACAAAAATTAATTTTTTTTGTTTTCGATGTGAATTGTTTGATTGTCTGATTTGTATGCGGTGTTTGCATCCCCGATTTATCGATCGGTGATTATTTTTCCCCCTCTTTTTTTCCCTTTGTTGGGCCTGTTCAGTGATGTTTCGGCCCAGTAGATGTTTTAGGTTTTTTTTGTATTTATTTTTGGCAGATTAATTTATTTCTTGCGATGCTTATATCATTTCACCGGTAGCTCCGATGGAGACGCTTTCTACATGAAAGTTGCTCGGTTTTGCACGTAGATTAATAAAATGTGCTCTTTTGCCATGCTTGACTTTGTTTACATGTTGTTGACCTGCTAATTACAACTGCTTGCCACTGTAAACTGTAATTTCCATAATTTTTTAACCGTTGCTCTGTTTAAAATGTTTCTTATATGTAACTTCACTAGAATTGCATGTAGATTGTGTTTATGTTGTTCTTGCTTGCTAAATAAAATAATAAAATATTGTTTAGGGTAAAACAGTACCAAACATATTTTTTTGTGGGGTAAATAGCGATATGCCATGTTAACAACCTTTGCCCACCTTGTGTAGCTAAACAACTTGAACCATCGTAAATGTGCGGTATCGTCGTGTGTGACGAGTACTCCACTTAACCTGTTAGTAACCGCTCTCGACGGTAGGTGCGATGTCTCGTGTTGCCTTCTTGTTGATGCTTGCTCGTGTTTGCTTCGTAGTAATAGATGCTTGCTTGTTGATTGCTTTCCAGTGTTTACCTCTTGTGCGCTTCCGCGGGTACCCTTCGGAGACGATGCGAGCTTGCGATCAACTACACCTTCGGAACCCGACTTATCAACAGGCAAGGACTATACATTACTTATGATCCATTCTATTTCAACCAGCGGTTTGCATGCTAGTCTAGGATAGGTTCGATGTTTGATCCTACCACATGTTTACAGCCTCTTTCAAACCGATACAGCCATGTCCCCTCCCAGCAAACCTTGTACTTCTATGTTACTATTGCTCGTTGCTCAGCCCCTGCTTAGTATGCATGCTTAGGATGCTACGATGTTACCCTGTTACCCCTTGGTTTGGGCTATCACATTATTATATTGTTGTTGATGATATGATTATTATAATGTTTATTATATTCGACGAAGGATGGAAGGTCTAGGCTATCCCGCCCCGAAGCTTTGTTCCATTCGAGTCACCTAGGACCCGAGTTCCGGGTATTGTGTCTCTTGACGAGCGTTCCTAACCGCGTGTGGGATTTTATGGGGTCCCCTCTCCTTACCTACCTACCTTCAAACATTTCTAGTGGTGGCCCAAGCTGATTTACCATTTGAAACCGTGTGTGTGCTGGTCGGCCGCAAGTTGTTTACAAACCACCCTGGGCCAGGAGGACTTGTTTCTTGGCTGGCCTACCTTGTCCGGCTGAGGACCCGGTTTCCCATGTGTGATTAACCTGCTATCCAAACCTGCGACAGACGGTAGAGACCGATTCGAGAGCGCGGCCGGCTTTTGAGTTGGGTGTCAACTCACCGGGGGCCACCCGGATTTGTTCGTTGTTAGCTAGAGGGACCTGTCGTTTCGGATCTCTTGGAACTAAATCATAAAATGGTTGCCTGTAATGGGTAGCAACTGAGAGAGATGGGCGTGCATGCGGAGCCTCGTAATGGGCAGTTGGTACACCCCTGCAGGGTTAAATCTTTTCGAGAAGCCGTGTCCACGGTTATGGACGACTTGAGACCTACGCCCTGTTCATAGACAACAACAACTGAGATAATATTAATATAACTTGATCAATGTGTGTGTGTGCCTTGACTGCTTCTTCTTCATCGGGATGTGAAGAGGAGGACAAGGATAGGATAGGTGTTATGTTTGCGTAAGTAGTTGATAGCAAGACTTGTTGGAGGCGATTCCTCCTCGAATGCTTGGCTTCTTATCTTACTCTCTAGATCGTTAGCCACTTCATAAATGCCAGTGCGGCAGCAACCTCACCACTTACCCCATCCTTACCGTAAACTACTAGTTGTCCTAGAATGATGAGTGATGAAGTCCTTGCTGGGTCAGATGACCACTACAGTTGGATGTTGAGTACTTCTGTACTCATGATACTACCCCCAAACTCTTTTCAGGTTTCTTGATCGACAACAGGTATGGTGATCGACGTTTCACGTGGAGACTCGACGATGACTAGTTAGGCGGATCCCGGCAGAGGGCCTGGCCCCATGTGGTTATGGGGATCGATGTTTTTTATCTTTGCCAGTAGGCATTTGATTGTAGTCTGTACTCAGACATATACCTTCCGCTGATGTAATGTATTTAAGGCAGTTGTATGTCAATTGTATGAGATGTTGTATCCTTGTATCTGTAATGTTGTGATATCATGTCGGAAATCCGGGGCATATGACTTCGTCATATGTCGCGGTGGGACCGATATGTGCTTCGTCACCGGATCTGGATGGAAACATCTAGATCTGGAACAGTACCGCATATCGGGCCTTACAACTTGGTATCAGAGCCTTACCGACCGTAGGATCCCTTTTCTGGCCGAAGTCGAGTCTAGACAAAAACTATTTTGTAGTTACTAAGTTAGTTACCGGAGAGTAGAATCTTTTTACTCCTTACCTTTGCTCTGGTCACGACAAGTGTCGTAAGTGTTTTAATTCTCGTCTTATCTCTTTCAAAGTTTAGGATCTCGAGTGTGGAGTTTCGGAATAGTTACAATGTCTTGCTTGTAGCGTATTGTCTCGATTCCGATCTCAGGTTGGGAAATCCGGTAGTACCTTTAGTTCTTCCGACTCTGGGTAGATATCTTGGTCGTCTGTTGACTTCAGTCCTCTTGCCCAGTATCTTCACAATTCCAGTGAGCATGCTTCCCTTGATCGTCGCTTTGAACTATCGTTCTTCCTCTTGATCTCTTGATGGTTTCATTTTCTGACGTTGCCGTCTCTCTTCGGAATTTTATCTCGACAGAAGTTCGACGTCGACATGGAGCAGAGTCCCTTGTTGGTGGTGTTGAAGATCGTCGACTCTCTTCTCTGCCCCTTCCCCTCTCCCCCAGATCGTCCTGGATCTCGGGACGAGATCCCTTGTTGGTGGTGTTGTATTGTAACAGCCTAGACTTTACAAAAATAATTTTTTTTTGTTTTCGGTGTGAATTGTTTGATTGTCTGATTTGTTTGTGGTGTTTGCATCCCCGATTTATCGATCGGCGATTATTTTGCCCCCTCTTTTTTTCCCGTTGTTGGGCCTGATCAGTGATGTTTCGGCCCAGTAGATGTTTTAGGTTATTTTTGTATTTATTTTTGGCAGATTTATTTATTTCTTGCGATGCTTATATCTTTTCACCGGTAGCTCCGATGGAGACGCTTTCTACATGAAATTTGCTCCGTTTTGCGCGTAGATTAATAAAATGTGATATTTTTCCATGCTTGACTTTGTTTACATGTTGTTGACCTGCTAATTACAACTACTTGCCACTGTAAACTGTAAGTTCCATAACTTTTTAACCGTTGCTCTGTTTGAAATGTTTCTTATGTGTAACTTCACTAGAATTGCATGTAGATTGTGTTTATGCTGTTCTTGCTTGCTAAATAAAATAATAAAATATTTTTTAGGGTAAAACAGTACCAAACATATTTTTTTGCGGGGTAAATAGCGATTTTCCATGTTAACAAACTTTGCCCACCTTGTGTAGCTAAACAACTTGAACCATCGTAAATGTGCGGTATCGTCGTGTGTGACGAGTACTCCACTTAACCTGTTAGTAACCGCTCTCGACGGTAGGTGTGATGTCTCGTGTTGCCTTCTTGTTGATGCTTGCTCGTGTTTGCTTCGTAGTAATCGATGCTTGCTCGTTGATTGCTTTCCAGTGTTTACCTTTTTGTGCGCTTCCGCGGGTACCCTTCGGAGATGATGCGAGCTTGCGATCAACTACACCTTCGGAACCCGACTTATCAATAGGCAAGGACTATACATTACTTATGATCCATTCTATTTCAACCAGCGGTTTGCATGCTAGTCTAGGATAGGTTCGATGTTTGATCCTACCACATGTTTACAGCCTCTTTCAAACCGATACAACCATGTCCCCTCCCAGGAAACCTTGTACTGCTATGTTACTATTGCTCGTTGCTCAGCCCCTGCTTAGTATGCATGCTTAGGATGCTACGATATTACCCTGTTACTCCTTGGTTTGGTCTGTCACATTATTATATTGTTGTTGATGATATGATTATTATAATGTTGATTATATTCGACGAAGGATGGAAGGTCTAGGCTATCCCGCCCCGACGCTTTGTTCCATTCGAGTCACCTAGTACCCGAGTTCCGGGTATTGTGTCTCTTGAAGAGCGTGCCTAACCGCGTGTGGGATTTTATGGGGTCCCCTCTTCTTACCTACCTAACTTCAAACATTTCTAGTGGTGGACCAAGCTGATTTACCATTTGAAACCGTGCGTGCGCTGGTCGGCCGCCATTTGTTTACAAACCACCCTGGGCCAGGAGGACTTGTTTCTTGGCTGGCCCACCTTGTCCGGCTGAGGACCCGGTTTCCCATGTGTGATTAACCGGCTATCCAAACCTGCGACAGACGGTAGAGACCGATTCGAGAGCGCGACCGGCTTTTGAGTTGGGTGTCGACTCGCCGGGGGCCACTCGGATTTGTTCGTTGTTAGCTAGAGGGACCTGTCGTTTCGGATCTCTTGGAACTAAATCATAAAATGGTTGCCTGTAATGGGTAGAAACTGAGAGAGATGGGAGTGCGTGCGGAGCCTCGTAATGGGAAGTTGGTACACCCCTGCAGGGTTAAATATTTTCGAGAAGCCGTGTCCACGGTTATGGACGACTTGAGACCTACGTCCTGTTCATAGACAACAACAACTGAGATAATCTTAATATAACTTGATCAATGTGTGTGTGTGCCTTGACTGCTTCTGCTTCGTCGGGATGCGAAGAGGAGGACAAGGATAGGATAGGTGTTATGTTTGCGTAAGTAGTTGATAGCAAGACTTGTTGGAGGCGATTCCTCATCGAATGCTTGGCTTCTTATCTTACTCTCTAGATCGTTAGCCACTTCATAAATGCTAGTGCGGCAGCAACCTCACCATTTACCCCATCCTTACCTTAAACTACTAGTTGTCCTAGAATGACGAGTGATGAAGTCCTTGCTGGGTCAGATGACCACTACAGTTGGATGCTGAGTACTTCTGTACTCATGATACTACCCCCAAACTCTTTTCAGGGTTCTTGATCGACAACAGGTATGGTGATCAACGTTTCACGTGGAGACTCGACGACGACTAGTTAGGCGGATCCCGGCGGAGGGCCTGGACCCGTGTGGTTATGGGGATCGATGTTTTTTCTCTTTGCCAGTAGGCATTTGATTGTAGTCTGTACTCAGACATATACCTTCCGCTGATGTAATGTATTTAAGGCAGTTGTATGCCGATTGTATGAGATGTTGTATCCTTGTATCTGTAATGTTGTGATATCATGTTGGAATTCCGGGGCATATGACTTCGTCATATGTCGCGGTGGGACCGATATGTGCTTCGTCCCCGGATCTGGATGGAAACATCTAGATCTGGAATAGTACCGCATATCGGGCCTTACAACTTGGTATCATAGCCTTACCGACTGTAGGATCCCTTTTCTGGCCGAAGTCGAGTCTAGACAAAAACTATTTTGTAGTTACTAAGTTAGTTACCGGAGAGTAGGATCTTTTTACTCCTTACCTTTGCTCTGGTCAGGACAAGTTCCGTAAGTGTTTTAATTCTCGTCTTATCTCTTTAAAACTTTAGGATCTCGAGTGTGGAGTTTCGGAATAGTTACAATGTCCTGCTTGCAGCGTATTGTCTCGATTCCGATCTCAGGTTGGGAAATCCGGTAGTACCTTTAGTTCTTCCGACTCTGGGTAGATATCTTGCACTTCTGTTGACTTCAGTCCTCTTGCCCAGTATCTTCACAATTCTAGTGAGCATGCTTCCCTTGATCGTCGCTTTGAATTGTCGTTCTTCCTCTTGATCTCTTGATGGTTTCGTTTTCCGACGTTGCCGTCTCTCTTCGGAATTTTATCTCGACAGAAGTTCGACGTCGACGTGGAGCATAGTCCCTTGTTGGTGGTGTTGAAGATCGCCGACTCTCTTCTCTCCCCCTTCCCCTCTCCCCCGGATCGTCCTGGATCTCGGGACGAGATCCCTTGTTGGTGGTGTTGTATTTTAACGGCCAAGATTTTACAAAAATTATTTTTTTTGTTTTCGGTGTGAATTGTTTGATTGTCTGATTTGTTTGCGGTGTTTGCATCCCCGATTTATCGATCGACGATTATTTTGCCCCCTCTTTTTTTCCCGCTGTTGGGCCTGTTCAGTGATGTTTCGGCCCAGTAGATGTTTTAGGTTATTTTTGTATTTATTTTTGGCGGATTTATTTATTTCTTGCGATGCTTATATCTTTTCACCGGTAGCTTCGATGGAGACGCTTTCTACATGAAAGTTGCTCCGTTTTGCGCGTAGATTAATAAAATGTGCTCTTTTTCCATGCTTGACTTTGTTTACATGTTGTTGACCTGCTAATTACAACTGCTTGCCACTATAAACTGTAACTGCCATAACCTTGTAACCGTTGCTCTGTTTAAAATGTTTCTTATATGTAACTTCACTAGAATTGCATGTAGATTGTGTTTATGCTGTTCATGCCTTCCTGGGTGAGGGATGTGAGGAGGGTGATCCGACTGGTCGAAAGTGATTGGGACGTCAGCCCACTTCATATAACTCGGAACTGCCGGAGCTGCCGAGTTGACTTCTCTAAACCTTATCTTTTCTACCCTCTTCGACTCCCGTCCTGCGAAGATGACTAACACTCCGTCTTCTCTTGGGAAACCCTCGCTGTCCAGATCTGGGTTGGGTGCTTTCTTTTTTCCGGTATCCTTATCCTGCTGAGGACCTGTCCTTGCATTCTGGGCCACTCTCTTTATCAGGCAACATTGCCGAGCTGTATGCTTTGGAATAACTAATTTTCCTTTGGCATCTCGGGTAGTATGAAGAGGACAAAGTTGATCCAGGACTTCATCATCATTGGACGGCTTTTTCTACCGCGGCTGCCACTCCTTTCATGCCTGACCCTTGCCATGAATGCCTGAAGCGTTTGCTGCGGCCACTAACTCTGCGCCCGTTGGGGCGTCTTCTGCTTTTCGCTTGTTGTTGCCTCCGGTCTTATGTTTTGGGTTAGGCGCCAAGTTCATGCCTCCTCTATGCTGCTGGTTCTTTTGTCGAATCTCCTCTTCACCGTTGGCGTACTTATTCGCTATCTCCATCAGTTTCCCGAGTGAGGTGACATGAGGTGATCTTGCCAACTTGAGACTCAACTCTCTGTACTTGACCCCTTGTTTGAAGGCATGAATGGCCTAGAACTCGGAGACTCCTTCAACCGAGTTATGAAGTGTGATCCATCTCTGGATATAATCCCGAGTAGATTCGGTATTGCTCTGGACACACAATTGTAGCTCGGTTAGACCCCCGGGTCTCTTGTAGGTCCCCTCGAAATTCTTGACGAATACTTTCTCAAGGTCTTCCTAAACCCAGATGCTACTAGGGGGAGCTAATTCAACCATGCCCGAGCTGAACCTTCTAGCATCAACGGTAGGTGCATCATGGCTATCTCGTCCCCTCCTCCTCCGATTTTCACGGCTATTCTGTATCATCTAACCATGTCTGAGGTTTGGCATCGCCTCGGTATTTATCCACCCCTTGAGCTATCCTAAAGTGGGGCGGAATAGGGGTAGACCGAATCATTTCGCTGAAGCAAACTGGCCCTGTAGCCATTGAGGGTCGAGCTTGGTCCTGACGATGCGATCTAGCGCGGTCGACTCGGCTCTGTACCAGATGGCTTCGGGCGTCGTCTTCAACATCGAAACGACGATCGTCTCGGTGCCGAGGGAACTCCTCTCTCCGCGGTGTGGCTCGACCCGTACCGCGAGCTTCTGCCCTCCCGTGGTCTTCATGTCGATACTGCCCTTGGTGGTGATCTCCTCGGGGTTCATTTGTGTGCCGAGGATAATTATTCCTGTTTCTCCGTGCTTCTTCATAAGGCGTGTGCACCGACTGTGACGTTCTTGTCGGGGGGACTTGGGAATGAATCCGCTGCTGTGATTGACTGACAGCAGCGTTTTGATCCACTACAGTTTGCAACAATAACGCCAGGCGCTGAATTTCTTCTGTTGCCGATCCACTGGGCTGCAGAGAGTTTGCAATCCGAGTTGCCGCTATGAGATTTTCTACCGGGGTACCCATAGCTCGGAAAGGTTCTCGGCCTGGGCCCCGCAGTTGCCGACTTGTTCTGCTTTGCCTGAGCCGAGGTACCTCCCGAGCTTGGTGCTCCAAAGTGTTTTCTAGCTCGGCCAGGCGCTCTCGCTCGGCCAAGTTAATTAATCTGGCTGCCTCCAGGCCTCGCCCTTCTGGAGTGCTTGTGTTGATGGGGGTGTTTAGAAGCCGCTCGGCCTCTTCTGCTTCTTCCCGCTCCTTCCGAGTAAGGGGGCGGGGTTGTCGACTTGCTTCTCCGAGCTCTAACCTTCGGAAAACGGATACACGCCGGGCTGGCTCCCGAACGTCAGCCCTGGATGGACTGTTAGCTTCATCTCGGGCGTGATTATCCCGAGCTGGTGATGGATGAGAGGGCGGAGTCTCAGCCATGCACACTTCTGCAACTGCGACTGGGGCGCCACTGCTGCCCTCTTGATCGGCGCCCGACTCGAGGTCAGACGCCGCCATGCCTTCTTCTTCGACCGAGTCGAACAGAGGCAAGAGAGATGTTGTGGAGCCTTCTCTTGCAATCAGTTCATCCAGGGCCTTCTGGGCTGACTCCACCGAGTCGATGAATGCCACCTGCTGTATCTTGACCGATTTTCCACGATGATGAGCGTGCGGGCGGCCCGAGCGCTTCTTCTTATGGCGGACCGATAACGGCGCGGGTGCTTGAAGATGGGCTGACAGTTGGAGGCGCAGGTCCCCCGACTCGTCAGCTCGGAAGTGGACGCTGCCTCTTGAAGGCAGCAGTTGTGCCTGGAGCGGAGAATCCACCAACCAGGCGGAATCTTCAGCTATGAAAGACAATGATCCGAAACGGAAAACCTCTCCGACGATGAGCTCAGGGCCGTGAACCGACGAAGAGGATGAAGAAACTTCCATCTCTATGATTGTTGAATAACTCAGCCCCAAGGTGGGCGCCAACTGTCGGGGATATAATCCTGACAATAGATATAGGGGTGTAATAGGAGCTAAATGAATCTGTACGTAGAGTGGTTGACCCAGGGAGAATTATACAGATTAGGACTCTCCTTAGAGATAAAAACCTTGGGTGTTCTTGCTCAAAAGTATGAGGATTAGAGTTGCCCGTGCCCAAACCGAAGGAGGGGGGAGGCTTATATAGAGTGCGCCCCTGCCCCTTAATGCCTCGGTCTTAAATGGGTGTTAATTACAGGATTAAATGCATACTAAATACAAGAAACTATCTGACCATTACTACTAATAAAGGAGGAGAAACGCCCGCAACCTTGAATGCTTCCTGTCCGTTGCGTTCCTGTCTTCCGAGTAAAGAATGGCTCGCCGATCTCTTCTGAGTGCTGATCTACTCGGATTTTACCGGTCTTCCGAGTAGCTGTGTACTCGGAAGTGGTTTCTGCTCTCCGAGTAACTTGTTAATCGGAGGTTGTTATTGCTCCATGTTTTTTATTTATCTTATTTTTTTGGGTATGTTTGGATAACCAAGGGCTTAAGGGTACCCCTTGGTTTCCCTTGCCTAGGGGTATACCTTTAGTATTACCACGACATCCTGCTAGTTTGAAATCTCCCTTTAATTCTCCCGATAATTTTGGTGGCCGTAATTACAAAAGAATCTCTTTGTCGGGCCATAACTCTAAGGATCATGCGCCTTGTGTGCGTAGTCAAGGATGGAATTCTCTACCTACAATCTCGTTTGGCTTACAGTTTGGTGCTTTTTATAGTGCACCCATAAATGAGACTCCAAAGCGCACTTTTATGGGCCCAAATTTTCGGAGGGCTTTTGACTGAGATCGCAATCTTCTTGAGTAAGAAAGGATCCTTGATTGGCGGCAAGCAGAATATTCTGATGAGGACATTTGCCAGGCCTTACACTGTATATCCATTCCTTCGACGGAGGCCATCTATCGAATACTTGGACGTTGTAGTCGTTGTAACAACTCTAGCCACACAGTTATGTTGTGCAATGCCACCTACTGTCCAGGTTGTGATAACTTTCAGCGGGCTTGTTGGTGTTATCCTGCTCAGTCCATCAATCGACCGGTCAAGGACACTTGTCTTATTTGCTGCAGTGCCTCCCATGAGGAGTTCAACTATCCTTCTCGGCTCAAGTGCACGCTCTGTAATTTTTTGGGCCACCAAAAAGACAAATGTGGTCTCAATTCTATCATGTCTTTGTTTTGGCAAGCTCGGCGTAATCATATTTTGGTAAAAAATATGGGTGATTCCATGCGGGTGTCACACGAGCAATCAAATCACATGAGATCACGTACGAACCAGCCTATAAAAGTTTGGCGCACCAAAAGGAAATTAAAATCTTCTCCTTTGTTATCCCAGACAAATAGCTACCTAAACCTTTGTCGTTCATCCCCCAATACCCATCCTTCTGTGCGTTTTATCCGAGCAGGTGGTGACAATCAAGCTGTGGACTTCATTGATAATTCTTTGGTTTGGATGCTACTTTGGAACCTAGCTGTGGGGCATCATCAAAAACGCCTCACTCACTCTGAAGAAATTTATGGAGCTTTTCTTCCTTTTAACCTTCTGAAGCTATGTACTGGAATAATATATATGTATTGTGGTCTGATCTCCTCCAGTCGGTATCCGGCTGACCTTCACCTCGGGGCTAGGTCCCCTATATCTGCTGAAATCTACATCCCCTTGGAGATTTGGGATCCTTTTGCTAGCTCTATCACATTTGTTGGGGAGCCCATGGATCAAAATTTGAATCATAGGATTGGGATTCTGGAAGATTCAGACATCGTCTCTGAAAATGAAACTACTGCTACTTTCGCCTCAGATTTGCAAGAGGAGTTGAATGGGGGGCATAGGCTCAATCAAATTATCACTAATGAAAAAGGTGTTGCTGTCATCACACAACTGAGGAGGAGCTCGTGTTCCACACGCTATGATGGTTTCAAGGCGCCACTCTCTCTGAAGCCAAGCAAGGGACCTTCAAGGTGAAAGCAAGAAAGGCGCCGACTGTTGCCTCAATTCAGTGACTTTGCCTCCGTCTATGGGGCTCCATGTTGCGATCCTGGATGGGGAAGCTGATGCACCACCCCCACATACTCCCATTCATACCATTCAGAAGATTGGATCCAAGGTTTGTGGGATCCCTCCTGATGAGCTTAGCGTTGAGAAACTCCTGGGAGTGCGCCCAAAACCCCTCCTAAGTCTTAATCCTTTTATTCTCAATGTCTAGGAATAAATGCTGGAATGTCTTGTGTTGGAATGTTCGTGGGATTAATTCCAATGCAAAGCAGCTAGCGGTCCAAAATGCTATCAATACTAGTGGTTGCTCTGTGCTTTGTTTGCAAGAAACTAAACGTGAAACTTTCGATCTAAATTTCATAAAGTTATGTTGCCTCAAGAAGTTTGACATGCTTGAATTTGTCCCGTCTGTGGGTAATTCTGGTGGTATTTGTATTGTTTGGGCCAGCTTGGTGTTCTCTGGTTCCCTTGTCTTTGTTGAATCTTTTTCTCTTGCGGTTCGTTTTACGTCTACCCAGTCTGGTGATGTGTGGACGCTTGTGAATGTGTATGGGCCGTGCGCTGGTGCAGCCTGAATCACTTATACGTCCTGGATTTTTGATCTTGTTATTCGTCATGGGGAAGATTGGCTATTAGTTGGGGACTTTAATTATATACGTGCTCCTGACAACCGTAATAGGGGAGGTGGTGACCCTGTTGACATGCTCACCTTGAACGGTTTTATTAGATCGCAGTCTCTTGTTGAACTTCCGATCAAGGGGCGTTCGTTTACGTGTAGTAACATGCAGCAAGATCCGTTGCTTGAGAAACTTGATTGGCATTTTACTTCGGTTGACTGGGCTATCAAGTATCCCAACACTGTAGTCATGCCACTTGAGGAACCCGTATCTGATCAATCGCCATGCTATGACAACATTCAAACCCATCTTCCACTTGGGGGGCCTCCTTGTCACTATTCGTTCCGAGGCTCGATCCTGGGTTGCCGCTGGCGCGGCCGGCCTGGGTTTCCTGATCCCTCCGACCCCGTAGTTCTAGTGTGTTGAGTTGTCCGGGTGGGTGTTTCACGCGTCTGTATATTCTTGTACAAGACTCTTTTTTTCTATTAATGCATCGAAACGCAAGGCTTTTTGCGTTTTCGCTAAAAAAGTATTGAATATGTATATTGCATGTACATTAAGCAGACTAGGATTTCCTCTGTTTGTTTCCTAGTTTGTGAGACCTCCCGATCCTTTTCATGTATAGTGGATATGGTGGAGATCACGCAGCCCATGTATTCTATATATATGCTACGGCATGAGATCAATACAATCACAATTGATGCTACATCCTCTCTACATGGTATCAGTTACCTAATCTTCCGCTGCCGTCGCCGCCGCCGTGCCACCCTTCTCGTGCCGTCGCTTCCACAGCCGCCGCACTCCCTCCTCTCGTACCCATCCTCCCGTGACGCCGCTTCCAGCCGTCGCATTTCTCACATACCGTACGCCACGCAGTTGCATCCATGCATCTAGTGTTGATCCATTCACTCGTACTACTCATCTTCCATCCGCAGCCGCAGCCTCTGCTTCTTTCCTGGCCGCCGCTATTTCCTACATAGCCGCCCCTGCCCTCCACTTTCTTTCCCTAGCCGCCGACGTTATCCAGGCCGCCGCTGCAGCTCGTCCTGAGCCGCGCCGCGATCTACTTCCCCTCGAGCAGCGTCGCCGATCGGTCGTGCCGCTGCAGCTCGTCGCGAGCCGCGCCGCGATCCTTAATCCTTCATGTTACGTGTCAGCCGCCGTACTGAGCCGCGCCACCCAGGTCGTCGCCGTCGCCACTCTCGGGTCGCCGCCGCTCCTCCATGTCGAGCCGGGCACATCACCCCGCCCTCGTCGCGGGCACTACCCGCGGTGCTCTCCCGCCGCCGGCTCCTTGGTCTCCCGTGCCTCCACCGCCCCCGGGATTTTTCACACTGCCGACGCCGCCCGCCCCTCCCGTTGTCGGCGGCTACCCTGCGCCGCAGCCGACGTATGGTGGGCTCCCGTACAGCGGTGCCTTCACGTCACCGCCACCCTCGACTTGGGACCCCAGCCACCTCACTGCCCTCCACACGGCTCCCTCGCCGAGCAACTACACTGCTGGCGAGAACTGGTACATGGACACTAGCGCCACAACTCACATGACATATCAGCCCCATAACCTCACTTCTTTCATCCCTGTCAAAACCCTCACTCGTATCACCGTTGGTAATGACTCTTCCCTTCCCATTACACATGTTGGTCATACCTCCTTTCCTTCCACGTCCACTCCTATTAACATGTCTAATGTTCTTGTGTCTCCTTACCTTGTTATCAACCTTTGCTCTGTTCGTCGTCTTGCTCGTGAGAATTCTGTTACTGTTGAATTTTACGCCGCTGGTTTTTTCGTGTAGGACGCTCGTACCCGTATGGTTCTCCACCGATGTGATAGCCCAGGCGACCTCTACCCAGTGCACCACCCCGCCTCCACCACCCACCACCCTGCCACCACCACACGTCCAGTCTATTTCGTCGCCAGCGTCGACTTGTGGCATGCTCGCCTAGGCCACCCCAACTCTACCGCGTTGCGTCAAACTCTCCATATTTTTCCTTTCTCATGTAGTAAACTTGCCGATCATACTCGTGAGGCTTGTCGTCTCGGCAAGCATGTCCGTCTTCCCTTTAGTGCGTCTACCACTGTCTCCACTTTTCCGTTCCAGTTGATTCATAGTGATGTTTGGACCTCCCCGGTTGCTAGCAACACGGGCTATCTCAATTATCTGGTGATACTTGATGACTACTCTCACTTTGTTTCAACTTTCCCCCTTCCTGGCAAGTCTGACGCCTTCGCCACACTCACTGCCTTCTACTCCTCTGTCTCCATCCAGTTTGGTCGTCCCATTCTTGCCCTCCAAACCGACAATGGGAAAGAATTTGACAATGCCGCCGTTCGTGATCTCCTTGCATCCCACGGCACCATCTTTCGCCTAACCTGTCCCTACACCTCCTAGCAGAATGGTCGCGCCGAGCGCATCCTCCGAACCCTTAATGATTGCGTTCGCACCCTTCTCTTTCATGCCCACATCCCTCCTAGGTTCTGGCCCGATGCACTCCGAACCGCCACTCTCCTCCTCAATATCCACCCGTGTCGTACCCGTTGGAACTACGCCCCTCACCACTTTCTCTTCGGTACACCTCCATCCTATGATGCCCTTCGCGTCTTCGGCTGCCTTTGCTACCCTAGCATTGCGTCCACCACCCCTCACAAAATCGCACCCCGCTCACTTCCTTGCATATTCCTTGGATATCCTTCCAACACAAAGGTTACCGGTGCTACGATCCTGTCTCCCATCGGGTGAGCACCTCACGACACGTGTACTTTGACGAGGGTGTTTTTCCGTTTCACCAGGTACCCACGTCGGAGCTCACCTCCATGGAGCCAGCCGTCGTCGCTCCAGCCGCGAGCACGCAGCGGGCACGACCGCTTGTCGCCTCCGCAGCCCAGCTCCCGGCCCCGATTCCCTCCGTCGCCTCTCCTGGCACTGCTGAGGTGGAGTCGGCCTTGGGTGCCTCCTCCGCCACCCGCCTAGCGGCCGACGGCGTCGCGGCACCCGGAGCCGCGCCCCCTTCCGACGATGCGTCGGCGACCTCCTCCTTCGCGCCGGCCGGCTCTTCCGTGTCGGGATCTCTACCACCCTCGCCCGACGCCTTACCGATTTCTCCACCCGTCGGCGTCATCACCCGGGCCCGGGCGGGAGTGCACCGCCCCAGCACGCTCTACCCCGCCAACGAGTAAGCGTGTGTAGCCTCCACCTCGACGCCAGCCTTGGTGTCGTCCTCCATTCGTGCTGCTCTTCGCGATCCCCATTGGCTTCGGCGATGCGCTGCTCCATAACCGTACTTAGCAGTTGGTCCCGCGGCCCCTTCGTGCCAACGTCATCAGCGGCAAGTGGGTCTTCAAACTCAAGACACGACCGGATGGCACACTCGAGCGCTACAAATCGCGTTGGGTGGTTCACGACTTTCGACAGCGTGCGGGTGTGGACTTCACCGACACCTTCGCCCCGGTTGTCAAACCGGGCACGATCCGCACCGTGCTCCAGTTGGCGGTCTCTCGTTCTTGGCCCGTTCATCAGCTGGATGTCTCCAACGCCTTCCTGCATGGTCATCTTGCTGAGCAGGTCTACTGTCAGCAACCCACTGACTTTGTCGACGCCGAGCATCCCGACCACGTGTGCCTGCTCTCTCGTTCTCTCTACGGGCTGAAGCAAGCACCCCGCGCATGGTACCAGCGCATCGCGACATTTCTTCATCAGCTGGGTTTCCGGTCCACCCGCTCCGACGCCTCACTCTTCGTATATCATCATGGAGCTGTCACTGCGTATCTTCTCCTATATGTCGACGACATCATCCTGACGGCTTCATCGACCGAGCTTCTTCAGAAGCTCACTGCTCGCCTCCGCGCCGAGTTCGCCCTCAAGGACTTGGGCCCGTTGCATTACTTCCTCGGCATCGAGGTGGTCCACCGGACCGACGACTTCCTTCTACACCAGCAGAAGTACGCTCACGAGCTCCTCGAGTTTTTTTTGAGGGGTTTATGACAGTGGGTGAACCCACTGCCTTCAATTTAATAAAAGAATAGGAGTTACACAAGGTGGGGGATTACATGGTGGGGGGATGCTTAATTGCATGCCCGCGACCACGCCCATCGATACGAAGGCCAAGGTCTCCGCTTTGGAGGGATCCCCCGCACAGGATGCCGCATTCTATCGCTCCATCGTCGGCACCCTACAGTACCTGATGATGACACGACCCGATCTTCAGTATGATGTGCAGCAGGTGTGCCTTCACATGCATGCCCCACGTGACTCCCACTGGATATTAGCGCATCGCATTCTTCGGTACATCCGCGACACTATGTCATTGGGCCTCACGTTGACCGCCTCGGCCTCCATCGACCTCGTCGCCTACTCCGACGCCGACTGGGATGGCTGCCCGTACACTCGCCGCTCCACGTCCAGTTACTGTGTCTACCTCGGACCGTCCTTGATATTGTGGTCGTCTAAGCGACAACCCACGGTTTCTCGCTCGAGCGCCGTGGCAGAGTACCGGTCCATGGCCAATGCGGTTGCTGAGTGCTCGCGGCTTCGTCAGCTTCTCCAGGAGCTGCTGTGCGACATCCCGAAGGCCACCATCGTCTACTGCGACAACGTCTTCGCCGTCGACCTCTCCGCCAATACGGTCCATCATAGCCGGATGAAGCACATCGAGCTCGACAATCACTTCGTCCGCGAGCAGGTGGCCCTTGGGCGTGTTCGGGTTCTTCACGTTCCCACTGCCCAACAGTTCGCCGATGTCATGACAAAGGAACTACCGACGTCTACCTTCGAGGAGTTCCGTTCCAGTCTCTGCGTCTCCGGCGACACTTCAACTTTGGGGGTGTTGAATATGTATATTGCATGTACATTAGGCAGACTAGAATTTCTTCTGGTTTGTTTCCTAGTTTGTGAGATCTCCCGATCCTTTCCATGTATAGCGGATATGGTGGAGATCTCGCAGCCCATGTACTCGATATATATATATATATGCTACGACATGAGATCAATACAATCACAATTGATGCTACATCCTTTCTACACTAAGCCTGCGCTGTTTCGGTTTGCGGATTTCTGGGTTTCTAGCCCTGGTTTCTTTGAGGTTGTTCATTCTGTTTGGAACAAGTCTCATTATGCCCCAACTCGGTAGCACTTCTATGCAAAAAGCTGAAATGTCTTAGATACGAGCTTAAACGCTGGAGTAAAGGCCTATCCCGTATGAATGTTCTGATAGATAACTCCAACCAGACTTTAGCTGAACTTGATGAGCTTGAGGAACACCGCCCACTCTCTGTTCCAGAAACAAATTTCAGATGTATACTGAAGAACCATCTCATTGCACTTCTAGAATCCAAAAAATCTTACTGGAAGAAACGGTGTACTGTCTGCTACTTTAAATTTGGGTATGGTAGCACCATAATTTTTCATGGGGTTGCAACGGAGAGATATATGCGAAACTCCATTGCTACTCTTAGGTTGCCTGATGATACGGTTGTCACAGATCATGTTGCTAAGGAGGAAGTTCTGTTTCAGGCCTACAAGGACCGGCTTGGACAATCAAATCATGTGAATATGAAACTTAATCTGCAAGAACTTATAAGGAAAGTTGAGGGCTTGTATTCTCTATCTGTCCCGTTCACCAAGGATGAGATTGACGAGGTGGTTAAGAAGATTCCTTCGGATCGGGCGCCTGGACCGGATGGGTTTGGGGCCGGCATCCTTAAAGCCTGTTGGCACCTTATAAAAGAGAAATTTTATCAGTTCTGCTTCGATTTTTATGAAGGTGGTCTGAATATTGAAAGCTTGAACACGGGGCTCATCACACTGATTCCTAAAATTCAGTCGCCAGAGACGCCTAATGACTATAGACCGATCACCCTCTGGAATTGTTGTCTTAAAATCATCACAAAAATATTGGCTAATCGTTTGCAGAAATTGAGCTCAAGATTATACATCGTAACCAATATGGTTTTCTACGTGGTCGATCAATCTAATACTGTCTTGCCTGGGCGTTTGAGTACCTACACCAATGCCAGTCGTCGGGAAGTAGCGTGGTAGTTCTTAAGCTCGACTTTGCCAAAGCGTTTGACACGATCGAGCATACGCCAATGTTAGATATTATGAAATGCATGGGCTTTCATATTTTTTTTGGAATGCATGGGCTTTGATGACAGGTGGTTGGGCTGGATAGATTGTCTCTTCTGCTCTGCTTAGTCTGCGATTCTCCTGAATGGCTTTCCTGGACGCCAGTTTGCCTGGAAGCGTGGGGTCCGACAGGGCGATCCCTTGTCGCCGTTGATTTTTGTCTTAGCTGCCGACCTGCTGCAAGCGGCGATTAATGATGAATTTAGGAAAGGGACTCTTCTGCCTCCTATCACAAGTTTCAATTACGATTAACCTATTATACAATACGCAGACGATACGATTATGGTCATACCGGCTGTGGAGACCCAAGTGCTGAAACTCAAACAGGTTCTTCAAGACTATGCTGACTCCATTGGTCTACGTATAAATTTTCTTTAATCTACACTGGTGCTAGTAAACACATCTCCTGATCTTACTGATTCCATGGCTGCTCTACTTGGCTGCACGGTGGGTAGCATGTCGTTCACCTATCTCGGACTCCCTATGGGGACGATGAAACCTTATGTTGCTGATCTCATGCCCTTGGTTTCTTCGGTTGAAAGGAGGCTATCCACGGCTACGTCCTTGCTTGATTATGGATCCAAAATAACTTTTGTGAACTCGGTCGTCACCTCCCTTGCGATATATGCCATGTGCTCGATTAAGATCCCAACCAGACTCATTGAACACTTTGATAAGATTCATAGGCATTGCCTATGGAGCAAGAAGGATGACCAGGGCACCAAGATGTGCTCCCCGGTCGCTTGGTCGTTATTCTACAGACCAAAGACCAAGGGTGGCCTCGGTGTGATTAATCTTCATTTGCAAAATCAAGGCCTCCTCTTGAAACAACTTCACAAGTTTTTTAATCGCCATGACGTTCCTTGGGTTGATCCCATCTGGCGCACGCACTATGCTGGTAAAATCCCTCATGCGACTGAACCTTGTGGCTCGTATTATGGCGAGATATCATGCAGTTGGCTCCGATTTACCGTGCGGTTACTAAGGTCCGAGTAGGTGATGGTGCGTCGGTTTTGTTCTGCAAAGATTTATGGACACATAACATTGTCTCTCATAGTCATCCCTGGATCTTCTCTTATTCTGTAGATGAAGATGTCTCAATTCAGGCTCTGCTTACTGCATCCACGCTGAGAGAAAACGTCTGGCTGCCTATGTCGGAACAGGCTAGGATGGAACTGGATGACCTGCAGGACATCGCTTCCAAGGTAGTGCTTGTGGCTGGACAAACCGACGAGTGGTCAGGTATCTGGAATAATAATAATAAGTTTACCTCGTGGCAGTTTTATTTGCACTGCCTTAGGAAGGTGGTGGTGGATGATGCGTTTGGTTGGATTTGGAAATCTAGTTGCACCCACAAATGGAAAGTCTTTGTATGGGTTCTTCTGATGGATTGTCTCAATACCCGTAATATGCTTCGACGTAGACACTTCACTCTGGTTGATGATGAGTATTGCTGCTTGCTGTGTGAGCCGGCCGTTGAGGAAACTGTTGAACATCTGTTCTTCACGTGTCCTTTCAGCCGGATTTGTTGGGCCAAGCCTGGCCTGACTTGGTCTGACACTTGGAATCAACTGGAACTGATTCATGCGGGTAAAGTGGCTTGGTCTAAACCTTTGGTCATGGAAGTTTTTGTGGTGGCATCTTGGGCCCTGGGGAAAGAACGAAATAACAAACATTTCAGAGGCATGCTTCCCTCGGTGGAGTCATGGGTTTCAAGATTCAAGGCTGATTTTGAGTTGTTAAAGCATAGGAATAAGAGAGGTCTAGATCCTATGATCTCCCAAATTGTACTCTCCCTCTCTTGATCTTTCTGCACTTTGTTTCCCCCTCCCTCCCTGCCACTCCCCCTCCTCCACCATTCACCCTCTCAATGCAAATTGCTGTGAATAGTTCTGGGTAATATAAAGGCAGTGGGGTTCCCCACTGTCATAAAAGCTTCAAAAATATATTACTTCGCTTTGCCACCCATATCACACATATTTTACCATCTCTTCACCGAACTAGTGTACCTATACAATTTACCATTTTATTAGATGTTTTGGGGACACAAGAAACTTCTTGTATCTTAATTGCAGGGTTGCTTGAGAGAGACCATATTCAACCTCTATTCCTTGAGTTTGATAAAACTTAGGTCATCCTCTTGAGGTAAATTGCTGCTGTCCTACAAAACTCTGCGCTTGGAGGCCCAACGTAGTCTACAAGAATAGAAGCATGTGTAGACATCAAGATATTTCTGGCGCCGTTGCCGGCGAAGTAAGGTAACGGTATTCACACACCCGCAACGAAGTTAATTCTTGTGGGGAGTGAGTGCTTGAAGGTATATCTTTAGATCTTGCAATTAAAAAATTTTGTTTCTTATTTTTATTTTCACTAGTTAGGCTTATGGAAAAAAAACAGAATGAGAGAGCTTTATGAGATCTACATTGAGTTAGGACATGAAGTGTTTGAAGAGAAAATTAAAAAACCTATGGAACTTTATTTGCATACTCTTCATGATTGCAATGTTACTAGTATGTCTTCTTTGAATACCTTTGATGCTAATGATATGCAAAGTCATAAGCTTGGGGATGCTATGTTTTATGAAGATGATCTTTTTAGTCCCCCAAGTTCAATGAACAAATTAATTTTGATGATACTTTGCCCCCTATCTATGATGATTATTGTGATGAGACTTATGCTATAAAGAATATTTATTTGCAAGTGGATCACGATATTTAATACGTCCCAAACGTATCTATAATTTCTGCTTGTTCCATGCTTGTTATGGGGATATTGCTATATGTTTTGCTACACTTTCATATCATTTACAACATATTTTGGACTAACCTATCAATTCAGTGCCAAGTTCCAGTTTTTGTCTGCTGTTGTCCGTGCATTGCAGTTTTATCTCAAATATAAAAGTGCTTGGAAAAATCCAGAAATATTATATATAAAATCAGCGCGATGGAGGACTCGAGAAGCCCAAAGGACAGCCGGAGTGGGGCCACCCCCCAACCAGGCGACCTGCCCGCGCGGCCTAGTGGGAGGTCGCGCCACCTGGCCTCCTGGTCAGATAGGGCCTCACTCGAGCCCCCCTTTGGCCCTATTTTTACCCTCGTGGAGGAAACCCTGATTCCGCAACTCCTTTTTCTAGAAGGGATTACGATCTCCGTCTCCATCGCGAACAAGCTTCGGGGGACCAGACTTCATGCTCTGGCACCCTACCGGGACAGGGAAGTGCCCTCGGATTCACCTCCATCGACATGGCTTCCTCCTCATGATGATGCGGGAGTAGTTCCTCCTCGGGGCTGAGGTTTCTACCAGTAGCTATGTGGTTAATTCCCTCTCCCATGATGTGATCTTGATTGTGATCATAAACTATGTTAGTCTAGGGTGATCCCATGATGTTTCCCCTTCTTCTAAGTATTAGATTTGATGTGCTCACTTGTCTATATCTAGTACAATCTCCGAGACCATGGTGACAGCAGCCTATTGGACATAGGTTAGAAGAATATTTTCATGAGTTATTTCCTCTTTTGTGAATTTATTGAAGATTGAGAGTCTCTTGGTGCTTGTCTTTGACTATCCTTGAGATATATTGTGGTGATTGTGGTACTCTCTTTGGATGGCCGTGGTGACATTGGGAAATCCATAGATGAGAACTATGAACTCTGAGGTGTGCTTTTGTAGCCCTACATAATTCTCGCCCTCTCTTGATCACAAAGGAATGACCTCCGAGTACGTCTCCATTTCATGTTTTAGTGGAAATATCATGTGATTAGACTATGTTAATGTTGTTGGGAGTTTCCACCAGTGAAAGTATGAAGCCTAGGTCTTGTTTCTCACCATTGTTACACCGTTTGTGCTCACTTTTTTCACTTGCTACCTTGCTGTAATTTTTAATACAGATTTATATTACGTTGCTTTTCCACACCTATCACCCATATATTACCAGCTTTTCGCCGAACTAGTGCACCTATACAACTCCTAGTTGTATTAGGTGTGTTGGGGAAACAAGAGACTTATCGTTTCTTAATTGTAGGATTGCTTGAGAGAGACCATCTTCAACCTCTACTTCCGTGTGTTCGATAAACCTTAGGTCATCCACTTGAGGGAAATTGCTACTGTCCTAAAAACTTCTACGCTTGGAGGCCCAACATAGTCTATAAGAATAGAAGCGTGTGTAGACATCAATATGTAAGAACATTCTAGATCCTAGGCGCACTGACCATGGAATCGAATGTTAACCGGTGGGTTTGGTCGGGGTGTGACAGTTTGTATCAGAGCCGATGATACGTCTCAAATGTATCTATGATTTTTTCTTGTTCCATGCCTCATTTGTGTCATGGCTATATCTTTTTTCTATGCTTTTGAATCATTTATTGGACTAACCTACTAATACAGAGCCTAGTGCCAATTTCTATCTGTTTTGCCGTTGCAATGCAGAAAAGGTCCAAAAATAAATTTTCTCAGAAAATTACCAAAAAATTACCAAAATTCTTATTCATTGGAAGAGTCCTCCTGCTGGAAGGGGACCTCTGGGGTGGCCCATAGCCTCCGGGCGACCATAGGGCGCGCCCAGGGGGACCCGCGCCGTCAGGTCGCCTGGGTGTTGTGGGGTCCACCTCGGGCTCCCCTTTGGCCTACAATTACCCTCGGAACCCAAGAACCCGAGATATCGAGTCATATTTTCCAGCAGCGATCCCGATCTCCGTCTCCATCGAAACCTAGATTCGATGGACATCAGGTTCCTGTTCCGGCACGCTGCTGGAGAGGGCCTTGGCCCCCGGGGTCATCTTCATCAACCCTTCTTCACCCCATGATGAATCGTGAGTAGTTCCCCCTTCGACTATGGGTTCTTGGCAGTAGCTATGTGGTATCTTCTCCCCCCTAGATCTTCAATACAAAGTTCTCATGATCTGCTAATGGGTGTATATAACACCTCCTTGTTGGTTACCCCAAGTGGAAGGTTCGGATCTCAAGCACAACAAGAAGGTGGTGAAACGAGCAACACGTCGTCTGAAAGATATTACTCGCTTCACCTGGACCTGCACACAGACACAAATAACTTTAATCCCAACGAGTTCTGAGAGGTTGTCAATCTCTCCGGCCTTGCTGTTTACAAAGGATCAAAACACAGGGGAAATAATAATGGGTGGAACTGAAAGGAAATAAAAGAAGTAAAAAGTGAACGGTGTAAAATATGATGGATATATGGACCGGGGTCCCATGAATTTCACCAGCGATGTCTCTCTCTCAAAAGACGATAAACAACTATGTTGGGTGAACAAATTATAGCTAGGCAAATGACATAGTACCTCCGACCCATATTAATGGGCACAGACTTAGTACAACTCTAGTACAAAGTTGTATTAAATGTGTGCCCATTAATATGGATTGGAGGGAGTAATTATAAACGCACCGCAATGCTAATTATGCTACTAGAAAGTAAAGAGGCTCAATTGTATGGGCATTACACCAAAGCAAGTAGACTGTTTATCCATCAGCATATACTCACTAATCATCCACCTTGCAAACCCCAACCAAATTATAGGCTCAAAGCAACGGACAATTTCCTTAACACTCTATGTCTAATGTAAGCAATCCTTGCAACCGCAGTTACAAGCACCGTTGTTTTCTCCCTGGTGGCAACAACACATCCCCTAGTCTCATGTTTCGGTCACTCAAGCTAGACATCGGGGGGCATGAACCCACAATCAAGCATAACGCTCCCTCTTGGATATGCAATCTACTACTTGGCCAAAGTAACAAACAGCAACGGGATCCATGAGTAACTTCGAGGGACAGTGAAAAGGCTCTCCTAGGCGACCTCCTTGAAGATTGTGCGCCCGTGTCCACCTCCCCTCCTGCTAGTGGCCACTCCGGAGCCGACAGATACCCTCTCCCTGGGTGAGTGGTGATCTGCTGATCCTCATGGCTCCACACTTGGAATTTGATTGAGGTAAGAGGTTTCAAGATGATGTGCGTGAGAAGTTTGGGCATTGTAACACCCTCTGTGTTTGTAATAGTAATCACTTTGACTGTTGACAAATATTGTTGCTAATCACTGTTGCAAATCATGCCTTGTTCATCTTTGAATCCGAACAAACTCAAAATGCCTTTTGATGAATATTAAAAATATGTGGAAAATAAAACTTGGTCCAAAAACTTTGCATCCACTTTTGTAAAATCCCTAATATTCATTGGATCATGCCTAGTTGGTCATGGGCATTTAATAAGTTGAAAAATTATTCAAACAAAGGTAAACAATAGAAAAACAACACCATTTAATAGTTGCAGCTCAAAAATATATAGCAAAATATTTTATAAAAGTCCAAATCTTTTTGTTGCAGCTCCCTATGGTGCAACACAAATTTACAAACAAGTTTTATGTATTGCAAAAATGTCTAACCTAATAAAATAATTGCTAATAGATTGAAACAGAAAAGAAAAGGGACATAAAGGAAAAAGGGCTATTCTTTGCCCCTGGGCAAAGCCCACCAATGTCAGAACCCTAATTTAGGTTTGTGCTTTGCTAAGCTTGCATTTTTTCATCATGAAATTTTTTGCAAAAGAAAAAGAAATGGGGAAGCAAAAAGACTCAAAATAATTTTAATAAAAGGCCAGACAAAAACATTTTTCCAAAAATACTTTGATCTTTTTGAAAAGTCTCATAAATGGGCATGATCACATTTCAAGTGAAGTGGGTCCCACTTCATGCTCTGTGATTATTCTAAAAGTCCAAAAGCCCTTTGGAAATTAAATATTTAATGTATTTGCAATTGAAATTAAATAAATATAATTCCAATAATTCTAAAACTTTGTGAGGTGACTTATATATGTCTCATTAGCTCACATAAAAGTTTGTAGAATTTTAGAAAATGTTTTGGTTACAGAATCAAAATAAAACAAAAGACAGAAAATAAAATAAATAGAAAAACAGAGAAGGGGGACTTACCACTTACCTGGCCCACCTGGCTTTGGCCCAGCCCATACCACCTCCTCTCCTTCTTGTCTTCTACCTCGCCGGCAAGCACAGAGCTGCGTGGCGGCCATGCCACCGCAGCCTGGCCACCTCCTGCTTCCCCCCCGCCCCCGTCGTCTTTTGTCGCCGTGGACGCCTGGAAGCGCCCTGTTTCTCCCCCCTCTCTCTGGTCTTCTCTCCCTCTCCCACGCTGAATCCTGCGGCATCTGAGACCTAGCCGGAGAGCGTCACCGTGCCCGACGTGGCCACCGTGCCCTTCAGGCCGCGCCCCCGTGTCCATGCGAGTCCCCGTCCTCGCCTTCGTCGACCTGCGCCTCGAATCGTGCCAAAGGAGCCCCAGGGACGACGCCTTCGTCTCCAACCGCCGCCGGCCGCCGTCAGCTCCGGCGAGAAATTGTGCCGTCCCCACTGCCACACCGTCCTCTCCGAGCTCGGATTCGCGCTCCGGTGAGCCTCTTGGAGTTTCACCCCTCCCTGCGCTCCTCCCCGTGCTCTCCATCGCCGTTCCCGCCATGGACAGAGGTTCGGCCGCTGCAGCTTCGTCGTAGCCGTGCCCCGCGAGCTCCCCGTGAACCCCAGCTACCTCTAGCAGATGCGCAAGACCCAGGTCTACACGCCCGTGCCTTCTGTTTCCATCCCGTGGCTGGAAACCCTGCTCCGGCCGAGCGCCGCCGTGCACAGTGGCACCGGCGTCATGCCGCCGGCCAGCCAGACCATTAACCCCCCTAACCCCCCTCTAATCTCTCTCTCACTGACAATGGGCCCAGGGCCCCTAATTAAGCCACTGTCAACTTAATTAAATCGGGTTTTAAGCCCTAGACACTGACTAGTGGGGCCCCCCTGTCAGGGCTGTCCCCACGTCATGCTGACGCCAGCATGATGCAGTAAATCTAAAACATTTAATTAAATCAGAAAAAGGCAGAAAATATCCAAAACTTTGAATTTGAATAACTTTTAAACTGTAACTCATATTGAAATGATTTTTATATGAAAATTGATCAGAATAAAAAGCTCTATCCAAATATCAAACTTTCAACCATGTTTGAAATGTTTACCATGATGGATCAGTAGCATTTTGCTATTTGGTACATTAGGTTTAAATCAAATAAATTGCAAATGCTATTCCAACTTCAACCATTGCAATGCAATACATTTCACATGGACATAAGAAGCACAAAAAAACCATGATCATCATCATATCATGCCATATTGCTTGTGCATTTGAATTTACTGAATGTGCATTACTTTCAGTGTTTCGGTGATTGCATCTTCTCGGTAGAGTTGATCTCGGAGATGAGTTCAACCTCATGCCAGAAGAGTGTTACATCGTGATCGTCAGCAAGGCAAGAAACCCCTCTTTGATCATGTCGATAAAATCTCAGTTCCTTCTCATTCTCGCTTATGCATGTTTAGGATGTCACCATGATACGTTCTACCGCTAGTTGGACCCATTTCTTTGCATGACCTATCATTTTGTCACAGTAGTAAGAAACCCACAATCCCTAGCAGATGTAGGAGTTGTTTGATATCATGTGGCCCCTGCAACTGTTACAGCTTATTGCATGCTTAGAGGTTACAATGAGGCTACTTTGTTGTGAGTCAGGATGGTAGTGATCATGTGAATGATGGTGGTAACGTGTTGGTGAATTGACCTAAACAAGGTGAACGATGAGAGGTTGTGTAGGAGTACACAGTGAGTTGTCTCGTTGAACACTGCCTTAAGCCTGAGTTCTTGTGTTGTTATCCAAGACTAAGAGTACGACCACACATTGGGCTCACTGACCCCTCTCGGCCTAGTAGCTCACCCCGGACAAACTCTAGGAGTCGCAAGTAGTTCGAGCTTTAAACGATCTCAAGCAGGTACATCAAGGTAGTGGTGGACGTAGGTTGTGGTCGAGTTGAATCAAGTGATCATGATTGAGTTGAGCTTGATGGCTTGTTTCGCAACGTTTGAGTCCACATCGGAAAAATCGGCCGGATTCCGATCGTGGTCCCAACTCAAATAGGCGACTCCCTAAGACTAGAGATGGTGCTGTGAGTGAAGTGTCGCGGCAAAATCCTCGCCGGTACTCGCTTGAAGGGTCCACTCCCAAGCGGTAACTAATGCGTGCATGTGTGTAGTAGTACACCCCTGCAGGGTTAATGAACTATTCGAATAGCCGTGTCCGCGGTTATGGACTACTTGGAGACCTTTACTTGATCATAGACAACTTCAATGGTTACCAAGATAAGTGTGAGTGCTATGGCGTGCTTCCTCGTGGGGAAGTCGAGGAAGTATCCATAGTGGTGTATTGGTTGGAGAGTTGATACTTGGACTCGTGTATGCTCCTTACCTCTTTCTGGTATTCGTAGTACCGGACTAGCCAAGTCAAAGCTGTCACTTCTGCATTGAAACCCCACCTCCCTTTGCCTTGATACATGTGCATGAGTAGTATAGTTCCTATGTAAGTCTTGCTGAGTACGTCTTTGTACTCACGTTTACTTATTCTATGTTTTAGAGACGAGACCACTGACCCTGATGGTGGCCTCTACCTCGAGCTCGACGTTGACCAAGTCGTATAGTTCTAGACAGCAGCCTGTGCCCTTTGGAGGGTCGTTGTTTTTTTTTCTTTCAGGCTTCTTAAGCCATTAGTTAAACTTGTCTTTACTAAGACATAATTTGCTTCCGTTGATGTTTGATGTAATGTTGGATCACAACCATGTGATCACTTCTTGTAATACAACTATTATGTCTGCTCTGTTTAGCAGAAGTTATAAAGACTATGAGTTTGTAGAGTTCATGTTGTGATTACCTGTTGTTTACACTGGACATGTATGCTGCGTGTATGATTATAACATGCATATCTTAGTGTGGGGTTCGATAGCTTAGTTGTGTTCTTGTCGGCGGTCTTTGATACACCAAGTGGCCCTTAGATGTGTGCATCTTGGGGCATCGCGATGCGATTGCTCGTGACTCTGTCACGTGGCACACTTTGTTGTATGATATAGCCCGCCCGAGACCTCGACTAAGTGATTGGGCTGGAGCCTGTTTATGTAAGTGTTATAATTCAATCGAGAATATGGTTGAGGCGACTTGTCTATGAGTATGTGGTTTCACCACCCATAATCATTTAGACTTGTGAGCGGACGATGAGGACCCATCTCAGTTGATCATCCGGCCTCGATGGGACGCCCCTCACGTTCAATGCTTTCCGAGAGTGTTCTGTGCTTGGCCTTGTCTGCTTAGACAAGTGGGTACGGTTCTCGTCTCTCCATATGATTGTGTTGTAACAGGAATTACATACGCATATTCCGGGTCCCAACAGACTTGGTACCAGAGCAGGACTGTCTGTAGGATTATCATACCCTTGGCCGATGTCGAGTCTAGCATTCTATAGTTATATAGTTACTTTGGGTGTAAGGGAACAACGTGAGACTTCTTTTTTCTCCTTACCCTCATCGATCTGAGTTCTGAGTCACCCTCATCTTGTTCTACGGGAATATAGTACTAGGCTCATCTATGTCTTTACTCGGACATCTCGTTGATTGCTTCTTTGTAGCTGTAAGAGTGTTGTGGTCTTCCAGAGTCATTATTCCATCGTGCTTCTTTGGAAGTGATGTTTGTTATCTTGTTGGTTGTCCCATTTTTCTTCCCGACACAGCCGTTATGTTGTTCGACTGTGACTTCGATGCTGTTGCATTATAGTCTTGTTGTCTTAGCTTAGAAGTGTATCATAAATCCTATTCTTATTGTTGATTCTTATCACACAGAATGTCTGGTGGAAATCATTGTGTTGATTTCAGTCCTGGTAATAGAGATTATGGAGATCCTCCACCACCGCCTTCTGCAGAGGAAATCATGATGGAGGCCGAGCAGAATCGTCGTGATCAGACACATATTCTCAAGAGTATTGAGCAGAACACTTCTTGTCAGCGAAATAGTGTTGTCACCATCCATGACTTCATTCTCCTCAACCCGCCAGTATTCCGATGTTCTTCTGAGCCCCTTGATGCCGATTATTGGCTTCGTTCCCTCGAGCGTAAGCTTGACACAGCCCATGTTGCTTTCGGTGATCGTGTGCTATTCGCGGCATACTTTCTGGAAGGTGCTGCTCTTCAGTGGTGGGAGAATTTCACCTTCAATTTACTTTCAGTATTTACTTTTCCGTAGTTCTCACTATCACTATTATCCCGTGCGTTTTATCCTTTGTAAACAACAAGGCCGGAGGAATTGAAAACTCGTTGGGAGCAAAGCTATCTGTTGGGTGTGCAGGTCCAGGTGAAGTTAGCAATCCTTAGATTTTCAATGGCGCCAATTGTTCACTTCACCACCTACTTGTATCTGTTGGAGTCCTACTGGTTCAATATTCAACCTTAGCATCTTTGCTAAGGGAAACTTGCTGCTACGCTACATCTCACCCTCCACTTGGGGTAACCAACGAGGAGTGAGAAGTATCTCGTGTATCAAGCAAATTTCTGGCGCCGTTGCCGGGGACTCCACTCTTCAAGATAGGGGAGTTGCACACTATCTTTTATCTTTGCTTTTTAGTCTTGTTTTTTTACCTTTCAGTTTTTGCTTTAGTGTCTTTTATCAAAAATCAAAAAAATAGTTACCTTGCTTTTAGTTATCATTATGTCTGGTCCTTTTGCCTTTGGTGAGGCAGAAGTGCTCACCTTGAAACAAAGAGGTGGTGAAAGTCTGAAAGATGCCTCGTATAGGATTAATGATTCTCAAAAGGGAGCCACCAAGAAGCAAACCACTACTATCCTGCTTAGAAACTTTTATGTTGGAATTACTTCTTGGAATAGGTTTATTCTAGATACTGCTATCAATGGGAATTCCATAGAAGCCCCAGGTTGGGAAGCTCTTAGTGTTATGGAAACTCTTGTTGGAAATCTCCCTGTTGATAGCATTCAAGAGAACATTACCCTAGCTCATATTATGAAAAAACTTGAAAAGATGGAGCTAGAGATACCAAGTATTAATAATATAAGTGAGTTGGATCATAAGGTTCAAGGGAATTTTAATATATTAGATAGCTCCATGCATAAATTTTTCAAAACCTTGGAGACCATCAAATCCCATGACCTGGACCCTTCTAGGATCGATAAGATTGAGGAAATTATTGACACTCTAGGAACTACTTTCTCCTCAATCAAAACCAAAAAGGTGGAAACTCTGGCAAAGAAGGAACCTAGGTTCGTTTACGTTCCAAAGGCTCCTCGTTCCAAAAATAATCTATCCATTGCCAAAGGAGTTGAAACTGTGAAGACTTTGGAAGAGTTACCTCTCTTTAAGATAAATGAGACTCCAATTGATTTTCCGCCTTTTGCTTTTATTCCTAGAAGTATCTATATTAGGCCTTTATTTGAAAAACCTCTTAAGAGTGGTTGTATTATTGAAGAGCTTTTTGATGATCTTGATGATGGTTCCATTGATAGAACTTGATCTATTTGCATTAAGCCTAGCTAATGGCTTTATAGAAGCGCTTTCGGGAGGCATCCCGCAACGAATTTAGGTTTTCCTTTTTGTTTTTCTTCTGTTTTTAGTGGTCTCGATGATTGTTACTACTGTAGCAATATCATTGTATCTTTACTTTTCAAGCTTTGTGCCTTTTATAGCCTCATACGACAAGGGAAGTGAAAGTTGTGACATGCTGTCCAGAAAACAGACTCTGTCCTCGTGACTAGAAAAATCAGAGAAAAATCCCAGTTCATCTTTTTGAGCTGAATTTTTTTACACAGCGTGATCTATAAAATTAAGAAAATTTTATATGTTCTGAGTTTTTTTATTTGAGTTGCAGAAGTATCCCTAAAAAATTCTTTACTACCTGCTGGTCTGTTTTTCACAGATTCTGTCCTGTTTTGCCTTTTCTTCGTTTTGCAAACCTTAAGCTTGATTTTTCTTTGCAAAAACCTTTTGGCACTCTTGAGAAACAGTAGCCCTTCAACATTATCTTTATTTCCAGTAGAGAAAAGTTATTTTATTATGAGTACTAACCTCGCTAATCAGATTATGATGAGTTATGTATGAAGGGAGTTTTCAAGTGTGCGAGGGAAGATGATGAAAGAAGATTAAGAAGTGTCAAGCTTTCAAGCTTGGGGATGCCCCCATGCATCCCCAAGAAATATTCAAGGATACTCAAGCGTCTAAGCTTGGGTATGCCCCCGTGCATCCCCTTCTCCCAATTATCAGTTTGACTCTCGTTTCACTATATTTTTATCACTTCATGCGTTATGTGCTATGCTTGGAGCATCTCGCTCTTAGGTTTTGTTTTTAGTTTTCTTTATCTTTGCTTTCTGTTCATACCAAGTTAGAACCTAGCTTTCTTTGTGTGGCAGAGAAACACGCTCCACTTCCAAAATTTAGAACACAACATAGGACTTTTCATGCTTATCTTTGTTGTGTTTGTTGTTTATCTTTCCGTAGCTACTGTCATGTTTTGCTCTTAGCTTTCATGCTTATCTTTTCAAAGAGCTTTTGTTTAGTTTGTTTCTGGAACTCTCTTGAGTTTTCATGTTTATCTTGTTTAGAGAGTTTTCCTGTTGCACTGAGTCTTGTGTCTTGACTTGAAGTAGGTAATTTGAGGTTGCTATTCTTTTGTAGTAGTAACTTGCAATAGTTTTGAGGTATTGTTTTTAGTAATGTTTGGAATTTTTGTGTCAAGAGATTTAGCCTATTAGTGATAGATGTCGTATTTTGGGCAATCCGTGTTTATTTCCAAAAACCTACAAATTAGTTGACAACTCTAGCTACTAGATGGATCACTACTCTTCTGAGGGGTCGATTATCACAGTACACTCACGTACCATGAGTCGAGGATGCGCAAGGATAACCAAACCCCCATACACTCCTCCTTGGGGTACTTGTCTCTTTGTGAACCTCCTTATTAGATTGAGAGTTACCGATAATAAGTGCATGAGTTCTTCGGACTAATGTGAGTATTCGAAAGTTGACACTTCCACCTTCCCATATTTTGCTAGCCTTTTCTGTGCCGTGCATTGCTTTCTTCTCACTCCGAGAGTTAGCGTCCACCTTCGTCGGAACATCCAAACCCTTGGCACGATACGCTCTGTCATCATAAACCTCCTTATATCCTTCCTCAAAACAGCCACCATACCTACCTATCAAGGCATTTCCAAAGCCTTTCCGAGATACATTGCCATGCAACATCCATCTTCTCATGACTTGACCTTCATGTCATACATGCTGCTTGCTTGATCGATGAGACGCATGCTAGTTGGGCCTTTCCCTAATCATTTCTACATGACGCGCTAGTATCATTGCATATCCTGCTACCCTGGCAGAGGCATACATTTGCATACATCATGATAGTTACATCTTCTTTACGATTTGAGTACTTTGTAAAGTGTGAAAGATCTTCTATACTTTTTTTAATATATAGAGTGTTGCCCCAAAAGTGAGGAAAAGATCCCAAAGTGGAAAAATTAAAAGATCCCAAAGAGGACAAATTAAAAGATCCCAAAGAGGACAAATGAGAGAGAAATAGAAAGAGCAATTGAGACCACCAAAAAATACAAAAAAATGTAGAAAAAAGAGAAAAAATAAATAAAAAGAGAGAAGGGGGCACACTACTATTCCTTTTGAGAGATCCACACTCGTACTCCCTCTTATATCTTGTACTCCATAGAGATTATCATTCATGCATATAGCTATGTGGGGACCTTCACACTATAGAACTTGGCTTGTATATTCCAATGATGAGCCTCCTCAAATGAGCTCTAGGTCTTCTTGAGCAAGCAAGTTGGATGCACCCCCACTAGTTCCATTGGAGAGCTTACCTTAGCTCACATGTGCATCTGTTGCATGGCAATCCCTACTCCTCACATCATATCTATCATTTGGCTTTCTCTCGCCTATGATTGTCCTCATTGATGTGAGCCTTTCACACATTTTTGTCTTCCTCCTCCACCATATTCTCTCTTTGCCGTCCTAAGTGTCAACTTTCTTGCTTGCGCTCATCCATTGCATGAATGCTCAAAATGTCGAAAAGGAGTGGATCATTTTGACTTGTAACTTGTACCTGGCTAGTGGTCTGGGGATGAGTCAAGATAAGATTCCAAAGAAGACCAAGTGAGAAACTTTAGTAGATTGAGTTCTCAACATAAAAATACTTTTTCTTGTATGTCCCTATCCCCTTTCTTGCACACAAACACCATTTGGAGACATTCGAGTCACGGACAGCGAGAGCTCTTGCACCTTTATGTTCTTATGTTGCTTATTTCAATGCTAAATATAGACTCTTGCCTGTTATGAACTGAATTGAATTACATGCCTTGATTGCTTTACTTCAAAGTTCTTATATGGTTGTTAGCATGTCACCACAGAAATTATGCTTGTTAGCATTTACCTACTCGAGGACGAGCAGGAATTAAGCTTGGGGATGTTGATATGTCCAAAACGTATCTATAATTTCTGCTTGCTCCATGCCTCTCTTTTTTGTGATATTGCTATGATATTGATGAACTTCCGTACACTTTTGATCATATTTGGACTAACCTATTAACTCAGTGCACCCCAGCGCCAGTTCCTGTTTTCTGTTGTTTTTCTATTTCAGGTTTCCCCCTTATTAAAAGTACCAGAAAAATTCCGGGAAAAATATAGGAAAAATCAGCGTACCGGAAGCTTCGCGAAGATCCCGAGAGGGGCCAGAGGGGAGCCAGGCGGCCCCCAGGTGGACAGAGGGCGCGGCCCCAGCCCTGGCCACGCCAGGGGGCGCCTTGAGCCCGTGGCCCACCTCTGGCTTCCCCTTTCGCCTATTTATTCCCCGTGACGAGAAAATCTCGGGGACGGAACCCTTTTTCACGATATCTCCTCTGTTCCGCCGCCGCCGCGCTTCCAAGATCGGGAGCACTAGAAGATCTCTTCCCGGCACCCCGCCGGAGGGAGGAATCACCTCCGGGAGCTTCTCCACCACCATGGATGCTTCCTGGATGAACCGTGAGTAGTCCACCTTGGACCATGGGTCTATGATCAGTAGCTATGTGATGTTCTCCTCCCCTCTTGGTTCTTCATGGATTAGACCTCGTGAGCTGCCCATCATGATCGAGGCACATATGTAATCTTTCTTTTGTTGCTATGCTGAGTTTGCTGGGATCCGATGGATTATGAGATTATGTTCAGACTGTGATTGAGTTATATATTATATTCTCTTCTTTTATATTTATGTTCTTGGGTAATTTTTGCATGTTCTCCGTTGCTGTTTATTGCTTTCGCCAAGTGGTAGGTAGTGACTCCAAGAGGGAGCGTTATGCTTGATTGTGGGTTCATGCGCCCCGATGACTAGCTTGAGTGACAGAAACATGAGTCTAGGGGATGTGTTGTTGCCACAATTGGGAAAACAACGTGCTTGTACTTGCGGGTGCAAGGACTTTTTACTTTACGCAAAGTTCTTTAATGCAGTTGTCCGTTGCTTTGAGTTTACACTTTGGGTGGGATTCCCAACTTAATACCGGCGAGATGTTCTGGATAGATATCTCAAGGTGGATGATTAGTGGGTAGATGCAGATGGATTTCTGTCTACTTTTCTTGGCGTACCACCCATGCTTTTGAGCCACTTCCTTTCTGCATAGCATAATTAGCATTGGTTTGCGCACATAATCATGTCAATTGCCCAGCTGTAATTTGTTTACCTCGCATGGCTATTTTATCGTCTTTTGGGAGAGAGACATCAGTAGTGAACATCATAGGACCCCGGTCCATATTACCAATACTGTTTACACCTTCAATTTACTTTCAGTATTGACTTTTCCGTAGTTATCACTATCACTATTATCCTGTGCGTTTTATCCTTTGTAAACAACAAGGCCGGAGGAATTGACAACTCCTCTATACTTGTTGGGAGAAAATCTATCTGTTGTGTGTGCAGGTCCAGGTGAAGTTACCAATCCTTAGATTGTCAACGGCGCCAATTGTTCACTTCACTACCTACTTGTATCTGTTGGAGTCCTTCTGGTTCGATATTCAACCTTAGCATCTTTGCTAAGGGAAACCTGCTGCTACGCTACATCTCACCTTCCACTTGGGGTAACCAACGGGGAGCGAGAAGTATCCCGTGTATCAGCCGCGCTGCCAAGCTCGCAGGCGTCGCCATCTTCAACCGCGAGCCCGCCGGCGAACTCCTTCGATCCAGGCCGCCGCACGTCATCACCGCGTCCACTACCATCCCATACGCCCCTCTGGTGATCTTATGCGCCACCGCCATCTATCTTGCTCGCCCCCTTTCCGTGTTGTCGACGACGTAGGCCGCCATCTCCGTGCTCGCCGTGCTCTGCCTCGAGAACGACCGTGTCCAGCGCGCTCCCGTGTCCGGCTCGCGCAGTGCGCGCCTCCCTATCCGCACTCGTGCCTCACGTGAGCTCCCCCGTTGCGGTCCCACCCCCTTCATGGTCGGAACGTCCTCGCCGTCGTGCCTTCGGCCACCATGGTGCTCACTGTGGTTGCGCGCCCGACGTCCCGTGCACCCCGTGGCCACCCCCGCCTTGACATGCTGCCCCTGCATGCGATGGATGCACCCCCGCCGCGGTTCCCCTCTTTGGTTCGGCCTCGCCGTCGTGAACCTTGCCGGGGGCGAGCGCTGCGTGTGGTCGGCTGTAACAGCCGTGGCCTAAGCCCCCCCTCACTGACCAATGGGGGCCACCCCATTACACTAACCCTTAATTGCTAATTAGAAGTTAAACACCCCCTAACCTCACTGCCACATGAACCCACCCGTTTAAACTAATAAGAATGATTAAGTTAACATTTTATTAACTCCTATTTCTATGGCAGATGGTCCCAGGAATTATATACATTAATATAATAAATTATATTGGGTAGCTGTGAATGACATGTGTGCCTTAGTGTTATTTAAATAAATAAACTGATTTATTATATCCCTGTCTATGACATGGGGGACCCATTGGTCAGTAGACCCCACCTGTCAGGTTGACCTAGTCAATGTTACTGTTGTGGATAATGTTGCTTTTAATTAATAAAAGTAATTCTAGAAATTCTAGTAAATGATTTAAACTCTAGAAAATCATATATTTTAATCCGTAAGTCAGATGAAAATATTTTATACATGAAAGTTGCTCAGAAAAATATGACGGATACGAATAAGCCACCTGCATACCCACCGCACCCGTCTAACATACCGCAAACGAGACATTCCCCCTCCGATTTCACTATCCGGTAATCACCCGGAACCGGTAAAACATCCGGTTAAATTCTCCTTTCGTCTGCAACGTGTAGCACCGCGTTAGTTAACCCCTAGCATAACGTATTGCCATGTATTGTATTCGTATTGCTATTATTGCCGTGTATTTATTGTTTCTTCTCCCTCTCTTATTTTCTGGTAGTCCCGACGACCGCTGTCGATGCTCTTGTGGTCGACTACGTCGTCGATGACTGTACCTCTTCCGTCCAGCTTCCAGGCAAACAGAGCCATTTTGCTTCCCAGATATCACATATCTATTCCGTACATTTATTCCATTAGGCATTGTTAGTGCTGCTTCTTCGTTACAATCCTATTCAATTGCATAGCCTGTTTTTGTCGCCCCTTGATGTATCTTCCTTTACCCTGGGTGAGGAATAGTTATTCTTCACCCCCCTCTATTTTGACATCAATGCATCGTAATTTTACATTTCATAAATTTTGTATTATTTCATACGTAAAAAGAGAACGTAAAAAAATATAATCGACGTAAAATAAATTTTATGTTACGTAAAATTACAAATGTAAAAATGATGGTGTAAAATATACATAAAAGTGAATCCATATTAATGTTAATATTTGTATTACAAATGTAAAAATTTTATGAAAGGTTCGTGAAATTACCTCGGATGAAGAATAAATTATTCTGTACCCTGGGTGATGAATAGCTTCACTATATATATATATATATATATATATATATATATATATATATATATATATATATATATATATATATAATTCAGCAGTGAGCCCTGCGCTTTGTTAGTCAACTAGGATTAGATAGCGGGTCGTGATCACTCAGGGGAGTGAACACGGATTCAATATATATATATATAACTGCACAGGTACGGTACAATGCAGACACCACCTAAGACCACCACCTCGGCTCTGCCGAGCCACATCAAATGGAGCTATCAAGGAGTAATCCTTGTACTCCACTCGTTTACTCTGTATAGCCGCTCTAGGTACCTAAGCAACGGTTGTCCTTAAATGTAAGAGTCGGGCGACCCAACGGTGCCCGCGAGCGGTATTGCAACAGGAACGATAGGGAGGGTACGTTCGACGTTACTGGCATGCTTGGCTCCTGCTCGTATCTCGCAAGAGTTACCAAACCACGAAAAGTCGAGCTCTACCAAGAGCACACGCGAGACAAGGTAAGGAGACGATTCACCTTGTTGGTAACCGCGTGCTTTGACGGGACGACAGGGCAGGCCCCGACATTACTGGTGGACCTTGTTGTTGTTCGTTGTCCATTGTGTTGTTAGTCGGACAGCGATAACGGTTGTCTGTGAGATAATATTAAAATGCTAAATGGTTCAGTGGATTACTTGAGAGGCCACAAAGGCATGTACGCACTACCTTCACGTGGGATAAGGAGTTATGGGCTCCCCTGCGCCGTAGTTTGCCCGAAAGCTCTTGAGACGTCAGCAGAACCGCGGCCTGCGCTGGGAAGTGGTGTCTTCTTCGTCCGGACGGTGTATTTGGATTTGCTTTTTCTTCACCGTCCAGCCACACACCGTGCAGGAGCGTGAAAGGTGAAGGTTCCTAGACCCCTAATTGCATAGGATATAGTCCGACGGATGGCCTCTCTGTTGAGCCTAGGATGGGCTGCCGTGTCAGATAACTTTGGTGGAGAGTTCCCTAACAAGGTGTCGGCCACCCTGGAGATCCGAGCGTGCAGGTTGAACATTAGTGCACCCCTGCAGGGAGTTTAATCTATTCGAATAGCCGTGTCCACGGTAACAGGATGCTTTATGCTGAAGCTGGATCTTACCACTGCAAACTACTACTATTAAACTATATGGTTCCAGGTCTTCTTCCTCGCAGGGAAGTCGAGGAAGGGAACTCGGAGGCATTATTATTGTTAATTATTACAACTTACTATTATACAATGCTGCAGCAACTTCTGCTTCATTGTTACCTTATGTTTTATATGAACTGTTGGCTATTCTCTTCTCCTGCTGCAAGACTCGTCAGAAGATGCTAGTCTTCGATAGGCCTAGCTTCTCTTCCTTATTCTGATTTCGACCTTGTAGTCCACTATATACCGCCTCCCCTTTCCATTTGATACAAATGCATAAAGGCTTAGTAGCGGACGTAAGACTCGCAGGTATGCTAGATACTCACCCTTGCTTTACTTCCCCCTTTTTGTTTTGCCTGATGAGCCGCTGCATTCGACGTTGGGGTCCAGGAGCAGGAGATCCCCGATGTCGACCACCGCAACATGAAGATCCCCGATGTCTTCTACGATGTCAAGTTCCCCATTGACCAGGAGTAGTTTGGAGGTTCCCAGGCAGGAGGCCTCGCCTTTTCGATCATTGTCGTTTTTGTGATAGCCTTCTTAAGGAAGCTCATGTGTACCTTGTGTTTGTACTCAGATACTATTGATTCCGCTAACTTTGTGCTTTCGAGCTGTTGTATTCGAGCCCTCGTGGACCCTAGCTTGTATTAAACAGCTTGTCTTATTTTATTTGTAGAGTTATGTTGTCATATCTCATCGTGGGTCCCTGATCTCGATCGTGTACCTTGCGTGTACGATTACTGTACACGACTTGATTTTCGGGGCATCACAAGTTGGTATCAGAGCCGAATGCCTGTAGGTAACCCCCTTCCCACTCCTTGGTCAAAGTCGAGTCTAGTCTTTGCAAAAATACTTTACTAACCGTGTCGTGTGGCTTATCGGCCCACGTCGCAAAATAAGTGGTATTAGGATCTTTTTCTCCGTACCCTTACTCTGGGACTCTGATGTCTCTTCTCTTCCGGTTTAAAGATTTTTCTAACTCTGGCATTAGGTTCTCGTGACTACTTCCTCCCGGAGAGCCCCTCATTACAGATGATCGCTTTCTTCATGAGAAGATTCCGAAGATTACTCTCCGATAAAATTCCTGAGACCATATGTGCCGATCACCTTTAAAATCCCCTGGCACCGATAAGTCTGTATGTATAACCACATACACCTTCCGTTCATCCATTCAATCCCAGTTTCTCTTGTGCTCACAAGATGCATCGAAATACTTTCCGTTGTTTTAGGAATCCGTTGAGCCTATTGCCTTGCAGCTTCTTTTCACCTTGCGGATAATTCCTCACATTTATCGAGGATCCGTTCATCCTAAGTGGTTCCTGTGATTCCCAAAATACTTTGAAATACTATTCGATCTCACGACAATCCTTGGCAGCCTACATATTTGGAGATTCTTCTTACCAGCTTGCACTATGATTAATCCCGTTTGTCTTGTAGTCTTTGATGTCCTCCCTTGGCATTGCCATTCTGATCTGTTGAATTATCGTGTGTGCTAGTGTACGCAATCGTCAGTTGATCCCTATTAACTCATTCTTCTGGGTCAGGCGTCATTCCGGACATCAGCTGGATATCGGTAAATCAAACCTTGATGGATTGTCTGACTAATTCCATTCAACTTACTCATCTTTTGATCGGAGTGTCTGCTTGACCCCTCATTTCGGAAAATCATAATTCCTTTGAATTCAATCATCTGATTATTCAGATGCTTCTACCTCCGATGTCTTTTCATTATTTCTTCTTATGGTTGAGTACCGATACTCATACCAGACTCTCGGTACGCCACCTGACCGTTTGGTGGATTACTGATGGTACGAATTAATGCCCCCTCGTTGGTTACCCAAAGTGGAAGGTTGAGATGTAGACAGCGGCAATTTCCCTCGGTGAAGATACCAAGGTTTGTCTCCAGTAGCACTCCGACAATGACAGGAAGGTGACAACGGCGCCAGAGATTGGCGGTAGGCGTGGACCTGCACACACAACAGATAACTTTGCTCCCAACGAGTACAAAGGGGTTTTCAATCCCTCCGGCCTTGTTGTTTACAAAGGATAAAACGCACGGGATAATAATGATAGTGATAGCTACGGAAAAGTAAATACTGAAAGTAAATTGATAGTGTAAATAGTGTTGGAAATATGGACCGGGGTCCTATGATGTTCACTAGTGATGTCTCTCTCCCAAAAGACAATAAAATAGCTATGCGAGGTAAACAAATCACATCTGGGCAATTGACAGGATTATGTGCGCAAACCAATGCTAATTATGCTATAAAGAAAGGAAGAGGCTCAAAAGCATGGGTAGTACGCCAAGACAAGTAGACCGAAATCTATCTGCATCTACCTACTAATCATCCACCTTGAGATATCTATCCAGAACATCTCGCTGGTATTAAGTTGCAAATCCCACCCAAAGTGTAAACTCAAAGCAACAGACAACTGCATTAAAGAACTTTTGCGTAAAGTAAACAATCCTCGCACCCGCAAGTACAAGCACCGTTGTTTTCCCCGTTGTGGCAACAACACATCCCCTAGACTCATGTTTCTGTTACTAAAGCTATTCATCGGAGGGCATGATCCTACAATCATGCATAACGCTCCCTCTTGGAGTCATTACCTACTACTTGGCCAAAGCAATAAATAGCAACGGAGAACATGCAAGAATTACTCAAGAACATAAATATAAAAGAGGAGAATAAAATATATTACGCAAACACAATCTGAACATAATCTCATAATCCATCGGATCCCAGCAAACTCAGCATAGCAACGGCAGAAAATATTACATATGTGCCTCGATCATGTAGGACAGCTCACGAGGTCGAATCCATGAAGAACAAAGAGGGGAGGAGAACATCACATAGCTACTGATCATATACCCATGGTCCAAGGTGGACTACTCACGGTTCATCCGGGAAGTATCAATGGTGGTGGAGAAGCTTCCGGAGGTGGTTCCTCCCTCCGGCAGGGTGCCGGGAAGAGGTCTTCTGGTGCTCCCGATCTTGGAAGCGCAGCGGCGGCGGAAAAGAGGAGAGATCGTGAAAAAGGGTTCCCGGCACGGGGGTTTCACGTCACGAGGATTAAATAGGCGAAGGGGGCAGCCAGGGGAGCCACCAGGGGCCCAGGCGGCCCCACCCTGGGGCACGCCGGGAGTGCGCCTGGGGCCCTGGTGGGTCCCCTATGCCCCCTCGGTGATTCCCGAAGCTTCCCGATCGCTGATTTTTTATTGGATATATCCCGAATTTTGGAGCACTTTTAATATGGGGGAAACCGGAAATAGAAAAACTGCAGAAAACAGGAACTGGCACTGGGGTGCACTGAGTTAATAGGTTATTCCAAATATGATCAAAAGTGCATGGAAGTTCATCAATAACATAGCAATATCACACAAAAGAGGCATGGAGCAAGCAGAAATTAAAGATACGTTTTGGACGTATCAACATCCCCAAGCTTAATTCATTCTTGTCCTCGAGTAGGTAAATGATAACAGCATAATTTCTGTGGTGACATGCTAGCAACCATATAAGAACTTTTAAGTAAAGCAATCAAGGCATGTAATTCAATTCAAGTCATAACAGGCAAGAGTCTATATCTAGCATTGAAATAAGCAACATAAGAACATAAAGGTGCAAGAGCTCTCGCTGCCCGTGACTCGAATGTCTTCAAATGGTGTTTGTGTGCAAGAAAGGGGATAGGGATATACGAGAAAAAGTATTTTTATGTTGAGAACTTAATCTACTAAAGTTTCACACTTGGTCTTCTTTGGAATCTTATCTTGACTCATCGCCAGACCACTAGCCAGGTGAAGTCAAAATGATCCACTCCTTTTCGACATTTTGAGCACTCATGCAATGGATGATTGTAATCAAGAAAGTTGACACTTAGGATGGCAAATAGAGAATATGGTGGAGGAGGAAGACAAAAAGGTGTGAAAGGCTCACATCAATGAGGACAATCATAGGCGAGAGAAAGCCAAATTATAGATATGATGTCAGGAGTAGGGATTGCCATGCAATAGATGCACATGTGAGCTAAGGTAATCTCTCAATGGAACTAGTGGGGGTGCATCCAACTTGCTTGCTCAAGAAGAAATAGAGCTCATTTGAGGAGGCTCATCATTGGAATATACAAGCCAAGTTCTATAGTGTGAAGGTCCCCACATAGCTAAATGCATGAATGATAATCTCTATGGAGTACAAGATATAAGAGGGAGTACGAGTGTGGATCTCTCAAAAGGAATAGTAGTGTGCCCCTTCTCTCTTTTTATTTCTTTTTCTCCTTTTTCTATTTTTTGTATTTTTTTGGTGGCCTCAATGGCTCTTTCTATTCCTCTCATTTGTCCTCTTTGGGATCTTTTAATTTGTCCTCTTTGGGATCTTTTAATTTGTCCACTTTGGGATCTCTTCCTCACTTTAGGGGCAACACTCTATATATTAAAAAAAGTATAGAAGATCTTTCACACTTACAAAGTACTCAAATCATAAAGAATATGTAACTATCATGATGTATGCAAATGTATGCCTCTGCCAGCGTAGCAGGATATGCAATGATACTAGCGCGTCATGTAGCAATGATTAGGGCAAGGCCCAACTAGCATGAAGCTCATCGATCAAGCAAGTAGCATGTATGACATGAAGAACAAGTCATGAGAAGATGGATGTTGCATTGCAATATATCTCGGAAAGGCTATGGAAATGCCTTGATAGGTAGGTATGGTGGCTGTTTTGAGGAAGGATATAAGGAGGTTTATGATGACAGAGTGTATCATGCCAAGGGTATGGATGTACCGGCGAAGGTGGACGCTAACTCTCGGAGCGAGAAGAAAGCAATGCACGGCACATGAAAGGCTAGCAAAATATGGGAAGGTGGACGTGTCAACTTTCGAATACTCACATTAGTCCGAAGAACTCATGCACTTATTATCAGTAACTCTCAATCTAATAAGGAGGTTCACAAAGAGACAAGTACCCCGAGGAGGAGTGTATGGGGGTTTGATTATCCTTGCGCATCCTCGACTCATGGTACATGAGTGTACTCTAATATTCGACCCCTGAGAAGAGTAGTGATCCATCTAGTAGCTAAAGTTCTCAACTAATTTTGTAGGTTTTGAAAATAAACACGGATTTCCCAAAATACGACATCTATCACTAATAGGCTAAAGCTCTTCACACCAAAAGTCCAAACATTACTCAAAACAATACCTCAAAACTATTGCAAGTTACTACTACAAAAGAATAGCAACCTCAATTACCTACTCCAAGTCAAGACACAAAAATCAGTACAAAAGGCAAACTCTCTAAACAAGATAAACATGAAAACTCAAGAGATTTCCAGCAACAAACTAAAAAAAAGCTCTTGAAAAAGATAAGCATGAAAACTAAGAGAAAAACATGACAGCAGCTATTGAAAAGATAAAGAACACACACAGCAAAGATAAGCATGAAAAGTCCTATGTTGTGTTCTAAATTTTGGAAGTGGATCTTGTTTCTCTCCCACACAAATAAATCTGGGCTCTAACTTGTTATGAACAGAAATCAAAGCTAAAGAAACTAAAAATAAAACCTAAGAGCGAGACGCTCCAAGCATAGCTCATAACACATGAAGCGATAAAAATATAGTGAGACGAGAGACGAACTGATAATTGTTGATGGAGAAGGGGATGCAAGGGGGCATCCCCAAGCTTAGACGCTTGAGTCTCCTTGAATATTTCTTGGGGATGCATGGGGGCATCCCCAAGCTTGAGCGCTTGACACTCCTGAATGTTCTTTCATCATCTTCCCTTGCACACTTGAAAACTCTCTTCATACATAACTCATCATAATCTGATTAGCGAGGTTAGTACCCATAATAAAATATATTTTTCTCTACTGGAAACAAAGATATTCTTGAAGGTCTACTGTTTCTCAAGATTTCCAAAAAGTTTTTGCAAAGAAAAAGCAAGCTTAAGGTTTTCAAAACGAAGAAAAGGCAAAACATGACAGAATCTGTGAAAAACAGACCAGCAGGTAGAAAATAATTTTTTAGGGATACTTCTGCAACTCAAATCAAAAAACTCAGAACATACGAAAGTTCTTTAATTGTATAGAGCACGCTGTGTAAAAAATTCATCTCAAAAATATGAACTGAGATTTTTCTCGGATTTTTCTAGTCACGAGGACAGAATCTGTTTTCTGGACAGCATGTCACAACTTTCACTTCCCTTGTCATATGAGGCTATAAATGGCACAAAGCTTGAAAAGTAAAGATACAATGATGTTGCTACAGTAGTAACAATGATCAAGACCACTAAAAACATAATAAAAACAAAAAGGAAATCCTAAATTCGTTGCGGGATGCCTCCCGGAAGCGCTTCTTTAAAGCCATTAGCTAGGCTTAATGCAAAATAGATCAAGTATTTTAAAGAAAATAACTAGCCCGTGTGACGGACTCAAATGGCAACTTAATCTTTTTCCTAGGGAAGTGTTCCATCCCTTTCTTGAGAGGGAATTGGAATTTTATAATCCCTTCTTTCATATCAATAACAGCATCCACGGTGCGAAGAAAAGGACGTCCCAAAATAATTGGACAAGAAGGTTCACATTCAATGTCCATAATAGTAAAATCTATGGGAACATAATTGTCATTGACAATGATAAGAACATCATCGAGCTTACCCAAAGGTTTCTTTACGGAAGATTCGACAAGACGAACACCAAAAGAACAAGGATCAAAAGGTTTCAATTCAAATATATCATACATTCTTTTGGGCATAAGGGAGGTACTAGCTCCAACGTCACAAAAAGCATAGCAAGAAAAGTTATTCAACTTAATTTTAATCATAGGATCCCAACCATCTTCTAGATTTCTAGGTATGGAGGCTTCTACCCTAAGCTTGTCCTCCCTAGCTTTGATGAGAGCATTAGTGATATGCTCCGTGAAGGCAAGATTATGTGTGCTAGTGTGGGGGTCTCTAGACATCTTGTGAAGGAAACAAATAACTTCAGAAAGGGTGAAATTATCAAAATCAAGGTCACTACTATCAAGTAAAGTGGTAGTGGTGTCCTTCAGGCGCACTTGTTTGGTAGCTTCTATAGTCATAGGAATTTCTTCTATGGTTGAGGTCATAGCATCACCATTAATAGGTCCTATGGGACTATGGGTGCATTGGGTGCTAAGAGTTTGGATATCCTCAACAACTTGGATAGTAGCAATGGTATGGTGTGTAGGAAGGCTCTTAATTCTATCCTCTTCCTCCTTTTCTCTATCCCATCTCTCTTTAATTTTAGCCATCATCCTAATGTTTTCATTAATTTGCACTTGGATGACATTCATAGGAGTGACCTTCCTCTCCTCAACGGGAGAAGTTCTAATTTTAAGCAATTCTACTTCATGGGATAAATTGTCTACCTTCGACGAGAGGTTATCTAATTTGTCTAGTTTTTCCTCTACACTCTTGTTGAAGGTTTTTTGGGTAGTGATAAAGTCTTTAAGCATACTCTCTAATTCAGAAGTGGAGTTTTTGGTGCTAGGATAAGTGTTGTTGTTCCCATATTTGTTGGAGGGGAACGGTCTAGGATTGCTACCAAAATTACTCCTATAAGCATTGTTGTTAAAAGTTGTTTCTAGAGATAAAGTTCACATCTACTTGATCTTGAGCAATCAAAGAATTTAAAGGAACATCTTGAGGATCAATAGGAGATTGCTTGGTAAGTAGAGGCATAATCAAGTCAACTTTTTCACTTAGGGAGGAGATCTCCTCGACAGAGTTTACCTTCCTACCTGTTGGAGCTCTTTCGGTGTGCCATTGGGAATAGTTGGTCATCATCTCATCGAGAAGTTTTGTGGCAGCACCAAGTGTAGTTGACATAAAGGTTCCTCCCGCGGCCGAATCTAGCAAGTTTCGCGACGTAAAGTTCAAGCCTGCATAGAAAGTTTGGATAACCATCCAAGTAGTCAAACCATGCGTAGGGCTATTCTTAACAAGAGATTTCATGCGTTCCCAAGCTTGGGAAACGTGTTCATTATCCAATTGCCTAAAATTCATAATAAAGCTCCTCAACTGGATAATCTTAGTAGGGGGGTAGTACTTCCCAATAAAAGCATCCTTGCACTTACCCCAAGAGTCTATGCTATTCTTAGGCAAGGATTGAAACCAAATTTTAGCTTCATCCCTCAAGGAGAAAGGAAAAAGCTTAAGCTTAAAAATATCACCATCTACTTCCTTGTACTTTTGCATATCACAAAGCTCAATAAAATTATTAAATGCAAAGCAGCAGCATCTCTAGCACCAGAGAATTGATCTTTCATAACAAGGTTCAGCAAAGCAGGTTTAATCTCATAAGAAGGTGCTGAAGTAGCAGGTGTAGCAATAGGAGTGCAGATAAAGTCACTTTTGTTGTGACTAGTGAAGTCACACAACTTGGTGTTCTCAGAGGAACCCATAGTGGCAGCAGGCAAGATAACTATTTTTTTGATTTTTGATAGAGGACACTAAAGCAAAAACTGAAAGGTAAACAAACAAGACTAAAAAGCAAAGATAAAAGATAGTGTGCAACTCCCCTATCCTGAAGAGCGGAGTCCCCAGCAACGGCGCCAGAAATTGCTTTTGATGGTACGAATTAACGCCCCCTCATTGGTTACCCAAAGCGGAAGGTTGAGATGTAGACAACGACAATTTCCCTCGGTGAGGATACCAAGGTTTGTCTCCAGTAGGACTTCGACAACGACAGGAAGGTGACAAGGGCGCCAGATATTGGCGATAGGCGTGGACCTGGACACAAAACAGATAACTTTGCTCCCAACGAGTACAAAGCGGTTGTCAATCCCTCCGGCCTTGTTGCTTACAAAGGATAAAACGCACGGGATAATAATGATAGTGATAGCTACGGAAAAGTAAATACTGAAAGTAAATTGATAGTGTAAACAGTGTTGGAAATATGGACCGGGGTCCTATGATGTTCACTAGTGATGTCTCTCTCGCAAAAGACGATAAAATAGCTATGCGAGGTAAACAAATCACAGCTGGGAAATTGACAGGATTATGTGCGCAAACCAATGCTAATTATGCTATAAAGAAAGGAAGAGGCTCAAAAGCATGGGCGGTACGCCAAGACAAGTAGACCTAAATCCATCTGCATCTACCTACTAATCATCCACCTTGAGATATCTATCTAGAACATCTCGCTGGTATTAAGTTGCGAATCCCACCCAAAGTGTAAACTCAAAGCAACAGACAACTGCATTAAAGAACTTTGCGTAAAGTAAACAATCCTTGCACCCGGAAGTACAAGAACCGTTGTTTTCCCCCTTGTGGCAACAACACATCCCCTAGACTCATGTTTCTGTCACTCAAGCTAGTCATCGGGGGGCATGAACCCACAATCATGCATAAAGCTCCCTCTTGGAGTCACTACCTACTACTTGGCCAAAGCAATAAACAACAACGGAGAACATGCAAGAATTACTCAAGAACATAAATATAAAAGAGGAGAAGCAAATATATTACTCAAACGCAATCTGAAAATAATCTCATAATCCATCGGATCCTAGCAAACTCAGCATAGCAACAACAGAAAATATTACATATGTGTCTCGATCATGTAGGGCAGCTCACGAGGTCTAATCCATGAAGAACAAAGAGGGGAGGAGAACATCACATAGCTACTGATCAGAGACCCATGGTCCAAGGTGGACTACTCACGGTTCATCCGGGAAGCATCCATGGTGGTGGAGAAGCTCCCAGAGGTGGTTCCTCCCTCCGGCAGGGTGCCGGGAAGAGGTCTTCTGGTGCTCCCGGTCTTGGAAGCGCAGCGGCGGAGGAACAGAGGAGAGATCGCGAAAAAGGGTTTCTGTCACGGGGGTTTCACGTCACGAGGATTAAATAGGCGAAGGGGAGCATCCAGGGGAGCCACCATTGGCCCACGCGGCCCCCTGGCGCGGCCCCACCCTGGGGCGCGCCGGGAGGGCGCCTGGGGCCCTGGTGGGTCCCCTTTGGCCCCCCTCGGTGATTCCTGAAGCTTCCTGATCGCTGATTTTTATTGGATTTTCCCGAATTTTTGGAGCACTTTTAATATGGGGGAAACCTGAATTAGAAAAACAGCAGATAACAGGAACTGGAACTGGGGTGCACTGAGTTAATAGGTTAGTCCAAATATGATCAAAAGTGTATGGAAGTTCATCAATAACATAGCAATATCACACAAAAGAGGCATGGAGCAAGCAGAAATTATAGATACGTTTTGTACGTATCAATTACTACCTACCATTTCCTTGTGTCCTAAGTCATTGATGAATTTCCCCTGATACAAGATGCCCCCGCTAATGGTATCATCTACTTCTTGTCGTTAGCCTTCTGCTTTCGAACTTGTATCATTTACTCCTGTTGTTTTTTTGTAAAGATTCATAAAATGTCCCGTTGGGTTGTATCTATGTTTCTGCCATCTGTGTGAACCCCGAAAACTTCTTTGGGTCATAAATTTCCTACTCTACAACTTCATCAAAAGCTCGAGGTGATTGAAATGTTATGCATTGAAGATGTGGGAGTCGACCCTGAACCTTGTGTTCATGCCCATGGATACTATGTAGGACTTATCATGAAACCTTCTCGTAAAGATAATTAACCCCTTGGTATAAATTCTTCTACACCTATGATCCACCATTCTACCTTCGAGTATTACCCCCTGGTATCTCGAGAATATCATTGCATTTCACTACGCCTTATGAATTTTTATGAAGCAATATCTTTCCCTGTCATAGCCACACCATGGCTCCATGGTTCTGGGTTTTCGTCAACCGAAACATCAAATACTTTTTCTTCACCATTTCTTTTGCTTCATGTCGCCATTGTTCGATTGTATTCTCTTGAAACCTTTTAACATGATGTGTCGTGGTCATAATTGACACCTTAGATTCTACCAAGTGTTAATTGAATTCATGGTGAGGAATACCATCCTTGCCCTTGATGATTTGTGTTATCATCGTCAACCTCCTTTGACTCCCTGACAATACAAATTTGGTACTGTATATCTTGCTCTGCTTTCCCTTGGGAAAGATATACAACGGATACCTGTGTATCATTACATTTTCACTTCCATTGGTCTGGTTAATCGGATAATCACATTTTCCCTTTCGTCGGTCTGTTTATACTTTCTTGTAATGTATCTTATCTGAGTAGTGATAATTCTCTGCTTATGTAAACACTTCAGTGTACTACTTTGTCCGTACAACCTGTTACGATTGTTGATGACATTTCGGTAACCACTGATGGACTAGAAATTTGCCTACTGGTCCGCCTCGTCTAACGAGCAGGAAAATGGTTTTCTTTGTCCCTCTCCCTTGGTACTGACGTTGTTGCCGACATAGCTAACAGGTTTTTCTCTGACTTACCTTGCAACCTGATCGCATTGTTTTTCACCACCCTCCTTATACGTGTGGGCCCATAACCCAGAGTTCCACAGGATCGAAACCTGAGTCTCTTGTACCTTTCTGTTCTCGGGGTTATTCCTCTTTCTTGACCTCGTATGCAATTCACGATTCCTCTACCTTGTGACATTCAGTTCGATATCAGACTCAGTGCTCATGCCTGATGCCCTGGACCTTTTTCATCATCCTTCATAACCTCCTAGTGAATGTTTATCCGCTTGAAACTTCACATGGGTAATTTCTCAATATGTATTTCCTGAGTTCAACTCTAGGGATCCTTTGTGTCTTATCCCCTGGGATAATTATCGGATGCCCACCCTCCTAGACATCCGTCGTTTTATTTTTACCCTCCTACCCTTGTCGTAAGTACGATGAAGAGCCTGAAGGAAGAATGACAACTCGTCGAGATGCACTGATGCAGACAAAATGAAGACATCAACGAAATGGATCAACCTCTTCGTGAAGGACAACAAGACCCAGAAGATTCGTTAAATATGAAACCAAAGCTTTACCCCTTCCACTGCGTTTCAATTCTCGGGATGAGAATTCTTTATAGTGGGGGAGATTTTTAACACCCGCTGTGTCTGTAACAGTAATCACTTTGACTGTTGACAAATACTGTTGCTAATCATTGTTGCAAATAATTCCTTGTTCATCTTTGAATCCGAACAAACTCAAAATGCCTTTTGATGAATATTAAAAATATGTGGCAAATAAAACTTGGTCCAAAAACTTTGCATCCACTTTTGTAAAATCCCTAATATTCAGTGGATCATGCCTAGTTGGTCATGGGCATTTAATAAGTTGTAAAATAATTCAAACAAAGGTAAACAATAGCAAATTAGCACCATTTAATAGTTGCAGCTCAAAAATATATAGCAAAATATTTTATAAAAGTCCAAATCTTTTTGTGGCAGCACCCTATGGTGCAACACAAATTTACAAACCAGTTTCATGTATTACATAAATGTCTAACCTTATAAAATAATTGCTAACAGATTGAGACAGAAAAGGAAAGGGACAGGAAGAAAAAAGGGCTATTCTTCGCCCCAGGGAAAAGCCCACCAACCCCGGCCCACCCCGGGCCCAGCCATCCCCCATCTCTTTTCTTCTTCCCCTGTTCACCCCGTGCACGCCGACGCCGTGGAAACTGCACGCGCGCCATGCCCCCCTCTGGCCACTCAGCGCTCGACAACGGCCACCGTGCCCATTACCCTCGTGCATAAGGACCCCCAAGCCCCCCCCCCCCCGAAACCTCCCCATCTCGTTCCCCTCCTCTCCCTCGCTCTCTGGCTCATCCCTGCGTAGGAGTCGCCGGGGGCGTCGCCGTTCCGCTTTCGATCTCGTGGCCACCGGCCACCTCGTGCCGCCGAGGGACGTCCAGGAGGACCACCGTGCTCCCCCACGCCGTTTCCCTCCTCCAATTCGAGGCGCCACGCTGCCAAGCTCGCAGGCGTCGCCGTCTTCAACCGCGAGCCCGCCGGCGAACTCCTTCGATCCCGGCCACCACACGTCGTCCCCGCGCCCACTGCCATCCCATACGCCCCTCTGGTGAGCTTATGCGCCACCGCCATCTCTCTTGCTCTCCCCCTTTGTAACATCCCAAAACGGACAAATCTAGAAAAAAATTGCACTTTTATTTTTCCCATTGGGGATAAAAATTTGGACAATTATTCTTTGTAATAATTCACATGAAAGAAAAATGCCAAATCATTTTTTTCTTGTGATTTAAACGGTTATTTTCATTTCTTTCATTTCTCCTTTTTTGTCTTTGGCCTTTTTCCCGAAGCTTCATATTTTCTCCCCTAAGCAAGATCTTTTGGGTTCCATCATGTTTTGCCATGAGAAAGACCCATGCCAATTCCCATGATTTTATCATGTCTAGAAAATTGGGTTGTAGTTCAACTTGCATTTGAATTAATTTAAATGGCTTTAGAATTACATAAACATTTTTGACCCAAATCATTTTCTAAAAATCCCATAGTTGCAAAGGATCCATAATCATATTTTTATATGACTTTTGGAATTAATTGACCATTTTATTTTTAGCCTTCTCCTCTGCTGTATTTTTCTTTAAAAAGAATAAATGCAGAGAAGGATTCTAGTGATTTGGGCCGCACCCTTCTCCATTGGCTCAGCTCCAGCCCACTTCTCCTCCTCCTCTCTTCTTTTCCAACGGGGCCCATCTGTCATCTTCTCCTTCCTCACCTTTTCCCCCGCACGGCAGGGAAAGCAAAGGAGTAGAGGACGGCGTGGAGCCCCTCCTCCAGTGTCCACGACGCCCTCCCTTCTTAAGTCTCCTCCCAACCCCCTCCTAGAACCCTAGCTGTGCCCCTTCCCCCTCCTAGCCGCCATCTCCCTCTCCACTCTCTCGTTTTTTTCTCTCATGTGGATGCCATGGACAGGGAGCTCAAGCTCCAAATTTTCGTATGTGCAGGCCTCGATCGTCAACCCGGAGGATGCAGGCGTCGTCCACGACGAGACCCTCGTCTTCCTCCTCATCTCCGAGCCCACGCCATCCTCTGCTTCATCGTCATCGCCTTCGACACGCCCGCGTCTGCGTCGTCTTCATCTTTTTCCCGAGCCCATGATCGACTCCAGCGGCAGCCCCCTCATGAGCGCTCCCCTTCCTGCCTTCCCCTCTTTTCCCGCGTAGGTCGTCGTGCTCTGTGTTGTCGTAGCCGTGTAGTTGTTGTAGGTAGCCGACGTGATTCCATGCTTGGCCGCGTCGTGCGCCTCCTAATCCTTGCCATGGCCGTGCCCCATGCAATGATCCGCACGAGCACGCGTGTCACCAGCCCGTGCCTGTGGCAGTTTAGCGCACCCCCAGGTCGTGCCTTTGGCACCCAGGAGCTATCCCATCGATCGCCCTCCTTGCAGCGTCGATCTGGTCTTGTCCCTTTAGTTTTTCTTGAGTTTAGTTAGCCACGCCTGATGGATCTTGTAGTATCAGTCTCGGTTTATTTCATCAACGTAGCAGCGTAGAGCGGTGTCTTCGACGACGTGGTTTCATTCACGAGGTTGTGGGATCGGTTCCCCATCCGCGCAAGGCGCTCCTTTTATTTTTGTTCTGTACGCACAGTCTCTGTTCTTCAGTTCAGGTGCAACTATGTTTAGATTCAGTTAGCGCCTACTGTTGCCTCTTATTGTTTCACCTTCTGACTTTGTCACGAATCAACTAGCTGGTGCAGTGGTAGAGCACCGTGGATTGAACCGTAGGTACTTGGTTCGAATCCCCCGTGGAGCGAATTAAAACCTCAAATTTTGCCTCTTTTCCCTCTGTTCTTTTTGCTGCAGCGCTGCACACCAGATGGGCTTGGCCCACTTCTTTTCCTCGCTGTGGGCTCTCCTTAGAGCTGCTGGACCGCGCGCATTTGGGACAGTTTTGGCCGATATCAGCCTAGTGGAGTTTTTTTTCCTTTTTGTTTTTAGATTAAATTCAAATATATTTGAGTTGAACCAAATCTTTTCCATTTTGCGTTGCTCGCCATTTGTGCGTCCTTGCTCCAAATAATTCATGTTATGCATGGTTTTGGGGTAGAATTCCATGAGGAACAAGATGGTGCTGTTCATTTTGCAATATGGGCTTACATCATTTTGGTGATGTGCACTTTTGCACATGAACCCCTCATGTGTTGCATGTGGTGCAATTCTTCTTTTTGTTTCCCGTGTTTCGATCACCGTAGTTCCGCGATGATTGTAGTTGCCGGTACTGTTGTCTCGCCCTTTTTTCATTGCTTGCAATAGGAGGCATTAATTAGGTGCATCATACCATGCCATGTCATTTGCATATATTTAATTTAAGGAACCCCATCTCGAGGTCTATCTTCGTGTGTGGGTTATCCTTGTTCATATTATATTTAAGTCTTCGCATATGCCATGATCATGCATCGTAACAACCGCAACATAAAGAATCCTTTGGATTCATTAATCACCTACCTAATGCATATGAAGGTTGTCGGGAGCATCACACTTGGCTTCCCGAGCTTCATTTAAACTTGTCTATCCTTATGTTTATGCCATGCTATTAAAATGTCATGCATCATATTTCACCATGCTTGTTTATTCCTTGCTTGCTTATGATTGCTCCATAGTGATAAAGGTATCTCCGTTGATTGCCTTTCAAGTGTTTACTTCTTGTGTGCGCCCACGGATACCTTCGGAGACGTTGCGAGTTTGCGATCCATTCTATTTCAACCTTTGGAACCCGACTTATCAAAAGGCAAGGACTATACATTACTTATGATCCATTCTATTTCAACCAACGGTTTTCATGCTAGTCTAGGTTAGGTTCGATGTTTGATCCTACCACATGTTTACAACCTCTTTCAAACCTATACAACCATTTCCCCTCCCAGCAAACTATGTACTGCTATGTTACTTTGCTCGTTGCTCAGCCACTGCTTAGTATGCATGCTTAGAATGCTACGATGTAACTCTGTTACTCCTTGGTTTTGGCTATCACATTATTATATTGTTGTGTATGATATGATTATTATAATGTTGACTATATTCGACGAAGGATGGAAGGTCTAGGCTATCCCGCCCCGACGCTTTGTTCCATTCGAGTCACCTAGGACCCAAGTTCCGGGTATTGTGTCTCTTGACGAGCGTGGCTAACCGCGTGTGGGATACTATGGGGTCCCCTTTTCTTACCTACCTAGCTCCAAACATTTCTAGAGGTGGCCCAAGCCAATTTACCATTTGAAACCGTGTGTGTGCTTGGTTGGCCCCCCAGCAGTTGGTCCACACTGGTGATATAGGGAAGCCCCTGAGTTCAGGGGAGGCTAACCCCGACCTTAGCCATACGGAAGAGTCCGATCTGAGGGCGCGGCCGGCTCTTGGATTGGGTGTCGACTCCCCGGGGCCCACCCGGATTTGTTCGTTGTTAGTTAGAGGGATTATGACGTCCGGAACTCTCAGAACAACTCTTCAATGAGTGCCTTTAACGGGACAGACTGAGAGAGCTTGGCATGCGTGCAAAGCCTTGTAATGGGCAGTTGGTACACCCCTGCAAGGTTAAATATTTTCGAGATGCCGTGCCCACGGTTATGGACGACTTGAGACCTACTCCTTGTTCATAGACAACAATAATTGAGATAATCTTAATATAAACTTGTTCAACGTGTGTGTGCCTTGACTGCTTCTTCCTCGCCGGGATGCGAAGAGGAGGACAAGGATAGGATAGGTGTTATGCTTGCGTAAGTAGGTGGATAGCAGACTTGTTGGAGGCGATTCATCATCGAATGCTTGGCTTCTTATCTTACTCTCTAGATCGTTAGACACTTCAGAAATGCTAGTGCGGCAGCAACCTCACCACTTACCCCATCCTTACCGTAAACTACTAGTTGTCCTAGAATGAAGAGTGATGAATTCCTTGCTGGGTCAGTTGACCACTACAGTTGGATGCTGAGTACTTCTGTACTCATGATACTACCCCCAAACTCTTTTCAGGGTTCTTGGTCGACAACAGGTATGGTGATCGACGTTTCACGTGGAGACTCGACGGTGACTAGTTAGGCGGATCCCGGCGGAGGGCCTGGACCCGTGTGGTTTTGGGGACTGATGCTTTTCTCTTTGCCAGTAGGCATTTGATTGTAGTCTGTACTCAGACATGTATCTTCCGCTGATGTATTGTAATAAGGCAGCTGTATGTCGATTGTATGAGATGTTGTATCCTTGTATCTGTAATGTTGTGATATCTTGTTGGAAATCCGGGGCATAGGACATTGCCATATGTCGCGGTGGGACCGATATGTGCTTCGTCCCCGGATCGGGTTGGAAACATCTAGATCTGGAACAGTACCGCATATCGGGCCTTACACCCTTTTCGTGTTGTCGACGTCGTAGGCCTCCATCTCCATGCTCTGCCTCAAGAACGGTCGTGTCCAGCGCGCCCCCGTGACCGGCTCGCATACTGTGCGCCTCCCTAGCCGCACTCGTGCCTCACGTGCACGCCCCCACTGCGGTCCCTCCCCCTTCCTGGCCGGAACAGCCTCGCCGTCGTGGCTTCGGCCACCACGGTGCTCACCGCGGCTGCGCGCCCAGCGTCCCGTGCACCCTGGGGACACCCTTGCCTCGACCTGCTGCCCCTTCATGCGATGGCTGCACCCCCCGCCGCAGTTCCCCTCTTCGGTTCGGCCTCGCCGTCGTGAACCTCGCCGGCGGCGAGCGCTGGTTGTGGTCGGCTGTAACAGCCGTGGCCTAAGCCCCCCCCCCCCCTCACTGACCAATGGGGGCCACCCCATTAAATTAACCCCTAATTGCTAATTAGAAGTTAAAAACCCCCATAACCTCACTGCAACTGTCCCCCCCCTTTAAACTAATATGAATGATTAAGTTAACATTTTATTAGCTCATGTTTCTATGGCAGATGGGCCCCAGGCATTATATACATGAATATAATAAATTATGTTGGGTAGTTGTCAATGACATGTGGGCCTTAGTGTTATTTAAATTAATAAACTGATTTATTATATCCCTGTCTATGACATGGGCGACCCATTGGTAAGTAGACCCTACCTGTCAGGTTGACCTAGTCAATGTTACTGTTGTGGATAATGTTTCTTTTAATTAAGAAAATTAATTCTAGAAATTTAGTAAATGATTTAAACTCTAGAAAATCATATCTTTTAATCCGTAAGTCGGATGAAAATATTTATACATGAAAGTTGCTCCAAAAAATATGACGGATACAAATACGCCACCCGCATACCCACCGCACCCCTCTAACATATCGCACACGAGACATTCCCCTCCGATTGCACTGTCCGGTAATCACCCGGACCCGGTAAAACATCCGGTTAAATTCCCGTTTCGTCTGCAACGTGTAGCATCGTGTTAGTTCACCCCTAGCATAATGTATTGCCATGTATTGTATTCGTATTGCTACTATTGTCGTGTATTTGTTGTTTGTTCCCCCTCTCTTATTGTCCAGTAGTTCCGACGACCGCTGCCGATGCTCCTGTGGTCGATTACGTTATCGACGAATGTACCTCTCCCGTCGAGCTTTCAGGCAAGCAGAGCCATTTTCCTTCCCCAGATATCACCTATCTATTCCATGCATTTCTTGCACTAGGCATTGTTACTGCTGCTGCTACGTTACAATCCTATTCAATTGCATATCATGTTTTTGTTGCCCCTTGATGTACCTTCCTTTACCCTATGCTGCCTATATATATATATATATATATATATATAGCCGGTCTATTCTGACATCGTTGTCAGAATAACTATTTTGACAACATTCCGAACTGCATCGTATCGCAAAAGAGAACCGCACTGCTGAATTCGGAGCACTGCAGCTCGGGTAAAAATGAACCACATGCAGTATTTTCGTGATAACTTTTTAACCGTTGGTCGTAATTGAGCATATGATACACCGTTGTATTCGTATGGAAAAGGAGCATCTTCCGTATGTTGTACACTTCCCCCGATTCTTCACGGATTAAGAGAAGATTCAAAAATGGTGCGGCGACCTACTTTCACAGGTGCAGTTTTTCGCGATTTATCTTAAAGCGTTCATCGGAATGATGCAAAAGATATACCGTTGGAAAGATATCGATCAGGCGCTCCATCCATATGTAGAACACTTTGTCTAATTCTCTATGGATTTGAGAGAAATCTAGCCGCAAAAAACGCACACACTCTGTTTTTCGCCGGCGGATCTTGTAGAGAGTAGAACTTTTTAACCGCTTGTCCGATCGATGCGTATGATACACCGTTGGATTCGCCTGGAGTATTAGATTAATCCATATGTTGAACACTTTGCCATATTACACACGGTTTTGAAGTAATTTAAAAAATGGTGTTGTTGCCCTCTTTTGGACAGCGGGAGTTTTTTCTTAAATTCGTTTGAATCGTTCGTCCGATCGAAGCAATTGATACACCATTGGATAGCTATCGTCGAGTCGCTCCATTTGTATGTAAAACATATCCTCTAATTCCTTACAGTTTAAAAGTTGTGTCGATTATAGTAAATCGCGGAACTCCATTCTTCGCGGACCCGGAATCGACGAGGTGAACTGCATTTGGCCGGGCAACCGCACTGCATTATCGCCAGACAGAACGGACGTGTTTTTCGTGGAACAAAAAATCGGTGAGTGAACTGCATCCGCGGGGCACCCGATTGCATCGGACAGACAAGCGCACTGCATTATCGCAAAACAGAATTGCACGTGTTTTTCGCGGATCGAAATCGGTGAATCGAACTGCATTCGGCGGGCAACCGCACGTGCATTTGTCTATAGGGAGCACTGCATGCGTTTTTTGATTCATTTATCAGAACTTCGCAGTTCGCACGGGTGGAAGTTCACCACGAGTAAAAACGAAGTGAACCGCATTTTTTTTCACAAAATATTTTACACAAATAGAACTACCAGTGAACCGCATTGGAGAAACAACCGCACTGCTTTAAACAAAAAATAATTCTACATCAGACAGGCAAACAAACTGCACAATTTTTGTTATTATTATTTTTCAAAAAAAATTACAAACAAAAGTGCACCGCAAACATGAGGCTAGTGAACTACAACATTATTTTTAAAGTGAACCGCATTAAAATTTAAAACTTTTTCATGGATAAGATATTGTTGCTTATAGGCTCTTACAATCTGGATACAACAACATACATGAAGTATAAGCAATCTGGATTCAAAATTCAACCGCACTGCACTGCAATGGATCCGGCGATGGGCAGCCACGAGAGGATGGCATCTGGGAAGATCCGGGGGTTGGCCGTTGCTGGGAAGAATAGGAGGCCAGGGCGGGGCAGATCGAGCCGGGGCAGAAGGCGAGGATGGAGGGTGAGGTCGAAGTAGGAGTCCACCCACACCCAGATAGCCGCGCTCGATAGCGCCGGCGCCTGCCACCCGGTTAGCCTGGCCGGCGTGACCGCCTCCACGTCCATGCTACCGGCCGCCGCGACCATCTCTCTAGTTGCTAGCGACTGATTCCGTCCGGGAGCGCACGAGATCCTCACGAGGGAGGTTGCTACGCCGCATGGGGTCGCCCTAGACAGATCCGTCGCGCGGGGGCCCTGGTGGCTGACTCGCGGTGGCCGGGGGCGGTGAGGAAGGCCGTGCGCCCTGGTGGCCGTGGGCGGTGAGGAAGGCAGGTGCGCCCTGGACGGCCGACGCGCGGTGGCCGGGGGCGACGGTCGAGGGCGGTGAGAAAGGGCCGCGTGCCCTGGACGGCCGGGGTCGGCGGGGGCTGCCGAAGCGGTGGTGGTGGCTGGGGCGGCCTGGGGGAGTGGGGGGAGGTGGGTGCGTGCGTGCTTCAGGCAGGTGCGTGCATGCGTGAGTGTGTGGGTGGGGATAAGGCAACATGTCGGTGGGGTGGATGGGTGATTTTTTTTTCATTTTGTTGGTGCGCTGCGTGGTTAGGGTAGTTACGGGACGGTTGGGGTGTTGTTAGAATAACCAGTTTTGTTGTTAGAATAAGGTCTTAAAGGATGTTATTAAAATAGACCCACCCTATATATATATTATATATATATGGTGGGTTTATTCTAACAACACCCCTTAAAAGTCTTATTCGAACAACTATTCTTATTCTGATAACACTAACGAAACTAACTCGGTACCGCGCCGCACCGCACAAAACAAAAACTAAAAAAACAAAAACTACGATCCACCCCTAACCACCCACGTAGCCCACCCATCCCCCGCGCCCCCACCTTCTTCCCCACCACGCCTAGTCCACCGCCGTCACCTGCCCATACGACCCAAGGCACCGCCGGTCCGCCCCACCACAACCACCTCTCCGTCCCAGCCCCCCCCCCATCTCGGCCTGGGGCGGCCCACGAGATGCGCCCACATCTGGATCCCCGTCCAGCCGCCACCGGTCAAAGCGGCCACCACCGGCCTGCCCGCGCCACGATCCGGCGCCGACGGGTCCGCTGGCCGGATTTGCTAGCCCACGCCTCCTAATGGCTGCTTCTCCCGCCGGCCATAGGCGGGGCGATGCGGGGACGGAGGGGAAGCAGGCCATCAGATTCGCCTCCACTACTCCCTCCCCTTGGTGCCGCACCACGAGTAGGTCTCCCGGTTGCCCCTTGTGAAGAATTCCGGCGCTAGGTCCGGCTGCTGCTTCCGCCTCACCTCCTCCCCTCTGTTTCAGGCGCTCAAGCGTCGATCCAGCCGGCAGCGTCCTAGGTTCCACAGGTGTGACGGCCATCTGCAGTGCGGTGCATGCTCTAGTTCGCGACCCAGATCAGAAGCATGAACAACTCCTGCATCCTCTCTCGAGTCTGCCATATTTTTTCCCTGGTTAAATCGAGTCTGCCACTGTGAGTTTGTACTAATCTGGTCTTTTTTCTTCTACTCAGGCTACCGTTGTAGTGCCTTTCAAGTTAGCTCAGGTTGATAATGGTTCGATGCTAGCCCAGTGGAATCTGTTCTCATGGATTTCTAATCCATCGGTATGCAGAAGAGTGGACAATAGTTGGGTCGTCCAGCTGAAGTTGCGTGACGCGCGACCACGGAAAGCAAAAATGCTAGACATATAGGTTTATTACAGGTTTTTACGGAACTGCTCCTTCAACTAATCTCTCCAGCCCCCTGAATTCAACCGGGGTGGGGCCCCAGTTTTTTCTTTAGCCAATTAAAACCTGCTAATTTAGATGAGCCTGTAAACAGTCTGTAGAAACCTGTAGATGTAGCATTGCTGCCACGGAAAGGCGTTGAGCACGAGCCTGGTACTGGTGGGGTTGCTGCGCAAGACGGTGGTGGTGATGGACGAATTCTGAGCTTGATCTTGATCTGTTATACTTGCAGTTCAGTATACTACGTAAGGAGACATCCAATTAATGTTGGATGATGTAGACTTGATGTATTGGTCATGCAGTTCTGATGCATTTGGATTATTATTTGAGAAAAAAGATATAGTCCAAATGCCCTTTACTAAGTTAGAATTATAAAATGTGATGTGGTTCACTTAAACTGCTTTTATGGTTCATTTTTCTCTTCGATGTGAACTACAAACGCTTCATGCACAAGCCCCAGCAAAAAACTGCAGAAAATGCGTGCAATTTATTTTGTAAAAATTACAGTGCAGTTTTCCTTTATGATGCAATATACAAAAAATATGCCTTGAGGTATGCAGTTCACAAGGGTCGACCGCTTTGTTTATACGAGTTTGCATTTTCCAGTTCCATAGAAAAATTTGTGTCTTGAGGTATGCAGTTCGCAAGCGTTGACAAATGCAATGTGATCGTTCGTTGAATGCAGTTCAATTCGCCGATTTCGGGTCCGTGAAAAAATACACGTATTTCTCTTTGCCTTGTGAAAAAATCATGTGCAGTTCTCTCTGTTGACAAATGCGATCGGGTGTCCCGCGGATGCAGTTCACTCGCTGATTTTTTGTTCCGCGAAAAACACGTGCGTTCTGTCTGGCGATAACGCAGTGCGCTCGCCTGTCGAATGCGGTGCGGTTGCCCCGGCGAATGCAGTTCATGTAGTCGATTCCGGGTCCGCGAAGAACGGAGCTCCGCGATTTACTAAAATCGACACAACTTTTAAACCGTATGGAATTAGAGGATGTCTTTTACATACAAATGGAGCGCCTCGACGATAGCTATCCAATGGTGTATCAATTGCATCAATCGGACGAACGAATCAAACGAATTTACGCGAAAACTGCCGCTATCCAAAAGAGGGCAGCAACACCGTTTTTTAAATTACATCAAAACCGTGTGGAATATGGAAAAGTGTGCAACATATGTATTAATCTACTACTCCAGAAGAATCCAACGGTGTATCATACGCATCGATCGGACAAGCAGTTAAAAAGTTCTACTCTCTACAAGATCCGAAAACGAAAAACAGAGTTGTTACATTTTTTTGCGGCTAGATTTCTCTCAAATCCGTAGTGAATTAGACAAAGTGTTCTACATATGGATTGAGCGCCTGGTCGATATCTTTCCAACGGTATATCATTTGCATCATTCCGATGAACGGTTTAAGAGAAATCGCGAAAATACGCCCGCTGCAAAAGTGGGTCGCTGCACCATTTTCGAAACTGCTCTTAATCCGTGAAGAATCGGGGGAAGTGTTCAACATACGGAAGATGCTCCTTTTCCATAAGAATCCAACGGTGTATCATACGCTCAATTACGACCAACGGTTAAAAACTTATCGCGAAAATGGTGCATGCGGTTCTGCTTTACCCGAACTGCAGTGCTCCGAATTCAGCAGTGCGGTTCTTTTTTGCGATACGATGCAGTTCGAAATGTTGTCAGCATAGTTATTCTGACATCCATGTCAGAATAGACCGGCTGTACACACACATATATATATATATATATATATATGGTATTCTAACAACACTCCTTAAGACCTTATTCTAACAACTAATCCTTATTCTGCCAACACTTACGGTCCGCACCAACAAACCGAACCACCGCCAAAAAAAATCCCACCCGACCGAGGCTAAAAAAAGGCCACACCCCACCAACCCCCCACCACTTCCCCACCACCCCCACGTCTTCTCTCCACGGCAGCATCGCCCCGAGCACGCCTCCCCCTCCCCACGGCCGGCCAGCGCACTCCGACGCGCGCCGCCTCCTCCCTCCGCCGCACGCCGCGACCTCCCTTCACCGTACGGCGGCCGCTCCCTCTGATGCGTGCTGCACCCTCCCTCCGACGGGCGTCGCCCCCTCCGCTCGCCGGCCCGGGCCTCCCGTCGCAATCTCCGGCGTCGAGATCCAGCGGGTGGCAGCCCCACCCACCTCGCCTGCCCCGGCCACCCAAGCGCCTCGCTTCACCGGCGATGGATCCGGGTCTCCGGCAGCGCGCGGCGGATACGGCTGTGGCGGCGGATCCGAATGTGGATCCCCTCCTCCCTGCCCACGCCACGACCGTGTCCCCATCCACCGCTGCGGCCGCCCCGGCGAGCACGAGATGAATCCGAGCCGGCAAACCACCCCAACCGCCACACGACGGCGGATCTGAGCAGGCAGCAGCTTCGTTGAGGCGGCCGTGCGCGGTGTGCAGTTCCCTTCGCCCCGCGCGCGTGCAGTTCACAGTACACCTCGAAGTTGTATATGCCCTGGTGCAGCTCGCTGCTGGGGATACATCGAGTGCGCAACCGCGCCTTGATGCAGTTTGCGGCTGACCGCCACGTTAGCGTCGTTTCGTTTTGGGATTTGCAGTGAACAACTGCATGTGTGTACAAATTTGTCGTGTTTTCATAGTTTCGGTTGCGCGACGAGGTCCTAGGACCATGATTGAGATGTATGTGCATCGTGATTTGACCATGTAGTTCATGTGTTTCAAAAATGGTTATATTGCAGTGCAGTACTTCTGTTTTGTGTAATCTGGAGCGCATGATACCAATGTAGAAAAAAAATGCAGCTCACTTCATCAATATTTTTTGTATGTTGACAAAAAAATAAATGCAGTTTGAAGAAAAATAAATGCAGTTCACTCGCCTCGCCTTTGCGGTGCACGCTTGTTGATAAAAAATTATGTTGAAAGTTTAAAAAATAAGTGCAGTTCTCTCTGTCGATAAATGCAACCGGTCTCTGAATGATGCAGTTCGCTTCCCCGATTTCGGATCCGCGAAAAACACGTGCAATTCTGTTTTGCGATAATGCAGTGCGCTTGTCTGTCGGATGCAATCGGGTGCCCCGCGGATGTAGTTCACTCGTCGATTTTTTTGTTCCGCGAAAAACACGTGCGTTCTGTCTGGCGATAATGTAGTGCGGTCGCCCGGCCAATGCAGTTCACTTCGTCCATTCCGGGTCCGCAAAGAACGGAGTTCCGCGATTTACCAAAATCGACACAACTTTTAAACCGTAAGGAATTAGAGGATGTGTTTTACATACAAATGGAGCGCCTCGACGATAGCTATCCAATGGTGTATCAATTGCATCAATCAGACGAACGAATCAAACGAATTTACGCGAAAACTCCCGTTGTCCAAAAGAGGGCAGCGCCACCGTTTTCTAAATTGCTTCAAAACCGTGTGGAATATGGAAAAGTGTTCAACATATGGATGAATCTACTACTCCAGATGAATCCAACGGTGTGTCATGCGCATCGATCAGACAAGATCCGAAAACGAAAAACAGAGTTGCTGCGTTTTTTTGCGGCTAGATTTCTCTCAAATCCGTAGCGAAGTAGACAAAGTGTTCTACATATGGATGGAGCGCCTGATCGATATCTTTCCAACGGTATATCATTTGCATCATTCCGATGAACGGTTTAAGAGAAATCGCGAAAAAACTGCAGCTGTGAAAGTGGGTCGCCGCACCATTTTCGAAACTGCTCTTAAGTCGTGAAGAATCGGGGAAAGTGTTAAACATACGGAAGATGATCCTTTTCCATACGAATCCAACGGTGTATCATATGCTCAATTCCGACAAGCAGATAAAAAGTTGAAGCGAAAACGGTGCATGCGTTTCTGTTTTACCCAAACTGCAGTGCTCCGAATTCAGCAGTGCGATTCTCTTTGCGAAAATACTGCAGTTCGGAATGTTCTGAGAATAGTTATTCTGACATCATTGTCAGAATAGACTATATATATATATATATAACTGCACAGGTATGGTACAATGTAGACACCGCCTAAGGCCCCTACCTCGGCCCTACCGAGCCACATAAAGTGGAGCTATCAAGGATTAATCCTTGTACTCCACTCATTGCTGACTCTGTATAGCCTCTCTAGGTACCGAAGCAACGATTGTACTTAAAGGTAAGAGTCGGGCGACCCAATGGTGCCCGCGAGCAGTATTGCGTTGGGAATGACAGGGAGAGTTACTGGCGTGCTTGGCCCCTGCTCTTATCTCGCGAGAGTTACCAAACCACGAAAAGTTGAGCTCTACCAAGAGCACACGTGAGACAAGGTAGGGAGAAGGTTCACCTTGTTGGTAACCGCGTTCTTTGAGGGGACGACAGGGCAGGCCCCGACGTTATTGGTGGACCTTGTTGTTGTTCGTTGTCCGTTGTGTTGTTAGTCAAAAAGCGATAACGGTTGTCTGTGAGATAATATTAAAATGAGAAATGGTTCAGTGGATGACTTGAGAGGCCACAAAAGCCTGTACGCACTACCTTCACGTGGGATAAGGAGTTATGGGCTCCCCTGCGTCGTAGTTTGCCCGAAAGCTCTTCAGACGTCAGCAGTACCGCGGCCTTCGCCAGGAAGTGGTGTCTTCATCGTCCAGACGGTGTATTTGGATTTTCTTTTTCTTCACCAGCCAGCCACGCACCGTGCAGGAGCGTGAAGGGTGAGGTTTCCTAGACCCCTGATTGCATAGGATATAGTCCGACGGATGGCCTCTCTGTTGAGACTAGGATGGGCTGCGTCGTGTCGGATAGCTTTGGTGGAGCGCTCCCTAACAAGGTGCCCGCCAACCTGGAGATCCGAGCGTGCAGGCTGAAAAATAGTGCACCCCTGTAGGGAGTTTAATCTATTCGAATAGATGTGTCCACGGTAACAGGATGCTTTATGCTAAAGCTGGATCTTACCACTACAAACTACTACCATTAAACTGTATGGTTCCGGGTCTTCTTCCTCGCAGAGAAGTCGAGGAAGGGAACTCGGAGGCATTATTATTGTTAATTATTAAAACTTACTATTATACAATGCTGCAGCAACTTCTGCTTCATTGTTACCTTATGCTTTATATGAACTGTTGGCTATTCTCTTCTCATGCTGCAAGACTCGTCGGAAGATGCTAGTCTTCGATAGGACTAGCTTCTCTTCCTTATTCTGATTTCTACCTTGCAGTCCACTATATACAGCCTCCCCTTTCCATTTGATACAAATGCATATATGCTTAGTAACGGACATAAGACTCGCGGGTATGCTAGATACTCACCCTTGCTTTATTTCCCCCTTTTTGCTTTGCCTGATCGGCCACTGCATTCTACGTTGGGTTCCAAGAGCAGGAGATCCCTGATGTCGACCACCGCAAAATGAACATCCCCGATGTCTTCTATGAACATCCCCGATGTCTTCTACGACGTCGAGTTTCTCGTTGACCAGGAGTAGTTTGGAGGTTCCCAGGCAAGAGGCCTCGCCTTTTCAATCGTTGTTGTTTTTGTGCTAGCCTTCTTAAGGAAGATCAAATGTACCTTGTGTCTGTACTCTGATACTATTGCTTCCGCTAACTTTGTGCTTTCGAGCTGTTGTATTCGAGCCCACGTGGCCCCTAGCTTGTATTAAACAGCTTGTATTATTTTATTTGTAGAGTTATGTTGTGATATCTCACCGTGGGTCCTTGATCTCTATCGTGTACCTTGCGTGTATGATTACTGTACATGACTTGATTTTGGGGGCATCACAGGCATCCGGTTGTTTTTTCTCCTTGGTTTCGCCATGAGGAATTCAAGCTTGTGGTCTCCTTCTGTCGAGCTTATTTTCGTTTGAATGTGCACATGGTTAGCATTGCTTTGGATGCTTGCTTTGGTGGTTACTCTCAAGGTTTTCGGGTTCAGCATCTGCGAAGCAGATCTTTTGCTTTCTCTTTGGCCTCAAAGTCAGTGGGTTTCATGGTTTACAATGCTGGTTGTGTTGCTTGCCACTATTTCAAAATGGTTTTTTGCCTCTGGGGTGATGGTGTCCCTAACTGGAGACGTGAACAGGCCAAGTTCTATCGTGAAGAGGATGCGGAATGGACTGTGGTTTGCCGTTGCGGCACCCCCACCGCCGACGATCACCGGAACTCTTTCACCGTCAGGCCTCCTCGGGAGCATCGGGGGTTAGTCTTCAACAGGCTTTCGAATTTGAATCAACATTCATTGCCCCCAAATTCATTGTGCATTTCTGCTCCTAATTGCGCGGTCAGTGGCTTTGTAAGACCCGATATGCGGTATTGTTTCAGATCTGGACTTTTCCATCCAGACCCGAGGACGAAGCACATATTGCACCCACCGTGACATATGACGAAGACATATGTCTCAGATTTCAACATGATATCACAACATTACAGCTCCAACGATACAACATCTCATACAATCGGCATACAACTGCCTTAATACAATACATCAGCGGAAGGTACATGTCTGAGTACAGAATACAATCAAATGCCTAGTGGCAAAGGTAGAACACATCGATCCCCATAAGCACACAGGTCCAGGCTCTCCGTCAGGATCCGCCTAACTAGTCGTCGTCGAGTCTCCACGTGAAACGTCGATCACCACACATGTTGTCGATCAAGAACCCAGAAAAGAGTTTGGGGGTAGTATCATGAGTATAAAAGTACTCAACATCCAACTGTAGTGGTCATCTGACCCAGCAAGGACTTCATCACTCGTCATTCTAGGATAACTAGTAGTTCACGGTAAGGATGGGTTAAGTGGTGAGGTTGCTGCGGCACTAGCATTTATGAACTGGCTAACGATCTAGAGAGTAAGATAAGAAGCCAAGCATTCGATGTGGAAGGCCTCCAACAAGTCTACTAACAGCTACTTACACAAACATAACACATGTCCTATCCTTGTCCTCCCCTTCATCACCCGGTGAAGAAGAAGCAGTCAAGGCTGATACGTCCCAAACATATATATAATTTCTGCTTGCTCCATGCATGTTTTGTGTGATATTGCTATGATCTAGATACACTTTCATACACTTTTGATAATATTTGGACTAACTTATTAACTCAGTGCACCCAAGTGCCAGTTCCTGTTTTCTGCTCTTTTTCTATTTCAGGTTTCCCCTATATTAAAAGTGCTCCAAAAATTTGGGAAAATCAGATAAAAAATCAGCGTTCTGGAAGCTTCTGGATTCACTGAAGAAGGGCCAGAGGGCCCCCCACCTGGTGCCTAGGTGGCCAGGTGGTGTGGCCTAGGATGGGGCCGCGCTGGGTGGCCGCCTGGACTCCTGGTGGCCCCCCGGTGCCCCCCTTTGGCTCCTATTTATTTTCCCGTCGCGAAAACCCTGATTCCAGACCCCTTTTCTTCAGAAGGAAGTCCGATCTCCACCGCCATCACCAACAAGCGTCGGGGGACCAGAATTCCTGTGTCGGCACCCTGCCGGGAAGGGGAAGTGCCCCCGGATTCATCTCCATAGAAGTTGCTTCCTCCCTACATGATGCGGGAGTAGTCCCTCCTCGGGGCTGAGGTTTCTAGCAGTAGCTATGTGTTCAATTCTCTCTCCCATGATGTGATCTTTGTTGTGATCATAGGCTAAGTTAATCTAGGGTGATCCCATGATATTTCACCTTCCTCTATGTATTCGATTGATGTACTCACTTGATCTTATCTAGTATAATCCCCGATACCATGGTGACAACGGTCTATTGGACATGGGTTAGAAGAATATTTTCATGAGTGATTTCCTCTTATGTGTGTTCATTGAAGATTGAGAGTCTCTTGGTGCTTGTCTTTGACTATCCTTTAGATATGTTGTGGTGATTGTGGTACTCTCTTGGCCGCGGTGACATTGGGAAATCCATAGATGAGAACTACGAACTCTGAGGTGTGCTTTTGTAGCCCTACACAATTCTCGTCCTCTCTTGACTGAAAAGGAATGACCTCTGAGTACGTCTCCATTGCATTTTTATGAGAAATATCATGTGATTAGACTATGTTAATGTTGTTGGGAGTTGCCACTAGTGAAAGTATGAAGCCTAGGCCTTGTTTCCACCATTATTACACCGTTTGTGCTCACTTTTGTCACATGTTTGCTTGCTGCACTTTTTATTACAGATTTATATTACCTTGCTTTTCTACACCTATCACCCATATTTTATAATCTCTTGGCCGAACTGGTGCACCTATACAACTCCTAGTTGTATTAGGTGTGTTGGGGACACAAGATACTTCTCGTATCTTAATTGCAGGGTTGCTTGAGAGAGACCATCTTCAACCTCTACTTCCCTGAGTTCGATAAACCTTAGGTCATCCACTTGAGGGAAATTGCTGTTGTCCTACAAACCTCTGCGCTTGGAGGCCCAACATAGTCTACAAGAATAGAAGCGTGCGTAGAAATCAAGCTATTTCTGGCGCCATTGCCGGGGAGTTAAGGTTTGAAGGTATATCTTTAGATCTTGCAATTAAATCTTTTCGTTTCTTGTTTTTATTTTTCACTAGTTATGTTTATGGAAAACTGCACTCTTAGTTCGCTGCTTGGGGAAGGTCGATTTACCACACGCGTGGTAGAGAAGTCTCCTCCACCTATTGAATTTATCCCGTTCAAAATACCACTTGGGATAATTGAAATAATTAGGAATGATTGTTATGCAGGGGATGGAACAGTCCATCCTAGTACTCATTTGTTGAAACTTACAGAACTTTGTGAGTTGTTTAAGATTTCAGGTTTGACAAGAGATGGAGTCATGAGTAAATTATTTGTCTTGTCACTGAAAGGAAAAGCATTGGAATGGCATAGGCTACTAGATGATTCTCACCTACGAGATTGGGAAGAGATCCAGTCTCTCTTCTACTCCAAGTTTTACCCTCTTCATGAAGTTCATGAGAATAGGAATTATGTTTATAATTTCTATCCTCATGACGGAGAGAGCTTATCTCAAACTTTGGGGAGACTGAAAACTTTAATGCTAAAATGTCCTAACCATGGGCTCCCCAAAGATATAATTATTACTAATTTTTATGCAAGTCTCTCTCAACAGGATAAAGACTTCCTCGATGCTTCCTCTACGGGTTCTTTCACAAACGAAAAGATTGATGCTAAATGGGGACTCCTTGAAAGAATTCAACGCAATACTGAAGATTGGGAGATCGACAAAGGTAAAGAGTCAGGTATAAATTATGAGTATGATTGCATTAAATCCTTTGTTGAAACTGCAAGTAATAAGTTTAGTGCGAAGTTTGGGCTTGATTCTCAACTCCTTGTTAGTTTCCTTAAATCTTTTGCTTCACATCTTAATATGCCTCAGGAGAATTGGATCAAGCATCATGAACCTTTTAAAGAGATTTGCAAAGAAAATGAAATTGTTAATGATAATTGCAACATGCATGATCCAATTCCTGAAAATGAAGTTTTATATAAGCATGTTAATTTTTGTGGAGTGTTTAGACCTTGTGAAAGGCCTATGGTTGAAGAAGAGAAGTATTGTAAGCAACATAAGCATGAAAGAACAATCACTTGGGTCAAATATTTAAATGAAATTGCTAGAGAATTGTGTGACCTTTACCATTTTACTTGTGAACTTTGATGTATAGAGGGTCACTTCAATTTTCAATGCATGAACTTTCAAAACATAACTGTTAACCAGTTGTGTGATAACATGATCACTTCTGATCTTTATGATGAACTTATGTTATTTTTGATGTGTGAAGAGTTATCAGAAAAGACTTCCTGGCTAGATGTTAATGTCTTAGGAATTAGCAACACTTTGCAAAATTGCCATCTCTATTGTGTTGTTAATTCCCATGAAAATGATTACATAAGTAAGATTAGAAAGGAGGGAACTTTACCAAAGTATAAAAATGTCTCTTATATTTCTACTAATAAAAAGGAGAGTTTCTCGCAAGTTTCCCCTATTGTTTCTAATGATAAACCAGGATATGTGGAGAAACTTCATCTCCAACCACTCCCTCCTAAGGTGAAGAAGAAGAAAAATAAGAGGAGGAGAAAGAGGAGCAAGAAGGAAGAAGAATGGGTATCAACCTGGACTGAGCATATTCCTCGCATCAATTTTTATCCTAACGGACATGAATTTTTGGAGGATGCTGAGCTTGATTTCATTCATTATTATCCTGATGTTAAGTCCGTAGGAACTATTGAAGATGATTTTGATCATGATATGCATGCTACTTTTTGTGATTGGGAAAATGATGATAATGCTACTTATGATCTTTAAAATCTTTTTGGTACCAACTCTTAGAATGATGATATGGAAATCTCTAAACTTGGGAATGATAAGATTGCAAGTCCTTTACCCATTAGTGATGTGGTAATTGATAAGTCTTTTGCTACCAAGAATACAGACAACATGTTTACAACTATAGATGCTAGCAATGATAATTCTCTTCTTTACTATGATGATGTTATAACTCCTATCTATAGTGATTGTAAAGGTACCTATGACATAAGGAGAAATTATCCTTATGAAACTTGTCGTAATCATGGAGGGAATTAATCCCTTGCCGAACACCATCTTTCTAATATACAATTAATCTATAGTGTTCAAGTTGTTTATGATAGTCCTACTCCCACTATTACCAATGAGAAAGATTATGCTTATGTGGAGAGTAAGAGTACCCTTTTGCATGTGGATCATGGTAACAATGCTTTATGTGATACTTATATTGTTGAGTTTATTCATGATCCCGCTGAACATTGTTATGAGAAGGGAACATATGCTTATAGATATTTTAATAATATCATGTTCCCTTTCTTTATGTTGAAGGTTTTGAAGTTGCACTTGTTTTGCCTTCCTATGCTTATTGCTTTGTGCTTCAATGAATTATTCTATTGCAATATTCCTGTGCATAGGAAGCATGTTAGACTTAAATGTGTTTGGTATTTGCTTCTTGATTCCCTCTTTTGTTCTTCAACTCTTATTCCTATGAGAACATCATTAAAATCATAAGCCCATCTTTATGGCTATAAAGGAAGAGCTCTAGGGAGACAACCCTTGTTATATTTACTTTGAGTTTTTACTTTTAGTTTTTAGTGGTCTTGATGATTGCTACTACTGTAGAAACATCATTGTATCTTTATTTTCAAGCTTTGTGCCAAGTTATAGTCTCTTATGACAAGGGAAGCAAAAGTTGTGACATGCTGTCCAGAAAACAGATTCTGTCTTCTTGACGGAAAAAATCGAAACAAATCACCAGTTCATCTTTTTGAGCTGAATTTTTTACACAACATGATATATACAATTGTGAAAATTTCGTATGTTCTGAGTTTTTTTATTTGATTTTCAGAAGTGCCCCGAACAAATTCTCTACTACCTGTTGTTCTTTTTTTCACAGATTCTGCCACGTTTTGCCTTTCCTTACTCTTGCAAACCTTAAGCTTGCTTTTTATTTGAAACAACCTTTTGTAGATCTTGATAAACAATATCTCTTCAAGAATATCTTTATATGCAGTGGGGAAAATTATTTTATTAAGGGTACTAACCTCTCTAATCAGCTTATGATGAGTTATGTATGAAGGGAGTTTTCAAGTGTGCGAGGGAAGATGATGAAAGAAGATCCGGGAGTGTCAAGCGCTCAAGCTTGGGGATTCCCCATGCATCCCCAATAAATATTAAAGGAGACTCAAGCGTCTAAGCTTGGGGATGCCCCCGTGCATCCCCTTCTCCATCAACAATCATCAGTGCTCACTATATTTTTATCAGCTCATGCGTTATGTGCTATGCTTGGAGCGTCTCGCTCTTAGGTTTACTTTTTAGTTTTATTTAGCTTTTATTGCTGTTCATAACAAGTTAGACCCCATCTTACTTTGTGCGGGAGAGAAACATGCTCCACTCCAATCTAGAACACATCATATGATTTTTCATGCCTATCTTTTTACTGTTGTGTGTTCTTTATCTTTTTGTAGCTACTGCCATGTTTAGTTCTAGTCTTAGTTTGTCTTTATCAAGAGCCTTGGCTTTTGTTTAGTTTGTTGCTGTAACTTTCTTTAGTTTTCATGTTTATCTTGTTAATAGAGTTGGTTGTTGCACTGAGTTGTGTCTTGTCTTGAGAGTAAGTAATTGAGGTTGCTATTCAATTTTAATAGTAACTTGCAATAGTTTTGAGGTATTGATGTGAGTAATGTTTGACCTTTTGGTATCAATTGCTCTAGCCTATTAGCGACAGGTGTCGTATTTTGGGCAATCCGTGTTTATTTTCAAAACCTACAAAACTAGTTGAGAACTCGAGCTACTAGATGGATCACTAATCTTTGAGGGATCGGATATTAGAGTACACTCACGTACCATGAGTCGAGGATGCACAAGGATAACCAAACCCCCATACACTCCTCCTCGGGGTACTTGTCTCTTTGTGAACCTCCTTATTAGATTGAGAGTTACTGATAATAAGTGCATGAGTTCTTCTGACTAATGTAAGTATTGAAAGTTGACACTTCAACCTCCTCATATTTGCTAGCCTCTCCCGTGCCGTGCATTGCCTTCTTCTCACTACGAGAGTTTGCGTCCACCTTCGTCGGTACATCCAAACCTTTGGCATGATACGATATGTCATCATAAACCTCCTTATATCTTTCCTCAAAACAGCCAGCATACCTACCTATCAAGGAATTTCCATAGCCTTTCCGAGATATATTGCCATGCAACATCCACCTCTTCATGACTTGATCTTCATGTCATACATGTTCCTGCTACACTGGCAGAGGCATACATTGCATACATCATGATAGCTACATCTTCTTTATGATTTGATACCTTGTAAAGTGTGAAAGATCTTCTATACCCTCTTGTAAATTAGAGTGTTGCCCTTAAGTGAGGAAAAGATCCCAAAGTGGACAAAATAAAAGATCCCAAAGAGGAAAAATGAGAGTTAAATAGAAAGAGCCATTGAGGGCACCAAAAAATACAAAAAATACAAAAAAGAGAAAAATAAAATAAAAAGAGAGAAAGGGGCAACACTACTATCCTTTTGAAAGATCCACATTAGTACTCCCTCTTATGTTTGTACTCCATAGAGATAATCATACATGCATATAGCTATGTGGGGACGTTCACACTATAGAACTTGGCTTGCATATTCCAAGGATGAGCCTCCTCAAAAGAGCTCTAGGTCTTCATGAGCGAGCAAGTTGGATGCACCCCCACTAGTTCCATTGGAGAGCTTCTTAGCTCATATGTGCATCCGTTGCATGGCAATCCCTACTACTCACATCATATCTATCATTTGGCCTTCTCGCCTATGATTGTCCTCATTTATCTGAGTCTTTCTCACCTTTTTGTCTTCCTCCTCCACCATATTTATCTCTTTTCCTTTCCAACTGTCAACTCTCGTGCTTACGCTCATCCATTGCATGAGTGCTCAAAATATCGAAAAGGAGTGGATCAAATTGACTTGTACCTGGCTAGTGGTCTGGGGACGAGTCAAGATAAGATTCCAAAGAAGACCAAGCGTGAAACTTTAGTAGATTGAGTTCTCAACAAAAATAGTTTTTCTCATATTCCCTATCCCCTTTCTTGCACGCAAACACCATTTGGAGACATTCGAGTCACGGACAGCGAGAGATCTTGCACCTAATGTTCTTTTGTTGCTTGTTTCAATGCCAATATAGACTCTTGCCTGTTATAACTTGAATTGAATCACATATCTTGATTGCTTTACTTTCAAAGTTCTTATATGGTTGCTAGCATGTCACCACAGAAATTATGCTTGTTATCACTTACCTACTCGAGGACGAGCAGGAATTAAGCTTGGGGATGTTGATACGTCCCAAACGTATCTATAATTTCATCTTAGTCCATGCATGTTTTGTGTGATATTGCTATGATCTAGACACACTTTCATACACTTTAGATCATATTTGGACTAATTTCTTAACTCAGTGCACCCCAGTGTCAGTTCCTATTTTCTGATGTTTTCTATTTCAGGTTTCCCCCATATTAAAAGTGCTCCAAAGATTCGGGAAAATCAGATAAAAAATCAGCGTTCCGGAAGCTTCTGGATTCACCGAAGAAGGGCCAGAGGGCCCCACCTGGTGCCCAGGTGGCCAGGTGGCGCGACCTAGGGTGAGGCCGCGTCGGGTGGCCGCCTGGACTCCTGCTGGCCCCCCCGGTGCCCCCCTTTGGCTCCTATTTATTCTCCCGGCGCAAAAACCCCGATTCCAGACCACTTTTATCCAGAAGCAATTCCGATCTGCGCCGCCATCGCCAACAAGCGTAGGGGGACCAAAATTCCTGTGTCGGCAACCTGCCGGAAAGGGAAAGAGCCCCTGGATTCATCTCCATAGACGTTGATTCCTCCCTCCATGATGCGGGAGTAGTCCCTCCTCGGGGATGAGGTTTCTACAAGTAGCTATGTGGTCAATTCTCTCCCCCATGATGTGATGTTCGTTGTGATCATAGGCTATGTTAATCTAGGGTGATCCCATGATATTTCCCCTTCCTCTATGTATTGGATTGATGTACTCACTTGATCTTATCTAGTATAATCCTTGAGACCATGGTGACAGCGGTCTATTGGACATGGGTTAGAAGAATATTTTCATGCTTGATTTCCTCTTTTGTGCGTTGATTGAAGATTGAAAGTCTCTTGGTGCTTGTCTTTGACTATCCTGTAGATATGTTGTGGTGATTGTGGTACTCTCTTTGGATGGCCGCGGTGACATTGGGAAATCCATAGATGAGAACTACGAACTCTGAGGTGTGCTTTTGTAGCCCTACACAATTCTCGTCCTCTCTTGACCACAAAGGAATGACCTCCGAGTACGTCTCCATTGCATGTTTTATGGGAAATATCATGTGATTAGACTATGTTAATGTTGTTGGGAGTTGCCACTAGTGAAAGTATGAAGCCTAGGCCTTGTTTCGACCATTGTTACACCGTTTATGCTCACTTTTGTCACATGTTTTCTTGCTGCACTTTTTATTACAGATTTATATTACCTTGCTTTGCCACACCTATCACCCATATTTTATCATCTCTTCGCTGAACTAGTGTACCTATACAACTCCTAGTTGTATTAGGTGTGTTGGGGACACAAGAGACTTCTCGTATCTTAATTGCAAGGTTGCTTGAGAGAGACCATCTTCAACCTCTACTTCCCTGAGTTCGATAAACCTTAGGTCATCCACTTGAGGGAAATTGCTGATATCGTACAAACCTCTGCGCTTGGAGGCCCAACATAGTCTGCAAGAATAGAAGCGTGCGTAGACATCAAAGGCACGCACATGTTGATCAAGTTTTAGTTATGATTCAGTTGATGTTATCTATGAACAAGGAGTAGGTCTCAAGTCGTCCATAACCGTGGACACGGCTTCTCGAAAAGATTTAACCCTGCAGGGGTGTACCAACTGCCCACTATAAACTCCGCATGTACGCCGGCTCTCTCAGTCAGGCCCATTAAAGACACTCATTGAAGAGTTGTTCCATGAGATCCGAACATCATAGTCCCTCTAACTAACAACGAACAAATCCGGGTGGCCCCCGGTAGAGTCGACAACCAACTCAGGAGTCGTCCGTCTCTTGAATTGGCCTCTTCCGTCTCACGTCAGGTTGGAATGACATCTGCGAAGAAGGTAGGCATCCCGCGCTCTGAAAAGTTTTGGACCAACAGGAACACTATCCCACTGGCCCGTGTGAACCTATTCTGAGAACCTGCGGGCCCCTGCCCGCCTCTCCTACGGTGCAAATGGAAAACCATCTGGGGCCAACACTAGAAATGTTTGGAGCTTGGTAGGTAAGAAAAGGGGAACCCATATAATCCCACATGAGGTTAGGCACGCTCGTCAAGAGACACAACACCCGGAACTTGGGTCCTAGGTGACTCGAATGGAACAAATCATAAAGGCGGGATAGCCTGGCCTTCCACCCTTCGTTGAATATAGTCAACATTATAATAATCACATCATCCACAATAATTATAATAGTGTGATAGCCCAATCCAAGGAGTAACAGGGTAACATTCGTAGCATCCTAAGCATGCATACTAAGCAGGGGCTGAGCAACAAGCAATAGTAACATAACAGTACATTTTTTGCTGGGAGGGGACATGGCTGTATCGGTTTGAGAGAGGCTGTAAACAGGTGGTAGGGTCAAACATCGAACCTATCCTAGACTAGCATGAAAACCGCTGGTTATAATAGAATGGATCATAAGTAATGATTAGTCCTTGCCTGTTGATAAGTCAGATTCTGAAGGTGTAGTTGATCGCAAGCTTGCAACGTCTCCGAGAGTATCTGCGGAAGCACACAAGAAGGAAACACTGGAAAAGCAATCGAAAAACATGCATCTATTACTATGATGCAAGCATAAGCAAGCAAAGAACAAGAAGGAAACATGAGACAACACACTACGATACGGATCTACCGTCGAGAGCGGTTACTAACAGGTTAAGTGAAGTATTGATCTCACACGACGATACTTAACGTTTAACATCGGTTCAAGTTGTTTAGAAACACAACATGAGAAAAGTTTGTTAACATGGCATCTCACACAAGCATGGAATATCACACAATCATGGCAAAAGGTGAAGCATAAAGTAAACTATCTATGCTAGTCAATTTAAGTGAGGTATAAACCTAAACATGGCATATCACTAAGTACCCCACGACAATTTAAGCATTTTGTACATTTCTGCTCTAAACCATATTTTATATTTGTTAACAACATCAAAAAATAGCAAAATCATAATCTACATGAAATTCTAGTCAAGTTACATATAAATAACATTTTTATTGGAGCAACGGTTAAAAAGTTATGGACTATGACATTTTAAAGTGGCATGACATGTAAGTAGCAGTGAAACAGCATGTAGACAAGTGCAGACATGGCAAATGAGCACATTTTATTGATCTACACAGAAAATTGATCTACACAGAAAACTAAGCAAGTTTCTTGTATAACGCGTCTCCATCCGAGCTACGATGAAAAAGATATCGCCATCGCAAAAATATAACACAATCTGCCATATTAATATATCCAGAAATTTATTTAATCGTATTCGGGCCAAATTGCTACTACTGGGCCTAAACAGGGGCGAGCACTGCTTAGTTATCCAATGCGCAGGCACTACCTAGTGCTCAGGTTGAACGGGCCAAGCCCAACAACATAAAAGGAAAAAGGGAAAGTTGGGCGCTCACCATGGGCCGAGGCCCAGCTGTGGATGGGTGATGGATAACGCGAGCTCGCCCTGGGCATTGAAGCGGTGTGACTCGAAGGGAGGCACGGATGCGCTGGGCTGGGGCGTCGGGGAGTTGGTCCAGGGACGCTGGCGTGGCCCACCTGGCGGCGATCAAAGGGGCGAGGCTCGCTGGATCGGGGTCCTGTCGATCCCGAGCACAATGGCGACTGTCGTGGGAAAGTCACGTCAGATGTCCGTAGAGTCGGACTTATCGTGGGACCTTTGCTGCGAGGCGGATTCGAGGAGAGAGTAGACATAGGCACAAGACTCGGCGAGTTACCCAGGTTCGTCCCCGACGGTGCGGTAAAGACCTACTCCTGCTTTTTGACTATATGGGGATCGGCTCCTCAATAGGAAGAGTCGATCGTATCGATTACAGTGGTGATGTTTCTCCGTCTTAGTCTCGTGGAGATCTAGGCTCTGGAGAGAGTTTTCTAAACCTGGCTTGATGTAAGTTCTGGCTCTGGCTCCGTGGTCCTCGGCTTATAAAGGTGCCGGTCTCGGGATTCCTAGAGTCCGACTCCTATACGATGTGGAGTTCTATTCTACTTTACAAGTTTTCTATGTGCTATACAAGGTAAGTCGAATTCCTTCTAGGGCTTCAATCTTCACGCTTGGCACGTCAGACTCCTCATCGGGTCTTATTTATGGGCCTTCATATATAAGTCGGCCCGGAGGTTCCTAATCCCGGGTCTATGGGTCTGATCCATCCCCCCGTCATTAGCCCCCGGGATTGTTGTGATGCTTCAGTCTTCACAGCAATCTTCTTTATTTTCTTCATTGCCACCGGCTCTTCATGGATCAGGGGCCGACTTTACGTTTGATGTTGATTAGGAGTCAAAGTCTTCTCTCTTCAATCTTGCTTCGATTCCTTGATCTTCATGAAGTCGTCTCTTCTGGTTGAGTCAGCTAGCGTCTGATGCTTTACTAGAAGTCGACGCCTAATTCTTTCTCGTTTCTTTTTGCTTGAATATTTTTCCTTTGACCTTTGGTCAAAGATCCGGTTTGGTTTTTATGATCACTCTGCCCGAAACGTCGGTTAGAGGCATTGATGTTTGTAGTGGGAATCGAGGAGTCTTTCCATAAATGCCATCTACCATGGGTAGTTATCCCTTGTTTTTATGGCATTAACGGACCCTCTCCATGAATCTATAAATATCCCTTGGATAGCCTAATCTTTCAAACACATCCATCTTCTTCTTCCTCTTCGTGTTTTCTCCATGGAACCCAAGCTAAAAAACTCTTCACCTTTGGCATCCAATGAGCATGATCCCCGTGCAATTACTCGAGGTCGCGGCCGTGGTCGTGGTCGTGGCCATGGTAGAGGTCGTGGCTGTGGAAGAGGTAGAGGAAGAAGTGCTCGTGCTTCCTCTCCTTCTGAATGTCCCCCTTCTTCTCTTGAGAGGAGTGAATTCTTGGTTCATATACGGATGATTCGTTGCTGGATCAAACTTCCTGAGTCTTTTTTCTCCACTTGTGTTCGACTCATCGCCTTCGAGTCTTTGGCTCCGATCTGATGGATGTCCTCATGGTCCTGTTTGGGTGACAGTTAGTTTTTCTAACCAGGGCACCATGTTTTTTGAGAAAGGTTGGAAAACTTTTCTTCACTCTAGGAATATCTCTCGAGGAGACACCATTATCTTCAAATTTGATGGTGAAGACACCTTGTCATCTAGGATCTTTGACTCGGTTGGAGACCGAGCCTGCTGTTGTGTGTAGAGCTCCAGCGATGAAGAGCTCCTTAGTGAAGAAGAAGCTTCAACAGAGGATGAAGCCGACTCCGAAGAAGATGTCTGAAGCTGTGGGTTTTTATTTTTAGTATTAGTTTGCTGAGTTTGTCTTTTGCTTGTAAGGTTGCCTCCTTTGATGTAAGACCCAGTTGGTTTGATGAATGAAATTTATGAACTTTTGTTGAGTCCATGAGTTTATGAGTCGGTTTTTATTCCTAACTTGAAATGTTTTCTTGGAGTGTATGAGAGCCGACCATTTATGATAGTGTATGTATCTGTAGCCCCCAGAGTCGATTCAGCATAGTTTAGTATCTGTTAATCGACTCATAGGACATATCGACTTGTAGCCCCCAAGTGTCGGGTTGTCTTGCCTGCAGAAACCTGGGACTTTAGAATTTCTTGCATGTTCTCTAAAGAATACTTTGAAGTGTTACTCCCCAAGAGTCGGTATATTCAACTCGATGATGTACCGAGTCTTCTTTTGAGAAGAAACCTTGAAGTGTAGTCCCCATGAGTTGGTGTGTGCATCTGTGTGCAATGCCGAGTCACATAGGTCTATCTTTGAATCTGCAAGTTAGATATGACACGATGGGTTTTATTCCCAATTTCCAAATAAGTCGGTGAGGGCCGATTCGACGAATGTCGATATTCATATGTATGGCGAGAACCGTCGCGACCATGGTCGACTTTATATGTGCAGAAGATGCAATGAAAAAGTTGTGTATTCCCCATGAGTCGGTATGAGCCTCTTTTGTGTTATACCGAGTCATAGATACTTTTTTGAACTATAGTCCCCATGAGTCAGTATGAGCATCTTTTTGTGCCATACCGAGTCACACGGGTTATTGCTCAAGATATATCTTTTGGATGAAAAAATGAAAAGAATATGTGATGATGCTAATGTATGTAAAAAGAAAATATAAAGGCTCATATAGAAGTTGACTCTGGATTCATCTTTTCCTCATCTTCTCTTTGTTGAGAAGAATTTTGGATTATCCATGAGTCGGAACTCCTCTGTATGCCATCTCACGTTGATCAGCGTTTTTCCGTTTGCTTTAAAACTTCTTCTTGAGAGCTTTTAGCCGGGTTTCGCGTATTTGGATCGTATGAGCATAAGCTATATAGGCCAAGGCTTGTTGTGACAATTCATGTATATGCCGGGATTTCTTCGGATAAGAGTCGATGAGTGACATCGAGCTCCCCTACTGCCCCTGAATAAGCTTATACACAACTATTTTTACATATATATATATGCCGAGTTTTCGGATAAAGAGTCAATGATTGTCATCGAACTCCCCGATTCCCCTGAATAAGCAATATACATGCTCAGTACCAATAGAGGGGTAGATCAAGCCCCCAGGTCTCTGAGATATAATAATGCAATATATGCAAATGTATGATGCAAAAAATAAATGACATGAGAAAAAGTAAAGTGGAGTTTGGTATGGCAGTAGCTGTTGCGACTGAAGTCGACTTAGCTGTATGTGGAGAGAGCCACCGCGACAGAAGTCGACCTATGTATATTTTGATGGCGAAAGCCGGCACGACCAATGTGGGCTTATATATATATTATGGCGAAAGCCAGTGCGACGTATGTCGACTTAATGAAGCGTACAGTAATGTTCCTGTTTCTACTCAAGTGTAATATGGACGGAGTTGTGCGATGTTCCACGGCCTGGGAGTCTCCTCCATGCTTGTGCGCGTGTCCGCTTTCTCTTGTATATCCACTAGGTAGTAGGGTCCGTTGTACAGGTTCTTGCTGACCACAAACGGTCCTTCCCATGGAGAGGATAACTTGTGCATTCCATCTCTTTTCTGTATGAGTCGGAGCACAAAATCTCCTTCTTGGAAAGTCCGACTTTTGATGCAATGGCTATGGTAGCGTCGTAGATCTTGTTGGTAGATAGCCGACTGAGCTGAAGCCAAATCTCGTTTTTCATCGAGAATATCCAAGGCGTCTTGTCTTGCTTTCTCATTTTCGGCTTCTACATAAGTAGTGACTCGAGGTGAGTCGTGACGTATGTCACTTGGGAGGACGACTTCCGCTCCATAAACTAGGAAGAATGGCGTATAGCTTGTCGACCTGTTGGGAGTCGTCTGGATACTCCATAATACTAAGGGTAACTCCTCCCAGCAACCCGGCGTCCTTTTCAAAGGAACAACGAGTCGGGGTTTGATGCCTCGGAGAAACTCTTGGTTGGCTCTCTCGGCTTGTCCGTTGGACTGTGGATGTGCCACTGATGCAAGGTCAAGTCAGATGTGCTCGTTCTACCAGAATCGCTGCATAACCCCTTATGATAGGTCAGAACCATTATCAGTGATGATGCTGTGGGGGTAGCCGAATCTGTATATGATCTTTTTCAAGAATTTCAGTGCTGCCGCAGCGTCACATTTGCTGACCGGCTCTACTTTGACCCATTTGGTGAATTTATCCATTGCCACTAATATATGAGTATTCTTGTTGGCCGACCTCTTAAAAAGGTCCTACCATATCAAGTCCCCATACTGCAAAGGGCCAGGTAATAGGTATCATAATGAGTTCTTGAGCCGACACGTGAGCTTGTTTTGCATAGCGCTGACATCCATCACATTTCTTGACTATGTCTTCTGCGTCCGCATGAGCTGTGACCTAGTAGAAGCCGTGCCGAAAGGCTTTAGCTACAAGCGAACGAGAGCCGGCGTGGTGTCCGCAATCTCCAGAGTGTATTTCATTGAGGATGGCTCTACCTTCTTCTGGTGAGACACATCTCTGAAAACCATCTGCGGAACTTCACCGATGTAACTCACCATTGATGAGTACAAAGGATTGGCTTCTCCTGACGATTTGTCTGTCCAACATCTCATCTTGAGGAAGGATTCCTCGAGTCTTGTAATCCAAGTAAGGTACGACCCATGAGGGTGTAGCATGAATTGCAGCAACCAAAGCTGGCTCTGGATCCGGCTCTGCTATGTCTTTCTCTGTTGGTGGTTGAACAGACGGCTTTGTTAGGATATCCAGAAATACGTTTGGAGGGACAGGCTTTCGTTGAGAGCCGAGTCGGGAGAGAGCATCTGCTGCTTCGTTTTCCCTACGGTCCACGTGATCCACCTGGTATCCAACAAAAAACCCGGCTTGTCTTTGCACCTCTCGTTGATAAGCTGCCATTATGGGATTTTTGGAATCCCATTTTCCTGACACTTGTTGAGAAACGAGATCAGAGTCGCCATAGCATTGGATCCAACTTATGTTCATTTCACGAGCCAGTCGTAGTCCATGAAGTAAGGCCTCATACTCTTCTGCATTATTGGTGCAGGTGAACTGCAACTGTAGAACATAGCAGAATTTCTCCCCTTTAGGTGAGGTAAGAACCACGCCGGCTCCTGACCCTTGGAGCTGCCGGCTTACATCGAAGTGCATCGTCCAATATTTGGTGACTGGCTTCTCTGGTGATGCTTGGATCTCTGTCCAGTCATTGATGAAGTCGGCTAACGCCTGGGACTTGATGGCCGTTCGTGGCATGTATTTGATGTGATAAGCCCCCAACTCTATGGCCCACTTTGCAATCCTTCCCGTTGCTTCCCGGTTTTGGATGTTATCTGCAAGTGGTGCTGAGCTTTCCACGGTTATGGGGTGCTCCTGGAAGTAGTGTTTAAGTTTCCGACTTGCCATGAATACTCCAAGAACCAATTTCCGCCAGTGAGGATAGCGTTGCTTTGATAAAGTCAGAACCTCACTGACGTAATAAACTGGTCTTTGCAAAGGGTGCTCTTTGTCGGCTTCCATACGCTCAACAACAACAACAGCGCTGACTGCTCGATTGTTGGCTGCGATATAAAGTAACATAGGTTCTTTAGGCTTGGGAGCCGCCAATATTGGAGCCTGGGATAATTGTTTCTTCAGTGACTCTAGGGCCTGATCGGCTTCGTTATCCCATAAAAACGTTTCTGATTTCCTCAGGAGTCGATACAGGGGGATTGCCTTTTCACCAAGTCGGCTTATGAACCGGCTCAGAGCGGCTACACATCCTGTGAGTCGTTGAACTCCCTTTACTGAGTCTGGCTTCTGAAGAGTCATGACATCGTTGATTTTCTCTAGGTTTGCCTCGATACCTCTCTCTGATACTATGTATCCAAGGAGTTTACCTGCAGGTACCCCAAAGGTGCACTTGGCCGGGTTTAGCTTCATCCAGTACTTACGCAGATTTTGGAAAGTTTTTGTCAAGTCACTGATGAGTGAGTCGGCCAATTGGGACTTGATTACTATATCATCCACATAAGCGTGCACGTTGCGCCCAATCTGCTCTTTGAGGCAACTCTGCAATGTTCGCTGATATGTGGCTCCCGCATTCTTAAGGCCAAAGGGCATAGAAGTGTAACAGTAGATCCCGAAGGGGGTGATGAAAGTTGTTTCCTCTTGATCCTCAAGGGCCATCTTGATCTGGTGATAACCAGAGTAGGCATCGAGGAAACATAGGAGCTCACATCCCGCAGTCGAGTCTATGATCTGGTCAATACGAGGAAGCGCGAAGGGATCCTTCGGGCAGGCTTTGTTTAAGTCTGTGTTGTCAATGCACATGCGCCAAGTCCCATTCTTTTTCAAAATGAGGACCGGGTTTGCGAGCCATTCTGGATAGAAGACTTCCATGATGAACTCAGCGGCGAGGAGCCGGGCTATCTCTTCCCCAGTAGCGTTTCTCCTCTCTTTGTTGAAACGGCGAAGGAATTGCTTGACCGGCTTCAACTTTGGATCTATATTTAGGTGGTGCTCAGCGAGTTCCCTCGGGACACCTGGCATATCAGAGGGTTTCCAGGCGAAGATGTCCCGATTCTCATGGACGAACTCGATGAGCACGCTTTCCTTTTTTTCGTATAGCTCCGTCCCAATGATGAACTGCTGGGAGGAGTCACTAGGGACAAAGTCGAGTTACTTTGTATCCTGAGCCGGTTGGAACTTGGGGTTGTTATCGGGAGTCGGTTTCTTCAGGATTGTGGGATCTGCCGGGTCTAACTTTTCTTTGTATGCCGACAAATCTTCTTTGGCGCGTGTCGACTCGGCAAACTTAACGTGTTGTTCGTCACATTCCACTGCCCTGGACCGACTTCCATCGACGGTGATTGGGCCATTAGGACCCGGCATCTTTAGTTTCAGATAGACGTAACATGGCCGAGCCATGAATTTGGCATAAGCCGTTCTGCCCAAAATGGCGTGACATGGGCTCTCGAGTTTTACCACTTCAAAGGGTATGAGCTCGGAGCGGAAATTCTCAGCGTTTCCAAAAGCCTTCTCCAAGTGGATTTTTCCTATCGGGAGTGCCGACTTGCCTGGGACTATGCCGTGGAAAACGGTGTTGGAGGGTTGTAGCCATTTTTGGGTTCAGCCCCATCATGCGAAAGGTCTCGTAGTAGAGGATGTTGATGCCGCTTCCTCCGTCCATGAGAACTTTGTCGAGTGTATATCCTCCAATTTGTGGAGAGACTACTAGAGCCAGGGCCCCTGGGTTCTCTACCACTGGGAGGTGGTCATCTCTTGTCCAAGTGATTGGCTGTTCTGACCAGTTGAGCGATCTAGGCCAAGCCGGCTCTGTAGTCACAGCCATAGCGGCTCTCCGTTGCAGCTTTCTATCTCTCCTGTAATTGCTGGTGGTGAAAACATGATATGTTGCACGGTCATGAAGTTGTTTCGGGTTTTCTTGGAATCCAGCAAGCCCGGACTGATTTTGCTGGGTTCCTCCTCCGGGTCCTTGGTGTTCAGGCATTGTGTCGGCTCCTTGGAAGCCAGGATTCTGGTTGCTGCCGTTCTGGCCGGCTGTAAGGCCCGATATGCAGTACTGTTCCAGATCTAGATGTTTCCATCCAGATCCAGGGACGAAGCACATATCGGTCCCACCGCAACATATGACGGATTCATATGCCCCGGATTTCCAAGATGATATCACAACATTACAGATACAAGGATACAACATCTCATACAATCGGCATACAACTGCCTCAAATACAATACAACAGCGGAAGGTACATGTCTGAGTACAGACTACAATCAAAAGCCTACTGGCAAAGAGAAAAACATCGACCCCCATAACCACACGGGTCCAGGCCCTCCGCCGGGATCTGCCTAACTAGTCGTCGTCGAGTCTCCATGTGAAACGTCGGTCACCATACCTGTTGTCGATCAAGTACCCTGAAAAGAGTTTGGGGGTAGTATCATGAGTACAGAGGTACTCAGCATCCAACTGTAGTGGTCATCTGACCCAGCAAGGACTTCATCACTCGTCATTCTAGGACAACTAGTAGTTTACAGTAAGGAAGGGGTAAGTGGTGAGGTTGCTTCCGCACTAGCATTTATGAAGTGGCTAACGATCTAGAGAGTAAGATAAGAAGCCAAGCATTCAATGAGGAATCGCCTCCAACAAGTCTTGCTATCAACTACTTACGCAATCATAACACCTATCCTATCCTTGTCCTCCTCTTCGCATCCCGACGAAGAAGAAGCAGTCAAGGCACACACACACGTTGATCAAGTTGTATTAAGATTATCTCAGTTGTTGTTGTCTATGAACAAGGAGTAGGTCTCAAGTCGGCCATAACCGTGGACATGGCTTCTCGAAAAGATTTAACCCTGCAGGGGTGTACCAACTTCCCATTACGAGGCGTCTCATGCTCACCCATCTCTCTCAGTTGCTACCCGTTAGAGGCAACCATTTTATGATTTAGTTCCGAGAGATCCGAAACGACAGGTCCCTCTATCTAACAACGCACAAATATGGGTGGCCCCCGGGGAGTCGACGCCCAATCCAAAAGCCGGCCACGCTCTCGGATCGGACTCTTCCGTACGGCTAAGGTCGGGAAATCACACCTGACATCAGGGGACCCCTAGCTCGCCAAGTGTGGACCAACAGAGGAACTATGTCTCCGCTGGCCCGAGTTGTTTGAAAACTACTGGCAGCTGACCAGCACACACACGGGTTTCAAATGGTAAATCAGCTTGGGCCACCTCTAGAAATGTTTGAAGCTAGGTAGGTAAGAAGAGGGGACCCCATAAAATCCCACACGAGATTAGGCACGCTCAGTCTTAAAACCAATACCAGGAACTCGGGTCCAAGGTGACTCGAATGGAACAAAGCGTCGGGGCGGGATAGCCTAGACCTTCCATCCTTCGTCGAATATAGTCAACATTATAATAATCATATCATCAACAATAATATAATAATGTGATATCCCAAAACCAAGGAGTAACAGGGTAACATCGTAGCATCCTAAGCATGCATACTAAGCAGGGGCTGAGCAACGAGCAATAGTAACATAGCAGTACAAGGTTTGCTGGGAAGGGACATGGCTGTATCGGTTTAAAAGACGCTGTAAACATGTGGTAGGATCAAACATCGAACCTAACCTAGACTAGCATGCAAACCGTTGGTTGAAATAGAATGGATCATAAGTAATGTATAGTCCTTGCCTGTTGATAAGTCGGGTTCCGAAGGTGTAGTCGATCGCAGGCTCGCAACGTCTCCGAGAGGTACCCGCGGAAGCACACAAGACGAAAACACTGGAAAGCAATCAACAAGCAAGCATCTATTACTACGAGTCAAACACGATCAAGCATCAACAACAGGGCCGGTCCTATGTTTCGGGGGGCCCTAGGCGAACTCGACGGCATGGGCCCCTATGTACTAAGGTCATATATATGTATTTGTGTGCGTGATACTAATATGATATAATTATCATCATTTGCATAATATTAAGAGTAAATTTTCAATCACAATATCACACATCACCATATTATTATAGAACTACTAAAAAGATAACAAAAATGAAACTAACATAACATGATTACCTCAAACAAGAATCAAGTTCCATCGACTCCATGGACACCAATAATACTTTAGAGCTTCAGAAAAAGTTTCTTCGGGCGTTTCTTGATGCAAAGTCATTAAGAGCACAATCAAGATCAACATTGTCCAAGATATCCTTCTCAATGCAGCACATAGCCAAACCATTCAATCTCTCTTGCAACATAGTTGACCTCAAATAATTTTTCAGTAATTTCAGTTTAGAGAAACTTCTTTCAGCCGAGGCTACAGTCACAGGCACTGTTAAGAGAATTCGGTAGGCAACAGAGACATTTGGATAACAATCTACATCCATAACAAACTGAAGAATCTCAAGCGCTGACATCAAACCATCTGGCAAAGTTACCTGCAACACTTTCAACTCGGAGATAAAATCATCAAGATCAACATCAGATGAGTTATCATCAGAAAAAGTTTTTGCAAAAGTAGTGCAACATTCCCTTAGCTTGGCATCTTCCAAGGACTTCAGATTTTTTGAATTGAATAAGAAACCAAACACCTTTTCAAATTTCTTCAACTGCTCAAAGCGAGTATTCAATGAAAGAATTGCAGTGTCAACGATGAATAGAAAGTAAGTAACTCTGAAGGATTCCATAGCTGACAACTGTACTTCTTCATCTTGATCATTGGTTTCATCATGATGCCTCTTTCTTTTCCTTTGACGTCTTGTAGAAAATTCTGGCTCTATGTCCATATCAGATGCAATGGATTTTGCTATCTCAATACTAGCTTGAAAGCCTTCCTCTCTATACTTCTGAAAATATGATATGACCCCTTGAATGTGTTTTATAGTAGCATCAATGCACACCATCTTTTCCTGCAAATTTTTGCTCACCATATTTACAGAGAACAAAACATCATGCCAGATAACCATGCCAACTAATGTTTCAAAATTCTCAAGTGCACTGACCAAAGATTGAGCATCACTTACAGCTGCTGGGTCATCAGTAGAAGACTCCTCCAATTCCTTCAAAGCTGATCTTACATGGATAGTTTGGTACCTGATAGGTTGCACACTCTTTATTCGACTCTCCCAACGAGTATTGGACAAAGGCTTGAGAGTTAGTTTTGTTCCTTTTGGAAGATTGTCAAGCAGAATCTTCCACCTTTTAGTAGAACGTGAAAACAAGACATATATCCGCTGTATAATACCAAAGAATGTGATAGCTTGTTTGCAAGATTTTGCCATATCACAAAGAGTTAGATTCAAACTATGACAAGCACATGGCATATACAATGCTTTGGGGTTTTCTTTAAGCAAGCGACTCTGAACACCTTGGTATTGTCCCTTCATATTGGAACCATTGTCATAACCTTGACCTCTCACATCAGCAACATTCAAATCAAAAGAACTCAATGTATCCAACAATACCTTCAAAAGACCCAATCCCGACGTGTCCTCAACCTTTAGGAACTCTAGGAAAAACTCCTCCACTCTCGGGATGTTTCTTGACATATTGACACAACGCACAATGAGAGTCATTTGTTCTTCATGGCTCACATCCGGGGTACAATCCAATATAACCGAGAAATACTTGGCATCTTTGATGGTCTTTAATATAACCTTTCTCACAGCATCAGCGAGAACTGAGATCAACTCATTCTGGATTTTGTGGCCAAGATAGTGATGATGAATTTCACTATTTTGAATGCGTCGGATGTGTTCTTGCATCACATGATCAAATTCAGCAATCATTTCAATCGTGCCCAAAAAATTACCATTATTATCTTGATACAACTTCTCATTTGATCCACGAAAAGCCAAAGTATGTTTTGCAAGAAACTTCACAGATGAAACTATTCTTACCAAAACTTGTCTCCAACGCTCCTTCTCCTTTGCAATCTCTCTTTGCATATCATCATCAATAGTCTGATTTTTGCTTAGTCTCAACTTGACTTCATTCCATGTATTCATGTTTGTTAAATGCTCAACACTGTTCTCATGTTCTTTGAGTCGCACACTCAAACGCTTCCAGTCATTCAATCCATCAGATGCTAGCATAGATTTGCTTTGTCTTGATTTGAACAACTTGCAACAAAAACAATATACTTTGTTAGCACCTTTATGGTAAACCAACCACTTCCTGTCAACAAACTCACCATTACTTAACTTTCTGGAATAAAAAGTATATGCAAAGTGTCTACCAAGGGTGTCCTTCTCGAACTCCTGATCTGCTACTCTAATAGGCCCCTTCTCAATTAAAATATCCCTTTTGCGATTGTCAAGATTTTCCCATGTTCTTGGATCAAAAATAAATGAAAGGGAATCTTCATGTTCATCATTAGTGGAAGGCTGCACATTTTCCTCACTTGTACTGTCATCATCAACTTCAAAATTTATTTGTTCCCCTGTACTTGCACCATTATAAACCACAATAGCTAAATTTTCATGATCGGGATTACTTTCTTGCCCTTGTTCTTCACTGGCATGAACATTGCTTGAAGATTTAAAGTAATTTTTCAAAGAACCCTTCTGTTGTTTAACTTTCAGATCGCTTTCTTTCTTTTTCTTCCTTTTTTCAGCACCAGACAAATGCTTCTTAGGCAACATGACTTGCAATTCAAAGAACCCTTCAGTGATTTAAGCCCTAAACATATAGACATAATGATAAAAAATTAGCATGGTTGAATATATACTATAAAAGATTGAATTAGATGGATCATGTGTGAATAGTTTAATGCATACAAAATGATAAATTAAACTACTGAATAGTGATTACAAATTACAATCTTCCAAAATCTGAAATTAGGTTATCTAGGGATAGTCAGGATCACATATTCACATATGATAATAGGATGCAGACATGCAGTGGCTGCTGATGCTTGATGGATCCTGGATGGATCAACAATTCATTCACGTACAGAGGTTCGTACAGGGGGAGGGGCACGCCCAGAATTTTGTACCTGGTCGATCTCGGGCTCTAGGCTCCGGCGCTTGGCGCTAGTTAGACGAGGGGCAGCCGCCGGCCGAGGCAGCGAGCCGGCGAGCAGGGCCTGCCGATGAGACGATCGACGGCGGCAGGCACGTCGGCGGCTCGGCGCTGAACTCGCAGCGAAGAGACGATCTGACGAACAGGGGCACAGGGCTCCGCTGGAACGAAATCGCCAAATCTGCAGGAAGAGGAACCGACGAGGCGTTCGTCCTGGACTCGGTGCGCTAAACTCCTTCTGGCGTTGTTTTTTTTACTGGGCTATACTGTGGGTATACATAATATATAATGGGCCCCCCCTCAGCTTGGGCCCTAGGCCGTCGCCCCTCCGGCCATACACCAGGGCCGGCCCTGATCAACAAGAAGGCAACACGAGACATCGCACCTACCGTCGAGAGCGGTTACTAACAGGTTAAGTGGAGTACTCGTTACACACGACGATACCGCACATTTAGAAAGGTTCAAGTTGTTTAGCTACAGGTGATACCCCAACGGTTATTAACATGGCATCTCAATCAAGCATGGCATAGCACAAAAACATGGAAAGAGGTGAAGCACAAAGTAAACTATCTATGCTAGTCAATTTAAGTGAGGCACAACCTAAACATGGCATACACTAAGGGCCGCACAACAATTAAAGGATTTGGTACTGTTCTGTCCTAAAACCATATTTTAAGTTGGTTAACAACAGCAAACAATAGCATAAACACAAAGTACACGAAAAAATAATCAAGTTACATATAAGGCACACTCCAAACGGAGTTACGGTTAAAAAGATACAAGCAAAACAAGTTACGGGCACAATCTTCCAACATCACGAAGCACACTTTAGAGAAATGCATAAACAAGATAATCAATGCATACATGCTCACAAATGATATGAAACTAAAGTAGACATGACAGTGAAGGCATGGCAAAAAGAATCATGCAAATAGGCATCATAGATCAAAAGATATTAAGCAAACAACATGGCATCAGAACGTTACAGACTGAGAGAAAAACAGAGGTGGCTGTCAAAAACAGCAGCATAGCAACTTTGGAGCTCAATAACTATATGACCAGAAATTATATCATGGCAATGCAATACATATAATGTAATTAGACATGATGCTTAACAATATGCAATTGGAATCACTCAATTTTGATAAACGGTCGCGACACACTCGTCGACCGAAGTGGCAACAAATTAACAGTTTCAGCAACAGCAGCACACTAACAGCAGGGTAGCTACTTTGGAGCAATATTTAATATAGCTAAAGCACCCAAACATGACAAGTTAAAGCATGGAAATAAAGTACACATGATGCTTATCACATAGGAAAAAGAATCAATGCAATAGGCCTCATGGATTAGTCACAATCATCATGCAAACTTGCAATAAAATAATAACAGCAGCACTAAACAGAAATTAGTAGCAGTTTAACGGCTTGATGCCCACTTCAACACAAATTAACAACATCAAGATGGCCTCAAATCAAAAAGCTCACAAAAGATGGATTGAAGTACACACAATTCTAAGAAAATTTCCTTTTGGGCGCAACTTCATCCGAGCTACAGATTACTCGAAATTATCATCGCAAAAAAAATCAGCAGCAATAATTAAAAGACTTAGCGGAAATTTGACTAAGGAAAAAAAACAGAGGAGAAAAAAAAAGAAAAAGGGCCTCTTCTCTCCCCTATCGGGCCGAAGCCCACTTGGCCTGGATTGGGCTGGGTAGCGCTGCGGTTGGAGATGGTCCGCGCTGGGCTGGGGCATCTCCAGCCCGACGAGGAGGGCGAGCGTCCGGCTCGGGATGCCACCGGCGATGGAGGCTGGTTCATGGCGTCGCACGCCGGCAAGCCAGGCGGGCTCCTGCGTGGGATGGGGAGGTGGCACAGACCGGATTTGGACGCCGGTGGGGGGTGGACGGCCGCGGCAAGGCTGGAGGCGGCTGCTGCTTGGACGCGGAGGCCGGCGGGCTCCTGCTCGGGCTCGGGTGAGCTGCACCCATGGTAGTGGCGGCCGACGCGAGACCTGTGGACAGAGGAGAGAGGGAGGTGAGGTCGCGGAGGAGGAGGAGGAGAGGAAAGAGGAGGAGGAGCGCGGGAGGAGGAAGGCCGGCGACGGCCGGAGGCGAGCGCGGCGGCGGCTGCTTCCAAGAGAGAGAGAGAGAGAGGAGAGGTAGGTGGAGGGCTACGGTGCATCTGGGCCGTTGGATCGGCCGATCCGACGGTCCAGATCGCATGGGAGCAAAATTTCGGGATTTGGGGCTGTTTGGGGCAGATCTGAGATAGATGAGGGGGGTGGCTGCAATTTTGTTGCTAGGGAAACCCTAGAAAGGGGTGGGAGTGTGGTGGTCTTTATATAGCCCAGGTGGCTGGCAGTTTGCAAAAACATCCCCGGTTTTTCTCTCGCGCGTGCGGTGCTCACGTTTCTGACCGCCGGGGGTCCGCAGTACCTCCGATTCGGGTCAAACTTCGAACTGCGCGAACAACGCGTCGAGCCGGCGGCGTTCACCACACGCTGGAACCGCTCCGAGAAGACTTTCCGGCGCGCTATAAAAATATCCTGTTTACTTATTAAACGGGGTTTTTCGTTCCGTTGGCTGCGGCTGGTCTCGTGCGGTTTTCGCTACGGTGATCGGGTGAAACCCGGTGTCGCAAAGGTCGAGTGTCAGGGTGGAAAGTGCCGGTCTCCGTCCGATACGAGATGGGAGGGGGAAAAATAATCGCCGATCGATAAATCAGGGATGCAAACACCGCAAACAAATCAGACAATCAAACAATTCACACCGAAAACAAAAATTTTATTTTTTGTGAAAACTGGGCTGTTACACCGGCTCCTGCGCCCGACCCGGGAGGTCCCTGGTTCCCACGTCGTGCAAACTCTTTCATGAAATAGCAATCTTCCTAGGTGTGATTGTCTGGGCGCCCGGGTTTGCTATGGGTCGGGCAAGGACTTTTCATAGCTGCTTCAAAATTGTTTCGGCGAAAGTTTCCTTCCGGCTTGTCGTAGTTGTTGCCCCCCTGCTTCTGTCTTTGGGAGCCGACATTTGTGTTGGCTACCAAGTCAGAAGTAGTCTGATCGATCCGCCGCTTGGTTTGATGATTCTGGTTCTGGGATGTTTTGCCACCATTTTGGTTCTGGCCGGCTTTATCCTGCTGAGGTTCGGTATCCTTGGTTTTGTCAGACTCGGCATATTTGATGACTGCGTTCATGAGTTCTCATATGTCCTTGACCGTTCTCTTAATTCGGCCGAGCTTGTGGACTAGGGGCTCGAACTTGCAGTTCCTTTCCAAGACAATGACGACTGTTTGGGCTGTGATGGTTTCCGAGGAGTGGATAATTTATGCAACCCGTCGTGCCCTGCTCAGGGTCGACTCTCCTTCCTTCTGGACACAATGCTCCAAGTCGACGATTGTGGTAGCTCGCCGGCATGTGCCTTGGAAGTTCTGGATGAATTTTTCCATGAGGTCCGCCCAGGAGGTGACGGAATTCTCTGGGAGATTTTTAAACTATGTGCGAGCCGGCCCTTCCAACATCATCGTGAGGTAACGGGCACAAACTCCTTCACTGGCTTGCAGCATTCCATGGCTAGGTCATAACTTTCGATCAAAACTGCCGGGTCCATGTCAGTTGTATAGTTCGCGGTCTTACGCGGGCCCTTGAAATCCGATGGCAAACGTGTATTTCGGAGAGCCGGCACCAGGCATCGTTTGCCCACATATCTTCTGATGAACTCGGCGTCTTGATCTTGGGGTGGAAGGTTGACCATCTGCTCTACCCGACGTTCATGATGGAAGCTAGATGGTATGTCTTGGATCATTATTGCCCCCGGCGGGTCTATCAGTGGCGGAGCTCTGCACTGGCGATGGCTGCTCGAGCCAGCTGGAGCCGGTGAATCTGCTTGTCGGCTCGTACTTTGATATGGGGTTTCATGTGAATACTGGGCTTGTTGTGTGATTGTGGTCTTGAGCACATCAATCGCTCCTCGAGCGGCCCGATCGACCGGAGTGTCTCCATGTGCAGGCACGCTGGCGAGGTACCGTGTCGCTGCCGCCACATTAGCCATGGGGTTGTTGAAGTGATCTGGGGGCGTATGGAACCGTTCCTGCCGTGGCGAGGGGACATGTTGCCTTGGTGGCGTGTACCCTGGAGGAGTCGACTGATTCATGCCCTGGAATAGCCTCTGGGCCAGTAGGTCAGCAGGGATCCGGCTCGTGGGTCCTGCGAGTCGTGCGTTGGCGAGACTCAATATCTGTGCTTCTATCAATTCCGACTCATATCGCAAGCGCCTGGTTTCTTGGGCGAGTTGTGTTTCTCTTTCCACCATCTGGGCGTTCTGAGAGTTAATTTCCCTTCGTATGGTCATCACCTGGGCCTTGAGTCCGTTGACCTTGGTTCTCCAGGCTTGCCGGTTTTCAGCAGTCATTGGCGCGGCTAAGGCTTCATCCAAGGAGATCAGGGCGTCTAAGAGGACTTCCGCTCCTGTAAGAACTTCTGTCTGTTCCCTATCCGGATTAGGAGCCGTGTGGTGAGTCGTTTCTACATTCCGGTTTTGCGCTGCACCTTGAGCCGGTTGACTTCCCTGCTCTTCGGTGCCTTCCATGAACACTTTCACGCAATATGGGGGCTCATACTGTGGAAAGTCGGGGTTGTATTCAGCTATTCCCGGCCGAGTCTGTTGCTCCCGATTGATCGGATGGAGCCGGTATCTAAGAAGCTTGTTTCACTGGGGTGTGATTCAGCGTCAGATGTTTCTCCCGTGGTGTCAGGGGTCAGAGACTCGACAGAGCGCGCCGACTCCGGCGATCCAGAGATGAACCCGACAAAAGTGTGCCTTGAGCCGGCATGTCGCCGACTCGAGGTTTCCAGGGGAACTTCAGGATCCGGATCTGGCTCAAATCCCTCTATCTTCCCAATGAAGATGTGAATAGATCCGATCGGGACCCGATAACCGGATTCGACGGAATTGGCGTCAGGACCCCAAGTTGAGTCGTCGATGCAGAGTTTTCCGCGTCGGCTCCTGGTGATTCGTCCGGTCACGAATCCTTCCATGCCTTGAAGAGCTCCCTTTAGAATCTCAACACCTGCGAGCGCAGGCCCCACGATGGGCGCCAACTGTCGTGGGAAAGTCACGGAAGATTTCTGTAGAGTCGTACTTATCGTGGGACCTTTGCTGCGAGGCGGATTCGAGGAGAGAGTCGACATAGGCACAAGACTCGGCGAGTTACCCAGGTTCGGCCCCGACGGTGCGGTAAAGACCTACTCCTTCTTTTTGACTATAGGGGGATCGCCTCCTCAATAGGAAGAGTCGATCGTATCGATTACAGTGGTGATGTTTCGCCGGCTTAGTCTCGTGGAGATCTAGGCTCTGGAGCGAGTTGTCTAAACCTGGCTTGATGTAAGTTCTGGCTCTGGCTCCGTGGTCCTCGGCTTATAAAGGTGCCGGGTCCCGGGATTCCTAGAGTCCGACTCCTATGCGATGTGGAGTTCTATTCTACTTTACAAGTTTTCTACGTGCTATACAAGGTAAGTCGAATTCCTTCTAGGGCTTCAATCTTCGCGCTTACCATGTCAGACTCCTCATCGGATCTTCTTTATGGGCCTTCATATATAAGTCGGCACGGAGGTTCCTAATGCCGGGTCTATGGGCCTGATCCATCCCCCCGACAGCGACGACGGCCATGGGGCAGCTCTCTGGCGAGATCCCGATGAGGAGGAAGCCGAGGCTGTGCTAGGGCATGCGAGGACGGGGCACATCGTCCGGGATCTTGTCGCCGATGAGGTCAAGGGGGCGGCACAGCGAGGCTCCGAGCTCGAGACGGCCATCCATGGCGGCGGTTCCATGGCGCGGCTCAAACAACCATAGAAAGAGAGGTCAGAAAGAGAGAAGAAAGAGGACAGGGGAAGGGGAAAGAGGAGGAGGTTGGCGACCTTGGCGTAGACGGCAGCATGTCTGCCGGCGGCGCGAAGGCTGGAGCTGGGGCGAGGGCGCGCGGGGTCGGGAGCGGAGCGCTCGGGAGCGGGTGGGGTGGCCTTCATGGTTGTTTCCGATTTCTAGTGACATGGCACGGCGTGGGGCGTCCGATCCGGATCCAACGGTGCAGATCGGCGCCACCAGATCTGGGGGAGTGGTTGGTGGGGGTTGGCTGCGAGGTGGCGGTGGGGCACAGGTGGGGCACGGAACGAGAGGGAGTAGGGGCTAGGTTGTCAGAACCCTAATTTAGGTTTGTGCTTTGCTACGCTTGCATTTTTGCATCATGAAAAATTTTGCAAAAGAAAAAGAAATGGGGAAGCAAAAAGCCTCAAAATAATTTTAATAAAAGGCCAGACAAAAATCTTTTTTCAAAAATTATTTGAACTTTTTGAAAAGTCTCATAAATGGGCATGATCACATTTCAAGTGAAGTGGGTCCCACTTCATGCTCTCTGATTTTTCTAAAATTCCAAAATGCCTTTGGAAATTAAATATTTAATGTATTTGCAATTGAAATTATTTAAATATAATTTCAATAATTCTAAAACTTTGTGGGTGGAGTTATATATGTCTCTTAAGCACACATAAAAGTTTTTAGGATTTTATAAAATGTTTTGGTTCCAAAATCAAAACAAAACAAAAATACAGAAAACAAATAAAAGAGAATCAGAGAGAGAGAAGGAACCTACCTACGTAGCCCACCTACCTTCCCAGCCCACCCAGCCTGGCCGGCCCAGCCCACCAGGGACAAGGGCGTCTTCTTCCCCTGTCCAGGCAGGCGCGCAGCTGCGTGGCGAGCATGCGCGAGTTCAGGCCGTCCTTGAGTGGACTCCACCTGAATCGGTTAAGCAAGTTAGGAGTTTTCTTGGCTTAGAAAGCTATTGTCGCCGCTTCGTTGAGAACTTCTCCAAAGTTGAAAAGCCTCTAACTGAACTCCTCAAGAAAGATAAGAAATTCCAATGGACTCCCAAGTGCGAGGAAAGCTTTCAAGAGCTAAAAAGAAGATTGACTTCTGCCCCCGTACTTGCGCCTCCAGACACCAAAAAGGATTTCGAGATCTATTGTGATGTTTCACGGCAAGGGTTAGGATGCATACTTATGCAAGATAGACATGTGGTAGCTTATGCTTCACGCCAGTTGCGGCCACATGAGGAGAACTATCCTACCCATGATCTTGAACTCGCTGCCGTATTTCATGCCCTGAAGACTTGGCGACATTACCTCCTTGGTAATCTTTGTGAGATCTATTCCGACCACCAAAGCCTCAAATACATATTCACCCAGCCAGATCTTAATATCAGGAAAAGACGTTGGATTGAGTTGATAAAAGATTATGACTTACGAATTTCTTATACCCCAGGCAAAGCCAATGCCATGGCTGATGCACTAAGTCGTAAGTCGTATTGTAACAACCTCATGTTACAACAATATCAACCACTTCTCTATGAGGAACTACGAAAGCTTAATCTTGAGATTGTTCCTTATGGATTCCTTTCCACATTGATAGTGAAACCAACTCTTGAGGATCGAATCAAAGTTGCACAAAAACGTGCTCGAGGTATCCGATACATCAAAGAAAACATTGCTAGTGGTAAGGCTAAATGTTTTACCCTAGACAATGAAGGCATTGTATACTTCGACAACATGATAGTAGTACCGAAGAATAAGAACCTTAGACAGCTGATCCTTAAAGAAGACCATGAATCTCCCCTCTCGATTCATCCCGGTAGTACTAAAATGTATCAAGATCTACGCCAGAAATTTCTCAGTTCATTGCTAAATGTGATGTTTGTCGTCGCGTTAAGGCAGAACATCAAAGACCTGCTGGTACTCTTAGACCTTTTCCTATCCCCGAGTGGAAATGGGATAAGGTCAGTATGGACTTCATGACTGGCTTTCCAAAAACCCAGAAAGGAAATGATGCCATCTTCGTTTTCATTGACAGACTTTCAAAAGTTGCTCACTTCCTTCCTGTTCGCGAGTCTATAACTGCTAGCTAGTTAGCGGACTTGTATATCTCTAGAATTGTTTCTCTTCATGGTGTTCCTTTGGAAATCAACTCTGATAGTGGTAGTCTTTTCACTTCTCGATTTTGGGAAAGTTTTCAGAATGCTATGGGAACCCACCTCTCCTTTAGCACCGCTTATCACCCGCAGTCCAGTGGTCAAGTAGAAAGGGTCAATCAAATTCTCGAAGACATGCTCAGAGCTTGTGTTATCTCTTTCGGAAAGAAATGGGGGAATTCTCTTCCTTTTGCCGAATTTGCGTATAACAATAGCTTCCAATCTAGTTTGGGCATGGCTCCTTTTGAATTTCTCTATGGACGGAAATGTCGAACACCCCTAAACTGGTCAGAATCCAGTGAAAGACAATTCTTTGGACCGGATATGATTTAGGATGCAGAAGAGCAGGTTCGCATTGTTCGTGAGAAATTGAAAACCTCCCAGTCTCGTCAGAAAAGCTATTATGATCGTCATCATAGGTAAGAAAGCTATAATCTGGATGAGAAGGTTTACCTTCGGGTTACTCCTCTGAAGGGTACCCATCGATTCGGTATCAAAGGCAAGTTGGCCCCACGTTACATTGGTCCATTTCACATTCTCGCTAAACATGGAGAAGTTTCCTACCAATTGGATCTACCCCCTCACCTCTCCCAGGTTCATGATGTCTTCCACGTCTCTCAACTCAGGTGTTGCTTCAAGGACCCCATCCACGAAGTAGACCACGAAACGCTTGATCTCCAAGATAACCTTTCATATCGAGAGTACCCTATTCGTATTCTTGATGGAGCCGAGCGTAGCACTAGACGTCAGAAGATCAGATTCTTCAAAGTGTAGTGGTCACATCATTCAGAGAAAGAAGCCACATGGGAACGAGAGGATCGTCTACGAGCTGAGTACCCCATCCTCTTCCCGACGACTTCTGAAATCTCGGGACGAGATTCTTTTGAGTGGGGGCGAGTTTTCAGAACCCTAATTTAGGTTTGTGCTTTGCTAAGCTTGCATTTTTTCATCATGAAAATTTTTGCAAAAGAAAAATAAATGGGGAAGCAAAAACCCTCAAAATAATTTTAATAAAAGGCCAAGACAAAAATCTTTTTCCAAAAATGATTTGAACTTTTTAAAAAGTCTCATAAATGGGCATGATCACATTTCAAGTGAAGTGGGTCCCACTTCATGCTCTCTGATTTTTCTAAAAGTCCAAAATGCCTTTGGAAATTAAATATTTAACGGATTTGCAATTGAAATTAGTTAAATATAATTTCAATATTTCTAAAACTTTGTGGGTGGAATTATATATGTCTCTTAAGCCCACATAAAAGTTTTTAGGATTTTATAAAATGTTTTGGTTCCAAAATAAAAAAACAAAAATACAGAAAACAAATAAAAGAGAATCAGAGAGAGAGAAGGAACCTACCTGGGTAGCCCACCTACCTTCCCAGCCCACCCAGCCTGGCCGGCCCAGCCCACCAGGGACAGGGGCGTCTTCTTCCCCTGTCCAGGCAGGCGCGCAGCTGCGTGGCGAGCATGCGCTCGACGCCGGCCACGCAGCAGCTTGGCCTCGACATCATCTGGGCGCCTAGAAGCCCCCTTGGAAGCCCCGTTCCTTTCCCCCCCTCACCCTGGAGCTCATCTCTCTCTCCCTCGACGAAAACTCGCGCACCCGAGCCCTAGCCGGCGTGTCCGCCGTGTTCCGACGCGGCCACCGACCGAGATAGCCCGAGCCGACATGTCCAACGTCTTCCCCGACCTCGGCTTCATCGACTTGCGCTGTTGATTCGAGCCCAGCACCCACGTAGGCGACGCCACCTTCCTCGATTCGCCGTCGGTCACCCGCAACTCCGGCGAGCGATTCCACTCCGGCCAGACCCTCCCCGGCCCCTCCATGCCCCTCATCGCGCTCCGGTGAGCCTCACCTTCATTTCCCCCCTCCCAGCGCTCCTCCCCGCGCTCTCCATCGCCATCTCGTCGTGGACAGAGGTCCGGCCACCGCGGGCTTCGACGCCGCCGTGGCCAAAAGCCTCCTCGTGGTTCCCCGCTTGCTCCAGGAGATGTGCAAGACCACGGGGCACATGCCCGTGCCGTCCGTGGCGCTCCCCGTGGCTTGCAGGGCCCTCCCCGGGGCACATGCCCGTGCCCTCCGTGCCCCTCATCGCGCTCCGGTGAGCCTCACCTTCATTTTCCCCCTCCCAGCACTCCTCCCCGCGCTCTCCATCGCCATCTCGCCGTGGACAGAGGTCCGGCCTCCACGGGCTTCGACGCCGCCGTGGCCACAAGCCTCCTCGTGGTTCCCAGCTTGCTCCAGGAGATGCGCAAGACCACGGGGCACATGCCCGTGCCCTCCGTGGCCCTCCCCGTGGCCTGCAGCCCAAGTCCGTCGAGTCGCCGCCATCTACAGGACCACCGGCGTCATGCCACCGTCCATTAGGGCCTGTTTAACCTGCTAACCCCCCCTTTAGCCTATGACAGGTGGGCCCAGGGGGCCCTTAATTAACCTGTGGGTTAATTAAATAGAGGGATTAACCCCTGGGTCACTGACCAGTGGGGCCCAATGTCAGGGCTGGCCACACGTCATGCTTACGCCAACATGATGCAGTATTTGCTAAATCATTTAATTTAATCCATAAAAGACAGAAAATAGTTCAAATTTTGAAATTGAATAACTTTTAAACCGTAACTCAGATTGAAATGTTTTTCATATGAAAATTGATCAGAATAAAATTCTCTAGCAAAATATGCAACTTTCAACCATGTTTTAAATGTGTACAATGATGGATCAGTAGCATTTTGCTATTTGGTACATTTGGTTTAAATCAAATAAATTGCTTATGCCATTCCAACTTTAACCATTGCAATGCAATGCATTTCACATGGACATAAGAAGCACAACAAACCCATGATCCCCATCATATCATGCCATATTTATTGAGCATTGTAATTTATTGAATGTGCTTTACTTCCAGTGCTTTGGTGTTTGCATCTTCTCGGTAGAGTTGATCTCGGAGACGAGTTCAACCTCACGTCAGAAGACTAGTACATCGTGATCGTCAGCAAGGCAAGCACCCCCTCTTTGATCATGTCGATAAAATCCCAGTTCCCTCTCATTCTCTCTTATGAATGTATAGGATGTCACCATGAAACGTTCTACCGCTAGTTGAACCTATTCCTTTGCATGACCTATCATTTTGTCACAGTAGTAAGCAAACCACAATCCTAGCAGATCTAGGAGTTGTTTGATATCATGTGGCCCCTGCAACTGTTACAGCTTATTGCATTCTTAGAGGTTACAATGAGGCTACTTTGTTCTGAGTCGGGATGGTAGTGATCATGTGAATGATGGTGGTAATGTGATAGTGAATTGACCTAAACAAGGTGAAAGATGAGAGGATGTGTAGGAGTACACAGTGGGTTGTCTCGTTGAACACTGCCTTAAGCCCGAGTTCTTGTGTTGTTATCCAAGACTAAGAGTACGACCACACATTGGGCTCACTGACCCCTCTCGGCCTAGTACCTCACCCCGGACCAATTCCAAGAGTCGCAAGTAGTTCGAGCTTTAAACGATCTCAAGCAGGTACATCAAGGTAAGTGGTGGACGTAGGTTGTGGGCTCGTTGAATCAAGTGATCATGATCGAGTTGAGCTTGATGGCAGTCACACAACGTTTGAGTCCGCATCGTAAAAATCGGTCGGATTCCGATCGTGGTCCCAACTCAAATAGGAGACTCCCTAGGACTAGAGATGGTGCTAAGAGATAAGTGTCGTGGCAACATCCTCGCCGGTACTCACTTGAAGGGTCCACCTCCGAGGCGGTAACTGATGCGTGCGTGTGTGTAGCAGTACACCCCTGCAGGGTTAATGAACTATTCGAATAGCCATGTCCGCGGTTATGGACTACTTGGAGACCTTTACTTGATCATAGACAACTTCAATGGTTACTCTAAAATTGCCAAGATAAGTGTGAGTGCTATGGTTTGCTTTCTCGTGGGGAAGTCGAGGAAGTATCCATTGTGGTGTATTGGTTGGAGACTTGATACTTGGACTCGTGTACGCTCCTTACCTCTTTCTGGTATTCGTAGTACAGGCTTAGCCAAGTCAAAGCTGACACTTCTACAATGAAACCCCACCTCCCTTTGCCTTGACACATGTGCATGAGTAGTATAGTTCCTATGTAAGTCTTGACGAGTACGTCTTTGTACTCATGTTTTCTTATTCTATGTTTTAGAGACGAGACCACTGACCCTGATGGTGGCCTCTACCTCAAGCTCGACGTTGACCAAGTCGTATAGTTCCAGACAACAGCCTGTGCCCTCTGGAGGGTCGTTGTATTTTTCTTTCAGGCTTCTTAAGCCATTTGTTAAACTTGACTTTACTAAGACATAATTTGCTTCCGTTGATGTTTGATGTAATGTTGGATCACAGCCATGTGATCTCTGCTTGTAATACAACTGCTATGTCTACTCTGTTTAGCAGAAGTTATAAAGACTATGAGTTTGTAGAGTTCATGTTGTGATTACCTTCTGTTTACACTGGACATGTATGCTGCGTGTATGATTATAACGTGCATGTCTTAGTGTGGGGTTTGATAGCTTAGTTGTGTTCTTGCCGGCGGTCTTTTATACACCAAGTGGCCCTTAGATGTTCGCAGCTTGGGGCATCACGATGCGATTTCTCGTGACTCTGTCACGTGGCACACTTTGTTGTATGATTGAGCCCGCCCGAGACCCCGACTAAGTGATCGGGCTAGAGTCTGTTTATGTAAGTGTTATAATTCAATCAATAATATGGTTGAGGCAACTTGTCTATGAGTATGGGATTTCACCACCCATAATCATTTAGACTTGTGAGCGGGCGATGAGGACCCATCTCATTTGATCATCCGGCCTGGATGGGATGCCCCTCACGTACGATGCTTTCCGAGGAGAGTGTTCTGTGCTTGGCATTGTCTGCTTAGACAAGTGGGTACGACTCTCGGCTCTCCATATGATTGAGTTGTGACTGGAATTACATATGCAAACCCCGGGTCCCGACATAGGGTTTGTCCATTTTGGGGTTTGGGGATGCTCTAAATAGGCAAGGGTCTCTTAGGGATTGTTTTCGACCTGATTAGATTGAGTTTTGGGACAGATTTTTGGGTGGGCTTGGTTTAGAGATAAGAGGGAAATCCGGGAGGTAGGCTCATAGTCTGCACGACATTTTCTTAATGCGCCCCTGGACTTAGACCAACTACTATGCCTGGCACCTCCAGTCGTTTACCTGGCCGACAAAGTTGGAATCGCACTAAATTCGAAACATCGCCCGATAAAATAACCCATTTAAATATAAATGGGGGGTTTCGCGCCGATGGTGATGGATGGTCCTGTGCCGGGAGTGTGACGCCCCCAAAATCAATCCGTGTACAGTAATCATACACGCAGGATACACGGCTGAGATTAGGGTGCCATGGTGAGAATATCACAACACCACACTAAACACAAAAGGATAAACCAATATGTTACAATACCGGGGATCACGAGGATCCGAATACATAAGTCATACAAGCCATAATATTTGAGTACAGACATAGTTAGTCAAGTTTTGCCTTAAGAAGGCTAGCACAAATGACATCAGAGAGACAGATCGAAAAGGCGAGGCCTCCTGCCTAGGATCCCCCAAACTACTCCTGGTCGACGGGGAACTCGACGTCATAGTAGTCGCCTCCGAGGGTACTCCTGCTCCTGGGCTCCAACGTCGACTGCAACGGCCGATTAGGAAAAACGAAAAGGGGGAAATAAAGCAAAGGTGAGTATCTAGCATACCCGCGAGTCTTACGTCCGCTACTAAGCAATTATGCATTGTATCAAATGGAAAGGGGAGGCTATATATAGTGGGCTACAAGATAGAAATCAGAATAAGGGTAATAAGCTAGGCCTAACGAAGACTAGCATCTTCCGACGAGTCTTGCAGCATGAGGAGAGAATAGCCAACAGTTCATATAAAGCATAAAGTAACAATGCAGCAGAAGTTGCTGCAACATTGTATAATAGTAAGTTGTAATAATTAGCAATGCCTCCGAGGTCCCTTCCTCAACATCCCAACGAGGAAGAAAACACGGAACCATACCGTATAGTAATAATAGTTTGTAGTGGTAAGATCCAGCTTCAGTATAAAGCGTCCTGTTACCGTGGACACGACTATTCGAATAGATATAATCTTCCCTGCAGGGGTGCACTTCTGTTACACTACAACGCACGGATCTCCAGGGTTGCAGGCACCTTGTTAGGGAACGCTCCACCGAGGCTATCTGACACTCCACAACCCATCTTTCAAACTCAATAGAGAGGCCATCCGCCGGTCTAAATCCTAAGTACGCAGGGCCTTGGACCCCAACCCCGACGTACTCCTACACGGTGTGTGGCTGGCCGGTGAAGCAAAATCAAAGCTAATACAAATCACACTGCCGCGGAAAATAAGACAACACCACTTCCCCGGCGCAGGCCGCGTTACTGTTGACGTCTGAAGAGTCCTCGGACGAGACCATGAAGCAGAGGAGCCCATAACTCATTATCCCACGTGTAGGCAGCGCGTACAAGCCAAAAGGCTACTCAAGTCATCCGCCGAACCATTTAGTATTTTATTATTATCTCGCAGACAACCGTTATCACTGTCTGACTAACAACACAACGGACAACGAACAGCAGCCATGACCACCTGTACATCGGTGCCTGCTCTGTCGTCCCGTCAAAGCGCGCGGTTACCAACAAGGTGAACCGTCTCCTTACCTTGTCTCGCGTGTGCCCCTGGAGGAGCTCGACTTTCGTGGTTTGGTAACTCTCGCGGCCTACGATCAGGGGCCAAGCACACCGGTACACTAGTCGTACCCTCCCTGTCATCCCGTCGCAATACCACTCACGGGCACCGTTGGGTCACCCGACTTCTTACCTTAAGGACAACCGTTGCTCAGGTACCTAGAGCGGCTATACTGAGTCAACAACGAGTGGAGTACGAGGATTACTCCTCGATAGCTCACACTTGATGTGGTTCTCTGCCGAGGTAGGGGCCTGAGGCGGTGTCTGCATTGTACCGTACCTGTGCAGTTGTAATAAGTTGTATCCGCTTCACTCCCCTGAGTGATCAACGCCCGCTATCTAATCCTAGCTAACAATGCGCAGGGCTCACTGCTGAATATAATATATATATATATATTTATTTATTTAGGCAGCATAGGGTAAAGGAAGGTACATCAAGGGCGACAAAAACAGGCTATGCAATTGAATAGGATTGTAACATAGCAGCAGCAGTAAGGCCTAGTGCAAGAAAAGTACGGAAAGGTAAGCGATATCTGGGGAAGAGAATGGCTTTGCTTGCCTGGAAGCTCGGCAGTAGTGGTAGGGTCGTCGACGTAGTAGTCGTACCCAGCAGCGGTGTAGTCGACAGCGGCGGGGTCTATCGGAGATAAGGGGGGACAGTAAATACACAACAATCATAAACAAACATATGCATGGCATGACGTAAGCAAAGGTAACGGTGTTCTAACGCAGTGTAAAGTATTGTGCTCGGAGCGGGAATTCATCCGGGGCTGAACTGCCAGCTCTGGGTGATTATCGGACAGGGAGTCCGGAGGGGAAAGGTACCATGCCGGAGGTGTCGTGGACAGCCGACAAACATGTGAAGGGTGTATCCGTGTTAGTTGATCCATTCTGAACAACTTTCGTGTTGAGAATAAATTCGGTATCGGGCAATCATCGGACAGACGGCCCGGAGGGGGGTGTCGATGTTCGTTGTGTTAGAGGGGGGTGGTAGACATCCGGATAGAGTATTCGTATTCGTTGTATTTTTCTGATAAATTTTCATGTGTAAAGTTTTTGAATCTGACTTACGTTTTAAAAGATATTAATTTCTAAAGTTTAAATCAATTTAAATCATTTGTGGAATTTCTTTTATTATTTAATATCCAACATTATCCACAAGGGGTTCACCAGGTCAAACCTGACCAGTGGGTCCCACTGGTCAGCCTCACATTTAATATAAATCAATTTTATTTAACAAAATAGTAGGGTGGCCCACATGTCATACTCAAATTAATAATCTAATTTCATTTTAATTAAACTAACGGTAGGGCCTACATGTCATAGGCACAGGTTTAATTAATTAACTAATTTAATCTAAACAGTTAATTAAGGGGACTGGCCCCACATGTAATAGAGTAGGGGGTTATTTTTTTAGAAGATTAACTAGGGCGTGGGGCCCATTGACCAGTGAGGGTGGGGGTTAACTAACAGGGGATTAACCCACTGTTAGACCGACCCGTCCGCTTGCACGTCGGCGGCGGCCGAGGCACAGCGGTGCCAGGGGTCGGTGCCCTGAGTGGCCCTTGCGGCGCGGCCATGCGCAACTCGCGGCCAGGCTAACGTACGCGGGCGTGGCTCGTGCCAGGCGGAGCGTGGCGAGCACCCGCATAGCCATGGCGCGCTGAGGTGGTCGGAGCGCGGCGCAATGGCGGCCTACGGCGGCGAAACGGAGTAAGGAAGAGGGGGAATGGGCGTGGAGCTCACATTGGAGCGCGATGGAGGGGTCAAGCTGGCCGGGGGAGCTCTGGCACGGCCGGAATTTGGTTGCCACTACGGCGGCCCGAGGTAGAAGACGGCGGCGATTCGGTGTGGGAGAGGCGTACCGGCTGGATTCCTGCGGCGAGGCGGCGTGGACGTCGACGACGGTGCTCCTGGACACGACGACGGTGCCTGGGGGCGCAGTGGCCTTGGTGACGTCGACCGGTGGCGACGAAGCCGCTCGGGCCCGAGCGAGATGAACAGAGGGGCGAGGAGGGATCTGGGGGAGGGGAACTGGTGGCGGGCTAGGGTTAGGGTTCGGGGTTGGGGCGCCCTTATCCTCACCGGAGGGGACCTGGATGGCCTCCAGGGCACCGGCCATGGCGTGCAGCCGGGGGATGCCCTCCACGGCACCCCTTGCGTACTGTAGGTAGGGGATGGGGGGGGGGGGTTAAGTCGATCTGGGCTTTGGGTGGGCCGGTTGGCCCAGGGGGCAGCAGAGGGGTGGCCTTCGCCCATGGGGTAGATTAGGTTCTTTTCATTTTCGCTTCTTTTCTCTTTTTCCTTTAATTATTTTTGTACTTGTTTTAGCTATTGTACAATTTTGTAAAAGTTGTAATAGGTTCCTAAATGTAAGTTGAACTATAAGACAGAGCCACAAAAGTTTTTGCAGCAAAAGAAATTCATTTGAAATTTCTTTTAATTATACTTTTGATGAAAAGGGGTTTTGGCCACTAATTATAATTGTTTGGTTTATTTTAGAGCTCAATAAATTCCCAAACTATAGAGACAAGATCAAATGATTATTATACATTTTACAAAATTGGTTTCACCATTTTTAGATATAGTTTAATTTGACACAAGGTTGTTAATATTCAACCAAAAGACATTTGAGCTTATTTTTTGATTTCCATTCAAAGGGGTTGGATTTGTTTTGATCAAAGATGAGCAAAGGCCCATGGTCACATTGCTTTAATAACATCACAAGGGCATTTGAATTTTGAATTAACCCAAGTTGATCAAAGCAGAAAATTTGGAACAGTAATGATCAACAGTAAATGGAATTACTGTTCACTGACAGTGAGAGTGTTACAAATCTCCCCCACTACAAGAATTCGCGTCCCGAGAATTTAAGTGGTAAATGGGAAAATATCAGGGTATTCATCACGAAGACGATCTTCGCGTTCCCAGGTGGCTTCGTCTTTAGAATTATTTGACCACTGAACTTTGAGGAACTTGGTTATCTTGTTGCGGGTTCGACATTCAGACTGATCATGAATGCGGCTCGGATGTTCTTGATAAGTCAAGTCCTGTTGCAGCTCAATCATATCATGTTCCACTTCTCGAATAGGGTCCTTGAAGCAGCGTCGGAGTTGCGACACGTGGAAGACATTGTGGACTTGAGAGAGGTTCGGCGGCAATTCCAATCGGTATGTGATGGCTTCTCGCCCCCTTCGTTGGTTACCCCAAGTGGAGGGTTGAGATGTAGTGCAGCAGCAGTTTTCCCTCGGTGAAGATACCAAGGTTTGTCTCCAGCAGGACTCCAGAGATGATAAGTAGGTGTCAGCGGCGCAACTGACGCGGACCTGCACATAGACACAGATAACTTTGTTCCCAACAAAGTTCAGAGAGGTTGTCAATCTCTCCGGTCTTGTTGTTTACAAAGGATAAAACGCAAGGGATAATAATAGCAACTTGAAAGTAAATGCAGAAAAGTAAATATAGCGTGGAATCAGTGATAAGGATATGGACCGGGATACGTGATGTTCGTTAGTGATGTCTCTCTCCAAAAAGACGATAAAATTGCTATGCGAGGTAAACAAATTACAGAAAGGTAATTGACAGGATTATGAACGCACCGCAATGCTAACTATGCTACAAAAGAAAGGAAGAGGTTCAAAAGCACAGGCAGTACGCCAAGGTAAGTAGACCGAAATCCATCTGCATCTACTACTAATCATCCACCCTGAGATATCTATCTAGAACATCTCGCTGGTATTAAGTTGCGAGCCCCACCCAAAGTGTGAACCCAAAGCAACAGACAACTGCATTAAAAAGAACTCTGCGTAAAGTAAACAATCCTTGTAACCGCGGTTACAAGCACCGTTGTTTTCCCCCTTGTGGCAACAGCACATCCCCTAGACTCATGTTTCTGTCACTCAAGCGTGTCATCGGGGGGGCATGAACCCAAAATCTAGCACAACGCTCCCTCTTGGAGTCACTACCTACTACTTGGACAAAGCAATAAACATCAACGGAGAACATGCAAGAATTACTTAGGAACAAAAATATAAGAGATAAAAACCAAATATATTACTCTATCACAATCTGAACATAATCTCATAATCCATCAGATCCTATCAAACTCAACATAGCAATAGCAGAAATATTACAAAGGTGCCTCGATCATGTTGGGCAGCTCACGAGATCTAAACAATGAAGATCAAAGAGGGGAGGAGAAAATCACATAGCTACTGATCACGGACCCATGGTCCAAGGAAAACTACTCACAAGACATCCGGGGAGCATCCATGGTGGAGAGGAGACTCCCGGAGGTCAATCCTCCCTCCGGCAGGGTGCCGGGAAGAGGTCTTCTGGTGCTCCCGATCTTCGGAAGCGCGGCGGCGGTGGAACAGAGGCGAGTTCGCGGAATAGGGTTCTGCTTCTGGAGTTTTCCCGTGACGGGGGATAAATAGGCGAAAGGGGGCAGCCAGAGGTGTGCCAGGGTCCCCAGGCGCCCCCCTGGCGCGGCCAGGGGTGGGGCCGCGCCGGGTGACCGCCTGGGCCCCCCTGACTCCCCTCTGGCCCCTCCCGGGCTCTTCTCGAAGCTTCCGTCACGCTGATTTTTTATCTAAATTTTCCCGAATTTTTCTAGCACTTTTTATATGGGGGAAAACTGAAATAGAAAAACAGCAGAAAACAGGAACTAGCACTGGGGTGCACTGAGTTAATAGGTTAGTCCAAATATGATCAAAAGTGTATGAAAGTGTATCTAGATCATAGCAATATCACACAAAACATGCATGGAGCAAGCAGAAATTATAGATACGTTTTGGATGTATCAACATCCCCAAGCTTAATTCCTGCTCGTCCTCGAGTAGGTAAATGATAACAACATAATTTCTGTGGTGACATGCTAGCAACCATATAAGAACTTTGAAAAGTAAAGCAATCAAGGTTAGAGATTCAATTCAAGTCATAACAGGAAAGAGTCTATATTAGCATTGAAATAAGTAACAATAGAACATTAGGTGCAAGAGCTCTCGCTGTCCGTGACTTGAATGTCTCCAAATGGTCTTTGCGTGCAAGAAGGGGGATAGGGAATATGAGAAAAAAAGTATTTTTGTGTTGAGAACTCAATCTACTAAATTTTCACACTTGGTCTTCTTTGGAATCTTATCTTGACTCGTCACCAGACCACTAGCCAGGTACAAGTCAACTTGATCCACTCCTTTTCGATATTTCGAGCACTCATGCAATGGATGAGCGTAAGCACGAGAGTTGACACTTAGGATGGCAAAGAGAGAAATATGGTGGAGGAGGAAGACAAAAAGGATGAGAAAGGCTCACATCAATGAGGACAATCATAGGAAAGAGATGCCAAATGATAGATATGATGTGAGGAGTAGGGATTGCCATGCAACGGATGCACATACGAGCTAAGAAGCTCTCCAATGGAACTAGTGGGGGTGCATCTAACTTGCTCGCTCATGAAGACCTAGAGCTCTTTTGAGGAGGCTCATCCTTGGAATATGCAAGCCAAGTTCTATAGTGTGAAGGTCCCCACATAGCTATATGCATAATGATCATCTCTATGGAGTACAAGGATATAAAGGGAGTACTAGTGTGGATCTCTCAAAAGGATAGCAGTGTTGCCCCTTTCTCTCTTTTTATTTATTTTTTCTCCTTTTCTATTTTTTTTCTATTTTTTGGTGGCCTCAATGGCTCTTTCTATTTAACTCTCATTTTTCCTCTTTGGGATCTTTTAATGTGTCCACTTTGGGATCTTTTCCTCACTTAAGGGCAACACTCTATTTTACAAGAAGGTAAAGGAGATCTTTCACACTTTACAAGGTACTCAAAATCATAAAGAAGATGTAACTATCATGATGTATGCAATGTATGTCGCTGCCAGTGTATCAGGAACATGTATGACATGAAGATCAAGTCATGAAGAGGTGGATGTTGCATGGAAATATATCTTGGAAAGGCTATGGAAATGCCTTGATAGGTAGGTATGGTGGCTGTTTTGAGGAAATATATAAGGAGGTTTATGATGACAGAGCGTATCATGCCAAGGGTTTGGAAGTACCGGCGAAGGTGGACACCAACTCTCGGAGTGAGAAGAAGGCAATGCACGGCACGGGAAAGGCTAGCAAAATATGGGAAGGTGGAAGTGCCAACTATCAATACTTACATTAGTCCGAAGAACTCATGCACTTATTATCGGTAACTCTCAATCTAATAAGGAGGTTCACAAAGAGACAAGTACCCCGAGGAGGAGTGTATGGGGGTTTGGTTATCCTTGCGCATCCTCGACTCATGGTACGTGAGTGTACTCTAATATTCGACTCATCAGAAGAGTAGTGATCTATCTAGTAGCTAGAGTTCTCAACTAGTTTTGTAGGTTTTGAAAATAAACACGGATTGCCCAAAATACGACACGTATCACTAATAGGCAAGAGCTCTTGACACCAAAAGTTCAAACATTACTCACATCAATACCTCAAAACTATTGCAAGCTACTACTAAAATTAAATAGCAACCTCAATTACCTACTTTCAAGAAAAGACACAACTCAGTGCAACAATCAACTCTCTTAACAAGATAAACATGAAAACTAAAGAGAGTTCCAGCAACAAACTAAAAAAAATCCAAGGCTCTTGCTAAAGACAAACTAAAACTAAGACTAAACATGGCAGTAGCTATGAAAAGATAAAGAACACACAACAGCAAGAAGATAGGCATGAAAAATCCTATGATGTGTTCTAGATTTTGAAAGTGGAGCGTGTTTCTCTCCCAAACAAAGTAAGACATGACCTAACTTGTTATGAACAGCAAGCAAAGCTAAAGAAACTAAAAATAAAACCTAAGAGCGAGACGCGCCAAGCATAGCACATAATACATGAAGTGATAAAAATATAGTGAGACGAAGGACAAACTGATGATTGTTGATGGCGAAGGGGATGCACGGGGGCATCCCCAAGCTTAGACGCTTGAGTCTCCAAGCTTGAGCGCTTGACACTCCTGGATCTTCTTTCATCATCTTCTACCGCACACTTGAAAACTCCCTTCATACATAACTCATCATAAGCTGATTAGAGAGGTTAGTACCCTTAATAAATAATTTTTCTCCACTGGATATAAAGATATTCTTGAAGATCTACTGTTTCTCAAGAGTTCCAAAAAAAAATTTCAAAGAAAAAGCAAGCTTAAGGTTTGCAAAATTAGGAGAGACAAAACGTGGCAGAAACTGTGAAAAACAGAACAGAAGATAGTAAAGAATTTTTTAGGGGTACTTCTGCCACTCAAATCAAAAAACTCAGAACATACGGAAGTTTCTTAATTTTATAGAGCATAATGTGTAAAAATTTCAGCTCAAAAAGATGAACTGGGATTTTTCTGGAGTTTTTCTGGTCACGAGGACAGAATCTGTTTTCTGGACAGCATGTCACAACTTTTACTTCCCTTGCTGTAAGAGGCTATAACTTGGCACAAAGCTGAAAAATAAAGATACAATGATGTTGCTACAGAAGTAACAATCATCAAGACACAAAAAAAGAAAAAAGAAAAACCTAAATTCGTTACGGGATGCCTCCCGAAAGCGCTTCTTTAAAGCCATTAGCTAGGCTTAATGCAAAAGAAGAATCAAGGGTATCCAAGATCAGAATCATAAAAACCCTCAAATTGATTTTCAATAAGCTCCTTCTTCTTCTTACTAGGAAATATATACTTACCTTTCTCCATACCGCATAAGCGTATGTGCCTATTACCAATATCAATGAAGCCTTTCATAGCACGGAGGAAGTCTCTTCTGAGCACAATGTTACTTTGGTTTGGCTCCATGATGAAGAAATCCATTGGTGCAGTCCTATGAAGGAATGTAACTTGGACTTCTTTTACCTTTCCTTTAATCTCTGAAATATCTCCATTAGAATGTTCATGATAAGATGATAATATATCCATATCCAGTTTCAAAGATTCATAAACTATTTTTGGCATAGTAGAAACCGTGGATCCAATATCACAAAGAGCAAGGAAGCTTTGGTTAGAGATGCTAATCCTAACAAAGGGTTCCCAATCATCATCTATCTCCAACATTTATTTATTGTTGGACTTAAGTTCTTCTACTTTCCCCAAATCTAGAGCATCTAGTCTTTTTTCAATAGTGGTAAGTCTATCTATGACAGTATCAATACTACGATCATAAAAAAAATAACTAGATAGACTATGCAAAATCTCAAGATCCCTATCTTCATCACACTCTAGAAAATCTTATTCAGCTATAATGTCAAGAGAGTGTTTACACCACTTAAAAAGACCATGGTAAAAATTTCTAAGCACAATCTTTATAGATATCCAAGGCATGATTCTTTTATGTGCTTCAGAAATTCTGTCCCATGCCTTCTTCATATTTTCTCCATCCCGTTGACGGAAATCGAGAACTTCCGATTCCCGCAAAGAACCTAGCCCTAACTTTTTCATCTAAACAAGGAGGACTACTAACAACAAGATAAATAAATTTTTTGTAAATTTTGATAAAAGACACAAAGATAAAAACTGAAAGATAAACTAACAAGACTAAAAAACAAAGGTAAAGGGTAGTGTGCAACTCCCCTAGCTTAGCACTTGGAGTCCCCGGCAACGGCGCCAGAAAACTTTGCTTGATGACTTCTAGCCCCCTTCGTTGGTTACCCCAAGTGGAGGGTTGAGATGTAGTGCAGAAGCAGTTTTCCCTCGGTGAAGATACCAAGGTTTGTCTCCAGCAGGACTCCAGAGATGATAAGTAGGTGTCAGCGGCGCAACTGACGCGGACCTGCACACAGACACAGATAACTTTGTTCCCAACGAAGTTCAGAGAGGTTGTCAATCTCTCCGGTCTTGTTGTTTACAAAGGATAAAACGCAAGGGATAATAATAGCAACTTGAAAGTAAATGCAAAAAAGTAAATATAGCGTGGAATCAGTGATAAGGATATGGACCGGGATACGTGATGTTCGCTAGTGATGTCTCTCTCCCAAAAGACGATAAAATTGCTATGCGAGGTAAACAAATTAAAGAAAGGAAATTGACAGGATTATGAACGCACCGCAATGCTAACTATGCTACAAAAGAAAGGAAGAGGTTCAAAAGCACAGGCAGTACGCCAAGGTAAGTAGACCGAAATCCATCTGCATCTACTACTAATCATCCACCTTGAGATATCTATCTAGAACATCTCGCTGGTATTAAGTTGCGAGCCCCACCCAACATGTAAACCCAAAGCAATAGACAACTGCATTAAAAAGAATTCTGCGTAAAGTAAACAATCCTTGTAACCGCGGTTACAAGCACCATTGTTTTCCCCCTTGTGGCAACAGCACATCCCCTAGACTCATGTTTCTGTCACTCAAGCGTGTCATCGGGGGGGGGGGGGGGCATGAACCCACAATCTAGCACAACGCTCCCTCTTGGAGTCACTACCTACTACTTGGCCAAAGCAATAAACAGCAACGGAGAACATGCAAGAATTACTTAGGAACAAAAATATAAGAGATAAAAACCAAATATATTACTCTATCACAATCTGAACATAATCTCATAATCCATCATATCCTATCAAACTCAACATAGCAATAGCAGAAATATTACAAAGGTGCCTCGATCATGTTGGGCAGCTCACGAGGTCTAAACAATGAAGATCAAAGAGGGGAGGAGAACATCACATAGCTATTGATCACGGACCCATGGTCCAAGGAAAACTACTCACGAGACATCCGGGGAGCATCCATGGTGGAGAGGAGACTCCCGGAGGTCAATCCTCCCTCCGGCAGGGTGCCGGGAAGAGGTCTTCTGGTGCTCCCGATCTTCGGAAGCTCGGTGGCGGCGGAACAGAGGCGAGTTCGCGGAATAGGGTTCTGCTTCTGGAGTTTTCCCGTGACGGGGGATAAATAGGTGAAAGGGGGCAGCCAGAGGTGGGCCAGGGGCCCCAGGCGCCCCCCCTGGCGCGGCCAGGGGTGGGTCCGCGCCGTGTGGCCGCCTGGGCCCCTCCCGGGCTCTTCTCGAAGCTTCCGTCACGCTGATTTTTTATCTGAATTTTCTCGAATTTTTCTGGCAATTTTTATATGGGGGGAAACTGAAATAGAAAAACAGGAGAAAAAAGGAACTGGCACTGGGGTGCACTGAGTTAATAGGTTAGTCCAAATATGATCAAAAGTGTATGAAAGTGTATCTAGATCATAGCAATATCACACAAAACATGCATGGAGCAAGCAGAAATTATAGATACGTTTTGGACGTATCAGTATGCCACGGGTCCACTCCTGGAAAGGATACGGAACGGGCCAATGTAGCGAGGAGCTAACTTGCCTTTGATCCCAAACGATGAGTGCCTCTCATAGGAGTGACACGGAGGTACGCATATTCGCCAGGTTGATAGACATTTCTTTGTGCTTGCGATCTTAGTTTTTCTTCTGGCGGGACTGATCAGCCTTCAAGTGGTCATAGATAACGCAAACCTGATCTTCTGCGTGTTGTATAATGTCCGGACCAACGAGAGTTCGTTCCCCAGTTTCTGACCAATTCAGAGGGATTCGACACTTACGTCCACAGAGAACTTCGAAGGGGGCCATCTTCAGACTAGCTTGATAGCTATTGTTATACGAGAATTCAGCAAACGGAAGAGATTCCTGAGGTGAAAATGCTGCCACGGTCTGAACTGATCACCAACAGAATACCATGGAGGGACACAATTCTGGAAACATACAAGTCTGCTAACTGACTAGCAGATATCGTCTCCTTGACTGGTAGAAAGTGGGCAACCTTGGAGAATCGGTCGATAACGACAAAGATAGCATCGTGGCCTTTCTGAGATCTGGGAAAACCAGTGACGAAGTCCATCTCGATCTTGTCCCACTTCAATTCAGGAATAGAGAGTGGTTGCAGATTTCCAGCAGGTCTTTGATGTTCTTCTTTTACGCGACGGAAAACATCACACTCGTCAACATATCGAGTGATGTCTTGCTTCATATTAGACCACCAGTACCGCTGACGAAGGTCTTGGTACATCTTGGTACTTCCAGGGCAGATAGACAAGGGTGTATCATGATCTTCTCTCATGACATCCGGGGTGTAGTCCAGGTTGGCCCTTTTTGTCGGGACCACTAAGCGACCCTTGAAGTACATCGTACCATCATCAGCAACATGGAAGAATGAGGGCTTCCCTCTGGCGAGAGAGCACTTAATCTTTGCAATGTCAGATTCATAACGTTGTGTCACCTTGATGCTGTCGTCGAGGTCAGATTTAAGAACCAGGGAATTCACATGTCCATGCGGAACAATTTCAAGGTTCAACTTGCGGATCTCTTCATACAGAAGTGGCTGCTCTATCTGGACTTCAAGTTCAGAATAGTAGGCTTTGCGGCTTAAGGCATCGGCCATCACATTAGATTTGACAGGGGTGTAATGAATATCCATGTTGAAATCAGCTATTGTCACGAGCCATCTTTGTTGGCGGAGTTTCAGATCTGGCTGAGTAAACAAGTATTTCAGGCTTTGGTGGTCAGTGTAGATCTCGCAACGATTACCAACGAGGCAATGTCGCCACAGCTTCAATGCTTAAATCACCGCTGCCAATTCGAGATCATGTGTTGGATAGTTTTCTTCGTGAGAACGCACTTGACGAGAGCCATAAGCAATCACTTTGCGCTCTTTCATTAGGACACAGCCTAATCCTTGACAAGACGCGTCGCAATATATCACGAAGTCCTTCTGGGTATCAGGGGGAGCAAGCACTGGGGGAGAAGTGAGCTTGTCCTTGAGAGCTTGGAAACTTTCCTTACATTTGTCAGTCCACTCGAACTTGACACCTTTGTGAAGCAGATTGGTCAGTGGCTTGGAAATCTGGGAGAAGTTCTCGACGAAACGACGGCAATAGCTGGCGAGTCCGAGGAAACTGCGGACATGCTTGACAGTCTTGGGGGGAGTCCAATCCGGGATAGCCTGAATACGTTCTGGGTTGACGGCTATGCCATCCTTGGAAATCATATGACCAAGGTAGGTCACTTCAGGAAGCCAGAACTCACACTTAGAATACTTAGCATAGAGTTTGTGTTCTCGAAGTTTTTCTAGTATAAGACGAAGATGTTCAGCATGGTCCTCTTTATTCTTGGAGTATATTAAGATAGCATCCAGATAAACCACGAAAAACTTGTCGAGGTATTCCATGAATATATAGTTCATCAACTGGGAGAAAGTGGCTGGGGCATTCGTCAAGCCAAAGGACATGACGGTGTACTCGTATGAAGCATAGAGAGTAATGAAGGCGTTCTTCGGAATGTCCTCTTCACGGACCCGGATCTGATGGTAACCCAACCTCAAGTCGAGTTTCGAGAACACCGTAGATCCAGCAAGTTGATCATATAGATCGTTGATCCGAGGAAGCGAATACTTGTTCTGTATTGTTGCCTGGTTGATAGGTCAGTAATCTTGGACTAAACAGTTCGTGCCATCACTCTTCTTGACAAAGAGCGAAGGTGCTCCCCAAGCAGAGGAACTTGGGCGAATGAATCATTTATGAAGTGCCTTGTCAATTTCCTCCTTAAGTTCAAGGAGTTCATGTGGCGGCATCTTGTAAGGACGCTTGGCAATAGGAACAGTGCCTGGCTTCAAGTCGATGACGAATTCCACCTCTCTGGTCGGGGGTATTCCCGACAGTTCTTCTAGGAAGACGTCGGGAAAATCATGAATGACCGGAACGTTCTCAATCCCTTCCAGAGGTGAGACGTTCAAAGCATTCATCATAAATATCTGTGTTTCAGCATTACGGGTAATTCGGGTGGTGTGGTTAACAATCTCGCCAAAGGGATGAAAAAGTTGGACAAAACTGGTGCCACAATACAGTGCGGCATCGTGGACTTTCAACCAATCCATTCCCATGATGAGGTCTATGGTGGAAGACGTCATGATGATGGGGGAATCAAGGAATTTAATTCCTTCAATTTCAACGATGGTTTTGCGCACTATCTTGGTGGTTCGGCACTGGCCTATCGGGGTGCGAACAACCATCAGTGGGTTCATCTTTTCCAACGTGAAGTTATGCGACAATGCAAATGCTTCTGACATGAATGAATGCGATGCTCCTGTATCAAATAAAATAGTAGCAGGTACGGAATTAATGAGAAGGGTACCCATCCCGGTAGCGGGTTGTTCCTGAGCTTCTTCAACATTAATGTTGTTAGCATTTCCACGAGCATAAGCAGCAGACCCAGCAATATAGTTGGGGGTTCGGTTGTTGCCACGACCATTTCCGGGGCCAGCAGGGTGAACTACCAGTTGCTTCTATTTCTAGGGGCACTCTCTGGAAAAATGCCCAGTTTGGCGGCACGTGAAGCATAATCCATCCTGAGGAAGAAGGGGGTAGCATTGGGTGGTGCCGGAAGAGCTCTTGGCATCTACGGTGGCGGAGGCAGACAGGGTACAGATAATATGGCCTTGGAGCAGGGGCAGGTGAATAGGTCACACTGTGAGGGAGCCAGATGCGACGCTTCTGTGTTGCGCCCGAAGATGAGCCAATGTCACGATAGCGTTTCAGTGAGTTCTTGTGCTCCATCTGGGCAGTCTTGACAGTGATAGCCTTGTTCACCATGGTGGTGAAGTTGGCAAAATCATGAACGGAAAGAGCGAGCCTGAGGTCTGAATTGAGGCCACGACGAAACTTCTGTTGTCTGCGAGCATCAGTGGTGATCTCTTCTTCCGCATAGCGAGAGAGGTTGAGGAACTCGCGCTGATAGGCTTCAACAGTCATGTTGCCGTGAGTGAGGTTGCGGAATTCTTCACGCTTGCGATCCATGATCCCCTGAGGAATGTAGCGGGCGCGAAAGGCATACTGGCATTCATCCCAAGTGATGACTTCTCCAACTGGCAGTGAACGCTTGTGGGTGCTCCACCACTGAGCAGCGACGCCTTTCAGGTGATAGGACGCGAAGTTCACATAGTCAGCTGGATCGACATTAGCAGACTCCAGCTCGTGAGTGATGTCGCGAAGCCAGTCATCAGCATCCAACGGCTGAACAGAGTTGCGGAACATAGTGGGGTTGAGGCGGGTGAAGTCGTGCAGAGTCACGGTGGTGTGATGATGGTGGTGCCCATTCTGATTCGGCTGGGGGAACTGAGCCATGACGTTCTGCATGAACTGACGGTTCAGCTCGAACTGCTTCATCATCGCGGCCATGTAATCCGGCGGCGGAGGTGGTTCGTTGGCACCACGACCACGACCACGACCACCACGACCAGCCATCCTTCTAGAATTTAACAGGGGTATTTAAGCGATGGAAATTTAACGAGATGCCAGAAACAAGCACGAGGTAAAGAGACAACGAAGAGGAGGCGCAGATATATAGGAGTAGTCATATAAGACATACACATCCACACACAGAGTCAACCGAAAATCGGGCTGCGTAACATCGTAGAAATTAAGGAAAAAGGACACACTAGGCGGCGCGTAGACCGCGGTAAGGATTACACGACACGACATAGATTCCACTATGTAAATCACGCCACAAGAAAACTGTTGGCCACAGGAGTTTGTGCCAGAGAACGCGCGGCCTGCCCAGAATGAGAATGGGATCTGCGGTCCGGGACCTGGGTCAAAACTCCTGCGACACGACTCAATCAATGGGGAAGCACCAGAACGCCGGGTGGAATCAAGAGAATGTGATCCTAATGTCAGAGTTATTAAAACTTACCAGCAAGGATAAGAGATCAGAGTCCCAGAGCATAGGCAAGGAGAAAAGGATCCTAATACCATAGATATCACACGTAGGGACATCGATGTGGGCCCGTAAGCCAAACATTAAGTTAGCAAAAATAGTTTTTTCAAAGTCTAGACTCAACTTCGACCAAGTAGTGGTGGGGTGGCTTCCAACAGGTAGTCGGCTCTGATACCAACTTTTGATGCCCCCAAAATCAATCCGTGTATAGTAATCATACACGCAGGATACACGGCTGAGATTAGGGTGCCACGGTGAGAATATCACAACACAACCCTAAACACAAAAGGATAAACCAATATGTTACAATACCAGGGATCACGAGGATCTAAATACATAAGTCATAAAATCCATAATATCTGAGTACAGACATAGTTAGTCAAGTTTTGCCTTAAGAAGGCTAGCACAAATGACATCAGAGACACAGATCGAAAAGGCGAGGCCTCCTGCCTGGGATCCATCGAACTACTCCTGGTCGACGGGGAACTCGACGTCATAGTAGTCGCCTCCGGGGTACTCCTGATCCTGGTCTCCAACATCGACTGCAGCGGCCGATCAGGCAAAACGAAAAGGGGGAAATAAAGCGAAGGTGAGTATCTAGCATACCCGTGAGTCTTACGGCCGCTACTAAGGAATTATGCATTGTATCAAATGGAAAGGGGAGGCTATATATAGTGGGCTGCAAGATAGAAATCAGAATAAGGGTAAGAAGTTAGGCCTAACGAAGACTATTTCTTTCGACGAGTCTTGCAGCATGAGGAGAGAATAGCCAACAGTTCATATAAAGCATAAAGTAACAATGCAATAGAAGTTGCTGCAGCATTGTATAATAGTAAGTTGTAATAATTAGCAATGCCTCCGAGGTCCCTTCCTCGACATCCCCGCGAGGAAGAAAACCGGGAACCATGCGGTATAGTAATAATAGTTTGTAGTGGTAAGATCCAGCTTCAGCATAAAGCGTCCTGTTACCGTGGACACGGCTATTCGAATAGATTAATCTTCCCTGCAGGGGTGCACTTCTGTTACACTACAACGCACAGATCTCCAGGGTGGCGGGCACCTTGTTAGGGAACGCTCCACCGAGGCTATCCGACACTCCACAACCCATCTTTTAAACTAAACAGAGAGGCCATCCGCTGGTCTAAATCCTAAGTACGCAGGGCCTTGGACCCTAACCCGGACGCAATCCTGCACGGTGCGTGGCTGGCCGGTGAAGCACAATCAAAGCAAATACAAATCACACTGCCGCGGCAAATAAGACAACACCACTTCCCGGTGCAGGCCGCGGTACTGCTGAGGTTTGAAGAGTCCTCGGACGAGAACATGAAGCAGAGGAGCCCATAACTCATTATCCCACGTGTAGGCAGCGCGTACAAGCGAAAAGGCTACTCAAGTCATCCGCCGAACCATTTAGTATTTTATTATTATCTCGCAGACAACCGTTATCGCTGTCTGACTAACAACACAATGGACAACGAACAACAGCCAGGACCACCTGTACATCAGTGCCAGCTTTGTCGTCCCGTCAAAGCGCGCGGTTACAAACAAGGTGAACCGTCTCCTTACCTTGTCTCGCGTGTGCCCCTGGAGGAGCTCGACTTTCGTGGTTTGGTAACTCACGCGGCCAACGATCAGGGGCCAAGCACACCGATACACTGGTCGTACCCTCCCCGTCGTCCCGTTGCAATACCACTCGCGTGCACCGTTGGGTCACCCGACTTCTTACCTTAAGTACAACCGTTGCTCAGGTACCTAGAGCGTCTATACTGAGTCAGCAACGAGTGGAGTACGAGGATTACTCCTCGATAGCTCACACTTGATGTGGCTCGGCAGAGCCGAGGTAGGGGCCTGAGGCGGTGTCTGCATTGTACCGTACCTGTGCAGTTGTAATAAGCTGTATCCACTTCACTCCCCTGAGTGATCATGGACCCCTATCTTATCCTAGCTAACAATGCGCAGGGCTCACTGCTGAATATAATATATATATATATATATATATATATATATATATATATATAGGCGGCATAGGGTAAAGGAAGGTACATCAAGGGCGACAAAAACAGGCTATGCAATTGAATAGGATTGTAACGTAGCAGCAGCAGTAATGCCTAGTGCAAGAAAAGTACGGAAAGGTAGGCGATATCTGGGGAAGAGAATGGCTCTGCTTGCCTGGAAGCTCGGCAGTAGAGGTAGGGTTGTCGAAGTAGTAGTCGTACCCAGCAGCAGTGTAGTCGACAGCAGCGGGGTCTATCGGAGATAAGGGGGGCAGTAAATACACAACAATCATAAACAAACATATGCATGGCATGACATAACCAAAGGTAACAGTGTTCTAATGCAGTGCAAAGTATTATGCTCGGAGCGGGAATTCATCCGGGGATGAACTGCCAGCTCCGGGGTGATTATCGGACAGGGTGTCCGGGGGGGAAAGGTAACATGCCGGAGGTGTCGTGGACAGCCGACAAACATGTGAAGGGTGTATCCGTGTTAGTTGATCCATTCTGAACAACTTTCGTGTTCAGAATAAATTCATCCGGATAGTTTATCGGTATCGGGCAATCATCAGACAGACGACCCGGAGGGGGGTGTCGATATTCGTTGTGTTAGAGGGGGGGTGGTAGACATACAGATAGCTTATTCATATTCGTTTTATTTTTCTGATCAATTATCATGTATAAAGTTTTTGAATCTGACTTACGGTTTAAAATATATTAATTTCTATAGTTTAAATAAATTTAAATCATTTCTAGAACTTCTTTTATTATTTAAAATTCAACATTATCCACAAGGGGTTGACCACTGGTCACCCTCACATTTAATACAAATCAATTTTATTTAACAAAACAGTAGGGTGGCCCACATGTCATACTCAAATAAATAATGTAATTCCATTTTAATTAAACTAACGGTGGGGCCTGCATGTCATAGGCACAGGTTTAATTAATTAACTAATTTAATCTAAACAGTTAATTAAGGGGACTGGCCCCACATGTAATAGACTAGGGTTTTTTTAGAAGATTAACTAGGGCGTGGGGCCCATTGACCAGTGAGGGTGGTGGTTAACTAACAGGGGATTAACCCACTGTTAGGCCGACCCATGCGCGTGCACGTTGGCGGCGGCCGAGGCACGGCGGTGCCAGGGGTCGGTGCCTTGAGTGGCCCTTGTGGCGCGGGCATGCGCAGCTCGCGATCAGAGCACGAGCGCAACCAGGCTAACGTACGCGGGTGTGGCCCGTGCTAGGCGGAGCGCGGCGAGCACCCATGCAGCCATGGCGCACTGAGGTGGTCGGAGCGCGGCGCAATGGCTTCCTACGTTGGCGAAACGTAGTAAGGGAGAGGGGGAATGGGAGTGGAGCTCACATTGGAGCGCGATGGAGGGGTCAAGCTGGCCGGGGAATCTCTAGCACGGCCGGAATTTGGTTTCCACTCTGGCGACCCAAGGTAGAAGACGGCGGCGATTCGGCGTGGGAGAGGCGTCCCGGCTGGATTCCTGCGGCGAGGTGGCGTGGACGTCGACGACGGTGCTCCTGGACACGACGGCAGTGCCTGGGGGGCGCAGTGGCCACGGAGACGTCGACCGGTGGCGAAGAAGCCGCTCGGGCCCGAGCGAGATGAACAGAGGGGCGAGGAGGGATCTTGGGGAGGGGAACTGGTGGCGGGCTAGGGTTAGGGTTCGGGGTTGGGGCAACCTTATCCTCGCCGGAGGGGGCCTGGATGGACTCCACGGCACCGGCCATGGCGTGCAGCCGGGGGATGCCCTCCAATGCACCCCCTGCGCACTGTAGGCAGGGGATGGGGGGGGTAAGTGGATCTGGGTTGGGGGTGGGCCGGTTGTACCATGGGGAAGCAGGGGGTGGGCTTCGCCCATGGGGTAGATTAGGTTCTTTTCATTTTTGTTTCTTTTCTCTTTTCCTTTTAATTATTTTTGTATTTGTTTTAGCTATTGTACAATTTTGTAAAATGTGTAATAGGTTCCTAAATTTAAGTTGAACTATAAGACAGAGCCACAAAAGTTTTTGCAGCAAAAGAAATTCATTTGATATTTCTTTTAATTATACTTTTAATGAAAAGGGGTTTTTGGCTACTAATTATAATTGTTTGGTTTATTTTAGAGCTCAATAAATTTCCTAAACTATAGAGACAAGATCAAATGATTATTATACAATTTATAAAATTGGTTTCACCATTTTTAGATAAAGTTTTATTTGACACAAGGTTTTTAATATTCAACCAAAAGGCATTTGAGCTTATTTTTCATTTCCATTCAAAGGGGTTGGATTTGTTTTGATCCAAGATGAGCAATGGCCCATGGTCACATTGCTTTAATAACATCACAAGGGCATTTGAATTTTGAATTAACCCAAGTTGATCAAAGCAGAAAATTTGGAACAGTAATGATCAACATTAAATGGAATTACTGTTCACTGACAGTGAGATTGTTACAGGGAGTTGGAATGGTGATCGGGTGAATTTCCCGATGCCGTAACGAGGTCGTGTGCCATGTGGACGGTGTCCGGTCACACATGCCGGTACGGGAAGTTGGTGGAAATATAATCACCAATTAATAAATCGGCGAAGCACATATTGCAAGAAATTCTAGCAATCAACAAAATAAAGCAACAAACAAAAAATTTAATTAGGGTAGAATTTCTGGGCTGTTACAGGCTTGGACCAAGAATTCCTTTGAGGACGCGGCTGGGTTTAGTGTGATTACATATTCTTCCTGTGGAGATTTTGGTCACGTAGAGAGAGCGTGTACTAAACCAAGGCTCACTGGACTCCTCCCGTGCATTAAATTTGACATGTTTCCATGCCAACCTGCTGGAGCATTGGTCCCGGGTGTGGTCGAGGATTGGTTTGCTGCTATTGGACCTGCCCCACCTGTCAAGATTTGCTCCAATTTCAGAGAGCTATGTGAGGGTTTCCCCCTAATTTCTAGTCAAGATGAGTGCCTGCCTCTTCGTCTCCTTCATTCATAAGCACTGATGCCGCCGCCTCTTCCTCATCGGAGGTGCTCTCGGTCTGCCACCCCACCGCCATGGAGAACATCCCCATTGACCCAGCGCCCTTCGTCCTTCATGGACAGGAGATCCTTCATGTGCCTTGACGCAATGGCGTCTCTCGGGTGGTCATCCCTCGCCGACCTAGAAGGCACGAGGACTGGGCCATCGTCACCATCAACCCGCGTCGTGCTGAGGTACTTTTCCCTAATGTTCGTGATGTCGTAGAAGATTTCCTTGAGCAAGAAGTTCAGCTTGAGCTTTGGGATATTCAACAATTCGCTTTTGGAGAGGCCTATGTTCGTTTGAGATATGTCAGGGACCGGGATTGGCTTGTTCATAAGAGCCTGCATGAGTTTGGTGATGTTTATCTCTCCTTTAGCAAGCACAACAAGGGGAGAAACTGGAGAAGAGTTAACTTTAACCGCATTTGGTTCATTCTTATGATAGGGATTCCATTTGATTTTAACACCAATGATGACATCTCAATGGCTGTCAGTAAGTTTGGACAACTTATAAGTTAGGAGAATTATGAGGCCCACACAGGAAGGGTGATTGCTAAAGTCAGAGTTACAGACCTTGATTAAAGACCTAAAAGTATCAAATGGAGTGAAGGGGAGCGCTTTGAGGAGGATGGCTGGTCTTCCTCTGTTGAAATTCTATAGCAAGAACTCCTAGGTGGGGGCCTGCTGATGAGGACCCATTTCCCCCACCTGGAGTAGACCCCACCCCCTTCCCTTGGAGAATTTGGAGTTCCCTAGATTTCATGCTAATGCTATTGAAGAGGATCGGCCTCGAAAAATACCATGGTAAGGTACCCTGGGTTTAGATCGTAGAGAGAGGGGCAGGTTGGCAATGCTCGTCAGCTAACTGGAAACAGGGATTTACCCAGGTTCAGGGCCCTCGATCGGTAAAACCCCTACTTCCTACTTTTTTGTGTTATCATGGAGGCGATTACAATGGAGGCCAAGGCGAGATCGCTCGAGGACGAAGGTGTTACTATGAGATTGGATGCCCTAGAGGTCCCCTCTCCCAGCCTTTATATACTATGTCGAGGACTCCTATGTCGGTGCAGCCGTCGGTGCTTCGGATGGTCCAGTCGTGGGCCAGTCGAGGCTTCTAGCAGGCCTTCCATCTTGACACGCACCAGGTACCCTCATGCATTGGAGTCGTGGGGGTATCCCCTCGTCAGTAGCCCCCGAGTGCCTGGGGGACTCGAAGAGTCACGCAGGGACTCAAACCTCTAATCAGTCATAGTACTGCGTGTCGCGGTGTTTTGAGTCATCATCTGTTGTTCATGAGAGATAGCTTTTCGAGGGATGATAAGCTGAAAGGGCCCAAGGCACTCGACTGATCGAGCCTTGGTGAATTGCGCTAGTGGAAAATGCCTCAGTAGGCCAATCAAGCTCGTGTCCGTCGACACGAACTTGGATAGGACTGGCGCCATGCATGGTCCATGCGGCTGTAGGGCTTACAAGATCAATTCTGCTAGTTTAAGTGCTGAATACGACCCTAACGCGTCCGTTAGTGCTTAACTTTTTATCATGCACCGCGCATGGAACCGTCGGGAGTGAATTCGCGCTGTGGAAAATCCCGGCCCGGCCGTTTGTGCAGTGGGGTCTTACCTACGCGCAAGTCTACGCGGCATCTGGGGTGGAGTGTATCGCAGACCAGGCAATGTTTGTAGGGGCGTGTACCAAAATAGAATGCACCCAGTCGGAGAACGATCGAGTGGACAAATAGCGGTCACTTGTGGAGAGTTCGAGTGCTCAGTCAAGGAATAAGTATACGATGCACCCACTCGGAAAGTCTTCGAGTGAGCTTGTAGTATGAGCACCCGCGGAGCACCTGAGTGCTCGGGCGGGGATTCCGTTTGATAGTATTTTGCGCCTTGTACGTTAGTGCGAGTAGTCACTCGAGAACCTTGTCACCTGGGCGAGTGAGCACTCAAGCCATGTAGATGTATTGTTCCTATCGGAGGGGAGTGGTCACTCGCACCCTCGGAGTTTAGTCTGTGTTGCATGTGCTCTGTTTAGTGGTGGCAGGGCGCTCCCGATGGGAGTAAGTTTTTGATGTAATCAAAATTATGAGAAGAATAAAAAAATCTTAGAGGGAGGGAGAGAGCATCTTTCCATTGTCAGAGCGCTTGTTGTTGGAATCGAACCGTCCCATCTGTTGCAACCTGGATGTGAAAGGTCGTAATGATGATTGTTGATGTCGTGTTGAAGATGACGATGACAGGTTGTGAACCGTTGTGTCCATTTCATAGTCATGATGACGCCTTGGGTAACGTGTTGTGGAATCTGTGTTGCTGCCGCATGTTGGGTTTCCAAGATCGTGTGGGAACACGCGTAATTTACTGCCATTTTATATGTTGCTTGATGCGAAGAGGCGCCCTGTCTTGGAATATGTAGTGCGTGCTTTGGTCTTTAATTTCATCTTGCGGCACCGTTTCGGCTTTCTTGGGATGTTCCTCTTTTGCCCATGGGATGGTGTATAAATATGGGATGTTGTACTGCTTAGTGATGGCCATCCACCCATGTTTCCTTTGCTCTCCTGATTCTTTTCCATGGCTCCCAAACACCGTGCTTGTGGTGTTTCTGGTGCTACTTCTCGCGGTGCTACCGGACAAGGCTGTCGTGGCCGTGGTGGCATTGCTCGTCGGGCCGCACTCTGTCGATGGGGGCGCAGTGGCTCTGCGGTAGTTGCTGCTGCTGTGGACGAGGGTGTCTGCGGCTATGATTTCCTTCTTCATGTTCTTAGCCGTATTGTTAGTCGGATTCCTCTTCCGTTTTCTTTTGCTCCTGTTGTTTATGAACTTGGATTGAGGGGTCTTTGGATTCGGCTTCAAGGCTTCTCCCAATCCCCCTTGTGGGTAGAGCTCCAGGTTTAGAGCTCCTTCTTGGTTTACTTGGGAACCGGTTGGAGGGCGTTTGCTCGTCAACTGAATCTGCGCCAGGGTGACAGTCTCTGCTGTCGTTTTGATGGTGAGGAAGCTCTCACCATCCGGGCTTTTGATGCTAGCGGGAACCGTCTGAAACCTTGTCGGGAGAGCTCTAGTGGTGATGATTCTGGGGGCACGGGTGGTGATGATACATCCACTAAGCTTTATTACTGCCCTGGTGCGGGTGCTTCGATGCTTTTTCTCTGACCAGTGCTTGTTTTCCTTCAATATTTTTAGGTCATGTTGTGAGCCTTCCTTGGGTCTTCGAGGCTTAGAGATTCGCTACAACACAATCATACGGAGAGCCAAGAACCGTACCCACTTGTCTAAGCAGACAAGGCCAAGCACAGAACGTTCTCCGAAAGCATCGAACGTGAGGGGCATCCCATCCAGGCCGGATGATCAACTAAGATGGGTCCTCATCGTACGCACACAAGTCTAAATGATATGGGTGGTGAACTCCCATATTCATAGAAAAGTCGCCTCAACCATACTATCGATTGTACCATAACCCTTACATAGACTTACTCCAGCCCGATCAATTAGTCAGGGTCTAGGGCGGGCTCGATCATACATCAAAGTGTTCACGTGACGGAGTCACGAGCAATCGCATCGCGATGCCCCAAGATGTGCACATCTAAGGGCCACTTGCTGTATAAAAGACCGCCAGCCAGATCACAACTAAGGTCTCGAAAACCCATCCTAAGACATGCATGTTATAATCATACATGCAGCACACATGTCTACTATGAACAGCAGGTATCATTGCAATTCTCTACAAAGTGTACAACTTTATTGATAACTCTTACAGAGTGCACACAGAGATCACGAGACCGTGATCCAACATTACAACAAGCATGCAGAATCAAAGTAGGTCTGAGTACAGACAAGTTTAACAAATGGCTTAGAGAAGCCTTATTTATAAACAAGCCCTTCCACGAGGGACCAGTCGTCTGACTGGAACTACACTAGCTTGGTCTTCAGTCGTCGAGCTCGAGGAAGAATCCACCTTCGGGGTCAGTGGGTTCATCTAAAACATAGAATAAGCAAACGTGAGTACAAAGTCGTACTCAGCAAGACTTACGTACGAACTATGCTACTCATGCACATGTATCAAGGTAAAGGGAGGTGGGGTTCATAAGCAGAAGTGCCAGCTTTGACTTGGCTAGTCCTGAACTACGAGTACCAGACTTGAGGTAAGAAGCGTACACGAGTCCACTACATCTCCAACCAATTACACCACTATGGTGCCTTCCTCGACTTCCCACGAGAAAGCATGCTATAGCACTCACGCTTATCTTGGCAAGTTTTATAAGTATCCATTGAAGTTGTCTAATAATCAAGCTAAGCTTTTCAAGCAGTCCCTTACCGCAGACGCGGCTATTCGAATAGTTTTGTTAACCCTGCAGGGGTGTACCTCTACACACAAATGACCATCAGTTACCACCTTTGGCCTCGACACCATTCAAGGGGTGTCGGCGAGGATGTTCACCACAACTGTTACCTCATAGCCGATCTAGTCCAAGAAAGCCGCCTACCTGGGTTGGCTACCACTATCGTGAACCCGGCCGGTTTACCGAAGTGGACCCAGATGATGTGTGCGTGTTGCATAAGCCGGTCTCGGCTGAGCCGTTCTCTCACTTAGAAGCCAGGCCACAAACCTACCAGAACTCTGAACCACTGCGACATCTGGATATCGAAAGGGATGAGGTAGTAGGTTGAGAGGGGTCAGTGAGCCCAATGTGTGGTTGTACTCTTCATCTTGGATCACCACAGAAGAACTAGGACTTAGGGCGGTGTTCAACGAGACAACCCACTGTGTACTCCTACACAGCCTCTCATCGTTCACCTTGTATTAGGGTAGATTCACCAACACATTTCCACCATCATCAACATGATAGCTACCATACCGACTCACATAGCAGTATCAACATTGTATCACACTAAGCATGCAATAAGCAATAACAGCTGCAGGGGCCACATGATATCAATCAACTCCTACATCTGCTAGGATTGTGGTTTGCTTACTACTGTGACGAATGATAGGTCATGCAAAGGAATGGGTTCATCTATGCGGTAGAAACATAGCATGGTAATCATCCTAAACAATGCATAAGCGAAACTGAGAGGGAAGTGGGATTTTATAGACATGATCAATGGGGTTTGCTTGCCTTGATGATGAGGTTCAGTACCGGGGTCTTCAACGAAGGGGGTGATCTCGGGTTCCGGCTCCACCTCTATTCGACAAAAAACACAAACAACAAAACAATAATAAGACAATTCTCAAACACATGAGTTAAAGGTTGAAACTTGATGTATGTGTCACTAATGTGTGAGTTATTCCATTTAAAAGGAGTATATTGCAAATGAATTGCAAATTCAAACTCCAATTTGCATTTCAAAAGAATGCATATGCAATGTTGCCACAGTTCACCCAATTTTATTTGGTCAAACATGAAAACAGATTGCATATTCAGAATCCTTGCATTTTTTTGATAATTTTAGACATATTATTTGCTACATTTGGAGTTAGGATGAATTAGTTATGAATTTCCAAAGTTTAATTCAATTTCTGGAATTTTCTGAATTCTTTTAATTGGAAAAAACTTTACTGCGTCACTGTGAGGTCACGCTGGCATCAGGGGGTTTGACTCTGGTCAAATTGACCTGTGGGACCCGGCTTTCAGCCTCTCTGGGTTAAATCCCTGCTAGATTAATCTAACAGAGAGATTAGGAGGGCCATTGGGCCGACTGTTAGTGTCTGAGGGGTTTAATTAGTGGCTAATTAAGCTGGGGGGGTTAGGGCTAATGGCGGGGTCATCGTCGGCGTCACGGTTGTCACCGGAGACTCGCCGGAATGGAATTCCGGGCACGGGGAGGGGAAAGGAGGGTACGGGCGTGTGCCCCGTGGTCTTTCGCGTCGATTTGAGCTAGCAGGGGGCCACAGGGAGGTCTGAGGCCACGCCGGCGTCAAGGATGGCGGAGGCAAAGGTCCGACGAGGGTGCAGTTGGAGTTGTGGTGCCCGTCTTGAAGCAGGATTGGGCGTGTTCGACAGCTACGGCTCCCAGGAGCCAAACGCGCGTACTGGGGCAATGCCAGGGGCACGAGAGCTTGCGCGGCATCGACCATGGCGGCGACAGAGCTCTGGTCTCATGGTGGATTTGGCTAGAGGAGGAGCGGGGAGATGCAAGGCGAGGGGAAATGCTCACCAGACCACAGGGAGCACGACGAGGCAAACGGGAGAGGCGGGGAGGCTTTAACGGCGACGAATCGAAGAACTCGAGCTTCGGCGTCCGGCGGTGATCCGATGAACCTTGTGTCGCGTCTGGTCCAAATTGAGGCGCCTCCTTCTTCTAGTCGACGAAGCCGATGACGGCGAGTACAGGAGACATCTTGGACGGGGCTCTAGCTCACGATGGCCACGGTTTCCAGCGTTGGCGAACTGCAGCGGCGCACTGTGGTCGATGGGGAAGAGCGGCAGAGAGCGCGAGAGTGAGGGGAAAGGGGGAATGGAAGCACAGCGTCTCCATCGTCTCCGTGGCGTGGCTAGAAGGCGCGGGAGGGGCAGGTGGAGGCTGGGGAGGCGTCGACGTGTCGGCTGGCTCGGTGGCTTTCCACCGAGCAGCTTGGGGGCGCGGCGGTGGGGAAGAATACCCCTATGTCCCTGTTGGGCTGGCTGGGCCGGCTGAGCTGAGCTTTGCCTAGGCGACAGGTAAGCTTTGTCCTTTTTTTCTTTCTTAATTCTTTTTCTGTCATTTTGTTTTGGCTCTGCTAAAAATAGCTAGCCATTTTCTAAAATGTCCAAACTATTAATATGGCCTTACATGACCAGAGACTAGTCACATCCAAAGTTTGAGCATTTTTTAAATTCAAAATATTTGAATTCAAATTCAAATAGGGGTATTTATTTAATTCCATTCTCCTATTTGAATATTTGAAAATTCCATGAGCATGGGAATGCTACCACATCACTTTATATGTGATCATACTCTTTTATGTGACTTTTCAAAAATGCAAAAGGAATTTTTGGAGCAACTTTTATTCTGGCCATTTGAATTAAATTCATCTAGGGGTGGTCTCTCTCGCATTTCATTTTATTTTTGACTTTTTTTCCCACTCAAATCCTAGCATCTAGACTTGATCCTAGCACATACCTAACAGAGGGTTCTGACAAATCGCCACCACTCAAAAGAATCTCGTCCCGAGATTCAGAAGTCTGCGGGAGGATGGAGGGGTACTCGGCACTGAGACGGTCTTCTCTTTCCCACGTGGCTTCTCTCTCAGAGTGTTGTGACCATTGCACTTTCAGAAAGTTAATCTTCTGACGACGAGTGACACGCTCTTCTGAATCAAGAATACGAACGGGGTATTCTCGATAAGAAAGGTCATCTTGGAGATCAAGCGTTTCATGGTCGACTTCGCGGATGGGGTCCTGGAAGCAACGCCTGAGTTGTGACACATGGAATACATCATGTACTCGGGAAAGGTGCGGGGGTAGTTCAAGTTGGTAGGCAACTTCTCCATGTTTAGCAAGAATGCGGAAAGGTCCAATGTAACGTGGGGCCAACTTGCCTTTGATACCGAAGCGTTGGGTTCCCTTCAGAGGAGTAACCCGAAGGTAAGCCTTCTCATCCATATTGTAGCTTTCTTGCCTATGATGACGATCATAGTAGCTTTTCTGACGAGACTAGGCTGCTTTCAATTGATCACGAACAATGCGAACTTGCCCTTATTCTTCCATGATCATATCCGGTCCAAAGAATTGTCTTTCACCGGTTTTTGACCAGTTTAGGGGTGTTCGACATCTTCGTCCATAGAGGAGTTCAAAAGGAGCCATGTTCAGACTAGATTGGAAACTATTGTTATAAGAAAATTCAGCGAATGGCAGAGACTTCTCCCAATTCTTTCCGAATGAGATAACACAAGCTCTGAGCATGTCTTCGAGAATTTGGTTAACCCTTTCAACTTGACCGCTAGACTGAGGATGGAAAGTCGTACTAAAGGAGAGATGAGTTCCCATAGAATTCTGAAAACTTCCCATAAATCTAGAGGTGAAAAGGCTACCACGATCAGAATTGATTTCCGAAGGAACTCCGTGAAGAGACAGAATTATAGAGACATACAAGTCCGCTAACTGGCTAGCAGTTATAGACTCGCGAGCGGGAAGGATGTGTGCAACTTTGGAAAGTCTATCCACAACAACGAAGATGGCATCATTTCCTTTCTGGGTTTTTGGAAAGCCAGTGATGAAATCCATAGTGACTTTGTTCCATTTCCACTATGGAATGGGCAAAGGTTGAAGTGTACCAGCAGGTCTTTGGTGTTCTGCCTTAATGCGACGACAAACATCACATTCGGCAACAAATCGAGCAATGTCTCTCTTCATCCTAGTCCACCAAAATCTCTGGCGTAGATCTCGGTACATTTTTGTGCTACCGGGATGAATCGAGAGGGGTGTGTCATGGGATTCCTTGAGGATGAGTTGCCTTAGTTCCCTATTCTTAGGTACTACCAAACGATTTCCAAAGAATACCGTTCCTTTACTATCTGTGGAGAAACATTTAGCAACTCCGCTAGCAATGTTCTCCTTGATCTGGCGAACACCTCGTGCACGCCTTTGGGAAACTATGATTTGATCCTCAAGGGTTGGTTTCGCCACCAAGGTAGAAATATAACCATGAGGGACAATCTAAAGAGCTCCACAATTCATCTGAGCACAAATAGGGCAACCAAAATGGTAGTTCCTTTGGAAATGGGCTGAAAGGGAATTATTGGCTTTATAAAGAAAATCACAATTTCCTTTATTCAATCATAGCCAATATCTTTGGGAGAGGTCAAGAGGATAACCAAGATCATCTCCACAAGTTTACACAACCTTTAGAGATGTCCAGGTATGTTCCGGGATTTAATTCCATCGATTGGCACAAATGGAATTAAGCTGATATTAAGAACATGTCACCTGACGTGGCAATATCCTTGCACATCCGGGATCGAGGGTCTGAGGAAGAATATTGCCTTGCAAAGGGGCAGAGACAAGGGTTGCAAGGTCAAGGATTGTCTGGATTCTTTTGGTCATAAACCAGACTCCAGGGGAAAAAGATTGGGAGAAAAAGCTAGAAAGGAATAACAACACAAAAATCGATAACCCAATTTTTGGGGTGTTACAACTCTCTCCTCATCTTGATTATGGAGGCCTCCTTGCTAACTTCTCCGGGTCCGCAAATTATTCCCCCGACAGTAGCCCGCAAGATTTTCATGGGGTCGGCTCCAGGGCAATCTTCTTTAAAAAATTCCATCATCGAACCCGGCAAGTCACGGAGTCGGTATTCCTCGCGTTCTTGGGTCCAGTCAAGGCAGAAGATGTATATTTTTCGAATAAAATTGCACCAAGGTGTGAACATGATCCATGATCCCACGGATATGGAGGAGTCACCATTAATTCCCGACGTATGGGGAACCGGCGAGTCCCGTGCATTAAAGACTAGTGTGGGAATATTTTCCGCCGCCCTTGATGAATTTAATGCTTTGCCCCTAGCTTGGGCAATTTAAACCAGGGCATATGCGCAATTCGCATACACGCCTTCGCTCCCCTTGCATTGTTTCCACTTCTCCCTACCTCTGCCGCCATGCCTCCAAAGCATGGCCTTCATGAGCCCGAGGAAACAGGCCCTATCGCATGTCAGGGATCTAGGGGTCGTGGCCGTCGAGGTCGAGGACGAGGAGGTCACTCCGGGCACGGTTGTGGAGGTGCAGCGGCCGTCATCCGCAATCTAGACGCTCATGAGGGAAATCCTACTCATGATTTCGCTGTAAATATTCGCTCCCGCATTCGCAATCACCTCGAGCTCCCCCTCTCCTTTGGTATTTTCATGGCGGATATTGAGCCCCCTACCTTATTTATCCGCGTTGATGGGTGCCCATACGGACCCATTTGGGTGGAGGTAAGTTTTGAGGAAGAAGCCTCGATGTTCTTGAGGAAGGGGTGGAAAACTTTCGCCCGTTGGTACAATCTTCAAAAGGGAGATTTCCTCTGCTATAGATTCGATGGGAAGGACTCCCTATTGGTGAGGGCTTTCGACATTTACGGCGATCGCCTGGAGTGATGTGCGGAGAGTGCTAGTGAAGCCGACTCAGGGGAAGGAAATGACTCTCCTCGCTCTCCTGCTGCAAGCCCCGAGAGTGAGAAGCTCATCGCTAGCTTCGGCTCCTCCGACTCATCTCCAGATGAAGGAGTTCAAGGCCAAGGAGGTGGTGATATCTACTCCAGCTATGAGCGGGACGTCAAGAACGTCAAGCCGATCCCAAGGCATGCTCGCAAGTAGACTTAGGCATTTTCTTTCCTTTTTCAGTGATGATGCCTGGTGTTAAGCAGAGTAGTCCTAATCATCCCAGCATGAGCACACATGTAGAAATCATGTGTTCTTGGGATATTGGTCTCATAGCCATTTTTGATGTAAAAAGTCCTCTTTGTAATCCTTTATGTAATCAATATATTGGGAAGTCCTCTTGATTTTTATGATGTTGTCTTTCTTTGCTTGCGTAAAGGATTCAGCTGATAAAATTCATTATTTGTATAGGAGTCGGATCCATGGACCTTAGCCAATGCACCTTTCATATCAGTGGGCTATCACAATAATGAATTTGAGTTTTATGAGAGCGCTCGTCATGATGAAGAATTAGAGGACTCCTTCGAGGAAGGGGTATTTGAAAGACCAAGGATGTCATCAGAGGGGGAGGGGGTGAATGATCACTTCAAATTTTCGCAAGAAACTTCAAAGTGAAGCAGAATTACAGCTAGGAAAGAACAATGAATCAGAGAACTAGGAAGCAAAACTAGCAGCGAAGCTAAACATAGCGATTCAAATCATAGTGAAGCATAACATGGAAGCAGAACAATACAAAATGTAAGTGCTATAAGTAAAACAAACTCGTGATTCGGTGATGTTTGTTTGACCATTTCACGCTCTCCAAAGCGCTACGTCTGGTTGGAGGGACTTGTGATTGAACACAAGAGCTAACCTCTCTCCGTCCGTTGCTCCACTGCACCAATCTCCTTGAGCTTGGCCAGTTTTGACTCGGGGTAGATTACCATGGAAATCTCTGAAACCTTTGACAAACTTGAACTTCGAGGCGAAAATTACTCTTCGCTCTCTGAAGACGACTATCTAACCGTCTAGGAGAATTGCAGTCCTCCAAGATAACAACGCTAGCAAACTTCCACCTAAGTCATAGTGAATCAACTCAGATCAATGGGACTTTTGATTCGGTGGTTCGATTTTGTGTTTTTATTCGGTGGCGTCCTTGGGATGCTCTCTTCAGTCTCTCTCAAGGAAATAATCTCAGAGCAGCCAGCCGCAAATGACGGCGGGGCGGCGTATTTATAGGTGGCGATTCCAAAGTGTGAAATGGCTTGTATGAACCGAAGTAGTAGCATGACGCGTGTCCACAACGGTCGGAATTGTCATCAATGCACAACTTTACTTGCGTAACAAGTAAAGCCGACTCACGGACTGAGTTTTGCTTCAGAAGTGAAAGAACGAAGGCTTTGCTACCGAAGTTTAACTTAGTACACATGAGATTTCTACTCTCTGGCTTCTCACTTGGTTTAGTTTCGATCTAGGCCTTTCCACTATAACTTAAGTTTCCACTTGCTAAACCCCTCTTGATAGTACGGTTTTCCTATAACTCAAAGAATAGAAAAAGAACTACACAAAAACAGCTAAGTCTTGCGTCGTATTCTTCATTTCCTTCGATGAGTTCTGCTTCAGGGAATCATAACTTTTTAGGGGTCATCTCCGTGATAAAACTTCGGTCAACAGGGTTATGATTCGATAACTTGTAAATATTCCTTGAAGCTTTATCACTTAGCTTGTCCTTCAGGAACCTAATCAACTATTTACACTCGAAAACATTGTTAGTTCTCTACTGTCTTGTCCAACAATATTCAAAACACATGGGGGAAAAACTTTGCTCTTACATTCTCCCCCTTTTTTGACTATTGTTGACAAAACAGGCATCGATAAAGAACATTGATGTTTTTGTGAAGTGATGAGAACAAACTCTAAGATGTTATATTTTGACTCACCCTGAATGTAGGCATCAAAGATAAATTGAGTTGAGGTAGATGCTTAAATAATAGTTCTTCGGTGGAGAGCAAAAATAACATCTTAGCGAGTAGGATTGCAATTCCTGATAGAATTCCAAATATGTGCAATCCTCTCGAATAACCTGTGAACTTATGAATAATAACCAACTGCAAGATATATAATACGACACAAAACTTGCAAGAAAAATGGGTTATTAAAACTTCAGAGTAGCATCACAGTTCATAGTCGGACTTACGTTACAACCCAATCGAATGGAATGTTTGTTGCAACTTAAAATGGGAAGAAAAAGACGGAAGCAAAATCCCTATCCCCGATTAAAATCTAGATTCGTTGATGCAACATTCTCCCCATTTTTTCAATGATTGGACAAAAGGTGGCCAAGTGAATCGAGATAGCATTACGCTTTAGCATCACCCTAAGAACCCGGCGAAGCAGAATGACGTGGAGACGACTCGCCCGAAGAAGATTGGTCGCTGGAGGATTCTTCTTCAGAACCTGGCGACTCAAGTGCTTCAAAGTTCTTCGAGGCGATGATGTTGAGGTCGTTGTCGTTGAGGGCGTCGTCATTCTTGGACGTGATGGAGTCTCCGTCAGAGACAGTATCTGGCAGAATTGGTTTAGGCTCATTGACGAAGAACACTTCATCGATCTTGTGCAAAGGGGAAGCTTTTGATCCGGTCTGTCAATAGTGTCATTCCAGGAAAAGTTTCACTGCAGATGAGGGTATTCCTTGAATATGCGATCTTTGCGCAAGCCCATAACTGAGTTGGACTTCCGTAGACCATTCCAGGAGTGACGCTTCGGCACACGAAGGTATTGGTTATTGTTGAGTGCAATGTTTCCAACTCTATTGATCTCATTTGCCTAGAACTGCATCTAGCGCTGATTTGCTTCAATATCATTGTCGAGCATCTGCTATGATCAAAGATTTACTTCAAAATGATGTCCCTTTTGGAATTGCTTCGACATATTGCACTCATTAATTTCATGACGGACACCAACATTATATGTAGCAAAATCATTGTGGGGTTGCCTTAGCGGATTCAGCGTATCACGCACACGAGGGGTGAAAAGCTTCGGATGGTGACGAGCAACAAAATCTTCATCACGGCCATAGTTGCAGACGGCTTGAAGCCAAGGAGCATAAGGCTTCAGAGTGAAAGGAAGTTCTGCAGCATGAACCACGGTGCGAAGGAAGCAATCTTCAAAATCAAACACCAAACCATGAGATAGCTTCAGAATGGCATGCCGGACTTCAGGATAAATATTGATTCCTCTGAAACAGTACTCAATGGAAGCAAAGAGTTGGACAAGATATAGAACCAAGTCTTGGAAATTAAGACCAAATGCTTCAGGTGAATACTTTCAGGGATGTAATCCGCAGTTATGTCTGTGTCCATCAAGGTGGTGAATTCTTCTTTAGTCAGATCTGGAGGCATATGAATTTGTTCAAGCTCACCAGTGTTCCTAGGAATGTTCACAAGTTCCAATAATTCTTTCGATGACATGCGTAAAACTTGGCATTGAATCATCCATTCCAATATCCAAGTGGTGGGCTCATTGGCATCGCCAGAGACATAGAGTAGCATAAAACTGCTTGATGAGCTCATAATTGAAGGGAGTGCTTAGAGCGAATAAACGAACCAAATTTTGAGACTCAATTGTGTTGACGATGTTCTGAAAGCAAGTTGCAGTTGAAATGTTTCCCATGCCAAGATATCGATGGTGAAATAGAACACCCTTCTGGAAGTAAACTTTGGTGTAAAGAATTTGTTATTCTGCTGTCCAGAAGCGAAGGTCATCAGCAGTGCGGGGTGAAGTATATGGACTGGCGCCAAAGAATCTTTGCTTCTTCTGATTATGTTCGAGGCTAAACTCAGGGCCATAGTGAGAAGAACAACCAGCATTCCGAAAGATAGGAAAAGCTTCCCTGGGGTAATTGGAGTTGATCTGGGTGTCTTGGCTAGGCGTGCAGTGTGGCCGAATGCATTGCTGCCGATTCGATGGTTCAATGTGTGAAGTGCCAGCATCCTGAGCAACATTCAGAGCCAACTCTTGAGATGGTTTGATAATTTCCACTTGTTCATCTTCTTCGTGTGCGCCATCTCGAGCCACATTTGTTTCGGACTCTTCAACAGAATGGGCTGAAGAATATTCACGAGTCCTAGAAGCGGTTGGGGAAAAATGTTGGGGAGCATCGGCATCCGGGCGAGGGGAAAGCTGTGGAGCGGGGGAGCGAGGCACTTTGGCAACTGGCCTGGCAACACGTTGCAGGGAGGGAGCAGGCGGTGGAGTGGGAGCACGGGGTGGAATGGGTTCGGTGGGAGGTGGAGTTGGTGTGGGGATGCAAGGGGTAGGACTTCTGGGGGGAGTGGAGGCTTTTGGTGGAGGTGTAGGTGTGTTGGGTGTTGGAGCATGTGGTTTTTGGGTTGAGACTTGAGCTTTCTTGGATTTGGGGGCAGGGCGAGTGGGAGCTTGGGTTTGCTTCGGAGGGCTGGAAGCTCCATCGCTATCGTCCATGTCAGCCGCAGAAGCCAAAGTCATCATCCGTCTCTTTGTAGACTTTTTCTTCGAAGTAGGGTCGGAAGACTTTGCTTCGATCGTGGCTTTGCGCTTCTTGGAATCATTTTCCATTATGGAAGCATTGTGAGTCCTACAGAGCTCTTCGACCGCAGCTCGAACCTTGCCCTTGAAGGTCAAGATGTTACCCTTGGTGACCTGATTCACTACAATGACCTTTTGAAGCATAGTAACAACTTGTGCTTGGAAGTCTTCATCAGTTTCTGCTTCGGCACACTGCTGGAACTTATGCATTTTGCCAGTTTCTACTCTGTCATGTGAGTGCAAGTCCTTCAGTTGAATCATTAAATTTACAATCATACTCATGGTGAGAGGTATGTATACTTCACCAAGATCAAGAGCTTCGGGATAAATAGCTTCACCCTTTTTCCAGAGGCCTCAGAAATGCCCAAGTGATCCCAACGTTCAGCATCACGAGGATCTGGGAATTGATGTTGGCTTTGGCGATCCTTATACTCATGTTCTTCGGGCATAGTCACAGCCTTTTGCTTCGGCTGAGTGGCTTCAGAAGGAGGAGTCATATCTACAACTACTTGTTTTTTAGCAGCCCTAGCTGCTTTCTCAGCATTCTTGGTGGCTAAGGTGGCGAGAGATGTCTTCCTTTTTTTCTTCAGACTGCTTCAGCTGTTGAGCTTTAGCAGTACCCTTTTCTTCATTTTTTTTGGCTTTGGCGAGCTTTCGCTTTGCGTCATCCTTGGAAGCAGCTTGATTTGCATCATCAAGTTCTTCCTTTCTCCTTGTTGCTTCCTTGTCAGCCCTTTGTTTGGCCGCGGATTCGCGTGCCAACAAGTTTAGTTTCAGAGCCTCATCGAGGTCTCTCTGGCGCAATTCTTCTTCAGTAGGCTTGCACTTGGACGGTTGTGCGGCAGCGGGCTTTGGGTTTGATGGGGCAATGGGCTTCTCTTCCTGCTTCGGCTTCGAGGGGTCTTGCTTTTGCTTCGACCGCCTCTCAATGGCAATGACTTGTGGGGTGGCTTGGTGTCTAGTGGCTTCTCGATCACCAATTTTGTGGTCTCGATGACAGGATGAGTTGCAGGCCTATCAGAGGGATCTTGAATCTTTAACCCTTTAGAAGCTGGTTTCTCACCAGACTTCTTCTTCAGTGGAATGCGAATCTTTTCCTTGGGAGGGGGAGCGACTGGGACATGCTCCGATTCATCATCTACTTCAGCAGCAGGGTCCTCATCATCCATGGAATCCTCAAGAGCGGATTCTTCCAAATGAGCTCACTCTTCGTTAGTCAAGGCATGAGGAGGAGACGTAGTTTTCTTCTTAAGTTTCCGGGCCTTTTTCTTTGGAGAACTTTGCCCTTCACCAGCTGCTTCGGCAGCGAGTCTTTTGGCTTCTTTCTTCGCATCCTGCTTTCTCTTCTTCTCAGTAGCGATAGACAATCTCTCCTATTCTGCAGGGTAGTCATCGGGTGTGCGGAGAGAAGTAGGATGCGGCAGCTTCGGTGCCTTGGGGTAGTACAAATGGTAATTTGTGTAAAGTCCATTATGCGGTACTGTTCCAGATCTAGTTGTTTCCATCCAGATCCAGGGACAATGCACATATCGGTCCCACCGCGACATATGACAATGCCATATTCCCCGGATTTCCAACATGATATCACAACATTACAACTACAAGGATACAACATCTCATACAATCGGCATACAACTGCCTTAATACAATACATCAGCGGAAGACACATGTCTGAGTACAGACTACAAACAAATGCCTAGTGGTATAGCTAAAACACACCATTCCCATGTCCACACGGGTCCAGGCTCTCCGTCGGGATCCTCCTAACTAGTCGTCGTCGAGTCTCCGCGAAGGAGTCCAGAAGAAGGGTCGTCGAGCCCCTCTGAAGTCCAAGATCGTTTGAATAACGTGCGTAAAAGAGAGAAGAAAGGGGTGAGCTATATCAACAAGTCTTCTAACTAACTTCTCACGGTAAGATGGGGGTAGTGGTTGAGGTTGCAGCCGCACTAGCAATATATGAGTGACTATCGTTCTATTCAGAGTAAGATAAGAATCCAAGCATTCGATGAGGAATCGCCTCCAACAAGTGTGTTATCAGCTAATTACGCAAACATAACACCTATCCTATCCTTGTCCTCCCCATTGCATCCCGACGAAGAAGAAACAGTCAAGGCACACACACGTTGATCAAGTTATAGTTATGATTCAGCTGATGTTATCTATGAACAAGTCGTCCGTAACCGTGGACACGGCTTCTCGAAAAGATTTAACCCTGCAGGGGTGTACCAACTGCCCATTACAAAACTCCGCACGCATGCCCATCTCTCTCAGTTTCTACCCATCATAGGCAACAATTTTATGATTTAGTTCCGAGAGATCCAAAACGAGAGGTCCCTCTAGCTAACAACGAACAAATCCGGGTGGCCCCCGGGGAGTCGAAACCCAATCCAAGAGTCGTCCGCACTCTCGGATCGGACTCTTCCGGCTGACGCAGGTCGGATTACCGGGTCACCTCACATGGGGCCGGGTCCTAGCTGGTCGGGTGGACCAACAAGAGAAACCATGTCTCCGCTGGCCCAAGTTATTTTAAAGGATATCTGCTAGGAGCGACCCGACATACATATATGCATTGTTTGCAAATGGTAAATTGGCTTGGGCCACCTCTAGAAATGTTTGAAGCTAGGTAGGTAAGAAAAGGGGACCCCATAGTATCCCACACGCGGTTAGGCACGCTCGGTCTTAGAACCAATACCCGGAACTCATATCCTAGGTGACTCAAATGGAACAATGCGTCGGGGCGGGACATCCTAGACCTTCCATCCTTCATCGAGTATAGTCAACATTATAATAATCATATCATCCAAAACATATTATGGTGTGATAGCCCAAACCAAGGAGTAATAGGATAACAGTTGATAGCATCCTAAGCATGCATACTAAGAAGTGGTTAAGCAAGCAAGGTACATGGCCAAACAATGGTTTGCTAGGATGTGGGGTACATGGCTGTTTGGGTTTTAATGGAGGCTTAAATGTAAGGTGGTAGGATCAAGAAAACGTTCTATCCTATACCTAGGCACAAGTGAGCTGAAAGTTATAAGCATGATATATGCTCCCCCTTACCTGATGAGAAGACGAGTCCGATGGTGTAGTCAATCGCAAACTCGCAACGTCTCCGAGAGTAACCGCGGAAGCACACAAGAAGGAAACACTGGAAATACAATCGACGAAAAAACATATATTACTATGAAGCAATCACCAGCAAACAACATCAAGAAGGCAACATGAGACAACACACGGCATCGCATCTATCGTCAAGAGCGATTACTAACAGGTTAAGTGGAATATTTTTCACACACGACGAGACTACACATTTACGATGCTTCATGTTGTTTAGCTACACAACATGAGCAAAGGTTGTTAACATGGAATCTCACTCAAGCATGGCATATCAAACAATCATGGCAAGAGGTGAATCATAAAGTAAACTATCTAATCTAGTCACTTTAAGTGGGGGTAAAACCTATAAATGGCAAACTATTGCGGACCCCATGATACAAATGGAATTTGGTACTGTTCTACCCTAAACCATATTATAGGTTGGTTAGAAACAACAAACAATAGCACAATCATAATCTACACAAAATTCTAGTCAAGTTCCATATAAAGAACATTTTTATCGGAGCAACGGTTAAAAAGTTACGGCCTATTACATTTACGATGGCAAGGGTTGTAATTAGCAGGTAAACAGCATGTAGACAAGTTCAAACATGGAAAGGATAAACATTTTAATAATCTACATGAAAAAAAGAGCAACTTTCATGTAGAAAGTGTTTCTATCCGAGCTATTGGTGAAAAGATACGTGCATCGCAAAATACAACAAGATTCTGCCATATTAATAAACCCGGAAAAATAATACTAAGTGTTCTGGGCCGAAAGCAAGCATATGGGCCTACACGTGTGAGCGCATCCTAACTAACATGCTCCCATGGCGCTAAATAGTAGCACATGAATTGGGCCAAGCCCAACATTTCACAGGAAAAAAAAGGCAACGGGCTGCTCACAATGTGGGCCGAGCCCAGGAAGGCGAGGTCGGCGCGGGATAACGAGTCGGCGCTCGGGGCGGAGGAAGGCCATGGGCCGCGCGGGAGAGGCTGATGCGCTGGGCCTGTAGGCACGCCATCCCACATGCAGCGACGGGGGTGGTTGTGGCGCTGGATCGGGGGAGATCCCGATCGCGACGGGCGGCGGCGCTCGGCGACTCCGGTGATGTGTAGCGCGGCGATGCGGGAGACCGGGACGACGTGCAGCGGCGCATAGCATGTCGAATCCGCCAGATCCAATAGAAGGCGGAGGCCATGGGGCGGCACTGCACGAGCTCCGGCTCAGGACGTCCATGACATCGGCCGGCAGTGCTCCTGGAGAAGAAGAAGAGGTGGGGTGATAGGAGGAGGGAAGAGAAGGAGAGGTACGCGCGGGGAAGGAGCTCACCGGAGCATGGCGAGGCGGCGTGGCTGCCGGTGGTTGCACGGCGGCCTAGCTCGCCGGAGCAACCGCGACGGCACTCGGGCGTTGACCTCGATTGGAGAGGCGGCCCAGATCCGGGCTTGGCGGGTCGCGACGGCGACGAGTAGGCCCGCGGGGCCCGAACGGGGCTGGAGGTGGCTGTGGTGCAGTTGGGGCTATATCTGAGCCCTTGATCTCATAGATCAACGGCCAGAACTGCTTGGTGGCTAGGGTTTCATATCTGGGGGGTCTAGATGGAAAATTTGGGGATTTTGTGAGGGGGGTGGCTGCAAATTTTGTTTAGGAAAACCCTAGAAGAGCTAGGAGAGGGTGGTGGTCTATTTATAGGCTGGCCTGGCTGGCAAGTTTACACAAACGCCCTCGGCTTCTCTCTCGCCCGTCCGATACTCCACGTTTCTGACCGCCGGGAGTCCATACGACCTACGATTCGGATGAAATCTCGAACCACGCGCTGATAAGTCCCAAACTTATCTATAATTTCTACTTGCTCCATCCATGTTTTGTGTGATATTGCTATGATCTAGATACACTTTCATACACTTTTGATTATATTTTGACTAACTTATAAACTCAGTGCACCATAGTGCCAGTTCCTGTTTTCTGCTATTTTTCTATTCCAGGTTTCCCCCATATTAAAAATTCTCCTAAAAATCGGGAAAAATCGGATAAAAATCAGCGTGAAGGAACCTTCCGGAAACACCTGGGTGGGGCCAGAGGACCACCACCAGGGACCCAGGCGGCCACCTGGCGCGACCTAAGGTCTGGCCGCGCCAGGGGGCGCCTGGACCCCTGGTGGCCCCTGGCTGCCCCCCTTTGCCTATATATTCTCCGTGACGGGATTCTTCCGAAGACATAACCCTTTTTCATGATCTCGCCTCTGTGCCGCCGCCGTCGCGCTTCCAAGATCGGGAGCGCCAGCAGACCTCTACCAGACACCCTGCCGGAGGGAGGATTGACCTCCGGGAGGTTCCCCTCCACCATGGACGTTTCCCGGATGTGTCGTGAGTAGTTTCCCTTGGACCATGGGTCCGTGATCAGTATCTATGTGATGTTCTCCTCCCCTCTTTGTTCTTCATGGTTTAGTCCTCGTGAGTTTCCCTACATGATCGAGGCACATATGAAATTTTCTGTTGTTGCTATGCTGAGTTTGCTGGGATCTGATGGATTATGAGATTATGTTCAAATTTTGATTGAGTAATATATTTGGTTCTTATCTTTTATATTTTTGTTCCTAAGTAATTCTTGCATGTTCTCCGTTGTTGTTTATTGCTTTGGCCAAGTAGTAGGTAGTAACTCCAAGAGGGAACATTACGCTCGATTGTGGGTTCATGCCCCCCGATGACACGCTTGAGTGACTGAAACATGAGTCTAGGGGATGTGATGTTGCCACAAGGGGGAAAACAACGGTGCTTGTAGCCGCGGTTTGCAACGATCGTTTACTTTACGCAAAGTGCTTTTTAATGCAGTTGTGTGTTGCTTTGGGTTTACACTTTGGGTGGGGCTCGCAACTTAATACCAGCGAGATGTTCTGGATAGATATGTCAAGGTGGATAATTAGTAGTAGATGCAGTTGGATTTCCGTCTACTTATTTTGGCGTACTGCCCATGCTTTGGAGTCTCGTCCTTTCTTTGTAGCATAGTTATCATTGCGGTGCGTTTTTAATCCTGTCAATTTCCCAGTTGTAATTAGTCTACCTCGCACAGCAGTTTTATCGTCTTTGGGAGAGACACATCACTAGTGAACATCAAAGGACCCCGGTCCATATTCTCATCACTGTTTACATGCTCTTTTATTTTCCTGCCTTTACTTTTTAGTTGCTATCATCATTATCCTTTATCAGTTGCATTGATCCTTTGTGAACAGCAAGGCCGGAGAGATTGACAACCTCTCTATAATCGTTGGGAAGCAAAGTCATTTGTGTGGTGTGCAGGCCTAGGTGAAGTAAACAATCTTGAAGATTATGAAAGGCGCCATTGTTCACTTCACCACCTACTTATCATTATTGGAGTCCTACGGGAGACGATCTTTTCAACCTTGGTATCTTTGCCAACAGAAATTCGTCGCTACACTACATCTCAACCTTCCACTTGGGGTAACCAAGGAGGATAGAGTATCACGCGCTCAGCGCGGCGAGCCCGTCAGTCCTACCTCACTTCGATACCATTCTGAGAACATTTTTCTGGCACCCAATAATATAATCCATTTAATTATTAAAAGGGGATTTCGTTTCGGTGGCGATGGCTGGTCTTGTGACGGTTGCGACGGTGCTCGGGTGAAACCCGGTGTCACAAAGGTCGTGTGCCATGGTGGAAAAGGGTCGGTCTCGCATCCGATATGAGAAATAGGGAAGGGGTATTCACCGAATAATGATTCGGCGAAGCAAAGACTGCAAAAAATACAGGCAATCATCATAGCAACACAACAAACAAATTTTTTAATTTGGGTGAAAATCCCGGGTTGTTACAATTTGCTTCGGTCCACTTGGAACACATGTGCTCAGTGTACAAGAATGGAGGGTGGAAGGCAAACTGCATGGCTGATGGCGTGGTAGTGATAATGGCTTCTCGCTCTTCGTTGGTTACCCCAAGTGGAAGGTGAGATGTAGGATAGCCTCAAATTTCCCTTATGTAGAGGATAGGGTTTGTCTCCTGTAGGACTCTGGAGATGATAAGTAGGTGGTGAAGTGAACAATGGCGCCGTTCACAACCTCAGGTTTGCTTACTTCACCTGGACCTGCACACGATACAATTAACGCTCCCAACGAAGTTCATAGAGGTTGTCAACCTCTCCGGTCTTGTTGTTTACAAAGGGTCAAACACACAAGGGAAAATGGTAATGATAATGATAGCAACTGAAAGTAAATACGAGAAAAGTAAATAGCTTGTAAACAATGATGACGATATGGACCGGGGTCCCGTGATGTTCACTAGTAATGTCTCTCTCCCAAAAGACGATAAAACTACTATGCGAGGTAAACGAATTACACATGGGAAATTGACAGGATTATAAACGCACCTCAATGCTAACTATGTTACAAAATAAAGGAAGAGGCTCATAAGCATGGGCAGTATGCCAAAATAAGTAGACTGAAATCCATCTACATCTACTACTAATCATCCACCTTGAGATATCTATCCAGAACATCTCGCTGGTATTAAGTTGTGAGTCCCACCCAAAGTGTAAACCCAAAGCAACAGACAACTGCATTAAAAGAACTTTGCATAAAGTAAACAATCCTTGCAACTGCGGTTACAAGCACCGTTGTTTTCCCCCTTGTGGCCACATCACATCCCCTAGACTCATGTTTCTGTCACTCAAGCGTGTCATCAGGGGCCACGTACCCACAATCGAGCACAACGTTCCCTCTTGAAGTTACTACGCACTACTTTGCCAAAGCAATAAACAACAACGGAGAACATGCAAGAATTACTTAGGAACAAAAATATAAGAGATCAAAACCAAATATATTACTCTATCACGATCTGAACATAATCTCATAATCCATCGGATCCCATCAAACTCAACATAGCAACAGCAGAAGAATTACATATGTGCCTGGATCATGTCGGGAAGCTCACGAGGTCTAAACCATGAAGAACAAAGAGGGGAGGAGAACATCACATAGCTACTGATCACGGACCCATGGTCCAAGGTAGACTACTCACGGCACATCCGGGAAGCGTCCATGGTGGAGGTGAAGCTCCCGGAGGTCGATCCTCCTCCGGCAGGGTGCCAGGAAGGGTCCTGATGGTGCTCTCGATCTTGGAAGTGCGGCGGCGGCGGAACAGAGGTGAGATTGGAAAATAGGGTTCTATCTCCGGAGTTTCCCCGTCACGAGAAATAAATAGGCGAAGGGGGGCAACCAGGGGGGCCATCAGGGGCCTGGCCGCGCCAGGTGGCTGCCTGGGCCCCTGGTGGTGGCCCTCTGGCCCCACTTGGGTGCTTATGGAAGACTCCGTTACGCTGATTTTTTATCCGATTTTTCCCGAATTTTTGGAGCATTTTTTATATGGGGGAACCTAGAATAGAAAAAAGCAGAAAACAGGAACTGGCACTGGGGTGCACTGAATTAGTAGGTTAGTCCAAATATGATCAAAAAGTATATGAAAGTGTATCTAGATCAAAGCAATATCACACAAAACATGCATGGAGCGAGAAGAAATTATCGATAAGTTTGAGACGTATCAATGGCCCATTTCCATTAGGGCACACTCTTGTATTTGTACCAACGAATTGCCCAGTAGCGGAGAATCCATTGCAATATGATTTTCCTCTATTGATCTATTTCCCCATCTGGCGTATCATATCCAAGGTGTTTCCGAATTTCTTCAAGAATGCCTCTGGCATTTGTTTTCTCTTTGGTGCGGCCTCCTTTATTCTTCGGAGCCTCTTGCTCCACTACCTCTTCTTGAAGATTATCCAACATGGGAGACTCATCTCCAAATCCCAGATCTGCAGACATCCTATGAAGAATAAAGTAGAAGCGAGGGAAAAAGATGTAGGTATGGATAAGCACTAGCAAAAGTTTCAATAAATTGACAAGAGATTCAGAGAGAGAGAACAGTTGTCGATGAAAGTTCATACTTTGAACTAAGCTAGAACTGATTTGAGAACTAGTTCTAACCTAGTGCAAAAAAAAATTGAATCTAAACTAAGGCTGACCTGAATTGGAGTGGGATCTGGAGAGGAACTACAAACAGATTTCCCATAAGACAAGTGATCCACATGATCAAAGCAACCTAAGAAAATCAACGAGAAAACCCTAAGCATTCGCATCCAATCTGACCTAAGAAACAAGAACGGAGAGGGAGCAGATTGCATTGAGCCTAGGCGTACCCTAATTGGTGACGACGGGAAGCTACGGCGGCGAGGGTAGATAAGAAGTCGCTCTCGACGGCAGTGAAGCCCTCGGCGGCAGCTGTCCGAAAGCTAAGCGGCGCATGCGTCGACGGGGAGGAGGTTCACGGCGGCGCGCTCGGGAGAGGAGAAGGCACGGAGAGAACGAGAGAATGAGGTGGCTAGGGTTTTGCTGGGGGGTGCCGTATATAGGGCCTGACCTGAGATATATGTCAGATTAGATCGAACGGCTCCCAACGACCAGTCTCTCCGGATTCTACGGCGATGATTTCGTGGTGAATCGCGAGAAAATCTCAACGAACCGAAATTGACAGCATCTCAACGGCCGAAGAATTACTCTTGACCTTGAGTAAAAACTTCGATAAAGTTGGAAGCATTTGATTCGGAACTCAATGACGTTCGAAGCAAAATACTTTCCATTTTAAATGTTCTTAACCATTTTATACAAGACAGCGTGAGAATGAAGAAGAATAGAAGGGGTAGGGTCCAAAACTTATCACCTCGAAGAAAAACAATAACGAAGCTAAAAGTGCTAAGTATAGGGGAGAAAATCCAAATGAAGCAATAAAGAACAGAACTGGAAGCAAAAAGCAAAACAAAACAAAACACTGAAACAAAGCAAATGAATATGTACAATGAGGTAAAGTTTCAGTCTTACAGAACATTGCGTGAGTCTAACATATTCAGCTCACATCTCAATGCACAGAACCTCTTCTCATCCAATGATTTCGTTAATATATCGGCCAATTGATCTTCAGTTCGTACATGGCTAATCACAATATCTTCATGCTGAACATGATCACAAAGAAAATGATGGCGAATTTTAATATGTTTCGTGGGAGAATGCTGCACTGGATTGTGAGAAATTTTGATGGCACTCTTATTATCACATAGGAGAGGAATTTTCTTCACATGAATTATATAGCCCTACAGCGTCTTCTTAAGCCAAATAATTTGAGTGCAGCAAGAGCCAACAACAATGTATTCGGCTTCAGCAGTAGATATTGAGACACAATTTTGCTTCTTGGAAGCCCAACACACAAGAGATCTACCAAGAAAATGACAAGTGCGTGAGGTAGCTTTCCTATCAAGACGATCACCAGCCCAGTACGAATCAGAATAGCCAATGAGATCAAACTTAGCACCCTTGGGGTACCATAAACCCAAGGTAGGTGTGTGAGCAATATACGGAAGAATTCGCTTGACATCAATATGATGTGATTCTTTTGGATTCACTTGAAAACGAGCACAAATACATACTGAAAGCATAATATTAGGTCTAGATGCACATAAATATAGTAGAGAACCGATCATAGACCGATACTTCTTCTGATCGAAGGGTTTGCCCTTCTCATCAGCATCCAGGAACCCATTGGTAGGCATTGGAGTCTTTATTGTTTTGCAATCAGTGAGTCCAAACTTCTTCAGGCAATCCTTGAGATATTTTTCTTGAGAAATGAAGGTACCATTCTTATTTTGACGTATTTGAAGTTTGAGGAAGAACTTCAATTCACCCATCATTGACATCTCATTTTTCTTCGACATCATTTTGGCAAATTCTTCGCTGATATCAGGGTTAGTGCAGCCAAAGATAATATCATCTACATATATTTGACACACAAACAAATCACCATTATACGAGCAAGTGAAAAGAGTTGGGTCAGTTGTTCCTGGTTTGAAGCCTTTCTTCAGAAGGAAATCCTTCAAGGTTTCATACCAAGAACGAGGTGCTTGATTCAACCCATAGAGAGCTTTATCTAACCTTTACACCTTATCAGGACTCTTCGAGTCTTCAGAACCTGGTGGCTGCATAACATACAATTCTTCTTCGATCTCACCATTAAGAAATGCACTTTTGACATCCATTTGATATAGCAGAATACCATTGAAATTTGCAAAAGCAAGCATGACGCGAATTGATTCAAGACGAGTAACTAGAGCATAAACTTCTCCGAAATCGATACCTTCGATTTGGGTGTAACCTTGTGCAACCAATCGAGCTTTGTTTCTTTCCAAAATACCATCTTCATCTTGCTTGTTGCGAAAAATCCACTTTATACCAATGATATTATGCTTCGTGGGATCATGTCTCTCAACTAATGACCAGACTTTGTTTCTCTCGAATTGGTTGAGTTCTTCGAGCATTGAAGTTAACCAATTTGATTCCTTCTTGGCGTCATCAAATTTTGATGGTTCTAGCATGAAGACAAACAAAAAGTTTCCACAGAAGTTAGCCAAACGAGTACGAGAGCGAGTAGTGGGACGACCTGGTTGACGAATTTCTTCAAGGATCGAATCAACATCAACTCTTCTTCGCACTCGAGACAATGCATTTTCATTAGCTTGAGGCTCAGGTTCTTCTTCGGAATCGACATTTCCTTCGGGATGAGCATTTCCTTCGGGATCAGCATTTCCTTCTGCATCTGCATTTCCTTCAGGATTAGCATTCTCTTCGTTTATGGGTTCTTCTTCGCCATGTCCATCATTAGGGATGTTGATCTCCAGCGCCACAGGCTATGTGTGGGAACATTGGATCATCATCATCCCTGTTAGCTTGTTGAGGAGTTGTTTCGACAGGGCAAATTTCTCCAATAGCCATGGACCTGATCACTTCATCAAGAGGGGGTTCATCTTGATCATGAGGCAAATGCTCCTTTTGAGAGCCATTAGTTTCGTCAAACCTCACATTTATAGTTTCCCTAACCTTCCCAAAGTGGGAGTTATACACTTTGTAAGTGTGAGAATTTGAGCCATAACCTTAAAGAAAACCTTCATGTGCCTTAGGGGCAAATTTAGAGCTATGATTCATATCTCTAATAAAAGATGTGTTGGGATACGGGGCAGAAAACACAAAATTTTCATACCTACGGTACCCGAACCCAAGATCTATGCTATGGCGATGTAAAGTAACGGAGGGAATCAGTGTTCATACCTTTGAAGACCGAAAGATGGAAACGTTCTTGCGAACGTGGCTGGCGTAGACTCGGAACTACGACCTCCCTGTCGTGTAGTAGACCACCGGCGAGGATGACTCCGGTTGACCTCCAGCGATGAAGTAGCACCACAGGTGCAGTGCCTCGAACAGATTATACACGTACGGTACAATCGAAGTTCCTCCCGGGCCCCGAACTAGGCGAGCAGCGGAAGAAAGACGGATTCAGATCCCAACTCCAGCAGAGCGACGACCTGCCTTATGGTGGAGAACTCCAGACTAGGTGCAGACTCCAAACAAGGGGAGTCCACTTCCAGGAAGGAGATGGAGAGAGAGAGAGAGGAATAATTGTGTGTTGGAAAAAGGGCGGGTGTACCCCCTCCTTATATACGCCTAGGGGGGTGCCATCCTCCTCCCCTCCCCCATGTGGGACTAAACTTCCAAGGGGGGAGTGCGCCGGCCTAGGGGGGGATGGGCCCCACCCTTGGGGCCAAGCCCAAGGGGGGAAACCCCCTTCCTCCCCTAATGGGCCCCATAGGCCCATATAGCCTTTTTCCAAAAATAAAAATTATTTTAATATGGTTAAATATTTAATTCATATAATTAAATAATAAAACATTATTAAAACAAATTAAACTTTATTTTGAACCATTCAAAATGTCTGGAACAACTTCCGTCCTCCTCCGAAACTATTCCGGTGATTTCTCCTATTTCACCGATTGATCCCGAAACTGTCCTATGCATCGATTTCCCTCAAGTGTAACACCCTAACGGTCCAGGAAACAGCAGACATGGTCTAGACTCTTCTCATTGACCAATGACTAGTCAGTTGGACCTGGTTACAATCCTTGACAGCCCCTGCGCTTCCATCGAATGAACTTCAATCGCTTTTGGAAATCATTAACATACGACGTAATCCCTTTGTGTTGCGGTACTTTGTTTGTCCGAGGTTCGATCGTCGGTATCCCACATACCGTGTTCACGTCTCGTTCACAACAAACAAGTTTACTCGTCCGTGCCTATTGCATCTCCCGTGGCCTAGTCACGTGCTTGTAAGCTATTGATGCAATATCACCGAGTGGGCCCAGAGTACCTGTCCTGTTACAAGGACTGACAAATCCCGCTCTGAACTATTAACATACTCATCAACCATCTATTTTGGAATACCCAAAGTGCACCGTTATAGCCAGCATATTTCAGTCAGGCAGTGGGATACAAATCAAAGTCTCCTCATAGATGACAATTACGTATGATCATTACGGTCTATGGACTAAGCCATACGTTACAAAGTCATCGCAACGCTGAACTATGTGACTCGATCACATTGGAATACTTTAGGTGGGTGTATGTCCATCACATCATTCCCCTAATGACATGACCTCATTGTCAATGGACTTAAGTGTCGCCATGATCAGGAAAGCTTGATCAATCAATTGCCCAATGAGATAGTTTACCCGAGTTAAACTACGGACCTATGTTTTATAATACACCTGTATTAGTATTTCCAATTAATACTGTTATAGCACAGTATAAAATGTATTATGAACAAAACGGATATGTGACAAATATATTTATTAATTTGTCTCTAGGGCACATATCCAACAGTCTCCCACTTGTAGTAGAGTACAAATTACACTAGTTTACATCAGGTATATATGTATCTAACACCAATAGTCTCTCGGTGTTCTTCAAACTTGCCCTGTGGAAGAGGTTTAGTCATAAGGTCTGTTGCGTTCAGATCCGTATGTATCTTGTGAATCCTAGTGTGTCCATCCCGGAATTAGTCTCGCGTCACATGGAACTTTCGGAGAATGTGCTTGGCTGTAGAGTGAGTTCTTGGCTCCTTCGCGTTTAGCAATGGAACCCGTGTTGTCGCAGAAGATTCCCACGGGGCCAGTGCATTTGGGAAAGAAGACAAGCTCGATCACGAACTTCTTCATCCACAACGCCTCATTTGACGCTTCGCAAGCGGCAATATACTCCGATTCCATTTTAGATTGGGCGACGAATGACTGTTTGCCGCTCCTCCAGCTAATTGCGCCACCGTTCAACATGAAAACATATCCCGTCTAGGATTTCGAATCATCTAGGTCTAAGCCGAGGCTTGCGTCAACGTAACCCTTTACGATGAGCTCCTCATCAATCCTCCATAAACGAGAAAGAGATCCTTTGTTCTTCTCAAGTACTTTAGGATGTTCTTTGGTAGCAATTAATCATACTAATAGCCAGTGCCAAATCCGGCCGGGTACATAACATAGCATGCATGAGAGAACCTATGGCTGAGGCATAGGGTTTTGAGGGCATTTCCTCCTTCTCTTTTGCTGTGGTCGGGCACTGAGTCACGCTTAACTTGACACCATTCATAACTGGCAAGGGGCCTCTCTTGGAGTTATCCATACTGAACCTTTTCAATATCTTGTCAATATAAGTGCTCTGACTCAAAGCCAATAGTCGATTAGGTCTATCTCTATATATCTTAATCCCCAATATGTACGCAGCTTCACCAAGGTCCTTCAAGGAAAATTGTCCATTCAGATATTCCTTCACTTCTCCTAAGAATTTCTTATCGTTCCCTATTAGAAATATGTCATCTACATATAACACAAGGAATGCTACAGAGCTCCCACTCAGTTTCTTATAGACGCAGAACTCTTCGACGTTTTGGACAAATCCAAAAGGTTTAATGACCTCATCAAATCGAAGATTCCAGCTCCGAGATGCTTGCTTCAACCCATAGATGGACCGTTGAAGCTTGCACACCTTACCAGGATTCCTTGGATCGATAAACCCCTCTGGTTGCATCATATACAACACTTCCTCAATGTTGCCATTTAGGAATGCAGTTTTCACATGCATCTGCCATACCTCATAATCATGATATGCATCTATTGCTAGTAGGATCCGAATAGACTTTATCATCGCTACAGGAGAGAACGTCTCCTCATAGTCAACTCCTTGAATTTGTCGGAACCCCTTTGCGACAAGTCGTGCTTTGTCGAAAGATACGTTTCCGTCTGCGTCAGTCTTTTTCTTGAAAATCCATTTATTCTCGACGGCCTTGCGGTCCTCGGGAATATCCACCAAAGTCCAAACTTTGTAGGTGTACATGGAGTCTATTTCGGATTTCATGGCTTCAAGCCATTTCTCGGACTCGGGTCCCTCAATTGCTTCTTTGTAACTCGTAGGTTCATCTGATTCATCAGCGAGATTGCATTCACAAGCTGTCCATAAAACTCAGTAGCTTGACGGACTCTTGATGACCTATGGGGCATAATAGGTTCCTCTTCATTCTCATCATGATCATCATGTATGTCATGATCGTTATGAATGTCGTTCTGGCCATTCTCTTCAGCTCCCACTGTGGAATAAGGTTCCAGAACAACTTCTGTGGCCGTTTCTTCCAATTGGAGTGATTTGTCAGTCACTTCATCGAGGTCTATTTTCCTCCCACTCAACCCTTTCGAGAGAAACTCTTTATCGAGAAAGTGTCCAGTCTTGGCAACAAAAGTTTTGCTCTCAGACTGATTGTAGAAGGTGTATCCACAAGTTTCCTTGGGATAGCCCACAAAGACACACTTATCCGCCTTGGATTCAAGTTTGTCAGGCTGTAGTTTCCTAACATAAGCCTCACAACCCCAAATCTTCAGGTGAGACAACTTAGGTTTCGTGCCATGCCATTCTTCAAATGGTGTTGTCTTCACGGATTTGGATGGTGCCCTATCAAGAACGTAAGTGGCAGTTTCTAATGCATACCCCCAGAATGACACAGGAAAATCAGTATGAGACATCATCGATCGTACGCTATCCAATAGGGTTCGATTACGTCGTTCAGCCACACCGTTTCTCTGAGGTGTGCCTGCCGGCGTAAGCTTTGGTACTATACCACAAGACTTCAGATGATTTCCAAACTCGTGACTTAAATACTCGCCACCTCGATCCGATAGAAGGCGCTTGATTTTCTTTCCGAGTTGATTCTCGACCTCATTCTGAAATTCCTTGAACCTTTCAAAGGTTTCAGACTTATGCTTCATCAAGTAAATATACCCATATCTACTCAAGTCATCAGTAAAGGTCACAAAGTAACGAAGACCATTGCGTGTGGGGACGTTCATGGGTCCACATACATCTGTATGTATGATCCCCAATAAGTCATCCGCACGCTCCAATATTCCATTGAATGGAGTCCTTGTCATTTTGCCCATGAGGCATGGTTCACATGTATCAAGGGATCCAAAATCCAATGAATCAAGAAGTCCATCCTAATGGAGCCTCTCCATGCTCTTTATACCAATATGACCAAGTCGGCAATTCCACATCATCATGTGCTCTTCATCACTACTCTTTAATCTTTTGGCCTCTATATTGTTAATGTGACACACGTCACCATCGAGATCAAGTACGAATAAACCATGTTGCTCCGGCGCGTGAACATAAAACTCTTCATCCTTATAAATCGACCAACCAATTGTATCAGACTTAAAAGAATACTGGTCTCGCTTCAAGCAAGAGACACTAACGATGTTCACACTCAATGCGGGTACATAGTAGCATTTATTCAGAACCAAAACTAATCCCGAAGGGAGACTAAGATGCTTCGTGCCGACCGCCAACACATCAATTTGACAGCCATTCCCCATGAACATCATCACTTCATCTTTCAACAAGCGTCTCTTATTCCTTAGTCCCTGAACGGAATTAGAAATATGAGCGACAGATCCTGTATAAAGTATCCAGGATGTGTTCCCGGCGCTTGTCAAGAAAAGATCAACAATATGTATATCAAATATACCTTCGTCTCTCTTGGCGACCTTGCCAGCCTTCTTGTCCTTTAGGTGACCCAGGTAGGCCTCTAAGCCAATCACATAAGGTATGTGACTCGTGCTCGATCTTTCGATCTACTGTGTTCCAGGCCCGCATCTACATACGTCAAGCTTGCCAATCGAACCTTGATGTTAGTTGTTCAGCAAGGCCATATCTGCATATGCCAGGCTTGCCGAACCCAACCTCATGCGAACGCCGTTTAATATGTGTGACACCCGGTATGTACGGAATGTCGGCCATATGGTAGAACCTTCTAGGCGGTGCCCACCAAGGGAGAACACAATGTTGGTATTGTGAGAGATGGTCATATTTGTGCTACCGTCGTCATATCTAGCATACTAGCATAAACTGGAAGTAAAACTGTAAATCATACAAACTATGATCCCCCTTCATGCAAAGCAAAGTCAAACACCTTTCTACTTTAGCTTGTGCAAGTTTTATGTGGCTGCTAGGGGTTTCGAGAGAGAGAACCGTTTCTATCCTGCGAAAAACATGCCACAACATCGTCTCCCATCCATCTCTATTACACCCCTGTCGGGGCCCTCCGTTGCAAACATCTTCGCATCGCTAATGCAGAGAGACAGACACCCCCAGGCACTTTATGGTACAAGCCATATGTCAAGCGTGGAACCACTCTCGCGTAAACGCGTAAGTTCGGTCGGGGGACACTTCATCAAACATTGCCGCAACGCTAAATGAGTACACATGGGAGGGTAACGAATGAAGATTCGATGCCCACATCCTAGATGTGTTCTATCCGTACAATACATCTACGCATAGCTAGCTCTGATACCACTGTTGGGATACGGGGTAGAAAACACAAAATTTTCATACCTACGATACCCGAACCCAAGATCTATGCTATGGCGATGTAAAGTAACAGAGAGAATCGGTGTTCATACCTTTGAAGACCGAAAGAGGGAAACGTTCTTGCTAACGTGGCTGGCGTAGACTCTGAACTACGACCTCCCTGTCGTGTAGTAAACCATCGGCGAGGATGACTCCCGGTTGACCTCCAGCGATGAAGTAGCACCACAGGTGCAGTGCCTCCAAGAGATTATACACGTACGGTACAATCGATGTTCCTCCCGGGCCCCGAACTAGGCGAGCAGCGAAAGAAAGACGGATTCGGATCCTGAATCCAGCAGAGCGACGGCCTGCCTTATGGTGGGGAACTCCAGTCCAGGTGCAGACTCCAAACAAGGGGAGTCCACTTCCAAGAAGGAGAAGGAGAGAGAGAGGAATAATTGTGTGTTGGAAAAAGGGGGTGTACCCGTGCCATCCTCCTCCCCTCCCCCATGTGGGACTAAACTCCCAAGGGGGGGAGTGCGCCGGCCTAGGGGGGATGGGCCCCACCCTTGGCACCAAGCCCAAGGGGGCAACCCCCTTCCTCCCCAAATGGGCCCCATAGGCCTATATAGCGTTTTTCATTTTTTTATTTTTTTATATGTTTAAATATTTAATTTAGATAATTAAATATTAAAACATTATTAAAACAGATTAAACTTTATTTTGAAATATTCAAAATGCCGGGAACAACTTCCGTCCTCCTCCGGAACTATTCCAGTGATTTCTCCTATTTCACCGATTGATCCCGAAACTGTCCTATGCATCGATTGCCCTTAAGTGTAACACCCTAACGGTCCGGGAAACAACAGACATTGTCGAGACTCTTCTCATTGACCAATGACTAGTCAGTTGGACCTGGTTACAATCCTTGACAGCCTCTGCGCTTCCATCGAATGAACTTCAATCGCTTTTGGAAATCGTTAACGATACGACTTAATCCCTTTGTGCTGCTGTACTTTGTTTGTCCAAGGTTCGATCGTCAGTATCCCACATACCGTATTCACATCTCGTTCACCACAAACAAGTTTACTCGTCCGTGCCTATTGCATCTCCCGTGACCTAGTCACTTGCTTGCAAGCTATTGATGCAATATCACCGAGTGGGCCTAGAGTACTTGTCTTGTTACAAGGACTGACAAATCCCGCTCTGATCTATTAACATACTCATCAACCATCTATTTCGGAATAACCAAAGTGCACCGTTATAGCCATCATATTTCAGTCAGGCGGTGGGATACAAATCAAAGTCTCCTCATAGATGACAATTACTTATGATCATTACGGTCTAAGGACTAAGCCATACGTTACAAAGTCATCGCAACGCTGAACTATGTGACTGTTCACATTGCAATACTTTAGGTGGGTGTATGTCCATCACATCATTCCCCTAATGACATGACCTCATTGTCAATGGACTTAAGTGTCGCCATGATCAGGAAAGCTTGATCAATCAATTGCCCAATGAGATAGTTTACCCGAGTTAAACTACGGACCTATGTTTTATACTACACGTGTATTAGTATTTCCAAGTAATACAATTATAGCACATTATAAAACGTATTATGAACAAAACGTATATGTACCAAATATATTTTTTAATTGGTCTCTAGGGTACATATCCAACAACATGGAGCACCAAACACCCTAAGGTACGAAACATTAGGCTTGTTACCAGTGATAAGCTCATGTGATGTTTTCTTCAGAAACTTGTGAAGGTAAACCTTGTTGATGATATGGAAGGCACTGTTAATTGCTTCGGCCCAGAGCCTGATAGGGGTCTTGTATTCAGCAAGCATGGTTCTGTCCATCTCAATGAGTGTACTATTCTTTCTCTCAACCACACCATTCTGTTGGGGTGTATAAGCGACTGAGAATTCATGAGTAACCCCATAATCATCAAGATAATCTTCAATATGAGTATTTTTTTAGTTTAGTTCCATTATCACTTACGATATGCCTCAGAGACAATTCATATTCGGTTTGACCTCTCTTAGCGAATGACTTGAAGATTTCAACAACTTTCCTCTTTTCATCCAGAAAGAAAACCCAAGTGTAACGAGAGAAATCATCAACAATGACTAGACCATACTTGTTGCCTCCCAGGCTAGCATAATTTTGGGGACCAAAAAGATCCATGTGAAGCAATTGAAGTGGACGAGTAGTGGTCATGATTGTCTTTTTTGAATGATGTTTCTTTGTGATTTTGCCGGCTTCACAGGCACTGCAGAGACGATCCTTATCAGATTTTAATTTGCTAAGGCTAATAACATGCTTCTTCTTCACTAGAGTTTTAAGATTTCTCATCCCTGCAAGACCAAGTCTTCTATGCCATAACCATCCAGATGAAACTTTTTCCATTAACTAGGTGGATACAGCAGGGCCCGAAGAAAAATCAACAATATATAAGTCTCCCTTTCGATAGCCCTCGAAGACAAACGTATAGTCATCCGGTGAAAACAGAACAAGCATACCCATATCACATAGTTTTAAAATACACATGAGATTATATCCAAGAGATTGAACAAACATAACTTTGTCAATATGCTTATCCTATGATATAGCAACCTTACCCAAATGAAGAACTTTACCCTTATTGTTGTTGCCTAAGGTAATGTACTTCTGAGAAGAGTGAGTGAGTTTTTCTTCGGTGAACAAATCTTTGTCTCCGGTCATACGATTAGTGCAACCACTGTCCATGACCCATTTAGATCCACCGGAGACATAGCCCTGCAGAAGAATTAGTTCTTCTTAACCACCCAAAAACGAGCAGGTAACTGAGAAGGCATGGAAGCACTTGTTAAAGCAGCGGTATTAAAGCGCACAAGATTATATTGACAAGGGGGACCATCAAGTACACCATAAATGTAATTCCTCTGTGAAGGGTTAGGGTATGAATGAGCATATACAATCTTATCATTATTATCACGATGAAGGGTAAGCATAATGACCAACACGACAGTATTCCTTTTGAGGAACATTTGATTCGGGAACCAGCGAATCATTTCTCTCTTCGAGAGAATAGAAGTGTTTCGGTGGTACCAAAGACTTTCCCTGCATAGAATGGTTAGCAGGAAATTTCTCAACCAGTGACTTGCGCACCCAGATTTGTCTCTTATCGAAACCATTCTTTGGAGGGGCACCAATGTATTTGGCCGAAAACTTTCCTTCCTGGTTCTTGATAAGTTTGAAGTCAGAATGAAGTGATTCATCAACAATGGCCATATCAATTTCGCAGCTAAAACCTAAAATATTAGCAATATCTATAGGCTTTTCCTTCGCTAAAACCCATACAGTTTTTGGATACTTCTCAGGTTCCCAATAAGTGCCATCAGGGTTTAGCTTCCTTTTGGAACCAACACCTTCCTTCCTAGGATTCCTATGAAGGAGAGCCTTCTTCAGGATGTCATAAAGGTACTGGTGTCCGTGAACATTTTTGAACAATCCTGTTTCAAAAAAATCTTTCAACCTGAGGAGTTCCTCGGTTACAACAAAGTTTTGCTCATCTCAGGCATTAGTATCATCAATAAGAATAGGTGATTTGCCTTTAGACTCAGTTTTGCTTCGTTCCAAACAAGTTAAACATGGTGAATCAGAATTAAGTTTTGCTTCAAAACCTTGTTGAGCCATGAGAGAGAGGTTAACGTTTTCCAACTCTTCATGAGCCTCTTTCAGTTTCTCGAGAGCCATTTTCCTATAAAGAAATTCATAGGTGAGCTTCTCATAGTCTACTGAAAGAAGATCATGCAGAGAGGATAGTTCCTTAAACTTTTCCTTAAGATTTGCATGCTCATTAGTTAAAGTTTGACCTTTCTCTATCTCATCGATCAACAGGGCTTCTGATTCCTTAATAGTTGTTATTTACGAATCTAATTCATCTTGTTGGATAGAAGAAATTTTAGCAAGTTTAGCATAGATTATTTTTGAGTCACTTTCATAGGATGAGCAATCAAAAGTATCATAGGCAACTTTAGATGAAGATACCTTTGCCTTGGCCATGAAGCAGTATGCAGGAGTTTCATCTTCAGTGCTGTTGTTGGTGAAGAATGAGCTCGAAGCACCAGCCGAAACAAATGCAAATTGTAACACCCCGGGTGTCACGCTACAGTAATAACCTTGGTTGTAACAGTAATCACTTTTGATTAACGCCAGGCCACTGTGATTAGGCATTTGATGATCACCCTTGACCATGGATTGTTCAAATTCAACTCAATTAAAAAATTCCAAAACTTGGTGAAAAATAAAGTTCAACCAAAAACCTTGCAACCAATTTTGTAAAATGTATAATAATCAGTACGTCATGATAAACTCGCAATGGTATTTTAGTACATTGTTTAAATATTTTAAACAAAACAAACGGTGCCTAAACCAGCCACTTTTAATACTTTTTAAATAAAACAAAAATCCAAAATATTTTATTAGTGCCTCAAACTTTTTATAGCAATGTGGTATGTTGCAATAGTAATAATGGAGCAAACTCACACATTTTATAAAAAACCATTTGATGCCCAAACAAAATAAACATAAAAGAAAAATAGAAAACAAATAGAAATAAAAAAGAGACTATCCTATTCCCATGGGAAGAACCCACCCCCACTGGACACAGGGCCCAGCCCAACTCCTTTTCCCCTTCCTCCCTCACTGCTCCTCCCTTCCTTGCGTGGAGACCATCCCGCGGTTCCTCGGCTATCGTCGTCGTCGTGGCAGCCATCTGCCGGTGAGCCGGCGAGGATAAGCTCCCCGAGGTCCCAGTGCACCCAACCCTAACCCTAGGTCGAGTTCTCCCCCGCCCAGCTCGCTCTCTGTCCCCCCCCCCACACAGGAGCCTCCACGGCTGTCGTCGCGTCGCCGTCGTGCTCGTGGCCGACAGCCTCCTCGGGCCGCTCCATGGTGTCCGAGAGCTCACCCATGGTCGACCAGGCCCCCTCGTGCAAGCAGTCGCCGCCAGGAAGCCCCCACGCCACCGTAATTGTCCACCCCTTCGTCGCCGGTCGCCGCACCACACCCTCAAATTCGCCACCGTCGAGGCCTCTTCGGCCACCACGAGCCCTCCCCGAGCTTCCCTATGAGCCCCCCTTTCGATCCCCCTTGTTCCCCTGTCGCATCCGCCGTCGTAGGCCCCTCGCCCATTGACGCCATCGTCGCCGGCCATCATGACCGGGAGCCCCTCCCATGTCGCTACCGCTGCCCGCTATTGCTTGCTGCTACTGCGCCCGGGGGGTGCCCTGCGCTTGCGCGCCGCACCGGCCGCCGCGGTCGTGCCTCCGTGGCTCGCCGCCCCCACCTCCCGTTGTACCGCGGCCGCCACCGCCCACCGCCTTCCGGCCACGCCCTGGACATGCCCAATGCCCGCCCTGGCCATGCCCCTGGCCTCCTTAGGCCGCGCCACCCCGTGCCTTGCGCGTGTGCGCGCGCCCGCGCGACCACGCCCCCTCCAGCCGTCGAGGCTCGCTGCCGCCGGCCATAGCCACGGCCATGGCCCCGGTCGTGTTGTGTTGATGTGTGTGTTGTGTATGGCCTATTAGGCCATTGACCCGTGGACCCCCCCCCCCCCCCCCGCACCTAATTACCCACTAACCCAAAAAGATTTAACTTCCTGTGAGAATGACTAGTGGGCCCAAGGCCATTAACATAATCCACTGTTAAATAAATTTCTTATTAAACAAATGTCTCTATGACAGCTGGACCCCACTGTTGTTTAATTAAATAAAATGCTTTTTATAAAATGTGAATATGATATGTGGGACCCACTGGTCAGATTTTGTCGGGACCCGGGGTTAGCGTATGCAAGTCCCACTACGACATAGTCATATGGAGAGCCGAGAACTGTACCCACTTGTCTAAGCAGACAAGGCCAAGCACAGAACGTTCTCGGAAAGCATCGTACGTGAGGGGCATCCCATCCAGGCCGGATGATCAACTGAGATGGGTCCTCATCGTCCGCACACAAGTCTAATGATATGGGTGATGAACTCCCATATTCAAAGACAAGTCGCCTCAACCATACTATCGACTATCTCATAAATCTTACATAGACTTACTCCAGCCCGATCACTTAGTCGGGGTCTAGGGCGGGCTCGATCATACCACAAAGTGTGCACGAGACGGAGTCTCGAGCAATCGCATCGCGATGCCCCAAGCTGCGCACATCTAAGGGACACTTGGTGTATGAAAGACCGCCAGCCAGATCACAACTAAGGTCTCGAAAACCCATACAAAGTCATGCATGTTATAAACATACACGCAACACACATGCCTTGTATGAACAGTAGGTATCATTGCAATTCTCTACAAAGTATACATTTTATTGATAACTCTTACAGAGTGCACACAGAGATCACAAGTATGTGATCCAACATTACAACAACAAGCGGAAGCAAAGTATGTCTGAGTACAGACAAGTTTAACAAATGGCTTAAGAAGCCTTATTTAAACACAAGCCCTCCACAAGGGAACCAGTCGTCTGACTGGGACTAGACTAGCTAGATCTTCAGTCATCCAGCTCGATGAAGAAGCCACCTTCGGGGTCAGTGGGTTCATCTAAAACATAGATTAAGCAAACGTGAGTACAAATTCGTACTCATCAAGACTTACATAGGAGCTATACTACTCATGCACATGTATCAAGGTAAAGGGAGGTGGGGTTTCACTTGTAGAAGTGCCAGCTTTGACTTGGCTAGTCCTGAACTACGAGTACCAGACTTGAGGTAAGAAGCGTACACGAGTCCACTACTTTCTCCAACCAATTACACCACTATGGTGCCTTCCTCGACTTCCCCACGAGAAAGCACGCCATAACACTCACACTTATCTTGGTGTGTTTTAGAAGTATCCAGTTCAAGTTGTCTAATAATCAAGCTAAGCTTTCCAAGCAGTCCATAACCGCGGACGGGGCTATTCGAATAGTTTTGTTAACCCTGCAGGGGTGTATCGCTACACACACATGATCATCATTTACCGCCTTTGATCTCGACACCATTCAAGGGGTGCCAGCGAGGATGCTCACCACAACTGTTACCTCATAGCCTATCTAGTCCGAGAAAGCTGCCTACCTGGGTTGGCTACCACTATCGTGAACCCGGCCGGTTTACCGAAGTGGACCCAAATGATGTGTGCGTGGTGCATAAGCCGGTCTCGGATGAGTCGTTCTCTCACTTAGCAGCCAGGCCACTGACCTACCAGAACTCCGAACTATTGCGACATCTGGACATTGAAAGGGATGAGTTAATAAGCTGAGAGGGGTCAGTGAGCCCAATGTGTGGTTGTACTCTTCATCTTGGATCACCACACAAGAACTCGGACTTAGGGCGGTGTTCAACGAGACAACCCACCGTGTACTCCTACACAGCCTCTCATCGTTCACCTTGTATTAGGGTAGATTCACCAACACCTTTCCACCATCATCATCATGATCACTACCATCCCGACTCACATAACAGTATCAACATGGTATCATTCTAAGCATGCAATAAGCAGTAACAAATGCAGGGGTCACATGATATCAATCAACTCCTACAGTTGATAGGATTGTGGTTTGCCTACTACTGTGACAAATGATAGGTCATGCAAAGGAATGGGTTCGTCTATGCGGTAGAAACGTAGCATGGTAATCATCCTATACAATGCGTAAGCGAGACATGAGAGGGAATTGGGATTTTATCGACATGATCAATGCGGGTTTGCTTGCCTTGCTGACGAGGTTCGGGTTCGGGGTCTTCAACGAAGGGGGCAGCCTCCTCTTCCGGTTCCACCTCTACTCGACAAACAACAAACAAGGTAGCAAAGTAAATACAACGCACAATCACATGGTTGAAGGTTGAAACTTGATGTATATGCTTTGATGTGTGAAGCAATTCCATTTAAATGGAGTATATTGCAAATTGAATTGCAAATTCAAACTCCAATTTGAATTCAAACTTAGCCAAGTTACATGTGACATTGTTTGATCAAATTGAAACATTTTGAAATGTGTATGATATGCATCTGATGTGTAATTGAAATGTAGCATGTTGCCATGGTTCAAGTTGCAAAAGCAATTGAAATTAATTTGATTTAATTCCATTTAAATCAAATAGCAATTGCTACTGATCACATTTTAAATTCAACTCAAACATGGTTGAAAGTTGGATATTTGGATAGCTTATTTTCTCCTGATCATTTTTCATATATTATTTGATAAATTTGGAGTTGATATGAATTTTTTATGAATTTCCAAAGTTTCAGCATTTTTCTGGAATTTCTGTAATTTCTGTGATTTCTTTTATTCTGGAAATTCTTTTATTGCGTCAGCACTAAGTCAACATGACATTAGGGGGTATCTGACCAGTGGGTCCCACCTGTAAGTGACTGTTGTTTAATTAAATTGTTTAAACTGATTTAAACTTAACCCAGGGATTAGCCAGGGGGCTGGGCCCACATGTCATGGTCACTGGGGGTGGGTCCAAGGGTTAACTAAGCTGGGGTTATGGCTAACCCACCGGCGGCTTGACGCCGGTGGCCTGGCCACGGCGGCGCGGCACGGAAACGTGCTCTGGGAACGCGTTTGACGCGCCAGTGGCATCAAACTGGAGCTGGAAGAGCGTCGCATCGAATGGAGCCAGCCAGGGGGGCCGGAACTCACCGGAGCGACGCCGGCGTCAAGCCCTAGCGGCGGCCGTGGCTCGGGCTCGAGGTAAAGCTTGATATGGAGCTCCACTTCAAGCAGCAAAGGGAGCAATCGAAGCAGTGGAGCGCGGCGAAGACGATGGACAAGGAGGCGAGCGCGATTGCGTAACAGGTGGTCGTCGCCATGGATCCCGGCGGTGAGAAGTTCCGGCTCCCATGGCGTATTATGCTAGAGAGGAGGAGAAGGACGATGGAAAAGCTCGGGTGAACCGTGAGCTCACCGTGAGTTCAACGGAGGCAGTGGCGCGGTCGGAGGAGCTGTGTGGCCGGCGAATTCGTCAACGGCGACTTGCGGTTCCGACGAGCAGAGAAGCTCGATTGCGGCGGCTCCAGTGGCTCCTAGGTCACCATCCTCGGGCTTTTGGCGTGGACGACGATGCTGCGTCAGGGGGGCACAGCCTTCTGGATCTTCTCCGGCGTTGGCCACGGGTTCTGGCGACGGTGAGCGGCGGCTGCTCTCGGGGAAGAAGGGGGAAACACGTATGGAGCTCGAGAGGAAGCGGCGATGGGGGAAAGTGAGAGAGGGCGATGCAGACGTCTCCCTGGCGCACTTTGGTGACCTGGGGAGGCCTGGAACCCCGTGGGCGTCGCGGTGGCGTCCACGGCGTCGGCGCCTCGCCACCGAGCTGCTTGGGCGCGCGGGAGCAAGACGACAGAATGGCCTGGTGGGCTGGGCCGGCCAGGTGGGCTGCGGGGGAGCTAGTCGGGCTTCTTTGCCCAGGTAAGCTTCTGTTCTTCTTTTCTAATTTTCTTTTCTGTTTTCTTTTCTGACATTTGTTTTGGCTAGCAAAAATAAATACCTAGCCATTTTCTAAAATGCTGAAACTTTTTATATGGCCTCATAATAATATAGACTAGCCATTTAAAAAGTTTGAACATTTTTAAAATTCAAATAATTTGAATCTTAACTCAAATAGGGGTTTTTGATTAATTCCAAGGCACTGTTTGAATCTTTGAAAAATCCATGAGCATGGGGTGGGTCCCAAATCACTTGATATGTGATCACACTCATTTATAAGACTTTTCAAAAATCTAACATGAATTTTTGGAGAAGATTTTTATCTGGCCTTTTGAAATAATTAATCTGGGGGGGTTCCTTCTCCCATTTTGCTTTTGAATTTGATTTCAAATGATTTCTTTGAAATTTTTAACATGATGCAAGTGACTTGCTAACCCTAGCACATTACCTAACAGAGGGTTCTGACAGGTTTGACCAGTCAAACACCCCTTTGTATGAGAGGTGGGCCTTTTGGATAAGGTTGTGGATAATGTTGAATTTATAAATAAAAGAAATTCCTGAAATTCTTTTAATTTGATTAAAACTTTGAAATTTAATATCTTTTAAACCGTATCTCTGATTAAAAAACTTTATACATTAAAGTTGATTAAAAATAACACGAAAAAGAATACGCTAACCATACCCCCACCACACCCCTCTAATATACTGCACACGAGACTTTCCCCCTCCGGATCGTCTGTCCGGTAATTACCCGGTACCGGTAAAACTCTCCGGATGAAAATGTTCTGAACATAAAAGTTCTTAGGAATGCATCGACGATCACAGATACTCTATCCGTTTACCATCCACACCCCTCTAACACAACGAACATCGGCATCCCCCCTCCGGGCCGTTTGTCGATCATCACCCGGAGCCGCTATTTCATCCCCGGATGAATTCCCGCTCCGAGAAATACCCCGTGCACTGCGTTAGAACACCGTTAACATTGCATACGTCATGTTATTCATCTGTTTTTTTATGCTTGCTTTGTATTTACAGTTCCCCCCCCCCTTTATTCTCCGGTAGACCCCGCTGCTACGGCCGACTACACTGCTGCCGGGTACGACTACTTCGTCGACGACCCTACCCCTACCGTCGAGCTACCAGGCAAGCAGAGCCATTCTCTTCCCCAGATATCTCCTATATTTTCCGTACTTTCTTGCACTAGGCATGGTTACTGCTGCTGCTACGATTACAATCCTATTCAATTGCATAGCCTATTTTTGTCGCCCATTGATGTACCTCCTTTATCTTATGCTACCTATTATAAGTATGCATTATTCAGAAGTGAGCCCTGCGCATTGTTAGCTAGGATTACATAGCGGGTTGTGATCACTCAGGGGAGTGAACGCGGATACGATATATATATATAACTGCACAGGTACGGTACAATGTAGACACCGCCTAAGGCCCCTAGCTCGGCTCTGCCGAGCCACCTTCAAGTGGATCTATCGAGGAGTAATCTGTGTACTCCACTCGTTGTTGAATCTGTATAGCTGCTCTAGGTACCTGAACAACGGTTGTCCTTAAAGGTAAGAAAGTCGGGCGACCCAACGGTGCACACGAGAGGTATTGCGTCGGGAACGACAGGGAGGGTACGACCAACGTTACTGGCGTGCTTGGCCCCTGCTCGTATCTCGCGAGAGTTACCAAACCACGAAAGTCGAGCTCTACCAAGAGCACACACGAGATAAGGTAAGGAGACGGTTCACCTTGTTGGTAACCGCAGAGACTTGGTGGGAGGACAGGGCAGGCACCGATATACTGGTAGTCCTGACTGCTGTCGTTGTCCGCGGGTCAGTTAAGTCGAGGCAACGATAACGGTTGTCATGCAGGTTAATTAAAATGCTAAATGGTTCAACGGATGTCTTGAGTAGCCTTTTGGCTTGTATGCACTACCTACAAGTGGGATAAGGAGTGTGGGCTCCCCTGCATCGTAGTCTCGTTCGAGGGTCTTCAGACGTCAGCAGTATCGCGGGCTGATTGCCGGGAAGTGGTGTTGTCTTCTCTTGCTCGAGCGGTGTATTTGTATTTGCTTTGATTTTTCTTCACCGGCCAGTCACGCACCGTGCAGGAGTACGTTCGGGATAGGGTCCAAAGCCCGACGTACATAGGATATAGTCCGGCGGATGACCTCTCTGTTGATTGCCGAAGGATGGATACTTTGTGTCGGATAGCTTCGGTGGAGTGTTCCCTAACAAGGTGTACGCCACCCTGGAGATCCGAGCGTCGTAGAGTCGCGCTAGTGCACCCCTGCAGGGAAGATTAATCTATTCGAATAGTCGTGTCCATGGTAATAGGACGTTTTATGCTGAAGCTGCATCTTACCACTACGAACTACTACTATTAAACTATATGGTTCCGGGTCTTCTTCCTCGCAGGGAGTCAAGGAAGGGAACTCGGAGGCATTATTATTATTATTATTAATCATTACAACTTACTATTATACAATGCTGCAGCAACTTCTGCTCCATTGTTATTACATTCATGCTATTGAACTGTTGGCTGATTCTCTCCTTGTGCTGCAAGACACGTCAGAAGATGCTAGTCTTCGATAGGCCTATCTTTTTACCCTTATTATGATTTCTACCTTGCAGTCCACTATATACAGCCTCCCCTTTCCATTTGATACAATGCATAATGCTTAGTAGCGGACGTAAGACTCGCGGGTATGATAGATACTCACCTTTTCTTTATTTCCCCTTTTTGTTTTGCCTGATCGGCCGCTGTAGTCGACGTTAGAGCCTTGGAGTCCAGGAGCAGGAGATCCCCGATGTCGACCACCGCAACATGAAGATCCCCGATGCCTTCTACGACGTCGAGTTCCCCCTTTTGACCAGGAGTAGTTTGGAGGTTCCCAGGCAGGAGGCCTCGCCTTTTCGATCTGTTGTTATTTGTGCTAGCCTTCTTAAGGCAACCTTGTATCCTTGTGTCTGTACTCAGATACATTTTGCTTCCGCTAACTTTGTGCTCTCGAGCTGTTGTATTCGAGCCCTCGTGGCCCCTGGCTTGTATTAAACAACTTGTATTATTCTTATTTCTATAGTTGTGTTGTGATATCTCACCGTGAGTCCCTAATCTCGATCGTGTACCTTGCGTGTACGATTACTGTACACGGTCTGATTTTGGGGGCGTCACACAAATCCAGCAACACCATCAGACTTGGATCCAGATCCTTATCTTGAGCCTGATTCTGCTTCGGACCCAAAGGCTTCTTCTTCGGAGTTCATTTCTTTACCCAGATAGGCCTTAGCATGGTGGGAATTGCTTTGCCGAGACAAGTGTTTCTTCGAAGAAGAACTCTCAAGCTTCCTATGGTACTTCTTCTTCTTTTCATCATCAGAATCTTTCTTCTTATCTCTTCAAGAGATAGATTCAGGTCTCTTGGACTCATAGTTTTTGGAGGATTTTCGGTACTTGCTTGACGAATCTCTGAGTGAATGATTTGATTTGTTTTCAGCTTCCCACAATGGGCAGTCAGCAATGTTGTGGCCTGGTTTCTTGCACTTATAGCAGCAATTGTCCTTTGATGGAGAGCTTCTTGAGGACGAGCGCTGAGAGGAATTGCTTGAGTGCCTTGACGAGTAATTCTTCTTCGGTGATGAGAAAACTTTTCTTTGGAAGCGATTGAAGCGATTCATGATCGGTGCCAAATCCTTCCCAATACTAGCAGGATCATCACATTCATCACCATAAGAAGAACTCTCTTTAGGAGAAGAGTGGCGTGAAGCCTTTTCTTTTAGAGCATGTGATCTTCTTCAGGATACATTTACGTCACGTTTATCTTCTTCTTCCATCTCAAAGGTAGTGAGTCTCTCAAGAATATCGGCAGCAACAAGGTTTCTGAAGTCCTATCTCTCCTTGATCATTAGCACAATGTGATCAAAGGAATCATCAAGAGAGCGAAGCAAAGTTCTAACCACCATGTTACTAGTGATATCTTCAGCATCGAGGGAAATCAACTCATTTGAGAGAGAAGTGAGTCTGCTGTATATGGAGGTAACCCTTTCTCCCTCGTGTCGCTTGAAGCGATAGAATTTGCTTTGGAGAGTGTCAACTCTAGCAACTTTCTTAGTGGAAACACCTTCTCCACTCTTATCAAGATAATCCCAGACAACTTTGGCAGAGGAGATATTCTTCACTTCATGATGCTTTTCAGGAGTCAAATGATTCGTGATGAATACCCAGATTTCATAATCAATACCCATATTCTTCGTCTCATCAGCGGTGAGAACATTCTTGTCCTTAATCTGAAATCCATTCTTGACAACTTCCCATGCAGCAGAATTGAGAGCAACAATGTTTCGCTTCATCTTGTCCTTTCAGTAAGGATATTCCTTCCCATTGTAAACGGGAATAGGTTCGCCAGAGCGAACAACTTCAAAAGACATACTTGGCAACACTCCAGGAGGTTAATCCAAAACAGGTAGAGCGTACGGAGTGCCTAGCTCTAATACCAATTGGAAGACCAAGGATGTGATCAGAGGGGGAGGGGGTGAATGATCATTTAAATTTTTTGCAAGAAACTTCGAAGTGAAGCAGAATTACGGCTAGGGAAGAACAATGAATCAGAGAACTAGGAAGCAAAACTAACAGTGAAGCTAAACATAGTGAGTCAAATCATAGTGAAGCATAACATGGAAGCAGATCAATACAGAATGTAAGTGCTATAAGTAAAACGAACTCATGACTCGGCGATGTTTGTTCGACCAGTTCACGCTCTGCAAAGCGCTATGTCTGGTTGGAGGGACTTGTGATTGAACACAGGAGCTAACCTCTCTCCGTCTGTTGCTCCACTGCACCAATCTCCTTGAGCTTGGCCAGTTTTGACACAGGGTAGATTATCAAGGAAATCTCTGAAACCTTTGACAAACTTGAACTTCGAGGCGACAATTACTCTTCGCTCTCTGAAGACGACTCTCTAACAGTCTAGAAAAATTGCAGTCCTCCAAGATAACAAGGCTAGCATGCTTCCACCTAAGTCATAGTGAATCAACTCAGATCAATAGGACTTTTGATTCGGTGGTTGGCTTTTGGGTTTTTTCTTCGGTTTCGTTCTTGGGATGCTCTCTTCAGTCTCTCTCAGGGAAATAATCTCAGAGCACCAAACCGCAAATGACGGCGGGGGCGGCGTATTTATAGGTGGCGATCCCAAGGTGGGAAATACTGATCTGACCCGAAGCGATAGGTTGACGCGTGTCCACAACGGTCGGAATTATCATCAATGAGCAACTTTACTTGAGGACCAAGTAAAGCCACAAACTGAGTTTTGCTTCGGAAGCGAAAGAACAAAGTCTTTTCTACCAATGTTTTACTTACTGCACATGAGATTTCTCCTCTCTGGCTTCTCACTTGGTTTAATTTCGATCTGAGCCTTTTCACAATAACTTCAGTTTCCGCTTCTTAAACCACTCTTGACAATACGGTTTTCCTATGACTCAAAGAATAGAAAAAAGAACTACACAAAAACAGCTAAGTCTTATGTCGTCTTCTTCATTTCCTTCGATAATTTCTTCTTCAGGGAACCATAACTTTTTAGGGGTTATTCTCCGTGATAAAACTTCGCTCAACAGGGTTATGCTTCGGTAACTTGTAAATCTTCCTTGAAGCTTTATCACTTAGCTTGTCCTTCAGGAACCTAATCAACTGTTTACACTCGAAAACATTGTTAGTACTCTACTGTCTTGTCCAAAAATATCCAAAACACATGGGGGTAAAACTTTTCTCTTACAACATTATTCGTTCATCTTCCATTGTTTTGTCCTAACCTTTTACAAATAGGCTTCAATAACACTCTCTGTTGTTTCAGCGAGAAGAGCCGGTGAAAAGACGAAGGATCGAATCTTCCGACTCCGAGGACTTAGGTCATCAAGATGAGATGACTTTACCGGGTCGGTTATCTTCTTTAATTGATTTGAACCTGCCTGAGTCGATCCCCGTCATTGATTTGTCTGACAACGACTCTTCGGATTATCAAGCAATCAAAGGGTAAACTATAAATCATTTTTTTCCTTTTTGAGGGAATGATATTTATATGCTTTTTGCTTGTTTTCAGAGTGCAGTATAAAGGCCAAGTTTTTCCGTATCCATCAGCACCTAGGACTCGTTCTTTTGAAGAGGAAAGACCAGAATGTAGTCAGAGATTGACTCCCTTGAAAGATGTGAGTCATTGAGCCGAGTCATAAACGTAAGATCTGTTATGCATTTGTTTATAGGGCATACCTAGTAATTCTGGCGGTGGCATTGCGGTTCTGAAGAAACGAGTCAGCCATCAAGCCCGTCAGCTAAAAGAGGCGGAAAGACGAATATCCTTGTTGATGGATCATCATAAAAAGATGGCGAGTCAGCTAAAGGTTGTTCAAGACGTCTCTTCCAAGAAGGACGAACGTATTAAGCAGTTGGAAGCCAAATTAAGACATAGGGAAGATAAGGAAGTCACCCTAAGTCAGAGCATTACTAGGCTGGTCAAGGCCATCTTTGGTAAGTGGTTGTTCGTAATTTTGAATTATGTTAAAGAAGAGATCCTAATGTGTTTGTTTGCATGCTTATTAGGCCCAGAGGACTCAATAGTGGATGCGTCGCCAATAAATAAATTAAGGGCGGTCATGAATGGTGTCCGAGATCTCCATACTGGTGGGTGTCGAGCAATTACATTTTCTTCAGGTTTACCTGAAATTCCTCGGGATATATCCAAGATGTTGGAAGAACTTTCGAAGTTGCTGGCTTGGATTCAAGCGTCTAAAAAATCGGCTTGCCTTCAAGGGGCTATGAGAGCTCTTGCGTTATGCAAGATATATGACCCTTCATTTGAGCCAGCTCCGCTAGTAGAGGGCGTGTCGGCGAGAAGAGCCGATGGTCGAATGTTTGAGAGAGAATATTACCACCAAGTCATGAAGGTGACCCGCGTGGAGGCGTCTATTATTGTGAATGACATCAATGTGGAGAGATTTGAGCATGGTTATGATTAGCAGGGTCAGAAGCGGTCTATGCCGGCTCCAAGTCCTATGGATTTGAAACCAGGTGGTTTTCAGATGCCTCTAGTGTACCTGACGGCTCCTTCTGTGGTGATAGCCCCCAAGCCTGGATTAGGGGAAAATGACAATTCGAAGGAGTCGATCCCAGGAACTAGTAGGAGGTCCTAATTGTATGTGGCCTTCTAATTATTCATGGGAGGGAACATGTGTAAAAATGCCTCTTTTGTGCAATTATTTTTATGTACATGAATTTTAATACTGGAAAGTAAATACCTCATAGAAGTCGACTGTACGTGTGACTTGGTCAGTATCCTTTGATCGAATAAGTTCAGGGTCGGTCGGCTCCACGATCGAATGCCTTCGAGTAACTTATGAAAAGGAATTATTGGTCACGGGTATGCGCGTAGGTCGAACTTCTCTGTAAGCCGGCGTCGCATGACTTATTCTGCTGTTATGCTGACTTAGATTCAGGATCACAGTGGTCTCGTTTGGAGCCGTTTGAGTAAATCAAAAGTCGATACCATCAGGTCATAGAAGTGTGATTTTGCATCATACAGGCGATGTTTTGTCGTGATAGACTAATCAAGGAAAAGAACAAATACTTGCGGGAGAAAAAGCATAGTAATCTGACTTTATGATATGGGGGAAGGTAATAATCAGAGTTCTCTCTTTAAGAGTCGGCTCCATACTTATTGTACAAGAGGGAAAGGAGGGAAGGAGGGGGGTGTTGATATTATAACTTTCTTATCACGGGACTACGTGTAGTAGGGACGGAGCTGAGCGATGTTCCATGGTCGGGGCATTTCTTCCCCCGAAGTTTTGGATTACGACGACTCTCGTATATCCACCAGACAGTATGATCCATTATGTAGGTTCTTTCTTACGAAGAAAGGTCCTTGTAACAGCCCAAACTAGAAAATTTCATATAAATTCTCATTTTTTCCAATTGGGGATGAAAATCTGCACATTTATTCTTTGCCATAATTCATGTTACAGAAAAATGCCCAAGCATTTTTCATGTTATGTAAAAGGATTATTTTCATTTCTTTTCTTTTATTCTTTTCTTGTTTTTTCTCAGTTGTCTTTGTTAAAAGAATAAAATGCAGAGAGACACTCTAGCCAGTCGGGCCTCCTCTCCGTCTCCTCCAACCCATCTCCTCTCCTCTCAGCCTAGCCTAACTCCTCTCTCCCTCTGATCCCACCAAACCCCCTCTCTTTCCCCTCACGTGGAGGACCCCTCCTCTCTCTCTCTCTCTCTCTCTCTCGCTACATGCCATGGCTGAGAGAGGTGGAGCCCTCCTTCCAGCCTCTCTTACCCTCCCCTTTTTCTAGCTAACCCGGACGCCCCCAAAACCCTAGCCCCTTTTTCCCCTTCCCCGCCGCCTCCATGTCTCTCCTCTTCCTCCCCTGTTTTCTCTGTCTCGCTGCTCGCCATGGACAGGAGGTCCATGGAGCCGGTTCTCCTCGGCGTCGGCGACCATGTCGTCGTATCCGTCGGCATACGTGGCCCCAAGAAGCAGTAGCCGAGGCTGGCGTGCTCCCGGCGTCACCGTATTCTCCCGCGACCTCGCCTGCAACCGTCGTCTTCTTCCCCGAGCCCGATCGTCCTCCTAAACGATCATCGCGTCCCCGAGTTGTTCGAATACAAGGCACTCCTCTCTGTGAGCACCCGTTCCTCCCTCTCCTTTGGTGTGTAGAGCGCCTAGGCCGTAGCCGTTCCGTCGTGTTGCCGTGCTCTTCGTTTGCCGTTGTCGTTCAGTTGTCGCGCCCCGTCCGCCCGGGACGCGAGCGGATCATGCGCCCGTGTGCCCTCCCTTGCTCAAGCTTGCGCACCTTGTTGCGCTATGCTCGCCCAAGGACTTCACTTGCTGCAGCCCGACCTGTATCTTGTGCTCGCGCGTGTTCATGTGTTATTTCATTTCAGTTAGCCATCCTCTTGTAATTCGATCAGTACCGCATCGTCTTGGAGGCTGTGGTTGCATCCGCGAGGTCCCGATTTCGATCCCCACCTGCAGAAAAGGCGCCCCCTTTTCTCTCTTTTTTTCTACTCTGTGTTATGGGCTCAGCCTAGCTATTGTCCCTCGCCCGTGGGTTTTTTTTGAGCGGGAAAAAACTTTATTCCACTAAAACGGAAATTACAGGGATGGTAGACTGTTCATGTGGATGAATCAACCACAGGTTCCTACCAGAGTTCAGAAAGGATGCAAACTTAACTAAACTATGATCTTCTCTACTCAAAGATCTACTTTCAAAAATAAAACTGCAAGAATTAAAGAGTTGCATTCTGGTACGAATTTCCTTGATGATCATGCCATGCTTTCCATCCGAGCCAATAAGGATGTCATCAACTATCCCCTTAGAGTCACAGGCAATCACAATATCAGACATCAATAGATCAAGCGCCAAGCTAAGAGCCTCCCGCCAGGCTATGGCCTCCAAACATGCAGGGTCTGTCACACCATCAACCAGCAACGCCGAAGAGCCTCCATAGACACCATCATGACTCTTGCATACAACAGTTGCAGCTCCTTTGTTCTCTTCCACATTTACTCCTCCATCAACGTGCATCTTATGCGACCCAACAGGCGGAGGGATCCAATGATACCTGATTGGAACCTTCCTTTGTTGTTGTGAATTTATGTGGATTTCTCCAAGCTCACATATAAATTTCTTCACAAATTCGTGTGTACCAAACGGACTCTGGCGAATCCCCTCATGAATCAGCTTTCTACGGTCATGCCAAATTGCCCAGAGAGTAACCGAAATATGTGTCATCTCCACATGGGATAATGACTCCACCATCCAAAATAGCCATTTCTTTGCGTTCCGCTCCCGATTTTACACCAGGTTATCAAGCACATCATCTCCCGCAAGAGCCCATACACATCTAGAGTCGCTGCACTCAATCAAACTATGCTTCCACGAATCCGGCACACCACACAGTTGGCAAGCATCCGAGGCCGCCATATTCCTCCTGTTCCGAACATCTTCCATGGGGATAGAATGTTTACCAAGCCTCCACAAAAAATGTCGTATTTTCCCGGGCACTTGAGTTTTCCATAGGGTCTTCCACCCCTTAGCTTCATTGGACGGGTCGGAAGCCAATGAACGCCCAGTATGAAGATCATCTCTTCCTTGTCTGATCGCCTGCATCATGCGGTAACAACTTTTAACTGAAAATTGCCCCTTTGGTTGAAAGTTCCACGCCCATCTGTCCACCTCCTGGGATGTACATAGTGGTATTCCCTTTGATTTAACCAATATCTGCTGCAATAAAATTCTGTTCTAGGATACCATTGCGCCAAGATGAGCATTTGTTATCGATCAGGTCTGACACTAGTGTTCGTGCGTGCGTATTAATGCTCACTGTGGGACGCATATTGGACTCCCTCGGGATCCAGTTTTGCTCCCAGATAAGAGTAGTTCTCCCATCTCCAATTCGGTGAATTAAACCATGCTTCAAGACTTCCTTTCCTTCGCACATCGATCTCCATACAAGTGAGGGGTGGGATCCCAGTTGCGAAGCTAAGAAATCCGCCTCTGTAAAATACACAGCCTTGAGCAACTTGGAACACAACGTCTACTAGTTCATAAGAATCCTCCACGCTTGTTTGGCTAGCAAGGAAAGATTGAACATCTAAAAATCTTTGAAACCCAAACCACCAAGATATTTTGACTGTGTCATGTCCCTCCATGATACCCACGCCGGTTTCCTTTTGCCATCTTTGCACCCCCACTAAAACTGCCGAACTATCTTGCTGAGTTCTTCAAGAAGACCCCTTGGGAGTTTAAAGACTGACATAGAGTAAACGGGAACCGACTGCGCTATTGACTTGATCAAAACCTCTTTGCCTACCGACGCAAACAATTTCTCAAGCCAACCTTTTACCTTACCACCCAACCTTTCTTTCAAGTATTTAAAAGCATCATTCTTTCATGACCCCCACGCCAGAAGGGAGCCCTAGATACTTTTCATTTAGTGTTTCATTTGGCACATTAAGAATGGCTTTAACCTCCCCTTTAGCTGACTCGGGACAACCCTTAATAAAGAAGATACTAGACTTTGCAGGGTTTATACGCTGCCCTGAAGCTTGACAATAGGCGTTTAGTAGGTTTGACACCCGAGAAGCCCCTTCATTGGTTGCCTTGAAGAACAGCAAGCTGTCATCTGCAAAGAGAAGATGGTTTACCGGAGGTGCCGAAGTAGCCACATGTATTGCCACAGCTCTATCCAGACGGATCCTAGCAAAAGAACCTCCCGCCACCATCTTCTCAAAGGTCCATGCAATCCTGGTAGAACCAAGATCAAGCAAACCGCAAACATCCAACGGATCTCTAAAACCATCCATTTGTGTCTGCGAGCGAGGATTAATGCCCGCATGTTCGTTTTGATACAAAACTTCATTAAAATCTCCTATTGCCAACCACGGTAGACCTGAGTCACCTGCTATAGATTTAAGGGTGTCCAAGTTTTATAGCGATCATAAAGCTGGGCTTCGTCGTACACAAACGTGACCCTCATATCATTAGGGCCAAGTCCTTTGAGACTTGAATCTACATGATAGCGAGAGAATCCCAGAACTTCCAATTCAACTTCATCACTCCAAAATATAGCAATACCACCACTTCTTCCAAGACTGCCAACTGCATATGAATTGTTAAACCCTAGGCTTCCTGCTAGAGCTTCGGCGCGTTCGCTCGTGATTTGAGTTTCCAACAAGCATAACACTGCCGGGCCCTCACCCGTGGGTGCTCGATAGAGCAGATCCGCGAGGTGTTGGGTAATCTATGGCCGAGAGCAGTCCAGTGGAGGGTTTCCCTCCTTTTCTTTTCCAGCTTGATCCAAATTTGCAATGTTTTTGCGTTGCTAGACAAATGTGCGTCCTTGCTTCAAATAAATCATGTAATACATGGTTTTGGGGTAGAATTTTGTGAAGAACAATATGGCGCTGCTCATTTGTTCATATGAGCTAGCATTATATTGGCGATGGTGCATTTTTCATGAAACCTCTCATGATGATGCACATGGTGCAATCCTTCCATTCCTTATTCTTGTCATTGTGCTTCGGGCACCGTAGTTCATCGATGACTGTAGTTACCAGCAGCACGGTTCTTCTCTTTATTTCATTGCTTGCAATAGAATGCATTAGGTGCATCGTATTATGCCATGCCATTTTTGCATATTTTTAAGTTAAAGAATCCCAGCATGAGGTCTGTCTTCATGGTGGGCAATTCTTGTTCGTTTCTTTCACATGCCATGATCATGCATCATAACAACTGCAATGCAAGGAATCCACCAGATTCATTAATCACCTACCTAATACATATAAAGGTGTCGGTAGCATTGCACCCTTGCTTCCTGATGCTTCATTTAACCTTGCTCATTCTTATGTTCATGCCATGATACTAAAATGACATGCATCATAGTTGACCCTGGTAGTTTCTTCATTGTTTGCTTGTGTTGCTCCATAGTGATAGTGGTATCACCGTTGATTGTCTTTCCAGTGTTTCCTTCTTGTGTGCTCCCGCGGATATTTTCGGAGGTGTTGCGAGTTTGCAATCGACTACACCTTTGGAACCCGACTTATCAACAAGCAAGGACTATACATTACTTATGATCCATTCTATTATAACAAGCGGTTTGCATGCTAGTCTAGGCTATAAAAATTACAAAAAAATATAAAAATTAGAAAAAGAAAATAAAAAGAGAGAAGGGGGCAACACTACTATTCCTTTTGAAATATCCACACTCGTACTCCCTCTTATACCTTGTACTCCATAGAGATGTTCATATATGAAAATAGCTATGTGGGGACCTTCACACTATCGAACTTGTCTTGTATATTCCAATGATGAGCCTCCTCAAACGAGCTCTAGGTATTCTCGAGCGACCAAGTTGGATGCACCCCCATGCTAGCTCGTATGTGCATCCGTTGCATGGCAATCCCTACTCCTCAGATCATATATATCATTGGCCTTCTCTCGCCTATGATTGTCCTCATTGATGTGTCAACTCTCATGCTTACGCTCATCCATTGCATGAGTGCTCAAAATATTGAAAAAGGAGTGGATCAAATTGACTTGTACCTGGCTAGTGGTCTGGGGACGAGTCAAGATAAGATTCCAAAGAAGAGTAAGTGTGAAACTTCAGTAGATTGAGTTCTCAACAAATAAATATTTTTTCTCGTATTCCCATCTCCCACTTCTTGCACGCAAACACCATCTGGAGACATTCGAGTCACGGACAGCAAGAGCTCTTGCACCTTTATGTTCTTATGTTGCTTGTTTCAATGCTAATATAGACTCTTGCTTGTTATGACTTGAATTGAATTACATACCTTGATTGCTTTACTTACAAAGTTCTTATATGGTTGTTAGCATGTCACCACAGAAATTATGCTTGTTATCATTTACCTACTCGAGGACGAGCAGGAATTAAGCTTGGGGATGTTGATACGTCCCAAATGTATCTATAATTGATGCTTGCTCCAGGCATGTTTTGTGTGATATTGCTATATTTTATATACACTTTCATATACTTTTGATCATATTTGGACTAACCTATTAACTCAGTGCAACCCAGTGTCAGTTCCTGGTTTCTGCTGTTTTTCTATTTCACGTTTCCCCCGTATTAAAATGCTCCAAAATTTCCAGGAAAATACGATAAAAAATCAACGCTTCGGATGCTTCGGGAATCACCGAGGAGGGGACAGAGGGGACCCACCAGGGCACCAGGCGGCCTCCCGGCGCACCCTAGGGTGGGGCCGCGCCAGGGGGCGCCTGGACCCCTTGGCTGCCCCGCTTCGCTTATCTATTCTCCGTCACGGGAAATCTCCGAAGACAGAACCCTTTTTCGCGATCTCCCCTCTGTTCCGCCGCCGCCGCGCTTCCAAGATTGGGAGCACCAGCAGACCTTTTCCCGGAACCCTGCCGGAGGGAGGATTGACCTCCGGGAGCTTCTCCTCCACCATGGACGCTTCCCGGATGATCCGTGAGTAGTCCACCTTGGACCATGGGTCCATGATCAGTAGCTATGTGATGTTCTCCTCCCCTCTGTGTTCTTCATGGATTAGACCTTGTGAGCTGCCCTACATGATCAAGGAACATATGTAATTCTTTTTTATGTTGCTATGCTGAGTTTGCTGGGATCTGATGGATTATGAGACTATGTTCAGATTGTGATTGAGTAATATATTTGGTTCTTATCTTTTATATTTTAGTTCTAGAGTAATTTTTGCATGTTCTCCGTTGTTGTTTATTGCTTTGGCCAAGTAGTAGGTAGTGAGTCCAAGAGGGAGCGTTATGCTTGATTGTGGGTTCATGCCCTCTGATGACTAGCTTAAGTGACAGAAACATGAGTCTAGGGGATTTGCTGTTTCCACAAGGGGGGAAACAGCTGTGCATGTAACCGCGGTTGCCTCTTGGGCGAGATCCAGCTGAGTGCGGACCTTTCCTACTCAGAGCGTCTAGTCAGTGTTCTTGAGACTTCCGAGCGCAAGACGTGCAACAAGACCGTCAAGTTCAGGAAGGTGCAATGGGCACATCATTCGGAGAAGGAGGCAACTTTGGAGCGTGAAGATCATCTCCGTTTCAAGTATCCAGAGATGTTTCATGCCTAGATCTCGGGACGAGATCCTGCGTTGTTAGGGGAGAGTTGTAACAGCTCACCAGTGAAAGTAATAAACATGTTGTAACTTTTACTTTCTCCAATGGCCTTGAAACTTGTTATGTTGCAAGATGATGTAATTCCATGTGGTGATCTTGATTGCCATCTATGTTTGGGCTCATTTCATTTTGTTTTGAAATGCTCCAAGATGCTTAAAGAGATGTATTGGAGGAATTTTTCCATTTTCATGTTAACTCCCCTTAACCTCAAAGTTGGCATAGCCCAATCCTTCCCATTTCCAAGCTTTTCAAAAACCATGCACCCATTTTAGCTTCCCCAAAATGTGGGGTCTTATTCAAAGTGAATTTTAATTCAAAATGGGTTCCACATTTTTGTTGCTCAAGAATTGGCCAACCAATTTTAGAAAATGGGAAATATTGCAAGGATTCCAAAACATATTTTATGTTTTTTTCCTCCTTGTTTTCTGCTCTGGAAAAATAATTAAGACAACCAGTATTTCTTTGATTGTAAAATGCTAGTTTGTTATTTTTTCATGAGAAAAGGGGAAACCAGGCCCAGCCCAGCAGGCCCCTTATTTTTCCCCGCAGCCCAGCTGGCCCGTGCCAGCGAAACGGTACGCGTGAGCCATCCGCGTCGTTCGATCCTTATCCAAGGGGCCACGGTGGCCGCCTTTACACCATGGACGGGGTCCCCTCCCCTTCCTCTCTCACAGCCGGCGACGGCATCGACGTAGACGCCCGCCAACGTGGCCAGGGGCCTTCCCCCATATAACCCGCGCTTGAGAGCCCTCCTGCAACCCTAGCAGACCAATTTCCCCCTCCGTTTTCTTCTGTCGCCGCCTCCATGACCTTGTCGCGTCTCCCCTCTTCCGCCGGTGAGCATCTCAAATTCGCCGCCGTGAGTCGCCGACGTTGGACGTGCGCTTGCACGCGTCGTCCCCGTGCCATATCTTATCGATCCCTGCCCGCAGGTTCGCGCTAGGAGAAGCAGGGCGCCCTCGCGACGTCGGCCTTCGCCGCGGGAAGTTTTCCTCGCCGATGACGACTCCGTCGTCTTCCTCCGCTGCGGCACGTTTCTTCTCATCGACGACCACCCCTAGGTGAGCATCAACGAGTTCCCCTTCCTCATAGTGCGTGTGCGCGTAGCCGAGTCGTAGCCGTCCTGTCCTCCGCCGTGTACGTCGCCGCCGTGCAACCCGTGGATGTCGTGGTCGTGGCACTCCTCGGGCGTGCTCGCGCGTGCTGTGGCCGCGCCCTGGACGCACGTTTGACAGCAAAAGAGACGCCTTGGGTTCGGATCACAATCGAGGTCGGCGCGTCTGAATGTGTGCAGAGCAAGTTCAGTCGCCCCCGTGTTGTTGCCGGCGAGAAAAGGCACCTCCTTTGCCACCTTGAGGCGAGTCCCAGGCACCCACGGCAACGTGGATGTGCCCTCTTTCCATTCCAAGTCTTGGTAACGCCGGAGTGGCACTGTGGGCGACGCAAGGGTCGCCCGACCAGGCTACCGGCATCGGTTCTCTGAAGAATTGTAGGCACGCGCCGCCGTGCTGTTCCCGACGAGCTCCCTGGAAGCTCGAGGCACCGCCGTGACCAATTCCTGCACCAAGTCGTTGCTGGATAAGTAGGTTGCAGGTCCCAAGGCACATCAGCGTCACCAGAGCCGCGAGTGTGAGGCCAGCCTCGCCGCAAGTGCTCGCCGTCGATGGGTTTTCAGTCTGTGCTCGGGTTCAGCTATCCAAAGGAGCAATTTTCCTTGGTTCCTCGCTATAGTCTGTTAAGACTCGATTAGCTAGCGCAGAGGTGGAGCAGTGGAGAGAAGTGCAGCGCGGCATGGGTTTGAATCCCAGCTAGCTCAAATGCACCCTTTTCTTTTTTCCTTTCGTAGGAGGCTGACAGGTGGGGCCTTCATGTCATTGGCCTTAGCCACTGTGGTCTAGATGGACTCAGCCCATTTTCCCCATGCAGCAGCAAGCAAGGTGGGCTGGTTCCTAACTGGACTAGTGCCAGCCGAAGCCAGCCCATGTAGCGACCCAATTCACACAGAATTGAAGTCTCTATGCTCAAGTGTCAGTCCCTGGATCGAACTCGCTGGCACACATAGTATTATAGATGTATATCAAAGTACAAGTGCATCATTATTACAACGTATGATCCAGAGTAAATAAATAACAGGTTGCATAGCTCAAGGCTAGCTTATTCAATATAAATATAGCGGAAGAAAAAGCAAGTAACGTGGAGTCCCATCAACAGCCACATGCGAACATGCTGAGTGTAGACTCGCAACCCCTAAACGCACCTTACTGGTCGTCTGAAAGACCTGCAACACCGAAGATTACAGCCCGACAACAGGTCCGTACATCTGATTTGTACGGCAAGTGACACGGAAAAGTTTATATAAAGGACCTACAGCTACATGCAAGGTAAGTCAAAGGAAAGGCTTGTGGTTTTGTTTTGCTGAAAGCCAATTTTCTCCTGAACTAAACTAGTCAAAGTTTTAAGTTGAATTCTACCTGAAACACACAGCAACCCATGCTACTCGTGTCCCAACCAATTATTATTAAGTGTTCATCTGTCAAGATCATTCATCAACAGTACTGACTAGTTGCTCAAAGTTCGTCCATAACCGTGGACACGGCTAATCATGACCAGTTTATAAACTCTGCAGAGGTTGTACACGTTCCCCACTGGACTCAACCCGAAGATTGAGACAAAGACTTTCTGAAGAGGTTGCCTCCACCCTTTGGTAGCCAGTACACCTAACACACATCTACATCAGCTAGCTACCAGAGCCAGGTTCCCCACAACGTACTCGTGCTAAGCCAGTTCCCATATAGCCAGTGGCTGTACACGGAAGCTACTAGTAATATTGCATGTCTGATCTTTTTGAGCCTGGACGGCGCCCACTGCGTCAGAGGGTAATCGCCATGACGCACCCGGTTCACCACCAAAACAACCATTGGGTGCATTTAACCCCGGCACTGTCCTCAACCGAGGCACAACTACCGGGATGCAACCCGTCCGTCCAGAAGTGATTTCTATTATTATAAAGTTGTTACACAGTTATTTAATAGCTCACATGCACTCCATGAATTCTCACAACCCAAACCACGTCTACAAAGCATAGCAATAAAGCAACAACACGGCTAGGTTGATCTACGGTAGACAAGTCAAGACATGTGGCTATCCTAACTGGTTTTGCAGCAACAGTAAAGTAAACTACCTATCATGCAATAGGGTGATATTTCTTAACATAATGCATATAGAAAATATAGGTATGAGTATGGTCAAAGTATCACTTTCCTTCTTGCTGGTCCTGACGGTCACACTCCTCACAATACGAGGCGGCACACTCCGGACAATCTATACGAGCAAACATAGCACCAATCAATCATATGTTCTATACAAATATGCTCAAACAGTAATAAACATTCAAAGAACAGTAGCAAAACTTTCCTAACAGTAGCTAAACTTAAAGTGCTTGTCAAAATAAAACCAACGCAAAAAAGAAACGGCGCAAACGGGCGCACCGATAAAAAGTTACGGCTGCCGGAAGTTCAAATTTGGATCAGCTTGGGATTCAAATTTTAAAACTTCAACCTTCTGTAACACTTAGTCTACTGGCTAGGAAATTTCTACACGGTCGCAACGCAACTGGAATCGCCCAATTCCGAGTTACGGTTAAAAAGTAGTCGCAAAAACGGTATCGGGGTGACACCGGGGTGCTCTACTGTAAAAAGGACCCAGAAGTAAATAAAATATTTCTGAAAAACGCGATCGGGTCCTCGGGTGGTTTGGATCCAGATCTGGATTTTTTTTTCCAAAACGCATCTAATCTTTTTTTTTCAGCTTCCTCTTCACGCACGGGGAGGGTAGCTCCGGCCGGCGGCTACTCCGGCCGAGGCCGGCGGCGGGGGCGGCGGTGGGCGGCGGGCACGCGAGGCGCGGGTGGCGGCGCGGCTCGCCGGCCAGCGGCGGCGGCGCTAGGCCAGTGGGGCGGCGGCGCTAGGGCACGGGGACGGCGGCTATACGGCGGTGCGGCGCGAGGTGCTCACCGGTGGCGGAAAAATGACAAACTCCAGTGAAAAAAAACGAACTCCGGCGATCCTTCGGCAAGATTCCGGCGAGATTCCGGCGATGACGTCGTCGATGATGTCGGCGGCGGCGGGTCCCGCGGATTAGTTTAGGCTAACGAAAAAATAATCTAGCCCTAATCGAGGCTATTTATAGACAGCCTCAAATCCCCCTTTTTTTTAAACCGAGATAAATAAAAAATTGGTCTGCGGGAAAAAAACAGAACAGGCCCATTAGGCCCAAAACAATTATAGAAAAATCTAGGGAAATTATTTTTAAATTCCGTCTTCGCCAATATTTTTAAAATAATAAAACTGAATTTTTGGCTTTACCAAAATATTAAACAAAAATAAAAAATTTGCAACTTATTTTTAAATATTTTTAAAATACCTTTCTGGCATTTTAAAAATACCAAAACCTCCGAAAATTGATTTAAAAACTTTTCCGGAGCATAAATAAATTCCCGAAATATTTTTAGAAAATATTTATAACTCCAAAGTAAAATTAAAAAGTCTCCAAAAATATTTTAAACTATTTTTCAACAAATTAAAATGGGGATAAGTCCTTTTATATCCTCTCCAGCGAACTGCCATGTGTTGAAAAATGTTTAAAAATATTTTAAAACTCCAGAAAAATGCGGAAGCAGTATGAGATGCATATGATGATCTATTAACATCCGAATTTAGAAAATTGGGATGTTACAAACCTACCCCCCTTAAGATGAATCTCGTCCTCAAGATTCGGGCTGGCTAGCAAAAAGATGCGCGTGGTCTTGCTTCAGATCTTCTTCACGCTCCCAAGTTGCCTCCTCTTCGGTATGATGATCCCACTGAACCTTGCATAGCCTGATCGTCTTGGTGCGGGTAACTCTTTCGGCAGTCTCCATAATCTTCACAGGTTTCTCCTCATACGTCAAGTCACTCTCCAACTGAATTGCCTCAAGTGGCACTGTATCTCTCAAAGGAATATCTGCCATCTCTGCATGACACTTCTTCAGCTGGGATACGTGAAACACATCATGCACTTCTGACAAAGATTCTGGCAACTCCAACTGATAAGCTACCTCTCCTCGGCGCTCCAAGATCTTGTAAGGCCCCACAAAACGTGGTGCTAACTTGCCCTTGATTCCGAACCTCTTGATTCCGCGAATTGGTGACACTCTGAGATACACACGGTCTCCAACCTCATAGGTTACATCCTTGCGCTTAGCATCCGCATAACTCTTCTGCCTGGACTGTGCTATCTTCAGTCTATCACGGATCAACTTGACTTTCTCCTCGGCATCTCTGATCAGGTCTGGTCCAAACAACTGACGTTCTCCTACCTCATCCCACATCAACGGAGTCCTGCACTTCCTGCCATACAGTAACTCAAATGGTGCCATCTGAAGACTAGCCTGGCAACTGTTGTTATACGAGAACTCAGCATACGGTAAGTTATCATCCCAACTCGAACCATAATCCAACGCACAAGCCCTCAACATATCCTCCAAGATCTGATTGACTCTCTCGGTCTGCCCATCTGTCTGAGGATGGAACGCTGTACTGAACTCCAGCCTAGTGCCCAAGGTCTCATGCAACTGACGCCAAAACTTCGAAGTAAACTGAGTACCCCTATCAGACACAACCTTGCTTGGAACTCCATGCAAACAAACGATCCTGGACATATAAATCTTGGCTAGCTTGGCACTGTTGTAAGTTGTCTTCACTGGAATGAAGTGAGAAACCTTGGTCAAACGATCAACCATCACCCAAATAGAATCATATCCTGATCGAGTCCTGGGTAAACCAGTAATAAAGTCCATACCTATCTGATCCCACTTCCAATCTGGTATAGGCAAAGGCTGCAACAATCCTGCTGGCTTCTGATGCTCAGCTTTGACTCTCTGGCAAACATCACACAAAGCAATATACTGGGCTATCTCCCGCTTCAGGCTAGGCCACCAAAATCTCTCCCTCAAATCCAAATACATCTTGGTATTCCCGGGATGAATAGAATAAGGTGAATCATGTGCCTCCTGAAGAATCAACTTCCTGATCTCTGCATCTTGCGGTACACAAATGCGCTTCTCAAACCAAATGGCTCCATGCTCATCCTCACGAAAACCCTCTTCTTTTCCCTTGGTCATATTCACTTTTATCTCATCAATTTCTGCATCACCCTTCTGAGCTTCTCTGATTCTTTCCAACAGATTGGGCTTCACTTCCAATGCTGCCACATATCCCTTAGGAACTATCTCCAACCTGAGATTCTTGAACTGCTCACATAACTCACGTGGCATATCCTCAACATTAGCAACATTGATATGACTCTTACGGCTCAATGCATCAGCAACCACATTCGCTTTACCAGGATGATACTGCACATTCAAATCATAATCCTTAATAAGCTCCATCCATCTACTCTGCCTGAGATTCAAATCCTTCTGAGTAAAGATATACTTCAAACTCTTATGATCAGTAAAAACATCACAATGATTTCCAACAAGATATTGCCTCCATGTTTTCAATGCATGAACAACTGCAGCTAACTCCAAATCATGTGTAGGATAGTTCTGCTCATGGTTCTTAAGCTGACGTGAAGCATAAGCAACAACTCTACCTCCTTGCATCAAAACACAACCAAGTCCTCGACGAGATGCATCGCAATACACTTGGAAATCCTTATGTATATCAGGCAAACATAAAACAGGTGCAGTTACTAACCGTTTCTTCAACTCCTGAAAGCTGGCTTCACATGCCTCACTCCAAACAAACTTGTTCTCTTTCTTCAACAGCTCAGTCATTGGTTTTTCAAGCTTGGAGAAATTCTCAATGAACCTCCTATAATATCCTGCAAAACCCAAGAAACTGCGAATGTCTCCAACTGTCGCGGGTGTCTCCCATTCCGTAACTGTTGAAACCTTGGATGGGTCCACAGCTACTCCTTCTCCTGACACAACATGTCCAAGGAATCCGACCTCCTTCAACCAAAACTCACACTTGCTGAACTTGGCATACAACTTTTGTTCCCTGATCTTCTCCAATACCAAACGCAAATGTGCCTCATGCTCTTGCTCATTCTTGGAATACACCAATATATCATCAATGAACACCACAACTAATTTATCCAAGAACTCCATAAACACCTTGTTCATCATATTCATGAAGTATGCAGGAGCATTAGTCAATCCAAATGACATAACAGTATACTCATACAACTCATACCTCGTAGTAAAAGCAGTCTTCGGAATATCCTTCTCCCGAATCTTCACTTGATGATAACCCGAACGAAGATCAATCTTAGAGAATACACAAGCTCCCTCCAACTGGTCAAATAGATCATTAATCACAGGTAAAGGATACTTGTTCTTGATAGTAACATCATTCAGAGAACGGTAGTCAACACACATCCTCTGGGTTCCATCCTTCTTCTCAACAAACAACACTGGAGATCCCCAAGGTGACGAGCTTGGGCGAATGAACCCCTTTTCTTGCAACTCTCTGATCTGTTCCTTCAACTCTGCAAGTTCATTAGCGGGCATCCTATACGGTCTCTTAGCAATAGGCCCAGTGCCTGGTATTAAATCAATAAGGAACTCAATCTCCCTATTCGGTGGCATACCTGGCAACTCCTCCGGAAACACATCCGGATACTCCCTCACAACACGCACATCATCCAGGCTACCCCCCTTAAGAGAATTCACCTGGGCGTGCTGATGCTTATACTTGGACACATATCGGATCTTCTGTCCACTCGGTGTACTGAGAGTGATAGACCGACTGGCACAATCAATAACACCTTGGTACTTGGCTAACCAATCCGTGCCCAAAATAATATCCAAACCTTGTGACTTCAATACAATCAAATCTGTAGGAAAAACATGCTTCCCTATGGCTAGGCTCAACTGATAGCATCCCAAACTAGCTGACATCTCCGCTCCAGGTGAACTTATGAGAATAGATGACTTAAGAACTACGGTAGGTAACTCATGCTTATCCAAAAATACCCTCGATATGAAAGAATGTGATGCACCAGAATCAAAAAGAACAAGTGCGGGTACTGAATTGATAAAGAACTTACCAATCACCGCATCAGGCTCATCATAGATCTCCTCCACGTTGACATGGTTCACATGCCCCTTGAAAGGATTGGGCTTGGCGACTCCATTCCCATTGGACTCTGGGCAGTCTGTGGCATAGTGTCCCATGTTCTTGCACCTGAAGCACTGGATGTGACTCAAGTCCTTTGGTGCCTGGCCATTCTGAAGGTTGTTTCCATTGCCTCCATTGGCTCCATTGCTTCTCCCATTGTTCCTTCCATTGCCTTTGCCATTCTTGTTACCATTGTGGTGGTTGTGGTCATTATGGTTGTGACCATTCCCACCATGATGGTTGTGTCCTCCACTGTGAACATGGCCATTCCCACCATTGTGGTTATGCCCATGGTTATGTCCTCCATTGCCAGCATAGGAATTGTGTGGCTTCTGATGCGGTCCAGAGTTATACTTGCCACCATTGTTGTTGTTGTACTTCCTCTTGTGGTTCTCAATGGCCTGTTGCTTGCCTTCCAACACAATAGCTTTGTCTATGAGCGCCTGGCAGTTAGCAAAAGTAGCCACTGTCAACTGGACTCCCAACTCATCATTCAGCCCCTCCAAGAACTTCTCCTGCCTTGCAGCATCATTCCTGACATCATCTGGAGCATATCTGGCAAGCTTGTTGAACACCTCAACATACTCGGCCACTGAACGGCCTCCCTGACGCAAACTGCGAAACTCCTTCTTCTTCAAGCTCATGGCGCCTGCTAAAACATGTGTGGCGCGAAAGGCAGACTGGAACTGCGCCCAAGTGATGGTGTCGATGGGTTAAGTCAGCAAGAAGTTGTCCCACCAAGCAGCGGCAGGACCCTCCAGCAAATGTGAGGCAAACCTCACTCTCTCTGCCTCAGTGCAGCCAACTGTCTCCATATTCCGGCCCACTGAACGAAGCCAGTCATCCGCCACTATGGGCTCAGGAGTGCTAGAGAACCTCTGAGGATTCAACCTCAGAAACCTTGCAAGCGTGTCCACAGGTGGTGGTGGTGGTGCATTGTTGTTGTTGCCCATGTTCTGAGTGAGCAACTGGATTAGCTGAGCTTGTCCTTGAAGTAACTGCTGCATATAAGCTAGCACTCCATTGTTGTTGTTCTCATTCCCCGTGGGATCACGTCTCGGCGGCATCTAATGGGCAAGAATAGGTAAGTTTTAGACAGAAAGTAGCTAGGGAAATATACTCCTACCCATATGTTTATGATGATCATGGCAAGCATTATATATAACATACATATATCACCAATCAACTTCACCAATCAATATCACCATAGCATCAAACATATAACAATCATCAACCAATGCACTCATACGGAAAACCATCACATAACACACCATATAGTTTTAAAATATATTTTATAACTGATATAAGATCCTCAAAACAACCTCGGGTAATATAAGATCCTCAACACAACCACGAATAACATAAGAGTATATCAAGCAACCTAGTATTGCCACACTGAATAAGTCGACATGGTCAAATACACTAACACGATAACGGTAGTAAACTAATAGCCGGTGAAGTAATTCTTAATGTTGTCTTTGCTAAACAGCATGCGGTATTCGCGCCCGCTAATGCGGTTGCGCCTTTTGGGACTCGGCTCTTCTTCTTCTGCCGAGGTGTCTACTTTTGGCTCCTCTTCTAGTTCTTCAATCCCATTGGCCTTCATCTTCTCCTTCAGCCTTGTCATCTCTGCTTGCATCTCCAACTTCTCCTTCTTCAGCTTGTTGTTGTCCCTCTTGAGCCTGGTGTTCTTCTGTTGCAAGTCAGTAATGCTGTAGAGGTCTGACTGAGTGCACTTATCCAGGCAATGGATGTGCTTCTCCAGGCTTTGGATGATGTAGCTGGTTGTACCCGGCCAAATGGCCCCAGGCACATACCTGAACCTCTTTGGTATTATGTTCCCCGATGGGAGAACCTTGGCCATCTCCGCGTACACCGTACCCTTTAGTCGGGCGGAATACGTCTCCACAATGCGTCCAAGAGCTATGTGAGCGGCCATGCGCACACACCACTCCTTCTCCTGGGCATGCACCTCGAAGGACTCCGTGATCACCCTTTCTTCATTCTCCATGCTTCCAAGGATGAAAGTCTCCACTTGCCAGTAGTCATCAGCTCCCCTTGTCTCCACGATATCCGGCTGAAAGACTGGCGCGTAGATGTTCAGGAAGTGGCATATCCCCTTGAGCTCAGGCCCAAACGCCATAGAGCGGTATGATATAGTGGTCATCTATAATCAAAGAGAGGTAAGGCAAGAATTAGAATAGGTATGAATACGAGATAGAGAAGATAAGTAAGTACAAGACAGAGCGATATAAAGTAATATTTTTATTCCTATGGATTTTCTAGTCCATTTTCTAGGGTCACGTCCTACAGTCAACACACTGCTCTGATACCATCTGTAGCGACCCAATTCACACACAATTGAAGTCTCTGTGCTCAAGTGCCAGTCCCTGGATCGAATTCGCTGGCACACACAGTATTATAGATGTATATCAAAGTACAAGTGCATCATTATTACAACGTATGACCCAGAGTAAATAAATAACAAGTTGCATAGCTCAAGGGTAGCTTATTCAATATAAATATAGCGGAAGCAAAAGCAAGTAACGTGGAGTCCCATCAACAGCCACATGCGAACATGCTGAGTGTAGACTCGCAACCCCTAAACGCACCTTACTGATCGTCTGAAAGACCTGCAACACCGAAGGTTACAACCCGACAACAGGTCCGTACATCTGATTTGTACGGCAAGTGACACGGAAAAGTTTATATAAAGGACCTACAGCTACATGAAAGGTAAGTCAAAGGAAAGGCTTGTGGTTTTGTTTTGCTGAAAGCCAATTTTCTCCTGAACTAAACTAGTCAAAGTTTTAAGTTGAATTCTACCTGAAACACACAGCAACCCATGCTACTCGTGTCCCAACCAATTATTATTAAGTGTTCATCTGTCAAGATCATTCATCAACAGTACTGACTAGTTGCTCAAAGTTCGTCCGTAACCGTGGACACGGCTAATCATGATCAGTTTATAAACTCTACAGAGGTTGTACACGTTCCCCACTAAACTCAACCCGAAGATTGAGACAAAGACTTCCTGAAGAGGTTGCCTCCACCCTTTGGTAGCCGGTACACCTAACACACATCTACATCAGCTAGCTACCAGGGCCAGGTTCCCCACAACGTACTCGTGCTAAGCCAGAGCCCATATAGCCAGTGGCTATACACGGAAGCTACTAGTAATATTGCATGTCTGGTCTTTTTGAGCCTGGACGGCGCCCACTGCGTCAGAGGGTATTCGCCATGACGCACCCGGTTCACCACCAAAACAACCATTGGGTGCATTTAACCCCGGGACTGTCCTCAACCGAGGCACAACTACCGGGATGCAACCCGCCCGTCCAGAAGTGATTTCTATTATTATAAAGTTGCTACACAGGTATTTAATAGCTCACATGCACTCCATGAATTCTCACAACCCAAACCACGTCTACAAAGCATAGCAATAAAGCAACAACACGGCTAGGTTACACCGCTAGGTTGATCTACGGTAGACAAGTCAAGACATGTGACTATCCTAACTGGTTTTGCAGCAACAGTAAAGTAAACTACCTATCATGCAATAGGGTGATATTTCTTAACATAATGCATATAGAAAATATAGGTATGAGTATGGTCAAAGTATCACTTGCCTTCTTGCTGGTCCTGACGGTCACACTCCTCACAATACGAGGCGGCACACTCCGGACAATCTATACGAGCAAACATAGCACCAATCAATCATATGTTCTATACAAATATGCTCAAACAGTAATAAACATTCAAAGAACAGTAGCAAAACTTGCCTAACAGTAGCTAAACTTAAAGTGCTTGTCAAAATAAAACCAAAGCAAAAAGAAACGGCGCAAACGGGCGCACCGGTAAAAAGTTACAGCTGCCGGAAGTTCAAATTTGGATCAGCTTGGGATTCAAATTTGAAAATTTCAACCTTCTGTAACACTTGGTCTACTGGCTAGGAAATTTCTACACGGTCGTAAAGCAACTGGAATCGCCCAATTCCGAGTTACGGTTAAAAAGTAGTCGCAAAAACGGTATCGGGGTGACACTGGGGTGCTCTACTGTAAAAAGAACCCAGACGTAACAAGAAAATTTCCGAAAAACACGATCAAGTCCTCGGGCGGTTTGGATCCAGATCTGGAATTTTTTTTCCAAAACGCATCTAATATTTTTTTTAGCTTCCTCTTCACGCACGGGGAGGCCATGGCCATGGAGCTCGGGAGGGCAGCTCCGGCCGGCGGCGGCGGAGGCAGGCAAGTTAATTGCAACAATATCTACCTGGTACTTGTAGCATTTCTAGGCTCACTGCTAATATCAGGTCATACACATGCCAGTTATACATAGATCAAGTCAGAATAGTGCATAGATAGATTCTGGCACACCAAAAGCAGTCACACATACAAGACCATTAGACCACCAACATGGTGCATAGACAGATATCAAGTCTGATCCAATATAGTAAGGTACATAGATATTTAAAGACACTTCAGCAAGAAAACAAAAGGAGTTCTCTAATTCAACCACCAGCTAGAGTGTCATTACTACATCCTTCCATGGCACCAACTAGTCTCCATTCCTGCTGACCTAAAAAGAACAAGAAAGCAAAATTTGAATTCTGTTGTTGTACTGTACCTATGAAAAGGGTACAAGGCAGGATGAAATACAAAAGAGAACAAGCAAGCAAAATTTGAATGGTACTGTTGTACCTATCTACACATACATTTTTTGCGGATACCTATCTACACATGCTGACGCTACTCGAGGTACATATATGCTATCACACATGTTATGTTCATCATAGTGTACCTACTCTCGATCTTGAGCTGAGGTAGGCTTATCCATGGAATTTTTCTGTTCCTCCATCTGCATATAAAAAATCTAGAATCAATACGCAATAATTAACCTCCATATACACAATAATTGACCTCCATTATATTTCCATTCATTTGTGAAAGTACTTCGTATTATTTGAGTATGAAATTACACTTCTATGTTATGCATAATGCATGTTATCTAAAGAGGCCCGGATAGCATGATCTGGATACCTACATAGTTGAGTACCTGGTGTTTAGTGAACCTTAGACCTCCTCGTGACAGCGGAGATATCAAAGGGGAACAAACACAATATGAGGAGAACGAGTTCCATTAATCCTAATCAAACTTTTAAATCGCGGGCCGACCGCTGTTCGGCGGAAGCCGGATTCAGCTACGGGGAGGTGGCAAGGCGGGAAGGCGGCGACCACGACCATGACATCTCAGTCTCACGTGGTTCGAACACCCGGTCCCAGCACATCACCAGGAGGTACAAGGGTCCTCCGATTCTATATATCATTTATTTGTTTGCTGATTCAACATACATGGCGCACTGCCATGGCCGTGGTTGTAGCTTATTGTAGATTCAGGAAGGGGGGTGATGAATTTGGTAATTCACTCAAAACTAAACCAATGATGCCATAAGTTCCGCGGATACATTCTGACATCTGGAATTTTTCAGTTCTCCTGTCAATTAACTGTATATTTTTGCACTCAACTTTTTTTTTCAATCCTACAGTTCATAAACCACTATAAAGTTTCAATATCTAGCTCCTAATTTGAACTATGCACAGTAGCCAAGAACCCTTACAGCGGAGCAAATCGCTCCATACAGGGTCTGTTGAGTTTGAAAAATCGTTGATGTGGCACTACTCACTAACATGTGGTCTGAGTGAGGTCTACTTGTAAACCCAAATGTGATGATTTCCCAATTCTACTTGGAGCAACTCTTATAGTACCGACATAATTTTCGCATCCTTAAAAGCTTGGAAATCTGCTTGATAAAGTTAGTTTCCATGGCAAACACGCTTTCAGAAATCAGAACAGAGCTTCCAATGCAAAACAGAATTTACCCAACCCCACCAGCTCTGACATTGAGCAGGGCCATAGAGGTTACTGATAATTTCAAGAAACAAGATAAATTGTGCCTTGCTGATTGTCGACAACAACAATAACAAAAAGAAAACATAAAAGTGCATCACGTACAGAAGAGGTGCGCGAGGCCGCACTTGAACTCGGCGAGGTCGCTCCTGATCGCGTGCATGATCTGCAAACCAGCCAAAAAGCCATCACCACCACCAGTTTCAGTTTACTACCCATACCAAAGATTCAGAGGCGCGGCAGTGGCAAAGCTGCCGGAACCTTTTGGGTGATGATGTGACAGCCCCGGCTATGCGGCGGGATAACGACCGTCCTCTGTACCCAGCGGGGGGCGGCCACGGAGGAGGCGGCCCGCGCGGCGCGACCGGGCGGAGGAGCCGGCGCTGGTGGGTAGGCAGAGGGGGAGGAGTGTGGGCGGCGCCAGCGCCGGCGCGGCTGCTGCCGCTTGCATGGTCGGATTCGGCGGCGGCCGGGGGGGATCGGGAGGTGGGGAGTGGCGCGAGAATTGGTCTTGCTGGAGCTCTGGTCGGACGACGACCGAGAGCTCTCCTCCGACGAGACCTGCAGGGCATCGAATCGGAACAAAATGGCAAATCTTGAGCGTGGACGGGAGGGGAAGAAGGGGAAGAGGGAGGGGATCAGCGAGAGCGTGGACCTGGAGAGCTCCTCGGACGAGAACTTGTACTCCTTGACGGCAACAGATGGTCATGCGCTTCCTCTCAGACGGCAACCCTAGATGCCCTTGCTCTCCTTGCACACAGAAACAGAAAAGAGTTAGGGAATGGTACGAAGAAGGAGGGAACGACCAGGAAGAAGGAGGGGACGGCTAGAGAGAAGAAGGTACGGGGAGGTAGTGGAGGCTACGTAGCCGAGGAAGAGGTGGCGGCGGGGTCGAGCTGCGGCGGCGGAGCGTCAGATCTATGGGAGTACGGCGGCGACGGTGGGAGTATGGCGGCTAAGGTGCGGCGGCATCGACGGTGTGGCGGCGACGACAGGGCGGCGGGGGATGCGGTGAACGCGCTAGGGATTTGTGAGACAACGGCCGGGTGGGGGATTTCTGACCAGGTAGCGATAATTTCGCCCCAAGCTACTGGGGGCCACAGTCAGGCGCGCGCCAATATTTCATCCCGCGCCAAAAGTTTCCCTCCCACTCGCCAAAAACTGTGCCGGCAGACGAGATGACCTCAAGTGAATCATTACCGGCAGTTTAGCCGCCACGACGTGTGCCGACAGTTGAACTGCCCTTAATCCATGTTCTTTAACGGCAGATAAGCATTTATGCCGGCGGTTAACTTCTACCGGCAGACAAATTGCCTACTTAACTTAACTTTTTCCGGCAGTTGTTTGCCTACTTACTTGGTTCATCGTGTAGTGCGCGCCGGGGCGCGGCGGCGAAGACGCGGGGCGCGGGAGGCGGAGCGCACGAGACGCGCAGGGCGCGCGGGGCGCGGGCTCGCAGCGGCGCACGGCCGGCGGCGACGCGGCTCGCCGGCCAGCGGCGGCGGCGGCGCTAGGGCACGGGGACGGCGGCTATACGGCGGTGCGGCGCGAGGTGCTCACCGGTGGCGGAAAAACGACGAACTCCGGCGATCCTCCGACGAGATTCCGGCGAACTCCGGCGATGACATCGTCGATGATGTCGGCGGTGGCGGGTCCCGCGGATTAGTTTAGGCTAACCTAAAAACGCTAAACGAAAAAATAGTCTAGCCCTAATCGGGGCTATTTATAGACAGCCTCTAATCCCCCCTTTTTTTTAAACCGAGATAAATACAAAATCGGTCTGCGGGAAAAAAAACAGAACAGGCCCATTAGGCCCAAACCAATTATAGAAAAATCTAGGAAAATTATTTTTAAATTCCGTCTTCGCCAATATTTTTAAAATAATAAAACGGAATTTTTGGCTTTACCAAAATATTAAACAAAAATAAAAACTTTGCAACTTATTTTTAAATATTTTTAAAATACCTTTCTAGCATTTTAAAAATACCAAAACCTCCGAAAATTGATTTAAAAACTTTTCCGGAGCATAAATAAATTCCCGAAATATTTTTAGAAAATATTTATAACTCCAAAGTAAAATTAAAAAGTCTCCCAAAATATTTTAAACTACTTTTCAACAAATTAAAAATGGGGATAAGTCCTTTTATATCCTCTCCAGCGAACTGCCATGTGTTGAAAAATGTTTAAAAATATTTTAAAACTCCAGAAAAATCCGGAAGCAGCATGAGATGCATATGATGATCTATTAACATCCGAATTTAGAAAATTGGGATGTTACAGCCCAAGGGGTTTTCTCTGTTTTTTCCCCTGTTTCTTTTTTCCTTTTGATTCAAATTCCCAAATCTTGGTAATTTGAATCTTTCAAATGCTAGCTCCAATGCCCACGTGTTGTACATGAATTTGGGGCAGAAAATTGCAAGGAATCTAATGGTGCTACCCATTTTGTGTTTTGTGCAACACAAAATTTGTGATGTGTACAATATTCACATGTGCCACCATTTTTTCTTCCTTCCTTTCAAATCTCCATCTCATGTCAAATATTATCACCGTGTTGATCCTTTCCAACTAGACCTCCCCCATCATGTTGTTACATGATAGCATATCTTTTTCTTCACATCAAGTTTTGCAACTTATGTCTCTTCCTGTCACAACTTTGAGTTGTTGAAACCTTGTCCGGTGTCAACCTTCGTCGACACCTTTCCGTCTCCGGAATCATTAGTTTATTTTAATGTTGTCCTGCATTCTTTTATTCCTTCATGTTTATGCCATGTCATGTAATCCATGTCACTTGCACCTAAACTTGAGGTCATGACCAAGGCCATTAATTTAATAATTGCATATGGAGTATCGTTGACGTGTCGTCACGATCTTCATTTAAACATGACTAGCTAGGGTCACACCGTGCTTTAAACTTGAACATGCAATCATGCTTGTGCATCTTTGATCCCGATGCTTATATGTGGTGTTTCTCTTTGCCGATATCGTACGTTAGAGCCTGAGCTTGCCGAGGAGACTTACGTGGAGCTGTTCGACACCGAGCCCGAGGACCCTGCTACATCTGCTCCGTCGACTACCTACCCAGGCAAGGGGGTTTATATATCATTCTTTATAGCTTTCAGCTAGCTTTCCTAGCTGTAGTTAGAACGGTTGTTTGATCCTACCACCATATGCTTGTGCCTCTCAATTAAACCCAAACAGTCATGCCCCCACATCCTAGCAAAACCTTGTTTCTCTATGTACCTTGCTTGCTTAACCATTGCTTAGTATGTGTAAGCCCTTACTTGCTGCTTATACCCATTGCTGCTTGCTGGAATATCATGCTATTATCAGAAATTGGTTGATATTTATTAAACATGATGTTAACTTATATTTGACGAAGGATGGGAGACCGGGTTGTTACCGCCAGGTGTTTTGTTCCATTCGAGTCACTTAGGTCCCGAGTTCTAGGTATTGTGTTTCTTGATGAGCGTGCCTAATCCTGTGTGGGATTCTATGGGGTCCCCTTGTCTTACCTACCTAGCTTCAAACAGTTCTAGTGGTGACCCAAGATGATTTACTATTTGCAAATGTGTGTGTGCGCTTGGTCGATACCCCAGCAGTTTTACAACCAACCCGGACAAGCGAGGACGTGGTTCCTTTGTTGGTCCAAGATTGACCGGCGAGGGCCCGGGATCTCACGTGAGGTGTCCCGGTAACCCAAACCCTGTTGAAACGGAAGAGGCCGATCCGAGAGCTCGGCCGTCTTTTGGATTGGATTTTGACTCCCCGGGGGCCACCTAGAATTGTGCGTTGTTAGTTAGAGGGACTTTGACGCGTCGGAGTTTCAGGCGTTACCACAGCCAAGTGGAAATGGGGCGTACATGTGAAGCCTATGATGGGCAGTTGGTACACCCCTGCAGGGTTAAATCTTTTCAAAAAGCCGTGTCCGCGGTTATGGACGACTTGAGACCTACTGCTTGTTCACAGAATAACATCAAGTTAATCATGCTTTAACATTGCCAGCGTTTGAGTTGCCTTGATTGCTCTTCTTCGTTCAGAACAACAAAGAGGGGACAAGGTTGTGTTATGTTTGGCGTAAGTAGGTGAATAGAGCCTTACTGATGCGATCATCAACGGATTCTTGGATATTTCCTTACTCTGAAATAGATCGTTACCCACTCATATATGCTAGTGCGGCTGCAACCTCAACCACCGTCCTTTCCTTACCGTGAGAAGTTATTTATACTGCATTGATATATACTCACCCAATGCAACTTTCTTTCACGTTATGTACAAACGATTGGACCTTCAGACTACTACTTCGACACGAGCACCGGCAAGTACTTCATGGAGGTTCCGTCGGAGGAGGACGACGACGACTTCGTTCAGTAGACCTACAGTTGGGTTTCGATGATCCGCGGGTGGACGACATCTTTATGTGTAGGCCTCTCTAGGGCAATTTGCATCTTGTTCGTACTCCGACGTGTGTGTATTTTGAGTTGATTTGATGTGATGTACTGTTGGACCATGAGGTCTCTAAATGATGTAATAATACCATTGGCAACTGTATGCCTTGGATCTATATATTTATGTCTTAGTTTATGTTCATGCATTTATTACCTGTTGTCGAGAATCCGGCAGCGAAACAAGTGCGAGTTTCGTGCGCCGGTGGCTAGTTATGCGCTCCCATCTCAAGTCGGACGCGAAGGCGTCTAACTCGATATGGTACCGCATCGCGGGCCTTACAACTTGGTATCAGATCAGGACAGACTGTAGGACCCCTTACTGGCCGAAGTCGAGTGTAGAACTATTTTGTAGTTACTAAGGAAAAAATCGGCGAGTAGGAACTCTTTCTTTTTCTTCTTACCCCACCCTCCCACCCCTTTTCCATGAGGAAGTGAAACGATGTTTTCTCTCTGCAACTCATCTTATTCAACAAAAACTAGGTTCTCGTTTACATAGGACGTCGATTCCTCTATAATTCTTTGCTAGCGACGAGAAGGGTTGGCGTACGTTGAGAACACTGAGTCGCCACTTGGGGTTCACAACTCCACCTCTCTTACGGCGTACCTCAGGTGAAACTCCTATACATGGATGATTGGCTTCCTCCGGATGTGGTTCCTCCCCCTATAGGAGACCGCTTCGGCGGGCCGCTCAGGGCAGATGTCTCAACGTTTAGGTCTTCAACCACTCGTGTATATTGTTGTGCGCTCGCTAGCAGATTATTATCTTGGATTCGGATGATCTCGGTTTGGGGATTCCAGTAGCACCTAGCTTTCGGACTTTCCGGGTTAATCTTTGTGGATATTCAGCTTTCGGCTTCCTCATACCTCGTGAGGAAGTTTTGTTGTCAATATTATTTTATCTTCTGGTTTCATCAATATTTCCGTCATGTTCTCATAAGTTTTCCTGTATACAGGATGCCAAGAGGGAACATGCCGCCGTCGGAGAACCCTATCCTTGGGGAGGCTGTGGCCATAGTGGCTCAGGGCACGGCTGCGATCTTGCAGATGCTCCAGAACCAGACCGCCCAGAGGAACGATCGACGACAACACACGACCCTGCAGCAGTTCCTCGCCATCAAACCCCCCCCCCCCAGGTTTTCAGAGGCTCGCGACCCGCTGGAAACGGATGATTGGCTGGCAGAGATCAAGAAGCATTTCAACGCGAACACCGTCAGGCCAGTCGACTACGTCACCTTCGCCTCCTTCCAGCTTCAGGGTGCAGCAGGCAGTTGGTACACTACCTACAAGGCCAACAGAGGCGATGTTGTGATCACTTGGGAGGACTTCGTCAGCGACTTCAGAGCAGCGCATATCCCGAGTGGCTTGATGGACAGGAAGCGGGAGGAGTTCCTGGCTCTGAGACAGGGTGAGAGGTCAGTCCACGAGTACAACCTGGCCTTCGTCAGGCTCGCCAGGTACGCTCCTGAGGAGGTATCCAAAGAGGCCAAGAGAATTCCCAGGTTTCGCGGGGGTCTCAGCACAAATATCAAGTACGGACTCACCCAGTGCAACCCTACGCTGTTCTCAGAGTTCGTCGACAGAACGATCCGACAGGAGTCGCCTAAGGCAGATTGGGACGCAGAGAGGAAGCGATAGAGAGAGTACAGCTCGACAGTGATGGTCCACAAGAAGGAGAAGACTTGAGTCACAGAGGCACCACCACAGAGACAGCAGTTCCAGCCGAGGGGGCACTTGTCCGTACTTTTACCCGCCCTCCCGTCCCAGTTCAGCAGATCCCTCGCTCTACACCACCACACGCGTGGCCACCCAGGCAGCAGCCCCAGCCCAAGTCAGGCATGATCTGCTACAAGTGTGGACAGCCGGGGCACACTTCTCCCAAGTGCATCGACCCACACTTTTCTCAGCTACCACCGCCCCAGCAATGCGATGGTGAGGGCCCAGCCACGCGCAGCTCGAGTTAACAACTTGATGATGGCAGATGCTCCATAGTCTTTAGAGATTGTGATTGGTAGGTTGCTTGTTAGTTCAGTTCCTACGACAGTTTTGTTCGATTCTGGAGCTTCCCACTCTTTCGTCTCCAGAGCGTTCGTTGAGCGTGCTGAGTTATATCCGCAAGGTTTATCTCAGCAACTATCTATTGTTTCTTCGGGTTCCAAGACAAATACATCTGGGTTTGTCCCAGATGTGGAGATCCATATCCAGGGACTTCCATTCTCAGCTTCGTTAAACGTGTTGACCCGTTCCGACATCGATGTCATTTTTGGCATGTATTTGCTTGTGCGGCACAAAGCCAACATCGATTGTCCTTCAAGATCATTAAAGTTAACGCATAATTCAGGCGCATAAATCTTGTACACTTGTGGCTCAATGGCAGGAGCAACACAGTTGTATGCCCTGAACGCAGGAGTCGCACCTTTGCTCGAAGAAGTCAAAGTTGTCTGTGAGTTTCTAGACGTCTTCCCAGAGGAGTTGCCAGGTATTCTCCCAGTTCGAGCTATTGAGTTCGTTATTGAGTTAGAGCCTGGTACACAGCCGATTTCTCGGTATCCGTACAAGATATGTTCGGAGGAGTTGATTGAGCTGAAGAAGCAATTCACAGAGTTGGAGGCAGGCGGTTTTATCCACGCGAGCACTTACCCTTGGGGTGCCCCATCTTTGTTTGTGAATAAGAAAGATGGGTCTAGCCGATTGGTCCAGGACTATCGTGGCATTAACAAAAAGACCAGCAAGAACAAGTACCCTTTACCCCGTAGAATGACCTGTCTGAACAGCTTCATGGTGCAAAGGTGTTTTCCAAGCTTGATTTGCGGATGGGCTATCACCAAATTCGAGTTCGAGAAGAAGATATCCCCAAGAACGCTTTCAGCACACGTTATGGACTATATGAGTTCACAGTCATGACTTTTGGCTTCTCAAACGCCCCGCCAACCTTCATGAGAGCTATGAACTATTTGTTCCAAGAGTGGCTCGATGTATTTGTCATCCTCTACCTCGACGATATACTTGTGTATTTCAATTCGGAGGTTGAACATGAGGAACATCTCCGCTTGGTGCTGCAGAAGTTGAGAGAGCACCGGTACTATGGCAAGTTCTCCAAGTGTGAGTTTTGACTCGACAAGGTCAACTTTCTTGGCCATGTCATATCCGCAGAGGGTATTGCAGTTGATCCAGAGCGAGTCCGTACTATTCAAGAATGGGCTCCGCCAAAGAATGTGAAGCATCTCAGGAGTTTTCTCGTCCTTGCCAGCTCTTGAAGGAGGTTCGTGCAGAATTTCTCCAAAATAGCAAAGCCAATGACGAAATTATTATGCAAAGGCAAATGATACACTTGGTCAAGGGCTTACCAGTCCGCCTTCGAGGAGTTGAAGAAGAATTTGACCACAGCTCCAATTCTCACACCGCTAGATCACAACCTTTCCAGGTGTTTTGTGATGCCTCATTGCAAGGGCTAGGAGGATTTTTTATGCAAGGCAAGAAAATTGTGGCCTATATGTAAGGCCCGATATGCGGTACTATTCCAGATCTAGATGTTTCCATCCAGATCCGGGGACGAAGCACATATCGGTCCCACCGCGACATATGACAATGCCATATGCCCCGGATTTCCAACATGATATCACAACATTACAGTTACAAGGATACAACATCTCATACAATCGGCATACAACTGCCTTAAATACATTACATCAGCGGAAGATACATGTCTAAGTATAGACTACAATCAAATGCCTAGTGGCAAAGGTAAAACACACCATTCCCGTTACCACACCGGTCCAGGCTCTCCGCCGGGATCCACCTAACTAGTCGTCGTCGAGTCTTCGTGAAGGCGTCCAGAAGAAGGGTCGTCGAGCTCCTCTGAAGTCCAAGATCGTTGCATAACGTGCGTAAAAGATAAAAGAAGAGGTGAGCTATATCAAAGTCTTGTAACTAACTTCTCACGGGTAAGATGGGGGTAGTGGTGAGGTTGCAGACATACCAGCAATATATGAGTGGCTAACGGTCTATTTTAGAGTAAGATGAGAACCAAGCATTCGATGAGGAATCGCCTCTATCAAGTCTTTCTATCAACTACTTACGCAAGCATAACACATATCCTATCCTTGTCCTCCTCTTCGCATCCCGACGAAGAAGAAGCAGTCAAGGCACACACACGTTGATCAAGTTATTAAGATTATCTTAGTTGTTGTTGTCTATGAACAAGGAGTAGGTCTCAAGTCGCCCATAACCGTGGACATGGCTTCTCGAAAAGATTTAACCCTGCAGGGGTGTTCCAACTGCCCATTACAAGGCTCCGCACGCACTCCCATCTCTCTTAGTTTCTACCCATCACAGGCAGCCATTTTATGATTTAGTCCCTAGAGATCCGAAATGCCAGGTCCCTCTAGCTAACAACGAACAAATCCGGGTGGCCCCCGGGGAGTCGACACCCAATCCAAAAGTCGGCCACGCTCTCGGATCGGACTCTTTCGTATGACGCAGGTCGGATTGCCGGTAATTCTGACATGAGGCCGGGTCCTATCTGATCAGGTGGACCAACAGGAAAACCATGTTCCCACTGGGCCGGTTTGTTTTAAATAACATCTGCTAGGAGCGACCCGACAGATACACACACGGTTTTCAAATGGTAAATCATGTTGGGCCACCACTAGAAATGTTTGAAGCTAGGTAGGTAAGAAGAGGGGACCCCATAGTATCCCACACGCGGTTAGGCACGGTCGTCAAGAGACACAATACCCGGAACTCGGGTCCTAGGTGACTCGAATGGAACAAAGCGTCGGGGAGGGATAGCCTAGACCTTCCATCCTTCGTCGAATATAGTCAACATAATAATAATCATATCATCAACAACATTATAATAATGTGATATCCCAAACCAAGGAGTAATAGGAGGTAACAGTTGATAACATCCTAGCATGCATACTAAGAAGTGGCTGAGCAGCGAGCAATAGTAACATAGCCGAACAAGGTTTGCTGGGATGTGGAGGACATGGTTGTTTGGGTCTATTTGAGAGGCATGAATATTAAGTGGTAGGATCAAGCAACCGTTCTATCCTACACCTCGGTGCGAGTGAGCTGAAAGTTATAAGCATGATATATGGTCCCCCTTACCTGATGAGAAGACGAAACCGAAGGTGTAGTCGATCGCAAGCTCGCAACGTCTCCGAGAGGTACCCGCGGAATTACACAAGAAGGAAACACTGGAAAAGACAATCGACGAGCAAGCAACTATTACTACGAAGCAATCACGAGCAAGCATAAAAAAGAAGGCAACACGAGACAACGTACTACGATATTGCATCTATCGTCTAGAGCGGTTACTAGAAGGTTAAGTGGAGTACTCATCACACACGACGATACCACACATTTAGAAGGGTTCAAGTTGTTTAGCTACACAAGGTGAGAAAAGGTTATTAACATGGCATCTCACTCAAGCATGGAATAGCACACAAACATTTCAAGAGGTGAAGCATAAAGGAAACTATCTATGCTAGTCAATTTAAGTGAGGCACAACCTATACATGGCATTCCACTAAGTACCCCACGACAATTTAAGCATTTGGTACTGTTCTGCCCTAAATCATATTTTAGGTTGGTTAACAACAGAAAACAATATCATAAACACAAAGTACACGAAAAACTAATCAAGTTACATATAAATAACACTCCAAACGGAGTTACGGTTAAAAAGATACAAGCAAAACAAGTTATGCACACATGCTGATAACATCAGGAAGCACACTTTAGAGCAATGCATAAACAGGATAAAGAATGTAAACATGCTGACTAATGATATGCAACTAAAGTAGACATGGCAGGGAAGGCATGGCAAAAGAAATCATGCAAAAAGGCATCATGGTTCACTAGTTATAAGAAACACAAAAAGCTATAAAACATTACTGGTCAAGGACTTAGTGAAAATCAGGAAAACAGGGCAGAAACTGTTATTTTCATGCTGCATAAACAGGAGCAAAACTATATGCAAAAGTGCAGCAACAAGACATAGCAATATATGAGCATGGAGTAGGCATGATGGTGACCAGGTACAAACAAGAATCAAGGTCATAGGCATCACATATCAAAAGATATTAATCGTGCAACATGGCATCGAAAAGTTACAGACTTAGTGAAAACAGAGGTGGCTGTCGAAAATAGCAGGATAACAACTTTGGAGCTAAACATATCTATGACCAGGAATGTAAACATGACAATGCAATACATATAATGGAAGTAGACACGGCATAGATCAAAATGACATATTGCAATGCTCAATAGGATGCACGGTTAAAAAGATATAGGGCAGCAAAGTAGCAACTTTATATAAACAGCAACACATGTCATCAGGGTCACCACTTTGGAGCAAGAATTAATATAGCTACAGCAGTCAAACATGGCAAAGTAATGCATCTAATTGCAGTGCACATGATGCTTAAAACATTCAAGAAAGAATCAATAGCATAGGCCTCATGGATGTGACACAATCTTCAACCAAAGTTGCAATAAAATAACAGCAGCATCAATTTCCAAAAATTAGGAGCAGTAAACATTCTGGTGCCCACTTCAACAGAATATTTATACATGCCAATCAATCCAAACATTACAACCAATTATACTACCATCTAGAGCACAGAGAGCACAATAATCCAAAAAAGGAATCATGTCAATCCGATTTACGAGCTAACGGGAAATCACTTTGCAAAAGAGATACTTGGAACAAAAAACTAGGACTTAGAAATTACAGAGGGGGTCGAGCTCGGGTCATGGCGGGCTGAAGGTGGCCGTGGCGGCTCCGGCGAGCAGCAAGGCGGCCGGAGAGGCTTTGGGGAGGCTGGGACCACGTGGATCCGGTGGATCCATGCCGGATCTGGCCGGGGGAGGACCCATGGCGGCGCTGGAGGTGGCGGCCGAGCTCTGGCTGAGATCGAGCTCGCCATGGCCATTAATGGCGGTCGGAGCTTCCTGCAAGAGAGAGAGAGGCGTGAGGAGGAGGAGAGGAAGAAGAAGAAGAAGAAGGGAGAGGAGAAGAAGAGGAGGAAGGGGCGGCCAGGGTCCGCGGCGGCGGGCGCCGGAGCTTGCCGGAGGAGCTTGGGCGGCCGGAATGCGCGGTGCAGAGGGAACCACGGCCCGAAACGGGCCCGGATAGAGGCGGCGGCGGGCCCGCGAGGCCCGTGCGTGGCCCGGCGGCGGCTGGAGGTGGGAGGAGCCTTCGGGAGCGACGTGGCACTATCTGGTGCGCCCGTTGTCAGATCCGACGGCTACAACGCGTCCAGATCTAGGGTTTCGGGATTTGGGGCAAATTTGGGGCAGATCTGGACATTGTGAGGGGGTGGCTGCAATATTTGTGTTAGTGAAACCCTAGAAGGTCTAGGGAGAGGGTGGTCTTTATATAGGCTGGCCTGAATAGCAGGTTTACGCAAACACCCTCAGGTTTTCTCTCTCGCGCGTCCAGCGATCACGTTTCTGACCGCTGGGGGTCCGTAGGACCTCCGATTCGGGTAAAACTTCGAACTACGTGATCAGCGCGTCGAGCCGGTGGCCTTCACCTCACGCTGGAACCGTTCCGAGAACACTTTCCGACGCGCTATAAAAATAACCCGTTTAATTATTAAACGGGGTTTTTCGTTCCGGTTGCTTCGGCTGGTCTTGTACCGATTTCCGCGACGGTGATCGGGTGAAACCCGGTGTCGCAAAGGTCGAGTGTCAGGGTGGCAATGTTCAGTCTCCGTCCGGTACGAGGTAATAGGGGGGAAAATAATCGATGATCGATAAATCAGGGATGCAAACACCGCAAACAAATCAGACAATCAAACAATTCGCACCGAATTATTTTTTTGTGAAATCTGGGTTGTTACAATACAACACCACCAACAAGGGATCTCGTCCCGAGATCCTGGACGATCCGGGGAGAGGGGAAGGCGGAAATAAGAGAGTCGACGATCTTCAACACCACCAACAAGGGACTCTGCTCCATGTCGACGACGAACCTCCGTTGAGAAAATTTCCGCAGGGAGACGACATCGTCGTAAATACAAAACTGTCGGTGTCAAGAGGAGGAACGACAAAGATAACCGGATCAAAGGATAGTGTTTTCGACACAAGTCATGAAAACACCGGGCAAAAGGAGGGAGGGCAAAGGACGACCCAGATGATATCCGAAATCGGAGAAGCTAAAGGTACTACAGGACTTCCCAACCTGAGGTCGAAATCGAGACAATACACTGGAGGCAAGGCATTGTAACGGTTCCAATACTCCACACACTCGAGATCCTAGACTTTGAAGGGGATAAGGCGAGAATAAAACACTTATGTCACTTGTCCTGACCAAAGCATGGGTAAGGAGGAAAAAGAATCCTACTCTCCGATAACTAACTTAGGAACTAAAAAATAATTTTTGGCTAGACTCGACTTCGGCCAGAAAAGGGATCCTACAGTCGGTAAGACTCTGATACCAAGTTGTAAGGCCCAATATGCTGTACTGTTCCAGATCTAGATGTTTCCATCCAGATCCGGGGACGACGCATATATCGGTCCCACCGCGACATATGACAATGCCATATGCCCCGGATTTCCAACATGATATCACAACATTATAGCTACAAGGATACAACATCTCATACAATCGACATACAACTGCCTTAAATACATTACATCAGCGGAAGATACATGTCTGAGTGCAGACTACAATCAAATGCCGAGTGGCAAAGGTGAAATACACCATTCCCGTTACCACACGGGTCCAGGCTCTCCACCGGGATCCACCTACCTAGTCGTCGTCGAGTCTTCGTGAAGGCATCCAGAAGAAGGGTCATCGAGCTCCTCTGAAGTCCAAGATCGTTGCATAACTGATGACCCACAACCGTAAGGGATCTATTGCAGCGTGTTCGATAAGTAAGAGTGTCGAACCCAACGAGGTGCGAAAGGTATTGAAAAGTGATTTTGGACAAGGAATAACTGCAAGCACTGAAAGATAAGTTTTTAGGGGTTTTCGGTATAAGCAACAATAAGACAAAAGCAAGCAATGTAAATAGTGTTGAGGAGCAGCGAGTGGCCGAATCCTTTTCAGTAAAGGATAAGCCTGGCAACTGAACTTATAAAGTCTAAAGCGTTCTTGAGGACACATGGAGAGGTAGTCACGTGGTTTCGCCATACTCCGTATCGGTACTGTGTGTAGTGTTGATAAGTGTTGAGTGGGTGGATCTATGCTAGCACACCTTCAAGACTAAGATAATTGTACTCTTATGATTAAACATCTTGCAATCATCCGCAAATACAAGATAGAAATTAAGGCAAAGTCTAACCACAACAATAAGATCAAGGATCCAATGTTCCCTTGTGCAAAAGTGTGCAAACTGGGGTTCAGGTTTCTATCACTCCGGCAACCCTCCGTAAGCATCCTTTGTACACAATGTATTCCCCTAGGTCCTTAATAAGGCGAAGTGTTGAGTGTTCGACTCACACAACACCACTAGGAAAATAACAACGCAACTTAAATATCAAACAACACATAATACTTCAACATGATATGACTACTGACAACAAGACTTCTCCCATGTCCTCAAGAACTAAAGTAACTATTCACAAGACATAAAAGAGATCATGATCAGAGGTGATAAATAGGTGGTAAACAATCTGGACATAATGATATTTCTCCAACAAAATTCAATAGCATTCACCACAAAGTAGTAATCAACACCGGTAGAGTAGAGAGGTTAGATAGTACGGATTACAACACAAGATAAACTTGTGAGGTGAGATTGGATGGTGATACGTCCAAAATGCATCACTATTTTATATCGTAATTCATCCTTATTCATTGATATATTTCACATTACAATGTTGTTCTTATCTTGTTTTGGCTTGTTTTACACAGGTTGCAACTTTCCGGTGCCGAAGCAGTAGACGCAGGATTCAGCTGTAAAAAGTGGACGTTGAGTTGCTGAAGAAGAATACCTCCAAATTACCTGAAAATCGACGGAGAATATTTTCCAGAATATTAACGAAGACACGTCGAAGAGGAGCCAAAGGGGGGCCACGGGGGCCCCAGGCGGCCACCTGGCGCGGCCCCACCCCTAGCCGCGCCGGGAGGGCGCCTGGAGCCCCGGGACCACTTCTGGCTCCCCCCTCTGGCCTATATACTCATCGTTACGTGAAAACCCTAAAAGGAGAAGCTTTCACGGAGTTCCGCCGTCGCTCCGTGGCGGAAACCTACAGAGAAGAAAAGGGCTCTCCTGCTGGCAAATTCCGCCGAGGAGATCACCTCCCGGAAGGGGAGATCATCGCCATCGTCATCACCATCGTCACAGGAATCATCGAGATCATCATCAACATCATCCCCAACATCAGCACCATCTCCACCACCATCCAATCTCACCTCACAAGTTTATCTTGGGTTGTAATCCGTACTATCTATCCTCTCTACTCTATCGGTGTTGATTACTACTTTGTGGTGAATACTATTGAGTTTTGTTGGAGAAATATCATTATGTCCAGATTGTTTATCATATATTTATCACCTCTGATCATGATCTCTTTTATGTCTTTTGAGTAGTTACTTTAGTTCTTGAGGACATGGGAGAAGTATAGTTGTTAGTAATCATATGAGGTTGAAGTAATTTGTGTTGTTTGATATTTAAGTTGCGTTGTTATTTTCCTAGTGGTGTTGTGTGAGTCGAACACTCAACACTTCGCCTTATTAAGGACCTAGGGGGATACATTGTGTATAAAGAATTCTTATGGGTGGTTGCCGGAGTGACAGAAACCTGAACCCCAGTTTGCACAACAAGGGAATAATGGATCCTTGATCTTATTGTTGTGGTTAGGCTTTGCCTTAATTTCTATCTTGTATTTGAGGATGCTTGCAAGATGTTTAATCATAAGAGTGCACTTATCATAGTCTAGAAGGTGTGCTAGCATAGATCCACCCACTCAACACTTATCAGCACAACACTTGTTATCGATACGGAATATGGCGCAAGCACGTGACTACCTCTCCATGTGTCCTCAAGAACGCTTTAGTCTTTATAAGTTCAGTTGCCAGGCTTATCCTTTGCTCAAAAGGATTGGGCCACTTGCTGCTACTCAGCGCTATTTACTTTGCTTGCTTTTATCTTATTGTCGCTTATATCGAAAACCCCTAAAAAGTTATATTTCAGTGCTTGCAGTTATTCCTTGTCCAAAATCACCTATCAATACCTTTTGCTCCTCGTTGGGTTCGACACTCTTACTTATCGAAAACGCTGCAACAGATCCCTTTACGTTGAGGGTCATCAAGTAACGTTTTCTAGCGCCGCTGCCGGGGAGCATAGCGCTATTGGTAAGTGAAGCTGGTAAGGAAATTTCTATATTGTTATTTTTATTTTGCTATTGCTGCTCTTTGTCCGTGTGGACAACCTAGCTATTGGATCGTTTCTTACGGGGAAACACCCCACATCGGTGGTGGTTGTTCCTCCCCCAACCGAAATTGTGCCTCATAAAATACCAGCCGGTATTATCAATTGTGTTTTGGCTAATCGTTATGCAGGAGACCGACATCCCAGTGAACACTTGCTATATTTATCACAACTATGTTCACTATTTAAGCTTGCAGGTGTATCAATGGAGTTTGTCATGAAGAAATTGTTCTCCGTATCGCTTACAGATAAAGCTTCAGATTGGTATAAGCTTCTCAATAACTCTCATTTGCTTGATTGGCAAGAGCTTATGTCTCTCTTTTATACCAAGTTTTATCCTCTTCATGAAATTCATCGAGACATGAACTATATCTATAACTTTAGGTCTCGTGACGGAGAAAGCATCGCTCAAGCTTGGGGGAGATTGAAATCTCTAATGCTCAAATGTCCTATTCATGAGCTCCCCAAGAAAACTATTCTTACAAATTTTTATGCTAGACTTTCTGATGTCTACGCACGCTTCTATTCTTGTAGACTATGTTGGGCTTCCAAGCGCAGAGGTTTGTAGGACAACAGCAATTTCCCTCAAGTGGATGACCTAAGGTTTATCGAACTCAGGGAAGTAGAGGTTGAAGATGGTATCTCTCAAGCAACCCTGTAATTAAGATACAAGAAGCCTCTTGTGTCCCCAACACACCTAATACAACTAGGATTTGTATAGGTGCACTAGTTCGGCAAAGAGATGGTAAAATATGGGTGATAGGTGTGGCAAAACAAAGTAATATAAATCTGTAATAAAAAGTGCAGCAAGCAAACATGTGACAAAAGTGAGCACAAACGGTGTAAAAATGGTGGAAACGAGGCCTAGGCTTCATACTTTCACTACTGGCAACTATCAACAAGATTAACATAGTCTAATCACATGATATTTCCCATAAAACATGCAATGGAGACGCACTCGGAGGTCATTCCTTTGTGGTCAAGAGAGGACGAGAATTATGTAGGGCTACAAGAGCACACCTCAGAGTTCGTAGTTCTCAATCTATGGATTTCCCAATGTCATCGCAGCCGTCCAAAGAGATCACCACAATCACCACAACATATCTCTAGGATAGTCAAAGACAAGCACCAAGAGACTCTAAATCTTCAATCAACACACAAAAGAGGAAATCACTCATGAAAATATTCTTCTAACCCATGTCCAATAGGCCGCTGTCACCATGGCCTCAGGGATTATACTAGATAGGATCAAGTGAGTACATCAAATCCAATACATAGAAGAAGGGGAAACATCATGGATCACCCTAGATTAACATAGCCTATGATCACAACAAAGATCACATCATGGGAGAGAGAGAAACCACATAGATCAAGATAAAAGTGTTAGCCCCGAGGGGAACTACTCACACATGGACATGGTGAGAGAGAGAGAGTTGTTGATGGAGAGGTGCAGCCCGAAGGAGATGAAGGAGACGGCAACGGCGGCGGCGGCGCCCACGGCCACGACCACGGCGCTGGCCACGACCCTTGGGGGCAGCGGCCCTTGGTCACCTTCTTCCTCCTTGGAGATGGTTTTTCTGTAGAGATTGATCTCCCCCTCAAGACGGCTGCCAAGGGGGAGGAAATTTCGTGGTGTCCTTTGACCTAGGTTTCCTCTAGACTCTCGGATTCCGGTCATCCAGATTACGTCTTCTGTATTTCGGGTCTGGATGGAGCATCCGAACTCCGATTGGGCCTAATTTTATGTCTAAATCCACCAGAAAAAAATTCACTACAACTTGGTAGTTTTAAGTTTTTCCGTTTGAGGCCGTCTTCTAGCATTTCCGAGGCGATCTTTAAAACCTGCCTGGTGGGGACAGATTTCCGGAGAGTTGGAGTCCAACTCCTACAAGGCTTCTTTTTGTGATTTTTCCTTTATCCAAGTAATTCCTACACATAAAGTACAAAAACAAGAACTTGTGCACTCTTGCAACCATTAATAGGTTAGTTCCAAAATATGTTATAGAAAGATATGAAAGTGTATCAAAAGCATAGCAATATCACACAAAACATGCATGGAGCAAGCAAAAATTATAGATACGTTTGGGACGTATCAACATCCCCAAGCTTAATTACTGCTCGTCCTCGAGTAGGTAAATGATAACAAGCATAATTTCTGTGGTGACATGCTATGAACCATAAAATAACTTTGAAAGTAAAGCAATCAAAGCATGCAATTCAATTCAAGTCTTAAAAACAAGAGTATATATTAGCATTGAAACAAGCAACATAAGAACACAAAGGTGCAAGAGCTCTCGCTGTCCGTGACTCGAATGTCTCCAAATGGTGTTTGCGTGCAAGAAAGGGATATGAGAATACGAGATAAAGTTTAATTTTGTTGAGAACTCAATCTACTAAAGTTTCACACTTGATCTCCTTTGAAATCTTATCTTGACTCGTCCCCAGACCACTAGCCAGGTACAAGTCAAAATGATCCACTCCTTTTCGACATTTTGAGCACTCATGCAATGGATGAGCGTAAGCAAGAAAGTTGACACTTAGGATGGCAAAGAGAGAATATGGTGGAGGAGGAAGACAAAAAAGGTGTGAAAGGCTCACATCAATGAGGACAATCATCGACGAGAGAAAACCAAATGATAGATATGATGTGAGGAGTAGGGATTGCCATGCAACAGATGCACATGTGAGCTAAAAGCTCTCCAAGGGAACTAGTGGGGGTGCATCTAATTTGCTTGCTTAAGAAGACCTAGAGCTCGTTTGAGGAGGCTCGTCATTGGAATTTACAAGCCAAGTTCTATAGTGTGAACGTCCCCACATAGCTATATGCATGATAATGATCTCTATGGAGTACAAGGGATAGAGGATGAAGTACTAGTGTGGATCTCTCAAAAGGAATAGTAGTGTGCCCCCTTCTCTCTTTTTATTTTTCTTTTTCTCTTTTTTCTATTTTTTTGTATTCTTTTGGTGGCCTCAATGGCTCTTTCTATTTCTCTCATTTGTCCTCTTTGGGATCTTTTGATTTTGTCCTCTTTGGGATATTTTTCTCACTTTAGGGGCAACACTCTATATTTTACAAGAATATAGGAGATCTTTCACACTTTACAAAAGTACTCATATCATAAAGAAGATGTAACTATCATGAAGTATGCGAATGTATGCCTCTGCCAGTGTAGCAGAATATGCAATGATACTAGCGCGTCATGTAGCAATGATTAGGGCAAGGCCCAACTAGCATGCGGCTGATCGATCAAGCAAAAGCATGTATGACATGAAGATCAAGTCATGAGAAGGTGGATGTTGCATGGCAATGTATCTCGGAAAGGCTATGAAAATGCCTTGATAGGTAGGTATGGTGGCTGTTTTGAGGAAGGATATAAGGAGGTTTATGATGACACAGCGTATCGTGCCAAGGATTTGGATGTACAGGCGAAGGTGGACGCCAACTCTCGGAGTGAGAAGGAGGCAATGCACGGCACAGGAGAGGCTAGCAAAATATGGGAAGGTGGAAGTGTCAACTTTCGAATACTCACATTAGTCCGAAGAACTCATGAACTTATTATCGGTAACTCTCAATCTAATAAGGAGGTTCACAAAGAGACAAGTACCCCAAGGAGTGTATGGGGGTTTGGTTATCCTTGCGCATCCTCGACTCATGGTACGTGAGTGTACTCTAATATTTGATCCCTCCAAAGAGTAGTGATCCATCTAGTAGCTAAAGTTCTCAACTAATTTTGTAAGTTTTGAAAATAAACACGGATTGCCCAAAATACCAAATCTATCACTAATAGGCTAAAGCTCTTGACACCAAAAGTCCAAACATTACTCAAAGCAACACCTCAAAACTATTGCAAGTTACTACTACAAAAGAATATCAACCTCAATTACCTACTTCAAGTCAAGACCCACAACTCAGTGCAACAGGCAAACTCTCTAAACAAGATAAACATGAAAACTCAAGAGAGTTCCAGCAACAAACTAAACAAAAGCTCTTAAATAGATAATCATGAAAACTAAGAGCTAAACATGGCAGTAGCTATGAAAAATATAAAGAACACACACAACAAAGATAAACATGAAGAATCCTATGTTGTGTTCTAGATTTTGAAAGTGGAGCGTGTTTCTCTCCCACACAAGGTAAGATGGGGTCTAACTTGTTATGAACAGCAAGCAAAGCTAAAGAAAACTAAAAAGGAAACCTAAGAGCGAGACGCTCCAAGCATAGCACATAACGCATGAAGTGATAAAAATATAGTGAAACGACAGACGAACTGATAATTGTTGATGGAGAAGGGGATGCACGGGGGCATCCCCAAGCTTAGACGCTTGAGTCTCCTTGAATATTTCTTGGGGATGCATGGGGGCATCCCCAAGCTTGAGCGCTTGACACTTCTGAATCTTCATTCATCATCTTCCCTCGCATACTTGAAAACTCCCTTCATACATAACTCATCATAATCTGAGTAGCGAGGTTAGTACCCATAATAAAATAATTTTTCCTCTACTTTAGATAAGGATATTCTTGAATATCTACTGTTTCTCAAGATTTCCAAAAAGCTTTTTCAAAGAAAAAGCAAGCTTAAGGTTTGCAAAATGAAGAAAAGGCAAAACAGGACAGAATCTGTGAAAAACATACCAGCATGTAGTAAAGAATTTTCTAGGGATACTTATGCAACTCAAATAAAAAAACTCAGAACATATGAAAGTTCAGTAATTGTATAGAGCACGCTGTGTAAAAATTTCAGCTCAAAAAGATGAACTGGGATTTATCTGTGATTTTTCTAGTCACAAGGATAGAATCTTTTTTCTGGACAGCATGTCACAACTTTCACTTCCCTTGTCATATGAGGCTATAAATGGCACAAAGCTTGAAAATAAAGATACAATGATGTTGCTACGGTAGTAACAATCATCAAGACCACTAAAACAGAAAGTAAAAACTCAAAGTAAAGATAACAAGGGTTGTCTCCCTAGAGCTCTTTCTTTATAGCCATAAAGATAGGCTTAAGATTTTAATAATGCTCTCATAGAATAAGAGTTGAAGCACAAAATAGAGCATGAAGAAGAAAATACCAAACATATTTAAGTCTAACATGCTTCCTATGCAAAGGGATCTTATAGAGGAATAACTCATTGAAGCATAAATATATTAGCATAGGAAGGCAAAACAAGTGCAACTTCAAAACTTTAAACATAAAGAGAGGGAACTTGATATTATTGAAATATTTATAAGCATATGTTCCCCTCTCATAATAATTTCTAGTGGGATCATGAATAAACTCAAAAATATAAGTATCGCATACAAAATTCTTATCATGACCCACAAGCATAGAAAATTTGTTACTCTCCACATAAGCAAAATCCTTCTCATTAGTAATAGTGGGAGCAAACTCAAGAGAATAGTTATCACATGAATCATTCTTATCATGATACACTTCCAAACATTCATTCTTTATAGCATAAGTGTCATCACAATAATCATCATAGATAGGAGGCAAAGTATCATCAAAATAAATTTCCTCATCAAAACTTGGGGGCTAAAAGATCATCATCAAACGTAGCATCCCCAAGCTTATAGCTTTGCATATCATTAGCATTAAAAGTATTGAAAGAAGAAATGCAAATAATATTACTACTATCATGAGTGTTGCGCAAATAGTAAAGCTCCGTAGGCTTTTTGATTTTCTCTTCAAACACTTCATGTCCCAACTCAAGGTAGAGCTCATAAAGCTCTCTCATAATATTTTTGTTGTTTTCCATAAAGCCTAACTAGTGAAAATAACAACAAGAAACGAAAAGATTTAATTGCAAGATCTAAAGATATACCTTTAACGCTTACCTCCCCGGCAACCGTGCCAGAAATAGCTTGATGTCTACGCACGCTTCTATTCTTGTAGACTATGTTGGGCCTCCAAGCGTAGAGGTTTGTAGGACAGCAGCAATTTCCCTCAAGTGGATGACCTAAGGTTTATGGAACTCAGGGAAGTAGAGGTTGAAGATGGTCTCTCTCAAGCAACCATGCAATTAAGATACAAGAAGTCTCTTGTGTCCCCAACACACCTAATACAACTAGGATTTGTATAGGTGCACTAGGTGTGGCAAAAAAAAGTAATATACATTTGTAATAAAAAGTGCAGCAAGAAAACATGTGACAAAAGTGAGCACAAACGGTGTAACAATGGTGGAAACGAGGCCTAGGCTTCATACTTTCACTAGTGGCAACTCTCAACAATATTAACATAGTCTAATCACATGATATTTCCCATAAAACATGCAATGGAGACGCACTCGGAGGTCATTCCTTTGTGGGCAAGAGAGGACGAGAATTATGTAGGGATACAAGAGCACACCTCAGAGTTCGTAGTTATTAATCTATGGATTTCCCAATGTCACCACGGCCATCCAAAGAGAGCACCACAATCACCACAATATATCTCAAGGATAGTCAAAGACAAGCACCAAGAGACTCTCAATCTTCAATCAACACACAAAAGAGGAAATCACTCATGAAAATATTCTTCTAACCCATGTCCAATAGACCGTTGTCACCATGGTCTCGGGTATTATACTAGATAGGATCAAGTGAGTACATCAAATCCAATACATAGAAGAAGGGGAAACATCATGGATGACCCTATATTAACATAGCCTATGATCACAACAAAGATCACATCATGGGAGAGAGAGAGAAACCACATAGATCAAGATAAAAGCCTTAGCCCCGAGGGGAACTACTCACACATGGACATGGTGAGAGAGAGAGAGTTGTTGATGGAGAGGTGCAGCCCGAAGGAGATGAAGGAGATGGCAACGGCGGCGGCCACGACGGCGGCGGCGCCCACGGCCACGGCCACGGCGGTGGCCACGGCCCTTGGGGGCAGCAGCCCTTTGCCCCCTTCTTCTTTCTTGGAGATGGTCTTGCTGTGGAGATTGATCTCCTCCTCAAGATGTCTGCCAAGGGGGAGGAAATTTCGTGGTGCCCTTTGACCTAGGTTTCCTCTCTTTATATAGACTCTCGGATTCCCGTGATCTAGATTACGTATTCTGTATTTCTGGCCTGGAGGGAGCATCCGAACTTCGATTGGGCCTAATCTTATGTCTAAACCCACCGGAAAACAATTCCCTACAACTTTGTAGTTTTAATTTATTCCGTTTGAGGCCGTCTTCTAGCGTTTCTGAGTAGATCTTTAAAACATGTCTGGTGGGGACAGATTTCGGGAGAGTTAGAGTCCAACTCCTACAAGGCTTCTTTTTGTGATTTTTCATTTATCCAAGTAATTCCTACACATAAAGTACAAAAACAAGAACTTGTGCACTCTTGCAACCATTAATAGGTTAGTTCCAAAATATGTTATAAAAAGATATGAAAGTGTATCAAAAGCATAGCAATATCGCACAAAACATGCATGGAGCAAGCAGAAATTATAGATACGTTTGGGACGTATCACTTTCTCGTCAGGATAAGGAGATGTTGGATGCCTCCTCTAGTGGGGTATTTCAGATGAAAAGCGTTGAACAAAGATGGGATCTCATTGAAAGGATCCAGAAGAATACCGAGGATTGGGAAATATATAAAGGTATTAAATTATAGAGAGTTATGTGAAAACTGATTATTTTAATACCTTTTGCTCTAAGATTGGTCTTGATTCCCATCTGATGATTGATTTTTGTAAGGACTTTGCCTCTCATATTGATTCTGCTAAGAAGAAGAATGATCAGCATCATAAACCCTTCAAAGAATTACCTATTGATATTCATGTTGCTGACCCTATTTTGCCTGCAGTTATATATATGAAAAATCCCCCTTTTCCCGTAAGAATAAGGGAGCACTCTTTTGTGACAGGCATAATGAATAAGAGTGAGAGAAGGATTGATGAGCCTTAGGACCAGATCATGGTCGATCCTCAAGTTGCATTGGTTAAGGATCTTGTTACTAATGATGCTTTAGATTCCAATATAAATTTTTGTGCTATTTCCACTAACCTTGTCACAGCCAAGAATAAAGGCCCAATTTCAGGTACTCCAGTAGTATCTGTTAAAATAGGAGATCACAATTATTATGGGCTATGCGATTTGGGATCGAGTGCTAGTGCTATCCCGTATTCACTTTATCAAGATATCATAGGTGAGATTTCATCTTGTGAACTTGAAGAAGTTGATGTTACTATTCATCTTGCAAACAGAGAAACTATCTCTCCTATCGGAATTGTGAGAGACGTTGAAGCCTTATGCGGAAAGTTAAAATACCCTACCGACTTTCTAGTACTTGGTTCAGTAAGGGATAATTTTTGTCCTATTATTTTCGGTAGACCTTTTCTCAGAACTTGTGGAGCTATAATAGATTGCAAGAAAGGTAAAGTTTCTGTTGAATTCAATGGTGAGCACTATGAATTTAACTTTTCTAAGTTATCTAAGCAGCTTCTTGGTACTGATTTGCCTAGTAATCATAAGATTATTGAAGATATTGCTTCCATTGCTATTCCTCCTAATGATCCTTTGCAACAATATATGGAAGACCACAAGAATGATTTGCATATGCAGTAGAGAAATGAGCTGGACGATGTATTCTTGAGACAACCTGCTATCCTAAAGCACAACGTTCCAGTTGAGCCTTTGGGAATTTTATCGAAACCAAAAGAAGATCCAGTGTTTGTTCTTAACCCTCTTCCTGATACGCTCAAATATGCTTATTTAGATGAAAAGAAAGTATACCCTATTATTGTCAATTCTAACCTTTCAGGGTATGAAGAAGAGCGACTATTGGAAGTACTCCGCAAACATCGAGGTGCAATTGGCTATACCCTTGATGACCTTAAGGGGATTAGTCCATCTATTTGTCAACATACCATCAACCTAGAGCCTGATGCTAAACCAATTGTTGATCATCAACGACGGTTGAATCCGAAGATGATGGATGTTGTAAGGACTGAGATTCTCAAGCTTCTAGCCGCAGGTATTATCTACCCTATAGCTGATAGTAAGTGGGTAAGCCCGGTTCATTGTGTTTCAAAGAAAGGAGGAACAACTGCTGTTCCTAATGATAAGAATGAACTAATACCTCAGAGAATTATTATTGGATATAGAATGTGTATTGTTTACAGGAAGCTGAACAAGGAAACCAGGAAGGACCATTACCCGTTGTCGTTCATCGACCAAATGCTTGAAAGGTTATCCAAAAATACTCACTTTTGTTATCTTGATGGTTATTCTGGCTTGTCTCAAATTCAAGTTAACACTGCTGATCAAGAGAAGACCACTTTTACTTGTCCCTATGGTACTTATGCTTATAGGAGTATGCCTTTTGGTTTATGTAATGCCCCTGCTACTTTTCAAAGGTGTATGTCTGCTATCTTTCATGGTTTTTGTGAAGAAATTGTGGAGGTATTCATGAAAGATTTTTCTGTCTATGGAACTTGTCACACCCCAACTTTTACTCTCTAGTAAATTTAGATAACCAAAAATTGGAGCCAACAAAAACCTTGCATGAAATGTTAGATTGTTGTTTCAATGCTTGAACCTGTGTGCTAGGATGAGCTATGTTGTTGCTTGATGATGTACTTGTGTCGATGATCATTTTGTGGTGCTTGCAACTCATCTTGAGATGATCATATAATGGAAACTTGATAAATCCTAAAACCCTTATTGCTAAAACCTAATAAATTTTCTGTATAATAATAATACTAATAATCTTAACCACCACAAATCCTTAGGCATTAAACTTTTGTTGATTAGAAATAACTAAAACAATTATCAATAAAAGTACCTAACTACATAAAACCATAATGAGACGAATGCATGACCTTCATAACTCATAAAAAATGTATATTATAATTTCTCCAACAAAAAAAATTCCTTGGGTGTTTTTTATGTGTTAACCCAGATTTCCTTTTTAATCCAGTAAAAATATATATATATTAACAAGAGTTAGAAAAAAAGAGAACTAGCCTAACCACCACCCCAAATCTCTCTCTCTCCCTCACGATCTCTCCCTCTCCCACGGTTCTCTCTCTCGTTTCTCTCTCTCCCGTGGACAACCACCTCTCTCTCTTCTCTCCTGATCCCACTGTCAGCCTCGTCACCCTCGCTTGCCCAACCGGAGTCGATCCCAAGGATTGCTGGCGTGGCCTAGCCTGCACGTACACCCCCAACCGCCGCCCGCTACGTGGCCGGAGACCGTCGCTCACCCACCTGCACCTTGCTGCTCTCTCACGAGCTCTCTCACCGCCCCTCTCGCCCAGCCAGGAACGAGGCCACGGATTGCCCCCGTGGCGCTCCCGCCCGTTGTACCGCGCCCTAGCCGCTCGAGCTCTCCCTCCCGTTGGAGTCCTCCTCGCTCGGCTATAAAAGGAGATCGCCACAACCCCTCTTCTCCACACTCCAGAGACCAGCACCACCCCCACTCACCCCATCGCCTCGTGTAAGGCCCGATATGCGATACTGTTCCAGATCTAGATGTTTCCATCCAAATCCGGGGACGAAGCACATATCGGTCCCACCGCGACATATGACGAAGTCATATGCCCCGGATTTCCAACATGATATCAAAACATTACAGATACAGGATACAACACCTCATAAATCGGCATACAACTGCCTTAATACAATACAACAACGAAAGATACATGTCTGAGTACAGACTACAATCAAATGCCTACTGGCAAAGAGAAAACGTCGATCCCATAACCACACGGGTCCAGGCCCTCCGCCGGGATCCGGATAACTAGTCGTCGTCGAGTCTCCACGTGAAACGTCGATCACCATACCTGTTGTCGATCAAGAACCCTGAAAAGAGTTTGGGGTAGTATCATGAGTACAGAGGTACTCAGCATCCAACTATAGTGGTCAACTGACACAGCAAGGACTTCATCACTCGTCATTCTAGGAAAACTAGTAGTTTACGGTAAGGAAGGAGTAAGTGGTGAGGTTGCTGCCGCACTAGCATTTATGAGGTGGCTAACGATCTAGAGAGTAATGTAAGAAGCCAAGCATTCGATGAGGAATCGCCTCCAAAAAGTCTTGCTATCAACTACTTACTCAATCATAACACCTATCCTATCCTTGTCCTCCTCTTCGCATCCCGACGAAGAAGAAGCAGTGAAGGCACACACACACGTTGATCAAGTTATAATAATATTGTCTCAGTTGTTGTTGTCTATGAACAAGGAGTAGGTCTCAAGTCGTCCATAACCGTGGACACGGCTTCTCGAAAAGATTTAACCCTGCAGGGGTGTACCAACTGCCCATTACGAGGCTCCGCACACACGCCCATCTCTCTTAGTTGCTACCCATGATAGGCAACCATTTTATGATTTAGTCCCAAGAGATGCGGAACGACAGGTCCCTCTAACTAACAACGCACAAATCCGGGTGGCCCCCGGTGAGTCGACATCCAACTCAAAAGCCGGCCGCGCTCTCGAATCGGCCTCTACCGTCTGGACGAGGTCGGGTTAACTACCCAAACAGATGTGGGCAGCCCCCTAGCTTCCAGGTGTGGACCAACAAATGAACTATGTCTCCGCTGGCACGAGTTGTTTGAAAACTTGCGAGGTCGACACTCGCACACACACGTTCTGCAAAAGGTAAAACCAGCTTGGGCCACCACTAGAAATGTTTGAAGCTAGATAGGTAAGAAGAGGGGACCCCATAAAATCCCACACGCGGTTAGGCACGCTCAGTCTTAAAACCAATACCCGGAACTCGGGTCCTAGGTGACTCGAATGGAACAAAGCGTCGGGGCGGGATAGCCTAGACCTTCCATCCTTCGTCGAATATAGTCAACATTTATAATAATCATATCATCCATAACAATATAATAATGTGATAGCCCAAACCAAGGAGTAACAGGGTAACATCGTAGCATCCTAAGCATGCATACTAAGCAGGGGCTGAGCAACAAGCAAAAGTAACATAGCAGTATAAGGTTTGCTGGGAGGGGACATGGCTGTATCGGTTTGAAAGAGGCTGTAAACATGTGATAGGATCAAACATCGAACCTAACCTAGAATAGCATGCAAACCGCTGGTAGAAATAGAATGGATCATAAGTAACGTATAGTCCTTGCCTGTTGATAAGTCGGGTTCCGAAGGTGTAGTCGATCGTAAGCTCGCATCGTCTCCGAGAGGTACCCGCGGAAGCACACAAGAGGGTAAACACTGGAAAGCAACCAACAAGAAAGCATATATTACTACGAAGCAAACACGATCAAGCACCAACAATAAGGCAACAGGAGACATCGCACCTACCGTCGAGAGCGGTTACTAACAGGTTAAGTGGAGTACTGGTCACACACAACGATACCACACATTTAGCAAGGTTCAAGTTGTTTAGGTACAGGTGATCAACAAAGGTTGTTAACACGGCAACTCAAGCAAGCATGGCATAGCACACAAACATTTTAAGAGGTGAAGCACAAAGTAAACTATCTATGCTAGTCAATTTAAGTGAGGCACAATCCTAAACATGGCATAACACTAAGTGCCGCACGATGATTAAAACATTTGGTATTGTTCTGCCTTAAACCATATTTTAGGTTGGTTAACAACAGAAAACAATAGCATAAACACAAAGTACACGAAAAACTAATCAAGTTACATATAAAGTACACTCCAAACGGAGTTACGGTTAAAAAGATATAAGCGAAACAAGTTACGGGCACAATCTGCCAACATCACGAAGCACACTTTAGAGCAATGCATAAATAGGATAATGAATGCAAACATGATCACAAATGATATGAAATTAAAGTATACATGACAGGTAAGGCATGGCAAAAAGAATCATGCAAAAAGTCATCAAAGATCAAAAGATATTAAGCAAACAACATGGCATCGGAACGTTACAGACTTAGAGAAAAACAGAGGAGGCTGTCAAAAATAGCAACATAGAAACTTTGGAGCTAAATAACTATATGACCAGCAAGCATATCATGGCAATACAATACAAATAATGGAAGTAGACATGATGCTTAACAATATGCAATTGGAATCACTCAATTCCGATAAACGGTCGCGACACACTCGTCGACCGAAGTTGCAACAAAATATAAACAGCAGCACACTAACAGCAGGATAGCTACTTTGGAGCAAGATACAATCATGATTCAGCAATAAATTATGTCATGTGAATGCATGAAACTGAAGTAGAAACAATGCTTAACGGAACGCAAAAGGAATCACTCAATTCCGACGTACGGTTGCGAAGCAACCGTCGCCCGAAGTTTCAATCAAGCAACAGTTTTCAGCAGCCATTAACAACAGTTTGCAAATAACGACGGGATGCCCTGTTTAGCACACAATTACACAATCAAGATGACCTCAAATGAAAATGCTCACAAAAGATGAATTAAAGTGCACATGAAACTAAGCAACTTTCATTTTGGGGGCACGTTCATCGGAGCTACGGATCAACGGGAATTAACGTTGCAAATAGACATCAACAACAAAAATTACTCAGACTTAGCAAAAAAAATAACAGCAGAGCAGAAAATAAAATAAAAGGGGCGGTCTGGGCCTCACCCATGGGCCTCGGCCCATCTGGCCGCTGGATCTGGAGATGGCCTGGCTGCTGGAGGCCTGGCTGGGCCGGCCCATAGGCCGCGGTGGCGTTGGCGGTTGGAGGGAGCCGCTCGGGGCTCTCCCGAGCCAGCCATCGGGCGGCGACGGCGCTGGTGCTCTGGCCGGCGGCAGGAGGCGAGGAGGACGGGCGGCTAGAGGCGCGCAGGACCGGGGTCGCGGCGTGCTGGGCTCAGCTGGGTGGCGGAGGGAGGCCGGAGCAGGTGAGGCCGGTGGCCGGCGTGCTCCTCGGCTCGGCCACGCAGCGGGCGGCGCCCTGAGCTCCATGGCGGCCGGGCGGCGGCTTCCTGCGAGGAGAGGGGGAGCAGCGGGTGAGAGAGGGAGAAGGAGAGGAGAGGGAAGGAGGAGAGGGAGAGGAGGTTGGCCGGCTGGCCGGAGTGCGCAGGCGGCGGCGGCTTCAGCCTCCACGGGCTGGCTGTGAGGAGAGAGGAGGTAGGTAGAGGCTGGGTCGATCTGGGGGCTAGGGTTGCAAAAAATGGGGGCTTTTTGGACAAAAATTTGGACCAGATCTGGGGGTGTGGCTGCAATTTGTGGCTAGGGAAACCCTAGAAGAGAGGTGGGAGTGTGGTGGTCTTTATATAGCCCCGGTGGCTGGCAGTTTGCAAAAACATCCTCGGTTTCTCTCTCGCGTGAGCGGTGCTCACGTTTCTGACCGCCGGGGGTTCGCAGTACCTCCGATTCGGGTACAACTTCGAACTGCGCGATCAACGCGTCGAGCCGGTGGCGTTCACCTCACGCTGGAACCGTTCCGAGAACACTTTCCGGCGCGCTATAAAAATATCCCGTTTACTTATTAAACGAGGTTTTCGTTCCGTTGGCTGCGGCTAGTCTCGTGCGGTTTTCACGACGTGATCGGGTGAAACCCGGTGTCGCAAAGGTCGAGTGTCAGAGTGGCAGGGGCCAGTCTCCGTCCGGTACGAGATAAGAGGGGAAAATAATTGCCGATCGATAAATCGGGGATGCAAACACCGCAAATAAATCAGACAATCAAACAATTCACACCGAAAACAAAATTTTTAATTTTTGTGAAATCTGGGCTGTTACACCTCGCCACCCCAGCCGAGAAGAAGAAGAATAGAGAAGAAGGAGGAGGATACGAGGAGAAGTTGGAGAAGAGGAAGAGGAGGGAAGCCGGAGAAGGAGGGGAGGCAGGCCAGCGTGCCGCCCCTCTGCCTCTCGCCGCGTCCGGCGAGGCCGCGTCCAGTAGGAGGCGCCGTCCGAGCCGACGACGCCCCGCCCCAAGCCGTCTCTGCCCTCGTCATCCCCTACGTCTCCGGCCCCCGTTTTGCTAAAATACGAGACCCCCAGGCCATCCCGCACCCACGCCACCGCTCGCCATCGCCAGCCGCCGCCGGGAGGCCCTCCGGTGAGCTCCCCACTCCCCCCATTTCGCCATTAGGGCACTGCCCTGCGTGCTCATGTCTGGAGGAGAAGACGGCCCAGAGCCGTCCGATCTCTCCAGATCTGACGGCCCAGGGCGCCTCGTACCCCTTCGTTTTTATTAAAAAAAAACGTAAACAACGCCCTGTACACAGGCTCGGCCCGCAGTGAAGTAGCGCCCCAGGGCGAGGAATAGAACTAGGCCGGCCCGTCTACTTTCCTGTCAATTTTATTAAAACACAAATGATAAATTAGTTGTTTAAAAATGTCGGGACCCGGAATTTTCATATGTAATTCCAGTCACAATTCAACCATATGGAGAGCCGAGAGCCATATCCACTTGTCTAAGCAGACAAGGCCAAGTACAAGACACTCTCGGAAAGCTCAAACGTGAGGGGCATCCCATCCAGGCCGGATGATAAACTGAGATGGCTCCTCATCGCCCGCTCACAAGTCTAAATGATTATGGGTGGTGAAATCCCATACTCATAGACAAGTCGCCTCAACCATATTATCGATTGAATCATAAGCTTGAAGTAGAGGCCACCATCAGGCGGCGACGCAATTCCTCGCCGGAGAACAGTGGCCGTGGCGGAGGAAATTGACACGGGCGTCGTCCCGGGGTCGTCTCTGCTCGATTGGGCGCTCAGGGTGGCGAGGAACTTCACGGCGGGGCTTGTGGACACGAAGGCGCGGCGATTCGTCGTCGTTGGCCACGCCGGTGCAGCGGCGTGCTCCGTCGAGCTCTCGGCCGTGCGCAAGAAAGAAGAAAAGAAGACGGGGGCGTGGACGCTGGAGGGGGAATGGAGGAGGATGAGAACGGGGCCTCTCCACAGCGCTAAGAGGGGACAAAATAGGTAGCTCCGTGGCCAGGAAGCAGGAGGTGGCGTCGGCGGCCAGGGCATTGTCGCCACGCACCAGTGCCCCTGCCTGCCTGAGGAAGAAGACAAGAAGGAGGTGGGCCGGGCCAGGCTACAGGGCTAGGTGGGCCAGAAGGTGAGGAGGTAAGCTTCTTTCTGTTTTTCTTTTATTTGTTTTATGTTTCTTTTGTTTTGCCTTGGAAAAAATATCTAGGCATTTTACAAAATGCCCAAAACTTTTATAATACTTTTCAAAAATACCAGAGGAATTTTTGGAAGAAATTTTTATCTGGCCATTTATTTAAATTATTTTTGAGGCTTTTCCAAATCCCCAATTATTAAATAAAGGAAATTTAAACATGATGCCTTATTTCTAGAAATAAAATCACATACCAAAACTAGGGTTGTGACAACTCGCCCCCACTCAAAAGAATCTCGTCCCGAGATTCGATACGAAAGGTAAGAGGGAAAATCTTCAAGGATGCATCTTCAAGAAGATCGAGAACCTCATGATGAACTCATGGAATGAGATATGAAAACATCTCTTGAGTTGAGACACACGACACACATCGAAATGATGGAAGGAGGTAGGGGTTGTTTCAATTTGGTAGGCAACAGTTCCACGCTAAAGTAGATAGTGAATAAGTTTTCAAAGTAGCGAGGAGTTAGGTTGCCCTTGATACCGAACAAGGCATCTTAAGGAGAGGTGACTTGTAGAAATGTTTCCTAAGTCAGGCAAAAAGAATAACTTTTGATACAGTGATCATAGAAGTGTCTTTCACCAGACTCAGGCATACAAAAACGATCGTTGAAGGAATTCGAAAGAATGGCACACTCAAATTTGGATGGAAACTATGGTCATAGAGATAATTCGGAAATGAGAGGCGCAGTCCCATTTCATACCGAAGGATATAGCCTAGTGGTTGAGCATGCTTTCTATAACTTGAGCATTCCACATTCATATGGCTTAACCAAATCTGTGCCGAAGATCTTGGTAACACTTCATACAACCAAGATGAATATATGTGGGGGATGCGGATGCAAAGGAAGATAACACCTTCTCAGATTTGTTTTCTTGGTATAGCAAGATGCTTGCCAACATAACTTGTCTGGATGATCGACCGAGAGACATTTAGCACTCCGCTTCTAATGTTCTCCTTGATGTTCTAGATACCACAATCATGCTTCGAAGTAGCATCGATATGGTCATCAAGTAAAGGTCAGACTTCGGAACACAAAGGATCCATAAGGAACAACTTCTAGAATAAGTCACCAATATCCTTATGGATGAGTGGCTACTAATGAATGGCATTTGGGGATAATTTCAAGAATGGTAGCTAGGTTCATCACACAGGTAAAACAAAACAAGAACTTGGATCACGAGGTGATTCTCTTGTGGATGATCATGGCTGCCTAGCAACTACAACAGACATGTCAAAGTAACAAAGTACCCTGACACCATGGTTAGCATGGTTACTCTTCCTAAAATACATCTGAAGTGGGAAGGAAGATTTGCAAATGCATCAACATCGGATTAATGCTCCTCAACAAGAATTTCCTAGAATGAATCGGACAGCATAACAGCTGTACCGAGATGCAAAATGAGACAACCTGCAAGAATTGAGACATAACTTTCTCAAGAAACTCAATAGAATGAGGACACAGGGGACAACAACACTTCTACGGCTACAAAGAAGCAATCAACGAGATGTCCTAGTAGAGACAAAGAAGAGCCTAGTCCTATCTTCCCGTAGAAAAGATGAGGGTGACTCATAACTCAGATCAAAGAGGTAAGGAGAAAAATGAAGTCTTACATTGTTCCCATATACCCAAGTAACTATATAACTATAGAATGCTAGACTCGACATCGGCCAAGGCTTGATAATCCTACAGACAGTCCTGCTCTGATACCAAGTCTGTCGGGACCCGGAATTTTCATATGTAATTCCAGTCACAATTCACCATATGGAGATCGGAGAGCCATACCCACTTCTCTAAGCAGACAAGGCCAAGTACAAGACACTCTCGGAAAGCTCGAACGTGAGGGGCATCCCATCCAAGCCTGATGATCAACTGAGATGGGTCCTCATCGCCCGCTCACAAGTCTAAATGATTATGGGTGGTGAAATCCCATACTCATAGACAAGTCACCTCAACCATATTATCGATTGAATCATAACACTTACATAAACAGACTCCAACCCGATCTCTTAGTCGGGGTCTCGGGCGGGCATCGATCGTACAACGAAGTGTGCCACGTGACGGAGTCACGAGCAATCGCATCGCGATGCCCCAAGCTGCGTACATCTCAGGGCCACTTCGTGTAAGAAAGACCGCCGGCGATAGAACAACTAAGGTATCGAACCCCACACATGACATGCACGATATAAACATACACGCAGCATGCATGCCAAGTGTATAACAGCAGGTAACACAACATGAACTCTACAAACTCATAGACTTTATTGCATCTGCTAAACTGAGCAGACATAGTAGCTGTATTACAAGCAGAGATCACATGACTGTGATCCAACATTACATCAAGCAACAATGAAAGCAAATTATGTCTTAGTAAAGACAAGTTTAACAAATGGCTTAAGAAGCCTGAAAGAAAATACAACGACTCTCCCTCCAAAGGAACCAGGCTGCCGTCTGGAACTATACGACTTAGTCGGCATCGAGCTCGAAGTAGAGGCCACCATCAGGGTCAGTGGTCTCCTCTCTAAAACATAGAATAAGAAAACGTGAGTACAAAGTCATACTCAGCAAGACTTACATCAGAACTATACTACTTATGCTCAGGTATCAAGGTAAAGGCAAGTGGGGTTATAATGCAGAAAGCTTTGACTTGGCTATCCTGTACTACGACTACATAGAGTTGAGATGAGAGGCGCACACGAGTCCATGTAATCTTGATCACCACATCAATACACCACCATGGATCCTTCCTCGACTTCCCCACGAGGAAGCAACCCAAAGCACTCACACTTATCTTGCGATTTTTAGAGTATCCATTTAAGTTGTCTAATAATCAAGTAAAGGTCTCCAAGTAGTCCATAACCGCGGACACGGCTATTCGAATAGATCATTACCCTACAGGGGTGTACGCTTCACACACGTGTCAACACTTACCGCCCGTGACTCGTCATCCTTCAAGCGGATGTCAGACGAGGATAAACACCAAGGCACTTACTTCACGGCTCCAACTCTAGTCCAAGGGATCGCCTATCTGAGTATGTACCCCAATCGGGAATCCGGCCGAGTTTCCGTTCAGGACCCATACGATGTATGGACGGTCCGACAAGCCCACCTCGACGGATGGAACTGCGCTTGCCTAAAACTGTGCTACAAAGTAACCGTGCATCTCCTCTCACTCCGGCACAAAATCAAATCGAAGAAGCAATAACCCATGCGAATCCTGGACCATAATCGGGGTGAGTTAGTAGGCCAAACGGGGTCCCATAGCCCTGCATGTGGAAGTACTCTTGTCTTGGATCACAACACGAGAACTCGGGGCCTAGGGCAGTTTAAATGAGACAAACCACTGTGTACTCCTACACATCCTCTCATTGTTCACCTTTGTTAGGGTGGCTTCACCAACACATTACCAGCATGTTGCATTGTTCACTACCATCCCGATACATCACCCATATGGATCAACTTCATTGCAAACACTCTAAGCATAGCATAAGCATAACATGGATGATGGGCCACATGATGAACACAAACAATCCTGGATCTGCTAGGTTGAGGTTTGCTTAATACTGTGGCAACAATGATAGGTCATGCAAAGGATGGGTTCAACTAGCGGTAGAACGGTAACATTTGATCACCTATTCATGCATAAGAGAACAAGAGGGAAAATGGGTTTATATAGATATGATCAATGGGGTTTGCTTGCCTTATTGTCGAGACTCGAGGGTGCCACTCTTCGGAGAAAACAGGAACAACTTCCGACGATGGATCTATCGAGAAGAAACAAACACCGAGACAACAACAATGTAAACATCACATTGCAATGCACATTCAAGAAATGAATCATGGCATGGTACTGATGTGACTATGTTCAATTTGCAACAAGTTAATTGAAGTTGATTTCAAAAAGGAATTCAAATTCAAACTCCAAATGTTGTTCAAATTATCCCAAGTTGCAGTTGCTAATGTTTGGATATGGTAAACCATGTTGTCATGTGTATGATATGCCTCTGATGTGCAAGTAATAAGGTTGGCATTACAAAGGTTTAAATTGAAATGATTTAAACATTTATTTTGAATTATTCCAAATAACCCAAATAGCTAAATGCTACTGGTTCCCCACCATAGATGTGTTTTTCATCTATGAAAGTATGATATTTGGAATCCTTGCATTTTTCTGATAATTTTTCATATATTATTTAATTGATTTGGAGTTATGGTTTAAAAGTTATTGAATTTCAAAGATTTAATCATTTTCTGGAATTTTCTATAATTATTTTTAATCTGGAAAAGGTTTACTGCATAAGCATGGCATCATGCTGACGTCAGGGGTGCTGACTGGTCAAACTGACGCCTGGGACCCACCTGTCATTGACACAGGGGGTTAATCCTTTTTAATTAAAATGACAGGGGGTTAGGGGTGACAGGGCCCCACCTGTCATTGGGTGATTAGGGGGATTAGTCCCTAATCACATGGCCACATTGGCGCGGCCGGCGTTTAGCCGCCGGCGACCACTGGAGGCGGCGGCGCCCGCTCCGGATGGCGGCTCCGGCCATGGATGGCTGCGCCAAGGGCACCGGGACGCAGCCCTTGCACGCGCGCATCCAAGTGGGGCAAACGAGCCAGCCAGAGGAGGACGGAGGCCATGGAGGTGATGAGCCCCGGGGCGACCGGAGTTCGACCGAGGAGAATTCGGCGTCGGGGGCATCAGGAGGAGCACGGGAGGAGGGGAAAGGCAGCGCCGTCTCACCGTGGATGCGACGGACTGGACGAGGAAGCCGGAGGGGCATCGGCGGCGACGCAATTCCTCGCCGGAGAACAGTGGCCGTGGCGGAGGAAATTGACACGGGCGTCGTCCCGGGGTCGTCTCTGCTCGATTGGGCGCTCAGGGTGGCGAGGAACTTCACGGCGGGGCTTGTGGACACGAAGGCGCGGCGATTCGTCGTCGTTGGCCACGCCGGTGCAGCGGCGTGCTCCGTCGAGCTCTCGGCCGTGCGCAAGAAAGAAGAAAAGAAGACGGGGGCGTGGACGCTGGAGGGGGAATGGAGGAGGATGAGAACGGGGCCTCTCCACAGCGCTAAGAGGGGACAAAATAGGTAGCTCCGTGGCCAGGAAGCAGGAGGTGGCGTCGGCGGCCAGGGCATTGTCGCCACGCACCAGTGCCCCTGCCTGCCTGAGGAAGAAGACAAGAAGGAGGTGGGCCGGGCCAGGCTACAGGGCTAGGTGGGCCAGAAGGTGAGGAGGTAAGCTTCTTTCTGTTTTTCTTTTATTTGTTTTATGTTTCTTTTGTTTTGCCTTGGAAAAAATATCTAGGCATTTTACAAAATGCCCAAAACTTTTATGTGGCCTTCAATGGCATATAGCTAACCACTCACAAGTTTTGGATATTTTTGAAATTCAAATAATTTGGATTTAAATTCAAATAGGATTTTTATTTAATTTCCAAGCCCTTTTTGGACTTTTTGAAAAATCTTAGAGCATGCAGTGGGACCCACTTCACTTTATATGTGATCATGCCTATTTATAATACTTTTCAAAAATACCAGAGGAATTTTTGGAAGAAATTTTTATCTGGCCATTTATTTAAATTATTTTTGAGGCTTTTCCAAATCCCCAATTATTAAATAAAGGAAATTTAAACATGATGCCTTATTTCTAGAAATAAAATCACATACCAAAACTAGGGTTGTGACAACTCGCCCCCACTCAAAAGAATCTCGTCCCGAGATTCGATACGAAAGGTAAGAGGGAAAATCTTCAAGGATGCATCTTCAAGAAGATCGAGAACCTCATGATGAACTCATGGAATGAGATATGAAAACATCTCTTGAGTTGAGACACACGACACACATCGAAATGATGGAAGGAGGTAGGGGTTGTTTCAATTTGGTAGGCAACAGTTCCACGCTAAAGTAGATAGTGAATAAGTTTTCAAAGTAGCGAGGAGTTAGGTTGCCCTTGATACCGAACAAGGCATCTTAAGGAGAGGTGACTTGTAGAAATGTTTCCTAAGTCAGGCAAAAAGAATAACTTTTGATACAGTGATCATAGAAGTGTCTTTCACCAGACTCAGGCATACAAAAACGATCGTTGAAGGAATTCGAAAGAATGGCACACTCAAATTTGGATGGAAACTATGGTCATAGAGATAATTCGGAAATGAGAGGCGCAGTCCCATTTCATACCGAAGGATATAGCCTAGTGGTTGAGCATGCTTTCTATAACTTGAGCATTCCACATTCATATGGCTTAACCAAATCTGTGCCGAAGATCTTGGTAACACTTCATACAACCAAGATGAATATATGTGGGGGATGCGGATGCAAAGGAAGATAACACCTTCTCAGATTTGTTTTCTTGGTATAGCAAGATGCTTGCCAACATAACTTGTCTGGATGATCGACCGAGAGACATTTAGCACTCCGCTTCTAATGTTCTCCTTGATGTTCTAGATACCACAATCATGCTTCGAAGTAGCATCGATATGGTCATCAAGTAAAGGTCAGACTTCGGAACACAAAGGATCCATAAGGAACAACTTCTAGAATAAGTCACCAATATCCTTATGGATGAGTGGCTACTAATGAATGGCATTTGGGGATAATTTCAAGAATGGTAGCTAGGTTCATCACACAGGTAAAACAAAACAAGAACTTGGATCACGAGGTGATTCTCTTGTGGATGATCATGGCTGCCTAGCAACTACAACAGACATGTCAAAGTAACAAAGTACCCTGACACCATGGTTAGCATGGTTACTCTTCCTAAAATACATCTGAAGTGGGAAGGAAGATTTGCAAATGCATCAACATCGGATTAATGCTCCTCAACAAGAATTTCCTAGAATGAATCGGACAGCATAACAGCTGTACCGAGATGCAAAATGAGACAACCTGCAAGAATTGAGACATAACTTTCTCAAGAAACTCAATAGAATGAGGACACAGGGGACAACAACACTTCTACGGCTACAAAGAAGCAATCAACGAGATGTCCTAGTAGAGACAAAGAAGAGCCTAGTCCTATCTTCCCGTAGAAAAGATGAGGGTGACTCATAACTCAGATCAAAGAGGTAAGGAGAAAAATGAAGTCTTACATTGTTCCCATATACCCAAGTAACTATATAACTATAGAATGCTAGACTCGACATCGGCCAAGGCTTGATAATCCTACAGACAGTCCTGCTCTGATACCAAGTCTGTCGGGACCCGGAATTTTCATATGTAATTCCAGTCACAATTCACCATATGGAGATCGGAGAGCCATACCCACTTCTCTAAGCAGACAAGGCCAAGTACAAGACACTCTCGGAAAGCTCGAACGTGAGGGGCATCCCATCCAAGCCTGATGATCAACTGAGATGGGTCCTCATCGCCCGCTCACAAGTCTAAATGATTATGGGTGGTGAAATCCCATACTCATAGACAAGTCGCCTCAACCATATTATCGATTGAATCATAACACTTACAAAAACAGACTCCAACCTGATCTCTTAGTCGGGGTCTCGGGCGGGCATCGATCGTACAACGAAGTGTGCCACGTGACGGAGTCACGAGCAATCGCATCGCGATGCCCCAAGCTGCGTACATCTCAGGGCCACTTCGTGTAAGAAAGACCGCCGGCGATAGAACAACTAAGGTATCGAACCCCACACATGACATGCACGATATAAACATACACGCAGCATGCATGCCAAGTGTATAACAGCAGGTAACACAACATGAACTCTACAAACTCATAGACTTTATTGCATCTGCTAAACTGAGCAGACATAGTAGCTGTATTACAAGCAGAGATCACATGACTGTGATCCAACATTACATCAAGCAACAATGAAAGCAAATTATGTCTTAGTAAAGACAAGTTTAACAAATGGCTTAAGAAGCCTGAAAGAAAATACAACGACCCTCCCTCCAAAGGAACCAGGCTGCCGTCTGGAACTATACGACTTAGTCGGCATCGAGCTCGAAGTAGAGGCCACCATCAGGGTCAGTGGTCTCCTCTCTAAAACATAGAATAAGAAAACGTGAGTACAAAGTCATACTCAGCAAGACTTACATCAGAACTATACTACTTATGCTCAGGTATCAAGGTAAAGGCAAGTGGGGTTATAATGCAGAAAGCTTTGACTTGGCTATCCTGTACTACGACTACATAGAGTTGAGATGAGAGGCGCACACGAGTCCATGTAATCTTGACCACCACATCAATACACCACCATGGATCCTTCCTCGACTTCCCCACGAGGAAGCAACCCAAAGCACTCACACTTATCTTGCGATTTTTAGAGTATCCATTTAAGTTGTCTAATAATCAAGTAAAGGTCTCCAAGTAGTCCATAACCGCGGACACGGCTATTCGAATAGATCATTACCCTACAGGGGTGTACGCTTCACACACGTGTCAACACTTACCGCCCGTGACTCGTCATCCTTCAAGCGGATGTCAGACGAGGATAAACACCAAGGCACTTACTTCACGGCTCCAACTCTAGTCCAAGGGATCGCCTATCTGAGTATGTACCCCAATCGGGAATCCGGCCGAGTTTCCGTTCAGGACCCATACGATGTATGGACGGTCCGACAAGCCCACCTCGACGGATGGAACTGCGCTTGCCTAAAACTGTGCTACAAAGTAACCGTGCATCTCCTCTCACTCCGGCACAAAATCAAATCGAAGAAGCAATAACCCATGCGAATCCTGGACCATAATCGGGGTGAGTTAGTCGGCCAAACGGGGTCCCATAGCCCTGCATGTGGAAGTACTCTTGTCTTGGATCACAACACGAGAACTCGGGGCCTAGGGCAGTTTAAATGAGACAAACCACTGTGTACTCCTACACAACCTCTCATTGTTCACCTTTGTTAGGGTGGCTTCACCAACACATTACCAGCAGTTGCATTGTTCACTACCATCCCGATACATCACCCATATGGATCAACTTCATTGCAAACACTCTAAGCATAGCATAAGCATAACATGGATGATGGGCCACATGATGAACACAAACAATCCTGGATCTGCTAGGTTGAGGTTTGCTTAATACTGTGGCAACAATGATAGGTCATGCAAAGGATGGGTTCAACTAGCGGTAGAACGGTAACATTTGATCACCTATTCATGCATAAGAGAACAAGAGGGAAAATGGGTTTATATAGATATGATCAATGGGGTTTGCTTGCCTTATTGTCGAGACTCGAGGGTGCCACTCTTCGGAGAAAACAGGAACAACTTCCGACGATGGATCTATCGAGAAGAAACAAACACCGAGACAACAACAATGTAAACATCACATTGCAATGCACATTCAAGAAATGAATCATGGCATGGTACTGATGTGACTATGTTCAATTTGCAACAAGTTAATTGAAGTTGATTTCAAAAAGGAATTCAAATTCAAACTCCAAATGTTGTTCAAATTATCCCAAGTTGCAGTTGCTAATGTTTGGATATGGTAAACCATGTTGTCATGTGTATGATATGCCTCTGATGTGCAAGTAATAAGGTTGGCATTACAAAGGTTTAAATTGAAATGATTTAAACATTTATTTTGAATTATTCCAAATAACCCAAATAGCTAAATGCTACTGGTTCCCCACCATAGATGTGTTTTTCATCTATGAAAGTATGATATTTGGAATCCTTGCATTTTTCTGATAATTTTTCATATATTATTTATTTGATTTGGAGTTACGGTTTAAAAGTTATTGAATTTCAAAGATTTAATCATTTTCTGGAATTTTCTATAATTATTTTTAATCTGGAAAAGGTTTACTGCATAATCATGGCATCATGCTGACGTCAGGGGTGCTGACTGGTCAAACTGACGCCTAGGACCCACCTGTCATTGACACAGGGGGTTAATCCTTTTTAATTAAAATGACAGGGGGTTAGTGGTGACAGGGCCCCACCTGTCATTGGGTGATTAGGGGGATTAGTCCCTAATCACATGGCCACATTGGCGCGGCCGGCGTTTAGCCGCCGGCGACCACTGGAGGCGGCGGCGCCCGCTCCGGATGGCGGCTCCGGCCATGGATGGCTGCGCCAAGGGCACCGGGACGCAGCCCTTGCACGCGCGCATCCAAGTGGGGCAAACGAGCCAGCCAGAGGAGGACGGAGGCCATGGAGGTGATGAGCCCCGGGGCGACCGGAGTTCGACCGAGGAGAATTCGGCGTCGGGGGCATCAGGAGGAGCACGGGAGGAGGGGAAAGGCAGCGCCGTCTCACCGTGGATGCGACAGACTGGACGAGGAAGCCGGAGGGGCATCGGCGGCGACGCAATTCCTCGCCGGAGAACAGTGGCCGTGGCGGAGGAAATTGACACGGGCGTCGTCCCGGGGTCGTCTCTGCTCGATTGGGCGCTCAGGGTGGCGAGGAACTTCACGGCGGGGCTTGTGGACACGAAGGCGCGGCGATTCGTCGTCGTTGGCCACGCCGGTGCAGCGGCGTGCTCCGTCGAGCTCTCGGCCGTGCGCAAGAAAGAAGAAAAGAAGACGGGGGCGCGGACGCTGGAGGGGGAATGGAGGAGGATGAGAACGGGGCCTCTCCACAGCGCTAAGAGGGGACAAAATAGGTAGCTCCGTGGCCAGGAAGCAGGAGGTGGCGTCGGCGGCCAGGGCATTGTCGCCACGCACCAGTGCCCCTGCCTGCCTGAGGAAGAAGACAAGAAGGAGGTGGGCCGGGCCAGGCTACAGGGCTAGGTGGGCCAGAAGGTGAGGAGGTAAGCTTCTTTCTGTTTTTCTTTTATTTGTTTTATGTTTTTTTTGTTTTGCCTTGGAAAAAATATCTAGGCATTTTACAAAATGCCCAAAACTTTTATGTGGCCTTAAATGGCATATAGCTAACCACTCACAAGTTTTGGATATTTTTGAAATTCAAATAATTTGGATTTAAATTCAAATAGGATTTTTATTTAACTTCCAAGCCCTTTTTGGACTTTTTGAAAAATCTTAGAGCATGCAGTGGGACCCACTTCACTTTATATGTGATCATGCCTATTTATAATACTTTTCAAAAATACCAGAGGAATTTTTGGAAGAAATTTTTATCTGGCCATTTATTTAAATTATTTTTGAGGCTTTTCCAAATCCCCAATTATTAAATAAAGGAAATTTAAACATGATGCCTTATTTCTAGAAATAAAATCACATACCAAAACTAGGGTTGTGACAACTCGCCCCCACTCAAAAGAATCTCGTCCCGAGATTCGATACGAAAGGTAAGAGGGAAAATCTTCAAGGATGCATCTTCAAGAAGATCGAGAACCTCATGATGAACTCATGGAATGAGATATGAAAACATCTCTTGAGTTGAGACACACGACACACATCGAAATGATGGAAGGAGGTAGGGGTTGTTTCAATTTGGTAGGCAACAGTTCCACGCTAAAGTAGATAGTGAATAAGTTTTCAAAGTAGCGAGGAGTTAGGTTGCCCTTGATACCGAACAAGGCATCTTAAGGAGAGGTGACTTGTAGAAATGTTTCCTAAGTCAGGCAAAAAGAATAACTTTTGATACAGTGATCATAGAAGTGTCTTTCACCAGACTCAGGCATACAAAAACGATCGTTGAAGGAATTCGAAAGAATGGCACACTCAAATTTGGATGGAAACTATGGTCATAGAGATAATTCGGAAATGAGAGGCGCAGTCCCATTTCATACCGAAGGATATAGCCTAGTGGTTGAGCATGCTTTCTATAACTTGAGCATTCCACATTCATATGGCTTAACCAAATCTGTGCCGAAGATCTTGGTAACACTTCATACAACCAAGATGAATATATGTGGGGGATGCGGATGCAAAGGAAGATAACACCTTCTCAGATTTGTTTTCTTGTGATAGCAAGATGCTTGCCAACATAACTTGTCTGGATGATCGACCGAGAGACATTTAGCACTCCGCTTCTAATGTTCTCCTTGATGTTCTAGATACCACAATCATGCTTCGAAGTAGCATCGATATGGTCATCAAGTAAAGGTCAGACTTCGGAACACAAAGGATCCATAAGGAACAACTTCTAGAATAAGTCACCAATATCCTTATGGATGAGTGGCTACTAATGAATGGCATTTGGGGATAATTTCAAGAATGGTAGCTAGGTTCATCACACAGGTAAAACAAAACAAGAACTTGGATCACGAGGTGATTCTCTTGTGGATGATCATGGCTGCCTAGCAACTACAACAGACATGTCAAAGTAACAAAGTACCCTGACACCATGGTTAGCATGGTTACTCTTCCTAAAATACATCTGAAGTGGGAAGGAAGATTTGCAAATGCATCAACATCGGATTAATGCTCCTCAACAAGAATTTCCTAGAATGAATCGGACAGCATAACAGCTGTACCGAGATGCAAAATGAGACAACCTGCAAGAATTGAGACATAACTTTCTCAAGAAACTCAATAGAATGAGGACACAGGGGACAACAACACTTCTACGGCTACAAAGAAGCAATCAACGAGATGTCCTAGTAGAGACAAAGAAGAGCCTAGTCCTATCTTCCCGTAGAAAAGATGAGGGTGACTCATAACTCAGATCAAAGAGGTAAGGAGAAAAATGAAGTCTTACATTGTTCCCATATACCCAAGTAACTATATAACTATAGAATGCTAGACTCGACATCGGCCAAGGCTTGATAATCCTACAGACAGTCCTGCTCTGATACCAAGTCTGTCGGGACCCGGAATTTTCATATGTAATTCCAGTCACAATTCACCATATGGAGATCGGAGAGCCATACCCACTTCTCTAAGCAGACAAGGCCAAGTACAAGACACTCTCGGAAAGCTCGAACGTGAGGGGCATCCCATCCAAGCCTGATGATCAACTGAGATGGGTCCTCATCGCCCGCTCACAAGTCTAAATGATTATGGGTGGTGAAATCCCATACTCATAGACAAGTCGCCTCAACCATATTATCGATTGAATCATAACACTTACAAAAACAGACTCCAACCTGATCTCTTAGTCGGGGTCTCGGGCGGGCATCGATCGTACAACGAAGTGTGCCACGTGACGGAGTCACGAGCAATCGCATCGCGATGCCCCAAGCTGCGTACATCTCAGGGCCACTTCGTGTAAGAAAGACCGCCGGCGATAGAACAACTAAGGTATCGAACCCCACACATGACATGCACGATATAAACATACACGCAGCATGCATGCCAAGTGTATAACAGCAGGTAACACAACATGAACTCTACAAACTCATAGACTTTATTGCATCTGCTAAACTGAGCAGACATAGTAGCTGTATTACAAGCAGAGATCACATGACTGTGATCCAACATTACATCAAGCAACAATGAAAGCAAATTATGTCTTAGTAAAGACAAGTTTAACAAATGGCTTAAGAAGCCTGAAAGAAAATACAACGACCCTCCCTCCAAAGGAACCAGGCTGCCGTCTGGAACTATACGACTTAGTCGGCATCGAGCTCGAAGTAGAGGCCACCATCAGGGTCAGTGGTCTCCTCTCTAAAACATAGAATAAGAAAACGTGAGTACAAAGTCATACTCAGCAAGACTTACATCAGAACTATACTACTTATGCTCAGGTATCAAGGTAAAGGCAAGTGGGGTTATAATGCAGAAAGCTTTGACTTGGCTATCCTGTACTACGACTACATAGAGTTGAGATGAGAGGCGCACACGAGTCCATGTAATCTTGACCACCACATCAATACACCACCATGGATCCTTCCTCGACTTCCCCACGAGGAAGCAACCCAAAGCACTCACACTTATCTTGCGATTTTTAGAGTATCCATTTAAGTTGTCTAATAATCAAGTAAAGGTCTCCAAGTAGTCCATAACCGCGGACACGGCTATTCGAATAGATCATTACCCTACAGGGGTGTACGCTTCACACACGTGTCAACACTTACCGCCCGTGACTCGTCATCCTTCAAGCGGATGTCAGACGAGGATAAACACCAAGGCACTTACTTCACGGCTCCAACTCTAGTCCAAGGGATCGCCTATCTGAGTATGTACCCCAATCGGGAATCCGGCCGAGTTTCCGTTCAGGACCCATACGATGTATGGACGGTCCGACAAGCCCACCTCGACGGATGGAACTGCGCTTGCCTAAAACTGTGCTACAAAGTAACCGTGCATCTCCTCTCACTCCGGCACAAAATCAAATCGAAGAAGCAATAACCCATGCGAATCCTGGACCATAATCGGGGTGAGTTAGTCGGCCAAACGGGGTCCCATAGCCCTGCATGTGGAAGTACTCTTGTCTTGGATCACAACACGAGAACTCGGGGCCTAGGGCAGTTTAAATGAGACAAACCACTGTGTACTCCTACACAACCTCTCATTGTTCACCTTTGTTAGGGTGGCTTCACCAACACATTACCAGCAGTTGCATTGTTCACTACCATCCCGATACATCACCCATATGGATCAACTTCATTGCAAACACTCTAAGCATAGCATAAGCATAACATGGATGATGGGCCACATGATGAACACAAACAATCCTGGATCTGCTAGGTTGAGGTTTGCTTAATACTGTGGCAACAATGATAGGTCATGCAAAGGATGGGTTCAACTAGCGGTAGAACGGTAACATTTGATCACCTATTCATGCATAAGAGAACAAGAGGGAAAATGGGTTTATATAGATATGATCAATGGGGTTTGCTTGCCTTATTGTCGAGACTCGAGGGTGCCACTCTTCGGAGAAAACAGGAACAACTTCCGACGATGGATCTATCGAGAAGAAACAAACACCGAGACAACAACAATGTAAACATCACATTGCAATGCACATTCAAGAAATGAATCATGGCATGGTACTGATGTGACTATGTTCAATTTGCAACAAGTTAATTGAAGTTGATTTCAAAAAGGAATTCAAATTCAAACTCCAAATGTTGTTCAAATTATCCCAAGTTGCAGTTGCTAATGTTTGGATATGGTAAACCATGTTGTCATGTGTATGATATGCCTCTGATGTGCAAGTAATAAGGTTGGCATTACAAAGGTTTAAATTGAAATGATTTAAACATTTATTTTGAATTATTCCAAATAACCCAAATAGCTAAATGCTACTGGTTCCCCACCATAGATGTGTTTTTCATCTATGAAAGTATGATATTTGGAATCCTTGCATTTTTCTGATAATTTTTCATATATTATTTATTTGATTTGGAGTTACGGTTTAAAAGTTATTGAATTTCAAAGATTTAATCATTTTCTGGAATTTTCTATAATTATTTTTAATCTGGAAAAGGTTTACTGCATAATCATGGCATCATGCTGACGTCAGGGGTGCTGACTGGTCAAACTGACGCCTAGGACCCACCTGTCATTGACACAGGGGGTTAATCCTTTTTAATTAAAATGACAGGGGGTTAGTGGTGACAGGGCCCCACCTGTCATTGGGTGATTAGGGGGATTAGTCCCTAATCACATGGCCACATTGGCGCGGCCGGCGTTTAGCCGCCGGCGACCACTGGAGGCGGCGGCGCCCGCTCCGGATGGCGGCTCCGGCCATGGATGGCTGCGCCAAGGGCACCGGGACGCAGCCCTTGCACGCGCGCATCCAAGTGGGGCAAACGAGCCAGCCAGAGGAGGACGGAGGCCATGGAGGTGATGAGCCCCGGGGCGACCGGAGTTCGACCGAGGAGAATTCGGCGTCGGGGGCATCAGGAGGAGCACGGGAGGAGGGGAAAGGCAGCGCCGTCTCACCGTGGATGCGACAGACTGGACGAGGAAGCCGGAGGGGCATCGGCGGCGACGCAATTCCTCGCCGGAGAACAGTGGCCGTGGCGGAGGAAATTGACACGGGCGTCGTCCCGGGGTCGTCTCTGCTCGATTGGGCGCTCAGGGTGGCGAGGAACTTCACGGCGGGGCTTGTGGACACGAAGGCGCGGCGATTCGTCGTCGTTGGCCACGCCGGTGCAGCGGCGTGCTCCGTCGAGCTCTCGGCCGTGCGCAAGAAAGAAGAAAAGAAGACGGGGGCGCGGACGCTGGAGGGGGAATGGAGGAGGATGAGAACGGGGCCTCTCCACAGCGCTAAGAGGGGACAAAATAGGTAGCTCCGTGGCCAGGAAGCAGGAGGTGGCGTCGGCGGCCAGGGCATTGTCGCCACGCACCAGTGCCCCTGCCTGCCTGAGGAAGAAGACAAGAAGGAGGTGGGCCGGGCCAGGCTACAGGGCTAGGTGGGCCAGAAGGTGAGGAGGTAAGCTTCTTTCTGTTTTTCTTTTATTTGTTTTATGTTTTTTTTGTTTTGCCTTGGAAAAAATATCTAGGCATTTTACAAAATGCCCAAAACTTTTATGTGGCCTTAAATGGCATATAGCTAACCACTCACAAGTTTTGGATATTTTTGAAATTCAAATAATTTGGATTTAAATTCAAATAGGATTTTTATTTAACTTCCAAGCCCTTTTTGGACTTTTTGAAAAATCTTAGAGCATGCAGTGGGACCCACTTCACTTTATATGTGATCATGCCTATTTATAATACTTTTCAAAAATACCAGAGGAATTTTTGGAAGAAATTTTTATCTGGCCATTTATTTAAATTATTTTTGAGGCTTTTCCAAATCCCCAATTATTAAATAAAGGAAATTTAAACATGATGCCTTATTTCTAGAAATAAAATCACATACCAAAACTAGGGTTGTGACAACTCGCCCCCACTCAAAAGAATCTCGTCCCGAGATTCGATACGAAAGGTAAGAGGGAAAATCTTCAAGGATGCATCTTCAAGAAGATCGAGAACCTCATGATGAACTCATGGAATGAGATATGAAAACATCTCTTGAGTTGAGACACACGACACACATCGAAATGATGGAAGGAGGTAGGGGTTGTTTCAATTTGGTAGGCAACAGTTCCACGCTAAAGTAGATAGTGAATAAGTTTTCAAAGTAGCGAGGAGTTAGGTTGCCCTTGATACCGAACAAGGCATCTTAAGGAGAGGTGACTTGTAGAAATGTTTCCTAAGTCAGGCAAAAAGAATAACTTTTGATACAGTGATCATAGAAGTGTCTTTCACCAGACTCAGGCATACAAAAACGATCGTTGAAGGAATTCGAAAGAATGGCACACTCAAATTTGGATGGAAACTATGGTCATAGAGATAATTCGGAAATGAGAGGCGCAGTCCCATTTCATACCGAAGGATATAGCCTAGTGGTTGAGCATGCTTTCTATAACTTGAGCATTCCACATTCATATGGCTTAACCAAATCTGTGCCGAAGATCTTGGTAACACTTCATACAACCAAGATGAATATATGTGGGGGATGCGGATGCAAAGGAAGATAACACCTTCTCAGATTTGTTTTCTTGTGATAGCAAGATGCTTGCCAACATAACTTGTCTGGATGATCGACCGAGAGACATTTAGCACTCCGCTTCTAATGTTCTCCTTGATGTTCTAGATACCACAATCATGCTTCGAAGTAGCATCGATATGGTCATCAAGTAAAGGTCAGACTTCGGAACACAAAGGATCCATAAGGAACAACTTCTAGAATAAGTCACCAATATCCTTATGGATGAGTGGCTACTAATGAATGGCATTTGGGGATAATTTCAAGAATGGTAGCTAGGTTCATCACACAGGTAAAACAAAACAAGAACTTGGATCACGAGGTGATTCTCTTGTGGATGATCATGGCTGCCTAGCAACTACAACAGACATGTCAAAGTAACAAAGTACCCTGACACCATGGTTAGCATGGTTACTCTTCCTAAAATACATCTGAAGTGGGAAGGAAGATTTGCAAATGCATCAACATCGGATTAATGCTCCTCAACAAGAATTTCCTAGAATGAATCAGACAGCATAACAGCTGTACCGAGATGCAAAATGAGACAACCTGCAAGAATTGAGACATAACTTTCTCAAGAAACTCAATAGAATGAGGACACAGGGGACAACAACACTTCTACGGCTACAAAGAAGCAATCAACGAGATGTCCTAGTAGAGACAAAGAAGAGCCTAGTCCTATCTTCCCGTAGAAAAGATGAGGGTGACTCATAACTCAGATCAAAGAGGTAAGGAGAAAAATGAAGTCTTACATTGTTCCCATATACCCAAGTAACTATATAACTATAGAATGCTAGACTCGACATCGGCCAAGGCTTGATAATCCTACAGACAGTCCTGCTCTGATACCAAGTCTGTCGGGACCCGGAATTTTCATATGTAATTCCAGTCACAATTCACCATATGGAGATCGGAGAGCCATACCCACTTCTCTAAGCAGACAAGGCCAAGTACAAGACACTCTCGGAAAGCTCGAACGTGAGGGGCATCCCATCCAAGCCTGATGATCAACTGAGATGGGTCCTCATCGCCCGCTCACAAGTCTAAATGATTATGGGTGGTGAAATCCCATACTCATAGACAAGTCGCCTCAACCATATTATCGATTGAATCATAACACTTACATAAACAGACTCCAACCTGATCTCTTAGTCGGGGTCTCGGGCGGGCATCGATCGTACAACGAAGTGTGCCACGTGACGGAGTCACGAGCAATCGCATCGCGATGCCCCAAGCTGCGTACATCTCAGGGCCACTTCGTGTAAGAAAGACCGCCGTCGATAGAACAACTAAGGTATCGAACCCCACACATGACATGCACGATATAAACATACACGCAGCATGCATGCCAAGTGTATAACAGCAGGTAACACAACATGAACTCTACAAACTCATAGACTTTATTGCATCTGCTAAACTGAGCAGACATAGTAGCTGTATTACAAGCAGAGATCACATGACTGTGATCCAACATTACATCAAGCAACAATGAAAGCAAATTATGTCTTAGTAAAGACAAGTTTAACAAATGGCTTAAGAAGCCTGAAAGAAAATACAACGACCCTCCCTCCAAAGGAACCAGGCTGCCGTCTGGAACTATACGACTTAGTCGGCATCGAGCTCGAAGTAGAGGCCACCATCAGGGTCAGTGGTCTCCTCTCTAAAACATAGAATAAGAAAACGTGAGTACAAAGTCATACTCAGCAAGACTTACATCAGAACTATACTACTTATGCTCAGGTATCAAGGTAAAGGCAAGTGGGGTTATAATGCAGAAAGCTTTGACTTGGCTATCCTGTACTACGACTACATAGAGTTGAGATGAGAGGCGCACATGAGTCCATGTAATCTTGACCACCACATCAATACACCACCATGGATCCTTCCTCGACTTCCCCACGAGGAAGCAACCCAAAGCACTCACACTTATCTTGCGATTTTTAGAGTATCCATTTAAGTTGTCTAATAATCAAGTAAAGGTCTCCAAGTAGTCCATAACCGCGGACACGGCTATTCGAATAGATCATTACCCTACAGGGGTGTACGCTTCACACACGTGTCAACACTTACCGCCCGTGACTCGTCATCCTTCAAGCGGATGTCAGACGAGGATAAACACCAAGGCACTTACTTCACGGCTCCAACTCTAGTCCAAGGGATCGCCTATCTGAGTATGTACCCCAATCGGGAATCCGGCCGAGTTTCCGTTCAGGACCCATACGATGTATGGACGGTCCGACAAGCCCACCTCGACGGATGGAACTGTGCTTGCCTAAAACCGTGCTACAAAGTAACCGTGGATCTCCTCCCACTCCGGCACAAAATCAAATCGAAGAAGCAATAACCCATGCGAATCCTGGACCATAATCGGGGTGAGTTAGTAGGCCAAACGGGGTCCCATAGCCCTGCATGTGGAAGTACTCTTGTCTTGGATCACAACACGAGAACTCGGGGCCTAGGGCAGTTTAAATGAGACAAACCACTGTGTACTCCTACACAGCCTCTCATTGTTCACCTTTGTTAGGGTGGCTTCACCAACACATTACCAGCATGTTGCATTGTTCACTACCATCCCGATACATCACCCAGATGGATCAACTTCATTGCAAACACTCTAAGCATACCATAAGCATAACATGGATGAAGTGCCACATGATGAACACAAACAATCCTAGATCTGCTAGGTTGAGGTTTGCTTAATACTGTGGCAACAATGATAGGTCATGCAAAGGATGGGTTCAACTAGCGGTAGAACGGTAACATTTGATCACCTATTCATGCATAAGAGAACAAGAGGGAAAATGGGTTTATATAGATATGATCAATGGGGTTTGCTTGCCTTATTGTCGAGACTCGAGGGTGCCACTCTTCGGAGAAAACAGGAACAACTTCCGACGATGGATCTATCGAGAAGAAACAAACACCGAGACAACAACAATGTAAACATCACATTGCAATGCACATTCAAGAAATGAATCATGGCATGGTACTGATGTGACTATGTTCAATTTGCAACAAGTTAATTGAAGTTGATTTCAAAAAGGAATTCAAATTCAAACTCCAAATGTTGTTCAAATTATCCCAAGTTGCAGTTGCTAATGTTTGGATATGGTAAACCATGTTGTCATGTGTATGATATGCCTCTGATGTGCAAGTAATAAGGTTGGCATTACAAAGGTTTAAATTGAAATGATTTAAACATTTATTTTGAATTATTCAAAATAACCCAAATAGCTAAATGCTACTGGTTCCCCACCATAGATGTGTTTTTCATCTATGAAAGTATGATATTTGGAATCCTTGCATTTTTCTGATAATTTTTCATATATTATTTATTTGATTTGGAGTTACGGTTTAAAAGTTATTGAATTTCAAAGATTTAATCATTTTCTGGAATTTTCTATAATTATTTTTAATCTGGAAAAGGTTTACTGCATAAGCATGGCATCATGCTGACGTCAGGGGTGCTGACTGGTCAAACTGACGCCTAGGACCCACCTGTCATTGACACAGGGGGTTAATCCTTGTTAATTAAAATGACAGGGGGTTAGGGGTGACAGGGCCGCACCTGTCATTGGGTGATTAGGCCCTAATCACATGGCCACGTTGGCGCGGCCGGCGTTTAGCCGCCGGCGACCACTTGAGGCGGCGACGCCCTCTCCGGACGGCGGCTCCGGCCACGGATAGTTGCGCCAAGGTCACCGGGACGCAGCCCTTGCACGCGCGCATCCACTGGGGCAAACGAGCCGGCCAGAGGAGGACGGAGGCCATGGCGGTGATGAGCCCCGCGGCGACCGAAGTTCGACCGAGGATAATTCGGCGTCGGGGGCATGAGAAGGAGCACGGGAGGAGGGGAAAGGCAGCACCGTCTCACCGTGGATGCGACGGAGTGGACGAGGAAGCCGGATGGGCATCGGCGGCGACGCAATTCCTCGCCGGAGAACAGTGGCCGTGGCGGAGGAAATTGACACGGGCGTCGTCTCGGGGTCGCCTCTGCTCGATTGGGCGCTTAGGGTGGCGAGGAACTTCACGGTGGGGCTTGTGGACACGAAGGCGCGGCGATTCGTCGTCGTTGGCCACGCCGGTGCAGCGGCGTGCTCCATCGAGCTCTCGGTCGTGCGCAAGAAAGAAGAAAATAAGACGGGGGCGTGGACGCTGGAGGGGGAATGGAGGAGTATGAGAACGGGGTTTCTCCACAGCGCAATGAGGGGACAAAGCAGGCAGCTCCGTGGCCAGGAAGCAGGAGGTGGCATCGGCGGCCAGGGCATGGTCGCCACGCACCAGTGCCCCTGCCTACCTGAGGAAGAAGACAAGAAGGAGGTGGGCCAGAAGGTGAGGAGGTAAGCTTATTTCTGTTTTTCTTTTATTTGTTTTCTGTTTCTTTTGTTTTGCCTTGGAAAAAATATCTAGGCATTTTACAAAATGCCCAAAACTTATATGTGGCCTTAAATGGCATATAGCTAACCACTCACAAGTTTTGGATATTTTTGAAATTCAAATAATTTGAATTTAAATTCAAATAGGATTTTTATTTAATTTCCAAGCCCTTTTTGGACTTTTTGAAAAAATTTAGAGCATGCAGTGGGACCCACTTCACTTTATATGTGATCATGCCTATTTATAAGACTTTTCAAAAATACCAGAGGAATTTTTAGAAGAAATTTTTATCTGGCCATTTATTTAAATTCTTTCTGAGGCTTTTCCAAATATCCAATTATTAAATAAAGGAAATTTAAACATGATGCCTTAATTCTAGAAATAAAATCACATACCAAAACTAGGGTTGCGACAAAAAATCAGTAGGACTCAGAAAAATATGCCGTAAATTGTTTTGTGCTCCTGGAATTACTCTTTATTTTTCTGCATTGTTAGATTTATTTATCTTTAGAAATATTATTTTGGTCATTTCTTTTAATTATTATTGTTGTTTGCTTTTCTTGTTGCTTAGTTAATATTTTTTTTAGCTTCTGTTAATGATTTAGTAAAAAAAGTTATTAATATTATCTTTGTTTAATACTCCCTCCGTTCCTTGATGTAAGGTGTATAGTTTTCTTAAAAAAGTCAAACTTTTATAACTTTGACCAAAAGTGTAAGAGCAAAGTTATGCCCTCAAGAGTTTTGGATATTGTTGGTCAAAACAGTAGAGGAACTAACAAGTTTTCGAGTGTGAAACAGATGGTTAGGTTCCTGAAGTTATAGGTTGGTGATAAATCTTCAACGAAGATTTACTCATTTATCGAAGCATATCCTCTAGAGTGAAGCTCATCACGGATGTCGACCCCTAAAAAGATAAGGAATCCTGAAGCACGTCTCATCGAAGAAGATGACCAAGATGGCGCAAGACTTAGTTGTGTTTGCATAGTTCTTTTTCACTTCTTTGAGTCGTAGGAAAATCGTACTATCAAGAGGGGTTTAGTAAATGTACTCCAAACCAGGGAGAAACCAGAGTTGAAGAAATCTCATGTGCGCTAGGTAATGCTTCACCAGCGAAGACTTAGTTCTTTCGGCTCCTGAAGCAGAACCAAGTCCGTGAGTCAGCTTTACTTGGACCGCAAGTAAAGTTGCGCTTTGATTGGAAATATGACCGTTGGGGACAGGTGTCAAGCTGTCACATCGGGTCACTTCAGTCATTTCGCACCTAGGGATTGCCACCTATAAATACGCCACCCTCGCCCTCATTGGCCGGCGGCTGCTCCAAGATTAATTCCTTACAGAGGAGAGAGAGCAACCCCCACCGAAGCAAATCAAAAACCCATCCACAGAAGCAGAAGTCCTATTGATCTGAGTTGATTCATTATGACTTAGGAAGAAGTTTGCTAGCCTTTTTATCTTGGAGAACTGCAATTCTCCTAGACGGTTAGAGAGTTGTTCTTCATAGAGCGTAGAGTTATTGTCGCCTCGAATTCCAGTTTGTCAAAGGTTTCGGTGATTTCCTCAATAATCAACCACGAGTGAAGAACTGACCAAGCTCAAGGAGATTGGTTCAGTGGAGATACAGACGGAGAGAGGTTAGCTCCTGTGTTCAATCACAAGTCCCTCCAACCAGACGTAGCACTTTGCAGAGTGTGAACTGGTCGAACAAACATCACCGAGTCAAGAGTTCGTTTTACTTTCAGCACTTACATTCAGTTTATCAATTGCTTCAGTGATCCGCTTCGATGCAATTGATTCGATTCTTTTGATTCGCTATGTTTTGCTTCAATCATGTTCTGCTTCAATGTTTACCTTTCTGTTGAATCTCTTCGGTTGCTGAGTGATGCTTCACTTCACAGTTTTATGCAAAAATTTGAAGTGATCATTCACCCCCTCCCCCTCTGATTACATACTTGGTCTAACAATTGGTATCAGAGCTAGGCACTCTTTATTTGGATTAACCTCCTGGAGTGTTTTCAAGTATGTCTTCTAGTATGTCTTTCGCAGCTATTCGCTCTGGCGAACCTATTCCTATTTTCAATGGGAAGGACTACCCGTACTGGAAGGACAAGATGAAAAGAAATATCATGGCTATCAACTCAACTGCCTGGCAAGTTGTCTTGTATGGAGTCACTGTTGCCGATGAGAAGGAGATCACCCCTGAAGAAGCAACGCTGATTGATCTTGATTCTGTAGTTTGGGTTTTCATCACCAATCACTTGACACCTGTAAAGTATCATGAAGTGAAGAATATTCCAACTGCCAAAGGTGTCTGGGACTATCTTGAGAAGATTGGTGAAGGTGTTTCTACCCAGAAAGATGCCAGAATTGACACTCTCCGAAGCAAATTCTATCGCTTCAAGAGAAACGAGGGTGAAAAAGTCAGTTCCATTTACAGCAGACTCACAACTCTGGCTAATGAATTGATTTCCCTCGATGCTGATGACATTACACCTCACTCTGTTGTGAGAACTCTGCTTCGCTCATTGGATGATTCGTTTGATCACATAGTGCTGATGATCAAGGAAAGGACTGATTTCAGACGTCTTGTTGCTGCTGATGTTCTTGAGAGACTCACTACCTTTGAAATGGAAGAAGAAGAGAAACGTGACATAAATGGTTCTCGAAGGATATCCCATGCCCTGAAAGAAAAAGCTTCGCGTCATTCTTCACCCGAAGTCAGTTCTGCTTCAGGTGTCGAATCAGATGATCCCTCAAGCATTGGAAAAGATTTAGCACTGATCATGAGACGCTTCAATCGCTTTCAAAGAAAAGGCTTTTCTTCACCCAAGAAGAGTTATCCTTCAAGAAGCTCAAGTCATTCTTCCTACCGTTCATCCTCTAAAAGCTCCCCATCGAAGGACAATTGCTGCTACAAGTGCAAGAAACCAGGTCACTACATTGCTGATTGCCCTCTTTGGGAAGCTGAGAACAAATCGAAGCATTCTCTTAGAGACTCTTCATCGAAGTCTCACAGATCCTCCAGAAGTCATGAGTCAAGGAGACATGATTCCAGTTCAAGAAGAGAAAATAAGAAAGATTCTGATGATGATAAGAAGAAGAAGTATCATAAGAAACGTGAGAGTTCTTCATCGAAGAATTACTCGTCTCGTCGAAGCAGCTCTCACCGTGCCAAGGCCTATCTGGGAAAGGAGATGAACTCTGAAGACGAAGCCTCTGGTTCCGAAGCTGAACAAGATTCAAGGTCTGCGTCTGGGTCCGAATCAGATGGTGTTGTTGGTTTGGCCTTCGCTTCGGCAGATGCTTCAATCAATGCTTCGAGCTCATTCTTCACCAACAACAGTAGTGAAGATGAAACTCCTGCATATTGCTTCATGGCCAAGGCAAAGGTATCTTCATCCAAGTCAAACTATGATACTTATGATTGTTCTTCATATGAAAGTGACTCAAAGATAAGATATGCTAAACTTGCTAAAATTGCTTCAATCCAACAAGATGAACTTGATTCACTGAGTAAAACCATTAAGAAATCAGAGACGTTGTTGATCAATGAGATTGAGAAAGGTCAAACTTTAACTAATGAGCATGCTGCTCTGAAGGAGAAGTTTGAAGAATTATCCTCTCGGCATGATCTTCTTTCAGTTGATTATGAGAAGCTCACCTATGAATTTCTTCAGAGGAAAATGGCTCTTGAAAAACTGAAAGAGGCTCATGAAGAATTGGAAAATGTTAATCTCTCTCTCATGGCTCAACAAGGTTCTGAAGCAAATCATAAAACTGAATCACCTTGTTTAGATTGTTTGGAACGAAGCAAAACTGATTCCAAAGGGAAAGCACCTATTGTTATTGATGACACTAATGCCTCCGATGAGGAAAATCCTGCTGTTACCGAGGAACTCCTCAGGTTGAAAAACTTATTTGAATCAGGCATGTTCAAAAGTGTGCAAGGACATCAATATCTCTGTGATATCATGAGGAAGGCTCTCCTTCACAGGAATCCCAGGAATGAAGGTGTTGGTTTCGAGAGGAAGATAAATCCTGATGGCACATACTGGGAGCCTGAACAGTATCCTAAGACTGTTTGGGTTCTAGCGAAGGAGAAACCCATTGATATTGCTAACCTTTCAGGTTTCGACTGCAAAATGAACAAAGTCATTGTGGATGAATCACTTGATTCAGACTACAAACTCATGAAAGATGAACAGGGAAAAGTTTCAGCTGAGTATGTAGGTACTCCACCAAAGAATGGATTCTATAAGAGGCAGATATGGGTGCAGAAAGCACTTGTGGAAAAATTGCCTGCTAACCATTCTATGCAGGGAAAGTCTTCGGTACCACCGAATCATTTCTACTCTCTTGAGACGAGAAATGATCCATTGGTGACCGAATCAAATGTTCCGCAGAAGCAATACTATCGTACTGGTCGCCACACGTATCGTCCTCATAATAATCATACTAAGATTGCATATGCTCATACTTATGCTAACCGTTCGCAGAGGACTTACATTTATGGTGTGCTTGATGGTTCACCGAAGCAATACACTCCTGTTCGATTTAATATTGCTTCGACCAGTGCTTCAACGTCTTCTCAGTCACCTGCTCGTTTGTGGGTGGTTAAGAAGAACTAATTCTTCTGCAGGGCTATGTCTCCGGTGGATCCGAATGGGTCATGGATAGCGGTTGTACAAATCATATGACCGGAGACAAGGAGTTATTCACCTAAGAAAAACTATCTCAATCTTCTTTGAAGTACATTACCTTCGGTGATAACAACAAAGGTAAAGTGTTAGGTTTGGGTAAGATTGCCATATCGAAGGATAAGCACATTGACAAGGTTATGCTAGTCCAATCACTTGGATATAATCTAATGTCTATTTCAAAGCTATGCGATATGGGTATGCTTGTTCTGTTTTCTGCTTCGCGTTGCGTTGTCTTTTCACAGGATGACAATACGTTTGTCTTCGAGGGTTACCGAAAGGGAGATCTATACATTGTTGATTTTTCTTCGGGCCCTGCTGTATCCACTTGCTTAATGGCAAAAGCTTCATCTGGCTGGTTATGGCATCGAAGACTTGGTCATGCAGGGATGAGAAACCTTCATAACTTAGTGAAGAAGAATCATGTTATCGGTCTTAGCGAAGTAAAATTCGATAAGGATCGTCTCTGCAGTGCTTGCGAAGCTGGTAAAATTACGAAGAAACATCATTCAGTGAAGACCATCATGACAACCACTCGTCCTCTTGAATTGCTTCATATGGATCTTTTTGGTCCTCAAAATTATGCAAGCTTGGGAGGAAACAAATATGGTCTAGTTATTTTTGATGACTTTTCTCGTTATGCTTGGGTTTTCTTTTTGGATGACAAGAGCAAAGTGGTTGAAATCTTCAAGTCATTCGCTAAGAGAGCTCAAACAGAATATGAATTATCTCTGAAGCATATCCGAAGTGATAATGGAACTGAGTTCAAAAATACTCATATTGAAGATTTTCTTGATGATCATGGTTTTTCGCATGAGTTCTCTGCTGCCTATACACCTCAACAAAATGGTGTAGTTGAAAGGAAGAATAGAACTCTTATTGAGATGGCCAGAACTATGCTTGCTGAATACAAGACTCCTATTAGGTTCTGGGCCGAAGCAATCAATACTGCTTGTCACATCATCAACAAGGTTTACCTTCACAAATTCTTGAAGAAGACTTCACATGAGCTTATCACTGGTAACAAACCAAATGTCTCATATCTTAGGGTATTTGGTGTTCCATGCTTTATTAGAGATATGAATCATAGCTCCAAATTTGCCCCTAAGGCACATGAAGGTTTTCTTTTAGGTTATGGCTCAAACTCTCACACTTACAGAGTCTATAACTCTCACTTTGGGAAAGTTATGGAAACTGTGAATGTAAGGTTTGATGAAACTAATGGCTCTCAAAAGGAGCATTTGCCTCATGATCTAGATGAACCTCCTCGTGATGAAGTAATAAGGTCCATGGCTATTGGTGAGATTCGCCCTGTTGAAGCCAATCAACGTCAAGCTTTTAGGGATGATGATGGTACAATGTTCCCACACATAGCCCGGGGCACTGGAGATCAACATCCTGAAGCTAATGATGAACAAGACGAAGAAGGTCAAAGGAACGAAGGAAATGCTGAAGCTGAACCCGAAGCTGATGCAGATCCTAAAGCAGAAGCTGAGCCTGAAGCAAATGATACTACGTTATCACGAGTTCGAAGAAGAGTTGATGTGGATTCGATCCTTGAAGATGTCAATCAACCAGGTCGCCCCACTACACGTTCTCGTACTCGTTTGCCTAACTTCTGTGGAAACTTCTCTTTTGTCTCCATGCTAGAGCCTTAAAATATGATGAAGCCATGAAGGACCCTGATTGGTTATTGGCTATGATGGAAGAACTTCACCAATTTGAAAGGAAGAAGGTCTGGTCACTTGTTTAAAGGCCAAATCCCACGAAGCACAACGTTATTGGCACCAAGTGGATATTTCGCAACAAGCAAGATGAAGACGGTATTGTGGTAAGAAATAAGGCTAGATTGGTAGCACAAGGTTACACTCAAATCGAAGGCATTGACTTTGGTGAAACCTATGCTCCAGTAGCCCGTCTCGAATCCATTCGTGTCATGCTTGCTTTTGCTAACCACAAAAATATATTGCTATATCAAATGGATGTCAAAAGTGCGTTTCTTAATGGTGAAATCGAAGAAGAAGTGTATGTTATGCAGCCTCCAGGTTTTGAAGACTCGAAGAATCCTGATATGGTATACAGGCTTCACAAAGCTTTGTATGGACTGAAGCAAGCACCTTGTGCTTGGTATGAAACATTGAAGGACTTCCTCCTGAAGAAAGGTTTCAAACCAGGAACAACTGACCCCACTCTTTTCACTCAATCATATAACAATGATCTATTTGTGTGTCAGATCTATGTAGATGATATTATTTTTGGATGTACTAACACTGAAATCAGCGAAGAATTCGCAAGGATGATGTCGAAGAAATATGAGATGTCTATGATGGGAGAATTGAAGTTTTTCCTCGGACTTCAAATTCGACAACAGAAGAATGACACCTTTATTTCACAAGAGAAATACTTGAAGGATTTCCTGAAGAAGTTTGATCTTGCTGAATGCAAGACCATTAGAACTCCCATGCCTACAAACGGTTTTCTTGATGCAGATGAGAAAGGGAAACCCTTCGATCAGAAGAAGTTTCGTTCTATGATAGGTTCACTCTTATACTTATGTGCATCTAGAACTGACATCATGCTATCAGTTTGTATTTGTGCTCGATTTCAGGCAAATCCGAAGGAATCGCATCATATAGATGTGAAGCGAATTCTTCGATATCTAGCACATACTCCTTCCTTGGGACTTTGGTATCCCAAAGGTACTCAGTTTGATTTGATTGGATATTCTGATTCAGACTGGGCTGGTGATAGGGTTGACAGGAAATCTACCTCAGGCACTTGTCATTTTCTTGGTAGATCTCTTGTATGTTGGGCTTCAAAGAAACAGAACTGTGTCTCAATATCTACTGCTGAAGCTGAATACATTGCTGCTGGCTCATGCTGCACTCAAATACTTTGGCTTAAGCAGACGCTGAAAGATTATGGTATTTATGTGAAGAAAATCCATCTGCTTTGTGACAATGAGAGTGCCATCAAGATTGCTCACAATCCTGTGCAACACTCTCGCACGAAGCATATTGATATTCGTCATCATTTTCTTCGAGATCATGTTCAGCGCGAAGACATTGAGATTAGCCATGTAAGAACTGAAGATCAATTGGCAGACATATTCACGAAGCCATTGGACGAGAAAAGGTTTTGTGCATTGAGATGTGAGCTGAACATCTTAGACTCACACAATGTTCAGTAAGATCGAACTTTTCACTGTATATAATCACCTTCGTTGTGTTTTATTTGTTTCACTTGAGTTTTTCTTCATCCAAGTTTAGCTTCGTTTGCCATTTGCTTTCTGTTCTGTGTTTAGTTTGTTTTATTTATTCGTTTCCTTTGTCCCCTATGCTTATCACTTTTAGCTTCGATGTTGTTCTTCGAAGTGATAAGTTTCGGACCCTACCCCTCCATTCTGTTTCACTCCCAATCTTTTCTATCTTGAATGTTAAGCACAAATTGAAACGGAATGCATATTGCTTCGAACGTCATTGAGTTCCGAATCAAATGCTTCCAACTTTATCGAAGTTTTTGCTCTAGGTCAAGACTTATTCTTCGGCCGTTGAGTCCACGTCTTGTTCGGGTCGTTGAGATTCGCTCGCGATACGCCACTTCATCTGAGCCGTTGAATCGGAAGAGTCAGTCGCTGGACACCGTTCGATCTGATCTGGTAACCGCTCCATGTCAGGCCTATTTAAGGCGTCTCCCCACCGAAACGGTTCACCCCACACTCATTCTCTCCGACTTCTCCGTCTCCCACCTCGAGCATCCGCAGAGCTCTCGTCCCCTTCGTCGCCGTCGCCGTTTCACTGCCGGAACGCCGCCGCCGTGGACACTCCTCGTCGATGCAGAGCACTTCTACGCTCCCCGTCGCCGTAGCCGCCTTGCGTCACCAAGTTAGGGTACGCACATCATCTTGGATCCAATCGTGTTCTCTGTGTTCTTCATCTAGGGTTTGGATCTAAGTTTTGTTAGGGTTTTTATTTCCTTTATAGGGATGTTTGATCCGTGCGGTTTCTTGCTCCTTGGGAAAGCTATTCTTAGAATCCAAAGTAATCCCATCTTCTCTCAGGTCAGTGCTTAAGACTCGATTTCGTCTGTGTTTTGGATTGGGTTAGGTCTTGTTCTCGAACTGGTTCTAGCCGAATTCATAATCAGAGTTGCATCCAATCTTAGATTGATCTGAGCTCCTGTCAAAATTGATTTGTTTTTTGGTCGAAACCTTTGCCTGTGCTTATTCATTCCCTCTCCCTGTTTCCCTCTTGTCTATGATTCTGTTCACAGGATGTCTGACGAAGAGGCTGCTATGGGAAATGAGTCTCCCATTGTTGATGGACTCGAGAATTACCCTGAGCCACCGAAGCAAAAGGGCAAAGGAGGCAAATCAAAGGAAGTGAATAATGCCCGAGGCATACCCGAAGCCATTCGCCTCAAGATGGGCTATGACACCCCGCCAGAAGAGACAGATCATGATAGGAAGATTCGACTGCAAAGGATTCGTCGATATTGGGCTATTCGGTGGTACAAGTTCAAAAGCGTTCCATCTTGGAAGTGGGCAATGCAATTCGCCTTCAGCCCACCTTATCGGTACACCACCGCTATGTGCGCTCAGTACACTGCAGCAAACCGGAAGAAGTACTACCCGAAGCCTCCGGCTGTCCCACACCCGAATTCACTCAAGACCCCGGATGATTATCCTGAAGAGCAAGAGAGGCTTGCTTTTCTGGCTGAGAAGAAGAGGATCCGAGACGAGAAAAAGGCAAAAGCTCTTGCTGCTGCAGGGCTTGATGAAGCCGAACCATCGAAGCCTAAGAAGAGGCGAAAGCTTCGGAAGCTGAGTGATTCACCCCCTCCTGCTTCAGAAGAGGAGGCTGAACACGAAGCAGATGACGAAGCTGAAGCAGCTGCTCCGCTTTAAGACTCGATCGATGAAGATCCTGCTGATGAAGCAGATGATGAGTCAGAGCACTCACCCATTCCCCCAAGTCCGAAGAAGAAGCTGATTCGGATGCCTCTGAAGAAGAAGGATGGAGCGAAGCCAACTGCTCCTAAAGGTGTTAAGTTTCAAGAACCATCAGAACCTCCTGCTCCCAAGAGGAACATAGATTTGACGAACTTGGTGGTCGAGCCACCCCTGTCCTCCAAGCCTCCCCGCCGTCCAGTTCCAGCCGAGCAGAGGACCAAGGAACGGCATGACCCGAAGGCAAAGCCTGTGGCTAAGCCTACTGCCGTGCCCGAAGTCAAAGCTTCTAAGCATACTAAAGCTCCGAAGCCAAAGGCAACTGTGGCTAAGCCTGGTCAGACTTATGCCCAGGTGGGCACAAAGAAGCTGTCAGAAGCTGAATTGCGGAAGAGAGACCGCATCGAAGCTGAACGTTTGCATGCCGAAGCTCAAGCCAAAGCTAAGGCTGAGAAAGAAGCCAAAGAGAAAGAGAAAGCTGATAGAGAAGCTGCTGAACTTGACAAGCAAAGGAAGGAGCTGGCCGAGGCAAACCAGCAAGCTGAAGCGAAGCGCAAGCTAGCTGAAGCTAAAGCACAAGAGGCTAAGACTGCCGCCGAAGCCAAACAGCTTAGCGAAGCTGAAGCTAAGCGTCAAGCTCAGCTTGATATTCTTCGCACAAAGAAAGCTGAGAAAGCTGCAAGGGCCGCTCAAAAGGAAGCCGCTGTGGACATGGCTCCGAAGAACCTTCCCCTGAAGCCAGTCGCAGCTCCTGTCCCCGAAGCCCATGATGAAGCTGAGCATAGTGAACACAATTTTCCAGATGCTAGAGAAGGTGAACTCTGGGACTGTTTAAGCCTGCATCAGGTATACTGTAAGCTTGCTGAAGCTGTAAATCCCCAAGCTGTGGATATTGGGAATATCTACATTTCACCAAATCTTTCAGCCATGCTCGAAACTTTGAACAATCAGCTGAGAGATTTGCATTCAAGGGACAGATTAGAAACTGCTAAGATTCTGAAGTTCAAGAAGAAAGCAGATGATGAGTCTGATGAGGATTTCAAGACCGAAGCCATAGCTGCTTCGAAGAAAATTGCTATTGTTAATGAACAAACGAAGCAAAATATTCAAGTCTTTCAAGACAAGTTAAAGTCTGCCATTGAAGAATGTTGCAAGACTCACAATGCTTCTGTCATGGCTCTTGACTCAAAGAAGCGCGAAGCCATGCTCAAGCAATTAGCTTCACCACTTCCTATATTGCAACAAAGGAAGCGGCGTCTCATTGCTGACACTGAAGAAGCTGATGAGGTGAGCTCTCATCCGGCCAAGAAGGCCCCTAGAAAGGCTTCGCCTCCTCGATGCAGAATCATCAAGCTTGGCAAACCCACATCGAAGCCATCCGCCCCCGAAGTCGTTCCACCCCGTGCTCACACTCCTCCTCCACCTCAACCTGCTCCACAACCATCCACTCAAGACAATTTTGCGCCAGAACCTTCTCCACCCCCTCAAGACATTCCTGAAAAGGATTACTCTTCAGCTCACTCTGTTGAGGAGTCTGAAGACAAACAAGGCGAAGCCCAAGATCAAGCTGCTAATGCTGAAGCCAATGCAGATGCAGAAGTCGAAGCTGAAGCCGACGCAAATGAGTTGGCCATTGTAACTCAACCGCCAAGGCGACTCACAGATGCACGAAGGCATTGCATTCCTGCTCAAGACACTCAGTTGGACTCCATCTATCCAAGAGATACTTTTCCCATATTCCTGGGAGAAGGATCTTCTTCAAGGCATGGTCCTGAATTTGACATTGAAGTTCATCGCAAGAAGCTTCGATTCTTTGGCACCAGTCCATATGATTCCCCAAGAACTGCTGATGACCTCCGATTCTGGACCGCCGAACAGCAAATCCTGTACACGAAGCTTTACTGCCAGAAAGGTGTTCTGTTCAGACACAAGTACTTGGACATGCACAGTCTTTCATCTGCAACGTGCTTCCAAAACATCATGGAAACTATCGAAGCACAGAATTTGACTGGATTATTTGCTATGGAAACTCCATTCAACTCAGAGCTAGTGAAGCAATTCTATGCCACACTATATGTCTCTGGAATCCCAGATGATACTAGCACATGGATACTTGAATGGATGATTCAAGGGAAAGTGTTCAGAATGCACTCAGATGAATTCATGGAAATTGTGAACATCCCAAGGCACACAGGAGAAATTGCAAAGGTTCACATGTTGCCGGATCCCACTGAAGCAGAATTTGCATCTCTAATGGATCCCGAAGTCACTGGAGATCACATGCCAGAAAACATTCGCCCGAAGCATCTGGTGTTCATTTCAAAGACTTGGTTCTATATCTTGTCAAACTCACTGATGCCTCTCAGTTCTGCGAATGAAGAATCAAACATTCTCTATCCTACTCGTCATGCCTTAATGAAACTCACCCATGGACATGTGTTTGACTTCGAGGATTGTTTTCTTTGATACATGGTACAAGCTGCTGAATTGGTAAATCAACTGAAGCCATATGCTCCTTGGCTGCAAGCCATTTGCAACCATGGACGCAGCGAAGATTACACTGCGAAGCATCACCCGAAGCTGTTCTGCCCTCCGGTCCGCGATACAATGAATATCTTCAGGCGGCCAAATGACCCATTTGCAACATATGTTGGAGTCAGACAGCATGTCAATGAACGCAATATGTCGAAGCGTTATCAGAAAGAAGTGTACCACTTTGAAGTTGCTATTCGAAACCAACAGCTGCTTGAAAACTTCATCGAAGGAAATCAGCGCCAGATGCAACATCTATCTGATGAGATAAACAGAGTTGGTAACATTGCCTTGAACAACAACCAATACTTGAAGGTGTTGAAGCGTCATTCTTGGAAAGGTTTACGGAAATTCAACTCCGTGAAGAAACTCGAAGCCGATCGGATTTTCAAAGAGTATCCACATCTTCAACGTTACTTCTCCAGAGATGATACGGTCGACCGCCCCAACCCCAAGATCCCTTCGCTGGACAAGATTGATGAAGTTCTATTCGTCAACCCCGCTGAACAGATTCGCCCCGATACCTTTTCGGATGAAGACTCTCACACATCGAAGCACGAAGACGATCCTCTCGACGACAGCGACCTTGAATTGCTTCAAGCGCGGATGGACTTCGACGAGGAAGAGTCACCGGCTTCGACCCAAGGCGAAACTTCTGGCGATGCTTCTTCATCAGGCGAAGACAATGTGCAGGGTCCCAGGGTTGCAGCTAACGCATAGATGCTTTTGATCTACCTATCAACCTTTTGTCCAATTTTTGACAAAAAGGGGGAGAAAGTAGCATCGAGTTTAGATTCGCTGCGGGGCTTTTTGGGTTTTGATTCGATTCGATCTTTTGCATGTTAAGTTACGACAAACATTCCATTCTTCGATTGGGTTGTAACTTAAGTATTACTTCGGCTGTGAACTGTTTTATCTTATATGTCAATAATCCCCGTGCTTGCAAGTTGCTCTTCTATGTTTTATCTTGCAGGTGGTTATTATCTTTAAGTTCACAGGTTATTGGATGATTGCATACTCTTCAAGTCATATCCTCTATATGCAATTGTTTCGCTAAGATATGTGTTAGACTTCCCATTGATGATATTCTTCAACAAGCATTTTCTTCGATTATACAAATCTTCAATGCTTGCATTCAGGGGGAGTCATAAGCTTCATATCTTAGAGTTTGCTCTCAACTCAACTTAAATTCCATATATTTTATCGATGCCTGTTTTGTCAACTATAGTCCAAAAAGGGGGAGATTGTAAGAGCAAAGTTATGCCCTCAAGAGTTTTGGATATTGTTGGTCAAAACAGTAGAGGAACTAACAAGTTTTCGAGTGTAAAACAGATGGTTAGGTTCCTGAAGTTATAGGTTGGTGATAAAGCTTCAACGAAGATTTACTCATTTATCGAAGCATATCCTCTGGAGTGAAGCTCATCACGGATGTCGACCCCTAAAAAGATAAGGAATCCTGAAGCACGTCTCATCGAAGAAGATGACCAAGATGGCGCAAGACTTAGTTGTGTTTGCGTAGTTCTTTTTCACTTCTTTGAGTCGTAGGAAAAACCGTACTATCAAGAGGGGTTTAGTAAATGTACTCCGAAGGTTTTGATGAAAAGACTCAGATCGAATCCAAATCAGGGAGAAACTAGAGTTGAAGAAATCTCATGTGCGCTAGGTAATGCTTCACCAGCGAAGACTTAGTTCTTTCGGCTCCTGAAGCAGAACCAAGTCCGTGAGTCAGCTTTACTTGGACCGCAAGTAAAGTTGCGCTTTGATTGGAAATATGACCGTTGGGAACAGGTGTCAAGCTGTCACATCGGGTCACTTCAGTCATTTCGCACCTAGGGATTGCCACCTATAAATACGCTACCCCCGCCCTCATTGGCCGGCTGCTGCTCCAAGATTAATTCCTTACAGAGGAGAGAGAGAGAGCAACCCCCACCGAAGCAAATCAAAAACCCATCCACAGAAGCAGAAGTCCTATTGATCTGAGTTGATTCATTATGACTTAGGAAGAAGTTTGCTAGCCTTTTTATCTTGGAGAACTGCAATTCTCCTAGACGGTTAGAGAGTTGTTCTTCATAGAGCGAAGAGTTATTGTCGCCTCGAAGTCCAGTTTGTCAAAGGTTTCGGTGATTTCCTCAATAATCAACCACGAGTGAAGAACTGACCAAGCTCAAGGAGATTGGTTCAGTGGAGATACGGACGGAGAGAGGTTAGCTCCTGTGTTCAATCACAAGTCCCTCCAACCAGACGTAGCACTTTGCAGAGTGTGAACTGGTCGAACAAACATCGCCGAGTCAAGAGTTCGTTTTACTTTCCGCACTTACATTCAGTTTATCAATTGCTTCAGTGATCCGCTTCGATGCAATTTATTCGATGCTTTTGATTCGCTATGTTTTTCTTCAATCATGTTCTGCTTCAATGTTTACCTTTCTGTTGAATCTCTTCGGTTGCTGAGTTATGCTTCACTTCACAGTTTTATGCAAAAATTTGAAGTGATCATTCACCCCCTCCCCCTCTGATCACATACTTGGTCTAACAAAAAGTATAGTTAAAAATATCAACATCTATGATATTTAAGAAATATAATATAAAAATACATTTCAAGATGAGTTTGATGATACCCTTTTTGTATAATTAATATAAATATATTTATCTACAAATTTGGTCAAAGTTGAATAAGTTTGACTTTTTAAAAGAAACTATACACCTTATAATTAGGAATGGAGGGAGTATCTAATTAAGGTAAAGTTTGATAGTAATAATTATGATAATAATAAAAGTATATATAATACTCTATCTATAGTTGTACACATTAATGTCTTATATATATTTATTTAAATTGCTAATAATGAAATAAGTTTGATTTAAATTCCTATAATATAAGTTCTAAACAGTATCTATTTATTATGTTTATTAGATAATTGTTATGCATTAATTAGCAAGTTATTTATATACAAATAGTGTGTAAACAGATTGATTACACTGGCCCAACCCACTGTAGCAAAATTTACACACTGAGCAAAATATTAACTTGGGCCGTGGCTGAGCAACTTGTCTTTATTAGTTTGGCACAGAACTAAAATAATATTAGAAAATGACCACACAACAGAAAAATGTGAAATAAATTTTGTTGTGATTATGTTTTATTTTTCTGCATAGGTGGAATTATTGTTTACATAAGTAAAATTAAAGGTCGCATTATTATTATTGCTAATATTTCATGTTTAGGGTAATTTTAGTTTATTCTCTGTTAACAGATTAAACATATTTAAATATTTTTATGCTTGTCTCTGGACAGTAGCTAATTATTGTATTTTTATTTAATTAAATTTATTAAATAAAAACATGACCTAAGGCAATAAAAAATAAGAATAAAAACTTTTGTAAACTCCTATGTAATGTGTTGCTTAAATGTTTGCTTAGCCCCAAACTTGTTAAACCACCATCAAAACTTCTGCCCACATGTGCTAATCTGATTACGTGTTGGTATGACTCATGTGTTGTTTTGATTGAGTGCTAAATGATTGTTTCGTTGGTTGAATGTTTGCTTTGAATGATGTGAGGGTAATTGTGTGCTATTTTTCGCAACGTGTAGACGAGACGCTTGACGTTGCACGTGAAGACTCCTTCCAAACCGAAGAAGCCGTACCATGAGACACCGTCGAGGAAGGCAAGCCATCTTCAAAAACTCAAACCCCTGTCCTACATTTTTACCTTCTTTGTACCATATTATATATCATGCTACTATTATATCATTTTGGGGATGGGATTATATTAGTTTATTAGATGAAACACCACATACCTTGTAAGCCTACCTATTTGGGAGAAATAAATTAGACACCGATGATCTTGATCCCTAGCCTTGCTTAAGAACTAATGACAACATAATAATTTGATTAATCTTGCTCCACCCTATTGAATTGGCATACCTCTGAGAAGATGTGATGGCCAAGATTTTGGTTGTTGGAAACATCGTTGGACATACTCAAAGTCTGGAGGGACTCTCTATAAGTGTCGCCGAAACCTAGTCTTACAGTACAACCACAATACTCTGGTATGGGACAGGGCTAGTTGGAAGCTTCTTTATCTTAGTACGGGGGTCTTATAACTACACATGGATGTTTGATTCCACGAATCTGATATCCCTTGAAGTCGAGTGGTGAAATTCGCTAGGCTTGGCGTCGGAGGGAACCTTGGTGCTCTTCGACTATGGTGCAGGCTTGGGTCCAAGAGGAGCATGTCTTGACACGCGGACAGTCGATGTAGTACGCAAGGGGTAGATTCACCTGTACTAGGATAGACAAGGGGAAGACTATGGTCGATTATCCGGAAACCGCATACTGACGTATGACGAACCGTGGGGACTCACGGCGGATGTATCGAATGTTGTGGGTAAAGTGTACAACCTCTGCAGAGTGAAAACTATTCGAGTAGCCGGAGTCCACGGTCATGGACAACTAGTGAGGCCACACTTTGTGGGGAATAGATGAGAAATTCTAGTACTGAGATTATGGTTCACGATGATGATGTTGGTATTATGAAAAGGGCTGGACATGATTAAATCAAATATATTTGTGGGATTAAAATTTGTCAAGATCAAAATGTTGCAAATTAATTAATAATGAGTAGTTAGGATTTCTCCATGATAAACTCCACCATATAGCCATCCCATTATTTTCTTGTACAAAATCTTGTTCATTTCTTTAGGTGGTTTGCGAGTACTTTGTATGTACTCACGGCTTTGTCCCTGGTTATTCAATCGGCCAGGCTTGGAGGAGCAGGTATTTGACGATGCCGCGACTGACGAGTACTAGGATGTTCTACGCTCTGAGCTTTGCCTGTGGATTGTGTTGCCGCTATCTATCCCGCTTTTGCTTATTCCGCTGCCATTTGAGCCCGATGAGGCCGTGTAAGACTATGTTGATGTATGACTTTGTATTCGGTATTGTATGAATTGTGAATGTGATATCCATTTTCGAGTTGTGCGTCATGCGACACTGATCATGGGAGCATGCGGTATGCACAGCTGGCCGCTTCGGACATATAGTCCGGGTGCCCATAGAACTTCTTTTGACCATTGTCTCCACAACCTTAATAAAGTTTTGTAGAGATGTGAGGAGACAAATTTGGTGCATAACTGGGAGAAGTGCCACTTTATGATCAACGAGGGAATTTTCCTTGGCCATAAGATTTCCGAGAGGGGAATTGAGGTGGACAGGGCCAAGATCGAAGCAATTGAAAGAATGCCCTATCCAAGGGACATCAAAGGTATTCGTAGTTTTCTCGGTCATGCTGGTTTCTATAGAAGATTTATTAAAGACTTTTCTAAGAATTCGAGACCCCTCACTAATCTTCTCCAGAAGGACGTTTCTTTTGTTTTTGATGAAGATTGTAAGGAAGCCTTCGAAGTTCTTAAGAAAGCTTTAATAACCGCTCATATAGTACAACCACCTGATTGGAATTTACCTTTTGAAATTATGTGTGATGCTAGTGATTTTGCTGTTGGAGCTGTATTAGGGCAAAGGGTTGATAAGAAGTTGAATGTTATATATTATGCTAGAAAAACCCTTGATAGTGCTCAAAATAATTATGCTACTACTGAGAAGGAATTCTTAGCAGTAGTGTTTGCTTGTGATAAGTTTAGGCAGTATATTGTTGATTCTAAGATTATTATTCATACTGACCATGCTGCCATTAAGTATCTTATGGGGAAGAAGGATGCCAAACCAAGGCTCATCTGATGGGTACTCCTTCTTCAAGAATTTTATTTGCAGATTGTCGATAGGAAAGGAGCAGACAATCCGGTTGTGGATAATCTTTCAAGGATGGAAGATATACCGCATGATCCCATTCCAGTCAATGACAGTTTTCGACGAACGGCTAGCTGTTGTAAAAGTACAATCTCTCTACGATCCTTGGTTTGCAGATTATGCTAACTTTATCGTTGCAAAGTTTCTGCCTCCAGGTCTAACATTTCAGCAAAGGAAGAAGTTCTTTCATGATTTGAGGCATTACTTTTGGGATGACCCACATCTTTTCAAAGAAGGTACAGATCGGATCGTGAGAAGATGCATACCGGAACACGAGCAGAAGGACATTCTCAAACAATGTCACGACAGTCCATATGGAGGACATCATGCTGGTGAGAGAACCGCACATAAGGTTCTTCAATCAGGTTTTTATTGGCCTACTCTCTTTAAGGATACTAGAAGTTGTGTTTTGTACTGTGACAAGTGTCAGAGAGTTGGTAATATCAGTAGAAGGAATGAGATGCCTATGAATTACTCTCTAGTGATTGAGCCTTTTGATTGCTGGGGTTTTGATTTTATGGGTCCTTTTCCTTCCTCGCACAAGTACACTCACATTTTAGTTGTTGTTGATTATGTAACCAAGTGGGTAGAGGCAATCGCCACTGAAAGTGCTGATCACAAGACATCTTTGAAAATGCTCAAGGATGTAATTTTTCCTAGGTTTGGAGTACCTAGGTATCTCATGACTGACGGGGGTTCGCACTTTACGCATGGAGCTTTTAGAAAAGCTTTAGCCAAGTACGATGTCAATCATAGAATGGCTTCACCGTACCACCCTCAAACTAGTGGGCAAGTTGAGCTCACCAATAGAGAGATCAAGTTGATCTTACAAAAGACAGTAAATAGAAATAGAAAAGATTGGTCGAATAAGTTAGGAGAATCTTTGTGGGCGTATAGAACTGCTTACAAAAAAACCCATGGGCATGTCTCCCTATAAAATGGTCTATGGAAAGGCTTGCCATTTGCCATTATAATTAGAGCACAAAGGTTTCTGGGCTATTAGAGAGCTTAATGCTGACCCGAAATTAGCTGGTGAAAAGCGTCTCATGAACTTGACTTCTCTAGATGAGTGGAGAAGTGAAGCTTACGAGGGCGCTAAAATGTTCAAGGAAAAGGTAAAGAAGTGGCACGATAGGAGGATTTTGAAACGTGAATTTAATATTGGTGATAAAGTTTTGTTGTTTAGATACCGTTTCATATTTTCTCCAGGTAAACTAATTTCTAGGTGGGAAGGGCCATGTCATATTGAGGAAGTCTACCGCTCGGGTGCTATCAAGATTAATAATTTCGAAGGCACAAAACCTCAAGTGGTGAATGGGAAAAGACTTAAGCATTACATAGCAGGAGACCCTATCAATGTTGATGTGGATTTGGTATACACAACAACTCATGAAGAACATGTTGCAGCCCCGTTTCAGACACCACCAGAAGAAGAATAAGGAAAGGTATGTATTACGGTAATGAAACATCGTGAAACCGCTATAAAAGTTCCAGATTACGAGTTTTTGCAAAATATGGAAAATTTGAGGCCAAAGTGGAGCCGGAGACCAGCTCCAGGGGGCCCAGGCGCCCCCTAGCGCGGCCCCACCCCTGGCCGCGCCGGGAGGCCGCCTGGGCACCCAGGAGCCCGTCTCCGATTCCACTTTGACCCGTTACCTTCCTTTCTGTGCAGAAACTTTTTCTATATATTTGCCCGGATTGTTCCGGCAACATATCTCACGATTTAGTGTGTTTTCTTTTCGATCTGTTTCTGCCAGAAAATCTTTCAGCTAGACCTAGGTGCCATGGCTTCCCCGAGTTCCCCGAAGTAAAAGTTTGTCCTCAACGTCATCAACCCTTACCTCGCTGAGGTGAAGAAGCACCGAGGAGCGGCTGAAGGAGATGGAGCATGAAGTCTTCAAGTTCAAGAAGATGGTGGAGCGTGGTGTTGAAGCTAACTTCGACATCTTGAACGAAGTAGAAGTTTCCCACAAGAAGAAGATGAAGGAGATGTGGTCAAGTTTGGCCGCGCTAGAAGAAAAAGTTTATGAACTCCAAGCACAGATCTATGATCTGCAGAACCAGAATTGTGAGTATGAAGTAAAGTTTCTGCGCATGGGTTTGGGTGCTGAGTGCAGGATCTTGGAGATGGAAATGTCCTTTGAGACTGGAGAACAGCTGCCATGGAGCGCTCCATGAGAGAGGAAGTCAAGACTATCACTGTCCAACAACAAGGAGGTCTAAGCAATCCCGTCATGGTGGGATCTGTCCAACCTCAATATGATCTCTCTCTTAACCTTTCAGGACCTTCCACTTCACCTGAAGATCAACGTACACTTTCCACCATCTCCGAGGCCTATCGCATCACCAACCAACTTTGTGAAGATTTCCGTGTACTGAAAGTGCAAGTTGAAATACTAGAAGCTAAAAACCAAACCCTTCGACGTATAATCAGAGATCTGAAGAACCAGTAGAATGAGGAGTAAATCTCCTTGGGTAATGGCATCCCCTTAGCTTGTTCCAAGCTTGGGGGAGTGCCCGGTATCTTTATCTTTATCTTTGACTTTTAGAGTCAAGTAGAGTCGTATCATGTCTAGGGAAGTTATCTTATAAAATAGGTGTTTGCTTTGAGGTCTATCACTCCTTTTTGGAGAGTTATGTATCCGTGAGTGTGGAGTCGCCTATGATGGAAAATTAATGAGAAGTCTATTGATCCCTTCGCTGCACTCGGTATTCTCTTCATGCAATCGACCTTATGATGATTCATATGGGGAGTATTGACCTTATATCAGGTATGGATTTGAAAATTTTATTTAATCTTGGCAAACATAGCTTTGGTCATAACAACAAGCATGTTTTTCTCAAAGTAGCGACATAGCCAAACCCTCTTTGTTATTATGCTTGTAGTGTTATGTTGACAAGGAAGACAACTTGATGTGGTATGCTTATTTTAATGTTTATGCTTTATATTTCTTTGCATCCAAGTCTTCATCAGTTGTCTGTTCTCTCAAAGCCTTTGCTAGCCAAACTTCTGTACTAAGTGGATTTCTGCTTGTGCATCCATACCCTGAAACCAGTATCTTCCATATGAGTCCACCATACCTTCCTATTCGTGGTATTCCACTACCACTCCTAAAATATAGAATTTTCGTGTTATCCTTAAATATTCAAAATCTTCTATTTTGTGCCTCTGTTTTAGCTCATGAGGAAGTGATAGTTAATTCATGATATTCTTAAGTTGGACAAGTTTTATCCCGGGATTGCATGTCTATCTGCAAACCCCTAATACGAGGAGGAACTGGCATGAGTGCGCCCAGCTCACAAAAGATAATACAACAAACAAACCCTCCTTCACGCTTTGTTCATGAGAAATCAGAAAAATTTGGCAGTGATAAACAAAGGAGATTGCGGGGATGTGATCGTCCCCGTGTGGGAGCCGTTCCTCGAAACTTGTCCAATCTGAGAAGTAATTGAGTTTTCTATTAGCATTCGTTGACAAATCATGCACCTCTCAAAACTTGTTTTTTATTCTGTTTGATTTAAGGATAGCACTTGAGTTTTCCCTGCTTGCCTTTAACAAGGCCTTTCCTTTACTATTATGTTGAGTCAGTTTTCCCTACTTCCTCCTTTCCCAAAGAGAACAGACACTTGATGTTGATGAGGATTCATCCATATAATGCTGCATTAAGTTTTGCCATGCCATATCATTGTTGACATTATCTGTTCATAAGTAAGTTGTTTGTAAAAGCATTTGCCAAGCAAACATCTGCCTTTGTTTTAGCATTTTCACTTCATGACTAATAGCTTGTTCTTTCAAAAGTTCTAAATTGTCTCTTCAAAATATAAAAAGAAAGAGCAAAAGTAAAAGCTATTAGTTGTTCTTGACCAAAGGACATGTTTGCCTTGATTTGATGAGTTTCCTTAGCCCTACTCTTGTTTATAATTGTTATTACTCTTTCATACGGGCTTTATGAGTTGAAGATTGCTGTTGAGCATGTTTGAGTTTGGTGAAGAAATCATGATGCTTCTTGTCCGTATTCTATTTATCGACACTTCACTCTCTAAACTTGTGGACAGGTTTACCGAGCTCAGTTTTCGCTTGGGGACAAGCGAGGTCTAAGCTTGGGGGAGTTGATACGTCCAAAATGCATCACTATTTTATATCTAATTCATCCTTATTCATTGATATATTTCATATTACGATGATGTTCTTGTGTTGTTTTGGCTTGTTTTACACAGTTTGCAACTTTCAGGTGCCGAAGCAGCAGACGCAGGATTCAGCGGTAAAAAGTGGACGCAGAGTTGTTGAAGAAGAATACCTCCAAATTACCTGAAAATCGACGGATGATATTTTCCAGAAGATTAACGAAGACACGCCGAAGAGGAGCCAGAGGGGGGACATGGGGGCCCCAGGCGGCCACCTGGCGTGGCCCCACCCCTGGCCGCGCAGGGAGGGCGCCTGGAGCCCCGGGGCCACTCCCGGCTCGCCCCTATGGCCTATATACTCCTCGTTACGCGAAAACTCTAAAAGTAGAATCTTTCACGGAGTTCCTCCGCCGCTCCGTGGCGGAAACCTACAGAGAAGAAAAGGGCTCTCCGGCGGGCAGATTCCGCCGAGGAGATCCCCTTCCGGAAGGGGAGATCATCGCCATCGTCATCACCATCGTCACGGGCATCATCGAGATCATCATCAATATCATCCCCAACATCAGCACCATCTCCACCACCATCCAATCTCACCTCACAAGTTTATCTTGTGTTGTAATCCGTACTATCTATCCTCTCTACTCTATCGGTGTTGATTAGTACTTTGTGGTGAATATTATTGAGTTTTGTTGGAGACATATCATTATGTCTAGATTGTTTATCATATATTTATCACCTCGGATCATGATCTCTTTTATGTCTTGTGAGTAGTTACTTTAGTTCTTGAGGACATGGGAGAAGTATAGTTGTTAGTAGTCATATGAGGTTGAAGTAATTTGTGTTGTTTGATATTTAAGTTGTGTTTTTATTTTCCGATTGGTGTTGTGTGAGTCGAACACTCAACACTTCGCCTTATTAAGAACCTAGGGGGCTACATTGTGTATAAAGAATGCTTATGGTGGGTTGCCGGAGTGATAGAAACCTGAACCCCAGTTTGCACACTTTTGCACAAGGGAATAATGGATCCTTGACCTTATTGCTGTGGTTAGGCTTTGCCTTAATTTCTATCTTGTATTTGCGGATGCTCGCAAGATGTTTAATCATAAGAGTGCACTTATCTTAGTCTAGAAGGTGTGCTAGCCTAGATCCACCCACTCAACACTTATCGGCACAACACTTGTTATCGATACGGAATATGGCGAAAGCACGTGACTACCTCTCCATGTGTCCTCAATAACTCTTTAGTCTATATAAGTTCAGTTGCCAGGCTTATCCTTTTCTCAAAAGGATTGGGCCACTTGCTGCTCCTCAGCGCTATTTACTTTGCTTTCTTTTATCTTATTGTCGCTTATGTCGAAAACCCCTAAAAAGTTATCTTTCAGTGCTTGCAGCTATTCCTTGTCCAAAATCACCTATCCATACCTTCCGCTCCTCGTTGGGTTCGACACTATTACTTATCGAAAACGCTGCAACAGACCCCTTTACGTTGAGGGTCATAAGATGGTGGTGGAGATGGTGCTGATGTTGGGGATGATGTTGATGATGATCTCGATGATGCCCGTGACGATGGTGATGACGATGGCGATGATCTCCCCTTCCGGGAGGTGATCTCCTCGGCGGAATCTGCCCGCCAGAGAGCCCTTTTCTTCTTTGTAGGTTTCCGCCACGGAGCGGCGGCGGAACTCCATAAAAACTTCTCTTTTTAGGGTTTTCGGGCGACGAAGAGTATATAGGCCAGAGGGGGATCCGGGGTGGTCCCAGGGCCCCAGGCGTCCTCCCGTCGCGGCCAGGGGTGGGGCCACACCAGGTGGCCGCCTGGGCACCCCGTGCCCCCCCTTTGGCCCCGCTTCGGCGTATCTTCGTTAATCTTCTGGAAAATACCCTCCGTCGATTTTCAGGTAATTTGGAGGTATTCTTCTTCAGCAACTCAACGTCCACTTTTTACCGCTGAATCCTGCGTCTGCTGCTTCGGCACCGGAAATTTGCAAACTTTGTAAAACAAGCCAAAACAACATAAGGACATCATTGTAATGTGAAATAGATCAATGAATAAGGATGAATTGCGATATAAAATAGTGATGCATTTTGGACGTATCAACTCCCCCAAGCTTAGACCTCGCTTGTCCCCAAGAGAAAACTGAGCTCGGTAAACCTATCCACAAGTTTAGAGAGTGAAGTGTCGATAAATAGAATACGGACAAGAAGCATCAGGATTTCTTCACCAATGTCAAACGTCCTCAACAGCAATCTTCTACTCATAAGGCCCTTATGAAAGAGTAATAACAATTATAATCAAAAGTAGGGCTAAGGAAACTCATCAAATCATGGCAAACATGTCCTTTGGTCAAAGAACAACTGATAGTTTTCATTTCTGCTCTTTCTAAATAAGATTAAACAAATTGAAGATTTGAAAGAACACGTTATTAGGCACGAAGTGAAAATGTTAACACAAAGGAAAATGTTTGCTTGGCAAAACCTTTCTCAAACAACTTACTTATCAAAAGATAATGTCAACAAGGATGCGGTATGACATATATTAATGACGCTTTATATGAATGAATCCTTGTCACATCAAGTGTGTGCTCTCTTTAAGAATAGAAAGAAGTAGGAAAAACTGACTCAACCTAAAACTAAAAGACAGGCCCTGCTCTAGGGAAGTAGGGAAAACTTAAGTGTTATCCTTAAATCAAACAGAGTGAAAACAAGTTTTTGAGAGGTGCATGATTTGTCAACGAATGCTAATAGATAACTCAATTTCTTCTCAGATTGGAAAAGTTTCGAGGAACGGCTCTCACACGGGGACGATCACATCCCCGCAATCTCCTTTGTTTATCACTGTCAAAGTTTTCTGATTTCTCATGAACAAAGCGTGAAGGAGGGTTTGTTTGTTGTATTATCTTGTGAGCTGGGCGCACTCATGCCAGTTCCTCCTCGTATTGGGGGTTTGCAGATAGACATGCAATCCCGAAATAAAACTTGTCCAACTTAAGAAGGTCATGAATTAACTACTACTTCCTCATGAGCTAAAACAGGGGCACAAAAAAGAAGATTTTGAACATTTAAGGATAACACAAAAATTCTATACTTTAGGAGTGGTAGTGGAATACCACGAATAGGAAGGTAAGGTGGACTCATATGGAAAATACTGGTTTCAGGGCATGGATGTACAAGGAGAATTCCGCTTAGTACAGAGGTTTGGCTAGCAAAGGCTTTGAGAGAACAGACAATTGATGATGACTTAGATGCAAGCAATATAAAGCATAAACATTAAAAATAAGCATACCACATCAAGTTGTCTTCGTTGTCAACATAACACTTCAAGCATAATAACATAAAGGGTTTGGCGATGTCGCTACTTTGAGAAAATCATGCTTGTTGTTATGACCAAAGCTATGTTTGTCGAGATTAAATAAAGTTTTCAAAGCCATACCTGATATAAGGTCAATACTCCCCATAAGAGTCATCATAAGGTCGATTGTGTGAAGAGAATACCGAGTGCAGCGAAGAGATCAATAGATTTCTTATTAATATTCCATCATAGACGACTCCACACTCACGGATACATAACTCTCGAAAAAGGAGTGATACACCTCAATGCAAACACCTATTTTATAAGATAAATTCCCTAGACATGATACGACTCTACTTGTCTCTAAAGACAAAGATAAACATAAAGATACCGGGCACTCGCCCAAGCTTGGGACAAGCTAAGGGGATGCCATTACCCAAGGAGATTTACTCCTCATTTTTGTTCTTGTTGATGACGTACTCCTTGGCGAAGCGCTTCCATGGCAGCTGCTCTCCAGTCTCAAAGGACATTCCCATCTCCAGGATCCTGCACTCAGCACCCAAACCCGTGCGCAGAAACTTAGTTCATACTCACAGTTCAGGTTCTGCAGATCATAGATCGGTGCTTGAACCTCATAAATTTTTTATTCTAGTGCGGCCAAACTTTACCACATCTCCTTCATCTCCTTCTTATGGGAAGCCTCTATTTCGTTCATGATGTCGAAGTTAGCTTCAACACCGCACTCCACTATCTTCTTAAACTTGAAGACCTCATGTTCCATCTCCTTCAGCCGCTCCTCGGTGCTCCCTTCCTTGACTGGTCCCTTCAGATCCTCCTTGTGGAGGTCACCATCCTCCACACTAAGGATCTGGGGGGCTTCTTCACCTCTGCGAGGTAAGGGTTGATGACGTTGACGGCGAACTTGTCCTTGGGGAAACTTGGGGAATCCATGGCACCTAGTTCTAGCTGAAAGATTTTCTGGCAGAAACAGATCGAAAAGAAAACACACGAAATCGCGAGATACGTTGCCGGAACAATCCGGGCAAATATATAGCAAAAATTTATGCACAGAAAGGAAGGTAACGAGCCAAAGTGGGGTCGGAGACAGACTCCTGGGTGCCCAGGCGTCCTCCCGGCGCGACCAGCGGGTAGGCCGCGCCAGGGGGGCGCCTGGGCCCCCTGGAGCTTGTCTCCGGCTCCACTTAGGCCTCAAATTTTCCTAATTTTACAAAAACTCATAATACGGGATTTTTATGGCGGTTCGCGATGTTTCCTTATCGTAATACATACCTTTCCTTATTCTGCTTCTGCTGGTGTCTGAAACATGGCTGCAACATGTTCTTCATGATTTGTTGTGTATACCAAATCCACATCAACATTGACAGGGTCTCCTGCTATGTAATGCTTAAGTTTTTGCCCATTCACTACTTGAGGTTTGGTGCCTTCAAAATTGTTAATCTTGATTGCACCCGAGCGGTAGACTTCTTCAATATGAAATGGTCCTTCCCACCTGGAAAGTAGTTTACCTGGAGAAAACCTGAAACGGGATCTAAACAATAAAACTTTATCACCAACATTAAATTCACGTTTCAGAATCCTCCTATCATGCCACTTCTTTACCTTTTCCTTGAAAATTTTAGCACTCTCGTAAGCTTCACTTCTCCACTCATCTAGAGAAGTCAAGTTCATGAGATGCTTTTCACCAGTTAATTTCGGGTCAGCATTAAGCTCTCTAATGACCCAGAAAGCTTTATGTTCTAATTCTAATGGTAGATGGCAAGCCTTACCATAGACCATCTTATAGGGAGACATGCCCATGGGGTTTTTGTAAGCGATTCTATACGCCCACAAAGCGTCTCCTAACTTATTTGACCAATCCTTTCTATTTCTACTAACTGACTTCTGTAAGATCAACTTGATCTCTCTATTGGTGAGCTCAACTTGCCCACTAGTTTGAGGGTGGTACGGTGAAGCAATTGTATGATTGACATCGTACTTGGCTAAAGCTTTTCTAAAAGCTCCATGCGTAAAGTGTGAACCCCCATCAGTCATGAGGTACCTGGGTACTGCAAACGTAGGAAAAATTACATCCTTGAGCATTTTCGAAGATGTCTTGTGATCAGCACTATCATTAGGGATTTCTTCTACCCACTTGGTTACATAATCCATAGCAACTAAAATCAAAACCCCAGCAATCAAAAGGCTCAATCACTAGAGAGTAATTCATAGGCATCTCATTCCTTCTAATAATATTACCAACTCTCTGACACTTATCACAGGATAAGACATAAGTTCTAGCATCCTTAAAGAGAGTAAGCCAATAAAAACCTGATTGAAGAACCTTATGTGCGGTCCTCTCACCGGCATGATATCCTCCATATGGACTATCGTGACATTGTCTGAGAATGTCCTTCTTCTCGTGCTCCGTTATGCATCTCCTCACAATCCCATATGGACCTTCTTTGAAAAGATGTGGGTCATCCCAAAAGTAATGCCTCAAATCGTGGAAGAACTTCTTCGTTTGCTGAAATGTTAAACCTGGAAGCAAAAACTTTGCAACGATAAAGTTAGCATAATCTGAAAACCAAGGGATTGTACTTTTAAAACAGAGATTGTTTACGATAGAGGTTGTACTTTTACAACAGCTAGATGTTCGTCTGGAAAACTGTCATTGGCTGGAATGGGATCATGCGGTATATCTTCCATCCTTGAAAGATTATCCGCCACCGGATTATCTTCTCCTTTCTTATCGACAATCTGCAAATCAAATTCTTGAAGAAGTAGTACTCATCGGATGAGTCTTGGTTTGGCATCCTTCTTCTCCATAAGATACTTAATGGCAGCATGGTCAGTATGAATACTAATCTTAGACTCAACAATATACTGCCTAAACTTATCACAAGCAAACACTACTGCTAAGAACTCCTTCTCAGTAGTAGCATAATTCTTTTGAGCACTATCAAGAATTTTGCTAGCATAATATATAACATTCAACTTCTTATCAACCCTTTGCCCTAATACAGCTCCAACAGCAAAATCACTAGCATCGCACATAATTTCAAAAGGTAAATTCCAGACAGGTGGTTGTACTATAGGAGCGGTTATTAAATCTTTCTTAAGAACTTCGAAGGCTTCCTTACAATCTTCATCAAAAACAAAAGGAACATCCTTCTGGAGAAGATTAGTGAGGGGTCCTGAAGTCTTAGAAAAGTCTTTAATAAATCTTCTATAGAAACCAGCATGACCGAGAAGACTACGAATACCTTTGATGTCCCTTGGATAGGGCATCCTTTCAATTGCTTCGATCTTGGCCCTGTCCATCTCGTTTCCCCTCTCGGAAATCTTGTGGCCAAGAAAAATTCCCTCGTTGACCATAAAGTGCCACTTCTCCCAGTTAAGCACCAAATTTGTCTCCTCACATCTCTCCAAAACTTTATTAAGGTTGTGGAGACAATGGTCGAAAGAGGTTCCATAGACGGAGAAATCGTCCATGAATACCTCCACAATTTCTTCACAAAAACCATGAAAGATAGCAGACATACACCTTTGAAAAGTAGCAGGGGCATTACATAAACCAAAAGGCATATGCATGTAAGCATAAGTACCATAGGGATAAGTAAAAGTGGTCTTCTCTTGATCAGCAGTGTTAACATGAATTTGAGAGAAGACAGAATAACCATCAAGATAACAAAAGTGAGTAATTTTGGATAACCTTTCAAGCATTTGGTCGATGAACGGCAACGGGTAGTGGTCCTTCCTGATTGCCTTGTTCAGCTTCCTGTAATCAATACACATTCTATATCCAATAATAATTCTCTGAGGTATTAGTTCATTCTTATCATTAGGAACCATAGTTGTCCCTCCTTTCTTTGGAACACAATGGACCGGGCTTACCCATTTACTATCAGCTATAGGGTAGATAATACATGCGGCTAGGAGCTTAAGAATCTCTGTAAGGCCCGATATGCGGTACTGTTCCAGATCTAGTTGTTTCCATCCAGATCCGGGGACGAAGCACATATCGGTCCCACCGCGACATATGACAATGTCATATGCCCCGGATTTCCAACATGATATCACAAGATTACAGATACAAGGATACAACATCTCATACAATCGGCATACAACTGCCTTAATACAATACAATAGCGAAAGATACATGTCTTAGTACAAACTACAATCAAATGCCTAGTGGCAAAGAGAAAATCATCGATCCCCATGACCACACGGGTCCAGACCCTCCGCCGGGATCCGCCTAACTAGTCGTCGTCGAGTCTCCACGTGAAACGTCGATCACCATACCTGTTGTCGATCAAGAACCCTAAAAAGAGTTTGGGGGTAGTATCATGAGTACAGAAGTACTCAACATCCAACTATAGTGGTCATCTAACCCAGCAAGGACTTCATCACTCATCATTCTAGGACAACTAGTAGTTTATGGTAAGGATGGGGTAAGTGGTGAGGTTGCTGCCGGACTAGCATTTATGAAGTGGCTAACGATCTAGAGAGTAAGATAAGAAGCCAAGCATTCGATGAGGAATCGCCTCCAACAAGTCTGCTATGAACCTACATACGCAAGCATAACACCTATCCTATCCTTGTCCTCCTCTTCGCATCCCGACGAAGAAGAAGAAATCAAGGCACACACACACGTTGATCAAGTAATATTAAGATTATCTGAGTTGTTGTTGTCTATGAACAAGGAGTAGGTCTCAAGTCGTCCATAACCGTGGACACGGCTTCTCGAAAAGATTTAACCCTGCAGGGGTGTACCAACTGCCCATTACAAGGCTCCGCATGCACGCCCATCTCTCTTAGTTGCTACCCATCATAGGCAACCATTTTATGATTTAGTTCAGAGAGATCCGAAACGAAAGGTCCCTCTAGCTAACAACGAACAAATCCGGATGGCCCCAGGTGAGTCGACATCCAACTCAAAAGCCGACCGCGCTCTCGAATCGGCCTCTACCGTCTGGACGAGGTCGGGTTAGCTACCCAAACTATGTGGGCAGCCCCCTAGCTTCCAGGTGTGGACCAACGAAGGAACTCTGTCTCCGCTGGCCCGAGTTATTTTAAAGGATATCTGCTAGGAGCGACCCGACAAACATATATGCATGTTTTCAAATGGTAAATCAGCTTGGGCCACCACTAGAAATGTTTGAAGCTAGGTAGGTAAGAAAAGGGGACCCCATAAAATCCCACACGCGGTTAGGCACGCTTAGTCTTAAAACCAATACCCGGAACTCGGATCCTAGGTGACTCGAATGGAATAAAGCGTCGGGGCGGGATATTCTAGACCTTCCATCCTTTGTCGAATATGGTCAACATTTATAATAATCATACCATCAACAAAAATAGAATAATGTGATATCCCAAACCAAGGAGTAATAGGGTAACATCGTAGCATCCTAAGCATGCATACTAAGCAGGGTTTGAGCAACGAGAAATAGTAACATAGCAGTACAAGGTTTGCTGGGAGGGGACATGGCTGTATCGGTTTAAAAGAGGCTGTAAACATGTGGTAGGATCAAACATCGAACCTATCCTAGACTAGCATGCAAACCTCTGGTTGAAATATAATGGATCATAAGTAATGTATAGTCCTTGCCTGTTGATAAGTCAGGTTCCGAAGGTGTATTTGATCGCAAGCTCGCATCGTCTCCGAAGGTACCCGCGGGAGCACAAAAGACGGAAAACACTGGAAAGCAATCAACGAGCAAGCATCTATTACTACGAAGCAAACACGAGCAAGCATCAACAAGAAGGCAACATGAGACATCGCACCTACCGTCGAGAGCGGTTACTAACAGGTTAAGTGGAGTACTCGTCACACACGACGATACCGCACATTTACAAGGGTTCAAGTTGTTTAGCAACACAAGATGAGAAAGGTTGTTAACATGGCGTATCACTCAAGCATGGCATAGAACACAAACATTTCAAGAGGTGAAGCATAAAGGAAACTATTTATGCTAGTCAATTTAAGTGAGGCACAACCTAAACATGGCATTCCACTAAGTGCTCCACGACAATTAAAAGATTTGGTACTGTTCTGCCGTAAGCCATATTTTAGGTTGGTTAACAGCAGAAAACAATAGCACAAACACAAAGTACACGAAAAACTAATCAAGTTACATATAAAGAACACTCCAAACGGAGTTACGGTTAAAAAGATACAAGCAATACAAGTTACGGGCACAATCTGCCAACATCAAGAAGCACACTTTAGAGCAATGCATAAATAGGATAATGAATGCAAACATGCTCACAAATGATATGCAACTAAATTAGACATGGCAGGGAAGGCATGGCAAAAGGAATCATGCAAATAGGTATCATGGTTCACTAGTTATAAGCAACACAAAAAGCTATAAAACATTACTGGTCAAGGACTTAGTGAAAATCAGGAAAACATAGCAGAAACTGTTATTTTCATGCTATATAAACAGGGGTAAATCTATATGCAAAAGTGCAGCAACATGACATAGCAATACAATAGAATGGAGTAGGCATGATGATGATCTGGTACAACAAGAATCAAGGTCATAGGCATCATAGATCAAAAGATATTAAGCAATCAACATGACATCGGAAAGTTACAAACTTAGACAAAAACAGAGGTGGCTGTCAACAACAGCAGGATAGCAACTTTGGAGCTAAACATATCTATGACCATAAATGTAAACATGACAATGCAATACATATAATGAAAGTAGACATGAGGCTTAACAGTATGCAACAATAATCAATGCAATAGGCCTCATGGATGTGTCACAATCATCATTCAAACTTGCAATAAAATAACAACTGCAACACTTAATAGAAATTAGCAGCAATTAACAGTCGGATGCCCACTTCAACAGTGATTAACAACATCAAGATGGCATCAATTCAAAATGCTCACAAAATATGGATTGAAGTACACACAAAACTAAACAATTTTCCTTTTGGGCGCAACGCGATCCGGGCTACGGTTTACTCGCAAATTACAACGCAAAACTGAATCAACAACAATAATTTACAGACTTAGAAAAAATCGCAGGTTTTTAACAGAAGAGAGAGAAAAAAAGGATGAAAGGCCTCACCCATGGGCCTGGCCCATCAGGAAGCCTGGGAGGCCGGCTCGGTTTGGGCTCGAGGCCGGCTGGGCCAAAATTGGGCACGCCGGCCCACGTCGGCTGGAGGCTGCCTGGCTCGCCCGATCCCATCTGGATCGAGGCGGAGCCCGACGGTGGAGGTGCTCCGGCCACCGGAGCACGGCGAAGGCGGGAGGTGCGGCGTGCTGTGCGCGGGGATGGCGGGGCGCGGTCCAGGCCGGGACGGGCGGCGGTGCCGGGGTGCAGGGGCGGCGAGCTCCTCGAGCGGGGTGACGGACGACGGCGAGGCCGTGACGGCTCCGGCCCGAGCCATGGCGGGGGCGGAGAATCTTCATGGCGCGGCGGAACCCCTGCGCAGAGGAGGACGAGGCGGTGAGGACGAGAGGGAAGGGGAGGAGGAGAGGTACACGGGGAGAGGGGGGTGCGGCTGCCGCGCGGCTCACCGGCGGCGACCCGAGCACGCAGCGGCGGCGTACTCCACGGGCGGCGGCCTGGATGGAGATGGGAGGAGAGAGGAGGTGGAGGGGTTGGCCCGATCTGGGCCTTTGGATCGCCCGATCCGACGGTCTTGATCGCAGGAAATTAGGTTTTGGGCAAAATGGGGATAAAACTGCGAAAATTGGGGTAGTTTTGAGGCAAAGTGGAGGGGGTGGCTGAAATTTTGGCTTAGGGAAACCCTAGAAAGGGGTGGGAGAGTGGTGGTCTTTATATAGCCCAGGTGGCTGGCAATTTGCGAAAACATCCCCGGTTTTTCTCTCGCGCGCGCGGTGTTTACGTTTCTGACCGCCGGGTGTCCGCAGGACCTCCGATTCGGATAAAACTTTGAACTGCGCGATCAGCGCGTCGAGCCGGAGGCGTTCACCTCGCGCTGGAACCGTTTCCAGAACAATTTCCGGCGCGCTATAAAAATATCATGTTTACTTATTAAACGGGGATTTTCGTTCCGTTGGCTGTGGCTGGTCTCGTGCGGTTTTCACGACAATGATCGGGTGAAACCCGGTGTCGCAAAGGTCAAGTGTCAGGGTGGCAAGGGTCTGTCTCCCTACGGTATGAGATATAAGAGGGGGGAAATAATCTCCAATCGATAAATCGGGGATGCAAACACCGCAAACAAATCAGACAATCAACCAATTCACGCAGAAAACAAAATTTTTAATTTTTGTGAAAATCTGGGCTGTTACAATCTCAGTCCTTACAACATCCATCATCTTCGGATTCAACCATCGTTGATGATCAACAACTGGTTTAGCATCAGGCTCAAGGTTGATGGCATGTTGACAAATAGATGGACTAATCCCCTTAAGGTCATCAAGGGTGTAGCCAATTGCACCTCGATGTTTGCGGAGTACTTCTAATAGCCGTTCTTCTTCATACCCTGGAAGGTTAGAATTGATAATAACAGGATATACTTTCTTTTCATCTAAATAAGCATATTTGAGCGTATCAGGAAGAGGTTTAAGATCAAACACTGGATCTTCTTTCGGTTTCGATAAAATTCCCAAAGGCTCAAATGGAATGTTGTGCTTTAGGATAGCGGGTTGTCTTAAGAATATTTCGTCCAGCTCATTTCTCTCCTGCATATTCAAATCATTCTCGTGGTCCTCCATATATTTCTGCAAAGGATCATTAGGAGGGATAGCAATAGGAGCAATATCTTCAATAATCTTATCGTTATTAGGAAAATCAGTACCACGAGGCTGCTTAGAGAACTTAGAAAAGTTAAATTCATATGGCTCACCATCGAATTCAACAGAAACTTTACCGTTCTTGCAATCTATTATAGCTCCACAAGTTCTGAGAAAAGGTCTACCGAAAATAATGGGACAAAAATTATCCTTTACTGAACCAAGTACTAGAAAGTCGGTAGGATACTTTACCTTTCCTCATAAGACTTCAACGTCTCTCACAATTCCGATAGGAGAGATAGTTGCTCTGTTTGCAAGATGAATTGTAACATCAACTTCTTCAAGTTCACAGAAATTTCACCTATGATCTCTTGATAAAGTGAATACGGGTTAGCACTAGCACTCGATCCCAAATCTCATAGCCCATAATAATCGTGATCTCCTATTTTAACAGATACTACTGGAGTACCTAAAATTGGGTCTTTATTCTTGGTTGTGACAAGGTTAGTGGAAATAGCACAAAATTTATTTTGGAATCTAAATTATTTTCATTAACAAGATCCTTAACCAATGCAACTTGAGGGTCGACCTTGATCTGGTCCTCAGACTCATCAATTCTTCTCTCACTTTTATTTATTATGCCTGTCACAAAAGAGTGCTCCCTTATCCTTGCGGGAAAAGGGGACTTTTCATATATAACTGCAGGCAAAATAGGGTCAGCAACATGAATATCAATAGGTAATTCTTTGAAGGGTTTATGATGTTGATACTTCTCCTCCTTAGAAGAGTCAATATGAGAGACAAAGTCCTTACAAAATCAATCACCAGATGGGAATCAAGACCAATCTTAGAGAAAAAGGTATTAAAGTAATCAGTTTTCACATAGCTCTCTATATAATCATGCTCATAATTAATAGTGGGTTCAATACCTTTATCTATTTCCCAATCTTCAGTATTCTTCTGGATCCTTTCAAGAAGGTTCCATCTTTCTTCAACACTTTTCGTCTGAAATACCCCACTAGAGGAGGCATCCAACATCTCTTTATCCTGACGAGAAAGTCTAGCATAAAAATTTGTAAGTATAGTTTTCTTGAGGAGCTCATGAATAGGACATTTGAGCATTATGGATTTCAATCTCCCCCAAGCTTGAGCGATGCTTTCTCCGTCACGAGACCTAAAGTTATAGATATAATTTATGTCTCGATGAATTTCATGAAGAGGATAAAACTTGGTATAAAAGAGAGACATAAGCTCTTGCCAATCAAGCAAATGTGAGTTATCGAGAAGCTTATACCAATCTGAAGCTTTATCTATAAGTGATACGGAGAACAATTTCCTCATGACAAACTCCATTGATACACCTTCAAGCTTAAATAGTGAACATAGTTGTGACAAATATATCAAGTGTTCACTGGGATGTTTGTCTCATGTATAACGATTAGCCAAAACACAATCGATAATACCAGCTGGTATTTTATAAGGAACAATTTCAGTAGGGGGAGGAACGACCACCACAGATGTGGGGCGTTTCCCTGCAAGCAACGATCCAATAGCTAGGTTGTCCATATGGACAAAGAGCAGCAACAGCAAAAATAAAAACAACAATATAAAAATTTCCTTACCAGTTCACTTACCAATAGCGCTATGCTCCCCGGCAACGGCGCTAGAAAACGGTACTTGATGACCCACAACCGTAAGGGATCTATTGCAGCGTTTTCTATAAGAAAGAGTTTCGAACCCAACGAGGAGCGAAAGGTATTGATAAGTGATTTTGGACAAGGGATAACCGCAAGCACTGAAAGATAACTTTTTAGGGGTTTTCGGTATAAGCAACAATAAGACAAAAGCAACCAAAGTAAATAGTGCTGAGGAGCAGCGAGTGGCCCAATCCTTTTCAGTAAAGGATAAGCTTGGCAACTGAACTTATAAAGACTAAAGCGTTCTTGAGGACACATGGAGAGGTAGTCACGTACTTTCACCATACTCTGTATCGGTACTGTGTGTAGTGTTGATAAGTGTTGAGTGGGTGGATCTATGCTAGCACACCTTCTAGACTAAGATAAGTGTACTCTTATGATTACACATCTTGCAAGCATCCGCAAATACAAGATAGAAATTAAGGCAAAGCCTAACCACAACAATAAGATCAAGGATCCATTGTTCCCTTGTGCAAAAGTGTGCAAACTAGGGTTCAGGTTTCTGTCACTCCGGCAACCCACCGTAAGCATCCTTTGTACACAATGTATTCCCCTAGGTCCTTAATAAGGCGAAGTGTTGAGTTTTCGACTCACACAAAACTACTAGGAAAATAACAACGCAACTGAAATATCAAACAACACATAATACTTCAACATCATATGACTACTAACAACAAGACTTCCCCCATGTCCTCCAGAACTAAAGTAACTACTCACAAGACATAAAAGAGATCATGATCAGAGGAGATAAATAAGTGGTAAACAATCTGGACATAATGATATTTCTCCAAAAAAACTCAATAGCATTCACCACAAAGTAGTAATCAACACCGGTAGAGTAGAGATGATAGATAGTACCGATTACAACACAAGATAAACTTGTGAGGTGAGATTGGATGGTGATGGAGATGGTGCTGATGCTGGGGATGATGTTGATGATGATCTCGATGATGCCCGTGACGATGGTGATGACGATGGCGATGATCTCCCCTTTCGGGAGGTGATCTCCTCGGCGGAATCTGCCCGCCGGAGAGCCCTTTTCTTCTCTCTAGGTTTCTGCCACGGAGCGGCGGTGGAACTCCGTAAAAACTTCTCTTTTTAGGGTTTTTGGGCGACGAAGATTATATAGGCCAGAGGGGGGAGCCAGGGGTGGTCCCAGGGCCCCATGCGCCCTCCCGGCGCGGCCAGGGGTGGGGCCGCGCCAGGTGGCCGCATGGGCACCCTGTGGCCCCCTCTGGCCCCTCTTCGGCGTATCTTCGTTAATCTTCTAGAAAATACCCTTCGTCGATTTTCAGGTAATTTGGAGGTATTCTTCTTCAGCAACTCAGTGTCCACTTTTTACCGCTGAATCCTGCGTCTACTACTTTCGCACCGGAAAGTTTCAAACTGTGTAAAACAAGCCAAAACAACATAAGGACACCATCGTAATGTGAAATATATCAATGAATAAGGATGAATTACAATATAAAATAGTGATGCATTTTGGACGTATCAATAACGTGCGTAAAAGATAAAAGAAGAGGTGAGCTATATCAAAGTCTTGTAACTAACTTCTCACGGGTAAGATGGGGGTAGTGGTGAGGTTGCAGACAGACTAGCAATATATGAGTGGCTAACGGTCTATTTTAGAGTAAGATGAGAACCAAGAATTCGATGAGGAATCGCCTCCAACAAGTCTTTCTATCAACTACTTACGCAAGCATAACACCTATCCTATCCTTGTCCTCCTCTTTGCATCCCGACGAAGAAGAAGCAGTCAAGGCACACACACGTTGATCAAGTTATTAAGATTATCTCAGTTGTTGTTGTCTATGAAAAAGGAGTAGGTCTCAAGTCGTCCATAATCGTCGACCCGACTTCTCGAAAAGATTTAACCCTGCAGGGGTGTACCAACTGCTCATTACAAGGCGCCGCGCGCACGCCCATCTCTCTCAGTTTCTACCCATCACAGGCAGCCATTTTATGATTTAGTCCCAAGAGATCCGAAACGACAGGTCCCTCTAGCTAACAACGAACAAATCCGGGTGGACCCCGGGGAGTCGATACCAGATCCAAAAGCCGGCCACGCTCTCGGATCGGACTCTTCCGTATGACGCAGGTCGGATTGCCGGTAATTCTCACATGAGGTCGGGTCCTAGCTGATCAGGTGGACCAATAGGAAAACCATGTTCCCACTGGCCCGGTTTCTTTTAAAGAACATCTGCTAGGAGCAACCCGACAGATACACACACGGTTTTCAAATGGTAAATCAGCTTGGGCCACCACTAGAAATGTTTGAAGCTAGGTAGGTAAGAAGAGGGGACCCCAAAGTATCCCACACGCGGTTAGGCACGCTCGTCAAGAGACACAATACCCGGAACTCGGTTCCTAGGTGACTTAAATGGAACAAAGCGTCGGGGTGGGATAGCCTAGACCTTCCATCCTTCGTCGAATATAGTCAACATAATAATAATCATATCATCAACAACATTATAATAATGTGATATCCCAAACCAAGCAGTAACAGGAGGTAACAGTTGATAACATCCTAGCATGCATACTAAGCAGTGGTTGAGCAGCGAGCAATAGTAACATAGCCGAACAAGATTTGCTGGGATGTGGAGGACATGGCTGTTTGGGTTTATTTGAGAGGCGTGAATATGAAGTGGTAGGATCAAGCAACCATTCTATCCTACACCTAGGCGCGAGTGAGCGGAAAGTTATAAGCATGATATATTCTCCCCCTTACCTGATGAGAAGACGAAACCTAAGGTTTAGTCGATCACAAGCTCGCAACGTCTCCGAGAGGTACCCGCGGAAGCACACAAGAAGGAAACACTGGAAAAGACAATCGACGAGCAAGCAACTATTTCTACGAAGCAATCACGAGCAAGGATCAACAAGAAGGCAACACGAGACAACCTACTATGATATCGCATCTATCGTCTAGAGCGGTTACTAGAAGGTTAAGTGGAGTACTCGTCACACACACCGATACCGCACATTTAGAAGGGTTCAAGTTGTTTAGCTACACAAGGTGAGCAAAGGTTATTAACATAGCATCTCACTCAAGCATGGCATAGCACACAAACATTTCAAGAGGTGAAGCATAAAGGAAACTATCTATGCTAGTCAATTTAAGTGAGGCACAACCTATACATGGCATTCCACTAAGTACCCCACGACAATTTAAGCATTTGGTACTGTTCTGCCATAAACCATATTTTAGGTTGGTTAACAACAGTAAACAATAGCATAAACACAAAGTACACAAAAAACTAATCAAGTTACATATAAAGAACACTACAAACGGAGTTACGGTTAAAAAGATACAAGCAAAACAAGTTATGCACACATGCTGATAACATCAGGAAGCACACTTTAGAGCAATGCATAAACAGGATAAAGAATGCAAACATGCTGACTAATTATACGCAACTAAAGTATACATGGCAGGGAAGGCATGGCAAAAGGAATCATGCAAAAGGCATCACGGTTCACTAGTTATAAGCAACACAAAAAGCTATAAAACATTACTGGTCAAGGACTTAGTGAAAATCAGGAAAACATGGCAGAAACTGTTTTTATGCTGTATAAACAGGAGAAAAACTATATGCAAAAGTGCAGCAACAAGACATAGCAATATATTAGCATGGAGTAGGCATGATGGTGACCAGGTACAAACAAGAATCAAGGTCATAGGCATCACAGATCAAAAGATATTAAGCGTGCAACATGGCATCGGAAAGTTACAAACTTAGTGAAAACAGAGGTGGCAGTCAACAACAGCAGGATAGCAACTTTGGAGCGAAACATATCTATGACCAGGAATGTAAACTTGACAATGCAATACATATAATGGAAGTAGACATGGCATAGATCAAAATGACATATTGCAATGCTCAATATGATGCACGGTTAAAAAGCTATAGGGCAGCAAAGTAGCGACTTTATATAAACAACAACACATGTCATCAGGGTCACCACTTTGGAGCAAGAATTAATATAGCTACAGTAGTCAAACATGGCAAGGTAATGCATCTAATTGTAGTGCACATGATGCTTAAAATATACAAGAAAGAATCAATAGCATAGGCCTCATGGATGTGACACAATCTTCAACCAAAGTTGCAATAAAATAACATCAGCATCAATTTCCAAAAATTAGCAGCAGTAAACATTCTGGTGCCCACTTCAACAGAAGATTTATATTACCATTTAGAGCACAGAGAGCACAATAATCCAAAAAAAGAATCATGTCAAACCGATTTACGAGCTAACGGGAAATCGCTTTGCAAAAGAGACACTTGGAACAAAACAACTGGGACTTAGAAATTACAGAGAGGGTCGAGCTCGGGTCATGGCGGGCTGGAAGGTGGCCATGGCGGCTCCAGCGAGCAGCAAGGCGGCTGGAGAGGCTTTGGGGAGGCTGGGACCACGTGGATCCGGCGGATCCATGCCGGATCTGGCCGGGAGAGGACCCATGGCGGCTGGAGGTGGCGGCCGAGCTCTGGCTGAGCTCGAGCTCGCCATGGCCATTAATAGCGGCCGGAGCTTCCTGCGAAAGATAGAGGCTTGAGGAGGAGGAGAGGAAAAAGAAGGGAGAGGAGAACAAGTGGAGGAAGGGGGCGGCCAGGGTGCGCGGCGGCGGGCGGCGGAGCTCGCCGGAGGAGCTTGGGCGGCCGGAATGCGCGGTGCAGAGGTAACCACGGCCCGGAACGGGCCCGAACGGCGGCGGGGTGGGCCAGCGAGGCCCGGGCGTGGCCCGGCGGCGGCTAGAGGTGGGAGGACCCTTCGGGGCCGACGTGGTGCTATCTGGTGCGCCCGTTTTCAGATCTGACGGCTGCAACGCGTCCAGATCTAGGGTTTCGGGATTTGGGGCAAATTTGGGGCAGATCTGGACATTGTGAGGGGGGTGGCTGCAACATTTGTGATAGGGAAACCCTAGAAGGGCTAGGGAGAGGGGTGGTCTTTATATAGGCTGGCCTGGATGGCGGGTTTACGCAAACATCCTCAAGTTTTCTCTCTCGCTCGTCCAGCGATCACGTTTCTGACCGCCGGGGGTCCGCAAGACCTCCGATTCGGGGAAAGGTTCGAACTACACGATCAGCGCGTCGATACGATGGCATTCACCTCACTCTGGAACCGTTCCGAGAGCACTTTCCGGCGCGCTATAAAAATAACCCATTTAATTATTAAACGAGGTTTTTCGTTCCATTGGCTTCGGCTGGTCTTGTACCGGTTTCCGCGACGGTGATCGGGTGAAACCCGGTGTCGCAAAGGTCGAGTGTCAGGGTGGCAAGGGTGAGTCTCCGTCCGGTACGAGATAAGAGGGGGGAAATAATCGCCGATCGATAAATCGGGGATGCAAACACCGCAAACAAATCATACAATCAAACAATTCGCACTGAAAACAAATTTTTTAATTTTTGTGAAATCTAGGCTATTACAATATACCTCACGGCAGTTGAAGACGAGTGAGAGGAACTACCCCACGCATAACTTGGAGCTTGCAGCAGTTGTGCACGCCGTGATCACTTGGAGACACCTCCTCTTAGGGAGGAAGGTGGATGTGTTCATTGACTACAAGAGTCTGAAATACTTGTTCACTCAGCCAAATCTGAACTTGAGGCAAGGATGATGATTTGAAACCATTACTGATTACACAGTTCATATTCAGTACACGCCTGGGAAGGCGAATGTCATAGCTGATGCGCTGAGCCGCAAGGGGGATTGCAATAATATGCAAGTGCAGAAGATCCACCCTGATTTGTGTGAGTCCTTTCGCAGGCTTCTCGAGTTAGTTCCAGCAGGCTACCTTGCCAACCTTGTTGTAGAGCCCACTATCCATGAGAATATCCATGACGCTCAGTCTGGCAGCTCAATGATTCAAAAGATCAAACAGGGTATTGTGGCCTCAGTTCCCAAGTACGGTTGCTTTTCAGTGCATAATGAAGGCACCTTGTTCTTCAGGAGAGAGTTGTTGTTCCCAAGGAGGGAGATCTCAGAGAGGCCATCATGAAGGAGGCCCATGATTCCAAGCTATCGATTCACCCCGGCAGTACTAAGATGTATCAAGATCTCAAGCAAAGCTTTTGGTGGACTCGTATGAAGCGGGATGTTGCCCGTTTCGTGTCTCAGTGTGATGTGTGCAGGACAGTGAAGGCACAACACCAGAAGCCTGCAAGGCTACTCCAGCCACTTGAGATTCCGGATTGGAAATGGGATCACATAGAGATGGATTTCATCACAGGCTTCCCTTTGTCGCGGAAAAAGAACAATGCCATCTTTGTCGTCATTGACAATCTTTCCAAAGTTTCCCACTTCTTTCCAGTGAAGGACTCCATTTCAGCAGCTCAGTTGGAGGATTTGTATACCGCAAGAGTTGTATCTTTGCATGGAATTCCAAAGAAGATCAGCTTTGATAGAGGCAGCCTTTTCACGTCCAAGTTCTGGCAGGCCTTCCAAAAGGCAATTGGTACAACAGTGTTGTTCAGTACCGCTTATCACCCTCAGACCAGTGGGCAGGTCGAGCGGGTGAATCAAATCCTCGAGGACATGCTTCGAGCATGTGTCATTTCCTTTGGCATGAAATGGGAGGAATGTTTGCCTTATGCTGAGTTATCTTACAACAACAGCTATCAGACAAGTCTGCAGGTAGCACCTTTTGAGGTGTTGTATGGTCGGAAGTGCAGGACATCTTTGAACTGGTCCGAGACAGGAGAGAGGCAGTTGTTCGGTCCAGATGTGGTCTAGGGGGCAGAGGACAAAGTGAAGATTGTCCGAGAGCACCTCAAGGCAGCACAGTCAAGGTAGAAGGCCTACTATGACAAAATACACCGAGGTGTAGCTTTCCAGGATGGTGATTGGGAATACCTGAGAGTGTCTCCATTGAGGGGAACTCACCTCTTTTGTATCAAAGGAAAGCTGGCTCCCAGATTCGTCGGCCCATTCCGTATCCTCGAGACTAGGGGACCTCTTGCCTTTCGGCTCGAGCTTCCTGAGAGTCTAGCGATGGTGCACGATGTGTTTCATGTGTCACAGCTGAAGCAGTGTGTCAAGCAGCCAGACCAGGCCGTTGAATTGGGCGAGATCCAGCTGAGTGCGGACCTTTCCTATTAGGAGCGTCCGGTCCGTGTTCTTGAGACTTCCGAGTGCAAGACGCGCAACAAGACCGTCAAGTTCATGAAGGTGCAATGGACACATCATTCAGAGAAGGAGGCAACCTAGGAGCGTGAAGATCATCTCCGTTCCGAGTATCCAGAGTTGTTTCATGCCTAGATCTCGGGACGAGATCCTGCGTTCGTAGGGGAGAGCTGTAACAACCCATCAGTGAAAGTAATAAACATGTTGTAATTTTTACTTTCTCCAATGGCCTTCAAACTTGTCATGTTGCAAGATGATGTAATTCCATGTGGTGATCTTGATTTCCATCTATGTTTGGGCTCATTTCATTTTGTTTTCAAATGGTCCAAGATGCTTAAAGAGTGGTATTGGAGGAATTTTTCCATCTGCATGTTTACTCCCCTTAACCTCAAAGTTGGCATAGCCCAATCCTTCCCCTTTCCAAGCTTTTCAAAAACCTTGCACCCATTTTAGCTTCCCCAAAAATGTGGGGTCTTATTCAAAGTGAATTTGAATTCAAAAGGGGCTTCACATTTTTGTTGCTCAAGAATTGGCCAACCAATTTTAGAAAATGAGAAATATTGCAAGGATTCCAAAACATATTTTTATGTGTTTTTCCTCCTTGTTTTCTGCTCTGGAAAAATAATTAAGACAACCAGTATTTCTTTTATTGTAAAATGCTGGTTTGTTATTTCTTCTGGAGAAAAGGGGAAACCAGGCCCAGCCCAGCAGGCCCCTTATTTTTCCCCGCAGCCCAGCTGGCCCGTTCTAGCGAAACGGTATGCGGGAGCCATCCGTGATGTTGGATCCTTATCCAAGGGGCCACGATGGCCACATTTACACCGTGGACGGGGTCCCCTCCCCCTCCTCTCTCATAGCCGACGACAGCATCAACATCGACTCCCGCCGACGTGGCCAGGGGCCTTCCCTCATATAACCCGCGCTTGAGAGCCCTCCTAGAACCCTAGAAGACCCGTTTCCCCCTCCGTTTTCTTCCGCAACCGCCTTCATGACCCTGCCGCGTCTCCCCTGTTCCGTCGGTGAGCATCTCAAATTCGCCTCCGTGAGTCGCCGTCGTTGGATGTGCGCTTGCACGCGTCGTACTCGTGTCGTATCTTATCGATCCTTGCCCGCAGGTTCGCGCTAGGAGAAGCAGGGCGCCCACGCAACGTCGGCCTCCGCCGCGGCAAGTTTTCCTCGCCGACGACGACTCCATCGTCTTCCTCCGCTGCGACACATTTTTTTCTCGTCGATGACCACCCCTAGGTGAGCATCAACGAGTTCCCCTTCCTCGTAGTGCATGTGCGCGTAGCTGAGCCATAGCTGTCCTGTCCTCCGCCGTGTACGTCGCCGCCGTGCAACCCGTGTACTTCGTGGTCGTGGTGCTCCTCTGGCGTGCTCGCGCGTGTTGTGGCCGCACCCTGGACACACGTTTGAAAGAGAAAGAGCCGCCTTGGGCTCGGATCGCAGTCGAGGTCGCCGCATCTAAATGTGTGCAGAGAAAGTTCAGTCGACGTCGTGCTATTGCCGGCAAGAAAATGCACCTCCTTGGCCACCTTGTGGTGAGTCCTGGGCACCCACGGCAACACGGATGTGCCCTCTTTCCAATCCAAGTCTTGGTAACTCAGGAGTGGCACTTTGGGCGATGCGAGGGTCGCCGAAACAGGCTACTGGCGTCGGTTATCAGAAGAATTGTAGGCACGCGCCGCCGTGTTGTTCCCGACGAGCTCTCGGGTAGCTCGAGGCACCGCCGTGACCGATTCATGTGCCAAGCCGTAGCTGGATGAGTAGGTTGCAGGTCCCAAGCCACAGCAGCGTCGTCGGAGCCGCAAGTGCGAGGCCAGCCTCGCCGCAAGTGCTCGTCGTCGACGGGTTTTCAGTCTGTGCTCGAGTTCAGTTATCAAAAGGAGCAGTTTTCCTTTTTTCCTCTCTATAGTCCGTTAAGATTCGATTAGCTAGCATAGTGGTGGGGCAATGGAGAGAAGTGCAGCGTGGCGCGGGTTCGAATCCCAGCCAACGCAAATGCTCCCTTTTCTTTTTTCCTTTCGTAGGAGGTTGAAAGGCGGGGCCTGCATGTCATTGGCCTTAGCCACTTTGGGCTAGATGGACTCAGCCCATTTGCCCCGCACAGCAGGAAGCAAGGTGGGCTGGTTCCTTGCTGGACCAGTGCCAGCCAAAGCTAGACCAAGGGTGCTTCCCCTATTTTTTCCCCTGTTTCTTTTTTCCTTTGGATTCAAATTCCCAAATCTTGGTAATTTGAATCTTTCAAACGCTAGCTCCAATGCCCATGTGTTGTACATGAATTTGGGGTAGAAAATTGCAAGGAATCTAATGGTGCTACCCATTTTGTGTTTTGTGCAACACAAAATTTGTGATGTGTACAATATTCACATGTGCCACCATTTTTTTCCTTCCTTTCAAATCTCTAGCTCATGTCAAATATTATCACCATGTTGATCCTTTTCAACTAGACCTCCCCCATCATGTTGTTACATGATAGCATATCTTTTTCTTCACATCAAGTTTTGAAACTTATGTCTCTTCCTGTCACAACTTTGAGTTGTTGGAACCTTGTCTGGTGTCAACCTTCGTCGACACCTTTCCGTCCCCGGAATCGTTAGTTTATTTTAACGGTGTCATGCATTCTTTTATTCCTTCATGTTTATGCCATGTCATGTAATCCATGTCACTTGAACCTAAACTTAAGGTCATGACCAAGGCCATTAATTTAATAATTGCATATGGAGTATCGTTGACGTGTCGTCACGATCTTCATTTAAACTTGACTAGCTAGGGTCACACCATGCTTTAAACTTGAACATGCAATCATGCTTGTGCATCTTTGATCCTGATGCTTATATGTAGTGTTTCTCTTTGCCGGTACCGTACGTTAGAGCCTGAGCTTGCCGAGGAGACTTACGTGGAGTTGTCCGACACCGAGCCCGAGGACCCTTCTACGTCTGCTCCGTCGACTACCTACCCAGGCAAGGGGGTTTATATATCATTCTTTATAGCTTTCAGCTCGCTTGCCTATCTGTAGTTAGAACGGTTGTTTGATCCTACCACCATATGCTTGTGCCTCTCAATTAAACCCAAACAGCCATGCCCCCACATCCTAGCAAAACCTTGTTTGGATATGTACCTTGCTTGCTTAACCATTGCTTAGTATGTCTAGGCCTTTACCTGCTGCTTATACCCATTGCTGCTTGGTGGAATATCATGTTATTATCAGAAATTGGTTGACATTTAATAAACATGATGTTAATTTATATTTGACGAAGGATGGGAGACCGGGCAGTTCCCGCCAGGTGTTTTGTTCCATTCGAGTCACTTAGGTCTCGAGTTCCGGGTATTGTGTTTCTTGATGATCGTGCCTAATCGTGTGTGGGATTCTATGGGGTCCCATTGTCTTACCTACCTAGCTTCAAATAGTTCTAGTGGTGGCCCAAGCTGATTTACTATTTGCAAACGTGTGTGTGCTTGGTTGGTACCCTAGCAGTTTTACAACGAACCCGGACCAGCGAGGACGTGGTTCCTTTGTTGGTACAAGATTGACCGGCGAGGGCCCGGGACCTCACGTGAGGTGTCCCGGTAAACCAAACCCTGTTGAGACGGAAGAGGCCGATCCGAGAGCTCGGCCAGCTTTTGGATTGGAGGTCGACTCCCCGGGGCCACCCTGAATTGTGCGTTGTTAGTTAGAGGGAATCTGACGTGCCGGAATTTCAGGCGTTACATACAGCCAAGTGGAAACTGGGCGTACATGCAAAGCCTATGATGGGCAAGTGGTACACCCCTGCAGGGTTAAATCTTTTCGAAAAGCCGTGTCTGCTGTTATGGACGACTTAATACCTACTCCTTGTTCATAGAATAACATCAACGTAATCATGCTTTAACAATGCCAACGTATGAGTTGCCTTGATTGCTCTTCTTTGTCCGGAACGACAAAGAGGGGACAAGGTTGTGTTGTGTTTGGCGTAAGTAGGTGAATAGAGCCTTACTGATGCGATCATCAACGGATTCTTGGATCTTTCCTTACTCTAAAATAGATTGTTAGCCACTCATATATGTTAGTGCGGCTGCAACCTCAACCACTATCATTTCCTTACCGTGAGAAGTTAGTTATACTGCATTGATATATACTCACCCCTTGCAACTTTATTTCACGTTATGTACAAACGATTGGACCTTCAGACTAATACTTCGACACGAGCATCGACAAGTACTTCGTGGAGGTTCCGCCGGAGGAGGACGACGACGACTTCGTTCAGTAGATCTATAGTTGGGTTTCGACGATCCGCGGGTGGTAGACATCTTTATGTGTATCCCTATCTAGGGAAATTTGCATCTTTTCCGTACTCGGATGTGTGTGTCTTTTGAGTTGATGATGTGATGTACTTTTGGACCATGAGGTCTCTGAATGATGTAATAATACCATTGGCAACTGTATGCCTTGGATCTATATATTTATGTCTTAGTTTATTTTCATGCACTTATTACCTGTTGTCGAGAATCCGTCGGCGAAACGAGTGCGACTTTCGTGCGCCGGTGGCTAGTTATGCGCTCCCATCTCAAGTCGGGCGCAAAAGAGTCTAACTCGAGATGGTACCGCATCGCAGTCCTTACATCAATTGTAGTAGTAACTTGAAATAGTTTTGAGGTATTGTTTTGAGTAATGTTTGAACTTTTGGTGTCAAGTGCTCTAGCCTATTAGTGATAGGTGTCGTATTTTGGGAAATCCGTGTTTATTTTCAAAAATTCGAAAACTAGTTGAGAACTCTAGCTACTAGATGGATCACTAATCTTTGGAGGGGTCATATATTAGAGTACACTCACGTACCATGAGTCGAGGATGCACATGGATAACCAAACCCCCATACACTCCTCCTCGGGGTACTTGTCTCTTTGTGAACCTCCTTATTAGATTGAGAGTTACCGATAATAAGTGCATGAGTTCTTCGGACTAATGTAAGTATTGAAAGTTGACACTTCCACCTCATATTTGCTAGCCTCTTCGGTACCGCGCATTGCCCTCTTCTCACTCCGAGAGTTGGCATCCATCTCGACGGTGCATCCAAACCCTTGGCATGATACGCTCTGTCATCATAAACCTCCTTATATCTTTCCTCAAAAAATCCACCATCCCTACCTATCAAGGCATCTCCATAGCCTTTCCGAGATATATTGCCATGCAACATCCACCTTCTCATGACTTGATCTTCATATCATACATGTTTCTGCTACACTGGCAGAGGCATACATTTGCATACATCATGATAGCTATATCTTCTTTATGTTGAGTACCTCGTAAAGTGTGAAGATCTTCTATACTTCTTGTAAAATAGAGTGTTGCCCTTAATTGAGGAAAAGATCCCAAAGAGGACAAAATTAAAAGATCCCAAAGAGGACAAATGAGAGTTAAATAGAAAGAGCCATTGAGGCCACCAAAAAAATAGAAAAAAGAGAAAAAAAGAGAAGAAAAAAAATAAAAGAGAGAAGGGGGCAACACTACTATTCGTTTTCAAAGATCCACACTCGTACTCCCTCTTATACCTTGTACTCCATAGAGATTATCATATATGCATATAGCTATGTGGGGACCTTCACACTATAGAACTTGGCTTGTATATTCCAGTGATGAGCCTCCCCAAACGAGCTCTAGGTCTTCTTGAGCGAGCAAGTTGGATGCACCCCCACTAATTCCATTAGAGAGCTTTTCTAGCTCGTGTGTGCATCACTTGCATGGAAATCCCTGCTCCTCACATTGTATTTATCATTTGGCCTTCTCTCGCCTATGATTGTCCTCATTGATGTGAGCCTTTTTGTCTTCCTCCTCCACCATATCTCTCTCTTTGCCATCCTAAGTGTCAACTCTCATGCTTACGCTCATCCATTGCATGAGTGCTCAAAATATCGAAAGGGAGTGAATCAAATTGACTTTTACCTGGATAGTGGTCTGGGGACGAGTCAAGATAAGATTCCAAAGAAGACTAAGTGTGAAACTTTAGTACATTGAGTTCTTAACAAATAAATATTTTTTCTCCTATTCCCATCTCCCACTTCTTGCACACAAACACCATCTGGATACATTCGAGTCACGGGCAGCAAGAGCTCTTGCACCTTTATGATCTTATGTTGCTTGTTTCAATGCTAATATAGAATCTTTCTTGTTATGACATGAATTTAATTACATACCTTGATTGCTTTACTTACAAAGTTCTTATATGGTTGTTAGCATGTCACCACAGAAATTATGCTTGTTATCATTTACCTACTAGAGGACGAGCAGGAATTAAGCTTCGGGATTTTGATACGTCCCAAACGTATCTATAATTTCTGCTTGCTCCATGCATGTATTTCTGATATTGCTAAGTTTTATATACACTTTCATACACTTTTGATCATATTTGGACTAACCTATTAACTCAGTGAACCCCAGTGCCAGTTCCTGGTTTCTGTTGTTTTTCTATTTCAGGTTTCCCCCGTATTAAAAATACTACAAAAATTCCGGGAAAATACAATAAAAAATCAGCGCTTCGGAAGCTTCTTGAATCACCATGGAGGGGCCAGAGGGGACCCACCAAGGTCCCAGGCGCCCTCCCGGCGCGCCCTAGGGTGGCTCCGCGCCAGAGGGGCGCCTGGACCCCTGGTGCCCCCTGGCTGCCCCCTTCGCCTATTTATTCTTCGTCACGGGAAACCGCCAAAGACATAACCCTTTTTCACGATCTCGCCTCTGTTCCATCGACGCCGCGCTTCCAATATCGGGAGCCCAAGGAGACCTCTTCGCGGCACACTGCCGGAGGGAGGATTGACCTCCGGGAGCTTCTCCTCCACCATGGACTCTTATCGGATGATCCGTGAGTAGTCCACCTTGGACCATGGGTCCATGATCAATAGCTATTTGATGTTCTCCTCCCCTCTTTGTTCTTCATGAATTATACCTTGTGAGCTTCCCTACATGATCAAGGAACATATGTAATTCTTTCTGCTCTTGCTATGCTGAGTTTGCTGGGATCTGATTGATTATGAGACTATGTTCAGATTGTGATTGAGTAATATATTTGTCTCTTATATTTTATATTTTAGTTCTTGAGTAATTCTTGCATGTTCTCCGTTGCTGTTTATTGCTTGGGCCAAGTAGTAGGTAGTGACTCCAAGAGGGAGCGTTATGCTTGATTGTGGGTTCATGCGCCCAGATGACTAGCTTGAGTGACAGAAACATGATTCTAGGGGATGTGATGTTGCCACAAGTGGGAAAACAACGGTGCTTGTAACCGCGGTTGCAAGGAGTGTTTAATTTACGCAAAGTTCTTTTAATGGAGTTGTCTGTTGCTTTGGGTTTACACTTTGGGTGGGGCTCGCGACTTAATACCAGCGAGATGTTCTGGATAGATATCACAAGGTGGATGATTAGTAGTGGATTGATACGTCTCAAATGTATCGATAATTTGTGCTCGTTCCATGCATGTTTTGTGTGATATTGTTATGATCTAAATACACTTGCATACACTTTTGATCATATTTGTACTAACCTACTAATCAGTGCACCCCAGGGTGAGTTCCTGTTTTCTGCTATTTTTCTATTCCAGGTTTCCCCCATATTAAAAATGCTCCAAAAATTCAGGAAAATCAGATAAAAATCAGCGCCATGAAGTCTTCCAGAAACACCAAAGTGAGGCCAGAGGACCACCACCAGGTGTCCAGGCGGCCACCTGGCGCCACCAGGGGCCTGGCCACGCCAGGGGGGCGCCTGGACCCCTGGTGGCTCCCCTGGCTGCCCCCTTCGCCTATTTATTCTCCGTCACGGGGAAACTCCGAAGACAGAACCCTATTTGGCAAACTTGCCTCTGTTCCACCGCTGCCGCGCTTCCAAGATCGGGAGCACCGTCAGGACCCTTCCCGGCACCCTGCCGGAGGGAGGATCGACCTCCGCGAGCTTCTCATCCACTATGGACGCTTCCCGGATGTGCCGTGAGTAGTTTCCTTTGGACCATTGGTCCGTGATCAGTAGCTATGCGATGTTCTCCTCCCCTCTTTGTTCTTCATGGTTTAGACCTCGTGATCTGCCCTACATGCTCGAGGCAGATATGTAATTCTTCTGCTGTTGCTATGCTGAGTTTGATGGGATCTGATGGATTTTGAGATTATGTTCAGATCGTGATAGAGTAATATATTTGGTTTTTTATCTCTTTTTTGTTCCTAAGTAATTCTTGCATTTTCTCTTTTGCTGTTTATTGTTTTGGCCAAGTAGTAGGTAGTGACTCCAAGAGGTAACGTTATGCTCAATTGTGGGTACATGCCGCCTGATGACACGCTTGAGTGATAGAAACATGAGTCTAGGGGATGTGTTCTGGCCACAAGGGGGAAAACAACGGTGCTTGTAACCGCGGCTGCAAGGATTGTTTACTTTACACAAAGTTCTTTTTAATGCAGATGTTTGTTGCTTTGGGTTTACACTTTTGGTGGGGCTCGCAACTTAATACGTGTGAGATGTTCTAGATAGATATCTGAAGGTGGATGATTAGTAGTAGATGCAGATGGATTTCGGTCTACTTATTTTGGCGTACTGCCCATGCTTATGAGCCTCTTCCTTTTTTTGTAGCATAGTTAGCATTGCGGTGCGTTTATAATCCTGTCAATTGCCCATCTGTAATTTGTTTTCCTCGCATAGCAGTTTTATCGTCTTTTGGGAGAGAGACATCACTAGTGAACATCACGGTACCCCGGTCCATATTCTCATCATTGTTTACACGCTCATTTATTTTCTAGCTTTTACTTTCAGTTGCTATCATTATCATTATCCCTTGTGTTTAATCCTTTGTAAACAACAAGACCGGAGAGATTGACAACCTCTCTGAACTTCGTTGGGAGCAAAGTTATTTGTGTCTGTGTGCGGGTCCAGGTGAAGTAAGCAACCCTGAGGTTGTGAACGGCGCCATTGTTCACTTCACCACCTACTAATCATTACTGGAGTCCTACTGGATTGATAACCTCGGTATCTTCACTGAGGGAAATTTGCTGCTATCCTTCATCTCACCTTCCACTTGGGGTAACCAACGAAGGGCGAGAAGCCATTATCACTTCCACGCCATCAAGCAAATTTCTGGCGCCGTTGCCGGGGACTCCGAGTGATAAGATAGGGGAGTTTCCCACTACTTTTACCTTTACTTTTTACTCTTGTTAGTTTACCTTTCTCTTTTTATCTTTGTGTCTTATATCAAAAATTACAAAAAAAAATATGTCACACTTGCTGCTACTATGGGTTCCACTGAAAACACCAAGTTGTGTGACTTCACCAGTCACAACAACAAAGACTTTATCTACACTCCTATTGCCACAACTGCCACTTCAGCTACCTCTTATGAAATTAAACCTGCTTTACTAAACCTTGTTATGAGAGGTCAATTCTCTGGTGCTGGAGATGATGCTGCTTTACACTTGAATAATTTTGTTGAATTATGTGATATGCAAAAGTATAAGAAGTAGAAGGTGATGTTGTTAAGCTCAATCTTTTTCCTTTCTCTTTGAGGGACGGAGCTAAAATCTGGTTTCAATCTTTTCCTAGGAATAGCATAGATTCTTGGGATAAGTGCAAAGATGCTTTTATTGGGAAGTACTACCCACCTGCTAAAATTATCCAATTGAGTAACATTATGAATTTTAGGCAATTGGATAATGAACATGTTGCCCAATCTTGGGAACGTATGAAATCTCTTGTTAAGAAATGCCCTACACATGGTTTGACTACCTGGATGGTTATACAGACTTTTCATGCAGGCTTGAACTTTACCTCGCGGAACCTCTTAGATTCGGCCGCGGGAGGAACCTTTATGTCAACTACACTCGGTGCTGCCACAAAACTCCTCGATGAGATGATGACCAACTATTACCAATAGCACACCGAACGCGCTCCAACGGGTAGGAAGGTAAATTCTGTCGAGGAAATTACGTCCCTAAATGATAAAGTTGATTTAATTATGTCTCTACTTACCAAGAAACCCTCTATTGATCCTCATGATGTTCCTTTAAATTCTTTGGTTGCTCGGGAACAAGTAGATGTGAACTTTATTGCTAGAAACAACTTTAATAATAATGCTTATAGGGGCAACTTTGATAGTAATCCTAGACCGTTTCCATCCACTTATGGGAACAACAACACTTACCTTAGCAACAAGAACCCCACTTCTGAATTAGAAAACACGCTTAGAGACTTTATCACTACCCAAAAAGCCTTCAACAAGAATGTGAAAGAAAACATAGCTAAATTAGATAATCTTTGTTTGAAGGTAGACAGCTTAGCCCTTGATGTTGAGATGTTAAAAATTAGAACCTCTCCCCTTGAGGAGAGCAAGGCCACTCCTATTAATGATATCCAATTACAAATTAATGAGAATATGAGGATGATGGCTAAACTTAAAGAAAGATGGGCTATCAAAAAAGAGGAAGAGGATAGAATTAAGAGCCTTCCTACACACCACACTGTTGCAACTATCCAAATTTTTGAGGACACCGAAACTATTAGCACCCAATGCACTCCTGATCCCATTGGACCTATTAATGGTGATGCTAATACCTCAACCGTAGAAGAAGAAATCCCTATGAATATAGAGGGTTTCAAACAAGTGAGCCGAGATGACACTACTACCACCTTTGATAGTAGTGATATTGATTTTGATAGTTGCACCCTCTCAGAAATTATTAGCTTGCTACAAAAAATGTCTAGAGACCCCCACACTAGCACACTTAATCTTGCCTTCACGGAGCATATCACAAATGCTCTTATCAAAGCTAGGGAGGAGAAGCTTAGGATAGAAGCCTCCATACCTAGGAAGCTAGATGATGGTTGGGACCCTATGATCAAAATTAAATTAAAGAACTTCTCTTGCTATGCTTTATGTGACGTTGGAGCTAGTACATCCGTCATGCCCAAAAGAATGTATGATATGCTTGAATTGAAACCTTTTGATTCTTGTTCTTTTGGTGTTCTTCTTGTCGACTCTTCCGTAAAGAAACCTTTGGGGAAGATCGGCGATGTTCTTATCATTGTCAATGACAACTATGTTCCCGTTAATTTCATTATTATGGATATAGAGTATGAACCTTTATGTCCAATTATTTTGGAACGTCCTTTTCTCCGCACCGTTGGTGCTATCATTGACATGAAAGAGGGAAATATTAAATTTCAATTCCCTCTCAAAAAGGGATGGAACACCTCCCTAGAAAGTAAGTCAAGTTACCTTTTGAGTCCGTTACACGGGCTAGCTATTCTCTTTCTCTTGATAAAACTTGATTCTTATTTTGCCTTATTCCTAGCTTAAAGCCGTAAAAGAAAGCGCTTGTTGAGAGGCAACCCAAGATGTTTTTACTTCTGTTTTTAGTGGTATTGATTATTGTTACTACTGTAGCAACATCATTGTATCTTTATTTTCAAGCTTTGTGCCAAGTTATAGCCTCATATGACAAGGGAGGCGAAATTTGTGACATGCTGTCCAGAAAACAGATTCTGTCTTCGTGACGGAAAAAATTAGATCAAATCACCAGTTCATCATTTTGAGCTGAATTGTTTACATAGCGTGCTCTATACAATCACGGAACTTTCGTATGTTCTGAGTTTTTTGATTTTAGTTGCAGAATTACCCCTAAAGAATTCTTTACTACCTGTTGTTCTGTTTTTCACAGATTCTGCCACGTTTTGTCTCTCCTAACTTTTGCAAACCTTAAGCTTTCTTTTTCTTTGAATTTTTTTTTGGCAATCTTGAGAAACAGTAGCTCTTCAAGAATATCTTTTTCGCGAATAAATTAAAACTTCTGTCGCGGTCGGGTGCCTGGCTACAGAGCGAACGGTGTTCGCTCCGGCGAACGGTCCGGCGAACGTTCCCTGAATAGCGAACCGCGGTTAACCGGAATAAACCAAAAACCATAATTTGAAAAAAACCGACCCCAAATCCACATCTGGATCGGGGCGATCCCGGCCCTCCGTTCCAGATCGAACGGACGGGAGCGGCTCGGCGGCTAACCGCCGGCGGCGAGCGGCGGTGCAGCGCGGCCCAGCGGCGAGGCGCGACGCATGACGCGTGGTGGTGCGGCGAGTGGTGGCGGCAGTGGACGCGCGGATGCGGGGAGGCGGAGGGGCGGCTTACCGCGGTGGTCGGCGGCGGGACGTTCCAGCGACGGCGGTCGGTCTCGATGGGTCCCGCACGGAAGTTTTAGGGTTTTAAAAAAATAAAAAGAAGAAAATTGATTTCTATATATAGCCCGAAAAAAAATCGAGTCCGACTCAGACACAAATCGCATGCGGCGAAAAAAAATAGACTGGGTCACTGGAAGGCCCAAAACGAAATCTCGTTTTTGTTAAAATTTTATTTTGGTCAACCAACTACGCAGAACATTTTTATATAATAAAATAGTAATTTTAAAAGTGTCACATCAATAAAATAAAATAAAATATTAAAAATAATTATTATTGCTGAAATTACTATTTCAGCTATTATGCAATTTTCATAAATACTCTTTTATGCAATAAGCTCCGTATAAAAATTATAAAAATCTCAAAAATAATTTTGAGTCATTTCTAATTCCTATGACACAGTTTATACACACTCAAAAATATTTTCAACACTTTTCAACTTTATTAAAAATGGGGATAAGTCATGTTATATCCTCTCCAATAAATTGTCTTAAGTTGAAAAATGTTTAAAATATTCAGAAAATCCAAATAATGCAAAACTACAGCATGACATGCATATGATGATCTATTAACATCCGAATTTAGAAAATTGGGATGTTACAAAATATTATTTTGCATAGGGGAAAATATGTATTCTTGAATCCTACTTTTTTCAGTAAAAGCTTTAAACGAAACATCATGATCATCATCATCAGTTTCTCCTCTAACTATAGAGCTTTGCTTCTGGAACATATTCCATTGCGCTACTCTGACATCTGGAGACAAGGTCAATTACCTTGGTTGAACTTTCACTTTCTTCCATTGACACATTCATCAAGAACACTTCTCGACAAACACCAAACTTAGCAACTCAAGTTTTGCTCATTTGGTTCTAGTTTTGGAAGATGCATCCATAGTTGTCTAAGGATACACTACAAAGATAATTTATCATATAAATCAAGTTTCCTAGAAACCACGACATAGCATAACATATATAGTGTTGGTTTCAACGAACTCAGATGGTTCCCTATATTGAAGTGAGTGTTTGCATATTAAAATAATAACTCAAAACAATAATAACGTAACTCGATAGTAGATAACTTAGACCATACACTATTCAATAGAGTATGATTATAATGTTCAGGCACATCAATAATATTGAAGTGTCTCGAAAATATCACAATTTGTAGAACAACTTTCACAAGTCTTTATGCCCAAGAATAACTCAAAATATTTGTCACTTTGATCAAATCGTAGAGACTTGTCTTTCTTGTTAATTTAATACCTGTTTTAATTCTGAAATCCCTTTGATCACGTCAAACTATTTCAGACTCGTGTTTCATTGGTGAATACACATATTCATCTAAGTCCACATATCAAGTTCACAAAATAATGAAATTCACTACATGCTGAAATATGATACATCACAATGTATGATATACAACAATCATCAAAAACTTTGTTTTATCAGAATGCGAGGTTTTAGTCATCTCACCTAAAGAGGCATGGTTTGCATGTGTCAAGAGATCAAGTATCTCAAGACTTCATGTCAGACCCTCTGTTAGGTAATGTGCTAGGATTAGCAAGTCACTTGCATCATGTTAAAAATTTCAAAAGAAATCATTGAAATCAAATTCAAAAGCAAAATGGGAGAAGGAACCCCCCCCAGATGAATTAATTCAAAAGGCCAGATAAAAATCTTCTCCAAAAATTCATGTTAGATTTTTGAAAAGTCTTATAAATGAGTGTGATCACATATCAAGTGATGTGGGACCCATCCCATGCTCATGGATTTTTTAAATATTCAAACAGTGCCTTGGAATTAATCAAAAACCACTATTTAAGTTAAGATTCAAATTATTTGAATTTTAAAAAGTGACAAACTTTACAAGTGGCTAGTCTATATTTTTATGAGGCCATATAAAAAGTTTCAGCATTTTAGAAAATGGCTAGGTATTTATTTTTGCTAGCCAAAACAAATGTCAGAAAAGAAAACAGAAAGGAAAAAGGCAGAGAACTTACCTCTCGCCTAGGGCGAACCCCACCTCCTTCTGGCCGGCCCAGCCCACCCGAAGTCCTCTGTCGTCTACCTCCCCTGCCCCCAAAGCAGCTCGCTGGAGAGGCCGAGCACGCCGTGGACGCCACCTCGACGCCCAGGGGCTTCCAGGCCTCCCCAGACTCCAAAGTGCGCCACGGAGACGCCCTCGACTCCCTCCTCCATTTTCCCCACCTCGGCTCGCTTTCCCCTCCCTCCCAGTGCGATTCCACCGACGCCCGCGAAGAACACCGACGCACCCCGCCATGGATTCCGCGGCCAACATCACCTAGAGATCGAACCAGCGTGTCCCCCGTGCTCGCCGTCATCGGCTTCGTCGACTAGCAGAAGGAGGCGCCCCAATTTGGACCAGAGACGACGCAGGCTTCTTCGAGTCGTCGCCGACCGCCGGAGATTGAGGTCGTCGATTCGTCGCCACCAGCCCATCCCCGCGCCCGCTGACCTTTGCCTCGAGTCCGCGGTGAGCTTCTAAGCTTTTCCCCCAACCTGGAGCATTCCGGTTCGAACTCTAGCCCATTCTGCCATGGTCGCCGGAGAGCAGTGCCGCCACGGTCGTCATCGGCAAGCCACCGTAAAGCAGCCGAGCCCGCAACCTTGTCCTTCGTGTTCCCCTTCCTCTGCTGCGTCGATCTAGCCTATCCCCGCTCCAAATGGCGTTCAGTAGCGAGCTTTGCCTCTCTGTCGTGCTTCTGCCGCCGCAAAACTCAACGCCGGCGTCATTCTGGTAACCTCCCGTGGCCTCGAGGTGCGCAGACGAGTGCGCGCGGGCACGACCTATCGTCTGGTGGTCGCAGCGCTTCTTTTGGACGCCGGATGGTCGACCCCGTGCAGCGCCGCCGCGGTTGTGGTCACCGGCGGCTAGCCGCCGACAAGTCCGACGTGGCCGGGGTGATTAGCCCCTAATCCACCCCCCTGGGTCACTTATAGGTGGGCCCAGCCCCCTCTAATCCTCTATGTTAGATTAATCTAACAGGGAAATTAGATGAGAGGCTGACAGCCCTGGCCCACTGGTCAGTTTGACCGGGGTCAAAAACCCCCTGACGTCATGATGATCCAGTGCTGGCGCAATAAAAGAATTTCCAGAATAAAAGAAATCAGAGCAATTACAGAAATTCCAGAAAAAGGCTGAAACTTTGGAAATTCATAGAAAATTCATATCAACTCCAAATTTAACAAATAATATATGAAAAATGATCAGGAGAAAATAAGTTATCCAAATATCCAACTTTCAACCATGTTTGAGTTGAATTTAAAATGTGATCAGTAGCATTTGCTATTTGATTTAAATGGAATTAATTCAAATTCTTATCAAATGCTTTTGCATTTTGAACCATGTCAACATATCACATTATACTTGAACTTCAGAGGCATATCATACACATTTAAAAATGGTTCAACTTGATCAAACAATGTCAATTGTAACTTGGCTAAAATGAATTCGAATTGGAGTTTGACTTTGCAATTCAATTTGCAATATACTCCATTTAAATGGAATTGCTTCACACATCAAAGCATATACATAAAGTTTCAACCTTCAACCATGTGATTGTGCATTTTATTTACTTTGCTACCTTGTTTGTTGTTTGTCGAGTAGAAGTGGAACCGGAATAGGAGGCTGCCCCCTTCGTTGAAGACCCTGAACCCGAACCTCGTCAGCAAGGCAAGCAAACCCCCATTGATCATGTCGATAAAATCCCACTTCCCTCTCATGTCTCTCTTATGCATTGTATAGGATGATTACCATGCTACGTTTCTACCGCATAGATGAACCCATTCCTTTGCATGACCTATCATTTGTCACAGTAGTAGGCAAACCACAATCCTAGAAAATGTAGGAGTTGATTGATATCATATGGCCCCTGCAATTGTTACTGCTTATTGCATGCTTAGAATGATACCATGATGTTATTGTTATGTGAGTCGGGATGGTAGTGATCATGTTGATGTTGGTGGAAAGGTGTTGGTGAATCTACCCTAATACAAGGTGAACGATGAGAGGCTGTGTAGCAGTACACGGTGGGTTGTCTCGTTGAACACCGCCCTAAGTCCGAGTTCTTGTGTGGTGATCCAAGATGAAGAGTACAACCACACATTGGGCTCACTGACCCCTCTCAGCTTACTAACTCATCCCTTTCGATGTCCAGATGTCGCAATAGTTCGGAGTTCTGGTAGGTTTGTGGCCTGGCTGCTAAGTGAGAGAACGGCTCACCCGAGACCGGCTTATGCACCACGCACACATCACTTGGGTCCACTTCGGTAAACCGGCCGGGTTCACGATAGTGGTAGCCAATGCAGGTAGGCGGCTTTCTTGGACTAGATAGGCTATGAGGCAACAGTTGTGGTGAGCATCCTCGCTGACACTTCTTGAACGGTGTCGAGTACAAAGGCGGTAACAGATGATCATGTGTGTGTAGCGGTACATCCCTGCAGGGTTAACAAAACTATTCGAATAGCCGCGTCCGCGGTTAAGGACTGCTTGGAAAGCTTAGCTTGATTATTAGACAACTTGAACTGGATACTTCTAAAACACACCAAGATAAGTGTGAGTGCTATGGCGTGCTTTCTCGTGGGGAAGTCGAGGAAGGCACCATAGTGGTGTATTTGGTTGGAGAAAGTAGTGGACTCATGTACGCTTCTTACCTCAAGTCTGGTACTCGTAGTTCAGGATTAGCCAAGTCAAAGCTGGCACTTCTGCAATTGAAACCCCACCTACCTTTACCTTGATACATGTGCATGAGTAGTATAGCTCCTATGTAAGTCTTGCTGAGTACGACTTTGTACTCACGTTTGCTTATTCTATGTTTTAGATGAACCCACTAACCCCGAAGGTGGCTTCTTCATCGAGCTCGACGACTGAAGATCAAGCTAGTCTAGTCCCAGTCAGACGACTGGTTCCCTCGTGGAGGGCTTGTGTTTAAATAAGGCTTCTTAAGCCATTTGTTAAACTTGTCTGTACTCAGACATACTTTGCTTCCGCTTGTTGTTGTAATGTTGGATCACATACTTGTGATCTCTGTGTGCACTTTGTAAGAGTTATCAATAAAATGTATACTTTGTAGAGAATTGCAATGATACATGCTATTCATACAAGGCATGTGTGTTGCGTGTATGTTTATAACATGCATGTCTTTGTATGGGTTTTCGAGACCTTAGTTGTGATCTGGCTGGCGGTCTTTCATACACCAAGTGGCCCTTAGATGTGCGCAGCTTGGGGCATCGCGATGCGATTGCTCGAGACTCCGTCTCGTGCACACTTTGTGGTATGATCGAGCCCGCCCTAGACCCCGACTAAGTGATCGGGTTGGAGTAAGTCTATGTAAGAGTTATGAGATAGTCGATAGTATGGTTGAGGCGACTTGTATATGAATATGGGAGTTCATCACCCATATCATTAGACTTGTGTGCGGACGATGAGGACCCATCTCAGTTGATCATCCGGCCTGGATGGGATGCCCCTCACATACGATGCTTTCCGAGAACGTTCTGTGCTTGGCCTTGTCTGCTTAGACAAGTGGGTACGGTTCTCGGCTCTCCATATGACTATGTCGTAGCGGGACTTGCATACGCTAACCCCGGGTCCCGACAGACTTGGTATCAGAGCAGGACTGACTGTAGGACTAGCAGCCTTGGCCGAAGTCGGGTCTAGCCTTCTATAGTTATATAGTTACTCTGGGTATATAAGGGAACAACGTAAGGCTTCTTTTTTTCTCCTTACCCCTTTGTTCTGAGTTCTGAGTCACCCTCATCTTATTCTACGGGAAGATAGGACTAGGCTCACCTCTGTCTGATTAGAACATCTCGTTGTTTGCTTCCTTGTAGCCGTAGGAAGGTTGTGTTCGTTTCGTTAGAGTTGTTGTGCTTCCTGATTTCTTACATCGTATGTAAGTGATGTTTCTACATTGCAAGAAAAGACATTTCTTACAATTACAGTCGTTATGTTGTCCGAGTCATTCCAGGTTTATCTCATAATCTGATGCATTTGCAAACTCCTTCTTTCTGTTTCAGATGGCAGATCTTACCCCTCGGCAGATTGTTCGTTTGACCAGGTGCCTCGGTGTGCGTGGCCATCCCGCCACGTTGATCGAGATGATGTCCTATGTGGGATATCGATGGTATCCTGAGTACACCGTCGAGGAGCAGTTCCTTGACTTCAACCAGACCCAGTTCCACTGCATCGTCAGGATCTACCCGCACCACAATGGAGTCACTCAGCCTATCCACTTTGGACATGGCATTGGCATGACTGAGAACATGGCTGTGCAGGATGCTGCATACTCATGTATTACCCCGCTGAGAGAGGAGCACACTATGCTGAGAGAGACCTCGTTCCGCTATATCCCTGCTGCACTTCCAGGAGAAGAGGGATATTACACCGGACTGTACACAGATCACTCTTTGGAGGATCCTTTGCTTCAGATGACTGCTAGGTTTTCTTGTGATCGAGATCGTGATGCATGCGCTCTCCGTTTTGAGCTTCACGCCACCCGTGTTCGTCTGTATTGAGCACTGACACTCTTGGCACCCTTCGTGAGCATTGGACCAGTCGAGTATGATGCTATCTAACCAGTCAGGACACAGATGCCTTCTCGAGTTGCTTGGCCCGAGATTGGAGGCATTTTTCCACCCTGTGGTCCTCTGCTTCCACCCTACGCTGGACCTAGTCCCCATCCTTGCCCAAATAGATATCAGGGTCCACAGGCCTCTGTGTTTTCCGATGGTCACCTTCAACTACCGGGATACGCGGGTAACTTTTACGAGGACTACTATGGAGATGGAGATGAGTGAGACCGCCTGTGGTCTTACTTAGTGAGGATGTAGTAGTATCTTAGTATATTCGCAAGGTGTTCTAAGTTCCAGAGGCTTAGATAAATAATGTATAGGAAGTCAGAGTGCCTCTGAAGGATGTATCATCTTCATCACATTTGTATTAGCTTGGTGCTTGTACTAAAACGATGTATGGTTTGTATGACATCTTGTGAATATATGGCTTGTATGCTTTTATCACCATGTTGTCAAGATGATTACTTCCTTTGCTCTGTAATCCTTCCAGTACTTCAATACCTTGTTTAGACTCTTCAAATCAACTTTGTTTGACTTTGGTTTTCACCTTCAGGATGTCTCAAGGAACCCGTGGCCAGCTTGGTCGTGCCCAGGGTCGTGGGAATGAACAGGAGGAAGGAAACCTTCCACCCCCACCCACGATGGCTCAGGTTCTGATGGAGGTTGAGAGGAACCGCCAAGACTCTCACCATTTGCTGGAGGTCATTGCCCGCAACACCACTCAGCAGCGCAACGAGTTGGTGTCCCTGAACGACTTCATCCGGCTTCATCCCCCGGTTTTCAATTACTCCACCGAGCCCCTTGACACCGATGACTGGCTTCGCAGCATCGAGAGGAAGCTCCAGGCAGGCCATGTTGAAGATGGCGACAAGGTCAGCTATGCCACTTACCACCTTGAGGGTGCAGCTAGCTCTTGGTGGGAGAACTTCCTGAACATGCGTCCCGTTGGACCGCCCACATCTTGGGATGAATTCTGCACTTCCTGCCGCGAGCACCACATTCCAAAGGGTCTTATGGACCGCAAGCGTGAGGAGTTCTGCAACCTCACCCAAGGCAGAAGGACCATTGACGAGTTTAGTCGTGAGTTAAACCGACTGGCTCGTTATGCTGCTGAAGAGGTCTCCACCGATGCAAAGAAGCAAGAGAGGTTCCGTCGTGGACTCAATTCCGGACTCCGTCGTGAGCTCAACCTGCATGACTTTGCCACCTTCCAGGTCCTTGTCAACAAGGCCATCAAGGCAGAGGACATGAACACCCCCAATGACTTCCGCGAACACCCTAGGGACGATGGTTCATCCAGTTCCGGCTCTCAGAAGCGCAAGATCTGGATCCCTAACAGTATGTTCCGCCAGAACAACCCACCGAGGCCATCCTATGTGGCGCCTCGTCCACCAACTCAGTTACACCCCGCTCCACCGAACAACCCAGCTCCACGCACTGTCTTTGGAGCCTGTTACAAGTGTGGTCAGGCAGGCCACTACTCCCGCGATTGTCCCCAGAACCAGCTCCAGAATCAGAATGCTCCACCCCGTGCCGGAGGCAACAACAATGGTAGTGGCAAGCCACCCCAGAAGGTCTACACCACCAAACCAGCTCCTCCCGCCACTCATGGACGTGTGAACCAGATTGCCGCCGAAGAGACTGACGACACCACTGACGTCATTCTTGGTACGCTCCCAGCCAATTATGTTCCTACTTCCGTTCTTTTCGACCCAGGAGCATCACATTCATTCATGTCGGAAAGTTATGCACTTCGTCATGAGTTATCTTTTGTTGAATTTTCCACCCCAATGATTATTTAAACTCCAGGGTCAAGATGGCAAACTAATAGAGTAAACCATGGTAATCAAATTGCAATTGAGGGTTTAGTATTCCTTGCTTCACTCATAGCCCTCAAGTCTTCAGACATTGATGTCATCCTTGGCATGGATTGGCTATCAAGACAGAATGCCTACCTAGATTGCAAAGGCAAATCAGTGAAACTCACCCACCCTTCAGGCAAGACCGTCAACTACACCTCACCCAGAACAAGAACCCAAGTGCATTCTTTGAATGTACTTCCCCTTCCCGACCTTGAAGATGTTCCGGTGGTTCGTGACTTCCCGGATGTCTTTCCTGAAGAGTTGCCGGGAATGCCACCCGACAGATGTGTAGAGTTTATAGTGGATCTTGTGCCAGAAACCGCACCAATTTCTAGACGCCCATACAAAATGGCCCCACGTGAGTTAGCTGAGCTTAAAACCCAACTGGAAGCTTTGTTGGAAAAAGGCTTCATCCGCCCTAGATCATCGCCATGGGGTTGCCCCGTTCTGTTCGTAACGAAGAAAGATGGAACAGAAAGGATGTGCGTAGATTATCGCCCGCTAAATTTAGCGACGATAAAGAACAAGTACCCATTGCCCAGGATCAATGATCTTTATGATCAACTTGCGGGATCCTCTGTCTTCTCCAAGATGGATTTGAGATTAGGTTATCATCAAATCAAAATCCGAAACGAGGACATTCCCAAAACGGCTTTTACTACTCGTTATGGTCTTTACGAGTATACCGTCATGTCCTTTGGTTTAACCAATTCCCCTGCCACTTTCTCGCGAATGATGAATTCGATCTTCATGGAGTACTTAGATAAAATTGTTGTAGTTTATCTCGATGACATTCTCATCTACTCGAAGAACGAAGAAGAACATGCCGAACACCTAAGGCTAGTATTGATGAAACTTAGAGAGCATCGCCTGTATGCTAAATTCTCCAAGTGTGAATTTTGGCTACCAGAAGTGACCTACTTAGGCCACGTAATTTCTGCAAAAGGCATTGCTGTGAATCCCAAGAGAGTTCAGGCCATCCTTGACTGGACTCCACATGAATCGGTTAAGCAAGTTAGGAGTTTTCTTGGCCTAGCCAGCTATTGCCGTCGCTTCATCGAGAACTTTTCTAAAGTTGCAAAGCCTCTAACTGAACTCCTCAAGAAATATAAGAAATTCCTATGGACTCCCAAGTGCGAGGAAAGCTTTCAAGAGCTAAAAAAAGACTGACTTCTGCACCCGTACTTGCACCTCCAGACACCAAAAAGGATTTCGATATCTATTGTGATGCATCACGGCAAGGGTTAGGATGCATACTTCTGCAAGATCGACATGTGGTAGCTTATGCTTCACGCCAGTTGCGGCCACATGAAGAGAACTATCCTACCCATGACCTTGAACTCGCTGTCGTAGTTCATGCCCTAACAACTTGGCGACATTACCTCCTTGGTAATCGTTGTGAGATCTATTCCGACCACCAAAGCCTCAAATACATTTTCACCCAGCCAGATCTTAATCTCAGGCAAAGACGCTGGATTGAGTTGATAAAAGATTACGACGTAGGAATTTCTTACACCCCAGGAAAATCCAATGTCATGGCTGATGCACTAAGTCGTAAGTCGTATTGTAACAACATTATGTTACAGCAGTATCAACCACTTCTTCATGAGGAATTTCGCAAGCTCAATCTTGAGATTGTTCCTCATGGCTATCTTTCTACCTTGGTGGCAAAACCAACTCTTGAGGATCAAATCATAGTTGCCCAAAGGCGTGCACGAGGTGTTCGCCGGATCAAGGAGAACATTGCTAGCGGAGTTGCTAAATGTTTCTCCACAGATAGCAAAGGAACGGTATTCTTTGGAAATCGTTTGGTAGTGCCTAAGAATAGGGAACTAAGGCAACTCATCCTCAAGGAAGCCCATGACACACCCCTCTCGATTCATCCCGGTAGCACGAAAATGTACCGAGATCTACACCAGAGATTTTGGTGGACTAGGATGAAGAGAGACATTGCTCAATTTGTTGCCGAATGTGATGTTTGTCGTCGCATTAAGGCAGAACATCAAAGACCTGCTGGTACACTTCAACCTTTGCCTATTCCAGAGTGGAAATGGGACAAAGTCGGTATGGACTTCATCACCGGCTTTCCAAAAACCCAGAAAGGAAACGATGCCATCTTCGTTGTCATAGATAGGCTTTCCAAAGTTTCTCACTTCCTTCCAGTTCGCGAGTCTATAACCGCTAGCCAGTTAGCGGACTTGTACGTCTCTAGAATTGTATCCCTTCACGGTGTTCCTTTGGAAATCAATTCTGATCGTGGTAGCCTTTTCACCTCTAGATTTTGGGGAAGCTTTCAGAATGCTATGGGAACTCATCTCTCCTTTAGTACAACTTTCCATCCTTAGTCTAGCGGTCAAGTCGAAAGGGTTAACCAAATTCTTGAAGACATGCTCAGAGCTTGTGTTATCTCATTCGGAAATAATTGGGAGAAGTCTCTGCCATTCGCCGAATTTGCTTATAACAATAGTTTTCAATCTAGTCTGAACATGGCTCCTTTTGAACTCCTTTATGGACGACGATGTCGAACCCCTTTAAACTGGTCAGAAACCGGTGAAAGACAATTCTTTGGACCGGATATGATCAAGGAAGCAGAAGAGCAAGTTCGCATTGTTCGTGATCAATTGAAAGCAGCCCAGTCTCATCAGAAAAGCTACTATGATCGTCATCATAGGCAAGAGAGCTACAATCTGGATGAGAAGGCTTACCTTCAGGTTACTCCTTTGAAGGGAACCCAACGTTTCGGTATCAAAGGCAAGTTGGCCCCACGTTACATCGGACCTTTACGCATTCTTGCCAAACGTGGAGAAGTTGCCTACCAACTTGAACTACCCCCGCACCTTTCCCGAGTACATAATGTATTCCATGTGTCCCAACTCAGGCGTTGCTTCAAGGACCCCATCCGCGAAGTCGACCATGAAACGCTTGATCTCCAAGATGACCTTTCTTATCGAGAATACCCCGTTCGTATTCTTGATTCCGTAGAGCGTGTCACTCGTCGTCAGAAGATTAAGTTTCTGAAAGTGCAATGGTCACACCACTCTGAGAGAGAAGCTACGTGGGAAAGAGAAGACCATCTCAGTACCGAGTACCCCACCTTCCTCCCACAGACTTCTGAATCTCGGGACGAGATTCTTTTGAGTGGGGGCGAGTTGTCAGAACCCTCTGTTAGGTAATGTGCTAGGGTTAGCAAGTCACTTGCATCATGTTAAATTTTTTAAAAGAAATCATTGAAATCAAATTCAAAAGAAAAATGGGAGAAGGAACCCCCCCCCAGATGAATTAATTCAAAAGGCCAGATAAAAATCTTCTCCAAAAATTCATGTTAGATTTTTGAAAAGTCTTATAAATGAGTGTGATCACATATCAAGTGATGTGGGACCCATCTCATGCTCATGGATTTTTCAAATATTCAAACAGTGTCTTGCAATTAATCAAAACCCCTATTTGAGTTCAGATTCAAATTATTTGAATTTTAAAAAGTGCCAAACTTTACAAGTGGCTAGTCTATATTTTTATGAGGCCATATAAAAAATTTCAGCATTTTAGAAAATGGATATGTATTTATTTTATCTAGCAAAAACAAATGTCAGAAAAGAAAACAGAAAGGAAAAAGGCAGAGAACTTACCTCTCGCCTAGGGCGAAGCCCACCTCCTTCTGACCGGCCCATCCCACCCGAAGTCCTCTGTCGTCTACCTCCCCTGCCCCCAAAGCAGCTCGCTGGAGAGGCCGAGCACGCCGTGGACGCCACCTCGACGCCCAGGGCCTTCCAGGCCTCTCCAGGACTCCAAAGTGCGCCACGGAGACGCCCTCGACTCCCTCCTCCATTTTCCCCACCTCGGCTCGCTTTCCCCTCCCTCCCAGTGCGATTCCACCGACGCCCGCGAAGAACACCGGAGCACCCCGCCATGGATTCCGCGGCCAACATCACCTAGAGATCGAACCAGCGTGTCCCCCGTGCTCGCCGTCATCGGCTTCGTCGACTAGCAGAAGGCGGCGCCCCAATTTGGACCAAAGACGACGCAGGCTTCTTCGAATCGTCGCCGGCCGCCGGAGATTGAGGTCGTCGACTCGTCGCCACCAGCCCATCCCCGTGCCCGTTGACCTCTGCCTCGAGTCCGCGGTGAGCTTCTAAGCTTTTCCCCCAACCTGGAGCATTCCGGTTCGAACTCTATCCCATTCTGCCATGGTCGTCGGAGAGCAGTGCCGCCACGGTCGTCATCGGCAAGCCACCGTAAAGCAGCCGAGCCCGCAACCTTGTCCTTCGTGTTCCCCTTCCTCTGCTGTGTCGATCTAGCCTATCCCCGCTCCAAATGGCGTTCAATAGCGAACTTTGCCTCTCCGCCGTGCTTCTTCCGCCGCAAAACTCAACGCGGCGTCGTTTTGGTAACCCCCCGTGGCCCCGAGGTGCGCAGACGAGTGCGCGCGGGCACGGCCTATCGTCTGGTGGTCGGAGTGCTTCTTTTGGACGTCGGATGCGTCGACCCCGTGCAGCGCCGCCGTGGTTGTGGTCACCAGCGGCTAGCCGCCGGCAGGTCCGACGTGGCCGGGGTGATTATCCCCTAATCCACCCCCCTGGGTCACTTAAAGGTGGGCCCAGCCCCCTCTAATCCTCTCTGTTAGATTAATCTAATAGGGAAATTAGATGAGAGGCTGACAGCCCTGGCCCACTGGTCAGTTTGACCGGGGTCAAAACCCCCCTGACGTCATGCTGATGCAGTGCTGGCGCAATAAAATAATTTCCAGAATAAAAGAAATCAGAGAAATTATAGAAATTCCAGAAAAAGGCTGAAACTTTGGAAATTCATAGAAAATTCATATGAACTCCAAATTTAACAAATAATATATGAAAAATGATCAGGAGAAAATAAGCTATCCAAATATCCAACTTTCAACCATGTTAGAGTTGAATTTAAAATGTGATCAGTAGCATTTGCTATTTGATTTAAATGGAATTAATTCAAATTCTTTTCAAATGCTTTTGCATTTTGAACCATGTCAACATATCACATTATACTTGAACTTCAGAGGCATATCATACACATTTCAAAATGATTCAACTTGATCAAACAATGTCAATTGTAACTTGTCTAAAATGAATTCGAATTGGAGTTTGACTTTGCAATTCAATTTGCAATATACTCCATTTAAATGGAATTGCTTCACACATCAAAGCATATACATCAAGTTTCAACCTTCAACCATGTGATTGTGCATTGTATTTACTTTGCTACCTTGTTTGTTGTTTGTCGAGTAGAAGTGGAACCGGAATAGGAGGTTGCCCCCTTCGTTGAAGACCCTGAACCCGAAGCTCGTCAGCAAGGCAAGCAAACCCCCATTGATCATGTCGATAAAATCCCACTTCCCTTTCATGTCTCGCTTATGCATTGTATAGGAAGATTACCATCCTACGTTTCTACCGCATAGATGAACCCATTCCTTTGCATGACCTATCATTTGTCACAGTAGTAGGCAAACCACAATCCTAGCAAATGTAGGAGTTGATTGATATCATGTGGCCCCTGTAATTGTTACTGCTTATTGCATGCTTAGAATGATACCATGATGTTACTGTTATGTGAGTCGGGATGGTAGTGATCATGTTGATGTTGGTGGAAAGGTGTTGGTGAATCTACCCTAATACAAGGTGAACGATGAGAGGCTGTGTAGGAGTACACGGTGGGTTGTCTCGTTGAACACCGCCCTAAGTCCGAGTTCTTGTGTGGTGATCCAAGATGAAGAGTACAACCACACATTGGGCTCACTGACCCCTCTCAGCTTACTAACTCATCCCTTTCGATGTCCAGATGTCGCAATAGTTCGGAGTTCTGATAGGTTTGTGGCCTGGCTGCTAAGTGAGAGAACGGCTCACCCGAGACCGGCTTATGCACCACGCACACATCACTTGGGTCCACTTCGGTAAACCGGCCAGGTTCACGATAGTGGTAGCCAACCCAGGTAGGCGGCTTTCTTGGACTAGATAGGCTATGAGGTAACAGTTGTGGTGAGCATCCTCGCCGACACTTCTTGAACGGTGTCGAGTACAAAGGCGGTAACAGATGATCATGTGTGTGTAGCGGTACACCCCTGCAGGGTTAACAAAACTATTCGAATAGCCGCGTCCGCGGTTAAGGACTGCTTGGAAAGCTTAGCTTGATTATTAGACAACTTGAACTGGATACTTCTAAAACACACCAAGATAAGTGTGAGTGCTATGGTGTGCTTTCTCGTGGGGAAGTCGAGGAAGGCACCATAGTGGTGTATTTGGTTGGAGAAAGTAGTGGACTCGTGTACGCTTCTTACCTCAAGTCTGGTACTCGTAGTTCATGATTAGCCAAGTCAAAGCTGGCACTTCTGCAAGTGAAACCCCACCTACCTTTACCTTGATACATGTGCATGAGTAGTATAGCTCCTATGTAAGTCTTGCTGAGTACGACTTTGTACTCACGTTTGCTTATTCTATGTTTTAGATGAACCCACTGACGCCGAAGGTGGCTTCTTCATCGAGCTCGACGACTGAAGATCAAGCTAGTCTAGTCCCAATCAGACGACTGGTTCCCTCGTGGAGGGCTTGTGTTTAAATAAGGCTTCTTAAGCCATTTGTTAAACTTGTCTGTACTCAGACATAATTTGCTTCCGCTTGTTGTTGTAATGTTGGATCACATACTTGTGATCTCTGTGTGCACTCTGTAAGAGTTATCAATAAAATGTATACTTTGTAGAGAATTTCAATGATACCTGCTGTTCATACAAGGCATGTGTGATGCGTGTATTTTTATAACATGCATGTCTTTGTATGGGTTTTCGAGACCTTAGTTGTGATCTGGCTGGCGGTCTTTCATACACCAAGTGGCCCTTAGATGTGCGCAGCTTGGGGCATCGCGATGCGATTGCTCGAGACTCCGTCTCGTGCACACTTTGTGGTATGATCGAGCCCGCCCTAGACCCCGACTAAGTGATCGGGTTGGAGTAAGTCTATGTAAGAGTTATGAGATAGTCGATAGTATGGTTGAGGCGAGTTGTCTGTGAATATGGGAGTTCATCACCCATATCATTAGACTTGTGTGCGGACGATGAGGACCCATCTCAGTTGATCATCCGGCCTGGATGGGATGCCCCTCACGTACGATGCTTTCCGAGAACGTTCTGTGCTTGGCCTTGTCTGCTTAGACAAGTGGGTACGGTTCTCAGCTCTCCATATGACTATGTCGTAGCGGGACTTGCATACGCTAACCCCGGGTCCCGACACTTCGTCAAACCAATCATGAGTCAAACGGTAGTGTTATTATTAATTTTGGAAAATTCCTGGGATTGCAATATTTCTTGTAAATGATCAAACTACTATCATCAATATAAGAATAAGTCATTCATAACAACAATGTGACCATAAAAGATATCATTCATAAAAGGAGAAGAACTGCCTTGTTTCTCACTAATATGAATAATTGTCTTCGCGAGATGCAAGACACACTAATAAAGTTCACATTCAAACGATCATAAATTTATTCATATTTTAATCATATGATAGATGTAGAGAGAGTGTGTTGTCGACCATCAACTATCTTGATTACCGTTAGAACACATTTTCACCTCATCCCTTCCAAGACACTCTATAAGCAGTAAGTTCAAGCATCGAATACTTAATCAATCGCAATTGGTGTTTTGTGGGGAAATACATTTATAACTCGTATATCAAATATACCTTCTCCGTCAATGATTATTCCTGCAAATGTTCTACATTTAAAGTTCACAATTTTAACAATGACCTCATGACAGTTGAACGATTCTCCTTCACGACATAGTCTAGACACGGTCCTTGTAGCTGGGAAGAAGCGGATGCCACTTCCCAGTTATCGCGAAGTAACCAGTCATTCAGTATTACAAGTTGTACACAAGGTGTTCATGTATCTTATATATTTTCCAAGTGAATTTCTCAGCAGGTTGTTCCTTCCTTCATGGTTGAAAGAAACCTCATACATATACTCATATTCCATTACTCTGATTTGTGACTTAGTGCTTTTAAGTTCATCTACCACATCATACGTGTTGATGTCGTTTAACACACACTTGCAATTCAAATTCCAAAGAATGAAGTATGGTGTATTGGAAATTCATATTTAAGCGATGGTGAGTACAATACTTATCATCATCTTCCTCAATTACGGAGTTATCAGGTGTATCTCCTAGCAGTTCTCGTATTACGTTTTAGCAATTCATTACTAATGAGTATTTCTCTAACGGTGTTGGTACCAATCAATGAAGTGAGACCCATTTACCTTAAGTCTACATCACACATAAAAGCGTTATAGTTTTAAACATTGGGTATGACTTTATCTACAATGATATTTGCTAAGACATGAAGACTAAGTTCATAATAGGAGTTCATGTTTTAAAACAATTTTGGAACTCCCACCCAGACAAACATCCCTCATAGTTTATTCTAAGAGAGTACACGATCCTTGAGAACTATACCTCCCCCGATCTTCACGACCATCAGTATATTCTCAAGATAGGCCATGATGCCAATCACATCATCCATGTGACTCATTCCTTATCTTTCGATCTTGTGTCTCGAGGCCATATCTGCATATGCTAGGCTTGCCACAATAACCTTAGTGATTATATGTCGCGTATGCAAGGCCATGTTTCTGTACATGCTAGGCTTGCTCCACCCATCTCATGTGAACGTTAATATGTTTCACACCCGTGTGACACGCGATGCCTCCATAATGAAGAACTTTCCATAATGAAGGACACTTTGTCGGATTAGTGAGGGATCATCCTATAATGCTACCGTCGTATATCTAATACAAGCAAAATAGGATACAAATATATAAATCATACTAACTATGATGCCCCCCTTGCAAATTAAAGTTACGCCTTCTACTTTATCTTGTGCAAGTTTTATGTGGATGCTAGGAGTTTCGAGAAAGAACCATTTCTATCCTACGAAAAACAAGCCACAACACCAATACCGCAATTGTCTCTATTACACCCCTGCCGGGGCCTTCCGTTGCAAACCTCGTAGCATCGCTAATGTTAGAGAGACAGACACCCCGAAAGCCACTTATATGGTACAAGACATATGTCAAGCGTGGAACCTGTCTCGCGTAAAGCGTAAGGTCGGTCGGGTCTGCTTCATCAGAACATTACCGCAATGCTAAACGAGTACACGTGAGAGGGTAACAATTGGAGAATCCATGCCCACATACTACATATCTTCTATCCGTACAATACATTTATGCATAGCCTTTCTCTGATACCACTGTTGGGGAACGAGACAGAAAACAATAAATTATTCCTACCTAAGAGTCCCGAACCCAAGACCTATGCTATGGTGATACAAGTAACAGATGGAAATAGGTCACATACCAGAATTTAGTCCGTTAAGCGGAAAATGTTCCCACGTGAACGTGTTTGATGTAGTCGTACCCGCCGATCCTCGATGCGGCGGAGATCCTCCACGACTCCAGAAGCCACCCGGTCCTTGTAGACCGATGATGGGATTACATCCCCGTCGGAACGTTGTCGGTGAATACATCGTGATACGGCCTCGACGATGAAGGAGCACCACAAGTGTAGCGCCTCGCGAGATTACAGACATACGGTGTACCTGACATTACCTCCGGGCTCCAAACCAGAAGAGCAGCAGAAAGGAGATGGATTTGGATCCCGATTCCAGCAGCACGACGGTGTGCGTATGGTGGAGAAATCCCCAACCCATTGCAGACTCCAAAAAAGAGGAGTCCACTCAAAGGAAGGAGAAAGGAGAAAGAGAGAGATAAATGTTATAAAGAAAAAGGGCACCCTACCCCTCCTTATATAGACAAAGGAGGGTGCCACCCTCCCTCAACTTCCCATGTGGGACTAAACCAAAGGGGAGAGGAGGGGTGCGCCATAAGGGGGGTGGGCCCCTCCCTTGGCGTCATGGGCCAAGGGGGGAGGCTCCCACCTCCCCTAATGGGCCTCTCTAGGACCATATGCATTTTCTTCCCTTTTTAATTATATTTAATATTTAATTATATTAATTAAATAATAAAACATACTTAAACATTATTAAATAGTATTGTGAACCTTTCAAAATATCTAGAACTTCTTCGGCACTTTCCGGAACAATTCGGGTGTTCTCTCCTATTTCACCAATGATCCCGAATCTATTATTATTGCGTCGAAAACCCTTAAGTGTGACACACTACGGTCTGAGAAACAGCAGACATGATCAAGACACTCTCTTGATCATTGACCATCAGTTGGACCTGGTTACAATCCTAGATTCCCCATGCGCTTCCATCGAATGAACTTCATCGTTGTTGGATCCGTTAACGTTGAGTCCCGTTCCCTTTGTCCTACGGTACTTTGTTTGTCCGAGGTTTGATCATCGGTATCCACTATACCTAGTTCATCCTCATTACCGACAAACATATTTACTCATTCCCGTGATATTGCAACCCTGTGACCTAGTCAATTTGCATACTCATCAACATATCTACTTCGTAATACCCAAAGTACACCTTTATGGCCACCATATTTCAATGAGGTGGTGGATGTAAATCAAAGCATCCTAATAGATAGCAATTACGTATGATCATTATTGTCTAAGGATCTGTTCACTACGTTATAGTTATCACAATGTTGAACTATGTGACTTGATCACATTGCAACACTTCTGGTGGGTGTGTTTCCATCATATCATTCACCTAATGATACACATCATTGTCAATAGACTATTATGTTCTCATGATCAGGAAACCTTGATCATCCGATTTTCCATGGACTAGTATACTAGAGTTAACTAGGGACCTAGTTTTTTTATACCTCACGTGTATTAAGGTTTCCGCTTAATACAGTTATAGCACAGTATAAAACATATTATTAACTAATGGAATATGCTAATAAAACATATTTTATTTGCCTCTAGGGCACATTCCCAACAGTCTCCCACTTGCACTACAGTACAAATAATCTAGTTGCATTTTTCTATGGATCATAAATCCATATCATGTATATGGTTATTGATCATGCTTGCCTATGGAAAAGGTTGTATCCACGGTTTGTACTATTCAAATCCGTATGTCTTTTGCAAATCGTTAATGTCACCTAGTTTACATTACTTCATTATCCATTATAATGATGAGGTATATATATATTTGGCGGTAGAGTGAGACTTCGTTTGTTGCGTTTTAGCAATGACGTCCGTTGGGTCACGTGGTCTTTCCCATAGTCATGCACACTGAAACTCACTCAGTCAGAAGTGGAACTTCTAAAGCCAGAATATAACCCTTGCCACCTCTAAAGAAGCTATATCAATGTAGATTTAATCCTTAGTGCATTGTATGCAACTTTGATGTCTAACCATGTTTATTTTCAACTTAGGAATTTCTTAGTATGATATCACAATTTTATAGGTTAGTGTCAGAACTTGAACTAGCGTAACATTTATGGTCAAATTCACTATCCTTTATAAATTAGAGATGTATCCTCAGTTCTCCCCAGACACTGAAGGTTAAACTTAACTCTTTGTTCAATGAAGGTCAATCCTCCCTCCGCCAAGGTAAACTTACCTTTTGCATATCACAAAGCTCAACAAAATTATTTAAGTGCAAGGCAACATCCTCTCCAGCACCTGAGAATCGATCTTTCATAACAAGATTCAGCAAAGCAGGTTTAATTTCATAAGAAGGTGCTGAAGTGGCAGGTGGAGCAATAGGAGTGCAGATAAAGTCATTGTTGTTGTGACTAGTGAAGTCACACAACTTGGTGTTTTCATTGGAACCCATAGTAGCAGCTGGTATTTTTGATAAGGGACACAAAAGTAAAAACTGAAAGATAAACTAACAAGACTAAAAAGCAAAGATAAAAGAAAGTGTGAAACTCCCCTATCTTGTAGACTGGAGTCCTCGGCAACGGCGCCAGAAATTAGCTTGATACGCTGAGGAAGATAGTTCTCTCACTTCTCGTTGGTTACCCGAAGTGGAAGGTGAGATGTAGCGTAGCAGCAAATTTCCCCTATGTAGAGGATAGCGTTTGTCTCCCGTAGGACTCGAAGAAATACAAGAAGGTGTCAACGACACATAAATTGTTGCCGAATGGAACAAGCTTGACGTGGACCTGCACACACAACAAGTAACTTTGCTCCCAACGAGTACAGAGGATTTGTCAATTCCTCCGGCCTTGCTGTTTACAAAGGATCAACGCAAGAGATAATAATAGTGGAAACGAAAAGTAAATACTGAAGTAAATTGAGGGTGTAAACAATGGTGGAAATATGGACCGGAATTCCATGACTTTCACTACTGATGTCTCTATCCCAAAAGACGATAAAAGTGCTAGCGAGGTAAACAAATCACAGCTGGGCAATTGACAGGATTATAAACGCACCGCAATGCTAACTATGCTACAAAAGAAAGGAACAGGCTCAAAAGCAATGGGCAATACGCCAAGGTAAGTAGACCGAAATCCATCTGCATCTACTACGAATCATCCACCTTGAGATATCTATCCAGAACATCTCGCTGGTATTAAGTTGCGAACCCCACCCAAAGTGTAAACTCAAAGCAACAGACAACTGCATTAAAAGAACTATGCGTAAAGTAAACAATCCTTGCACCCCCGCAGGTACAAGCACCGTTGTTTTATCCCTGGTGGCAATAGCACATCCCTAGTCTCATGTTTCTGTCACTCAAGATATACATCAAGGGGCTGAACCCACAATAGAGCATAACGCTCCCTCTTGGACTTGCAACAAATAACTTGGCCAAAGAAAAATACGTCAACGGAGAACATGCAAGATTTAACTAAAGAACATAAATATAAAAGAGAACCAAATATATTAATCATCACAATCTGAACATAATCTCATAATCCATCAGATCCCAGCAAACTCAGCATAGCAACATAGAAAATTACAGAGGTGCCTTGATCATGTGAGGCAACTCACGAGGTCTCCAAAGTGGAAGCACAATGAGGGGAGGAGAACATCACATAGCTACTGGTCATGGACCCATGGTCCAAGGGGGACTACTGACAAGACATCCGGGAGGCGTCCATGGTGATGGATGGTCTCCCGGAGGGGGTTCCTCCTTCTGGCAGGGTGCCGTAGCAGCTTCTCCTGGAAGCCCCGATCATGAAACGGCGGTGGCGGCGGTACAGAGAGGAGAACGGGAATAGAAGATTGATATTAGGGGTTTTCTCCGCGGGAACTAAATATAGGCCGAAGGGGGCACCGAGGGGGGCCACACGGCAGCCAGGAGTCCTCCTGGCGCCCTAGGGTGGGGTCGCGCCAGGGACCCTCCTGGGGCCCTAGTGGGTCCACTCCCTTCCTTTCTTGGTTATTCGGGAAGCTTCTGCGACGCTGAGTATAATTTTTCCGGGATTTATTTGGCACTTTTAATGGACGGAAAACCTGAAATGTAAAAAACAGAAGAAAACAGGAACTGGCAACTAGGTGCACTGAGTTAATAGGTTAGTCCAAATATGATAAAAAAAGTGTATGAAAGTTCAAGTAAAACATGGCAAATTCACACAAATCATGCATGGAGCAAGCAGAAATTATAGATACGTTTGGGACGTATCAACATCCCCAAGCTTAATTCATGCTCGTCCTCGAGTAGGGAAATGATAAGAAGCATAATTTCTATGGCGACATGCCACACAATCATATAAAAACTTTTAAGTAAAGCAATCAAAGCATGCAATTCAATTCAAGTCTTAACAAGCAATAGTCTATATTAGCATTGACACAAGTAACAAAAGAACAAAGGGTGCAAGAGCTCTCGATGTCCGTGACTCGAATATCTCCAGATGGTGTTTGCGTGCAAGCAGGGGACTGGGAAAAAGAGAGAGAAAATGTTGTTGAGAACTACTATCTACTAAAGTTTCACACTTAGTCTCTTTTGGATTCTTATCTTGACTCGTCCCCAGACCACTAGCCAGGTACAAGTCAAACTGATCCACTCCCTTTCGATATTTTGAGCACTCAGGCAATGGATGAGTGTGAGTAAGAACGTTGACACCTAAAAGGAGAAACAGAAAGAAGGTGGAGGAGGAAGACAAAAAGGTGTGAAAGGCTCAGATCAATGAGGACAATCATAGGCGAGAGAAAGCCATATGATAGATATGATGTGAGGAGTAGGGATTGCCATGAAACGGATGCACATGTGAGCTAAAAGCTCTCCAAAGGAACTAGTGGGGGTGCATCCAACTTGCTTGCTCAAGAAGACCTAGAGCTCTTTTGGGGAGGCTCATCATTGGAATATACAAGCCAAGTTCTATAGTGTGAAGGGTTCCCACATAGCTATATGCATGTATGATGATCTCTATGGAGTACAAGGGATAGAGGATGAAGTACTAGTGTGGATCTCTCAAAAGGAATAGTAGTGTTGCCCCTTTCTCTCTTTTTATTTCTTTTTCTCTTTTTTCTATTTTTTGTATTTTTTTGGTGGCCTCAATGGCTCTTTCTATTTAACTCTCATTTGTCCTCTTTGGGATCTTTTAATTTGTCCACTTTGGGATCTTTTCCTCACTTAAGGGCAACACTCTATTTTACAACAATATAGGAGATCTTTCACACTTTACAAGGGTACTCACATAAAGAAGATATAACTATCATGATGCAAATGTATTTCTCTGCCAGGATAGCAGGAACGTGTATGATATGAAGATCAAGTCATGAAGAGGTGGATGTTGCATGGCAATGTATCTCGGAAAGGCTATGGAAATGCCTTGATAGGTAGATATGGAGGTTGTTTTGAGGAAGAATATAAGGAGGTTTATGATGACAAAGCGTATCATGCCAAGGGTTTTGATGTACCGGCGAAGGTGGACGCCAACTCTCCGAGTGAGAAGGAGGCAATGCACGACACAGGAGAGGCTAGAAAAATATGGGAGGTGGAAGTGTCAACTTTCGAATACTCACATTGGTCCGAAGAACTCATGCACTTATTATCGGTAACTCTCAATCTAATCGGGAGGTTCTCAAAGATACAAGTACCCCGAGGAGGAGTGTATGGGGGTTTGGTTATCCTTGCGCATCCTCGACTCATGGTACGTGAGTGTACTCTAATATTCGAACCCTCCAGAGGTTAGTGATCCGTCTAGTAGCTAGAGTTCTCAACAAGGGGTTTTGGTTTTCGAAAATCACACGGATTTCCCAAAATATGACATCTATCACTAATAGGCTAAAGCTCTTGACACCATAAGTTAAAACATTACTCTAGTCAATACCTCAAAACTATTGCAAGTTACTACTACAAACAGAATAGCAACTTCAACTACCTACTTTCTAGTCAAGACACAAAACTCAGTGCAACAGGCAAACTCTCTAAACAAGATAAACATGCAACTTATATAAAGTTCAACCTAAGACAAAAGAAAATCTCTAGAAGAAAACTAAAGCACTACAACTAAACAGGGCAGCAGCTAAGAAAGGAAAAAGAACAACTCACAGCTAAGGAAATAAGCATGCAAATCCTATGAGGAGTTCTAGTTCAAGAGGAGCGTGTTTCTATCCCACACAAAAGAAATCTGGGGTCTAACTTGTTACTACAACAAACAAAGCAAAAACAAACCTAAGAAAAGTAAAGAGCGAGACGCTCCAAGCATAGCACATAGCGCATGAAGTGATAAAAATATAGTGCAACGAGGGACGAACTGATAATTGTTGATGAAGAAGGGGATGCACGGGGGCATCCCCAAGCTTAGACGCTTGAGTCTCCTTGAATATTTATTGGGGGTGCACATGGGCATCCCCAAGCTTAAGCATTTGACACTCCAGGATCTCCTTTCATCATCTTCCATCGCACACTTGAAAACTCCCTTCATACATAACTCATTGTAAACTGATTAGAGAGGTTAGTACCCTATTAAAATAATTTTCCCTACTGGAAATAAAGATATTATTGAAGAGCTACTGTTTCTCAATATTGCCAAAAGGTTTTTGCAAAGAAAAAGAAAGATTAAAGTTTGCAAAAGTTAAGAGAGACAAAACGTGGCAGAATCTGTGAAAAACAGAACAGCAGGTAGTACAGAATTTTTTAGGGGCACTTCTGCAACTCAAATCAAAAAACTCAGAACATACGAAAGTTCTGTGATTGTATAGAGCACGCTGTGTAAAAAATTCAGCTCAAAAAGATGAATTGGAATTTGATATTCCCCTCTTTCATGTCAATAACAGCACCAACGGTGCGAAGAAAAGGACGTCCCAAAATAATTGGACAAGAGGGCTCACACTCAATGTCCATAATAGTAAAATCAACGGGAACATAATTGTCATTGACAATGATAAGAACATCATCGATCTTCCCCAAAGGTTTCTTTATGGAAGAATTGACCAGACGAACACCAAAATAACAAGGATCAAAAGGTTTCAATTCAAGCATATCATACATTCTTTTGGGCATAACAGAGGTACTAGCTCCAAAATCACAAAGAGCAAAGCAAGAGAAGTTATTCAATTTGATTTTATCATAGGGTCCCAACCATCCTCTAGCTTCCTAGGTATGGAGGCTTCTAGTCTAAGCTTCTCCTCCCTAACTTTGATTAGAGCATTGGTGGTATGCTCTGTGAAAGCAAGATTAAGTGTGCTAGTGTGGGGATCTCTAGACATCTTGTGTAGGAAACCAATAACTTCAGGTAAGGTGCAGTTGTCGAAATCTAGATCACTACTATCTATCAAGGAGGTAGTGATATCATTAAGGCTCACTTGTTTGAAAGCCTCTATGTTCATAGAGGTTTCTTCATCTATGGTTGACGTGGTAGCATCACCATTGATAGGTCCAGGCGGACTAGGGGTGTGATGGGTGCTAATAGTTTTGACATCCTCAACAACTTGGATAGTAGCTACTGTGTGATAGGTAGGAAGGCTCTTAACTCTCTCTTCTTCCTCCTTTTCTCTAGTCCATCTCTCTTTACGTTTTCCCAACATCCTAATGTTTTCATTAATTTGCACTTGGATAGCATTCATAGGAGTGGTTTTCCTCTCCTCGGGGGGAGAAGTTATAATCTTAAGCATCTCAACATCATGGGCTATGTTGTCTACCTTCGAAGAGAGGATATCTATTTTTTCTAATTTCTCTTCCGCACTCTTGTTGAAGGATTTTTGGGTAGTGATAAAGTCTTTAAGCATACTCTCTAGTTCAGAAGTGGAGTTTTTGGTGCTAGGGTAGGTGTTGTTGTTCCCATAGTTGTTGGATGGGAAAGGTCTAGGATTGTTTCTACCAAAATTACTCCTATAAGAATTATTGTTGAAGTTGTTTCTAGAGATAAAGTTCACATCTACTTGTTCTTGAGCAACCAAGGAATTTAAAGGAACATCCTGAGGATCAATAGGAGCTTGCTTGGTAAGTAGAGACATGATCAAGTCAACCTTTTCATTAAGAGAGGAGATCTCCTCGACGGAATTTACCTTCTTACCAGTTGGAGATCGTTCGGTGTGCCACTGAGAGTAGTTCATCATCATCTCATCAAGTAGCTTCGTGGATGCACCAAGTGTGGTTGACATAAAGGTTCCTCCCGTGGCCGAGTCTAACATATTCCGCGAGGTAAAGTTTAAGCCTGCATAAAAAGTCTGGATAACCATCCAAGTAGTCAAACCATGTGTAGGGAAGTTCTTAACAAGAGATTTCACGCATTCCCAAGCTTGGGAAATGTGTTCATTATCCAATTGCCTAAAATTCATAATGTTACTTCTCAACTGGATAATTTTAGCAGGGGGATAGTACTTCCCAATAAAAGCATCCTTACACTTGTCCCAAGAATCAATGTTATTCTTAGGTAAGGATTGCAGCCACTCCTTGGCTCTTCCTCTCAAGGAGAAAGGAAAAAGCTTCATCTTGACGATGTCTTCATCTACTTCCTTGTACTTTTGCATATTACAAAGCTCAACAAAATTATTTAAGTGCAAGGCAGCATCCTCTCCAGCACCTGAGAATCAATCTTTCATAACAAGATTCAGCAAAGCAGGTTTAATTTCATAAGAAGGTGCTGAAGTGGCAGGTGGAGAAATAGGAGTGCAGATAAAGTCATTGTTGTTGTGACTAGTGAAGTCACACAACTTGGTGTTTTCATTGGAACCCATAGTAGCAGCAGGTATTTTTGGTATTTTTTATAAGGGACACAAAAGTAAAAACTGAAAGATAAACTAACAAGACTAAAAAGAAAAGATAAAAGATAGTGTGCAACTCCCCTATCTTGTAGACTGGAGTCCCCGGCAACGGCGCCAGAAATTAGCTTGATACGGTGAGGAAGATAGTTCTATCACTTCTCGTTGGTTACCCCAAGTGGAAGGTGAGATGTAGCGTAGCAGCAAATTTCCCCTATGTAGAGGATAGGGTTTGTCTCCCGTAGGACTCGTAGAAATACAAGAAGGCGTCAACGACGCAAAAATTGTTGCCGAATGGAACGAGGTTGACGTGGACCTGCACACACAACAAGTAACTTTGCTCCCAACGAGTACAGAGGAGTTATCAATTCCTCTGGCCTTGCTGTTTACAAAGGATCAACGCAAGAGATAATAATAGTGGAAATGGAGAGTAAACACTGAAAGTAAATTGAGGGCGTAAACAATGGTGGAAATATGGACCGTCATCCCATGACGTTCACTAGTGATGTCTCTCCAAAAGACGATAAAAGTGCTAGCGAGGTAAACAAATCACAGCTGGGCAATTGACAGGATTATAAACGCACCGCAATGCTAACTATGCTACAAAAGAAAGGAAGAGGCTAAAAAGCAATGGGCAGTACGCCAAGGTAAGTAGACCGAAATCCATCTGCATCTACTATGAATCATCCACCTTGAGATATCTATCCAAAACATCTTGCTGGTATTAAGTTGCAAATCCCATCCAACCTGTAAACTCAAAGAAACAGACAACTGCATTAAAAGAACTATGCGTAAAGTAAACAATCCTTGCACCCGCAGGTACAAGCACCGTTGTTTTATCCCTAGTGGCAACAGCACATCCCCTAGTCTCATGTTTCTGTCACTCAGGCTAGACATCAAGGGGCTGAACCCACAATCAAGCATAACGCTCCCTCTTGGAGTTGCAACAAATCACTTGGCCAAAGCAAAATACGGCAACGGAGAACATGCAATAATTAACTAAAGAACATATATATATAAGAGAACCAAATATATTACTCATCACAATCTGAACATAATCTCATAATCCATCAGATACCAGCAAACTCAGCATAGCAATATAGAAAATTACAAAGGTGCCTCGATCATGTGAGGCATCTCACGAGTTCTCGAAAGTGGAAGCACAAAGAGGGGAGGAGAACATCACATAGCTACTGGTCATGGACCCATGGTCCAAGGGGGACTACTCACAAGACATCCAGGAGGCGTCCATGGTGATGGATGATCTCCCGGAGGGGGTTCCTCCTTCCGGCAGGGTGCCGGAGCAGCTTCTCCTGGCAGCCCCGATCTTGAAACGGAGGCGGCGGCGGTACAGAGAGGAGAACGGGAATAGCGTATCGATATTAGGGGTTTTCTCCTCGGGGACTAAATATAGGCCGAAGGGGGCACCGAGGGGGGCCACAGGGCAGCCAGGAGGCCTCCTGGCGCGCCCTAGGGTGGGGCCGTGCCAGGGACCCTCCTGGGGCCCTAGTGGGTCCGCCCCCTTCCTTTCTTGGTTATTCAGGAAGCTTCCGGGGCGCTGATTTTTTATATAATTTTCCGGGATTTATTTGGCACTTTTAATGGCCGGAAAACCTGAAATATAAAAACGGCAGAAAACAGGAACTGGCAACTGGGTGCACTGAGTTAATAGGTTACTCCAAATATGATAAAAAAGTGTATGAAAGTTCAAGTAAAACATGGCAAAGTCACACAAATCATGCATGGAGCAAGCATAAATTATAGATACGTTTGGGACGTATCAGTGTGCCAAAGGGGAACATTCCTGTTGGGCCAACGTCTGCTGGGCTGATGACACTGGTTGACGGTGTCTCGATGGCTACCCCAATTGGAAGGTTATGATGTAGATAGCAGCAAATTTACCCTAACTTTAGGGGATATGGTTATGTCTCTCGTAGGACTCCAAGCGCAACAAGAAGGTGGCAAAGCAAACCATGTTGTCGTTATAAACCAAAGGTTGTTTACTTGACCTACACCTACACACAGATGCAAATAACTTTGTTCCCAATGAGTTCAGAAAGGTTGTCAATCTCTCCGGCCTTGTTGTTTACAAAGGATCAAACACAAGGATGGAAATAGTAGTGGTAACTGAAAGGAAAGTAAAAGCAATAAATTCGAGCAGTGTAAACTATGATGGACCGGGGTTCCATGATTTTCACTAGTGATGTCTCTCTCCCAAAATACGAGATCAACTATATTGGGTGAACAAATTACACCTAGACAATTGACATAATTATAAACGCACTTCAATGCTAATCATGCTACATGAAAGTTAGAGGCTCAATCATATGGGCATTGCACCAAAACAAGTTGACCATATATCCATCAGCATCTACTCACTAATCATCCACCTTGAGATATCTATCCTGAACATCTCACTGGTATTAACTTGCGAACCCCAGCAAAACCGTAGGCTCAAAGCAACGGACAACTGCATTAACACTCTATGCGTAATGTAAGTAATCCTTGCAACCGCAGTTACAAGCACCGTTGTTTTCTCCCTGGTGGCAACATCACATCCCCTAGTCTCATGTTTCTATCACTCAAGCTAGACATAGAGGGGCATGAACCCACAATCATGTGTAACGCTCCCTCTTGGAGTTACAATCTACTACTTGTCCAAAGCTACAAACCTAACGGAGAACATGCAAGAACACTCAATAACTAAAAATATAAAGGTAAACCAAATATATTACTCATCACAAACTGAACGTAATCTCATAAACCATCGGATCCCAGCAAACGCAGCATAGCAAAACATGAACTAATACATACGTGCCTTGATCATGATACGCAACTGACAAGGGCTAAACATTGAAGCACAATATTGGAGAGAAGACATCACATAGCTACTGGTCATGGACCCATGGTCCAAGGTGGACTACTTAGGGCACATCCCGGAGGCGATCATGGTGATGGAGAGGCCTCCGGAGGTCAATCCTCCCTCCGGCAGGGTGCCGGGACAGCTTCTCCTGGAAATCTCGAGATCGGAATCATGACGGCGGCGGAACAATGGACAAAATCACGTAACATGGTTTCTCTCGAGGGTTTTCGGGGTGAGGGTTAAATATCGGCCCAAGGGCACCCTAAGGGGTCCCCCCCTGGCCCAGGCAGCCACAGGGCGTGACACCCCCTGGCCGCGCCAGGAAGCTGCCTGGCTGGGGGTGTCCCCCCTCAGGGGGGGGCCTTCTGGCTTCAGGGCTCTTCTGTCTTGCATATTTTTTATATGATTTTTATGGAATTTTTTGTGCACTTTGATTTCTGACATTTTCCTGCAATGCACGGACAATAGCAGACAGAAACTGGCACTGGGCGCTGAGTTAATAGGTTAGTACAAATATGTTGTAAAAGATATGAAAGTGCATCAAAACATACAGCAATATCACTAAAATAAGCATGGAACAAGCAGAAATTATAGATATGTTTGAGACGTATCATGGGCCGACGGGGATATCGGTTCATTTGAGGGGTGGTGTATGTAACAGCACATAATATCAATAGGAATGATAGACTACGCATATAATAAACAAGGTGCACCTTCTTTTCCGGGAGCCCATCAGGAAAGAACTACCAGATCAAGCGTTACTAAGAGGGGGGATTACCGATAGGTAGAACTTTGGACCTAAAATAGCAACAGAACAAAAATAAATTCTCAGGATCTCAAAACGGAACGGGGATTTTTGGAGAATTATTTCAAAATATATGATGGATTAGGGACCAAAGAAGTATCAGAGGAGACCCACCAGGCCCACACATGGACAGGTGGTTCATACGTCTCAAACGTATCTACTTTTCCAAACACTTTTTCTATTGTTTTGCCCTCATACTTGCATGATTTGGACAAAACTAACCCGGACTAACGCTGTTTCCAGCAGAGCTGTCTGTATGGTTTTATTGTGCGCAGGAAAATGGATTTTTGGACGTCCCAGAAAATTCCCAGAAAAATACCAGAACATCCACGCACCCGAAGGAGCCAGATGCCAGAAATGGGACCAGAGGGGAGTCCTGGGGGCCCAGGCGCCCCCCCCCCCCTCCTCTGGTGCCCTACCAGGACTCCTATTTATTCCCGTGACGGGAAAACCCCGAAACAGACGTCGTTTTCCCAATCCTCGTCGCGGAGCCGCCGCCACCCTCTGTTCTTCTCCGGGAGGGCTAATCTGGAGGCTGTTTTGGCCTCCGGAGAGGGGAGATCATCGCCATCGTCATCGTCATCACCACTCCATCCTCCCTCCATGACTTCTCCATCCATGTGTGAGTAATTCCCTGCTGTAGGCAAAGGGGATGGTAGGGATTGGATGAGTTATATCATGTAATAGTTTATCAGATTGTTGGGGGCATGTTGCCTTTCATCTAGATTGGTGTTTATCATCTTTGCTTCAACTTGTTGTTCTTAATGATTGTCACTTTGGGCCCGAGTGCCATGATTTCAGATCTGAACCCTTTATGTTTTCATGAATATATTTGTGTTTTTGATCCTATCTATGAGTTGTTTGCACCTGTTATGGTCCGGAACCGGCGATCCCAAAGGTGACAGCTTGGGACACCAAAGGGAATGGACTATAATTTGGGGATTCCATGTATCCATTGATTGTTAATGCTTTGTTCCGGTGCTCTTTGACAGGAGCACCTTAATATCCATAAGTTCCTTTTGCCCCCGTTCGTAGCGGGATGGTAGGACAAAAGATGTTGTGCAAGTTCTTATTGCAAGCACGTACAACTACCTGTGGGATACATGCCTGATGTTTGATTTATGCCTAGATGATCTTTGCTTTTCTTTGTGACTTGCCCCAAGTTGATTACATGATGTGTCTTATCCATGCAGCGCCCAACCGTCCATCTCCCTAGCCTACAGTGTTTCAATTCTTCTGGTTACTAGTTGTTTACTTTTGCTGTTACTATTACTGTTGCTATCGTTGCTACTACTATTATCGCATTGGCTATTAATATCTTGTTGCAAGTAAGTGTATCTCAGGTGCGGTGGAACTGACAACTCCACTGTTAAAGCTTGTGGATATTCCTTGGCTCCCCTTGAGTCGAATCAATAAATTGGGTTATCTTACCCGCGAAGACTATCTCGATCCCCTGCAGTTGTGGGTTATCAAGCCTGTTTTCTGGCGCCGTTGCCGGGGAGCATAGCTTTATTCACAAGTCCACTTGAAGTATTTTACCTGCTGCAATTTATCCGCTATGGGTAAGAAAGAAGACCCCAAGGTCCCGATCTTGCCATCCCGTACAAGAAAAGGTACTGTTCTGAACACTAGTGCTACACTTGATTCACCTTCACTTATGAGTAAGTTTGCTTCACCGCCACCACATGATGCTTCTAATGAATCTGTTACTATGTCCGACACTTTTGATGATGCTTCTACTACTCTTGATGATATTGGTTTGCTTATTCACGCTCTTGAGAAACAAATTGTTGCTGCTGCCAAGAAATCTGGGATTGAAATTCCCGATACTTGCTATCCTTTTGATGGAACTTACACTTATCCCGATCTAAGTAAACTCAAGGAGAGACTCCTTGATGATGATTATATTATACTTGATGATGATTTATGCAGGGAGCTAACAGATTTTAACGACTCTGGCCCTGATGCTATTAAGAAGCTGCTCAAGAAACATTCTTTGAAGAAGAAGACCATACCTGATCCTACTTTTTCTACGTCTCCTATAAGCATCAATGATCTGGATTATAATTTCTCTGTTGATCTTTCACTTATATCTATGGTTGAAGCTGACCCCTTTTATGGCAGAGAAAATGATGATGCTATTTCACACCTGACCAAACTCACTGAGTTGGGTGGTTTTTTTACTACTGATGAGAAGATACGAAACTTCTATGTTACTAAGCTTTTTTATTTCTCTTTAAAGGAAAGTGCTAAAGCATGGTACGATGCACTACCATGTGGTTCTATTAGGAGTCCTCAACACTTAGCTCAGTCTTTTGTTGATAAGTATTTTCCAGCTCATATGCAACATGCTGCTTTACGAAAAATTTACAACTTCGCACAGTTGCAGGATGAGAATCTCCCTAAAGCTTGGGGGAGGTATTGCAGTCTGATCCAGGCTAGACCGGGACATGGAGTTCCTAAGAATGAATTAATTGATATATTTTATGCTGGTCTAACTGATGAATCTAGATCCTACATGGATAGTTGTGTTGGTTGTGTTTTCAGGAAAAGAACATGGGACGATGCAGAAGAATTAATGGGCAAGATTGCCAAAAACCACGAAGATTGGTCCGTCCCTGAACCACCTCCACCACCAAAGAAGAGGGGCATGCTTGTCCTAAGCCCCGAAGACATGCAAGAAGCAAAGAAGTTTATTAAAGAGAAGGGTATTAAAACTAAAGATGTGAAGAATCTACCCCCCCCATTGAGAAGTTGTGTGAGCCTACCACTCATCCTCCTATGGTAGAGGTACACTCTCATTTAGATTTCAATGCAAGTGACATTCCTCATGGTAAGCCTCCTGATCAATGTTTAGATGAGCTTGATAATTTTATTATGAATCAGAATCACTTTACTGAGAGGATACAAAGTCAGTTGCATGATAATTCCCTTGCTATCAAAAGTTTGCTTGATGTTCTAGGTAGAACAGTTAATGATGTTAAATGTCTTGTGAAGCATTTTCATATGGTTCAAACTCAGCTTGATCAAATTTCTAATGTGCAAAAATATTTGCTTGCTAATAATGCCAAACAGGATATACAGGCCTTCGGGATTAAAACCCGAGGGGGAACTAGCACTCAAGATCCTCTCTACCCAGAGGGGCATCCTAAGAGGATCGAGCAAGATTCTCAAATCCAGGAAGAAGAAATTGTTAGCTCTCCAAAGAAGAAAAAACACAAAGAATCTGACAATTCCAATGATCCAAATAGTATATCTACTTCCGATGCTGAGACTGAAGACGGTGTTGAGCCTGAAAAGGATGGTGAAAAGAATGATCCACCCGAGGCTCGAGAAGAGGAAGCACCCGACAAACGCAAGAAATACACTAGAGAAGACTTCATCGCAAGAATACATGGGAAGGAACGAGAACCATGGGTACAGAAACCTATGCCCTTTCTAGGTAAGTCTCTCAAAACCAAAGAAGAAGACCATTATAATAAGTTGGAGTGGATGAAACCTATTTTTCTTCAAATTCCTTTGACTGATGCTATTAAGTTACCTCCCTATTCGAGATATATGAAAGATATTGTTACTAATAAAAGAAAAGTTCCTAATGAAGCAATATCTACTATGCTTGCTAACTACTCTTTTAGTGGCAAGATTCCTGAGAAGTTTGGTGATCCAGGTATACCCACCATTCCTTGTTCCATAAAGAATAATTATGTTAGGACTGCTTTATGTGATCTTGGAGCAGGAGTGAGTGTTATGCCCTTTTCTCTTTACAAGAGATTATGTTTAGAAAAACTAATCCCTACAGATATCTCTCTTCAGATGGCTGATAAGTCAACAGCCGTTCCCGTAGGTATTTGTGAGGATGTTCCCGTTGAAGTTGCTAATTGTTTAATTCTTACTGATTTTGTTGTGCTTGACATGCCCGAGGATGGGAGCATGTCTATTATTCTTGGTAGACCTTTTCTTAATACCGTAGGTGCTATTATTGATTGCAATAAAGGAAAGGTTACTTTCAATGTGAATGACAAAGAACACACGGTGTATTTTCCGAAGAAGATTGAAAAGAGGCATGGCCTCAACTCTATAGAGAATATCGAGACAATGAAGATTGGAGAATGGGATCGTCCTTTACATGTGCACCATAAATACAAAACGATCATGGTAGGGACAATGTCCATTAAAGTAAAGGTGCAATGATCACTTCATAAGAGATGAGACGTTTTGCTTTATATATCGCCGGTTTGTTGGTAAGACTTGATCAACCTTGCTAGTAAGCATGTTTTATATAGGTAAAAAGTGGATCTTGTTATGTGTTCATTTGCTTTAGCTTTTATTCTCCTTGTTGTACCAAGTTTATATGTTTTTGAAACTTCACAATTCTAATCACTGCTACAAGTTTTCAGAGATTTTCGCAGCTTTTTGAACTTCGAAAAAATTTCAACAGTGAAGTTGGCAGAAAAAATATATTAAAAATTTCCATGCCGGGAGTGAACCAGAGGCACCAGGGGCTGACCAGGGAGGGGGCCACCAGTGGCCCAGGCGGCCAGCTGGCGCGGCTTGGCCCCTGGCCGCGCCCACAGGGCACCTGGGGCCCACATGGCAGCCAGCTAGGTAAGTCTTCTTCCTCCTCCCTCTTCTCTCTCCAAAAACACGAGTTCTGCACTTTGTTCTTGCATTCTTGCTGCTCTCCGTCCAGAATTTCGATCTCTCTCTACGACCCATCATTTGAGCTGAGATTTTGGGAAAATACTCCCTGGTATGTAACTCCTTCACCCCTCCAATTAGATTTTTGATTGGTGGCTTCATTAGTGAGTATTTAGTAACTCTTGGTCTTGTTCTTATGAGTTTGCATGCTTGTGTAGAAATTTATTTTCCAAGTTTTGCTGCAAGTTTGTGCCTTAAGTAAGTGGGTAGAGTAGTTTGCCTCAACTCGGCCCGTTTAAATCCTTGTTTTTGTGAATTGTAAAAAAAATCAGAAATGAGTTTCTTTGGAAAAGCAAAGGGGTAGCTTGGGAAGAAGAAGCCCGAGCGCTCTGATCGAGTCACTAGAGCTGCAGCTTCACCCTCAGCAGTTAGGGTGAGCTACAATGAAGATCATGTGCCCCTGGAGCTGTTGGAAGAAACAAATCCAGCATGCGCAATGATGTATCCGTGTGATAATTTTCTTACAGCTGCAGGAATTAAGGAGGAATTTTATGGCCTTTGTGCCAATGCAGGTTTGACATGGCTAGCTTTATGTCGTGTGGTACAATACAAAAAACTTACCTCCTGTTTTGTTAACAGATTTTGCTATAACCATGATGCTGGAACCGTCGAGTTCAAACTTTATAATGATCTCATAACCATGTCTTTGGCACAGTTTTGTGATATAATAGGTGTGCCGAACGTTGGTCAGACAAATAAGATGACCATGCAGCCTTCCGGGTTGAGGACCCTCTTCAATTCCCTTTGCTGCCAGGAGGAGACCGACATTCGGCGCACGAAGATTTCCAGCATCTTGTTTCCACACCTCGGGTATTTTACGTATTTTGTTGCTAGAGGGGTGATTTCGCTATTTATGCGAACGCCCTCTCTGGTAAGAATGAGTATAATGTGGGTTCCTTGATTGCTCGGTGTCTTGTTACAAACAGTAACAAGGGCGATTTATATGGTGGCGTTTACACCACACTTATCCTTGAGTCTCTTGAGCGACCCCACATCCTGATGATGTTCCCTTTTCATACGTGAGTCTCGATCTTGCGGCTATGAAGAGGCATAAGTTTGTTACCATGATTTATCAGTTTGGTAACCTTGATTATATTTTGAGGTTTGAAAGGACTATTACTCGTGAGATCCGTCTACCTGCACCACTTTTGTTTGATAACACTCGCATGAATGGATGGTCCTTCAATGAAATTCAGTTCGACGAGTTCGTGGATAATTACCAGCCGCATAACCCCATGGAGGGGGTTGTGCCCAATGAGGAGGAGCATGGTGAGTTCCCACCTTTCCAGGGAGAGACCTTCACCGAGCCTGGCGAGGGATCTTCTTCCGCTTGGAGCGCAGGACCTTCCTCATCGGAAGATCCGAGGGCTTCAGTGTACGTACCGGAGGGCTCATACGACTCCTGGACTTACCCTTACCCCGGAGCAGGAGGCTCCTGGGGGCAGTAGCTGCTACCAACTTAGGCCAAATGCCTAAGCTTGGGGGAGTACGTTCCCTTCTCACCTTTCCATTGTATTATCCGTTTTTATTTTTGTTTGCTTTGATCTTTTCGAAGCTTTTGCTCGTTCTTCTTTGTTCTTTTATTTTGCAAAAACAGCAAAAAGATTTCTCTTTTCTTTTTCTTTCGCTTAACCTTTGAAAAATCCAAAAATATTTTCTTTTTGTCTCTTTAGTTTGCTTTGTTGCAGAGTTCAGCTCGAGTCCGTGATGGCATTTGATTATATTTCCCACGTTCGGTCGTGCAAGTGACAAGGAAGTAATGACGAAGATTGACGAAAGGGTTGCAACAAGGAAAACTGGTATGAACTCTTTTTGTTTCTACTTTTGTGCATATGCTTGTACTTATGAATTAGAGACCAGCTTGTAGCGACATAGTGCTATGTTTACAATGCTTTCCCAGTGTTCATGCTTCCTTTGTGGTCAATCCCAAATAGCTAGAGTGCATAATGTGTTGTTGAAATGATTTACATGCATTGCAATGTTCATGGTTTGGCATACTGAAGTGGTATTTCCCTTTGGAGAATTCTTGGATTGACTTGGCACATGCTTACACATGTTTATGACTAAAAAGTCTACTATGCCTTGATGATCTTTGAATTTCAGAATAGTCATATCATCTTCATGCCTAATTCAATGTTACTTTGTCGCTCTGCATGATTATGACTTTTATTTCTCTCTAGTTGGTCGCTTCCCTGTCTTTTGCTAGCCTTCGCTCGCACTAAGCGGATTTCTGCTTGTGCATCCAAAATCCTTGAAACCAGTTTTTCCATATGAGTCCACCATACCTTCCTATTTGGCATTTACCGGCCGTCCTAACGAAGACTTTCTTGTACCATCTCGAAATTATTCAAAAGCATTCTTGTTTTGTGCCTCTGTTTTAGCTCATGAGGAAGTAGTAGGTAATTCATGACCGTCTTATGTTAGACATGTTTTATCCCGGGATTGCATGTCTAATCTGCAAACCCCAATACGAGGAGGGACTGGCATGAGTGCGCCCATCTCACAAAAGATAATCACAACCAACAAACCCTCCTTCACGCTTTGTCTATGAGAAATCAGAAAACTTTGGCAGCGATAAAAAAAGGAGATTAAGGGGATGTGATCGTCTCCATCTTGGGAGCAGTTCCTCGAAACATGTCTAGCGTAAGAGGTGATTGAGTTGTCTACTAGCATTCGTTGAAGAAACATGCATATCCCAAAACACCCTTTTTATATTTGTTTTCAAAACCAAGAGCTCTGGTACAAGTTTAGTCTTTGCTTCCTTCCACGGGCTTTCAACCTTTCCATCAAACTCCACGGTTCGAGAGTCTCCACCTTCTTTCTTCAAAGCACCAACTAGGAGAGCATAATTGTCATTCTGAGTGTAATGTGCATTGTCCCAAAGTATTACATTGTCTTTTGCATGATTGTGGTATTATTTATTCTGAAGTTCTTAGTTCTAGTCTCCTTTAAAACTCCGGAGGAGTTTCTGCATTTATGTTTCTCTTCACTCATGGAGGCTAGTGAAATACCACTCTAGTATGTTCAAACTTTGTGCATTGTAATCCTGTCTTGATTTTCAGTAGCATATTATTTTCTTTTAGTTGTTTGTGATTGATAACTTGAAAGAAGGATTGCTTCGTGCATTGTCCTCATAGCATTGTTTTGATACTTGCTAAATTATTTTCGTAGTACAGGCTTATATACATTTATTGAAGCAAAAGAGTTTGTCAAAGTTTTCTTTGTCGCGTTCAGTTCGTTCTACTGAATTTCTTGAGGACAAGCAATATGCTAAGCTTGGGGGGGTTGATACGTCTCAAACGTATCTACTTTTCCAAACACTTTTGCTATTGTTTTGCCCTCATTCTTGCATGATTTGGACAAAACTAACCCGGATTAACGCTGTTTTCAACAGAGCTGTCTGTATGGTTTTATTGTGCGCAGTAAAATTGATTTTTGGACGTCCCAGTAAATTCCCAGAAAAATAACAGAAAATCCACGCACCCAAAGGAGCCAAATGCCAGAAGTGGGACCAGAGGGGAGTCCTGGGGGGCCCATGCGCCCCCCTGGCACGGCCAGGGGTGGGGCCGCGCCCTCTGGCCGCATGGGGGCCTCCCCCCTGTAACAGCCCAGATTTCACAAAAAATAAAAATTTTGTTTTCGGTGTGAATTGTTGGATTGTCTGATTTGTTTGCGGTGTTTGCATCCCCGATTTATCGATCGGCGATTATTTTTCCCCCTATGATCTCGTACCGGACGAAGACTGACCCTTGCCACCTTGACACTCGACCTTTGCGACACCGGGTTTCGCCCGATCACCGTCGCGAAAACCGCACAAGACCAGCCGTAGCCAACGGAATGAAAAACCTCGTTTAATAATTAAACGGGTTATTTTTATAGCGCACCGGAAAGTGTTCTCGGAACGGTTCCCACGTGAGGTGAACGCCGCTGGCTCGACGCGCTGATCGCGCAGTTCGAAGTTTTACCCGAATCGGAGGTCCTGCGGACCCCCAGCGGTCAGAAACGCAAACACCGCGCGCGCGAGAGAAAAACCGGGGATGTTTTTGCAAACTGCCAGCCACCTGGGCTATATAAAGACCACCACACTCTCACCCCATTTCTAGGGTTTCCCTAGACACAAAATTGCAGCCACCCCCCTCACAAAACTCATATCTGCCCAATTGCCTCCAAATTTCCGAAACCCTAGCTCTCCCACTGATCTGGACCGTCAGATCTGAGATCCAACGGTCCAGATCGCGTACCCAGCCTCCCACAGAAGCTCCAGCCCACTCCGGGCCGCGCGGGCCCGCAGCCTCCACCTCCAGGCCCGCCGAAGCCCATCTGGCCGCCCGCTCGTCGCCGGCCATGGAGGAGCCGCGCCTGAGCCGCCGCTCGTCGCCGACCACCGCTCCTTGCCGCGCTCTGGTGACCCGCACCACGTCGCGCCCTTCTCCCTTCTCCTCGCCTCCCCCTCACCCGCTCTCTCTCTGTCCCGTATGCCATCGCCGGAGCGCCACTAGGCCAGACGCCGCCCGCGCCATGGGTGGCCGGAGCTCGAGCTTCAAGCTCGCCGCGCCGCCAGGGAGGCTGTAGCCCGAGCGCGCCACCGCCCGGCCTCGACCCTCCCGGATCCCGCGGATCCACCTCCTCTGCCGCCCTCGGACGCCGCGGCCTCATCGGAGCCTCGCCGCCGTCACCCTGCGCCGCTGCTCCTATGGTCGGGATCGGGAGGAGCCCGATCCAGGCCACCGTGTCCACATGGGCCGCCTCCTCGCCCGCCGTGGGCCGGCCTGCCCAGCAGCGCGCCTCCACCGACCCAACCGCCATCTTGGGCCGGCCCAAGGTGAGGCTTGGACCCTTTTTTCCTTTGTCTGTTATTTTTCCTTTTATCTTTTTTGTCCCCGTAAACTGTGTGTTGGTATTGTTTTGCGATGCGATTTACGATCAAATCGTAGCTCGGATCGTGTTGCGCCCAAAAAGGAAATTGCTTAGAATTGCATGTACTTCAATTCATCTTTTTTGAGCATTTGCATTTGAGATCATCTTAAATGTGTAAATGTGTGATGAACAGGGCATCAGGCCGTTAACTGGTACTAATTGCTGTTATGTGCTGCTGTTATTATTTTATTGCAACTTTGATTGATGATTGTGACTCATCCATGAGGCCTATTGCATTGATTCTTTTTCCTATGTGTTAAGCATCATGTGTTCTTCATTTCCATGCTTTAACTTTTCATGTTTGGGTGCTTTAGCTATATTAAATCTTGCTCCAAAGTGGTGATCCTGATGTTAATGTGCTGCTGTGCTGAAAATTGTTAATTTGTTGCAACTTCGGGTGACGGTTGCGTCGCAACCGTTTATCGGAATTGAGTGATTCCAATTGCATATTGTTAAGCATGATGTCTACTTTCATTATATGTATTGCATTGTCATGTTATGCTTGATGGTCATATAGTTATTGAGCTCCAAAGTTGCTATCCCGCTGTTTTTGACAGCCACCTCTGTTTTTCTAAGTCTGTAACGTTCCGATGCCATGTTGCATGCTTAATATCTTTTGATCTATGATGCCTTTTTGCATAATTCTTTTTTCCATGCCTTCTTTGTCATGTCTACTTTAGTTTAATATCATTTCTGAGCATGTTTGAATTCATTATCCTGTTTATGCATTGCTCTAAAGTGTGCTTCGTGATGTTGGCAGATTGTGCCCGTAACTTGTTTTGCTTGTATCTTTTTAACCGTAACTCCGTTTGGGGTGTTCTTTATATGTAACTTGATTAGTTTTTCGTGTACCTTGTGTTTATGCTATTTTTTTCTGTTGTTAACCAACCTAAAATATGGTTTACTACAGAACAGTACCAAATGTGTTAATTGTCGTGGAGCACTTAGTGATATGCCATGTTTAGGTTGTGCCTCACTTAAATTGACTAGCATAGATAGTTTTCTTTATGCTTCACCTCTTGAGATGTTTGTGTGCTATGACATGATTCTGTGCTTTGCCATGTTAACAACCTTTGTCGATCACCTGTAGCTAAACAACTTGAACCCTTCTAAATGTGTTGTATCGTCGTGTGTGACGAGTACTCCACTTAACCTGTTAGTAACCGCTCTCGACGGTAGGTGCGATGTCTCGTGTTGCCTTCTTGTTGATGCTTTCTCGTGTTTGCTTCGTAGTAATAGATGCTTGCTCGTTGATTGCTTTCCAGTGTTTGCCGTCTTGTGTGCTTCCGCAGGTACCCTTCGGAGACGATGCGAGCTTGCGATCAACTACACCTTCGGAACCCGACTTATCAACAGGCAAGGACTATGCATTACTTATGATCCATTCTATTTCAACCAGCGGTTTGCATGCTAGTATAGGATAGGTTCGATGTTTGATCCTACCACATGTTTACAGCCTCTTTCAAACCGATACAGCCATGTCCCCTCCCAGCAAACCATGTACTGCTATGTTACTATTGCTCGTTGCTCAGCCCCTGCTTAGTATGCATGCTTAGGATGCTACAATGTTACCCTGTTACTCCTGGGTTTGGGATATAACATTATTATTATTGTTATGGATGATATGATTATATAAATGTTGACTATATTCGACGAAGGATGGAAGGTCTAGGCTATCCCGCCCCGACACTTTGTTCCATTCGAGTCACCTAGGATTCGAGTTCCGGGTATTGGTTTTAAGACTGAGCGTGCCTAACCGCGTGTGGGATTTTATGGGGTCCCCTTTTCTTACCTACCTAGCTTCAAACATTTCTAGTGGTGGCCCAAGCTGATTTACCATTTGAAACGTGTGTGTGACTGGTCCGCGGCCGGCAGATTTCAAACAACTTGGGCCAGCGGAGACATGGTTTCTCTTGTTGGTCCACCCCAGGGAGCTAGGGGGTTGTCCACATCTGTTTGGGCAACTAACCCGACCTCGTCCAGACGGTAGAGGCCGATTCGAGAGCGCGGCCGGCTCCTGAGCTGGATGTAGACTCACCGGGGGCCACCCGGATTTGTGCGTTGTTAGTTAGAGGGACCTGTCGTTCCGGATCTCTTGGGACTAAATCATAAAATGGTTTCCTATCTTGGGTAGCAACTGAGAGAGATGGGCGTGCGTGCGGAGCGTTGTAATGGGCAGTTGGTACACCCCTGCAGGGTTAAATCTTTTCGAGAAGTCGTGTCCACGGTTATGGACGACTTGAGACCTACTCCTTGTTCATAGACAACAACAACTAAGATAATCTTAATATAACTTGATCAACGTGTGTGTGTGCCTTGACTGCTTCTTCTTCGTCGGGATGCGAAGAGGAGGACAAGGATAGGATAGGTGTTATGCTTGCGTAAGTAGTTGATAGCAAGACTTGTTGGAGGCGATTCCTCATCGAATGCTTGGCTTCTTACCTTACTCTCTAGATCGTTAGCCACTTCATAACTGCTAGTGCGGCAGCAACCTCACCACTTACCCCTTCCTTACCGTAAACTACTAGTTGTCCTAGAATGACGAGTGATGAAGTCCTTGCTGGGTCAGTTGACCACTACAGTTGGATGCTGAGTACCTCTGTACTCATGATACTACCCCCAAACTCTTTTCAGGGTTCTTGATCGACAACAGGTACGGTGATCGACGTTTCACGTGGAGACTCGACGACGACTAGTTAGGCGGATCCCGGTGGAGGGCCTGGACCCGTGTGGTTATGGGATCGATGTTTTTCTCTTTGCCAGTAGGCATTTGATTGTAGTCTGTACTCAGACATATATCTTCCGCTGTTGTATTGTATTAAGGCAGTTGTATGCCGATTGTATGAGATGTTGTATCCTGTATCTGTAATGTTGTGATATCATGTTGGAAATCCGGGGCATATGACTTTGTCATATGTCGCGGTGGGATCGATATGTGCTTCGTCCCCGGAACTGGATGGAAACATCTAGATCTGGAACAGTACCGCATATCGGGCCTTACACCCCCCTCCTCTGGTGCCCTACCAGGACTCCTATTTATTCCTGTGACGGGAAAACCCCGAAACAGAAGTCGTTTTCCCAATCCTCGTTGCGGAGACGACGCCACCCTTTGTTCTTCTCCGGGAGTGCTAATCTGGAGGCTGTTTTGGCCTCCGGAGAGGGGAGATCATCGTCATCACCACTCCATCCTCCCTCCATGACTTCTCCATCCATGTGTGAGTAATTCCCTGATGTAGGCAAAGGGGATGGTAGGGATTGGATGAGTTATACCATGTAATAGTTTATCAGATTGTTGGGGGCATGTTGCCTTTCATCTAGATTGGTGTTTAGCATCTTTGCTTCAACTTGTTGTTCTTAATGCTTGTCACTTTGGGCCCGAGTGCCATGATTTCAGATCTAAACCCTTTATGTTTTCATGAATATATTTGTGTTCTTGATCCTATCTATGAGTTGTTTGCACCTGTTATGGTCCGGAACCGGCGATCCCAAACGTGACAGCTTGGGACACCAAAGGGGATGGACTATAATTTGGGGATTCCATGTATCCATTGATTGTTAATGCTTTGTTCCGGTGCTCTTTGACAGGAGCACCTTAATCTCCATAAGTTCCTTTTGGCCCCGTTCATAGCGGGATGGTAGGACAAAAGATGTTGTGCAAGTTCTTATTGCAAGCACGTACAACTACCTATGGGATACATGCCTGATGTTTGATTTATGCCTAGATGATCTTTGATTTTCTGTGTGCCTTGCCCCAAGTTGATTACATGATGTGTCTTATCCATGCAGCGCCCAACCATCCATCTCCCTAGCCTATAGTGTTTCAATTATGCTGGTTACTAGCTGTTTACTTTTGCTGTTACTATTACTGTTGCTATCGTCGCTACTACTATTATCGCAGTCTCTATTAATATGTTGTTGGAAGTACGTGTATCTCAGGTGCGGCGGAACTGACAACTCCACTTTTAAAGCTTGTTGATATTCTTTGGCTCCCCTTGAGTCGAATCAATAAATTGGGTTGTCTTACCCGTGAAGACTATCTCGATCCCCTACAGTTGTGGGTTATCAGTGGTGCGGCCTACCCCCTGGTTGCGTCACCTGCACGTTTGGGGTCAAGAGGCTCCTCTCCCGATACCCTTGGGCCATAAATTCTCCTTTACCCTAGAAAAACTAACAGAAAAATCCTCGATACTTGTATTGCTGTTTGCGAGGTGGAACCTTGGCGGAGCACTTTTGCTCTTGGCGGAGCGATTCTACCAGTGAAACTTCCCTCTAGGATGGGAATCGAAGCCTTCATCATCACCAACACTCCAATCCTAGTGGGGATCATCACCTTCATCAGCATATTCACCAACACCATCCCATCTCTAAATCCTAGTTATTCTCTTGTGTTCAAACTTTGTATCAAACCTTAGATTGGTACTGGGAGTGATTGTAGTGTTGGTTACATTTTGTAGTAGATGCTATTTGGTTTAATTGGTGGAAGATTGTTATGTTTAGATTGTTAATAATATATTTATATCCACTGATCATGATAAATATTATGAGTTGTTAGTGGTTCTATTAGTTCTTGAGGATATGGGATAAGTCTAGTTGCAATTCATCATGTGAAGTTGATCAATATTCAATGTTTTGTTACTATGTTGTGTTGGTCTTCTTCTAGTGGTATCATGTGAACATCGACTACACTACACTTCACCGTATTTGGGCCTAGGGGAAGACATTGTGGAATTAGTTTGTAGATGATGGGTTGGGGGAGTGATAGAAAGCTAAACCCTAGTTTGTGAATTATTCCGTAAGGGGTTGTTCTAGCTCCAATTGCTTAAGGCTATGGTTAGATGTATCTTAATTACTTTTTTTATAGTTGCGGATACTTGCATGGAGAGTATAATCGTACGTAGGTATTTCTCCAAGTACGGAAAATACCTTAGCTCCAGTCCACCCACATAACACGTATCAAGGCAATGAACGTTAACTTAATGAATCGTGGTGAAAGTGACTTGACTATATGATGCGGAGCATCCTACGTACATCACCATGTTGCTCTCCCCTTCATCAAGAGACACACGTGACAGGCACATATCACACCTAAAGATGAATATTCTCCTTTCCACGTGTCTACTTGGTGCTCTCGAGGATCGTATACTACTGGACCCTTTGTCGGGACCCGGGGTTAGCGTATGCAAGTCCAGTTAAGACATAGTCATATGGAGAGCCGAGAACCGTACCCACTTGTCTAAGCAGACAAGGCCAAGCACAGAATGTTCTCGGAAAGCATCGTACGTGAGGGGCATCCCATCCAGGCCGGATGATCAACTGAGATGGGTGCTCATCGTCCGCACACAAGTCTAATGATATGGGTGGTGAACTCCCATATTCAAAGACAAGTCGCCTCAACCATACTAACGACTATCTCATAACTCTTACATAGACTTACTCCAGCCCGATCACTTAGTCGGGGTCTAGGGCGGGCTCGATCATACCACAAAGTGTGCATGAGACAGAGTCTCGAACAATCGCATCGCGATGCCCCAAGCTGCGCACATCTAAGGGCCACTTGGTGTATGAAAGACCGCTAGCCAGATCACAACTAAGGTCTCGAAAACCCATATAAAGACATGCATGTTATAAACATACACGCAGCACACATGCCTTGTATGAACAGCAGGTATCATTGCAATTCTCTACAAAGTATACATTTTTATTGATAACTCTTATAGAGTGCACACAGAGATCACAAACATGTGATCCAACATTACATCACAAAGCGGAAGCAAATTATGTCTGGGTACAGACAAGTTTAACAAATTGGCTTAAGAAGCCTTATTCAAACATAAATCCCTCCACGAGGGAACCAGTCTGCTGACTGGGACTAGACTAGCTTAACTTCAGTCGTCCAGCTCGATGAAGAAGCCACCTTCTGGGTCAGTGGCGTCATCTAAAACATAGATTAAGCAAACGTGAGTACAAAGTCGTACTCAGCAAGACTTACATAGGAGCTATACTACTCATGCACATGTATCAAGGTAAAGGGAGGTGGGGTTTCACTTGCAGAAATGCCAGCTTTGACTTGGCTAGTCCTGAACTACGAGTACCAGACTTGAGGTAAGAAGCGTACACAAGTCCACTACTTTCTCCAACCAATTACACCACTATGGTGCCTTCCTCGAATTCCCCACGAGAAAGCATGCCATAGCACTCACACTTATCTTGGTGTGTTTTAGAAGTATCCAGTTCAAGTTATCTAATAATCAAGCTAAGCTTTCCAAGCAGTCCATAACCGCGGACGCGGCTATTCGAATAGTTTTGTTAACCCTGCAGGGGTGTACCGCTACACACACATGATCATCATTTACCGCCTTTGATCTCGACACCATTCAAGGGGTGCCAGCGAGGATGCTCACCACAACTGTTACCTCATAGACGATCTAGTCCGAGAAAGCCGCCTACTTGGGTAGGCTACCACTATCGTGAACCCGGCCGGTTTACCGAAGTGGACCCAAGTGATGTGTGCGTGGTGCATAAGCCGGTCTCGGATGAGCCGTTCTCTCACTTAGCAGCCAGGCCACAGACCTACCAGAACTCCGAACTATTGCGACATCTGGACATCGAAAGGGATGAGTTAGTAAGTTGAGAGGGGTCAGTGAGCCCAATGTGTGGTTGTACTCTTCATCTTGGATCACCACACAAGAACTCGGACTTAGGGCGGTGTTCAACGAGACAACCCACCGTGTACTCCTACACAGCCTCTCATCGTTCACCTTGTATTAGGGTCGATTCACCAACACTTTTCTACCAACATCAACATGATCACTACCATCCCGACTCACATCACAGTAACATCATGGTATCATACTAAGCATGCAATAAGCGATAATCATTTGCAGGGGACACATGATATCAACCAACTCCTACATTTGCTAGGATTGTGGTTTGCTTACTACTGTGACAAAATGATAGGTCATGCAAAGGAATGGGTTCATCTATGCGGTAGAAACGAATCATGGTGATCATCCTAAACAATGCATAAGCGAGACATGAGAGGGAAGTGGGATTTTATCGACATGATCAATGGGGGTTTGCTTGCCTTGCTGACGAGGTTCGGGTTCTGGGTCTTCAGCGAAGGGGGCATCCTCCTGCTCCGGTTCCACCTCTACTCGACAAACAACAAGCAAAGTAGCAAAGTAAATACAATGCACAATCACATGATGGAAGGTTGAAACTTGATGTATATGCTTTGATGTGTGAAGCAATTCCATTTAAATGGAGTATATTGCAAATTAAATTGCAAATTCAAACTCCAATTTGAATTCAAACTTGACCAAGTTACATGTGACATTGTTTGATCATTTTGAACCTTTTGGAAATGTGTATGATATGCCTCTGAAGTGTGGTTGAAATATAGCATAATTCCATGGTTCAAGTTGCAAAATCATTTGAATTGAATTTGAATTAATTCCAAATAAATCCAATGACATATGCTACTGGTCCCATTTTAAAATCAACTCAAACATAGTTGAAAGTTGGATTTTTGGATAGCTTATTTTCTCCTGATCATTTTTCATATATTATTTGTCCAATTTGGAGTTGATATGAATTTTCTATGAATTTCCAAAGTTTGGGTTATTTTCTGGAATTTCTGGAATTTCTTTAATTTAATTTAATTTCTGGAAATTCATTATTGCGTCATGCTGACTTCATCCTGGCGTCAGGGGGGCTGACGTGTGGGCCAAGGGTGTCAGTGTCACTGGTTAATTAAGCCACTGGGCCCACTGGTCAGTGGCCCAGGGTGGGTTTACGAGGGGGATTAGTGGCTAACCCACCGGCGGCTAAACGCCGGCGGCCTGGCCACGGCGGCGCTGCATGGGGAGGGTGATTTCGGGCACCATTTGAAGCGCTGCGACCTCCAACTTGAAGCCCTTGCCGTTGTGCGTCAAAAGAGACCAACTCCAAGTGCTGGGGTGCCTTGTACGCTCGCCGGCGTCGAGTTTCGCGGCGACGGAGCTACGGCTGCGAGCTGGAATTCGCTACAAGGCGCGAATTGAAGCGGGGCTAGGCTGGTTTGAAGCAGTGGACCACGGGGAATGCGATGGACAACAAGGCGAGCTCGATTGCGTAACGGTTGGTCGTCGCCATGGATCCCGGCGGCGAGGAGTTTCGGCTCTCATGGCGGCCATGGCTAGAGGAATCAATCGAGGGGGATAAGATAGGGGTTTTGATCCCGCGCTCACCAGGAACTCAGCAGAGCAGACGGTGAGGTAAACGGCGGCGTGATGATGACGAATTCGACGATGAGTCCTTGCGGGTCCGGCGGCGGCTCGAGCTCGATTCCGGTGACTAGGAGGGCTCCGGGCTCGCCTTCTTCTGCAGATCGATGAAGAGCTTGAAGGGGAACACGGGGGACAGCTCGGTGAAGGTCCTCGTCGTCGTTGGCTGCGTGTGCTCGGCGTCGCGCTCCGGCAGTCCTCTCGGTCTTCTCCAAATCCGGCGAGAACGGAGGGGGCAAGTGCACTGGAGGGAGGGGAATGGAGCGGTGCGTCTCCAGGACGTGTCCAGACGAGGAGATAAGGCTTGGGGAGGCCTGGAAGCTCGAAGGCGTCGAGGTGGCGTCCAGCCCGCGCTCTGCCCTCTAGCGAGCTGCTTGGCAGCGCGGGGAAGAAGACGACAAGGGGTGTCGTGGGCTGGGCCGGCTGAGGTAAGTGGGCCTTCGCCCCTAGGCGTCTGGTAAGTTTCCTTCTTCTTTTTCTTATTTTTCTTTTCTGTCTTTTGTTTTGCTGTGCTAAAATAAATAGCTAGGCATTTTACTAAATGCTGAAAAAATTTATATGGCCTCATAATAAAATAGACTAGCCACTTATAAAGTTTCAACATTTTTAAAATTCAAATAATTTGAATCTTAACTCAAATAGGGTTATTTTATTAATTCCAAGGCACTGTTTGAATATTTGAAAAATCTATGAGCATGGGATGGGTCCCACATCACTTGATATGTGATCATACTCATTTATAAGACTTTTCAAAAATCTAACATGAATTTTTGGAGAAGATTTTTATCTGGCCTTTTGAATTAATTCATCTGGGGGTTTGCTTCTCCCATTTTGCTTTTGATTTTGATTTCAAAGATTTCTTTCGAACTTTTGACATGATGCAAGAGTACTGGCTAACCCTAGCACATTACCTAACAGAGGGTTCTGACAACTCGCCCCCACTCAACAGAATCTCGTCCCGAGATTCAGAAGTCTGCGGGAGGAAGGTGGGGTACTCGGCACTGAGACGATCTTCTCTTTCCCACGTAGCTCCTCTTTCAGAGTGGTGTGACCATTGCACTTTCAGAAACCTAATCTTCTGACGACGAGTGACACGCTCTGCGGAATCAAGAATACGAACGGGGTATTCTCGATAAGAAAGGTCATCTTGGAGATCAAGCGTTTCATGGTCGACTTCGCGGATGGGGTCCTTGAAGCAACGCCTGAGTTGGGACACATGGAATACATCATGTACTCGGGAAAGGTGCGGGGGTAGTTCAAGTTGGTAGGCAACTTCTCCACGTTTAGCAATAATGTGGAAAGGTCCGATGTAACGTGGGGCCAACTTGCCTTTGATACCGAAACGTTGGGTTCCTTTCAGAGGAGTAACCCGAAGGTAAGCCTTCTCATCCAGATTGTAGCTCTCTTGCCTATGATGATGATCATAGTAGCTTTTCTGACGAGACTGGGCTGCTTTCAATTGATCACGAAAAATGAGAACTTGTTGTTCTGCTTCCTTGATCATATCCGGTCCAAAGAATTGTCTTTCACCGGTTTCCGACCAGTTTAAAGGTCTTCGACATCGTCGTCCATATAGGAGTTCATAAGGAGCCATGTTCAGACTAGATTGAAAACTATTGTTATAAGCAAATTCGGCAAATGGAAGAGACTTATTCCAATTCTTTCCGAATGAGATAACACAAGCTCTGAGCATGTCTTCAAGAATTTGGTTAACCCTTTCGACTTGACCGCTAGACTAAGGATGGAAAGTTGTACTAAAGGAGAGATGAGTTCCCATAGCCTTATGAAAGCTTCCCCAAAATCTAGAGGTGAAAAGGCTACCGCGATCAGAATTGATTTCCAAAGGAACACCATGAAGGGATACAATTCTAGAGATGTACAAGTCCTCTAACTGGCTAGCAGTTATAGACTCGCGAACCGGAAGGAAGTGTGCAACTTTGGAAAGCCTATCTATGACAACGAAGATGGCATTGTTTCCTTTCTGGGTTTTTGGAAAGCCGGTGATGAAGTCCATACCGACTTTGTCCCATTTCCACTCGGGAATAGACAAAGGTTGAAGTGTACCAGCAGGTCTTTGATGTTCTGCCTTAATGCGACAACAAACATCACATTCGGCAACAAATTGAGCAATGTCTCTCTTCATCCTAGTCCACCAAAATCTCTGGCGTAGATCTCGGTACATTTTTGTGCTACCGGGATGAATCGAGAGGGGTGTGTCATGGGATTATTTGAGGATGAGTTGCCTTAATTCCCTATTCTTAGGTACTACCAAACGTTTTTCAAAGAATACCGTTCCCTTGCTATCTGTGGAGAAACAATTAGCAACTCCGCTAACAATGTTCTCCTTGATTCGGCGAACACCTCGTGCACGCCTTTGGGCAACTATGATTTGATCCTCAAGAGTTGGTTTCGCCACCAAGGTAGAAAGATAGCCATGAGGAACAATCTCAAGATTGAGCTTGCGAAAGTCCTCATCAAAAAGGGGTTGATACTGTTGTAACATGAGGTTGTTACAATACGACTTACGACTTAGTGCATCAGCCATGACATTGGCTTTGCCTGGGGTGTAAGAAATTCCTATGTCGTAATCTTTTATCAACTCAATCCAGCGTCTTTGCCTGAGATTAAGATCTGGCTGGGTGAAAATGTATTTGAGGCTTTGGTGGTCGGAATAGATCTCGCAACGGTTACCAAGGAGGTAATGTCGCCAAATTGTTAGGGCATGAACTACGGCAGCGAGTTCAAGGTCATGGGTAGGATAGTTCTCTTCATGTGGCCGCAACTGGTGTGAAGCATAAGCTACCACATGTCGATCTTGCAGAAGTATGCATCCTAACCCTTGCCGTGATGCGTCACAATAGATCTCGAAATCCTTTTTGGTGTTTGGAGGTGCAAGTATGTAACACCCTCAGTTGCTGTAACAGTAATCATCATCACTGTTGATAATCACTGTTGGATTATCACTGTTTGATCTCCCTTGTACCTGATAAAACTTTGTGATGTTCATGATCAAACACCCCACGCACCATGTACTTGAGTCCTTGGGATCAAATCCCAAAGCCAAATGCACCTGGCTCATCTAAGAAACCAAACCCTAGTTGAAACTACTTTGAATGGAAATAAAAACAAATGTGTTCAAATAAAGTTGTTCCAAAAATCATGAAACTATTTTTGTAAATTGCCTAGAATCATTATAATCATGTCGGACCAACTTTGGTAATTTTTGGAGTTGCAGAAAATTCCAAACAATTCAAACCGTAGGTTAAAACCCCTACTTTGGGCATTTAATATTTAAAATAAATATCTAATGAATTTCTTTTGCTGCAAAAACTTTTGTGGCACCTCAGTAATATGTAACACTAATTTACAAACACCAAAAACATTTTACAAAAATAGGGAGGCAGTTATTTTTGTTGCAACAAAGGTCTACAGAATACAAAACGAAAAGAAAATGGGAGAACGCTAAATGTCGCCCGGGGCGACGGCCCACCGCAGCCCAGCCCACCCTCACGGTTGTCTTCTTCCTCCAACCACCCCCACCCGCCCCGTACGGCAGCCCGCCGTGGCCACGTCGCTGCCAGCCCGGCCCCGCCCTCCACCTGCTCCCTTCCGCCGCGGACGCGATAAGCACGCCACCGGCCACCTCCTGGACATCCTCCCCCTCCCTTTCCCCTCCTCCTCTTCTCTCACGCTTCGGGGAAAACTTCCCGAGCGCCGCCGTCGCCATTGTCGTGGCCAGACGTGGCCAACGGGCACGGTCCGCCCCGACGTGGTGTCCAGCGGCTGCGCCGTCGTCGTCTTCGTCGACTACAACATCCAATCGAGCCCGGGGAGCACCGCAGGCATCGCCCGCGTCTTCTTCCCCCACCCCGGCCGCTGCAACCTCGACGTCGATTCCGGCCGCCTCAGCCCCTCCCCGAGCCCGCTGCCAACCCCGACGCGTTCGTGGTGAGCAGCTCTGTCATCGCCAACTGTCCATAGTTGCTCGAGAAGCCCGTAGCCTTTTTCCCCAAACTCGCTTGCTCCGGCCGCCGTGGCATGTCGTCGTAGTCGTCGATTTGGTTCGTCCCAGCCCGCGCCAAGTGCACTAGTAGGATCCCCGTGGTGCGTGTGTTCGTTTTGGACCGGTAGATAGCTCGATTTCGTCTTGTATGAGCATGCGCCATTGGAGCCCGACGCCCTTCGCCGCCATTGTTGAAGCTGCGCTCACCTCCGTGCGTCCCAGCCCGCGAGACCACTCCAGATCGATGTGGCTTCGACTCCTTCGTCGACTGCCACCAGCGGCGCCTCAAACGGTGCCCTGTGGCGAGCTCCCCGTCGACCTCGCCGGCGACGGGCTCCGGTGAGGATGACAGGCGGGCCCCCCCGTGTCAGCCAACTTAATTAGGGGTTAATCAAACCCCTGGGCCACTGACAACGGGCCCCACTCGCTAACCCCCCCGGCTAATCTCTTCTTAACTTAACAGAAAAGTTAACCCCCCCCCTTAGGCACTGACAGGTGGGTCCCCTCTAAATAGTTAACTTAATGTTTTAGGTTAATCCAATTAATTAAAATTGAGTCACTGACATGTGGGTCCAGAGGCATTTTCTAATTTAATTAAATGTTTTATAAATAACAGAGGCTGACATGTGGGTCCCACATGTCAGCACTGTTCTGGATAATGTTGTGGATAATGTTCTGGATAATGTTGAATAAATAATAAAAGAAATTCAGAAAATCATTTAAATGATTTAAAACTTTGAAATTCAATAACTTTTAAACCGTAACTCGGATTCAAAAACTTTATACATGAATATTGATCAGAAAAATATAACGAATACAAATACGCTATCCGTATATCTACCACACCCCTCTAACACAACGAACATCGAACATTCCCCCTCCGGACCGACTGTCCGATAAATTGTCCGGTACTGATAGAGTGCCCGGATGAATTTATTCCGAACAGGAATGTTTCTCGGAATAGATCAACTAGCACGGATACACCCCCTTATGTTGTTCCGGTAACCACGACACCTCCGGCTTGATCCTTCCCCTCCGTACACCCTGTCCGGTAATCATCCGGAGCCGGTAGTTCATCCCGAGATGAATTCCCGCTCCGAGCATATTGCATTGCACTGCGTTAGAACCCCGTTTACATTTCATCTGTTATGTCTTGCATTTGTATTGCTATTATTGTTGTGTATTTATTGTTTCTTCCCCCCTTTAATCTCCGGTAGACCCCGCTGCTGCCATCGACTACACCGCTGCTGAGTACGACTACGTCGTCGACGACCATACTACTACCTTCGAGCTTGCAGGCAAGCAGAGCCATTCTCTTCCCCAGATATCGCCTATCTTTCCGTACATTTCTTGCACTAGGCATTGTTACTGCTGCTGCTACGATTACAACCCTATTCAACTGCATAGCCTGATTTTTGTCGCCCCTTGATGTGCCTTCCTTTATCCTATGCTGCCTATTATTATTATGCATTATTCAGCAGTGAACCCTGCGCATTGTTAGCTAGGATTAGATAGAGGGCCGTGATCACTCAGGGGAGTGAACGCGGATACAAATATTATAATTGCACAGGTACGGTACAAAGCAGACACCGCCAAAGGCCCCTATCTGGGTTATGCCTAGTCACCTCAAGTGTGAGCTATCAAGGAGTAATCCTTGTACTCCACTCGAGGCTGACTTTGTCTTACCGCCATAGGGTCCTGTAAACGGTTGTCCTTCAGGTAAGAAGTCGGGCGACCCAACGGTGCCCGCGAGAGGTATTGCGACGGGACGACAGGGAGGGCACGACCAGTGTACCGGTGTGCTTGGCCCATGTTCGTTGGCCGCGAGAGTTACCAAACCCCGAAAGTCGAGCTCCTCCAGGAGCACACGCGAGACAAGGTAAGGAGACGGTTCACCTTGTTGGTAACCGCAGTGACTTGTTGGGACGACGGGGCAGGCACCGATGTACTGGTGGTCCTGGCTGCTGTCGTTGTCCGCTGGTCGGTTAAGTCGAGGCAACGATAACGGTTGTCACGCAGGTTAATTAAAATGCTAAATGGTTCGGTGAATGTCTTGAGTTGGCTATATGCCATGTACGCACTACCTACCTGTGGGAACTACGAGTTATGGGCTCCTCCGCTTCTTAGTGTCGTCCGAGGACTCTTCAGACGTCAGCAGTACCATGGGCTGATTGCCTGGAAGTGGTGTTGTCTTATTTGCTCGCGCGGTGATGTCTTATTTGGTTTTGCTTCAACTTCACCGTCCAGTCACGCACCGTGCAGGAGTACACTCGGGTTGGGGTCCAAGGCTCGGCGTACTTAGGATTTAGACCGGCGGATGACCTCTCTGTTGAGTTTGAAAGATGGGCTATGAAGTGTCGGATAGCCTCGGTGGAGCGTTCCCTAACAAGGTTCCCGCCACCCTGGAGATCCGTGCGTGTAGCGTAACACAAGTGCACCCCTGCAGGGAAGATTAATCTATCGATAGCCGTGTCCACGGTAACAGGACGCTTTATGCTGAAGCTGGATCTTACCACTAGAAACTAATATTAAACTGTATGGTTCCGGGTTCTCTTCCTCGCGGGGATGTTGAGGAGGTGAACTCGGAGGCATTGTTAATTATTACAACTTATTATTATTATTCAATGTTGCAGCAACTTCTGCTTCATTGTTACTTTACTGCTTTATATAAACTGTTGGCTGATTCTTACCTCATGCTGCAAGACACCGTCGGAAGATGCTAGACTTTGATAGGCCTAGCTTCTTACCCTTGCTCTGATTTTCTGTCTTCAGTCCACTATATACAGCCTCTTCATTCCGTTGATACCATGCATAATGCTTAGTAGCGGACGTAAGACTCGCGGGTATACTAGATACTCACCTGCTTTATTTCCTTTACTGCTTTGCCTGATCGGCCGCTGCAGCCGACGTTGGAGCCCAGGAGCAGGAGTACCCCGGAGGCGCCTACTACGACGTCGAGTTCCCCGTCGACCAGGAGTAGTTCTGTGGATCCCAGGCAGGAGGCCTCGCCTTTTCGATCTGTATCTCTGATGTGATTTGTGCTAGCCTTCTTAAGGCAAAACTTGACTAACTATGTCTGTACTCAGATATTATGGCCTGTATGACTTATGTATTCGGGTCCGCGTGACCCCCTCTATTGTACATATTTGTTTATCCTTTTGTGTTTAGTGTTGTGCTGTGATATTATCATCGTGGCACCCTAATCTCAGTCGTGTACCCTGTGTGTATGATTACTGTACACGGTCTGATTTTGGGGGCGTCACAAGTTGGTATCAGAGCCGACTGCCTGTAGGAAGCCACCCCACCACTACCTGGTCGATGTTGAGTCTAGACTTTGAAAAAACTATTTTGCTAACTTAATATTTGGCTTACGGGCCCACATCGATGTCACTACGTGTGATATTTATGGTATTAGGATCCTTTTCTCCTTACCTATGCTCTGGGAATCTTCTCTCTTATCCTTGCTGGTAAGTTTTACCAAAGCTGACATTAGGATCACGTTCTCTTGATTCCACCCGGCGTTTTTCTGGTGCATCCCCCATTGATTGAGTCGTGTTGCAGGCGTCGTACGCCAGATCCCAGACCGCGGATCCCATTCTCATTCTGGGCAGGCCGCGCGTTCTCTGGCATCAACTCCTGTGGCCAACAGTTTTCTTGCGGCGTGATTGACATAGTGGAATCTATGTCGCGTCGTGTAATCCTTACCGCGGTCTGCGCGCCGCCTAGAGGGTCCTTTTTCCTTAATTTCTACGACGTTACGCTGCCCGATTTTCGATTGATTCTGTGTGCGCATGTGTATGTCTTATATGACTACTCCTTTATATATCTGCGCCTCCTTTTCGTTGTCGTTTTACTTCAGGCTTGATTCCGGTATCTCACTAAATTTTCATCGCTGAAATACCCCTGTTAAATTCTAGCAGGATGGCTGGTCGTGGTGGTCGTGGTCGTGCTGCCAACGACCCACCTCCGCCGCCGGATTACATGGCCGCGATGATGCAGCAGTTCGAGATGAACCGTCAGTTCATGCAGAATATCATGGCTCAGTTCCCCCAGCCGAATCAGAATGGGCACCACCATCAGCATGCCACCGTGACTCTGCACGACTTCACCCGCCTCAACCCCACTATGTTCCGCAACACTGTTCAGCCGCTGGATGCTGATGACTGGCTTCGCGACATCACTCACGAGCTGGAGTCTGCTAATGTCGATCCAGCCGACTATGTGAACTTTGCGTCTTACCATCTGAAAGGCGCCGCTGCTCAGTGGTGGAGCACCCACAAGCGTTCCCTGCCAGTTGAAGAAGTCATCACTTGGGATGAATTTCAGTCTGCCTTCCGCGCCCGCTACATTCCTCAGGGGATCATGGATTGTAAGGCGGAAGAATTCCGTAACCTCACTCAGGGCGATATGACTGTTGAAGCCTATCAGCGCGAGTTCCTCAACCTCTCTCGCTATGCGGAAGGAGAGATCACCACTGATGCTCGCAGGCAGCAGAAGTTCCGTCGTGGCCTCAACCCAGAACTCAGGCTCGCTCTTGCCGTTCATGATTTCGCCAACTTCGCCACCATGGTGAACAAGGCTATCACCGTCGAGACTGCCCAGATGTAGCACAAGAACTCTCTGAAGCGCTACCGTGACGTTGGCTCATCTTCGGGCGCAACGCAGAAGCGTCGTATCTGGCTCCCTACCAGTGTGACTCATTCAGCTGACCCTGCTCCAAGGCCGTCTTATGCTGCACCCCGTCTGCCTCCACCACCGCAGATGCCAAGAGCTCTGCCTGCACCACCCAATGCTACACCCCTTCGTCCTCAGGATGGATTATGCTTCACGTGCCGCCAACCTGGGCATTTTTCCAGAGAGTGTCCCCAGAAACAGAAGCAACTGGTAGTTCACCCCGCTGGCCGTGGAAATGGTCGTGGCAACAACAGGACCCCCAACTATAATACTGGGTCTGCCTCTTATGCTCGTGGACATGCTAACCACGTCAATGTTGAAGAAGCTCAGCAACAACCCGCTACCGTGATGGGTACCCTTCTTGTTAATTCTGTACCTGCTGCTGTTTTATTTGATACAGGAGCATCGCATTCATTCATGTCGGAAGCATTTGCATTTTCGCATAACTTCAAGTACGAAACGATGAAACCCCCGATGGTTGTTCGCACCCCGATTGGCCAATCCCGAACCACCATGATAGTGCCAAACACCACCATTGAAATCGAAGGAAGTGAATTCTTTGCGTCGCCCATCCTCTTGAAGTCTTCCACCATAGACCTCATTCTGGGAATGGACTGGTTGAAATTTCACGATGCCGCACTTTATTGTGGCACCAAGTCTGTCCAGCTTCTTCACCCCTCCGGTGGGATTGTTAACCACACCGCCCGAGTTACCCGTAATGCTGAAACACAGATATTTATGATGAACGCTTTGAATGTCTCACCTTTGCAAGGCATCGAGAACGTTCCGGTCGTTCACGATTTTCCCGACGTCTTCCCCGAAGAACTGCCGGGAATACCCCCGATCAGAGAAGTTGAATTCGTCATCGACTTGAAGTCAGGCACTGTTCCTATTGCCAAGCGTCCTTACAAGATGCCGCCACATGAACTCCTTGAACTTAAGGAGCAAATCGACAAGGCACTTCAGAAAGGATTCATTCGCCCCAGTTCCTCCGCTTGGGGAGCACCTTCGCTCTTTGTCAAGAAGAGCGATGGGACAAACCGATTGGTCCAAGATTATCGGCCCATTAACCAAGCCACCATCCAGAACAAATACCCACTTCCCCGGATCAATGATCTGTATGATCAACTTGCCGGATCCAAGGTGTTTTCTAAACTCGACTTGAGGTTGGGTTATCACCAAATCCGAGTCCGTGATGAGGACATTCCGAAGACTGCCTTCATTACTCGCTATGGTTCATACGAGTACACCGTCATGTCCTTTGGCTTAACCAATGCCCCAGCCACCTTCTCCAGGTTGATGAACTATATTTTCATGGAGTACCTCGACCAGTTCGTCGTGGTCTATCTGGATGATATCTTGATATATTCCAAGAATGAAGAAGAACATGCTGAACATCTTTGTCTTATACTGGAGAAGCTTCGAGAACACAAACTCTACGCTAAGTATTCTAAGTGTGAGTTCTGGCTTCCCGAAGTAACCTACCTTGGACATGTGATTTCCAAGGATGGCATTGCCGTCACCCCAGAACGTATCCAGGCTATTCTTGACTGGACTCCTCCCAAGACCGTCAAGCAAGTCCGCAGTTTCCTCGGACTCGCTAGCTATTGCCGCCGTTTCGTCGAGAATTTTTCCAAGATTGCCAGGCCTCTGACTAATCTGCTTCACAAAGGCGTCAAGTTTGAGTGGACAGATAAATGTCAAGAAAGTTTCCAAGCACTCAAGGACAAGCTAAATTCTCCCCCGGTGCTCGCTCCCCCTGATACTCAGAAGGACTTCGTGATATATTGCGACGCGTCTCGTCAAGGATTAGGCTGTGTCCTATTGCAAGAGCGCAAGGTGATTGCTTATGGCTCTCGTCAGTTGCGTGCTCACGAAGAAAAATACCCAACACATGATCTCGAATTGGCAGCAGTAATTTATGCATTGAAGCTGTGGCGACATTACCTCGTCGGTAATCGTTGCGAGGTCTACACCGATCACCAAAGTCTGAAGTACCTGTTTACTCAGCCAGACCTGAATCTTCGTCAACAACGATGGCTCGAGACAATAGACGACTTCAACATGGATATTTCGTATACCCCTGGCAAGGCTAATGTGATGGCCGATGCCTTGAGCTGCAAAGCTTACTGTTCTGAACTTGAGGTTCACGTGCAGCAACCACTTCTGTATGAAGAGTTTCGCAAGTTGAATCTCGAGATTGTTCCTCAAGGTTACGTCAATAACCTGGTTCTCGAGTCAAAACTCGACGCCCTCATCAAGAGTAGACAATCTCTGGCCCCGGACATTGTGAAGATCAAGCAGGACATCGCCGAAGGAAAGCCCTCCTCTTTTACCATTGATGCTAATGATGGTGACACTGTGCACTTCAAGGGCCGCTTAGTAGTTCCTGTGAGCCCGCCCCTCATTAACTGTGGTCCGGATGTCATGGAAGAAGCCCATAACTCTACCTTGTCAATCCACCCTGGCAGTACCAAGATGCATAAAGACCTTCGTCAACGTTACTGGTGGCCTTACATGAAGCAAGACATCGCCCGCTATGTTTCTCAATGTGACGTTTGCAGTCGCGTCAAAGCCGGACATCAGAAACCTGCTGGTTGGTTGCGACCACTCCCTCCTCCTGATTGGAAGTGGGACAAAGTCGAAATGGACTTCGTCACCGGTTTTCCTAAGTCACAGAAAGGTAACGATGCCATCTTTGTCGTCATCGACCGATTCTCCAAGATTGCGCACTTCCTGCCGGTCAAGGAGACTATCACTGCTAGTCAGTTAGCACACTTGTATATCTGCCGAATTGTGTCACTCCACGGTATTCCGTTGGAGATCAGTTCAGATCGTGGCAGCATTTTCACCTCACGATACTGGAATAGTTTCATGGAAGCTTTCGGGACTCGTCAGAATCTCAGCACCGCTTATCACCCCCAGTCGCAAGGCCAAGTTGAACGAGTTAATCAAGTGCTGGAAGACATGCTTCGCGCTTGTGTCCTTTCTTTCGGCATGAAATGGGAGGATGCCCTCCCGTACGCGGAATTCTCGTACAACAATAGCTATCAAGCTAGCTTGAAGATGGCCCCCTTCGAAGTTCTATATGGACGTAAATGTCGAACCCCCCTGAACTGGTCGGGAACTGGGGAACGACCCTACTTCGGACCGGATCTTGTCCAAGAAGCTGAAGAACAAGTTCGCATTGTGCAAGAAAATCTCAAGGCTGCACAGTCTCGTCAGAAGAGCAACTATGACCATAAACACCGTGAAATGGAGTATCAGCCTGGTGAATACGCATACCTCCGTGTCACTCCCATGAGGGGAATTCATCGCTTCGGTATCAAGGGCAAGTTGGCTCCTCGCTACATTGGCCCGTTCCGTATCCTTTCCAGGAGTGGACCCGTGGCATACCGGTTGGAATTGCCGCCGAACCTCTCCCAAGTCCACGATGTCTTCCATGTGTCGCAACTCCGTCGCTGCTTCAAGGATCCTATCCGCGAAGTGGAACATGATATGATCGAGATGCAACAAGACTTGACTTATCGAGAACATCCGAGCCGCATTCTCGATCAGTCTGAACGCCGAACTCGCAACAAGACCGTCAAGTTCCTCAAGATTTAGTGGTCGAATCATTCTGAAGATGAAGCCACTTGGGAACGCGAAGATCGCCTTCGCGATGAATACCCCGATCTTTTCCTCGCTACCACTTAAATTCTCGGGACGAGAATTCTTGTAGTGGGGGAGATTTGTAACACCCTCAGTTGCTGTAACAGTAATCATCATCACTGTTGGATTATCACTGTTTGATCTCCCTTGTACCTGATAAAACTTTGTGATGCTCATGATCAAACACCCCATGCACCATGTACTTGAGTCCTTGGGATCAAATCCCAAAGCCAAATGCACCTGGCTCATCTAAGAAACCAAACCCTAGTTGAAACTACTTTGAATGGAAATAAAAACAAATGTGTTCAAATAAAGTTGTTCCAAAAATCATGAAACTATTTTTGTAAATTGCCTAGAATCATTATAATCATGTCGAACCAACTTTGGTAATTTTTGGAGTTGCAGAAAATTCCAAACAATTCAAACCGTAGGTTAAAACCCCTACTTTGGGCATTTAATATTTAAAAAAAATATCTAATGAATTTCTTTTGCTGCAAAAACTTTTGTGGCACCTCAATAATATGTAACACTAATTTACAAACACCAAAAACATTTTATAAAAATAGGGAGGCAGTTATTTTTGTTGCAACAAAGGTCTACAGAATACAAAACGAAAAGAAAATGGGAGAACGCTAAATGTCGCCCGGGGCAACGGCCCACCGCAGCCCAGCCCACCCCCACGGTTGTCTTCTTCCTCCAACCACCCCCACCTGCCCCGTACGGCAGCCCGCCGTGGCCACGTCGCTGCCAGCCCGGCCCCGCCCTCCACCTGCTCCCTTCCGCCGCGGACGCGATAAGCACGCCACCGGCCACCTCCTGGACATCCTCCCCCTCCCTTTCCCCTCCTCTTCTTCTCTCACGCTTCGGGGAAAATTTCCCGAGCGCCGCCGTCGCCATTGTCGTGGCCAGACGTGGCCAACGGGCACGGTCCGCCCCGACGTGGTGTCCAGCGGCTGCACCGTCGTCGTCTTCGTCGACTACAACATCCAATCGAGCCTAGGGAGCACCGCAGGCGTCGCCCGCGTCTTCTTCCCCCACCCCGGCCGCTGCAACCTCGACGTCGATTCCGGCCGCCTCAGCCCCTCCCCGAGCCCGCTGCCAACCCCGACGCGTTCGTGGTGAGCAGCTCTGTCATCGCCAACTGTCCATAGTTGCTCGAGAAGCCCGTAGCCTTTTTCCCCAAACTCGCTTGCTCCGGCCGCCGTGGCATGTCGTCGTAGTCGTCGATTTGGTTCGTCCCAGCCCGCGCCAAGTGCACTAGTAGGATCCCCGTGGTGCGTGTGTTCGTTTTGGACCGGTAGATAGCTCGATTTCGTCTCGTATGAGCATGCGCCATTGGAGCCCGACGCCCTTCGCCGCCATTGTTGAAGCTGCGCTCACCTCCGTGCGTCCCAGCCCGCGAGACCACTCCAGATCGATGTGGCTTCGACTCCTTCGTCGACTGCCACCAGCGGCGCCTCAAACGGTGCCCTGTGGCGAGCTCCCCGTCGACCTCGCCGGCGACGGGCTCCGGTGAGCCCTCCGGTGAGGATGACAGGCGGGCCCCCCCGTGTCAGCCAACTTAATTAGGGGTTAATCAAACCCCTGGGCCACTGACAACGGGCCCCACTCGCTAACCCCCCCGGCTAATCTCTTCTTAACTTAACAGAAAAGTTAACCCCCCCTTAGGCACTGACAGGTGGGTCCCCTCTAAATAGTTAACTTAATGTTTTAGGTTAATCCAATTAATTAAAATTGAGTCACTCACATGTGGGTCCAAAGGCATTTTCTAATTTAATTAAATGTTTTATAAATAACAGAGGCTGACATGTGGGTCCCACATGTCAGCACTGTTCTGGATAATGTTGTGGATAATGTTCTGGATAATGTTGAATAAATAATAAAAGAAATTCAGAAAATCATTTAAATGATTTAAAACTTTGAAATTCAATAACTTTTAAACCGTAACTCGGATTCAAAAACTTTATACATGAAAATTGATCAGAAAAATATAACGAATACGAATACGCTATCCGTATATCTACCACACCCCTCTAACACAACGAACAACGAACATTCCCCCTCCGGTCCGACTGTCCGATAAATTGTCCGGTACTGATAGAGTGCCCGGATGAATTTATTCCGAACACGAATGTTTCTCGGAATAGATCAACTAGCACGGATACACCCCCTTATGTTGTTCCGGTAACCACGACATCTTCGGCTTGATCCTTCCCCTCCGGAAACCCTGTCCGGTAATCATCCGGAGCCGGTAGTTCATCCCCAGATGAATTCCCGCTCCGAGCATATTGCATTGCACTGCGTTAGAACCCCGTTTACATTTCATCTGTTATGTCTTGCATTTGTATTGCTATTATTGTTGTGTATTTATTGTTTCTTCCCCCCTTTAATCTCCGGTAGACCCCGCTGCTGCCGTCGACTACACCGCTGCTGAGTACGACTACGTCGTCGACGACCCTACTACTACCGTCGAGCTTGTAGGCAAGCAGAGCCACTCTCTTCCCCAGATATCGCCTATCTTTCCGTACATTTCTTGCACTAGGCATTGTTACTGTTGCTGCTACGATTACAACCCTATTCAACTGCATAGCCTGATTTTTGTCGCCCCTTGATGTGCCTTCCTTTATCCTATGCTGCCTATTATTATTATTATGCATTATTCAGCAGTGAACCCTGCGCATTGTTAGCTAGGATTAGATAGAGGGCCGTGATCACTCAGGGGGGTGAACGCGGATACAAATATTATAATTGCACAGGTACGGTACAAAGCAGACACCGCCAAAGGCCCCTATCTGGGTTATGCCTAGTCACCTCAAGTGTGAGCTATCAAGGAGTAATCCTTGTACTCCACTCGAGGCTGACTTTGTCTTACCGCCATAGGGTCCTGTAAACGGTTGTCCTTCAGGTAAGAAGTCGGGCGACCCAACGGTGCCCGCGAGAGGTATTGCGACGGGACGACAGGGAGGGCACGACCAGTGTACCGGTGTGCTTGGCCCCTGTTCGTTGGCCGCGAGAGTTACCAAACCCCGAAAGTCGAGCTCCTCCAGGAGCACACGCGAGACAAGGTAAGGAGACGGTTCACCTTGTTGGTAACCGCAGTGACTTGTTGGGACGACGGGGCAGGCACCGATGTACTGGTGGTCCTGGCTGCTGTCGTTGTGCGCTGGTCGGTTAAGTCGAGGCAACGATAACGGTTGTCACGCAGGTTAATTAAAATGCTAAATGGTTCAGTGAATGTCTTGAGTTGGCTATATGCCATGTACGCACTACCTACCCGTGGGAACTACGAGTTATGGGCTCCTCCGCTTCTTAGTGTCGTCCAAGGACTCTTCAGACGTCAGCAGTACCGCGGGCTGATTGCCTGGAAGTGGTGTTGTCTTATTTGCTCGCGCGGTGATGTCTTATTTGGTTTTGCTTCAACTTCACCGGCCAGTCACGCACCGTGCAGGAGTACGCTCGGGTTGGGGTCCAAGGCTCGGAGTACTTAGGATTTAGACCGGCGGATGACCTCTCTGTTGAGTTTGAAAGATGGGCTATGAAGTGTCGGATAGCCTCGGTGGAGCGTTCCCTAACAAGGTTCCCGCCACCCTGGAGATCCGTGCGTGTAGCGTAACACAAGTGCACCCCTGCAGGGAAGATTAATCTATCGATAGCCGTGTCCACGGTAACAGGACGCTTTATGCTGAAGCTGGATCTTACCACTAGAAAGTAATATTAAACTGTATGGTTCCGGGTTCTCTTCCTCGCGGGGATGTTGAGGAGGTGAACTCGGAGGCATTGTTAATTATTACAACTTATTATTATTATTCAATGTTGCAGCAACTTCTGCTTCATTGTTACTTTACTGCTTTATATAAACTGTTGGCTGATTCTTACCTCATGCTGCAAGACACCGTCGGAAGATGCTAGACTTTGATAGGCCTAGCTTCTTACCCTTGCTCTGATTTTCTGTCTTCAGTCCACTATATACAGCCTCTTCATTCCGTTGATACCATGCATAATGCTTAGTAGCGGACGTAAGACTCGCGGGTATACTAGATACTCACCTGCTTTATTTCCTTTACTGCTTTGCCTGATCGGCCGCTGCAGCCGACGTTGGAGCCCAGGAGCAGGAGTACCCCGGAGGCGCCTACTATGACGTCGAGTTCCCCGTCGACCAGGAGTAGTTCTGTGGATCCCAGGCAGGAGGCCTCGCCTTTTCGATCTGTATCTCTGATGTGATTTGTGCTAGCCTTCTTAAGGCAAAACTTGACTAACTATGTCTGTACTCAGATATTATGGCCTGTATGACTTATGTATTCGGGTCCACGTGACCCCCTCTATTGTACATATTTGTTTATCCTTTTGTGTTTAGTGTTGTGCTGTGATATTATCATCGTGGCACCCTAATCTCAGTCGTGTACCCTGTGTGTATGATTACTGTACACGGTCTGATTTTGGGGCGTCACAAAGTACAGGTGCAGAAGTCAATCTTCTTTTTAGCTCTTGAAAGCTTTCCTCGCACTTGGGAGTCCATAGGAATTTCTTATCTTTCTTGAGGAGTTCAGTTAGAGGCTTTGCAACTTTAGAAAAGTTCTCGACGAAGCGACGGCAATAGCTGGCTAGGCCAAGAAAACTCCTAACTTGCTTAACCGATTCAGGTGGAGTCCAGTCAAGGACGCCTGAATTCTCTCGGGATTCACAGCAATGCCTTTTGCAGAAATCACGTGGCCTAAGTAGGTCACTTCTGGTAGCCAAAATTCACACTTGGAGAATTTAGCATACAGGCGATGCTCTCTAAGTTTCATCAATACCAACCTAAGATGTTCTGCGTGCTCCTCTTCGTTCTTCGAGTAGATGAGAATGTCATCAAGATAAACTACAACAAATTTATCTAGGTACTCCATGAAGATCGAATTCATCAAGCGCGAGAAGGTGGCGGGGGCATTGGTTAAACCAAAGGACATGACGGTGTACTCGTAAAGACCATAACGAGTAGTAAAAGCCGTTTTGGGAATGTCCTCGTTTCGAATTTTGATTTGATGATAACCTAATCTCAAATCCATCTTGGAGAAGACAGAGGATTCTGCAAGTTGATCATAAAGATCATTGATCCTGGGCAGTGGGTATTTGTTCTTTATCGTCGCTAAATTTAGCGGGCGATAGTCTACGCACATCCTTTCTATTCCATCTTTCTTCTTTACGAACAGAACGGGGCAACCCCATGGCAATGAGCTAGGGAGTATGAAGCCTTTTGCCAACGAAACATCAAGTTGGATTTTTAGCTCAGCTAACTCATGTGGGGCCATTTTGTATGGGCGTCTGGAAATTGGTGCGGTTCCTGGCACAAGATCCACTATAAACTCTACACATTTGTCGGGTGGCATGCCCGGCAGCTCTTCAGGAAAGACATCCAGGAAGTCACGAACCACCGGAATATCTTCAAGTTCGGGAAGGGGAAATACATTCAAAGAATGCACTTGGGTTCTTGTTCTGGGCGAGGTGTAGTTGACGGTTTTGCCTGAAGGGTGGGTGAGTTTCACGGATTTGCCTTTGCAATCCAGGTAGGCATTCTGTCTTGATAGCCAATCCATGCCAAGGATGACATCAATGTCTGAAGACTTGAGGGCTATGAGTGAAGCAAGGAATACTAAACCCTCAATTGCAATCAGATTACCATGGCTTACTCTATTAGTTTGCCATCTTGACCCTGGAGTTTGAATAATCATTGGGGTGGACAATTCAACAAAAGATAACTCATGACGAAGTGCATAACTTTCCGACATGAATGAATGAGATGCTCCTGGGTCGAAAAGAACGGAAGTAGGAACATAATTGACTGGGAGCGTACCAAGAATGACGTTAGTGGTGTCCTCAGTCTCTTCGGCGGCGATCTGGTTCACACGTCCACGAGTGGCGGGAGGAGCGGGTTTGGCGGTGTAGACCTTCTGGGGTGGCTTGCCACGACCATTGTTGTTGTTGCCTCCGGCACGGGGTGGAGCATTCTGGTTCTGGATCTGGTTCTGGGGATACTCACGAGAATAGTGGCCTGCCTGACCACACTTGTAACAGGCTCCGAAAACGGTGCATGGAGCTGGGTTGTTTGGTGGAGCTGGGTGGAACTGGGTTGGTGGATGAGGCGCCACATAGGATGGCCTCGGTGGGTTGTTCTGGCGGAACATATTGTTAGGGATCCAGATCTTGCGCTTCTGGGAGCCAGAACTGGATGAACTGTCGTCTCTAGGGTGTTTGCAGAAATCGTTGGGGGTGTTCATGTCCTCGGCCTTGATGGCCTTGTTGACAAGGACCTGGAAGGTGGCAAAGTCATGAAGGTTGAGCTCACGACGGAGTCCAGAGTTTAGGCCACGACGGAACCTCTCTTGTTTCTTGGAGTCGGTGGAGACTTCTTCGGTAGCATAACGAGCCAGTCGGTTGAACTCACGACTAAACTCGTCAACGGTCCTTCTGCCTTGGGTGAGGTTACAGAACTCCTCACGCTTGCAGTCCATAAGACCCTTGGGAATGTGGTGCTCGTGGAAGGAAGTGCAGAATTCCTCCCAAGATGTAGGCGATCCAACGGGACGCATATTCAGAAAGTTCTCCCACCAAGAGCTAGCTGTACCTTCAAGGTGATAAGTGGCATAGCTGACCTTGTAGCCATCTACAACATGGCCTGCCTGGAGCTTCCTCTCGATGCTGCGAAGCCAGTCATCGGCGTCAAGGGGATCGGTGGAGTAACTGAAAACCGGGGGATGAAGCCGGATGAAGTCGTTCAGGGACACCAACTCATTGCGCTGCTGAGTGGTGTTGCGAGCAATGACTTCCAATAGATGGTAAGAGTCTCGGCGGTTCCTCTCGACCTCCATCAGAACCTGAGCCATCGTGGGTGGGGGTGGAAGGTTGCCTTCCTCCTGATCATTCCCACGACCCTGGTTACGACCAATCTGGCCACGGGTTCCTTGAGACATCCTGAAGGTGAAAAACCAAAGTCAAACAGAGTTGATTGGGAGAGTCTAAACAAGGTATTGAAGTACTGGAAGGATTACAGAGCAAAGGAAGTAATCATCTTGACAACATGGTGATAAAAGCATACAAGCCATATATTCACAAGTTGTCATACAAACCATACATCGTTTTAGTACAAGCACCAAGCTAATACAAACGTGATGAAGATGATACATCCTTCAGAGGCACTCTGACTTCCTATACATTATTTATCTAAGCTTCTGGAACTTAGACACTTGCGTACAATACACTAAGATACTACTACATCCTCACTAAGTAAGACCACAGGCGGTCTCACTCATCTCCATCTCCATAGTAGTCCTCGTAAAAGTTACCCGCGTATCCCGGTAGCTGAAGGTGACCATCGGAAAACACGGAGGCCTGTGGACCCTGATATCCATTTGGGCAAGGATGGGGCCTAGGTCCGGCGTAGGGTGGAAGCAAAGGACCACGGGGTGGAAAAATGCCTCCAATCTCGGGCCAAGCAACTCGAGAAGGCATCTGAGTCCTCACTGGGTAGATAGCGTCATGCTCAACTGATCCAACGCTCACAAAGGTTGCCAAAAGTGTCAGTGCTCGATACAGACGAACACGAGTGGCGTGGAGCTCGAAACGGAGAGCGCGTGCATCACGATCTCGATCACTAGAAAATCTAGCAGTCACCTGAAGTGTTGGATCCTCTGCAGAGTGATCTGAGTAGAGTTCGGTATAATATCCCTCTTCTCCTGGAAGTGCAGCAGGGATATAGCGGAAAGAGGTCTCTCTCATCATAGTGTGCTCCTCTCTCAGCAGGGTCATACATGAGTATGCAGCATCCTGCACATCCATGTCCTCAGTAATGCCAATGACATGTCCAAAGTGGATGGGCTGAGTGACTCCAACGTGGTGCGGATAGATCCGGACAATGCAGTGGAACTGCGTCTGGTTGAAGTCGTGAAACTGCTCCTCGACGGTGTACTCAGGATACCACCGATATCCCACATAGGACATCATCTCGATCAACGTGGCGGGATGGCCACGCACACCGAGGCACCTGGTCAAACGAACAATCTGCCGAGGGGGAAGATCTGCCATCTGAAACAGAAAGGAGTTTGCAAATGCATCAGATTATGAGATAAACCTGGAATGACTCGGACAGCATAACGGCTGTAATTGTAAGAAATGGCAATTTCTTCCAACATGGAAAACAGCACTTACATAATACGATGTAAGAAATCAGCATTACAACAATGCTAGGAAAACCGGACAAAACTTTCCTACGGCTATGATGAAGCAAACAACGAGATATGCTAATCAGACAGAGGAGAGCCTAGTCCTATCTTCCCGTAGAATAAGATGAGGGTGACTCAAAACTCAGAACGAAGGGGGTAAGGAGAAAAAAGAAGCCTTACGTTATTCCCTTATATACCAAGAGTAACTATATAACTATAGCAAGCTAGACTCGACTTCGGCCAAGGCTACTAGTCCTACAGTCAGTCCTGCTCTGATACCAAGTCTGTCGGGACCCGGGGTTAGCGTATGCAAGTCCAGTTAAGACATAGTCATATGGAGAGCCGAGAACCGTACCCACTTGTCTAAGCAGACAAGGCCAAGCACAGAACGTTCTCGGAAAGCATCGTACGTGAGGGGCATCCCATCCAGGCCGGATGATCAACTGAGATGGGTCCTCATCGTCCGCACACAAGTCTAATGATATGGGTGGTGAACTCCCATATTCAAAGACAAGTCGCCTCAACCATACTAACGACTATCTCATAACTCTTACATAGACTTACTCCAGCCCGATCACTTAGTCGGGGTCTAGGGCGGGCTCGATCATACCACAAAGTGTGCACGAGACAGAGTCTCGAACAATCGCATCGCGATGCCCCAAGCTGCGCACATCTAAGGGCCACTTGGTGTATGAAAGACCGCCAGCCAGATCACAACTAAGGTCTCGAAAACCCATACAAAGACATGCATGTTATAAACATACACGCAGCACACATGCCTTGTATGAACAGCAGGTATCATTGCAATTCTCTACAAAGTATACATTTTTATTGATAACTCTTATAGAGTGCACACAGAGATCACAAACATGTGATCCAACATTACAACATAAGCGGAAGCAAATTATGTCTGAGTACAGACAAGTTTAACAAATGGCTTAAGAAGCCTTATTTAAACACAAGCCCTCCACGAGGGAACCAGTCGTCTAACTGGGACTAGACTAGTTGATCTTCAGTCGTCCAGCTCGATGAAGAAGCCACCTTCGGGGTCAGTGGCATCATCTAAAACATAGATTAAGCAAACGTGAGTACAAAGTCGTACTCAGAAAGACTTACATAGAAGCTATACTACTCATGCACATGTATCAAGGTAAAGGGAGGTGGGGTTTCACTTGCAGAAATGCCAGCTTTGACTTGGCTAGTCCTGAACTACGAGTACCAGACTTGAGGTAAGAAGCGTACACGAGTCCACTACTTTCTCCAACCAATTACACCACTATGGTGCCTTCCTCGACTTCCCCACGAGAAAGCACGCCATAGCACTCACACTTATCTTGGTGTGTTTTAGAAGTATCCAGTTCAAGTTATCCAATAACCAAGCTAAGCTTTCCAAGCAGTCCATAACCGCGGACGTGGCTATTCGAATAGTTTTGTTAACCCTGCAGGGGTGTACCGCTACACACACATGATCATCATTTACCGCCTTTGATCTCAACACCATTCAAGGGGTGCCAGCGAGGATGCTCACCACAACTGTTACTTCATAGCCGATCTAGTCCGAGAAAGCCGCCTACTTGGGTAGGCTACCACTATCGTGAACCCGGACGGTTTACCGAAGTGGACCCAAGTGATGTGTGCGTGGTGCATAAGCCGGTCTCGGATGAGCCGTTCTCTCACTTAGCAGCCAGGCCACAGACCTACCAGAACTCCGAACTATTGCGACATCTGGACATCGAAAGGGATGAGTTAGTAAGTTGAGAGGGGTCAGTGAGCCCAATGTGTGGTTGTACTCTTCATCTTGGATCACCACACAAGAACTCGGACTTAGGGCGGTGTTCAACGAGACAACCCACCGTGTACTCCTACACAGCCTCTCATCGTTCACCTTGTATTAGGGTCGATTCACCAACACTTTTCCCGACTCACTACCATCCCTACTCACATTATAGTAACATCATGGTATCATACTAAGCATGCAATAAGCGATAATCATTTGCAGGGGCCACATGATATCAACCAACTCCTACAGTTGCTAGGATTGTGGTTTGCTTACTACTGTGACAAAATGATAGGTCATGCAAAGGAATGGGTTCATCTATGCGGTAGAAACGAATCATGGTGATCATCCTAAACAATGCATAAGCGAGACATGAGAGGGAAGTGGGATTTTATCGACATGATCAATGGGGGTTTGCTTGCCTTGCTGACGAGGTTCGGGTTCTGGGTCTTCGGCGAAGGGGGCATCCTCCTGCTCCGGTTCCACCTCTACTCGACAAACAACAAGCAAAGTAACAAAGTAAATACAATGCACAATCACATGATGGAAGGTTGAAACTTGATGTATATGCTTTGATGTGTGAAGCAATTCCATTTAAATGGAGTATATTGCAAATTGAATTGCAAATTCAAACTCCAATTTGAATTCAAACTTGACCAAGTTACATGTGACATTGTTTGATCATTTTGAACCTTTTGGAAATTTGTATTATATGCCTCTGAAGTGTGGTTGAAATATAGCATAATTCCATGGTTCAAGTTGCAAAATCATTTGAATTGAATTTGAATTAATTCCAAATAAATCCAATGACATATGCTACTGGTCCCATTTTAAAATCAACTCAAACATAGTTTAAAGTTGGATTTTTGGATAGCTTATTTTCTCCTGATCATTTTTCATATATTATTTGTCCAATTTGGAGTTGATATGAATTTTCTATGAATTTCTAAAGTTTGGGTTATTTTCTGGAATTTCTGGAATTTCTTTAATTCAATTTAATTTCTGGAAATTCATTATTGCGTCATGCTGACTTCATGCTGGCGTCAGGGGGGGCTGACGTGTGGGCCAAGGGTGTTAGTGTCACTTGTTAATTAACCCGGCTGGTTAATTAATCCAGTGGCTTAATTAAGCCACTGGGCCCACTGGTCAGTGGCCCAGGGTGGGTTTAGGAGGGGGATTATTGGCTAACCCACCGGCGGCTAAACGCTGGCAGCCTGGCCACGGCGGTGCTGCACGGGGAGGGTGATTTCGGGCACCATTTGAATCGCTGCAACCTCCAACTTGAAGCCCTTGCCGTTGCACGTCGAAAGAGACCAACTCCAAGTGCTGGGGTGCCTTGTATGCTCGCCGGCGTCGAGTTTCGCAGCGACGGAGCTACGGCTGCGAGCTGGAATTCGCTACAAGGCGCGAATTGAAGCGGGGCTAGGCTGGTTTGAAGCAGTGGAGCACGGGGAATGTGATGGACAACAAGGCGAGCTCGATTGCGTAACGGTTGGTCGTTGCCATGGATCCCGGCGGCGAGGAGTTTCGGCTCTCATGGCAGCCATGGCTAGAGGAAGCAAACGAGGGGGATAAGATAGGGGTTTTGATCCCGCGCTCACCAGGAACTCAGCAGAGCAGACGGTGAGGTAAACGGCGGCGTGATGATGACGAATTCGACGATGAGTCCTTGCGGGTCCGGCGGCGGCTCGAGCTCGATTCCGGTGACTAGGAGGGCTTCGGGCTCGCCTTCTTCTGCAGATCGATGAAGAGCTTGAAGGGGAACACGGGGGGACAGCTCGGTGAAGGTCCTCGTCGTCGTTGGCTTCGTGTGCTCGGCGTCGCGCTCCGGCGGTCCTCTCGGTCTTCTCCAAATCCGGCGAGAACGGAGGGGGCAAGTGCACTGGAGGGAGGGGAATGGAGCGGTGCATCACCACGACGTGTCCAGACGAGGAGATAAGGCTTGGGGAGGCCTGGAAGCTCGAAGGCGTCGAGGTGGCGTCCAGCCCGCGCTCTGCCCTCCAGCGAGCTGCTTGGCAGCGCGGGGAAGAAGACGACAAGGGCTGTCGTGGGCTGGGCCGGCTGAGGTAAGTGGGCCTTCGCCCCTAGGCGTCTGGTAAGTTTCCTTCTTCTTTTTCTTATTTTTCTTTTCTGTCTTTTGTTTTGCTGTGCTAAAGAAAATAGCTAGGCATTTTATTAAATGCTGAAAAATTTTATATGGCCTCATAATAAAATAGACTAGCCACTTATAAAGTTTCAACATTTTTAAAATTCAAATAATTTGAATCTTAACTCAAATAGGGTTATTTTATTAATTCCAAGGCACTGTTTGAATATTTGAAAAATCTATGAGCATGGGATGGGTCCCACGTCACTTTATATGTGATCACACTCATTTATAAGACTTTTCAAAAATCTAACATGAATTTTTGGAGAAGATTTTTATCTGGCCTTTTGAATTAATTCATCTGGGGGGTTTGCTTCTCCCATTTTGCTTTTGATTTTGATTTCAAAGATTTCTTTTGAACTTTTGACATGATGCAAGAGTACTGGCTAACCCTAGCACATTACCTAACAGAGGGTTCTGACACCCTCCTACTTCGTTCACCTATAGGTTGGAGCCACATGACGAACGTGCAATGGAGGAGGTCGAGCACAAGAGAACGTCTACACCATCCATGAGGGAAGCTTGGAAGAGAAGACAGAAGTGAAAAGAAGAAGCGGAGCCAAGAAGCTACTGGCGTCAGACATCCAGACCACACGTCAGACCGTCCGGGCTCACGTCAGACCGTCCGACTTGCAAGTCGGACCATTAGGTCTCCGCCCGGACCGTCCGGACTGGACCTCGGACCTTCCGGATTAAGGCACATGAGACCAGTCGGATTATTCGCCTCTGTCGGACCATTCGGGCTGCATGTCGGACCGTTCGGACTCACGTCGGACCGTCCGACTTGCACGCCAGACCATCCGACCAGGTCAGCGTCTCTGAGCCTTCCTGCGCGCAGATCTGGATTGAGCGGTCGGTGTACCCCTTCATTCCCCCTAGACTATAAGTACTCTTCCCCTACCTTCGTTTTAGGGGTTTTGTTTTATAGAAAGACTGTAAGGGAACCCCTCATAGTTTAATAGGTGCAAAAAACCCCAAATTGCAAGTACCGTGCCTTGAACCTGGGTGGGTGAGAAGGCATCAGCCCCTTCCTGCCACTAGGCTATGCCTTAGTATGCAACCTCCGTTTTAGGGTTATCTAAGATTAGATCTAAACATTAGAGCTTAGCTCCACTACCTCCCCTTTGGGGATTCCTCCCACCTTGGAGTTCATACCATCTCCCGCGTGGCGAGAGGCTTCATCCGCGGTTGAGCCTCAGACCTCCATGTCCTAGGACTTGTAGGAAGGACATCTAGCTTGTTTACACTTGCTACCATAGTTTTATTCCTTTGAGAGGCTTGTTCGGGGTGAGCTCTACACGTGTTTGAGTGGTTAATAGGAACCCCCACCTACTAAACATATTTATTATGATATTCATCTTTGTATTTTGGAAGAATTGCACTCTAATCATTATGCAGTAAATGAAAGAATTCACTCTGATATGCACTTGCTTGCTATACGTGAACTTTGTGGATTATTTAAGCTTGCATGTTTACCCAGGGATGACATTAAGAAGAAGTTATTCCCTTTTACCTTTGAAGGTAAGGTCATTGGCATGGTATAGGTTATTGGATGATCCACATTCATGGGATTGGAATCAGTTGAAACTGCAGTTCCATAATTGATTTTATTCTATGCATCTAGTTCATCATGATCAGAATTATAATTTTTGGCTTGATGATGGAGAAAGTATCGCTCAAGCTTGGGGAGGCTTAAGGACTTAATGCTCAAATGTGCAAATCACGATCTCTCAGAACATATCATTGTTAATATTTTCATACTTGGCTTTCTCTGTGCAATAAGGGAATGATTGATGCTTCTTCTGCTGGTTCTTTTACAAGTAAACTATAAATGAGATCTTATTGAAAGAATTAAGTGCAACGCTGAATATTGGGAAGTCGACAAAGGTAAAGAGATGTATAAATCTCGAGTAATACTATGTTAAGTCTTTTATTGAAACTGATGTTTTTCATCAGCTTAGTGCAAAATATGGACTTGATTCTGATATAGTTGTCAAATTTTATAAATCTTTTGCTGGTCATGTTGATCTCTCTAACAATAAATGGTTTAAATATCATGAAGTCATTGAAGGTATTTGCAAGGAATCCATTGTTGCTAATATCGAAATATAAGCTTATGTCATTAATCATGTTGTATCTACTCCTTGCATTGAAAAGCTTCATTTTCCTGATTGAATTAAGGAGCATTCTAGGGATACAACTATGGTAAATAAAAGTAACATTGAAGCACCTAAAATCAATATCCATGGTTAAAGATCTTTTGAAAATATTGATGAGCATGCTATTTATTTTGAGTAACTCTACATCTACGTAAAAATTTTACGTAAAGCTACGTACAAGCATAGGTGGAAAGAGCCTATTGGGTAGAAAAAATGAGGGGGCCACCCACTTGAATTCAGGGGGGGCTGATTAGTTATAGGGATGGTAATTTTCGTAGGTTTACGTTTACAACCCGTAGGTGTAGCATTTGTGATTTATTTTTGTGATGAAGTTGCTAGAATTGCTAATGCACTTAAAAAGGATAAGGATATAAATCTTCTAATTTACTAAACCCCCTAGGGGTTGAAACACTGAGAATCAATTGAGGTCTTCAGATTTGGGTGTGTGTCCAATTTTGACTTGGTCGTTACCCAGCTGGCTTTTGAAGCTCTCAAATAGATCAGATTATTTTTTCAGCGAGTGGGTCCTGATGTCAGCGTGTGCACCGAAAGTTTCCTTCGGGGTAAAGGATCCCCACGCCCGCGTCCTCGGCGTCCCGATGACGGCATGAGTGGAACCTCGAGCGCACCGTGCCATCTCCAAAAGGAGAGCTCCACCACGTAGAGATGGTCGCCGACGCTGCAGGCGCTGGCGCTCCCCACTGCCGGACACCACATGCAGTGCGTCCATCGACCCAGCTCAGACGTGCGCCTTCGTCAGATACCGCGACCCCGCCGACCAAGTAGAACATTCCACAAGCTTTGGCCCTAGCGCTCTCGTACCTCCTTCATGGCACTGGCACATCATATACCATGCGTAGTGGGTACAGGGTCGTACTCCTCGACCGACGTGGTCCACATGATCCCTCCGGCCTCCCACGGCGGCGGCCGTGAATTCGTCCGTGGCGCCCGTGGAGTCTACCCGCAGTGTGGCGTCGTGGTCGAGGAGGAAAGCCTGATGGCGCGTGCGTGCATGAACACGAAGTCACCGCAATGCAGCAGAGCCAGCGGCAGCGGCTGTGCAAAGGCGTCGCCATGGTCGTGTAACAGAGATGGTTAGCAGGGAGGGATGGAGATGGTTGAGTGTGCGGCAAGCTGAAGAAAGGCCAGTGAAGCGATTAGGCGAAGCGTCAACAGACAGCAATCAGGGACGTGGGGAAGACTTGGGGCACGCATACGGCATACCCCCTACTCTGTCCTCCCGTTCCCCTCTTCCTCCTCTCTTTGTTCCTTCTTTATCTAATGATCTTTCTCTTTGGTAAGTATTTATGTACTTAGGCTGGTAAGGTACCATGGTGTGGGCTGCAGGGGTGGTGGCTGATGTGGGCTCCTCCCTCCTCTCTGCACCAACTCCATCTGGCTTTCCTTCTTTTATGACCTCAAACATAACCCCATGCTAACCATATGAGAGCTATCTTCCAAAGCTTTCCCTCAGTAGAATAGGAGTTCTTCGGCAAAAAAATTAGGATTAATATATATGTGTTTTGCTTTGGAAACTCATACATAATGAAATACCTAATGTATACTTGACAACATGAAATAGTTATGTTATGTATTGTTGATGAAAATTCCTACGAAGTATGTCCTAGATATTTGATGTAGCAGAGTTGAACAACTTTTACGTTTATGATTTTCAGATATGCTCAAGCATTGATGAATTGCATTAACACGGTGGAACTTTTTAATTATATTCAAGTGACGTGTGGTATCTCGAATGTAAAAATTGTTTAGCTAATAAAATGCGGTTGCGGCCCTTCGAAAGGTATCTCAAATGTAACAGGTGTGTATTGGTGAGTGTCAAAACTCACCAACCCGGACCCTTCAGATTTATTCTAAGGGTCTTCTTTGTTTACTCTTGCTCTACATATGCAATATATTTTTTCGCTAGAGATGTCTATAGCCAAGGTGTGCATTATTTTACTCTTTTATATATTCAATTTCGTGGCCAGCATATTAGTTTAGCTAATAGTTTGTTGCCTATATTTTTACTTGCATGCTTTCATCAAGTGGTTTAAACTTGTTGGCCATTATATCTCGACATATCTGGTGAAAAAAAACTGAATTTCCCATGCTTTATTTCAGAAAACAAAATCTGCACCATGTGGATGTACTTCATGTCGAGCTTGTTTTAACGTCCATATGATGTTGTTGTATTTTTAATTTTGAGTAGATAATTCATTATTTATGTGCTATAGAAAAATGCATTGGTTACATTGATGATTGATATATCTCATAGTACTTTCTCTGTGTTTTTTATCTCAAGCTAAACAGTATTGAGTCTTAAATTACTTTTTGCAAACAAACTTGAAGCCAACCACAAGGAGATTTGATGGCAAAACCGATGATCTTTTATGAACATATTACAAACTGTGTACATGTAATGAGGTTCATATTCAGCCAACAGCACATGGTAAAACTAAATAGAGGTTAATGGCTTTATCCATGGCCTCATTTGTTAGATTTTACGTAATCTGAATACAAAAATATTTAATGTTTTGGTGAGGTATGATAACATGTTAATCTGATAGTTGAAATTTTTAACTCAACAAACTTATTATAATTTTCCAGTAATCGATGTGAAGAATTTGATTGTCGGTAATGCACTTTTGTGATTCATATTTATCTAAGGAACTAAGCATGTGTGGTATATGATCCAAGTGTTAAGTGTTAATGTTTTTCATTTGTTGCTCCAAAAGCTCTTTTATCTTTTTAGATAAAATACGAGATAAGGAGGAATGCAATTGTATTGTCAGTACTCAAGAAAACAAGTCTAGGTCCAACTGCTACATAGTTGCCGTGAGCATTGATCTTTGGGATATCTCCCTTAAGGCTTGAGAAAAACACATATGTTCTTCTATAATATCTACATCTCTGCACAAAATCAGAAGTGCACATGCAATTTCTAATTGTTCAATTATGGTCTATTTTTGCAATTTTACGACAAGCATAATGTATACCATGAAAACATATATAAAAGGCAGTATGAAAATAAGGGAAACTAAGAACAATGCTTCCTTTTTGCAAGAAACTTTACACGGTGAGCTAGTATGACACTTCCTAACTCAATAAGTTCAGTTGAATTCATGACCCTGGTATTCATGTTTGTATACCAAATTCTTTAAGCCAATTTTGAATTAAAATTGTTATTCCTCTGTGACGCATTCCTACCATCTAAATGTATATAATGCTTAGTGAATTTATGGATCTATATTTATAAAGTTACTATAATTTTCCATCCTTTGACCAATTGTCTTCGAGAGCATTGATAGGAAGAACAATCTTAACAGTTGCCAGTTTGCTCTTGAAAATTTAGACTTAGTGCGCCTTCGATATTCACTAATATATATATAAAGATTTGGTATTGCTTGAGTTTGGTCATGTTAACATTTCTTGACATCCTTCAGTTTCTTGATCATTCCCAGACATCCTCCTATTTTCTGGGTGTTGGAGAACGGGGCAGAAAACAATAGTTCTTCATGACCTACGCGTCTCGAACCCAAGATCTATGCTATGGCGATGCAAGTAACAGAGGGAATTGGTCACATACCAGTATGTAGTCCGTTAAGCGAGAAACGTTCCGGCTTGAACGTGGTTGATGTAGTCGTACCGGCAATCCCCGATGCCGCGCAGATCCACGATGACTCCTGAGGCCACCGGTCCTTGAAGACCGATGACAGGATTACGTCCCCGTCAGAACGTTGTCGGTGAAGACGTCGTGACACGGACTCAACGATGAAGGAGCACCACAAGTGTAGCGCCTCGCGGGATTAAACCCATACGGTGTACCCGACATTCCCTCCGGGCTCCGAACCAGAAGAGTAGAGGAAATAAGATGGATTTGGACCCGATTCCAGCAGCACGACGGCGTGCGTATGGTGGAGAAACCCCAACCAAGTGTAGACTCCAAACAAGGGGAGTCCACTCGAGGAGGGAGAAAGAGAGAGAAGAGAGATCTAAGAAACTTATCTCAAATCAAAATTGTGTGTAGAAAAAAGGCACCCCCACCCCTCCTTATATAGGCCAAGGAGGGGTGCCACCCTCCCTCCCCTTCCCATGTGGGACTAAACCCTAGGGAGGGGGGGTTTGGTGCCGCTAGGGGAGGTGGGCTCCCTCCCTTGGCGCCTTGGCCCAAGGGGGAGCTCCCTCCTTCACCTAATGGGCCTCTTTAGGCCCATATGCCTTTTAATTCATTTTTAATTATATTTAATCATATTTTAATATTAAATTCTGTTAATTAAATAATAAAACATATTTAAACATTATTAAACATTATTTTGAACCTTTCAAAATATCCAGAACAACTTCCGGCACCTCCCGGAACAATTCCGGTGTTCTCTCTTATTTCACCGATGATCCCGAATCAATCCTTATTGCGTCGAATACCCTTAAGCGTGACACCCTACGGTTCGGGAAACAGCAGACATTATCAGACACTCTCTGACCAATGACCATCATGTGTGATCTGGTTACAATCCTTGATGAGCCCATGCGCTTCCATCGAATTAACTTCATCGTTTGAACCGTTAACGTTGATTCCTGATCCCTTTGTCATACGGTACTTTGTTTGTCCGAGGTTTGATCATCGGTATCCAATATACCTAGTTCATTCTCATTACCGACAAACATGTTTACTCATTCCCGTGATATTACAACCCCGTGACCTAGTCACATGATTGCGCAATCTTTATGATGTGATATCACCGAGTGGGCCCAGAGTACCTATCCGTCACTCGGATGGATAAATCTCGTTTTGATCTATTTGCATACTCATCAACATATCTACTTTGGAATAGCCAAGATACACCTTTATGGTTACCATGTTTCAGTGTAACGGTTAATGCACTCAAAGCATCCTGGTAGATAGTAATTATGTATGATCATCACGGTCTTAAGGATCGGGTCACTACGTTTATAGTTATCGCAATGTTGAACTATGTGACTGGATCACATTGCAGCACTTCTGGTGGGTGGGTGTCCATCATGTCATTCTCCCAATGACATGACCCCATTGTCAATAGACTGTTCACATCTCATGATCAGGAAACCTTGACCATCAATTGCCCAATGGACTAGTTTACTAGAGTTAACTAGGGACCTGGTTGTTTGTATACCACATGTGTATTAATGTTTCCGCTTAATACAGTTATAGCACAGTATAAAACTTATTATGAACTAATGGAATACGCCAATAAACATATTTTATTTGCCTCTAGGGCACATTCCCAACAGTCTCCCACTTGCACTAGAGTACAAATAATCTAGTTGCATTTTTCTGTGGATCATAACTCCATATCATGTATATGGTTATAGATCATGCTTGCTTGTGGAAAAGGTTGTATCAACGGTCTAGGTACTATTCAGATCCGTATGTCTTTTGCAAATCATTAATGTCACCTAGTTTGACATTACTTCATTATCCATTATAATGATGAGGTATATATATATATATATATTCGGCGGTAGAGTGAGACTTCGTTTGTTTGTGTTTCAGCAATGACATCCGGTGGGTCACGCGGACTTTCCCATAGTCATGCACACTGAAACTCACTCAGTCAGAAGTCGAACTTCTTAAGCCAGAATATAACTCTTGCCACTTCTAAAGTAGCCATATCATTGTAGATTTAATCCTTAGTGCATTGTATGAAACTTTGATGTCTAACCATGTTTCTTTCAACTTAGGCATTTATTAGTATGATATCTCAATTTTCCAGGTTAGTGTCAGAACTTGAACCAGCGTAACCTTTACGGTCAAGTACACTATCCTTTACAAATTAGAGATTCATCAGTTCTCTCCAGACACTGAAGGATAAACTTAACTCTTTGTTCAATGATTTACTCGTAAATCATATCACAACATGTTCTTACTAAGAACTTGGGTCACATTACGTCGAGTACAAAACTTTGGTTTTATATGAAAGAACATATGACAGGGGCATAGAGGATGTAGCACATCGATTTCTTTCATTTAACCATTGTTCTTGTACTGAGATTAACTCGATACTTATCTTGGATATACAAGTAAGAACTACCTTCTTGACTTGTCCCATTCTGAACTCCTTCAGAATCTTATCCAGGAAAGTATTCCGACTCAATGATATTAAACGCATTAATATATCTTAATAGATTTTCAATGCTTAACTTCATTCATGAAAGATTTTCAATAATCATTAATACCAACTACACCATTCACAATATGTTATCCATATATGAGAATGTTGCCATGCTCCTACTCAAATATGTCAGCTACATATAAGATTAGGATGACACTCTCATAGCTCCCACTCAAATATGTCTGTCACATATAAGATCAGGATAACATCCACACAGCTCCCATTCAAATATGTCATCCACATATTAAGTTCAGGATATAATACTCTCATAGCTCCCACTCAAAATATGTCGTCCACATATTAAATTTAGGAAACTATTCTGCTCCCACTCAGTTTCATGCAAATGCATGTTTCTCAATATTTTGGATAAGTCCAAAATCACTTTGATCATCCATCAAATTGAGAATTCAGGTTACGAGACACTAGTGTCCATATGTTTTCCAAAACCTTCTGGTTGTACCAATTACAACCCTTCTTCAAATGCAGGATTTGAGGAAATCACGGTATTGATAACAATTTGGATCAATCGTAGTGATAATCCTATTGACTCAAGCATCGCTACTATTGTAGTAAACCTTTTGAATTTGTCAGAAACATCCTTCATGACAAATCGATCTTGATGTCTTCCTTTGATGTTCACATTTATTCCTTATAACCTTGAAGTTATTGAGAATATCAAGTAACCTCTTTACTCGATAAGATTCATGTAATCTTAAATGTAACTCAATATAGGATTCCATGACTCATAGTCATTTCTCGTACTTAGGTCCACCATCGCTTCTTCGTAGTTCGTAGATATGTCTTGTTCCATTAACTTGACAAGTGAATCATGAATATTACTTTGCACAAGGGCAAATATGTATTCTTGAATCCTACTTTGTTCAGTAAAAGTTTCAACCGAAACACCGGATCATTATCATCATTTTCTCCTCTAATTATAGAGCTTTGGTTTCGGAACACATTCCGTTGCGCTACTTTGACATATGGAGGCAAGGTCGATTACCTTGTTTGAACTTTCACTGTCTTCCATTAACACATTCATCAAGAACACTTCTTGACAAACACCAAACTTAGCAACACAAGTTTTGCTCTTTGGTCCTAGTTGCGGAAGATGCATCCATAGTTGACTAAGGATACACTACAAAGATAATTTACCACATAAATTATTTTCCTAGAAACCATGACACACCATAACTTATATAGTGTTGGTTTCCACGAACTCATATGGTTCCCTATACTGAAGTGAGTGTTTGCTTATTAAATTAATAACTCTAAACAATAATAACGTAACTCGGTAAGAGATAACTTATACCATACACTATCCAATAGAGTATGATTATAATGTTCAGGCACATCAACAATATTGAAGTGTTCCAAGCATTGTAATTTGTGGAACAACTTTCACACAAGTCTGTATGCCGAAGGCTAACTCAAAACATTTGTCTCTTTGATCAAATTGTAGAGACTTGTTTTTCTCGTTAATTTGGTACCCGTCTTCATTCTGAAATCCCTTTGATCACAACAAACTATCCCAGACTCATGTTTCATTAGTGAATACACATATTCATCTAAGTCCACATCTGAAGTTTACGAAATAATGAAATTCACTACATGCTGAAATATGATACATCACTATGTATGATATACAACAATCATTGCAAACTCTGTTTTTACCAGAATGCGAGGTTTCAGTCATCTCACCTAAGGAGGCATGGTTTGCATGTGTCAAGAGATCAATTATCTCAAAACTTCATCATACCATTCATGACTTAAACGGTAGTGTCATTATTAAGTTTGGATAATTCTTGGCATTACATTATTTCTTATAAATGATCAATTACTATCATCAATATTAAAATAAGAATAACTCATTCATAACCGTAATGTGACCATAAAAGATATCATTCATAAAAGGAGAACAACTGACTTGTTTCTCACTAATATGAATAATTGTCTTCGCGAGATGCAAGACACACTAATAAGGTTCACACCCAAACGATCATAAATTTATTCATATACTAATCAAATGATAGATGTAGAGGGAGAGTGTTTTCGACCATCAACTATCTTGATTACCGTCTGCACACATTGTCACCTCATCCCTTCCAAGCCACTCTTTAAGCAGTGAGTTCAAGCATCGAATACTTAATCAATCACAATCAGTGTTTTGTGGGGAAAGACATTTATAACCCGTGTATCAAATATACTTTCTCCGTCAATGACTATTCCTGCATTGGTTCTACCTTTAAAGTTCACAACTTTAACCATGACATCATGACAGGGGAATGATTCTCCTTGATGACATAGTCTAGACGCGGTGTTTGTAGCTGGGAGGAAGCGAATGCAACTCCCCAGTTATCGCAAAGTAACCAGTCATTCTATAGTCCAAGTTGTACACAAGGTGTTCATGTATCTTATACATTTTCCAAGTGACTTTCTCAGCAGGTTGTTCCTTCCACCATGGTTGAAAGAAACCCCGTCCATATACTCATATTCCATTACTCTGATTTGTGACTTAGTGCTTTTAAGATCACCTAGCACGTCATGTGTGTTGGTGTCTTAATCATGCATTCACAATTCAGATTCCATAGAATGAAGTATGGTGTATCGGACAGTCATTGAATAAGAGACGATGAATACGATACTCATCATCATCTTCCTCAATTACGGAGTTATCCGGTGTATCTCCTAGCAGTTCTCGTATTATGTTTTAACAAGTCATTAGTAATGAGTATGTCTCTAACGGTGTTGGTACACATCAATGAAGTAAGACCCATTTTCCTTAAGTTCTACATCACACTAAAAGAGCCATAGTTATAAACATTGGGTATGACATTATCTACAATGATATTTGCTAAGACATGAAGATTAAGTTCATAATAGGAGTTCATGTTTTAAACAATTCTAGAACTCCCACTGAGACAAACATCCCTCATAGTTTATTCTAAGTGATTACACGATCCTTGAGAACTATATCATCAGTATATTCTCAAGGTAGGCCATCATGCCAATCACATCATCCATGTGACTCATGCTCGATCTTTCGATCATTGTGTCCCGAGGCCATATCTGCATATGCCAGGCTCGCCACATTAACCTTAGTGATTATATGCCGCGTATGCAAGGCCATGTTTCTGGACATGCTAGGCTTGCTCCACCCATCTCATGTGAACGCTAATATGTTTGACACTCGTGTGACACACGATGCCTCCATAATGGAGATCTTTCCAGATGGTGCTTCACTAAGGAAGGACACTTTGTTGGATTAGTGAGGGATCATCCTATAATGCTACCGCCGTATATCTAATACAAGAAAAACAGGATGCAACAGTATAAATCATACTAACTATGATGCCCCCCTGCAAATTAAAGTTTAGACGCCTCTACTTTATCTTTTGCAAGTTTTACGTGGCTGATAGGGCTTTCGAGATAGAACCGTTTCTATGCCTACGAACATACAACCACAACACCAATCCCGCAATTGTCTCTATTACACCCCTGTTGGGGCCCTCCGTTGCAAATGTCTTCGCATCGCTAATGTTAGAGAGACAGACACACCCCATCCACTTATATGGTACAAGCCATATGTCAAGCGTGGAACCAGTCTCGCGTAAACGCGTAAGTTCGGTCGGGGCCGCTTCATCAGGACATTGCCGCAATGCTAAACGAGTACACGTGAGAGGGTAACAATTGGAGAATTGATGCCCACATACTAGATGTGTTCTATCCGTACAATACATCTACGCATAGCCTTGCTCTGATACCACTCTTGGAGAACGGGGCAGAAAACAATAGTTTTTCATGACCTACGCGTTCCGAACCCAAGACCTATGCTATGGCGATGCAAGTAACGGAGGGCATTAGTCACATACCAGTATGTAGTCCGTTAAGCGGGAAACGTTCCCGCATGAACGTGGTTGATTTAGTCGTACCGGCAGTCCCCGATGCCGCGCAGATCCACGATGACTCCTGAGGCCACCCGGTCCTTGAAGACCGATGACGGGATTACTTCCCCGTCGGAACGTTGTCGGTGAAGACATCGCGACACGGCCTCAACGATGAAGGAGCACCACAAGTGTAGCGCCTCGCGGGATTACACGCATACGGTGTACCCGGCGTTCCCTCCGGGCTCCGAACCAGAAGAGTAGAGGAAAGAAGATGGATTCAGATCCCGATTCCAGCAGCACGACGGCGTGCGTATGGTGGAGAAACCCCAACCAATTGTAGACTCCAAACAAGGGGAGTCCACTCGAGGAGGGAGAAAGAGAGAGAAGAGAGATCTGAGAAACTTATCTCAAATCAAAATTGTGTGTACAAAAAAGGCACCCCCACCCCTCCTTATATAGGCCAAGGAGGGGTGCCACCCTCCCTCCCCTTCCCATGTGGGACTAAACCCTAGGGAGGGGGGTTGGTGCGGCTAGGGGAGGTGGGCTCCCTCCCTTGGCGCCTTGGCCCAAGGGGGAGCTCCCTCCTTCCCCTAATGGGCCTCTTTAGGCCCATATGCCTTTTAGTTCATTTTTAATTATATTTAATCATATTTTAATATTTAATTCTATTAATTAAATAATAAAACTCATTTAAACATTATTAAACATTATTTTGAACCTTTCAAAATATCCAGAACAACTTCCGGCACCTCCCGGAACAATTCTGGTGTTCTCTCTTATTTCACCGATGATCCCGAATCAATCCTTCTTGCGTCGAATACCCTTAAGCGTGACACCCTACGGTTCAGGAAACAGCAGACATGATCAGACACTCTCTGACCAATGACCATCATGAGGGATATGGTTACAATCCTTGATGAGCCCCTGCGCTTCCATCGAATTAACTTCATCGTTTGAACCGTTAACGTTGAGTCCTGATCCCTTTGTCATACGGTACTTTGTTTGTCTGAGGTTTGATCGTCGGTATCCAATATACCTAGTTCATTCTCGTTACCGACAAACATGTTTACTCGTTCCCCGTGATATTACAACCCCGTGACCTAGTCACATGATTGCGCAATCTTTATGATGTAATATCACCGAGTGGGCCCTGAGTACCTATCCGTCACTCGGATGGACAAATCTCGTTTTGATATATTTGCATACTCATCAACATATCTACTTCGGAACACCCAAGATACACCTTTATGGTTACCATGTTTCAGTGTAACGGTTAATGCACTCAAAGCATCCTGGTAGATAGCAATTATTTATGATCATCATGGTCTTAAGGATCGGGTCACTACGTTTATAGTTATCGCAATGTTCAACTATGTGACTGGATCACATTGCAACACTTCTGGTGGGTGTGTGTCCATCATGTCATTCTCCCAATGACATGACCCCATTGTCAATAGACTGTTCACATCTCATGATCAGGAAACCTTGATCATCAATTGCCCAATGGACTAGTTTACTAGAGTTAACTAGGGACCTGGTTGTTTGTATACCACACGTGTATTAATGTTTCCTCTTAATACAGTCATAGCACGGTATAAAACTTATTATGAACTAATGGAATACGCCAATAAATATATTTTATTTGCCTCTAGGGCACATTCCCAACACTGGGTTCTTCCAGTCTGCCATGTGGTCTCAATTCAAGGATATGGGAGTTGTGTTTCCTACCCTGTCCTAATGGCAACCCTAGAAACATATACATTGGCCTCCCACTCCAACTCATCTCCCCTTACAGAAGTGCTCGCATAAGATCTTTTAGCTCTCTCTCATCACTCCAATGAGAGTTTTTTTTATTTCATGTCATTATTTTAAAAGGTTCATTTTAAGCTCTTACATTGTATAATTATGTTTCTATATGTTCACCGAGGAATATTCAATCATGTGCCACACAAGATTTATGAATTGAGATTTTGTTTCCAATGGTTCCAAAAATCCAAAGTTTCAGTTCAATATTTTGTTTCCAAGTGCGGTAATTTTCTTCAAGCAATGACTAATGGAAAATGGGGAAAATCAAAAAAAAATCACTTGCCAGGTGACTAATTGGACATATTATATTGTTGTTGTATCTCTGAAATTTCTTTCTCTTAGTATTAGTGTGCATATAATCTTTTGGGTTTGATAAGAGGACATTAAGGAAATTTTGGAAAAGTTGGTAAGAGGGCTTTGAGGAAAAGGGCGTACCAAGTAGAGCTTTACTTCTTTGTGGTTTGATGTGTCTGTTGCAAACGTCTAGATTTCTATGATGTTCCATCACTGGTCATGCCAAGGGAAGTATATGGAGTTTCTTTTTGTCTATGTATGAGTCCTATATAAATGTATGTTATAAAAATGTATTAATTTATGGATTGATTCCTACATGTAATGATCTTGTTTATTTGAAGCTCCAGTCAGTCTTGCCTGCAATCTTTTCAATGAATCAATTACATTTTGTAGTACTAATATATGTAAATTGGTATACTACCTACTGGATTTTGCATTGCCTTCTTTATGAAATCCCAGCCACTCTCTGTTGCCAAATGTCTCGCAAGCAATTTGGCTTCAAACCAAATGGAAGCTTATGACTTTGCCAAAATATTCACAAGTACTAAGCTTCGATCCATATGAACAAAGCTTCCTAACATTTAGGTGATGTTTAAGTTATGGTAGGGATTGTTGTTACTCAATGACTCAATTCAAATATAGCATGATTATCTAAGTGGGCCTTTTTAATTTTGACGCGGTAGCATTATACTTTGAGATTGTTATTTTGTCTTTCAACGTGTGATTTTGATGTGTATTTGTTTAATGGTTGGAGGTGGGATCTAAAGCTGATGGCCATGCACCTGGATAGCATAACTACCCTATAAGAAAACACCACAATCGCCATGTAAGAAAAACGGTGCGGCAAGACGTGCGGCCGCTTCTAGTATTAGAGTTATTGCCATGCATGTTGTTTGTGTTAAGATTGGAGGTTATTATTCTCATGGTTTATGTGATATTGGTGCTAGTATAAGCGTTATTCCTTTTTCTCTTTTATCAAGAAGTAATGCATGATTTCACCTATTGAGATAGAGGAGATTGATGTTACTATTAAGCTTGCAAATGAGGATACTGTTTCACCCTTGTGATTGTTAGGGATGTTGACATTAAATGGTAGTAGGATCAAATATCATACTGATTTCTTAGTACTTGAATCTCAACAAGATGATTTTTGTCCCATAATATTTGGTAGACCCTACTAGAATAATGTTGGTGATGAGATTGATTGTGTTAAACAAAAAGTCAAAGTTAAGTCTGGTGATGAATCTCATGAATTCAATTTTTCAAAATTCCCTAAACAACATCATGCTAAAGAATTACTTCGTGAAGTTTTAATTATTGATCTTGCTTCCATTGTTGTACCTCCTACTGATCCTCTAGAGTAATACTTATTAGAACATGAGAATGGTATGAATATGAAGGAAAGATATGAAATAGATGAGATTTTCTTTATGCAAGAACCTATCCTACAACACAATTTTCCTGTTGAAATTTTGAAAGATCTTCTACCGCCTAAGGATGACCCTATGTTTGGATTAAAAAGACTCACTGATATTATGGAATATACTCACCTTGATTAAAAAAAACTTGTTATTATCAATTATATTGATGGAAAAAATATCATGTTATTATCAATTCTAACCTTTCAGCACACGAAAAAAGAAGATTGGTGAACACTTTATTCACCAATTGATAGATTAGCAAAATAAAATATTCAGTTTAATTAATTATTAACACAAACAACATTGACAAACAAAAATAAAATAATAAACAATTTTCTAATTCGGAAAACATCCTGGGGTGTTACAGATATGCAATGTTACGCCTGTACTTCTTCCCTACCTAAACCAAGTATGATGTACTTCTCAACTCAGACTTCATGTTGGGCAAAGGCAGGCGCTGGTGAGTCTTGCCACGCCACAGATATGGCAATAGCTCACAATCATGCGACACCCTTGGATAATGTCATCTTTAGTTTCCTGCATGACTGCCTAATGGTGCCGACAAGGAAATGCACCAGGTTTACCCCACTTTGCAAAATGGTGAGTAATAACTTTCAAATTACTGTACATGGATTTACAGTTGGAACTACTATCTTGATGCAACAAAAGGTAATATGTCTAAGTTAGCGCAAAGGCTTCTTCTTGGAAGGGAAGCTGTGGTTCTTCTTGGTAGGGATGAACAACTTTGTTTATCTCATCTGCCGTGAGAGTTTCACGCTCCAGCAAGGCATTTGCTAAAGCATGTAATTGCTTCTCGTGCTGAAAAAAAAACTTGGATCAGTCGACACTGAGTTAACTAAAAAAAATATGTTGGCAAAAGCCGGAATGGTTGAGAAGCAAACCTTCTTCAGTAAATTTGTGACCCGTTCATAAGCTTCTCTTAGGAGTTTGCCCACCTGCAAGGCCATATGATGAGACAAATGCGAGAGAAATGGTAACTATCCTCTCGTGAGTGCAGTTTAAGAGAGGTTCGTGATGTAGCTAATAACTTGGTATACCGATAGACTATGCAAAAGCACAGCATACACTGATCACTAGCTTATACGGTCAGTGGTCATATGCTAGAAAAATTGCACTCATAATCATAACACCAGCGGAAATCTACCTCTGCATCTATTCTTGATTGCATGTCAACACTTGGTCGTTCTTTTACATGCACAGGACCAATAACATTACTCATCCCACAATTTGATACCTGCACAGCCAGTCAAATGACATTAGACACATCTAACAAGAAAAAAATAATCTAAGTGAATGAAATAATCACCATATACTGAGCAAGCTCTGTTGCAGTATGAAGATCATTTCTTGCACCCGTTGTAACATTTTCTTCCCCAAATATGAGCTCTTCAGCGACCCTTCCTCCCATGCAAACATCAAGACGTGCCAGGAGTTGTTTCTTGCTGATAGAAGTCTCATCCTGTGAAGGAAGTTGTGTAACCATTCCAAGGGCAGATCCACGAGGCAGGATAGTTGCCTTGTGAATGGGATGAGCACCCTTGGTATTGAGTGCAACAATAGCATGCCCACTTTCATGGTAGGCAGTAAGCTAAGGAACCAAGAAAATAACAAAAATAGTTAGTGCCACAATTTTCGGCTTCTTCAGTTTAAAAATTTCCTCTCGATTCGTACTGTATGTGCTTAAGAATAAGGAAAAACATCTTGAAGAAGCATGCCTTTCTCGATTCGTCGGAGATGAACATTGATTTCCTCTCAGTTCCCATGATGATACGATCTTTGGCAAACTCCAATTGCGAAGCAGTCAACTTGTCAGCACCTTCAACGGCAGCCTTAATTGCTGCAATGTTTACCAGGTTTGCAAGGTCTAACAGAAAAGGGGAAAAAAATGAGTCAGTATGAGCCTCACCACCACAGTACAATATCGCTGCTAAAATTTATAGCACCTTCAAAGGTAACATTAATTATTTTATTCTAAAAGAAAATAGGTTGAATACCATGGATTTATAAATGTTACTCCCTCCGTTTCTTTTTACTTCGCATATAAGATTTGGTCAAAGTCAAATTTGATAAAGTTTGACCAAATTTATATTAAAAAGTATCAACACCTACAACATCAAGGTTATACCATATGAAAACTAATATCATGATGCCTCTAATGATATTGGTTTCATATTGTGGATGTTGATAAATTTTTCTATTAAAGTGGTCAAACTTTAGCAAGCTTGACTTTGACCAAATCTTATATGCGAAGTAAAAAGAAACGGAGGGAGTACAGTACAAGTTAGGACTTAATAAAAGGTGGCGCAGCAAAAAGAATAGGAATACAGCTACAACAACAACAACAATAACAACAAAGTCTGTCAGTCCCAAACAAGTTGGGGTAGGCTAGAGCTGAAACCCAAAAGATATCGTAACAAAATCACGGTTCTGGCACGTGGATAGCTAACTTCCACGCACCCCTGTCCAGAGCTAGATCTTTGTTGATAGCCCAGTCCTTTAGGTCTCTCTTCACCAACTCCTCCCAAGTCAAGTTTGGCCTCCCCCGACCTCTCTTGACATTATCAGCACGCCTTAACCGCCCGATATGCACATGTCCTACGTTGGATATGCCCAAACCATCTCAGACGATGTTGGACAAGCTTCTCTTGAATTGGTGCCACCCAAACTCTCTCCCGTATAACATCATTCCGGATCCGATCCTTCCTTGTGTGGCCACATGCCCATCTCAACATGCGCATCTCTGCCACACCTAGTTGTTGGACATGTCGCCTTTTAGTTGGCCAGCATTCAGCACCATACAACATCGCAGGTCGAATCGCCGTTCTATAGAACTTGCCTTTTAGCTTTTGTGGCACTCTCTTATCACAGAGAACACCAGAAGCTTGGCGCCACTTTAGCCATCCAACTTTGATTCGATGGCTAACGTCTTCATCAATATCACCATCCTTCTGCAGCATTGACCCCAAATATCGAAAGGTGTCCTTTTGAGGTACCACTTGCCCCTCAAGGCTAACTTCCTCCTCTTCCCCATGGTTAGTAGTACTAAAACCGCACCTCATGTACTCAGTTTTAGTTCTACTAAGCCTAAAACCTTTCGATTCCAAAGTCTGTCTCCACAGCTCCAGCTTCCTATTAACCCCCGCCCGACTATCGTCGACTAGCACCACATCGTCTGCAAAGAGCATACACCATGGGATGTCCCCTTGTATATCCCGTGTGACCTCATCTGTCACCAATGTGAAAAGATAAGGGCTCAAAGCTGACCCCTGGTGCAGTCCTATTTTGATTGGGAAGTCATCAGTGTCGCCATCGCTTGTTCGCACACTTGTCACAACATTGTCGTACATATCCTTGATGAGGGTAATGTACTTTGTCGGGACTTTGTGTTTTTCCAACGCCCACCACATGACATTCCGCGGTATCTTATCGTAGGCCTTCTCCAAGTCAATGAACACCATATGCAGGTCCTTCTTTTGCTCCTTGTATCTCTCCATAAGTTGTCGTACCAAGAAAATGGCTTCCATGGTCGACCTCCCAGGCATGAAACCAAATTGATTTTTGGTCACGCGTGTCATTCCTCTTACACGGTGCTCAATGACTCTCTCCCATAGCTTCATTGTATGGCTCATTAGCTTAATCCCGCAGTAATTAGGACAACTCTGAACATCCCCTTTGTTCTTGAAGATTGGTACTAATATACTCCGCCTCCATTCTTCAGGCATCTTGTTTGACCAAAAAATGAGGTTGAAAATCTTAGTTAGCCAAACTATCGCTTTGTCTCCAAGGCCTCTCCACACCTCGATGGGGATACAGTCATGGCCCATCGCCTTGCCTCCTTTAATCCTTTTTAAAGCCTCCTTGACCTCAGCCTCCTGGATTCGCCGCACAAAACGTCTGTTCATCTCATCAAAGGAGTCATCCAGCTCAATGGTAGAGCTCCCATTCTCCTCATTGAACAACTTGTCGAAGTATTGCCTCCATCTATGCCTGATCTCTTCGTCCTTCACCAGAAGTTGATCTGCTTCGTCCTTGATGCATCTCACCTGATCGACATCCCTCGTCTTCCTCTCTCGGATCTTGGCCATCTTATAGATGTCCCTTTCATCTTATAGAATAGGAATACAGCTGCTAATGAAAAAGTACTATCCTATCGTCTCATAGTCCACGCTTAGATGACATGACATAATGCTACAATTATCATTTCACTCAGATAATACAAAGGAAAGTTGTACGCACCAGCCCCATTAAAGCCAGGGGTACTGCGGGCAATAGCATTGACATTCACATCAGCGCCAACAGGCTTGTCTTGCAAATAGAGCTCCAGAATATCTTGGCGGCCTCGCACATCAGGACTAGGGACAACAATCTAGTAACCAATGCCAACAGAACTAAATGAAATTGCATATTCATACAAAACTTGTTACAATAAATCAATATGTAACTGCTGTTCTCTAAGAAAAGAAAAAGAAGAATTAATGATAATAGTTGTGAAGATAAAAAGGCATTCTACTAAAGAAAACTTACATGTCTATCAAATCTACCAGGTCTCGTAAGTGCTGGATCAAGAATGTCCGGTAAGTTTGTCGCAGCCATTACTATTATTCCCTGTGGACATCGATTGGAAATTAGAGTTCGACAAAGTTCTTCACTCTGTTCACTTATGTGATAATGTTACCTCATTTTGTTCAAAACCATCCATCTCAACAAGAAGTTGATGCAATGTTTTTTTTGTGTGCCCTTCCCACTGCTTTCTAGTTGATCCCACAGCATCTATTTCATCAATGAAAACAATACATGGTGCCTGTAAAAAGGAAAAATAAAAAAGTTGCTTCCGCAAAAATATTGCTATTACGAAGGTATATCATTTATCACTGGTAAAAGAAATAAGCTTCACCAGTTTGTCTATTGAGAAGGAGATGAAAAGGGAATCCAATGGAGCATCTCCCGTAAGCTAAAACATCAATTTGTAAAAGGAAATGCTGGAGCTAAGCTCAGGCGATGCAAGAGAAGGGTAAAACACCTTTTTCTTTGCAGCTTGAAACAAGGACCTCACTCTCCGAGCACCAACACCAACAAACCTGACAAGATATGATGTCAGTAAATTCTGATTAAACAAAAACAAACATGAAAGCAGGATAGGATAGAACTGAAGGTAGTGCCATTAGTAAATTGCAAATGCTTCACTAGTCAGGACACATACATGCCTAATAAATACAGTAGCACTTAGTAGTGCTTCGACATAAATCCAGAATGATGTCAAATTTCAACACATGCAACGGTACGATGCCAGAAAGCCACATTTTCTGAGGCCATGCAACACTTTGGCAATTTGCGATTAGCACTCTAAGGTCATCAAAGATACAAGGAAAATATAAGTTCGAACATCATAATAGAAGAGGTCTTACATTTCCTCAAATTCAGAACCTGCTCGGTAAAAGAATGGCACACCAGCTTCCCCAGCAATAGCCTAAATCACAAAGGCAGTTCAATTAAGGTACTCCCTCCGATCCATATTAATGGACTCAAGTTTGTCTAGATACACATGCATCTAGTCTAAATACTTAACTAGATACATACGAATCTAGACAAAGTTGAGTCCATTAATATGGATCGGAGGTAATACATATTTAGTATTTACCAAGGAACTGATTGTAGGAAATAGCTAGAAACGCCTGATAGTAGAATACTAGGTTTTGAAAGCTAAACAGAGAGAACCTCACTGTTTGTATGTAAGAACACGAGTAGAAAGTACAAATCACAAAAAGGACCTCACACATGTGTTAGGGGGGGGGGGGGGGGGGAGGTGGTGAATTTCTTTACTAGTTCAGGAAAACAGGAAGTAACAAATTATTCTTCCAGGCAAGTTGTACCTTAGCAAGCAGCGTCTTCCCAGTTCCTGGAGCTCCAGTTAAAAGTATTCCCTACGAAAACACATTTTAATTATATAAAAGTTCACAGCTATTGAACCAGTATTCAATAAAATATATCTTGACCTACAAACATGTAAAGCAAAGAACATATCAGATTGATATAGAACAAATTACCTTTGGTAATTTCCCACCGAGGCGAGTAAACTTTGTAGGATTCCTTAGATACTCAACAACCTCCTCAAGTTCTTTCTTTGCATCATCACAGCCTTTGACATCTTTAAATGTCTTCACATTCTGCATATTAAAAGAAAGTATAAAGGGATCATGTGGAATATACATATTTTTACTCCCGTTTTTGCACTGAGCAATTGTATTTTTTGCATACACAATAAAAGGAAAACACGAAAGCACCCATTCATTGTATTTTTGCACAACTGATAGTGGACAAGAGTTCATCATATCACACCTTCTCTGGTGTTACATCCTTATTCAACTCTTTTGCCGAATATGATGAACTGGAACCGACACCAGATGCGCCTATTCCACCTAGGCTACCAATATATTTTTGAAGCGCAGCAGCACCCATTACCCTGGAACAAAATGTATTTATCACTACAAGAATAACTTGAACACTGACGTCAAAAAGATACTCAAGATTAAACACACAGTTTATCTCTGCCAAGTAAACCAAAAACTAATCCAAACAGCTGTCCACGGAATAAGGACTGGAAATGGGTTTCTCCAACAACAAAAAAAGGACTTCAACCAGCTCTCTATAGACATATCATCACAGGAAGCAACCATTGGCACAACAACCCAGATATGGCACAAACAATGCATGACTTGAAACACCAGGAACAGGGGTATCGCAATTCCTGTTTGGAACCTTAATTATCAAGCTGAAATATCGGTCGCACTATGCAAGGAACTTCAAGGCAAATACAGCCTAGTTAACCTTAAAGAGTCATTAAGACAAGTATGAAAATAAAAATAGAAGCTTGACATAAAGATGAACCAAAAGCTGACATAATTAAAAGTTCCAACAGATTAGAGTCGTGGCTCAGGGGAGCATACCACATAAATCCAACAGCAACTGTGAACAAGATAGTCGAGAAAATCTCTTGAGCAAACCGAGTTGATCTACCAGTAGCTTTAGGATCAACCTAATGATGACACACAGATAGGCATACATTATGGGGACCATATGGTGAAAGCAATAACTGTCCCCATAGCACATGAAGATGGTCATGAAAAATATCATATTGGCATGTTTTGAAGGTTGAGCAAACTTACCATTACTACATGTAATGGTTGCTTGTCAGATATCCCAGGGTTCGAGAAAGGCTTGTCCTCCCCAGATACACGTTGCTTCAATTCTTGCAACTACTGACATAAATGTATATACATGCAGCGAGCGAAAGAGTGGGTTACAACATGGTGACTCATATTTCAAAATATTACAGTATAGAAATAAATGAGATAGGAGGGAAACTTATGCTACATTAAAAATAGAGGAACAATGGGAAGTTTGAAGCTTTAAGCTTTTTCTGTTCAAGATGATAGCAATATAATGAAGATTTAAAACAGTGTTGATTGAAACAAGTATATCATTTTATGGATTGTTTTCTTGAACAACCAGAGAGAGAATAAATGAAGTATTTCAGCACCAGGACATAATGGAGCTTCATCAAGTGCTGTATTGTTTGCAGTATCACAAGTTCATAAGTATGATAGTGTTCAAGCTGCATCGCTTGTCAAGTGCCATAGTGTCGGCAGTATCAGCAAGTCCATAAGCAGGATGATTTTCAAGCTGCGTCGACTAGAATCTATCTATCTATCTGACACACACGATAGGCTTGCAAAGGAAAATTACCAGAGCTGGTAGGGTTGCTGAACGCCCAGACCGTTCATCTGGTAGGTAATCAGCAATAGCGTTGGTGAGAATTAGAGCTCGAAGGTACTCTGCAACCCCCTTGCTATCTACTGCATGACTCCTTTGCTCAATTCTTTTAATGACATCTTCTGGGCTGCCAAGATGGAAAACCAAGAACCACGTAATTTTTAAAATCTAAATAGGACACTGGACCACAATGCAATGTGCAAAGATAAACAAATAAGAAGTAATTTGTTTCTGTCGTTCCAATTAATTATTTCAGTAGCAGGAAAAGTATCGTGTCAATGACAGCATTATTTAGGTACCATGAAACACAATGCCACTGAATTTGGCGATTTAGCAACAAATTTGGCAATTCTTAGATTTGAGATTCTGCAAAGCAATGAATTGTCGATCACTGGTCATATTGAAGTTGAACTAATGAATGACTATTGGCTAATGAACTCGGTTGCATCAATGCTAATTCGGTACAAGAGACATACTGTATTTACCAAGGATCCAGAAACCATTCAACATCACAAAAGCTAGACTTGATATCACAAGATTTATTAAAGATAGATATGTTGCAGCCGTGTAGAGAATAGTCTAACCAACTCTATGAATTAGCAAGTAATCCCCTGATACTGAGCCACCCCGAATCACATTCCCCAAATTTCCCCAAGCAAAGCAGCACCCATTTGAGTCGAGTCGTGAGAAAAGAGCAAAGAATTGTTCTGGTGGGAGCGCACCTAAACTTGTTGAGCTCGTGGAGCAGCGCACTCTGCTTGGCAGGGTCCTTTGGGTCGGCGTCGGCGGCATCTATCAAGCGCTGCAGGCGGCGGTCGGGACGCCAGAAGGGCCACCAGCTCATCCAATCGCCAGACACCACCCAGTCGAAGAACCTCTTAGCCGCCTCCACCACCGCGGCCGCGAAAGCCACGGCCCAAACCCTAGCCTTATCCACCAGGTCCTCCAGGTCCTCCTTCCCGTCCTTCGGAGCGGGGCCCGTGTCGACTTCCGCCTCGGGAGCGGCCGCCGCTGCAGACGCCGCGGGTGGGTCGGGAGGCGGAGTGGGGTAAGAGTGGGGACCGTCGGACGCCAATGCGCGAATGGAGAGCGGGAGGCGGCGGTGGTGGGAGGAGCGGGGGAAGGAGACGGAGGCGGGGGGTAGTGGCGGCCGGCAGCGAGGGAGCAGGGGAGAGGGGATATGGCGGAGGAGGAGGGAGGCCTGGAGGGCGCTCATGGCGGCGGCGGCGGCGGCGGCGGCGGCGGTGTGAGGTGGCCGTCGCCGGCGAGGTGGGAGAAGTCGTGACTTGCAGGGGAGGGGAGGGGGTTCCTGCTTGCCCCCTTTTCACTCGTCGGTGGGCTCCGTTTCGGTTTTTTATTTTTGGAGAAGAGAAGAAGAAGATGTCCGTTTCAATTTTAGTGGACACGAGAAGTAGCCTTATCGGGAGCGCCGGAACGGGGCGGTTCAGTCGTTGGCGCGAGCCGTTGGTTCGGAGACGAGCGACGTGGACGGATGGCTCACACCATGTCGTCCATGTGACCCTCTGGGCTCGGGGCGTACTAGATTTGAGTTGCCTTGGCACTCCGGTTCAAGCAAGGGATCAGATTATTTTTTTACACTAAGCAAGGGATCAGATGCGACTGAAAGAAAAAAGAGTTGTTTTGGTGAACATCAAACAAAAAACTTGCTCTTCTTCCGTAAAAAATTCTTCTAAAAATGCCGGACCCAGTCGTTGCATAAAAGTTCGCACCGTGCTTTTATGTTTACGAGCTAAAGTTCTAGCGCATGAAAGTCGAAGTATATACTTTAGTCGATACAAAGTCTGTTTTTTCGAAGATCCACTATGATAGTGAAAAAGATTTCTACATATCCGACCAAATCGATCAAGAATATCCCAATCTGATAAATCTGTCCAAATGGGCTTACTAATAGGATGCCCCGATCCAGTACAAAATTCAACCTATGGTTGAGTTGGTTAGGCGGATGGTTGTATCCCCAGCTCACCAGAGTTTAAATCTCAGATTTGACATTGGTGCTCGTATTTTTCTGAATATATTTTAGGCTTTCCGGTGATATGCTTTCAGTGGAAGGAGACGTTCCCGTTGAAGACGAGGTGAAGACTTCGTTAATCTTAAGATGATGTGTCGGCTCGGTATTGCGAAGATGCTCATAAAGATAGGGTGTGCGTGTGTGCGTTCATAGGGGTGAGTATATACTCGTGTATTTGAGTGTCTATGTTGTACTGTGTTCCTAAAAAAAGCAAAGGATCAGATTTTTCTTTTAAGGCAACTAGAAAAATTGTCCGTGCGATTGCGACGGAAGATAAAATTATCACATATACATTGAGGCTAACTTTTTGTCTCCATGCAAGTCCACATTATTTGTTCTAACATGGCTATCATTCATATTGCTGCGTATCCTTCTTTTCATCCTCGCCATTGATAATCGAGATATGAATATGATCACAATGCATTTAGACGTGGTCAATTCCAACGCAATGAGCTTGTAAATCTCACGCCACTCATGTCAATTGATTGCATCAACACAAAGGAATATTTAAGCTACTACTTAAGATTGAACTGGGCAACACCAGTTCCAATCCACACCCTTTATTAAATCTTTCCCACTCAAGTTTATTATGGTGATTCATCTGTCAAGATCCTTCAGTAACAGTAATGTCTAGTAGCTCAAGGTTGTCCATAACCGGGGACACGGCTAATCATGATTAGTTTGTACGCTCTGTAAAGGTTTGTACACTTTACCCACTGGACTCAACCCGAAGATTGAGACAAAGTCTTTTAGAAGAGGTCACATACACCCAACGGCAAGCCGGTACACCTATCACATCTACATCTGCTAGCTTTGCACGGGAGAGGTTTCCTACATCGTACTCAACTAAGCCAGAGCCCATATGGCCAGCGGCTGTACATGGAAGCTCATAGTCACCAAGTATGTCTGATCTTTTTGAGCCTGGACGGTGCCCACTTTCGTTCAGAGGGTAGATACCATGACGTTCTTTATACCACCAAAACCATCCATTAGGGGTACAACTTGGTCTCGCCTTGGATAAGGCACGAGCCCACAGGAAGCACTCCCTGCCCGTCTAGAGGTGAATTCTATTTAAGGTTGCTAGTCAAGTCATTAAATCCTCACATAACTCAATGTATTCTCAAGCCAATCCCCATCTACAAGCATAACAATATTTAACAAACACGAACTAGGGAGACAAAGAATACAGGATCAGATCATATGGCTATCTTACCAGGTTTGCAGCATAAGTATATATACTAGTCCTACACATGCATAGGGTGATAGATTGCTAAATGCATAATGAAAAATATAGGATGAGGTATGGTCAAAGTGTAACTTGTCTTATACATTCGATGAAGTTCTTCGCTCTCACGATCCCGATAACTCTACTCGTCACACTCCGAGCAATCTATCGTCAACGAAAGAACTCAAATAAGCAATCATTCCATCAAAAGAATCACAAGAACAATCAATCAAATACAATAGGGTTTAACAACAATAACAAAAACAAAAAGGCTTGACACGGCACAAGTGTCGATGTGCTCGAAGGTGAGAGGTGGAAGGTGAACTCGAGAGAGTCAACAGATAAAGAACTATCGGTAAAGATTTGTGACTATGGACTTATGAATTCAAGGTGAAAATCATGCCCACATAAAAAGTGTGTGAATCTTACCGATAACATGTCCCAAACGATCCGATATACAAAAGGAATGACGAGAAACGGAATACTACAACACAGGCCATAGCGAGTTTAAATTTGAATTGAATTTGACTTTAAACAGATCAAGAAACATTTGAATTTTTATGTACATAAGATATAGACGGAAAGTACATGACACGAGTGATCCAACGCAAAAAGAATCACTCGATTTGGATCAACGGTTTAAAAGATACGTCCTCCGAAATTTGAATTTGAATGAATTCAAATTCAAAAGTGTGCAAAGTTGATTCCATGCTAAACTACAGAACAAGACGAGCGCGTAGGAAAAAGTTTCACCTGATTCCGACACACGGTTTAGGATATATTGCGAAAACATTATCCGGGGTGTTTTTTGCAGAAAGGACTCGATCGCAAATAAAGTTTTTCCAGAAAAGCGATCGGGTCCCTAGAGGCGGTTGACCGGATCTGGACAGTATGACTCCGTTTTCCGGCGAACTCCGGTGAGTGGTGGCGCTCCGGCGAGGTGGGGCAACCGGCAGTGGGGCGGTCCGGCGAGGTGGCGGCCGGCGGCGGCTCGCGGTGGCGGCGCTCAAGGCGGCGGTGGCGCGCACGAGGCGCGGCTGCAGTGGCGTGCGCGGGGCGCGGCTGGGCTCCGGCGAGGGGTTGCCGGCGCGTCCTCCTGCGAGGCGGCGACGCTAGGCGGGAGGCGGCGCGGTGTGCGGCACGGGCGGCGCAGCCGTGCGTGTCTCGGGCAGCGTGGCGCACGGGCGGCCGACGGCGAGCGGCCCGGTGGCGGCGACATCAGGCGGCGGCGGCGGAATCCGATGGAGTGGGGTCTGCCGGCTAGGGTTTTGAAAAAAAAAATCTGAAAAACTTATATAGCCAAAGAAAAGAAAAAAAACTATTCGGATCCGACTCGGGCTCCAATTGCGCTCACGGGCGGAAATAAGCTATTGGGCCGGCTGGGTACGGGTTTTTCTCTTTCTTTAAATTCGAAACTTCAAACAATTCTATAAAATTAACCAAAAATCGGAAAAATATGAAATAAATTCCTAAATTCATCACATAATCTAAAGAAAATTATGCAATGAACATATTTTCCAAAAAGATAAAAAAATAAAGAAATTTTTCAATGACTTTATTTAGTTATTAAATATTTCAAAATCAACAAAAAATCTATAATAATTACTTAAATAATTCCCACTCCATTTTTTTGAAGAAGTCATTTTATCTTCTCTCAAGTTATTGTTATTTTTTAATGGAAAATTATTTAAATAACTCCAATTAAAATAAAATCACATTAAAACATTTCCAACTTTCTTTTATAATGAAGGAGTCATATTACATTCTCTCATTTTTAATTTATTGGATTTGTTTTAAATATAAAATTCCAAAACACCAATCAACGAATATTAGGGAAAGTCCTTTTATTCCGTCTCATTTTAATATTCATTTAAACTCCAAAAGTTTTAAATCCTACTGAAAATGAATCATATCAAGCAAACAATCATTATTATAATTAATTTATTAATATTCCAAAATTTAGAAAATTTTGGGATGTTACACACATCAACGGTGTTCTACACCTCCTTCCATACAAAGCCTCAAACGGGGCCATCTTCAAACTGCCTTGATAACTGTTGTTGTATGAGAATTCTGCATAAGGCAAATTATCATCCCAACTAGATCCATAATCCAATGCACAAGATCTCAACATGTCCTCCAGAATCTGATCCACTCTCTTAGTCTGACCATCTGTCTGTGGATGGAAAGTTGTGCTAAACTCCAGCCTAGTTCCCAAGGTTTCATGTAATTGATGCCAAAACTTCGAGGTAAACCGCGTGCCTCTATCGGATACAATCTTCTTCGGTACTCCATGCAGACATACGATCTTGGTCGTGTATATCTTAGCCAACTTAGCACTAGTATAAGTGGTTTTTACTGAGATAAAGTGAGACACTTTGGTCAAACGATCAACCACTATCCAGATAGAATCATAGCCTGATCGTTTCCTGGGTAATCCTGTGATAAAATCCATACCAAGTTTGTCCCATTTCCAATCAGGTATAGGCAAAGGTTGAAGTAATCCTGCCAGTTTTTGATGCTCCGCCTTAACTCTATGACACACATCACATATGGCCACATACTCAGCAATATCCTTCTTCATACCGGTCCACCAAAAACTTTCCTTCAAGTCCAAATACATCTTGGTGTTTCCCGGGTGTATTGAGTAAGGCGAATCATGAGCTTCTTGAAGAATCAACTTCCTGGTCTCCGGGTCATTTGGCACGTAAATACGCTTCTCAAACCATAATGTCTCGTGCTCATCCTCACGAAATCCTTCTGCTTTTCCTTCCTCCATTCTCTCCTTTATATCGGCAATACCCGTGACACCCACAAAATCAAACCGTGTACAGTAATCATACACGCAAGGTACACGGTCGAGATTAGGGACTCACGGTGAGATATCACAACACAACTCTACAAATAAAATGATGCAAGCTGTTTAATACAAGCCAGGGGCCACGAGGGCTCGAATACAACAGCTCGAAAGCACAAAGTTAGCGGAAGCAATAGTATCTGAGTACAGACACAAGGGTACAAGGTTGCTTTAAGAAGGCTAGCACAAATATCAACAACGACAGAAAAGGCGAGGCCTCCTGCCTGGGAACCTCCAAACTACTTCTGGTCAAAGGGGAACTCGACGTCGTAGAAGGCATCGGGGATCTTCACGTTGCGGTGGTCGGCATCCGGGAACTCCTGCTCCTAGGCTCCAACGTCGACTGCAGCGGCCGATCAGGCAAAACAAAAAGGGGAAATAAAGCAAGGGTGAGTATCTAGCATACCCACGAGTCTTACGTCCGCTACTAAGAAATTATGCATTTGTATCAAATGGAAAGGGGAGGCTGTATATAGTGGACTGCAAGGTAGAAATTCAGAATAAGGATAAGAAGCTAGGCCTATCGAAGACTAGCATCTTCCGACGAGTCTTGCAGCATCAGGTAAGAATCAGCCAACAGTTCAATAGCATGAATGTAATAACAATGCAGCAGAAGTTGCTGCAGCATTGTATAATAGTAAGTTGTAATAATTAATACTTATAAATGCCTCCGAGTTCCCTTCCTCAACTCCCTGCGAGGAAAATAAACCGGAACCATACATTTTAATAGTAGTAGTTTGTAGTAGTAGGCTCTAGCATTAGCATAAAGCGTCATGTTACTGTGGACACGACTATCCGAATAGATTATCATCCCTGCAGGGGCTGCACTACTGTTACCCTACACGCTTGGATCTCCAGGGTGGCGTACACCTTGTTAGGGAATGCCCCACCGAGGCTATCCGACACGCCGAGGCCCATCCTACGGCTCATCAGAGAGGTCCCCGCCGGTCTACAACCCTAAGGGAAAGGGGGTCATGGGCCTATCACCCCTCGCTCTCCGGGTCGTTGTGCGCCAAGTGGATCCAGTGCCGCAGCACGATACGACCCAACCACAATGCTGAACTGGACGTCTTTCAAAGCTTTCGAACAAGACCACAACGCGGGGGGCCCACACCGTAATCCCACGTGGAGGTAGTGCGTATAGGGCACGTCGACCCACTCAAGTCATCCACCTGAACCGTTAAGTCATTTTATTATTATCTGTCGGGACAACCGTTATCATTGCCCCTTATCTGGGTGAGTCGCGGACAACGACAACAGCCAGGACCAACAGTAACGTCGGTGCCTGCCCTAACGTCCCACCAACTCGTGCGATTACCAACAAGGTGAACCGTCTCCTTACCTTGTCTCGCGTTTGCTCCGAAGAGCTCGACTTTCTACAACGGGAAATCCTTCGGCCACAAACAGTACCAGGCACGCCGCACACCGGTGGAATACACCTGACCTGTCGTTCCACTAAGATACCCTGCGCGGGCACTGTTGGGTCACCCGACTCCTTACCTGTAAGGACACCAGTTGATTCGAGTGCCCACCATCAAGTGAAACCAGGAGGAATCACCCTCGATGGTACACTTGAAGAGGTTCGACAGAGACATCAGCGGAATGAACTAAAGAGGAATATTCTCGTATCACCCCGGTGGTGCCGAGACACCAGCGGAATGAACTAAAGAGGAATACCCTCGTATCATCCCAGTGATGCTACGCTACTGAGCCGACAAGAGTGAAATACGAGTCCGTCCACTCGTAAGTCAAACTCGAAGAGACTCGGCAGAGTCTCACCGTTGTAGGTTCCCTATGGCGTCTGCATTGATCCGTACCTGTTGCAGTTATAATATTTTGTAATCCGCGTTCACTCACCAGAGTGATCACGGCCCGCTATTCTAAACCTAGCTAACAATGCGCAGGGTTTACTGCTGAATATTATATATATTTATAAGGCAACATAGGAAAAAGGAGGGTACATCAAGGGGCGACAAAGCATGCTATGCAATTGAATAGGATTGTAACGTAGCAGCAGCAGTAACCATGCCTAGTGCAAGAAATGTACGGAAAAGATAGCCAATATCTGGGGAAGGAAAATGGCTCTGCTTGCCTGGAAGCTCGGTAGTAGCGGTACGGTCGTCGACGAAGTAGTCGTACTCGGCAACGATGTCATCGGCGGCAGCAATGGGGTCTATCGGAGAATAAAAGGGGGGGAGAAACAGTAAATACACAACAATAATAGCAATACAAATATATGACATAGAAGATACAAAGCAACGGGGCTCTAACGCGGTGTTCGGTGATTTGCTCGGAGCGGGAATTTATCCGGTGATGACTAATCAGTACCGGTTGATTACCGGACAGATGATCCGGAGGGGGAAGATACCATGTCTGCAGTGTTGGAGACAACTGACAGACATGTGGATAGTATATCCGTGATTGTGGATCCATTTTGGACAACTATCGTATACAAAGCATTTCCATCCGGAAAGGTTTACCGGCTCCGGTCGTCTGACAAACAAATGAACCGGAGGGGGAAATATTCCACGTTCGGTATGTTAGAGGGGGTTTGCGGGTATACGGGTACCGTATTCGGATTCGTGATATTTCTCTGGTCAACTTTCATGTAGAAAGTATTTGGATCTGAGTTGCAGTTTATTTAATATGATTTTCTAAAGTTATAATGGAATTGGTAGAATTCTTGGAATAATTTAATTCAATATTAAAAATAGCAAATACTTTTTATACTCAGACGGAAACAGCCACAGCCAATGACATGTGGAGCCAATGGGGTTCAGTCAAAAAGTTGACCAATCAAGGTGGACTAGTCAACAAGGTCAAGGTGGGGCCCGTTTGTCATGGCCTTATTTTAGGATTTCTGGAATTTACTAAGTCTGATAATTGTGTTAAGGTTTAACCCATTTGAAATTTAATAACTAAATAATTATGCCTCAAATAAATATGTGCCAAACACATTATATGATCCAGGTTATGGGTACAACATGTACATGCCATTTGCGTTATCAATGAAAAGCAATAACACAAAGTTGTGGGCTTAATGAGTGGTTAAGATAATGTTAGTGACTTAATAAAAATTTGCTAAGTCAGAGCACTCATGTTTTAACAGTACTATGTTGTGCTCAAGTGGCTAAAACAAGGGTTCTATACTTCATATGATTTTGAGGCTAACATCAACTTTGAACAACTTTCTATGATCTACAAAGTGGTACAACTCCATTCATGTTAGGGTTCAACTGCCTAATTAAATCTCTACGGGAAAGTGCTACAATGACATGCCATTAGATGCTATGATAGGGAGTGTATCATGTGCAAAACTTTCTCTACAAACTGGTACCAATTGATTTAATATCAGAGTTTATTTGCATAATTAAAACTCTACTAGAAAGGTGCTACTCAATGTATATTTTCAGAAATTGCCAAAAGATATAACTTTGCATTGATGATGCCATTTATTCATAGAGCTAATTGAGATGATACCTATAGTTTTTTTACTACAATAAGAGTACAATAATGTATTGCCCTCAGTTGAAAGATTCCAATAAATTTTGTATTATCAACTCTAAGTAGCCATGAACACGATACAGTTTTCGGTTAGTTCCTTCGTAACAAAAACTCTCATTTTGTGAATTTTATAGGATTTAATCCTTACACATTCGAGAGTTAATCCAATGGAACAATTTGAAGCACGTTCCGTCTACTCTGCATCCACATAATTTTTGTTCATATTTGAATTCGTTTCGTTGTATTTTTGCTACTGTCCATAGGTGTATCTTCAACAACAGCAATAGCTAGTAGCAGATGCAACAGAAGCCAATAGCAGCATCAGCAAGCAGCGCGGCCGCACAACCTCTTCATCAAGCACAACAGGCAGCGGCACCTAGGTGCAGGGCAAGGCGCGCCCGGGGTGTCAAGGGGCACGGCCAGGGCGTGGAGAGGGCGCCACCAGGGGGCGTGGGGCGCACGGTGCGTGGCTCGGCATGGGGTGACCAAGGGCGTGGGTGCACGGGCTATGCGAGACGGGGAGGAGCTCACGAGGGGGGGGGGTGGGCGTCGCGGCTGGGGAGGTCGTCGTTGAGGTGGCCGGGGCCATGGAGGGCGCCATCGCCGGCGAAGGAGGAGCCCGGGGAAGCCGGGGTAGCAGTCGCGAGGAGGAGTCGGACACGGGGATTCCGGCGGTTGGATGAGGGCGGCGGCTCGAGGGGGGCTCCGGGGCGGGGCAGCCGACGGTGGTCTGGCCGGCGGCGGCCGGAGGGAGGTCGGGGGCGGGGTCGGGATCGGGGTCCCGATCCAGATCGGACTGGGGAGGAAGACGAGAGAGATGGGGATCGGAGGCGAGAGAGGAGTTGACCGGGGGGGGGGTCGGCTCGGCTCGGCTCTCTCTAGGCCGACGAGGGCAGTGGGCTGGGGCGGTCTGGCAGGCCGGCCTGTGCTGGCTGGGCACTAGGCCCAGTCGTCCTGGGCCGGGTTTTTTTAATTTCCTTTTTTATTTTTATTATATTTAGCTATCAAATGATTTTTTGGAAAAGGGGGCAACTATGCAAAAATTGTGTTACACCTAAATATAGTGCTACAAAAATTCTTAGTGGCAAAATAAAAGTATTTGCATTCTGTCATATTTTAAATATTATTAATTGTGGTTGTTATGCTACTATTTTGAATTGGTTAAATTATTTAATCCACTTAATAAAATACCATGGTTAATTTAACAAGACCTAATAACTTTTAGGCATTTGATAAAATAGGTTGCACAATTTTTTTGGATCAAGTTTTATTTCAACTTTGTTTGTGGAGTTGCCAAGGGCAATTTAATCATTCCAAAAATAGTGACTTAACTGCCATAAGGGACCATGGGTTATTTTACAAAGCCATGAACATCGGGGTTTAACCAGATTTAAAAGTTTTACCTTGACCTGCGATTTGCAACAATTTTAATTGGGGTTGAATTATCCTCTTAATTATTTTTCTTAGAGCATAATAACGATGACGTGGCAAAACATAGGGTGATCACTGTAGTTGACACCGAGGGTGTTACAATACCCTTGTCCAACTTCTGGGCTTCCCTGATCTTTCCCAATAACGTGGACTGAATCTCCAGTGTGGCGACATAACCCCTTGGAACGATCTCCATTCGGAGGTCTCTGAGATCGTCACAAAACTCCCGAGGTAAACCTCCAGCTATAAGGGTATTGACATAACTTTTCCGTCTAAGGGCATCTGCCACTACACTGGCCTTCCCTGGGTGATAATGCAATCTCATATCATAATCATTGATAAGCTCCAACCATCTCCTCTGCCTGAGGTTCAGCTCCTTTTGCGTAAAAATATACTTCAAACTCTTATGATCCGTGTACACATCACACTTATTCCCAATAAGAAAATGTCTCCAAGTCTTGAGTGCGTGTACTACGGCTGCTAACTCCAAATCATGTGTGTCATAGTTCAACTCATGAGGTCGAAGCTGACGCGAGGTGTAAGATGCAACCTTTTCGTCTTGCATGAGAACGCCTCCAAGTCCTTGCCGCGAGGCATCACAATACACTTAAAAATCTTTGCGCACATCGGGCAAAATAAGCACTGGGGCTGTAACCAAACGCTTCTTCAATTCCTGAAAACTGGCTTCACACTCCTCCATCCAGACGAACTTGGTGTCCTTATTCAACAATTCCGTCATGGGTATGGCAATCTTGGAGAAATTCTCAATAAATCTCCTGTAATAACCCGTGAGTCCAAGAAAACTACGAATTTCACCAACGGATGTGGGAGCCTGCCATTCTGTGACTGCTTCAACCTTGGAAGGGTCCACTGCGATTCCTTCGCCTGACACACCATGTCCAAGAAATCCCACTTCCTTCAACCAAAACTCACACTTACTAAACTTGGCATAAAGTTGATGTTCCCTGAGCTTCTACAAAACTAAGCGTAGGTGTTCTTCATGCTCCTCTTCATTTTTGGAGTAAACCAAAATATCATCAATGAACACCACAACAAACTTATTCAAAAATTCCATGAATACCTTGTTCATCATGTTCATAAAATATGCAGGGGCATTGGTTAGACCGAAAGACATGACTGTGTACTCATAGAGTCCATATCTCGTGGTGAAAGCGGTCTTGGGTATATCCTTCTCACGGATCTTCAACTGGTGATATCCCGATCGGAGATCAATCTTGGAAAACACACTAGCTCCTTCCAACTGGTCAAACAAATCATTGATCATCGGTAGTGGATATTTATTCTTGATAGTCACCTCGTTCAATGAGAGATAATCCACGACCATCCTTAGAGATCCATCCTTCTTCTCCACTAAAAGCACTGGGGCTCCCCAAGGTGATGAACTCGGGCGAATATACCCTTTCTCCAATAACTCCTTAATTTGCTTCTTAATTTCCTCCAAGTCATCTGCGGGCATTCTATACGACCTTTTGGATATAGGTCCGGTGCCTAGCAATAACTCGATCAAAAACTCGATATCCAGGTCCGGTGGCATTCCGGGCAACTCCTCTGGGAATACATCAGGGTACTCCTTGACTATCGACACTTCCTCCAGGATAACCCCCTTAAGGGAATATACCTGGGTCCTTCTAAAATTGCGCTTGGTCACATACTTGATCCTCTTCCCTTCGGGTGTGGTGAGTGAGATTGATCTTCCCTCACAGTCAATGTTGCCTTTATACTTCGACATCCAATCCATACCTAGGATTACATACAAACCTTGCTACTTCAAGACTATCAGGCCTGTGGGAAAATCATGATTGCCAATGGTGAGGCTCAACTTGGGACAACCTAAACCTGCCATCATCTCGGCTCCCGGGGAACTTACTAAAATGGGCACACTAATGTGATGCACCAGTGTCAAAAAGAACTAATATTGGTTGAGAGTTTAGCAAAAACTTACCAAACACTGCATCGGGTTGTTCATAGGCTTCCTCCACGTTTACATGGTTCACTTGCCCCTTGGTGAAAGGATTAGGCTTCTTGTTTCCAGAACCTCCATTGCAATTTCCATTCTTCAGCTCGGGACAATCTGTGGCGTAATGTCCTTTATTATTGCACTTGAAGCAGATGATGTGGCTTAGGTCCTTCTTCATGGGCGTAGATGGGGTGGAACGATGTTGATTCCCATTTCCTCCATTGCCATTCCTCTGGTTACCATGGTAGTGTCCATTGCCTCCATGCTGAGAATGACCTCCATGATTATGATGGTTGTGCCCTCGAAACTTATTGGGTCCTATTCCACCATATCCTGAAAATGGTGCGGAACGAGGCTTCTGTTGAGTTCCAGAATGATACTTGCCCTGTCCGTACTTCCTCTTACGATTCTCCATTATCTGATGCTTGCCTTAAAGAATGATAGCCTTATCCACCATCTCCTGGTAGTTCGCAAAGGTTGCCACCGTCAACTGAACTCCAAGCTCATCATTTAGTCCCTCCAGAAATTTCTCCTGTTTGGCAGCATCTGTGGCCACATCTCCTGGAGCATAACGGGTCAGTTTGTTGAATTCCTCCACATACTCTGCCACTGAACGACCTCCCTGGTGTAAGTTGCAAAACTCCCTCTTCTTGAGACTCATAGCTCCAGCTGAAACATGAGCAGTGCGGAACGCCTGCTGGAACTGGTCCCAAGTCACATTCGCCATGGGGTATGTGGTGGTGTAATTATCCCACCATGCGGCTGCAGGTCCATCCAGCTGGTACGAGGCAAATCTCACTTTCTCATCATCAGTGCATCCAGCGGTTGCTAGCTTCCTTCCCATATTGCGGAGCCAGTCATCTGCAACAATCATTTCCGGGCTGCTAGAGAACAAAGGTGGGTTCAGCCTTAGGAAACGGGTGAGGCTGTCTCCCAAAGGTGGTGATGGTGGTGGGGCATTGTTGTTGTTGTTGTTGTTGTTATTGTTCTGCATCAAAAGTTGCATCATCTGGGTATGGTTCTGAAGAAACTTCTCTAAGTCAGGTGGAATTCCATTTTGAAAGTCCAAGTATGTGATCAGAGGGGGAGGGGGTGAATGATCACTTAAAAAAATTCGACTGAAGCTTTGAAGTGAAGCATAACCTCAGCAGAAACGAGTAATAGAAATAGATAACTGGGAAGCAAAACTAGTATCGAAACTAAACTCAGCGAATCAAAACACATTGAAGCTTTAACATGAAGCAAATGCAATGCGGAAAGTAAATGCTTGAAGTAAAACGAACTCTTGACTCGGCGATGTTTGTTCGACCAGTTCACGCTCTGCAAAGCGCTACGTCTGGTTGGAGGGACTGATGATTGAACACCTGGAGCAAAACTCTCTCCGTCTGTTGCTCCACTGCACAAATATCCTTGAGCTTGGCCAGTTTTGACTAGGGGTAGATTATCAAGGAAATCTCCGAAACCTTTGACAAACTTGAGCTTCGAGGCGACAATTACTCTTCGCTCTTTGAAGTCGACACTCTAAGCATCTAGGAGAATTGCAGTTCTCCAAGATAAAAGGGCTAGCAAGTTTTCACCTAAGTCATTTCGAATCTACTCAGATCAATGGGACTTAGGATTCGGTGGTCTGGTTTTTGGGTTTTGCTTCGGTGGCGTTCTTGGGGTGCTCTCTTCAATCTCTCTCAGGAATATTCTCAAAGAAGCCACGCGCAAATGGAGGAGGGGCGATCCCGAGGTGCGAAATGACCTATTTGACCCGAAGCGACATCTTGATGCGTGTCCACAACGGTCGAATTTTTCATTACTGCGCAACTTTACTTGGGGAACAAGTAAAGCTGATGACGAGGATCGGCCTCGGCAAATCCCATGGTCAGGGACCCTGGGTTAGTCATAGATAAGGAACAGGTTGGACGATACTCGTCGGCTAACAGGATAAGCACTTCATGCTCGATATTATTGCGTGAGGGGGCGATTACAAGGGAGGCCAAGGCGAGTTCTCGCGAGACCAGGAGAGTAGATTGTGTATTGGATGATCTAGACGTCTTCCCTCCCAGCCTTTATATACTAGGCTAGGTCTCGGGGAGTCCGTACTAGATTACAAAGATAGTTTCCTAGTTCTAGTCTTTCCTTGTACGCCAAGTCGTGCCTTCCATATCAGTCGCGGACTCCTACGTCGGTGCTTCATTGGGCCAGTCGTGGGCCTGTCGTGGCTTCCCAACGGGCCTTCTGTCTTCATACGCACCGGGTATCCTCATGCGCATGAGTTGTGGGGTTACCCCCTCGTCAGTAGCCCCCGAGTGCCTGGGGGACTCGAAGAGTCACTCAGGGACTCGAATTTGTCAGCGCTTTATTGTTTGTAGGCGCGGCACCGCCGCGGGTCGCTGGCAGTTTTGAGCCATGACAATACCTGTTTCGAGGGATTGCTAAGCTGAAAAGGGCCCAAGGAGTCGACTGGTCGAGCCTTGGTGAATTGCGCTAGTGGCAAATACCGCAGTAGCCCAATCAAGCTCACGTCCCTCGACATGAACTTGGAACGACCGGTGTCTAGCAAAGTCATGCCGTTGCAGGTCTTATAGGAGCAATTGCTGCCAGTCTAAGAAAATAGCCTGAGCGCGTCCGCTCGGTTATTTCTATCATGCGAGCGCATGGAAAAGGTCGGGAGTGAAATCGCTCTGCGGCAAGTCCCGGCCCGGTCGTTCTACGCAGCGGGGTCTTACCTACACGCTAAGCTTGCGTGGCATCTGGGTACAGTGTGTCGTGGCCCAGGTATAATTGTTTTTTGTAGAGGCACGGAGCCTGGTTAGCGGTGCACCCACTTGGAATAAACAATCAAGTGAGCTATTAGCAGTCACTCGCGGAGTTTGTAGCGAACTCAGGCGAGGAAAATAAGAAAGCACCCACTCGGAAAGTCATCGAGTGCGCGAGTAGATCATATTGTCGAATACTTGTTGAGTCTTGTGCGAGTAGTCACTCGAATATTTCACTGTCTTCAGGGTGAGGGAGCACCCGAGCTCTGAAAGTACGTTGTTTCTGCTGGTGCGAGTGATCACTCGAGCACGTGTATGCCTCCTGGGCGAGGGAGCACCCGAAACTCTGTAGATGTTGTGATTACTTGTTGGTTCGAGTGGCCACTCGAGCACGTCTTTGCCTTCTGGGTGAGGGAGCACCCGAACTTGAATAAAGGTACCCCCGATGGGAGTAAAAGATTTTAGAATCAAAAAAATTTGACATCAAGAAATAGGTAGCCTTTGGAGCCTTTTTGTTTTTTTCCAATTGCTTTTATCTTGATCCGTCCTTCTTGAGACGTCCCATTGATAGGTGTTGTCATACTATTTGGTGACCGATGATGATGCTTGGCCTGCAATCCGTCGCGTCTTCTGGCCAGTCATAATGACGACTTGGACGCCATGCTGCCTGGTGCCTGTTGGGTTTCCAAGGCGTGTATGGGAAACAAGCAAGATTTGACGTGTCCTTTAAATAGTGCTGGTTGTGTGAAGGCATCTTGTCTTGGAATTTGTAACGTCCGGCGTGTTTTGTATTTGATGTAATGATGGCGCCGCCTGGGCTTCTGCGTGTTTCCCTTGCTTGCCCTTGGATTGTGTTATAAATACCTCCTGTGATTGCCTGTTCTTGGGATCCATTCTTCGCGCCTTTCTCTTCTGCTTCTTCTTCATATGGCGCCCAAGTGTGGTGGTGGTGTGCCTGGGCGAGGTCGTGGCCGCCGTGGTCGTGGTGGCCGCATGCCTCGATCTTCGCGCGGTGGACGTCGTGGTGCTGCGTCGGTACCTTCTTCTTCTTCCATGGAAGAGGTTTTTTGGCGCTATGATTTCCTTTTGCGTGTTCTTAGCCGGACCGCTGCCCGGATTCCTCTTCCGTTCTCCTTTGCCTCCATTTCTTCTGAGCTTAATTTGAGGGGTCTCTGGCTCCGTCTTCACGGATGCGCTCGATCTTCTTCTTGGGTGGAATTGGAAGTTGACAATTCATCCTTGATTTTTCTTGGATCAGGCTGGAGGGCGTTTTGTCGTCGGTTGAATATGTGTGACGGAGATAGCCTTTGCTGTTGTTTTGATGGCGAAGATACTCCCATTGTTCATGCATTTAATGTCGATGGCAATCGTCTGGATCCATACTGGGAGGAAAAAAGCAGTGGCAATTCCGATGGGTCGAGTGGTGGTTCGCCTGTTTCTCCCGTGACTTCATCTTCAGTCGACTCCTTGGCTGATGGCGCTTGCTCTTCTAGTTCTAGAGATGAGCTGGACGTCAAGCCGGTCGTCAAGCGGCTGCGTCAGTAGGCGAGGCACCTTGTAGAACTAGAGGACGGTGACCTGCTTCTTCGTGGACTGAGTTGCTACTTTGTCTGTGGTGATGCTCGTCAAGTTGTGGTACGAAAGTGCCAATTATCTCAGCATGAGCATATATGTAGAAGTCATAATTCCTTGGGATAATTGTAACCCGTCTTGTAGTTGCTCGGGTCCTTCTGTAGCGATAAATATCCTTTGACTCCTTTGTAATGAAAAAACTGCCCTCAACTCCTTTGTAATGAAAACTGTCTTCGACTCCTTTGTAATGAAAACTGTCTTCGACTCCTTTGTAATGAAAACTATCTTTCGGGTGCGCGGCAGCGCTCCCGATGGGAGTAGCCCCCGAGTCTTTAGGTGATCGCTTGCGATCAGGTGAAGACTAAAGAACTTTGCGTTTTTCGATGTGACTTTCTTTGTAGAAAACTCTTGGTGAATTGGTGGGAATCTTGTGTTCTGGTTTCCCGGTACTTGCAGACAAGGTCGCGTTTTTAGCGAGGATAGCGTCTCTCGGGGGGAGTTTATGCTCGAGCCCCCGATTGCTTTTAAGTAAAAGTAGCATGAGCGAGGATAGCGTCTCTCGGGGGGAGTTTATGCTCGAGCCCCCGAGTGCTTTTAAGTAAAAGTCGCATGAGCGAGGATAGCGTCTCTCAGGGGGAGTTTATGCTTGAGCCCCCGAGCGCTTTAAGTAAAAGTCGTATGAGCGAGGATAGAGTCTCTCGGGGGGAGTTTATGCTCGAGCCCCCGAGTTCTTTTAAGTAAAAGTCTCATGAGCGAGGATAGCGTCTCTCGGGGGGAGTTTATGCTCGAGCCCCCGAGTGCTTTTAAGTGATAATGGTTGGGCCACATTATTTTATTCCTTCGGGCATTTACATGGGTTGCTGATCAGTACTGCTGCCGGTGTTGCTGTAGTGTTTTGTGGCCTATGGGTAGAACAAGCGTAGGTTCGCTACGTTCCATGGGTTTCCCACGTCTTCATTTGTCTTCGGGTTCTTCAACCTGTATGCGCCGCTTCCGATGACTTCCGAGATTATGAATGGCCCTTCCCATTGTGGGGCGAGCTTATGCACTTTTTCTTGTATCAGTCGCAAGACGAGGTCTCCTTTGCTGAAGCTTCTGGTACGCAGGCGGCTGCTTTGATATGTGCACAACTTGTCTTGGTATCCTTCGGATCTTGTTATGGCTATGTCTCGTGCTTCGTCTGTTGTATCTTTGTCGTTCTGTAGTGCTTCTTCTGCTTCTTCCTCTTCGTAACCTTAGATCCGAGGGGCTCCGAATTTTAAATCGTGCGGCAGTACTGCTCCTGCCCCATGTACCAAGAAGAAGGGTATGTACTAAGTCGAGCTATTTGGGGTGGTGCGCAAGCTCCATAGTACCGCGGTAAGTTCCTCTACCCAGTTGCCCGCGGCTTGCTCTAGTGGTGCGAGTAGTCGTTTCTTTATTCCTCCACATACTAGGCCGTTTGCTTTCTCCACTTGGCCGTTGGATTGTGGGTGCGCGACTGATGCATAGTTGATTTTGATGCCCAGCTCCTGACAGAAGTTTTGGAATTCTGTTGTTGTGAAGTTTGTACCATTGTCTGTGATGATGTTGTGTGGAACTCCGAATCTGAAGATGATTGACTTGATGAAGTTAACTGCCGTGAGGGCTGTTGAGCTAGTGATTGGTACTGCTTCTATCCATTTGGTGAACTTGTCGACTGCGACTAGTAGGTGTGTTCATCCCCCTTTTGAGGATTTCTTGAGTGGGCCTACCATGTCGAGTCCCCATGTGGCGAATGGCCAGGACAACGGTATGGTTTTGAGTTCCGATACTGGGGCATGTGGCCTGCTGACGAACTTTTGGCAGGCGATGCAACGTCGTACGATGTCCTCTTCATTTCTCATGGCGCTCGGCCAATAGAAACCTGCTCGAAAGGCTTTGGCCACGAGTGCGCGACTGCTCGCGTGATGTCCGCAGGTGCCTTCGTGGATCTCGAGTAGTAGGGTTTTGCCGTTTTCTTCATCGATACACTTTTGCAGGACCTGAGAAATGATGCGCTTGTAGAGCTGTCTGTTGATTACTGTGAATGCTTTAGATTGTCGACTAATGCATCAGGATTCTACGACGTCTTGTGGTAGGGAGCCTTCGATTAGGAATCGAAGGAGTTATTTTGTCCAGACCGGGTTTTCAAGTGTTGCTGGCTCTGCGACTTCGGGTGCTTGGGTGCTTGTTGTTAGGGTTCGGGGCAGAAAACACAAATTTTTCCTTCACCTATGATACCCAATCCCAAGACCTATGCTATGCTGATGCAAGTAACGGACAGAAATAGATCACATACCAGTATGTAGTCCGTTAAGCGGGAAACGTTCCCGCATGAACGTGGTTGGTGTAGTCGTACCAGCAATCCCCGATGCCGCGCAGATCCACGATGACTCCTGTAGCCACCCGATCCTTGTGGACCGATGACGGGATTACGTCCCCGTCGGAACGTTGCTGATGAAGACCTCGCGATACGACCACGACGATGAAGTAGCACCACAAGTGTAGTGCCTCGCGGGATTATACACATACAGTATACCCGACGTCCCTCCGGGCTCCGAACCAGTAGAGCAGCGGAAAGAAGATGGATTCGGATCCCGATTCCAGCAGCACGACGGCGTGCATATAGTGGAGAAATCCCCAACCCAGAGCAGCCTCCAAACAAGGGGAGTCCGCTCAAAGGAAGGAGAAAGGAGGGAGAGAGATGAGAAACTTTTCTCAAAAAAAATTCATGATTAAAAGGGCACCCCTACCCCTCCTTATATAGGCCAAGGAGGGGTGCCACCTCCCCTCAACTTCCCATGTGGGACTAATCCCAAGGGGAGGGGGGTGGCGCACCAAATAGGGGGGTGGGCCCCCTCATGGCGCCATGGCCCATGGGGGAGGACTCCCTCTCCCCCTAATGGGCCCTATGAGGCCCATATGCCTTTTAATTCATTTTTAATTATATTTAAATACATTTTAATATTTAATTCAGATAATTAAATAATAAAACATATATTAAATATTATTAAATATATTTTGAACCTTTCAAAATACCCGGAACAACTTCCGGCCTTCATCGGAACAATTCCGGCCATCACCGGAACAATTCCGGTGTTCTCTCCAATTTCTCCGGTGATCCCGAATCAATCCTTACTGCGTCGAGTACCCTTAAGTGTAACACCCTACGGTCCGGGAAACAGCAGACATGATCGAGACAATTCTCATTGATCAATGACTAATCAATTGGACCTGGTTACAATCCTTGATAGCCCCTGCGCTTCCATCGAATGAACTTCAATCGCTGTTGGATCCGTTAACCGTGTGCCTGTTCCCTTTGTCCTGGTACTTTGCTTGTCCGAGGTTTTATCATCGGTATCCACTATACCTAGTTCGTCCTCGTTCTCAACAAACAAGTTTACTCGTTCCCGTGATATTACAACTCCGTGACCTAGTCACACGTTTGCAAACTTTATGATGCAATATCACCGAGTGGGCCCAGAGTACCTATCCGTCACACGGATGGACAAATCCCGCTTTGATCTATTTGCATACTCATTAACCATCTATTTCGGAATACCCAAAGTGCACCGTTATAGCCAGCATATTTCAGTCAGGCGGTGGGATACAAATCAAAGCATCCTAATAGATCGTAATTACGTATGATCATTACGGTCAAAGGATCTGGTCACTACGTTATAGTTATCGCAATGTCGAACTATGTGACTTGATCACATCGCAACACTTCTGGTGGGTGTATGTCCATCATATCATTATCCAATGATACGACTCCATTGTCAACAGACGCCATTGTCTCATGATCAGGAAACCTTGATCATCAATCGCCCAATGGACTAGTATACTAGGGTTAACTAGGGACCTGGTTGTTTGTATACCACACCTGTATTAATGTTTCCGCTTAATACAGTTCTAGCATAGTATCAAACGTATTATGAACTAATGGAATATGCTCGATAAAACATATTTTATTTGCCTCTAGGGCACATTCCCAACACTTGTGTCGTTGGCTGTGCTTACTGCTGCCACCTGTGCTGGTTTTTTTGTGTCATCTGCCTCTGCGGCTGCCTTGGGCGCCACTGGCTTTGCTTTGATTGATCTCTGTTTGATGCTTTCGAGGAAAACACCTGGTGGTATTGGTCCTCGAGTCTATCCGATGTTCGCGAGCTCGTCGGCTTCTGTGTTATTTGCTCTGGGGACGTAGTTGAGTTCGCAGCCGTCGAATCCTCCCTCTAGTGTGTTGTAGAGCTTCTGGTAGGCCGTCATGTTGGCTGCGAATGCGTTACAGTCTCTCATCGCCTGCTGGACGACGAGGTTGGAGTCGCCATAGATCGATAGGCGAGTGGCGCCGCAAGTTTTTGCCATGCGTATGTCGTGGAGTAGTGCCTCGTATTCTGCTTCATTGTTGGAGGCATTGCTGAAGTTGATCTGGAGGACGTATTTGAGCTTCGTTCCTTTGGGGGAGACTAGTACGACGCCTGCTCTGGCACCTTGCTGTCTTTTGGATCCGTCGAAGAACATCGTCCATGAGTTGGATAGGTCTGGGGGCCTGGTGTTTGAACTTCTGTCCACTCGACCACGAAGTCTGGGAGTACTTTGGCTTTGATTGATGTTGGGTGTTTGAACTGCAAATCTCGTGGGCTGAGCTCGATGTTCCACTCAGCGACTCGGCCGATCGCTCCGGGGTTGATGAGGATGTCCGCGAGTGGTGCACTGCTCACGATTGTGATGGGGTGTTCGTCGAAGTAATGCGATACTTTCCTTGAGGTCATGATAATGGCGAGCAAGAGCTTCTGGTAGTGCGGGTACCGTTGTTGTGGCTTTGTGAGCAGTGTGCTAAGGTAGTAGATTGGTCTTTGTATGCTCTGGATTTTGCCTTCTTCTGCGCGCTCGACGACGAGCACCGTGCTCACGACACTGCTGCGCGTTGCTATGTAGAGGTACAGTTTCTCCCGTTCTTTGGGCACCACCAAGATTGGTGGAGTCGAGAGGGTTTTCCTTAGGTCTGCGAATGCATTGCGGGCTTCCTCGGTCCACTCGAATTTTTCTCCTTTTCTGAGCAATTGGTAGAACGGTAAGGTCCTTTCTCCTAGCCTGCTGATGAAACGGCTCAGTGCTGCGAGTCTTCCTGTGAGCTGCTGCACGCCTTTGATGTTGGTTGGCTTTTGCATCTTGGCGATTGCTTGGACCTTTTCAGGGTTTGCTTCGATTCCTCGGGCGGAGACCATGTACCCGAGTAGTTTTCCGGCTGGGACGCCGAACACACACTTTTTTGGGTTGAGCTTGATTCTAATATACTTGTTGAGGGCCGCGAATGTTTCGCGGAGGTCGTCGAGTAGCATGTTCGCGCTGTAGGTTTTGATGACAATGTCGTCCACATAGACATGCACGTTTCTGCCGATTTGGTCTCTCAAGCATGGTTGCATCATTCGTTGGTACGTGGCTCCGACATTTTTAAGCCAAAGGGCATTGTTTGGTAGCAGAACACGCCGTAGGGGGTGATGAACGAGGTGTGCTCTTCGTCTTCTTCCTTCATCCTGATCTGATTGTATCCTGAGTATGCGTCGAGGAAGGATAGGAGGTCGCATCCTGCTGTGGAGTCGATTATCTGATCGATTCTCGGCAGGGGAAAGTGGTCTTTCGGGCAGTGCTTGTTGACAGGCCCGTAGTCGACGCACATCCTCAGTACCTCAGTGTCTTTTTTAGGGACTAGGACTGGATTTGCGATCCAGGTTGCTTTCTTCGTCTCTCGGATGAACTGTGCATCGAGTAGTCAGAAGATTTCTTCTTCGATTGCGCTGCGCTTGGGCTCTGAGAATCGTCGCAGTGCCTGCTTTACTGGCTTGGTGTTTGGCTTGATGTGGGGCGCGTGTTCTGCGAATTCTCGCGGTACTCCGGGCATGTCGGCTGGGCACCAGGCGAAAATTTTCCACTCTTCGCGGTTATGAGGGCGGTTGCCTGTTCTTCTGGGAGATGGGCGTATACGCGGACTGTCTTCTCTGGGTCTGTTGGGTGAACTTGGTGTGTGATTGTGTCGCTGTCGACGCTAAAATCGCGGCCGAATTCTTTTGATTCGCTTCGGCTTGCCAGCGGAAAGATGCTTTTATCCGTCACCATGGATATTTCTTTGAGCTGCTGTTGGGCTCCAAACGTGTCGGAGACTTTGTGGAAGTCGCGGTCGCACTGGTCCGATTTGGTGAAGCTTCCCTTGACTGTGATGACTCCTGCGGGTCCTAGCATCTTGAGCTTGAGATATGCATAGTGCGGGACCACCATGAATTGTATGAACGCTGGTCTCCCGAGTATGGCGTGATACTGCGACTGCCAGTGGAGCACTTCGAACTCGAGGGCTTGCTTTGAGAAGTTGTGCTTGCTGCCGAAGATGACATCAAGCTCGATTGTTCCGATGGAGGCGACTGCTTCACCCTGAACTACGCCATATATTATGGTGCCTGACTTTTTCCAAACTGATCGTGGGATTAGCATCTTGCGTAGGGTGCTGGCGAAGATAATGTTTAGGCTGCTGCCTCCGTCCATGAAGACTCTGTCCATGTCGTAACCTCCGATCTGGGCTTCAAGGACCAGGGGTGCGTGCCCCAGCCTTGGGACTGTGGGCGGGTGGTCGCTCTGAGAGAAGGTGATGCTGGTCTCGGCGCCACACAGTTGGTAGATTTCTGCTATCTTTAGGCCTTCGGCTGCTTGGGCTTGCAGGGTGTAGGCGTCCTACTTTGCTTTTGAGGGTCTTCCTTCTTGGATCATGCAGATTCGTCCACGGGACGTGGGGTATTACCTTTCTGTATCTGGTGCTGGTGACTGCGTGCTTCTGTGAGTGCGCTTGGCTTCATGCTGCTTTTCCTCCTTGAGGCTGTTGGAGAGTTCGGCGAATAGGCGACTAGGTGTGGCTTCGGAGTTTCCCCAACTGTCTTCGAAACAGTGGATCGCAAGGTCCTTCCAGTTGCTCTTTGGCTGTGAGTTTACTCGAGCCAGCGTGCCTTCTTCTCCTTGAGACTTGGAAGATCTGCGCATGGTCTTCTGTTTGGTTGTGGAATCTTGGGTCGAGTTCTAACCCATCGCTGAGCGACTGGTTCCGTATGAAGTTGGCGAATTCATCTGGTCTTCGGTCTGGGTCATAATATTCGTCGGTCTGGGTTTCGGAGTCACTGTCTTGTTGCGTGGCGGGAGTCTGGGTGGCGGCAGGTCGTCGACTAGTTGGCGAGTCTTCTGTTATGCGCCCCGACTCTTCGAGTGGGGTTCCCGTGTAGAGTCCTCACGCTTGTCTTCTGGGTCGTCGAGTTCTTTTCCGTCGGTGATGGATATAGCGGTCGTCGAGGTGCTGGACTTGATTCGGCTGTAGTCTAAGCGATCTTGACGAGATGATGGAGATGCTGATGCCCCACAGGCGTAAGGGATCGAGATAGTCTTCGCGGGTAAGTTAACCCAATTTATTGATTCGACACACGGGGAGCCAAAGAGTATTTATAAGCTTTGACAGTTGAGTTGTCAATTCAACCGCACCTGAAATATACTTGCTTGCAACGATAGATAAGTGGTAACGATAATATGATAGTGATAGTGGCAACAACAAAAGTAACAACTAATGACCAGCAGGATTGAAAACACTGTAGGCTAGGGAGATGGATAGTTGGGCGCTGCATGGATTAGAGTGAACATATAATAGATTCCAACACGGGGCAAGACACACAGAAAAGCAATGATCATCTAGGCAAATATCAAACATTAGGCATGTATCCCATAGGTAGTTGTGCGTGCTTGCAATAAGAACTTGCACAACATCTTTTGTCCTACCATCCCGCTACGAACGGGGCCAAAAGGAACTTTTATTTATGGAGCAAGGAATGGTGGGTATACCTGGGTCACCGAGCTTCTTAGGAATCTTGCCACTCAAAGAGTAGTTAGCAAGCATAGTAGATATTGCCTCATTAGGAACTTTTATTTTATTAGTAACAATATCTTTCATATATTTCGAATAGGGAGGTAACTTAATAGCATCAGCCAAAGGAATTTGAAGAAAAAGAGGCTTCATCCATTCACAAAATTTATTATAATGCTCTTCTTCTTTGGATTTGAGGGACTTACCTGGAAAGGGCATGGGTTTCTGTATCCATGGTTCTCTTTCCTTCCCATGTCTTCTTGCGATGAAGTCTTCTTTAGATTACCTCTTGCGTTTATCGGGTGCTTCTTCTTATCTTACCTTGAGAGAATCATCCTTCTCTGCGTCCTTTTCTTCAGACTCGGCACCGTCTTCTGTTTCAGCATCGGAGGTAGATATGCTGTTAGGATCAACAACTGGCTTTTCACTTGTAATAGGATCATCGGGATTGTCAGCCTCCTTGTGTTTCTTCTTCTTCTTTTTCTTCGGAGAGCTAACAGTCTCGTCTTCTTCTTGTACTTGAGAATCTTGCTCGATCCTGTTTGGATGCCCCTCAGGATAGAGTGGGTCCTGGGTGTGTGTTCCACCCCTAGTTTTAATTCCATAAGCTTGTATGTCCTGTTTGGCATTATTAGCAAGAAAATCTTTTTGCACGTTAGAAATTTGTTCAAGCTGAGTTTGAACCATATGAAAATGCTTAACAAGACATTTAACATCATTAACTGTTCTTTCTAGAACATCACACAAACTTTTGATAGCAAGAGAATTATCATGCAACTGACTTTGTAATCTCCTATTAAAATGGTCTTGATTAACAATAAAATTATCAAGCTCATCTAAACATTGGTCGGGAGGCTTACCTTTAGGGATGTCACTTTCAGTAAAGTCTAATAGAGAGTGTACCTCTACCAAGGGAGGGTGAGTAGTAGGCTCACACAACTTCTCAATAGGCGGTAAATTCTTCATGTCTTCGGCTTTCATACCTTTCTCCTTTATAGACTTCTTTGCTTCTTGCATATCTTCGGGGTTCAGAACAAGCATGCCCCTTTTTTTTGTGGTAGAAGTGGCTCAGGAACGGACCAATCTTCATGGTTCTTGGCGATTTTGCACATTAATTCTTCTGCATCGTCCGGCGTTCTTTCCCTGAAAACACAACTAGCACAACTATCCAGATAGGATCTGGATTCATCGGTTAAACCAGCGTAAAATATATCAAGCAGTTCATTCTTGGGGACTCCATGTCCCGGCATAACCTTAAGTAAATCACAAAACCTCCCCCAAGCTTTAGGGAGGTGCTCATCCTGCAATTGTTTAAAGTTATAGATTCTTTGCAAAGCAGCATGTTGCAGATGAGGTGGGAAATACTTATCAACAAAAAATTTGACTAAGTCTTGAGGACTTTTAATGGAACCATAGGGTAGTGCATCGTACTATGATTTAGCGTCTTCCTTCAAAGAAAAAGGGAAAAGCTTGGCCACATAGAAGTTTCGTATCTTCTCATCAGTAGTGAATAGGTTGCTTAACTCAACGAGTTTGGTCAAGTGTGCTATAGCATCATCATTTTCTCTGCCATAAAAGGGGTCAGCCTCGACTGTAGATATAAGTGAAAGATCAACAGAGAAATCATAATCAGGATCAGTGATGCATATAGGAGATGTGGCAAATTGAGGATCGGGAATAACTTTGTTCTTCATGGAGTGCTTTTTGAGCAACTCCTTAACAGCACCAGGGTCAGAGTCGACACACTCTCTGAGTTCCCTGCAAAAATCATCATCAAGAGTAACATAATCATCATCAAGGATTCTCTCCTTGAGTTCATCTAAGCTCGGGAAACCAAAGGTTTTGCAGGTAGGAATATAGGTAGCAGGGGTCTCGGTCTTGGATTTTGCTGCAGCCTTAGCAGTCTGAGTTACAATATAGTGACCAAGAAAAGTAGCATCATCAAGAGTAGTGGAAGCATCATCAAAAGTATCGGACATAGTGACAGACTCAATAGAAGCATCATGTAGTGGTGGTGAAGTAAACTTACTCATAACAGAAGGTGAATCAAGTGTAGCACTAGTGTTCAGAACAATACCTTTTCTTGTACGGGATGGTAAGATCGGAACCTTGGGGTCTCCTTTCTTACCCATAGCGGATGATGTGCAGCAGGCAGGATACTTCAAGTAGACTTGTAAATATTGCTATGCTCCCCGGCAACGGCGCCAGAAAACGCTGCTTGATGCCCCACAGGCGTAAGGGATCGAGATAGTCTTCGCACGTAAGTTAACCCAATTTATTGATTCGACACACGGGGAGCCAAAGAGTATTTATAAGCTTTGACAGTTGAGTTATCAATTCAACCGCACCTGAAATATACTTGCTTGCAACGATAGATAAGTGGTAACGATAATATGATAGTGATAGTGGCAACAGCAAAAGTAACAACAAAAGTAACAACTAATGACCAGCAGGATTGAAAACACTGTAGGCTAGGGAGATGGATGGTTGAGCGTTGCATGGATGAGAGTGAACATATAATAGATTCCAACACGTGGCAAGGCACACAGAAAAGCAATGATCATCTAGGCAAATATCAAACATTAGGCATGTATCCCGTAGGTAGTTGTGCGTGCTTGCAATAAGAACTTGCACAACATCTTTTGTCCTACCATCCCGCTACGAACGGGGCCAAAAGGAACTTATGGAGATTAAGGTGCTCCTGTCAAAGAGCACCGGAACAAAGCAATAAACTCAATGGATACAAGGAATCCTCAAATCATGGACCATCCCCTTTGGTGTCCCAAGCTGTCACCTTTGGGATCGCCGGTTCCGGACCATAATAGGTGCATACAACTCATAGATAGGATCTAGAACACAAATATATTCATGAAAACACATAGGGTTCAGATCTGAAAACATGGCACTCGGGCCCAAAGTGACAAGCATTAAGAGCAACAAGTTGAAGCAAAGAAGATAAACACCAATCTAGATGATAGGCAACATGCCCCGAACAATCTGACGAACTATTACATGATTAAACTCATCCAATCCCTACCATCCCCTTTGCCTACAGCAGGGAATTACTCACACATATGAAGAGAAGTCATGGAGGATGGATGGAGTGGTGAGGCGATGATGATGGCGACGATCTCCCCTCTCCGGAGGCCAAATCAGCCTCCAGATTAGCCCTCCCGAAGAAGAACAGAGGTGTGGCGGCGGCTCCGCGACGGAAACTGGGAAAACGACTTTTGTTCTGGGGTTTTCTCGTCACGGGGATAAATAGGAGTCTCGGTAGGGCATCAGAGGAGGGGGGAGCTGCCCAGGCGGCCAGAGGGCGCGGCCCACCCCTGGCCGCGCCAGGGGGGCGCCTGGGGCCCCCAGAGCTCCCCTCTGGTCCCACTTCTGGCTCCTGGCTCCTTCGGGTGCGTGGATTTTCTGGGAATTTTCTGGGACGTCTAAAAATCCATTTTCCTGCGCACAAATAAACCATACAGGCAGCTCTGCTGAAAACAACGTTAGTCCGGGTTAGTTTCGTCCAAATCATGCAAGAATGAGGGCAAAACAATAGCAAAAGTGTTTGGAAAAGTAGATACGTTTGAGACGTATCAGATGCTTGTGGTGAACTTGAACTCCTCGAGCGGGCTAGATCTGTCTCTAGCCCTCGAGTCTTGATTTTCTGAAGGCGGGACCGCCGAGATCATGATTCCAACCTGTGTAGTTCCCACATATGGCGCCAATTGACGAGGATCGGCCTCGGCAAATCCCATGGTCAGGGACCCTGGGTTAGTCATAGAGAAGGAACAGGTTGGACGATACTCGTCGGCTAACAGGAGAAGCACTTCCTGCTCGATATTATTGCGTGAGGGGGCGATTACAAGGGAGGCCAAGGCGAGTTCTTACGTGACCAGGTGAGTAGATTGTGTATTGGATGATCTAGACGTCTTACCTCCTAGCCTTTATATACTAGGCTAGGTCTCGGGGAGTCCGTGCTAGATTACAAAGATAGTTTCCTAGTTCTAGTCTTGCCTTGTACGCCAAGTTGTGCCTTCCATATCAGTCGCGGACTCCTACGTCGGTGCTGGATTGGGCCAGTCGTGGCTTCCCAACGGGCCTTCTATCTTCATACGCACCGGGTATCCTCATACGCAGGAGTCGTGGGGTCACCCCCTCGTCAGCCGACTCACGGACTTAGTTCTTCTTCGGAAGCCAAAGAACGAAGTCTTTGCTACCGAAACTTAACATAGTGCACATGAGATTTCTTCACTCTGGCTTCTCACTTGACTGAAAGAACTGAAAAAGAACTACACAAAAACATCTAAGTCTTGCGCCGTGTTCTTCATTTCCTTTGATGAGTTGGGCTTCAGGACAACTTAATTTTTGGGGGTCATCCTCCGTGATTAAGCTTCGGTCAAGGGGTAATTCTTTGATAACTTGAAAATCTTCCTTGAAGCTTTATCACCAAGCTTGTCCTTCAGGAACCTAATCAACTGTTTATACTAGAAAACATTGTTAGTTCCTCTACTGTCTTGTCCAACAATATCCAAAACACATGGGGGCAAAACTTTCTCTTACAATCTCCCCCTTTTTGGACTATTGTTGAAAAAACAAGCAGCGATAAAATATATTGAAGTTTTTGTGAAATGATTGGACAAACTGTAAGATATGAAGTTTTTGGCTCCCCCTGAATTCAAGCATCGAAGATTTATATGATCGAAGTGAATGCTTGCGGAATATTTCTTCGTTGGAGAGCAAAACAAATATCTTAGTGAAGGCAATTGCAAGTGAGAATAGAAAACCATAAGTATGAGCTATTCCTTCCAATGATCAGTGACAAATGAAATAACCACCTGCAAGATGGAGAGTACGAAGCAATACTTGAGAGCAAGGGGTTATTAAAATGTAAGGGTATCACAGAAGTAGCACAACCGAATATAAACTTAAGTTACAACCCAATCGAAGGGAATGGAATGTTTGTTTTAACTTAAGCCAAGAGCGAATACAAAGAAAAAGCAGAAGCCCTATCCCCGATGAAAATCTAAGTCATCGATCCCAACATTCTCCCCCTTTTTGTCAATGATTGGACAAAAGGTTGGGAAGTGGCTCGAGAGAACTATTGCGCGGAATCAACACCCTTGGAGCCCGACGAAGCAGAGCTTGACGTAGACTCGTCCGAAGAAGATTGATCTCCTGAAGATTCTTCTTCCAACTCGGGTGAAGGAAGAACTTCGAGGTTCTTCTGGGTGATGAGGTTGATGTCGAGATCGCTGTCGTCGAGGCCGGCGTCTTCCTTCGAAGTGACGGAGTCGTTCTCGGAGACGGTGTCGGGCCTGATGGGATCTGGCTCGTTGATGAAGAAAACTTCATCAATCTTGTGCAGGGGCGGGAGCTTCTGGTTTGGGCGATCAATGGTGTCGTCTCTTGAAAAGTTTTGCTGGAGGTGCTCATATTCTTTGTAAATACAATCTTTGCGAAGGCCTTTAACTGAGTTGAATTTTCTGAGTCCCTTCCAGGAATGGCGCTTGAGCACACGAAGATATTGGTTATTATTCAGTGCAATGTTTCTGACACGATTGATTTCATCTGCAAGGAACTGCATCTGGCGTTGATTTGCTTCAATGAAGTTTTCAAGAATTTGCTGCGACCAAAGATTTACTTCAAAGTGATGGAAGTCCTTCTGGAAACTCTTCGATATGTTCCTTTCATTTACTTTGTGGCGCACCCCAACATAAGTGGCAAAGATGTCGTTGGGTTTCCTCAGCAATTCCAAAGTGTCACGCACTGGAGGTGTGAAAAGCTTTGGATGGTGGTGATGGCTTCTCGCCCCCTCGTTGGTTACCCAAAGTGGAAGGTTGATATGTAGACAATAGAAAATTTCCCTCGGTGAAGATACCAAGGTTTATCTCCAGTAGGACTCCGACAACGACAGGAAGGTGACAACGGTGCCAGCAATTAGGCGGTTGACGTGGACCTGCACACGCAACAGATACCTTTTCTCCCAACGAGTACAAAGAGGTTGTCAATCCCTCCGGCCTTGTTGTTTACAAAGGATCAAACGCACGGGATAATAATGATAGCGATAGCAACAGAAAAGGAAATAAAGCAGAAAATAAATATCGGGTGTAAACAGTGGTGGAAATATGGACCGGGGTCCCTTGATGTTCACTAGTGATGTCTCTCTCCCAAAAGACGATAAAATAGCCATGCAAGGTAAACAAATTACAGCTGGGCAATTGACAAGATTATGTGCGCAAACCAATGATAACTATGCTACAAAGAAAGGAAGAGGCTCAAAAGCTTGGGCGGTACGGCAAGACAAGTAGACCGAAATTCATCTGCATCTACCTACTAATCATCCACCTTGAGATATCTATCCAGAACACCTCGCTGGTATTAAGTTGCGAATCCCACCCAAAGTGTAAACTCAAAGCAACAGACAACTGCATTAAAGAACTTTGCGTAAAGTAAACAATCCTTGCACCCGCAAGTACAAGCACCATTGTTTTCTCCCTTGTGGCAACAACACATCCCCTAGACTCATGTTTCTGTCACTCAAGCTAGTAATGAGGGGGCATGAACCCACAATCATGCATAACGCTCCCTCTTGGAGTTACTACCTACTACTTGGCCAAAGCAATAAACAGCAACGGAGAACATGCAAGAATTACTCAAGAACATAAATATAAAAGAGGAGAATCAAATATATTACTCAAACACAATCTGAACATAGTCTCATAATCCATCAGATCCCAACTAACTCAGCATAGCAACAGCAGAAAGATTACATATGTGCCTCGATCATGTAGGGCAGCTCACGAGGTCTAAACCATGAAGAACAAAGAGGGGAGGAGAACATCACATAACTATTGATCATGGACCCATGGTCCAAGGTGGACTACTCACGGTTCATCCGGGAAGCATCCATGGTGGTGGAGAAGCTCCCGGAGGTGGTTCCTCCCTCCGGCAGGGTGCCGGGAAGAGGGCTCCTGGTGCTCCCGATCTTGGAAGCGCTGCGGCGGCGGAACAGAGGAGAGATCGCGAAAAAGGGTTCTGTCCTCGAGGGTTTCTGGACGAGAGAGATATATAGGCGAAGGAGGGCAGCCAGAGGTGGACCAGGGTCCCCAGGCGCCCCCTGGCGCAGCCTAGGGGGTGGCCGCACCAGGTGGCCGCCTAGGCCACCCCTGGCTCCCCTCTGGCCCCACTTTGGCTCTTCCCGAAGCTTCCTGTATGCTGATTTTTCCTATATTTTTCCCGGAATTTTTCTGGCACTTTATGTCATGGGAAAACCTGAAATAAAAAAATAGCAGAAAACAGGAACTGGCACTGGGGTGCACTGAGTTAATAGGTTAGTACAAATATGCTCAAAAGTGTATGGAAGTGTATCAATATCATAGCAATATCACACAAAAGATGCATGGAGCAGGCAGAAATTATAGATACGTTTTGGACGTATCAGGTGGCGAGCCACAAAGTCATCATTCCTGCCATAATTGCAAACAGGCTGTAGCCAGGGAGCATATGGCTTCAGGGTGAAGGGCAGTTCAGCAGCATGTACCATGTTGCGCAGAAAGCAGTCCTCGAAGTCAAACACCAAACCATGAGTAAGCTTCATTATTGCATTCCTGACTTCAGGATAGAGATTTGATTCCTCCGAAGCAGTACTCAATGGGATCAAAGTCTTTGACAAGATGTAAAACCAAGTCTTGGAGATGAAAATGAGGTGCTTCGGGCGAATGTTTTCAGGAATATAATCAGCCGTGACTTCAGTATCTAGCAAAGTTGCAAATTGTTCTTCAGTTAGATCTGGCTCCAAGTGAATCTTTTCTAGTTCGCCAGTATGCCTTGGAATGTTCACAATTTCCATGAATTCTGTTGAAGACATTCTGAATACATCGCTTTGAATCATACATTCAAGAATCCAAGTGCTAGGCACATTTGCATCACCAAAAACATATAAGGTGGCATAGAATTGCTTGATGATTTCAGAATTGAAGGGAGTTTTCAAGGAAAACAACCGAGTCAAATTCTGATTCTCAATAGTTTCGGAGATGTTCTGGAAGCAGGTTGCAGTGGCCAGACTTCGCATATCAAGGTATCTGTGGCGGAAAAGCACACCTTGCTGGCAATAGACTTTGGTGTAAAGGATCTGTTGTTCTGTTGTCCAGAAGCGAAGATCATCTGCAGTCCTGTCTGAAGCATATGGACTGACTTCAAAGAATCGGTGGCGCTTCTGATTCTGTTCAAGATTGAACTCTGGCCCATGGCGCGAAGAACAACCAGCACCCTTGAAAATGGGAAAAGTTTCACGAGGGTACATGGAGTCCAACTGAGTGTCTTGGCTGGGACGGCAGGGAGGACGTGTCCTTTGCGGAGGAGCAGCTTGGGCAACATTATAAGGGCCAGCAGTCTGAGCAACGATCAAAGCTTGCTCTTGCGAAGAATTTAGGATCAGAACTTGTTCTTCTTCGTCTTCATGTGCTTCAGGCTGGGGCACATTTTCTTCAGATTCCTGAATGGTTCGGGCTTCAGAAAAATCATGCGAGTCGCGCGTCCTTGAGTTGGAGGGAGAGGGATCATGTGCTTTCGGAGGAGGAGATGGAGGTGGAACCGGAGCAACAGGTGGGGTTGCGGCTCGTTGTGGTGCAGGGGATGGAGAAGGTGTTGGTGTGGGAGCACGCAGTGGAACTGGTGCAGGCGTTGGAGTTGGGGTTGGGGTTCACTTGGGAGTTGGAGCTTTGGGATGAGGTGTGGGTTCAATGGCGGGTGGAGTTGGTGCGGGAGTGGGGGGAACATGAGTTTTCATGGGGGATGAAGCTTTAGGTGGTGGTGTGGGAGTCTTGGTGGGTGGATCTGAAGTCTTTGCCTTGGGTTTGAGGGCTTTGGCTTGGGAGCAGGTGGAGTAGGAATGGCTTCGGGGTTTTCCTTCGGCTGGCTGATGGGTTCATCGCTTGTGTCCATTTCAGCGGCCGAGGCAAGCGTAATCTTCCGCCTCTTGGTGGTTTTCTTCTTGGGAGAAGGGTCGGAAGGTTTTTCTTCAGATGCCTTTGTTGCAGCTGGTTCAGCTTCCAGCGTGGCCTTGCGCTTCTTGGAATCTCTTTCAATGATCGAAGCATTGTGTGTTTTGACCATTTCATCGACGACAACTTTAATCTTCCCTTTGTAGGTCTTGATGTTGTCTTTGGTGGTGGTGTTCACATCTCTCACCTTCTGAAGCATTTTCAAAGCGTACACTTTGAAGTCTTCATCAGTTTCGGCTTCAGCACGCTGTTGATAGTTATGGATCTTGGTCGTTTCAGCCCTGTCCCTTGAGTGCAAGTCCTTCAGCTGACCGGTCATTGTAGTGATCATAGCTTCGATGGAGCCTGAAATGTAGACTTCACCGAGATCAAGTGCTTCAGGATCTTGAGCTTCACATTTCTTCCAAAGGGCTTCAGTCACACCCAAGTGATCCCATAGTTTTCCTTCACGTGGATCAGGGAATTGATGCACACTATGGCGATCTTGCTCTACATGAGCTTCAGTCATAGAGATGCCTTTCTGCTTCGGCGGATTTGCTTCAGCAGAAGGGTTCATATCCACCACTGCCTTCTTCTGGGCAGCCCTGGCTGCTTTCTCAGCCTTCCTTGTTTTAAGACCATCAAGTGCAGCCTTGTTCTTAGCTTCATTTTCTGCAAGCTGTTTTGATTCAGCTGCAGCCTTCTCTTCATTTATCTTGGCTTCTTCGAGCTTGCGCTTCGTTTCAGCCTTCTCAGCAACAAATTTTGCAGCGTCGAGTTCCCTTTGTTTCCTAGCAGCTTCTTCTGCTTCTTTCTGCTTGATGGCAAAATCTGGGGAAAGAACGCTGCGATTAAGTGCCCCCTCGAGGTCTTTCTGTTTCAGTTCTGCTTCAGTGAGATTTCGCTTCGCTGAAGGGTTTGGAGCTGTCGTCGGCTTATGCTTCGTTGGGACAGCAGATTTCTCAGCTTGCTTCTGCTTCACTGGATCGTGCCTCAGCTTTGAGCGCCTCTCTGTATCGAGGTTCTCTGCCGGTGGCTTCGAGGCCAAGGGCTTTGCGTCCACCAAGTTGGTCATGTCGATGGTGGGGCGTGCTGCGGGCTTATCAGTTGGATCCTGAATCTTTAGCCCTTTGGCAGCAGGTTTCTCTCCAGGCTTCTTCGTCAAAGGAATTCGAAGCTTTTGTTTCTTGGGAGGAGAAGGCTCAGACTCATCATCTGCTTCAGCTTCTGATTCGTCATCAGCTTCAACATTGAACTCATCATGGATAGAGTCTTCTAGAGCGGCTTGTTCCTGCCTAGCTCGCTCTTCCTCATCAGTGGAGGCGTGAGGGGGTGAGGCAGTTTTCTTATTCAGCTTTCGTTTCTTCTTCATGCTCGGGCCATCTCCACGAGCTTCGGCAGCAGCTAACTTGGCTGCCTTCTTCTCATCTTTGAGTCTTTTCTTCTCAGCAGCGATTCTCAACCTCTTTTTCTCTTCTGGATAATCATCGGGTGTCTTGAGTGTGTTGGGGTGAGGATACTTCGGTGGGACTGGGTAGTAGAGATGCCGATTTTCTTCCGTATACTTGCCACACATGTGCGAAGTATACTGGAAGGGTGGACTGAAGGCAAATTGCATTGCCCATTTCCAAACAGGGATACTTTTGTACTTGTACCACCTGATGGCCGAGTAGCGCTGAATGCCTTGCAAGCGAATCTTTCGCTGATCCTTTGTTTCTTCAGGAGGTGTGTCATATCCAAGTTGCTTCCGAATAGATTCGGGAATTCCACGAGCATTGTTCTTCTCCTTCGTTCTGCCTCCTCTTTTTTGTGGAGCAGTCTGTTCAGCTTCGTTGATATGGTCAAGAACAGGAGACTCATCACCGAAGACCAAATCCTCAGACATCTTGTGAAAAAGCAGAAGGGAATGAGGGAAAAAGACAAGTATGGACTGATCACCAGCAAAAGGTTCGACCAAAAAGACCAATTTTGACAAGAAATTTAGAGTTATGAGGGAGTAGAGTTCTGCCTGTTCTCGGCTAGATTTTGCAAGCAAAAATTTTCATTATGGATGTCAAACTCTAGCGCAGAACAATGCAAAACCGAAACCCTAGCTGCTAACCTGAATTGGGAGGGGAAGCTTTTGCTCTAAACAAGTTTCCCAAGAGATCAAAGATCCAACGGATCGAGAAAACCCATCAAAAACTATCTGAAAACCTTAAGAAAATGCATCCAATCTGATTGAGGAAACAAGAGAGGAGATGGAGCAGATTGGATCAAGCCCAGGCGTACCCTAACTTGGTGACGATGGGAGGCTACGACGACGAGGAGCGGCGGACGTGCTCGTCGTCGACGTGAAGTCCACGGCGGCGTCCTTCCAGCAGCAAAGCGGCAAAGACGACGACGGGGACGAAGAGCTCGGCGGCATGCTCGAGAGATTAGGGTTGCGGGAGAGTTGGAAGAGGATGAGTGTTTGGTGTCGCTGGGGATGGCGGATATATATAGGGCTGGTCTGACAGGAGGTGTCAGATCAGATCGGACGACGCCCAGCAAATGACTCTCCGCATTAAACGGCCTGGATATGGTAGCGAATCGAAGAAAATCTCAACGACCCGGATTTGACGGGATCTCAACGACCGAAGAAAAAATCTTGGTCTTGAGTAAAAACTTCGATAAAGTTGGATGCATATGATTCGGAACTCAATGACGTTCGAAGCATAATACTTTCCGTTTCAATTGTGCTCAACCATATTAGACGGATAGAATAAGGGAGAAACAGAAAAGAGGGGGTTGGGTCCGAAACTTATCACCTCGAAGAAAAACTAAGCGAAACTAAAGGTGATAAGCATAGAGGACTAAATCCAATCAAAAATAAAATATAGAAATCGAAGCAAAAACAAACATCAAAACCAAAACATAAAACGAAGTAAATGAATATTTATAGGGAGATAAGGTTCGGTCTAACAGAACATGTCGTGAGTCCAAAATATTGAGCTCACACCTTAACGCACAAAACCTTTTCTCATCCAATGGTTTCGTGAAAATATCAACCAGTTGATCTTCAGTTCTGGCATGACTAATCACAATATCTTCACGTTGAACATGATCACAAAGAAATTGATGGAGAATGTCAATATGCTTCATGTGAGAGTGTTGTACATGATTGTGAGCAATTTTGATTGCACTCTCATTATCACATAGAAGAGGAATTTTCTTCACAGGAATACCATAATCCTTCAGCGTCTGCTTCAGCCAAAGAATTTGAGTACAGCATGAACCAATAGCAATGTATTCGGCTTCAGCAGTAGATATTGATACACAGTTTTGCTTCTTGGAAGCCCAACACACAAGTGATCTTCCGAGGAAATGACAAGTGCCTGAAGTAAATTTCCTATCAACACAATCACTAGCCCAGTCTGAATCCGAATATCCAATGAGGTCAAACTGAGCTCCCTTGGGGTACCACAAACCCAAGGTTGGTGTGTGAGCTAGATATTGAAGAATTCGCTTCACAGCAGTATGATGTGATTCCTTTGGATTTGCCTGAAAGCGAGCACAAATACATACTAAAAGCATAATGTCAGGTCTAGATGCACATAAATATAAGAGAGAGCCAATCATAGACTGATATTTGATCGAAGGCTTTGCCCTTCTCATCTGCATCTAGGAAGCCATTGGTAGGCATTGGAGTCTTAATTGTTTTGCAATCAGTGAGACCAAACTTCTTCAGGCAATCCTTGAGATATTTTTCTTGAGAAATAAAGGTGCCATTCTTCTGTTGACGGATTTGAAGTCCAAGGAAGAACTTCAATTCACCCATCATAGACATCTCATATTTCTTCGACATCATTTTGGCAAATTTTCGATGATTTCAGTGTTAGTGCAGCCAAAAATAATAGCATCTACATAAATTTGACATACAAACAAATCACCATTATAAGAGCGAGTGAAAAGAGTTGGGTCAGTTGTTCCTGGTTTGAAGCCTTTCTTGAGAAGGAAGTCCTTTAGGGTGTCATACCAAGCACGAGGTGCTTGCTTTAACCCATAAAGAGCTTTGTGCAACCTATACACCATGTCAGGATTCTTCGAGTCTTCAAAACCTGGAGGCTGCATAACATACACTTCTTCTTCGATTTCTCCGTTAAGAAAAGCACTTTTCACATCCATTTGATAAAGCAGGATACCATTGAAATTTGCAAAAGCCAGCATAACACGAATGGATTCGAGACGAGCAACTGGAGCATAAGTTTCGCCGAAATCGATACCTTTGATTTGGGTGTACCCTTGTGCTACCAGTCGTGCTTTGTTTCTTACCACAATACCATCTTCATCTTGCGTGTTGCAAAAAATTCACTTTGTACCAATGATGTTGTGCTTCGTGGGATCAGACCTTTCAACTAAGGACCAGACTTTGTTTCGTTCGAACTGGTTAAGTTCTTCGAGCATAGCAGTTAACCAATCTGGGTCCTTCAGGGCTTCATCAAACTTTGATGGTTCTAGCATGGAGACAAACGAAAAGTTTCCACATAAGTTAGCCAAACGAGTACGAGAGCGAGTTGTGGGACGACCTGGTTGTTGAATCTCTTCAAGGATCGAATAAACATCAACTCTTCTTCGCACTCGAGATAGTGCCTTTTCATTTGCTTGTGGCTCCGGTTCTTCTTCAGAGTCAGCATTTCCTTCGGGATTGGCATTTCCTTCAGGATCATTCCCTTCAGGATCAACATTTCCTTCAGGATGTGCATTTTCTTCGTTCATAGGTTCTTCTTCATCCTGTCCATCATTAGCTTCAGGATGTTGATCTCCAGCGCCCCGGGCTATGTGTGGGAACATTGGATCATCATCATCTTGATTTTCTTGACATGAATTTGCTTCGACAGGACAAATTTCTCCAATGGCCATGGACCTGATCACTTCATCAAGATGAGGTTCATCTAGATCATGAGGCAAATGCTCCTTTTGAGAGCCATTAGTTTCATCAAACCTCACATTCACAGTTTCCATAACCTTCCCAAAGTGGGAATTATACACCCTGTAAGTGTGAGAGTTTGAGCCATAACCTAATAGAAAACCTTCATGTGCCTTAGGGGAAAATTTGCAGCTATGATTCATATCTCTAATAAAGCAAGGAGCACCAAATACCCTAAGATATGATACATTGGGCTTGTTACCAGTGATAAGCTCATGTGAAGTCTTCTTTAGAAATTTGTGAGGGTAAACCTTGTTGATGATATGACATGCAGTGTTAATTGCTTTGGCCTAGAACCTGATAGGAGTTTTATATTCAGCAAGCATGGTTCTGGCCATTTCAATAAGAGTTATATTCTTCCTTTCAACTACACCATTTTGTTGAGGTGTATAAGCAGCAGAGAATTCATGAGTAAAGCCATGATAATCAAGAAAATCTTCAATATGAGTATTTTTAAATTCAGTTCCACTATCACTTCAGATATGCTTCAGATATAATTCATATTCAGTTTGAGCTCTCTTAGCGAATGACTTGAAGATCTCAACAACTTTGCTCTTGTCATCCAGAAAGAAAACCCAAGTATAACGAGAAAAATCATCAACAATGACGAGACCATATTTGTTTCCTCCCAGACTTGCATAATTTTGAGGACTGAAAAGATCCATGTGAAGCAATTCAAGGTGACGAGTAGTGGTCATGATAGTCTTCGCTGAATGATGTTTCTTCGTAATTTTTCAGCTTCACAAGCACTGCAGAGAAGATCCTTATCGAATTTTACTTCGTTAAGGCCAATAACATGCTTCTTCTTCACTAGAGTTTGAAGATTTCTCATCCCTGCATGACCAAGTCTTCGATGCCATAACCACCCAGATGAAGATTTTGCCATTAAGCACGTGGATACAGCAGGGCCCAAAGAAAAATCAGCAATATATAAATCTCCTTTTCGGTAACCCTCGAAGACAAAAGTGTAGTCATCCTGTGAAAAGACAACACAACGCGAAGTAGAAAATAGAACAAGCATACCCATATCGCATAACTTTGAAATAGACATGAGATTACAACCAAGAGAATGAACTAGCATAACCTTGTTAATATGCTTATCTTTCGATATGGCAACCTTACTCAAACCTAAAACTTTACCCTTGTTGTTATCACCGAAGGTAATGTACTTCTGAGAAGATTGAGATATTTTTTCTTTGGTGAATAACTCCTTGTCTACGGTCATATGATTAGTGCAACCACTGTCCATGACCCATTCGGATCCACCGGAGACATAGCCCTGCAGAAGAATTAGTTCTTCTTAACCACCCACAAACGAGCAGGTGACTGAGAAGAGGTGGAAGCACTTGTTGAAGCAATATCAAATCGAACAGGGTTATATTGCCTAGGGGGGCCATCAAGTACACCATAATTGTAATTCCTCTGCGAAGGGTTAGGATATGAATGAGCATATGCAATCTTATCATTGTTATCACGGTGTCGATAAGTGTAACGACCAGTGCGATAGTATTCCTTTTGAGGAACATTTGATTCGGGCACCAGTGAATCATTTCTCTCCTCGAGTGAATAGAAGTGTTTCGGTGGTACCGAAGACTTTCCCTGCATAGAATGGTTAGCAGGCAATTTATTAGTGAGTGACTGATGGCTTCTCGCCCCTCGTTGGTTACCCAAGTGGAAGGTTCGAGATGCAGTGCAGCAGCAAGTTTCCCTCGGTGAAGATACCAAGGTTATCGAACCAGTAGGACTCAGGAGATACAAGTAGGTGGCAACGTCGCCAGAAATTGCTTCCTGACTAGGGTGTTGTCGTGGACCTGCACACAACAACAAATAACTTTGCTCCCAACGAGTACAGAGGAGTTGTCAATTCCTCCGGCCTTGTCGTTTACAAAGGATCAACGCAAGAGATAAAAGGTGCAAAGGAAAGTAAAATCTGAAAGTAAATTGAGGGTGTGAACAATAATGTGAAGATGGACCGGGGTCCCGTGATTTTCACTAGTGATGTCTCTCTCCCAAAATACGATAAAAGTGCTAGCGAGGTAAAAAATCATAGTTGGGCAATTGACAGGATTATGAAGGCACCGCAATGCTAACTATGCTGCAAAGAAAGGAAGGGCTCAAAAGAAATGGGCAGTACGCCAAGGTAAGTAGACCGAAATCCATCTGCATCTACTACGAATCATCCACCTTGAGATATCCATCCAGAACATCTCGCTGGTATTAAGTTGCGAATCCCACCCAAAGTGTAAACTCAAAGCAACAGCCAACTGAATTAAAAGAACTTTGCATAAAGTAAACAATCCTTGCACCCGCAGGTACAAGCATCGTTGTTTTATCCCTAGTGGAAACATCACATCCTGTAAGAGCAAGTTTTGCCCCCGAAGGTTTTGGACATTGTTGGACAAAGCAGAAGTGGAACTAATATTGTTTTCGAGTATAAACAGATACTTAGGTTCCGAAAGAATGGAGTTTGCAAGTAGAAGGTCGAAGGAAAACTCACTGCAGCAGAGCTGCAGTCATCTACCGAAACCTTTGAAGGAAGACGACCCCTAAAAATGTAGTCGAAGAAAAAGTCTCTCTCGAGTAAAAGCGCAACGAGGAGAAAGCTGAAGCTGGTCCAAGACTTAGTCTTTTTACTAGTTTCTCTTTATTTTCTTGAGTCGTAGGAAAAACCGTACTATTAAGAGGGGTTTGCTAGTTGAGTTCTTAGTCGAAGTGAATTTGCTCTGCTCAACCTAAACCCACGAAAGCCTACTGAGAGAAATCTTACTGAGTCGAGTGAATAGCTCGAAGGTAAAGCCATCGCACTTCGTGCCTTCGAGAGAGAAATCGTTCGGTAAGTCAGCTTACTTGTTTCTCAAGTAAAGTTGCGCAGTGATTGGAATCCGACCGTTGTGGACACGCGTCAAGCAGTCGCATCGGGTCACTTCAGTCATTTTACCCATCGGGATCGCCAACTATAAATACCCCGCACCTACCCGCCATTTCGGGTCGGCTGCTCCACTGAAGATTCTAAGACAGAAGTCTGTGAGCATCCCAAGAGAGATTCATCGAGAGAAAACCAAAACCCAAGTCTGAACTGAGTTAAGCAATTCACAGAGACTTAGGTCGAGACTAGCCGATCTTTTTATCTTGGAGAACTGCAAGTCTCCTAGACGGTTAGGCGTCGCCTGTCAAGCAGTCGAAGAGAAATTGTCACTGCTGAAGGAAGTTTGTAAACGTCTCGGAGATGTCCTGAATCATCTACCACGAGTAAAAAATGGACAAGCTCGAGCAGTTTGTTGCAGTGGAGAATAGGACGGAGAGAGTTTTGCTCCAGGTGTTCAATCACCAGTCCCTCCAACCAGACGTAGCACTTTGTAGAGTGTGAAATGGTTTACCAAACATCGTCGTGTCAGGCTCGTTTTCCTTCATGCTCTTACATTAAGTATTTACTCGTTGCCTGTTTGTCTTTGATGTTTTCCTTCGCTCCCAATCCTCTCGAGCGATGCATTACTTTCGATACTGTATTTCCTTCGTCATGCCATTAGTCCTTCATGGTTTGAATGAATTTCCTCTAAGTATGCTGCAAAGAAAGGATTGACAGGATTATGAAGGCACCGCAATGCTAACTATGCTGCAAAGAAAGGAAGGGTTCAAAAGCAATGGGCATTACGCCAAGGTAAGTAGACCGAAATCCATCTGCATCTACTACGAATCATCCACCTTGAGATATCTATCCAGAACATCTCGCTGGTATTAAGTTACGAATCCCACCCAAAGTGTAAACTCAAAGCAACAGACAACTGCATTAAAAGAACTTTGAGTAAAGTAAACAATCCTTGCACCCGCAGGTACAAGCACCGTTGTTTTATCCCTGGTGGCAACAACACATCCCCTAGTCTCATGTTTCTGTCACTCAAGCTAGACATCAAGGGGATGAACCCACAATCGAGCATAACGCTCTCTCTTGGAGTTGCAAAAAAATACTTGGCCAAAGCAAATACCGCAACAGAGAACATGCAAGAATTTACTCAAGAACAAAATATAAAAGAGAAGAACCAAATATATTACTCATCACAATCTGAACATAGTCTCATAATCCATCAGATCCCAACAAACTCAGCATAGCAACAGCAGAAATTACATAGATGATTCGATCATGTGAGGTAGCTCACGAGGACTCGAAAGTGGAAGCAAAAAAGGGGGAGAGATTCATCACATAGCTACTGGTCACGGACCCATGGTCCAAGGGGGACTACTCACGGCACATCCGGGAGGCGTCCATGGCTATGGATGGTCTCCCGGAGGGGGTTCCTCCTTCCGGCAGGGTGCCAGGGCAGCTTCTCCAGGCAACCCCGATCTTGAAACGGCGGCGGCGGCGGTACAGAGGGGAGTTCGCGAGAAAGAGATCGATATTAGGGGTTTCCACCCCGAGGGGTAAATATAGGCGAAGGGGGCATCGAGGGGGCCCACGAGGCAATCAGGAGGGTCCCTGGCGCGGCCCAGGGTGGGGTCGCGCCACCTGCCCTCCTGGCTGCCTGGTGGTGGCCCCCCTTCCCTCTCTTGGTGATTCCGGAAACTTCTGTTGCGCTGATTTTTTATATATTTTTCCCGGAATTTTTGCAGCACTTTTAATGGCCGGAAAACCTGAAATACAAAAACAGCAGAAAACAGAAACGGACAATTGGGTGCACTGAGTTAATAGGTTAGTCCAAATAGGTTCAAAAGTGTATGAAAGTTCAAGCAAAACATGGCAAAGTCACACAAAACATGCATGGAGCAAGCAGAAATTATAGATACGTTTGGGACGTATCAACATCCCCAAGCTTAATTCCTGCTCGTCCTCGAGTAGGTAAATGATAACAAGCATAATTTCTGTGGTGACATGCCACACAACCAAATAAGGACTTTTAAGTAAAGCAATCAAAGCATGCAATTTAATTCAAGTCTTAACAAGCAAGATTCTATATTAGCATTGACACAAGCAACAAAAGAACAAAGGGTGCAAGAACTCTCGTTGTCCGTGACTCGAATGTCTCCAAATGGTGTTTGCGTGCAAGCAAGGGACTGGGAAGAAAGAAAAAAAGGTTGTTGAGAACTACTATCTACTAAAGTTTCACACTTGGTCTCATTTGGATTCTTATCTGGACTCGTCCCTAGACCACTAGCCAGGTACAAGTCAAACTGATCCACTTGCTTTCTACATTTAGAGCACTCATGCAATGGATGAGCGTGAGCAAGAAAGTTGACACCTAAAAGGCGAAACAGAAAGAAGGTGGAGGAGGAAGACAAAAAGGTGTGAAAGGCTCACATCAATGAGGACAATCATAGGCGAGAGAAGGCCATATGATAGATATTATGTGAGGAGTAGGGATTGCCATACAACGGATTCACATGTGAGCTAAAAGCTCTCGAAGGGAACTAGTGGGGGTGCATCTAACTTGCTTGCTCAAGAAGACCTAGAGCTCGTTTGAGGAGGCTCATCATTGGAATATACAAGCCAAGTTCTATAATATGAAGGGTCCCCACATAGCTATATGCATGATGATGATCTCTATGGAGTACAAGGGATAGAAGGAACAGTAGTATGCCCCTTCTCTCTTTTTAATTTTTTTCTCTTTTTCTCTTTTTTTATTTTTTGGTGGCCTCAATGGCTCTTTCTATTTAACTCTCATTTGTCCTCTTTGGGATCTTTTGATCTTGTCCTCTTTGGGATCTTTTCCTCACTTTAGGGGCAATACTCTATATTTTACAAGAATATAGGAGATCTTTCACACTTTACAAAGGTACTCACATAAAGAAAATGTAACTATCATGATGCAAATGTATGCTTCTGCCAGGATAGCAGGATATGCAATGATACTAGCGCGTCATGTAGCAATGATTAGGGCAAGGCCCAACTAGCATGCGGCTCATCGATCCAGCAAGTATCATGTATGACATGAAGATCAAGTCATGAGAAGGTGGATGTTGCATGGCAATGTATCTCGGAAAGGCTATGGAAATTCCTTATAGGTAGGTATGGTGCCTGTTTTGAGGAAAGATATAAGGAGGCTTATGATGACAGAGCGTATCGTGCCAAGGGTTTGGATGCACCGGCGAAGTATGCGCCAACTCTCGAGGTGAGAAAGGGCAATGCACGATACCGAAGAGGCTAGAAAAAGTATAGGTGGGTGGAAGTGTCAACTTTCGAATACTCACATTAGTCCGAAGAACTCATGCACTTATTATCGGTAACTCTCAATCTAATCAGGAGGTTCACAAAGAGACAGGTACCCCAAGGAGGAGTGTATGGGGGTTTGGTTATCCTTGCGCATCCTCGACTCATGGTACGTGAGTGTACTCTAATATTCGAACCCTCCAGAGGTTAGTGATCCATCTAGTAGCTAGAGTTCTCAACAGGGGTTTTTGGTTTTCGAAAAACACACGGATTGCCCAAAATACGACATCTATCACTAATAGGCAACAGCTCTTGACACCATAAGTTCAAACATTACTCTAGTCAATACCTCAAAACTATTGCAAGTTACTACTACAAAGAGAACAACAACTTTAACTACTTACTTTCAGTCAAGACACAGAACTCAGTGCAACAAGCAAACTCTCTAACAAGATAAAACATGCAACCTATAGAAAGTTCAACCTAAGACAAAAAGAAAAGCTCTAGAAAAACTAGAGCACAACAACTAAACAGAACAGCAGCTAAGAAAAGAAAAAGAACAGCTCACAGCTAAAAGAATAAGCATGCAAATCCTATGAGGAGTTCTAGTTCAAGCGGAGCGTGAATCTCTCCCACACAAAATAGTAAGTTGGGGTCTAACTTGTTACTACAGCAAACAAATCAAAAGAAACTAAAAACAAAACCTAAGAGCGAGACGCTCCAAGAATAGCATATAATGCATGAAGTGATAAAAATATAACGCAACGAGAGACGAACTGATATTGGTTGATGAAGAAGGGGATGCACGGGGGCATCCCCAAGCTTAGACGCTTGAGTCTCCTTGAATATTTATTGGGGGTGCACTTGGGCATCCCCAATATTGAGCGTTTGACCCTCCTGAATCTTCTTTCATCATCCTCCATCGCGCACTTGAAAACTCCCTTCATACATAACTCATTGTAGGCTGATTAGAGAGGTTAGTACCCTAATAAAATAATTTTCATCTACTGCAATAAAGATTTCCAGGAAGAGCTACTGTTTCCCAAGATTGCCAAAAGGTCTTTGCAAAGAAAAAGCAAGCTTAAGGTTTGCAAAAGTGAAGAGAGACAAAACGTGGCAGAATCTGTGAAAAAACAGAACAGCAGATAGAAACGAATTTTTTAGGGGTACTTCTTCAACTCAAATAAAAAAACTCAGAACATACGGAATTTTCGTAATTGTATAGAGCACGCTGTGTAAAAATTTCAGCTCAAAAAGATGAACTGGGATTTTTCGCTGTTTTTTCTAGTCACGAGGACAGAATCTGTTTTCTGGACAGGATGTCACAACTTTCACTTCCCTTGCCGTATGAGGCTAAACTTGGCACAAAGCTTGAAAATTAAAGATACAATGATGTTGCTACAGTAGTAACACTCATCAAAACCACTAAGAACAGAACAAAAGCAAAAGAAAAACCTAAATTCGTTGCGGGCTGCCTCCCGAAAGCGCTTCTTTAGAGCCATTAGCTAGGCTTAAAGATTATAAAAGATGCTCTCATAATAATAAGGACTTTGAAGCAAAAAGAGAGCATCAAGAAGAAAATATGAAACACATTTAAGCCTAACCCACTTCCTATGCATAGGCATCTCGTAATAAAATAAATCAAAGTAGCACAAAGTGACATGCATAGGAAGGTGGAACAAGAATAACTTCGAGAGTTTTTTAGAGAGAGGTGTTTTTGTCACATGGAAGTTTCTATAACCAAACTTTCCTCTCTCAAAGTAATTTTCAATAGCATCATGAACAACATCAATAATATAACTATCACATAAATCATGTTGTTCATGACCTACAAGCACACGTATATTGTTTTCAACACGGTTTTTAGGATGATAAGATAGATGCAACCCATCACATTGAGCCTTGATAAGAGCAAAATTCTCCGGAATAGTTGGAGATTTCAAAAGGATAATAGGGCAATCAAGTGTGGGTGCAACAACAATAATTTCATGCTTAACATAAGGAACTATAGCAAGTTCATCTTCGTAGGCATCATGGCCATCAACAAAGCAAGTATCAAAATCATCAGAAAGGGAAGTATCAAGTGAGTCCTCGGAATCATAAGATTCCTCTTCATAGCAATCATTAGCCTCTTCTTGGGCAGCAAGCATTCTATTTTTAAATTCCTCAATATAAGCATTGGAAGTATAATTCTCAAAGCAATAAGCAAGAACAACAAAGTTTTCAGACTTGTGAATAGTATCGTAATACTTTTCAATCAAAGAAGCAATCTCATAAGCACCTTTAAAAGCAACAAACTCTTCAATCTTTTCAACATCAAAGTAATCATAAACACCTTTGGCATAAGAAGATAGGATCTCATTTTCATTAAAATCACATTGGAAAGGAAGGTGTTTACGCTCTATATTAGAGCAGCAAGTAAAATCATAAATGTGGCATAAACATTCAGCATAGCAATAAGAAACTTGTATTTGATCCCATAAGTGTTTCCCTTTCTGAGATAGGCGGTGCCGCGTATAATGAGCATGCTCATCCAATGATTTTCCCTCAACCAACTCGGTTGGGTTTTTAGCGCGAGCACAAATTGATCGAAGACGATCCAAGTGAAACATGTCCATCCTACCATATTTGGGTGGTTCCACACCCATGGTGAAGATAGCATCAGTAGGTATTTTTGGTATTTTTGATTAGGGACACACAAGTAAAAACTGAAAGTTAACTAACAAGACTAAAAAGCAAAGGTAAAAGATAGTGTGCAACTCCCCTATCTTGTAGACTTGAGTCCCCGGCAACGGCACCAGAAATTTGCTTGATGGCTTCTCGCCCCTCGTTGTTACCCCAAGTGGAAGGTTTGAGATGCAGTGCAGTAGCAAGTTTCCCTCGGTGAAGATACCAAGGTTATCGAACTAGTAGGACTCAGGAGATACAAGTAGGTGGTAACGTCGCCAGAAATTGCTTCCTGACTAGGGTGTTGTCGTGGACCTGCACACAGCAACAAATAACTTTGCTCCCAACGAGTACAGACGAGTTGTCAATTCCTCCGGCCTTGTCGTTTACAAAGGATCAACGCAAGAGATAAAAGGTGCAAAGGAAAGTAAAAGCTCAAAGTAAATTGAGGGTGTGAATAATAAAGTGAAGATGGACCAGGGTCCCGTGATTTTCACTAGTGATGTCTCTCTCCCAAAAGACGATAAAAGTGCTAGCGAGGTAAACAAATCACAGTTGGGCAATTGACAGGATTATGAAGGCACCGCAATGCTAACTATGCTGCAAAGATAGGAAGGGTTCAAAAGCAATGGGCAGTACGCCAAGGTAAGTAGACCGAAATCCATCTGCATCTACTACGAATCATCCACCTTGAGATATCTATCCAGAACATCTCGCTGGTATTAAGTTGCGAATCCCACCCAAAGTGTAAACTCAAAGCAACAGACAACTGCATTAAAAGAACTTTGAGTAAAGTAAACAATCCTTGCACCCGCAGGTACAAGCACCGCTGTTTTATCCCTGGTGGCAACAACACATCCCCTAGTCTCATGTTTCTGTCACTCAAGCTAGAAATCAAGGGGCTGAACCCACAATCGAGCATAACGCTCTCTCTTGGAGTTGCAAATAAAATACTTGGCCAAAGCAAATACCGCAACAGAGAACATGCAAGAATTTACTCAAGAACAAAATATAAAAGAGAAGAACCAAATATATTACTCATCACAATCTGAACATAGTCTCATAATCCATCAGATCCCAACAAACTCAGCATAGCAACAGCTGAAATTACATAGATGCCTCGATCATGTGAGGCGGCTCACAAGGACTCGAAAGTGGAAGCACAAAAGGGGGAGAGATAGATAGCATAGCTACTGGTCACGGACCCATGGTCCAAGGGAAACTACTCACCGTACATACGGGAGGCGTCCATGGCTATGGAGGGTCTCCCGGAGGGGGTAGCTTCTCCCGGCAGGGTGCCGGAGCAGCTTCTCCAGGCAGCCCCGATCTTGAAACGGCGGCGGCGGAGGAACAGAGCGAGATCACGAAAGAGGAGTCCGTATTAGGGGTTTCCACCCCAAGGGGTAAATATAGGCGAAGGGGGGCGTCGAGGGGACCCACGAGGCAGTCAGGAGGGTCCCTGGCGCGGCCCAGGGTGGGGCCGCGCCACCTGCCCTTCTGGCTGCCTGGTGGTGGCCCCCCTTCCGTCTCTTGGTGATTCAGGAAGCTTCTGTTGCGCTGATTTTTTATATATTTTTCCCGGAATTTTTGGAGCACTTTTAATGGGCGGAAAACCTGAAATACAAAAACAGCAGAAAACAGAAACTGGCAACTGGGTGCATTGAGTTAATAGGTTAGTCCAAATAGGTTCAAAAGTGTATGAAAGTTCAAGAAAAACATGGCAAACTCACACAAAACATGCATGGAGCAAGCAGAAATTATAGATACGTTTGGGACGTATCAGCCACCTGGCGCGGCCATCCCCTAGGCCGCGCCAGGGGGCGCCTGGGGCCCCTGGTCCACCTTTGGCTGCCCCCCTTCGCCTATATATCTCTCTCGTCCAGAAACCCTCGAGGACATAACCCTTTTTCGCGATCTCTCCTATGTTCTGCCGCCGCAGCGCTTCCAAGATCGGGAGCACCAGGAGCCCTCTTCCCGGCACCCTGCCGGAGGGAGGAACCATCTCTGGGAGCTTCTCCACCACCATGGATGCTTCCCAGATGAACCGTGAGTAGTCCACCTTGGACCATGGGTCCATGATCAGTAGTTATGTGATGTTCTCTTCCCCTCTTTGTTCTTCATGGTTTAGACCTCGTGAGCTGCCCTACATGATCGAGGCACATATGTAATCTTTCTGCTGTTGCTATGCTGAGTTAGCTGGGATCTGATGGATTATGAGACTATGTTCAGATTGTGTTTGAGTAATATATTTGATTCTCCTCTTTTATATTTATGTTCTTGAGTAATTTTTGCATGTTCTCCGTTGCTGTTTATTGCTTTGGCCAAGTAGTAGGTAGTAACTCCAAGAGGGAGTGTTATGCATGATTGTGGGTTCATGCCCCCTGATGACTAGCTTGAGTGACAGAAACATGAGTCTAGGGGATGTGTTGTTGCCACAAGGGAGAAAACAATGGTGCTTGTACTTGCGGGTGCAAGGATTGTTTACTTTACGCAAAGTTCTTTAATGCAGTTGTCTGTTGCTTTGAGTTTACACTTTGGGTGGGATTCACAACTTAATACCAGCGAGATGTTCTGGATAGATATCTCAAGGTGGATGATTAGTAGGTAGATGCAGATGGATTTCGGTCTACTTTTATCGGCGTACCGCCCAAGCTTTTGAGCCTCTTCCTTTCTTTGTAGCATAGTTAGCATTGGTTTGCGCATATAATCCTGTCAATTGCCCAGCTGTAATTTGTTTACCTTGCATGGCTATTTTATCGTCTTTTGGGAGAGAGACGTCACTAGTGAACATCATGGGACCCCGGTCCATATTTCCACCACTGTTTACACCCGCTATTTATTTTCTGTTTTATTTCCTTTTCTATTGCTATCGCTATCATTATTATCCCGTGCGTTTGATCCTTTGTAAACAACAAGGCCGGAGGGATTGACAACCTCTCTGTACTCGTTGGGAGAAAAGTTATCTGTTGCGTGTGCAGGTCCACGTCAACCGCCTAATTGTTGGCGTCGTTGTCACCTTCCTGTCGTTGTCAGAGTCCTACTAGAGATAAACCTTGGTATCTTCACCGAGGGAAATTTGCTGATGTCTACATATCAACCTTCCACTTTGGGTAACCAACGAGGGGGCGAGAAGCCATCACCACCATCCGAAGATTTTCACACCTCCATTGCGTGACACTTTGGAATTGCTGAGGAAATCCAACGACATCTTTTCCACTTATGTTGGGGTGCGCCACGAAGTAAATGAAAGGAACATATCGAAGAGTTTCCAGAAGGACTGCCATCACTTTGAAGTAAATCTTCGGTCGCAGCAAATTCTTGAAAACTTCATTGAAGCAAATCAACGCCAGATGCAGTTCCTTGCAGATGAAATCAATCGTGTCAGAAACATTGCACTGAATAATAACCAATATCTTCGTGTGCTCAAGCGCCATTCCTGGAAGGGACTCAGAAAATTCAACTCAGTTAAAGGCCTTCGCAAAGATTGTATTTACAAATAATATGAGCACCTCTAGCGAAACTTTTCAAGAGACGACACCATTGATCGCCCAAACCAGAAGCTCCCGTCCCTGCACAAGAAACAAAAGAACAAAGGGTGCAAGAGCTCTCGCTGTCCGTGACTCGAATGTCTCCAAATGGTGTTTGCGTGCAAGCAAGGGACTGGGAAGAAAGAGAAAAAAGGTTGTTGAGAAAAACTATCTACTAAAGTTTCACACTTGGTCTCCTTTGGATTCTTATCTGGACTCGTCCCCAGACCACTAGCCAGGTACAAGTCAAACTGATCCACTCCCTTTCGACATTTTGAGCACTCATGCAATGGATGAGCATGAGCAAGAAAGTTGACACCTAAAAGGCGAAACAGAAAGAAGGTGGAGGAGGAAGACAAAAAGGTGTGAAAGGCTCACATCAATGAGGACAATCATAGGCGAGAGAAGGCCATATGATAGATATAATGTGAGGAGTAGGGATTGCCATACAACGGATGCACATGTGAGCTAAAAGCTCTCGAAGGGAACTAGTGGGGGTGCATCTAACTTGCTTGCTCAAGAAGACCTAGAGCTCGTTTGAGGAGGCTCATCATTGGAATATACAAGCCAAGTTCTATAATGTGAAGGGTCCCCACATAGCTATATGCATGATGATGATCTCTATGGAGTACAAGGGATAGAAGATGAAGTACTAGTGTGGATCTCTCAAAAGGAATAGTAGTATGCCCCCTTCTCTCTTTTTAATTTTTTCTCTTTTTCTCTTTTTTTTATTTTTTGGTGGCCTCAATGGCTCTTTCTATTTAACTCTCATTTGTCCTCTTTGGGATCTTTTGATTTTGTCCTCTTTGGGATCTTTTCCTCACTTTAGGGGCAATACTCTATATTTTACAAGAATATAGAAGATCTTTCACACTTTACAAAGGTACTCACATAAAGAAAATGTAACTATCGTGATGCAAATGTATGCCTTTGCCAGGGTAGTAGGATATGCAATGATACTAGCGCGTCATGTAGAAATGATTAGGGCAAGGCCCAACTAGCATGCGGCTCATCGATCAAGCAAGTAGCATGTATGACATGAAGATCAAGTCATGAGAAGGTGGATGTTGCATGGCAATGTATCTCGGAAAGGCTATGGAAATGCCTTGTAGGTGGGTATGGTGGCTGTTTTGAGGAAAGATATAAGGAGGTTTATGATGACAGAGCGTATCATGCCAAGGGTTTGGATGCACCGGCGAAATATGCGCCAACTCTCGAGGTGAGAAAGGGCAATGCACGGTACCGAAGAGGATAGAAAAAGTATAGGTGGGTAGAAGTGTCAACTTTCGAATACTCACATTAGTCCGAAGAACTCATGCACTTATTATCGGTAACTCTCAATCTAATCAGGAGGTTCACAAAGAGACAGGTACCCCGAGGAGGAGTGTATGGGGGTTTGGTTATCCTTGCGCATCCTCTACTCATGGTAGGTGAGTGTACTCTAATATTCGAACCCTCCAGAGGTTAGTGATCCATCTAGTAGCTAGAGTTCTCAACAGGGGGTTTTCGGTTTCCGAAAAACACACGGATTGCCCAAAATACGACATCTATCACTAATAGGCTCGAGCTCTTGACACCAAAAGTTCAAACATTACTCTAGTCAATACCTCAAAACTATTGCAAGTTACTACTACAAAGAGAACAACAACTTTAACTACCTACTTTCAGTCAAGACATAGAACTCAGTGCAACAGGCAAACTCTCTAACAAGATAAAACATGCAACCTATTGAAAGTTCAACCTAAGACAAAAGAAAATCTCTAGAAAAACTAAAGCACTAGAACTAAACAGAATAGCAGCTAAGAAAAGAAAAATAACAGCTCACAGCTAAAAGAATAGGCATGCAAATCCTATGAGGAGTTCTAGTTCAAGCGGAGCGTGAATCTCTCCCACACAAAAGAGTAAGTTGGGGTCTAACTTGTTACTACAGCAAAGAAAGCAAAACAAATCTAGAAAAGTAAATATCGAGACGCTCCAAGCAAAGCACATAACGCATGAAGTGATAAAAATATAGTGCAACGAGGGACAAACTGATGATTGTTGATGAAGAAGGGGATGCATCGGGGGCATCCCCAAGCTTATATGCTTGATTCTTCTTGAATATTTATTGGGGGTGCACATGGGCATCCCCAAGCTTGAGCGTTTGACACTCCTGAATCTTCTTTCATCACCTTCCATCGCGCACTTGAAAACTCCCTTCATACATAACTCATTGTAGGCTGATTAGAGAGGTTAGTACCCTAATAAAATAATTTTCCTCTACTGCAAATAAAGATTTCCAGGAAGATCTACTGTTTCTCTTGCCTTCCCAAAAATGTTTGCAAAGAAAAAGCAAGCTTAAGGATTGCAAAAATGCGAAAAGAAAAACCGGGGCAGAAGCTGAGAAAAACAGAACAGCGGAGAAAGGAGAATGTTTTCGAGGTACTTCTGCAACTCAAATCAAAAAACTTTGAACAGACGCCTGAAAGGTAATTGTATGGAGCATGCTTTCAAAAAAAATCAGATCAAAAAGATGATCTGGTGATTTATTGAGATTTTTTCCGTCAAGCAGACAGAATCTTTTTCTGGACAGCAAGCACCAACTTTTGACCTTTCTTGCAATCTGAGGCTAAACTTGGAACAAAGCTTTAAGAGTAAAGATACAATGATGTTGCTACAGTAGTAAAAATCATCAAGACCACTAAGAACAGAACAAAAGAAAAAAGAAAAAACTAAATTCGTTGCGGGCTGCCTCCCGAAAGCGCTTCTTTAAAACCATTAGCTAGGCTTAAAGATTATAGAAGATGCTCTCACAAGAATAAGAATTGTGAAGCAAAAGAGAGCATCAAGAAGCAAATATGAAACACATTTAAGCTTAACCCACTTTCTATGCATAGGCATCTTGTAAGAAAATAAATCAAAGAAGCACAAAGTGACATGCATAGGAAGGTCGAAAAAGAACAACTTCAAAACTTTCAACATGAAGAGAGGTGTTTTAGTAATATGGAAGTTTCTACAACCAAGCTTCCCTCTCTCGAAATAATTTTCAGTAGTATCATGAACAACGTCAAGAATATAACTATCACATAAATCATGTTGTTCATGACCTACAAGCACACGTGTATAGTTTTCAACACGGTCTTTAGGATCATAAGATAAATGCAACCCATCACATTGAGCTTTGATAAGAGGAAAATTCTCCGGAGTTGGAGATTTCATGAAGATAATAGGACAATCAAGTGCGGGTGCAATAGCAACAATTTCATGCTTAGCATAAGGAACTATAGCAAGTTCATCTTTGTAAGCATCATCCATAGTGGCATCTTGGCCAAAAGTATAGAAGGCATCAACTTCATCAAAAAGGGACATTTCAAAAGAATCCATAGGATCATAACATTCATATAAGGTAAGAGTCAAAGAGTTACTCTCATTGGAAGGTAGACATGGATGGCTCCATTCTTCCTCCTTTTGTTCGTCACTCCCCTCCTCTTTTTCATCCAAGGGTCTTTCGGTTTCATCAATTTCTTCTTTCATAGAGTCCTGCAAAACATTAGTCTCTTCCTTTGGGGGAGAGATTCTCTCAAGATGATCAGTAATATAATAATTTGCATCATAATTTTCCAAACAATAGTTAAGTATAGCAAGACTCTCAGATTTGTAAGGGGCATCATCAATATTTTTAAGAAGAGAAGTAATTTCATAGGCACCCTTATAAGCAACAAATTCTTCTATTTCCTCTGCATCATAAAAATCATAGTTTCTCTTAGCATAAGAAGCTAAGGTTTCATCATCATTGTACTCACATTGGAAAGCAAGGTGTTTGTGCCTCATAAAGCAACAAGATTCATCCCTGCAGAAAGATATATTATATATTGAGCACAAGTTTCTAGCATACTCATGCAAATGATGTATTTGTTTCCACAAGTGTATCCACTTTTGAGACAAGCGGTGTTCCTTGTACCACTTTTGTTGATCCTCGGTGAATCCTCCATGCCAATAAGATCTAGTTTCAAAGAAGTCAGACATTTTGGCAAGTAAGGAACTAGACATACCATTTTTTTTGGATTTTTGATAAAGGACACGAAGTAAAAACTGAAAGGTAAACTAACAGGACTAAAAAGCAAAGATAAAAGATAGTGTGCAACTCCCCTATCTTGTAGACTTGAGTCCCCGGCAACGGAGCCAGAAATTTGCTTGATGGCTTCTCGCCCCTCGTTGGTTACCCCAAGTGGAAGGTTTGAGATGCAATGCAGCAGCAAGTTTCCCTCGGTGAAGATACCAAGGTTATCGAACCAGTAGGACTCAGGAGATACAAGTAGGTGGCAACGTCGCCAGAAATTGCTTCCTGACTAGGGTGTTGTCGTGGACCTGCACACAACAACAAATAACTTTGCTCCCAACGAGTACATAGGAGTTGTCAATTCCTCCGGCCTTGTCGTTTACAAAGGATCAACGCAAGAGATAAAAGGTGCAAAAGGAAAGTAAAAGCTGAAAGTAAATTGAGGGTGTGAACAATAATGTGAAGATGGACCGGGGTCCCGTGATTTTCACTAGTGATGTCTCTCTCCCAAAAGACGATAAAAGTGCTAGCGAGGTAAACAAATCACAGTTGGGCAATTGACAGGATTATGAAGGCACCGCAATGCTAACTATGCTGCAAAGAAAGGAAGGGCTCAAAAGCAATGGGCAGTACGCCAAGGTAAGTAGACCGAAATCCATCTGCATCTACTACGAATCATCCACCTTGAGATATCTATCCAGAACATCTCGCTGGTATTAAGTTGCGAATCCCACCCAAAGTGTAAACTCAAAGCAACAGACAACTGCATTAAAAAAACTTTGCGTAAAGTAAACAATCCTTGCACCCGCAGGTACAAGCACCGTTGTTTTATCCCTGGTGGCAACAGCACATCCCCTAGTCTCATGTTTCTGTCATTTAATCTAGACATCAAGGGACTGAACCCACAATCCAGCATAACGCTCTCTCTTGGAGTTGCAAATAAAATACTTGGCCAAAGCAAATACCGCAACGGAGAACATGCAAGAATTTACTCAAGAACAAAATATAAAAGAGAAGAACCAAATATATTACTCATCGTAATCTGAACATAGTCTCATAATCCATCAGATCCCAACAAACTCAGCATAGCAATAGCAGAAATTACATATATGCCTCGATCATGTGAGGCAGCTCACGAGGACTCGAAAGTGGAAGCACAAAAGGGGGAGAGATTCATCACATAGCTACTGGTCAAGGACCCATGGTCCAAGGGGGACTACTCACGGCACATCCGGGAGGCGTCCATGGCTATGGATGGTCTCCCGGAGGGGGTTCCTCCTTCCGGCAGGGTGCCGGGGCAGCTTCTCCAGGCAGCCCCGATCTTGAAACGATGGTGGCGGCGGTACAGAGGGGAGTTCGCGAGAAAGAGATCGATATTAGGGGTTTCCACCCCGAGGGGTAAATATAGGCGAAGGGGTGATGTGCGAGGTAATGATAGTGAGTTCTCGCCCTTCGTTGGTGAGCCCCAAGTGGAAGGTGTGATGTAGCACAGCAACAAATTTCCCTCAGTAAAGATACCAAGGTTTGTCTCCAGTAGGACTCCGGAGATGATAAGTAGGTGTCAGCGGCACTACTGACGCGGACCTGCACACAGACACAAATAACTTTGTTCCCAACGAAGTTCAGAGAGGTTGTCAATCTCTCCGGTCTTGTTGTTCACAAAGGATCAAACACAAAGGATAATGATAGCAACTGAAAGAAAAAGCAGAAAAGTAAATGAGCGTGTAAACAATGATGATGATATGCACCGGGATACGTGATGTTCACTAGTGATGTCTCTCTCCCAAAAGACGATAAAACTGCTATGCGAGGTGAACAAATTACAGAAGGGCAATTGACAGGATTATGAACGCACCGCAATGCTAACTATGCTACAAAAGAAAGGAAGAGGCTCAAAAGCACGGGCAGTACGCCAAAATAAGTAGAGCGAAATCCAACTGCATCTACTACTAATCATCCACCTTGAGATATCTATCCAGAACATCTCGCTGGTATTAAGTTGCGAGCCCCACCCAAAGTGTAAACCCAAAGTAACAGACAACTGCATTAAAAAGCACTTTGCATAAAGTAAACAATCCTTGCAACCGCGGTTACAAGCACCGTTGTTTCCCCCTTGTGGCAACAACACATCCCCTAGACTCATGTTTCTGTCACTCAAGCGTGTCATCGGGGGCATGAACCCACAATCGAGCATAACGTTCCCTCTTGGGGTTACTACCTACTACTTGGCCAAAGCAATAAACAGCAACGGAGAACATGCAAGAATTACTTAGGAACAAAAATATAAGAGATAAGAACCAAATATATTACTCAATCACAATCTGAACATAATCTCATAATCCATCAGATCCCATCAAACTCAGCATAGCAATAGCAGAAAGATTACAAAAGTGCCTCGATCATGTAGGGCGGCTCACGAGGTCTAAACCATGAAGAAGAAAGAGGGGAGGAGAACATCACATAGCTACTGATCACGGACCCATGGTCCAAGGAAAACTACTCACGAGACATCCGGGGAGCATCCATGGTGGAGAGGAGACTCCCGGAGGTCGGCCCTCCCTCCGGCAGGGTGCCGGGAAGAGGTCTTCTGGTGCTCCCGATCTCGGAAGCGCGGCGGTGGCGGAACAGAGGAGAGATCGCGAAAAAGGGTTCTCCTTTCGGAAGTTTCCCGTGAAGTAGAATATATAGGCGAAGGGGGGCAGCCAGGGGGGCCACCAGGGGTCCAGGCACCCCCCCCTGGCACGGCCAATCCCTAGGGCGCGCCACCAGGGCGCCTGGGCCCCTGGTGGTGGCCCTCTGGCCCCACCCAGGTTCTTCCAGAAGGTTCCTTCACGCTGATTTTTTATCTGAATTTTCCCGAATTTTTGGAGCACTTTTTATATGGGGGAAAACTGAAATGAAAAAACAGCAGAAAACAGGAACTGGCACTGTGGTGTTCTGAGTTAATAGGTTAGTCCAAATATGATCAAAAGTGTATGAAAGTGTATCTAGATCATAGCAATATCACACAAAACATGCATGGAGCAAGCAGAAATTATAGATACGTTTTGGACGTATCAACATCCCCAAGCTTAATTCCTGCTCGTCCTCGAGTAGGTAAATGATAACAGCATAATTTCTGTGGTGACATGCTAGCAACCATATAAGAACTTTGAAAAGTAAAGCAATCAAGAGTAGAAATTCAATTCAAGTCATAACATGCAAGAGTCTATATTAGCATTGAAACAAGTAACAAAAGAACATTAGTTGCAAGAGCTCTCGCTGTCCGTGACTCGAATGTCTCCAAATGGTGTTTGCGTGCAAGAAGGGGGATAGGGAATACGAGAAAAAATAATTTATTTGTTGAGAACTCAATCTACTAAAGTTTCACACCATGTCTTCTTCTGGAATCTTATCTTGACTCGTCCCTAGACCACTAGCCAGGTACAAGTCAATTTGATCCACTCCTTTTTCAATATTTTGAGCACTCATGCAATGGATGAGCGTAAGCACGAGAGTTGACACTTGGGATGGCAAAGAGAGAAGTACGGAGGAGGAAGACAAAAAAAGAGGAGAAAGGCTCACATCAATGAGGACAATCATAGGCAAGAGATGCCAAATGATAGATATGATGTGAGGAGTAGGGATTGCCATGCAACGGATGCACATACGAGCTAGGAAGCTCTCTAATGGAACTAGTCGGGGTGCATCTAACTTGCTCGCTCATGAAGACCTAGAGCTCGTTTGAGGAGGCTCATCCTTGGAATATGCAAGCCAAGTTCTATAGTGTGAAGGTCCCCACATAGCTATATGCATAATGATCATCTCTATGGAGTACAAGGATATAAAGGGAGTACTAGTGTGGATCTCTCAAAAGGATAGTAGTGTTGCCCCTTTCTCTCTTTTTATTTCTATTTTTTTCTATATTTTTTTGTATTTTTTGGTGGCCTCAATGGCTCTTTCTGTTTAACTCTCATTTGTCCTCTTTGGGATCTTTTATTGTGTCCACTTTGGGATCTTTTCCTCACTTAAGGGCAACACTCTATTTTACAATAAGGTAAAGGAGATCTTTCACACTTTACAAGGTACTCAAAATCATAAAGAAGATATAACTAACATGATGTATGCAATGTATGCCTCTGCCAGTGTAGCCGGAACATGTATGACATGAAGATCAAGTCATGAAGAGGTGGATGTTGCATGGCAATATATCTCGGAAAGGCTATGGAAATGCCTTGATAGGTAGGTATGGTGGCTGTTTTGAGGAAAGATATAAGGAGGTTTATGATGACAGAGCATATCATGCCAAGGGTTTGGATGTACCGGCGAAGGTGGACACCAACTCTCGGAGTGAGAAGAAGGCAATGCACGGCACGGGAGAGGCTAGCAAAATATGGGAAGGTGGAAGTGTCAACTTTTAATACTTACATTAGTCCGAAGAACTCATGCACTTATTATCGGTAACTCTCAATCTAATAAGGAGGTTCACAAAGAGACAAGTACCCCGAGGAGGAGTGTATGGGGGTTTGGTTATCCTTGCGCATCCTCGACTCATGGTACGTGAGTGTACTCTAATATTCGATCCCTCCAAAGATTAGTGATCCATCTAGTAGCTAGAGTTCTCAACTGGTTTTGTAGGTTTTGAAAATAAACACGGATTGCCCAAAATACGACACCTATCACTAATAGGCTAGAGCTCTTGACACCAAAAGTTCAAACATTACTCACAACAATACCTCAAAACTATTGCAAGTTACTACTAGAATTAAATAGCAACCTCAATTACCTACTTTCAAGACAAGACACAACTCAGTGCAACAACCAACTCTCTTTAACAAGATAAACATGAATACTAAAAAGAGTTCCAGCAACAGACTAAACAAAAGCCAAGGCTCTTTCTAAAGACAAACTAAGACTAAAACTAAACATGGCAGTAGCTACGAAAAGATAAAGAACACACAACAACAAAAAGATAGGCAGGAAAAATCCTATGATGTGTTCTAGATTTTGAAAGTGGAGCGTGTTTCTCTCCCACACAAAGTAAGAAGGGATCTAACTTGTTATGAGCAGCAAGCAAAGCTAAAGAAAACTAAAAATAAAACCTAAGAGCGAGACGCTCCAAGCATAGCACATAACGCATGAAGTGATAAAAATATAGTGAGACGAAGGACGAACTGATGATTGTTGATGGAGAAGGGGATGCACGGGGGCATCCCCAAGCTTAGACGCTTGAGTCTCCTTGAATATTTATTGGGGATGCATGGGGACATCCCCAAGCTTGAGCGCTTGACACTCCTGGATCTTCTTTCATCATCTTCCATCGCACACTTGAAAACTCCCTTCATACATAACTCATCATAAGCTGATTAGAGAGGTTAGTACCCTTAATAAAATAATTTTTCCCCATTGGATATAAATATATTCTTGAATAGCTACTGTTTCTCAAGAGTGCCAAAAAGTTTTTGCAAAGAAAAAGCAAGCTTAAGGTTTGCAAAAGTTAGGATAGACAAAACGTGGCAGAATCTGTGAAAAACAGAACAGCAGGTAGTAAAGAATTTTTTAGGGGCACTTCTGCAACTCAAATAAAAAAACTCAGAACATACGGAAGTTTCACAATTGTATAGAGCACGCTGTCAAAAAAATTCAGATCAAAAATATGATCTGGTGATTTGATTCGAATTTTTCTGTCAAGGGACAGAATCTGTTTTCTGGACAGCATGTCACAACTTTTGCTTCCCTTATCATAAGAGGCTATAACTTGGCACAAAGCTGAAAAATAAAGATACAATGGTGTTGCTACAGTAGTAACAAACATCAAGACACAACAAAATCAAAAAGAAAAACCTAAATTCGTTGCGGGCTGCCTCCCGAAAGCGCTTTCTTTTATGCCTTTAAGCTAGACATAATGCAAAAGAAGAATAGGGGGTCTCCAAGATCAGAATCATAAAAACCTTCAAATTGATTTTCAATAAGCTCATTCTTCTTCTTCCTAGTAAAGAGGTACTTACCTTTCGCCACACCGCGTAAGCGTATGTGCCCGTTACCAATATCAATGAAGCCTTTCATAGCACGGAGGAAGTCTCTTCCGAGCACAATGTTACTTTGGTTTGGCTCCATGATGAAGAAATCCATTGGTGCAGTCCTATTAAGGAATGCAACTTGGACTTCTTTTACCTTTCCTTTAATCTCTGAAATATCTCCATTAGAATGTTCATGATAAGATAATAATTTATCCATATCTAGCTTCAAAGAATCATAAACTATTTTTGGCATAGTAGAAACTGTGGATCCAATATCACAAAGAGCAAGGAAGCCTTGGTTAGAGATGCTAATCCTAACAAAGGGCTCCCAATCATCATCTATCTCCAACATTTCTTTCTTGTTGGACTTAAGTTCCTCTACTTTCCTCAAGTCTAGAGCATCCAATCTTTTTTCAATAGTGGCAAGTCTATCTATGACAGTATCAATACTGCGGTCATAAACAAAATAACTAGATAGACTATGCAAAATATCAAGAGCCCTAACTTCATCACACTCTAGAAAATCTCCTTCAGCTATAATATCAAGAGAGTGTTTACACCATTTAAAAAGACAATGGTAAAAATTTCTAGGCACAATTTTTATAGGTATCCAAGGCATAATTCTTTTATATGCTTCAGAGATTCTGTCCCATGCCTTCTTCATATTTTCTCCATCTCTTTGACGGAAATCGAGAACTTCCGATTCCCGCAAAGCACCTAGCCCTAACATGTTCATCTAAACAAGGAGGACTACTAACAACAAGATAAGCAATTTTTTGTGATTTTTGATAAAAGACACAAAGATAAAAACAGAAATGTAAACTTACAAGACTAAAAAAACAAAGGTAAAGGGTAGTGTGCAACTCCCCTATCTTAGCACTCGGAGTCCCCGGCAACGGCGCCAGAAATTTGGCTTGATGTGCGAGGTAATGATAGTGATTTCTCGCCCTTCGTTGGTGAGCCCCAAGTGGAAGGCGTGATGTAGCACAGCAGCAAATTTCCCTCAGTAAAGATACCAAGGTTTGTCTCCAGTAGGACTCCGGAGATGATAAGTAGGTGTCAGCGGCGCTACTGACGCGGACCTGCACACAGACACAAATAACTTTGTTCCCAACGAAGTTCAGAGAGGTTGTCAATCTCTCCGGTCTTGTTGTTCACAAAGGATCAAACACAAAGGATAATGATAGCAACTGAAAGAAAAAACAGAAAAGTAAATGAGCGTGTAAACAATGATGATGATATGGACCGGGATACGTGATGTTCACTAGTGATGTCTCTCTCCCAAAATATGATAAAACTGCTATGCGAGGTGAACAAATTACAGAAGGGCAATTGACAGGATTATGAACGCACCGCAATGCTAACTATGCTACAAAAGAAAGGAAGAGGCTCAAAAGCACGGGCAGTACGCCAAAATAAGTAGAGCGAAATCCAACTGCATCTACTACTAATCATCCACCTTGAGATATCTATCCAGAACATCTCGTTGGTATTAAGTTGCGAGCCCCACCCAAAGTGTAAACCCAAAGCAACAGACAACTGCATTAAAAAGCACTTTGCGTAAAGTAAACAATCCTTGCAACCGCGGTTACAAGCACCATTGTTTTCCCCCTTGTGGCAACAGCACATCCCCTAGACTCATGTTTCTGTCACTCAAGCGTGTCATCGGGGGGCATGAACCCACAATCGAGCATAACGTTCCCTCTTGGGGTTACTACCTACTACTTGGCCAAAGCAATAAACAGCAACGGAGAACATGCAAGAATTACTTAGGAACAAAAATATAAGAGATAAGAACCAAATATATTACTCAATCACAATCTGAACATAATCTCATAATCCATCAGATCCCATCAAACTCAGCATAGCAATAGCAGAAAGATTACAAAAGTGCCTCGATCATGTAGGGCAGCTCACGAGGTCTAAACCATGAAGAACAAAGAGGGGAGGAGAACATCACATAGCTACTGATCACGGACCCATGGTCCAAGGAAAACTACTCACGAGACATCCGGGGAGCATCCATGGTGGAGAGGAGACTCCCGGAGGTCGGCCCTCCCTCCGGCAGGGTGCCGGGAAGAGGTCTTCTGGTGCTCCCGATCTCGGAAGCGCGGTGGCGGCGGAACAGAGGAGAGATCGCGAAAAAGGGTTCTCCTTTCGGAAGTTTCCCGTGACGGAGAATATATAGGCGAAGGGGGGCAACCAGGGGGGCACCAGGGGTCCAGGCGCCCCCTGGCGCGGCCAAGCCCTAGGGCGCGCCACCAGGGCGCCTGGGCCCCTGGTGGTGGCCCTCTGGCCCCACCCAGGTTCTTCCGGAAGGTTCCTTCACGCTGATTTTTTATCTGAATTTTCCCGAATTTTTGGAGCACTTTTTATATGGGGGAAAACTGAAATAGAAAAACAACAGAAAACAGGAACTGGCACTGTGGTGCACTGAGTTAATAGGTTAGTCCAAATATGATCAAAAGTGTATGAAAGTGTATCTAGATCATAGCAATATCACACAAAACATGCATGGAGCAACCAGAAATTATAGATACGTTTTGGACATATCAAGGGGGCATCGAGGGGACCCACGAGGCAGCCAGGAGGGTCCCTGGCGCGGCCCAGGGTGGGGCCGCGCCACCTGCCTTCCTGGTTGCCTGGTGGTGGCCCCCCTTCCCTCTCTTGGTGATTCCGGAAGCTTCTATTGCGCTGATTTTATATATTTTCCAGGAATTTTTGGAGCACTTTTAATGGCCGGAAAACCTGAAATACAAAAACAGCAGAAAACACAAACTGGCAACTGGGTGCACTGAGTTAATAGGTTAGTCCAAATAGGTTCAAAATTGTATGAAAGTTCAAGCAAAACATGGCAAAGTCACACAAAACATGCATGGAGCAAGCAGAAATTACTTGCGCACACATATTTGTCTCTTATAGAAACCATTCTTTGGAGGGGCACCAATGTATTCGGCCAAAACCTTTCCTTCCTGGATCTTGACAAGCTTGTAGTCAGAATCAAGTGATTCATCAACAATTGCCTTGTCAATTTTGCAGTTGTAACCTGAAAGATTAGCAATATCTATAGGCTTATCCTTCGCTAGAACCCATACAGATTTTGGGTACTGCTCAGGTTCCCAGTAAGTGCCATCAGGGTTTAGCTTCCTTTCAAAGGCAACACCTTCATTCCTAGGATTCCTGTGAAGGAGTCCTTCTTCAGGATATCACAGAGATGTTGGTGTCCCTGAACACTTTTGAATAGTCCTCTTTCAAACAAATCTTTCAACCTGAGGAGTTCCTCGGTAACAACAGAATTTTCCTCATGTGAGGCGTTAGTATCATCAATAATAATAGTTGATTTGCCTTTAGAATCAGTTTTGCTTCGTTCCAGGCAAGTTAAGCAATGTGAATCAGATTTTTTATTTGCTTTAGAACATTGTTGAGCCATGAGAGAGAGATTGGCATTTTCCAACTCTTCATGAGCCTCTTTCATTTTTCGAGAGCCATTTTCCTCTGAAGAAATTCAAAGGTAAGCTTCTCATAGTCAACTGAAAGAATATCATGCCGAGAGGATAATTCTTCAAACTTTTCCTTCAGAGAAGCATGCTCATTAGTCAAAGTTTGACCTTTATCTATATCATCGATCAACATGGTCTCTGATTTCTTAATGCTTTTGCTTAGCAAATCAAGTTCATCTTGTTGGATTGAAGCAATTTTGGCCAGTTTAGCATATCTTATCTTTCAGTCACTCTCATATGAAGAACAATCAGAAGTATCATAGGTAAATTTCGATGAAGATACCTTTGCTTTGGCCATGAAGCAGTATGCAGGAGTTTCATCTTCACTGCTGTGGTTGGTGAAGAATGAGCTCGAAGCACCGGCCGAAGAAAATGCCAATCCAGAAACACCATCAGACTCGGATCCGGATGGAGATCTTGAGCCTGATTCAGCTTCGGATCCAGATGCTTCTTCTTCAGAGTTCATCTCCTTACCCAGATAGGCCTAGGCACGGTAAGAATAGCTTTAACGAGATGAGTGTGTCTTCGAAGAAGAACTCTCACGCTTCTTGTGATACTTCTTTTTCTTGTCATCATCAGAATCTTTCTTCTTTTCTCTTCTTGAACTGGAATCATGTCTCTTGGACTCATAGCTTCTGGAGGATCTGTGGGACTTGCTTGAGGAATCTCTGAGTGAATGCTTTGATTTGTTTTCAGCTTCCCACAATGGGCAATCAGCAATGTAATGACCTGGTTTCTTGCACTTATAGCAGCAGTTGTCCTTAGATGGAGAGCTTCTTGAGGATGAACGGTGAGATGAGTTACCTGAGTTCCTTGACGAGTAATTTTTCTTCGGTGATGAAAAACCTTTTCTCTGGAAGCGTTTGAAGCGTCTCATGATCAAAGCCAATGCTTGCAGGATCATCAGATTCAACACCGGAAGCAGAACTAACTTTAGGTGAAGAGTGGTGCGAAGCTTTTGCTTTTAGAGCATGAGATCTTCTTCGAGAGCCATTTATATCACGCTTCTCATCTTCATCCCTTTCAAATGTGGTGAGTCTCTCAAGAATATCAGCGGCAACGAGATTTCTGAAATCAGTCCTTTCCTTGATCATCAGCACGATGTGGTCGAAGGAGTCATCCAATGAGCGAAGCAAAGTTCTCCCTACCATGTGAGGGGTAATGTCTTCAGCACCGAGAGAAATCAACTCATTTGCAAGAGTAGTGAGTCTGCTATATATGGAGTTGACCTTCTCTCCCTCATGTCTCTTGAACTGGTAGAATTTACTTCGAAGAGTATCAACTCTTGCATCTTTCTGAGTGGAAACTCCTTCTCCAATCTTTTGAAGATATTCCCAGACACCTTTGGCAGAAGGGATATTCTTCACTTCATGATATTTCTCTGGAGTCACATGATTGGTGATGAATACCCAGACTTCAAAATCAAGTGCTAGACCTTTGATTTCATCAGCTGTAGGATTGTCCTTTTCCTTGAGCTGAAATCCATTCTTGACAACTTCCCAGGCAACAGAATTGATGGCAATGATATTCCTCATCATCTTGTCCTTCCAGTACAGGTAGTCCTTCCCATTGAAAATAGGAATAGGTTCTCCGGAGCGAATAGTTGCAGACGACATGCTTGAAAGCACTCCAGGAGGTTAATCCAAAACACACAGAGTGTAGGGAGTGACTAGCTCTGATACCAATTGCAAGTCCAAGTATGTGATCAGAGGGGGAGGGGGTGAATGATCACTTCAAAAATTTCGACTGAAGCTTTGAAGTGAAGCACAACCTCAGCAGAAACGAGTAACAAAAATAGATAATTGGGAAGCAAAACTAGTATCAAAACTAAACTCAGTGAATCAAAACACATTGAAGCTTTAACAGGAAGCAAATGCAATGCGGAAAGTAAATGCTTGAAGTAAAACGAACTCTTGACTCGGCGATGTTTGTTCGACTAGTTCACGCTCTGCAAAGCACTATGTCTGGTTGGAGGGCCTGGTGATTGAACACCTGGAGCAAAACTCTCTCCGTCCGTTGCTCCACTGCGCCAATCTCCTTGAGCTTGGCCAGTTTTGACTCGGGGTAGATTATCAAGGAAATCTCCGAAACCTTTGACAAACTTGAGCTTCGAGGCGACAATTACTCTTCGCTCTCTGAAGTCGACACTCTAACCGTCTAGGAGAATTGCAGTTCTGCAAGACAAAAAGGCTAGCAAGTTTTCACTTAAGTCATTTCGAATCTACTCAGATCAATGGGACTTAGGATTCGGTGGCCTGGTTTTTGGGTTTTGCTTCGGTGGCGTTCTTGGGGTGCTCTCTTCAATCTCTCTCAGGAATATTCTCAGAGCAGCCACGCGCAAATAGAGGAGGGGCGGCGTATTTATAGTTGGCAATCCCGAGGTGCGAAATGACCGATTTGACCCGAAGCGACAGCTTGATGCGTGTCCACAACAGTCGGATTTGTCATTACTGCGCAACTTTACTTGCGGAACAAGTAAAGCTAACTCACAGACTTAGTTCTGCTTCGGAAGCCAAAGAACGAAGACTTTGCTACCGAAACTTAACTTAGTTCACATGAGATTTCTTCACTCTGGCTTCTCACTTGGTTTAGATTTGATCTAAGCATTTTCTCAATAACTTCGATGTCCACAAACCAAAACCCCTCTTGATAGTACGGTTTGTCCTATGACTCAAAGAACAGAAAAAGAACTACACAAAAACATCTAAGTCTTGCGCCGTCTTCTTCATTTCCTTCGATGAGTTGGGCTTCAGGACAACTTCATTTTTGGGGGTCATCCTCCGTGATTAATCTTCACTCAAGGGGTAATTCTTCGATAACTTGAAAACCTTCCTTGAAGCTTTATCACCAAGCTTGCCCTTCAGGAACCTAATCAACTGTTTATACTAGAAAACATTGTTAGTTCCTCTATTGTCTTGTCCAACAATATCCAAAACACATTGGGGAGAAACTTTGCTCTTACACATTCCCTGATCCACTAGCAGAAGGGGCACGTCTTGGCGGCATCTGTTGGGTTAGAATTGATGAGGTTATAGAGAGAAAATAGGCCTAATGGGAATAACACTATCCATATGCAAGATGATAGCAAGAAATTTCAATCAATCACTCATTCAAATCAAGGTTCACACAATTAACTAAGATAGGCCATGTCACAAGAGTCGACATGGTAACTCTAAGAAAACTCAAGGATCAGTACTCTAATCGTTTAACTAAGAGAAAAAAATCTATAATGGTGGTCTATGACTAGTTTGAATCGGAAGAAGAATCGGTCATAAAGACATCATTTCCATGTTCCTCTCCCTCTGACTGGTAATCCTCATCTTGGCTGACGAAGCATCCATCGGAGTCATCCTCCTGAAGGTTTTCTCCTTGGTCAAGTTGTTCTTCTGCTTCCTCCAGCATAAGCTTCAATTCTTCATTCCTTTCTTGTAGTGTGTTGATTTGCTCCTCATACTCTTCACGGACTCTCTTAACTTCCTCCTCCAAACCCTCAATAACGTCCATGCAATGAAGCATTTCTTCCACCACACGTTGAACGTGTTCCCCCAAGTCTTGAATGTGATATGCCGCTGATGTATCCTCAATGGTGCGTACTAAATCTCCAGTATGATCTCGGTGTCCATACATCTCGAAGAGGGTTCCTTGAAGATCTGCGTGGTACTCATGTCGAATACGGCCTAAGGTCATCATTGCGGCATGACTTCTTCCCACGCTCCAGTTTGGTGCTTTCACCGAGAAGTTGATTGGCTTGATCTTCCTTCCAAAGGTGCGTCCTGGAATGTGAACTTGGATCTTCCAGCACTTCTCTCCTGGTCCTGTAGTCATGAGTGTCCCGGTGAAACTAGGCAAGGCGATCTTCAAAAACTTCACAATCTCCACCAGGCTTTGTCCAAAAGGTGTGGTCTCATCAGGCTAAGCGAACTTGGTGATCGACATCTATATTTTTAAGGATATAAGAGATTAGAAGTGAATAGGCAAGAATATGAGAATCATTGGAAATGTAGAGGGTTATAAAATAGAGTTTTCAACCCTATGGATTTTCCATTCCTAAGGCCACGTCCTACAGTCAACATGTGCTCTGATACCATCTTGTAGCGACCAGATCCGAAGGGACCAAGTCTCTGTGCTTAACGTGCTAGTCCCTAGACCGGCTTGCTAGCACACACAGTACTCGATGAAATAACAGAAGTAAACATGTCTTTATTACATCGAATGATGTACTTATTACAATAATACTATGGCTTAAGGCCATCTAATCAAATACTTGCGGAAGCTATAATAGTAGTAGTAGCGAGTCCATCCGACTCCACGACAAAAGTTGAGTATAAGACATCGAACTATTCGCACTCCTCGTCAGAATAATATGCAACATAAGTAAGTTACAGCCCGAAGAGGGGTCAGTACTTTGATAGTACGGCAAGCCATATCACAGAAAGAAGTAAAAGCCCTACAATACATGCAATTTGGCTGGTGGAGCTTCTACATTTATATTTGCAAAAAGCTAAATTTCCCTATAGAATAATAATAACTAAGTTCTACAATAGCATACGATTGAGATGGAAACTCCACTCAATCTATCCCAAAGTGATTAAACCAACCAATTAATTAAAGATGATGAGACAAATCAATATTACCATAACTAGTCGCTCAAATTTTCCATAACCGGGGACACGGCTAATCGATTAGTTTTACACTTTGCAGAGGTTTGTGCACTTTTCCCCACAAGACTCGATCGCCTCCTTGGTAGTTTGTCACACTGCATGGTGTATGACAACTGGAAGATCGAGACATGGTCTTTCAGAAGAGTTTCCCTTACTCTGGTAGCACCCATCCCACCTACTCACAACTACTTTCATAGCACTACCTAGTAAGAGTCCCTACAACTGATCAACCAAGCCAGAGCCCATAGTAGCTTGTGGTTGCACACGTAAGCTTCTAGGTATGACAACACAATTAGTCCCTTTGAGCCTGGGTGGCTTTCCGCAGTCATCATTGGTCATCTCCAAGATACTCGCAACCATCCCACCCAGATAGTTCATTAACTTTATCTTGGTCCTATTTACTATATTATCACTCATACCTCATAATGATTCACTTCCTAATCCACGTCTACTTAGCATAGCAATATAATAGTATACGATGGTGACAATGTTGTAAGGATCAGACCTACCTCAATGAACTACTGGGTGTAATAGCATATCATAACCTATCATGCAATCTAAAGAAGAAGAACTAATGCATTGAAAACATAGGTAACTAGAAATATACCCCACGCGTTGCAGCGGGAATTTCTTTAATAACTATATAACGTAAATAAAAAGTATAAAAGTATGATGCATTAATTTTTCTAAGTGAACATGTAAATTTCAATTTGCCATTGTTGAGATACTAAATTTATTCGACACGAAATATGTTTAAAAATTATTATCATGAGCAATAAAATGATTAAAAGATGGTTGATATGGATTTTTCATATAGAATATAATAAATATCTTAGTGGAGATGACATGGATAATTTATTGGCTAAGATAATGGATGATGTGGCTAGCTTGCATCTGAAGATAAACAATTTAAATGATCCTATAGTGGGGTGACATGGACAATTGATTGGCTAAGAAAATGGATGATGTTGATAACTTGCATGTTGAGATAGACAACTTAAATGATCATGTAGTGGGGTTTTGCTTTATAAGAGATATAAATAGGGAGTATGACCAAAGATATGACTTGCCTTGCGGTTGATTGCAGAACTCTAAAGACTGGTTGTACTCTGCTTCGCACTCCGGACAATCTATCGTGAGCAAACAAAGATACACACAATCAATACACAACCAAAGGCAAAACAAGGTCAAGAACTCCAAAATAAAAACCAAATAAAAGGTTTTGTAAAACAGATCACCGTTGAGTTCAAAAGTGAGTGGTAAAATTTCTAGATGATAGGTTTTAACTAGGGTTTTACTGTGCAAAAAGAATCAATAATATCCAAGTTGTAAAACAAAAGATATGATCAATTAATGTTGAATTTGAATATGATCAGATTTGAATATTTCCAAAAATAAAAAATAAAATTTTAGGGTTGTACTGGATAGAAGATTTCAAAATAAAAACGTGGGCTTTGGAATCACCTAAAACGGACCTACGGTTAAAAAGTTATAACTAATATAGAAATAGGGGCTATTCTGCAATTTCAAAAGTAAACTAATCGCATCTAAGTCCTTGACGCTACGGGACGAACAACGTTGTGAAAACGGAACTAAACACTGGACGTTCGCAAAATAATAAAACCGGAACCGGTGGCTAAATAGAAAAAACAAACCGGTCTAAATAAACCAAACTGATCTAACAATAAACGACCCTAATACATCTAATCTACGCCGTCCGATGTAGATCGAACAGACGGGAAGCTCTGGCCGCGGTGGTGGACGAACTCCGACGAAACTCCGGCGGTGGTGGCGGCGAGTTTCGGCGTCCCCGGCGGCGGAGGTGAGGTTCGGCGGGTGCGTCTCGGCGAGGCGCGTCCACCAGTGGTGGCGGCGTCCTCCGGGACCTCGCGGAACGGCTGCTACGAGCTCTGGTGACTTGATTCCGGTGAAATTCCGGCGACAACTTCGGCGAGGTATTGCGGTGGCTACGATTGATCTCGGCTTGAGACTTTTGAGGGAACGGAACAGGGGGATTCGGGGCTATATATAGATAAAATTTCATGGGCAAGGGGTTAATGCGGAAGAGAGATCGAGACTGTGAGAACCCGGAAATAATTTCCAGACCCTCCCTATCAACCCCAAGATCATTGTTGATAACACAGCGAAATGGTATCATTGCAGAGTACTTAAATTATTACAAGCATCATAATCTGCCATAAGGCTTACATAGCACTAATGCCTCATGACATTTATTACAATCAGAAAAACAGTCGAAACTTTATTGCGTAGCGACTCCATCTCAGCAACAGGAAATTCGATGTAGTCCACGCGACCTCACTCCTCAGGATCATCATAATAGTCGTAGTCTGCGCCTTGATCTTCATATATCTCTGGAGTAAAACAAAAGGATTGCCTTGAGTACATTTCGTACTCAACATGCCTCCCGAGAAAGGCCCTAATAACTACACGAGGCTTCAAAGGAAGGCTATATGGTTCATTTTCATAAAGCTAATTTTGTTTGAAAAACTATATAATTGGATAAGCGGTTTTAGACGAAAACAACAATTTTTCCAACACAACATTCATCAAGGTGAGGATCCTCGATCCACTCACATCCTTCATAGGTTCCAAGAATAGGGGAAAAGAGGGAATAAGCAAGACAGGTTCCCATATGTCAAGAAAGATTCATGTGTCGTCCATGACCGTGAACTCGGCTATTCGAATAGTTTTACACTCTGCAGAGGTTGTACCCTTTACCCACACGACACAATCTCGTCTTGATGCCACCAGCCGTCGCTGGCGTAGTACACTACTTTGTATACCGGCAGGGAGATTGCGACGAAGTCTTTCATTAGACCCACCATTACTATCACATGCCCACTAGGTTTCACAAGGTAGTAACCGCAGTTCACAGTCCTTGCCCCCTTTTGTGCCGAGGATACTCCTCGCAAGGCAGCTATCCCATCTGCGGTACGACGATGCCGATAATAAGGATGAACTAACTAATTAACTAAGCCATTGCCCATATAGCATGTGGTTGTACGGTTGTCACAATCTTCAAATCCAAAACTTATTGGGCCTCATGCGGCACGGACGACGGATTGCCCCCTTCACCTCGTGAAGGGCATCCAATCGCTCCTTCAATCCTTGATCCGGCTGTCGCCCGCGCCAGTATTTAGATGTTAAGTTTCACCCAGAGTAGAAGAGAGTAGAGGAAGTCAACAATGGCAACCCGGCCTGGCTCGGCGAGCTCAGTAACAAGTTTCAAGTGTTAATGATCCGAAGATCATTCAGATAAGCACCTATATAATAATGAGCATTGTTAAGCATTTCTACTCTACAAGATTACTATATAGTTCTACTCAGGTGTCAAGAAAGTAGGCGACAAGCGGATAGGGTAATGTGTCAATCGACACACTAGCTACGAGATAAAATAGCATGCATATAATGGTTGAAAAATACAATGCAATTTTGTAAAACATAGGATAAACATGATCAAAGAAGGAGGCATGCCTTCGTTGTCGAGTACCACGTTACCGTCTTCTTCGTAGTTCTCCTCTCCCGTACCGTCGCCTCCTACTCGTAGTAACGTTGAAACAAAATAAGTAAACGTGCAACAAAATCCAAATATCAACCACACGAAATAACAATATAGGAAGGATGGATAGGAAGATTGGAATCAATATGGAGATTCAAAGGAGGTAGCACGATTGAAGATGGGTAGATGGATTCAATGAATTGGTTGGGTTTAGGTCTCTCGTGACTAAGCAAAACTTAGTCACCACAACTAACGTTCTCACCTTCCTAGCTAGATAAACTTAAAAATGCCCTTATCTATATACATCGGGCTATTTATATAAACAATAAATATATACCAAACCACATGGTACGAACCTAAGAATAATAATCAATCATACGGATTTGAACAACACACATAACATGGCATGGAATAAATATTTAGTTAACATCTAAATATTTATAATGGTTAATAGCATCTAAAAATTTGTACGCCCAACATGACATGTAAAAAGTTTAACCACAAATAAATGTTTAGACAAAGTCTAAATATTTATAATGTTTAAAAGCATCAAAATGAAGCATCAACTATTGCATGCAACAAAAGCAACATAAAAACCAATCAAGCTAATCTAAATTCATAAGCTACAACTTCATGCGACAAAGATACTAACAATGCTAAACAATATTGGCTTAACACATTTGGCATAAAATACCATGATATTACATGAGACAACGGTCAAAATTATTCTAGGCACGGCATTGATATTTTATGTGGCATAAAATATTGAGTGACAAACAACAAGATATGTAACAATATAGTTACGCAACAAGGTAATCCCCTATCAAACTAAGCTCAAACATGAACTTCCTATGCATGGCAAAATATCTAGTTACACAAATACGCATGCATATAAAGTCCATATGAACAATACACAACAACAACGAAAACAACATGCATCTTCATTAAAAATAAAAGCAAAACTATTTCTACAAATAAATTCTAAATCAATCCTAGAATCAAAACAAAGTTCTAGAGCAATCTTAGGCATGATTTAAACATGAAAAGTACATAGTAAATAGTTTGCATGAATCAAATTGCACCAACATACAACTTATATATACTAGCAAAACATACCCGTACATCTCATAGACAATTAGAAAGCTACAACAATCTATCCCAAATTTCATAACAAAGCGTCCTACGGTTTGGGTTAAGTTTGGGATCACCAGAGGCTTGATGAGGACAGAAAGGATGGAGAGAAAACTCGAAGAAGCTCGTGCGTTCGTCGGTGCGAACAGTGGCATCAACATGAACTTGGGTGTGCGCGGCCAACAACGACGAATTGAGGAAACAAGTTGTCTAGGAGGTGGCCAAAGACTAGGGAATCTGATGGGCAAAAGGAATCGGACCTAAGAGCTTACCTATGGCGACGATAGGAAGAACTAGATGGGGATGTGGTGTTTAGTGCGGGGAAGATTGCGACTATTGTGAAAGAAATCAGTGGTTGTGAGGTTGGGGCTTTTATAGAGGGGTTCGTTGCGCATGAATGGACGCGAACGGCTCGAGAAATAATGCTCTGTGGAGAGAGATCAAGGGTCGTATGTCTCCACTAGTCCATTAGTTCACCCGTTCCACTGCACAGAATTAACACCATTAAACTCCAAATAAATCGTCTGAATGAATTCTTCGGTTAATGGAGAGTAATACTCGTGTTTAAGTCACAGTGAAATGGTCATTGGATTCAAGGGAAATAAAGGAGAGAAGGAGGATAGACATGTACGTGAAGGTTTCTGCAAGGACGAACGTGCGGTCGGGAAGAAGAAGAACAGGAGCGGTCGCTGGATGTGCGCTCAGTTGGGCTGGCTAGCTACTGTGTTCGCTGCTGGGCTTTGGGCCTTAGGCCGGTTTGAGATGTGCTGGAAAATGTAGAAAAAGAAAAGGAAGAAGAAGGAAGAAGGAAGCCACGCCATTGACTTGAACGTGACATGTTCAATGATGCATATCCAATTTGCATAGAAGGAAAATAAAAGATGACCATGGTGCATGCATAGAAGGAATGGATGTGCATACTTGTTTCATATACAAAGAGAAAAGGAAGATAGAAAATTAATATAACAAAATATTGATTAAAGGATTTAATCAATACACAAGAATAGGAGTGGAAGAAAAATCCCCAAAAAAATATCCATGGAAAAAAAATAGGCAAAATAATGGAATAAAATAGCTCGAGCGATTTAAATTTATTCAAGAAAATATGGAAATGTTTTAAAATCCCAAAAGAAAATTTCAGGATGTTACAACTCTACCCCACTTAAAAGGAATCTCGACCCCGAGATTCAGAGCTAAGAGAATAGATTTTGAAACTCCTCCCTGAGATCGTCTTCCCGCTCCCAAGTTGCTTCTTTCTCTGTGTGATTGCTCCACTGCACCTTGCAAAGTTTGATCACCTTACTCCTAGTGGTTCGCAACTGCTCATCAAGAATCTTGATAGGATACTCTTCATATGTCAGATCATCCTTGACCTCTATGTTATCCATCGAAGTCTTCTGCACCTCTTCCTCAGGTTTCTTGAAACACTTCTTCAATTGTGACACATGAAACACATTATGCACATTTGACAACTTCTCTTGGAGTGCTAACTGATAAGCTACCTCTCCACATCGAGCGGTAATTCCAAATGGTCCAATGTATCGGGTGCTAGCTTACCCTTGATCCCAAAACGACGCATTCCACGTAGTGGAGATACCTTCAGATACACATCATCTCCTATCTTGAATGATATGTCATGGCGACGTTTATCCGAATAAGCCTTCTGTATAGACTGAGCTGCCTTTAACCTTTCCTGAATCTTTTTTACTTGCTTGTCTTCCTCTTCCAATGTGTCGGGACCGAACACTTGATTTTCTCCTACTTCATGCCAATTCAGTGGTGTACGACACTTCTGCCCGTATAAAGCCTCAAATGGAGCCATTTGTATACTTGCTTGATAACTGTTGTTATAAGAAAACTCGGCGTAAGGAAGACTCTTATCCTAACTGCGCTGATAAGTCAAAGCACACGCTCGAAGAATGCCCTCAAGAATTTGGTTCACCCGCTCAGTCTGTCCATCGGTTTGTGGATGATAAGTTATACTAAAATCCAACTGTGTTCCCAGAACCTCGTGAATTTTCTTCCAAAATTGTCACTCACGTAAACTGAGTACCTCGATCGGACATTATCCTCTTAGGAGCTCCATGTGCGCAAATGATTCTTGCCATATATAACTCTGCTAGCTTCTCTCTACTATAGGTAGTCTTTACTGAAATGAAATGAGCTGACTTGGTCAATCTGTCCACTATGACCCAAATAGAATCAAATCCCGAAGATGTCCTCTGAAGGCCCGTGATAAAATACATTCCAATCTCTTCCCATTTCCATACCGGAATCTTGAGTGGTTGCAGTAGTCCTGCAGGCTTCAGATGCTCCGCCTTGACCCTTCGGCATACATCATATTGTGAAACGTACTCGGCGATTTCTCGCTTCATACTAGACCACCAAAAACTACCCCGGAGATCATTATACATCTTCGTACTTCCAGGATGTATTGAGTAGGCTGACTCATGTGCTTCCTTCATGATCGCATTCTTAATCTCCTTTTGATCTGGCACCAATAAACGATCCCGAAACCATATGCTTCCATTCTCATCTTCTCTATAGTCAGGTGCTTCACCCAATTTGATTTTCTCTCGAATCTCCTCAATACCAGCGTCATCTTTCTGCGCTTCTCGCACTTGATCTTGAAGAGTAAATTTGACTTCTAGCATCTCACCATTTTCTGCAATACTCACATATAGGTTCAACTTTCTAATATCCTCATAGAGTTCTGGCACTCCCTGTTGAATCATCACATTGTTGACATAAACTTTCCTGCTCAATGCATCTGCTACAACATTGGCTTTACCAGGGTGGTAATTGATGCTAAGGTTGTAGTCTTTGATTAAATCGAGCCACCTTCTTTGTCTGAGATTTAGGTCTGGCTGTGTGAAAATTTACTTCAAACTCTTATGATCTGAGTATACCTCACATCAGTTCCCAATAAGATAATGCCTCCAAGTTTTCAATGTGTGCACTACGGCAGCTAATTCCAAGTCATTTGTTGGATAGTTAACCTCATGAGGGCGAAGCTGTCTCGATGAATAAGCTATTACTTTTCCTTCTTGCATAAGCACACATCCCAAACCTTGCTGAGAAGCATCACAATAAACCTCAAAATGCTTTTGAATATCAGGCAATATCAAAACTGGACCAGACGTCAACCTCCTCTTGAGTTCTTGGGAACTGGTTTCACAAGCGTCAGACCACTCAAACTTTTTATCCTTCTTTAAGAACCGAGTCATCGGCCTTGCGATTCCGGAAAAATCCTCTATGAATCGACAGTAATATCCAGCGAGTCCAAGAAAACTACATATCTCTGAAACATTCTTGGGTTGCGTCCAATTGAGTACTGCCTCTACCTTTATTGGGTCCATGGCAACTCCTTCTGTTGAAATAACATGTCCCAAGAAATCCACTAGTTTCAACCAGAATTCACACTTACTGAACTTGGAATAGAGCTGATGAGCTCTTAGACTCTCCATAACCACTCGAAGGTGTATCTCATTCTCTTCTTCACTCCGAGAATAGATCAAAACGTCATCGATGAACACGACAACAAATTTATCCAGACAATCCATGAATACACTATTCATAAGATTCATAAAATAGGCTGGTGCATTTGTAAGTCCAAATGACATCACCAAAAACTCATAAAGACCATATCGAGTCACAAATGCAGTCTTTGGAACATCTTGTGGGCGAATCTTCAATTGATGGTACCCTGATCTGAGATCTATCTTAGAAAACACACACGCTCCCTCTAACTTCTCAAATAAGTCATTAATCCTTGGAAAAGGATACTTATTCTTAATAGTTGCAGCGTTCAGAGCTCGGTAATCCACACACATACGCATGCTACCGTCTCTCTTCTTCACGAATAGCACTGGTGCGCCCCAAGGTGACGTGCTTGGTCTAATGTAAACCTTCTCTTCTAGCTCCTGAATTTGCTTCTTCAATTCTGCTAGTTCATTTGCCGGCATCTTATAAGGTCTCTTTGCAATAGGAGCAGTTCCTGGTACTAACTCAATAACAAACTCGATGTCACGGTCTGGTGGTAGACCAGGCAATTCATCCAGGAAAACATCTGCATACTCGTTCACAACCCGAACATCCTCCACTAACAACTCCTTCAACTTATTCAACATGGAAACTACCTCAGGATGAGGTTCAACCTTGGCTTGGTAATCAACAATGGCCCCTCCAGTGCTAGTTAAGGTCACAGAGGTTCCAGCACAATCTATCAATGCCTTGTGCTCCATTAACCAATCCATACCCAGGATCACATCCAAACCCTTGGAATCTAACATGATAAGGTTTGCTAGAAAGTCCACCCCTTCCATTTGAATAACCACCCCTGGGCATCCCAAACATGCCCTTAAGGTACCCCCAGGTGATTGTATCAACCAATCCCTACTCATAATCTTGGTTGGAAATAGATGTTTTTCAGCAAAGCTTTTCGAAATGAACGAATGGGAAGCTCCAGAATCGAAAAGCACTGAACCATAATTTGAGTTGATTGGAAACATACCAAGAACAACATCTAGTGTCTCTTGAGCCTGCTCGATGGTGACATGATTGACCCTACCATGTACTGTCTGGCCAGGTGCTCGAGGTGCACTCCCAGGTGTATTGAGTATGCCTCGGCCGCGTCCTGCTGGAGGCGTCTTTGCTGCAGAACCCAAGTTGAACTTTACTGGAGTAGGACCATTGTTCTTGTTGGGACAAGAAGCTACAAAGTGACCCTCTTGCCCACAATTCAAACATGCCTTTCCAGCTGTATTAGCATGATTTCCTCCCAATTCAGCTCGTGGGGTCTTATACACATTGCGCTGAGATGTGTTGTCAGGCCTTGATGTCCTAACAGTGTGCACCTGATAGCCAGGGTGAGACCCACTCTTCTGCCGTGAAATTCCTGCCCCATTATGCCCCTGTGGTGCTTTGCGCTTGCGGTGTTCCTCTAGCTCCCTCCTTGAGTTCTCCTGGAGTATAGCCTTGTTGACAAGAGTTTGGAAGGTAGGGAAGTCATAAGAAACTAGCCTATCCTTCAACCCAGGATTCAACCCCTTCAGAAACTTGGCAGTCTTGTCAGCTTCAGTAGGAATGTCCGCCCTTCCATAACGTGCCAGGTGTGTGAAGCGACTCAGATATTCAGACACTGTCATTTTTCCTTGGATAAGAGCTCGGAACTCATCCCTCTTCAGCTCCATGATGCCCGCGGGAATATGTGCAGTGCAGAAGGCTCCTGCAAACTCATTCCATGTGATTGCCTGTGCATCCTCATGTGCTTCACAATAATTTTCCCACCAATCTGCAACCACACCCTTGAGTTGGTGAGTCACAAACTTGACACGATCCGCCACAGTGCAATTGGGCAAATTGAGTGTAACATCCCAAAATTCTCCGAATTTTGGAATGTTAATAAAATTAAATAGATAATGATTGTTTGATTGATGTGTTTGATTTTCTCTCGGATTTAAAACTTTTGGGAGTTTATTGAATATTAAAAAGAGAGGGAATAGAATGACTTTCCCTAATATTCATAATTGGTGTTTTGGAATTTATTATTTAAAAACAAAACCAACAAAATAAAATGAGAGAAGGTAATATGACTCCTTCAACATTTTAAAAGTTTGGAAAAGGTTTTAAATCTTGATTTGGAACTCTTTTGATTATTCAAAATATTTTTCAACTAAAGGAAAATGCATTGAGAGGATATAAAATGACTTATCCCCTTTTTAAATAAAGTTGGAAATATTTAGAATATTATTTTTAAAGTTTTTAAAATTTATTTTTGGTACTATAAATAACTCTAAAATTAATTTAGAGATTTTATAATGCTAAGAGAGTTTTTATTTCACTGAAATGATTTATTAAAATATTTTAAAAGGATTGAAAAAGTATTTCAAAGGGATATTTTATTTTACCAAATTATTTATTGGGTTGACAATTTTAAAATTTGTACTTTATCATTTAGAAATGGTTGTTAATGTTTTTGACCAAATAAAAATATTTTAAAAGGTTTATTGGATTTTAGTTGATTTATGAAAAGTATTTTATATTTAAATAAAGTAATTAGAAAAGGTTTTTATTTTTATTTACCTTTTTGGAAAGTATTTTTATTTCATATTTTTCTTTGGATTATTTGAAGAATTTAGAATTTTATTTCATATTTTTCGGAGCTACGGTTATTTTTATTTTATTGTTTGAAGTTTCGGTTTTAAATAAAAAAGGAAATCCGGGCAGCCGGCCCATTAGTCTGTTTTCGCCCCGAGCACAATTAGAGCCCTTTTCCGACACGTTTCGTTTTTTTTTCTCTGCTTATATATAGAAATCAGAAAATCCTTTTTCTGATCTTTTTCTTTTTTCTTTCCAACAAAAAAAAAACGAAACCCTAGCCGCGGACCCGCGGGCCTCGCCGCCGCCGCCGCCTCGCCGGATTCCGCCTGCGCGGCCACACCGCCGCCCGCGCCGCCCGTCGCCGGCCGCCGCCGCCCGGACCTCGTCGCACCTCCCGCACCACCGCGCCGCCGCCGTGGGCCAACGCGCCGCGCGCCCCCGCGCCGGACGCCGCACCGCGCGCCGCCGGCGTCCCGAGCCACCGCGGCCGGAGTGCCATGGCCGGAGCCGGCCGAGCCGAGCTCCTCCGCCCGAGCCGCTCGCCCCTCCGCCCGAGCGCGCCACCACGGCCGCCCAACGCCGCCTCCTCTGCTCCACTCGCCGGAGCCGAGCTCCTCCTCGCCGGAATTCTCAAGTTCGCCGGAAAACGAGTCAATTCCGGCCAGATCTGGTTTCGGGGACCCGATCGCTTTTCTGGAAGTTATTTTAATTGCGAACGAGTCCTTTTGGCAGAAAACCCCCTCAACTCACGCCGGCGATATCTTCTACACCGTAAGTCGGAACGAGGTGAAACTTTTTGCAACGCGTTCGTGTTGTTCTGTACTTTAGCATGGTATAAAGTTTTGCACACTTTGCACACTTTTGAATTTGAAGTTATTTCAAATTCAAATTCGAATTCCGGTGGCCGTATCTTTTATACCGTTGATCCGAATCGAGTGATTCTTTTTGCGTTGGATCACTCGTGTCATGTACTTTCTGTTTGTATCAGGTGTACAGAAAAATTCACAAGTTTATTGATCTGTTCAATTTCAAATTCAATTCATTGTTGCAACTGCTATGACCTGCGTTGTAGTATTCCGTTTCACGTGATCCTTTTTGCATATTGGATCATATGAGACATCTTATCGGCAATATCGACATACCATTTATATTGCTATGATCTTTACCTTGATTCCATAATGCCTTGATCAGACTTTTGTTTGGACAACTCTTTATCCGTTGACTCTCTCGAGTTCACGTTCCACCGATCACCTTCGGGCACAACCACACCTTTGCACTTCAAAACCTTTTGTTTTATTGCTAAAAACTTTAGTGATTGTTTTGTTGATCTTATGTTTTGTCCTTGTGGTGTGATTGCTTATTGAGTTTTTTTTTGTTGACGATAGATTTCTCGGAGTGTGACGAGTAGAGTTGACTGGAACGTGAGAGCGAAGATCTTCATCGAATGTATAAGGCAAGTGATACTTTGACCATACTCATACCTATATTTTCTATATGCATTATGTTAGGAAATATCACTCTATTGCATGATAGGTAGTTTACTTTACTGTTGCTGCAAAACCAGTTAGGATAGCCATATGACTTGACTTGTCCACCGTAGATCAACCTAGCCGTGTTGTTACTTTATTGCTATGCTTTGTAGACGAGGTTGGGTTGTGAGAATTCATGAAGTGCTTGTGAGCTATTTAATAAACTGAGTAGCAACTTTATAATAAATAGAAATCACTTCTGGACGGGCGGGTTGCATCCTGGTAGTTGTGGCTCGGTTGAGGACAATGCCGGGGTTAAATGCACCCAATGGTTTGTTTTGGTGGTGAACCGGGTGCGTCATGGTGTCTACCCTCTCACGCAGTGGGCGCCGTCCAGGCTCAAAAAGATCAGACATGCAATATTACTAGTAGCTTCCGTGTACAGCCACTGGCTATATGGGCTTTGGCTTAGATGAGTAAGTTGTGGGGAACCTGGCCCTGGTAGCTAGCAGATGTAGAATTGTGTTAGGTGTACCGGCTACCAAAGGGTGGAGGCAACCTCTTCAGAAAGTCTTTGTCTCAATCTTCGGGTTGAGTCCAGTGGGGAACGTGTACAAACCTCTGCAGAGCGTATAAACTGATCATGATTAGCCGTGTCCACGGTTACGGACAAACTTGGAGCAACTAGTCAGTACTGTTGATGAATGATCTTGACAGATGAACACTTAATAATAATTTGGTTGGGACAAGAGTAGCATGGGTTGCTGTGTGTTTCAGGTAGAACTCAGCTTAAAATTTTGACTAGTTTAGTTTAGGAGAAAATTGGCTTTCTGCAAAACTAAACCATAAGCCTTTCCTTTGACTTACCTTGCATGTAGTGTAGGTCCTTTATATAAACTTTTTCGTGTCACTTGCCGTACAAATCAGATGTACTGACCCGTTGTCGGGCTGTAACCTTCGGTGTTGCAGGTTTTTCAGACGTTCAGTAAGGTGCGTTAGGGGTTGCGAGTCTACACTCAGCATGTTCGCATGTGGCTGTTGATGGGACTCCACGTTATTTGCTTTTGCTTCCGCTATATTTATATTGAATAAGCTAGCCTTGAGCTATGCAACTTGTTATTTATTTTACTCTGGATCATACGTTGTAATAATGATGCACTTGTACTTTGATATACATCTATTATACTGTGTGTGCCAGCGAGTTCGATCCAGGGACTGGCACTTGAACACAGAGACTTCAATTCAGTGTGAATTGGGTCGTTACATTGAGTGTCTTTAGAATGTCCTTAAGCCAATCATCAGCATCAAGTGGGTCCGATGATCCTTCAAAGGTCGATGGTTTGGCCCTCATGAACTCAGCAAATCCTGGTTGTGGTGCATGACCCTGATTCTGATTCTCATCATTGGTTGCAAGTTGCTGCAGTATCTGGGTTTGCATCAACATCATCTGCGCAATATTGAGTGGTGGCGGTGGTTGTGGCGCGTCTTCTTCTTCAACGTCAGATTCATGGGCATGTCCTTCCTCAAAGTACTCTTAAAAAATGGGTTCTTCAAAAGCTGGTCCAAGTCCGCGTCCACGACCACGGCCACGTGCTCCGTGACCACGTCCTCCGCGGTTGGCATCCATCTTGTTGGCCCTTCCAAGTTAGGATAGATAAGAGGAAAATATCTAACCCATAACCCAACATGCAATATAAAATAAGCACAAGTAGAAGAAATCCAAATAAACTCCAAATAAAGCACTCTTGTACGAAGTACTGGATACATTAGTAGCTATACCACATATTGGCATAGTCTACTACACACATAACAAACAAGAAAATAACAACCGTTCACTCACACTATCAAATAACATACTCATGGTTCCTACGGACCGACTACTTGTCGAGGTACCCGTACTGCTCAGGTCCATCATATGGGTGGGTAGGTGCCGGCGCAAAGTGAAGCTGGAACGACGCTGACGTGGTCTCATCTGGTGTAGCCGCAATTCCCTCCTCGAAATTGGTCTCCCCGTGGGTGTCGTCGACCTGCTCCTCGCGAGTTGGTGGTGCTGGAAGTGCAAGCGGCGATGAAGGTGCAATGGCTTGACGTGTAAGGCGACGCTTCTTTTCTTGGAGGCACTACTTCTTCCGTGTAATCTTCATGTGTGGATGCATCCTTTGTGGTGGCGAGGGCGGAGGATTCTCTGGTGTCATCTCTTGGTTGTTACCATCGTCCATTGCGAACGTAGCATTCCTAGCGGCTTCATCAATCATAGTGACGATGATCCCCTGCCCTGCAACTGCTTCAGCGGCCTCCCGTGCTTCATGGGCAGCGAGTAAGGAAGTGTTTGCCCCCACTAGTCTCTCCTCAAGTGTCTCTACTCTCCCCTGGTAATACTCCAAGCGACGACGCGTCTCCTCCAGCATCGATGAAGTATCAACGAGGTGGCGCTCTAGCCCAAGGGTAAGTGAAGCCATATGAATGATCGTAGGATCCTCCTCCTCCATTTACTCTCTGTTCTGCTGGATTGGTCCTTCCCTGTTACGCAAAGCAAAGTACCGAAATGGAGAGTTCTTCAACTCATCCTGGTAGTATCCAGCTATGTGTTGCATCGCCTGATGTACAACTCGAATGACATCATCCACGCCATCCTCTCCCTCGTCATTGTATCGATATCCAGTATCCTCATCCCCACTTGGATATATCACCGTCTTGACCCTGAAGCGCTCATCGCCCGAGACAATGCGGTAGGAGTGGCAAGAAACTTCCGGATCTCTGGTGTAGCCTAAGTAAGTCAGCATATCACGAAACTGACGTCCGAGATGGCCCAACTTCTCAATGCAGCGCGAGGATGATATCACCATCTACATAAATTTGATTAAATAAATCAGTAATTATTTTAACAAGAGAAGGAAAATGAATAAAGCAATGAAATACTAGAATTTTTTTAACATAGATTTTTCAACATGAATCCTAAGGCTTTCCATTGCTAACTAAGGTCACGTGACTAGGTCGACGTCGGCTCTGATACCACTTCTGTGAGAACCCGAAAATAATTTCCAGACCCTCCTGTGTTTAATTATCAACCCCAAGATCATTATTGATAACTCATCGAAATGGTATCATTGCAGAGTACTTAAATTATTACAAGCATCATAATCTGCCATAAGGCTTACATAACAGTAATGTCTCATGACATTTATTACAATCAGAAAAACAACGGAAACTTTATTGCGTAGCGACTCCATCTCAGCCACAGGAAAGTCGATGTAGTCCACGCGACCTCACTCCTTAGGATCATCATAATAGTCGTAGTCTGCGCCTTGATCTTCATATATCTCTGGAGTAAAACAAAAAGGATTGCCTTGAGTACATTTAGTACTCAACATGCCTCCCGGAAAAGACCCTAATAACTACATGAGGCTTCAAAGGAAGGCTATATGGTTCATTTGCATAAAGCTATTTTTTTTAAAAAAACTATATAATTGGATAAGCGGTTTTAGACGAAAACAAGAATTTTTCCAACACAACATTCATCAAGGTGAGGATCCTCGATCCACTCACATCCTTCATAGGTTCCAAGAATAGGGGCAAAGAGGGAATAAGCAAGACAGGTTCCCGTATGTCAAGAAAGATTCATGTGTCGTCCATGACCATGGACTCGACTATTAGAATAGTTTTACACTCTGTAGAGGTTGACCCTTTACCCATACGACACAATCTCGTCTTGATGCCACTAGCCGTCGCTGGCGTAGTACACTACTTTGTATACCGACAGGGAGATTGCGACGAAGTCTTTCATTAGACCCACCATTACTATGACATGCCCACTAGATTTCACAAGGTAGTAACCACAGTTCACAGTCCTTGCACCATTTTGTGCCGAGGATACTCCTCGCAAGGCAGCTATCCCATCTGCGGTACGACGATGCCGATAATAAGGATGAACTAACTATTTAACCAAGCCAGTGCCCATATAGCATGTGGTTGTACGGTTGTCACATTCTTCAAATCCAAGACTTATTGGGCCTTATGCGGCACGGACGACGGATTGCCCCCTTCACCTCGTGAAAGGCAGCCAATCGCTCCTTCAATCCTTGATCCAGCTGTCGCCCGCGTCAATATTTAGATGGTAAATTTTACCCAGAGTAGAAAAGAATAGAGGAAGTCAACAATGGCCAACCGGCCTAGCTCAGCGAGGTCAGCAACAAATTTCAGGTGTTAATGATCCAAAGATCATTCAGATAAGCATCTATTTAAATCTTAAATATTAAGGGAACCAGCGGCTCTCACGGCCCTTCCTCAGGGGCGCTCTACGCTGGCCGTCCGATCCACCTCCCTCTCGCTCTGACGCCCCAGCTCCGTCGCCCGTGCGCCTCGTGTGAGACAAAACAAGAGCCCACTAACTGGAACCCTAGCCGCCAAATCCCCGCGCCCGACGCCTCTCCTCCTCACGCCTCAGCCGCCACCTCTTCCTCTCCTTCCAGCCGCCTCCCTCCCTCTCACCCCGCCTCCATCAACCGCGACGGCTGGCCGCCGTCGACACCAGCCGCTCTGGTGAGCCCCAGAGCCATCGCCATCCCTCCCCTCTTCCCATCCCTCACCTATCTCTCTCCGGCTCCGGTTGTTAGAGGTCTGCAGCACCGGCAACCTGCAGAGGGAGGGAGAGCGCCAACCGGAGAGAGAAGGAAGGAGATGAGGGTGGCGCGACTGCCTTCCATGCGCCCAGCGGCTTATCTGCAAGATTATGCCAGCGAGCCAAGTGCGTGAAGATCTGCATGTGCAAAGGGAAGCTTCAAGTAGTTGAGGAGGGGAGTAGCCAGCAGCGGTGGATGTGAGTTCATTTTTCCTCCCTTCCTCGTGTGATTATGTGATCTTTGTTTTTTTTCTTCCAAATAATTCATTGGCTGCAGCACTAAAATTCCACCCTTACCTTGCGCCCCCAAGCCAGGAGTGGGAAGGGAGAGGTCGTGCGCGGACCAGAGCAGCAGAAGCAAGGATCCACTGGTGGTTCAGGTCTGCCTAGCTTGATTTTTATTGCATGTACGATGGGTTGAGCAGAAAGAAGATACACGTTCAGTTTTCTTTGTGAAAATAGTAGAGAGAAATATACATATGCAATTTTCTTGCTGTTACAGCAGATGGATTCTTGCTGTTCCAATATAAGCACATATGAATAGGTACAAATACGAGAAAATACCAACAGTATAATTCTTTAATAAGACTATTTGGTAGGAATTTATCATTACATTATATTCTCTTTAGATCTTGCTCAAGTAATAGGAGACTATTAATGTCAACCATTAGTCAATCTAGAAAGCATCGTTCTATATTACCAAAAATACACCCTTGCCTTTCCCTATTCCTGATGTTTGGAATCATATTTTCTGCCCACTTTCAATGGTTTATATTTAGGCAATTACTTTCTCATGCTGATAGAAGCCTAGAACTTTGAGAATAATAAATATGAATACCATGTCCTACTAGGAAGAATAATTATTCAATATTTTTGCACTTCGATGTTTCCTGGTTTGTATACATGCCTTTTTAATAGTTATGCTTCTCTTTGTATATAATAATACTACTATTTGTGGGAAAGAAATAACGTTTCTCTCTTGTTGTTGACATGAATGGCTGAGTTTTAGTAAAAGTCTTCAGGTTTGCATGGTGAGATTGTCTTCAGCAAAGGGTATTTGTGCTAGATTTAGTTTGGCAAAGGTAAAATGTTCTTGATTGCCACATGTATGAGAAACCTGATTGTGCTACGTGAGAACTTGGTCTCTATTCTGTCATTCATATAGTTGTGTAGAGAGAAGAAATTGTTAGTAAATATATTCTACATTGATGCTAAATTGTTTAATCTACATGCTTGACTGAAGTACTATTTGAACTCATACAAGATTGTTATACCTAATATGCCAGATATTTGGATTCTTTGGTGTTCATTGTATATCTTATTGCATTGAGTCCTACTAATATGCCAAATTCATATTCTAGAGATGATGACAGACTAATTTCTACAACATTTGTTCATTCACTATGCTTACTAGCCTTTCAGCATTGTTTTACCTTTTTATTTCTTCAGGAATTAGAATTTACGAAGTGCAGGTAGTTAATTTTTTTTGTAAGATCTCCGTATGTTTATCGGCAACTCCAAAGGTGAAGTTGACCTTGAATTATTACCTTAAGACGGTTCTTTGCTCAAGGAATTTTTAATTTTCAAGTCCAGAAAATGGCGTTGATTACTTTTTATCTGTGAGTTATGCAGACTAGCCTGCATATAATATATGGCATTTTCTGTCACTAAATAATTGAAGTTTTAGGTCACTCATATTTTCTCAAATTCGAAAGTGTATTGAATTCATCATTGAGATGTTGCAAGTAAGAATATTAAAGACTACCTGTTTCATTCATAGCTGCTAGATGGTGAATGTCATTGCTATTACATATTCTCAAAGATGCCTCATTTTCATTATGAAGAAATCATGAACGACAAAAAATGCATATAATTTCTGTTTTTTGGATAGATTAACTGACCACATGCAACAACCGCAGCTATTCAGCCTGCTTTCAGTTGACAATATAAGGTGAATGATTTTTCAGTTAAGAAGTACATAAAACACACTTAAGAAGCGACATTTTGTATGCTGAATTTATAAAATAGATTCCCATTTTCACTCTGATTTGTGTAGTAATCTAAAACCTCCAAAAGCAAATATGGAAGTAAATTATATAATATGTTTCTCATTTTCCCTTGCTTGATTAGAGGTAATTTTATAGATACCGTTTATTCAAAATATATGATGGCATTTTTGTCGAAGAACTGAAGGCTTATTTTTACCGCATATAATGATGTAAGTTTCATTTAGCTCTGGTTATTCCTGGCTCTCAGGTCATAGTGACAAATGCTAAGAATCATTGTAAGTTTAGTGCAGTTGAATGCTGAAATTAGTTGGTGTTACCAAATTTCCTGAGAGAGAATGGAATTTAAATTGATAATTTAATTTTTTGATAATTTAATTTTTATTGCATTACCATCCCCGAAGGAACAAAGGTTTGAAATTTCTGCTCGTGAAGAGAACCAGTGTCTTGGAAAACAGATTTGGTACACATTTGGTTGGGCTGTAAGTTGTAAGTTTGCTTTCTTATTAAAGAACTAAATGCAGCTGATCTATTTGTTGTATGTACCTCAGTTGACGGGATATATCATAATTGAAGCCATGAACAAGTGCTTCAGTTGTATTGGTGCCAAACTGCCAATCCATTGCTTGAGGGGACATTGTGTGCAAAATTGTCCTCATGAAGGCCGCTGGCATGATGGCACCCTCCTCGTCCTGCTGCCCGTGACCTAGGTTAGTTTATCCCCCTTTCATCATGGCTTCTTTCTATTTTTTGTGTTGCTCTGTTTGATTGGAGGTTCCCCCATGTTCCATGAGATGCCTTCCTTATGGCTGGGGCCTCCATGCCATAATGTGTTTTATGTGGTGTGCACGGTGAGATAAAGTTTGAAGTCGATTTAATCCTAGAGGATATTTTTGTTATGTCAGAAAAATCAAACTTTAAATGTAGTTTCTAAGCTCTTCTGAGTTAATCCAGGACATATCAACATGTTCATGTTTTGTGTTGATCAACGTTTTAACACAAAAGAGCCACCTCTTTTGTGTTAATCCGATACATATCAGCTTGTTCATCTTTAAATTTTAAGTCGGTTCAGCAATGCTGTTTAGAGCGAACTTTAAATTTAGTTATTTGTCGATAGAGTTCCTCGACCATGTGGTGTTGTGAGTTGACACATCATGTTTAAAACACAATAGACAAGTTGTGATCTTAACTTGAATTTTTATTTTAGATTGCATAGCGTTCAGGAAATGGATGGATTAAGATCAAGTGTGAGTTGGCTAGCATTGTTTAATCTATCAATCTATTACAGTCTTTTGATTAGAGGTAGAACAGTGCTCGCACTACTTTTGCATGTGGTCTTTTTATACGCTCAACATATGCTCTGGTACGATGTGATATGATTTTATTGTGCATTTTTGCACATATTTTCAAATTTTAATGCCATCAATGTTATCAGAAAGAGTGGTAACATGATATCTTATCGACATTTACTTTTGATTTATTTATTCGACCACATAGTGATAGCATGATTTCTTATCCCGTTTTTGTTTGAACAAATAGTGGATATTCGACCTTACCATCACGTTCCAGTATATGTGTTTATGGTGTGCTACTTTTCTTATTAATTTTTGTCTTCCAACTTGCGTCCAGAGTGTTGTTTTGTTTGCTTGAAGTTGTAAATAAACAAAATATGTTAATATGATAGGAACTTGCTGGAATTATCAATCTTTCAGTATATTCTTATTTCAATATTTTTTAATGCCGAATGATTGTTAATGGATCAAGTCTTCAGAAGTCGTCAACGGTATTATTTTTTCGCTCTAAAGTTGCATCCACACTCGCTTAGTCCAAATTAATTCATGCGTGTTTGATATTCTGATGGTTTGTGGCTCACATTCAACAACATAGCTATGTTTTATGCTTTCCAGGAATACTATGAGGAACTCATATAGGGCTTGTTTGATTCATAGGGTAGGAAAATCATAGGAATAGGAAAAGCATAGGATTGCAATGGCATGCCCACTCCAATCCTATAGGATTTTGCTTGCACCAAAGTTTGTTTGATTCCATCAAAGGAATTGTAGAAAGAGGTTGGAGTGAATGTTAGGATTCCTATAGGAAGTAGTACAAAAGTTTCTATGGGAAAAATTCCTATAGGAACAATTCCTATGAATCAAATGAGTAACGTAGGAAAAAAATCCTATGGGATAAAATCCTACAAGAATCCTATGGAATTCCTATGAATCAAACGAGCCCATAGTCCAATAAACACGATGGCATTTGTGTCATCTACCGAAGGGATCATGGGAAATGTAATGTTGCTGACTAAATACTTAAGGCATGGCCCTATTTGCTAACAATCCTACAAACATGGATATCTACCTTTGCTGTAGTGATGAGATTCCGAGCTATGGTGATTTCATAGAATAATAAATATTGCGGAAAATGTTCTTATGTGGCATAAAATATTGAGTGACAAACAACAAGATATGTAACAATATAGTTACGCAACAAGGTAATCCCTATCAAACTAAGCTTAAACACGAACTTCCTATGCATGGCAAAATATCTAGTTACACAAATACGCATGCATATAAAGTTCATATGAACAATACACAACAACAACGAAAACAACATGCATCTTCATTAAAAATAAAAGCAAAACTATTTCTACAAATAAATTCTAAATCAATCCTAGAATCAAAACAAAGTTCTAGAGCAATCGTAGGCATGATTTAAACATGAAAAGTACATAGTAAATAGTTTGCATGAATCAAATTGCATCAACATACAACTTATATATACTAGCAAAACATACACGTACATCTCATAGACAATTAGAAAACTACACCAATATATCCCAAATTTCATAACAAAGCGTCCTACGGTTTGGGTTAAGTTTGGGATCCCCAGAGGCTTGATGAGGACAGAAAGGATGGAGAGAAAACTCGAAGAAGCTCGTGCGTTCGTCGATGCGAACAGTGGCATCGACATGAACTTGGGTGCGCGCGGCCAACAACAATGAATTGAGGAAACAAGTTGTCTAGGAGGTGGCCAGAGACTAGGGAATCTGATGGGCAAAAGTGTTGAAAAGAAAACTAGAAAGGAAACAAATGAATCAACCATGTCTCTTTCATTAGATGATGTGACATAAACACTGATGGAAAGACACCATGAAGAGGCGCCTCTTCATGAAGAGGTGGAAGTTACAAGGGTAGATTTACCCCATAATTAACACATGTTAATCATTTCTAACACTCCCCCTAATCTACACTTGTCCATCCAAAATCATCATCTTGATTAGAGGCTCCTCCAATCACCCTGTGGGAAAAATATGAGGAGTATAGTGTTTGATATGTTGCCAAAAACTCCTTCAAACCCAGTGGGAAAAATAAGGAGAAACTGCCGCAACATATATAACTTATTGTCTGTTTTAACTCGATTTGAGGAAAACTCATAGACTTAAAAGGACAATAAATATGTCGTATATATTTTCTTAAAAACCCCGGTGGGGAAAACAAAGGACAATAAATATGTCGTATATATTTTCTTAAAAACCCCGGTGGGGAAAACATGAAGTATGACATATGATCTTGTGTTGATATTACCTCATTAAAAACCTTGATAAGAACCTGTGAAGTAAACTCATAAAGGGAAAAAGAGTATAATATGATGCATTGAACAAGAGTAATTTAGGATCCCCCTGATTCTTGTATATCTCAAAATCTTCGAATACCAATTCTAGGACCATTTTTTGGATGTCGAAGTTGGTAGAGACTTTGTGAACAAACGTATGAGTTTGTTGTATGATTTGACTTGCAAGAGGAGCAATAGTAATATTGATTGCTATATAATCTGTTTGCATCCTGGCAACACAAGCAACATTATCTTTGGGATAATGGTTAGTGGATGTAGCCACTAAGTTCTATTTCAAAGACTTTTATGAAATGGCTTCCACACCTTGTAGGAACACTAAGCTTGTTTATGATCTGCATAGTGGGGATCTGATCAATGTATCCAATGATATTGGTATTCATATTTCCTTGAAGCTGGAAAATTTGGACAAGATGTTTGATGCCTTGGAGATATCGAAAGATATTCCTTAGTCCCAACCAATTGTGTTTGGTGGATCCAATGGCATTATGGAACGTTGAGTCTCAATATCTTATTTCCATCATCTCTTGGTCTAAATAGATCTTTCTCTACGTCTAGAGAATGAACTGCCATGAGAGTTATGGATGGATAAGATTTTGTCCACAATGAATTTCTCCAATACATTCTGGATATAGACAACATAGTATACAATAATGAATGAATGAAGGTGCTCAATTTGTAGTAACGAGCGGTATTTTGGTTTTACCCAAATCCTTCGTATTAAACTCCATCATTTAGATGATTACATGTGTAGTCATTGCAGGAGTAGTCACCGTGTATGACACACAAACATGGATAATCATCATTGCAGGAGTAATCCTTGTGTATAAGGAACTCACTACGTCGGTTGTACCATATGTACTGACAACAATAAGTCGTATGGTGACTTATTGATTTTTTACACAATGTATGTTGCATTTGTATTTCGATTCAAAATTGAGATTCCATTGGAAATCAATCATATATGTCTGAATCTAGTGATCCACATGGATATGTGATCACTACATCTATCAACTGCATAGATAGATGATTTTATACTGCCAATGATATAAGTTATCGGAAAGAGATTCCACCTTTGGAGAATAGTTGGGTATCTGCGTGTAAACCCTTGTGCTACAGTACTTGCTCTATGTTTCATCACTTCGGTGTTCTTATTTTGTTTCCAGAAAAAAACATGTGTAGGTATTGCTTATGTGAATATCTTCCCTTATTGAGTAAGATTATTTCTACTTAGAATTGCATCCTTTGCTTGAGTTCAGTGCGAGTGTTGTTCACACTTTGCCATGGCCATGGTCTTTGGACATGAATCATTTGAAAGGTTTTTGCAATCTAGTTAAGAAATGTATGTCGACAATTGTAGACTTCCAGTTAAATGTTTCTCCAGAATATATATGTTTATATATAGTTGATGGAAATATCGTTACCCATGATGACTGCTCGCGATTTCCCAATGCGGTTGAGTCGGGTATTCCGATGTCCCGGTCATTGTGTGCACTATGACTCGGGTAAGTGGTGGTTTCCCATCCACTGGTTGTATACTACCCATTAGGTGTCTATCAACATGAAGTTGACTTGCATTTACTAATTCAATGGCCTTAATACCCTTGCTTGCGAGAAGCTGAATCCTGATGTATTATTGCCATGCTTCTCTCCCTTTTGCTTTGAACGGGGAGTGGAGTGATTTTTGTTGGTACCTTCACTCTTTCAGGCATATTTTTGCAGGATTGTAGGATTGTGTGACACCTTTATATTCAGTAAATGAATCTGGTAGGTTATTTACAATGTGATGCAAATCTTCTGAACGCATGATTCAGATCTTTGAGTACGTGGATTTGAGGCAGAAATGTGTTGAACATTCCACTAATTTCCTGGCATTATGCATGGTACTTGAATTCTCCCCCTAATGCCTGGAAATATTAGTTATTGCTCACATAGATCCCACATATATGTTGAGGGGCCAATGATGTATGCCGTGGTGGTGATATCGGTGTATAACCGAATTATCGCAGATGGGAAATGCTTGAGAGATTTCCACGTATCAAAGATAAAGGGGAATGATATTATGCAGTTTGTCATGAGCGTGTAAAACTGTATGACTCCAACGTAAAGTTGGTAAGCTACAATTTTAAATTAAAGATCATGTAATGAGCTTAATTATTTGGATAAAGGATTCTACCAAACCATATTGAGTCTAGACACATAGGACAAAGTACTAAAATTCAACTCTAGGGCCATAAAGGCACGCAAGAAGAATTTTGTGACATTGTCCATTCGATTTGCTTGAAATCAATGTTCAGGATAATGAGCCAATGGTTTAGTGTGGCTAAATGCACACATGAGACATCATGTAGATGTGTATGTTAAAACCATAGAATGCCTGAATGGTCTAGTCAATGTTTGGGAAAAGTCACTTACGTCGACTTGATGAATTCAAGGAGTTTGAGTGGTTCAACGTAGATTTTAAGGTGTACGACCTTAAAGTTAGCTTCCTTGCATTGCATGTAATGCACATAAAATCCAAATTTATTAGTATGTAGCATCATTTTAGTCATGATCAATAAAAATTGTTGATAGTTTCTGTTTCAACCCAATGTCGAAATGACCAAGGCGAGTATGCCAAGTTTGTCATGTAGAAAACATTATGGAAGCTATCATGTATGCAACAAATGCTACGGGTTTTGTATTATGTATAGTGCAATTCAGAATATAAGAAGATAATGTGCTTGCCATATCCGTAAATGGTGAAAATAAGATTTTCTCTTTGTTTTCATCATAAGTTTCACTATGGAAACTATTTTGACGGATATCTCTATAGTAGTAGGGTGCGAGTTATATCGAGATACAATAGAGCATCTTTGATAATACTCGAGTACCCATAGGGATAGTAAATATGACTCGAGTTGAGTCAACAATTACATCATCGCGTCCAACGATTATTGAAATATTTCTTGGCCTCTTAGTAAGAGTGGAAACATTATATTTCCCTGAATATAGAGTTTGTGGTGCATATGTCCACAAGGCACATATCATCTTGTCCTGATTGACCCCCATAAAAAAATCTATATATATATTTGAAGATTTCAGTATGACAGTTTCTATCGTATATATAGAATACATACAAATGTATTTGTATCAAAGTGCTGATACAATATATTGTGATATACAATATATAATGACAATAATCATGTTGTTATTAGAACATCATAAATTGACATAAATAAATAGATCACTAAGGAGACTAAGGGACTGAATGTAAAGTCTGCAAACATGTCGGTTGAAGAATATTCAACCATCATGCTCTCCATGCTCATAGGGTCCCGTGACAGCTTGATGGTGTCAGGTTGAGGGTTTGAAGTGAGTTTCAAACCATTACCCTTGAGCTCATTTGCGACCCGGAGGCGTGGCTTGGATTGCACGCGCTATTCCATGGGATGCAAGACTGATCTTGATGTCCATGACCCGCTTAAGTAAATTGTGGACATTGAGGACGAGAGCCTCAAATTGTTAGCCATCGATTACTTGTAGGGGAAAACCAGGGATAATTAATTTATCAGAAGTAAATTAAAAACCATCATGGTTTTGTAATAACAATGCAAAATTTTGACTCAAGCGTATAACTTGAAAATGCTCAACCCCAATTGTGGGAACATAATACGTTGAAGATCTTATAGATCTCACGGTAATAGGCTGCATAATCTGACAATGTCAGTAGATGCGCATGGTTCTATTACCTTGTGTATGTCACAATTTAAATATAAGGAAAAAACACGTTGGAGGTAATCGTTTGTCAAGATTGACAAAACGTAGGCCTCTTCGTAAGAGTGATAGTCTGCACATGGGCAGTAGATCGTACTCATTACCTAGTGTTTTCCTAATATAGTGAGGGAGACGTAATTGTCAAAAATTTGCAAGTCTGTTGTGCAGGATAAATAAATCTCGACCGCTAAGACATGTTCATAAAAAATGGCAATGTGGTAAACACATAGAACATATCATCTCCAGTGAAAAACCGGTAATTTATTTATATTACATATTGTGTAATATAAATACATTTTAATGTTGCAAAATTAATCGATTTTAAGGTGACTTGAAATCATTAGTGTGAATTTCAAATTGCTAAGGATGACACCTTGAAGATGATCTCCAAAATGGAGTAGATCTCGCAGCACTAGGAAATATAATCTGATGAAATCAGTAGATACTATCTCCTAATGCCTTATGTCATGACTTAGTAAAATATATGGAGAGCACTTTGTAAAGCAATCATAATGTCGAGACGACAAAATGTAGGCTTTATCAGTAGTAATGGATAATCTGCGTAGGCAGTAGATTCATATGACTACCTTGTGATCCCAAGCATCAATTTGAAGAAATCACCTTGAATTTTGCATATGTATTTGCAAGAAATTAAATATCTCAATTGCAAATAGACGTACTATTCTCAACATGTGTTTAACATGAAAATAGATACATCGTAGAAATATTCTGAAGTACATCGTACTCAACGGAAAAACAGTACCGTAGAAAACAGTACCGTAGAAGTACTTTTTTGCCAAGATTGTAAAAATCTCAATGCAAATAATAGATATAAATAATCTCAACATTTATGAGCATGGAAATCATTTATATCATAAATTTCTGAAGCATTATACTCAACAAAAAAACATTTGAAAAAAACAGGGTCTAAAACAGGTAAATACTAGTAAATAGTATTGTTATTAGAACCAATTTAACCCATGTTTTAGACTTTGCTATTTCCAGCATATTCAAGGATTTTAGTGCAAAATAGCAAAGAATAAGATTTTATCCCTATCCCGGACGATTACCAATCGGAAGGATTGATTCGCTCGTACGAGCACGTCGCCGGCCGCGGCCACTGGCACGGCCGGGCACGGGTCGGCTAGGCAAGGGCGGGCGCGGACCGCCGGTAGGCAGTCGAGCGGGCAGGCGCGACCACGGGTTCTGACGGGCGGCCTTGGCTCGGGCGGGAGGGCGCGCGGGGGCGCATCTGAGCGCGGGAGCGCAGAGCGGCGCGACGGGGGAGCGGTCGTGGGCGGGCGGGGCTGGCCACGATTTGGCACGGGCTTCACGCAGGGCGCGGCCACGGAGGCCGCGACGCGGTGCAGAGGCCGGTGAGAGGCGCGAAGGCCAGGAGGCCAGGACGCGGCGCGGAGGCCACGTCGTGACGCGGAGCGGCGCTGGAATGCCATGGGAATGGCCGGGCGGAGGCCGGGCGGCACGAAGGCCGAGTGCGAGTCCGGCGGCACGTACGGGCGCGACACGGGCCACGGAAGGAGCGCAAGGACGCGCGGACATAGGAGGAGCGCGGGGCGTCCGGTGGCGCATGGCCGGGCTGCGGAGGCCGGGCAAGGGCAGCGGATGAGCGCGGGGCGCCGGTGGCGCTGAGGCCGTGGGGCGGAGCGCAGCGCGACGCTACAGAGGCCGAGCAGACCCGCTGTTGCGTGCCCCAGATTTTCTTCAACAGATGCATGCATACCTGTGATCCTCCTCGTTTCGTAGATGGTTCTAGAGTGCTATCGCCGACAATGGCGAGTAGAAAGATTGAGAGAGAGAGCAAATGCAAACTGAATGACCATCAATCCATTTGATAGATTGTGTCTGCGAAGAAATCGGCTCTTATCCTGCAATGGTTCTTCTTTGAAACAATGGAGGTGGATGCTAATTCTTCTTTGTGCTTCAGATTTCAGTGAAGCAATTCTCGCAGGAAAACAAAACGATGGATCAGATTCTTCTGAGTCCATATTTATTAATCACAAGAAGGCAAAAGAAATTAACATTCTTATGATTAATCTCCTGCACGGAGGTATGCATCCTCGAGGCATAGCCGGATTCTAGGCGTGTTTCTTCTCATCGATTCTGTGCCGCGCGTGGTTCGCCAGCGGCGTCGGTCACTGGATGGCTCACGAGGGATCGCGGTGCCGTATAGATGTAGAGGACGCGGCCGCCGCGCGGGATGGAGCCTCCGTTCCAAGCGCTGGCCGTGGTAGCCGGACGGGCGAGCGCGGCAGGCGAGGACGAGCGCAGCCACGGCTTGGCGAGGGCGAGGGCGAGGGCGGACGCGCAGAACGTTCTTTGCGTGGCCTTTCGGTAGAGTCTATGGGCTGATAACGTGTTGAAAAGAAAACTAGAAAACATGTAAAGTAATTTCAAAAGTGTTCATGCTTCACATAAAAAATTTGTTGATGCAATTCTAAAAATGGCCACATGCTTCGTAGTGTATCATGCTTTAAAAAAAGTCCATGTGATTTGAAAAGCAGTTCTACCTAACATTAATCTGATATCCTAACGTAAAGTGTTCATACATTCTAATTTTTCTATCATTTATAATGTGTTTGTGACTTCGAAAAATGCTATGTATGTTTAAAAAAAATCATGTATTTTCAAATGTTGCATAGTTTCAAGAAAATTGTTTCCGTATTAAAACATGTCAGAGAATTTCATAAGTGTCCATCCTTCATTTAAAAATTTTGTTGAGACAACTCTAGAAATGGTGGCATGCTTCGTACTTTATCATGCTCTTTTTAAAAAAGTCCATGCGATGTAAAAAGTGTTTACATGTTTTCAGAAGAATCTTCATGCTTTTGAAAAATAAATATACGGTTTAAAATCTTGTAGGCATATGAGAAATGATGTATGAATTAGGTATAAGTTGTAGTTCAAAAAGGGCGATCGTCATGTCCAATCCGACAAGATTAGTTTTAAAAATATTAAATAGTTTTCTATCGATGGCAATGTACAGTGACCAATACGTTGTGCAATGGTTGAGATCATCACTTTTTAATTGGTCATGATTAAACATATTGCAACCACATGGACACCTCAAGATAAGGGTGGAAAGGAGGATAATAAGTGACAACATAGATAAGACTCAATCATCACCTTTAAATTGACCACTTTTGGACGTATTGCAACCAGATGGACACCCGAAGTTAAGGGTGAGAAGAAGGATAAGCGGTAACACAGATAAAGCGCTATGTTGAAATAGATACCATGGACCCGTAGAAGGATTTTGAGACATGTCTATTGCACTAGAAGTTTGCAATTTTTCCCCGTTGCAATGCACGGCAATTTTCCTAGTGTAGAAAAAGAAAAGGAAGAAGAAGGAAGAAGGAAGCCACACCATTGACTTGCTGTGACATGTTCAATGATGCATATCCACTTTGCATAGAAGGAAAATAAAAGATGACCATGATGCATGCATAGAAGGAATGGATGTGCATACTTGTTTCATATACAAAGAGAAAAGGAAGATAGAAAATTAATATAACAAAATATTGATTAATGGATTTAATCAATACACAAGAATAGGAGTGGAAGAAAAATCCCAAAAAAGAAATATCCATGGAAAAAATAGGCAAAAAATGGAATAAAATAACTCGAGCGATTTAAATTTATTCAAGAAAATATGGAAATGTTTTAAAATCCCGAAAGAAAAATTCAGAATGTTACAGAGACGAACACGGAAGGAGGCGCCATGGCCGAGTCGGTCTCCTGGTCGGTCCCGTTATCGTCTCCAGGAAGGAGACGGCTGCTTGGGCGAGCTGGGCCACGGCCTCGGCCCACTCGGGCGTGGTTGGCTGGCCTGGCTAGGCCGATCCGTCTTCCTTTTTTTTCGCGAAGTTTTTTTTACAAACTAAGTATAGAGGTATTTTTAAAATAATAAAATTAACCCGAAAAAATAACACATTAGTTTTTAAAATAAAATAAATAAAACATTATTAGCTTTATTTATTTACTTATTTTCCTGAACTTTAAGGAGTTTTGTAAAATAAAAATATAAGTCGGAAAAATACAAAATAAATTTCTAAAATCTTAGAAAGTTGTATATAAAATTTTAAATGAGTTTTTATCGAGAGATAAAAATAAAAGGAAACTTCATTCAAATAAATTCAATAAACCCAAATAAGATCCAAAATGCAAAAAAACATAATATGCATATGATAACTAGTAAATCATCCGAAATGGGAAATTTGGGATGTACATTAAATAACGCGACGCATTTTTTAACGAAGAGTTTTTCTCACTTATAGGTGGCATTGGTGGTAATTTTTATCAACTCTAAAACGAAGAGTTTTCTCACTTATAGGTGGCATTGGTGGTAATTTTATCAACTTTAAAACGAAGAGTTTTCTCACTTGTGGCATTGGTGGTAATTTTATCAACTTTAAAACGAAGAGTTTTCTCACTTATAGGTGGCATTGGTGGTAATTTTTATGAACTTTAAAACAATTTTTTTCTCACTTATAGGTCTCATTGGTGATAATTTCTATTAACTGTGAGGACAAATAAGATAACGAACGAAAAAGGGGAGAAACGCACCTCCCTTTATTATTAGGTATAGACTAGGAAAATTATCTATGCGTTGCAACGGAAAGGAAGCAGGAGGAAAAATTATCGATTATATGCAAATATATATATTTCCTTTCTTCGTCTTTTATTTTAATAATCACGATTTCTTAATTAGAGCGGACCAATATATTCCTCCATCCTTTATCATCTTTTGGCATGGTTTCTCCATAATCACGTATTCTTTTGTTATGAAGTCATCATCGACATAATTTGTTGTGGAGTCATTTATCTTAATGATTCTCTCGATAACTCCTTATTTTTAAGACAAATTAAGAACCTATAAAAATTATCGTTTAATATCAAGGTAGAACTACTCGTATCAGGATCGCTACCTAGCTAAGTTGGACCGGACGATCGATTCAACAATTGTTTTTCTGAAAACTACTTGCTACCCATGGGGTAGTACGTGTAGCTAAGTAGGATTGAACTCTTGTAGCGGGCTTTGTTTTAAAGAACGGCGCCAAGTCACGAGGAGATTGAGTCTCCTCGGCCTACCTAAATAAATTTTGTAGCTTGTTAATGAGGTCTGCTCCGCTCAGCTAGCCCATGGGAGAGCCCACTCACGTGTCGGCTCGATGATGACACATACGATAGCCTACTCGTTAGTACGTACGAACCAACAAGACGAGATTGACTTATCAAGAGAAACGGACGTGAAAAAAGAGTACGACAGACATTATGTGCAAGTACAACGTACATCTTTTTGGCATCATTTTTGAAATTTTCTTTTCATTAATTCCATTTCCCCTCAAATTCAAATTCAATATCAATAAGTCGGCTTATAACTTGTACTCCATTTTGGGCTTGGAGTAAGTATCTTTTTGGCTCACCGCATGTACCCTATTTATATAATCCTTCCTTTAATTATGAACATCATCCAGTCCACCAATCCTATCTTTTTAGGCATCATGTTTCAACCTTCTTTCTCTAATTCCAATTTTCTATTAATAAGCCGGATAGAGCGCCCACCGCATCTTGTATTGCATATTTGCATGTAGAGGATCTCTTTTAATTAGCTCACAACAGAAAACGATGTTTGATCGTATATAAATTGGTGAAAATTCTTTTTGAGTAGCAAGGTGGGACTATTGAATACGAAATGCTAATTAGAATTGACATTTTTTCCTTCCGTTCAAGATGTGTCTCGGCCCAGCACCGCAGCGCAGCCTGGCCTTCCAGATAAAATATAAGTAAGGAACAACAACTTCTTGTGCGCGGAACTCTTCTACGTCTTAGTTGGTTAAGAAAGCTAGTGCAATGTTGTATGTGGTCTTGATTTCAAATCCCACGCAACACATTTTATCTCTCCATTATAGCCGACGAGTAATGGGTCGGCCGGTACAATAGACCTAGGCCTGCGTGCGGCCCAACGGGGTTCGTTCGATTAAATCGCAAATTCCTTTTTTCCTGGATTACGGGTTGATTTAACTAAAACAGAGGGGGAGTTTAAGCAAAAACGTTAAAACGGACTAAGAAAGTCATCTCCCTTTATTAGCAGGTAAGATAGCAAAAGAAAAAAAAGAATCGTTGCCCATTGATATTTGAGTGATGTGTATTATTTAGATAGCTCTTCTCACTCCAAGCCCCCGCGTCGCCCCTCCCTGGCGACGCGGGGGATCCCCACCCACCGGCGTCGCCTCCCCCCGTCCCCTTCCTCCCCTCACCTCGCCGCCTGAGGAGCTCGCCGGCGAAGCCTGGCCGGCTCCAGGGAGGGTGGTGGCGGGGCGTCTCTCTGCGGGCTCCAAGGACGGATCTGGCACCTCAGATCTCGTCGTCAGGGAGGGTGACGCCCCGGCGTGGCTTCGGCGCCAGCAATGCGCGTGTGAAGACCACAAGTGCAGGGGATCGCAACAGTCTTCGCGGGTAAGATAACCCAATTTATTGATTCGACACAAGGTGAGCCAAAGAATATTTATATGCTTTAACAGTTGAGTTGTTAATTCAACCGCACTTGAAAGATACTTGCTTGACAACAATTTATTAGTAGTAACGGTGTTATGGAAGTGATGGTGGAAACAAAAACGCAAATTCATTTTTTTCCTGGATTACGGGTTGATTTAACTAAAACAGAGGGGGAGTTTAAGCAAAAACGTTAAAACGGACTAAGAAAGTCATCTCCCTTTATTAGCAGGTAAGATAGGAAAAGAAAAAAAGAATCGTTGCCCATTGATATTTGAGTGATGTGTATTATTTAGATAGCTCTTCTCACCCCAAGCCCCCGCGTCGACCCTCCCTGGCGACGCGGGGGAACCCCACCCACCGGCGTCGCCTCCCCCCGTCCCCTTCCTCTCCTCACCTCGCCGCCTGAGGAGCTCGCCGGCGAAGCCTGGCCGGCTCCAGGGAGGGTGGTGGCGGGGCGTCTCTCTGCGGGCTCCAAGGACGGATCTGGCACCTCAGATCTCGTCGTCAGGGAGGGTGACGCCCCGACGTGGCTCCGGCGCCAGCAATGCGCGTGTGAAGACCACAAGTGCAGGGGATCGCAACAGTCTTCGCGGGTAAGATAACCCAATTTATCGATTCGACACAAGGTGAGCCAAAGAATATTTATATGCTTTAACAGTTGAGTTGTCAATTCAACCGCACCTGAAAGATACTTGCTTGACAACAATTTATTAGTAGTAACGGTGTTATGGAAGTGATGGTGGAAACAAAAATAGTAGTGGCAAAACAACGAAAGTAAAACAACAAAATTAAAGCAACCTGTAACTAGCAGGATTAAAAACACTCTAGGCTAGGGGAATGGACGGTTGGGCGCTGCATGGATGAGAGATAACATGTAATTAACAAGGGGCAAGACACACAGAAAAATAATGATCATCTAGGCAAATATCAAACATTAGGCATGTATCCCAAGGTAGTTGTGCGTGCTTGCAATAAGACCTTTGAACAACAACTTTTGTCGTACCGCTACCAACGGGGCCAAAAGAAACTTATGGAGATTAAGGTGCTCCTATCAAAGAGCACCCGAACAAAGCATTAACAATCAATGGATACATGGAATCCTCAAATTATAGTCCATCCCCTTTGGTGTCCCAAGCTGTGACCATTGGGATCGCCAGTTCCGGACTATAATAGGTGCATACAACTCATAGATAGGATCAAGAACACAAATATATTCGTGAAAACATAAAGGGTTCAGATCTGAATTCATGGCGACGATTTCCCCTCAGCAGAGGCCAAAACAGCCTCTAGATTAGCTCTCCCGGGGAAGAACAAAGGTGGCGGCGGCTCCGCGATGAGAATTGGAGTATCAACTTCTGTTTTGGGGTTTTCTCGTCGGAAAAAAATAAGAGTCAAAGTAGGGCACCAGGGGAGGTCCGATTGGACCAGGTGGGTCCATGGCGTGGCCAGGGACCAGGCCGCGCCAACTGTCCGCCTGGGCCAGGGGAGGCCCTCCTTTTGTCCATCTTCTGGCTCCGGGACTCTTCCGATGCGTGGATTTTCTGTGATTTTCCTGGAATTTTCTGATATGCATAAATTTCCTTTTTCCTGCACATAAAAAAGTCATATAGGCAGCTCTGCTGAAAACAGCGTAAGTCCGAGTTAGTTTCATTATCATGCAAGAATGAGGCCAAAACAATAGCAAAAGTGTTTGGAAAAGCCGATACGTTTGAGACGTATCAAATCCCCCAAGCTTAGCATATTGCTTGTCCTCAAGCAATTCAGTTCAACGAAGTGGACGCGACAAAGAAAACTTTGACAAACTATTTTTCTTCATGAGATGTATATAATCCTATACTACGAACATGTCTAGCAAGTATTGGAGCAATGCTATAAAGACAATGCACAAAGCAATCTTTCGTTCTTATGAAAAGCTCTCAAATAGCTAAGAATAAATAATATGCAACTGAAAATCATGACAAGATCACAATGCACATGACTAGAACATAGTAAAGTGGTATCTCGCTTGCCCCCATGAGTGAAGCAAAACATAAATGCAGAAGCACCTTCGGAGTTTCAAATGAGACTATAAATAATTATTTCAGAAATAGCAATATGAGAATCATGCAGAAGACAATGTGGTACTTTGGGACAATGCACATTACACTCAGAATGACAATTATGCTCTCAATAGTTGGTGCTTTGGAAGAGTAAGGTGGAGAGTCTCGAACCGTGGCTTTTGATGGCATTCAACCCGTGGTTGGAAGCAAAGACTAAACAAGTACCAGATGTGACACCCTGGATTTTGGAACATTATTTTTCCAAAGGTTTTGCTGGTTTATTTCTAGATTTGCCCTTTGGTTTGGATTTTGAGCAACTCTTTGGACTTGAAACTTGAGCATATTTTCTTTCCATGCTCAAGTGTCCCTTGATTTCAAGCCTTCCCTATGTCATTCCATTGATCCACCCCATTCAAGCCACCATTTTATTCAAGCCATGTATTCCTTTTCCAATAAAAGGAATAATCCCTATTATTTGAGGATTGTGAAGCAACCCCTATTTTTATTGGTCCATAAATCCCCAAATAATTCCCACCTAGCCTTGATGCCATATCTTGCCAAATTCTCCAATAACATTGCATGGCCCAAGTGATTTTTTCCTCTAGAAAAAATCATTTGTCTGTGAGGGCAGATTGGAGCGTTGTGAAGGGAGTGCCATTTATCTTGATCCAGCGCTGGTGAGACTTTTTGTGCATGCTCTTGTGATCATATCATGAGCCTCCACCAAATTCCACCACCATTTGCCTAGCCAAACTCCCACAATTAATTCCCAAAGTTTGGATGCAACAAAGGGGCATTGTGAAGCAAGTCCAATCTAGTGGATCCCAATTGCCTTGAATTTTTTTGAGCATGATTCCTCCATCATATAACTCCACCAAACCAAGTTTGAGCCAAAGGACATCACCTATGTGGGTGCATGATCATGTGGAAGTTTTTGGTCAGAGGGAAACCTTGTGAAGCATGTACCAGCTAGGTGTACCCAATGACCATGAAATTTTGCACACTAATGCATACCACCAAATAACCATGCCACAACAAATTTCAGCCAAATTCACCAAGCAAAAAAGATGCTAGCTTCAACAATGCATTTCTGGTCCATTTGGCACCTTACAAAGGGAGTGCATTATTCCTTTGGCCATTTGGGCTGTAAAACCACAGATCACTAGTCCTTCCATGCCCAAAGCTCTAGGACAACCTGGCTCTGTCCCAATCCCCACCATGTGACCTCAGCTTGTGCTCAAATATATTTGTATCAAACTTCTAGTTGAAGTATAGGTCAGCTCCTTGATCCCCTTGACCATCCAGCTGTACCACTGCGATCACCCTTGGAAGGACTATCCCCCATACAAGGTTGGCCACGTAGAAGCCTCCCCCAGATGCCCAGCCCAGGGTGGCCACGCCCCCAGGCTGCAACAGGTGTGCTATGGCCACGCCCGCGTGCCCCTGGCCATGTCCAACACGCGCAACAGGGCGCCCTTGTCCTCTTCCCCGTGTCCACCCGCGCCACACACCTTTCCCCCTCACACACGTCCACCTCCCCGCCTTTATCTCGTCGGAATCACGCCGGCAGCTCGCCGCCGAGCACAAACAGACGCGCGCGTGCTCTGTCCCGTCACCATCACTCGTGCCGCTCCCCCTCTGTTCCTCTGCTCGCGCGTGCGTCTCCAGTGCCCCAAAACCCTCTCGAACGCGAGCGTGCACCGCCACCTCACCCCGGCCACTGCTCCGCCGTGGGCACCTCTGGTTATCTCCGCCCGAGCCGAGCACCTCGCCTGCACTATAAAAGGCGTGCCCCAACAACGCCTAGCCTCACCAGCACCCTTTCCTCCTCCCCAATCGACCCCAGGCCAGGCAATCGAGGCCCATCCCCTTTCTTCCCCAGCTCCGACAGCCACTGCCGCCGTGGTGCCTCCACCGCCGCTCGTCTCCTTCGGAGCCTCCCAGTCCACGCCGAAACCACCGATCGACTCCCCCGTTCCTCCTGGTGCTCCCCGGCCAAGCTCCTGCTCGAATCCCCACCGGAATCGTCGACGGCGTCTTCGACCTCGTCGAAGACGAAGCCCGCGCCGCCGCGACCCGTCTCCCCCCATCCAAACGACCTCCGTTTGGAGCGCCACGGGTATGGGCAGACGCACCTTGAGCCCCTCCGTAGATTCCTCCTGGTCTCGACCCCGGCCGTGGCCTCTCGCCAGAGTTCGTCGCCGGTGAGCACCGCCTAGTCTGCTCCCCTCTCGTTTCTCCTGTCCCTTGACAGGGTTGGCTCACTGTCATCCACCCTAGCCCCCCCGAACCGTTTTCTTAAAGGAGGGGTAGTTCCAAAAGACGCCTTCGACGTCACCCCTCTCCCTGGAATTTCTAAAATGATTTTAATTCATTGAAATCATTTAGTTTGACCAGATATTTGACCACCCATATCTTTTAAACCACAAGTCCAAATGAAGTGATTCTTTTTGCATTGGATTGCTCTTGTTCTCCTCTTTGTTTTGGCATAGGTATTGTGCCATGAATTTCTGTTGTTATTTTCTAGCCCAATAAAAGTGAGTTTGACCCTTTTTCTCCGTGCCTTTTTATAAAATGTTTTCAGGGCTTTTATTGGTGTTAAAGGCCAAGGAGTATCCCCCCACTCCATTGGTGAAAGGCGAGCCACAATTTCTGTTGCACTTTTTCAAAGCTTTGACATGTTTTAACATGTGCTTGAACCTTCGATAAAATAATGATTTATGAGATGTGCTTGATCATATTGTTATCATATACTTGGATTGCTTTGATGATGCTGCATTGCCAAGTTATGATTGATTATGTTAGTGCTATGCTTTGACCAAGTTATGATCGCTTATGCTTTCATACGTAATATGCCATGTTCGTGATAAGTTTTGACCAGAATCTCACCATACCATGCTTAGCTACATTCTTGGTATTTCTATGTTGAATGATTTCATCTTGATCACCCTAACATGACCACATTAACCAACTAAATATGATTTGAATCATGATGTGACCATAACTGTATCTTGGTTTGTTCCACTTAAATTGATATGCCAATTTAAATAATCATGTTGCACCTGATGCTTGTGTTTGCTGTTGAGATATGCTTCGTACAAGTTGATCAGGTGCCACCGAACCGAACTTACTGGTGCAGCCACACTCGCCTGTATGGGAAGGCCTTGGCTTGGTCTATCGGCGTGCTCTCTTATTCGTATCACCAACGAGGGGAGGCTACGCGCGCGCGGTTACCCTGGCCCGGTAAACGACGATAGTCTCGAGAGCCGGTTTGTTTATATCGAGCTCCGTCCCCGATTGGGACAAAGTTTATGGACCATGCGATGGTCAGTTGCCATGCGATGGGAGGCGTGTCTGGAGGACACGTGGTCTACCGAGGGCATGGCTTACGAAGCGTGCCAGATGATACGGTAAAGGAGGCATGCGGTAGAGAGGTCTCGTTGGAGAAGTCCTAGTCCACTCCTACGGTACGAGTTTCGAGGTTCCCGTGGGACAAATTCTGAGGTACTGGACGGAGGAAGAACTCCATAGTGTGGGTAAAGTGCACAACCTTTGCAGAGTGTTACAAATCTATTCGAATAGCCGAGTCCACGGTATTGGACACAATTCATAGTAGGTGACACCATGAGATCAACATGAGTTTGGTGGGATGATCTGGTTAAGTGGTTAGTCATGTGATGACCCATTTTGTCATACGATGACCGGATTGGTTGGGTGGCAACGCGATCACACCTAACCCGTGGATTGGTCATGCGATGGCCCGTTTGGTCATGCAGTGACCCGTGAAGGCTGTTTGGTCATGAAATGACCCGGTGCTTGAGTCGGTAAGGACTCCGAGGTAAGCCACGCGATCATGTGATGATCATGTGGGGATTTCTTGTTTGTGCATAGTCTTAAAGCTGGTAATATGCTTGATGATTATATGCTTGCATGACGTTGATTCCCATATGGTTAATTCACTAATATACTTTAACCTGTTGTCATGTTATTGTTTTGCCTTGGTGCATGGTTGTTGTGAGCTTGCAAGTACATTCTATGTACTGACCTGGCGTGTCATGCCAAATTTTCAGGTCGTGCTTTGGATACGTAGGACGACGTTCTCGGTGTATGCGAGCTAGGGGGTGTCCCAACCAGTGTCCATGTGAAGTGGAGTTCTTCACCGTCGCCGTTGTTCCGCTGCCGAGTTATATTCCGCTGCTAGAGAGTTAGTATGCTGCTTGATGTAGACCTGTGGCAAGCTTGAGGAGCAAGCTTGTCCTTCGTCTCACTCCGCTAGCGTTGTAATAAACCCCTTGTAACCGTACCTTTGGTAATAGAAAACTGTTCAGTTCTATATCAAGCAGTGCCATGTTCTAGAAGACTTGATCTCTGGGTTGGAGCACAAGGTGTTCCGGTCCTCTGAGCCGAGGTGCCACAAAGCTTGGTATCAGAGCAGGACTGACTGTAGGACACCCTTGTCAGCGCGAACGTTAGAAGGACGTTAGATGGATGTTAGAGTTATAGCCTGCCGGTATGATGCATTTGATTGCCGCATTTGTTTTCTGCATATAGATAGCATTCTTTTCGCTAACGAGTTGCTTGATGAGTGTAGATGGCGGAGTATCCACTCGACCACCTATCCTCCCCCTCACCAACCAGCTTTTCCCATCTGCTTGCCGACGTTTGCTGAACTCTCTACCCCAATGGAGATATTCCGCGGTACCAAGTGACCCCGACGACAATCGGAGGATCGATGCTGGAGTACCGTGCCAAGGTCCTCATAGCAGTCAACCTCCCCATCGGCCTGCGCGCCTACAACTTCCAAGGTGGATTCGCCCCTACGCAAGATCGTGTCGTCCAGCTTGCTGCTTTAGCAGGACTCGCGGGTCTTCGCCAGCAGGAGAGCGTGATGTATCAGGATCACGCCTTCCATTTCTATCCCACCATGATCTCCAATCCTCATCAGATAGGATTCCCTCGGCCTCTTGCGGAAGCCAACGCGGCGGTGACCTGTATATCTCGCTACATGGTCGCCGAATACGCCCTCCTCGTCGAGCTGGTCAGTGATGCAAGGGAAGCAAGAAGACCGCTTGCCGCAGCCGTGGCTTCGGCAACTGCTCCGCCAGATCCCCCTGCTTCCGGCAATCCGTGATGGATCGTAGCGCCTAAGTTTCACGTAGTTCTTGTTGCATGTTGCTTGTTGCATATTGGTTGATGATATGCTAGTAGAAATATGTGATCTATGTCTCTGTAATCCTGATGCACTTTCTGTACTGTTGACCTTCGCTTCGTCGAATTCCTTCGTCGAACTTTTATTTGGTTCTTCGGTGTTTAACGAATGGGTTTTGCAGGTAGCACATGACTCGGACGAACCCTTTCTCGTTTTTGGGAGAATGGCACCACGCATGGTTCTGAGCTGATTCGTGGTCGGCCGTCCGGGGGTGACGAGGAGGTGACCCCATGACTCCTGCGTGTGAGGATACCTGGTGCGTATGAAGACAGAAGGCCCGGTGGAATCCTCGACAGGCCCACGCCTGGCCCACTCAAGGCACCGACGTAGGAGTCCGCGACCAACATGGAAGGCAAGACTTGGAGTCCAAGGCAAAGACTAGATTAGGAAATCGACCCTGTAAGCTGAGACGGACTCCCTGAGACCCAGCCTAGTATATAAAGGCTGGGAGGGGTGACGGCTTAGGTCATCTAATCTCCAATCACCACCTCCGGTCTTGAGCAAACTCGCCTAGACCGCCACTGTAATCACCCCCCGCATAATACAATCGAGCAGGAAGTATTTTCTCCTATTAGCCGACGAGTATCGCCAACCTGTTCTTTCTCTACGATCTAACCCAGGGTCCCTGACCATGGGATTTGCCGAGGTCGATCCTCGTCAATTGGCGCCGTCCGTGGGGACTACACAGGTTGGAATCACGATCTCGGCGGTCCCGTCATCAGTAATTCACAACTGAATGACTCGAGCAAGATCCAATCAGCTTGAAGAACTCAAGTTCATCGCAAACCTCTCCATCCCACCACCAAGATCGCTCGGCCCACAACTAGGCCAAGTTCGATCTTTTGGCGACTACCAAAGTCGTCACCGGCGAAAAAGAACTCGATGATCCAGAAGGCAAGCGCAAGCCGCGACCATGAAGCCAGCCAAGATGCTGGAACAAGTACAAGAAGTCTGCACAGAAATCCCACTCGAGGAACCGCAACGTGTCACAGCAGCCTTGGCCTCCACTTGAGCACCCGACGCCACCCGGACAGCCGCCATGGGACACGACTGCGACTTTGAAACTCAGTCCTGTGAGTACTATGACCCAGATCAAAGACCAGATGAGATTGCCAAGTTTATTCGGAAGCACTCGATCAACGATGGAAGAGAGCTCAACCCAAGGTTCCACTGCCATTCAGAAGACCACTCACAGTCATTCCTAGTCGCAAGAAGAAGAAGGCACGCCAGCTCCAGCAAGCTCACAAGCAAAGAACAGCTGGATGGACCCTGCACAATCCACCGTTTCGAAGACGACTGGGGGCGCCTTAGAGCAGGCCACACCCTGAGAGTTTGTCGTCTATTCACCGAACTCTCCAACAGCCTCAAGGAAGAGAAGCAACCCGAAGCCAAACGGGCTCGAGGGACCGCACAACCGCTAGTAGCCAATACAGAAGAGCAATACCCTCCATCTCATGGACGGGTCTGCATGATCCAAGAAGGACGACCATCAAAAGAAAAACATAATGCCCACACCCTGCAGAACCGAGAAGTCGAAGACCTAAAACCAGCAGAAACCTACCATCTGTATGGCGCAGAGACCAACATTACTTTCTCACAAAGCGGTCACCCACCCGCAATTCCATGGCCAGGGCACGCACCACTGGTCCTCGATGTCGGGACCCGGGGTTTGCGTATGTAATTCCTGTTACAACACAATCATATGGAGAGCCGAGAGCCGTACCCACTTGTCTAAGCAGACAAGGCCAAGCATAGAACACTCTCGGAAAGCATCGAAAATGAGGGGCATCCCATCCAGGCCGGATGATCAACTGAGATGGGTCCTCATCGTCCGCTCACAAGTCTAAATGATTATGGGTGGTGAAATCCCATACTCATAGAAAAGTCGCCTCAACCACATTATCGATTGAATTATAACACTTACATAAACAGACTCCAGCCCGATCACCTAGTCGGGATCTCGGGCGGGCTCGATCATACCACAAAGTGTGCCACGTGACAGAGTCATGAGCAATCGCATCGCGATGCCCCAAGCTGCGCACATCTTAGGGCCACTTGGTGTATAAAATACCGCCGGCAAGAACTCAACTAAGCCATCGAACCCCACACTAAGACATGCACGTTATAATCATACACGCAGTATACATGTCTAGTGTAAACAGCAGGTAACACAACATGAACTCTACAAACTCATAGCTTTATTGCATCTGCTAAACAGAGCAGATATAGTAGTGTTACAAGAAGAGATCACATAACTGTGACCCAACATTACATCATACAACAACAGAAGCAAAATATGTCTTAGTAAAGACAAGGTTAACAAATGGCTTAAGAAGCCTTTAAGAAAACACAATGACCCTCCAGAGGGACCAGACTGCTGTCTGGGACTACATTACTTAGTCGACGTAGAGCTTGAGGGGGAGGCCACCATCAGGGTCAGTGGTCTCGTCTCTAAAACATAGAATAAGAAAACGTGAGTACAAAGTCGTACTCAGCAAGACTTACATCAGAACTATACTACTTATGCTCAGGTATCAAGTTAAAGGCAAGTGGGGTTGTAATGCAGAAAGCTTTGACTTGGCTATCCTATACTAAGACTACATAGAGTTGAGATGAGAGGCACACACGAGTCCATCTAATCTTGATCATCACATCAATACACCACCATGGATCCTTCCTCGACTTCCCCACGAGGAAGCGACCCAAAGCACTCACACTTATCTTGATGATTTTTAGAGTATCCATTTGAGTTGTCTAATAATCAAGTAAAGATCTCCAAGTAGTCCATAACCGCGGACACGGCTATTCGAATAGATCATTAACCACGCAGGGGTCTACTTCTTCACATACGTAGCTACCACTTATCGCCTAGAACTCGTCACCTTCAAGTGGTGTCGGCGAGGATAGTACCACGACACTTACCTCACGGCTCCAACTCTAGTCCAGGGGATCGCCTATCTGAGCATGTACCCCAATCGAAAATCCGGCCGGGGTTTTCGTTCAGGACCCAGACGATGTATGGACGGTCCGACAAGCCCACCTCGACGGATGGTGCTGCGCTTGCCTAAAACCGTGCTACGTTATGAAATCAAATAGAAGAACAATTAACCCATGCGAATCCTGGACCATAGTCGGGGTGAGTTAATAGGTCGAGAGGGGTCAATGAGCCCAACATGTGGTAGTAATCTGTGTCTTGGATCACAACACAAGAACTCGGGGGCTAGGGCAGTGTAAATGAGACAACCCACTGTTTACTCCTACACAACCTCTCATTGTTCACCTTTGTTAGGATGAATTCACCAACACATTACCATTACATTGCATTGTTATCTACCATCCCGATACATCACCCAGATGGATCATCTTCATTGCATACAACTCTAGCATGGCATAGCATAACATGGATGAAGGGCCACATGATGAACACAAACAATCTTGTATCTGCTAGGTTGAGGTTTGCTTAATACTGTGGCAGCAATGATAGGTCATGCAAAGGATGGGTTCAACTAGCGGTAGAACGGTAACATGTGAATCACCTAATCATGCATAAGAGAACAAGAGGGAAATGGCTTTATATAGATATGATCAATGGGGTTTGCTTGCCTTGTTCACGATCACGAGGTGCCACTCTTCAAAGTAGTCGGAAACTACGTCCGGCGATGAATCTATCGAGAAGAGGCAAACACCGAGACAACAAAGTATAAACATCACATTGCAATGCACAATCAAGATGCATAATGTATCATGGCATGGTACTGATGTGCTCTATGTTCAAGTTACAACATGTTAATTGAAGTTGATTTGAAGAAGAAATTCAAATTCAAACTCCAAATGAATATTCAATTTTGTCCAAATTGCATTTGCTACTGTTTGATCATTGTAAACTACTTTGTCATGCAAGAAAGTTACATATTTGGATTGCTTGCATTTTTCTGATATTTTTTCATATATTATTTGTTTGATTTGGAGTTGTGGTTTAAAAGTTATTCAATTTCAAAGATTTAATCATTTTCTGAAATTTCTGGAATTATTTTTAATCTGGAAAAGGTTTACTGCATCAGCATGGCATCATGCTGACATCAAGGGGGCTGACTTGTGGGGTCACAGTGTCAGTGACCCTGTTTTAATTTCTGTTTAGTTTAAAATCTAATTAAGATTAGGGGGGCCAGGGCCCACCTGTCAGTGACCCTGGGTCAACTGACTAGGGGGATTAGGCCCCTAATTAACCCAGCCGGCCGGCGGCGGCTACTGGGCACGACGGAGGGCCGCCGGACTTGGCCTCCCGGCCACGGGGTGGCACGGGGAGGGTACCAATTGAGCCCTCTCACACGCGTGCGTCCATTGGAGGCACTTGGGCGGCCAAAGGAGGGCCGGGAGCGCGCCGACGAATAGGCTTGCGGCGGCCGAAGCTCGGGCTCCAGACGAACGCGACGACGGGGGATCTTGGAGAGGAACAGGGAGGCGTGGATGGGAGAGTATCTCACCCTGAGCATGACGGAGGGGGTGAGGAGACCAGAGGGGCAGCGGCGACCGTGCAATTTCTCGCTGGAGGGGGAAGACCGTGGCGGCGGAACTCGACGTTGGCATCGTCCACAGAGCTCCGCGGCTCCAAATAACCTGCCCCGGAGATGAAGACGAATAAGGCGGGCTTCCTGGACAACCTGGCGAGGCGAGGGAAGGCCGGTGGCCGCACGGAGGCTCGACGACGAACTCTGTGGCGCACGGTTCCTCGCGGGATTCGCGTCGGAGAGAGAGAGGAGGGTTCTAGAGGAGGCGGAAAAGAAGGGGGGCTGCTTGGGGGGCGTCCACAGCGCCGGATAAGGACGGGGAAGCAGCCAGGCAGCTGGCTGGCAGCCATGCCGGGCCCGTCGGCGACCTGGCTGCCTGCCTGGCCAGCGAAGAAGACGACCTTGCCCCTTTGGGCTGGGCCTGTCTTCTGCTGCCATTTGGGCCAGGTGGGCCAGAAGGTAAGTGGGCACTGCCCTTTTCTTGTTTTCTTTCCTTTTTCTGCTTTTGTTTTTATTTGTTTTGTATTGGATAAAATACCCAAACATTTTTATAAAATCTCCAAATATTTTATTTGGACTTATGTGACATATAGCTAGTCACTCCGAAGATTTGAAGATTTTTGAAATTCAAAACATTTGAATTTCAATTCAAATATGATTTAAATTTAATTTCCAAGCTCCTGTTTGAATTTTTAGAAAATCCATGAGCATGAGGTTGGACCCACGACACATGAAATGTGATCATGCCCATTTATAGAAATTTTCAAAATCATCAGAAGAACTTTGGAAAAAGATTTTTCTCTGGCCTTTTATTTAAATTCAATTTGACGCTTTTCCAGATCCCCACTTATTAAATAGGAAATTTAGACATGATGCATTGCTACTTGCTAATACCAAGCATACCTAATTAGGGCTGTGACAGCTCGCCCCCACTCAAAAGAATCTCGTCCTGAGATTCAGAAGTCGTCAGGAAGAGGGCGGGGTACTCGACTCGAAGATGATCCTCTCGTTCCCAGGTGGCTTCCTTCTTATAATGGTTGGACCACTGCACTTTGAGAAACTTGATCTTCTGACGTCGGGTGGTACGCTCAGCTTCATCGAGGATACGGACAGGATACTCTCGATAAGACATGTTTTCTTGGAGATCAAGCATTTCGTGGTCTACTTCGCGGATGGGGTCCTTGAAGCAACGCCTGAGTTGAGATACGTGGAAGACATCATGAACCTGAGAAAGATGCGGGGGTAGTTCAAGTTGGTAGGCAACTTCTCCACGTTTAGCTAGAATGCGAAAGGGACCAATGTAACGTGGGTCCAATTTGCCTTTGATACCGAAGCGATGGGTTCCCTTCAGAGGAGTAACCCGGAGGTAAGCCTTTTCGTCCAGCTCGTAGTTTTCTGGCCTATGATGACGATCATAGTAGCTTTTCTGACGAGACTGGGCTGTTTTCAATTGCTCATGAACAATGCGAACCTTCTCTTCTGCTTCCTGGATCATATCCGGTCCAAAGAATTGTCTTTCACCGGCTTCTGACCAATTCAATGGTGTTCGACATTTTCGGCCATAGAGAAATTCAAAGGGTGCCATGCCCAAGCTAGATTGGAAGCTGTTGTTATAAGAAAACTCGGCGAATGGAAGAGATTTCTCCCAACTCTTTCTGAATGAGATAACACAGGCTCTGAGCATGTCTTCGAGAACTTGATTGACTCTTTCTACTTGACCACTTGACTTGGGATGAAAGGCGGTGCTAAAGGAGAGATGGGTTCCCATAGCATTTTGAAAACTTTCCCAAAATCGAGAGGTGAAAAGACTTCCACGGTCTGAATTGATTTCCAAAGGAACACCATGGAGAGAGATGATCCGGGAGACATATAAATCCGCTAACTGGCTAGCAGTTATACTCTCGCGAACAGGAAGAAAATGGGGAACTTTGGAAAGACGGTCAATGACCACGAATATGGCATTGTTTCCCTTTTGAGACTTTGGAAAGCCAGTGATGAAATCCATACTGACTTTATCCCATTTCCACTCAGGAATGGCTAAAGGTTGAAGAGTACCAGCAGGTCTTTGATGCTCTGCTTTCACACGATGACAAACATCACAGTCAGCAACATATCGAGCGATTTCTCGCTTCATCCTAGTCCACCAAAATCTCTGGCGTAGATCTTGATACATCTTAGTAATACCAGGATGAATCGAGAGAGGGGTGTCATGAGCTTCCTTAAAGGATCTGCTGCCTTAGATTCCTATTCTTCGGAACTACTATCCTGTTCTCGAAGTACACAGTACCCTCATTGTCTAGGGTAAAACATTTGGCCTTACCGCTAGCAATGTTTTGTTAGATATATCGGATACCTCGAGCACGTTGTGGAACAACTTTGATTTGATCCTCAAGGGTTGGTTTCACAATCAAGGTGGAAAGGAATCCATGAGGAACAATCTCGAGATTGAGCTTTCGAAATTCCTCATAGATAAGTGCTTGATACTGTTGTAACATGAGGTTGTTACAATACGACTTATGACTTAGTGCATCATCCATGACATTGGCTTTGCCTGGGGTGTAAGAAATTCCTAAGTCATAATCTTTTATCAACTCTACCCAGCGTATTTGCCTGAGGTTAAGATCTGGCTGGGTGAATATGTATTTGAGGCTTTGGTGATCGGTATAGATTTCACAACGATTACCAAGGAGGTAATGTCGCCAAGTCTTCAGGGCATGAACTACGGCAGCTAGTTCAAGATCATGGGTAGGATAGTTCTCTTCATGTGGACGCAACTGGCGTGAAGCGTATGCTACCGCATGTCGATCTTGCATAAGTATGCATCCTAACCCTTGCCGTGAAGCATCACAATAGATTTCGAAATCCTTTTTGGTGTCTGGAGGCGCAAGTACGGGTGCAGAAGTCAATCTTCTTTTCAACTCTTGAAAGCTTTCCTCGCACTTGAGGGTCCATTCGAATGTCTTATCTTTCTTGTTGAGTTCAGTTAGAGGCTTTGCAACTTTGGAGAAGTTCTCAACGAAGCGGCGACAATAGCTTGCTAAGCCAAGAAAACTCCTAACTTGCTTAACCGATTCAGATGGAGTCCAGTCAAGGACGGCCTGAACTCTCTCGGGATTCACAACAATGCCTTTTGCAGAAATTACGTGGCCTAGGTAGGTCACTTCTGGAAGCCAAAATTCGCATTTGGAAAACTTAGCATAAAGGTGATGCTCTCTAAGTTTCATCAATACCAGCCTTAGATGCTCATCATGTTCTTCTTCATTCTTCGAGTATATAAGGATGTCATCGAGGTAAACCACAACGAACTTGTCCAAATACTCCATGAAGATCGAATTCATTAAGCGCGAAAAAGTGGCTGGGGCATTGGTGAAACCGAAGGACATGACGGTGTACTCATAAAGACCATAACGAGTAGTGAAAGCCGTTTTGGGAATGTCCTCGTTTCTGATTTTGATTTGATGATAACCTAATCTCAAATCCATCTTGGAGAAGACAGAGGATCCAGCAAGTTGATCATAAAGATCATTAATCCTGGGAAGTGGGTACTTGTTCTTTATTGTCACTAGATTAAGCGGGCGATAATCTACGCACATCCTTTCTGTTTCATATTTCTTCGTTACGAACAGAACGGGGCAACCCCATGGCGATGAGCTAGGGCGGATGAAGCCTTTTGCCAACGAAGCTTCAGGTTGGATTTTAATCTCAGCTAACTCATGTGGGGCCATTCTATATGGGTGTCTGGAAATTGGGGCGGTTCCTGGGATAAGATCTACAATGAATTCTACACATCTGTCAGGGGGCATTCCTGGCAGCTCTTCTGGAAAGACATCCGGAAAGTCACAAACTATCGGAATATCTTCAAGGTTAGGAAGGGGATGTTCATTCAACGAATATAGCTGGGTTTCTGAACCTTGAGATGCGAAATGGACTATCTTGCCGGAAGGATGAGTGAGTTGGACTGATTTAGTGGCACAATCAATCTTGGCACGGTGTTTAGACAACCAATCCATACCTAAGATGATATCGATATCTGAAGATTTGAGGGCTATGAGAGAAGCAAGGAATACAAGATCCTCAACAACAATTTCATTGTCATGACATACCCTATTGGTACGCCATGTGGATCCTGGAGTTTTAATCATGAAAGGGGTAGGAAACTCCTTGAATGAAATGTCATGCAGGAGTGCAAACTTTTCAGACAAAAAGGAATGAGAAGCTCCAGAATCAAATAGAACAGAAGTAGGTTTGGAGTTAACAGGAAGTGTACCGAGTACAACCTTCGTATCCTCTTGGGCTTCTTTGATGGTGGCATGCTTCACACGTCCGTATTCAACAATAGCGGACTTGGATTTGGAAGACTTTGGTGGTTTAGCTTTGGCTTTATGTTTTGGACGAGGAGGAACATTCTCTTGCAATGAACACTGTCGTGCAATGTGGCCAGGATTACCACACTTGTAGCACACTCGGGTGTTAGGTTGTGGAGTTTGGATGGAAAGCTCTCTACTATCTTTCTGGGTTTTCTTGCTTTCTGGAGATGGTCTTGGAATCAAGTGCGAAGGAATGGCACTAGTTGGGATCCAAATTCGACGTTTCTGAGAACCCAAACTAGAAGAGGAAGAAAGATCACGATCACGCTTGCGAGACTGTTCAAAGACCTCATTTTCATGCTCAGCTCTGAATGATCTAGTGACCAAATCCTTGAAGTTGACAAATTCAAGGAGATTGATATCATGACGAAGGATAGGGCTAAGTCCCTTGCGGAACCTTGCCTGCTTCTTGGCATCGGTTGAAATCTTCTCAAGGGCAGAACTAGAAAGTCGATTGAACTCAGTCCTATACTGATGAACAATCATATTTCCCTGAGATAGGTTGCAGAACTCTTCCCTCGTTCTTTCCATCAACTCATCCAGAATGTGGTACCCTTGGAAGGCATCATGGAACTCCTGCCAAGTCACTACGTGACCATCAGGCTGCATTGCAACAAAACTCTCCCACCATTCACCAGCCGCACCTTCCAGAAAGTATGCCGCAAACATCACACGATCATCTGGAGAAACATGCGCCGTCTCAAGCTTACGCTCGATGGAACGGAGCCAATCATCGGCATCAATGGGTTTAGAAGAACATCGAAAAACTGGCGGGTTCAAAAGGATAAAATCCTGGATGGATATTATCGCATCTCGCTAAAGAGAAGTATTCTTCTCAATGAGCTTCAAAAGGCGTGTTTGATCACGTCAATTTCGCTCAGCCTCCATCATGATTTCCGCTGCAGAAGGCGGTGAAGGAGGATCATCATCACCACTTTGATTACCGTGAACAGATTCAACACATCTAGTCCCACTTGACATTCTATGTGATAAAAATCAACAATCAGAGTAGGATTTATGATGGAATCACATCAAAGATGACATAATTTAAAAGCGGACAAGATTGTAATGCAAAAGCATTGGAATCACTGGAAACACGGGACAAATCGGACAGCATAACGGCTGTACCGGGGTAAAAAGATGAATCAACCTGCAAGAATGATCAGAACCTTCTTGAAAGGCTCAATGGAATGGTGACTCTAGACAACCAAAACATTCCTACAGCTATGGAGAGTCAAACAACGAGATGTTCTAGTATAGACATAGAAGATCCTAGTCCTATCATTCCGTAGAAAAGATGAGGGTGACTCAGAACTCAGATTGATGAGGGTAAGGAAAAAAATGAAGCCTGACGTTGTTTCCATATACCCAAAGTAACTATATAACTATAGAATGCTAGCCTCGACTTCGGCCAAGGTTTAGTAATACTACAGGCAGTCCTGCTCTGATACCAAGTCTGTCGGGACCCGGGGTTTGCGTATGTAATTCCTGTTACAACACAATCATATGGAGAGCCGAGAGTCGTACCCACTTGTCTAAGCAGACAAGGCCAAGGACAGAACACTCTCGGAAAGCATCGAACGTGAGGGGCATCCCATCCAGGCCGGGTGATCAACTGAGATGGGTCCTCATCGTCCGCTCACAAGTCTAAATGATTATGGGTGGTGAAATCCCATACTCATAGACAAGTCGCCTCAACCACATTATCGATTGAATTATAACACTTACATAAATAGACTCCAGCCCGATCACCTAGTCGGGATCTCGGGAGGGCTCGATCATACCACAAAGTGTGCCACGTGACAGAGTCCCGAGCAATCGCATCGCGATGCCCCAAGCTGCGCACATCTTAGGGCCACTTGGTGTATAAAAGACCGCCGGCAAGAACTCAACTGGCTAACGAACCCCACACTAAGACATGCACGTTGTAATCATCCACGCAGTATACATGTCTAGTGTAAACAGCAGGTAACACAACATTAACTCTACAAACTCATAGCTTTATTGCATCTGCTAAACAGAGCAGATATAGTAGTGTTACAAGCAGAGATCACATAACTGTGACCCAACATTACATCATACAACAACAGAAGCAAAATATGTCTTAGTAAATACAAGGTTAACAAATGACTTAAGAAGCCTTTAAGAAAACACAACGACCCTCCAGAGGGACCAGGCTGCTGTCTGGGACTACATTACTTAGTCGACGTAGAGCTTGAGGGGGAGGCCACCATCAGGGTCAGTGGTCTCGTCTCTAAAACATAGAATAAGCAAACGTGAGTACAAAGTCGTACTCAGCAAGACTTAAATCAGAACTATACTACTTATGCTCAGGTATCAAGGTAAAGGCAAGTGGGGTTGTAATGCAGAAAGCTTTGACTTGGCTATCCTGTACTACGACTACATAGAGTTGAGATGAGAGGCACACACGAGTCCATCTAATCTTGATCACCACATCAATACACCACCATGGATCCTTCCTCGACTTCCCCACGAGGAAGCGACCCAAAGCACTCACACTTATCTTGATGATCTTTAGAGTATCCATTTGAGTTGTCTAATAATCAAGTAAAGATCTCCAAGTAGTCCATAACCGCGGACACGGCTATTCGAATAGATCATTAACCCTGCAGGGGTGTACTTCTTCACATACATAGCTACCACTTACCGCCTAGAACTCGTCACCTTCAAGTGGTGTCGGCGAGGATAGTACCACGACACTTACCTCACGGCTCCAACTCTAGTCCAGGGGATCGCCTATCTGAGTATGTACCCCAATCGGGAATCCGGCCGGGGTTTCCGTTCAGGACCCAAACGATGTATGGAAGGTCCGACAAGCCCACCTCGACGGATGGTGCTGCGCTTGCCTAAAACCGTGCTACGTTATGAAATCAAATAGAAGAACAATTAACCCATGCGAATCCTGGACCATAGTCGGGGTGAGTTAATAGGTCGAGAGGGGTCAATGAGCCCAACATGTGGTAGTAATCTGTGTCTTGGATCACAACACAAGAACTCGGGGCCTAGGGCAGTGTAAATGAGACAACCCACTGTGTACTCCTACACAACCTCTCATTGTTCACCTTTGTTAGGATGACTTCACCAACACATTACCATTACATTGCATTGTTATCTACCATCCCGATACATCACCCAGATGGATCATCTTCATTGCATACAACTCTAGCATGGCATAGCATAACATGGATGAAGGGCCACATGATGAACACAAACAATCTTGTATCTGCTAGGTTGAGGTTTGCTTAATACTGTGGCAGCAATGATAGGTCATGCAAAGGATGGGTTCAACTAGCGGTAGAACGGTAACATGGGAATCACAAAATCATGCATAAGAGAACAAGAGGGAAATGGGTTTATATAGATATGATCAATGGGGTTTGCTTGCCTTTTTGACGATCATGAGGTGCCACTCTTCAAAGTAGTCAGAAACTACGTCCGGCGATGAATCTATCAAGAAGAGGAAAACACCGAGACAACAAGTGTAAACATCACATTGCAATGCACAATCAAGATGCATAATGTATCATGGCATGGTACTGATGTGCTCTATGTTCAAGTTACAACATGCTAATTGAAGTTGATTTGAAGAAGAAATTCAAATTCAAACTCCAAATGAATATTCAATTTTGTCAAAATTGCATTTGATACTGTTTGATCATTGTAAACTATTTTTTCATGCAAGAAATATGCATATTTGGATTCCTTGCATTTTTCTGATAATTTTTCATATATTATTTGTTTGATTTGGAGTTGTGGTTTAAAAGTTATTCAATTTCAAAGAATTAATCATTTTCTGGAATTTATGAAATTATTTTTAATCTGGAAAAGGTTTACTGCATCATCATGGCATCATGCTGACATCAGGGGGGGGCTGACATGTGGGGTCACAGTGTCAGTGACCCTGTTTTAATTTCTGTTTACTTTAAAATCTAATGAAGATTAGGGGGGCTAGGGCCCAGTAGCCGCCGCCGGACTTGGCCGGGGGCTCCAGACGAACGCGGCGACAGGGGATCCTGGAGAAGAACGAGGAGGCGTGGATGGGAGAGTAGCTCACCCTGGGCATCGAGGAGGACCGCCGGACTTGGCCTCCCGGCCACGAGGTGGCACGGGGAGGGTACCAATCGAGCCCTCTCGCACGCGTGCATCCATTGGAGGCACTTGGGCGACCAAAGGAGGGCCGGGAGTGCGCCGACGAATAGGCCTGCGGCGGCCGGAGCTCGGGCTCCAGACGAACGCAGCGACGGGGGATCCTGGAGAAGAACGAGGAGGCGTGGATGGGAGAGTAGCTCACCCTGGGCATGACGGAGGGGGCGAGGAGACCGGAGGGGCAGCGACGACCGTGCAATTTCTCGCCGGAGGGGGAAGACCGTGGCGGCGGAACTCGACGTTGGCGTCGTCCACAGAGCTCCGCGGCTCCAATTAACTGCCCTGGAGACGAAGATGAAGAAGGCGGGCTTCCTGGACAACCTGGCGAGGCGAGGGAAGGCCGGTGGCCGCATGGAGGCTCGACGGCGAACTCTATGGCGCACGGTTCCTCGCGGGATTCACGCCGGAGAGAGAGGAGGGGTCCAGAGGAGGGGGGAAAAGAAGGGGGCTGCTTGGGGGGCGTCCACGGCGCCGGATAAGGACGGGGAAGCAGCCAGTCAGCTGGCTGGCAGCCATGTCGGGCTCGCCGGCGACCTGGCTGCCTGCTTGGCCTTCCTGTAGGAAGCCCCTAACCACTCATTGGTCGAAGTCGAGTCTAGTATTTGCAAAACTACTTGCTAACTTAATGTTTGGCTTACGGGCCCACATCGATGTCACTACGTGTGATATCTTTGGTATTAGGATCTTTTTCTCCGTACCTATGCTCTGGGACTCTGCTCTCTTATCCTTGCTGGTAGAGTTTTAATAACTCTGACTTAGGTTCACGTACCTCCTTCCTCCCGGAGAGCTGTGCATTATCGATGATCGCCTGATTCACCTGAAGATCCCGGCGATTACTCTCTGATAAATTCCCGAGAACCTGCGTGTTCATCGCCTTTGCAATCCCCTGCCACCGATAAGTCCGTATGGATGATTGCATCCACCTCCCGATCTGGAAAACACGATTCCCTTGTACTCAAGCATCGCATTATTCCTATGCTTCTATCACTCGATGCCTTTGCATTTTTTCTCCTCTCGATTGAGTGCCGATACTCACATCGGATCCTTTGCGAACCATTCGACCTTTTCGTGGGTTACTATCCGACTAATCTTACGTGGCTTATTCCATGTGTCAATTGGATTCACCGTGTGAAATACCATCCCTGACCCTCGATGATTTTTGTTATCGTCGACAACATCCTTTGACTCCCTGCCAATACAAACTTGGTCATGTACATCGTGCTCTTCTTTCCCTTGGGAAAGATATACACCTGATACTTGTGTATCATAACATTTTCCTTTCCATTGGTCTGTTTAACCTTTCTTGTAGTGTATCCTATCTAAGCAGTGAAATTCCCTGCTTATGTAAACACTTTGGTGTGCTACATTGTCTGTACAACCAGTTACGATTGTTGATGACTTTTCGGTGATCACCGATGGACGAGGACTTTGCCAATTGGTCCGCCTCGTCTTAACGAGTAGGAAAATGGTTCTCTTCGTCCCTCGCCCTTGGCACTGATGATGTTGCCGACATAGTTGACAAATTGTTCTCTGACAAACCTTGCATCGTGCTCGCATGGAATGTCGCCACCCTTCTTACCTTCTGTGGGCCCATAACCCACAGTTCCACAGGACCGAAACCTGACTCTTGTCCTCTACCTTGTGGTATTTCGTCCGATATCAGACTCAGTGCTTGTGTCTGATGATCGGGGCCCCTTTTCCCATCTTCCGTCATCGGCATCGAATACGTGCCTATCCGCTTAAAACTTCTCTCGACGTACTTCCCTGAGCTTAAACTCGGAAGGACTTTGTACCCCATAACCTTGAGCAACCCCATTTATTTGACCTTGTATCGATCCGACCCCCTTAAGCTTTATCTCTTAACCTGTTCGTAAGTGCGATGAAGCCCCCGACGAAAGGATGAAAACCCATCGAGATGCACCGATGCGGAGCAGTGAAGGCCTCAGCGTGAAGGATTAATTTCTTCGAGTAGGACAACAAGAACCAGAAGATTTGTTAGGAGGCGAAACCGAAACTCTACCCCTTACACCACTTTTAATTCTCGGGACGAGAATTCTTTGTAGTGGTGGAGATTTGTAACACCCTCAGATCCAGTACAGTAATCACTACAGTGATTCCACTGTTTAAGGCTCATTACTGTTGATGATCAAGCCATGATCACCATTGATCATAACTCTGTCACTTTCCAACCCAGATAAAATTTTCAAATTGGGTAAATTATAAATTCTCTCCAAGACTTGTGGATTCCTGTCCATCATTTGATCATGGTTAAACCAAAATCACCTTAGTCATTTGCATAATCTCAAGTCAATGATAATCATGAAACCCATAAGGTTGGATTATCCAAATTGCCATAAACTTTAAAATGGAAATGAAAATCTTTGTCAAACCAAAATTTGTGGAGCATATTAAATAAAATGCCTAGCAATCTTAGGCCATGATAATGTAGTAATGGATATTTTATTAAAGTGATTTAGTAATATGGAATAAAAATAAATGCTTGGGAATTATTGAATTGCCATGGTAATGATAATAAACAAGTGGATATAATAATTGAACTAAAAATTATGCAATCATTTTTATTAAAAGCCTAATAATCAGTAGGTCTTATTAAAAATGAAATGGGAGTTTATAAAATGTTTTACTAATTTAATCAAATCAAAATAGTGTCAAATCAGTGGCATTTAATCCCATTTAAATAAAACAAAAATTCTAATGATTTTATACTTGAGCCAAACTTTTTGTAGCCTCTCTATAATGTTTAACACCAATAATAAAAATGTTTTCATAGATAACGAAATTCACATGGCACTTAAATAAAATAGAAATAGAAAGAATAAATAAAAGAAATAAAAACAAAACCCTATCTAGCGCCACTGGGCGTTGCCCCCCGGCCCACCCAACCCCATCCCACCTACCCCTATCCCCTACCTCTCACCTGCCCCCCACCCCGTACACGCACAGGGACATGGCCATGGCCACTGTGGCCATGCCCCCCCCACCTCACCTGACATACCTGCTCCCCCTTCCCCCCTCTGGATAGGCCCGAGCCCAACTGCCCCTGGACGGCCTCCCCTCCCCTTCCCGTGCTTGCGCGCTCGCCGTGGGCACGCTGCCACCATGGGCGCGGCCAAGGGCTACCTCAGCCCGCACCGGCATGTACGGCAGGTTCCCCATCGTCGACTCCCTCTCCTCGAGCCATCGTTCGTCACCCGGGCGCGCCACAGGCTGCGAATCGTGCCGCCCCCTTCTACCACGGCCGCCGGCGAGCTCCTTCAAAATTCCGGCCGGCCAGCCCCTCCCTGAGCCTGCTGCCAACCCCCTGCAACCCGCCGTGAGCACCTCATGCGAATCCCCCTCTCCCCTCATTCGAATCATCGTCGTGGCCTGGCCGCACCTTGCGTGCGTGCCCACGCGCCGCCGCACCAGGTCACCGACTGGCTCGAGCGCGCCGCGTTGCTCGTCGCGCCACGTTCACCGCGGACGCGCCCTGCGCGTGCCCGCGCCCGCAACCGCACGCCCCCCTCACCGGAGCTGACACCGCCGGCAGGCCCCTCATCACCGGCGAGCCGTGCGCTAACACCCCCCCCACTGACCTATGGGGTCCACCCATCTAATTAGCACTAACCCCCTCTAAGTTCCACTGACACATGGGCCCCATGCCCCTAATTAAACTGCAATTAAATTAAAACAGATAAACCCCTCAAATGGATGACATGTGGCCCCCCTCTGTTTAGATAAATTTAGAATAATGTAATTGCCTAGCAGTGTATGACTGTTGGGCCCCACTGGAATTTTAGTTTAATTAATATGGAATTGTTAAAATGAGCCTATGACAGGGTGGCCCCACATGTCAGCACTGGTTTGGATAAGGTTCTGGATAATGTTGAAATTTAAATAATAAAAGATATCCAGAAATTGCTAGAAAATGATTTAAACTTCAAATATTAATAACTTTTAAACCGTAACTCAGATTCAAAAACTTTATACATGAAAATTGATCAGAAAAACATAACGAATACGGATACGCTATCCGCATGTCTACCACCCCCTCTAACTTACCAAACATCGACATTCCCCCCCGTCGGGCCGTTTGTCGATAATTCCCGGTACCGATATACGTTGCCCGAATGTAAAACTTTTGTATACGAAAGTTGCTCAGAACGGATCACCGAGTTCGGATACGATACCCATACCCCCACCACACCCCTATAACATGCCGAACATCGAACCGTCCCCCTCCGGTACCGTCAGTCCGATGATTGTCCGATACTGATAAACTATCCGGATGAATTTATTTCGAACACGAAAGTTTTTCGGAATAGATCAACTAACCCGGATACACCACCCACACATGTGTCGGATGTCCACGACACCTCCGGCATGATACCTTCCCCTCCGGATCACCTGTCCGGTAATCACCCGGTACTGATGAGTCATCACCGGATAAATTCCCGCTCCGCCGAAAAATACTTAACACTGCGTTAGAGCTCCGTTGCTTTGTATCTGCTATGTCTTGCATTTGTATTGCTATTATTGTTGTGTATTTATTGTTTCTCCCCCCCCTTAATCTCCGATAGACCCCGTTGCTGACGTCGATGACACCACCGAGTACGACTACTTCGTCGACGACCGTACCGCTACTACCGAGCTTCCAGGCAAGCAGAGCCATTCTCTTCCCCAGATATCGCCTATCTTTCCGTACATTTCTTGCACTAGGCATTGTTACTGCTGCTGCTACGATTACAATCATATTCAATTGCATAGCCTGATTTTGTCGCCCCTTGATGTACCTTCCTTTAATCCTATGCCGCCTATTATTACTTATGCATTATTCAGCAGTAAACCCTGCGCATTGTTAGTTAGGTTTAGAATAGCGGGCCGTGATCACTCTGGGAGCGACCGCGGGAACGATATATTACAACTGCAACAGGTACGTATCAATGCAGACGCCCTAGGGAACCTACAACGGCGAGACTCTGCCGAGTCGCTTCGAGTTTGGCTTACGAGTGGAATGGACTCGTAATTCATTCTCGTCGGCTCAGTAGCGTAGCATCACCGGGATGATACGAGGTTTACCTCTTTAGTTCATTCCGCTGATGTCTCAGTCGAGCCAGCTCAAGTGTACCATCGAGGGTGATTCCTCCTGGTTTCACTTAATGATAGGAACTCGAACCAACTGGTGTCCTTAAAGGTAAGAAGTCGCGCGACCCAACGGTGCCCGCGAGAGGTATTGCGACGGGACGACAGGGAGGGTACGACCAGTGTACCGGTGTGCTTGGCCCCTGATCGTTGGCCGCGAGAGTTACCAAACCACGATAGTCGATCTCCTCCAGGAGCACACGCGAGACAAGGTAAGGAGACGGTTCACCTTGTTGGTAACCGCAGTGACTTGGTGGGACGACGGGGCAGGCACCAATGTACTGGTGGTCCTGGCTGCTGTCGTTGTCCGCGGGTCAGTTAAGTCGAGGCAACGATAACGGTTGTCACGCAGGTTAATTAAAATGCTAAATGGTTCAGTGAATGTCTTGAGTTGGCTATATGCCATGTACGCACTACCTACCCGTGGGAATTACGAGTTATGAGCTCCTCTGCTTCGTAGTGTCGTCCGAGGACTCTTCAGACGTCAGCAGTACCGCGGCCTGCGCCGGGAAGTGGTGTTGTCTTATTTGCTCGCGCGGTGGTGTCTTATTTGGATTTGCTTTAACTTCACCGGCCAGCCTCGCACCGTGCAGGAGTACGTCGGGGTTAGGGTCCAAAGCCCCGCGTACATAGGATATAGTCCGGCGGATGACCTCTCTGTTGAGTTTGAAAGATGGGCTATGAAGTGTCGGATAGCCTCGGTGGAGCGTTCCTTAACAAGGTTCCCTCCACCCTGGAGATCCGTGCGTGTAGCGTAACACAAGTGCACCCCTGCAGGGAAGATTAATCTATTCGAATAGCCGTGTCCACGGTAACAGGACGCTTTATGCTGAAGCTGGATCTTACCACTAGAAACTATTATTATTAAACTGTATGGTTCCGGGTTTTCTTCCTCGCGGGGATGTCGAGGAGGTGAACTCGGAGGCATTGTTAATTATTACAACTTATTATTATACAATGCTGCAGCAACTTCTCTTCATTGTTACTTTATGCTTTATATAAACCGTTGGATGATTCTTACCTCGTGCTGCAAGACCTCGTCGGAAGATGCTAGTCTTCGTTAGGCCTAGCTTCTTACCCTTGCTCTCGTTTTCTGTCTTTCAGTCCACTATATACAACCTCTTCTTTCCGTTGATACAATGCATAATGCTTAGTAGCGGACGTAAGACTCGCGGGTATGCTAGATACTCACCTGCTTTATTTCCTTTACTGTTTTGCCTGATCGGCCGCTGCAGTTGAAGTTGGAGTCCAGGAGCAGGAGATTCCCGTTGCCGACCACCGCAACATGAATATCCCTGATGCCTTCTACGACGTTGAGTTCCCCTTTGACCAGGAGTAGTTTGGAGGTTCCCAGGCAGGAGGCCTCGCCTTTTCGATTTGTTGATTTTGTGCTAGCCTTATTAAGGCAACCTTGTATCCTTGTGTCTGTACTCAGATACTATTGCTTCCGCTGACTTTGTGCTCTCGAGCTGTTGTATTCGAGCCCTCGTGGCCCCTGGCTTGTATTAAACAGCTTATATTATTTTATTTGTAGAGTTGTGTTGTGATATCCCACCGTGAGTCCCTGATCTCGATCGTGTACCTTGCGTGTATGATTACTGTACACGGCTTGATTTTGGGGGCGTCACAGCTCGATCATACCACAAAGTGTGCCACGTGACAGAGTCCCGAGCAATCGCATCGCGATGCCCCAAGCTGCGCACATCTTAGGGCCACTTTGTGTATAAAAGACCGCCGGCAAGAACTCAACTAGGCTATCGAACCCCACACTAAGACATGCACGTTATAATCATACACGCAGTATACATGTCTAGTGTAAACAGCAGGTAACACAACATGAACTCTACAAACTCATAGCTTTATTGCATCTGCTAAACAGAGCAGATATAGTAGTGTTACAAGCAGAGATCACATAACTGTGACCCAACATTACATCATACAACAACGGAAGCAAAATATGTCTTAGTAAATACAAGGTTAACAAATGACTTAAGAAGCCTTTAAGTCAACACAACGACCCTCCAGAGAGACCAGGCTGCTGTCTGGGACTACATTAATTAGTCGACGTCGAGCTTGAGGGGTAGGCCACCATCAGGGTCAGTGGTCTCGTCTCTAAAACATAGAATAAGCAAACGTGAGTACAAAGTCGTACTCAGCAAGACTTAAATCAGAACTATACTACTTATGCTCAGGTATAAAGGTAAAGGCAAGTGGGGTTGTAATGCAGAAAGCTTTGACTTGGCTATCCTGTACTACGACTACATAGAGTTGAGATGAGAGGCACACACGAGTCCATCTAATCTTGATCACCACATCAATACACCACCATGGATCCTTCCTCGACTTCCCCACGAGGAAGCGACCCAAAGCACTCACACTTATCTTGATGATCTTTAGAGTATCCATTTGAGTTGTCTAATAATCAAGTAAAGATCTCCAAGTAGTCCATAACCGCGGACACGGCTATTCGAATAGATCATTAACCCTGCAGGGGTGTACTTCTTCACATACATAGCTACCACTTACCGCCTAGAACTCGTCACCTTCAAGTGGTGTCGGCGAGGATAGTACCACGACACTTACCTCACGGCTCCAACTCTAGTCCAGGGGATCGCCTATCTGAGTATGTACCCCAATCGGGAATCCGGCCGGGGTTTCCGTTCAGGACCCAAACGATGTATGGAAGGTCCGACAAGCCCACCTCGACGGATGGTGCTGCGCTTGCCTAAAACCGTGCTACGTTATGAAATCAAATAGAAGAACAATTAACCCATGCGAATCCTGGACCATAGTCGGGGTGAGTTAATAGGTCGAGAGGGGTCAATGAGCCCAACATGTGGTAGTAATCTGTGTCTTGGATCACAACACAAGAACTCGGGGCCTAGGGCAGTGTAAATGAGACAACCCACTGTGTACTCCTACACAACCTCTCATTGTTCACCTTTGTTAGGATGACTTCACCAACACATTACCATTACATTGCATTGTTATCTACCATCCCGATACATCACCCAGATGGATCATCTTCATTGCATACAACTCTAGCATGGCATAGCATAACATGGATGAAGGGCCACATGATGAACACAAACAATCTTGTATCTGCTAGGTTGAGGTTTGCTTAATACTGTGGCAGCAATGATAGGTCATGCAAAGGATGGGTTCAACTAGCGGTAGAACGGTAACATGGGAATCACAAAATCATGCATAAGAGAACAAGAGGGAAATGGGTTTATATAGATATGATCAATGGGGTTTGCTTGCCTTTTTGACGATCATGAGGTGCCACTCTTCAAAGTAGTCAGAAACTACGTCCGGCGATGAATCTATCAAGAAGAGGAAAACACCGAGACAACAAGTGTAAACATCACATTGCAATGCACAATCAAGATGCATAATGTATCATGGCATGGTACTGATGTGCTCTATGTTCAAGTTACAACATGCTAATTGAAGTTGATTTGAAGAAGAAATTCAAATTCAAACTCCAAATGAATATTCAATTTTGTCAAAATTGCATTTGATACTGTTTGATCATTGTAAACTATTTTTTCATGCAAGAAATATGCATATTTGGATTCCTTGCATTTTTCTGATAATTTTTCATATATTATTTGTTTGATTTGGAGTTGTGGTTTAAAAGTTATTCAATTTCAAAGAATTAATCATTTTCTGGAATTTATGAAATTATTTTTAATCCGGAAAAGGTTTACTGCATCATCATGGCATCATGCTGACATCAGGGGGGGGGGGCTGACATGTGGGATCACAGTGTCAGTGACCCTGTTTTAATTTCTGTTTACTTTAAAACTAATGAAGATTAGGGGGGCTAGGGCCCAGTAGCCGCCGCCGGACTTGGCCGGGGGCTCCAGACGAACGCGGCGACGGGGGATCCTGGAGAAGAACGAGGAGGCGTGGATGGGAGAGTAGCTCACCCTGGGCATCGAGGAGGACCGCCGGACTTGGCCTCCCGGCCACGAGGTGGCACGGGGAGGGTACCAATCGAGCCCTCTCGCACGCGTGCGTCCATTGGAGGCACTTGGGCGACCAAAGGAGGTCCGGGAGTGCGCCGACGAATAGGCCTGCGGCGGCCGGAGCTCGGGCTCCAGACGAACGCAGCGACGGGGGATCCTGGAGAAGAACGAGGAGGCGTGGATGGGAGAGTAGCTCACCCTGGGCATGACGGAGGGGGCGAGGAGACCGGAGGGGCAGCGACGACCGTGGAATTTCTCGCCGGAGGGGGAAGACCGTGGCGGCGGAACTCGACGTTGGCGTCGTCCACAGAGCTCCGCGGCTCCAATTAACTGCCCCGGAGACGAAGACGAAGAAGGCGGGCTTCCTGGACAACCTGGCGAGGCGAGGGAAGGCCGGTGGCCGCACGGAGGCTCGACGGCGAACTCTATGGCGCACGGTTCCTCGCGGGATTCACGCCGGAGAGAGAGAGGAGGGGTCCAGAGGAGGGGGAAAAAGAAGGGGGCTGCTTGGGGGGCGTCCACGGCGCCGGATAAGGACGGGGAAGCAGCTAGTCAGCTGGCTGGCAGTCATGCCGGGCTCGCCGGCGACCTGGCTGCCTGCCTGGCCAGCGAAGAAGACGACCTTGCCCCTTTGGGATGGGCCTGTCTTCTGCTGCCATTTGGGCCAGGTGGGCCAGAAGGTAAGTGGGCACTGCCTTTTCTTGTTTTCTTTTCTTTTTCTGCTTTTGTTTTTTATTTGTTTTGTATTGGATAAAATACCCAAACATTTTTATAAAATCTCCAAATATTTTATTTGGACTTATGTGACATATAGCTAGTCACTCCCAAGATTTGAAGATTTTTGAAATTCAAAACATTTGAATTTCAGTTCAAATATGATTTAAATTTAATTTCCAAGCTCCTGTTTGAATTTTTGGAAAATCCATGAGCATGAGGTTGGACCCACAACACATGAAATGTGATCATGCCCATTTATAGAAATTTTCAAAATCATCAGAAGAATTTTGGAAAAAGATTTTTCTCTGGCCTTTTATTTAAATTCAATTTGAGGCTTTTCCAAATCCCCACAACGCATGCAGGGTTATTTGTGCTAGCCTTCTTAAGGCAACCTTGTATTCTTGTGTCTGTACTCAGATATTTTTGCTTCCGCTAACTTTGTGCTCTCAAGCTGTTGTATTCGAGCCCTCGTGGCCCCTGGCTTGTATTACACAACTTGTATTATTTTATTTGTAGAGTTGTGTTGTGATATCTCACCGTGAGTCCTTGATCTCGATCGTGTACCTTGCGTGTATGATTACTGTACACGGTCTGATTTTGGGGTCGTCACAAGTTGGTATCAGAGCCGACTGTCTGTAGGACCCCCCCTTCCAACTCCTTGGTCGAAGTCGAGTCTAGTAATTGCGAAACTACTTTGCTAACAGTGTCGTGTGGCTTATCGGCCCACGTCGCAAACTTGGTGGTATTAGGATCCTTTTCTCCGTACCTTTACTCTGGGATTCTACTCTCTTATCCCTTCGGGTAATTTTACTAACTCTGACATTAGGATCTCGTGGTCGCATCTACCCGGAGAGCCCTTCACCCAACATGATCGCTTGCTTCACCTGAAGATTCCGAAGATTACTCTTCGATAAATTCCCGAGAACCTACGTGTATATCGTCTTTGCAATCCCCTGCCACCGATAAGTACGTATGGATAATTGCATCCACCTCTCGATCTGGAAATCATAATTCCCTTGTGCTTAAACAACGAATTATTCTGATGCTTTTATGGCCCGATGCCTTTGCATTCTTGCTCCTTCTGGTTGAGTGCCGATACTCACATCAGATTCTTTGCGAATCGCCCGACCTTTAGTGGATTATTATCTGACTAATATCACATGGCTTCTTCCATGTGTCAATCTGATTCATCGTGTGAAATACCATCCTTGCCCTCGATGATTTGTGTTATCATCGACAACCTCCCTTGAATCTCTCCCATACAACTTGGTCATGTATATCGTGCTCTGCTTTCCCTTGGGAAAGATATACACCTGATACTTGTGTATCATCACAATTTCCCTTCCATTGTTCTGTTTGATCAGATAACCACGTTTTTCCTTCCATTGGTTTGTTTAATCTTTCTTGTGATATAAATAATCTGAGCAGTGATAATTCCCCTGCTTATGCAAACACCTCGGTGTACCACCTCGTCAGTAACCCCTTTTTGCCATTGTTGATGACATCTCGGTAACCACCGGGACGAGCACTTTGCCAATTGGTCCGCCTCGTATTAACGAGCAGGAAAATGGTTCTCAATGTCCACTGCCCCTGGTATCGATGTTGTTGCCGACATAGATGACAAGCTATTCTCTGACCATCCTTGCATCGTGATCGCGTAATATGCCACCACTCTAAGCCACGGTTCCAAAGGACCGAAACCTGACTCTTGTCACCTACATTGAGTTATTCAGTCCGTTACCAAACGCAGTGCTTATGCCTGATGCTCTGGACCCCTCTTTTGTCATCCTTCATCGGCATCGAATGCATGCGTAACCGCTTGAAATTTCTCATACCTTCTTTTGTCTCTCTTGATGTATTCTCCTGAGTATCAACTCGGAAGATACTTCGTACCCCATTCCCTTAGACAATCTCGGTTGATTAACCGGGTACCGATCTGACCCCCTAAGTTTTCCCTCCTACCCTATTCGTAAGTACGTTGAAAACCCCAAGGAAAGAATGACAAGTCGTCGAGATGCACTGATGAAGAGAAATGAAGACATCAACAATAAGGATCAAATCCTTCGAGAAGGATAAAAAGACCTAGAAAAATCGTTAGAAGAAAAAACCCGAAACCTTACCCCTTACCCTACTTTTAATTCTCGGGACGAGAATTCTTTGTAGTGGTGGATATTTGTAACACCCCAGGTGTCATGCTACAGTAATCACCTTGTGCTAAGGTCAAGACACCTTGTTTAGCTTGTGATGATCACCATTGGTCAAGCTTGTTCAAACTCTAGCCCAAATAAAATTCCAAAAACAAAGTAAACATAAAAGTTCCCCCAAAAATTATGGAAAGAAATTGTGATAAAACTTGGTAATAATCATTTGACCATGGTGTGGATTGCCACCAATATTTATTGAAGTATCTAACTATTTTAGATCGGTGAAAACAATATGTCGTAATTATTAAATTTCATTGGATTTTTAATAAGCAAGTAGAAATTTAAATCGAACTAAAAATTGGGCAATCATTTCTATTAAATACCTAATAATCAGTGGATCATTCCAACATAGTAATGGTAATTTATTAAGCTATTTAAATAATGTAAACAAATAAAAATAGTAGAAAAATAACCCATTTTGTCCTTTAATAATTAAATGCAAATTCAAGTGGATTTTAATATGCCTCAATATATTTATAGCAGTGCAGAAAAATGCAACTTGAATATTGGAACCACTTTCACACTTAGCAAAAATCAATTGCTAGCTAAACTTAAATAAAACAGAAAGCAAAGAAATAAATAATATATAAATAAATAAATATGAATGCCCTTATCCTACGCCTAGGGCGAGGCCCAGCCAAGGGCCCGACCCAACCCCATCCCTTCTCCTCTCCTTCGTCGCTACAGGGGAGGCAGGGCGTGCGTGGTAGCCATCCGATGGCGCCATGGCCATGGCTGCCTCGCAGCCGGCTATCCCCCGGCTCCCCTGAGGTATAAGACACCTAAGCCTCGCGCCCCCCTCTCACCAGAAACCCTAGCGCCCTTCCCCCGTGCCCCCTCGCGCCGTTCCTTTCATTGCCGTCGTCGCCCGAGGCGCCCGTGCCCGCGCTGCCGTGGCTATCCTGGCCACCGGCCACCCTGTGCCACCCAGGGATGTCCGGGAGGACCGCCATGCTCCTCCACGCCGTCTTCCCCAATCGATTTGAGCCGAGATGCGCCGCAAGCTCCCCATCGTGCCGCCCTCGTTACCACGGCCGTCGCCGCTCCGGCTTCAATTCCGGCGGACTCTGTCCTCCCCTCGTCTCCTCGAGCGTGCCATCCGCACCACTGTGAGCTGCCACGCCTGTTCCTCCCTCTACCCCTTCGATTTCCACCCGCTAGCCACCGCTGCCGTGGACGGCGAGCTCCGACCGTCGTACTGCTCCCCACGGCCCCGCTCACCGCGCCCCAGCCATGCCCCGTGTGGGCACGCGCGTGCCTAGACGCGCGTGGGCATGCCCCCACGCCTCGCCGCGCACCCCCCCCGCTGAGCCTCCTGCACCGGCCACCGCACTGCCCCTCGCCGCCGGCCTCATACGACTGGGTTAGCCAGTGGGCCAACCCCCCCCCCCCCCTTGCTAATAACCCCCCTACATCTATGACTAGTGGGGCCCAACCCCCTTAATTGCCTGTTAAAATAAATAAAAGAAATAAAACCCCCATGTGTGTATGACAGTGGGCCCAAGGCCATTAGTATTAAGCTAATATTAAATAACTGGTTGATTAGGTAAACCATGTGGCTTATATGTGGGTCCCTTTGCTGTTAAATTTAACTAAGTTCATTTAATTAATTCTGTTAGTATGACATGTGGGACCCCTTTGTTAGTAGCACTATTCTAGATAATGTTATGGATAATGTTAGATTTAATAATTAAAATAAAATCTAGAAAATGATTTAAATTGAATATAACTTTGAAAATCAATATCTTTTAATCGGTAACTCCGATGAAAATATTTTATACATCAAAATTGATTGAAAAAATACAACAAATACGGATACACTACCCATACCCCCACCACACCCTTCTAACATACCGCACATGAGACATTTCCCTTCCGATTGCACTATCCGGTAATTACCTGGTACCGGTAAAACTTCCCGGATAAATTTATTCTGAACACGGAAGTTGTTCAGAATGGATCAACTAACACGGTTACACCTTTCACATGTTTTTCGGATGTCCACGACACCTCTGACATGGTACCTTCCCCTCCGGATCATCTGTCCGGTAATCAACCGGTACAGATGAGTCATTCCCGGATAAATTATCGCTCCGCCGAAAATACTTAACACTGCGTTAGAACACCGCCAACACCACGCTTTCCATGTCTTCTATTTGTATTGCTATTATTGTTGTGTATTTATTGTTTCTCTCCCCATTTATTCTCCGATAGACCCCATTGCTGCCGCCGACTACACCACTTTCGAGTACGACTACTACGTCGACGACCGTACCCCTACAGTCGAGCTTCCAGGCAAGCAGAGCCATTTTCTTCCCCAGATATCGCCTATCTTTTCCGTACATTTCTTGCACTAGGCATATGCTGCTACTGCTACGTTACACTCCTATTCAATTGCATAGCCTGTTTTTGTCGCCCCTTGATGTACCCTCCCTTGTCCTATGCTGCCTTATAATTATATATAATATTCAGCAGTAAACCCTGCGCATTGTTAGCTAGGTTTAGAATAGCGGGCCGTAATCACTCTGGTGAGTGAACGTAGATTAAAAATATATTATAACCGTAATAGGTACGGATCAATGCAGACGCCCTAGGGAACCTACAACGGAGAGACTCTGCCGAGTCGCTTCGAGTTTGACTTACGCGTGGACGAACTCGTATTTCACTCTCGTCGGCTCAATAGCGTAGCATCACCGGGGTGATACGAGGTTTAACTCTTTAGTTCATTCCGCTAGTGTCTCGGCACCACCGGGGTGATACGAGAATATTCCTCTTTAGTTCATTCCGCTTATGTCTCTGGCGAGCCATCTCAAGTGTACCATCGAGGGTGATTCCTCCTGGTTTCACTTGATGGTAGGCACTCGAATCAACTGGTGTCCTTACAGTTAAGGAGTCGGGTGACCCAACGGTGCCCGCGCAGGGTATTTTAGCGGAACGACAGGTCAGGTGTATTCCATCGGTGTGCGGCGGGCCTGATACTTGTTCGTGGCCGAGAGATACCCTATTGTACGAAAGTCGAGCTCTTCGGAGCAAACGCGAGACAAGGTAAGGAGACGGTTCACCTTGTTGGTAGCCGCACGAGTTGGTGGTATGACAGGGCAGGCCGCCACTGGCTCTGGTAATGGGGGGTGGACCTGACTGCTGTCGTTGTCCGTGACTCAATTAAATAAGGACAACGATAACGGTTTTTCCGACAGAAAATTAATAAAATGCTTAATGGGTTCGGCGGATGACTTGAGTGGCTATATGCCTATACGCACTACCTCCACGTGGGATTACGGTGTGGGCGCTCTGCGTTGTAGCCTCGTTTGAGGGCTCTTCAGACGTCAGCTTTACCTCGGGCTGATTGCCGGGCTTGGACCGCCTACTCCGGTAGTGGGAGGTGGGTCTGCTTCACCGGCCAGTCGCGTACCGTGCAGGAGTACAAAGGACAGGGGTCCAAAGTTCCTTTGTACTTAGGATTTAGACCGGCGGATGGCCTCTCTGTTGAACTCGAAGGATGGACTTCGGCGTATCAGATAGCCTCGGTGGGGCATTCCCTAACAAGGTGTACGCCACCCTGGAGATCCGAGCGTGTTGGGTATCAGTAGTGCAGCCCCTGCAGGGATGATAATCTATTCGGATAGCCGTGTCCATGGTAACAAGACGCTTTGTGCTGAAGCCAGACTCTACTACTACAAACTACTACTACTAAACTGATTGGTTCCGGGTTTTCTTCCTCGCAGGGAAGTCGAGGAGGGATTCTCGGAGGCATTGTTAATTGTTATATAATACAACTTACTATTATACAATGCTGCAGCAACTTCTGCTGCATTGTTACTTTATGCTTTCATTGAACTGTTGGCTATTCTCTCCTCATGCTGCAAGACCCGTCGGAAGATGCTAGTCTTCGTTAGGCCTAGCTTCTCTTCCTTATTTTGAATTTTTGCAACCCAGCCCACTATATATAGCCTCCCCTTTCCATTGATACACATGCATAAGTGCTTAGTAGCGGACGTAAGACTCGCGGGTATGTTAGATACTCACCTTTGCTTTATTTCCCCCTTTTTGTTTTTCCTGATCGGTCGCTGCAGTCGACGTTGGAGCCCAGGAGTAGGAGATCCCTGATGCCGACCACCGCAACGTGAAGATCCCCGATGCCTTCTACGACATCGAGTTTCCCCTCAACCAGGAGTAGTTGGAGGTTCCCAGGCAGGAGGCCTCGCCTTTTCGATCGTTTTTGTTATTTGTGCTAGCTTTCTTAAGGCAACCTTGTATTCTTGTGTCTGTACTCAGATATTTTTGCTTCCGCTAACTTTGTGCTCTCGAGCTATTGTATTCGAGCCCTCGTGGCACCTGGCTTGTATTAAACGGCGTGTATTATTTTATTTGTAGAGTTGTGTTGTGATATCTCACCGTGAGTCCTTGATCTCGATCGTGTAACTTGCGTGTATGATTACTGTACACGGTCTGATTTTGGGGGCGTCACACTGTCCGCGTGCACGGTCATGCTCCTCTTGGACCCATGCCTGCACCGTTGTCGAAGAGCACCAAGGTTCCCTCAGATACCAAGCCTAGAGAATTTCACCACTCGACTTCGAGGGCTATAATATTCTTGGAATCAAACATCCATGTGTAGTTATAAGACCCCCGTACTAAGATAAACAAGCTTCCAACTAGCCCTATCCCATACCAGAGTATTGTGGTTGTACTGTAAGACTAGGTTTTGGCGGCACTTATAGAGAGTCCCTCCAAACTTTGAATATGTTCAACGATGTTTCCAACAACCACAATTTGGCCATCACATCTTCTTAGATGTATGCCATCACATTAGGGTGGAGCAAGATTATCAAATTATTATGTTGTCATTAGTTCTTTAGCAAGGCTAGGGATAGTACATGAAGATGATTGGTGTCTAATTTCTTTCTCCCAAATAGGTAGGCTTACAAGGTATGTGGTGGTTCACCTAATAAACTAATACAATCCCAACCCAAAATGATATAACAATAGTAAGATATATAATATGGTACAAAGAAAGTAAAAATGTAGGACAAGGGTTAAGTTTTTGAAGATGGCTTGCCTAACTTGACGGTGTCTCCCGGTACGGCTTCTTCGGCTTGGAAGGAGTCTTCACCTGCAACGTCAAGCGTCTCGTCTACACGTTGCGGAAAATAGCACACAATTACCATCACATCATTCAAAGCAAACATTCAACCAACAAAACAATCACTTAACACTCAATCAAGACAACACATGAGTCATATCAACAAGTATTCAGATTATCACATGTGGGCAGAATTTTTTTAAGGTTGGTTTAAGAAGGTCATAGGGCTAAGCAAGCATTAAGCAACACCCTACACAGGATTTTACACAAGTTATTTTTTATTACCCTGGGTCATGTTTTTATTTAATATTCTTTTATTAAATAACAATGCCAAAATTAGGTACTGTATAGGGACATTCATAATAAATTTTCTACTTATTTAATTTATTAACAGAAGAAAAATAAAATTATCCTAAACAGGAAATATTAGCAATATTAATAAAGTGACCATAAAATTATTTGTGCAAACAAACAATCCAAATGATTAGAAATATAGAAGCTACTTTCTGGAGTACAAATAAATTTACTTCAAATATTTATGATGTGTACTTATTTTTCTAAAAGTATTTTAGTTCAGTACAAAAATAAATAAAAACAAAAGAGTTCTGCACAACTCAGGGCAATATCTCGCTTAGGGCGAAATTTTATCTGGGTGTTGGTCCTAATTCAAGTGTGCATTGGATCTGTTAACATTTTCTACAAAACTTTTTATCTATTGCATTCCAATTATCTAACCACATAATAAATAGCTACTAATTAGGTATATTATTAATAAAATTACATCTAACTTATTACACTAAAAACGGTTTAATTATATTAAACAGTAATATATAAACATATAATAGTAATAGGATCATGTTTTGTTTTTAATTTATTTTTAATAAACAACTATGCAATAATTAGGTAATAATAAGTGTTTCTTAATTAAATTCATTAACAGAGAGTTTGATAATATTATCAAAGCAACCAAGTAATACAACTAATAAAACAAATTACCACTAAAATATATCTACAAATAATAAATCTAACAATACAAAAAAATAATGAATAAATCAGGGAGCACAAAAAAATTTGGTTCACAGTTTTCCGAGGTATAATTATTTTTATAATATTATTTTAGTCTCTACTGGTTAATAAAAATAAAAGGAGAATGAGGCCGGCCCAGTGCTATTTCTGCCTAGGGATATATTTTTACTGGTTTTGGGCTGGGCCTGTATACAAGGCGCTGCTTCAGGTTTTTTTATAGAGCAAGGGCAGAGCACCGTGGACGCAGTCCATGTTGTCCATGGCGGGGAAAACCGGGAAGGATGGGGAAAAACCTTGGCTCAAAACCGAGGGTTGGGACGCGTTGAAGCTTCCAGAGATTGTCGCTAGAGAGGAGGCTGGGATGGGAGGCTCAGGGTGGTTTTCTCCGGTGGTATGCACTGTTCACAGGCTCGGACAGTGGTTTCTCAGGCTCGTAATGAGAGGTGGCTTAAGCTCACCTCGGCAACGTGCGAGGCGTGCTGTAGGTGATCCTTGGGAGCGCCAACACGCGACAAGTCTGCACGAGCATCATGAGAGCGCGCAAAGAGGACAAGGCTGCAGAACGTGTGGAGCTTGGTCCAATCGGGAGGCCATGGCGGGGGTTTGTTTATGCTCTAGGCTGTCAAGAACGAGAGGGAGGGGGTTGGCATGCATGCACAAGGGAGGTACAACTTGGGAAGGGTTAACCAGGGGGAGAGAGGGCATCCAAGGGAGAGAGAGAGGAGAGGGTGTCTCGGCCTCCTTCCAATAATCTCAAAATCCTTAGCCACCAAGGAAAGGTGGAGAGAGAGGGCTAGGCCTAGACTAGGTTTAGTTTATTTCATGTTTTAAAGGTTTATTTTTCTTGAAAAAGAAATTTTGATTTGTATCCAAATTCAAACAATTACAGAAAATGCACATAAGGTGTTTGTGAAAATGCCTAAAAGGAAATTTTATTTGAATTCTAAATATTTGTTTTTAAGATATGGGTTATCATGATCATATATTTTATTATGGTTTGTGTCATTTTAAAAAGTTAAATGATCACGATTTCAATTATTTTTATCAAGCACAAGGTTAATGCTTTTTGTGGTGATTAACAAGATTATTATATAATTGTATCACATACACTATATAAAGTTTAATCTTCCTTATATATTTGCGTAACAGACAAAAGAAAAATAATTTGCAAAACAATCTACAAACAAATAGGGTGAGAGAGTGCAAAAGAGCTAAATGATATGAGGGTTTTAGCTATATAGATGCTAGGGTTTTAGTGAGTCCTGAAACATTATTATAATAATTATTTTTCTTAAAATATATGAGGTGTCAAATTCATGATGAATTTCTTTAGCAAACTAGTGCATTAGATAACAAGAAGGGCAAACACATAAATAAAGTGAAGTGGTGCAAGGATGCTAAATGATACTAGAGTTTGAGTTATTACTATGTTTGATCATGTTCATTTGATGTGATCATCTTAAGATGATTTAGTTATGTGAAAAAAAGATCTTTATCATAACTACTATCTTATCTAAGCACATGCAACAATTTTCATGATCACCCCTACAAGCCATGATTTGTACTTTGCATTCAAAACAAACAATACCATCACCACATGTTCATCTTTAAACTACATGCAAGTTCAGGATCATATCTCATCACACACATCAAACATGCATTCATCATCAAAGCACTGCAAAACAAAAGTTTTTGTTGGCCCTCAATTTGTGGCCATCCACTAGTGGCTTATATCACTGGCTATAATTTTTGGGGTGTGACAGACCTTCCCCCCTTAAAAAGAATCTCGTCCCCGAGATTCCGAAGCGAAGAAATAAGGAAGCATGGAAAGTCATTCCGAAGATGATCCTCATGCTCCTACATAGCTCCTTCCTTGAAATGGTCGCACTACTGGTCCTGGAGGTAATTGGGGTTATGTCATCGGGGGGGGGGTACGTTTAGCTGTGGTCAGGTCCTGGTGGAGATTTATAAACGATGACCCATATTGGGCTTGTCAGGTACTTCTCGACTCTCCCGAGGCTGAGGCAGGTTGTCTCCGGGGTAGCTTTAGTTGGTAGGCAAATTCTCCTTCACGATCCCGAACCTTGTCAAGAATCAATGTTAAGGGATTCATAGGCTATTTCTACTCGAGAATCCTCTCACCACATTTTTTGTTCAAAGGACTAACCAATAGCATGCTTGTGGATCACTGGATAGTTCTTGTTGGGTGCAGGGTGAAAATCTATGGAAACTACTTCTATTCACAAGTCTTCACCCTGGTTCATCCGAGTTGAAGGGTTAACTTAGTGTCTTGGTCGTCTCTCGTCTTTGGGATTCTTGGCTTCTCTTCGAGTATATTCCCCATAATATGAGTAGGTTTAGCTAAGGGCAGGGATGGGTTCATACTCATCGAAAAGCCACAAGTAAATGGTTAAGTCAGTTGGGGTTTCAATTTCTATTGTGGCATCTCGTTGGTGGTACAGATCCTTTCGTAGGGGCTTCGACTACATCTGGATCTCTCTTGACTATAAGTGGATGAAGTGTTGTTGGGTTGTTGAGCTTGTCATGATGGTGAATACCTTAATCACATTCCTAGATCACTAACACCTTGAGTTTTATGAGTATGTCGTGCTTTGCCTTAGAGGGGTATGGGAGTTCCAATGTCATATGCTCCTATGTAATCATCGGGGTCGTGAGAGTATGCAAACTTGTTTCTACGGTCTTACCTAGCTTGCATCGGTTCTCTTGACCTAGATTTACTATTGCATATAGCAATGCAAATAATAAGAGTAGTCGTCATGGGGGCCAATCCATGTCGCACTCGAATCATTACCTTGTACATGTTTAGTGAATCTGGTGCTCTAACACTGGGTCTTCCTTTCGAGCATTGCAGACACTGTTGCATCCAAACTTGTTTAAGATAATACTCTTTTTCTAAAATCCGCGGGTAACATGAATTGCTAGCTCAGGTTATTACAAGCGCCTAATTTATTTTCACCTTGTATTACATGGGATAATTTACATGTAGTCTTCTCCAAAAGGGCTTTACTCTATGTGACGCCCCCAAAATCAGTCCGTGTACAGTAATCATACACGCAGAGTACACGATCGAGATCAGGGACTCACGGTGAGATATCACAACACAACTCTACAAATAAAATAATAAAAGCTATTTAAGACAAGCCAGGGGCCACGAGGGCTCGAATACAACAGCCCAAGGGCACAAAGTCAGCGGAAGCAATAGTATCTGAGTACAGACACCAGAATACAAGGTTGCCTTAAGAAGGCTAGCACAAAAACAACAACGATCGAAAAGGCGAGGCCTCCTGCCTGGGAACCTCCAAACTACTCCTGGTCAAAGGGGAACTCGACGTCATAGAAAGCATCGTGGATCTTCATGATTGCGGTGGTCGGCATCGGGGATCTCCTGCTCCTGGACTCCAACGTCGACTGCAGCGGCCGATCAGGCAAAACAGTAAAAGAAATAAAGCAGGTGAGTATCTAGTATACCCGCGAGTCTTACGTCCGCTACTAAGCATTATGCATTGTGTCAACGGAAAGAAGAGGCTGTATATAGTCGACTGAAAGACAGAAATCCAGAGCAAGGGTAAGAAGCTAGGCCTATCGAAGACTAGCATCTTCGGACGATGTCTTGCAGCATGAGGTAAGAATCAGCCAACAGTTATATAAAGCATAAAGTAACAATGCAACAGAAGTTGCTGCAGCATTGTATAATAATAAGTTGGAATAACTAATAATGCCTCCGAGTTCCCCTCCTCGACATCCCAGCGAGGAAGAAAACTCGGAACCATACAGTTTAATAATAATAGTTTGTAGTGGTAAGATCCAGCTTTAGCATAAAGCGTCATGTTACCGTGGACACGGCTATTCGAATAAATTAATCTTCCATGCAGGGGTGCACTTGTGTTACGCTACACGCACGGATCTCCAGGGTGGCGGGAACCTTGTTAGGGAACGCTCCACCGGGGCTATCCGACACTTCATAGCCCATCTTTAAAACTCAACAGAGAGGCCATCCGCCGGTCTAAATCTTAAGTACTCAGGGCCTTGGACCCCAACCCTGACGTACTCCTGCACGGTGCGTGGGTGGCCGGGAAGCCGTAATAAAAACAACACAGCTCGAGCCAAGAGGACAGCGCACTTCCCGGCAATCAGCCCGCGGTACTGCTGACGTCTAAAGAGTCCTCAGACGACACTACGAAGCAGAGGAGCCCATAAACTCGTAATTCCCACGGGTAGGTAGTGCGTACATGGCATATAGCCAACTCAAGACATTCACTAAACCATTTAACATTTTAATTAACCTGCGTGACAACCGTTATCGTTGCCTCGACTTAACTGACCCGCGGACAACGACAGCAGCCAGGACCACCAGTACATCGGTGCCCACAGTCAGCGGCTTAGGGGTTTGGGGTTAAGCCCTAATCAACTAACTGACACGGAGACCCCACCTGGCAGCCTCACAGGAGGGTCACCGGAGCCCGCCGCCGGCGAGGTCGACGGGGAGCTCACCACAGGGCACCGTTGGACACGCCGCCGGTCGCGTTCGAACCGCAGGAGCACGACGCTTCGATCTGGACTGGTTTCACGAGCGGGGACGCACTAAGGCGATGGCTAGGTCAACCGCGGCGGAACCGAGCTCGGGCGTCAATGGCGTATCGCGATTCGTGATGCAAACGAACAACCTAACGCGTCAAATTGGAAGTGCAGTCCAGCAGCAACTCGTGCATGCCAAATTCGTGAGCTGGGGCGTCCTGTGTGCACGATTACGACGACAAACCGTGGCGGCCGGAGCAAGCAAAAGGGGGCTTTCGCGTTGGGACCCTACGGGCTTCAAAGGGCGGTTGGCGACGGGTGAGAAGCTCACCGGGGACGTGTTGAGGGAGGCAGCGGGCTCGGTGAAGTCCTGGCGTCGCCGGAATCAGACGACGACCTCCGCGGCCAGAGGAAGACAACGACGACGATTGCGTCGTCTTGAGGGAGAACGGGTTCGATTGCTCCAGTGGGACGACAAGGACGACACGGGCGCACACTCCGGACAGCTCAGACAGGCGAGAGGGCGTCAGTGGCCACGGTGGTTCACCAGGGTGACCACGGCGGCGTCGGGTGGTATTTCCCCCGTCGATGGCGAGCTGCAGGGGGAGGGGAAAAGGTGGTGGGCGTGTCCAGGAGGGAGGGGGCGTCACCCTTATCGCCTCCGCGAAGGGAGGGGGCAGGTGGGTGCGGGGTGTAACAGCCCAGATTTCACAAAAATTAAAAATTTTGTTTTCGGTGTGAATTGTCTGATTGTCTGTTTTGTTTGCGGTGTTTGCATCCCCGATTTATCGATCGGCGATTATTTCCCCCCCTCTTATCTCGTATCGGACGGAGACCGTCCCTTGCCACCCTGACACTCGACCTTTGCGACACCGGGTTTTGCCCGATCACCGTCGCGAAAAACCGCACGAGACCAGCCGCAGCCAACGGAACGAAAAACCCCGTTTAATAATTAAACGGGATATTTTTTATAGCGCGCCGGAAAATGTTGTCGGAACGTCACCGCAGTGAGGTACAATCGAAGAGCTCGACGCGCTGAGCGCGTGGTTCGAGATTTCGTCGGAATCAGAGTCCGTATGCACCTTCGGCGGTCACGAACGCGATCACCGGACACGCGAGAGGGGTACCGAGGGCGTTTGCGTCATCTGGCCAGCCAACCTGCCTATATAAGACCACTACACTTCCCTAGGCCAATTAGGGTTTCCCCCATGTAAAATTGCAGCCACCCCCCTCACAAAATCCCCAAATCTGCCCAATAGCCCTCCACCAACCGAAACCCTAGCCCCCATCAGATCCAGACCGTCAGATCTGGGATCTGACGGCCCAGATCTGCCCAACCGCAGCACAGCCAGCCACCAACCACGCCCGGGCCCCGCGGGCCCGCTCCTCCGCCGCCAGGGCCCGCCGGAGCCCATCTGGCGCCCGAGCCGCACGCGTCTCCGTCTCCCGGCCGGCGAACCGCCCGACGCCGGCGAGCACAGCGCCGCTGCGCCTCACCTCCTCCCTCTGTCGCGCTCTCCTCTCTCCCTCCTCTCCTCCCGCTCCTCACCCTCGCCATCCCCTTGCTGCAGGCCGCCGCCATGGACGCCGGACGCCCGCGCCCGCCGCCGCACGCCATGGACGGAGCTCCGCCCGAGCTCAAAGCCGCGGCCGAGCTCGACCCCGCCTCCGCGCCCCCGGGCCTGCCCTCCACCGCGTCGCCCCGTCCCGTTCCTCGCCTCCAGGCCGCCCCGCTGCCCCGCCGCCGGTGGCCGGCCGGCAAGCCACCGCGCCGCCGCGCCCCGTCCGATCGGATCGGGAGCAGCCGGTCGGGCTGCCAGGCCACCAACCGCCTCCGCCAGGTGGGCCTTGCCCCCGGCCCAGCTCGCCCCCACGGCCCAGGCCAGGCCAGGCCAGATGGGCCAGTTTCGGCCCGTGGTGAGAGGCCGGCCTTCCCTATTTTTTTTTCTTTCTTTCCCGATTTAGGTCCTGCTGGAAATTGCTAAGTGTTGGAAAACTAGGTGCTGATTCATTATTGCGTTGAAGTTTGCGAGTGAACCGTAGCTCGGATCGCGTTGCGCCCAAAAGACGAACTGCTTAGAATCGCGTGTACTTTAAACCGTCTTTTGTGAGTTAATTGTTTTGAGGTTGTTTAGATATAGTTTTTGCTGTTCAAACAGGGCATCAGGCCGTTAAACTGCTACTTTTCCTGTTAGTGAGCTGCTGTTATTATTTTGTTGCAACTTTGCATGATGATTGTAAGAAATCCATGAGGCTTTTTGCATTGATTCCTTTTCCGTTGCGTTAAGCAATGCTTCTACTTCAGTTTCATGCATTCACATGCCATGTTTTCTCTCTGCATCATGTTTATATCTTGCTCCAAAGTAGCTATCCTGATGTTGTTGCGCTGCTATTGCTGAAACTGTTATTTTGTTGCAACTTCGGATGACGATTGCTTCGCAAACGTTTATCGGAATTGAGTGATTCCAATTGCATATTGTTAAGCATGATGTCTACTTTCATCCCATGTATTGCTATGTCATGTTGCTGCACTTTTGCATATAGATTTACCCCTGTTTATACAGCATGTGCCCGTAACTTGTCTTGCTTATATCTTTTTAACCGTAACTCCGTTTGGGGTGTTCTTTATATGTAACTTGATTAGTTTTTCGTGTAATTTGTGTTTATGCTATTTTTTGCTGCTGTTAACCAACCTAAAATATGGTTTAGGGCAGAACAGTACCAATTCTTTTAATCATCGTGCGGCACTTAGTGCTATGCCATGTTTAGGTTGTGCCTCACTTAAATTGGCTAGCATAAATAGTTTACTTTGTGCTTCACCTCTTGACATGCTTGTGTGCTATGCCATGCTTGCTTGAGTTGCCATGTTAATGACCGTTGTTTGCTCACCTATAGCTAAACAACTTGAACCACCTTAAATGTGCGGTATCGTCGTGTGTGACGAGTACTCCACTTAAATCGTTAGTAACCGCTCTCGACGGTAGGTGCAATGTCTCGTGTAACTTCTTGTTGATGCTTGCTATTGTATTGCTCCGTAGTAATAGTGGTGCACCATTGATTGCTTTCCAGTGTTTACCCTCTTGTGTGCTTCCGCGGGTACCTCTCGGAGACGATGCGAGCGTGCGATCGACTACACCTTCGGAATCCGACTTATCAACAGGCAAGGACTTGCATTACTTATGATCCATTCTATTTCAACCAGCGGTTTGCATGATAGAATAGGTTAGGCGATGTTTGATCCTACCACATGTTTACAACCTCTTTTAAACCGATACAGCCATGTCCCTTCCCAGCAAACCATGTACTGCTATGTTACTTTTGCTCGTTGCTCAGCCCCTGCTTAGTATGCATGCTTAGGATGCTACGTTGTTACCCTGTTACTCTTTGGGTTGGGATATCACATTATTATATTGTTGTTGATGATATGATTATTATTATAATGTTGACTATATTCGACGAAGGATGGAAGGTCTAGGCTATCCCGCCCCGACGCTTTGTTCCATTCGAGTCACCTAGGACCCGAGTTCCGGGTATTGGTTTTAAGACTGAGCGTGCCTAACCGCGTGTGGGATTTTATGGGGTCCCCTTTTCTTACCTACCTAGCTTCAAACATTTCTAGTGGTGGCCCAAGCTGATTTACCATTTGAAAACCGTGTGTGTGTCTGTTGGGTCGCTCCTGGCAGATATTATTTAAAATAACCCGGACCAGTGAGGACATAGTTTCCTTGCTGGCCCACTTTGTCCGGCTGAGGACCCGGTCTCATAAGAGAACTAACCGGTTATCCAAACCCGAGACAGACGGTAGAGACCAGATCGAGAGAGCGGCCGGCTCCTGAGCTGGATGTCGACTCACCGGGGGCCACCCGGATTTGTTCGTTGTTAGCTAGAGGGACTTGTCGTTTCGGATCTCTTGGAACTAAATCATAAAATGGTTGCCTGTTATGGGTAGCAACTGAGAGTGATGGACGTGCGTGCGGAGCCTCGTAATGGGCAGTTGGTACACCCCTGCAGGGTTAAATCTTTTCGAGAAGCCGTGTCCACGGTTATGGATGACTTGAGACCTACTCCTTGTTCATAGACAACAACAACTGAGATAATCTTAATATAATTTGATCAACGTGTGTGTGCCTTGACTGCTTCTTCTTCGTCGGGATGCGAAGAGGAGGACAAGGATAGGATAGGTGTTATGTTTGCGTATGTAGGTGGATAGCAAGACTTGTTGGAGGCGATTCCTCATCGAATGCTTGGCTTCTTACCTTACTCTCTAGATCGTTAGCCACTTCATAAATGCTAGTGCGGCAGCAACCTCACCACTTACCCCTTCCTTACCGTAAACTACTAGTTGTCCTAGAATGACGAGTGATGAAGTCCTTGCTGGGTCAGATGACCACTACAGTTGGATGCTGAGTACCTCTGTACTCATGATACTACCCCCAAACTCTTTTCAGGGTTCTGATCGACAACAGGTATGGTGACCGACGTTTCACGTGGAGGCTCGACGACGACTAGTTAGGCGGATCCCGGCGGAGGGCCTGGACCCGTGTGGTTATGGGATCGATGCTTTTCTCTTTGCCAGTAGGCATTTGCTTGTAGTCTGTACCCAGACATATATCTTCCGCTGTTGTATTGTATTAAGGCAGTTGTATGCCGATTGTATGATATGTTGTATCCTGTATATGTAATGTTGTGATATCATGTTGGAAATCCGGGGCATATGGCTTTGTCATATGTCGCGGTGGGTCCGATATGTGCTTCGTCCTCGGGTTCGGGCGGAAACGTTCGAATCTAAAACAGTACCGCATATCGGGCCTTACACGGGGCCAGATCGCTAGCGTCGACGGCGGGCTCGGCCGTACGGGAGTAGGTGGGGGGGGGGGGTAGTTCGAGGAAGAAGACGACGACGACGATTGCGTCGTCTTGAGGGCGAACGGGTTCGATTGCTCCAGTGGGACGACGAGGACGACACGGGTGCACACTCCGGACAGGCGAGAGGGCGTCAGTGGCCACGGTGGTTCACCGGGGTGACCACGGCGGCGTCGGGTGGTATTTCCCCCGTCGATGGCGAGCTGCAGGGGGAGGGGAAAAGGTGGTGGGCGTGTCCAAGAGGGAGGGGGCGCCACCCTTATCGCCTCCTCGAAGGGAGGGGGCAGGTGGGTGCGGGGCTAGCTCGCCAGCGTCGACGGCGGGCTCGGCCGTACGGGAGCAGGTGGGGGGGGGGCAGTTGGAGGAAGAAGACAACCGTGGGGGGGTGGGCCTGGGCTAGGTGGGCCGTCGCCCTGAGCGACATTTAACCCTTTTTTATTTTGTTTAGTTTTTCTGTTTGTTATATTTCTTTTCTGTAATTGATTTATTAACCCTAGCATTTTTGTAAAATGTTATTGGTGTTTGTAAATTGGGGTTACATATTACTGAGGTGCCACAAAAGATTTTGAGTTTTTATAAAATCATTTGATATTTTATTTTATTGAAAATGGAGCAGAACCCACTGTTTTTGCTACTGTTTGAGTTGTTTGGATTTTTCAGTGAAAAAATAAAATACCATAACCACATGGGCATGACCCAATGATTATTAGTGATTTTATAAAAGTGGTCCCATGATTTTAGGGCAAAGTTTAATTGCAACATATTTTTCATAGCCACCAAAAGGCATTTCTGAATATGATCAAAAGCAAAGTGGGTCATGGCATGGTTTGCATAGTGATTAGCAATAGTGATTAGTACAAAGTAAAAGTGATTACTGTTACAGACAACTGAGGGTGTTACACTCTAGTTCCAACACATGCCACTTCCAGAAGTTCCCTAGAGGGTTTACAAAAGGTCTCCTAGGTGGGGCATTGGCCTCAACAACATTTCACTAAGGACCGGGGGGTTGTAACACACAAACTTGAGGATGTGGTCGCAATGTGGTACCGAAGAGGCACACGAGCGACACATACCTCCAACGGTTCCTAATGAAACAAGGGGGTTCTTACCAAGGTAGGCCTAATATTCACGGAAGATGGGGGTACCTCAACTTAGCTTATCCACATGTCTGAAGGTTGTTGTAGTTGGGTGTTGATATTTCCTGGTCATAGTCAAGGTAAGATTGTGACGGTGGAATTGTTGTTGGTACGAGAAACTCTTGGGACAATGGTGATATTGGCTTGGTAGGTTAGGCTTCTATTTTACCCCATGAACATGCGCATAAGCTAAGCGATGTTCGGGTCAGATGGCATTGGCGACACATCACCAGATCCACTTGGGTTGGCGCTGGTGTGCCTCTACATCTTGAGGTTTTTGCGCAAGATAAGAGTGCACATGTTAGTGTTTCCTTAGTGGGGGCAGGGTCACACTAACTTAAAACTAAACATTGCAATTCAAACAAGCATAAGATCACACATTCGGATAGGTGACACTAAACTAATACTTCCACTACTTCTCATCTGTTTGGGACACCATTCCTTCTTAATCTTGGGTCTTGCTTGACTTAAAACATTTTGAAAGGGGTACGATATATAAGATTTTTATCAAAATATTTCTAACTAACGTCCATGCTACTAGGTTGCTACAGTCTAAACAGTGGCTCTGATACCAAGTCTGTGGGCACCCCGGACTATATTTACGACGTGGCCAGCTGTGCATACCGTCATGCTCCCATGATCAGCGTCGCATGACGCACAACTCAACAATGGATATCACAGTCACAAGTTCATACAGTACCAAATACAAAGTCATACAAACACATAGTATTACATGGCCTCATTGGGCTCAAATAGCAGCGGAATAAGAAAAAGAAGGATAAGTAGTAGCGACACAATCCACAGGGTAGTTCAGAGCATATCACGTCCTAGTAATCGTTAGTCGCATCATCGTAAAATACATTCTCCTCCAAGCCTGGCCGATTGAATAACCAGGGACAAAGACGTGAGTACATTCAAAGTACTCGCAAACCACCTAAAGAAAGGAACAAACAAATTTTTCATAGAAAAATTAATGGGATGGCTATATGGTGGGGTTTATCATGGGGGAACCTAACTACTCAATATTAGTTAAGTTGGCAATATTTTATTATAGGTAAATTTTAATCCCACAAATATAATTGATTTAATCATGTCCAACCCTTTTCATAATATCAACATCATCATCGTGAACCATAATCTCAGTGCTAGAATTTCTCATCTATTCCCCACAAAGTGTGGCCTCACTAGCTGTCCATGACCGTGGACTCCGACTACTCGAATAGTTTTCACTCTGCAGAAGTTGTACACTTTACTCACAACATTCGATACATCTGCCGTGAGTCCCCACGGACCGTCATACCTCAGTATGCGGGTCTCGGATAATCAACCATAGTCTTCCCCTTGTCTATCCTAGTACAGGTGAATCTACCCCTTGCGTACTACATGGACTGTCCGCGTGCCAGGTCATGCTCCTCTTGGACCCATGCCTGCACCGTAGTCGAAGAGCACCAAGGTTCCCTCAGACGCCTAGCGAATTTCACCACTCGACTTCGAGGGCTATCAGATTCGTGGAATCAAACATCCAAGTGTAGTTATAAGACCCCAGTACTAAGATAAACAAGCTTCCAACTAGTCCTGTCCCATACCAGAGTATTGTGGTTGTACAGTAGGGCTAGCTTTTAGCGGCACTTATAGAGAGTCCCTCCAGACTTTGAATATGTTCAACGATGTTTCCAACAACCACAATTTGGCCATCACATCTTCTTAGATGTATGCCATCACATTAGGGTGGAGCAAGATTAATCAAATTAATATGTTGTCATTAGTTCTTTAGCAAGGCTAGGGATAGTACATGAAGATGATCGTTGTCTAATTTCTTTCTCCCAAATAGGTAGGCTTACAAGGTATGTGGTGGTTCACCTAATAAACTAATACAATCCCAACCCAAAATGATATAACAATAGTATGATATATAATATGGTACAAAGAAAGTAAAAATGTAGGACAAGGGTTATGTTTTTGAAGATGGCTTGCCTTCCTCGGCTGTGTCTCCTGGTACGGCTTCTTCGGCTTGGAAGGAGTCTTCACCTGCAACGTCAAGCGTCTCGTCTACACGTTGCGGAAAATAGCACACAATTACCATCACATCATTCAAAGCAAACATTCAACCAACAAAACAATCACTTAGCACTCAATCAAGACAACACATGAGTCATATCAACAAGTATTCAGATTATCACATGTCGGCAGAATTTTTTTAAGGGTGGTTTAACAAGGTCATAGGGCTAAGCAAGCATTAAGCAACACCCTACATAGGATTTTACACAAGTTATTCTTTTGTTACCTTGGGTCATGTTTTTATTTAATATTCTTTTATTAAATAACAACGCAAAATTAGGTATTGTATAGGGACATTCATAATAAATTTTCAACTTATTTAATTTAATAACAGAAGAAAAATAAAATTATCCTAAATAGGAAATATTAGCAATATTAATAAAGTGACCATAAAATTATTTGTGCAGACAAACAATCCAAATGATCAAAAATATAGAAGCTACTTTCTGGAGTACAAATAAATTTACTTCAAATATTTATGATGTGTACTTATTTTTTTAAAAGTATTTTAGTTCAGCACAAAAATAAATAAAAACAAAACAGTTCTGCACAGCTCAGGGTAATATCTCACTTAGGGCGAAGTTTTATCTGGGTGCTGGTCCTAATTCAAGTGTGTATTGGATCTGTTAACATTTTCTACAAAACTTTTTATCTATTGCATTCTAATTATCTCACCGCATAATAAATAGCCACTGATTAGGTATATTATTAATAAAATTACATCTAACTTATTACACAAAAAACGGTTTAATTATATTAAACAGTAATATATAAACATCTAATAGTAACAGGATCATGTTTTGTTTTTATTTTATTTTTAATAAACAACTATGCAATAATTAGGTACGGATCACACACAATATTAATAAGTGTTTCTTAATTAAATTCATTAACAAAGAGTTTGATAATATTATCAAAGCAACCAAGTAATACAACTAATAAAACAAATTACCACTAAAATATATCTATAAATAATAAATCTAACAATACAGAAAAATAATGAATAAATCAGGGGGCACAACAAAATTTGGTTCACAGTTTTCCGAGGTATAATTATTTTTATAATATTATTTTAGTCTCTATTGGTTAATAAAAAGAAAAGGAGAATGAGGCCGGCCCAGTGCTATTTCTGCCTAGGGATAGTTTTTACTGTTTTTGGGCTGGGCTGTATACAAGGCGCTGCTTCAGGTTTTTTTAGCGAAAGGGTACGGAGAGATCTTGGGCGTTGGATCTAGGATGATCCAACGACCCGCGGTCGTCTCCTTCCTCCTGCTGGGAACGAACAGGGGAGGGCTATCATGGCGGCCAGGGAGACTAGGGCTCACCGAGGGGCGGCGTGCCAGGCGGCGGAGGTCGACGACGAGGGGTGGAGGGCGTGCGGGATTGCCGAGGGGTCTCTCTTTTGGCACAAACGGCGGCGTGGGACGTCGAGTAGCCGTTTGGCTCGGAGCAGAAGCTCGGGCTCCGGGTGGGGTCGTCCTCTCCTGTGCGTCGCCTCGCCGGGCGTCGCCGGCATCGAGAAAGGCAGAGGGGCGGCTCTCCGGCCTGCCTCCCTCACCTCCTCCTTCTGATTCCTCTATCCCTTCTCTTCCTTCTCCTTCTCTCTTCCTCTCTCTTTCTCTTTGCTTTCCTCTCGGCTCGAGGTGCGGACGGTTAGCGAGGTGGTGACAAGGCTGGCGGGGTGGTGAGTGACGAGTGCAGGGGTGTGAGGGGTGATTTGAACGGGAGGGATCGGGGTCCTTTTATAGAGCAAGGGCAGAGCACCGTGGACGCAGTCCATGTTGTCCATGGCGGGGCAAGCCGGGAAGGATGGGGCAAAACCTTGGCGCAAAATCGGGGGCTGGGATGCTAAAGTGTTAATGCTTTATGTGGTGATTAACAAGATTATTATAAAATTATATTACATAAACTATATAAAGTTTAATCTTCCTTACATATTCGCATAACAGACAAAAGAAAAATAATTTGCAAAACAATCTACAAAAATAGGGTGAGAGAGTGCAAAAGAGCTAAATGATATCAGGGTTTTAGCTATATAGATGCTAGGGTTTTAGTGAGTCCTAAAACATTATAATAATAATAATTTTTCTTCAAATATATGAGGTTTCAAATTCCTCATGAATTTGTTTAGCAAACTAGTGCATTAGATAACAAGAAGGGCAAACACATAAATAAAGTGAAGTGGTGCAAGGATGCTAAATGATACTAGAGTTTGAGTTATTACTATGTTTGATCATGTTCATTTGATGTGATCATCTTAAGATGATTTAGTTATGTGAAAAAAAGATCTTTATCATAACTACTATCTTATCTAAGCACATGCAACAATTTTCATGATCACCCCTAAATCCATGATTTGTACTTTGCATTCAAAACAAACAACACCATCACCACATGTTCATCTTTCAACTACATGCAAGATCATGATGATCTCTCATCACACACATCAAACATGCATTAATCATCAAACCACAGCAAAACAAATTTTTTTGTTGGCCCTCAATTTGTGGCCATCCACTAGTGGCTTATATGACAGGCTGTAATTTTTGGGGTGTGACTGAGACCAAGCGTTGTCATCACAATAAAAGGATTATTACGTTCCTTGCGACAACCTAAGAAGGATGATTTCAAGATAAAAACAATTGGTAAAAATCAAGCCCGGTAAAGATTCCCTGCCTCTTTATGCCAAAATTTTGACCTTATTTCCAAATTATTACTCCCATCGGGAGCACCTTGACTTCGCTAAAAAATCGAGCAAGGTCTAAACGTTGAGATCACGGGTGGCTATTCCGCATTATCAAGAACAAATACATCCACAAAGTTCGGGTGCTCCCTCACCCAGAAGGCAACAATGCGCTCGAGTGGTCACTCGCACTATAAAAAATGACACATCTACAGAGTTCGGGTGCTCCCTCACCCCGAAGACAACGAAGAATTCGAGTGGCTACTCGCAAGACTCATACCTAGGAGGACAATCTTCCCACGCACTCGACGACTATCCGAGTGGTTGCATCTCTTATCAACCCCTCGCTTGAGCTCGCAAATGCTCCGCGGGTGACTACTAATAGTCCACTTGATCTGTTTATTCCAAGTGGCTGCATCTCTAATTAGGCTCTGCACCTCTATAAAAAATGATGCCTGGGCGGTGACACACTGCACCCCAGATGCCGCGCAAGCTTAGCGCGTAGGTAAGACCCCGTTGCGCAGTCGACCGGGCTGGGACTTGCCACAGCGTGACTTCACTCCCGATGTTTTCCATGCGCTTGCATGAAGAAGTAGAGAAGATAACGGACACGTTAAGGCTGTTTGCAGAGACCAGCGGCATTGACCCTGTAATGCCTGCAGCGGCATGGGATTTGCTAGACACGGTCGTTTCCAAGTTCGTGTCGAGGGACACGAGCTTGATTGGGCTACTGAGGTATTTTCTACTAGCGCAATTCACCAAGGCTAGACCAGTCGACTACCTTGGGCCCTTTCAACTTATGATCCCTCGAATAAACTTTTTATGGTTAACAGCCAATGACTCGCAGCCGCGCTGCGCATGAGAAAGCAAGCGATGATGAATTCGAGTCCTTGCGCGACTCTTCGAGTCCCCCAGGCACTCGGGGGCTACTGACGAGGGGGTGACCCCATGACTCCTGCATGTGAGGATAACTGGTGCATATGAAGATAGAAGGCCCGCTGGAATCCTCGACAGTCCCACGACTGGCCCACTCAAGGCACCGACGTAGGAGTCCGCGACCAACATGGAAGGCAAGACTTGGCGTCTAAGGAAAAGACTAGATTAGGCAATCGACCCTGTAAGCTGAGACAGACTCCCCAAGACCCAGCCTAGTATATAAAGGCTGGGAGGGGTGACGGCTCAGGTCATCTAATCTCCAATCACCACCTCCGGTCTTGAGCGAACTCGCCTAGACCGTCACTGTAATCACCCCCCGCATAATACAATCAAGCAGGAAGTACTTTCTCCTGTTAGCCGACGAGTATCGCCAACCTGTTCTTTCTCTACGATATAACCCAGGGTCCCTGACCATGGGATTTGCCGAGGTCGATCCTCGTCGAGGGTGGATTCCTATTTTACATTCCTCTTTTCAACAGCCGACCCGTGTTCTGAGCTGATTTCCCGGCCGTCTCAAGTAGCTGTTGACTTTCTTTCCGCAGCGGCGACCCTATGTTCAGAGTTGTTTTCTCGGCCGTCTTAGGGGACCTCTGCATTATTTTTATCTATACTGTCTCATGTTCTGAGCTGATTCTCGGTCGGCTGTCTTGAGCAGTGCTTGAGCTATTCTAGTAAACGTCCCAGATCAGAGTTTTAAAAACCGTTCTGGTGGCTACTGGGTTATTTTTCGGTTTCATGCAAGGGATTCAGATGGTCATCGACTACCGCTAAAGATTTTGAAGTGATTCTTCTATCGATTGCTGTCAAGCTTCGCTCCGTTGGATTCCTTCGTTGGTTTTCATTCGGTTCTTTGTTTGGTTCTTGGGTGTCACCACATCCACCCCGATGAGAAAGTTTCTCATAACCCCATGCATACCTCGAAGACTCAGTGAGAGATCGCAGAGCATCAGGAAGTCATCAAGTCAAGAAGAATTCACACAGGTCGCACTGGGAATATTTGACTCCAGTATGAGTTCTACCTGAATGAGTCATTCGAATCAAGTCCTCATCGTTCCGGTAACCGTTATGACCATGAAGATTTCATGAGTAAAAGGGCCGCCATGAATTGGGAAGTCAGCGAGTCAAAAGGACTCATACTCGCTTGCATTGGTAGTATGTGACTCGCGTATGGATTCTACCAAAGCCATCAGCTGAATCAAGTCATCATTAACTACGATAGCCGTGAAGATTCAAGCAAATGAAAATATAAGTTTGACCCATGAACATGTGCTTACAAAGACAAACATACCCCCGCCGCAACCGTGCCCAATGTAAGTTATTCTATTTCAGCAGATCATGGAAGACAGTCAGAACTTGCCATGAAGCCCATATCCAGCAAAGAAATAATTGGGAGAATGTTTCCCTCTCACAAGCCAGCAGTCAGTAAATTGTTAGGCACTACGTTCAGAATGGTCCCCGCGTCATTGGGGGAAAGCTTCGGACATAAGGAACCTCAGTCTTCTATGACCAGATATCGGGCACAGCCGACATGTACAGTGTACCAGTCTTCCTCAGTATGCTACCGGGATATCTTATTGGCCAAGACATTTAGCCTTCCACCACAAGCCCTGAGCAAAGATTACGGTGCAAGACACCCAGTCGTGCTCAGTACACCATGGATGGATTCTAGCACAAGCTACCCGGATGCCTACAGTAACCGGCCGCAGAAACTTCTAGTACAAGGAACCGGTATCTCCACAGTGCCAAGAGGCAAACTTCCAAGAAAAGACACTCAGTCTTCTTCAGCAAACTACCAAGACGGCTTCCCGTGTACGACACCCCGCCTCCCTCGATACGTCGCCAGAGAAAGCTTCTGAGGTACGACACTCAGTCTTCTCTAGCAAGCTACCCCGGCCAAGCTTCGCAGACGAGCTACTCTGTCTCTCTCGACATGTCATCAGGCCTGCAACAATGTTGTCAGAAATCCAGTGGTTCCAAAAACAATAAAAGCCTCAGCATCGTCAGGACCCACACACATTATGGGCATTTCTCCCTAGTATGTGAGCTACTCCGGCATGGATACCGGATACCACCATGCTCGTAATCAAGAAAGAGTTATGCACTTGACCGCAGTAAAGGACCGCAACTCTTGAGAGACAAGTCAGTGGAAGAAGCAGACACACTCTCGGCCTGGAAGAAAGGATGCAAAAGCCATGAAGAAACACTCCGAGGAAAGGAAGCAATGAAGCATTGGATCTTGCACCAAGCATGAGGGTCAGATCCTCACGTTCGACAAGGCCCCGAAGAAGGATAATCTTGAGACCCCATTTATTGGAACCAATATTATCATGGTCAGCCAAGAGACAAGAGGTAAAGGTAACCCGTCTGTCCCAGAGGAAGATTCTTACAAAATAATAAGCCGTGATGCAAGAAGTACAAAGGAAATAATTTTGACGAAAGTGAAGCCAGTACAAGAAGAGGGTTGCCACAGTAGCAAGAACCAGGGCAGACTGAGATGGCCCATATCGAATCTCGCTGCAATAGAGTAAGCATGCACCTCGCAAGCTGTCAAAAGTATGCAACTCTTGCGAGCCCGACGAGCAAGGAAAAAGGGTGAATTGTATGGACCTCAGGGCCAAATTTGCCTCGATCAGCTGAAGCCATATGGACCACCCCAGACACTTGCAACGGATAAATATCCCTCTAAATGGGTAAAAGACAACATACCTAGCCCGTCAGCCCAAGCATTTACTTAAGTTCGGAATTGTCCGTCTTGCCGGGATACCCCAGCCTGCTGCGCCGAAGACCATCTACCTGTCGGATATGTGCCCTAGAGACAAATTAATAAAGATATTCGTCACATATCCGTTTTGTTCATAATACGTTTTATACTGTGCTATAACTGTATTACTTGGAAATACTAATACAGGTGTAGTATTTAACATAGGTCCGTAGTTTAACTCATGTAAACTATCTCATTGGGCAATTGATTGATCTAGCTTTCCTGATCATGGCGACACTTAAGTCCATTGACAATGAGGTCATGTCATTAGGGGAATGATGTGATGGACATACACCCATCTAAAGTATCATAATGTGATCGAGTCACATCGTTCAGCGTTGCGACGACTTTGTAACGTATGGCTTAGTCCTTAGACCGTAATGATCATACGTAATTGTCATCTATGAGGAGACTTTGATTTGTATCCCACCGCCTGACTGAAATATGCTGGCTAGGACAGTGCACTTCAGGTATTACAAAATAGATGGTTGATGAGTATGTTCATAGATCAGAGCGGGATTTGTCAATCCTTGTAACATGACAGGTACTCTGGGCCCACTCGATGATATTGCATCAATAGCTTGCAAGCAGGTGACTACTTCACGGAAGATGCAATAGGCACGGACGAGTAAACTTATTTGTTGTGAACGAGATGTGAACACGGTATGTGGGATACCGACGATGGAACCTCGGACAAACAAAGTACCGCAGCACAAAGGGATTACGTCGTATCGTTAACGGTTTCCAAAAGCGATTGAAGTTCATTCGATGGAAGCACAGGGGCTGTCAAGGATTGTAACCAGGTCCAACTGACTAGTCATTGGTCAATGAGAAGTCTCAACCATGTCTGCTGTTTCCCGGACCGTTAGGGTGTTACACTTAAGGGCAATCGATGCATAGGACAGTTTCGGGATCAATCGGTGAAATAGGAGAAATCACCGGAATAGTTCTGGAGGAGGACGGAAGTTGTTCCGGACATTTGGAATGGTTCAAAATAAATTTTAATTTGTTTTAATAATGTTTTATTATTTAATTATCTGAATTAAATATTTAAACATATTAAAATAATTAAAAAAAATGGAAAAGGCTATATGGGCCTATGGGGCCCATTAGGGGAGGAGGGGGTTTCCCCCCTTGGGCTTGGCGCCAAGGGTGGGGCCCATCCCCCCTAGGCCAGCGCACTCTCCCCTTTTGGGAGTTTAGTCCCACATGGGGGAGGGGAGGAGGATTGCACCCCCTTGACCTATATAAGGAGGGGTACACCCCCTTTTTCCAACACACAATTATTCCTCTCTCTCTCTCCTTCTCCTTCCTAGAAGTGGACTCCCTTGTTTGGAGTCTGCACCTGGACTGGAGTTCTCCACCATAAGGCAGGCCGTCGCTCTGCTGGAGCCGGGATCCGAATCCGTCTTTCTTCCGCTGCTCGCGTGGTTCGGGGTCCGGGAGGAACATCGATTGTACCGTACATGTATAATCTCTTCGAGGCACTACACCTGTGGTGCTACTTCATCACTGGAGGTAAACCGGGAGTCATCCTCTCCGGTGGTCTACTACACGACAGGGAGGTCGTAGTTCCGAGTCTACGCCAGCCACGTTCGCAAGAACGTTTCCTTCTTTCAGTCTTCAAAGGTATGAACACCGATTCCCTCCGTTACTTTACATCGCCATACATAGATCTTGGGTTCGGGTACCGTAGGTATGAAAAATTTGTGTTTTCTGCCCCGTATCCCAATAGTGGTATCATGAGCTAGCTATGCGCAGATGTATTGTATGGGTAGAACACATCTAGGATGTGGGCATCGAATCTTCAATCGTTACCCTCCCACGTGTACTCATTTAGTGTTGCGGCAATGTTTGATGAAGCGGCCCCCGACCGACCTTACGCGTTTACGCGAGACTGGTTCCACGCTTGACATATGGCTTGTACCATATAAAGTGGCTGGGGGGTGTCTGTCTCTAAGCATTAGCGATGCAAATATGTTTGCAACGGATGGCCCCGACAGGGGTGTAATAGAGACGGATGGGAGACGGTGCTGTGGCATGTTTTTCGCAGGATAGAAACGGTTCTCTCTCTTGAAACCCCTAGCAGCCACGTAAAACTTGCACAAGCTAAAGTAGAAAGGCCTTTGACTTTGCTTTGCATGAAGGGGGATCATAGTTTGTATGATTTACAATTTTACTTCCTGTTTATGCTAGTATGCTAGATATGACGACGGTAGGACAAATAGGACCATCTCTCACAATACCAACATTGTGTTCTCCCTTGGTGGGAACCGCCTGGAAGGTTCTCCCATATGGCCGACATTCCATACATACCGGGTGTCACACATATTAAACGACGTTCAGATGAGGTTGGGTTCGGCAAGCCTGGCATATGCAGATATGGACTTGCTGAACAACTAACATCAAGGTTCGATTGGCAGGCTTGACGTATGTAGATGCGGGCCTGGAACACAGTAGATCGAAAGATCGAGCACGAGTCACATACCTGATGTGATTGGCTTAGAGGCCTACCTGGGTCGCATACTGATGTCCGTGACGATCGGGGGAGGTATGGTGTCTGGGATTGTGTAATCACTTAGTTAAACTGAGAGGTGTTTATCTAAGTGGGATCTTTTCTTGAATTTTGAAGATTAAATTGAAAAACTCCACATTATGAACAAAAGTCTAAATATGTATCCTTGTGAATCAAACTTTGTAGATGGAAGCACCACACCCCTTGTTCAACTTAGGATCATTCCTAGAGAAAGACAAACTGAAAACTGATGGGTCAAACTTCACCAACTGGTTCCGCACCCTGAGGATTCTCCTCGTTCCCCTCAAAATGGCATACGTAGTAGAGGGCGTGTTAGGTGACGCACCAACACATGATGCCAGTCAGGATGAGAAGAATGTCTATCTCTCCAAGACTGATGATTACAACCTTGTCTACAGTGGCATGCTCTACTCCATGGAGGCTGAGCTGCAGAAATGCTTTGAGAGGATGGGTGCATATGAGATTATCACCAACCTCAAGGCGGTCTTTGCACCTCAAGCCAGGGCTGAACGGTATGAGGCTTATGAAGCCTTCTTCTCAGCAAAGATGGACGAGCACGGCAGCGTGAGTGAGCACGTGGTCAAGATGTCTGGCTACGTTCAACGCTTGAATGCTCTGGAATGTCAGATTCCAGATGAATTTGCTATTGATAGGGTGTTGCAGTTGCTTCCCCCTAGCTACAAAGGCTTTGTGCTGAACTACAACATGCAGGGGATGACCAAAACCCCTTCTGAGTTGTTCTCCATGATGAAGAGTGCTGAGGCTGAGATCAAGAAGGATCACACTGTCTTCATGGTCAACAAGACCACTGAGTTTAAGAAGTCAAGCAGGCGGGAGAAGGCTAAGAGAGGTGGCCCCAAAAGGGATGGCAAGTCAGTTGTCGTTCCTCCCAAGGCACCTAAGCCCAAACCCGGAGTTGAGTGCTTCTACTGCAAGGGTGAAGGTCACTGGAAACGCAACTGCCCCAAGTACCTAAAGGAAAAGAAGGCTGGCAAGGTTGCCAAGAGAGACGAAGGTATATTTGATATACATATTGTTGATCTTTTCTTGACAAGCGCCGGGAACACATCCTGGATACTTGATACAGGATCTGTCGCTCATATTTCTAATTCCGTTCATGGACTAAGGAATAAGAGACGCTTGCTGAAAGATGAAGTGACGATGCACATGGGGAATGGCTGTCAAATTGATGTGTTGGCGGTCGGCACGAAGCATCTTAGTCTCCCTTCGGGATTAGTTTTGGTTCTGAATAAATGCTACTATGTACCCGCATTGATTGTGAACATCGTTAGTGGCTCTTGCTTGAAGCGAGACCACTATTCTTTTAAGTCTAATACAATTGGTTGTTTGATTTATAAGGATGAAGTGTCTTATGTTCACGCGCCGGAGCAACGTGGTTTATTCGTACTTGATCTCGATGGTGACGTGTGTAACATTAACAATATAGAGGCCAAAATATTAAAGAGTAGTGATGAAGAGCACAAGATGATGTGGCATTGCCGACTTGGTCATATTGGTATAAAGTGCATGGAGAGGCTCCATAAGGATGGACTTCTTAATTCATTGGATTTTGGATCCCTTGATACATGTGAACCATGCCTCATGGGCAAAATGACAAGGACTCCATTCAATGGGATAATGGAGTGTGCGGATGACTTATTGGGGATCATACATACATATGTATGTGGACCCATGAACGTCCCCACATGCAATGGTCTTCGTTACTTCGTGACCTTTACTGATGACTTGAGTAGATATGGGTATATTTACTTGATGAAGCATAAATCTGAAACCTTTGAAATGTTCAAGGAATTTCAGAATGAGGTCGAGAATAAACTCGGAAAGAAAATCAAGCACCTTCGATCGGGTCGAGGTGGCGAGTATTTAAGTCACGATTTTGGCAATCATCTGAAGTCTTGTGGCATAGTACCACAACTTACGCCGGCAGGCACACCTCAGAGAAACGGTGTGCCTGAACGATGTAATCGAACCCTAATAGATAGTGTACGATCGATGATGTCTCATACTGATTTGCCTGTGTCATTCTAGGGGTATGCATTAGAAAATTCCGCTTACGTTCTTAATAGGGCACCATCCAAATCCGTAAAGACAACACCATTTGAAGAATGGCATGGCACGAAACTTAAGTTGTCTCACCTGAAGATTTGGGGTTGTGAGGCTGATGTTAGGAAACTACAGCCTGAAAAACTTGAATCCAAGGCGGATAAGTGCATCTTTGTGGGCTATCCCAAGGAAACTTGTAGATACAACTTCTACAATCAGTCTGAGAGCAAAACGTTTGTTGCCAAGACTGGAAACTTTCTTGAGAAAGAGTTTCTCCCGAAACAGTTGAGTGGGAGGAAAATAGACCTCGATGAAGTGACTGACCAATCAATCCAATTGGAAGAAACGGCCACAGAAGTTGTTCTGGAACCTTCTTCCACAGTGGGAGCTGAAGAGAATGATCAGAACGACATTCATAACGATCATGACATACATGATGATCATGATGAGAATGAAGAGGAACCTATTATGCCCCGTAGGTCATCAAGAGTCCGTCAAGGTACTGAGTTTTACGGACAGCTTGTGAATGCAATCTCGGCTGATGAGTCAGATGAACCTAAAAGTTACAAATAAGCAATGGAGGGACCCGAGTCTGAGAAATGGCTTGAAGCCATGAAATCTGAAATAGACTACATGTACACCAACAAAGTTTGGACTTTCGTGGATATTCTCGAGGACCGCAAGGCCGTCGAGAATAAATGGATTTTCAAGAAAAAGACTGACGCAGACAGAAATGTATCTGTCTACAAATCTCGACTTGTCACGAAGGGGTTCCAACAAATTCAAGGAGTTGACTACGAGGAGACTTTCTCTCCTGTAGCGATGATAAAGTCTATTCGGATCCTACTAGCAATAGCTGCATATCGTGATTACGATATATGGCAGATGGATGTGAAAAATGCATTCCTAAATGGCAACATGGAGGAAGAGTTGTATATAAGGCAACCAGAGGGGTTTATCAATCCAAGGAATGCTGGTAAGGTGTGCAAGCTTCAACGGTCCATCTCTGGGTTGAAGCAAGCATCTCGAAGCCGGAATCTTCGATTTGATGAGGTCATTAAAGCTTTTGGATTTGTCCAAAACGTCGAAGAGTTCTGCGTCTATAGGAAACTGAGTGGGAGCTCTGTAGCATTCCTTGTGTTATATGTAGATGACATATTGCTAATAGGGAACAATAATAAATTCTTAGGAGAAGTGAAGGAATATCTGAATGGACAATTTTGCATGAAGGTCCTTGGTGAAGCTGCGTACATATTGGGGATTAAGATCTATAGAGATAGAACTAATCGACTATTGGCTTTGAGTCAGAGCACTTATATTGACAAGATATTGAAAAGGTTCAGTATGGATAACTCCAAGAGAGGCCTGTTGTCAGTTATAAAAGGTGTCAAGTTAAGCGTGACTCAGTGCCCGACCACAGCAAAAGAGGAGGAAATGTCCTCAAAACCCTATGCCTCAGCCATAGGTTCTCTAATGTATGCTATGTTATGTACCCGGCCGGATTTAGCTGGCTATTAGTATGACTAATCACTACCAGAGAAATCCGGGAATGGCTCACTGGACCGCAGTAAAGAACATCCTAAAGTACTTGAGAAGAACAAAGGATCTCTTTCTCGTTTATGGAGGAGTTGATGAGGAGCTCACCGTAACGGGTTACGTTGACGCAAGCCTCGGCTCAAACCTAGATGATTCGAAATCCCATACGGGATATGTTTTCATGTTGAACAGTGGCGCAATTAGCTGGAGGAGCGGAAAACAGTTAGTCGTCGCCCAATCTACAATGGAATCGGAGTATATTGCCGCTTGCGAAGCGTCAAATGAGGCGCTGTGTCTGAAGAAGTTCGTGATCGAGCTTGGCGACTTTCCCAGCTGCACTGACCTTGTGGGAATCTTCTGCGACAACACGGGTGCCATTGCTAACGCGAAGGAGCCAAGAACTCACTCTACAACCAAGCACATTCTCCGAAAGTTCCATGTGACGAGAGACTACGTCCGGGATGGACACACTAGGATTCACAAGATACATACGGATCTGAACGCAGCAGAGCCGATGACTAAACCTCTTCCACATGGCAAGTTTGAAGAACACCGAGAGACTATTGGTGTTAGATACATAACTAATGTAAACTAGTGTAATTTTTACTCTAATCCAAGTGGGAGACTGTTGGATATGTGCCCTAGAGACAAATTAACAAAGATATTTGTCACACATCCATTTTGTTCATAATACGTTTTATACTGTGCTATAACTGTATTACATGGAAATAGTAATATTGGTGTACTATAAAACATAGGTCCGTAGTTTAACTCGGGTAAACTATCTCATTGGGAAATTGATTGATCAAGCTTTCCTGATCATGGTGACACTTAAGTCCATTGACAATGAGGTCATGTCATTAGGGGAATGATGTGATGGACATACACCCACCTAAACTATTGCAATGTGATTGAGTCACATAGTTCAGCGTTGCGATGACTTTGTAACGTATGGCTTAGTCCTTAGACCGTAATGATCATACGTAATTGTCATCTATGAGGAGACTTTGATTTTTATCCCACCACCTAACTGAAATATGCTGGCTATAACGGTGCACTTTGGGTATTCCGAAATAGATGGTTGATGAGTATGTTAACAGATCAGAGCAGGATTTGTCAGTCCTTGTAACAGGACAGGTACTCTGGGCCCACTCGATGATATTGCATCAATAGCTTGCAAGATGGTGACTAGGTCACGGGAGATGCAATAGGCACAAACGAATAAACTTGTTTGTTGTGAACGAGATGTGAACACAGTATGTGGGATACCGACGATCGAACCTCGGACAAACAAAGTACCGCAACACAAAGGGATTACGTCGTATCGTTAACGGTTTCCAAAAGCGATTGAAGTTCATTCGATGGAAGCGCAGGGGCTGTCAAGGACTGTAACCAGGTCCAACTGACTAGTCATTGGTCAATGAGAAGAGTCTCGACCATGTCTTCTGTTTCTCGGACCGTTAGGGTGTTACACTTAAGGGCAATATATGCATAGGACAGTTTCGGGATCAATCGGTGAAATAGGAGAAATCACCGGAATAGTTTCGAAGGAGGACGGAAGTTGTTCTAGACATTTTGAATGGTTCAAAATAAAGTTTAATTTGTTTTAATAATGTTTTATTATTTAATTATATGAATTAAATATTTAAACATATTAATTTTGTTGTTGGAAAAAGGCTATATGGGCCTATGGGGCCCATTAGGGGAGGAGGGGGTTTCCCCCCTTGGGCTTGGCGCCAAGGGTGGGCCCCATCCTCCCCTAGGCCGGCACACTCCCCCCCTTTTGGGAGTTTAGTCCCACATGGGGAAGGGGAGGGGGATGGCACCCCCTTGGCCTATATAAGGAGGGTTACACCCTGTCGGGACCCGGGGTTAGCGTATGCAAGTACAGTTAAGACATAGTCATATGGAGAGCCGAGAACCGCACCCACTTGTCTAAGCAGACAAGGCCAAGCACTGAACATTCTCGGAAAGCATCGTACGTGAGGGGCATCCCATCCAGGCCGGATGATCAACTGTGATGGGTCCTCATCGTCCGCACACAAGTCTAATGATATGGGTGGTGAACTCCCATATTCAAAGACAAGTCGCCTCAACCATACTATCGACTATCTCTAAACTCTTACATAGACTTACTCCAGCCCGATCACTTAGTCGGGGTCCAGGGCGGGCTCGATCATACCACAAAGTGTGCACGAGACGGAGTCTCGAGCAATCGCATCGCGATGCCCCAAGCTGCGCACATCTAAGGGCCACTTGGTGTATGAAAGACCGCCAGCCAGAACACAACTAAGGTCTCGAAAACCCATACAAAGACATGCATGTTATAACCATACACGCAACACACATGCCTTGTATGAACAGTAGGTACCATTGCAATTCTCTACAAAGTGTACATTTTATTTATAACTCTTATAGAGTACACACAGAGATCACAAACATGTGATCCAACATTACAACATAAAGCGGAAGCAAATTATGTCTGAGTATAGGCAAGTTTAACAAATTGGCTTAAGAAGCCTTATTCAAACATAAAGCCCTCCACGAGGGAACCAGTCTGCTGACTGGGACTAGACTAGCTTAACTTCAGTCGTCCAGCTCGATGAAGAAGCCACCTTCGGGGTCAGTGGCATCATCTAAAACATAGATTAAGCAAACGTGAGTACAAAGGCGTACTCAACAAGACTTGCATAGGATCTATACTACTCATGCACATGTGTCAAGGTAAAAAGAAGGTGGGGTTCACTTGCAGAAATGCCAGCTTTGACTTGGCTAATCCTGAACTACGAGTACCAGACTTTAGGTAAGAAGCGTACACGAGTCCACTACTTTCACCAACCAATTACACCACTATGGTGCCTTCCTCGACTTCCCCACGAGAAAGCACGCCATAGCACTCACACTTATCTTGGTGTATTTTAGAAGTATCCGGTTCAAGTTATCTAATAATCAAGCTAAGCTTTCCAAGTAGTCCATAACCGCGGACGCGGCTATTCGAATAGTTTTGATAACCTTGCAAGGGTGTACCGCTACACACACATGATCATCATTTACCGCCTTTGATCTCGACACCATTCAAGGGGTGCCAGCGAGGATGCTCACCACAACTGTTACCTCATAGCCTATATAGTCCAAGAAAGCCGCCTACTTGGGTTGGCTACCACTATCGTGAACCCAGCCGGTTTACCGAAGTGGACCCAAGCGATGTGTGCGTGGTGCATAAGCCGGTCTCGGATGAGCCGTTCTCTCACTTAGCATCCAGGCCACAAGCCTACCAGAACTCCGAACTACTGCGACATCTGGACATCGAAAGGGATGAGTTAATAGGTTGAGAGGGGTCAGTGAGCCCAATGTGTGGTTGTACTCTTCATCTTGGATCACCACACAAGAACTCGGACTTAGGGCGGTGTTCAACGAGACAACCCACCGTGTACTCCTACACAGCCTCTCATCGTTCACCTTGGATTAGGGTCGATTCACCAACACTTTTCTACCATCATTCACATGATCACTACCATCCCGACTCACATCACAGTAACAACATGGTATCATACTAAGCATGCAATAAGCAGTAACATTGCAGGGGCCACATGATATCAAACAACTCCTACAGTTGCTAGGATTGTGGTTTGCTTACTACTGTGACAAAATGATAGGTCATGCAAAGGAATGGGTTCATCTATGCGGTAGATACGAAGCATGGTGATCATCCTAAACAATGCATAAGCGAGACATGAGAGGGAAGTGGGATTTTATCGACATGATCAATGGGGTTTTTCTTGCCTTGCTGACGAGGTTCGGGTTCTGGATCTTCAGCGAAGGGGGTGACCTCTTGCTCCGGTTCCACCTCAACTCGACAAACAAAGCATGAAGTAGCAATCAATATGAATGCAATGCTCAAGCACATGATTGAATGTTAAAGCTTGAAGTATAAGTTTGGATGTGTGAGGCAATTCCATTTAAGTGGAATATATTGCATTTAAAATGCAAATTCAAACTCCACATTTGAATTCAACATTAACCAAGTTATATGTGTTATAGTTTCATCATTTTGAATTATCTTCAAATGTGTATGATATGCCTCTGATGTGTAAGTGAAATGTAGCATGTTGCCATGGTTCAAGTTGCAAAATTATTTGAATTGAATTTGATTTAATTCCATTTAAATCAAATAGCAAATGCTACTGATCAAATTTTAAATTCAACTCAAACAGAGTTGAAAGTTGCATATTTGGAAAGATAATTTTCTCCTGATCATTTTTCATATATTATTTGTCCAATTTGGAGTTAATATGAATTTTCTATGAATTTCCAAAGTTTGGGGTATTTTCTGGAATTTCTGGAATTATTAAACCATTTTTCTTTTCTGGAAATTCATTTAATCGATTTACTGCGTCAGGCTGACGTCAAGCTGGAGTCAGGGGGGGGCTGACAAGGGGGTCCCACCTGTCATTGACTGGGTTCACTTAACCCGTGGGTTAAGTTAATCCAGTTGCTTAATTAAGCCACTGGGCCCACTAGTCAGTGACCCAGGGGGTCACTAACTGGGTGATTAGTGGCTAACCCACCGGCGGCTTGACGCCGGCGACTGGAGCCACGGCGGCGACTCGCCGGAATGAGCTAGGGGCCACGGGAAGCCACGGGGAGGACACCATCTTGCTCCTAGAGGTCGTCCGCGTCTTCTGGAGGCAACAGGGGTTCGCGGGGTGCTCGGAATCGACGACGGCGACGACTCCGGCGGAAGCAGAACCACGGCGAGGTCGTAGACGACGCTACCGTGCACGGTTCGGGCTGAAATCACTCGCGTTCGAAAGCTATCATGCTCAGGAGCCAAACGCACGCGCTGGCTGAGTCGAAGGGGCACGGGGGCGACCTCGAGCTCATCCATGGCGGCGAAGTGCCTCGGCATCCATGGCGGATCCGGCTAAAGCGAGTAAAGGAGGGGGAAAGGTGAGGGTTTTCGTTCGCAAGCTCACCCTGAAACTGTCTGGAGTGGTGGCTTGCTCGGGGAGGCGCTGGAGTTGCCGGAATTCGAACTCGATCCACGGCGGCCGGCGATGAAGACGATGAAGCTCTCGAGCTTGGGGAGGCGTCCGGCTCCGATTCCTTCTGCAGTTCGATGAAGACGACGACGGCGAAGCGATTGGACCCCTTGGCTTCACTCCTTGACGTCGATGGCCACGGGTTCTTGCGACGGCGAGTGGCGGCGCTCTCGGGTGGAGGAAGAAATCGGCGAAGGAGGAGGAAGGAGTCGCGCTGGAGGGGAGGAATGGATCAGGACGGGAGAGAGGCGTCTCCAGGCGCGAGAAGGGGCCACGAGGAGGCCTGGAAGCTCTCGGCGGTGACGTGGCGTCCACGGCTGGCTCGGTGGCATTCCACCGAGCAGCTTGGAGGCGCGGGGTGGGGAAGAAGACTCCCCTGCCCCTGGTGGGCCGGCTGGGCTGGGTGGGCCGTCTTCGCCTAGGCGCCAGGTAAGTCTTTTTCCTATTCTGTTTAATCTTTCCTTTCTGTTTTTCTGTAATTTGTTCTGTTTAGCTAAAATAAATAGCTAAACATTTTATTAAATGCTGAAAACTTTTATGTGGCCTCATAAAAATATCAACTAGCCGCTCATAAACTTTCAAATTTTTTAAAATTCAAATGATTTGAATTTTAAATCAAAAAGGGGTATTTCATTAATTCCAAGGTACTGTTTGAATATTTGAAAAATCTATGAGCATGGGATGGGTCCCACATCACTTGATATGTGATCACACTCATTTATAAGACTTTTCAAAACTCTAACATGAATTTTTGGAAAATATTTTTATCTGGCCTTTTGAATTAATTCATCTGGGGGGTGTTCCTTCTCCCATTTTGATTTTGAATTTGATTTCCAAGATTTCTTTTTGAAATTTTTACATGATGCAAAGGCACTAGCTAACCCTAGCACATACCTAACAGAGGGTTCTGACAACTCGCCCCCACTCAAAAGAATCTCGTCCCGAGATTCAGAAGTCTGCGGGAGGAAGGTGGGGTACTCGGCACTGAGACGGTCTTCTCTCTCCCATGTAGCTTCTCTTTCAGAGTGGTGTGACCATTGCACTTTCAGAAACCTAATCTTCTGACGACGAGTGACACGCTCTGCGGAATCAAGAATACGAACGGGGTATTCTCGATAAGAAAGGTCATCTTGGAGATCAAGCGTTTCATGGTCGATTTCGCGGATGGGGTCCTTGAAGCAACGCCTGAGTTGGGACACATGGAATACATCATGTACTCGGGAGAGGTGCGGAGGTAGTTCAAGTTGGTAGGAAACTTCTCCACGTTTAGCAATAATGCGGAAAGGTCCGATGTAACATGGGGCCAACTTGCCTTTGATACCGAAACGTTGGGTTCCCTTCAGAGGAGTAACCCGGAGGTAAGCCTTCTCATCCAGATTGTAGCTCTCATGCCTATGATGACGATCATAGTAGCTTTTCTGACGAGACTGGGCTGCTTTCAATTGTTCACGAACAATGCGAACTTGCTTTTCTGCTTCCTTGATCATATCCGGTCCAAAGAATTGTCTTTCGCCGGTTTCAGACCAGTTTAGTGGTGTTCGACATCGTCGTCCATACAGAAGTTCAAAAGGAGCCATGTTCAGACTAGATTGAAAACTATTGTTATAAGCAAATTCGGCAAATGGAAGAGAATTCTCCCAATTCTTCCCGAATGAGATAACACAAGCTCTGAGCATGTATTCAAGAATCTGGTTAACCCTTTCGACTTGACCGCTAGACTGAGGATGGAAAGCCGTACTAAAGGAGAGATGAGTTCCCATTGCACGTTGGAAACTTCCCCAAAATCTAGAGGTGAAAAGGCTACCGCGATCAGAATTGATTTCCAAAGGAACACCATGAAGGGATACAATTCTGGAGATGTACAAGTCTGCTAACTGGCTAGCAGTTATAGACTCGCGAACCGGAAGGAAGTGAGCAACTTTGGAAAGCCTATCTATGACAACGAAGATGGCATTGTTTCCTTTCTGGGTTCATGGAAAGACGGTGATGAAGTCCATACCGACTTTGTCCCATTTCCACTCAGGAATGGACAAGGGTTGAAGTGTACCAGCAGGTCTTTGATGTTCTGCCTTAATGCGACGACAAACATCACATTCGGCAACAAATTGAGCAATGTCTCCCTTCATCCTAGTCCACCAAAATCTCTGGCGTAGATCTCGGTACATTTTTGTGCTACCTGGATGAATTGAGAGGGGTGTGTCATGGGCTTCTTTGAGGATGAGTTGCCTTAGTTCCTTCTTCTTAGGTACTACCAAACGATTTTCAAAGAATACCGTTCCTTTGCTATCTGTGGAGAAACATTTAGCAACTCCGCTAGCAATGTTCTCCTTGATCCGGAGAACACCTCGTGCACGCCTTTGGGAAACTATAATTTGATCCTCAAGGGTTGGTTTCGCCACCAAGGTTGAAAGATAGCCATGAGGAACAATTTCAAGGTTGAGCTTGCGAAAGTCCTCATGAAGAAGTGGTTGATACTGCTGTAACATGAGGTTGTTACAGTACGACTTACGACTTAGTGCATCAGCCATGACATTGGCTTTTCCTGGGGTGTAAGAAATTTCTACGTCGTAATCTTTTATCAACTCAATCCAGTGTCTTTGCCTGAGATTAAGATCTGGCTGGGTGAAAATATATTTGAGGCTTTGGTGGTCGGAATAAATCTCACAACGATTACCAAGGAGGTAATGTCGCCAATTTGTTAGAGCATGAACTACGGCAGCGAGTTCAAGGTCATGGGTAGGATAATTCTCTTCATGTGGCCGCAACTGGCGTGAAGCATAAGCTACCACATGTCGATCTTGCAGAAGTATGCATCCTAACCCTTGCCGTGATGCATCACAATAGATCTCGAAATCCCTTTTGGTGTCTGGAGGTGCAAGCACGGGTGCAGAAGTCAATCTCCTTTTTAGCTCTTGAAAGCTTTCCTCGCACTTGGAAGTCCATAAGAATTTCTTATCTTTCTTGAGGAGTTCAGTTAGAGGCTTTGCAACTTTAGAAAAGTTCTCGACGAAGCGACGGCAATAGCTGGCTAGGCCAAGAAAACTTGTAACTTGCTTAACCGATTCAGGTGGAGTCCAGTCAAGGACGGCCTGAACTCTCTCGGGATTCACAGCAATGCCTTTTGCAGAAATCACGTGGCCTAAGTAGGTCACTTTTTGTAGCCAGAATTCACACTTGGAGAATTTAGCGTACAGGCGATGCTCTCTAAGTTTCATCAATACCAGCCTTAAGTGTTTGGCATGATCTTCTTCGTTCTTCGAGTAGATGAGAATATCATCGAGATAAACCACAACAAACTTATCTAGGTACTCCATGAAGATCGAATTCATCAAGCGTGAGAATGTGGCGGGGGCATTGGTTAAACCAAAGGACATGACGGTGTACTCGTAAAGACCATAACGAGTAGTAAAAGCCGTTTTGGGAATGTCCTCGTTTCGGATTCGGATCTGATGATAACCTAATCTCAAATCCATCTTGGAGAAGACGGAGGATCCTGCAAGTTGATCATAAAGATCATTGATCCTGGGCAGTGGGTATTTGTTCTTTATCGTCGCTAAATTTAGAGGGCGATAATCTACGCACATCCTTTCTGTTCCATCTTTCTTCTTTACGAACAGAACGGGGCAACCCCATGGCGATGAGCTAGGGCGGATGAAGCCTTTTGCCAACGAAGCATCAAGTTGGGTTTTTAGCTCAGCTAACTCATGTGGGGCCATTTTATATGGACGTTTGGAAATTGGTGCGGTTCCTGGAACAAGATCCACTATAAATTCTACACATCTGTTGGGTGGCATGCCCGGCAGCTCTTCAGGAAAGACATCCGGGAAGTCACGAACCACCGGAATATCTTCAAGTTCGGGAAGGGGGAGTACATTCAAAGAATGCACTTGGGTTTTTGTTCTGGGTGAGGTATAGCTGACGGTTTTGCCTGAAGGGTGGGTGAGTTTCACGGATTTGCCTTTGCAATCCAGATAGGCATTTTGTCTTGACAGCCAATCCATGCCAAGGATGACATCAATGTCTGAAGACTTGAGGGCTATGAGTGAAGCAAGGAATACTAAACCCTCAATTGCAATTTGATTGCCATGGCTCACTCTATTAGTTTGCCATCTTGACCCTGGAGTTTGAATAACCATCGGGGTGGACAATTCAACAAAGGGTAACTCATGACGAAGTGCAGTAACATTGCAGGGGCCACATGATATCAAACAACTCCTACAGTTGCTAGGATTGTGGTTTGCTTACTACTGTGACAAAATGATAGGTCATGCAAAGGAATGGGTTCATCTATGCGGTAGATACGAAGCATGGTGATCATCCTAAACAATGCATAAGCGAGACATGAGAGGGAAGTGGGATTTTATCGACATGATCAATGGGGTTTTGCTTGCCTTGCTGACGAGGTTCGGGTTCTGGATCTTCAGCGAAGGGGGTGACCTCTTGCTCCGGTTCCACCTCTACTCGACAAACAAAGCATGAAGTAGCAATCAATATGAATGCAATGCTCAAGCACATGATTGAATGTTAAAGCTTGAAGTATAAGTTTGGATGTGTGAGGCAATTCCATTTAAGTGGAATATATTGCATTTAAAATGCAAATTCAAAATCCACATTTGAATTCAACATTAACCAAGTTATATGTGATATAGTTTCATCATTTTGAATTATCTTCAAATGTGTATGATATGCCTCTGATGTGTAAGTGAAATGTAGCATGTTGCCATGGTTCAAGTTGCAAAATTATTTGAATTGAATTTGATTTAATTCCATTTAAATCAAATAGCAAATGCTACTGATCACATTTTAAATTCAACTCAAACAGAGTTGAAAGTTGCATATTTGGAAATATAATTTTCTCCTGATCATTTTTCATATATTATTTGTCCAATTTGGAGTTAATATGAATTTTCTATGAATTTCCAAAGTTTGGGGTATTTTCTGGAATTTCTGGAATTATTAAACCATTTTTCTTTTCTGGAAATTCATTTAATCGATTTACTGCGTCAGGCTGACGTCAAGCTGGCGTCAGGGGGGCTTACAAGGGGGTCCCACCTGTCATTGACTGGGTTCACTTAACCCGTGGGTTAAGTTAATCCAGTGGCTTAATTAAGCCACTGGGCCCACTGGTCAGTGACCCAGGGGGTCACTAACTGGGTGATTAGTGGCTAACCCACCGGCGGCTTGACGCCGGCGACTGGAGCCACGGCGGCGACTCGCCGGAATGAGCTAGGGGCCACGGGAAGCCACGGGGAGGACACCATCTTGCTCCTGGAGGTCGTCCGCGTCTTCTGGAGGCAACAGGGGTTCGCGGGGTGCTCGGAATCGACGACGGCGACGACTCCGTCGGAAGCAGAACCACGGCGAGGTCGTAGACGACGCTACCGTTCACGGTTCGGGCTGAAATCACTCGCGTTCGAAAGCTATCATGCTCAGGAGCCAAACGCACGCGCTGGCTGAGTCGAAGGGGCACAGGGGCGACCTCGAGCTCATCCATGGCGGTGAAGTGCCTCGGCATCCATGGCGGATCCGGCTAGAGCGAGTAAAGGAGGGGGAAAGGTGAGGGTTTTCGTTCGCAAGCTCACCCTGAAACTTTCTGGAGTGGTGGCTTGCTCGGGGAGGCGCTGGAGTTGCCGGAATTCGAACTCGATCCACGGCGGCCGGCGATGAAGACGATGAAGCTCTCGAGCTTGGGGAGGCGTCCGGCTCCGATTCCTTCTGCAGTTCGATGAAGACGACGACGGCGAAGCGATTGGACACCTTGGCTTGACTCCTTGACGTTGATGGCCACGAGTTCTTGCGACAGCGAGCGGCGGCGCTCTCGGATGGAGGAAGAAATCGGCGAAGGAGGAGGAAGGAGTCGCGCTGGAGGGGAGGAATGGATCAGGACGGGAGAGAGGCGTCTCCAGGCGCGAGAAGGGGCCACGGGGAGGCCTGGAAGCTCTCGGCGGCGACGTGGCGTCCACGGCTGGCTCGGTGGTATTCCACCGAGCAGCTTGGAGGCGCGGGGTGGGGAAGAAGACTCCCCTGCCCCTGGTGGGCCGGCTGGGCTGGGTGGGCCGTCTTCGCCTAGGCGCCAGGTAAGTCTTTTTTCCTATTCTGTTTAATCTTTCCTTTCTGTTTTTCTGTAATTTGTTCTGTTTAGCTAAAATAAATAGCTAAACATTTTATTAAATGCTGAAAACTTTTATGTGGCCTCATAAAAATATCAACTAGCCACTCATAAACTTTCAACATTTTTAAAATTCAAATGATTTGAATTTTAAATCAAAAAGGGGTATTTCATTAATTCCAAGGTACTGTTTGAATATTTGAAAAATCTATGAGCATGGGATGGGTCCCACATCACTTGATATGTGATCACACTCATTTATAAGACTTTTCAAAACTCTAACATGAATTTTTGGAAAATATTTTTATCTGGCCTTTTGAATTAATTCATCTGGGGGGTGTTCCTTCTCCCATTTTGATTTTGAATTTGATTTCCAAGATTTCTTTTTGAAATTTTTACATGATGCAAAGGCACTAGCTAACCCTAGCACATACCTAACAGAGGGTTCTGACACACCCCCCCTTTTCCAACACATAATTATTCCTCTCTCCTTCTCCTTCCTGAAGTGGTCTCCCCTTGTTTGGAGTCTGCACCTGGACTGGAGTTCTCCACCATAAGGCAGGCTGTCGCTCTGCTGGAGTCGGGATCCGAATCCGTCTTTCTTCCGCTGCTCGCCTGGTTCGGGGCCCGGGAGGAACATCGATTGTACCGTACGTGTATAATCTCTTCGAGGCACTACACCTGTGGTTCTACTTCATCGCTGGAGGTCAACCGGGAGTCATCCTTGCCGGTGGTCTACTACATGACATGTAGGTCGTAGTTCCGAGTCTAGGCCAGCCACGTTCGCAAGAACGTTTCCCTCTTTCGGTCTTCAAAGGTATGAACACCGATTCCCTCCGTTACTTTACATCGCCACAACATAGATCTTGGGATCGGGTACCGTAGGTATGAAAAATTTGTGTTTTCTGCCCCGTATGCCAACACTACCCAGCTCAGCATTTTGAGTATAAGGACTGCGTCAGAATGCAACATGGTCTATCGCCATCCATGGATGTGGCAGCATGACAAGTGAATCTCAGTATGAGGAAACATTCAGAGGTCGAGCTCCGGCCAATATTCATATTCAAGATGGACGGGCCGAAAGAAAAGCGATGCATTCCCAGGTGCAGAAATTCCAAGCCTCACACAATAAGACATCACGAAGGTTAAGCATTCGGAGGTACCAGCTACCCGTGAGGGCCAAGACTTTTCTCAAAGGAGCCAATGCAGGAATCCAAGACTGTGTCGCAGATAAAGCCTGGGATACCCAGAGAATATTATGGGTATCTTAGCATCCAGCCTATGATAAGAAACCCCGGCATCAGACCAGTGAGCGGATACGAGGACGGATGGCAGCCAAAAATGATCTGATAGGTCAAGAAAGAACATTCAGTCAGAGATTGGGTGAAGCAAGCCCCCTGAGACAAAGATATTGGATGTTACTAAGGGAATGGTATGCAGTAAAAAGGGAAACCCGAGTAGCAATATGTTTCCTAAGGACAGTATGTTTTCGATGGTTCCCTGAGCAACAAAATCTCGAGGACGAGATTTTTTCTAAGGGGGGTAGGTTTGTGACACCCTGGATTTTGGAACTTTCTTTTTCCAAAGGTTTTGCTAGTTTATTTCTGGAATTGCCCTTTGGTTTGGATTTTGAGCAACTCTTTGGACTTGAAACTTGAGCATATTTTCTTTCCATGCTCAAGTGGCCCTTGATTTCAAGCCTTCCCTATGTCATTCCATTGATCCACCCCATCCAAGCCACCATTTTATTCAAGCCATGTATTCGTTTTCCAATAAAAGGAATAATCCCTATTATTTGAGGATTGTGAAGCAAACCCTATTTTTATTGCTCCATTAATCCCCAAATAATTCCCACCTAGCCTTGATGCCATATCTTGCCAAATTCTCCAAAAAAATTGCATGGCCCAAGTGAGTTTTTTCCTCTAGAAAAATTCATTTGTCTGTGAGGGCATATTGGAGCATTGTGAAGGGAGTGCCATTTATCTTGAACCATTGTCGGTGAGACTTTTTGTGCATGCTCTTGTGATCATATTATCAGCCTCCACAAAATTGCACCACCATTTGCCCAGCCAAACTCCCACAATAAATTTCCAAAGTTTGGATGCATCAAAGGGGCATTGCGAAGAAAGTGCAAGCTAGGAGATCCCAATTTCCTTGAAACTTTTTGAGCATGATTCCACCACCATATAATTCCACCAAACCAAGTTTGAGCCAAAGCCCATCACCTATGTGAGTGCATGATCATGTGGAAGTTTCTGGTCAAAGGGAAACCTTGTGAAGCATGTACCATCTAGGTGTACCCAATGACAATGAAAATTTGCACACTAATGCACACCACCAAATAACCACGCCATACCAAATTTCAGCCAAACTCACAAGCCAAATAGATGCTAGCTTCAACAATGCATTGCTGGTCCATTTGACACCTTACAAAGGGAGTGCATTATTCCTTTGGCCATTTGGGCTGTAAGACCCCAGATCACTAGTCCTTCCGTCCCCAGAGCTCTGGGACAATCTGGCTCTGTCCCAATCCCCACCATGTGACCTCAGCTTGTGCTCAAAGATTGCTGTATCAAACTTCTGGTTGAATTAGAGGTCAGCTCCTTGACCCCCTTGACCATCCAGCTGTACCACCGTGATCACCCTTGGAAGGACTATCCCCCAGACAAGGTTGGCCACGTAGAAGCCTCCCCTAGATGCCCAGTCCAGGGTGCCCATGCCCCCAGGCTGCGACAGGCGTGCTCTGTCCATGCCCGCGTGCCCCTGGCCATGTCCAGCACGCGCACCAGGGCGCCCCTGCCCTCTTCTCCGTGTCCACCCGCGCCGCACGCCTTTCCCCCTCACACGCGTCCACCTCCCCGCCTTTATCTCGCCGGAATCACGCCGGCAGCTCGCTGACGAGCACAAACAGACGCGTGCGTACTCTGTCCCGTCGCCATCACTCGTGCTGCTTCGTCTCTGTTCCTCTACTCGCGCGTGCGTCTCCAGTGCCCCAGAACCCTCTCAAACGCGTGCGTGCACCGCCACCTCACTCCTCCGCCGTGGGCATCTCTGGTTGTCGCCGCCCGAGCTGAGCACCTCGCCTCCACTATAAAAGGCGTGCCCCAGCAACGCCCAGCCTCTCCAGCACCCTCTCCTCCTCTCCAATCGACCCCCAAGCCAGGCAATCGAGGCCGAGCCCCTTTCTTCCCCAGCTCCAACAACCACTGCCGCCGTGGTGCCCCCACCGCTGCCCGTCTCCTCCAGAACCTCCCAGCCAGGCCAAAACCACCGTTCGACTCCCCCGTTCCTCCTGGTGCTCCCCGTCCAAGCTCCTGCTTGAATCCCCGCCGGAATCGTCGACAACGTCTTCGACCTCGTTGGAGCCGAAGCCCGCGCCGCCGCGACCAGTCTCCGCCCATCCAAACGACTACCGTTTGGAGCGCCACGGGTATGGACAGATGCGCTGTGAGCCCCTCCATCGATTCCCCCTGGTCTCGACCCCGGCCGTGGCCTCTCACCGGAGTCAGCCGCCGGTGAGCACCGCCTTTCTGCTCCCCTCTCGTTTCTCTTCTCCCCTGACAGGGTTGGCCCAATGTCAGCCACCCTATCCCCCTCAAACCGTTTTCTTAAAGGAGGCGTAGTTCCAAAAGACGCCTTCGACGTCACCCCTCTCCCCGGACTTTCTAAAATGGTTTAAATTCATTTAAATCATTTAGTTTGACCAGATCTTTGACCACCCATATCCTTTAAACCACAAGTCCAAATGAAGTGATTCTTTTTTATGCATTGGATTGATCTTGTTCTCCTCTTTGTTTTGGCATAGGTATTGTGCCATGACTTTCTGTTGTTATTTTCTAGCCCAATAAAAGTGAGTTTAACCCTTTTTCTTCGTGCCTTTTTATAAAATGTTTTTCAGGGCTTTTATTGGTGTTAAAGGCCAAGGAATATTCCCCCCACTCCATTGGTGAAAGGCAAGCCACAATTTCTGTTGCACTTTTGCAAAGCTTTGACATGTTTTAACATGTGCTTGAACCTTCGACAAAATAATGATTTATGAGATATGCTTGATAATATTGTTATCATATACTTGGATTTCTTTGATGATGCTGCATTGCCAAGTTATGATTGATTATGTTAGTGCTATGCTTTGACCATGTTATGACCCCTTATGCTTTCATACATAATATGCCATGTTCATGATAAGTTTTGACCAGGATCTTACCGTACCATGCTTAACTACATTCTTGGTATTCCTATGTTGCATGATTTCATCTTGATCACCCTAACATGACCACATTAACCAACTAAATATGATTTGAATCATGATGTGACCATAACTATATCTTGGTTTGTTCCACTTAAATTGATATGCCAATTTAAATGCTCATGTTGCACCTGATGCTTGTGTTTGCTGTTGAGATATGCTTCGTGTCAAGTTGATCAGGTGCCACTGAACCGAACTTACTGGTGCAGCCACACTCGCTTGTATGGGAAGGCCTTGGCTTGGTCTATAGATGTGCTCTCTTATTCGTATCACCAACGAGGGGAGGCTAAGCGCGCGCGGTTATCCTGGCCCGGTAAGCGGCGGTACTCTCGAGAGCCGGTTGGTTTATATGGAGCTACGTCCCCGATTGGGACAAAGTTTATGGACCATGCGATGGTCAGTTTCCATGCGATGGCAGGTGTGTTTGGAGGACACGTGGGCTACCGAGGGCATGGCTTGCAAAGCGTGCCAGGTGATACAGTAAGAGAGGCATGCAGTAGAGAGGTATCGTTGGAGAAGTCCTATTCCACTCCTACGGTACGAGTTCCAAGGTTCCTGTGGGACAAGTTCTGAGGTACTGGATGGAGGAAGAACTCCATAGTGTGGGTAAAGTGCAATACCTCTGCAGAGTGTTACAAATCTATTCGAATAGCCGAGTCCAAGGTATTGGACACAGTTCATAGTAGGTCACACCATGAGATCAACATGAGTTTGGTGGGATGATCTGGTTAAGTGGTTAGTCATGTGATGACCCGTTTGGTCATACGATGACCGGATTGGTTGGGTGGCAACGCGATCACACCTAACCCTTGGATGGTCATGCGATGGACCGTTTGGTCATGCAGTGACCCGTGCAGGCTGTTTGGTCATGAAATGACCCGGTGCTTGAGTCGGTAAGGACTCCGAGGTAAGCCACGCGATCATGCGATGATCATGTGGGGATTGGTTGTTTGTGCATAGTCTTAGTGCTGGTAATATGCTTGATGATTATATGCTTGCATGACGTTGATGCCCATATGGTTAATTCACTAATATACTTTAACCTGTTTTCATGTTATTGTTTTGCCTTGGTGCATGGTTGTTGTGAGCTTGCAAGTACATTCTATGTACCGACCTGGCGTGTAATGCCAGATTTGTAGGCCGTGCTTTGGATACGTAGGACGACGTTCCCGGTGTGTGCGAGCTAGGGGGTGTACCAGCCAGTGTCCCTGTGAAGTGGAGTTCTTCACCGTCGCCGTTTTCCGCTGCCGAGTTATATTCCGCTGCTAGAGAGTTAGTCTGCTGCTTGATGTAGACCCGTGGCAAGCTTGAGGAGCAAGCTTGTCCTACGTCTCGCTCCGCCAGCGTTGTAATAAACCCCTTGTAACCGTACCTTTGGTAATTGAAAGCTGTTCAGTTCTATATCAAGCAGTGCCGTGTTCCAGAAGACTTGATCTCTGGGATGGAGCACGGGGCGTTCTGGTCCTTTGAGCCGGGTGCCACACCAGAGCTCGTGGTTTTGAAAACAGAGATAAAATACTTTTGGGAGTGTAACTTTCCAGTCAACAGTAACGGAAAAGGTTTTCAATATCTTCCATACCAACCATATTCATGGTGGTTCCCATTCTTTTTGTGGTATGCCTACACTTGTGTTCTCTATCCATCAATCATAGACAGTCTATGGCTAGCAGTGATTGCATGGTGCCCTACATACTATCTCAAGAATGGAAGGAAATATTGTAAATCTCCTCCCACCAATCATCAATAGTCTTTGGCCAACATAAGTTCCATTTCATCCCGTCATCAAGTATGGAGGAGAAAGTGTAAGTTTTTGTAAATTTGAAAACAAATGAGAATTGGGCATTCTCCAGACCGACCTCTGGCTCATAAATTTGACTAGACTAAACTTTGTCAAGGAGTATAACATTTTTAGCATGGAAGATATTGATTGACCTAACGCTCCATGAGCTTGTACGGATACACAAGGGAAGTTCATTTGAATAATTTTGAGATGGTACAAGAAAGTCTCCATTAGGATGACCGATGAATACCATATATAGGAAGGTATGATGGACTCATATGGCGCAACTGATTTCAAGGATTTTGGATGCACAAGCAGTCAGTCCGCTTAGTACAGGTGAAGGCTAGCAAAAAAAGGGGAAGCGACCAACTAGGGAGCAATAACGGTCATAATCATGCAGAGCGCCAAAGAAACATTGAATCGAGCATGAAAGTGATATGACTATTCTAAAATAAAAAGATCATCAAGGTTTGATAGACTTCTAGTCATAAATATGTGTAAGCATGTGCCAAGTCAATCCAAAAATTCTCCGAAGGGAAATACCACTTCAATATGCCCAACCATGAACAATGCAATGCATGCAAATCATTTCAATAACACATTATGCACTCCAGCTATTTGAGTCTAGTCACAAAGAAAGCATGAACTACTGGGAAAGCATTGTAGACATAGCACTATGTCCCTACAAGCTGGTCTCTAGATCATAAGTACAAGCATATGTACAAAAGTAGAAACAAATAGAGTTCATACCGACTTTCCTTCTTGCATCCCTTCCGTCGAACTTCATCATTACTGCCTCGTCACTTGCACGATCGAACGTCAGAAGATATAATCAAGTGCAATTGCAACCATGAAGGTGAGCCGAACTCTGCAAACAAAGCAAACTAAAGAGGCAAAGGAAATATTTTTGGGTTTTTAAAACATTAAACGAAAGCAAAAGAAAGGAGAAATATTTTTGTTGTTTTTGCAAATTAAGAAAGAATAAAGAAGAATGGCAAAAAACTCTAAAAAGATTAAAATGAAAATCATGGATGATACAATGAAAGGGGAGAAGGGTACGTACTCCCCCAAGCTTAGGCTTTTGTCCTAAGTTGGGCTTGGCTACTGTGGGGCCTAGGATCTCCCTCCGGCTCCAGAATAGTGGTGGCTCCATGGATCATACTGGGCAGCTGGTGCGGAGAATGACATCCTGCCGTCCTCCCAGGTGGAAGGCTCTGCGCTCCAAGAAGAAGACCCCTGGCCCCATTGGGCAACAGGTTCCTCCTGGGGAGGCGGAATCTTCTCTAGCTCCTTTTCCTCGGGAGCAACCTCCTCCATGGGGTGATAAAACTGCTGCTGAGCCATGAACTCGTCTAGCTCAGTGGCAGTGAAGGACCATCCGTTTCTGCCAGTGAAACTAAAGAAAAGTGGTGCAGGTATACGGGTCTCACGGGTAGTATTTTATCCAAACTTCATCTTATCAACAAGGTTACCAAACTCAGAAGTTCTAGTAACAAAATCATGCCTCTTCATAGTATTAAGATCAAGACGTAAAAATGGAAGAGGGAAATCATCCGCACGTGATACGTCCAAAATGCATCACTATTTTATATCATAATTTACCTCTATTCATTGATATATTTCATGTTATGATGATGTTCTTATAGTGTTTTGGCTTGTTTTACACAGTTTACAACTTTCTGGTGCCGAAACAGAAGGCGCAAGAATCAGTGGGGAAAAGTGCACATAGAGTGGGCATATCAGCACATCTTCAAATGACCTGAAATTTACAGGGGAGTGTTTTCTAAAGAAATAACGGAGGCTCGCAAAAGATCAGCCAGAGGGGGCCCACCAGGCTCCCAGGTAGCCTGGTGGCGCGACCACCTCCAAGGTCGCGCCAGGTGGCCGCTTGGGAGGGGGTCCCACCCCCGAGTCCCTCATTTGGCCTATATACCCTTCGTGACCTAAAAACACAAAAAATGAAGTTGAATCCGGAGTTCCATCGCCGCTCCATGGCGAAAAACCTACAAAGAAGAAAAGACCTTTCCGGCGGGCAGATTCCGCCGGGGAGAACTCCACCAGGAGGGGGAGATCGTCATCACCATCGTCACGACGATCATCGAGATCATCATCACCATCATCCTCATCACCAGCACCATCTCCATCTTCATCCCATCTCACTTTTTTTTGAATTTTAAGACTGTGAGGCATGAGCTCCACAGTACTTTATTGCATGGGAGAACCAAAAGTTCTCAAACAATAATAAAACAAAATAAAGGCAGGAAAAGTAAAGACAAGAAAGTAAGCTAGGCCTACCCTATATTAATGCAAAGAAGTAATTCAAGAAAGCAACCTAGTTTTAGGATCTCCCTGAAATCTATGTGAAAGCAGGGTGATATCATGCACAAAGTGCCTTCTCCAGGAGTGAAAAGAGGATTTCTCATTACTGAAGGTCTTCCCATTTCTGACTATCCATGTACACCAAGCAGCTGTAAGCATGACTTCCATGAAGAAAGGCTGACCAAAAGAGCCTCTGGCCTGCTGTAAGCAGGAATGCAAGGATCCATTGCCCCCCCAGGTAATTTGCAGATAGTTCCAGACTCTACAGCTGACGTTACAAGAGAAGAACAGATGCAATCTGTCTTCTAGAACATGAGTGTGATAAAGGACACAAGAATTTTCCTCATGAGGTGATCTCCAATGTCTTCTGACCAGAAGATCTTTAGTATTCAATCTTTAATACAACAGAAGCCAACCAAATTTTTTGATCTTCGTCGTACATTTACTCTTCCAGATCCACGAAAAAGACTGATCAGTTGGCATATTAGTATGCATAAGGTTGTAAAATCCCGTGGCAGTGTAACCATGCTTACAAGGCCAGTTCCAAGAATCATGAGCCTGAGGATCTCTCTGAAGATCATTTAACCAATCCCTGAGAATGAAGAATTCAGAAGCTGCTTGTTGTGAGAGAGGCAAATGAAAGAGATGAGATTCATCCTCCATGCTCAGAAAATCTTGTACAGAGAGTGATAAGCACATACCCGTTGAAGGATTCACGCCCGAGGTGGCCCGATCTTCACGGCGTAGGATCAAATTGGGGAGGGTAAGTTGCTGCAAGCAGCGAGGATAACTAGCTTTATACCTGCCAAGGTGGGATGCGATCCGTACGTTGGGGATGGCTGACCGAAGCTACAAGAACTCCAACCCGATGTCCGAACAATCGCAGAACCACAAACCGGGACTAACCCACACAAAACGGGCGGAACCGTAGAGCACGACGTAGGGGGAACCAGAGGCTCCTTCTTGTGAATCCGAATGAACTCACAAGAGCAAAGGTAGCAAGATCTCTCAAATCTCAAACAGTCTTGGCTGCAAAGCTTATAGCTATTTTTGGTTTGACAAAAGGCGTGTAAAAGGATGGGGGACATGGGGTTTTATAGAAGGGACAACCCCCCTTAGCTAGGTGTGAAAAGGGTTTAAAATGGTGCCGAATTCGCATGCCTTCCTCGGATGGAGAGTAGTTAGCTTTTGAAGTTATTGGAGAGCTCCTCGGAAATTCGCGAAGCATTGACAACCTGGACACCTTCCACGAGAATGGCTAGTACTTTTGACTCACAACTCCAAATGATGTGATGTTTTTTGCATTGGAAAGTAAATTTTATGTAGCTTCTGGTGATATACCCCAAAGATCCCGTCTCTGGTCCCTATGGGTGTGGCTCAGCCAAAGATCAGAGGCAAAAAATCTGCAGAAAACAGATTCACTCGAAACTTGTTTTCTTCAATTTTATTTCTTCAACTTGTTTCTTCATGAGCTCATATGTTTTTGGTTTCCTTAATTGTGTACCTGAGTTCAACCAACAACAATGGAGATGAAAGCACATCCATTTCAACAAGTTTATAAGATATACTTAAGTTAGCGTTCACCTGGGCATGTGCTTTCTTGATTAGACTTAGTAACTCTTTCCAACTAAATTGCGCCCTTCGTTCAAATTCCATGTATGGTATATCCATGTGCTCATCATCCTCCCTCCCTTGATGAAGAGTCGTCCTCGACTCTCTTTGATCTGCAAGAGGTAAATAGAAGGGTAGTAGATAATATCTATGCAAAATAAAAGTGCAATCTTCAATTGTAGCTTTCACCTTAGAATTGTGTTGCATCTCATCATGTATTTGTTTGTCACATCTTGCAATTTGTGTAGAGATGTTTGGTGCTGTGTCGAAAATTGTGATGTCCTCATCATCTTCCCTCTCTTGAAAAGGAATCGTTCTCGACTCTAGCTGGTTGTCACACAAAAGAAAAGAGGGAAATACCAATTCATAATGCAAAGGTTTCATGATATAAAAAAAAATAGTGTTCAACTTTGCTAAGTTATTTTTTATGTCAACATGATGTTTTGTTCGGCTCAGTAGTTCCTTCCAACAAACATTTTTTTGGAGTACAAATTTATAATCAACCATGATCCTTATTATGTCACTCTCTTTCCCTTGGAAGGAATTAATCCTCAACTCCTTATTGTCTCCAATATAATTACATGAGGACACAACAAAATAACAAGGCAATGAGTATCTCGAATACTTATGTGTGATTGTTAAGCTTTTGATATCATTTGTGTGCTCGCCAAGGTTGATAAACACATGTTTTTGAATGGATGATGATGTTCCAAATAATTTTTCTCTAATTTCATCTCGCCATTGTTTCAGTTTCTCATAAGTACATACCTCTGGGTGCATAAAAATTAATGATCTTTTCTGTTTTACCTCATTGAGTACCTTCATGCCTTTGTGGAATTTAACATGCACATATGATCTATGTGTAGTACTGCTCCATGTGCCCCATAATTTTTCTTGGATCTCCTCCTCCCATCGTTGTAAGAGGGCAGCAAGGTATGGTCTCAAAATCTACACATCATGCAAAGAAGAAGAACTTTTCGAGTTGTTAGGAAGTGAATAATCTTTCTCCCTCTCCTTTGGTGGATCACTCAACTCTCTGATTTTGTGTTGTATGCTCTCATTCTCATATTTTGTGGACTCATAAAAATCAACAATCCTCTCAATCTTATTGGGTGGAATATTTTTTGGTGTATCACTCTTCTCGCTCTCAGCATCTTGATCAGTCTCAACATCACATTTTGTGGACTCACATGAATCACTAAAGATCTCACCGGCATTGTATGAAATGTTTGGTGGTGGAGCTCTCATCTCTCTATCCTCATCTTGAACAATCTCAACCTCATGTTTAGTGTACTCACTAATCCTCTCATTTTGATTGTGTGGAATATTTGGTGGTGAGTCACTCATCTCTCAAATATTATGTTGGAGGCTTTCACTCTCACATGTGGTGGCATCACACAAGCACTAATTTTGATACTCCTAGTTTGTGGAGTTTCAGTTTGTGGATCACAAATCTCTCTAATCTTCTCAGTCAAATTTGGTGGAATACCATGTGGTGGCTCACTCCTCTCTCTAATCTTGTGGTCAAATCTCTCTTCCTCACGTTTGGTGGAATATCTCAACTCCCTATTTTGGTCATTCTTGATATGTGGAGTTTTGGGCTGTGGACACTCTTTCTTACATAGGTTTGGTATCACTGCGTTCTTCACAGAACGAGGAGCAGCCATGGTAACCAACGAGGAATTAGGGTGAGGTTGGTGTCAAGCCTCATTTCCACGTAGTGTAAAATGCTTGTCAAGCATCCTATCCATGGCTTGGAGAAGATCATCACATAGTCGTTGCATGCCTGCTCGGGTGGCCACACAATTTTTGTCTTCGTGTATCTTTCCATTTGGTGTAAATCCTTCCATGTTAGTGGGCTAAAAGTGGGGTAGAAAAACAAATTTGTGGAATCACAAAACCTCACCTCTTACTCACCAAATATCTTATGAGTTCACATCAGATTGTGCTTCTCCCGGATGTGTTAAAGCGATTGAAAGACAGGGGCCAAAGAACTAGCTTCGGTTTTTGGTGGAGCTCGGTGGGGTAAAAAAAAGGGGCTTGTGCTGAAATCAAGTTGATGCAACCCAAGAAAATATGTGGATAGCTATGCTGCACCTTTACACCAAGATTGAAGATTACCCAACACACAAGCTTCTGAAATTTTTCTACGCAGCTGAAACTTTTGGATCTTACACAACACACACAAGCTTCTAAATTTTTTCTATCAAGATGGAACTTTTGGATCTTACACAACACACAAACTTCTGAACTTTTTCTAACAAGATAGAACTTTTCGATCTTGAACAACACTTTCTTTTTCTCTCTTGCTTTTTTTGCCACTCTTTTTTTCTCTTATTTCCAAAGCACAACAACCAAATCTGAAAACAACTACGAGAATGAAACTTGGTGTAGATATAAAGATGAAGAACATGCAAGGTATGAAACAATAAGATCTCAGCACCAACACGGCTTGGATTTGTTTTTGGTGGGGCTTTGGACTTCTAGGAAGGAAAATATAGCATGAAAAGCACTCGATCTAAAGGGAAGATAGCAAGATAAACTTGGGTAGCAGATCCTACCGTGTCAACGAAGGCTCTGATGCCAGATGATAGATGCAAACCCTTTGAAGGATTCACGCCCGAGGGTGGCCCGATCTTCATGGCGTAGGATCGAATCGGGGAGGGTAACTTGCTGCAAGCAGCGGGGATAACTAGCTTTATACCTACCAAGGTTGGATGCGACCCGTACGTTGGGGATGGCTGACCGAAGCTACAAGAACTCCAACCCACTGTCCGAACAATCGCAGAACCACAAACCGGGACTAACCCACACAAAACGGCCGGAACATTAGAGCACGAGGTAGGGGGAGCCAGAGGCTCCTTCTCGCGAATCCGAATACACTCACAGGAGCAAAGGTAGCAAGATCTCTCAAATCTTAAACAGTCTTGGCTGCAAAGCTTATAGCTGTTTTTGGTTTGACAAAAGGCGTGTGAAAGGATGGGGGAGATGGGGTTTTATAGCAGGGACAAGCCCCCTTAGCTAGGTTCGAAAAGGGTTTAAAATGATGCAGAATTCGCATGCCTTCCTCGGATGGAGAGTAGTCAGCTTTTGAAGTTATTGGAGAGCTCCTCGGAAATTCGCGAAGCATTGACAGCCTGGACACCTTCCACGAGAATGGCTAGTACTTTTGACTCACAACTCCAAATGATCTGAGGTTTTTTGCATTGGAAATTAAATTTGATGTAGCTTCTGGTGATATACCGCAAAGATCCCGTCTATGCTCACTATGGGTGTGGCTCAGCCAAAGATCAGAGGAAAAAAATCTGCAGAAAACAGATTCACTCGAAACTTGTTTTCTTCAATTTTGTTTCTTCAACTTGTTTCTTCATGAGCTCATATGTTGTTGGTTTCCTTCATTGTGTACCTGAGTTCAACCAACAACAATGGAGATGAAATCACATCCATTTCATAAAGTTTATAAGATAAACTTAAGTTAGCATTCACCTGGGCATGTGCTTTCTTGATTCGACTTAGTCAATCTTTCCAAATAAATTGCGCCCTTCATTCAAATGCCATGTATGGTATATCCCTGTGCTCATCAGAGAGTTTGTCATCTTTCACAAAGGAGAAGAGATGAGGCAATCTGTCCCTCAGAGATCTGGATGAGCCATTGATTTGCCATCCATTAGACCAAAAAAGAGCAGAGTCTCCAACATTGATCATGACACAGGCCACAGGTCTATAGAGGTCATTCATCTTGAACACATCTTTCCACCAAAAGGATCCACAAAGGACAGTTGCATGGGGGAGATTGCCACTGTAATAAGTGTTTGTAACATCCCAATTTTCTAAATTCGGATGTTAATAGATCATCATATGCATCTCATGCTGCTTCTGCATTTTTCTGGAGTTTTAAAATATTTTTAAACATTTTTCAACACATGGCAGTTCGCTGGAGAGGATATAAGAGAACTTATCCCCATTTTTAATTGTTGGAAAATAGTTTAAAATATTTTTTCGAGACTTTTTAATTTTACTTTGGAGTTATAAATATTTTCTAATTTTTTTTTGGAATTTATTTGTGCTCCGGAAAAGTTTTTAAATCAATTTTCGGAGTTTTCGGTATTTTTAAAATGCCAGAAAAGTATATAAAAATATTTAAAAATAAGTTGCAAAGTTTTTATTGTATTTTAATGTTTTGGTCAAGCCAAAAATTCAATTTTATTATTTTAAAAATATTGGCAAAGACGGAATTTTAAAATAAATTTCCGTGATTTTTCTAATATTGTTTTGGGCCTAATGGGCCTGTTCTGTTTTTTTTTCCGCAGACCGATTTTGTATTTATCTCGGATTTAATAAAAAGAGGATTAGGGGCTGGCTATAAATAGCCCCGATTAGGGCAACATTATTTTTCGCTTAGCGTTTTAGGGTTAGCTCTAAATTAATCCGCGGGACCCGCCGCCGTCGACGTCATCGCCGGAGTTCGCTGGAATCTCGCCGGAGTTTCGCCGGAGCATCGCCGGAGTTCCTTTTTTCCGCCAATTTCGAGGTATCTTCGCGAGCCGCCGCTGCCTACGCCGTCCCCGTGCCCTAGCATCACCGCGCCTCACCGAAGCCACGCCGCCGCCTAGCCGCCGTAGTCGCGCCGCCGCCTCGCCGGCCGGAGCTGCCGCCTCCGCCGCTCCATGGCCGCCGCCCGCGCCCACGGCCCACGGCCGCGCCTGGCCGCCCGCCCCGTGCGCCCGCGCCGCCCCGAGCGCTCCGCCCGGCGCGTCCCCGCCGCCGCCGCGCCTGGCCGCCTTGGCCGGAGCCGCCGCCGACCCTCGGCCGGAGAAGCCGAGGCGAAGCCAGCCATGGCCTCCTCTGTCTAGCGTGCGGGGAAGAAGGAGATGAGAAAAAAAAGTCAAAACGCGGTTTCGAATTTTTTTTCCAGATCTGGATCCAAACCGCCCGGGGACCCGATCGCGTTTTTCAGAATTTTTTTATTTACGTACGGGTCCTTTTTACAATAGAGCACCCCGGTACCCCCGTTTTTCATTCGATACCGTTTTCGCGGCTACGTTTTAACCGTAACTCATAATTGAGTGATTCCAGTTGCGTTGTGACCGTGTAGAAATTTTCTAGCCATTAGTCCTATTGTTACATAAGTTTGAAGTTTTTAAATTTGGATCCCAAGCTGATCAATATTTGAACTTCCGGCAGCCGTAACTTTTTACCGGTGCGCCCGTTTGCGCCGTTTCTTTTTGCGTTGGTTTTTATTTGACAAGTACTTTAAGTTAATCTACTGTTAGGCAAGTTTCGCTACTGTTCTTTGAATGTTTATTATTGTTTGAGCATAATTGTATTGAATATATGATTGATTGGTGCTATGTTTGCTCGTATAGATTGTCCGGAGTGTGCCGCCTCGTATTGTGAGGATTGTGACCGTCAGGACCATCAAGAAGGAAAGTGATGCTTTGACCATACTCATACCTATATTTTCTATATGCATTATGTTAAGAAATATCACCCTATTGCATGATAGGTAGTTTATTATTCTGTTGCTGCAAAACCAGTTAGGAGAGCCACATGTTTTGACTTGTCTACCGTAGATCAACCTAGCCGTGTTGTTGCTTTATTGCTATTGCTTTGTAGACGTGGTTTGGGTTGTGAGAATTCATGGAGCGCATGTGAGCTATTAAATAAACTGTGTAGCAACTTTAATATAATAGAAATCACTTCTGGACGGGCGGGTTGCATCCCGGTAGTTGTGCCTCGGTTGAGGACAGTGCCGGGGTTAAATGCACCCAATGGTTGTTTTGGTGGTGAACCGGGTGCGTCATGGCGAGTACCCTCTGACGCAGTGGGCGCCGTCCAGGCTCAAAAAGATCAGACATGCAATATTACTAGTAGCTTCCGTGTACAGCCACTGGCAATATGGGCTCTGGCTTAGCACGAGTACGTTGTGGGGAACCTGGCCCTGGTAGCTAGCTGATGTAGATGTGTGGTTAGGTGTACCGGCTACCAAAGGGTGGAGGCAACCTCTTCAGAAAGTGTTTGTCTAAATCTTCGGGTTGAGTCCAGTGGGGAACATGTACAACCTCTGCAGAGTGTATAAACTGATCATGATTAGCCGTGTCCACGGATACGGACGAACTTTGAGCAACTAGTCTGTACTGTTGATGAATGATCTGGACAGATGAACACTTAATAATAATTTGGTTGGGACAAGAGTAGCATGGGTTGCTGTGTGTTTAAGGTAGAATTCAACTTAAAACTTTGACTAGTTTAGTTCAGGAGAAAATTGGCTTTCTGCAAAACTACACCATGAGCCTTTCCTTTGACTTACCTTGCATGTAGTTGTAGGTCCTTTATATAAACTTTTCCGTGTCACTTGCCGTACAAATCAGATGTACTGACCCGTTGTCGGGCTGTAACCTTCGGTGTTGCAGGTTTTTCAGACGATCAGTAAGGTGCGTTTAGGGGTTGCGAGTCTACACTCAGCATGTTCGCATGTGGCTGTTGATGGACTCCACGTTATTTTCTTTTGCTTCCGCTATATTTATATTGAATAAGCTAGCCTTGAGCTATGCAACTTGTTATTTATTTACTCTGGATCATACGTTGTAATAATGATGCACTTGTACTTTGATATACATCTATAATACTGTGTGTGCCAGCGAGTTCGATCCAGGGACTGGCACTTGAGCACAGAGACTTCAATTCGGAGTGAATTGGGTCGCTACAGATGGTATCAGAGCAGTGTGTTGACTGTAGGACGTGACCCTAGAAAATGGAGTAGAAAATTCATAGGAATAAAAATATTAATTTATATCACTCTGTCTTGTACTTACTTACCTCCTCTATCTCGTATTCATACCTATTCTAATTCTTTCCTTACCTCTATTTGAATATAGATGATCACTATTTCATACCGTGCTATGGCGTTTGGACCTGAGCTCAGGGAGATTTGCCACTTCCTGAACATCTACGCGCCAGTATTTCAGCCGGACATCATGGAGACAAGGGGAGCTGATGACTACTGGCAAGTGGAGACTTTCATCCTCGGAAGCATGGAGAATGAAGAAAGGGTGATTACGGAGTCCTTCGAGGTGCATGCCCAGGAGAAGGAGTGGTGTGTGCGCATGTCCGCTCACATAGCTCTTGGACGCATTGTGGAGACGTATTCCGCCCGACTAAAGGGTACAGTGTACGCGGAGATGGCCAAGGTTCTCCCATCGGGGAACATAATACCAAAGAGGTTCAGGTATGTGCCTGGTGCCATTTGGCCAGGTACAACCAGCTACATCATCCAAAGCCTGGAGAAGCACATCCGTTGCCTGGAGAAGTGCACTCAGTGGGACCTCTACACCATTACTGAGTTGCAGCAGAGGAACACCAGGCTCAAGAGGGACAACAACAAGCTGAAGATGCAAGCAGAGATGAAAAGGCTGAAGGATAAGATGAAGGCCAATGGAATTGAAGAACCAGAAGAGGAGCCAAAAGTAGACACCTCGGCAGAAGAAAGGGAGCCGAGTCCCAAAAGGCGCAACCGCATTAGCGGGCGTGATTACCGCATGCTGTTTAGCAAAGACAGCGTTAAGAATTACTTCGTCGAGAATTAGTGCTCTACCGTTATCGTGTTAGCGTATTTGACCATGTTGACTTATTCGGTGTGGCAATACTAGGTTGCTTGATATACTCTTATGTTATTCGTGATTGTGTTGAGGATCTTATATTACTCGAGGTTGTTATGAGGATCTTATATCAGTTATAAAAGATATTTTAAACTATCTAGTGTGATATGTGAGGGTTTTCCATATGACTGCATTGGTTGATGATTGTTATATGTTTGATGCTATGGTGATATTGATTGGTGAAGTTGATTGGTGATATATGTATTGTATATATAATGCTTGCCATGATCATCATAAGCATATGGGTAGGAGTATATTTACCTAGCTACTTTCTGTCTAAATCTTACCTATTCTTACCCAATAGATGCCGCCGAGACGTGATCCCACGGGGAATGAGAACAACAACAATGGAGTGCCAGCTTATATGCAGCAGTTACTTCAAGGACAAGCTCAGCTGATCCAGTTGCTCACTCAGAATATGGGCAACAACAACAATGCACCACCACCGGTGGACACGCTTGCAAGGTTCCTGAGGTTGAATCCTCAGAGGTTCTCTAGCACTCCTGAGCCCATAGTGGCGGATGACTAGCTTCGTTCAGTGGGCCGGAATATGGAGACAGTTGGCTGCACTGAGGCGGAGAGAGTGAGGTTTGCCTCACATTTGCTGGAGGGTCCTGCCGCTGCTTGGTGGGTCAACTACTTGCTGACTTACCCCATCGACACCATCACTTGGGCGCAGTTCCAGTCTGCCTTTCACGCCGCACATGTTTCAGCAGGCGCCATGAGCTTGAAGAAGAAGGAGTTTCGCAGTTTGCGTCAGGGAGGCCGTTCAGTGGCCGAGTATGTTGAGGTGTTCAACAAGCTTGCCAGATATGCTCCAGATGATGTCAGGAATGATGCTGCAAGGCAGGAGAAGTTCTTGGAGGGGCTGAATGATGAGTTGGGAGTCCAGTTGACAGTGGCTACTTTTGCTAACTGCCAGGCGCTCATAGACAAAGCTATTGTGTTGGAAGGCAAGCAGCAGGCCATTTAGAACCGCAAGAGGAAGTACAACAACAAAAATGGTGGCAAGTATAACTCTGGACCGCATCAGAAGCCACGCAATTCCTATGCTGGCAATGGAGGACATAACCATGGGCATAACCACAGTGGTGGGAATGGCCATGTTCACAGTGGAGGACACAACCATCATGGTGGGAATGGTCACAACCATAATGGCCACAACCACCACAATGGTAACAAGAATGGCAATGGCAATGGAAGAAACAATGGGAGAAGCAATGGAGCCAATGGAGGCAATGGAAACAACCGTCAGAACGGTCAGGCACCAAAGGACTTGAGCCACATCCAGTGCTTCAGGTGCAAGAACATGGGACACTATGCCACAGACTGCCCATAGTCCAATGGGAATGGAGTCGCCAAGCCCAATCCTTTCAAGGGGCATGTGAACCATGTCAATGTGGAGGAGATCTATGATGAGCCTGATGCTGTGATTGGTAAGTTCTTTATCAATTCAGTACCCGCACTTGTTCTTTTTGATTCTGGTGCATCGCATTCTTTCCTATCAAGGGTATTTGTGGATAAGCATGAGTTACCTACCGTAGTTCTTAAGTCATCTATGCTCATAAGTTCACCGGGAGCGGAGATGTCAGCTAGTTTGGGATGCTATCAGTTGAGCCTAGCCGTAGGGAAGCATGTTTTTCCTACAGATTTGATTGTGTTGAAGTCACAAGGTTTGGATATTATTTTGGGCATGGATTGGTTAGCCAAGTACCAGGGTGTTATTGATTGTGCAAGTCGGTCTATCACTCTCAGTACACCGAGTGGACAAAAGATCAGATATGTGTCCAAGTATAAGTATCAGCACGCCCAGGTGAATTCTCTTAAGGGGGGTAGCCTGGATGATGTGCGTGTTGTGAGGGAGTATCCGGATGTGTTTCCGGAGGAGTTGCCAGGTATGCCACCGGATAGGGAGATTGAGTTCCTTATTGATTTAATACCAGGCACTGGGCCTATTGCTAAGAGACCGTATAGGATGCTCGCTAATGAACTTGCAGAGTTGAAGGAACAGATCAGAGAGTTGCAAGAAAAGGGGTTCATTCGCCCAAGCTCGTCACCTTGGGGATCTCCAGTGTTGTTTGTTGAGAAGAAGGATGGAACCCAGAGGATGTGTGTTGATTACCATTCTCTGAATGATGTTACTATCAAGAACAAGCATCCTTTACCTGTGATTAATGATCTATTTGACCAGTTGGAGGGACCATGTGTATTCTCTAAGATTGATCTTCGTTCTGGTTATTATCAAGTGAAGATTCGGGAGAAGGATATTCCGAAGACTGCTTTTACTACAAGGTATGGGTTGTATGAGTATACTGTTATGTCATTTGGATTGACTAATGCTCCTGCATACTTCATGAATATGATGAACAAGGTGTTTATGGAGTTCTTGGATAAATTCGTTGTGGTGTTCATTGATGATATATTGGTGTATTCCAAGAATGAGCAAGAGCATGAGACACATTTGCGTTTGGTATTGGAGAAGCTCAGGGAGCACAAGTTGTATGCCAAGTTCAGCAAGTGTGAGTTTTGGTTGAAGGAGGTCGGATTCCTTGGACATGTTGTGTTAGGAGAAGGAGTAGCTGTGGACCCATCCAAGGTTTCAACAGTTACAGAATGGGAGACGCCCGCGACAGTTAGAGACATTCGCAGTTTCTTGGGTCTTGCAGGATATTATAGGAGGTTCATTGAGAATTTCTCCAAGCTTGCAAAACCAATGACTGAGCTGTTGAAGAAAGAGAATAAGTTTGTTTGGAGTGAGTCATGTGAAGCCAGCTTTCAGGAATTGAAGAAACGGTTAGTAACTGCACCTGTTTTATGTTTGCCTGATATACATAAGGATTTCCAAGTATATTTTGATGCATCTCGTCGAGGACTTGGTTGTGTTTTGATGCAAGGAGGTAGATTTGTTGCGTATGCTTCGCGTCAGCTTAAGAACCATGAGCAGAACTATCCTACACATCATTTGGAGTTAGCTGCAGTTGTTCATGCATTGAAAACTTGGAGGCAATATCTTGTTGGTAATCATTGTGATGTTTTTACTGATCATAAAAGTTTGAAGTATATCTTTACTCAGAAGGATTTGAATCTCAGGCAGAGTAGATGGCTGGAGCTTATTAAGGATTATGATTTGAATGTGTAGTATCATCCTGGTAAAGCGAATGTGGTTGCTGATGCATTGAGCCGTAAGAGTCATATCAATGTTGCTAATGTTGAGGATATGCCACGTGAGTTATGTGAGCAGTTCAAGAATCTCAGGTTGGAGATAGTTCCTAAGGGATATGTGGCAACATTGGAAGTGAAGCCAAATCTGTTGGAAAGGATCAGAGAAGCTCAGAAGAGTGATGCAGAAATTGATGAGATAAAAGTGAATATGACCAAGGGAAAAGCAGAGGGTTTCCGTGAGGATGAGCATGGAGCCATTTGGTTTGAGAAGCGCATTTGTGTACCGCAAGATGCAGAGATCAGGAAGTTGATTCTTCAGGAGGCACATGATTCACCTTATTCTATTCATCCTGGGAATACCAAGATGTATTTGGACTTGAGGGAGAGATTTTGGTGGCCTAGCTTGAAGCGAGAGATAGCTCAGTTTATTGCTTTGTGTGATGTTTGCCAGAGAGTCAAGGATGAGCATCAGAAGCCAGCAGGATTGTTGCAGCCTTTCCCTATACCAGATTGGAAGTGGGATCAGATAGGTATGGACTTTATTACTGGTTTACCCAGGACTCGGTCAGGATATGATTCTATTTGGGTGATTGTTGATCGTTTGACCAAGGTTGCTCACTTCATTCCAGTAAAGACAACTTATAACAGTGCCAAGCTAGCCAAGATTTATATGTCCAGGATCGTGTGTTTGCATGGAGTTCCAAGCAAGGTTGTATCTGATAGAGGTACTCAGTTTACTTCGAAGTTTTGGCGTCATTTGCATGAGACCTTGGGCACTAGGCTGGAGTTTAGTACAGCGTTCCATCCTCAGACGGATGGGCAGACCGAGAGAGTCAATCAGATCTTGGAGGATATGTTGAGAGCTTGTGCGTTGGATTATGGTTCGAGTTGGGATGACAACTTACCGTATGCTGAGTTCTCATACAACCACAGTTACCAGGCTAGTCTTCAGATGACACCATTTGAGTTACTGTATGGCAGGAAGTGCAGGACTCCGTTGATGTGGGATGAGGTAGGAGAGCGTCAGTTGTTTGGACCAGACCTGATCAGAGATGCCGAGGAGAAGGTCAAGTTGATCCGTGATAGACTGAAGATAGCACAGTCCAGGCAGAAGAGTTATGCAGATGCTAAGCGCAAGGATGTAACCTATGAGGTTGGAGACCGTGCGTATTTCAGAGTTTCACCAATTCGCGGAATCAAGAGGTTTGGAATCAAGGGCAAGTTAGCACCACGTTTTGTGGGGCCTTACAAGATCTTGGAGCGCAGAGGAGAGGTAGCTTATCAGTTGGAGTTGCCAGAAGCTTTGTCAGGAGTTCATGATGTGTTTCACGTATCCCAGCTGAAGAAGTGTCATGCAGAGATGGCAGATATTCCTTTGAGAGATACCGTGCCACTTGAGGCAATTCAGTTGGAGAGTGACCTGACTTATGAGGAGAGACCTGTGAAGATTCTGGAGACTGCCGAAAGAGTTACCCGCACCAAGACGATCAGACTATGCAAGGTTCAGTGGGATCATCATACCGAAGAGGAAGCAACTTGGGAGCGTGAAGAAGATCTGAAGCAAGACCACTCGCACCTCTTTGCTAGCCAGCTCGAATCTCGAGGACGAGATTCATCTTAAGGGGGGTAGGTTTGTAACATCCCAATTTTCTAAATTCGGATGTTAATAGATCAAAATATGCATCTCATGCTGCTTCCGCATTTTTCTGGAGTTTGAAAATATTTTAAACATTTTTCAACACATGGCAGTTCGCTGGAGAGGATATAAGAGGACTTATCCCCATTTTTAATTGTTGGAAAATAGTTTAAAATATTTTTTGGAGACTTTTTAATTTTACTTTGGAGTTATAAATATTTTCTAAAATTATTTTTTGGAATTTATTTGTGCTCCGGAAAAGTTTTTAAATAAATTTTCGGAGTTTTCAGTATTTTTAAAATGCCAGAAAAGTATTTAAAAATATTTAAAAATAAGTTGCAAAGTTTTTATTTTATTTTAATGTTTTGGTCAAGCCAAAAATTCAATTTTATTATTTTAAAAATATCGGCGAAGACGGAATTTTAAAATAAATTTCCGTGATTTTTCTAATATTGTTTTGGGCCTAATGGGCCTGTTCTGTTTTTTTTCCGCAGACCGATTTTGTATTTATCTCGGATTTAAAAAAAAAAGATGATTACGGGCTGGCTATAAATAGCCCCGATTAGCGCAAAATTATTTTTCGCTTAGCGTTTTAGGGTTAGCTCTAAATTAATCCGCGGGACCCGCCGACGTCATCGCCGGAGTTCGCCGGAGTTTCGCCAGAGCATCGCCGGAGTTGCGTTTTTCCGCCGTTTTCGAGGTATCTTTGCGAGCCGCCGCCGCCTACGTCGTCCCCGTGCCCTAGCACCACCACGCCTCACCGGAACCGCGCCGCCGCCTAGCCGCCGTAGTCGCGCCGCCGCCTCGCCGGCCGGAGCTGCCGCCGCCGCCGCTCCATGGCCGCCGCCCGCGCCCACGGCCCACGGCCGCGCCTGGCCGCCCGCCCCGTGCGCCCGCGCCGCCCCGAGCGGTCCGCCCGGCGTGTCCCCGCCGCCGCCGCGCCTGGCCGCCTTGGCCAGAGCCGCCGCCGGCCCTCGGCCGGAGATGCCGAGGCGAAGCCAGGCCATGGCCTCCTCTGTCCAGCGCGTGGGGAAGAAGGAGATGAGAAAAAAAAGTCAAAACGCGGTTTCGATTTTTTTCCAGATCTGGATCCAAACCGCCCGGGGACCCGATCGCGTTTTTCAGAAATTTTTTACAGTAGAGAGCCCCGGTACCCCCGTTTTTCATCCGATACCGTTTTCGCGGCTACGTTTTAACCGTAACTCGGAATCGAGTGATTCCAGTTGCGTTGTGACCGTGTAGAAATTTATATCCAGTAGACCTAGTGTTATAGAAGTTTGAGGTTTTTAAATTTGGATCCCAAGCTGATCCAAATTTGAACTTCCGGCAGCGGTAACTTTTTACCGGTGCGCCCGTTTGCGCCGTTTCTTTTTGCGTTGGTTTTTATTTGACAAGTACTTTAAGTTCAGCTACTGTTAGGCAAGTTTTTCTACTGTTATTTGAATGTTTATTATTGTTTGAGCATAATTGTATTGAATATATGATTGATTGGTGCTATGTTTGCTCGTATATATTGTCCGGAGTGTGCCGCCTCGTATTGTGAGGATTGTGACCGTTAGGACCAGCAAGAAGGCAAGTGATGCTTTGACCATACTCATACCTATATTTTCTATATGCATTATGTTAAGAAATATCACCCTATTGCATGATAGGTAGTTTATTATTCTGTTGCTGCTAAACCAGTTAGGATAGCCACATGTTTTGACTTGTCTACCGTAGATCAACCTAGCCGTGTTGTTGCTTTATTGCTATTGCTTTGTAGACGTGGTTTGGGTTGTGAGAATTCATGGAGCGCATGTGAGCTATTAAATAAACTGTGTAGCAACTTTAATATAATAGAAATCACTTCTGGACGGGCGGGTTGCATCCCGGTAGTTGTGCCTCGGTTGAGGACAGTGCCGGGGTTAAATGCACCCAATGGTTGTTTTGGTGGTGAACCGGGTGCGTCATGGCGAGTACCCTCTGACGCAGTGGGCACCGTCCAGGCTCAAAAAGATCAGACATGCAATATTACTAGTAGCTTCCGTGTACAGCCACTGGCAATATGGGCTCTGGCTTAGCACGAGTACGTTGTGGGGAACCTGGCCCTGGTAGCTAGCTGATGTAGATGTGTGGTTAGGTGTACCGGCTACCAAAGGGTGGAGGCAACCTCTTCAGAAAGTCTTTGTCTAAATCTTCGGGTTGAGTCCAGTGGGGAACATGTACAACCTCTGCAGAGTGTATAAACTGATCATGATTAGCCGTGTCCACGGATACGGACGAACTTTGAGCAACTAGTCTGTACTGTTGATGAATGATCTGGACAGATGAACACTTAATAATAATTTGGTTGGGACAAGAGTAGCATGGGTTGCTGTGTGTTTAAGGTAGAATTCAACTTAAAACTTTGACTAGTTTAGTTCAGGAGAAAATTGGCTTTCTGCAAAACTAAACCATAAGACTTTCCTTTGACTTACCTTGCAAGTAGTTGTAGGTCCTTTATATAAACTTTTCCGTGTCACTTGCTGTACAAATCAGATGTACTGACCCGTTGTCGGGCTGTGACCTTCGGTGTTGAAGGTTTTTCAGACGATCAGTAAGGTGCGTTTAGGGGTTGCGAGTCTACACTCAGCATGTTCGCATGTGGCTGTTGATGGACTCCACGTTATTTGCTTTTGCTTCCGCTATATTTATATTGAATAAGCTAGCGTTGAGCTATGCAACTTGTTATTTATTTACTCTGGATCATACGTTGTAATAATGATGCACTTGTACTTTGATATACATCTATAATACTGTGTGTGCCAGCGAGTTCGATCCAAGGACTGGCACTTGAGCACATAGACTTCAATACTGAGTGAATTGGGTCGCTACAGTGTTCCAGATAAGAGAGACCCAAGGAACATTTTCCTTATTATAAAACTTGTGCAAATGCTTCAGAAGTAAAGTTTTTTTTGCAATTGCATGTTGATGATACCCAACCCTCCTTTCTTCTTAGGCCTGCAAACTAACTCCAAGCAGCAAGAGATTGTCTTGGAGTATCAGAATTACCTATCCATAGGCATTGTCTATGAATTCTCTCTAGCTGTTTGAAGATACCCTGAGGAATAGCAAGACTACAAAGGTGATAAATAGGCATGGATGATAGAACAGAGTTTAATAACTGCAGCCTGGCACCTTGATTCAACATAGCAGAACTAGCAGATATCCTTCTTTCCACCCTGTCAACCAAAGGCATAAGGTCCTGAATTTTTGGCCTGGTAGTACCAAGGGGTAACCCAAGGTAAGTGAAAGGCATCTGTCCAATGGAGAAATCAAAAGCCTTAGCCAAGCGAGCAGTCATAGTCTCATCAACATTCAGTGGGATTAGAGATGATTTATTGAAGTTGACTTTAAGACCAGTGGAAGCATGGAACCTAATAAGCATTTCCTTGATTGCCAACAGCTGAGCTTCATCAGCATGAAGCACCATGATAGTGTCATCAGCATACTGGATGACGGGGTAATTAAGATCATGGAATGGAATAGGCAGTGTGAAGATTTGATCATGAACCAGCACAAACATGAGAGGAGATAAAGATCCTCCTGTCTGACCCCTTTTTTTCGTAGAAGTGTTTAACAGGCACACCATTCAATAAGATAGATGAAGATCCAGAGCCTAAAATCTCTTTAATCCATCTGATCCATTTCTGACAAAACCCCTTTTGTTCCAGAACCTGCAGAACAACACAATGCTCAATGGTGTAAAAAGCCTTTGCAAAATCCAGCTTCAGAATTAACAATGGATTTTGTGACTACTTGCATTGATGGATATATTCAAAAGCCCATGCTAAGCAATCCTGAATGGACCTGGACTGAAGGAAGCCATACTGATTTAAGTGTATACACTGAAGAATAACCTTCTGAATTCTATTGGTAAGTAACTTTGTGAGAAATTTCAGGAAGGTATTGGTCAGTGAGATAGGCCTAAATTCATTAGGACAGACAAGTGCTAGCATTTTTGGAATCAAGGCAATTAAGGAACCATTGAGACATTCCAACTTGAGGGTTCCATCAGCAAACTGTGATATCAGACTCATAAAGTCAGATTGAATGATAGGCCATGACTTCTTGAGGAACAATCCATTGAAACCATCAGGCCCAGGAGCTCTATCCACAGGAAGATCTTTAATAACCTCATTGATCTCAGCTTGGGTGAAAGGGGAAGCCAGTTCCTGCAAACCCTCCACAGGGGCAATTAGCTCAAAGAGATTGAACTCCATTTGAATGCCTTGAGAAACCCCCATTCTATTTTTGTAAGAACTCCACAACAGGTTGGCCATCTGCTCATGATGAGTGAGAACTGAACCTGAAATTTACAGGGGAGTGTTTTCTAAAGAAATAACGGAGGCTCGCAAAAGAACAGCCAGAGGGGGCCCACCAGGCTCCCAGGTAGCCTAGTGGCGCGACCACCTCCAAGGTCACGCTAGGTGGCCGCTTGGGAGGGGGTCCCACCCCCGGGTCCCACCTTTGGCCTATATACCCTTCGTGACCTAAAAACCCGAAAAATGAAGTTGAATCCGGAGTTCCACCGCCGCTCCATTGCGAAAAACCTACAGAGAAGAAAAGACCTTTCCGGCGGGCAAATTTCGCCGGGAGAACTCCACCAGGAGGGGGAGATCGTCATCACCATCGTCACGACCATCATCGAGATCATCATCACCATCGTCTTCATCACCAGCACCATCTCCATCTTCATCCCATCTCACTTTTTTTGAATTTTAAGACTGTGAAGCATGAGCTCCACAGTACTTTATTGCATGGGAGAACCAAAAGTTCTCAAAGAATAATACAAGAAAATACAGGCAGGAAAAGTAAAGACAAGAAAGTAAACTAAGCCTACCCTATATTAATGCAAAGAAGTAATTCAAGAAAGAAACCTAGTTTTAGGATCTCCATGAAATCTATGTGAAAGCAGGGTGATATCATGCACAAAGTGCCTTCTCCAGGAGTGAAAAGAGGCTTTCTCATTACTGAAGGTCTTCCCATTTCTGACTGTCCATATACACCAAGCAACTGTAAGCATGACTTCCATGAAGAAAGGCTGACCAAAAGAGCCTCTGGCCTACTGTAAGCAGGAATGCAAGGATCCATTGCCCCCCAGGTAATTTGTAGATAGTTCCAGACTCTACAGCTGAAGTTACAAGAGAAGAACAGATGCAATCTGTCTTCTAGAACATGAGTGTGATAAAGGACACAAGAATTGTCCTCATGAGGTGATCTCCAATGTCTTCTGACCAGAAGATCTTTAGTATTCAATCTTTAATACAACAGAAGCCAACGAATTTTTTTGATCTTCATGGTACATTTAGTCTTCCAGCTCCAGGAGAAAGACTGATCAGTTGCCATAGTAGTATGCATAAGTATGTAAAACCCATTGGCAGTGTAACCATGCTAACCAGGCCAGTTCCAAGAATCATGAGCCTGAGGATCTCTCTGAAGATCATTTAACCAATCCCTGAGAATGAAGAATTCAGAAGCAGCTTGTTGTGAGAGAGGCAAATGAAAGAGATGAGATTCATCCTCCATGCTTAGAAAATCTTGTACAGAGAGTGATAAGCACAAACCCGTTGAAGGATTCATGCCCGAGGGTGGCCCGATCTTCATGGCGTAGGATCTAATCGGGGAGGGTAACTTGCTGCAAGCAGCGGGGATAACTAGCTTTATACCTGCCAAGGTTGGATGCGACCCGTACGTTGGGGATGGCTGAACGAAGCTACAAGAACTCCAACCCGCTGTCCGAACAATCGCAGAACCACAAACCGGGACTAACCCATAAAAAACGGCCGGAACAGTAGAGCACGAGGTAGGGGGAACCAGAGGCTCCTTCTCGCGAATCCGAATACACTCACAGGAGCAAAGGTAGCAAGATCTCTCAGATCTTAAACAGTCTTGGCTGCAAAGCTTATAGCTGTTTTTGGTTTGACAAAAGGCATGTGAAAGGATGGGGGAGATGGGGTTTTATAGCAGGGACAAGCCCCCTTAGCTAGGTGCGAAAAGGTTTTAAAATGATGCAGAATTTGCATGCCTTCCTCGGATGGAGAGTAGTCAGCTTTTGAAGTTATTGGAGAGCTCCTCGGAAATTCGCGAAGCATTGACAACCTGGACACCTTCCACGAGAATGACTAGTACTTTTGACTCACAACTCCAAATGATGTGATGTTTTCTGCATTGGAAAGTAAATTTGATGTAGCTTCTGGTGATATACCCCAAAGATCCCGTCTCTGCTCCCTATGGGTGTGGCTCAGCCAAATATCAGAGGGAAAAAATCTGCAGAAAATAGATTCACTCGAAACTTGTTTTCTTCAATTTTATTTCTTCAACTTGTTTCTTCATGAGCTCAAATGTTTTTGGTTTTGTGTACCTGAGTTCAACCAACAACAATGGAGATGAAAGCACATCCATTTCAACAAGTTTATAAGATAAACTTAAGTTAGCGTTCACCTGGGCATGTGCTTTCTTGATTAGACTTAGTAACTCTTTCCAACTAAATTGCGCCCTTCGTTCAAATGCCATGTATGGTATATCCATGTGCTCATCATCCTCCCTCCCTTGATGAAGAGTCGTCCTCGACTCTATTTGATCTGCAAGAGGTAAATAGAAGGGTAGTAGATAATATCTATGCAAAATAAAAGTGGAATCTTCACTTGTAGCTTTCACCTTAGAATTGTGTTGCATCTCATCATGTATTTCTTTGTCACATCTTGCAATTTGTGTAGAGATGTTTGGTGATGTGTCGAAAATTGTGATGTCCTCATCATCTTCCCTCTCTTGGAAAGGAATCGTTCTCGACTCTAGCTGGTTGTCACACAAAAGAAAAGAGGGAAATACCAATTCATAATGCAAAGGTTTCATGATATAAATAAAATTAGTGTTCAACTTTGCTAAGTTATTTTTTATGTCAACATGATGTTTTGTTCGGCTCAGTAGTTCCTTCCAACAAACATTTTTTTGGAGTACAAATTTATAATCAACCATGATCCTTATTATGTCACTCTCTTTCCCTTGGAAGGAAGTAATCCTCAACTCCTTATTGTCTCCAATATAATTACATGAGGACACAACAAAATAACAAGGCAATGAGTATCTCGAATACTTATGTGTGATTGTTAAGCTTTTGATATCATTTGTGGGCTCGCCAAGGTTGATAAACACATGTTTTTGAATGGATGATGATGTTCCAAATAATTTTTCTCTGATTTCATCTCGCCATTGTTTCAGTTTCTCATAAGTACATACCCCTGGGTGCATAAAAATTAATGATCTTTTCTGTTTTACCTCATTGAGTACCTTCATGCCTTTGTGGAAGTTAACATGCACATATGATCTATGTGTAGTACTGCTCCATGTGCCCCATAATTTTTCTTGGATCTCCTCCTCCCATCGTTGTAAGAGGGCAGCAAGGTATGGTCTCAAAATCTACACATCATGCAAAGAAGAAGAACTTTTCGAGTTGTTACTAAGTGAATAATCTTCCTCCCTCTCCTTTGGTGGATCATTCAACTCTCTGATTTTTTTTGTATGCTCTCATTCTCATATTTTGTGGACTCATAAAAATCAACAATCCTCTCGTTCTTATTGGGTGGAATATTTTTTGGTGTATCACTCTTCTCGCTCTCAGCATCTTGATTAGTCTCAACATCACATTTTGTGGACTCACATGACTCACTAAAGATCTCACCGGCATTGTATGAAATGTTTGGTGGTGGAGCTCTCATCTCTCTATCCTCATCTTGAACAATCTCAACCTCATGTTTAGTGTACTCACTAATCCTCTCATTTTGATTGTGTGGAATATTTGGTGGTGAGTCACTCATCTCTCGAATATTATGTTGGAGGCTTTCACTCTCACATGTGGTGGCATCACACAAGCACTAATTTTGATACTCCTAGTTTGTGGAGTTTCAGTTTGTGGATCACACATCTCTCTAATCTTCTCAGTCAAATTTGGTGGAATACCATGTGGTGGCTCACTCCTCTCTCGAATCTTGTGGTCAAATCTCTCTTCCTCACGTTTGGTGGAATATCTCAACTCCCTATTTTGGTCATTCTTGATATGTGGAGTTTTGGGCTGTGGACACTCTTTCTTACATAGGTTTGGTATCACTGCGTTCTTCACAGAACGAGGAGCAGCCATGGTAACCAACGAGGAATTAGGGTGAGGTTGGTGTCGAGCCTCATTTCCACGTAGTGTAAAATGCTTGTCAAGCATCCTATCCATGGCTTGGAGAAGATCATCACATAGTCGTTGCATGCCTGCTCGGGTGGCCACACAATTTTTGTCTTCGTGTATCTTTCCATTTGGTGTAAATCCTTCCATGTTAGTGGGCTAAAAGTGGGGTAGAAAAACAAATTTGTGGAATCACAAAACCTCACCTCTTACTCACCAAATATCTTATGAGTTCACATCAGATTGTGCTTCTCCCGGATGTGTTAAAGCGATTGAAAGACAGGGGTCAAAGAACTAGCTTCGGTTTTTGGTGGAGCTCGGTGGGGTAAAAAAAAGGGGCTTGTGCTGAAATCAAGTTGATGCAACCCAAGAAAATATGTGGATAGCTATGCTGCACCTTTACACCAAGATTGAAGATTACCCAACACACAAGCTTCTGAAATTTTTCTACGCAGCTGAAACTTTTGGATCTTACACAACACACACAAGCTTCTAAATTTTTTCTATCAAGATGGAACTTTTGGATCTTACACAACACACAAACTTCTGAACTTTTTCTAACAAGATAGAACTTTTCGATCTTGAACAACACTTTCTTTTTCTCTCTTGATTTTTTTGCCACTCTTTTTTTCTCTTATTTCCAAAGCACAACAACCAAATCTGAAAACAACTACGAGAATGAAACTTGGTGTAGATATAAAGATGAAGAACATGCAAGGTGTGCAACAATAAGATCTCAGCACCAACACGGCTTGGATTTGTTTTTGGTGGGGCTTTGGACTTCTAGGACAGAAAATATAGCATGAAAACCACTCGATCTAAAGGGAAGATAGCAAGATAAACTTGGGTAACAGATCCTATCGTGTCAACGAAGGCTCTGATGCCAGATGATAGATGCAAACCCGTTGAAGGATTCACGCCCGAGAGTGGCCCGATCTTCATGGCGTAGGATCGAATCGGGGAGGGTAACTTGCTGCAATCAGCGGGGATAACTAGCTTTATACCTGCCAAGGTTGGATGCGACCCGTACGTTGGGGATGGCTGAACGAAGCTACAAGAACTCCAACCCGCTGTCCGAACAATCGCAGAACCACAAACCGGGACTAACCCATAAAAAACGGCCGGAACAGTAGAGCACGAGGTAGGGGGAACCAGAGGCTCCTTCTCGCGAATCCGAATACACTCACAAGAGAAAAGGTAGCAAGATCTCTAAGATCTTAAGCAGTCTTGGCTGCAAAGCTTATATCTGTTTTTGGTTTGACAAAAGGCGTGTAAAAGGATGGGGGAGATGGGGTTTTATAGCAGGGACAAGCCCCCTTAGCTAGGTGCGAAAAGGGTTCAAAATGATGCAGAATTCACATGCCTTCCTCGGATGGAGAGTAGTCAGCTTTTGAAGTTATTGGAGAGCTCCTCGGAAATTCGCGAAGCATTGACAGCCTAGACACCTTCCACGAGAATGGCTAGTACTTTTGACTCACAACTCCAAATGATCTGAGGTTTTTTGCATTGGAAAGTAAATTTGATGTAGCTTCTGGTGATATACCCCAAAGATCCTGTCTATGCTCACTATGGGTGTGGCTCAGCCAAAGATCAGAGGCAAAAAATCTGCAGAAAACAGATTCACTCGAAACTTGTTTTCTTCAATTTTGTTTCTTCAACTTGTTTCTTCATGAGCTCATATGTTGTTGGTTTCCTTCATTGTGTACCTGAGTTCAACCAACAACAATGGATATGAAATCACATCCATTTCATCAAGTTTATAAGATAAACTTAAGTTAGCGTTTATCTGGGCATGTGCTTTCTTGATTCGACTTAGTAACTCTTTCCAAATAAATTGCGCCCTTCGTTCAAATGCCATGTATGGTATATCCCTGTGCTCATCAGAGAGTTTGTCATCTTTCACAAAGGAGAAGAGATGAGGCAATCTGTCCCTCAGAGATCTGGATGAGCCATTGATTTGCCATCCATCAGACCAAAAAAGAGCAGAGTCTCCAACATTGATCATGACACAGGCCATAGGTCTATAGAGGTCATTCATCTTGAACACATCTTTCCACAAAAAGGATCCACAAAGGACAGTTGCATGGGGGAGATTGCCACTGTAATACGTGTTCCAGATAAGAGAGACCCAAGGAACATTTTCCTTATTATAAAACTTGTGCAAATGCTTCAGAAGTAAAGTTTTTTTTTGCAATTGCATGTTGATGATACCCAACCCTCCTTTCTTCTTAGGCCTGCAAACTAACTCGCAAGCAGCAAGAGATTGTCTTGGAGTATTAGAATTACCTATCCATAGGCATTGTCTCTGAATTCTCTCTAGCTGTTTGAAGATACCCTGAGGAATAGCAAGACTACAAAGGTGATAAATAGGCATGGATGATAGAACAGAGTTTAATAACTGCAGCCTGGCACCTTGATTCAACATAGCAGAACTAGCAGATATCCTTCTTTCCACCCTGTCAACCAAAGGCATAAGGTCCTGAATTTTTGGCCTGGTAGTACCAAGGGGTAACCCAAGGTAAGTGAAAGGCATCTGTCCAATGGAGAAATCAAAAGCCTTAGCCAAGCGAGCAGTCATAGTCTCATCAACATTCAGTGGGATTAGAGATGATTTATTGAAGTTGACTTTAAGACCAGTGGAAGCATGGAACCTAATAAGCATTTCCTTGATTTCCAACAGCTGAGCTTCATCAGCATGAACCACCATGATAGTGTCATCAGCATACTGGATGATGGGCTAATTAAGATCATGGAATGGAATAGGCAGTGTGAAGATTTGATCATGAACCAGCACAAACATGAGAGGAGATAAAGGATCCCCCTGTCTGACCCCTTTTTTGTAGTAGAAGTGTTTAACAGGCACACCATTCAATAAGATAGATGAAGATCCAGAGCCTAAAATCTCTTTAATCCATCTGATCCATTTCTGACAAAACCCCTTTTGTTCCAGAACCTGCAGAACAACACAATGCTCAATGGTGTAAAAAGCCTTTGCAAAATCCAGCTTCAGAATTAACAATGGATTTTGTGACTACTTGCATTGATGGATATATTCAAAAGCCCATGCTAAGCAATCCTGAATGGACCTGGACTGAAGGAAGACATACTGATTTAAGTGTATAAACTGAAGAATAACCTTCTGAATTCTATTGGCAAGTAACTTTGTGAGAAATTTCAGGAAGGTATTGGTCAGTGAGATAGGCCTAAAATCATTAGGACAGACAAGTGCTAGCATTTTTGGAATCAAGGAAATTAAGGAACCATTGAGACATTCCAACTTGAGAGTTCCATCAGCAAACTGTGATATCAGACTCATAAAGTTAGATTGAATGATAGGCCAGGACTTCTTGAGGAACAATCCATTGAAACCATCAGGCCCAGGAGCTCTATCCATAGGAAGATCTTTAATAACCTCATTGATCTCAGCTTGGGTGAAAGGGGAAGCCAGTTCCTTCAAACCCTCCACAGGGGCAATTAGCTCAGAGAGATTGAACTCCATTTGAATTCCTTGAGAAACCCCCATTCTATTTTTGTAAGAACTCCACAACAGGTTGGCCATCTGCTCATGATGAGTGAGAACTGAACCATCAGGAGCATGCAGAGAGGAGATAGAGTTTTTCCTCATTCTTTCATAAGCCATTGCATGATTTTATTTTGAATTATCCTCCCCCACTTTGATTTCTCTGATAGTACATCTCTGCCTCGAATATAAAAACTGAAGCCTGAGAAGATGCTCATGGTGTGATTTCACAATTTGTCCGAAGTTAAATTCATGCCTTGTTAAAGGTCTGAATTCCTCCAGAGATTCAAATGCCAGCATAACATGGGAACACTTTAGAATGACCTTCTTAAGAGATTCCATGATGGAAGCCCATTATTAAGGGCATATCTGAGCCTTTTAAATTTCTTGGAGAAACTGGTGGCAGCAGAATTGGCCATCACAGAAGCATTCCAAGAATTCTACACACATTCCATAAAGCCAGGTAGCTCAGCCCAAAAATTTTCAAACCTGAAAAGATTACTCTTGGGAATAGCTGTATCAATGGACACAATACATGGCACATGATCAGATGAAGTCTTGCCCATGGGTAGAACAATAGTGCTAGGGTAAGAAGAAATCCAAGAGCTAGATGTAAAAAACTAGTCTAGTTGCTCTAGTAAAGAATCATCCTGCATGTTAGACCAAGTATATGCTCTGCCTTTGAGTGGTAGCTCTAGAATCCCAAGGTGTCCAATAATTTCATTGAGATAACCACTAGGCCTATTTCTATTCTCCAATGATTTGATGAAATTGAAGTCCCCCAGTAGAAGCCAATTTTCACCATCAGGGATAGAGAGGTCATATAGCCATTGTAAAAACTCATCCCTCATAGGACCCTGACAAGGTCCATAGACAGAGACCAAAGTCCAAACTTCAGCATTATGGACAAAGGTGAAAGATATTGTAATGCCAAAATGATTGGACTCCACAAGAATCCAATTGAACATGGAATAACACCAGACCACAATTAGCCTACCAGAGGCCCCCACAGAAGGGGAAAAAGAAAAGTTATCAAATCTGCGAGGACAAAACTTTCTAACCAATCAAAGATCAAAAGATTCACATTTAGTTTCTTGCAGACAAATAATAGAACAACCACTTTTGTCAATTTTTGCATGCACATCACGCTGCCTCTCATCAGAGTTCAGACCACGCACATTCCAGCTCATAATTCGCCAATTACGGTAATGAGAACTATTCATAATTAACGATGTAGTTTATGGCAAAAGACATGTCTGCATAACAGACATGAAAGCATCCAGTGCTGATAGACCAAAAGACCCAGACAGATACCCCAAAGTTCAGACATAACAGAAAACCAGAACTACTACACCACTCTCTCACATGAAAAATAAAAGGTGTATTAACCATGATGAACATTAGGGTTATTGGTAGTAGACGGCCCAACCATAAGCTTGGACATGGTGAGGTCTTCTGGAGCAATGCAAAGGGATATGCCAAGATCCTGCATTGCCCGGATAGGAGTGGGCGGAGGGACTTGAACTTCATCTTCAGACTGTGGAGCACTGGGAGCTTTCAGTCTTGGCTTTTTAGCACGTGGCTGCCTGAAAGAGTTGGGCTTCATCGAAACTGCAGAGATAGGCCTGAAACAAGACTTCTTTGCACAACTCCTGGTAATCCTGCATGTGAAAAAATCTTACTCATCACGCACCAGAGGGGGGGGGGGCGATTGTGGCGCTTCTTGCCCACAGTGGGCTCCTGGACGGCAGCAAACTGAAGAACATGCACTGAAGAAGATTCAGTGCTGGGTGGAACATGCACTAAACTGTCCACAGAATCTGACAAGATTCAATTCTCAGAGGCTCAGGGTGTGTCACCTGGCCCTCATTAGCGACCAAGTTCTGGAGATGCAGAAACCAATCACCAGCAAGCGGAAGTGTCGATGGGAGAATGCTAACACCTTTAGGGATAAACCATGCAGTAATAGTGGGAAGTAAATCAGACATTGCTCTTTATAGGACCATCTGAGGAGGTAACACTGGTCCAAACTGAACACGTTCCACAACTTCCTGAAGTGGATCAAGGACGATGACTTGCGGCTGATATGGTACAATAACCCAATCCTCAGCATTGTATACTGGATCCTGAACCTCCTGGTGAATATGCTCCACATTAGGCGCCTAAACTTCTATCACATCAGATTCAGACGAGGTACTATCGCCCATAGAAAATTTGATCTCCATAGAATTCTGATCCCGTGGGGTCATTTCATTTTGAACCACATGTTCATTCTCAGCTGCCTCCTCATCATTCCAAGCAGGCCATCCAACATCCTCATCAGGTGCAATATCATTGTTACCATGTTCCTGTTGTTGTTGCTGCTGCATTGCCCCTTCATTCCATCCCAAAGCAGGGTATGGTAGAGCACCCCAGACAGGAGCAGGAGGTGGTATATGACCTGGAATGGGATGTGGGTTTCCATCAAGTGGCATGAAATCTTCATCCGCAGGTAGGACAACATCAGCAAAACTAGCAGTGAGGATATAGATAGGTGCAGTCCAGGAAATCACCGTGCCACCCCATGGAGAAAATTCCCGAAAGACCATGTCACGCGGCACCAAAGCATTTTTAGGGAAGGATGCATGAACCAGAGAGCGGACCATGCGCCTGTCAGTGTGATCCCACTAGATAAACTGACCAAAAGTACCAATAACCTCAGATAAGTAATGAGTGTTTCTATAATCCAGAGGAACTCCAATAAGCATGAGCCATCCCGTGTGATGCCCATGGATAGACCGAAACCCTTCTCCTTCATTGTGTGGGATGAATCTAACAAAAAAGTCATCTCCATCTTCATCAAAACCAAGAGCAAACGATGCATGCCGAACAAAAGATGCGCGGACAACTAGATTCTCAACTTCAAACAGGCCTACCCCTTGAAACCAGGTCTGGGCGGAGGGAACAATCACCTTAAGCTCCTGGGTGAGGAAGTGCATCACTTGTTCATGTTTGACGCCGACCAAGTGTGCAGGCGGCGGTGGATCGACAATCGCCACCATGTAGTGCTCATGCATCCGGGGCGGCGGCTGCGACGCAGTGTAGAACGTCTGAGGAAATCTCTCGGGACCCCCATCCACAATGTCATGGCCAGCAGGGAGGAATCGACGAGGGTCTAGCTCAAAGTTGGCCATGGACTCAGAGGAACATTGCAACGAACTAGGCGGTTAAGCACTGCGAGACGAATCAGGGGAGCAAGACTGCGATGAGCAAGAAACAGGGGAGACGCCGTCGCTTATATTGGGGCTTTCTTCTGGAGGGCTAGAGCGTATCTGCGGCGAAACCGAACAGTCGGGAGAGGACAAAACTGAGGCTCGACTCCCAAAGATTTTTTATGGGACTTTGGGCACCCAGATAGGAGATGCATTGATGAGGCCTAGACACTCTTTTTTAATGTGACCGGACCAGAATCACAGTCTACAACGCACCCGGTTAGAACACACATCCGTTGCATGGCCCATTCTAATGCAATTTTGGCAGTCCCAGAAACTAGCCGCCATCTCCTCAATCATCTCATCAAAACTTTGTAATTGCTTAACTGCCTCTTTAGGTGAAGGGAACTTAACCGGAGAATCACGATCAGAGTCATAATGTACCAACTGGATCAAAGAGGATTGGGGTGTCCTGTTCACCACCGGTCAACCCAGTCATACCATCCCTATCTTCTAGCTCCACATCAGTTAGAACATCCCCGGAACTAGAGTCCAAAGATAAGGAATGCGATCCTAAAGAATCCGGGTTAGGATCAATAGACTCCGAGCAAATAGGGGAAGCTGGAAAACTACCAAACTGAATCACTGGCCGAACGGAAGCCGCCGGTGAAGATGGCCGCGAGGGAGGGCTAACGTGAACTGGTGTGTTGACATGAAGGTGTGATATTTCATGACGAGTAAAAGAATAACCAGCTTCAAGGACTGTTTGAGTGTCCCTTCTCGTAGGGATAAAACGATAACCCTTACAAGCTTCATAGTTCATGAAGGTTGCAAATTTCACTCTCTTTTTTTGGAGTCCACGGACTTGATTGCCGACTTGGATGGAGATTTCTCCATAGCGGCTAAACCTAATTTAGCATGGCGTTTTGAGGGACTGATTAGAGTCCATTCCTCATCACTTTCCACTTGCCAACATCTAAATTCCTTCTTCCAATCAGGACCACCATTACCCCAAAGATGAAACAAGCAATGAAACTTAGGGCAAACAAAAGTCTTCTGATGGTAGATGAAAAATCCAACATCCTGGCAAGATACATGAAAGCCATAAACCCGATCTTGCAAGTGAAAAACTTTAAGCCGGGAAAAAAACCCTCCAATGGCAGCTTCCAACGCCAAACTGACATTATCTTCAATCAAACGAAAAGAGTGCCGCACAAAAGAAACCACCAGAGTGAAATGACCAGAGTCATCGGGGTGTACCATGCGTTTGAAGATACGATGAACATGTTCCGCCAACTTGATCCCTGGGGCAAAGTCTAGGCCCAAGGAGATCGATGCATGGACCGACATAAAATGGAGATCAATCGATGCAGAAGAGAGCGGTGATGAGAATGGTGGGATCCGGCGTCAAACCTCACGGTTGGACGTAGAGATCGCCAGCGATGAGGTGGCGGCTAGTGTTAAGGGGGTGGGAGCCATTTTCTCACGAGGGAAATTTGTCGCATCCCATCTCACTTTACCATTGCAATCCGCGTTGTACCTTGCACTATTTATCGCCTCTACTCTACCGGTGTTGATTACTCTTTTGTGGTGAATGCTATTGAGTTTTGTTGGAGAATTGTTGTTATGACCAGATTGCTCATCATATATTTATCACCTCTGATCATGATATTTTTTGTGCCTTGTGAGTAGTTCCTTTAGTTCTTGAGGACATGAGAGAAGTCTTGTTGTTAGTAGTCATATGATGTCGAAGTAATATGTGTTGATTGATATTTAAGTTGTGGTTTTATTCTTCTAGTGGTTTTATGTGAACATGGACTACATAACACTTCGCCTTTTTAAGGGCCTAGGGGAATACATTGTGTATAAAGAATGCTTATGATGGGTTGCCGGAGTGACAGAAACCTGAACCCCAGTTCGCATACTTTTGCACGAGTGAGTGTTGGATCCTAAAGTTTATTGCTATGGTAAGGTTTTGCCTTAATTTCTCTCTTGTATTTGCGGATGCTTGCAAGAGGTTTAATTACAAGAGTGTACTTGTCTTAGCCTAGACGGTGCACTAGCATAGGTCCAGCCACACAACACTTATCAACACAAAACATTGTACTATTCCGGAATATGGCGAAAGCACTTGACTACCTCTCCCGTGTGGCCTTGGGAACGCTTTAGTCTTTATAAGTTTAATCCTTTGGCTTATCCTTTCTTGAAATGGATTGGGACACTTGTTGCACCTCAGCACAATTTACTTTCCTTGCTTTTATTTCCTTGTTGCTTATACCAGAAAACCCATAAAAAGTTACCTTTCAGTTCCTGCAGTTATTTCTTTCTCAAGATCACTTGTCACTACCTTCTGCTCCTCCTTGGGTTCAACACTCTTACTTATCGAAAAGTCTACAATAGATCCCATACACTTGTGGGTCAACAAGACCATTTTATGGCACCGTTGCCGGGGAGTGTAGCGCTATTGGTAAGGAAACCTTTATAGTGTAAGTGCTGTTTTAATTTTGTTGTTGCTACTTTTTGTCCTTATGGATAACTCTGCTCTTGGTTCTTTGCTTGTGGGGCACCGTCCCTTTGCTGTTGAGGTGGAGAAGGCTCCCCCACCTACTGAAATTGTCCCTTTCAAAATACCAACTGGTATTGTTGATTATGTCTTAGCTAATCGATATGCAGGAGACAGACATCCAGGCGATCACTTGCTCTATCTTTCACAATTATATTTCTTATTTAAGCTTGCAGGTGAATCGATGAATTTTGTTATGAGAAAACTATTCTCTCTATCATTGAAAGATAAGGCTTTTGATTGGTATAGGCTCCGCGATAACTCTCATTTACTAAATTGGCAAGAGCTTATGCCTCTCTTTTATGCAAAGTTTTATCCTCTTCATGAAATACATCGAGAATGGAACTATATTTATAACTTTTGGTCTCGTGACAGAGAAAACATCGACCATGCTTGGGGGAGATTGAAGTCCCTAATGCTCAAATGTCCCAATCACGAACTCCCCAAGGAAATTATTCTTACAAATTTTTATGCAAGACTTTCTCGTCAAGATAAAGATATGCTTGATTCCTCCTCTAGTGGTGTATTTCCAAGTAGAAGCGTCGAGGATAGATGGGATATTATTGAAAAAACCCAGAAGAACACTGAAGATTGGGATATTGATAAAGGTATTGAACCCATTAGAAATTATGAGCACGATTATATTGAGAGTTATGTTAAAACTGATTACTTAAATACCTTTACTACTAAGATTGGTCTTGATTCCTAGCTTCTCATAGTTTTTTTGCAAAGACTTTGCCTCACATATTGATTCTTCTAAGAAGAAGGAGGATTAGCATCATAAGACCTTTAAGGAATTACCTGTTGATATTCATGTTGTTGACCCTATCTCATTTCCTGTTTTATATGAAAAGCCCCCTTTTCCCGCAAGGATGAGGAAGAATTCTTTTGTCACATGTATTCTTAATGAAAGTGAGAGAACGACTGATGAGCATGAGGACCTGATTAAGATCGATCCTCAAGTTGCATGGTTAATGATCTTGTTACTAGTGATGTTGAAGATTCCGTTATAATTTTGTGTGCTGTTTCCACTAACCTTGTTACAGCCAAGAATAAAGGCCCAATTTCAGGTACTCCAGTGGTATATGTTAAAATACGAGATCACAATTATTATGGGCTATGCGATTTGGGAACCAGTGCTAGTGCTATTGCTTTTCACTTTATCAAGAGATCATGAATGAGATTTTACCATGTGAAATTGAAGACATTGATATTACTATTCATCTTGCATCTTGCAAACAAAGATACTATCTCTCCATTTGGAATTGTGAGAGATGTTGAAGTCCTATGTGGAAAGGTAAAATATCCTACCGAATTTCTAGTACATGGTTCAGTGCAAGATAGTTTTTTCCCTATTATCTTTGGTAGACCTTTTGTCAAAACTTGTGGAGCTATTATAGATTGCAGGAAAGGTAAAGTATCTGTTGAATTCAATGGTGAGCCATATGAATTTAAATGTTCCAAGCAAACTCGTGGTACTGATTTTCCTAGTAATGATAAAATTATTAAAGAAATTGCCTCTATTGCTATTCCTCCTAACGATCCTTTGCAGAAATATATGGAAGACCACGAGAATGACTTTCAGATGCAGGAAAGGAACGAACTAGATGACATTTTTTTGAGACAACCTGCCATCCTGAAGCACAACCTTCCGGTTGAACTTTTAGGAATTCTATCACAACCAAAAGAAGAACCAGTGTTTGATCTAAAACCTCTTCCCGATACGCTCAAGTATGATTATTTAGATGAAAAGAGAGTATACCATGTTATTATCAATGCTAACCTTTCAGGATATGAAGAAGATTGACTATTGGAAACCCTTCATAAACACAAATGCGCTATTTTCTACACTCTTGATGATCTTAAGGGAATTGGTCCATCTATTTGCCAGCATACTATCAATCTTAAGCCTGATGCTAAACCAGTTGTTGATCATCAACGACGGTTGAACCCAAAGATGAAATATGTGGAGGACCGAAGTACTCAAATCTTTTAGCCGCAAGTATCATCTATCCTATAGATGATAGTAAATGGGTAAGTCCAGTACATTGTGTTCCCCAGAAAGGAGGTATAACTGTAGTTCCTAATGATAAGAATGAACTAATACCTCAAACAGTTGTTATTGGATATAGAAGGTGTATTGATTACAGGAAGTTGAACAAGGCAACCAGGAAGGACCACTACCCGCTGTTGTTCGTCGACCAAATGCTTGAAAGGTTATCCAAAAAACACTCACTTTTGTTATCTTGATGGGTATTCTGGCTTCTCTCAAATTCATGTTAACACTACTGATCAAGAGAAGACCACTTTTACTTGTCCTTATAGACATATGCCTTTTGGTTTATGCAATGCCTCTGCTACTTTTCAAAGGGTTATGTCTGCTATCTTTCATGGTTTTTGTGAGGAAATTTTGGAGGTTTTCATGGACGATTTCTCCGTCTATGGAACCTCTTTTGACCATTGTCTCCACAATCTTAATAAAGTTTTGTAGAGAGTTGAGGAGACAAATTTGGTGCTCAATTGGTAGAAGTGCCACTTCATGGTCAACGAGGGGATCGTTCTTGTCCACAAGGTTTCTGAAAAGGGAATCGAAGTGGACAAGGCAAAGATTGAAGAAATTGAGAGGATGCACTATCCAAAGGACATCAAAGGTATTCGTAGTTTCCTCGGTCATGTTGGTTTCTATAGAAGATTTATTAAAGACTTTTCTAAGACACAGAGACCCCTCACCAATCTTCTCCAGAAGGATATTACTTTTGTTTTTTATGAATATTGTAAGTAAGCCTTCGAAGTTCTCAAGAAAGCTTTGATAACTGCTCCTATAGTTCGACCACCTGATTGGAGTTTACCTTTTGAACTCATGTGTGATGCTAGTGATTTTGCTGTTGGGGATGTTTTAGGACAAAGGGTTGATAAGAAGTTGAATGTCATACATTATGCTAGCAAAACACTTGATAGTGCTCAAAAGAATTATGCTACTATTGAGAAAGAGTTTTTAGCAGTAGTGTTTACTTGTGATAAATTTAGACCTTATATTGTTGATTCAAAAGTTATCATTCATATTGACCATGATCCTATTAAGTATCTCATGGAAAAGAAAGATGCCAAACCAAGTCTTATCAGATGGGTTCATCTTCTTCAAGAATTTGATTTGCAGATTGTTGATAGGAAGGGAGCAGGCAATTCTGTAGCAGACAACCTCTCATGGATGGATCACTACTGGAAAAAAGGCTTTAATGGCGCACTACATTTGCACATTAATGGCGCACATAAGGTGCGCCATTACTACCACACCATTAATAGCACTTAGTAATGGCGCACATTTGGTGCGCCATTACTAACCCAGACAGTAATCGAGCACCTAGAGTGCGCTATTACTAAGGCCCCAGGTGCGTCATTACTATGAATAATAGGTTCTTTTTATTTATTTTCTGTATTTGCATGACAGATATAAACAACTCACAGATACAAAATACATCACACAGATATAAACAACATCATCATGACATGAAAACTATAACATAATGCAACAACCACATTAGAATTCAACCAACACCATTATTAACAAGAGCAAATCACAAAGTATAGAATGAGAGTACACAAATTCTTAACCAACATATGTTATCAATTACACTAAAGAAGCTTCACTCCTCGTCAGATGATATGATGATGAGCTTGTTCTCTCTTTCGGCCTGAGCTGCTTCCCATACAACCGCTAGGTGCGCCGGGTCTCGTGGAGGATCATCGAATACGCCAGGGTACCTGCGCGCCCAATCGGCATTTAACTCCGCCTCCTCTGCTGCGTCCCCCTCTTCTATCTCCCGCCTAATTCGAGACAGCTCTGAAGCAGTGGGCTGAATGTCAGAGCTTGTCCTCGAAAAGTGGGAGACATGCGAGGACACCGTCGATGCAGAGAGGCGCGAGCCCGTGGAGCAGCCCGACAAAGCCGGCATGGGTGCAGTCTCCGGTTCGGGGGTGGCGGCTCGGTGTAGGGTGGTATACGGATGCCGGTGATGATGCGATAGATTTGGCGAGAGCGAACCATTTATGTAAGATAAGATGATCAGGAAGATAACTGACATGAGAAAAATCACAACATCAATTAAAGTAAAGTGCCAAAATCACCTAAATACTAGACCATGCAGAATAGAAGAGCTAGTAGTGCTTCACATTCAAAAGACATTTAAAAACACCAACTTGAGTCACTGAAAACAACGGTGCTTTGTTTAGCACTGAATTATCCAAGCATGCAAATTCAAAATCTAAGAGTCAATATTGTTTCATACAATGAAGGCAGGTGAAATCAACCCATATGTTCTACAATGAAGCAGTGAACGCAAAATTTAAATATACATAAGGTTGATATTTCAATGATCAGATGAAAACCGTTTCGGAAAAACAGAAATGAACATTGTACTGGAACTAAGTCAGCCAAACACATTACTTCAAGCAGTGACACAAATATATATACATGAGGACGTGGTTGTGAAGAACCTAGGAAATACTGGTTGTGAATAACCAAGCATCAAATACTGACTACTTGCATAATTATTGTTACCAAAGTCAAGAAATGGTGTTGTCATATTAAATACTCCTCCATGCCACAGTTTTATTAAGCTGTTAAACCCAATATGTGCTCTATTTCAACAAAACAGTACAGAACAACCTCCAAATAAAGGAAAATAACCTAGTATATTACCCTTCAAAATCTAATCTGTAGACAATTTGATGGAAACAGTACACAGGAACATCCCGAAAGCAGGAAAATTAAGTTTATTATTCATCCAAACAGTTGGGATCTCGTCTGGTGGTAGTACTACCCATTGTTCATAGATTCTAATTAAGTGAAGTGTATAGAATTGAAATAACCAAAAGATGGTATCAGTCTACTTACTTTCAGTATCCAACTCAATGGCCTTGAAGCTTGCTCCTAGCCGCGTGAACAACTTCTTCACTTGTACACAGAAAGGGCAGTAAGACTTGTTGTAGATAGCCCAAAAAATGAGATGAAACAGAGTTGAGTCAGGAGGGCATGTACATCAAACATATCGTTGCAAATACAGTAAGTAGTTAAGTTTATCATCTCGTAATTGGAAATACAGAAAGTAGTTAAGTTCATCGTTGTCCATGGATGAAAATCTTGAGAGAACACATAGTAGTAGCACTAGGAATCTTGAGAGCACAGGGATGCAAATCTTGAGAGCACGCGTAGTAATAGCCCTAGGAATCTTGAGAGCACAGGGATACAAATCATGAAAGCACGCGTAGTAGTAGCACTAGGAATCTTGAAAGCGCGCTTGAATGTGAGAGATGAGTGGTAGGAATATCAAGGAAAGATCTTGTAGTGCCCTGGCCGGGCAGGCCACGGGGTCCCTCGCAGCCAGGACGCGCCCGCGAAGAGGATGCCTCGCCGGGTCTATAGGGAGCATGGCGCCGGTCAGCAGTGCGGCGGCTCCACCACCGGATGCCTTGTCGAGGAGGCCACGCAGTCCCTTCACCACATCCAGCACGTGCCCGCGAACAGGATGCCTCGCTCGGTCCACCGGGAGCATGGCGCTCTCATTTAAACTACATTCAGAGCATCCACAATGTAGTCTTTAGCCGCGTCTATCATTGCCTCTATACCCTTTAGCATCGATGCTATACACTACAGACGCTGCCTCTAAGAAAAAAATTCTTTGCGTCGCCTCTAGGCTTGGAGGCAGCCTCCAAGAAAAAAAGAATCAAGTGGGGGCGCAATGTCATTTTCAGGACGAAGCTCATATGTCCTGCATGTAACAGGATAAATAGATAAACAAATTCGCATGCTCATACCTCTTCAGTCGTCCACACTGTAAACTGAAACGTTTGCTATACACTGCAATGTTTTGGGCAAAACTTAGAGGCTGGTTGTGGGTATCATCTTAGAGGCAAGCCAGCCTCTAAACACTGACGCCCTCATGCAATCCCAATAACACATTTTTTTCAACCAATTGCAGCACCACTAGATTAATTAGGATGAACCAGATTAGGGATATCAGCTGAATCATGGAAGTGGTAGCGAGCACTAAAGGATACTCAGAACAACAGTAAGAAGTACTACTGTAGAAGACTAAAATGAAGCTTCCATGCCTTCCTAATTTTAGTTGCTCCTACGTATCTTAGGGATTTGAGTATTTCTCGTAAGATAAAATTAAAGAACCCTTCGAATCTGTTTTACGATTAGCATGAGCAGCAGCTGGAGGTTTGATCCACAGCTCCATCACGCACGACAACGAGATGCGTGATGTTCCCCTTCCGACGGCACGAGATACAGACCGCGAAACAAAAACCTGAGCTGATTTTCCGGATCCAAGAGCTCCTCATCCACGATATCTAGCTCGTGGAAGCTAAGCCGTGGAAGGGAAAATGAAGGCGCTACTACCAGATCCAGAGGGGAGGGGCAAGGCAAAGAAAGCAACTCGATGCTCCGGATTCGACGCGCGCATGGACGAGGACGGAGCTAGCTAGCTGGGGCAAGGGGGAGGGGGACGGTTACCTTTGGATCCCTTTCGCCGGGCGGCGCCAGCGGATTGCTTGCTGCTTCGACGACTCCGAGGTCTTGCTGTTCTTGCTTGCTTGCTGGAGAGAGAGAGAGCAAGAGGGGGAGAAATGCGGGCGGCGAGGGCGAGGAAGGCGTCGGTGTTGGACTCCGGGAAGGTGGTGCAGTCGTCGAAGTCGCCGTCGAAGGCGGTGGCTCGAAGGAGGGTGGCCACCGGTAGGGTGTAGCAGTGCCGCCGGGAAGGTGGCGGTGAGGATGAGGAGAAGGTGGAGGTGGCGTGAGGGGGGCGCGAGGGTTACGGGTGCAGGTGGGGGGCGGCAGGGTGAGGGGATAGGGTTACGGGCGGGGGGGGCAGGGTGTGGGCGGGCCATATCGATTTAGCACCCAGGTTAGGCCCAACCCAGGCCAGAGATGGGGATGAAGCCCAGGCCCAGAGACATAGCAATGGCGCATCCCACAGAAGTGCGCCATTAGCTTCCCTGGATGCTAATGGCGCATTTCTGAGAGGTGCACCATTGATATGTCAGGGGAGAGGAGCTGGGCCATGAGCAATTTAGTAGTAGCGCACCTAATGAGCAATGCGCCATTAGCAACGTGGACACTAATAGCGCACACGTTGAAGGTGCACCATTGCTATATAGAAGTGGCGCACCTCATGGGCAGTGCGCCATTAGCTGCCATATTATCTATGGCCTATTTTCTAGTAGTGGAGAACATACCATATGATCCTATTCCAGCCAATGATAGTTTTCCTGATGAACAATTAGCTGTTTTGAGGGTACAATCTACTTCAGATCCATGGTTTGCTGATTATGCTAACTTTATTGTTGCAAAGTTTTTTCCTCCAGGTTTAACATTTCAGCAAAGGAAGAATTTCTTCCACGACTTGAGGCATTACTTTTGGGATGGCCCATATCTTTTTAGAGAAGGTGCGGATGGAATTGTGAGAAGATGCATACCAGAACATGAGCAGAAGGATATTTTGAGACAATTTCATGACAGTCCTTATGGAGGATATCATGCTGGTGAGAGGACCGCACACAAGGTTCTCCAATCAGGTTTTTATTGTCCTACTCTCTTTAAAGATGCTAGAAATTATGTTTTATCTTGTGATAAGTGTCAGAGAGTTGGTAATATTATTAGGAGAAATGAGATGCCTATGAATTATTGTCTAGTCATTGAGCCTTTTGATTGCTGGGGTTTTGATTTTATGGGTCCTTTTCCTCCTTCACACAAGTACACTCACGTTTTAGTAGTTGTTGATTATGTAACCAAGTGGGTTGAAGCAATCCCCACTGAGAGTGTTGACCACAATACATGTTTGAAGATGTTTAAAGATGTAATCTTTCCTAGGTTTGGTGTACCAAGGTACCTCATGACTAACGAAGGATCACATTTTACACATGGTGCTTTTAGAAAAGCTTTATCCAAGTATGATGTCAATCATAGGATTTCTTCACCTTACCACCCGCAAACAAGTGGGAAAGTTGAGCTCACAAATAAAGAGATCAAGTTGATCTTGCAAAAGAAAGTGAAAAGTTCTAGAAAGGACTGGTCTAAAAAGTTAGGAGATGCTTTGTGGGCGTATAGAACTTCTTACAAAAACCCCATGGGCATGTCTCCTTATAAGATGGTCTATGGAAAAGCTTTCCATTTACGTTTAGAGTTAGAGCATAAATCTTTCTGGGCTGTTAGAGAGCTTAATGCCGACCCTAAGCTTGCTGGTGAAAAGTGTTGGAGATATGCCCTAGAGGCAATCATGTTATGATGTTATCTCCTTATGTATTCATGAGTTATTTGTATTGTCCTTGAATATCATCACTGATATGTATCAATAAGTATGTGACTTGTTTGTGAGACTATATATTCTATGATGATTGTTCTAATGGTCCCTAGTTGATAAGGTTATGTGGACACATATCCTTGAATAGTATATGATTCGGTTGATGTCTATGTTTCACAAGTCATGAGCATGGAGATGCTACCGATAGTATGGACTTAGTGATAAGATCAATGAGTTGGACAGAGACCCACTTTAAGACGCAGCGAGATACTGTCATCTGTTAGTCTCAATACAATGTATATGCCATGTCCTAGACCTGAGGTCCTCGCATGTTCTCGGGATGAGGAATGACTCACTTAGGGACTATCAAACGGTACACCGTAACTGCGTAGTTATAAAGGTAGCTTACGGGTGAGTCAAGATACATGCCGCGAGACATGGTTGATCAAGATGGGATTGGCCCCTCCACCTTGGAGAGATATTCTCTGGGCCCTCTCGAGTGATAAGATTCAGAAATCATGGCCATGCGACATGGGTTAAGTGTTAGACCGGTTCTGGAATTTGTATCACGGTTTCGAGAAGAGAGGTCAAGCTATCACAAGGGTGACAAGTACTCGCCTTGAGCTTGATAACATATATCGTGAGGCAAAAGTAATGTTGCATATGCCAATTTGTAATGGTTCGTCTGATGACTTTACGCATATATGGGAGCCGACACGTTCTGCTAGGAATCGCTACCGACTATCGAACTGGATGTGATCCAGGACGTGTCCATGTGTACGTGAACCTATAGGGTCGCGCGCTTAAAGGGAAAGGAGCCCATTCGGATGTGATCCGAATGGAACATGGATGGAGGGTCCGGATTGCCTCAAGGGTTGAGGCCATTCCACGGGCTCCTATATAAGGGCTAGGGCGAACCCCGAAGGGGCACAGGTCATACCACAACCCTAGCCGCCACTCCACCTTCAGGCCGAGCCGACGGACCTAGCAGTCCGCCGCCCGGTGCTCCTCCTTGTACGTGCGTATCCCTTGGAGGCGCTGCACCTGCGTCGCTCAGACGAACTGTTTGCGGGACCCGATCGTGGGACTCCGTTTGTGGGATCGGTACAAGGGATCGGTTCGAGGGATTCGAGGAGCAGCCGTCGACGTGCATCGCCAACTCTCCTTCCGCTGCCATGACTATGTTTCTAGTTAAACCTCAATCACATAGTTCATACCCAGTAGAAGTGATCTTGGTTGTGCGCGGTAGAAATTTTATTTTTGGCGCTAGCATAGAGTACCACATATCCCAACAGTGGTATCAGAGCCTCTGCTATGTGGTGGTGAATTCGTGGTGGATTTGCATATAGAGATGTGTAGATCAGATTGGTTTTGCATGTTTGAGGTTCTTGATTTCATGATCTGTCCTGAGGCGCGAGCTACTTAGGTCGTGCCACAACTTATCCCTAGAGATCGGTTATCCGCCATTGGGATAGACAGTGTGCCGTAAACCGTGTTGTAGCACGCGAGTATCACTATGTGATTGATCCGGGACACTGATCAGGACACGGCGTGGATATGATCTCCGTTGTCCAGAAATCTGTGAGCAGGTTCGGTTCAGAGGCCATATCTTGGTCATATGAATTCCGATTGAGATCCATGACCTACCAAACGATGCAGAATGAAAAGGTATGCAAAACATCGATTGGTTTTAGCTAATTAGGCGATTTATCACAGACCTAATTTGACTAGTGCTAAAAGAGGTTTAGACAGCGGTAGAACGTCTAACTTGGTTTTGCAAGGAATGATGGTGATCTAGTATAGCCCATTGTGTATGTTATTATTCATGACCTGCGTGTCATGGTTTTGACAACAGGCTGGATCCATCTGGTTGTCTCACTATTGTATTAATGACCTGCATGTCAACTTTTGGAGCCATGTAATGTAATTTTGTTTCATAGCTATTAGTTTTTAATAGCATAGTAACTTATATAACACTTGGCGGTTGACACTATGGCGTGCAGATGGAGATCACCGCGAGGACAACCATACATGGAGATGGAGATCACCATTGGAGTTTCGCGCACATGGAGATGGAGATCACCATGCGCTATGATAAAGGGGCTATACCATATCACTTGTATAAACTGCCTGTGAAGGTTTATCCCTTTATGCATCCTTCTTTGACATGGTAGATGTTTTAAGTAGGATGATCCCTCAAAGAATGTAAAGTAAAATTTGCCTCCCCAATTGCTGCACATCACATGTCATGTATATTTAGTAGTAGGCCTATAAAATTAGGGTGTTGCTAGATCTCCTTGACGTGATGGGTTTGTGTCAGACACTTATAAGCATAGCATTTGGTTAACTTTTCGATGCTATCAGAACTGTTTTGGGATTTGGGGAATAGGAGTTGGTGTGTATGTGATGCGCATCAACAAACATGAGTCGTACGGTTGATGTAATTAGCAAGGAGTTGCTTACCGGTAGATCGAATCGGCTAGCAGTGATGCAAAAGCTCACTAGTGGGAGTAATATTATTAAAGTGTTTAATATGAATTGCTCTTCATGAATACATGTCTTAGTATTTTGCATTTTATGTTGTAGATCAATGGCACCACCTACTCCAGTTACCAATTTCGCGTTGAGAAAGATAAACTGAATGGAACAAACTTTACCACCTGGTATAGAAATCCGAGAATTGTTCTCAAGCATGATAAAAAGGAAAATGTCCTCGAGGAACCACTTCCGGAGGAACCGGCTGATAATGCTACCGCTGCTGCTAAGAATGCCTATCAGAAACTCAAGGATGAGTATACTGAGATCAGCTGCCTCATGCTGGCTTCTATGGAGACCGAACTACAACAACAGTTCGAAGACATTAGGGCTTTCGATATGATCGAGAGTGTTAAGGGCATGTTTCTGGTTCAGGCTAGGACCGAAAGGTTCAACTTCTGGCGATCCCTGATGGATTGCAAGCTGAAAGAGGGTGATCCACTGAGCCCTCATGTCATCAAAATGATGGGATACATGCATGCTTTGGATCGTCTTGGGCATCCGTTGACTCCCGAGTCAGCTATAGATACAATTCTGGGTTCTCTTCTTCCAAGCTATAACTCGTTCATTACGAACTTTCATATGCATGGCATGGAAAATAAGACCACTAAATTGCATGGGATGCTTAAGATAGCAGAGCAAGACATTAAAAAGGGCATGCATCAAGTGTTGATGGTGCAGAACACAGCCAAGTTGAAGAAGTCATGGACAAAGAAGAAGGCTAACGCAAAGGGTAAGGACAAGGATGTGATCCCGACTCCAGCCCCGGCGCCTAAGCATGGACCTGACGCGGAGACCATTATCTTCTACTGCAAGGATAATGGTCAATGGAAGAGGAACTGCAACAAGTGGCTCGCCAGCAAGGGCAAGAGAAGTGGGAGTACGTCTTCTATAGGTACACTTGTTGTATATTTTATTTCCCATGAAGTGAAAATTCCAGAATGAGAATCCTTTTCCACGATCTCGCCTCTGGTCCGCCGCCGCCGCGCTTCCAAGATTGGGAGCGCCAGCAGACCTCTTCCCGGCACCCTGCCGGAGGGAGGATCGACCTCCGGGAGCTTCCCCTCCACCATGGACGCTTCCAGGATGTGCCGTGAGTAGTTTCCTTTGGACCATGGGTCCGTGATCAGTAGCTATGTGTTGTTCTCCTCCCCTCTTTGTTCTTCATGGTTTAGACCTCGTGAGCTTCCCTACATGATCGAGGCACATATGTAATCTTTCTGCTGTTGCTATGCTGAGTTTGATGGGATCTGATGGATTATGAGATTATGTTCAGAATGTGATAGAGTAATATATTTGGTTCTTATCTTTTATATTTTTGTTCCTAAGTAATTGTTGCATGTTCTTCATTGCTGTTTATTGCTTTGGCCAAGTAGTAGGTAGTAACTCCAAGAGGGAACATTATGCTCGATTGTGGGTTCATGCCCCCCGATGACACGCTTGAGTGACAGAAACATGAGTCTAGGGGACGTGTTGTTGCCACAAGGGGGAAAACAACGGTTGTGACGCCCCCGAAATCAATCCGTGTACAGTAATCATACACGGAGGGTACACGGCTGAGATTAGGGTGCCATGGTGATAATATCACAGCACAACACTAAACACAAAAGGATAAACAAATATGTTACAATAGAGGGGGTCACGCGGACCCGAATACATAAGTCATACAAACCATAATATCTGAGTACAAACATAGTTAGTCAAGTTTTGCCTTAAGAAGGCTAGCACAAATCACATCAGAGATACAGATCGAAAAGGCGAGGCCTCCTGCCTGGGATCCACCGAACTACTCCTGGCCAACGGGGAACTCGACGTCGTAGTAGTCGCCTCCGGGGTACTCCTGCTCCTGGGCTCCAACGTCGACTGCAGCGGCCGATCAGGAAAAACAGTAAAGGAAATAAAGTAGGTGAGTATCTAGTATACCCGCGAGTCTTACGTCCGCTACTAAGCATTATGCATTGTATCAACGGAAAGAAGAGGCTGTATATAGTGGACTGAAAGACAGAAATCCAGAGCAAGGGTAAGAAGCTAGGCCTATCGAAGAGTAGGATCTTCCGACGATGTCTTGCAGCATGAGGTAAGAATCAGCCAACAATTATATAAAGCATAAAGTAACAATGCAGCAGAAGTTGCTGCAGCATTGTATAATAATAAGTTGTAATAATTAACAATGCCTCCGAGTTCACCCCCTCGACATCCCCGCGAGGAAGAAAACCCGGAACCATACAGTTTAATAATAGTTTCTAGTGGTAAGATCCAGCTTCAACATAAAGCGTCCTGTTACCGTGGACACGGCTATTCGAATAGATTAATCTTCCCTGCAGGGGTGCACTTGTGTTACGCTACACGCACGGATCTCCAGGGTGGCGGGAACCTTGTTAGGGAACGCTCCACCGAGGCTATCCGACACTTCATAGCCCATCTTTCAAACTCAACAGAGAGGCCATCCGCCGGTCTAAATCCTAAGTACTCAAGGCCTTGGACCCCAACCCTGACGTACTCCTGCACGGTGCGTGGGTGGCCGGGAAGCCGTAACAAAAACAACACAGATCGAGCAAAGAAGAAAGCGCACTTCCCGGCAATCAGCCCGCGGTACTGCTGACGTCTGAAGAGTCCTCGGACGACACTACGAAGCAGAGGAGCCCATAAACTCGTAATTCCCACGGGTAGGTAGTGCGTACATGGCATATAGCCAACTCAAGACATTCACTGAACCATTTAGCATTTTAATTAACCGGCGTGACAACCGTTATCGTTGCCTCGACTTAACTGACCCGCGGACAACGACAGCAGCCAGGACCACCAGTACATCGGTGCCTGCCCCGTCGTCCCACCAAGTCACTGCGGTTACCAACAAGGTGAACCGTCTCCTTACCTTGTCTTGCGTGTGCTCCTGGAGGAGCTCGACTTTCGTAGTTTGGTAACTCTCGCGGCCAACGATCAGGGGCCAAGCACACCGGTACACTGGTCGTACCCTCCCTGTCGTCCCGTCGCAATACCTCTCGCGGGCACCGTTGGGTCGCCCGACTTCTTACCTGAAGGACAACCGTTTACAGGACCCTATGGTGGAAAGACAAAGTCAGCCTCGAGTGGAGTACAAAGATTACTCCTTGATAGCTCACACTTGAGGTGACTAGGCATAACCCAGATAGGGGCCTTAGACGGTGTCTGCATTGTACCGTACCTGTGCAGTTATGATATTGGTATCCGCGTTCACTCCCCTGAGTGATCACGACCCTCTATCTAAGCCTAACTAACAATGCGCAGGTCTCACTGCTGAATAATGCATAATAATAATATTAGGCAGCATAGGATAAAGGAAGGCACATCAAGGGGCGACAAAAATCAGGCTATGCAGTTGAATAGGATTGTAATCATAGCAGCAACAATAACAATGCCTAGTGCAAGAAAAGTACGGAAAGATAGGTGATATCTGGGGAAGAGAATGGCTCTGCTTGCCTGCAAGCTCGACGGTAGTAGTAGGGTCGTCGACGATGTAGTCGTACTCAGCAGCGGTGTAGTCGACGGCAGCAGCGGGGTCTACCGAAGATTAAGGGGGGAAGAAAAACAGTAAATACACAACAAGCATATACAAACAGATGCATGACATGACAGAGGAAAAGTTAACGGTATTCTAACGCAGGGCAAGGTACATTGTTCGGAACGGAAATTCATCTGAGGATGAGATACCGGTTCCGTATGATTACCGGACAGGGTGTCCGGAGGGGGAAGGATCAAGCCGGGGGTGTCGTGGGTACCGGAGAAACATAAGGGGGGTGTATCCGTGCTATTTGATCTATTCCGAGAAACATTCGTGTTCGGAATAAATTCATCCGGGCACTCTAACAGTACCAGACAATTTATCGGACAGTCGGCCCGAAGGGGGACGGTTCGATGTTCGTTGTGTTAGAGGGGTGTGATAGACATACGAATAGCGTATTTGTATTCGTCATATTTTTCTGATCAATTTTCATGTATAAAGTTTTTGAATCCGAGTTACGGTTTAAAAGTTATTGAATTTCAAAGTTTTAAATCATTTAAATGATTTTCTGGATTTCTTTTTATTATTTATTAAACATTATCCAAAACATTATCCAAAACAATGCCTGACATGTGGGACCCACATGTCAGCCTCTGTTTATTCATAAAACATTTTAATTAAATTTTAAATATCCCTGGACCCACATGTGATACTCACAACCATTACCAAAATCATTTTTATTAATAAAAAGGGAGTGGGGCCCAGGTGTAAGTGTCTCAGGTTTTAATTTAACAATTAGTTTAATACTAACAGTGGGTTACGTGGGCTAGGCCCACATGTCAGTGGGTGATTAAGCCTTAACCAAGTCGCTAATGACCTTCCTGACCGGTGGGGGCCATATGTCAGTGGCTCAGGTGACTTGCCGGCGGCTCGCCGGCGAACAGACTCCGGCGAACTCGAGCTAGCGCTCGCTGTGGAGCACCGTTGGGCGCGGGATCAGTTCCATTCAATCGGGAAGAACAACGCGAGTCGAACTGGGGTGGGGGAGGGTGACAGGGACGAGCAGGATGAGCTCGAGGACAACAATGGCGGACGAGGCGGTCGGGCTCCAATGGCACCTTGCGAACCGTGGCGAATCTGAGCGCGCAAAAGGACGGAATCGAGCCTACGATGCACGGGGAGTACAACGGTGCCAAAAGCGCGCACTAGGAGGGCCTGTGAGCTCGGCATCGTCAACAATGGCGGCTGCCAGAGCTCGGCCATTTGGGGCTTTTGTCCACGGGCAATGGCGGCGACCACGGATTGGTGGGGGTGATGCGGATGCTCACCAGGAACTAGTGGCCGTGAGAGTGGGCTCGGGGGCGAGGTGGAGTAGCCGGAGTCGGTCGCGGATCCCGCCGGTGCCGAGGTTGAAGACGAAGACGTAGTCGTCGCAGAGAGGCACCACGACTCGATTCCTCGCGGTGGGTGAGGTAGGCGACGTCGAGGCAGCCCCTGGACAACACGGCGAGGCGGCGTGAGCACGTTGGCCGCGCTTGGCCACGGTAATGGCGACGACGGCCCGCGGTGGCTTTTCCCCGAGGCGTGAGAGAAGAGGAGGAGGGGAATGGGCGGGGGAGGATGTCCAGGAGGGAGGGGGCGTCGCCCTTATCGCGTCGGCGCCGGGAGGGAGCAGGTGGAGGCGGGGCCAGCTCGCCAGCGTCGTCGGCGAGCTCGGCCGTACGGGAGCAGGTGAGGGGGGTGGTTGGGGAAGAAGACAAGGGGTGGGGGTGGGCTGGGCTGAGGTGGGCCTCGCCCCAAGCGAGCTTTAATCCTTTTTCTTTTTCTTCTAATTTTCCATTCTGTTCTTTTCTGTTAGTAATTAATTTAGTGTCTTTTTCATTTTTGTAAAATGTGTAACCTGGTCCATAATTAGTCATATATATTCCTAGGTTGCCACAAAAAGTTTAGGCTTAAAATAAAACCATTTACTATTTCTTTATAATATTCAATTGTCAAATGGTGCTGTTTGCTTGGGTTTTGAATTGTTTGAATTTTTCAGAGGCATAATAAAATACCATAACCACATGGGCATGACCCATTGATTATTTGTGATTTTATAAAAGTGGTCCCATGATTTTTGGGCGAAGTTTAATTGCAACATATTTTTCATAGCAACCAAAAGGCATTTGTGAATATGATCAAAAGCAAAGTGGGTCATGGCATGGTTTGCATAGTGATTAGCAACAGTGATTAGTCCACAGTAAAAGTGATTACTGTTACAGGAAACTGAGGGTGTTACAAATCTCCCCCACTACAAGAATTCTCTTCCCGAGAATTTAAGTGGTAGCCAGGAAAAGATCGGGGTATTCATCACGAAGGCGATCTTCGTGTTCCCAAGTGGCTTCATCTTCAGAATGATTCGACCACTGAACCTTGAGGAACTTGACAGTCTTGTTGCGGGTTCGACGTTCAGACTGATCAAGAATGCGGCTCGGATGTTCTTGATAAGTCAAGTCCTGTTGCAGCTCAATCATATCATGTTCCACTTCTCGAATAGGGTCCTTGAAGCAACGGCGGAGTTGCGACACGTGAAAAACATCGTGGACTTGAGAGAGGTTCGGCGGCATTTCCAATCGGTATGCTACGGGTCCACTCCTGTAAAGGATACGGAACGGGCCAATGTAGCGAGGAGCCAACTTGCCTTTGATTCCGAAACGATGAGTGCCTCTCATGGGAGTGACACGGAGGTACGCGTATTCACCAGGTTGATAGACCATTTCCTTGTGCTTGCGGTCATAGTTGCTTTTCTGGCAGGATTGAGCGGCTTTCAGATGTTCACGGATGACGCGAACCTGATCTTCTGCGTGTTGTATAATGTCCGGACCAATGAGAGTTCGTTCCCCAGTTTCTGACCAATTCAGAGGGGTTCGACACTTACGTCCGTAGAGAACTTCAAAGGGAGCCATCTTCAGACTAGCTTGATAGCTATTGTTATACGAGAATTCAGCAAACGGAAGAGATTCCTCCCATTTCTTACCGAATGAGATGACACAAGATCGAAGCATATCTTCAAGCACTTGATTAACTCGTTCGACTTGTCCTTGAGACTGGGGGTGGTAAGCGGTGCTGAAATTCAGGTGAGTGCCCATAGCTTCTTGGAAACTATCCCAAAATCTTGAGGTGAAAATGCTGCCACGGTCTGAACTGATCTCCAGCGGAATACCATGGAGGGACACAATTCTGGAAACATACAAGTCGGCTAACTGACTAGCAGAGATCGTCTCCTTGACTGGCAGAAAGTGGGCAACCTTGGAGAATCGGTCGATGACGACAAAGATGGCATCATGACCCTTCTGTGATCGGGGAAAACCGGTGACGAAGTCCATCTCGATCTTGTCCCACTTCCATTCAGGAATAGAGAGTGGTTGTAGAGTTCCAGCAGGTCTTTGATGTTCTGCCTTGACGCGACGGCAAACGTCACACTCCGAAACATATCGGGCAATGTCTTGCTTCATGTTAGGCCACCAAAATTGCTGACGAATGTCTTGGTACATCTTGGTGCTTCCAGGGTGGATGGACAACGGGGTATCGTGAGACGCTCTCATGACCTTCGGGTTCATATCCAGGTTCTCATGCCTGCCCTTGCTGTGAGTAACCACTAAACGGTTCTGGTAGTACGCCGCACCTTTGCTATCAACGGTGAAGGGTGAGGGTCTCCCATTGGCGATATCGCGCTTAATCTTGTGTACGAAATCATCATAAAACTGTATACCCTTGACGGATTTGACGAGATCCGGTTTGATAACCAGGTTATTTGCATAACCTTGAGGAACAATCTCGAGGTTTAACTTTTGAAAATCTTCATACAGGAGTGGTTGTTGTACTTGAACTTCAAGTTCACTACAGTAAGCTTTACGGCTCAAATCATCGGCCATCACATTAGCCTTGCCAGGGGTGTAATGAATATCCATGTTGAAATCGGCTATTGTCTCGAGCCATCTTTGTTGGCGGAGATTCAGGTCGGGCTGAGTAAACAAGTACTTCAGGCTTTGGTGGTCGGTGTAGATCTCGCAACGGTTACCAACGAGGTAATGTCTCCACAGCTTCAATGCATAAATTACTGCTGCCAATTCGAGATCATGTGTTGGGTATTTGTCTTCGTGAGTACGCAACTGACGAGAGCCATAAGCAATCACCTTGCGCTCTTGCAATAGGACACAGCCTAATCCTTGACGAGACGCGTCGCAATATATCACGAAGTCCTTCTGAGTATCAGGGGGAGCGAGCACCGGGGGAGAAGTTAGCTTGTCTTTGAGTGCTTGAAAACTTTGTTAACATTTATCTGTCCACTCAAACTTGACGCCTTTGTGAAGCAGATTAGTCAGAGGCCTGGCAATCTTGGAGAAATTCTCGACAAAACGGCGGCAATAACTAGCGAGCCTGAGGAAACTGCGGACTTGCTTGACGGTCTTGGGAGGAGTCCAGTCAAGAATAGCCTGGATACGTTCGGGGGTGACGGCAATGCCATCCTTGGAAATCACATGCCCAAGGTAGGTTACTTCGGGAAGCCAGAACTCACACTTAGAATACTTAGCGTAGAGTTTGTGTTCTCGAAGCTTCTCCAGTATAAGACAAAGATGTTCAACATGTTCTTCTTCATTCTTGGAATATATCAGTATATCATCCAGATAAACCACGACGAACTGGTCGAGGTACTTCATGAAAATATAATTCATTAATCTGGAGAAGGTGGCTGGAGCATTGGTTAAGCCAAAGGACATGACGGTGTACTCGTATGAACCATAGTGAGTAATGAAGGCAGTCTTCGGAATGTCCTCATCACGGACTCGGATTTGGTGATAACCCGACCTCAAGTCGAGTTTAGAAAACACCTTGGATCCGGCAAGTTGATCATACAGATCGTTGATCCGGGGAAGTGGGTATTTGTTCTGGATGGTGGCTTGGTTAATGGACCGATAATCTTGGACCAATCGGTTTGTCCCATCGCTCTTCTTGACAAAGAGCGAAGGTGCTCCCCAAGCTGAGGAACTGGGGCGAATGAATCCTTTCTGAAGTGCCTTGTCGATTTCCTCCTTAAGCTCAAGGAGTTCATGTGGCGGCATCTTGTAAGGACGCTTGGCAATAGGGGTGGTGCCGGGCTTCAAGTCGATGACAAATTCAACTTCTTTGATCGGGGGTATTCCCGACAGTTCTTCTGGGAACACGTCGGGAAAATCGCGAACGACTGGAACGTTCTCGATGCCTTCGAGGGGGGCGGCATTTAAAGCATTCATCATAAATATCTGTGTTTCAGCATTACGGGTAACTCGGGTGGTGTGGTTAACAATCTCGCCGGAGGGGTGAAAAAGTTGGACAGACTTGGTGCCACAATAGAGTGCGGCATCGTGAACTTTCAACCAATCCATGCCCAGAATTAGGTCTATGGTGGAGGTTTTCAGGATGATGGGGGACACAAGGAATATAATCCCTTCGACGTCAATGGTGACATCGCGTACCATCATGGAGGTTTGGCAATGGCCTCCAGGGGTGCGGACAAGCATCGGTGGGTTCATCTTCTCAAACGTAAGGTTACGCGACAATGCAAATTCTTCCGACATGAATGAATGTGATGCTCCTGAATCAAATAAAACAGTAGCAGGTGCAGAATTAACGAGAAGGGTACCCATCACGGTAGCGGGTTGTTCCTGAGCTGCTTCCACATTAATGTTGTAAGCATGTCCACGAGCATGAGCAGCAGACCCAGTATTATAGTTGGGGGTCCTGTTGTTGCCACGACCATTTCCACGGCCAGCGGGGTGAACTACCAGTTGCTTCTGTTTCTGGGGGCACTCTCTGGAAAAATGCCCAGGTTGGCGGCACGTGAAGCATAATCCATCCTGAGGACGGAGGGGTGTAGCATTGGGTGGTGCAGGCAGAGCTCTTGGCAACTGCGGTGGCGGAGGCAGACGGGGTGCAGCATAAGACGACCTTGGAGCAGGGATAGCTGAATGGGTCACACTGGTAGGGAGCCAGATACGACGCTTCTGCGTTGCGCCCGAAGATGAGCCAACATCACGATAACGCTTCAGAGAGTTCTTGTGCTCCATCTGGGCAGTCTCGACGGTGATAGCCTTGTTCACCATGGTGGCGAAGTTGGCGAAATCATGAACGTCAAGAGCGAGCCTGAGGTCTGGGTTGAGGCCACGACGGAACTTCTGTTGCCTGCGAGCATCAGTGGTGATCTCTCCTTCCGTATAGCGTGAGAGGTTGAGGAACTCGCGCTGATAGGCTTCAACAATCATGTCGCCCTGAGTGAGGTTGCGAAATTCTTCTGCCTTACGATCCATGATCCCCTGAGGAATGTAGCGGGCGCGGAAGGCAGACTGAAATTCTTCCCAAGTGATGACTTCTTCAACTAGCAGAGAATGCTTGTGGGTGCTCCACCACTGAGCAGCGGCGCCTTTCAGATGGTAAGACGCAAAGTTCACATAGTCGGCTGGATCGACATTAGAAGACTCCAGCTCGTGAGTGATGTCGCGAAGCCAGTCATCAGCATCCAACGGCTGAACAGTGTTGCGGAACATAGTGGGGTTGAGGCGGGTGAAGTCGTGCAGAGTCACTGTGGCGTGCTGATGGTGGTGCCCATTCTGATTCGGCTGGGGGAACTGAGCCATGATATTCTGCATGAACTGACGGTTCATCTCGAACTGCTGCATCATCGCGGCCATGTAATCCGGCAGCGGAGGTGGGTCATTGGCAGCACGACCACGACCACGACCACCACGACCAGGCATCCTGCTAGAATTTAACAGGGGTATTTCAGCGATGAAAATTTTACGAGATACCGGAATCAAGCCTAAAGTAAAACGACAACGAAAAAGAGGTGCAGATATATATAGGAGTAGTCATATAAGACATACACATTCGCACACAGAGTCAATCGAAAATCGGGCAGCGTAACGTCGTAGAAATTAAGGAAAAAGGACTCACTAGGCGGCGCGCAGATCGCGGTTAGGATTACACGACGCGACATAGATTCCACTATGTCAATCACGCCGCAAGAAAACTGTTGGCCACAGGAGTTGATGCCAGAGAACGCGCGGCCTGCCCAGAATGAGAATGGGATCCACGGTCCGGGATCTGGGGTACGACTCCTGCGACACGACTCAATCAATGGGGGAAGCACCAAAAATGCCGGGTGGAATCAAGAGAACGTGATCCTAATGTCAGATTTTGTAAAACTTACCAGCAAGGATAAGAGAGCAGATTCCCAGAGCATAGGTAAGGAGAAAATGATCCTAATACCATATATATCACACGTAGTGACATCGATGTGGGCCCGTAAGCCAAATATTCAGTTAGCAAAATAGTGTTTCAAAGTCTAGACTCAACATCGACCAAGTAGTGGTGGGGTGGCTTCCTACAGGCACTCGGCTCTCATACCAACTTTTGACGCCCCCAAAATCAAGCCGTGTACAGTAATCATACACGCAGGGTACACGGCTGAGATTAGGGTGCCACGTTGATAATATCACAGTACAAAACTAAACACAAAAGGATAAACAAATATGTTACAATAGAGGGGTTCACGCGGACCCGAATACATAAGTCATACAGACCATAATATCTGAGTACAGACATAGTTAGTCAAGTTTTGCCTTAAGAAGGCTAGCACAAATCACATCAGAGATACAGATCGAAAAGGCGAGGCCTCCTTCCTGGGATCCACCGAACTACTCCTGGTCAACGGAGAACTCGACGTTGTAGTAGTTGCCTCCGGGGTACTCCTGCTCCTGGGCTCCAACGCCGACTGCAGCGGCCGATCAGGCAAAACAGTAAAGGAAATAAAGCAGGTGAGTATCTAGTATACCCGCGAGTCTTACGTCCGCTACTAAGCATTATGGATTGTATCAACGGAAAGAAGAGGCTGTATATAGTGGAGTGAAAGACAGAAATCCAGAGCAAGGGTAAGAAGTTAGGCCTATCGAAGACTAGCATCTTCCGACGATGTCTTGCAGCATGAGGTAAGAATCAACCAACAGTTATATAAAGCATAAAGTAACAATGCAGCAGAAGTTGCTGCAGCATTGTATAATAATAAGTTGTAATAATTAACAATGCCTCCGAGTTCACCACCTCGACATCCCCGCGAGGAAGAAAACCCGGAACCATACAGTTTAATAATAGTTTCTAGTGGTAAGATCCAGCTTCAGCATAAAGCGTCCTGTTACCGTGGACACGGCTATTCGAATAGATTAATCTTCCCTGCAGGGGTGCACTTGTGTTACGCTACACGCACGGATCTCCAGGGTGGCAGGAACCTTGTTAGGGAACGCTCCACCGAGGCTATCCGACACTTCATAGCCCATCTTTCAAACTCAACAGAGAGGCCGTCCGCCGGTCTAAATCCTAAGTACTCAGGGCCTTGGACACCAACCCTGACATACTCCTGCACGGTGCGTGGGTGGCCGGGAAGCCGTAACAAAAACAACACAGCTCGAGCAAAGAAGACAGCGCACTTCCCGGCAATCAGCCCGCGGTACTGCTGACGTCTGAAGAGTCCTCGGACGACACTACGAAGCAGAGGAGCCCATAAACTCGTAATTCCCACGGGTAGGTAGTGCGTACATGGCATATAGCCAACTCAAGACATTCACTGAACCATTTAGTATTTTAATAAACGGCGTGACAACCGTTATCGTTGCCTCGACTTAACTGACCCGCGGACAACGACAGCAGCCAGGACCACCAGTACATCGGTGCCTGCCCCGTCGTCCCACCAAGTCACTGCGGTTACCAACAAGGTGAACCGTATCCTTACCTTGTCTCGCGTGTGCTCCTGGAGGAGCTCGACTTTCTTAGTTTGGTAACTCTCGCGGCCAACGATCAGGGGCCAAGCACACCAGTACACTGGTCGTACCCTCCCTGTCGTCCCGTCGCAATACCTCTCGCGGGCACCGTTGGGTCGCCCGACTTCTTACCTGAAGGACAACCGTTTATAGGACCCTATGGCGGCAAGACAAAGTCAGCCTCGAGTGGAGTACAAGGATTACTCCTTGATAGCTCACACTTGAGGTGACTAGGCATAACCTAGATAGGGGCCTTAGACGGTGTCTGCATTGTACCGTACCTGTGCAGTTATGATATTGGTATCCGCGTTCACTCCCCTAAGTGATCACGGCCCTCTATCTAAGCCTAACTAACAATGCGCAGGGCTCACTGCTGAATAATGCATAATAATAATATTAGGCAGCATAGGATAAAGGAAGGCACATCAAGGGGCGACAAAAATCAGGCTATGCAGTTGAATAGGATTGTAATCGTAGCAGCAGCAGTAACAATGCCTAGTGCAAGAAAAGTACGGAAAGATAGGCGATATCTGGGGAAGAGAATGGCTCTGCTTGCCTGCAAGCTCGACGGTAGTAGTAGGGTCGTCGACGACGTAGTCGTACTCAGCAGCGGTGTAGTCGACGGCAGCAGCGGGGTCTACCGGAGATTAAGGGGGGAAGAAAAACAGTAAATACACAGCAAGCATATACAAACAGATGCATGACATGACAGACGAAAAGTTAACGGTATTCTAACGTAGTGCAAGGTACATTGTTCGGAACGGAAATTCATCTAAGGATGAGATACCGGTTCCGGATGATTACCGGACAGGGTGTCCGGAGGGGGAAGGATCAAGCCGGGGGTGTCGTGGGTACCGGAAAAACATAAGGGGGGTGTATCCGTGCTATTTGATCTATTCCGAGAAACATTCGTGTTCGGAATAAATTCATCTGGGCACTCTAACAGTACCGGACAATTTATCGGACAGTCGGCCCGAAGGGGGACGGTTCGATGTTCGTTGTGTTAGAGGGGTGTGATAGACATACGGATAGCGTATTTGTATTCGTCATATTTTTCTGATCAATTTTCATGTATAAAGTTTTTGAATCGGAGTTACGGTTTAAAAGTTATTGAATTTCAAAGTTTTAAATCATTTAAATGATTTTCTGGATTTCTTTTTATTATTTATTAAACATTATCCAGAACATTATCCAAAACATTATCGAAAACAGTGCCTGACATGTGGGACCCACATGTGGGACCCACATGTCAGCCTCTGTTTATTCATAAAACATTTTAATTAAATTTTAAATATCCCTGGACCCACATGTCATACTCACAACAATTACCAAAATCATTTTTATTAATAAAAAGGCAGTGGGGCCCAGGTGTAAGTGTCTCAGGTTTTAATTTAACAATTAGTTTAATACTAACAGTGGGTTACGTGGGCTAGGCCCACATGTCAGTGGGTGATTAAGGCTTAACCAAGTCGCTAATGACCTTCCTGACCGGTGGGGGCCATATGTCAGTGGCTCAGGTGACTCGCCGGCGGCTCGCCGGCGAACAGACTCCGGCGAACTCGAGCTAGCGCTCGCTGTGGAGCACCGTTGGGCGCGGGATTAGTTCCATTCAATCGGGAAGAACAGCACGAGTCGAACTGGGGTGGGGGAGGGTGACAGGGACGAGCAGGATGAGCTCGAGGTCAACAATGGCGGACGAGGCGGTCGGGCTCCAATGGCCCCTTGCGAACCGTGGCGAATCCGAGCGCGCAAAAGGACGGAATCGAGCCTACGATGCACGGGGAGTACAACGGTGCCAAAAGCGCGCGCTAGGAGGGCCTGTGAGCTCGGCATCGTCAACAATGGCGGCTGCCAGAGCTCGGCCATTTGGGGATTTTATCCACGGGCAATGGCGGCGACCACGGATGGGTGGGGCTGATGCGGAGGCTCATCAGGAACTAGTGGCCGTGAGAGTGGGCTCGGGGGCGAGGTGGAGTAGCCGGAGTCGGTCGCGGATCCCGCCGGAGCCGAGGTTGAAGACGAAGACGTAGTCGTCGCAGAGAGGCACCACGGCTCGATTCCTCGCGGTGGGTGAGGTAGTCGACGTCGAGGCAGCCCCTGGACAACACGGCGAGGCGGCGTGAGCACGTTGGCCGCGCTTGGCCACGGTAATGGCGACGACGGCCCGCGGTGGATTTTCCCCGAGGCGTGAGAGAAGAGGAGGAGGGGAATGGGCGGGGGAGGATGTCCAGGAGGGAGGGGGCATCGCCCTTATCGCGTCGGCGCCGGGAGGGAGTAGGTGGAGGCGGGGCCAGCTCGCCAGTGTCGTCGGCGAGCTCGGCCGTACGGGAGCCGGTGAGGGGGGTGGTTGGGGAAGAAGACAAGGGGTGGGGGTGGGCTGGGCTGAGGTGGGCCTCGTCCCAGGCGACCTTTAATACTTTTTCTTTTTCTTCTAATTTTCCATTATGTTCTTTTCTGTTAGTAATTAATTTAGTGTCTTTTGCATTGTTGTAAAATGTGTAACCTGGTCCATAATTAGTCATATATATTCCTAGGTTGCCATAAAAAGTTTAGGCTTAAAATAATACCATTTACTATTTCTTTATAATATTCAATTATCAAATGGTGCTGTTTGCTTGGGGTTTGAATTGTTTGAATTTTTCAAAGGCATAATAAAATACCATAACCACATGGGCATGACCCATTTATTATTTGTGATTTTATAAAAGTGGTCCCATGACTTTTGGGCAAAGTTTAATTGCAACATATTTTTCATAGCAACCAAAAGGCATTTCTGAATATGATCAAAAGCAAAGTGCGTCATGGCATGGTTTGCATAGTGATTAGAAACAGTGATTAGTCCACAGTAAAAGTGATTACTGTTACAGGCAACTGAGGGTGTTACAACGGTGCTTGTAACCGCGGTTGCACGGATTGTTTACTTTACGCAAAGTTCTTTTTAATGCAGTTGTCTGTTGCTTTGGGTTTACACTTTGGGTGGGGCTTGCAACATAATACCAGCAAGATTTTCTGGATAGATATCTCAAGGTGGATGATTAGTAGTAGATGCAGTTGGATTTCGGTCTACTTATTTTGGCGTACTGCCTATGCTGTTGAGCCTCTTCCTTGCTTTGTAGCATAGTTAGTATTGCGGTGCGTTTATAATCCTGTTAATTGCCCGTTTGTAATTTGTTCACCTCTCATAACAATTTTATCGTCTTTTGGGCAAGAGACATCACTAGTGAACATCACGGGACCCCGTTCCATATTCTAATCATTGTTTACACGCTTATTTACTTTTCTGCTTTTACTTTTAGTTGCTATCATTATCATTATCGCTTGTGTTTTGATCCTTTCTAAACAACAAGACCGGAGAGATTGACAACCTCTCTGAACTTCGTTGGGAGCAAAGTTATTTGTGTCTGTGTGCAGGTCCACGTCAGTTGCGCCGCTGACACCTACTTATCATCTCCGGAGTCCTACTGGAGACAAACCTCGGTATCTTCATCGAGGGAGACTTGCCGCTATGCTGCATCTCACCTTACACTTGGGGTAACCAATGAAGGGAGATCATCAATTATCATCTCTTGCGTATCACACGTCGACCGGTGGTCGCAGAACAGCCGGGGAAGCACTGCAGCGGCGACATCGTTGAACGAGCCGGCGGCCAGAGCAAGGGCTCGGTGGCCACGGCGAGCGAGAGATCTAACAGAGGGGGAAAATTGTGCGTTTGATGCGTGATACGTCCAAAACGTATCTATAATTTCTGCTTGCTCCAAGCATGTTTTGTGTGATATTGCTATGATCTAGATACACTTTCATAGACTTTTGATCATATTTGGACTAACCTATTAACTCAGTGCACCCCAGTGCCAAGTCCTGTTTTCTGCTGTTTTTCTATTTCAGTTTTCCCCCATATAAAAAGTGCCAGAAAAATTCGGGAAAATTACAATAAAAAATCAGCGTGACGGAAGCTTCGAGAAGAGCCCGGGAGGGGCCAGAGGGGAGCCAGGGGGGCCCAGGCGGCCACCCGGCGCAGCCCCACCCCTGGCCGCGCCAGGGGGCGCCTGGGGCCCCTGGCCAACCTCTGGTTGCCCCCTTTCGCCTATTTACCCCCCGTCACGGGAAAACTCCAGAAGCAGAACCCTATTCCGCGAACTCGCCTCTGTTCCGCCGTCGCCGCGCTTCCAAGATCGGGAGCACCAGAAGACCTCTTCCCGGCACCCTGCCGGAGGGAGGATTGACCTCCGGGAGTCTCCTCTCCACCATGGATGCTCCCCGGATGTCTCGTGAGTAGTTTTCCTTGGACCATGGGTCCGTGATAAGTAGCTATGTGATGTTCTCCTCCCCTCTTTGATCTTCATTTTTTAGACCTCGTGAGCTGCCCAACATGATCGAGGCACCTTTGTAATATTTCTGCTATTGCTATGTTGAGTTTGATAGGATCTGATGGATTATGAGATTATGTTCAGATTGTGATAGAGTAACATATTTGGTTTTTATCTCTTATATTTTTGTTCCTAAGTAATTCTTGCATGTTCTCCGTTGTTGTTTATTGCTTTGGCCAAGTAGTAGGTAGTGACTCCAAGAGGGAGCGTTGTGCTAGATTGTGGGTTCATGCCCCCCGATGACACGCTTGAGTGACAGAAACATGAGTCTAGGGGATGTGCTGTTGCCACAAGGGGGAAAACAATGGTGCTTGTAACCGCGGTTACAAGGATTGTTTACTTTACGCAGAGTTCTTTTTAATGCAGTTGTCTGTTGCTTTGGGTTTACACTTTGGGTGGGGCTCGCAACTTAATACCAGCGAGATGTTCTGGATAGATATCTCAAGGTGGATGATTAGTAGTAGATGCAGATGGATTTCGGTCTACTTACCTTGGCATACTGCCTGTGCTTTTGAACCTCTTCCTTTCTTTTGTAACATAGTTAGCATTGCGGTGCGTTCATAATCCTGTCAATTTCCTTTCTGTAATTTGTTTACCTCGCATAGCAATTTTATCGTCTTTTGGGAGAGAGACATCACTAGCGAACATCACGTATCCCGGTCCATATCCTTATCACTGATTCCACGCTATGTTTACTTTTCTGCATTTACTTTCAAGTTGCTATTATTATCCCTTGCGTTTTATCCTTTGTAAACAACAAGACCGGAGAGATTGACAACCTCTCTGAACTTCGTTGGGAACAAAGTTATCTGTGTCTGTGTGCAGGTCCGCGTCAGTTGCACCGCTGACACCTACTTATCATCTCTGTAGTCCTGCTGGAGACAAACCTTGGTATCTTCAATGAGGGAAAACTGCTGCTACACTACATCTCAACCCTCCACTTGGGGTAACCAACGAAGGGGGCGAGAAGCCATCAAGCAAAGTTTTCTTGCGCCGTTGCCGGGGACTCCAAGTGATAAGATAGGGGAGTTGCACACTACCCTTTACCTTTGTCTTTTTAGTCTTGTTAGTTTATGTTTCAGTTTTTATCTTTGTGTCTTTTATCAAAAACTACAAAAAAATCTGCCACACTTGCTGCTACTATGGGTTCCACTGAAAACACCAAGTTGTGTGACATCACTAGTCACAACAACCAAGACTTTATCTGCACTCCCATTGCCACACCTGCCACTTCAGCTACCTCTTATGAAATTAAACCTGCTTTGCTAAACCTTGTTATGAGAGATCAATTCTCTGGTGCTGGAGATGATGCTGCTTTACACTTGAATAATTTTGTTGAATTATGTGATATGCAAAAGTATAAAGAAGTAGAAGGTGATGTTGATAAGCTCAAGCTCTTTCCTTTCTGTTTAAGGGGAGATGCTAAAATCTGGTTTCAATCTTTGCCTAGAAATAGCATAGATTCATGGGATAAGTGCAAAGATGCTTTTATAGGGAAGTACTACCCTCCTGCTAAGATTATCCAATTGAGGAGTAATATTATGAATTTTAAGCAATTAGATAATGAACACGTTGCCCAAGATTGGGAACGAATGAAATCTCTTGTTAAGAAATGCCCTACACATGGTTTGACTACCTGGATGGTTATCCAGACTTTTTATGCAGGCTTGAACTTTACCTCGCGGAACCTGTTAGATTCGGCCGTGGGAGGAACCTTTATGTCAACTACACTTGGTGCTGCCACAAAGCTTCTCGATGAAATGATGAACAATTATTCCCAATGGAACACCGAACACGCTCCAACAGGTAGGAAGGTAAATTCTGTCGAGGAAACTACCTCCCTCAATGAAAAAGTTGACTTAATTATGTCTCTACTTACCAAGCAACCCTCTATTGATCCTCATGATGTTCCTTTAAATTCTTTGGTTGCTCAAGAACAAGTAGATGTGAAATTTATTGCTAGAAACAACTTCAACAACAATTCTTATGGGGGAAATTTTGCTAGCAATCCCAGACCGTTTCCATCCAACTATGGGAACAACAACACCTACCCTAGCAACAAGAACCCCTCTTCGGAATTAGAAAGCATGCTTAGAGACTTTATCACTACCCAAAAAGCCTTCAAGAAAAATGTAGAAGAGAAATTATCTAAAATAGTTAATCTATCTTTGAAGGTAGAAAGCTTAGCCCTTGATATTGAGATGCTCAAAATTAGAACCTCCCCCCTTGAGGAGAATAAGGCCACTCCTATTAATGCTATCCAGTTACAAATCAATGAAAACATTAGGATGATGGATAAACTTAAAGAAAAATGGGCTAGAGAAAAAGAGGAAGAGGATAGAATTAAGAGCCTTCCTACACACCACACAGTTGCCACTATCCAAATTGTTGAGGACACTCAAACTATTAGCACCCAATGCACTCCTAGTTCCGTTGGACCTAGTAATGGTGATGCTAATACCTCAACCATAGATAAAGAAACTCCTATGAACATAGAGGGTTTCAAACAAGTGAGCCCAGATGACACTACTACCACCTTTGATAGTAGTGATATTGATTTTGATAGTTGTACCCTGTCAGAAGTTATCAGTTTATTACACAAAATGTCTAGAGACCCCCACACTAGCACACTTAATCTTGCCTTCACGGAGCATATCACAAATGCTCTCATCAAAGCTAGGGAGGAGAAGCTTAGAGTAGAAGCCTCCATACCTAGGAAGATAGAGGATGGTTGGGACCCTATGATGAAAATTAAATTAAATAACTTCTCTTGCTATGCTTTATGTGATGTTGGAGCTAGTACCTTAGTTATGCCCAAAAGAATATTTGATATGTTTGAATTGAAACCTTTTGAGACTTGTTCTTTTGGTGTTCGTCTTGTTGATTCTTCCGTAAAGAAACCTTTAGGGAATATCGACGATGTTCTTATCATTGTCAATGACAACTATGTTCCCGTTGATTTTATTGTTATGGATATAGGGTGTGAACCTTTATGTCCAATTATTTTGGGACGTCCTTTTCTTCGCACTGTTGGTGCGGTTATTGACATGAAAGAGGGGAATATAAAATTCCAATTACCATTCAAAAAGGGGATGGAACACTTCCCTAGAAATAAAATCAAGTTACCTTTTGAGTCCGTTACTCGGGTTAGTTATTCTCTTTCTCTTGATAAAACTTGATTCTTCTTTTGCATTAAGCCTAGCTAATGGCTTTAAAGAAGCGCTTTCGGGAGGCAGCCCGCAAATAATTTAGGTTTTTCTTTTTTCTTTTGTTGTGTCTTGATGATTGTTACTTCTGTAGAAACATCATTGTATCTTTATTTTTAAGCTTTGTGCCAAGTTATAGCCTCTTACGGCAAGGGAAGTAAAAGTTGTGACATGCTGTCCAGAAAACAGATTCTGTCCTCGTGACCAGAAAAATTCCAGAAAAATCCCAGTTCATCTTTTTGAGCTGAAATTTTTACACAGTATGCTCTATAAAATTACGAAACTTCCTTATGTTCTGAGTTTTTTGATTTGAGTTGAAGAAGTGCCCCTAAAAAATTCTTTACTATATTCTGTTCTGTTTTTCACAGATTCTGCCACGTTTTGTCTCTCCTAACTTTTGCAAACCTTAAGCTTGCATTTTCTTTGAAAAAACTTTTTGGCACTCTTTAGAAACAGTAGATATTCAATAATATCTTTATATCCAGTGGAGAAAAATTATTTATTAAGGGTACTAACCTCTCTAATAAGCTTATAATGAGTTATGTATGAAGGGAGTTTTCAAGTGTGCGATAGAAGATGATGAAAGAAGATCCATGAGTGTAAAGCGCTCAAGCTTGGGGATGCCCCCATTCATCCCCAATAAATATTCAAGGATACTCAAGCGTCTAAGCTTGGGGATTCCCCCGTGCATCCCCTTCTCCATCAACAATCATCAGTTCGTCCTTCGTCTCACTATATTTTTATCACTTCATGCGTTATGTGCTATGCTTGGAGCGTCTCGCTCTTAGGTTTTATTTTTAGTTTCTTTAGCTTTGCTTTCTGTTCATAACAAGTTAGGTCCTGTCTTACTTTGTGTGGGAGAGAAACATGCTCCACTTTCAAAATCTAGAACACATCATAGGATTTTTCACGCATATCTTCTTGCTGTTTAGTCTTAGTTTTAGTTTGTCTTTAGCAAGAGCCTTGGATTTTGTTTAGTTTGTTGCTGCAACTCTTTTTGGTTTTCATGTTTATCTTGTTAAGAGAGTTGGTTGTTGCACTGAGTTGTGTCTTGTCTTGAAAGTAGGTAATTGAGGTTGCTATTTAATTTTAGTCGTAGCTTGCAATAGTTTTGAGGTATTGATGTGAGTAATGTTTGAACTTTTGGTGTCAAGAGGTCTTGCCTATTAGTGATAGGTGTCGTATTTTGGGCAATCCGTGTTTATTCTCAAAACCTACAAAACTAGTTGAGAACTCTAGCTACTAGATAGATCACTACTCTTCTGAGGAGTCGAATATTAGAGTACACTCACGTACCATGAGTCGAGGATGCGCAAGGATAACCAAACCCCCATACACTCCTCCTCGGGGTACTTGTCTCTTTGTGAACCTGCTTATTAGATTGATAGTTACCGATAATAAGTGCATGAGTTCTTCGGACTAATGTAGGTATTGAGAGTTGGCACTTCCACCTTCCCATATTTTGCTAGCCTTTCCCGTGCCGTGCATTGCCTTCTTCTCACTCCGAGAGTTGGTGTCCACCTTCGCCGGTACTTCCAAACCCTTGGCATGATACGCTTTGTCATCATAAACCTCCTTATATCTTTCCTCAAAACAGCCACCATACCTACCTATCAAGGCATTTCCATAGCCTTTCCGAGATATATTTCCATGCAACATCCACCTCTTCATGACTTGATCTTCTTGCTACACTGGCAGCGACATACATTGCATACATCATGATAGTTACATCTTCTTTATGATTTTGAGTACCTTGTAAAGTGTGAAAGATCTCCTTTACCTTCTTGTAAAATAGAGTGTTGCCCTTAAGTGAGGAAAAGATCCCAAAGTGGACACATTAAAAGATCCCAAAGAGGACAAATGAGAGTTAAATAGAAAGAGCCATTGAGGCCACCAAAAAATAAAAAATAAAAAAAGAGAAAAAATAAATAAAAAGAGAGAAAGGGGCAACACTACTATCCTTTTGAGAGATCCACACTAGTACTCCCTTTATATCCTTGTACTCCATAGAGATGATCATTATGCATATAGCTATGTGGGGACCTTCACACTATAGAACTTTGCTTGCATATTCCAAGGATGAGCCTCCTCAAAAGAGCTCTAGGTCTTCATGAGCGAGCAAGTTAGATGCACCCCCATTAGTTCCATTGGAGAGCTTCTTAGCTCGTATGTGAATCCGTTGCATGGCAATCCCTACTCCTCACATCATATCTATCATTTGGCATCTCTTGCCTATGATTGTCCTCATTGATGTGAGCCTTTCTCATCCTTTTTGTCTTCCTCCTCCACCATATTTCCCTCTTTGCCATCCTAAGTGTCAACTCTCGTGCTTACGCTCATCCATTGCATGAGTGCTCGAAATATCGAAAAGTAGTGGATCAAATTGACTTGTACCTGGCTAGTGGTCTAGGGACGAGTCAAGATAAGATTCCAAAGAAGACCAAGTGTGAAACTTTAGTAGATTGAGTTCTCAACACAAAAATACTTTTTTCTCGTATTCCCTATCCCCCTTCTTGCACGCAAACACCATTTGGAGACATTCGAGTCACGGACAGCGAGAGCTCTTGCACCTAATGTTCTTTTGTTACTTATTTCAATGCTAATATAGACTCTTGCCTGTTATGACTTGAATTGAATCTCTAACCTTGATTGCTTTACTTTTCAAAGTTCTTATATGGTTGCTAGCATGTCACCAAAGAAATTATGTTGTTATCATTTACCTACTCGAGGACGAGCAGGAATTAAGCTTGGGGATGTTGATACGTCCAAAACGTATCTATAATTTCTGCTTGCTCCATGCATGTTTTGCGTGATATTGCTATGATCTAGATACACTTTCATACACTTTTGATAATATTTGGACTAACCTATTAACTCAGTGCACCCCAGTGCCAGTTCCTGTTTTCTGCTGTTTTTCTATTTCAGTTTTCCCCCATATAAAAAGTGCCAGAAAAATTTGGGAAAATTCAGATAAAAAATCAGCGTGACGGAAGCTTCGAGAAGAGCCCGGGAGGGGCCAGAGGGGAGCCAGGGGGGTCCCAGGCGGCCACCCGGCGCGACCCCACCCTTGGCCACGCCAGGGGGGCGCTTGGGGCCCCTGGCCCACCTCTGGCTGCCCCCTTTCGCCTATTTATCCCCCGTCACGGGAAAACTCCAGAAGCAGAACCCTATTCCGCGAACTCGCCTCTGTTCCGCTGCCGCCGCGCTTCCAAGATCGGGAGCACCAGAAGACCTCTTCCCGGCACCCTGCCGGAGGGAGGATTGACCTCCGGGAGTCTCCTCTCCACCATGGATGCTCCCCGGATGTCTCGTGAGTAGTTTTCCTTGGACCATGGGTCCGTGATCAGTAGCTATGTGATGTTCTCCTCCCCTCTTTGATCTTCATTGTTTAGACCTCGTGAGCTGCCCAACATGATCGAGGCACCTTTGTAATATTTCTGCTATTGCTATGTTGAGTTTGATAGGATCTGATGGATTATGAGATTATGTTCAGATTGTGATAGAGTAACATATTTGGTTTTTATCTCTTATATTTGTGTTCCTAAGTAATTCTTGCATGTTCTCCGTTGTTGTTTATTGCTTTGGCCAAGTAGTAGGTAGTGACTCCAAGAGGGAGCGTTGTGCTAGATTGTGGGTTCATGCCCCCCGATGACACGCTTGAGTGACAGAAACATGAGTCTAGGGGATGTGCTGTTGCCACAAGGGGGAAAACAACGGTGCTTGTAACCGCGGTTACAAGGATTGTTTACTTTACGCAGAGTTCTTTTTAATGCAGTTGTCTGTTGCTTTGGGTTTACACTTTGGGTGGGGCTCGCAACTTAATACCAGCGAGATGTTCTGGATAGATATCTCAAGGTGGATGATTAGTAGTAGATGCTGATGGATTTCGGTCTACTTACCTTGGCGTACTACTTGTGCTTTTGAACCTCTTCCTTTCTTTTGTAGCATATTTAGCATTGTGGTGCGTTCATAATCCTGTCAATTGCCTTTCTGTAATTTGTTTACCTCGCATAGCAATTTTATCGTCTTTTGGGAGAGAGACATCACTAGCGAACATCACGTATCCCGGTCCATATCCTTATCACTGATTCCACGCTATATTTACTTTTCTTCATTTACTTTCAAGTTGCTATTATTATCCCTTGCGTTTTATCCTTTGTAAACAACAAGACCGGAGAGATTGACAACCTCTCTGAACTTCGTTGGGAACAAAGTTATCTGTGTCTGTGTGCAGGTCCGCGTCAGTTGCGCTGCTGACACCTACTTATCATCTCTGGAGTCCTGCTGGAGACAAACCTTGGTATCTTCACCGAGGGAAAACTGCTGCTGCACTACATCTCAACCCTCCACTTGGGGTAACCAACGAAGGGGGCGATAAGCCGTCAATGCGGTGGATCACAGTGAATGTAGAGAAGGGCTCAGTGTGGCCGGAGGGGGTTCATCGGCGGCGAATTCGATCGGGGCATCCGGCGGCCCGAGGTTGAAGACGAGTTTGTAACAGTCGCCTCGAGGCTCCCTGGCTCCAACGGTTGGCACTTGGCGAAGTGGATGACGACGACGGAGCCAGAGGGCTCGGTGGCGAGGCGGGAGACGGACGATGGCCGCAGGATCGACGAGGGTGCGGCGATGACTGTGTCGGCCGAGCTGTGGGAAAGAAGAGGGAGACGATGGGGGGAAGCGTTCTCGATCTAGGGTTCGTGGGGGCGTGGCAGTCTTATCCCCGCCGAGATACTGTAGCGGCACGAGGGGGAACGGTTCCGAAGGCGACGGCTTGCAGCATCGGGTGCCATGGCTGCCTCGGTCGGCTCCTGTAGCGCAAGCTAGAAGAAAACGGGGAGAGTGGGCTGGGCCCGGTTTGGCTTCGCCCTGGGCGCCAGATAGCTCTCTCCCCTTTATTTCTTGTCTGCTGTTCTTTCGTTTCTGTTTCTGTTTATTCTAGCTAGCAAATGATTTCAGAAAAATGTCTTACATGTCCTAATAATTATGTTACACCACACACGAACGCTACAAAAAGTCTGGGGCAGAATAAAATTCATTTGCATTTTATTTAAATAGTATTTGATTAAAAAGGGGTTGTTTTAGCTACTGTTTGATTTTTTTAAATATTTAAATGTTATAATAAATCTTATATATACCAATTAGAAGCACCATATGAGCTTCCACGTTAATCCTCACGTCTAAACAATCATTACCGTTGATTGTCTATCAAATCTGTGTAAACTCTATGTACAACCGTTAGATGAGATAAGGAAGGAGTCCTCAGCCAATGTCCCACCCGCCTCTTTAGATAACTCTTCCATGGAACGTTAAAAAAAACTCTGGGGCGTAAGCTAAGAAAACAACTTTCATCTCCCTTCATGAACTCCTTTTTTCAGCGATCGGGGAGGAGGAACTGACCTATCATCTACAAATCTCAAGGGCCGCTGCTCCTCTTGCAACATACCACGCTGAACCATGCTGACCTTTTCATGAACTCCTTCCTACAGCCCATACCACGCTTCCCATCTGTAACCTGAAGCAGGGCCATCGCTTCTGCGGGCGTTTGGCTGCCCAGCGCAGCATAAGATGCAGAACGGTGATAGCAATCCACCTAATGGTGCCATGGCATGGCAGTAGCGAGCTGCTCGGCTGGAACTAGGAAAACCGCTAGGTGTTGTTCTATCCATCGACCTAATAACCAAAGAAAAGGTGTATTTCGTTTTGGAACATCATTTGCTTTTTGTTGTAGGTAATTTTTATTGAGTTGAATTGGTATTTTTCTCAATAGTGCTTGCACTACGGTCTGAGGGATGGGACCAACCTACTAGATATACGTACACAATCAGTCATTTAAATGTGCATGTAGTACTATGGCGAACCCCCTCCATGTATATACGAGACCAAAATAGTGTTCTGAACATTTACATACTGCACATAGTGTTTTATTCAACTTAACAAATTATTTCAAACTCTTCGTGTTTGTTCTACTGGCTATGAGGATTTTTCCATCCTATAATTCCAGGACGATCTGCATCTCACCTCCAAAGTCCGGACTCCGGACCTATCTTCTACTATTTCTTTTTCTACCAAAAATGTGATTTCTCTAACTACCGTATGCACCTAATACAATTACTGTGAAGTAAGAACCATCCTTTATGCCTAGAACATAGAGAATCCTGTTGAAGTGTTGGTCTTGAGCCTTCTCTATGGCTCCGAGGTCAGTTTCACTAATTTATCAGTAGGTTTGAGCTCCTGTTTTGCTTTCTCTAAAGTAAATAAATCGGTCCACGATATTCACAGGATTGGCGTTGCAAGTTCTCGGTTAATGGAATTGTTTTTTGGATCTTCTTCCATGAAAAAACATGTTGAAATAGACTCTTTAGAAGAATTTGCCAGGGACCTGCAGTCTTCCCATGCTGCCCAACGTAAGTTCTAGGTGAAATTTCCTCTTTGTTCTTGACCAATAATATGCATCCTTGCTGATAGTTTATCGAACGTTTTTTGTTTCAGCCTATTTTGTCCCCAAAAAAGTTAGTGAAAAAATATTGTTATATAACTGATAGATAATGTGGTGTCGTAGCATAGAAAAGAAACGTAGTCCTTGACAAACAATTTAATTTTTTCCTTAGGAACTTTGCAAGTTTCATTTGGATGGGGAGTTCCGAAAATATTATCTTAGTTGATACTAGGGATCTCTCTTGATACTAACTCCATCATTGGTTTCATCATATCTGTTTATTTGTTGGCTTTTTTTCAGTAACACAAGCAATCAAATTCCCTATTTATACATGTGTAGACTCCATGTGTTTCATGGAAATCACAAGAGAAAAATCATAGACTCAACTGGAAGGTGCCTTATCTTGCCTTCTGATACGTAGGAGTGCATGCTTCAGATTATAAATTGGTGTGGTTTGTTGATTATGACAAACAACACCACGATCAAAATCCGTTTGGCGCAATTCAGGTACATATCTTCACCGAGTGGCCATTTTTAGATTACGGCATCATGAACTCCTATTCTTTTAAGGATTTGGAGATTTGGTGTTCGGAACATTACACAGTACACATGCTTGTTCCTCCAACAATTTATGAGCCCATACCTGAAAAAAAATTACATGTTGTATGAATTTCCAGTTGCCACACTAAGAGTACCCTTTTCTATTCTCCATATCAAAGAAACTGTTGTTATATAAATATGTTCGTGTATGCGACTTTTTTCCTGATAGGAATAATATCGGAACATTATTACTAGAATACCATGAATTGATAGAATCTATGACTGAAGTAAGTTTTACTTTGGAAAAGGTGTCTGTTGGTACTCTTTTATATGATGTGTACTTCCAAATGATATTGCTTTGTATTAAAAAGCCATAGAACGTATATCTTCACTCAGATAATTTTTAATACGTCCAAGATTTTTGAATATCGGATTGTTCTTAGCATACATCTATAGATAGCATTCAGAAATAATTAGATTGGTCTTAGCCCATTCTAATTTACTTTTTTGTGATGTTTATCACATCACACCTTGGAAATCCTTCCCCACTACATCATACTTTATATATGAGCTCTTGAATTTGGCTCTGCAGATAGCTCGAAATAAAAAATGGTTGTCCAAATCACTTCAAGTTCATTTGATACTAATTCCCTTGGTTAAGAAATACAAGCCGCCACTAGATTGAAGGAGGAGACTATATTGGTAGTGAGCTTAAATTTTTCTAAAGATCAAGAGTATGAATGTTGCACGGGTAAGTTCTACCTTATATGTTGATGGAAGGAGTATTTGTCTCCAATTTTTTATTAGACACACTAAAAAATGTGTGTGTCTTTCTTCGTTAAATTACTATTTGTTCGATATACCTACTAATAAAGTGAATAAATGCATGAATTTGTTGGAAAGTGTAAGAAATTTGAACATTTGTTTTAGCATGCAAAAGGAACTATTTTGGTTATAGCATGTGCATTCAGACATGTAGAAGGAAATATGAATGTTTTTTTGGGTAAGTAAAATCATACCATGTTCTAAATATTTCGTGGGGGTAACAAGGAACTAACCCGCAGAAAATAAGAATTTTTTCAAAAAAAATAAGTGCCAACTATTTATAATTGTGAATATGCATACAAAGTGTTTCACAAATGTTATTCTAAATTAATTGTGTAAATAACTAGCCCGTGCTAGCGCACGGGTTGATGACTAGTATTCCTAATCATGGTATATTGATCTACTGACTTTTATGTATTTTATAAATTTCTTTGCACAATTTTTGGTTGAACATTAATTGCCACTTGGTTTTGGAATTTTTTATTGGGTTGAATTTGAATTGAGATAGGATCCAATGTGATCAAGCACTGTAATTCAAAATGACTTATCTCAATCATGAGGATTACTGTAGCTTGACACCCGGGGTGTTACAATTCTCCCCCACTACAAGGAATTCTCATCCCGAGAATTAAAAAGTAGTGTAAGGGGTAAAGCTTTGGTTTCGTATTCTAACGAGTCTTCTAGTGCTTGTTATCCTTCACGAAGAGGTTGATCCATTTCGTTGATGTCTTCATTTCTCTATATCGGTGCATCTCGACGAGTTGTCTTTCTTCTTCGGGGTCTTCCACGTACTTACGGATAGGTTAGGAGGGGACACTTAGGGGGTTGAATCAACACAAGGTTAAACAACCGGGGCTTACGGAGGGAATGAGACACAGGTATCTCTGGAGTTGAAACACAGGGAAACACATCGAGAGAAGCAAAAGATGGTATGAGAATCTTCAAGCAGATAGGCAAACATTTGATGCCGATGACGGATGACGAAAAAGGGGTCCAGAGCATCAGGCATAAGTACTGCGTCTGATACCGGATTGAATATCACAAGGTAGATAACTAGCAAATTTCATACAAGGCCAAGCGCGAGGAATAACTTTGAGAACAGAAAGTTAGAAGAGAGTCAGGTTTCGATCCTATGGAACTGTGGGTTATGGACCCGCATTGAATAAGAAGGGTGGCGAAATCCCATGCGATCGCGATGCAAGGTTTTTCCGAGAAGAGATCATCAGTTATCTCGGCAACGACGTCGGTAACAAGGGCGAGGGACGAAGAGAATCATTTTCCTGCTCGTCAAGACGAGGCGGGCCAATCGGCAAGGTTCTCGTCCATCGGTGGTTACCGAAATTTTATCAACAATAGTAACAGGTTGTCGAGACCCGGGGTTAGCGTATGCAAGTCCCACTACGACATAGTCATATGGAGAGCCGAGAACAGTACCCACTTGTCTAAGCAGACAAGGCCAAGCACAGAACGTTCTCGGAAAGCATCGTAAGTGAGGGGCATCCCATCAAGGCCGGATGATCAACTGAGATGGGTCCTCATCGTACGCACACAAGTCTAATGATATGGGTGATGAACTCCCATATTCACCGACAAGTCGCCTCAACCATACTATCGACTATCTCATAACTCTTACATAGACTTACTCCAGCCCGATCACTTAGTCGGGGTCTAGGGCGGGCTTGATCATACCACAAAGTGTGCACGAGACAGAGTCTCGAACAATCGCATCGCGATGCCCCAAGCTGCGCACATCTAAGGGCCACTTGGTGTATGAAAGACCGCCAGCCAGATCACAACTAAGGTCTCGAAAACCCATACAAAGACATGCATGTTATAAACATACACGCAGCACACATGCTTTGTATGAACAACATGTATCATTGCAATTCTCTACAAAGTATACATTTTATTGATAACTCTCACAGAGTGCACACAGAGATCACAAGCATGTGATCCAACATTACAACAGACAAGCGGAAGCAAAGTAGGTCTGAGTACAGACAAGTTTAAAAAATGGCTTAAGAAGCCTTATTTAAACACAAGCCCTCCACGAGGGAACCAGTCGTCTGACTGGGACTAGACTAGCTTGGTCTTCAGTCGTCGAGCTCGATGAAGAAGCCACCTTCGGGGTCAGTGGGTTCATCTAAAACTTAGAATAAGAAAACGTGAGTACAAAGTTGTACTCAGCAAGACTTACATAGGAGCTATACTACTCATGCACATGTATCAAGGTAAAGGGAGGTGGGGTTCAAATGCAGAAGTGCCAGCTTTGACTTGGCTAGTCCTGAACTACGAGTACTAGACTTGAGGTAAGAAGCGTACACGAGTCCACTACTTTCTCCAACCAATTACACCAATATGGTGCCTTCCTCGACTTCCCCACGAGAAAGCACGCCATAGCACTCAAACTTATCTTGGTGTGTTTTAGAAGTATCCAGTTCAAGTTGTCTAATAATCAAGCTAAGCTTTCCAAGCAGTCCTTAACCGCGGACGCGGCTATTCGAATAGTTTTGTTAACCCTGCAGGGGTGTACCGCTACACACACATGATCATCAGTTACCGCCTTTGTACTCGACACCGTTCAAGAAGTGTCGGCGAGGATTCTCACCACAACTGTTACCTCATAGCCGACCTAGTCCAAGAAAGCCGCCTACCTGGGTTGGCTACCACTATCGTGAACACGGCCGGTTTACCGAAGTGGACCCAGGTATTGTGTGCGTGGTGCATAAGACGGTCTCGGTTGAGCCGTTCGCTCACTTAGCAACCAGGCCACAAGCCTACCAGAACTCCGAACTACTGCGACATCTGGACATCGAAAGGGATGAGTTAATAGGTTGAGAGGGGTCAGTGAGCCCAATGTGTGGTTGTACTCGTCATCTTGGATCACCACATAAGAACTCGGACTTAGGGCGGTGTTCAACGAGACAACCCACTGTGTACTCCTACACAGCCTCTCATCGTTCACCTTGTATTAGGGTAGATTCACCAACACCTTTCCACCATCATCAAAATGATCACTACCATCCCAACTCACATAACAGTAACATCATTGTATCACTCTAAGCATGCAATAAGCAGTAACAATTGCAGGGGCCACATAATATCAATCAACTCCTACATTTTCTAGGATTGTGGTTTGCTTACTACTGTGACAAATGATAGGTCATGCAAAGGAATGGGTTCATCCATGCGGTAGAAACGTAGCATGGTAATCATCCTATACAATGCATAAGCGAGACATGAGAGGGAATTGGGATTTTATCGACATGATCAATGGGGGTTTGCTTGCCTTGCTGACGAGGTTCGGGTTCGGGGTCTTCAACGAAGGGGGCAGCCTCCTGTTCCGGTTCCACCTCTACTCGACAAACAGCAAACAAGGAAGCAATGTAAATACAATGCACAATCACATGGATGAAGGTTGAAACTTGATGTATATGCTTTGATGTGTGAAGCAATTCCACTTAAAAGGGGTATTTGCAATTGAATTTGCAAATTTAAACTCCACATATGATTTCCAATTTAGCCAAGTTGCATATGACATTGTTTGATCAAGTTAAACAATTTTGAAAATGTGTATGATATGCCTCTGAAGTTCAAGTATAATGTGGTATGTTGCTATGGTTCAAATTGCAAAAGCATTTGAAATGAATTTGATTTAATTCCATTTAAACCAAATAGCAAATGCTACTGGTCACATTTTAAATTCAACTCAAACATAGTTGAAAATGGTATATTTAGATAGATAATTTTCTCCTGATCATTTTTCATATATTATTTGTTAAATTTGGAGTTAATATGAATTTTCTATGAATTTTCAAATTTTGGGGTATTTTCTTCCATTTCTGATTTATTTCATAAATAGAAATTCCTTTTACTGCGTCACTGTGACATCAGCCTGGCGTCAGGGGGGCACTGACAAGGGGGAACCACTGGTCAGCCTCTGGGGTGTTAATTAAAACTGTTTAATTTGATTTAAACTTAACCAGGGGTTAAGTGTGGCCTTGGGCCCACATGGCAGTCACTGTGGGGGGGGGGATTAGGCTTAAACTAATGACTTCCACGTCATTTCGCCGGCGGCTAGTCGCCGGCGACTTTCCAGCACGGCGGCGACACGCGGGAGGAAGATTTCTGGCACCATTCGAAGCGCTGCGACCACTGAGGCGTAGCTCTTGACGTCGCGCGTCGAATGGGCCAAGGTACGGGTGCTGGGAGGCACCGTATCGTTGCCGGCGTTGAGCCCTAGCGGCGGTGGAGCTACTGGCTCGGGATGGAACTCACTATGCTGTGCCATTTTAAGCGGGGCTGGGATCAGACGAAGCAGCAGACCAAGGCAAAGGTGACGGACAAGGTCTCGAGTTCGATTGCTTCCCGGGTGCTCGCCGACGACGAGCACAGCGGCTCTGTACTCCGGCGTCCATGGCGATTCGAGCTAGAGGAGGCGAGCAGTGCCGTGGCTTGAGGGAAAAAACGTAGAGGCTCACCACGGATGCGACGGGATGGCTAGCGGGCTCGGGGAAGCTCTGGAGGCGGCGAATCGAAGACGGCGAGCTTGCGGGTCCAGCGAGGTCTCGGCGGCGATTCCGGCTTCTACGGGGGCTCCGAGCTCTTGATTCCTTGCATGGCGACGGAGTCGAAGGCGGGGAAGCTTATGGAAAAGCTCTCGGAAGCTCTAGCTCACGGTGGCCGCGTCTTCTACGGAGGGCTGCTCCGGTGAAGCTTCGGGCGGCGACGAAATCGAGCACGGGAGGAGGGGGAGGAAGCTATGGAGGGGGGGAATGGACGAGGAAGGTCCAGGGCGTCTCCAGGCGAAGGAAGAGGGCACGGGGAGGCCTGGAAGGCTCTCGGCGGCGACGTGGCATCCACGGTTGGCTCGGTGGCTTTCCACCGAGCAGCTTGGGTGCACGAGACGGGGAAGAAGACCCTGTTGCCCCTGGTGGGCTGGCTGGGCTGGCTGGGCTGCTCTCGCCTGGGCGCCAGGTAAGTGTTCTCTGCCTTTTCCTTATTTTCTTTTCTGTTTTCTTCTGACATTTGTTTTGGCTAGCTAAAATAAATACCTAGCCATTTTCTAAAATGCTAGAACTTTTTATATGGCCTCATAATAATATAGACTAGCCATTTATAAAGTTTGGCACTTTTTAAAATTCAAATTATTTGAACTTTAAATCAAATAGGGTTTTTTGATTAATTCCAAGGCACTGTTTGAATATTTGAAAAATCCATGAGCATGGGGTGGGTCCCACATCACTTGATATGTGATCATACTCATTTATAAGACTTTTCAAAAATCTAACATGAATTTTTGGAGAAGATTTTTATCTGGCCTTTTGAATTAATTCATCTGGGGGGTTCCTTCTCCAATTTTGCTTTTGAATTTGATTTCAATGACTTCTTTTGAAATTTTTAACATGATGCAAGATGACTTTGATCCTTGCACATTACCTAACAGATTGTTCTGACAACTCGCCCCCATTCAAAAGAATCTCATCCCGAGATTCAGAAGTTTGCGGGAGGAAGGTGGGGTACTCGGCACGGAGACGGTCTTCTCTTTCCCACATGGCTTCTCTCTCAGAGTGGTGTGACCATTGCACTTTCAGAAACTTAATATTCTGACGACGAGTGACACACTCTGCGGAATCAAGAATACGAACGGGGTATTCTCGATAAGAAAGGTCATCTTGGAGATCAAGCTTTTAATGGTCGACTTCGCGGATGGGGTCCTTGAAGCAACGCCTGAGTTGGGACACATGGAATACATCATGTACTCGGGAAAGCTGCGGGGGTAGTTCAAGTTGGTAGGAAACTTCTCCACGTTTAGCAAGAATGCGGAAAGGTCCGATGTAACGTGGGGCCAACTTGCCTTTGATACCGAAACGTTGGGTTCCCTTCAGAGGAGTAACCCGAAGGTAAGCCTTCTCATCTAGATTGTAGCTCTCTTACCTATGATGACGATCATAGTAGCTTTTCTGACGAGACTGGGCTGCTTTCAATTGATCACGAACAATGCGAACTTGCTCTTCTGCTTCCTTGATCATGTCCGGTACAAAGAATTGTCTTTCACCGGTTTCTGACCAGTTTAGGGGTGTTCGACATCGTCGTCCATATAGGAGTTCAAAAGGAGCCATGTTCAGACTAGATTGAAAACTATTGTTACAAGCAAATTGGGCGAATGGAAGAGACTTCTCCCAATTCTTTCCGAATGAGATAACACAAGCTCTGATCATGTCTTCAAGAAATTGGTTAACCCTTTCGACCTGACCGCTAGACTGAGGATGGAAAGCTGTACTAAAGGATAGATGAGTTCCCATAGCATTCTGAAAGCTTCCCCAGAATCTAGAGGTAAAAAGGCTACCACGATCAGAATTGATTTCCAAAGGAACACCGTGAAGGTATACAATTCTAGAGACGTACAAGTCCGCTAACTGGCTAGCAGTTATAGACTCGCGAACTGGAAGGAAGTGAGCACCTTTGGAAAGCCTATCTATGACAACGAACATGGCATTGTTTCCTTTCTGGGTTTTTGGAAAGCCGGTGATGAAGTCCATACCGACTTTGTCCCATTTCCACTCTGGAATAGGCAAAGGTTGAAGTGTACCAGCAGGTCTTTGGTGTTCTGCCTTAATGCGACGACAAACATCACATTCGGCAACAAATGAATCGAGAGGGGTGTGTCATGGGCTTCCTTGAGGATGAGTTGCCTTAGTTCCCTATTCTTAGGTACTACCAAACGATTTCCAAAGAATACCGTTCCCTTGCTATCTGTGGAGAAACATTTAGCAACTCCGCTAGCAATGTTCTCCTTGATCCGACGAACACCTCGTGCACGCCTTTGGGCAACTATGATTTGATCCTCAAGAGTTGGTTTCGCCACCAAGGTAGAAAGATAGCCATGAGGAACAATCTCAATATTGAGTTTGCAAAATTCCTCATGAAGAAGTGGTTTATACTGTTGTAACATGAGGTTGTTACAATACGACTTACGACTTAGTGCATCAGCCATGACATTGGCTTTGCCTGGGGTGTAAGAACTTCCTACGTTGTAATCTTTTATCAAATCAATCCAGCGTCTTTGCCTGAGGTTTAGGTCTGGCTGGGTGAAAATATATTTGAGGCTTTGGTGGTCGGAATAGATCTCGCAACGATTACCAAGGACGTCATGTCGCCAAGTTGTTAGGGCTTGAACTACGGTAGCGAGTTCAAGGTCATGGGTAGGATAGTTCTCATCATGTGGCCGCAACTGGCGTGAAGCATAAGCTACCACATGTCTATCTTTGTCAGATCCCTCTGCTAGGTATGTGCTAGGGTTAGTTAGTACCTTTGCATCATGTCGAAATTTCAAAAAGAAATCTTGGAAATCAAATTCAAAATCCAAATGGGAGAAGGAAAACCCCCCAGTTGAATTATTTCAAAAGGCCAGATAAAAATATTTTCCAAAAATTCATGTTAGAGTTTTGAAAAGTCTTATAAATGAGTGTGATCACATATCAAGTGATGTGGGACCCACCCCATGCTCATAGATTTTTCAAATATTCAAACAGTACCTTGGAATTAAAGAAATCCCCCTATTTGATTTAAAATTCAAATCATTTGAATTTTAAAAATGTTGAAAGTTTATGAGTGGCTAGTCTATATTATTATGAGGCCATGTAAAAGTTTTCAGCATTTAATAAAATGGTTTGGTATTTTTTTTATCAGAGCCAAAACAAATTACAGAAAAAAGAAAGGAAAGATTAAAAAGAGAGAAAAAGAAAAGAAAGAACTTACCTGGTTTCAGCCCAGCTAAACCCCTGCAGCCCACCTGGCCGGCCCAGCCCACCTGGAGGGGGTTACATGCGTCTTCTTCCCTCCAGGCAGGCAGGCACCTCGCCGGCGACCGCCGTGGGCACGACAGGCAGCTGCCTGCCTATCCCGTGCCTTATCCCTTCGCTGGAGACGCCGCGCAGCCGTCCTGATCCATTCCCCCCCTCTCCTTCGTCTTCCTCCTCCTCCTGCGCCCGATTTCACCGCCGCCCGAAGACCGCCGTGGAGCACGCCGTCGAGAGCACGTAGACACCGTCGTCCCCGAGCCGTGCCGCCGTGTCCAGGAGAACCGCAGCAAGCCTCTTCATCGTTCCCCTCAAGCAATCGAGCCCGAGCACCTCAGCAATCGACGCCAGCTTCACCGAGAGCTCGCCGGACCCGTGAGTCGCCGTCGTCAAATTCCTCGGCTACACAGCATCCCCGGCCTCACCGTCTTCTCCATTAGCTTCAGGGTGAGCTTCTTCACCTTTCCCCTAAGTTTGCAGCGCCTCGTTTGCCCCACAACCGTATCCGCCATGGATCCCGAGCAAGCTCACCGCCATGGCCGAACTGGAGCTCGTTTCAGTGCCCCTGGCGTTGCACCCGTGCGTGCGTTTGGCACCTAGCCTTCCCAGTTTTCGAACGCAACCAAAATCACCCCAAACCGTGCTCCCTAGCCTCGGCTACGACCTCGCCGGTTCTCTGTTTCCGCCGGAGTCGTCGCCGCCGTCTCTCCCGACCACCTCGTGACCCCCTGTTGCCTCCAGATGATGCGGAAGACGATGCTGAGTCGATTGGTGTCCTCCCTGTGGTCTCCTGTGGCCGTTTGGTCACTCCGGCGACCACGCCGCCGTGTCCAGTGCCGCCGGCGGCTAGCCGCCGGTAGGCTGGGTTAATTAGGGGACTAACCCCTGTTTAGTTAGGCCATGGGCCACTGACAGGTGGGGCCAGCCCCCTCTAAGTTAATCAAAATCTTTAATTAAAACGGATTAACCCCTACAGAGGCTGACCAGTGGGACCCCTTGTCAGTTTGACTCGGGTCAAACCCCCTGATGTCATGCTGATGTATTAATGACGCAGTAATGCTTTTCCAGAAAAGAGAAATAAGTTTAATAATTCCAGAAATTCCAGAAAATACCCCAAACTTTGGAAATTCATAGAAAATTCATATTAACTCCAAATTGGACAAATAATATATGAAAAATGATCAGGAGAAAATTATCTTTCCAAATATTCAACTTTCAACTCTGTTTGAGTTGAATTTAAAATGTGATCAGTAGCATTTGCTATTTGATTTAAATGGAATTAAATCAAATTCAATTCAAATAATTTTGCAACTTGAACCATGGCAACATGCTACATTTCACTTACACATCAGAGGCATATCATACACATTGGATGGTAATTCAAAATGATCAAACTATATCACATATAACTTGGTTAATGTTGAATTCAAATGTGGAGTTTGAATTTGCATTTTAAATGGAACATATTCCACTTAAAAGGAATTGCCTCACACATCAAAACTTGTACTTCAAGCATTAACATTCAATCATGTGCTTGAGCATTGCATTCATATTGATTGCTACTTCGTGCTTTGTTTGTCGAGTAGAGGTGGAACCGGAGCAAGAGGTCACCCCCTTCGCTGAAGATCCAGAACCCGAACCTCGTCAGCAAGGCAAGCAAAACCCCATTGATCATGTCGATAAAATCCCACTTCCCTCTCCTGTCTCGCTTATGCATTGTTTAGGATGATCACCATGCTTCGTTTCTACCGCACAGATGAACCCATTCCTTTGCATGACCTATCATTTTGTCACAGTAGTAAGCAAAGCACAATCCTAGCAACTGTAGGAGTTGTTTGATATCATGTGGCCCCTGCAAATGTTATCGCTTATTGCATGCTTAGTATGATACCATGTTGATACTGTGATGTGAGTCGGGATGGGAATGATCATGTTGATGATGGTAGAAAAGTGTTGGTGAATCGACCCTAATACAAGGTGAACGATGAGAGGCTATGTAGGAGTACACGGTGGGTTGTCTCGTTGAACACCGCCCTAAGTCCGAGTTCTTGTGTGGTGATCCAAGATGAAGAGTAAAACCACACATTGGGCTCACTGACCCCTCTCAACCTATTAACTCATCCCTTTCGATGTCCAGATGTCGCAGTAGTTCGGAGTTCTGGTAGGCTTGTGGCCTGTATGCTAAGTGAGAGAACGGCTCACCCGAGACCGGCTTATGCACCACGCACACATCGCTTGGGTCCACTTCGGTAAACCGGCCGGGTTCACGATGGTGGTAGCCAACCCAAGTAGGCGGCTTTCTTGGACTAGATAGGCTATGAGGTAACAGTTGTGGTGAGCATCCTCGCTGGCACCCCTTGAATGGTGTCGAGATCAAAGGCGGTAAATGATGATCATGTGTGTGTAGCGGTACACCTTTGCAAGGTTAACAAAACTATTCGAATAGCCGCGTCCGCGGTTATGGACTACTTGGAAAGCTTAGCTTGATTATTAGATAACTTGAACCGGATACTTCTAAAATACACCAAGATAAGTGTGAGTGCTATGGCGTGCTTTCTCGTGGGGAAGTCGAGGAAGGCACCATAGTGGTGTATTGGTTGGTGAAAGTAGTGGACTCGTGTACGCTTCTTACCTCAAGTCTGGTACTCGTAGTTCAGGATAAGCCAAGTCAAAGCTGGCATTTCTGCAAGTGAACCCCACCTCCCTTTACCTTGATACATGTGCATGAGTAGTATAGCTCCTATGTAAGTCTTGCTGAGTACGACTTTGTACTCACGTTTGCTTAATATATGTTTTAGATGACGCCACTGACCCCGAAGGTGGCTTCTTCATCGAGCTGGACGACTGAAGTTAAGCTAGTCTAGTCCCAGTCAGCAGACTGGTTCCCTCGTGGAGGGCTTTATGTTTGAATAAGGCTTCTTAAGCCAATTTGTTAAACTTGTCTGTACTCAGACATAATTTTCTTCCGCTTTATGTTGTAATGTTGGATCACACGTATGTGATCTCTGTGTGTACTCTATAAGAGTTATAAATAAAATGTACACTTTGTAGAGAATTGCAATGGTACCTGCTGTTCATACAAGGCATGTGTGCTACGTGTATGTGTATAACATGCATGTCTTTGTATGGGTTTTCGAGACCTTAGTTGTGTTCTGGCTGGCGGTCTTTCATACACCAAGTGGCCCTTAGATGTGCGCAGCTTGGGGCATCGCGATGCGATTGTCCGAGACTCCGTCTCGTGCACACTTTGTGGTATGATCGAGCCCGCCCTAGACCCCGACTAAGTGATCGGGCTGGAGTAGGTCTATGTAAGAGTTTTGAGATAGTCGATAGTATGGTTGAGGCGACTTGTCTTTGAATATGGGAGTTCACCACCCATATCATTAGACTTGTGTGCGGACGATGAGGACCCATCACAGTTGATCATCCGGCCTGGATGGGATGCCCCTCACGTACGATGCTTTCCGAGAATGTTCAGTGCTTGGCCTTGTCTGCTTAGACAAGTGGGTGCGGTTCTCGGCTCTCCATATGACTATGTCTTAACTGTACTTGCATACGCTAACCCCGGGTCCCGACAGACTTGGTATCAGAGCAGGACTGACTGTAGGACTAGTAGCCTTGGCCGAAGTTGAGTCTAGCTTGCTATAGTTATATAGTTACTCTGGGTATATAAGGGAACAACGTAAGGCTTCATTTTTCTCTTTACCCCTTCGTTCTGAGTTCTGAGTCACCCTCATCTTGTTCTACGGGAAGATAGGACTAGGCTCTCCTCTGTCTGTTTAGCACATGTCGTTGATTGCTTCATCATAGCCGTAGGAAAGTTGTGTCAGGTTTTCCTAGCATTGTTATAATGCTGATTTCTTACATCATATTATGTAAGTGCTGTTTTCATGATTGAAAGAAATTGTCATTTCTTACAATTACAGCCATTATGCTGTCCGAGTCATTCCAGGTTTATCTCATAATCTGATGCATTTGCAAACTCCTTTCTGTTTCAGATGGCAGATCTTCCCCCTCAGCAGATTGTTCGTTTGACCAGGTGCCTCGGTGTGCGTGGCCATCCCGCCACGTTGATCGAGATGATGTCCTATGTGGGATATCGATGGTACCCTGAGTACACCATCGAGGAGCAGTTCCACGACTTCAACCAGACGCAGTTCCACTGCATTGTTCGGATCTATCCGCACCACGTTGGAGTCACCCAGCCTATCCACTTTGGACATGGCATTGGCGTTACCGAGAACATGGCTGTGCAGGATGCTGCATATTCATGTATTACACTGCTGAGAGAGGAGCACACCATGCTGAGAGAGACTTCTTTCCGCTATATCCCTGCCGCACTTCCAGGAGAGGAGGGATATTACACCGGACTCTACTCAGATCACTCTGCAGAGGATCCAGCACTCTAGGTGACTGCTAGGTTTGCTAGTGACAGAGATCGTGATGCACGTGCTCTCCGTTTTGAGCTCCACGCCACCCGTGTTCGACTGTACCGGGCACTGACGCTCTTGGCACCCTTTGTGAGCGTGGGATCAGTGGAGTACGATGCGATCTATCCAGTGAGGACCCAGATGCCTTCTCGAGTTGCTTGGCCCGAGATTGGAGGAATTTTTCCACCCCGTGGTCCTTTGCTTCCACCCTACACTGGACCTAGGCCCCATCCTTGCCCAAATGGATATCAGGGTCCACAAGCCTCCGTTTTTTCCGATGGTCACCTCCAGCTACCGGGATACGCGGGTAACTTTTACGAGAATTACTATGGAGATGGAGATGAGTGAGACCGCCTGTGGTCTTACTTAGTGAGGATGTAGTAGTATCCTAGTATATTGTACGCAGGGGTCTAAGTTCCAGAGGCTTAGATAAATAATGTATAGGAAGTCAGAGTGCCTCTGAAGGATGTATCATCTTCATCACGTTTGTATTAGCTTAGTGCTTGTACTAAAATGATGTATGGTTTGTATGACAGCTTGTGAATATATGGCTTGTATGCTTTTATCACCATGTTGTCAAGATGATTACTTCCTTTGCTCTGTAATCCTTCCAGTACTTCAATACCTTGATTAGACTCTTCAATCAACTCTGTTTGACTTTGGTTTTTCCACCTCAGGATGTCTCAAGGAACACGTGGCCAGATTGGTCGTAACCAAGGTCGTAGGAACAACCAGGAGGAAGACAACCTTCCACCCCCACCCACGATGGCCCAAGTTCTGATGGAGGTCGAGAGTAACCGCCGTGACTCTCACCACCTGCTGGAAGTCATTGCACGCAACACCACTCAACAGCGCAATGAGCTGGTGTCTCTGAACGACTTCATCCGGCTTCATCCCCCGGTTTTCAGTTACTCCACCGAGCCCCTTGACGCCGATGACTGGCTCCGCAGCATCGAGAGGAAGCTCCAAGCAGGCCATGTTGCAGATGGCGACAAGGTCCATTATGCCACCTATCACCTCGAAGGTGCAGCAAGCTCTTGGTGGCAGAAATTTCTGAATATGCGCCCCGTTGGACTACCTGCATCTTGGGAGGAGTTCTGTACTTCTTTCCGCGAGCACCACATTCCCAAGGGTCTCATGGACCGCAAGCGTGAGGAGTTCTGTAACCTCATTCAAGGCAGAAGAACCGTGGACGAGTTTAGTCGTGAGTTCAACCGACTTGCTCGTTATGCAACTGAAGAAGTCTCCACCGACTCCAAGAAACAAGAGAGGTTCTGTCGTGGCCTCAACAGTGGACTCCGTCGTGAGCTCAATCTTCATGACTTTGCCACCTTCCAGGTCCTTGTCAACAAGGCCATCAAGGCAGAGGACATGAACACCCCCAATGATTTCCGCAAACATCCTAGAGATGACAGTTCATCCAGTTCTGGCTCCCAGAAGCGCAAGATCTGGATCCCCAATAGCATGTTCCGCCAGAACAACCCACCGAGGCCATCCTATGTGGCGCCTCGTCCACCCACCCAGTTCCACCCAGCTCCACCAAACCACCCAGCTCCACGCACTATTTTCGGAGCTTGCTACAAGTGTGGTCAGGCAGGCCACTACTCTCGCGAGTGCCCCCAGAACCAGGTCCAGCACCAGAATGCTCCACCACGTGCCGGAGGCAGCAACAACAACAACAATGGTCGTGGCAAGCCACCCCAGAAGGTCTTCACCGCCAAACCCGCTCCTTCCGCCACTCGTGGACGTCTGAACCAAGTTGCCGCTGAAGAGACTGACGACACCACTGACGTCATTCTTGGTATGCTCCCAGTCAATTTTGTTCCTACTTCCGTTCTTTTCGACCCAGGAGCATCTCATTCATTCATGTCAGAAAGTTATGCACTTCGTCATGAGTTACCCTTTGTTGAATTGTCCACCCCGATGGTTATTCAAACTCCAGGGTCATGATGGCAAACTAATAGAGTGAGCCATGGTAATCAAATTGCAATTGAGGGTTTAGTATTCCTTGCTTCACTCATAGCCCTCAAGTATTCAGACATTGATGTCATCCTTGGCATGGATTGGCTATCAAGACAGAATGCCTACCTGGATTGCAGAAGAAAATCCGTGAAACTCACCCACCCTTCAGGCCAAACCGTCACCTATACCTCACCCAGAACAAGAACCCAAGTGCATTCTTTGAATGTACTCCCCCTTCCCGAACTTGAAGATATTCCGGTGGTTCGTGACTTCCCGGATGTCTTTCCTGAAAAACTGCCGGGCATGCCACCCGACAGGTGTGTAGAATTTATAGTGGATCTTGTTCCAGGAACCGCACCAATTTCCAAACGCCCTTATAAAATGGCCCTACATTAGTTAGCTGAGCTAAAAACCCAACTTGATGCTTCGTTGGCAAAAGGCTTCATCCTCCCTAGCTCATCGCCATGGGGTTGCCCCGTTCTGTTCGTAAAGAAGAAAGATGGAACAGAAAGGATGTGCGTAGACTATCGCCCGCTAAATTTAGCGACGATAAAGAACAAATACCCACTGCCCAGGATCAATGATCTTTATGATCAACTTTCAGGATCCTCCGTCTTCTCCAAGATGGATTTGAGATTAGGTTATCATCAGATCAGAATCCGAAACGAGGACATTCCCAAAACGGCTTTTACTACTCGTTATGGTCTTTACGAGTACACCGTCATGTCCTTTGGTTTGACCAATGCCCCCGCCACATTCTCACGCTTGATGAATTCGATCTTCATGGAGTACCTAGATAAATTTGTTGTGGTTTATCTCGATGATATTCTCATCTACTCGAAGAACGAAGAAGATCATGCAAAACACTTAAGGCTGGTATTGATGAAACTTAGAAAGCATCGCCTGTACGCTAAATTCTCCAAGTGTGAATTCTGGCTACCAGAAGTGACCTACTTAGGCCACGTAATTTCTGCAAAAGGCATTGCTGTGAATCCCGAGAGAGTTCAGGCCGTCCTTGACTGGAATCCACCTGAATCGGTTAAGCAAGTTAGAAGTTTTCTTGGCCTAGCCAGCTATTGCCGTCGCTTCGTCGAGAACTTTTCTAAAGTTGCAAAGCCTCTAACTGAACTCCTCAAGAAAGATTAGAAATTCCAATGGACTCCCAAGTGCGAGGAAAGCTTTCAAGAGCTAAAAAGGAGATTGACTTCTGCACCCGTACTTGCACCTCCAGACACCAAAAGGGATTTCGATATCTATTGTGACGCATCACGGCAAGGGTTAGGATGAATACTTCTGCAAGATCGACATGTGGTAGCTTATGCTTCACGCCAGTTGCGGCCACATGAAGAGAATTATCCTACCCATCACCTTGAACTCGCTGCCGTAGTTCATGCCCTAACAACTTGGCGACATTACCTCCTTGGTAATCGTTGTGAGATTTATTCCGACCACCAAAGCCTCAAATATATTTTCACCCAGCCAGATCTTAATCTCAGGAAAAGACGCTGGATTGAGTTGATAAAAGATTACGACGTAGCAATTTCTTACACCCCAGGCAAGGCCAATGTCATGGCTGATGCACTAAGTCGTAAGTCGTACTGTAACAACCTCATGTTACAGCAGTATCAACCACTTCTTCATGAGAACTTTCGCAAGCTCAACCTTGAAATTGTTCCTCATGGCTATCTTTCAACCTTGGTGGTGAAACCAACTCTTGAGGATCAAATTATAGTTGCCCAAAGGCGTGCACGAGGTGTTCGCCGGATCAAGGAGAACATTGCTAGCGGAGTTGCTAAATGTTTCTCCACAGATCGCAAAGGAACGGTATTCTTTGAAAATCGTTTAATAGTGCCTAAGAATAGGGAACTAAGGCAACTCATCCTCAAAGAAGCCCATGACACACCCCTCTCAATTCATCCCGGTAGCACAAAAATGTACCGAGATCTACGCCAGAGATTTTGGTGGACTAGGATGAAGAGAGACATTGCTCAATTTGTTGCCGAATGTGATGTTTGTCGTCGCATTAAGGCAGAACATCAAAGACCTGCTGGTACACTTCAACCTTTGTCCATTCCCGAGTGGAAATGGGACAAAGTCGGTATGGACTTCATCACCGGCTTTCCAAGAACCCAGAAAGGAAACAATGCCATCTTCGTTGTCATAGATAGGCTTTCCAAAGTTGCTCACTTCCTTCCGGTTCGCGAGTCTATAACTGCTAGTCAGTTAGCGGACTTGTACATCTCCAGAATTGTATCACTTCACGGTATTCCTTTGGAAATCAATTCTGATCGCGGTAGCCTTTTCACCTCTAGATTTTGGGGAAGTTTCCAACGTGCTATGGGAACTCATCTCTCCTTTAGTACGGCTTTCCATCCTCAGTCTAGCGGTCAAGTCGAAAGGGTTAACCAAATTCTTGAAGACATGCTCAGAGCTTGTGTTATCTCATTCGGAAATAATTGGGGGAATTCTCTTCCATATGCCGAATTTGCTTATAACAATAGTTTTCAATCTAGTCTGAACATGGCTCCTTTTGAACTCCTGTATGGACGACGATGTCGAACACCACTAAACTGGTCTGAAACCGGTGAAAGACAATTCTTTGGACCGGATATGATCAAGGAAGCAGAAGATCAAGTTCGCATTGTTCGTGATCAATTGAAAGCAGCCCAGTCTCGTCATAAAAGCTACTATGATCGTCATCATAGGCAAGAGAGCTACAATCTGGATGAGAAGGCTTACCTTCGGGTTCCTCCTCTGAAGGGAACCCAACGTTTCGGTATCAAAGGCAAGTTGGCCCCACGTTACATCGGGCCTTTCCGCATTATTGATAAACATGGAGAAGTTGCCTACCAACTTGAACTACCTCCGCACCTTTCCCGAGTACACGATGTATTCCATGTATCCCAACTCAGGCGTTGCTTCAAGGACCCCATCCGCGAAGTCGACCATGAAACGCTTGATCTCCAAGATGACCTTTCTTATCGAGAATACCCCGTTCGTATTCTTGATTCCGCAGAGCGTGTCACTCGTCGTCAGAAGATTAGGTTTCTGAAAGTGCAATGGTCACACCACTCTGAAAGAGAAGCCATGTGGGAAAGAGAAGACCGTCTCATTGTCGAGTACCCCTCCTTCCTCCCGCAGACTTCTGAATCTCGGGACGAGATTCTTTTGAGTGGGGGCGAGTTGTCAGATCCCTCTGCTAGGTATGTGCTAGGGTTAGTTAGTACCTTTGCATCATGTCGAAATTTCAAAAAGAAATCTTGGAAATCAAATTCAAAATCCAAATGGGAGAAGGAACACCCCCAAGTTGAATTATTTCAAAAGGCCAGATAAAAATATTTTCCAAAAATTCATGTTAGAGTTTTGAAAAGTCTTATAAATGAGTGTGATCACATATCAAGTGATGTGGGACCCACCCCATCCTCATAGATTTTTCAAATATTCAAACAGTACCTTGGAATTAAAGAAATCCCCCTATTTGATTTAAAATTCAAATCATTTGAATTTTAAAAATGTTGAATGTTTATGAGTGGCTAGTCTATATTATTATGAGGCCATGTAAAACTTTTCAGCATTTAATAAAATGGTTTGGTATTTTTTTTCTCAGAGCCAAAACAAATTACAGAAAAAAGAAAGGAAAGATTAAACAGAGAGAAAAAGAAAAGAAAGAACTTACCTGGTTTCAGCCCAGCTAAACCCCCGCAGCCCACCTGGACGGCCCAGCCCACCTGGAGGGGGTTACATGCGTCTTCTTCCCTCCAGGCAGGCAGGCACCTCGCCGGCGACCGCCGTGGGCACGACAGGCAGCTGCCTGCCTGTCCCGTGCCTTATCCCTTCGCTGGAGACGCCGCGCAGCCGTCCTGATCCATTCCCCCCCTCTCCTTCGTCTTCCTCCTCCTCCTGCGCCCGATTTCACCGCCGCCCGAAGACCGCCGTGGAGCACGCCGTCGAGAGCACGTAGCCACCGTCGTCCCTGAGCCGTGCCGCCGTGTCCAGGAGAACCGCAGCAAGCCTCTTCATCGTTCCCCTCAAGCAATCGAGCCCGAGCACCTCAGCAATCGACGCCAGCTTCACCGAGAGCTCGCCGGACCCGTGAGTCGCCGTCGTCAAATTCCTCGGCTACACAGCATACCCGGCTTCACCGTCTTCTCCATTAGCTTCAGGGTGAGCTTCTTCACCTTTCCCCTAAGTTTGCAGCGCCTCGTTTGCCCCACAACTGAATCCGCCATGGATCCCGATTAAGCTCGCCGCCATGGACGAACTGGAGCTCGTTTTAGTGCCCCTGCCGTTGCACCCGTGCGTGCGTTTGGCACCTAGCCTTCCCAGTTTTTGAACGCAACCAAAATCACCCCAAACCGTGCTCCCTAGCCTCGGCTACGACCTCGCCGGTTCTCTGTTTCTGCCGGAGTCGTCGCCGCCGTCTCTCCCGACCACCTCGTGACCCCCTGTTGCCTCCAGATGATGCGGAAGACGATGCTGAGTCGATTGGTGTCCTCCCTGTGGTCTCCTGTGGCCGTTTGGTCTCTCCGGCGACCACGCCGCCGTGTCCAGTGCCGCCGGCGGCTAGCCGCCGGTAGGCTGGGTTAATTAGGGGACTAACCCGTGTTTAGTTAGGCCATGGGCCACTGACAGGTGGGGCCAGCCCCCTCTAAGTTAATCAAAATCTTTAATTAAAACGGATTAACCCCTACAGAGGCTGACCAGTGGGACCCCTTGTCAGTTTGACTCGGGTCAAACCCCCTGATGTCATGCTGATGTATTAATGACGCAGTAATGCTTTTCCAGAAAAGAGAAATAAGTTTAATAATTCCAGAAATTGCAGAAAATACCCCAAACTTTGGAAATTCATAGAAAATTCATATTAACTCCAAATTGGACAAATAATATATGAAAAATGATCAGGAGAAAATTATCTTTCCAAATATTCAACTTTCAACTCTGTTTGAGTTGAATTTAAAATGTGATCAGTAGCATTTTCTATTTGATTTAAATGGAATTAAATCAAATTCAATTCAAATAATTTTGCAACTTGAACCATGGCAACATGCTACATTTCACTTACACATCAGAGGCATATCATACACATTGGAAGGTAATTCAAAATGATCAAACTATATCACATATAACTTGGTTAATGTTGAATTCAAATGTGGAGTTTGAATTTGCATTTTAAATGCAACATATTCCACTTAAAAGGAATTGCCTCACACATCAAAACTTGTACTTCAAGCATTAACATTCAATCATGTGCTTGAGCATTGCATTCATATTGATTGCTACTTCGTGCTTTGTTTGTCGAGTAGAGGTGGAACCGGAGCAAGAGGTCACCCCCTTCGCTGAAGATCCAGAACCCGAACCTCGTCAGCAAGGCAAGAAAAACCCCATTGATCATGTCGATAAAATCCCACTTCCCTCTCATGTCTCGCTTATGCATTTTTTAGGATGATCACCATGCTTCGTTTCTACCGCATAGATGAACCCATTCCTTTGCATGACCTATCATTTTGTCACAGTAGTAAGCAAACCACAATCCTAGCAACTGTAGGACTTGTTTGATATCATGTGGCCCCTGCAAATGTTATCGCTTATTGCATGCTTAGTATGATACCATGTTGTTACTGTGATGTGAGTCGGGATGGGAATGATCATGTTGATGATGGTAGAAAAGTGTTGGTGAATCGACCCTAATACAAGGTGAACGATGAGAGGCTGTGTAGGAGTACAAGGTGGGTTGTCTCGTTGAACACCGCCCTAAGTCCGAGTTCTTGTGTGGTGATCCTAGATGAAGAGCACAACCACACATTGGGCTCACTGACCCCTCTCAACCTATTAACTCATCCCTTTCGATGTCCAGATGTCGCAGTAGTTCGGAGTTCTGGTAGGCTTGTGGCCTGGATGCTAAGTGAGAGAACGGCTCACCCGAGACCGGCTTATGCACCACGCACACATCGCTTGGGTCCACTTCGGTAAACCGGCCGGGTTCACGATGGTGGTAGCCAACCCAAGTAGGCGGCTTTCTTGGACTAGATAGGCTATGAGGTAACAGTTGTGGTGAGCATCCTCGCTGGCTCCCCTTGAATGGTGTCGAGATCAAAGGCGGTAAATGATGATCATGTGTGTGTAGCAGTACACCCTTGCAAGGTTAACAAAACTATTCGAATACCCGCGTCCGCGGTTATGGACTACTTGGAAAGCTTAGCTTGATTATTAGATAACTTGAATCGGATACTTCTAAAATACACCAAGATAAGTGTGAGTGCTATGGCGTGCTTTCTCGTGGGGAAGTCGAGGAAGGCACCATAGTGGTGTATTGGTTGGTGAAAGTAGTGGACTCGTGTACGCTTCTTACCTCAAGTCTGGTACTCGTAGTTCAGGATTAGCCAAGTCAAAGCTGGCATTTCTGCAAGTGAACCCCACCTCCCTTTACCTTGATACATGTGCATGAGTAGTATAGCTCCTATGTAAGTCTTGCTGAGTACGACTTTGTACTCACGTTTGCTTAATATATGTTTTAGATGACGCCACTGACCCCGAAGGTGGCTTCTTCATCGAGCTGGACGACTGAAGTTAAGCTAGTCTAGTCCCAGTCAGCAGACTGGTTCCCTCGTGGAGGGCTTTATGTTTGAATAAGGCTTCTTAAGCCAATTTGTTAAACTTGTCTGTACTCAGACATAATTTGCTTCCGCTTTATGTTGTAATGTTGGATCACACGTATGTGATCTCTGTGTGTACTCTATAAGAGTTATAAATAAAATGTACACTTTGTAGAGAATTGCAATGGTACCTGCTGTTCATACAAGGCATGTGTGCTGCGTGTATGTGTATAACATGCATGTCTTTGTATGGGTTTTCGAGACCTTAGTTGTGTTCTGGCTGGCGGTCTTTCATACACCAAGTGGCCCTTACATGTGCGCAGCTTGGGGCATCGCGATGCGATTGTCCGAGACTCCGTCTCGTGCACACTTTGTGGTATGATCGAGCCCGCCCTAGACCCCGACTAAGTGATCGGGCTGGAGTAGGTCTAGGTAAGAGTTTTGAGATAGTCGATAGTATGGTTGAGGCGACTTGTCTTTGAATATGGTAGTTCACCACCCATATCATTAGACTTGTGTGCGGACGATGAGGACCCATCAGAGTTGATCATCCGGCCTGGATGGGATGCCCCTCACGTACGATGCTTTCCGAGAATGTTCAGTGCTTGGCCTTGTCTGCTTAGACAAGTGGGTGCGGTTCTCAGCTCTCCATATGACTATGTCTTAACTGTACTTGCATACGCTAACCCCGGGTCCCGACAATCTTGCAGAAGTATGCATCCTAACCCTTGCCGTGATGCGTCACAATAGATCTCGAAATCCTTTTTGGTGTCCGGAGGTGCAAGTACGGGTGCAGAAGTCAATCTTCTTTTTAGCTCTTGAAAGCTTTCCTCGCACTTGGGAGTCCATAGGAATTTCTTATCTTTCTTGAGGAGTTCAGTTAGAGGCTTTGCAACTTTATAAAAGTTCTCGACGAAGCGGCGGCAATAGCTGGCTAGGCCAAGAAAACTCCTAACTTGCTTAATCGATTCAGGTGGAGTCCAGTCAAGGACGGCCTGAACTCTCTCGGGGTTCACAGCAATGCCTTTTGCAGAAATCACGTGGCCTAAGTAGGTCACTTCTGGTAGCCAAAATACACACTTGGAGAATTTAGCATACAGGCGATGCTCTCTAAGTTTCATCAATACCAGCCTTAGGTGTTCGACATGTTCATCTTCGTTCTTCGAGTAGATGAGAATGTCATCGAGATAAACCACCATAAATTTATCTAAGTACTCCATGAAGATTGAATTCATCATGCGTGAGAAAGTGGCGGGGGCATTGGTTAAACCAAAGGACATGACGGTGTACTCATAAAGACCATAACGAGTAGTAAAAGCCGTTTTGGGAATGTCCTCGTTTCGGATTTTGATTTGATGATAACCTAATCTCAAATCCATCTTGGAGAAGACAGAGGATCATGCAAGTTGATTATAAAGATCATTGATCCTGGGCAGTGGGTACTTGTTCTTTATCGTCGCTAAATTTAGCGGGCGATAGTGTACGCACATCCTTTCTGTTCCATCTTTCTTCGTTACGAATAGAACAGGGCAACCCCATGGCGATGAGCTAGGGCGGATGAATCCTTTTTCCAACAAAGCTTCCAGTTGGGTTTTAAGCTCAGCTAACTCACGTGGGGCCATTTTGTATGGGCGTCTGGAAATTGGTGCGGTTCCTGGCATAAGATCCACTATAAACTCTACACATCTGTCGGGTGGCATAGGTTTAAGGAGTTTGGTTACTGTATGGTTTTCCTGAGGATGACCATGGCTTACTAGGGGCTACAACAGATATGTCAGAGTAACAAAGTACCCCAACACGATGGTTAGTGTGGCTATTCTGGATGGAAGACATCTAAAGGGGAGAAAGAGATGCAAATGAAACACTATAGGTTTCTAGAAGAAAACCTACATCAAACTCTATGGAACTGTCGGGCATGCCACCTAGAAGTCCTTCAAAAAGGACAACAGAAAAGGAGGGAAGGATTTTGCAAATGCATCAAATGATGAAGAAACCTGGAATGACTCGGACAGCATAATGGCTGTAATTGCAAGAATTTTTTTTTCTTTCAATGTAGATACAACGCTTACATAATACGATGTAAGAAACCAGGAAGCACAACCACTCTAACAAACCGATCACAACCTTCCTACGGCTACAAGGAAGCAAACAACAAGATGTTCTAATCAGACAGAGGTGAGCCTAGTCTTATCTTCCCATAGAACAAGATGAGGGTGACTCAGAACTCAGAACGAAGAGGGTAAGGAGAAAAAAGAAGCCTTACGTTGTTCCCTTATATACCCAGAGTAACTATATAACTATAGAAGGCTAGACTCGACTTCGGCCAAGGCTGCTAGTCCTACAGTCAGTCCTGCTCTGATACCAAGTCTGTCGGGACCCGGGGTTAGCGTATGCAAGTCCCGCTACGACATAGTCAAATGGAGAGCCGAGAACTGTACTCACTTGTCTAAGCAGACAAGGCCAAGCACAGAACGTTCTCGGAAAGCATCGTACGTGAGGGGCATCCCATCCAGGCCGGATGATCAACTGAGATGGGTCCTCATCGTACGCACACAAGTCTAATGATATGGGTGATGAACTCCCATATTCACAGACAAGTCGCCTCAACCATACTATCGACTATCTCATAACTCTTACATAGACTTACTCCAGCCCGATCACTTAGTCGGGGTCTAGGGCGGGCTCGATCATACCACAAAGTGTGCACGAGACAGAGTCTCGAACAATCGCATCGCGATGCCCCAAGATGCACACATCTAAGGGCCACTTGGTGTATGAAAGACCGCCAGCCAGATCACAACAAAGGTCTCGAAAACCCATACAAATACATGCATGTTATAAACATACACGCAGCACACATGCCTTGTATGAACAGCAGGTATCATTGCAATTCTCTACAAAGTATACATTTTATTGATAACTCTCACAGAGTGCACACAGAGATCACAAGCATGTGATCCAACATTACAACAGACAAGCGGAAGCAAAGTAGGTATGAGTACAGACAAGTTTAACAAATTGCATAAGAAGCCTTATTTAAAAACAAGCCCTCCACGAGGGAACCAGTCGTCTGACTGGGACTAGACTAGATTGGTCTTCATTCGTCGAGCTCGATGAAGAAGCCACCTTCGGGGTCAGTGGGTTCATCTAAAACAAAGAATAAGCAAACGTGAGTACAAAGTTGTACTCAGCAAGACTTACATAGGAGCTATACTACTCATGCACATGTATCAAGGTAAAGGGAGGTGGGGTTCAAATGCAGAAGTGCCAGCTTTGACTTGGCTAGTCCTGAACTACGAGTACTAGACTTGAGGTAAGAAGCGTACACGAGTCCACTACTTTCTCCAACCAATTACACCACTATGGTGCCTTCCTCGATTTCCCCACGAGAAAGCACGCCATAGCACTCACACTTATCTTGGTGTGTTTTAGAAGTATCCAGTTCAAGTTGTCTAATAATCAAGCTAAGCTTTCCAAGCAGTCCTTAACCGTGGACGCGGCTATTCGAATAGTTTTGTTAACCCTGCAGGGGTGTACCGCTACACACACGTGATCATTAGTTACCGCCTTTGTACTCGACACCGTTCAAGAAGTGTCGGCGAGGATGCTCACCACAACTGTTACCTCATAGCCGATCTAGTCCAAGAAAGCCGCCTACCTGGGTTGGCTACCACTATCGTGAACCCGCCGGTTTGCCGAAGTGGACCCAGGTGATGTGTGCCTGGTGCATAAGCCGGTCTCGGTTGAGCCGTTCTCTCACTTAGCAACCAGGCCACAAGCCTACTAGAACTCTGAACTACTGCGACATCTGGACATCGAAAGGGATGAGTTAATAGGTTGAGAGGGGTCAGTGATCCCAATGCGTGGTTGTACTTTTCATCTTGGATCACCACACAAGAACTCGGACTTAGGGCGGTGTTCAACGAGACAACCCACTGTGTACTCCTACACAGCTTCTCATCGTTCACCTTGTATTAGGGTAGATTCACCAACACCTTTCCACCATCATCAACATGATCACTACCATCCCGACTCACATAACAGTAACATCATTGTATCACTCTAAGCATGCAATAAGCAGTAACAATTGCAGGGGCCACATGCTATCAATCAACTCCTACATTTATTAGGATTGTGGTTTGCTTACTACTGTGACAAATGATAGGTCATGCAAAGGAATGGGTTCATCTATGCGGTAGAAACATAGCATGGTAATAATCCTATACAATGCATAAGCGAGATATGAGAGGGAATTGGGATTTTATCGACATGATCAATGGGGGTTCGCTTGCCTTGCTGACGAGGTTCGGGTTCGGGGTCTTCAACGAAGGGGGCAGCCTCCTGTTCCGGTTCCACCTCTACTCGACAAACAACAAACAAGGAAGCAATATAAATACAATGCACAATCACATGGATGAAGGTTGAAACTTGATGTATATGCTTTGATGTGTGAAGCAATTCCACTTAAAAGGGGTATTTGCAATTGAATTTGCAAATTTAAACTCCACATATGATTTCCAATTTAGCCAAGTTGCATATGACATTGTTTGATCAAGTTAAACAATTTTGAAAATGTGTATGATATGCCTCTGAAGTTCAAGTATAATGTGGTATGTTGCTATGGTTCAAATTGCAAAAGCATTTGAAATGAATTTTATTTTATTCCATTTAAACCAAATAGAAAATGCTACTGGTCACATTTTTAAATTCAACTCAAACATAGTTGAAAATGGTATATTTGGATATATAATTTTCTCTTGATCATTTTTCATATATTATTTGTTAAATTTGGAGTTAATATGAATTTTCTATGAATTTTCAAAGTTTGGGGTATTTTCTGCCATTTCTAATTTATTTCATAAATAGAAATTCCTTTTACTGCGTCACTGTGACATCAGCATGGCGTCAGGGGGGCCACTGACAAGGGGGACCCACTGGTCAGCCTCTGGGGTGTTAATTAAAACTGTTTAATTTGATTTAAACTTAACCAGGGGGTTAAGTGTGGCCTTGGGCCCACATGGCAGTCACTGTGGGGGGGGGGGGACTAGGCTTAAAATAATGACGTCCACGTCATTTCGCCGGCGGTTAGTCGCCGACGATCTTCCAGCACGGCGGCGACACGCGGGAGGGCGATTTCGGGCACCATTCGAAGCGCTGCGACCACTGAGACGTACCTCTTGACGTCGCGCGTCGAATGGGCCAAGGTACGGGTGCTGGGAGGCACCGTATCGTTGCTTGCGTTGAGCCCTAGCGGCGGCGGAGCTACTGACTCGGGGTGGAACTCACTATGCTGTGCCATTTGAAGCGGGGCTGGGATCAGACAAAGCAGCAGACCAAGGCAAAGGTGATGGACAAGGTCTCGAGTTCGATTGCTTCCCGGGTGCTCGCCGACGACGAGCACAACGGCTCTGTACTCCGACGTCCATGGCGATTCGAGATAGAGGAGGCGAGCGGTGCCGTGGCTTGAGGGAAAAAACGCAGAGGCTCACCACGGATGCGACGGGATGGCTAGCGGGCTCAGGGAAGCTCTGGAGGCGGAAAATCGAAGACGGCGAGCTTGCGGCTCCAGCGAGGTCTCGGCAGCGATTCTGGCTTCTACGGGGGCTCCGAGCTCTTGATTCCTTGCATGGCGATAGAGTCGAAGGCGGGGAAGCTTATGGACAAGCTCTCGAAAGCTCTAGCTCGCGGTGGCCGTGTCTTTTACGACGGGGTGCTCCGGTGAAGCTTCGGGCGGCGACGAAATCGAGCACGGGAGGAGGGGGAGGAAGCTATGGAGGGGGGGGGGGAATGGACGAGAAAGGTCCAGGGCGTCTCCAGGCGAAGGAAGAGGGTACGGGGAGGCCTGGAAGGCTCTCGGCGGCGACGTGGCGTACACGGCTGGCTCGGTGGCTTTCCACCGAGCAGCTTGGGTGCACGGGACGGGGAAGAAGACCCTCCTGGCCCTGGTGGGCCGGCTGGGCTGGCTGGGCTGCTCTCGCCTGGGCGCCAGGTAAGTGTTCTCTGCCTTTTTCTTATTTTCTTTTCTGCTTTCTTTTGACATTTGTTTTTTCTAGCTAAAATAAATACCTAGCCATTTTCTAAAATGCTAGAACTTTTTATATGGCCTCATAATAATATAGACTAGCCATTTATAAAGTTTGGCACTTTTTAAAATTCAAATTATTTGAACTTTAAATCAAATAGGGGTTTTTGATTAATTCCAAGGCACTGTTTGAATATTTGAAAAATCCATGAGCATGGGGTGGGTCCCACATCACTTGATATGTGATCACACTCATTTATAAGACTTTTCAAAAATCTAACATGAATTTTTGGAGAAGATTTTTATCTGGCCTTTTGAATTAATTCATCTTGGGGGGTTCCTTCTCCCACTTTGCTTTTGAATTTTATTTCAATGACTTCTTTTGAAATTTTTAACATGATGCAAGATGACTTTGATCCTAGCACATTACCTAACAGAGGGTTCTGACACAGGTTGTACTGACAGAGTAGTATACCAAAGAGTTAACATAAGCAGGGAATTATCATTGCTCAGACGAGTTACCTCAGAAGAAAGATTAAAAAGACCAATGGAAAGGAAAATGTGATCATCAGATTAAACAGACCAATGGAAAGGAAAATGTAATCATCAGATCAAACAGACCAATGGAAAATAAATTGTGGTTATACACAAGCATTAGGGGTATATCATTCCCAAGGGAAAGCAGAGCAAGATATACATGACCAAGTTTGTATTGGTAGGGTGTCAAAGGAGGTTGTCGACGATAACACAAATCACCGAGGGGCAAGAATGGTATTTCTCACGATGAATCCAATTAACACTTGGAAAAAGTACAAATGTTGATGAGGACCACCACACATTATGTCGAGAGGTTTCAGAGGACGCCATCGAATAGCGACGACATCAAGAAAAAGGGATGATGAGAAAAAGGTATTCCCTGTTGTGGGTTAACGACAACCTAGAACCCATGGAGTGGCTATGACAGGGAATAATATTTCTTCATCAAAATTCGTAAGGCTTAGTGCAATGAAATGATATTCTTGAGATTCCAGGGGGTAATACTCGAAGGTAGAACATAATAGTAATTGAGCTGGATCATTGATTTGTAGAAGATAAGTGTTCAATCTTGTATAAGGAATGGAATCAAAGGAGAATATCATGGTTAGAACTATGATCGCAAGGGACTCAACCATGGAGGAAAGATGAATCTATACCAAGGGGTTAATTATTTTGCAAGAAGCTTTCATGATATGTTCCACATCGTATCCATGGGCATGAACACAAAGGTCCAGGGTCGACTCGCACTTCTTCAATGCATAACCTTCCATTTACTTCTCCCTTTCGATGAAGTGGTTGTGTTGAATCATTATCTGGCTTAGCACCAGTAGAGTATGACCCATAGAATTTTACGAGTTCACACGGATGGCTGAAGCATAGATACAACTCATCGAGGCATTTTTACGTGTCTATACAACAAACAATAGGAACAAGGGATGCAAGTTTGAAAGAAGAAAGCTGACAACACCGAGTAGATGACATCATTTGCCAGAGGCATCTGATATCGGGGAAAATTCATGAATGACTTAGGGCACAAGGGGACGGTAGGTAGTAATCCACCAAAAAGTTCAGGTGGTGTACAAAGAGTCTGGCATGAGTATCAGTACTCAACCATAAGAAGAAAGATTACAAAGGCATCGGATGATAGAAGCATATGAATATTTCGACGCTTAATTTCAAAGTAATTATGATCTCTAGAAGGAAGGATTGGAAGCAGATGCTCCGATCATAAGATGAGTAAGTTGTAATGAAACTGGACGGACAATCAATCAAGGTTTGATTTACCGAGATCCAACTCATGTCTGGAATGACATCCGAGCCGGAAGAATGAATTCATAGGGATCAACTGATGATTGCGTGCACTAGCACACACGATGATTCAACAGATCAGAATGGAAATGCCAAGGGAGGTCATCAAAGACTACAAGACAAACGGGAATAATCATAGTCCAAACAGGTAAGAAGAATCTCCAAAGCAGTAGGCTGCCGAGGATTTTCGCAAGATTAAATGGTATTTCAAAGTATTTTGGGAATCACAAAAACCACTTAGGATGAACGGATCCTCGATAAATGTGAGAAATTATCCGTAGGGTGAAAAGAAGCTGCAAGGCAGTAGGCTCAAAGGATTCCCGAAACAACGGAAAGTATTTTGATGCATCTTCTGAACACAAGAGAAACTGGGATTGAATGGATGAACGAAATGTGTATGTGGTTATACATACAGACTAATCGGTGGCAGGGAATTGTAAAGGTGATCGACACATATGGTCTCGGGAATTTAATCGGAGAGTGATCTTCGGAATCTTCTTGTGAAGGAAGCGATCATCTGTAATGACAGGATCTCCGGGAGGAAGTAGTCACGAGAACCTAATGTAAGAGTTAGCAAAATCTTTAACCCGAAAGAGAAGAGAGATCAGAGTCCAAGAATAAGGGTGCGGAGATAAAGATCCTAATACCACCCAGTTTGCGACGTGGGCCGATAAGCCACACGACACTGTTAGTAAAGTAGTTTTGCAAAGACTAGACTTGACTTTGACCAAGGAGTTGGAAGGGGGTATCATACAAGCAGTTGGCTCTGATACCAACTTACGCCCCCGAAATTGGACCGTGTACGGTAATCATACACACAAGGTACACGTCCGAGATCAAGGAATCACTACGTGATATCACAACACAACTCCAATAATAAAAATAATACAAGCTATTTAATAAAAGACAGGGGCCACGAGGGCTCGAATACAAGAGCTCGAGAGCACAAAGTTAGCGGAAGCAATAATATTTGAGTACAGACACAAGGTACACATGATTTGCCTTAAGAAGGCTAGCACAAAAACAACAACGATCAAAAAGGCAAGGCCTCCTGCCTAGGAACCTCCAAACTACTCCTAGTCGCCGGGGATATCCATGTCGTAGAAGGCATCGGGGATATTCACGTTGCGATGGTCGGCATCGAGGATCTTCTTGTTGTGGTGGTCGGCATCTGGGATCTCCTGCTCCTGGATGCCTCGCGTCTGATTGCAGCAACCGTTTATAAAAAACAAAAAGGGGAGGAGGAAAGCAAGGGTGAGTGACGAGGGGGTGACCCCATGACTCTTACCGATGAGGGTACCTGGTGCGTATCAAGCTAGAGGGCCCGCTGGAAGCCTCGACCGACCCACACCTGGCCAACTCGAGGCAACCACCATAAGGAGTCCTCGACGATCATGGAAACCACAACTTGGCGTCCAACACTGAAGATAGATTAGGAAACCCTCTTTGTAAACCTAGACATACTCCTTGCGACCTAGCCTAGTCTATAAAGGCTGGGAGAGGGGATGTATAGGGCATCTAATCTCATAGCAACACCCCCGCAACCAAGCGAGCTCGCCTCGACCTCCATTGTAACCGCCTCCATTATAATACAATCGAGCAGGAAGAGCTTTCTCCTGTTAGCCGACGAGTATCGCCAACCTGCACATCTCCTCTACGATCTAACCCATGGTTCCTTACCATGGGATTTGCTGAGGGCAATCCTCGTCAATTGGCGCCGACTGTGGGGACGATGCTGGTTCGAGCAACGATCTCGGCGCCCCCTTCACCAGCAATCAACGGCTCGCCGGCCACTCCAGCACCCGACAACTTCACGACTCGAGCAAAATCAGTTCTGTTCGAGTCCCTCGGCTTCATCGCGCATCTTCCCATCACGCGATCGGTTTTCGCTGACCTCCGCGCAGGCACGAATCTGACCTTCGGAACATTCAAGACCACACCAACCACTGGGGCACCCTCCGCCTCACAAACGATACTCGAGCCCTCGAAGCATCTACAACACCCAAGGCAACCTCGACTAAGAAGGCAACGCCACCCCACCCGACGACCCCGTGAGTCCTTCGGGTACACCACCCGACGACTATGCGCAACCTTCGGGAAATCCACCTCTGCCTGATCCACGACGCCACTCGTGGCCGCGCAAGCTTAGCACCAGCGAGGCGAGAACAGATGAAGAAAAAGACCAAGCTGGCGACCTGGATGCCGTTCCAGGTATTCATGGCAGATACCCACGAGCCAACCTCACATGACAAGGACAGAGAAGACGACCCGAGCAGCCACAAGAAAACCCACTCAAACAATAGAAACAGTGAACCCGATGGCACCAGTCAGCTTACAGTCACGCTCGGCGCTCCAGGAACCATACCAAGAAAAGAACTCAGGAGACAGGAAGACATACCTGAAAGCAGCAGGCGCTTGGGATCAGAAGCCACAAGGCAAGATCAACCCACTGAAAAAATCTACCTGTCCAAGGAGGTAATCTCCAGAGTAAAAGACGCAGTAAAACATGGCAGACTCCTCCCAGAGAACGCAACTCGCAAAGAGCTTAGAGCTTACAACAAGTTTGCGAGTGATGTCACCAAGAAGGCGAGATGACTGAGGATTGAATTGGAAAACAAAATAATGACCGGGAATGAATCGCGGACCACCTGCAAAACATCACGCGAGCACTCGAGCGATCTCTCTGATCATAGCTCGCCCTCTCGGCGCAAATCCAGATTCAGCAACCTACGACACACGGACAAGAAGAAAGTCGCTCGCAAATTAGACGATGATTTCCGGCTTGAAGACGACGACGAAGAAGAAAAGCAGCTCACGCCAGCCGAAGCCCTAATCACAGCCCAAGCATACCTCCATCGCGCTAGAAGTGGCGAGAAAGAAAACGCAGATCGTAATACTTAGAGAGCACTCAAGGTAATGGGAAACGCCATCGTGGCCTCGGAACTCAAAAATCGGGCGCAAGGGGAGCACCCCGCGAGCAGACTCCCAACATGGACCGAGCTCGCCCGACGACGATGATAACAGCAGCGACGACCGGCGCAGGCGCCACAACAAAAACAAAGACCGAGACAGGGACGACCGCGGCAACTGCCGCAGCGGCGATGGACGACGGGACGCACGCGACGACATCACACAGATAAAAATCATCCGAGGAAGACGCAGACGCGCGGCTCACGGAGAGCACTCGTACGAGCAAGCATCTGACGAAGATCTCGAACCCTGCGGAGCCCTATGTTTTGCCCGAGACATATGAGAGACACCCATGCCCAAAGGTTTCAAATTAAACTCCACAACCCACAAGTACGACGGGCTAGAAGAACCAGAAGCATGGCTCGATGACTACCTCACAGCCGTAAAATTCCAGCGAGGAACCAAGACCACAACAATCCAGTACGTACAGCTCATGCTCGAGGGCTCGACACGACACTGGATAAAGAACCTACAGCGGGGCTCCATCAGCTCCTGGAAGCAGTTCCACAACGCTTTCATCGAGAACTTCAAGTCAACCTACAAGAGGCCGGCCTCACTCGAGGAGCTGAGAGCCTGTAGGCAAGGAACCAGAGAATCTTTAAGGGTATACATCCAGCGATGGATGATAACCCACAACTGCAGGGGATCGAGATAGTCTTCGCGGGTAAGAATAACCCAATATATAGATTCGACTCAAGGGGAGCCAAAGAACATCCACAAGCTTTGACAGTGGATTTGTCAATTCCACCGCACCTGAGATACACTTACTTGCAACAAGATATTATTAGCAACTGCGGTATGGATGTGATGATAGCAACGGTAATAGTGGTGGTGAAACAGCGATAGTAAAACAGTGAAAGAAAACAACTAGTAACCAGCAAAATTAAAACACTATAGGCTAGGGAGATGGATGGTTGGGCGCTGCATGGATGAGACACATCATGTATTTAACTTGGGGCAAGGAACACAGAAAAGCAATGATCATCTAGGCATAAATCAAACATCAGGCATGTATCCCACAGGTAGTTGTACGTTCTTGCAATAAGAACTTGCACAACATCTTTTGTCCTACCATCCCGCTACAAACGGGGCCAATAGGAACTTATGGAAATTAAGGTGCTCCTGTCAAAGAGCACTAGAACAAAGCATTAACAATCAATGGATACATGGAATCCTCAAATTATAGTCCATCTCCTTTGGTGTCCCAAGCTGTCACCTCTGGGATCGCCGGTTCCGGACTATAACAGGTGCATACAACTCATAGATAAGATCAAGAACACAAATATATTCATGAAAACACAAAGGGTTCAGATCTGAAATCATGGCACTCGGGCCCAAAGTGACAAGCATTAAGAGCAACAAGTTGAAGCAAAGATGATAAACAACAATCTAGATGATAGCCAACATGCCCCCAACAATCTGATAAACTATTACATGATTTAACTCATCGAATCCCTACCACCCCCTTTGCCTACGGCAGGGAATTACTCACACATGGATGGAGAAGTCATGGAGGGAGGATGGAGTGGCGATGATGATGATGATGGCGATGATCTCCCCTCACTGGAGGCCAAAACAGCCTCCAGATTAGCCCTCCCGGAGAAGAACAGAGGGTGGCGGCGGCTCCGCGATGAGAATAGGGAAAACTACTTCTTTTTCGGGGTTTCTCTGTCACGGGAATAAATAGGAGCATCGGTAGGGCACCAGAGGAGGGGGGAGGACCCAGGAGGCCAGAGGGCGCGGCCCCACCTCTCTGGTCCCACTTCTGGCTTTTGGCTCCTTCGGGTGCGTGGATTTTCTGGGAATTTTCTGAGATGTCCAAAAATCCATTTTCCTGCGCACAATAAAACCATACAGGAAGCTCTGCTGAAAACAACGTTAGTCATGGCTAGTTTCGTCCAAATCATGCAAGAATGAGGGCAAAACAATAGCAAAAGTGTTTGGAAAAGTAGATACGTTTGAGATGTATCAATGGACCATACTAAAAAACTCAGCCGAAGACATATCAGACGAAAGTGCAATCGACGCGTTCAGAAGAGGCTTACATCACATAAACTTCAAAGAGCAACTCGAGCAGCTCAAAGTACAACCACTCGCGTAGTTTCTCGAGCACGCCAACAACTGGGCCGACGGAGAAGACTCCATGCGCAATGAATCGGATGCCCCGACGACTCGCACAGATCACGGCTATGACTACTAAGATGGAGAAAGAGGTTTTGACAGGAGAATAAAAAGGCCCAAGCGCAACTTATACGATGACAGAGGACCCGACATGGTCGCGATCGGTTTCCCAGGGGACAGAGACAGCAGACAGCGCGACGACAACAGAATGCAGCAAAGAGACAACCAGGAAGATCCACCACACGCCCAAAAACGGGATTGGAGATCCAGGAATCCATGAGATGATGCACGAACATCCCGTTCGGCCAAAGACCCGCTACACGGGCCATGCACAATACATGGTTTCAGGAACGAGCGTGGAGAATTAAGATCCAGCCACACACTCAGAAACTGCAGGCCCTTCACCAAGCTTTCAGAAGAAAAATTCGGTCCACAGCCCAAACAGTACAACCTCTGCCAAGCGTGGCAGTCGGTCCAATCACCCACAACGCACCACCCCCACCCGCAGCACATGCAAGACAGGTAGCAACCATCTAGGAGCGGCGCGCATCGCCTGACACAAAAGAAGAATACCGGGAGGTGCACGGTTGCATCTACATGATCCAGGAAGGAAGACCATAACACAGGCAACAGAAGAAAGTCACCATACATATTTTTCTCGTAGTATCCTCTCACCCAGCCGTACCATATTACCTCCTCGGGTCCGAGACCGACATCACCTTCTCCAGATAGGACCACCCTCCAGCCATGCCACGCCTAGGACACGTGCCACTGGTGCTTCAATCAAGAATCAGAAACTACGACATGTCGCGAGTCTTCATGGATGGCGGTAGTGGAATCAACATCATATTCACAAAGACCTTGGAAGAGATGTTCATCCAAAATTCAGCACTCAAAACTTCAGGCAAAACTTTCCACGGAATTGTGCCAGGCAAAGCAGTCTACCCTCTTGGAAAAATAAGCTTGGAAATGGTCTTTGGCAATGCAAACAAATTCAGGAAGGAGACGCTAGACTTCGAGGTAGTCGACTGGAAATCACAGTATGACGCTATCCTTGGCCGACCGGCCTTCGCGTGCTTCATGGCGGTGCCGCACTATGCGTAACTCAAGCTAAAAATTCCAGGACAAAGAGGAGTCATCACAGTCAACGGTAGTTTCGTCAGATAAGACCGATGCGATAGAGAATTGCACAAGATATGAGAAACCTTTGGAGCACATCACAACCGAGGACTGGACGAGAAAGAAGCAACACTCCCGTATAAAGCAATGCACCAACCGAAGACTCGTCGAACACAAACCTCGCAACAAGACATCGAGTTATCCTAGCAGCAACTTTACATTTTTATCAATCAAAATAAAAGGGTTGTTCTTTCACAACCCCCTAATGTAAGAAAACGAGGGAAAGATTCCAAATGTTTTCCCCAAAGGTATCACAATTGGCACTCGAGGGCTCGCTCGCAGCAGCCACCCCCGAAGCGTTATTCGCTTACGCGACCTAATACATGGCACTCGGTGGCTCGCTCGCAGAAGCCACCCCCCGAGGTGTTATTTGCTTATGCGACCTTATACATGGCACTCGGGGGCTCGCTCGCAGCAGCCACCCCCCGAGGCATTATTTGCCTACGCGACCTAATACATGGAACTCGGGGGATCGCTCGCAGCAGCCACCCCCCGAGGCGTTATTCTCTTGCGCGACCTTATACATGGCACTCGGGGGCTCGCTCGCAGCAGCCACCCCCCGAGGCGTTATTCTCTTATGCGACCTTATACATGGCACTCGGGGGCTCGCTCGCAGCAGCCACCCCCGAAGCGTTATTCGCTTATGCGACCTCATACTTGGCACTCGGGGGCTCGATTACAGCAGTACCCCCAAGTCAAATGCACAGTTCATCTTTGCACCCAACAGTGGAAGGCTACAACGGCTCGCGGCAACAAAACGCACTACAAAAAGAAGAATTTACAAAGAACCCTGAAAATTTACACCTCAGGCTCTGGCTTCACATTACACAAGGAACCCAGGATACGATCATTCTCCTCGCATACTTTCTTCACAACCAGGCCCACGGCCTCATCCGCCGCCGCATAATGCTCGCGCATTGGTTCATCTCAAGCACAGGGAGGACCTCGAGCCGCCAACATGATATCTACTCCTAGCCAATGATGATGAACTAAGGCAAAAGCATAGCGGGATCCCGCATCAATTTGATGATTCACAACTCAACGAAGGCTCGCGGGCTGGGAGAACACACGGCACAGCTTCTCAAGACCGAGTGGGATAGGATCCAAGGGATAAAACTCCGAGAAGACACCACCTAGCACTTTATAGTAGTACTAAAGAGCTTGGGACACCCGACCAACCCGCCGCCGAAGCACGGCAAACAATCGCGCCTGTGCCATGTCCCTCCTGAAGGGATTGTAAGACGGTACGGCCAGGTCATCCAAGTGCGACAACTCCGACTGCACAGCCAGCTCCTCCTCACGAGCCCGACCCTCCAGCACTTTGCAAAAAGAGCAAAAATCAGCGAACAGTCGCAAGACAAAGCACTCATGGAATCGAGCAACACCAATAGGAGGCCTCACCCTTCAACGGATCAGACAATTTCCCCATCCAGGCAGCAAAGTCATTCAAGGATTCCTTAGCACGCTCACGTTTGGAGCGATGAATCACAAAAGCACCCCGGAGGCGAATAATCTCATGCTCCGCATCGTTAAGCCTCAAGCAGACGGACTCGTAAGCCCTCTCATGACCGCCTTCCTTCAGCAATTTTCAAGCCCAAGAAACGCCCGGGGTGGCCTACCGCAGAAGGCTAAAATAAGTCAATCCAAAGAAAAAGACAGTAAAATAGAAGAAATCAAGACAATCCACTAATCAGTTCAAGATTCAGCATCTCCAACTCCAAATGCCACTCATTACAAGAAAAAGATCATCCCAACACTCAGATAAATAAAGTCTCCTACTCCACGCCTTGAGGCTTACGACCATCGGCCTCTAAACAAGTTGCAGTTGGCGAAAAAGTCGAGTGGCCCGCGCACTTTGCTCATCCATATAACAAGGTAGGAAATCCACCATTGCATCCTCAATGGGAACCCCATGACCCAGAAGAACAATGAAGGACGTCGCGAGCCCCCTCACCACTGTCTCACGTACCAAACCCTCCACCTTATCTCCGTTTGGCCCAAACACAGCAACCTGAAGGTCAAGGCCCTCGGGACGATTCTCCTCATCTGCATACATGTGCTCATGAAGAAGTTTCAGAAGAGTCGACGCGCGACCACAGACGTCCTTCATGGAACCTACCGCACTCGACACGGCATCCACAACACCATGAAGAAAGCCCGAATCCTCAGAAGCAGCCGCCGCTACCTCAACACACACGGCTCCTGCACCAACAAGAAGATACAATGACCAACAACTCAAGACAAAATTACAGGAAAAGAAGAAGAATCAGAGCAACCTACTTACCCGCCAAGGCACTCGCCAGGTCGCGAAGGCGACTTCACTTAGCAGTTTCCACCTGGTGAAACTTCTCCTCAGCCTGCCGCAGCCGCTCGAGCTCACCGCGCAGCGCATGCAAGTCCCTCTCCTTCGCCTCCAAGGCATGTCCAAGGGAAGAAAGTTCTTTCTCCGTGGCAGCAACACGCTTTTCAACAACATTTTTACGACCTACATCAAAAGGGTCACTCAAGAAACAAGCAAGCAAGGACGCTACAAATCATCAGGGAAGGAAAGTCACTCATGGCGCATGTTAGTCAGGCTATTTGTGGCCGCATCATGAGCACCCAGGGCACGATCAACATTAGTCAGCATGTGCTCACACATATGGAACAGCGACTGAAAAATAAAGGAGCGTAGGAACCAGAATCAAGCAAGGGACAATCAAGTTTAAGATGGCGACCAACCACAAGTGGTTACTCACAGCCTCGGGGGCTACTCCCATCGGGAGCACTGCCGCGCCCCCAATCGCAGGCAGAATCACACAAAAACAGACATTGAAGCTCAAGACTGCGACCAACCACAAATGGTTACTCGCAACCTCGGGGGCTACTCCCATTGGGAGTGCTCTCGCGCCCCCGATACAGGACAAATGAAAAGAACACTACACACCTTCTCAGCAATGCGATCAAATAATTTCGCCTTCTCTTCAACCGGGAGATCTTTCTTCTCCAAGAAGTATCCCTTAGGAAACACGGGTTTCATCTCTGGAGGTGATTCTCCCTCAGTCCAGCTGCGGACCCGCCAGACGGAGCAGTTACCGGTTTCATACCCGCACCAGAAGCCGCAGGAGTCGCAGAAGGCATCAAAAGCCGCGGTGCCAGAGTCAGTCGACTAAAGGTCAACAGCAACACTACTAGTGGAAGACATGGCCCAAGAAGGAGCAGTACTACAAACCATTCATTATCAGAATCAGGAGAAAAATCAGCGGTGTAACAAACCAAGAAAAAGTACGTACCCAAAAGGTGCGGCGCCCACGCGAAGCAACATCCCTAGCCAGCGCTTTTTCGGTGCAACTGGAGGGGGCAAGGCGCAGCAACTGGAGCAACGGGTGGAAATCCATCATCAACACCCTCCCCAGCTCGCCCACCAGCAGTCGAGGAGCGGCTACGTTTGAAGCGACCCGGCTCTGAACCTTCATCACCCTCCGAAGTCGTCGGATGACCACCAACACTTGCACCTGCGGACTCACCAGTATCAGCATGAGAAGCATCGCCACCACCCACAGGCGCAAGATCCCCCATGGCTGCATCAGGATCATCAAGTATGACCGCATCCTCAGGCTGCGGTGGATTATTCAGCAAGGAAACATGGCGCGACTCCTGCGTTCAACGCGTACAACTGTGTTGCTCCTGCCGCTCAGCCACAAGTGTACAAGACTTCTGCGCCTGAATCATGTGTCAACTTCACAGATCTGGTCGAACAATCAATATTGGCCTTGTGCTGCACAAGCCAATCCATGTCCAAAATGACATCAATGTCGGAACGGGTCAACACGATCAACGAAGCTGAGAAGAGAAGTCCCTGGATATGAATCTCCACATCTCGGACAAAGGAAGACGTATTCGTCTTGAAACCCGGAGAAGCAAAAGATAGCTGCTGAGATAAACCTTGCGGATGTAACTCGGAACGCTCAACAAAAGCTCTGGATACGAAAGAGTGGGAAGCTCCGGAATCGAACAAAACTGTCACAGGAACTGGACTAACAAGCAACCTACCAAGAACGATCTCTAAAGACTGCTGAGCATCTGTGAGCATCACGTTGTTCACACGAACTGCACGTGGTTGTGCCTTCACCATTGCGGTGCTCGGAGTAGAGCGAGTTGGAGGCGGTGGGAGCCGAGCAAAGCGCGGGTCGGTGCAGTTGGGAGAAGTGTGCCCCGACCCTCTGCACTTGTAGCAGATCACGCCTGGCCTGGGCTGCTGTGGCCTGGGTGGCCTCGCGTGTGGTGGTGTAGAGCGAGGCCCCTGCTGAACTGGGACGGGAGGGCGGGCAAAAGTGCGGACAACTGCCCCCCTCTGCTGGAACTGCTGCCTCTGCGGTGGTAACTCTGTGACCCAAGTCTTTGCCTTCTTGTGGACCATCGCTGCGGAACTGTGCTCTCTCTGGCGCTTCCTGTCTGCATCCCACTCTGCTCTGGCTGACTCCTGGCGGATAGCCTGGTCCACGAACTGTGAGAACAGCGTGGGGCTGCACTGAGTGAGCGCGTACTTGATCTCTGTGCTGAGACCCCCACGAAACCTGGCAATCTTCTTAGCCTCTGTGCTGACCTCCTCTGGAGCGTACCTGGCGAGCCTGACGAAGGCCAAGTTGTACTCCTGAACTGACCTGTCACCCTGTCTCAGAGCCAAGAACTCCTCCCGCTTCCTGTCCATCAAGCCACTCGGAATATGTGCTGCTCTGAAGTCTGTGACAAAATCTGTCCACGTGATGATAGCAGCGCCCTTGTTGGCCTTGTAGGTATCGTACTAGCTGGCTGTTGCACCCTGAAGCTGGAAGGAGGAGAAGGTGACATAGTCGACTGGTCTGACGGTGTTTGCATTGAAGTGCTTCTTGATCTCTGCGATCCAGTCATCCACCTCCAGCGGGTCTCGAGCCTCGGAGAACCTGGGGGGGTTGATAGCAAGGAACTGCTGCAGAGTGGTGTACTGTGGTCGATCATTCCTCTGGGCAGTCTGGTTCTACAGCATTTGTAAGATCGCAGCTGTGCCCTGAGCCACTGCAGTCACAACCTCCCCAAGTAGAGGGTTCTCTGGCGGCGGCATGTTCGCTCTTGGCATCCTGTATACAGGAACACTTATGAGAACATGGTTGAATCATTGAGGTAACCAAGTCGAAATCTAGGTGCTACTGCAATCCCCAAACCGAAATCATCCGAATCCAAGATAATAATCTGCTAGCGAGCACACAACAATATATACGAGTGGTTGAAGACCTGAACGTTGAGACATCTGCCCGTAAAGGACCCGAAGCGGTCTCCAATAGGGGGAGGAACCACATCCGGAGGATGCCAACCATTCCCGTAAAGGAGTTTCACTATAGGTACGCCGTAAGGGAGGTGGATCTGTCAACCCCAAGTGGCGGCTCAGTGTTCTCAGTGTTCGCTAGCAAAGAATTATAGAGAAATCGGAGCCTCATGTAAATGAGAACCTAGATTTCTTTGAAAGGGGATAAGTTGCAGAGAGAAAACAACGTTTCACTTCCTCACGTAAAAAGGGGTGGGAGGGTGGGGTAAGAAGAAAAAGAAAGAGTTCCTACTCTCCGATTTTTCCTTAATAACTACAAAATAGTTTCTAGACTCAACTTCGGCCAGTAAGGGGTCCTACAGTCAGTCCTGCTTTGATACCAAGTTGTAAGGCCCCGATGCGGTGCTAACTCGAGTTAGTCGCTTTCGCGTCCCCCTCAAGTTAGTAGCACATAAAAGGCCACCGACTCACGACACTCGCACTCGTGTTGCTGCCGGATTCTCGACAACAGATATAAGAACAATGAACTTTATACTAAGACATAAATATAGAGTCCAGGGCATACATCGCCGCTGGAAATTTGTTACATCCTCTCAGAGGTCCATGGACCCAACAGTACATCATGCAACAAGTGGAAGACAATCACGACCGAGTACGGTCAAAATCCAAATTGCCATAGAGAGGGATGCACATATTTAGTCCACCCACGGATCGTCGGAACCCAACCATAGGATCTACTGAACGAGGTCGTCCTCATCGTCGTCCTCCGGGGGCACCTCCGCGAAGTATCGTCCAGTGCTCGGGTCGAGGTAGTAGTCCACTGCAGCGGCCGATCAGGAAAAACAGTAAAAGCACAACAGGAAAACAGGGGTGAGATTATATCATTATAGGATAACTAACTCCCTACAGTAAGACAAGATAAAGGTAAAGGTTGCAGCTGCACTAGATCCAAGAATACACGTGACATCGTGTCATAAGTCCACTATTCACCTACTTACGTCAAACATAACACAACCTGGATCTTCTCTCGGTCCCCCTGGACGAATAAAAGCAACCAAGGCACTCACACGGTAGGCAAGTTTTAGTTATGATTCAAATTGATGTTATTCTATGAACAAGGAGTAGGTATCAAGTCGTCCATAACCGCGGACACGGCTTTTCGAAAAGATTTAACCCTGCTGGGGTGTACCAACTGCCCATCATAGGCTTCGCATGTACGCCCAGTTTCCACTTGGCTAGGTAAGCGCATGAAACTCCGGAACGTCAGAGTACCTCTAACTAACAACACACAATTCCGGGTGGCTCCTGGGGAGTCGACATCCAATCCAAAAGCCGGCCACGCTCTCGGATCGGCCTCTTCCGTACAACAGGTTTTGGGTTACGGGTTAAACATCACATGAGGGTCGGGCCCTCGCCGGTCAGTCTTGGACCAATAAGGGAACCATGTCCCCACTGGTCCGGGTTGGTTGGTAAACAACTGGGGTTCCACCAGCACTCAGACGTTGCAAATGTAAATCATCTCGGGCCACCACTAGAATTGTATGAAGCTAGGTAGGTAAGACAAGGGGACCCCATAGAATCCCACACACGATTAGGCACGCTCGTCAAGAAACACAATACCCGGAACTCGGGACATAGGTGACTCAAATGGAACAAAACACCTGGCGGGAACAACCTGGTATCCCATCTTTCGTCAAGTATAACTTAACATCATAATAACATTAAATATCAACCAACTTCTTTAAATAACATGATAACCCAAACCATAACATAGGGTAAGCAGTAAGTTTTCCTACTCATAGTAAGCAATGGCTGAGCAGCGGTAACTTAGCAATACAATGTTTTGTTGGGATGTGGGGATCATGGCTGTTTGGGTTTGATTATGGCATGAACAAGGTGGATAGGATCAATCAAACGTTCTACACTACAGCTAGGCAAGTAGGAAGAAAGGTATCAAGTAATGATATAGATCTTCCCGTTGCCTGGGTAATCGGCCGTTGAAGCAGACGTAGCAGGGTCCTCGGGCTCGATGTCGGAAACCTCCACGTAAGTCTCCTCGGCGGTCTCAGTTGCTAACGTAAAGTACCGGCAAGGAAAAGGCACACAAGTAAGCAAGGGTTGCAATGCACATGCAAAGATGGTATGATCAAGTTTAATAGACATGATGTGACCCTATCTAGTCAATTTAAATGAAGGTGGTGAAGACACGTCAACAACTGCATGTGCAATTATTATATTTTTATTTATTTGGCCTTAGCCTTAATTTTGGTGTAAGTAACATGGCAACATGAGATGATCAACATTGCAATTAACAGAAATAATTACAATGTGAAAGTAAAACATCGATTCGGAGACGGAGAGATGTCGACGAACTTGACATTGGAAAGGTGCAACAAAATAAAGGAACCCAGCCACATGGCATACGACAATATGATAGGGGCTGGATTTTTGATGCAAAGATTTGAAGATGACATGAAAAGGGACATTGGAACAAAAAGATGATCAGGTTCAACATGCACTGAAGTTGAAAGAAACAAAGATAAGAAAGGCAAGGTTGGATATGGCTAGGTGATCACACCATGTCCATTGAGTTGCACAAAAAATCAGATGGATATCACCACTTTAACCCTTGCATTTTCTACCCCAAAACCATATAAGGCATGGCACACTTTGAATTTGCAAAACACTTTACAAATACAAAAGAAGTGAGGGGCTTCCTTTCAAAATTACCACTACTCCAAAATTAGAGGGGGAAAACTGCAAAATGAACCTCACCACTGTGATCAGTGGGAAATTCTACCCCAAAATCATATATGGGATGCCACATTTGAGGTGAAAGATCTCCAAGGTTCAAATTCATTTTGAATTTGAATTCAAACCCAAATTGAATTTAAACAGAAAAGAAAATGAAAAGAAAAAGGAAAAAGAAAGGGGCTTAGCCCCACTGGGCTGAATTTGGGCGCCAGGCCCATCTTTCTTCTCTGCAGGCCCAGTGGGCAAAGGCCCATGCCAAAGCAAAATGGCAGAAAACAAAAAAAAGAGGGTGCCTCGGCTGGGATTCGAACCCAGGCCGAGTCCTTCTTCAACTGCACCCCAACAACTGCGCCACTCGAAGAATTCTGAACCAAAACGCGGTGCAGAGAGGATAAGATAACACTGCAGGTTAACTGAACCCGAAACTACACTGACAGCTATCCCTGCAGCCCAAACACCGTGAGCACCCCGTCGTGCTCCGGCCACCTTCCGGCGAGCCACCAGGGGGGAACCCGAGAGGGGACATTGGGCTACACAGGGGCGCACACTTATGTCACCAACTCCTCGCCACCTCGCTAGATTCTTCATGGGAACAGAGCAGCGGCGAACTCTTCTGAAGATGTAGTACAACCCGGCGGCATGGCTAACTGCAGGCGTCCCGTGCGTCGAGCACACGACGCCTGCGGCCCCGGCAACACTTGCAACGTCGAGAGGGCAGCACCATGATCACGCGGGTGCCCTGGCCCTGATCTAGACCTCACCAGAGAGGATGCCAGGATCAACTAAATCCTACGGCGGCCTGTCCGACAGACACGCGCAGCTTCAGACGCGGCCGCCGCGCTACCTACGCGGGCAAAATGGGAAGCCTTGGGTGCCATACGCATGCCCTGGGAGACTTTGGAGCACGCGGGAAGACGTCGTCGACGCCCCGCGGCATGGCGAGCACGCGCTGCGCGGCGGCGCTGCGAAGTTCGGCGGCACTGTGGTCCTACGGCTAAACGCTACACGCGGCAGAGGCGAGGGGAAAAGGACGGTTTCGGCTCACCTAGGGGTTGCTGGAGGCGACCCTGAGATCGGCATGGAGGAAGTAGAGGACGCAGCCGTCGTTGGGGAAGACGAGGTCCCGCAGAAAGTGGTCGATGTTGCGGGCCCGATTCGTGGAGTCCAGCTCCCCCTGCACGATGGGAACGGAGCGGTGAGATGCTGGAGACGACGCGGAAGGTCGCACGGTCACGAACGAGGGAAGACGGCGGCAAATTCGAATCCTCACCGGCGGAACAGGGGAGGTCCCTGAGGACGAACCAGGCGGCAGCGGTGGAAATTGGAGGGAGGAAGGGGAACCTAGGGTTCCAGGAGGGGCCTGGGACCTCAGCTTATAAAGGGAGGAGGCTCCTGGCCACATCGGCCGCATCGACGTCGACGTCTCCCACCGGCTGTGAGAGAGAGAGGGAGGGGACCCTGGACACGCTGTAAAGACGACGACCCAGGGCCACCCGATCTCGATCCAGCGGCTAACGTTGCCCCCCCGTAACGCTTCGGTGGCACGGGCCAGATGGGCTGCGAAGCAGTGGGGCGAGGTCTGCTGGGCTGGGCCTGCCAGGTCCTCTGCCTCCAGCAAATAAAAGACAATATCCATTTATTAAAAACAAAAAAAGTCCAAGAGTTTTTGTGGCCAATCCACAAAAGAGAAAAACATATAAAAATATGTTTTGGAAACCTTGAAATATTCTCCAATTTATAAATTTGGTTTGACTATTTTTGGAGCAACTAAAATTTGGATCCATTTTGGAAATTCACATCACATTGAACTGTGGCCCACATTTTTGGAGTTGCAAAAAATGGAGCAAGGCTTTAAAAAGCTTGGGAAGGGCAAGGAATTGACTATGCCATGTTTGGGGTCAAGGAGGGCATGCATGCAACAAAGAATAATCTACAAACACCCTTCTTGGACCATTTTGGATGCAAACTCAAACAAACCCAATGGGCTCCAATCCCAATGAAAATTTAAATCACCACATGAAAATTGAAACTCTAGCATCATGCCAAGTTACAAAGTCATCAGACAAAGTACAATATAATGTTGATTTCTTAATATTGCAAATGGGCTGTTACAAAAGCCACGAGGAAAGAAGCTCTAGAAGCATACCCATTCATCATGGCGAGTCGTGGGCACCTCCTCCTCCCCAGGAATCCGAGCAGCACCCTCCACCACAAGCCCATCGGCCACAAGCACATAAAGATCTACAGCGGAGAAAACGGAACGCTCCCACCTCCCAGTCATCCTTGCTGCCTCTTGTGCTGCGCTCCAAGGACGTTTGGACATGAATCTAGCCGCACAGCCAAAAAGAAGAATGATGCAGGTGGCATGAATAAGAAGACGGCAAGGGAAGGCAGAGAAAGAAAAAGGAAGAACGTACGAGCGCTGGGTAAAAACCTAAATCTACTCAGCCCTTCGGTATTTAACCCACCACCCAAAATCCACCCACTCACCGTCGATCTCGGAGGCTCACCACGTGGCACGATCCCTTCACAATCGTGCGGCTTGGAAAACTCAACCGGCGCAGTAAACACACCGCCCACTCCGCACGATAAAAGAGGATCATTATCACGCGGAGCGAAATTACCGCAGGATGTTGCGTCACGTCAAGCCTACTATGCGTGACCTCCCAAGTTGTCAGAAATACCTGCAATGTCATCTCTCAGTAAGGTGTCCTGAGTACGCATCTTCATTGCCCGTCAAAGGTTCGTCTCTACTAAACTTTTGACCTTATTCTCAAAAAATTTACTCCCATCGGGAGCATCCTATCTTTGAAAAAATAGAGCAAAACCTCAATCTCGAGGACGCGAGTGGTTATTCCCCTCTATCAGGAAAAATCATGTCTATAAGAGCTCGGGTTCTCCCTCACCCCGTAAGCCAAATATACTCGAGTGCTCACTCGCCCCACCAAAGATTAAAACATCTATAGAGTATGGGTGCTCCCTCACCCAGAAAATGATGAAGTGCTCGAGTAATTACTTGCTTTCTAATTCAAAACATGGTCAAAAAAAAACCTATTCGCCCGAGCACTCAGTGTTGTACGGACGCTTACGTGATCATCCCGCTTGATGACCATCCGAGTGAGCGCGGACCTTATCAACTCCTCGGGTGGGTTCACCAATACTCAGCGAGTGACTACTACTCGTCCACTTGATTTGTTTTCCATGTGGGTGCATATCTAAATTAGGCTCCGCACCACAGGAAAATGATGCCTGGGCGGCGATACACTGCACCCCAGATCTCGCGCAAGCTTAGTGCGTAGGTAAGACCCCGCTAAGCAGATGGCCTGGCCGGGACTTGCCACACCTGCGACTTCACTCCCAATGTTTTCCCATGCACAATGCATGGAGAAGTTGAGCCAATGACGGATGCGTCAAGGCTATTTTCTGAGATTGGAGAAATTGATCCTATAAGACCTGTAGCGGCATGGACCTGCTAGGCACCGGTTGTTTCCCAAGTTCGTGTCGAGGGACGCGGCTTGATTTTGGGCTTTTGAGTTGTTTGCTACCAATTTACCAAGGCTCAACCAGTCGACTACCTTAGGCCTCTCTAGCTTATCATCCCTCGAATAAACTATCTTTGGTGGCTAACAGCAAACGACTCGCAGCTACGCTGCACGCAAAAAGACAATTATGGATTCGAGTCCCTGCGCGACTCTTCGAGTCCCCCAGGCACTCGGGGGCTACTAACGAGGGGGTGACCCCACGACTCTTACAGATGAGGGTACCTGGTGCATATCAAGCTAGAGGGCCCGTTGGAAGCCTCGACCGGCCCACACCTGGCCCACTCGAGGCAACCGCCATAAGGAGTCCTCGACGATCATGGAAACCGCGACTTGGCGTCCAAGACTGAAGATAGATTAGGAAACCCTCTCTGTAAACTTAGACAGAGCCCTTGCGACCCAGCCTAGTATATAAGGGCTGGGAGAGGGGATGTCTAGGGCATGTAATCTCATAGCAACACCCTCGGTCCCGAGCAAGCTCGCCTCAACCTCCATTGTAATTGCCTCCATTATAATACAATCGAGGAGGAAGTACTTTCTCCTGTTAGCCGACGAGTATCGCCAACCTGCACATCTGCTCTACGATCTAACCCAGGGTTCCTAACCATGGGATTTGCCGAGGTCAATCCTCTTCAGTGAGTATCTAGCATACTCAGGGAGACTTAAACCCAGGCTACTAAGCATTTATGCATTTGGTATCAAAATGGAAGGGGAGGCCGTGTAGTGGACTACAAGAAAGAAGTACCAGGGTAAGAGGGAATGAGCTAGGCCTATCAAAGACTAGCATCTTCCGACAAGTCTTGCAGCACAAGAAGAGAACAACCAACAATTCATATAAAGCATAAAATAACAATGCAGCAGAAGTTGCTGCAACATTGTATAATATTAAGTTGTAATAATTATCAATGCCTCTGAGGTATCTTCCTCGACCTCCCTGCGAGGAAGAAAACCCGGAACTGACAATTTAATAGTAATAGTAATAGTTTGTAGTAGTAGGATCTAGCTTCAGCATAAAGCGTCTTGTTACCGTGGACACAACTATCCGAATAGATTATCTTCCATGCAGGAGTTGCACTACTGTTACCCTACACGCTCGGATCTCCAGGGTGGCGTACACCTTGTTAGGGAATGCTCCACCGAGGCTATCCGACACGACGTAGTCCTACCTAGGCTCAACATAGAGACCATCCGCCGGTCTAAATCCTAAGCACGCAGGGACTTTGGACCCTTGCCCTTTCGCACGCCTTCACGGTACGTGGATGGCCGGTGAAGCAGACTCGTCCGTCCCAACAAGGGTACGTCCGGCTAGTCCAATCCCGGCAATCAACCCAAGGTAAAGCTGAAATCTGAAGAGATTTAGATAGAATGTACGCCGCGAAGGGCCCACACCGTAATCCCACGTGGAGGTAGTGTGTATAAGGCACGTTGACCCACTCAAGTCATCCACCTGACCCAATTAAGCATTTTATTATTAACTCGCAGAAAACCATTATCTTTGCCTGAATAATTCACACAACGGACAACGAACAACAGTTAGGACCACCAGTGCATCGGGGCCTGACCTGTCGTCCCATCAAAGCTATTCGGTTACCGACAAGGTGAACCGACTCCTTATCTTATCTCGTGTGTGCTCTTGGAAGAGATCGACTTTCTTGGTTTGGTATCTCACGGCCAACGAGCAAGGACCAGGCCCACGATGCTATCCGCCTGTCCTGCCGTCCCGATACAATACCTCTCGCGGGCACCGTTGGGTCATCCGACTACTTACCTTTAAGGACACATGTTGATTCAGGTGCCTACCATCAAGTGAAACCAGGAGGAGTCACCCTCGATGGTACACTTGAAGAGGTTCGACCGAGACATAAGTGAAATGAACTAAAGAGGAGTATCCTCATATCATGTCGGTGGTATTATGCTATCAAGCCGGCGACGAGAGTGAAATACGAGTCCATCCACTCGTAAGTAAAAATTGAAGCGACTCGGGAGAGTCTCACCGTTGTAGGTTCCCCTGGGCGTCTGCTCTGTACCGTACCTGTTGTAGCAATTTAAATCGTTTGTGTTCCGTGTTCACTCCCCAGAGTGATCACGACCCGCTATCTAATCCTAATTGACTAACAATGCGCATGGCTAACTGCTGGATAATATATATATATTTAATAGGGAACATAGGATAAAGGAAGGTACATCAAGGGGCGACAATGACAGGCTATGCAATGAATAGGAATATAACGTAGCAGTAGCAATGCCTAGTGCAAACATAAATATAGATATATAGGTTATATCTGGGAGACGTGAAGGGGCACTGCTTGCCTGGAAGCTCGACAATAGGGGTATGATCGTCGACGTAGAAGTCGTACTCTGAAACGGTGTCGTCGGCGGTAGTCGTGGGGTCTACCGGAGAATAAGGGGGGGGCAAAGAAATAGTAAATAAAATGCACACAAAGCAAACACAAAAAATAACATGGCAATTGAATGGTACACGATGTTCTAACGTAGTGTTAAGTATTTTAAGCGGAGCGGTAACTTATCCGAGGATGACTCATCAGTACCGGTTGATTACCGGACCAATGATCCGGAGGGGGAAGGTTCCATGTCTGCAGTGTTAGAGACATCTGACAAACATGTGGATAGTGTATCCGTGCTCGTTGATCCATTCTGAACAACTTTCATATCCAGAACGTTTTCATTCAGAAAGTATTACCGGCTCCGGTCGCCTAACAGACAAATGAACCAGAGGAGAAATGTTTCACGTTCGGTAGGTTATACGGGTGCGGTGGGTATACGGGTAGAGTATTCGGATTCGTGATGTTTTTCAGATCAACTTTTATATATATATTTTTTTCATCGGAGTTACGGATTAAAAGATATCGATTTTCTAATATTTAAATAACTTTTAAACAATTTTGGAATTTCTTTGAATTATTTAAATCAACCTTACCAACAATAATGCTATTGACCAGTCAACTGACAGGTGGGGCCCTACTATCATAGGATGTAACTATTTTCAATGATTTATTTTATTAAAAAGATTTACAGGAGATGGGCCCGACATGTAAGTCACACAGGGACTTGATTTAATTAAACAAATATATTTAGTGGCTGGTCCCACATATCATTGCCTCTGTTTTATTTAGCATTTTAATTAATCCAATGAATCAACAAATGGCCTAGGGCCCACATTTCATACACTTAGGGGGGGTTATCTTTTTCTGTTTTAAAACAACAATTAACTAAAGGGGCTGGGCCCACATGTAATTGACCCAGGGGGTTATTTCTATTGTGTTAATTCTAACATGGGGGATTAGGATTCGGTTTAGTGTTAAGATAAATATAGTGGGGTTTTCCCACGACCTAAACCAGCCGAGCAAGCCAGCGGTGAGGTACACAGTGGCGAGCGACGACCGGAGAGGGCGCGGCAAGGACGCGGCATCGCACGCGCTCGCACAATGGTACGGCTGAGCACAGGGTGAGCGCGGCAAGCACCAGCACGCAACACAACAACAATGCACGTCGGCGTTGGCCACAGGCCCTGGCTGTGATGAGCAGGGAGGACACTCCGGTGACCAAACAACGCAAGGGAGGGTGGGAATCGGTCGAGGGACGAGGCACGCGTCGACTGGTGGTCGTAGAACGGTCGGGGAAGAACCGCAGCGGCGACATCAGTGAACGGGGCGGCGGCTGGAGCAAAGGCTCGGCGGCCACGACGAGCGAGAGATCTAACGGAGGGAAAAAATGGTGCATTTTATGCGGTGGCTCACGGTGAATGTAGCGGAGGGATCAGTATAGTCGGAGGGGGTTCATCTGTGGCGACTTTGATAGGGGCATTCGGCGGACCGAGGTTGGAGACGAGCTTGTAACGGTCGCCTCGAAGCTCCCCGACTCCAACGGTTGGCACTTGGCAAAGAGCATGACAATAGCGGAGCCAGAGGGGACGGTGGAGAGGTGGGAGACAGAAGATGGCCGCGGGATTGACGAGGGCGCGATGGTGACCGTGTCGGGCGAATTGTTGGAGAGAAGAGGGAGGCGATGGGGGAAGCGTTCGAGATCAAGGGTTCGTGGGGGCGTGGCAGTATTTTCCCCGCCGAGCTACTGTAGCAGCGTGAGGGGGAATGCATCCGACGGCGACGGCTTGCAGCGTCGGGTTCCATGGCCGCCCCGGTCAGCTCCTGTAGCGCGAGCTTGAAGAAAATGGGGAGAGTGGGTTGGGCCCGATTTGGCTTCGCCCTAGGCGCCAGATTGCTCTCTCCCCTTTATTTCTTTTCTGATGATCTTTTGTTTATGTTTCTGTTTATTCTATCTAGCTAATTATTTTAGCAAAATGTGTTACATGTCCTAATAATTATGTTACAGCACACACAAATGCTACAAAAAGTTTGGGGCAGAATAAAATTCATTTGAATTTTATTTAAATAGTATTTGATTAAAAAGGGGTTTTTTAGCTACTAATTGATTTGTTTAAATACTTAAATGTTATAATAAATATTCCTAATCAGGGTATATTGATCTACTGACTTTGAGGTATTTTATAAAATTGTTTGCACAATTTTTGGTTGAACATTAATTGCCACTTGGTTTTGGAATTTTTAATTGGGTTGAATTTGAATTCAGATAGGATCCAATGTGATCAAGCACTGTAATTCAAAATGACTTATCTTAATCATGAGTATTACTGTAGCTTGACACCCGGGGCGTTACAATGATGCGGAGCATCCAACCGACATCACCATGGATACATCTCCTCCACGTGGACCTTTGACAGGAGCACAAGCACGCGCCATCGAGACTAAGGTGAACTCGCTCCAATTCGAAACACACTTACTTGCCTACGAGACTTGGGTGCTACCTCATGGGTATACTCTATGCATCATCAGGTAACAAGGACACAACCAAAAGGAAGCCACGGTACAAGGGAAGGCCACACGAGGAGAAGATCCGCAAGAAGCCGAAGAGAATGACTCCCTCTAGGAGTCGGACGTCCGGACGTCAGGTCGGATCGTCGGGGTCGAGGCCGGACCATCCGGGCCTCGAACCGGACCGTCCGAAGAGAAACTCCCGAAGACCCACCTCGGCCATAATTGTTCAGAAGTCCGGATCCCAGGACGGACCGTCCGGGCCAGAAGCCGGACCGTCCGAAGAGTGACTCCCGAAGACCCCCCTCGGCCGTAATTATTCGGACCGTCCCAGCTACGGTCCGAACTGTCCGACTAGGTCAACGCGTCCGGATCTGCAAGTGGGCTACAGCCGGTGTACCCCTTTGTTTCGGATCTAGACTATAAATACTCATCTCCTCCCTCCGTTTTAGGGTTAGCTAAGATATTATCTAGCTTTGAGAGATCTTAGCTCCTACTTGTTCGAGGTCTTAGCTAAGATATCGTCTCCTACCTCCGTCATCACCGCCCTGTTCGAGTTGGACGACAAGGTCGCCCTCGTCGAGGTCAACCGATATGTCGGAAGGCGTAACGCGCCTTGAGGTCCTCCGAGAACAAACCATCCTTCCTGACGAGGGGGTGTCCCCACAACTCCTTTCTGATGAGGGTACCTGGTGCGTGTCAAGACATGAGGCCCGCTGGAAGCTTCGAACGTTCCGCGGCTGGCCCACTTGAAGCACCGACGTAGGAGTCCTTGGCGTCATGGAAACCACGACTTGGCGTCCAAGACTGAAGCTAGAATAGGTAACTGTCTCTGTAAACCTAGATGGACTCCTTGCGACCCAGCCTAGTACATAAAGGCTGGAAGAGGGGACGTCTAGGGCATCCAATCTCATAGCAACACCTTCGGTCTCGAGCGATCTCGGCTTGACCGCCACTATAATCGCCTCCATCATAATACAAAAGAGCAGGAAGTATGCAGTTTCATAGATCGAGGGCCCTGAACCTGGGTAAATCCCTGTATCCTGTTAGCCGACGAGCATCGCCAACCTTCCCCTTCTCTACGATCTAAACCCATGGTACCTTACCATGGGATTTGCCGAGTTTGATCCTCGTCTATTGGCGCCAACCCTGGGGAAGACGCAGGTTGGAGTCACGATCTCAGGGGTTCCGTCATCGGCAACCAACAACTCGAGCAAGATCCAACCCACTCGAAGAGCTCAAGTTCATCGCAAGCCTCTCTGTCGCACCACCAAGAACGGTCGATCAACGATTGGATCAAAATCAGATTTTCGGTGACTACCAAAGCCACGCCCAACGACAAAGGAACCGTCGATCCCAAGTCGCTGTCGCAGAGCCAACAGTGGAGCCATATCAAATACATGAATTCCACATTGAAATTTTGTTGGAACAATCACCAGCCGCTACGACATCTCCCGTCACCAACCGAGCACCCGCAATAGTGACCTTGACAGGGACTCGACAACCCGCCCCGGAGAATACTACGATCCTGACAAAAGGCCGTACAAGTTCGCCAAGATGATCCAGGATCATTCGATCCACGACGGGATCGAGTTGGATCCAAGGTTCCACTCACGCTTTGAAGACCACTCGCGGTGGTATCGGTTCATCAGGAAAAGACGACTCGACAACTCCAACAGCCTAACACCCAGAGAGCAGCTGGACGGGGCATGCACAATCCATTGCTTCGAAGACGATACGGGACATCTCAGGGCAGGCGACACACTCAGGAACTGCCACCTGTTCATCGAACTCTCCGACAGGCTAAAAGAAGAGAAGCAGCGTAAAGACAAACGAGCTCGGGAAGAGGCGCAACCATCAGCTCCTAACACAAAGGAGCAGTATAACCGTCGCACGGACAAGTGTGCATGATCAAATAAGGACGACCCTCAAAGACGAAGCAAGAGGCGAGCACTCTACAAGCCCGAATAGCCGAAGACATATTAGCAAAAGAACCCTACAACCTATGTGATTCAGAATTTAGCATCACCTTTTCGCAGGAGCATCACCCGCCCGCAATCCAAGACCCGGGCACGCGCCTCTGGTTCTTGACGCACATATTGGTGGATATGATATGACTAGAGTATTCATGGACGGGGGAAGCAACCTGAACATCATATTCGCTGACGCCCTACAAAAGATGCTAATCCCATGATCAGTTTGGAAGAACTCAGGCATCACACTCTATGGCATAGTATCAGGCAAGCCAACATCCTCCCTGGGAACAATCAAGCTCGACGTGGTTCTTGGCAACAAAGGAAACTTTGCAAGAGAAATCCTAGAAGTTGAAGTGCTCAATTGGCAGTCCCAATACCACGCCCTACTCGGTCGGCCGACATTCGCACAGTTCATGGAAATACCGCATTACACGTACCTCAAGCTCAAGATGCCAGGGCCCGCAGGGGTCATCACAGTCAGTGGAAACTTCCTCAAATCAGATAAATGCAATCGAGACTTCCATCAAGTCTCCGACACATTTGGAGCACCACGATAACTCAAAGAAATATCAATGGTGGTCGACAGGAGCGTTTTCCCACTCGCCAGCAGAAGTGAGGTGAAGGAAATCACTCGCGACTTCAGTGTTGACAGCGACACCACCACCCATCAGGTGCACCCGACGGACCCAGACATGACGGTACGGATCTACGCTCATCTACCCGAGGAACAGGAGACAACTCTATTAGCTTTCCTCCGTGAGGAGTGGAAAATTTTCGCCTGGTGCCCAGCCGACATGCGTGGAATACCATGAGAATTTATAGAGCTCGCACTACAAATCTACCCAAACACCGAAACAGTAAAGCAAGCGCTACGCAGATTCTCCGAGCCAAAACGCAGAGCCATTGGAGAAGCAGTCAACCGACTACTCGACGCATAATTCATCCGGGAAACAAGAAGGCCACGTGGGTCGCAAATCCCGTTCTAGTGCCCAAGAAAGATATGGATGCACTGCGCATGTGCGTCGATTACGGACCTTTCAACAAGCACTTACCAAAGGATCACTTTCCTCTCCCAAGGATCGACTAGATCATCGACTCCACCGCAGGATGCGACCTCCTATCTCTCCTTGATGCATACTTGGGGTACAACCATATCAGGATGAAGGAGGAAGATGAAGAGCACACTTCATTCATCACCCCGTATGCATTATTCTTCTACAGGGCAATGCCCTTCGGTTTGAAAAACGCTGGAGCCACATACCAGCGGATGATGCAAGCGTGCCTAAGAGACCAAATTGGCAGAGTCGTCCAAGTTTACATAGACGACATTGTCATCAAAACATACAAGGTAGAAAAATTACTCGACGACCTCCGAGAAACCTTCGGGGTACTCAACCGATACATGATCAAGCTCAATCCAAAAAAGTGTGCGTTCGGCGTTCGAGTAGGAAAGATACTCGGGTACATGGTGTCTACTCGAGGAGTCGAAGCCAACACGAAAAAAGTCCAGGAACTCGCCAGGATGCAAGAACCAGTCAACATAAAGGGCGTACAACAACTCACAGGGCGACTCGCAGCCTAGAGCCGCTTCATGTAACAGCCTCAGTGTTATGGAACAGTAACACTTTTGATAATGAAGATCACTGTTACTAATCACTCTTGCAATCATGCTATGATCATCTTTGCTTTTGATCACATTCCAAAAATGCCTTTTGGTTAATATCAAAAATCATGTGACAATTAAAATTTATCCAAAAATTATGCAACCACTTTTGTTAAATCACAAATATTCAGTGGACCATGTCCACGTGGGTATGGGAATTTATTAAGCTATAAAATAAATCAAACAATTCAAACAGTGGCTTAATCTATCCATTTTAATCATTTCTTAATTAAATAAAATATTAAATAAATTTATAAAAGGCCAAATCTTTTCGTGGCACTTCTAATATATGCAACACAAATATACCCACAAGTTTAACATGTGGCAAAAATCATTTCAAAGCAAAACAAATCAAAACATAATAAAAGAAAAAGAAAAGAGAAAGAAAATAAAACCAAAATGGGGAGTACAATCCCTCGCCTAGGGAAATCCCTAGCCAACCCCCTCCCCCACTGGGCTGGCCCATACCGCACCTCCACGCTTTCTTCTTCCCCTGTTCATGGGGGGATCGTGTCGTGCATCCCGCGGCCAGCCACGCCATGGCCATGCCGTGGCGGCCATCGGGTGGTCGCCGACGAGCATAAGACCGAACCCGCGCCCCCTGTCCCTGGAAACCCTAGTGTTCCCCCACGCCGTCTCCATTTCCCCTCGTGCTCTCCCTTCCTCTCCCCGTTTCGTCCGGGCGCAGCCGTGGCCGCGCCGCCGCGTATCACCGTGGCCAGCGACCACCTTGGACCGCGCCGACATGTCTAGGAAGAGCGCCATCCTCGTCTACTACCTCTAGTGCACTCCATCGTCGCCAGGATCGCCTACACCGCGGGAATCAAGCCGTTCCCCGTCGTCGGCCGCGCCGCCGTCGTCGACGAATTCCGCCGAGTCGGGCCCTCTCCGTGCCTGCTGCCTCCCCGACGAGCTCCTTGGTGAGCTTCTCTCCATTTTACCCATCGTTGCGCTCAATCTCGTGCACCGGAACCCTGTACCCGCCCTGGCTGGGATCGACGTCGTGGCCCCGGTCCACCCCAGCTAGCGCCAGTGACCCCGTCGTGCTCGTGCTGAGACGAGGGCCCAGATCGCTAGGTCGCGCTCCCCAAAAACCCACCGCCACTGTGTTCCCGTCGTCGTCCGTAGGTCAGCCACCGCGGACCTCATCGCCGACGTAGTTTCCGACCACCTCGAGCTGCGCCACCACCATAGATCGACTCACGGCGCTGCTCTCGTTCGAATAGACCAAGTCCCGTGCCCTCCCGTGGCCTGTGGCGAGCACACGGTTGTCGGCCATGGCGCTGTTCGCCGCCGGCGTGCCCAGGAAGTAGCTTGTGCCACTGACCTGTGGGACCCCTTCGTCAGAAACACCATTATCCACTAATGAGTCACTGTCAACGGGCCCACCCCCTGCTAAACCTTGCCGTTAAGTTAAAATGAAAATTAACCCTTCAATGACTTACATATCGGCCCAACATTTAATTAACCACTAGATAAATAAAATAGATAAATTAAACACATGTGTCATTGACACCTAGGCCCCACTGCCTTTTTATTAATAAAAATGATTTGTAATTGCTTAGTGTATGACATGTGGGCCCAGTGTTTTATTTGATTTAATTAAATGTTTTATTAAATATGTGAGGCTGACCAGTGGGCCCATTGGTCAGGTTTGACCAGTCAAATTTTACTGTTCTGGATAATGTTGCATTTTATTAATAAAGAAAATTCAGAAAATGATTTAAAATGATTTAAACTTTAAAATTGAATATCTTTTAAACCGTAAGTCAGATTAAAAAACTTTATACATGAAAATTGATCAGAAAAGCATAACGAATATTAATACAATATCCGTATACCCCCCACAACCCTCTAACACAACGAACATCGACATCCCCCCCTCCGAGCCGTATGTCGATAATCAGCCGGAGCCGGCTTTTCATCCCCGGATGAATTCCCGCTCCGAGCAACGTGCATTGCACTGCGTTAGAACACCGTTAACATTGCATTTGTCATGTCATGCATCTGTTTGTTTATGCTTGCTTTTTATTTATTGTTTCTCCCCCCTTTATTCTTCGGTAGATCCCGCTGCTACCGCCGACTACACTGCTGCCTGGTACGACTACTTCGTCGACGACCCTGCCCCTACCCACGAGCTTCTAGGCAAGCAGAGCCATTCTCTTCCCCAGATAGATCCTATGACGGGGATAAACCCCGACAAATCCTAGGGTTAGGTACCCTAGGTTTCGTGTAGGAGGAAAGGAAGCGACGTGGCCTGTGCGTTGGTAGGATTCGGAGATGACAAGCGACACATGGGGCACGATTTACCCAGCTTCAGGGCCCCGGAGGGAAAACCCTACATGCTGCTTGTCTGATCTTGTATTGATGATGATGTATAGAGGTGTCGTGAGGGATTTGGTGGAGAGAGATCTGTCTAGTCCTATGTGTGGGGATTGAGAGCCTGTGTGTTTAGATCCTCTAGAGAGGTGCCCCTACCTCGCATTATATAGATAGCCAGGTAGGGTTTACAAGAGTCCTAGTCAACTACAAGTAGGAGTCCTTGTCTTGCGCCTCAAGTCTTCGGCTTCACGTCTTATTCCATCATGTCGGTGTCCACGAGTGGGCCCCTGGTGGGCCGCCATCCATGACACGCACCAGGTACCCTCACGTAGAGGAGTCGTGGGGTCACCTCCTCGTCATCCTATCTTTCCATACTTTTCTTGCACTAGGCATTGTTACTGCTACTGCTATGTTACAATCCTATTCAATTGCATAGCCTGTTTTTGTCGCCCCTTGATGTACCTTCCTTTATCCTATGCTTCCTGCTATAAATATATATGATATTCAGAAGTGAGCCCTGCGCATTGTTAGCTAGGATTAGATACCGGGTCGTGATCACTCAGGGGAGAGTAGCGGATAAAAAATATTATAAGTCCAACAGGTACGGATCAATGCAGGCGCCCTAGGGAACCTACAACGGCGAGACTCTGTCGAGTCCCTTCGAGTTTGACTTATAGTGGAATGGACTCGTATTTCACTCTCGTCGGCTTAGTAGCGCAGCATCACCGGGATGATACGAGGTTTACCTCTTAAGTTCATTCTACTGATGTCTCAGTCGAACCTCTTTAAGTGTACCATCGAGGGTGATACCTCTTGGTTTCACTTAATGATAGGCACTCAAATCAATTGGTGTCCTTAAAGGTAAGATTCGGGCATCCCAACGGTGCTCGCGAGCGGTATTGCATCGGGAACGACAGGGAGGGTACGACCTACGTTACTTGCGTGCTTGGCCCCTGCTCGTATGTCGCGAGAGTTACCAAACCACGAAAACTCGAGATCTACCTAGAGCACACGCGAGACAAGGTAAGCATACGGTTCACCTTGTTGGTAACCGCACACTTTGATGGGACGAAACGGAAGGCCCAGACGTTACTGGTGGACCTTGTTGCTGTTCGTTGTCCGTTGTGTTGTTAGTCAGACAGCGATAACGGTTGTCTGCGAGATAATATTAAAATGCTAAATGGTTCGGCGGATGACTTGAGAGGCCGCAAAGGCCTGTACGCACTACCTTCGCGTGGGTTAAGTAGTTATGGGCTCCCTGTGTCGTAGTTTGTCCGATAGCTCTTCAAACGTCAGCAGTACCGCGGTCTGCGACGGGAAGTGGTGTCTTCTTCGCTCGAGCGATGTGTGTTTGGATTTGCTTTTACTTCACCAGCCAGCCACGCACAGTGCAGGAGCGTGAAGGGTGAGGGTGCCTAGATCTCTGATCGCATAGGATATAGTCCGGTGGAAGGCCTCTCGGTTGAGCCTAGGATGGGTTGCGGCGTGTCGGATAGCTTTGGTGGAGCGTTCCCTAACAAGGTGCCCGCCACCCTGGAGATCCGAGCGTGCAGGCTGAAAGTAGTGAACCCCTGCAGGGAGTTTAATCTATTCGAATAGCCGTGTCCACGGTAACATGACGCTTTATGCTGAAGACGGATCTTAACACTAGAAACTACTACTTCTATTAAACTGTATGGTTCAGGGTCTTCTTCCTCGTAGGGAAGTCGAGGAAGGGAACTCGGAGGCATTATTATTGTTATATAATTACAATTTACTATTATACAATGCTGCAACAACTTCTGCTTCATTGTTACCTTATGCTTTATATAAATTGTTGGCTGTTCTCATCTTGTGCTGCAAGACTCGTCAGAAGATGCTAGTCTTCGATAGGCCTAGATTCTTATCCTTATTCCGATTTCTATCTTGCAGTCCACCATATACAACCTCCCTTTCCATTTGATACAAATGCATAAATGCTTAGTAGCGGACGTCAGACTCGCGGGTGTGCTAGATACTCACCTTTGCTTTATTTCCCCCTTTATGTTTTGCCTGATCGGCCGCTACAGTCGACATTGGAGCCCAGGAGCAGGAGTACCCCGGGGGCGGATACTACTACGTCGAGACCCAGCTGACCAGGACCAGGAGTAGTTTCGGAGCCTCCCAAGAAGGATGTAACAGCCCAGTTTTCACAAAAATTAAAAATTTTGTTTTCGGTGTGAATTGTTTGATTGTCTGATTTGTTTGCGGTGTTTGCATCCCCGATTTATCGATCGGCTATTATTTTCCCCCTCTTATCTCGTATCGGACGGAGACCGACCCTTGCCACCCTGACACTCGACCTTTGCGACACCGGGTTTCACCCGATCACCGTCGCGAAAACCGCACCAGACCAGCTGCAGCCAACGGAACAAAAACCCCGTTTAATAATTAAATGGGATATTTTTATAGCACGCCGAAAAGTGTTCTAGGAACGGTTCCAGCACAAGGTGAACGCCACCGGCTCGACGCGCTGATCGCGCAGTTCGAAGTTTTACCCGAATCAGAGGTACTGCGGACCACAGACGGTCAGAAACGTTAGCATCGCGCGCGCGAGAGAAAAATCGGGGATGTTTTTGCAAAATGCCAGCCACCTGGGCTGTAAATAGACCACCCCACCACTTAGGCTTTCCCCTAAGAACCTAGGCAGCCCCCAGATCCAGCTTTACCCAAAAAATAGTCTATTTTCGCACATTTTAACCCCCAATTTTAGCAAACCCTAGCCCCTCTCGATCTGGACCGTCGGATCTGCGGATCCAACGGCCCAGAGGCCGCCACCATGCACACCCAACTCTCCTCTCTCTCTCTCCTGGACTCCCTCCAGCCCGACGCCGCCGCCGCCTCCAACTCCGGCGTTGCAGCTGCCCTGCGCCACTAGGCCAGGCCGCCGACAGCCGCCGCCGGACGCCTCCTCCTCCCTCGCGCCTTATCCCTCCGCCTCTCACCCTCCCTCTTCTCTCTCGCAGGCCGCTAGAACCGCCATGGCGCCGCCCGAGCTGGAGCCGCCTCGTGCTCGAAGCCACCCGCCGCCGGCCTGCCCGCAACGGATCCGGCGAGGACCCGCGCGGATTCGGCCGCGACGCACCTTCTCGACCCTCCTTCGGCTTCCTGCGAGCTTCCGCTCGTCGCCGGCGCCAGCCAGCCGCCGCCGCGGTCACGGCTGGACGAACCAACCGCCCGCCTCCAACGCACGTGGTGGGCCGACGCCCCACCCACTGCCCAGCAGCAGCCAGCTCCCTGGAGCCCAGCACGGCCCAGGCCGCCACAGCCCTGCCAGGCCAGCCTCCCTGGCAGCCCAGCCGCCCCCAAGCCAGATGGGTCGTGGCCCAGCAGGTCCTTGTTTTTTTCCTTACCCCCTCAAAATTCTGCTAAGTCTTTTAATTATTGCTGCTGTTACGTTTTTGCAACGTTATTTGCTGTTGATCCGTAGCTCCGATGAACGTGCCCCCAAAACGAAAGTTGCTCAGTTTTGCGTGCTCTAGCATTCGTCTGTAGAAAGTTTTTCCGTTTGAGGTCATCTTGATTGTGTAATTGTGTGCTAAACAGGGCCACTGGTCGTTAATTGCAAACTGTTGATTAACTGCTGCTGAAACTGTTGCTTGATTGAAACTTCGGGCGACGGTTTCTTCGCAACCGTACGTCGGAATTGAGTGATTCCTTTTGCGTTGCGTTAAGCATTGTTTCTACTTCAGTTTCATGCATTCACATGCCATAATTGATTTCTGCATCATGATTATATCTTGCTCCAAAGTAGCTATCCTGCGAATAGTCTGCTGCTGTTTATAATTTGCTGCAACTTCGGTCGACGAGTGTGTCGCGACCGTTTATGGAAATTGAGTGATTCCAATTGCATATTGTTAAGCATCATGTCTACTTTCATTACATGTATTGCATTGTCATAATATGCTTGCTGGTCATATATTTATTGAGCTCCAAAGTTGCTATGCCGCTGTTTTTGACAGCCACCTCTATTTTTCTTTTAAGTCTGTTACTTTGCGATGCCATGTTGTTTGCTTAATATCTTTTGATCTATGATGCCTATTTGCATGATTCGTTTTGCCATGCCTTCCCTGTCATATCTACTTTAGTTCCATATCATTTGTGATCATGTTTTCATTGATTATCCTGTTTATGCATTGCTCTAAAGTGTGCTTCGTGATGTTGGCAGATTGTGCCCGTAACTTGTTTTGCTTATATCTTTGTAACCGTAACTCCGTTTGGGGTGTTCTTTATATGTAACTTGATTAGTTTTTCGTGTACTTTCTGTTTATGCTATTGTTTGCTGGTGTTAAACAACCTAAAATATGGTTTAGGGCAGAACAGTACCAAATTCTTTAATTGTCGTGCGGCACTTAGTGTATACCATGTTTAGGTTGTGCCTCACTTAAATTGACTAGCATAGATAGCTTATTTTGTGCTTCACCTCTTGTCATGTTTATGTGCTATGCCATGCTTGCTTGAGTAGCCATGTTAATAACCGTTGGTTGATCACCTGTAGCTAAGCAACTTGAACCACCGTAAACATGCGGTATTCGTCGTGTGTGACCGATACCCCACTTAAACTGTTAGTAACCTTTCTCGACGATAGATCCATATCGCGTTGCCGTGTCATGTGATGTCTTCTTGATCTTATGTTGCCACGTAGTAATATAGTGCTTGCTCATTGATTGCTTTCCAGTGTTTATCGTCTTGTGTGCTTTCGCGGGTACCTTCGGAGACATTGCGAGCGTGCGATCGACTACACCTTCGGAACCCGACTTATCAACAGGCAAGGACTATACATTACTTATGATCCATTCTATTTCAACCAGCGGTTTGCATGCTAGTATAGGTTAGGTTCGATGTTTGATCCTACCACATGTTTACAGCCTCTTTCAAACCGATACAGCCATGTCCCCTCCCAGCAAACCTTGTACTGCTATGTTACTATTGCTCGTTGCTCAGCCCCTGCTTAGTATGCATGCTTAGGATGCTACGATGTTACCCTGTTACTCCTTGGTTTGGGATATCACATTATTATATTGTTGTTGATGATATGATTATTATCATGTTGACTATATTCGACGAAGGATGGAAGGTCTAGGCTATCCCGCCCCGACGCGTTGTTCCATTCAAGTCACCTAGGATCCGAGTTTCGGGTATTGGTTTTAAGACTGAGCGTGCCTAAACGCATGTGGGATTTTATGGGGTCCCCTTTTCTTACCTATCTAGCTTCAACATTTCTAGAGGTGGCCCAAGCTGATTTACCATTTGAAAACCATGCATATATGCCTGTCGGGTAGCTCCTGGCAGACATCCTTTAAAACAACCCGGACCCGTGAGGTCTTAGTTTTCCCTGTTGGTCCACCTTTGGCCGGCGAGGGCCCGAGGCCTCACGTGAGGCGTCTCGGTAACCCAAACCCTGTTGAGATGGAAGAGTCCGATCCGAGAGCGTGGCCAGCTTTTGGATTGGGTGTCGACTCGCCGGGAGCCACCCGGATTTGTTTGTTGTTAGCTAGAGGGACCTGTCGTTTCGGATCTCTTGGAACTAAATCATAAAATGGTTGCCTGTGATGGGTAGCAACTGAGAGAGATGGGCGTGCGTGCGAAGCCTTGTAATGGACATTTGGTACACCCCTGCAGGGTTAAATCTTTTCGAGAAGCCGTGTCCACGGTTATGGACGACTTGAGACCAACTCCTTGTTCATAGACAACAACAGCTGAGATAATCTTAATATAACTTGATAAATGTGTGTGTGCCTTGACTGCTTCTTCTTCGTCGGGATGCGAAGAGGAGGACAAGGATAGGATAGGTGTTATGTTTGCGTAGTAGGTGGATAGCAGAGTTGTTGGAGGCGATTCCTCATCGAATGCTTGGCTTCTTACCTTACTCCCTAGATCGTTAGCCACTTCATAAATGCTAGTGCAGCAGCAACCTCACCACTTACCCCTTCCTTACCGTAAACTACTAGTTGTCCTAGAATGACGAGTGATGAAGTCCTTCCTGGGTCAGATGACCACTACAGTTGGATGCTGAGTACCTCTGTACTCATGATACTACCCCCAAACTCTTTTCAGGGTTCTTGATCGACAACAGGTATGGTGACCGACGTTTCACGTGGAGACTCGACGACGACTAGTTAGGCGGATCCCGGCGGAGGGCCTGGACCCGTGTAGTTATAGGGATCGATGTTTTTCTCTTTGCCACTAGGCATTTTCTTGTAGTCTGTACTCAGACATGTATCTTCCGCTGTTATATTGTATTAACGCAGTTGTATGACGCTTGTATGAGATGTTGTATCCTTGTATCTGTAATGTTGTGATATCATGTTGGAAATCCGGGGCATATGGCGTTGTCGTATGTCGCGGTGGGACCGATATGTGCTTCGTCCCTGGATCTGGGTGGAAACACCTAGATCTGGAACTTTACCGCATATTGGGCCTTACAACTTGGTATCAAAGCCTTACCGACCGTAGGATCCCTTTTCTGGCCGAAGTCGAGTCTAGATAAAAACTATTTTGTAGTTACTAAGTTAGTTATCGGAGAGTAGGAATCTTTTTACTCCTTACCCATGCTCTCGTCAGGACAAGTGTTGTAAGTGTTTTATTCTCATCATATCCCCTTAAAAACTCTAGGATCTCGAGTGTGTGGAGTTTTGGAACCGTTACAATGCCTTGCTTGCAGCGTATTGTCTCGATTCCGATCTCAGGTTTGGGAAATCTTGTAGTACCTTTACTTCTTTCGACTCTGGGTAAACCTCTTGGTCATCTGTTGACTTCAGTCCTCTTGCCTCGTATGTTCACAATTCCAGTGAGAATGCTTCCCTTGATCGTCGCTTTGAGTTGTCGTTCTTCCTCTTTATCTTTCGATGGTTTCTTTTTCCGACGTTGTCGTCTCTCCGCGGAAATTTATCTCGACAGAAGTTCGACGTCGACATGGAGCAGAGTCCCTTGTTGGTGGTGTTGAAGATTGTCGACTTTATTTTTCTCTCTCCCCTCTCCCCCGGATCGTCCTGGGTCTCGGGACGAGATCCCTTGTTGGTGGTGTTGTATTGTAACAACCCAGTTTTCACAAAAAATAAATTTTTTGTTTTCGGTGTGAATTGTTTGATTGTCTGATTTGTTTGCGGTGATTGCATCCCCGATTTATCGATCGACGATTATTTCCCCCCCTCTTATCTCGTATCGGACGGAGACCGACCCTTTCCACCCTGACACTCGACCTTTGCGACACCGGGTTTCACCCGATCACCGTCGCAAAAACCGCACCAGACCAGCTGCAGCCAACGGAACGAAAACCCCGTTTAATAATTAAACGGGATATTTTTATAGCGCACCGGAAAGTTTTCTCGGAACGGTTCCAGCACAAGGTGAACGCCACCGGCTCGACGCGCTGATCGCGCAGTTCGAAGTTTTACCTAAATCGGAGGTACTGCGGAACCCCGGCGGTCACAAACGTGAGCATCGCGCGCGCGAGAGAAAATCCGGGGATGTTTTTGCAAACTGCCAGCCACCTGGGCTATAAATAGATCACCCCACCAATTGGGCTTTCCCCTAAGCACCTAGGCAGCCCCCAGATCCAGCTTTGCCCCAAAAATAGTCTATTTTCGCACATTTTAACCCCCAATTTTAGCAAACCCTAGCCCCTCTCGATCTGGACCGCCGGATCTGCGGATCCAACGGCCCAGAGGCCGCCACCATGCAAACCCACCTCTCCTCTCTCTCTCTCCTGGACTCCCTCCAGCCCGACACCGCCGCCACCTCCAACTCCGACCTTGAAGCCGCCGCGCGCCACCAGGCCAGGCCGCCGACAGCCGCCGCCGGACGCCTCCTCCTTCCTCGCGCCTTCTCCCTCCGCCTCTCACCCTCCCGCTTCTCTCGTAGGCCGCCAGAACCGCCATGGCGCCGCCCGAGCTGGAGCCGCCTCGTGCTCAAAGCAACCAGCCGCTGGCCTCCCCGCAACGGATCCGGCGATGACCCGCGTGGATTCGGCCGCGCCGCACCTCCTCCACCCTCCTTCGGCTTCCTGCGAGCCGCCGCTCGTCGCCGGCGCCAGCCAAACGCCGCCGCCGTCACGGCTGGACGAACCGGCCGCCCGCCGCCAATGCACGTGGTGGGCCGGCGCCCCACCCACGGCCCAGCAGCAGCCAGCTCCCCGGAGCCCAGCACGGCCCAGGCCGCCACATCCCAGCCGGGCCGGCCTCCCTGGCAGCCCAGCCGCCCCACAAGCCAGATGGGCCGTGGCCCAGCAGGTCCTTGTTTTTTTCCCTCGCCCCTCAAAAGTCTGCTAAGTCTTTTAATTATTGCCGCTGTTAAGTTTTTGCAATGTTATTTCCCGTTGATTCGTAGCTCCGATGAACGTGCCCCCAAAACGAAAGTTTCTCAGTTTTGCGTGCTCTAGCATTCGTATGTAGAAAGTTTTTCCGTTTGAGGTCATATTGATTGTGTAATTGTGTGCTAAACAGGGCCACTGGTCGTTAATTGCAAACTGTTGATTAACTGCTGCTGAAACTGTTGCTTGATTGAAACTTCGGGCGACGGTTGCTTCGCAACCGTACGTCGGAATTGAGTGATTTCTTTTGCGTTGCGTTAAGCATTGTTTCTACTTCAGTTTCATGCATTCACATGACATAATTTCTTGCTGCATCATGATTATATCTTGCTCCAAAGTAGCTATCCTGCTATTAGTGTGTTGCTGTTTATAATTTGTTGCAACTTCGGTCGACGAGTGTGTCGCGACCGTTTATCGGAATTGAGTGATTCCAATTGCATATTGTTAAGCATCATGTCTACTTTCATTACATGTATTGAATTGTCATAATATGCTTGCTGGTCATATAGTTATTGAGCTCCAAAGTTGCTATGCTGCTGTTTTTGACAGCCACCTCTGTTTTTCTCTAAGTCTGTTACTTTGCGATGCCATGTTGTTTGCTTAATATCTTTTGATCTATGATGCCTATTTGCATGATTCTTTTTTCCATGCTTTCCATGTCATGTCTAATTTAGTTCCATATCATTTGTGAGCATGTTTGCATCGATTATCCTGTTTATGCATTGCTCTAAAGTGTGCTTCGTGATGTTGGCAGATTGTGCCCGTAACTTGTTTTGCTTATATCTTTGTAACCGTAACTCCGTTTGGGGTGTTCTTTATATGTAACTTGATTAGTTTTTCGTGTACTTTGTGTTTATGCTATTGTTTCCTTCTGTTAAACAACCTAAAATATGGTTTAGGGTAGAACAGTACCAAATCCTTTAATTGTCGTGCGGCACTTAGTGTATGCCATGTTTAGGTTGTGCCTCACTTAAATTGACTAGCATAGATAGTTTATTTTGTGCTTCACCTCTTGTCATGTTTATGTGATATGCCATGCTTTCTTGAGTTGCCATGTTAATAACCGTTGGTTGATCACCTCTAGCTAAGCAACTTGAACCACCGTAAACGTGCGGTATTCGTCGTGTGTGACCGATACACCACTTAAACTGTTAGTAACCGTTCTCGACGATAGATCCGTATCGCGTTGCCGTGTCGTGTGATGTCTTCTTGATCTTGTGTTGCCACGTAGTAATAGAGTGCTTGCTCGTTCATTGCTTTCCAGTGTTTATCGTCTTGTGTGCTTTCGCGGGTACCTTAGGAGACGTTGCGAGCGTGCGATCGACTACACCTTCTGAACCCGACTTATCAACAGGCAAGGACTATACATTACTTATGATCCATTCTATTTCAACCAGCGGTTTGCATGCTAGTATAGGTTAGGTTCGATGTTTGATCCTACCACATGTTTACAGCCTCTTTCAAACCGATACAGCCATGTCCCCTCCCAGCAAACCTTGTACTGCTATGTTACTATTGCTCGTTGCTCAGCCCCTTCTTAGTATGCATGCTTTGGATGCTACAATGTTACCCTGTTACTCCTTGGTTTGGGATATCACATTATTATATTGTTGTTGATGATATGATTATTATAATGTTGACTATATTCGACGAAGGATGGAAGGTCTAGGCTATCCCGCCCCGACGCTTTGTTCCATTCGAGTCACCTAGGATCCGAGTTCCGGGTATTGGTTTTAAGACTGAGCGTGCCTAACCGCGTGTGGGATTTTATGGGGTCCCCTTTTCTTACCTATCTAGCTTCAACATTTCTAGAGGTGGCCCAAGCTGATTTACCATTTGAAAACCATGCATATATGCCTGTCGGTTAGCTCCTGGCAGACATCCTTTAAAACAACCCGGACCCGTGAGGACTTAGTTTTCCCTGTGGGTCCACCTTTGACCAGCGAGGGCCCGAGGCCTCACGTGAGGCGTCTCGGTAACCCAAACCCTGTTGGGACGGAAGAGTACGATCCGAGAGCGTGGCCAGCTTTTGGATTGGGTGTCGACTCGCCGGGGGCCACCCGGATTTGTTCGTTGTTAGCTAGAGGGACCTGTCGTTTCGGATCTCTTGGAACTAAATTATAAAATGGTTGCGTGTGATGGGTAGCAACTGAGAGAGATGGGCGTGCGTGCGAAGCCTTGTAATGGGCAGTTGGTACACCCCTGTAGAGTTATATCTTTTTGAGAAGTCGTGTCCACGGTTATGGACGACTTGAGACCTACTCCTTGTTCATAGACAACAACAGCTGAGATAATCTTAATATAACTTGATAAATGTGTGTGTGCCTTGATTGCTTCTTCTTCGTCGGGATGCGAAGAGGAGGACAAGGATAGGATAGGTGTTATGTTTGCGTAGTAGGTGGATAGCAGACTTGTTGGAGGCGATTCCTCATCGAATGCTTGGCTTCTTACCTTACTCCCTAGATCGTTAGCCACTTCATAAATGCTAGTGCGGCAGCAACCTCACCACTTACCCCTTCCTTACCGTAAACTACTAGTTGTCCTAGAATGACGAGTGATGAAATCCTTGCTGGGTCAGATGACCACTACAGTTGGATGCTGAGTACCTCTGTACTCATGATACTACCCCCAAACTCTTTTCAGGGTTCTTGATCGACAACAGGTATGGTGACCGACGTTTCACGTGGAGACTCGACGACGACTAGTTAGGCGGATCCCGGCGGAGGGCCTGGACCCGTGTGGTTATGGGGATCGATGTTTTTCTCTTTGCCACTAGGAATTTGCTTGTAGTCTGTACTCAGACATGTATCTTCCGCTTTTATATTGTATTAAGATAGTTGTATGCCGCTTGTGTGAGATGTTGTATCCTTGTATCTGTAATGTTTTGATATCATGTTGGAAATCCGGGGCATATGGCGTTGTCATATGCCGCGGTGGGACCGATATGTGCTAGTCCCCGGATCTGGGTGGAAACACCTAGATCTGGAACAGTACCGCATATTGGGCCTTACACAGGAGGCCTTGCCTTTTCAATCTGTATCTCTGATGTTATTTGTGCTAGCATTCTTAAGGCAAAACTTGACTAACTATGTCTGTACTCAGATATTATGGCTTGTATAACTTATTTATTCGGATCCTCGTGATCCCTGGTATTGTAACATATTGGTTTATCCTTTTCTGTTTAGTGTTGTACTGTGATATTCTCACCGTGGCACCCTAATCTCAGTCGTGTACCCTTCTTGTATGATTATTGTACATGGATTGATTTTAGGGGCGTCACAAGTTGGTATCAGAGACGACTTCCTGTAGGAAGGCACCCCACCACTACCTGTTCGAAGTTGAGTCTAGTATTTGAAAAACTATTTTACCAACTTAATGTTTGGCTTACGGTCCCACATCGATGTCATTACATGTGATATCTATGGAATTAGGATCCTTTTCTCCTTACCTATGCTCTGGGACTCTGCTCTCTTATCCTTGCTGGTAAGTTTTACAAACTCTGACATTAGGATCACGTTCTCTTGATTCCACCCGGCGTTCTGGTGCTCCCCCTTGATTGAGTCGTGTCGCAGGAGTTCTGACCCAGGTCCTGTACCGCGGATCCCCTTTCTCACTCGGGGCAGGCCGCACGTTCTCTGGCACAAACTGCTGTGGCCAACAGTTTTCTTGCGGCGTGATTGACTTAGTGGAAGCTATGTCGCGTTGTGTATTCCTTACCGCGGTCTGTGCGTCGCCTAGTGTGTCCTTTTTCCTTAATTTCTACGACGTTACGCTGCCCGATTTTCCGGTTGACTCTTTGTGTGGATGTGTATGTCTTATATGACCACTCCTGTATATCCGCGCCTCCTCCTTGTTGTCGCATTACCTCATGCTTGTTTCCGGTATCTCGTTAAATTTTCATCGCTGAAATACCCCTGTTAAATTTTAGCAGGATGGCTGGTCGTGGTGGTCGTGGTCGTGGTCGTGGTGCCATCGATCCACCTCCGCCGCCGGACTACATGGCCACGATGATGCAGCAGTTTCAGTTGAACCAAGTGTTTATGCAAGGAGTCATAGACCAGCTCCAGAACCAGAACCAGAATCCGAACCAGCACCAGAACCAACCGCCTGTGGTTACTCTGCGGGATTTCATGCGTCTCAATCCCCCTCTCTTCCACCAACTTGAACAGCCGCTGGATGCCGATGATTGGCTTTGTGACATCACCCGTCAGTTGAGGTTCGCTAGGGTGCACGCTGCTGATTACGTCAACTTCACGACCTATTTCCTGCGTGGCCCCGCTGCCTAGTGTTGGGACACCCACAGGAGCTCGCTGGCTGAAGGGACTATTGTCACTTGGAATGTCTTCAAGACTGCCTTCCGTGCTCGTTATGTCCCCCAAGCGGTTATGAACCGTCTGAAGGCCGAGTTCCGCAACCTTGTTCAGGGCAACAAAAATGTCGAGGCATATCATAGGGAATTCCTTCGCCTCTCCCGCTATGCTACAAGTGACCTCCCAAATGATGCTAGTAGGCAAGAGAAGTTCCGTGATGGACTCAACTCAGATCTCCAGCTTGCTCTGGCCTTGCATGTCTTCCCCGACTTTGTTACTATGGTGAACCAGATTATCACTCATGAGACCGCTCAGGCTAAGTTCAGGGGTTCGCCGAAGCGCCCCCGTGATGTTGGCTCATCTTCGTCCACGACATAGAAGCAACGCGTCTGGATTCCGCACAACGTGTATCGTCCACCTACCCCTGGACCAAGGTCGTCGTATATTAAACCCCGTCTGCCTCCACCCCCGCCGAGACAGCCGAAGACTGAGACTGCACCCCTCCGTCCTCAAGATGGACTGTGTTTCAAGTGCCACCTCCCCGGTCACTTTTCCAGAGAACGCCCCCAACGACAGAATCAACTGGTAGTTCACACTGCTGGCCGCGGAAATGGTCGTGGCAACAACAAGACCCCCAACTATAAAATTGGGTCTTCTGCTCACACTCGTGGTCATGCCTACCACATTGATGTTGAAGAAGCTCAGGCACAACCCGCTACCGTGATGGGTACTCTCCTCGTTAACTCAATACCTGCTACTGTTTTATTTGATATAGGACCATCGCATTCATTCATGTTGGAAGCATTTACATTGTCTCATAACTTTGCACTTGGAAAGATGGACACACCGATGGTTGTTCGCACCCCGATAGGCCAATGCCGAACCACCATGATGGTGCCCAGTACCACCGATGAAATCGAAGAAGTTGTATTCCATGTGTTCCCCATCATTCTGAAGTCTTCCACCATAGAACTCATCCTGGGAATGGATTGGTTGAAAGTACACGATGGCGCACTGTATTGTGGTACCAAGTCTGTCCAACTTTTTCACCCCTCCGGTGAGATTGTTAACCACACCACCCGAATTACCTGTGATGCTGAAACAATTATCTACATGATGAATGCTTTGAAAGTCTCGCCTCTTGAAGGAATTGAGCAAGTTCCAGTCGTCCATGATTTTCTCGACGTCTTCCCAGAAGAGCTGCCGGGAATACCCCCGATTAGAGAGGTTGAATTTGTCATCGACTTGAAGCCTGGCACCTCACCACCTCCTTGAACTGAAGAAGGAGATCGACACCGCACTCGACAAAGGCTTCATCCGTCCTAGTTCCTCTGCTTGGGGAGCACCTTCGCTCTTTGTCAAGAAGAGTGATTGAACGAACCGTTTGGTACAAGATTACCGACCTATCAACCAGGCCACGAAACAGAATAAGTACCCACTTCCTCAGATAAATGATCTGTATGATGAACTTGCTGGATCCAAGATGTTTTCTAAACTCGACTTGAGGTTGGGTTATCACCAAATCCGCGTCCGTGAAGAGGACTTTCCGAAGACCGCCTTCATTACTTGCCATGGTTCATACGAGTACACCGTCATGTCCTTTGGCTTGACGAATGCCCCAGTCACCTTCTCCCGGTTGATGAACTATATATTCATGGAATACCTCGACAAGTTTGTCGTGGTTTATCTGGATGATATCTTAATTTACTCCAAGAATGGAGAAGAACATGCTGAACATCTTCGTCTTATACTGGAAAAGCTTCGAGAACACAAACTCTATGCCAAGTATTCTAAGTGTGAATTCTGGCTTCCCGAAGTAACTTACCTTGGTCATGTGATTTCCAAGGATGGCGTTGCCGTCAACCCAGAACGTATCCAGGCTATTCTTGACTCGACTCCGCCCAGGACAGTCAAGCAAGTCCGAAGTTTCCTCGGCCTTTCTAGCTATTGCCGCCGTTTCGTCAAGAAATTCTCCAAGATTGCCAAGCCTCTGACTAATCTTCTTCACAAAGGAGTCAAGTTTGAGTGGACTGATAAATGTCAAGAAAGTTTTCAAGCCCTCAAGGACAAGCTCACTTCACCCTCGGTGCTTGCCCCTCCTGATACTCAGAAGGACTTCATGATTTATTGCGACGCGTCTTGTCAAGGATTAGGCTGTGTCCTAATGCAAGAGCGCAAAGTGATTGCTTATGGCTCTCGTTAGTTGCGTTCTCACGAAGAGAACTACCCAACACATGATCTCGACATTACCTCAATTGTAATCATTGCGAGATCTACACCGACCACGAAATCCTGAAGTACCTGTTTACTCAACCAGACCTGAATCTCCGCCAGCAGAGATGGCTCGAGACAATAGCCGACTACAACATGGGAATTTCTTGAACCCCTGGTAAAGCTAATGTGGTGGCCAATGCCTTAAGCCGAAAAGCCTATTGTAGTGAGCTGGAAGTTCAAGTAGAGCAGCCGCGTCTGTATGAAGAGCTTCGCAAGTTGAACCTTGAGATTGTTCCACAGGGATATGTGAATTCCCTTGTTGTTGAAGTAGACCTCGACAAATACATCAAGTTCATCCAAAAATCTAACTCGGATGTCGAAAATATGAAGCGATATCTCGCCACAGGAAAGCCCTCAGACTACAGGTTTGCTGATGATCAAGCGTTGTACTTCAAGAATCGTTTAGTGGTTCCTATCAAGGGGAATCTAAACTTTACTCGGTATGTTTTGAAAGAAGCTCATGATACCCCGTTGTCGATCCACCCAGGTAGCACCAAGATGTACCAAGACCTTCGTCATCGGTACTGGTGGCCTGGCATGAAGAAATACATTGCTCGTTATATTGATGAGTGTGACTTTTGCCTTCGCGTCAAAGCAGAACATCAAAGACCTGCTGGAACTCTGCAACCACTCTCTATTCCCGAATGGAAATGAGACAAGATTGAAATGGACTTTGTCACCGGATTTCCTCGATCACAGAAGGGTCATGATGCGATCTTTGTCTTCATCGACCGATTCTCCAAGGTTTCCCACATTCTGCAAGTCAAGGAGACGATCTATGCTAGTCAGTTAGCAGACTTATTTGTTTCCAGAATTGTTTCCCTCCACGGTATTCCGTTGGAGATCAGTTCAGATCGTGGCAGTACTTTCACCTCGAAGTTCTGCGATAGTTTCCAAGAAGCTATGGGCACTCATCTGAAATTCAGCACCGCTTATCACCCCTAGTCGCAAGTACAAGTCGAACGAGTCAATCAAGTGCTTGAAGACATGCTTTGATCTTGTGTCATTTCATTCGGTAAGAAATGGGAGGAATCTCTTCCATTTGCTGAATTCTCGTATAACAATAGCTATCAAGCTAGTCTGCAGATAGGACCCTTTGAAGTTCTTTATGGATGTAAGTGTCGAACCCCTCTGAATTGGTCAAAAACTGGAGAACGAACCCAGATCCATACGTACCGACCGAGCACATTAGCCGATCCTCCATTCGATCCACCCGCGCCATCGTCGGGTTCATCAATGCCGCCACGGAAGAGCCGGACGCCTGCACTGAAACTCTTAGCGGACAAGACGACCCAGAACCTTCCGATGTCGGGTCACATCTGAGCGACGACAACCACACCGACACAGGGTCAATCCACCCCCTCGGGGAAGATCGACTCAGAGGAGATCCGAGTGAAGGTGAATATTAGGCTCCCCCGTCTCACCCCGGCACTTGACCGTATACATGTCCGGCTCTTTCAATGGGGCGCAACCCAACAATAGACCCGGGGTCGAAGGAGAGGCGGCCCGAGAAACAACAGGTGACGGAACCAACGCCAACCAAGATATCATTGGAACATCGACTAATGGAGCAGCCGGAGGCCCGCCTCCTAACTGTTTGGAAGCATACACAAAATCCCTCAATGCAATGAACACGCTCCTGACCACTGAGACCACACTCGAAAACTAGGCCACCCTGAGCGAAGGAATAATAAAGCACCGGGAGGAGATCGTCCGGTTGCAAAAGGAAATCGACAAAGATACCCAGACTCTGGTAGAGGGACGATAGCACATCAAGGAGGAAGCAACCCGGCTACGGGACGAAGCCACTCACATTAGCATGCAAGTACTAAACCCATCAATGGTTCCCCTGGAGAGGCACACAAGCCGATTGCGACCCGGCATAACACCCAGGGCACTCTTTAGCAGCCCTGATCAGCCGACTCACCAAACAGGCGGAGCCGAAAGGAGCCACGCTCCCAAACACAATACCACGGGTTCAAATCGCCGACCCTCAGCCAAACGTCCAGCTACCACAGACCCCCTTCCAGTTTCGTACACCGCCGGGTCACTACAATAACCCAATGGCGAATGTCATGAAATCCACTCAATACCTGACAAACCTACCCATCCTAGGGAATTCTCATGAAGATCAGGTAGCCCGACAAGCGGTGGACCTGCTTAAGATAACCGTAACCCAACAAGCCCAATACTCCCAGGGCTACTCATTCCTCCACAGAATCTCTAGGCCGAGTCACAGCGAAGGCCAGAGAGCCGAATCCCTGGCCTCTGTCCAGTCCGGCACTCACCACAACTAGGGAAGACAGCCGCAGAAGACCAAAACCCCCGCCGAGGCATGGGGGCTGAACCCCAGCCAGGCGCAGAAAGGACCACTGCCCAAGCCGTGGGCGCAAATCCATGACCGGAATTTATTGGACGCACAATTGCGACCCAATGCATGGCACCTGCTCTGCGCGATGTTCGACTTCCCAAGGATTTCAAAGGCCCTAGAAATGTCCTAAATTACACAGCTGACAAGGACCCGGTCACCTGGATCGAGAGTTACGAATTAGCTATGGATATGTTGGAGGTTCCCGATGAGGTCTACGCCCGATATCTCACGATAATGCTCGACGGACCAGCTCGTACCTGGCTTCAAAACCTCCCAGACAATTTGGTCCATACCTGGGTCGAGTTAAAGGAAAAATTCATCTAAAACTTCCAAGGAACATGCAAGCACCCGTCTACCATTGTAGATTTCGAACATTGCGTACAAAGGGAAGGGAAATCGGCCCACCATTGGTAACGACGAGTTGCAGAAATCATACACTCATCGGATAGCATCATAGCACAAACAACCATTCTAGTCCTCGAAAATAACTACCGTTTTGAACCTTTGGTTCATAAACTCGGCCGAATAAAGCGAAAGGTCAAAGACATGGGGGAACAAATGGACGCCATCACCATGTATGCCGAGTTCGACAAAACCTAGCACGGCGACTCCGACGACGACAAATCCACCAAAGAAAAAAGGAACAGAGCCAATGGTAACCCCGGCCAAGGTTCCAATAGTGGCAGAAGCGCCCAAAAATGAAAACCAGAGCAAGGAAGCTCTGATTTTGTAGCAAATACGAATTCGGGTTTCCAAAAACAGAAACCATGGAGTAATTTCAAAAGGTCGGCTCAGTTCGTCCGACCAACAAATTACGAGCAAGCTATAAAAGGGCCATCCCCAAAGCATAGAAGTCTGAACCAATCTGTAATAGCCCAGGATCTCAATAGGAATGATAGACTACTCATATCAACAAGGTGCACCTTTTTTTCCGGAAGCCCAGCTCCAAGGAACTCCCAAGTTAAGTGTGCTTGGCTTGGAGTAGTCTTGGGCTGGGTGACCGACCGGGAAGTTGATCCCGGGTGCGCACGAGTGAGGACAAAGGGCGCAAAAAATACTAGTGTTGGTTTGTGAGGATAGTCTGGATCCCAGGAGCACCAACCATGGAATCGGTGGTTAACCGGTTGGGAGTGGTCGGGGCATTACAACTTGTATCAGAGCCGACCCTGGCGGTTACACGATGTGTGTGGTCGGTGAGGCTTACATGAAGTACATGTTGGGTGCCTGCAACTGGCGCGCACAAACGTGTGCCAAAGGGGAACGTTCCTGCTGGGCCGACGAGGATGTCGGTTCCTTTGAGGGGTGGTGTATGTTACAGCCCAGGATCTCAATAGGAATGATAGACTAGTCATATCAACAAGGTGCACCTTCTTTTCCGAAAGCCCAGCTCCAAGGAACTCCCAAGTTAAGCGTGCTTGGCTTGGAGTAGTCTTGGGATGGGTGACCGACCGTGAAGTTGATCCCGGGTGCGCACGAGTGAGGACAAAGTGCGCAGAAAAGACTAGTGTTGGTTTGTGAGGATAGTCTGGATCCCAGGAGCACTGACCATGGAATCGGTGGTTAACCGGTTGGGAGTGGTCGGGGCGTTACACAATCGGCCATCCACTCATGGGAAGACTGTTTCTACATAAAAGGTTTCAAACAAGAGCATCTTCGAGGAAACGGTGGCGGCCACCAAGTTGTAAGGCCCAATATGCGGTACTGTTCCAGATCTAGATATTTCCATCCAGACCCGGGGACGAAGCACATATCGGTCCCACCGCGACATATGACAAATCCATATGCCCCGGATTTCCAACATGATATCACAACATTACAGCTACAAGGATAAAACATCTCCTACAATCGACATAGAAGTGCCTTAATACAATACATGATACATGTCTGAGTACATACTACATTCAAATGCCTAGTGGCAGAGGTAAAACACACCATTCCCGTAACCACACAGGTCTAGGCTCTCCGCCGGGATACACCTAACTAGTCGTCAACGAGTCTCCACGAAGGCGTCCAGAAGAAGAGTCGAGGTAGTAATCAACTGCAGCGGCCGATCAGGCAAAAAATAAAAGGGAAAAGAAAAGCAAGGGGTGAGAATATATCAAAGTCTTGTAACTAACTTCTCACGGGTAAGAAGGGGGTAGTGGTGCGGTTGCAGACGCACTAGCAATATATGAGTGGCTAACAGTCTATTTGAGAGTAAGATGAGAACCAAGAATTCGATGAGGAATCGCCTCCAACAAGTCTTGCTATCAACTACTTACGCAAACATAACACCTATCCTATCCTTGTCCTCCTCTTCGCATCCCGACGAAGAAGAAGCAATCAAGGCACACACACGTTGATCAAATTATTAAATATGATTCGTTTGATGTTATCTATGAACAAGACGTAGGTTCCAAGTCGTCCATAACCGTGGACACAGCTTCTCGAAAATATTTAACCCTGCAAGGGTGTACCAACTGCCCATTACAAGGCTCCGCACGCACGCCCATCTCTCTCAGTTTATACCCATCACAGGAAGCCATTTTATGATTTAGTCCCAAGAGATCCGAAACGAAAGGTCCCTCTAGCTAACAACAAACAAATCTGGGTGGCCCCCGGGGAGTCGACATCCAATCCAAAAGCCGACCGCGCCCTCGGATCGGCCTCTTCCGTCTCAACAGGGTTTGGGTTGCCCGGACACCTCACGTGAGGTCCCGGGCCCTCGCCGGTCAAGGGTGGACCAATAGGGAAACTATGTCCCCACTGGTCCGGGTTGTTTTTAGAGAACATGTGCCAGGAGCGACCCAACAGACACACACACGGTTTTCAAATGGTAAATCAGCTCGGGCCACCAATAGAAATGTGTGAAGATAGGTAGGTAAGAACAGGTGACCCCATAGCATCCCACACGTGGTTAGGCACGCTCAATCTTAGAACCAATACCCGGAACTCGGATCCTAGGTTACTCGAATGGAACAAAGCATCGGGGCGGGATAGCCTAGATCTTCCATCCTTCGTCGAGTATAGTCAACATTATAATAATCATATCATACACAAAAATATAATAATGTGATAACCCATAACCAAGGAGTAACAGGATAACAGTGGAAAACATCCTCGCATGCATACTAAGAAGTGGCTGAGCAGCGAGCAATAGTAACATAGCCGAACAAGGTTTGCTGGGATGTGGAGGGACATGGATGTTTGGGTTTATTTTAGAGGCATGAATAGAAAGTGGTAGGATCAAGAAATCGTGCTATCCTACACCTAGGCGCAAGTGAGCTGAAAGTTATAAGCATGATATATGTTGCCCCTTACCTGATGAGAAGACAAAGTCGAAGGTGAAGTCGATCGCAAGGTCGCATCGTCTCCGAGAGGTACCCGCGGAATCACACAAGAGGGTAAACATTGGAAAGCAATCAACGAGCAAGCATCTATTACTACGAAGCAACCACGAGCAAGCATCAACAAGAAGGCAACACGAGACATCGCACCTGCCGTCGAGAGCGGTTACTAACAGGTTAAGTGGAGCCTTCTTCACACACGACGATACCGCACATTTACAAGGGTTCAAGTTGTTTAGCTACTCAAGGTGAGTAAGGTTGTTAACATGTCATATCACTCAAGCATGTCATAGCACACAAACATGGAAAAATGTGAAGCATAAATAAACTATCTATGCTAGTCAATTTTAAGTGAGGCACAATTCTAAACATGTCATTCCACTAAGTACCCCATGATGATTAAAACATTTGGTACTGTTCTGACCTAAGCTATATTTAAAGTTGGTTAAAATCATCAAACAATAGCATAAACACAAAGTACATGAAATTATAATCAAGTTACATATAAAGAACACTCCAAACGGAGTTACAGTTAAAAAGATACAAGCAAAACAAGTTATGCACACAAAACGGTAGCACACTTTAGAGCAACAAATAAGCAAGAAAAAGGTTGTGAACATGGAGAACAATTATATGCATCTAAATTAGACATGGCAGGCACGGCATGGCAAAAGGAATCATGAAAATAGGCATCATGCATGACAGACGGCAAACACACCTTTAGCGGTCGGCAAAGAGCTTTGCCGTCTGCCCCCGGACGACACAGCTCCTGTCAATAGTTTATTTGGCGAAGAGGTGCTTTGCCGTCTGCACATAATCGACGGACGGCAAAGCCCTTTGCCGACTGTATAATGGCAAGTAGACGACAACGAGAGCCTGACGGAAAAAAGGTTACAAGCCCCTTTGTCAGGCCGTTAACGACGAGGTGTGCCGCCCACCGACACACGACAAAGAAATGGTGACGTCATCAAGATGTAACCTCTCATCCGATCTTTGCCGTCTGTCGAGCAGACGGCATAGTAATGTTCTTTGCCGTCTGCCAGACATATACAGACGGCATACGGACCAAATGGCACCCAGTCTATGCCAAGTTTGCACAGCTGGGTGCCGTGTGTCACCTTTGCCGACTACCAGCAGACGGCAAAGAGCTTTGCCGACTGCCTGCGGACGGCAAAGAATCTGTGTTCTATTGTTTTTCTTCTGTTTTCTGGCCATCCCTGCATTTCAAAACAAATATGGAACAGCAAAAATAAACAGCACAAAAGTGCATCTCCTAAACAGCACAAAGTGCATCATATATAGCACAAAAGGCTTCATCACACATATATAGCACAAACAAAACACAAAAGGCTTCACATATATAGTCCAAACAAGATAATATGCGTTGCATTGGAAAACACACAAGTCTCCGACACATAGCAAGTAAACCATCACATATAGAATTACCCTACAAGATCAGATATACAAGTTTCCGACACATTCCAACAAGATAAAATCTCCAAAGTCTCCAAAGGCTAGATCTCATCAAAATATGAAAAAGAAATGAAATCATGTTATTTATGTAAAATAAAGGAAACCAGAACTAAACTTTATATATGCAACTAGCTAAAGAATGTATTGAACCAAATCAATATGTAGAGGAAAAGAAGAATAACATAGGAGAAGAAGAAGAACAATAAGAAGAAGAAGAAGAATAAGAAGAAGATAGAAGAGAAGAAAGAAGGAGAGGAAGAAATAGCCTCCATTTTTGAGCTAACTTAGCTAATTATATTATTTTTTAGCTACCTTAGCTAATAATGCCATTTTTTAGCCGACTTAGCTAATTATACCATTTGTTGAGCTAAATATGTCATTTTTTGAGATAACTAAGCTAACTATGATATGTTTTGAGATAACTATGTCTAACTAAGTTGACTATGCCAGTTTTTGAAGTAACAAGCAAATTATGCCCTTTTGGTGCAAAATAAACAAAGTATGACATTTTCGGATAAATGTAGGAATTCTGAAGGTAAGTATGGAAGACAACTTACCGAACTGTAGCCCTCAAGGCTGAGGTGGCTGAAAAGCATCAGTCAGTTTGCCCGAGGTTGACGGGGGAGAAGGGTCATGGGATGCAGCCCTAGAGTTATGCTGCATGAAAAGATCAACTAGCGGTTAGCATGACACCACTCAATCAGGTATTGATGATCATTGAAATATACTCACCGTCTCCACATGAGAGATGATCGGCATCGGTGGAGCGGCCTGGCCAGTCTTCTCGCACATAGTCTACACATTTGTTTTCCACGAGTCAATCATATTAGTTCCTAATATAAACAAACATTATAACATGCATTCTTTGGGTAAATATGAACAAGTGACTTACCAAGATGAGCTCGTACAAGGCCAAGTTTGACGCATCGTGGCATGCCGTGGCATCCTCAAGAGAATTCGCCGTCCTCTCCTCCGCCAACCGCTCTCTCTCTCTGCTGCCTTCTCCTCTGCCAACCGCTCCTTCTCCTATAGTAGCCGCTGGGTATTCTGTCGCTCTCTCTCAAGAGCTTCCTGCAACCCCACTCCTTTAGTTAGCACTGTAATATTCGACGAGAGAACACAAGAATGCAAGAGTCGTTATGGCTAACCTCGATAGCGAGATCGACTGGCCGCACACGAGTCCTTATAGCAGGAGAAGAGCTCCTTTGGCGCGCCTTGATCTCAGGAAGAGTCCTATTGCACCGAATCAAATTATCTCCAATGGCCATGGCGTCGTGGCGCCTTCCGCCACCAGAGATCATCACCATCTCCGGTTCAATAGGCTTCCAAACCGGGGTATAATGCTGCCCGTGCTTCTCCTTCGCCACCTCTGTATAAGCCTTCATCTTACCGTATGCGGCAACGTTGGTGAAAGTCGACGTAGTGGCAATATCCGACTCTGAGAGTGCCTTGGCCTTCTTGTACGATGATGTATGGGCCATGCCATAATTGTCGAACACCCTAAGCGGCTCTGTTTTACTATGCTCCGCCTAAAACACAAATCGAAGCACAATATTAGTAAACGGCTAAGTTGTGGGTGCGTAAAAGACAATATTAGCAAAACACACATACCAATTTTTGCCCGTAACCAGCTAAGTTGCGGCTGCCTTAATGATGTGGCACACCAACCATCTGGGCGCGCCGGTCCTTGGCATTGTTGTGGGCGACCAACCAGGCTTCTGAGCACCACTGGTCAACAATGACCTCCCAACAATCCATCTTATCCGCACACCATCTCGGTGGCGCCTAAGTTAGTAAACATGAAGATTAACTATTATAGGGCTAGCTAGCTAGGAATCAAATCAACGAAACTAAAAGACGCAAGAAGGGGTTACCATCATGTACTGGTCCCTCGAAAGATATTTCTTTCGGCATTCCGACTTGCTACGCTTAAGGCCACACTTGGCGTAGTAGTCACGGACCGCCTGCACTCGCATCTCGTGCCTTGTGTTCTGCAAGAGGCGCCTGCACTCTTGGATGAGCACCTTTCCCGCCTCCTCCTCCATGGACTCTTCGACAATGCTTTGGCTCCTTAGCTTTTTGCCAATGTTTTTCATCGAAGTGCTTCCATGCTAAACCATCTGATGGGTGAGTCAAGATCGGCTTCCCATCTGCATCAAATTCCATTCTCTTCCCATATTTGTGCCATGTCATCTGTCTGGCTGTCTGTTCCATCATGTAAAGGCGTTGAATTCTTGGTATCACTGGAAGATACCAAAGAAAATTTACGGGTATTTTGGTCTGCGTCTTCTCACATTGACCATTGCCTACCATGACATACCTGGATGACTTGCATTTGGGACAATAGTCTTCCTGCGCATACTCTTTCCTAAATAAAGCACATCCATTCTCACAAGTATGTATCTGCTCATAGGGCATCTTAAGTACCATGAGGATCTTATCCGATTGGTACAGGTTTGCAGGAATAACATGATCTTTTGGTAGAAACCGCCCAAAGAGGGTCATGATCGCCTTGTAGCATTCTGTGCCCAAGTTGAATTGTGCCTTCAGAGCCATCACTTGTGCGATGGCATCGAGCTGACAAAGCTCAGTGTGAGCGTGTAGAGGACGTTTTGAGGACTCCAACATCTCATAGAAGGCCATGGCAGTTTCCTCCATCTCATCTTCCTCATCCCGCGCATCATCAAAGTCCTGCACCATTTCTTCGATCCCGGTTCCGTACTCGTCCGTGCACTGGCGGACCACCTCCTCTCTCCTGCGTCTGGCAGACTCGCCATGGAAAGTCCACACCGTATAATCAGGCTTAAAACCCCACTTCTGCAAGTGTTTACCCATATCCACCTGTGTTGCCTGTTTATAGTTGTCGCACCTAACACAGGGGCACCAGGTTTTTCTCTGACCATTTGCAAACGCTGTTCTCAGAAAGTCCTTGGTTTTCATTGCCCATTCAGTGCTCATCTCTTTCTGATTAGGGCGACCGGTGTACATCCAGGCACGATCATTGCTCATCTTGTCACTAGCTAGCTACTAAAGAACAAATATACAAGTTTGTCAATTTTATTACGTCCACTTTTTATTGCTTTTATCATACATAGCTATTGTCATACGCAATTAATTAATCTACACACTAATAGGTAAAGATAGGTCCTAATCCCACCCGAGTATGTGTAGATTGGGTTCGTTTTCCCATGCTCTGCTCCCGACCCGACGCAGAATTTCCATAGCACCTCCCCGCTGTTCTCCTAATACACGTGTCGACAACAAGCCGAGAGGTTGTGTATCCGGAGAACAACAAGGAGGCGCTGACGAAATTCCACGTCGGATCAGGAACAGAGCAGGGAAAAACGACCAAATCTACACATACTAGGGCTGTCTATGGATAACGTTTGACAATTCGAAAGAATTAATATTCTAAATATTCAAATGAATGCATATGTATACTGTAATCCTTTCGAACGGAAGACGCATACTGGTTACGCGACTATATATTGAATCTACCTATAACTAGCTAGTGTCATCGGCACAAAGACCGAAAGAGAGCAAAGGAAGCGGAATCAGGAGGATAGGACATGTTCTGCTCACCCTCGAGTGCAGGGGGAGATCGTCTAACACAAGGGGAGGTCGTCGAACACCAGACCCTCGCAGGGAAAGTACTGGACATTAAAAAGCAACCGATCAATACCGACATTCTATCCGGGTAATTACATTTTCTACCACTACTTCTTTCTCCTCTTCTTCTTCTTCTTATTCTATTTCTTTTCTTTTTATTTTCCTTCATCTATTTCTTTTCCTTTTCTAAATCTTCTTATTTTCCAATTCTTCTTTCTCCTCTGGTTCTTTTTATTCTTCTTCTCTTCTTCTTCTTCTTTCTCCTATTCTTCTTCTTCCTTCTCCTCTTCTTCTTATTCTTCTTTCTCCTATTATTCTTCTTCTACTTCCTTCTCCTCTTCTTCTTATTATTCTTTCTACTCTTCTTCTTTTTCTTCCTCTTCTATTTCTCCTCTTCTTCTTCTCTTCTTCTTCTTCTTCTTCCTTCTCCTTTTCTAATTATTTTTCTTTTCTAATTCTTTTCCTTCTTCTAACAAAACTTAAATAAAAAAATAACTATAACTCATAAGTTAAACTAAATAAAAGTAACTAACTACAATAGACTAACTAATACAATACTAAAATTTATTAATCTAAAATCTATTAAAAAACTGTAGCAATTAAAAACTAACTAACTTATATTAAAAACAGTAACAATACTAACCTAACTAAATTTTCTAATCTAAAATATGACTAAACTAACACTAAACTACAATGTGAACAAAACTAATACATCTTTTCTTTTTTTTCTTTACATTTCATCTTTATTATCCTTTATATTTTTAGCATATTGCAATATGCTAGCAACTAATAGAACTATAATTCTAACTAAAACTAAATACAACTAATTAAAACAGAAAAAACTATAAAATCTAAAATTCTAACTAAAACTAACTACAACTAACTAAACTAACTACAAATTAACTAAAACAGAAAAAAATGAAAAAAACAAAGAGGAGGGAGAGGGCTCACCTACCGGAGTGGGGAACGACGGGGGTGGGAACGACGGCAACGGGCAGGTGCGGGGGCAGGGGAGGGCGCATCGGCGGCGTGGGGAGGGTGAGCAGTGCAGATCCGGTGAGAGAGGGCGGGCTGGGGCGGGTGGTGGCGGGGCCGCGGCGACTGTGGGGAGGGCACGACGGGCCTCACCGGCGGCGGCGTGGGGAGGGCAGGGCGGGCCTCACCGCCGGCGGTGCGGGGCAGGGTAGACGTGGGGCATGGCGGCGGAGGCGGTGACGACAAGGGAGAGAGATGGAGGCGTGGGAGAGAGAGAGAGAGAGGAAGGTGCGTGAGGGCAGGTCGTGCCCTGTTAACGGGACGACGGATTTCCCTTCTGTTGCCAGACGGCAAAGGCAATTCTACCATCTATGGGCAGAGGACAAAGCCCCTGCCGTTAACCGCCACTCGAAATGCGGCCTCGATGGACCCACCTGTAGACTGAGCCGTCTACAGACTGACGGCATAGGCGACTTTGCCGTCTGCCTACGCAAACCAGACGTCATACAACTAGTTTCCCATAATATCAGATGTTTGTCGTCTGCATTTAGGGTAGCAGACGGCAACTAACATCTTTGCCGTCTGCCCCGATGGAATACAGACGGCAAACAGCTTGACACATGGCAATCTGATGAATTCCAGTAGTGATGAACAACTAATTATAGCCCAAGAAAAATGCAATAAAACATTACTGGTCTAGGACTTTGTGAAAATAAGGAAAACAGGGCAGAAACTATTACTTTCATGCTCTATAAACAGGGGTAAACTATATGAAAAAGTGCAACAACATGACATAGCAATACATGGGCATGAAGTAGACATGATGGTGATCAAGTACAAAAAATAATCAAGGTCATAGGCTTAATAGATCAAAAGATATTAAGTGTGCAACATGGCATTGGAAAGTTACAGACTTAATGAAAAACAGAGGTAGTTGTCAAAAAACAGTGGCATAGAAACTTGGAGTAGAAATATAACTATGACCAGGAATGTAAACATGGAAATGGAATACATATAATGGAAGTAGACATGGCATAGATCAAAATGACATATTGGATGCTCAATAGGATGCATGGTTAAAAAGATATAGGGCAGCAAAGTAGCTACTTTATATAAACAACAACACATGTTATCAAGGTCACCACTTTGGATCAATAAATAATATAGCTACAACAGTCAAACATGGCTAGTGATTGCATAGGATTGAAGTACACATGATGCTTAACAATATGCAACAAGAATTAATAGCATAGGCCTCATGGATGTGTCATAATCATCAATCGAACTTGCAATAAAAATAACAACAGCATCAGACTAACAGAAATTAGCAGCAGTTAACAGTCTGGTGCCCATTTCAACACAGATTAACAACATCGATATGGCCTCAAATCAAAATGCTCACAAAAGATAAACTAAAGTACACACAAAACTAAACAATTTTCCTTTTCGGCGCACATGCATCCGGGCTACGGTTTACTCGCAAATTACATCGCAAAAACGAATCAGCAGCACAACAACTCAAGACTTAGTGAAATTCGCAGGTTCTGAGAAAAAAAAATGAGCTCGGGCCTCTCAGCCAATGGGCTAGGCCTTGGTCGGCGGTTGGGGCAGGAGAGGCTGGTAGGCAACGGTCAGGTGGGCCGTGAGGGGGGCTAGGCCGCGCTGGGGGCAGGCCGGCCCATAGCGGTGCTTGGGTCGGGGATCCTCCAGATCCCGTTCGCGAGGAGGCAGCCGGCCGGCGGCGGCGCTCCAGCGCGGTGGCGCTGGACCAGGCGCGGGCGCAAGGTGGAGACGAAGGCGACGTGCTTCAGGGGGGTGCGCTGGCTGCGTCGCCCGATCCGGTCGCGGTGGCGCGGTCACCGGCTAGCGGCGGGGCCATACAGCCGCGTGGCCGAGCTCGCCTCGGCCATGGAGGCGGCGCCGTTCCCTTCACAGAGGAGGATGAGGTAGGTAAGAGGGAGGGAAGGAGAGGAACGGAGAGAGGGAGGCGCGGGGAGATGGTGTCCCGGCTGCGGCCGGTCGAAGTGGAGGCGACGGCGGCGGGATCCCCGCGGGCGGCGGTTGCGTGCGGTGAGGAGAGAGGGGAGAGCTAGGTGGAGAGGTGGGTGGATCTGGGCCGTTGGATCGGGCGATCTGACGGTCTAGATCGGAGGGAGGCTAGGGTTTGGGAAAAAAATGAACTAAATTGCGAAAATTGGGCTGTTGTGAGGGGGGTGGCTGCAATTTTTAGGCTAGGGAAACCCAAGAAAGGGGTGGGGGAGTGGTGGTCTTCATATAGCCCTGGTGGCTGGTAGTTTGCAAAAAACATCCCCGGTTTTTCTCTCGCACGCATGGTGTTTACGTTTCTGACCGCCGAGGATCCGCAGGACCTCCGATTCGGGTAAAACTTCGAACTGCGCGATCAGCGCGTCGAGCCGGCAGCGTTCACCTCGCGCTGGAACCATTCCGAGAATACTTTCCGGCACGCTAGAAAATATCTTGTTTACTTATTAAACGGGGTTTTCATTCCGCTGGCTACGGCTGGTCTCGTGGGGTTTTCGCGACGGTGATCGGGTGAAACCCGGTGTCGCAAAGGTCGAGTGTCAGTTTATAAAGGGTCGGTCTCCGTCCGGTATGAGATAAGAGGGGGGGGTTTCGCGACGGTGCCGGGGGGTTTTCGCGACGGTGATCGGGTGATTCCCAACTATTGTTTTTATTTTAAATATTATTCCTTTATATTACTATACCATTTTAATAAAACAACCATTGCTATATTATCATGGCCTCAGATTGCTAGGCATTTTATTTAGTATGTTTCATTAACTTTGGTTTAACTATGATTTCCATTTATATATTAATTTTGAAAACAATTGTGATAACCCCATAACATTAGTTCCATCATTAGCATTGACTTGTGATTATTCACACGGCTAGTTGGATTTGGTTTAACCATGGTCAAGTTGATTGACATGCATCCACAATCCTTGGAGCAAGATTTATAATCCACATGTATTTGAAAATTTTATCGGGGTCGCAATTTGACAGAGCTATGATCAAGGTGATCATGGCTTGATCATTAACAGTAATGATCACTAACAGTGACCATGACATGTGGGCCCAACCCCTGGCTAATCCCCTGTTAAATTTAAATCAAATTAATTAGTTAATTAAATAACATAGTCACTTACATATGGGACCCACTGGTCAGAGGCCCTCTGACGCCAGGATGAGGTAATGCTGACGCAGTAATCCTTTTTTATTTAAGAATATTCCAGAAATTCCAGAAAATGAATTAAACTTTGGAAATTCATAAATAATTCATTTTAACTCCAAATTAAACATATAATATATGTAAAATTATCAGAAAAACGCAAGGATTATGAATATGCACCTTGTTTTCATGTTTGACCATTTTAAAATGGGGGAACAAAAGCAAACATGCATATGAACCCTTTTAAATTCATATATGGAGTTTGAATTTGAAACTCAAATGAAATACACTCCATTTAAATGGATTTGGCAACACATCAGCACCCCTTACACCATGTTAGAACACTTGATCATGTGATTGTGCATTGTCTTTAAATTTATCACTTTTTTCCATTGTTTGCTATCGAATAGAGGTGTAGCCGGAACCCGAGATCACCCCCTTCGTTTAAGCCCCCAATACCGAACCTCGTTAGCAAGGCAAGAAAACCCCCATTGATCATATGGATAAAATCCAACTTCCCTCTCGGTCTCGCTTATGCATTGTTTAGAATTATTACCATGATACGTTTCTACCGCATAGATGAACCCATTCCTTTGCATGACCTATCATTTTGTCATAGTACTAAGAAAACCACAATCCTAGCAAATGTGTGAGTTGTTTGATATCATGTGGCCCCTGCAACTGTTACTTCTTATTGCATGCTTAGAATGATACAATGTTGATACTGTTATGTGAGTCGGGATGGTAGTGATCATGATGATGATGGTGGAAATGTGTTGGTGAATCTACCCTAACACAAGGTGAACGATGAGAGGCTGTGTAGGAGTACACAGTGGGTTGTCTCGTTAAACACCGCCTTAAGCCCGAGTTCTTGTGTGATGATCCAAGCTGAAGAGTACTACCACATGTTGGGCAAACGGACCCCCGATCAACCTACTAACTCACCCCTTCTTAGTTCAATGAGTCGCAGTAGTTCGGATTTCTGGTAGGGTTGTGGCCTGCATGCAAGGTGAGAGAACGGCTCAACCGAGACCATCTTATGCACCTCACACACATCTTCTGGGACCACTTCGGTAAACCCGTCGGGTTACGAATGTGGAAACCATCCCAGTTAGGCATCTTCATTGAACTTGAGTTGGCTGTGAGGTAAAAGTGGTGGAGATTATCCTCGCCGACACCCGCTTGAAGGGTGACGAGATCCCGGCGGTAACAGATAGTTTCATGTGTGTAGCAGTACACCCCTGCAGGGTTAACAAACTATTCAAATAGCCGCGTCCGCGGTAAGGGACCACTTGGAAAGTTGTGCCTGATTATTAGACAACTTGAATTGGATACTTATAAAACTTGCCAAGATAAGCGTGAGTGCTATGGCGTGCTATCTCGTGGGAAGTCGAGGAAGTCAACATAGTGGTGTAATAGGTTGGACATGTAGTGGACTCGTGTACGCTTCTTACCTCAAGTATGGTACTCCTAGTTCAGGACTATCCAACTCAAAGCTGGCACTTCTGCTTATGAACCCCACCTCCCTTTACCTTGATACATGTGCATGAGTAGAATAGCTCCTACGTAAGTCTTGCTCAGTACGAATTTTTACTCACGTTTGCTTATTCTATGTTTTAGATGAACCCACTGACCCCGAAGGTGGATTCTTGCTCGAGCTAAACGACTGAAGACCAAGCTAGTGTAGTCCTAGTCAGCAGACTGGTTCCGTCGTGAACAACTTGTTTATAAATAAGGCTTCTCTAAGCCCTTTGTTAAATTTGTCTGTACTCAGACCTACTTTGCTTCCGCATGCTTGTTGTAATGTTGGATCACGGTCTCGTGATCTCTGTGTGCACTCTGTAAGAGTTATCAATAAAGTTGTACACTTTGTAGAGAATTGCAATGATACCTGTTGTTCATACTAGACATGTGTGCTGCGTGTATGAGTATAACATGCATGTCTTAGTATGGGTTTTCGAGACCTTAGTTGTGACCTCGCTGGCGGTCTTTTATAAACTAAGTGACCCTTAGATGTGCGCAGCTTGGGGCATCGCGATGCGATTGCTCGTGACTCCGTCACGTGCTCACTTTGATGTATGATCGAGCCCGCCCTAGACCCCGACTAAGTGATCGGGATGGAGTAAGTCTATGTAAGGGTTATGATACAATCGATAGTATGGTTGAGGCGACTTGTCTATGAGTATGCGAGTTCACAACCCATATCATTGAGACTTGTGTGCGTACGATGAGGACCCATCTCAGTTGATCATCCGGCCTCGATGGGATGCCCCTCACGTTCGATGCTTTCCGAGAATGTTCTGTGCTTGGCCTTGTCTGCTTAGACAAGTGGGTATAGTTTTCGGCTCTCCATATGATTGTGTTGTAGCGAGTCTTGCATATGCTAACCACGGGTCCCGACAGTACCCGCGGAAGCACACAAGAAGGAAACACTAGAAAAGGAAATTGACGAGCAAGCATCTATTACTATGAAGCAATCAATAGAAAGCATCAATAATAAGGCAACACGAGACAACGCACTACGGCATCGGACCTACCGTCGAGAGCGGTTACTAACAGGTTAAGTGGAGTAGTCGTCACACATAACGATACCACACGTTTACAAGGGTTCAACTTGTTTAACTACTCAACATGAGCAAAGGTTGTTAACATGAAATCTCACTCAACCATGGCATATCACACAATCATGGCAAGAGATTAAGCATAAGGTAAACTATCTATGCTAGTCAATTTAAGTTAGGCACAACCTAAACATGGCACCCACTAAGTACCCCACGACAATTAAAGGATTTGGTACTGTTCTTCCCTAAACCATATTTTAGGTTGGTTAACAGCAGAAAACAATAGCATATACACAAAGTACACGAAATTCTAATCAAGTTACACTTAAAGAACACTCCAAACGGAGTTACGGTTAAAAAGACACAAGCAAAACAAGTTATGCACACATGCTGTTAACATCAGGGAGCACACTTTAGAGCAACAAATAAACAAGCAAAAGGTTTCAAACATGCACAAAAATGATATGCAACTAAAGTAGACATGGCAGGCATGGCATGGAAACAAGAATCATGTAAAAAGGCATCAAGGTTCACTAGTTATAAGCAACACAAAAAGCTATACAACATTCCTCATCAAGGACTTCGTGAAAATTAGGAAAACAGGGTAGAAACTGTTATTTGCATGTTCTACAAACAGGGTTAAAGCTATATGCAAAAGTGCAGCAACATGACATAGAAATATATGAGCATGGAGTAGGCATGATGGTGATCAGGTACAAAAAAGAATCAAGGTCATAGGCATAACAGATCAAAAGATATTAAGCATGCAACATGTCATCGGAAAGTTATAGACTTAGTGAAAAACAGAGGTGGATGTCAACAATAGCAGCATTGCAACTTTGGAGCTAAACATATCTATGACCATAAATGCAAATATGACAATGCAATACATATAATGGAAGTAGACATGGCATAGATCAAAATGACATATTGCAATGCTCAATAGGATGCACGGTTAAAAAGATACAAGGCAGCAAAGTAGCAACTTTATATAAACAACACATCTCATCAGGGTAACTACTTTTGGTGATGAAACAAACATCATGCAGCAGGCAAATATGATATATGAATGCATAGGTTTGAAGTAGACATGATGCTTAACAGTATGCAACAAGAATTAATAGCATAGGACTCATGGATGTGTCACAATCATCAATCAAATTTGCAATAAAATAATAACAACAACACTTAACAGGAAGTAACAATAGTTAACAGTCTGATGCCCACTTCAACAGAGATTAGCACCATTAATACGACCTCAAATCAAAATGCTCACAAAAGATGAACTGAAGTACACGCAAAACTCAACAATTTTCCTTTGGGGCGCATCGTGATCCGGGCTACGGTTTAATCGCAAATCCATTCGCAAAACAACATCAGCAGCAAAAATTACAGGGACATAGCAAAAATTACAGGTTCTCATGGGAAAAAAAGAGATCTCGGGCCGAATTTCACCCAGTGGGGTTTCGGACAAATACGGCTTGGGAGGATATGGACCGGATGGGCCGATCTGGCGCGCTGGGCCGTGGGAGCTAGTGGGCCGCCGGGGCGTGGAAGTTGGGCCGATCCGCCTGGCGCCGATGGCGACTAGGGCGCCGCTGGAGCAGCCGCTCCAGCCAGACGGGATCCTGGCGGCGGCCTGCTCCGTCGAGTAGGGGCGCAAGGCGAGGTGGCGAGGCGGATCTTTGGGCGGCGGCGGCCGGGACGTCTGTTCCGGGCTGCGGGGAGGCCATGGCGGCTGCCGGCGACGGGGCCGAGCTCAGGGTGGCCGAGCAATGGAGGGGCGGCGCCCGACGACCTGTACAGAGAAGAGGCGTGAAGGGCAGGGGATAATAGGTAAAAGGGGATGCGCGGGAGGAGGAGACGAGGCCGCCGGCGAAGGAGAGGTGGCCGGGGCGCGCTTGCCGGCGCGCAGCGGCGGCGCCGGTGTCCAGGGCGGCGGCGAATTCCATAGGAGGAGGTGGAGAGGAGAGAGAAGGGGTAGGTGGGAAGCTGGGTTCGATCTGAACCGTTGGATGGTCAGATCCAACGGCTGAGATTGCATCTGGCTAGGGTTTCAGGATTTTGGGGTTAATGGGAAGATTTTTAGGGAAATTTGGAGGGGGTGGCTGCAATATTTGGCTAGGGAAACCCTAGAAAGGGGTGGGAGAGCGGTGGTCTTTATATAGCCCAGGTGGCTGGAAGTTTGCAAAAACATCCCCGGTTTCTCTCGCACGCGTGCGGTGTTTACGTTTCTGACCGTCAAGGGTCCGAAGGACCTCCGATTCGGGTAAAACTTCGAACTGCGCGATCAGTGCGTCGAGCCGGCGGCGTTCACCTCACGCTGGAACCGTTCTAAGAACACTTTCCGATGCGCTATAAAAATAACATGTTTACTTATTAAACAGGGTTTTCGTTCCGTTGGCTGCGGCTGGTTTTGTGCGGGTTTCGGCGACGGTGATCGGGCGTAACCCGGTGTCGCAAGGTCGAGCGTCAGCGTAGCAAGGGTCGGTCTCCGTCCAGGTACGATATAAGAAGGGGAAAAATAATCACCGATTGATAAATCGGGGATGCAAACACCGCAACCAAATCAGACAATCAAACAATTCACACCGAAAACAAAATTTTAATTTTTGCGAAATCTGGGTTGTTATTGCGGAGCAGGAGGAGCGCTCGCAGTTCGGTAACGTAATCAATACCGATGGGGGTGGGTGCAATCATCGATGAACTAGATGATACCCCGCGCGTTGCTACGAAAACTAGTAAGAAAGAATTTAATGTTTTAACACATGTGAGAAAATTTGATGAAAAATTTAAAAATGAGTTTGATTTTTGTTTTGTTAATTTAGTTATTTCACAATATATCGGCGAAATGATATGAGGCGAAAATAATGTTGAGAGTAGACACAGTTAAAACGTGTACACCTTTGGCTAAACCTAAAACAATGATAACAATTATGGATGTGTATCTATAAAAAATGTCACATAGGAAAATAAAATGTGATGTAAGTAATAATTTGATTTCCTATATTTTTTTTCTTATAAATTGTGAGGTTGGGTGCATAAAAGGGTTATTATTTACTAGATGATACCCCGCGCGTTGTTGCACGAATTTGTAATAAAGAAGTTAATATTTTAAATATGACAAAAATTATGAAACTTAGTATAATTTAATTATTATTATTAATTTTTTTGTTTAGAGTAAAACTCCATTTTTTTTATGACAAATCTAAAAATGACTATGTTTTTTGTTTTATTATTTTATTAGCTTAAGAATATACCGGTAAGACGATGTGACACGAAAAAAACGTTGAGTGAAGAGAGTGGAGACATCACCCTTAGCTAAACCTAAAAAATGATAGCACTTACTTATGTGCATTCATAAATAAAATTGTTGCATACAAAAATAAAACACAAGGTAACTCATAATTTGATTTTCTATTAAAAAAAGTCACTTCTAAATCTCAATGCTTAGTGGATAAAAAAGTTAATACTTATTTGTAATAGGTTGCATGCGCATACAGATTAAATGAAAACATGTGCATAAAGGGTTAGTGGAAAAGATGTGGACCTACTTGATGATGTGAATAACTTGCATGTCAAGAGAAATAGGTTAGTGAGGATGAACTATTTAGGTATTATAGATAAGGATAGAAGTTATTTACGGGGCATCTGATTACGATTTATATTGACCAAACAGATGCAACGGTTTGAGATAACGGTGTAAAAAGATTAAGGAGAAAAAGCGGCGAAAGAAATAACTCTATAGTTGTATTCTTTCTCATAGCCCACAACGTTCCATGTATTATGTTTTTTTAATCAAGAATTGGTCATGTGCTTGATTTCCTTGAAGAAAACATAGATGGGGTCCTATCTAGTTTTAACACCTTTTCTTTTGGACACATAATAATAAATTTTCTTAAAAAAACCAGTTAACAAAAAAATATAGTTAATTTGTGATACAGAAAAAAACTACACAAAGAAATTGTCATGGTAAAAGAAAAATTCATACACATGCAATTTTTCGAGATTTTTAAAAATTTCCATGTAACTAGTGATCAATTACATAAAAAGAACTTCATATTTTTTCTTTGCAACTTTAGCAAAAAAGTATGCAGCAATAGTTCCCCTACTGCAAAACACATTTTAAAATGCCATGGAAGCTCATGATGATTGACATGTCAGTATTTTTTTTTAAAATTTATGGTTGGTTAAATTTTATGGTAAAAATTTACAAAAATACATGGAAAATTTTATTTATAACCATGGTAAATCTATTGCATAAGCTATGGTATTTTAAAACTCAACACAACTCTTGCACAACAACAAAGCCTGTACCGAACGATTTAGGTTAGGCTAGAGTTGAAACCGAAAATATATATCTAAAGCAAGTCACGAGTCTGGTATGTGGATAGCTAACTTCCACATAGGCTTGTTCAGAGCTAAATCTTTGTTGATAATAAAATCCTTTAGACATCTTTTCACGAACTACTCCTAAGTCAAGTTTGATCTCACATGCCTCTCTTGACATTATCAGCATGTCTTAACAGCTCTCTATGTACTTGAGTTTCAAGAGACCTGCGTTGAATATGCCCAAACCATATTAGACGGTGTTGTCCAAATTTCTCTTTCAATTGGTGCCGCCCCAACGATCTCGTGTATACCATCATTCCGAACCCGATCCTTCCTTGTGTGGCCACATATCCTTCTCAACATGTGCATCTCTGCACACCTAGTCATAGTTTAAAAACCCGGACCAAACCGGCGGTCGGATCGTACAAAACTGAAACCGGCGAGCCTATCATTTTTCTAAGCGCATTAGACCCTTTGAGCAATCAAACAAGAAAATCTGGTTGAACCGGCTGGTTTAAAAAAAACCATTGAACCAGGCGGTTCACAGAAAACCGTTGGTTCAATGTTCTTTCCTGAAAATCCCCTCAATCTATTCATTTTCATGCGAAAAACCTAAGGGTAGAATCAGAAAAGGAAGAAAACCTCTTTTTTCCTAGGGTTTTGGTAGAATTGGGAGAACTTCTCTTGATTTCATCCAAAGACAAACCCTATAGGGCACAAATGTCCCCTCTAGCATTATTGTATTGATGATTATTGATAATATATATATTATTTTATTTCTTGAAAAACTGACAATCGAATTGATGAACCGGTGGTCTGACTGGTAAGAACCTGAACCGGCAGCCTCGCCGGTTCGATTACCCGTTCAAATTTTTAAACTATGCACCTAGGTATCCTACATGTCGCATTTTAGTTGACCAACGCTTAGCGTCATGCAACATCATCGGTCGAGTTATCGTTCTACAGAACTTGCATTTCAGCTTTTTGTGAAACTCTCTTTTCACAGAGAATGCTAGAAGCTTGGGACCATTCAACCATCCATCTTTCGTACGAGTTCACATCTTCAACTATATCACCACCCTTTTGCAACATTAATCTCAAATGTACCAGTTGCCCATCAAGGCTAACTTCTCTTGGTCATGCCTACTAGTACTGAAACTGCAACTCGTGTACTCAATTTTAGTTCTACAAAGACTAAAACGGTTTGATTCCAATGTCTATCTCCACATATCTAACTTTCTATTAAGCCCTGTTCGACTATTGTGGACTAGCACCATATTATCCTAAGAGAGAATACACCAGGGGATATCCCCTTGTATATTCCTTGTCACCTCATCCATCACCAAAGAGAAAAGATAATGGCTCAAAGCTGACACCTGATGTAGTACTATTTTAATTGAGAAGTCATCTATGTCACCATCGCTTGTTCACACACATGCCACAACATTGCCGTACATGCCCTTGATGAGGATAATGTACTTTGTTGGGACTTTGCCTTCTCCAATGCCCACCACATGACATTCCATGGTATCTTATCGTCGACCTTCTCCAAGTCAATGAATGTCATATGAAGCTCCTTGTTTTGCTCCATATATCTCTGCATTAGTTGTCATACCAAGAAAATGGCTTCCATGGTCGACTGATACGTCCCAAACGTATCTATAATTTCTGCTTGTTCTATGCTTATTCTGGTGACTTTGCTATATGTTATGCTACACTTTCATACCATTTTAACATATTTGGACTAACCTACTAACTCAGTGCCCCATTGCCAGTTTTTGTCTGCTGTTTTTCGGGCATTGCAGGAAAATGCCAATTATTAAAGTGCTCGGAAAAATCTGGAAAAATCATAATAAAAATCAGCAGATCAGAAGACTCCAGAATGCAGGAGGGGGGGGGGGGCAGAAGGGAGTACCCCATGGCCAGGCGGCCTCCTGGCGCGTCCTAGGGTGGGGCCGCGCCACCTGGGCGGCTGGTCAGGTGGGCCCCCCTGGAGCCCCTCTTCCGCCTATATTTAGCCCTAAATGCAAAAACCCTTGAGAGGCCCTTCTCTACGCGATTTTCACCACTATTCCGCCACCGCCGCGATCACGAGATCGGAATCGCCAGAAGACCCTGTCCCGACACCCTTCTGGAGGGAGGATTGATCTCCGAGAGCTTCTCCACCACCATGAGCGCTTCCCAGATGTGCCTCTAGTAGTCCCCCTTGGACCATGGGTCAATGATCAGTAGCTAAATGATGTTTCCTCTCCACCCTTGTGCCTCAATTATTAGCCCTTGTGAGCTGCCCTACATGATCAAGGCACTTGTGTATTTGTTTCTTTGTTTCTATGCTGTGTTTGCTGGGATCCGATGGATTATGAGCTTATGTTTAGATTGTGATGAGTAATATATTTGGTTTAACTTTCTATTATTAGTTCTTGAGTATTCTTTCATGTTCTCCATTGCTTTGTATTTCTTTAGCCAAGTAGTAGATATTAATCCTAAGAGAGAGCGTTTTGCATGATTGTGGGTTCATCCCCCCCCCCCCCGATGTCTAGCTCGAGTGACAAAAACATGAGACTAGGGGATGTGTTGTTGCCACCAGGGAGAAAACAGCGGTGCTTGTAACCGCGGTTGAAAGGATTGCTTACCTTGCGCATAGTTTGTTAATGCAGTTGTCTGTTGCTTTGAGTTTAAACTTTGGGTAGGGCTCGCAACTTAATACCAGCGAGATTTTCTGGATAGATATCTCAAGGTGGATGATTAGCGAGTAGATGTTGATGAATAAATGGTCCGCTCGTCTTAGCATACTACCCATACGATTGAGCCTCTAGCTTTCTTGTAGCATAATTAGCATTGCGGTGCGTTTATAATTCTTTCAATGTCCCAGCTGTAATTTGTTCACCCAACATAGTTTTTTATCGTCTTTTGGGAGAGAGACATCACTACTGAAAGTCATGGGACCTTGGTCGATATTTACACCATAGTTTACACCGTTCATCTTTACTTATTTTATTTCCTTTCCGTTGCAATCACCACTACTATTTCCACCCTTGTGTTTTGACCATTTGTAAACAACAAGACCGGAGAGATTGACAACTTCTCTGACTCGTTGGGATCAAAGTTATTTTTGCTGTGTGTAGGACCACACCAACGTACACATCAGAGAATATCAGGCCCCGACAACTTACACATCAAGCTAATTTGTGGCGCTGTTGACACCTACTTGCAGTACTCGGAGTCCTACTGGTCGATAACCTTGGTATCTACACCGAGGGAAATTTTCTGTTGTCTACATCTAAACCTTTCACTTGGGGTAGCCAACGAGGAGCACTATCCAGTGTCATCAACCTAATTTCTGGCACTATTACCGGGAACTCTAGTCTACAAGATAGCGGAGTTGCACACTACCCTTTACCTTTGCTTTTTAGTCTTGTTAGTTTACTTTCTAGTTTTTTCTTTAGAGTCTTATATCAAAAACCACAAAAAAATTAGTTACTTTGTTCTTAGCTTTCTTCTTCTTTCTAGTCAGCATGTGTTTGGGTTTTGGAACTTTTCCTGATTCTAAAATCTTAGATTTCCAGCAAAGAGAAGGAGATAATATGAAAAAGGGTTGGGATAGACTTTATGAAGCACATAAAAGAATTATGCCTTGGATACGTGTGAAAATTGTGCTTAGAAATTTTTACCATGGTATTTTTAGATGGTTCAAACACTCTCTTGTATCGAGCTTCTTTGTGTATGATCATGGAGTTGAGGCTATCATGGATAGGCACGACTATATTGAGAAAAAAATTGTTGCTTTGAATATAAGAGGAGTAGAAGAAACTACACCTATTAGAGGGGAGATACTAGAGATAGATGATGATTGGGAACCATTTGTTAGGATTAACATCTTGAACCAAGAATTTCTTGCTTACTGTGATATTGGATCCATGGTTTCCACCATTCCAAAAATTGTTTACAATTCTTTAAAGATTTTAAGTAGGGTTGATTTACCTTGTTACCTTGAAAATGATAATGGTGATATTTCATATATTCAAGGGAAAGTGAATAACATCCAAGTTCGATTTGCAAAAAAATATGTTGCCATTGACTTCATTATTTTGAAGTCAACAAACCAAGGGAACATAGTGCTTGGAAGGACTTCCTCCGAGCTATGAAAGGCTTCATTGACATAGGTAAAGGTCAAATACGCTTTCGCAGGAGAGCCAAAGGAATGTATCTCTTCCCTAGGAAAAAGAAGAATGAGCTCATTGAAGAGCAAGTTGAAATTTTGATGATCCTATTGATAATGACTTCTTTGAACCTTGATTCTTCTTGTTGCTTCATGCCGAGCTCAAAGGCATAAAAGAAAGCGCTTATTGGGAGGCAACCCAAAATGATTTTACTTTCATTTTTAGTGGTCTTGATGTTTGTTACTACTATAGCAATATCATTGTATCTTTATTTTCAAGCTTTGTGCCAAGTTTTAGCCTCCGGTTGCAAGAAAAATCAAAAGTTGTAACATGTTGTCCAGAAAACGGAATCTGTTTGCTCCATTGCAAAAATTCTTAAAAATCACCTGATTATCTTTTTGATCTGATTTTTTTGACATTATGCTCTATACAATTGAATTTCTGTAGTATGTTATGTGATTTTTTATTTGAGTTGCAGAAGTGCCCCTAAAAATTATTTAGTACCTGCTGGTCTGTTTTTTATGATGAGTTTTGTATGAAGGGAGTTTTCAAGTGTGCGAAGGAAGATGATGAAACAAGATCCAAGAGTGTAAAAAGATCAAGCTTGGGGATGCCCCATGCACCCCCAATAAATATGCAAGGAGACTCAAGCGTCTAAGCTTGGGGATGCCTGTCCGTGGGATGATTCACAGAATCGGAAGTATTAGTAAGAAGACCTCCATCTCCAAGATAAGGAGAGTCGGCCAATGGTCCGACTCATTAAAGAGAAGGCCCACAAGAAGGTCCGGCCATTGGACCGACCAACTTACAAGATGAAGACCGACGCCACAAGGAAGGAGTTCAAGCTGCCTTGGAGGACAAGATAGTCATTGAAGAGATAGAATAGGACTCCACTTCGTGTCATAGTCGGACTCATTGTTAAACCCTAGGGCTCGGCGTGTATGTAAGACGAGGCCTCGAGACTTCCTAGGGGTGAATAAATCTAGATAGGTTCTTGAGACACCAGCGACTTCTAGCGCCCTTGTAATCGAGATCTCCCACATTTAATTAAAGAAATGAAGGAAGTAGGCCTTTACCTCATCGAGGGGCCGTACCTAGGTAAATCCTTGTGTCTCTCTTGTGCCGATTCATCGTTTCGACTCCCTTCCGATCGACTCTCCCTCTTCGAAATCACTCGTAGCAAAGTCCCCACAATTAAGTTCTCTATGAGGAAATCTGGCATGTTTTTCCCACGACAGTTGGCGCCCACCATGGGGCCTACGCGTAAGGGTGTTGAAAGCCAGGAGGGAGCTCGACGCGGCATGGACGGGATCGCCGTCGGTCCGATGATCCGAAGTCGGCGCGGAAAGCTCTACTTCGAGAGTGCAGCCTGGGGCCCCGAAGCCGACTCCGTCAAGTCAGGTAATAGGGTCCCCATCGGATCTATTCACCTCTTTATCGGCCGGACCAAAGGATTGGAGCCGGATCCAGATCCATACGTACCGACCGAGCACATTAGCCGATCCTCCATTCGATCCACCCGCGCCATCGTCGGGTTCATCAATGCCGCCATGGAAGAGCCGGACGCCTGCACTGAAACTCTTAGCGGAGAAGACGACCCAGAACCTTCCGATGTCGGGTCACATCTGAGCGACGACAACCACACCGACACCGGGTCAATCCACCCCCTCGGGGAAGATCGACTCAGAGGAGATCCGAGTGAAGGTGAATATTAGGCTCCCCTGTCTCACCCCGTCACTTGACCGTATACATGTCCGGCTCTTTCAATGGGGCGCAACCCAACAATAGACCCGGGGTCGAAGGATAGGCGGCCCGAGAAACAACAGGTGACGGAACCAACGCCAACCAAGATATCATTGGAACATTGGCTAATGGAGCAGCCGGAGGCCCGCCTCCTAACTGTTTGGAAGCATACACAAAAACCCTCAATGCAATGAACACGCTCCTGACCACTGAGACCACACTCGAAAACTAGGCCACCCTGAGCGAAGGAATAATAAAGCACCGGGAGGAGATCGTCCGGTTGCAAAAGGAAATCAACAGAGATACCCAGACTCTGGTAGAGGGAAGATAGCACATCAAGGAGGAAGCAACCCAGCTACGGGACGAAGCCACTCACATTAGCATGCAAGTACTAAACCCATCAATGGTTCCCCTGGAGAGGCACACAAGCCGATTGCAACCCGGCATAACACCCAGGGCACTCTTTAGCAGCCCTGATCAGCCGAATCACCAAACAGGCGGAGCCGAAAGGAGCCACGCTCCCAAACACAATACCACGGGTTCAAATCGCCGACCCTCAGCCAAACGTCCAGCTACCACAGACCCCCTTCCAGTTTCGTACACCGCCGGGTCACTACAATAACCCAATGGTGAATGTCATGAAATCCACTCAATACCTGACAAACCTACCCATCCTAGGGAATTCTCATGAAGATCAGGTAGCCCGACAAGCGGTGGACCTGCTTAAGATAACCGTAACCCAACAAGCCCAATACTCCCAGGGCTACTCATTCCTCCACAGAATCTCTAGGCCGAGTCACAGCATAGGCCAGAGAGCCGAATCCCCGGCCTCTGTCCAGTCCGGCAGTCACCACAACTAGGGAAGACAGCCGCAGAAGACCAAAACCCCCGCCGAGGCATGGGGGCTGAACCCCAGCCAGGCACAGAAAGGACCACTGCCCAAGCCGTGGGCGCAAATCCATGACCGGAATTTATTGGACGCACAATTGCGACCCGATGCATGGCACCTGCTCTGCGCGATGTTCGACTTCCCAAGGATTTCAAAGGCCCTAGAAATGTGCTAAATTACACAGCTGACAAGGACCCGGTCGCCTGGATCGAGAGTTACGAATTAGCTATGGATATGTTGGAGGTTCCCGATGAGGTCTACGCCCGATATCTCACGATAATGCTCGACGGACCAGCTCGTACCTGGCTTCAAAACCTCCCAGACAATTTGGTCCATACCTTGGTCGAGTTAAAGGAAAAATTCATCAAAACCTTCCAAGGAACATGCAAGCACCCGTCTACAATTGTAGATTTGGAACATTGCGTACAAAGGGAAGGGAAATCGGCCCACCATTGGTCACGACGAGTTGCAGAAATCATACACTCATCGGATAGCATCATAGCACAAACAACCATTCTAGTCCTCGAAAATAACTGCCATTTTGAACCTTTGGTTCATAAACTCGGCCGAATAAAGCGAAAGGTCAAAGACATGGGGGAACAAATGGACGCCATCACCAAGTATACCGAGTTCGACAAAACCTAGGACGGCGACTCCGACGACGACAAATCCACCAAAGAAAAAAGGAACAGAGCCAATGGTAACCCCGGCCAAGGTTCCAATAGTGGCGGAAGCACCCAAAAATGAAAACCAGAGCAAGGAAGCTCTGATTTTGTAGCAAATACGAATTCGGGTTTCCAAAAACAGAAACCATGGAGTAATTTCAAAAGGTCGGCTCAGTTCGTCCGACCAACAAATTACGAGCAAGCTATAAAAGGGCCATGCCCAAAGCATAGAAGTCTGAACCAATCTGTAATAGCCCAGGATCTCAATAGGAATGATAGACTAGTCATATCAACAAGGTGCACCTTCTTTTCCGGAAGCCCAGCTCCAAGGAACTCCCAAGTTAAGTGTGCTTGGCTTGGAGTAGTCTTGGGATGGGTGACCGACCGGGAAGTTGATCCCGGGTGCGCACGAGTGAGGACAAGGGGCGCAAAAAATACTAGTGTTGGTTTGTGAGGATAGTCTGGATCCCAGGAGCACCGACCATGGAATCGGTGGTTAACCGGTTGGGAGTGGTCGGGGCGTTACAACTGGTATCAGAGCCGACCCTAGCGGTTACACGATGTGTGTGGTCGATGAGGCTTACATGAAGTACATGTTGGATGCCTGCAACTGGCGCGCACAAACGTGTGCCAAAGGGGAACGTTCCTGCTGGGCCGACGAGGACGTCGGTTCCTTTTAGGGGTGGTGTATGTAACAGCCCAGGATCTCAATAGGAATGATAGACTACTCATATCAACAAGGTGCACCTTCTTTTCCGAAAGCCCAGCTCCAAGGAACTCCCAAGTTAAGCGTGCTTGGCTTGGAGTAGTCTTGGGATGGGTGACCGACCGGGAAGTTGATCCCGGGTGTGCACGAGTGAGGACAAAGTGCGCAGAAAAGACTAGTGTTGGTTTGTGAGGATAGTCTGGATCCCAGGAGCACTGACCATGGAATCGGTGGTTAACCGGTTGGGAGTGGTCGGGGCGTTACGCAATCGGCCATCCACTCATGGGAAGACTGTTTCTACATAAAAGGTTTCAAACAAGAGCATCTTCGAGGAAACGGTGGCGGCCACCAAGTTGTAAGGCCCAATATGCGGTACTGTTCCAGATCTAGATATTTCCATCCAGACCCGGGGACGAAGCACATATCGGTCCCACCGCGACATATGACAAAACCATATGCCCCGGATTTCCAACATGATATCACAACATTACAGCTACAAGGATACAACATCTCCTACAATCGACATACAAGTGCCTTAATACAATACATGATACATGTCTGAGTACATACTACATTCAAATGCCTAGTGGCAGAGGTAAAACACACCATTCCCGTAACCACACAGGTCTAGGCTCTCCGCCGGGATACACCTAACTAGTCGTCATCGAGTCTCCACGAAGGCGTCCAGAAGAAGAGTCGAGGTAGTAATCAACTGCAGCGGCCGATCAGGCAAAACATAAAAGGGAAAAGAAAAGCAAGGGGTGAGAATATATCAAAGTCTTGTAACTAACTTCTCATGGGTAAGAAGGGGGTAGTGGTGCGGTTGCAGACGCACTAGCAATATATGAGTGGCTAACAGTCTATTTGAGAGTAAGATGAGAACCAAGCATTCATTGAGGAATCGCCTCCAACAAGTCTTGCTATCAACTACTTACGCAAGCATAACACCTATCCTATCCTTGTCCTCCTCTTCGCATCCCGACGAAGACGAAGCAATCAAGGCACACACACGTTGATCAAATTATTAAATATGATTCAGTTGATGTTATCTATGAACAAGACGTAGGTTCCAAGTCGTCCATAACCGTGGACACAGCTTCTCGAAAATATTTAACCCTGCAAGGGTGTACCAACTGCCCATTACAAGGCTCCGCACGCACGCCCATCTCTCTCAGTTTCTACCCATCACAGGAAGCCATTTTATGATTTAGTCCCGAGAGATCCGAAACGAAAGGTCCCTCTAGCTAACAACAAACAAATCTGGGTGGCCCCCGGGGAGTCGACATCCAATCCAAAAGCCGGCCGCGCCCTCAGATCGGCCTCTTCCGTCTCAACAGTGTTTGGGTTTCCCGGACACCTCACGTGAGGTCCCGGGCCCTCGCCGGTCAAGGGTGGACCAACAGGGAAACCATGTCCCCACTGGTCCGGGTTGTTTTTAAAGAACATGTACCAGGAGCGACCCAACAGACACACACACGGTTTTCAAATGGTAAATCAGCTCGGGCCACCACTAGAAATGTTTGAAGCTAGGTAGGTAAGAAGAGGTGACCCCTTAGCATCCCACACGTGGTTAGGCACGCTCAGTCTTAGAACCAATACCCGGAAATCGGATCCTAGGTTACTCGAATGGAACAAAGCGTCGGGGCGGGATAGCCTAGATCTTCCATCCTTCGTCGAGTATAGTCAACATTATAATAATGATATCATCAACAAAAATATAATAATGTGATAACCCATAACCAAGGAGTAACAGGATAACAGTGGAGAACATCCTAGCATGCATACTAAGAAGTGGCTGAGCAGCGAGCAATAGTAACATAGCCGAACAAGGTTTGCTGGGATGTGGAGGGACATGGATGTTTGGGTTTATTTTAGAGGCATGAATAGAAAGTGGTAGGATCAAGAAATCGTTCTATCCTACACCTAGGCGCGAGTGAGCTGAAAGTTATAAGCATGATATATGATGCCCCTTACCTGATGAGAAGACAAAGTCGAAGGTGAAGTCGATCGCAAGCTCGCATCGTCTCCGAGAGGTACCCGCGGAATCACACAAGAGGGTAAACATTGGAAAGCAATCAACGAGCAAGCATCTATTACTACGAAGCAACCACGAGCAAGCATCAACAATAAGGCAACACGAGACATCGCACCTGCCGTCGAGAGCGGTTACTAACAGGTTAAGTGGAGCCTTCGTCACAAACGACGATACCGCACATTTACAAGGGTTCAAGTTGTTTAGCTACTCAAGGTGAGTAAGGTTGTTAACATGTCATATCACTCAAGCATGGCATAGCACACAAACATTGAAAAATGTGAAGCATAAATAAACTATCTATGCTAGTCAATTTTAAGTGAGGCACAATTCTAAACATGTCATTCCACTAAGTACCCCATGATGATTAAAACATTTTGTACTGTTCTGACCTAAGCCATATTTAAAGTTGGTTAAAATCATCAAACAATAGCATAAACACAAAGTACATGAAATTATAATCAAGTTACATATAAAGAACACTCCAAACGGAGTTACAGTTAAAAAGATACAAGCAAAACAAGTTATGCACACAAAACGGTAGCACACTTTAGAGCAACAAATAAGCAAGAAAAAGGTTGTAAACATGCACAACAATTATATGCAGCTAAATTAGACATGGCAGGCACGGCATGGCAAAAGGAATCATGAAAATAGGCATCATGCATGACAGACGGCAAACACACCTTTAGCGGTCGGCAAAGAGCTTTGCCGTCTGCCCCCGGACAGCACAGCTCCTGTCAATAGTTTATTAGGCGAAGAGGTGCTTTGACGTCTGCACATAATCGACGGACGGCAAAGCCCTTTGCCGACTGTATAATGGCAAGTAGACGACAACGATAGCCTGACGGCAAAAAGGTTACAAGCCCCTCTGTCAGGCCGTTAACGACGAGGTGTGCCGCCCACCGACACACGACAAAGAAATGGTGACGTCATCAAGATGTAACCTCTCATCCGATCTTTGCCGTCTGCCGAGCAGACAACATAGTAATGTTCTTTGCCGTCTGCCAGACATATACAGACGGCATACGGACCAAATGGCACCCAGTCTATGCCCAGTTTGCACAGCTGGGTGCCACGTGTCACCTTTGCCGACTACCAGCAGACGGCAAAGAGCTTTGCCGACTGCCTGCGGACGGCAAAGACTCTGTGTTCTATTTTCTTCTTCTGTTTTCTGGCCATCCCTGCATTTCAAAACAAATATGGAACAACAAAAATAAACAACACAAAAGTGCATCTCCTAAACAGCACAAAGTGCATCATATATAGCACAAAAGGCTTCATCACACATATATAGCACAAACAAAACACAAAAGGCTTCACATATATAGTCCAAACAAGATAATATGCGTTGCATTGGAAAACACACAAGTCTCCGACACATAGCAAGTAAACCATCACATATAGAAGTAGCCTACAAGATCATATATACAAGTTTCCGACACATTCCAACAAGGTAAAATCTCCAAAGTCTCCAAAGGCTAGATCTCATCAAAATATGAAAAAGAAATGAAATCATGTTATTTATGTAAAATAAAGGAAACCAAAACTAAACTTTATATATGCAACTAGCTAAAGAATGTATAGAACCAAATCAATATGTAGAGGAAAAGAAGAATAACATAGGAGAAGAAGAAGAAGAATAAGAAGAAGAAGAAGAAGAATAAGAAGAAGATAGAAGAGAAGAAAGAAGGAGAGGAAGAAATAGCCTCCATTTTTGAGCTAACTTAGCTAATTATATTATTTTTTAGCTACCTTAGCTAATAATGCCATTTTTGAGCCGACTTAGCTAATTATACCATTTGTTGAGCTAACTATGTCATTTTTTGAGATAACTAAGCTAACTATGATATGTTTTGAGATAACTATGTCTAACTAAGTTGACTATGCCAGTTTTTGAAGTAACAAGCAAATTATGCCCTTTTGGTGCAAAATAAACAAAGTATGACATTTTTGGATAAATGTAGGAATTCTGAAGGTAAGTATGGAAGACAACTTACCGAACTGTAGGCCATAAGGCTGAGGTGGCTGAGAAGCATCAGTCGGGTTGCCCGAGGTTGACGGGGGAGAAGGGTCATGGGATGCAGCCCTAGAGTTATGCTGCACGAAAAGATCAACTAGCGGTTAGCATGAACCCACTAAATAAGGTATTGATGATCATTGAAAGATACTCACCGTCTCCACATGAGAGATGATCGGCATCGGTGGAGCGGCCTGGCCAGTCTTCTCGCACATAGTCTACACATTTGTTTTCCACGAGTCAATCATATTAGTTCCTAATATAAAAAACATTATAACATGCATTCTTTGGGTAAATATGAACAAGTGACTTACCAAGATGAGCTCGTACAAGGCCCAGTTCGACGCATCGTGGCATGCCGCGGCCTCCTCAAGAGAATTCGCCGTCCTCTCCTCCGCCAACCGCTCTCTCTCTCTGCTGCCTTCTCCTCTACCAACCGCTCCTTCTCCTGTAGTAGCCGCTGGGTATTCTGTCGCTCTCTCTCAAGAGCTTCCTGCAACCCCACTCCTGTAGTTAGCACTGTAATATTCGATGAGAGAACACAAGAATGGAAGAGTCCTTATGGCTAACCTCGATAGCGAGATCGACTGGCCGCACACGAGTCCTTATAGCAGGAGAAGAGATCCTTTGGCGCGCCTTGATCTCCGGAAGAGTCCTATTGCACCGAATCAAATTATCTCCAATGGCAATGGCGTCGTGGCGCCTTCCGCCACCAGAGATCGTCACCATATCCGGGTCAATAGGCTTCCAAACCGGGGTATAATGCTGCCCGTGCTTCTCCTTCGCCACCTCTGTATAAGCCTTCATCTTACCGTATGCGGCAACGTTGGTGAAAGGCGACGTAGTGGCAATATCCGACTCTGAGAGTGCCTTGGCCTTCTTGTACGATGATGTATAGGCCATGCCATAATTGTCGAACACCCCAAGCGGCTCTGTTTTACTATGCTCCCCCTAAAAGACAAAGCGAAGCACAATATTAGTAAACGGCTAAGTTGTGGGTGCGTAAAAGACAATATTAGCAAAACACACATACCAATTTTTGCCCGTAACCAGCTAAGTTGCGGCTGCCTTAATGGTGTGGCACACCAACCATCTGGGCGCGCCGGTCCTTGGCATTGTTGTGGGCGGCCAACCAGGCTTCTGAGCACAACTGGTCCACAATGACCTCCCAACAATCCATCTTATCCGCACACCATCTCGGTGGCGCCTAAGTTAGTAAACATGAAGATTAACTATTATAGGCCTAGGTAGCTACGAATCAAATCAACGAAACTAAAAGACGCAAGAAGGGGTTACCATCATGTACTGGTCCCTCGAAAGATATTTCTTTCGGCATTCCGACTTGCTACGCTTAAGGCCACACTTGGCGTAGTAGTCACGGACCGCCTGCACTCGCATCTCGTGCCTTGTGTTCTGCAAGAGGCGCCTGCACTCTTGGATGAGCACCTTTCCCGCCTCCTCCTCCATGGACTCTTCGACAATGCTTTGGCTCCTTAGCTTTTTGCCAATGTTTTTCATCGAAGTGCTTCCATGCTAAACCATCTGATGGGTGAGTCAAGATCGGCTTCCCATCTGCATCAAATTCCATTCTCTTCCCATATTTGTGCCATGTCATCTGTCTGGCTGTCTCTTCCATCATGTAAAGGCGTTGAATTCTTGGTATCACTGGAAGATACCAAAGAAAATTTACTAGTATTTTGGTCTGCGTCTTCTCACATTGACCATTGTCTACCATAACATACCTGGATGACTTGCATTTGGGACAATAGTCTTCCTGCGCATACTCTTTCCTAAATAAAGCACATCCATTCTCACAAGTATGTATCTGCTCATAGGGCATCTTAAGTACCATGAGGATCTTATCCTATTGGTACAGGTTTGCAGGAATAACATGATCTTTTGGTAGAAACCGCCCAAAGAGGGTCATGATCGCCTTGTAGCATTCTGTGCCCAAGTTGAATTGCGCCTTCAGAGCCATCACTTGTGCGATGGCATCGAGCTGACAAAGCTCAGTGTGAGCGTGGAGAGGACGTTTTGAGGACTCCAACATCTCATAAAAGGCCATGGCAGTTTCCTCCATCTCATCGTCCTCATCCTGCGCATCATCAAAGTCTTGCACCATTTCTTCGATCCCGGTTCCGTACTCGTCCGTGCACTGGCGGACCACCTCCTCTCTCCTGCGTCCGGCAGACTCTCCATGGAAAGTCCACACCGTATAATCAGGCTTAAAACCCCACTTCTGCAAGTGTTTACCCATATCCACCTGTGTCGCCTGTTTATAGTTGTCGCACCTAACACAGGGGCACCAGGTTTTTCTCTGACCATTTGGAAACGCTGTTCTCAGAAAGTCCTTGGTTTTCATTGCCCATTCAGTGCTCATCTCTTTCTGATTAGGGCGACCGGTGTACATCCAGGCACGATCATTGCTCATCTTGTCACTAGCTAGCTACTAAAGAACAAATATACAAGTTTGTCAATTTTATTACGTCCACTTTTTATTGCTTTTATCATACATAGCTATGTCATACGCAATTAATTAACCTACACACTAATAGGTAAAGATAGGTCCTAATCCCACCCGAGTATGTGTAGATTGGGTTCGTTTCCCATGCTCTGCTCCCGACCCGACGCAGAATTTCCATAGCACCTCCCCGCTGTTCTCCTAATACACGTGTCGACAACAAGCCGAGAGGTTGTGTATCCGGAGAACAACAAGGAGGCGCTGACGAAATTCCACGTCGGATCAGGAACAGAGCATGGAAAAACGACCAAATCTACACATACTCGGGCTGTCTATGGATAACGTTGGACAATTCGAAATAGTTAATATTATAAATATTCAAATGAATGCATATGTATACTATAATCCTTTCGAACGGAAGACGCATACTAGTTACGCGACTGTATATTGAATCTACCTGTAACTAGCTAGTGTCATCGGCACAAAGACCGAAAGAGAGCAAAGGAAGCGGAATCAGGAGGATAGGACATGTTCTGCTCACCCTCAAGTGCAGGGGGAGGTCGTCTAACACAAGGGGAGGTCGTCGAACACCAGACCCTCGCAGGGAAAGTACTGCACATTAAAAAGCAACCGATCAATACCGACATTCTATCCCGGTAATTACATTTTCTACCTCTACTTCTTTCTCCTCTTCTTCTTCTTCTTATTATATTTCTTTTCTTTTTATTTTCCTTCATCTATTTCTTTTCCTTTTCTAAATCTTCTTATTTTCCAATTCTTCTTTCTCCTCTTGTTCTTTTTATTCTTCTTCTCTTCTTCTTCTTCTTTCTCCTATTCTTCTTCTTCCTTCTCCTTTTCTTCTTATTCTTCTTTCTCCTATTATTCTTCTTCTACTTCCTTCTCCTCTTCTTCTTATTATTCTTTCTACTCTTCTTCTTTTTCTTCCTCTTCTATTTCTCCTCTTCTTCTTCTCTTCTTCTTCTTCTTCTTCCTTCTCCTTTTCTAATTATTTTTCTTTTCTAATTCTTTTCCTTCTTCTAACAAAACTTAAATAAAAAAATAACTATAACTCATAAGTTAAACTAAATAAAAGTAACTAACTACAATAGACTAACTAATACAATACTAAAATTTATTAATCTAAAATCTATTAAAAAACTGTAGCAATTAAAAACTAACTAACTTATATTAAAAACAGTAACAATACTAACCTAACTAAATTTTCTAATCTAAAATATGACTAAACTAACACTAAACTACAATGTGAACAACACTAATACATCTTTTCCTTTTTTTTCTTTACATTTCATCTTTATTATCCTTTATATTTTTAGCATATTGCAATATACTAGCAACTAATAGAACTATAATTCTAACTAAAACTAAATACAACTAATTAAAACAGAAAAAACTATAAAATATAAAATTCTAACTAAAACTAACTACAACTAACTAAACTAACTACAAATTAACTAAAATAGAAAAAAAAATGAAAAAAAACAGAGAGGAGGAAGAGGGCTCACCTACCGGAGTGGGGAACGACGGGGGTGGGAACGACGGCAGCGGGCAGGTGCGGGGGCGGGGAAGGGTGCATCGGCGGCGTGGGGAGGGTGAGCAGTGCAGATCCGGTGAGAGAGGGCGGGCTGGGGCGGGTGGTGGCGGGGCCGCGGCGACTGTGGGGAGGGCACGACGGGCCTCACCGGCGGCGGCGTGGGGAGGGCAGGGCGGGCCTCACCGCCGGCGGTTCGGGGCAGGGTAGACGTGGGGCATGGCGGCGGAGGCGGTGACGACAAGGGAGAGAGATGGAGGCGTGGGAGAGAGAGAGAGAGAGGAAGGTGCGTGAGGGCAGGTCGTGCCCTGTTAACGGGACGACGGATTTCCCTTCTGTTGCCAGACGGCAAAGGCAATTCTACCATCTATGGGCAGAGGACAAAGCCCCTGCCGTTAACCACCACTCGAAATGCGGCCTCGATGGACCCACCTGTAGACTGAGCCGTCTGCAGACTGACGGCATAGGCGACTTTGCCGTCTGCCTACGCAAACCAGACGTCATACAACTTGTTTCCCATAATATCAGATGTTTGTCGTCTGCATTTAGGGTAGCAGACGGCAACTAACATCTTTGTCGTCTGCCCCGATGGAATACAGACGGCAAACAGCTTGACACATGGCAATCTGATGAATTCCAGTAGTGATGAACAACTAATTATAGCCCAAGAAAAATGCAATAAAACATTACTGGTCTAGGACTTTGTGAAAATCAGGAAAACATGGCAGAAACTATTACTTTCATGCTCTATAAACAGGGGTAAACTATATGCAAAAGTGCAACAACATGACATAGCAATACATGGGCATGAAGTAGACATGATGGTGATCAAGTACAAAAAATAATCAAGGTCATAGGCTTAATAGATCAAAAGATATTAAGTGTGCAACATGGCATTGGAAAGTTACAGACTTAATGAAAAACAGAGGTAGTTGTCAAAAAACAGTGGCATAGAAACTTGGAGTAGAAATATAACTATGACCAGGAATGTAAACATGGAAATGGAATACATATAATGGAAGTAGACATGGCATAGATCAAAATGACATATTGGATGCTCAATAGGATGCATGGTTAAAAAGATATAGGGCAGCAAAGTAGCTACTTTATATAAACAACAACACATGTTATCAAGGTCACCACTTTGGATCAATAAATAATATAGCTACAACAGTCAAACATGGCAAGTGATTGCATAGGATTGAAGTACACATGATGCTTAACAATATGCAACAAGAATTAATAGCATAGGCCTCATGGATGTGTCATAATCATCAATCGAACTTGCAATAAAAATAATAACAGCAACAGACTAACAGAAATTAGCAGCAGTTAACAGTCTGGTGCCCACTTCACCACAGATTAACAACATCAATATGGCCTCAAATCAAAATGCTCACAAAATATGAACTAAAGTACACACAAAACTAAACAATTTTCCTTTTGGGCGCACATGCATCCGGGCTACGGTTTACTCGCAAATTACATCGCAAAAACGAATCAGCAGCACAACAACTCAAGACTTAGTGAAATTCGCAGGTTCTGAGAAAAAAAAACGAGCTCGGGCCTCTCACCCAATGGGCCAGGCCTAGGTCGGCGGTTGGGGCAGGAGAGGCTGGTAGGCCACGGTCAGGTGGGCCGTGAGGGGGGCTAGGCCGCGCTGGGGGCAGGCCGGCCCATAGCGGTGCTTGGGTCGGGGATCCTCCAGATCCCGTTCGCGAGGAGGCAGCCGGCCGGCGGCGGTGCTCCAGCGCGGTGGCGCTGGCCCAGGCGCGGGCGCGAGGTGGAGACGAAGGCGACGTGCTGCAGGGGGGGTGCGTTGGCTGCGTCGCCCGATCCGGTCGCGGTGGCGCGGTCACCGGCTGGCGGCGGGGCCATACAGCGGCGTGGCCGAGCTCGCCTCGGCCATGGAGGCGGCGCCGTTCCCTTCACAGAGGAGGATGAGGGAGGTAAGAGGGAGGGAAGGAGAGGAACGGAGAGAGGGAGGCGCGGGGAGATGGTGTCCCGGCTGCGGCCGGTCGGAGTGGAGGCGACGGCGGAGGGATCCCCGCGGGCGGCGGTTGCGTGCGGTGAGGAGAGAGGGGAGAGCTAGGTGGAGAGGTGGGTGGATCTGGGCCGTTGGATCGGGCGATCTGACGGTCTAGATCGCAGGGAGGCTAGGGTTTGGGCAAAAATTAACTAAATTGCGAAAATTGGGCTGTTGTGAGGGGGGTGGCTGCAATTTTTAGGCTAGGGAAACCCTAGAAAGGGGTGGGGGAGTGGTGTTCTTCATATAGCCCTGGTGGCTGGTAGTTTGCAAAAAACATCCCCGGTTTTTATCTCGCACGCGTGGTGTTTACGTTTCTGACCGCCGAGGATCCGCAGGACCTCCGATTCGGGTAAAACTTCGAACTGCGCGATCAGCGCGTCGAGCCGGCAGCGTTCACCTCGCGCTGGAACCATTCCGAGATACTTTCCGGCACGCTAGAAAATATCCTGTTTACTTATTAAACGGGGTTTTTGTTCCGCTGGCTACGGCTGGTCTCGTGGGGTTTTCGCGACGGTGATCGGGTGAAACCCGGTGTCGCAAAGGTCGAGTGTCAGTTTGGCAAGGGTCGGTCTCCGTCCGGTATGAGATAAGAGGGGGGGGGGAATAATCGCCGATCGATAAATCGGGGATACGAATACCGCAAACAAATCAGTCAATCAAACAATTCACATCGAAAACAAAATTTTAATTTTTACAAAATCTGTGCTTTTACACAAGGCTCAACAGGTGGCGGCCCTTTTGGATTCAGTAGCGGAATCCCAACATCATCAAACCCAAACGCCAGCTTCCAAGTTTGAGGATTCCAAACTCAGGGGAACCAGGAAGCTGTCCACAATGGAGCATTCAGCGGAAGCCAGTGTCAGACACTGGGTGATGGCCACCAACTACAACCAGGCCTTGCTAGCTTCCAAGATCAGCCAAAACAGCTCAACAACAACGGACTTTACCACGTCTTCACCACAAATAACAGTAGTAGGGAGAGTAAAAGCCAACATCGAGTCGTCTCTCTCTGTCAACCGCCACGGAACCAGCATGGCCACACTGGCTCACTTGGTCGGAACAAACCGTCACCTGGAGCAGGGCAGACCAACCTCCTAAAGTCGAACATCACGGAGCCTTGGCAGTGGTAATTGCACCACAAGTATACAGACACACTTTGGATAAGGTCTGATGTAGGACGAGCCTATGGATTGGCCCGATCTTCACGAATTGGAGGTGGATTTGATGAAGAACGCGAAGAACACAACGAACACAAAGAACACAAGGGAAATCCACAAAGAATCAACACAACTAGTAGGAAAGGAACAAGATCCACTAGCACAAATGCTCCATCACACACATAGAGTACACACATAAGATCCAACAAAAACAAAGGTAAAGATACATGGGTAGTTCCTCCAACTCCTATGGGAGATGGGGCTTGAGAGAGATATATGGATCTAGCCTTCCTCCATGTGCTATAACATGGAGGTCTAAGACTCAACCGCAGAAGAAGACTCTCTCCCTCAAGAGTAGTAGATCCCTAGAAGGGGGAAGATCCCCAAGGGGAAGAAAGATGAGCAAAGATCTCTCAAGTTTAGTCTAATCTTTTCTAACCCTAGCTAGGAGGAAGGGAAGGGTATTTATAGTCCAAGGGGTAAGTGAGAGGGATACATGGCCCAAGGCCTGAGCTGCACACAGATAGTAATCGGACATCCGGTGGATGTCGGATGTCCGGTGCGATGGGTTGTCGGACATCCGATAACTGTCGAAAGTCCGATAAGGAATGGTGCGCCACTAGATAGGACCATCGGATTTCCGGTAGTGGGCGGACGTCCGATATCTCCAGTGATCGGACGTAGGATGTAGGTCGGATGTCCGATGCCTGTAGCTTCTTGGCTCCGCTTCGTCTTCTCTCTTCCGTCTTCTCTTCCAAGCTTCCCTCGTGGATAGTGTAGTCGTTCCCTTGCGCTCGGCCTCCTCCACTGCACGTTCGTCATGTGGCTCCAACCTATAAGTGCACAAAGTAGGAGGGTCAAGTAGTATACCATCCTTGAGAGCACCAAGTAGACACGTGTAAAGGAGAAGATTTCAACTTTGGGTGTAATACATGTCTTTCACGCGTTTCTCTTGATGAAGGGGAGCGTAACATGGTGATGTACGTCAGATTATCCGCATCATCTCCCCCCCTTGGAGAAGATTCGTCCTCGAATCAAAATCCTCATCACCATGGGAAAAAGGGAGCATCATCCATGGCGATGTGACGCTCACCAAGCACTCCAGATCTACACATGCACAAAAGAAAGCGATAATTGTGTGTGCATGGTACACAAGTGCATCATCAATCATGATGCATCTCTTATCTTGCACGTCACCATGAGCACAAAATATGGACAATGAATATATGGTGTAAGCATGGCATATGTCATAGCAAGAATCATCATCATGCATATTGTGTAAAGGAAGAAAACAAGCATGCGATTGATGAGATGTCAAAATTTCCAATCAAATGTGAGAATGGAATGGTGGATTTCCAGACAATTTGAAAAGTATTATTGCACACAATATATGGCAATATGGGGGTCACAACATACGGAGTAGTTTGACTATAATGAATGCATAACATATGTAAAGGATTGGTCACCCGAATAACATGGCAATGAGAGAGAATCTCCACGAGGCATGCAAATACACATCTAAGACATAGGATGCTGGAACATGTGTAAATGCAAGCATGGGTCACACATACATGTTAAAGGCAAAGGAATGAGTATGTAATGAATGCGAACATTGGAAATTTTGGCATAATGTGAAAAATGGTATAGAACCCATATCCATGTGAGATACATGTTGAAGGAATGCGTGAAGTCCTTGCACGAAGAGGGGTGGAGAACCAATGCGCCAAGGGATCCCATGTCGTCATTTCTCTCAAGATCTCGTTTTGTCAACTCGTGGGATCGTGAAGTTGACGAGTGGATGTGAGGACCTACACAACATTGTGACAAAAGAAACAACGTGCACGTGTGTGTAGCAGTTAGCACATGAAATCCAATGCACAAAGAAATGAGATGCACGATATAGGAACATGTCATCCATCATGAGGGGGTTGTGTCTATTTATTGCATAATGGAGATGCAAGAAAGTATGTGCATCCAAAACATTTGAAACATTTTTATTCATGGGATGCATAATGTGCACACTGAGATGGAATCATGTGACACAAGAGAGGGTTCATGGCATAATCGATGGGATGAATTGCTTAATGTTTGCAAAGGGAGCATATCAATATCATCACTAGAAAAGCAAATGCAAATAACCATGGATTTGTTAACTATGCAATATTCACAAATGTGGTTTATTTTAATGTGCATGACATAGTAATTATGATGAGATTGCGAAGATGCCATATGGGAGATCTCATGGATAACATATGACAAATCAAGCGGGTGATAAAGCATGATGTGACCTAAAGAATTTTCACAAGATATCCTATGCAAGGTGGCATCAAAACTAATGCGGTCTACATGCTCATCATCATATGTATCATAGATCGGTGGCTTATCAAAGCATGTATTGGGCACACAAGCATGAAGCATGGCAATAGGAAGATCATCATCATGCAAATAATCAAGGGACACTAGTGGGACGAGAGTAGTACCATCACCTATGTTATCGTGGTCATGCCGCTCATGTGGTGTAGGTGAGGTAGAAAAGACCAACTTGTGGTCAACATCATCATATTGATGGAACCATGTGGAGGGTGCATCATTTTCCTCCGTGGCCATCATCTTCTCCATTTTAGGGGAGTAGTCATCGAAGATAGGAGAGTCAACATATAGGAGACGTAGAACAAAAGGAGAAGACACAATAGGAGTAGAGGGTAAGTTGTTAGAAAATAAATTGGCCGCACAAGACCTATAAACTTCCTCACTCATCATTTGTTGTGGCTCATCATGGATTCTCGCCCCTCGTTGGTTACCCCAAGTGGAAGGTTGAGATGTAGCCTAGAAGCAAGTTTCCCTCGGCGAAGATGCCAAGGTTTATGTCTCCGACGGACTCCGAATTCTGCAAGTAGGTGTGAACAGCGCCAGAGATTAAGTTGCCGGATGGAGATGAGGTTGGCGTGGACCTGCACACACAACAAGTAACTTTGCTCCCAAAGAGTACAGAGGGGTTGTCAATCCCTCCGGCCTTGTAGTTTACGAAGTATCAAACGCAATAGGATAATAATGATAGTGGTGATAGCAACAGAAATTAAAAGCAGAAAATAAAGTGGAGGTGTAAACATTGGTAGAAATATGGACCAGGGGGCCATGATGTTCACTAGTGATGTCTCTCTCCCAAAAGACGATAAAATAGCTAACTGGATAAACAAATTACAGCTGGGCAATTGACAGAATTATAAACGCACCATAATGCTAATTATGCTACTGGAAAGCTAGAGGCTTAAAAGTATGGGCAGTACGCCAAGACAAGTAGATCAAAATCCATCTTCATCTACTCACTAATCATCCATCTTGAGATATCTATCCAGAACATCTCGCTGGTATTAAGTTGCGAGCCCCACCCAAACTGTAAACTCAAAGCAACAGACAATTTCATTAAGAAACTTTGCGTAAGGTAAACAATCCTTACAACCGTCGATACAAGCACCGTTGTTTTCTCCTTGGTGGATACAACACATCCCCGAGTCTCATGTTTCTGTCACTCAAGCTAGACATCGGGGGGCATGAACCGACAATCATGCATAAACACTCCCTCTTGGAGTTACTATCTACTACATGGCCAAAGAAATAAAAAGCAACGGAGAACATGCAAGAATTACTCAAGAACATAAATAGAATCAAATATATTACTCAAAAAATATCTGAACATAGTCTCAGAATCCATCAGATCCCAGCAAACTCAGCATAGCAACAACAGAAAGATTACATATATGCGTCGATCATGTAGGGAAGCTCACGAGGTCTAAACCATGAAGAACAAAGAGGGGAGGAGAACATCACATAGCTACTGATCATGGACCCATGGTCCAAGGAGGACTACTCACGGTTCATCCGGGAAGCATCCATGGTGGTGGAGAAGCTCCTGGAGGTGGTTCCTCCCTTCGGCAGGGTGCCGGGAAGAGGGCTCCTGGTGCTCCCGATCTTAGAAGCGTTGCGGCGGTGGAACCCTGGTGGTGCGGCCAGGAGGGGGGCCGCGCTACCTGGCCGCCTGGGAGGGGGTGGACCCGCTCCGGCTCTCCTTCAGTGGTCCTAGAAGCTTCCTGTACGCTGATTTTTTATATGATTTTTCTGGAATTTTTGGGGCTCTGTAAACATGGGTAAAAACCTGCAACTTACATACATTAGGAGGCAGAAACTGGCACTGGGTGCAGTGAGTTAGTAGGTTAGTCTAAATATGTGTAAAAAGATATAAAAGTGTAGAAAAACACATAGCAATGTCGCATAAAAGAGAATGGAACAAGCAGAAATTATAGATACATTTGGGATCTATCGACATCCGCAAGCTTAATTCCTACTCGTCCTCGAGTAGGTAAATGATAACACATATAATTTCTATGGTGACATGGTAACACACATATAAGAAATTCAAAGTAAAGAAAGTAAGATATGCAATTGAAGTCAAGACAATAACAAGCAAGAGTCTATATCTAGTATTGAAGCGAGCAAAGTATGAACATAAAGGTGCAAGAGCTCTCACTGTCCATGACTCGAATTTATCCAAATGGTGTTTGCGTGCAAGAAATTCGAGATGGGGTTAGAGAATAAAACATACCTTATAGTTTAATTCATAACTCAATCTACAAAAACTTCACACTTGGTCTCCTTCGGGATTTTATTTTGACTCATCCCGAGACCACTAGTTAGGTACAAGACAAACTGATCCTCTCCTTTTCGACTTTGAGCACTCATGCAATGGATGAGCGCGAGAAATATATGTTGACACTTAGGATGGCAAAGAGAGAAATGATAGGAAAGGAAGAAACAAAGGTGTGAAAGGATCACATCAATTAGGACAATCATAGGCGAGAGAAAGCCAAATGATAGATATGATGTGAGGAGTAGGGATTTCCATGCAACAGATGCACATATGAGCTAAGGTAAGCTCTCCAATGGAACTAGTGGGGGTGCGTCCAACTTTCTTGCTCATGAAGACCTAGACTCATTTGAGGAGGCTCATCCTTGGAATATGCAAGCCAAGTTCTATAGTGTAAGGGTCACCACATAGTTATGCATGAATGATAATCTTGATGGAGTACAAATATGACTATGAAATACGAGTGTGGATCTTTCAAAAGGAATAGTAGTGTGGCCCCCTTCTCTCTTTTTATTTATTTTCCTCTTTTTTCAATTTTTTATTTATTTTTGTGGCCTCATTGGCTCTTTCTATTTATCTCTCATTTTTCCTCGTTGGGATATTATAATTTGTCCTCTTTGGGATATTTTCCTCACTTAAGGGCAAACACTCTATATTTTACAAAAATATAGAAGATCTTCACACTTTACAAGAAGTACTCAACATAAAGAAAGATGAAAACTATCATGATGTATGAAAATGTATGCCTCTTTAGTGTAGCAGGATATGCAATGATACTAGCGCATCATATAGCAATAATAAGGGCAAGGCCCAGCTAGCATGTGGCTCCTCGATCAAGAAAAATCATGTATGACATGAAGATGGTGGATGTTGCATGGCAATGTGTCTCGGAAAGGCTGTGAAAATGCCTTGATAGGTAGGTATGGTGGCTGTTTTGAGGAACATATAAGGAGGTTTATAATGACAGAGCGTATCGTGCCAAGGTTTTGGATGCACCGACGGATTTTGCACCAACTCTCAAGATGAGAAAGGTCAATGCACGGTACCGAAGAGGCTAGTAAAATACGGAAGGTGGATGTGCCAACAATCGAATACTCGCAGTAGTCCGAAGAACTCATGCACTTATTATCGGTAACTCTCTATCTAATCAGGAGGTTCACAACGAGACAAGTAACCTGAGGAGGAGTGTATGGGGGTTTGGTTATCCTTGCACATCCTCGACCCATGGCACGTGAGGGTACTCTATATATTCCAACCTCTCCAGAGGTTAGCGGTCCATCTAGTAGTTAGAGTTCTCAACTAATTTTTGTAGTTTTCGAAAAGAAGCACGGATTTCCCAAAATACGAGACCTATAACTAATAGGCTCAAGCTCTTGGCACCAAAAGTCCAAACATTACTCAAATCAATACCACAAAACTATTGCATGTTAGTACTACACTTTTAATAGAAACCTTAATTACCTACTCATGCAAGACACACAACTCAGTGCAACAAGCCAACTCTCTAAACAAGATAAGCATGAAAACTCAAGAGAGTGCTAGAACAACCTATACAAAATCTCTTAAAAATATAAGCATGAAAAATAAGAGCTAAGCATGACAACATCTATGAAAAGATAAAGAACACACACAAAGAAAGATAAGCATGCAAGCCTATGTTGTGTTCTAAGGTGGAGTAGAGTCCGTTTCTCTCCCAAACAATGAAGGCTAGGATCCAAATTTTTATGAACAACAAGCAAAACTAAACAAACTAAAAAAAGTAAAGAGCGGGACGCTCCAAGTTTAGCACATAACATATGAAGTGATAAAAATATAGCATGGAGAAGGACGAAATGATGATTGTTGATGGAGAAGGGGATGCACGGGGGCATCCCCAAGCTTAGACGCTTGAGTCTCCTTGGATATTTCTTGGGGTGCATGGGGGCATCCCCAAGCTTGAGCGCTTGTAACTACCGAATCTTCTTCTCATCATCTTCCTTCGCATACTTGAAAACTCCCTTCATACGAAACTCATCATAGGCTGATTAGAGTGGTTAGTACCCATAATAAAATAATTCTTCTCCACTGGAAATAAAGATTTTCATGAAGAGCTACTGTTTTTCAAGATCGCGAAAAAGTTTTTTCAAATGAAAAGCAAGCTTAATATTTGAAAAACGATGAAAACGGAAAACGTGGGAGAATCTGTGAAAAACAGACCAGCAGGTAGTAAATAATTTTTTCGAGGTAGTTTTGCACCTCAAATCAAAAAACTCAGAACAGACGCATGAAAGATAATTGTATAGAGCACGCTTTCAAAACAATTCAGATCAAAAAGATTAGCTGGTGATTTTGGGCTAATTTTTCTGTCAAGGGGACAAAATCTGTTTCTGGACAACATGTCACAACTTTTGAACTTTCTTGCAATTGGAGGCTAAAACTTGGCACAAAGCTTGAAAATAAAGATACAATTATGTTGCTACAGTATTAAAAATCATCAAGACCACTAAATATGAAAGTAAAAACATCTTGGGTTGCCTCCCAACAAGCTCTTTTTTTTATGCCTTTTAGCTAGGCATGATACAAAAAGATCAAGTTTTGTCAATATCAAAATAATAGGTTTCCCGTGTAACGGACTTATAAGGTAACTTAATATTCGTCCGAGGGAAGTGATCCATTCCCTTTTTGAGTGATAATTGGAATCTAATGGTCCCTTCTTTCATGTCAATGATAGCACCAACGGTGCGTTGAAAAGGACGTCCCAAAATAATTGGACTTGAGGGATCACACTCAATGTCCATGACAAGAAAATCAACGGGAACATAATTATCATTGGAAAAAAGAACATCATCAATCCTTCCTATAGGTTTCTCTACAGAAGAATCAACAAGGCGAACAGCAAAAGAACAAGTATCAAAAGTTTTCAAATTGAGCATATCATACATTCTTTTGGGAATAACGGAGGCACTAGCTCCAACCTCAGAGAAATTATTCAATTTAATTTTGACTATGGGATGCCAACCATCTTCTAGCTTCCTAGTAATAGAAGTCTATAGATTGAGCTTATCCTCCCTAGCTTTGATAAGAGCATTGGTAATATGCTTGGTGAAGGAAATGTTAAGTGTGCTAGTGTGGGGGTCTTTAGCCATTCTTTGCAAAAAGGTGATAACTTCCGAAAGACTACAATTATCAAAATCAATTTCATCGCTATTAAGTAAAATTATAGTTTCATCTTATTTTCTTTCTATTATAAGAGTTTGAAAGTCTTCCCAAGTTTCTTCCCAGGGAGACCATTCCATGTGCATAATTCTCCGTCAAAACTAACATAGTCACAAGGTCTATTACTTTCATAGGTACCCATAGTGGTAGCATCAAGCAAGAACAAAGAATACATTTTTTTGTGTGGTTTTCGATAAAAGAAACTCAGATAAAAACTAAAAGGTAAACTAACAAGACTGAAAAGAAAAGATAAATGATAGTGTGTGATGGCTTCTCGCCCCTCGTTGGTTACCCAAAGTGGAAGGTTGAGATGTAGACAACAACAAATTTCCCTCGGTGAAGATACCAAGGTTTGTCTCCAGTATGACTCCGACAACGACAGGAAGGTGAAAACGGCACCAGAAATTAGGCGCTTGACGTGGACCTGCACACACAACAGATAACTTTGCTCCCAACGAGTTCAGAGAGGTTCTCAATCCCTCCGGCCTTGTTGTTTACAAAGGATCAAACGCACGGGATAATAATGATAGCGATAGCAACAGAAAGGAAATAAAGCAGAAAATAAATAGCGGGTGTAAACAGTGGTGGAAATATGGACCGGGGTCCAATGATGTTCGCTAGTGATGTCTCTCTCCCAAAAGACGATAAAATAGCCATGCAAGGTAAAAAAATTACAGCTGGGCAATTGACAAGATTATGCGCGCAAACCAATGCTAACTATGCTACAAAGAAAGGAAGAGGCTCAAAAGCTTGGGCGGTACGCCAAGACAAGTAGACCGAAATCCATCTGCATCTGCCTAGTAATCATCTACCTTGAGATATTTATCCAGACCATCTCGCTGGTATTAAGTTGCGAATCCCACCCAAAGTGTAAAATCAAAGCAACAGACAACTGCATTAAAGAACTTTGCGTAAAGTAAACAATCCTTGCACCCGCAAGTACAAGCACCGTTGTTTTCTCCCTTGTGGCAACAACACATCCCCTAGACTCATGTTTCTATCACTCAAGCTAGTCATCAGATGGCATGAATCCACAATCATGCATAACGCTCCCTCTTGGAGTTACTACCTACTACTTGTCCAAAGAAATAAACAGCAACGGAGAACATGCGAGAATTACTCAAGAACATAAATAGAATCAAATATATTACTCAAACAATATCTGAACATAGTCTCATGATCCATTAGATCCCAGCAAACTCAGCATAGCAACAACAGAAAGATTACATATGTGCGTCGATCATGTAGGGAAGCTCAGGAGGTCTAAACCATGAAGAACAAAGAGGGGAGGAGAACATCACATAGCTACTGATCATGGACCCATGGTCCAAGGAGGACTACTCACGGTTCATCCGGGAAGATTCCATGGTGGTGGAGAAGCTCCTGGAGGTGGTTCCTCCCTTCGGCAGGGTGCCAGGAAGAGGGCTCCTGGTGCTCCCGATCTTGGAAGCGCTACGGCGGTGGAACAGAGGAGATATCGCAAAAAATGGTTCTGTCCTCGAGGTTTTTGGGACGAGAGAGATATATAGGCGAAGGGGGGGCAGCCAGAGGTGGACCAGGGCCCCAGGCGCCCCCCTGGCGCGTCCTAGGGGGTGGCCGCGCCAGGTGGCCGCCTGGTTCACCCCTAGCTCCCCTCTGGCCCCACTTTGGCTCTTCCCAAAGCTTCCTGTACGCTTATTTTTCCTATATTTTCCCTGAATTTCGCTGGCGCTTTAAGTAATGGGAAAACCTGAAATACAAAAACAGCAGAAAACAGGAACTGGCACTGGGGTGCACTGAGTTAATAGGCTAGTCCAAGTATGATCAAAAGTGTATGGAAGTGCATCAATATCATAGCAATATCACAAAAAGATGCATGGAGCAAGCATAAATTATAGATACGTTTTGGACGTACCAGTGTGAAACTGCCCTATCTTGAAGAGTGGAGTCCGCGACAACGGGGCCAGAAATTTTCTTGATGGATTCTCGCCCCTCATTGGTTACCCCAAGTGGAAGGTTGAGATGTATCCTAGCAGCAAGTTTCCCTCGGTGAAGATACCAAGGTTTATTTCTCCGGCGGACTCCGAATTCTGCAAGTAGGTCTCAATGGTGTCAGAGATTAAGTTGCTAGATAGAGATAAGGTTGAAGTGGACCTTCACACACAACAAGTAACTTTTCTCCCAACGAGTACAGAGGGGTTGTCAATCCCCCCGGCCTTGTCGTTTACAAAGGATCAAACGCAAGAGGACAATAATGATAGTGGTGATAGCAACTGAAAGTAAAAGCAGAAAATAATGTGCAGGTGTAAAAAGTGGTCGAAACATGGACCGGGGTCCCATGATGTTTACTAGTGATGTCTCTCTCCCAAAAGACGATAAAGTATTTAACTGGGTAAACAAATTACAGCTGGGCAATTGATAGAATTATTAACGCACCGCAATGCTAATTATGCTACTGGAAAGCTAGAGGCTCAAAAGTATGAGCATTACGCCAAGAGAAGTAGACCGAAATCCATCTGCATCTACTCACTAATCATCCACCTTGAGATATCTATCCAGAACATCTCGCTGGTATTAAGTTGCGAGCCCCACCCAATCTGTAAACTCAAAGCAACAGACAACTGCATTAACAAACTTGGTGTAAGGTAAACAATCCTTGCAACCGCTATTACAAGCACCGTTGTTTTCACCCTGGTGGCAACAACACATCCCCTAGTCTCATGTTACTATCACTCAAGCTAGACATCAGGGAGCATGAACCACCAACCATCCATAAACCCTCCCTCTTGGAGTTACGATCTACTACTTTCCCAAAAAAATAAAAAGCAATGGGGAACATGCAAGAATTACTCAAGAACAAAATATAAAAGGTAAACCAAATATATTACCCATCACTATCTGAACATAATCTCATAATCCATCGGATCCCAGCAAACACAACATATCAACAATAGAAAAATTACATAGATGCCTTGATCATGTAGGGCAACTCACGAGGGCTAAGAATTGAAGAACAAGATTGGAGAGAAGACATCACATAGCTACTGGTCATGGACCCATGGTCCAAGCAGGACTACTCATGGCGCATTTGGGAGGCTCCCATGGTTATGGAGAAGCTCCCGGAGGTAGATCCTCTCTCCGACAGGGTGCCGAGAAGAGGTCTTCTCTTGTTCCCGATCTTGGAAGCACGGCGCCGGCGGAACAGAGTGGAAATTCATGATGCAGAGCGAGGGGTAAAAATAGGCCGAAGGGGGGGCACCAGGGGGTGGCCCCACCTCCCAGGGTCCCTTGGAAATTCTGGAAGCTTCCTGTACGCTGATTTTTTATATGATTTTTCTCGAACTTTTGGGGCTCTCTAAATATGGGTAAAAACCTGCAACTTACATAGATCAGCAGACAGAAACTAGCACTGGGTGCACTGAGTTAGTAGGTTAGTCCAAATATGTGTAAAAAGATATAAAAGTGTAGCAAAGCACATAGAAATGTCACATAAAACAGCATGGAACAAGCATAAATTATAGATACGTTTGGGACGTATCAGCTCACTCCCTCCCTCTAGGTGGGTGCACTCAAACTCACATATGGTGGAGTCACTCAAGTGGTGGTGATGGCTCTCCTCACATGGTAATTGAGGCATCTCATCATATATGGGGCTAGTGGTGGTCACACTTATCCTCTCAAAGGAGAGGCACTCACTCTCATTTGTGGTGGTGGCACAAACCTCACTCATTTTGTCACTCTCACTCAAGTGGGGTGGGTGTGTCTCACTCTCACATGGGATTTGGTGTATCACATCATGTATGAGTGTAGGAGGGATGTAGGTGCACTCATATCCATACTCAACTCCATTCTCCGCCTTGGTTGAAGGGAAAATCCCATGCTCAACCTCCTCATCCATAACGCCTCCAAAGGTGTACGCCATTTGACGTGGTGGGTCACATATTCCTCCGAGAGGGCATCATAGAAGACATCCTCGCTCGCCGCCATTATCGAAGGGAACATCCCATGCTTGGTCATATCATCACCTCCATCATAGAAGAAATCGTGATCCCCGCTCTCCACCTTGGTGGAATCATCGTCCTGCTAACTGTCTTGAGGTGTGGTCGGTGTGAAGTGTGTTTGAGCGCTAGTAGCCTCCGCCTCCTTGAGGTATCTTGACTCCATGAGAACATCATCACATAAGTCATCAAGAGATATGTAGCTTCGGAAGAGCATGGCCTTGCGTATGGAGAGGTCCTTCAAGCCGCTAGTGAGGTGGAACTTCATCCAAGCGAGGTCATCCTCGCCGGCTCTCCTCAAGGCTTGCTCCATTTCCAAGAGGTACTCATCAAGTGGCTTGTATCCTTGAGTGGTGTTCTCCAAATGGTGACGGAGATCTTCGGAGAGGGTGGAGGGCAAAAACTCTCGCCTCATAGCTCTCTTCCACCTTGACCAACTCTTGGGCGAGCGCGAGGTGGAAGGTCGGTGAACCCACCAAGGGTGCGCTTAGTCACAGAAGTGTCTTGTGGCGCGCGTGAGCTTATCTTTGGAGCGAACTTGTTGATGCAAGAATTAGTTGTCCATCTTTTCCTCCCACTCAAGGTACTCTTCAGGGTCATGAGTACCGTAGAAATGGAGCTCAATGTCGTCGTCGTAGTCGAAGTAGCTCGTGTGGGTGGTGGTCTTGACCTCGGAGCATATACTGTCCCTATCCATCATACCACTGGAGGTACATATGAGTAGAAATGTAAAGAACAATACCAAAGTTACCTTTTCCCCAAGTTTATGAAGAATCAAGCGGTGTACTACTTGGTGAATGGAAAAGAGTGTCATATGTAGTGATTCTTGTTCCAACACACACCTACAACCAAAGGCTTATAGTGGAGCTTGGTAGGGATTAGTGGCACAAAAATCAAGCAAATTGAAGTCCAAGATATTGTAAGAGTTGAAAGCAATCCAATGAACTCCAAATGCAAAGCAAGTGATCACAAATATAGAGGAGGGAAATAAAAGAATACACGCGCAAAGATAATGTGGCTTGTGAAACCAAATGAATGAGCATACAAAATAATGGCCTATCAAAGACTAAGCTCGTGTTGCACAAACGCGAGGAGAGACACTAGCTTGATTGCACTAGAGGGCATGATTCACTACTTGGCACCAACCTATATGCATGAAAGCATAGGCTTTCCCTTCCACGTGACTTTTGCACAAGTATTTATTTTCATGAACTCTCTATGCTTAGAAGCTTGTGATTCTTTCTCTTTTGCTCTTGCTTAAAAGATTTTCTCTCTTTTTTTGGATTTTTCTCTCATTTGCTTCCTTTTCACCACTTGCCTTGAGGCTCAACCAAATATACGCTACTAGTGTCACAAGATATGCATGGGAGCAAGCTATCACACTATATGATATAGCAATAGTGTGAAAAGATGATATGCTATCACTATGGTGATCAAGTTTTCACGAAGCCCGGCAATACTCTACTAGATAGGCTCAATAGATATGAGGAAATCGCAAAGATGGAGGGGCTATCAAGGTAAATGCAAGGAATGAAAAGGGTATGACGGGGTGGATACCTTCGTCATATTTAACCTCTCATGAAGTCGGAGAAGACCGGTCTTGCTTCCGGGTGAGGGGGTCAAAGGATGGACGATCGTCTTTTATGATGAAGCTCGTTGGTTTATGTAGTCGATGAAGAGGTACTCCTCGTTGTTGGTGATGGTCCCGATAGTTAAAACCGGCGAAGATGCACAGTTTTGAGCTCGTGTGCTCAAGAGCCTAGGAAAATATGCACAAATTACGAAAATATAATGGAAGGAAATGGTGATGGAACCTATCTAGATGGATAGAGGATGTGAAGACCTACAAAACAAGCTCAAGAACGTCGAAATCGGACTACGGATGAAGAAGTTATGCCCAAAACGGAGTGTGCTAGGTTGCGAGGTTTCGGACGTCCAAACTTGGTCGGAAGTCCGATTCTGGAGGCAGTCGTTCTGTTAAGGAATTTCGGAATTCCGAATTTTTTCGGACGTCCGTCGTGGGGGTTGGGTATAACAGCCCATGTGCAATAAATAGGAATCACCATGAGATTTTACTTTGTCTGTTGACTTTGTAACTTGGCATGATGCTAAACATTATAATTTCATGTGGTGATTTAAATTTGCATTGGGATTGGAGCCCATTTGGGTTGTTTGAATCTGCATCCATTTTGGTTCAAGAAGGGTGTCTGAGGTTTCTAATTGTTGCATGCATGCTCTCCTTGACCCCAAACTTGGCATAGCCAATTCTTTGCCCTTCCCAAGCTTTTTAAAAGCCTTGCAACATTTTTGGCTAACTTCAAAATGTGGGTCACAGTTCAATGTGATTTGAATTTCCAAAAAGGGCCCCTCATTTTAGTAGCTCCAAAAATGCCCAAACCAATTTTAGAAAATGGAGAATATTCCAAGGTTTCCAAAACATATTTTTATATGTTTTTATCTGTTGTAGTTTGGCCTGGAAAATCCTTGGTTATTGGTTATATATGTTAATAAACAAGCCAGTATTTCTCTGTAAAGCAGCAATCAGGCCCAGCCCACCTGGCCTGTTTCTTTTCCCCGCGGTCCAGCCCATGCGAAGGGGTACGGACGAGATCTTAGCCGTCCAGGGCGATCAACGGTCCCGACTTAACGGGGGGAAGACGGCCACCTGCTCCGTCACCTCACGGCGCAGACGCCAAGATGGAGGAGAGGCCGGCGCCGTCCAATTCCGGCTGCTTACGACCGTCAAATCGCTCGCCGAGACCCACCTATAAGAGCCCCGAGGCCTAGGGTTCCATTCCCCTCTCCAGTTTGTCCCGCCGCCGCCTCCTGCGAGCTCCTCGACCTCCCTTGTTCCGCATCCAACCGCGGCTCCGGTGAGCAATTCCACCGCCGCCTCGCCGTGCCGGTGAGCATACGCTCGCGCCAGCCATGCAGGATCTCACTCGCTTCTTTTGCCCCACGCAGATGACGACGTGAAGGCCTCTGCTTCCCGCCCGACATCGTCCTCCGCTTCTGTGTTTTCTTCTTCCCCGTCGCAGTCTCCGGGATCGTCTCCCTCCGCCTCGGCTCCTTCCTCGTCTCCGACAACCCCGTGGTGAGGAGTCGCTCCTTTTCCTCCTCCCCGTGTCGCGTAGGGCCGCGTAGCGCCTGTAGGTTGTTTCGTCTCTGCCGTAGGACGTCGCCGCCGCGCACCCCGTGAGTGTCGTGCTCGTAGCACTTCTCGTGCGTGTCAGTGCGTGAAGTAGACGAACCAAGAGCACGCACCCGGCCACGAATGGCCGCCTTGGTCCCCTACATAGCTGTGCGGCGTCTCTGCTTGGATTCAGTGCAAATCAGCCGTGCGCCGCCGCGTTTTTCCTTCGAGCGCTAGTCCGTCTCCGTGCAGGTCCAGTGTGGCTAGCAGTCGGCGTCGTGATCTCGGTTGTCCGGTGAGCAGGTTGCAACTCGCCGTCGTCATTTAGGTGTACTGCACGCGACGCTAGCGTCGCCGCGATCCCGTCGTCGTCGTGTGCATCCTCTGTCAGATGCAGAGCAGTGGGGCGCCGCCAACTTCAGGTGAGGATAGCGTCACCACGGCAGCGTCCCGGCTCGAGCCCTTCCGCCTGCAGGGACCTGGTTGTCATAGCTACGCAGTCCGGCGCCCAGCCGCATCGCCGGAGACGTGTGCTCGAGGCCAGGGTCGCCTGAATTTCGTCAGGCATGGCTGTGTGTTTTTCTTCAGTTTCAGTTAGAGGTCGGGGCCAGTTTATGTTGCCTTGGGGCTGTTCCTTGTCAAGAAACGTCGAGTGGCGCAGTGGTTTTGGTGCTGTGGAAGCAGGACTCGGCACAACCCCGCGCATCATCGGACCTGATCCAAGAGAGGGTTGGCTGCCACCACCGCTCTGCGCCGCCTGCGCCTCCACCAACCAAAATTGTCGCTACTCTCACCGGAGCCATCCTCAGCCCGCGCTGCCACATAGGGAAAACCGGCAGGGCCGCCGCCGGCAAACTGACGTCCACGCCAAGATCCTTCGCTGCCCATAAGACACGCACCACCGACACCCAGAAGAACGCCACAAAACCGCCAGATTATGCGATCGAAGTCCGCGGCTCCTGCCTGAGCCAGACGCCAACCGAACCCATATCTGGCTATAAACTCTGAATTTGAGTGTTTTCTGCTGTAAGTTTCAACTTATAGAGATAGATCATGATCATAGACGGAGGAACGACAATGACGTTTTGGACTTTTGGCTAGACCGACGAACGGTGGTGAGGATTGTGTAGCTGGTACGTGAAGTGTGTGAAGGTATGTCATTAAAATTTGCATCTTCGGCGTATCCTTCAAAGCGGTGGCCTCGGCGTGTGGCAGAACGCGGCCGCAGCTTGTTCGTCCTTGGAAGCGGTGGTTATGTATAGCCCCGGCAGCTTCCCCACATCCAACAACGCATCGAATCGGAGGCTACAGTAGTTACCACGTATCTAGCGTCGTCTCTCGCGCCCTTGACGCCGTCATCGGATGTGGTGTCGATCGAGCGCATGCTTAGCAGAGGTAGTGGCGGCTAGCGCGAGGGATTCCAGAAGATTTTGTTAAACGTAGGGAAAACAGGGAGGAGCGATGGGCTGCATAGGCAGTGATGAGATGACACATGAAGGGATTACCTTTGAATGCCAATGTCAATGAAGAGGTTTTCTTTTTTAACAGACAATCGTATTAATTACTACCTCATAGTTATTCTCTCAGCGGATTATAAGCAATAGGGATTACCTTTGAACGCCAATGTCAATGAAGATGTTTCCTATTTTAATAGACAATCGTATTAATTACTTGATAGTTATTCTCTCAGCGGATTATAAGCAATAGGGATTACCTTTGAACGCCAATATCAATGAAGAGGTTTCCTTTTTTAACAGACAATCTTATTAATTACTTGATAGTTATTCTCTCAGCGGATTATAAGCAATAGGGATTACCTTTGAATGCCAATGTCAATGAAGATGTTTCCTTTTTTAACAGACAATCTTATTAATTACTTGATAGTTATTCTCTCAGTGGATTATAAGCAATGACAGTTGTGAGTAATTAATGGTAAATTTCAGGATATAAGGTGTGTTCTGCTCTGTTAAACATGAAAGTAATCTGCATCGTTAGATCGTCATTGTTTAACGGTGAAGATCATTTGGATCAGCACCTCTGGTGCTTTTTATATTAGTAGTAGATAAAGATGTTGTCATGTTAAAGCCAATAAAGTTATATTCATTTATTACACATGTGTTGGAATTTGTGAGAGTGAATCACCTATTTTTCTTATTTGGAGGGATCATAGAGCAAAACTGAAGAGGAAATGCAAAATTACTTTGCTGCCTGGAGATTTGTTTTTGGCAGATATCACGTGGGATGTCAATGCATGTAAGATATGGATAAAAAAGGCCCCTCTTTGTGACTAGTTTCCTTGGAGAGCTTTTAGCTCACATGTGCATCCGTTGCATGGAAATCCCTACTCCTCACATCATATCTATCATATGGCCTTCTCTCGCCTATGATTGTCCTCATTGATGTGAGTCTTTCACACCTTTTTGTCTTTCTCCTCCACCATATTCTCTTTTTGCCATCCTAAATGTCAACCTTCTTGCTTACGCTCATCCATTGCATGAGTGCTCAAAATATCAAAAAGGAGTGGATCATTTTGACTTGTACCTGGCTAGTGGTCTGGGATGAGTCAAGATAAGATTCCAAAGAAGACCAAGTGTGAAACTTTAGTAGATTGAGTTCTCAACACAAAAATACTTTTTCATCTCGTATTCCCTATCCCCTTTCTTGCACGCAAACACCATTTAGAGACATTCGAGTCACGCACAGCAAGAGCTCTTGCACCCTTTGTTCTTTTATTGCTTGTTTCAATGGTAATATAGACTCTTGGTTGTTAAGACTTGAATTGAATTGCATGCTTTGATTGCTTTACTTAAAATTCCTTATATGGTTGTGTGGCATGTCATCACAGAAATTATGCTTGTTATCATTTACCTACTCGAGGACGAGCAGGAATTAAGCTTGGGGATGTTGATACGTCCCAAACGTATCTATAATTTCTTCTTGCTCCATGCATGATTTGTGTGATATTTCTATGTTTTTGATATACTTTCATATATATCTTTATAACATATTTGGAACTAACCTATTAATGGTTGTAAGAGTGCACAAGTTCTTGTTTTTCTACTTTATGTGTAGGAATTACTTGGATAAAGGAAAAATCATAAAAAGAAGCCTTGTAAGAGTTGGACTCTAACTCTCTCGAAAACTGTCCCCACCAGATAGGTTTTAAAGATCTCCTCGGAAACGCTAGAAGACGGTCTCAAACAGAAAAACTTAAAACTACAAAGTTGTAGGGAATTTTTTTCCGGTGGATTTAGACATAAAATTCGGCCCAATCGGAGTTCGGATGCTTCTTACAGGCCCGAAATAAAGAAGACGTAATCTGGATGACGGGAATCCGCGAGTCTATATAAAGAGAGGAAACCTAGGTCAAAGGGCACCACGAAAATTCCTCCCCCTTGGCAGCTGTCATGAGGGGGACATCAATCTCCACAGCAGCACCATCTTCAAGGAAGAAGAAGGGGCCAAGGTCCGTGGCCGTGGCCGTGGGCGCCGCCGCCGTTGCCGTCTCCTTCATCTCCTCCGGGCTGCACCTCTCCATCAACAACTCTCCCTCTCACCATGTCCATGTGTGAGTAGTTCCCCTCGGGGCTAAGGCTTATATCTTGATCTATGTGGTTTCTCTCTCTCCCATGATGTGATCTTTGTTGTGATCATAGGCTATGTTAATCTAGGGTGATCCAATGATATTTCCCCTTCCTCTATGTATTGGATTGATGTACTCAATTGATCTTATCTAGTATAATCTCCGAGACCAAGGTGACAGCGGTCTATTGGACATGTGTTAGAAAAATATTATCATGAGTTATTTCCGCTTTTGTGTGTGGATTGAAGATTGAGAGTCTCTTGGTGTTTGTATTTGACTATCCTTTAGATATGTTGTGGTGATTGTGGTACTCTCTTTCGATGGCCGCGGTGACATTGGGAAATCTATAGATTGAGAACTAAGAACTTTGAGGTGTGCTTTTGTAGCCCTACATAATTCTCAGACGATTCTGGCCTACGCCAAATATTGGCTCCTTGACTTTCAGCTGAGGAAAAGGACGCCTCTTATTGTTGACATCATAACCTGACTCAAACTTTCGGAAATTGCCATCATCCGCAATCTTCGTAGCATAATGCCGCACATTCTTGACAACAAGATCGTAGTCCACCTTCTAGAGTGCTGATCCATCGGCCTTTAACTACGGGAACCATGCACCAGCCTGTCAAGGTCGACATACGGATAGTACGACTTACATAATGCCAGTGCACGAGTCGCACCCTTAGGACACGACGACGATTTCACAAAATCAACCCATTCCGGAGCCTTTTCCACCTCACTGAAGATGTCCTCCTGGAACGAAGGATACGCCGGATGACCAGTCAAGCATTCGATGACCCGACAGCTGCCAGAGTGCAAGTCGCGGATCACGTACATCACAGCTTCCAACATCGTCATATCTGTGTCCCCCAATGATGGATCATCCTCACCTACAAAGATTAGGGCATTGAGGTTCAAGCACCAAAAAAAAGACGTGCCAAAAATCAAAACATTAAACCTTACGAAGCATGGCTCTGGCTAAAGTAAGGACATGGGCCTTGCATGCATCATATTGCTCTTGGGTAGATCTTGCACTCTCCAGAGCTGACTCCATAGCCTGTTCCTGGTTATGAGAGTTGTCCTTCAAATCCTGTAGCTCATCGACATTTTTCTTCAGCTCCTCTCTGAGCTGTACGACTTCCTTGTCAATGGCCTCACGTTTTGCAGCTTCCGCTGCCAAATGATCCATCAAGGTTGTTTCGTGAAGAGGATTACAAATGATTATTCTTGCAGAATTATGATAATTCGATATTGTGTTTACAAAACCTACACCGAATCATGGAGGTTGGATACTTATGCTCTGAATACTGATGATAAGTATAAAAAAATATACCTCATACTGCTTCTTAATCTTCACAAGCACGCCTTGCTGCCGCTCAAGATGAGTCATCGCACTCGTATACAATTCAGGGAAGGACATGTTTTCCCAACCCTCCAGGGCTGACGAAACCGGTCCACCTTGAGTCGATCACTTCGGCACCAAAGATATAGCCGGCTCCAAGGATAGGCCAACAATAGAACCTTCCAGCACGGTCCCGGATGGCACCACTTCCTTCCCATGAACCGACTATACGGTTTCATTAATAGCGGCCACGGACTCCTCCTACAAAAGCTTGACGGGAGAGATTGCCTCACTAAAAGGGGGAATTGGAATTGCCCAATCCAGAGAGGAGTCTCGCCCAATGGGACTTGTGCGCCAACAATTCCAAGCCACATAGATTGACAAAGAGAGGTGCGAACACTACTAGGGAATGCCCTTTTAGTGGCGTCCTTTTTTCTGTTTAGTGGCGCATTTAGGATGCGCCACTAACTACAAGCCACTAATAAGGGCTTATAGGTGGCGCATTCTGAAAATGCGCCACTATTAATTTTTTAAAATTTTGAATTTTGAATCTGGATCTGGAAAACAATTTTATTTATTTTTTTATTTTTATTTTATTTATTTATTATTTTTTGGTTTTTCTTAATCTCAGGTTAGTATGCTTAATGCCCGGTCAATATGCTTAATCTCAGGTGAAACTAACCTCTGTGGTCAAACTTCCCCGAGGGTCACCCATCCTAGCACTACTCTAGCCCCAGCACGCTTAACTTCTCGGTTCTATTCAACTCTCACTCCAGCTCACCAAGCAGGCACTTGTTGATATATCTAACATATAAATCCTATTAAACCATGTTGATGTCTAGGACCTTGTTAATGTTCATGGGTGTGCTAAAATTTTCAACATTTTTTTGAAACTTTCTCGATGGGACCATTAGCATATTTTGAACTTTTTAAATTTTTTTTGATTTTTTTTTTAAATAAATTTGTAATTTTTAAATTTTTTTAATGTTACTATCTAAAATTTTCAACTTTTTTTAACTTCCCGATTTGTTCCCTAGCCTATTTTGAATTTTAAAAAAATTAAAAAAAATTAAAAAAATTCAATTTTTTTCTGTTACTAGTGGCGCATTTCATACAAAATGGGCCACTACTGAGTTCAATTTTTTTTTCAATTTTTTCTCTTTTTTTGGGACTTCAGATCTTCAAACGCCCGTAACTTTTTTTCTGTTAGATTTTTGAGGATTCTAAAAATGTTCAACAGGTTACACCCAGTTGAATTTGGATATAACTTTTCGAGTAGATGATTTTTCATATAAAAAACTTTTTCATCGGAGGTCGTATGCAAAAGTTAAGCCCATTTTACGAAATTCTCGGAAGATTTTGCAAAAAAAGTCGAAATTCATATTTGTAAATTTTCCTAACAAATAGACCACATATCATTTGGGAAACTTATTTTCTTTTATTTTTTTGACATTTCTATCATTTTCTTTTATTTTTTTTCAAATTGAAAAGGCGGTCCACAGGGGGGGTGTATTTGGGAATTTTCCCGCGCAGTTTTTTCTTATTAGTGGCGCATATGGGAAATGCGCCACCCCTAAGAGCTTATGGGTGGCGCATTCTGGATGCGCCACTAATAATTCCTTAGGGGTGGCGCATTTCCAGAATACGCCACCTCTAAGCTCTTAGGGGTGGCGCATTTCCAAAATGCGCCACCTATAAGGTTCTTAGGGGTGGCGCATTTCTCCAAATGCGCCACGTATAAGGGGATCCAGGGCTGGCCCACTCTTAGGGGTGGCGCATTTTTAAAAATGCGCCACCTATAAGGGCTTATAGGTGGCGCATTTTTTACCAGTGCGCCACCCCTTACAACATAGTGGCGCATTACATATAAAATGCGCCACTAATAAGCTTTCCATGTATAGCTATTTCCCTAGTAGTGGAAACATCAGGATAAGTCATATGGACTTACCCCAGTGCAACCTTGAAGATGCTATCACCATCATCATCTTCCGACTCCTTAGAAGATGAAGAGTCGGCCTTGATGCCTTGTTTGCAAGGAACACACTCATCCTGACGCGACGACTTAGAGATGACTTGACGTCCGCCGAGATCAACCCCTTTCTCTAAAAGAGCCTCAGAAGAAGAACTCCGGGTCCTTCTTCTTTTTTCTTCTGACTAGGATCGGCATCGGCAAATCCCATGGTAAGGTACCGTGGGTTTAGATCGTATAGAGAGTTGCAGGTTGGTGATGCTCGTCGGCTAACAGGAGACCGGGATTTACCCAGGTTTAGGGCCCTTGATCGGTAAACCCCCTACTTCCTAATATTTTGCATTATGATGGAGGAAATTACAGTGGAAGTCAAGGCGAGATCGCTCGAGACCGGAGGTGTTGCTATGAGATTGGATTCCCTAGACGTCCCCTCTCCCAGCATTTATATACTAGGCTGGGTCGCAAGGAGTCCATCTAGGTTTACAGAGGCGATTGCCTAATCTAGCTTTAGTCTTGGACGGAAAGTCTTGGTTTCCATAGCGCTGTGGACTCCTATGTCGGTGCAGCCGCCGGTGCTTTGGGTGGGCCAATCCTGGGCTAGTCGAGGCTTCTAGTGGGCCCTCCGCATTGACACGCACCAGGTACCCTCATGCATAGGAGTCGTGGGGTTATCCCCTCGTCAGTATCCCCCGAGTGCCTGGGGGACTCGAAGAGTCGCGTAGGAACTCAAAACTGTAATCAGCCATAGTACTGTCATGTTGTTTGCGAGTCATTGCTTGTTGTTCGTGAGAGATAGCTTTCTGAGGGATGATAAGCTGAAAGGGCCCAAGGCACTCGACTGGTCGAGCCTCGGTGAATTTTTCTATCGGAAAATACTATAGTAGCCCAATCAAGCTCGCGTCCCTCGACACGAGCTTGGAAACGACTGGTGTCTAAAAAGGTCCATGCCGCGACAGGGCTTACAGAATAAATCCCGCCAGTTTAAGTACAGAATATGACCCTAACGCGTCCGTTACTGGTTAACTTTCTACCATGCACCACCCATGGAACCGACGGGAGTGAAGTAGCGATGTGGCAAGTCCCGGCCCGGTCGAGTGTGCAGTGGGGTCTTATACGCGCAAGTCTGCGCGGCATCTCGGGTGCGGTGTATCGCAACTCAGGCAATGTTTGTAGGGGCGTGTGCCAAAATAGAATGCACCCACTCAGAAAATGATCGAGTGTACTAACAATATGATCACTCACGGAGCGTCCGAGTGGTCGGGTGAGGAGTAAGTATGGGATGCACCCATTTGGAAAAACGCCTAGTGGGCTCATAGTATAAGCACCCGCGGAGCGTCCGAATTCTCAGGCGGGGAATCCGTTTTATCATCTTTTGTGACTTGAATTTTCATGCGAGTAGGCGAGTCAGCACTCGAGCCATGTAGCATGGTCAAGTGGTCACTCGAGCCTTGTAGATGTATTGTTCCTGTCGGAGGGGAGTAGCCACTCGCACCCTCGGAGTTTGATCCATGCTGCCTATACTCCGGTTAGTGGTGGCAGGGCGCTCCCGATGGGAGTAGAATTTTGATGTAATAAAAATTATAAACAAAAGGATTGAAAAAATTAATAGTGAAGGAGAGCATCTTTCCCTTGTCAGAGCATCGGCATGGGCATCGACACGTCCTATCTGTGCAACTGGGATGTGACAGGTCATAATGATGATTTCTGATGACGTGTTGAAGATGACGGTGGCAGGCTATGAACCGTTGTGCCCATTGGTAGTTTATGATGACACCTTGGCTAACGCGTTGTGACCTCCGTGCTTCTGCCGCCTGTTGGATTTCCAAGATCGCGTGTGAGCACGCGTAATTTGCTGCCATTTTAAATATTGGTTGATGTGAAGGGACGCCTTGGCGTGGAAACCGTAGGATTGCATGCTTTGGTCATTAAGTTCCCCTTTTTCCCTTGGGGACGTGTATAAATATGGGATGTTGTGTTTTGGTGCTTTGGCAATCCATTCTTCTTCCTTTGCTTTCCTGTCTTCTTTCCATGGCTCCAAAACATCGTGCTCGTGGCGCTTCTGGTTTAGCTTATCGCGGCGTTGCTGGACGAGGCCGTTGTGGTCGTGGTGCCCGTTCTCCCCGTAACACACGCTGCCGGCGGGGGCGTGGTAGCTCGTCGGGGAGCGTGGATGCCGCCTCTGTGGATGAGGTGGCTTGCAGCCGCCGGCCAAGCGGGTGCACCGGTAGGACAAGGCCAACAAGCTCAAGCATAAGTCGAGCTTCACCATGAGGGATTAGGGTATATATCTGCCCTTTGTCTTAGCATGGGCAAGTATGTAGAAGTTATAATTCCTTGTAATGCTTGGTCTTGTACTCTTTTTCATGTGATCAATATATTGAAGATCCCTTGTTTGCTTATTTTTTAGAGTTCTTTCTTCATCTTTCTTTGTACGTCCGAGTCCATGATAATATCGTGTGCGCGACAACGCTTCCGATGGGAGTAGCCCCCGAGGCTTCAGCCAATCGTGTGCGATTGGGCGACGGCTATGTAACTTTATTACTACCCTGGTGCGAGTGCTTCTCGAGTGCTCTGATGCTTTTGCTACGATCGGTACTTGTTTTCCTTCAAGATTTTGAGTGTGTTGTGGGATTTCCTTAGGTATTAGAGGTTCAAAAATTTCATTGGAGAAGGAAGAGTTCTTGAGGAGCGAGGGTGCATTTATATTCGAACACTCGAACACCGATGCATGTTCATTGCGTGAGAGAAAGAGTATCCCAGGGAAGGGGGGAAATCGTGCTCGAGCCCCCGAGCATATTAGTGTAAGTGTCGCGTGAGCGAAAGAACATCTCGGGGGAGAGGGTAGGCTACCGCACGAGCCCCTGAGTGTCAATGGGTAATCGTCGCGTAAGCGAAGGAATGCATCTGTGGAGAGGGTGAAAATACGCTCGAGCCCCCGAGTGCCAGTGTGTAAACGTCGTGTAAGCGAAAGAACGCCTCGGGGGAGAGGGTGAAACCGTGCTCGAGCCCCCGAGTGCCAATGTGTAAACGTCGCGTAAGCGAAAGAACGCCTGGGGGAGAGGGTGAAATTGCGATCGAGCCCCCGAGTGCCAATTTGTAAACGTCGCGTAAGCTAAAGAATGCCTTGGGGGAGAGGTTGAAACCGCGCTCGAGCCCTCGAGTCCCAATGTGTAAACCTCGCGTATGCGAAAGAACGCCTGGGGGAGAGGGTGAAACCGCGCTCGAGTTCCCGAGTGCCAATGTGTAAATGTCGCAGAAGCGAAAGATCGACTCGGGGGAGAGTGTGAAACCACGCTCGAGCCCCCGAGTGCCATGGTCTGAAATTGGGGAAACACATGTTTTTTTGCTTCGATCTTTTACATGAGTTTCCCGTGGGCAGTATTGCTGATATGGAGAAGCAGTGGGACGGAAGTAACCGCGGGAAATCTACGGGTAGAAGAGGCGTAAGTTTGCCACGTCCCACGGGTTTCCCACGTCTTCGTCGGTCTTCGGGTTCTTCAACCTGTAGGCTCCTCCTCCGATTACTTTGGAGATTATGTAGGGTCCTTCCCTCTATGGGGCGAACTTGTGGACCTTTTCTTGCTTTAGCCGTAGTACGAGATCCCCAACATTGAAGACTCGTGTGCGGATTCGTCTGCTTTGATAGGTGCGTCGTTTGCCTTGGTATCCCTCTGACCGTGATAGGGATATATCTCTTGCTTCTTCTGCTACGTCCTTGTCATATGCAATGCATCCTCTACTTATTCTTCCTCGTATCCGGTGATACGCGGGGCACCGAATCTGAGGTCACGTGGGAGGACTGCCTATGCTTCGTACACCATGAAGAAAGGGGTTTATTGGGTTGAGGCGTTGGGTGTAGTTCGCAGGCTCCAAAGGACGATTGGTAGCTCTTGACCCAGTTTCCCGCGGCTTGCTCGAGTGGTGCGAGGATCCTCTTTTTGATGCAACCGCACACCAACCCGTTTGCCTTCTCGACATCTCCGTTGGATTGCGGGTGTGCGACAGGTGGGTATTTGATTTTGATGCCTAATTCCTGGCAGAAGTTCTGGAACTCGTCTGCTTTGAAGTTTGTGCCGTTGTCGGTGATCATGCTGTGCGTAACACCGATCCGAAAGATGATTGACTTGATGAAGTTGACCGCGGTAAGGGCAGTCGAGCTGGTGATTGGCACTGCTTCAATCCATTTGGTGAATTTTTCGACTGCCACCAGGAGGTGCGTGCGGCTTACTTTTGAAGATTTCTTGAGTGGTCCTACCATATCGAGTCCCCAGGTTGCGAAGGGCAAGGATAGTGGTATATTTTTTAGCTCGGGTGCCGGTAGATGACGTCTGCTGGCAAACTTCTGACAGGTGATGCAGCGCCGCATGATGTCTTCTGCATTTCGCATGGCAGTTGGCTAGTAGAAACCTGCTCGAAAGGCTTTGTCCACCAGGGCACAACTTCTCGCGTGGTGGCTGAAGATTCCTTTATGGATCTCGAGCACTAGTGTCTTGCCATCTTGTAGAGCTGTCCGTTGATTATAGTGAAGGCCTTGGATCATCGATAGATGCATCGCGCTTCCGTGATATCTTGCGGCAGGATGCCGTGTATAAGATATTTGAGGAAGGATCTTTTCCATGCAGGTCCTTCGGGTGGCGCGGGTTCTTCTTTGGCGACTGCGTTGTCTCCTTCTTCGCCGGTGGCTAGGTCTGCTGCTGCTACCTGATCTGGCCTATTTTCCTTGTCGGCTGATGCACTCGCTCCTGATTCGAGTGTTCTTGTCTTATTTGATCTCTGGCTGATGCTTTCGAGGAAGACACCTGGGTCTAATGGTCCTCGAGTCTACCCGATGTTTCCTAGTTCGTCCGCTTCTGTGTTGTTTGCTCTGGTGATGTAGTTGAGTTCACAACCATCGACTTCACCTTCTAGGGTGTTGTAGAGATTCCGGTATGCCGACATGTTGTCGGCGAGTGCCTCGCAATCTCTCATTGCTTGCTGGACGACAAGGTTCGAGTCGCCATAGATCATGAGGCGAGTGGCGCCGCAGGCTTTTGCCATGCGCCTTCCATGAAGATGGGCCTCGTATTCTGTTGGGGCACGCGGTCCGCTACGGTAGCGCTAAATGAAAATTTTCTACCGCGCACAACTAAGATCACGGCTACTGGAGATGAACTAAATGATTAGGGTTTACCACTAGACGTGCAGTCACAGCAGCGGAAGAAGAGCTGGTGATGCGCGTCGGCGGCTTCTTCTCGAATCCCTCGAACTGATCCCTCGTACCGATCCCACGAACGGAGTCCCGTGATCTGATCCCGCGAACAGTTTGTCCAAGCACCGCATGTGCAGCGCCTCCAAGGGATGCACACGTACAAGGAGGAGCGCCGGGCGGCGGACTGCTAGGTCCGGCGGCTCGGCCTGGAGGTGGAGTGGCGCCTAGGGTTGTGGTCTAACCTATCACCTAAGGGGTTCACCCTAGCCCTTATATAGGCGCCCGTGGAATGGCCTCAACCCTTGAGGCAATCCGGACCCTCCATCCATATTCCATTCGGATCACATCCGAATGGGCTCCTTTCCTCTTAAGCGCGCGACCCTATAGGTTCACGTACACATAGACACGTCCCGAATCACAGCCGGTTCGATAGTCGGTAGCGGTTCCTAGCAGAACGTGCCGACTCCCATATATGCGTAAAGTCATAAGACGAACCATTACAAAGTGTCATATGCAACATTCCTTTTGCCTCACGATATATGTTGTCAAGCTCAAGGCGAGTACTTGTCACCCTTGTGATAGCTTGACCTCTCTTCTCGAAACCGTGATACGGATTCCTGAACCGCGTTAACACTTAACCCATATCGCATGGCCATGCTTTAGGAATCTTATCACTCGAGAGGGCCAAGAGAATATCTCTCAAAAGTGGAGGGGAAAATCCCATCTTGATCAACCATGTCTCGCGGCATGTATCATGACTCACCCATAAGCTACCTTCATAACTACCCAGTTACGGTGTAGCGTTTGATAGTCCCTAAGTGAGTCATTCCTCATCCCGAGAACATGCGAGGACCTCAGGTCTAGGACATGGCATATACATTGTATTTAGACTAACAGATGACAATATCTCACTGCGTCTCAAAGTGGGTCTCTGTCCAACTCAGTGATCCCATCACTAAGTCCATACTATCGGTAGCATCTCCATGCTCATGACTTGTGAAACATAGTCATCAATCGAATCATATACTAGTCAAGGATATGTGTCCGCATAACCTTATCAACTAGGGACCATTAGAACAATCATCATAGAATATATAGTCTCACAATCAAGTCACATACTTATTGATACATATCAGTGATGATGTTCAAGGACAATACAAATAACTCATGAATACATAAGGAGATAACATCATAACATGATTGCCTCTAGGGCATATCTCCAACAGTGTCCCACTTGCACTAGAGTCAATCAGTTAGGAATCTAAGGCCCATGGCTCCTACGTGCGCCTCATGCTTCGGCATCGGGAGAGGCTTCGTCAAAGGATCAACAACGTTTGCATCCGTGTGTACTTTGCATAAATTTATATTACCATCATCTAAGAATTGTCGTATGAGATGATAACGCCTTTCTATGTGCTTGGATTTCTGGTGATGCATTGGCTCCCTGGCCTGTGCGATGGCACCACTATTATGACAATAGAAGTCCAATGGGTTTGCCGAGTCTGGAACCACACCAAGTAGGGTAATGAAATCCCTTATCCAAACACCTTCCTTTGAAGCTTCAGAAGCTGCAAGGTACTCGGCCTCTGTTGCAAAATCAGCTACCGTCTCTTTCTTGGAACTCTTCCAGCTCACTGCACCTCCGTTCAGAATGAACACATAACCAGATTGCGAACAAAAGTCATCCTTGTCGGTTTGGAAACTAGCATCGGTGTAACCCTTTACAACGAGCTCATCCTCACCTCCATAAACTAGGAACATATCCTTAGTCCTTTTCAGGTACTTTAGGATGCTCTTAACTGTTGTCCAGTGGCTCTCGCCTGGATTAGCCTGGTATCTGCTCGTAGCGCTTAGAGCATAGGAAACATCTGGATGAGTACATACCATAGCATATATGATAGACCCGATGGCCGAAGCATACAAAATCTTATCCATGCGTCTTTGCTCATCAGAAGTCGATGGACCCTGAGTCTTGCTTAGATGAATGCCATGTGACACAGGCAAGAACCCTTTCATAGCCTCATGCATGTTGAACCTTTTCAACACCTTGTCAATATACGTACACTGGATTAATCCAATAAGCCTCCTTGATCTATCTCTATAGATCTTGATTCCCAAAATGTAAGCTACTTCTCCCAAGTCCTTCATTGCAAAACTATTATTCAATGAGTCCTTGACAACTTCAAGCATTGGAATGTCATTCCCAATCAGTAATATGTCATCCACATATAAGATTAAAAATACGATTGAGCTCCCACTAAACTTCTTGAACACACAAGGTTCCTTTTCGTTCTCGATGAAGCCAAACGATTTGACAACCTCTTTAAAATGAATATTCCAACTCCGAGATGCTTGCTTCAATCCATAAATGGATTTCTGAAGTTTGCATACCTTACTAGCATTCTCTGGATCGACAAAACCCACGGGGTGTATCATATACACGTCCTCTTCTAGATTTCCATTAAGGAAAGCTGTTTTGACATCCATTTTCCATATCTCATAATCGAAATAGGCAGCTATAGCTCGAATAATCCGAACTGATTTAAGCATCGCTACAGGCGGGAAGTTCTCGTTGTAGTAAATTCCTTGAACTTGTCGAAACCCCTTCGCGCCAAGTTGAGCTTTATGGATTTGAACATTTCCATCCATATCAGTTTTCTTCTTAAATATCAATTTGCACTCAATGGTTCTTGCACCATTTGGCAGATCAACCAAGTTCCAAACTTGATTGTCATCCATGGAATTTAACTCGGATCTCATGGCCTCAAGCCATAACTCGGAATCTTGATCCACCATTGCTTCGGCATATGTCAAAGGCTCATAGTTGTCCAACAACAATACATTGCTTGCATTACGCAACCTTTATGACCTTCGTGGTGCGGGTGCTACTTCAACCACGGGTTCACTGACTGGCTCGGACATACTGGCATGACTTGCGGTGTCTTCCCCGAGTGGTTTATCTCGAACCTCTTCGAGTTGCACCGTCCTCCCACTAGCCTTCCTAGTGAGAAACTCTTTCTCAAGGAAGGTACCATGTCGAGCGACAAACACTTTGCCCTCTTGTAAGTTGTAGAAGTAATAACCTAAGGTTTCCCTTGGATATCCCACGAATATGCACTTATCCAATTTGGGTGCGAGCTTGTCCGACTGAAGTCGCTTGACAAACGCTTCATAACCCCAAATCTTTAGAAAAGACAAACTGTGACGCTTCCCTGTCCATATCTCATATGGTGTCTTATCTAGAGATTTAGATGGTACTCTGTTTACTGTGAAAGCTGCAGTTTCTAGAGCATGACCCCAAAATGACAATGGTAGATCTGACTGACTCATCATCGATCGAACCATGTCCAAGAAGGTGTGATTCCTCTGTTCCGATACACCATTTCTTTGAGGCGTTCCAGGAGGAGTGAGTTGTGGAACTATTCCACGACTCTTGACATGATCATCGAACTTTTGACTCAGATATTCACCTCCATGATCTGATCGTAGAAGTTTGATCGTCTTGCCGAGTTGATTCTCTACTTCATTCTGAAACTCCTTGAACTTTTCAAAGGTTTCCGACTTGTGCCTCATCAAGTAGATATATCGATATCTTCTCAAATCGTCGGTGAAAGTCACGAAGTATTGGTAACCACCTCTAGCAGTCGTGCTCATTGGTCCACACACATCAGTATGTATGAGTTCCAACAAGTCGGATGACCTCTCGCAACTCTTTGCAAAAGGTGTCTTGGGCATCTTGCCGAGTAGGCACGATTCGCATGTCTTGAATGATTAAAAATCAAACGAATTTAAAAGTCCATCATCATGGAGCTTCTTCATGCGCTTTTCACTAATATGACCAAGCCGACAGTGCCAAAAGTAAGTTGTATTCAGATCGTTAGGTTTAAGCCTCTTGGCATTTATGTTATAGACAGATTCACCTTCAAGATTCAAAATGAATAACCCATTCACAACGGGCGCCAAGCCATAAAACATCTTATTCAAATATATAGAACAACCATTGTCCTTAATAATGAATTCATAACCTTGTCTCATCAAACATGAGGCAGAAATAATGTTTCGACTTAACGATGGAACATAATAACAATTATCAAGCTCCATTACAAATCCAGAAGGTAAATTAAGTTGCATGGTGCCGACGGCTAATGCAGCAACTCTTGCTTTATTCCCGACGCGAATGTCAACTTCTCCTCTTGGGACATATCTACTTCTTTTTAGTCCCTGCATCGAGTTGCAAATGTGAACAACCGATCCGGTATCATATACCCAAGAACTATTAGAAATATCCGCAAGATAAATGTCTATAACATATACAACAAGTGTTCCTGTAGAAGACGTACTCCCACTGCTCTTGCCCTTGCTGGGAGAGCCACTTGTTGCAGTTCCTCTTCCAGTGACCATTCTCCTTGCAATAGAAGCAAATGGTCTCCGCGTTAGGTCCAGGCTTAGGCGCCGGGGCTGGAGTCGGGATCACATCCTTGTCCTTTCCCTTTGTGTTAGCCTTCTTCTTGGTCCATGACTTTTTGAACTTGGCCGTGTTCTGCACCATCAATCTTTGATGTGTGTCCTTCTTAATGTCCTGCTCTGCTCTCTTAAGCATCCCATGCAATTCAGTGGGCTCTTTTCCATGACATCCATATGAAAGTTCTTAATGAACGAGTTATAGCTTGCCGGAAGAGAACCCATAATTGTATCTGTAGCTAACTCAGGAGTCAACGGATGCCCAAGACGATCCAAACCTTGCATGTATCCCATCATTTTGATGACATGCGGGCTTAGTGGATCACCCTCTTTCAGCTTGCAATCAATCAGGGATCGCCAGACGTTGAACCTTTTGGTCCTAGCCTGAACCTGAAACATGCCCTTAAGACTCTCAATCATATGGAAAGCCCTAATGTCTTCGAACTGATGTTGCAGATCGGGCTCCATAGAAGCCATCAATCTTAGCAGCAGCGGTGGAATTATCAGCCGGTTCCTCTGTAAGCGGTTCCTCTAGAACATTTTCCTTGTTATCATGCTTGAGATCAATTCTCAGATTTCTATACCAGGTGGTAAAGTTTGTTCCATTCAGTTTATCTTTCTCAAGGATGGATTTCAACGCAAAATTGGTAACTGGAGCAGGTGGTGCCATTGATCTACAACATAAAATGCAAAATACTAAGACAGGTATTCATGAAGAGAAATTCATATTAAACTCTTTAATAAAATTACTCCCACTAAGTTCAACATCCCTCTAGTTGACACTAAGTGATTGAGGATCCGATGGGGCTAATTGACTAGTGAGCTTTTGCATCACTGCTAGCCGACTCGACCTACCGGTAAGAAACTCCTTGCGAATCGCATCAACCATACGACTCCTGTTTGTTGATGCGCATCACATACACACCAACACCTATGCCCCGAAGCCCAAAACTGTTTTGATAGCCTCGACAAGTTAACCAAGTGCTATGCGTGTAAGTGTCCGACACAAACCCATCACGCCAAGGAGATCTAGCAGCACCCTAATTTTATAGGCCTACTACTAAACATACATGACATGTGATGTGCATCAATTGGGGAGGCAAATTTTACTTGACATTCTTTGAGGGATCATCCTACTTAAAACATCTACCATGTCAAAGAAGGATGCATAAAGGGATAAACTTTCACAGGCAGTTTATACAAGTGATATGGTATAGACCCTTTATCATAGCGCATGGTGATCTCCATCTCCATGTGCGCGAACCTCCCATGGCGATCTCCATCTCCATGTACGGTTGTCCTCGTGGTGATCTCCATCGCCACGCCATGGTGGCAACCGCCAAGTGTTACATAAGTTACTATGCTATTACAAACTAATAGCTATGAAAGTAAATTACATTAGATGGCTCCATAAGTTGACACGCAGGTCATTAATACAATAATGAGACAACCATATGGCTCCAGCCGGTTGTCAAAACCATGACACGAAGGCCATGCATAATAACATACACAATGGGCTATACCAAATCACATTCATACCCTGCAAAACCAAGTTAGACGTTCTACCGCCGTCTAAACCTCTTTTAGCACAAGTCAAATTAGGTCTGAAATATATCTTTTCATTCTGCATCGTTTGGTAGGTCACGGAGCTCAATCGGAGTTCATATGACCAAGATATGGCCTCTGAACCGAACCTGCTCACAGATTTCTGGACAACGCAGATCATATCTACGCCGTGTCCTGATCTGTGTCTCGGATCAATCACCTACTGATATCCGCATGCCACAATAGGGTTTACGGCACACTGTCTATCCCAATGGCGGTTACCGACCTCTAGGGATAAGTTGTGGCACGACCTAAGTAGCTCACGCCTCGGGACAGGACATGAAATCAAGAACCTCAAACATACAGGCAAAACCGATCTGATCTACACATCTCTATATGCAAATCCATCACGAATTCACCACCAAAAAGCAGAGTCTGTGATACCACTGTTGGGGCACGCGGTCCGCTACGGTAGCGCTAAATCAAAATTTTCTACCGCGCACAACCAAGATCCCTTCTACTGGAGATGAATTATATGATTAGGGTTTACCACTAGACGTGCAGTCACGGCAGCGGAAGAAGAGTTGGTGATGCGCGTCGGTGGCTTCTGCTCGAATCCCTCGAACTGATACCTCGTACCGATCCCACGAACGGAGTCCCGCGATTTGATCCCGCGAACAGTTCGTCCAAGCGTCGCAGGTGCAGCGCCTCCAAGGGATGCGCACGTACAAGGAGGAGCGCCGGGCGGCGGACTACTAGGTCCAGCGGCTCGGCCTGGAGGTGGAGTGGCGCCTAGGGGTGTGGTCTGACCTATCCCCTTCGGGGTTCACCCTAGCCCTTATATAGGTGCCCGCGAAATGGCCTCAACCCTTGAGGCAATCCGGACCCTCAATTCATATTCCATTCGGATTGGGATCCTTTCCTCTTAATCGCGCGACCCTATAGGTTCACGTACACATGGACACGTCCCGAATCACATCTGGTTCGATAGTCGGTAGCGGTTCCTAGCAGAACGTGCTGATTCCCATATATCCGTAAAGTCATAAGACGAACCATTACAAAGTGTCATATGCAACATTCCTTTTGCCTCACGATATATGCTGTCAAGCTCAAGGCGAGTACTTTTCACCCTTGTGATAGCTTGACCTCTCTTATCGAAACCGTGATATGGATTCCTGAACCGGGTTAACACTTAACCCATATCGCATGGCCATGCTTTCTGAATCTTATCACTCAATAGGGCCCAGAGAATATCTCTCCAAAGTGGAGGGGAAAATACCATCTTGACCAACCATGTCTCGCGGCATGTATCATGACTCACCCGTAAGCTACCTTCATAACTACCGAGTTACGGTGTAGAGTTTGATAGTCCCTAAGTGAGTCATTCCTCATCCCGAGAACATGTGAGGACCTCAGGTCTAGGACATGGCATATACATTGTATTGAGACTAACAGATGACAATATCTCACTGCGTCTCAAAGTGGGTCTCTGTCCAACTAAGTGATCCCATCACTAAGTCCATACTATCGGTAGCATCTCCATGCTCATGACTTGTGAAACATAGTCATCAATCGAATCATATACTAGTCAAGGATATGTGTCTGCATAACCTTATCAACTAGGGACCATTAGAACAATCATCATAGAATATATAGTCTCACAAACAAGTCACATACTTATTGATACATATCAGTGATGATGTTCAAGGACAATACAAATAACTCATGAATACATAAGGAGATAACATCATAACATGATTGCCTCTAGGGCATATCTCCAACATATTCTGCTTCGTTGTTGGATGCTTTCAAAAAGTTAATCTGAAGTATGTATCTTTGCTTGTACCCTTTGGGTTAGATTAGCACGACACCCGCTCCTTATCCTTGTTGCCTTTTTGACCCGTCGAAGAACATCTTCCAAGAGTTGGAGAGGTCCGGTGGGCCGGGTGTTTGTACTTCCATCCACTCGACCATGAAATATGGGTGGACTTGTGCTTTAATTTTGGTCGGGTGCATGAAATGTAGGCCGCGAGGACTGAGCTCGATGTTCCAATCGACGACTCGTCCTATGGCACCTGGGTTGTTGAGGATGTCTGAGAGTGGTGCACTTCTCACTACCGTGATTGGGAGCTTGTCGATGTAGTGTCTTACTTTGCGCGACGTCATGACGATGCCATACACGAGCTTCTGTTAATGCGGGTATCTTTGCTGAGAACCCGTGAGAACTTTGCTGAGATAGTACACTGGCCTCTGGATGCCTTGTACTTTTCCTTCTTCAATGCATTTGACAACAAGTGCGGTGCTGACTATGCTGCTCCGCGCCGCAATGTAGAGATATAGGGCTCTCGCTCCTTGGGCAATGCAAAGATTGGTGTGGTTGAGAGTGTCTTCTTCAGGTCGGGAAATGAGTTTCGCACTTCCTCGGTCCACTCAAAGTTTCCTCCTTTCCTGAGAAGCTGATAGAACGACAGGGTCCTTTCTCCTAGACTGCTGATGAAATGGCTCAAGGCTATGAGTCGTCCGGTGAGCTTTTGTACACCTTTTATGTTGACATGTTCTTTCATCCTGATGAGTGCTTGGACTTTCACTAGATTGGCTTCGACTCCTCAAGCAGACACCATGTACCCAGTAGTTTTCCGGCTGGAACGCTGAACACACACTTTTTTGGGTGGATCTTGATCCTGTACCGGTTGAGTTCCCAAAGGTTTCTAGGAGGTCATCAAGTAGTGTGTATGATTTGTATGTCTTGATGACGATGTCATCTACGTAAACTTGGACGTTTCTGCCAATTTTCCTATTTAAACACACCTGCATCATCTGCTAGTATGTTGCTCCGGCATTCTTTAACCCGAAGGGCATTGTCCTGTAGCAGAACACACCGTAGGGGGTGATGAATGAAGTGTGCTCTTCGTCTTCTTCCTTCATCCTGACTTGGTTGTATCATGAGTAGGCGTCGAGGAAAGATAGGAGGTCACATCCTGCGGTGGAGTCAATGATCTGGTTGATCCTTGGAAGAGGGAAGTGATCCTTTGCACAATGCTTATTGACGGGTCGTAGTCGACGCACATGCGTAGTACGTCGGTGTCTTTCTTAGGTACTAGCACATGGTTTGTGACCCAAGTGGCCTTCTTTGTTTCTCGGATGAATTTCGTGTCGAGCAGTCTGTTGACTTCTTCCCAATGGCTCTACGCTTTGGCTCGGAGAATTGGCGCATCGCCTTCTTTACTGGTTTGGTGTTTGGGTAGATCTATAGCGCGTGTTCCGTGAATTCTCGTGGTATTCCAGGCATGTCAGCTGGGCACCAAGCAAAAATGTTCCACTCCTAGCGGCGGAAGCTAGGAGAGCTGTCTCCTGCTCTTCTGGTAGGTGGGCGTAGATCCGTACCGTCTTGTCTGGGTCCCGTTGGATGCACCTGGTGGGTGACGGTGTCGCTGTCAACGCTGTAGTCGCGAGTGATTTCCTTCATCTCACTTCTATTGGCGAGTGGAAAACACTCCTGTCTACCACCATTGCTATTTTTTCAAGTTCCTGTTGTGCCCCAAATGTGTCGGAGACTTGATGGAAGTCTCAATTGCATTGATGTAATTTGAGGAAGCTTCCGTTTACTGTGATGACCCCTGCGGGTCCTGGCATGTTGAGCTTGAGGTATGCATAGTGCGGGACTGCCATGAACTGGGCGAATGTTGGTCGACCGAGTATGGCATGGTATTGGGATTGCCAGTCGAGCACTTCGAATTCTATGGCTTCTGTTGCAAAGTTACCCTTTTTTCTGTAAACCAGGCCGAGCTTGAATGTTCCCGGGGATGAGGCCGCCTTGCCTGGTACTATGCCGTAGAGTGTGCCGTCTGAGTTCTTCCAAACCGATCACGTGAACGACATCTTCCGTGGGGTGTCGGCGAAGATGATATTTAGACTGCTTCCTTCGTCCATGAACACTCGCGTCATATCATATCCCCGATCTGGGCCTTGAGGACTAGTGGTGCGTGTCCTGATCCTGGAATTTCCGGTGGATGGTCCTCTTGTGATAAGGTGATGCTGGCTTCCGAGTCGCATAGATAGTATGGTTCTTTCACTAGGATGTCCTTAGCTGCCTGGGCTTGGACAGTGCTTGCCTCTTACTTCTTTGATGGTCGTCCTTCTTGGATCATGCACACCCGATAATAAGATGGGGCGGGGGTACTGCTCTTCTGCGTTAGGTGCTGGTGCAAGTGTCGTCCTACGAGCCCGTTTGTCCCTGCGCTTCTTCTCTTCTCTGAGCAGTTGGAGAGTTCGATAAAAAGTCGGCAATTTCCGAGGGTGTGGCTTGCTCTGAGCCATCCTTCGTCGTCTTCAAAACAATTTATTGTGCAGACCCCGTCCAACTTCTCTTTTGGTGTGAGGTTGCTTGAGTTGTGGTGCCGTCTTTTCCCAATGTTCCGATATGTTCACGAGTGATCTTTGGAGCGAGAGTGGAACCTCGGGACCAGCTCGATCCCATCATGGATCGAGTGGCCTTGGATCATCTTAGCGAACTCGTACGGTTTTCTGACGGGATCGTAGTACTCGCTAGTATGGGTGGTCGAGTCCGTGTTGTGAGTCGCTATTGCTTCAGGTGCTCGGTTGGTGATAGGTGCTGCCGTCACGACTGGTGCTTGGTCGAGAGAAATTTTGATGTGGATTTCCTGCGACTGTTCCAGTGCCGGCCATGGATCTACGACTGCGACTTTGGCCCGTCTCCTGGGTTGGCGGTTCCTTCGCCGTTGGGCCTAGCTTTTGTAGCCGAGGAAAAATTGATCTTGACCCACTCGTTGATTGAGTGCGCCAGGTTGCGCGACTGAAAGTCTTGCGATGAATTTGTGTTCTTCGAGTGGATCAATTCTTGCTCGAATTATTGTGGAAGTCACCGAATTGCCGGTTGCTGGGGATGGGACCGCCGAGATCGTGACTCCAATCTGCGTCTTCCCCACGGTTGGCGCCAATTGACAAGGATCGGCCTTCGCAAATCCCATGGTAAGGTACCCTGGGTATAGATCGTAGAGAGAGGTGCAGGTTGGAGATGCTCGTCGGCTAACAAGAGATAGGGATTTACCATGGTTCAGGGCCCTCGATCGGTAAAACCCCTACTTCCTGCTCTTTTTATTATGATTGAGGCGATTACAGTGGAGGTCAAGGTGAGATCACTCGAGACCGGAGTTGTTTCTATGAGATTGGATTACCTAGACGCCCCCTCTACCAGCCTTTATATACTAGGTTGGGTTGCAAGGAGTCCATCTAGGTTTATAGAGGCGATTGCCTAATCTAGCTTTAGTCTTAGACGCCAAGTCTTGGTTTCCATAGCGCCGTGGACTTCTATGTTGGTGCAGCCAGCGGTGCTTCGGGTGGGCTAATCCTGGGCCAGTCGAGGTTTCTAGCGGGCCCTCCATCTTGACACGCACCAGGTGCCCTCATGCATAGGAGTCGTGGGGGTATCCCCTCGTCACCTTCCGTATCCTATCGCTACAAAGGTGAAAAATCTTATAAGAACAAGTATGGACGATAGAATATTGGACTCAAAGTATACCTTTCTTAAAGCAAGGCGATTCATCCAACGACTCAGTACCTTATTGTCCGAGGAAACTTTGGTCGATTTCTCGACACCTCCTTTATTTGTCGGGTCTCCCCGACGTTTTCGTCCTCCTTTCCAGTAAATAAAAAGGTGGATGGGTATCAGGCAATGAAATAGGGAAATCAGAAGAAATACCTTTTGTTCTCCCACTTCTTCCTCATCTTCATCCTCGTCAACCTCGCTGTAGACTCCCTCGATAGAAATCGAAGGATGATTCGACGAACACCAAGGGTCGTTGTCCTATGAAAAAAAACATAGCAAAGGCCGACTCATAAATCTTACTTCATGAAAGTAGGAAGGTCAATAAAGTTTCAAGTCTTACCTTAGGAGCCGGGTTTTTGGCCTAGAAGGGGGCCAAGCCCACTTTGTTGACCTGTTCCAGGGGTTCACATAGAGCTTCTTCACAGCCTGGCTTATCTCGCCAATAGTGTAGGCGATCTGTGTGAATCTCATGCTATCACCGGATCCAGTATATTCACACATGAGCCGAGTACGAAGCCTTAAAGGCTACACACGCCATCCAACCCAGCACCGGACCAAGTCAATGGCACTGAGCCCATGGGCTAGCAGAGCCTTAATTTTCCTCATCACCGGGGCCAGCTCCTCTTTCACTTCTGCACTTGGAGAGGAATTAAGAATCGGGAAATAGACGAGCCAATTCTACCGAAACCCCTGTAGGGGAAGATGGCCTGCAGGGCTGGTGTCTTTTCAATAAAAGAAGGATTTCAACCAATATCTTACATGACTATAAAGCTTCATGGATGGGTAAATGCATCAAACCCGCCGTTGAAGAGTTATGGCTTCGTAGTCGATGGATTGACCTCCACTACTCTCTGCCTTCTTATTCAATTGGAAAAACTCCTGAAAAAGCGAGAATGATGGTTATCTCTTCAAATAAACCTCACATAGCATTGTGAAATTCCCAATGTTGACAATGGAATTGGGGCCCAAATCTTGGGGATGCATACCATAAAAATGAAGTTGTTCACGGAAAAATACAGATCTGGGAGGACAGAAACCCCGAGTCACATGGTCTGCGAAAACCACAACCTCTTACTTCTCAGGTTGACGCCGACTCTTAGATCCAGGGGCTCGCCAAATCATGTCTTCCCGGGAAGGGAGCAATCCTTCATCCTCCAACTCGATGAGACGAGTCTGTGTCACGATGGACTTGGCCCAATCACACGCAAGGGTGGATTTGGATTTTTTTCACAGCAATCTTCTTTTTTCCCTTTGATTGTTCAGTTCTCTTGGTAGCCACGGTCTTCGACATTTGGGAGTCGACTATAAAACTACGAGGGATAATATGAAGGTCAAAACATCATAAAAGACAATCGATTGTTTCATAAAGCGATAACGCAAAATGCTATGAAGGAATTTCGTTGGTATAAACACGAAGAACAGATCTATTAAAACGAGAAGTATGAAGGTGCTTTCCCGTTCCGCCAATCAAGAGTATCAAGATATGGACAGGATGAAGGGGGGGCTGACCTTATGGTTCCATAAATCCCTAGAGGAAATAAATAAAAAGACTTTGAATCTTTGAACAAAGGAAAAATACTAGACCTAAAGAAAAATTCTTATAGATCGGGCGAACGGGAATGTCACGGTCCCGTAGTTGTAAGACGGAGGGCGATGCCGTGAAAGTTGAGCTTGATGTGCGCTATGTAGTGCCTCACTCATGGATGCCCTTGAGCTTTTTGAAGAGCAGGCCATGCGAAAGTAAGAAGATGAGGGAAGCAAAGGATGTGAATGGAAGAGCTAAGCAACCGAAGATGTATCCTATATATGAGGGCGTAAACTCAACCAACAGAGAAAAAATCATGGCGCAATAAACGGGATTTCCTTGATCTCCACGCCCGACATCACTAAAAAAGCAGGCGACGCCTCGGTGTCGGGGAAATACTGATTACCTGTGGATTTTGTATCTAACGGATGTATTCATTAAGTCACGACGACACGTGGACGAATTGATAAACTCGCCTTTGTCGATTCGTCTCCTAGTAAAGCCGACTTCATGACAATCTTGGGGGCTACTGCCGGGGGGGGGGGGGGGGTGATTCACAGTCCCGGAAGTATTAGCAAGAAGGTCTCCTTGTCCAATATAAGGAGAGTCGGCCTATGGGCCGGCTCATTAAAGAGAAGGCCTAGAAGAAGGTTGGGCCATTGGACCGACCGACTTACAAGATGAAGACCAACGCCAAAAGGAAGGAGTTCAAGCTTCCTTGGAGACAAGGTAGTCATTGAATAGATAGAATAGGATTCCACCTCGTGTCATAGTCGGACTTATTGTAAAACCCTAGGGCTCGGCGTCTATATAAGCCGAGGCCTCGGGACGTCCTAGGGGCGAATCAATCTAATTAGGTTCTTGAGACAATGGTGACTTCAAGCACCCTTGTAATCAAGATCTACCACATATAATACAAGAATGGCAGGAAGTAGTTATTTACCTCATCGAGGGGCTGAACCTGGGTAAATCGCCGTGTCTCTCTTGTGCCAATTCATCGTTCCGACTCCCCTTCGATCGACTCTCCCTCTTCGAAATCACTCGTAGCAAAGTCCCTAAAATTAAGTTCTCTATGAGGACATCTGGCATGTTTTTCCTACGACAATGCCCCCGCATCCTCTTCTCCATCAACAATCATCAGTTTGTCCTTCTCCACACTATATTTTTATCAATTCATATCATATGTGCTATGCTTGGAGCTCCTTGCATTTACTTTTTAGTTTGTTTGATTTTCATAACAAGTTGGACCCTAGCCTATTTTTTTTGGGACAGAAACACGCTCCAATTCCACCTAGAACACACATAGTTTTCATGCTTATCTTTGTTCAGTCTTCTGTTTTATATCTAGCTATTGTCATGCTTAGCTCTTCCTTAATGCTTACCTTTTTACGAGCTTTTATTTAGGTTGTTCCATTTGGAACTCTCTTGAGTTTTCATGCTTATCTTGTCTAGAGAGTTGGCCTATTACACCGAGTTTGTGTCTTGACTTGAGTAGGTAATTGAGGTTGTTAATACAAGTTTAGTACTAACTTGCAATAGTATTGAGGTACTGATTTGAGTAATGTTTGGACTTCTGTGTGTCAAGAGCTCAAGCCTATTAGTGATAGGTGTCATATTTTCGGCAATCCGTGCTTATTTTTGAAAACTATAAATAATTAGTTGAGAACTCTAGCTACTAGATTGATCCCTAACCTCTGGAGGGGTTGTAATATATAGAGTACCCTCACGTACCATGGGTCGAGGATGCGCAAGGATAGTCAAACCCCCATAAATTCCTTCTAGGGGTACTTGTCTCTTTGTGAATCTCCCGAGTAGATAGAGAGTTGCCGATAATAAGTGGATGAGTTCCTTAGACTAATGCGAGTATTCGATGTTGGCACTTCCACCATCCATATTTTGCTAGCCTCCTCGGTACCGTGCATTGCCCTTTCTCATGTTGATAGTCCGTGCAAACTTCACCGGTGCATCCAAATCCTTGGTATTATATGCTTTGTCATCGTAAGCCTCATTATATCCTTCCTCAAAACAACTACCATACCTACCTATCAGGGCATTTCCATAGCCGAGATACATTGCCATGCAACATCCATATTCTCATGACTTGATCTTTCATTGCCATACATTCTTTTGCTTGATCGTAGAGCCGCGTGCTAGTTGTGCCTTGCCCTTATAATTGCTACATGACGCGCTCGTATCATTGCATATCCTGCTACACTGGCAGAGGCATACATTTGCATGCATCATGATAGTTTTCAGTTTTCTTGATATTGAGTACTTCTTATAAAGTGTGTGATCTTCTATACCCTTGTAAATTATAGAGTGTTTCCCTTAAAGTGAGTAAAAGATCCCAAAGAGGACACAAATAAAAGATCCCAAAAGAGGAAAAATTAAAAGATCTCAAAGAGCACAAATGAGAGATAAAAGAAAAAGAAAAGAAAAGGAGCAACACTAGTATTACTTTGGAAAGATCCACACTCGTACTCCATTGTAATTTTTGTACCACATAGAGAGTTTCATATCATTCATGCATAACTATGTGGGGATCCTTACACTATAGAACTTGGCTTGTATATTCCAAGAGCCTCCTAAAATGAGCTCTAGGTCTTCTTGAGCAAGCAAGTTGGATGCAACCCAATTATTTCCATTGTGAGCTTCCTATAGCTCATATGTGCATCCATTGCATGGCAATCCGTACTCCTCACATCATATCTATCCTTTGGCTTTCTCTCGAACATGATTGTCGTCATTGATGTGATCCTTTCACACCCTTTTTGTCTTCCTTCCCCGTCATTATTCTATTTTTCCATCCTAAGTGCCAACTAATATTCCTCGTGCTCATTCATTGCATGAGTGCTCAAACTAGAAAGGGAGAGGATCAGTTTGACTTGTACCTGACTAGTTGTCTGGGGACGAGTCATAATAAGATTCCAAAGGAGACCAAGTGTGAAGTTTTTTTAGATTGAGTTCTCAATTACTATTAACTATTTTTATGTTCTAAACACATCTCCCACTTCTTGCACACAAACACCGATTGGAGACATTGGAGTCACGGACAGCGAGATGTAACACTCTCAGTTTTCTGTAACAGTAATCATCATCACTGTTGGTTATCACTATTGAATTATCACTGTTACTGCCCTTGACATTGTTCGAACTTTGATGTGTCCTTATTCAAACCATTATGTGAGGCGATCTAACCCAAGTTCCCATGCACCTTGCACCTTGGAACTAAACCCAAACCCTAAAACCCCTTTGGTGGTTAATAAAAACAAAGTGCATAATAATTCCTTGTCCAAATATTTTGGAACCACTTTTGTTAGATCACCAAAAATCAGTGGACCATGCCCATGTGGTTTTGATATTTTATTAAGCCTCTAAAAAATTCAAAAAAATCAAACAGTAGGAAAAACAATGTCTTTTAATCCATTTGGAATATTATAAAATATCAAATGATTTTATAAAACTCCAATATCTTTTGTGGCACCTCAGTAATATGTAACCAAGAATATTTTACAAAAATGCTGGAGTTAATAAAACTATTGCACAAAGGAAAAGAACAAACAGAGAAAACAAAAACCCCTAAACCCCGCCACTGGGCGAGGCCCACTCCTCCCCCCAGCCTGGCCCACCCCGGCCAGCCCACCCTCTCTCTCTTCCTCTCTCCCACCTGCCCCCCCGTCCCCATCCCGCACCGTGGCGCCATGGCCATGGCAGACAGGCCACGCGCCATGGTCCTCTTCTACCTGCCCCCCTCACCCTCCTGGAGGATAAGGCCGCGGCCCCGAACCCTCCCCTGGCCAGTTCCCCCTCGCGCCTCCCCTCATCCCTCTCCTCTGCCCGCGCGCAGGCCACACGGCTACTTCGCCGGCGAGGCCACGGGCGGCCATTCTCTGCTCTGAGACGTCGGGGAGGTCTGCCTTCGTCGTCTCCTTCGATTCCGGGGACCAGCTCGAGCCGAGGTGCATCACGTGGCGCGAATCGATCTCCTCCTCCGTCGACAACCGCAAGCGTACGTCTCCGAATCCGGCGCCACTGCAGCTCCTAAGCCACCACCGGGCCATCGTGTGCCTCCAGGGTGAGCTGCAGCTCCGAACCCCTCCGTTTTTGAGCTCTAGTTCGCGCTCCTATTCGAGTTGGCCGAAGCGGTGCTCCGGCCGCCGTGGCCTTCGTCTTAGCCGTCGCCCTGCTCCGGTTTAGCCCGCGTTTTTGGCATGAATGGATTCAGCTCGTCGCCTAGCACGCGTAGGATCAAGCGGGTGGCGATTTGGTGTACTGTGGAGTGAGCAAGGTCCTCGCCGGCTTCAATGTAGCCGCCACCGGCGAGCACAGCCTGGGCTGGCTCACTGACTGGTGGTACACGCCCGTGTGATTAGCGCTAATGAAAGGAGATAACTCCCTATTAGTCTAAGCCTACTGATTAAAGAAATAAAATGCCCCCTTGGTCATATGACTAGTGGGCCCAGCTACTTAACCCCCACTGTTAAGTTAGTTTAAATAACTGTTTGACAAAATGGGTCACTGACCAGTGGGCCCCCTTGTCAGTTTGTTTTTTTAAAGAATTTATTAGAAAATCCGGAGGCTCACATGTGGGCCAGTGCCTGTTGTATTGTTATTAAAATGTTTTATAAATAAACAGAGGCTGACATGTGGGTCCCACATGTCAGGCACTGTTCTGGATAATGTTTTGGATAATGTTGGAATTTAATAATAAAAGAAATTCAGAAAATCATTTAAATGATTTAAAACTTTGAAATTCAATAACTTTTAAACCGTAACTCAGATTCAAAAATTTATACATGAAAATTGATCAGAAAAATATAATGAATACGAATACGCTATCCATATGACTACAACCCCTTCTAACTTACTGAGCATCGACATTCCCCCTTCGGGTCGTCTGTCGATAATTCTCCGGTGCCGGTAAAAAACCTGTCGGATGAATTTACTCTTAACATGAAAGGTTTTCAAAATGGATCAACTAACACGGATACACCTTTCACATGTTTGTCGGATGTCCACGACACCTCCGGCATGATACCTTCCCCCTCCAGACACCCTGTCCGATAATCACGCGGAGCTGGCAGTAAATCCCCGGATGAATTCCCGCCCCGAGCATAATACATTGCACTGCGCACTACTAGGGAATGCCCTTTTAGTGGCGTCCTTTTTTTCTGTATGCGCCACCCCTAAGACCCTTAGGCGTGGCGCATCTCAGAATGCGCCACCTATAAGCTCTTAGGGGTGGCGCATTCTGAAAATGCGCCACTATTAATTTTTTAAAATTTTGAATTTTGAATCTGGATCTGGAAAGCAATTTTTTTATTTTTATTTTTTTATTTTTTTATTTTTTTATTTTTTTATTTTTTCTTAATCTCAGATAAGTATGCTTAATGCCCGGTCAATATGCTTAATCTCAGGTCAAACTAACCTCCGTGGTCAAAATTCCCTGAGGGTCACCCATCCTAGCACTACTCTAGCCCCAGCACGCTTAACTTCTCGGTTCTATTCAACTCTCACTCCAGCTCACCTAGTAGGCACTTGTTGATATATCTAACATATAAATCTATTAAACCATGTTGATGTCTAGGACCTTGTTAATGTTCATGGGTGTGCTAAAATTTTCAACATTTTTTTGAAACTTTCTCGATGGGACCATTAGCATATTTTGAACTTTTTAAATTTTTTTTGATTTTTTTTTAAAAATTAAATTTTTAATTTTTTAATTTTTTTAATGTTACTATCTAAAATTTTCAACTTTTTTTAACTTCCCGATTTGTTCTCTAGCCTATTTTGAATTAAAAAAAAATAAAAAAAACTAAAAAAAAATTCAATTTTTTTTCTGTTACTAGTGGCGCATTTCATACAAAATGCGCCACTACTGAGTTCAATTTTTTTTCAATTTTTTCTCTTTTTTTGGGCCTTTAGATCTTCAAACGCCCGTAACTTTTTTTCTGTTAGGTTTTTGAGGATTCTAAAAATGTTCAACGGGTTACACCCAGTTGAATTTGGATATAACTTTTCGAGTAGATGATTTTTCATATAAAAAACTTTTTCATCGGAGGTCGTATGCAAAAGTTAAGCCCATTTTACAAAATTCTCGGGAGATTTTGCAAAAAAAGTCGAAATTCATATTTGTAAATTTTCCTAAAAAATAGACCACATATCATTTGGGAAACTTATTTTCTTTTATTTTTTTGACATTTCTATCATTTTCTTTTATTTTCTTTCAAATTGAAAAGGCGGTCCACCAGGGGGGTGTATTTGGGAATTTTCCCGCACAATTTTTTCTTATTAGTGGCGCATATGGGAAGTGCGCCACCCCTAAGAGCTTATGGGTGGCGCATTCTGGATGCGCCACTAATAATTCCTTAGGGGTGGCGCATTTCTAGAATGCGCCACCTCTAAGCTCTTAGGGGTGGCAAATTTCCAAAATGCGCCACCTATAAGGTTCTTAGGGGTGGCGCATTTCTCCAAATGCGCCACGTATAAGGGGATCCAGGGCTGGCCCACTCTTAGGGGTGGCGCATTTTTAACCAGTGCGCCACCCCTTACAACATAGTGGCGCATTACATATAAAATGCGCCACTAATAAGCTTTCCATGTATAGCTATTTCCCTAGTAGTGGCGTTAGAACGCCATTAACATTGCATATGTCATGTCATGCATTTGTTTGTATATGCTTGCTTTGTATTCACTGTTCCCCCCTCCCCCTTAATCTCCGATAGACCCCGATGCTGCCGCCGACTACACCGCAGCTGAGTACGACTACTTCGTCGATGACCCAACCCCTACCGTCGAGCTTCGAGGCAAGCAGAGCCATTCTCTTCCCCAGATATCGCCTATCTTTCCGTACTTTTCTTGCACTAGGCATAACTGCTGCTGCTACGATGCTTACCTATTCAATTGCATAGCCTATTTTTATCGCCCCTTGATGTACCTTCCGTTACCCTATGCAGCTGGCTATAACTATTATATTCAGCAGTGAGCCCTGCGCATTGTTAGCTAGTTTTAGAATAGCGGGTCGTGATCACTCTGGGAGTGAACGCGGATATATATTATATAACTGTCACAGGTACGGTACATTGCAGACACCGCCCCAGGCCACTATCTCGGCTCTGCCGAGCCACCATCAAGTGTGAGCTATCGAGGAGTGATCCTTGTACTCCACTCGTTGTTGACTATGTATAGCCGCTCTAGGTACCTGAGCAACGGTTGTCCTTCAGTTAAGAAGTTGGGCGACCCAACGGTGCCCGCGAGTGGTATTTCAACGGGACGATAGGGAGGGTACGACCAGTGTACCGGTGTGCTTGGCCCCTGATCGTTGGCCGCGAGAGTTACCAAACCACGAAAGTCGAGCTCCTCCAGGAGCACACGCGAGACAAGGTAAGGAGTCGGTTCACTTTGTTGGTAACCGCAGAGACTTGGTGGGATGACAGGGCAGGCACCAATGTACTGGTGGTCCTGGCTTCTGTCGTTGTCCGCGGGTCAGTTAAGTCGAGGCAACGATAACGGTTGTCCCGCAAGTTAATAAAATGACTAATGGTTCGGCGGATGTCTTGTGTAGCCTTTTGGCTTATACGCGCTGCCTACACGTGGGAATTACGAGTTATGGGCTCCTCTGCTTCGTAGTGTCGTCCGAGGACTCTTCAGACGTCAGCAGTACCGCGGCCTGTGCCGGGAAGTGGTGTTGTCTTATTTTCTCGCGCGGTGGTGTCTTATTTGTATTTGCTTTAACTTCACCGGCCAGCCACGCACCGTGCAGGAGTACGTTCGGGTTGGTGTCCTAGGCCCTGCGTACTTAGGATTTAGACCGGCGGATGGCCTCTCTGTTGAGTTTGAAAGATGGGCTATGAAGTGTCGGATAGCCTTGGTGGAGAGTTCCCTAACAAGGTGCCCGCCACCCTGGAGATCCGTGTGTGTAGTGTAACACAAGTGCACCCCTGCAGGGAAGATTAATCTATTCGAATAGCCGTGTCCACGGTAACAGGACGCTTTATGCTGAAGCTGGATCTTACCACTACAAACTATTATTATTAAACTGTATGGTTCCGGGTTTGCTTCCTCGTCGGGGAGTCGAGGAGGTGATCTCGGAGGCATTGCTAATTATTACAACTTACTATTATACAATGCTGCAGCAACTTCTGTTGCATTGTTACTTTATGCTTTATATAAACTGTTGGCTATTCTCTCCTCATGTTGCAAGAGTCGTCGGAAGATGCTAGTCTTCGATAGGCCTAGCTTCTTACCCTTATTCTGATTTCTATCTTGCAGTACACTATATATAGCCTCCCCTTCCATTTGATACAATGCATAAATTCTTAGTAGCGGACGTAAGACTCGCGGGTATGCTAGATACTCACCTTTGCTTTATTTCCCCCTTTTCGCTTTGCCTGATCGGCCGATGCAGCCGACGTTGGAGCCCAGGAGAAGGAGTACCCCGGAGGCGACTACTACAACGTCGAGTTCCACGTTGACCAGGAGTAGTACGGTGGATCCCAGGCTGGAGGCCTCGCCTTTTCGATTTGTATCTCTAATGTCATTTGTGCTAGCCTTTTTAAGGCAAAACTTGACTAACTATGTCTGTACTCAGATATTATGGCTTTTATGAGTTAAAGAAAAATAAAAATAAAACAAACTATCCTACGCTGTGGACGAGGGCCACCCCGGCCCATCTTCCCTCCCCCCCACCAGCCCAGCCCACCCTGGCTCCCCCTTCCCCCTCCCCTGTTCACAGGGGAACCGTGGACTCATCCACGCCGGCCACGGCGACCGGCCATCCCGTGGCGGCCATCCACGGCGCCGCCGGTGGGGATAAGTGCCCCCCATTCTCTCCTGTGAACCTTAATGCCCCTGCTCCTCCTTACTCATGCCGCGACCCTCCCTTCTCTCCCTCGTGCCTCCCTCTCTTCCTGGGCATGGCCGCCCGATGCGTTCGTCGCCGCCGCCGTGGACACTCGCGGCCAGCGACCTCCCCGCGCCCCGGCTCCGTGTCCTGTCGCCTCCTCATCTTCCTCTTCATCGCCCAGCTCAAGGAATCGAGCTGGGAGGCCGTCACGCGGCCCCATCTCCATCGTCTTTCCGCCACGGCCGCCGTGCCTTCGTCGTCAATTCGCCGACTCTAGAGCTCCCTCATGCCCGCTGACCTCCCTGACGTGTGCGCTCTGAGCTACCGCATATTTTCCCCCTCCCCCTCCTTCGTGCCGTGTCGTAGAACGCCACCTCCACCACGACCCTACTCCGGCCGCCGCGAGAGCTCGTCGTAGCCATCGAATATGTCGCCCCCTTCGTCCACTAACTGCACCAACAGGTGCGCGACGAGCCCCTGGCCCGATTTGTGCTCTTCGCCATTCGATTCGCTCGCCGGGGTTGGCTGTTGCGTCGACGTGCCCCCTGTTCTTGCTGCCGGCGAGCCATGGGCTAACCCCAAGTGGGTTGTGCCACTAACCATGGGGCCCGCTCTATTAAGCCCCTGTTTGTATTACGCTAATCCCCCCCACCCCCACTGACACATGGACCTCACCCCTTTTTATCTGTTGCTGTTAGACCAAATTAAAAATTCCCCTATGTTAGACTTACAGGTGGGGCCTAGTCATTAAGTTAATAAAACAACTGTTAAATAAGTCTATCTCACTGACTGCTGGGTCCCACTGTCAGATTTGTTAATTAAAATTAATTTATATAATGTCATGTGTATGACATGTGGACCCCTGGCCATTTAATAAATTAAATTGAATTAAATTGCTTCTGTGTATGACATGTGGGTCCACCCTGTCAACACTGTTTTGGATAATGCTTCTTTATTTAATAAAGGAAAATACCGAATATTTTTCTACCACACCCCTGTAACATAGCGAACATCAAACGTCCCCCTCCGGACCGTCTGTCCGATGATTGTTCCGGTACTGTTACAGTATCTGGATGAATTTATTCTGAACACGAAAGTTGTTCGGATTGTTTCAACTAGCACAGTTATACCATCCACACGTTTGTCGGATGTCCACGACACCTCCGGCATCAACCCTTCCCCCTCCGGACACCCTGTCCGGTAATCACCCGGAGCCGGTATTTCATCCCCGGATGAATTCCCTCTCTGAGCGTAACACGTTGCACTGCGTTAGAACAACGTTAACATTGCGTTTACCATGTCTTGTATTTGTATTGCTATTATTGTTTCTTCTATTGTCCGGTAGTCTCGACGTCCGCTGCTGATGCCCCTGTGATCGACTTCTTCGTCGACGCCCCTGCCTCTACTGCCGAGCTTCCAGGCAAGCAGAGCCATTCTCTTCCCCAGATATCGCCTATCTTTTCCGTACATTTCTTGCACTAGGCATTGTTACTGATGCTGCTACGTTACAATCCTATTCAATTGCATAGCATGTTTTTGTTGCCCCTTGATGTACCCTCCTTTGTCCTATGCTGCCTGATATCTATATATTATATTCAGTAGTGAACCCTGCGCATTGTTAGCTAGGATTAGATAACGGGCCGTCGCCACTCAAGGGAGTGAAGCGGATACAAAATACATACAACTACAACAGGTACGGATCAATGCAGACGCCCTAGGGAACCTACAATGGCAAGACTCGTCCGAGTCGCTTCGAGTTTGACTTACGAGTGGACGAACTCGTATTTCACTCTCGTCGGCTCAGTAGCGTAGCATCACTGTGATCATACGAGGGTATTCCTCTTTAGTTCATTCCGCTGGTGTCTCGGAACCACCAGGGTGATACGAGAATATTCCTCTTTAGTTCATTCCGCTGATGTCTTTGTCGAACCTCTTTAAGTGTACCTACGAGGGTGATACCTCCTGGTTTCACTTAATTGTAGGCACTCGAATCAACTGGTGTCCTTAAAGGTAAGGAGTCGGGTGACCCAACGGTGCCCGCATAGGGTATCTTAGCGGAACGATAGGTCAGGTGTATTCCAACGGTGTGCGGCGGGCCTGGTACTGTTCGTGGCCGACAGATATCCTGTTGTACGAAAGTGGAGCTCTTCGGAGCAAACGTGAGACAAGGTAAGGAGACGGTTCACCTTGTTGGTAACCGCACGAGTTGGTGGGACGTCAAGGCATGCACCGATGTTACTAGTGGTCCTGACTGTTGTCGTTGTTCGCGACTCATTCAATAAGGGGCAACGATAACGGTTGTCTCGACAGAAAATTAATAAAATGCTTAACGGGTTCGGCGGATGACTTGAGTAGCCTTTTGGCTTGTACGCGCTGCCTACACGTGGGATAATGAGTTATGGGCTCCTCTGCTTCGTGGTGTCGTCCGAGGAATCTTCAGACGTCAGCAGTACCGCGGGCTGATTGCCGGGAGTGCGGTGTCTTCTTTGCTCGAGCTATGTTGTTTTTGTTACAGCTTCCCGGCCACCCACGCACTGTGCAGGAGTACGTCAGGGTTGGGGTCCAAGGCCCTACGTACTTAGGATTTAGACCGGCGGATGGCCTCTCTGTTAAGTTTGAAAGATGGGATGTGGAGTGTCGGATAGACTCGGTGGGGCATTCCCTAACAAGGTGTACGCCACCTTGGAGATCCGTGCGTTGTAGTGTAACAGAAGTGCACCCCTGCAGGGAAGATTAATCTATTCGAATAGCCGTGTCCACGGTAACAAGACGCTTTATGCTAAAGCTGGATCTTACCACTACAAACTATTATTATTAAACTGTATGGTTCCGGGTTTTCTTCCTCGCTGGATGTCGAGGAGGTGAACTCGGAGGCATTGCTAATTATTAAAACTTATTATTATACAATGCTGCAGCAACTTCTGCTGCATTTTTACTTTATGCTTTATATAAACTGTTGGCTAATGTCCTCTCATGCTGCAAGACTCGTCGGAAGATTCTAGTCTTCGATAGGCCTAGCTTCTTATCCTTGCTCTGATTTCTATCTTGCAGTCCACTATATACAGCCTCCCCTTTCCATTTGATACAAATGCATAAATACTTAGTAGCGGACGTAAGACTCGCGGGTATGCTAGCTACTCACCTTTGCTTTATTTCTCCCTTTTGTTTTTCCTGATCGGCCGCTGTAGTCGACGTTGGATCCTTGGAGTCCATTAGCTGGAGATCCCCCGATGTCGACCACCGCAACATGAAGATCCCCGATGCCTTCTCTGACGTCGAGTTCCCCTTTGACCAGGAGTAGTTTGGAGGTTCCCAGGCAGGAGGCCTCGCCTTTTCGATCGTTGTTGATATTTGTGCTAGCCTTCTTAAGGCAACCTTGTACCCTTGTGTCTGTACTCAGATACTATTGCTTCCGCTAACTTTGTGCTCTCGAGCTATTGTATTCGAGCCCTCGTGGCCCCTGGCTTGTATTAAACAACTTGTATTATTTGATTTGTAGAGTTGTGTTGTGATATCTCACCGTGAGTCCCTGATCTCGATCGTGTACCTTGCGTGTATGATTATTGTACACGGTCTGATTTTGGGGGCGTCACATTGACCATGAATATAGTGTGCTCCTTGTTGATCTCAACCTCAACACTTTTCATCATGGAGAATAACTCAGACGGGGTCTTAGTCATCCCTTGCATGTTGTAGTTCATCACAAAGCCTTTCTAGATAGGGGGCAATGATTCCAGCACCCTATCAACAGCAAGTTCATCTGGAATCTGACATTCCAGAGCATTCATGCGTTGAACGTAGACAGAAATTTTGACTATGTGCTCACTAGCACTGTTGTGCTCATCCATCTAAGTCAAGAAGAAGGCTTCAAAAGCCTCGTATCGTTCAGCCCTGGGTTGAGGTGCAAGGACAGCCTTGCAGGTCGGTGATAATCTCATAAGCACCCATCATCTCAAAGCGTTTCTGCAACTCATCCTCCATGGAATAGAGCATGATACTTTGGACAAGGTTGTAATCATCAGCCTTGGAGAGGTAGACATTCTTCTCATCCTGGCTTGCATCTGCTGGTGGTGCATCACCTAACGCTACCTCTAGTACGTATGCCATTTTGAGGGGAACGAGGAGAATCCTCAGAGTGCGGAACCAGTTGGTGAAGTTTGAACCATCAGTTTTCAATTTTTCTTTCTCTAGGAAAGACCCTAAGTTGAATGAGGGACGTGGTGCTACCATCTACAATGATGATTCACAAAGATACATATTTATACTTTTGTTCATAATGTGGAGTTTCAATTTTTACTTAAATTCTAGAAAGCTCCCACTTAGATAAACACCTCTCAATTTAACTAACACTACTGGAATTCGCCTGTTTACCGTCTGCCATGGCGGACGGCAAACACCTGTATGGCCGACGGCAAAACCCTTTGCCGTCTGCCCCCGCACGGTAAAGCACCCGTCAGCCATTTCATCGGCAAAGAGGTGCGTTGCCGTCTGTTGTATATCGAAGGACGGCAAAGCTCTTTGCCGTCCGCTGGAATAAGAAACAGACGACAGAGAAGCTTGACGGCGAAGCTGTGCCAGCCGGCACCGTCAGGCCGTTAACGGCGGGGTTGCCGTCTACGGACAGACGGCAAAGAACGGTGACGTCATCGGATAAGGTAATGACGTCACCCCCCCCCCCCCCCCCCGTCATATGTTTGTCGTCCAGCAGCAGACGGAAAACTCCTAGCTTTGCCGTCTGCCTTGCCGGAGGCAGACGGCATAATGACCAAATGGTCACCCAGCTGTTGCCAGATTGCACAGCTGGGCGCCACGTGTCCTCTTTGCCAACTGCAAGCAGACGGCAAAGGGTGTTTTTTCTGTTTTTCTATTAATCCCTGCATTTGACAAAAAAAACAATATATATATATATAGCAGCAGAATCAGAATCACATTTTAACACCACATCACATCATATCAAACAACATATGAATCTCCAACAAGGATAACACATTGTTTCCAAACAAGGATAACAACAATATATACATAGTTCATTACACAAAGTCTCCAAACAGTTCATAACAACAATAAAATGTTTCTAAGCTATATTGAAAGTGAAAATACAGCAACTCCATCGATGCACGACCCTCATAAAGCAAATCTGCAAAATCAAAATAAGAAAGTTAGCGGAAGAAGGAGGACAAGAAGAATAAGTAATAAGAGAAGGAGAAGGACAAGAAGAAGAAGAAGAAAAGATAAGAAGAACAAGGAGGAGAGAAGAAGAACAGAGAAGAGTTCTTTTCTATCTTCTCCTTGTTTTTCTTCTCTCCTCTCCTTCTTCTTCTTCTTCTTCTGTTTTCTTTAGCATTTGTGAGCAATTAAGCTAACCTTGAGCATTTGTGAGCATATTTTGAGAAATTAAGCTAACCTTTAGCATTTGCGAGCAATTAAGCAAACATTAGCATATTTTGAGACAATGAAACTAACTTTAGCATATTGTGAGCAATTTAAGAAACTTTAGCGTGTTTTGAGGAAATTAAGCTAACTTTGGCAACTTTGAACAAATGAAGCTAACTTAAGCATTTTTTGAGCCAATTAAGGTAACTTTAGCATTTTGTGAGCAAATTAGGCTAACTTCATCATATTGTGAGAAAATCTGGCTAATCATGTTATTATTAGGCTAACTTAGCTATATTTAAGAATTTCATAATATTTCAGAAGCTAAATGTGCATTTTCAAACTAACTAAGCATTAATAAAGCAAAATATACAACACAACTTACCGGAGTGTAGCCCTCAAGCCTGAGGTGGCTGAGAAGCATCCGTCGGGTTGCCTGATGTTAACGGTGGAGAAGGGTCATGGGACGCAGCCCGAGAGTTATGCTGCACAAAAAGATCAACTAGAGGTTAGCACGAAGCCACTCAATATGGTATTGATGATCATCGAAAGATACTCACCGTCCCCACAGGAGAAATGATCGGCATCGGTGGAGCGGCCTGACCAGTCTTCTCGCACATAGTCTGCACATTTGTTTTTCATGAGTCAATCATATTAGTTAGTAATATAAACAAAAATTATAACATGCATTCTTTGGGTGAATATGAACAAGTGACTTACCACGAAGAGCTCATACAAGGCCCGGTTCGATGCATCGTGTTGTGCCGCGGCCTCCTCGAGATCCTTCGCCGTCCTCTCCTACGCCAGCCGCTCTCTCTCCGCTGCCTTCTCCTCTGCCAACCGCTCCTTCTCCTCCAGTAGCCACTGGGTGTTCTGTCACTCTTTCTCAAGAGCTTCCTGCAACCCCACTCCTCTAGTAAGCATTGTAATATTCAATGAGAGAAAACAAGAATACAAGAGTCCTTATGGATAACCTTGATAGCGAGGTCGACTGGCCGCGGACGAGTCCTTATAGCAGGAGAAGAGCTCGTTTGGTGCGCCTTGATCTCAGGAAGAGTCTTATCACACCTAATCAACTTATCTCCAATGGCCATGGCGCCATGGCGCCTTCCGCCACCAGAGATCATCACCAGCTCCGGCTCAATAGGCTTCCCAAGCGGGTTATAATCCTCCCCGTGCTTCTCCTTCGCCACCTCAGTATAAGCCTTGAGCTTACTGTAGGCGGCAATGTTGGTGAAAGTCGAAGGACTGGCGAGATCAGACTCTGAGAGCGCCTTTGCCTTCTTGTACGACGCTGTATGGGCCATGCCATACATGTCGAACACCTGAGGCACCTCCGTTTTATTATGCTCCGCCTAGAAGACAAAGCAAAGCACGATATTAGTAAGTTGTGGGTGCCAAAAAGACAAAGAAAAGTAACATTTGCATGAAAATTGAAGCAAAGCACATACCCATTTATTCCCGTAACCAGCTAAGTTGCGGCTTCCTTGATGGTGTGGCACACCAACCATTTGGGCGCGGCGCTCCTTGGCATTGTTGTGGATGGCCAACCAGGCATCTGAGCACCAGTGGTCCACAATGGCCTCCCAACAATCCATCTTGTCCACACACCATCTCGGTGGCGCCTAAGTTAGTAAACAAGGAAACTAATAAGTAGCCTAGATAGGAATCAAATCAAGCATACTATTCAAGACTTAAGAAGGGTTACCGTCATGTACTGGGCCCTGGTCAGAAACTTCTTGCGGCAGTCCTTCTTGCTACGCTTGCGCCCTTGCTTGGCGTAGTAGTCATGGACCGCCTGCACTCGCATCTCGTGCCTTGTGTTCTGCAAGAGGCGCGTGGCCTCTGCAACTAACACGTCCTCCACCTCCTGCTCCTTGGACTCATCGACCTTGTAGTAGACCTGCAATAGCACGAGACAACACTGATGAGTGCACTGATGAGACAACACTGATGACAACACTGATGAGTGCACGAGACAACACTGCAATAGCATGATTTTATTGTGTGAAACAGAAATTACCCAAAAGCCGTTGATCACCATGTCGGCTCTGATGTGGCATTCGACCCCGTTGATGGTCGTATCCGGCGGGGCCGGGGCAGCACAATAGTGCTCCCACTTGAGTCTAGGCTGCGGAACCTCATCAGGTCCGGGCAATTGAACCAGCCCTGACGAGCACACCAAGGATGGAGTTGGGATTGCGGACACCATTGCCGTATATCCAACCCCTGCAGTATAAAAAGACAAAGCCATCAGATAGACATAAGTATAGAAGGTACCGGAAGAGAGTATAAGTGCACTTACGTCTCTCCATCAGGCGTAATCAACCACTTATGGGCTGGAGTCACCGGCACGGACGGGAGCCGTGTACCCCCACACTGGTACACGGTGGTACCCTCAGCTACCTCCTCCTCATCCGTAGTGTCCAACTCGGCACCAGCCTCCCCCTGAGGCGTGTGCTGCTCCGGCTGGTCCGGCCAGGGACTCCAGGTCGTGCGGGTGGACGTAGCCTCCTCCTCCACCTCAGGATGGTCCACCCTGCAGTGCTCTGGTGAATCAGCCGGAGGTGGCGGCAAGGAAGCAGCAGCAGGTGTTCGTCTCCCTTTCCCGCGACCACCACCTGCTTTGCCTCTCCCGGTCTTCTTCGGACCTCCTCTCCCCCTGGGCAGCTCATCAGTAGAAGGAGGAGGCGAGGAAATACTCTCGAGCAAAGACCTCCGTAGAGCCAGAGGTGGGAGCGCATGACCCCGACCCCTCCCTCCCGAGCCTGAGGTCTCGCCCTCCATATCTGTCATGAACCTGCCAAGGATTAAAATAAAATAATTAGTACAATGAGAAAAAGAATTAATAATACAACAGTAATTACTGCAATAATGAGAATATTTATATGTAATTAAAGTTGAGATGCATACAACTAACAATAGTCGGGATCATCGGTCTCTTCTCCGCGATCAATTGAAGGATCGTCATCGCTATCACGCGTGTCGTCGATAATGAGGGCCTCATCAGGTTCAACAACACCAACATTTGGAAGGCCTTTATGTAAACGGTCAAGCATTGACAGGTCATCTGGAGCAGTAACCTCTTCTTCAGGCTCTTCAACATCGTCGTTAGCGGGTTCACTCTCATCATCGTTATCGGGTTCATTCTCATTGTCTTCTTCCATGTTCTGGGGTTGCGTAGAGCGGTTTCGGAAACGTTTTTTTATCACTGGTGTTTCTTGGAAGAATTCTCCTTCATATGTCTCTGGGTCAATGTGGGGTACATAATCGTCTTCATTGGGGGGAGGTGGTCTAATATGTGGTGGCACATCATAAACGACATCCCAACCTTTCAGGTTTTCAACCGTTTGGCAGGGGTAGGATAGATAGAAAACCTGGGTGGCCTGTTGAGCCGTAGTATAGACATCAGGGACATTTAAATGGGTGTCTTGTCGAATTTCAACTAGACCTACATGTTCATGAGTCCGTCTAGTCCTCGACGGGAGAAACCAATGACATTTGAAGACAACGACGTTGGGAGGATTCTCACCATAGAATAGAAGTTCGTATATTTCTTCAACTCTTCCATAATACTCAATACCTCCGTCGCCGACAGCAGAGACACCCGAATTTGTACTTTTTCGATCGGCCATTTTTCGCTCTTTATCAACGGTACGAAAGCGATACCCGTTGATGTCGTATTTCTCAAATACACGGACCTTATTGTCAAAACCATTAGTGACTTGTCTCAATTCGGCGTCCATAGGCTCCTCATTTGACTATAAGTTTTATATTGTTATATTAGTGAAAAATAGGTCGAACCAACAAATGAAACCCTATATATGAATGATAGTTACCGTTCGTTTGAACCAAGAGATGAAACCAGGATTGCCCTCTACTTGATTGGTAAGAAGCTCATACTCTGCGATGGAATCACTTTCAATAACCACTCCATTCGAGAATTTGGCGACGTATCGACTGTATGAATTCAGGGGAATTAATAAGAAACAAGAATTATTAGAAGTTGCGAAACAATGTACGTACCGAGCACTTACTCGATGTACGGTCGCACTTCTGTTAGGTTGGTGAAGATATACAGTGTAAGAGTCTGCCATTCTTTGATATCCAAAATCTTATTTTTCGAAGCACCAACAGGTCCAAGCTTCCCTTTGAATAGGCTGAGGTTGGATTGACGCCGTTGGGGGTCGCCAGTATTGTACCGAGGCTTTGGATTATGCAAATGGCGATTTTTGGCTTCATAATGTGCTGTCACGAAGTTTGCCGCCTCCTCGGTAATGAAAGCCTCGGCCATCGATGCTTCAATTCTACGTTAACATTTTGCTCGAAGCGTCTTCTGCATTCTCTCCGTTGAATAGCACCAACAATTTTGCAAAGGGCCCCCTAATCTTGCCTCGGTCGGGAGATGCAATATCAAATGCTGCATCGGATTAAAAAAACCCGGTGGAAAGATCTTCTCTAACTTGCAGAGCAACTCCGGAGCCATATCTTCCATGTCTTCTAGCACGCCATCGGATAGTTCTTTAGCACAAAGAACACGAAAGAAATAGCTAAGTTCTGCCAGTACTAGCCACTCTTCCTCGGGGATATAGCCGCGCAACATCACCGGCATTACCCGCTCAAGCCATATGTGCCAATCATGACTCTTCAGCCCTAATACTTTATGTTTTTCAGGACTCGCTCCCCTCCTCAGATTCGCTGCATACCCATCGGGGAACATCAAACTGTTTTGCACCCACAAGAGAATTTCCCTGATATGCCCCCTTTCAAGATTGAACCAGGCCCTTGGCTTGGACCAATTCTTCTTTCCTTTCGGCTGTCGCATGTTCTGTGAGGGTCTATCACATAGAGTCTCCTGGTCGACTCTAGCTTTAGGATTATCCTTTGACTTCCCATCTATGCCCAAAAATGTACCAAACAGGGCCTCGCCGATATTTTTTTCAGTGTGCATCACGTCAATATTGTGTGGAAGTTCGAGATCTTGGAACTAGGGGAGATCCCAAAAGCATGTCTTGTGAGTCCAGGCGTGTTCCGAATTATATCCCTTGAAATACCCGGGACGTTCTGGATCAGGCTCGAGAGAGTTCAACAGTGCCAAGACATGTTCGCCCGTCATCGTAGGTGCTGCCAGGTTTTTGACAACTTTGCCTTTGATGAAGTTCTTCTTGTCTTTTCTAAAAGGATGCTTAGGAGGCAGAAACTGTCTATGCAAGTCGAAGCAGGAATACTTGCCACCCGCCTTCAGCCAATGAAACTGAAGAGCAGCCTTGCATGTTGGGCACCCGAACTTTCCATGAACACAGAAGCCAGCGAAAAGCGCATACGCCGGCAAGTCATGCATCGAGTACTGGTACCAAACATGCATTTTGAAGGTCTTTTTGCTAGCTGCATCGTATGTCTTGAACCCTTCGTCCCAAGCTTGTTGCAATTCCTCCTTAAGCGGTTGCATGTACACATCCATATTCTTCCCCGGATATTTGGGCCCTGGTATTATCAACGTCAGGAAAATGTTCTTCCTTTTCATAATCTCTGAGGGGGGGAGATTGAGTGGCATGACAAATACAGGCCAACAACTGTATGGGGCTGCCATCAGACCGAAAGGATTGAACCCATCTGTGCCGATGGCGATTCGGCAATGCCTTGGCTCCTTAGCTTTTTCCGAATGTTTTTCATCAAAGTGCTTCCATGCTAAACCATCCGATGGGTGAGTCAACATCGTCTTCCCATCTGCATCAAATTTTGTTCTCTTCCCATGTTTGTGCCATGTCATCTGTCTGGCTGTCTCTTCCATCATGTAAAGGCGTTGAATTCTTGGTATCACTGGAAGATACCTAAGAACATTTACGGGTATTTTGGTCTGCGTCTTCTCACCTTGACCATTGTCTACCACAACATACCTGGATGACTTGCATTTGGGACAATAGTCTTCGTCCGCATACTCTTTCCTAAATAAAGCACATCCATTTTCACAAGCATGTATCTGCTCATAGGGCATCTTAAGTACCTTGAGGATTTTATCCGATTGGTACAGGTTTGCAGGCATAACATGATCTTTTGGTAGAAACCGCCCAATTAGGGTCGTGATCGCATTGTAACAATCTGTCCCCAAGTTGAATTGTGCCTTCAAAGCCATCAACTGTGCGATGGCATCGAGCTGACAAAGCTCAGTGTGAGCGTGCAGCGGACGTTTCGAAGACTCCAACATATCATAGAAGGCCTTCGCAGATTCCTCCATCTCATCGTCCTCATCCCGCGCATCGTCAAAGTCCTGCACCATGTCTTCGATCCCGGTTCCGTACTCATCCGTGCGCTGACGGACCACCTCCTCTCTCCGTCGTCCGCCAGACTCGCCATGGAAGGTCCACACCGTATAACCAGGCTTATAACCCCACTTCTGCAAGTGTTTACCCATATCCACCTCTGTCGCCTGTTTATAATTGTCGCACCTAACGCAGGGGCACCAGGTTTTTCTCTGCCCATTTGCAAACGCCGCTCTCAGAAACTCCTTGGTTTTCATTGCCCATTCATTGGTGATCTCTTTCTGATTAGGGCGACCTGTGTACATCCACGCACGATCATCGCTCATCTTGTTGCTACAGCTAGCTACTAAACAACAAATATACCATTTTATTACGTCCACTTTTTATTGCTTTTATCATACATAGCTAAGGCATATGCAATTAACCTACACACTAATAGGTAAAGATAGGTCCTAATCCCACCCGAGTATGTGTAGATTGGGTCGGTTTCCCATGCTTTGGTCCCGATCCGACGCGGTATTTCGGCAGCACCTCCCCGCTGTTCTCCTAATACACGTGTCGACAACAAGCCGAGAGGTTGTGTATCCGGAGAACAACAGGGAGGCGCTGACGAAATTCCGCGTCAGATCAGGACCAGAGCATGGAAAAACGGCCAATTCTACACATACGCGGGCTGTCCATGGATAACGTTGGACAATTCGAAAGAATTACTATTATAAATATGCAAATGAATGCATATTTATACTGTAATCCTTTCGAATGGGAGACACATACTGGTTACGCAACTTTACATACTGCTAGAGCTACCGTTATCGGCATGAAGGCCAGAATTGAGCAAAGGAAAAAGGGGGAGAGGACAAGAATTTTTTTTGCTCACCCTCGAACTCGGGGAGGTCGCCGAATGGAGGGGGCGGAGGTCGTCGACCACCAGACCTTCACACCAGGAAAATTCCTGCACATTAAAATGCACCCAATCAACACACACACTTGATCCCGGTAATTACATCTTTTTATTTTTTTTTTCCCTATTATTTTCATTTATTTCATTTCATTTTCTCTTCTTTTTTCCTCCTCCTCCTCCTTCTTCTTCTTCACCTCCAACTTCTTCTTCACCCCTAACTTATTCTTCTTATTCTTCTCCACCTCCAACTTCTACTTATTCATCTCCACCTCCAACTTCTTCTTATTATTCTTCTCCACCTCCAACTTCTACTTATTCATCTCCACCTCCAACTTCTTCTTCTTATTCTTATTTTACCCCAAGCTCCCCTCCTCCTCCTTGTTCTTTTTATTATCTTCAACTTATTTTTTCTCTTCTTCTTTTACTATTTTACTTTTACCCCTAATTTGTTTCCCTCTTCTTCTTTTATTTCCTTTCTTTTCTTTCTTTCTCTTCTTCTTTTCCTATTCAACTTTTACTCCTAAGGGATTTTTTGGATTCCTAAGGATTTTTCTTATGGATTGCCTTTGGATCATAGGATTGACACCATCAAGTTCCTAAGGAATCTTAACATGAGCTCTAAGCTCTTTTTATTTTTCCTGTGAGAAGTCCAATACACTCACACTCTATCTATCTCTACTCTATCTCCTCATTCCTACAAAAAACTTACACTACCTAAACTAAACAGAGAAGAAAACATATCTAATTAACCCTAAAAAAATCTAACACAATCTAAACTAACTAAAATAGAGAAGTCTAACTAATTATAAGATAAAACTAACTAAAACAGAGAAATATAACTAACTAAAACCTAAAAGCAACTAAAACTAACTAACTAATTAACATGAAAATCCTAAAAAAATAGCATGGAGGGGAGGAGGGGAGGGGCTTACCTTTGGTGGGTGGCTGCGGGTGGGGGTGGAGGTGGCGTCGACGAGGTGGGCAGCGGCTTGCTCAAAGGAGGCCGACGATGGCTTGCTCGGGGCCGGCGGCGGCCGAGATGAGGGGAGGCGGCGTTGGAGGAGGGAGGCGGGCTGTGGCCGGGGAGAGGGCTTAGCTGAGAGGAGGCAGGGCGGTGGCCGGCTGTGGCGGAGGGAGCCGGGGAGGCGTGGGCGGCGGCGACGGAGGTGTCGGCGGCGGCGGCGTCGCAGGACAGAGAGGCGTGGGCGGAGGAGAGTGAGAGTGGTGGAGAGAGTGGGCCGACGTGTGCGGGGTTAACGGCAGCCCGTTATGCCATCCGTAAGCAGACGACAAAGACGGGGTTTGCCGTCCGCTGGAAGACGGCATAGCACGGGTCCGTTAAGCCAGAGGAGACGCAGCCCGGGTGGGCCCGCTGGGTTGTTTGCCGTCTGCCTATGGACGGCATAGGGACCTTTGCCGTCTGCATAGGCCAGCGCAGATGGTAAAGTAGTTGTTTACCGTATGTCCGGGGTTTTCCTTCTGTATCTAGGGAAGCATACGTCATACACCTACTTTGCCGTCTGCCCCGACGAAAAACAGACGGCAAAGACCCTGTCACATGGCAAACTTGTGAATTCCAGTAGTGTAAGTGATCACACAATCCTACACCCCATACCTCCCCCGATCGTCACGGCCATCTGTATGTGGCTAAGGTAGGCCCTCGTTCCAATTACATCCGGTATGTGGCTTGTGCTCGATATTTTGATCTTTTGTGTTCCAGACAGGCATCTACATACGCCAAGCCTGCCATTCTGACCTTAATGTTAGCTTCTTAGCAAGGTCATATCTACATATGCTAGGCTTTCCAAACCCAAGCTCGTGCGAACGCCGTTTATTACGTATGACATCCATTTCTGGTATGTCGGTCGTAAGGGAGATCCTTCCAGGCGGTGCCCATTAAGGGGGAACACAATACTGTTATTGAGAGAGATGACCATATTTATGATACCGTCGTTATATCTACCATATTAGCAAAAACTGGAAGTAAACTGTAAATCATACATGCTATGACCCCCCTTCATGCTAATTAAATTTAAACGTTTTCTACTTTATCTTTTGCAAGTTTAACGTGGCTGATAGGGGTTTCGATAGAGAGAACTGTTTCTATCATGCGAAAACATGCCACAACACCAATTTCACAATTGTTCTATTACACCCCTGTCGGGGCCCTCCATTTCAAACATCTTCGCGTCGCTAATGTTAGAGAGGTAGACAACCCCAACCACTTATATGGTACAAGACATATGTCAAGCGTGGAACCAGCCTTGCGTAAATGCATAAGGTTGGTCGGGCCCACTTCATCAGGACATTGCCGCAACGCTAAATGAGTACACGTGGGAGGGTAACAAATGGAGAATTGATGCCCACATCCACGACGTGTTCTACCCGTACAATACATCTACGCATAGATATCTCTCATTCCACTGTTGGGATACGGGGCAGAAAACAATAATTTTTCCAACCTATGATACCCGAACCCAAGATCTATGCTATGGCGATGTAAAGTAACGGAGGGAATAGGTGTTCATACCTTTGAAGACCAAAAGAGGGAAATGTTCTACGAACATGGTTGGCGTAGACTCTGATCGTACGACCTCCCTGTCGTGCAGAAGACCACCAACGATGATGACTCGTGGAGACCACCAAAAGTAGCACCACAGATTGTAGTGCCTCGAGGAGATTACACACGTACAGTGCAAACGATGTTCCCTCCGGGCTCCGAACCAGGCGAGCAGCGGAAAGAAGACTGATTCGGATCTTGATTCTGGCACAGAAACGACGTGCTTAGGTGGAGAACTCACAATTAGGTGCAAACTCCAAAAAAGGGGAGTCCGCTCGAGGTAGGAGAAAGAGAGAGATAACTCAATTGTTGTTGTGGAAAAAGGGGGGTCTACCCCTCCTTATATAGGCCAAGGGGGGTGTGATCCTCCTCCCCTCCCCCATGTGGGACTAAACTCCCAAGGGGGGGAGTGTGCCGGCAAAGGGGGGGGGATTGGCCCCACCCTTGGCGCCAATTCCAAGGGGGGAAAGTCATGGCAGATGTCCGAAGTGTGGAATTAGCATGGGACCTTTGCTGCGAGGCGATTTTGTAGAGAGAATCGACATGGACAGGATACTCAGAGATTTACCCAGGTTTCAGCCCCTCTTTGACTCAAGGTAAAATCCTACTCCTTCTTCTTATTATTATGGGTTCCGAATCTCGAAATAAGAGTCGGTTGATCGATTACAAGAGAGTTGGTTCGCAACCTTGATCTCGAGGAGATCTAGGTTACGCTGACGAGTGTCTAGTCCTATCTTAGATTGAGATTGTTCTTGACCCTTGATCCCATGGACCTCGGCTTATAAAGGCACCCGGTCCCGGGATTCCCCGAGTCCAACCCCAACACGAGGTGGAGTCCTATTCTACTTTACAAATATGCTACATGCTATACAAGGTAAGTCGAATTCCTTCTATGGCTTCAATCTTCTTTTCTTGGCGCAGCCGGCTCATGGCCGGGACTTCTTTCGTGGGCCTTCCATAAGCGATTTGGCCCGTAGATCCTAATGCCAGATTATGGGCTTGGTCCATCCCCCCGAAATAAGCCCCCAGGATTGGTGCGATGCTTTCGTCTTCACAGCAATCTTCTTGATTCTAACTTGTTTTTGCCGAAACTTCAACTGGTCAAACCGACTCTCCCAATTCTCTTGTCTCTTTGCTCCATCTTCCATCCAGAAAATTTCTTTTGACTTTATAGTCAAAGATCCGGTATTGCATTTATGATTTCATTGCCCTAAACACCTGTTGGAGGCATTGATATTGTGGTGGAAATCGATGAGTCTTTCCATAAATGCCACCTATCATGGGTAGTTCACCCACGATATTATGGGGTTGATTGATCCTCTCTTTGGAACTTCTATAAATAGCCATCGGGTAGTTTATCCTTTTGAGTTCTCGCATCTTCTTCTTCCTCTTCTCCCTCCACTGCTTTTCTCCATGGCTCCCAAGCTAAGCGCTCGTGTTCCTTTGGCGGCCGATGATCTTGGCTCTAGCGCAGGTGTTCGTGGTTGAGGCCGTGGTCTTGGTCGTGGACGAGGTCGCGGCCGTGGTAGGGGTAGAGGCGCGGGCATCGTTTCTCCGTCTGAATCTCCACCTTCTTCTCCTAAGAGGGGTGGGTTCTTGATACATGTTCAAATAATCCGTCATTCGCTCAGCTTGTGATCGATTCAAGGCCTTCGGTTCTTTCGCTTCTGTCTGGGTAGCTACTAGCTTTTCTAGCAACAACTCCATGTTCTTAGAGAAAGGTTGGAAAACTTTCCTCCGTTCCAGGAACATCTCAAGAGGAGATACCGTTGTTTTTAGATATGATGGTGGTGACACCTTATGGGCCAGGATCTTTGACTCGGATGGTGATCGAGCTGGTTGTTGTATGGAGAGCTCCAGCAGCAGCGATGAAGAATTCTACAACAACGAAGAAGAATTCCAAATCTCTTCATCTGAAGGTGAAGCCGACTCTGAAGATGTCCACTGAAGTTGTATTTTTTACTTAGTAGTATTTTTCCGACTGTGGCCTTTACTTTATTGTAATGTAAGGCTTCTCCTTTTGATGTAAGACTCGGATGTTGATGAATGAAAATTTTAATTTCCCATCGAGTGTACGAGTCGGTTTTATTCCTGACTTTGAATGTTTTTTCATAATGCATGAGAGCCGATATTTTTTTGATAGTGTCTGTACCAGTAGCCCCCTTAGTCGATTCAGAAGCCTTGTATCATTGATCGAATCATAGGATAGATCGACTTGTAGCCTATGGGCACCCCGGACTATATGTCCGAAGCGGCCAGATGTGCATACTGTCATGCTCCCATGAACAGTGTCGCATGACGCACAACTCGACAATGGATATCACAGTCACAAGTTCATACAGTACCCAATTCAAAGTCATACATCAACATAGTCTTACACGGCCTCATCGGGCTCAAATGGAAGCGGAATAAGCAAAAGCAAGATAGATAGCAGCAGCACAATCCACAGGTAAAGCTCAGAGCGTAGCACATCCTAGTATTCGTCAGTCGCGTCATCGACAAATACCTGCTCCTCCAAGCCTGGCCGATTGAATAACCAGGGACAAAGCCGTGAGTACATACAGAGTACTCGCAAACCACCTAAAAGAAATGAACAAGATTTTTGTATAGGAAAATAATGGGATGGCTATATGGTGGAGTTTATCATGGGGGAACCTAACTACTCAATGTTAGTTAAGTTGGAAACATTTTATTCTTAGAAAATTTTAATCCCACAATTATATTTGATTTAATCAAGTCCATCCCTTTTCATAATACCAACAACATCATCGTGAACCATAATCTCAGTACTAGAATTTTTCATCTATTCCCCACAAAGTGTGGCCTCACTAGCTGTCCATGACCGTGGACTCCGGCTACTCGAATAGTTTTCACTCTCCAGAGGTTGTACACTTTACCCACAACATTCGATACATCTGCCATGAGTCCCCACGGTTCGTCATACCTCAGTATGAAGTTTTCGGATAATCGACCGTAGTCTTCCCCTTGTCTATCCTAGTATAGGTGAATCTACCCCTTGCGTACTACATGGACTGTCCGCGTGTCACGTCATGCTCCTCTTGGACCCAAGCATGCACCGTAGTCGAAGTGAAGCAAGGTTCCCTCTGACGCCAAGCCTAGCGAATTTCACCACTCGACTTCGAGGGCTATCAGATTCGTGGAATCAAACATCCATGTGTAGTTATAAGACCCACGTACTAAGATAAACAAGTTTCCAACTAGCCCTGTCCTATACCAGATTATTGTGGTTGTTACTGTAAGGCTAGGTTTTAGAGGCACTTATAGAGAGTCCCTCCAGACTTTGAATATGTTCAATGATGTTTCCAACAATCACAATTTTGGCCATCAACATCTTCTTAGATTTATGCCATCACATTAGGGTGCAGCAAGATTAATCAAATTATTAAGTTGTCGTTAGTTCTTTAGCAAGAGAGGTGTAGTACATCAATATCGTCGGTGTCTAATTTCTTTCTCCCAAATAGGCAGGCTTAGAAGGTATGTGGTGGTTCACCTAATAAATTAATACAATCCCAACCCAAAATGGTATAATAATACATGGTATATAAGATGATACAAAGAAAGTAAAAATGTAGGACAAGGTTTAAGTTTTTGAAGATGGCTTGCCTTCCTCGACGGTGTCTCCTGGTACGGCTTCTTCGGCTTGGAAGGAGTCTTCACCTGCAACGTCAAGCGTCTCGTCTACACGTTGCGGAAAATAGCACACAATTACCATCACATCATTCAAAGCAAGCATTCAACAAGCCGAACCATCACTAACACGCAATCAAAGCATCACATGAATAATACCAACAAGTATAATCAGATTATCACATGTGGCAGAATTTTTAATGGTGGTTTAATAAATTTATAGGGCTAAGCAAATATTTAAGCAACACACTACATAGAGGTTTACACAAGGCATTTTTATTCTTATTGCCTTAGGTCAGTTTTTATCTAATAAATTTAATTAAATAACAATACAATAATTAGCTACTGTCGAGAGACAATCATAATATAATGTTAACATATTTAATTTGTTAACATAAAATAAAATAAAATTACCATAAACATGAAATACTAGCAATATTAATAACATGGTCCTGAATTTTTTAAGCAATCAACAATTCCACTGATACAGACAAATAAAGCATAAACATAGGATCACAACAAATTTTATTTCATATTTTTCTGATGAGCATTTATTTTTCTAATAATATAACAGTTCTGTACATTACAAATAAAGATAAGATGCTCAGCACTGGCCCAGTTTAATAATTTGCTCAGGGTGTAACTTTCTGCAGTGGGTTGGGCCAGTGTAATTAATCTGTTTACACAATTTTCAGATATAAATAACTTGATATTTAAATGCATAACAACTATCTAATAAATATAATAAGTAGCTACTGGTTAGAATTTATTATTATAGGAGTTACATCTAACTTATTTCATTATTAACAATTTAACTAAATGTATATGAGACATTAATGTGTACAACTATAGATAAAGTATTTTGTATATTTTTATTATTATCATCATTATTAAAATTAAACTATACCTTAATTAAGATATTAAACAAGGATAATACTAATAACTTTTATTTTTACTAAATCATTAATAGAAAGTTTAATAATATAACTAAGCAACAAGGAAAGCAAACAACAATAATAATAAAATAATTGACCACTATAATATTTCTGCAAATAATAAAACTAACTAAGCAGAAAAATAGGGAATAATCCTAGGAGCAAAAAAAAATTTGTTTCATATTTATCTCAGGTGTAGTTATTTTTGTAGAATTATTTAAGTCTCTGCTGGCTAATAAAAAGAAAAAAAACAGAAGGAGGGGTCGGCCCAGTGCCATTTCTTCCTAGGGCGCTCTCTCCTCTTTCTCTTTTTTATGCGAGCTGGGCCTTCACAGGGCGCTGAGTATTTTATTTTTGGTTTACAGAACGAAGGGGTACGAGAGCCCCTGGGGCGTTGGATCCAGGCTGATCAAACGGCCCAGGGTCATCTTCACTGGCGTGCTCGGCCTGGGGCAACCATGCCTAGGAAATGGTAAACAGGAGGGGGAGGAGGCTCACCGGAGGGCCTCCCGACGGCGATGTACGACGGTGAGGGGTGGCAGAGGTGCGACTCGAGTAGGGGAATCCGTTTTTCCCAAAAACGGAGGCGACAAACGTAGGTCACACGCGGCGGCTCGGTGAAGACGGCGGGGTAGACGAACGGCTGGAGGCGGGGCGTCGGCTCCTCCTGGCGCTCCTTGCCGGCGCAGCTCCGGCATGGGCGGAGAGGGGCTCGCCAGCCGGCTCTCCTGCCTCCTCCTTCCCTTTCTTCTCCTTCTGTCTCCTCTTCCTTTCTTCTTCTCTAAACGGGCGGGATGGTGCTGGGTGTTGGAGTGCGTGAGTGGCGAGGGGATCCTTTTATAGGTGCGAGGGGTGAGCACGGGGCAACGGTCTGGAGCCACGGGGGCGATCAATGGCCTCCTCGTGGACTGGCCGAGAGGGGCGGCAGGCTAGCGCATGAGAGGGTGTCGGCGGGTAGAATTCGACGTGGGAGTCGTCGGACACATCGCAGCAGAGGGTTGGGGTTACGTTTTCTGTGTCAGGCCACGAGGGCAATCCGTGGGCTAGCGGATCGTTGGGTGAGTGTGGCAGTGAGGCTGGCAATGGGGATGGCTTGAGAGAGAAAGGAGAAATACCAGGGAGAGGGAGAGAGATGAGTTGTGAGGGGAGAGAGCCGTGGGAGAGAGGGAGAGAACGTGATAGAGAGAGAGATATAGGAAGTTGAGAGATTAGGGGGTGGTGGTTAGGCTAGTCTCTTTTCTTTACATTTTTTATATGAGAAAACCTATTATGGTTTGCAATATCTATAGAAACTTTTTGATCACAGTTTCAATCATCTACATAATGCACAAGGTTAATTCCTGAGTTTTGTGGGTGTTAATAAGGTTATTAAATATTTATATTGCATATACATAAGGATTTATATTCCTTATGCATTTATCTAAGACATAAGAGCAAAGAGAATAAAAACAAAACGAAACAACAAAGAGAAGGGTGCAAGAAAGTTTAGTGGTGATTAGGTTTTACACTGTAAGGGGTTTTGGAATTTATCACGTTGCTCTTAGCATGATCATCTTAAGATGAATTGCATGCATGGTGGGGGTATATTATTTACCAAAGTCACTTGTTTATCTAAGCACATGCACCGCAACATGATCATCAATACAAGTGCATCCACAAGCAACAACATGATTAACTCTAAGCACACAAGTTCAAGCATGAAATGAAACACCACACCATAGAATGCAAAGTTTTTTATTGGCTCTAATTTTTGGTCATCTAAATTAACAAGAAGGCAAAAGTTGGGATGTGACAGACCTTCCCCCCTTAAAAAGAATCTCGTCCCCGAGATTCACAAGCTAGCGAAGAGATGCGGGAACTCGCGCATGGGGTAGTTATCCCGTTCCCAGGTGGCTTCCTCCTCGGTATGGTTTGTCCACTGGACCTTGTGGAACCTGATCGCACTCTTACGAGTGAATCGGGTGGCTTCTTCCAGGATACGAATGGGTGTCTCGCGGTATGTGAGATCCTAGTTGATATCCACCGTGCGGTGATCGATGTTTTTGAAAACATCAGGCTTGTCTGGCACCGCCAGACACTTCCGGAGCTGCGAGACATGGAAGACGACGTGCACATCGGATAGCTCTTTGAGCAGTCTCAACTAATAAGCAACCTGGCCTCGTCTGGCTGTCACCTCAAATGGTCCATTGTAACGAGGTGCTAGCTTTCCCTTCACATGGAATCGGTGCATTCCCTTCAGTGGGGTGTCTTGGAGATACACAAAATCTCCAATGGCAAAAGTCACCTCCTGATGTTTAGGGTCGGCATAACTCTTCTGTCGTGATTGAGCGGTCTTGAGACGCTCACGAATCAAATGGACTTGTTCCTCAGCCTCCTTCAGATAATCGGGTCCAAAAATCTTCCCTTCCCCGGTCTGAGACCAGTTTAGGGGCGTGCGACACTTTCATCCATAAAGGCTTCAAATGTGGCCATCGGCAGACTCGACTGATAGCTATTGTTGTACGAGAATTCTGCATAAGGCAAGAAGTCCTCCCACTTGGAACCATATGCTAGGGAACATGCGCGGAGCATATCCTCCAGTATCTGGTTCACTCGTTCGGTCTGGCCTCCAGTTTTCGGGTGATAGGGTGTGCTGAATGTGAGCTTAGTGCCTAGTGCCTCCTAGACTTGCTTCCAGAATCTCAAGTTAAATTGGGTACCTCAGTCCTACACAATCTTCTTCGGAACTCCATGCAGACAGATGATCCTCGACATGTATAAGTCTGCCAGCTGATCTCCTCGATAGGTGGTTCGCACTGGAATAAAGTGCGCTACCTTGGTGATTCAATCGACGATGACCCAGATAGAGTCATGACCCTTGCTCGACCTCGGTAGTCCTGTGATGAAGCCCATGCATATATGTTCCCACTTCCATTCAGGAACTCGGAGCGGTTGCAACAATCCTGCATGTCTCTGGTGTTCTTCTTTTAATCTCTGGCAGATGTCGCACTTGGCAACGTACAAGGAAATCTCACGCTTAATATCATGCCACCAGAACAAGTCCTTCAGGTCTTGATACATCTTACTCCCTCCGGGGTGGACGGAGTAAGGTGTATCGTGAGCTTCCTTCGGGATAGTGAGCTTCAAATCCTTCACATCGGGCACACACAATCGGCCATCAAACCAAAGAACTCCTTCATCATCTTTCGTGAACATTGGGGCCTTGCCGAGGGGCATCTTCTTCTTGATTCCCTCGATACTGTTGTGTCCCTTTTGTGCCTCCTTGATCTGATTAAATGGAGTCGGTGTCAGCTCGAGGTGACCAAGAAATCCAGGTGTAACAAGCTCCAAACCCAGCTTCTCAAACCCCTCGTGCAAAGCTGGCTGCTCCTCTCTGATCATCGCATTAAGTGTGCAGGGCTTGCGGCTGAGGGCATCTGCTGCCACGTTGGCCTTTCCAGGATGGTAGTACATTTCTAGATCGTAGTCCTTGATCAACTCGATCCATCTCCTCTGCCTCATCTTTAACTCGTTTTGAGAGAAAATGTACTTCAGGCTCTTATGGTCAGTGTATACGTCACAAGGGTGACCCATCAGATAGTGTCTCCATCTCTTGAGAGAAAGCACAACAGCGGCAAGCTCCAAGTCGTGCGTAGGGTAGTTCACCTCATGCGTCCTCAACTTCCTGGACAGGTACTCAATGACTTTGCCGACTTGGATCAGAACACAACCCATCCAACATTCGATGGATCACAATACACATCGAAGCTCTTGGTTAGGTCAGGCATCGTCAAAACTGAAGGAGACACCAATCTCCTCTTCAACTCCTGGAAGCTGGCTTCACACTTCTCTTTCCATAGAAACTTCTGGTCCTTCTTCAACAGTTGAGTCATCGGGCGTGCAATGCTGGAGAAGCCTTCCACGAATTTTCGGTAATATCCCGCTAATCCGAGGAATCCTCTTACTTCTGTCTGGTTGGTCGGGGCTGTCCAGTCCATGATGTACTAAATCTTGGCTGGGTCAACGGATATTCCTCCTCCCGACAATACATGTCCCAAAAATTTGACTTCCTTGAGCCAGAATTCGCACTTGCTAAACTTGGCGTACAGCTAGTGCTCTCGCAAAGTCTCAAGGACTAAGAGTAGATGCTCGGCATGCTCTTCTTCCGTCTTGGAATAAATCAAGATGTCATCAATGAACACCACTACAAACTTGTCAAGGTACTTCATTGTAACAACCCAGATTTCACAAAAATTAAAAATTGTTTTCGGTGTGAATTGTTTGATTGTCTGATTTGTTTACGGTGTTTTCATCCCCGATTTACCGATCGGCGATTATTTCCCCCCCTCTTATCTCGTACCGGACGGAGACCGACCCTTGCCACCTTGACACTCGACCTTTGCGACACCGGGTTTCACCCGAACACCGTCGCAAAAACCGCACAAGACCAGCGGAAGCCAATCGAATGAAAACCCCGTTTAATAATTAAACGGGTTATTTTTATAGCGCACCGGGAAGTGTTCTCGGAACGGTTCCAGCGCGAGGTCAACGCTACCGGCTCGACGCGCTGATCGCGCAGTTCGAAGTTTTACCCGAATCGGAGGTCTTGCGGACCCCCGACGGTCAAAAACGAAAATACCGCGTGTGCGAGAGAAAAACCGGGGATGTTTTTGAAAACTGCCAGCCACCTAGGCTATATAAAGACCACCACTCTCCCACCTCTTTCTAGGGTTTCCCTAGTCCAAAATTTGCAGCCAGCCCCCTCCATTTGACCCAAATCTTCCCATCTATGCCTCCAATCCTGAAACCCTAGACCCCGGTGCTTTCTGGCCATCAGATCTACAGATCAAGGGCTCAGAAGAGGCCACGTCGCCCCCCTAGAGCCACCTCCCACCTCCCAGCACCTCGGGCCCCGCAGGGGCCCTATCTGGCCCATCTAGCCCGCCGCCCGCCGCGCTCGCCGACAGCAGTAGCCACGGCCGCCGCCCCGTGCAGGGCGCCTCCACTGCCGGCACTGTCGCGCGCAGGTGCGCCCCTCCTCCCTTCTCCCGCGCATCCTCCTCTCACCTCGTCCCTCTCTTCTCTCCAGGATGGCGCCGCCGCGCCATGGCTAGCAAGCCGTCGCCGGGTGCTCGCCTTCCCGAAGCTCGCCCCGCCTCTGACCTCGACGTCCGGGCTGCCCGAGCCGCCGGCTGTTCCACCTTCCCACGCCAGCCGCCCGGATCCGGTGCCCTCCGTCGTCCATGCTGCGCGCCGTGCCGCCTCCTCGCCGGAGCGCCGCCGCCGGCTGTGAGACGGGATCGGGACGAGCCGCCTGCTCCGTTGACCTCGGTGGGTCGCGCCCACTCCCTCGAGCCAGGCCGCCCGGCCAGGTGGGCCGGCCTGCAGCCGACCGGGCCAGGGCCCAACTGGTGAGGCGCCACCCTTTTTTTTCCTTTTTTTCTTCTGTTGGGCCCAATAGCTTCAGATTCGGCCTGTTAATTGTTTTTTTTCTTTTCTACTTTATTTATTTAGGCAGATTGTGTTATTTTTATTGCAGTGTCCGTATCTTTTCACCGGTAGCTCGGATGGAGACGATTTCTACATGAAAGTTGCTCCGTTTTGCGCATAGGTTAATAAAATATTGCTTGTTGCCATTTTTGACTTTTTTTGCATGCTCTTTACCTGCTAATTACAACTTCTTGCCACTGTAAACTGTAATTGCAATAACTTTTTAACCGTTGTTCTGATTAAAATTTTCTTTATATGTAACTTGACTAGAATTTCGTGTAGATTGTGTTTATGCTGCTCTTGCTAGCTAATAAAAATAATAAAATATTGTTTAGGGAAAAACAGTACCAAATTCCATTTTTGTCGTGGGGTTTGTAATAGTTGACATGTATAGGTTTTACCCCCACTTAAAGTGACTAGATTAGGTAGTTTATTTCATGCTTCACCTCATGCCATGCTTGAGAGATATGCCATGTTAACCACCTTTTGCTCACCTTGTGTAGCTAAACAACTTGAACCACCTTAAACGTGCGGTATCGTCGTGTGCGACGACTACTCCACTTAACCTGTTAGTAACCGCTCTCGACGGTAGGTGCGATGTCTCGTGTTGCTTCTTGTTGATGCTTGCTCGTGTTTGCCTCGTAGTAATAGATGCTTGCTCGTTGATTGATTTCCAGTGTTTACCCTCTTTTGTGCTTCCGCGGGTACCTTCGGAAACGATGCGAGCTTGCGATCAACTACACCTTCGGAACCCGACTTATCAACAGGCAAGGACTATACATTACTTATGATCCATTCTATTTAAACCAGCGGTTTGCATGCTAGTCTAGGTTAGGTTCGATGATTGATCCTACCACATGTTTACAGCCTCTTTCAAACCGATACAGCCATGTCCCCTCCCAGCAAACCTTGTACTGCTATGTTACTACTGCTCCTTGCTCAGCCCCTGCTTAGTATGCATTCTTAGGGTGCTACGATGTTACACTGTTACTCCTTGGTTCGGGATATCACATTATTATATTGTTGTGTATGATATGATTATTATAATGTTGACTATATTCAACGAAGGATGGAAGGTCTAGGCTATCCCGCCCCGACGCTTTGTTCCATTCGAGTCACCTAGGATCCGAGTTCCGGGTATTGGTTTTAAGACTGAGCGTGCCTAACCGCGTGTGGGATTTTATGGGGTCCCCTTTTCTTACCTATCTAGCTTCAAACATTTCTAGTGGTGGCCCGAGCTGATTTACCATTTGAAACCCCGTGTGTGTGCTTGGTGGATCCCCTCACAGTTTTTAAACAACCCGGACCAGCGGAGACATGGTTTCCCTGTTGGTCCACCTTTGACCGGCGAGGGCCCGAGGCCTCACGTGAGGCGTCTCGGTAAACCAAACCCTGTTGAGACGGAAGAGTCTGATCCGAGAGCGTGGCCAGCTTTTGGATTGGGTGTCGACTCCCCGGGGGCCACCCGGATTTGTTTGTTGTTAGTTAGAGGGACCTGTCGTTTCGGATCTCTTGGAACTAAATCATAAAATGGTTTCCTGTGATGGGTAGCAACTGAGAGAGATAGGCGTGTGTGCGGAGCCTTGTAATTGGCAGTTGGTACACCCCTGCAGGGTTAAATCTTTTCGAGAAGCCGTGTCCACGGTTATGGACGACTTGAGACCTACTCCTTGTTCATAGACAACAACAACTGAGATAATTTTAATATAACTTGATCAACGTGTGTGAGCCTTGACTGCTTCTTCTTCGTCGGGATGCGAAGAGGAGGACAAGGATAGGATAGGTGTTATGTTTGCGTAGTAGGTGGATAGCAGAATTGTTGGAGGCGATTCCTCATCGAATGCTTGGCTTCTTATCTTACTCTCTAGATCGATATCCACTTCATTAAATGCTAGTGCGGCAGCAACCTCACCACTTACCCCTTCCTTACCGTAAACTACTAGTAGTCCTAGAATGACGAGTGATGAAGTCTTTGCTGGGTCAGATGACCACTACAGTTGGATGCTGAGTACTTCTGTACTCATGATACTACCCCCAAACTCTTTTTAGGGTTCTTGATCGACAACAGGTATGGTGATCGACGTTTCACGTGGAGACTCGACGACGACTAGTTAGGCGGATCCCGGCGGCGGGCCTGGACCCGTGTGGTTATGGGAATCGATGATTTTCTCTTTGCCACTAGGCATTTGGTTGTAGTCTGTACTCAGACATGTATCTTCCGCTGATGTATTGTATTAAGGCAGTTGTATGCCGATTGTATGAGATGTTGTATCCTTGTATCTATAATGTTGTGATATCATGTTGGAAATCCGGGGCATATGGCTTTGTCATATGTCGCGGTGGGACCGATATGTGCTTCGTCCCCGGATCTGGATGGAAACATCTAGATCTGGAACAGTACCGCATATCGGGCCTTACATTCATGAAGATCTTGTTCATGAGGTTCATGAAATAGGCTGGGGCATTGGTAAGTCCGAAGGAAATCACAGTGTACTCGAACAAACCATAGAGGGTCGTGAATGCTTTCTTGGGGATGTCTGACTTACGGACCTTCAGCTGGTGGTATCCGGTCCTCAGATTAATCTTGGAGAAGACTCGGGATCCGTTCAACTGGTCGAACATATCCTCGATCTGTGGGAGATGATACTTGTTCTTGATGGTCACTTCATTCAGCTTACGGTAGTCCACACACATGCGTATGGTGACGTCTCTCTTTTCCACAAAGAGAACTGGCGAACCCCAGGGTGAAGCACTGGGTCGAATCAGTCCCTTCTGGAGCATATCATTCAGATGTTTCTTCAACTCAACCATCTCTTCGGCATTCATCCGGTATGGTCTCTGGGCAATTGGGGCTGTTCCAGGCAATAACTCGATGATGAACAAGATATCCCAATCAGGCGGCTTACCGCGTAACTCCTCAAGAAAGACATCCGGGAATTCACATACAACATTCACTTGCTTAAGGGATGGCACCGAGACACTCTGATGACAGCAGGCTCGGGTCTTGTCGGGATTATCTGTGTACTCCAACTGAACTCCCTTTGGGTTGGTGAGGTTGACTGTCCTCAAGGTGCAATCTAACCGACCTCTGTGCTTGGACAACCAATTCATGCCAAGTATCACATCTATCTATTTTCTTCCCAACACAATCAAGTCTGCTGGAAAGATTTCTCCGACGATATTTATTGGAACTCCTGAGAAAGTTACGCTGGCCCTAAGTTTGGAACCAGGTATTTGGACTATCATGGGTTTCTTCATTCGGCTAGGTATCAACTTACTTCTAGTCACAAATGGCTCCATAATAAAAGAGTGGGATGCACCAGAATCAAACAGAACTGTGGAAAGTACTGAATTTACTAGGAACGTACCCAAGATGGCGTCTTCTACCTCCTGGGTTTCCTCGGCTTGCACATGATGTCGACGTCCCTTCGCGGCGTTAGACGCACCGCGCTGGGCATTATTGTGTCCGGGGTTCCCTCTGGCTGGTGCTGATGCATTGGGGCGTGGAGCAGTGTTCTTCTTGTTGGGACACTCTGTCGAGTAGTGGCCCTTCTGTCCACATCCGAAGCAGATCACTCCAGGGTTGCGGGGAACTCTGCCTGCTGGACGCGGAACTCAAACAGAGCTAGCAGGAACAGTGGGGCGCGACACCGGGTACTGGCTCCTCTACGGCGGTGGTGCTGGCCTTGGTAGGTGTGTTGGACGCAGTCGGGGGTTGCTAGATCTACCCTGCTGCATCATGCGGCGCTTGCGGTTCTCAGCGGCCATCTTGAGCTTTACCTCCATCATAATAGCAGCATCGGCGAGAGACCCAAGATCAGGGAACTGCATGGCCACCAGAACAACCTGTAGCTCATTGTGCAGTCCATCCAAGAAGCGATCCTTCCTCTTCTCCTTGGTGTCCACCTCCTCCGCGGCATACCTCGACAGCTAAGTGAATCGGTCAAGATAACCGACCACGGTCATACCCCCTTGCTTGAGGTGGCGGAACTCATCCTTCATCATCCTGATCAGTGCGGTGGGGATGTGTGCCTTCTTGAACTTTGCGGAGAACTCAGCCCAGGTGAGTACTTACCCTTCTGGAAGACGGGCACGCACTCCTTCCCACCAGCTCCTGGCGGTGCCGGCGAGGTAGTGGGTGGCATACAGGACCTTCTCGTTGTTGCCAGCAGCGGCGACGGCGAGATTGTTCTTCATGGTGCGGAGCCAATCCTCAGCATCCAACAACTCCTTCGTCTGCGAAAACACCGGAGGTTTGGTGTTCTGGAGATGAATGCCTCCTGACAGATGTGTAGAATTCATTGTAGATCTTATACCAGGCACAACCCCAATCTCCAGACGCCCATATAGAATGGCCCCACATGAGTTAGCTGAGCTAAAAACCCAACTTGATGCTTCGTTGGCAAAAGGCTTCATCCACCCTAGCTCATCGCCATGGGGTTGCCCTATTCTGTTTGTAACGAAGAAAGATGGAACAGAAAGGATGTGCGTAGACTATCGCCCGCTAAATCTAGCGATGATAAAGAACAAGTACCCACTGTCCAGGATCAATGATCTTTATGATCAACTTGCTGGATCCTCTGTATTCTCCAAGATGGATTTGAGATTAGGCTACCATCAAATCAAAATCAGGAACGAGGACATTCCCAAAACGGCTTTCACTACTCGTTATGGTCTTTACGAGTATACCGTCAAGTCCTTCGGTTTAACCAATGCCCCCGCCACATTTTTGCGCTTAATGAATTCGATCTTCATGGAGTACCTAGATAAATTTTTTGTCGTTTATCTTGATGACATTCTCATCTACTCGAAGAACGAAGAAGAGTACGCAGAACATCTTAGGTTGGTATTGATGAAACTTCGAGAGCATCGCCTTTACAAAAAGTTCGCTAAGTGCGAATTTTGGCTACCAAAAGTGACCTACTTAGGCCACGTGATTTCTGCGAAAGGCATTGATGTCAATACCGAGAGAGTTCAGGTCGTCCTTGAATGGACTCCACCTGAATCGGTTAAGCAAGTTAGGAGTTTACTTGGCTTAGCAAGCTATTGTCGCCGCTTCGTTGAGAACTTCTCCAAAGTTGCAAATCCTCTAACTGAACTCCTCAAGAAAGATAAGAAATTCCAATGGTCTCCCAAGTGCGAGGAAAGCTTTCAAGAGCTAAAAAGAAGATTTACTTCTACACCCATACTTGCCCCTCCAGACACCAAAAGGGATTTCGAGATCTATTGTGACGCTTCACGGCAAGGGTCAGGATGCATACTTATGCAAGATAGACATGTGGTAGCTTATGCTTCACGCCAGTTGCGTCCACATGAAGATAACTATCCTACCCATGATCTTGAACTCGCTGCCGTAGTTCATGCACTGAAGACTTGGCGACATTACCTCCTTGGTAATCGTTGTGAGATATATTCCGACCACCAAAGCCTCAAATACACATTCACCCAGCCAGATCTTAATCTCAGGCAAAGACGCTGGATAGAGTTGATAAAATATTATGACTTAGGAATTTCTTACACCCCAGGCAAAGCCAATGTCATGGCTGATGCACTAAGTCGTAAGTCGTATTGTAACAACCTCATGTTACAACAGTGTCAACCACTTCTTCATGAGGAATTTTGAAAACTCAATCTCGAGATTGTTCCTCATGGCTTTGTTTCTACCTTGGTGGCGAAACCAACCCTTGAGGATAAAATTATAGCCACCCAGAAATGTGATAGTGGTATTCGAGAGATCAAGAAGAACATTGCTAGCGGAGTTGCTAAATGTTTCTCCACAAATGATCAAGGTGTCATGTTCTTTGGCACTCGATTGGTTGTACCATGAAAACACAATCTTAGGAGGCTAATTCTTAAGGAAGCTCATGACACTCCCCTTTAGATTCATCCTGGTAGCACAAAGATGTACCAAGACCTACGCCAGAGATTTTAGTGGACTAGGATGAAGAGAGAAATTGCTAAGTTCATTGTTGAATGTGATGTTTGTCGTCGCATTAAGGCCGAACACCAAAGACCTGCTGGTACACTTCAACCTTTTCCTATTCCAGAGTGGAAATGGGACAAAGTCAGTATGGATTTCATCACTGGCTTTCCAATAACCCCGAAAGGAAATGATGCCATCTTCGTTGTCGTTGATAGGCTTTCCAAAGTTTCTCACTTCCTTCCAGTTCGCGAGTCTATAACTGCTAGTCAGTTAGCGGACTTGTATGTCTCTAGAATTGTGTCTCTTCACGGTGTTCCTTTGGAAATAAATTCTGATCGTGGTAGCCTTTTCACCTCTAGATTCTGGGGAAGCTTTCCGAATGCTATGTGAACTCATCTATCCTTTAGTACAGCTTTCCATCCTCAGTCTAGCGGTCAAGTTGAAAGGGTTAATCAAATCTTGGAAGACATGCTCAGAGCTTGTGTTATATCTTTCATAAAGAATTGGGAGAAGTCTCTTCCATTTGCCGAATTTGCTTATAACAACAGTTTCCAATCTAGTCTGAACATGGCTCCTTTTGAACTCCTCTATGGATGTCAGAACCCTCTGTTAGGTAATGTGCTAGGATCTTTTTCACTTTGCATTCATGAAAGAAATCAAAGGAAATTCATTTTCAAAATCAAAATGGGAGAAGGAACCCCCCCCCCCAGATGAAATAATTCAAAAGGCCAGATAAAAATCTTCTCCAAAAGTTCATGTTAGATTTTTGAAAAGTCTTATAAATGAGTGTGATCACATATCAAGTGATGTGGGACCCATCCCATGCTCATAGATTTTTCAAATATTCAAACAGTACCTTGGATTTAATCAAATAACCCTATTTGAGTTAAGATTCAAATTATTTGAATTCTAAAAATGTTGAAACTTTATAAGTGGCTACTCTATATTATTATAAGGCCATATAAAAAATTTCAGCATTTAATAAAATGCCTAGCTATTTATTTTAGCACAGCACAACAAATGTCAGAAAAGAAAAACAGAAAAGGAATCAGAAAAACTTACCAGACACCCAGGCGAAGCCGGCCCATCCAGCCCACCCGGCCCAAAGGGGCAGCGAGGTCTTCTTCCCCGCCCCGCGTCTCCAAGCTGCTCGGTCGAATGCCACCGAGCCAGCCGTGGATGCCACGTCGCCGCCGAGCACCTTCCAGGCCTCCCCGTGCCCTCTTCTCGCGCCTGGAGACTCCCTGGAGCACTCCACATCCATTTCCCCCTCCAAAGCTTCTTCCCCCTCCTCCTACGCTCGAATTCGTCGTCACCCGAAGCTTCACCGGAGCGCACCGCCGTGGACAACGTGGCCACCGTGCCCTAGAGCTCAATCCGGCAAGTCCACCCTGCTCCTCGTCATCGACTTCGTCTTCACGCAGAAGCTGGATCCCTAATTCCTCCCCGAGATGACGCCATCGCCTTCAACCTCTCGCCGGACCCGCGAGCTCGCCGTCGTTGATTCGCCGCCGTTGGAGCCTCCCCGAGCAAACCGTCGCTTCCCTTCGACTCCGGGTGAGCTACCGCGCAAAACCCCTCTTGACCTAAACCCTCCCCGCGGCTGTAGCCGGATCCACCATGGGAGCCGAGCAAGCTCGCCGCCATGGTCGAGCTAGAGCTCGCTCTCGTGCCTCTGTTGATACCCTAGTGCGCGCGTTTGGCTCTTGCGTGCACTAGCGTTCGAATGCGCCAAGTCCCAGCTAAATCCGTGCCCCCTAGCCTCGACTACGACCTCTCCGGTTCTCTGTTTCCGCCGGATTAGTCGCCGCCGTCAATTCCGAGCTCCCCGTGACCCCCTGTTGCTTCCAGACGACGCGGACGACGTTGCTGCACCCATTGGTGTCCTCCCCGTAGCCTCCCGTGGCCCCTAGCCCATTCCGGCGAGTGTGCCGCCGTGGCCAGGCCACCGGCGTTTAGCCGCCGGTGGGTTAGCCACTAACCCCCGTGCTTAGCCCCCCCAGTGAGACTGACCAGTGGGCCCAGTGGCTTAATTAAGCCACTGGATTATTTTAACCCAGCGGATTAAATCAACCAGTCACTGACACCCTGGACCCACATGTCAGCCCCCCCTGACGCCAGCATGTTGTCAGCTTGACGCAATAAGTCATTTAAATGAATTTCCAGAAAATCAAATTGAATTAAAGAATTCTAGAAATTCCAGACAATACCCCAAACTTTGGAAATTCATAGAAAATTCATATTAACTCCAAATTGGACAAATAATATATGAAAAATGATCAGGAGAAAAATATCTTTCCAAATATGCAACTTTCAACTATGTTTGAGTTGATTTTAAAATGGGACCAGTAGCATATGTCACTTGAATTATTTGGAATTAATTCAAATCCAAATCAAATGATCTTGCAACTTGGACCATGGAATTATGCTACAATTCAACCACACCTCAGAGGCATATCATACACATTTGAAGATGATTCAAATTGATCAAACCATGTCACATATAACTTGACTAAGTTTGAATTCAAATTGGAGTTTGATTTTGCAATTCAATTTGCAATATACTCCATTTAAATGGAATTGCTTCACACATCAAAGCATATACATGAAGTTTCAACCTTCCATCATGTGATTGTGCATTGTATTTACTTTGCTACTTTGCTTGTTGTTTGTCGAGTAGAGGTGGAACCGGAGCAGGAGGCTGCCCCCTTCGTTGAAGACCCAGAACCCGAACCTCGTCAGCAAGGTTTAGGATGATCACCATGATTCGTTTCTACCGCATAGAGAAACCCATTCCTTTGCATGACTTATCATTTTGGCACAGTAGTAAGAAAACCACAATCCTAGAAAATGTAGGAGTTGTTTGATATCATGTGGCCCCTGCAAATGTTTATCGCTTATTGCATGCTTAGTATGATACCATGATGTTACTGTGATGTGAGTCGGGATGGGAATGATGATGTTGATGATGGTAGAAAAGTGTTGGTGAATCGACCCTAATACAAGGTGAACAATGAGAGGCTGTGTAGGAGTACACGGTGGGTTGTCTCGTTGAACACCGCCCTAAGTCCGAGTTCTTGTGTGGTGATCCAAGATGAAGAGTACAACCACACATTGGGCTCACTGACCCCTCTCAACCTATTAACTCATCCCTTTCGATGTCCAGATGTCGCAATAGTTCGGAGTTCTGGTAGGTCTGTGGCCTGGATGCTAAGTGAGAGAACGGCTCATCCGAGACCGGCTTATGCACCACGCACACATCACTTGGGTCCACTTCGGTAAACCGGCCGGGTTCAGGATTGTGGTAACCAACCCAAGTCGGCGGCTTTCTCGGACTAGATCGGCTATGAGGTAACAGTTGTGGTGAGCATCCTCGCTGGCACCCCTTGAATGGTGTCGAGATTAAAGGCGGTAAATGATGATCATGTGTGTGTAGCGGTACACCCCTGTAGGGTTAACAAAACTATTCGAATAGCCGCGTCCGCGGTTATGGACTGCTTGGAAAGCTTAGCTTGATTATTAGACAACTTGAACTGGATACTTCTAAAACACACCAAGATAAGTGTGAGTGCTATGGCGTGCTTTCTCGTGGGGAAGTCGAGGAAGGCACCATAGTGGTGTAATTGGTTGGAGAAAGTAGTGGACTCGTGTACGCTTCTTACCTCAAAGTCTGGTACTCGTAGTTCAGGATTAGCCAAGTCAAAGCTGGCACTTCTGCAAGTGAACCCCACCTCCCTTTACCTTGATACGTGTGCATGAGTAGTATAGCTCCTATGTAAGTCTTGCTGAGTACGACTTTGTACTCACGTTTGCTTAATCTATGTTTTAGATGAGACCACTGCCCCGAAGGTGGCTTCTTCATCGAGCTGGACGACTGAAGACCAACTAATCTAGTCCCAGTCAGACGACTGGTTCCCTCGTGGAGGGCTTGTGTTTAAATAAGGATTCTTAAGCCATTTGTTAAACTTGTCTGTACTCAGACATAATTTGCTTCCGTTTGTGTTGTAATGTTGGATCACATGTTTGTGATCTCTGTTTGCACTCTATAAGAGTTATCAATAAAGTTGTACACTTTGTAGAGAATTGCAATGGTACCTGCTGTTCATACAAGGCATGTGTGCTACGTGTATGTTTATAACATGCATGTCTTTGTATGGGTTTTCGAGACCTTAGTTGTGTTCTGGCTGGCGGTCTTTCATACACTAAGTGGCCCTTAGATGTGCGCAGCTTGGGGCATCGCGATGTGATTGCTCGAGACTCCGTCTCGTCCACACTTTGTGGTATGATCGAGCCCGCCCTAGACTGGAGTAAGTCTATGTAAGAGTTTTGAGATAGTCGATAGTATGGTTGAGGCGACTTGTCTTTGAATATAGGAGTTCACCACCCATATCATTAGAATTGTGTGCAGACGATGAGGACCCATCTCAGTTGATCATCCGGCCTGGATGGGATGCCCCTCACGTACGTTGCTTTCCGAGAACGTTCTGTGCTTGGCCTTGTCTGCTTAGACAAGTGGGTACGGTTCTCGGCTCTCCATATGACTATGTCTTAGCTGTACTTGCATACGCTAACCCCGGGTCCCGACAGACTTGGTATCAGAGCAGGACTGACTGTAGGACTAGTAGCCTTGGCCGAAGTCGAGTCTAGCCTTCTATAGTTATATAGTTACTCTGGGTATATAAGGAATAACGTAAGGCTTCTTTTTTCTCATTACCCCTTCGTTCTGAGTTCTGAGTCACCCTCATCTTATTCTACGGGAAGATAGGACTAGGCTCTCCTCTGTCTGATTAGAACATCTTGTTGTTTGCTTCCTTGTAGCCGTAGGAAAGTTGTGATCGGTTTGTTAGAGTGGTTATGCTCCCTGTTTTATTACATCGTATGTAAGTGCTGTTTCCATGTTGTAAGAAATTGTCTTTTTCTTGCAATTACAGCCGTTATGCTGTCCGAGTCATTCCAGGTTTATCTCATAATCTGATGCATTTGCAAACTCCTTTCTGTTTCAGATGGCAGATCTTCCCCCTCGGCAGATTGTTCGTTTGACCAGGTGCCTCGGTGTGCGTGGCCATCCCGCCACGTTGATCGAGATGATGTCCTATGTGGGATATCGGTGGTACCCTGAGTACACCGTCGAGGAGCAGTTTCACGACTTCAACCAGACGCAGTTCCACTGCATTGTTCGGATCTATCCTCACCACGTTGGAGTCACTCAGCCTATCCACTTTGGACATGGCATTGGCATTACCGAGAACATGGCTGTGCAGGATGCTGCATACTCATGTATGACACTGCTGAGAGAGGAGCACACTTTGCTGAGAGAGACCTCTTTCCGCTATATCCCTGCAGCACTTCCAGGAGAAGAGGGATATTACACTGGACTCTACTCAGATCACTCTGCAGAGGATCCCGCACTTCAGATGACTGCTAGGTTTTCTAGTGACAGAGATCGTGATGCACGCGCTCTCCGTTTCGAGCTCCACGCCACCCGTGTTCGTCTGTATCGAGCACTGACACTTTTGGCACCCTTTGTGAGCGTTGGATCAGTTGAGCATGATGCTATCTACCCAGTGAGGACTCAGATGCCTTCTCGAGTTGCTTGGCCCGAGATTGGAGGCATTTTTCCACCCCGTGGTCCTTTGCTTCCACCCTACGCTGGACCTAGGCCCCATCCTTGCCCAAATGGATATCAGGATCCACAAGCCTCTGTGTTTTCCGATGGTCACCTCCAGCTACCGGGATACGTGGGTAACTTTTATGAGGACTACTATGGAGATGGAGATGAGTGAGACCGCCTGTGGTCTTACTTAGTGATGATGTAGTAGTATCTTAGTATGTTGTATGCAAGGTGTCTAAGTTCCAGAGGCTTAGATAAATAATGTATAGGAAGTCAGAGTGCCTCTAAAGGATGTATCATCTTCATCACGTTTGTATTAGCTTGGTGCTTGTACTAAAACGATGTATGGTTTGTATGACAGCTTGTGAATATATGGCTTGTATGCTTTATCACCATGTTGTCAAGATGATTACTTCCTTTGCTCTGTAATCCTTCCAGTACTTCAATACCTTGTTTAGACTCTTCACATCAACTCTGTTTGACTTTGGTTTTCACCTTCAGGATGTCTCAAGGAACCCGTGGCCAGGTTGGTCGTAACCAAGGTCGTGGGAATGACCAGGAGGAAGGCAACCTTCCACCCCCACCCACGATGGCTCAGGTTCTGATGGAGGTTGAGAGGAACCGCCGAGACTCTCACCACCTGCTGGAAGTCATTGCACGCAACACCACTCAGCAGCGCAACGAGTTGGTGTCCCTGAACGACTTCATCCGGCTTCATCCCCCGGTTTTCAGTTACTCCACCGAGCCCCTTGACGCCGATGACTGGCTTCACAGCATCGAAACGAAGCTCCAAGCAGGCCGTGTTGCAACTGGTGACAAGGTCAGCTATGCCACCTATCACCTTGAAGGTGCAGCTAGTTCTTGGTGGGAGAACTTTCTGAATATGCGTCCCGTTGGACCACCTGCAACTTGGGAGGAATTCTGCACGTCTTTCCGCAAGCACCACATTCGCAAGGGTCTTATGGACCGCAAGCGTGAGGAGTTCTGCAACCTCACCCAAGGCAGAAGTACCGTTGACGAGTTTAGTCGTGAGTTCAACCGACTTGCTCGTTATGCTACCGAAGAAGTCTCCACCGACTCCAAGAAGCAAGAGAGGTTCCGTTGTGGCCTCAACTCTGGACTCCGTCGTGAGCTCAATCTTCATGACTTTTCCACATTCCAGGTCCTTGTCAACAAGGCCATCAAGGCCGAGGACTTGAACACCCCCAACGATTTCCGCAAACACCCTAGAGACGACAGTTCATCCAGTTCTGGCTCCCAGAAGCGCAAGATCTGGATCCCAAACAGCATGTTCCGCCAGAACAACCCACCGAGGCCATCCTATGTGACTCCTCGTCCACCAACCCAGTTCCACCCAGCTCCACCAAACAACCCAGCTCCACGCACTGTTTTCGGAGCCTGTTACAAGTGTGGTCAGGCAGGCCACTACTCTCGTGAGTGTCCCCAGAACCAGATCCATCACCAGAATGGTCCACCCCGTGCCGGAGGCAACAACAGCAACAATGGTCGTGGCAAGCCACCCCAGAAGGTCTACACCGCCAAAACCGCTCCTCCCACCACTCGTGGACGTGTGAACCAGATTGCCGCCGAAGAGACTGACGACACCACTGACGTCATTCTTGGTACGCTCCCAGTCAATTATGTTCCTACTTCCGTTCTTTTCGACCCAGGAGCATCTTATTCATTCATGTCCGAAAGTTATGCACTTCGTCATGAGTTACCCTTTGTTGAATTGTCCACCCCAATGATTATTCAAACTCCAGGGTCAAGATGGCAAACGAATAGAGTAAGCCATGGTAATCAAATTGCAATTGAGGGTTTAGTATTCCTTGCTTCACTCATAGCCCTCAAGGCTTCAGACATTGATGTCATCCTTGGCATGGATTGGCTATCAAGACAGAATGCCTACCTGGATTGCAAAGGCAAATCCGTGAAACTCACCCACCCTTCAGGAAAAACAGTCAACTATACCTCACCCAGAACAAGAACCCAAGTGCATTCCTTGAATGTACTTCCCCTTCCCGAACTTGAAGATATTCCGGTGGTTCGTGACTTCCCGGATGTCTTTCCTGAAGAGCTGCCGGGCATGCCACCCGATAGATGTGTAGAGTTTATAGTGGATCTTGCCCCAGGAACCGCACCTATTTCTAGACGCCCATACAAAATGGCCCCACGTGAGTTAGCTGAGCTTAAAACCCAACTTGAAGCTTTGTTGGAAAAAGGCTTCATCCGCCCTAGCTCATCGCCATGGGGTTGCCCCGTTCTGTTCGTAACGAAGAAAGATGGAACAGAAAGGATGTGCGTAGACTATCGCCCGTTAAATTTAGCAACGATAAAGAACAAGTACCCATTGCCCAGGATCAATGATCTTTATGATCAACTTGCAGGATCCTCTGTCTTCTCCAAGATGGATTTGAGATTAGGTTATCATCAAATCAAAATCCGAAACAAGGACATTCCCAAAACGACTTTTACTGCTCGTTATGGTCTTTACGAGTACACCGTCATGTCCTTTGGTTTAACCAATGCCCCCGCCACTTTCTCACGCATGATGAATTCGATCTTCATGGAGTATTTGGACCAGTTCGTCGTGGTTTACCTCGATGACATCCTTATATACTCGAAGAACGAAGAAGAACATGCCGAACACCTAAGGCTGGTATTGATGAAACTTAGAGAGCATCGCCTGTATGCTAAATTCTCCAAGTGTGAATTCTGGCTACCAGAAGTGACCTACTTAGGCCACGTGATTTCTGCAAAAGGCATTGCTGTGTATCCCGAGAGAGTTCAGGCCGTCCTTGACTGGACTCCACCTGAATCGGTTAAGCAAGTTAGGAGTTTTCTTGGCCTAGCCAGCTATTGCCGAAGCTTCGTCGAGAACTTTTCTAAAGTTGCAAAGCCTCTAACTGAACTCCTCAAGAAAGATAAGAAATTCCTTTGGACTCCCAAGTGCGAGGAAAGCTTTCAAGAGCTAAAAAGAAGATTGACTTCTGCCCCTGTACTTGCACCTCCAGACACCAAAAAGGATTTCGAGATCTATTGTGACGCATCACGGCAAGGGTTAGGATGCATACTTCTGCAAGATCGACATGTGGTACCTTATGCTTCACGCCAGTTGCGGCCACATGAAGAGAACTATCCTACCCATGACCTTGAACTCGCTGCCGTAGTTCATCCACTACCAACTTGGCGACATTACCTCCTTGGTAATTGTTGTGAGATTTATTCCGACCACCAAAGCCTCAAATATATTTTCACCCAGCCAGATCTTAATCTCAGGCAAAGACGCTGGATTGAATTAAGAAAATATTACGACGTAGTAATTTCTTACACCCCAGGCAAAGCCAATGTTATGGCTGATGCACTAAGTCGTAAGTCGTATTGTAACAACCTCATGTTACAACAGTATCAACCACTTCTTCATGAGGACTTTCGCAAGCTCAACCTTGAAATTGTTCCTCATGGCTATCTTTCTACCTTGGTGGTGAAACCAACTCTTGAGGATCAAATCATAGTTGCCCAAAGGCGTGCACGAGGTGTTCGCCAGATCAAGGAGAACATTGCTAGCGGCGTTGCTAAATGTTTCTCCACAGATAGCAAGGGAACGGTATTCTTTGAAAATTGTTTGGTAGTACCTAAGAATAGGGAACGAAGGCAACTCATCCTCAAGGAAGCCCATGACACACCCCTCTCGATTCATCCCGGTAGCACAAAAATATACCGAGATCTACGCCAGAGATTTTGGTGGACTAGGATGAAGAGAGACATTGCTCAATTTGTTGCCGAATGTGATGTTTGTTGTCGCATTAAGGCAGAACATCAAAGACCTGCTGGTACACTTCACCTTTGTCTATTCCCGAGTGGAAATGGGACAAAGTTGGTATGGACTTCATCACCGGCTTTCCAAGAACCCAGAAAGGAAACAATGCCATCTTCTTTGTCATAGATAGGCTTTCCAAAGTTGCTCACTTCCTTCCGGTTCGCGAGTCTATAACTGCTAGACAGTTAGCGGACTTGTACATCTCTAGAATTGTATCCCTTCATGGTGTTCCTTTGGAGATCAATTCTGATTGCGGTAGCCTTTTCACCTCTAGATTTTGGGGAAGCTTTCAGAATGCTATGGGAACTCATCTCTCCTTTAGTAAAGCTTTCCATCCTCAGTCTAGCGGTCAAGTCGAAAGGGTTAACCAAATTCTTGAAGACATGCTCAGAGCTTGTGTTATCTCATTCGGAAAGAATTGGGAGAAGTCTCTTCCATTCGCCGAATTTGCTTATAACAATAGTTTTCAATCTAGTCTGAACATGGCTCCTTTTGAACTCCTATATGGACGACGATGTCGAACACCACTAAACGGGTCAGAGACCGGTGAAAGACAATTCTTTGGACCGGATACGATCAAGGAAGCAGAAGAGCAAGTTAGCATTGTTTGTGATCAATTGAAAGCAGCCCAGTCTCGTCAGAAAAGCTACCATGATCGTCATCATAGGCAAGAGAGCTACAATCTGGATGAGAAGGCTTACCTTCGGGTTACTCCTCTGAAGGGAACCCAACGTTTCGGTATCAAAGGCAAGTTGGCCCCACGTTACAGCGGACCTTTCCGCATTATTGCTAAACGTGGAGAAGTTGCCTACCAACTTGAACTACCCCCGCACCTTACCCGACTACATGATGTATTCCATGTGTCCCAACTCAGGCGTTGCTTCAAGGACCCCATCCGCGAAGTCGACCATGAAACGCTTGATCTCCAAGATGACCTTTCCTATCGAGAATACCCCGTTCGTATTCTTGATTCCGCAGAGCGTGTCACTCGTCGTCAGAAGATTAGGTTTCTGAAAGTGCAATGTTCACACACTCTAAAAGAGAAGCTACGTGGGAAAGAGAAGACCGTCTCAGTGCCGAGTACCCCACCTTCCTACCGCAGACTTCTGAATCTCGGGACGAGATTCTTTTGAGTTGGGGCGAGTTGTCAGAACCCTCTGTAAGGTAATGTGCTAGGATCTTTTTCACTTTGCATTCATGAAAGAAATCAAAGGAAATTCATTTTCAAAATCAAAATGGGAGAAGGAACCCCCCCAGATGAATTAATTCAAAAGGCCAGATAAAAATCTTCTCCAAAAATTCATGTTAGATTTTTGAAAAGTCTTATAAATGAGTGTGATCACATATCAAGTGATGTGGGAGCCATCCCATGCTCATAGATTTTTCAAATATTCAAACAGTACCTTGGATTTAATCAAATAACCCTATTTGAGTTAAGATTCAAATTATTTGAATTTTAAAAATGTTGAAACTTTATAAGTGGCTAGTCTATATTATTATGAGGCCATATAAAATTTTTGAGCATTTAATAAAATGCCTATCTATTTATTTAAGCACAGCACAACAAATGTCAGAAAAGAAAAACAGAAAAGGAATCAGAAAAACTTACCAGACGCCCAGGCGAAGCCGGCCCATCCAGCCCACCCGGCCCAAAGGGGCAGCAGGGTCTTCTTCCCCGCCCCGCGCCTCCAAGCTGCTCAGTGGAATGCCACCGAGCCAACCTTGGACGCCACGTCACCGCCGAGCACCTTCCAGGCCTCCCCGTGCCCTCTTCTCGCGCCTGGAGAATCCCTGGAGCACTCCACGTCCATTTCCCCCTCCAGAGCTTCTTCCCGCTCCTCCTACGCTCGAATTCGTCGTCACCCGAAGCTTCACCGGAGCGCACCGCCGTGGACAACGTGGCCACCGTGCCCTAGAGCTCAATCCGGAAAGTCCACCGTGCTCCTCGTCATCGACTTCGTCTTCACGCAGAAGCTGGATCCCTAATTCCTCCCCGAGACGACGCCATCGCCTTCAACCTCTCGCCGGACCCGCGAGCTCGCCGTCGTCGATTCGCCGCCGTTGGAGCCTCCCCGAGCAAACCGTTGCTTCCCTTCGACTCTGGGTGAGCTACCGCGTAAAACCCCTCTTGACCTAAGCCCTCCCCGTGGCTGTAGCCGGATCCACCATGGGAGCCGAGCAAGCTCGCCGCCATGGTCGAGCTAGAGCTCGCTCTCGTGCCTCTGTTGATGCCCTAGTGCACGCGTTTAGCTCCTGCGTGCACCTGCATTCGAATGCGCCAAGGCCCAGCTAAATCCGTGCCCCCTAGCCTCGACTACGGCCTCACCGGTTCTCTGTTTCCGCCGGAGTAGTCGCCGCCGTCGATTCCGAGCTCCCCGTGACCCCCTGTTGCTTCCAGACGACGCGGACGACGTTGCTGCACCCATTGGTGTCCTCCCCGTAGCCTCCGGTGGCCCCTATCCCATTCCGGCGAGTGCGCCGCCGTGGCCAGGCCACCGGCGTTTAGCCGCCGGTGGGTTAGCCACTAACCCCCGTGCTTAGCCCCCCAAGTGAGACTGACCAGTGGGCCCAGTGGCTTAATTAAGCCACTGGATTATTTTAACCCAGCGGATTAAATCAACCAGTCACTGACACCCTGCACCCACATGTCAGCCCCCCCTGACGCCAGCATGTTGTCAGCATGATGCAATAAGTCATTTAAATGAATTTCCAGAAAATCAAATTGAATTAAAGAATTCCAGAAATTCCAGAAAATACCCCAAACTTTGGAAATTCATAGAAAATTCATATTAACTCCAAATTGGACAAATAATAGATGAAAAATGATCAAGAGAAAATTATCTTTCCAAATATGCAACTTTCAACTATATTTTAGTTGATTTTAAAATGGGACCAGTAGCATATGTCATTTGAATTATTTGGAATTAATTCAAATTCAAATCAAATGATCTTGCAACTTGGACCATGGAATTATGCTACAATTCAACCACACCTCAGAGGCATATCATACACATTTGAAGATGATTCAAATTGATCAAACCATGTCACATATAACTTGACTAAGTTTGAATTCAAATTGGAGTTTGATTTTGCAATTCAATTTGCAATATACTCCATTTAAATGGAATTGCTTCACACATCAAAGCATATACATGAAGTTTCAACCTTCCATCATGTGATTGTGCATTGTATTTACTTTGCTACTTTGCTTGTTGTTTGTCGAGTAGAGGTGGAACCGGTGCAGGAGGCTGCCCCCTTCGTTGAAGACCCAGAACCCGAACCTCGTCAGCAAGGCAAGCAAACCCCCATTGATCATGTCGATAAAATCCCACTTCCCTCTCATGTCTCTCTTATGCATTGTTTAGGATGATCACCCTGATGTCTTTCTACCGCATAGATGAACCCATTCCTTTGCATGACCTATCATTTTGTCACAGTAGGAGTTGTTTGATATCATGTGGCCCCTGCAAATGTTTATCGCTTATTGCATGCTTAGTATGATACCATGATGTTACTGTGATGTGAGTCGGGATGGGAATGATCATGTTGATGATGGTAGAAAAGTGTTGGTGAATCGACCCTAATACAAGGTGAACGATCAGAGGCTGTGTAGGAGTACACGGTGGGTTGTCTCGTTGAACACCGCCCTAAGTCCGAGTTCTTGTGTGGTGATCCAAGATGAAGAGTACAACCACACATTGAGCTCACTGACCCCTCTCAACCTATTAACTCATCCCTTTCGATGTCCAGATGTCGCAATAGTTCGGAGTTCTGGTAGGTCTGTGGCCTGGATACTAAGTGAGAGAACGGCTCATCCGAGACCGGCTTATGCACCACGCACACATCCCTTGGGTCCACTTCGTTAAACCGGCCGCGTTCATGATTGTGGTAACCAACCCAAGTAGGCGGCTTTCTCGGACTAGATCGGCTATGAGGTAACAGTTGTGGTGAGCATCCTCGCTGGCACCCCTTGAATGGTGTCGAGATTAAAGGCGGTAAATGATGATCATGTGTGTGTAGTGGTACACCCCTGCAGGGTTAACAAAACTATTCGAATAGCCGCGTCCGCGGTTATGGACTGCTTGGAAAGCTTAGCTTGATTATTAGACAACTTGAACTGGATACTTCTAAAACACACCAAGATAACTGTGAGTGCTATGGCGTGCTTTCTCGTGGGGAAGTCGAGGAAGTCACCATAGTGGTGTAATTGGTTGGAGAAAGTAGTGGACTCGTGTACGCTTCTTACCTCAAATTCTGGTACTCGTAGTTCAGGATTAGCCAAGTCAAAGCTGGCACTTCTGCAAGTGAACCCCACCTCCCTTTACCTTGATACGTGTGCATGAGTAGTATAGCTCCTATGTAAGTCCTGCTGAGTACGACTTTGTACTCACGTTTGCTTAATCTATGTTTTAGATGAGACCACTGACCCCGAAGGTGGCTTCTTCATCGAGCTGGACGACTGAAGACCAACTAATCTAGTCCCAGTCAGACGACTGGTTCCCTCGTGGAGGGCTTGTGTTTAAATAAGGCTTCTTAAGCCATTTGTTAAACTTTTCTGTACTCAGACATAATTTGCTTCCGTTTGTGTTGTAATGTTGGATCACATGTTTGTGATCTCTGTTTGCACTCTATAAGAGTTATCAATAAAGTTGTACACTTTGTAGAGAATTGCAATGGTACCTGCTGTGCATTCAAGGCATGTGTGTTGCATGTATGTTTATAACATGCATGTCTTTGTATGGGTTTTCGAGACCTTAGTTGTGTTCTGGCTGGCGGTCTTTCATACACCAAGTGGCCCTTAGATGTGCGCAGCTTGGGGCATCACGATGCGATTGCTCGAGACTCCGTCTCGTGCACACTTTGTGGTATGATCGAGCCCGCCCTAGACCCTGACTAAGTGATCGGGCTGGAGTAAGTCTATGTAAGAGTTTTGAGATAGTCGATAGTATGGTTGAGGCGACTTGTCTTTGAATATGGAAGTTCACCACCCATATCATTAGACTTGTGTGCGGACGATGACGACCCATCTCAGTTGATCATCCGGCCTGGATGGGATGCCCCTCACGTACGATGCTTTCCGAGAACGTTCTGTGCTTGGCCTTGTCTGCTTAGACAAGTGGGTACGGTTCTCGGCTCTCCATATGACTATGTCTTAGCTGTACTTGCATACGCTAACTCCGGGTCCCGACAATGGACGACGATGTCGAACACCCCTAAACTGGTCAGAAACCGGTGAAAGACAATTCTTTGGACCGGATATGATCAAGGAAGCAGAAGAGCAAGTTCGCATTGTTCGTCTTCAATGGAAAGCCGCCCAGTATCGTCAGAAAAGCTACTATGATCGTCATCATAGGCAAGAAAGCTACAATCTGGACGAGAATGCCTACCTTTGGGTTACTCCTCTGAAGGGTAACCAACGCTTCGGTATGAAAGGAAAGTTGGCCCCACGTTACGTCGGACCTTTCCGAATTCTTGCTAAACGTGGAGAAGATGCCTACCAACTTGAACTACCCCTGCACCTTTCCCGAGTACATGATGTATTCCATGTGTCACAACTCCGGCGTTGCTTCAAGGACCCCATCCGCGAAGTCGAGCATGAAACGCTTGATCTCCAAGATGACCTTTCTTATCGAGAGTACCCTGTTCGTATTCTTGATTCAGCAGAGCGTGTCACTCGTCGTCAGAAGATCAGGTTTCTGAAAGTTCAATGGTCAGATCACTCCGAGAAAGAAGCAACATGGGAAAGAGAAGACCGCCTCCGTGCCGAGTACCCCTCCATCCTCCCGACGACTTTCGAATCTCGGGACGAGATTCTTTTGAGTGGGGGCGAGTTGTCACAACCCCAACTTGGGTAAGTGCTAGGGTTTCAGTGCCCCTTTGCATCATGTGAAAATTTCAAAATAAATTCAAAAATGGGAAAAAGAAAAGCCCTAGAGAATTTTATTCAAAAGGCCAGATAAAAATTGCTTCCAAGAATTCCTCTGGTATTTTTGAAAAGTCTTACAAATATGCATGATCACATAAAAAGTGATGTGGGACCAACCCCATGCTCATGGATTTTTCAAATATTCCAAACAAGGATTGCAAATTAAATTAAACTCCAATTTGAATTTAAATTCAAATTGTTTGAATTTCAAAAGTCACCAAAACTTGTGAGTGGCTAGTGGCATGAACCCTAAGCCCACATAAAAGTTTTGGGGTTTTTTTAAATTGCTTTGCTATTTTTACTAGCAAGCCAAAACAAATAACAGAAAAGAAAAACAGAAAAAAAAGGAAGAGTACTACCACATGTTGGGCACATGGACCCCGCTCAACCTACTAACTCACCCCAGTTCAAGTCCAGGAGTCACTAGTTCGGGCTTTCCATTTGGCATATGCATAGAAAAAGATTGAATGAAAGTTTGCATCATTTAGATATGTGGGTGGACCTGTGATACAGGAAAACCATCTGCTAAGGTGGCGTCTCGGTCGCCTGCATCGTCTGAGTCCGTAACGTTGACTCGGACGGACTCTTGAGCGGTGAGAAACTCAGGTGGTTGATTCCTGGATTAGAGTTGGCTGTGAGGTAAAAGTTGTGGAAATTTATCCTCGCCGACACCCGCTTGAAGGGTGACGAGATCCCGGAGGTAACTGATTGTTTCATGTGTGTAGCAGTACACCCCTGCAGGGTTAACAAAAATATTCGAATAGCCGCGTCCGCGGTAATGGACTACTTGGAAAGCTGTGCTTGATTATTAGACAACTTGAATGGATACTCTAAAACTCGCAAGATAAGTGTGAGTGCTGTGGTGTGCTTCCTTGTGGGGAAGTCGAGGAAGTATCCATAGTGGTGTATTGGTGGGAGACTTAGTAGAGGACTCGTGTACGCTTCTTACCTCAAGTCTGGTACTCGTAGTACATGACTAGCCAAGTCAAAGCTGGCACTTCCGCATGTTGAACCCCACCTCCTTTACCTTGAAACTTGGGCATGAGTACTGTAGTTCAGATGTAAGTCTTGCTGAGTACGACTTTGTACTCACGTTTGCTTATTCTATGTTTTAGATGAGAACCCGGACCCCGATGGAGTCACCTTCCTGAAGCTCGACATTGACTAAGCTAGTATAGTTCCAGACAGCAGTCTGGTCCCTCGTGGAAGGGCATGTATGTTTACAAGGCTTCTCTAAGCCATTTGTTAAACTTGTCCGTACCCAGACATAATTTGCTTCCGTTGTATGATGTCATGATGATCACAGACATGTGATCTTTGTATGCTCTATGTGTAAGTAAATAAACAAGTACTTTGTAGAGTCATGTGATGATACCTCCGACTAAGTGATCGGGCTGGAGTAAGTCTATGTAAGAGTTAGGATTCAATCGATAACATGGTTGTGGCGACATGTCTATGAGTATGGGATTCACCACCCATAAGCATTTAGACTTGTGAGCGGATGATGAGGACCCATCTCAGTTGATCATCCGTCCTGGATGGGATGCCCCTCACGTTCGATGCTTTCCGAGAGTGTTCTATGCTTGGACTTGTCTGCTTAAACAAGTGGGTACGGCTCTCGGCTCTCCATGTGATTGTATCGTGACTGGAATTACATACGCATATTACGGGTCCCGACAAGGTGAATCTACCCCTTGCGTACTACATGGACTGGCCGCGTGTCAGATCATGCTCCTCTTTGACCCAAGCATGCACCGTAGTCGAACTGGACCAAGGTTCCCTCTGACGCCAAGCCTAGAGAATTTCACCACTCAACTTCGAGGGCTATCCGATTCGTGGAATCAAACATACATGTGTAGTTATAAGACCCCCGTACTAAGATAAACAAATTTCCAGCTAGCCCTATCCCATACCAGATTATTGTGGTTGTTACTGTAAGGCTAGGTTTTAGCGGCACTTAGAGAGTCCCTCCAGACTTTGAATATGTTCAATGATGTTTCCAACAATCAAAATTTTGGCCATCAACATCTTCTTAGATGTATGCCATCACATTTGGGTGCAGCAAGATTAATCAAATTATTATGTTGTCGTTAGTTCTTTAGCAAGGTAGGGGTAGTACATCAATATCGTCGGTGTCCAATTTCTTTCTCCCAAATAGGCAGGCTTAGAAGGTATGTGGTGGTTCACCTAATAAACTAATAAAATCTCAACCCAAAATGGTATAATAATACATGATATATAAGATGGTACAAAGAAAGTAAAAATGTAGGACAAGGTTTAAATTTTTGAAGATGGCTTGCCTTTCTCGGCGGAGTCTCCTGGTACGGCTTCTTCGGCTTGGAAGAAGTCTTCACCTACAACGTAAAGTGTCTAGTCTACACGTTGCGGAAAATAGCACACAATTACCATCACATCATTCAAAGCAAGCACTCAACAAGCATAACCATCACTAACACTCAATCAAAGCATCACATGAATAATACCAACAAGTATAATCAGATTATCACATGTGGCAGAATTTTTAATGGTGGTTTAATAAGTTTATAGGGCTAAGCAAACATTTAAGCAACACACTACACAAGTCATTTTTATTCTTCTTGCCTTAGGTCATGTTTTTATTTAATAAATTTAATTAAATAACAATACAATAATTAGCTACTGTCCAGAGACAATCATAATAAAATGTTAACATATTTAATTTGTTAACAGAAAATAAACTAAAATTACCATAAGCATGAAATACTAGCAATATTAATAACATGGTCCTGAATTTTATTTAAGCCATCAACAATTCCATTCATACAGAAAAATAAAGCATAAACATAGGATCACGAAAAAAATTATTTCATATTTTTCTGATGAGCATTTATTTTTCAAATAATATAGCAGTTATGTACATTACAAATAAAGATAAGGTGCTCAGCACTGACCCAGTTTAATAATTTTCTTGGGGTGTAACTTTCTACAGTGGGTTGGGCCAGTGTAATTAATTTGTTTACACAATTTTCTTATATAAATAACTTGATATTTAAATGCATAACAACTATCTAATAAATATAATAAGTAGCTACTGGTTAGAATTATTATTATAGGAGTTTACATCTAACTTATTTCATTATTAACAATTTAACTAAATGTATATGAGACATTAATGTGTACAACTATATATAAAGTATTTTATATATTACTATTATTATTATTATTAAACTATACCTTAATTAGATATTAAACAAAGATAATACTAATAACTTTTATTTTTACTAAATCATTAACAGAAAGTTTAATAATATTAACTAAGCAAAAAGTAAAGCAAACAACAATAATAATAAAATAATTGACCACTATAATATTTCTGCAAATAATAAAACAAACTAAGCAGAAAAATAGGGAATAATCCTAGGAGCAAAACAAAATTTGCTTCTTATTTATCTGAGGTGTAGTTATATTTGTAGAATTATTTAAGTCTCTGCTGGCTAATAAAAAGAAAAACAAACAGAAGGAGGGGTCGACCCAGTGCCATTTCTGCCTAGGACGCTCTCTCCTCTTTCTCTTTTTTTCACGAGCTGGTCCTTCACAGGGCGCTGAGTCTTTTTTTTTGGTTTACAGAACGAAGGGGTACGGGAGCCCCTGGGGCGTTGGATCCAGGCCGATCCAACGGCTCAGGGTCATCTTCCCTGGCGTGCTCGGCCTGTTGCAACCATGCCCAGGAAATGGCGGACAGGAGGGGGAGGAGGCTCACCGGAGGGCCTCCCGGCGGCGATGGACGTCAGTCAGGGGCGATGGGGGTGCGGCTCGAGTAGGGTAATCCGTTTTTCCCAAATACGGATGCGTGGGACGTAGGTCAGGCGCGGAGACTCGGTGAAGACGGCTAGGTAGACGAACGGCTGGAGGCGGTGCGTCGGCTCCTCCTGGTGCTCCTTGCCGGTGCAGCTCCAGCATGGGCGGAGAGGGGCTCGCCGGCCGGCCCTCCCGCCTCCTCCTTCCTTCTTCTTCCTGTCCTCCTTCCCTTTCTTCTCCATCTGTCTCCTCTTCCTTTCTTCTTTTCTAAACGGGCGGGATGGTGCTGGGTGGTGGAGTGGGTGAGTGGCAAGGAGGGTGCGAGGGGGTCCTTTTATAGGCGCGATGGGCCAGCACAGGGCAACATTCTGGAGCCACGGGGGCAATCCATGGCCTCCTCGCGGACTGGACGAGAGGGGCGGCAGGCTAGCGCGTGAGAGGGTGCCGGCGGGTAGAATTAGACGTGGGAGTCGCCGGCCACATCGCAGCAGAGGGTTGGGGGTACGTTTTCTGTGTCAGGCCACAAGGGCAATCCGTGGGCTAGCGGATCGTTGGGTGAGTGCGGCAGTGAGGCTGGCAATGGGGCTGGCTTGAGAGAGAAGGGAGAAATACCAGGGAGAAGGAGAGAGATGAGTCATGAGGGAGAGAGAGAGTCGTGGGAGAGAGGGAGAGAACGTGAGAGAGAGACAGAGATATATGAAGTTGAGAGATTAGGGGGTGGTGTTTATGCTAGTCTCTTTTTTTTCATTTTTTATGAACAAACCTATTATGGTTTGCAATATTTATATAAACTTTTTTATCATAGTTTCAATCATCTACATAAGGCACAAGGTTAATTCCTGAGTTTTGTGGGTGTTAATAAGGTTATTAAATATTTATATTACAGAAAATACATAAGGATTTATATTCCTTATGCATTTATCTAACACATAAGAGCAAAGAGAATAAAAACAAAACGAAACAACAAAGAGAAGGGTGCAAGAAAGTTTAATGGTGATTAGGTTTTAGCACTGTAAGGGGTTTTGGAATTTATCACGTTGCTCTTGGAATGATCATCTTAAGATGAGTTGAATGCATGGTGGGGGTATATTATTTACCAAAGTCACTTGTTTATCTAAGAACATGCACCACAACATGATCATCAATACAAGTGCATCAACAAGCAGCAACATGATTAACTCTAAGCACACAAGTTCAATCATGGAATCAAACACCACACCATAGCATGCAAAGTTTTTTGTTGGCTCTAATTTTTGGTTATCTAAATTAACAAGAAGGCAAAAGTTGGGATGTGACATAGCCCTCATGAGTTGCTGTGGTCACGTTGTGTGTCGTACCAGGTCATATAAATTTTGAAGTGTTAGAGCATCTCCAGCCGTTCGGCCCCCCAGGCCGGTTTTCTGCGTTATTTTAGTGCCGCTTGGGGGGCGCTCGGGCGGCGAAACTTTCTTGGTGCGGCCGCCCCCCAGCCTCGGGCCCAAGGCGGCCCCCAAGTCGGATGGTGTCGGTGCAGATTCGGTCCAGATTCTACCCAGAAATGACGCAAATTGATCTTTCAAACGCAAATTCAACACGAAAACATGAAATATCGGCGCAGTTCGGCATAATTCGGTGCAAATTCAACACGAAAACATGAAATATCGGCACAATTCGGCGCACAACGTGCAATACAAACACATAGTTCGACACGGATACAAATACAAATCAAACTAGGAATTGCCTTTGAGCATCCATAAATGATCCACTAGATCTTCCTTCAGTTGACGATGCACGTGCGGGTCTCGGATCTCCTGGCGCATGTCGAGATAGCCTGTCCAATCTGGTGGTATCTGGTTATCAACAACTGCAAGAGGCCCCTGGATGAGATATGGTTCAGAGTCATACACTGGATCCTCTTTCTCGCTCTCAATGATCATGTTGTGCAAAATGACACAACAATTAATCACCTCCCACATTTGATCTTTCGACCAAGTCTGAGCAGGGTACCAGAAAATGGCAAATCGAGATTGGAGCACCCCAAATGCCCGGTGGACATCCTTCCTGCAAGCCTCCTGGCACTTGGCAAAGTGGGCATACTTCTCTCCTGGCACAGGTTTTGAGATAGTCTTCACAAATACCGGCCATCTTGGATATATGCCATCTGTTAGATATTATCCCTTGTTGTACTGGTGCCCATTGACCTCGAAGTTCACCGGAGGAGCGTGACCTTCGACAAGCCTGGCAAAGACATTTGAGCACTTCAGGATGTTCAAGTCATTGTGTGTTCCTGGCATGCCAAAGAAGGAGTGCCAAATCCAGAGATCATGTGTAGAAACTGCCTCAAGTACCACATTGTAGTGACCTTTTGCGCCCTTGTACATCCCCTGCCAAGAAAATGGACAGTTCTTCCTTTCCCAATGCATGCAATCAATTCTTCCAAGCATCCCAGGAAATCCTCTTGCTTCATTCTCTGCTAGGATTCGAGAAGTGTCTTCTGCATTGGGTGCTCGCAAGTACTGTCCTCCAAAGAAGTTCACCACTGCTCTGCAAAACTTGTACATACACTCAAGGGGGATGGACCCCGCCATGCGTGCATAGTCTTCCTTTTGATTACTAGGACCTCCGTATGCAAACATCCTCATGTACGTTGTGCACTTCTGAAGTGAGGAGAATCCAACTGTGCCGGTGCAATCTTTGTTGAAAACGAAGTAGTTGCCGTACTCTCGGGGTGAATTGACAATGCGAAGAAAGAGCTTTTGGCCCATGAGGTACCGGCGTCGGAATATCTTCTCGCCATGCAGGGGAATATCGGAAAAGTAGTCGGAGTAGAGCAAGCAGTAGCCCTCCGAACGGCGCCTCTCCTTTTCCTTCCGGCGGCCCATCTTGGAGCCGCCCCGTTGCGGCGTCATGTTGGCGCCGAAATGGCCGGCCAAGGCGGCGATCATTGTGTGGTGCACGTCGTCCTGGTCGCTGGCGGCGGCCTATTCCTCCTCCATCAGCGCGGCAAAGAGCACCTCGTCATCGGAGTCCATCTTGGCGTGGAAATTCTCCGAACACCTGGGTCGCGGGGTGGTCACGGCTAGCCGCCTGTGGTCTCGGCTAGTCGCGACGCGCCGGTCTACCACCGCCGTACTAGACAAGCTTGGAAGGGGGCGGTGGGGTGGAACTGTAGCGTGTTTGGAGGCGGCGCAACGGCTACCTTGCGACGGCGCGGGACCGGCGGCGACAAGGGTGGTGGGGGAGAGGCGGTCGGTTTTTGGGCCGTTTTCTCTGCCAGTGGGCCAGCCGAATCTTTTCGCTTCATCCGGTGCATCCAAGCGACCCCCAGCGCGCCGGTCAGCTTGGGATCGCTGGACTCAAAATCGGCCCGATCCGACGCTATTTGGGCCCTTGGGGGCGCGACTGGGCTTATTTCGTCTGTCCGGCGCAAATAGCGCCGGCTTGGGGGGCTTTTGGGGGCGCGGCTGGAGATGCTCTTACTCACCAAGAGTCGGCACGAACATTGTTGCGTTTTGTTGAGTCTTTGAGAAGAAAATTTTTAGTGTTACTCCCCAAGATTCGGTGTATGCATCTCGGTGTTGTAACAAGTCTTTGTTTGAGAAGGATCTTCCAAGTGTAGTCCCCATGAGTTGGTATATGCATCTGGGTGCTCTGTCGAGTCCATAGGTCTAACTTGTAAGGAGAATTGTTAGAAATAACTTAAAAGTGCAGGATGTTGTTTGAATGAAAATGTAAATGCAAAGACTAGTAGAATTCGACTGATGCCTCACCTTCTCGCGTTGAGAGAGATTATTGGTTCAAAAGTCGAAACTTCTCTTTAAACCTGGCTTATATGACTAGCGTGCCCAGCTCTCAGGATTAAACTTGATAGGCGTTTTATGCAAGCCCCCAAAGTTTAGACCAACTAGGTTCGCGTTAGTCATATGAGCTTGAGCTATACAGGCAAAACGATGTGGGTGGCCAAGTCTTGTATATGCCGGGATTTCTTCAGTTAAGAGTTGATGGGTGCCACCGAACTCCCCTACTTCCCCTGACTAAGTCATACACATGCAGAGTAATACATATATATGCCGGCTTCTCTGTCAAGAATCGATGAGTATCATTGAGCTCCCCGATTGCCTGACTAAGCAATATACATGCTCAGAGCCGATAGACGGTTGTTCAATCCCCTAGGTCTCTTAGAAAAGGTGTAAAAATATGTAATTGCTGCAATATGATGCGATATGTATGATGCAAAGTATTGGAGAAGTATAAAAAGGCATGCAACATGAAAGTATACGCAATATGAAAGTCGATTTTATGCATAAGTATGGTGAGAGCCGGTGCAACGAGAGTCGACTTTAGAGGTCGGGAAAGCCTGGTGCGACGAAGATCGTCTTTATGGCGAGAGCCTGTTGCGATGAAAATTGACTTTTTGGCGAAAGCCAGTTGCGATGTTAGATATGGCAATAGCCTATTTGCGACAAAAGTTGACTTTATATGTTAATTATTGTCAGAACCCTATATTAGGTTTGTGTTTAACCTAGCTTGCATTTTTACATCTTGAAATTTTTTTCAAAAGAAAAGTAATTGGGGAAAAGAAAAGCCCCAAAGCATTTAAATAAAAAAGGCAGAAATAAATCTTTTTCCAAAATTCTTTATGATGTTTTGAAAAATCCTAAAAATGAGTGTGATCATTTTAAAAGTGATTTGGGATTAATCCCAGGCTCATAGATTTTTCAATCATCCAAATAGTGGCTTGGAAATTAAAAAAATTGCCTATTTGCATTGAGATTCAAATAATTTGAATTAAAAAAATTCCCAAACACTTGGGGTTGACTAGTACTAAGTCACCTAGAGTTTATAAAATTATTTGGGGGTTTTTATAAAATGCCCTAATATTTATTTTAAATGGGCAAAACAAATAACAGAAAGATTAAAAAGAAAAACAGAGAAGAGATTTACCTCCCGCCTAGTCGCCGGCCCACCTGGCCCAGCCCAGCCCCCTCCCGTGTCGTCTTCCTCCTTGCCAGAAGGAGTGCTCGACGAGCCATGCGCGGCAGGCATGCGCGCCACCTCCTCCTTCTCGCCAGCGCACGGGCCTCCTCGTCCTCATCTTCGAGCTAGCGACGCCTGGAAGCCCCAGCTACCCTTTCCCCATCTCTGGTCCTCTTCCTCGTCTCCCTCGCATGAACTCGCAACCCTAGCAGAGGCCCGCGGAGCGCCGACGACGAAAGGACGTGGCCACCGGCGACGGTAAGCGCGTCCACCGTGTCCATTGAGTGCGCCGTGGACGGCTACGTCGACCCCCGCGATCAATTGGAGCAGAGGAGCAAAGGACGCGACGCTAGCTTCGCCAAGCCGCCGCGGCCACCCCCAACTCCGGCGCCAAATTACCTCGCCGCCGCTTCTTCCCCGGCTCCGTCGAGGCCCTCCTCGTGCTCAGGTGAGCAAGGCGCTTCGAATCCCCCCATCCTTGGCTCTCCCCGTCGCCTAGGTCGCCGTTTTCACCATGGCCAGAAGCTCTGGTCGCCGCCTCTTCATCGTGCTCATGGCCACGGGCCTCCCCGCGACGCCCCGATGGCAGAGACGAACGCGCGCGCTTCCCAGCTTCCCCCCAGTACCTTTTGCCCCCTCTCCCGTGCTCGTTTTCCCACTCCGGCGTGAGCTCAGCCAAGCTCCAATGGACGCCGGCGAGATCCACCATTAGAAGCCCTAATGGCCAGCCTAATCACCCCTCCTCTCGCTGACCGGTGGGCCCAAGCCCCCTAATGACCCTACTTAACTTAATCTAAACCGGGTTTAACCCCAGGGCCACTGACAAGGTGGCCCTACACGTCAGCCCCCCCCACTTGCGTCATGCTAACGTCGTAATGACGCAGTATTTCTTAAATCTTTTATTAAATCAGAAAAATCCAGAAATTAAGAAAAACTTTGAAATTGAATAACTTTTAAACCGTAACTCCAAATTCAAAGTGTAATATATGAAAAATTATCAGAATAAAATCCTCTATCCAAATTTCCAACTTTCAGCTATGTTGGAGTTGATCTTAAAAAGGGATCAGTAGCTTTTTGCTATTTGATTTAATTGGAATTATTTCAAATTCAATTCAAAAGTTATTCCAACTTCAACCATTGAAATGCACCACACTTCACTTGTACTTCAGAAGCATTTCACACATATGATCACTTGGTTTAGAAAGTACCAACATTAGCAAATGCAAGTTGAACTAAATTGAATAACATTTGGAGTTTGAATTTGAATTTACTTTTCAAATCAACTTCAATTAACATGTTGCAAATTAAACCTAAGTCACATCAGCACATTGCCATACTTGGTATTACATATTGATTGTGCATTGTATTATATTGATTGTGCTTTACTTCTAGTGCTTCAGTGATTGCTTCTTCTCGGTAGAGTTGATCTCGGAGACGAGTTCAACCTCATGTCAGAATGCTAGTACCTCGTGATCGTCAGCAAGGCAAGCACCCCCTCTTTGATCATGTCGATAAAATCCCAGTTCCCTCTCATTCTCGCAAATGCATATTTAGGATGTCACCATGATACGTTCTACCGCTAGTTGAACCCATTCCTTTGCATGACCTATCATTTTGTCACAGTAGTAAGCAAACCACAATCCTAGCAGATGTAGGAGTTGGTTGTTATCTTGTGGCCCCTCCAACTGTTACAGCTTATTGCATGCTTAGAGTTGTTACCTGAGGCTACTTTGTTGTGAGTCGGGATGGTAGTGATCATGTGAACGATGGTGGTAACGTGTTGGTGAATCTACCCTAAACAAACAAAGGTGAACGATGAGAGGCTGTGTAGGAGTACACAGTGGGTTGTCTCGTTGAACACTGCCTTAGGTCCGAGTTCTTGTGTTGTTATCCAAGACTAAGAGTACGACCACACATTGGGCTCACTGACCCCTCTCGGCCTAGTACCTCACCCCGGACCTGTCCAGGAGTCGCAAGTAGTTCTCCCTTTAACGATCTCAAGCAGGTGGAACCAAGGTAAGTGGTTGGCGTAGGTTGTGGGCACGTTGAATCAAGTGATCATGCTCGAGTTGAGCTTGATGGCGGTCACACAACGTTTGAGTCCGCATCGGAAAAATCGGCCGGATTCCGATTGTGGTCCCAACTCAAATAGGAGACTCCCTAGGACTAGAGATGGTGCCGTGAGTGAAGTGTCGTGGCAGCATCCTCGCCGGTACTCATTTGAAGGGTCCATCCCCAGGCGGTAACTGATGAGGCGTGTGTGTAGCAGTACACCCCTGCAGGGTTAATGAACTATTCGAATAGCCGTGTCTGCGGTTATGGAGTACTTGGAGACCTTTACTTGATCATAGACAACTTGAACCGGATACTTATAAAACTTGCCAAGATAAGTGTGAGTGCTATGGCGTGCTTCCTCGTGGGGAAGTCGAGGAAGTATCCATAGTGGTGTATTGGTTGGAAACTGTTACTTGGACTCGTGTACGCTCCTTACCTCATTCTGGTATTCATAGTACAGGACTAGCCAAGTCAAAGCTGGCTTTTCTGCAAGTGAAACCCCACCTCCCTTTGCCTTGATACATGTGCATGAGTAGTATAGTTCCTATGTAAGTCTTGCTGAGTATGACTTTTTACTCACGTTTGCTTATTCTATGTTTTAGAGACGAGTCCACTGACCCTGATGGTGGCCTCTACCCCGAGCTCGACGTGGACCAAGTCGTATAGTTCCAGGCAGCAGCTTGTGCCCTTTGGAGGGTCGTTGTATTTTATTTCAGGCTTCTTAAGCCATTTGTTAACCTTGTCTTTACTAAGACATATTTTGCTTCCGTTGTTGTTTGAGGTAATGTTGGATCACAACCATGTGATCTCTGCTTGTAATACAACTACTATGTCTGCTCTGTTTAGCAGAAGTTATAAAGACTATGGGTTTGTAGAGTTCATGTTGTGATTACCATCTGTTTATACTAGACATGTGTGCTGCGTGTATGATTATAACATGCATGTCTTAGTATGGGTTATCGAGACTTTAGTTGTGATCTGGCTGGTGGTCTTTTATACACCAAGTGGCCCTTAGATATGTGCAGCTTGGGGCATCGCGATGTGATTGTTCGTGACTCTGTCACGTGCACACTTTGTTGTATGACCGAGCCCGCCCTAGACCCCGACTAAGTGATCGGGCTGGAGTAAGTCTATGTAAGGTTTATGATTCAATCGATAACATGGTTGAGGAGACTTGTCTATGAGTTTGGGATTCACCACCCATAAGCATTTAGACTCTTGAGCGGACGATGAGGACCCATCTCAGTTGATCATCCGGCCTGGATGGGATGCCCCTCACGTTGGATGCTTACCGAGAGTGATCTGTGCTTGGCCTTGTCTGCTTAGACAAGTGGGTACGGCTCTCGGCTCTCCATGTGATTGCATTATGACCAGAATTACATACGCTAACCCCGGGTCCCGACAGACTTGGTATCAGAGCAGGACTGTCTGTAGGATTATCAAACCATTGGCCGATGTCCAGTCTAGCATTCTATAGTTATATAGTTACTTTGGGTATAAGGGAACAATGTAAGACTTCTTTTTTCTCCTTACCCTCATCGATCTGAGTCCTGAGTCACCCTCATTCTACGGGAAGATAGGACTAGGCTCATCTATGTCTTTACTAGGACATCTCGTTGATTGATTCTTTGTAGCTGTAGGAGTGTTGTGGTCTTTTCTGAGCCATCATTCCATAGTGTTTCTGTGGAAGTGATGTCCGTTATTCTGTAGGTTGTCTCAATTTCCATCCCGGTACAACCGTTATGCTGTCCGTTTGTGGCTTTGATGCTATTGCATTATAGTTATCTATCTTAGCATAGAATTGTGTCCTAAATCCTATTCTGATTGTTGATTCTTATCACACAGAATGTCAGGTGCAAATCAAGGTGTTGATCCCAGTTCCGGTAACATAGACGATGAAGAACCTCCACCACCAACCTCAACGGCAGGAATCATGTTGGAGGCTGAGCAAAATCGTCGTGATCAGACACGTCTTCTCGAGCGTATTGAGCAGAACACTTCCCGTCAGCAGTAGATTAATCCATATGTTGAACACTTTTCCATATTCCACACGGTTTTGAAGTAATTTAAAAAATGGTGTTGCTTCCCTCTTTTGGAAAGCGGGAATTTTTGTGTAAATTCGTTTGATTCGTTCGTCCGATTGATGCAATTGATACACCATTGGATAGTTATCGTCGAGGCGCTCCATTTGTATGTAAAACAAATCCTCTAATTCCTTACGGTTTAAGAGTTGTGTCGATTTTAGTAAATCGTGGAACTCCGTTCTTCGCGGACCCAAAATCGACGACGTGAACTACATTCGCCGGGAAACCGCACCGCATCCGACGGCAAGCGCACTGCATTATCGCCAGACAGAATGCACATGTTTTTCGCGGAACAAAAAATCAGAGAGTGAACTGCATCCGCGGGGCACCCGATTGCATTTGTCAACAGAAAGAACTACACATGACTTTTTCACATGGCGAAGAGAAATATGCGTATTTTTTCATGGACCCGGAATCGACAGAGTGAACTGCATTCGACTGATACAGGTTGCATTTATCGGCAGAGAGAACTGCATTTCTTTTATTAACTTTTAACATTATATTTTGTCAACAAGCGTGCTCCGCAAGGACAAGGCAGGTGAACTGATATATTTTTGTAGACAGTGAAATATAAGTGAACATCATCCAGCAAACTACATGAGATCACCAAGCGCACTGCAATACACATGTTGAAATTCATTTTGAAGGAGAGCGAATTGCATGATTTTGTAATATACATATATAACTAATCAAGAGTGAACCACATCCACTTTTTGGGAGGAGCGAACCACGAGACAAATCAAAGCAAGCTGCATGATAAAATTTGTGCACTGCATTTTTTCACTGCCTTTGAAAATTGATACATCAAAGTGCATAAAACCATACACATATTGCAAACAACACTAAACCGAACCACAAGAACTAAAAATAGTGAACCACACTGAACTGGATTCTCAATCAGCGAACCATATTTGCATTTTGCTTACATCCAACAAAAGCACAAAAAAACTTCAAAACTGGCACAAAAAACTGCACTAGAGCACCACCTAACATGCGGCTTGCTTTTTTGGTGGGGATCTGGCAACAATGGAGAGCACCCAAATGATCTCTAGTACCTGCAATTAAGTAAAATATTACCAAATAAAGATCAACGGAAAAGGGAAAAACGCAAGAGCGCAAAATCATGAGGAACCGACATTTGCTTCATCACATGCAGTACCTGGACAGGTCGCGAGGCTGAAAATTGGGAGGAGGGGGTCAAGCAGCAGCAGCGGGTGGCGGTGGTGCCAGCCGCCCAGTATATCAGCAGCTGATTCTTACAGGGAGTATTGACCTTATATCAGGTATGGCTTTGAAAACTTTATTTAAATCTTGGCAAATATAGCTTTGGTCATAACAACAAGCATGTTTTTCTCAAAGTAGCGACTTAGCCAAAACCTTTGTGTTATTATGCTTGAAGTGTTATGTTGACAAGGAAGACAACTTGATGTTTCATGCTAGTTTTAATGTTTATGCTTTGTATTGCTTGCATCTAAGTTGTCTTCAATTGTCTGTTCTCTCAAAGCCTTGCTAGCCAAAACTCTGTACTAAGCGGAATTCTGCTTGTACTTCCATACCCTGAAACCAACATCTTCCACTTGAGTCCACCATACATTTCTATTTGTGGTATTCCACTACCACTCCTAAATTATATAATTTGTGTGCTATCTCTAGATGTTCAAAATCTTCTGCTTTGTGCCACTGATTCAGCTCATGAGGAAGTGGTGGGTAACCCATGATCTTCTTAATTTGGACAAGTTTTTATCTTGGGATTGCATGCCTAATCTGTAAACCCTAATACGAGAGGGGACTGGCATGACTGTCCAGCTCGTAAAAGATAAATACTAACACACAAGTTCCTTCGCCTATTTATGAGTGATAAACAAAAGAATTTAAGGGGATGTGATCGTCCCCACATGGGAGCCGTTCCTCGAAACTTTTCCAAATCATGAAGTGAGTGAGTTATCCATCAGCAGTCGTTGACGGATCATGCACCTCCGAAAAGTCTGTTTTTATTCTGTTTGATCTAGAGATGGCACATGAGTTTTTCCTGCTTACTAATGTCTACGCACGCTTATATTCTTGTAGACTATGTTGGGCCTCCAAGCGCAGAGGTTTGTAGGACAGCAGCAATTTCCCTCAAGTGGATGACCTAAGGTTTATCGAACTCAGGGAAGTAGAGGTTGAAGATGGTCTCTCTTAAGCAACCCTGCAATTAAGATACAAGAAGTCTCTTGTGTCCCTAACACACCTAATACAACTAGGAGTTGTATAGGTGCACTAGTTCGGCGAAGAGATGATAAAATATGGGTGATAGGTGTGATAAAACGAAGTAATATAAATCTGTAATAAAAAGTGTAGAAAAGAAAGAAGTAACAAAAGTGAGTGCAAATGGTGTAACAATGATGGAAACAAGGCCTAGGCTTCATACTTTCACTAGTGGCAACTCCCAACAACATTAACATAGTCTAATCACATGATATTTCCCATAAAACATGCAATGGAGACGTACTCGGAGGTCATTCCTTTGTGGTCATGAGAGGACGAGAATTGTGTAGGGCTACAAAAGCACACCTCAGAGTTCGTAGTTCTCAATCTATGGATTTCCAATGTCACCGGGGCCATCCAAATAGAGTACCACAATCACCACAACATATCTAAAGGATAGTCAAAGACAAGAACCAAGAGACTCTCAATGTTCAATCCACACACAAAAGAGGAAATCACTCATGATAATATTCTTATAACCCATGTCCAATATACCGCTGTCACCATGGTCTCGGGGATTATACTAGATAAGATCAAGTGAGTACATCAATCCAATACATAGAGGAAGGGGAAATATAATGGGATCAACCTAGATTAACACAGCCTATGATCACAACGAAGATCACATCATGGGAGAGAGAGAAGAACACATAGCTACTGGTAGAAACCTCAGCCCCGAGGTGAACTACTCACACATGGACATGGAGAGAGGGAGAGTTGTTGATGGAGAGGTGCAGCCCGGAGGAAATGAAGGAGATGGCGACTGCGGCGGCCACGGCGGAGGCGGCGCCCATGGCCACGGCCATGGCCCTTGGGGGCAGAGGCCCTTGGCCCCTTCTTCTTCCTTGGAGATGGTGCTTCTGTGGAGATTGATATCCCCCTCAAGACGGCTGCCAAGGGGGAGAAAATTTCGTGGTGCCCTTTGACCTAGGTTTTCTCTCTTTATATAGACTCTCGGATTCCCGTCGGCCAGATTATGTCTTCGGTACTTCGGGCTTTCTGGACGCATCCAAACTCCGATTGGGCCGAATTTTATATCTAAATCCACCGGAAAAAAATTCCCTACAACTTTTTAGTTTTAAGTTTTTCCATTTGAGGCCGTCTTCTAGCGTTTTCGAGGCGATCTTTAAAACCTGTGTGGTGGGGACAGATTTCGGGAGAGTTAGAGTCGAACTCCTACAAGGCTCCTTTTTGTGATTTTTCCTTTATCCAAGTAATTCCTACAAATAAAGTACAAAAACAAGAACTTGTGCACTCTTGCAACCATTAATATGTTAGTCCCAAAATATGTTATAAAAAGATATGAAAGTGTATCAAAAGCATAGCCATATGACACAAAACATGCATGGAGGAAACATAAATTATAGATACGTTTGGGACGTATCAACATCTCGCCAAGAAGTATTTTCTGATAACTCTTCACACATCAAAAATAACATAAGCTCATCATAAAGATGAGGGCTGATCATGTCATCACACAACTGGCTAACAGTTATGTTTTCAAAGTACATGCACTGAAAATTGAAGTGACCCTTTATGCAGCAAAGTTCACAAGTAAAAGGACAAAGGTCACACAATTCTCGAGCAATTTCATTTATATCTCTAACCCAAGTGATTGTTCTTTCATGCTTATGTTGCTTACAATAATTCTCTTCTTCAATCATAGGCCTTTCACAAGGTCTATCCACTCCACAAAAATTAACATGCTTATATAAAACTTCATTTTCAGGAATTGGATCATGCATCTTGCAATCATCATTAACAATTTCATTTTCTTTGCAAATCTCTTTAAAAGGTTCATGATGCTTGATTAAGATGTGAAGCAAAATATTTGAGGAAATCAACAAGGAGTTGAGAATCAAGCCCAAACTTAGCACTAAATTTATTAAAACTTGCAGTTTCAACAAAGGACTTAATGCAATCATACTCATAAATTATACCTAACTCTTTACCTTTGTCGATCTCCCAATCTTCATTATTGTGTTGGATTCTTTCAAGGAGTTCCCATTTAGCATCAATCTTTTGGTTTGTGAAAGAACCCATCGAGGAAGCATCGAGCAAGTCTTTATCCTGTCGAGATAGCCTTGCATAGAAATTAGTAATAATCATATCTTTGGGGAGCCCATGCTTAGGACATTTTAGCATCAAAGTTTTCAGTCTCCCCCAAGCTTGACCTATGCACTCTCCGTCATGAGGATAGAAATTATAAATATAATTCCTATTCTCATGGACTTCATGAAGAGGATAAAACTTGGAGTAAAAGAGAGACTGGATCTCTTCCCAATCCCGTAGGTGAGAATCATCTAGTAGCCTATACCATTCCAATGCTTTTCCTTTCAGTGACAAGGCAAATAATTTATTCATGACTTCACCTCTTGTCAAACCTGAAATCTTAAATAACTCACAAAGTTCTGTAAGTTTCAACAAATGAATACTAGGATTGACTGTCCCATCATAACAATCATTAATAATTATTTCAACTATCCCAAGTGGTATATTGAACGGGATACATTCAGTAGGTGGCGGAGACTTCTCTACCACAGGTGTGGCAAAGCGGTCTCCCCGAAGCAGCGAACTAAGATTGCGGTTTTCCATAAACCTAACTAGTGAAAATAAAAACAAGAAACGAAAAAATTTAATTGCAGAATCTAAAGATATACCTTCAAGCACTCACCTCCCCGGCAACGGCGCCAGAAATAGCTTGATGTCTACGCACGCTTCTATTCTTGTAGACTATGTTGGGCCTCCAAGCGCAGAGGTTTGTAGGACAGCAACAATTTCCCTCAAGTGGATGACCTAAGGATTATCGAACTCAGGGAAGTAGAGGTTTAAGCTGGTCTCTCTCAAGCAACTCTGCAATTAAGATACAAGAAGTCTCTTGTGTCCCCAACACACCTAATACAACTAGGAGTTGTATAGGTGCACTAGTTCGGCGAAGAGATGGTAAAATATGGGTGATAAGTGTGATAAAACGAAGTAATATAAATCTGTAATAAAAAGTGCATCAAAGAAAGAAGTAACAAAAGTGAGTGCAAACGGTGCAACAATGATGGAAACAAGGCCTAGGCTTCATACTTTCACTAGTGGCAACTCCCAACAACATTAACATAGTCTAATCACATTATATTTCCCATGAAACATGCAATGGAGACGTACTCGGAGGTCATTCCTTTGTGGTCAAGACAGGACGAGAATTGTGTAGGGCTACAAAAGCACACCTCAGAGTTCGTAGTTCTCAATCTATGGATTTCCCAATGTCACCGCGGCTATCCAAAGAGATTACCACAATGACCACAACATATCTAAAGGATAGTCAAAGACAAGCACCAAGAGACTCTCAATGTTCAATCCACACACAAAAGAGGAAATCACTCATGATAATATTCTTCAAACCCATGTCCAATAGACCGCTGTCACCATGGTCTCGGGGATTATACTAGATAAGATTAAGTGAGTACATCAATCCAATACATAGAGGAAGGGGAAATATCATGGGATCACCCTAGATTAACATAGCCTATGATCACAACGAAGATCACATCATGGGAGAGAGAGAAGAACACATAGCTACTGGTAGAAACCTCAGCCCCGAGGGGAACTACTCACACATGGACATGGTGAGAGGGAGAGTTGTTGATGGAGAGATGCAACCCGGAGGAGATGAAGGAGACGACGAAGGCGGCGCCCACGGCGGAGGCGGCGCCCACGGCCACGGCCACGGCCCTTGGGGGCAGCGGCCCTTGGCCCCTTATTATTCCTTGGAGATGGTGCTGCTGTGGAGATTGATATCCCCCTCAAGACGGCTGCCAAGGGGGAGGAAATTTCGTGGTGCCCTTTGACCTAGGTTTCCTCTTTTTAAATAGACTCTCGGATTCCCGGCATCCAGATTACGTCTTCTGTATTTCGGGCTTTCTGGACGCATCCGAACTCCGATTGGGCCGAATATTATGTCTAAACCCACCGAAAAAAATTCCCTACAACTTTGTAGTTTTAAGTTTTTCAGTTTGAGGCCGTCTTCTAGCGTTTCCGAGGCGATCTTTAAAACATGTCTGGTGGGGACAGATTTCGGGAGAGTTAGAGTCCAACTCCTACAAGGCTCCTTTTTGTGATTTTTCCTCTATCCAAGTAATTCCTACAAATAAAGTACAAAAACAAGAACTTGTGCACTCTTGCAACCATTAATAGGTTAGTTCCAAAATATGTTATAAAAAGATATGAAAGTGTATCAAAAGCATAACAATATCACACAAAACATGCATGGAGGAAACATAAATTATAGATACGTTTGGGACGTATCACTTACCCTTTTGCAAGATATGAAAGCAAGGTCTAAGCTTGGGGGATTTGATACGTCCAAAATGAATCACTATTTTATATTGTAATTTCATCCTATTCATTGATATATTCCACTTTAAAATATTGTTCCTATGTTGTTTTGGCTTCTTTTACACAGTTTACAACTTTCCGGTGCCGAAGCAGTAGAACAAGAATTCAGCGGTGAAAAGTGGACACCAAGTTGCTAAATCAGATCAAGTACAAATGCATGAAAATTTACGGGGAGCGTTTTTATGGGAATTGACTGGGGATCACCGAAGACGGAGGTGAGGGGACCCACCAGGCACCCAGAAGGGTGCCTGGCGCGGCCCCCCTCCTGGCCGCGCCAGGCACCCTCCTGGATGCCTGGTGGCCCCCTCGGTGCTCCCTCTCGCTTATAATACCCCCCTGGGGTGAAAACCCTAAGAAGGAAGAGTTTCCGTGTTTCGCCGCCGCCACGGTGCGGAAACCTACAGAGGAGAAAAGCCATCTTCGGCGGGCAGATTCCGCCGGGGAGATCACCTCCCGGAAGGGGAGATTGTCGCCATCATCATCATCATCATCGTCACGGGCATCATCGAGATCATCATCAACATCATCCCCAACATCAACACCATCTCCATCTCCATCCCATCTCATCTCACAATTGCAACTTGTGTTGTAATCCGTACTATCTATCCTCTTTACTCTTTTGGTGTTGATTACTACTTTGTGGTGAATGCTATTGAGTTTTGTTGGAGAAATATCATTGTGTCCAGACTGTTTGCCACCCATCTATCACCTCTGATAATGATCTCTTTTATGTCTTGTGAGTAGTTACTTTAGTTCTTGAGAACATGGGAGAAGTCTAGTTGTTAGTAGTCATATGATGTTTAAGTGTTAAGTGTTGTTTGATATTTAAGTTGTGTTGTTATTTCTCTAGTGGTTTTATGTGAGTCGAACACTTAACACTTCACCTTTCATGGGCCTAGAGGAATACATTGTGCACAAAGGATGCTTATGGTGGGTTGCCGGAGTGACAGAAACCTGAACCCCAGTTCGCACACTTTTGCACAAGGGAGTTATGGATCCTTGATCGTAATGCGGTGGTTAGGATTATGCCTTTATGACTACCTTGTATTTCCGAATGCTTGCAAGGTGTGTAATCATAAGAGTACACTTCTCTTAGTCTAGAAGGTGTACTAGCATTGATCCACCCACAAACACTTATCAATACAATACATATTACTTGGCAGACTATGGTGAAAGTAACTTGGCTATCTCTCCCATGTGTTCTCGAGAACGCTTTAGCTTTTATAAGTTTAGTTCCTAGGCTTATCCTTGTGAAAGGATTGGGCCACTTGCTACTCCTCAGTTACCCTGTTTACTTTGCTTGTCTTTTACTTCTCTGTCGTTTAAACCAAAAACCCCTAAATATTTACCTTTCAGTGTGTGCATCTCTTTCCTTATCCAGCGTCACTTATCAACACCTTCTGCTCCTCGTTGGGATCGACATCCTTATTTATCGAGTCGGATGTGCTCGTTTTGACAGAATCGCTGCATAACCCCATCTGATAGGTTAGACCCATTATAAGTGATGATGTTGTGGGGGTAGCCGAATCTGTATATTATCTTTTTCAAGAATTTTAGTGTCGTTCATGCATCGCATTTGCTAACCGGCTCTGCCACGACCCACTTAGTGAATTTTCCACTGCCACTAACAAATGTGTATTCATGATGCCCGCAGTATCCAGAGTGTATCTCATTGAGAATTTCTCTGACTTCTTCTAGATACACACATATCTGAAAGACGTCTGCAGGGCTTTGTCGATGTAAATCATCGTTGATGAGTACAAAAGATTTGCTTCTCGTGACATTTTTCAGGCCTATACCTCATCTGCGGGTAGGATTCCCCGGGTCTTGTAATCCAAATAAGGTACGACCCCACAAGGTGGTAGCGTGTATCGCGGCCACCAGAGCCGGCTCTGGATCCGGCTCTACTATGTCTTGCTCCGTTGGTATTTGCATGGACGGCTTCGTCAGGACGTCCAAGAACACATTTGGTGGAACCAGCTTTCGCTGGGAGATGAGTCGGGATAGAGCATCCGCGGCTTCATTTATCTTGTCCTCCACATAATCTACTTGGTACCCAACAAACATACCGGCTTGTCTTTACACCTCTCGCCGATAAGCTGCCATGGTGGCTTCTTTGGAGTTCCGTTTTCCAGAAACTTGTTGGGAAACAAGGTCAGAATCGCCATAGCATTGTATCCGTCTTATGTTCATCTCACGAGCTAGCCGCAGCCCATGGAGTAGGGCCTCATATTCTGCTGCGTTGTTGGTGCAAGTGAACTGAAGCTGCAAGACATAGCAAAATTTCTCTCCTTTGGGAGAGGTGAGGACCACGCCGACTCCTGACCCTTGGAGTTGCCGACTCCCCTCAAAGTCCATTGTCCAGTATTTAGTAACCGGATTTTCTGGGAGCACTTGGATCTCTGTCCAGTCATTGATGAAGTCGACCAGCGCCTGAGATTTTATGGCCGTGCGTGGTTCATACTTGATGTGGTAAGCCCCCAACTCTATAGCCCACTTTGCAATCCTTCCCGTGGCCTCCCTGTTCTGGATGATACCTGCAAGCGGTGCTGAGCTGACTACAGTTATGGGGTGCTCCTGGAAGTAATGTTTGAGCTTCTGACTCGCCATGAATATACCAAGGACCAGTTTCTGCCAGTGAGGGTAGCGTTCACTACTGGAAAAACAACTATAGATAATATTGACACTAATGGCGCACTATACATGTGGTGCGCCATTACTATTTAGTAATGGCAATAGTAATGGCGCACCATGTGCAGATGCACCATTAGTAACCTAAACAGTAATGGCGCACCTGGTGAAAAGTGCGCCATTACTATGTTTGACCAACGTTTGACCCATTCCTGGACATAGTAATGGCGCACTTTTTATAAGTGCGCCATTAGTAAGGTGACATAGTAATGGCGCACTTGGTGAAAGGTGCGCCATTACTGTTTCTTTGACCAAGGTTGACCCAGTCAAAGGCATAGTAATGGCGCAATTTGTGAAGGTGCGCCATTACTAACTTTCTGAGGTGGCCAATTTTTTTACCAAATGCACCCACCCCCCGTGGACCGCCTTTTCGGTTTAAAATAAATAAATGAAAATGATAGAAATGTCAAAAAAATAAAATAAAATAAGATTCCCATGAGATATATGGTCTAGTTGTTAGGAAAATTTTGAAACATGAATTTTGACTTTTTTTGCAAAATCTCTCGAGAATTGTGTAAAATGGGCTACTATGCCTTTATATGTAAAATGGGCTACTATGCCTTTATATGAATTTTGCATACGACCTCCGATGAAAAAGTTTTTTATATGAAAAATCATCTACTCGAAAAGTTATATCCAAATTCAACGGGGTGTAACCCGTTGAACATTTTTAGAATCCTCAAAAACCTAATAGAAAAAAAGTTACGGGGCTTTTAAGATCTAGAGGGCAAAAAATTCAAACTTAGTAATGGCGCACCTTCCCAAGGTGCGCCATTACTATCTTCCCGCCTTCAAAATTCAAAATATGTCAAAAAAATAAAAATAAAACTTAGTAATGGCGCACCAGCCCAAGGTGCGCCATTACTATCTTCCCGCCTTCAAAATTCAAAATATGTCAAAAAAAACTTAGTAATGGCGCACCTTGGGCAAGGAGCGCCATTACTATCTTCCCGCCTTCAAAATTCAAAAAAAAATGTTTGTAATGGCGCACCTGCCCTAGGTGCGCCATTACTATGCCGTATATATTGGCTGGCCGACCTCCTCTCTTCCTTACCTCTTCATTTTTCTCCTCATCTCCTCCACTCCATCTCCTCCTCTCCTCCACTCCATCCTCTCCTCCACTCCATCTCCACTCCTCTCCTCCACACCAGCTCCACTTCTTTCCTCCAGCGACCTCCTCCTCCTCCTCTCCGGTGACCTCCTTCCACTCCTCTCTGGTGAGCTCCTCCTCACTCCTCTCCGACGAACTCCCTCCGACGAACTCCTCCTCCCCTCCGGCGATGTAGGTGAGCTCCTCCCCCGCCCCCTCCTCTCCAGCTCACGGTCTCTCCTCGGTGCTCCTCTCCGGTGAACTCCTCTCCGACGAACTCCTCTCCGGTGAACTCCTCTCCGGTGAACTCCTCTCTAGCAAAGAGAACATACAAGATCCAAAACTGAGAACGAAATATGCAAAAAAAACGTGCAAAAAAACGAGCAGAAAAAAATGAGAAAAAAAACGAGAAAAAAAAAGAAAAAAAAATCACGATCTAGATCCAGATCTAGATTCAAAATTAAAAATAGTAATGGCGCACCTTGAGGGTTAGAATGTGAGCCATTACTATTTTCCCGCCTTCCAAATTCAAAAAAAAATTGAAAAAAAATAAAAAAGTTACTAGTGGCGCACCTGAAGAGATAGTAGTGGCGCACCAAATGTGCGCCATTACTATCGTTTACTAATGGCGTGCTAGTAATGGCGCACCTAATGTGCGCCATTAGTAGCCAAAATAGGTGCGCCATTAATGACCATTTTTCCAGTAGTGGTTTATTTGATGAAGTCAAGACCTCACTAATGTAATATACCGGCCTCTGCAAAGTGTGCTCTTTGCCGGCTTCCATACGTTCAACCACAACCACGGTACTAACTGCTCGTTTGTTGGATGAATATAGAGTAGCATCGGATATTTTTTGCTTGGGAGCCGCTAGGATCGAAGCCTGGGACAATTGTTTCTTCAATGCTTCCAGGGCTTGATCAGCTACATCATCCCATACGAATTTCTCCAATTTCGTAAGAGTCGGTATAGTGGGATCGCTTTTTCTCCAAGTCATATTATGAACCGACTCAGGGCAGCTACGTACCCTGTGAGCCGTTGGACTCCTTTCACCGAGGCCAGCTTCTGGAGAGCCATATTAGCGTTGATTTTCTCCGGGATTGCCTCGATTCCTCTCTCTGACACTATGTATCCAAGGAGCTTTCCTGCAGGGACCCCGAAGGTGCACTTGGCCGGGTTTAGGGTCATCTGATACTTGCGTAGATTCTTGAAGGTTTCCTGGAGGTCACTGATGAGTGAGTCGGCGACCTGAGACTTGGTGACTATGTCATCCACGTAAGTGTGCACATTGCGCCCAATTTGCTCCTTGAGGCAGTTCAACACCGTTCGCTGATATGTGGCCCCTGCATTCTTCAAGCCGAAAGGCATAGAAGTGTAGAAGTATATCCCAAAGGGAATAATAAAAGTTGTTTTCTCCTAGTCTTCTAGAGCCATCTTGATCTAATGATAGCCAGAGTAGGCGTCGAGAAAACATAGGAGCTCGCATCCCGGAGTAGAGTCGATGATTTGATCAATGCGAGGTAGTGTGAAGGAATACTTTTGGTTGGAATTTTTTAAGTTGGTGTAGTCAATGCACATACGCCAAGTACCGTTCTTTTTCAAGACGATGACCGGGTTTTCAAGCCACTCTGGATATAAAAATTCCATGATGAACCCGACGGCAAGGAGCCGGGCTATATCTTCCCCAATGGCGTTCCTCCTTTCGTCATTGAAATGACGAAGGAATTGCTTGACCGGCTTCAGTTTTGGGTCAATATTTAGGTGGTGCTCAGCGAGTTCCCTCGGGACACCTAGCATGTTAGAAGGTTTCCATGCGAAAATGTCCCGATTCTCACGGAGGAACTCGATGAGCGTGATTTCCTATTTGTCAGATAGCCCTGTCCCAATGATGAACTGCTTGGCACTTGGGGTTATTGTCAAGAGTCGGTTTCTTCAGGATGGTGGAGTCGGCTGGATCTATCTTCTCCCGATATGCAGGCATGTCCTCCTTGGCACATGCCTAGTTGGCCAACTTGACGTGTTGCTCGTCACATTCCATGGGCCTGGACCGGCTCCCATCTACTGTGATTGGGCCGAAGGGACCCAGCATCTTTAGCTTAAGGAAAACATAGCATGGCCGAGCAATCAACTTGGCATAAGCCGGTCTGCCTAGGATTGCGTGATATGGGATCTCGAGTTTTAGCCCCTCATAGGGTATGATCTCAGAGCGAAAGTTTTCAGCAGTTCCAAAAGCTGTCTCCAGGTAAATTTTACCTATTGGGCGTTCTGATATCCCTGGTACAATTCCATGGAACACGGTGTTGGAGGTTTGCAGCTGTTTGTGAATCAATCCCATCCTTCAGAAAGTCTCGTAGTAGAGGATGTTGATACTGCTTCATCCATCCATGAGTACTTTGTCGAGTGTATAGCACCCGACTTGTGGAGAAAACATCAGGGCTAGTGAACCCAGGTTTTCTACCACCGGTGGGTGGTCATCCCTTGTCCAGGTGATCGGCTGTTCGGACCAGTTAAGTCACATGGGACAAGTCGACTCAGTGGCCACTGACATGGCAGCTCTCTGCTGCAACTTGCTGTCCCTCCGACAACTGCTGGTGGTGAAGACATGATAAGATGAGTAGTCTTGGAGCTGCTTTGGGATTGATTGGAATCCGGTGAGTCCCGATTGGTTTTTCTGTCCTCCTCCCTGGGGTCCTTGGTATTGCGGTGCTGCACCGGCTCCCTGGTGGCCAAAATTTTGGTTATTATTGTTTCAACCCGCTCCTCCACCTGACCCAGGGGGGCCTAACCTCCATGGCATGCGAACTCTTTCATGAAGTTGCAATCTTCCCAAGTGTGATTGGATGGACTATCGGGTTTGCTATGTTGTGGGAAAGGTCTCTTTAGAGCTTCTTCAAAGCTGACTGGGGGTTAGAAACTTCTCTCCGTGTTCCGGTAGTTGTTGCCTCCCTGCTTCTTCCTTTGGGAGCCGAAATTTGTGTTGGCTACCAAGTCGGAAGAATTCTGATCGAGTCGACGCTTGGTCTGTTGATTCTGGATCTATGATCCTTTTCCATTATTATTTTTGTTCTGGGAAGCTTTGTCCTCTTCCTGATCAAAATCCTTGGTTTTGTCGGACTCGGCATACTTGATGACCGCATTCATGACCTGTCCCATGTTTCTGACCGTCCTCTTGAGTCGGCCAAGCTTGTGCACTAGGGGCTCAAACTTGCAGTTTATTTCCAAGACGATCACTGTTGTCTGAGCAGTAATAGTGTCTGAGGAATGGACTATGTATGCGACTCGTCGTGCGTAGCTTAGGGCCGACTCTCCTTCCTTCTGGACACAGTGCTCCAAGTCGACCATTGTGGTGGATCGCCGGCAGGTGCCTTGGAAATTGTTGATAAACTTCAGTCGGAGGTCCGCCCAGGAGGTGACGGAATTCTCTGGGAGATTTTTGAACCATGTCCGAGCCGGCACTTCCAACATCATCGTGAAGTAACGGGCACAGACGTCTTCGCCGGCTTGGAAAATATCCATAGCGAGGTCGTAGCTTTCGATCTAGGTTGCCGGGTCCATGTGAGCTGTGTAGTTTGTAATTTGTCGTGGTCCCTTGAAATTTGGGGGCAAGAGTGTGTTCTCAAAGCCGACACTAGGCACCGGTTACTTTCATCGCATAGTAACAACAGATGCCATAGGGATGGCTAAAGAGAGGGGAAGACTCGAGGGAGAACTATGTCAATGGTGCCGGAATTGGGTTGGGAGCAAGCACGATGAAGGACACCACGATGTACCCTGCACCCCTCGGCCGCCCCATCTCGCCGTGCCGGCCTCCGCCACCCCTGCCCGCAGCCCCCCTCCACGCATTCCCCATCTGGCCGGAGTTGGCCGATACGGCTCGCCGCCGTGCCTCGGCCTACCGCCGGCGTGCGTGCAGTTTTCCGTGGGCTAAGCCCCCCCCCCCCACACACACCCACTAACATGTGGACCCCCTTGGATTAGCCCCTAATCAAAAAAAAGAATGACTAGTGGGCCCCAGGCCATTTGTTAATTTAAATAATTGATAAACTATCACTGTTAGGCTGACAAGTGGGACCCCCCTGTTAATTAAACCTTTTGATTAAATTAAAATCCTGTGAAAATAAATGTGACTATGACCAGTGGGCCCATGGGCTGTTTTTAATAAATAAAATGATTTGTAATTCCTCTGTCTATGACATGTAGGACCCATCAGTCAGTTACTGTTGTGGATAAGGTTTTGGATAATGTTGATTTAATAATTAAAGGAAAATCCAGGAAATGATTTAAATTGAATATAACTTTGAAAATCAATATCTTTTAATCCGTAACTCCGATAAAAATAATTTATACATCAAACTTGATCACAAAAATATCACGAATACGGATACGCTATCCGTTGGTCTACCACCCTCCTCTAACATACCGAACATTGAACAGCCCCCCTCCGGACCGTCTGTCCGATGATTTGTCCGGTACTGTTAAAGTCTCCGGATGAATTTATTCTGAACACAAAAGTTGTTCAGAATAGCTCAAGTCACACGGATACACCCTCCATACGTTTCTCGGATGTCCACGACACCTCCGGCATGAACTGTTCCCCCTCCGGACACCCTGTCCGGTAATCACCCGGAGCCGGTAGTTCATCCCCGGATGAATTCCCGCTCTGAGCATAATACATTGTACCGCGTTAGAACACCGCCAACAATGCGTTGCCTTGTCTTGTATTTGTATTGCAATTATTGCCGTGTATTTATTGTTTCTTCCCCCTTCTTATTGTCCGATAGTCCCGACGACCGATGCCGATGCCCCTATGATCGACTACGTCGTCGACGACCGTACCCCTACCGCGAGCTTCCAGGCAAGCGGAGCCATTCTCTTCCCCAGATATCGCCTATCTTTTCCGTATTTTCTTACACTAGGCATTGTTACTGCTGCTGCTACGTTACAATCCTATTCAATTGCATAGCCTGATTTTGTCGCCGCTTGATGTACCTTCCTTATCCTATGCTGCCTGCTATATCTATATATTATATTCAGCAGTGAGCCCTGCGCATTGTTAGCTAGGATTAGATAGCGGGCCGTGGTCACTCAGGGGAGTGACGCGGATACAAAACATATACAACTACAACAGGTACGGATCAATGCAGACGCCCTAGGGAACCTACAACGGCGAGACTCTGCCGAGTCGCTTCGAGTTTGACTTACGAGTGGAATGGACTCGTATTTCACTCTCGTCGGCTCAGTAGCGTAGCATCACCGGAACGATACGAGGTTTACCTCTTTAGTTCATTCCGCTGATGTCTCTGTCAAACCTCTTTAAGTGTGCCATCGAGGGTGATACCTCATGGTTTCACTTAATGGTAGGCACTCGAACCAACTGGTGTCCTTAAAGGTAAGAGTCGGGCGACTCAACGGTACCCGCGAGCGGTATATTGTCGAGAACGACAGGGAGGGTACGACCGACGTTACTGGCGTGCTTGGCCCCTACTCGTATCTCACGAGAGTTACCAAACTACGAAAAGTCAAGCTCTACCAAGAGCACACGCGAGACAAGGTAAGGAGACGGTTCACCTTGTTGGTAACTGCAGTGACTTGGTGGGACGACAGGGCAGGCACCGATGTACTGGTGGTCCTGACTTCTGTCGTTGACTTCGGGTCGGTTAAGTCGAGGCAACGATAACGGTTGTCACGCAGGTTAATTAAAATGCTAAATGGTTCGGCGGATGACTTGAGAGACCCGTTGGTCTGTACGCACTACCGTCACGTGGGATAAGGAGTTATGGGCTCCCCTGCATCGTAGTTTTTCGGAAAGCTCTTCAGACATCAGCAGTACTGCGGACTGATCGCCGGGAAGTGGTCTTGTCTTTTTGCTGCAGCAGGTGTGTTTGGATTTTCTTTTTCTTCACCGGCCAGACTCGCAACGTGCAGGAGCGTGCAAGGGTGAGGGACCTAAACCCCTTGGCGCATAGGATATAGTCCGGCGGATGGCCTCTCTGCTGAGCCAAGGATGAACTGCGATGTGTCGGATAGCCTCGGTGGGGCGTTCCCTAACAAGGTTCACGCCACCCTGGAGATCCGAGCGTGCAGGCTGAAAGTAGTGCACCCCTGCAGGGCGTTTAATCTATTCATATAGCCGTGTCCATGGTAACAGGACGCTTTATGCTGAAGCTGGATCTTACCACTAGAAACTATTACTATTAAACTGTATGGTTCCGGGTTTTCTTCCTCGCAGGGAAGTCGAGGAGGGGAACTCGGAGGCATTATTATTATTAATCATTACTACTTATATTATACAATGTTGCAGCAACTTCTGCTTCATTGTTACTTTATTGCTTTATATAAATTGTTGGCTGATTCTCTCCTTGTGCTGCAAGACATTGTCAGAAGATGCTAGTCTTCGATAGGCCTAGCTTCTTACCCTTATTCTGATTTCTACCTTGCAGTCCACTATATACAGCCTCCCCTTTCCTTTGACACAAATGCATAATGGTTAGAATCGGACGTAAGACTCGCGGGTATGCTAGATACTCACCTTTGCTTTATTTCCCCTTTTTGTTTTGCCTGATCGGCCGCTACAGTCGATGTTGGAGCCTTGGTGTCCAGGAGCAGGAGATCCCCGATGCCGACCACCTACACAGGAAGATCCCCGATGCCTTCTACGACGTCGAGTTCCCCGTTGACCAGGAGTAGTTTGGTGGTTCCCAGGCAGGAGGCCTCGCCTTTTCGATCGTGTTGTTTTTGTGCTAGCCTTCTTAAGGCAACCTTGTATTCTTGTGTCCATACAAAGATACTATTGCTTCCGCTAACTTTGTGCTCTCGAGCTATTGTATTCGAGCCCTCGTGGCCCCTGGCTTGTAATATATAGCTTGTATTATTTTATTTGTAGAGTTGTGTCGTGATATCTCACCGTGAGTCCCTAATCTCGATCGTGTACCTTGCGTGTATGATTACTGTACACGGCTTGATTTTGGGGGCGTCACAACTATGGTCATTTCAGTTGGGTACTGGACCTAGTTGTCATCCTCTCATCGGCTGGGGTCCACCGACTGCAGATCTCCGGTCGATCCGGACCTGTCAAGCGTCTTCCCATGCTTTAGCTTGTAGGTTATGATGAATGAAAAGTGAAGCTATGATATCTGGTCTTGTCGTCCTGTCTCCGGATTCAGTGGAAAGGGGTGACAACTCTCCTCTGACAGATCAGCGAAGTAACTTGTCTTAATGCTATCCGGATCTCTCGGGATCATGCATTTATGACCTTGTACAAGGGGCTCCGACCTGGAAAAGGTAAACTCTTGGGCCGATTGAAGGGTGAGCCGATTGCGCCTGGGCCGATTGCTTGCATTCGGCATGGTCGAGTTCTTGAAAGCAATCGGCCATGCGATTGCCTAGCTCGGCCCAACTGCAGCCCAATCGGCCCCAGCCTTGTCTAGAAATATTGCATTCGTCTGGGTGACCCTATCCGGCTATCATTCCCCCGACACTAGCCCCTAAAGCTGTAAGGGTCCCGCGGTTGCTTGACTGTGGGGCCTTTGCAGTTTTTCTTTTCTTTACTTCGTGATTTGACTGTTATGGCCTCATCGGGTTCCTCAATCCGAGCTGAACTCCCAACTCGGAGATTTCTTTTCTTTACTTCGTGATTTCTTTTCTTTACTTCGTGATTTGACTGTTACTCCGCGGTTTCTGAAATAACTTTTTGCTGGAAAAACTTCGCCGAGCTGAGTTCAAATACAGCCGACTGCTTTTCCAATGGTTACTTTTGACCAAAACTCTGACCATCCCACGTCGCACGTCGTTTTCGATTCCCCGGGGCAGTTAATGCTCTGGGCCCCACGACCCACGCGTGACGGGGCGTTACTGCGCACGCCGCGCCTTCTGCGCCGAAACCGCCGATGTGCCTCTGGATACACGCGGCCACACCGCGCCACACGAACCGCACCCACGATCCCACTCTCCCCCGCCGCCCATATAAGTCACGGGGCGTGGGGGGACTCCTCTCTCCAACTTCTTCTTCTTCCTTGCCCTTGCTCTCCTCCTCGCGCCACCGCGATTTTCTTGCTCCGACGACCTCTGTGTTGCGCTCTCGTGGCACCGCTCCACCGCACCATCTCTCCGCTTCCCGCTCACGCGCTCCACCACCGCCGCGCCTCCACCTGCTAGCACTCGCTGTCGGCATCTCCTTCTCCCTCTTTTCGGTTTCTTTTCCGCCGTCCTGGAGGACACCATGGCCGCCGCGGATGAGAAATCCGCCTCGAGCCATGGGCGGTGGAAAGGCTCCACCGTCAACGAAGGCGAGATCCGCCAACTACTCCATGCGCGCAAGATGCCGTCCGGCATCCAATGGCGTGCTCCCGGCGAGGAGATCGTGCCGGAGCCGCGCGCCGGTGAGCGCGTGGTCTTCGCTGCGCACTTTGAGCATGACTTTGGGCTGCCAGTGAGCACGTTCTTCTGTGAGTTCCTCGACTTCCACCGACTGCAACCGCATCACCTCGCCGCTAACTTCATCATGACGATGTCCGGCTTCCTCACTCTCTGCGAGGGCTACATCGGCATCCGGCCGAGCATCAGGCTGTGGAAGCGCCTCTTCCACATCCGAGGTCACATGGCTCGGACCGGGAACATGCTGCTGAATCAAGAAGGGGGAGACAAGCCGCCGATCTACGAGACCGCCATGAACGATTGCGGTGGTTGGATCCTCTATTTCAGCAAGCAGGGCTATGAGCCTCCTGCCATCATCAAGTCTTCCAAAGATTAGTAAACAACCTTCTTTTACGTCCGATCTCCTGACGCCGGCCCCAACCTCATCAATCTGCCCAAATTCCAGCTCGCCCTGCCGATTGAGAAATACCAGTGGTCGACATATCTCGGACTCGGCGACTGCGACATCGATGCCCAGGTAGCTCGGATTACCCAGCTGGAGAAGGATGGCTTGCAGGTGTATGACCTCGTGGCCACCTGGCTTCAGGTCCGAGTGCTCCCACTTCAGTGCCGAGTGCACCGGATGTGTGACATGGCTACACGGAGGGATCTTACTCGGATCTGCACCAAGAAACTGAGCAACAAGGCGCTGCGCCTCCGAGTGAAAGCACTCACGAGAACCTCGACGCCGAAACCCTTTAGATTCGGCCTGAAATTCCTTCATCGCGCCCTTCCCCCTCCTGAGGGAAGCTTCGATTGCTTTTTCTCTTTGCCCGATTGCTCAATTGCTCACTTGCTTTCCTGATATCTTGTTCATCTCCTCTTAGTACTTCAATGCGACTGCCGTGATGCAAGACGGCTAGGTTGCCGGCTCCTTCCCCCTGATCGCGATGAGGAGGACCCGACCGACCTCGAGTATGATGATTCCCCCACTTCTGATTCCGACGCCGAGGACGATCCAGTCGACGCCGGTGCGACAGACCAAGGGGTATGCATGACTCCTCTTTCGAACGCTTTCTGGATGAGTGGAGTGATGATGAAAGCGCCTCAAAAGTCGAAGGTTCCGTTGCAGATTCGCACCCCGACCCAAGAAGGCGCCGCTCAAACGCCCCCGAGCTGATGGCTCGACGTCTGGTGCTGCAACTGGCAAGGGTGCAATGGCTGCGGTGGCTGTTCCGAAAGTGAAAGCTCCTCAGACTGGGCGCACTCGGGCTCAGACTGGGAAAGCTCCCGGTGTGAAGCCCAAGGTCGGCCTAGTTCTGTAGGATCCCCCTCTGGACATTCTGCCCCTGCGCTTCCGGATGCCCCGAGGAGCTCCGATGTCCGTTGGGTAATGACCTTTCCTTCCGACTTGTCATTTACATTCTTCTTTTATCTGTTTCTTATCTCTCTTTTCTTCTTAGGTCTGCCATTGATCTGGACGACATCGATTGCGAGGTTCCTGCCTTTACTGGCCCGATTCCCTCTGCCACCTCCGTTCACGCCGACGGCACCAGGAAAAGGCCACTGATTGTCTCCTCTTTCTACGAAGGACGCCGAGCGCAAAGCCAAGACAGCCCGCGCTGACCTCGCCAAGCCTCCGAGCAAGCTGCTCAGCAAGCCTCTGCCCAAGGTTGCCGTGAATCCTGAGGACATCGTTGACCTGTAAGCCACCGACGCCGAGGGGCTGCAATCGGATCCTCCGATTGCTCCATCCCCGCCGCGGTCCTCCGATCAGATCCATCGCACCGTCACCACAACCACCCTGCCGATTGTTACAGTGTCTCTTCCTCTCACAACTGCGCCGTCTTCGAGAGTTACCACCTCGCCAGCGACTTCGGCACCGCCCTCGACTGCTGCTGCTTCCAAAGCTCTGATCTCTCAATCGACGTCGGCGAAGACCTCATCTACTGCTGCTAAATCGCCGATGCACTCGGTGGAGCACTTTCGCGTGGCATACATTCGCACCGATCCTGATGGCCCTGGGCCCGACTCCTCATGCCTCTTTCCCCTGGCCTCTCATGGCACTATGGCTTCGGCCTATGACCGAGTGAAGGCACTCTCCACCGGCGTGCTTCAGGAGCTCGAGCTCATCGACCGCAATCTTACTGTAAGTTTCCTTCTCTAAGTAGGGGCGAGAAAGCGCACCCACTAGGTGTAGTCCCCGAGATTCGGGCCGATTGCTTGCAATCAGCTCGGATCTTCTTCTAATTCTTGTTTCCTCGTGCCATCCTCAGATCGGTAGATCTGCCCTTGAGTGGGTGCGCGCAAGCGCACCCACTGGGTGTAGTCCCCGAGATTCGGGCCGATTGCTTTGTAATCAGCTCGGATCTTCTCTCGGCTTTTGCTTTCTTCTGAGACTGAGTTTTCCTTTATATAGGCCGCCTCCTAGGAAAAATGCCAGGTTTTTGAGAATTTGCTCGAGTATTACTCTGCCAGCCTGCGACTCCTCGCCTCTGCTCAGCCCCAAGTGAACCAGGAGATCGCAAAGGTTGCCGAGCTGATAGGTAATCTTGCTGATCACTGACCGATTGATTTCGTCCTCTGATTCTAACTCTTTCTCCACACCAATATTGCAGCTGCTGCTTCTTCCTTACCCACTATCACTTCTCTTCAGGGCCGGGTAGCCGAGCTGGTGGAGCAGCTCGGCCGCCAAGGCCCCAAGCTCATTGCTTCTCGGCAGGAGCTTGAGTGCCTACGAGCTACTGAGGCTGATCTATCTCAATCTGCCGAGCGCCCGCGGGGAGAGATGACTACGCTGAAGGGTAGTCATAAAACCGAGCTAGAGGAGGTGATCTCGGCTCAAGTCATGACTGTTGATTCCTTGTTCTCAGAGCGCGATGCTACGATGATCGCGGGGACCGCTCTGCAAATAGAAAGGGATGATGTCGTGGCCAACTTGGATGCCATGATGCTGCGCCACAATGACGAGCTGACCAAAGCCCGACGCGAGGCCAGAACTAATCTCGAGGGACTGCGCGAGATGGATTCCCGTCTTTCTGGTGAGCTCTTCCTTCTTGTCTCAGTTTTCTTGCCGATTTCTTTTCTTTTGAAACTTCTTATGCTGAATGTTCTAATGCAGAGCACTGGCCTGCCTCCGAGTCCGCTACGCAGCATGCAATTGCTGAAGAAAGGCAGATCCAAGAAGAAGAGGGCTGGCCGGTGAGGAACGAAGGCGAGGGATGGAGTCCTCGGGAGTTCATCATTGCTACTGAGGCTCGCATTCCCGTGATTCTTGGCAGCGTCTTCGCTTTTAAACTGGGCGTCCGGAAGCTTGCCGAGCTGCTTTGGAGGCATGCCGAGCTGAAGCAAGCACTTGGGCGGATGCGCCACGACGAAGGGTGTTCAGTTGGCACCAATGAGTCCAACGAGGAGGATTCGGAGCAAGGAGATGCTCCCAATGCTACCAACGAACAGGTGCTGCTCATACTGAAGGCTGCTCCCCGCCGGGTCGAGGCTTTGCTTGACTCAGTAGCTCGAACTGGCGTGGAGACGGCGCTTCAGAGTGTGCTGAGCTAGTACCCCAAGCTCAGCTTAGCTCGTCTTTACATCATGCAAGACGGGTCCTCGGATCTCCTTGAGAGCGCCTATTCCCAGGTAAACCGCCTTGCAACGACCATGGCTGGGTGGTTCCCTCACACTGATTACACTCCCATTCTTGACAACGCTGGGATGCCGGTTGCTCCACTGTCGATAGCCGCTCTGGCCGACGACAGTCCTTCTGCTGGCGGCCGCGGACGAGGAGGTCAGGGCAGTCAGCCAGCTCGCTCCTCAAGCTCCCATTTGTACGAAGATGACCTGTCTGGCAACAACTCCTCTCATACTTCGCCAAAGGCTACCTCAGGAAGGACCAGCGCCAAGATAGCCGATGCTGATTCTTCCAAGGCAAAGGGAGATTCGATAGAGCCGGAGCAATCGGAGGCGCTGTTATGAAAGAGGGTCCGACTGCGCCAGAGAAAACAGTTCCGACCATTACACAAGCGCCATCAACTACTCTGCCTGCCTCGACCGCACCGCCGACAGCGTCGACCACTTCAGCTACGCCGCCGACAGCTCCAGCCTCTACTACTCCCGACGCATAGCTAGCTTGCTTTATTTCCTTTGCTGCAACCTTTCGTAAGACTTGCAAGATTCTGAGGACACCCACTGGGGGTGGTTTGATGTATGAACCTATTCGGCCTTGATCTTTTTATCTTTGCTTATTGCATGAATTTCTTATGTGATCGACTTCGTGCTTTCTTCTTTTTCTCTTCTGCCTTTGCCATTTTTCCCTTGGGGACACGATTCCATGTTCACCGACAGCCGACGTGCGGTCTGAGGTCGGCTCACAGGATCGTGCTCCATTCTGGGCTTGGTCAATGGGGCTGAGCTACTCGAGCGCCAGGGCAGAAGGATTCTGCATAGAACGAATGACCGATTGCTCCTTGCCGATTGCTCGACGCTTCGATCGGGGACGCAATCAGTGAACGGCGTAGTAGGCCGTAGTCCTCTTTTTAGAGTGTTTTTAAGTTCACGAAGTAAACCTGCAGGTCCGACCAGCCCCTCTTTCGTCGATGCCGCATCCAACTTGTGATCTGTGCTCGCGTCACGTGCTAGCTCGGTTCCAAACCTGCAGTTCTCATGGTTTCTCACCTTTATACTTTGTCACCGTATGGTCGGTCAGTCCCCAAGTGTGTTTTTTCGCACATCTCGGGGATGACGAAGCGTTGCCGAGTGTGGCTCGCTTTGAAAACGAAATGATCATATAAACACAATTGAATGCACTCTCTCTTATGCATGACAACTTTACTGATTGATTGAAAGATAGCATGAATACATTCATACGACTCAACTGTAGAACGGGCATAGCAGCTCGGCGTTCCAGGGATGCTACGTTTCAACTCCTGAGGTGTGCTTGTGCCGAGTGCCTTGGGTGCAATCGATGAGGTTGTTTGCATTGTTCTTGAGTGCTTGACTGACGATGAAAGGACCTTCCCAAGGTGAGGAAAACTTGTGCTGACCATCTGACTTCTGGATTCGGCGGAGCACCAAATCTCCCTCATGGAAACCAAGGGGATGGATCTTCTTGTTGTGGTAGTGCCGCAACCTCTGCTGGTAAATTTCTGACCTGGATAGGGCCAGCAGGCAGGCTTCTTCCTTTAGATCGACGCCGTCTTCTCAAGATTCCTTGGCTTCTGCTTCAGTGTATAAGGCGTGCCGTGGTGAGTAAAACTCGATGTCGGCTGGGATGACTGCTTCTGAGCCATACACAAGGAAGTATGGGGTGAATCCAGTTGATTGGTTTGGTGTGGTTCGCAACCTCCACAAAACTGCTGGAAGCTCATCAATCCATGCTCCAGGTGCTCGTTTAAGCAGCTCAATCAATCGGGGTTTGATGCCCGCCAGGATGAGGCCGTTTGCTCTTTCTGCTCGGCCATTTGACTGGGGTGTGCCACGGATGCCACATCGAGCCGAATGTCGTACTCGGATGCATACCGAGCCAATGCTCCCTTTGCAAAATTTGTGCCGTTGTCGGTGATGATGCTGTTGGGAACTCCATATCTGCTTGTGATGTCGGTGATGAATCTGACTGCTGTTGGACCATCCAGCTTCTTGATCGGACGTGGCTCAATCATTTTTGTGAATTTGTCGACTGCAACTAGTAGGTGGGTCAAACCACCCCTTGCTTGCTTGAACGGCCCAACCATATGTAGTCCCCATACCGCAAATGCCATGTTATTGGGATTATTTTGTGTCGGGACCCGGGGTTAGCGTATGAAAGTCCCGCTACGACATAGTCATATGGAGAGCCGAGAACCGTACCCACTTGTCTAAGAAGACAAGGCCAAGCAAAGAACGTTCTCGAAAAGCATCGTACATGAGGGGCATCCCATCCAGGCCGGATGATCAACTGAGATGGGTCCTCATCGTCCGCACACAAGTCTAAAGATATGGGTGATGAACTCCCATATTCACAGACAAGTCGCCTCAACCATACTATCGACTATGTCATAACTCTTAAATAGACTCACTCCAGCCCGATCACTTATTCGGGGTCTAGGGCGGGCTCGATCATACCACAAAGTGTGCACGAGATAGAGTCTCGAGCAATCGCATCGCGATGCCCCAAGCTGCGCACATCTAAGGGCCACTTGGTGTATGAAAGAACGCCAGCCAGATCACAACTAAGGTCTCGAAAAGCCATACAAAGACATGCATGTTATAAACATACACGCGACGCACATGCCTTGTATGAACAGCAGGTATCATTGAAATTCTCTACAAAGTATACATTTTATTGATAACTCTCACAGAGTGCACACAGAGATCACAAGTCTGTGATCCAACATTACAACAAACAAGCGGAAGAAAAGCAGGTCTGAGTACAGAAAAGTATAACAAATGGCTTAAGAAGCCATATTTAAACACAAGCCCTCCACGAGGGAACCAGTCGTCTGACATGGACTACACTAGCTTGGTCTTCAGTCGTCGAGCTCGATGACGAATCCACCTTCGGGGTCAGTGGGTTCATCTAAAATATAGAATAAGAAAACGTGAGTACAAAGTCGTACTCAGCAAGACTTACGTAGGAACTATACTACTCATGCACATGTATCAAGGTAAAGGGACGTGGGGTTCAATTGCAGAAGTGCCAGCTTTGACTTGGCTAGTCCTGAACTACGAGTACCATACTTGAGGTAAGAAGCGTACACGAGTCCACTACATGTATCCAACCAATTACACCACTATGGTGCCTTCCTCGACTTCCCCACGAGAAAGCACGCCGTAGCACTCACGCTTATCTTGGTAAGTTTTATAAGTATCCAGTTCAAGTTGTCTAATAATCAAGCTAAGCTTTCCAAGCAGTCCTTAACCGCGGACGCGGCTATTCGAATAGTTTTGTTAACCCTGCAGGGGTGTACCGCTACACACACATGACCATCGGTTACCGCCTTTGTACTCGACACCGTTCAAGAAGTGTCGGCGAGGATGCTCACCACAAATGTTACCTCATAGCCGATCTAGTCCAAGAAATCTGCCTACCTGGGTTGGCTCCCACTATCGTGAACCCGGTCGGTTTACCGAAGTGGACCCAGATGATGTGTGCGTGGTGCATAAGCCGGTCTCGGTTGAGCCGTTCTCTCACTTAGCAGCCAGGCCACAAACCTACCAGAACTCCGAACTACTGCGACATCTGGACATCGAAAGGGATGAGTTAATAGGTTGAGAGGGGTCAGTGAGCCCAATGTGTGGTTGTACTCTTCATCTTGTATCACCACACAAGAACTCGGACTTAGGGCGGTGTTCAACGAGACAACCCACCGTGTACTCCTACACAGCCTCTCATCGTTCACCTTGTATTAGGGTAGATTCACCAACACATTTCCACCATCATCATCATGATTTGTACCATCCTGACTCACATAACAGTATCAACATTGAAACACTCTAAGCATGAAATAAGCAGTAACAATTGCAGGGGCCACATGATATCAATCAACTCCTACATTTGCTAGGATTGTGGTTTGCTTACTACTGTGACAAATGATAGGTTATCCAAAGGAATGGGTTCATCTATGCTGTAGAAACGTAGCATGGTAATCATCCTTGTAGCGAGACTGAGAGGGAAGTGGGATTTTATCGACATGATCAATGGGGGTTTGCTTGCCTTGCTAACGAGGTTCAGTCTCGGGATCTTCAACGAAGGGGGCTGCCTCCTGTTCCGGTTCCACCTCTACTCGACAAACAACAAGCAATGTAGCAAAGTAAATACAATGCACAATCACATGGTTGAAGGTTGAAACTTGGTTTGCATGCTTCTGATGTGTGAGGCAATTCCATTTAAATGGAGTATATTGCAAATGAAATTGCAAATTCAAACTCCAATTTGAATTCAATTTAGCCAAGTTACAAATGCTTATTGTTTGATCCATGTAATTCATCTTGACATGTGTATGCTATGCCTCTGATGTTCAAGTGAATTGGGGTATGTTGCTAGGATTCAAATTGCAAAAGCATTTGAATTTAATTTGATTAAACTCCAATTAAACCAAATAGCAAATGCTACTGGTTCCATTTTAAATTCAACTCAAACATAGTTTAAAGTTGTATATTTGGATAGATTATTTTCTCCTGATCATTTTTCATATATTATATGTTAAATTTGGAGTTAATATGAATTTTCTATGAATTTCTAAAGTTTCAGCCTTTTTCTGGATTTTCTGGAATTAAAAAAAATCAATCTAAAAGATTTACTGCGTAGGCATGACGTCAGGCTGACGTGTGGGGGGGGGCTGACATGTGGGGCCAGCATGTCACTGTCACAGGGTTCTAATCCGGCTGGTTTAATCTAACCAGTGGCTAATTAAGCCACTGGGGCCTAATGTCAGTGGGTTAGGGGGGTCATTAGCGGGGTGGGTTAGTGCTAATGACGCCGGCCATGTCAGCTCGCCGGCGGCTCGACTCCGGCGACCTCCCGAGACGGCGGCGTCCGCGTAGACGGCGAATCCGAGCACCAAATTGAGCACTGTAACCTCCAGATCAAAGCCATTTGCGTTGCGTGTCGAATGGGACCAACTCCAAGTGCTGGGGTGCTCTGTACGCTCGCCGGCGTCGAGCTTTGCGGTGACGGAGCTACGGCTGCGAGCTGGATTTCGCTACAAGTCGTGAAATGAAGCGGGGGTAGGCTGGTTCGAAGCAGTGGAGCACGACGGTTGCGAAGGACATGGCCGCGGGGATGATTGCATAACGGAAACTCGCCGTCGACGAGCACGGTGGCGCTGCTCTTCTGCGCTCATGGTGAAACGAGCTAGAGGAAGAAAGGGTGGCTGTGGCTTGAGGGGAAAGATGCAGGGGCTCACCACGGATGCGACGGGGTGGCTAGCGGGCTCGGAGAAGCTTCGGTGGCAGCGAATCGAAGAGCTCGAGCTCTGGCGGCCGGCGGTGATCCGATGAACCTGGCGTTGCTTCTAGTCCAAATTGGAGCTCCTGCTTCTGCTAGTCGACGAAGACGAGGACGGGGATCTCGATGGACAAGCTGGTTGGAGCACTAGCCCGCGGTGTCCATGGTTTCCGGCGACGATGACATGCAGTGGCGCTGCTGATCTTCTCGGGCATCGACGAACTCACGCGGGGAGCGGGAGAGACGAACAAGAGAGGGGGGGAATGGATGCGGCGTGTCCTGGGCGTCTCTGTGGCGTGCTTTGGAGCCCTGGGAGGTCCAGGCATGCCCTCCAGCGAGGTGCTTGCCGCGCTGGGGGGAAGACGACAAGGAGGCAGGTGGGCTGGGCGAGGCTTGCTGGGCTGCGGGGCGACTAGTTGGGCCACTTCGGCCACGTAAGCCCTTTTTCTTTCTTTTCTGTTTTCTTTTCTGTTAGTTTGTTTGCCCTGCTAAAAAAATAGCTAGGCATTTTATTAAATGCCCCAAATTTTTATATGGACTCAATATATATATAGCTAGCCACTTATAAAGTTTGGACATTTTTAAAATTCAAATAATTTGAACTTTAATTCAAATAGAGGTTTAAATTTAATTCGAAGCTCCTATTTGAATATTTGAGAAATCCATGAGCATGGGGTGGGTCCCACATCACTTGATATGTGATCACACTCATTTATAAGACTTTTCAAAATTCAAACATGAATTTTTGGAGAAGATTTATTTCTCGCCTTTTGAATTAATTCATCTGGGGGGTGTTCCTTCTCCCATTTGAGTTTGAATTTGATTTCCAATGATTTCTTTTGAAATTTTTAATATGATGCAAGGTGACTTTTATCCTAGCACATTACCTAACATAGGGTTCTGACATTTTGAGTGCTGACGCCGGGAGGTGACTCTTAGCTTTGAATCGCTGACAACCGTTGCAATGCTTCACCGGATGCTCCGCTGCTGCTCGGGCAGTCTTCCAATAGAAACCATGGCGAAAATCCTTGGCTACGATTGATGTTGCTGATGCATGGTGACTGCATTCACCTTGATGAATGTCCCAGAGCAGCTCCAGTCCCATGTCCTCCTCTACACATCGCTGGAGGACTCCGGTTGCACTTCTGTGCATTAGCTCATTGTTGATGATGGTATACGCACCAGATCGGCGCTGGATTTGCCTAGCTTCAACTTCGTCTGGGGGAAGAGTTCCTTCGACAAGGAAATCTCTGATTGGCTATGCCCAGGTCGGAGCAGTGACCACCACCATAATCATTGCTTGTTACGGTGGGACTTCTTCTTCTAGCTCGGCCTCTTGTGCCTCTGTCAACTTAGGTTCAAGTTCTGAGCTGACGGTTGCAGCAGCTGGCTTGTCGTCGGCAGCCCGTGGTGTTGCTTGCTCGGCTGAAACTGGAGCCTCATGATCTACTTGCTCTTCTCTTGGACTCAGAGTCTCTGGATCGCATTCGGCAGCCCCTAGTGTCAGTAGCTCGGACGAAACCCTGACACCTGGAGCTGCTGCTTCTTTTGCCTTGGATTTCTTCTTCTTCCTGGAATCGGCAACCCCTGGTCTGCAATCCGCAGGCCCTGAGTCTGCTGGCTTTGGTGAGGCCGCAACTCCTTGGGCATTCGGTTGCTTCTTTAGATTCGGGATCTTCATTGGCTGGACCAATTTTGCTTACCTTAACGCCTCCAGGTCGGTTTCTGATATGAAGATGGACTCGGACTCTGGCGAAGGCGTGATGGACGGCTTCAAAATTTTCTCCAGTGATACCCCTGGCGGAATGCTTTGCCTGGTGGAACCGAGCTTGGATAGTGAGTTTGCTGCTTCATTGTTCGCTCTTGGAACATGATGGAACTCGTAGCCTTCCAAATATCCGCTGAGCCGCTGCACCAAGAAACGATAACTTGCCATGTTTGCATCCTGTGCATCCCAGTTTTCTGTTCACTGCTGCACCGCCAGGTTGGAGTCGCCAAAACACTCTATGTTCCGAATGCCAATCTCCTTGGCCAGCTTGATGCCATGCACAAGGGCCTCATACTCGGCGACATTGTTTGACGCTGCGAAATGGATTTGCAGCACATAGTGCAATCGGTCTCCTTTTGGCGATGTGAGGACAATGCCAGCCCCTAGGCCATTCTTCATCTTGGACCCATCAAAATGCATTCTCCAAAAATCCGATCCTGGAGCGGGTGGCATTTATTGAGTTTCAGCCCAGCCCACCAGGAAATCGGCCAATGCTTGGGACTTGATTGTTGTCCTTGGCTCGTACTGGATGTCGTGGGAGGCGATCTCAATTACCCATTTGGCTACTCTGCCGGTTGCATCTCTTCTGCCAATGATATCGGCCAGTGGAGCCGAGCTGACCACAACAATCGGTTGAGCTTGGAAATAGGGCTTCAATCTTTTGGCCGCCATGTAGACTCCATAGCACATTTTCTGGTAGTGAGGATAATTTTTCTTGGATATTGAAAGCACCTCACTAATGTAATATATTGGCTGCTGAATCTGTTGCGCTTTGTCCTTCTCAGGACGCTCCACCACCATCACTACACTGATCACCCGATTGGTCGCTGCGATATATAAAATCATCGACTCCTTCTAAATCGGAGCGGCCAGAATCGGCGCAGTGGAGAGCATACGCTTCAGTTCCTTGAAATCTTCATCTAATTGCGGAGTCCATTTGAACTTCTCCGTCTTCTTCATGAGCTGATATAGTGGGATTGCCTTTTCTCCCAGCCAACTGAGAAGTCGGCAGAGTGACGCCACGCAGTCGGTGAACTTCTGCACTTGCTTCAGATTCTTGGGCTGGTCCATCCGTTCGATTGCGGATATCTTCTCGGGATTGCATTCGATTCCTCTTTCAGAAACAAGAAATCCCAAGAGTTTGCCAGCTGGAACGCCAAATACACACTTCTCTGGATTCAGCTTGATCTGGTAGGTGCGTAGGTTGGCGAATGTCTCCTTCAGGTGGTCCAGGAGTGTGGCTCCCTTGACCGTCTTCACTACCAAATCATCTACATACACATGCAAGTTTCTACCAAGCTGAGAATGTGTGCATTGCTGGATGGTGTGCTGATAGGTAGCACCTCCATTCTTGCGGCCGAAAGGCATGGTGATATAGCAATAAGCCCCAAAGGGGGTTATAAAGGCAGTTTTTATTGGACCTTCCACAACAAGTTTGATCTGGTGATAGATAGCAGTGGCATCCAGAAATGACAAAAGCTCGCAACCTGCCGTAGAGTCAATGAATTGATCAATACGGGGTAGAGAAAACGGATCCTTGGGGCATGCCTTGTTCAAGCAGGTGTAATCGATACACATGCGCCAGGTCTTGTTCTTCTTCATCACGAGGACTGGGTTTGCTAGCCACTTGGGGTAGAACACCTCCATGATGAAGCCTGCAGCTTTGAGCTTGGCGACTTCTTCACCGATTGCTATCCTCTTTTCTTCAGAAAAACGTCGAAGGGGTTGCTTGACCGGTTTAGAACCTGGCCGAATGTGAAGCTTTTTCTCGGCGAGTTCCCTCGGCACTCCAGGCATGTCTTGTGGAGACCATGCAAAAATGTCGCGGTTCTCACAGAGGAACTCGACGAGCTTGCTTTCCTATTTTTTGCTAAGTCCTGCTCCGACCACAACGAACTTGGTTGGGTCGGAGGGATCTAGAGCAACCTTCTTGCTATCCTTGGCCGACTTAAAGGTGGCCTCTTCATCTTCTCTCTTGGCTGGGCCGACTGGAAGGGGAACCTTGCTTTGAGCTTGAGTCGTCGCAACCACCTTGTCGAGCTGACGCTTCTCTTCGGCCACAACCAAGGAATCGGACAAATTCACACCAGCTGACGAGCACTCGAGGGACTTCCTGAAGTCCCCGGTGACGGTGATGATGTCATTTGGCCCTGGGAGCTTCATCTTCAGGTAGGGATCATATTCGTTAAGCATGAACTTGGCGATTGCAGGCAATCCCAAGAGGGCATGGTATGGGTTGCTGAGGTTGGCAACCTCAAACCAGATCGGCTCTCTCCTGAAGTGCTCCTCTGTGCCAAAAATCACATCCAGCCGAATGCGACCCAGAGGGGTGCATGACAGACCAGGGACAATCCCATGGAAAGTCGTCCGACTGCGCTCCAGATCCCTCTCTGTCAGTCCCAGTTTGACCATCGTATCTCTGTACAGAATGTTGATTGTGCTCCCTGGATCAATTAGCACTCAGGAAAACAGACATGAAAACTTGGGGGCCACAAACAGGGCATCCACCACGACCGGATAGGTGCCCGGATTCGGCATGATACTTGGGAGATCTTCCCTGCCCCAGGTAATCTTGCAATCCAACCAGTGCATGTACTGGGGAATCGGTGGCATGGTGGCATTGACCTCCTGAGCTCGGGCTCTCCGACTGCCCTTGTCACTTGATTCACTGGTGAATATCATGTATGCGGCATCTTGCCACAGAAACTAGTTCTGCGCCTCAGGTGGCGCTCTATTCTGTGGTGGTGGTGGGGGTGGAGGTGGTAATCCTTCTCCCTTTGTGATGCGCTTGACAAAATCACACTGTCGAGTGGTGTGTGCCGCTGGCTTTCCTCGGCTGCTGTGCATTTTGCACGGCTGGTCCAGCATGTCCTCGAATGTATACTTGGGCTTCATCGTCCACTACGGCTTTGCATACGGCTTCATCTTCCGACTGCCTCCTACAACCCCTTGTTCCTCTTGGTCCTGGACAGTGGCCACCTGCCGACTGCCATACTGAGCATATGGCTGCTCATCCTTCCTTTTTCCGCTATTCTACTGGTTGTTGTTGTTGTTTTTGTTTCGATTGTTCTCTCTGCGCTCTCGCCGACTGTAGCTTTAGTCGTGTCCACTTTCAGTTGGACCGCTTGAACATTTGTATCAATCGCATCAACGGATTTAGTAATCATCCCAGTCAGGTTGGCGTCGTACAATAGCTGCTTGTATGCCAGTGAATAGCAATGCGTACCCGTTCGGATGGAGGAAGTGCGCGGATGTGATGAAGTGAATACCCGGGTATAAGAAACCGTCACACGACAAAAAAGGATTATGTAGTGGAGCTATAGATATGGAGCCCTATCTACACCAATTCACAAATCCTAGTGTTGTTCGTATGCCAAGAAGTTCTACGGGAACACACGCGGTGGAGAACAACTGGGCAAAAGCAACTATGAAAATGAGCTCACAATATGTGTGGCGGAGTAATGCTCGTCTTGCAATTGCAAAAGAGAGAATTTCTAGCAAAAGCTCAAAGTATATGGGAACAAGATTGCTCAATCTACTAGTGCTATGAACGTGGTATAAAAAGTAACTCAAGGCTGCACAAAATATGTAATCAACTTTGCCTTTTGTGTCTCTTTTTGCTAGGCTTTTTTCTCAACTCTTTCCTTATTTATTTATTTATTTATTTATTTATTTTCTCTTTTCTCGTTTTTTTTATTTTCTGACTGAACTTGAAGTAAAAACACCAACCAAACTCAAACTTCCACGTAGAGCAAAGATATGCTAGTCTAAATAGGAAAGTGCTACACAAAAGAAAGGATGAATATGGCTATCAAACAGAGACACAAATGAAAGGATAACAGAAAACGAAGCAAACTGACACGACACAACCCAATCTAACACGACTAATACACTCCTACTTGTGAGACACAAATATAGGAAATATAAAACGCGATCAAAAACAAGTTACGCAAACTGGGCGACGATCAACAACTAAAACATGGAAAAGATGCAATCTAGGTTATGGCAAAACACTAAACCCTAATATTTTTGTATGGCTTTTTTTGGATAGGACGAAACAAAAAGAATCTACTGGGAATTTGGTGGATGCTTACCGAAAACACTGGAAATCTGATACAAAGATGATATGGGGTGGCCCGATCTTCTCACTAAGCGAACGGTGAATATGAAGGAGATATGAGATAACTTGTATGTAGCCGATGAACTCTCCTCTCTAGATCCCTGTGGCCAATGCAACAAATCTCTTCCCTTTGGATATTCACAACTTCACACACTTGCACAACGTAGCCGTCGACCATGAGACAGTAAATTGCAATCTACAAATTCCCAGTGGAACAACAGATCACACAGAACTTGCAGTAGCAACACTTCAGATCGATATGAATTGAAGTATATGATTCAAGATGAAAGCTTGGGGCTATTCTCTAGAACTAGGGTTTATCTAAATGTGGTCTAACCCTAAAACTCGTAGGGGTCCTATATTTATAAGATAGGGTGTCCTAACATGGATACATGGGCCGCAACCCTTAATTTTGCACGCAGTCATCGGGCAAGTCGGACGGTCTGACCTATAGCTCGGACGGTCCGACCTCAGGACGGACGGTCCAACCTGTTACTCGGACGGTCCGACATATGCCGTAAATACCACTGATGTCTGTCGTCGTAATTCGGACGGTCCGACTTGATACTCGGACGGTCCGGGCTGGGGTCGGACGGTCCGACTTGAAGTCCGGACGGTCCGACTTGGCCAGTAATTCCACTGATCTTCGGAGGCATAGTTCGGACGGTCCGACTTGATGTCCGGACGTCCGACTTGGCGTCCCGGACGGTCCTACTTGCAATCCGGTCGTCCGACGCCTTCAGCAAATCCTCCTTTTCTTCATCTTCGTGCAACTCATCTCCGCGTGCATGCCCTTGTTCCATCTCTTCTTCTTCTATAACTCCTTGGTACCTGATAACACATATATACAAGGACTTAGGAATTATAAAATCCTCACGAAGTAAAACATCAGATTCTATGAGGAATAAGTTCACATGTTGTTCTAGTAGCTTTGCCCGAGCTCTTGTAATAGGTTCGATTCTGATTTCATTGGACTTAGTCATCATTGGTTCTTCATTAGGTGTTGGAGGTGCAAGGGTAGTAGGGATGTCCTCATCAGTAAGTAGGGGAGTTCGATGGCACCCATCGACTCTTAACCTGAGAAATCCCGACATATACATGAAATGGCCACCCACGCCACTCGGCCTGTACAGGTCAAGCTCACATCACTAACGCGAACCCGGTTGGTCTAAACTTAGAGGCCTGCATTAAACGCCTATCGAATTTAGTCTTGAGAGCTGGGCACGCTAGTCATGTAAGCCGTCTTTGCAGAGAAGTTTTAGACTCTTGAACCAATAATCTCTCTCAACGCGAGAAGATGAGGTCTAAGTCGGTTTCTACTAGCCTTTGTATATTCAATTTTTGCGCTCAAACATCATCCTTAATATTAAATCTATTTACAACAATTTTTTAAACAAGTTAGACCTATGTGACTTGGCACAGCACCTAGATGCACATGCCGACTCATGGGGACTACACTTCAGAGTTTCTCCTCAAGAAAAGACTCGGTCCAACACCCAGATGCATACACCGACTCTTGGGGAGTAACACTTCAAAAAATTCCCTATCAAAGGTTTGGCATTATGGCACACATGCCGACCCTTCTCCCTACGACAACTGGCTACAATCGTGGAAATCTAAGGAACAGAAACCGGCTTTCTTCAAAGCATAAACTCAGCCAAAATCAAGCTCTCTGAAAATAAACGACTACTGTGAGTCGACCAACAAAAGGGCAAAGGGTAAAAACCGACTTGCCCATGAAAGGATCAGCATTCAAAGGCCACGAGGCAAATCTAAGGAAAATAGCATAAGAAGTACTTGACCAACTCACTGGTCACAAGCCACGGGACATGTTTCCCAACATTACAAAACCGGCACTACGGGCGTATCAAATGTATCATAAAGTTTTAAGACGGTCGCATGAGAGCCTACGCTTGATCATCGGCTTTGCCTTGTGACGATAACCCGACACCACATGCAGATGAAATGAGGACATTCTTAGGGGATGGAAGAAGAGCAAACTTGGTCGGAGAAGGCAGATCCACTCGCCCCCCCTTATTGGAATCATCATATCCGGCTTCCCAATAAGCCAGATCCATCCCATCAGCTATCTTGGTAGCGGCCACGTGAGTCTCTCTGCGAATTCTGGTGTGATCCTCCTTGGTGAAGTTGGAGTTGTCAGCCTTAAACTCGGGGAAGCCGACAACCAATAGTTCCGTCTTTAGACTTGGGTGATAGACTTTGGCGAGCTCTAGGCCTCGCATCACACCCATACAGCAAGCTGAGTGCTTACCGAGCTTCACCCATTCAGAAACAACTGAAAGAGGCCCCATCATATCAGTCACTCTCTTCATACTTGGGGGCTTCAGTTGAGTTGCACCTATGGCCTTACAGGCACCCTCGAACAACTGCTGGACGGTAGCAATGGTACAAGTGAACTTTATGGCAAGCGACTCCTTCACAATATCATGCTTCTTGCCTGAATAAATACAAGCAAATATAACAAAGTCAGCAAGACAGCAAAGAAAGTCAGGAAAACAAAAACTACCAAAATCCTTTCTGACTTACCAAAAATTGCTGAAACGAGTCGGTTGATGCTGCCCTTCATTGTTTCCACCTTCTTCTCAGCCGACTCAAGTTTCTTCTCGGCCACGTCACACTGAGCCAACACATCATCAAATGCCTTTGACAAGGCCCTCTCAACTTCGGCAGAGTCGGCTTTAGCCTGACTCAATTCCTCATCCTTCTTCTTCCACTCCTCAAAGAGTCGATCAACTTCCTTCTAGGCTTGCTCACACTTTGCCGACTCAGCTCTATAATTTTCTTCCAGCTGAACAACATCACTGCCGGCTTTCAAAGCAATAGCCTATCAACACAAAAAGATATGACCAAGTATCTACTCAGAATTTTTTTTCCTAACCATCTACTTGGGGGCTACACTTTCAAAAAATCTATAACTTGGCGAGATATAATTATATCTCACTGACTCATGGGGGCTACAACTCAAAAAAGTGATATACTGACTTATGAGTAGTAAAAAACTTGATTTTTTCTATATAACCCAGCATGGACTTCAACAAACCATGCCGGCTTATGGGGGCTACAGATACATAACAGCAAAGACAACATAGTGAGAAAGAAAAATACCTCATAGCGCTAGCGGAGCTGAAGGACTATACTATGTTGCTCAGTGGTGCAAGCCAATGATCGCCTATACAATTCCTCAAGTGAAGTCTTTTCAAATATCAACTCATGAGGCCGACTCACCACCTGCTCTTTACCACCCAAGACTTTTTCCAATACTTTCTGAGCAAGTGGGACGCCCTGGTGAGTTCCTGTGATCATTACTTCACCATCAACAACAACGTTCTCCACAGAAGGAGTCGGGTTGGAGCTGGGAGCTATCTAAACCTTTTCAGGTTGTGTCTCTGGCTTCTTGGCATTAACAACGGGAGAAGTATCCTTGTAGAGACCTGAAGGACTAGAATCATTCAAGCCGACCTTCTTCAATTCCTCAGAAACAAGGATTTCTGGCAAACTTCCAGACAGATCTATCGACTCCTTCACAACTTCAGAGTCGGCCAAGTCCTTGGTGTCAATTCGAGCGCTACTCAAAGAAAAAAACATAAATCGTCAAAGAACAGACATATACAGATAAGCCAGTATTACAAAAAAGGTACTTACCCAAAGTTGATAGGGAAATATGCTTGGACACATGATCTCTCAGAAGAAGAGTTTCCGGATTGCGGCTTCTCATCATTGAGACTTTCCGACTTACGAGAAGGAGTTGATACATCAGCAGTCTTTCTTCGAACACGTCGAGGCTCATTTTGAAGAACCATAAGAGGGTCCACCGAGTCAGTACTACGGGTACGCCTCTTTGGACCTTTTGCCTGCGTGAAGAAACAATATAAAGGACACAAAAATCCTGCCAAACAAAATCATAAGAAGCCGGCAAAGACATACCAGTGGATCCACATTCTTACTCTCTTTTTGAGAGTCAGTTTCAACAGGAGGAACCTTGCCCTGTTCCACCTCCTCATCGTTATATTAATTCTCATGATCATCTGAGTCCTCCTACAACGAACAAAACGGGTAAGGAGAAGAAGTGCGCCACAAAAAAGGAAGATTATCCGACTCTTACCGTATGACTCAGACTCTTGGCACTAGCCTCAAGATCCTGACCAGCGTTCCACCATGGGTCATCCTCCTGGAAAACAGAGAAGTCGAAAGATCAAAACACTTGAAACAAAATCATGTCAAAAGGAATATTTAACGACAGACATACTAGTGTAGCCGGATTATCTTTATAGAACGGAGCATGGCCGACTTTCTTGAGTTCATCAATGCGCTTCGCAAGAAATTTCTTGCAAGCCCTCACCAAGTCCCCGGGAGAAAGCTCGTTCTGAGCAAAGCACATCGAGTTGTCTTTTCCAGTATACTCGCACATAAGCCGATTTCTTATACTGAGGTGTTCAATTTGCCAACCTACCCAGCACCTGGTTAGATCTCTCCCAGGAAGCCCATGAGCTAGCAGGGCCTTCATCCGAGCAATAATCAGCTCATTCCTCTTTTGGTGAGTATCTTTGGGGAAAATATTCAAACCATCATGGAAAACCAACCGACTCTCACGAAATCCGGGCAGGGAATGCTCACCTTGGATATTCTCCAAAGTACAATAGAAATAAGATTTTCTGCCAATCCTTCACCTTGCTTATCAGCTTGGGTGCTGGGAAGATCGACTTGGCCTGCTTTTGAATGGTGACTCCACCTCATTCCAGAGCCAGACCACCACTATATTCAGTCTGCCGATTGGAGTAATAGAACTCGACAAACAAACTCAAAGTCGGCTTGATATGCATGTAAGCTTCACAGAACAATTTGAAATGACATATGTTGAGCACCGAGTTGGCACTAAAGTCCTGAGGGTGCAGCTTATAGTAGTGTAGCACGCTCCTGAAGAATTTGGACCCAGGAGGATGAAATCCCCAGGTCACGTGATCAGAAAAGACAATAACCTCGCCTTCCCTAGGCTCTGGCCGGGTCTCTTCTCCAGGGACCCGCCAATTGATTTAGTTTGGTGCTGGAGAATTCCATCTGCCACCATTTTATTCAATTTCTCTAGAGTCACCTGGATCTTGGCCCAGTTTTCCTCTACAATTGTTCTCTGGGTCGCCGGCTTTGGGACTGATGGCTTTTAGCCTGCCGGATTCTTGGAGGCAGGGAATTTTTACCCATTGCATAGGAGTCGGACCTAGTAGATAAAAGATAATATGTACTGAGCCGATTAACACAAACAGAGGATAACCCTAGCTAGAATCCATGGGGTTGGACAGAAACCGACTCTACCACAACTACGCAAACAAGTTTCACAAATTATGATGAAACAGATAGATCTACCGGGCTCAGGAAAATCAACAAAAAATATGAACAGATATACCAGTTTATGGAAAACCCTAAGAGGTTGGGAACTACGGATCCACAAAAATTTTACAAATAGGCGTGGAGCAATCTATGGGGAATCCGAACCTAATTATTAAGCATGCACAGTGAGGTCTACCACTAAACTACCTCAGATTATCGAAACGGTATGAGCTTCAAGATCCGCAACAATGGCGACGGGCAAAGAAACCATGGCGAGAGGTAGGAGATGAATACTTAAACGAGTGGCATGCGGGAGTGTGTCAGAACCCCAACTAGGGTAAGTGCTAGGGTTTGAGTTCACCTTTGCATCATTCAAAAATTCAAAAGAAAATTCAAAAATGGGGAAAAGAAAAGCCCTGAGAAATTTTATTCAAATGGCCAGATAAAAATCTTTTTCCAAAAATCATTTGAACATTTTGAAAATTCCTATAAATGATGCTGATCATTTTAAAAATGGTTTGGGAGCAATCCCATGCTCATGGAATTTTCTAATTTTCAAACAATGCATTGGAAAATTAAATAAACCCCTATTTGAATTAAAATTCAAATTATTTGAATATTAAAAATGCTCAAATTTTATAAGTGGCTATCTCTATATCTAATGAGGCCATATAAAAAGTTTCAGCATTTTTAAAAATTGTTTGCTATTTATTAAGCAGTGCCAAAACATAATGCAGAAAAGAAACAGAAAAGAAATAAAACTGAAAAGAAACTTACGTGGGCAAAGGGGCCCAACTTGTCGCCCCGCAGCCCAGCCAACCCAGCCCACTAGCCCCTTTTTGTCTTCTTCTCCAGGACGGCGAGCACACAGGTGCGTGTCGAGCATGCCGCGGCCACCGCCGTCGCCCGGCCACCTCCTCCTTCACCCTGTCCCTATCTCCTCGCCTCTGGACGCCTGGAAGGCCCCAGTTCCATCTCCCCCTCTCTCCGCTCACTCTTCCCCTCTCCCGCGTCGAATCCGTGACCACCCCGAGAACTCACCGGAGCGGCCGTCGTGCTCCGACGTGGCCACCGTGCCCCTCCCGGCGAGCCACCGTGTCCGGGAAGCTCCTCGTCCTCGGCTTCGTTGAACTGCGCAACGAATCAAGCTCCAGAGGCCCCGAAGACGACGCCCGCATCAAGACTTTGTGCCGGCCACCCGTGACACACCGGCGAGAAATCCTTCGCCGCCTCGCCTCCTCCGGCGTCCTCGAGCTCGCCACTGCCCTCAGGGTGAGCAGGCGGTCATTTCCCCTTTCTCCCCGCTTTTTTCCGAGCACCGTAGCGCAAGGACGCCTTAACCAGTCGCCGACCGCCGCTGCACCTCGTCGTCGGCGACGTTCCGGCAACCTCTCGCCCCTCCCGTATGCACGGCTCGATACGGACGAGCACGGGGGTCATTCTGATGCCCTCCCCGTGCCAAGAGATAGCCAGGAGGTATTCCGGCGAGCCCCTCCGCCGTGCCGTGGCCACCGGCGGCTAGCCGCCGGCGAGGCACGCTAGTTAGGGGTTAAACCCCCTGTTAGTTGACCCCAGGTCAATGACAGGTGGGGCCCCCCAGGTCTTAACCCCCCTCTGTTTATTTTAAACAGAGGGATTAACCCCAGTGAGACTGAAAGTGGTGGCCCACCTGTCAGCCCCCCCACACGCCAGCGTGATGTCAGCATGACGCAGTAAACAGAAAAAACAGATTAAAAAGAATTACAGAAATTCCAGAAAATCCAGAAAATAGCCCAAACTATGGAAATTCATAGAAAATTCATTTCAACTCCAAATTGGAAAAATAATATGTCTAAAATTATCAGAAAAATACAAGGATTATGAATATGCAACTTGTTTCTATGTTTGACCATTTTAAAATGGGTGAACAGTAGCAAACATACATATGGATCCTTTTCAAATTCAATTTGGAGTGATTTTGCAAATGATTTTGCAACACCCTTAATTCCAATGGATTCATCCACACATCAGAAACATTACTTCAACTATACCACATCACTTCATGATCAACATTTTCAAATGAACATTCATGCATTCAAATGCATTTGAAATTCATCGATAAATCAAATGGAGTTTGAATTTGCATTTCAAATGCAATATACTCCTTTTAAATGGAATGCTCAACACATCAGTACGATGAACATCACCATTACAATCATATTCATGTGCTTGTGCATTGTACATTATGTTGATCCTATGATTGTCATGTTGCTGATAGAAGTGGAGCCGGAATCCGAGATCACCCCCTTCGTTGAAGACCCCGTGACTGAACCTCGTCAGCAAGGCAAGCAAACCCCCATTGATCATCTCTATAAAATCCCACTTCCCTCTCATGTCTCGCTTATTCATGTTGAGGAGATCATCTTGTATCGATTCTACCGCATAGTTGAACCCATATCCTTTGCATGACCTATCATCTTGTCACAGTAGTAAGCAAACCACAATCCTAGCCGACATAGGAGTTGATTGATATAATTTGGCCCCTGCAAATGTTACTGCTTATTGCATGCTTAGAGTTTACAATGAGGATGTTTTTGATGTGAGTCGAGTTGATAGTGAACATGGTGTTGATGAAAGTGAAACTGTGTTGGTGAATCTACCCTAATACAATGTGAACGATGAGAGGCTGTGTAGGAGTACACAGTGGGTTGTCTCGTTGAACACCGCCCTAAGCCCGAGTTCTTGTGTGGTGATCCAAGACGAAGAGTACTACCACATGTTGGGCACATGGACCCCCGCTCAACCTACTAACTCACCCCTTCTCCGTTCAAGGAGTCGCATTAGTTTGGAGTTCTGGTAGGTCTGTGGCACGGTCTGCGAAGTGGAAGAATGGCTATTCAGACCGACTTGGGACCCTACACACATCTTCTGGGACCACATCGGTAAACCGGCCGGGTTCACGATGTGGATTCCAGCCCAGATAGGCGTCTCCATTGAATTTGAGTTGGCTGTGAGGTAAAAGTTGTGGGAATTATCCTCGCCGGCACCTCTTGAACGGTGTCGAGTACAAAGGCGGTAACTGATAGTTTCATGTGTGTAGCAGTACACCCCCGCAGGGTTAACAAAACTATTCGAATAGCCGCGTCCGCGGTAAGGGACTACTTGGAGAGCTGTGCTCGATTATTAGATAACTTGAACCGGATACTCCTAAAATACACCAAGATAAGTGTGAGTGCTATGGTGTGCTTCTCGTGGGGAAGTCGAGGAAGTAACCATAGTGGTGTAATTGGTTGAAGAGATGTAGTGGACTCGTGTACGCTTCTTACCTCAAGTCTGGTACTCGTAGTTCAGGACTAGCCAAGTCAAAGCTGGCACTTCTGCAAGTGAAACCCCACCATCCCTTTACCTTGATACATGTGCATGAGTAGTATAGCTCCTATGTAAGTCTTGCTGAGTATGATTTTGTACTCACGTTTGCTTAATCTATGTTTTAGATGAACCCACCGACCCCGATGGTGACTTCTACCTGAAGTTCGAAGAATGAAGACTCAGACCAAGACCAAGCTAGTGTAGTCCCAGTCAGACGACTGGTTCCCTCGTGGAGGGCTTGTTTTTAGATAAGGCTTCTCTAAGCCATTTGTTAAACTTGTCTGTACTCATACCTACTTTGCTTCCGCTTGTCTGTTGTAATGTTGGATCACATGCTTGTGATCTCTGTGTGCACTCTGTAAGAGTTATTAATAAAGATGTATACTTTGTAGAGAATTGTAATGATACCTGCTGTTCAGACAAGGCATGTGTGCTGTGTGTATGTTTATAACATGCATGTCTTTGTATGGGTTTTCGAGACCTTAGTTGTGATCTGGCTGGCGGTCTTTTATACACAAGGTGGCCCTTAGATGTGCGCAGCTTGGGGCATCGCGATGCGATTGTTCTAGACTCTGTCTCGTGCACACTTTGATGTATGATCGAGCCCGCCCTAGACCCCGACTAAGTGATCGAGCTGGAGTAAGTCTATGTAAGGGTTATAATACAATCGATAGTATGGTTGAGGCGACTTGTCTATGAGTATGGGAGTTCACCACCCTTATCAATTAGACTTGTGTGCGGACGATGAGGACCCATCTCAGTGGATCATCCGGACTGAATGGGATTCCCCTCACGTTCGATGCTTTCCGAGAACATTCTGTGCTTGGCCTTGTCTGCTTAGACAAGTGGGTACGGTTCTCGGCTCTCCATATGATTGTGTTGTAGCGAGGCTTGCATACGCTAACCCCGGGTCCCGAAAGAGTGGCACGGCCCCAGTCCGTTCTTCTCAAAGCCGCTGAAGAAAGAGAAGATCGACACAGCAATGGAGGTGGAGCTCGGAACCATCACTGCGCGAGGAAGAAGACGATGAAGAAGAAGGTACGTGCGGGATAGAATGAGCAGATAGGGAAAGAAACCTTTTTATAAAGGAAACCGTCCTAGAAGCCGAGGCATCACATGATGATGTCTAACGACAGGAACTCCCTCGATTTTCGAGAACAAATATAGTGGGCATTGAGTGTGCCGCCAGAATCGGGATAAAACCGCCCGAAGATTCCAAGAAATACGGAAAAGTCAGATCTACTGTTAAAAGATGGAACCGGCTTTAATCACCAAGGAGTATGAGTCGTCTCAGCTACGTGAGCCGGCTCTACGAAGATTGATTGCCTTGAAGACCAAGAAGGTTGACACCGACTCCCTATAAACCTTAAAGGGATGTGAGAGTCACACCAATCCTGGGGGCTAATGTTGGGGGGTGGATTAAGCCCATAACCCTGCATTAGATTCGATGGGCCGACTTGCATATGGAAGGCCCACAAAAGAAGACCCGTCCACGGGCCAGTTGCGTCAAGCAAGAAGATTGAAGCCGTAGAATGAATTCGACTTACCTTGTATAGTACGTAGTATAGTTTTAAAGTAGAATAGGACTCCACCTCGTGTTGGAGTCGGACTCGCGGAATCCCGGGACCTATTGCCTTTATAAGACGAGGTCCATGGGATCCAGGGTCAAGAGCAATCTCGATCTAAGATAGGACTGGACTCTTGTCGGCGTAACCTAGATCACCTCGAGATCAAGGGTGCGAACCGACTCTCTTGTAATCGATCAACCGACTCTTCTTTCGAGAGTCGGAACCCATAATAGTAAGAAGCAGGAGTAGGCTTTTACCTCAAGACAAATAGGGGCTGAAAACTGGGTAAATCACCGAGTCTCTTGTCCATGTCGACTCTCTCCATGAAATTTCCTCGCAGCAAAGGTACCAGGCTAAGTTTAACTCTTCATACATCTGCTGTGACTTTCCCACGACATAACACACGCTTCCCCCCAGATTTCAAGGGAGCGCGTAAGATCCCAAACTGCACAGCGGACATGGACCCGGCGGCTTGGATCGAAAGCTACGACCTCGCTATGGATATGCTGCAAGCCAGCAAAGAGGTATATGCCTGTTACTTCACGATGATGTTGGAAGGGTCGGCTCTTTAATGGTTCAAAAATCTCCCAGAGAATTCCATCACCTCCTGGGCTGATCTCAGATAGGAGTTTATCTAAATTTTCCAAGGCACCTGCAGGCGAGCCACCACAATCGTCGACTTGGAGCACTGTTTCCAGAAGGAAGGAGAGTCGTCCCTAAGCTGGGCACGACGAGTCGCAGATATAGTCCATTCCTCGGACACTATTACTGAACAGACATCTATGATCATCTTGGAAAGAAATTGCAAGTTAAAACCCCTAGTACACAAGCTTGGCTGACTCAAGAGGACGGTCAGCAACATGGGAGAGCTTATGAACACGGTCATCAAATACGCCGAGTCTGAGAAAACCAAGGATTCCGATCTAGAAGAGGAGAAGGCCGCCAAGAATAAAAAGAATAATGGCAAGGGATCTCAGAGCCAGAATCAACAGACCAAGCATCGACTCGATCAGAATGCTTCCGACTTAGTAGCGAACAAGAATGTCGGCTCCCAACGGCAGAAGCAAGGGAGTGTAACACCCCGGCTGGCACACTATAGTAATCACTTATGATTAACGTCAAGTCACCATGATTAGGCTTGTGATGATCACCCTTGATCGTGGCTTATTCAAATTCAACCCCAATTAAAAATTCCAAAACAAGTGGCAGTTAATGTTCAACCAAAAATTGTGGAACCAGTTTTATAAAATGACTAATAATCAGTATGTCATATTAAAAATGAAATATGAGTTAATTAAAATGTTTTACTAATTTAACCAAATCAAAACAGTGTCAAATCAGTAGCATTCAACCCCATTTAAATAAAACAAAAAGGCAAATGGTTTTATCTAACAACAAAACTTTTTGTGGCATCATTCTATGGTGTAACAATAATACTAGAGCTGTTCACATATTTTACAAAAGTCATTTGATAGCTAACTAAAATAGAAACATAAAAGAAAATAAAAAGGAAAGATTTATCTCACGCTCAGGGGAACTCCCAGCCCACCCCACCCGTTGCTCCCCTAACCTACTGGGCGGCCCGGCCCACCTCTCCCCTGAGCCCACTCCCTCCTTCCCCTCCATGCACTGCTCACGCCCAGGTCCCGAACCCTAGCCCGCCCTTGTTGTCTCCCTCACGCCAACAGACCGCCCTCCTCGACCCCCTTCTCTCCTCCGCGGCCAACAAAGACGTCAGGGTGCGCTTGCATGTCCTGGAGCCTTGTCGGGGTCGTCCTTGTCACCGGCAGCGAGGAATCGAGTCGGGAGACACCACAACTGGTGAATCGGGTCGTCTTCCACCTCGGACACGCCAGTGAAATCTGTCGATTCTGGCAGTCCCGAGTTTCCCCAAGCAGCCTTCCTTCCCCCTAGGCCCCTCTGCTAAGATATTGCTCCGCCGCCAACTCCCCACTGCGCCTTCCTCTCGTCGTACCCCTCATCCCCGTCGTGGCCGACCCGCCGCCGCTCACGATCATCGTCGGCGTATCCACGGTGACCGCTGGGTCTCGTTGGCACCACCATCGTGCTCGCTGCAACGCCTAGATGACCCTGGTCCACTCATTCGTCTCAAATGCAACTGTATCGGTCCCCGTCCACGTTCGCCTCCGGCCGCCGCATGCGTGCACGCCGTCGTCGCTCCGGCGCACGTTCGGCGAGGGAAACACCACCAGCAGACGTGAGACTCCACGCTGGTTCGAACCAGCCTGGTCCGGCGTGCTTCCGTGGCCTATGGTGAGAGCATGACCATCGCTGGCGTTGCTGACCTCGCCGGCGGTGACGTAGGTCACTGGCAGGTGGCCCTCCGGTCAGATGTTAGTTAGTGGCTTGAAGTTCCACTGACAATAGGCCCCAGCGCACTGATAACCCCCTGGTTAAAATTTAACAGAGAAAAACACCCATGTGACTTACATGTAGACCCCACCTTTAATTTAGCTGTTAAATGGAATAGAAAACTGTTAAGTTAAAATGGCTCCATGAAAGATGTGCCCCTTTCACTGTTAAATTAAATTAAGTTAATTTAATTGGCTATGTCAGAATGACATGTGGGACCCACTGGTCAGTAGGCCCCACATGTTAGTTGACCAGTCAACCAATGTCTTTTAATAAATTGAATAAAACTTTGAAAATAAATATCTTTTAATCGGTAACTCTGATGAAAATATTTTATATATCAAAGTTGCTCAGAAAATTATAAAGAATAAGAATACGCTACCTGCATACCCACCGCACCCCTCTAACATACCGAACCCGAGACTTTCCCCCTCCGGATCTTCTGTCCGGTAATTAGACGGTACCAGTAAAACTTTCCGGATGGAAATGTTCTGAACATAAAAGTTGTTCGAAATGCATCAACGATCACGGTTACACTGTCCACATGTTTGTCAGATGTTCACGACACTACAGACATGGAACCTTCCCCCTCCGGGCCGTTTGTCGATAATCACCCGGAGCCGGTATTTCATCCCCGGATGAATTCCCGCTCCGAGCAAAACACGTTGCACTACATTTGAACACTCTAAACATTGCATACGTCATGCCATTCATCTTTTTTCTATGCTTCCTTTATATTTACTGTTTGTCCCCCCTTTTATTCTCCGGTAGACCCCGCTGCTACCGTCGACTACACCGCTGCCGATGCCCCTGGGATCGACTACGTCGACAACGACCGTACCCCTACCATCGATCTTCCAGGCAATTAGAGACATTCTCTTCCCCAGATATCGCCTATCTTTTCCTTACATTTCTTGCAGTAGGCATTGTTACTGTTGCTGCTACGTTACCATCCTATTCAATTGTATAGCCTCCTTTTGTGGCCCCTTGATGTACCTTCCTTTGTCCTATGCTGCCCTATAAATTTAGATTATATTCAGAAGAGAGCCCTGCGCTTTGTTAGACAACTAGGATTAGATAGCGGGCCGTGATCACTCTGATGAGTGAACTTGGAGCAATATATTAACTATAATAGGTACGATACAATGCAGACACCTCCTAAAGCCCCCTAGATCGGCTCTGCCGAGCCACGATCAAGTGTGACTCTGTATAGCTGCTCTATGTACCTGAGTAACGGTTGTACTTAAAGGTAAGAGTCGGGCGACCCAACGGTGCCCACGGGCGGTATTACGTCGGGAACGATAGGGAGGGTACGACTAACGTTACTGGCGTGCTTGGCCCCTGCTAGTATCTCGTGAGAGTTACCAAACCACAAAAAGTCGAGCTCTACCAAGCGCACACGCGAGAAAAGGTAAGGAGACGGTTCACCTTGTTGGTAACCACGCGCTTTGATGGGACGACAGGGCAGGCCCCGACGAACTAGTGGTCCTTGTTGTTGTTCGTTGTCTCTTGTGTTGTTAGTCAGACAGCGATAACGATTGTCTGCGAGATAATAATAAAATGCTAAATGGTTCGATGGATGACTGGATAGGCCTGTTGGTCTATACGCACTACCTTCACGTGGGATAAGGATTTATGGGCTCCCCTGCGTCGTAGTTTGTCAGAAAGCTCTTCAGACTCAGTAGTACCGCGACCTGATTGCCGGAAAGTGGTGTGTCTTCTTCGTCCGGATGGTGTATTGGGATTTGCTTTTTCTTCACCAGCCAGACTCGCACCGTGTAGGAGCGTGGAAGGGTGAGGGACCTAGACCCCTGAGCGCATAGGATATAGTTCGACGATGACCTCTCTGTTGAGCCTAGGATGGGCTGCGCTGTGTCGGATATCTTTGGTGGAGCGTTCCCTAACAAAGTGCCCGCCACCCTGGAGATCCGAGCATGCAGGCTGAACAGTATTGCACCCCTGCAGGGAGTTTAATCTATTCTAATAGTTGTGTCCATGGTAATAGGACGCATTATGCTCAAGATGGATCTTACCACTACAAACTATTACTATTAAACTGTATGGTTCCGGGTTTTCTTCCTCGCTGGGAAGTCGAGGAGGGGAACTCGGAGGCATTTATATTGTTAATTATTACAACTTACTATTACACAATGTTGCAGCAACTTCTGCTGCATTATTACTTTATGCTTTATATGAACTGTTGGTTGTTCTCTTATTGTGCTGCAAGACTCGTCGGAAGATGCTAGTCTTTGATAGGCCTAGATTCTCATCCTTATTCTGATTCTACCTTGCATTCCACTATATACAACCTCCCCTTTCCATTTGATACCACTGCATAATTTCTTAGTAGCGGACGTAAGACTCGTGGGTATGCTAGGTGCTCACCCTTGCTTTATTTCCCCCTTTTTGTTTTGCATGATCGGCCTCTGCAGTCGACGTTGGAGCCTTGGAGTATAGGAGCAGGAGATCCCCGATGCCGACCACCGCAACGTGAAGATCCCCGATGCCTTCTACGACATTGATTTCCCCGTTGACCAAGAATAGTTTGGAGGTTCCCAAGCAGGAGGCATCGCCTTTTCGATCGTTGTTGTTTTTGTGCTAGCCTTCTTAAGGCAGATCATGTGCACCTTGTGTCTGTACTCAGAAACTATTGCTTCCGCTAACTTTGTGCTTTCGAGCTGTTGTATTCGAGCCCTCGTGGCCCCTGGCTTGTATTAAACAGCTTGTATTATTTTTATTTGTAGAGTTGTGTTTTTATATCTTACCGTGAGTCCCTGATCTCGGTCGTGTACCTTGCATGTATGATTACTGTACACGGCTTGATTTTGGGGGCGTCATTGGGGGCAACAACTACCGCAAGTCGGAACAAAGTTTCCAGCCTCCAGTCATCTTTGAAGAAGCTCTGAAGAGACCTTGCCCACAACACAACAAACCCGGCCGTCCTTCCTATCACACTTGGGAAGATTCCAACTTCATGACAGAGTTTGCACGCTGTGGAGGTCAGGGACTCCTTGGTTCAAGTGGCGGATCCGGTCAGAACAACAATAACCAAAACTTTGGTCACCAGGGAGCCCGCGCGGCACCGCAATACCAAGGACCCTAGGGAGGAGGACAGCAAAACCAATCGGGACTCACCGCATTCCAACCAAACCCAAAGCAACTCCAAGACCACTCATCTTATCATGTCTTCACCACCAGCAGATGTCGGAGGGACAGGAAGCTTCAGCAGAGAGCTGCCATGTCTGTGGCCAGTAATCCGACATATCCCAGGTGGCTTAACTGGTCCGAACAGCCGATCACCTGGATGAGGGATGACCACCCACCGGTGGTAGAAAACACGGGTTCCCTATCCCTGGTAGTTTGTCCACAAATCGGGTGCTACACACTCGACAAAGTACTTATGGACGGAGGAAGTAGTATCAATATCCTTTACTACGAGACTTTCCGTAGGATGGGATTGACTCACAAACAACTGCAATCCTCCAAATCTCTGTTCCATGGAATATTCACAGGAAAGTCGGCACGCCTGATAGGAAAATTTTACTTGGAGACAGCCTTTGTAACAGCTAAATTTTTTCGCTCCGAGATCATACCCTATGAGGTGGTGAAGCTTGAGAGCCCATATCACGCCTTTTTAGGCAAACCGACTTATGCCAGGTTCATGGCTCGGCCATGCTATGTTTACCTGAAGCTAAAGATGCCGGGTGCCTTCGGCCCAATCACGGTAGATGGGAGCCGGTCCACGACCATGGAATGTGACGAACAACACGTCAAGTTTGCCGACTCAGCATGTGCCAAGGAGGACCTATCTACATACCAGGAAAAGGTAGATCCAGCCGACTCCACCATCTTGAAGAAACCGACTCCTGACAATAACCCCAAGTTCCAACCGGCTTAGGACACGAAGGAAATCGACTTTCCTCCTGGTGACGCTTCCCAGCAGTTCATCATTGGGACAGGGTTATCCAATAAAAAGGAAAGCACGCTCATCGAGTTCCTCCATGAGAATCGGGACATTTTCGCATGGAAACCTTCGGACATGCTAGGTGTCCCGAGGGAACTCGCACAGCACCACCTAAATAACGACCCAAAACTGAAGCCGGTCAAGCAATTCCTTCGTCGCTTCAACGACGAAAGGAGGAACACCATTGGGGAAGAGATAGCCCGGCTCCTTGCTACCGGTTTCATTATGGAAGTTTTCTATCTGGAGTGGCTTGCAAACCCAGTCCTTGTTTTGAAAAAGAACGGGACATGGCGTATGTGCATTGACTACACCGACTTAAACAACGCCTGCCCAAAGGATCCCTTCGCACTACCTCGCATTGATCAGATCATCGATTGTACTTCGGGATGCGAGCTCCTGTGTTTTCTCGACACCTACTCCGGCTATCACCAGATCAAGATTTCTCTTGAAGACCAGGAGAAGACAGCTATCATCAGTCCTTTTGGGATATACTGCTACACTTCTTTGCCCTTCTGCTTGAAGAATGCAGGGGCCACATATCAGCGAAGATTGCAGAACTACCTCAAAGAGCAATTTGGGCGCAATGTGCATGCCTACGTGGATGACATAGTCATCAAGTCTCATTTGGCCGACTCACTCATCAGTGACCTCCAGGAAACCTTCAAGAATTTGCGCAAGTGCCAGATGAAGTTAAACCCGGCCAAGTGCACTATTGGGGTTCCTACAGGAAAGCTCCTTGGGTACATAGTATCTGAGAGAGGCATTGTGGCAAACCCGGAAAAAATCAATTCCATCATGGCCCTCTAGAAGCCGCCTCAGTGAAGGGAGTCCAATGACTCATAGGATGCGTAGCTGCCCTAAGTTGGTTTATCAGCCGACTTGGAGAAAAAGCAACCCCCTTGTACCGACTCTTGCGAAAGTCGGAGAAATTTGTCTGTGATGAGGAGGCCGATCATGCCCTGGAAGCACTGAAGAAACAACTGTCTCAGGAACCAATCCTGGCGGCTCCTAAGCCAAAGGAACCAATGCTACTCTATATTTCATCCAACAATCGAGTATTCAGCGCTGCGGTCGTGGTTGAACGTATCGAAGCTGGTAAAGACCACCCTTTGCAAAGGCCAGTCTATTATGTTAGTGAGGTCCTGACGTCATCGAAGCAAGGCTACCCTCATTCGCAGAAACTGGTCCTTGGTGTGTTCATTGCGAGTCGGAAGCTCAAGCACTACTTCTAGGAGCACCCCATAACTGTAGTCAGCTCAGTACCGCTTGCAGATATCATCCAGAACCGGGAGGCCACAGGAAGGATTGCAAAGTGGGCTATATTGTTGGGGGCTTATCGCATCAAGTACGAACCACGCACGGCCATCAAATCTGAGGCACTGGTCGACTTCATCAATGACTGGATAGAGATCCAAGAATCCCCAGAAAAGCCGGTTACCAAATACTTGAAAATGCATTTTTATGGGAGTCGGCAGCTCCAAGGATCAGGAGCCGGTGTAGTCCTCCATTCTCCAAAAGGAGAGAAATTTTGCTATGTCTTGCAGCTAGAGTTAACTTGCACAAACAACGCAGCAGAATATGAAGCCCTACTCCATGGGCTGCAGCTGGCTCGTGAGATGAACATAAGCCGGATACAATTCTATGGCCATTCCGACCTTGTTTCTCAACAAGTGTCATGAAAGTGGAACTCCAAAGATGCCTCCATGGGAGCCTATCGGCGTGAGGTAGAATGAAAAGCCGGTTTCTTTGTTGGGTACCAGGTGGACTATGTGGAACACAAACTAAACGAAGCCGCATATGCTCTATCCTGGCTCGGTTCTCAGCGAAAGCCGATTCCACCAAATGTGTTCCTGGACGTCCTAACAAAGCCGTCTGTGCAGATACCGACAGAAAAAGGCATAGCAGAGTCGGATCCAGAACAGGCTCTGGTGGCCGCAATACATGATACCCCCTTATGTTTCGTGCCTTATTTGGATTACAAGACCCAAGAAAATTGTGAGAAGAAGCAAATCCTTCGTACTCATCAACAGTGAGTTGCATCGTCGAAGCCCTGTAGACGTCTTTCACAGATGTGTGTCACCAGAAGAAGGAAGAGAAGATACACTCTGGAGACTATGGGCATCAAGCCGGCTCTCGTTCTCTAGTGGCTAAAGCTTACCGACTCGGATTCTAGTGGCCCACAACACATGCGGACGCAGATGATATAGTCAAGAAATGCGACGGATGCCAGCGTTATGCCAAGCAAGCTCATGTGCTAGCTCAAGAACTCAGGATGATCCCCATCACTTGGCCCTATGCAGTGTGGGGGCTTGATATGGTGTGACCATTCAAAAGGTCAGCCAACAAGAATACACACTTACTGGTGGCGATAAGTTCACCAAGTGGGACGAGGCAGAGCCGGTCAGCAAATGCGATGCAGCAATGGCGCTAAAATTCTTGAAAAGATAATATACAGATTCATCTACCACAACAACATCATCACTAATAATGGGTCTAACCTATCAGAGGGGGTTATGCAGCGATTCTGTCAGAACGAGAACATCCGACTTGACCTTGTGTCCGTGGATCATCCAAAGACTAGTGGACAAGATGAGAGAGCCAACCAAGAGTTGCTCCGAGTCATCAAACCCCGACTCTTTGTTCCTTTGGAAAGGACGTCGGGTTGCTGGGAGGAAGAATTGCCCTCACTATTGTGGAGTATCAGGATGACTCCTAACAGGTCGACATGCTACACACCCTTCTTCATGGTCTATGGAGCAGAATTCGTTCTCCCAGGTGATATTCGTCACGACTCCCAAGGGTCACAGCTTATCTGGAAGCCGACAATGAAAAAGCGAGGTAGGACACCTTGGATGTTCTTGATGAAAAACAAGAACTAGCAGCACCTCAGTCAGATGTCTACCAACAAGATCTACGACGATATCATAGTCATCAATCAGAAGTCGGAATTTCCAGGAAGGTGACTTAGTGCTCTGCCTCATACAGAAAAAGGATGGAATGCACAAGTTATCTTCTCCATGGGAAGGGCCGTTTGTGGTCAGCAAGAACCTGTACAATGGATCCTACTACTTGGTTGATATACGCGAGAAGGCAAAATCACGCACATCCATGCAGGAGACTCCCAGGCCGTGGAACATCGCACAACTCCGTCCATATTATATTTGAGTAGAACAGGAACACTATTGTACAAAGTCGACATTCGTCGCACCGGCTTTCTCCATATATATATATATATATATATATATATATATATATATATAAGTCGATTTTCATCGCATCTAGACTACCGCCATATTTAACATATAAGTCGACTTTCATTGCAAATAGGGTATCACCATATCTAACACCAAGTCAATTTTCATCGCAACAGGCTCCCGCCATCAAGTCGATCTCCATCGCAAACAGGTTCTCGCCATAAAGTCCATATCCATCGCACTAGAATTTCGCCACATCTAAAGTCGACTCTCGTCGCACTGGCTCTCTCCACACTTATGCATCAAGTTGACTTTCATATTGCATATACATTCATATTGCATATACTTTCACATCGCATCATACATATTGCATTATATTGCGTCAATTACATATTTTTGCACCTTTTCTCAGAGACCTGGGGCTTGATCAACCCTCTATCGGCTCTGAGCATGTATATTTCTTAGTCAGGCAAATCGGGAGCTCGATGATACTCATCGACTCTTGAAAGAGAAGCCGGCATATATATGTAAAACTTCACATGTGTATGACTTAGTCAGGGGAAGTAGGGGAGTTCGATGGCACCCATCAACTCTTAACTGAAGAAATCCTGGCATATACATGAATTGGCCACCCACGTCATTTGGCCTGTATAACTCAACTCATATGACTAACACGAACCCGGTTGGTCTAAAACATTGGGGGTTACTGTCGTGGGAAAGTCATGGCAGATGTCCATAGAGTTGGACTTCTCATGGGACCTTTTCTGCAAGGCGAATTCAAGGAGAGAGTTGACCTAGACACAGAAATCATTGGTTTTTGACTATAGGGGGATCGACTCCTTGGAAGGAAGAGTCGATCGTATTGATTACAGTGATGATGTTTCGCAACCTTAGTCTCGTGGAGATCTAGGGTATAGCGCGAGTTTTCTAATCCTAGCTTGAGGTAATTTCTGGCTCTAGCTCCCGTGGAACTCGGCTTATAAAGGTGCCGGGTCCCGGGATTCCTAGAGTCCAACTCCTACACGATGTGGAGTTCTATTCTACTTTACAAGTTTTCTACGTGCTATACAAGGTAAGTCGAATTCCTTCTAGGGCTTCAATCTTCACGCTTGGCATGTCAGACTCCTGGTCGGGACTTCTTTGTGGGCCTTCATATATAAGCCGGCCCAGAGGTTTCTAATGCCGGGTCTATGGGCCTGATCCATCCCCCCGACATTTGCCACCAGGATGGTTGTGATGCTTTAGTCTTCACGGCAATCTTCTTTTATTTTCTTCATTGCCGCCGGCTCTTCATGAATCAAGGGTCGACTTTATGCTTGGCGTTGATTGGGACTCGGAGTCATCTCTCTTCCATCTTGCTTGATTCCTTTATCTCCATGAAGTCAAATCTTCTGGTTGAATCAACTATCATCTGATGCTTACTAGGAGCCGTCGTCAACTCTTTTTAGCTCCTCATTTCCTTTCCCTTGAAGATTTTTCTTTTGACCTTTGGTCAAAGATCCGGTTTGGTTTTTATGATCACACTGCCCGAAACGCCAGTTAGAGGCATTTATGTTTGTAGTGGGAATCGAGGAGTCTTTCCATAAATGCTATCTACCATGGGTAGTTATCCCGTATTATTTATGGCATTAATGGATCCCTCCCATGAATCTACTATAAATATCCGTTGGATATTTTCCCCATGGCACCTAAGCTAGAAGAATCTTCTCCTTTGGCATCCAACGAGCCCGATCCCCGTGTAAGTACACGAGGTCGCGGCCGTGGTCGTGGACGTGGCCGTGGTAGAGGTAGAGGAAGAAGTACTCGTGCTGCCTCTCCTTCCGAGTCTCCCCCTTCTTCTCCTGAGAGGAATGAGTTCTTGGTTCATATCCGGACGATTCGACGCTGGATCAAACTTCCCGAGTCTTTTTCTTAACTTTTGATTGACTCGAGCCTTCGGGTCTTTGACTCCGATCTGATGGATGTCCTCATGGGCCTGTCTGGGTGACAGTTAGTTTTTCTAGCCATGGCACCATGTTTTTTGAGAAAGGTTGGAAAACTTTTCTTCGCTCCAGGAATATTTCAAGGGGAGACACCATTGTCTTCAGATTTTATGGTGAAGACACCTTGTCAGCTAGGATCTTTGACTCGGATGGAGACCGAGCCTGCTGTTGTGTGGAGAGCTCCAGCGATGAAGAACTCCTTAGTGAAGAAGAGGCTTCAATGGAGGATGAAGCCGACTCTAAAGAAGATGTCTGAAGCTGTGGGTTCTTCTTCTTAGTAGTGTATTGCCGAGTTTGGCTTTGGCTTGTAAGGTTGTCTCTTTTGATGTAAGACCCAGTTGGTTTGACGAATGAAATTTACGATCTTACATTGAGTCCATGAGTCCATGAGTCGGTTTTATTCCTGACTTGAAATGTTTCTGAGAATGTATGAGGTCTATCTTTTAATCTACCAAGTCACATAAATATGACACGATGGGTTGTGTTCCCTGCTTGCAAATAGGTCGGCGAGAGCCGGTTCGACGAATGTCGATATTCATATGTATGGAGAGAGCCGTCGCGACCGAAGTCGACTTTATATATATGGCGAGAGTCGTCGCGACCGAAGTCGTCTTTATATGTATGGCGAGAGACGTTGCGACCGAAGTCGAATTTATATACGCAGAGGATGCAATTAAAAAGGTGTAGTCCCCATGAGTTGGTATGAGAATCTTTTGTGTCATATCGAGTCATAGAGAATTTTTTGAGCTACAGTCCCCATGATTCAGTAGAGCATCTTTTGTGTCATAACGAGTCACACAAGTTAATGCTGAAGAAATATCTTTTGGATGAAAAAATGAAAAGAGTATGTGATGATGCTAATGTATGCAAAAAAGGAAAATATGAAGGCTCATATAGAAGTTGACTCTGGATTCAACATGCCTTATCTTCTCGTATTTGAGATAGATTATTGGGTTATCCAGGAGTCAGGTCTTCTCTGTAAGCCGGCTACCTATGACTAGTGCTCCCTGTACTTAGGACTAGACTCAGCATGCATTGTTGTAAGCCCCCAAGGTATGTAGACTAAGCCGGGTACACGTAGGTCGTATGAGTTTAAGCTATACAGGCCAAGGCGTGTTTTGCCAGTTCATGTATATGCCGGGATTTCGTCGGATAAGAGTCGATGTTTGACATCGAGCCCCCCTACTGCCCCTGAATAAGCTTATACACTGTGATTTTTACATATATATGCCGAGTTTTCGGATAAAGAGTCAATGATTGTCATTGAACTCCCCGTTTCCCCTGAATAAGCAGTATACATGCTCAGTACTAATAGAGGGGTAGATCAAGCCCCCAGGTCTCTGAGATATAATAATGCAATGTATGATGCAAAAAATGAATGACATGAAACAAAAAAGGTAAAGCGGAATTGATATGGTGAGAGCCGGCACGACAAAAGTCGACTTAGTTATGTGTGGCGAGGGCCAGTGCGACAAGAGTCGACTTATGTATATTTTTATGGCGAAAGCCAGCGCGAAGGAATGTCGGCTTATATATATAATGGCGAAAGCCAGTGCGACGTGTGTCGACTTAGTGAAGCGTACAGTAATTTTCCTGTTTCTACTCAAGTGTAATATGGACGGAGTTATGCAATGTTCCACCGCCTGGGAGTCTCCTCCATTCTTGTGCGCGTGTCTGCCTTCTCGCGTATATCCACTAGGTAGCAGGATCCGTTGTACAGGTTCTTGCTGACCACAAACGGTCCTTCCCAAGGAGAGGATAACTTCTGCATTCCATCTCTTTTCTGTATGAGTCGGAGCACTAAATCACCTTCCTGGAAAGTCCGACATTTGATGCGACGGCTATGGTAGCGTCGTAGATCTTGTTGGTAGATAGCCGACTGATCTGCAGCCAAATCTCACTTTTCATCGAGAATATCCAAGGCGTCTTGTCTTGCTTTTGAGTTTTCGGCTTCTACATAAGCAGTGACTCGAGGTGAGTCATGACGTATGTCACTTGGGAGGATGGCTTCCGCTACATAGACTAGGAAGAAGGGCGTATAGCCTGTCGACCTGTTAGGAGTCATCCGGATGCTCCATAGTACTGCGGGTAAATCCTCCTCCCAGCAACCCGTCGTCCTTTTCAAGGGGACAACGAGTCGGGGTTTGATGCCTCGGAGCAACTCTTGGTTGGCTCTCTCGGCTTGTCCGTTGGATTGTGGATGTGCCACTGATGCAAGGTCGAGTCGGATGTGCTCGTTCTGGCAGAATCGCTGCATAACCCCTTCTGAGAGGTTAGAACCATTATCAGTGATGATGCTGTGGGGGTAGCCGAATATGTATATAATCGTTTTCAAGAATTTTAGTGTTGTCGCAGCGTCACATTTGCTAACCGGCTCGGCTTCGACCCATTTGGTGAATTTATCCACTTCCACTAATATGTGGGTATTCTTGTTGTTTGGCCTTTTGAAAGGTCCCACCATATCAAGTCCCCATACTGCAAAGAGCCAGGTGATAGGTATCATCCTGAGTTCTGGAGCCGGCACAAGAGCTTGTTTTGCATAGCGCTGGCATCCATCACATTTCTTGACTATGTACTCTTCATCCGAATGAGCTGTGAGCCAATAGAAGCCATGTCGAAAGGCTTTGTCTACAAACGAACGAGAGCCGGCATGGTGTACACAATCTCCAGAATGTATTTCATTGAGGATGGTTCTACCTTCTTCTAGTGAAACACATCTTTGAAAGACATCTGCAGCACTTCGCCGGTGTAACTCACCATTGATGATTACAAAGGATTGGCTTCTCCTAACGATTTGTCTGGCCAACATCTCATCTTGAGGAAGGATTCCTCGAGTCTTGTAATCCAAGTAAGGTACGACCCATGAGGGTGTAGCGTGAATTGCACCGACCAAAGCCAGCTCTGGATACGGCTCTGCTACGTCTGGATCTGTTGGTGGTTGTACAGACGGCCTTGTTAGGACATCCAGGAATACGTTTGGAGGGACCGGCTTTCGGTGAGAACCGAGTCGGGAGAGAGCATCTGCTGCTTCGTTTTCCCGACGGTCCACGTGATCCACCTCGTATCCAACAAAAAATCCGGCTTGTCTTTGCACCTCTCGTCGATAAGCTACCATTATGGGATTTTTGGAATACCATTTTCCTGACACTTTTGTTGAGAAACAAGATCAGAGTCGCCATAGCATTGGATCCAACTTATGTTCTTCTCAAGAGCCAGCCGCAGTCCATGAAGCAAGGCTTCATACTCTTCCGCATTGTTCGTACAGGTAAACTGTAGCTATAGAACATAGCAGAATTTCTCCCCTGTAGATGAGGTAAGAACCACGCCGGCTCCTGACCCTTGGAGCTGTCGGCTTCCGTCGAAGTGCATCGTCCAATATTTGGTGACTGGCTTCTCCGGAGATGTTTGGATTTCTGTCCAGTCATTGATGAAGTCGGCTAACGCCTGGGACTTGATGGTCGTTCGTGGTTTATATTTGATGTGATAAACCCCCAATTCTATGGCCCACTTTGCAATCCTTCCCGTTGCTTCCCGTTTTTGGATGATATCTGCATGTGGTGCTGAGCTGGCCACAGTTATGGGGTGCTCCTAAAAGTAGTGTTTAAGTTTCCGGCTCGCCATGAATACGCCAAGAACCAATATCTGCCAGTGAGGATAGCGCTGCTTTGATAGGGTGATAACCTCCCTGACATAGTAAACTGGCCTTTGTAGGGGGTGCTCCTTGCCGGCTTCCATACACTCAACAACAACCCCATCACTGACTGCTCGATTGTTGGCTGAGATATAAAGCAGCATAGGTTCCTTTGGCTTGAGAGCCGCCAGGATTGGAGACTGGGATAGCTGCTTCTTCAATTACTCTAGGGCCCGATTGGCCTCGTCATCCCAGACAAATGTTTCTGATTTCCTTATAAGTCGATACAGGGGGATTGCCTTTTCACCAAGTCGGCTTATAAACCGACTCAGAGCGGCTACGCATCCTGTGAGTTGTTGGACTCCCTTTACTGAGGCCGGCTTCTGAAGAGTCATGACAGCGTTGATTTTCTCTGGGTTTGCCTCGATACCTCTCTCTGATACTATGTATCCAAGGAGTTTACCTGCAGGTACCCCAAAGGTGCATTTTGCCGGGTTTAACTTCATCTGGTACTTGCGCAAATTTTTGAAGGTTTCCGTCAAGTCACTGATGAGTGAGTCGGCCAATTGGGACTTGATCACTATATCATCCACATAAGCATGCACGTTGCGCCCAATCTGCTCTTTGAGGCAGATCTGCACTGTTCGCTGATATGTGGCTCCCGCATTCTTAAGGCCAAAGGGCATAGAAGTGTAAAAGTAGATCCCGAAGGGGTGATGAAAGCTGTTTTTTCTTGATCTTCAAGGGCCATCTTGATCTGTTGGTAACCAGAGTAGGCGTCAAGGAAACATAGGAGCTCACATCCCGTAGTTTATTCTATGATCTGGTCAATACGAGGCAGTGCGAAGGGATCCTTCGGGCAAGCCTTGTTTAAGTCTATGTAGTCAATGCACATGCGCCATGTCCCGTTCTTTTTCAAAACAAGGACCGGGTTTGCGAGCCATTGTGGATAGAAGACTTCCATGATGAACCCTGCGGCAAGGAGCTGGGCTATATCTTCACCAATAGCGTTTCTCCTCTCGTCGTTGTAACAACGAAGGAATTGCTTGACCGGCTTGAGCTTTGGATGTATATTTAGGTGGTGCTCAGCGAGTTCCCTCGGGACACCTGGCATATCAGAGGGTTTCCAGGCGAAGATGTCCCGATTCTCACGGAGGAACTCGATGAGCGCGCTTTCCTGTTTATCAGATAACTCTGTCCCGACGATGAACTGCTGAGAAGAGACACCAGGGACAAAGTCGACTTTCTTCGTATCCTGAGCCGGTTGGAACTTGGGGTGGTTGTCGGGAGTCGGTTTCTTCAGGATTGTGGGGTCTGCCGGGTCTACCTTTTCTTGGTATACTGACAAGTCCTCTTTAGTGCGTGTCGACTCGGCGAATTTGACGTGATGTTCATCGCATTCCACTGCCCTGGTACGACTTCCACCGACGGTGATTGGGCCTTTAGGACCCGGCATTTTTAGTTTCAGGTAGACATAGCATGGCCGAGCCATGAATTTGGCGTAAGCCGGTCTGCCCAAAATGGCGTGATATGGGCTCTCGAGTTTTACCACTTCAAAGGGTATGAGCTCGGAGCGGAAATTATCAGCGTTTCCAAAAGCCGTCTCCAGGTGAATTTTTCCTATCGGGCGTGCCGACTTCCCTGGGAATATTCCGTGGAAAACGGTGTTGGAGGGTTGCAGCTGTTTTTGGGTCAGCCCCATCCGGCGAAAGGTTTCGTAGTAGAGGATGTTGATGTTGCTTCCTCCATCCATGAGCACTTTGTCAAGTGTATATCCTCCAATTTGTGGAGAGACTACTAGAGCCAGGGCCCCCGGGTTATCTACCACCGGGGGGTGGTCATCCCTTGTCGAGGTGATTGGCTGTTCTGACACATTAAGCCACCTGGGCCAAGACGGCTCCGTTGCAGCTTCCTATCCCTCCTGCAACTGCTAGTGGTGAAAACGTGATATGCTGCATGGTCATGGAGCTGTTTTGGGTTTTCTTGGAATCCAGCGAGCCCTGATTGATTTTGCTGGGCCCCTCCTCTAGGTCCTTGTGTTGAGGCATGGTGACGGTTCCTTGGTAGCTAGGGTTCTGGTTGTTGCCGTTCTGGCCGGCTCCCCCACCTGACCCGGGAGGTCCCTGGTTCCCTCGTCGTGCAAACTCTTTCATGAAATTGCAATCTTCCCAAGTGTGGTTGGCTGGGCGACCGGGTTTGCTATGGGTCGGGCAAGGACTCTTCATAGCTTCTTCAAAGTTGTTCGGGGAAAAATTTCCTTCCGGCTTGCGATAGTTGTTTCCCCCCTGCTTCTGTCTTTGGGAGCCGATATTTGTGTTGGCTACCAAGTCAGAAGTAGTCTGATCAAGTCGTCCCTTGGTTTGCTGATTCTGATTCTCGGATGTTTTGCCGCCATTTTTGTTCTGACCGAGTTTATCCTGTTGAGGCTCAGTGTCTTTGGTTTTGTCAGACTCGGCATATTTGATGACTGCGTTCATGAGCTCTCCTATTGAGTGCCAGGCTCAGTGTCCTTGACCGTCCTCTTGAGTTGGCCAAGTTTGTGCACTATGGGTTCGAACTTGCAGTTCCTTTCGAAGACGATGACGGCTGTTTGGGCAGTGATGGTGTCCGAGGAATGGATTATTTGTGCAACCCGTCGTGCCCAGCTCAGGGTCGACTCTCCTTCCTTCTAGACACAATGCTCCAAGTCGACGATTGTGCTAGCTCTCCGGCAAGTGCCTTGGAAGTTCTGGATAAACTTTTCCTTGAGATCCGTCCAGGAGGTGACGGAATTCTCTGGGAGGTTTTTGAACCATGTGCGAGCCGGCCCTTCCAACATCATTGTAAGGTAACGGGCACAGAATCCTTCGCTGGCTTGTAGCATGTCCTTGGCTAGGTCATAACTTTCGATCCAAGCTGTCGGGTCCATGTCAGCAGTATAGTTTGCGATATTACGTGGGCCCTTTAAATCTAATGGAAAGCTAGTATTTCAGAGAGCCGGCGCCAGGCATTGGTTGTCCACGGATCTGCTGATGAACTCGACATCTTGATCTTGGGGTGTAAGTTGGACCATCTGCTCGACCCGGCATTCAGGATGGAAGCTGGATGGTATGTCTAGGATCCTTATCACCCTCGGTGGGTCTGCCGGCGGAGCCCGGCGCTGGCGATGGCTGCTCGAGCCGCCTGGAGAGGGTGAATCTGCTTGCCGCCTCGTACTTTGATATGGGGTTTCATGTAAGTACTGGAATCCCTGTGAGTACTGAGCCTGCTGTGTGATTGCGGTTTTGAGCAGATCGATTGCCCCTCGAGTAGCCTGTTCTACCAGAGTGTCTCCGTGCATGGGCACGCTAGCGAGGTACTGTGTCGCTGCCACCACGTTTGCCATGGGATTATCGAAATAATCCGGGGGTGTATGGAACCGCTCCTGTCGTGGAAAAGGGACATGTTTCCTTGGTGGCGTGTACCCTGGGGGAGTCGACTGATTCATATCCTGAAATAGCCTCCGGGCCAGGAGGTCAGTAGGGATCCAGCTAGTGGGTCCTGAGGTCGTGCGTTGCGACAGTTAGTTTCCGAGCTTCTATCAATTCCGACTAGTGTCGCAAGCGCCTGGTTTCTTGGGCGAGTTGGGTTTCTCTCTACACCATTTGTGCGTTATGGGAGGTAATTTCCCTCCGAATGCTCATCACCTGGGCTTTGAGTCCGTTGACCCTTATTCTCCATGCTTGCTGGTTTTCAGTAGTCATCGGCGCAGCTAAGGATTCATCCAAGGCGTTTAGGGCATCTGAGAGGACTTCTGCTCCTGTAAGAACTTCTGGTTGTTCCCTATCTGGATTAGGGGCCATGTTGTGAGTCGTCTCCACATTCCGGTTTTGTGTTGCACCTTGAGCGGGTTAGCTTCCCTGCTCGTCGGTGCCCGCCATGAACACTGTCACGCAATATGGAGGCCCGTACTGCGGAAAGTCGGGGTCGTATTCAGCTGTTCCCGCGCTGAGTTTGTTGCTCCCGGCGGATCGGATGGAGCCGGTATCTGAGAAGCTTGTTTCACTTGGGTGTGAGTCAGCGTCAGATGTTTCTTCTGTGGTGTTGGGCGTCAGAGGCTCGACAGAGTGCGCAGAATCCGGAGACCCAGTGATTAACCCGACGAAGGTGTGCCTTGAGCCGGCATGTTGCCGACTCGAGGTCTCCAGGGGGACTTCAGGATACGGCTCTGGCTCAGATCCGTCTGTCTTCCCAATGAAGATATGAATAGATCCGATCGGGACCCGATGACCGGATTCGACGGAATCAGCGTCAGGGCCCCAAGTCGAGTCGTCGATGCAGAGCTTGCCACGCCGGCTCCTGGTGATTCGTCCCGCTACGAATCCTTCCATGCCTTGTAGAGCCCCCCCTAGAAACTCAACGCTTGCGAGCGCAGGCCCCACGGTGGGCGCCAACTGTCGTGGGAAAGTCACGGCAGATGTCCGTAGAGTCGGACTTATCATGGGACCTTTGCTGCGAGGCGAATTCAAGGAGAGAGTCGACATAGACACATGACTCGGAGATTTACCCAGGTTCGGCCCCGTCGATGCGGTAAAGACCTACTCCTGCTTTTTTACTATAGGGGATCAACTCCTTGATAGGAAGAGTCGATCGTATCGATTACAGTGATGATGTTTCACAACCTTAGTCTCGTGGAGATCTAGGTTATAGCGCGAGTTGTCTAATCCTGGCTTGAGGTAAATTCTGGCTCTGGCTCCCGTGGACCTCGGCTTATAAAGGTGCCGGGTCCCGGGATTCCTAGAGTCCGACTCCTACACGATGTGGAGTTCTATTCTACTTTACAAGTTTTCTACGTGCTATACAAGGTAAGTCGAATTCCTTCTAGGGCTTCAATCTTCATGCTTGGCACGTCAGACTCCTGGTCGGGTCTTCTTTCTGGGGCTTCATATATAAGCCGGCCCAGAGGTTTCTAATGCTAGGTCTATGGGCCTGATCCATCCCCCCGACACTTACATCAAACACCTATCTAGTTTAGTCCTGAGAGCTGTGCACCCTAGTCATATAAGCCGGTTTTACAGAGAAGTTTCGACTCCTGAACCAATAATCTCTCTCAACCCGAGACGATGAGGCATGAGTCGACTTCTACTAGCATTTTCATTTTCATTTTGCATACAAGCATCATTCTCAATTTAACCATAATAATTTTCCCTTCATATACAAGTTAGACCTATGTGACTCGGCACAGCACCCAGATGCATATGCCGACTCATGGGGACAACACTTAAAAAATTCAACTCAAAGACCCGACACGACGCAATGATGTTCGTGCCGACTCTTGGGGACTACATTTCAAAAGATTCTTCTCAAACAAAGACTAGGTACAACACCCATATGCATACGCCGACTCTTGGGGAATAACACTTCAAAAACAATTACTCAAGATTTGGCACCACGCCACAATGATCATACCAACTCTTGGGGAGTACTTCAAAGTTTATATGACCCGGTACGGCACAGAATGTGACCACACCAACTCATGAGGGCTACAAGTCGTTCTATCCTATGAGTCGATCGATAAAGCTATTCTGAATCGACTTATGGGGCTATAGATACATATACTATCAAAATAGATCGGCTCTCATGCATTTTGCAAAAACATTCAAAGTCAGGAATAAAACCGACTTACAAGCTTGATGGGAAATTAAAATATCATTCATCAACGACCGAGTCTTACATCAAAAGGAGAAGCCTTATATTGCAGGAAAGTAAAGGCCAAAGTAGGAAAAATACTACTAAGTAAAAACTACAGTTTCAGTGGTCATCTTCAGAGTCGGCTTCGTCTTCAGATGAAGAGATTTGACCTCCTCTTCATTTTTGTAGAATTCTTCATCACTGCCGCTGGAGCTCTCCTTACAGCAGCCAGCTCGATCACCATCCGAGTCGAAGATCCTGGCCCATAGGGTGTCACCACCATCATATCTAAAAATAATGGTATCTCCCCTTGAGATGCTCGTGGAATGAAGAAAAGTTTTCCAACCTTTCTCTAGGAACATGGAGTTGTGACTAGAAAAACTAGTAGCCACCCATACCGGTCCATGAGGGCACCCCTCGGAGCGGAGCCAAAGACCCGAAGGCCTTGAATCAATAACAAGCTGGGCAAAGGATTCAGGAAGTTTTACCCATCGACGGATTGTTTGAACCTTCACCAAGAACTCATTCCTCTCAGGAGAAGAAGGTGGAGATTCAGATGGGGATGCAGAACGCACGCCTCTTCCCCTGCCTCTGCCTCGGCCTCGTCCACGGTCATGATCACAGGCATGACCTTGACCACCGCGAGAACCGGCGCTAGAACTAGGTTCATCGGCCGCCAAAGGAACACGGGTGCTTAGCTTGGGAGCCATGGAGGAAAGTTTCAAAAGAAGAAGAAGATGTGAGTACTTAGAAGATAAACAACCCGACGACTATTTATTGTAGTTACCAGGAGAGGATCAATCAATGATGTGGGTAAACAACCCATGGTGGGTGACATTTATGGAAAGGGTCCTCGATTTCCACCACAAAATCAATGCCTGCAACAGTGGCGTTTAGGGCAGTGAAATCATAAAATCAATAAACTGATCTTTGACTAAAATGTCAAAAGAAATTCTTTGACCAGAAGATGAAAAGAAAGGACCAAAAGGATTGACACCGACTCCTTAAAAAACCTCAAAGCGATGTGAGACTCGGTCTATCCTATTAAAGAGTCGGCAACCAAAATAAAGGCCATAAGATTACTATGAAGACTGAAGCATCACACCAATCTTGGGGGCTAATGTCGGGGGGATGGACCAAGCCCATAACCCGGCATTAGGTCTATGGGCCGACTCACCTAAGGAAGGCACACGAAAGAAGACCCGACCACGGGCCGGGTGCACAAGGAAAGAAGATCGAAGCCTTAGAAGGAATTCGACTTACCTTGTATAGCATATAGAATATTTTTAAAGTAGAATAGCACTCCACCTCATGTTGGAGTCGGACTCACAGAATTCCGGTACCCGGCGCCTTTATAAGTCGAGGTCCACGGGATCCAGGGTCAGAACAATCTCAATCCGCAATAGGACTAGACACATTTTGGCGTGACCTAGATCTCCTCGAGACTAAGGTTACGATCCGGCTCTCGTGTAATTAATCCACCGACTCTTCTATTGGGAGAGTCGGAACCCATAATAATAAGAAGAAGGAGTAGGATTTTACCTCGAGACAAAGAGGGGCTGAAACCTGGGTAAATCGCCGAGTCTCTTCTCCATGTTGACTCTCTCCATGTATTCACCTCGCAGTAAAGGTCCCATGTCAAGTTCGACTCTTCGGACATCTACCGTGACTTTCTCACGACAGGAACCCCCTCACCCCTTAATGGGCCCCAATTGGCCCATTAGCCTTTTTCCATTATTTTAATTGATTTAATTATATTTTAATATTTAATTCGGATAATTAAATAAAAATATAATAAACATAATTAAACTTTATTTTGAACCTTTCAAAATCCCCGGAACATCTTCCGTTCGCTCCGGGAACAATTCTGGTGTTTCTCTCTATTTCACCGGTGATCCCGAATCAATCCTAATGCATTGATTGAAACTTAACTGTGACACCCTGCGGTCCGGGAAACAACAGAGATGATCAAGACACTCTTTTCGATCAATGGCTAATCAGTTGGACCTGGTTACAATCTTTGATAGTCCCTGCGCTTCCATCGAATGAACTTCAATCGCTCTTGGAAAACGTTAATGATAAGACATGATCCCTTTGTCTACAGGTACTTTGTTTGTCCGAGGTTTGATCTTTGGTATCCATATACCAGGTTCACATCTCGTTCTCAACAAACAAGTTTACTCGTCCATGCCTATTACATCTCTAGTGACCTAGTCACTTTCTTGCAAGATATTGATGCAATATCACCTAGTGGGCCCAGAGTACCTATCCTTCACATGGACTGACAAATCCCCCTTTTATCTATTTGCATACTCATCAACATATTTATATCGGATGCCCAAAGTACACCTTTGTAGCCAGCATATTTGAGTCAGGCGATGGATGAAAATCAAAGCCTCCTAGTAGCTAGCAATTACGTATGATCTAGACGGTCTAAGGACTAAGTCATATGTTACAATGTTATCGCAATGCTGAACCATGTGACTTGATCACATCGCAATGCTTTAGGTGGGTGTGTGTCCATCAAATCATTCTCCGAATGATATGACCTCATTGTCAATAGGCTGTTCGTACCTCATGATCAGGAAACCATGATCAGCGATTACCAAATGAGCTAGTACATCTGAGTATAACTAGGGACATGTTTTATACTACACGTGTATTAGTGTTTCCAAGTAATACAGTTCTAGCATAGTATAAAACAGATTATGAACAAAATTAATATGTGACAAATATCTTTATTAATTTTCCTCTAGGGAAGATATCCAACACTACCCTCTCCCTTTAGACTTCGAGTCCAAGTTGAGCGCATGCTTGTTCCACGTACGTGGCGTCTTCTTTTTCACATTCCGCAACAACTTCTTGGCTTCCGTCAATGGTGATTATATAGCGAGGACCCGACATCTTGAGTTTGAGATATACGTAGCACGGGCGAGGCATGAACTTATCGTAGGCTGGCCTTCCGAATAATGCATGATAGGGGCTCTTAAAGTCTACGACCTCAAAGGGAAGTATTTATGATTTGAAGTTGGAGGTGCTTCCGAAGGCTACCTCAACAGTCTTTCACAGAATTTTCCCAGCGGGTGAGATTATTTTCCCGTGACAATTCGGTGAAAGACTGTTGAGGAGGGTTGTAGCTGCTTCCGAGTCAGGCTCATCTCCTTATAGGTCTTGAAGTAGAGTATGTTTATGCTGCTCCCTCCGTCCATGAGGATTTTTTCCAAGGTGCAACCGTAGACCTGGGGTGCCACCGCAAGGCTAGGGTTCCTGGAGAGTCGACCCATGGGGGGTGGTCGTTCCTCCTCCAGGTTATTATTTGTTCGGACCACTTAAGCCATCTGGGAACCGCTGGAGTGTGGGAGACCGATAGGGTTGCGGCACGCTGCATGATCTTTCTGTCCCTTTGACAACTGCTGGTGGTGAAAACATGATACGAGGCGACGCACATGAGCTCTTTTGTGTGTTCTCGGTAGCCGCGGTCGGATGAGATCCCTCCATGGCAACTTGAGTCGGTGATGAAGAGGATTTGTAGATCGGTTTCACGCGGGGTCTCGGCCGGATCTTTCGATCCGCGGGTTCCTTGGGAGAAGCCGATCAGAGCATGGGTAGTTTTGATCCGTGTGGTCGATCGAGCAGGCTTAAGCCTGTGCTGACGCGGATCCATTTTTTTGGTAGATGGAGAGGAGGACCAAACCGACAGAGACCTCGTACACGAGATCTGTTCGAGAGTCTTCGTCAGAGATGTTGGTGTTGAGCTGGCCGCTCCAGTTTACGATTGTCCGGCCGGCGGTGATCTCCTCCATATCATGTCAAGTTCCCTCCTGGATCTCAACACCCTTGAGCATAGGCCGCACGGTGGGCGCCAACTTTCCTGGGAAAAAGGGGCTAGATGTCCTCATAGAGAACTTGATACGTCCAAAATGCATCACTATTTTATATCGTAATTCTTCCTTATTCATTGATATATTTCACATTTCGATGATGTTCTTATGTTGTTTTGGCTTGTTTTACACAGTTTGCAACTTTCCGGTGCCAAATCAGCAGACGCAGGATTCAGCGGTAAAAAGTGGATGCTGAGTTGCTGAAGAAGAACACCTCCAAATTACCTGAAAATCTACGGAGGGTGTTTTCGAGAGGATTGACGAAGACACGCAAAAGAGGGACCAGAGGGGGGACACAGGGTGCCCAGGCGGCCACCTGGCGCGGTCTGCACCCTGGCCGCGCCGGGAGGGCGCCTGGAGCCCTGAGACCACCCCTGGCTCCCCCTCTGACCTATATACTCTTCGTCATCAGGGAACCCTAAGGAGGGAATTTTTTACGGAGTTCCGCCGCCGCTCCGTGGCTGAAACTTACAAAGAAGAAAAGGGCTCTCCGGCGGGCAGATTCCGCCGAGGAGATCACCTCCCGGAAGGGGAGATCATCGGCATCGTCATCACCATCGTCACGGGCATCATCGAGATTATCATCAACATCGTCCCCAACATCAGCATCATCTTTATCTTCATCCAATCTCATCTCACAATTGCAACTTGCGTTGTAACTCATACTACCTATCCTCTCTACTCTACCGGTGTTGATTACTACTTTGTGGTGAATGCTATTGAATTTTGTTGGAGAAATATCATTATGACCTAATTGTTTACCACCTATTTATCACCTCTGATCATGATCTCTTTTATGTCTTGTGAGTAGTTACTTTAGTTCTTGAGGACAAGGGAGAAGTTTTGTTGTTAGTAGTCATATGATGTTGAAGTAATATGTGTTGTTTGATATTTAAGTTGTGTTGTTATTTTCCTAGTGGTGTTGTGTGAGTCGAACATTGTGTATAAAGAACGCTTACGGTGGGTTGCCGGAGTGACAGAAACCTGAACCCCAGTTTGCACACCTTTGCACAACGGAATAATGGATCCTTGATCGTATTGCTGTGGTTAGTATTTGCCTTAATTTGTACCTTGTATTTGCGGATGCTTGCAAGTTCTTTAATCATAAGAGTGCACTTAACTTAGTATAGAAGGTGTGCTAGCTTAGATCCACCCACTCAACACTTATCAACACAACACATGTTATCAATGCGGAATATGGCAAAAGCGCATGACTACCTCTCCATGTGTCTTTAAGAACACTTTAGTCTTTATAAGTTCAGTTGCCAGGCTTATCCTTTGCTCAAAAGGATTGGGCCACCTGCTGCTCCTCATCACCATTTACTTTGCTTTCTTTTGTCTTATTGTTGCTTATACCGAAAACCCGTAAAAAGTTATCTTTCAGTGCTTGCAGTTATTCCTTGTCCAAAATCACTTATCAATACCTTTCGCTCCTCGTTGGGTTCGACACTCTTACGGTTGCAGTTATTTTATACCGAAAACGCTGCAATAGATCCCTTACGGTTGTGGGTCATCAAGTACCGTTTTTTGGCGCCGTTGCCGGGGAGCATAGCGCTATTGGTAAGTGAAGCTGGTAAGGAAATTTTTATTTTGCTGTTGCTGCTCTTTGTCCATATGGACAACCTAGCTATTGGATCGTTTCTTGCGGGGCAATGCCCCACATCTGTGGTGGTTGTTCTTCCCCCTACTGAAATTGTGCCTTATAAAATACCAGCTGGTATTATCGATTGTGTTTTGGCTAATCGTTATGCAGGAGACAAACATCCCGGTGAACACTTGTTATATTTGTCACAACTATGTTCACTATTTAAGCTTGCAGGTGTATCAATGGAGTTTGTCATGAGGAAATTGTTCTCTGTATCGCTTATAGATAAAGCTTCAGATTGGTATAAGCTTCTCGATAACTCACATTTGCTTCATTGGCAAGAGCTTATTTCTCTCTTTTATACCAAGTTTTATCCTCTTCATGAAATTCATCGAGACAGAAACTATATCTGTAACTTTAGGTCTCGTGACGGAGAAAGCATCGCTCAAGCTTGGGGGAGATTGAAATCCCTAATGCTCAAATGTCATATTCATGAGCTCCCCAAGGAAATTATACTTAAAAAAATTTATGCTAGACTTTCTCGTCAGGACAAGGAGATGCTGGATGCCTCCTCTAGTGGGGTATTTCAGACAAGAAGCGTTGAAGAAATATGGGATCTCATTGAAAGGATCTAGAAGAATACCAAAGATTGGGGAATAGATAAAGGTATTGAACCCACTATAAATTATGAGCATGATTATATACAGAGCTATGTGAAAACTGATTACTTTAATACCTTTTTCTCTAAGATTGGTTTTGATTCCCATCTAATGATTGATTTTTGTAAGGAATTTGCCTCTCATGTTGACTCTTCTAGGAAGAAGAAGGATCATCATCATAAACCCTTCAAAGAATTACCTGTTGATATTCATGTTGCTGACCCTATTTTGCCTGCAGATATATAGGAAAAGCCCCCATTTCCCGCAAGGATAAGGGAGCACTCTTTTGTGACAAGCATAGTAAATAAAAGTGAGAGAAGAATTGATGAGCCTGAGGACCAGATCAAGGTCGATCCTGAAGTTGCATTGGTTAAGGATCTTGTTACTAATGATGCTTTAGATTCAAATATAAATTTTTGTGTTGTTTCCACTAACCTTGTCACAGCCAAGAATAAAGGCCCAATTTCAGGTACTACAGTAGTATCTGTTAAAATAGGAGATCACAATTATTATAGGCTATGGGATTTGGGATCGAATGCTAGTGATATCCTGTATTCACTTTATCAAGAGATCATGGGTGAGATTTCACCTTGTAAACTTGAAGAAGTTGATGTTACTATTCATCTTGCAAACAGAGCAACTATCTCTCCTATCGGAATTGTGAGAGACGTTGAAGTATTACGCGGAAAGGTAAAATATCCTACCGACTTTCTAGTACTTGGTTCAGTAAGGGGTAATTTTTGTCCTATTATTTTTTATAGACCTTTTCTCAGAACTTGTGGATCTATAATATATTGCAAGAAAGGTAAAGCTTCTGTTGAATTCAATGGTGAGCCATATGAATTTAACTTTTCTAAGTTCTCTAAGCAGACTCGTGGTAATAATTTGCCTAGTAACGAAAAGATTATTGAAGATGTTGCTTCCATTGCTATTCCTCCTAATGATCCTTTGCAGCAATATATGGAGGACCACGAGAATGATTTGCATATGCAGTAGAGAAATGAGCTGGACAAAATATTATTAAGACAACCTGCCATCCTAAAGCACAACCTTCCGGTTGAGCCTTTGGGAATTTTACCGAAACCAAAAGAAGATCCAGTGTTTGATCTTAAAACTCTTCCCGATACGCTCAAATATTCTTATTTAGATGAAAAGAAAGTATATCCTGTTATAATCAATTCTAACCTTTTAGGGTATGAAGAAGAGCGATTATTGGAAGTACTTCGCAAACATCGAGGTGCAATTGGCTATACCCTTGATGACCTTAAGGGGATTATTCCATCTATTTGTCAACATACCATCAACCTTGAGCCTGATGCTAAACCAGTTGTTGATCATCAATGACGGTTGATCCAAAAATGATGAATGTTGTAAGGACTGAGATTCTCAAGCTTCTAGCCGCAGGTATTATCTACCCTATAGCTGATAGTAAGTGGGTAAGCCCGGTTCATTGTGTTCCAAAGAAAGGAGGTACAACTGTGGTTCCTAATGATAAGAATGAACTAATACCTCAGAGAATTATTATTGGATATAGAATGTGTATTGATTACAGGAAAATGAACAAGGCAACCAGCAAGGACCACAACCCGTTGTCGTTCATCGACCAAATGCTTGAACGGTTATCCAAAAATACTCACTTTTGTTATGTTGATGGTTATTCTGGCTTCTCACAAATTCATGTTAATACTGCTGATCAAGAGAAGACCACTTTTACTTGTCCCTATGGTACTTATGCTTATAGGCGTATGCCTTTCAGTTTATGTAATGCCCCTGCTACTTTTCTAAGGTGTATGTCTGCTATCTTTCATAGTTTTTTTGATGAAATTGTGGAGGTATTCATGGACGATTTCTCCGTATATGGAGCCTATTTTGACCATTTTCTGCACAACCTTAATAAAGTTTTGCAGAGATGTGAGGAGAAAAATTTGGTGCTTAACTGGGAGAAGTGCCACTTTATGGTCAACAAGGGAATTGTTCTTGGCCACAAGATTTCCGAGAGGGGAATTGAGGTGGACAGGGCCAAGATCGAATCAATTGAAAGGATTCCCTATCCAAGGGAATTCAAAGGTATTCGTAGTTTTCCTTGTCATGCTGGTTTCTATAGAATATTTATTAAAGACTTTTCTAAGACTTCAAGACCCCTCACTAATCTTCTCAAGAAGGATGTTCCTTTTGTTTTTGATGAAGATTGTAAGGAAGCCTTCGAAGTTCTGAACAAAGCCTTAATAACCGCTCCTATAGTACAACCACCTGACTGGAATTTACCTTTTGAAATTATGTGTGATGCTAGTGATTTGTCTGTTGGAGCTGTTTTAGGGCAAAGGGTTGATAAGAAATTGAATGTTATATATTATGCTAGCAAAACCCTTGATAGTGCTCAATAGAATTATGCTACTACTGAGAAGGAATTATTAGCAGTAGTGTTTGCTTGGGATAAGTTTAGGCAGTATATTGTTAATTCTAAGGTTATTATTCATACTGACCATGCTTCCATTAAGTATCTCATGGAGAAGAAGGATGTCAAACCAAGACTCATCCGATGGGTACTCCTTCTTCAAGAATTTGATTTGCAGATTATCGATAGGAAAGGAGATGACAATCCGGTGGCGGATAATCTTTCAAGGATGGAAGATATACCGCATGATCCCATTCCAGTCAACGACAGTTTTCCAGACGAACAACTAGCTGTTGTAAAAGTACAATCTCTCTCCGATCCTTGGTTTGCAGATTATGCTAACTTTATCGTTGCAAAGTTTTTGACTCCAGGTTTAACATTTCAGCAAAGGAAGAAGTCCTTCCATGATTTGAGGCATTACTTTTGGGATGACCCACATCTTTTCAAAGAAGTTCCAGATGGGATCGTGAGGAGATGCATACCGGAACACGAGCAGAAGGACATTCTCAGACAATGTCACGATAGTCCATATGGAGGACATCATGCCGGTGAGAGGACCGTACATAAGGTTCTTCAATCAGTTTTTTATTGGCCTACTCTCTTTAAGGATGCTAGAAATTATGTCTTATCCTGTGATAAGTGTCAGAGAGTTGGTAATATTAGTAGAAGGAATGAGATGCCTATGAATTACTCTCTAGTGATTGAGCCTTTTGATTTCTGGGGTTTTGATTTTATGGGTCCTTTTCCTCCCTCGCACAAGTACACTCACATTTTAGTTGTTGTTGATTATGTAACCAAGTGGGTAGAGGCAATCCCCACTGAAAGTGCTGATCACAAGACATCTTTGAAAATGCTCAAGGATGTAATTTTTCCTAGGTTTTGAGTACCCAGGTACCTCATGACTGACGAGGGTTCACACTTTATGCATGGAGCTTTTAGAAAAGCTTTAGCCAAGTACGATGTCAATCATAGAAGTGCTTCGCCGTACCACCCTCAAACTAGTGGGCAAGTTGAGCTCACCAAGAGAGAGATCAAGTTGATCTTACAGAAGACAGTTAATAGAAATAGAAAAGATTGGTCAAATAAGTTAGGAGATTCTTTGTGGGCGTATATAACCACTTACAAAAACCCCATGGGCATGTCTCCCTATAAGATGGTCTATGGCAAGGCTTGCCATTTTCCATTAGAATTAGAACACAAAGCATTCTGGGCTATTAGAGAGCTTAATGTTGACCCGAAATTAGCTGGTGAAAAGCGTCTCATGAACTTGACTTCTCTGGATGAGTGGAGAAGTGAAGCTTACAAGAGCGCTAAAATGTTCAAGGAAAAGGTAAAGAAGTGGCACGATAGGAGGATTCTGAAACGTGAATTTAATGTTGGTGATAAATTTTTGTTGTTTAGATCCCATTTCAGGTTTTCTCCAGGTAAACTAATTTCCAGGTGGGAAGGGCCATTTCATATTCAAGAAGTCTACCGCTCGGGTGCAATCAATATTAACAATTTCTAAGGCACCAAACCTCAAGTTGTGAATGGGAAAAGAGTTAAGCAATACATAGCAAGAGACCCTGTCAATGTTGATGTGGATTTGGTATACACAACAACTCATGAAGAACATGTTGCGGCCCTTATTAAGACACCGGCAGAAGAAGAATAAGGAAAGGTATGTATTACGGTAAGGAAACATCGTGAACCGCCATAAAAATCCCATATTATGAGTTTTTATAAAATTAGGAAAATTTGAGGCCTAAGTGGAGTCGGATACAAGCTCCAGGGGGCCCAGGAGCCCCCCTGGCGCGGCCTACCCCCTGACCGCGCCGGGAGGCCGCCTGGGCACCCAGGAGTCCGTCTCCGACCCCACTTTGGGTCGTTACCTTCCTTTCTGTGCAGAAATTTTTGCTATATATTTGTCCAGATTGTTCCGGCAACGTATCTCGCGATTTTGTGTGTTTTCTTTTCGATCTATTTCTGCCAGAAAAGGTTTTAGCTAGACCTAGGTACCATGGCTTTCCCGAGTTCCCCTAAGGACAAGTTCGTCGTCAACGTCATCAACCCATACCTCGCTGAGGTGAAGAAGCACCCTCAGGTTGTTCGGATGGAGGACGGTGTCCTTCATAGAGAAGATCTGAAGGGACCTATCAAGGAGGGGAGCGTCAAGGCCAGGCTAGAAGAAGTGGAGCAAGAAGTGTTCAAGTATAAGATGATGGTCGAGCGTGGTGTTGAAACTAACTTTGACATCATCAACGAGCTGAAGGCACATCTCAAGAAGGACATGAAGGATATGTTGTCAAGCATCAATGAGCTGGAAGAAAAAGTGTTCGAGCTTCAAGGGCAGATCTATGATATGTAGAACCAGAACTTTGAGTATGAACTAAAGTTTCTGCGCATGGGTTTGGGTGCTGAGTGCAGGATCTTGGAGACTGAAGCTTCATATGAGACTGGAGAACCACTGCCATGGAAGCGCTTTGCCAAGGACTACGTGATCAACATGAACAAGAGTGAGGAATGAAATCTCCTTGGGTAATGGCATCCCTTTAGCTTGTCCCAAGCTTGGGGGAGTGCCTGGTATCTTTATCTTTATCTTTGTCTTTTATAGTCAAGTAGAGTCGTATCATGTCTAGGGAAGTTATCTTACAAAATAGGTGTTTGCATTGAGGTCTATCACTCCTTTTTGGAGAGTTATGTATCCGTGAGTGTGGAGTCGTCTATGATGTAATATTAATGAGAAGTCTATTGATTCCTTCGCTGCACTCGGTATTCTCTTCACGCAATCGACCTTATGATGATTCTTATGGGGAGTATTGACCTTATATCAGGTATGGCTTTGAAAACTTTATTTAATCTTGGCAAACATAGCTTTGGTCATAACAACAAGCATGATTTTCTCAAAGTAGCGACATAGCCAAAACCTTTATGTTATTATGCTTGAAGTGTTATGTTGACAAGGAAGAGAACTTGATATCGAAGCTTGAGCCGGCATGCAGAATCACATACATACAAGGAACTCCATATCGATCACGCAGCAGGGCCAATACTCACAATGAGTCGCATACATACAGGGAACTCCATATCGAAGCGTGAGCCGGCAAGAAGAATCGCTGGCTCCAGCAGCCTCAGGCAGCCAGCACCACCATAAAGTACCTCTTGCCCCACCGGGAGGACTAAGAATCATGGACCTACCGCTTACCAACACCAACCAACGTATAGAGCCGACAGCCCAACTTCCCCCACAGAAACGAAACACCGGGTTAGTCAGCAGATCCGTGGGTAATCGATGTCTAGTACCGACTTTGAGGAACACACGCTTGCCAGCACATTTCGAAGGGCCGCGCAAAATCCCAAACTACACGGCTGACATGGATCCGGCCGCTTGGATCAAAACCTATGACCTCGCCATGGATATGCTGCATGCTGGCGAAGAAGTCTACGCCCGGTACTTCACAATTATGTTGGAAGGGCTAGCTCACACATGGTTCAAAAATCTCCCAGGGAACTCCATCGCCTCTTGGACAGATCTCAGAGAGAAGTTCATCAAGAATTTCCAGGGGACCTGACGGCGAGCCACCAAAATATTCGACTTGGAGCACTGCGTCCTGAAAGAAGGAGAGTTTTCTCTATGCTGGGCACGATGAGTCACAGATATAATCCATTCCTCAGACACTATTACTGCGCAGACAGTAGTAATTTTCCTGGAAAGAAACTGTAAGTTCGAGCCTCTAGTACACAAGCTCGGCCGACTCAAGAGGACAGTCAGCAACATAGGAGAGCTCATGAATGCGGTCATAGTGTATGTCGAGTCTGAAAAAACCAAGGATGCTGATCCGGAAGAAGATAAAGTCACCCAGAGCAAAAAGAGTAACGACAAGGGGTCACAAAACCTGAATCAACCAGGTAAATGACGGCTCGATCAGAATACTTCCGACTTGGTAGCCAACACAAGTGTCGGCTCCCAAAGGCAGAAGCAGGGGGGAAATGACTACCGCGGAAGCAGGAAAGAAATTTCCAACCCCCAGTTACTTTTGAAGAAGCCGTGAAAAGACCTTGCCCGTTGCATAGCAAACCCGGCCGTCCAGCCAACCATACTTGGGAACAATGCAACTTCATGAAGGAGTTACAAAGGCGTGGAGGCCAGGCCCCCCTGGGTCAGGTGGCGGAGCCGAACAAAACAGTAACAATCAAAACATTGGTCAGCAGGGAGCCGGCGCAGCACCACAGTACCAAAGATCCAAGGGAGGAGGACAGCAAAACAAATTGGGGCGCGCTGGATACCAATCAAACCCAACACAGCTCCAAGATCACTCGGCTTATCATGTCTTTACCACCAGCACTTGCTGGAGGGACAAGAAGCTGCACCAGAGAGCCACCATGTCTGTGGTCACAGAGCCAGCTTATCCCAGGTGGCTTAACTGGTCTGAGCAGCCGGTCACCTAGACAAGGGACGATCACCCCCCTTTGGTGGAAAACCCAGGTTTTCTAGCCCTGGTATTTTCTCCACAGAGTGGATACTATTCACTCGACAAAGTGCTCATGGACGGGGGAAGCAGCATCAACATCCTTTATTACGAGACTTTCCATAGAATTGGACTGACCCACAAACAGCTGCAAACCTCCAACACCGTGTTCCATGGAATAGTCCTGTGGAAGTCGGCACGGCCAAAAGGAAAAATCTACCTGGAGACAGCCTTTGGAACTCCTGAAAATTTTCGTCAAGTTTGCTGAGTCGGCCTGCGCCAAAGAGGACCTGTCGGAATTCCAGGAGAAGGTAGACCCGGAAGACACCACCATCCTGAAGAAACCGACTCCTGATAACATCCCAAAGTTCCAACCGGCTCAGCACACAACGAAAGTCGATTTTATCCCTGGTGACGCTTCCAAGAAGTTAATCATTGGGAGAGGGCTATCTGACAAATAGGAAAGGGCGCTCATCGAGTTCTCCGTGAGAATCGGGAAATTTTTGCATGGAAACCTTCTGACATGCCAGGTATCCCGAGTGATCTCGTTGAGCACCGTCTAAACACTGACCCAAAGATGAAGACAGTCAAGAAATTCCTTCGTCATTTCAATGACGGAAGGAGGAACGCCATCGGGGAAGAAATAGCCCGGCTCTGCCGCCGGGGTCATCATGGAGGTTTTTTACCCGGAGTGTCTCGCAAACCCGGTCCTCGTTTTGAAAAAGAATGGGACCTGGCGTATGTGCATTGACTACACCGACTTAAACAAAGCCTGCCTAAAGGATCCCTTCGCACAACCTCGCATCGATCCAATCATCGACTCTACTGCAGGATGCGAGCTCCTGTGTCTTCATGATGCCTACTCAGGTTATCACCAAATCAAGATGGCCCTCGAGGAGGAGGAGAAAACGAATTTCATCACTCCCTTTGGGATAAACTGCTACACTTCTATGCCTTTCGGCTTGAAGAACGCAGGGGCCACATATCAGCGAACGGTGCAGAGTTGCCGCAAGGAGCAAATTGGGCGCAATGTGCACGCCCACGTAGATGACATAGTCATCAAGTCACAGGTGCCCGACTCACTCATCAGTGACCTCCAAGAGACCTTCAAGAATCTGCGCAAGTACCAGATGAAATTTAACCCGGCCAAGTGCACCTTCAGGTTTCCTGCAGGAAAACTCCTCTGGTACATAGTGTCAGAAAGAGGCATCGAGGCAAACCCGGAGAAGATCAATATCATCATGGATCTCCAAAAGCCGGCCTCCGTGAAGGGAGTCCAATGACTCACAGGATGCGTAGCTTCCCTAAGTTGGATTATCAGCCGGCTTGGGGAAAAGGCAATCCCCCTGTACGAAATCTTGCGAAAGTCGGAAAAATTTGTCAGGGATGATGAAGCCGATCAAGCCCTGGAAGCACTAAAGAAGCAATTGTCCCAGGCCCCGATCCTGGCCGCCCCCATACCAAAAGAGCTGATTCTACTCTATATTTCATGCAACAACCAAGCAGTCAGTGCCGTAGTTGTGTTTGAACGTATGGAAGCCGGCAAAGAGCACCCTTTGAAGAGGCCAGTATATTATGTTAGTGAGGTCTTGAATTCATCGAAGCAACGCTACCCTCATTGGCATAAGGTAGTCCTTGGTGTGTTCATGGCGAGCCGGAAGCTCAAGAATTACTTCCGGGAGCACCCCATAACTGTAGTCAGCTCAGCACCGCTTGCAGATATCATCCAAAACCGTGAGGCCACAGGAAGGATTGCAAAGTGGGCTATAGAGTTGGGGGCTTATCACATCAAGTATGAACCACACACGGCCATCAAGTCCCAAGCACTAGTCGACTTCATCAATGATTGGACCAAAATCCAAGCACCTCCAGAGAAGACGATAACAAAATAATGCACGATGCACTTCGATGGGAGTCGGCAGCTCCAAGGATCAGGAGCCGTCCTCACCTCCCCCAAAGGAAAACAATTTAGCTATGTCTTGTACCAAAAACGCAGCATAATATGAGGCTCTACTCCATGGACTGCGGTTGGCTCGTGGGATGAACATAAACCGGATCTGATACTATGGCGATTCTGACCTTGTTTCTGAGCAAGTGTCAGGAAGGTGGAACTCCAAAGATGCTACCATGGCGGCCTATCGGCGTGAGGTGGAAAGACAAGTCGGTTTCTTCGTCGTATACCAGGTGGACTATGTGGAACGGAAGTTAACAGAAGCCACGAATGCTCTATCCCGGCTCGGTTCTCAGCGAAAGCCGGTTCTGCCAAATATGTTCCTGGACGTTTTGACAAAGCCGTCTGTACATATACCAACGGAGCAAGACATAGTGGAGCCGGATCCAGAACCGGCTCTGGTTGCTACGATACTTGGTACCCCCTCATTGTTTTTTCCATATTTGGACTATAAGACCCGGGGAATCCTACCAGCTGATGAGGTAGAAGCGAGACAAATCGTCAGAAGAAGCAAATCGGTTGTAATCATCAACGATGAGTTACATCGGCGAATTCCTGCAGATGTCTTTCTGAGATGTGTGTCACATGAAGAAGGCAGAGAAATCCTCAATGAGATACACTCTGGAGAGTGCGTGCATCATGCCGGCTCTCGCTCGCTGGTGGCTAAAGCCTACATAAAAGGATTTTATTGGCACACAACACATGTGGTTGCAGAGGATATAGCCAGGAAGTGTGATGGATGCCAACACTACGAAAAGAAAGCACATGTGCTGGCTCAAGAACTCAGGATGATCCCAATCACTTGGCCCTTTGCGGTGTGGGGACTCGATATGGTGGGACCTTTCAAAAGGTCACCTGACTAGAATACACATTTTCTGGTGGCAGTCGACAAATTCACTAACTGGGTTGAGGCAGAGCCGGTTAGCAAGTGCGATGCAGAGACGGCACTGAAATTCTTGAAAAGGATAATATACTGATTCGGATACCCCCACAGCATCATCACTGATAACGGGTCTAACCTTTCAGAGGGGGTTATGCAGCGATTCTGTTAAAAAGAACATATCCAACTCGACCTTGCGTCAGTGGCTCACCCCCAAACCAACGGACAAGCCGAGAGAGCCAACCAAGAGTTGCTTCGAGGCATCACACCCCGACTGTTCGTTCCTTTAGAAAGGACGCTGGGTTGCTGGGAGGAAGAATTTCCCGCAGTATTATGGAGCATCTGGACGACTCCTAACAGGTCAACAGGCTATACGCCCTTCTTCCTGTTCTATGGAAGACGAAGCCGTTCTCCCAAGTGACATTCGTCACGACTCACCACGAGTCATAGCTTATGTGGAAGCCGATAATGAGAAAGCCAGGAAGGACGCCTTAGACGTTCTCGATGAAAAACGAGAAATAGCTGCAGCTCAATCGGCTATCTACCAACAGATTTGCGACTATATCATAGTCGTCGCATCAAAAGTCGGACTTTCCAGGAAGGCGATTTGGTGCTCCGCCTCATCTAGAAGAAGGATGGAATGCACAAGTTGTCTTCTCCATGGGAAGGACCGTTTGTTGTCAGCAAGAACCTGTATAATGGATCCTACTACCTGGTTGATATACGCGATAGGGAAAAATCACGCACCTCGATGGAGGAGACTCCAAGGCCGTGGAGCATCGCACAACTCCGTCCATATTACACCTGAGTAGAGTAGGAAAGTATTGTACAAAGTCGACACTCGTCGCACCGGCTTTCTCCATATATGTTTATAAGTCGACATTTCTCGCAACCGGATAACGCCGTATAATAAAGTCGATTTTCATCACAACCGACTCTCAGTCAAATTAATAAAGTCGATCTTAAATTTCATTTAGGCCATCGCCATAATTAAAGTCGACTTTGGTCGCAAACAGGCTATCGCCATAAAGTCGACTTCGTCGCACCGGCTCTCGCCACACTTATGCATAAAATAAATTTTCATATTGCATAGTCTTTCATACATATTGCATCATATTACATCGCATCGCATATTGCCTCATAAATCACATAATTCTCAGAGACCTGGGGGCTTGATCAACCCTCTATCGGCTTTGAGCATGTATATTGATTTCATAAGGTGAAAGTGGGGGGCTTGATGATACTCATTGACTCCTACCAGAAAAAGCCGGCATATATATGTAAAACATCACATGTTTTTTTATAAGGGATAAAAGGGGGGTTCGATGGCTCCCTTCGACTCTTAAAAACCGAAGATATCCTGGAATACACAGCAATTGGCTACCCACGTCATCTGGCCTGTACAGTTTAGAGCTTCCATAAATATCACTCAACCGGTTGATCTAAACTTCGACGTTACAATAAACCTTCTATCGAATTATTCTTAACGAGTCGGGCACGCTAGTTACTGTCAAGACGGCTATATAGAGATGTTTAGAATTTTTCAACCAATAATCTCTCTCAACGTCAGAAGATGAGGTCTAAGTGGACTTCTACTAGCCTTTACATTACATTCTTGCATTTACAGCATCATGCATAAATCAAAAAAACATTCTCACATATAAAAGTTAGACCTATGTAACTCGGCACAAGCAGTCATGTGCCTATACCGACTCATGGGGAGTACACTTAAAAAATCTACTCAAAGACCCGACATGCCGCAATGATGTTCATGCCTGCTCTTGGGTACTACACTTCGAAAGTTTTCTTCTCAAGCAAAGACTCGGTACAGCACCCAGATGCATACACTGACTGTTGGGGAGTAACACTTCGAAAAATTTCTTCTTCGAAGATTTTGCTCGATGCCACGATGATCATACCAACTCTTGGGGAGTATGACTTAAAAATATATATATATGACCTGGTACGACACGCAAACGTGACCACACCAACCCATGGGGGCTACAAGTCGATCTATCCTATGAGTCGATTACCGATACACAACTATTTAGAATCGACTCAGGGGGCTACAGATACAGACAAATATTCGCTCTCATACATTATGCATTCAAAGTCAGGAATAAAACCGACTTATGGACTTGATGGAAATTCATAATTTTCATTCATCAAAACAGTTGAGTCTTAAATCAAAAGAGGTAACCTTACAGAAAAGTAAAAGCCAGACTCGGCAAAATATTACTTATAATAAGCTACAACTCTAGTCGTCATCTTCAGAGTTGGCTTCATCTTCAGTTGAAGAATAGGGACTTCTTCTTCATTATTTAGGAGTTCTTCATCGCTACTGCTGGAACTCTCCATGCAGCAACAGGCTCGGTCACCATCCGAGTCAAAGATTCTCGCCCACAAGGTGTCTTCACCATCATATCTGAAGACAATGGTATCTCCTCTTGAGATGTTCCTACAGTGAAGAAAAGTTTTCCAACCTCGCTCAAAAAACATGGAGTTGTGGCTAGAAAATCTAGTAGCCACCCAAATGGTCCCATGAGGAAATCCCTCAAAAAGAAGCCAAAGACCCGAGGGCCTTGAATCAATCACAATCTGCGTAAAAGAATCAGGAAGCCTGATCCAAAGACTAATCGTCTAAGCATGAATCAAGAGCTCACCCCTCCCAGAAGAAGAAGGGGGAGATTTAGACGGAGAGGCGGCTCGAGCACTTCTTCCCCACCTCTGCCACGGCGATGACCTCGCCCATGGCCACGACCTCGCCCACGACCTCGACCACGAGTTCTTGCTCTAGAACCTGGCTCATCGTCCGTCAAAGGAACACGAGCACCGAGCTTGGGAGCAATGGAAAGAGAGAAGAGAAAGAAGAAGATGCGGGAACTTGAAAGATAAAGCTACCCTGTGGCTATTTATAGCAGTTCCAAGGAGAAGATCAATCAATACCATAACTGACATAGGTGAACTACCCATGGTAGATGACATTTATGGAAAGACTCCTCGATTCCCACTACAATATCAATATCAATAGATATCAACTCTTTGTAAAACTCAAAAGAGGTGAGAGTCGGTCTATCTGAATTACGGAGTCGGCAACCAGGATGATGACAAGAACATTGCTGCAAAGACTAAAGCATCACAACAATCCTTGGGGCTAATTTCGGGGGGATGGACCAAGCCCATAACCCGGCATTAGGTATATGGGCCGACTCACCTACGGAAGGCCCACAAAGAAGTCCCGGCCACGGGCCGACTGCGCCAGAAGGAATTCGACTTACCTTGTATAGCACATACCATATTTGTAAAAGTAGAATAGGACTCCACCTTGTGTCGGAGTCGGAATCGCGGAATCCTAGGACCCTGCGCCCTTATAAGCTGAGGTGCATGGGATCCAGGGCCAGAGAACAATCTCAACCTAAGATAGGACTAGACACATGTCGGCGTAATCTAGATCTCATCGAGACTAAGTTTATGAGCCGACTCTCTTGTAATCGATCAACCGACTCTTCTTTCGAGAGTCGGAACCCATAATAAGAGGAAGCAGGAGTAGGCTTTTACCTCGAGACAAAGATGGTCTGAAACCTGCGTAAATCGCCGAGTCTCTTGTCCAGGTCGACTCTCTCAACGAAATCGCCTCGCAGCAAAGGTCCCATGTCCAGTTTGATTCTTCGGACATCTGTCGTGACTTTCCCACGACAGTTTTCTCAACGGAGGTAAAAATATGAGTCCAAGGGGGGCACCATGGGAGGCCCCACTGGACCAGGCGCCCTGGTGGCGCTGCCAGGGGCCAGGACACGCCACCTCGCAGCCTGGGACAGGGGTGGCCCCCCTTTGTCCCATCTTCTGGCTCCGGGGCTCTTCTACTACGTGCATTTTCTGGGAATTTTCTGAGAAGCTGAAAAATCACTTTTCCTGCACATAAAAAGGCATCCAGGAAGCTTGCTGAAAACAGTGTCAGTCCGGGTTAGTTTCATTCAAATCATGCAAGAATGAGGCCAAAACAATAGCAAAAGTGTTTGGAAAAGTTGATACATTTGAGACGTATAAACTCCCCTAGCATAGCATATTGCTTGTCCTCAAGCAATTCAGTTCAACGGACTGGACACGAAAAACAAAACTTTGACAAACTATTTTTGCTTCACAAGATGTATATAAGCCTATACTATGAACAAGTCAAGCAAGTATTCGAACAATGCTACAAAGACAATGCACAAATCAATCCTTCATTCTTTTGAAAAACTCACAAACAGCTAAGAATAAATAATATGCAACAGAAAATCATGACATGATCGCAATGCACATGACTTAAACACAATAAAGTGGTATCTCGCTTGGCTCCATGACTGAAGAACAACATAAATGCAGAAGCACCTTCAGAGTTTTAAAGGAGACTAGAAATACATATTTCAGAGTGAGCAATATCAAAATCATGCAGAAGACAATGTGGTACTTTGTGACAATGCAGATTACACTTCGAATAACAATAATGCTCTCAATAGTTGGTGATTTGGAAGAAGAAGGTGGAGACTCTCGAACCATGGCTTTTGATGGCAAGGTTGAAAACCCATGGTTGGAAGCAAAGAGTAAAAAAGTACCAGATCTCGTGGTTTTGAAAACAGAGAAAAAATTCTTTTTGGGGTGCAACTTTCCAGTCAATGGTAAATGGTAAAGGTTTTCAATATCTTCCTTGCCAACCATATTAATGGAGGTTCCCACGCTTTTTGTGGTATGCCTACACTTGTGTTCCCTATCCGTCAATCATAGATGGTCTATGGACAACAATGATTGCGTGGTCCCCATCATCGTGCCTCATGTATGGAAGGAAAGATTGTAAATCTCCTTCCAACAATCATCAACAGTCTTTGGTCAACTTAAGTTCCATTCCATTCCATCTCAAGTATGGGGGACAAGTGTAAGTTTTTGTAAATTTGAAAAAAATGAGAACTGGGCATTTTTAGCATGGAAGATATTGATTGCCCCTAACGCTCCATGAGCTTGTACGAATACAAAAAGAGAACTGCATTTAAATTATTTTGAGATGGCCCAAGAAAGTCTCCGTTAGGATGGCCAGCAACTATAATATATACGAAGATATGGTGGACTCATATGGCACAACTGGTTTCAAGGATTTTGGATGCACGAGAAGTCAGTCCTCTTAGTACAGGTGAAGGCTTGCAAAAGACGAGGAAGCGACCAACTAGAGAGAAATAACAGTCATAATCATGCAGAGTGACAAAGCAACATTAAATCGGTCATGAAAGTGATATGACTACTTTGAAATAAAAATATCATCAAGGCTTGATAGAATTCTAGTCATGAAGATGTGTAAGCATGTACCAAGTCAATCCAAAAATTATCCGAAGGGAAATACCACTTCAATATGCGAAATCATGAAGAATGCAATGCATGCAAATCATTTCAATAACACATTACGCACTCCAGCTATTTGAGACTAGTCACAAAGAAAGCATGAACTACTAGGAAAGCATTGTAAACATAGCACTATGTCGCTACAAGTTGGTCTCTAGATCATAAGTACATGCATATGTACAAAAGCATCAACAAATAGAGTTCATACCGGCTTTCCTTGTTGCATTCTTTCCGTCAATCTTCGTCATTATTGCTTCATCACTTGCACGATTGAACATCGAAGATATAATCAATTGCAATTGAAACCATGGATGTGAGTTGAAATCTGCGAACAAAGCAAACTAAAGAGAGAAAGGAAATCTTTTTGGGTTTTACAAAGGTTAAACAAAAACAGAAGAAAGGAAAAATCTTTTTGCTCCCCTTGAAAATTAGGAAAGATCAAAGAAGAACAGGCAAAAACTCGGTAAAGATTAAAGCGAACACCATGGATGATAAAATGAAAGGGGAGAAGGGTACGTCCTCCCCATAGCTTAGGCTTTCGGCCTAAGTTGGGCTCGGCTACTGCGGGCCCGAGGAGTTCCCTCCGACTACGGGATAGTAGTGCTAGTTCCATGGGTCATGCTGAGCGTCTCGTGCAGAAAACGACATCATGTCGTCCTCCCAAGAAGAAGAATACTCGCCCCATTGGGCAACGGGTTCCTCTTGGTGAGGCGGAATCTCCTCTGGCTCCTCTTCCTCAGGAGCAGCCCCCTCCATGGGGTTGTAGAACTGCTGCTGAGCCATGAACTCGTCTAGCTTAGTCGCGGTGAAGGACCATTAGTTCCTGCTAGTGAACCTAAAGAAAAGTGGTGTAGGTATATGGGTTTCACGAGTAGTATTTTCTCCAAACTTCATCATACAAACAATATATCCAAGCTCATAAGTCCTAGTAACAAAATCATGCCTCTTCATAGCCTTAAGATCAAAACGTAAAAAGGGAAGAGGCGAATAATCTGCACGTTTAGCTCTGTTAAGATGATCAACAATAAGTGTGGCATAGATGACACCATAGTTATGACCTTTCTCACCATTAATGTCAAGACGGCGAGCAATCAAAGCAACTATGTTGTACGTACAATTGTTCTCGAGGGAGGCTACCAAGATAGCTAGATCTCGAGCAGTAATGTTTCTTGTGTTCTCATGAGCTAACACCCCTCGAGCGATATAATAAGAGAAATACCTCATGTGTGGAAACAAGATGCCAAAAATCTTTCCTCGACGGATCTCTCTCGGGTTTCCGCTGTAGAGAGAGTTTAAGAGGGCTTTAAGTCTGTAGGGCTGCGTCTTCATCCTGTCTGTCCTCCCTACATTTCGCACACCTATAACATTATAAGACTCTGCCAATGACATAGTCATAACATCATCATAAATTCTAAATTCAATGGTAGAAGCTATATCATTGAATTCAAACCAGTTCACAAAGTAATAGGTGAGATTAGGATATTGTGGCACTTGATGTGTCACGAGGTGCGTCAAACCTGTAGCTGCACAAAGGTTATTGAATTCATCTTTAATACCTGTTGTAGCAAGAAAATCCGGGCACGGGTACGTCATGGCATGCACCGTGTCAGACTCGTTGAGCAACTCCAGGGGCAGAATGTCATCATTGTAGCTCACCCTCACACTTGAGGATGTTGCTGCAGCTCTAGTAACTCTGTCCATAGGTTCAGGTTGTATTCCCCCAACCCATCCTCTAGCTCTCCCAAACATCCCTATTCTGAAATTTTTGGCAAGTCACAAAAAGTGATCAATAAGTAAAGAGAGTTGAAGCATACTACTCTACTCACTTCCCCAAGTCCTAAACTTGCATCAAAAGATCAAAATAAATTCTTAAACATGCATGCAAGATCGTATGAACAACCACCAAGCACTCCAAAATACTAAAATATAAGTTACCATTTGAAATTCTATTTGACGACGTGGAGGAGTCACATACCAAGGAGCAAATGCCCAAAATCTCAGCAGAAATGATGGGTTGTGGAAGGAGAACAAAATTTGCAGCCAAGAGCACCAAGAACTCGGGTTCGAGCAAGAAACTCGGGATTTTCGGAGCAAGAGAGAGAGAGAGAGAGAGAGGAAGAAGACTCACCCGAAGGTGGGCCCAGGCGGGTTGGAGCGGCCAGGAGGGTGGCCGCGCCACATGGCAGCCTGGTCCAGGGGTGCCCCCTGGTCAGCCTCAGGCACCCCTAGGTCACATTTTTGACAGAAATTTTTATTTTGATTTTTCTGGAATTTTTCTAACAACTTCGTTTTTTAATATTTTTCGGAGTGGAAAAAGCTGCAAAACTTCCGGAAAGCTCAAAACAGATGTTAATCTTATGAAGTTTCAAAAACATAAATCTCAGGTACAACAAGGAAGATTGAAAGCGAAAATAAATGAAAACATCATGAGCTTCCCTTTTTACTTATATAGAACTAGTTTGTTAGCAAGGTTCATCAAGTATTACTACCAAACAAGTTATATATAGAGAATTTTTTTTACTTCTTATAGAGTGTTCATGGTACCTTTATTTTCAAAGACATTGTCCCCACCATAATGGTTTTGTATTTGTGGTGCACATGTAGAGGACAATCCCAATCTCCAATCTTCACGGTTTCAACATTTTCAATGGAATGAAGGCCATGCCTTTTATCGATCTTTTTCGGAAAATAAACCGTGTGCTCCTTCTCATTAACATTGAAAGTAACCTTTCCTTTATTGCAATCAATAATAGTTCATGCGGTGTTAAGAAAAGGTCTTCCAAGGATTCTAGACATGCTCCCATCCTCGGGCATGTCTAGCACAACAAAATCAGTAAGGATTAAGAAATTAGCAACATCAACGGGTACATCCTCACAAATACCAATAGGGACGGTTGTTGACTTGTCGGCCATTTGCAGAGAGATATATGTAGGGATTTTTTTGTCTAAACAAAGCCTCTTCTAAATAGAAAGAGGCATAACACTCACTCCTGCACCAAGGTAACAGAAAGAAGTTCTAACATAATTATTCTTTATGGATCAAGGAATGGTGGGTATACCTGGATCTCCAAGCTTCTCAGGAATCTTGCCACTTAATGAGTAATTAGCAAGCATAGTAGATATTGCCTCATTCGGAACTTTTCTTTTGTTTACAACAATATATTTCGTATACCTTGAGTACGGAGGCAAATTAATAGCATCAATCAAAGAAATTTGAAGAAAAAGAGGCTTCATCCATTCACAATATTTATTGTAATGCTCTTCTTCTTTAGTTTTGAGAGACTTACCTGGGAAGGGCATTGGTTTCTGTACCCAGGGTCCTTATTCCTTACCATGTTTTCTTGCAATGAATTCTTCTCCAATATATCTCTTGTGCTTGTCGGGTTCTTCTTCTTCTTGTACTTCAGGCGGATCATTCTTCTCATTATCATGATTAGGTTCAGAACCATCTTCAGTCGCAGCATGAGAAGTAGATATACTATTAGGATCAACAATGGTCTCTTCATTAATTGGGGTATCATTGGAGTTGTCAGCTTCCTGGTGTTTCTTATTCTTCTTCTTTTCCGGAGAGTTGTCAACATATTCTTCCTTCATTTGAGATCTTGCTCGACTCTCTTTGGATGCCCCTCTGGATAGAGAGGGTCTTAGGTGAGCGTCCCACCTTGGGTCTTAATACCATAAGCCTGTATATCTTCTTGTTTGGCATTTTTAGAAAGAAAATATTTTTGCACATTAGAAATGTGTTCAACCTGAGTTTGAACCATATGAAAATGCTTAATAAGACCTCTATCATTAATATTTCTTCCTAGAATATCAAGCAGACTTTTAATAGCAAGGGAATTATCATGCAACTGACTTTGAATCCTCTCATTAAAATGACTTTCCTTAATAATAAAATTATCAAGCTCATCTAAACATTGATCAAGAGGCTTACCATGAGAAATTTCACTTGCATTCAAATAGAAAAAAGAGAGTGGACCTCTACATAGGAGGATGAGTGCTAGGCTCACACAGCTTCTCAATAGGAGGTAGATTCTTAACATGTTCCGCTTTAACACCTCTTCTTTGGTGTAGGAGGTGGCTCACGGACAGACCAATCATCATGATTTTTGGCTATCTTGCCCATTATTTCTTCGGCCTCGTCCGGAGTTCTTTTCCTGAAAACACAACCAGCACAACTATCTAGATAGGATCTAGATTCATCGGTTAGACATTTATAAAATATATCAAGCAATTCATTCTAAGGGACTACATGTCTCGGGCTAGCCTTGAGTAAAGTGCAACACCTCCCCAATCTTTAGGGAGGTGCTGTCAGAACCCTTTGTTAGGTATGTGCTCGGATCAATTCTCACCTTGCATTCATGTCAAAAATTTAAAATGAAATTTAAATGGGAGAGAGAACCCCCCAGATGAATTTAATTCAAATGGCCACAATAAAAGTTTCTCCAAAAATTCCTTTTGCATTTTTGAAAAGTCTTATAAATGAGTGTGTTCACATACCAAGTGATTTGGAATTAATCCCATGCTCATAGATTTTGAAAATATTCAAACAGGATCTTGGAATTAATCAAATACCCCTATTTGAATTTGAATTCAAATATTTTGAATTTAAAAAATGTTCAAACTTTGGATGTGACTACATACTGGTCATGTAAAGCCATATAAAAGTTTTGAGCATTTAATAACATGGCTAGCTAATTTATTTAGAAAGCTAAAACAAATTATAGAAAATAAAAACAAAAAGAAAATTAGAAAAGGAAAAGGGGCCCAGCCTACCTGGCCTAACTTACCTGGCCGGCCCAGCCCACCAGGGGCACCCTGGTCTTCTTCCACCTCGCGCCAGAAGGATGCCACCGAGGGCGTCGGCGTGCGCATGCAGCTCGCCACCTTCTGCTTCGTGCTCGAGCCTCCCCTCCATCCTTATCCCATGCGTGGACACGTCCTGTTCGTCGTGCTCGTCTTTCCCCCTCCTCTCCTTCTCTCTCTCGCTCTTTCCAGCCACTGACCTAAATCCACCGTAGAACGCCGCCGTGGAACTCGCGGCCGACGAGCCACTCAACCCATACCACCTTGTCCAGTGAATGAAGCGCCCTCAGCTTCATCTCGACGAAGAAGACGACGAGCTAATTCCACCCCGAGTCGCCGGAATCGCCCGCGACATCTCGCCGGAGCCGCCGCGAGCCATCAACAAATTCGTCACCGTCAGGGCACCCCCGACCTCGCCGTCGCGTCCATTGCAATCTTGGTGAGAAGGCGCATCATTTACCCTTGTTTGCCCCTTCCAGTTCACCCTCTAGCAATGGCCGCCATGGGAGCCGAGCAAGGTTGCCGCCGTGGTTGACCATACGCTCGCTCCCGTGCGCCTTCGTCATCACCAATGTGTCTATGGTACTCCTGGAGTTCCCAGAAACCAAACGAGCTACTCCACGCGTTGAGCCGTGCACCATAGCACCACTCACGATGTCTCCGTGCCTCAGACCGCCGTTGGGAAGCTCGCCGCCGTCTCCCTGGACCTCCCCATGGTCGCCTGCATGCACGAGGAGACGCGCGCGCCTGGGCTGTCCCCAGGTGGTCTCAGCGCTTGAAACCGTCGACGGGAGCACCCTCCCCATGTGCGCCGCCGCGCTGGATGCCACCGGAGGCTAACCGCCGGCGTGGCCCGGGTTAATTAACCGACTAACCACCCACTAACCCCCCCCCCCCACCTGAGACTGACAGTGGGCCCTAGCCCACTAATTAACATGTGGGTAAGTTTAAGCAGAGAGGGATTAACCCCCCTAATCACTGACTAGTGGCCCCTGCTGTCAGCAGCCCCCCCCCACGTCAGCTATGCGTCAGCATGACGCAGTAAATTGATAAATGATTTATTATAATCTAGAAAAGTCAGAAAATAATTTAAACTTTGGAAAATCATAATTAATTCATACTAACTCCAAATTGGGCATATAATATGTGTAAAATTATCAGAAAAACGCAAGGAATGTGAATATGGACTTTGTTTTCATGTTTGACCAATTTAAATTGGGTGAACAGAGACAAATGTGCATATGGCATTCTTTCGAATTCAAATTTGGAGTGAATTTGCAAATGACTTTGCAATGCACTTCTTTTAAATGGAATTGCCAACACAATGCAACCATGAACATCACCATGCAAAATTGATCATGTGTATGTGCATTGTACTTTATGTTGATCCCTTGTTTTCCATGTTTGCTCGATTGAAGTGGAGCCGGAACCGGAGGCCACCCCCTTCGTTGAAGACACTATATTTGAACCTCGTCAGCAAGGCAAGCAAACCCCGATTGATCAAGTCGATAAAATCCCACTTCCATCATAGTCTCGCTTATGCATTGTTTAGGATGATTACCATGATACGTTTCTACCGCATAGATGAACTCATTCCTTTGCATGACCTATCATTTTGTCACAGTAGTTAGCAAACCACAATACTAGCAGATGTAGGAGTTGATTGATATCATGTGGCCCCTGCAACTGTTAGTTCTTATTGCATGCTTAGAGTTACAATGAGGTTACTCTTTTGTGAGTCGAGATGGTAGTGATCATGATGATGATGGTGGAAATGTGTTGGTGAATCTACCCTAATACAAGGTGAACGATGAGAGGTTGTGTAGGAGTACATAGTGGATTGTCTCGTTGAACACTCCCCTAAGTCCGAGTTCTTGTGTGGTGATCCAAGATAAAGAGTACGACCACACATTGGGCTCACTGACCCCTCTCAACCTACTAACTCATCCCTTTCTATGTCGAAATGTCGCAGTAGTTCGGAGTTCTGGTAGGTTTGTGGCACGGCCTGCTAAGTTAGGGAACGGCTCAACCGAGACCGGCTTGGGGCCCTGCACACATCATCTGGGCCCACTTCGGTAAACCGGTCGGGTTCACGATAGTGGAAACCAACCCAGGTAGGCGGCTTTCCTTGACTAGATCGGCAATGACGTAACAATTGTGGTGAGCATCCTCGCCGGCACCCCTTGAATGGTGACGAGAACTGGCGGTAACTGATGCTCATGTGTGTGTAGTAGTACACCCATGCAGGGTTAAAAAACTATTCTAATAGCCGCGTCCGCGGTCATGGACTACTTGGTTATCTGTGCTTGATTATTAAACAGCTTCAAGAGATACTTTAAAACTGCCAAGATAAGTGTGAGTGCTATGGCGTGCTTTCTCGTGGAAGTCGAGGAAGGCACCATAGTGGAGTAATTGTTTGGGAGACTTGGATAGTGGACTCGTGTACGCTTGTTACCTCATTCTGGTATTCGTAGTATAGGACTAGCCAAGTCAAAGATGGCACTTCTGCATTGAAAGCCCACCTCCCTTTGCCTTGATACATGTGCATGAGTAGTATAGTTCCTACGTAATTCTTGCTGAGTACGACTTTGTACTCACGTTTGCTTATTGTATGTTTTTGATGAATCCACTGACCCCGATGGTGGCTTCTTCTTGGAGCTCGAACACTGATGAAGCTAGTGTAGTCCCAGTTAGCAGACTGGTTCCCTCGTGGAGGGATTGTGTTTAAATAAGTCTTCTTAAGCCATTTGTTAAACTTGTCTATACTCAGACCTAAGTTGCTTCTGCTTGTACTGATGTAATGTTGGATCACAGTCTTGTGATCTCTGTGTGTACTCTATAAGAGTTAAATAAAGATGTAAACTTTGTAGAGTAATGTGGTGATACTTGCTGTTCACACTGTACATGTATGTTGCGTGTATGTTTATAACGTGCATGGCTTAGTGTGGGTTTTCGAGAACTTGGTGGTGATCTTGTCGGCGGTATTTTATACACCAATTGGCCCTTAGATGTGTGCATCTTGGGGCATCGCGATGCAATTGCTCGTGACTCTGTGACGTGGCACAGTTTTTTGTATGATCGAGCCTGCCCGAGACCCCGACTAAGTGATCGGGCTGGAGTATGTTTATGTAAGTGTTAGAGTACAATCGATTGTATGGTTCAGGCGACTTGTCTATGAGTATGGAGTTCACCACCCATATCATTTAGACTTGTGTGCGGACGATGAGGACCCATCTCAGTTGGTCGTCCAGCTTGGATGGGATGCCCCTCACGTTCGATGCTTTCCGAGAGCGTTCTGTGCTTGGCCTTGTCTTCTTAGACAAGTGGGTACGGCTCTCGGCTCTCCATATGATTGTGTTGTGACAGGACTTGCATACGCAATCCCCGGGTCCCCATAGACTTGGTATTAGAGCAAGATAGGATTATCAACCTTGGTCGAAGTCGAGTCTAGCCTTCTATAGTTATATAGTTACTCTAGGTATATCAGGGAACAACGTAAGGCTTCTTTTTTCTCCTTACCCTCATCATTCTGAGTTCTGAGTCACCCTCATCTTGTTCTACTGGAAGATAGGATTAGGCTCATTTATGTCTTACTAGAACATCTCGTTGTTTTCTTCCTTGTAGCCGTAGGAAAGTTGTGTTCGGTTTTCTAGAGTCGTTGTGATTCCTGATTTCTTACATCTTATGTAAGTGTTGTTTCTATGTTGTAAGAAAATTGTCTTATCTTGCAATTACAGCCGTTATATTGTCCGAGTCATTCCAGGTTTCTTCATAATCTGATGCACTTGCAAAATCCTTCTCTCTATTTTGGTTGTCTTTCTAGAAGAATTGCTAGGTGGCATGCCCGACAGTTCCATAGACTTTGTCGTAGATTTTATTCTAGAAACCTATATTGATGCATTTGCAGTTCTTCCTCCCACTTTAGATGTCTTCTAGCCAGAATAACCGCACAAACCATCGTGTTGGGGTACTTTGCTACTCTGACATATCTTTTGTAGCCCCTAGTAAACCATAGTCATCCTCAAGGAAACTACCAAGTAACCCAACTCCTTAAACTTAGTCACCCGACAGATGTGTAGAATTCATTGAAGATCTTATGCTAGGAACCGCACCAATTTCCAAACGCCCATACAAAATGACCCCACGTGAGTTAGCTGATCTTAAAATCCAACTTGAAGCTTTGTTGGCAAAAGGCTTCATCCGCCCTAGCTCATCGCCATGTGGTTGCCCCCGTTCCATTCGTAACGAAGAAAGATGGAACAGAAAGGATGTGCGTAGACTATCGCTCGCTAAATCTAGAGACGATAAAGAACAAGTACCCACTGCCCAGGATCAATGATCTTTATGATCAACTTGCTGGATCCTCTATCTTCTCCAAGATGGATTTGAGATTAGGCTATCATCAAATAAAAATCAGAAACGAGGACATTCCAAAAATGACTTTCACTACTCGTTATGGGCTTTACGAGTACACTGTCATGTCCTTTGGTTTAACCAATGCCCCCGCCACTTTCTCGCGCATGATGAATTCGATCTTCATGGAGTAGTTGGAAAAGTTTGTCGTGGTCTACCTCGATGACATCCTGATATACTCGAAGAACATGCCAAACATCTTAGGATGGTATTTATGAAACTTCGAGAGCATCATCTTTATGCCAAGTTCTCTAAGTGTGAATGTTGGGTACCAGAAGTGACCTATTTAGGCCACGTGATTTCTGCCAAAAGCATTGCAGTGAATCCCGAGAGAGTTCAGGCCGTCCTTGACTGGACTCCACCTGAATCGGTTAAGCAAGTTAGGAGTTTTCTTGGCTTAGCAAGCTATTGTCACCGCTTCGTCGAGAACTTTTCTAAAGTTGCAAAGCCTCTAACTGAATTCCTCAAGAAAGAGAAGAAATTTGAATGGACCCCCAAGTGCGAGGAAAGCTTTCAAGAGCTAAAAAGAAGATTAACTTCTGCCCCCGCACTTGCGCCTCCAAACACCAAAAAGGATTTCGAGATCTATTGTGATGCCTCACGGCAAGGGTTACGGTGCATACTTATGCAAGATCGACATGTGGTAGTATACGCTTCATGCCATTTGCTTCCACATGAAGAGAACTACCCTACCCATGATCTTGAACTCGCTGCCATAGTTCATTCCCTGTAATCGTTTTGAGATCTATTCCGACCACCAAAGCCTCAAATATATTTCCAGCCAGCTAGATCTTAATCTGAGGAAAAGACGCTGGATAGAGTTGATAAAAGGTTATGACTTAGGAATTTCTTTCACCCCAGGCAAAGCCAATGTCATGGCTGATGCACTAAGTCGTAAGTGGTATTGTAACAACCTCATGTTACAACAGTATCAACCACTTTTTCATGAGGAATTTCAGAAGCTCAATCTCGAGATTGTTCCTCATGGCTTTCTTTATACCTTGGTGGCAAAACCAACCCGAGGATAAAATCATAGCCACCCAGAAACGTGATAGTGGTATTCAAGAGGTCAAAAAGAACACTGCTAGCGAAGTTGCTAAATGTTTGTCCATAAATGATCAAGGTGTCATTTTCTTTGGCACTCGATTAGTTGTACCACAAAAACACAATCTTAGGAGGCTGATTCTGAAGGAAGCTCATGACACTCCCCTTTCGATTCATCCTGGTAGCACAAAGATGTACCGAGACCTATGCCAGAGATTTTGCTGGACTAGGATGAATGTGATGTTTGTCGTTGCATTAAGGCCGATCACCAAAGACCTGCTGGCACTCTTCAACCATTGCATATTACCAAGTGTAAATGGGACAAAGTCAGTATGGATTTCATCACTGTCTTTCCAAAAACCCAGAAAGGAAATGATGACATCTTCGTTGTCGTTGATAGACTCTCCAAAGTTGCTCACTTCCTTCTAGTTCGCGAGTCCATAACTGCGAGCCAGTTAGTAGACTTGTATATCTCTAGGGTTGTGAATCTTCATGGTGTTCCTTTGGAAATCAATTCTGATCGTGGTAGCCTTTTCGCCTCTAGATTTTGGGGAAGCTTTCAGAATGCTATGGGAACTCATCTCTCCTTTAGTACATCTTTCCATCCTACGTCTAGCGGACAGGTTGAAAGGGTTAACCAAATTCTCGAAGACATGCTCAAAGCTTGTGTTATCTCATTCGAAAAGAATTGGGAGAAGTCTCTTCCATTCGCCGAATTTGCTTATAACAATAGTTTCCAATCTAGTCTGAACATGGCTCCTTTTGAACACCTCTATGGACGAAGATGTCGAACACCCCTAAACTGGTCCGAAACCAGTGAAAGAAAATTCTTTGGACCGGATATGATCAAGGAAGCAGAAGAGCAAGTTCCCATTGTTCGTGATCAATTTAAAGCAGCCCAGTCTCGACAGAAAAGCTACTATGATCGTCATCATAGGAAAGAAAGCTATAATATGGATGAGAAGGCTTACCTTCAGGTTACTCCTCTGAAGGGAACCCAACGCTTCGGTATCAAAGGCAAGTTGGCCCCACGTTACATAGGACATTTCCGCATCCTTGCTAAACATGGAGAAGTTGCCTACCAACTTGAACTAACCCCGCACCTTTCCCGAGTACATGATGTATTCCATGTGTCACAACTCAAGCGTTGCTTCAAGGACCCCATACGCGAACTCGACCATGAAACGCTTGATCTCCAAGATGACCTTTCATATCGAGAGTACCCTGTTCGTATTCTTGATTCAGCAGAGCGTGTCACTCGTCGTCAGAAGATTAAGTTTCTGAAGGTGCAATGGTCACACCACTCTGAGAAAGAAGCCAAGTGGGAAAGAGAAGTCTGTCTGAGTGCCGAGTACCCCTCCTTCCTTTCGATGACTTCTGAATCTCTGGACGAGATTCTTTTGAGTGGGGCGAGTTGTCAGAACCCTCTATTAGGTATGTGCTAGGATCAAGTCTCACCTTGCATTCATGTCAAAAATTTCAATTGAAATTGAAATGGGAGAGAGAACACCTGTCAGAACCCTAAATTAGGTTTGTGTTTAATCTAGCTTGCATTTTTGCATCATGAAAATTTTTGCAAAAGAAAAGAATTGGTGAAGCAAAAAGCCTCAAAATAATTTTAAATAAAAGGCCAGAAATAAATCCTTTTCCAAAATTCTTTTGGATGTGTTGAAAAATCCTAAAAATGCGTGTGATCATTTTAAAAGTGATTTGGGATTAATCCCATCCTCATTGATTTTTCAAATATCCAAAAAGTAGCTTCGAAATTAAATCAATTGCCTATTTGAATTGAAATTCAAAAAATTTGAATTTCACAAAATTCCCAAAAACTTGGGGTTGACTAATAATAAGTCACCTAGGGTCCGCGGCATCCCGAGACCCGCCGGAGCATGCCGTCGAAGCCCACGCGGCCACCGGCTTCCTCTAGTCGTGCCACGGTGTCCACGCGAGTCCCTGTCCTCGTCTTCGTCGATCCAAGCTTCGAATCGATCCCGAGGCGCCCCGACGACGACGCCCGCATCAACACATCGCCGCGTGCCGCCGCAACTCCGACGAGGGATTGCACCGCCACCAGCACCTCCCCGACCTCTCCGTGCTCCTCTTCGCACTCCGGTGAGCCTCACCTTCATTTTCCCCCTCCCAGCGCTCCTCCCCGTGCTCTCCATCGCCAGCTCGCCGTGGACAGATGTCCGGCCGCCGCGGGCTTAGTCGCCGCCGTGGCCTGGGGCCTCCTCGAGGTCCCCCTCGTGGTCCACCAGATGCGCGAGGATGTGAGCCCCGTTTTGGTGCCGCCCCTGAGCCTCCCCGTGGCCGGGAGCTATACTCTGGCAGAGCGCCACCGTGGCCCAAGACACCCGCGTCAACCGCCGGCCATTAGGGCCTATTCCCCCTGCTAACCCCCCCCCCCAAGCCACTAACACGCGGGCCCTAGCGGCTAATTAAACCAGCCGGTTTATTTAAACCGGGATTAACCCCCCAGCCACTGACAGCCGGGCCCCACTGGTCAGTTGACGAGTCAAACCCCCCTGGCGTCAGCATGACGCAAGTATGACGCAATAATTCCTTTTCAAATTTAAAATATTCCAGAAATCTCAAAAAATTGCATAAACTTTGAAATTGAATATCTTTTAATCTATAACTCCAAATGAAAAGTGTAATATATGAAAAATGATCAGGAGAAAATCCTCTTTCCAAATTTCCAACTTTCAACTATGTCGGAGTTGATCTTAAAATAGGACCAGTATCTTTTGCTATTTGGTTTAATTGGAATTATTTCAAATTGAATTCAAATGCTTTACCCACTTCAACCAAAGCAATGTTAATATGATCACCTACACTTCAGAAGCATTTCACATACATGATCACATGGTTTACAATGAACAAACTTTAGCAAATGCAACTTGGACCAATTTGAATACATTTGGAGTTTGAATTTCAATTCACTTTTCAAATCAACTTCAATTAACTTGTAGCAAATTAAACCTAAGTCACATCAGTACCTTGCCATGCTATGTTTTGCATATTGATTGTGCATTGTACTATGTTGAATGTGCATTACATTCAGTGCTTCGGTGATTGCATCTTCTCGGTAGAGTTGATCTTGGGGACGAGTTCAACCTCACGTCAGAAGTACAGTACCTCGTGATCGTCAGCAAGGCAAGCACCCCCTCTTTGATCATGTCGATAAAATCCCAGTTCCCTCTCATTCTCCCAAATGCATGTTTAGGATGTAACCATGATACGTTCTACCGCTAGTTGAACCTATTCCTTTGCATGACCTATCATTTTGTCACAGTATTAAGCAAACCACAATCCTAGCAGATGTAGGAGTTGATTGTTATCATGTGGCCCCTGCAACTGTTACAGCTTATTGCATGCTTAGTGTTTACAATGAGGCTACTTTGTTGTGATTCGGGATGGTAGTAATCATGTGAATGATGGTGGTAACGTGTTGGTGAATTTGACCTAAACAAGGTGAACGATGAGAGGCTGTGTACGAGTACACAGTGGGTTGTCTCGTTGAACACTACCTTAAGCCCGAGTTCTTGTGTTGTTATCCAACACTAAGATTACAACCACACATTAGGCTCACTGACCCCTCTCGGCCTAGTACCTCACCCCGTACCAGTCCAGGAGACGCAAGTAGTTCTCCCTTTAACGATCTCAAGCAGGTGGAACCAAGGTAAGTGGTTGGCGTAGGTTGTGGGCACGTTGAATCAAGTTATCACTATCGAGTTGAGCTTGATGGTGGTCACACAACGTTTGAGTCCGCATCGGAAAAATCGCCCGGATTCCGATCATGGTCCCAACTCAAATAGGCGACTCCCTAGGACTAGAGATGGTTCCATAAGTGAAGTGTCGTGGCAGCATCCTCGTCGGTACTCACTTGAAGGGTCCATTCCCAGGCGGTAACTGATGAGGCGTGTGTGTAACAGTACACCCCTGCAGGGTTAATGAACTATTCTAATAGCCGTGTCCGCGGTTATGAACGACTTGGAGACATTTACTTGATCATAGACAACTTCAATGGTTACTCTAAAAATTGCCAAGGTAAGTGTGATTGCTATGATGTGCTTTCTCATGGGGAAGTCGAGGAAGTAACCATAGTGGTGTATTGGTTGGAGACTTGTTACTTGGACTCGTGTACGTTCTTTCCTCTCTCTGGTACTCGTAGTTCAGGACTAGCCAAGTCAAAGCTGGCACTTTTGCAAGTGAAACCCCACCTCCCTTTGCCTTGATACATGTGCATGAGTAGTATAGTTCCTATGTAATCCTTGTTGAGTACGACTTTGTACTCACGTTTGCTTATTCTATGTTTTAGAGACGAGACCACTGACCCTAATGGTGGCCTCTACCTCGAGCTCGACGTGGACCAAGTCGTATAGTTCCAGACAACAGCCTGTGCCCTTTGGAGGGTCGTTGTATTTTCTTTCAGGCTTCTTAAGCCATTTCTTAAACTTGTCTTTACTAAGACAAAATTTGCTTCCGTTGATGTTTGATGTAATGTTGGATCACAGTCATGTGATCTCTGCTTGTAATACAACTACTATGTCTGCTCTGTTTAGCAGAAGTTATAAAGACTGAGTATGTAGAGTTCATGTTGTGATTACCTGTTGTTTACACTGGACATGTATGCTGCGTGTATGATTATAACGTGCATGTGTTAGTGTGGGGTTAGATAGCTTAGTTGTGTTCTTTCCTGCGGTCTTTTATACAGCAAGTGGCCCTTAGATGTGTGCAGCTTGGGGCATCTCAATGCGATTGCTCGTGACTCTGTCACGTGGCACACTTTGTTGTATGATTGAGCCCGCCCGAGATCCCGACTAGGTGATCGGGCTGGAGTCTGTTTATGTAAGTGTTATAATTCAATCGAGAATATGGTTGAGGCGACTTGTCTATGCGTATGTGATTTCACCACCCATAGTCATTTAGACTTGTGAGCGGACGATGAGGACCCATCTCAGTTGATCATCCGGCCTGGATGGGATGCCCCTCACGTACGATGCTTTCCAAGAGTGTTCTCTGCTTGGCCTTCTCTGCTTAGACAAGTGGGTACGACTCTCGGCTCTCCATATGGTTGAGTTGTGACTGGAATTACATACGCAAACCCCAGGTCCCGACAACACCCCCCCAGATGAATTTAATTCAAATGGCCATAAAAGAAGTTTCTCCAAAAATTCCTTTTGAATTTTTTAGAAGTCTTAGAAATGAGTGTGATCACATATCAAGTGATTTGGAATTAATCCCATGCTGATAGATTTTTAAAATATTCAAACAGGAGCTTGGAATTAATCAAATACCCCTATTTGAATTTGAATTCAAATAATTTGAATTTCAAAAATGTTCAAACTTTGGATGTGACTAGAACTAGTCATGTAAAGCCATATAAAAGATTTGAGCATTTCATAAAATGGCTAGCTCATTTATTTAGCAAGCTAAAACAAATTACAGAAAAGAAAAAAAAAGAAAATTAGAAAAGGAAAAGGGCCCCAGCCTACCTGGCCCAACTTACCTGGCTGGCCCAGCCCACCAGGGGCACCCTGGTCTTCTTCCACCTCGTGCCATAAGGATGCCACCGAGGGCGTCGCCGTGCGCATGCACCTCGCCACCTCCTGCTTCGCGCTGGAGCCTCCCGTGCATCCTTATCCCATGCGTGGACACGTCCTGGTCGCCGTACTCGTATTCTCCCTCCTCTCCTGCTCTCTCTCGCTCTTTCCAGCCACTGACCGAAAGACGCCGTAGAACCCCGCCGTGGAACTCGTGGCTGACGATCCCCTCAGCCCGTACCACTTTGTCCAGTGAATGAAGCACCCTCGGCTTCGTCTCCATGAAGAAGATGATGAGCTAATTCCACCCTGAATTGCCAGAATCGCCCGCGACATCTCGCCGGAACCACCACGCGCCATCAACAAATTCGTCACCGTCAGGGCAACCCCGACCTCGTCGCCGCGTCCATTGCAATCTTGGTGAGAAGGCGCATTGTTTCCCCTTGTTTGCCCCTTCCAGTTCGCCCTCTAGCAACGAACGCCATGGAAGACGAGCAAGGTTGCCGCCGGAGTTGAACATACGCTCGCTCCCGTGCACCTTCGTCCTCACCAACATGTCTGTGGTACTCCTGGAGTCCCCAGAAGCCAAACGAGCTACTCCATGTGTTGAGTCGTGCACCATAGCACCACTCACGACATCGCCGTGCCTCAGACCGCCGCCGAGAAGCTCGCCGCCGTCTCCCTGGACCTCCTAGTGGTCTCCTGCATGCACGAGGGGACGCGCGTGCGCCTGGGCTGCCCCCAGGTGGTCTTAGCGCTTCAAACCATCGACGGGAGCACCCTCCCCATTGTGACACCCTGGTTTTCACAGCTTTTTCTTTTCGAAGTTTTTCTGGTTTTTGTCCGCTGGTTTGGATTTTGAGCACCTCATTGGACTTGAACTTGAGCATAATTCCTTTCCATGCTCAAGTGGCTCTTGTTTCCAATCCTTGCCTATGCCATTCCAATGATCCACCTCATCCAAGCCACCATAAATTCCTTTTTCCATTAAAAGGAATATCCCAATTATTTGAGGTTTGTGAAGCAACCCCTATTTATATTTCTCCATAAATTCCCAAATAATTCCCTCGTGATCTTGATGTTATATCTTGCCAAATTCTCCAAAAATATTGCATGGCCAAGGTGGATTTGTCCTCTAGGTAAATTCATTTGTCTCATATGATCATATCATTGATCTCCACGAAATTCCACCACCATTTGCTTAGCCAAACTCCTACCATAAATTCCCAAAGTTTAGATGCAGCAAGGGGGCATTGGGAAGCAAGTGCATGATAGTGGATCCCATTTGCCTTGAAACTTTTTGAGCATGATCCTACCACAAAATAACCCCACCAAACAATATTGGAACCATATCCCTTCCACCATGCGGGTGAATTTTCAAGTTTAAGTTTCTGGTCAAAAGGAAACCTTGTGAAGAAAGTGTTAGCTAGGCTTGTCCAATGGCCACGAAATTTCATGCACATGTGCACCATGCCAAATAACCCCAGTACAACAATTTTCAGACAATTTCATCAAGCCAAATTGATGTCAGCTTCAGAAAATTGGTTCTGGTCCATTTGGTGAGTTACAAAGGAAGTGAAGTGTTCCTTTGGCCAATTGGGCTGTGAATCTCCAGAACCATAGTCCTTTGTACCCCAAACCCCTGTGACATCATGTTAACCACCACCTAAGCCCTAGTTAACCACAACTTCTGCTCCAAGTTTACTGTATAAAACTTATGCTTGAAGAATAGATCAGCCCAGTGATTCCCTTGAGAATCCAAAGCCACCCAAGTGATCTCCACTAGAGGGACAAGCACCTAGACACACTTTTCCAGGTAGGAACCTAACCCAGGTGCACCCACCTAGGGTGGCCACACCCACGACATATAGCCGGCGTCCTCTGGGCGTGCCTGATGCCCTCTGGACACGGCCAGCACGCGCAGCTAGCCACCCCCGTCGTCATCTTGTTGTCAATTTGCGCCGCACGGGGTGCATTTACACGCGTCGACACCTAGCACGCCACCCCTGCCGAAATCCCCCAGGTGCTGCTTGCCGCCACCCAAAACACGGCGGAACAGGGAGCCCCTGACACGTCGCCATCACCCCTTCCTTCTCCCCTGCCCCAAGAAAAGCTTGCACGCGCATGCACCTCCCCGTCGTATCCTGAACGCACGCGAGCCAGCCACCTCACCCCGGCCACTGCTCCGCCACGGCCGTGTTCTGCTTGCCACCGCCCGGGCTCAGATTCGTCGCCCCCCTATAAAAGGTGACACCCTTGCGCATTCAGCCACACCAGCAGCCCCTCCTCCTCAATTGACTATCAGTGCAAAGCAATCATCCGTGGGAGCTCTCCTTCCCCAGCTCCGGTGAGCTGGCCGCCGCGGAGTTTCAGACCAATTCCTCCCACTCCCGAGCTCCCCTGACCGTGCCAGCAACCCCAACCAACTTCCCTTGCCCTCTTGAAGCTTCCCCAACCGTCCCCTGCCCGAAGTGTCGCCGGAATCAACGACAGCTTCGAACCCGCCGGAGTCCAGTGCCCTGAGCCGCCGGGAAGGCACGGGCCTCGCCGTCCGACCACCATTCCAGGATACACGGGTACGGGAAGGTGCGCCCCGGACTACTTGATCGAGCTGCACCACCCTCGGACCTCGCCGTGGCCTCTCACCGGCGGTAGCTCGTCGTCTGTGAGGCCCCTCCCATATTCCCTCTCCCCGCTCCTCTCATATGACAGGGTTGGCCCACCTGGCAGCCTCTGTCCCTCGCCCGAAGCAGTATCCAAGTGGTGGTGTATTCCTCAAAGTACGCCATCGACGTCAGCCCCTGAGAAAAATCAAGAAATTGATTAAAAATCAATTTAAATCAATTAATTGACCAAACTTTGACCAGGAATAGCTCCTATTCTATAAGTCCAATTGGGGTGATTCTTTTTTGCATTAGTTTGCTCTTGAGATCCTCTTTAATTTGGCATAGGTCATGTTCCAAGATCCTCTGTTGTTATTTGCTGGTAAAATCAAAGCGGTTTGACCCCCTTCTCGCCATACCTTTTTGTCCGGCTTTTGTAGGGTGTGTCGGTGTCGAAGACCAGGAGTGTTTCACACCACTCTAGTGAAAGGCAAGCCACAATACCCTTTCCACCTTTGGAAAGCTTTGACATGCTTCTAAAATTTATTCTCGTTGATATGCTTATATCGATGACCGTGATCATGTTGCCATTTTATGATTGATTTTATCATTGCCATGCTATCCGTGAATATGCTACTACCATGCTATGTCTTGACCATGTTACATTCATGCTATGCTTTGATCATGTCATTGCCATGTTATGCTCTGCATCATCGAACCATTTATATACCAACACAATGTTAAGTGCTCATGTTATTCCTACACCTTCTCATGTTATCCCTAGGTTATGCTTAGCTGCATTCACGATGTTGCTATGCTAATAATCTTGATCATTGTAAGATAAGTTCACCATCTAAAATGTGCTTGATCATATCTAAAATTGTTATACTAGTATGCTATGCTTTGTTATGATTGGATGATACTCATGTTGCACCTGATACTTGTGTTTGTTGTTGGAGACATGCTTCATGACAAGTTAATCAAGTGCCACAAAACTCAACTTATCCGTGCAGCCACATTTTCCTGGATGGGGAGGCCGTATTTGGGCTACCGGTGGATTCTCTTATGCGTATCACCAAAGAGGGAAGGCTATGCGCGGCAGTTGCCTTGGCCAGGTAAACGGCGATAGTCTTGAGAGTTGGTTTTGTGTAGGGCCCATCCCTGCGAGGGACAAGTTATTGGACCATGCGATGGTCAGTTGCCATGCGATGGAAGGTGTGTCTGGAGGACACGGAGCTACCCAAGGCATGACTTACGAAGCGTGTCGGTGATACGGTAAGGGGGACACGCGGTGGAACGGTCTCGTTGGAGAAGTCCTAGTCCATTTATGCGGTACGAGTTCCAAGAATCATGTGCGAAGAACTCCATAGTGTGGGTAACATGCACAAACTCTGCAGAGTCACACGAATATATTCGAATAGCCGCATCTGCGGTAATGGACACAGTTCGTACTACGTCACACCATGAGATCAACATGAGTTCGGTGGTATGTCTGTGGTAAGTGGTTGGTCATGCGATGACCCATTTGCTCGTGCGACGACCTGTGGAAATCGTTGGTCACGAGGTGACCCGGTGTTTGAGTCTGTAAGGGCTCCGAGGTAAGCCACGTGATCATGTGATGATCATGTGGGGTCCATGTGACCTTAAATGATGACTGTTTGTGCATTAGTTTTAATGCTAATAATATTCTTGCATGATACTATTGTTTACCTGTTTAACTCAGTAAGATACTTGAACCTGCTAATATCATGTTATTGTTCTTCCTTGGTGCTTTTGATGTTGTGACCTTGCAAGTACATTCAATGTACTGACCTGGCGTGTCATGTCAGACTTGCAGGCCGTGCTTTGGATGCGTAAGACGACGTTCCCGGTGTTTTCGAGCTAGGAGGTGTCCCAGCCAGTGTCCCTATGGAGTGGACTTCATCACCGCCATTGTTGTTCTGCTGCCGAGTCATATTCCGTTGCTAGAGAGTTATGCTACTGCTTGGTGTAGAGCTGAGGCTAGCCTGAGGAGCAAGTTGTGTCTCCGCTAGCGTTGTAATAGACCTCGTGTACCCCTATCTTCCAGAAGACTGATCTCTGATCTCCTCGTGCTCCACTTGTTCGAACGCGCGTACGTACGCTTCAACCCGTGCATCGTGGCGTCGTCTCCATCGTCGTAGTGCCTCGGCCGCCGCTTGCCGTCGTTGCTGCCCTTGATTCCGGCCACCCCCGCCAACACCACCGCCACCAAACGACGCGTCGTAGTCTCCTCGTTAGTGTGGGCCAAGTCGTTCTCCAAATGGAGCCCCCTAGCCAAATCTCGACGCCTCCCATTGGCCTCCGCCGTGCTGGGGCTCGCCGCGGTTAAACGTCGGTCGTTGCTAGCGTGGCACACCTGGGGGCAATCCCCTCGGTCACTGCCAGTGGGCCGCCCGTGGCCTAGTTGGCTGGGTTGACCAATCAACTGTGCAACCCCAGGCACTAACATGCGGGCCCCACCCCTTGTTAAGTTTAAAATTAATTAAAAGTGATAATTAATCTGTTTAAGTTAATTAATCTCACTGACATGTCTAGCTGGCAATGGGGATTACCCAGGCGGGTATTGTACTCCCATCCCCGTCCCCGTGACAATGTCCCCATGCCCATCCACATCCCCATACCTGCACACGGGGATAAAAGTTTTCCCATCCCCATGCCTGTCGGGTTTTTCATCCCCGCAGGGAAACCCAAACCCGCAATCAGCAACAATGTGCATCAATATTTTGGAAGAAAAAATATTTTTTCAATAGAAAAATTCATATGTACTGGCTATGTTAGGGTTTTCGTTAGACTTTTTGGGCCAAACGTCTAGAATGAGTAGATGTTTCGGTTGGTATGTGTGAGAATGACCCAGGATCTGCTAATTTTAGGGTCAACAATATAGCCTTCATGGGTAAGGTGGGTAACGAGTGCTGGTAATGCCATGCCATCTCCGTCCCCGTCTAACATGATGGGCAAAGTATCTGACCCATCAACTTCCCAATGGGTAATAAAACCGTCCCATTTCTTCCCCCAAATAGAGTAATTACCCATGGGGATGCGGGTAACAGTTAACCATTGCCAGCCCGACTGACAAGTGGGGCCCCTCTCTAATTAATCTCCATTTTGTTAAGTTAATCACTAATTAAATTAATCTGTCACTGACTAGTGGGACCCACTGGTTAGTGTCACTTTTGTGGATAATTTTCTAATTAAATGTTAAGGAAATTCAAAAAAATATTTAAATTTTATTAAAACTTTGAAATTTAATATCTTTTAAACCGTAAGTCAGATTCAAAAACTTTATACATGAAAATTGATCAGAAAAAATACAAGGAATACGAATACGCTATCCATGTGTCTACCACCCCCCTCTAACACAACGAACATCTACACCCCCCCATCCGGGCCGTTTGTCGATAATCACCCGAAGCAGGTATTTAATCCCCGGATGAATTCCCGCTCCGAGCCTAACACATCGTACCGCGTTAGAACACCGACATCAATGCATTTGTCATGTCATGCATCTGTTTGCATTGTTTACTTTGTATTTACTATTTCTTCCACCCTTAATCTCCGGTAGACCCCGCCACCGCCGTCGCCTACACCGCTGCCGAGTCCGACTTCGTCGTCAATGACGGTACCCCTACCATCGAGCTTACAGGCAAGTAGAGCCATTTTTCTTCCCTAGATATCGCCTATCTTTCCGTACTTTTCATGCAATAGGCATTTGCTGCTGCTCCATTTCTTACCTATTTAATTGCATAGCCTGTTTTTGTCGCCCCTTGTTATACATTTCTTTATCCTATGCAGCCTGATATATATATATTGTTCAGCAGTTAGCCCTGGGACCTATTAGTTTATTAGGTATAGTAACCAGGCTGCGATCACTCAAGGGAGTGAACGCGGAACTTTATATTATTGCAACTACCTCGGATGCAAGACAAGGTAAGACGTAGAGTGACCCCACGGTGCCCGCGAGAGGTATTGCGACGGGACGATAGGGAGGGAATACCGACGCACTGGTGAGCTTGGACCCTGATCGTTGTTCACGAGAGTTACCAAAACCAGGGAAGTCAAGCTCCTCTAGGAGCACCCGCGAGATAAGGTAAGGAGACGGTTCACCTGGTCGGTAACCCTGTGCTTTGACGGGACGACAGAGTGGGCACCGACATACTGGTGATCCCGGCTGCTGATCTTTGTCCGTTGTGTGAATTAGTCGGGCAACATTAACGGTTGTCCGCGAATTAATAAAATGACTAATGGTTCGGCGGATGACTTGAGTAGCCTTTTGGCTTATACGCGCTGCCTACATGTGGGAATTACGAGTATGGGCTCCCCTGCAACGTAGCCTTGTTCAAGAGCCTTCACACGTCAACAGTACCGCGTCCTGCGCAGGGAAGTGGTGTCTTCTTTGTTTGAGCTGTCTTATTTGCTTGCTTCACTGGCCAGCCACACACCGTGCGGGAGTACGTCAGGGTTGGGGTGCAAAGCCCTGAGTACTTAGGATTTATACCTGCGAATGGCCTCTCTGTTGAGCTCGAAGGATGGGCTACGTTGTGTCGGATAGCCTCGATGGGGCATTCCCTAACAAGGTGTATGTCACCCTGGAGATCTGAGCGTTGTAGTGTGACATAAGTGCACCCTTGTACGGAAGATTAATCTAATCGAATAGATGTGTCCACTATAACAGGACACTTTATGTTGAAGCCAAATCCTACCACTACAAACTATATCCTTATACTGGTTGGATCCAGGTTTTCTTCCTCGCAGGGATATCGAGGAAGGGATCTCGAAGGCATGGTTAATTATTACAACTTACTATTATACAATGCTGCAGCAACTTCTGCTGCATTGTTACTTTATGCTTTATATGAATTGTTGGTTGTTTCTCTTCTCATGCTGCAAGACTCGTCGGAAGATGCTAGTCTTTGATAGGCCTAGCTTCTCTTCCTTATTCTGGTTTTCTGACTTCCAGTCAACTATATATATCCTCCACTTCCATATGATACTAATTCATAAATGCTTAGTAGTAGATGTAAGACTCGCGGGTATGCTAGATACTCACCCTTGATTTATTTCCCCATTTTTGTTTTGCCTGATCGGCCGCTGTATTCGATGTTGGAGCCGAGGAGCAGGAGTACCCCGGAGGCGACTAATACGATGTCAAGTTCCCCGTCGACTAGGAGTAGTTCGGTGGATCCCAGGAAAGAGGCCTCGCCTTTTCGATCTGATGTTATTTGTGCTAGCCTTCTTAAGGAAAAACATGACTAACTATGTGGATACTCAGATATTATGGCTTGTATCTTATGTATTCGGATCCTCGTGATCCCTAGATTGTAATATCAGATTTATCTTATTTGTGTCTAGTGTTGTGCTGTGATATTCTCACCGTGGCACACTGATTTCGGTCGTGTACCCTGCTTGTATGATTACTGTACACGCCTTGATTTTGGGGGTGTCACACGAAGACATTTGCAACGGAGGTCCCCTACAAGGGTGTAATAGAGACAATTGCGGGATTGGTGTTATGACATGTTTTTCGCAGGATAGATAACAGTTCTATCTCGAAACCCCTAGCAGCCACGTAAAACTTGCAAAAGATAAAGTAGACGTGTGTCAACTTTAATTTGCAAGGAGGGGGGATTATAGCATGTATGATTTATAGTTTTACATCTTGTTTTGCTGATATGCTAGATATAACGAAGGTAGCATGATAGGATAATCTCTCATAATACCAAAGTTTTGTTCTCCCTTAGTGGGCACCACCTGGAAGGATGTTTTTATGATAGGCACGCCATGATGATCGGGTATCTAACATACGTAAGTGTTCGCATGAGGTTAGCTTTTGCAAGCCTGGCATATGCAGATATGGACTTGCTAAGTGGCTATACACTATGGTCAGATTGGCAGGCTTGACATATGTAGATATGGGCTTGGAACACGGATGACGGAAAGGTTAAACATGAGTCACATATCATATGTGATTGGCATGATGGCTTACCTAGGGAGATGTGTCATCGACCATGTGATATTCGAGGATGGTCATTCAACCTAGGATTATGTAATCACTTAATAAATTATTGAGGGATGTGTAACTAAGTGGGAGTTCGAGAGTTGGTTAAAATTGAACTCCAAATTATGAACAAAGTATAAAAGTCGGGACCCGGGGTTACGTATGCAAGACTCGCTACAAAACAACCATAAGGAGAGCCAAGTACCGTACCCACTTGTCTAAGAAGACAAGGCCAAGCACATAACGTTCTCGGAAAGCATCGAACGTGAGGGGCATCCCATCAAGGCCGGATGATCAACTGAGATGGGTCCTCATCGTCTGCACACAAGTCTAAATGATATGGGTGGTGAACTCCCATACTCTTGGCCAAGTCGCCTCAACCATACTATCGATTGTATTATAACCCTTACATAGACTTACTCCATCCCGATCACTTAGTCGGGGTCTAGGGCGGGCTCGATCATACATCAAAATGTGCACATGACGGAGTCACGAGCAATCGCATCGCGATTCCCCAAGTTGCGCACATCTAAGGGCCACTTGGTGTATGAAAGACCGCCAGCCAGATCACAACTAAGGTCTCGAAAACACATACTAAGACATGCATGATATAATCATACACGCAGCACACATGTCTAGTATGGATAGCAGGTATCATTGCAATTCTCTACAAAGTGTACCACTTTATTGATAACTCTTACAGAGTGCACACAGAGATCACGAGACTGTGATCCAACATTACATCAAAATGCGGAAGCAAAGTAGGTCTGAATACAGACAAGTTTAACAAATGGCTTAGAGAAGCCTTATCTATAAACAAGCCCTTCCACGAGGGACCAGTCATCTGACTGGGACTACACTACCTTGATCAGTCGTCGAGCTCCAGGAAGAATCCACCTTCGCGGTCAGTAGGTTCATCTAAAACATAGAATACGCAAACGTGAGTACAAAGTCGTACTCAGCAAGACTTACGTAGGAATTATACTACTCATGCACATGTATCAAGGTAAAGGGAGGTGGGGTTCATAAGTAGAAGTTCCAGCTTTGACTTGGCTAGTCCTGAACTACGAGTACCAGACTTGAGGTAAGAAGCGTACACGATTCCACTACATCTCCAACCAATTACACCACTATGGTCCCTTACTCGACTTCCCCACGAGAAAGCACGCCATAGCACTCACGCTTATCTTGGCAAGTTTTATAAGTATCAAGTTCAAGTTGTCTAATAATCAGGCACAGTTTTCCATGCAGTCCTTAACCACGGACGCGGCTATTCGAATATTTTTGTTAACCCTGCAGGGGTGTACCGCTACACACACACGCATCAGTTACCGCCTAGGAGTGGGACCCTTCAAGCGGGTACCGGCGACGATGTTTGCACGACACTTTGCCCATAGCTCCGTTCTAGTCCAGAGCGTCGCCTATCTGAGGGGGGATCCATAAGGAAGTCCGGCCGAGGTTCCAGTACGGCCTCAAACGATGTGTGCAGGGTCCCAAGCCAGTCTGAATAGCCGTTCATCCACTTCGTAGACCGTGCCACATCGCTACCAGAACTTGCGAATTAATGCGACTTCTAGGGTTCGAACGGGGTGAGGTACTAGATCGAGAGGGGTCAGTGAGCCCAATGTGTGGTTGCACTCTTCTTCTTGGATCACCACACAAGAACTCAGATTAAGGAGGTGTTCAACGAGACAGCCTCTCATCATTCACCTTGTATTAGGGTAGATTCACCAACACATTTCCAGCATCATCAACATGATCACTACCATCCCGACTCACAGATCAAAGTATCCTCATTGTAAACTCTAAGCATGCAATAAGCAGTAACAGTTGCAGGGGCCACATGATATCAACCAACTCCTACATTTGGTAGGATTGTGGTTTGCTTACTACTGTGACAAAATGATAGGTCATGCAAAGGATATGGGTTCAACTATGCGGTAGAATCGATAACAAGTTGATCATCCTATTTCATGCATAAGCGAGACTGAGAGGGAAGTGGGATTTTATCGACATGATCAATGGGGGTTTGTTTGCCTTGCTGACGAGGTTCAGTATCGGGGTCTTCAACGAAGGGGGTGATCTCGGGTTCCGGCTCCACCTCTATTCGACAAAAAACACAAACATCGAAACAATAATAAGAAATTGCTCAAACATATGAGTTGAAGGTTGAAACTTGATGTATGTGTCACTGGTGTGTGAGTTATTCCAATTAAAAGGAGTATATTGCAATTGATTTGCAAATTCAAACTCCATTTGATTTATCGATTAATTTAAAATGCATTTGAATCCATGAATTTTCATTTGAAATGGTTGAGCATGAAGTGATGTTGTAAAGCTGAGGCAAAGTCTCTGATGTGTGGATGAAACCATTTAATAGAAGTGTGTTGCAAAGTCATTTGCAAAATCACTCCAAATTTGAATTCAAAAGAATGCCATATGCATGATTGCTACTGTTCACCCATTTTAAAATGGTCAAACATAGAAACAAGTTGCATATTCATAATCCTTGCATTTTTCTGATAATTTTAGACATATTATTTGTCCAATTTGGAGTTATAATGAATTAATTATGAACTTCCAAAGTTTATTCAATTTTCTGTCTTTTTCTTATTTAAATTAATCAATTTAACAGTTATTGCGTCAGCCTGACGCAGCGCTGACGTGGGGGGGAGCTGATAGGTGGGCCAGGGGTGTTAGTGGGGGTTAGTTTAATTTATCTATTTAACTAATTTGTAACTAGCTTAGGGCGCCTGGGCCCACTGGTCATTGGCCAATGGGGATTCGGAGGGTGATTAGCTCGGGGGGTTAGGTTTAATGGCGGGCTCACTGGAGCACTCACCGGAGCTTCAACGGGATTGGGTTTTCGGGCAAGGGGGAGGGTAGATGGGGCACTGGCGTGCACTACGCAAACCCACGCATCTTCTGGTGCCATTGGGGGGCGTCAAGCGGGGGCTCTTGTGCGCGAGGGCTTCGACCACAGCGGAGGTCCGAGCACTGACCTCGCCAGAACCCAGTTGCGGGGCACGGGAGGAGGCGAGGAAGGGGGAAAACGATAGCTCTGCTCACCCTGAGTCGGAAGGAGAAGACGGCGGGGTCGTGGGTTGCTCGACGGCGACGAATTCGGAGGTTGTCTTCTCGGCGGGCGGCGGCAGAAGGTTGGGGCTCGCGTCGTCTCCGGTGGCTATGGCCTCCAATTGAAGTGGGGGTTCAAGGAGGATGTCGACGGGGCTGCTGATGGACAAGGCGCGGTGGCGAGAGGAGCTCGTTGGCCGCGTCAGGGCGTCGCGGTGGCGTCGTCGTTGCCTCGCTGCCTCCACCGAGCTGCTTCGAGCTGCGGGGAGGTAGGAGAAAAACGTCTCGGGTGGCTGGGCCGTGGCAACAGGTGAGTGGGCCTTGCCCTGGCCGCAAGGTAAGGTCCCCCTCTCCTTCTGTTCTTTTCTTTTTCTTTTTATTTGTTCTGTTTCATTTGTTTTGCCATAGATAAAATATCTAGGAATTTAATAAAATGTCCCAAATTTTTATGTGGACTTCTAATGCATAATGCTAGCCACATATAACTTTTGGGCATTTTTAAAATTCAAATAATTTGAATCTTAATCCAAATAGGGGTTTAATTAATTTCCAAAGCTCTATTTGGAGTTTTGTAAAATTCCATATGTATGAAGTAGGTCCCACACCACTTGGAACATGATCATACACATTTTCAGAAGTTTTACAACTTTTCAAATGATTTTTTGGAACAAATTTTTATCTGGCCGTTTGAATTAAAATTCAGTTAGGGCTTCTGCTTCCCAATTTTGAATTCCAAATTGAATTTTTGCATGGATTCAATGAGGCTCTGGTCCTAGCACATACCTAGAAGAGGGTTCTGACAACTCGCCCCCCCTCAAAAGAATCTCGTCCTGAGATTCAGAAGTCGTCGGGAGGAAGGTGGGGTACTCGGCACGGAGGCGGTCTTATCTTTCCCACGTAGCTTCTTTCTCGGAGTGGTGTGACCATTGCACTTTGAGGAACTTGATCTTCTGACAACGACTGACACGCTCTGTTGAATCAAGAATACGAACGGGGTATTCACGATAAGAAAGGTCATCTTGGAGATCAAGCGTTTCATGGTCGACTTCGCGGATGGGGTCCTTGAAGCAACGCCTGAGTTGTGACACATGGAATACATCATGTACTCGGGAAAGGTGCAAAGGTAGTTAAGGTTGGTAGGCAACTTGGCCACGTTTAGCAAGAATTCGGAAGGGTCCGATGTAACGTGGGGCCAGCTTTCCTTTGATACCCAAGCGTTGGGTTCCCTTCAGAGGAGTAACCCGAAGGTAAGCCTCCTCATCCAAATTGTGGCTCTCTTGCCTATGACGACGATCATAGTATCTTTTCTGACGAGACTGGGCTGCTTTCAATTGATCACGAACAATGCGAACTTTCTCTTCTACTTCCATGATCATATCCGGTCGAAAGAATTGTCTTTCACCGGTTTCTGACCAGTTAAGGGGTGTTCGACATCTTCGCCCATAGAGGAGTTCAAAAGGAGCCATGTTCAGACTAGATTGGAAACTGTTGTTATAAGAAAATTCAGCAAATGGAAGAGACTTCTCCCAATTCTTTCCGAATGAGATAACACAAGCTCTGAGCATGTCTTCAAGAATTTGGTTAACCCTTTCGACTTGACAGCTAGATTGAGGGTGGAAAGTTGTACTAAAGGAGAGATGAGTTCCCATAGCATTTTGAGAACTCCCCCAGAATCTAGAGGTGAAAAGGCTACCACGATCAGAATTGATTTCCAAAGGATCACCATGAAGAGACACAATTCTAGAGACATACAAGTCCGCTAACTGGCTAGCAGTTATAGACTCGCGAACTGGAAGGAAGTGAGCAACTTTGGAAAGTCTATCCACAACAACGAAGATGGCATCTTTTTCTTTCTGGGTTTTTGGAAAGCCAGTGATGAAATCCATACTGACTTTGTCCCATTTCCACTCTGGAATAGGCAAAGGTTGAAGAGTGCCAGCAGGTCTTTGGTGTTCGGCCTTAATGCGACGACAAACATCACATTCTGCAACAAATCGTGCAATGTCTCTCTTCATCCTAGTCCACCAAAATCTCTGGCGTAGATCTCGGTACATTTTTGTGCTACCGGGATGAATTGAGAGGGGTTTATCATGGGCTTCTTTGAGGATGAGTTGCCTTAGTTCCCTATTATAAGGTACTACCAAACGATTTCCAAAGAATACCGTTCCTTTGCTATCTGTGGAGAAACATTTAGCAACTCCGCTAGCAATGTTCTCCTTGATCCGGCGAACACCTCGTGCACGCTTTTGGGCAACTGTGATTTGATCCTCAAGTGTTGGTTTCGCCACCAAGTTGAAAAGAGATCCACGAGGAACAATCTCGAGATTGAGCTTTCGAAATTCCTCATGAAGAAGTGGTTGACACTGTTGTAACATAAGGTTGTTACAATACGACTTACCACTTAGTGCCTCAGCCATGACATTGGCTTTGCCTCGGGTGTAAGAAATTCCTAAGTCATAATCTTTTATCAACTCTATCCAGCGTCTTTGCTTGAGATTAAGATATGGCTGGGTGAATGTGTATTTGAGGCTTTGGTGGTCGGAATAGATCTCACAACGATTACCAAGGGGTTAATGTCGCCAAGTTGTCAGGGCATGAACTACGGCAGCGATTTCAACATCATGGGTAGGATAGTTCTCTTCTTGTGGACGCAACTGGCGTGAAGCATAAGCTACCACATGTCTATCTTGCATAAGTATGCATCCTAACCCTTGCCGTGAGGCGTCACAAAAGATCTCGAAATCCTTTTTGGTGTCTGGAGGCGCAAGTACGGGTGCAGAAGTCAATCTTATTTTTAGCTCTTGAAATCTTTCCTCGCACTTGGGAGTCCATTCGAATTTCTTATCTTTCTTGAGGAGTTCAGTTAGAGGCTTTGCAACTTTAGAAAAGTTGTCGACGAAGAGGCGACAATAGCTTGCTAAGCCAAGAAAACTCCTAACTTTCTTAACCGATTCAGGTGAGGTCCAGTCAAGGACGGCCTGAACTCTCTCGGGATTCACAGCAATGCCTTTTGCAGAAATCACGTGGCCTAAGTAGGTCACTTCTAGTAGCCAAAATTCACACTTGGAGAATTTAGCATACAGGCGATGCTCTCGAAGTTTCATCAATACCAACCTAAGATGTTCGGCATGTTCTTCTTCGTTCTTCGAGTAGATGAGAATGTCATCAAGATAAACTACAAATTTTTTATCTAGGTACTCCATGAAGATTGAATTCATCATGCGCAAGAAAGTGGCGGGGCATTGGTTAAACCGAAGGACATGACGGTGTACTCGTAAAGACCATAACGAGTAGTGAAAGCCGTTTTGGGAATGTCCTCGTTTCGGATTTTGATTTGATGATAGCCTAATCTCAAATCCATCTTGGAGAAGACAGAGGATCCAGCAAGTTGATCATAAAGATCATTGATCCTGGGAAGTGGGTACTTGTTCTTTATCGTCGCTAGATTTAGCGGGCGATAGTCTACGCACATCCTTTCTGTTCCATCTTTCTTCGTTACGAACAGAACGGGGCAACCCCATGGCGATGAGCTAGGGCGGTTGAAGCATTTTGCCAACAAAGCTTCAAGTTGGATTTTAAGCTCAGCTCGCTCACGTGGGGCCATTTTGTATGGGCGTCTGGAAATTGGTGCGGTTCCTGGAATAAGATCCACTATGAACTCTCATACATCTGAGGATGACCATGGGTTACTAGGAGCTACAACAGATAGGTCAGAGTAGCAAAGTACCCCAACACAATTGTTAGTGTGGCTATTCTGGCTGGAAGACATCTAAAGGGGGAGGAAGAGCTGCAAATGAATCAGTATTGGATTCTAGGACAAAACCATACAACAAACTCTATGGAACTATCAGGAATGCCACCTAGCAATTCTTCTGGAAAGACATCCGAAATGGATAGAAGGATTTTGCAAATGAGTCAGATTATGAAGATAACTGGACTGACTCGGAAAACATAACGGTTGTAATTGTAAGAAATGTCTTTTCTTGCAATGTAGAAACATCATGTACATAATAAGATGTAAGAAATTAGGAGTACAACAACTCTAGAAGACTAAACACAACTTTCCTATGGCTACAAGGAAGCAAACAACGAGATGTTCTAGTAAGAGATAGATGAGCCTAGTCCTATCTTCCCATAGGATAAGATGAGGGTGACTCAGAACTCAGAAAGATGAAGGTAAGGAGAAAAAAGAAGCCTTACGTTGTTACCTTATATACCCAGAGTAACTATACAACAATAGAAGTCTAGACTCGACATCGACCAAGGCTGATAATCCTACAGTCAGTCCTGCTCTGATACCAAGTCTGTCAGGACCCGGGGTTAGCTTATGCAAGACTCGCTACAACACAATCATATGGAGAGCCGAGAACCGTACCCACTTTTCTAAGCAGACAAGGCCAAGCACAGAACGTTCTCGGAAAGCATCGAACATGAGGGTCATCCCATCCCAGCCGGATGGTCAACTGATATGGGTCCTCATCGTCCGCACACAAATCTAAATGATATGGGTGGTGAACTCCCATACTCATGGACAAGTCGCCTCAACCATACTATCGATTGTATTATAACCCTTACATAGACTTACTCCAGCCCGATCACTTAGTCGGGGTCTAGGGAGGGCTCGATCATACATCAAAGTGTGCACGTGACGGAGTCACGAGCAATCGCATTGCGATACCCAAGCTGTGCACATCTAAGGGCCACTTGGTGTATATAAGACCGCCAGCCAGATCACAACTAAGGTCTCGAAAACCCATACTAAGACATGCATGATATAATCATACACGCAACACACATGTCTATTATGAACAGCAGGTATCATTGCAATTCTCTACAAAGTGTACCACTTTATTGATAACTCTTACAGAGTGCACACGGAGATCACGAGACTGTGATCCAACATTACATCAAACATGCGGAAGAAAAGTAGGTCTGAGTACAGAAAAGTTTAACAAATGGCTTAGAGAAGCCTTATCTATAAACAAGCCCTTCCACGAGGGACCAGTCATCTGACTGGGACTACACTAGCTTGATCAGTCGTCGAGCCCCAGGAAGAATCCACCTTCGGGGTCAGTGGGTTCATCTAAAACATAGAATAAGAACATGTGAGTACAAAGTCGTACTCAGTAAGACTTACGTAGGAACTATACTACTCATGCACATGTATCAAGGTAAAGGGAGGTGGGGTTCATAAACAGAAGTGCCAGCTTTGACTTGGCTAGTCCTGAACTACGAGTACTAGACCTGAGGTAAGAAGCATACACGAGTCCACTACATCTCCAACAAATTACACCACTATGGTGCCTTCCTCGACTTCCCCATGAGAAGGCACGCCATAGCACTCACGCTTATCTTGGCAAGTTTTATAAGTATCCAGTTGAAGTTGTCTAATAATCAGGCACAGTTTTCCAAGAAGTCCTTAACCACGAACGCGGCTATTCGAATTGTTTTGTTAACCTTGATGGGGTGGACCGCTACACACACACACGCATCAGTTACCGCCTGGGAGTGGGACCCTTCAAGCGGGTACCGGCGAGGATGTTGCCACGAGACTTCGCCCACAGCTCCGTTCTAGTCCAGAGAGTCGCCTATCTGAGGGGGGATCCATATGGAAGTCCGGCCGAGGTTCCAGTACGGCCTCAAATGATGTGTGAAGGGTCTCGAGCTGGTCTGAGTAGCCATTCATCAACTTCGCAGATCGTGCCACAACCCTGCCAGAACTTGCGAACTAATGCGACTTCTGGGGTTCTAACGGGATAAGGTACTAGGTCGAGAGGGGTCAGTGAGCCTAATGTGTGGTTGCACTCTTCTTCTTGGATCACCACACAAGAACTCGGACTTAAGGCAGTGTTCAACGAGACAACCCACTGTGTACTCCTACACAACCTCTCATCGTTCACCTTGTATTAGGGTAGATTCGCCAACACATTTCCACAATCATCAACATGATCACTACCATCCCGACTCACAGATCCAAGTATCCTCATTGTAAACTCTAAGCATGCAATAAGCAGTAACAGTTGTAGGGGCAACATGATATCAACCAACTCCTACATTTGGTAGGATTGTGGTTTGCTTACTACTGTGACAAAATGATAGGTCATGCAAAGGATATGGGTTCAACTATGCTGTAGAATCGATAACAAGGTGATCATCCTATTTCATGCATAAGAGAGACTGAGAGGGAAGTGGGATTTTATCGACATGATCAATGGGGGTTTGCTTGCCTTGCTGACGAGGTTCAGTATCGGGGTCTTCAACGAAGGGGGTGATCTCGGGTTCCGGCTCCACCTCTATTCGACAAACAATACAAACATCAAAGCAATAATAAAATAATGCTCAAACACATGAGTTGAAGGTTGAAACTTGATGTATGTGTCACTAATGTGTGAGTTATTCCAATTAAAAGGAGTATATTGCAATTGAATTGCAAATTCAAACTCCATTTGATTTATCGTTGAATTTAAAATGCATTTGAATCCATGAATGTTCATTTCAAATGGTTGAGCATGAATTGATGTGGTAAAGGTGAGGTAAAGTCTCTGATGTGTGGATGAAACCATTTAAAATAAGTGTGTTGCAAAGTCATTTGCAAAATCACTCCAAATTTGGTTTCAAAAGAATGCCATATGCATGATTGCTACTGTTCACCCATTTTAAAATTGTCAAACATAGAAACAAGTGTCATATTCATAATCCTTGAATTTGTCTGATAATTTTAGACATATTATTTGTCTAATTTGGAGTTATAATGAATTAATTATGAATTTCCAAAGTTTATTCAATTTGCTGTCTTTTTCTTATTTCAATTAATCAATTTAACAGTTATTGCGTCTGCCTGACGCAGTGCTGACGTGGGGGGGGAGCTGACAAGTGGGCCAGGGGTGTCAATGGGGGGGGTTAGTTTAGTTTATCAGTTTAACTAATTTGTAATTAGCTTAGGGCGACTGGTGCCCACTGGTCAGTGGCCCAGGGGGGATTAGGAGGGGGATTAGCTCGGGGGGTTAGGTTTAATGGCGGGCTCGCCGGAGCTTCGCCGGGATTGGGTTTTTGGGCACGAGGGAGGGTAGCTGGGGCACTGGCGTGCGCGGCGCGAACCCGTGCATCTTTTGGTGCCATTGGGGGGGTCAAACGGGGGCTCTGGAGCTCGAGGGCTTTGACCACGGCGGAGGTCCGAGCACTGACCTCGCCAGAACCCATCTGCGGGGCACGGAAGTAGGCGGGGAAGGGGCCAAACGAGAGCTCTTCTCACCCTGAGTCGGAAGGAGAAGACGGCGGGGCCGGGGGTTGCTCGACGGTGACGAATTCGGAGGTTGTCTTCTCGGCGGCCGGCAGCAGAAGCACTGGGCTCGCGTCGTCTCCGGTGTCTATGGCCTCCAATTGAAGTGGGGGTTCGAGGAGGACGTTGAAGGGGATGCTGATGGACAAGGCGCGGCGGCGAGAGGAGCTCGTTGGCCGCGTCGGGGGCGTCGCCGTGCTCCGGCTAGGTCACGGGTGCGTGCGCGTTTTCTTCGCCGGAGCGAAAAGAGAGGGGCCAGAGAGAGGGAACGGTGAGAGGGAGGGGGGGGGGGTTTGGGCGCTGCGTGGCGTGCGCTGGGGCAAAGGGGAGGCCTAGAAGGCAGGGGCGTTGCGGTGGCGTCGTCGTTGCCTCCCTGCCTCCACCGAGCTGCTTGGAGCTGCGGGGAGGTAGGAGACAAACGTCTCGGGTGGGCTGGGCCGTGGCAACAGGTGAGTGGGCCTTTCCGAGGGCGCCAGGTAAGGTCCCCCTCTCCTTCTGTTCTTTTCTTTTTCTTTTTATTTCTTCTGATTTATTTATTTTGCCATAGATAAAATACCTAGGTATTTAATAAAATGTCCCAAATTTTTGTGTGGACTTCTAATGCATAATGCTAGCCACTTATAACTTTTGGGCATTTTTAAAATTCAAATAATTTGAATCTTACTCCAAATAGGGGTTTAATTAATTTCCAAAGCTCTATTTGGAATTTTGTAAAATTCCATATGTATGAAGTGGGTCCCACACCACTTGGAACATGATCATACACATTTTCAGAAGTTTTACAACTTTTCAAATGAATTTTTGGAACAAATTTTTATCTCGCCACTGGAATAAAAATTCAATTTGGGCTTCTGCTTCCCCATTTTGAATTCAGAATTTAATTTTTGCATGGATGCAATGAGGCTCTGGTCCTAGCACATACCTAGAAGAGGGTTCTGACAATAAATATGTGTTTTGCAAATAACCATTGTAGATGTTGGTATAGCGCCCCTCATTCAACTTACGCTCGGTTTGGATGTTGGCATTGGGAGCCTTGGCATTGCATTGGGTTGAATACCAATATCATAGTATATTGGTATTGAGAATGAATGCTAATATATTTGTTTGGATGTTGAGGTATTCAGAGAATAGATTTGATGTTGAGGTTGAATGCCTAATGATGTTTGGATAGTCAATATGAGATATTGAGTTGTACAGGAAGAAGGGAGGCCACGCATGGGGGAGGGAGATCTATGAAGAGGGGAGGAAGGCTATCAGCACTCATCAACACTTAAATATGGTGTTGGCCAGTGGAGGCGCGCTGGCTACCAAAGCACGGTGATACGCGAGAGATGATAATTGCTTCTCGCCCTTCGTTGGTTACATCAACTGGAAGGTTAGATGCAGTGTAGCGGCAAGTTTCCCTCGGTGAAGATACCGAGGTTTTAAGATTGTCTCCCGTAGGACTCCGGCAATGATAAGTAGGTGGTGAAGTGAACAATGGCGCCGTTCACAACTCTGGGTTGCTTACTTCACCTGGACGTCCACACAACACGATTAACTTTTCTCCCAATGAAGTTCAGAGAGGTTGTCAATCTCTCCGGTCTTGTTGTTTACAGAGGATCAAACACAAGGGATAATGATAATGATAGCAACTCAAAGTAAATATTGAAAAGTAAATGAGGGTGTAAACAATGATGAGAATATGGACGGGGTCCCGTGATGTTCACTAGTGATGTCTCTCCCAAAAGACGATAAAACTGCTATAAGAGGTAAACAAATTACATATGGGCAATTGACTAGATTATGAACGCACCGCAATGCTAACTATGCTACTAAGAAAGGAAGAGGCTCATAAGCATGGGCAGTACGCCAAAATAAGTAGACCTAAATACATCTGCATCTACTACTAATCATCCACCCCCAGATATCTATGCAGAACATCTCGCTGGTATTAAGTTGAGAGCCCCAGTCAAAATGTAAACCAAAATCAACAGACAACTGCATTAAAAAGAACATTGCGTAAAGTAAACAATCCTTGCAACCGCGGTTACAAGCACCGTTGTTTTCCCCCTTGTGGCCACAGCACATCCCCTAGACTCATGTTTCTGTCACTCAAGTGTGTCATCAGGGGGCATGTACCCACAATCGAGCATAACGTTCCCTCTTCGAGTCACTACCTACTACTTGGCCAAAGAAATAAAAAACAACAAAGAACATGAAAAATTACTTAGGAACAAAAATATAGGAGATAAAAACCAAATATATTACTCTATTACAATCTGAACATAATCTCATAATCCATCAAATCCCATCAAACTCAGCATAGCAAAAGCAGAAAAACTACATATGTGCCTCGATCATGTAGGGCATCTCACGAGGTCTAACCCACGAAGAACAAAGAGGGGAGGAGAACATCACATAGCTACTGATCACTGACCCATGGTCCAATGGAAACTACTCACGGCACATCCGAGAAGCGTCCATGGTGGAGGGGAAGCTCCCAGAGGTCGATCCTCCCTCCGGCAGGGTGCCGGGAAGGGTCCTGATGGTGCTCCCGATCTTGGAAGCGCGGCGGCGGCGGAACAGAGGCGAGATCGCAAAAAAAGGTTCTCTCTCGGAAGTTTTGTAGTGGGGAAATCACGGCAGATGTCCGCAGAGTCGGACTTATCATGGGACCTTTGCTGCGAGGAGAATTCGACGAGAGAGTCGACATAGACACGGGACTCGGCGGTTTACCCAGGTTCGGCCCCGTCGGTGCGGTAAAGACCTACTCCTGCTTCTTGATTATTGTGGGATCGACTCCTCAATAGGAAGAGCCGACCTTATCGATTACAGTGGTGATGTTTCGCAACCTTAGTCTCATGGAGATCTAGGTTGTATCGCGAGTTGTCTAGTCCTAGATTGAGGTAAGTTCTGGCTCTGGCTCCCGTGCACCTCGGCTTATAAAGTTACCGGGTCCCGGGATTCGGCGAGTCCGACTCCTACACGAGGTGGAGGTCTATTCTACTTTACAAATTTACTACGTTCTATAGTACAAGGTAAATTAAATTACTGCTAGGGCTTCAGTCTTCACGCTTGGCACGTCCGACTCCTGGCCGGGTCTTCTTTGTGGGCCTTCGTATGTAAGTCGGCCCAGAGGTTTCTAATGCTGGGTCTATGGGCCTGATCCATCCCCCCGAAATTAGTCCCCAAGTTTGTTGTGATGCTTTAGTCTTCATAGCAATCTTCTTCATTTTCTTCATTGTCGCCGGCTCTTCATGGGTCAAATGCCCACTTCATGATTGGCGTTGATTGGCGTCGGAGTCGTCTCTCTTCAATCTTGCTTCGGTTCCTTTATCTGTATGAGACCGACTCTTCTGGTTGAGTCGACTAATATTTTCAGAGTTGATACCGACTTTCTGTCGTAGGCAGTAATGAATCTGACCTCCCAATGTTTCTTGAGGAAATTTGAACGTCTGCCTCGATTTCAGCAGCACAATTAATGTTGTCTAGATTACTCACGAAAATCGAGGGATTCACGGCCTGTTGAGACCCTGTGGGCCAAGATTTTTGACTCAGATGGTGATCGAGCCGGCTGTTACATGGAGAGCTCGAGCAGTAGTGATGAAGCTCAAGCCTCTTCATCTGATGATGAAGTCGACTCTGAAGACGGCCACTGAAGCTGTAGTTTTATCAAGTAGATTGATGTAGTTACTGCTGGCTTTTGTCTTGTATGCTATTGATGTAATACCTGATCTATGATGAATGAGAATTTTTATTTCCCATCTAATATGTAAGTCGGTTTTTGTACCTGACTGATAATATAATATGTATGTATGAGGGCCGACTTCCTTGACAGTATATGTAGCCCCCTGAGTCAGTTTGAAAAATGGTGTCATATCGACTCACGGGTAAAATCGGCTTATAGCCCCCATGGCTGGTGTGAACACCTTGTGTGCCGAACCAAATCATAAAAAATTGGAAGTGATATTTCCCAATAGTTGGTACGAACATCATTGCGTCGTGCCGAATCTTGTAGAGAGAGTTTCTCTAAGTGTAATGCCCATGAGTCGGTATGTACATCTGGGTGTAATACCGAGTCACATAGGTCTGTCCCTCGTCTTTTGCGTTCCCTTTCTCAGAAAAACTTGGCGACATTGTGTAGAGTCGGCTAATGCGTTAAAATGATACGGGTTCAATTTTTATTATATGTGAATCGACAAGTTTTGTCAAATCATAGTTTCAAATTGTAGTCCCCATGAGTCGGTGTGAGCATCTTTTGTGTCACACCGAGTCATAGAGAATTTTGAGCTATAGTCCCCATGAGTCGGTATGAGCATATTTTGTGTCATACCGAATCACACAGGTTAATGCTCACGGTGCATCTTTTGGATGACATATAAAATGATAAAAGAAAAATTATGCTATGATGTTGATTTATGCAAAAAGAAAGTATGAAGGCTCATATAGAAGTCGAATCTGGATTAAACATGCCTCATCTTCTCGCGTTTGAGATAGATTATTGGTTTATCCAGGAGTCGGAACCTCTTTGTAAGTCGGATACATATGACTAGCGTTCCCTGTACTTTAAGACCAAACTCGGTAGGCATTGCTGTCAGCCCCCAAGGTTTTTAGGCTAAGCCGGGTACACGTAGGTCGTATGAGCTTGAGCTATACAGGCCAAGATTAAGGCGTGGTTTAGCCAGTTCATGTATATGCCGGGATTTCTTCAGATAAGAGTCGATGAGTGACATCGAGCTCCCCTACTTCCCCTGAATAAGCTTATACACATGAGGATTTTTACATATATATGCCTAGTTTTCGGATAAAGAGTCAATGATTGTCATCGAGCTCCCCGATTCCCATGAATAAGTAATATACATGCTCAGTACCAATAGAAGGGTTGATCAAGCCACCAGGTCTCTGAGATATAAAATGAAAAACATGCAATGTATGATGCAAAATAAATAACATGTAACAAAAAAAGTAACGAAGAGTCGATATGGCGAGAGCCGGTGCAACAGATGTGGACTTAGGTATATGTGGCGAGGGCCAGTGCGACAAAATTAGACTTATGTATATTAGATGGCGAAAGCCGGCGCGACTAATGTCGGCTTATATATATGTTAACATGGCGAAAGCTAGTGCGACGTGTGTCGACTTGGATAAATGTACAGTAATGTTTCTATTCTACTCAAGTGTAATATGGACGGAGTTGTGCGATGTTCCACGGCCTGGGAGTGTCCTCCATGCATGTGCTCGTGTCTGACTTCTCGAGTATATCAACTAGGTAGTAGGATCCATTGTACAGGTTCTTGCTGACCACAAATGGTCCTTCCCAACGAGAGGATAACTTGTGCATTCCGTCTATTTTCTGTATGAGTCGGAGCACTAAATCACCTTCCTCGAAAGTCCGGCTTCTGATGCGGCGGCTATGATAGTGTCGCAGATCTTATTGGTAAATAGCCGACTAAGCTGCGGCAAAATCTCGTTTTTCAGCGAGAATATCCAAGGAATCTTGCCTTGCTTTCTCGTTTTCGGCTTCTACATATGCGGGGACTCTTGGTGAGTCGTGACGTATGTCACTTGGGAGAACGGCTTCCGCTCCATAGACTAGGAAGAAGGGCGTATAGCCTGTCGACCTGTTAGGAGTCGTCCTGATGCTCCACAATGCTGAGGGTAACTCCTCCTCCCAGCAACTCGGCGTCCTTATCAAGGGGACATAGAGCCGGGGTTTGATGCCTCAGAGTAACTCTTGGTTGGCTATCTTGGCTTGTCCGTTGGACTGTGGGTGAGCCACTGATGCAAGGTCGAGTCGGATGTGCTCGTTCTGGCAGAATTGCTGCATAGCCCCTTCTGATAGGTTAGAACCATTATGAGTGATCATGCTGTAGGGGTAGCCGAATCTGTATATGATCTTTTTCATGAATTTCAGTTCTGTCGCAGCGTCACATTTGTTGAACGGATCTTCCTCGACCCATTTGGTAGACTTATCCACCTCCACTAATATGTGGGTATTGTTGTTGGTTGACCTTTTGAAATGGCCCACCATATCAAGCCCCCATACTGCAAAGTGCCAAGTGATAGGGATCATCTTGAGTTCTTGAGCCGGCACGTGATCTTTCTTTGCATAGCGCTGACATCCATCACATTTCTTGATTATGTCCTCTCCATCCACATGTGCTGTGAGCCAGTAGAAGCCATGTCGAAAGGCTTTAGCTACAATCGAACAAGAGCCGGCATGGTGTCTGCAATCTCCAGAGTGTATTTCATTGAGGACGGCTCTACCATCTTCTGGTGAGACACATCTCTGGAAAACATCTGCGGCACTCCGCCGATGTAACTCACCATTGATAAGTACAAAGGATTGGCTTTTCCTGACAATTTGTCTGGCCAAAATCTCATCTTGAGGAAGGATTAGCCGAGTCTTGTAATCCAAGTAATGTACGACCCATGAGGGTGTAGCATGAATTGCAGCAACCAAAGCCGACTCGGAAAACATAACGGTTGTAATTGTAAGAAATTCCTTTTCTTGCAATGTAGAAACATCACGTACATAATAAGATGTAAGAAATCAGGAGTACAACAACTCTAGAAGACTAAACACAACTTTCCTATGGCTACAAGGAAGAAAACAACGAGATGTTCTAGTAAGACATAGATGAGCCTAGTCCTACCTTCCCATAGAATAAGATGAGGGTGACTCAGAACTCGGAAAGATGAAGGTAAGGAGAAAAAAGAAGCCTTACGTTGTTACCTTATATACCCAGAGTAACTATACAACTATAGAATTCTAGACTCGACATCGACCATGGCTGATAATCCTACAGTCAGTCCTGCTCTGATACCAAGTCTGTCGGGACCCGGGGTTAGTGTATGCAAGACTCGCTACAACACAATCATATGGAGAGCCGAGAACCGTACCCACTTGTCTAAGCAGACAAGGCCAAGCACAGAACGTTCTCGGAAAGCATCGAACATGAGGGGCATCCCATCCCAGCCGGATGGTCAACTGAGACGGGTCCTCATTGTCCGCACACAAGTCTAAATGATATGGGTGGTGAACTCCCATACTCATGGACAAGTCGCCTCAACCATACTATCGATTGTATTATAAACCATACATAGACTTAATCCAGCCCGATCACTTAGTCAGGGTCTAGGGAGGGCTCGACCATACATCAAAGTGTGCACGTGACGGAGTCACGAGCAATCGCATCGCGATGCCCAAGCTGCGCACATCTAAGGGCCACTTGGTGTATAAAAGACCGCCAGCCAGATCACAACTAAGGTCTCGAAAACCCATACTAAGACATGCATGATATAATCATACACGCAACACACATGTCTAGTATGAACAACAGGTATCATTGCAATTCTCTACAAAGTGTACCACTTTATTGATAACTCTTACAGAGTGCACACGGAGATCACGAGACTGTGATCCAACATTACATCAAACATGCGGAAGAAAAGTAGGTCTGAGTACAGACAAGTTTAACAAATGGCTTAGAGAAGCCTTATCTATAAACAAGCCCTTCCACGAGGGTCCAGGGACTACACTAGCTTGATCAATCGTGGAGCCCCAAGAAGAATCCACCTTCGGGGTCAGTGGGTTCATCTAAAACATAGAATAAGAAAACGTGAGTACAAAGTCGTACTCAGTAAGACTTACGTAGGAAATATAGTACTCATGCACATGTATCAAGGTAAAGGGAGGTGGGGTTCATAAACAGAAGTGCCAGCTTTGACTTGGCTAGTCCTGAACTACGAGTACCAGACTTGAGTTAAGAAGCGTACACGAGTCCACTACATCTCCAACCAATTACAACACTATGGTGCCTTCCTCGACTTCCCCATGAGAAAGCACGCCATAGCACTCACGCTTATCTTGGCAAGTTTTATATGTATCCAGTTGAAGTTGTCTAATAATCCGGCACAGTTTTCCAAGAAGTCCTTAACCGCGGACGCGGCTATTCGAATTGTTTTGTTAACCTTGATGGGGTGGAACGCTACACATACACACGCATCAGTTACCGCCTGGGAGTGGGACCCTTCAAGCGGGTACTGTCGAGGATGTTGCCACGACACTTCGCCCACAGCTCCGTTCTAGTCTAGAGAGTCGCCTATCTGAGGGGGGATCCATATGGAAGTCCGTCCAAGGTTCCAGTACGGCCTCAAATGATGTGTGAAGGGTCTCGAGCTGGTCTGAGTAGCCATTCATCAACTTCGCAGATCGTGCCACAACCCTGCCAGAACTTGCGAACTAATGCGACTTCTGGGGTTCTAACGGGGTGAGGTACTAGGTCGAGAGGGGTCAGTGAGCCCAATGTGTGGTTGCACTCTTCTTCTTGGATCACCACACAAGAACTCGGACTTAAGGCAATGTTCAACGAGACAACCCACTGTGTACTCCTACACAACCTCTCATCGTTCACCTTGTATTAGGGTAGATTCACCAACACATTTCCACAATCATCAACATGATCACTACCATCCCGACTCACAGATCAAAGTATCCTCATTGTAAACTCTAAGCATCCAATAAGCAGTAACAGTTGCAGGGGCCACATGATATCAACCAACTCCTACATTTGGTAGGATTGTGGTTTGCTTATTACTGTGACAAAATGATAGGTCATGCAAAGGATATGGGTTCAACTATGCGGTAGAATCGATAACAAGGTGATCATCCTATTTCATGCATAAGAGAGACTAAGAGGGAAGTGGGATTTTATCGACATGATCAATGGGGGTTTGCTTGCCTTGCTGACGAGGTTCAGTATCGGGGTCTTCAACGAAGGGGGTGATCTCGGGTTCCGGCTCCACCTCTATTCGACAAACAATACAAACATCAAAGAAATAATAAGATAATGCTCAAACACATGAGTTGAAGGATGAAACTTGATGTATGTGTCACTGATGTGTGAGTTATTCCAATTAAAAGGAGTATATTGCAATTTAATTGCAAATTAAAAATCCATTTGATTTATCGATGAATTAAAAATGTATTTGAATCCATGAATGTTCATTTGAAATGGTTGAGCACGAATTGATGTTGTAAAGGTGAGGTAAAGTCTCTGATGTGTGGATGAAACCATTTAAAATAAGTGTGTTGCAAAGTCATTTGCAAAATCACTCCAAATTTGAATTCAAAAGAATGCCATATGCATGATTGCTACTGTTCACCCATTTTAAAATTGTCAAACATAGAAACAAGTTTCATATTCATAATCCTTGCATTTTTCTGATAATTTTAGACATATTATTTGTCTAATTTGGAGTTATAATGAATTAATTATGAATTTCCAAAGTTTATTCAATTTTCTGTCTTTTTCTTATTTCAATTAATCAATTTAACAGTTATTGCGTCAACCTGACACAGTGCTGACGTGGGGGGGAGCTGACAGGTGGGCCAGGGGTGTCAGTGGGGGGGTTAGTTTAATTTATCTGTTTAACTAATTTGTAATTATCTTAGGGCGCCTGGGCCCACTGGTCAGTGGCCCAGGGGGGATTAGGAGGCGGATTAGCTCGGGGGGTTAGGTTTAATGGCGGGCTCGCCGGAGCTTCGCCGGGATTGGGTTTTTGGGCAAGGGGGAGGGTAGCTGGGGCACTGGCGTCCGCTGCGTGAACCCGTGCATCTTCTGGTGCCATTGGGGGGTCAAGCGGGGGCTCTGGTGCTCGAGGGCTTCGACCACGGCGGAGGTCCGAGCACTGACCTCACCAGAACCCAGCTGCGGGGCATGGGAGTAGGCGCGGAAGGGGCGAAACGAGAGCTGTTCTCACCCTGAGTCGAAAGGAGAAGACAGCGGGGCCGGGGGTTGCTCGACGGCGACGAATTCGGAGGTTGTCTTCTCGGCGGCCGGCGGCAGAAGCTTGGCGCTCGCGTCGTCTCCGGTGGCTATGGCCTCCAATTGAAGTGGGGGTTCGAGGAGGACGTCGACGGGGGTGCTGATGGACAAGGCGCGGCGGCGAGAGGAGCTCGTTGGCTGCGTCGGGGCGTCGCCGTGCTCCGGCTAGGTCACGGGTGCGTGCACGTTTTCTTTGCCGGAGCAAAAAGAGAGGGGCCAGAGAGAGGGAACGGTGAGCGGGGGGGTTTGTGCGCTGCGTGGCGTGCGCTGGGGAAAAGGGGAGGCCTAGAAGGCTGGGGCGTCGCGGTGGCGTCGTCATTGCCTCCCTGCCTCCACCCAGCTACTTGGAGCTGCGGGGAGGTAGGAGACAAACGTCTCGGGTGGGCTGGGCCGTGGCAACAGGTGAGTGGGCCTTGCCCAGGGCGCCAGGTAAGGTCCCCCTCTCCTTCTGTTCTTTTATTTTTCTTTTTATTTCTTCTGTTTTATTTTTTTTGCCATAGATAAAATACCTAGGCATTTAATAAAATGTCCCAAATTTTTATGTGGACTTCTAATGCATAATGCTAGCCACTTATAACTTTTGGGCATTTTTAAAATTCAAATAATTTGAATCTTAATCCAAATAGGGGTTTAATTAGTTTCCAAAGCTCTATTTGGAATTTTGTAAAATTCCATATGTATGAAGTGGGTCCCACACCACTTGGAACATGATCATACACATTTTCAGAAGTGTTACAACTTTTCAAATGAATTTTTGGAACAAATTTTTATCTCGCCATTGGAATAAAAATTCAATTTGGGCTTCTGCTTCCCCATTTTGAATTCCAAATTGAATTTTTGCATGGATGCAATGAGGCTCTGGTCCTAGCACATACCTAGAAGAGGGTTCTGACAATAAATATGTGTTTTGCAAATAACCATTGTAGTTGTTGGTACATCGCCCCTCATTCAACTTACGCTCAGTTTGGATGTTGGCATTGGGAGCCTTGGCATTGCATTGGGTTGAATACCAATATCTTAGTATATTGGTATTGAGAATGAATGCCAATATATTTGTTTGGATGTTGAGGTATTCAGAGAATAGATTTGATGTTGAGGTTGAATGCCTAATGATGTTTGGATAGTTAATATGAGATATTGAGTTGTACAGGAAGAAGGGAGGACACTCATGGGGGAGGGAGATCTAAGAAGAGGGGAGGAAGGCTATCAGCACTCATCAACACTTAAATATGGTGTTGGCCAGTGGAGGCGCGCTGGCTACCGAAGCACGGTGATACGCGAGAGATGATAATTTCTTCTCCCCCTTCGTTGGTTACATCAAGTGGAAGGTTAGATGCAGCGTAGCGGCAAGTTTCCCTCGGTGAAGATACCGAGGTTTTAAGATTGTCTCCCGTAGGACTCCGGCAATGATAAGTAGATGGTGAAGTGAACATTGGCGCCGTTCACAACTCTGGGTTGCTTACTTCACCTGGACGTCCACACAACACGATTAACTTTTCTCCCAATAAAGTTCAGAGAGGTTGTCAATCTCTCCGGTCTTGTTGTTTACAAAGGATCAAACACAAGGGATAATGATAATGATAGCAACTCAAAGTAAATATTGAAAAGTAAATGAGGGTGTAAACAATGATGAGAATATGGACCGGGGTCCCGTGATGTTCACTAGTGATGTCTCTCTCCCAAAAGACGATAAAACTGCTATAAGAGGTAAACAAATGACATATGGGCAATTGACAAGATTATGAAAGCACCGCAATGCTAACTATGCTACTAAGAAAGGAAGAGGCTCATAAGCATGGGCAGTACGCCAAAATAAGTAGACCTAAATACATCTGCATCTACTACTAATCATCCACCCCCAGATATCTATCCAGAACTTCTCGCTGGTATTAAGTTGAGAGCCCCAGTCAAAATGTAAACCAAAATCAACAGACAACTGCATTAAAGAGAACTTTGCGTAAAGTAAACAATCCTTGCAAGCGCGGTTACAAGCACCATTGTTTTCCCCCTTGTGGCCACAGCACATCCCCTAGACTCATGTTTCTGTCACTCAAGTGTGTCATCAGGGGGCATGTACCCACAATCGAGCATAACGTTCCCTCTTCGAGTCACTACCTACAACTTGGCCAAAGAAATAAACAGCAATAGAGAACATGAAAGAATTACTTAGGAACAAAAATATAGGAGATAAAAACCAAATATATTACTCTATTACAATCTGAAAATAATCTCATAATCCATCAAATCCCATCAAACTCTGCATAGCAAAAGCAGAAAAATTACATATGTGCCTCGATCATGTAGGGCATCTCAAGAGGTCTAAACCACGAAGAACAAAGAGGGGAGGAGAACATCACATAGCTACTGATCACTGACCCATGGTCCAATGGAAACTACTCACGGCACATCCAAGAAGCGTCCATGGTGGAGGGGAAGCTCCCAGAGGTCGATCCTCCCTCCGGCAGGGTGCCGGGAAGGGTCCTGATGGTGCTCCCGATCTTGGAAGCGCGGCTGCGGCGGAACAGAGGCGAGATCGCAAAAAAGGGTTCTGTCTCGGAAGTTTTGTAGTGGGGAAATCACGGCAGATGTCCACAGAGTCGGACTTATCATGGGACCTTTGCTGTGAGGAGAACTCGACGATAGAGTCGACATAGACAGAGGACTCCGCGGTTTACCCAGGTACGGCCCCGTCGGTGCGGTAAAGACCTACTCCTGCTTCTTGATTATTGATTACAGTGGTGATGTTTCGCAACCTTAGTCTCGTGGAGATCTAGGTTGTATCGCGAGTTGTCTAGTCCTAGATTGAGGTAAGTTCTGGCTCTGGCTCCCGTGCACCTCGGCTTATAAAGTTACCGGGTCCCAAGATTCGGCAAGTCCGACTCCTACACGAGGTGGAGGTCTATTCTACTTTACAAATTTACTACGTTCTATAGTACAAGGTAAGTCGAATTACTTCTAGGGCTTCAATCTTCACGCTTGGCACGTCCGACTCCTGGCCGGGTCTTCTTTGTGGGACTTCGTATGTAAGTCGGCCCAGAGGTTTCTAATGCTGGGACTATGGGCCTGATCCATCCCCCCGACATTAGTCCCCAGGATTGTTGTGATGCTTTAGTCTTCATAGCAATCTTCTTCATTTTCTTCATTGCCGCCGGCTCTTCATGGGTCAAAGGACGACATCATGATTGGCGTTGATTGGTGTCGGAGTCGTCTCTCTTCAATCTCGCTTCGGTTCCTTTATCTGTATGAGACCGACTCTTCTGGTTGAGTCGACTAATATTTTCAGAGTTGATACTGACTTTCTGTCGTAGGCAGTAATGAATCTGACCTCCCAATGTTTCTTGAGGAAATTTGAACGGTCTGCCTCGACTTCGGCAGAAGAATTAATGTTGTCTAGATTATTCACGAAAATAGAGGGATTCACGGCCTGTTGAGACCCTGTGGGCCAAGATTTTTGACTCAGATGGTGATCGAGCCGGCTGTTGCATGGAGAGCTCGAGCAGTAGTGATGAAGCTCAAGCCTCTTCATCTGATGATGAAGTCGACTCTGAAGACGGCCACGGAAGCCGTAGTTTTATCAAGTAGATTGATGTAGGTACTGCTGGCTTTTGTCTTGTATGCTATTGATGTAATACCTGATCTATGATGAATGAGAATTTTTATTTCCCATCAAATATGTAAGTCGGTTTTTGTACCTGACTGATAATATAATATGTATGTATGAGGGCCGACTTCCTTGACAGTATATGTAGCCCCTGAGTCGGTTTGAAAACTGGTGTCATATCGACTCACGGGTAAAATCGGCTTATAGCCCCCATGGTTGGTCTGAACACCTTGTGTGCCGAACCAAATCATAAAAAATTGCAAGTGATATTTCCCAATAGTTGGTACGAACATCATTGCGTCGTGCCGAATCTTGTAGAGAGAGTTTCTCGAAGTGTAATGCCCATGAGTCGGTATGTACATCTTGGTGTAATACTGAGTCACATAGGTCTGTCCCTCGTCTTTGCGTTCCCTTTCTCAGAAAAACTTGGCGACATTGTGTAGAGCCGGCTAATGCGTTAAACTGATACGGGTTCAATTTTTATTATATGTGAATCGACAAGTTTTGTCAAATCATAGTTTCAAATTGTAGTCCCCATGAGTCGGTGTGAGCATCTTTTGTGTCACACCGAGTCATAGAGAATTTTGAGCTATAGTCCCCATGAGTCGGTATGAGCATATTTTGTGTCATACCGAATCACACAGGTTAAAGCTCACGGTGCATCTTTTGGATGACATATAAAATGATAAAAGAAAAATTATGCTATGATGTTGATTTATGCAAAAAGAAAGTATGAAGGCTCATATAGAAGTCGACTCTGGATTAAACATCCCTCATCTTCTCGCGTTTGAGATAGATTATTGGTTTATCCAGGAGTCGGAACCTCTCTGTAAGTCGGATACATATGACTAGCGTTCCCTGTACTTTAAGACCAAACTCGGTAGGCATTGCTGTCAGCCCCCAAGGTTTTTAGGCTAAGCCGGGTACACGTAGGTCGTATGAGCTTGAGCTATACAGGCCAAGATTAAGGCGTGGTTTAGCCAGTTCATGTATATGCCGGGATTTCTTCAGATAAGATTCGATGAGTGACATCGAGATCCCCTACTTCCCCTGAATAAGCTTATACACATGAGGATTTTTACATATATATGCCGAGTTTTCGGATAAAGAGTCAATGATTGTCATCGAGCTCCCCGATTCCCCTGAATAAGCAATATACATGCTCAGTACCAATAGAAGGGTTGATCAAGCCTCTAGGTCTCTGAGATATAAAATGCAAAAGATGCAATGTATGATCAAAAATAAATAACATGAAACAAAAAAAGTAACGAAGAGTCGATATGGCGAGAGCCGGTGCGACAGATGTGGACTTAGGTATATGTGGCGAGGGCCAGTGCGACAAAATTCGACTTATGTATATTAGATGGCGAAAGCCGGCGCGACTAATGTCGGCTTATATATATGTTAACATGGCGAAAGCCAGTGTGACGTGTGTCGACTTGGATAAATGTACAGTAATATTTCTATTCTACTCAAGTGTAATATGGACGGAGTTGTGCGATGTTCCACGGCCTGGGAGTGTCCTCCATGCATGTGCGCATTTATGACTTCTCGAGTATATCAACTAGGTAGTAGGATCCATTGTACAGGCTCTTGCTGACCACAAACGGTCCTTCCCAAGGAGAGGTTAACTTGTGCATTCCGTCTTTTTTCTGTATGAGTCAGAGCACTAAATCACCTTCCTCGAAAGTCCGGCTTCTGATGCGGCGGCTATGATAGTGTCGCAGATCTTGTGGTAAATAGCCGACTAAGCTACGGCCAAATCTCATTTTTCATCGAGAATATCCAAGGAACCTTGCCTTGTTTTCTCGTTTTCGGCTTCTACATATGCGGGGACTCTTGGTGAGTTGTGACGTATGTCACTTGGGAGAACGGCTTCTGCTCCATAGACTAGGAAGAAGGGCGTATAGCCTGTCGACCTGTTAGGAGTCGTCTTGATGCTCCACAATGCTGAGGGTAACTCCTCCTCCCAGCAACTCGGCATCCTTATCAAGGGGACATAGAGCCAGAGTTTGATGCCTCAGAGTAACTCTTGGTTGGCTATCTCGGCTTGTCCGTTGGACTGTCGTTGAGCCACTGATGCAAGGTCGAGTCGGATGTGCTCGTTCTGGCAGAATTGCTGCATAAACCCTTCTGATAGGTTAGAACCATTATGACTGATCATGCTGTAGGGGTAGCCGAATCTGTATATGATCTTTTTCATGAATTTCAGTTCTGTCGCAGCGTCACATTTGTTGAACGGATCTGCCTCGACCCATTTGGTAGACTTATCCACCTCCACTAATACGTGGGTATTCTTGTTGGTTGACCTTTTGAAAGGGCCCACCATATCAAGCCCCCATACCGCAAAGTGCCAAGTTATAGGGATCATCTTGAGTTCTTGAGCCAGCACGTGATCTTGCTTTGCATAGCGCTGACATCCATCACATTTCTTTATTATGTCTTCTCCATCCGCGTGTGCTGTGAGCCAGTAGAAGCCATGTGGAAAGGCTTTAGCTACAATCGAACGAGAGCCGGCATGGTGTCTGCAATCTCCATAGTGTATTTCATTGAGGATGGCTCTACCTTCTTCTGGTGAGACACATCTGTGGAAAACATCTGCGGCACTCCACCGATGTAACTCACCATTGATAAGTACAAAGTATTGGATTTTCCTGACAATTTGTCTGGCCAAAATCTCATCTTCAGGAAGGATTCCCCGAGTCTTGTAATCCAAGTAAGGTACGACCCATGAGGGTGTAGCATGAATTGCAGCAACCAAAGACGACTCTGGATCCGTCTCTGATATGTCTTGCTCTGTTGGTGGTTGTACAGACGGTTTTGTTAGAACATCCAGGAATACGTTTGGAGGGACCGGCTTTCGCTGAGAGCCGAGTCGGGACAGAGCATCTTCTACTTCGTTTTTCCTACAGTCCACATAATCCACCCGGTATCCAACGAAAAATCTGGCTCGTCGATAAGCTCCCATTATGGGATCCTTGGAATTCCATTTTCCTGACACTTGTTGAGAAACGAGATCAGAGTCGCTATCGCATTGGATCCGACTTATGCTCATCTCACGATCCAGACGTAGCCCATGAAGTAAGGCTTCATAATCGGCTGCGTTGTTTGTGCAAGTGAACTGCAACTGCAGAACATAGCAGAATTTATCCCCTTTAGATGAGGTAAGGACCACGCCGGCTCCTGACCCTTGGAGCTGCCGACTTCCATCAAAGTGCATAGTCCAATACTTGTTGTCCGGCTTCTCCGGAGGTGCTGGGATCTATGTCCAGTCATTGATGAATTCGGCCAATGCCTGAGACTTGATGGCCGTACGTGGTTCATATTTGATGTGTAAGCCCCAAACTCTATGGCCCTCTTTGCGATCCTTCCCGTGGCTTCCCGTTTTTGGATGATATCTGCAATCGGTGCTGAGATGACTACGGTTATAGGGTGCTCCTAAAAATAGTGTTTGAGCTTCTGTCTCGCCATGAATAAACCAAGGGCCAATTTCTGCCAGTGAGGCTAACGTTGCTTTGATAAAGTCGGGAATCCGGCTCACGGTCGCTGCAGGGCGTGTGTTGGCGAGACGTAGTTTCTCAGCTTCTATCAACTCCGACTCGTGTTGTAAGAGCCTAGTTTCTTGGGCAAGTCGGGTTTCTCTCTCCACCATTTGTGCGTTCTGGGAGTTAATTTCCCTCTGTATGCTCATCACCTGGGCCTTGAGTCCATTGACCATGGTTCTCCAGGCTTCCTGGTTTTCCGCAGTCATATGTGTAGCTAAGCCTTTGTCCAGGGTGTTTCAGGCATCTGTGAGGACTTTTGCTCCCGTGAGAACTTCTGGCTGCTCCCTATCTGGATTAGGGGCCGTGTTGTGAGCCGTCTCGACGTTCCGATTTTGTGCTGTGCCCTGAGCCCCCGGAATTCCCTGCACTTCGGTGCCTGCCATGAACATTGTCACGCAGTATGGAGGCTCGTACTGCAGGAAGTCAGCGTCATATTCTGCTGTTCCCGGGCCGAGTTTGTTGCTCTCGGCACATCGGATGGAGCCGGTCTCTGAGAGGCTTGTTTCACTAGGATGTGAGTCAGCGTCTGATGTTTCTTCTGAGGCGTCGGGCATCAGGGACTCGACAGAGTGCGCCGACTCTGGAGATCCAGCGAGGAACCCAACAAAAGTGTGCCTTAAGCCAACATATCGTCGAATCGAGGTTTCTATGGGGACTTCAGGATCCGGTTTTGGCTCAGATCTGTCTGTCTTCCCAATGAAGATGTGAATAGACCCGATCTGGACCCGATACCCGGATTCGACGGAATCGGCCTCACGGCCCCAAGTTGAGTCGTCGATGTAGAGCTTTCCACGCTGGCTTCTGGTGATTCTCCCAATAACGAATCCTTCCATACCTTGCAGAGCTCCTCCTGGAATCTCAACACCTGCGAGCGTAGGCCCCACGGTGGGCGGCAACTGTCGTGGGGAACTCACGGAAGAAGTCCGCGTAGTCGGACTTATAATGGGACCTTTGCTGCGAGGAGAATTCGAGGAGAGAGTCGACATAGACACGGGACTCGGCGGTTTACCCAGGTTCGGCCCAGTTGGTGCAGTAAAGACCTACTCCTTCTTCTTGATTATTGTGGGATTGACTCCTCAATAGGAAGAGCCGACCTTATCGATTACAGTGGTGATGTTTCGCAACCTTAGTCTCGTGGAGATATAGGTTGTATCGCGAGTTGTCTAGTCCTGGCTTGAGGTAAGTTCTGGCTCTGGCTCCCGTGCACCTCTTCTTATAAAGTTACCGGGTCCGGGGATTCCGCTAGTCCTACTCCTACGCGAGGTGGAGTTCTATTCTACATTACAAATTTACTACGTGCTATATAAGGTAAGTCGAATTCCTTCTAGGGCTTCAATCTTAACGCTTGGCACGTCCGACTCCTGGCCGGGTCTTCTTTGTGGGCCTTCGTATGTAAGTCGGCCCAGAGGTTTCTAATGCCGAGTCTATGGGCCTGATCCTCCCCCCCGCCCGACAAGTTTCCCATGGCGGAGAATAAATAGGAGAAGGGGGCAGTCAGAGGGGGCACCAGAGGTCCAGGCACCCCCCTGGCGCGGCCAGGCCCCTGGCACCCCTTCGGGACTCCGGAATGTTCCTTTACGCTGATTTTTTATCTCATTTTCCCGAATTTTTTGAGCACTTTTAATATGGGGGAAAACGGAAAAAGAAAAACAACAGAAAAAAGAAACTGGCACTGGGGTGCACTGATTTAATAGGTTAGTGCAAATATGATCAAAAGTGTATGAAAGTGTATCTAGATCATAGCAATATCACACAAAACATGCATGGAGCAAGCAGAAATTATCGATACGTTTGGGACGTATCAAAATCCCCATACTTAATTCCTGCTCGTCCTCGAGTAGGTAAATGATAACAAGCATAATTTCTGTGGTGATATGCTAGCAACCATATAATAACTTTGAAAAGTAAAGCAATCAAGTATGTGATTCAATTCAAGTCATAACATGCAAGAGTCTATATTAGCATTGAGACAAGTAACAAAAGAACATTAGGTGGAAGAGCTCTCACTGTCCGTGACTCGAATGTCTCCAAATGGTGTTTGCGCTCTTCTTGCACGCAATCTAACTTGCTCTCTCATGAAGACGTAGAGCTTTTTTGAGGAGGCTCATCCTTGGAATATGCAAGCCAAGTTCTATAGTGTGAAGGTCCTGATACGTCCAAATTGCATCACTATTTTCTATTGTAATTCATCCTTATTCTTTGATATATTTCATATTATGATGATTTCTTATGTTGTTTTGGCTTATTTTACACAATTTGCAACTTTTCGGTGCCGAAGCATCAGACGCAGGATTCAGCAGTAAAAAGTGGACGCTGAGTTGCTAAAGAAGAATACCTCGAAATTACCTGAAAATCGATGGGGGGTTTTTTCCAGAAGATTAACGACGACTCGCCGAAGAGGGGCCAGAGGGGGGACACAGGAGACCCAGGCGGCCACCTGGCCCCACCCCTGGCCGCGCCGGGAGGGCGCCTGGAGCCCTGGGGCCACTCCTGCCCCCCCTCTGGCCTATATACTACTCGTTACGTGAAAACCTAAAAAGAGAGAAGTTTTACGGAGTTCCGCCGCCGCTCCATGGCGGAAACCTACAGAGAAGAAAAGGGCTCTCCGGCGGGTAGATTCCGCCGTGGAGATCACCTCCCGGAAGGGTAGATCATCGCCATCATCATCACCATCGTCACGGGTATCATCGAGATCATCATCAACATCACCCCCAACATCAGCACCATCTGCACCACCATCCAATCTCACCTCACAAGTTTATCTTGTGTTGTAATCTGTACTATCTATCCTCTCTACTCTACCGGTGTTGATTACTACTTTGTGGTGAATGCTATTGAGTTTTATTGGAGAAATATCATTATGTCCATATTTTTTATCATATATTTATCACCTCTGATCATGATCTCTTTTATGTCTTGTGAGTAGTTACCATAGTTCTTGAGGACATGGGAGAAGTCTAGTTGCTAGTAGTCATATGATGTTGAAGTAATTTGTGTTGTTTGATATTTAAGTTGTTTTGTTATTTTCCTAGTGGTGTTGTGTGAGTCGAACACTCAACACTTTGCCTTCTTAAGGACCTAGGGGAATACATTGTGTATTAAGAATGCTTACGGTGGGTTGCGGGAGTGACAGAAACCTGAACCCCAGTTTGCACACTTTTGCACAAGGGAATAATGGATCCTTGATCTTATTGTTGTGGTTAGGCTTTGCCTTAATTCCTATCTTGTATTTGCGGATGCTTGCAAGATGTTTAATCATAAGAGTGCACTTATCTTAGTCTAGAAGGGGTGCTAGCATAGATCCACCCACTCAACACTTATCAGCACAACACTTGTTATCGATACGGAGTATGGCGAAAGCACGTGACTACCTCTCCATGTGTCCTCAAGAACGCTTTAGTCTTTATAAGTTCAGTTGCCAGGATTATCCTTTGCTCCAAAGGATTGGGACACTTGCTGCTGCTCAGCGCCATTTACTTTGCTTGTTTTTATCTTATAGTTTCTTATACCGAAAACCCTTAAAAAGTTATCTTTCAGTGCTTGCAGTTATTCCTTGTCCAAAATCATCTATCAATACCTTTCGCTCCTCGTTGGGTTCGACACTCTTACTTATCAAAAATATTGCGATAGATCCCTTTACGTTGAGGGTCATCAAGTAAAGTTTTCTGGAACCGTTGCCGGGGAGCATAGTGCTATTGGTAAGTGAAGCTGGTAAGGAATTTTTTTTACCTTGTTATTTTTATTTTGCTGTTGCCGCTCTTTGTCCATATGGACAACCTAGCTATTGGGTCGTAGCTTATGGGGAAAAACCCCACATCTGTGGTGGTTGTACCTTCCCCTACTGAAATTGTGCCTTATAAAATACCAATTGGTATAATCAATTGTGTTTTGGCTAATCGTTATGCAGGAGACAGACATCCCAGTGAACACTTGCTATATTTGTCACAACTATGTTCACTATTTAAGCTTGCAGGTGTATCAATGGAGTTTGTCATGAAGAAATTGTTCTCCGTATCGCTTATAGATAAAGCTTCAGATTGGTATAAGCTTCTCGATAACTATCATTTGCTTGAATGGCATGAGCTTATGTCTCGCTTTTATACTAAGTTTTATCCCCTTCATGAAATTCATCGAGACAGGAATTATATCTATAAATTTAGGTCTCGTGACGGAGAAAGCATCGCTCAACCTTGGGGGAGATTGAAATCCCTGATGCTCAAATGTCCTATTCATGAGCTCCCCAAGTAAACTATACTTACAAATTTTTATGCTAGACTTTCTCGCCAGGATAAGGAGATGTTGGATGCCTCCTCTAGTGGGGTATTTCAGAAAAAAAGCATTGAGGAAAGGTGGGACCTCCTTGAAAGGATCCAGAAGAATACCGAAGATTGGGAAATAGATAAAGGTATTGAATCCACTATTAATTATGAGCATGATTATATAGAGAGGTATGTGAAAACTGATTACTTTAATACATTTTGCTCCAATATTGGTCTTGATTCCCATCTGATGATTGATTTTTGTAAGGACTTTGCCTCTCATATTGACTCTTCTAAGAAGAAGAAGAATCATCATCATAAACCCTTCCAAGAATTACCTATTGATATTCATGTTGCTGACCCTATTGTGCCTGCAGTTATATATGAAAAGCCCCCTTTTCCCGTAAGAATAAGGGATCATTCTTTCGTGACAGGCATAATGAATAAGATTGAGAGAAGAATTGATGAGCCTGAGGACCAGATCAAGGTCGATCATCAAGTTGCATTGGTTAACGATCTTATTACTAATGATGCTTTAGATTCCAATATAAATTTTTGTGTTTTTTCCACTAACCTTGTCACAACCAAGAATAAAGGCCCAATTTCAGGTACTCCAGTAGTATCTGTTAAAATATGAGATCACAATTATTACGGGCTATGCAATTTGGGATCGAGTGCTAGTTCTATCTCGTATTCACTTTATCAAGAGATCATGGGTGAAATTTCACCTTGTGAACTTGAAGAAGTTGATGTTACTATTCATCTTGCAAACATAGCACCTATCTATCCTATCGGAATTGTGAGAGACGTTGAAGTCTTATGCGGAAAGGTAAAATATCCTACTGACTTTCTTGTACTTGGTTCAGTAAGGGATAATTTTTGTCCCATTATTTTCGGTAGACCTTTTCTCAGAACCTGTAAAGCTATAATAGATTGCAAGAAAGGTAAAGTTTCTGTTGAATTCAATGGTGAGCCATATGAATTTTACTTTTCTAAGTTCTCTAAGAAGCCTCGTGGTACTGAATTGCCTAGTAATGATAAGATTATTGAAGATATTGCTTCCATTGCTATTCCTCCTAATGATCCTTTGCAGCAATATATGGAGGACCACAAGAATGATTTGCATATGCAGGAGAGGAATGAGCTCAACGAAATATTCTTAAGACAACCTGCTATCCTAAAGCACAACCTTCCAGTTGAGCCTTTGGGAATTTTATCGCAACGAAAAGAAGATCTAGTGTTTGATCTTAAACCTCTTCCTAATACAATCAAATATGCTTATTTAGATGAAAAGAAAGTATATCATTTTATTATCAATTCTAACCTTTCAGGGTATGAAGAAGAGCGACTATTGGAAGTACTTCGCAAACACCTAGGTGCCATGGCTTCCCCAAGTTCCCCGAAGGACAAGTTCGTCGTCAACGTCATCAACCCTTACCTCGCTGAGGTGAAGAAGCACCGCCAGATCCTTCGTGTGGAGGATGGTGACCTACACAAGGAGGATCTTAAGGGACCAGTGAAGGAGGAGAGCACCGAGGAGCGGCTGAAGGAGGTGGAACATCAGGTCTTCAAGTTCAAGAAGATGGTGGAGCGTGGTGTTCAAGCTAACTTCGACATCATGAAAGAGATAGAGGCTTCCCACAAGAAGGAGATGTGGTCAAGTTTGGCCGCACTAGAAGAAAAAGTTTATGGGCTCCAAGTACAGATCTATGATCTGCAGAACCAAAACTGTGAGTATGAACTAAAGTTTCTGCGCATGGGTTTGGGTGCTGAGTGCAGGATCCTGGAGACGGGAATGTCCTTCGAGACTGGAGAACAACTGCCATGGAAGCGCTTCGCCAAGGAGTACGTGACCGACAAGAACAAGGATAAGGAGTAAATCTCCTTGGGTATTGGCATCCCCTTAGCTTGTTCCAAGCTTGGGGGAGTGCCCGGTATTTTTATCTTTATCTATGTCTTTTAGAGTCAAGTAGAGTCGTATCATGTATAGGGGAGTTATCTTATAAAATAGGTGTTTGCTTTGAGGTCTATCACTCCTTTTTGGAGAGTTATGTATCCGTGAGTGTGGAGTCATCTATGATGGAATATTAATGAGAATTCTATTGATCCCTTCGCTGCACTCGGTACTCTCTTCACGCAATCGACCTTATGATTATTCTTATGGGGAGTATCGACCTTATATCAAGTATGGCGTTGAAAACTTTATTTAATCTTGGCAAACATATCTTTGGTTATAACAACAAGCATGTTTTTCTCAAAGTAGTGACATAGCCAAAACCCTCTTTGTTATTATGCTTGTAGTGTTATGTTGACAAGGAAGACAACTTGATGTGCCATGCTTATTTTAATGTTTATGCTTTATATTTCTTTGCATCCAAGTCATCATCAATTGTCTGTTTTCTCAAAGCCTTTGCTCGCCAAACGTCTGTACTAAGAGGAATTCTGCTTGTACATCCATACCCTGAAACCAGTATCTTCCATATGAGTCCACCATACCTTCCTATTCGTGGTATTCCACTACCACTCCTAAAGCATAGAATTTTTGTGTTATCCTTAGATTTTCAAAATCTTCTATTTTGTGCCCCTGTTTTAGCTCATGAGGAAGTAGTAGTTAACTCATGATCTTCTTAAGTTGGACAAGTTTTACCCCCGGATTGCATGTCTAATCAGCAAACCCCTAATGCGTGGAGGAACTGGCATGAGTGCGCCCAGCTCACAAAAGAGAATACAACAAACAAACCCTCCTTCATGCTTTGTTCACGAGAAATCAGAAAACTTTGGCAGTGATAAACAAAGGAGATTGCGGGGATGTGACCGTCCCCGTTTGGGAGACGTTCCATGAAACTTGTCCAATCTGAGAAGCAATTGAGTTATCTATTAGCATTCGTTCACAAATCATGCACCTCTCAAAACTTGTTTTCATTCTGTTTGATTTAAGGATAGCACTTGAGTTTTCCCTGCTTGCCTTTAACAAGGCTTTTTCCTTTACTTTATGTTGAGTTAGTTGTCCGTACTTCCTCCTTTCCCAAAGAGAACAAATTCTTGATGCTGATAGAGATTCATCAATATAATGCTGCATTAAAGTTTTGCCATGCCATATCATTGTTGACATTATCTCTTGATAAGTAAGTTGTTTGCAAAAGCATTTGCCAAGCAAACATCTTCCTTTGTGTTAGCATTTGCACTTCCTGACTAATAGCTTGTTCTTTCAAAAAGTTCCAAATTGTTTCCTCAAAGTATAAAGAGAAAGAGCAAAGGTAAAAGCTATTAGTTGTTCTTAACCAAAGGACTTGTTTGCCATGATTTGATGAGTTTTCTTAGCCCTATTTTTCATTATAATTGTTATTACTCTGTCATAAGGTCTTTATGAGATGGAGGTTGTTGTTGAGGATGTTTGAGTTTGGTGAAAAGATCATGATGCTTCTTGTCCGTATTTTATTTATCGACACTTCACTCTCTAAAATTGTGGACAGGTTTACCGGGCTCAATTTTTGCTTGGGGACAAGCGAGGTCTAAGCTTGCGGGACTTGATACGTCCAAATTGCATCACTATTTTATATTGTAATTCATCCTTATTCATTGATATATTTCATATTATAATGATGTTCTTATGTTGTTTTGGCTTATTTTACACAGTTTGCAACTTTCCAGTGCCGTAGCAGCAGACGCAGGATTCAGCGATAAAAAGTAGACGCTGAGTTACTGAAGATGAATACCTCCAAATTACCTGAAAATCAACGGGGGGTATTTTCCAGAAAATTAACGAAGACTCGCCGAAGAGGGGCTAGAGGGGGGCCACAGGAGCCCCAGGCGGCCACCTGGCGCGGCCACACCCCTGGTCGCGTCGGGAGGGCGCCTGGAGCCCTGGGGCCACTCCCGGCTCCCCCCTCTGGCCTATATACTCCTTGTTACGCGAAAACATAAAAAGAGAGATGTTTTATGGAGTTCCGCCGCCGCTCCGTGGCAGAAACCTACAGAGAAGAAAAGGGTTCTCTGACGGGCATATTCCACCGAGGAGATCACCTCCCGGAAGGGGAGATCATCGCCATCGTCATCACCATCGTCACGGGCATCATCGAGATCATCATCAACATCATCCCCAACATCAGCACCATCTCCACCACCATCCAATCTCACCTCACAAGTTAATCTTGTGTTGTAATCCGAACTATCTATCCTCTCTACTCTACCGGTGTTGATTACTACTTTGTGGTGAATGCTATTGAGTTTTGTTGGAGAAATATCATTATGTCCAGATTGTTTATCATATATGTATCACCTCTGATCATGATCTATTTTATATCTTGTGAGTAGTTAATTTAGTTCTTGAGGACATGGGAGAAGTCTAGTTGCTAGTAGTCATATGATGTTGAAGTAATTTGTGTTGTTTCATATTTAAGTTGTGTTGTTATTTTCCTAGTGGTGTTGTGTGAGTCGAACACTCAACACTTCGCCTTCTTAAGGACCTAGGGTAATACATTGTGTATTAAGAATGCTTACGGTGGGTTGCCGGAGTGACAGAAACCTGAACCCAGTTTGCACACTTTTGCACAAGGGAATACAGGATACTTGATCTTATTGTTGTGGTTAGCCTTTTCCTTAATTCCTATCTTGTATTTGCGGATGCTTGCAAGATGCTTAATCATAAGAGTGCACTTATCTTAGTCTAGAAGGTGTGCTAGCATAGATCCACCCACTCAACACTTATCAGCACAACACTTGTTATCGATACGGAGTATGGCGAAAGCACGTGACTACCTCTCCATGTGTCCTCAAGAACGCTTTAGTCTTTAAAAGTTCAGTTTCCAGGCTTATCCTTTGATCAAAAGGATTGGGCCACTTGCTGCTCCTCAGCGCCATTTACTTTTCTTGTATTTATCTTATCATTGCTTACACCGAAAACCCCTAAAAAGTTATCTTTCAGTGCTTGCAGTTATTCCTTGTCTAAAATCAGCTATCAATACCTTTCTCTCCTTGTTGGGTTCGACCCTCTTACTTATCGAAAATGCTGCAATAGATCCCTTTACGTTGAGGGTCATCAGGTCCCCACATGGCTATATGCATGAATGATCATCTCTATGGAATAAAAGTATAAGAGGGAGTACTAGTGTGGATCTTTCAAAACGATAGAAGTGTTTCCCCTTTCTCTCTTTTTTTCTATTTTTTGTATTTTTTTGGTTGCCTCAATGGCTCTTTCTATTTATCTCTCATTTGTCCTCTTTGGGATCTGTTATTTTTTCCAATTTGGGATATTTGCCTCACTTAAGGGAAACACTCTAATTTACAAGAGGGTATAGAAGATCTTTCACACTTTACAAGGTACTCAAATCATAAAGAAGATGTAGCTATCATGATGTATGTAATGTATGCCGCTGCCAGTGTAGCAGGAAGATGTATGACATGAAGATCAAGTCATGAAGAGGTGGATGTTGCATGGCAATATATCTCGGAAAGGCTATGGTAATGCCTTGATAGGTAGGTATGCCGGCTGTTTTGAGTTAAGATATAAGGAGGTTTATGATGATAGAGTGTATCATGCCAAGGGTTTGGATGTACCGGCGAAGGTGGACGCCAACTCTCGGAGTGAGAAGAAGGCAATGCACGGCACATGAGAGGCTAGCAAATATGAGGAGGTGGAAGTGTCAACTTTCAATACTTACATTAGTCCGAAGAACTCATGCACTTATTATCAGTAACTCTCAATCTAATAAGGAGGTTCACAAAGAGACAAGTACCCCGAGGAGGAGTGTATGGGGTTTGGTTATCCTTGCGCATCCTCGACTCATGGTATGTGAGTGTACTCTCACTACTGGAATCTGCTGGTTTGCCGTCAGCCATAGCTGACGGCAAAGGCCACTTTAACCGACGGCAAAGGCTTTGCCGTCAGTTTGCTGTCGGCAAAGAGGCTGGCCACGATTTTATCGGCAAACAGGTTCTCTGCCGTCAGCCGGAAATCGACCGATGGCAAAGACTGTGCCGTCAGCTAGGGGCCCGAGGCTGACGGCATAGAGCCTTGATGGCAACGTCTTCAGCCCAGCCCCGTTAGAGGGTTAACGGCAGGCTTTGCCGTCAGCCACAGCCCAGCTGACGGCAAAGTTTGCTGCTGCTTGTGGGCCATGCTTGCCAGGGGAGCTACGGCCGCTGCCACGTGGGTCCACTCTTTGCCGTCAGCCACAGTCCAGCTGACGGCAAAGCCGATAACCTGGGACATTTGGCCGTCCCAGAGTTGCCAGATTGAACAGTTTACTGCCACGTGTCCTTCTTTGCCGTCAGCCCACCGACGGCAAAGGCTTTGCCGTCAGTAAGCTGACGGCAAAGACCCTCTCTATTTTTTTTATAATTAATTTATGTTAATTCCCTGCATTTTCAAACAATAATATAAATAACACAATATATATTTCTGCCAGGCCCTAAACAGCACCACAAGTGCATCACAAGTGCATCACAAAGGATTTAAAGTGCAAACAACAAGATGGCATCACAAAGCCTCACAAAGAATCACAAGTGCATCCGCAAGTACAAGTGCATTACAAAGCATCTAACACTACAAGTAGAGTCCCTGGAGCATCCATCCATGGGCCATGCTGCTTTATTAAAATCTTAATAATGAGAAGAAGAAAGAATTTAGCGATAAGTAATTAGAAGAACAAGAAGAAGAAGAAGAACACAAGAACAAGAAGAAGAAGAAGAAGAAGAAGAACACAAGAACAAGAAGAAGAAGAAGAAGAAGAAGAAGAAAAAGATAGAGAAAAAGAAAGAAGAGAAAAAGGAAGAATAAGAAGATTTGTTTCTTCTTAATCTATCTTTTTCTCCTCTTTCTTCTTCTCTTATTTCTTCATCTCTTCTTTGTTCTTCTCTTCTATTTTGTTCTTCTCTTCTGGTTTCTTTTGAAACTTTCTAAAGTAATTATGTCATTTTTGAGCTCTAATATCAACTAATTATGCTATTTTTGGTGTTATCAAGTAATTATGTCATGTTTGTACCAAATAAGCAAAGTCTATGTCATTATTGAGGTAAGTAAGCTAATTATGTAATTTTTTATGTAATTAAGCTAATTATGCATTTTTTTGCCTAACTAGAATTTACTAAGCTAACTAAAGCATGGCATAGTCTAAGTTGAGCTAAACAATAAGAATAAGAAGGAGAGGAATAACTTACCAAATGCCAAGTCACGGAGGAGAAGCACCATCTCGGTTGGTCGCCGGGTTGGTAGGGCTCTCACCGGGAGAGGGATTGTGGGATGCGACTGTGGAATGATGCTGCAACAAGGCAAGAGTTGAAATATGTGGTTAGCATGGCAACATACAATGATATAAGACCATGCAAGGTTGGTCATTGAAAGGGAACTCACCGTTCCCACCGGAGAAGGCATCGGCAGAGGGGGGGGGCAAACCTTGCTTCTCACACATAGCCTACAAATTAGTTTTCGAGAAGTCAAAGAAATAGTCTTGTTGCTTCTCACACATAGCCTTGCTTCCCACACAACTGACTTACCGCAACGGAGTCGTGCATAGCCTTCGCATGGGCATTATTGCGTGCCCTCTCCTCCTCCAGCAGCCTCTGTGTATTCCGGTCCCTCTCCTCCTACAAGAGTCTGGTGGCCTCCCTCTCCTTCTCAAGTGCGGCGTGCAACCACTTCTCATCATCATCCATCCAGGGTCAAATGGACTAAAGAAATAATGAAGGAAAACTAACCTCGATGGCAAGATCAACTGGCCTCGCGCGTTGCCGTATTACAGGAGCCGAGCTAGTTTGCCTCGCCTTGATCTGAGATAGAGACTTAGTGATAGGGACGAAGCCATCACACATGGTCACCGTGCCATGACTCTGACCGCCACCAGAGATCATCAACGCCTCCGCATCCATAGGATTCAGGCTCGGGTCGAAGTCAGGGCCGCGCAGTTGTTTGACAACCTGAGAATAAGACGTCATCTTGTTGTAGGCGGACAGGCTTGTGTACGCCGATGGCCCGTCCCCCTCAGAATATGGTGTCGTCGTCTTGTACGAGCCCTTATGGGCCATGCCAAACGCGGCGTATCCCTGAGGCTCGGGCTGGTTATGGTGTTTGGCCTACAAGAAAAGGCAAAGAGTTAGTACAACAAAAATAATGCACAAATGAATTAATGATGAAAGAAAACAAGGCACACATACCCATTTTTTGGCGTATTGCTTGATGTTGGCATTTACTTGGTGGTGTGGCACACCAACCAATTGGGCACGACGCTCCTTGGCCACATTGTGGGTGGTCAACCAAGCATCTGTGCACCACTTGTCCACTATCATCTCCCAACAATCCATCTTATCGGCCAACCATCTCGGGGGCACCTATGAATGAAACTAAGTATTGTAACTAGCCCTAACATAACTAATAAAGAATGTAACTAAGGAATCTACGTACCTCCATGTACTGGGTCTTGTCAGGGAAAAGCTTTCGACATTCAGCCTTCGTCTTCGGCTCGTTTTGCTTGGCGTACCAATCTCGAACGACCTGAACACGCATCTCATGCCTCGTGTTATTCAATAATCTCTTGCACTCTTTCTCGAGATTCTTCTTGGCCGCCTCCTCCGTCCCCTCCTCGACCCTATGGTAACTCTGCAATTATGCCATATATATGCACAGATGAATAGGAAATAACAAGATATAACATTGGATATTGTATACTTATTATTGGGTAAAATAATAGTTACCCAAAAATCAGCCAACACCTTGTCGGCCACGCTCGTGCAAACAACACCGTTCACGTGAGTGTTTTCCGGGAGCAGCGCGGCTTGGTAGTGCTCCCACTTGAGTCCTGGCTCGGGAACCATACCCTCCCCGGGCAACTGCACTAGCCCGGGAAAGTGCTCCCTAAGCAAAGCACCAAGGAGGCAGTTTGGATTCTGGGTATTCTCCGGGTAATTCCACCCCCTGCATAATGAGAAGGCAAAGAAATTAGCTACTTGGTGGAAAATAATGATATAAGGTACACAATAGACATCAACTTACTTCTCGCCATCTCGCGAAATCAACGCCCTGTGCTGCAACTCTAATCCGTCCGGAACTCGTGTCATACCACGTTGGTAGACCGACTTGCTGGCAGACGGGCCCTCATCCTCCGCCTCAGCCCTCTCATCCTCCGCCTTAGCCCCCTCATTCTCCACCTCAACCTCAGCCTCCGCATCCGCCCCAGCCCCCTCACCGTCCCCCCAACTCCCCCACTCCTCATGTGAGGGTGTCGGCTCCTGGATGGGAGGATCCTGCATCGGTGTCCGCTCCTGGACGGGAGGATCCCGCACCGGTGACACCCTTGTCTGCAGGGGTGAAGTGGCTGAGACTGAAGTAGCTGAGGGTGGTGGCGACTGGCTCCTATTAGGCAGCCTCCCTTTCCCGCGACCACGTCCTCTGCCTCTCTTCTTTCCTCCGCCTCTCCCACGGGGCTCCTCGGCAAAGCTCTGCAACAACTGTCTCCGTAGCTGGCCAGGTGCTATCCTCAACTTATCCCCGCCTGCCATGTCTCACCACCTGCAACAATACATAGTTAAATACTTAGTACAAATTCAAAGACAATAATTAAATGAACAATAATAAATACATGAATAATTAAACAATTAATTAAATAATTAAACAACAATGTTTGGATGCATACAAAGTACTAATAGTCGGGATCATCTGTCTCTTCTCCAAGGTCAACTGAAGCATAATCATCATCAGTATCATACGTGTCGTCATGAATGACATCGTCATCGGGTTCAGGGACATCATGTGGAAGGCCTTTTTGTAACCGATCAAGCATTGTTAGCTCATCCGGATTGGTAACCTCTTCTACTTCCACTTCTTCCTCATCATCACGTGATTCTTGTTCCTCCGTGTTCAGGGTGGACGTAGAGCAGTTCCGGAGACGACGTCTCACACCACGTGATTCTTGGAAGAATTCTCCATCATATGTTATTGGGTCAATTTGAGGTTCATAATCCTCTTCGTTTGGTGGAGGTGGTCTAAGATGGGGCGGCACATCGTACACGACATACCAACCTTCCAGGTTCTTAACACTTTGACGACTGTATGGCAGATAGAAAACTTGGGTGGCCTGTTGAGCCACAATAAAGACATCATCACCGCTTAACTTCCTGTCTTGTCGGATTTCGACTAGCCCAACATGTTCATGAGTCTGTCTTGTCTTAGTAGGATCGAACCAATGACATTTGAACACAACAACATTTGGAGGATTTTCACCATAATAATGAAGTTTGTAAACTTCTTCAAGTCTTCCATAATACTCGACACCTCCCTCGCCTATAGCAGAGACACCGGAATTGGTTGTTTTTCGACCGGGCATTGAAAGCTCTTTGCTAGCAGTACGAAAGCGATACCCGTTGATGTCGTACTTCTGAAATGTCCGGACCTTAAAGTCAAAACCATTTGCTATTTGTCTCAATTCATCGTTGACTTGCTCATCTGAATTAGCTATTTGTTTGAACCAAGAGATGAAACCGGGATAGCCGCCTCCTGTCTTTTCAAGAAGTTCATACTCGAGAATGGATTCTTTTTCGATTTCAACACCATTCGAGAACTGTTCGACGTATTGACTGTATCAATTAATAACAGTTGTTAGACACAAAACTTGTTAAAAAGTTGCGAAACAATGTATCGAGGACTTACTCGATGTATGGCCGAACTTCTGTTAAGTTGTTCAATATATACATCGTTAGTGTGCGCCACTCCTCGACGCCCAGCAACTTTGATTTTCCCACACCAGAAGGAGCGAGCTTCCCTTTGAAGAGGCTGAGTTTGGATTCACGTCGTTTGGGGTCGCCCATATTGTACCGAGGCTTTGGATTATGCAAGCTGTGCAAAGTGGCATCATAGTGTGCTGTTACGAAGTTTGCCGCCTCCTCGGTAATGAAAGCCTCGGCCATCGATGCTTCAATTCTACGTTTATTTTTACATTTTGCTCTAAGTGTCTTCTGCATTCTTTCAGTTGCATAGCACCAACGATTTTGCACAGGGCCACCCAATCTTGCCTCGGTCGGGAGATGCAAAATCATGTGTTGCATCGGATTAAAGAAGCCCGGTGGAAAAATCTTCTCTAACATGCAGAGCAACTCAGGCGCCAACTCTTCCATGTCATCTATCATGGCACGCGACAACTCTTTAGCACAAAGAACACGGAAGAAATAACTTAACTCTGCCAATACTAGCCATTCAGACTCTGGGATATAGCCGCGCAACATCACTGGCATTATCCGCTCAAGACATATGTGCCAATCATGACTCTTGAGCCCAAAAATTTTCATTTTTTCAATGCTCGCTCCCCTCGCTAGATTCGCAGCATACCCATCAGGGAACAACAACTTTTGTTGCACTCACAAGAGGATTTCCCTTATTGCTCCCTTCTCGAAATTGTACCAGGCACGTGGCTTGGACCAATTTTTTCTTCCTTTCGGTTGTCGCATGTTTAGTGATGGCCTATCACAAAGAGTCTCCTGGTCAACTCTAGCCTTTGTATTATCTATGCCCTTATCAGTGCCGAAAAATGTGCCAAGAAGGGCCTCGGCGATATTCTTTTCAGTGTGCATCATGTCAATGTTGTGTGATAGTAAGAGGTCTTTGAAGTAGGGGAGATCCCAGATGCATGGCTTGTGGGTCTAGGCGTGTTCCTCATTATAACCCAAGAAATACCCTGGACGGTTTGGATCAGGCTCCATAGATTTTAACTGTTCATGAATTTGTGTGCCCGTCAACGCAGGTGTTGCCGAGTGTTTGACAACTTTACCTTTCATGAAATTCTTCTTGTCTTTTCTGAATGGATGGTCCAAAGGCAAGAACTGTCTATGCAAGTCAAAGCAGGAATACTTTCGACCTGCCGGCAACCAATGAAACTTAAGAGTTGCTTTGCATTGTGGGCATGGGAACCTTCCATGCACACACCAGGCAACGAAAAACGCAAATGCCGGCAGATCATGCAACGAGTATTGGTACCAAACATACATTTGAAAGTTCTCTTTCTTAGCTGCGTCGTATGTGTTGACCCCATTCACCCAAGCTTCTTTCAAGTCATCCATCAGCGGTTGCATGTACACACTCATATTCTTCCCCGGATAGTTTGGCCCTGGAACTATCAACGTCAGAAATATCTGCTTTCTTTGCATAATGGATGATGGTGGAAGATTGAGCGGAATAACAAACACAGGCTAGCAACTATATTGGGTAGCCGTCATACCAAAAGGATTGAACCCATCGAGACCGATGGCGAATCGGCAATTCCTTGGCTCTTTAGCTTTTTCTGTATGTTTACGATCAAATGCCTTCCATGCGTCATCATCCGAAGGGTGTACCCACATCGGATCTCCATTTTCATATAATTCTTTCCTAATTCCATGTTTGTGCCATGTCATCTGTTTTGCTGTTTCTTCGAGCATGTAAAGTCGTTGAAGTCTTGGTAGGATCGACAGATACCGTAGAACACTCACAGCGATTTTGCTCTTCTTCTTCTCACCTTCACCGTTTTCTACCTCAACATATTTGGAGGACTTGCAAAATGGACAATATGTTTCGTCCGCATACTCTTTCCTAAATAAGGCACATCCTTTCTCACAAGCATGTATCTGCTCATACGACATCTTGAGTGCACTAAGGATTTTGTCTGACTCATATAGGTTTGAAGGCATAATATGACCTTCGGGTAGAAACCGCCCAAATAGGGTCATCATTAAGTCAAACAGGTCTCTTCCAATGTTGAATTGGGCTTTCAGAGCCATTACTTGTGCGATGGCATCTAGCTGAGAAATCTTAGTGTGCTCGTGAAGAGGACGTTTTGAAGACTCCAACATGGCATAGAAGGCCTTTGCGTATTCCTCCATCTCTTCGTCCTTGTTCCGAGCATCATCAAAATCATTGACCATGTCTTCAATCCCTGTACCATAATCGTCGGTGCGCCGACGCAAAACCTCGTCTCTGTTACGTTGGGCCGACTAACCATGAAATGTCCACAAGGTATAGCCGGGAGTAAAACGACGCATCTGCAGGTGTTTACCCATTACATCCTTTGTCTGTCGCGAATAATTCTTGCAGTTAGTGCAGGGGCACCATGTTTTTGGCTGGCCTTTAGAAAATGCCATTTGCAGGAATTCATAGGTTTTGCTCAACCATTCATCGGTCATGTCTTTCTGACTAGGGTGACCGGAGTACATCCATTCACGATCAGTCATTCTGTCAAGGTAGCTATATAGTATCCACATATGAACAATATAAATTATCAGTTCATCAAGTATGTCAAATTAATTATGGTCATTTTTTAATCATGGTTAAAACATTGGGATGCACGGCATGCACACCTACCAGCTACTAGGTAAAGATGGGTCCTAATCCCACCCGAGTATGTGTAGATTGGGTCATTTTCCCATCCTCTGCTCCCGATCCAACCCAAAATTTCGGCAGCACCTCCCCGCTGTTCTCCTAATACACGTCTCGGAAACTAACCGAGAGGATGTGTACTCGGAGAACAACAAGGAGGCGCTGTCGAAACTCTGCATCGGATCCGGAACAAAGCATGGGAAAATGACCCAATCTACACATACCCGCTGTCCATGGATAACGTTGGACAATTCGAAAGAATCACCGTTATAAATATGCAAATGCATGCATAGTTATAACCGTAACCCTTTCGAACGGGAGACACATATTGGTTACGCGAAGACTTTGCATTTCAATACTAAAACTACATATCTAGATAGTGTCATCGGCATGAAGGCCGGAACAGAGCAATATAAAGGTGGAGAAGGAAGAGTTAACAAATGTGCTCACTCTCGAATGCAGTGGAGGTCGTCGAAAACCAAACCCTCGCGAAGCTACTGCACATTTAAATGCAATCAATCAAAACAAATACGCACTCGCGATAATTAATCTAACTAATACTAACATCCAACAAATTCTTCGAAAACAAATTATTTTCTTTCTTTTCTTTTAATTATTCTTTTTCTTCTACTTCTTTTCCATGTTGCAGGGATACTGCACTTTTGTGCCGTCGGGAGTGATGAGCCGACGAACGCAGTGTCTCACCTTTAAGTCTCCTGTCTCCATCCATCTCCAACTCATTCTTATGCTTCTTCTAGTCATACTTCTTTTTTTCTTTTCTAAAACTTTCTCTACTTCTCCTACTAACTAATACCTTACTAAAATGCTATTATCCAAATACTAAAACAAATTTGCTAGGGCACATGCTAGGGCCAATGATTTTTTCCCGTAAGCACCGATGGAGGCACCTCCATTCATAATTACTAACATAATCAAAACCTAATTACTAATTAAGTACAATACTAAATAAATTTGAACCTAATTTCTAACTATACTAACTAAATCTAAACATAATTACTGAGTACAATATTAACTAAATATAAAACCTAAGTTGAATACTACCTAAGTGGAATAAAACCTAAATTTTAAAAATATCTAGCTACCTAGCTACAGAGAGGGGTGAAGAGAGGAGGGGGGGCTGACCTGACCAGGGGCGGCGACAATGGCGTGGGAGGCGACCTCGGGGTGGCACCGGCGGCGGTGAAGACGGCGGGTCGGCGGCGACGACAGCGGGGGCGGGCGTCGGCGAGGCGGATCCGCGGCGGCGAGGGCGGTCCCGCTCGGCGGTGTTGGCGGCGCCGGATCCACGGGCGGGGCGGCGGTCCACGGGGGCGGCGGCGGCGGCGGCAAGCGTGGGTGTGCTGGGGGGGGGGGCTCGATCTGTGTGTGTGCGTGTGAGAGAGAGAGAGAGGGCGACGGGAGGGGGTTAACTATTCGCGGCTAAGCCATCAGCCAACTGACGGCAAAGCTCTCCGTTAGCCTTTGCCGTCAGCTGGCTGACGGCTTAGACGGGGTAGTTAGGGCTCGCCAGTTCATGGGGGGGGGGTGGGAGCCCCTTTGCCGTCAGGGGACCTATGCCGTCAGCTTTGCTCCTCACTGCCGTTAGCCGGCTGATGGCTTTGAACCAGCTGACGGCAAAGACCTTCTATGCCGTCAGCTCCTTTTAAGCCGTCAGCAATTGCCCTGGCTGAGGGCATATCTTCTATGCCGTCAGCCCCATGAAAATGCTGACGGCAAAGCCAGAAGCTGACGGCAAATTACGTTTTTCCAGTAGTGTCTAATATCTGATCCTTCCAAAGATTAGCGATCCATCTAGTAGCTAGAGTTCTCAATTAGTTTTTGTAGGTTTTGAAAATAAACACGGATTGCCCAAAATACGTCACCTATCACTAATAGGCTAGAGCTCTTGATACCAAAAGTTCAAACATTACTCACATCAATGCCTCAAAACTATTGCAAGTTACTACTAAAATTAAATAGCAACCTCAATTACCTACTTTCAAGACAAGACACAACTCATTGCAACAACCAACTCTCTTAACAAGATAAACAAGAAGAGTAAAGAGAGTTCCAGCAAAAAACTAAGCAAAATCCAAGGCTCTTGCTAAAGACAAACTAAGACTAAAACTAAACATGACAGTAGCTATGAAAAGATAAAGAACACACAACAACAAAAAGATAGGCATGAAAAATCTTATGATGTGTTCTAGATTTTGAAAGTGAAGCGTGTTTCTCTCCCACAAAAAGGAAGACGGGGTCTAACTTGTTATTAAAAGCAAGAAAATCTAAAGAAAACTAAATATAAAACCTAAGAGTGAGACGCTCCAAGCATAGCACATAACGCATGAAGTGATAAAAAATATAGTGAGACGAAGGACGAACTGATGATTGTTTATGGAGAAGGGGATGCACGGGGGCATCCCCAAGCTTAGATGCTTGAGTCTCCTTGAATATTTATTGGGGATGCATGGGGGCTTCCCCAAGCATGAGCGCTTGACACTTCCGAATCTTCTTTCATCATCTTGCATCGCACACTTGAAAACTCCCTTCATACATAACTCATCATAACCCGATTAGAGAGGTAAGTACCCTTAACAAAATAATTATTCCCCACTAGATATAAAGATATTGTTGAATAGATACTGTTTCTCAAGATTGCCAAAAGGTTTTTGCAAAGAAAAAGCAAGCTTAAGGTTTGCAAAAGTAAGGAGCGACAAAACATGGCAGAATCTGTGAAAACAAGAACAGCAGGTAGTAGACAATTTTTTCGGGGTACTTCTGCAGCTCAAATCAAAAAACTCAGAACGCACGAAAGTTCCGCAATTGTACAGAGCACTCTGTGTGTAAAATTCAGCTCAAAAATATGAACTGGTGATTCGATCCAATTTTTTCCGTCACAAAGATAGAATCTGTTTTCTGGACATCATGTCACAACTTTTTCTTCCGTTGTCATATGAGGCTATAACTTGGCACAAAGCTTGAAAATAAAGATACAATTATTTTGCTACAGTAGACACAATCATCAAGACCACTAAAAACAGAAGTAAAAACATCTTGGGTTACCTCCAAACAAGCGGTTTCTTTTACGCCTTTAAGCTAGGCATAAGGCAAAAGAAGAATCAAGTTTTATCAAGAAAAAGAGAAGAGCTAGCCAGTGTAACGGACTCCTTTTTGAGAGGGAATTGAAATTTTATATTCCCCTCTTTCATGTCAATGATGAAACCAACGGTGTGAAGAAAAGTTTGTCCCAAAATAATTGGACATAAAGGTTCACACTCTATATCCATAATAATAAAATCAACGGGAACATAGTTGTCATTGACAATGATAAGAACATCGTCGATCTTCCCCAAAGGTTTCTTTATGGAAGAATCGACAAGACGAACACCAAAAGAACAAGAATCAAAAGGTTTCAATTCAAACATATCATACATTCTTTTGGGCATGACGGAGGTACTAGCTCCAACTTCACATAAAGCATAGAAAGAGAAGTTATTTAACTTAATTTTGATCATAGGGTCCCAACCATCATATAGCTTCCTAGGTATGGAGGCTTCTATCCTAACCTTATCCTCCATAGATTTGATGAGAGCATTTGTGATATGCTCCGTGAATGCAAGATTAAGTGCGCTAGTGTGGGGGTCTCTAGACATTTTGTGTAACAAGCTAATAACTTCTGAGAGGGTGCAACTATCAATCTCATCAAGAAGCTTTGTGGCAGCACCAAATGTATTTTACATAAAGGTTCCTCCCGCGGCTGAATCTAACAGGTTCCGCGAGGTAAAGTTCAAGCCTGCATAAAAATTCTGGATAACCATCCAGGTAGTCAAACCATGTGTAGGGCATTTCTTAACAAGAGATTTCATATGTTCCAAAGCTTAGGAAACGTGTTCATTATCCAATTTCTTAAAATTCAAAATATTACTCCTCAATTGGATAATTTTAGCAGGTGGGTAATACTTCCCAATAAAAGCATCTTTGCACTTATCCAAAGAATCTATGCTATTCCTTGGCAAAGATTGAAACCAGATTTTAGCTCCTTCCCTCAAAGAGAAAGAAAAAAGATTGAGCTTTACAATATCACCTTCTACTTCTTTATACTTTTGAATATCACATAATTCAACAAAATTATTCAAGTGTAAAGCAGCATCATCCCTAGCACCAGAGAATTGATCTCTGATAACAAGGTTTAGCAAAGAAGGTTTAATTTCATCAGAGGTAGCTTAAGTGGAAGGTGTGGCAATAGGAGCGCAGATAAAGTCTTTGTTTTTGTGACTAATGAAGTCACACAACTTGGTGTTTTCAGAGGAACCCATAGTAGCAGCAAGTGTGGCAGATTTTCTTATAATTTTTGATAAAGGACACCAAGATTATAACTGAAAGGTAAACTAACAAGACTAAAAAGTAAAGGTAAAAGGTAGTGGGCAACTCCCCTATCTTATCACTCAGTGTCCCCGGCAACGGCGCCAGAAATTTGCTTGATACGCGAGATATAATAATTGCTTCTCGCCCTTTGTTGGTTACCCCAAGTGGAAGGTGAGATGAAGCGCAGCGTCAAGTTTCCCTCGGTGAAGATACCGAGGATTTAAGATTGTCTCCCGTAGGACTCCGGCAATGATAAGTAGGTGCTGAAGTGTCAGATCCCTCTGTTAGGTATGTGCTAGGGTTAGCTAGTGCCTTTGCATCATGTCAAAATTTCAAAAAGAAATCTTGGAAATCAAATTCAAAATCAAAATGGGAGAAGGAACACCCCCCAGATGAATTAATTCAAAAGGCCAGATAAAAATCTTTTCCAAAAATTCATGTTAGAATTTTGAAAAGTCTTATAAATGAGTGTGATCACATATCAAGTGATGTGAGACCCACCCCATGCTCATAGATTTTTCAAATATTCAAACAGTACCTTCGAATTAAAGAATTCCCCCTATTTGATTTAAAATTCAAATCATTTGAATTTTAAAAATGTTGAAAGTTTATGAGTGGCTAGTCTATATTATTATGAGGCCATGTAAAAGTTTTCAGCATTTAATAAAATGGTTTGGTATTTTTATCAGAGCCAAAACAAATTACAGAAAAAGAAAGGAAAGATTAAACAGAGAGAAAAAGAAAAAGGCTTACCTCTCGCCTGGGGCGAGGCCCACCTCTCCAGCCGGCCCAGCCCACCCGAACTCCCCTGTCGTCTTCCACCCCGCGCTGCCAAGCAGCTCGGTGGCGCGGCGCCGACGCCGTGGACGCCACCTCGACCCCCAGGACGTTCCAGGCCGCCCCAAGCCTCCAAAGTGCGCCACGGAGACGCCCTCGGCTCCCTCTCTCACTTTCCCCCATCGCCGCTTCGTCTCGTGCCTCCTCCTCGCTTTCCCCTTTTCCTCCGAGAGCAGCCGCCGTTCGTCGGCGCAAGAACCCGTAGCCAACGCCGGAGATAGGAGAGGAGAACCTGTCCATCGTGCGCAGCGTCGCTGTTTACCCCGATCTGGAGAAGATGGCGTCCTAATCGAGCCCGAGGACGACGCACGCTTCACCGAGAGCTCGTCGGAACCGCAGGCCGCCGTCGTCAATTACTCCGGCCACATAGCTCCTCCGACCACACCACCGCCTCCACTGCAACCGTGGTGAGCTTCTGCTTCACCCCGTCTTCCACACAGCCACCCTCTTGTTCCGTACCGTGTTTTGCCATTAAGGCCGGAGCTTCTCGCCGCCGGGATCGTTGGAGCCGTTCAACTGCTAAGCAATCGTACTCACCGTCTTGTCCTTCACCTCAGCCTTGGTCTTCTGCTTCGAACGCGCCCTACGGTGGCTTCAATGGTGCTCTTCTGCGAGTTTCACCCCAAGCCCGTGCCACGGCCGCCGCGGAAGGACGTCGCCGTCGTCGTTTTGGTCACCCCCGAGGTCGCCCACGTGCACCAGACGACGCGCGAGAGCACGGGCTACGCTCCCGTGATCTCAGCGCATCGAATGATGCACGGGAACGTGTTTCCGAGCAGCGCCGCCGCGCTCCAGTCGCCGGCGTCAAGCCGCCGGCGAGTCAGTGCTAACCCCCCCTGTTTCACCTAATTAGTGACTCCTGGGTCACTGACCAGTGGGCCCAGTGGCTTAATTAAGCCACTGGATTAACTTAACCCACGGGTTAAGTGAACCCAGTCACTGACAGGTGGGACCCCCTTGTCAGCCCCCCCTGACGCCAGCTTGACGTCAGCCTGACGCAGTAAATCGATTAAATGAATTTCCAGAAAAGAAAAATGGTTTATTAATTCCAGAAATTCCAGAAAATACCCCAAACTTTGGAAATTCATAGAAAATTCATATTAACTCCAAATTGGACAAATAATATATGAAAAATGATCAGGAGAAAATTATCTTTCCAAATATGCAACTTTCAACTCTGTTTGAGTTGAATTTAAAAAGTGATCAGTAGCATTTGTTATTTGATTTAAATGGAATTAAATCAAATTCAATTCAAATATTTTTGCAACTTGAACCATGGAAACATGCTACATTTCACTTACACATCAGAGGCATATCATACACATTTGAAGGTAATTCAAAATGATCAAACTATATCACATATAACTTGGTTAATGTTGAATTCAAATTCGGAGTTTGAATTTGCATTTTAAATGCAATATATTCCACTTAAATGGAATTGCCTCACCCATCAAAACTTGTACTTCAAGCATTAACATTCAATCATGTGCTTGAGCATTGCATTCATATTGATTGCTACTTCGTGCTTTGTTTGTCGAGTAGAGGTGGAACCGGAGCAAGAGGTCACCCCCTTCGCTGAAGATCCAGAACCCGAACCTCGTCAGCAAGGCAAGCAAAACCCCATTGATCATGTCGATAAAATCCCACTTCCCTCTCATGTCTCGCTTATGCATTGTATAGGATGATCACCATATTACGATTCTACCGCATAGATGAACCCATTCCTTTGCATGACCTATCTTTTGTCATAGTAGTAAGCAAACCACAATCCTAGCAAATGTAGGAGTTGAATGATATCATGTGGCCCCTGCAATGTTACTGCTTATTGCATGCTTAGTATAATACCATGTTGTTACTATGATGTGAGTCGGGATGGTAGTGATCATGTTGATGATGGTAGAAAAGTGTTGGTGAATCGACCCTAATACAAGGTGACGAATGAGAGGCTGTGTAGGAGTACACGGTGGGTTGTCTCGTTGAACACCGCCCTAAGTCCGAGTTATTGTGTGGTAATCCAAGATGAAGAGTACAACCACACATTGGGCTCACTGACCCCTCTCAACTTATTAACTTATCCCTTTCGATGTCCACATGTCGCAGTAGTTCGGAGTTCTGGTAGGCTTGTGGCCTGGATGCTAAGTGAGAGAACGGCTCAACCGAGACCGGCTTATGCACCACGCACACATCGCTTGGGTCCACTTCGGTAAACCGGCCGGGTTCACGATTGTGGTAGCCAACCCAAGTAGGCGGCTTTCTTGGACTAGATAGGCTATGAGGTAACAGTTGTGGTGAGCATCCTCGCTGGCACCCCTTGAATGGTGTCGAGATCAAATGCGGTAAATGACGATCATGTGTGTGTAGCGGTACACCCTTGCAAGGTTAACAAAACTATTCGAATAGCCGCGTCCGCGGTTATGGACTACTTGGAAACCTTAGCTTGATTATTAGATAACTTGAACCGGATACTTCTAAAATACACCAAGATAAGTGTGAGTGCTATTGCGTGCTTTCTCGTGGGGAAGTCGAGGAAGGCACCGTAGTGGTGTATTGGTTGGAGAAAGTAGTGGACTCGTGTACGCTTCTTACCTCAAAGTCTGGTACTCGTAGTTCAGGATTAGCCAAGTCAAAGCTGGCATTTCTGCAAGTGAAACCCCACCTCCCTTTACCTTGATACATGTGCATGAGTAGTATTGCTCCTATGTAAGTCTTTCTGAGTACGCCTTTGTACTCACGTTTTCTTAATATATGTTTTAGATGACGCCACTGACCCCGAAGGTGGCTTCTTCATCGAGCTGGACGACTGAAGTTAAGCTAGTCTAGTCCCAGTCAGCAGACTGGCTCCCTCGTGGAGGGCTTTATGTTTGAATAAGGCTTCTTAAGCCAATTTTTTAAACTTGTCTGTACTCAGACATAATTTGCTTCCGCTTTATGTTGTAATGTTGGATCACATGTATGTGATCTCTGTGTGTACTCTATAAGAGTTATAAATAAAATGTACACTTTGTAGAGAATTGCAATGGTACCTGCTGTTCATACAAGGCATGTGTGTTGCGTGTATGTTTATAACCTGCATGTCTTTGTATGGGTTTTCGAGACCTTAGTTGTGTTCTGGCTGGCGTTCTTTCATACACCAAGTGGCCCTTAGATGTGCGCATCTTGGGGCATCGCGATGCGATTGTCCGAGACTCCGTCTCATGCACACTTTGTGGTATGATCGAGCCCGCCCTAGACCCCGACTAAGTGATCGGGCTGGAGTAAGTCTATGTAAGAGTTTTGAGATAGTCGATAGTATGGTTGAGGCGACTTGTCTTTGAATATGGGAGTTCACCACCCATATCATTAGACTTGTGTGCGGACGATGAGGACCCATCACAGTTGATCATCCGGCCTGGATGGGATGCCCCTCACGTACGATGCTTTCCGAGAATGTTTAGTGCTTGGCCTTGTCTGCTTAGACAAGTGGGTGCGGTTCTCGGCTCTCCATATGACTATGTCTTAACTGTACTTGCATACGCTAACCCCGGGTCCCGACAGACTTGGTATCAGAGCAGGACTGACTGTAGGACTAGTAGCCTTGGCCGAAGTCGAGTCTAGCTTGCTATAGTTATATAGTTACTCTGGGTATATAAGGTAACAACGTAAGGCTTCTTTTTTCTCCTTACCCCCTTCGTTCTGAGTTCTGAGTCACCCTCATCTTATTCTACGGGAAGATAGGACTAGGCTCTCCTCTGTCTGTTTAGCACATCTCGTTGATTGCTTCATTATAGCCATAAGAAAGTTGTGTCAGGTTTTCCTAGCATTGTTATAATGCTGATTTCTTAAATCATATTATGTAAGTGCTGTTTTCATGATTGAAAGAAATTGTCATTTCTTACAATTACAGCCGTTATGCTGTCCGAGTCATTCCAGGTTTATCTCATAATCTGATGCATTTGCAAACTCCTTTCTGTTTCAGATGGCAGATCTTCCCCCTCGGCAGATTGTTCGTTTGACCAGGTGCCTCGGTGTGCGTGGCCATCCCGCCACGTTGATCGAGATGATGTCCTATGTGGGATATCGATGGTACCCTGAGTACACCATCGAGGAGTAGTTCCAGGACTTCAACCAGACGCAGTTCCACTGCATTGTCCGGATCTACCCGCACCACGTTGGAGTCACCCAGCCTATCCACTTTGGACATGGCATCGGCGTTACCGAGAACATGGCTGTGCAGGATGCTGCATATTCATGTATTACACTGCTGAGAGAGGAGCACACCATGCTGAGAGAGACTTCTTTCCGCTATATCCCTGCTGCACTTCCAGGAGAGGAGGGATATTACACCGGACTCTACTCAGATCACTCCGCAGAGGATCCAGCACTCCAGGTGACTGCTAGGTTTGCTAGTGACAGAGATCGTGATGCACGTGCTCTCCGTTTTGAGCTCCACGCTACTCGTGTTCGTCTGTATCGAGCACTGACGCTCTTGGCACCCTTTGTGAGCGTGGGATCAGTGGAGTACGATGCGATCTATCCTGTAAGGACCCAGATGCCTTCTCGAGTTGCTTGGCCCGAGATTGGAGGCATTTTTCCACCCCGTGGTCCTTTGCTTCCACCCTACGCTGGACCTAGGCCCAATCCTTGCCCAAATGGATATCAGGGTCCACAAGCCTCCGTGTTTTCCGATGGTCACCTCCAGCTACCGGGATACGCGGGTAACGTTTATGAGGACTACTATGGAGATGGAGATGAGTGAGACCGCCTGTGGTCTTACTTAGTGAGGATGTAGTAGTATCCTAGTATATTGTAAGCAAGGTGTCTAAGTTCCAGAGGCTTAGATAAATAATGTATAGGAAGTCAGCGTGCCTCTGAAGGATGTATCATCTTCATCACGTTTGTATTAGCTTAATGCTTGTACTAAAACGATGTATGGTTTGTATGACAGCTTGTGAATATATGGCTTGTATGCTTTTATCACCATGTTGTCAAGATGATTACTTCCTTTACTCTGTAATCCCTCCAGTACTTCAATACCTTGATTAGACTCTTCAATCAACTCTGTTTGACTTTGGTTTTTCACCTTCAGGATGTCTCAAGGAACACGTGGCCAGATTGGTCGTAACCAAGGTCGTGGGAACGACCAAGAGGAAGGCAACCTTCCACCCCCACCCACGATGGCCCAAGTTCTGATGGAGGTCGAGAGGAACCGCCGTGACTCTCACCACCTGCTGGAAGTCATCGCACGCAACACCACTCAGCAGCGCAATGAGCTGGTGTCTCTGAACGACTTCATCCGGCTTCATCCCTCGGTTTTCAGTTACTCCACCGAGCCCCTTGACGCCGATGACTGGCTCCGCAGCATCGAGAGGAAGCTCCTAGCAGGCCATGTTGCAGATGGCGACAAGGTCAATTATGCCACCTATCACCTTGAAGGTGCAGCAAGCTCTTGGTGGGAGAATTTTCTGAATATGCGCCCAGTTGGACCACCAGCATCTTGGGAGGAATTCTATACGTCCTTCCGCGAGCACCACATCCCCAAGGGTCTCATGTACCGCAAACGTGAGGAATTCTGTAACCTCACTCAAGGCAGAAGAACAGTTGACGAGTTTAGTCGTGAGTTCAACCGACTTGCTCGTTATGCAACTGAGGAAGTCTCCACCGACTCCAAGAAACAAGAGAGGTTCCGTCGTGGCCTCAATAGTGGACTCCGTCGCGAGCTCAACCTTCATGACTTTTCCACATTCCAGGTCCTTGTCAATAAGGCCATCAAGGCAGAGGAGATGAACACCCCCAACGACTTTCGCAAACACCCCAGAGATGATAGTTCATCCAGTTCTGGCTCCCAGAAGCGCAAGATTTGGATCCCCAATAGCATGTTCCGCCAGAACAACCCCCCGAGGCCATCCTATGTGGCGCCTCGTCCACCCACCCAGTTCCACCCAGCTCCACCAAACCACCCAGCTCCACGCACTGTTTTCGGAGCTTGTTACAAGTGTGGTCAGGCAGGCCACTACTCTCGCGAGTGCCCCCAGAACCAGGTCCAAAACCAAAATGCTCCACCACGTGCCGGAGGCAGCAACAACAACAACAATGGTCGTGGCAAGCCACCCCAGAAGGTCTTCACCGCCAAACCCTCCCCTTCCGCAACTCGTGGATGTCTGAACCAGGTTGCCGCTGAACAGACTGACGACACCACTGACGTCATTCTTGGTACGCTCCCAGTCAATTTTGTTCCTACTTCCGTTCTTTTCGACCCAGGAGCATCTCATTCATTCATGTCGGAAAGTTATGCACTTCGTCATGAGTTACCCTTTGTTGAATTGTCCACCCCGATGGTCATTCAAACTCCAGGGTCAAGATGGCAAACTAATAGAGTGAGCCATGGTAATCAAATTGCAATTGAGGGTTTAGTATTCCTTGCTTCACTCATAGCCCTCAAGTCTTCAGACATTGATGTAATCCTTGGCATGGATTGGCTATCAAGACAAAATGCCTATCTGGATTGCAAAGGCAAATCCGTGAAACTCACCCACCCTTCAGGCCAAACCATCAGCTATACCTCACCCAGAACAAGAACCCAAGTGCATTCTTTGAATGTACTTCCCCTTCCCGAACTTGAAGATATTCCGGTGGTTCGTGACTTCCCGGATGTCTTTCCTGAAGAGCTGCCGGGCATGCCACCCGACAGATGTGTAGAATTTATAGTGGATCTTGTTCCAGGAACCGCACCAATTTCCAAACGCCCATATAAAATGGCCCCACATGAGTTAGCTGAGCTAAAAACCCAACTTGATGCTTCGTTGGCAAAAGGCTTCATCCGCCCTAGCTCATCGACATGGGGTTGCCCCGTTCTGTTCGTAAAGAAGAAAGATGGAACAGAAAGGATGTGCGTAGACTATCGCCCGCTAAATTTAGCGACGATAAAGAACAAATACCCACTGCCCAGGATCAATGATCTTTATGATCAACTTGCAGGATCCTCCGTCTTCTCCAAGATGGATTTGAGATTAGGTTATCATCAGATCCGAATCTGAAACGAGGACATTCCCAAAACGGCTTTTACTACTCGTTATGGTCATTACGAGTACACCGTCATGTCCTTTCGTTTGACCAATGCCCCCGCCACATTCTCACGCTTGATGAATTCGATCTTCATGGAGTACCTAGATAAATTTTTTGTGGTTTATCTCGATGATATTCTCATCTACTCAAAGAACGAAGAAGATCATGCCAAACACTTAAGGCTGGTATTGATGAAACTTAGAGAGCATCGCCTGTACGCTAAATTCTCCAAGTGTGAATTCTGGCAACCAGAAGTGACCTACTTAGGCCACGTAATTTCTGCAAAAGGCATTGCTGTGAATCCCGAGAGAGTTCAGGCCGTCCTTGACTGGACTCCACCTGAATCAGCTAAGCAAGTTAGGAGTTTTCTTGGCCTAGCCAGCTATTGCCGTCGCTTCGTCGAGAACTTTTCTAAAGTTGCAAAGCCTCTAACTGAACTCCTCAAGAAAGATAAGAAGTTCCAATGGACTCCCAAGTGCGAGGAAAGCTTTCAAGAGCTAAAAAGAAGATTGACTTCCGCACCCGTACTTGCACCTCCAGACACAAAAAGGGATTTCGAGATCTATTGTGATGCATCACGGCAAGGGTTAGGATGCATACTTCTGCAAGATCGACATGTGGTAGCTTATGCTTCACGCCAGTTGCGGCCACATGAAGAGAATTATCCTACCCATGACCTTGAACTCGCTGCCGTAGTTCATGCTCTAACAATTTGGCGACATTACCTCCTTGGTAATCGTTGTGAGATTTATTCCGACCACCAAAGCCTCAAATATATTTTCACCCAGCCAGATCTTAATCTCAGGCAAAGACGCTGGATTGAGTTGATAAAAGATTACGACGTAGGAATTTCTTACACCCCAGGCAAAGCCAATGTCATGGCTGATGCACTAAGTCGTAAGTCGTACTGTAACAACCTCATGTTACAGCAGTATCAACCACTTCTTCATGAGGACTTTCGCAAACTCAACCTTGAAATTGTTCCTCATGGCTATCTTTCTACCTTGGTGTCGAAACCAACTCTTGAGGATCAAATTATAGTTGCCCAAAGGCGTGCACGAGGTGTTCGCCGGATCAAGGAGAACATTGCTAGCGGAGTTGCTAAATGTTTCTCCACAGATAGAAAAGGAACGGTATTCTTTGAAAATCGTTTAGTAGTACCTAAGAATAGGGAACTAAGGCAACTCATCCTCAAAGAAGCCCATGACACACCCCTCTCAATTCATCCCGGTAGCACAAAAATGTACCGAGATCTACGCCAGAGATTTTGGTGGACTAGGATGAAGAGAGACATTGCTCAATTTGTTGCCGAATGTGATGTTTGTCGTCACATTAAGGCAGAACATCAAAGACCTGCTGGTACACTTCAACCCTTGTCCATTCCTGAGTGGAAATGGGACAAAGTCGGTATGGACTTCATCACAGGCTTTCCAAGAACCCAGAAAGGAAACAATGCCATCTTCGTTGTCATAGATAGGCTTTCCAAAGTTTCTCACTTCCTTCCGGTTCGCGAGTCTATAACTGCTAGCCAGTTAGCGGACTTGTACATCTCCAGAATTGTATCACTTCACGGTGTTCCGTTGGAAATCAATTCTGATCGCGGTAGCCTTTTCACCTCTAGATTTTGGGGAAGCTTCCAACGTGCTATGGGAACTCATCTCTCCTTTAGTACGGCTTTCCATCCTCAGTCTAGCGGTCAAGTCAAAAGGGTTAACCAAATTCTTGAAGACATGCTCAGAGCTTGTGTTATCTCATTCGGAAAGAATTGGGAGAATTCTCTTCCATATGCTGAATTTGCTTATAACAATATTTTTCAATCTAGTCTGAACATGGCTCCTTTTGAACTCCTATATGGGCGACGATGTCGAACACCACTAAACTGGTCTGAAACCGGTGAAAGACAATTCTTTGGACCGGACATGATCAAGGAAGCAGAAGAGCAAGTTCGCATCGTTCGTGATCAATTGAAAGCAGCCCAGTCTCGTCAGAAAAGCTACTATGATCGCCATCATAGGCAAGAGAGCTACAATCTGGATGAGAAGGCTTACCTTCGGGTTACTCCTTTGAAGGGAACCCAACGTTTCGGTATCAAAGGCAAATTGGCCCCACGTTACATCGGACCTTTCCGCATTATTGCTAAACGTGGAGAAGTTGCCTACCAACTTGAACTACCTCCGCACCTCTCCCGAGTACATGATGTATTCCATGTGTCCCAACTCAGGCGTTGCTTCAAGGACCCCATCCGCGAAGTCGACCATGAAACGCTTGATCTCCAAGATGACCTTTTTTATCGAGAATACCCCGTTCGTATTCTTTATTCCGCAGAGCGTGTCACTCGTCGTCAGAAGATTAGATTTCTGAAAGTGCAATGGTCACACCACTCTGAAAGAGAAGCCACGTGGGAAAGAGAAGACCGTCTCATTGCCGAGTACCCCTCCTTCCTCCCGCAGACTTCTAAATCTCGGGACGAGATTCTTTTGAGTGGGGGCTAGTTGTCAGATCCCTCTGTTAGGTATGTGCTAGGGTTAGCTAGTGCCTTTGCATCATGTCAAAATTTCAAAAAGAAATCTTGGAAATCAAATTCAAAATCAAAATGGGAGAAGGAACACCCCCCAGATGAATTAATTCAAAAGGCCAGATAAAAATCTTTTCCAAAAATTCATGTTAGAATTTTGAAAAGTCTTATAAATGAGTGTGATGACATATCAAGTGATGTGGGACCCACCCCATGCTCATAGATTTTTCAAATATTCAAACAGTACCTTGGAATTAAAGAAATCCCCCTATTTGATTTAAAATTCAAATCATTTGAATTTTAAAAATGTTGAAAGTTTATGAGTGGCTAGTCTATATTATTATGAGGCCATGTAAAAGTTTTCAGCATTTAATAAAATGGTTTGGTATTTTTATCAGAGCCAAAACAAATTACAGAAAAAGAAAGGAAAGATTAAACAGAGAGAAAAAGAAAAAGGCTTACCTCTCGCCTGGGGCGAGGCCCACCTCTCCAGCCGGCCCAGCCCACCCGAACTCCCCTGTCGTCTTCCACCCCGCCCTGCCAAGCAGCTCGGTGGTGCGGCGCCGACGCCGTGGACGCCACCTCGACGCCCAGGACGTTCCAGGCCGCCCCAAGCCTCCAAAGTGTGCCACGGAGACGCCCTCGGCTCCCTCTCTCACTTTCCCCCATCGCCGCTTCGTCTCGCGCCTCCTCCTCGCTTCCCCTTTTCCTCCGAGAGCAGCCGCCGTTCGTCGGCGCAAGAACCCGTAGCCAACGCCGGAGATAGGCGAGGAGAACCTGTCCATCGTGCGCAGCGTCGCCGTTTACCCCGATCTGGAGAAGATGGCGTCCTAATCGAGCCCGAGGACGACGCACGCTTCACCGAGAGCTCGCCGGAACCGCAAGCCGCCGTCGTCAATTACTCCGGCCACAGAGCTCCTCCGACCACAACACCGCCTCCACTGCAACCGTGGTGAGCTTCTGCTTCACCCCATCTACTACACGGCCACCCTCTTGTTCCGTACCGTGTTTTGCCATTAAGGCCGGAGCTTCTCGCCGCCGGGATCGTTGGAGCTGTTCAACTGCTAAGCAATCGTACTCACCGTCTTGTCCTTCACCTCCGCCTTGGTCTTCTGCTTCGAACGCGCCCTACGGTTGCTTCAATGGTGCTCTTCTGCGAGTTTCACCCCAAGCCCGTGCCACGGCCGCCGCGGAAGGACGTCGCCGTCGTCGTTTTGGGCACCCCCGAGGTCGCCCGCGTGCACCAGACGACGCGCGAGAGCACGGGCTACGCTCCCGTGGTCTCAGCGCATCGAATGATGCACGGGAACGTGTTTCCGAGCAGCGCCGCCGCGCTCCAGTCGCCGGCGTCAAGCCGCCGGCGAGTCAGTGCTAACCCCCCCCCCCCCTGTTTCACCTAATTAGTGACTCCTGGGTCACTGACCAGTGGGCCCAGTGGCTTAATTAAGCCACTGGATTAACTTAACCCACGGGTTAAGTGAACCCAGTCACTGACAGGTGGGACCCCCTTGTCAGCCCCCCCTGACGCCAGCTTGACGTCAGCCTGACGCAGTAAATAGATTAAATGAATTTCCAGAAAAGAAAAATGGTTTATTAATTCCAGAAATTCCAGAAAATACCCCAAACTTTGGAAATTCATAGAAAATTCATATTAACTCCAAATTGGACAAATAATATATGAAAATTGATCAGGAGAAAATTATATTTCCAAATATGCAACTTTCAACTCTGTTTGAGTTGAATTTAAAATGTGATCAGTAGCATTTGTTATTTGATTTAAATGGAATTAAATCAAATTCAATTCAAATATTTTTGCAACTTGAACCATGGAAACATGCTACATTTCACTTACACATCAGAGGCATATCATACACATTTGAAGGTAATTCAAAATGATCAAACTATATCACATATAACTTGGTTAATGTTGAATTCAAATGTGGAGTTTGAATTTGCATTTTAAATGCAATATATTCCACTTAAATGGAATTGCCTCACCCATCAAAACTTGTACTTCAAGCATTAACATTCAATCATGTGCTTGAGCATTGCATTCATATTGATTGCTACTTCGTGCTTTGTTTGTCGAGTAGAGGTGGAACCGGAGCAAGAGGTCACCCCCTTCGCTGAAGATCCAGAACCCGAACCTCGTCAGCAAGGCAAGCAAAACCCCATTGATCATGTCGATAAAATCCCACTTCCCTCTCATGTCTCGCTTATGCATTGTATAGGATGATCACCATGTTACGATTCTACCGCATAGATGAACCCATTCCTTTGCATGACCTATCTTTTGTCACAGTAGTAAGCAAACCACAATCCTAGCAAATGTAGGAGTTGAATGATATCATGTGGCCCCTGCAATGTTACTGCTTATTGCATGCTTAGTATAATACCATGTTGTTACTGTGATGTGAGTCGGGATGGTAGTGATCATGTTGATGATGGTAGAAAAGTGTTGGTGAATCGACCCTAATACAAGGTGAACGATGAGAGGCTGTGTAGGAGTACACGGTGGGTTGTCTCGTTGAACACCGCCCTAAGTCCGAGTTCTTGTGTGGTGATCCAAGATGAAGAGTACAACCACACATTGGGCTCACTGACCCTCTCAACTTATTAACTCATCCCTTTCGATGTCCAAATGTCGCAGTAGTTCGGAGTTCTGGTAGGCTTGTGGCCTGGATGCTAAGTGAGAGAACGGCTCAACCGAGACCGGCTTATGCACCACGCACACATCGCTTGGGTCCACTTCGGTAAACCGGCCGGGTTCACGATTGTGGTAGCCAACCCAAGTAGGCGGCTTTCTTGGACTAGATAGGCTATGAGGTAACAGTTGTGGTGAGCATCGTCGCTGGCACCCCTTGAATGGTGTCGAGATCAAAGGCGGTAAATGATGATCATGTGTGTGTAGCGGTACACCCTTGCAAGGTTAACAAAACTATTCGAATAGCCGCGTCCGCGGTTATGGACTACTTGGAAAGCTTAGCTTGATTATTAGATAACTTGAACCGGATACTTCTAAAATACACCAAGATAAGTGTGAGTGCTATTGCGTGCTTTCTCGTGGGGAAGTCGAGGAAGGCACCATAGTGGTGTATTGGTTGGAGAAAGTAGTGGACTCGTGTCCGCTTCTTACCTCAAAGTCTGGTACTCGTAGTTCAGGATTAGCCAAGTCAAAGCTGGCATTTCTGCAAGTGAAACCCCACCTCCCTTTACCTTGATACATGTGCATGAGTAGTATAGCTCCTATGTAAGTCTTGCTGAGTACGCCTTTGTACTCACGTTTGCTTAATCTATGTTTTAGATGACGCCACTGACCCCGAAGGTGGCTTCTTCATCGAGCTGGACGACTGAAGTTAAGCTCGTTTAGTCCCAGTCAGCAGACTGGTTCCCTCGTGGAGGGCTTTATGTTTGAATAAGGCTTCTTAAGCCAATTTGTTAAACTTGTCTGTACTCAGACATAATTTGCTTCCGCTTTATGTTGTAATGTTGGATCACATGTATGTGATCTCTGTGTGTACTCTATAAGAGTTATAAATAAAATGTACACTTTGTAGAGAATTGCAATGGTACCTGCTGTTCATACAAGGCATGTGTGCTGCGTGTATGTTTATAACCTGCATGTCTTTGTATGGGTTTTCGAGACCTTAGTTGTGTTCTGGCTGGCGGTCTTTCATACACCAAGTGGCCCTTAGAGGTGCGCAGCTTGGGGCATCGCGATGCGATTGTCCGAGACTCCGTCTCGTGCACACTTTGTGGTATGATCGAGCCCGCCCTAGACCCCGACTAAGTGATCGGGCTGGAGTAAGTCTATGTAAGAGTTTTGAGATAGTCGATAGTATGGTTGAGGCGAGTTGTCTTTGAATATGGGAGTTCGCCACCCATATCATTAGACTTGTGTGCGGACGATGAGGACCCATCACAGTTGATCATCCGGCCTAGATGGGATGCCCCTCACGTACGATGCTTTCCGAGAATGTTTAGTGCTTGGCCTTGTCTGCTTAGACAAGTGGGTGCGGTTCTCGGCTCTCCATATGACTATGTCTTAACTGTACTTGCATACGCTAACCCCGGGTCCCGACATGAAGTGAACAATGGCGCCATTCACAACTCTGGGTTGGTTACTTCACCTGGACGTGCACACAACACGATTAACTTTGCTCCCAACGAAGTTTAGAGAGGTTGTCAATCTCTCCGTTCTTGTTGTTTACAATGAACCAAACACAAGAGATAAAGATAATGATAGCAACTGGAAGTAAATACTGAAAAGTAAATGAGCGTGTAAACAATGATGAGAATATAGACCGGGGTCCCGTGATGTTCAGTAGTGATGCCTCTCTACCAAATGACGATAAAACTTCTATGTGAGGTACACAAATTACAGATGGGAAATTGACAGGATTATGAATGCACCGCAATGCTAACTATGCTACTAAGAAAGGAAGAGGCTCATAAGCATGGGCAGTACGCCAAAATAAGTAGACCGAAATCCATCTGCATCTACTACTAATCATCCACCTTGAGATATCTATCCAGAATATCTCGCTGGTATTAAGTTGCGAGCCCCACCCAAAGTGTAAACCCAAAACAACAGACAACTGCATTAAAAAGAACTTTGCCTAAAGTAAACAATCCTTGCAACCGCGGTTACAAGCACCGTTGTTTTCCCCCTTGTGGCCACAGCACATCCCCTAGACTCATTTTTCTCTCACTCAAGCCTGTCATCAAGGGGCATGTACCCATAATCGAGAATAATGTTCCCTCTTGGAGTCACTACCTACTACTTGGCCAATGCAATAAACAGAAATGGAGAACATGCAAGAGAATACCATTAGATCCATCAGAACATAATCTAAGCATAATCTCATAATCCATCAGATCCCATCAAACTCAGCATAGCAAAAGCAGAAAAAATACATATGTGCCTCGAACATGTAGGGAAGCTCACGAGATCTAAACCATGAAGAACAAAGAGGGGATGAGAACATCACATATCTTGTGATCACGGACCCATGCTCCAAAGAAACTACTCATGGCACATCCGGAAAGCGTCCATGGTGGAGTGGAAGCTCCCGGAGGTCGATCCTCCCTCCGGCAGGGTGCCGGGAAGGGTCCTGATGGTGCTCCAGATCTAAAAAGCGTGGCGGTGTGGAACAGAGGAGAGATCGCGAAAAAGGGTTCTGTCTCGGAAGTTTCCCGTGGCGGAGAATAAAAAGGAGAAGGGTGGAAACCAGGGGTACAGGCGCTATCCTGGCACGGCCAGGGGCCTGGCCGTGCCAGCTAGGCGCCTGGGGCCCTGGTGGGTCCCACCTGGCCCCCCTTCGGGACTCCGGAAGGTTCCTTCACGCTGATTTTTTATCTGATTTTTCCTGAATTTTTTTAGCACTTTTAATATTGGGGAATACTGAAATAGAAAAACAGCTAAAAACAGAAACTGACACTGGGGTGCACTGAGTTAATAGGTTAGTCCAAATATGATAAAAAATGTATGAAAGTGTATCTAGATCATAGAAATATCACACAAAACATGCATGGAGCAAGCAGAAATTATCGATACGTTTGGGACGTATCACACGGGGTCTTGGATGAGCGCGGAAGGTCGGTGGTGGGCGCTGGAGCTCGGATGGTAGCAGGGCGCGGGAGCATGACATCGGCGGTTGAAGAACGAGAAGGAGGAAGAGAACGGGATGGTGGCACCAGCCGCCAGTGCTAAGGGTGGAGGCGCGGCCGGGAAGGGTGGCGCCGGCCATCAGAGCTCTAGTTGGAGGCGGGGCACGGGAGGGTGGCGTCGGCCGCCAAAGATTGGGTGGAGGCTGGTTTTGTCTTCTAATACTAAGAGTAACCAAACATTGGTATTTGGGATATTCCACCCAAACGAAAACTAATGCCCAATACAAATGTCTGAATGCATACATCAAAACGAAGTGTTAGGGTCATTCCTAGAGAAAGATAAACTAAAAACCGATCGGTCAAACTTCACCAATTGGTTCCGCACTCTGAGGATTCTCCTCGCTCCCTTCGGGATGGCATACATACTAGAGGCCGCTATAGGTGAAGCACCACCAGCCGATGCTAGTCATGATGAGAAGAATGTCTATCTCTCCAAGTCGGATGATTACAACCTTGTTCAGAGTGGCATGCTTTATTCCATGGAGGCTGAGCTGTGGAAGCTCTTTGAGAGGATGGGTGCTTATGATATAATCACCTACCTGAAGGTCGTCTTTGCACCACAAGCCCGGGTTGAACTATATGAGGCTTCTAAAGCCTTCTTCTCATAAAAGATGGATGAGCATAGAAGTTTTAATGAGAACGTGCTCAAGATGTCGGGCTACGTTCAACACTTGAACGCTCTGGAATGTTAGATTCCAGATGAACTTTTTGTTGATAGGGTGCCGCAGTCGCTGCACCCTAGCTACAAAGGCTTCATGTTGAACTATGTAACAACCCAGGATCTCAATAGGAATGATAGACTACTCATATCAACAAGGTGCTCCTTCTTTTCCGGGAGCCCATTAGGAAAGAACTACCAGGTTAAGCGTGCTTGGTTGGAGCAGTCTTGGGATGGTGACCGAATGGGAAGTTGATCCCGGGTGCGCACGAGTGAGGACAAAGTGTGCAGAAAAGACTAGTGTTGGTTTGTGAGGACAGTCTGGATCCCAGGCGCATCGGCCATGGAATCGGTGGTTAACCTGTTGGGAGTGGTCGGGGCGTTACAGCTGGTATCAGAGCCGACCCTGGCGGTTACATCGTGTGCGTGTCAGTCGGTGAGGCTTACATGGGGGTACATGTTGGATGCCTGCAACTGGCGCGCACAAACGTGTGACAAAGGGGAACTTTCCTGCTGGGCTGACGGGGGCGTCGGATCTTTTGAGGGGTGGTGTATGTAACAACCCAGGATTTCAAAAGGAATGATAGACTACTCATATCAACAAGGTGCACCTTCTTTTTCGGGAGCCCATCAGGAAAAAACTACTAGGTTAAGCGTGATTGGCTTGGATTAGTCTTGGGATGGGTGACCGACCGAGAAGTTGATCATGGGTGCGCACGACTGAGTTCAAAGTGTGCAGAAAATACTAGTCTTGGTTTGTGAGGACAGTCTGGATCCAAGGCGCACAGGCCATGGAATCGGTGGTTAACCGGTTGGGAGTGGTCGGTGCGTTACAAAGTACAACATGCAGGGGATGAAAAATGTGAGGTTCTGAGTTGTTCGCCATGCTGAAAACTTATGACGTTGAGATCAAGAAGGAGCACGCTTTGTTCATAGTCAAAAAGACCGTTGAATTAAAGAAGTCTGGCAAGAGGGAGAACAGAAAGAAGGGTAGCTCGGAGAACAGTGGCAAGCCAGTTGTTGCTCATCGTAAGGAACCCAAACCCGGATGCAAGCCTGGCCTTGAGTGCTTCTACTGCAAGTGTAATGGTCACTGGAAACGCAACAGCCCCAAGTACCGGAATATGCGATGCTTGTCAAGAGATGAAGTGACGATGCGCGTGGGAAACGTCTGTCAAGTTGATGTGGTGTCAGTCGATACGAAGCATCTTAGTCTCCCTTTGAGATTAATTTTGATTTTGAATAAGTGATACTATGTACTCGCATTGAGTGTGAACATCGTTAGTGGTTCTTGCTGAAGCAAGATCACTATTCTTTTAATTCTGATACAATTGGTTGTGCAACTTATAAGGATGATGTGTTTAATGTTCACGCACCGGAATGCAGTGGATTATTCATACTTAATCTCGATTGTGATGTATCTCATATAAATAACATAGAGGCCAAAAGATTAAAGCCTAGTGGCGAAGAACACATGACGATGTGGCATTATCGACTTGGTCATATTGGTGAAAAACACATGAAGAAGCTTCATTGTGATGGACTTCTGGAGTCATTGGATTTTGGATCCCCTGACACATGTGAACCATGGCTTGGAAAAATGACAAGGACTCCTGTAAGAGCAAAGTTTTGCCCTCGTGTGTTTTGGATATTGTTGGACAAGACAGTAGAGGAACTAACAATGTTTTCTAGTGTAAACAGTTGTATAGGTTCCTGAAGGACATGCTAGGTGATAAAGCTTCAGGGAAGGTCTTCAAGTTATCGAAGCATTACCCCCTCAGCGAAGCTTAATCACGGAGGATGACCCCCAAAAATGAAGGTGTCCTGAAGCTCAACTCATTGAAGAAATGAAGAAGACGGCGCAAGACTTAGATGTTTTTGTGTAGTTCTTTTTCCGTTCATTGAGTCATAGGACAAACCGTACTATCAAGAGGGGTATTTAGTTTGTGGAAATCGAAGTTATTGAGAAAATGCTCAGATCAAATCCAAACCAAGTGAGAAGCCTGAGCGAAGAAATCTCATGTGCACTGAGTTAAGTTTCGGTAGCAAAGACTTCGTTCTTTGGCTTCTGAAGCAGAACTAAGTCCGTGACTCAGCTTTACTTGTTCCGCAAGTAAAGTTGCGCAGTAATGACAAATCAAAACGTTGTGGACACGTGTCAAGATGTCACCTCGGGTCAATTTGGTCATTCCGCACCTCGGGATCGCCAACTATAAATACGCCGCCCCCTCCTCCATTTGCGGGTGGCTGCTCCAAGAATATTCCTGAGAGAGATTGAAGAGAGCACCCCAAAGACTTCACCGAAGCAAAACCCAAAATCCAGAATACTGAAGCCTAAGTCCCATTGATCTGAGTAGATTCGAGATGACTTAGGTGAAATATTACTCGCCTTTTTATCTTGGAGAACTGCAATTCTCCTAGACGGTTAGAGTGTTGTTCTTCAGAGAGCGAAGAGTAATTGGTGCCTCGAAGTCCAGTTTTGTCAAAGGTTTCGGTGATTTCCTCGATAATCAACCACGAGTGAAGAACTGACCAAGCTCAAGGAGTTTGGTGCAGTGGAGCAACGGACGGAGAGAGATTTTCTCCAGGTGTTCAATCACCAGTCCCTCCAACCAGACGTAGCGCTTTGCACAGCGTGAACTGGTCGAACAAACATCGCAGAGTCCCAGTTTGTTTTTCTTCAAGCATTTACCTTCAGTATTGCATTTGCTTCGCAGTTATGCTTCAATGTGTGTTGATTCATTGCATTTAGTTTCGCTTCCAGTTTTACTTCACTATTCCGCACTACTTATGCTTCACTTCAATAGTTTCAGTAGAAAATTTTGAAGTGATCATTCACCCCCTCCCCCTCTGATCACATACTTGGACTTTCAATTGGTATCAGAGCTGGTCACTCCCTACACTCTGTGTGTTTTGGATTAACCTCCTGGACTGTCTTCAAGTATGTCTTTCGCAGCTATTCGCTCCGGGAACCCATTCCTTTTTTCAATGGGAAGGACTACCCGTACTGGATGGACAAGATGAAAAGAAATATCATGGCTATCAAGTCGGCTGCCTGGCAAGTTTTCTTGTATGGAGTCACTGTTGCCGATGAGAAGGCCATCACCCCTGAAGAAGCAAAACTGATTGATCTTGATTCTGAAGTTTGGGTTTTCATCACCAATCACTTGACACCAGAAAAGTATCATGAAGTGAAGAATATTCCATCTGCCAAAGGTGTCTGGGACTATCTTGAAAAGATTGGTGAAGGTGTTTCTACCTAGAAGGATGCCAGAATTGACACACTCCGAAGCAAATTCTATCGCTTCAAGAGAAACAAGGGTGAAAAACACAGCTCCATTTACAGCAGACTCACAGCTCTTGCTAATGAGTTGATTTCCCTTGGTGCTGATGACATTACTCCTCACTCAGTTGTAAGAACTTTGCTTCGCTCATTGGATGAATCGTTTGATCACATTGTGCTGATGATCAAGGAATGGACTGATTTCAAACGTCTTGTTGCCGCTGATATTCTTGGGAGACTCAATACATTTGATATGGAAGAAGATGAGAAACGTGACATAAATGGCTCTCGAAGATAAACTCATGCTTTGAAAGAAAAAGCTTCCCGTCATTCTTCACCTGAAGTCAGTTCTGCTTCAGGTGTCGAACAGATGATCCTGCAAGCATTGGAAAGGATTTAGCTTTGATCATGAGACGCTTCAACCGCTTCCAAAGAAAAGGTTTTTGTTCACCTAAGAAGAGTTATTCTTCAAGAAGCTCAACTCATTCTTCTCATCGCTCATCCTCAAGAAGCTCTCCATCGAAGGACAACTGCTGCTACAAGTGCAAGAAGCCAGGTCACTACATTGTTGATTGCCCTCTGTGGGAAGCTGAGAACAAAGCAAATCATTCGCTCAGAGACTCGTCAACCAAGTCCCATAGATCTTCCAGAAGCTATGAATCCAAGAGACATGATTCCACTTCGAGAAGAGATAACAAGAAAGATTCTGATGATGACAAGAGGAAGAAGTATCACAAGAAGCATGAGGGTTCTTCATCGAAGACTCACTCATCTCGGCGAAGCAGCTCTCACCGTGCCAAGGCCAATCTGGGAAAGGAGATGAACTCTGAAGACGAAGCCTCTGGGTCCGAAGCTGAATCAGGCTCAAGTTCTAGGTCTGGCTCCGAATCAGATGGTGTTGCTGGTTTGGCATTCGCTTCAGCAGATGCTTCGACAAAAGCTTCGAGCTCATTCTTCACCAACAACAGTAGTGAAGATGAATCTCCTGCATATTGCTTCATGGCCAAGGCGAAGGTATCTTCATCAAAATCTAACTATGATACTTCTGATTGTTCCTCATATGATAGTGATTCGAAGATAAGCTATGCTAAACTTGCTAAAATTTCTTCAATCCAACAAGATGAACTTGATTCACTGAGCAAAACCATTAAGAAATCAGAAACACTGTTGATCGATGAGATAGAGAAAGGTCAAACTTTAACTAATGAGCATGTAGCTCTGAAGGAAAAGTTTGAAGAATTATCCTCTAGGCATGATCTTCTTTCAGTTGATTATGAGAAGCTTACCTATGAATTTCTTCAAAGGAAAATGGCTCTCGAAAGACTGAAAGAGGCTCATGAAGAGTTGGGAAATGTCAATCTCTCTCTCATGGCTCAACAAGGTCCTGAAGAAAATCATAAAACTGATTCACCTTGCTTAACTTGTTTGGAACGAAGCAAAAATGATTCCAAAGGCAAAGCTCCTATTATTATTGATGATACTAATGCTTCTGATGAGGAAAATCCTGCTGTTAGCGAGGAACTCCTCAGGTTGAAGAACTTATTTGAAACAGGCATGTTCAAAAGTGTGCAAGGTCACCAGTATCTCTGTAATATCGTGAGGAAGACTCTCCTTCACAGGAATCCCAGGAATGAAGGTGTTGGTTTCGAGAGAAAGATAAACCCTGATGGCACCTATTGGGAACCTGATCAGTACCCTAAAACTGTTTGGGTCCTAGCGAAGGAGAACCACATTGATATAGCTAACCTTTCAGGTTTTGACTATAAGATGAACAAAGCTATTGTGGACGAATCACTTGATTCTGACTACAAGCTCATCAAAGACGAACAGGGAAAGGTTCCAGCTGAGTATGTTGGTACGCCTCCTAAGAATGGCTTCTATAAGAGGCAGATATGGGTGCAGAAAGCACTTGTGGAAAAACTGCCTTCTAACCATACCATGCAGGGAAAGCCTTAGGTACCACCGAATCACTTCTATTCTCTAGAAACGAGAAATGATTCACTGTTGCCCGAATCAATGTTCCGTAGAAGCAATACTATCGCACTGGTCGTTATACTTATCGTCCTCATGATAACAGTACTAAGATTGCATATGCTCATTCTTATCCTAACCATTCGCAGTGGACTTACATTTATGGTGTGCTTGATGGTACACCGAAGCAATACACTCCTGTTCGATTTAATATTGCTTCAACCAGTGCTTCAACATCTTCTCAGTCACCTGCTCGTTTGTGGGTGGTTAAGAAGAAATAATTCTTCTGCAGGGCTATGTCTCCGGTGGATCCGAATGGGTCATGGATAGTGGTTGCACAAATCATATGACCGGAGACAAGGAGTTATTCACCGAAGAAAAACTATCACACTCTTCTCAGAAGTACATTACCTTCGGTGATAACAATAAGGGTAAAGTTTTAGGTTTGGGTAAGGTTGCCATATCGAAAGATAAGCACATTGACAAGGCTATGCTAGTCCAATCCCTTGGATATAATCTTATGTCTATTTCTAAGTTATGCGATATGGGTATGCTTGTTCTATTTTCTGCTTCGCTTGGTGTTGTCTTTTCACATGATGACTATACGTTTGTCTTCGAGGGTTACCGAAAAGGATATTTATACATTGTTAATTTTTCTTCGGGCCCTGTTGTATCCACATGTTTAATGGCAAAAGCTTCATCTGGTTGGTTATGGCATCGAAGACTTGGTCATGCAGGGATGAGAAATCTTCATAACTTAGTGAAGAAGAATCATGTTATTGGCCTTAGCGAAGTAAAATTCGATAAGGATTGTCTCTGCAGTGCTTGTGAAGCTGGTAAAATTACGAAGAAACATCATTCTTCGAAGACTATCATGACTACCACTCGTCCCCTTGAATTGCTTCATATGGATCTTTTTGGTCCTCAAAACTATGCAAGCCTGGGAGGAAACAAATATGGTCTTGTTATTGTTGATGATTTCTCTCGTTATACTTGGGTTTTCTTTTTGGATGACAAGAGCAAAGTTGTTGAAATCTTCAAGTCATTCGCTAAGAGAGCTCGAACTGAATATGAATTATCTCTGAAGCATATCCGAAGTGATAATGGAACTGAATTCAAAAATACTCATATTGAAGATTTTCTTGATGATCATGGTTTTACTCATGAGTTCTCTACTGCTTATACACCTCAACAGAATGGTGTTGTTGAAAGGAAGAATAGAACTCTTATTGAAATGGCCAGAACCATGCTTGCTGAATACAAGACTCCTATCAGGTTCTGGGCCGAAGCAATTAACACAGCATGTCATATCATCAACAAGGTTTACCTTCACAAATTTCTGAAGAAAACTTCACATGAGCTTATCACTGGTAATAAACCAAATGTTTCGTACCTTAGGGTATTTAGTGCTCCTTGCTTTATTAGAGATATGAATCATAGCTCCAAATTTTCCCCTAAGGCACATGAAGGTCTTCTTTTAGGTTATGGCTTAAACTCTCACACTTATAGAGTGTATAACTCTCACTTTGGGAAAGTTATGGAAACTGTGAATGTGAGGTTTGATGAAACTAATGGCTCTCAAAAAGAGCATTTGCCTCATGATCTAGATGAACCACCTCTTGATGAAGTGATCAGGTCCATGGCTATTGGAGAAATTCGCCCTGTTGAAGCCAATGCCCGTCAAGCTAATTGGGATGATGATGGTCCAATGTTCCCACACATAGCCTGGGGCGCTGGAGATCAACATCCTGAAGCTAATGATGAACAGGACGAAGAAGAACAAAGGAACGAAGGAAATGCTAATCCCGAAGGAAATGCTGAAGCTGAAGGTGAAGCATATCCTGAAGCTGAAGCACATCCTGAAGCAGAAGCTGAGCCTGAAGCCAATGACTCAACCTTATCACGAGTTCGAAGAAGAGTTGATGTTGATTCGATCCTTGAAGAAATTCATCAACCAGGTCGTCCCACAACTCGCTCTCGTACTCGTTTGGCTAACTTCTGTGGAAACTTTTCGTTTGTCTCTATGCTAGAACCCATGAAGCCATGAAGGACCCAGATTGGTTAACTGCTATGCTCGAAGAACTTAATCAGTTCGAGCGAAACAAAGTCTGGTCCTTAGTTGATAGACATGATACAACGAAGCACAACATCATTGGTACAAAGTGGATTTTTCGAAACAAGCAAGATGAAGACGGTATAGTGGTAAGAAACAAAGCACGATTGGTAGCACAAGGATACACCCAACTCGAAGGTATCGATTTCGGCGAAACTTATGTTCCAGTTGCTCGTCTCGAATCCATTCGTGTCATGCTTGCTGTTGCAAATTTCAATGGTATTCTACTTTATCAAATGGATGTGAAAAGTGCTTTTATTAACGGTGAAATCGAGGAAGAAGTGTATGTTATGAAGCCTCTAGGTTTTGAAGACCCAAAGAAACCCAACATGGTGTACAGGTTACACAAGGCCCTCTATGGGCTGAAGCAAGCACCTCGTGCTTGGTACGACACATTGAAGGATTTCCTTCTGAAGAAAGGCTTCAAACCAGGAACAACTGACCCAACACTTTTCACTCGATCTTATAATGGTGATTTGTTTGTATGTCAAATTTATGTGGATGATATCATTTTTGGATGCACTAACATTGAAATCAACGAAGAATTTTCCAAAATGATGTCGAAGAAATATGAAATGTCAATGATGGGTGAATTGAAGTTTTTCCTTGACTTCAAATCCGTCAACAGAAGAATGGCACCTTTATTTCTCAAGAAAAATATCTCAAGGATTGCCAGAAGAAGTTTGGTCCTACTGATTGCAAAACTATCAAAACTCCAATGCCAACCAATGGCTTCATAGATGCAGATGAGAAGGGAAAAGCCTTCGACCAGAAGAAATATCGGTCTATGATTGGATCTCTTTTATATCTTTGTGCATCTAGAACTGACATTATGCTTTCAGTATGTATTTGTGCTCGTTTTCAGGCCAATCCAAAGGAATCTCATCATACTGCTGTAAAGAGAATTCTTCGATATCTTGCTCACACACCTACCTTGGGCTTGTGGTATCCCAAGGGAGCTCAGTTTGATCTTATTGGCTATTCTGATTCAGACTGGGCTGGTGATCATGTGGATAGGAAATCAACTTCAGGGACTTGTCATTTCCTTGGAAGATAACTTGTGTGTTGGGCTTCAAAGAATGTAACGACCCAATTCACACAGAATTGAAGTCTCTGTGCTCAAGTGTTAGTCCCTGGATCGAACTCGCTGGCACACACAGTATTATAGATGTATATCAAAGTACAAGTGCATCATTATTAGAACGTATGATCCAGAGTAAATAATTAACAAGTTGCATAGCTCAAGGCTAGCTTATTCAATATAAATATAGCGGAAGAAAAAGCAAGTAACATGGAGTCCCATCAACAATCACATGCGAACATGCTGAGTGTAGACTCACAACCCCTAAACGCACCTTACTGAGTCGTCGGAAAAACCTGCAACACCGAAGGTTACAGCCCGACAACGGGTCCGTACATCTGATTTGTACGGCAAGTGACACGGAAAAGTTTATATAAAGGACCTACAACTTCATGCAAGGTAAGTCAAAGGAAAGGCTTGTGGTTTTGTTTTGCTGAAAGCCAATTTTCTCCTGAACTAAACTAGTCAAAGTTTAAAGTTGAATTCTACCTGAAACACACAGCAACCCATGCTACTCTTGTCCCAACCAAATTATTATTAAGTGTTCATCTGTCAATATCATTCATCAACACTACTGACTAGTTGCTCAAAGTTCGCCCGTAACCGTGGACACGGCTAATCATGATCAGTTTAATCGCTCTGCAGAGGTTGTACACGTTCCCCAATGGACTCAACCTGAAGATTAAGACAAAGACTTTCTGAAGAGGTTGCCTCCAACCTTTGGTAGCCGGTACACCTAACAACACATCTACATCAGCTATCTACCAGGGCCAGGTTCCCCACAACGTACTCGTGCTAAGCCAGAGCCCATATAGCCAGTGGCTGTACACGGAAGCTACTAGTAATATTGCATGTCTGATCTTTCTGAGCTTGGACTGCGCCCACTACGTCAGAGGGTACTCGCCATGACGCACCCGGTTCACCACCAAAACAACCATTGGGTGAATTTAACCCCGGCACTGTCCTCAACCGAGGCACAACTACAGGGATGCAACCCGCCCGTCCAGAAGTGATTTATATTATTATAAAGTTGCTACACAGTTTATTTAATAGCTCACATGCACTCCATGAATTCTCACACCCCAAACCACGTCTACAAAGCATAGCAATAAAGCAACAACATGGCTAGGTTGATCTACGGTAGACAAGTCAAGACATGTGGCTATCCTAACTGGTTTTGCAGCAACAGTAAAGTAAACTAACTATCATGCAATAGGGTGATATTTCTAAACAAAATGCATATAAAAAATATAGGTATGAGTATGTTCAAAGTATCACTTGCCTTCTTGCTGGTCCTGACGGTCACAATCCTCACAAAACGAGGCGGCACACTCCGGACAATCTATACGAGCAAACATAGCACCAATCAATCCTATGTTCAATACAAATATGCTCAAACAGTAATAAACATTCAAAGAACAGTAGAAAAACTTGCCTAACAGTAGCTAAACTTAAAGTGCTTGTCAAAATAAAACCAACGCAAAAAGAAACGGCGCAAACGGGCGCACCGGTAAAAAGTTATGGCTGCCGGAAGTTAAAATTTGGATCAGCTTGGGATTCAAATTTGAAAACTTCAAACTTCTGTAACACTTGGTCTACTAGCTAGGAAATTTCTCCACGGTCACAACGCAACTGGAATCGCCCAATTCCGAGTTACGGTTAAAAAGTAGTCGCAAAAAGGTATCGGGGTGACACCGGGGGTACTGGGGTGCTCTACTGTAAAAAGGACCCAGACGTAAATAAATTTTTTCCGAAAAACGCGATCGGGTCCTCGGGCGGTTTGGATCCAGATCTGGATTTTTTTGTTTTTTTTCGAAAACGCAACTAACTTTTTTTTTCAGCTCTCCTTCTCTCCCAACTCGCGCAGGGAGCCAGGCCATGGCCATGGCTCGGTCTCGGCCGAGACCTCGGCTCGGGCCGGCTGCAGAGGCCGTGGCCGGCGGCTAGGGGGCGACGGCGGCGGGGAAAGCGCTGGGGCGGCGGCCGGGCGCGGGGCGGGCGGCGGCGAGCACGCCGGCTCGCCGGCGGCGCTGAGGCACGGGGGACGGCGGCTACGGTGGCTGGCGGCGCGGCTAGGATGGCGGGGTCAGGCGCAGGCGGCGGCTCCGGAAAAATACCTCGAAAAACGGCGAAAAACGCGACTCGGGCGAACTTTCCGGCGAACTCCGGCGAGATTCCGGCGAAGCTCCGGCGATGACGTCGTCGATGATGTCGGCGGCGGCGGGTCCCGCGGATTAGTTTCGGCTAACCTAAAATCTCTAAACAAAAAAATAATCTAGCCCTAATCGGGGCTATTTATAGAAAGCCTCTAATCCCCCTTTTTTTTAAATCCGAGATAAATACAAAATCGGTCTGCAAAAAAAAACAAAACAGGCCCATTAGGCCCAAAACAATTATACAAAAATCTAGGAAAATTATTTTTAAATTCTGTCTTCGCCAATATTTTTAAAATAATAAAACTGAATTTTTGGCTTTACCAAAATATTAAATAAAAATAATAACTTTGCAAATTATTTTTAAATATTTTAAAATACTTTTCTGGCATTTTATGAATACGGAAAACTCTGAAAATTGATTTAAAAACTTTTCCGGAGCATAAATAAATTCCCAAAAATATTTTTAGAAAATATTTATAACTCCAGGGTAAAATTAAAAAGTCTCCCAAAATATTTTAAACTATTTTTCAACAAATTAAAAATGGGGATAAGTCCTTTTATATCCTCTCCAGCGAACTGCCATGTCTTGAAAAATGTTTAAAAATATTTTAAAACTCCAGAAAAATGCGGAAGCAGCATGAGATGCATATGATGATCTATTAACATCCGAATTTAGAAAATTGGGATGTTACAATCCTACCCCCCTTAAGATGAATCTCGCCCTCGAGATTCGGGCTGGCTAGCAAAGAGATGCGGGTGGTCTTGCTTCAGATCTTCTTCACGCTCCCAAGTTGCCTCCTCTTCGGTGTGATGATCCCACTGAACCTTGCATAGTCTGATCGTCTTGGTGCGGGTAACTCTTTCTGCAGTCTCCAGAATCTTCACAGGTTTCTCCTCATAAGTCAAGTCACTCTCCAACTGAATTGCCTCAAGTGGTACTGTATCTCTCAAAGGAATATCTGCCATCTCTGCATGCCACTTCTTCAGCTGGGACACGTGAAACACATCATGAACTCCTGACAAAGCTTCTGGAAACTCCAACTGATAAGCTACCTCTCCTCGGCGCTCCAAGATCTTGTAAGGCCCCACAAAATGTGGTGCTAACTTGCCTTTGATTCCAATCCTCTTGATTCCGCGAATTGGTGAAACTCTGAGATATGCACGGTCTCCAACCTCATAGGTTACATCCTTGCGCTTAGCATCTGCATAACTCTTCTGCCTGGACTGTGCTATCTTCAGTCTATCACGGATCAACTTGACTTTCTCCTCAGCATCTCTGATCAGGTCTGGTCCAAACAACTGACGTTCTCCTACCTCATCCCACATCAACGGAGTCCTGCACTTCCTGAAGACTAGCCTGGTAACTGTTGTTGTATGAGAACTCAGCATACGGTAAGTTGTCATCCCAAATCGAACCATAATCCAACGCACAAGTCCTCAACATATCCTCCAAGATCTGATTGACTCTCTCGGTCTGCCCATCTGTCTGACGATGGAACGCTATACTGAACTCCATCCTAGTGCCCAAGGTCTCATGCAACTGACGCCAAAACTTCAAAGTAAACTGAGTACCTCTATCAGACACAACTTTGGTTGGAACTCCATGCAAACACACGATCCTGGACATATAAATCTTGGCTAGCTTGGCACTGTTATAAGTTGTCTTCACTGGAATGAAGTGAGCAACCTTGGTCAAACGATCAACAATCACCCAAATAGAATCATATCCTGACCGAGTCCTGGGTAAACCAGTAATAAAGTCCATACCTATCTGATCCCACTTCCAATCTGGTATAGGCAAAGGCTGCAACAACCCTTGACTCTCTGGCAAACATCACACAAAGCAATATACTGGGCTCTCTCTCGCTTCAGGCTAGGCCACCAAAATCTCTCCCTCAAGTCCAAATACATCTTGGTATTCCCGGGATGAATAGAATAAGGTGAATCATGTGCCTTCTGAAGAATCAACTTCCTGATCTCTGCATCTTGCGGTACAAAAATGCGCTTCTCAAACCAAATGGCTCCATGCTCATCCTCACGGAAACCCTCTGCTTTTCCCTTGGTCATATTCACTTTTATCTCATCAATTTCTGCATCACCCTTCTGAGCTTCTCTGATTCTTTCCAACAGTTTTGGCTTCACTTCCAATGCTACCACATATCCCTTAGGAACTATCTCCAACCTGAGCTTCTTGAACTTCTCACATAACTCACGTGGCATATCCTCAACATTAGCAACGTTGATATGACTCTTACGGCTCAATGCATAAGCAACTACATTCGCTTTACCAGGATGATACTTCACATTCAAATCATAATCCTTAATAAGCTCCAGCCATCTACTCTGCCTGAGATTCAAATCCTTCTAAGTAAAGATATACTTCAAAATCTTATCATCAGTAAAAACATCACAATGATTACCAACAAGATATTGCCTCCATGTTTTCAAAGCATGAACAACTGCAGCTAACTCCAAATCATGTGTAGGATAGTTCTTCTCATGGTTCTTAAGCTGACGTGAAGCATAAGCAACAACTCTACCTCCTTGCATCAAAACACAACCAAGTCCTCGACGAGATGCATCACAATACACGTGGAAATCCTTATGTATATCAGGAAAACATAAAACAGGTGCAGTTACTAACCGTTTCTTCAACTCCTGAAAGCTGGCTTCACATGCCTCACTCCAAACAAACTTGTTCTCTTTCTTCAACAGCTCAGTCATCGGTTTCGCAAGTTTGGAGAAATTTTCAATGAACCTCCTATAATATCCTGCAAGACCCAAGAAACTGCGAATGTCTCCAACTGTCGCGGGTGTCTCCCATTCTGTAGCTGTTGAAACCTTGGATGGGTCCACAGCTACTCCTTCTCCTGACATAACATGTCCAAGGAATCCGACCTCCTTCAACCAAAACTCACACTTGCTGAACTTGGCATACAACTTGTGCTCCCTGAGCTTCTCCAATACCAAACGCAAATATGCCTCATGCTCTTGCTCATTCTTGGAATACACCAATATATCATCAATGAATACCACAACGAATTTATCCAAGAACTCCATAAACACCTTGTTCATCATATTCATGAAGTATGCAGGAGCATTAGTCAATCCAAATGACATAACAGTATACTCATACAACCCATACCTCGTAGTAAAAGCAGTCTTCGGAATATCCTTCTCCCGAATCTTCACTTGATGATAACCCGAACGAAGATCAATCTTAGAGAATACACAAGCTCCCTCCAACTGGACAAATAGATCATTAATCCCAGGTAAAGGATACTTGTTCTTGATAGTAACATCATTCAGAGAACGGTAATCAACACACATCCTCTGGGGTCCATCCTTCTTCTCAACAAACAACACTGGAGATCCCCAAGGTGACGAGCTTGGGCGAATGAACCCCTTTTCTTGCAACTCTCTGATCTGTTCCTTCAACTCTGCAAGCTCATTAGCGGGCATCCTATACGGTCTCTTAGCAATAGGCCCAGTACCTGGTATTAAATCAATAAGGAACTCAATCTCCCTATCCGGTGGCATACCTGGCAACTCCTCCGGAAACACATCCGGATACTCCCTCACAACACGCACATCATCCAGGCTACCCCCCTTAAGAGAATTCACCTGAGCGTGTTGATGCTTATACTTGGACACATATCTGATCTTCTGTCCACTGGGTGTACTGAGAGTGATAGACCGACTGGCACAATCAATAACACCTTGGTACTTGGCTAACCAATCCATGCCCAAAATAATATCCAAACCTTGTGACTTCAACACAATCAAATCTGGAGGAAAAACATGCTTCCCTATGGCTAGGCTCAACTGATAGCATCCCAGACTAGCTGACATCTCCGCTCCCGGTGAACTTATGAGCTTAGATGACTTAAGAACTACGGTAGGTAACTCATGCTTATCCACAAATACCCTCAATATGAAAGAATGCGATGCACCAGAATCAAAAAGAACAAGTGCGGGTACTGAATTGATAAAGAACTTACCAATCACAGCATCAGGCTCATCATAGATCTCCTCCACGTTGACATGGTTCACATGCCCCTTGAAAGGATTGAGCTTGGCGACTCCATTCCCATTGGACTCTGGGAAGTCTGTGGCATAGTGTCCCATGTTCTTGCACCTGAAGCACTGGATGTGACTCAAGTCCTTTGGTGCCTCGCCATTCTGACCGTTGTTTCCATTGCCTCCATTGGCTCCATTGCTTCTCCCATTGTTCCTTCCATTGCCATTGCCATTGCCATTGCCATTGCCATTGCCATTCTTGTTACCATCGTGGTGGTTGTGGCCATTATGGTTGTGACCATTCCCACCATGATGGTTGTGTCCTCCACTGTGAACATGGCCATTCCCACCATTGTGGTTATGCCCATGGTTATGTCCTCCATTGCCATCATAGGAATTGCGTGGCTTCTGATGCGGTCCAGAGTTATACTTGCCACCATTGCTGTTGTTGTACTTACTCTTGCGGTTCTCAACGGCCTGCTGCTTGCCTTCCAACACAATAGCTTTGTCTATGAGCGCCTGGCAGTTAGCAAAAGTAGCCACTGTCAACTAGACTCCCAACTCATCATTCAGCCCCTCCAAGAACTTCTCCTGCCTTGCAGCATCATTCCTGACATCATCTGGAGCATATCTGGCAAGTTTGTTGAACACCTCAACATACTCGGCCACAGAACGGCCTCCCTGACGCAAACTGCGGAACTCCTTCTTCAAGCTCATGGCACCTGCTGAAACATGTGCGGAGCGAAAAGCAGACTTGAACTGCGCCCAAGTGATGGTGTCGATGGGGTAAGTCAGCAAGTAGTTGTCCCACCAAGCAGCGGCAGGACCCTCCAGCAAATGTGAGGAAAACCTCACTCTCTCTGCCTCAATGCAGCCAACTGTCTCCATATTCCGTCCCACGGAACGAAGCCAGTCATCCGCCACTATGGGCTCAGGAGTGCTAGAGAACCTCTGAGGATTCAACCTCAGAAACCTTGCAAGCGTGTCCACAGGTGGTGATGGTGGCGCATTGTTGTTGTTGCCCATGTTCTGAGTGAGCAACTGGATCAGCTGAACTTGTCCTTGAAGTAATTGCTGCATATAAGCTGGCACTCCATTGTTGTTGTTCTCATTCCCCGTGGGATCACGTCTCGGCGGCATCTGTTGGGTAAGAATAGGTAAGATTTAGATAGAAAGTAGCTAGGGAAATATATTCCTACCCCATATGCTTATGATGATCATGGCAAGGATTATATATACAATACAATACATATATCACCAATCATCTTCACCAAACAATATCATCATTGCATCAAACATATAACAATCATCAACCAATGCACTCATACGGAAAACCATCACATAACACACCATATAGTTTAAAATATCTTTTATAACTGATATAAGATCCTCAACAGAATCACGGGTAATATAAGATCCTCAACAGAATCACGAATAACATAAGAGTATATCAAGCAACATAGTATTGCCACACCGAATAAGTCGACATGGTCAAATACGCTAACACGATAACGATAGCCAACTAATAGCCGGTGAAGTAATTCTTAATGCTGTCTTTGCTAAACAACATGCGGTATTCGCGCCCGCTAATGCGGTTGCGCCTTTTGGGACTCGGCTCTTCTTCTTCTGCCGAGGTGTCTACTTCAGGCTCCTCTTCTGGTTCTTCAATCCCATTGGCCTTCATCTTCTCCTTCAGCCTTGTCATCTCTGCTTGCATCTCCAACTTCTCCTTCTTCAGCTTGTTGTTGTCCCTCTTGAGCCTGGTGTTCTTCTGCTGCAACTCAGTAATGGTGTAGAGGTCTGACTGAGTGCACTTCTCCAGGCAATGGATGTGCTTCTCCAGGATTTGGATGATGTAGCTGGTTGTACCTGGCCAAATGGCCCCAGGCACATACCTGAACCTCTTTGGTATTATGTTCCCCGATGGGAGAACCTTGGCCATCTCCGCGTACACCGTACCCTTTAGTCGGGCGAAATACGTCTCCACAATGCGTCCAAGAGCTATGTGAGCGGCCATGTGCACACACCACTCCTTCTCCTGGGCATGCACCTCCAAGGACTCCGTGATCACCCTTTCTTCATTCTCCATGCTTCCAAGGATGAAAGTCTCCACTTGCCAGTAGTCCTCAACTCCCCTTGTCTCCACGATGTCCGGCTGAAAGGCTGGCGCGTAGATGTTCAGGAAGTGGCAAATCCCCCTGAGCTCAGGTGCAAACGACATAGCGCGGTATGATATAATGGTCAGCTATAATCAAAGAGAGGTAAGGCAAGATTAGAATAGGTATGAATACGAGATAGAGAAGGTAAGTAAGTACAAGACAGCGTGATATAAAGTAATATTTTTATTCCTATGGCTTTTCTAGTCCATTTTTCTAGGGTCACGTCCTACAGTCAACACACTGCTCTGATACCATCTATAACGACCCAATTCGCACATAATTGAAGTCTCTGTGCTCAAGTGCCATTCCCTGGACCGAACTCGCTGGCACACACAGTATTATAGATGTATATCATAGTACAAGTGCATCATTATTACAACGTATGATCCAGAGTAAATAATTAACACGTTGCATAGCTCAAGGCTAGCTTATTCAATATAAATATAGCGGAAGAAAAAGCAAGTAACATGGAGTCCCATCAACAGCCACATGCGAACATGCTGAGTGTTGACTCGCAACCCCTAAACGCACCTTACTGATCGTCGGAAAAACCTGCAACACCGAAGGTTACAGCCCGACAACGGGTCAGTACATCTGATTTGTACGGCAAGTGACACGGAAAAGTTTATATAAAGGACCTACAACTGCATGCAAGGTAAGTCAAAGGAAAGGCTTGTGGTTTTGTTTTGCTGAAATCCAATTTTCTCCTGAACTAAACTAGTCAAAGTTTAAAGTTGAATTCTACCTGAAACACACAGCAACCCATGCTACTCTTGTCCCACCCAACTTATTATTAAGTGTTCATCTGTCAAGATCATTCATCAACAGTACTGACTAGTTGCTCAAAGTTCGTCTGTAACCGTGGACACGGCTAATCATGATCAGTTTATACGCTCTGCAGAGGTTGTACACGTTCCCCACTGGACTCAACCCGAAGATTGAGACAAAGACTTTCTGAAGAGGTTGCCTCCACCCCTTGGTAGCCGGTACACCTAACAACACATCTACATCAGCAAGCTACCAGGGCCAGGTTCCCCACAACGTACTCGTGCTAAGCCAGAGCCCATATAGCCAGTGGCTGTACACGGAAGCTACTAGTAATATTGCATGTCTGATCTTTCTGAGCCTGGACGGCGCCCACTACGTCAGACGGTACTCGCCATGACGCACCCGGTTCACCACCAAAACAACAATTGGGTGCATTTAACCCCGGCACTGTCCTCAACCGAGGCACAACTACCGGGATGCAACCCGCCCGTCCAGAAGTGATTTCTATTATTATAAAGTTGCTACACAGTTTATTTAATAGCTCACATGCACTCCATGAACTCTCACAACCCAAACCACGTCTACAAAACATATCAATAAAGCAACAACACGCCTAGGTTGATCTACGGTAGACAAGTCAAGATATGTGGCTATCCTAACTGGTTTTGCAGCAACAGTAAAGTAAACTACCTATCATGCAATAGGGTGATATTTCTTAACAAAATGCGTATAAAAAATATAGGTATGAGTATGGTCAAAGTATCACTTGCCTTCTTGCTGGTCCTGACGGTCACAATCCTCACAAAACGAGGCGGCACACTCCGGACAATCTATACGAGCAAACATAGCACCAATAATTCCTATGTTCAATACAAATATGCTCAAACAGTAATAAACATTCAAAGAACAGTAGAAAAACTTGCCTAACAGTAGCTAAACTTAAAGTGCTTGTCAAAATAAAACCAACGCAAAAAGAAACGGCGCAAACGGGCGCACCGGTAAAAAGTTACAGCTGCCGGAAGTTCAGATTTGGATCAGCTTGGGATTCAAATTTTAAAACTTCAAACTTATGTAACACTTGGTCTACTGGCTAGGAAATTTCTACACGGTCGCAAGGCAACTGGAATCGCCCAAGTCCGAATTACGGTTAAAAAGTAGTCGCAAAAACGGTATCGGGGTGACACCGGGGGTACCGGGGTGCTCTACTGTAAAAAGGACCCAGACGTAAATAATTTTTTTCCGAAAAACGCGATCGGGTCCTCGGGCGGTTTGGATCCAGATCTGGATTTTTTTTATTTTTTTTTCGAAAATGCAACTAACTTTTTTTTTCAGCTCTCCTTCTCTCCCAACTCGCGCACGGGAGCCAGGCCATGGCCATGGCTCGGTCTCGGCCGAGACCTCGGCTCGGGCCGGCTGCAGCGGCCGTGGCCGGCGGCCAGGGGGCGGCGGAGGCGGGGAACGCGCCGGGGCGGCGGCCGGGCGCGGGGCGGGCGACGGTGAGCTCGTCGGCTCGCCTGCGGCAGCCAAGCGGCGGCGGCGCGGCGGCGCTGAGGCACGGGGGACGGCGGCTACGGTGGCGGGCGGCGCGGCTAGGACGGCGGGGTCGAGCGCAGGCTCCGGAAAAATACCTCGAAAAACGCGACTCCAGCGAACTTTCCGGCGAAGCTCCGGCGATGACATCGTCGATGATGTCGGCGACTGCGGGTCCCGCGGATTAGTTTAGGCTAACCTAAAAACGCTAAACGAAAAAATAATCTAGCCCTAATCGGGGCTATTTATAGACAGCCTCTAATCCCCCTTTTTTTAAAATCCGAGATAAATACAAAATTGGTGTGCGGGAAAAAAACAAAACAAGCCCATTAGGCCCAAAACAATTATAGAAAAATCTAGGAAAATTATTTTTAAATTCCTTCTTCGCTAATATTTTTAAAATAATAAAACTAAATTTTTGGCTTTACCAAAATATTAAATAAAAATAAAAACTTTGCAACTTATTTTTAAATATTTTAAAATACTTTTCTGGCATTTTAAAAATACGGAAAACTCCGAAAATTGATTTAAAAACTTTTCCGGAGCATAAATAAAAATATTTTTAGAAAATATTTATAACTCCAGGGTAAAATTAAAAAGTCTCCCAAAATATTTTAAACTATTTTTCAACAAATTAAAAATGGGGATAAGTCCTTTTATATCCTTTCCAGCGAACTACCATGTGTTGAAAAATGTTTAAAAATATTTTAAAACTCCAGAAAAATGCGGAAGCAGCATGAGATGCATATGATGATCTATTAACATCCGAATTTAGAAAATTGGGATGCTACAAAGAAGCAAAACTGTGTTTCAATATCTACTGCTGAAGCTGAATACATTGCTGCTGGTTCATGCTGTACTCAGATTCTATGGCTGAAGAAAACACTGAAGGATTATGGTATTCATGTGAAGAAAATTCCACTTCTATGTGATAATGAGAGTGCAATCAAAATTGCTCACAATCCTGTGCAACACTCTCGCACGAAGCATATTGACATTCGTCATCATTTTCTTCGTGATCATGTTTAGCGTGAAGATATTGTCATAAGTCATGTCAGAACTGATGATCAACTGGCTGACATATTCACGAAACCATTGGATGAGAAAAGGTTCTGTGCGTTAAGGTGAGAGCTCAATATATTGGACTCACGCAATGTACTGTAAGACCGAACCTTTACTCCTGTATATACTCATTTACTTCGTTGCTTACTTTTGAGTTTCGTTGCCGTTTTTGCTTCGCTTATTTTATTTTATTTCGTTTGGATCTAGTCCTCCATGCTTATCACCTTTTGCTTCGGTTGGCTTTTCTTCGAGGTGAGAAGTTTCGGACCCTATCTTTTCTATTCTTCTTCGTTCTTATTCTGTCTGTTCGAAGAAAAATACTTTCCGTTTCAAAATCGGAGCACAATTGAAACGAAAAGTATTTTGCTTCGAACATCATTGAGTTCTGAATCAAATGCTACCAATTTTTATCGAAGTTTTACTCAAGTCGAGGACATATTCTTCGGTCGTTGAGATCCCATCAAATCCGGGTCATTGCGATTCTCTCACGATTCGCCACGAAATCCTTGCCGTAGAATCCGGAGAGACAGACGCTGGGAGCCATTCGATCTGATCTGACAACTCCTGTCAGACCGGCCTATGTAAGGCATCCCACCCCAGCGAAACCATCACACCTCCTCATGCACATCTCTCTAGAACCCTATCTCCCGAGCGCACCGCCGAGCTCTTCGTCCCCGTCGCCATTCTCGCCGCTTCACTGCCGGAAGAGCGCCGCCATGGACTTCACGCCGTCGACGAGCACGCCATCTCCGCTCCTCGCCGCCGTAGCTGCTCGACGCCATCGAGTTAGGGTACGCCGAGCCCCCGATCCGATCTCTGTTTCCCCTTTGATCCTCCTTTTCTAGATCGGATCCATGTTCTTAGTCTGTTTGTTGGGATGATTTCCTTAGGTTTCTTTGATCCATTGGATCGTTGCACTGTTGGGAAACTTGTTTTTGATAGCAAAAGCTTCCCATCCCGATTCAGGTTAGAAGTTAGGGTTAGATGCTGTCTGTTCTGTGTTAGGGTTTGCCACTCGTTTGAGATTACTAAGTCTAGCTCAGAACAGATTGGATATCTCTCCCAGATTCATCACGGAATCTCTTGTCAAAACTTTTTGTTTTTGGATCGAAACTTTTGCTGGTCCTCATTCCATACATGCCTTTTCCCTCGCAACCTTTATGCTTTTCACTGGATGTCTGCTGAGTTAGGCTTCGGGAATGAGTCACCCAATCTTGACCACACCAATGAAGCAGAACGGTCTGCTCCGAAGAAGAAAGGTGGCAGAACGAAGGAAACCAACAATGCCAGCGGCATCCCCGAATCCATTCGCCATGAACTGGGGTATGACACGCCTCCTGAAGAAACCAAGGAACAGCGCAAGAATCTCTTGCAAAACATTCGCTGGTACTGGGCTGTTAGATGGTACAAGTACAAGAGCATCCCTGACTGGAAGTGGGCTATGCAATTTACCTTCATTCCACCCTTTCAATATACTTCGGCCATGTGTAGTCAGTACATCGAAGAAAATCGCCATTTATATTACCCAGCTCCACCGAAGCGTCCTCACCCCAACACTCTCAAGACTCAAGCTGACTATCCTGACGAAGAAGAACGTTTGATAATTGCTGCTGAAAACAAGAGACTGAAAGAAGAGAAGAAGGCAGCCAAGTTGGCTGAAGCTGAAGCCCATGATGTTGGGCCAAGCTCGAAGAAGAAGAAGAAGAAGCTGAAGAAGAAATCTGCTTCTCCTCCTCATGCTACTACAGAAGATGAGGAGTAAGCTAAGCTAGAACAAGCAGCTCTGGAGGATTCAATGCTGGACGAATCAAATGCTGCTGACAACGAATCAGAATCCGAAGCAGATGATGAATCTGATGATCCTGCTCCCCCCAAGAAGCAAAGACTTCAGATCCCACTGAAGAATAAGCCAGGAGAAAAACCTGCTGCTAAGGGGATTAAGTTTCAAGACTCCAAGGACAAGTCTTCTGCTCGCCCCACCATTGATTTATCAAACTTGGTGGTTGTGAAGCCCTTGGCCTCCAAGCCACCGGCTGATGCCCTCAACACTGAGAGGCGAACTAAGCAGAAGCATGACCCCGCTAAGAAGCAACCTACTGCAAAGGCTTCAGCACCAACGAAGCCCAAGAAGTCTGCCGCACAAAACCCTTCAGGGAAGCACAAGATCACTGAAGAAGAATTGAGACAGAAAGACCTCGAAGAGGCAATTGAGCGCAACATTCTTGCGAGGAGTTCTGCTGAGAAGAAGAAGGCAAATGAGGAAGCCGCTCAAAAGCAAAAGGAGTTGGACTGTGCCAGGTTGGCTGCAGAGAAGGCTGAGACGAAGCGCAAGCTCGCCGAAGCCGCAAAGAATGAAGAGAAAGCTGCCGCTGAAGCTAAACAGCTGGTAGAGCATGAAGCAAAACGTAAGGCCACTTTAGATGGACTCAGGACAAAGAAAGCTGAGAAAGCTGCTCGGGTAAGTCAGAAGAAGCCCGTTGTTGATATGACACCCTCCTCTATTCCATCGAAGCAGAAAGCATATCTATGCCTGAAGCTCAAGCTGAAGCTGATCACCACAGTGACCATCAGTTCCCTGACCCACGTGAAGGCGAACTCTGGGATCAGTTGGGCATCAATGAAGCCCTTTGGGAGAAATGTGCTGCTGAAGAGCCAGAAGCTGTTGATCTTGGAGAGGTCTATATCTCAAGCTCCATCGAAGCAATGATCTCCACTATGATCAGTCAGCTGAAGGATTTGCATTCAAGAGACAGGGCTGAAATCAAAAAGATTCACAACTATCAGAAGCGCGCTGAATCTGAACCAGATGAAGAATTCAAACAACACGCTCTGAAATTGCTTCAACAAGCGACAGACGTCAACTCCACCACCAAGAACAATATCAAAATCTTCAAAGGAAAAATCAAGGCCGTTGTTGATGAAATGGTGAAGACCCATAATGCATCCATTATGGAAAGAGATTCGCGTAAACACAAAGCTTCGCCCGAAGCTGAACGTGTTGTTGCACCGGCATCGGCTGCTAAGCCTGCTGCATCAAAGGCTTCAGGTCCTTCACCCAAGAAGAGGACCACAAAGAAGCGCAAGGTAACTTTGGCTTCAGCTGCAGACATGGACACTAGTGATGAGCAGCCGAAGGAAACTCCTGAAGCAGTTCCCACTCCTACACCGAAGCCAAAGCCATCCCAACCCACACCAAAACCTTCAGCTCCACCCACCAAGACTCCCACTCCTCCCCCTACCAGAACCACCCCCAAACCAACTCCACCACAAAGAGCTCCTACCCCTACTCCAACACCTGCACGACATCCCACACCCATACCACCCCGTGCACCCACACCTATCCGTGCTCCAAACCACTCACCACAAAGGATTCCCACTCCAACAGTTGCTCCCGCACCACCTCCATCACCTCCCCATGAAGCTAATGCACCATCGCCAACCCACTCCCGAACACATGTCACCCGAGACTTTTTCCCTGCCAGATCTGCTCAAGAATCCGAAATCAACGTGCCTCAAACCGAAGGACATGACGATGACGAAGAACAAGTTCAGATACTGAATCTGTCACAAGAGAAAGCGCTCATAGTCTCTCAATCTGCTGGCCCTTCTAGAGCCAATCAAATTGCTCCTCTGCAAAGGTTTCGCGTGCATTCGCGCCCCTGCCAAGATACCCAGCTAGACTCCAATTACCCTCGTGAAACTTTTCCTATTTTCAAGGGTGCTGGTTATTCTTCAAGGTATCGCCCGGACTTCAACTTGGAACAGCATCGGAAGCGTCACCGGTTCTTTGGTGTCAGTCCATATGCTTCAAATCGCACTGCAGACGATCTTCGCTTTTGGACTGCCGAACAACAAATCCTCTACACAAAAGTCTTCTGTCAGCAAGGAGTTCTATTTAGGCACAAATATCTCGATATGCGAAGTCTTTCCACTGCCACTTGCTTTCAGAACATCGTCGAAACCATTGAGAATCAGAATTTGACTCGGTTGTTTGCTTTAAGCACTCCCTTCAATTCTGAACTCATCAAGAAATTCTATGCAACTCTGTATGTTTCTGGTGATGCAAATGAACCCAGCTCATGGACGATGGAATGGTTGATTCAAGGCAAAGTCTTCAGGATGTCCTCTGTCGAATTCATGGAGATAGTCAACATTCCAAGGAATTCTGGAGTCCAAGAAAAGATTCACTTGGAACCTGATATGTCAGACGAAGAATTTGCTACGCTGTTAGACCCCGAAGTCACTGCAAGCTACATTCCTGAAAACATTCGCCCGAAGCATTTGAACTTCATCTCCAGGACTTGGTTCTACATCATGTCCAACTCAATGATCCCATTGAGTACTGCTTTGGAAGAATCAAACATTTATCCAGAGACAAGGCATGCAATTATGAAGCTCACTCATGATCCCATTAGGAACTTGGTTCATGCAGTAGAGCTACCATTCACACTGAAACCTTATGCTCCCTGGCTGCAAGTTGTATGTGACTATGGCTGGAAGGAAGACTATGGAATTGCTGAGGAAGCCCAATGATCCTTTTGCCACATATGTTGGCGTGCGCCATGAAGTCAATGAGCGAAACTTATCCAAGAAGTTACAGAAAGACTGCCACCACTTTGAAGTTAATCTTCGGTCGCAGCAAATGCTTGAAAACTACATTGAAGCCAATCAGCGCCAGATGCAATTTCTTGCTGATGAGATTAATAGAGTTGGCAACATTGTACTCAACAACAATCAGTATTTGCGTGTTCTCAAACGTCATTCCTGGAAGGGGCTTCGGAAATTCAACTCAGTCAAAGGCCTTCGTAAAGATCGCATTTACAAACAGTATGAGCACCTCCAGCGAAACTTTTCTCGTGATGATATAGCTGACCGCCCGAATCAGAAGATCCCTCCCCTGCACAAGATTGATGAAGTATTCTTCGTCAAAGAACCTGAACCCATCCGGCCGGATACCGTCTCCGAGAACGACTCCATTACTTCAAAGGACGACGACGGCTTCGAAGCTATTCCAACGTCTTCTTCCGAAGAAGACTCCTCAGGCGACCAGTCTTCGTCGGATGAGTCTTCGTCAAGCTCAGCTTCGTCGGGTTCTCAGGGTGCTGATGCCGCGCACTAGTTCTCTCGAACCTCTTCTCAACCTTTTGTCCAATCATTGACAAAAAGTGGGAGAATGAGGGCATCGATGAGTTAGATTTGCATCGGGGAAAGGGTTCTTGCCTTTTGTTTTTGCTTCGTTTGGTTAAGTTACAGCAAACATTCCATTCTCTTCGATTGGGTTGTAATTTAAGTTTAACTTCAGTCCTGCTACTCCTGTGCTACGCTTAATTTTTAATAACCCCTTTGCTTGCAAGAATTACTTCGTATCTTCTATCTTGCAGGTGGTTATTATTTTCTAAGTCACAGGTGACATTGCATACATTCCTGGATATATATCTTCAAATGCAATTGTATTCGCTAAGATATTTGTTTTGCTCTCCACCGAAGAAAATTATCTCAAGCATTAACTTCGATTATATAAATCTTCGAAGCTTGCATTGAGGGGGAGCCAAAAACTTCATATCTTAGAGTTTGTCCCATCACTTCACAAAAACTTCAATATCTTTTATCGATGCCTGTTTTGTCAACAATAGTCCAAAAAGGGGGAGATTGTAAGAGCAAAGTTTTGCCCCCGTGTGTTTTGGATATTGTTGGACAAGACAGTAGAGGAACTAACAATGTTTTCTAGTGTAAACAGTTGTATAGGTTCCTGAAGGACAAGCTAGGTGATAAAGCTTCAGGGAAGGTCTTCAAGTTATCGAAGCATTACCCCCTGATCGAAGCTTAATCACGGAGGATGACCCCCAAAAATGAAGGTGTCCTGAAGCTCAACTCATTGAAGGAAATGAAGAAGACGGCGCAAGACTTAGATGTTTTTGTGTAGTTCTTTTTCGGTTCATTGAGTCATAGGACAAACCGTACTATCAAGAGGGGTATTTAGTTTGTGGACATCGAAGTTATTGAGAAAATGCTCAGATCAAATCCAAACCAAGTGAGAAGCCTGAGCGAAGAAATCTCATGTGCACTGAGTTAAGTTTTGGTAGCAAAGACTTTGTTCTTTGGCTTCTGAAGCAGAGCTAAGTCTGTGAGTCAGCTTTACTTGTTCCGCAAGTAAAGTTGCGCAGTGATGACAAATCCGACCGTTGTGGACACATGTCAAGCTGTCACCTCGGGTCAATTTGGTCATTCCGCACCTCGGGATCGCCAACTATAAATACGCCGCCCCCTCCTCCATTTGCGGGTGGCTGCTCCAAGAATATTCCTGAGAGAGATTGAAGAGAGCACCCCAAAGCCTTCACCGAAGCAAAACCCAAAATCCAGAATACTGAAGCCTAAGTCCCATTGATCTGAGTAGATTCGAGATGACTTAGGTGAAAGCTTACTAGCCTTTTTATGTTGGAGAACTGCAATTCTCCTAGACGGTTAGAGTGTTGTTCTTCAGAGAGCGAAGAGTAATTGTCGCCTCGAAGTCCAGTTTTGTCAAAGGTTTCGGTGATTTCCTCAATAATCAACCACGAGTGAATAACTGACCAAGCTCAAGGAGTTTGGTGCAGTGGAGCAACGGACGGAGAGAGATTTGCTCTAGGTGTTCAATCACCAGTCCCTCCAACCAGACGTAGCACTTTGCAGAGCGTGAACTGGTCGAACAAACATCGCAGAGTCCCGGTTGGTTTTAATTCAAGCATCTACCTACAGTATTGCTTTTGCTTCGCAGTTATGCTTCAATGTGTGTTGATTCACTGCATTTAGTTTCGCTTCACTATTACTTCACTATTCCGCACTACTTATGCTTCACTTCAATAGTTTCAGTAGAAAATTTTGAAGTGATCATTCACCCCCTCCCCCTTTGATCACATACTTGGACTTTCGACTCCATTCAATGGAATAATGGAGCGTGCGGCAGACTTATTGGGAATCATACATACATATGTATGTGGACCAATGAACGTCTCCACACGCAATGGTCTTCGTTACTTCGTGACCTTCACAATGACTTAAGTAGATACGGGTATATCTAATTAATGAAACGTAAGTCTAAAACCTTTGAAAAGTTCAAGGAATTTCAGAGCGAGGTCGAAAATAAACTTGGGAAGAAAATCAAGCACCTTCGATCCGATCGAGGTGGCGAGTATTTGAGTCAAGAGTTTGGCGATCTTCTTAAGATTTGTGGCATCGTACCACAACTTACGTCGGCAGGAACACCACAGCGAAACGGTGTATCCGAGCGACGTAATCGAACACTGTTGGATAGTGTACGATCGATGATTTCTTATACCGACTTACCTTTGTCATTCTAGGGGTATGCATTAAAAATTTCCGCTTATATTCTTAATAGGGTAGCTTCCAAATCCGTGAAGACAACTCCATTTGAGGAATGGTATGGCAAGAAACAAGAGTTGTCTCACCTGAAGATTTGTGGTTCTGAAGCTTATGTTAGAAAACTTCAGCCTGACAAACTCGAATCAGAGGCAGATAAATGCATCTTTGCGGGATATCCAAGGGAAACTGTTGGATACACCTTCTACATCCAGTCTGAGGGAAAAACATTTGTTGCCAAGACTATACACTTTCTTGAGAAAGAGTTTCTTTCGAAAGAATTGAGTGGGAGGAAACTAGACCGCAATGAAATGACTGACGAGTCACTCCAAATGGAAGACACGGTGATGGCTTATCGCCCCTCATTGCTTACCCCAAGTGGAAGGTTAAGAAGTAGACATTAGCAAGTTTCCCTTACACGAAGACTATAAGGTTTATCGAATCCAGGAGGACTCTAGGTTCTGCAAGAAGGTGGTCAAACGAGCAACGCGCCGTCTGAAAATATATTGCTCCCTTAACTTGGACCTGCACACAAAAGCAAATAACTTTGCTCCCAACGAGTTCAGAGATATTTTCAATCTGTCTGGTCTTGTTGTTTACAAAGGATCAAAACACAAGAGAGAATAGTAGTGGTGATTGCAACAAAAATGAAATAAAAACAATAAATGGTTGAGGTGTAAACAATGGTGGAAATATGGACCGGTGTCCCATGTTGTTCACTAGTGATGTCTGTCTCCCAAAAGAAGATAAATAACTATGCTCGGTGAAAAAATTATAGCTGGGAAATTAACAGAATTATAAACGCACCGCAATGCTAATTATGCTACAAGAAAGCTAGAGCCTCAATCGTATGGGAAGCACACCAATACAAGTCGACCGTTTATTTTATCAGCATCTACTCACTAATCATCCACCCTGAGATATCTATCAAGAACATCTCGCTAGTATTAAGTTGCGATCCCCACCCAAAATGTAAACTCAATGCAACAAACAACTGCATTAACAAACTATGCGTAAGGTAAACAATTCTTGCAACCGCAGTTACAAGCACCGTTGTTTTCTCCCTCGTGGAAACAACACATCCATTGTCTCATTTTATTGTCACTCAAGCTAGACATCGAGGGGCATGAACCCACAATCATGCATAATGCTCCCACTTGGAGTTCCAATCTACTACTTGGCTAAAGCAATAAATAGCAATAGGGAACATGCAAGAATACTCAAGAACTAAAACATAAAAGGTAAACCAAATATTTTTCTCATCACAATGTGAACATAATCTCATAATCCATCGAATCCCAGCAGACACAGCATAGCAACAGCAGAACTAATACATTGATGCCTTAATCATGTAGGGAAGCTCACAAGGGCTAAGAATTGAGGCACAAGATTGGAGAAAAAATAACACATAGATACTATTCATGGACCCATGGTCTAAGGAGGACTACTCACTGCACATCCGGGAAGCGCTCATGGTGGTGGCGAAGCTCCCGGAGATCAATCCTATCTCCGGCAGGGTGCCGGGACGGGTTCTTCTAGCGATCCCAATCTCGGGATCACGGCGGCGGCGGAATAGTGGGGGAAAATCGCATAATGGAGGGACTCTCTGGTGTTTTTACCCCGAGGGCTAAATATAGGCGGAAGGAGGGCACCGAGGGAGGCCTGGCCCACCAGGTGGGTCCCTATCGCGGCCTCCCCTCTGGCCATGCCAGGTGGCCGCCTGGGAGAGGGTCACCCCCTCTGGTTCTCCTTCGGTCTTTTAGGTGCTTCAGAACTACTTATTTTATATATGTATTCTTAGGATTTTTCCGAGAACTTAAAATATTGGTAAATACATGCAATGCACGGACAAAAGAAGAAATAAACTGACACTTGGGCACTGTGTTAGTAGGTTAGTCCAAATATGTTGAAAAAGGTATCAAAGTGTAGCAAAACATGTAGCAAAGTCACCCATATAAGCATGGAACAAGAAGAAACTATAGATAATTTCAAATGAGACCTAGAGCTCATTTAACGTATATAAGCAAAGTCACCCATATAAGCATGTAGCAAAGTCACCCTAGTTTCAAATGATACCTAGAGCTCATTTAACGTTCAATAAGCTTAGTTCCTGCTCGTCCTCGAGCAGGTAAATGATAACAAAGATAATTTCTGTGGTGATAGGCTACCAACACATAATTGAACTTTAACGTACAATAAGCAAGGTATGTGATTCAAGTCAAGTCAATAACAAGCAAGAGTCTATATCTAGTATTGAAACTAGGAAAGTAAGAACATAAAGTTGCGAGAACTCTCGTTGTATGTGACTCGAATGTCTCCAAATAGTATTTGCGTGCAAGAAGTGGGAGATGGGTTTAGAGCATAAAAATACTATATAGTTTAATTGAGAACTCAATCTACTAAAATTTCACAATTGGTCTCCTTTGGAATATTATTATGACTCGTCCCCAGACCACTACTCAGGCACAAGTCAAATTGAAACTCTCCCTTTCTACTTTGATCACTCATGCAATGAATGAGCGCAAACAAGATATGATGGAAGATAGCGAATAGAATAATGATGCGGAAGGAAAAAAAAGGTGTGAAAGGCTCACATCAATGAGGACAATCATAGGCGAGAGAAAGCCAAATGATAGATATGATGTCAGGAGTAGGGATTTCCATGCAACGATTGCACATGTGAGCTATGGGAATATCTCCATTGGAACTAGTGGGGTGCATCTAACTCACTTGCTTACAGAGACCTAGAGCTCATTTAAGGAGGGTCATCATTCGGATATACAAGCCAAGTTCTATAGTGTAAGGATCCCCACATAGTTATGCATGAATGATATGAAACTCTTTATGTAGAACAAAATATTACTTTGGAGTACGAGTGTGGATCTTTCAAAAGTAATAGTAGGGTTTCCCCCCTACTCTCTCTCTCTTTTTATCTATTTTATTTCTTTTGTTTTTTATTTTTTATTTTTTGTGGCCTCATTGGATCTTTCTATTTATCTCTCATTTGTCTTTTTTGGGATCTTTGAATTTGTCCTCTTCTGGGATCTTTTATTTTTTCCTCTTTGGGATATTTCCTCACTTTAAGGGAAACACTCTATATTTTACAAGGATTAAAAGAAGATAATACACTTTATAAGAAGTACTCAACATAAAGAAAACTGAAAACTATCATGATGTATGCAAATGTATGCCTCTGCCAGTGTAGGATGATGTGCTATGATACTAGCGCATCATATACAAATTATAAGGGCAAAGCCCAACTAGCATGTGCCTCATCGATCAAGAAAAAGAATGTATGACATGAAGATCATGTCATGAGATGATGGATGTTGCATGGCAATGTATCTCGTAAAGGCTATGGAAATGCCTTGATAGGTAGGTATGGTGGCTGTTTTGAGGAAGGATATAATGAGGTTTATGATGACAGAACGTATCATGACAAGGGTTTTGATGCACCGGCGAAGTTTGCACCAACTCTCAAGATGAGAAAGGGCAATGCACGGTACCGAAAAGGCTAGACAAATATGGATGGTGGAAGTGCTGATACGCCCAAAACGTATCTATAATTTCTGCTTGCTCCATGCTTATTTTGTGTGATATTGCTATGATATTGATGCACTTCCATACACTTTTGATCATATTTGGACTAACCTATTAACTCAGTGCACCCCAATGCCAGTTCCTGTTTTCTGCTGTTTTTGTATTTCAGGTTTTCCCATTACTTAAAGTGCCAGAAAAATGCCGGGAAAAAATAGGAAAAATCAGCATACAGGAAGCTTCGGGAAGAGCCCAAGTGGGTCCAGAGGGGAGCCAGGGGTGGCCCAGGCGGCCACTTGGCGCGGCCACCCCCTAGGCCGCGCCAGGGGGGGCGCTTGGGGCACCTGGTCCACCTCTGACTGCCCCCCTTCGCCTATATATCCCTCTCGTCCGGAAACCCTCGAGGACAGAACCCTATTTCGCGATCTCTCCTCTGTTCCGCCACCTCCGCGCTTCCAAGATCGGGAGCACCAGGAGTCCTCTTCCCGGCACCCTGCCGGAGGGAGGAACCACCTCCGGGGGCTTCTCCACCATCATGGATGCTTCCCGGATGAACCGTGAGTAGTCCACCTTGGACCATGGGTCCATGATCAGTAGCTATGTGATGTTCTCCTCCCCTCTTTGTTTTTCATGGTTTAGACCTCGTGAGCTGCCCTACATGATCGAGGCACATATGTAATCTTTTTGTTGTTGCTATGCTTAGTTTGTTGGGATATGATGGATTATGAGACTATGTTCAGATTGTGATTGAGTAATATATTTTATTCTCCTCTTCTATATTTTTGTTCTTGAGTAATTCTTGTATGTTCTCCGTTGCTGTTTATTGCTTTGGCCAAGTAGTAGGTAGTGACTCCAAGAGGGAGTGTTATGCATGATTGTGGGTTCATCCCCCTAATGACTAGCTTGAGTGATAGAAACATGAGTCTAGGGGATGTGCTGTTGCCACAAGGGAGAAAACAACGGTGCTTGTACTTGTGGGTGCAAGGATTTATTACTTTACGCAAAGTTCTTTAATGCAGTTGTCTGTTGCTTTGAGTTTACACTTTGGGTGGGATTCGCAACTTAATACCAGCGAGATGTTCTGGATAGATATCTCAAGGTGGATGATTAGTAGGTAGATGTAGATGGATTTCGGTCTACTTGTCTTGGCGTACCGCCCATTCTTTTGAGCCTCTTCCTTTCTTTATAGCATAGTTAGCATTGGTTTGCGCACATAATCATGTCAATTGCCCAGCTGTAATTTTTTTACGTTGCATGGCTATTTTATCGTCTTTTGGGGAGAGACATCACTAGTGAACATCATGGGACCCCAGTCCATATTTCCAACACTGTTTACACCCATTATTTATTTTCTTCTTTATTTCCATTTCTGTTGCTATCGCTATCATTATTATATTGTGCGTTTCATACTTTGTAAACAACAAGGCCGGAGGGATTGAAAACCTCTCTGAACTCGTTGGGAGCAAAGTTATCTATTGTGTGTGCAGGTCCATGTCAACCGCCTAATTTTTGGCGCCGTTGTCACCTTCCTGTCGTTGTCAGAGTCCTACTAGAGACAAACCTTGGTATCTTCACCGAGGGAAATTTGTTGCTGTCTACATCTCAACCTTCCACTTTGGGTAACCAACGAGGGGCAAGAAGCCATCAAAGCTAATTTCTGGCGTCGTTGCCGGGTACTCCACTCTTCAAGATAGGGGAGTTGCACACTATCTTTTATCTTTGCTTTTTAGTCTTGTTAGTTTACCTTTCAGTTTTTGCTTTAGTGTCCTTTATAAAAAATCACAAAAAAATTAGTTACCTTGCTAGTAGTTGTCATTATGTCTGGTCCTTTTTCCTTTGATGAAGCAGAAGTGCTCACATTTAAACAAAGAGGTGGTGAAAGTCTGAAAGATGTCTGGTATAGAATTAATGATTCTCAAAAAAGAGCCACCAAGAAGCAATCCACCACTATCCTGCTTACAAACTTTTATGTTGGAATTACTTCTTGGAATAGGTTTATTCTAGATACTGCTATCAATGGGAATTTCCTAGAAGACTAAGTTTGGGAAGCTCTTAGTATTATGGAAAATCTTGTTGGAAACCCCCCTATTGCTAGCATTCAAGAGGACATTTCCCTAGCTCACATTATGAAAAAACTTGAAAAGATAGAGCGAGAGATGCCAAGAATTAATAAGATAGGTGATTTGGATCGTAAGATTCAAGGGAATTTGAATAGACTCGACAGCTCCATGCATAAAATTTTCAAAACCTTGGAGACCATAAAATCCCATGACTTGGATCCTTCTAGGATAGATAAGATTGAGGAAATCATTGACACCCTAGGAACTACTCTCTCCTCAATCAAAACGAAAAAAGTAGAAACTCTATCAAAGAAGGAGCCTCAGTTTGTTTATGTTACAAAGGCTCCTCGTTTCAAAAATAATCCATCTATTGCCAAAGGGGTTGAAACTATGAAGACCTTGGAAGAGATACCTCTCTTTAGAATAAATGAAACTCCAATTGATCTTCCGCCATTTGCTTTTATCCCTAGAAGTATATTTATTAGGCCTTTACTTGAAAATCCTCTTAAAAGTGGTTGTACTATTGAAGAGCTTTTTGATGATCTTGATGATGGTTCAATTGGTAAGACTTGATCTTTTTGCATCATGCCTAACTTAAAGGCATAAAAGAAAGCGCTTTCGGGAGGCAGACCGCAACGAATTTAGGTTTTCCTTTTTGTTTTTCTTCTGTTTTTAGTGGTCTTGATGATTGTTACTAATGTAGCAACATAATTGTATCTTTACTTTTCAAGCTTTGTGCCATTTATAGCCTCATATGACAAGGGAAGTGAAAGTTGTGACATGCTGTCCAGAAAACAAATTCTGTCCTCGTGACGGGAAAAATCATAGAAAAATCCCAGTTCATATTTTTGAGCTAAATTTTTTACACAGTGTGCTCTATACAATGACAAAACTTTCATATGTTCTGAGTTTTTTTATTTGAGTTTCAGAAGTATCCCTAAAAAATTCTTTACTACCTGTTGGTCTGTTTTTCACAGATTCTGCCATGTTTTGTCTCTCCTAACTTTTTCAAACCTTAAGCTTGGTTTTTCTTCATCAATTTTTTTTGGAGATCTTGAGAAACAGTAGCTATTCAAGAATATACTTATTTCCAGTAAAGAAAAAATTATTTTATTGTGGGTACTAACCTCGCTAATCAGATTATGATGAGTTATGTATGAAGGGAGTTTTCAAGTGTGCGAGGGAAGATGATAAAAGAAGATTCAGGAGTGTCAAACGCTCAAGCTTGGGGATGCCCCCGTGCATCCCCAATAAATATTCAAGAAGAATCAAGCGTCTAAGCTTGGGGATGCCCCCATGCATCCCCATCTCCATCAACAATTATCAGTTCGTCTTTCGTTCCACTATATTTTTATCACTTCATGCGTTATGTGCTATGCTTGGAGTGTCTTGCTATTTATTTCCTTTTTAGTTTTCTTTAGCTTTGCTTTCTGTTCATAACAATATAGAACCCAGATTTCTTTGTGTAGGAGAGAAACACGCTCCACTTCACCCTAGAACACAACATAGGATTTTCATGCTGATCTTTGATGTGCGTGTTCTTTATCTTTTTCGTAGCTGCTGTCATGTTTAGCTCTTAGTTTTCATGCTTATCTTTTTAATAGCTTTTGTTTAGTTTGTTCCTAGAACTCTCTTGAGTTTTCATGTATATCTTGTTTAGAGAGTTTGCCTGTTGCACTGAGTTTTGTGTCTTTACTTGAAGTAGGTAATTGAGGTTGCTATTCAATTGTCGTAGGAACTTGCAATAGTTTTGAGGTATGTCTTTGAGTAATGTTTGAACTTTTGGTGTCAAGAGCTTTAGCCTATTAGTGATAGATGTCGTATTTTGGGCAATCCGTGTTTATTTTCGAAAAACCTACAAAATTAGTTGAGAACTTTAGCTACTAGATGGATCACTAATCTTTGGAGGGATCGAATATTAGAGTACACTCACGTACCATGAGTCGAGGATGCGCAAGGATAACCAAACCCCCATACACTCCTCCTCGGGGTACTTGTCTCTCTGTGAACCTCCTAATTAGATTGACAGTTACCGATAATAAGTGCATGAGTTCTTCAGACTAATGTGATTATTCGAAAGTTGACACTTCCACCTACCCATATTTTGCTAGCCTTTCCTGTGCCGTGCATTGCCTCCTTCTCACTCCGAGAGTTTGCGTCCACCTTCGCCGATACATCCAAACCCTTGGCATGATACGCTTTCTCATCATAAACCTCATTATATCCTTCCTCAAAACAGCCACCATACCTACCTATCAAGACATTTCCATAGCCTTTCCGAGATACATTGCCATGCAACATCCACCTTCTCATGACTTGATCTTCATGACGTACATGCTTTTGCTTGATCGATGAGACGCATGCTATTTGGGCCTTGCCCTAATCGTTGCTACATGACGCGCTAGTATCATTGCATGCCCTTCTACACTGGCAGAGGCATACATTTGCATACTTCATGATAGTTTCATCTTCTTTATGTTGAGTACTTTTGTAAAGTGTGAAAGATCTTCTATACTTCTTGTAATATATAGAGTGTTTCCCTAAAGTGAGGAAAAGATCTCAAAGATGACAAAATTAAAAGATCCCAAAGAGGACAAAATTAAAGATCCCAAAGAGGACAAAATTAAAAGATCCCAAAGAGGATAAATGAGAGAAATAGAAAGAGCCATTGAGGCTACCCAAAAAAATTCAAAAAAATAGAAAAAAGAGAAAAAAGAAATAAAAAGAGAGAAGGGGGCACACTACTATTCCTTTTGAGATATCCACACTCGTACTCCCTCTTATATCTTGTACTCCATAGAGATTATCATTTATGCATATAGCTATGTCGGGACCTTCACACTATAGAACTTGGCTTGTATATTCCAATGATGAGCCACCTCAAATGAGCTCTAGGTCTTCTTGAACATGATAGTGATGACCCTGAACTGTAGGGGGTCGTTTGTAGCGTTTTCGATAAATAAGAGTGTCGAACCCAACGAGGAGCAGAAGGTATTGGCAAGTGACTTTGGTAAATAAATAGCTGCAGGAACTGAAAGATAACTTTTTAGGGGTTTTCGATATAAGCAACAAAAAGGTAAAAGTGAGCAATTTAAAAAGGCACTGAGGAGTAAATAGTGGCCCAATCCTTTAGATCAAAGGAGAGTCCTAGCAACTGAACTTATAAAGGCTAAAGCATTCTTGAGGACACACGGGAGAAATAGTCACGTGCTTTCGCCATATTCCGCATCGGTACTATGTGTTGTGTTGATAAGTGTTGAGTGAGTCGATCTATGCTAGTACACCTTCTAGACTAAGATAAGTGCACTCTGATGGTTAAAAATCTTGCAAGCATCCGCAAATAAAATATAGTAATTAAGGTAGAAGCCTAACCATAGCAATACGATCGATGATCCATTGTTCCCTTGTGCAAAAGCATGCGAACTGGGGTTCAGGTTTCTGTCACTCCGGCAACCCACCGTAAGAATTCTATATCCACAATGCATTCCCCTAGGTCCTTGATAAGGCGAAGTGTTGAGTGTTAAACTCACACAACACCACTAGGAAAATAACAACACAACTTAAATATCAAACAACACATATTACTTCAACATTATATGACTACTAACATGCCCTAAAGAACTAAAGTAACTACTCACCAGACATAAAAGAGGTCATGATCAGTGGGTATAAATATATGATAAACAATCTGGACACAATGATATTTCTCCAAGAAAACTCAATAGCATTCATCACACGGTTGTAATCAACATCGGTAGAGTAGAGAGGATAGATAGTACGGATTACAACACAAGTTGGACTTGTGAGGTGAGATTGGATGAAGATGGAGATGGTGCTGATGTTGGGGATGATGTTCATGATGATCTCGATGATGCCCGGGATGATGGTGATGACGATGGCGATGATCTCCCCTTCCGAGAGGTGTTCTCCTCGGCGTAATCTGCCCGCCGGAGATGTTTTTTCTCCTCTGTTGGTTTCCGCCACGGAGCGGCGGCGGAACTCGCGAAAGCCTCCTATTTTTAGGGTTTTTGGACGACGAGGGATATATAGGCCAGAGGGGGGAGCCGGAGCCCCAGGAGTCCAGGCGCCCTCCCGGCGCGGCCAAGGTGGGGACCGCGCCAAGTGGCCGCTTGGGCACCCTGTGGCCCCCCTCTGGTCCCTATTTTGCGTTCCTTCATCATTCTTCTGGAAAATACCCTCCGTCGATTTTTAGGTAATTTGGAGGTATTCTCCTTCAACTACTCAGCGTCCACTTTTTACCGCTGAATCCTGCGTCTGCTGCTTCGGCATTGGAAAGTTGCAAACTATGTAAATTAACCCCAAACAACATAAGAATAGCAACATATCATGAAATATATCAATGAATAAGAAAGAATTACTATATAAAATAGTGATGCATTTTGGACGTATCAACTCCCCCAAGCTTAGACCTCGCTTGTCCACAAGAGAATACTGAGCTCGGTAAACCTGCCCACAAGTTTAGAGAGTGAGGTGTCGATAAATAGAATACGGACAAGAAGCATCAAGGTTCCTTCACCAAACTCAAGCATCCTCAACAACAACCTTAGCTTATAAGGCCCTTATGAGAAAGTAGTAACAATTATAATCAATAGTAGGGTTGCGAAAACTCATCAAATTATGGAAAACATGTCCTTGGTCAAAGGACAACTAATAAATTTTTACTTTTGCTCTTTCACTTTTTAATGAAACAATTTGAAGATTTTTAAAGAACATGTTATTAGTCATGAAGCAAAAATAGTAACACAAAGGAAGATGCTTTCTTAGAATAATCTTTCGAAAAAAACTTATAAGGGACACTCCAGCTTATGATGGAGAAGAACGAACACTTGAGTCTCCTTGGATATTTCTTGGGGGTTCATGGGGGCACCCCAATCATGATATTTTGACACTCCGGGATCTTCTTTAACCATCTTCCGTCGCACACTTGAAAACTCCCTTCATACAAAAATCATCATAAGCTGAGTAGAGTGGTTAGCAACCATAAGATTTTTCTAAGAAAGTTTTTAGGAATAGATACTGTTTATCAAGATTTCAAAAAAGTTTTTGCAAAAAAAAAGCAAGCTTAATATTTGCAAAACGGTGGAAACGAAAAATAGGGAAGAATCTGGGAAAAACACACCAGCAGGTAGTAAATAATATTTTAGGGGCACTTCTGCAAATCATATAAAAAACTCAGAACATATGGCAGAAATTCATTTGTATATATCATACTTTAAAAAAAAAATCAGATCAAAAAGATGATCTGGTGATTTTAGGTGAATTTTTCTGTCAAGCAGACGTAATCTGTTTTCTGGACATCATGTCACAACTTTTGATTTTTCTTGCAATCAGAGGCTAAACTTGGCACAAAGATGTAAAGTAAAGATACAATGATGTTGCTACAATAGTAAGAAACCTCAAGACCAATAAAACCGAAGGTAAAAACATTTTGGGTCGCCTCCCAACAAGTGCGTTGTTTTATGCCTTTGAGCTAGGCATGATGCATGAAGATCAAGTTTCAAAGAAGTCATTATCAATAGGATCATCAAAATTTTCAACTTTCTCTTCAATAAGCTCAATCTTACTTTTCCTAGGGAAGAGATACGTACCTTTGGATTTCCCGCGAAAGCGTATTTGTCCTTTACCTATTTCAATAAAGCCTTTCATGGCTCGGAGGAAATCTCTTCCAAGCACTAAATTTCTTTGGTGGGTTAGCTCCATGATAAAGAAGTTAACCATTTCCTTTATTTGGGCAAAGAGAACTTGGACATCTTTGATCTCTCCCTAGATCTTATAATCATTTCCATTCGTATGTTCATGATAGGCAGGAAAGTTAACCATGCCTTAAAATATTAAAGAGTCATAAATTTTTTTTGGCATTGTATAAATCATAGATCCAATATCACAATAAGAAAGGAAGTCTTGGTTAGAGATTCTAATTCTAACAAAAGGTTCCCAATCATCCTCTATGTCTAGAAGTTCTTCTCTAATTGAAGTAGATTCTTTCACTCCACTTATGTTCAAAGCAATGAGTCTTTCCTCAATAGAGTCGAGTCTACCCATGATAGCCTGAACTCCATGAGCAAACACAAGGAAGCTAGATAATCCATCTCTACTATCAATAGCTTTTTCTTAATTACACTCAAAGAAATCTCCTTCAACTATAATATCAAGAGAGTGTTTGCACCATCTAAAGAGACCATGGTAAAAATACATAAGCACAATTTTTATAGGTATCTAAGGCATAATTCTTCTATGTGAATTAGAACGTTTATACCAAGCCTTTTTCATATTCTATGTGCTGGAAATCTAAGATCTCAGATTCTGGCAAAGTTCCAAAACCTAAAGACATAATGGCTATGAAGAAAAAGCAACTAAAAGAAAGATAACTATTTTTTGTGGTTTTTGATATAAAACTCAAAAGGAAAACCTAGAAAGTAAACTAACAAGACTAAAAACCAAATGTAAAAGATATTGTGCAACTCCCCTATCTTGTAGACTGGAGTCCCCGTCAACGGCGCTAGACATTAACTTTCTGTCTAGGGAGTTGTCGGGGCTAGTCATTTGTTGATCTTCAGAGTCCCAATCTAAACTGGGCCGTCGGATAACGATCCAACGGCCGAGGCAGTCCCGCGGCTTATCGGCGTGCCCGCGATGGCCGCGGTGGCGGATTCGTCGAGGCGGGTCCCGCGGTGAGATTTATAGGGTTCTAAAAAACAAAAAAGGAAAAAAATAAATCTATTTATAGCCCGAGAAAAAAAATCTATTTTAAGTTTTTGGTCAACTAACTACGTAGAATGTTTTTAAATATTTTTCTACTAATTTAAAAATAGCCACAACAATACAATAAAATAATAAAATAATTATTTTGCTGAAAATACTATTTCAGCTATTATGCAATCTTCTTAAATACCTTTGATGCAATAAAATCCGTATGGGCATTCTAAAATCCCAAAAATACTTTTTGAGTTATTTATAATTCCCAGAACCCAATCGAAGAACACCCAAGAATATTTTTAACACTCTTCAAATTTATTTTAAATAGGGGATAAGTCATTTCATATCCTCTCCAATAAATTTCCTTAAGTTGAAAAATGTTTTAAATATTTCAGAAAATGCAAATAATGCAAAACTCCAGCATGGCATGCATATGATGATCCGAATTTAGAAAAAATGGGATTTTGAGTGTATGAGGGTTTGGTTATCGTAGTGCATCCTCGACCCATGGTACGTGAGGGTGCTCTATATATTACAACCCCTCTAGAGGTTAGCGATACATCTAGTAGCTAGAGTTCTCAACTAATTTTTTTGTAGTTTTCGAAAATAAACACAGATTGTCCAAAATACGACACCTATCACTAATAGGATTAAGATCTTGACACACAGAAGTCCAAACATTACTCAAATCAATACCTCAAAACTATTTCAAGTTAGTACTCTACAAAAATAGCAACCTTATTTACCTACTCAAGTCAAGACACAAAACTCAGTGCAACAGGCCAACTCTCTAAACGAGATCCTCAAAACTCAAGAGATTTCCAAAAGCAACAACCTAAATAAAAGCTCTTTAAAAGATAAGTATGAAAATGAAGAGATAAACTTGATAGCAGCTAGAAAAGATAGAGAACACTCAACAAGTATAAGCATGAAAACTATGTTGTGTTTTTGGGTGAAGTCGAGCGTGTTATGAAAAGCAAGCAAAACTAAACAAACTACAAAGTAAATGCAAGATGCTCCAAGCATAGCACATGACATATGAATTGATAATAATATTGTGTGGAGAAGAACGAACTGATGATTGTTGATGGAGAAGGGGATGCACGGGGGCATCCCCACGATTAGATGCTTGAATATCTCTAAGGCCTGATATGCGGTACTATTCCAGATCTAGATGTTTCCATCCAGATCCGGGGATGAAGCACATATTGGTCCCACCACGACATATGACACTGCCATATGCCCCGGATTTCCAACATGATATCACAACATTACAGCTACATGGATACAACAACAAATACAATCGGCATACAACTGCCTTAATACAATATATCTCCGGAAGATACATGTATGAGTACAGACTACAATCAAATGCCTAGTGGCAAAGGTAAAACACACCATTCCCACGTCCACACGGGTACAGGCTCTCCGCAGGGATCCGCCTAACTAGTCATCATCGAGTCTCCGTGAAGGCGTCCAGAAGAAGGGTCGTCGAGCTCCTCTGTAGTCCAAGATCGTTTTCATAACGTGCGTAAAAGAGAGAAGAAAGGGGTGAGCTGTATCAACAAGTCTTGTAACTAACTTCTCACGGTAAGATGGGGGTAGTGGTTGAGGTTGCAGCCGCACTAGAATTATATAAGTTGCTAACGATCTATTTAGAGTAAGATGAGAACCAAGCATTCAATGAGGAATCGCCTCCAACAAGTCTTGCTATCAACTAATTACACGAATATAACACCTAACCTATCCTTGTCCTCCCATTCGTATCCTGACGAAGAAGAAGCAGCCAAGGCACTCACACGTTGATCAAGTTATTAAGATTATCTCATATGTTATTTTCTATGAACAAGGAGTAGGTCTCAATCCATAACCGTGGACACGGCTTCTCGAAAATATTTAACCCTGCAGGGGTGTACCGACTGCCCATTATAAGTTCTGCATGTACGCCGACTCTCTCAGTCAGGCCCATTAAAGACACTCATTGAAGAGTTGTTCCAAGATATCCGATGTCATAGTCCCTCTAACTAACAACGAACAAATCCAGGTGGCCCCCGGGGATTCGACACCCAATCCAAAATCCGGTCACGCTCTCGGATCGGACTCTTCCGTCTGGACGAGGTCAGGGTAACTAACACAAACCATGTGTGGACCAACAAGAGAAACCATGTCTCCGCTGGCCCGAGTTGTTTGAAATATGTTGGGAGCTCATCAGTCACACACACGGTTTTCAAATGGTATATCAGCTTGGGCCACCACTAGAAATGTTTGGAGCTAGGTAGGTAAGAAGAGGGGACGCCATAAAATCCCACACATGGTTAGGCACGCTCGCCAAGAGACACAATACCCGGAACTCGGGTCCTAGGTGACTCGAATGGAACAAAGCATCGGGGCGGGATAGCGTGGACCTTCGATCCTTCGTCGAGTATAGTCAACGTTATAATAATCAGATAGCCCAATCGAAGGAGTAAAAGGATAACAGTTGATAGCCCAATCGAAGGAGTAAGCATGCATACTAAGCAGTGGTTGAGCAAGAAAGGTACATGGCCAAACAATGGGTTGCTAGGGTGTGGTGGACATGGGTGGTTGGTTTTATTTGAGAGGCATAAATATGAGGTGGTAGGATCGAGCAATCGTTCTATCCATTACCTAGACACAAGTGAGCTGAAAGTTATAAGCATGATATATGCCCCCCCCCTTACCTAATGAGAATACGAAGCCGAAGGTGTAGTCGATAGCACGCTCGCATCATCTCCGAGAGTAACCGCGGGAACACACAAGAAGGAAACACTGGAAAGGCAATCGACGAACAAGCATATATTACTACGAAGCAATCACTAGCAAGCAACATCAAGCAGGCAACACGATACGACGCACTACGGCATCGCATCTATCGTCGAGAGTGGTTACTAACAGGTTAAGTGAGGTGTTTGTCACACAGGATGATACCGCACATTTAGAATCGGTTCACGTTGTTTAGCTACACAACATGAGCAAAGTTTTTTAACATGGCATCTCACTCAAGCATGGCATATCACACAATCATCGAAAGAGGTGAATCATAAAGTAAACTATATATGCTAGTCAGTTTAAGTGAGTTAAACTACTAAACATGGCATATCACTAAGTACACCACAAAAATTTAAGCATTTGGTGCTGATCTTACTTAAATCATATTTTAGGTTGGTTAACAACAGAAAACGATAGCATAAACACAAAGTACATGAAATTCTAGTCAATTTACATGTGAATAACACCCCAAACAGAGTTACGGTTAAAAAGATACACGCATCACAAGTTATGAACACAATCTGCCAACATCAGGTAGCACACTTAAGAGCAATAAACAAACATGCTAAAGGTTGCAAACATGCACCAAAATGATGTGGATCAACAGTAGACATGACAAGCATGATATGGCATCAAGGTTTCATGTATATGAGCATCAAGAATAGATAACTATAACCTATGCAAAAAGCTAAAATATACTACTGGTTTAGGACTTAACAGAAATCAAGAAAACATGGCAAGCTGTTATAAACATGCTATATAAACAGTAGAAAAAGAAATATCAAACAAGATCCAAAATGAACATGCATTACATATACAACAAGCCTCCATGATGCTCATGAGTTCATACATTGAAATTATGGTCAAAAGACCCATGGATGAAAAGATATACAACATTGTAGAAAACTAAACCATATTCCACACTTGGTAGAAATCAGGGTAGTTGACAGATAACAATAGGTATGCTGTTTGGGAGGTCAAGAACTATATGATCAGTAAAGATATCATGGCAAAGCAAAGCATGGAACCAAAGTACACATAACAAGGAGAAAATAAATACATTGGGGCTAAAGCACATGAGGCATGGATCATTAACTATAAGGCATCAAAGTAGCAACTTTATACAAACAGCAGCACATATTATCAGGGTCACCACTTTGGAGCAAGAAATAAAATAGCTACAGAAGGTAAACATGGCAAAGGGATGCATCTAATTGAAGTACACAAGATTCTTAACACATACAAGAAAGAATTACTGGCATAGGCATCATGGATATGGCACAAGCATCAACCAAATTTTGATAAAAATAACAACAGCAACAGTCAACATTCTGGAGCACACTTCAACAGAGATTTCCACCCCTCAAATGACCTCAAATGGATTAAATCACCAGCAACAAATTTCATTTTGGGCGCCAAGTCATCTGGGCTACAGATCTTACGCAATCTACGCCGGAAAAACAGTACAACAACAGTTTTATAGACTTAGTAAAAAAACAGAGAAGGAAAAATTCTAAAAGGGAAGGGCCTCACCCAAGTTGGGCTCGGCCCAATATCTGCGGTGGGCGGCACTTATTTAACCTCGCCCTAGGCGCGAGCCGGTGCTGGGCTGGGAGGAGGCCAGGTGGCGCTGGTGGTCCGCGAGGGAAGCGCCGGCCCATGGCGGCAGCCAGGCGAAGGCAAGCACTGCTCTTCCTCGATCCCATCAGGACCGCGAAGGAGGCGGCGAGGTTGGTGCGGATCCGAAGGGGGGGCGATGTCGGTTCGGGTGCGGCGGGTCGCCAGCGAGGCCACGGGCGACGCGGGCGTCGAGCTCTTTCTCGGGCCATCCATGGCGGCTTCGGGCGGCGGCGGTGAGGGGGGAGAGGAAAGGGAGGGATACGGGTGAAGGAAGATCACCGGCACGGTGCAGCGCTGTGGCCGGAGCTACCGGCGACCCGAGGCGCGGCCCGGTGGTGGCCGGAGGCGGGCCCGCATGGCCCGGGGCACCTGAGAGCTGCGGTTGGGGGGAGGTGGCCAAATATGCACCGTCAGATCGCAGATCTGACTGTCAGGATCAAAGTAGGACTAGGGTTTCAAGATTTTTGTGGTAAAATGGGAAGATCTGAGTATGTGTAAGGGGGTGGCTGCAATTTTTGCTTAGGGAAACTCTAAAAGGGCTAGGAGAGAGTTGTGGTCTATTTATAGGGCAGGTTGGCTGGCAGGTCTACGCAAACGACCTCGGTTTCTCTCTCGCGCGTCCGATACTCCACGTTTCTGACCTCCGGGACTCCATACGACCTTCGATTCAGACGAAATCTCGAACCACACGCTCAGTGCGGCGAGCCCGTCAGTCCTACCTCACTTCGATACCGTTCCGAGAACATTTTCCGGCGCCCAATAAAATAATCTGTTTATTAAATAAACGTGGTTTTCGTTCCAACGGCTATGACTGGTCTTGTGCCTGAAGTTGCGACGGTGCTCGGGTGAAACCCGCTGTGGAAAAAGGTCATGTGCCATGGTGGGAATGGTCGGTCACACATGCCGGTACGATAAGGAGGGGGGAAATAATCACCAATTAATAAATCGTTGAAGGAAATACTACAAACAATTCTAGCAATCAACACAATAAAGTAGCAAACAATTATTTTTTAATTTGGGTGAAAATTCTGGCTGTTACAATACAAAACCACCAACAAGGGATCTCGTCCTGATATCCTGGACGATCCGGGGGAGAGGGGGAGAGAAGAGAGACGACGTTCCACAACACTACGAACAAGAGGCTCTGCTCCATGTCGAACGACGATCCTCCATCAATAAACTTTTCGAAAAGAGATGGTGACATCGAAGAATGAAACCATCGGGAGATCAAGAGGAAGAACGATAGTTCAACGTGACGATCAAGGGAAGCATTCTCACTCAACTCGTGAGGATACTAGGCAAGAGAAATGAAGTCAACAGACGACCAAGATGTTATCCGGAGTCGGAGAAGCTAAAGGTCCCACAGGAATTCCCAAACCTGAGATCGGAATTGAGACAATACGCTGCAACCAAGGCATTGTAACAGTTACGAAACTCCACTTACTCGAGATCCTTGAGTTTGAAGGGGATAAGGTGAGAATTAAAACACTTACGACACTTGTCCTGACCAGAGCATGTGTCAGAACCCCAAAGTAGGTTTGTGTTTAACCTAGCTTGCTTTTTGCTTCATGCCAAAAATTCAAAAGGAAAATCAAAATTGGGGAAAAGAAAAGCCCTGAGAAATTAAATCAAATGGCCAAATAAAAATCTTTTTCCAAAAATCATTTGAACATTTGGAAAATTCCTATAAATGGTGCTGATCATTTTAAAAACGGTTTGGGAGCAATCCCATGCTCATGGAATTTTCTAATATTCAAACAGTGCCTTGGAATTAATAAAATAACCCTATTTGAGTTAAGATTCAAATTATTTGAATTTTAAAAATGTTGAAACTTTATAAGTGGCTAGTCTATTTTATTATGAGGCCATATAAAAAATTTCAGCATTTAATAAAATGCCTAGCTATTTTTATTAGCTAGGTCAACCTATTTATAGAGAAAGAAAAAAAAAGGAAAAACAGAGCAGAGAACAGCTTACCTCACGCCCACAGGCGAGGCCCACCTTACCTGGCCTCGGCCCAACCCACCCCATACGCTTGTCGTCTTCTCCCCCGCCGAGCCAAGCTGCTCGGTGGAGGCAGAGCGTGGCCGCGGCGCCACCTCGACGCCGAGGGGCTTCCAGCCCCCCTGGACCTCATCTCCTCGCCTGGGAGGCCGCCGCGAAGCCCCCTTTCAATTCCCCCTCTCTCTGGACCTCCTCCCCCTCTCCTCTTCACGAATCCAGCGCCGCCCGTGAACAGGCCGGAGCACCACCGTGGAGAACCCGTGACCGACGAGCTCCTCAGCCCTAGCCACCTTGTCAATCACGTGCAGCGACGTCGTCTTCGTCGAAGCCCTCATCGAATTGAGCTGAGCAAGCACCACAAGCGAAGGCAGCATCAACGAGTCGCCGCCGGAGCCGCAAGTTCGTCGTCGTCGATTCGCCGCCTCCGTCGCTCCTCCGGCACTTCCGACATCTCCAGCATGCTCCTGGTGAGCTTCTGGCCACAAACCCTAACCCCCTCGAAACCCGCAGCGTCTCCGTCGCCGTTCGCCATGACGCCGGAGTACAACGTCGCCGCGGTGCTCGTCGGCGAGCACACGCAACGCAGACGTGGCCCAGACCACGTCCTTTAGAACCGCCGCAACCGTAGGCTTCAAACGCACCTGTCTTGTGGTCCTCTAGTGCACTGAGGCGATTCCCACGTCGCCGCCGTGTCTCTGTCGCCGCCGACGAGGTCGTCGCCGTGCCTCCGGTGCTCCCCTGTGGTCGCCGTGTACTCGAGGCGATGCGCACGAGCAAGGGCTATGCCCCAGTGCCCGCAGCGCATCCAACCGTGGCAGGGAAGCCGATTCCGGCGAGCGCCGCTGTGTCCAGAGCAGCCGGCGTCAAGCCGCCGGCCTCCGCGAGCTAATTCCCCCCAGTGTCACTGACCAGTGGGCCCAGAACCCCCTAATCCCTGGTTAGTTTAAAACTAACCGGGTTAGTTAACCCAGTGAGGCTGACCAGTGGGACCCCCCTGTCAGGCCAGCTCCTGACGTCAGCACTGTGTCACAGTGACGCATTAAATCTTTTCCAGAGTTTAAAAGAAATAAAGAAATTCAGTTAATTCCAGAAAATGGCTGAAACTTTGAAAAATCATAGAAAATTCATTTTAAGTCCAAATTCAACATATAATATATGAAAAATGATCAGGAGAAAATCCTCTATCCAAATATCCAACTTTCAGCTATGTTGGAGTTGATCTTAAAAAGGGATCAGTAGCTTTTGCTATTTGATTTAATTGGAATTAATTCAAAATCAATTCAATTACTATTCCAACTTCAAACTTTGAAATGCACCACACATCACTTGTACTTCAGAAGCATTTTTCCACATATGATACTTTGCTTTCAAATGAACAAATAATAGCAAATGCAAGTTGACCAAATTTGAATACCATTTGGAGTTTGAATTGGAATTTACTTTTCAAATCAACTTCAATTAAAATGTAGCAATTCAAACATAGGTCACATCAGCACACTGCCATGCTTTGTTTTGCATATTGAATGTGCATTGTATTATTTTGATTGTGCTTTACTTCCAGTGCTTCGGTGATTGCATCTTCTCGGTAGAGTTGATCTCGGAGACGAGTTCAACCTCACGTCGGAAGAGTGATACCTCGTGATCGTCAGGAAGGCAAGCAGCCCCCTCTTTGATCATGTCTATAAAATCCCAGTTCCCTCTCATTCTCGCAAATGCATGTTTAGGATGTCACCATGATACGCTCTACCACTAATTGAACCTATTCCTTTGCATGACCTATCATTTTGTCACAGTAGTAAGCAAACCACAATCCTAGCAGATGTAGGAGTTGGTTCATATCATGTGGCCCCTGCAACTGTTAAAGCTTATTGCATGCTTAGAGTTGTTACCTGAGGCTAATTTTGATGTGAGTCGGGATGGTAGTGATCATGTGAATGATGGTGTTAACGTGTTGGTGAATCTACTCTAAACAAAGGTGAACGATGAGAGGCTGTGTAGGAGTACACAGTGGGTTGGCTTGTTGAACACTGCCTTAGGCCCGAGTTCTTGTGTTGTTATCCAAGACCAAGAGTACGACCACACATTGGGCTCACTGACCCCTCTCGGCCTAGTACCTCACCCCGGACCAGTCCAGGAGTCGCAAGTAGTTCGCCCTTTAACGATCTCAAGCAGGTGGAACCAAGGTAAGTGGTTGGCGTAGGTTGTGGGCACGTTGAATCAAGTGATCATGATCCAGTTGAGCTTGATGGCGGTCACACAACGTTTGAGTCCGCATCGGAACAATCGGCCGGATTCCGACTGTGGTCCCAACTCCAATAGGAGACTCCCTAGGACTAGAGATGGTGCCGTGAGTGAAGTGTCGTGGCAGCATCCTCGCCGGTACTCACTTCAAGGGTCCATCCCCAGGCGGTAACTGATGAGGTCTGTGTGTAGCAGTACACCCCTGCAGGGTTAATGAACTATTCGAATAGCCGTGTCCGCGGTTATGGACTACTTGGAGACCTTTACTTGATCATAGATAACTTGAACCGGATACTTCTAAAACACACCAAGATAAGTGTGAGTGCTATGGCGTGCTTCCTCGTGGGGAAGTCGAGGAAGGCACCATTGTGGAGTATTGGTTGGAGACTGTTACTTGGACTCGTGTACGTTCTTACCTCTCTCTGGTACTCGTAGTTCAGGATTAGCCAAGTCAAAGCTGGCACTTCTGCAAGTGAAACCCCACCTCCCTTTGCCTTGATACATGTGCATGAGTAGTATAGTTCCTATGTAAGTCTTGCTGAGTACGACTTTGTACTCACGTTTGCTTATTCTATGTTTTAGAGATGAGACCACTGACTCTGATGGTGGCCTCTACCTCAAGTTCGACGTGGACCAATGTCATATAGTTCCAGGCAGCATCCTGTGCCCTTTGGAGGGTCGTTGTATTTTCTTTCAGGCTTCTTAAGCCATTTGTTAAACTTGTCTTTACTAAGACATAATTTGCTTCCGTTGATGTTTGATGTAATGTTGGATCACATTCATGTGATCTCTTCTTGTAATACAACTATTATGTCTGCTCTGTTTAGCAGAAGTTATAAAGACTATGAGTTTGTAGAGTTCATGTTGTGATTACCTGCTGTTTACACTGGACATGTATGCTGCGTGTATGATTATAACATGCATGTCTTAGTGTGGGGTTCGATAGCTTAGTTGTGTTCTTGCCGGCGGTCTATTATACACCAAGTGGCCCTTAGATGTGCGCAGCTTGGGGCATCGCGATGCGATTGCTCGTGACTCTGTCACGTGGCACATTTTGTTGTATGATCGAGCCCGCCCGAGATCCCGACTAAGTGATCGGGCTGGAGTAAGTCTATGTAAGGGTTATGATCCAATCGATAACATGGTTGAGGCGACTTGTCTGTGAATATGGGATTCACCACCCATATCATTAGACTTGTGTGCGGACGATGAGGACCCATCTCAGTTGATCATCCGGCCTGGATGGGATGCCCCTCACGTTTTATGCTTACCGAGAGTGATCTGTGCTTGGCCTTGTCTGCTTAGACAAGTGGGTACGGCTCTCGGCTCTCCATGTGATTGTATTATGATCGGAATTACATACGCTAACCCCGGGTCCTGACAGCATGGGTAAGGAGGAAAAAGAATCCTACTCTCGATAACTAACTTAGTAACTATGAAATAGTTTTTGCCTAGACTCGACTTCGGCCAGAAATTGGATCCCAAGGTCGCTAAAGCTCTGATACCAAGTTGTAAGGCCCGATATGTGGACTTGTTCCAGATCTATATGTTTCCATCCAGATCCGGGGACGAAGCACATATTGGTCCCACCACGGATTTTCAACATGATATCACCACATTACAGCTACATGGATACAACATCTCATACAATTGGCATACAATTTTCTTAATACAATACATCAGCGGAAGATACATGTATGAGTACATACTATACACCCCCAAGTACAATGGATCAGTCAAGTCAGAAGATTGGCTAGTCGATTATATGACTGCAGTCGGCATCGCAGGAGGTGGTCGGCGCGTCGTTGTACGCTATGCACCGCTCATGCTTCAAGGTTCAGCTCGGTCCTAGTTGAACAGTTTGCCCAGCAATAGCATCAATTGCTGGAAGGATTTGGAGGATGCGTTTGTTCATAATTTCACGGGTACTTACGAGCGCCCAGGTCTGCCTCGGCATCTGGCACTTTGTGTACAAGGAAAGGGCGAGCCCCTTCGCGATTACCTTCAGCGGTGGATCAAGCTCAGCATCAGTTGCGAGGGAGTTCATGAAATCCAAGCCATCCAGTACTTTACTGACGTCTGCTTGGACGGGTCTTTGTTGAAGCACAAGCTCCTGCGCAAGTAGATAACATATTTGGCCGATCTGATGAGAATAGCCAATTCATTCGCCGCATCGGATTCTGCAATGCGCCCGGTCACGTTAAGTCCTAGTGGTTTCATCCAAGGATAACCATCCGGCCAGCAGCAGCAGTCGGCAGAAGAAAATGGGCCAAATGGTCCCAATCAGCGCGAGAGGCGCGAGATCCAGCGGAACAGCAACTTTGGCAACAACAACAACAACCTCAATTTCAACAACACCCCAACAACAACACAGGCTTCAACAAGAGGAAGGACGAGCAGCCGGATGCCCAATATGGCAATCGGCAGGTAGCAGTAGTGCAGCAACAAGAGGAACAAGGGGCTGCGGGAGGCAGTCGGAAGCAGAAACTTGCAGAAAGGTCGCAAGGTCAGATCAGGCCCCCATACACCTTTGAGGACATGATGAACCAACCCTGCAAAATGCATAGTGGAGTCGGCAAGCCCGCATCTCAAACCACTCGGCAGTGCATCTGGGTTGATCGTCTGCCATAGGGAGGAGCAGGAAACCTTCCCCCACCACCACGCCGACCCCCAGGCCCACCAATAGAAAATGCTTGGCCGGAGTTCCCACGTCAGGATGCAGCGTATATGATTTTCACCAGCGAATCGGATGATAAGGGAATTCGAAGAGCCCGTGAGCAGGCAGTCAATTCCACCATGCTAGCAATTTCTCGGAGGATGAACTTGTCGGACAATGTCATAGCATGGGGCCCAAAATACCACCCGAGTGTAATGCCCAACCCGGGAAGTTACGCGTTCGTGGGGGGTGCAATTCGTGACAACACCTTTGTATTCATGCAGGTTCACCAGAACACTCATTGATGGAGGCAGCGCCATCCACATTTTGTACCGAGACACAATGATCAAGATCGGCATCAGTGAGAGCGAATTGGAGCCCAGCAGGACCATCTTTCATGGCATAGTGCCCGGCCTTTCATGTAGCCCATTAGGCCGCATTCGGCTGGAGGTAGTGTTTGGGTCGGAGGACAATTTCCGCCGAGAGCCAATCTGGTTCGAAGTGGCCGATCTGAGCAGCCCATACCATGTACTGCTCGGATCGCCTGCAATAGCTTAGTTCATGTTCAACATCATGCAACCCTACCTGAAGACAAAGCTCCCAGGGCCGAATGGTCCAATCACTGTGTGCGGCGACTACAAGAAGTCACTGGAATGTTCATCCGCGGGCTCTAGGTTGGCCGATTCGTTGGTCATCGATGCAGAATGGCGACAGCTCGACAAGGTCATAGAAATGTCCCAAGCTCAGATGAAGGACCCCATGCCGAGCACAAAGGCCAAGAGATCGGATGATGAGACTATATTTCAAGCAGCCAAGGACAGCAAGAGGATTGCCTTGGACCTCTCCGACCCGAGCAAGTGCGTCATCGTTGGCACGGGCTCAGCAGCAAATAGGAAGGTGAGCTCGTCGAGTTCCTCCGTGAGAACCGTGTGATGGCGGAGAAGTTAATAGGTTTCGTTGGGTTGCCTTCCCAGTTAACCGCACCAATAAACGATTCTTGATAACCCACAAGTCTAGGGGATCAATTGTAGCTTTTTGATAAATAAGAGTATCGATCCCAAGAGGAGCAGAAGGTGTTGATAAGTGACACTGGATAAGGAAAGGGATGCAAACACTCAAAGTTAAATATTTAGGGGTTTTTGGTTTAAGCAACAGAAAAGTAAAAGACAGGCAAACTGAATAGGTAACTGAGGAATAGCAAGTGGCCCAATCCTTTCACAAGGATAAGCCTAGGAACTGAACTTATAAAAGCTAAAGAGTTCTCGAGAAAACACGGGAGAGATAGTCAAGTCACTTTCACCATACTCTACCAAGTAATATGTATCGTGTTGATAAGTGTCTGTGGGTGGATCAATGCTAGTACACCTTCTAGACTAAGATAAGTGTACTCTTATGATTACACACCTTGCAAGCATCCGCAAATACAAGGTAGTAATTAAGGCATAAGCCTAAAAACAGCATTACGATCAAGGATCCATAACTTCCTTGTGCGAAAGTCTGCGAACTGGGGTTCAGGTTTCTGTCACTCCGGCAACCCAGCATAAGCATCCTTTGTGCACAATGTATTCCTCTAGGCTTATGAAAGGTGAAGTGTTATGTGTTCGACTCACATAACACCACTAGAGAAATAACAACACAACTTAAGTATCAAACAACACATAATACTTCAGCATCATATGACTACTAACAACTAGAATTCTCCCATGTTCTCAAGAACTAAAGTAACTACTCAAAAGACATAAAAGAGATCATGATCAGAGGTGATAGATGGGTGGTAAACAATCTGGAAACAATGATATTTCTCCAACAAAACTCAATAGCATTCACAACAAAATAGTAATCAACACCAACAGAGTAGAGAGGATAGATAGTACGTATTACAACACAAGTTGCAATTGTGAAATGATATGGGATGAATATGGAGATGGTGCTGATGTTGGGGATGATGTTGATGATGATCTCGATGATGCCCGTGACGATGATGATGATGGCGACGATCTCCCCTTCCAGCAGGTGATCTCCCCGGCGGAATCTGCCCGCCGGAGATGGCTTTTCTCCTCTGTAGGTTTCCGCCCCGTGCAGCGGAGAAACACGAAAACGACTCTTCTTTAGGGGTGTCCACCCCAGGGGGTTTATATAGGCGAAAGGGGGCACCGAGGGGGGCCACCAGGCACGCAGGAGGGTTCCTGGCGCGACCAGGAGGGGGGCCGTGCCAGGCACCCTTCTGGCTTCCTAGTGGGTCCCCTCACCTCCTCCTTCGGTGATCTCCAGTCAATCTTCATAAAAATGCTCCCCGTAAAATTTCATCGCATTTGGACTTGATCTGATTCAGCAACTGGGTATCAACTCGTAAGGTCCTTATGAGAAAGTAGTAACAGTTATAACAAAGTAGGACCTGGAAAACTCATCAAATCATGACAAACATAGCCTTGGTCAAGGAACAACTAATAACTTTTACTTTTGTTCTTTCACTTATAATGGAACAGTTGAAGCTTTTGAAAGAACATGCTATTAGTCAAGAAGTGCACATGTCAACACAAAGGAAGATGTTTACTAAGCATAAGCTTTCGCAAACAACTCACTTATCAAAAGATAATGTCAACAAAGATGTAACATGCTAGATTTAAATGCAACTTTATATGCAAGCATCTTTATCAACATCAAGTGTCTGTTCTCTCTCTAGAAAGTAAGGAAGTAGGAAGGACTGACTCAGCACAAAATAAAGATAAACCCCGTGCAAAAGGGTAAGCAGGGAAAACTTATGTGCCATCTCTAGATCAAACAGAATTGAAACAAACTTTTGGGACGTGCATGATCCGTCAACGACTGCTGATAGATAACTCACTCACTTCATGATTTGTACAAGTTTCGAGGAACGGCTCCCATGTGGGGACGATCACATCCCCTTGGATTCCTTTGTTTATTACTTGTAAAAGGGCGAAGGAACTTGTGTGTTAGTATTTATCTTTTACGAGCTAGGCACTCATGCGAGTCCCATCTCGTATTAGGGGTTTAGAGATTAGACATGCAATCCCAAGATAAAACTTGTCCAAATTAAGAAGATCATGGGTCACCCACCACTTCCTCATGAGCTGAATCAGTGGCACAAAACAGAATATTTTGAACATCTAAAGATAGAACATATATTATATACTTTAGGAGTGGTAGTGGAATACCACAAGTAGGAAGGTATGGTGGACTCAAGTGGAAGAAGTTGGTTTCAAGGTATGGAAGTACAAGCAGAATTCCGCTTAGTACAGAGTTTTGGCTAGCAAGGCTTGGAGAGAGGAGACAATTGATGACAAATTAGATGCAAGCAATACAAATCATAAACATTAAAACTAGCATGAAGCATCAAGTTGTCTTCCTTGTCAACATAACACTTCAAGCATAATAACATAAAGGTTTTGGCTATGTCGCTACTTTAAGAAAAACATGCTTGTTGTTATGACCAAAGCTATACTTGCCAAGATTTAAATAAAGTTTTCGAAGCCATACCTGATATAAGGTCAAAAGTACCCATAAGAATCAGCTCATCATGTCGATTGCGTGAAGAGAATACCAAGTGCAGCGAAGAAACCAATAGACTTCTCATTAATATTCCTTCATAGACGACTCCACACTCACGGGTACAAAGCTCTCCACAAAAGGAGTGATAGACCTCAAAGCAACACCTATTTCATAAAGTGACTTCCCTATACATGATACGACTCTACTTGACTCCTAAATAAAAAGATAAAGATAAAGATACCCGGCACTCCCCCAAGCTTGGAACAAGCTAAGGGGATGCCATTACCCGAGGAGTTTTACTCCTCATTCTTGTTCTTCTCAGTCAAGTACTCCTTGGCGAAGCGCTTCCATGGCAGTTGTTCTCCAGTCTCGAAGGACATTCCCGTCTCCAAGATCCTGCACTCAGCACTTTTTCTTGTAATGCGGCCAAACTTGACCACATCTCCTTCATCTCCTTCTTGTGGGAAGCCTCGATATCGTTCATGATGTGGAAGTTAGCTTCAACACCGCGCTCCACCATCTTCTTGAACTTGAAGACCTCATGTTCCATCTCCTTCAGCCGCTCCTTGGTGCTCCCTTCCTTGACAGGTCCCTTCAGATCTTCCTTGTGGAGAACACCGTCCTCCACACGAAGGACCTGGGGGTGCTTCTTGACCTCTGCGAGATAAGGGTTGATGACGTTGACGATGAACTTGTCCTTGGGGGAACTTGGAGAATCCATGGCACCTAGATATGTTGAAAATTTTCCTGGCAGAAACAGACCGAGAAAGAAAACACGCGAAATCACGAGATACGGTGTCGGGACGATCCGGGCAAATATATAGAAAAAATTTCCGCAACAGAAGGAAGGTTTCAAGCCTAGGTAGAGTTGGAGGCGGAGTCCAGGGCAGCCAGGACGGTGCCCGGCGCGCCCAGGAGGGAGGCCGCGCCAGGGGGTCTCCTGGCCTCCCTGGAGCTCCTCTCCGACTCCACTCGGGCTTGGAATTTTCCTAATTTTGCAAAAAATCTAAAAAGTTAACTTTTATTGACGTCCGCGGTGTTTTCTTACCATAATTCATACCTTTTCTAATTCTGCTCCTGCCGGAGTCTGAAACTAGGCTGCAACATGTTCTTCTTGAGTACTTTTATATATCATGTTTGCATCCACATTGATTGGATCACCTGCCATATAATGTTTGAGTCTTTTTCCATTCACAACTTGAGGTTTCGTGCCTTCGAAATTATTGATCTTGATTTCACCCGTCCGATATACTTCTTCAATATGAAAAGGTCCTTCCCATCTGGAAAGTAGTTTACCTGGAGAAAACCTGAAACGAGATCTAAACAACAAAACTTTATCACCAACATTATATTCACGTTTCAGAATTCTTTTATTGTGCCAATTCTTTACCTTTTCCTTGAACATTTTAGCTCTCTCGTAAGCTTCACTCCTCCACTCATCTAGAGAAGTCAAGTTCATGAGACGCTTTTCACCAGCTAGCTTTGGGTCAGCATTCAGCTCTCTGACAGCCCAGAAAGCTTTATGCTCTAACTCTAATGGTAAATGGCAAGCCTTGCCATAGACCATTTTATACGGAGACATGCCCATGGGGTTTTTGTAAGCAGTTCTATACGCCCACAAAACATCTCCTAACTTCTTTGACCAGTCCTTTCTAGAACTGTTTACTGTTTTCTGCAAGATCAACTTGATCTCCTTATTGGTGAGCTCAACTTGCCCACTAGTTTGAGGGTGGTACGGTGATGCAATCCTATGATTTACATCGTACTTGGCTAGAGCTTTCCTAAAACCTCCATGCGTGAAGTGTGACCCTCCATCTGTCATGAGGTACCTTGGTACTCCAAACCTAGGAAAAATTACATCTTTGAGCATTTTCAAAGATGTCTTGTGATCAGCACCCTCAGTGGGGATTGCTTTGACCCACTTGGTTACATAATCAGCAGCAACTAAGATGTGTGTGTTCTTGTGTGAAGGAGGAAAAGGATCCATAAAATCAAAACCCCAGCAATCGAAACGGTCGATCACTAGTGAGTAATTCATAGGCATCTCATTTCTCCTGCTAATGTTACGAACTCTCTGACACTTATCACAAGATAGAATGGACCTTCGGGCGTCCTTAAAGATAGTAGGCCAATAAAAACGGATTGTAAAACTTTCTGTGCGGTCCTTTCACCGGCATGATGTCCTCCATAGGGACTATCATGACATTGTCGAAGAATGTCCTGCTGCTCGTGCCCCGGTATACACCTTCTTACGATCCCGTCCACACCTTCTTTATAAAGATGTGGATCATCCCAAAAGTAGTGCCTCAAATCCGTGAAGAATTTCTTCCTCTGCTGAAATGTGAAACCTGGAGGCAAAAACTTTGCAACGATAAAATTAGCATAATCTGCAAACCAAGGGTCGGAATGAGATTGTACTTTTACAAGAGCAAGTTGTTCATCTGGGAACCTATCGTTGACTGGAATAGGATCGTGCGGGATATCTTCCATCCTTCAAAGATTATCCGCCACCGGATTGTCTTCTCCTTTTCTATCGACAATCTGCAAATCAAATTCTTGAAGAAGGAGTACCCATCTAATGAGTCTTGGTTTGGCATCCTTTTTCTGCATAAGATACTTAATGGCAGCAGTGTCAGTATGAATAATAACTTTAGAATCAACAATATACTGCCTAAACTTATCACAAGCAAACACCACTGCCAAGAATTCCTTCTCGGTAGTAGCATAATTCCTTTGAGCACTATCAAGTGTTTGGCTGGCATAGTGGATGACATTCAACTTCTTGTCAACCCTTTGTCCTAAAATAGCTCCAACAGCAAAATCACTAGCATCACACATAATTTCAAAGGGAAAATTCCAGTCAGGTGGTTGTACTATAGGAGCGGTTATCAAGGCTTTATTAAGAACTTCGAAAGCTTCCTTACAATCTTCATCAAATACAAAAGGAGCATCCTTCTGGAGAAGGTTGGTAAGGGGTCTCGAGGTCTTAGAAAAGTCCTTGATAAATCTTCTATAGAAACCAGCATGACCTAGAAAACTACGAATACCTTTAATTTCCCTTGGATAGGGCATCCTTTCAATAGCTTCAATTTTTGCCTTGTCCACTTCAATTCCCATTTCGGAAATCTTGTGTCCAAGAACTATCCCTTCGTTAACCATGAAATGGCACTTCTCCCAATTGAGCACCCAATTTGTTTCTTCACATCTCTGCAAAACTTTATTAAGATTGTGGAGACAGTGGTCAAAGGAGTTTCCATAGACAGAAAAGTCGTCCATGAAAACTTCTACAATCTCCTCACAGAAACTATGAAATATTGCAGACATACACCTCTGAAAAGTAGCAGGTGCATTATACAAACCGAAAGTCATACGCCTATAAGCATAAGTACCGTAAGGACACGTGAAAGTGGTCTTCACTTGATCCGCGGTGTTGACATGAATCTGGGAGAAGCCAGAGTACCCATCAAGATAGCAAAAGTGGGTGTTTTTAAACAACCTCTCGAGCATCTGATCAATAAAGGGCAAAGGATAGTGGTCCTTCCGGGTGGCCTTATTTAACTTCCTGAAATCAATAGACATTCTATATCCAATAATAGACCTCTGAGGTATTAGTTCATTTTTATCATTAGGAACAACAGTCATACCTCCTTTCTTAGGAACACAATGAACGAGACTTACCCACTTACTATCAGCTATAGGATAGATGATACCTGCGGCTAGAAGTTTGAGAACCTCCGTCCTGAGCACGTCCTTCATCATTGGTTTCAACCGTCGTTGATGATCAACAACCGGTTTAGCATCGGGCTCGAGATTGATAGTATGTTGGCAAATGGATGGACTAATACCTTTGAGATCATCAAGAGTATAGCCAATAGCACCTCGGTGTCTGTGGAGTGTCTCCAATAATCGCTCTTCTTCATACCCTGAAAGGTTAGAATTGATAATAACAGGATATACTTTCTTTTTATCTAAATAAGCATTCTTGAGCGTATCGGGTAGTGGTTTTAGGTCGAACACCGGGTCTTCTTTCGGTTGCGAGAGGATTCCTAAAGGTTCAACCGGGAGGTTGTGCTTCAGGATGGGCGTTTGTCTTAAAAATATGTCTTCTAGTTCATCTCTCTCCTGCATATGTATATCATTCTCGTGGTCTTCCATAAATTGCTGCAAAGTGTCATTAGGAGGAATAGCAATGGAAGAAATTTCTTCAATAATTTTTTCATTACTTGACAGGTCAGGACCACGAGGCTGCTTAGAAAACTTAGAAAAATTAAATTCATACGGCTCACTGTTGAATTCAACAGAAAATTTACCTTTCTTGCAATCTATTATAGCTCCGCAAGTGCTGAGGAAGGCCCTACCAAAGATAATAGGGCAGAAACTATCTTGCACTGAACCAAGTACAAGAAAGTATGTAGGATATTTTACCTTCCCGCAGAGTACTTCAACATCTCTTACAATCCCAATTGGAGAGATTGTTTGTTTATTTGCAAGATGGATAGTGACATCTATGTCCTCGATCTCACACGGCTGAACCTCGTGCATGATCTCTTGATAAAGTGTGAAGGGAATAGCGCTGACGCTAGATCCCAAATCACATAGCCCATAGTAATTATGATCTCCTATTTTGACAGATACAACTGGTGTACCTGAAATTGGGCCTTTGTTCCTGGCTGTGACAATGTTAGTGGCAATAACACAAAAACTAATAGTGGATTCTTTGATATCACTGGTTACCAGATCCTTGACCATTGCAACTTGAGGTTGGACCTTGATCATGTCCTCAGGTTCGTCAGTGGTCCTTCTATTCTTGTTTAGAGTACCTATAACAAAAGAGTGCTCCTTTATCGTGGAGGGATAAGGAGGCTGTTCATACACAACTACAGGTAAAACATGATCAGTAACATTAATCTCAATTGGTGACTCCTTGAAAGGTTTATGATGTTGACTCTCCTTCTTCCTGGAAGAATCAATATGAGAAGCAAAGTCCTTGCAAAAGTCAACCATCAGCTGGGAATCAAGACCAATTTTAGAGAAAAAGGTAATAAAGTAATCAGTCTTCACATAACTCTCAATGTAGTCATGCTCATAGTTTATAGCGCGTTCAATACCTTTATCAATTTCCCAGTCTTCAGTGTTCTTCTGGATCCTTTCTATAAGATCCCATTTTTCTTCCATACTTTTGGTCTGGAATACCCCACTAGAGGAGGCATCAAACATCTCCTTGTCCTGACGAGAAAGCCTGGCATAAAAATTTGTAAGTATAATTTCCTTGGGGAGCTCAGTGTATGGGCATTTGAGCATCAGGGACTTCAGTCTCCCCAAGCTTGAGCGATGCTCTCTCCGTCGCGAGACCAAAAGTTGTAGATGTAGTTCCTGTCTTGGTGAATTTTACGAAGAGGATAAAACTTTGCTTAAAAGAGAGACATAAGCTCTGACCATTCAAGCAGATCAGAGTTATCGAGTAGCTTATACCAATCTGAAGCTTTATCTTTGATTGATATGGAGAATAGTTTCTTCATGACGAACTCCATCGTCATACCTGCAAGCTTAAATAAAGAACATAATTGTCATAAATATAGTAGGTGTTCTCCCGGATGTCCTTCTCCTGTATAACGATTAGCCAAGACATAATCAACAATACCAGATGGTATTTTATAGGGCACAATTTCAGTAGGGGTAGGAGTGACCACCACAGTCATGGGGCGGCATCTTACCAGCAACGAACCAACAGCAGAAGAGTCCATAAGGACTGAAAGTAGCAACAGAAAATAAAAGTTCCCTTACCGGCTTCACTTACCAATAGCGCTACACTCCCCGGCAACGGCGCCAGAAAAGCTCATTGATGGCGGAGAAGTTAATAGGTTTAGTTGGGTTGCCTTCCCTATTAACCGCGCCAATAAATGATTCTTCATAATCCACAAGTCTAGGGGATCAATTGTAGATTTTTGATAAATAAGAGTATCGATCCCACGAGGAGCAGAAGGTGTTGATAAGTGACACTGGATAAGGAAAGGGCTGCAAACAATCAAAGGTAAATATTTAGGGGTTTTTGGTTTAAGCAACAGAAAACTAAAAGACAGGCAAAGTGAACAGGGTAACTGAGGAATAGCAAGTGGCCCAATCCTTTCACAAGGATAAGCCTAGGAACTGAACTTATAAAAGCTAAAGCGTTCTCGAGAAAACACGGGAGAGATAGTCAAGTCACTTTCACCATACTCCGCCAAGTAATATGTATCGTGTTGATAAGTGTCGGTGGGTGGATCAATGCTAGTACACCTTCTAGACTAAAATAAGTGTACTCTTATGATTACACACCTTGCAAGCCTCCGCAAATACAAGGTAGTAATTAAGGCATAAGCCTAACCGCAGCATTACGATCAAGGATCCATAACTCCCTTGTGCGAAAGTCTGCGAACTGGGGTTCAGGTTTCTGTCACTCCGGCAAACCACCATAAGAACCCTTTGTGCACAATGTATTCCTCTAGGCCCATGAAAGGTGAAGTGTTATGTGTTCGAGTCACATAACACCACTAGAGAAATAACAACACAACTTAAGTATCAAACAACACATAATACTTCAGCATCATATGACTACTAACAACTATACTTCTCCCATGTTCTCAAGAACTAAAGTAACTACTCACAAAAATAAAAGAGATCATGATCAGAGGTGATAGATGGGTGGTAAACAATCTGGACACAATGATATTTCTCCAAAAAACTCAATAGCATTCACCACAAAATAGTAATCAACACCAACAGAGTAGAGAGGATAGATAGTACGGATTACAACACAAGTTGAAATTGTGAGATGAGATGGGATGGAGATGGAGATGTTGCTGATGTTGGGGATGACGTTAATGATGATCTCGATGATGCCCGTGACGATGATGATGATGATGGCGACAATCTCCCCTTCGGGGAGGTGATCTCCCCGGCAGAATTTGCCCGCCGGAGATGGCTTTTCTCCTCTGTAGGTTTCCGCCCCGTGGTGGCGGCGAAACACGGAAACAACTCTTCTTTATGGGTTTCCACCCCAGGGGGTTTATATAGGCGAAAGGGGGCACCGAGGGGGGCCACCAGGCACCCTTCTGGCTGCCTGGTGGGTCCCCTCACCTCCTCCTTCGGTGATCTCCAGTCAATCTTCATAAAAATATTCCCCGTAAAATTCCATCGCATTTGGACTTGATCTGATTCAGCAACTTGGTATCCACTTTTTACCGCTGAATTCTGGTTCTGCTGCTTCGGCACCGGAAAGTTGTAAACTGTGTAAAATAAGCCAAAACAATATAAGAACAGTACTTTAAAGTGGAATATATCAATGAATAGGGTGAAATCACAATATAAAATAGTGATGCTTTTTGGACGTATCACCGTGACATCTTCGCATGGTCCCCACATGACATGCCAGGTGTACCGAGGGAACTTGTCGAGCACAAGCTCAATATCCGACCTAGATCCAAGCCGTTCAAGCAGCCACTTCGGTGTTTTTCAGAGGATAAGAGAAGAGCAATCGGCGACGAGATATCCAAGTTGCTGGCAGCAGGATTTATCAAAGAAGTTTTCTACCCAGACTGGTTAGCAAATCCAGTTCTGGTTCCGAAGAATAATGGAACTTGACGCATGTGTATAGATTACACTTGCCTGAATAAGGCCTTCCCCAAGGATCCTTTTGCATTGCCCCGTATCGATCAAATGATTGATTCTACGGCTGGCTGTCAGCTCTTGTGTTTTCTGGATGCCACAGCAGGCTATCAGCAGATTAAGCTTGATGTAAACGATCAAATTAAGACAACTTTTATCACCCCGTTCGGGGCTTATTGCTACATCACCATGCCCTTTGGCCTGAAAAATGGCGGCGCGACTTATCATCTTACTATGCAGCGATGCCTCCGACCTCAGCTAGGTCGGAACATTCATGTATATGTAGATGACCTTGTGGTCAAGTCGGTGCTAGGCTCAACCCTGTTGGACGATCTCAAAGAAACATTCGCAAATTTTCGAGCGTACCAGATTAAGCTCAACCCAGAGAAATGTGTGTTCGGCGTACCGGCCGGTAAGTTACTCGGATTTTTGGTCTCCGAGAGAGGAATAGAGTGCAACCCTGAGAAGATTGCAGCAATCAAAAGGATGGGCAAGTCTAGAAATCTCAAAGATGTGCAGAAGTTCACCGGATGCTTGGCATCGCTCAGCCGATTCCTCAGTCGGCTGGGAGAGAAGGAAATTCTGCTATATCAGCTGATGAAGAAAACGGACAAGTTCATTTGGGCCCCGCAAGCGGATGAAGCATTCAAGCAGCTCAAGTGCATGATGTCTACCGCTCCAGTGCTGGCAGCTCCAAAAGAAAAAGAGCCAATGATGTTATATATTGCAGAAACCACTCGGGTGATCAGTATTTTCATGGTGGTCGAGTGTCCTAAAAAGAACAAGGAATAATCGGTCCAGAGACCAGTATATTATGTCAGTGAAGTGCTCTCAACATCCAAGCAAAACTACCCCCATTGCCAGTAGATGTGCTACGGTGTGTACATGGAGGCAAGGAAGCTGAAGCCTTATTTCCAGGCGCATCCGATCACAGTTGTTAGTTCGGCACCATTGGCATAAATCATCGGCAGTCGGGACGCATCCAGTCGGGTGGCAAAGATGGCCATTGAAATCGCAACAAATGGGATCAAGTATAAGAATCGGACGGCAGTCAAGTCTCAAGTTCTGGCAGACTTTTTGGTTGATTGGGCAGAAACTCAATACACGCCCCCTGTCTGGACTCTCAGTTCTGGCAAATGCATTTTGATGGCTCCAAGATGATGACCGGACTAGGGGCTGGCGTTGTTCTTACTTCTCCAAAAGGGGACAAGCTCGAGTATATGTTGCAGATTCACTTTGCGGCATCAAACAATGTGGCTAAATATGAAGCATTGGCGCACGGTGTCCGATTGGCCAAGGAGATCGACATTCGGCGGATTTTGTGTTATTGCGATTTCGATCTGGTGGTGCAGCAATGCACTGGCACTTGGGATGCAAAATATGAAAATATGGCAAGATACAAATTCCTCGTGCAGCAGTTATCTGGTTTCTTTGAAGGGTGTGAATTCCACCATATCCCCCGAGCTGAAAATGAAGCGGCAGATGCACTGTCCATGCTGGGATCTACCAGAAAGTAAATTCCACCAGGAGTCTCTCTAGAAAACGTCCACAAACCATCCATCAAGCCTTCCCCGGAATCAGAGTCAATCTTTAGTCCGGCCGGCCTGAAGATTGCAGAGCTCGAGGCAAAGAAGCTGTTTAAGAAGCAAAAGCTGGAGGAGTAGTCGGCCGCACCTGGGGCTGTCGATTGCGAACCAGGGGCTGCTGTAGTCAGCTCGAGGACTGAGGTGGTCATGCAAGATGCAATCGGCTCTTACTCCTCCAAACTGCCAGTAGCAGAATTTGAACAACCAGCGCCAGAAGCAATTGTTGTAATGGTAATCGTTTTTGCACCATCATGGGCAGAGCCGATCAGAAATTTTTTGGTGGATGGCACACTCCCAAAAGATGAAGTAGCAGCTCGGCAAATCCAGCGCCGATCTGGAGCTTACACTATCATCATAAACGAGCTGGTGCACCGTAGTGCAACAGGAGTCCTTCAGCGATGTGTGGAAGAGGACAAGGAGCTAGAATTGCTCCGATACATTCACCAAGGCGAGTGTGGTCACCATGCATCAACAATAGCAATAGTTGCCAAGGCTTTCCGCCATGGTTTCTATTGGCCGACTAAGAAAGCAGTGGAAGAAGAGTTAGTCAAGCATCATTGCAATGGGTGTCAGAGATTCAAAGCGAAGATCCACCTACCATCCTCAGCACTCAAAACCATACCGATCACATAGCCATTTGCAGTTTTTCCTCTGGACATGGTAGGACCGTTCAAAACAGCAAGAGGTGGCATGACACACTTATTGGTAGCAGTGGACAAGTTCACCAAGTGGATCGAGGCAAGGCCGATCAAGAAGCTAGATGGAACGACTGCGATCAGAGGCGGACATCATAGTCAGATATGGAGTGCCTAACAGTATCATCACTGACAATGGAACAAACTTCGCAAAAGGGGCGCTAGCTCGGTTTGCCTCCCAGTAGGGCATCCGGCTGGATGTAGCATATGTAGCTCACCCCTAGTCAAATGGTCAAGCAAAGCGGGAAAATGGCCTCATTTTGTCTGGAATGAAGCCAAGATTGGTGGAGCCACTAGAGAGAGCACCCGGCGCATGGCTCGACGAGCTGCCGACAGTGCTTAGGAGTTTGCGTACCACACCGAACCGTTCAACTGGATTCACTCCCTTCTTCCTAGTATATGGCGCTAAAGCAATTCTCCCCTGCAACATTGAGTTCGATTCACCTCGTCACGCCATGTACACAGAGGCAGAAGCCAAGAAGCTCGCAAGGACGGTGTTGATCTGAGAGAAGAAGCATGTCTGCTAGCCTCGGCCAGGTCGGCAATATACCAGCAGAAGCTGCGTCACTACCACAACAAGAAGATCCGTCCCCTAGCTTTTCGTGAGGGTGATTTGGTGTTGGGCCGAATCCAGAAATAGGATGGCCAGCACAAATTATCCTCTCCTTGGAAAGGTCCTTTCATCATCAGTCGAGCGCTAAAAAACAATGCATACTACCTCATTGATCTCAGAAAGCCGACCCGATATGTGGACACTTCAGGGAAAGAAATAGAGCGTCCTTGGAATGCCGAGCTGTTATGTCTGTTTTATAGTTGAGCGGTATTGTTTTATTCCCTCCTTTGTTAAAGCATTATCAATGAGAATAGCCATGCGTCCATGAGACTGCATTTGGCAGGAGTTATAAAACTATTTGTGTATATTTTTCCCAGTCGTAAGGTCGGCAAAAGCAGACCCGGGGACTGGCCGGTTGCCCCGAAAAGGGTATACTTGGGAGAAAGAGCAAAACGAGTGATGGGTTTGTAAAAGCTAGTCCGAACCGAATGCAGACCGTAGGTCGGCTGTAATGTCGGGTGGACACAGCCGAGCAGAACTATCAATCGGAAAATTCATTCTCCAAAAGTATATCTAATTCGGAGTTAGCCGATAGTAGACCCACTGATTGTGACCAGACCGGCTGGCCAACAGCCGACAGGTTGCAATCGGCGCATCGGTCTAGCCCTACCTCTGCGAGCAAAATCTGAGAGCCTGGAAGTACTTGTCGAAAGTTTTTTCGAGGTCTATTCTCCCATCCAACCACAGACCGCAGATCGGCTGTAAGGTTGGCGGGAATGTCGACCAAGAAAGAAAAGAGGAAAGGAAAAAGGCAATCGGTTGAAAAGCGCAAAGGCAGAATTCCATATATAACAAAGAAAAAGCAAGTCCATAAGAACGTAGGGCCGATTGGCTGAATAGTGTTCATTACACGAAAGTGGCCCTCGATGGGCGCACTTGGAATTTAACTAGTGTTTATCAAGAAAAAGCAGGTAATTGAAAGGCGTGCCGAGCTTAACCAGTCGGCGCATCCGGAGCAGATGGAGCAGTCAGAGCTGAAGTAGTTGGGGTCGTGCTGGTGGCACCTCCCGGAGAGGAAGAGAAGTAGTCTTGGTTTGAGTGTGCGACGGGTCCTGGGCAGCACTCGCCGAGTGCCCGTCGGAGGAGTCTTCACCTTCTTCATCACCAGAGTCCGAGGAGTGGGAGGCGTCGCTGCCCGTCCGCCGAGAAGGTCGGGACTGGGGTGCATCATCACTAGTAGTATATAGAAGGTCGCTGAGGGAGGCAACTCCGGTTGGCTGACCATCTTCATCAAGATAAGGAGTAACTTCCAGGATATCCATGCCATCTGCGAGCTCTTGGGCGATATGGCAGATCCGGGTCAAGAGTTCACCAACGGATTCCTCCGATCCGTCCCGCAGTGTCAGAACCCCAACTTGGGTAAGTGCTAGGGTTTGAGTACCCCTTTGCATCATGTGAAAATTTCAAAAGAAATTCAAAAATGGGGAAAAGAAAAGCCCTAAATTTTTTTAATTCAATAGGCCATATAAAAATTTCTTCCGAAAATTCCTCTGTTATTTTTGAAAAGTCTTATAAATCTGCATGATCACATATAAAGTGAAGTGGGTCCCACTGCATGCTCCAATATTTCTCAAAAAATCCAAACAGAGATTGGAAATTAAATTAAACCCCTATTTGAATTAAAGTTCAAATTATTTGAATTTTAAAAATTCCCAAAACTTGGGAGTGGCTAGTAACATGCCATGTAAGTCCATATAATAGTTTGTGGAATTTTATAAAATGCCTAGGTAATTATTTTACCACAGCAAAACAAATGTCAGAAGAATAAAACAGAAACGAAATAGGAAAAAGGACTCACCTGGGATTTTGGCCCAACTTACCTGCACCACGGCCCAAGCCCACCTAGCGCGTTGTCGTCTTCCTCCCCGCAGCTCCAAGCCGCTCGCTGGAGAGCAGGGCACGGCCGACGCCACCGCGGCACGCCTAGAACCCCCCTAGAGTTTATCCTGCGCCAAGGAGACCGCCTCGACGCTCCGGGTCTATCCCTCTTCTCTCTGGGTCTCTCTCTCGTCTCCCCTTGCCATTTTTTCGCGCACCACAGAGACCAGCCGGAGCACGCCGCCGTAGCCCAAGCGGACACCGTCTTCCTCTCGCCGCAACACCGTGTCCAGGAGACGCCCCGTGCTCGACTCCGTCAACCCACGCGCGGAATCGAGCCCAGAAGCTCCGAGGACGACGCCATCATCGCTTCCTCGCCGCCGGCCGCCATGAGTTCCGGCGGATGATTCGCCGCCTCCTTCGCTCCTATGCTTCTCCCGACCTCTCCAACATGCTCCTGGTGAGCTTCCGCGTCTAACCCCTCTCCCCGCGCTCGGATTGGTTCCCCGTAGCCGTCGCCCCGTTGTGCCCCTTCTCCGGCCTCCGCGCCCGTCGTCGCCGGCGTGGCTCAGGCCATCCCCGAGCTCACCCGAGTGCAGCACATGATGCGCACGGGGAGGGGCATCCTTTTGCTGCAAACCGCGCACCAAACGGCGCCCTGCGTCGCTGTCCCGAGCGTGCGCCGCCGCGTTCTAACCACTAGCGGCTAGACGCCGGCAGCGCGCCGACGTGGCATCTATTAGATTAGGGTCTAATCACCCAGCTAATCACCACTTGGGCCAATGACAGGTGGGGCCCAGCCCTAATAACCCCCTCTGTTTATAATTAAACATGGGATTAACCACCTGTGACACTGACAAGCCGGACCCACTGGTCAGACCCCCCCCTATGTCATGCTGATGCAGTGATGACGTAATAAACAAATTTCCAATTTAAAGAATATTCAGAAATTCCAGAAAAATCCAGAAATTCATTTAAACTTTGAAATATAATAGAAAATTCATATGAACTCCAAATTAGACAAATAATATATGAAAAATGATCAGCAGAAAATAATCTATCCAAATATACAACTTTCAACCTTGTTTGAGTTGAATTTAAAATAGGACCAGTAGCTTTTGCTATTTGGTTTAATTGATATTAATTTAAATTTAATTCAAATACTATTCCAATTTGAACCATTTCAATGCAACCATGATCACTTGTACATCAGAGGCATATCACACACATGAACACATGCTTTACAATGATCCAACAATAGCAAATGAATTTTGGTTAAATCGAAATTCATATGTGGAGTTTGAATTTTCATTTCAAATGCAATACACTTCATTTAAATTGAATTTGCTACAAACCAGCACCATTCACATCGTGTGACAACATATACATGTGCTTGTGCATTTAAATTCAATGTTGGCCCCTTTGTTGATGTTTGTACCGGTAACAGTGCCTCCGAGTCGGTGATCACCCCCGAAGAAGAAGACCACCGTTAAGACCCGTGTATCGTCAGCAAGGCAAGAAAACCCAATTGATCATATCTATAAAATCCCACTTCCCTCTCATTCTCGCTTATGCATGTTTAGGAGATCACCTTGCTATAGATTCTACCGCATAGTTGAACCCATATCCGATGCATGACCTATCATTTTGTCACCGTATTAAGCAAACCACAATCCTAGCAGATTTAGGAGTTGAATGATGAGCTTGTGGCCCCTACAACTGTTACTGCTTATTGCTTCTTAGTGGTACAATGAGGTTAATTTGATCTGTGAGTCGGGATGGTTATGATCATGTTACTGATGAAGGAGAAACTGTGTCGGTGAATCCACCCTAATACAAGGTGAACGATGAGAGGTTGTGTAGGAGTACACAGTGGGTTGTCTCGTTGAACACCGCCTTAAGCACCGAGTTCTTGTATGGTAATCCAAGACAAAGAGTACAACCACACATTGGGCTCACTGACCCCTCTCGGCCTAGTACCTTGATCCGTGTTGACGTCCAGGAGTCACATTAGTTCGGGCCTTCCATTTGACATATGCATAGAAAAAAAAGTGAGTGGAAATGTTGCATCATCCTAGATATGTGGGTGGATCTATGAGACAGTGAATCCATCTGTCAGAGGTGGCGTCTTGGTTACCTACATTGTCTAGGTCCGTATCGTTGATCCGGCCGTACTCTCGAGCGGTGACAAACTCAGATAGTCGACTCCTGGAATAGACCGGTTGTGAGTGAAGTGTCGTGGTGAACATCCTCGCTGTCACCTCTTGAACGGTGGCGAGACCTGGCGGTAACTGATGGTCATGTGTGTGTAGTTTACACCCTTGCAAGGTTAACAAAACTATTCAAATAGCCGCGTCCGCGGTTAAGGACTACTTGGAACCTGTACCTGATTATTAGACAACTTGAATGGATACTTCTAAAACTCGCAAGATAAGCGTGAGTGTTATGGTGTGCTCCTCGTGGGGAAGTCGAGGAAGTACCCATAGTGGTGTATTGATTGGAGACTTGGTAGTGGACTCGTGTACTCTTCTTACATCAAGTCTGGTACTCGTAGTACAGGACTAGCCAAGTCAAAGCTGGCACTTCTGCATGATGAAACGCCGCCTCCCTTTACCTTGAAACTTGAGCATGAGTAGTATAGTTCTGATGTAAGTCTTGCTGAGTACGACTTTGTACTCACGTTTGCTTAGTCTATATTTTAGATGGAAAACCCAGACCCCCGATGGATTCAGCTTCCTGAAGCTCGACGTTGACTAAGTTAGCATAGTCCCAGACAGCAGCCTGGTCCCTCGTGGAAGGGCATGTATGTTTACAAGGCTTCTCTAAGCCATTTGTTAAACTTGTCTGTACTCAGACCTAATTTGCTTCCGTTGTATGATGTAATGTTGATCACACACATCTGATCTTTGTAAGCTCTATGTGTAAGTCAATAAAGATACACTTTGTAGAGTTATGTGATGATACCTGCTGTTCATACTAGGCATGTGTGTTGCGTGTATGTTTATAACATGCATGTCTTAGTATGGTTTTTCGAAACCTTAGTTGTGATCTGGCTGGCGGTCTTTTATACACCAAGTGGCCCTTAGATGTGCGCAGCTTGGGGCATCGCGATGCGATTGCTCGTGACTCTGTCACGTGCACACTTTGTTGTATGATCGAGCCCGCCCTAGACCCCGACTAAGTGATCGGGCTAGAGTAAGTCTATGTAAGAGTTAGGATTCAATCGATAACATGGTTGAGGCGACTTGTCTATGAGTATGGGATTCACCACCCATAAGAATTTAGACTGGTGAGCGGACGATGAGGACCCATCTCAGTTGATCATCCGGTCTGAATGGGATGCCCCTCACGTTTGATGCTTTCCGAGAGTGTTCTGTGCTTGGCCTTGTCTGCTTAGACAAATGGGTACAACCCTCGGCTCTCCATGTGATTGCATCGTGACTGGAATTACATACGCATATTCCGGGACCCGACACGCAGAGCAGTCATCAGCTCAAGATCAATGCCAGGGCACCCCAGATCGGAAGGCAGAATCAAGCATATTTTCTACCTAGAGAGGCACGGCCTTGAGATTCCGAGCAACATGTTCATTGGTTTCAAAGGCAATCGGCTTCTGCCTGCCCTTGAAAAGCTTGTCATTCAACTTCTGGATACCAGTCTTGTAAGTACACAGGGCACCTTTCACATGGGGCACTCGAGCATCCATAGAAACAACAAAGTCCTCGGCATCCCAGCCGGCATCAGCAGGAAGTACCACACCTCGCAGTCAGGGGGCTTTAGCAACAGCTTCATCAGCAGCAGTGGTGGAGTTAGGCCAGGCATCTGGCAAGAGCAATCGGAGAAAAAAGTCAGTTCAGAGAGCAGTAGGATCAGATCGGATTACAAGAATAAACAGGATAAAAAATTACCTGCAAGGGCGAGATCTACTCGGTGGAGGAAGGAAAGGGCGAGATCAACATTGGCTTACGCACGTTGGATTTCTGTCTAGTGTTGGGCATTCATGTCTTCGGCACGTTTAACAACATCATCCTTCTCTTTCAGCAGCTCACCGTCCACCTCGTGGCGAGCATCGACGAGCCTTTGCAGTTCCTGCTCATGAGTAGTCTTGGCGACGTCAAGGTCCTTGGTCATTTTGTGGACTTTGTCCTGCAGCTCGGTCTCGACAGTAGCTAGACACTGACGTTCTTGCTCAGCACTACCGAGCTGACCATCCTTCTCACCGAGCTGATTCTCCAGCTCGGCGATCCTCTTCTAGGTGGCCTCTAGCTCGGAGGAGTGAGTGGCGGCAGCTACAAGTTCATTCAAGTAAGGAAGCAGTAGAAATCGGGAGAAAGAAAAAAAGGCAAGCAGAAGTATACCTGTCAGTTCTTGGATCTTGGCTGCTTGAGCTTCAACATTTCTTTTCAGAGCAGTAATGGACTTCTGGCCCGCTGAATAAGAGGCCAAGAGCTCGTCAAATACAGCTTCGCATCTATCGCAAATGGCCTGAAAGTGGGTCGGTCTTATCTGAGCAAGGAACAACAGTTAAAAGTAAGTAAGATCCGAGCAGATTGCAAGCAATCGGCCTGAATGGGTGCGATTGCCCCCAGTTGGTGCGCTAGGCGCGCCCCCACTGAAAGGAAAACTTACATAAGCAGAGTACTCGGAGGCGAGGATTTGGCCCAGAGCTCCATCAGCATAACGTCTAATGTGGGTGGCAAGGGCACCCAATCGGTTCAGAAGATGGGTCGGGATTTGGTCCTCGGATCCAGGAGGCGGAGAAGTGGCAGAATCAGCAACAGGCCGGATCGGTAAGACATCAGAAGCGCCAGTGTACGCCTCGCGGAACCGGTCAGCTTGCGAGAGCTAGCGGCCCGTGGTCGGCGGCTGGTGCACAATGGCACTAGAGGATGGAGGTGTCGCGGCGCCGGCTCCAGCAGAAATGTGAGTGGAATGCGGAAAACTGACCCGATGATCAGTGGTTGGAGAAGCAGTCGGGTCGAGGGGGGCAGCAGCAGCACTCTCCGATCCGGTCACAGGAGCTGGAGTTATAGGAACAGTGGCCTTCGCTGAAGAAGCCTCAGGCTGAGCAGCATCAGCAATAGGCCGATCTGGCATTGGCACATCAAGGTGTGCAACACCAGAGGGTCCTTCAGGATAGAAGGAGGAGCAGTGGCGGTCGTTGCAGGAGTGGCCGACTGCACGCCAGTACTCGGATGGGCGGTATAGGTCGACAGGGGAGCAGTCGGCTGCGCCTGTTTCGCGGCTGCAACAACTCTCTTTTTCTTGGCCCGTCGGCCTTGGTGGTGTCGGCAGAAGCTCTCTTACGAGAAAACGCAAGAGGAATGTTGGATGTAGCGGAGGCCGCGGGGTCGCGCTCGGAGGCACTTCAGAGGTGGTAGGGGGGTAGTCGGAGCCACCGCAGGCGCCACAGGAGCAACAGATCAGGAGCCCTGCAAAGCAAAGAGAAAATTGAGAAAAGCAGTCTAACAAGATTGAAAGGAGAAAAAAGTGCAAAGGACCATACCCAGGAGCTCGGGGTAGCTGGACAGCAAACTTGGACATGGACAAGCTTGGACGAGCAATGTTCAGAGGGGTGGGAGATAGCACAGGGCCACTCGTTTTTGGGGCAGTCGGACCTGGAGCAGGGCGCCGTGCGCCTTACTTGCCTTTCTTCTTAGCAACCTTGGAGGTGCCAGGGGCGTCATCGGTGCGCGGGCGTTTTCCTTCGGCCAATGTCTGCTCGGCCGGCTCAGATTTTGCGCCGAAGTCACCGGGAGAGTCCGCATCACTGCACCATTCGTCCATGAAGTGTTTGATGGAGGAATCAGACTCACTCGGCTTGTTGAAGCCAAGTCCAAGGGAGGAAGTCCGAGTTTCAGTTTCGGAGTCCGTTTCCTCTTCAAGTTCCAAGTCCTCGGCATCCTCCTCTGCGTGGTCGGGATGGTAGCTCGAGGCGCCCTGTCCATCCTGCATAGCCTTGGAGCCAACGAACTCCTGAAAAAGAAGCATTCGATCAGAATCAGCAAGAGAGGAATAAGACCTAATGTAAAGATGAGAACAAGAGCATACCACAAGGCAGGGCCGGAGTCGTCTGTACGCCGCCTTTCCGAACTGGAAAGGTGCAACAACCTTGAGGTCGGCAACCATATTTATTCGGCGGCGGAAGTCAGCTTCGTTTATGCGGAACGTGGAAATCCGAGTGGGGTCTAGGAGTCGTCTAAGATCGTAGATGCGGTGGCAGCGGTGTTGTAGTGGAAGAACTCGGCGGCAGAGCCATGTCGCCACCAGGTCGGCAGGTTGCAATCCTTCGGTCATCAGGGTTTGGATCTGAGCCATCTAACGATCCAGGTCGGTGTCCCCTTCTCCTGGCTTGTCGGACCAGTGGTACTTGACAGTCGGAGGCGGCAGAGAGAACTCAGGCAGGTTGAGAAGGTCCTTTTCCTTCGTCGAAGAGACATAAAAGAACCCCATCTGTCAGTTTTTTATGGACTGTGGTGGCTAGGGATGAGGGTCGAGTCCAATTCTCCGATTGTAGATGGTGGCGCCACCGCACTCGGCCATCACCTTCACTTCCTTCTTTTCTGGGTCTTGGGGTCGGTAGCCCACACCCTAGTGCCCACTTGGAAACTACTGAAATGGAAGATCCGACAGCAGAGGCCGAAGGTGGGACGAACGCCGAGGTAGCCCTCGCACAAGGTTACGAAGTCGGAGAGCAGCATAATAGCGTACCAGGCACAACCCCAATTTCCAGACGCCCATATAGAATGACCCCACATGAGTTAGCTGAGCTAAAAACCCAACTTGATGCTTCGTTGGCAAAAGGCTTCATCCGCCCTAGCTCATCGAAATGGGGTTGCCCCGTTCTGTTCGTAACGAAGAAAGATGGAACGGAAAGGATGTGTGTAGACTATCGCCCGCTAAATCTAGCGACGATAAAGAACAAGTACCCACTGCCCAGGATCAATGATCTCTATGATCAACTTGCTAGATCCTTTGTCTTCTCCAAAATTGATTTGAGATTAGGCTATCATCAAATCAAAATCCGAAACGAGGACATTCCCAAGACGGCTTTCATTACTCGATATGGTCTTTACGAGTACACCGTCATGTCCTTCGGTTTAACCAATGCCCCCGCCTCATTCTCGTGCTTGATGAAGTCGATCTTCATGGAGTACCTAGATAAATTTCTTGTAGTTTATCTTGATGAAATTTTCATCTACTCGAAGAACAAAGAAGAGCACGCAAAACATCTTAGGTTGGTATTGATGAAACTTCGAGAGAATCGCCTTTACGCCAAGTTCTCTAAGTGCGAATTTTGGCTACCAGAAGTGACCTACTTAGGCCACGTGATTTCTGCCAAAGGCATTGCTGTCAATCCCAAGAGAGATCAAGCCGTCCTTCACTGGACTCCACCTGAATCGGTTAAGAAAGTTAGGAGTTTTCTTGGCTTAGCTAGCTATTGTCGCCGCTTCGTTGAGAATTTCTCCAAAGTTGCAAAGCCTCTAACTCAACTCCTCAAGAAAGATAAGAAATTCCAATGGAACCCCAAGTGCGAGGAAAGCTTTCAAGAGCTAAAGAGAAGATTGACTTCTGCACCCGTACATGCACCTCCAGACACCAAAAGGGATTTTGAGATCTATTGTGACGCTTCACGGCAAGGTTTAGGATGCATACTAATGCAAGATCGACATGTGGTAGCATACGCTTCACGCCAGTTGTGTCCACATGAAGAGAACTATCCTACCCATGATCTTGAACTCGCTACCGTAGTTCATGCCCTGAATACTTGGCGACATTACCTCCTTGGTAATCATTGTGATATCTATTCCGACCACCAAAGCCTCAAATACATATTCACCCAGCCAGATCTTAATCTCAGGAAAAGAGGCTGGATAGAGTTGATAAAATATTATGACTTAGGAATTTCTTACACCCCAGGCAAAGCCAATGTCATGGCTGATGCACTAAGTCGTAAGTCATATTGTACCAACCTCATGTTACAACAGTATCAAACACTTCTTCATGAGGAATTTCGCAAGCTCAATCTTGAGATAGTTCCTCATGGATTTCTATCTACCTTGGTTGCGAAACCCACTCTTGAGGATCAAATCATAGTTTCCCAAAGGCGTGCACGAGGTGTTCGCCGAATCAAGGAGAGCATTGCTAGTGGAGCTGCTAAATGTTTCTCCACAGATAGTAAAGGAACGGTATTCTTTGAAAATCGGTTGGTAGTACCTAAGAATAAGAACCTAAGGCAGCTGATCCTTAAAGAAGCGCATGCCACCCCCCTCTCGATTCATCCCGGTAGCACAAAAATGTATCGAGATCTACGCCAGAGGTTTTGGTGGACTAGGATTAAGAGAGAAATCGCACAGTTGATCGCCGAATATGATGTTTGTCGTCACGTTAAGGTAGAACACCAAAGACCTGCTGCTACTCTTAAACCATTGCCTATTCCCGAGTGGAAATGGGACAAAGTCGGTATGGACTTGAAAGCTCAAGAATGATCAGAGGGGGAGGGGGTGAATGATCAGTTATAAAAATTCTAAGGAACTTATAAGGAATTCATGCAAACTGCGAAGGACTAAAGGCATCTCGAAGGAAATAAAGTATTGAAGGTAGTACATGGCTCGAAAGGATTTGGAGCGAAGGAAAACATCGAAGACAAACAGGCACCGAGTAAATACATAATGTAAATGCCAGAAAGAAAACGAGCCTGACACGACGATGTTTGGTAAACCAGTTCACACTCTGCAAAGTGCTACGTCTGGTTGGAGGGACTGGTGATTGAACACCTGGAGCAAAACTCTCTCCGTCCTATTCTCCACTGCAACAAACATCTCGAGCTTGTCCAGTTTTCACTCGTGGTATATGATTCAGGACATCTCCGAGACCTTTACAAACTTCCTTCAGCAGCGACAATTACTCTTCGACTGCTTGACAGGCGAATCCTAACCGTCTAGGAGACTTGCAGTTCTCCAAGATAAAAAGATCGGCTAATCTCGACCTAAGTCACAGTGAATTTCTCAACTCAGCTCAGACTTGGGTTAAGGTTTTCTCTCGAAGAATCTCTCTTGGGATGCTCACAGACTTCTGTCTTAGAATCTTCAGTGGAGCAGCCAACCGAAATGGCGGGTAGGTGCGGGGTATTTATAGTTGGCGATCCCGATGGGTAAAATGACTGAAGTGACCCGATGCGACAGCTTGACGAGTGTCCACAACGGTCGGATACCAATCAATGCGCAACTTTACTTGAGGAACAAGCTGACTTACCGAGCGAGTTCTCTCTCGAAGACACGAAGTGCGATGAATTTGCCTTTGAGCTATTCACTCGACTCAGTAAGATTTCTCTCGGTAGGCTTTTTTGGGTTTAGGTTGAGCAGAGAAAATTCACTTCGACTAAGATCTCAACTAGCAAACCCCTCTTGATAGTACGGTTTTTCCTATGACTCAAGAAAATTAAGAGAAACTAGGAAAAAGACTAAGTTTTCGACCAGCTTCAGCTTTCTCCTCGTTGCGCTTTTACTCGAGAGGGACTTTTTCTTTGACTACATTTTTAGGGGTCATCTTCCTTCAAAGGTTTCGCTAGGTGACTGCATCTTTTCTGCAGTGAGTTGTCCTTCGACCTTCTACTTGCAAACTCCATTCTTTCGGAACCTAAGTACCTGTTTATACTCGAAAACAATATTAGTTCCACTTCTGCTTTGTCCAACAATGTCCAAAACCTTCGGGGGGAAAAACTTGCTCTTACAATCTCCCCCTTTTTGGACGATTGTTGAAAAAATAGGCATCGATAAATAATTGAAAAAGTTTTGAGTTTTCGATGATAAACCAGTGCTAAGATCGAAGAAATACTCCCCCTTGATGTATGCATGGAAGATAAGAGTTTCCTGTGAAGTGCATATTTGACAAGTAGAATCGAGGGAAAAAATCAATAAACTTAGCGAGTGAAATTGCATTCCAGATAATATCCAATAAGAAATATGCAATCTCCTCGAATGACCTGTGAACTTATATGAAAGATAACTTCCTGCAAAAAGGTTAAGTATAGCAAGCAGCAGATAGATATCTTACGAAAAGGATAGCAGTTCACAGACCTACTTAGAGTTAGTTACAACCATATCGAATATGAATCGAAAGTTTTTTGAAACTACTCAGAAACCTCAAAGTTCAAAAGTTTAACGAACGAAAAGAAAAGCCCTTAACCCCGAAGGCAAACTATTTTCTTCGATGCCACTACATCTCCCCCTTTTTGTCACAACGTACAAAAAGTCGAGAGAATAGGATCGAAAGAAATCCCTACTCGCTTGGATGGCTCCGGCGACGAAGAGAAGATTCGACAAGCGTTGGAGCACGACGGATTGGGCGAGTGCCTGGAGGAGTGGTCTTCGTGCGGAAGGAGTGGTTATCTCCAGAAGATTCCAGCTGCGATTCCGGCGGGGTCCTGGGGCTTCGAGGAAGTGGAGTGTAAACTCTCGGTTGGCGTTGGGGGGCTTCATATTTCTCGGAATCGGAGGAGAAGGTGTTAATAGTAATGTGATAATAGTCATCGACACTGTGCACATCTCTGTTCTTCGGCAGCCGACGGATATTGGGATCCGGGCGATCTACTCGATCATCATTGGTCCAATTCCTGTTAGGATGGGGAGGATATTTTTCGAATCCACATCGTTGAAGTTGACCGAGGGAATTGAATTTCCGCAGTCCTTTCCAATCACGGCGAAGGCATTCACGCAACATCTGATTGTTGTTCATGGTAATATTGCGCAAATGATTAATCTCGTCCATCAATGCTTGCTTCTGAATGAAATCTTGGTCGATATGATGTTGAAGCAATTGCTGGGACCGAAGAGAAACTTCCATGTGATGCACTGGCTTGATAAACTTCGAGCGAACATTACGCTCAGTTAAATGGGCGCGTATGCCAGTGTGCTCAGCATATTGATCGTTGGGTCGAGTAGCAATCTGCAATACTTCCCTAACTGGTGGAGTGAAAATATTCGGTAAAATTGACACGGGGAATGGCACGTCCCGAGAGTAATTGCAGATAGCCATCAGCCATGGTGCATACGGCTTGTGGGAATTGTGATCATCAGCACAAGACACCAACGTTCTGATGAAGTAGTCTTCAAAATCGAATGGATGACCATGGACTAACTTCAACAGAGCAAGTTGCACATCATTGGGAATAGGAAAATCATCGTGCACATCGAGCATTGGCATCAAGGTCTTCGAAAGAATATAAAACCATGCCTTTGCTTCAAATACCAAATGTCTCGGCTTCGGCTCTGCTGGGTAGTTATCTCCTACGACATCTGGATTCATGAGCATAGAGAATTCAGCAGGAGTTGGAGCAGGTAAGTCATGAAGCTTGTGTGGTAATCCTTCGAACCGAGGTAAATTGATGATGGCCAGAAATTGGTCGACAGTCATATGGAATACTTGGCCTTGGATCATATAATCAAATTTCCACGTCTTCGAGTTCTCGGGATCACCAGTGACATAGAGAGTTGCATAAAATTGCTTGATAAGCTCGGGATTGTAGCCACAATCGAGAGCAAACATCTTGTGAGCGTGAAGACCATCAATTGTTTCGGCAACATTCTCGAAACAAGAAGTGGAGTACACCGAAGGCATATCAAGATATTGATGTTGGAAAACTCTTTCCTTGTTGTACAGCACACGGGTGTAGTATATGGCTTGCTCTTGGGTCCAAAACCGAAGAGAATATGCACTTCTGGGCTTCTCGTAGGGATTGGTCCCGAAGAAAAAATGGCTTGTGTTCACGCCTTTTGAAGATGGGGCCTCCTCGAGGAACATCTGAGCGGAACAGAGGCAGCATTTCTCTCTGATGAGCAGAATGAAGCAGCTCATCAATAGGAAAAACATCGGCAGCATTATCCGGTATCTGGAAAACTGGCTCAGCAGGATGAGGAATTGAAGTAGAAACATTTATAATATCCTGAGCTGGAATGGAGACATGAGCATTTTCCTCGACCTGTGCTTCGACGGCAACTCCTTCGTCGGCATTAGTAATTTGAGCGGCCTCTTCAGTCTCCATGGCCTCCAAATCTTCGTCCAGTTGTGCGAAAGCATCAACCATTTCTTCGTTCGAGTAATTTGATGATGAGGAGGAGGAACTGTCACTAGAACTGCCATCTCCAGAAGTATTTCCTTTAACAACATCTTGACGAGAAGAAACTGTAGTGATATCAACATCAGCGGCTTCTCCTTCATGAAGAGGAGAAATCTTTCTGAGCAGAGGAGATGGGGGCTTGAGTTTCTTGCTCGACATGAGCAGGTTGATCGGTCTCTGCTTGTGCTTGGGTCTCGATGGCTGGGGTGGTCGATGGAATGATGTGAGGTGGTGATGGTGGGTTTCGTGGTGACGATGAGGATTTTGGTGGTGATGGTTGACGAGGAGGAGGTGTTTGTTGGCGAGGTGGAGGAGTGGTTTGGCGAGGGGGTGGAGTTGTTTGGCGAGGGGGTGGAGTTTTCTCACGAGGAGGAGTGGGTTGCTTGGTGGGGTTTGGTGCAGTTTCTTCTCGTGCTGATGCAGCAACGACCTCGGTAGACTTGGCCTTCTTGGCATTCTTTTCGATCTCTGGCGTCCCACGCGCAGTGGTTGGGGCAGCAGACTTTCTCTTACGAGATTTTCTCTTGTATAGGGCATCATTGTGCTCTTTGCATACGGCAGACACAATTTGTCGAACCTTGTCAAACACAACGGCCAAGTTTTCCTTCTGTGCCCTTCTGGATGCTTCAAGAGTGGCAATCTTGGATTTGAATAACTTACGGGACTCAATGTCCTCGGTTTCTTCTAGAAGTTTCCTGGTGTAAAATCTCACTTGCTCCTTGTCCTTGCGATCCTGGGTGATATACCCTTCTCAGCGAATCATGTATCGAACAACATGCTCTTGGATCTCAGCAGGGACATCATACTCGGCAGTAACTTTGCTCGGTGTGGTAGCCATCTTCCAGAGGATATGTGAAATATTAGCAGCATCCCAAGGAGCATGGGCATCAGAATCTCCTTCGTTGGAGCTCTCTTCATCGGCACGAGGGCCGGAAACAACAGGTGCAGCAGGTGTAGGTGCAGGAGCTGGTGCGGCTCGGGGAACTGGAACAGACTGAGATTTTTGCCTAGCCTCCTTGGCTTTCTTCTCAACCTCCTTGGTGGCCTTGGCCGCAGCAATGGGTTTTGATACGGCACTAGGGACCGTCGCTTTATCCTTCGAGGCACTTGGTGCCTCAGCAATTTTCTTCCCAGCACTTGCAACTGCATCCTTGACCTTTGTGACAGTGGGAGTCACTACTTGCTCGGTGGCGCTAGGGGCCACGACCTTTTCCTTCGGAGAATCAGGAATTTTTCCTTCAGCAATCTGTCGTCGATACTTTTCACTGACTAGATGTAAAATGCCTAGATGTTGAGCAACCTGGGCCTTTTTATGCTCGAGTTGACTGTGAAAGTTCAGGAGCTTGGAATTTGTCAAGTCTTTTACTTCTTGTTCTTTTTGTTTTGCCAGCCTTTCTTTTCATTGAACAAGTGTTTCATCATCCTCAGCAACTTGAGCTTGCTTTCCCTTCGATTTGGCCGAAGGTTTTGCCTTGCGAGCTTGAACTGGAGGAGAAGATGAAATGGGCGGATCAGTGACCAAACCGGTCATATCAATCATTTCTCGAGGAGCCTGTGCAGCTGGCTCCTGGATCCTAATGCCTTTACTGCTCGTCTTCTTCTTCAGAGGAATGTCCTCGACATCAGCCTCAGTGTCAGGGTCTTGATCATCAGAATTTGCTTCTTCTTCGGAGCTCGTATCTGGTGGCGAGACAATTACCACTTTTTTCTTTCGCTTGGCTGATTTCTTGCCAGCCTTCAGTTTGGCACTTGGACCAACTTCCTCGGCACCTTCAGCAGCAGCAGCCTCCTTTCTTGCTTTAGCCTCTTTGCGTTTTTGTGCTCGAGCTTCCCGAGCATCAACCAGATCTTGAAAGTCGGCAGACGTTTTCAGAGAGGATGGATGAGCATCAGCTGGAGGAGGTGGTCGATTATCTTTCGTCCACTTGGGCCTTAACGATTTGACATCAGACCAAGGATTTTTCAAAGAAAACAACCTCTCCCAGCGAGGCATAAGAGACTTGTATTCATACCAACGAAGTTCTTGAAGTCTTCGAATTTCTTGCAGACGATTTTCTCTCGTGCGTTCATCCTCAGAACCCGACGGTGTTCTCAACTTCTTTTCTATGATCAAATCCTCTGATAATCCTTCAGAGTTGTTGGTGATTCTTGTTCGGCCTCCCACACGCTTGGGAGCTCTGACATTTCCTTCGAGCCCAGACATTTTCTTGTGAAAAATATAGGTACGAGGGAATATAGGAAAGTTGTGAACAAGTACCAGCGGTTTTTGAGGAAAATCATTTTGAATGCAGTAAACATATCGAGAAATATGTCTTGATGCAAGTTTTCATGAAAGTGCGGGGCTAGATTTCCATCGGGTGCAAATCTAACGTAGAACTTGAATGAAATAAGTGCACAAGTGCAAATCCATCGATACGCTTCTGAGGAAATTGTCTAAGTGAGAGAATCCGAGAGATTTCTTACCTAGCTCAGATGGGGAATCGACAGAAAACGCTAGAAACAGATTTCCCAAGATGCAATGATCCAAAAGGATCAAATAGACCTAATAAAATGAGAGAAAAAATCAAGAACAAATCTGTAAACGATGAACAGATGAGATTAGAATCGCGTGCAGAGCCACACATACCCTAACTTGGTGATGTGCGGCGACTACGGCGACGCGGAAGAAGTTCCTCGTCGACGGGAAGGTCTCCGGTGGCTTCCTTCCGGCAGCAAAGCGGCGACGGAGTCGACGGCGATGAGCAGCACGGCGGCGCGCGCGAGAAGTTCGGGAGCGGAGAGATGAATTCGAGAGAATTGCGATTGCTAAACCGGTGGGATGGATCAGTATTTATAAGGGAGGGGTCTGACATAACTGTCAGATCTGATCCAACGGCGCAGATTTCGCGTCTCTCCGCATTCAACGGACGGATTTTGTGGCGGTAATCGCGGGAAAATCCCAGCGAACCGAAAGAAAGTTGCTCCACGTCCGAGATCAAACTCATCGAACATCGAGTATAAAAGTAGATAAACGTTCGATAGATTTACCTTCGGAGTCAATGACATTCAAAGGGAATCTTGATCGAGTACAAATATACATGTTCACGAGAGAAAAAGCACATATGTGGTAGGGATAGAATAGAGGGAAAACAGGGTCCGATGCTTATTCAATCCGAGAGAAAAAGAACGATAAAACTCGGAGTGATAAGTCTATAGGACAACACCAAACGAACGAGACAAACGAAAAAGAAACACAATAGAAAATGAACGTAAGTAAACAACATAGAAAGAAAAACGTATAATACATAGAACCGATAGTTATGGTCTTACTGCACATTGCGTGAGTCCAATATATTCAACTCACACCTTAGTGCACAGAACCTCTTTTCATCCAAGGGCTTCGTAAAAATATCAGCCAATTGATCTTCGGTGCGAACATGGCTGATAACAATATCTTCTCGCTGAACGTGATCACGGAGAAAATGATGACGAATGTCAATATGCTTCGTTCGAGAGTGTTGCACAGGGTTATGGGCAATCTTGATAGCACTCTCGTTATCCAATAGCAATGGAATTTTCTTCACAAGAATACCATAATCTTTCAACGTTTGCTTGAGCCACAGAATCTGAGTGCAGCATGAACCGGTAGCAATATACTCGGCTTCAGCCGTAGAAATAGATACACAATTCTGTTTCTTCGAAGCCCAACAGACAAGAGATCTACCGAGAAAATGACATGTGCCTGAGGTAGATTTCCTGTCGACTCGATCACCAGCCCAGTCAGAATCAGAATATCCAACGAGATCAAACTGGGCACCCTTGGGATACCAAAGTCCCAAAGTTGGTGTATGAGCCAGATATCGAAGAATACGCTTGACAGAAATATGATGTGATTCTTTCGGGTTTTCCTGAAAACGAGCACACATACAAACTGATAGCATAATGTCAGGTCTAGATGCACAAAGATAAAGAAGCGAACCGATCATCGAGCGATATTTCTTCTGATCGAAAGGTTTTCCCTTCTCATCTGCATCCAAATGAACATTCGTAGGCATTGGAGTCTTGATAGTTTTGCAACTGACAAGATCAAACTTTTTCAGGAAATCTCTGAGATACTTCTCTTGAGAGATGAAAGTCCCATTCTTCTGTTGACGGATTTGAAGCCCGAGAAAGAACTTCAATTCACCCATCATGGACATTTCATATTTCTTCGACATCATATGAGAAAATTCTTCGCTAATATCAGGGTTAGTACAGGCAAAAATAATATCATAGACCTAAATTTGACACACAAAAAGATCATTTTTTTATGCACGAGTAAAAAGAGTCGGATCAGTTGTTCCTGGTTTGAAGCCCTTCTTCAGAAGAAAATCCTTCAGTGTTTCATACCAAGCACGAGGTGCTTGCTTTAGCCCATATAGGGCCTTGTTCAACATGTACACCTTATCAGGATTCTTCGGGTCTTCAAAACCTGGTGGCTGCATAACATATACTTCTTCTTCGATTTCACCATTAAGAAATGCACTTTTGACATCCATTTGATATAGCAATATACCATTGTAATTGGCAAAAGCAAGCATGACACGAATGGATTCAAGTCGAGCAACTAGAGCATATGTCTCACCGAAATCAATACCTTCGATTTGGGTGTAGCCTTGAGCAACAAGGCGAGCTTTATTCCTTACCACAATGCCATCTTCATCTTGCTTGTTGCGAAAAATCCAATTCGTACCAATGATATTATGCTTCTTGGGATCAGGTCTATCAACAAGGGACCAGACTTTATTTCTCTCGAACTAATTAAGTTCTTCGAGCATTGCAGTCATCCAGTCTGAGTCCTTCATGGCTTCATCAAATTTCGATGGTTCTAGCATGGATACAAACGAAAAATTTCCACAGAAGTTAGCTAATCGAGTACGAGAACGAGTGGTGGGACGACCTGGTAAATGAATCTCTTCGAGAATTGAGTCGACATCCACTCTTCTTCGAACACGAGGCAAAACTCCTTCATCATCTTGTGGATCCGGTTGTTCTTCGGGATCAGCTTGACCTTCGGGATCAGCTTGACCTTCGGGATCATTTCCTTCGGGTTCATCTTCTCCTTTGGGTTGGTCATTTTCTTCGTTTACACGTTCTCCTTCGACCTGTACATCATTTTCTACAGGATGTTGATCTCCAGCGCCCCGGGCTATGTCTGGGAACATTGGACCATCATCATCCTTGTTGGCTTGACGTGCATTTCCTTCGACAGGTCGAATATCTCCAATAGCCATGTACCTGATAACTTCATCCAATGGTGGTTCATCCAGGTTAAGAGGTAATTTCTCCTTTTGAGAGTCGTTAGTTTCATCAAATCGAACATTTACAGTTTCTACAACTTTGCCAAGATGTGAGTTGTAAACTATGTAAGTGTGAGAATTGGAACCATAACCTAGGAGAAAACCTTCGTGTGTCTTTGGGGCAAACTTGTAGCTGTGATTCATATCTCTGATATAACATGGAGCACCAAAAACCCTGAGATATGAAACATTTGGATTTTTACCAGTGATGAGTTCATGTGAGGTTTTCTTCAGAAATTTGTGCAGATAAACCTTGTTGATGATATGACATGCAGTATTGATTGCTTCGGCCAAGAACCTGATAGGAGTCTTGTATTCAACAAGCATTGTTCTGGCCATTTCAATAAGTGTTCTATTCTTTCTCTCGACCACACCATTTTGTTGCGGTGTATAAGCAGCCGAGAATCCATGAGTAAAGCCATATTCATCAAGAAATTCTTCGATATGAGTGTTTTTGAATTCTGTACCATTATCACTTCTGATATGCTTGAAAGATAATTCATATTCAGTCTGAGCTCTCTTTGCGAAGGTTTTGAAAATTTCAACAACCTTGCTCTTCTCATCTAGAAAGAAAACCCAAGTATATCGAGAAAAATCATCAACAATAACCAGACCATACTTGTTACCTCCAAGACTAGCATAATTTTGAGGACCGAATAAATCCATATGAAGTAATTCAAGAGGACGAGTCGTAGTCATTATAGTTTTTGCTGAGTGATGTTTCTTGGCAATCTTTCCTGCTTCACAGGCACTGCATAGACGATCTTTATCGAATTTCACATTATCAATTCCAACGATGTTCTTCTTCGACATAAGAGTTTGAAGATTTTTCATCCCTGCATGACGAAGTCTTCGGTGCCATAACCAACCAGAAGTGGCTTTGGCCATTAAACATGTGGACAATGCAGGTCCCGAAGAGAAATCAAAGATATAAAGATCACCTTTGTGATATCCTTCGAACACGAAGGAATAATCATCCTGTGAAAAGACAACACAACGAGAAGCAGAAAACAGTACAAGCATACCCATATCACAAAGTTTTGAGATAGACATAAGATTATATCCAAGAGATTGAACAAGCATAACCTTATCAATATGCTTATCCTTCGATATAGCAACCTTACCCAAACCAAATACTTTTCCTTTGTTGTTGTCACCAAAGGTAATGTATCTCTGTGAAGATTCAGTGAGCTTGTCTTCGGTGAACAAATCTTTGTCTCTGGTCATATGATTTGTACATTCACTATCCATGACCCATTCGGATCCACCGGAGACATAGACCTGCAGAAGAATTAGTTCTTCTTAACCACCCACAAACGAGCAGGTGACTTAGAAGGCATGGAAGAGCTAGATGGGGCAGCAATATTATAGCGAACATGATTGCATTGTCTATCTGGACCATCAAGCACACCATAATTATAATTCCTCGACGAGGGGTTAGTGTATTGATGGGTAACAGCAACTTTGGTGTTATTGTTACGATGACGATAAACATTTCTATCGACACGATAGTATTCCTTCTTTGGAACATTTGAGGCAGGCACCAAGGGTACATTTCTATCCTCGAGAGAATAGTAGTGATTCGGTGGTACCGAGGATTTTCCATGCATAGAATGGTTAGGGGGCAGTTTTTCTACGAGAGATTTGCGAACCCAAATCTGTCGCTTATAGAAACCATTCTTCGGAGGAGTATCAACGAATTCAGCCGACACCTTTCCTTCCTGATCTTTGATAAGCTTGTAGTCAGAATCAAGTGATTCATCAACAATGGCTTTATCAATTTTGCAACTGAAACTTGAAAGGTTAGCAATATCAATGGGCTTTTCTTTCGCAAGAACCCAGATAGTTTTAGGATATTGCTCGGGTTCCCAGTAGGTTCCATTAGGATTGATTTTCCTTTCGAAGCCAACTCCTTCGTTTCGTGGAATCCTTTGAAGAAGAGGCTTTCGTAGGATATCACATAGGTACTGCTGTCCCTGCACACTTTTGAACATGCCGGTTTCAAATAAAATTTTCAACCTGAGGAGTTCCTCGGTAATGGTTTCCTCACTCGAGGGGTTAGCATCATCAATAACAATAGGTTGCTTTCCTTTCAATCTCTTAGAAATAGACTCAATTTTACTTCGTTCCAAACAAGTTAAGCAAGGTGAAGTAGATTCATTTTTAGCTTCTGAGCCTTGTTGATCCATGAGCGTGAGATTGAAACTTTCCAACTCTTCATTAGCCTCTCTCAGTTCTCGAGAGCCATTTTCCTTTGAAGGAATTCATAGGTTAGCTTCTCGTAGTCCACTGAGAGAAGATCATGACGAGAGGAAAGTTCATCATACTTTTCCTTCAGAGTAGCATGCTCATTCGTTAAAGTTTGACCCTTCTCAATCTCATCGATCAACAAAGCCTCATATTTTTGAATAGTTTCACTTAGAGAATCTAGCTCATCTTGTTGGATAGAAGCAATTTTGGCCAGTTTAGCATAGCTTATCCTAGAGTTACTTTCATAAGCAGATCCATCAGAAGTATCGTAGGAATTCTTTGATGAGGATACCTTAGCCTTGGCCATGAAGCAATAAGCTGGAGATTCATCTTCGCTGCTTTGGTTGGTGAAGAATGAACTTGAGGTTTTGCTCGAAGCAAATGCTAAACCAGCAACACCATCAGACTCGGAACCAGAACCAGAACCAGATCTTGAGTTTGATTCAGCTTCGGAACTGGATGCTTCATCTTCAGAGTTCATCTCTTTACCCAGATAGGCTTTGGCACAGTGGGAATTCTTTCGTCGAGAGGAATGTGATTTCGAGGAAGAACCCTCTCGATGCTTGTGATACTTCTTCTTCTTGTCATCATCAGAACCGTCTTTTTTGTCTTTTCTGGACTTTGAATCATATCTCTTCGACTCATGGTTTTTCCTCGATCTGTGAGACTTGCTCGAAGAGTTGCTGTGAGAATGCTTTGATCTATGTTCAATTTCACAGAGAGGGCAATCAACAATGAAGTGACCTGGCTTCTTGCACTTGTAGCAACAGTTATCTTTCGCTGATGAGTTTTTGGATGATGATCGATGCTGTGAAGAATTGCTCGAATGTCTTGAAGAGTAGTTTTTCTTCGGTGAAGAGGAGTTCCTTCTCTGAAAGCGGTTGAATCTTCTCATTATCAGTGCCAGATCTTTTCCAATGTTCTCGGGGTCATCTGAGGCACAACCAGACTCAGAACTAGCTTCAGGAGAGGAGTGATGTGAAGCTCTGGCCTTTAGTGCATAAGATTTTCTTCGAGTCCCATTAACCTCTCGTTTTTCATCTTCTTCCATCTCAAAGGTATTGAGTCTCTCAAGAATATCAGCGGCAACTAGGTCCTTGAAATCAGTCCTTTCCTTAATCATCAGCACAATGTGATCGAAGGAATCATCAAGGGAACGGAGCAAAGTTCTGACAATAATCCGATTGGTAATGTCTTCGGCAGCGAGGGAAATCAGTCATTTGACAGCGCAGTGAGTCTGCTGTATATGGAGCTGACTTTTTCTCCCTCGTGCCTCTTGAAACGATAGAACTTTCTACGAAGGGTGTCAATACGAGCATCTTTCTGAGTAGAGACACCTTCACCAATCTTCTCGATATAGTCCCAAACACCTTTGGCCGAAGAAATATTCTTGACCTCATGATATTTCTCTGGAATCAGATGATTTGTAATGAAGACCCAGACTTCAGCATCTAGCTCTATCTTCTTTGCCTCTTCAGGAGTGATAGCATTTTTGTCTTTGATAGTTACACCATTCTTGACAACTTCCCAAGCGGCAGAGTTGATAGCCATGATATTCCTCTTCATTTTGTCCTTCCAATAGGGATAGTCCTTCCCATTGAAGATAGGGATTGGTTCCCCTGAGAGAACAGCTGCAAACGACATTCTTGACAACACTCCAGGTTGTTAGACCAAAATACGCAGAGCGTAGGGAGTGCCTAGCTCTGATACCAATTAAAAGCTCAAGAATGATCAAAGGGGGAGGGGGTGAATGATCAATTCTAAAAATTCTAAGGAACTTAGAAGGAATTCATGCAAACTGCGAAGGACTAAAGGCATCTCGAAGGAAATACAGTATTGAAGGTAGTACATGGATCGAAAGGATTTGGAGCGAAGGAAAACATCGAAGACAAAACAGGCACCGAGTAAATAATTAATGTAAATGCTATAAAGAAAACGAGCCTGACACGACGATGTTTGGTAAACCAGTTCACACTCTGCAAAGTGCTACGTCTGGTTGGAGGGGCTGGTGATTGAACACCTGGAGCAAAACTCTCTCCGTCCTATTCTCCACTGCAACAAACTCCTCGAGCTTGTCCAGTTTTCACTCGTGGTAGATGATTCAGGACATCTCCGAGACCTTTACAAACTTCCTTCAGCAGCGACAATTACTCTTCGACTGCTTGACAGGCGAAGCCTAACCGTCTAGGAGACTTGCAGCTCTCCAAGATAAAAAGATCGGCTAATCTCGACCTAAGTCATAGTGAATTGCTCAACTCAGCTCAGACTTGGGTTAAGGTTTTCTCTCGAAGAATCTTTCTTGGGATGCTCACAGACTTTTGTCTTAGAATCTTCAGTGGAGCAGCCAACCGAAATGGCGGGTAGGTGCATGGTATTTATATTTGGCGATCCCGATGGGTAAAATGAGTGAAGTGACCCGATGCGACAGATTGACGCGTCTCCACAACGGTCGGATACCAATCAATGCACAACTTTACTTGAGGAACAAGTAAGCTGACTTACCGAGCGAGTTCTCTCTCGAAGAAACGAAGTGCGATGACTTTGCCTTCGAGCTATTCACTCGACTCAGTAAGATTTCTCTCGGTAGGATTTTTTGGGTTTAGGTTGAGATGAGAAAATTCACTTCGACTAAGATCTCAACTAGCAAACCCCTCTTGATAGTACGGTTTTTCCTATGACTCAAGAAAATTAAGAGAAACTAGTAAAAAGACTAAGTTTTTGACCAGCTTCAGCTTTCTCCTCGTTGCGCTTTTACTCGAGAGAGACTTTTTCTTCGACTACATTTTTAGGGGCCGTCTTCCTTCAAAGGTTTCGCTAGATGACTACAGCTTTTCTGCAGTGAGTTGTCCTTCGACCTTCTACTTGCAAACTCCATTCTTTCGGAACCTAAGTACCTGTTTATACTCCAAAACAATATTAGTTCCACTTCTGCTTTGTCCAACAATGTCCAAAACCTTCGGGGGCAAAACTTGCTCTTACAGGACTTCATCACCGTCTTTCCAAAAACCCAGAAAGGAAATGATGCCATCTTCGTTGTCATTGACCGACATTCAAAAGTTGCTCACTTCCTTCCAGTTCGCGAGTCTAGAACTGCTAGTCAGTTAGCGGACTTGTATGACTCTAGAATTGTGTCTCTACATGGTGTTCCTTTGGAAATCTGTTCTGATCGTGGTAGCCTTTTCACCTCTAGATTCTGGGGAACCTTCCAGAATTCTATGGGAACTCATCTCTCCTTTAGCACAGCTTTCCATCCTCAGTCTAGCGGTCAAGTTGAAATGGTTAACTAAATTCTCGAAGACATGCTCAGAGCTTGTGTTATCTCTTTCGGAAATAATTGGGAGAAATCTCTTCCATTTTCCGAATTTGCTTATAACAATAGTTTCTAATCTAGTCTGAACATGGCTCCTTTTGAACTCCTCTATGGACGAAGATGTCAAACACCCCTAAACTGGTCAGAAACCGGTGAAAGACAATTCTTTGGACCGGATATGATCCAGGAAGCAGAAGAGCAAGTTCGCATTGTTCGTGATCAATTGAAAGCTGCTCAGTCTCGTCAGAAAATCTACTATGATCATCATCATAGGCAAGAAAGCTACAATCTAGATGAGAAGGCTTACCTTCGGGTTACTCCTCTGAAGGGAACCCAACGATTCGGTATCAAAGGAAAATTGGCCCCACGTTACATCGGACCTTTCCGCATTCTCGCTAAACGTGGAGAAGTTGCCTACCAACTTGAACTACACCCGCACCTTTCCCGAGTACATGATGTATTCCATGTGTCACAACTCAGGCGTTGCTTCAAGGACCCCATCCGTGAAGTCGACCATGAAACACTTGATCTCCAAGATGACCTTTCTTATCGAGAGTACCCCATTCGTATTCTTGATTCAGCAGAGTGTGTCACTCGTCGTCAGCAGATCAGGTTTCTCAAAGTTCAATGGTCACACCACTCCGAGAAAGAAGCTATATGGGAAAAAGAAGACCACCCCTGTGCCGAGTACCCCACCTTCCTCCCGACGACTTCTGAATCTCGAGATGAGATTCTTTTGAGTGGGGGCAAGTTGTCAGAACTCCAACATGGGTAAGTGCTAGGGTTTGAGTGCCCCTTTGCATCATGTGAAAATTTCAAAAGAAATTCAAAAATTGGGAAAAGAAAAGCCCTAGAGAATTTAATTCAAATGGCCAGATAAAAATTTCTTCCAAAAATTCCTCTGTTATTTTTGAAAAGTCTTATAAATATGCATGATCACATATAAAGTGAAGTGGGTCCCACTACATGCACCAAGATTTCTCAAAAATTCCAAACAGGGCTTGGAAATTAAATAATAACCCTATTTGATTTGAAATTCAAATTATTTGAATTTCAAAAATCCTAAAACTTTGTGAGTAGCTAGATATTTCTCTAGTAAGGCCACATAAAATATTTGGGCATTTATAAAAATGCTTTGGTATTTTATTCACTAAAGCTAAACAAATAGCAGAAAAATAAAAGAGAAAACAAAGGAAGAGAGGAAACTTACCTGGCCTTGGCCCACCAGGCTGGCCCAGCCTAGCCCAGCAGCCAAAGTCGGCTGTCGTCTTCCTCCCCGCCGAGCCAAGCTGCTCGGTGGTGAGGGCCGACGCCACCGCGACGGCCAGGCCGTCTACGTCTCTCCCCGAGCTCCCTCTCCTCCCCACGACGACGCCTAGAAGGCCCCCTCACCTTTCCCCCTCCTCTGGCTGTCTCTCCACCCCTCCCTCACCAGAAAACTGCGACGTCCGAGAGCCGCCGCAGAGTGCGCCGCCGTGCCCGCATGGCCAACAACCCTCTCCCGCCGCGCCATCGTGTCAATCCTCTTCGCCGACGACAACTACCTCGAGCTGCCCCTTCAATTCGAGCCCGGAGGTCCCGACGACGTCGCCGGCTTCAATTCTTCCGCCCCGGCCGCAGAAGATTCCGGCGAGAAATTTCTCACCGCCGAGCCCTCCTCGGCCCCGCCGTGCTTCTCTTTGCGCTCAGGGCGAGCCCCTCGTCCATTTCCCCCTCCCCTTGCTCCTCTTCGCGTTGTGCGTCGCCGTCCCGTCGAGGTCAGTGACCTAGCCGCCGCGCCCGTCGTCGTAGCCATGGCCCGAGACGTCCTCGTGACACCCCACTCGCCCTAGAAGACGCGGAAGAGAGAGCTATGCTCCAGTGCCTCGAAAACCCCTCCCCGTGCCCTGGAACCCGATTCTGACGGTGCTCCGGCGAGCACAGTGACGCCGGCGACAAACCCCTGGCCATTAGGGCCTTAACCCCCCCTAATTACACCCCTGGGCCACTGACAGTGGGCCCAGGCACTTCTAATTAAATCCGGTTTAAATTAAACAAAGGGGATTAACCACAGTCACTGAACGGAAGGCCCCACTGGTCAGTTTGATCAGTCAGCAACGCTAACGCCAGCATGACTCAGTGCTGATGTAGTAATTCAATTTTCTTTTTAAAAGGAAATCCAGAAAATCCAGAAAATACAATAAACTTTGAAAAATAATAGAAAATTCATACTAACTCCAAATTGGACAAATAATATATGAAAAATTATCAGAAAAATGCAAGGATTACAAATATGCAACTTTTTTTCTATGTTTGACCATTTTAAAATGGGTGAACAGTAGCAAACATGCATATGGCATAATTTGAATTTGAATTTGAAGTTTGAATTTGCATTCCAAATGCAATATAGTTCAATTAAGATGAATTTTCCACAAACCAGTAGCATTCACATCATGGACAACTATATCATGTGCTTCTGCATTTTATTTTGATGTTGCCCCCCTTTGTTGGTGATTGTTTCCGGTACCAGCTTTTCCGAGACGGTGATCACCCCCGAAGAAGAAGAAGATCGGTAAACCCCGTGTATCGTCAGCAAGGCAAGCAAACCCCATTGATCATGTCTATAAAATTCCACTCCCCTCTCAGTCTCTCTTGTGCATGATTAGGAGATCACCTTGTTATCGATTCTACTAGATAGTTGAACCCATATCCGATGCATGACCTATCATCTTGTCACAGTAGTAAGCAAACCACAGTCCTAGCTGACATAGGAGTTGATTGATATCATGTGGCCCCTGTTACAGCTTATTGCATGCTTAGAAGTTACATTGAGGTTACTTTGATCTGTGAGTCGGGATGGTTGTGATCATGTTACTGATGAAGGTGAAACTGTGTCGGTGAATCCACCCTAATACAAGGTGAACGATGAGAGGTAGTGTAGGAGTACACAGTGGATTGTCTCGTTGAACACCGCCTTAAGCCTGAGTTCTTGTATGGTAATCCAATACAAAGAGTACAACCACACATTGGGCTCACTGACCCCTCTCGGTCTAGTACCTCAATCCGTGTTGACGTCTAGGAGTCACATTAGTTCGGGCTTTCCATTTGGCATGTGCATAGAAAAAGAATGAAGGAATGGTTGCATCATATAGATATGTGGGTGCACCTGTGAGGCACGAAAACCATCTGCTAAAGGTGGCGTCTCGGTCACCTGCATTGTCTGAGTCTGTATCGTTGAACCGGCCGGACTCTCGAGCGGTAAAAACTCAGATAGTCGACTCCTGGAATAGACCAGTTGTGAGCGAAGTGTCGTGGTGAACATCCTCGTTGTCACCTCTTGAACGGTGGCGAGCAAAACGCGGTAACCGTTGGTCATGTGTGTGTAGCTTACACCCTTGCAAGGTTAACAAAACTATTCGAATAGCCGCGTCCGCGGTCATGGACTACTTGGAACCTGTACCTGATTATTAGACAACTTGAATGGATACTTCTAAAACTTGCAAGATAAGCGTGAGTGCTATGGTGTGCTCCTCGTGGGGAAGTCGAGGAAGTAACCACAGTGGTGTATTGGTTGGAGACTTGGTAGTGGACTCGTGTACGCTTCTTACCTCAAGTCTGGTACTCGTAGTACAGGACTAGCCAAGTCAAAGCTCGCACTTCTGCATGTTGAAACCTGTAACAGCCCAGATTTCACAAAAATTAAAAATTTTGTTTTCTGCGTGAATTGTTTGATTGTCTGATTTGTTTGCGGTGTTTGCATCCCCGATTTATCGATCGGCGATTATTTCCCCCTCTTATCTCGTATCGGACGGACACCGACCCTTTCCACCCTGACACTCGACCTTTGCGACACCGGGTTTCACCCGAGCACCATCGCGAAAACCGGCACAAGACCAGCCGAAGCCAACGGAACGAAAACCCTGTTTAATAATTAAACGGGTTATTTTTATAGAGCGCCGGAAAGTATTCTCAGAACGGTTGCAGCGCGAGGTGAACGCCTCCGGCTCGACGCGCTGATCGCGCAGTTCGAAGTTTTACCCGAATCGGAGGTCCTGCGGACCCCCGGAAGTCAGAAACGAGGAGTACCGCGCGCGCGAGAGAAAAACCGGGGATGTTTTTGCAAACTGCCAGCCACGTGGGCTATATAAAGACCACCACACTCCCACCCCTTTCTAGGGTTTCCCTAGTCCAAAATTGCAGCCACCCCCCCTGAAAAATATCCAGATCTGCCCAATCTGGCCCCAAAATCCCGAATTTCCTAGCTCCCTGCGATCTGGACCGTCGGATCGGCCGATCCAACAGCCCAGATCGGCTCTGGCCTCCACCTCGTCTCCCTCTCTCTTCTCCAAGCCACCACGCGCGCCGCCAGCCCGTGGGCAACCGGCCGCCGCCGGCATCCCGAGCCGCCGCAAAGCGCGCCACCCACCTGCAGGTCGCCCCTCCTTCTCTCCTCCTTTCTCTTTTCTCCCTGAACCCCTCTCTGTCGTGTGTTTGTGTGTGTGTGCATGTGGTGTCCGCCGTCGCAGAGCTCCGAGCCACCTGCCATGGCCATGGACCCCGAAGCTCGCCGGACCACACCTTGAACTCCGACGCCGCCTGGACCCAGACCTCGCGCCTCCCCACGACCCGTCCCTGCCGGATCCACCCTGCACCGCCTCGCCGGACCCCATCTGCCATTCCTCCTCGACGGAGTCAAGCCGCTGCCGGCCCGGTCGGCCCCTGGACGGGATCCTCTCGATCCAGTCGGGACGAGACGAACGGGCACGCCCGCTCGGGTGGGCCACCAGCAGCCCCAACTCCATCGCGCCCACCCCACCAGCCTAGGCCGAGGCCCATTAGGTGAGCGGCCCCATTTTTTTTTCTTTTTCCTTTTGTTTTTATTTTTCCTATTGCGCTAGATGGGCTCGGCCCAGTACGTTTGGCCCGGTAGGACTTTTTCTTTTTCTTTCGTTAGATTAATTTGCAGATTGTTTTTTTATTTTTGCGGGTGCTATAACTTTTCAACCGTAGCTCGGATCGCAACGCTTTTTGCATGAAATTTGCTCCGTTTTGCGCGCAGTTTAATAAAATGTGTTTTTTTTCATGTTTGAACTTGTTAACTTGCTGTTTAACTTCTAATTACAACTGCTTTCCATTGTAAACTGTAATTGCAATAACTTTTTAACCGTTCCTCTGATTAAAATGTTCTTTATATGTAACTTGACTAGAATTGCATGTAGATTGTGTTTATGCTGCTCTTGCTTGCTAATAAAAATAATAAAATATTGTTTAGGGAAAAACAGTACCAAACATTATAATTATCGTGGGGTCCGTAATAGTTGCCATGTATAGGTTTTACCCCTCACTTAAAGTGACTAGATTAGATAGTTTATTTGTGCTTCACCTCTTGTCATGTTTGTGTGCTATGCCATGCTTATGTGCTTGCCATGTTAACAACTTTGTTGATCACCTGTAGCTAAACAACTTGAAACACCGTAAACGTGCGGTATCGTCGTGTGTGACGAGTACTCCACTTAACCTGTTAGTAATCGCTCTCGACGGTAGGTGCGATGTCTCGTGTTGCTTCTTTTTTATGCTTTCTCGTGTTTGCTCCGTAGTAAGAGATGCTGCTCGTTGAATTCTTTGTAGTGTTTACCTTCTTGTGTGCTTCCGCGGGTACCTCTCTGAGATGATGCGAGCTTGCGATCAACTACACCTTCGGAACCCGACTTATCAACAGACAAGGACTATACATTACTTATGATCCTTTCTATTTCAATAAGCGGTTTGCATGTTAGTATAGGATAGGTTCGATGATTGATCCTACCACGTGTTTACAACCTCTTTCAAACCGATACAGCCATGTCCCCTCCCAGCAAACCTTGTACTGCTATGTTACTATTGCTCGTTGCTCAGCCCCTTCTTAGTATGCATGCTTAGGATGCTACGACTATTACCTCCTGTTACTCCTTGGTTTTGGGCTATCATATTATTATATTGTTGTTGATGATATGATTATTATAATGTTGACTATATTCGACGAAGGATGGAAGGTCTAGGCTATCCCGTCCTGACGCTTTGTTCCATTCGAGTCACATAGGATCCGAGTTTTGGGCATTGGTTTTAAGACTGAGCGTGCCTAACCGCGTGTGGGATTTTATGGGGTCCCTTTTTCTTACCTATCTAGCTTCAAACATTTCTAGTGGTGGCCCGAGATGATTTACCATTTGAAACCCCGTGTGTGTGCTTGGTGGATCCCCTCGCAATTTTAAACAACCCGGGCCAGCGGAGACATGGTTTCTCTGTTGGTCCACACTGGTGAGCTAGGGAAGTCCCCTGTTATATAGGTTAGACTAAACCCGACCTTGGACATACGGAAGAGTCCGATCCGAGAGCATGGCCAGCTTTTGGATTGGGTGTCGACTCCCCGAGGGCCACCCGGATTTGTTTATTGTTAGCTAGAGGGACCTGTCGTTTCGGATCTCTTGGAACTAAATCATAAAATGGTTTCCTGTGATGGGTAGCAACTTAGAGAGAGGGGCGTGCGTGCGGAGCCTTGTAATGGGCAGTTGGTTCACCCCTGCAGGGTTAAATCTTTTCGAGAAGCCGTGTCCACGGTTATGGACGACTTGAGACGTACTCCTTGTTCATAGACAACAACAACTGAGATAAATCTTAATATAACTTGATCAACGTGTGTGTGCCTTGACTGCTTCTTCTTCGTCGGGATGCGAAGAGGACGACAAGGATAGGATAGGTGTTATGTTTGCGTAAGTAGTTGATAGCAAGACTTGTTGGAGGCGATTCCTCATCGAATGCTTGGCTTCTTGTCTTACTCTCTAGATCGTTAGCCACTTCATAAATGCTAGTGCGGCAGCAACCTCACCACTTACCCCATCCTTATCGTAAACTACTAGTTGTCCTAGAATGACGAGTGATGAAGTCCTTGCTGGGTCAGTTGACCACTACAGTTGGATGCTGAGTACTTCCGTACTCATGATACTACCCCCAAACTCTTTTCAGGGTTCATGATCGACAACAGTTATGGTGATCGACATTTCACGTGGAGACTCGACGACGACTAGTTAGGCGGATCCCGGCGGAGGGCCTGGACCCGTGTGGTTATGGGATCGATGATTTTCTTTTGCCACTAGGCATTTGATTGTAGTCTGTACTCAGACATGTATCTTCCGTTGTTGTTTTGTATTTAAGGCAGTTGTTTGCCGATTGTATGAGAAGTTGTATCCTTGTATCTGTAATGTTGTGATATCATGTTGGAAATCCGAGGCATATGGCTTTGTCATATGTCGCGGTGGGACCGATATGTGCTTCGTCCGCGGATCTGAATGGAAACATCTAGATCTAGAACAGTACCACATATCGGGCCTTACAAAACCCCACCTCCTTTACCTTGGAACTTGCGCATGAGTAGTATAATTCTGATGTAACTCTTGCTGAGTACCACTTTTTACTCATGTTTGCTTATTCTATGTTTTAGATGGAAAACCAGACCCGACGGAGTCACCTTCCTGAAGCTCGACGTTGACTAAGCTAGTATAGTTCCAGACAGCAGTCTGGTCCCTCGTGGAAGGGCATGTATGTTGAACAAGGCTTCTCTATGCCATTTGTTAATCTTGTCTGTACTCAGACCTAATTTGCTTCCGTTGTATGATGTAATTTTGATCACAGACATGTGATCTTTGTATGCTCTATGTGTAAGTAAATAAAGATATACTTTGTAGAGTTCATGCAATGTGTACCTGCTGTTTACACTAGACATGTATGCTGCTTGTATGTTTATAACGTGCATGTCTTAGTGTGGGGTTCGATAGCTTAGTTGTGTTCTTGCCGGCGGTCCTTTATACACCAAGTGGCCCTTAGATGTGCGCAGCTTGGAGCATCGTGATGCGATTGCTCGTGACTCTGTCACGTGGCACACTTTGTTGTATGATTGAACCCGCCCGAGACCCCGACTAAGTGATCGGGCTGGAGTCTGTTTATGAAAGTTTTATAATTCAATCGATAATATGGTTGAGGCGACTAGTCTATGAGTATGGGATTTCACCACCCATAATCATTTAGACTTGTGAGCGGGCAATGAGGACCCATATCAGTTGATCATCCGGCCTAGATGCGATGCCCCTCACGTTCGATGCTTTCCGAGAGTGTTCTGTGATTGGCCTTGTCTGCTTAGACAAGTATGTATGGCTCTCGGCTCTCCATATGATTGAGTTGTGACTGGAATTACATACGCATATTCCGGGTCCCGACAGTCTCTAGCTTCACTGTTCACTACCAAGGTCTATATGATAGCGGTATGGAGAGCCGCAAGCCTACACCGGGTCATCCGGGAGAACACGATGTGAGGAACCTAGCTTTTCTGAGGCTGATAACTGGGCCCTCCCCTTTTTATATTTACATTTGTACCCCGGGCTCAGCCTATAAGAGCCCCGGGTACCCCTCCTGCGTGAGAGACGACGGAGCACTTATTGCAATCTCACCCACCACAGAGAGAGTGTAACACCCTCACTCTCAGTGAACAGTAATCACTGTTACTGTTCATCTCTACTGTTCAAAACTTTTGTTTGATCCACTGGTTCAGTTCAAATTCAAATTCTCCTTTGATATTGTTGCAAGCAATGTGAACCATGGGCCTTGATCATTTGGGATCAAAACAAGTACAAGCTATTTGAATTAAAATGCAAACAAACCCTAAAATCCCTTTGATGAATATTAAAAAAATAGGGTGAGGATAAATCTTTTCCAAAAATCTTGGAACCACTTTTATAAAATCCCAAATAATCACTGGACCAAATCCATATGGGTTTGGTTATTTATTAAGTTATAGAAAATTCCAAACAAATCAAAACAGTAGCTAAAAACCCCAATTTAATCATTTAATATTAAATTCAAATATTAAATGACTATTTGTGGCACTAACCTAGGGGGATAGCTAAATTATGGTACACTTACAACATTTTACAAAAATGTCTAGGTAAATAAAATAAATACAAAAAGAAATAAACAAAAAAGCAAAAAGAAAAAAAAGAAACTAAGCCTAACCCACCCCACCATGGCCCATTCCCCTCCCCCTGGACCGAATCCAACCGTCCCCCTCAGCCCACAGCCCACCACCCCGGTTGTCTCCCTCCTCCCGTACGGCATGGCATGGCGTGGCGCGCATCGCGCGGCCAGACGCCGCCGAGCCGCCGAGGCGGCCATCCGGCCACCCCCCCGGCGGCCTACAAGGCCAGGCCGCCCCCCCTGGAACCCTAGCTCGTCCGCCCCCTCCCAGATTCCCCCCATCGCCTCCCTCCCTCTCTGCCTCGTGCTGCCCGAGCCGCCATGGATCCGCCGGCGTGAGCTCACGCGGCCAACCACCTCGCCGAGCCCCGAGAACGTGTCCAGGACCACCAGCGTGGACGCCTCCTTCCACGACGACGGCGAATCGGACCCGAGACGCGCCGGGTGAGCTTCCCTTCGCCGTTACCTTCCACCTCGGCCCGGTGCCTCGTCGCCAAATTGTCGCCACCCCAGGACGCCTCGCGCCACCGGACAACGCCCATAGGCTTGGGGTGAGCTCTCCCCTCCGTTCCCTTGCTTTTCCGCCGCCGAATCGGCGCTGTAGAGCCACGCCCTCGTCGGTCCTCCATTAATGGCGAGGTTGAGCTCCACTGCTCGCCGCGCCGCACTGCAGCCCCACTCCATGCACGCGCGCCCACGTCCAGGTCACGGACCGGCCGCGCTCCCCGCGCCCGGCTAGCCCCTTCGCCCCCCCTGTGCGTGGCCTCGCCGTGCTCTGCCCCGGCACGGGCACGGGCGTAGGCACGGGCTCGGTTTAGACCGGGGGCAACCCCCCCTAATAGCCCCCCAGCCACTGACCTCTGGGTCCCACCCAGAGGATTAGAGCTAGCCCCCTAATTAAACTTTGATTAAACTGCTAGGACACTGACAGGTGGACCCCCTGTGATGTTTAGTTAAATTAAGAATTGTATTAAGAATATGAGTCTATGACAGGTAGACCCCACTGCCTTTTTATTAATAAAAACAATTTTAGATTTATTCCAGTGTATGACATGTGGGGTCCTCTGTGTTGTTAATTAAATAAAATGAATTAAATGTCCCTCTCTATGACATGTAGGTCCCACTGGTCAGTTTGACCAGTCAACTGTGCTGTGGATAATGTTCTATTAATAAATAAAAATAATTTAAAAATGATTTAGAAAATGATTTAAATTGCTTAAAATTTTAGAAAATCATAGAAAATAAACCGTAGCTCAGATTCAAAAACTTTATACATGAAAGTTGATCAGAAAAATATAACGAATACGGATACGCTATCCGTATGTCTACCACACCCCCCTAGCGCACCGATCATCGACATTCCCCCCCTCCGGGCTGTCTGCCGATAATTCCCGGTACCGATAAAAAGTACCCGGATGAATTTATTCCGAACACGAAAGTTGTTCGGAATAGATCAACTAGCCCGGATAAACCCCCCTTATGTTTTTCCGGTACCCACGACACCTCCGGCATGAAACCTTCCCCCTCCGGACACCCTGTCCGGTAATCACCCGGAGCCGGAAGTTCATCCCCGGATGAATTCCCGCTCCGAGCCTGATACCTCATACTGCGTTAGAACACCGTTAACATTGCATACGCCATGCTATTCATCTGTTTGTATATTATTTCTGTGTGTTTACTGTTTCCTCCCCCCCTTAATCTCCGGTAGACCCCACTGCTACCGCCGACTACACCGCTGCCGGGTACGACTACTTCGTCGACGACCCTGCCCCTACCGTCGAGCTTGCAGGCAAGCAGAGCCATTCTCTTCCCCAGATATCGTCTACCTTTCCGTACATTTCTTGCACTAGGCATTGTTACTGTTGCTGCTACGTTATACTCCTATTCAATTGCATAGCCTGATTTTGTCGCCCCTTGATGTACCTTTCCTTTATCCTATGCTGCCCATTATTACTTATGCATTATTCAGCAGTGAGCCCTGCGCATTGTTAGCTAGGAATTGATAGCGGGCCGTGATCACTCAGGGGGTGAACACGGATACAATATATACAACTGCACAGGTACGGTACAATGCAGACACCGCCAAAGGCCCCTATCTGGGTTATGCCTAGTCACCTCAAGTGTGAGCTATCAAGGAGTAATCCTTGTACTCCACTCGAGGCTGACTTTGTCTTGCCGCCATAGGGTCCTAAACAGCGGTTGTCCTTAAGGTAAGAAGTCGGGCGACCCAACGGTGCCCGCGAGAGGTATATCGTCGGGAACGACAGGGAGGGTACGACCGACGTTACTAGCGTGCTTGGCCCCTGCTCGTATCTCGCGAGAGTTACCAAACCACGAAAGTCGAGCTCTACCAAGAGCACACGCGAGACAAGGTAAGGAGACGGTTTACCTTGTTGGTAACCGCAGTGACTTGGTGGGACGACGGGGCTGGCACCGATGTACTGGTGGTCCTGACTGCTGACGTTGACCGCGGGTCGGTTAAGTCGATGCAACGATAACGGTTGTCACGCAGGTTAATTTAAATGCTAAATGGTTCGGCGGATGACTTGAGAGGCCCGTTGGTCTGTACGCACTACCTACACGTGGGATTACGGTGTGGGCCCTCCGCGTCGTAGTTTGTCCGAAAGCTCTTCAGACGTCAGCAGTACTGCGGCCTGATCGCCGGGAAGTGGTCTTGTCTTATTTGCTGCAGCAGGTGTGTTTGGATTTGCTTTTGCTTCACCGGCCAGACTCGCACCGTGCAGGAGCGTGCAAGGGTGAGGGACCTAGACCCCTTGGCGCATAGGATATAGTCCGGCGGATGGCCTCTCTGTTGAGCCTAGGATGGGCTGCGTCGTGTCGGATAGCCTCGGTGGGGCGTTCCCTAACAAGGTTCACGCCACCCTGGAGATCCGATCGTGCAGGCTGAACAGTAGTGCACCCCTGCAGGGAGTTTAATCTATTCGAATAGCCGTGTCCACGGTAACAGGACGCTTTATGCTGAAGCTGGATCTTACCACTAGAAACTATTACTATTAAACTATATGGTTCCGGGTTCTCTTCCTCGCGGGGATGTCGAGGAGGTGAACTCGGAGGCATTGCTAATCATTACAACTTATTATTATACAATGCTGCAGCACCTTCTGCTTCATTGTTACTTTATGCTTTATATGAACTGTTGGCTGATCCTTACCTCTTGCTGCAAGACATCGTCGGAAGATGCTAGTCTTCGATAGGCCTAGCTTCTTACCCTTATTCTGATTTCTATCTTGCAGTCCACTATATACAGCCTCTTCTTCCGTTGATACAATGCATAATGCTTAGTAGCGGACGTAAGACTCGCGGGTATACTAGATACTCACCTTTGCTTTATTTCCCCTTTTTCTCTTTGCCTGATCGGCCGCTGCAGTCGACGTTGGAGCCCAGGAGCAGGAGTACCCCAGAGGCGGATACTACTACGTCGAGACCCCCGCTGACCAGGACCAGGAGTAGTTTCGGAGGCTCCCAGGCAGGAGGCCTTGCCTTTTCGATCTGTATCTCTGATGTTATTTGTGCTAGCCTTCTTAAGGCAAAACTTTACTAACTATGTCTGTACTCAGATATTATGGTTTGTATGACTTATGTATTCGGGTCCGAGTGACCCCCCTTTATTGTAACATATTGGCTTATCCTTTTGTGTTTAGTGTTGTGCTGTCATATTCTCACCGTGGCACCCTAATCTCAGCCGTGTACCCTGCGTGTATGATTACTGTACACGGATTGATTTTGGGGGCGTCACAAGTTGGTATCAGAGCCGACTGCCTGTAGGAAGCCACCAAACCACTACCTGGTCGAAGTTGAGTCTAGACTTTGAAAAACTATTTTGCTAACTTAATATTTGGCTGACGGGCCCACATCGATGTCACTACGTGTGATATCTATGGTATTAGGATCCTTTTCTCCTTACCTATGCTCTGGGAATCTGCTCTCTTATCCTTGCTGGTAAGTTTTACAAAATCTGACATTAGGATCACGTTCTCTTGATTCCACCCGGTGTTTTTGGTGCTACCCCCATTGATTGAGTCGTGTCGTAGAAGTCGTACCCCAGATCCCAGACCGCGGATCCCATTCTCATTCTGGGCAGGCCGCGCGTTCTCTGGCATCAACTCCTGTGGCCAACAGTTTTCTTGCGGCGTGATTGACATAGTGGAATCTATGTCGCGTCGTGTAATCCTTACAGCGGTCTGCACGCCGCCTAGTGTGTCCTTTTTCCTTAATTTCTACGACGTTACGCTGCCCGATTTTCGATTGATTCTATGTGTGGATGTGTATGTCTTATATGACTACTCCTATATATCCGCGCCTCCTCTTTGTTGTCGCTTTACCTCTTACTCGTTTCCGGTATCTCGTTAAGATGTTCATCGCTGAAATACCCCTGTTAAATTCTAGCAGGATGGCTGGTCGTGGTGGTCGTGGTCGTGGTCGTGGTGCCAACGATCCACCTCCGCCGCCGGACTACATGGCCGCGATGATGCAGCAGTTTCAGATGAACCAAGTGTTCATGCAAGGAGTCATAGATCAGCTCCAGAACCAGAATCAGAACCAGAACCAGCACTAGCATCAGCCGCCTGTGGTTACTCTGCGGGATTTCATGCGTCTCAATCCCCCTCTCTTCCACCAGCCGGAGCAGCCGCTGGATGCCGATGATTGGCTTCGTGACATCACTCGTCAGCTGGAGTTCGCTAATGTGAGCGTTGCTGATTATGTCACCTTCGCGTCCTATTTCCTGCGTGGTCCCGCTGCTCAGTGGTGGGACACTTACAAGGGCTCGCTAGCTGAAGGGACTGTCGTCACCTGGAATGACTTCAAGACTGTCTTCCGTGCTCGTTATGTCCCCCAGGCGATTATGAACCGTATGAAGGCCGAGTTCCACAACCTCGTTCAGGGAAACAAAGTTGTCGAGGCATACCAGAGGGAATTCCTCCGCCTCTCCCGCTATGCTGCAAGTGACCTCCCCAATGATGCAAGTAGGAAAGAGAAGTTCCGTGATGGACTCAACCCAGATCTCCAGCTTGCACTTGCTTTGAACGTCTTCCCCGACTTCGCCACCATGGTGAACCAGACTATCACTCTTGAGACAGCTCAGCTTAAGTTCGGTGGTTCGCCGAAGCGCCCCCGTGATGCTGGCTCATCTTCGGGCACAGCACAGAAGCAACGCGTTTGGCTTGCACACAGTCTTATGCGTCCAACTGCCCCTGCACCAAGGCCGTCGTATGTTGCACCTCGTCTGCCTCCGCCCCCGCCGAGACAGCCGAAGACTGAGACTGCAACTCTCCGTCCGCAAGATGGCCTGTGTTTCAAGTGCCGTCAGCCAGGCCATATTTCCAGAGACTACCCTCAGCGACAGAATCAACTGGTAGTTCACCCTGCTGGCCGCGGAAATGGTCGTGGCAACAATGGGACCCTCAACTATAATACTGGGTCAAACCCTCATGCTCGTGGTCATGCTTACAACATTGATGTTGAAGCAGCTCAGGAACAGCCCGCTACTGTGATGGGTACACTCCTCATTAACTCAATACCTGCTACTGTTTTATTTGATACAGGAGCATCACATTCATTTATGTCTGGAGCATTTGCTTCTAAGCATGGCATTTACCACGAAAAGATGCATACCCCCTTAATAGTCCGGACTCCCGGTACCCAGTGTCGTGTCGACATGGTTGCACCTAACCTCACTGTCGAGATCGAGAGATTTGAGTTCATGGTTTCTCCACACATTCTGAAAACCTCCACCATCGACCTTATCCTTGGCATGGATTGGCTAAAAACCCACAATGCCGCACTTTATTGTGGCACCAAGGTCATCCAACTTTTTCATCCTTCTGGCGCGATTTTGAGTCACACTGCCATTGTGTCGATGAATGCCGAAGCTCGTATATATGCTCTGAATGCCTTGAATGTCGCACCTCTCGAAGGGATTGAGAAAGTCCCAATCGTTTGTGATTTTACCGACGTATTCCCAGAAGAACTGCCGGGGATACCCCCGATCAGAGAAGTTGAATTTGTCATCGACTTGAAGCCTGGTACCGTCCCTATTGCCAAGCGCCCGTATAAGAGGCCACCTCACCACCTCCTTGAATTGAAGAAGGAGATCGACACGGCCCTCGAGAAAGGCTTCATCCGTCCTAGTTCCTCTGCTTGGGGAGCACCTTCACTCTTTGTCAAGAAGAGTGATGGCATGAACCGTTTGGTCCAAGATTACCGACCTATCAACCAAGCCACGATACAGAACAAGTACCCCCTCCCTCGGATCAATGATCTTTAAGATCAACTTGCTGGATCCACGGTGTTTTCAAAACTCGACTTAAGGTTGGGTTACCATCAGATCCGAGTCCGTGATGAGGACATCCGGAAGACTGCATTCATTACTCGCTATGGGTCATACGAGTACACTGTCATGTCCTTTGGCTTGACGAATGCACCAGCCACCTTCTCCAGATTGATGAACTTTATATTCATGGAATATCTCGACAAGTTTGTCGTGGTTTATCTGGATGATATATTGATTTACTCCAAGACCGATGCAGAACATGTCGAACATCTTCGCCTTATACTTGAGAAGCTTCGAGAACACAAACTCTATGCTAAGTATTCTAAGTGTGAGTTCTGGCTTCCCGAAGTAACCTACCTTGGTCATGTGATTTCCAAGGATGGCGTTGCCGTCAACCCCGAACGTATTCAGGCTATTCTTGACTGGACTCCACCCAGGACTGTCAAGCAAGTCCGAAGTTTCCTCGGCCTTGCCAGCTATTGCCGCCGTTTTGTTGAGAACTTCTCCAAGATTGCCAGGCCTCTGACTAACCTGCTTCACAAAGGCGTCAAGTTTGAGTGGACTGATAAATGTCAAGAAAGTTTTCAAGCTCTCAAGGACAAGCTCACTTCACCCCCGGTGCTTGCTCCTCCTGATACTCAGAAGGACTTCGTGATTTATTGCGACGCGTCTCGTCAAGGATTAGGCTGTGTCCTAATGCAAGAGCGCAAAGTGATTGCTTATGGCTCTCGTCAGTTGCGTTCTCACGAAGAAAACTATCCAACACATGATCTTGAATTGGCAGCAGTAATTTATGCATTGAAGTTGTGGCGACATTACCTCGTCGGTAATCGTTGCGAGATCTTCACCGACCACCAAAGCCTGAAGTACCTGTTTACGAAACCCGACCTGAATCTCCGCCAACAGAGATGGCTCGAGACAATAGCCGACTACGACATGGGAATTTCTTACACCCCTGGCAAAGCTAATGTGGTGGCCGATGCCTTAAGCCGCAAAGCCTATTGTAGTGAACTTGAAGTTCAGGTGCAACAACCACGTCTGTATGCAGAACTCCGCAAGATGAACATCGAAATTGTTCCGCAGGGATATGTGAACTCCCTGGTGGTCCAACCAGACCTCGACACCCGCATCAAGACGGTACAACATTATGACTCTGACATTTGGAAGATTAAGCATCGTGTCGCGCGCGGAGAGCCCTCATTCTTCACTATTGATGCAAATGATGATAATGCGGTGTACTTCAAGGGTCGTTTAGTGGTTCCGGTAGCCAAGGCCAACCTGAATTACGCCTCTGATGTCATGAAAGAAGCTCATGATACACTCTTGTCGATTCACCCTGGTAGTACCAAAATGTACCAAGACATTCGTCAGCGGTACTGGTGGTCTAACATGAAACAAGACATTGCTCGTTATGTTGATGAGTGTGACGTTTGTCGTCGCGTGAAAGCCGAACATCAAAGACCTGCTGGAACTCTGCAACCACTCTCTATTCCTGAATGGAAATGGGAAAAGATTGAAATGGACTTCGTCACCGGATTTCCCCGATCACAGAAAGGTCATGATGCCATCTTTGTCGTCATCGACCGATTCTCCAAGTTTTCTCATTTTCTGCCTGTCAAGGAGACGATCTCTGCTAGTCAGTTGGCAGACTTGTATGTTTCCAGAATTGTTTCCCTCCATGGTATTCCGTTGGAGATCAGTTCAGACCGTGGCAGCATTTTCACCTCGAAGTTCTGGGATAGTTTCCAAGAAGCTATGGGCACTCACCTAAGCTTCAGTACTGCTTATCACCCCCAGTCGCAAGGACAAGTCGAACGAGTCAACCAAGTGCTTGAAGACATGCTTCGAGCTTGTGTCATTTCATTCGGTAAGAAATGGGAGGAATCTCTTCCATTTGCTGAATTCTCGTATAACAATAGCTATCAAGCTAGTCTGAAGATGGCCCCCTTTGAAGTTCTCTATGGACGTAAGTGTCGAACCCCTCTGAATTGGTCCGAAACTGGAGAACGAACTCTCATTGGTCCGGACATTATACAGCATGCCGAAGATCAGGTTCGCGTTATTCGTGAACACTTGAAGGCTGCTCAGTCCCGCCAGAAGAGCAACTATGATCGCAAGCACAAAGAAATGGTCTATCAACTTGGCAAATACGCATACCTCCGTGTCACCCCGATGCGAGGCACTCATCGCTTCGGGATCAAAGGCAAGTTAGCTCCTCGCTACATTGGCCCGTTCCGTATTCTTTCCCGGAGTGGACCAGTGGCATACCGATTGGAATTGCCGTCGAACCTCTCTCAAGTCCATGATGTATTCCACGTGTCGCAACTCCGACGTTGCTTCAAAGACCCTATTCGTGAAGTGGATCATGATATGATTGAGCTGCAACAGGACTTGACTTATCAAGAACATCCAAGCCGCATTCTCGATCAGTCTGAACGCAAAACCCGCAACAAGACAACCAAGTTTCTTAAGGTTCAGTGGTCAAATCATTCTGAAGATGAAGCCACCTGGGAACGCGAAGATCGTCTTCGTGAGGAATACCCCGATCGTTTCCCCTCTACCGCTTAGATTCTCGGGACGAGAATTCTTGTAGTGGGGGAGATTTGTAACACCCTCACTGTCAGTGAACAGTAATCATTGTTACTGTTCATCTCTACTGTTCAAAACTTTTGTTTGATCCACTGGTTCAGTTCAAATTCAAATTCTCCTTTGATATTGTTGCAAGCAATGTGAACCATGGGCCTTGATCATTTGGGATCAAAACAAGTACAAGCTATTTGAATTAAAATGCAAACAAACCCTAAAATCCCTTTGATGAATATTAAAAAAATAGGGTGAGGATAAATCTTTTCCAAAAATCTTGGAACCACTTTTATAAAATCCCAAATAATCACTGGACCAAATCCATATGGGTTTGGTTATTTATTAAGTTATAGAAAATTCCAAACAAATCAAAACAGTAGCTAAAAACCCCAATTTAATCATTTAATATTAAATTCAAATATTAAATGACTTTTAAAATTGTCCAAACTATTTGTGGCACTAACCTAGGGTGATTGCTAAATTATGGTACACTTACAACATTTTACAAAAATGTCTAGGTAACTAAAATAAATACAAAAAGAAATAAACAGAAAAGCAAAAATAAAAAAAAGAAACTAAGCCTAACCCACCCCACCATGGCCCATTCCCCTCCCCCTGGACCGAATCCAACCGGCCCCCTCAGCCCACAGCCCACCACCCCGGTTGTCTCCCTCCTCCCGTACGGCATGGCATTTGCGTGGCGCGCATCGCGCGGCCAGACGCCGCCGAGCCGCCGTGGCGGCCATCCGGCCACCCCCCGGCGGCCTACAAGGCCAGGCCGCCCCCCCTGGAACCCTAGCTCGTCCGCCCCCTCCCAGATTCCCCCCATCGCCTCCCTTCCTCTCTGCCTCGTGCTGCCCGAGCCGCCATGGATGCGCCGGCGTGAGCTCACGCGGCCAACCACCTCGCCGAGCCCCGAGAACGTGTCCAGGACCACCGGCGTGGACGCCTCCTTCGACGACGACGGCGAATCGGACCTGGGTGACCTTCCCTTCGCCGTTCCCTTCCACCTCGGCCCGGTGCCTCGTCGCCAAATTGTCGCCACCACAGGACGCCTCGCGCCACCGGACAACGCCCACAGGCTTGGGGTGAGCTCTCCCCTCCGTTCCCCTGCTTTTCCGCCGCCGAATCAGCGTTGTAGAGCCGCGCCCTCGTCGGTCTGCCATTAATGGCGAGGTTGAGCTCCACTGCTCGCCGCGCCGCACTGCAGCCCCACTCCATGCGCGCGCGCCCACGTCCAGGTCACAGACCGGCCGCGCTCCCCGCGCCCGGCTAGCCCCTTCGCCCCCCCTGTGCGTGCCCTCGCCGTGCTCTGCCCCGGCACGGGCACGGGCGCAGGCACGGGCTCGGTTTATACCGGGGGCAACCCCCCCTAATAGCCCCCCAGCCACTGACCTCTAGGTCCCACCCAGAGGATTAGAGCTAACCCCCTAATTAAACTTTGATTAAACTGCTAGGACACTGACAGGTGGACCCCCTGTGATGTTTAGTTAAATTAAGAATTGTATTAAGCATATGAGTCTATGACAGGTAGACCCCACTGCCTTTTTATTAATAAAAACAATTTTAGATTTATTCCAGTGTATGACATGTGCGGTCCTCTGTGTTGTTAATTAAATAAAATGAATTAAATGTCCCTCTCTATGACATGTAGGTCCCACTGGTCAGTTTGACCAGTCAACTGTGCTGTGGATAATGTTCTGGTAATAAATAAAAATAATTTTAAAATGATTTAGAAAATGATTTAAATTGCTTAAAACTTTAGAAAATCATAGAAAATAAACCGTAGCTCAGATTCAAAAACTTTATACATGAAAGTTGATCAGAAAAATATAACGAATACGGATACGCTATCCGTATGTCTACCACACCCCCCTAGCGCACCGATCATCGACATTCCCCCCCTCTAGGCTGTCTGCCGATAATTCCCGGTACCTATAAAAAGTACCCGGATGAATTTATTCTGAACACGAAAGTTGTTCGGAATAGATCAACTAACCCGGATACACCCCCTTATGTTTTTCCGGTACCCACGACACCTCCGGCATGAAACCTTCCCCCTCCGGACACCCTGTCCGGTAATCACCCGGAGCCGGAAGTTCATCCCCGGATAAATTCCCGCTCCGAGCCTGATACCTCATACTGCGTTAGAACACCGTTAACATTGCATACGCCATGCTATTCATCTGTTTGTATTATTGCTGTGTATTTACTGTTTCCTCCCCCCCTTAATCTCCGGTAGACCCCACTTCTACCGCCGACTACACCGCTGCCGGGTACGACTACTTCGTCGACGACCCTGCCCCTACCATCGAGCTTGCAGGCAAGCAGAGCCATTCTCTTCCCCAGATATCGTCTAACTTTCCGTACATTTCTTGCACTAGGCATTGTTACTGTTGCTGCTACGTTATACTCCTATTCAATTGCATAGCCTGATTTTGTCGCCCCTTGATGTACCTTTCCTTTATCCTATGCTGCCCATTATTACTTATGCATTATTCAGCAGTGAGCCCTGCGCATTGTTAGCTAGGAATTGATAGCGGGCCGTGATCACTCAGGGGGTGAACACGGATACAATATATACAACTGCACAGGTACGGTACAATGCAGACACCGCCAAAGGCCCCTATCTGGGTTATGCCTAGTCACCTCAAGTGTGAGCTATCAAGGACCTAGACCCCTTGGCGCATAGGATATAGTCCGGCGGATGGCCTCTCTGTTGAGCCTAGGATGGGCTGCGTCGTGTCGGATAGCCTCGGTGGGGCGTTCCCTAACAAGGTTCACGCCACCCTGGAGATCCGATCGTGCAGGCTGAACAGTAGTGCACCCCTGCAGGGAGTTTAATCTATTCGAATAGCCGTGTCCACGGTAACAGGACGCTTTATGCTGAAGCTGGATCTTACCACTAGAAACTATTATTATTAAACTGTATGGTTCCGGGTTCTCTTCCTCGCGGGGATGTCGAGGAGGTGAACTCGGAGGCATTGCTAATCATTACAACTTATTATTATACAATGCTGCAGCACCTTCTGCTTCATTGTTACTTTATGCTTTATATGAACTGTTGGCTGATCCTTACCTCTTGCTGCAAGACATCGTCGGAAGATGCTAGTCTTCGATAGGCCTAGCTTCTTACCCTTATTCTGATTTCTATCTTGCAGTCCACTATATACAGCCTCTTCTTCCGTTGATACAATGCATAATGCTTAGTAGCGGACGTAAGACTCGCGGGTATACTAGATACTCACCTTTGCTTTATTTCCCCTTTTTCGCTTTGCCTGATCGGCCGCTGCAGTCGACGTTGGAGCCCAGGAGCAGGAGTACCCCGGAGGCGGATACTACTACGTCGAGACCCCCGCTGACCAGGACCAGGAGTAGTTTCGGAGGCTCCCAAGCAGGAGGCCTTGCCTTTTCGATCTGTATCTCTGATGTTATTTGTGCTAGCCTTCTTAAGGCAAAACTTGACTAACTATGTCTGTACTCAGATATTATGGTTTGTATGACTTATGTATTCGGGTCCGAGTGACCCCCCTTTATTTTAACATATTGGTTTATCCTTTTGTGTTTAGTGTTGTGCTGTGATATTCTCACCGTGGCACCCTAATCTCAGCCGTGTACCCTGCGTGTATGATTACTGTACACGGATTGATTTTGGGGGCGTCACAGAGAGCCAGGAGAGAGTTTTGCTTAGAGCCCTCTTCTCCTTCCTCTCAAACATCTCAAGGAGCATTCATTCTAGCCAGAGTTATTCCGTATAGCTTTCTCGGCTCGACTAAGGGTGTTATCTCTACGGAGAGCCCCGAACCTGGGTACATTCTGGTGTCTCACCGTGTGTTCCCATTCTCGATTCCGATACCAGCGACACTAACCTCGGTTTGTCCCCCTCTTTAGGCATCCCCATGGCATCTGCCGTTACATGTCGACGACATACCTGGTGGTGGCCCCCCGGCCCTCCATCGGTGTTCCGTAAGCTTCCGTTGCGCTAATTTTTTATCCGATTTTCCCGAAATTTTGGAGCACTTTTAATATGGGGGAAACCTGGAATAGAAAAACAGCAAAAAACAGGAACTGACACTATGGTGCACTGAGTTCATAAGTTAGTCCAAATATGATCAAAAGTGTATGAAAGTTTATCTAGATCATAGCAATATCACAAAAAACATGCATGGAGCAAGATGAAATTATAGATACGTTTGGGACGTATCAACATTCCCAATCTTAATTCCTGCTCATCCTCGAATAGGTAAATGATAACAAGAATAATTTATATGGTGACATGCTAGCAACCATATAAGAACTTTGAAAAGGAAAGCACTCAAGGTATGTGATTCAATTCAAGTCATAACATGCAAGAGTCTATATTAGCATTGAAACAAGTAACCAAAGAACATTAGGTGCAAGAGCTCTCGCTGTCCGTGACTCGAATGTCTCCATATGGTGTTTGCGTGCAAGAAGCGGGATAGGGAATACGAGAAAAAATATATTTTTGTTGATAACTCAATCTACTAAAGTTTCACACTTGGTCTTCATTGGAATCTTATCTTGACTCGTCCGCAGACCACTAGCCAATCTACTTTACAAGGTACTCAAATCATAAAGAATATGTAGCTATCATGATGTATGCAATGTATGCCGCTACCAGTGTAGCAGGAACATGTATATCATGAAGATCAAGTCATGAGGAGGTGGATGTTGCATGGCAATATATCTCGGAAAGGCTATGTAAATGCATTGATAGGTAGGTATGTTGGCTGTTTTGAGGAAAGATATAAGGAGGTTTATGATGACAGAGCGTATCATGCCAAGGCTTTGGATCTACCGGCGAAGGTGGACGCCACCTCTCGGAGTGAGAAAAAGGCAATGCACGGCACGGGAGAAGCTGGCAAATATGAGGAGGTGGAAGTGTCAACTCTCAATATTTACATTAGTCCGAAGAACTCATGCACTTATTATCGGTAACTCTAAATCTAATAAGGAGGTTCACAAAGAGACACGTACCCCAAGGAGGAGTGTTTGGGGTTTGGTTATCCTTGCGCATCCTCGACTCATGGTACGTGATTGTACTCTAATATCCAATCCCTCCAAAGATTAGCGATCCATCTAGTAGCTAGATTTCTCAACTAGTTTTGTAGGTTTTGAAAATAAACACGGATTGCCCAAAATACGACACCTATCACTAATAGGCTAGAGCTCTTGACACCAAAATTTCAAACATTACTCACATTAATACCTCAAAACTATTGCAAGTTACTACTAAAATTAAATAGCAACCTCAATTACCTACTTTCAAGACAAGACACAACTCAGTGCAACAACCAACTCTCTTAACACGATAAACATGAAAACTAAAGTGAGTTCCAGCAACAAACTTAAAGAAAGTCCAGGGCTCTTCTAAAGACAAACAAAGAATAAAACTAAACATGGCAGTAGCTACAAAAATATAAAGAACACAAAACAACAGAAAGATAAGCATGGGAAATCCTATGATGTGTTCTAAATTGTAGGGGAGTGTGTTTCTCTCCCACACAAAGTAAGGGTCTAACTTGTTATGAACAGCAAGCAAAGCTAAAGGAAACTAAAAATAAAACCTAAGAGCGGGACGCTCCAAGCATAGCACATAACGCATGAACTGATAAAAAATATAGTGAGACAAAGGATGAACTGATGATTGTTGATGGAGAAGGGGATGCACGGGGGCATCCCCAAGCTTAGACGCTTGAAGATCTACTGTTTCTCAAGATTGCAAAAAGGTTTTTGCAAAGAAAAAGCAAGCTTAAGGTTTGCAAAAGTAAGGAAAGACAAAACGTGGCAGAAGCTTTGAAAAACAGAACAACAGGTAGTAGAGAATTATTTCGGGGTACTTCTGCAACTCAAATCAAAAAACTCAGAACATATGAAAGTTTCACAATTGAATAGAGCATGTTGTGTAAAAAAGTCAGCTCAAAAAGATGAACTGGTGATTTGTTCCGATTTTTTCCGTCAAGAATACAGAATCTGTTTTCTGGACAACATGTCACAACTTTTGCTTCCGTTATCATAAGAGTCTATAACTTGGCATAAAGCTTGAAAATAAATATACAATGATGTTTCTACAGTAGTAATAATCATCAAGACCACTAAGAAGAAGTAAAAACATCTTGGGTTGCCTCCCAACATGCGCTTTCTTTTACTCCTTTAAGCTAGGCATAAAGCAAAAGATCAAGTCGTATCAATCGAATCATCATCAAGATCATCAAAAATCTCTTCAATTGTACAACTAGTCTTAAGAGGTCTTTCAAATAAAGGCCTAATTAAGATGCTTCTAGGAAGAAAACCAAAAGGCGGAAAATCAATGGGAGTTTCATTTATAAATTTATCAAAAAGAGGTATTCCTTCCAAAGTTTTCACGGTTTCAACTTCCTTGGAAATGGGTGGATTATTTTTGGGTCGGGGAACCTTAGGGACCTAATTGAACTTAGGTTCCTTCCTTGCCGGAGTCTCTACCTTTTTTGGTTTGATTGAGGAGAAAGTTGTTCCTAGAGTATTAATGATTTCCTCAATCTTATCAATCCTAGAAGGATCCATATCATGGAATTTGATGGTCTCCAAAGTAATAATAATTTTAAGAATGGAGCTATCAAGCCTATTCAAATTCTCTTGAATCTTGCGATCCAACTCATTTATCCTAGTTATACTTGGTTTTTCTAACTCTATCTTTTCAAGTTTCTTCATAATGTGAGCTAGAGTTATATCTTCTTGTATGCTAGCAACATGGAGATTTCCAACAAGATTTTCAATAACATAAAGAGACTCCCAAATTGGGGCTTCTAGGAAATTCCCATTGATAGCAGTGTCTAATATGAACCTATTCCATGGAGTAATCCCAACATAAAAATTTCTAAGAAGGATAGTAGTGGATTGCTTCTTGGTGGCTCTTTTTTTAGAATCATTAATTCTATACCAAGCATCTTTTAAACATTCACCACCTTTTTGTTTAAATTTGAGAACCTCTGTCTCAACAAAGGCAAAAGAACCAGACATAATGACAACCACTAGCAAGATAAATAATTTTTTTGTGATTTTTGATATAAGACACAAAGAAAAAAACTAAAAGGTAAACTAACAAGACTAAAAAGCAAAGGTAAAACTTAGTCGAAAACTCCCCTATCATAGCACTCGGAATCCCCGGCAGCGACGCCAGAAATTTGCTTGATACGCGAGAGATGATAATTGCTTCTCGCCCTTCGTTGGTTACCCCAAGTGGAAGGTGAGATGAAATGTAGCGGCAAGTTTCCCTTGGTGAAGATACCAAGGTTAAGAGTATCGACCAGTAGGACTCCGATAATGATAAGTAGGTGGCAAGGAAACAATGGCACAATTTTAGACAAAAGTTGCTTCCTTGACCTGGACCTGCACACAGACACAAATAACATTGCTCCCAACGAAGTTCAGAGAGGTTGTCAATCTCTCTGGTCTTGTTGTTTACAAAGGATCAAAGCACAAGGGATAATGATAAAGATAGCAACTGAAAGTAAAATAAGAAAAGTAAATAAGCGTGTAAACAATGATGAGAATATGGACCGGGGTCCCGTGATGTTCACTAGTGATGCCTCTCTCCCAAAAGACGATAAAACTGCTATGCGAGGTAAACAAATTACAGATGGGCAATTGACATGATTATAAACGCACCGCTATGCTAACTATGCTACAAAAGAAAGGAAGAGGCTCAAAAGCATGGGAAGTACGACAAAATAAGTAGACCAGAATCCAACTTCATCTACTACTAATCATCCAACTTGAGATATCTATCTAGAATATCTCGCTGGTACTAAGTTGCGTGCCCCACTCAAAGTGTAAACCCAAAGCAACAGACAACTTCATTAAAAAGCACTTTGCGTAAAGTAAACAATCCCTGCAACCGCGTTTATAAGCACCGTTGTTTTCCCCCTTGTGGCAACAGAACACCCCCTAGACTCATGTTTTTGTCACTCAAGCGTGTCATCAGGGGGCATGAACCCACAATCGAGCATAACGTTCCCTCTTGGAGTTACTACCTACTACTTGGCCAAAGCAATAAACAGCAACGGAAACATGCAAGAATTACTTTGGAACAAAAAATATAAAAGATAAGAACCAAATATATTACTCTATCACAATCTGAACATAATCTCATAATCCATCTGATCCCATCAAACTCGGCATAGCAACAGCAGATAGATTATATATGTCCCTCGATCATGTAGGGCAGCTCACGAGGTCTAAACAATGAAGAACAAAAAGGGGAGGAGAACATCACATAGCTACTGATTACGGACCCATAGTCCAAAGGAAACTACTCATGACACATCCAAGAAGCGTCCATGGTGGAGGGGAAGCTCCCGGAGGTCGATCCTCCCTCCGACATGGTGCCGGGAAAAGTCTGTTGGCGTTCCCGATCTTGGAAGCGCGGCGGCGGAACAGAGGCGTGATCGCGAAAAAGGGTTCTGTCCTCGAAAGTTTCGCGTCACGGGGAATAAATAGGCGAAGGGGGCAACCAGCGGGGCCACTAGGAGTCCAGGCACCCCCTGGCGCGGCCAAGCCCTAGGTCGTGCCAGGTGGCCTCCTGGGCACCTGGTGGTGGCCCCCCGGCCCTCCTTCGAGTTAATAAGTTAGTCCAAATATGATCAAAAGTGTATGAAAGTGTATCTAGATCATAGCAATATCACACAAAACATGCATGGAGCAAGCAAAAATCTCTCGAAAAGTTATATCCAAATTCTATGGGAACCCCATTGAACATTTTTAGAATCCTCAAAAACCTAACAGAAGAAAAGTTACGGGCATTTCAAGATCAGGAGACAAAATGCGCCACTAGTAAGAGAAAAAATTAAATTTTTTTACAATTATTTTTATAAAACTTAAAATATGCTAAAGGACTGATCGGGAAGTTTCAAAAAAAAGTTGAAAATTTTAGCTAGTAATATTGAAAATAAAAAATTATTTTTTCAATTTTTTTTAAAAAAGTTCAAAATATGCTAGAGGACCCATTGAGAAAGTTTCAAAAAAATGTTGAAAATTTTAGCACACCCATGAACATTAGCAAGGTCGTAGACATCAACATGGTTTAGTAGGATTTATATGATAGATATATCAACAAGTGCCTGCTAAGTGCGCTGGAGTGGGAGTTGAATAGAACCGATAAGTTAAGCGTGCTGGGGCTGGGGCTGGAGTAGTGCTAGGATGGGTGACCCTCTGGGAAGTTTGACCACGGAGGTCAGTTTGACCTAATATTAAGAATAGTGACCGGGCATTAAGCATACTAACCTGAGGTTAAGAAAAAAATAAAAAAAAATTTATCCAGATCCAGATTCAAAATTCAAAATTTGAAAAAAAATGAATAGTGGCGCATTTTCAGAATGCGCCACCCATAAGGGCTTATGGGTGGCCTATTTAAGAATGCGCCACGCATAAGAGTCTTAGGGGTGGCGCATTTGAAATGTGCCACTATTAAGGCCTTATTAGTGGCTTTTCCTTAGTGGCGCATTTGAAATGCGCCACTAAAGGACAAAAAGGACTCCACCATAAGGCCTTTTCCTATTAGTGCAAGCTTAAATCCTTCTCTTCCTCGAGTAGGTAAATGATAACAGGCATAATTTGTGTGGTGACATGCTAGCAACCATATAAGGACTTTTAAAAGTAAAGCAATCAAGGTAGTACTTCAATTCAAGTCATAACATGCAAGAATCTATATTAGCATTGAAACAAGAAACGAAAGAAAATTAGGTGCAAGAGCTCTCTCTATCCGTGACTCGAATGTCTCCAAATGGTGTTTGCATGCAACCAGGGGGATAGGGAATACGAGAAAAACGTTTTTTTTAGTTGAGAACTCAATCTACTAAAGTTTCACACATGGTCTTCTATGGAATCTTATCTTGACTCGTCCCCAGACCACTAGCCAGGTACAAGTCAATTTGACACACTCCCTTTCGATATTTTTAGCACTCATGCAATGGATGAGCGTAAGCACGAGAGTTGACACTTAGTATGGAAAAGAGAGAATATGGTGGAGGAGGAAGTCAAAAAGGTGAGAAAGGCACACATCAATGAGGACAATCATTGGAGAGAAGGCCGAATGATAGATATGATGTGAGGAGTAGGGATTGCCATGCAACGGATGCACATATGAGCTGAAAATCTCTCCAATGGAACTAGTGGGGATGCATCTAACTTGCTCGCTCATGAAGACCTAGAGCTCTTTTGAGGAGGCTCATCCTTGGAATATGCAAGCCAACATAGCTATATGCATGATCATCTCTATGGAGTAGAAGGATAAGAGAGAGTACTAGTGTGGATCTTTCAAAAGTATACTAGTGTTTCCCGTTTCTCACTTTTTTTTCTTTTTCTCTTTTTTCTATTTTTTTCTATTTTTTGGTGGCCTCAATGGCTCTTTCTATTTAACTCTCATTTGTCCTCTTTGGGATCTTTTGTTTTGTCCACTTTGGGATCTTTTCCTCACTTAAGGGCAACACTTTAATTTAGAAAAGGGTATATAAGATCTTTCACACTTTACAAGGTACTCAAATCATAAAGAATATGTAGCTATCATGATGTATGCAATGTATGCCGCTGCCAGTGTAGCAGGAACATGTATGACATGAAGATCAAGTCATGAAGAGGTGGATGTTGCACGACAATATATCTCGGAAAGGCTATGGAAATGCCTTGATAGTTAGGTATGGTGGCTGTTTTGAGGAAGGATATAAGGAGGTTTATGATGACAGAGCGTATCATGCCAAGGGTTTGGATGTAACGGTGAAGGTGGACGCCAACTCTCGGAGTGAGAAGGAGGCAATGCACAGCACAAGAGAGGCTAGCAAATATGAGAAGGTGGAAGTGTCAACTTTCAATACTTACATTAGTCCGAAGAACTCGTGCACTTATTATCGGTAACTCTCAATCTAATGAGGAGGTTCACAAAGAGACAAGTACCCCGAGGAGGAGTGTTTGGGTTTGGTTATCCTTGCGCATCCTCGACTCATGGTACGTGGGTGTACTCTAATATCCGAACCCTCAGAAAAGTAGTGATCCGCCTAGTAGCTAGATTTGTCAACTAGTTTTGTAGGTTTTTGAAAATAAACACGGATTGCCCAAAGTAAGACACCTATCACTGATAGGCTAGAGCTCTTATCACCAAAAGTTCAAACATTACTCACATCAATACCTCAAAACTATTGCAAGTTACTACTAAAATTAAATAGCAACCTCAATTACCTACTTTCAAGACAAGACACAACTCAGTGCAACAACCAACTCTCTTAACAAGACAATCATGAAAACTAAAGAGAGTTCCAGCAACAAACTAAACAAAATCCAAGTCTCTTGCTAAAGAGAAACTAAAACTAAAACTAAACAGGGCAGTAGCTACGAAAAGATAAAGAACACACAACAGCAAAAAGATAGGCATGAAGAATCCTATGATGTGTTCTAGATTTTGAAACTTGAGCGTGTTTCTCTCCCACACAAAGTAAGACGATATCTAACTTGTTATGAACAGAAAGAAAAGCTAAAGAAAACAAAAAACAAAACCTAAGACCGAGATGCTCCAAGCATAGCACATAACGCATGAAGTGATAAAAATATAGTGAGACAAAGGACAAACTGATGATTGTTGATGGAGAAGGGGATGCTCGGGGGCATCCCCAAGCTTAGACGCTTGAGTCTCCTTGAATATTTATTGGGGATGCATGGGGGAGTCCCCAAGCTTGAGCGCTTGACACTCCCGAATCTTCTTTCATCATCTGCCATCGCACGGTTGAAAACTCCCTTCATACACAACTCATCATATGCTGATTATAGAGGTTAGTACCCTTAATAAATAATTTTTCCCCACTGGATATAAAGATATTGTTGAATAGCTACTGTTTATCAAGATTTCTAAAAGGTTTTTGCAAAGAAAAAGCAAGCTTAATGTTTAAAAAAGTTAGGAGAGACAAATCGTGGCAGAACCTGTGAAAAACAGAACAGCAGGTAGTAAAGAATTTTTTAATGGCACTTCTGCAACTCAAATCAAAAAACTCAGAACATACGAAAGTTCCATGATTATATAGAGCATGATGTGTAAACAATTCAGCTCAAAAATATCAACTGGTGATTTATTCTGATTTCTCCCGTCACGAGTTCATAATCTGTTTTCTGGACAGCATGTCACAACTTTCACTTCCCTTGTCATATGCGGCTATAACTTGGCACAAAGCTTGAAAATAAAGATAAAATGATGTTGCTACAGTAGTAAAAATCATCAAGACCACTAAAATAGAAGTAAAAAAATCATGGGTTGCCTCCCAACAAGCGCTTTCTTTTACGCTTTTAAGCTAGGCATAAGGAAAAAGAAGAATCAAAGGTCTCCAAAATCGTCGGAATCATAAAAACCTTCAAATTGATTTTAAATAAGATCATTCTTCTACTTCCTAGGAAAGAGTTACTTACCTTTCGCCTTACCGCGTAAGCGTATGAACCCATTACCAATGTCAATGAAGCCTTTCATGGCTCGGAGGAGTTCCTTCCTAGCACAATTTTGCTTTGGTTTGGCCCCATGATGAAGAAATCCATTGGTGCAATCCTATGAAGGAATGTAACTTGGACTTCTTTTAACTTTACTTTAACCTGTGAAATATCTCCATTAGCATGTTCATGATAAGATGACAATTTATCCATATCTAGTTTCAAAGAATCATAAACTAATTTTGGCATAGTAGAAACCATGGATCCAATGTCACAAAAAGCAAGGAAGTCTTGGTTAGAGATGCTAATCCTAACAAAGGGATCCCAATCATCATATATCTCCAACATTTATTTCTTGTTGGATTTAAGTTCTTCTACCTTCCTCAAGTCTAGAGCATCCATCCTCTTTTCAATAGTGGCAAGTCTATCTATAACTGTATGAATACTACGATCATAAACAAAATAACTAGATAGTCTTTGAAAAATATCAAGAGCTCTAGCTTCATCACTCTAAAAAGTCTCCTTCAGCTATAATATCAAGAGAGTGTTTACACCACTTACAAAGACCATGGTAAAAATTTCTAAGCACAATTTTATAGGTATCCAAGGCATAATTCTTTTGTGTGCTTCAGAAATTATGTCCCGTGCCTTCTTCATATTTTCTCCATCCCTTTGACGGAAATCGAGAACTTCCGATACCCGCAAAACACCAAGTCCTAACATGTTCATCTAAACAAGGAGGACTACTAATAGCAAGATAATTTTTTTTGTGATTTTTGATATAAGACACAATGATAAAAACAGAAAGGTAAACTAACAAGACTAAGAAGTAAAGGTAAAAGGTAGTGGGCAACTCCCCGATCTTATCACTCGGAGTCCCCGGCAACAGCGCAAGAAATTCGCTTGATACGCGAGAGAGGATTGCTTCTCGCCCTTCGTTGGTTACCCCAAGTGGAAGGTAAGATGCAGCGTAGCAGCAAGTTTCCCTCGGTGAAGATACCGAGGTTGAGTATCGACCAGTAGGACTACGACGATGATAAGTAGGTGTCAGCGGCGCACCTGACACGGACCTGCACAAAACACAATTAACTTTGCTCCCAACGAAGGTCAGAGAAGTTGTCAATCTCTCCGTCCTTGTTGTTTACAAAGGATAAAAAACAGAGGATAATGATAATGATAGCAACTGAAAGTAAAAAACCAAGAAAGTAAATGAGCGTGTAAACAGTGATGAGAATGTGGACCGGGGTCCCATGATGTTCACTAGTGAAGTCTCTCTTCAAAAAGACGATAAGACTGCTATGCGAGGTAAACAAATTACAGAAGGGCAATTGACATGATTATAAATGCAACGCAATGCTAACTATTCTAGAAAAGAAAGGAAGAGGCTCAAAAGAATGGGCACTACGCCAAAATAAGTAGACCAAAATCCATCTTCATCTACTACTAATCATCCACCTTGAGATATCTATCCAGAACATCTCGCTGGTATTAAGTTGTGAGCCCCACCCAAAGTGTAACCCAAAGCAACAGACAACTGCATTAAAAAGAACTTTGCGTAAAGTAAACAATCCTTGTAACCGCGGTTACAAGCACCGTTGTTTTCCCCCTTGTGGCCACAACACATCCCCTAGACTCATGTTTCTGTCACTCAAGCGTGCCATCAGGGGGCATGTACCCACAATCGAGCATAACGTGCCCTCTTGGAGTCACTACCTACCACTTGGCCAAAGCAATAAATAGCAATGGAGAAAATGCAAGAATTACTCCGGAACAAAAATACAAAAGATAAGAACCAATTATATTACTCTATCACAATATAAACATAATCTCATAATCCATCAGATCCCATCAAACTCAGCATAGAAAAAGCAGAAAGAATTACATATGTGCCTCGATCATGTAGGGAAGCTCACGAGGTCTAAACCATTAAGAACAAAGAGGGGAGGAGAACATCACATAGCTACTGATCACGGACCCATGGTCCAAGGTAGACTACTCACGGCACATCCGGGAAGCGTCCATGGTGGAGGAGAAGCTCCCAGAGGTCAATCCTCCCTCCGGCAGGGTGCCGGGAAGGGTCCTGACGGTGCCCCCGATCTTGGAAGCGCGGCGGCAGCGGAACAGAGTAGAATTTGCGAAATAGGGTTCTGTATTCGGAGTTTCGCCGTGACGGAGAATAAATAGGCGAAGGGGGAAGCCAGGGGGGACACCAGGGACCTAGGTGCCCCCTGGCGCGGCCAGGCCTTGGGCCGCGCCAGGTGGCCGCCTGGGTGCCTTGTGGTGCCCCCGGCCCTCCTTCGGGTTTCTCGAGTCTTCTAACACGCTGATTTTTTATCTGATTGTCCCGGATTTTTGGAGCATTTTTTATATGGGGAAAAACTGAAATAGAAAAACAGCAAAAAACAGGAACTAGCACTTTGGTGCACTGAGTTAGTAGGTTAGACCAAATATGATCAAAAGTGTATGAAATGTATCTAGATCATAGAAATATCACACAAAACGGCATGGAGTGAGCAAAAATTATCGATACGTTTGAGACGTATCACCATCCGGGTGGGTGCGGCTCCTATCGACTCCTCGCCCGAGCTCAACAATACTCTGCGAGTGACCACTCTTCGTACACTTGATTTGTTTTCCAAGTGGATGCACGTCTAAATTAGGCTCCGCGCCTAAGAAACATGATGCCTTGGCGGTGATACACTGCACCCTAGATGCCGCACAAGCTTAGTGCATAGGTAAGACCCTACTGCACAGACGGCCGGTCCAGGACTTTGCACAGCAGCGACTTCACTCCCGATGTTTTCTCATGCGCAATGCATTCAGAAGTTGAGCCAATAACGGATGCGTCAAGGCTATTTTCTGAGTCCGGCGGCATTGATCCTATAAGACCGGCAGCGGCATTGACTTGCTAGGCACCGGTTGTTTCCCATGTTCGTGTCGAGGGACGCGACTTGATTTTGGGCTTTTGATGTGTTTGCTACCAATTCACCAAGGCTCGACCAGTCGAGTACCTTGGGCCTCTCTAGCTTATCATCCCTCGAATAAGCTATCTTTTGTGGCTAGCAGCCGACGACTCGCAGCTATGTTGCACGCATAAATACAATTATTGATTCGATTCCCTACACGAGTCTTCGAGTCCCCCAGGCACTCGGGGGCTACTGACGAGGGGGTGACCCCACGACTCTTACAGATGAGGGTACCTGGTGCGTATCAAGCTAGAGGGCCCGCTGGAAGCCTCGACCGGCCCACACCTGGCCCACTCGAGGCAACCACCATAAGGAGTCCTCGACGGTCATGGAAACCGCGACTTGGCGTCCAAGACTTAAGATAGATTATGAAATCCTCTCCATACACCTAGACAGACTCGTTGCGACCCAGCCTAGTATATAAAGTATGGGAGAGGGGACGTCTAGGGCATCTAATCTCATAGCAACACCCCCAGTTCCGAGCGAGCTCGCCTCGACCTCCATTGTAATTGCCTCCATTATAATACAATCAAGCAGGAAGTGCTTTATCCTGTTAGCCGACGAGTATTGCCAACCTACACATCTCCTCTACAATCTAACCCAGGGTTCCTAACCATGGGATTTTCCGAGGTCAATCCTCTTCACTTCCCCTTTGTATCCCGACGAAGAAGAAGCAGTTAAGGCACTCACACGTTGATAAAGTTATATATATTATCTCAGTTGTTGTTGTCTATGAACAAGGAGTAGGTCTCAAGTCATCCATAACCGTGGAAACGGTTTCTCGAAAAGATTTAACCCTGCAGGGATGTACCAACTTCCCATTATATGCTCTACATGTACACCGGCTCTCTCAGTCAGGCCCGTTCAAGACACTCATTGAACAGTTTATCCGAGAGATCAGACGTCATAGTCCCTCTAACTAACAATGAAAAAAATCCGGGTGACCCCCGAGGAGTCGACACCCAATCCAAAAGTCGGCCGCCCTCTCAGATAATACTCTTCCGTCTGGACGAGGTCGGGGTAACTAACCCAAACCATCTGGGCAGCCCCTATCTTCTAGGTGTGGACCGAAAAGAATCCCGCACGCGGTAAGCACGCTCGCCAAGAGACATAATACCCGGAACTCGGGTCCTAGGTGACTCGAATGGAACAAAGCATCGGGACGGGATAGCCTGGACCTTCCATCCTTCATCAAGTATAGTTAACGTTATAATAATCACATCATCCACAATAATATAATAGTGTGATAGCCCAATCCAAGGAGTAACAGGATAACAGTTGATAGCATGCTAAGCATGCATACTAAGCAGTGGTTAAGCAAGGAAGGTACACGGCCAAACAATGGTTTGCTAGGGTGTGGAGGACATGGCTGTTTGGGTTTATTTCAGAGGAAGAAATATGAGGTGGTAGGATCAAGCAATCATTCTATCCTATACCTAGGCACAAGTGAGCTGAAAGTTATAAGCATGATATATGCTCTCCCTTACCTTATGAGAAGCCGAAGCCAAAGATGTAGTCGATTGCACGCTCGCATCTTCTCCGAGAGTAACCTTGGGAATACACAAGAAGGAAACACTAGAAAGGCAATCGACGAACAAGCATCTATTACTACGAAGCAATCACTAGCAAGAAACATCAAGGAGGCAACACGAGACAACACACTACAGTATCACATCTATCGTCGAGAGTGGTTACTAACAGGTTAAGTGAGGTGTTCGTCACACACGACGATACCACACATTTAGAATCAGTTCAAGTTGTTTAGCTACACAACATGAGCAAAGGTTGTTAACATGGCATCTCACTCAAGCATGGAACATCACACAATCATGGCAAGAGGTGAATCATAAAGTAAACTATCTATGCTAGTCAATTTAAGTGAGGTAAAATACTAAACATGACATATCACTAAGTACCCCACGACAATTAAAGCATTTGGTACTGATATGCCCTAAACATATTTTAGGTCGGTTAACAACTGCAAACATTAGCATAAACACAAAGTACATGAAATTCTAGTCAAGTTACATGTAAAGAACACCGCAAACGGAGTTATGGTTAAAAAGATACAAGCATCACAAGTTATGAACACAATCTGCCAACAACTGGTAGCACACTTGAGAGCAATAAACCAACATGCTACAGGTTGCAAACATGCACCAAAATGATGGGGATCAATAGTAGACATGACAAGCATGAAATGGAATCAATTTTTCATGTATATGAGCATCAAGAATATATAACTATAACCTATTGAAAAAGCTAAAATATACTACTGGTTTAGGACTTGGTAGAAATCAAGAAAACATGGCCAGCTGTTATAAACATGCTATATAAACAGTAGCAAAAGTGTCGGGACCCAGGGTTAGCGTATGCAAGACCCGCTACAACACAATCATATGGAGAGCCGAGAACCGTACCCACTTGTCTAAGCAGATAAGGCCAAGCACATAACGTTCTCGAAAAGCATCGAACGTGAGGGGCATCCCATCCAGGCCGGATGATCAACTGAGATGGGTCCTCATCGTATGCACACAAGTCTAAATGATATGGGTTGTGAACTCCCATACTCATAGACAAGTCGCCTCAACCATACTATCGATTGTATCATAACCCTTACATAGAATTACTCCAGCCCGATCACTTAGTCGGGGTCTAGGGCGGGCTCAATCATACATCAAAGTGTGCCACGTGACAGAGTCACGAGCAATCGCATCGCGATGCCCCAAGCTGCGCACATCTAAGGGCCACTTGGTGTATAAAAGACCGCCAGCCATATCACAACTAAGGTCTCGAAAACCCATACTAAGACTTGCATGTTATAATCATACACGCAACGCACATGTCCAGTATGAACAGCAGGTATCATTGCAATTCTCTACAAAGTTTACAACTTTATTGATAACTCTTACAGAGTGCACACAGAGATCACAAGTCTGTGATCCAACATTACATCAAACATGCGGAAGCAAAGTAGGTCTGAGTACAGACAAGTTTAACAAATGGCTTAGAGAAGCCTTGTCTATAAACAAGCCCTTCCACGAGGGACCAGTCGTCTGACTGGGACTACACTAGCTTGATCGGTCGTCGAGCTCCAGGAAGAATCCACCTTCCAGGTCAGTGGGTTCATCTAAAACATAGAATAAGCAAACGTGAGTACAAAGTCGTACTCAGCAAGACTTACGTAGGAACTATACTACTCATGCACATGTATCAAGGTAAAGGGGAGGTGGGGTTCAATTGCTGAAGTGCCATCTTTGACTTGGCTAGTCCTGAACTACGAGTACCAGACTTGAGGTAAGAAGCGTACACGAGTCCACTACATGTCTCCAACCAATTAAACCACTATGGTGCCTTCCTCGACTTCCCCACGAGAAAGCACACCATAGCACTCACACTTATCTTGGCAAGTTTTATAAGTATCCATTGAAGTTGTCTAATAATCGAGCACAACTTTTCAAGTAGTACCTTACCGCGGACGCAGCTATTCGAATAGTTTATTAACCCTACAGCAGTGTACTGCTACACACATGAAACTATCAGTTACCGCCGGGATCTTGTCACCCTTCAAGCGGGTGTCGACGAGGATAAATTTCCACAACTTTTACCTCACAGCCAACTCAAATTCAATGGAGACGCCTATGTGGGCTGGATTCCACATCATGAACCCGGACGGTTTACCGATGTGGTCCCAGAAGATGTGTGCAGGGTCCCAAGACGGTCTGAATAGCCGTTCTTCCACTTCGCAGATCGTGCCACAGACCTACCAGAACTCCGAACTACTGCGACTCATTGAACTGAGAAGGGGTGAGTTAGTAGGTTGAGCGGGGGTCCATGTGCCCAATATGTGGTAGTACTCTTCGTCTTGGATCACCACACAAGAACTCGGGCTTAGGGAGGTGTTCAACGAGACAACCCACTGTGTACTCCTACACAACCTCTCATCGTTCACCTTGTATTAGGGTAGATTCACCAACACATTTCCACCATCATCAACATGATCACTACCATCCCGACTCACAAAAGAGTAACCTCATTGTAACTCTAAGCATGCAATAAGCAATAACAGTTGCAGGGGCCACATGATATCAACCAACTACTACATCTGCTAGGATTGTGGTTTTCTTACTACTGTGACAAAGGATAGGTCATACAAAGGAATTGGTTCATCTATGCGGTAGAAACGTAGGATGGTAATCATCCTAAACAATGCATAAGCGAGACTAAGAGGGAAGTGGGTTTTCTTGCCTTGCTGACGAGGTTCAGTATCGGGGTCTTCAACGAAGGGGGTGATCTCGGGTTCGGGCTCCACCTCTATTTGAAAAACAACATAAACATCGAAACAACAATAAGACAATGCTCAAACACATGAGTTGAAGGTTGAAACTTGATGTATGTGTCACTGATGTGTGAGTTATTCCAGTTAAAAGGAGTGTATTTCATTTGAAATGCAAATTCAAACTCCATTTGATTTACCGATGAATTTCAAATACATTTGAATCCATGAATGTTCATTTGAAATGGTTGAGCATGAAGTGATGTTGTAAAGGTGAGGTAAAGTCTCTGATGTGTGGATGAAACCATTTAAAATTAGTGTGTTGCAAAGTCATTTGCAAATTCACTCCAAATTTGAATTCAAATTAAATGCATATGGATGTTTGCCACTGTTCACCCAATTTAAATTGGTCAAACTTGAAAACAAAGTCCATATTCACATTCCTTGCATTTTTCTGATAATTTTACATATATTATATGTTTAATTTGGAGCTAAATGAATTAATTATGAATTTCCAAAGTTTAAGCCTTTTTCTGTATTTTCTGAATTAAATAAATCATTTAACTGATTTACTGCGTCACGCTGGCGCAGGGATGACGTCAGGTGGGCTGACCTGTGGGCCACCCATGTTAGTGGGAGAGGGACTTAATCCCTTTCTGTTTTAGTTAGCAGAGGGGTTAGGGGCTTGGGGACCCACCTGTCAGTGGGTGTTAGGAGGGGGGTTAGTGGGTCATTAGCCAGAGGGTTAGGGTTTACGGCGGGGGCCGCAGAAGTGCAGCCTGAACTTCGCCGGACTTGGTATTCGGGCACAGGGAGTGGCGTGGGTGGCATGAGCATGTATCCCGCAACCTCACGCACCCGTTCATGCCATCTGGGCAACGAGGAGGGGCCTCGGGCCACGGCTGCGTCGATGGAGGCGACGGCCGGAGCTGCTGGACACGGCAAAGGGAGACAGGGAGCACGGGGAGGGGTGCTAGGAGGGGGAATACGAGGAGAAGCTCACGGTAGACACGATGGAGCTCTCAGGGAAGCCGGAGGGAGGCCGGAGTCGACGAATTCCTCGTCGGAGTTGGCGGCGGTCGGCGGTGACTCGAAGATGCAAGCGTCGCCTAGGGTGCGACTGAGCTCGAATTGATGCTGCAGGTCGAAGGAGTCGTCACTGGGGAGTCTTCTTGACAACACGGCGGCACAGGGGAAGCACGGTGGCCACGGTGGCGCACGACGGTGGCGAGTCGGGGTCCTCGGGCTTGTGCTGGAACTCGCGAGAGAGGGAGAGGGACGAACTGGGAGAGGGGGAGAAGAGACCTGGGGCCTCCAGGAAGTCCACGGAAGGCGCTATAAGGCCACGGGGGCAAGCAGGAGGTGGCCTAGGCGACGGGATGTCGCCATGGCGGCGAGCTGCCTGCCTGGCCACGGGTAGAAGACGACCCTACCCCTCGTGGGCTGGGCCGGCTTCTAGCCAGGCTGGGCCAGGTAAGGTGGGCTGGGGGGGAATCTTCTCTCTCTTTCTTTTTCTATTTTTGTTTATTTGTTTGCCCATTTAAAATAATAGCTAGGGCATTTATAAAAACTCCCAATTATTTTCATAAAACCTAGGGGACTTAGTATTAGTCAACCCCAAGTTTTTGGAATTTTTAGAATTCAAATTATTTGAATTCCAATTGAAATAGGCATTTGATTTAATTTCAAAGCTACTGTTTGGATTTTTGAAAAATCTATGAGCATGGGATTAATCCCAAATCACTTTTAAAATGATCACACTCATTTTTAGGACTTCTCAACATATCCAAAAGGATTTTGGAAAAATATTTATTTCTGGCCTTTTAATTTAATTCATTTAGGGCTTTTATTTTCCCCATTTCTTTTTCTTTTGCAATTTTCTTCATGATGCAAAGGATCAAGCAACCCTAGCACTTACCCTAGTTAAGTTTCTGACAAAAAGCAATATCAAACAAGCTCAAAAATGAACATGCATTACATATACAGCAATCCTACATGATTCTCATGAGTTCATACATTGCAATTATGGTCAAAAGACTCATGGATGAAAAGATATACATCAGGCAAGACAGCTAAACCATATTCCACACTTAGTAGAAATCAGGGTAGTTGACAGATTAGAGTAGGTATGCACTTTGGGAGCTCAAGAACTATATGATCAGTAAAGATATCATGGAAAATCAAAGCATGGCACCAAATTACACATAACAAGGACCAAATAGTTAGATTGGGGATAAAGCATATGAGGCATGGATCATTAACTATGAGGCATCAAAGTAGCAACTTTATACAAACAACAACACATATTATCAGGGTCACCACTTTGGAGCAAGAAATAAAGTAGCTACAGCAGGTAAACATGGAAAATGGATGCATATAATTGAATTACACATGATGTTTAACATATAATATAAAGAACTACTTGCATAGGCATCATGGATGTGGCACAATCATCAACCAAATTTTGATAACAACAATAGCAGCAGTAAATATTCTGGAGCACACTTCAACAGTGATTTGCACCCCTCAAATGACCTCAAATGGATTAACTAACTAAAGAAATCATTTTGGGCGCCAAGTCATCCGGGCTACAGATCTGGAGTACACTTCAACAGAGATTCTGGAGAACATCACCAGCAACAAATTTCATTTAGGGCGCCAAGTCATCCGGGCTACATATCTTACGTAATCTACGCCGGAAAAACATTACAACAACAGTTTTACACACTTAGTAAAAAAATAGAGAAGGAAGAAAAACTAAAAGAGAAGGGCCTAACCCCCAGTTGGGCTCGGCCCAACAGCTGCAGTGGGCAGCGCTTAGTCAACCTCTCCCTAGGCGTGAGGCGGTGCTGGGCCGGGAGGAGGCGAGTGTGCCGTGAGGGCGGCGGCGGCCCATGGAGGCGGCCACGCGCAGGCGAGCTCTGCTCGACCCTGATCCCATCAGGACCTCGAAGGCGGCGGCCGGTCGGTGGCCCTCCGGCGCGGCGGCACGATGCGAAGGAGGCGGAGCGGTCAGTTCGGATCCGGAGGGGGGGCGATGCCGGCTCCGGTGCGGCCGGTAGCCGGCGAGGACACGGGTCACGCGGGCATCGAGATCTTGCTCGGGCCGTCAATGGCGGCTTCGGGCGGCGGCAGCGGCTGGCTACCGGCGGCCGCGGGCTACGAGGGAGAAGGGAAATCGAGGTGAGGGAGGAGAGGAAGGGGACGGTGCCTGGAGGAGGAAGCTCACCGGCACCGTGCAGCGAGGTGGCCAGAGCTGCCGATGACCCGCGGCGTGGTTGCGCGGCCAGAGGGCCTCTCGGCCCGGTCCAGGCCCGGGGCGCCGAGAGCTACGGTTGGGGGGGAGGTGGCGAGATCTAGGCTGTTAGATCCCAGATCTGACTGTCTGGATCAAAGGAGGGCTAGGGTTTTGGATTTTTTCAGGTAAAATGGGAAAATCTGAGTATGTGTAGGGGGGTGGCTGAAATTTGTGCTTAGGGAAACCCTAGAAGGGCTAGGAGAGAGTGCTGGTCTATTTATAGGGAAGGTTGGCTGGCAGGTTTACGGAAACGACCTCGGTTTCTCTTGCGCGTCTGATACTCCATGTTTCTGACCGCCGTGAGTCTATACGACCTCTGATTCGGACGAAATCTCGAACCACGCGCTGTAAGGCCCGATATGCGGTACTGTTCCAGATCTAGATGTTTCCATCCAGATCCGGGGACGAAGCACATATCGGTCCTACCGCGACATATGACGGAGTCATATGCCCCGGATTTCCAACATGATATCACAACATTACAGATACAAGGATACAACATCTCATACAATTGGCATACAACTGCCTTAATACAATACAACAGCGGAAGATATATGTCTGGGTACAGACTACAATCGAATGCCTACTGGCAAAGAGAAAAACATCGATCCCCATAACCAAACGGGTCCAGGCCCTCCGCCGGGATCCGCCTAACTAGTCGTCGTCGAGTCTCCACATGAAACGTCGATCATCGTACCTGTTGTCGATCGAGAACCCTAAAAAGAGTTTGGGGGTAGTATCATGAGTACAGAGGTACTCAGCATCCAACTGTAGTGGTCATCTGACCCAGCAAGGACTTCATCACTCGTCATTCTAGGACAACTAGTAGTTTACGGTAAGGAAGGGGTAAGTGGTGAGGTTTCTACCGCACTAGCATTTATGAAGTGGCTAACGATCTAGAGAGTAAGATAAGAAGCCAAGAATTCGATGAGGAATCGCCTCCAAAAAGTCTTGCTATCAACTACTTACGCAAACATAACACCTATCCTATCCTTGTCCTCCTCTTCACATCCCGACGAAGAAGAAGCAGTCAAGCCACACACACACGTTGATCAAGTTATATTAAGATTATCTCAGTTGTTGTTGTCTATGAACAAGGAGTAGGTCTCAAGTCGTCCATAACCGTGGACACGGCTTCTCGAAAATTTAACCCTGCAGGGGTGTACCAACTGCCCATTACGAGGCTCCGCACGCACGTCCATCCCTCTCAGTTGCTACCCATCACTTGCAACCATTTTATGATTTAGTTCCAAGAGATCCGAAACGACAGGTCCCTCTAACTAACAACGAACAAATCCGGGTGGCCCCCGCGGAGTCGACAACCAATCCAAAAGCTGGCCACGCTCTCGGATCGGACTCTTCCGTCTCAACAAGGTTTGGGTTACCGAGACGCCTCACGTTAGGCCTCGGGCCCTCGCCGGTCAAAGGTGGACCAACAGGGAAACAAAGTCCTCACTGGCCCGGGTTGGTTTAAAAACTACTGGCAGTTGACCAGCACACACACGGTTTCAAAAGGTAAATCAGCTTGGGCCACCACTAGAAATGCTTCAAGCTAGGTAGGTAAGAAAAGGGGACCCCATAAAATCCCACACGCGGTTAGGCACGCTCAGTCTTAAAACCAATACCCGGAACTCGGATCCTAGGTGACTCGAATGGAACAAAGCGTCGGGGCGGGATAGCCTAGACCTTCCATCCTTCGTCGAATATAGTCAACATTATAATAATCATATCATCAACAACAATATAATAATGTGATATCCCAAACCCAGGAGTAACAGGGTAACATCGTAGCATCCTAAGCATGCATACTAAGAAGGGGCTGAGCAATGAGCAACAGTAACATAGCAGAACATGGTTTGCTGGGAAGGGACATGGCTGTATCGGTTTTGAAAGAGGCTGTAAACATGTGGTAGGATCAAACATCGAACCTAACCTATACTAGAATGCAAACCGCTGGTTGAAATAGAATGGATCATAAGTAATGTATAGTCCTTGCCTGTTGATAAGTCGGGTTCCGAAGGTGTAGTCGATCGCAAGCTCGCATCGTCTCCGAGAGGTACCCGCGGAAGCACACAAGACGATAAACACTGGAAAGCAATCAACGAGCAAGAACTCTATTACTACGGGGCAACAAAAGATCAAGAAGACAACACAAGGCACGGCAACGCGATACGCATCTATCGTCGAGAACGGTTACTAACAGTTTAAGTGGGGTATCGGTCACACACGACGAATACCGCACGTTTACGGTGGTTCAAGTTGTTTAGCTACAGGTGATCAACAAAATTTGTTAACATGGCAACTCAAGCAAGCATGGCATAGCACACAAACATGTCAAGAGGTGAAGCACAAAGGAAACTATCTATGCTAGTCAATTTAAGCGAGGCACAACCTAAACATGGCATAACACTAAGTGCCGCACGATGATTAAAAGATTTGGTACTGTTCTGTCCTAAACCATATTTTAGGTTGTTTAAAACCAGAAAACAATAGCATAAACACAAAGTACACGAAAAACTAATCAAGTTACATATAGAGAACACCCCAAACGGAGTTACGGTTAAAAAGATACAAGCAAAACAAGTTATGCACACATGCTGTATAAACAGGGGTAAATCTATATGCAAAAGTGTAGTAACATGACATAGAAATACATGGGATGAAAGTAGACATGATTCTTAACAATATGCAATTGGAATCACTCAGTTCCGATAAACGGTCGCGACACACTCGTCGACCGAAGTTGCAACAAAATAACATTCTCAGCAACAGCAGCACAATAACAGCAGGGTAGCTACTTTGGAGCAAGATTTAATCATGATGCAGCAGGCAATTATGGCATGTGGATGCATGTAACTGAAGTAGAAAACAATGCTTAACACAACGCAAAAGGAATCACTCAGTTCCGACGTACGGTTGCGAAGCAATCGTCGCCCGAAGTTGCAAAAAAATAATAACAGCAGCACTTAACAGCAATTAGTAGCAGTTTAACGGCCTGATGCCCTATTCAGCACACAATTACACAATCAAGATGAGCTCAAATGCAAAAACTTTCTACATACGAATGCTAGAGCACGCAACACTGAGCAACTTTCGTTTTGGGGGCACGTTCATCGGAGCTACGGATCAACGGGAAATCGCATCGCGAAATTGAATCAGCACACAGTTTTCCTCCATACTTAGCAGAAATCTGGTAAATGGAAAAAAAACAACAGAAAAAAACCGAGCTGGGCCTCACCCAGCTGGGCTCAGCCCAAGACGGCTTGGATTTGGCCTGGCAGCTGGATGCGCCTCACAGGCCTGGAGGCGACTAGGCCTTGGCGCCTAGGCCGCGGCGCTGGCTGATGGGCCTCCTGGGGGGCACCGGCCCACGGGGAGGACCAAGCGGGCGAGCGCACGGGACCTCGTCCTCCCGACGAGCGGCGGCGCCGCCAAGTCGGACGCCTGCCTGGGGTGGCCACAGGGCCGTGGTGCGGACGTCGGGGAAGGGCGTAGAGGCGAGGTCCGCCGGCCGCTGGCAGGATCTGGACGGGAAGGTGGGCAGGCGGGCGGTGAGGCGGCCGGCGACGAGCTCCCGCTCGGGCCGCGACCTCCCTTGGATTTCCGGTGACCTGTGGGAAGAGAAGGAGAGGCAGATGGTGAGAGGGAGAGGGAGAAGAGGAGAAAGGGAGAGGAGAAGGAAGGAGGGGTCGGGCGCGGCGGTGGCTCGCCGGCTGCTATGGCTCCGGCCGGAGTTGGTCGCGGCGGCGCGAGCCACTCGGGCGGCGGCTGCATCCATGGACGTGGGTGGAGAGGAGAGAGAGATGGATGGGTTGGCTAGGGTGGATCTGGGCCGTCGGATCGCCAAATCTGACGGTCCAGAGCGCCTAGGAGGAAAATTTCGGGATTTTTGAGATCAACTGGGCAGATCTGAGCAACTCAGGGGGGTGGCTGCAATTTGTGGCTAGGAAAACCCTAAAAATGGGTGGGAGTGTGGTGGTATTTATATAGCCCCGGTGGCTGGCAGTTTGCAAAAACATCCCCGGTTTTTCTCTCGCGCGCGCGGTGCTCACGTTTCTGACCGTCGGGGGTCCGAAGTACCTCTGATTCAGGTAAAACTTCAAACTGCGCGATCAGCGCGTCTAGCCGGAGGCGTTCACCTCGCATTGGAACCGTTCCGAGAACACTTTCCGACGCGTTATAAAAATATCCCTTTTAATAATTAAACGGGGTTTTTCGTTCCGTTGGCTGCGGCTGGTCTCGTGCGATTTTCGTGACGGTGATCGGGTGAAACCCGGTGTCGCAAAGGTTGAGTGTTAGGGTGGCAAGGGTCGGTCTTCGTCCGATACGAGATAAGACGGGGAAAAATAATCGCCGATCGATAGATCAGGGATGCAAACACCGCAAACAAATCAGACAATCAAACAATTCACGCCGAAAACAAAATTTTTAATTTTTGTGAAAACTGGGCTGTTACACGCGCTCAGCGTGGTGAGCCCGTCAGTCCTACCTCACTTCTATACCGTGCCGAGAACATTTTCCGGTGCCAAATAAAATAAGTCGTTTATTAAATAAATGGGGTTTTCGTTCCGACGGCGATGGCTGGTCTTGTGCCGGAAGTTGCGACGGTGCTCGGGTGAAACCAGGTGTCGCAAAAGGTCGTGCGCCATGGTGGGAGGAGTCGATCATGCATGCCGATACGATAAGGAGGGGGAAAACAATAATCACCGATTAATAAATCGGAGAAGCAAATACTACAAAAAAATCTAGTGATCAACAAAATAAAGCAGCAAACAATTTTTTTTTAATTTAGGTGAAAATAACGGGTTGTTACAGTATCCTTGGATATTTCTTGGGGTTGCATGGGGCATCCCCAAGCTTGAGCTGTTGACTGTCCTAGATCTTCTTTCATCATCTTCCTTCGCACATTTGAAAACTGTTGGATATATGCCCTAGAGGCAAATAATATATGATTATTCCAATATATCTAAGCAAGTTCATAACCAGTTTCATACCGTGCTAGAACTATATCAGTTAAACAATGATACAGGTGTGGTATAGAAATAAACAACGTTCCTAGTTAGCCTCTATATAAATAACTAGTTCATGGTCAACAGGATGATAGTCATTTCTCGATCATGGACAATTAAGTCAGTTGACTATGAGGTCACCTCATTGGATGAATGACGTGATGAACATTACCCAATGTAAGCATTACAACATGATCAAACTTATGAAGGTTCGGCGTGAGTACTTGCATAATTGCTATCTTCTCAGATGCTTTGACCTACAACCCACCGCCTGACTAAAATATGCTGGCCATGACAGTTGCATCTTGGATATTCTGTTGAGATATGTTGAGGAGTATTGTTACAAGAGCGGGATTTTTCAATCCATGTGATGGAAAGATACTCAGGGCCCACTCGGTGAGATTCCATCCATAAAGCTGCGCAGCGTGTGACTAGGTCACGGGGATGAATATCACGGAACGAGTGAATAAGGATTTGTCGGTAACGAGGTTGAAATAGACATAGGATGTCATTGATCGAATTTTGGACTAATCTAGTATCGAATAGAAAGGGAATGCTATACAATGTAAGGTCCAATCGGTTTTGATATCCGGAATGCACAGGGGTCATTTTGGGCATCCAGGTCCCGATGATGATCATTGACCATAGCCTCAGCTCGGTCATGAATGGAGTGTTCTTGGACCGTAGGGTAACACACTTAAGGGCTCAATGAAATCGGCGACCTTTTCGGAACTATCGGAGTTACCGGAGAAGAAAGGAAGCAACACCGGAAAAGTTCCGTGTTGACCCGAAGGAGTTTCGGATTGTGCCGGAAGGTTTTCCGGATGACCGGGAGATGGAATAATATGTTATAGTTATTAATTAATTTAATTAATAATTAAAAACATTTTATTTATTATTAAAAAGTGCAATGGGACTTGTTTATGAAAAAGACCCATTAGGGGAATAAAGGGAAAAAGAAAAAAAATAAAAAAGAAAAAGGAAGGGGGAGGCGCCATTGGTCCTAGGGCCCATGAGGGCGGCGCACCCCTCCCCGCTTGGCCGGCCACCCCCTTAGTAAAGGGACTTTAGTCCCACATTGCTAAGGGAGGGGGGTTGACTCCCTCCCCTCCCCCTATATAAAGACATGTAGGGTGGACTTTTTAAAGACACATAAATTCTTCAGAAAATAAATACAACCCTGAATTGAGATTGGTTTTCTCCGGTCTTCTCCCCTTCCTCATCTCTTCCATCGTGGGCTCCCCTTTATTGAATCCTATAGTGGGATTGAAGCATCCCTGCTACACCGAGGTCGTTGTCCTGTCAAAACTTCGGTTCCGAAGGTCTACTTCCGCCACCTCCGCTGGATCGGATATCGGAGGTCGTCATTGAGTCTTGTACGTGTGAGAGTACTACGAGGAGCAACACGTTTGGAACTACACCCATCCAGGTGCTAACATATCCAGGGGGCTATGAACTTCAATCGACTACATCGACCACGTTTGCGGGAACGTTTCCCGCGCAATGGACTACACCCTGAGTTATGTTATTCCGCAACCCTTCTCCATTACAGTAATACGGCTAGCTAGATCTTGGGTTATGGGAAACGCTAGTTAGGAAAAATTTGTGTTTTCCTCTGCGCACCCAAAGAGTGGTATCAGAGCTAGGTCTATGCTTAGTACTACTTTACGGATAGACCACATCGGGGATGTGGGCGTTAATTGTATGATTGTTACCCTCCCACGTGTACTTGATCACATCTACGGCATCGTTTGCTGAAGCGGCCCTCGACCGACCTTATGCGTACTCTTACGCGAGACTTGTTCCACGCTTAACATGCGGCTTGTACCGTATAGAGTGGCTTTGGGGGGTGTTTGACTCTCTACTTTAGCGGATGTGGCATTTGCACTAGGGGGCCCCATACAGGGTCTAATAGAGACAATCGTATAGTCAGCGTTGTGGTTGAATCGTAGGTTAAAACATGGTTTACTATGAAAGCCCTAGCAGCCACGTAAAACATGCAAAATACAATTAGAGGCGTCAAAACTTTGTATTGCTAAGTGGGGGCCATCGTTTGTTTGATTGTGATGTAGTGATAGCTTTGCTATGTGTTACTAGAAAGTAGTAAACGTTCATCGTAATAATAAAAAACTCAAATGGAGACACCGTAGTCTTAGTGCCACCATGGACAAACATCTTAAAACTTGATAGTATAGGATACACAACGGTAGAATGTGATAAGATGATCCCTTAACAAATACCAAACACAAGTATTCTACGAAAGTGTGTGCACCACCTCGAAGGTTCTCCCATATGGCCGACATTCTGTACATATCGGGTCTCACACATATTAAACGGAGTTTGCATGAGATTACGTTCGGCAAGCGTAGCATATGCAGATATGGCCTTGCTGAGAAACATATAAAACTTTGGTTAGTTTGGCGATCCTAGCATATGCAGATATGGCCTCGGAATACTAGAGATCAAAGGATCAAGCATGAGTCGCATACCTAATGTGATCGCACGAGTTGTTGTCTACCTTTGAAACTGTTCCGTCGGCCGTGTGATATTCGAGGGCGGACAGTGAATCTAGATCATGTAATCACTAAAACTTCTTAGGTATGATTGTTTTAGTGCGAGCTCATTTATAATGTGAGTATATGAACTCATTGTTGTGAACTAGTCTTAATTGTGTTCCTTGAAATTATGTTTTTAGAAAATGAATTAACTAGAGCAACGTGAACTATCTTTCTTCAAAGGGTGAGAGACTTAGAATAGATGGGTCAAACTTTGCTGACTGGTACTCACGCCTTAGGACTTCGTTCAAGGGAGCGAACATCTTGTTCCCAATAGAAATGCATATGGAAGAACATCTGAACGACGATGTTGGCGACCAGGAGATACTTGATCACTATGATCGTCGACAAAAGTGCTCCGTAGTCATGAATGTCATGATTTTCAGCATGTCAGAGGATTTGAGCATTCAGTTTCAAGACACTGACTCTTATGACATGATAGACACGATAAAGACAATGTTCATACATGAGTTCAGAGTGGCTTGATTTGAGTTAGAATCAAGTTTCTATCTACAAAGATGGAAGAATGCACTAGCCTGAGTGACCACTTAGACAGGATGCATGAGATGTACCTGACCCTGGTGGAGGACTATGAATATTGGACAATGAATGAATCTACCACTTAAAAGTTTTTGGTAAACACGTTATTGCACTCACTTCCAGCGAGTTATGGTGATTATGTTCATAGATATGTCAGGAGAGGAGCTAATATGAGTCTCCAGAATTTCATGACTGATCTCTTGGCCGTGGACATTGCATCTATTGAGAATACAGAAGTTGTGGATGGAGAAGGTATATATTTGATATACTTTATAAATTTTTGTTCCCTTTATACAACACTTGGAGTTAATGAGTATCTGATAGTTATTTTGTTTTATGAAAACATGACCTACTGTTGCATGGACGAGAAGAGGTGAAATCAAGAATTGATGGCAACCATGACAGTTGATGGCCAGCATGGATTCCAACGAGACATCTATAAAAGGAAATACTTTTAGTATTGGATAAATATTATGTAATCGTTATAGTATGTACACTTAGTTGAGTGTCTTTCATCTCGCGAGACAAAGTTATTCATGTAATGAGACAAGTTAGTTGTTCTGGTTAAATTAATAAACTGTGCTTATACTTTGATTACATCTTGATTTATATTATGATAGAAAGCATTTTATAATACTTCTATTATTGTCAAGTGATAGTCAATGTTTAATGATAAAGTTGTCTTGAATACAACAAGTCAAAAGTCATGATTAGATTTGATTGCAGAAGGTGATTTCATAACTGATGAAGTCATTAAATATATGATCTATTAACTTGTGAATTTATTATCGGATGTTGATTGCATGAGATGGACTAGATACACAATCTATGAACCTCTGCATTAAACATGACCATGACAAAGTTCTAGCAAGTAGAACTTGTGCCAATCATTATACATAAATGATGTACTGAATGGGCACGTGTCATATCATTAAATACTTAATATGATTAATTGAACATTGTATTCAATTGAGATCATAAAATTGAGATTCAGGAATCACAGTGTTAAGTAGAATATAAGAATACAAATCACTACTTGATAAGTATTAAAATTGACATAATGGGAGACTTGTGGAAATTGTACCACAAATTACGATGGAAGTTTAAAGTTCTAGACTACTTAAACCATTCGTAGTCATACTAAAATGTAGTATGGTCTAAATGTTCTTTCCCCTTGCCCTAAAATTATTATGGATCAAGGTTGTTTAATTCATTAAGTAAAAACACCCACTTCATGAATTAGGTAACCATCCCGACTCTAATGAGACAAGATAGCTCCATAAATGATGGTGTTAGAAAGTTTCTAAAGAAAGAATTTCTTTGTATTAAAATTACAAGAAATTGAAATTACATTTCAACCCGAATAGCGAAACTTGTATTGCTTGAATGGTAATGCGAGAAGAAGGTTCTCGACACAGACCCAATGGGAGATAGTGGAAACTTTGACCAAGGTACTAAACCTTACCTTCATAATATCAGAGTATTGCAACGGAAACATGTTCCGCTATATCAACACTGTAAAAGTAGGGAATATGCCATAGATGATGATCATGGTTTGTGAGTTGAAGCCTTTGTTGAATTCAGAAGGTTATCATGAATACGTTCTGTACAGAACAATAATCATGAGTCTTCTCAGTGAAACAAAAGGAATAAAACTGCTTGACATAAAGAGGAATGATGGTAGCCTAGAACACGAGGAGAAATGAAATAATATTGATTTGCATATAGGATGGCTCACGTCCTGTGAAATTAATCGGTTATTTCATATTCCCCATAAACTGAAAAGTTATTGAGAATAATGTAATGGACATAAGGCAATATTTGGCTCATAAAACTTTTATGACCAAAGTTCAATAATGATTGACTACAAAAACGTAGGAATGCTTTAATCAATAAAAAAATTCGTTTACACTACAATTAGGCCATAGCCTGGAATTGTGATTTGAAAGTGAATTACAATAGGCATGACGAAATTTATTTTCGTTAAAAGATGGACTATAGTACCTGAAGACAGGAAACCCTCAACCTTTATTTTATCAAGTTATTTTGTAATGACCAAAATATTGAGTGGGCCTACAGTTTGATGAAACTGAGTGGGAGCTTTGAAGACTTCCAAGAAACTTGGAATGTAGAGGGCATTTTCTGAGTGCGAGCTTTCAGAGAATTATTGTTATGTAAGACATAAGAATGAAGACGTTAACTTGATGAAACCTAAACCACAAATATGAGTATATGATAGATATATTTGAGTGGGAGCATGATCATTGTCTCAAACATGTATGCATTGATATGTGTGAAGAATGATCTCGTATATATATATATATATAGCTATTCATCACCTAGGGTACAGAATAATTTATTCTTCACCCGAGGTAATTTTATGAATCTTTTACAAAAAATTTACATTTTTAATACAAATAGTTACATTAATATGGATTCACTTCATAAATTTTGATATAAAAAAACAAAAATATTGATCATAAGATCAAAAAAAATTATATTTTATGTATATTTTACACCATCATTTTTATCTTTGTAATTTTACGTAATATAAAATATATTTTACGGCGATTATATTTTTTTACGTTCTCTTTTTACATATGAAATAAGACAAAATTTACGAAATGTGAAATTACGGTGCATTGATGTCAAAACAGAGGGGGGTGAGGAATAACTATTCCTCGTAAATTTTGTCTTATTTCATATGTAAAAAGAGAACGTAAAAAAATATAATCACCGTAAAATATATTTTATATTATGTAAAATTACAAAGGTAAAAATGATGGTGTAAAATATACATAAAATGTAATTTTTTGATTTTCTGACCAATATTTTTATTTTTTTATGTTAAAATTTATGAAGTGAATCTTTTTTAATGTAACTATTTGTATTACAAATGTAATTTTTTTATGAAAGATTCGTAAAATTACCTCAGGTGAAGAATAAATTATTCTTTACATTGGGTGATGAATAGCTTCACTGTATATATATATATATATCTATATATATATATAAATATTTATATATATAGTCGGTCTATTCTGACATCGTTGTTAGAATAACTATTCTGACAACATTCCGAACTGCATCGTATCGCAAAGAGAACCGCACTGCTGAATTCGAAGCACTACAGCTCGGGTTAAACAGAACCGCATGCACCGTTTTTGCTTCAACTTTTTAACTGTTTGTCGGAATTGAGCGTATGATACACCGTTGGATTAGTATTGAAATTGATCATCTTCCGTATGTTGAACACCTGTCCAGATTCCTCACATATTAAGAGCAGTTTCAAAAACGGTGCGGCGACATACTTTTGCAGCGGGAATTTTTTTGTGATTTCACTTAAACCGTTCATCTGAATGGTGCAAATGATATACCGTTGGAAAGATATCGATCAGGCGCTCCATCCATATGTAGAACACTTTGTCTAATTCCTCACGGTTTGGGAGGAATTTGAAATTGAAAAAAACAAAGCCACTCTGTTTTTGGTTTTCGGATCTCGTAGAGAGTCGAAAAATATAACCGTTTGTCGAAACGATTCGTATGATACACCGTTGGATTTGTATGGAGTAGGAGTATCTTCGACATGTTGAACACTTTTTAAGATTTTGCACGGTTTTGAAAGAATTTAGAAAACGGTGGCGTTGCCCTCTTGTGGACAGCGGGCATTTTTGCATAAATTTTTTTGATTTGGTCGTCCAATCGATGCAATTGATACACGGTTGGATAGCTCTCGTCGAGGCGCTCCATTTTCATGTATAACTTTATCTCTAACTCCTTACGGTTTAAAAGTAGCGTCGATTTTACTAAAATGCGGACTCATTTTTTTCGCGGAACAAAAAATCGGTGAGTGAAATGCATTGGTTTGCATTCTACGGGCAAGCGCACTGCATTTTTGCCAGACAGAACGCACGTGTTTTTCGCGGATCCGGAATCGGGCGAAGTGAACTGCATCAAACGGGCAACCACACCGCATTTTGTCTACAAAGAGCACTGCACGCGGTTTTTGATTCTTTTAACAGAACTTCGCATTTCGCTACGGAAAAAATGAACTGCGGCACCGAGCGTAGCGAACTGCATAATTTCATTTTCATTTTTAGAATATAAGTATATATACGAAGAATTAAAATGAACTGCATACGACTGTAAAATGAACCGCATCCGACGGATAACCGCACTGGAATATAAATAAAAAAATTGCATGGTCTTCTTTTTTGAATGAGAAGTGAACCACATATACATCAAAACTTCCATGAACAATGAATGAACCGCACCAATGAACTCCATTAGCCTGGTGAGTGCATTGCATTAGATAAAAAAACCGAACTGCATGAGTTTTTAATCTTTTCCAACTTTTTCTATGAAGAATATTGAATTGTAGAAGTTTCAAAAAGGGAAACGCAACAAGATTGAATCAAAAAGAAATAGGCAAGTGAACCGCATATGTTAATAATTTTGACACAGGTTCTTTGATTTCACTCAACAGAACTCCAAAAAATACAATGCAATTGGTTCGTAATCTTTTTTACACAACTCCCACCAGCAAGTTCACTGCTTGCACTAAAAATGCAAAGAAGAAACGTCCCTGCCTCCAATTACTTGAAAGCTATATGATCACATCCTCTACGCCTCCAATTACTTTGAAACTGCTCCAAGGAATTTGGAACAAAACCATAAACAAACACACAATCCCTCTTTAGGTGCACCTCCTCTCTGGTCCAAAATACGAAGACCTGACCGTCACGCAGAATTTTCAACAGGCTCCAAGCCAGTGGGATCACCGGGTGCGCCACCAATCTGCTAGTCGCCGGGAGCAGAAACTTCGTCACCAGACTAGAGGAGCAAGCGGTTGGAGATCAGGAGGAGTTGGGGGGAGAGGAGCCTGGGCGCCATGGAAGGGGGCGGGGACGTCACTGCCAGGAGGCGGTGGCCGCAACTACCGTGCCCACTGTGACGGGATCCGGTGGCTGGTGGCGCATCGTTCGCTGCTATGGGGTGCGGGCGAGAAGGTACCGGCTCCGGTAGCTGGTGTGAGGTCACGCCCCCACTGGGGCAGCGCGAGTGATGGTCGCGCCATCGATATGCTGCGCAAGGTGCATCCCGGGGGCGGGGCGACGCGACTTGCAGCCGGCGCGGGATCCGGGGTTGGGCGCGCCGCCGCCAGGATCCAGATGCGTCGCCGCTCAAGTGTCGCGCGTGAAGGAGAGGAGGAAGAGAGGTGGGGCGGCGCCGACATGGGTGTTGGGGGAGGTGGGCTGCGGGATGGATGTGGGATGGCGCCGCCGTCGGGGCTTGTAGGAGGTGGGACGGCGCCGCCGTGGGAATCGGTCGGGAGGGGGGGTGGAGTTGGCGTGCGTGCGGAGGAGGAAGGTGGGAGTGGGTGGGTGGATGGGTGGGCTGGGGGCGGTTGTTTTTTTAACGAGTGTAGTTCGGTTGGACGGTTTTTTTGTTAGCGAGGTGTTGTCAGAATAAGCTAAGTGTTGTTAGAATAAGGTCTTAAGGGGTGTTGTTAGAATAGACCCACCCTATATATATATATATGCATTAATTTGTGTATATTGAGAATCGTCTCATATACATGTATGTAATGTCATATATATAGAGCATAAGGCAGATAATAGCAAGATTACAAGAATCTTCTTTTATGTGAAGTACTAACACGTTACACGGTGAAATATATGATGATAGATTGAGATACGGATAATGAACCAAAGTAAGGTTGGAATAATATTCTAGACGAGAAATAAGTTGTTGTGACTAGAAATTATATAACGGATGAAAATCCAAATATCACAAGCAATGTATTGATTGAAGAATAGAGATGGACCATGTACTTGGACATGTGATCTTATATGCTCTTTGGCATATGATTCTGACATAAAACATGTGCTATGAATCCAACAAAAGAATGACTCAAAAGTTCTTGAAAGAAGAACAGATTCCGATGTGCTCTAGGAGTAAAACACAGAATCTGAATAAGGTCCATGCATTCATTATATGAGGAATACTGAGGACAATGCTCTAAAATTATAGAAAGAATAATAGACTTCCATGTAATGTAAGATTACAATTTCAAGCCATATTATGGGTCTATATAAAATTAGAGACATCACCAAAGATATGAAATAAAAGTGAGCCAGAGATTCATGATTAAAAACACTACAAACATAAACTACTTAAGATAGTAGTCATATGGATAAAGTTTAGCGTAAGTTTGGACTTCTGGCTGAGTGTATTTCCCAATATATAGGACTGAACCAAAGGTCATTGGAGGATACTGTGAAATAATAGTCTCACTCTCCCGCAAAACCTTATATCCAACCATTATGTGATAATGAGTGGTATGCCAAACTAGTTGACCAATACAAGTTGCAAAGGAATCATACGAATCTGAATTAGTGCAGATCGTTGACGAAACCTCTTCCATGAGGAAGCGTGATCAATGAACACTAATATGATAAGATGATTCTGATCGGTAAAATGAGGCTAGATTATTAGCACTCTAGTGCAAGTGGGAGAGTACTGGATATATGCTCTAGAGGAAAAATAATATATGATTATTCCAATAAATCTAAGAAAGTTTATAACCAGTATCATACCATGCAAGAACTGTATCAGTGAAACAATGATACATGTATGGCATAGAAACACCCAACGTTCCTAGTTAGCCTCTATATAAATAACTAGTTCATGGTCAACATGATGATAGTCATTTCGCGATCATGGACAATGAATTCAATTGGCTATAAGGTCACCTCGTTGGATGAATGACGTGATAAACATTACCCAACGTAAGCATTACAGCATGTTCAAACTTACGAAGGTTCAGTGTTGTAATTACAGAAAGTAGTAGACCGTTCCTTTGACCGTGAGTACTTGCATAATTGTTGTCTTCTCGGACACTTTGACCTACAACCCACCGCCTGACTGAAATATGCTGGCCATAACGGTTGTATCTTGGGTATTCAGCTGAGATATGTTGTGTATTTTTACAAGAGCGGGATTTGTCAATCCTTGTGATGGAAAGATACTAAGGGCCCACTTGGTGAGATTCCATCCATAAAGTTGCGCAACGTGTGACTAGGTCACGAGGATGAATATCACGAAACGAGTGAGTAAGGATTTGTCGGTAACGAGTTTGAACCAGACATAGGATGTCGTTGATCGAATCTCGGACTAATCTAGTATCGACGAAAAAGGGAATGCTATACGATGTAAGGTCCAATCGGTTTTGATATCCGAAATGCACAGGGGTCATTATGGGCATCCAGGTCCCGCTGATGATCATTGACCGTAGCCTCATCTCATTCATGACTGGAGTGTTCTCAGACCGTAGGGTAACACACTTAAGGTCTCGCTGAAATCGAAGACCTTTTCAGACCTATTGGAGTTACCGGAGAATAAAGGAAGCAACACCGGAAAAGTTCCGCGTTGACCCGAAGGAGTTTCGGAGTGAGACGGAAGGTTTTCCGGATCACCGAGAGAAGAATTATAAGTTTTAGTTATTAATTAATTGAATTACCAATTAAAAAAAATTAATTATTATTAAAAAGTGCATGGGCCTTATTTATGAAAAAGGCCCATTAGGGGAATAAAGGGAAAAAGGAAAAAAGAAAAAAGAAAAAATAAAAAGGAAGGGGGAGGCGCCATGGGCCCTCGGGCCCATTAAGGTGGACCACCACTCCCCCCTTTGCCGGACACCCCTCCTTAGTAAAGGGACTTTAGTCCCATATTCCTAAGGGAGGGGGGTTGACTCCCTCCCCTCCGCCTATATAAAGACATGTAGGGTGGAATTTTTAAAGACACAGAAATTCATGAGAAAATAAATACAACTCCGAATTGAGATCGATTTTCTCCGGTCTTATCCCCTTCCTCGTCTCTTCCACGGTGGGATCCCCTTGTTTGGAGCCTATAGTGGGATTGAGGCATATCTGCTACACGGAGGCCGTCGTGCTGCCGAAACTCCGGTTCCGGAGGTCTACTTCCGCCACCTCTACTGGATCGGAGATCAGAGGTCGTCATCGTGTCTCCTACGTGTGCGAGTACTACGAGGTTCTACACGTGTGGCACTTCACCCATCCAGGTGCTAACACACCCAGGGGGCTGTGAACTTCGATCGACTACATCGACCACGTTTGCGGGAACGTTTCCCGCGCAATGGACTACACCCCGAGGTATGTTATTCCGCAACCCTTCTCCGGTACAGTAATACGGCTAGCTAGATCTTGGGTTATGGGAAACGCTAGTTAGGTAAAATTTGTGTTTTCCGCTGCGCACCGGAACAAAAACTCCCTTCATACGAAACTCATCATAAACTGATTAGAGTGGTTAATACCCATAAATAAATAGTATTCCTCTACTGGACATAAATATTTTAAGGAAGAGATAATTTTTCTCAAGATTGCCAAAAAATTGCAAATAAAAAGCAAGCTTAACGTTTGCAAAACGGTGAAAACGCAAAATAGGGAAGAATCTGGGTAAAACAGACCAGCAGGTAGTAAATAATTTTCTAGGGGCACTTCTTCAACTCAAATTAAAAAACTCAGAACAGATGGCAGAAAGTCAATTGTATAGAGCATAGTGTCACAACAATTCAAATCAGAAAGATGATCTGGTGATTTTTATGAATTTTTGCAATGGAGCGAACATATTTTGTTTTCTGGACAGCATGTCACAACCTTTAATCTTTCTTGCAATCGGAGCCTATACTTGGCACAAAGTTTACAAATAAAGATACAATGATGTTGCTACACTAGGAACAAACATCAAGACCACTAAAACTGAAAGTAAAAAACATCTTGGTTTGTCTCCCAATAAGCATTTTCTTTTATGCCTTTGTTCTCGGCATGATGCAAGAAGATCAAGTTTTATCAATTTCACAAGAATAACTTGCCCGTGTAATGGACTCAAATGGTAACTTCATCTTATTTCGAGGGAAATGTGACATGCCCTTTTTTAGGGAAATTGGAATGTAATAGTCCCTTCTTTCATATCAATGATTGCACCAACGGTGCGGAGAAAAGGTCGTCCCAAAATAATTGGACATGGGGGATCACACTCAATGTCCATGAAAAGAAAATCAACGGGGACATAATTATCATTGACAACTATAAGAACATCATCAATCCTTCCTAAAGGTTTCTTTACAGAAGAATCAACGAGGCGAACGGAGGCACTAGCTCCAACATCACATAAAGCAAAGCAAGAAAAAATATTCATTTTGATTTGACCATAGGATCCAAAGCATGTTCTAATTTTCTAGGAATAAAAACCTCTAATTTAAGCTCATGGGACCTTTTTGTCCTAAAGTTGAGGTATTAGCATCAGCATTGATGGGTCCATTAGGTGGACTAGGGATGTGATGGGTGCGAAAGGTTTTGAGATCCTCAACAACATGTAAAGTAGCAAGTGTGGTGTGTGTATCAAGGCTCTTATCTTTCTCTTCTAAATACGAAACCACTTCGGGTTTAGCTACCATTTGATTTATAAAGGTAGCCTGAGTGTTAGACATATTGGAAACTTGGGTTTCAATGGTAGTGAGTCTACTTTGGAGATTAGAAATCTCACTATTCACGCTCTCAAGTTGTCTGCAAATGTTTTGCAAAATAGAAGAATGCACATCTAATTGCCTACAGAAGGTTTTATTATATTCATTCTGAGTGTTGTAACACCCTCAGTGTCATGCTACAGTAATCTTTTTGTTAGTGTCAACTCCCAGCGATTAACAAGTAATTAATCACCTTGATCATGCCCCGAATAAAATTAAACTTAATTGCATGGATTAAAAACCAAATGGAAATAAAAATGAAACCAAAAATGTTGCCAACAATTTTATAAAATTTCAAAAAATCATTAGGCCATATGAAAATACAAATAGTATTTTATTACAATATTTAAATATTTTAAACAAATCAAACAGTAGCAAAACAGCCACCTTTGTTCCATTTTAAATAAATCCAAAATGCAAATGAATTTATTTTGCAACCAAACTTTTTGTGGTGCTGTTGTAGTGTATAAGAGCAATATTGGAGCACGTTCCATATTTAACAAAAATCACAAATTAGCTAAATAAATAAAACAGAAAGCAAGGGAATAAAAAAAGAATATAGATAAGCTTATCCCACGCCTAGGGCAGAGCCCCCCCCCCCACTGGGCCCAACCAGGCCCAATCCCCATCCCCTTCCTACTGCTCACGGGGAGGCCGTGGAGGCCATCCACGCCGGCCAGGATGACGTGGCAGCCATCCGGCGGCTCCCCGGCGAGGATAAGGTCCCCGACCCCTCCCTCGAACCTAGCCGCCCACCTACGCCCCGGCCTCCACTCCAACCCTAGCGCCTCCCAACCCCCGCCTCCCTCTCTCTCTAGCGAGCTCGCCTGAGCTGCCATGGGTGTGCTGTCGGAGCCGCCACGGCCACCGTCTACGGTGAGTCCTCCCGACATGTCCAAGTGAACCGTCGACGGTGTCTACATCACCTTGGCGCATTAATTCAAGCTGGGAAGCGCTGTGCGCAACGCCATCGTCGTCTTCCTCCGCTCCGGCCTTGACATTCTCGATCCGCGGCACTCCAGCCTCCTTCTGCTCCACCGAGACGTCCTCGACCATCCCAGTGAGCTCCTGTGCTGATTCCCCTCTGCTCCCCTTCGATTTTGTAACCCCGTCGTGCCACCCCACCCCGCCCGAGTCCGGCCCTTGGCCGTGGCCACCACGACTTTCTCGTGCTCCATCCCGCTGGTCGCGCTCTCTGTCCCCTGGTCATGCGCCGACTGCACGCTAGCCGTGCCCCGGCCAGGCCTTCCCCCACCCCCCGCACACACGCCTCCGTAGCTTCACCCGCCTCGCCGGCGTTGGCCACCATGGCCACGCCCACTGTTCTTTGTCCGCGGCTGCGCCCCCTGCTGCTCTGGGCGTGGCTGCCCTATCGCCGGAGCCAGTGCGCGACCACGTCCCTCCCCACCGCGGCCCCTCCACTCCAGATGGCCGGAACGGCCTTGCCGTGCTCCCTCGCCGGCATGCATCGGCTTGCAGCTGGCGTGCGGTGAAGCCAATGGGTTTACCCGCTGACTTGTGGACTCCTCGGGACTGATCACCTGTTAGAAGTTAACCCCCTGTTAAGTATATACCTAATTGAAATAACCCCCCTCTGACTTACAGGTGGGCCCAACAGATTATTAGTTAAATAAATCAGATAATTTAAGCATGTGTGACTGACATGTGGGGTCACCTCTGAATAATCACTCTTCATGGCTAATTTAAATAATGTATCAATGACATGTGGGACCCCACTGGTCAGGTTTGACCATTCAACTACTTGTGAATAACTTTTATTTAAGAATTAAAAGAAAACCAGAAAATGCTTTTTAAATTATTTAAGCTTCAGAAACCAATATCTTTTAAACCGTAACTCCGATGAAAAAAATTTATACATCAAAGTTGATCAGAAAAATACAACGAATACGGATACTCCACACGTAGACCCACCACACCGCTCTAACCTACCGAATTTGGAACATTCCCCCCCTCCGATGAATCCGACTGGTAATTCCCGGAGCCGATAAAACATTCCGGATGAAATTGTTCTGAGCATGAAAGTTGTTCAGAACGAATCAACGATCACGAATACACTATCCACATGTCTATGAGATATCTGTAACACTGCCGACATGGAACCTTCCCCCTTCAGATCATCTATCCGGTAATCAACCGGTACCGATGAGTCATCCCTGGATAAATTCCTGCTCTGGGCAAATCACCGAACATGGCGTTAAAGCCTCTTTGCTTTGTACTCCTTCCGATCCATAATAAGTGTCGCTCATTTTGTACTAAGCTAGTACAATCTTTGTACTAGAGGAGCGACACTTATTATGGATCGAAGGGAGTATCTAATATGTCATACATTTGTATTGCTATTATTCTTGTGTATTTACTGTTTCTCCCCCCCCCCCTTATTCTCCGGTAGACCCCGTTGCTGCCGCCAACGACACCGTTGCTGAGTACGACTACTTCGTCGACGATGGTACCCTACCATCGAGCTTCTAGGCAAGCAGAGCCTTTTTCCTTCCCAGATATCGCCTATCTTTCCGTACATTTCTTGCACTAGGCATTGCTGCTGCTATTACGTTATAATCCTATTCAATTGCATAGCCTGTCATTGTCGCCCCTTGATTACCTTTCCGTTATCCTATGTTGCCTTATAAATATATATTATGTTCAGCAGTTAGTCCTGCGCATTGTTAGTTACTACGAATAGATAGTGGGTCGTGATCACCCTGGGAGTGATCGAGGAAACGATATATTACAACTGCAACAGGTACGGTACAGAGAAGACGCCCAAGGGAACCTACAACGGCGAGACTCTCTGAGTCGCTTCTAGTTTGACTTACGAGTGGATGGACTCGTATTTCGTTCTTGTCGCCGGCTCGGTAGCGTAGCACCACCGGGATGATACGAGAATACTCCTCTTTAGTTCATTCGCTGATGTCCCGGTCGAACCTCTTCAATTGTACCATCGAGGGTGATTCCTTCTGGTTTCACTTGATGGTAGGCACTCGAATCAACTGGTTTCCTTATTGGTGAGGAGTCGGGTGACCCAACAGTGCCCGCACAGGGATTGTATCCGGATGGCAGGACAGGGGGATACCATCCTGGGACTGGTCCTTGCTCGTTGGCCGTGAGATACCCTGTTGTACGAAAGTCGAGCTCTTCAAAGAGCAAACGCGAGACAAGGTAAGGAGATGGTTCACCTTGTTGGTAACCTCTCGAGTCGGTGGGACGACAGGGCAGGCGGCCACCGGCTCTGATTATGGGGGTCGACCTGGCTGTTGTCGTTGTCCGCGACCCACCCGGATAGGGGCAACGATAACGGTTGTCCCGACAGATAATAATTAAAATTCTTAATGGGTCAGGTGGATGACTTGAGTGGGTCGACGTGCCCTATATGCACTACCTCCACGTGGGATTACGGTGTGGGTCCTATACGTTGTAGCCTCGTTCGATGGCTCTTCAGACGTCAGCAGTATCGCGGCCTAATTGCCGGGCTTGGATCGCCTACTCCGGTAGTGGGAGGTGAGTCTGCTTCACCGGCCACGCACGTACCGCGCAGGAGTGCAAAGGGCAGGGGTCAAAATTCCCTTTGTGCTTAGGATTTAGACCGGCGGATGGCCTCTCTATTGAGCTTGAAGGATGGACTTCGGCGTATCGGATATCCTCGATGGGGCATTCCCTTAAAAGGTGTATGCACCCTGGAGATACGAGCGTGTACGGTAATAGTAGTGCAGCCCCTGCAGGGATGATAATCTATTCGGATAGCCGTTACCACGGTAACAGGAAGCTTTATGCCGATGCCAGACTCTACTACTACAAACTACTACTACTAAACTGATTGGTTCCGGGTTTTCTTCCTCACAGGGAAGTCGAGGAAGGATTCTCGGAGGCATATATAATTATTAATAACTAAAACTTACTATTATACAATGCTGCAACAACTTCTGCTGCATTGTTACTTTATGCTTTATATACTGTTGGCTATTCTCTTCTCATGCTGCAAGACTCGTCGGAAGATGCTAGTCTTCGATAGGCCTAGCTTCTCATCCTTATTCTGACTTTCTACCTTGCATTCCACTATATACAGCCTCCCCTTTCCATTTGATACAATTGCACAAATGCTTAGTACCGGACGTAAGACTCGTGGGTATGCTTGATACTCACCCTTGCTTTATTTCCCCCTTTTTGTTTTGCCTGATCGGCCGCTGCAGTCGACGTTGGAGCCTTGGATTCTAGGAGAAGGAGATCCCCGATGCCCTCTGCGACGCGGAGATCCCCGATGACCTGGAGTAGTTTGGTGGTTCCCAGGCACGAGGCCGCCTTTTCGATCGTTGTTGTTTTTGTGCTAGCCTTCTTAAGGTAGACTTGTATTCTTGTGTTTGTACTCAGATACTTTTTCTTCCGCTAACTTTGTGCTCTCGATCTGTTGTATTTGATCCCTCGTGGCCCCTGGCTTGTATTAAATAGCTTGTATTATTTTATTTGTAGAGTTGTGTTGTGATATCTCACCGTGAGTCTGTTATCTCGATCGTGTACCTTGCGTGTTGATTACTGTACACAGTTCGATTTTGGAGGCGTCACAAGTTGGTATCAGAGCTGACTTCCTATAGGTAACCCCCTTCCATCTCCTTGGTCGAAGTCAAGTCTAGTCTTTGCAAAACTACTTTACTAACGGTGTCGTGTGACTTATCGGCCCACGTCGCAAACTTGGTGGTACTAGGATTCTTTTACTCCGTACCTTTACCCTGAGACTCTGCTCTCTCTTCCTTTCGGGTTAAAGATTTTACTAACTCTAACTCTAGGTTCTCGTGACTACTTCCTCCCGGAGAGCCTTCATTGCAGATGGTTGCCCATCACCTTTGCAAATCCCTGCCACTGTTATGTCTGTATGGATAATTACATCCACCTCCCGATATGGAAATCATAATTCCCTTGTACTTAATCATCGAATTATTCATGCTTCTATCACTCGATGCCTTTGCATTCTTTATCCTTCTGGTTGAGTGCTGATACTCACATCAGATTCTTTGCGAACCACCCGACCTTTGCTGGATTAATATCTGACTAATCTTACATGGCTTCTTCCATGTGTCAATTGGATTCATCGTGTGAAATATCATCCTTGCCCCTCGATGATTTGTGCTGTCATCGACAACATCCGTTGACTCCATGCCAATACAAACTTGGTCATGTATATCTTGCTCTCCTTTCCCTTGGGAAAGATATACACGTGATACTTGTGTATCATCACATTTTCCTTTCCATTGGTCTGTTTAACTTTTCTGGTGATGTAACTTATCTGAGCAGTGATAATCCCCTGCTTATGTAAACACTGCGGTGTACTACTCTATCGGTACAACCTGTTACTATCATGGATAACCTTTCGGTTACTATCATGGAAAATGATTCTCTTCGTTCCTCGCCCTTGGTACCGACGTCGTTGCCGATATGTTCTCTGACAAACCTTGCATCGTGATCGCATGTAATGTCTCCACCCTTCTTATTCAGTGTGGGCCCATAACCCACAGTTCCACAGGATCGAAACCTGACTCTTTTGTACATTCCCGTTCCCAAGGATTATTCTTCGTGCTTGACCTCGTATGCCATTCACGAGTCACATACCTTGTGATATTCAGTCCGATACGAGACACAGTGCTTATGCCTTATACTCGGGACCCCTCTTCATCATCCGTCGTCGACATCGACTGTATGTCTATCCGCTTGAGATTTCTCATACAATCTTTTGTTCTCTCGATATATTCCCCTGGGTATAAACTCGGAAGATACTTTGTACCCCATTCATTCAGACGTCCTCGGTTGATTAACCGGGTATCAATCCGCCCCCTCAAAATTTACCCTCCTACCCTATCTGTAAGTACGATGAAGACCCCGAAGGAAGGATGACAACTCGTCGATATGCACTGATGCAGAGAAGTGAAGACATCAATGCAAAGGATTAACTTCTTTGAGAAGGGAAACAGTAACCAGAAGACTCGTTAGAATATGAAACCAAAGCTTTACCCCTTTCACTACCTTTTAATTCTCGGGACGAGAATTCTTTGTAGTGGGGTAGATTTGTAACACCCCCAGTGTCCTGCTACAGTAATCATTTTGTTAGTGTCAAGTCCCAGTGATTAGCAAGTAATTAATCACCTTGATCATTTGTAACACCTCGGGTGTCACGCTACAGTAGTTCAATAGTAATCACCTTGTTAATGGTCATGTCATCATGATTAGGCAAGGGTTAAACAACCTTGATCGAGTTGAGCTCGAATTCAAACCGAATAAAAATTTCATCCAAGTGAAAATAAAACTTAATCCAAAAATATTGCAACCACTTTTATAAAATGCCTAATAATTACTAGGTCTTATTAAAAATCAAATAGGAATTTAATAAAATGATTTACTAATTTAATCAAATCAAAACAATGTCAAATCAGTGGAATTTAATCCCATTTAAATAAAACAAAAATGCAAATGATTTTATTCTTGAGCCAAACTTTTTGTGGCATCACTTTGGTGTGCAGCATAGGTTATAAGACAAGTGCCATATTTTACAAAACCTTTTTGGCGGCTAAGAAAATTGGAACAGACTAGAAACACAGTGCAGAAAATAAACAAAAGAAAAAGGCCTAATCTACTGTGCACTTTGGCCCATCTTCAACAGTACACAGCAGCCCGGCCCACCCCGGCTTTTCCTCAACCTCACGGTACAAAGGAGGGAGGCCATGGCGTGGCCGTCGTCCAGTGCGCCGATGGCCTCGCTGTCGGCCATCCCGTGGTTCCCGACAAGGATAAGAACGCCCAAGACCCCTGCCCCTCCCCGAACCCTAGCCCCCCCCCCCCCCCAGTTTCTCCCCATCCTCCCGCTGCCCTCGCTCGCCGGGCTCACCGACCCGCGACGTCGCCGCGCCGACGATGCCCGCATGGCTAACGACCCCGCCTCGCCACGCAGGCGTGTCCAGGGGGCTCCCCGAAGACGACTTCGTCGCCCCACGCCGTCCATCTTCGCCGGGACGCACTGGGTGCTCGCCATCGGGCCGCCTCCTTCTGCCACGGTCGCCGTCCATCGTCGGTCGTCGTGAACACCATCGTCAATCGCCGCCTCCACATGCCGCCTCCGGCCTTCCAAGCTCGTCCTCGAGCACCACGGTGAAGCCCTCCTCTGATTCCTCTAGTTATCCTTCGAACCCACGCGCCGGTGTTGCCGCTATTCCCGCGTTCGCGGACAAATGCCATCGACGGAGTTTGGCTCCTCTACCCCGCGCACAGTGCTGCTGCTCGTCCTCGTCGCGTATGCGTCGCGTCACCCTGGCCAAGGACCGCTCCGCCTCGTTCCAACCGGCCACGGCCCCGTTCCCCTGCTAGCTGGCCGGCAGACGCGCCCGACACTGGCCATTGGCCACGACCATCGCTAGGGCCATGCGGTGTGTGCCTGTGTGCGTGATGTGTGTGCGTGCTTTGTGAGTGCAATAGCATCGTGTGTGTGTGTTGTGTACTTGTCTGTGTGCGGTCACAGCCACGGCTGGTCCTTGCCGCCGGCGACCTGTGCCTGTGCGTGCCCAGCTTGGGGCGCCACCCCTGCGCTAGCTGCTTTTCCGCTGACTGCTACTCTACAACTGTTGTTGCTGCAGCTGTTGCTGCTGTTGCTAGTTGTTGTATTCCCTTTTGACAACAACAAATTAGCAATAAAACAAGTTCAAATATATCTGAAAATAATATGGATTGCAAGTAGACGTATCCAGCTATGATTTGTTCCATTAGACCAGCTTCAGATAATGCATATATGAATACCTATGAAAATCACAAAACGGGGATTTTTGTAATCCGACACATGGCAGAAAAGAGCTTATCCTGATAGCTACCTTGGAGCTATTAATAATTACATGATAGCAATTTTTTATAAAAATTGAACCCATGGCATGTTAGTATACCTTATATGTGACAAATCATCTATAGGAAGAACCCCAATTTGAGCTATTGATCAATAACTATTAACTTGCAAAGATTGAATAAAATATCAATAATCTCATATTAACAATTTGTAGCATTGTTTAGGTAATGTTTTAATTAAGTAAATAAAATATTTTAAGGTTAAAACTTGTAACACATTAAGGAACACATAAAACTAATCCACTTTAAAATATGGCACTAATCCATAGGATTTATAAATCACTAGTTATAACAATCTGAAAACTTCTAAAAATGTTGATATTTTTAGACTTAGTAAAATTTTCTAAGTTGCAAACATTAACTCAACCACTTAATAAGCCTAAAACTTTGTGTTATTGATTTTGGTTAATAATGCAAATGACACGGGCATGTTGTACACATAACCAATATCAAATAATGTCATGGGCATATATTTGTTCGAGGCATAATTGTTTAATTATAATATCCGCAAAAGTCATCAACAATAACAGAATTCCGAGACAGCCAAAATCCATGAAACTTACATCTGGGTCCCCTTTGACTCAGTCAACATTTGACTAGTCAATTGCTGAGTCAGCAATTGACTTGGCCCCACCTGTCAGCCTCTGCTGACTGGACTTAGTTGACTAGTCAAATGCATTGTTTTGGATAATGTTGAATTAATAATTAAATAAAGTCAATGAATGATTTAAAATGATTTAAATGGAGAAATTCAATATCTTTTATACCATATCTCTGATTAAAATATTTTATACATAAAAGTTGATCAGAAAAATATAATGATCACAAATACGCTAACCGAATACCCACCGCACCCCTCAACCTACCGAACGTGGAACATTTCTTCTCTGGTTCATTTGTCTATAAGACGACCGGAGCCGGAAAAACTTTTCGGATGAAAATGTTTTGTATATGAAAGTTGCTCAGAATGGTTCAACGATCACAGATTCACTATCCACGTGTCTGTCAGATGTCTCTAACACTGCAGACATGGAACCTTCCCCCTCCGGATCATCTGTCCGGTAATCAACCGGTACCGATGAATAATCCGCGAATAATTTCCCACTCCGACGTAAGCACCTAGCACTGCGTTAAAACATCGTGTACAATTCAATTTTCATGTCTTGCATTTTTATTGTTCTTATTGACATGTATTTATTGTTTCTTCCCCCTTATTCTTCCGGTAGACCTCGACACTGCCGCCGACGCCACCGTTGCCGAGTTCGACTACTTCGTCGACGACCGTACCCCTACCGTTGAGCTTCCAGGAAAGCAGAGCCATTCTCTTCCCCAGATATCGCCTATCTTTTCCGTACATTTCTTACACTAGGCATGGTTACTACTGCTGCTATGTTACAATCCTATTCAATTGCATAGCATGTTTTTGTCGCCCCTTGATGTACCCTCCTTTGTCCTATGCTGCCTTATAAATATATATATATTATTCAGCAGTGAACCCTGGGCATTGTTAGCTAGGTTTAGAATAGCAGGCCGTGATCACTCTGGTGAGTGAACGCGGATTACAAAATATTATAAATGCAACATGTACGGATCAATGGAGACGCCCTAGGGAACCTACAACAGCGACACTCTAGCGAGTCGCTTCGAGTTTGACTTACGAGTGGACGAACTCGTATTTCACTCTCGTCGACTCAGTAGTGTAGCATCACTGGGATGATACGAGGGTATTCCTCTTTAGTTCATTCCGCTGGTGTCTCGGCACCACCGGGGTGATACGAGATATTCCTCTTTAGTTCATTCCACTAATGTCTCGTTCAAACCTCTTCAAGTGTACCATCGAGGGTGATTCCTCCTGGTTTCACTTGATGGTAGGCACTCGAATCAACTAGTGTCCTTACAGGTAAGGAGTCGGGTGACCCCACGGTGCCCGCGCAGGGTATCTTAGCGGAACGCCAGGTCAGGTGTATTCCGCCGGTGTGCGGCGGGCCTAGTACTGTTCGTGGCCAACAGATATCCTGTTGTACGAAAGTCGAGCTCTTCGGAGAAAACGTGAGACAAGTTAAGGAGACGGTTCAACTTGTTGGTAACCGCACGAGTTGGTGGGACGTCAGGGAAGGCACCGATGTTACTGGTTGTCCTGACTGATGTCGTTGTCCGCGACTCATTCAATAAGGGGCAACGATAACAGTTGTCTCGACAAAAAATTAATAAAATGTGTAATGGGTTCGGCGGATGACTCGAGTATTCCTTTGGCTTGTACGCACTACCTATACGTGGGATTACGGTGTGGGCCCTCCGCGTTGTGGTCTCGTTCGAAAGCTCTGAAAGATGTCCAGTTCAGCATTGTGGCACGGTCGGATCCGCATCCATGATAGAGTTGCGTGGAATCCACTGTCCTCACAACGACCCGGAGAGCGAGGGGTGATAGGCCCATGACCCCCTTGCACTTAGGGCTGTAGACCGGCGGGGACCTCTCTGATGAGCCGTAGGATGGGCCTCAGCGTGTCGGATAGCCTCGGTGGGGTGTTCCCTACCAAGGTGTACGCCACCCTGGAGATCCGAGCGTGTAGTATGACACCAGTGCACCCCTACAGGGAGTTTGATCTATTCGAATAGTTGTGTCCAAGGTAACAGGACGCTTTGTGTTGAAGCCAGAGCCTATTACTACAAACTTTTATTATTAAACTATTGGTTCCGGTTTCTCTTCCTCGCAGGGAAATCTAGGAGGGGATCTCGGAGGCATTTATAATTATTAATAATGACAACTTACTATTATACAATGTTGCAGCAACTTCTGTTGCATTGTTATTACATTCATGCTATTGAACTATTGGCTATTCCCTTCTTTTGCTTCAAGACTCGTTGGAAGATGCTAGTCTTCGATAGGCCTAGCTTCTCATCCTTATTCTGATTTCTACCTTGCAGTGTAAGACTCTCGGGTATGCTAGATACTCACCTTTGCTTTATTTCCCCCTTTTTGTTTTGCCTGATCGGCCGTTGCAGTCGACGTTGGAGCCTTGGAGTCTAGAAGCCGAAGATCCCCAGTGCTTGCTTCATCGTCGAGTTCCCCTTTGACTAGTAGTATCTTGGAGGTTCCCAGGCAGGAGGCCTCGCCTTTTAGATCGAGTGCTGATTTTATGCTAGCCTTCTTAAGGCAACCTTGTATCCTTGTGTCTGTACTCAGATACTATTGCTTCCGCTAACTTTGTGCTCTCGAGCTGTTGTATTCGAGCCCTCGTGGCCCCTGGCTTGTATTAAACAGCTTGTATTATTTTATTTGTAGAGTTGTGTTGTGATATCTCACCATGAGTCCCTGATCTCGATCGTGTACCTTGCGTGTATGATTACTGTACACGGTCTGATTTTGGGGGCGTCACAAGTTGGTATCAGAGCCGACTGCCTGTAGGATACCCTTCCAACTCCTCGATCGAAGTCGAGTCTAGTCTTTGCAAAACTACTTTACTAACAGCGTCGTGTGGCTTATCGGCCCACATCGCAAACTGGGATGGTATTAGGATCTTTTTCTCTGCACCTTTACTCTGGAACTCTACTCTCTCATCCTTTCGGGTTAAAGATTTTGCTAACTCTGACTCTACGTTCTCGCACCTCCTTCCTCCCGGAGAGCCCTTTACCTAAGATGATCGCTTGCTTCACCTAAAGATTCCGAAGATTACTCTTCGATAAATTCCCGAGAACCTATGTGTTCATCGCCTTGCAATCCCCTGCCACCGATAAGTCCGTATGGATAATTACATCCACCTCCCGATCTGAAATCATAATTCCCTTGTATTTAAGAATCGAATTATTCCGATGCTTCTATCACCCGATGCCTTTGCATTCTTTCTCCTTCTGGTTGAGTGCCGATACTTACGTCGTATTCTTTGCGAACCACCCGTCCTTTGGTGGATTATTATCCGACTAATCTTACATGACTTATTCCATGTATCAATTGGATTCATCGTGTGAAATACCATCCTTGCCCTCGATGATTTATGTTATCATCGACAACCTCCTTTGACTCCCTGCCAATACGAACTTGGTCATGTATATCTGGCTCTGTTTTCCCTTGGGAAGGGTATACACCTAATACGTGTGTATAACCACCTTTTCCTTTCTATTGGTCAGATTTATCTGATAATCATATCTTCCTTTCCATTGGCCTGCCTCGTCCTAATGAACAGGAAAATGGTTTTCGTTGTCCACTTCTCCTGGTACCGACCTTGTTACCGACAAAGCTGACAAACCGTTCCCTAACAAACCTTGCATCGTGATCGCATGGAATGTCGCCACCCTTCTTATTCAATTTGGGCCCATAACCCACAGTTCCACAGGACTGAAACCTGACTCTTTTGTACATCCCCGTCCCCAAGGTTATTCTTTGTGCTTGACCTCGTATGAAATTCACGAGTCACATACCTTGTGATATTCAGTCCGATACGAGACACGGCGCTAATGCCTGATGCTCTGGACCCCTTTTCATCACCCGTCATCGACATCGACTGCATGTCTATCCGCTTGAGATTTCATACATTCTTTTGTTTCTCTTGATGTATTCCACTGAGTTCAAACTCGGAAGATACATTGTACCCCATTCCCTTGGTCAGCCTTGGTTGATTAATCTGGTACCGATCCGACCCCCTAAGTTTTCCCCTCCTAACCTATCCGTAAGTACGATGAAGACCCTAAATGAAGGATGACAACACTTCGAGATGCACTGATGTAGAGAAAGGAAGACATCAACGTGAAGGACCGCCTTCTTCGAGAAGGGAAAATGGACCAGGAAGACTCGTTAGAATACGAAACCAAAGGTTTACCCCTTGCACTACCTTTAATTCTCGAGACGAGAATTCTTTGTAGTGGGGGAGATTTGTAACACCCCGGGTGTCACGCTACAGTAGGTCAATAGTAATCACCTTGTTAATGGTCATGTCATCATGATTAGGCAAGGGTTAAAAAACCTTGATCGAGTTGAGCTCGAATTCAAACCGAATAAAAATTTCAGAAACAAGTGAAAATAAAAGTTAATCCAAAAATATTGCAACCCCTTTTATAAAATGCCTAATAATCAGTTGGTCTTATTAAAAATGAAATAGGAGTTTAATAAAGTGATTTACTAATTTAATCAAATCAAAAAAATGTCAAATCAGTGGCATTTAATCCCATTTAAATAAAACAAAAATGCAAATGATTTTATTCTTGAGCCAAACTTTTGTGACATCACTTTGGTGTGCAGCATAGGTTATAAGACAAGTGCCATATTTTACAAAACCTTTTTGGCGGCTAAGCAAATTGGAACAGACTAGAAACACAGTGCAGAAAATAAACAAAAGAAAAAGGCCTAATCTACTGTGCACTTTGGCCCATCTTCAATAGTACACAGCAGCCCGGCCCTCCCGGGCCTTTTCCTCAACCTCACGGTACAGAGGAGGGAGGCCATGGCGTGGCCGCCGTCCAGTGCGCCGATGGCCTCGCTGTCGGCCATCCCGCGGTTCACAACGAGGATAAGAACGCCCAAGACCCCTGCCCCTCCCCGAACCCTAGCCCCTCCCCACCCCCCCAGTTTCTCCCCATCCTCCCGCTAACCTCGCTCGCCGGGCTCACCGCCCCGCGACCTCGCCGCGCCGACGATGCCCGCGCGGCTAACGACCCCGCCTTGCCACGCCGACGTGTCCAGGGGGCTAACGGGCTGCCGCTGCGTCGCCCCATCGGGCCGTAGCGCTGCTGCCTTGTGGTTCTCCCCGTGGCTGCACCAACCCGTGCGCTGCCGCTGCGTCGCCCCTTCGGGCCGTAGTGCCGCGGCCCGCGGGCAACCGCTGCCCCGAGGCCATCCGTTCAGGTCGTCCCCGAGGCTGCATCGACCCTCGGGCTGCCGCTGCGTCACCCCTTCAGGCCGTAGTGCTGCGGCCCGCGGTCAACAGTCGCCCCTAGGCCATCCTCTTCAAGCCGTCCCCGAGGCTGCACCGACCCTCGCGCTACCGCTGCGTCGTCCTTTTGGGCCGTAGAGAGCGTGGAGCGCGGTACCTGCAACCACCCCGAGGTCTTCAACGCTTTCACCGCGACCCGCGCGTTGCTGCTGCGTCGCCCCTTTGGGTCGTAGCGCCGCGGCGCACGGGCCACTTCGTCGTTCCCGCGCGTCGACTTCTATGTTGTATGCGCCGTGCCGTCTCTCTAAGTGCGGGAACGCCAAAGTCCGCGTCGGTCTTCGTCACGCTATCGGGTTCTTCCTCGCCTACTTCGAGCACCGTCGCCGCGCTTCTGACCTAGCCGCCGCCGCCGCCTCCTCCTCATGCCGCCGCCGCCGCTCTTCTTCCCGGTCCACGACGACTACCTCGACACCGGCCATCCCGACTCGACATCGACCACGGCGTCCATCGCACGGCTACCTCGACCACGGCGACACCACCCTACGCTCTCGGCTACCTCGACATCGACACAAAGGGCTACCGCCTGCTTGGGAACCTCGTTGGCTTCCACTCCAGCCACAAACTCCGCGATGCGTCGACCGTTACGACTGTGGTGGGGATGTCCGTCGGATCTGCCTTCGGATTCTTCTCTAGTCTCACCGTCTATGTCGCTACGTTGTGACTGCGGGGGGATGTTGAGTATAATTGTAATATTAGGAAATATGAGATAAAGTACGATTCTATTCTACCTTGACTTATACTCCAAGTAGATCACTTGTACGCCTACATATATATATGCCTCCAAGGCTCAAGCAATAAACATCGATTCCACCAAACCTCTCTCTATCCTTCTACAAAACCAAATCTGAAATTGCTGAACACTAAAACTACATGCAGTTACTTGGCCGAAGCAAATCTTGCAGAGGCAAAGTACAGCAAGTGGATGCGTGTGGGGGCGAGGATAAGTGGAGGAGGGAAGGAGGCTAGTGAGCGCCTTGGCCGGCCGCGGAGGACGCAAGTTTCATCTGAGTAGAAGCATAACAGGAACACTCTAGAAGCTGGGTCAGGCCAGAAAAAATCAAACTGGGCCGAATTATTTGGCCGAATGGGCCATATACCGGGCCCTAGCGAGATGACCGAAATTCGGCCGAAATTATTTTTTCGGCCGAAAATCAAAACTCTGGCCCAGCCTGGGGCGCCACCCCTGCGCTAGCTGCTTTGCCGATGACTGCTACTCTACAACTGTTGTTGCTGCTGCTGAATGCAGCTGTTGCTACTGTTGCTAGCTGTTGTATTCCGTTTTAACCACAACAAATTAGCAATGAAACAAGTTTAAATATATCTAATAATAATATGGATTGAAAGTAGACATATCTAGCTATGATTTGTTCCATTGGACCAACTTCAGATAATGCATATACGAATTCCTATGAAAATCACAAAACGGGGATTTTTTGTAAACCGACACATGGCAGAAAAGAGTTTATCCTGATAGTTACTTTGGAGCTATTAATAACTATATTATAGCAATGTTTTATAAAAATTGAACCCATGGCATGCTAGTATACCTTATATGTGACAAATCATCTATAGAAAGAAACCCAATTTGAGCTACTGATCAATAACTATTAACTTGCAAAGATTGAATAAAATATCAATAATCTGATATTAACAATTTGTAGCATTGTTTAGGTAATGTTTTAAGTAAATGAAATATTTTAAGGTTAAAACTTGTACCACATTAAGGAACACATAAAACAAATCCACTTTGATATATGGCACTAATACATAGGATTTATAAATCACTAGTTATAACAATCTGAAAACTTCTGAAAATGTTGATATTTTCAGACTTAGTAAAATTTTCTAAGTCACACACATTAACTTAACCACTTAATAAGCCTAAAACTTTGTGTTATTGATTTTGGTTAATAATGCAAATGAAACGGGCATGTTGTACACATAACCAATATCAAATAATGTCATGGGCATATATTTGTTCGAGGCATAATTGTTTAATCATAATATCCGCAAAAGGCGTCAACAATAACAGAATTCCGAGACAGCCAAAATCCATGAAACTTACATCTGGGTCCCCTTTGACTCAGTCAACATTTGACTAGTCAATTGCTGAGTCAGCAATTGACTTGGCCCGCCTGTCAGCCTCTGCTGACTGGACTTAGTTAACTAGTCAAATGCATTGTCTTGGATAATGTTGAATTAATAATTAAATAAAGTCAATGAATGATTTAAAATGATTTAAATGGGGAAATTCAATATCTTTTAAACCGTATCTCTGATTAAAATATTTTATACATAAAAGTTGATCAGAAAAATATAATGATCACAAATACGCTAACTGAATACCCACCGCACCCCTCTAACCTACCGAGCGTGGAACATTTCTTCTCTGGTTCATTTGTCTGTAAGACGACCGGAGCCGGTAAAACTTTTCGGATGAAAATGTTTTGTATATGAAATTTGCTCAGAATGGTTAAACAATCACGGATACACTATCCACATGTCTGTCAGATGTCTCTAACACTGTAGACATTGAACCTTCCCCCTCTGGATCAACTGTCCGGTAATCAACCGGTACCGATGAATAATCCCCGAATAATTTCCCACTCCGACGTAAGCACCTAGCACTGCGTTAGAACATCGTGTACAATTCAATTGCCATGTCTTGCATTTGTATTGTTATTATTGCCATGTATTTATTGTTTCTTCCCCCTTATTCTTCCGGTAGACCTCGACACTACCGCCGACGCCACCGTTGCCGAGTTCGACTACTTCGTCGACGACCGTACCCCTACCTTTGAGCTTCCAGGCAAGCAGAGTCATTCTTTTGCCCAGATATCGCCTATCTTTTTCGTACATTTCTTGCATTAGGCATGGTTACTGCTGCTACTACGTTACAATCCTATTCAATTGCATAGCATGTTTTTGTCGCCCCTTGATGTACCCTCCTTTGTCCTCTTATGCTGCCTTATAAATATATATATTATTCAGCAGTGAACCCTACGCATTGTTAGCTAGGTTTAGAATAGCAGGTCATGATCACTCTGGTGAGTGAACGCGGATTACAAAATATTATAACTGCAACAAGTACAGATCAATGCAGACGCCCTAGGGAACCTACAACGGCGAGACTCTGCCGAGTCGCTTCGAGTTTGACTTACGAGTGGACGAACTCGTATTTCACTCTCGTCGACTCACTAGCGTAACATCACTGGGATGATACCAGGATATTCCTCTTTAGTTCATTCCACTGGTGTCTCGGCACCACCGAGGTGATACGAGAATATTCCTCTTTAGTTCATTCCACTGATGTCTCGGTCGAACCTCTTCAAGTGTACCATCGAGGGTTATTCCTCCTGGTTTCACTTGATTGTAGGCACTCGAATCAATTGGTGTCCTTACAGGTAAGGAGTCGGGTGACCCCATAGTGCCCGCGCAGGGTATCTTAGCGGAACGCCAGGTCAGGTGTATTCCACCGGTGTGCGGCGGGCCTGGTACTGTTCGTGGCCGACAGATATCCTGTTGTACGAAAGTCGAGCTCTTCGGAGCAAACGCGAGACAAGGTAAGGAGACGGTTCACCTTGTTGGTAACCGCACGAGTTGGTGGGACGTCAGGGCAGGCACCGATGTTACTGGTGCTCCAGACTGCTGTCGTTGTCCGCGACTCATTCATTAAGGGGCAACGATAACGGTTGTCTTGACAGAAAATTAATAAAATGCTTAATGGGTTCGGCGGATGACTTGAGTAGCCTTTTGGGTTGTACGCACTACCTGTACGTGGGATTATGGTGTGGGCCCTCCGCATTGTGGTCTCGTTCGAAAGAACTGGAACACGTCTAGTTCAGCATTGTGGCACGGTCGGATCCGCATCCATGATAGAGTTGGGTAGAATCCACCGTCCTCACAACGACCCGGAGAGCGAGGGGTGATAGGCCCATGACCCCCTTGCACTTAGGGCTGTAGACCGGCTGGGACCTCTCTTATGAGCAATAGGATGGGCCTCGGCGTGTCGGATAGCCTCGGTGGGGTGTTCCCTAACAAGGTGTATGCCACCCTGGAGATCCGAGCGTGTAGTATGACACTAGTGCACCCCTGCAGGGAGTTTGATCTATTCGAATAGCCGTGTCCACGGTAACAGGACGCTTTATGCTTAAGCCAGAGCCTACTACTACAAACTACTTCTATTCCACTGTTGGTTCCGGTTTCTCTTCCTCGCAGGGAAGTCGAGGAGGGGATCTCGGAGGCATTTATAATTATTATTAATTACAACTTACTATTATACAATGCTGCAGCAACTTCTACTGCATTGTTATTACATTCATGCTATTGAACCGTTGGCTATTCTCTTCTTGTGGTTCAAGACTCGTTGGAAGATGCTAGTCTTCGATAGGCCTAGCTTCTCATCCTTATTCTGTTTTCTACCTTGCAGCGTAAGACTCGCGGGTATGCTAGATACTCGCCTTTTCTTTATTTCCCCCTTTTTGTTTTGCCTGATCGGCCGCTGCAGTCGACGTTGGAGCCTTGGAGTCTAGAAGCATAAGATCCCCGGTGCTTGCTTCATCGTCGAGTTCCCTTTGACCAGGAGTAATTCGGAGGTTCCCAAGCAGGAGGCCTCGCCTTTTCGATCGAGTGTTGATTTTATGCTAGCTTTCTTAAGGCAACCTTGTATCCTTGTGTCTGTACTCAGATACTATTGCTTCCGCTAACTTTGTGCTCTCGATCTGTTGTATTCAAGCCCTCGTGGCCCCTGGCTTGTATTAAACAGCTTGTATTATTTTATTTGTAGAGTTGAATTGTGATATCTCACTGTGAGTCCCTGATCTCGATCGTGTACCTTGCATGTATGATTACTGTACACGGTCTGATTTTGGGGCGTCACATCATGTCAAATTCAACTTAATTGCATGGATTAAAAACAAAATGGAAATAAAAAAAGAAACCAAAAATGTTGTAAATTTTTTTATAAAATGTCAACAAATTGTATTTTATTACAATATTTAAATATTTTAAAAAAATCAAACAGTAGCAAAAAAACCAACTTTTTTCCATTTTAAATAAATCCAAAATGCAAATGAATTTAATTTGCAACCAAAATTTTGGTGGTGGTGTTGTAATGTATAAGAGCAATATTAGAGCAAGTTCCATATTTAACAAAAATCACAAATTAGCTAAACAAATAAAACACAAAGCAAGGGAATAAAAAAAAGAATATAGATAAGCTTATCCCACGCCTAGGGCAGAGCCCCCCCCCACTGGGCCCAACCAGGCCTAATCCCCATCCCCCATCCCCTTCCTACTTCTCACGGGGAGGCCATGGCGGCCATCCACGCTGGCCAGGCCGTCGTGGCAGCCATCCGGCGGCTCCCCAGCGAGGATAAGGTCCCCGACCCCTCCCTCGAACCTAGCCTCCCCCCTGCGCCCCGGCCACCTCTCCAACCCTACCGCCTCCCATCCCCCTCTCGCCTCCCTCTCTCTCTCTCTAGCGAGCTCGCCCGAGCCGCCATAGGCGTGCTGTCGGAGCCACAACGGCCACCGTCTGCGGCGAGTCCTCCCGAAATCTCCAGGCGAACCGTCGACGATGACTACATCACCTTGGTGCATAAATTCAAGCTGGGAAGCCCTGTGTGCGATGGCATCGTCGTCTTCCTCTTCTCCGTCCTTGACGTTTGCCGTCTCGATCCGCGCCACTCCGGCCTCCTTCTGCTCCACCGAGACGTCCTCGACCATCCCAGTGAGCTCCTGTGGTGATTCCCCTCTCCTTCCCTTCGATTTTGTCACCCCGTCGCGCCACCCCACCCCGCCCGAGTCCGGCCCATGGCCGCGGCCACCACGATGCGCTCGTGCTCCATCCCGCTGGTCGCGTTGTCTGTCCCCTGGTCGTGTGCCGGATGCGCGCTAGCCGTGCCCCGGCCACGCCTTCCCCCACCCCCCGCACACGCACCTCCGTAGCTGCACCCGCCTCGCCGGCGTTCGCCGCCATGGCCACACCCACTGTTCTTTGTCCGCGACATCGCCCCCTGCTGCTCTGGGCGTGGCTGCCCTGTCGCTGGAGCCTGCGCGTGACCACGTCCCTCCCCACCACGGCCCCTCCACTCCAAATGGCTGGAACGGCCTCGCCAGGCTCCCTCGCTGGAATGCGTCGACTTGCCGCCGGCGTGCGGTGAAGCCAGTGGGTTTACCCACTGACTTGTGGACCCCCAGGACTAATCACCTTTTAAAAGTTAGCCCCTTGTTAAATATACACCTAATTTAAATAACCCCCCTTTGACTTCTAGGTGGGCCCAGCAGATTATTAGTTAAATAAATCAGATAATTTAAGCATGTGTGACTGACATGTGGGGTCACCTCTGAATAATCACTTTTCATGGCTAATTTAAATAATGTATCAATGACATGTGGGACCCCACTGGTCAGGTCTGACCAGTCAACTACTTGTGGATAATGTTTATTTAAGAATTAAAAGAAATCCAGAAAATGCTTTGTAAATGATTTAAACTTCAGAAACCAATATCGTTTAAACCGTAACTCCGATGAAAAAACTTTATACATGAAAGTTGATCAGAAAAATACAACGAATACGGTTACGCTACCCATAGACCCACCACAGCGCTCTAACCTACCGAATGTGGAACATTCCCCCCTCCGATGAATCCGACCGGTAATTCCCGGAGCCGATAAAACTTTCCGGATGAAATTGTGTTGAGCATAAAAGTTGTTGAGAACGAATCAACGATCACGGATACACTATCCACATGTCTGTCAGATGTTTGTAAGACTGCAGACATGGAACCTTCCCCCTTCGGATCATCTGTCCGGTAATCAGCCGGTACCGATGAGTCATCCCCGGATAAATTCTTGCTCTGGGCAAATCACCGAACACTGCGTTAGATCCCTGTTGCTTTGTATATGCTATATCATACATTTGTATTGCTATTATTGTTGTGTATTTACTGTCCTCCCCATATTATCCCGTAGACCCCGTTGCTGCCGCGGACGACACCGTTGCCGAGTACGACTACTTCGTCGACGATCGTACCCCTACCGTTAAGCTTTCAGGCAAACAAAGCCATTTTCCTTCCCCAGATATCGCCTATCTTTCCGTACATTTCTTGCACTAGGCATTGCTGCTTCTATTACGTTACAGTCCTATTCAATTTCATAGCCTGCCATTATCGCCCCTTGATTACCTTTACGTTATCCTATGTTGCCTTATAAATATATATTATGTTAAGCAGTTAGCCCTGCGCATTGTTAGTTACTAGGATTAGATAGCGGGCCGTGATCACCATGGGAGTGATCGCGGAAACGATATATTACAACTGCAACATGTACGGTACAGCGCAGACGCCCAAGGGAACGTACAACCGCGAGACTCTTTGAGTCGCTTCTAGTTTAACTTACGAGTGGATGGACTCGTATTTCACTCTCGTCGACGAGTCGGTAGCATAGCACCACCGGGATGATACGAGGATACTCCTCTTTAGTTCATTCCCCTGATGTCTCGGTCGAACCTCTTCAAGTGTACCATCGAGGGTGATTCCTCCTAGTTTCACTTGATGGTAGGAACTCGAATCCACTAGTGACCTTAAAGGTAAGGAGTCGGGTACCCAATGGTGCCCGCGCAGGGATTGTATCGGGATGGCAGGATAGGAGGATATCATCGTGGGCCTGGTCCTTGCTCGTTGGCCGTGAGATACCCTTTTGTACGAAAGTCGAGCTCTTCAAAGAGCAAACGCGAGACAAGGTAAGGATATGGTTCACCTTGTTGGTAACCGCACGAGTTGGTGGGACGACAGGGAAGGCGGCCACCGGCTCTGGTTATCGGGGCGGACCTGGCTGTTGTCGTTTTCCGCGACTCACCCGGATAGGGGCAACGATAGCGTTTGTCCCGACAGATAATAATTAAAATGCTTAATGGGTCAAGTGGATGACTTGAGTTTGTCGACGTGCCCTATACGCACTACCACCACGTGGGATTACAGTGTGGGCCCTCTGCGTTGTAGCCTAGTTTGATGGCTCTTCAGACGTCAGAAGTATCGTGGCCTGATTGCCGGGCTTGGACCGCCTACTCCGGTAGTTGGAGGTGGGTCTACTTCACCGTCCACGCACGCACCGCACAGAAGTGCAAAGGGCAGGGGTCCAAAGTTCCTTTGTGCTTAGAATTTAGACCGGCGGATGCCTCTCTGTTGAGCTTGAAGGATGGACTTCGGCATATCGCATAACCTCATTGGGGCATTCCAGAACAAGGTGTACGCCATCCTGGAGATCCGAGCGTGTAGGGTAGTAGTAGTGCAGCCCCTGCAGGGATGATAATCTATTCGGATAGCCGTGTCCACGGTAACAGGACGCTTTATGCTGAAGCCAGACTCTACTACTACAAACTAATAATACTAAACTGATTGGTTCCGTGTTTTCCTCCTCACAGGGAAGTCGAGGAAGGATTCTCGGAGGCATATATAATAATTAATAATTACAACTTACTATTATACAATGCTGCAGCAACTTCTGCTGCATTGTTACTTTATGCTTTATATAAACTATTAGCTATTCTCTTCTCATGATGCAAGACTCGTCGGAAGATGCTACTCTTCGATAGGCCTAGCTTCTCATCCTTATTCTGACTTTCTTCCTTGCAGTCCACTATATACAGCCTCCCCTGTCCATTTGATACAAATGCATAAATTCTTAGTAGAGGACGTAAGACTCGTGGGTATGCTAGATACTCACCCTTGCTTTATTTCCCCCTTTTTGTTTTTCCTGATCGGCAGCTGCAGTCGACGTTGGATCCTTGGAGTCTAGAAGCAGGAGATCCCATATGCCCTCTGCGACACGGAGATCCCCGATGACTAGGGGTATTTTGGAGGTTCCCAGGCAGGAGGCCTCACCTTTTCGATCGTTGTTGTTTTTGTGCTAGCCTTATTAAGGCAAACTTGTATTCTTGTGTCTGTACTCAGATACTTTTGCTTCCGCTAACTTTGTGCTCTTGAGCTGTTTTGTTCGAGCCCTCGTGGCCCCTGGCTTGTATTAAACATCTTGTATTATTTTATTTGTAGAGTTGTGTTGTGATATCTCACCGTGAGTCCCTGATCTCGATCGTGTACCTTGCGTGTATGATTACTGTACAAGGTTCGATTTTGGTGGCGTCACAAGTGTGCATTTAATTCTTTGTGGCCTTCTCTATCTCTAAAAGTTTTTCATAACTAGGCATTCTTCTATAATTGGATGTGTAACTATAGGAGTTGTTGTTCCCATAAGAGTTATTATAGGGGGAACGGTCTAGGATTGTTACCAAAGTTACTCCTATAAGCATTATTGTTCAAGTTGTTCCTAGAAGTAAAATTAACATCTACTTGTTCTTAAGAAACCAAAGAATTTTAAAGAACATCATGCGGATCAATAGAAGCTTGCTTAGTAAGTAGAGACATGATCAAATCAACATTTTCATTTAAAGATGTGATCTCCTCAACAGAGTTTACCTTCCTACCTGTTGGAGACCTTTCGGTGTGCCATTGAGAATAATTTGTCATCATCCCGTCCAATAGCTTCGTGGCAGCACCTAGTGTGGTTTACATGAAGGTTCCTCCCGCGGACGAGTCCAATAGATTCCGCGAGGTAAAGTTCAATCCTACATAGAATTCTGGATAACCATCCAATTAGTCAAACCATGTGTTTGGAAATTCTTAACATGATATTTCATACGTTCCCAAGCTTGGGCAACGTATTCAATATCTGGTTGTCTAAAATTCATATTGTTACTTCTCAACTGGATAATCTTAGCAGGTGGGTACTACTTTCCAATAAAAGCATCTTTGCACTTATCCCAAGAATTTATGCTATTCCTAATCAAGGATTGGAGCCACTCCTTAGATCTTCCTCTCAAAGAAAAAGGAAAATCTTAAGTTTAACAATGTAACCATCTATTTCGTTGTACTTTTGCATATCACAAAGCTCGACAAAATTATTTTAGTGCAAATCACAATCATATCCAACACCGGAGCATTTTTCTTTCATAAAAAAATTTAACAAAGCAGGTTTAATTTCATATGATGGAGCTGAAGAAGGAAGTGGAGCAATAGGAGTGCTGATAAAGTCCTTGTTGTTGTGACTAGTGAAGTCACACAACTTAGTGTTTTTAGTGGAACCCATAGTAACAACAAGCAAGAGCAAGGTAACTAATCTTTTGTAGTTTTTGATATAAGACTCAAAAGCAAAAACTAGAAAGTAAACTAACAAGACTAAAAATCAAAGGTAAAAGATACTGTGTAACTCCCCTATCTTGTAGACTGGATGACACCGAAGTAGTGCTCCTCGTTGGCTACCCCAAGTGGAAGGTTGAGAAGTAATCAGCAACAAGTTTCCCTAAGTGAAGATACCAAGGTTTAATCGACTGATAGGACTCCAAAAGATACAAGTAGGTGGTAACCTAGAGGTTGCTGATACTAATGCCTCGTTGGTTACCCCAAGTGGAAGGTTAGATGTAGTGTAGCAGCAAGATTTCCCTTGGCAAATACCAAGGTTGAGTATCGACCAGTAGGACTTCCCCTAATGGGCCTTTTCTCCTCTAAGTCCCTGGATCAATAGCTAGCACACACAGTACATGATGTAATATCAAGAATAAACCACATGTCATATATACTACATCGAAGATCCAGTATTACAATAAGGCATACTTGTTGGATATATGCTCTAGAGGCAAATAATATAAGATTATTCCAATATATCTAAGCAAGTTCATAACCATTTTCGTATCGTGCTAGAACTGCGTCAGTGAAACAATGATGCAGGTGTGGTATAGAAACCCCCAAAGTTCCTAGTTAGCCTCTACATCGATAACTAGTTCATGGTCAACATGATGGTCGTGGTTTCGCGATCATGGACAATTAACTCTCTTGACTATGAGATCACCTCACTGGTTAAGTGACGTGATGAACATTACCCAAAGTAAGCATTACAGCATGATCAAATCTTGTGAAGGTTCAGTGTTGTAATTACAGAACGTGGTAGACCTTTCCTTTGACCGTGAGTACGTGCATAATTGTTATCTTCCCGGATGCTTTGACCTACATCCCACCACCTGACTGAAATATGCAGGTCATAACGGTTGTATCTTGGGTATTCCGTGGAGATATGTTGAGGAGTATTGTTACAAGAGCGGGATTTGTCAATCCATATAATGGATAGATACTCGGGGCCTACTCGGTGAGATTCCATCCATAAAGCTGCAGCGTCTGACTAGGTCACGGGGATGAATATCACGGGAACGAGTGAATGAGGATTAGTTCAGAACGAGGGTTAACAAGACACAGGATGTCATTGATCGAATCTCGGAACAATCCAGTATCGCTGACAAAGGGAATGCTATACGGCGCAAGGTCCAATCGGTGTTTGATATCCAGAATGCACAGGGGTCATTATGGGCATCCAGGTCCCGCTGATGATCATTGACCGTAGCCTCATCTCGGTCATGACTGGAGTGTTCTCGGACCGCAGGGTAACACACTTAAGGGCTCGATGAAATCGGAGACCTTTTCGGAACCATCGGAGTAACCAGAGAATAAGGGAAACAACATCGGAGAAGTACCGTGTTGAACCGAACAAGTTCGGAGTGAACCGGAAGGTGTTCCGGAGCACCAGGAGATGGAATATTATGTTTTAGTTATTAATTAATTGAATTAATAATTAAAATCATGTTATTTCTAATTAATATGTGCAATGGGCCTTAGTGGAGAAAAAGTCCCATTAGGGGAAGAAATAAAAGGGAAAAGAAAAAGAAAAAAAGGAGTGGGGGGGAGGCGCCATGGGCCCTAGGGCCCATGAGGGTGGCGCCCCCTCTCCCCTCTTGGCCGGCGCCCCCCCCCCCCCTAGCATGTGGGATAGTCCCACATTTCTAAGGGAGGGGGGTTGACTCCCTCCCCTACCCCTATATAAAGAGGGCCATGGTGCACATACTTAATTAAGCCAAATACACAATAAATCGGATTAAATTAGTATTTACTCCGAATTGAGATCGGTTTTCTCCGATCTTCTCCCCTCCCTTGTCTCTTTCACGGTGGGCTCCCTAGTGTGAGCCTATAGTGGAATTGAGGCTTCTCTGCTAGAATCGGAGGCCGTCGTGCTGCCGAAGCTCCGTCCGGAGGTCTGCTTCCGCCACCTTCGCTGGATCGGAGAACGGAGGTCGTCATCGAGTCTCGTACGTGTGCGAGTACTACGAGGTGCTAAACGTGTGGCACTACACCCATCCGGGTGCTCAACACAGCCAGGGGGCTGTGAAACTTGATCGGCTACATCAACCACGTTTGCGGGAATGTTTCCCGCGCAACGGACTACACCCCGAGGTATGTTATTTCCGCACTCCTTTCCGTTACGGTAATACGGCTAGCTAGATCTTGGGTTATGGGAACGCTAGTTACAAAAATTTGTGTTTTCTGCTACGAACACCAACAGTGGTATCATGAGCTAGGTCTATGCTTAGTATTACTGTACGGATAGAACACATCGGGGATGTGGGCGTTGATTGTATGATTGTTACCCTCCCACGTGTACTTGTTCACATCTGTGGCATTGTTTGATGAAGCGGCCCCCAACCGAACTTACGCGTACGCTTACGCGAGACTGGTTCCATGCTTGACATACGGCTTGTACCGTATAAAGTGGCTAGGGGTGTCTGTCTCTCTACTTTAGCGGATGTGGCATTTGCAATGGAGGGCCCCGTGCGGGGTGTAATAGAGACAATCATATGGTTGACGTTGTGGTTGACTCGTAGGTTAAAACCCGTTTAACTATGAAAGCCCTAGCAGCCACGTAAAACTTGCAATATACAACTAGACCATCTAAACCTTGTATTGCTAAGTGGGGGCTATCATTCGTTTGTTTGTGATGTAGCGATAACTTTGCTATGTGTTACTAGTAAGTAGTAATCGTCATCATAAAACAAACTAAAATGGAGACACTGTAGACTTAGTGTTGCCATAGCTCAGACATATTAAAACTTGCTAGTATAGGATACACGATGGTAGCATGTGATAAGATGATCCCTTAACAAAGCCAAACACAAGTATTCTACCGAAGTGTGCACCGCCTGGAAGGTTCTCCCATATGTCTTGATGCTCCGTACATACCGGAGTTGTCCTACATATTCAATGGAGTTCGCATGAGGTTGGGTTCGGCAAGCCTGGCATATGCAGATATGGCCTTGCTGAGCAGCATATAACATGGAGGTTAATTTGGAGAGCCTAGTATATGCAGATATGGCCTCGGAATACTAGAGATCGAAAGATCGAGCATGATTCACAGTACATATAAGATATGTGATCGCACAAGTTGTTGTCTACCTTTGAAACTGACCCGTCGGCCGTGTGATATTCGAGGTCGGGCAGTGAATCTGGATCATGTAATCACTAAAACTTCCTAGGGATGAATTGTTTTAGTGCGAGCTCATTTATAATATGATTATATGAACTCATTGTTGTGAACTAGTCGTAATTGTGTTCCTTGCAATTATGTTTGTAGAAAATGAATGCACTAGAGCAACGTGAACTATCTTTCTTCATGGAAGGTGAAAGACTTAGAGAAAATGAATCAAACTTTGCTGACTGGTACTTACGCCTTAGGACGTCGCTCAAGAGAGCAAACATCTTGTTTACAATAGAAGTGAATGTGGAAGAACATCCGGACGATCATGTTGGCGATCAAGGGATACTTGATCATTATGCTAGCCGACAGAAATGCTCCGTAGTCAGGAATGTCATGATGTTCAGCATGTCAGAAGTTTTGGGCATACAGTTTCAGGACACTGGCTCATATGACATGATGGACACGCTAAAGACAGTGTTCGTACGTGAGTTCAGAGTTGCCAGTTTTGAGTTAGAAAGCAAGTTTCTATCTACATAGATGGAAGAACGCACAAGCCTTGGTGATCACTTGGACAGGATGCATGAGATGTACCTGACCCTGGTGGAGGACTATGAATATTGGACAATGAACGAAAGCACCATAGAAGAGTTTGAAATAAACACGTTATTGCACTCACTCCCTCCGAGTTATGGTGATTATGTTCATAGCTATGTTGGAAGAGGAGCTAATATGAGTCTCCAGAACTTCATGACTGATCTCTTGGCCGCGGACATTGCTCCTATCGAGGATGCAGAAGTCGTGGATGGAGAAGGTATATACTTGATATACTTTATAAATGTTTACTCCCTTATACAACATTTGCAGTAAATGAGTATCTGATACTTATTCTGTTTTATGAAAACAGGACCTGTCGTTGCATGGACGGGAAGAGGTGAAATCGAGGATTGATGGATATCAAGTCAGTTGATCGCCAGCATGGATTCCGTCGAGACATCTATCATAGGAGATACTTGCAGTATTAGATAAATCTTATGTAATCATTATAGTATGAACACTTAGTTGTGTGTCTTGCATCTCACGAGACAAAGTTATTCATGTAATGAGACAAGTCAGTTGTTCCATCTTTATGAATAAAAGTGTGCTTATACTTTGATTACGGCATGATTTATGATATGATAGAAAGCATTTATAATACTGCTATTATTTTCAAGAAATATTCAATGTTTAATGATAAAGTTGTCTTGATTATAACAAGTCAATGATTTGATTGCATGAGGTGACTTCATAACTGATGAATTCATTAAATGTATGATATATTAAATTGTGAGTTCATTATCGAATGAAATTCATAACTTGATTGCATGAGATGGATTAGATACACGATCTATGAACCTCTGCAATAAATATAACCATGACAAGGTTCTAGCAAGTAGAACTTGTGCCAATCATTATACATAAATGATGTACTAAATGGGCACGTGAGTTATCATTAAAGACTTCATATGATTAATTGAAAGTTGTATTTAATTGAGATCATAAAACTGAGATTCAGGAATCACAGTGAGAAGTGAGAATACAAGGATACATATCACTACGCTACGATCCGAAGTGATAAGTATTGATATTGACATAATGGGAGACTTGTAGAAGTTGTACCACAAACTATGATGGAAGTTGAAAGTGCTAGACTACTTAAACCATTCATAGTCATACTAAACCGTAGTATGGTCTAAACGTTCTTTCCCCTAGCACTATAGTTATTGTCGAATAAGGTTGTTTAATTCATTAAGTTAAAACACCCACTTCATGAATAGGAAACCATCCTGAATCTAACGAGACATGATAGCTCCATAACTGATGGTGTTATAAGGTTTCTTAAAAGAAAGAATTTCTTTGTAATAAAACTACAAGCAATTGAAATTACATATTCTCCCCGAATAGCAAAATGTGTGTTGCTTGATGGGTAATGCGAGAAGAAGTCTCTCGACACGGATCCAATGGGAGATAATGGAAACTTTGACCGGGGTATTGGACCTTGCCTTCAGAATAACAGAGTATTGCAACGGAAGCATGTTCCGCTGTAATGGCACTGTATAAGGAAGGATATGCCATAGATGATTAATCTTGGTATATGAATTGAAGCCATTTTTTAATTTAGAAGGTTGTCATGAATACGTTCTGTACAGAACAATAATCATAAGTCTTCTTAATAAAACAATAAAGAATAACATTGCTTGAGACACAAAGGAATGATGGTAGCCTAGAACACGAGGAGAAATGAAATAATATTGAGTTACATATAGGATGGCTCACGTCCCGTGAAATAAATCGGTTATTTCATATTCTCGACAAACTGGAGAGTTATTGAGAATAATGTAATGGGCATAAGGCATTATTTGGTTATGACCAAAGTTCAATGGTGATTGACTACGGAAACATAGGAATGCTTTAATCAATAAAATATTTCATTTACACTACGATGGACCATAGCCTGAAATTGCATCTCAGTCAAATTTGGGATTTGAAAGAGAATTGCAATGGTGATGATGAAGGTTATTTCGTTAAAAGGATGGACTATACTACCTCAAGACAGGAACCCTCAACCTTGATTTGATCAAGTGATTTTGTGATGACCAAAATATTGAGTGGGCCTATAGTTTCATGAAACTGAGTGGGAGCTTTGAAGAATTCCCGGAAACTTGGAATGTAGAGGGCATTTTATGAGTGGGAGCTTTGGAAGCATTGTCATTATGTGAGACATAGTGAACAATAAGATGACTTGATGAAAGTTGAACCACAAATATATGAGTATATGATGGATATATTTGAGTGGGATCATGATCATTGTCTCAAACATATATGGATCGATATGTGTGAAGAATGATCTCATATGTATATATATGGATATGCATTGATTGTGTATATAGAGAATTGTCTTATATACATATGTGCATTATGATATATATAGAGCATAATGCAAATAAAATACAAGATTGCAAGAATCTTCTTGTATGTGAAATACCAACACATTACATGTTGAAATCTATATGAGTAGATTAAGATACGGATAATGAAATGAAGTGAAGGTTGGAATAATCTTCTAAGACAAGAAACAGCTTCTTGTGGCTAGAAATTATATAATGGATGAAATCCAAATATCACAAGCAATGTCTTGATGGAAGAATAGAGATGCACCATGTACTGGACATGTGATCTTATATGTTCTTGACATATGATTCTACCATATAACATGCATTGTGAATCCAACAACAGAATGACTCAAAAGTTCTTGGAAGAAGAGCAGATTCCGATGTGCTTTAGGAGTAAAACACAGAATCTGAATAAATCCATGCATTCAGTATATGAGGAATACTGAGGACTATTCTCTAAAATATAGAAAGGATAATAGACTTGAATGTAATGCAAGATTACAATTGCAAGCCATATTACCAAAGACATGAAAGAAATGTGAGAAAAATTCACGACACTACAAACATAGTACTACTTAAAAAAGTAGACGTATGGATAAAAGTTTAGCGTTAGAAGTATTGGACTTCTGGTTGAGTGTATTTCCCAGTATATATGACTATGGATGAGTCTTCTAAAGACTGAACCAAGAGATCATTGGAGGATACTGTGAAATAATAGTCTCACTCTCCCGCGAAACTTATATCCAACCATTATATGATAATGAGTGGTATGTCAAAAGAGCTTTTGACCAATACCAGTTGCAAAGGAAACATACGAATCTGAATTGGTGCAGTTCGTTGACGAAACCTCTTCCATGAGCATGCATGATCAATGAACACTTATGTGATAAGATGATTATGATCGAAAAAATGCGGCTAGATTATTAGCACTCTAGTGCAAGTGGGAGACCGTTGGATATATGCTCTAGAGGCAAATATTATATGATTATTCCAATATATCTAAGAAAGTTCATAACCAGTTTCATACCATGCTAGAACTGTGTCAGTGAAACAATGATGAAGGTGTGGTATAGAAACCCCCAAAGTTCCTAGTTAGCCTCTACATCGATAACTAGTTCATGGTCAACATGATGGTCGTGGTGTCGCGATCATGGACAATTAAGTCTCTTGACTATGAGATCACCTCACTGGTTAAGTGAAGTGATGAACATTACCCAAAGTAAGCATTACAGCATGATCAAATCTTGTGAAGGTTCAGTGTTGTAATTACAGAACGTGGTAGACCGTTCCTTTGACCGTGAGTACGTGCATAATTGCTGTCTTCCCGGATGCTTTGACCTACATCCCACCACCTGACTGGATATGCGGGTCATAACGGTTGTATCTTGGGTGTTCCGTGGAGATATGTTGAGGAGTATTGTTACAAGAGCGGGATTTGTAAATCCATATAATGGATAGATACTCGGGGCCCACTCGGTGAGATTCCATCCATAAAGTTGCAGCGGGTGACTAGGTCACGGGGATGAATATCACGGGAACGAGTGAATGAGGATTAGTTCAGAACGAGGTTGAACCAGACATAGGATGTCATTGATCGAATCTCGGAACAATCCAGTATCGCTGACAAAGGGAATGCTATACGGCGCAAGGTCCAATCGGTGTTTGATATCCAGAATGCACAGGGGTCATTATGGGCATCCAGGTCCCGCTGATGATCATTGACCGTAGCCTCATCTCGGTCATGATTGGAGTGTTCTCGGACCGCAGGGTAACACACTTAAGGGCTCGATGAAATCGGAGACCTTTTCGGAACCATCGGAGTAACCAGAGAATAAGGGAAACAACATCGGAGAAGTACCGTGTTGAACCGAACAAGTTCGGAGTGAACCGGAAGGTGTTCCGGAGCACCGGGAGATGGAATATTATGTTTTAGTTATTAATTAATTGAATTAATAATTAAAATCATTTTATTTCTAATTAATATGTGCAATGGGCCTTAGTGGAGAAAAAGGCCCATTAGGGGAAGAAATAAAAGGGAAAAGAAAAAGAAAAAAAGGGAGTGGGGGGGAGGCGCCATGGGCCCTAGGGCCCATGAGGGTGGCGCCCCGTCTCCCCCCTTGGTCGGCTCCCCCCCCCCCTAGCATGTGGGATAGTCCCACATTGCTAAGGGAGGGGGTTGACTCCCTCCCCTACCCCTATATAAGAGGGCCATGGTGCACATATTTAATTAAGCCAAATACACATTAAATCGGATTAAATTAGTATTTACTCCGAATTGAGATCGGTTTTATCCGGTCTTCTCCCCTCCCTTGTCTCTTTCACGGTGGGCTCCCTAGTGTGAGCCTATATTGGAATTGAGGCTTCTCTACTAGAATCGGAGGCTGTCGTGCTGCCGAAGCTCCGTCCGGAGGTCTGCTTCCGCCACCTTCGCTGGATCGGAGAACGGAGGTCGTCATCGAGTCTCGTACGTGTGCGAGTACTACGAGGTGCTACACGTGTGGCACTACACCCATCCGGGTGCTCAACACAGCCAGGGGGCTGTGAAACTTGATCGGCTACATCAATCACGTTTGCGGGAACGTTTCCCGCGCAACGGACTACACCCCGAGGTATGTTATTTCCGCACTCCTTTCCGTTACGGTAATACGGCTAGCTAGATCTTGGGTTATGGGAACGCTAGTTAGAAAATTTTGAGTTTTCTGCTGCGAACCCCAACAATACTTGCATAGCTCAAGGCTAGCTTACAAATAGATTACAGCGGAAAACGGTAAAAGCTTCGTGGCGTCCATCAACTCCACCGGCATAGTTGAGTATAGACATCGTAACCCTACATCGTACCACTTACAAGTCGTATATAAACCTGCAACACCGAAGGTTACAGCCCGACAACGGGTCAGTACATCTGATTTGTACGGCAAGTCACACGAAAAAGTATATAGCATACCTACATCTACATGCAAGGTAAGTCAAAGGAAAGGCTTATGGTTTAGTTTTGCAGAAAGCCAGTTTTTTCCTCACATACTAAAACTAATCAAATTTTAATTTATCTTGCTAGTCCTAAGTATGGTTGAATCGGGCTACACCAATTCCAACCATCCCTTTATTAAAAGTTCCCACTCAAATTCTTATTAAAGTGAATTATCTGTCAAGACCATCCAACAACAATAATGCCCAGTTGCTCAAAGTTGTCCGTGACCGTGGACACGGCTAATCATGATCAGTTTTTACACTCTGCAGAGGTTTGTACACTTTCCCCACTGGACTCAACCCGAAGATTGAGACATAGTCTTTCAGAAGAGGTTGCGTCCACCCTTTGGTAGCCGGTACACCTGTCATATCTACATCAGCTAGCTACCAGGGCCAGGTTCCCCACAACTTACTCATCTAAGCCAGAGCCCATACAGCCATTGGTTGTACATGGAAGCTACTAGTCACACTGTCTGTCTGATCTTTTTGAGCATGGACGGCGCCCACTGCGTTCAGAGGGTAGTCACCATGACGCACCCGGTTCACCACCAAAACAACCATTCGAGAAGCATTTAGCCCTGGTCCCTCCTTAGCCAAGGCACGAGCCCCAGGATGAATTCTCTGCCCGCCCAGAGGTGATTTCTATTTAAGTTTGCTAGTCAAGTCATTAATCCTCACATAGCTCAATGATAACTCAACCAATCCCTATCTACAAAGCAATAGCAGTATATAACAACCATGATCCTAGGGCGACAATGAAATAGAAGGTCGGAACATATGGCTATCGTACTAGGTTTAAAATCATAATTAATATATAATCCTACACATGCATAGAGTGATAAATTGCTACATGCATAATACAAAATATAGGCTGAGGTATGGTCAAAGTGTAACTTGCCTTTTCCATTTGATGAAGTTCTTTGCTCTCGCGGTCCAGTCAACTCTACTCGTAACACTCCGAGAAAACTATCGCAACGGAAGGAACTCAAATAAGCAGTCACATCAAAAGGCAAACAAAAATCAACAAAACAATCACAAAGGTTTTAGAAACAAAACAAAAATCTTTGAAGTGCAAAGGTGTCGATGTGCTCGAAGGTGACAGGTGGAAGGTGAACTCAAGAGAGTCAACAGATAAAATATTATCGGTAACGAGTTGTGACCATGGAGATTTGTGAATTCAATGTGAATATCATGCCCACATGAAAATTGTGTGAATCTTACCGATAACACATCTCAAATGATCCGATATGCAAAAAGAATAACGTGAGACGGAATACTACAACACAGGTCATAGCAGGTTCAAATTTGAATTGAATTTGAATTTAAACAGATCAAGAAACATTTGAATTTTTGTGTACACATGATATAAACAGAAAGTACATGGAACGAGTGATCCAACGCAAAAAGAATCACTCGATTTGGGGGCACGGTTTAAAAGATACGACCTCCGGAATTTGAATGTGAATTTGAAATAAATTCAAATTCAAAAGTGTGCAACGTGTGCAAAAATTTATTCCATGCTAAAGTACAGAACAACACGAGCGTGTAGGAAAAAGTTTCACCTCGATCCGACGCACGGTGATGGAGATATTGCGAGTACGGCGCCAGGGTCTTTTCTGCCAATTACCTTTTTTACGAAAAACGCGATCGGGTCCCTGGTCCTGATCTGGCCGGAGCAACTCCGGCGAGGTCAAACAGGAGCTCCGGCGATGGCGTCCGGCGAGGGGGCGGCTTCCGGCGGGACGGCGGCGACGTCCGGCGAGGGGGGGTGGCCGGCGGTTGTTTGGCCACAATGGGTCGCGCGCAAGGGCACGTGGGCTGCGCCTTGGCCAGCCGGCGGCGGCGGCATGGGGCGGCGTGGCGAGGCAGGCGCGGTGGCGCCGGAGTCTGGCCTGTGGCGGCGGCGCTCAGGGTGAGGCCGGAGGCGCGGCAGCCGATCCGTGGTCCGGCGGTGGCGGCAGCGGTGACGTGGTGGCGGAGCCCGCTAGGGTTTTCCAGAAAAATCAAAAAAAGGAAAACGAAAACTATATATAGCCAGAGAAAATAAAATTGATCCGAGTTGGGCTCTAATTGCGGCCGTGAGCGGAAAACAACTACTGGGTCGGCTGGGTCCGGGTTTTCTTTTTATTTAAAATCACCAACTTCAAACAATAAAATAAAATCAACCGCAAATCAGAAAAATATGAAATAAAATTCAAAATTCTTCAAATAATCTAAAGAAAATTATTTAATGAATACATTTTCCAAAAAGGAAAATAAAAATAAAAAACATTTTCTAAATAATTTATTTAATATAAAATATTTTTCATAAATCAAATAAAATCCAATAAATTATTAAAAATATTTTTATTTTGTCAAAAGCATTGACAAACCATTTCTGAATAATAAAATATAAATTTTAAAATTGTCACACCAATAAATAATTTGGTAAAATAAAAATATCCCATTGGAATATTTCTTTCAACTCTTTAAAAATATTTAATAAATCATTTCAATGAAATAAAAACTCTCTCAGCATTATAAAATCCCTAAAATAATTTTAGAGTTATTTATAATACCCGTAATAAATTTAAAAACTTTAAAGTAATATTCTACTCCCTCCGATCCATAATAAGTGTCGCTCATTTTGTACTAAGCTAGTACAAACTTTGTACTAGAGGAGCGACACTTATTATGGATCGGAGGGAGTAAATATTTCCCAACTTTATTAAAAAGGGGATAAGTCATGTTATATCCTCTCAAATGAATTTCCTCGTGTTGAAAAATGTTTTGAATATTCAGAAGAATTCCAATAATGATTGAAAACATTTTCCAACCTTTTAATATGTTGAAGGAGTCATATTACCTTCTCTCATTTTGTTTTGTTGGTTTTGTTTAAAATAATAAATTCCAAAAACACCAATTATGAATATTAGGGAAAGTCATGTTATTCCCTCTCATTTTAATATTCAATAAACTCCAAAAAAGTTTTAAATCCCAGAGAAAATCAAACACATCAAGCAAACAATCATTATCTATTTAATTTTATTAACATTCCAAAATTCGGGGAAATTTTGGGATGTTACACACTACCACCCTTAAAAGGAATCTCGTCCTCGAGATTCGAGAAAGCTACAAAGAGAGGTTAGGTTTTGGGTCTTCATGACAGTCCATCGATCCTCCGATAAGCTAGGGTGCTACCACCCTTAAAAGGAATGAGACGTGGTCTTCAAAATCTTACTCCATCGATGACCTCCTTCGTACACTCCTCGTACTCCCTTGAGATTTTGAATCCTTCGCGAAAGAGGAGTCTTCCAAATACATTGGTCTTCAAGAGTGTTGCACCTTCGATTGCATCCTTATAATAGTTCATATACTCCGTCGTTGTCTTGAACACCGCATCCAAAAGACGGGTCCTCCACGTACTGAGACTTCATAGCTGACGGTTAGGCGCCAATAATAACCAACTATCGATACACTCTTGGTGGTCATCAAGAATACTTCTACGGGATACCCTCAGCAAACGGTCTTGGTCTATACTCACCGTATAACTTACTATTATTAACGATAATCTTATATAGGGGTCAAACATTGTACCATTCTATGGTTCAAGCTTAACATCTTGTCTCTCTGATATAGGTAAGTCACTCCAGATTTACTATCCCGCATAGCAAGAGCGAATAATAAGAGTAGTCGGCATGGTGATCAATCCATTCCGCACCCAAATCATTACCTTGTATATGGTTTAGGGAATCTCGCATTCTAACACTCGGTCATCATCACAGGCATTGCAGAAAGTTCCTCCTGATCATGAACTGGGTTCAGATAAATCCATGGTTCTGCAAGCCAACCAAACCTCTATCGTTTCCTCACAACACTCAGGTTTGCGCAAGCTGATATAAAACGTGTACTGGTGGACTACAACTTCTTCGAGGGTTCTTCCTTCAGCAAGATTGTTCTTGCTTGTTGTAAGATCCTGGCACACGGGGTTAACTTTGAACTTGGCAGTGGTTGCATCATCTTTATTCCCAATCTTGACATTAGCATCCATTGTAGTAACTCCTTCAGGATGAGAGGGAATAGAATGTAGATAGCGAGGTAGAGAGAGAGATAGGGAAAGATACCCATACAAACATCATAATAGTTTTGTAAATAAGTTTTGATGTGTAGCTGTTGGTAAAACAAGAAATGACGGCTCACAGAAACGATTTAACGGTAGAAACTTTGAATCTTCCAGGTCTTCAAGTCTTCTATGACGGCAGCTTCAAATTTGCAATGTCGAAGTAATCTCGTATCGTTGAGTCACTTGTGAACTCATTCTTCTTGTGGTTGTGTCTTCTTCAATCTTGAAGCATACTAAATAGATGAGGGGTCTAATGAAACGTAAATTATTCTACTCACATAGAAAGAATGCAAGCACAACACACAACGTCAATCAAATACATACCAGGGTCAAGGACACAAGAAAAACCTCACAAAACAAAACATGACATAAAACATCTAGTTCAACCACAGCAAAACATGCATCGATCCACAACTCCAGTTAACAATGAAAAGGTAACAACGTACACTTAGTGCACGCCTACGAACGTCTGTCCTCTAATTGCCAAACATAAGCTTCTCCAATTCAGCATCCTTGCTTCCACGTTCACAACTTCTTCTTTCCCTTCAATTCTGGACACATGTTGGCGTAATGTCCCATATTCCTGCACCGGAAACACTGAACTTGGCTAATGTCCTTATTTTTCTTCTTCACGGGTGCTACCTTCAATTCTTGGATAACTTTCTTCATTCCTTCCTTTTGATGTTGAACCACTTGTTGTGTCACGATGAACAATTGACACTGAGCGGGGTAATGATCAGTTCCTTCACATATAAAACATGTGACTTGAGTAGTGGGACATTCCTCACCCCAGTGAATTTCCTCACAATAGGGGCATCCATATTGGTGTCCTTCGTAGGAGTGTCCTGTTTCTCCGCAAATTGTGCAGGCACGGGGCCTCTTAAGGTTTACCGTCCTTTTTGTTGGGGTGACGAGGCGGGATCCCAACAAAATCCTTGTAAATTCTTTCCAAGTAATCTTCCTTCGTGATTCGTCAATTGCTTGGTGCATTCTCCACCAAGTAGCAGCCTTTTCTACCAAGTACTTAACAGCATAGGGGACCATGTCCTCACTTCCAACCTGGTTTATCTTCATGTGCTCCTCCATACTACGAATCCATTGCTCCACCTTCAGTCTAGACAACGCCCCAGAAAAGGCGAGTCCTACTCCATACTCCATCTATTAAACCCATACGACAAGGGTTAGGGCAAAACCAGAACACCGACAAGACAACAACTAAAGATAACACCAAACATATGCACTCAAACAAGAAAGAGAAAAAAAACACCTACGTTCAACAGCAACACATAACAACAAAAAATACATTCACAAAAGTCAAAACACACAAACAATACCTAGAGTAAGGTCATATGTGCAAGACATACGATCTCATCATACTACGCGAAATTCGTTCATCTAACTTCACCTAAAAGTTGGTGGTCTAATTCTAAGCTTCATCCTTCTCAGCTAAGATGATCTTAAAAATTCCTCTCGTAGTGTCAAAACTTATCGATCCTCATAGGGTATTCTTCTCGTTATTTTGGTCATGACTTCAATTGATCCACGAGGTTGATGATTTACTTCTCTAATACATATCTTTAGGGGCATAAGCAACTCGGAGGGGTATTTACAGTAAAACCAGATGAGGGGTTTTAGAAGATGAATAATAGATGAGAAATACTAGTGGAGAGAGTAAGAAATCAAAGAGTGATAAAAATATTTTTGTTCCTATGGATTTTCCTATCAATTTCTAGGGTCACGACCTACAGTCAATAAGGGCTCTGATACCATCTGTAACGACCCGATTCACTAAAGAATCCAAGTCTCTGTGTATTCTGTGCTAGTCCCTGGATCAATAGCTAGCACACGCAGTACATAATGTAATAACAAGAATAAATCACATGTCATATATATTACATCGAAGATCCAATATTACAATAAGGCATACTTGCATAGCTCAAGGCTAGCTTACAAATAGATTACAGCGGAAAACAGTAAAAGCTTCGTGGCGTCCATGAACTCCACCGGCATAGTTGAGTATAGACATCGTAACCCTACATCGTACCACTTACTCGTCGTATATAAACCTGCAACACCGAAGGTTACAGCCCGACAACGGGTCAGTACATCTGATTTGTACGGAAATTCACACAAAAAAGTATATAGCAGACCTACATCTACATGCAAGGTAAGTCAAAGGAAAGGCTTATGGTTTACTTTTGCAGAAAGCTAGTTTTTCCCTCACATACTACAACTAATCAAATTTTAATTTATCTTGCTAGTCCTAAGTATGGTTGAATCGGGCTACACCAATTCCAACCATCCCTTTATTAAAAGTTCCCACTCAAATTCTTATTAAAGTGAATTATCTGTCAAGAGCATCCAACAACAATAATGCCCAGTTGCTCAAAGTTGTCCGTAACCGTGGACACGGCTAATCATGATCAGTTTTTACACTCTGCAGAGGTTTGTACACTTTCCCCACTGGACTCAACCCGAAGATTGAGACATAGTCTTTCAGAAGAGGTTGCCTCCACCCTTTGGTAGCCGGTACACCTATCATATCTACGTCAGCTAGCTACCAGGGCCAGGTTCCCCACAACTTACTCATCTAAGCCAAAGCCCATATAGCTAGTTGTTGTACATGGAAGCTACTAGTCACACTGTCTTTCCGATCTTTTTTGAGCCTGGACGGCGCCCACTGCGTTCAGAGGGTAGTCACCATGACGCACCCGGTTCACCACCAAAACAACAATTCGGGAAGCATTTAGCCTATTGGAAATATTCCCTAGAGGAAATAATAAAATGTTATTATATATGTTTCCACGTTCGTAATTAATGTTTATATTTCTGTGCTATAATTGCAATGACCCTCACTATGAGATTCAGAAGAAAGCTCACTTGCATGTGTGGAAATGTAAACACCAAGAGTTCCTGGTTTAGCCTTTAAGACCAGCTCATGTGCTAACTGATGATTACGTTTTCTTAATCATGGACATTGTTCTTGTAACAAGGATGTCAGTAGCAATGGGAACATATTGTTAGCAGAATAATGATGTTGAACCGACCCCAGTATTGAAAGATATACGTAGAGATCACATCGTAACAACGTTATAAGTCATATCATGAAATTTTATCATATACATAATTCCTTAGACCATGAGAGTATCGAGTTGCTTCACACAGGAAGACATGCTTTGGTTCTTAGATGAATCCTCCCGTAAATGGGAAGTAGTAAAATAAGTTCTGGGTATGTCAGATGGTGTGGCTAGTGACTGTGATAGTTCAAGAATGGGATTTGCTCCTTCACGATGAAGAGATATTGACTTTGGGCCCACTCGGTATGACGGTATCCATTCTAGTCTGGCCAGACGCATTGTGATTTAATCACGGGGATACCGGAATACAATAACGAGAAATAGAGACAAATGAGCAAAGATGATAACGAGTGGCTTGTGTTCAAGAAGTTGTTACATATGGGTGCCAAACATCTCTCCTCTAACTTTGTCATATATCACGAAGCAAAGGGAATGGTACATGACTAAACATAATGGTTCACTCGAAGTTTCTTCGTCTATGTGCGAGAGTCAACATGGGTGTCCATGGCTCCGCTGTTGATTATTCGCTATTGACAAAAGGCTGTTGACCTATGTCCGGAAGATGTTCTGAGTCATTTCTGCATTATACCGAACCTATTGGGTCACACACTTAACGAGAAGTAGTCTTTTAGAATACTGGAATGGTAGAAGGTTTAGTGGAAGCAAAACGGAATAGTTCATGCGGGCACCGGAAGTAGTTCCGGGTATTTATGGAATTGTTCATAAGGGCACCAGAAGAAGTTCTGGTTATTTAAAGATATGTCCGGATCACTCTGGAATAGTCCCAGGTGGTTCTAGAACATATGATAATGGTACTGGGGAATTCCTGGATCAACCGGAATATTTTCCGGTTAATCGGTGGACGTCCCGAAAACGACCGACGAACCGACGCAGGGCATCGGGCAGGGTAGACCGTAACCCGGATCGTCCTAGAACCTATCCAGATAGTTCCGGAACGTCCGAAAACGGTCCCTGAAGGTCATGGAAGTGTTCCAGAAGGTTCCGGAATGTCCCGAAACCATCCCGGAAGCTCCCAGAATGGCCGAGAACGGTCCCAAAGGGTCCTGGAAGGTCATGGAAGGTTCTGGAAGCTTCCGGAAGGTTTCACAAGGTTCGGGACAGTACCATATGCGCCCCAACACCCATAGTCTTGGGGGGCAAGGCACCCCAAGGGGGCTGGCCGAAATTAGGTGGTGGGGGCGCCATACTTGGGGAGGAGTCCTCCTTGGACTCAGACTCCCCGGTGGGAAGGACTCCCTTCGGGAGTAGGAGTCCCAAGGGGACTCCACAACCCCTAGGTCGGCCAGGACAGCCCCCTGGCCACCTATATAATGTGGGGGAGGAGTGGGGCCGCAGCACAACTAAACCCTAGCCCCCCTGCGCCACCCTCCCTCCTCTAAACCCCGTTGCTCCACAATTAGACCCCGGTTTAGACGTTGTTCTAGATCGGAATCCGTTAGGGTTTTCTACCTCTAGTTTTCTCGGTGGCGTTCATCTCTGGAAGGAGGAGCGCTTCTGGATTGCTGCTACGGAACGTGTGGATACTAATAGAGGGATCATATCTTTGGTCCTTCTTCGAGGAACTTCTTCTTCTTCCTCGGAGATCTGTTCGAGGGAATTGCTCGAGGGATTCGTTCGTGGGATAGATCATGAGACACATCACGAGATCTACTTCCACCCGCTTCACCAACTCTTCTTCCGCTGCAACCGTTGGTGAGGAATGGCCTAAACCTTGTATTCCATCTTTCTTGGATGATCTTGGGATCTTGATTCGTAAGCACAAATTTTTTAGTTTTCTACTACGTTTCCCAACAGTGGTATCCTGAGCGATCCTTGATTAGATGCATGTTTAGGTCTAGATCATATGTGTGATATGAGGCATTGATTTTCTTATTGCTTCCCTGTCATGTGATTTTTTTTCTATGCTTGATGGCAAGTTGAGATTTTGCTACAAGGATTGAGTTTTCCATCGATCCCTCTATGCTGCTTTCAGTATGTTGGTTGCCTTGATCATGGTATACATCAAACTCCTTGGATCTCATCTTAATATCGCAATAGAAGATTTAACATGGCGGGGCTTGTGGATTTTATGAACTCAAATCCACACAAGGGTCACGCGTTGAATGAAGTTTGGCTTGTGGCATTAGTTGCTGCACGCACCCCGAACGTTAAACTAGCAACAATGAAGTATCGTGTTTGGTTTGTATAGGGAACAACGTTTTCATGTAACCTGCTAATCAACCACGATAAAAGTTGCAACAACCCGTGTAGATGGCGATCTAACTCTTTTTTGCAGAATGTGCATGTGATGTGGTATAGCCTTCAAGATTTGCAATGTGTTTGTATGAGATGCTATATGTTATGTAATATTTATTCGCGACCTGCGTGTCGTGGTACGGCATGATGACTGGAGTCATATGATTGTCACTTAATTATGGCCTGCGTGCCAGAACTGTTTATTAGCTCGAGGCGAAGCAATAGATAGATGCAAGGTGATGATCTACGATGCGGAGGTGGACCCCGACACACATGCCTAAAGCCGTGGTGTTGGTCCCGGTGCCAAGGAGAAAGTTGGTGGAGACGGTGACTTCTACCACGACGACGTGAAGACAACGAAGACTTCACGAAGCAAAGGGCTATACTATATCACATAATTTTATGAACTGCATGTGATGTTTATCCCTTTTATGCACCCTTATTTGATGCGCGGTAGTCGTATTTTATTAGGGTGATCTCTCGCAAAACAATATCAAGTTGATAGTGTTCTTCCAACTGTAGCACCATCTATACTATGTTTCACATCGGAACAGGTCATGTCACATGGGTGCACACGGTGTGACGCATAAAAGGCGGCTGTGTTAAGAACGCACTGCAATTACACTTCGTTGTCTTGACTGTTTGGATAAAAGTTTGCTACCGGAACACGCCCATCGAAAGATGAACAAGAATCACCTTTAGCGTGATTGGCAAGTTGGCCTACCGGTCCAGTCTAAGTCATCAGTAATGTCACATAAATGGCGGACGATTGGGTCGGATCTTGAATCACTCCAGCATCAATTATGAGAGATATTGATCTGAGTGGGAGAGCACTAAGTAATTAAATTGATTAATCACAAGTGCAACTTAATTATGAACAAAGTCTAAGTATTTGCATTATCGTTGTAGAATAATGGCTCGCGTTACCACCTTCCCAATTGATTTTGATTAACTGTATTATCTGGTAAAAACTTTACGATTGGTACCGTATTGTGAGGACTATCCTCAATAGTGTCGAGAAGGGGCTTGTCCTATGGCAAATTTTTGATGCTCTCCCGCTAATGCTATGGATGATGTGACTTACGTCCATAATCCAAAATGCTAGAATTCCACCACAGCTAAGTGCGTTGTCTTCACCACCATGAAACCCGAACTTCAATCGTTTGGGATAGTTATGTTATATTCATGGAACTGAAAAATTGTTTTCAGTAGTAAGACAATTAATGTTGGATATAAGATATCTAGTGCAATATACGATTGTAAGCATTAGTGAAAATGTTCACTGTGCTCTAAACAAAACTGATAAGTGTGGGATCCAAAAGAACACCGATCATATGATGATGAGAATTAAGGGAAAGGAAGTCCAAAGAATGTTAGTAAGACTCACACACCGGAAAGTCTATGGCATGCTCCACCCTTGATCATATGTGATCTTCTGTGAGTAGGAGTGACATTGGAAATAGAACTATGATACGTATAAAGGCAAAGCGAAAGAAGACTGGAATATCCAGCTCAGAAATGAAAGTCATACGAAGTTATAGATGAATTCATTGCTGGTCAAAATATGTAATTCTTGGGAATCATGATTAAATGGTTAATCTTAATTCTTGGGTATTGTGATTAAACTGTTGATCACTAGAATATCACTTCGACTGCATATTGTTGCAGATCGATGCAAGAAATACTATGGCCTTTATAACTAGCTAATGATGAGTTTTGACACACACGAGAACACGGTAAAAGGTTTACTATATTGTGTGTGGACTCTATAATTATCTTCATAATTCATTTTAGAGTTGAGTAAATTGTTACTACACTTTAGCCTTGTTTCAAAACATCATTTTTGAATCTTCTTTATTGCAAGAGAGTTGTTCAAAGCTATGAATAACATAAAGGCCATACTTCTATTGTGAATAGGTTGTATGTTATGAATCTTGATAATAATGCTAAACATCCATAACACTGACGCTAAACATCGCAAGACTATCAGAAATACCACAAGTGTGTGGCACTGCAGTTTGTCACAAGTGACATAACATGCATGAAGAATTTCCATAAGTGATGGACTTTTGAGTCATATGATTATGAATCACTTGACGCTTGCATACATTGTCTAAAAGTAATGTGACTAGAAACACCGTTGATAGGCCATGCATTAACGGGCAACTAAATTATTGCAAATCATACATGATGATGTGTGTAATCCAATAAGTGTAGTTGTGTGCAGTGGATTTTCTATCTTCACTCATCAATTGAAGTAAATATGTGGATATCTGCTCAATGGAGACATACGTCTGAAATTTTTGAAATGTTCAAGGAATTTTAGAGTGAAATAGAAGTGTATTGTAAAAAGAAATAGTGCTTCTGCAAATTGGATGGTGGAAAGTAATATTTGAGTTACAAGTTTAGCGAACGTCTGATGAGTTGTGAAAAGGTGTCATAACTTGTGCCTCTCGAAACACCACTATGAGTAAAGTGTTCGAGAGACATAATCAAGCCATGTATGACACGGTAAGATCAAACATGACGTTTATCAAATTGCCATTATACTCATTAAAGTTATGCGTTAGTGACTACAGCTTTTACACTGAAAAGAGCACCATCAAATCTGGTGAAATGAAAACATATTAGATATGGTATGGAAGTGTTAAAACCATATTGTCTTTTCCTAAAATTTGGGTATATGAGACATGTGTTTGACAGGCTCAAAACACCAAGTCAGATAAGTGCTACTTTGTTAAGGTTATCCCAAAAGGTTTGGTATTCCTCTATCACTACACCAAAGCAAAAATGTTTGTTGTTTAGAATGGTGTGTTTTGACGACAATAGTTTCTTGCAAAAGAGTGAGTGGGAGGACAATGCAGCTTGTTAAAGATTGTTGAATCTTCAAATAAGTGCGCAGCTGAACCACACAGGTTAGACAAAACTCGTACAAACATTCATGATATGTAAAACGAGATATTGTTGTTCGACAATGATAAACCTGTGATATACAAAGAAGCACTGATGGGCCCTGACTCCGGGATTTGGCTAAATGCCAAATAAATCCGAGATAGTATCCATGGAAGTAAGTCAAGTTTTGAACTTGGTAAACCCTCCGAAAGACTAAAAGTCTGAAGAATATATATATGGATCTATAATTGATTCGGATGAAATTGTTTTATCCATAAATCTCAACTCGTTGGAAAATTGTTTTCTAGCAAGTTCAAAGGTTGACTATGGCGAAATAGTTTCGACCGTAGAAATGCTTTAGTCAGTTCGGGTTATATTAGAAATTACTACATATCTCATTTATAGGATATGGTAGAATGAACGTCAAAACAAAGTTCCTACACGGAAATATAACAAAGGACGTATATGTGATACGACCAGAATGTTTTGTCGATTCAAAGGATGCTAAAATAGATGCAAGCCTTGGATATCCAGTGATGGACTGAAGCTAGCACAATGGAGTTGGAATTTTCATTATGATGAAATTGCCAAAAGAGTTTGTTTTCATTGGGAATAACGAAGATGCTTGAATGCTCAAGAAAGTAACTGGGAGCTGAATGATATTTCTAAAACCTTATGTAGATGACATATTGTTAATTAGAAATGATGTAAATTTCTTGACACAAATAAGGACTTCATTGGAAATAGTTTTCAGTTGAGGAACTTGGGCTGATATAGCATTAGTATTGAGCACAGTGATCTATGAAGATAGTAAGTGCCTGATCATGATAAAGCCAACACTACATATTGACATGATACTAAAGTAGTTTAGTATGAAATGCCAAGAAACATGTTCTTGCCGAAGTCGTGGTGAAAAGTTGTTTGCAGAAATCGGTGTTGATGAACACAGATAAGCAAGAACACGTGAATTGAATTCCACTCACCCGTGTGTTTGGATTAATCATGTACACCATAATATGTAAAACAACCAGATATGTCCAGTGCTCCAAAAGGTTGTGAGCAAGATACCAAAGTGATAAAGTTGTTGACTATTGGACAAACAGTGAAAAATTAAGCTTATGAAAGATAAGATATGTTTCTCGAAAAATGGAGATAATGAAGAGCTCGTTGTAATGAGTTACACCAGCTGAATTTTTTGATGTAAATCAGTTACACTAATTCAGTCTTCATACTTACTCCGACCGTTTTTCGATTTTAATTGGGATTATGTGTTTCACACATAAGGGCGGCACAGTATGGAGGAACTGTGTTAAGTTAGATACTGTGGCGAATTCTATAACAGAGGCTAAGTATATTGTTGCATAAAGAAGTAACAAGGGAGGGTATTTTGAATCACCAGTTCATTTATGAACAAGGTATGGTTTCCTAGATGCTTGAAGCTCATGGAACATTGATGAAATGATTTCATGACTTATTCTAAGGAACCAAGGTCCTGCCAATGATTCAAACGTATACAAAGCTAAACTGATAAAATTAGTGAATTTTATGATAGCGTGAAAACGCGAAGATATGCAAGATACAAACGGCCTGAAACGTCAGATCCGATGATGAAGTCTATACCACAAATGAAGCATGTATTACACCAGTATGCCATAGGTGTAAAGTGCTCAAGCACTGATAATATTATTGACTCTAGTGCAAGTGGGAGACTGTTGGAAATATGCCCTAGAGGCAATAATAAAATGTTATTATATATGTTTCCACGTTCGTAATTAATGTTTATATTTCTGTGCTATAATTGCAATGACCCTGACTATGAGATTCAGAAGAAAACTCACTTACATGTGTGGAAATGTAAACACCAAGAGTTCCTGGTTTTGCCTCTAAGACCAGCTCATGTGCTAACTGATGATTACGTTTTCTTTATCATGGACATTGTTCTTGTAACAAGGATGTAAGTAGCAATGGGAACATATTGTTAGCAGAACAATGATGTTGAACCGACCCCAGTATTGAATGATATACTTAGAGATCACATCGTAACAACGTTATAAGTCATATCATGAAATTTTATCATATACGTAATTCCTTAGACCATGAGAGTATCGATTTTCTTCACACAGGAAGACATGCTTTGGTTCTTAGATGAATCCTCCCGTAAATGGGAAGTAGTAAAATAAGTTCTGGGTATGTCAGATGGTGTAGCTAGTGACTGTGATAGTGCAGGAATGTGATTTGCTCCTTCACAATGAAGATAGATTGACTTTGGGCCCACTCGGTATGACGGTATCCATTCTAGTCTGGCCAGACGCATTGTGATTTAATCACGGGGATACCGGAATACAATAACGAGAAATAGAGACAAACGAGCAAAGAGGATAACGAGTGGCTTGTGTTCAAGAAGTTGTTACACATGGGTGCCAAACATCTCTCCTCTAACTTTTTCATATATCACGAAGCAAAGGGAATGGTCCATGACTAAACATAATGGTTCACTCGAAGTTTCTTCGTGTATGTGCGGGAGTCAACATGGGTGTCCATGGCTCCGCTGTTGATTATTGGCTATTGAAAAAAGGCTGTTGACCTATGTCCGGAAGATGTTCTGAGTCATGTCCGCATTATACCGAACCTATTGGGTCACACACTTCACGAGCAGTAGTCTGTTAGAATACTGGAATGGTAGAAGGTTTAGTGGAAGCAAAACGAAATAGTTCATGCGGGCACCGGAAGTAGTTCCGGGTATTTATGGAATTGTTCATAAGGGCACCAGAAGAAGTTCTGGTTATTTAAAGATATGTCCGGATCACTCTGGAATAGTCCCAGGTGGTTCTGGAACATATGAGAATGGTACTGGGGAAGTCCTGGATCAACCGGAATAGTTTCCGGTTAATCGGTGGACGTCCCGAAAACGACCAACGAACCGACGTAGGGCATCGGGCAGGCTAGACCGTAACCCGGATCATCCCAGAACCTATCCAGATAGTTCCGGAACGTTCGAAAACGGTCCCGGAAGGTCTTGGAAGTGTTCCAGAAGGTTCCGGAATGTCTCGAAACCATCCCGGAAGGTCCCGGAATGGCCGAGAATGGTCCCGGCGGGTCCTAGAAGGTCATGGAAGGTTCTGGAAGCTTCCGTAAGGTTCCACAAGGTTCCGGATAGTACCATATGCGCCCCACCACCCTTAGTCTTGGGGGTAAGGCACCCCAAGGGGGCTGGCCGAAATTAGGTGGTGGGGGCGCCCTACTTGGGGAGGAGTCCTCCTTGGACTCAGACTCCCCGGTGGGAAGGACTCCCATTGGGAGTAGGAGTCCCAAGGGGACTACACAACCGCTAGGTCGGACAAGACAGCCCCCTGGCCACCTATATAATGTGGGGGAGGGGTGGGGGCGCCATCCTCCCTACGCTAAACCCCGTTGCTTCACAATTAGACCCCGGTTTAGACGTTGTTCTAGATCGGAATCCGTTAGGGTTTTCTCCCTCTAGTTTTCTCGGTGGCGTTCATCTCTGGAAGGCGGAGCGCTGCTGGATTGCTGCTACGGAACGTGTGGATACTAATAGAGGGATCATATCTTTGGTCCTTCTTCGAGGAACTTCTTCTTCTTCTTCCTCGGAGATCTGTTCGAGGGAATTGCTCGAGGGATTCGTTCGTGGGATAGATCGTGAGACGGATCGTGAGACGCATCACGAGATCTACTTCCACCCGCTTCATCAACTCTTCTTCCGCTGCAACCGTTGGTGAGCAATGGCCTAAACCTTGTATGCCATCTTTCTTGGATGATCTTGGGATCTTGATTCGCAGGCACAAAATTATTTGTTTTCTACTACGTTACCCAACATAGCCCTGGTCCCTCCTTAGCCAAGGCACGAGCCCCAGGATGCATTCCCTGCCTTCCCAGAGGTGATTTCTATTTAAGTTTGCTATTCAAGTCATTAATCCTCACATAGCTCAATGATAACTCAACCAATCCCCGTCTACAAAGCAATAGCAGTATATAACAACCACGATCCTAGGGCGACAATGAAATACAAGGTCAGAACATATGGCTATCCTACTAGGTTTAAAATCATAACTAATATATAATACTACACATGCATAGAGTGATAACTTGCTACATGCATAATACAAAATATAGGTTGAGGTATGGTCAAAGCATAACTTGCCTTTTCCATTCGATGAAGTTCTTCGCTCTCGCGGTCCAGTCAACTCTACTCGTCACACTCCGAGAAAACTATCCCAACGGAAGGAACTCAAATAAGCAATCACATCACAAGGCAAACAAAAATAAACAAAACAATCACAAAGGTTATAGCAACAAAACAAAAAGCTTTGAAGTGCAAAGGTGTCGATGTGCTCGAAGGTGACAGGTGGAAGGTGAACTCGAGAGAGTCAACAGATAAAAGATTATCGGTAACGAGTTGTGGCCATGGACATTTGTGAATTCAAGGTGAATATCATGCCCACATGAAAAGTGTGTGAATCTTACCGACAACATGTCTCAAATGATCCGATATGCAAAAAGAATCACGTCAAACAAAATACTACAACACAGGTCATAGCAGATTCAAATTTGAATTGAATTTGAATTTAAACATATCAATAAAAATTTGAATTTTTGTGTACACGTGATATAAACAGAAAGTGCATGGAACGAGTGATCCAACGCAAAAAGAATCACTCGATTTGGGGCCACGGTTTAAAAGATACGACCTTCGGAATTTGAATTTGAATTTAAAATAAATTCAAATTCAAATTCAAAAGTGTGCAAAAATTTATCCATGCTAAAGTACAGAACAAAACGAGCGTGTAGGAAAAAGTTTCACCTCGATCCGATGCACGGTGACGGAGATATTTCGAGTACGACGCCGGGGTCTTTTCTGCCAAAAGGACCTATCCGCAATTATCTTTTTTACAAAAAAACACGATTGGGTCCCTGGTCCGGATCTGGCCGGAGCAACTCCGGCGAGGTCAAACAGGAGCTCCGACGATGGCGTCCGGCGAGGGGGCGACTTCCGGCGGGACGGCGGCGGCGTCCGGCGAGGGGGGGTGGTCGGCGGCAGCTTGGCCACAAGGGGCCGCGCGCAAGGGCGCGTGGGCTGCGCCTCGGCCGGCCGCCGGTGGCTCAGGCCACGGGCGGCGCGGGCGGCGGCTCGGGCCACGGGGCGGCGCTCGGGCGGCGGCGGCATGGCCGCGCGGCGAGGCAGGCGCGGTGGCGCCGGAGTCTGGCCGATGGCGGCGGCGCTCGGGGTGAGGCCGGCGGCGCGGCGGCCAGTCCGCGGTCCGGTGGCGGCGTTGACGTGGCGGCAGCGACGACGTGACGGCGGCGCCCGATAGGGTTTTCCAGAAAAACCGAAAAAGGGAAAACGAAAACTATGTATAGCCAGAGAAAATAAAATCGATCCGGGTTGGGTTCTAATTGCGGCCGCGAGCGGAAAACAACTACTGGGCTGGCTGGGTCTGGGTTTTTTTATATTTAAAATCACCAACTTCAAACAATAAAATAAAATCAACCGCAAATCAGAAAAATATGAAATAAAATTCTAAATTCTTCAAATAATCTAAAGAAAATTATGTAATGAATACATTTTCCAAAAAGGAAAATAAAAATAAAAAACATTTTCTAAATAATTTATTTAATATAAAATATTTTTCATAAATCCAATAAATTATTAAAAATATTTTTATTTTGTCAAAAGCATTGACAAACCATTTCTGAATAATAAAATATAAATTTTAAAATTGTCACACCAATAAATAATTTGGTAAAATAAAAATATCCCATTGGAATATTTCTTTCAACTCTTTAAAAATATTTCATAAATCAATTCAATGAAATAAAAACTCTCTCAGCATTATAAAATCCCTAACATAATTTTAGAGTTAATTATAATACCCATAATAAATTTTAAAAACTTTAAAGTAATATTCTAAATATTTCCCAACTTTATTAAAAAGGGGATAAGTCATTTTATCCTCTCAAATGAATTTCCTCGAGTTAAAAAATGTTTTGAATATTCAGAAGAATTCCGATAATGATTTAAAACATTTTCCAACCTTTTAATATGTTGAAGGAGTCATATTACCTTCTCTCTCTTTTTTTGGTTTTGTTTAAAATAATAAATTCAAAAACACCAATTATGAATATTAGGGAAAGTCCTGTTATTCCCTCTCCTTTTAATATTCAATAAACTCCAAAAAAGTTTTAAATACCAGAGAAAATCAAACACATCAAGCAAACAATCATTATCTATTTAATTTTATTAACATTCCAAAATTCGGGGAAATTTTGGGATGTTACAGATAGCTTCAAGTAGGTGGTAAAGTGAACAATGGCGCCGTTCACAACCTTATGTTTCTTACTTACCTGGACCTGCACACAAATATAAATAACTTTGCTCCCAACGATTATGGAAAGCTTGGCAATCTCTTCGGCCTTGCAGTTTACAAAGGATCAACGCAACAGATAATAGGTAGTGATAATTGCAAGTGGAAAGTAATAACAAGAAACAAACTGAGCGTGTAAACAGTGATGAAAATATGGATCGGGGTCCCATGACGTTCACTACGGATGTCTCTCTCCCAAAAGACGATAAAACTGCTATGTGAGGTAAACAAATCACCGCTAGGCAGTTGACAGGATTACGGGCGCAAACCAATGCTAATTATGCTACAAAGAAAGGAAGAGGCTCAAAAGCATGGGCGGTACGCAAAAATAAGTAGACCAAAATCCATCAGCATCTACTACTAATCATCCACCTTGAGATATATATCCAGAACATCTCGCTGGTATTAAGTTGTGAGCCCCACCCAAAGTGTTAACCCAAAGCAACATGACAACTGCATTAAAAGAACGTTGCGTAAAGTAAACAATCCTTGCAACCGCAGTTACCAACATCGTTGTTTTCCCCCTTGTGGCAACAGCACATCCCCTAGACTCATGTTTCTGTCATTCAAGCTAGTCATCAGGGGGCATGACCCCACAATCAAACAAAACGCTCCCTCTTGGAGTCACTACCTACTACTTGGACAAAGCAATAAACAGCAATGGAGAACATGCAAGAATTAATCAAGAACAAAAATATAAAAGATAAGAACCAAATATATTACTCAATCACAATCAGAACATAGTCTCATAATCCATCAGATCCTAGCAAACTCAGCATAGAAACAGCAGAAAGAATTACATATGTGCCTTGATCATGTAGGCAAGCTCACAAGGTCTAATCCATGAAGAACAAAGAGGGGAGGAGAACATCACATAGCTACTGATCATAGACCCATGGTCCAAGGCAGACTACTCACGGATCATCCGGGAAGCGTCCATGGTGGAGGAGAAGCTCCCGGGGGTCAATTCTCCCTCCGGCAAGGTGCCGGGAAGAGGTCTGCTCGCGCTCCCGATCTTGGAAGCGCGGCGGCGGAGAACCGAGGCGAGATCACAAAAAAGGGTTCCCCCTCGTAGGTTTCTCGTGACGGAGAATAAATAGGCGAAGGGGGGCAGCCAGGGTGCCACCAGGGGTCCAGGCGCCCCCCTAGCGCAGCCCCACTCCTGGTCGCGCTGAGAGGGCGCCTGGGGCCCTAGTGGGTCCCCTCTTCCCCCTCCTCGACGATTCCCGAAGCTTCTGAAGCGCTGATTTTTTATTGTATTTTCCCAGAATTTTTGTAGCATTTTTAATACGGGGGAATCCTGAAATAGAAAAACAGCAGAAAACAGGAACCGACACTGGGGTGCACTGAGTTAATAAGTTAGTCCAAATATGATCAAAAGTGTATGAAAGTGTATGTAAAACATAGCAATATCACACAAAACATGCATGGAGCAAGCAAAAATTATAGATACGTTTAGGACATATCAGTTGCTTACATGACCTGGACCTGCACAAAGCAACAAATAACTTTGCTCCCAACGAGTTCAGAGAGGTTGTCAATCTCTCTCGCCTTGTCGTTTACAAAGGATCAAAACACAATAGGGAATAGTAATGGTGATTGCAAGGGAAAGGAAATAAAAGCACTAAATTGTAGCGGTGTAAATTTATGGTTGAAATATGGACCGGGGTCCCATGATCTTCACTAGTGAAGTCTCTCTGCCAAAAGACGATAAATAACTATGCTGGGTGAACAAATTACAGCTGGGCAATTGAAAGAATTATAAACGCACCGCAATGCTAATTATGCTACAATAAAGCTAGAGGCTTAATCGTATGGGAAATACGCCAAGTCAAGAAGACCGTTTATTCATCAGCATCTACTTACTAATCATCCACCTAGAGTTATCTATCCAGAACATCTCGCTGGTTATAAGTTGTGAACCCCAGCAAAACTATAGGATCAAAGAAAAATACAACTGCATTAACACACTTTGCGTAAGGTAAACAATCCTTGCAACTGCAGTTACAAGCACCGTTGTTTTGTCCTTGGTGGCAACATCACATTCCCTAGTCTCATGTTTCTGTCACTCAAGCTAGCGGTCGCTCTTGGAGTTACTATCTACTACTTGGCCGAAGCAATAAAAATAAACGGAGAACATGCAATAAAACTCAAGAACTAAAAAATAAAAGGTAAAGAAAATATATTACTCATCACAATCTAAAAATTAATCTCATAATCCATCGGATCCAAGAAAACACAGCATCGCAACACAGAAACTAATACATAGGTGCCTTGATCATGTAGGGCAGCTCACAAGGGCTAAGAATTGAGGCACAAGATTGGAAAGAAAACATCACATAGCTACTGTTCATGGACCCATGGTCCAAGGGGGACTACTCACGGCACATCCGGGAAGTGCTCATGGTGGTGGAGAATCTCCCAGAGATCAATCCTCCCTCCGGCAGGTTGCCAGGATAGGGCCTTCTAGAAATCCCGACCTTCAGATCGCGGCGTTAGCGGAACAGTGGGGAAAATCGCATAATGGAGGACCTCCAGAGGGTTTTCAGAACGGGAGGTAAATATTGGGCGAAGGTGGCACTAGTGGAGGTCCCACCCCACCAGGCGGGTCCCTAGCACGGCCTCCCCCCTGGTCGCGCCACCTGGCCGCCTGGGAGGGGCTGGCCGCCCTTCGGGCTTCTGGACTCTTCTTTTGCGCTGATTTTTTTATATATTTTTACTTTATTTTTCTAAGCACTTTAAATATTGGTAAATACCTGCAATGCACGGACAACAACAGACAGAAACTTTCACTTGGGCACTGAGTTAGTAGGTTAGTCCAATTATGTTAAAAAGGTATGAAAGAGAGCAAAACATGTAGCAAAGTCACCCATATAAGCATGGAACAAGGAGAAATTATAGATACGTTTGGGACGTATAATTCCTCGAGTCGACTCAAGACTAAGGGGCTATACCTCCACTAGGATCAATCGAAATTGAAATTGGTATATTATATTTCAGCGGCGGATTCCATCGGAGATTGATATTGGCATATTATATTTCAGCGATGGATTATAATTGATCAGCATGCATTAGGGCTGGTTTGCACGGAATTCTGGACAAATCAATCCATCATTCACACACATTGGTAAAATTCTGGCACCCTTCATAAGTTCCGGTTCATTGGAAAAATTCTGGTCCATTGGTAAAATTCTGGCTCCCTTCATGAGTTCTGGAATTCTGGACAGATCAATCCATCATTCACACACATTGGTAAAATTCTGGCTCCCTTCATAAGTTCCGGTTCATTGGAAAAATTCTGGTCCATTGGTAAAATTCTGGCTCCCTTCATGAGTTCTGGTTCATTGTAAAAATTCCGGTCCATTGGTAAAATTCCGGCTCCCCTCATGACTTCTGGTTCATTGGAAATATTCCGGTTCATTAAAAAACTTGGCTCATATTCTGGTTCATTGGAAAATCCCGGTTTCTTTTCTGGTTCATCGAAAAATCCCGGCTTAGATTCCGGTTCATCGAAAAATCCCAGCTCGTTGGAAAATCCCGGCTCGGATTCCGCTTCATTGGAAAAGTTCTTGTAAGTCCCAAAACCTAATATTTTAGTTACTCCTCCTTAGGCTATGATATTCACCTATATGATTGATTGCAAAATCACACTCATATGACCTAGTTCTATCGCCTTTCATTCAATCAAGCACGTCCATATATTAGTAGCCACCTTGACTCTGAACCAAAGGAAACATAGTACCAGCATAAGTCATGCGACATCGGCTTACAAAGAAGTTGACTCCTACAATGAGACCAATAATTCCTTTTCATAAGTCAATCGGAGGCATCTGATCGTGGAGCTCGGCTAACCCTGTGCTTACTTGAGCAGAGGATGTTGCTGTCACGTGTATGGATGACTTCTATGAGAAAAAATAATATCATACGAATAAGGTAGCAAGCAAACTATTTGTGCAAAAAATGTCTTATTCTGGTGCAAGTACATCTCGCATTTTTCAATATAACCCCAGGTCGTCATAGTATTTCAAAATATCGACACCTGGGGCTACAATTTTATTAAGGGAGCCTATCAGTAAGTAAATATGGTTCTATTTCATGGTCAAACATATTTCTAACAAGCAGATCGGCCTACGAAATGCATGGTCCGACATAACTGTTGGCACATATTATTTTGAGTTGCTGAAGGAAACATATTCCAGTACTCGAAGGGATACTTCATTTAGAAGCTGGGATCACAACCCGGTATATCATATTTACAGGCTTTAGCAAGCAGATATTCGTCGGTTTTCATCTGCAAGCAAACATTTTCCGGCTTTACGAAAAATTTACCGGATTTAGCAAACAAAAATTTGCAAAGATTATATAAGTCCCAGATCGCTGCAAGCAAGACAACCCGGCACTTGGGGGATACAGGTGATATGGATATAAATTTCCCGTAAAAAAATTCTAGTCCTTTGACAATACACGGAAGGGCAAGAAGCAACATTGGACTCAAAGGTGGAAGATCTCAAAACTGGATAGTATCGGGTTCGTTAACATGAATCGGTGGAGCAAGCCGGCCTAATGGTTTGGCCTGTAGACCCGATCATTTATCCTTACTATTCTTTATTTTAGAAATTTACCATGGACGCTGATGACGCGAGAGAGTATCTTCTTCTCGCCCCTCGTTGGTTACCCCAAGTGGAAGGTGTGGATGTAGTAGCCGCAAATTTCCACAAAAAAGGATTGTAAGGTTTAACGAGCCAGGAGTACTCCAAGGTCGACAAGTAGGTGGTGAAGCGAGCAACGCACCGTTTGATATATTGCTCCCTTAACGTGGACTTGCACACACAACAATTAACTTTGCTCCCAACGAGTACAGAGAGGTTCTCAATCTCTCCGGCCTTGTCGTTTACAAAGGATCAAACACACGGTGGAAATAGTGATGGTGATTGCAAATGAAAAGGAAATAAAAGTAGTACATAGTTGAGGTGTAAATGATACGCGAGAGATGATAACAACTTCTCGCCCTTCGTTGGTTAACCCAAGTGGAAGGTAAGATGTAGCGTAATGGCAAGTTTCCCTTGGTGAAGATACCAAGGTTGAGATCGACCAAGACTCCAAGGTCGACAAGTAGGTGGCAAGGAAACAATGTCACCATTTTAGACAAAAGTTGCTTCTTTAACCTGGACCTGCACATGGCACAAATAACTTTGCTCCCAACGAAGTTCAGAGAGGTTGTCAATCTCTCCGGTCTTGTTGTTTACAAAGGATCAAATGCAAGGGATAATGATAATGGTGATAGCAACTAGAAAGTAAAAGCAGAAAATAAATAGCGTGTAAACAATGATGAGAATATGGAACGGGGTCCCGTGATGTTCACTAGTGATGTCTTTCTCCCAAAAGGCGATAAAAATGTTATGCGAGGTAAACAAATCACAAATGGGCAATTGACAGGACTATAGGCGCAAACCAATGCTAACTGTGCCACAAATAAAGGACGAGGCTCAAAAGCATGGGCAATACGCTAAAATAAGTAGACCGAAATCAAACTGCATCTACTACTAATCATCCACCTTGAGATATCTATCCAGAACATCTCGCTGGTATTAAGTTGCGAGCCCCACCCAATGTGTAAACCCAAAGCAACAGACAACTTCATTATAAAGCACTTTGTGTAAAGTAAACAATCCTTGCAACCGCGGTTACAAGCACCATTGTTTTCCCCCTTTTGGCAACATCATTCCCATAGACTCCTGTTTCTGTCACTCAAGCTAGTCATCAGGGGGCATGAACCCACAATCGAGCATAACGTTCCCTCTTGGAGTCACTACCTACTACTTGGCCAAAGAAATAGACAGCAACGGAGAACATGCAAGAATTACTCAAGAACATAAATATAAAAGATAAGAACCAAATATATTACTCAATCACAAACTGAACATAGTCTCATAATCCATCAGATCCCAGAAAACTCAGCATAGCAACATCATAAAATTACATATGTGCCTCGATCATGTAGGGCAGCTCACGAGGTCTAATCCATGAAGAAAAAAGAGGGGAGAAGAACATCACATAGCTACTTATCACAAAACCATGGTCCAAGGTAGACTACTTACAAATCATCCTTGAAGCATCCATGGTGGAGGAGAGGCCCCCGGAGGTCGATCCTCCCTCCGGAAGGGTGCCGGTAAGAGATCTGCTGGCGCTCCCGATCTTGGAAACGCGGCGACGGCGGAACAGAGGCGATGTGACACACCCAAAATCAATCCGTGCACAGTAATCATACACACAGGGTACACGGCTGAAATTAGGGTGCCACGGTGAGAATATCACAGCACAACACTAAACACAAAAGGATAAACCAATATGTTACAATACCAGGGATCACGAGGATCCGAATACATAAGTACAAGCCATAATATCTGAGTACAGACATAGTTAGTCAAGTTTTGCCTTAAGAAGGCTAGCACAAATGACATCAGAGATACAGATCGAAAAGGCGAGGCCTCCTGCTTGGGATCCAACGAACTACTCCTGGTCAATGGGGAACTCGACGTCGTAGTAGTCACCTCCGGGGTACTCCTTCTCCTAGGCTCCAACGTCGGCTGCAGCGGCCGATCAGGCAAAGCGAAAAGGGGGAAATAAAGCAAAGGTGAGTATCTAGCATACCCGCGAGTCTTACTTCCGCTACTAAGCATTTATGCATTGTATCAAATGGAAAGGGGAGGCTATATATAGTGGACTGCAAGATAGAAATCAGAATAAGGGTAAAAAGCTAGGCCTATCGAAGACTAGAATCTTCCAACGATTCTTGCAGCATGAGGAGAGAATAGCCAACAGTTTATATAAAGCATAAAGTAACAATCCAGCAGAAGTCGCTGCATCAATGTATAATAATAAGTTGTAATAATTAGCAATTCCTCCGAGATCCCTTCCTCGACTTCCCAGCGAGGAAGAAAACCCGGAACCATACAGTTTAATAATAATAGTTTGTAGTGGTAAGATCCATCTTCAGCATAAAGCGTCATGTTACTGTGGACACGGCTATTCGAATAGATTAATCTTCCCTGCAGGGGTGCACTTGTGTTACACTACATGCACGGATCTCCAGGGTGGCGGGCACCTTGTTAGGGAACGCTCCACCGAGGCTATCCGACACTCCGTAGCCCATCTTTCAAACTCAACAGAGAGGCCATCCACCGGTCTAAATCCTAGTACGCCGGGCCTTGGACCCCAACCCGAACGTACTCCTGCACGGTGCTTGGCTGGTCGGTGAACTTAAAGCAAATCCAAATAAGACACCACCGCGTGAGAAAATAAGACAACACCACTTCCCGGCAATCAGCCCGCAGAACTGCTGACGTCTAAAAAGTCCTTGGACGACACTACGAAGCAAAGGAGCCCATAACTCGTAATTCCCACGTGTAGGCAGCGCGTATAAGCCAAAAGGCTACTCAAGTCATCCGCCGAACCATTAGTTATTTTATTAACTTGCGGGACAACCGTTATCGTTGTCTCGACTTAACTGACCCGCGGACAACGACAGCAGTCAGGACCACGAGTACATCGGTGCCTGCCCTGTCGTCCCACGAAGTCTCTGCGGTTACCAACAAGGTGAACCGTCTCCTTACCTTGTCTCGCGTGTGCTTCTGGAGGAGCTCGAATTTCGTGGTTTGGTAACTCTCGCGGCCAACGATCAGGGGCCAAGCACACCGGTACACTAGTCGTACCCTCCCTGTCGTCCCATCGCAATACCACTCGCGGGCACCGTTGGGTCGCCCGACTTCTTACCTGAAGGACAACCGTTACTCAGGTACCTAGAGAGGCTATACAGAGTCAGCAACGAGTGGAGTACAATGATTTCTCCTTGATAGCTCACACTTGGTGGTGGCTCGGCAGAGCCAAGCTAGGCGGCCTTAGGCGGTGTCTGCATTGTACCGTACCTTTGCAGTTATAATATTTGTATCCGCGTTCACTCCCTGAGTGATCACGGCCCGCTATCTAATCCTAACTAACAATGCGCAGGGCTCACTGCTGAATATAATATATATTTATATAGGCAGCATAGGGTAAAGGAAGGTACATCAAGGGGCGACAAAAACAGGCAATGCAATTGAATAGGATGTAACATAGCAGCAGCAGTAACAATGCCTAGTGCAAGAAAGTACGGAAAGGTAGGCGTTATCTGGGGAAGAGAATGGCTCTGCTTGGCTGGAAGCTCGGAAGTAGAGGCAGGGTCGTCGAAGAAGTAGTCATACTCAGCAGCGGTGTAGTCGACGGCAGCAGCAGGGTCTACCGGAGATTAAGGGGGGAATAAACAAATGCATGACATGATAGATGCAATGCTAACGGTGTTCTAACACAGTGCAATGCACGTTGCTCGGAGCGGGAATTCATCTGGGGATGAACTGCCAGATTCGGGTGATTATCGGACAGGGTGTCCGGAGGGGGAAGGTACCATGCCAGAGGTGTGGTGGACATCCGACAGACATGTGAAAGGTGTATCCGTGTTAGTTGATCCATTCTGAACAACTTTCGCGTTCAGAATAAATTCAACCGGATAGTTTATCGGTATCAGGCAATCATCGGACAGTCGGTCCGGAGGGTAGACATACGGATAGCGCATTCGTATTCGTTATATTTTTCTAATTAAAATTTCATGTATAAAGTTTTTGAATCTGAATTACGGTTTAAAAGATATTGAATTTTAAAGTTTTAAATCAATTTAAATGATTTTTGGAATTTCTTTTATTATTAAAATAGAAAAATTATCCACAAGTATATCCAGAACAGTGCTGACATGTGGGACCCATATATAAGCCTCTGGTTATTAGAACAATTGATTTTCTATTGTGAATAATGCACTGGACCCACATGTCATTCACTATGTAATTTTATTAAATCACTTTATTTAATATCTTACAGGTGGGTCCCAACTGTCACTGACAGAGACAATTAACAGGCTATTTATTTACACAAATGGCCCGGGGCCCACATGTCATTCTAACAGGGGGTTATCTCTGTATAATGAAATGTGGAATAATTAGAGATGCTGGGCCCGCAGGTCAGTGGCTCATTAGTGGGGTAATTGGTGTTAAACGTATCTCTTATGCGCGGGGCCCACATTGGAGTGTCAACGAAGTCTCGCCGGAGACAATACGTCGGCGAGGTCGACGGCGGCGACGCTACGGGGCACGGGAGGAGCTCGCTCTTGGTCCAATCGAACGAGAAGGCGACGGGGAGTCTTTTGGTGGCGGTGGAAAGATCTGCGATCACCGGAATCGGTGCCGGCGACGAGCTGCGGCGGCGGCTGCTTTCGGTCTTCGACGGAATCGCAGCTACGGTGCAAATCCTCACGCGCACTCTACCTAAACGGGAGCAGCAGGTTGCTAGGAACCCACACGTACCACTGGAGGCCAAAGGCGTGCTATGGGGCCACGGCGCGGTCTACGCCGAGCTGCGACGGAGCTCGGCTCCAATGGTGGTGCCGGCTACGGTGCACGGTGAGCTAATAGGGGGCTCGGGGGAGGTAGAGAAGCTCACCGCGAGCACGTACAGGCTGGCAGCAAGCTCGGGGGTGGTTCGACGAGGCGGCAATTTGACGATGATGTCGCGGCGGCGCAGGAGGGGAACGGTGACGTAGTAGTCGCTGCCGGGCTCCACTGCTTGATTCCTTGCGCAGGGAGACGAAGGGGACAATGGCGCACAAGTTGGACAAGGCGGCATGGCGACGCGAGCTCACTGGCCGCGTGAGCTCACGGCCATGGCGACGGCGGCGGGGCTCGATCTTTTCTCCGAGGCATGCGAGAAGAGGAGGAGGGGAAATGGAGAGGGAGGATGTCCAGGGGGTGGCTGGGGGCGTTCTTATCGCCTCAGCGGCACAGTGGAGGTGGGGGCGGCCGGCAGGAGTCCCAACCACGGCGGGGGCGCCACGGCGACGGGGGAACGTTGGGATGTGAGGGGAGCAGGTAGGGGAAGGGGTATTGGGCCGGGTGGGCTTCGCCTAGGGCGAGGTTTAACTCCCTTTCCATTTCTTTTACTTTTTGTCTTCTGTTTCCTCTTTATGTATTTAATTTAAATGCCTCTCCATTTTTGTAAAACATTTTAGGTGTTTGTAAATTAGAGTTACCTCCTAAAGCAGTGATACAAAAATTTTGGTTGTGATATAAATTCCTTTAGTATTTCTTTTAATTAATAAATGCTCAAAGTGGTGTTTTAAGCTACTGCATGAATTGTTTGAATTATTTCATATCTCACAAAAATACCCAAGTTGGTGTAACATGGTTCTATTGATTTGTGGCAATTTAAAAAATTGGTTTCATAATTTTTGGATTAACTTTCATCTACCACATCTTTTTTATTATCAATCAAAGGAGTTTTGGACTTGATTTGATTCCAAGTGATCAATGTGAATTAGGCATATGGTTTTAAATATCAACCATCATGGTTTTAATATGATCAGAGGCAAAGTTTGATCAAGGCATGATTAGCAACCAGGATTAGCAACAGTAATAGTCAACAGTCAAAGTGATTACTGTTACAGAAACTGAGGGTGTTATAAATCTCCCCCACTACAAGAATTCTTGTCCCGACAATTAAGTGGTAGCGAGGAAAAGATCGGGGTATTCATCGCGAAGACGATCCTCACGTTCCCAAGTGTCTTCATCTTCAGAATGATTCGACCACTGAACCTTGAGGAACTTGACGGTCTTGTTGCGGGTTCGACGTTCAGACTGATCGAGAATGCGGCTCGGATGTTCTCGATAAGTCAAGTCTTGTTGCAGCTCGATCATATCATGTTCCACTTCGCGGATAGGGTCCTTGAAGCAGCGACGGAGTTGCGACACGTGGAAGACATCATGGACTTGGGAGAGGTTCGGCGTCAATTCCAACCGGTATGCCACGGGTCCACTCCTGGAAAGGATACGGAACGGGCCAATGTAGCGAGGAGCTAAATTTCCTTTGATCCCAAAGCGATGAGTGCCCCTCATTGGAGTGACACGAAGGTAAGCTTTTTCACCTGGCTGATATTCCATTTCTCGGTGTTTGCGGTCATAGTTGCTCTTCTAGCGGGACTGAGCGGCCTTCAAATATTCACGAATGACGTGAACTTGATCTTCAGCTTGCTGAATAATATCCGGGCCAATGAGGGCACGTTCCCCAGTTTCTGACCAACTCAGAGGTGTCCGACACTTACGCCCATAGAGAACTTCATAGGGTGTCATCTTCAGACTAGCGTGGTAGCTATTGTTATACGAGAACTCGACCAACGGAAGAGATTCCTCCCATTTCTTACCGAAGGAAATAACGCAAGCTCGAAGCATGTCTTCCAGCACTTGATTGACTCGTTCAACTTGGCCTTGTGACTGGGGGTGATAAGATGTGCTGAGATGCAGAATAGTCCCCAAAGCTTCTTGGAAAGTCCGCCAATATCTTGAGGTGAAAAGGCTGCCACGATCTGAACTGATCTCCAACGGAATACCGTGGAGCGACATGATTTGGGCGATATACAAATCGTCTAACTGAGCAGCCGTGATCTTATCCTTAACTGGTATAAAGTGAGCAACCTTGGAGAACCGGTCGATGACGACAAAGATAGCATCGTTACCTTTCTGTGATCGGGGAAAACCGGTGACGAAGTCCATCTGAACTTTGTCCCACTTCCATACAGGAATTTCAGGTGGTTGTAGAGTTCCAGCGGGTTTTTGATGTTCACCCTTGATGCGACGGCAAACGTCACATTCAGAAACATATCGGGCAATGTCTTGCTTCATGTTAGGCCACCAGAATTGCTGACGAATGTCTTTGTACATCTTGGTGCTTCCAGGATGAATGGACAACGGGGTATCGTGAGCCGCTTTCATGACCTTCGGGGTCATATCCTGGTTCTCATGCCTGCCCTTGCTATGAGTAACCACTAAACGGTTCTCGTAGAACACCGCACCTTTGCTATCAATGGTGAAGGGTGAGGATCTTCCATTGGCGATATCGCGCTTAATCTTGTGTACGAAATCATCATAAAATTGTATAGCCTTGACAGATTTGACGAGATCCGGTTCGATAACCAGGTTATTTACATAACCTTGAGGAACAATCTCGAGGTTTAGCTTGCGTAGCTCTTCATACAGAAGTGGTTGTTGTACTTGAATTTCAAGTTCACTACAGTAGGATTTTTGGCTCAAGCCACCGGCCACCACATTGGCTTTGCCAGGGGTGTAATGAATATCCATGTTGAAATCGGCTATTGTCTCGAGCCATCTTTGTTGGCGGAGATTCAGATCTGGCTGAGTAAACAAGTATTTGAGGCTTTGGTGGTCAGTGTAGATCTCGCAACGATTACCGACGAGGTAATGTCGCCACAACTTCAATGCATAAATTACTGCTGCCAATTCAAGATCATGTGTTGGATACTTGTCTTCGTAAGCACGCAACTGACGAGATCCATAAGCAATCACTTTGCGCTCTTGCATTAGGACACAACCTAATCCTTGACGAGACGCGTCGCAATATATCACGAAGTCCTTCTGAGTATCAGGGGGAGCGAGCACCGCGGGAGAAGTTAGCTTGTCCTTTAGCGCTTGGAAACTTTCTTGAAATTTATCTGTCCACTCGAACTTGACGCCTTTGTGAAGCAGATTAGTCAGAGGCCTAGCAATCTTGGAAAAATTCTCGACCAAACGGCGGCAATAGCTAGCGAGCCCGAGGAAACTACGGACTTTTTTGATGGTATTGGGAGGAGTCCAGTCAAGAATAGCCTGGATACGTTCTGGGGTGACGGCAATGCCATCCTTGGAAATCACATGTCCAAGGTAGGTTACTTCGGGAAGCCAGAACTCACACTTAGAATACTTAGCATAGAGTTTGTGTTCTCGAAGCTTCTCCAGTATAAGACGAAGATGTTCAACATGTTCTTCTTCATTCTTGGAATATATCAATATATCATCGAGATAAACCACGACGAACTTGTCGAGGTACTCCATGAAAATATAATTCATCAATTTGGAGAAGGTGGATGGAGCATTGGTTAAGCCAAAGGACATGACGGTGTACTCGTATGAACCATAGCAAGTAATGAAGGCAGTCTTCGGAATGTCCTCATCACGAACTCGGATTTGTTGGTAACCCAACCTCAAGTCGAGTTTAGAAAACACCTTGGATCCGGCAAGTTGATCATACAGATCGTTGATCCGGGGAAGTGGGTATTTTCTCTGGATGGTGGCTTGGTTAATGGGCCGATAATCTTGGGCGAATGGTGGCTTGGTTAATCGGTTTGTCCCATCGCTCTACTTGACAAAAAGCGAAGGTGCTCCCCAAGCTGAGGAACTTGGGCGAATGAAGCCCTTCCGAAGTTCTTCGTCGATCTCCTTCTTAAGTTCAAGGAGCTCCTGCGGTGGCATCTTGTAAGGACGCTTAGCAATAGGGTGGTGACGGGCTTCAAGTCGATGATGAATTCAACTTCTCTGATCGGGGGTATTCCCGTCAGTTCTCCGGGGAAGACGTCGGGGAAATCGCGAATGACTGGAACATTCTCGATTCCTCCGAGGGGGCGGCATTCAAAGCATTCATCATAAATATATGTGTTTCAGCATTACGGGTAATTCAGGTGGTGGGGTTAACAATCTCGCCGGAGGGATGAAAAAGTTGGACATACTTGGTGCCACAATACAGTGCAGCATCGTGAAATTTCAACCAATCCATTCCCAGAATGAGGTCTATGGTGGAAGACTTCAAGATGATGGGGGAAGCAAGGAATTCAATCCCTTCAATTTCAACAATGGTTCCGGGAACTATCTTGGTGGTTTGGAATTGGCCTATCGGGGTGCGGATAACCATCGGTGCATTCATCTTTTCTAACGTGAAGTTATGGGACAATGCAAATGCTTCTGACATGAATGAATGTCATGCTCCTGTATCAAATAAAACAGTAGCAGGTACGGAATTGACTAGAAGGGTACCCATCACGGTAGCGGGTTGTTGCTGAGCTTCTTCAACATTGATATTGTTAGCATGTCCACGAGCATAAGCAGCAGACCCAGTATTATAGTTGGGGTCCAGTTGTTGCCACGACCATTTCCGCGTCCAGCGGGGTGAATTACCAGTTGCTTCTGTTTCTGGGGGAACTCCCTGGAAAAATGCCCAGGTTGGCGGCACGTGAAGCATAATCCACCCTGAGGATGAAGGGGTGTAGCATTGGGTGGTGGAGGCAGAGCTCTTGGCATCTGCGGTGGTGAAGGCAGACGGGGTGCAGCATAAGACGGCCTTGGAGCAGGGACAGGTGAATTGGTCACACTGGTAGGGAGCCAGATACGACGCTTCTGTTTTGCGCCCGAAGATGAGCCAACGTCACGATAGCGTTTCAGTGAGTTCTTGTGCTCCATATGGGCTGTCTCGACGGTGATAGCATTGTTCACCATGGTGGGGAAGTTGGCGAAATCATGAATGGCAAGAGCGAGTCTGAGGTCTGGATTGAGGCCACGACGGAACTTCTGCTGCCTGCGAGCATCAGTGGTGATCTCTATTTCCGCATAGCGAGAGAGGTTGAGGAAATCGCGCTGATAGGCTTCAACAGTCATGTTCCCCTGAGTGAGGTTGCGGAATTCTTCCCCCTTACGATCCATGATTCCCTGAGGAATGTAGCGGGCGCGGAAGGCGGACTGAAATTCATCCCAAGTGATGACTTCTTCAACTGGCAGTGAACGCTTGTGGGTGCTCCACCACTAAGCAGCGGCGCCTTTCAGATGATAAGACGCAAAGTTCACATAGTCGGCTGGATCGACATTAGCATACTCCAGCTCGTGCGTGATGTCGCGAAGCCAGTCATCAGCATCCAACGGCTGAACAGAGTTGCGAAACATAGTGGGGTTGAGGTGGGTGAAGTCGTGTAGAGTCACGGTGGCATGCTGATGGTGGTGCCCATTCTGATTCGGCTAGGGGAACTGAGCCCTGACATTCTGCATGAACTAACGGTTCAGCTCGAACTGCTGCATCATCGCGGCCATGTAATCCGGCGGCGGAGGTGGGTCGTTGGCACCACGACCACCACGACCAGCCATCCTGCTAGAATTTAACAATGGTATTTCAGCGACGGAAATTTAACGAGATGCCGGAATCAAGCCTGAAGTAAAGCGACAACGAAGAGGAGGCGCGGATATATAGGAGTGGTCATATAAGACATACACATTCACACTCGGAGTCAATCGAAAATCAGGCAGCGTAACGTCGTAGAAATTAAGGAAAAAGGACCCACTAGGCGGCGCGCAGACCGCGGTAAGGATTACACGACGCGACATAGATTCCACTATGTCAATCACGCCGCAAGAAAACTGTTCGCCACAAGAGTAGATGCCAGAGAACGCGCGGCCTGCCCATAATGAGAATGGGATCCGCGGTCCGGGACCTGGGGTAGAACTCCTGCGACACGACTCAATCAATGAGGTAGCACCAGAACGCCGGGTGGAATTAAGAGAACGTGATTCTAATGTCAGAGTTATTAAAACTTACCAGCAAGGACAAGAGAGCAGAGTCCCAGAGCATAGGTAAGGAGAAAAGGATCCTAATACCATAGATATCACACGTAGTGACATCGATGTGGGCCGTAAGCCAAATAATAAGTTAGCAAAATAGTTTTTCAAAGCCTAGACTCAACTTCGACCAAGTAGTGGTGGGGTGGCTTCCTACAGGCAGTCGGCTCTGATACCAACTTGTGACACCCCCAAAATCAATCTGTGTACAGTAATCATACACGCAGGGTACACGGCTGAGATAAGGGTGCCACGGTGAGAATATCACAGCACAACACTAAACACAAAAGGATAAACCAATATGTTACAATACCAGGGATCACGAGGATCCGAATACATAAGTCATACAAGCCATAATATGTGAGTACAGACATAGTTAGTCAAGTTTTGCCTTAAGAAGGCTAGCACAAATGACATCAGAGATACAGATCGAAAAGGCGAGGCCTCCTTCCTGGGATCCACCGAACTACGCCTAGTCAACGGGGAACTCGACGTCGTAGTAGTCGCCTCCGGGGTACTCCTGCTCCTGGGCTCCAACGTCGGCTGCAGCGGCCGATCAGGCAAAGAGAAAAGGGGGAAATAAAGCAAAGGTGAGTATCTAGCATACCCGCGAGTCTGACGTCCGCTACTAAGCATTTATGCATTGTATCAAATGGAAAGGGGAGGCTATATATAGTGGACTGCAAGATAGAAATCAGAATGAGGGTAAGAAGCTAGGCCTATCGAAGACTAGCATCTTCCAACGAGTCTTGCAGCATGAGGAAAGAATAACCAACAGTTTATATAAAGCATAAAGTAACAATACAGCAGAAGTTGTTGCAGCATTGTATAATAATAAATTGTAATAATTAGCAATGACTCCGAGATCCCTTCCTCGACTTCCCAACGAGGAAGAAAACCCGGAACCATACAGTTTAATAATAATAGTTTGTGGTGGTAAGATCCAGCTTCAGCATAAAGCGTCCTGTTACCGTGGACACGGCTATTCGAATAGATTAATCCTCCCTGCAGGGGTGCACTTCTGTTACACTACACGCACGGATCTCCAGGGTGGCGGGCACCTTGTTAGGGAACGATCCACTGAGGCTATCCAACACTCCGTATCCCATCTTTCAAACTCAACAGAGAGGCCATCCGCCGGTCTAAATCTTAAGTACGCCGGGCCTTGGACCCCAACCCGAACGTACTCCTGCACGGTGCGTGGCTAGCCGGTGAAGTTAAAGCAAATCCAAATAAGACAGCACCGCGCGAGCAAATAAGACAACACTACTTCCCGGCAATCAACCCGCAGTACTGCTGACGTCTGAAGAGTCCTCGGACGACACTACGAAGCAGAGGAGCCCATAACTCGTAATTCCCATGTGTAGGCAGCGCGTATAAGCCAAAAGGCTGCTCAAGTCATCCGCCGAACCATTAGTCATTTTATTAACTTGCGGGACAACCGTTATCGTTGTCTCGACTTAACTGACCCGCAGACAACGACAGCAGTCAGGACCACCAGTACATCGGTGCCTGCCCTATCGTCCCACCAAGTCTCTGCGGTTACCAACAAGGTGAACCGTCTCCTTACCTTGTCTCGCGTGTGCTCCTGGAGGAGCTCGACTTTCGTGTTTTGGTAACTTTCGTGTTTTGCTACCCTCCCTATCGTCCCGTCGCAATACCACTCGCGGGCACCGTTGGGTCGCCCGACTTCTTACCTGAAGGATAACCGTTACTCAGGTACCTAGAGCGGCTATACAGAGTCAGCAATGAGTGGAGTACAAGGATTTCTCCTTGATAGCTCACACTTGATGCTAGCTCGGCAGAGTCAAGCTAGGCGGCCTTAGGCGGTGTCTGCATTGTACCGTACCTGTGCAGTTATAATATTTGTATCCGCGTTCACTCCCCTGAGTGATCAGGGCTTGCTATTTAATCCTAACTAACAATGTGCAGGGCTCACTTCTGAATATAATATATATTTATATAGGCAGCATAGGGTAAAGGAAGGTACATCAAGGGGTGACAAAAAAAAGCTATGCAATTGAATAGGATGTAACGTAGCAGCAGCAATAACAATGCCTAGTGCAAGAAAGTACAGAAAGGTAGGCGATAACTGGGGAAGAGAATGACTCTGCTTGCCTGGAAGCTCGGCAGTAGAGGCAGGGTCGTCGACGAAGTAGTCGTACTCAGCAGCGGTGTAGTCGACGGCAGCAGCGGGGTCTACCGGAGATTAAGGGGGGAAGAAACAGTAAATACAAAGCAAACATAAACAAACAGATGCATGACATGACAGATGCAATGCTAACGGTGTTCTAACGCAGTGCAATGCACGTTGCTCGGAGCGGGAATTCATTCGGGGATGAACTGCCAGCTTCGGGTGATTATCGGACAGGGTGTCCGGAGCGGGAAGGTACCATGTCGGAGGTGTCGTGGACATCTGGAAAACATGTGAAAGGTGTATCCGTGTTAGTTGATCCATTCTGAACAACTTTCATGTTCAGAATAAATTCATCCGGATAGTTTATCGGTATTAGGCAATCATCGAACAGTCGGTCCGGAGGGGGACGGTTCGATGTTCGTTGTGTTAGATGGGTGCGGTAGACATACAGATAGCGCATTCGTATTCGTTATATTTTTCTAATCAAATTTCATGTATAAAGTTTTTGAATCTGAATTACGATTTAAAAGATATTGAATTTTAAAGTTTTAAATCAATTTAAATGATTTTTGGAATTTCTTTTATTATTAAAATTGAAACATTATCCACAAGTCTATCCAGAACAGTGCTGACATGTGGGACCCATATGTCAGCCTCTGGTTATTAAAACAATTGATTTTCTATTGTAAATAATGCACTGGACCCACATGTCATTCACTATGTAATTTTATTAAATCACTTTATTTAATATCTTACAGGTGGGTCCCAACTGTCACTGACAGAGACAATTAACAGGCTATTTATTTACACAAATGGCCCGGGGCCCACATGTCATTCTAACAGGGGGTTATCTCTGTTTAATGAAACGTGGAATAATTAGAGATGCTGGGCCCGCAGTTCAGTGGCTCATTAGTGGGGTAATTAGTGTTAAACGTATCTCCTACGCGCGGGACCCACATGGCAGTGTCACCGGAGTCTCGCCGGAGACAGTACGTCGGCGAGGTTGACGGCGGTGACACTACGGGGCACGGGAGGAGCTCGCTCTTGGTCCAATCGAGCGAGAAGGCGACGGGGAGTCTTTTGGTGGCGGTGGAAAGATCTGGGGTCACCGGAATCGGTGTCAGCGACGACCTGCGGCGGCGGCTTCTTTCGGTCTTCGACGGAATCGCGGTGACGGTGCAAATCCTCACGCGCACTCTACCTAAACGGGAGCAGCAGGTTGCTAGGAACCCACCCGTGCCATTGGAGGCCAAAGGCGTGCTCTGGGGCCACGGCACGGTCGACGCCGAGCGGCGACGGAGCTGGGATCCAATGGTGGTGCCGGCTACGGTGCTCGGTGAGCTAATAGGGGGCTCGGGGGAGGTAGAGAAGCTCACCGCGAGCACGTAGAGGCTGGCAGCGAGCTCGGGGGTGGTTCGACGGGGCGGCAATTTGACGGTGATGTCGCGGCGGCGCAGGAGGGGAACGGAGACATAGTCGTCGCTGCCGGGCTTCACTGCTCGATTCCTTGCGCAGGGAGACGAAGGCGACGATGGCGCACAAGTTGGACAAGGCGGCGTGGGGACGCGAGCTCACTGGCCGCGTGAGCTCACGGCCATGGCGACGGTGGCGAGGCTCGAGCTTTTCCCCGAGGCATGCGAGAAGAAGAGGAGGGGAAATGGAGGGGGAGGATGTCCAGGGGGTGCCTGGGGGCGTTCTTATCGCCTCAGCAGCACAGTGGAGGTGGGTGCGGCCGGCAGGAGCCCCAACCACGGCGGTGGTGCCACGGCGACGGGGGAAGGTGGGGATGTGAGGGGAGCAGGTAGGGGAAGGGGTATTGGGCCGGGTGGGCCTCGCCTAGGGCGAGGTTTACCTCCTTTTCCATTTCTTTTACTTTTTGTCATGTTTCCTCTTTATGTATTTAATTTAAATGCCTCTACATTTTTGTAAAACATTTGAGGTGTTTGTAAATTAGAGTTACCTCCTAAAGCAGTGATACAAAAAATTTGGTTGTGATATAAATTCCTTTAGTATTTCTTTTAATTAATAAATGCTTAAAGTGGTGTTTTTAAGCTACTGCATGAATTGTTTGAATTATTTCATAGCTCACAAAAATACCCAAGTTGGTGTAACATGGTTCTATTGATTTGTGGCATTTTACAAATTGGTTTCATAATTTTTGGATTCACTTTCATCTACCACATTGTTTTTATTATCAATCAAAAATAGTTTTGGACTTGATTTGATTCCATGTGATCATATCAACCATCATGGTTTGAATATGATCAGAGGCAAAGTTTGATCAAAGCATGATTAGCAATCAGGATTAGCAATAGTAATAGTCAACAGTCAAAGTGATTACTGTTACAGAAACTAAGGGTTTTACAGGATCGCGAAAAAGGGTTATCTCTTCAGAAGAATCCCGTTACGGAGAATATATAGGCGAAGGGGGCAGCCAGGGGGTCACCAGGGGTCAAGGCGCCCCTTTGCGCGGGCAGCCCATAGGGAGCGCCAACAGGGTGCCTGGGCCCTAGGTGGTGGCCCTCTGGCCCCAGCTTGGAGATTCCGGAAGGTTCCTTCACGCTGATTTTTTATCTAATTTTTCCAAAAAAATTGGAGCACTTCTAATATGGGGGACCTGAAATAGAAAAACAGCAGAAAACATTAACTAACACTTTGGTGCACTGAGTTAATAATTTATTCCAAATATGATCAAAATTGTATGAAAGTGTATGTAACACCCCAAGCTGACAATGCACTTGGAATATTACCACATTTACAACTTTGGAAAAAAAACATACCCTCATGGAAAAATTCGACAGAGTTTCCTCCGTTTCTAAGGATATCTACCACACACATGTCATATAACTATATATATCACAAGGAACATAGCATAACTGTCAAGCATAATGCTACAATACCATAATCAGGATCAACTCCTACCACTTTAGGAAATAACACACGACTTAGTGAAAGTAAGATGAGTCATACATAACCGAAAAGGTAACTTTCAAATTCCTTGACAGACCACCAAGAGTAGTAATGAATAAACTAAACTAGGTTCTTCACACACTGGGCTAAAGGAAATATATGATATATTCGTGCACTGAGGATGGTGATACTGCTACTCCCAAGACTCCCATGCATGTCGTCCTCATGCTTTACCTAAAAACATAAGAGAAACAAGGGTGAGTACAAAGACTCAGCAAGTGCATAGGGAATCATCAAAACTTGCACATGTTAATATGCCAAGTCGTCATTAAAAACATACACTCATCAACATCCATCTCATGTATTAGTATCCTACATGCCTACATGCTCATCTCATTTCATTGCATATACCGGTATAGCTTGAGTGGATACCTGTCGGCACCCACTCACTCCAACGTGTGGAGGTTGCCCGCAAAGTGGGTCACAACCCACTAAGAAGGTCTCAAGTGCCTACTAAGGTAGGATACGCTTTCTTTCATTATCATCAGGAGTGCACATATGCATATGCAAGTAAAGTACTCAGCATGTCATCATCATCATCATCATGGTCATCTCCATTGTAACAAAGTTCATTGACATAGGCACATATAATAATAAAATGGAGTGTAAGAGATATGCAAAGTAATTATCCCATCATGAACTTGCCTCAACTGCGGGGTAAAATTTGTGAGTCAAGTGTTCCCGAATCAGAAGTACCCGCACCTGTAATCAACCATATATCGCAATCACTACAAAATATGGACTCATCACATAAGCATATTAATTTAGCTTCACTCCTACACACTAGACCTCAGCTCGTATCTACTTTATCACATTAAATCCTCACACATGATCAACGATGAAGAAATCTGAGAATAAAGTCTTGACTCATCTACCCAAGTCCATACACAAAATTCTGTCCAAGATAGTACAGCCCACTTTAACATTTTCATAGGATTTAATATACAAATCGAAATCTAACAAATGATATATGTTTAAGCATCTCCAGAACAGCCTCTAAAACTTTCATGTTGTGACTTTATTTTAATTAGATCTCTAACATGGCCTAAAGTTACTCACAAGTTCATAGGCAGCAAGCAAAACAGATTCTGGACAATAACTTGAAATGGTCGCTGCTCTTAATCCGTACATCCAAATGATGCAAATAAATACTCTAAAGAAACCTTGGAACTTTCTCTACAAATTATGTATAGAGGCCAACTCGAAATTCTTCCCATAACTAACTCTTTTTTTGTAAAATAGAAGGTCGCTGAAAATTGACAGATAAAACAGTTTTTTTTCAAACTGAACTAAGTTCAGTTTACATATACAGATAACCACCGCTCCAGATTTTTGCTTGAAGGCGACCAAGACCTTGCAACATTATTCATAGATGTGCTATCACCTTGAGAAGGTCCATCTCCAGTGTCAAAACGAAATACGTAAAAACATAGAAATCACCAATGAATTTGAAATTTGATTAAGGAATACACCTCCAGATTTTTTTATCTAATTCTCATCTATGAACTGCAGCCCCAAATTCCTAGTTCTGACCTAGCTAGCACCATAGAGAAGGAGAGCTGGGATATACCGTTGGCAACAGCAATTCCCCACGGCAATGAAGAAACAAAGCGCCGGGGGCAGGTGAAACTTCACAGCGGCGGCAATCACCTCCACCACCACCACCAGCGACCTAGTGGCGGAAACCAGAAGCAGGAGCAGCAGCGACCTAGACGGCGCCTCAGTTGGATAAGAAGGGATAAGACGAGAGGATGGTTTTATAAGAAACTAGAAGAGAAATAGGATGGTGCAGCGAGGGCCTTAGGCCGATGTAGAATTTCCTTTCCTCTCGTTTTCAGAAGGCCAAGTAACAAGATGATTTCTATATAATAAGAAAAACCACCTAGATCCAATGGTTGCTGCATACTTGATATACCATGAGATATTGGGGTCAAATACCAACAAAAACATTTTCTCTTTCTATATATTTTTTTGTTCCTTATACCTCTCCCATTAATTTCCCACATTCTTGCTCTCTTTGTTTCTTTTTTTTTCCTATTCCGACATCATATTCAATAAGTATCTTTTCTACCTTATTCATCCATTTAAATATAATATAAGTACTATCAATTAGCAAAAGAAAATAGGGCATTACAGTGTATTTAGATCATAGCAATATCACACAAAACATGCATGGAGCAAGCAGAAATTATAGATACGTTTGAGACGTATCAACATCACAAGCTTAATTCCTGCTCGTCCTCGAGTAGGTAATTGATAACAAGCATAATTTATGGTGACATGCTAACAACCATATAAAAACTTTAAAAGTAAAGCAATCAAGGTATGTAATTCAATTCAAATCATAACAAGCAAAAGTCTATATTAGCATTGAATAAAGCAACATAAAAACATAAAAGTGCAAGAGTTTTTGCTGTCCGTGACTCGAATGTCTCTAGATGGTGTTTGCGTGCAAGAAGGGGGATATGGGAATACGAGAGAAAAAAATATATTTTTGTTCAGAACTCAATCTATTAAAGTTTTACCCTTGGTCTACTTTGGAATCTTATCATGACTCGTCCCCAGACCACTAGCCAAGGACAAGTAAATTTGATCCACACATTTTCAATATTTTGAGCACACATGCAATGGATGAGCGTAAGCACGAGAGTTGACACATAGGATGGAAAAGAGAGAAATATGGTGGAGGAGGAAGACAAAAATGGTGAGAAAGGCTCACATCAATGAGGACAATCATAGGCGAGAAGGCCAAATGATAGATATGATGTGAGGAGTAGGGATTGCCATGCAATAGATGCACATATGAGCTAAGGAAAGCTCTCCAATGGAACTAGTGGATGTGCATCCACTTTGCTCGCTCATGAAGACCTAGAGCTCGTTTGAGAAGGCTCATCCTTGGAATATGCAAGCCAAGTTTTATATTGTGAAGGTCCCCACATAGCTATATGCATGAATGATCATCTCTATGGAGTACAAGATAAGAGGGAGTACGAGTGTGGATCTATCAAAAGTAATAGTAGTGTTGCCCCTTCCTCTCTTTTTATTTATTTTTCCTTTTTTTCTATTTTTTGTATTTTTGGGTGGCCTCAATGGCTCGTTCTATTTAACTCTCATTTGTCCTCTTTGGGATCTTTTAATTTTGTCCTCTTTGGGATCTTTTCCTCACTTAAGGGAAACAATCTATTTTACAAGAAGGTATAGAATATCTTCACACTTTACAAAGTACTCAACATAAAGAAGATGTAGCTATCATGATGTATGCAAATGTATGCCTCTGCCAGTGTAGAGGGAACATGTATGACATAAAGATCGAGTCATGAAGAGGTGGATGTTGCATGGAAATATATCTCGGAAAGGCTATGGAAATGCCTTGATAGGTAGGTATGGTGACTGTTTTGAGGAAAGATATAAGGAGGTTTATGATGACAGAGCTTATCATGCCAAAGGTTTGGATGCACCGGCGAGGTGGACGCCAACTCTCGGAGTGAGAAGAAGGCAATGCACGGTACCGAAGAGGCTAGAAAATTTGAGGAGGGGGAAGTGTCAACTTTCAATACTTACATTAGTCCGAGGAACTCATGCACATATTATTTGTAACTCTCAATCTAATGAAGAGGTTCACAAGGAGACAAGTACCCCGAGGAGGAGTGTATGGGGGTTTGGTTATCCTTGCGCATGCTCGACTCATGGTATGTGAGTGTACTCTAATATCTGATCCCTCAAAAGATTAGTGATCAATCTAGTAGCTAGAGTTCTCAACTAGTTTTTGTAGGTTTTGTAAAATAAACACAGATTGCCCAAAATACGACCCCTATCACTAATAGGCTAGAGCTCTTGACACCATAAGTTAAAACATAACTCACAACAATACCTCAAAACTATTGCAAGATACTACTACAATTGAATAGCAACCTTAATTACCTACTTCAAGACAGGACACAACTCATTGCAACAACCAACTCTCTTAGAAAGATAAACATGAAAACTAAAGAGAGTTCCAGCAACAAACTAAACAAAAGCTAAAGCTCTTGCTAAAGACAAACACTAAAACTAAACATGGCAGCAGCTACGAAAAGATAAAGAACACACAAAAGAAGAAAGATAGGCATGAAAAATCCTATTATGTTTTCTAGATTAAAGTGGAGTGTGTTTCTCTTCCACACAAAGTAAGTTGGGTTCTAACTTGTTATGAACAACAAGCAAAGCTAAAGAAAACTAAAAAGGAAACCTAAGAGCGAGACGCTCCAAGCATAGCACATAACACATGAAGTGATAAAAATATAGTGAGACGGAGGACGAACTGATGATTATTGATGGAGAAGGGGATGCAATGGGGCATCCCCAAGCTTAGACGCTTGAGTCTCCTTGAATATTTATTGGGGATGCATGGGGGCATCCCCAAGCTTAAGAGTTTGACACTCCCGGATCTTCTTTCATCATCTTCCCTCGCACACATGAAAACTCCATCCATACATAACTCATCATAAGCTGATTAGAGAGGTTAGTACCCTTAGTAAAATAATTTTCCTCTACCGGAAATAAAGATATTCTTCAAGAGCTACTGTTTCTCAAGATTGCCAAGAAGTTTTTGCAAAGAAAAAGCAAGCTTAAGGTTTTCAAAAGTGAAGAAAGGAAAAACGTGGCAGAATCTGTGAAAAATAGAACAACAGGTAGTAAAGAATCTTTTCGGGGTACTTCTGCAACTCAAATCAAAAACCTCAGAACATATGAAAGTTTCACAATTGTATAGAGCATGCTTTGTAAAAATTTCCGCTCAAAAAGATGAACTAGTGACTTTTTTTATTTTTCCATCAAGCAGACAGAATCTATTTTCTACACGGCATGTCACAACTTTTGCTTCCCTTATATAAGAGGCTAAACTTGGCACAAAGCTTGAAAATAAAGATACAATAATGTTTCTACAGTAGTAACAATCATCAAGACCATTAAAAACAGAAGTAAAAACATCTTGGGTTGCCTCCCAACAAGCGCTTTCTTTTACGCCTTTAAGCTAGGCAAGAACATTATAAAAGATGCTCTCATAGGATAAGAATTTTGAGAAAAAAAGCATCAAGATGAAAATATGAAACACATTTAAGCCTAACCCAATTCCTATGACTAGGAATCTTGTAAGAAAATAAATCAAATAATCACAAAGAGAGAAGCATAGGAAAGTGGAACAAGAGCAACTTCAAAACTTTCAACATGAAGAGAGGTGTTTTTGTAGCATGTAAGTTTCTACAACCAAACTTTCCTCTCTCAATGTAATTTTCAGTAGTATCATGAACAACATCAAGAATATAACTATCACATAAATCATTTTGTTCATGACCTACAAGCACATGTGTATAGTTTTCAACACGGTCTGTAGGATAGTAAGATAAATGCAACCCGTCACATTGACCCTTAAAAAGGACAAAACTCTTCGGAATATGATTTGGAGATTTCAAAAGGATAATAGGAAAATCAAGTGTGGGTGAAATAGCACCAATCTCATGCTTAACATGAGGAACTATAGAAAGTTCATCTCCATAAGCATCATTCATAATGGCCAGAAGTATAGAAGGCATCAACTTCATCAAAAAGGGACATTTCAAAAGAATCCATAGGATCATAACACTCATATAAGGTAAGAGTCAAAGAGTTACACTCATCGGAAGGTAGACATGGATGGCTCCATTCTTCCTCCTTTTGTTCGTCACTCTCCTCCTCTTTTTCATCCAAGGAGCTTTCAGGTTCAGCAATTTCTTCTTCCATAGAGTCCTGCAAAACATTAGTCTCTTCCTTTGGGGGAGAGATTCTCTCAAGATGATTAGTAATATAATAATTTGCATTGTAATTTTCCAAACAATAGTTAAGTATATCAAGACTCTCAAATTTGTAAGGGGCGTCATCAATATTTTTAAGAAGAGAAGTAATTTCATAGGCACCCTTATAAGAAACAAATCTTCTATTTTCTCTGCATCATAAAAATCATAATTTATCTTAGCATAAGAAGCTAAGGTTTCATCATCATTGTACTCACATTGTAAAGCAAGGTGCTTATGCCTCATAAAGCAACAAGATTCATCCCTGTAGAAAGATATATTATATATTGAGCACAAGTTTCTAGCATACTCATACAACTGATGTATTTGTTTCCATAAGTGTATCCCCTTTTGAGACAAGCGGTGTTCCTTGTACCACTTTTGTTGATCCTCAGTGAATCCTCCATGCCAATAAGATCCGATTTCAAAGAAGTCAGACATTAATTGGCAAGTAAGGAACTAGACATACAATTTTTGGAGGTTTTTTGGTATAATACACAAAGGCAAAAACTGAAAGGTAAACTAACAAGACTAAAAAGCAAAGGGAAAAGATAGTGTGAAACTCCCCTATCTTGACGATTGGTGTCCCCGGAAACGTCACCAGAAATTTGGCGGTTGACGGGACCAATGTTTTGTCGCACCTCGGAATCCCCGACAACGGCGCCAGAAATTTTCTTCATACGTGAGAGATGATAACGGCTTCTCGCCCTTCGTTGGTTACCCCTAGTGGAAGGTGAGATGTAGCGTAACGACAAGTTTCCCTTGGTGAAGATACCAAGGTTGAGATCGACCAGTAGGACTCCAAGGTCGACAAGTAGGTGGCAAGGAAACAATGGCACCGTTTTAGACAAAAGTTGCTTCCTTAACCTGGACCTGCAAACGACACAAATAAATTTGCTCCCAACGAAGTTCAGAGAGGTTGTCAATCTGTCCGGCCTTGTTGTTTACAAAGGATCAAACGCAAGGGATAATGATAATGGTGATAGCAACTAGAAAGTAAAAGCAGAAAATAAATAGCGTGTAAACAGTGATGATAATATGGACCGGGGTCCCGTGATGTTCACTAGTGATGTATCTCTCCCAAAAGACGATAAAACTGCTATGCAAGGTAAAAAAATCACAACTGGGCAATTGACAGGTTTACGGGCGCAAACCAATGCTAACTATGCTACAAAGAAAGGAAGATGCTCAAAAGTATGGGCGGTACGCCAAAATAAGTAGACCGAAATACAACTGCATCTACTACTAATCATCCACCTTGAGATATCTATCCAGAACATCTCGCCGGTATTAAGTCGCGAGCCCCACCCAAAGTGTAAACCCAAAATAACAGACAACTGCGTTAAAAAGCACTTTGCGTAAAGTAAAAAATCCTTGCAACCGCGGTTACAAGCACTGTTCTTTTCCCCCTTGTGGCAACAGCACATCCCCTAGACTCATGTTTCTATCACTTAAGCTAGTCGTCAGAGGGCATGAACCGACAATCGAGCATAATGTTCCCTCTTGGAGTCACTACCTACTACTTTGCCAAAGCAATAAACAACAATGGAGAACATGCAAGAATTACTCAAGAACTTAAATATAAAAGATAAGAACCAAATATATTACTCAATCACAAACTGAACATAGTCTCATAATCCATTAGATCCCAGAAAACTAAGCATAGCAACAACAGAAAATTACATATGTGCCTCGATCATGTAGGGAAACTCACGAGGTCTAATCCATGAAGAACAAAGAGGGAAGGAGAACATCATATAGCTACTGATCACGGACCCATGGTCCAAGGTAGACTACTCACGGATCGTCCGGGAAGCGTCCATGGTGGAGGAGATGCTCCCGAAGGCCGATCCTCCCTCCGGTAGGGTGCCGGGAAGAGGTCTCCGGGCTCTCCCGATCTTGGAAGTGCGGCGGCAGCGGAACAGAGGAGAGATCACGAAAAAGGGTTCTCTCTTCGGAAGAATCCCGTCACAGGGAATATATAGGCGAAGGGGGGCATCCAGGGGGCCACCAGGGGTCCAGGCGCCCCCTGGCGCGGCCAGACCCTAGGGCGCGTCACCACGGCTCCTAGGCCCTTAGTGGTGGCCCTCCGGCCCCACCTTGGTGATTCCGAAAGGTTCCTTCACGCTAATTTTTTATCTGATTTTTCCTGAATTTTTGGAGCACTTTTAATATGGGGGAAACCTGAAATAGAAAAACAGCAGAAAATAGGAACTGACACTGTGGTGCACTGAGTGAATAACTTAGTCCAAATATGATCAAAATTGTATGAAAGTGTATTTAGATCATAGAAATATCACACAAGACATGCATGGAGCAAGAAGAAATTATAGACACGGTTGGGACGTATCGGTAAACAGTGGTGGAAATATGGACCGGGGTCCCATGATGTTCACTAGTGATGTCTCTCTCGCAAAAGATGAAAAAATAGCTAAGCTGGGTGAACAGTTTACAGCTGGGAAATTGACAGAATTATAAACACACCGCAATGCTAATTATGCTGCAAAGAAAGTTTGAGGCTCTAAAGTATGGGCAGGACGACAAGACACGTAGACCGTAATCCAACTACATCTACTCACTAATCATCCACCTTGAGATATCTATCCAGAACATCTCGTTGGTATTAAGTTGTGAGCCCCACCCAAAGTGTAAACCCAAAGCAACAGACAACTGCATTAACAAACTTTTCTCCCTGGTGGCAACAACACATCCCCTAGTCTCATGTTTTTGTCACTCAAGCTAGACATCGGGGGGCATGAATCCACAATCAAGCATAAACGCTCCCTCTTGGAGTTACTATCTACAACTTGGCCAAAGCAATAAATAGCAATAGAGAACATGCAAGAATACTCAAGAACTAAAACATAAAAGGAGAACCAAATATATAACTCATCACAATCTGAACATAATCTCATAATCCATCGGATCCACGCAAACACAAGATAGAAACAACAGAAAAATTACATAGATGCCTTGATCATGTAGGGAAGCTCACAAGGGCGAAGAATTGAAGCACAAGACTGGAGAGAAGACATCACATAGCTACTGGTCATGGAACCATGGTCCAAGGGGGACTACTCACGACATATCCCGGAAGCGCCCATGGTGGTGGATAACCTCCCGGAGGTCAATCCTCCCTCCGACAGGGTACCGGGAAGAGGTATTCTAGTGCTCCCGATCTTGGAAGCGAGGCGGCGGCGGAACAAAGGTCAAAATCGTGATGTGGGGTTCCTCTCGAGGGTTTACGTTACGGGGTGTAAATATAGGCCGAAGGGAGGCACCAGGGGGTGGCCCCTCTCGTAGGTGCCCAGGTGGTACGGCCAGGAGGGGGCCGCGCCACCTAGCCGCCTGGGTGGGGAATGTCTCCCCTCTGGCCCCAGTTAGGGCTTCGTGAAGCTTCCTTTGCGCTATTTTTTATATATTTTTTGGAATTTTTGGAGCTCTGTAAATATGGGTAAAACCTTGCAATTCACAGACATCAGTGGGTGCACTGAGTTAGTAGGTTAGTCCAAATATGTTTAAAAATGTATGAAAGTGTAGAAAAACACATAACATTGTCACCTAAAAGAGCATGGAACAAGCAGAAATTTTACATACATTTGGGACGTATCAACATCCCCAAGCTTAATTCCTGCTCGTCTTCTAGTAGGTAAATGATGACACAGATAATTTCTGTGGTGACATACTAACGCACATATAATAACTTCAAAGTAAAGCAAGTAAGATATGCAATTCAAGTCAAGATAATAACAAGAAATAGTATATAACTAGTACTAAAACTAGCAAAGTAAGAACATAAAGGTGCAAGAGCTCTCGCTATCCGTGACTCGAATGTCTCCAAATGGTGTTTCCGTGCAAGAAGTGGGAGATGGTTTTCGAGCATAAAAATACTATATAGATTAATTGAGAACTCAATCTAATAAAACTTCACACTTTGTCTCCTTCAGAATCTTATTTTGACTCGTCCCCAGACCACTAGCCAGGAACAAGTCAAACTGATCCTCTCCCTCTCGACTTTGAACACTCATGCAATGGATGAGCGCAAGCAAGATATGTTGGCACTTAGGATGGCAAATATAAAAATGATGGGGAAGGAAAACAAAAATGTCTAAAAGTCTCACATCAATGAGGACAATCATAGGCGAGAGAAAGCCAAATGATAGATATGATGTGGGGAGTAGGGATTGCCATGCAACGGATGCACATATGAGCTAAGGTAAGCTCTTAAATGGCACTAGTGGTGGTGCATCCAACTTGCTTGCTCATGAAGACCTAGAGCTCTTTTGAGGAGGATCAACCTTGGAATATACAAGCCAAGTTCTATAGTGTAAGGATCCCACATAGTTATGCATGAATGATATGAATATCTCTATGGAGTACAAATATGACAATGGATTACGAGTGTGGATCTTTCAAAAGGAATAGTAGTGTTGCCCCCTTCTCTCTTTTTTATTTCTTTTCTCTTTCTTTTTTCTATTTTTTGTATTTTTGTGGCCTCATTGGCTCTTTCTATTTATCTCTCATTTGTCCTCTTTGGGATCTTTTAATTTGTCCTCTTTGGGATCTTTTGTTTTGTCCTCTTTGGGATGTTTTCCTCACTTAAGGGAAACACTCTATATTGTACAAGAATATAAAGAAGATCTTCACGCTTTACAAGAAGTACTCAACATAAAGAAAACTGAAAAACTATCATGATGTATGCAAATGTATGCCTCTGCCAGTGTAGCAGGATATGCAATGATAGTAGCACGTCATGTAGCAATGATTAGGGAAAGTCCCAACTAGCATGAGGCTCCTCGATCAAGCAAAATCATGCATGACATGAAGATCAAGTCATGAGATGATGTATGTTGCATGGCAATGTATCTCAGAAAGGCTATGGAAATGCCTTGATAGGTAGGTATGGTGGCTGTTTTGAGGAAGATATAAGGAGGTTTATGATAGAGTGTATCATGCCAAGGGTTTGGATGCACCGACGAAGTATGCACCAACTCTCAATATGAGAAAGGGCAATGCATGGTACCGAAGAGGCTAGCAAAATATGGAAAGTGGAAGTGCCAACAATCGAATACTCGCATTAGTCCGAAGAATTCATGCACTTATTATCGGTAACTCTCTATCTAATTCGGAGGTCCACAAAGAGAAAAGAACCCTGTAACACCCCGGGTGTCACGCTACAGTGATCACATTATCTAATGCCAAGTCATCAGTATTATGCTAATAATGATCAACCTTGATCATGCCTAGATTGATTTCAAACCAAAATGGAATTTCCAAAAATTAGTGGAAAGTAAAGTTCACCCAAATATTTTGCAACCAATTTTATAAAATGCACAATAATCAGTAGATTATGTAAATATGTGCATGGGAATTTATTAAGCTTTAAAATAATCCAAACAATAATTTAGAGCAGGGAAAATCCCCTTTTATTAAGTTGCAGTCCAAAAACAAATACCAAATGGATTAAAAAAATGCCCAAACTTTTTGTGGCACTGCTTTAAAGTTTAACATAGGTGCATCAACAATTTTCACCCCAAGCAAAATTCTTTTGCTAGCCAAAGTATTTAATACAGGACCACAACTTTCTGGCTGTGAGAAATATAGAAAAATTGCTATGTTTTGCCCAGGGCGCAAACCCCCTCGGCCCACCCACTGGCCCAGCCCAACCTGCCGGCTTTCCCCTACCTCCGTACAGGGGGGAACCAGGGGCATGGCGTGGCAGCCATCCGAGCCTGCCATGGCTGCGCCCTGGCCTCGTGTCAACCATCCCAAGCATCCCCAATCGGATAAGAACCCCCCTCTGCCCGTGGAAACCCTAGCCCCCTCCATTCTCCTCCCTCGCGCCTCCCTCCCTCTGGTCCGGGCTGGCCCGAGCCGCCGGTGGGCACGCCGCCGCAGCCGACGCGGCCAACGGCTACCTCCGGCACGGCCGTCCTGTCCAGGAGGTTGGCCGCGCTCGACGATGTCTCCTCGCACACGGAATCGGGCCGAGACGCCCCCAGTCGCCGCCTTCTTCATCTTTTCCCCGCCGGGATCGCCCACGACCGCCTCGTAGATTCCCCCCACTCCGACCACCCCGAGCCGGTCCGAGACCTCCTCTACACCCACTATGAGCCCCTCCTCCGGTTTTCCCCTTCCTCCCTGTAGATTCTTTCGCGTGGCTGCCATGACCATGTCCGCGTCTCCGCCGTCATCCCTGGCTGGGCCGCGCCCTGGCTCGCGCTCACTGCCTGCTGGCCGCGCCCGGGCCACGCCAGCAGCTCCTCCTGGCCGCGGGCACCACGACCGCGTGGTCACTGGATCCCCCTCCCCCGCTCGCCGTTGTGCTTGGCTCCGTCCAACCTTGGCCACGCGCTCGCACTCCCTTCCAGTGGCCTTGTACCTCGCCTCCCCTGGCGCCGGAGGCCACCCCAGACGCGTCGGCATCCGCCCACCGCAGCCCGCACCGCCCTCCCGCCGTGCCTTCCTCTGCCTCACTAGAGTTGGCCGCGAGCCCCTCGCCGAGACCCTGTTCGCTGCCGCCGGCCACGACCACGACCATGGTTGGGTCGGGCTGTGTGTTGAGTGTGGCCTAGGCCACTGGCCGGTGGACCATACCCCGTTCCAATTACCCACTGTTAAGATAAATGGAATACCCCCCTGTAACACTTACACGTAGGTCCCACACCTTAATTGATATTAAAGGCAAAGTTAATCCTTGTTAAAGTGATGAGTGTATGAAAGGTGGGCCCCATTTATTGTTTTGATAAATAAAATGGATTTTTTTAATAACCAGTGACTTACATATGGGACCCACATGCCGGGGTTTGACCAGTCAAAGGCCTCAGCCTATGACAGGGTGGCTCCACATGTCAGTGGCACTATTCTGGATAATGTTGAGGATAATGTTGCTTTTAATATTAAGGAAATTTAGAAAATGTTATAAAATGATTTAAATTTGGGAATTCAATATCTTTTAAACCGTAACTCCGACGAAAATATTTTATACATCAAAATTGATCCGAAAAATATAAAGAATACTGTTACACTACCCGCATACCCATCGCACCCCTCTAACATACCGAACTCCCAAGACTTTCCCCCTCCGGATCGTCTGTCCGATAATTACCCGGTACCGGTAAAACTCTCTTGATGAAAATGTTTTGTACATAAAAGTTGTTCGGAATGTTACAACTAGCACGGTTACACCATCCACACGTTTGTCGGATGTCCACGACACCTCCGGCATGATCCCTTCCCCCTCCGGACACCCTGTCCGGTAATTACCCGGAGCTGGCAGATCATCCCCGGATGGGCTCCCGCTCCGTGCAACGTGCATTGCACTGCGTTAGAACACTGTTAACATTGCGTTTGCCATGTCTTGTATTTGTATTGCTATTATTTTGGTGTATTTATTGTTTCTTCCCCCACTCTCTCTTATTGTACGATAGACCCGGCGACCGTTGTCGACGCTCGTGTGATCGACTACTTCGTTGACGACGAACGTACCCCTCCCGCGAGCTTCCAGGCAAGCAGATCCATTCTCTTCCCCAGATATCGCCTACCTTTCCTTACTTTCTTGCACTAGGCATTGTTACTGCTGCTGCTACGTTACAATCCTATTCAATTGCATAGCCTGATTTTATCGCCCCTTGTTGTACCTTCCTTATCCTATGCTGCCTGCTATATCTATATATTATATTCAGCAGTGAGCCCTGCGCATTGTTAGCTAGGATTAGATAGCGGGCCGTGGCCTCTCAGGGGAGTGACGCGGATACAAAATATATACAACTGCAACATGTACGGATCAATGCAGACGCCCTAGGGAACCTACAACGGCGAGACTCTGCCGAGTCGCTTCGAGTTTGACTGATGAGTGGACGAACTCGTATTTCACTCTCGTCGGCTCATTAGCGTAGCATCACCGGGATGATACGAGGTTTAACTCTTTAGTTCATTCCGCTGATGTCTCTCTCAAACCTCTTTAAGTGTGCCATCGAGGGTGATACCTCCTGGTTTCACTTAATGGTAGGCACTCGAACCAACTGGTGTCCTTAAAGGTAAGAGTCGGGCGACCCAACGGTGCCCGCGAGCGGTATATTGTCGGGAGCGACAGGGAGGGTACGACCGACGTTACTGGCGTGCTTGGCCCCTTCTCGTATCTCGCGAGAGTTACCAAACCACGAAAGTCGAGCTGTACCAAGAGCACACGCGAGATAAGGTAAGGAGTCGGTTCACCTTGTTGGTAACCGCAGAGACTTGGTGGGACGACAGGGCAGGCACCGATGTACTGGTGGTCCTGACTGCTGTTGTTGTCCGCGGGTCAGTTTAAGTCGAGGCAACGATAACGGTTTTCACGTAGGTTAATTGAAATGCTAAATGGTTCAGCGGATGACTTGACAGGCCGCAAAGGCCTGTACGCACTACCTTCACGTGGGATAAGGAGTTATGGGCTCCCCTGCGTCGTAGTTTGTCCGAAAGCTCTTCAGATGTCAGCAGCACCGCGGCCTGCGCCAGGAAGTGGTGTCTTCTTCATCCGGACGGTGTGTATTTGGATTTTCTTTTGCTTCACCGGCCAGCCACGCACCGTGTAGGAGCGTGAAGGGTGAGGGTTCCTAGACCCCTGATCGCATAGGATATAGTCCGACGGATGGCTTCTCTATTGAGCCTAGGATGGGATGCGGCGTGTCGGATAGCTTTGGTGGAGCGTTCCCTAACAAGGTTCCCGCCACCTGGAGATCCGAGCGTGCATGCTGAACAGTAGTGCACCCCTGCAGGGAGTTTAATCTATTCGAATATCCGTGTCCACGGTAACACAATGCTTTATGTTGAAGCTGGATCTTAGCACTACAAACTACTTCTATTAAACTGTATGGTTCCGGGTCTTCTTCCTCGCAGGAAGTCGAGGAAGGGAACCCGGAGGCATTATTATTATTAATCATTACAACTTACTATTATACAATGCTGCGGCAACTTCTGCTCCATTGTTATTACATTCATGCTATTAAACTGTTGGCTGATTCTCTCCTTGTGCTGCAAGACACGTTAGAAGATGCTAGTCTTCGATAGGCCTAGCTTCTTACCCTTATTCTGATTTCTACCTTGCAGTCCACCATATACAGCCTCCCCTTTCCATTTGATACAAATGCATAAATGCTTAGTAGCGGACGTAAGACTCGCGGGTATGCTAGATAGTCACCCTTGATTTATTTCCCCCTTTTTGTTTTGCCTGAGCGGCCACTGCAGTCGATGTTGGAGCCTTGGAGTCCAGGAGCAGGAGATCCCCGATGCCGACCGGCGCAACATGAAGATCCCCGATGCCTTCTACGATGTCGAGTTCCCCGGTGACCAGGAGTAGTTTGGAGGTTCCTAGGCAGGAGGCCTCGCCTTTTCGATCTGTTGTTATTTGTGCTAGCCTTCTTAAGGAATCCTTGTATTCTTGTATCTGTACTCAGATACTATTGATTACGCTAACTTTGTGCTCTCGAGCTGTTGTATTCGAGGCCTCGTGGCCCCTGGCTTGTATTAAACAGCTTGTATTATTTTATTTTGTAGAGTTGTGTTGTGATATCTCATCGTGAGTCCCTAATGTTGATCGTGTACCTTGCGTGCATGATTACTGTACACGACTTGATTTTGGGGGCGTCACATACCCCGAGGATGAGTGTATGGGGGTTTGGTTATCATTACGCATCCTCGACCCATGGTACGTGAGGGTACTCTATATATTCCAACCCCTCTAGAGGTTAGCAATCCATCTAGTACCTAGAGTTCTCAACTAATTTTTTTATAGTTTTCGAAAATAAATACGGATTGCCCAAAATACGAAACCTATCACTAATAGGCTCAAGCTCTTGGCGCCAAAAGTCCAAACATTACTCAAATGAATACCTCAAAACTATTGGAAGTTACTACTACACTTAATAGCAACCTCAATTACCTACTGATGCAAGACACACAAATTAGTGCAACAAGCCAACTCTCTAAACAAGATAAGCATGATAACGCCAGAGAGTTCGAAAATCAACATAAATAAAAACTCTTAAAATATAAAGCATGAAAACTAAGAGCTAAGCATGACAACAGCTATATATGAAAAGACAAAGAACACACACAAAAAGAAAGATAAGCAAGCAAGCCTATGTTGTGTGCTAGGGTGAAGTGGAACGTGTTTCTCTCCCAAAAAATTAAGGCTAGGGTCCAAATTGTTATGAACATCAAGTGAAACTAAAACAAACTAAAAAGTAAAGAGAGAGACGCTCCAAGTTTAGCACATAACACATGAAGAGATATAATATAGCATGGAGAAGGACGAACTGATGATTGTTGATGGAGAAGGGGATGCACGGGGGCATTCCCAAGCTTAGACTCTTGAGTATCCTTGGATATTTCTTGGGGGTGCATGGGGCATCCCCAATCTTGATATTTTGACACTCCCGAATCTTGTTTCATCATCTTCCATTGCATACTTGAAAACTCCCTTCATACGAAACTCATCATAAGCTGATTAGAGTGGTTAGTACCCATAATAAAATAAATTTTCTCCACTTGAAATGAAGATTTTCATGAAAGCTATTGTTTATCAAGATTCCCAAGAAGTTTTTTAAAAGGAAAGGCAAGCTTAATATTTGCAAAACGATGAAAACGCAAAACGTGGCAGAATCCGTGAAAAACAGACCAGCAGGTAGTAAATAATTTATTTGGGGTACTTTTGCAACTCAAATCAAAAAACTCAGAACAGATGCCAGAAAGCTAATTGTATAGAGCATACTATCAAAAAATTCACATAAAAATATGATCAGGTGATTTATCGTGATTTTTTCTGTCAAGCAGACAACATCTGTTTCTGGATAGCATGTCACAACTTTTGAACTTTCTTGCAATCGGAGGCTAAAACTTGGCACAAAGCTTGAAAATAAATATACAATGATTTTGCTACATTAGTAACAAGCATCAAGACCTCTAAAACTGAAAGTAAAAAACATTTTGGGTTGCCTCCTAATAAGCGCTTTCTTTTATGCCTTTTAGCTAGGCATGATGCAAAAAAGATCAAGTTTTATCAACTCCAAAAGAATAACTTGCCCTTGTAACAGACTCATAAGGTAACTTAATATTCTTTCGAGGGAAGTGTTCCATACCTTTTTGAGGGGGAATTGGAATCTAATAGTCCCTTCTTTCACGTCAATGATATCACGAACGGTGCGTAGAAAAGAACGTCCCAAAATAATTAGACATGAGGGATCACACTAAATGTCCATGAGAAGAAAATCAATGGTAAAATAATTATCATTGGCAACAATAAGAACATCATCAATCCTCCCTAAAGGTTTCTTTACGTAAGAATCAACAAGACAAACACCAAAATAACATGGTTCAAAAGGTTTCAAATCAAGCATATCATACATTCTTGTGGGTAAAACGGAGGCACTAGCTCCAACATCACATAAAGCAAAGCAGGAGAAATTATTCAATTTAATTTTGACCATAGGATCCCAACCATCTTCTTGTTTTCTAGGAATAGAAGTCTCTAACTTGAGCTTCTCCTCCCTAGCTTTTATAAGAGCATTGGTAATATGCTCAATGAAGGCAATGTTAAGTGTACTAGTTTGGGGGTCTTTAGCCATTCTTTGCAAAAAAGTGATAACTTCAGAAAGACTACAATTATCAAAATAAATTTCCTTGCTATTAAGCAAAACTGTGGTTTCATCCTCTATATTTGATTTTCTTTCTATTATAAGAGTTTTGACATCCTCCCAGGTTTGAGGACGTTTTGGAGCAACTTCAAACCAAAGATCAAGTTCTTTCCCCAGGAGACCATGTCATGGGCATAATTCTCCGCCAAAACTAACGTAGTCACAAGTTCTGTTATTTTTGTAGGTACCCATAGTAACAGCAGCAAGCAGGAACAAAGCAACTAATGTTTTTTTGGTTTTTGGTATAAGACTCTAAAGAAAAAACTAGAAAGTAAACTAACAAGACAAAAAAAGGTAAAACATAGTGTGCAACTCACCTATCTTGAAGATTGGAGTCCCCGGCACCGGCGCTAGAAATTCACTTGATGACGCGAGAGAGTATCTTCTTCTCTCCCCTCGTTGGTTACCCAAAGTGGAAGGTGTGGATGTAGTAGCAGCAAATTTCCCTTACACGAGGAATGTAAGGTTTATCGAGCCAAGAGGACTCCAAGGTCGACAAGTAGGTGGTGAAGCGAGCAACACACCGTTTGAGATATTGGTACCTTAACCTGGACCTTCACATACAATAAGTAACATTTCTCCCAATGAGTACAAAGAGGTTGTCAATCTCTCCGGCCTTGTCGTTTACAAAGGATCAAACACACAGTGGAAATAGTGATGGTGATTGCACCTGAAAATGAAATAAAAGAAGTAAAAAGTTGAGGTGCAAACAGTGGTGGAAATATGGACCGGGGTTCCATGATGTTCACTAGTGATGTCTCTATCCCAAAAGATGATAAAATAGCTAAGTTGGGTGAACAAATTACAGATGGGCAATTGATAGAATTCTAAACGCACTGCTATGCTTATTATGTTGCAAAGTGAGTTAGAGGCTCAAAAGTATGGGAAGTACGCCAAGACAAGTAGACCGTAATCCAACTGCATCTACCCACAAACATCCACCTTGAGATATTTATCCAGAAAATCCCGCTGGTATTAAGTTGCGAGCCCCACCCAAAGTGTAAACCCAAAGCAACAAACAACTTCATTACCAAACTTTGCGTAAGGTAAACAATACTTGCAAGCGCGGTTACAAGCACCGTCGTTTTCTCCTGGTGGCAACAACGCATCCCCTAGTCTCATGTTTTTGTCACTCAAGCTAGACATCGGGCGGCATGAACCCATAATCAAGCACAAACGCTCCCTCTTGGAGTTACTATCTACTACTTGGCCAAAGCAATAAAAAGCAACGGATAACATGAAAGAATTTCTCAAGAAAAAATATAAAAGGATAACCAAATATATAACTCATCACAATCTGAACATAATCTCATAATCCATCGTATCCCAGCATACACAACATAGCAACAGCAGAAAAATTACATAGATTCCTTGATCATGTAGGGCAGCTCACAAGGGCTAAGAATTGAAGCATAAGATTGGAGAGAAGACATCACATAGCTACTGGTCATGGACCCATGGTCAAAGGGGGACTACTCACGACACATCCGGGAAGCGACCATGGTGGTGGAGAAGCTCCCAGAGGTCAATACTCCCTCCGGCAGGGTGCCGGGAAGTGTTCTTCTGGTGCTCCCGATCTTGAAGCGAGGCGGCGGCAGAACGAAGGTGAAAATCACGATGTGGGGTTCCTCTCAAGGGTTTCCGTGACGGGGTGTAAATATAGGTCGAAGGGGGCACTACAGGCGCCCTGGTTGCACGACCAGGAGGGGGGTCGCACCACCTGGCTGCCTGGGTGGGGCCTGGCTCCTCTCTGGACCCAATTCGGGCTTCATGAAGCTTCTGTTGCGCTGATTTTTTATATATTTTTGTTGGAATTCTTGGAGCTCTGCAAATATGGGTAAAAACATGCAATTCACAGACATCAGCAGACAGAAACTGGCACTGGGTGCACTGAGTTAGTAGGTTAGTCCAAATATGTTTAAAAATGTATGAAAGTGTAGAAAGACACATAGCAATGTCACCTAAAAGAGCATGTAACAAGCAGAAATTGTAGATACATTTTGGAGGTATCAGACGCGCACTTGGCGTTCTCTTCTACGACAATCTTTTCTTGACAAAGACAAGCAGAGAATAAACGAAGCCCATGCCAAGATGGTGTCCAAGGCTCCCCCTCACCCCCACCACGCGCACCCCTCCCCAAAACCCTAAACTTTTGATCCAAGATATCGGGTGATCGGGCCTCAACCTCCACCTTTGGCTCCGATCATCGTTTCCGGCGTATCCTCCTCCTTGCATACACACCCATATCATGGCGGTGCATGCCTCCCTCCATATGGGATTGGATCTGGCACCTGGTAAGGTGTTTTCGGAGGAGGTTCGACGCTATTGTTTCTCCATGTTTCATCCAACTAGGGATTCTGGCCACTTCACCATGGTGGTGGCTTTTGGCCGTACATCATTTCGGTTGGATGAGGACGCGGAGGCTGTTGCACTGGAATCCATCACTAGAGGACACTCCCATGATCTCAAGGTTTGCGTTCTACGTGATTGCGTTTTCTCCTTTACTGTTGCCAATAAGCAGGTTGGATTCATTTTGTTAAACAAACGTAAGTTTGACTCTCCCAAGTTCATTTATTATTTCTATCTCTGGGGTCATGGAGGGCCAAACTGGCAGTATGAATTCAAACTATGGCAACGTCAATGCAACGAGGAATGGACACTTCTCTGTCCTGATCGACGTTGGGTGCAGCTAGGGTTGCGGGCGCTGCATCCAAAACCTAGCAAGTCCTCTTTTAGATTAGGGAAAGCTAAAGTGAAATCCCTACGTTTTGCATCTATAACTGATTATAAGATCTGCAAAGGTTACGTCTGCCGGGTTGATCCGGCGTTGAGAGAGGATTGTATTGAAGCTGGATATGATTTACTGCCTGAGGAGTTCCTTACTCCTTCACCAAATCATCATGCAATGTTGCCGGACATCACAAATCCGACGACATCCTGGATGGCGGTGATGCCCAGCATTCAGTTCGGGACTGTTCCGTTGATGACGGCCACATTCGTTACTGCACCTGCTAATCAGCTGGATACGCCGTTTTCTTTGGGATATACCACAACTGATTTGGATCCCTTACCTAGCCAGGGTTGTGCACGGACACGTATTTTAGGCCGGACTGCACCAATGCCAAGTCCTGCTGCAGGGAATGATTCATGCAACGTTGCAACATCTGATGCTTTGCCTGACAAGACGACACAATGCACACAGAAGACGTCGGTTCCCAATGCGGTTCAAATGTTATCTTCGCCTGAGGCGCGTGATGTGTTCGAGTCCATGGTCGATGACATGGTAGCCCGTATCATGACATGGTAGCCTGTTATGATGTCATCAATCTTCCCTAAGAGTTTGATTTGCATTACATGCAACAAACCTTGCCACCATCGACGTGACTGTGGTCAGATAGCAATCAAAGTGGGCTTGGTTTGGAAGAAATCTTACAATATTAAGGCAAATCCGACTGCTGGTATCAATACCCGCGCCAACCCCTCCTCTAGCTCTGCCGCTTCGTGCTCCCATCAGAAAACCCAATGCAAGCTTCTCCACCGCCAGATCGAACCCCTGCCACCGCATCTCCCTCGCCCTCCGAGAGACAGCAGATGGCTGTGTACAAGCTCGACCCGCATCGCTTCCAGCCTGCAGTGAGACTTGCCCGCACCCATGAAAACTTCATGGTGGCAGAGGTGACGCCAGTCCCCGACCCGGCTGACATGGGGGCTTTCAGGGTAGAGGTTGTTGAGTTCCTCCATGAGCGCGGCGTGCAGGTCAGGTCCACCCAACCTTGGTTCACCGAAGTTGGGCTGTTTGAGGTTCGCAGTGCAACTATCCGGTACTCTTATGCAGCAGTCCCCTTTTCCTTTGGGAAAAAATCACTTTGTTCGTTTCTTCAATCACGATGAGGGAGAAGGTTTATGTGCTTCTGCTGATCATCTTTCGGGTAGGCTTATATTGATTGGAGTGCCTTTGGATCTTCGCAATGCCAATAACCTCAGAGAAGCTATAAATACTTTGGGAAAATTTCATTACTGGGATGATCAGGATCCATATGTGGTTCGTGCTATGGTCTTTGCCCCTTTCCCGGATGTTCCTCTGGTGCCAAGGGATGTGGTTTTCAATGATTATGATCCATATGGTGGTGCTCAAGTGAACTGGACTGTTGCCTGTTATGTTTTGGGTGAAAACTATGCTAATCAACTACCCCAAGAAGAAGACCCAATGCATTTTGATGGAAATCCTCACCCTCTTCCGGGATAGTTGGTTCATAACAATGTGGACTTTGTGCTCCTTCCTTACCCAATGCTGGGTTGGAATGATATCCCTCCTCCCATTGCGGAGAAACCTCAAGATCCACCTGCCGAGCAACTTCAAGATCCTATTTGGAGACAAGCAGCTTGGGGAGTGGAGAACAATGCCAATGGCCCTGAGGCAGTGGATGAATATCAAACTGAAGAACAACACTTCATGGTGCTGGCCCACCCAGAAGATTGAGGTTCTAAGGAACAAGTTATATAGATCCCTGTCATCGAGGTGGATGATGAAGATGAGGCCCATGACATGCAAGAGGAGGCATCCCCTGTTTGGGAAATTGTGCCATTTGTGCCACCCCCTGTACCTCAGCACAATCATTGTGGGCATGCTCCGCATTCCAGCTGGACCACCACTTCCACCTGAGATGATCTGGCGCCGCACTTTCAAATCACTTTATGAGGATATCTATTATAGAGACATTCCCAAGCCTCTTCTTCTTAAACCCTTGGCACCTATCATATGTTCTAAAAGATCATGGATTCTGGCTTTTGATGAAGAACTGCTAGCCCCAACTCTTGTGTTAATTAAGGATGAAGATCACATAAACCCTCATCATGTAGATGTAGTTCAGGAAGAACCTCTAAGGAGCAATGTTTAGATTAATATTGATGATATGGGTCTTGATACGTCTCAAATGTATCCATAATTTTTGCTTGTTCCATGCTCATTTTGTGTCATTGCTACATATTTTTGCCATGCTTTTGAATCATTTATTCGACTAACCTACTAATGTAGAGCCCAGTGCTAGTTTATGTTTGGTTTGTCTTTGCAATGCAGAAAAAGTCAAAAAATGAAGTTGCTCAGAAAATTCAAAAAAAAAACCCAGAATTCTTATACATCAGAAGAGTCCTCCAGCCGAAGGACGAAGTCCAGGGGAGGCCCACGGCCCCCAGGCGCCCTCCTGGCGCGGCCAAGGGGAACCCGCCTGGGTGACCTGGGCAACGCCTCAGACTCCCCTTTGGCCCTATTTATTTCCCCCGACGGGAAAACTCGAGATATCCAACTCCTTTTTCCAGAAGCGCTCCCGATCTCTGCCGCCATCGAAACCTAGCTTTGGGGGTCACGAGGATCCTGCTCCGGCACCCTGCCGGAGAGGGCCTTGGCCACCGGGGTCATCTTCATCAACCCCTCTTCGCTCCATGATGCTTCTTGAGTAGTTCCCCCTTGGACTACGGGTTCTTGGCAGTAACTATGTGGTATCTTCTCCCCCTAGATCTTCCATACAAAGTTCTCATGAGCTATCCTACATGATTGAGATCCATATGATGTAATTGTTATTGTGTTTGTTGGGATCCGATGAATTGTTACCTTGTTCAGTCCTAAGAAGTTTATGTATTATTATTGCTGCAATTTGTTGTTCTTAATGCTTGTTACTAGTGCACGAGTAGCATGATTTCAGATCTGAGCACGTTATGGTTGCATGATTAATTGTTGTTCTAAATCTTATCTACGGTTGTATGCACCTATTATAGTCCGGAACTGGCGATCTCAATGGTGACAGCTTGCGACACCAAAGGGGATCGTATATTTACTAATTGGAAGCACCAATGAAGCCTTCACGTTAACTCTCAGAAACTAAGGATATTGTCCGTTCGATTATCCTATTAACAATATATGGTTGTCTGATGTGATATCTTAGGAATCCTGGCCTACTGTCCCACCTCCTACGTGATGCAAAAACATATACAAATCTTAAAAAACTCCCTGGACTTCCTTCTCTATCAATCTAACACTGTGTGGCACACACGAATCATCCACAAACCCTAGCGATAATCGTCGACATCAGGTTCAACCCCAACATGGCGAATCGCTACCAACGACAAAGCTTTCGAGGCCATGATAATATATCAGCACCATGCTTCCAGCCCGCTAATCCCTCTCATCCAAGGTGTACGACTTGAATTGGCCACCATTCAATCAAGGTAGTGCTATCACCAGGATTGGATGCCATGCCTTCCTTTGCGATTTAGTACTTCACTGTAGTTTCTAAAGATGTTGGTTTTAAGAACGCTATGTTGATTTCTCCAGTTCTGTATGTGTGCATTGCTGTGCAGCAGCTTGATTGATTTCTTGACGAGCAGAGCACACGGCCATCTCGCCGTAGAATAAGGTACATGAAGCTGAGATAGCTTGATGTCGATTGATTTGATTCAGCGAGAAATTCACATAAACCGGCTGATAGAAAATTAGTTTGGGATGTGTACAACTCGCAGATTCGCGTACGGAGTGTTCGACAATTCGTGTGTGTGCTGCCCATGAAGGAATTGATCAAGGCTTTGCACGTGAGTTAACTGCTAGCCGAAAGTACCGGTGCTTGAAATTCTACAAATTATGCCATGGAGCTCTGGATTAAGGTGTGTTGATTGATTTAGCGCAGCCCTAAGCCTATTGATAAAATATTACTTCCTTAGTTCAAAATTAGTTTGTCCTTAACAATAATGTATCTAGCATTAAAATACATCAAAATAGTTCCGATTCAGCATCATTTAATTCTGAACGGAGGAAGTACATGTGTAGATTGAGTGAGTTTCCTACAGTAATTTCAATCAAACATGTACAGTTATGCTCATATATCGTTGCAATAATATTAGTGCACAACACTCAAATTTGCTTACCTGCAAAAAAGCACTCCAATTTGCTCCATGATAGAAAATATTAGATATTTTAATCATGACTCGATAGTTGCTGAGCAGGAAGTTGGGTGTAATCAGATTTTTATCTTCCTACGAATATGTATACGTTTGATCTATCAAAAAAAGAAAATGCATTGTTAAAATTAGTTCTCGAGATAATGAGGTTACCAAAGATATCAAAAGACAAGTTATATTGTTAATATAAGCTTTCTAATACTCCTAAATGACGTTAAGAAAGGAAGTACAATTTAGCTCTTGCACCACATGTTTCTTTCCATATATTTGATGATAGCACAGGGGTTCTGGTAATATAAATATTTATTATTATTAAAGATATGTAATCTTCTTCAAAAATATTGATAAGAAATATTCAGTTGGGTGGAATTTATATTTCATTTATTACTTTTACATATCATATTTTCCATAGGACTTCTCTGAAGACAAAGGCATAGTGTGACCATCATAGAATCATCATGTTTCTCTTGCATTCCTATATAATTTAAATTGTGTTGCATCATTTACACATCAATAATTCATTTTATGTTTCAAGGATAGTTTGATAAAAAATTTATGGTTTAAGGCTTTTGTTTGTTTGAGTTTATGCTTCAGCTTTTGCAACTTTTCCATTTTGGCTTAAAATCTCAACTCCTAAATAGGGCCTTTTTGCCTTTGATTTTTGGCTTATATAATCACCATATAACAATACTGATTCATAAACAAAAAGTTGAAGCTAATATCCCCCATTTAGGATTTTTGGGGCTTATAGGCCAAAACGAAAAAGCTACAAAGGCTGAAGCGTAAGCTCAAACAAAAAGGACATACATGTTGCAGCTTACATGGTGGTATCTTTCGTTTTTAATGAATGATGCCCCTGCACACATTGTTTCTTGCTTGGCGTAACATATTAAAGAATATATATTGATTTTTCCTTGGTCAGTAAGGAAAATTGATCTCCTCGGTTCTCACAGTTATGTCCGTAAATATAATTGGTGTAGTGATATTATTTGTTTTGCGCAATTGCTAAAACTCATATTTGGACCATGAGTACATATAATAATTGTAGATACCTCGACAACAACGGAAAGTACAAACAAACTTCCACAACTAATTAGTCAGCCTTATTTAGCTAATTTATATGGCACTATGAGAAACTTCATTGACGCTAGAGTGTGAGAAGTAACCTCATATTTCTTGCATATTATACAAGGCATATCTCTATTTATGAAACATGGTTGACCTCCATGATGTTATAAAGGCAAGAAAATTAACTCGATCAAAACTATCAAAATATATGACTTAGAGCCACGTGTTGTATATCATATCGTACAAAGATCTTCAACAAAGAAATGTTTCGTAGAAACCAGTCTTGATTTGTTACACAAAACTACCTACGCCATTTGCAATTTAGTTATCAACATTATTTTATAGTTTATTGACATACTGTTCGGTTTCTATTTATTTCTCAGTAATTTAAGTACAAGTCATCCATTATAATAAATCCACAATAAAAAAATGTGTGCCATGAATTACAATACTTTTGATCATTATTATGACACATGTTCCGTGGAGCGGGACATACATGTATATCTTCTCATAACTAGAAATAAAATTATGGCATTTTGTTTCTATTAAGGACAATCAAACATGTATGAATGCTTACAAACTTTTTATCCATATTATTTAAGGCTGGAGATAGAAAAATGCATTGTTTCACTATTATTCATGCTAGGTGTTCATTCCTTTTATAGTTTCCATAGCTAGATTCTCTCTAATTTACCTAAATTAATAACTTATAAGAATCTTTTTCCTGAATTATATTTTGTTTTCTAAGAAGCATAGATTTAACTACTAGTACACAAAAGAAATGTCATTCTTGATATGTAATTTTATTAGTTGTGTCCAATACATTCTATTAGAAACTAATTGAAGGAATCAAATTTTCTTTCCCTTTGGTTGAATGATGCTTTTATGTATGAGTCATTCAATTCACATGTCAAAGTTTTTTCTTATATTTCTCTAAATATTATGATTTTTTAGATTAATCCACTAGCCCGTGCAGGTGCATGGGTTGATGACTAGTGGACTATAATTTGAGGATTACATGTGTTCAGAGAGTGTTAATGCTTTGTTCCAATGCTCTTTGACAGGAGCACCTTAATCTCCATAAGTTTCTTTTGGCCCCGTTTGTAGCGGGATGGTAGGACAAAACATGTTGTCCAAGTTCTTATTGTAAGCACGTACAACTACATACGGAACACATGGCTACATTTGGTTCTTAGAATAGGATGCTCTAGTTTGTTCTTTGGCTAGAGTTAGTGCAATTTTGTCAATTGCCCAACTGTAATTTGTTCACACAACACCTTGTTCTTTTGCTTGGAGAGTTACCACTAGTGAAACCTTGAACCCCAGTCCATCTTTCATCGTTATTGCTTTCGTTGTTACTATTGCTCTCATTACTGTTGCTACTACTTTGTTACTACTTTGTGGTGTTGGTGATTGGGGAAGTCTTAAAGACTACACCCGTCAACACACCGTTTCTACTTATATCTTGTCTTGTGCTTTTTCAGGTGTGGTTGAATTGAAAACTCAAATGCTAAGGCTTTTAAGTATTCTTTGGCTCCCCCCTGTGTCGAATCAATAAATTGGGTTATACCTACCCACGAAGACTGTTGCGATCCCCTACACTTGTGTGTGTTATCAAGACTATTTTCTGGCGCCGTTGCCGGGGAGCATAGCTTTACTTATAAGTTCACTTGATAAGTACACTTTTTCTTATTACTTTGTTTTCTTACAATGGTTAAATTCGTTGAAACGAGATCTTATTAGCAAGGTGGATTCACTGAGGATCAACTAAAATATTATAAGGAATACTGCCTGTCTGGAAAAGGGATATTTATATGGAAAATAATGAATCAACTTGATAGATATGCTAGAAACTTATGCTCTTATTATGATAAATCTGTTTTCTTTGATGAATCTTATTGCTGCTTGATGTTTGAACACCTTCCTTTCCAATGTTGGTGTAATGATAATGAAACCTTGGTATCTTATACTAAGGGACATTATGATTTCTTTGAAGTAGCACAAATAGAAGAATTTGTTGTCTTTAAGGGTGCCTATGAAATTGCTTCCTTTATCGAGGATATTGAAGATGGCCCTTATAAATCTAAGAGTCTTGATATACTTAAATATTGCTTTGAGAGTTTTAATGATAATGCTTATATTACTGACTATCTCAAAAGGTTCTCTCCACAAGAGGAAGGGACTAATGCTTTGCAGGACTCTATGGAAGAAGAAATTGCTGAAACTGAATGCTCCTTGCATGAAAAAGAGGAGGAGAGTGACGAACAAAAGGATGAAGAATGGAGTAGCTACCCATCTCAACCTACTAATGAGATTAACTCTTTGACTCTTACTTTATATGATTTCCCTCCATGCTTACCGAAGGAGGATGAATTCTATATTGATTGCTATGATCCTATGGAATCTTTTGAAATATCCATTTTTGATGAAATTGATGCTTGTGGCCATGATGCCCCCATGAATGAAACTTGCAAGGATGATTTTTATACTGTTGTTTATGATAACCCTTGCTATTTTGATAAGTCTTATGATAACCCTCTATTGTTGCTTACTATGGATGTTCTTAATGATGAGGAGTTTTTCTTAGAAAGTTTATATGATTATGTGCTATTAGATCATGAAAAACATGCTTTATGTGGTAATTATATTTTTGAGTTTTGTTCATGATGCTACTGAAAATTATTATGAGAGAGGGAAATGTGGTTGTAGAAATTTTCATGTTAGGTAAACACCTCTCTCCATGCTGAAAATCTTGAAGGTGCTCTTGTTTTACCATCCTATGCTTGATACTTTGTGCTTCCTTGATTTATTTTATTATGGTATGCCTATGCATAGGAAGCATGTTAGACTTAAATGTGGTTTATCTTTGCTCCTTTGATGCTATCTTTTGTGCGTCAACTTTTGTTCTTTTGTGAGCATCGTTACACCCATGCCCAGCTAATGGCTTTAAAGAAGCGCTTCTGGGAGGCAACCCAAAACGGATTAGGTTTCTTTTGCTTTTGTTGTGTCTTGGATGTTGTTACTACTGTAGAAACACCATTGTATCTTTGTTTTCAAGTTTTGTGCCAAGTTTTAGCCTCTTATGATAAGGGAAGCAAAAGTTGTGACATGCTGTAAAAAAAACAGATTATGTTTTCTTTATTGCAAAAATCAATAAAAATCACCAGTTCATCATTTTTAGCTGAATTTTTTACACAACATGCTCTATACAATTGATAAACTTTCATATGTTTTGAGTTTTCTTATTTGATCTAAAGAAGTGCACCTGAAAAATCAATCTTTACAATCTGTCATGTTTTAGCAGATTATCTATTAGTGTACTTACCGCTCTAATAAGTTTATGAGAATTTTTGTGTGAAGGAAAACAGGAGGAAAAATCTCAAGCTTGGGGAAGCCCCAGAACCCCCAACAATTATTCTAGGAGACTCAAGCAACTAAGATTGGGGATGCCCCCGTGCATCCCCTTCTTCATCAAACAATTATCAGGTCGTCTCTCTCAATACTATACTGTTCTTACTTCGCATGTTATGTGTTGTTCTAGGAGCGTCTGTCTATTTGATTTTTGTTTTTGTTTTGTTTTGTATGCTGGTCATTACAATGTCGGATCCTAGAATGCTTAATTGGGAGAGATACACGCTCCACTTTATCACAGAACACTCTAGAGCTTCACTTATATCTGTTGAGTGCTAAATTTATCTACTGCCTGCTTGTTAGCTCTTGTTGTTCACTTAGAGCTTGTTTGAGAACAATTTAATTTTTTTTGTAGAAAGTTTAGAACTCAAGTGCTTCACTTATATTTGGTTAGAGAGTTGTTTTTGTTGCAATGGTTTATATGTCTCATGGTATGATTTATATGCGCTGTATAGGTAATCTAGATCACTAGGTCTTGCTTTGAATATCTTGCAATAGTGTTGAGATATTGATTGAGTAATGATGAATGTTTATGCAATTGAGCTTGCGCCCATTAGTGATAGGTGTCGTATCTTGCCTAACTGTGCCTTATTTTCGAAAACTAAAAAGATAGTTGAGAACTCTAGCCACTAAAAGGATCACTAATATTTGCGGGGTTGGAATATATAGAGTACCCCCACGTACCATGGGTCGAGGATGCGCAAGGATAACCAAGCCCCCATACACTTCTCCTTGTGTACTTGTCTCTTTGTGAATCTCCTGACTAGATAGAGAGTTACCGATAATAAGTGCATGAGTTATTCAGACTAATGCTAATTATTCGATTGTTGGCACTTCCACCATCCATATTTTGCTACCCTCTTTGGTACCATGCATTGCCCTTACTCACCTTGAGAATCGGTGCACACTTCACCGGTGCATCCAAATCCTTGGCATGATACACTCTGTCATCATAAACCTCATTATATCTTCCTCAAACTAGCCACCATACCTACATATCATGGCATTTCCATAGCCATTCTGAGATATATTGCCATGCAACATCCATCGTTCTACATGTTCATATGACTTATCCTTCATTGTCATATTGCCTTGTATGATCTCATAGCTTGCATGTAGTTGGGCTTTGCCCACTCCATATTTTTGTTACACTGGCAGAGGCATCCATATAGAGTCATTACTTTTGATTCAGAGTTTTAAGTAAATAAAAGTGTGTTGATGTTCTTATAGAGTGTTGCCCCTACCAGTGAGGAAAGGAAAAAAAGATCCCAAAGTGGACGAAATACAAAAAAAGATCCCAAAGATAACGAAAAAAAGAGAGGATAAAGAACCATGGAGGCCACCCAAAAATAAAAAAAATACAAAAAAGGTGAAAAAGAAGAAAAAATAATAAAAAATAGAGAGGGGCAGCACTACTATCCTTTATTCCACACTTGTACTGCAAAGTAGCACCCGTACTTCATAGAGAGTTTTCATATCATTCATGCATAACTATGTGGGGAGCCTTACACTATAGAACTTGGCTTGCATATTCCAAGGATGAGCCTCCTCAAAAGATCTCTAGGTCTTCATGAGCAAGCAAGTTGGATGCACCCCCACTAGTTCCATTGGAGGGCTTTCATAAACTTATAGCTCTTTGTGCATCCGCATGTTGCATGGCAATCCCTACTCCGCACACCATATCTATCATTTTGTTTTCTCTCACCTATGATTGTCCTCATTGGTGTGAGCCTTTCTCACTTTTTGACTTCCTATCTCCATCATTTATTCTCTTTGCCATCCTAAGTGCCAACGTCTCTTGCTTGCCTTCATCCATTGCATGAGTGCTCAAAGTCCAAAGGGACAGGATCAATTTGACTTGTACTTAACAAGTGGTTTGCGGACGAGTCACAATAAGATTCCAAAGGGACCATGTGTGAAAATTAGTAGATTGAGTTCTCAACAACTATTCAGTATTTTTATGCTCTAAAACTTCCCCACTCTTGGCACGGGAACTCCGACTGGAGACATTCGATTCACGGACAACAAGAGCTCAGTTGCTTATTTTTTTCATTGCTTTCTTTAATATCAACTATAGACTATTGCTTTATTTCACTTTGTCTTTGGCTTATGTATATTCATTACATTATAATGATTGCCTTTACTCCTAAGTAGCATGTCACATAAACAATTATCTTGTTATCACTTACCTACTCGAGGAGGAGCATGAATTAAGCTTGGGGATGTTAATATGTCTCAAATGTATCCATAATTTATGCTTGTTCCATGCACATTTTTTGTCATTGCTACATCTTTTTGCCATTCTTTTGAATCATTTATTGGACTAACCTACTAATATAGAACCTGGTGCCAGTTTTTGTCTATTTTGTCTTTGCAATGCAGAAAAAGTCTGAAAATAAAGTTGCTCAGAAAATTCCCAAAAAAATACCAAAATTCTTATACATCAGAAAAGTCCTCCAGCAGTAGGACGAAGTCTAGGGGAGGCCCACAGCCCCCAGGCGCCCTCCTGGCGCGGCCAGGGGGGACCGTGCCATGGACCCACCTGGGTGATCCGGGCACCGCCTCGGGCTCCCCTTTGGCCCTATTTATTTCACCCGACGCGAGAGCCCGAGATATCCAACTCCTTTTTCTAGAAGCGCTCCCGATCTCCGCCACCATCGAAACGTAGCTTCGGGGGTCACCAGGATCCTTTCCGACACACTGCCGAAGAGGGCCTTGGCCCTCGGAGTCATCTTCATCAACCCCTCTTCACTCCATGATGCTTCTTGTGACGCCCCTAAAATCAATCTGTGTATAGTAATCATACACGCAGGGTACACGGCTGAGATTAGGGTGCCACAGTGAGAATAGCACAGCAAAAGACTAAACACAAACGGATAAACCAATATGTTACAAGATAAGGGGGTCGCACGGACCCGAATACATAAGTTATACAAGCCATAATATCTGAGTACAGACATAGTTAGTTAAGTTTGGCCTTAAGAAGGCTAGCAAAAAGAACATCAGAGATACAGATCGAAAAGGCAAGGCCTCCTGCCCGGGAGCCTCCGAAACTACTCCTGGTCCTGGTCAGCGGGGGTCTCGACGTAGTAGTAGGCGCCTCCGGGGTACTCGTGCTCCTGGGCTGCAACGTCGACTACAGAGGCCGATCAGGCAAAAAAAAGGGGGGGAATAAAGAAAAGGTGAGTATCTAGTATACACATGAGTCTTATGTCTGCTACTAAGTATTTATGCAGTTGTATCAAATGGAAAGGGGAGGCTGTATATAGTGGACTGCAAGGTAGAAATCAGAATAAGGGTAAGAAGCTCGGCCTATCGAAGACTAGCATCTTCTGACGTGTCTTGCAGCATGAGAAGAGAACCAGCCAATAGTTCAATAACATGAATGTAATAACAATGCAGCAGAAGTTACTGCAACATTGTATAATAGTAAGTTGTAATAATTAATAATAATAATGCCTCCGAGTTCCCCTCCTCGACTTCCAGACAAGGAAGAAAACCCGGAACCATAAAGTTTAATATTAGTAGTTTGTAGTGGTAAGATCCAGCTTTAGCATAAAGCGTCCTATTACCATGGACACGGCTATTCGAATAGATTAAACTCCCTGCAGGGGTGCACTACTGTTCATCCTGCACGCTCGGATCTCCAGGGTGGCGGGCACCTTGTTAGGGAACGCTCCACCAAAGCTATCCGACACGCCGCAGCCCATCCTAGGCTCAACAGAGAGGCCATCCGCCGGAATATATCCTATGCGATCAGGGATCTAGGAACCCTCACCCTTCACGCTCCTGAATGGTGCGTGGCTGGCTGGTAAAGCAAAAGCAAATCCAAATACACACCGCTCGAGCGAAGAAGACACCACTTCGCGGCGCAGGCCGCGGCACTGCTGACGTCTGAAGAGCTTTCGGACAAACTACGACGCAGAGGAGCCCATAACTCCTTATCCCACGTGAAGGTAGTGCGTACAGACCAACGGGCCTCTCATGTCATCCACCGAACCATTTAGCATTTTAATATTATCTCACAGACAATTGTTATCGCTGTCTGACTAACAACACAATGGACAATGAACAACAACAAGGTCCACCAGTAACGTTGGGGCCTGCCCGGTTGTCCCATCAAAGAATGCGGTTACCAACAAGGTGAACCGTCTCCTTACCTTGTCTCGCGTGTGCTCTTGATAGAGCTCGACTTTTTGCGGTTTGGTAACTCTCGTGAGATACGAGCAGGGTCCAAGCACGCTAGTAACATCGGTCGTACCCTCCCTGTCGTTCCTGACGCAATACCGCTCGCGGGCACCGTTGGGTTGCCCGACTCTTACCTTTAAGGACAACCATTGCTCAGGTACCTAGAACTCCATACAGAGTCAGCAACGAGCGGAGTACGAGGATTACTCCTCGATAGCTCACAATTGATGGTTGCTCAGCAGAGCTGAGCTAGGGGGCCTTAGGAGGTGTCTGCATTGTACCGTACCTGTGCAGTTGTAATAAGTTGTACCCGCTTTCACTCCACTGAGTGATCACGGCCCGCTATCTAATCCTATCTAACAATGCGCAGGGCTCACTGCTGAATAATGCGTAATTATAATAGGCAGCATAGGATACAGGAAGGTACATCAAGGGGCGAAAAAAACAGGCTATGCAATTGAATAGGATTGTAACGCAGCAGCAGCAGTAATGCCTAGTGCAAGTAATGTACGGAAATGATAGGCGATATCTGGGGAAGAGAGTGCCTCTTCTTGCCTTGAAGATCGACGGTAGGGGTAGAGTCGTCGACGAAGTAGTCGTACCCAGCAGCGGTGTAGTCGGCGGTAGCAGCGGGGTCTACCAGAGAATAAGGGGGGAATAAACACAGTAAATACAGAGCAACCATAGAAAACAGATGCACGACATGACGTATGAAATGTTAACGGTGCTCTAACGCAGTACAATGTATTATGCTCGGAGCGGAAATTCATCCGGGGATGAAATACCGTCTCAGGGTGATTATCGAGAGACGGACCGGATGGGGGGGATGTCGATGTTCGTTGTGTTAGAGGGGTGTGGTAGACATACAGATATCGTATTCGTTTTCATTACATTTTTCTAATCAATTTTAATGTATAAAGTTTTTGAATCGGAATTACGGTTTAAAAGATATTTAAATTGAAAGTTTAAATCAATTTAAATGATTTTCTAAATTTCTTTTATTATTTAAACAGAAACATTATCCACAAGTCTATCAAAAACAGTACTGACAGGGTGGGCCGACAAGTCAGCCTCACAGTACTAATAAAACATTTAATTAATTTAATTAGTCATTAGGCCCACTTGTCATCCACTTTTAATTAACTAATTTTTCTTAATTAGAAACTGGCAGATGGGGCCCAGCTGTAAGTGACACAGTGTTAATATCTCAGTTTAATTAATCTAAAAATGCCTAGGGCCCACTCTTCATCTGCTGAAGGGTTAATTAATAGGGTTTATTTCTTTTTAAGTGTGATTAGTTGCTAATCGCAGTGGTGGGGGCCACCAGTCAGTGGGAGTGAGCCCACTGCTTTTAACCCAGCCAAGCTGGCCAGGCCGGCGGCTTGACGCCGGCGAGCATCAGTGCGGCGGCGACGCCGGAACTCGGTGATTCGAGCACCATTTGGCACGGGATGACTACCGGAACGCGTCTCGTGCTCGCCCGCACCACCCTAGCTACTCGGTTGGCACCGGGAAGGTCGTACTCGACGGCGGCGACCAACACGGCGGCGGCCGGAGCGCGTGGTGCAGGGAACACCACCCGGGGCACGATTTCGAGCGTGAGAAGAGGGCGATGAGGCGGAGGCTCACCGTGGAGCTCGACGGCGCGAAATGGAGGCCCGGGGCGGAGCGTAGCCGAGGTAATCGACGGCGTCGTTCGCCGCAGTTGAGGTTGGGGAGGGGCTCGATTCGCTACGTTCGGTGGCCGAGCGCTCGCGTTCGTCGTCGAGGGCGAGGTAGACGGGCGCTGCGGAGCCCCTTGATGTGGTCTCGAGGCTGGGGGAGGAGGTTGGTTGCGCAGACCGCGGCGGAGCGTCGAAGGGGAGCTCGAGGTCCAGGGGAAATGGCGCAAGGAGAGAGGAGGGGAAAGAATGAAGCTAGGGTTCGCCAGGGATGCGGGGGAGGGTACTTAACGACGTCAACGGAGCGGTAGCGTCGCGATGGCGGCCATCCCGTGGCTGCCGGCGTCGAGCACCGTGGAGATGGCACCACACAAGGGTCCGGATGAACAGGGGAAGGGGATGACCCCTTGTGTGCCAAGTGAGCTAGGTTGGGCCAGGTGGGCTGCACTGTGCACTTGTTGCACTAGGGGTCTGGGCTGGATTCCTTTTATTTCTTTTTCTGTTTTTTCAGTTTTCTGTTTCATTTTTGTTTGGCTATCATTTGAATTTTGAAAATTGTGAAACATGCTCCACAATACACTATTTTACCCCAAGGCAGATACATAAATAGTTTAGGGCTTTTATAAAATCATTTCCTATTTGTTTTAATTATGCCATTGATAAACGGGGACTTTAGGCTACTGTTTTTAATTTTTGGAGTTATTTTATAGTTCAAGAAATTCCCATGACCACCTTGGCATGATCCATAGATTATTGTGCAATTTACAAAAGTGGTTGCAAGATTTTTGTGCAAGGTTTATTTTTGCCCATTGTTTTAAATATCAACCAAAAGGCATTTGAATTTCTCTTTGAATTCAAAGATGATCAAAGTGAGATTAGCAACAGTAATAATCATTAACAAAGTGATTACTGTTACATGACACTGAGGATGTTACAAAGGAATTCTCGTCCCGAGCATCTTAAGCGGTAGAGGGGAAAAGATCGGGGTATTCTTGACGAAGACGTTCTTCACGTTCCCAAGTGGCCTCATCCTCCGAATGATTTGACCACTGAAATTTGAGGAACTTGGTTGTCTTGTTGCGGGTTTTGCGTTCAGACTGATCGAGAATGCGGCTTGGATGTTCTTGATAAGTCAAGTCCTGTTGCAGTTCAATCATATCATGTTCCACTTCACGAATAGGGTCCTTGAAGTAGTGTCGGAGTTGCGACACGTGGAAGACATCGTGGACTTGGGAGAGGTTTGACGGCAATTCCAAACGGTATGCCACCGGTCCACTTCTGGAAAGGATACGGAATGGGCCAATGTAGCAAGGAGCCAACTTTCCTTTGATCCCGAAACGATGAGTGCCCCTCATGGGAGTGACACGGAGGTAAGCTTGTTCACCTTGTTGATAGACCATTTCCTTGTGTTTGCGGTCATAGTTGCTCTTCTGATGGGATTGAGCAGCCCTCAAATATTCACGGATAACGCGAACCTGATCTTCGGACCAGTGAGGGTTCGTTCCCAAGTTTCTGACTAATTCAGAGGGGTTCAACACTTACGTCCATAAAGAACTTCAAAGGGTGCCATCTGCATACTAGCTTGATAGCTGTTGTTGTACGAGAATTTAGCAAATGGAAGAGATTCCTCCCATTTCTTACCGAATGAGATGACACAAGCTCGAAGCATGTCTTCAAGCACTTAGTTGACTCGTTCGACTTGTCCTTGCGACTTGGGGTGATAAGCAGTGCTGAATTTCAGATGAGTGCCCATAGCTTCTTGGAAACTATCCCAGAAGTTCGAGGTGCAAATGCTGCCACGATCTGAACTGATCTCCAATGGAATACCGTGGAGGGAAACAATTCTGTAAACATATAAGTCTGCTAAGTGACTAGCAGAGATCGTCTCCTTGACTGGCAGAAAGTGAGCAACCTTGGAGAATCGGTCGATGACGACACAGGTCGCATCGTGACCCTTCTGTGATCGCGGAAAACCGGTGACGAAGTCCATTTCAATCTTGTCCCATTTCCATTCAGGAATAGAGAGTGGTTGCATAGTTCCAGCAGGTCTTTGATTTTCTGCTTTGACGCAACGGCAAATGTCACATTCATCAACATAACGAGCAATGTCTTTCTTCATGCCAGGCCACCAGTACCGTTGACGAAGGTCTTGGTACATCTTGGTGCTACCTGGGTGGATCGACAACGGGGTATCATGAGCTTCTTTCATAACATATGGAGTCAAGTTTAGATTCCCCTTGCTAGGAACCACTAAATGATTCTTGAAGTACAAGGCTTGATCATCAGAAAACCTGTAGTCTGAGGGCTTTCCTGTGGCGAGATATCGCCTCATCTTTTCGACATCCGAGTCAGCTTTTTGGATGAACTTGATGTCTTTGTCGAGGTCTACTTCAACAACAAGGGAATTCGCATATCTCTGTGGAACAATCTCGAGGTTAAGCTTTCGAAGATCTTCATATAGACGCGAATGCTCTACTCGAACTTCCAGTTCACTAGAATAGGCTTTGCGGCTCAGGGCATCAGCCATCACATTAGCTTTTACAAGGGTGTAAGAAATTCCCATGTTGTAGTCGGGTATTGTCTCGAGGCATCTCTGCTGGCGGAGATTCAGGTCAGGCTGAGTAAACAGGTACTTCAGGCTTTGCTGGTCGGTGTAGATCTCGCAACGATTACCGACAAGGTAATGTCGCCACAGCTTCAATGCATAAATTACCGCTGCCTATTCGAGATCATGCGTTGGATAGTTTTCTTCGTGAGGACGCAACTAACGAGATCCATAAGCAATCACTTTGCGCTCTTGCATTAGGACACAACCTAATCCTTGATGAGACGCGTCGCAATATATCACGAAGTTCTTTTGAGTATCAGGGGGAGCAAGCACCTGGGGACAAGTTAGCTTGTCTTTCAGAGCTTGAAAATTTTCTTGGCATTTATCAGTCCACTCAAACTTGACGCCTTTGTGAAGAAGATTAGTCAGAGGCTTGGCAGTATTGGAGAAGTTGTCAACGAAACGGCGGCAATAGCTGGCAAGGCCAAGGAAACTTCGGACTTGCTTGACAGTCTTCTATCACAATCTCAACATAATCTCATAATCCACCAGATCCCATCAAACTCAGCATAGCAAAAGCAGAAATATTACATATGTGCCTCGATCATGTAGGGTAGCTCACGAGGTCTAAACCAAGAAGAACAAAGAGGGGAGGATAACATCACATAGCTACTGATCACGGATCCATGCTCCAAAGGAAACTACTCACGAGACATCCGGGGAGCGTCCATGGTGGAGGGGAAGCTCCCGGAGGTCGATCCTCCCTCCGGAAGGGTGCCGGGAAGGCTCCTCATGGTGCTCCCGATCTTGGAAGCGCGGCGGCGGCGGAACAGAGCCGAGATCTCAAAAAAGGATTCCGTCTTCGGAAGTTTCTCATGGCGGAGAATAAATAGGCGAAGCGGGGCAGACAGGGGGGCCACCAGGGGTCCAGGCGCCCCCTGGTGCGGCCAGCCCCTAGACGCGCCAGCTAGGCGCCTGGGGCCCTAGTGGGTCCCACCTGGCCCCCCTTCGGGACTCCGGAAGGTTCCTGCACGCTGATTTTTCCCAAATTTTTTGAGCACTTTTAATATGGGGGAAACCTGAAATAGAAAAATAGCAGAAAAAAGAAACTAGCACTGGGGTGCACTGAGTTAATAGGTTAGTCCAAATATGATCAAAAGTGTATGAAAGTGTATCTAGATCGTAGCAATATCACACAAAACATGCATGGAGCAAGAAGAAATTATCGATACGTTTGGGACGTATCAAATCCCCAAGCTTAATTCCTGCTCGTCCTCGAGTAGGTAAATGATAAAAAGCATAATTTCTGTGGTGACATGCTAGCAACCATATAATAACTTTGAAAAGTAAAGCAATCATGGTATGTGATTCAATTCAAGTCATTATTAACATACAAGAGTCTATATTAGCATTGAAACAAGTAACAAAAGAACATTAGGTGCAAGAGCTCTCGTTGTCCGTGACTCAAAGGTCTCCAAATGATGTTTGTGTGCAAGAAGAGGGATAGGGAATACGAGAAAAAAGTATTTTCATGTTGATAACTCAATCTACTAAAGTTTCACACTTGGTGACGGGGATCAACCCAGACAAATCCCATGGTCAGGGACCCTGGGTTAGTCATGAGAGGCACAGGTTGGACGATAGCTCGTCGGCAAACAGGAAGGCTCGCTCCTGCTCGATATTATTGATTGGGGAGATGCGATTACAGTGGAGGCCAAGGCTGGAGCGCTCAAGGCTAGGGTTACAGGTGAGATTGGACCTCTTTGGCGTCGCCCCTCCTAGCCCTTATATACCGGGCTAGGTCTCGGGGAGTTCATCTACGTGTACAGGTAAACTTTCCTAACCCTAGCTTGCTCCGTACGACAGGTCTTCACACCTTCCTTGTGAGTCGAGGACTCCTACGTCGGTGCCAACTAGTGGGCCGAGGCCGTATCTTCATGGGCCTTCTGCCTTCATGGACACCAGGTAGGCTCATCCGTAGGAGTCGTGGGGTCACCCCCTCGTCAGTAGCCCCCGAGTGCCTGGGGGACTCGAAGAGTCGCGCAGGGACTCGAGTACATCCATTTGTCGTTCATTGATATGCACGGTTCATCCGTGGGTCGCTGGCACTCTGGTGGCCATGACAAAAACCTGTTTCGAGGGATGCTAAGCTGAAAGAGCACAAGGAGTCGACGGGTCGAGCCTTGGTGAATTACACTAGGGAAAAATACCACAGTAGCCCAATCAAACCCACGTCCCTCGACGTGATCTTGGAACACTGGTGTCGAGAAAAAGTCCGGCCGCTTCAGGTCTTACGGTGTTCATTTGCCGCCAGTAATGTGTGTAGCCTAAGGCGCGTCCGCCCGGCTTTTCTATCATGCTCTGCGCATGGGAAAGGTTGGGAGTGAAATCGCTCTTCGGCAAGTCCCAGCCCGGCCGTACTTCGCAGCGGGGTCTTACCTACACGCTAATCTTGCGTGGCATCTGGGCACAGTGTATCGTGTTCCAGGAATGTGTGTTTTTGAGGCGCGGAGCCTTATAGCATTGCACCCGCTTGGAATAAAACATCAAGCGAGCTGTTCACTCATTCACCCGAGGAGCTTTGTTTTCGAGTGTTCAGTCAAGGGTTTTTTCGCGAGTAATCACTCGAACGCCGTTTCGGTTCTTCAGGTGAGGGAGCACCCGAGACTCTTAGCACCGTGTGGTCTTGGCGAATGTTTGTTTGTCTTACGTCGGGTTGAGGGAGCACCCGAGACACTCATAAGTGCGAGTGTTCACTCGAGCACGTGGCTGACCTTTGGGTGAGGGAGCACCCGGGACTCTTATGATGTACGCTCCCGATGGGAGTAAGATGTTTTTCTTCCTTGGGGAAAAGATCTAAAAGATGGAATCTCTGGGCCTTGATGGCGTACTGAGTACGCCTTGCTGTGATATGACGTTGGCGTGGTCTTTCTGCAATTTGTTGACCGTTGCGGTCTGTTGTGTGAAATGACTTGGCGCTGTGCCGCCGAAATTTTCGCGTCGCGCGATCATGGTCCTCTTTTTGCGCGCGTAGTGGGCGGTGTTGTTACTGCGCCGGTTGGATTTTCCATGCTTTTTGCCTTTGTACGGGATCGTGACACGTTTTACTGGGCGAAAAGGTTGGCCGGTGGCCCTTCTTGCCAGGCTCTTGAGTTAAATACCATGCGGCCGGGTGAATTGTAGGTTTTACCTAGCCATTGCCTTCCTCCTCTTTCTCTGTTTTCCTTCGTGTTCCTGAGCCTTCATCTTTTCTCCTCTGCGTGCTGCTGTGAGATCTATGTCCAAGCGCTCCCGTGCGGCTATCGAGTCGGCCAAGATGTCCGGCAAGTGGGAGCGGTCCACGTTCGGGGCTGGAGATCTGGATGCGCTGGTTGCTGATGGCCTGGTGGTGGCGGGTGATGCCCGTATTCCTAGCGATGAGTCGACCCCAGCGCCGGCGGAGGACGAGCGGGTATGCTTCCAGGCTTTCTTCCACAGTGGGTTTGCTCTTCCGCTGCATCCTTTCGTTCGGGGCTTGCTTTATTCCTATCGGCTCCAGTTGCATGACCTTAATCCCAACGGGATTTTGCACATTGCGTGTTTCATCACTCTTTGTGAGGCCTTCGTGGGGATTTATCCCCATTGGGGACTTTGGAGACGCCTTTTTAATGTGAAAAGGACGAACTGTGAGTACGCCGTGGGTCGAATGGGTATCTCCATTGGGGATAAACATTCATACTTTGACTTGGAGAAGATCGATTCCGTTAGTGGCTCGCGGAGAGGCTGGTTTTATCTGAAGGATCGCTTCATTGTTGGTCAGCAATTTGGTCTTGCTTCTTTCAATCCCGGCACACGGGTGGTCAGTCAGCCTTCGTGGTCTCATTCTTTGACCGAGGTGGAGTCGTCTAAACTGACTCCATTTTTGGAGAGGCTTTCTGTGTTGAAGGATAACTTGACTGGTGGTCAACTTATCTCTGTTTTTGTGGGGAGGCGAGTTCAACCGTTGCAGCATCGAGGTCGCCCTATGTGGCAGTACAAGGGAATCGATGACTCGACGAGATGCTCGCCTGAAGAGCTACAACCTGATGCCTTGCTGGCTCGTATCCAGCATGTGAAAAAGTGCTCTAGTATTTCCGAGATGCGCCTTGCCCTTCCATATGCTTCTGATCATCCTCCGCCGCCGGTTGCTTCCCATGTTCCTTCATCTGTTTGGACGAGTACCTAGTTTTGTTTTGTTGTTGACATTGCTTGTCTTGCAGGGACATGCTACAGTGCCGTGTAATCCTCCGCAGCCGGAAGACGCCGATATTCGTGAAGAGCCTGATGCTTCCGCAGCTGATAATGCTGCGCCGGCTTCTAATGCTGAGATTGTGCTAGTGGAGACCGGAGATAGTGAGGACTCGAGTCCCTTCCGTGTGAAGCAGTCGCGCCCCTTGGATGGTGAAGATCATGCCGCGTTAGGTGATGTTGTCCCTTCTGCTGCTCCTTTTGCTGGGCCTTCCCCTTCGACTGTTGCTTCGGCCCCTCCTCCCAAGAGGGCCAGGCTTGGGAGGTTGGGGCATCCTCGTGGTGCGCGTGTCGGGTAAGATTCTGCTGAATTAGTGCCCGTTTCTTTGTCCTTGTTCTTGCGACTGATTGCTTTTATTTTGTAGTGCTGCGCCTACGCCGGCTGCTTCGTGTACCAGCACAGCTGCTACTGATCTGAAGTCAACGGGGTCTAGGGCGGCAGTCAAGCATCTTGAGGACCACTCGGCTGCCGCCGGCTAATCTGGGCCGGCGGCAACTCCTGCCGTTTCGACTGCGGTTGTAGTTCCCGGTGTACCTTCTTCTGGGGCGCCTGGTGCTGCTGCTTCTGAGCCTAGGCCGACCGAATTTGGTCCTCTGTACTTTGGCCGTCTTGGTCTGGCGATTGAAGACAAAGCCCGTGCTTTCGACCATGTCTCCAAGCTAGTAAGATGATTCGTGTCTTTGTTGTTTTATCATCGGGGGCACGGCAGTGCTCCCGATGGGAGTAGCCCCCGAGGCTAGAAGTAACTGTTTGCAGTTGCTTGTAGTCTTTTTAATTAACACCTGATTGCCTGGTTCTTGCAGCCTGTTTTCCAGCACTGTGGGCGTTTGGTTCTTGATGCTGAGCGTTGGCAACGGGCCCATGAGTCTGCCCAGGATGCCTTATCTTCTATGAATGGTGAGTTTTATTCTTGTGCTGCTGAGCTTTTGGGTGCTTCGTCTTTTGTTCTGAGTACTGTCTTTGCCTCGCAGTTCATAGCCAGGCTGCCGAGAAACAAGCCGAAAAGGCGGAAAAGACTGTTTCCGTTCTCGAGGCTGCCTTGGCTTCCATGGAGGCGCAGTTGCATGGTCAACATGAGGAGTTGGTTCGCCTTCGCCAGGCTGAGGATGCGCATGCGCAGGTGGAGGCAGTCGAGGCAAACGTCTTCGCTCCTTGGTGGGCTCGCTCGTGTGTAAGTTTGGTGTTCGAATATTGCTGTTTCCACTGTTTTCCCTTGATGTCGTTTCTTTATATGGTGCAGCTGCTGTAGGTGCGAAGCCGATGGAGGCTGCTGCGTCGGGGTCTGGGATTCTCCAAGGTGCTGTTGATGCTGTTGCGGATGCTGTTGCAGTAGTCGAGGACGTCTGTGCCCGGGCTTCCAATCTTGTGAGTCTTGCGCACGAGCACCTTATGCCGGAGGGTACGAAGGTGTATGATGGCCTGGGTGCTCGGGTTGCTGCGTTCGGCCCTGATGGGAAAGATATGGTGGAACTGGTGGCGGAGAGCGTGGTGAGTGGTTCCTCCATGGCCCTTGTCGTCCCCATAGGGCATGGGGTTTCCTTTGATGATTCCTTGGTTGAAACCATCCCGCATTATTCTGGTGAGAAGGACGACCGAGCCGACAGGCTGGCTCGTCGCCTGCAACAAGTTGTAGATGCTCAGGGCCCCCCTGCCGTAGGTGAGGGGGAGGCACGGTAGTGTTGCGCCGTTTGGAAACTTTGTCTGTAATTCATGACTCTGTTGTGATGGTTGATCTTTTGCAACTTTTATCTGAATGTCTGCTTGGCTGTTCCTCTTGCTGTTTTTGATTTGTTTTGTTCATCCTGTGGTAGGCCACTCCGGGCTTCCTTCGTCCTTGGACTTCGCTGAAGGATGACGCTCGCAAGGGTGTGTACGAGTCCGTTTGCTTGCGGCTGAAGGACGCTGAGCGGGATATTGTCCGACTGAAGGGGTCCGTGGCCGTTCAGCGTACTCGGCGTGAGCGTGCCGAGTCCGTGGTTGAGGGCCTTGCTTCGTGTGTGGTGAAGTTGTCCGACCTCCTGCGGGGTGAGTCTTCCCTCTGCTCGGTTGCTTGATTCCGCTTGGTGGGTTTTTGCCGTGTTTGTCTTGATCGTAGTTTTTTGAATTTCGAAGTGCTGGCAAGGCGAACTCGGGATGAACAGAGGGATCTTCAGTCGGAGATGTCACGGCTTGATGATCCTAGTGTGCAGGCGAGCAATCCCTTTTGGGCAGATAGGGATCGTGCTCGAGCGCTTGCTTTGCTTCGTTGCCGAGTTGAGCGGGTACCGGAAGCTCTCAGTTACTGCCAGCGGGTATTGGGTGGTATCCATGCTGAGTTCTATCCGTTGGAGGTGGTTCCTTCATCCCTTGAGAGGCTTTATCGCATTTTCTCTCAGCCTGCTGAGTTACGTCGGGTGATGGATCATCAGATTCGTCCTGGAGCCCGAGCTGCTTTGGGCTTGGTCCATAGTCATTGTCCAGGGGTGGATTTTGCTCAGGTGGTGGCGGGTCCTCCTGGTGGTAGGGGTCATCCGATGAATGAGTACTACGTGGCTGTAGATAGGCATGCGCACCAGGTTGTGAGGCGAGTTTGCGAAGAGAACGACCGCCATTTGGGTGCACTTATTAAGGCAAAGTTGGAGCCTAAAGATTAGGTGCTTCTCTTCGTTGTATATGCTTCTTCTTGGTTGTATATATCGTCTGCATTTGTAGTTGCGTGGGGCGCCTCGGGGGGTGGGTGCTTCGGCGAGCCCCCGAGTGCCAAGTTAATTTGCCGCGATTGCGTAGGACGCCTCGGGGGGTGGCTTCTTTGGCGAGCCCCCGGGTGCCAGGTTAATTTGCCGCGATTGCGGAGGACGCCTCGGGGGGTGGCTGCTTCGGCGAGCCCCCGTGTGCCAGGTTAATTTGCCGCGATTGCGGAGTACGCCTCGGGGGGTGCCTGCTTCGGCGAGCCCCCGAGTGCCAGGTTAATTTGCCGCGATTGCGGAGGACGCCTCGGGGGGTGGCTGCTTCGGCGAGCCCCGAGTGCCAGGTTAATTTGCCGCGATTGCGGAGGATGCCTCGGGGGGTGGCTGCTGTGGCGAGCCCCGGAGTGCCAGGTTAATTTGCCGCGATTGCGGAGGATGCCTCGGGGGGTGGCTGCTTCGGCGAGCCCCCGAGTGCCAGGTTAATTTGCCGCGATTGCGGAGGACGCCTCGGGGGGTGGCTGCTTCGGCGAGCCCCCGAGTGCCAGGTTAATTTGCCGCGATTGCGGAGGACGCCTCGGGGGGTTGGCTGCTTCGGCGAGCCCCCGAGTGCCAGGTTAATTTGCCGCGATTGCGGAGGACGCCTCGTGGGGTGGCTGCTTCGGCGAGCCCCCGAGTGCGAGGTTAATTTGCCGCGATTGCGGAGGACGCCTCGGGGGATGGCTGCTTCGGCGAGCCCCCGAGTGCCAGGTTAATTTGCCGCGATTGTGGAGGACGCCTCGGGGGGTGGCTGCTTCGGCGAGCCCCCGAGTGCCAGGTTAATTTGCCGCAATTGCGGAGGACGCCTCGGGGGGTGGCTGCTTCGGCGAGCCCCCGAGTGCCGAGTAACTTTGTGGAAAAAAATATTTATGTAATATCTTTCCTGTTGTTGCTTACAAAGAGTAGGAGTGCTCTGTTGAGGGTAGGTTCCTTTTAGAGCGATGATGTAATGGCTTTAAGGGCCTGGTAGCTTTGTCTCCCAGTGCTGGGTTTCTTCGGGCGATGTTCCTTTCCTTCTACGAGAGGGCTTCTTCTATGAGTCCCGTGGTCCTGCTGTCTTGGTGGGTTAAGAATGGTTCTGCTATCTCGTGGAATTCTTTGTCGCAGCGGTCGGATCTGACGAAACTGCCGCTGATTGTGATGACCCCGTTTGGGCCTGGCATCTTCAGCTTGAGGTAGGTGTAGTGGGGTACGGCCATGAAGCGAGCGAAAGCTGGCCGCCCGAGAATTGCATGGTATTGCGACTTCCAATCGACCACTTCAAAGTCAAGTGTTTCCTTGCGGAAGTTCGTCGCGTTCCTGAAGACTACCTCCAAGCTTATCCATCCGAGGGGGTAGACTGCTTTTCCTGGTACGATCCCGTGGAAGGTTGTGCCTGAGGACTTGAGTGCGTTGTTTTGGATGAGCATCTCGTCGAGTGTTCGGGTGAAGATGATGTTGATCCCGCTGCCGCCATCCATGAATACTCGCGACATGTCGTAATTTCCGATTCTGGCCTCGAGTACCAGCGTGGCGTGCCCTGGTTGGGGGACGACTGGAGGGTGGTCGTCCCGAGAAAGGAGATTTCTGTTTCCGACCCGCGCAGGTACTCTGGGACGGCCGGGTGTGCGGAGGTTGCTAGGAATACTTGTCTGGTGACTTGTTTCTGCTGCCTTTTGGAAGGTCTGCCTTCTTGTATCATGTAGATCCTCCCGTGGGCTTCTGGGTATTGATTTTCTTCTTCTGGTGTCCTTTGCCATTCCTGGATGGCGGCCACCTGTCTTATTGGCAGAGGGGGGGCTGGTGGCGCACCGTGGGCGACTGGCCCAACTGCTATGCTTGCGAGTGGTCGTGCTGCTGCGACCGCGGAGCGACCTTTCTCCTCGGCCAACTCGTTGAAGCTTCGACAATTCCGAAGGGTGTGGGATGATTTGAGCTCTCCTCGCTCGTTTCTGAATCCGTGTATAGAGCACGGTCCATCGAGTTGTTCTTTGGCAGAGCGGAATGCGCGAGTGCCGTCACGTGGCTGCCTTGTCCTCCATTCTCGTCCCTGAGCCTGGGGCTCGTCTTCTGGGTTGTCTCGACGTTGTGGTCTGTTATCATCACGGTGCCTGCCGTTTCGGTCATCTGAGAAACTGGCGTCGACCATGTCAGGTCCTCTGTCGTTGTAGAAGTTCCGTCTGGGTCGCTTCCTTCTTCTGTCGTCTCCTCTTTCTCTGTTTTAGTCGTAGTCGTACTCCGATCGTGCAGTGTGGGTTTCTGTTTCATTACGAACGGAGTCTTCTCCGTCCGCCCAGCTGTTGGCTAGTTCTAATAGCCGTGCGAGTGTTCGGACTTTCATCTGTCCGACCTGCTCCTTAAATTCGATGCGGTGAAGACCTAGCCTGAATGCGTCGATCGCACTTTCGTTCGAGATGTCTTCCGCTGAGTTCTTGAGTATCGTCCATCGCTGGATGTATGCTCGCAAGGCCTCCCTCGTTCCTTGTTTGCATGCACGCAGCTCCTCGAGTGAGGCTGGTCGCTTGTATGTGGATTTGAAGTTTTCTATGAAGGCTCCTCGGAACTGGCTCCAGGAGCTGATGGATCCGCGCCGAAGATTTTTCAGCCAATGTCGAGCGGAGCTCTCGAGCATGAGCTGCACGTACTGCATTGCCGTGACATTGGTTCCTCTTTGGAATTTGACCGCTATTAGGTAGTCGTCGAGCCATGCCTCCGGCTCCTCGAGTCCGTTGTACTTTAGTGTCGTGGAGTTCAGTTTGAACCCGTTGGGCATACGCTTCTCACGTATGGCACGTGTGAAGCAGAGTGCTCCACATGGCTCGATTTCCTCGTCGGAAGCCTCTTCCTCCGAGTACTCCTCGCGTGCTGCGCGTCTTCGCCTGCTGCGTTTGACTCTGTTCTGCGTGATGTCTTCTCGCGCGTCTCACCGAGTGTTGCGGCGCCTGCTGTTGTCGTCGCTGTCGCGTTTCTTGTGCTTGTCGGAGCGCCTGCGTCTGTCGTCGTCGTCGTCCTCGTCTGGTGAACTGGGGTCCATGTCCGGTGTCCGCTCGCGAGTCTGACGCTTTGCGCTGGATTTCTTAGGTACCGAGGCGTCGATAGCGTCCTTCATTATCTGCAGAGCTATGAAAGTATAGCGATCCGTTTTTCCCTTTCTGCTTTTCTGGGCATGGGGCAGGTAGTCTTGGGCACTTATGAGTGCTTCTGCCGGAGTGAGAGGCTCCTCTTCCTCGTCGTCCTCCTCTGACCTGAAGTCGTCTTCCAGTTTCCGCACTACTCTTGCCCTTTCTGTCTTCCGCGGGTTGTTGAGTTTCGATCTATTGCGGATGGGGGAGCCGTGGCCTGGCGAGTCACTTCTGGGAGATTGTCTGCGACTGCTTTTCCTTTCGGGTTCCACTTTTGCTTGTTTCTCCATGGCTAGGCGCCACTAACTCGTCTGCTTGGTTAGCTCTCCCGCTAGCTTGTTGTATGCCCTTAGCTCGTCTCTTGAGGCATCTGATGGTAGCAACCCGCCGCGGTCGACTGCTTCCTTTACCATTGCCATCGATTCTTTAGACAAGTATATTTTTTCTTTGGGTGGTTCGCCCGCCGCTGCAACCGGGGTTTGCTGCCTGCAGCGTGATGGCTGGCTGCCTTGCCCAGGTGCTTGCTGTTTGTTTCTTAGCGGCTGACCGCTTTTCTGATCGCTGGGCCCTTGCTCCATCGGGAATTTCTTTGGTATGGTCCCCGGTTCTCCTAACTGTACGACCATCCGACTGTTGTTGCCGGGACTTGCCGCCCTGTTGTTGGTTGGGGTGTCTTGACGATGCCCGGGTCGTCGATTCGTCCGTTGTTACCTGACGTTGATGCGCCAACTTCTACCATGAACACCTGTGATGGTGTCCTTGGCGTCTCCTTGCTGATACGTGTGATCGTGCTTCTCCATGCTGGGACTTCACTCGAGTGGTCGTGAGTAGCGTGGAGCCGTGAGTCGGGTGGGTAGCTACAACCGCCAGATAGGTTGGTCGTGCTGGCGGCGTCCGCTACGGTCGTTGCTGCAGGTGTTCCCGTGAGCGCACGGGTGCCGTCAATGAGGCGAAGGGTACCCCAATGGTTGATGTAGATCTGATACGCTCCGAAGATCAGATTGACGCCGAAGTGTAGATTGGCGAAGGCTGGCTTGAGGGCTGGGAGGTGGGCCGTGAATCCGAGGGACTCGAACAGGTTGGATATTGCCGGAGCCATCGAGTCGATGAGTGCTGATGATGATGAGGCCGCCGAGATCGCGTTCCCAACCTGCGCGGTTCCCACAGACGGAGCCAATTGACGGGGATCAACCCCGGCAAATCCCATGGTCAGGGACCCTGGGTTAGTCATGAGAGGCACAGGTTGGACGATAGCTCGTCGGCAAACAGGAAGGCTCGCTCTTGCTCGATATTATTGATTGGGGAGATGTGATTACAATGGAGGCCAAGGCTGGAGCGCTCAAGGCTAGGGTTACAGGTGAGATTGGACCTCTTTGGCATCGCCCCTCCTAGCCCTTATATATCGGGCTAGGTCTCGGGGAGTTCATCTACGTGTACAGGTAAACTTTCCTCACCCTATCTTGCTCCGTACGGCAGGTCTTCGCACCTTCCTTGTGAGTCGAGGACTCCTACGTCGGTGCCAACTAGTGGGACGAGGCCGTATCTTCATGGGCCTTCTGCCTTCATGGACACCAGGTAGGCTCATCCGTAGGAGTCGTGGGGTCACCCCCTCGTCACTTGGTCTTCTTTGGAATCTTATCTTCACTCGTCCCGAGACCACTAGCCAGGTACAAGTCAATTTGATCCACTCCTTTTCGATATTTTGAGCACGCATGCAATGGATGAGCGTAAGCACGAGAGTTGACACTTTTTATGGCAAAGAGAGAAATATGGTGGAGGAGGAAGACAAAAAGGGTGAGAAAGGCTCACATCAATGAGGACAATCATAGGCGAGAAGGCCAAATGATAGATATGATGTGAGGAGTAGGGATTGCCATGCAACGGATGCACATATGAGCTAAAAATCTCTCCAATGGAACTAGTGGTGGTGCATCTAACGTGCTCGCTCATGAAGACCTAGAGCTGTTTTGAGGATGCTCATCCTTGGAATATGCAAGCCAAGTTCTATAGTGTGAAGGTCCCCACATAGCTATATGCATGAATGTTAATCTCTATGAAGTACAAGATATAAGATGGAGTACGAGTGTGGACCTCTCAAAAGGATAGTAGTGTTGCCCCTTTCTCTCTTTTTATTTTCTTTTTCTCTTTTTTCTCTTTTTTATATTTTTGGTGGCCTCAATGGCTCTTTCTATTTAACTCTCATTTGTCCTCTTTGCGATCTTTTATTTTGTCCACTTTGGGATCTTTTCCTCACTTAAGGGCAACACTCTAATTTACAAAAGGGTATAGAAGATCTTTCACACTTTACAAGGTACTCAAATAATAAAGAAGATGTAGCTATCATGATGTATGCAATGTATGCCGCTGCCAGTGTAGCACGAACATGTATGACATGAAGATCAAGTCATGAAGAGGTGCATGTTGCATGGCAATATATCTCGGAAAGGTTATGGAAATGCCTTGATAGGTAGGTATGGTGACTGTTTTGAGGAAAGATATAAGGAGGTTTATGATGACAGAGCTTATCATGCCAAAGGTTTGGATGCACCGGCGAGGTGGACGCCAACTAATATGAGGTTCACAAAGGGACAAGTACCCCAAGGAGGAGTGTATGGGGGTTTGGTTATCTTTGCGCATCCTTCACTCATGGTACGTGAGTGTACTCTAATATTCGATCCCTCCAAAGATTAACGATCCATCTAGTAGCTCGAGTTCTCAACTAGTTTTGTAGGTTTTGAAAATAAACATGGATTGCCCAAAATACGACACCTATCACTAATAGGTTAGAGCTCTTGAAGCCAAAATTTCAAACATTACTCACATCAATGCCTCAAAACAATTGCAAGTTACTACTAAAATTAAATAGCAACCTCAATTACCTACTTTCAAGACAAGACACAACTCAGAGCAACAACCAACTCTCTTAACAAGATAAACATGAAAACTAAAGAGAGTTCCATCAACAAACTAAACAAAAGCCAAGGCTCTTGCTAAAGACAAACTAAAATTAAAACTAAACATGGCAGTAGCTACGAAAAGATAAAGAACACACAACAGCAAAAAGATAGGCATGAAAAATCCTATGATGTGTTCTAGATTTTGAAAGTGGAGCGTGTTTCTCTCCCACACAAAGTAAGACGGGGTCTACCTTGTTATGAACAGCAAGAAAATCTAAAGAAAACTAAAAATAAAACCTAAGAGCGAGACGCTCCAAGCATAGCACGTAACGCATGAAGTGATAAAAATATAGTGAGACGAAGGACGAACTAATGATTGTTGATGGAGAAGGGGATGCACGAGGGCATCCCCAAGATTAGACACTTGAGCCTCCTTGAGTATTTATTGGGGATGCATGGGGGCATCCCCAAGCTTGGGCGCTTGACACTCCCGGATCTTCTTTCATCATCTTCCATCGCACACTTGAAAAATCCCTTCATACATAACTCATCATAAGCTGATTAGAGAGGTTAGTACCCTTAATAAAATAAATTTTCCCCACTTGATATAAACATATTCTTGAATAGCTACTGTTTCTCAAGATTTCCAAAAGGTTTTTGCAAAGAAAAAGCAAGCTTAAGGTTTACAAAAGTAAGGAGAGACAAACCGTGGCAGAATCTGTGAAAAACCGTAGGTAGTAAAGAAATTTTTAGGGGTACTTCTGCAACTCAAATCAGAAAACTCAAAACATACGAAAGTTCCGCAATTGTATAGAGCACGCTGTGTAAAAAATCAGCTCAAAATGATGAACTCGTGATTTGATCCGATTTTCCCATCACGAAGACAGAATCTGTTTTCTGGACAGCATGTCACAACTTTTGCTTCCCTTGTCATATGAGGCTATAACTTGGCACAAAGCTTGAAAACAAAGATACAATGATTTTGCTACAGTAGAAACAATCATCAAGACCACTAAAAACAGAAGTAGAAACATCTTGGGTTGCCTCCCAACAAGCGCTTTCTTTTACGCCTTTAAGCTAGGCATAAGGCAAAAGAAGAATCAAGTTTTATCAAGAGAAAGAGAATAGCTAGCCCGTGTAACGGACTCAAAAGGTAAATTGATTTTCTTTATAGGGAAGTGTTCCATCCCCTTTTAGAGGGAATTGAAATTTTATATTCCCCTCTTTCATGTCAATGATGGCACCAACGGTGGGAAGAAAAGGACGTCCCAAAATAATTGGACATAAAGCTTCGCACTCTATATCCATAATAATATAATCAACGGGAAAATAGTTTTCATTGACAATGATAAGAACATTATCGATCTTCCCCAAAGGTTTCTTTACGGAAGAATCGACAAGACGAACACCAAAAGAACAAGATCAAAAGGTTTCTATTCAAACATATCATACATTCTTTTGGGCATGACGGAGGTACTAGCTCCAACGTCACATAAAGCATAGCAAGAGAAGTTATTTAGTTTAATTTTGATCATAGAGTCCCAACCATCATCTAGCTTCCTAGGTATGGAATCTTCTATCCTAAGCTTCTCCTCCCTAGCTTTGATGAGAGCATTTGTGATATGCTCCGTGAAGGCAAGATTAGGTGCGCTAGTGTGGGGGTCTCTAGACATTTTGTGTAACAAGCTAATAACTTCTGAGAGGGTGCAACTATCAAACTGAATATCACTACTATCAAAGGTGGTAGTAGTGTCATCTAGGATCACTTGTTTGAAACCCTCTATGTTCATAGGAGTTTCTTCTTCTACCATTGAAGTATTAGGATCACCATTAATAGATCCAATGGGACCAGGAGTACATTGGGTGCTAATAGTTTCAGTATCCTCAACAATTTGGATAGTGGCAACTGTGTGGTGTGTAGGAAGGCTCTTAATTCTATCCTCTTCCTCTTTTTCTCTATCCTATCTTTATTTAAGTTTAGCCATCATCCTAATGTTTTCATTAATTTGTAATTGGATAGCATTAATAGGAGTGGCAGTCCTCTCCTCAAGGGGAGAGGTTCTAAGTTTCAGCATCTCAACATCAAGGGCTAAGCTATCTACCTTCAAACAAAGATTATCTAATTTATCTAATTTTTCTTCAACATTCTTGTTGAAGGATTTTTGGGTAGTGGTAAAGTCTCTAAGCACGCTTTCTAATTCAGAAGTGGGGTTCTTGTTGCTAGGATAAGTGTTGTTGTTCCCACAGTTGGATGTAAATGGTCTAGGATTGCTAGAAAAATTTCCCCTATAAGCATTGTTGTTGAAGTTGTTTCTAGCAATGAAGTTCACATCTACTTGTTCTTGAGCAACCAAAGAATTTAAAGGAACATCATGAGGATCAATAGAGGTTTACTTGGTAAGTAGAGAGATAATTAAGTCAACTTTTTCATGTAGGGAGGTAATCTCCTCAACAGAGTTTACCTTCCTACCTGTTGGAGCACGTTCGGTGTGCCATTGGGAATAGTTGGTCATCATCTCATCGAGAAGTTTTGTGCCAGCACCAAGTGTAGTTGACATAAAGGTTCCTCCTACAGCCGAATCTATCAGGTTCCGCGAGATAAAGTTCAAGCCTGCATAAAAAGTCTGGATAACCATCCAGGTAGTCAAACCATGTGTAGGGCATTTCTTAACAAGAGATTTCATACGTTCCCAAGCTTGGGCAACGTGTTCATTATCCAATTTCTTAAAATCCATAATGTTACTTCTCAATTGGATAATTTTAGCAGGTGGGTTGTACTTCCCAATAAAAGCATCTTTGCACTTATCCCAAGAATCTATGCTATTCCTAGGCAAAGATTGAAACCAGATTTTAGCTCCTTCCCTCAAAGAGAAAGGAAAAAGCTTGAGCTTAACAACATCACCTTCTACTTCTTTTACTTTTGCATATCACCTAATTCAACAAAATTATTCAAGTGTAAAGAAGCATCATCTCCAGCACCAGAGAATTGATCTCTCATAACAAGGTTTAGCAAAGCAGGTTTAATTTCATAAGAGGTAGCTGAAGTGGAAGGTGTGGAAATAGGAGTGTAGATAAAGTCTTTGTTGTTGTGACTAGTGAAGTCACACAACTTGGTGTTTTCAGAGGAACCCATAGTAGCAGCAAGTGTGGAAGATTTTTTTGTAAGTTTTGATAAAAGACACAAAGATAAAAACTGAAAGGTAAACTAACAAGACTAAAAACTAAAGGTAAAAGGTAGTGGGCAACTCCCCTATCTTATCACTCGGAGTCCCCGGCAACGGCGCCAGAAATTTGCTTGATACGCGAGAGATGATAATTGCTTCTCGCCCTTCTTTGGTTACCCCAAGTGGAAGGTGAGATGCAACGTAGAGGCAAGTTTCCCTTGGTGAAGATACCAAGGTTGAGAGTATCGACCAGTAGGACTCCTGACAATGATAAGTAGGTGGAAAGAAAACAATGGCAATGTCTACGACAAACGTTGCTTCCTTGACCTGGACCTGCACACAACACAAATAACTTTGCTCCCAACGAAGTTCAGAGAGGTTGTCAATCTCTCCGGTCTTGTTGTTTACACACGGGATAATGATAATGATAGGAACGGAAAGTAAATTATGAAAACGAAATAAGCTTGTAAACAATGATGAGAATATTTCCCAGGGTCCCGTGATGTTCACTAGTGATGTCTCTCTCCCAAAAGACGATAAAACTGCTATGTGAGGTAAACAAAGTACAGACGGGAAATTGACAGGATTATAAACGCACCGCAATGCTAACTATGCTACAAAGAAAGGAAGAGGCTCATAAGCATGGGCAGTACGCCCAAATAAGTAGACCGAAAGCCATCCGCATCTACTACTAATCATACACCTTGAGATATCTATCCAGAACATGTCGCTGGTATCAAGTTGCGAGCCCCACCCAAAGTGTAAACCCAAAGCAACAGACAACAGTATTAAAAAGAACTTTGCGTAAAGTAAACAATCCTTGCAACCGCGGTTACAAGCATCGTTGTTTTCCCCCTTGTGGACAAAACACATCCCCTAGACTCATGTTTCTGTCACTCAAGCGTGTCATCAGGGGGCATGTACCCACAATCGAGCATAACGTTCCCTCTTGGAGTTACTATCTACTACTTGGCCAAAGCAATAAACAGGAACGGAGAACATGCAAGAATTAATTAGGAACAAAAATATAAGGGATAAAAACCAAATATATTACTCTATCACAATCTGAAAATAATCTCATAATCCATCAGATACCATCAAACTATGCATAGCAAAAGCAGAAAGATTTCATATGTGCCTCGATCATGTAGGGCAGCTCACGAGGTCTAAACCATGAAGAACAAAGAGGAGAGGAGAACATCACAGACCCATGGTCCAATGGAAACTACTCATGGCACATCTGAGAAGCGTCCATGGTGGAGGGCAAGCTCCAGGAGGTCGATCCTCCCTCCGGCAGGGTGCCGGGAAGGGTCCTGACGGTGCTCCTGATCTTGGAAGCGCGGCGGCGGCGGAACAGAGGCGAGGTCGCGAAAAAGGGTTCTGTCTTCGGAAGTTTCTCGTGGTGGAGAATAAATAGGCGAAGGGGGGCAGCCAGGGGGCCACCAGGGGTCTAGGCTCCCCCCTGGCCGCACTAGCTAGGCGCCTGGGCCCCTGGTGGGTCCCACCTGGCCCCCTTAGGGACTCCAGAAGGTTCCTTCACGCTGATTTTTTATCTGATTTTTCCCGAATTTTTTGAGCACTTTTAATATGGGGGAAAACTGAAATAGAAAAACAGCAGAAAACAGAAACTGGCACTGGGGTGCACTGAGTTAATACGTTAGTCCAAATATTATCAAAAGTGTATGAAAGTGTATCTAGATCATAGGAATATCACACAAAACAAGCATGGAGCAAGCAGAAATTATCGATATGTTTGGGACGTATCAGTCTGCTACAGAAAAAACATGGTCCGCTATAGGAAGGAAGTCCCAATCTTGGAAGGAGTCCACTTAACTTGGAAGGCACGAAAGACTACAAGCTTTAGAGCAGGACTCCGACTATTATTTGACTTGTAATACAAGATGAGACTAGTTTGTATTAGGCTAGGACTCTACATGTAAGCCTCCCCCTTCCACCTATATAAGGAGGGGTAAGGCACCAGATATCAAGCGCAGGTCATCTAGACCTGAGGCGATTAGAAACTACTATAGGAGAGTCGGCTACATTCCGACGACTCCCTGTGAGAAAAAGGAATAAGACCTATCCACAAACAACATGTAAGGTTTTTACCGGATGATGTTTCCCGGGGCCCGAAGCTGTATACATTGTGTCTCTCTCTCTCTCTGTGTGATTTTCTTCCTCCTCGTTGCACTCGTAGCAAACGCCCCGCAATCAAGTTCTCTCATAAGGACATCTGGCGTGTTTTTCCCACGACAGAAGCCGCGAACTACAAAGAAGCAATGGAAGGACCCGAGTTCTAGAAGTGGCTAGAAGCCATGAAATCCGAGATAGACTCCATGTATGCCAACCAAGTATGGACTTTGGTGGATATTCCTGAGGACCGAAAGGCCGTCGAGAATAAATGGATCTTCATGAAAAAGATTAACACAGATGGAAACGTATATGTCTATAAATCTCGACTTGTCGCACAAGGTTTCTGACAAGTTCAAGGAGTTGACTACGATAAGAATTTCTCTCTCGTAGCGATGCTAAAGTCTAACCGGATATTACTAGCAATTTTTTCCTATTATGGTTATGAAATATGCAGATGGATTTGAAAACCACATTCCTTAATGGAAACATTGAGGAAGATTTTTCCATGGTGCAACCAGAAGGTTTTATTGATCCTAAGGACGTTGGTAAAGTATGCAAACTTGAACGGTCCATTTATGGGTTGAAGCAAGCATCTGGGACATGGAATCTTCGATTTGATGAGGTGATCACAGCATTTGGATTTGTCCAAAATTTCAAAGTGTTCTGCGTTTAGAAGAAACTGAGTGGGAGCTTTGTAGCATTCCTAGTGTTATATGTGGATGACATATTAGGGAATGATGTGAAATTTTTAGAGAGCATGAAGGAATATTGAAATGGACAATTTTCCATGAAGGACCTAGGTGAAGCTACATATATATTAGGCATTGAAATTTTTAGAGATAGATCAAAGCGCCTATTAGCACTGAGTCAGAGGACTTACCTTAAGAAGATATTTATGAAGGTTAATATGGATAACTCCAAGAAAGGACTCTTGCCAGTTATGAAAGGAAGTAGATTGAGTATGACTCAATGCCCAGCAATAGCAAAAGAAAGAGAGGAAATGTCCTCTAAACCCTATGCTTCAGCCATATGTTCTATCTTGTATGCTATGCTGAGTACTTGACCAGATGTGGCATTAGAGATTAGTCTGACTAATCGTTTCCAAAGTAATCCTGGAATGGATCATTGGAATGCAGTTAAGAATATCCTTAAGTACTTGCGAAGAACTAGGGACCTTTTTCTCCTCTATGGAGGATGTGAAGAAGAGCTCGCCGTAATGGGTTACGTCGATGCTAGTCTTGGTACTAACCACGATGACTCACATTTTGAGTCAGCTTTACTAGTTCCATGTAACACCCTAGTGTCATGCTACAGTAATCTTTTTGTTAGTGTCAAGTCCCGGTGATTAGCAAGTACTTAATCACCTTGATCATGCCCCAAATCAAATTCAACCTAAAAATTAAAGTTAAACTAAAAATTGTGCAACCAATTTTATAAAGTGCATAATAATTAGGAGGTCATATTAAAATAGCCTTGGTAATTTATTACAATGTTTTAATAATATAAACAAATCATAAGGTGGAAAAACGACAACTTTTACTTCATAATAAATAATTCAAAAATCTAAATGATTTTATTAATGCATCAAGCTTTATGTGGCAGTGTTAGACATTGCAACACATTTATTGGTACTGATTGCAAATTTTTATAAATTCATTTGCTAGTCAAAATAAAATAAAACAGAAATTAAAAACGAACAAAAAAATAAACCAAAAACAAAAAAGGGAAAATCCTATCTACCGCCCTAGGCGACTACACGGCCCAGCCCACCCCACCCCTTTTCCCCAACCTCCCGCAACAGGGGATGGCCGAGGCCATGGCGTGGGGCCATCTAGCGGCCATGGCCATGCCGTGCCACCGTGTCGGCCATCCCCTCCCCCCCTTGGCGTAGAAGAAGTACCTCGGCCCCGAGACTAACCCAAACCCCCCAGTATTCTCCTTCTCGCTCTCTTCTTAATCTGGTGCTCCTCCTCGGACGAGGCCATCGCCGCCCCTTGACCACGCCGTGGCCACTGACCTCCATGGCGCTCGGGAAGGCGTCCCGTAGATGCGCCGTGGCCGACACCTTCTTGATGGACCACTGGTTCGCCTTAGGGAGCGGTGCATCTTCTGCGAGCTCGACTTCCTCTTCTCCAGCCGTCGTGCACCTCAGCGACGTTGACCGCAACCACAAGCCTCCCCGAGCCTGCTGCCTCCCCCCGCATCCCCTCCGTGAGCTCCACCTTCGAATCCCCCTTTTTCCGCGTCGATTTGGTCTCGGTAGCTGCCGTCTTCGATCTCGACCGCCATGGACGGAGCTTAAGCTCCCAGGCCGCTCGCCGCAGCTATTGCGGTGCTGTTTGCCCCCTTGCGTGCACGCCAGCCCACGCGTGGTTGCCCCCATCCGCTAGCCGCCTCGTCGACCATGGTGCCCCCGCCCCCTTGGCCGGGCTCGCCTCGCCGTTGTCTCGTTCATCGCCGGCGGGCACGAGCAATTTTCCGTGGGAAACACCCCCACTAATCTCTTGTTAGTTAAGCCTAACAACCCTCTTAGAACCTATGACCAGTGGGCCCAATGCCCTATTAATTAGCTGCTGACTAATTAAAATGGAGATAACCCCCTCCCCTAAGTCAATGACAGTTGGGCCCCAGTCCATTGTTAAATTAAATAAAACTGTCAATTGCAGATTTGTCTATGACACCTAGGCCTCACATATTGTTTAATTAAAGAAAACAAATTTAAAAAAATAATCACTCAATGACATGTAGACCCCTCTGGTCTGTTTAATTAATTAAAATGAATTTAATGTCTTTGCCTATGACATGTGGGGCCCCTTGCCAGTGACACTATTTTGGATAATGCTGTTTTAATAATAAAAGAAAATCCAGTAATTCTAGAAAAGCATTGAATATTAGAAAATCAATATCTTTTAATCCGTAACTCCGATGAAAACAATTTATATATCAAAGTTGATCAGGAAAATACAAGGAGTACGAATACCCTACCTGTATCCCCACGTCACCCCTCTGACATACCAAACGTGGAACATTTCCTCTCCGGTTGATCAGTCGGTTAGACGACCGGAGCCAGTAAAACTTTCCGGATGAAAATGTTCTGAATAATAAAGTTGTTCAGAATGGATCAACTAGAACGGATACACTATCCACATGTGTGTTAGATGTCTCTAACATTGCAGACATGGAACCTTCCCCCTCCGGATCATCTGTCCGGTAATCAACCAGTACTGATGAGTCAACTTCGGATAAATTCCTGCTCCAGGAAAATCACCGAACATTGCGTTAGAGCCCCGTTGCTTTGTATCTTCTATTTCATATATTTGTATTGCTATTACTATTGTGTATTTACTGCCCCCCCTTATTCTCCGGTAGACCCCATTGCTGCCGCCGATGACACCACCGAGTACGACTACTACATCGACGACCCCACCCTTACCGTCGAGCTACCAGGCAAGCAGAGCCATTTTCCTTCCCCAGATATTTCTTATCTTTCCTTACATTTCTTGCACTAGGCATTGCTGCTGCTGCTACATTGCTTACATTTTCAATTGCATAGCCTGTCATTGTCTCCCCTTGATGTACCTTCCTTTATCCTATGCTACCTATTAAATATATATATTATTCAGCAGTTAGCCATGCGTATTGTTAGTCAACTAGGGTTACATAGAAGGCTGTGATTGCTCTAGGGAGTGAACGCGGGTATAAATTAATATAACTGCAACAGGTACGGTACAGAGCAGACGCCCAAGGGAACCTACAACGGTGAGACTCTCCGAGTTGCTTCAAGTTTGACTTACGAGTGGATGAACTCATATTTCACTCTCGTCGCCAGCTCGATAGCGTAGCACCACCGGGATGATACGAGGATATTCCTCTTTAGTTCATCCCACTGATGTCTCCGTCGAACCTCTTCAGGTGTACCATCTAGGGTGATTCCTCCTTGTTTCACTTGATGGTAGGCACCGGAATCAACTAGTGTCCTTGAAGGTAAGGAATCGGATGACCCAACGGTGCTCGCACAGGGATTGTATCGGGACGGCAGGACAGGCGCATACCATCGTGGGGATGGTCCTTTCTCGTTGGCCGTGAGATACCCTGTTGTACGAAAGTTGGGCTCTTCAAAGAGCACACACGAGATAAGGTAAGGAGACGGTTCACCTTGTTGGTAACCACACGAGTTGGTGGGACGACAGGGCAGGCGGCCACTAGCTCTGGTTATGGGGGTGGACCTGGTTGCTGTCGTTGTCCGCGACTCACCCAGATAGGGGCAACGATAAAGGTTGTCCCGACAGAAAATAATAAAATGCTTAATGGGTCAGGTGGATAACTTGAGTGTGTTGACGTGCCCTATATGCACTATCTCCACGTGGGATTACGGTGTGGGCCCTTTGCGTTGTAGCCTCGTTCGATGGCTCTTCAGATGTCAGCTTTACTTCGGGCTGATTGCCGGGCTTGGACCGCCTACTCCGGTAGTGGGAGGTGGGTTTTCTTCACTGTAACACCCTCACTGTCATGTAACAGTAATCGTTTTTCTAATGTCAATTACTGTTGTTAAAGCATTCCTTGATCATCATGAATCAAATCAAAATTCAAAACCCCGTTGAATTGATAATAAAAACAAAGTGATATAATAAAGTTGCACCAAAAATTGTGCAACCAATTTTATAAAATGCCTAGTATTCTGTAGGTCATGATAATATAGAATTAGGTATTTATTATAATGTTTTAATAAGGTTAATAAATCAAAACAGTAGCAAAAACTACTCCATTTGATATTTTAATAAGTAAATAAAATTCAAAGAAATTTTATAGTACCCCAATCTTTTTGTGCCAACTCTAGGTATTGCTAAGTAATTATATTGACCAGTGGAACATTTTTCAAAATTCATTTGCTAGTCAAAATAAAATACAACAGAAATTAAAATGAAACAAAAATAAAAATAAAAAGAAAACAAAAATGAAAAATCCTATACTAAGTCTAGGGCGAAGCCCACCTAACTGGGCCAGCCAACCTCGCCCCCCCCGGCCCTCCTAGGTCTCCCTGTACGCGGAGGCTCGCTGGAAGCCATCGCGCGGCTCACCGGCCGGCGACGCCGCCGTGGCGGCCATCCACCGGTCGCCGACGGAGATAAGGCCACCCCGAACTCCGCATCCGCTGGGAACCCTAGCCCTCTCCTTTCTCCTTCCCCTGCGCCATTCTCTTCTCCGATGCGCCACCCGAGCCCGCGCTCGCCATGGACCTCGCGGTCGCCGTCGACGCGGCCGGAGTCCTCCTGAAGTCGCGCCGCTCTGTCTGGGAGGTCTCCCGCGTTCCTCTAGGTCGCCCTCACCCGCGAGATCAAGCCGAAGGCCACTGACTTGGCCGAATCGCGCCGCTCCCATCCTCTGCCTCGTCGCCGACCGCCGTCTTCCTCGCCAGGATTCGCGCGCTCCGGCCAACCCTGTGCTTGCCGAGCCCTCCGTCGCGCTCCCCGGTGAGCTGCTGGCCAAATCCACCCCTTCCCCGTCTCAATTCGTCGCCATAGGGCCTTGCTCGCCGGCGGCCGCCATGGGCGGGACCAGAGCTCCAGGGCGCGCCCGCGTTGGTTGCTCGCCATGCACTGCACGTTCCTGTCGCGCACCTCGCCTCGGCCTACCATACTCTCGCCGTGTCCCCGCCCCTGCCCCCCCACACCTACTACCGGTTGCCCCCGCCCTCGCCAGGGCCGTCCAGAGCGGCCGCACCGCCGTTTTCCTTGCCGCCGTGGCCCTCATGGACGTTTGCACAGCCGGTAGCGTGGGCAAACCCCCCCCCCCTTACTGACATGTGGTCCCACCTTTGTTAATTAAGACTAATCCCCTGTTAGTGAACCCACTAACAAATAACCCCCTAGGAACTTACATGTGGGCCACCCTGGTTAGTTAACTAAATAAACAAATTAAAATACCCACCTGTGAATGACATATAGGCCCCTGTTTTTTTAATAAATTTGATTGCTCATGTGCCAATGACGTGTGGGTCCCTTACTATTTAAATAGATAAATGATTTGATCAAACTTACTCAATGACAATGGGCCCCACCTGTCTGTTTGACTAGTAAAATGCCACTGTTATGGATAAGGTTGTATTTAATAATAAAGAAATTTAGGAAATTGATTTAAATGATTTAAACTTTAAAATCATATCTTTTAATCCGTATGTCAGATGAATATAATTTATATATCAAAATTGATCATAAAAATACAACGTTTAAGAATACGCTATCCGTATGCCTACTACACCCCTCTAACACAACGAACATCGAACCATCCCCCTCCGGATCGTTTGTCCGGTAATTACCTGGTACCGGTAAAACTTTTCGGATGAATTTATTCTTAACATAAAAGTTGTTCGAAATGGATCAACTAACACGAATACAACATCCATATGCTTGTCAGATGTCCACGACACCTCCGGCATGGTAACTTCCCCCTCCGGACACCCTTTCCGGTAATCACCCGGAGCCGGTAGTTCATCCACGGATGAATTTCCGCTCCGAGCTGAGTGCATCGTACTACGTTAGAGAACCGATAACATTTCATCTGTCATGTCATGCATTTGACTTCTATGTTTGCTTTATATTTAATGTTCCCCCCTTAATCTCCGGTAGACCCCGCTGCTGCCGTCGACTACACTGCTGCCGGGTACGACTACTTCGTCGACGACCCTACCCCTACCGTCGAGCTACCAGGCAAGCAGAGCCATTCTCTTCCCCAGATATCTCCTACCTTTCCGTACTTTCTTGCACTAGGCATTGTTACTGCTGCTGCTACGTTACAATCCTATTTAATTGCATAGCCTGATTTTGTCGCCCCTTGTTGTACCTTCCTTATCCTATGTTGCCTGCTATATCTATATATTATATTCAGCAGTGAGCCCTGCGCATTGTTAGATAGGATTAGATAGCGGGCTGTGGACACTCAGGGGAGTGAAGCGGATAAAAAATATATACAACTGCAACAGGTACGAATCAATGCAGACGCCCTAGGGAACCTACAACGGCGAGACTCTGCCGAGTCGCTTCGAGTTTGACTTACGAGTGGACGAACTCGTAATTCACTCACGTCGGCTCAGTAGCGTAGCATCACCGGGATGATACGAGGTTTACCTCTTTATTTCATTCCGCTGATGTCTCTGTCAAACCTCTTTAAGTGTGCCATCGAGGGTGATACCTCCTGGTTTCATTTAATGGTAGGCACTCGAACCAACTGGTGTCCTTAAAGGTAAGAGTCGGCCGACCCAACGGTGCCCGCGAGCGGTATATTCTCGGGAGCGACAGCGAGGGTACGACCGACGTTACTGGTGTGCTTGGCCCCTGCTCGTATCTCGCGAGAGTTACCAAACTACGAAAAGTCGAGCTCTACCAAGAGCACACGCGAGATAAGGTAAGGAGACGGTTCACCTTGTTGGTAACCACAGTGACTTGGTGGGACGACAGGGCAGGCACCGATGTACTGGTGGTCCTGACTGCTATCGTTGACCGCGGGTCAGTTAAGTCGAGGAAACGATAACGGTTGTCAAGCAGGTTAATTAAAATGCTAAATGGTTTGGCGGATGACTTGAGAGGCCGCAAAGGTCTGTACGCAATACCTTCGTGTGGGATAAGGAGTTATGGGCTCCCCTGCGTCGTAGTTTGTCTAAAAGCTCCTCAGACGTCAGCAGTACCGCGGCCTGCGGTGGGAAGTTGTGTCTTCTTCGCTCGAGCGGTGTGTATTTGGATTTTCTTTTGCTTCACCGGCCAGCCACGCACCGTGCAGGAGCGTGCAAGGGTGAGGGTCCTAGACCCCTTGGCGCATGGGATATAGTCCTTCGAATGGCCTCTCTGTTGAGCCTAGGATGGGCTGCGTCGTGTCGGATAGCTTTGGTGGAGCGTTCCCTAACAAGGTTCCCGCCACCCTGGAGATCCGAGCGTGTAGGCTGAACAGTAGTGCACCCCTGCAGGGAGTTTAATCTATTCGAATAGCTGTGTCCACGGTAACATGACGCTTTATGCTGAAGCTGGATCTTACCACTACAAACTACTACTATTAAACTATATGGTTCCGGGTCTTCTTCCTCGCAGGGAGTCGAGGAAGGGAACTCGGAGGCATTATTATTATTAATCATTACAACTTACTATTATACAATGCTGCAGCAACTTCTGCTCCATTGTTATTACATTCATGCTTTTGAATTGTTGGCTGATTCTCTCCTTGTGCTGCAAGACACGTCAGAAGATGCTAGTCTTCGTTAGGCCTAGCTTCTTACCCTTACTCTGATTTCTACCTTGCAGTCCACTATATACATCCTCCCCTTTCCATTTGATACAATGCATAAATTCTTAGTAGCGGACGTAAGACTCGCGGGTATGCTAGATACTCACCCTTGCTTTTTTCCTCCTTTATGTTTTGCCTGATCGGCCGCTGCAGTCGGCGTTGGAGCCTTGGAGTCCAGGAGCAGGAGATCCCCGATGCCGACCACCGCAACCTGAAGATCCCCGATGCCTTCTACAACGTCGAGTTCCCCGTTGACTAGGAGTAGTTTGGAGGTTCCCAGGCAGGAGGCCTCGCCTTTTCGATCTGTTGTTATTTGTGCTAGCCTTCTTAAGGCAACCTTGTATTCTTGTGTCTGTACTCAGATACTTTGGCTTCCGCTAACTTTGTGCTTTCGAGCTGTTGTATTCAAGCCCTCGTGGCCCCTGGCTTGTATTAAACAGCTTGTATTAATTTATTTGTAGAGTTGTGTTGTGATATCTTACCGTGAGTCCCTGATCTCAATCGTGTACCTTGCGTGTATGATTACTCTACACGGTCTGATTTTGGGGGCATCACATTCACCGGCCAGTCACGTACCATCCAGGAGTACAAAGGGCAGGGGTCCAAAGTCCCTTTGTGCTTAGGATTTAGATCGGCGGATGGCCTGTCTGTTGAGCTTGAAGGATGGACTTGGCGTATCGGTTAGCCTCGGTGGGGCATTCCGTAACAAGGTGTATGCCACCCTGGAGATCCGAGCGTGCAGGGTAACAGTAGTGCAACCCGTGCAGGACGAAAATCTATTCGGATAGCCGTGTCCATGGTAACAGGACGCTTTATGCTGAAGCCAGACTCTACTACTACAAACTACTACTACTAAACTGATTGGTTACGGGTCTTATTCCTCGCAGGGAAGTCGAGGAAGATATCTAACTTTCTACCTTTCAGTCTACTATATATAGCCTCCCCTTTCCATTTGATACAAATGCATAAATGCTTAGCAGCGGACGAAAGACTCGCGGGTATGCTAGATACTCACCCTTGCTTTATTTCCCCCCTTTGTTTTATATACCCTAACGGTTGGTGCAATCAGAAGTTGGAGCCTTGGAGTCTAGGAGAAGGAGATCTGTAACGCCCTCAAATCTTGTAACAGTAATCACTGTTGGTGAAACAGTAATCACCTTGTTTTAATTAAATTACTGTGTTGAACATCACCTTGATCATCTCTGAATTCCTAAGTCAGTTTCAAATGCTCCTTTGATTGAAATTTAAACCAATGTGCCATCTATGCCTTGATCATCATGGTTCGGATGAAAATCCAGAATTCCTTTTACTAGATATTAAATACAATGTGCAAATTAAACCTTGTCCAAAAATCTCGCAACCACTTTTATAAAATGGATATTAATTTGTAGTTCATGGGATTAAGTGCTTGGAAAATTATTGGACCCCAAAATAATTCAAACAATAAAAACCAAAGCCTAGATGGTCCAATTTGGTAGTTTAATATTTAAATAAAATATTAAATGAGTTTCTTATAACCCAAAACATTTTGTGGCTCTATTACCAAGTGAAGGACTAATATATAAAACATTAGTACATTTTATAAAAGGTTTAAGCAATTAAAATAAATGCAAAAAGGAAAATACAGAAAATATATATAAAAAAAAGGGAAAAATAAAATCTATCTAGCGCCCGGGGCGCAACCCCAGGGCCCAGCCCACCTAAAGCCCCCCTGACGGGGTCAACTACCCCCACCCCCACTCTTCTCTCTCTCCCCACGACAGAACACCCCCCCCTCGATCCGATCTGGAGCCCTCCTCCCCTTGAGCCCGGAACCGGCGCCGAACCGCGCCCTCCTCCCCGGCGAGACCACCCCGACGCCGGCCCACCGTCTGCTCCCACCGGGCTCCGCCGACTCCGGCCTCCCCCGGCCACCTCCTCCGCCGCGACGACCCCTCCTCCCTGTGAGCCGGCCGTGAGCGCCGCCCCCCTCCTATGCCCCCCGTTCCCTTGCACCTCTGCCCGCCATGGCCATGGCGCACGGCCGCCGATTCCCCACCGCGTCCTCTGCCCCCCGTCCCTGTCCACGCTCGCGCGGCCGCGCTGCCGCTCGATGCGCCCACACCCCCCCCCGCGCAGAGCCCCAGGCCGCGGCGCCACTCCCACGGCCTCCCCTGGCCACCCCCCTCACCGGAATGCCACCCCCGCCATCCCAAGCTCCGGCAGCCGTCGTGCCTCACCGCGGCCGCGCCCCACCGCCCCCTCGCCGGAGCGCCGTCCTGGCCCGGCGCGGGCTCGCCCGCATCGACCATGGGCATGGCTAAGCCCCTGGTTAATTAGCCAGGCTAACCCCGCCCCCCCAGGCTAATTTAGAAAAATGATAATAATAACCCCCCCATGTGACACTTACATGTGGGGCCAACCCCCCTTAATTAACTCTCTAGTTTAATTAATCTGTTAATTAAATAGATGTCTCAATGACACCTAGGCCCCACTGGGTATTTAAGTTATTAAATTTGATTATTAGATAACAGTGTATGACATGTGGGTCCAGGGTAATTATAATTAATAAAAATGTTTTATTTGACTGTGAGGCTGACATGTGGGTCCCAAATGTCAGTTTGACCAGTCAACCCTGTTCTGGATAATGTTATTAAAAATAATAAAAGAAATTATTAAAAAAAGGATTTTTAAATGATTTAAAGTATTTAAAACTTTGAAATTCAATATCTTTTAAACCGTATTTCAGATCGAAAAACTTTATAAATGAAAGTTGATGAGAAAAATATAACGAATACGGATACGCTATCCGTATGTCTACCACACCCCCCTAGCGCACCGATCATCGACATTCCCCCCCTCCGGGCGGTCTGCCGATAATTCCCGGTACCGATAAAAAGTACCCGGATGAATTAATCTCGAACACGAAAGTTGTCCGGAATGGTTCAACTAACACGGATACACCCCCCTTATGTTTGTCCGGTACCCACGACACCTCCGGCATGAACCCTCCCCCCCCGGACACCCTGTCCGGTAATCACCCGGAGCTGGTAATTCATCCCCGGATGAATTCCCGCTCCGAGCAACGTGCATTGCACTGCGTTAGAACACCGTTAACTTTTCATCTGTCATGTCATGCATATGTTTGTATATCATTGCTGTGTATTTACTGTTTCCTCCCCCCCTTAATCTTCGGTAGACCCCGCTGCTACCGCCGACTACACTGCTGCCGGGTACGACTACTTCGTCGACGACCCGACCCCTACCGTCGAGCTTCCAGGCAAGCAGAGCCATTCTTTTCCCCAGATACCGCCTACCTTTTCCGTACTTTCTTGCACTAAGCATTGTTACTGCTGCTGCTACGTTATACTCCTATTCAATTGCATAGCCTGATTTTGTCGCCCCTTGATGTACCTTTCTTATCCTATGCTGCCTATTATAATTATGCATATATTCAGCAGTGAACCCTGCGCATTGTTAGCTAGGACTAGATAGCGGGACGTGATCACTCAGGGGAGTGAACACGGATATAATATATACAACTGCACAGGTACGGTACAAAGAAGACACCGCCAAAGGCCCCTATCTGGGTTATGCCTAGTCACCTCAAGTGTGAGCTATCCGGGAGTAATCCTTGTACTCCACTCGAGGCTGACTTTGTCTTGCCGCCATAGGGTCCTGGACAGCGGTTGTCCTCGAAGGTAAGAAAGTCGGGCGACCCTACGGTGCCCGCGAGCGGTATATCGTCGGGAACGACAGGGAGGGTACGACCGACGTTACTGGCGTGCTTGGCCCCTGTTCGTATCTCGCGAGAGTTACCAAACCACGAAAGTCGAGCTCTACCAAGAGCACACGCGAGACAAGGTAACGAGACGGTTCACCTTGTTGGTAACCGCAGTGACTTGGTGGGACGACAGGGCAGGCACCGATGTACTGGTGGTCCTGACTGCTGTCGTTGACCGCGGGTCGGTTAAGTCGAGGCAACGATAACGGTTGTCACGCAGGTTAATTAAAATGCTAAATGGTTCGGCGGATGACTTGAGAGACCGGTTGGTCTGTTCGCACTACCTACACGTGGGATTACGGTGTGGGCCCTCCGCGTCGTAGTTCGTCCGAAAGCTCTTCAGACGTCAGCAGTACTGCGGCCTGATCGCCGGGAAGTGGTCTTGTCTTATTTGCTGCAGCAGGTGTGTTTGGATTTGCTTTTGCTTCACCGGCCAGACTCGCACCGTGCAGGAGCGTGCAAGGGTGAGGGACCTATACCCCTTGGCGCATAGGATATAGTCCGGCGGATGGCCTCTCTGTTGAGCCTAGGATGGGCTGCGTCGTGTCGGATAGCCTCGGTGGGGCGTTCCCTAACAAGGTTCACGCCACCCTGGAGATCCGAGCGTGCAGGCTGAACAGTAGTGCACCCCTGCAGGGAGTTTAATCTATTCGAATAGCCGTGTCCACGGTAACATGATGCTTTATGCTGAAGCTGGATCTTACCACTAGAAACTATTATTATTAAACTGTATGGTTCAGGGTTTTCTTCCTCGCGGGGATGTCGAGGAGGTGAACTCGGAGGCATTATTATTATTGTTAATCATTACAACTTATATTATACAATGTTGCAGCAACTTCTGCTTCGTTGTTACTTTATGCTTTATAAGAACTGTTGGCTGATCCTTACCTCTTGCTGCAAGACATCGTCGGAAGATGCTAGTCTTCGATAGGCCTAGCTTCTTACCCTTATTCTGATTTATATCTTGCAGTCCACTATATACAGCCTCTTCTTTCCGTTGATACAATGCATAATGCTTAGTAGCGGACGTAAGACTCGCGGGTATACTAGATACTCACCTTTGCTTTATTTCCCCTTTTTCGCTTTGCCTGATCGGCCGCTGCAGTCGACGTTGGAGCCCAGGAGCAGGAGTACCCCGGAGGCGGATACTACTACGTCGAGACCCCCGCTGACCAGGACCAGGAGTAGTTTCGGAGGCTCCCAGGCAGGAGGCCTTGCCTTTTCGATCTGTATCTCTGATGTTATTTGTGCTAGCCTTCTTAAGGCAAAACTTGACTAACTATGTCTGTACTCAGATATTATGGTTTGTATGACTTATGTATTCGGGTCCGAGTGACCCCCCTTTATTGTAACATATTGGTTTATCCTTTTGTGTTTAGTGTTGTGCTGTGATATTCTCACCGTGGCACCCTAATCTCAGCCGTGTACCCTGCGTGTATGATTACTGTACACGGATTGATTTTGGGGGCGTCACAAGTTGGTATCAGAGCCGACTGCCTGTAGGAAGCCACCCAACCACTACCTGGTCGAAGTTGAGTCTAGACTTTGAAAAACTATTTTGCTAACTTAATATTTGGCTTACGGGCCCACATCGATGTCACTACGTGTGATATCTATGGTATTAGGATCCTTTTCTCCTTACCTATGCTCTGAGAATCTGGTCTCTTATCCTTGCTGGTAAGTTTTACAAAAGCTGACATTAGGATCACGTTCTCTTGATTCCACCCGGCGTTTTTGGTGATTCCCCCATTTATTGAGTCGTGTCGCAGGCGTCGTACGCCAGATCCCAGACCGCGGATCCCCTTTCTCATTCTGGGCAGGCCGCGCGTTCTCTGGCATCAACTCCTGTGGCCAACAGTTTTCTTGCGGCGTGATTGACATAGTGGAATCTATGTCGCGTCGTGTAATCCTTACCACGGTCTGCGCGCCGCCTAGTGTGTCCTTTTTCCTTAATTTCTACGACGTTACGCTGCCCGATTTCCGATCGATTCTATGTGTGGATGTGTATGTCTTATATGACTACTCCTATATATCCGTGCCTCCTCTTTGTTGTCGTTTTACCTCTTACTCATTTCCGGCATCTCGTTAAAATGTTCATCGCTGAAATGCCCCTGTTAAATTCTAGCAGGATGGCTGGTCGTGGTGGTCGTGGTCGTGGTCGTGGTGCCAACGATCCACCCCCGCCGCCGGACTACATGGCCGCAATGATGCAGCAGTTTCAGATGAACCAAGTTTTTATGCAAGGAGTCATAGATCAGCTCCAAAATCAAAACCAGAACCAGCACCAGAACCAACCGCCTGTGGTTACTCTGCGGGATTTCATGCGTCTCAATCCCCCTCTCTTCCACCAACCGGAACAGCCACTGGATGCTGATGATTGGCTTCGTGAGATCACTCGTCAGCTGGAGTTCGCTAATGTGAGCGCTGCTGATTATGTCACCTTCGCGTCCTATTTCCTGCGTGGTCCCGCTGCTCAGTGGTGGGACACTTACAAGGGCTCGCTAGCTGAAGGGACTGTCGTCACCTGGAATGACTTCAAGACTTCCTTCCGCGCTCGTTATGTCCCCCAGGCGATTATGAACCGTATGAAGGCCGAGTTCCGCAACCTCGTTCAGGGCAACAAAACTGTCGAGGCATACCAGAGGGAATTCCTCCGCCTCTCCCGCTATGCTGCAAGTGACCTCCCCAATGATGCAAGTAAGCAAGAGAAGTTCCGTGATGGGCTCAACCCAGATCTCCAGCTTGCACTGGCTTTGCACGTCTTCCCCGACTTCGCCACCATGGTGAACCAGACTATCACTCTGGAGACCGCTCAGCTTAAGTTCGGTGGTTCGTCGAAGCGCCCCCGTGATGCTGGCTCATCTTCGGGCACATCACAGAAGCAACGCGTTTGGCTTCCACACAGTCTTATGCGTCCAACTGCCACTGCAGCAAGGACGTCGTATGTTGCACCCCGTCTGCCTCCGCCCCCGCCGAGACAGCCGAAGACTGAGACTGCACCTCTCCGTCCGCAAGATGGCCTGTGCTTCAAGTGCCGTCAGCCAGGCCATATTTCCCGAGACTGCCCTCAGCGACAGAATCAACTGGTAGTTCACCCTGCTGGCCGCGGAAATGGTTGTGGCAACAATGGGACCCTCAACTATAATACTGGGTCAAATCCTCATGCTCGTGGTCATGCTTACAACATTGATGTTGAAGCCGCTCAGGAACAGCCCGCTACTGTGATGGGTACACTCCTCGTTAACTCAATACCTGCTACTGTTTTATTTGATACAGGAGCATCGCATTCATTTATGTCTGGAGCATTTGCTTCTAAGCATGGCATTTACCACGAAAAGATGCATACCCCCTTAATAGTCCGGACTCCCGGTACCCAGTGTCGTGTTGACATGGTTGCACCTAACCTCACTGTCGAGATCGAAAGATTTGAGTTCATGGTTTCTGCACACATTCTGAAAACCTCCACCATCGACCTTATCCTTGGCATGGATTGCCTAAAAACCCACAATGCCGCACTTTATTGTGGCACCAAGGTCATCCAACTTTTTCATCCTTCAGGCGCGATTTTGAGTCACACTGCCATTGTGTCGATGAATGCCGAAGCTCGTATATATGCTCTGAATGCCTTGAATGTCGCACCTCTCGAAGCGATTGAGAAAGTCCCAATCGTTTGTGAATTTACTGACGTATTCCCAGAAGAACTGCCTGGGATACCCCCGATCAGAGAAGTTGAATTTGTCATCGACTTGAAGCCTGGTACCGTCCCTATTGCCAAGCGCCCGTATAAGATGCCACCTCACCACCTCCTTGAATTGAAGAAGGAGATCGACACGGCCCTCGAGAAAGGCTTCATCCGTCCTAGTTCCTCTGCTTGGGGAGCACCTTCGCTCTTTGTCAAGAAGAGTGATGGCACGAACCGTTTGGTCCACGATTACCGACCTATCAACCAGGCCACGATACAGAATAAGTACCCCCGCCCTCGGATCAATGATCTTTATGATCAACTTGCTGGATCCACGGTATTTTCAAAACTCGACTTAAGGTTGGGTTACCATCAGATCCGGGTCCGTGATGAGGACATCCCGAAGACTGCATTCATTACTCGCTATGGGTCATACGAGTACACTGTCATGTCCTTTGGCTTGACGAATGCACCAGCCACCTTCTCCAGATTGATGAACTTTATATTCATGGAATATCTCGACAAGTTTGTCGTGGTTTATCTGGATGATATATTGATTTACTCCAAGACCGATGCAGAACATGCTGAACATCTTCGCCTTATACTGGAAAAGCTTCGAGAATAAAAACTCTATGCTAAGTATTCTAAGTGTGATTTCTGGCTTCCCGAAGTAACCTACCTTGGTCATGTGATTTCCAAGGATGGCATTGCCGTCAACCCCGAACGTATTCAGGCTATTCTTGACTGGACTCCACCCAGGACTGTCAAGCAAGTCTGGAGTTTCCTCGGACTCGCCAGCTATTGCCGCCGTTTCGTCGAGAACTTCTCCAAGATTGCCAGGCCTCTGACTAACCTGCTTCACAAAGGCGTCAAGTTTGAGTGGACTGATAAATGTCAAGAAAGTTCTCAAGCTCTGAAGGACAAGCTCACTTCACCCCCGGTGCTTGCTCCTCCTGATACTCAGAAGGACTTCGTGATTTATTGCGACGCGTCTCGTCAAGGATTAGGCTGTGTCCTAATGCAAGAGCGCAAAGTGATTGCTTATGGCTCTCGTCAGTTGCGTGCTCACGAAGAAAACTATCCAACTCATGATCTCGAATTGGCAGCGGTAATTTATGCATTGAAGCTGTGGCGACATTACCTCGTCGGTAATCGTTGCGAGATCTTCACCGACCACCAAAGCCTGAAGTACCTGTTTACGCAACCCGACCTGAATCTCCGCCAACAGAGATGGCTCGAGACAATAGCCGACTACGACATGGGAATTTCTTACACCCCTGGAAAAGCTAATGTGGTGGCCGATGCCTTAAGCCGCAAAGCCTATTGTAGTGAACTTGAAGTTCAGGTGCAACAGCCACGTCTGTATGCAGAACTCCGCAAGCTGAACATCGAAATTGTTCCGCAGGGATATGTGAACTCCCTGGTGGTCCAACCAGACCTCGACACCCGCATCAAGACGGTACAACATTATGACTCTGACATTTGGAAGATTAAGCGTCGTGTCGCCAGCGGAGAGCCCTCATTCTTCACTATTGATGCAAATGATGATAATGCGGTGTACTTCAAGGGTCGTTTAGGGGTTCCGGTAGCCAAGGCCAACCTGAATTACGCCTCTAATGTCATGAAAGAAGCTCATGATACACCTTTGTCGATTCACCCTGGTAGTACCAAGATGTACCAAGACAGTCGTCAGCGGTACTAGTGGTCTAACATGAAACAAGACATTGCTCGTTATGTTGATGAGTGTGACGTTTGCCGTCGCGTGAAAGCCGAACATCAAAGACCTGCTGGTACTCTGCAACCACTCTCTATTCCTGAATGGAAATGGGACAGGATTGAAATGGACTTCGTCACCGGATTTCCCCGATCACAGAAAGGTCATGATGCCATCTTTGTCGTCATCGACCGATTCTCCAAGGTTGCCCACTTTCTGCCAGTCAAGGAGACGATCTCTGCTAGTCAGTTGGCAGACTTATATGTTTCCAGAATTGTTTCCCTCCATGGCATTCCGTTGGAGATCAGTTCCGACCGAGGCAGCATTTTCACCTCAAAGTTCTGGGATAGTGTCCAAGAAGCTATGGGCACTCACCTAAGCTTCAGTACCGCTTATCATCCCCAGTCGCAAGGCCAAGTCGAACGAGTCAACCAAGTACTTGAAGATATGCTCCGAGCTTGTGTCATCTCATTCGGTAAGAAATGGGAGGAATCTCTTCCATTTGCTGAATTCTCGTACAACAATAGCTATCAAGCTAGTCTGAAGATGGCCCCCTTTGAAGTTCTCTATGGACGTAAGTGTCGAACCCCTCTGAATTGGTCAGAAACTGGAGAACGAACCCTCATTGGTCCAGACATTATTCAGCATGCCGAAGATCAGGTTCGCGTTATTCGTGAACACTTGAAAGCTGCTCAGTCTCGTCAGAAGAGCAACTATGATCGCAAGCACAAAGAAATGGTCTATCAACCTGGCGAATATGCTTACCTTCGTGTCACTCCCATGAGGGGCACTCATCGCTTCGGGATCAAAGGCAAGTTAGCTCCTCGCTACATTGGCCCGTTCCGTATTCTTTCCAGAAGTGGACAAGTGGCATACCGATTGGAATTGCCGCCGAACCTCTCTCAAGTCCATGATGTATTCCATGTGTCGCAACTCCGAGATTGGACAGGACTTCCTCAAGGAACTCAAAAGAACGATGAGTCTGGACGACCACAACTGTCCTACGGCTACAAGGAAGCACTCAGCGAGATGTTCTAGTCAGACATAGATGAGCCTAGTCCTATCATCCCGTAGAAAAGATAAGGGTGACTCAGAACTCAGATCGATGAGGGTAAGGAGAAAAAGAAGCCTTACGTTGTTCCCTTATATACCCAAGTAACTATATAACTATAGAATGCTAGACTCGACTTCGACCAAAGGTTTGATAAGCCTACAGACAGTCCTGCTCTGATACCAAGTCTGTCGGGACACGGAGTTAGCGTATGTAATTCCAGTCACGATACAATCACATGGAGAGCCGAGAACCGTACCCACTTGTCTAAGTAGACAAGGCCAAGCACATAACGTTCTCGGTAAGCATCGAACGTGAGGGGCATCCCATTCAGGCCGGATGATCAACTGAGATGGGTCCTCAATGTCCGCTCACAAGTCTAAATGCTTATGGGTGGTGAATCCCATACTCATAGACAAGTCGCCTCAACCATGTTATCGATTGGATCCTAACTCTTACATATACTTACTCCAGCCTGATCACTTAGTCGGGGTCTAGGGCGGGCTCGATCATACAACAAAGTGTGCACGTGACGGAGTCACGAGCAATCGCATCGCGATGCCCCAAGCTGCGCACATCTAAGGGCCACTTGGTGTATAAAAGATCGCCAGCCAGATCACAACTAAGGTCTCGAAAACCCATACTAAGACATGCATGTTATAAACATACACGCAGCACACATGCCTAGTATGAACAGCAGGTATCATCACATAACTCTACAAAGTACTCTTTATTGATATACACATAGAGCATACAAACATCACATGTCTGTGATCACATTACATCATACAACGGAAGCAAATTAGGTCTGAATACAGACAAGTTTAACAAATGGCTTAGAGAAGCCTCGCAAACAAACATGCCCTTCCACGAGGGACCAGACTGCTTTCTGGGTTATACTACCAAGGTCAACATCGAGCTTCACGAAGGTGACTCCATCGGGGTCCGGTTCTTATCTAAAACATAGAATAAGCAAACGTGAGTACAAAGTCGTACTCAGCAAGACTTATATCAGAACTACACTACTCATGCTCAAGTATCAAGGTAAAGGAGGTGGGGTTTCAACATGCGGAAGTGCCAGCTTTGACTTGGCTAGTCCTGAACTACGAGTACCAGACTTGAGGTGAGAAGCGTACACGAGTCCACTAAATCTCCAACCAATACACCACTATGGTTACTTCCTTGACTTCCCCACGAGGAGGCACACCATAGCACTCACGGTTATCATGCGGATTTTAAAAGTATCCATTCAAGTTGTCTATGATCAAGTAGAGGTTTCCAAGTAGTCCATAACCGCGGACACGGCTATTCGAATAGTTCACTAACCCTGCAGGGGTGTACATCTTCACACGCGTGTCATCACTTATCGCCTCGTTCTTGGCATCCTTCAAGCGGATGTCGGACGTGGATGAAACCAAGGCACTAACCTCACATCACCTTCTCTAATCCAGGAGTCGACTACCTGAGTTTGGCACCGCTCGAGAGTCCGGCCGGTTCCACGAAACGGACTCAGATAATGTAAGGGACCAAGACGCCACCTCTGCCAGATGGTTTTACTGCCTCACAAGTCCACCACATATCTAGGATGATGCAACCTTTCTCCATTCTTTTTCTATGCACATGCCAAATGGAGAACCCGAATCTATTGTGACTCCTGGACCGGATCGGGTATGTAAAGAGGCCAAACGGGGCTCCCATAAAACCCTACATGTGGTCATACTCTTTGTCTTGGATCACAAAACAGGAACTCAGGGCCTAGGGCAGTGTTCAACGAGACAACCCACTGTCTACTCCTACACAGCCTCTCATCGTTCACCTTTGTTTAGGGTGGATTCACCAACACGTTTCACTTTCATCAACACCACTGTGTTCATTCCATCCCGACTCACAATCAAAACATCCTCATTGTATCACTAAGCAGCAAAAGAAGTAACAGTTGTAGGGGCCACATGCTCATCATTCAACTCCTAAATCTGCTAGGATTGTGGTTTGCTTAATACGGTGACAAAATGATAGGTCATGCATCGGAATGGGTTCAACTATGCGAAAGAACGTGTCTCGGTGATCTCCTAAACATGCATAAGCGAGACTGAGTGGGAAATAGGATTTTATAGACATGATCAATGGGGTTTGCTTGCCTTGCTGACGAGGTTCAATAACGGTGTCTTCAACGAAGGGGGTGGCCTCCGGTTCCGGTTGCACGTCTATCGAGCAAACAATCAAACAAGGTATAAATATAATTGCAATGCATCAAACACATGATCAATATTGTAATGGTGATGTTCTTGGTCACAAAGTGGTTACAATTCCATTAAAAAGAAGTCAAATGCAAAGTCATTTGCAAATGTGCTTCAAATTTGAATTTGAATTAAAGCCATATGGATGTTTTGCACTGTTCACCCAATTTTAATTGGTCAAGCATGAAAACAGAGCCCATATTCATAATCCTTGGATTTTTCTGATATTTTTAGACATATTATTTGCTATATTTGGAGTTCATATGAATTAGTTATGAATTTCCCAAGTTTAAATGATTTTCTGGATTTTTCTGGATTATTTTAAATCTCTGGAAAAGGCTTTTCTGCATCAGCATTGTGTCATGCTGACGCCAGGGCTGTTGACTGGTCAACCTGATGTGTGGGACCCGCAGGTCAGTGAGACTGGGTTAAAATCCGTTTAATTAGAGTTAACAAGGGGTGTTAGGGGGGTCTGGGTCCACATGTCATTGGGCTTGGGGTGGGTTAGCCGGGTCATTAGCACTAATGCCCGGCGGCTAACCGCAGGTGACCTTGAGTCACGGCGGCGCCCACTCGGGACGGCGTTCCCGGGCGCCGTTTTGCCCGCCGAGAGCAGCTACACGGAGCTGGGGCTCGTGCGCAGCCGGCAGAGCCATCAGGGGCCCAAGGGGTGGCCTGGGAGCGCGGCCACGACGGCCATGGCGGCGGTGAGCTCTCGGCCGAGGAGGGAGTCGACGAATTCGAGCGCGAGAAGGGCCGGGGATAGGGGGGAAAGAGGCGCAGGCTCACCCTGAGCTCGTTGGTGAAGACGGAGTGGCTGCGGAGGGGCTGCAGGTGCCGGAATCCTCAACGGCGAACGGCGGCCTTGCCGTAGTCGGGGAAGACGCAGACGTCGTCTCCAGGGGGCTTCGAGTCGATTCCTTCTGCAGGGAGGTGCGGGGCGATGTTGCGGAGCTACTGGACATCAGGGGGCACGGAGGGGATGCCGTTGGCCGCGGTGGCGCTCGACGGCGGGGAGGTTGAGCTCTCGGCCATGGCGATTCCGACGCGAGGAGAGAGGGAGAGGAAACCGGGAGAGGGGGAGAAGAGCGGGGGGTTTCTGGCGAGCTGCGTGGCGCCCGCGGAGAGAAGAGGAGGCTCCAGAAGCCCTTGGTGGCGTCCACGGCGCTCGGCTTGCCACCGAGCTGCTTCGGGCGCCGGGGAGGAAGAAGACAAGGTGGCGCTGGTGGGCTGGGCTGGAACGGTAAGTTGGGCCGGGGGGGCGGTTGGGTGGGCTCCTTTTCCCCCTTTTCTTTTTCTCTGTGATTTGTTTCTGTTTCCTTTTCTGTAATTGGTTTTGCCCCAAAATAAATAGCAGAGCAATTTATTAAAATGCCCAATTAATTTTATAAATCCTAGGTGACCAGTAGCCAGTCACTTCTAGAATTTGAGCATTTTTGAAATTCAATATATTTTGAATTTCAATTCAAATAGGGGTAAACTTTAATTTCCAGAGCACCTTTTGAATTGTTGAATATTCCATGGGCATGGGAAAATACCCAAACCACTTTTAAAATGATCAGCATCATTTATAGGAATTTTCCAAACATTCAAATGATTTTTGGAAAAAGATTTTTATCTGGCCATTTATTTAAATTGTCAGGGCTTTTCTTTTCCCCATTTTGATTTTCCTTTTGAAATTTTCATGATGCAAAGGGACAAGCAAACCCTAGCACTTATCCTAGTTGGGGTTCTAACAACTCGCCCCCACTCAAAAGAATCTCGTCCCGAGATTCAGAAGTCGTCGGGAGGAAGGTGGGGTACTCGGCACGGAGGCGGTCTTCTCTTTCCCAGGTTGCTTCTTTCTCAGAGTGATGTGACCATTGAACTTTAAGGAACTTGATCTTCTGACGGCGAGTGACACGCTCAGCTGAATCAAGAATACGAACAGGGTACTCTCGATAAGAAAGGTCATCTTGGAGATCAAGCGCTTCATGGTCGACTTCGTGGATGGGGTCCTTGAAGCAACGCCTGAGTTGTGACACATGGAATACATCATGTACTCGGGAGAGGTGAGGGGGTAGTTCAAGTTGGTAGGCAACTTCTCCACATTTAGCCAGAATGCGGAAAGGTCCGATGTAACGTGGGGCCAACTTGCCTTTGATACCGAATTGTTGGGTTCCCTTCAGAGGAGTAACCCGAAGGTAAGCCTTCTCATCAATATTCTAGCTCTCCTCTCTATGATGACGATCATAGTAGCTCTTTTGACGAGACTGGGTGGCTTTCAAACTATCACGAACAATGCGAACTTGCTCTTCTGCTTCCTTGATCATATCCGGTCCAAAGAGTTGTCTTTCACCGGTTTCTGACCAGTTAAGGGGTGTTCGACATCGTCGGCCATAGAGGAATTCAAAGGGAGCCATGTTCATACTAGATTGATAGCTATTGTTATAAGCAAATTCGGCGAATGGAAGAGATTTCTCCCAATTCTTTCAGAAAGAGATAACACAAGCTCTGAGCATGTCTTCCAAGATTTGATTAACCCTTTCAACTTGACCGCTAGACTGAGGGTGGAAAGCTGTACTAAAGGATAGATGAGTTCCCATAGCATTTTGAAAACTTTCCCAAAATCTAGAGGTGAAAAGGCTACCACGATCAGAATTGATCACCAACGGAACACCGTGAAGAGACACTATTCTAGAGACGTACAAGTCTGCTAACTGGCTAGCAGTTATAGACTCACGAACGGGAAGGAAGTGAGCAACTTTTGAAAGTCGATCAATGACAACGAAGATGGCATCATTTCCTTTCTGGGTCTTTGGAAAGTCGGTGATGAAGTCAATACCGACCTTGTCCCATTTCCACTCGGGAATAGACAATGGCTGAAGAGTACCAGCAGGTCTTTGGTGTTCTGCCTTAATGCGACGACAAACATCACATTCGGCAACAAATTGTGCAATGTCTCTCTTCATCCGGGTCCACCAAAATCTCTGGCGTAGATCTCGGTACATTTTTGTGCTACCGGGATGAATTGAGAGGGGAGTGTCATGAGCTTCCTTAAGGATCAGCTGCTTTAGGTCTTCATTTTCAGGAACTACTAAACGATTTTCGAAGAATATCCTTCCTTGATCATTTGCAGAGAAACATTTAGCAACTCCGCTAGCAATGTTCTGCTTGATCTCTTGAATACTACTATCTTGTTTCTGGGCAGCTATGATTTGATCCTCAAGGGTTGGTTTCGCCACCAAGCTGAAAAGAGATCCATGAGGAACAATCTCGAGATTGAGCTTTCGAAATTCCTCATGAAGAAGTGGTTGATACTGCTGTAACATAAGGTTGTTACAGTACGACTTACGACTTAGTGCATCAGCCATGACATTGGCCTTTCCTGGGGTGTAAGAAATTCCTAAGTCATAATCTTTTATCAACTCTATCCAGCGTCTTTGCCTGAGATTAAGATCTGGCTGGGTGAAAATATATTTGAGGCTTTGGTGGTCGGAATAAATCTCACAGCGATTACCAAGGAGGTAATGTCGCCAAGTCTTCAGGGCATGAACTACGGCAGCGAGTTCAAGATCATGGGTAGGATAGTTCTCTTCATGTGGCCGCAACTGGCGTGAAGCATAAGCTACCACATGTCGATCTTGCATAAGTATGCATCCTAACCCTTGCCGTGAAGCATCACAATAGATCTCGAAATCCCTTTTGGTGTCTGGAGGTGCATGTACGGGTGCAGAAGTCAATCTTCTTTTTAGCTCTTGAAAGCTTTCCTCGCACTTGGGAGTCCATTGGAATTTCTTATATTTCTTGAGGAGTTCAGTAAGAGGCTTTGCAACTTTAGAAAAGTTCTCGACGAAACGGCGGCAATAGCTGGCTAGGCCAAGAAAACTCCTAACTTGCTTAACCGATTCAGGTGGAGTCCAGTCAAGGACGGCCTGAACTCTCTCGGGATTGACTGCAACACCTTTCGCAGAAATCACGTGGCCTAAGTAGGTCACTTCTGGTAGCCTAAATTCACACTTGGAGAACTTGGCATAAAGGCGGTGCTCTCTAAGTTTCATCAATACCAGCCTTAGGTGTTGGGCATGATCTTCTTCGTTCTTCGAGTAGATGAGAATATCATCGAGATAAACCACAACAAATTTATCTAGGTACTCCATGAAGATCGAATTCATCAAGCGTGAGAATGTGGCGGGGGCATTGGTTAAACCGAAGGACATGACGGTATACTCGTAAAGACCATAACGAGTAGTAAAAGCCGTTTTGGGTATGTCCTCATTTCGGATTTTGATTTGATGATAGCCTAATCTCAAATCCATCTTAGAGAAGACAGAGGATCCTGCAAGTTGATCATAAAGATCATTGATCCTGGGCAGTGGGTACTTGTTCTTTATCGTCGCTAGATTTAGCGGGCGATAGTCTACGCACATCCTTTCTGTTCCATCTTTCTTCGTTACGAACAGAACGGGGCAACCCCATGGCGATGAGCTAGGGCGGATGAAGCCTTTTGCCAACGAAGCATCAAGTTGGGTTTTTAGCTCAGCTAACTCATGTGGGGCCATCCTATATGGGCGTCTGGAAATTGGGGCTGTGCCTGGTATAAGATCCACTATGAATTCTACACACCTGTCGGGTGGCATTCCCGGGAGCTCTTCAGGAAATACATCCGGAAAGTCACGAACCACCGGAACTTCTTCAAGGTCTGGAAGAGGAAGCACATTCAAAGTCTGCACCTGGATTCTAGAGCTGGGTGAGGTGTAGTCAATGGTCTGGCCTGAAGGATGGGTGAGTTTAACTGATTTGGATTTGCAATCAAGGAAAGCATTTTGCCTTGATAACCAATCCATTCCTAGGATGACATCAATGTCCGAAGACTTGAGGGCTATAAGTGAAGCAAGGAATACTAAACCCTCAATTGAAATTTGATTGCCATGGCTTACTCTATTTGTCTGCCACTTTGAACCAGGAGTTTGAATGATCATTGGAGAAAACATTTCTTCAAAAGGAAACTCATGACGAAGTGCATAACTCTCCGACATGAATGAATGAGAGGCTCCTGGATCGAAAAGAACGGAGGCGGGGACATGATTGACTGGGAGTGTGCCAAGAATGACGTCAGAAGCATCAGTGGTTTCCTCAACTGAGATTTGGTTCACACAACCACTACTTGTGACTGGAAGCTTTGCTGGGATGGTTTTGGTGGTTGCTTTCTTTGGAGGCTTGGGTCGAGAATGACGTGATTCCATCAAGACCTGAGGGCATTGTCGATAATAATGGCCTGGAAGACCACACTTAAAGCATACCCTGTCTGAAATGTTGGGAGTGGAATTGCTTGGTTGCACACCATCATTCCGGGGTGGAATAATGTGTTGGGGTGGATGGCATATATTGGAGGTTGGTCTCTGCAGAAAGTTTTGAGGTATGGCTCTGGTTGGAATCCAAATTCGGCGTTTCTGAGGGGCTGAACTTGAAGAAGGAGCAAGCTCAAGAGCATGCTTGCGAGATTCCTCGAAAATTTCATTGCCATGCTCAGCTCTGAAGGATCTGTTGACTAAATCCTCAAAGGTGGCAAATTCGATGAGGTTGAGATCATGACGAAGGATGGGGCTAAGTCCTTTGCGGAACCTTGCCTGCTTTCTGGCATCGGTGGTGATCTCATCTTGGGCATACCGAGCAAGACGGTTGAATTCTCTCACATACTCATGCATGGACATCTCTCCTTGAGTCAGATTGCAGAACTCTTCCTTCTTGCGCTCCATCAACTCATCCAGAATGTGGTACCCTCGAAAGGCAACACAGAACTCCTGCCAAGTCACTACGTGACTATCTGGCAGCATAGCAACATGGTTCTCCCACCATTGAAGAGCAGCACCTTCCAAGAAGTATACCGCGAAAACAACTCGGTCATCAGGAGCAACATGTGCAGTATCAAGCTTACGCTCGATGGAACGGAGCCAATCATCAGCTTCAAGGGGCTCGGAAGAACATCGGAATACCGGTGGCTTGAGGAGGATGAAGTCCTGAATGCTCACAACCACATTACAATGACGTGAGGTATTCTGCTCGATGAGCTTCAGAAGACGTGTTTGGTCACGTTGATTCTTCTCAGCTTCCATCATGATTTCTGCCGCAGAAGGCGGTGGTAGAGGTTCATCATCATTTCGATTCCGAACACGGTCTCGATTCCGACGAACAGCACTACGAGTTCCACCTGACATCCTGTGTGATAAAAATCAACAATCAGAACAGGTTGAATGATGGATTCAAGGATAACAAGACATGATGAAGGCGGAAAGATTATAATGCGAAGGCAATGATCCACAGAAACACGGAATAACTCCGGCAGCATAACGGCTACACCGGGATGGAAAACAAGACAACCTCGAGGAGATTGGACAAGACTTCCTCAAGGAACTCAAAAGAACGATGAGTCTGGACGACCACAACTGTCCTACGGCTACAAGGAAGCACTCAGCGAGATGTTCTAGTCAGACATAGATGAGCCTAGTCCTATCATCCCGTAGAAAAGATAAGGGTGACTCAGAACTCAGATCGATGAGGGTAAGGAGAAAAAGAAGCCTTACGTTGTTCCCTTATATACCCAAGTAACTATATAACTATAGAATGCTAGACTCGACTTCGACCAAGGGTTTGATAAGCCTACAGACAGTCCTGCTCTGATACCAAGTCTGTCGGGACCCGGAGTTAGCGTATGTAATTCCAGTCACGATACAATCACATGGAGAGCCGATAACCGTACCCACTTGTCTAAGCAGACAAGGCCAAGCACAGAATGTTCTCGGTAAGCATCGAACGTGAGGGGCATCCCATTCAGGCCGGATGATCAACTGAGATGGGTCCTCAATGTCCGCTCACAAGTCTAAATGCTTATGGGTGGTGAATCCCATACTCATAGACAAGTCTCCTCAACCATGTTATCGATTGGATCCTAACTCTTACATATACTTACTCCAGCCCGATAACTTAGTCGGGGTCTAGGGCGGGCTCGATCATACAACAAAGTGTGCACGTGACGGAGTCACGAGCAATCGCATCGCGATGCCCCAAGCTGCGCACATCTAAGGGCCACTTGGTGTATAAAAGACCGCCAGCCAGATCACAACTAAGGTCTCCAAAACCCATACTAAGACATGCATGTTATAAACATACACGCAGCACACATGCCTAATATGAACAGCAGGTATCATCACATAACTCTACAAAGTACTCTTTATTGATATACACATAGAGCATACAAAGATCACATGTCTGTGATCACATTACATCATACAACGGAAGCAAATTAGGTCTGAATACAGACAAGTTTAACAAATGGCTTAGAGAAGCCTTGCAAACAAACATGCCCTTCCACGAGGGACCAGACTGCTGTCTGGGTTATACTACCAAGGTCAACATCGAGCTTCACGAAGGTGAATCCATCGGGGTCCGGTTCTTATCTAAAACATAGAATAAGCAAACGTGAGTACAAAGTCGTACTCAGCAAGACTTATATCAGAACTACACTACTCATGCTCATGTATCAAGGTAAAGGAGGTGGGGTTTCAACATGCGGAAGTGCCAGCTTTGACTTGGCTAGTCCTGAACTACGAGTACCAGACTTGAGGTAAGAAGCGTACACGAGTCCACTAAATCTCCAACCAATACACCACTATGGTTACTTCCTCGACTTCCCAACGAGGAGGCACACCATAGCACTCACGCTTATCTTGCGGATTTTAAAAGTATCCATTCAAGTTGTCTATGATCAAGTAGAGGTTTCCAAGTAGTCCATAACCGCGGACACGGCTATTCGAATAGTTCACTAATCCTGCAGGGGTGTACATCTTCACACGCGTGTCATCACTTATCGCCTCGTTCTTGGCATCCTTCAAGCGGATGTCGGACGTGGATGAAACCAAGGCACTAACCTCACATCACCTTCTCTAATCCAGGAGTCGACTACCTGAGTTTGGCACCGCTCGAGAGTCCGGCCGGTTCCACGAAACGGACTCAGATAATGTAAGGGACCAAGACGCCACCTCTGCCAGATGGTTTTACTTCCTCACAAGTCCACCCCATATCTAGGATGATGCAACCTTTCTCCATTCTTTTTCTATGCACATGCCAAATGGAAAACCCGAATCTATTGTGACTCCTGGACCGGATCGGGTATGTAAAGAGGCCAAACGGGGCTCCCATAAAACCCTACATGTGGTCATACTCTTTGTCTTGGATCACAAAACAGGAACTCAGGGCCTAGGGCAGTGTTCAACGAGACAACCCACTGTGTACTCCTACACAGCCTCTCATCGTTCACCTTTGTTTAGGGTGGATTCACCAACACGTTTCACTTTCATCAACACCACTGTGTTCATTCCATCCCGACTTACAATCAAAACATCCTCATTGTATCACTAAGCAGCAAAAGCAGTAACAGTTGTAGGGGCCACATGCTCATCATTCAACTCCTAAATCTGCTAGGATTGTGGTTTGCTTAATACGGTGACAAAATGATAGGTCATGCATCGGAATGGGTTCAACTATGCGAAAGAACGTGTCTCGGTGATCTCCTAAACATGCATAAGCGAGACTGAGAGGGAAGTAGGATTTTATAGACATGATCAATGGGGTTTGCTTGCCTTGCTGACGAGGTTCGATAACGGTGTCTTCAACGAAGGGGGTGGCCTCCGGTTCCGGTTGCACGTCTATCGAGCAAACAATCAAACAAGGTATAAATATAATTGCAATGCATCAAACACATGATCAATATTGTAATGGTGATGTTCTTGGTCACAAAGTGGTTACAATTCCATTTAAAAGAAGTCAAATGCAAAGTCATTTGCAAAGGTGCTTCAAATTTGAATTTGAATTAAAGCCATATGGATGTTTTGCACTGTTCACCCAATTTTAATTGGTCAAGCATGAAAACAGAGCCCATATTCATAATCCTTGAATTTTTCTGATATTTTTAGACATATTATTTGCTATATTTGGAGTTCATATGAATTAGTTATGAATTTCCCAAGTTTAAATGATTTTCCGGATTTTTCTGGATTATTTTAAATCTCTGGAAAAGGCTTTTCTGCATCAGCATTGTGTCATGTTGACGCCAGGGCTGTTGACTGGTCAACCTGACGTGTGGGACCCGCAGGTCTGTGAGACTGGGTTAAAATCCGTTTAATTAGAGTTAACAGGGGGTGTTAGCGGGGTCTGGGTCCACATGTCATTGGGCTTGGGGTGGGTTAGCCGGGTCATTAGCACTAATGACCGGCGGCTAACCGCCGGTGACCTCGGGTCACGGCGGCGCCCACTCGGGACGGCATTCTCGGGCGCCGTTTTGCCCGCCGACAGCAGCTACACGGAGCTGGGGCTCGTGCGCAGCCGGCAGAGCCATCAGGGGCTCAAGGGGTGGCCTGGGAGCGCGGCCACGACGGCCATGGCGGCGCTGAGCTCCCGGCCAAGGAGGGAGTCGATGAATTCGAGCGCGAGAAGGGCCGGGGATAGGGGGAAAGAGGCGCAGGCTCACCCTGAGCTCGTTGGTGAAGACGGAGTGGCTGCGGAGGGGCTACAGGTGCCGGAATCCTCAACGGCGAACGGCGGCCTTGCCGGAGTCGGGGAAGACCCGGACGTCGTCTCCAGGGAGCTTCGAGTCGATTCCTTCTGCAGGGAGGTGCGGGGCGACGTTGCGGATCTACTGGACATCACGGGGCACGGAGGGGATGCCGTTGGCCGCGGTGGCGCTCGACGGCGGCGAGGTTGAGCTCTCGGCCATGGCGATTCCGATGCGAGGAGAGAGGGAGAGGAAACCGGGAGAGGGGGAGAAGAGCGGGGGGTTTCTGGCGAGCTGCGTGGCGCCCGCGGAGAGAAGAGGAGGCTCCAGAAGCCCTCGGTGGCGTCCACGGCGCTCGGCTCGCCACCGAGCTGCTTCGGGCGCCGGGGAGGAAGAAGACAAGGTGGCGCTGGTGGGCTGGGCTGGAAAGGTAAGTTGGGCCGGGGGGGGGGGGGCGGTTGGGTGGGCTCCTTTTCCCCCTTTTCTTTTTCTCTGTGATTTGTTTCTGTTTCCTTTTTTGTAATTGGTTTTGCCCCAAAATAAATAGCAGAGCAATTTATTAAAATGCCCAATTAATTTTATAAATCCTAAGTGACCAGTAGCAAGTCACTTCTAGAATTTGAGCATTTTTGAAATTCAATATATTTTGAATTTCAATTCAAATAGAGGTAAACTTTAATTTCCAGAGCACCTTTTGAATTGTTGAATATTCCATGGGCATGGGAAAATACCCAAACCACTTTTAAAATGATCAGCATCATTTATAGGAATTTTCCAAACATTCAAATGATTTTTGGAAAATAGATTTTTATCTGGCCATTTATTTAAATTCTCAGGGCTTTTCTTTTCCCCATTTTGATTTTCCTTTTGAAATTTTCATGATGCAAAGGGACAAGCAAACCCTAGCACTTACCCTAGTTGGGGTTCTGACATGCTATGCTGAGTTTGCTAGGATCTGATGGATTATGAGACTATGTTCAGTTTGTGATTGAGTAATATATTTGATTCTTATCTTTTATATTTTTTTCCTAAGTAATTCTTGCATGTTCTCCGTTGCAGTTTATTGTTTTGGACAAGTAGTAGGTAGTGACTCCAAGAGGGAACGTTGTGCTCGACTGTGGGTTCATGCCTCCCGATGACACGCTTGAGTGATAGAAACAAGAGTCTAGGGGATGTGTTGTTGCCACAAGGGGGAAAACAATGGTGCTTGTAATCGCGGTTGCAACGATTGTTTACTTTACACAAGGTTCTTTTTAATGAAGTTGTCTGTTGCTTTGGGTTTACACTTTGGGTGGGGCTCGCAACTTAATACCAGCGAGATGTTCTGGATAGATATCTCAAGGTGGATGATTAGTAGTAGATGCATTTGGATTTCGGTCTACTTATTTTTGTGTGCCCATGCTTTTGAGCCTTGTCCTTTCTTTGTAGCATAGTTAGTATTGCGGTGCGTTTTTAGTCCTGTCAATTGGCCAACTGTAATTTGTTTACCTCGCATAGCAGTTTTATCGTCTTTTGGGAGAGAGACATGACTAGTCAACATCACGGGACCCGGTCCATATTCTCATCAATGTTTACACGCTCTTTTATTTTCCTTCTTTTACCTTCCAATTGCTATCATTATCATTATTATCTGTTGCATTGATCATTTGTGAACAACAAGGCCAGAGAGAATGACAACCTCTCTGTACTCGTTGGGAAGAAAAGTTATTTGTATCGTGTGCAGGTCCACGTCAGTTGCGCCATTGTTCACTTCACCACCTACTTATCATTGACGGAGTCCTACGGGAGACAAACCCTATCCTCTACACAGGGGAAATTTTCCGCTACACTACATCTAACCTTCCAGTTGGGTTAACCAACGAGGATAGAGTATTAAGAAAATTTCTGGCGCCATTGCCGGGGACTCCGAGTGCTAAGATAAGGGAGTTGCACACTATCTTTTATATTTGCTTTTTAGTCTTTTTAGTTTACCTTTCCGTTTTTATCTTTGTGTCTTATACCAAAAACCCAAAAAAATAGTATGTCTAGTTACTTGCTTGCCACCAATGCCTTAGTTCTTTGAAACCAGATCCTATTGGCATGGAGGACTCACTGAGGATCAACAAAAGTGGTACAAGTAACACCGCTTTTCTCAAAAGGGGATACACTTATGGAAACAAATACATCAGTTGTATGAGTATGCTAGAAACTTGTTCTCAATATATAATATATCTTTCTGCAGGGATGAATCTTTTTGCTTTATGAGGCACAAACACCTTGCTTTCCAATGTGAGTACAATGATGATGAAACCTTAGCTTCTGATGCTAAGAGATATTATGATTTTGATGATACAGATCAAATAGAAGAATTTGTTGCTTATAAGGGTGCCTATGAAATTACTTCTCTTCTTAAAAATATTGATGATGCCCCTTACAAATCTGAGATTCTTGCTATACTTAACTATTGTTTGGAAAATTACGATGCAAATTATTATATTACTTATCATCTTGAGAGAATCTCTCCCCCAAAGGAAGAGACTAATGTTTTACAAGACTCTATGGAAGAAGAAATTGCTGAACCTAAAAGATCCTTGGATGAAAAAGAGGAGGAGAGTGACGAAAAAAAGGAGGGAGAATGGAGCCATCCATGTATACCTTCTAATGAGAGTAACTCTTTGAATCTTACCATCTATGAGTGTTAAGATCCTATGTATTCTTTTGAAATATCCCTTTTTGATGAAGTTGATGCCTTCTACACTTGTGGCCAAGATGCCACTATGAATGATGCTTACGGAGATGAACTTGCTATAGTTCCTCATTTTAAGCATGAAACTGTTTCTATTGAACCCACACTTGATTTTCCTATTATCCTTTTGAAATCTCCAACTCATATTCCAGAGAATTTTGCTCTTATCAAGGGTCAATGTGATGGGTTGCATTTATCTTATGATCTTAAAGACCGTGTTGAAAACTATACACGTGTGCTTGTAAGTCATGAACAACATGATTTATGTGATAGTTATATTCTTGATATTGTTCATGATAGTACTGAAAATTACTTTGAGAGAGGAAATCTTGGTTATTAAAACTTCCATATTACTAAAACTCCTCTCTTTATGTTGAATGTTTTGAAGTTATTCTTTTTCCACCTTCCTATGCTTTTCTCTTTGTGCTTCTTTGATTTATTTTTTTACAAGATTCCTAGGCATAGGAAGTGGGTTAGGCTTAAACGTGTTTCATATTTTCTTCTTGATGCTCTCTTTTGCTTCAAATCCTTATTTTTATGAGAGCATCTTCTATGATCTTTATGCCTAGCTTAAAGGTGTAAAAGAAAGCGCTTGTTGGGAGGCAACCCAAGATGTTTTTACTTCTTTTTTTACTGGTCTTGATGATTGTTACTACTGTAGTAACATCATTGTATCTTTATTTTCAAGCTTTGTGCCATGTTTAGTCTCATATGATAAGGGAAGCAAAAGTTGTGACATGCTGTCCAAAAAACAGATTCTGTCTGCTTGATGGAAAAAATCAAAACAAATCACCATTTTATCTTTTTGAGCTGAATTATTTACACATAATGCTCTATAAGATTGTGAAACTTTCATATGTTCTGAGTTTTTTATTTGAGTTGCATAAGTACCCCAAAAAATTTATTTACTACCTGATGTTCTGTTTTTCACAGATTCTGCCACGTTTTTCCTTTCCTTACTTTTGCAAACCTTAAGCTTGCTTTTTATTTGCAAAAACTTTTTGGCAATCTTGAGAAATAGTAGCTCTTCAAGGATATTTTTATTTCCAGTGGAAAAATTATTTTATTAAGGGTACTAACCTCTCTAATCATCTTATGATGATTTATGTATGAAGGGAGTTTTCAAGTGTGCGAGGGGAGATGATGAAAGAAGATCCGGGAGTGTCAAACTCTCGAGCTTGGGGTTTCCCCCATGAATACCCAATAAATATTCAAGTAGACTCAAGCGTTTAAGCTTGGTGATACTCCGTGCATCCCCTTCTCCATCAACAATCATCAGTTCGTCCTTCTTCTCACTATATTTTTATCACTTCATGCGTTATGTACTATGCTTGGAGCATCTCGCTCTTAGGTTTTCTTTTAAGTTTTCTTTAGTTTTTCTTGCTATTCATAACAAGTTAGACCCCAGTTTACTTTGTGTGGGAGAGAAACACGCTCCACTCCAATCTAGAACACATCATAGGATTTTCATGCCTATCTTTCTCTGTTGTGTGTTCTTTATCTTTTCGTAGCTACTGCCATGTTTAGTTTTAGTTTTAGTTTTTGTCTTTTGCAAGAGCTTTGGATTTTGTTTAGTTTGTTGCTGGAACTCTCTTTAGTTTTCATGTGTATCTTGATAAGAGAGTTGGTTGTTGCACTAAGTTGTGTCTTGTCTTGAAGTAGGTAATTGAGGTTGCTATTCAATTGTAGTAGTAACTTGCAATAGTTTTGAGGTATTGTTGTGAGTAATGTTTGAACTTTTGGTGTCAAGAGCTCTAGCCTATTAGTGATAGGTTTCGTATTTTGGGAAATCCGTGTTCATTTTCAAAGCCTACAAAAACTAGTTGAGAACTCTAGCTACTAGATGGATCACTAATCTTTTGAGGGATCGGATATTAGAGTACATTCACGTACCATGATTCGAGGATGCGCAAGGATAACCAAACCCCCATAGACTCCTCCTCGGGGTACTTGTCTCTTTGTGAACCTCCTCATTAGATTGAGAGTTACCGAAAATAAGTGCATGAGTTCTTCGGACTAATGTGAGTATTGAAAGTTGACACCTCCACCTCCTCATATTTGCTAGCCTCTTCGGTACCGTGCATTGCCCTCTTCTCACTCCGAGAGTTGGCGTCCACCTCGCCGAACCATCCAAACCCTTCGCATGATATGCTCTTTCATCATAAACCTCCCTATATCCTTCCTCAAAACAACCACCATACCTACCTATCAAGGCATTTCCATAGCATTTCCGAGATATATTACCATGCAACATCCACATCTTCATCCCTTGATCTTCGTGTCATATAAGTTCCCGCTACACTGGTAGAGGCATACATTTGCATACATCATGATAGCTACATCTTCTTTATGTTGAGTACCTTGTAAAGTAGAAAGAGCCATTGAGGCCACCAAAAAAAACAACAAAATAGAAAAAAGACAAAAAAGAAAATAAAAGAGAGAAAGGGGAAACACTACTATCCTTTTGAAAGATCCACACTAGTACTCCCTCTTATCCTTGTACTCCATAGAGATGATCATTTATGCATATAGCTATGTGTGGACCTTCACACTATAGAACTTGGCTTGCATATTCCAAGGATGAGCCTCCTCAAACGAGCTCTAGGTCTTCATGAGCGAGCAAATTGGATGCACCCCCACTAGTTCCATTGGAGAGATTTTCTTAGCTCATATGTGCATCCGTTGCATGGCAATCCCTACTCCTCACATCATATCTCTCATTTGGCCTTCTCGCCTATGATTGTCCTCATTTATCTGAGCCTTTCTCACCTTTTTGTCTTCCTCCTCCACCATTTTTCTCTCTTTGCCATCCTGAGTGTTAACTTTCGTGCTTATGTTCATCCATTGCATGAGTGCTCAAAATATCGAAACGGAGTGGATCAAATTGACTTGTACCTAGCTAGTGGTCTGGGGACGAGTCAAGATAAGATTCCGAAGAAGACCAAGTGTGAAACTTTAGTAGATTGAGTTCTCAACCAATAAATATTTTTCTCGTATTACCATCTCCCACTTCTTGCATGTAAACACCATTTGGAGACATTCGAGTCACGGACAGGGAGAGATCTTGCACATAATTGAATCAAATACCTTGATTTCTATACTTTCAAAGTTCTTATATGGTTGCTAGCATGTCACCACAGAAATTATGCTTGTTATCATTTACCTACTCGAGGAAGAGCAGGAATTAAGCTTCGGGATATTGATACGTGATGACCCTCAACTATAGGGGGTCATTTGTAGCGTTGTCGCCGGTAAGTTAACCCAATTTATTGATTCGACACAAGGGGACAGTTGAGTTTTCAATTGAACCGCACCTGAAATATACTTGCTTGCAACAAAATATTAATAGCAACTGTGGTATTATAGTGATAGTGGCGACATCGAAAGTAAAATAGCGAAAATAAACTAGTAGTAACCAGCAGGATTAAAACACTGTAGGCTAGGGGGATGGATGGTTGGGCGCTGCTTGGATAAGAGTGAACATGTAATAGATTTTAACATGGGGCAAGGCACACAGAAAAGAAAAGATCATCTAGGAAAATATCAAACATTAGGCATGTATCCCGTAGGTAGTTGTGCATGCTTGCAATAAGAACTTGCACAACATATTTTTTCCTACCATCCCGCTACGAACGGGGCCAAAGGGAACTTATGGAGACTAAGGTGCTCCTTTCAAAGAGCACCGGAACGAAGCAATAAACTTAATGGATACATGAAATCCTCAAATTATGGACCATCCCCTTTGGTGTCCCAAGCTGTCACCTTTTGGATCGCCGGTTCCGGAACATAATAGGTGCATAAAAATCATAGATAGGATCAAGAACATAAATATACTCATGAAAACACAAGTGGTTCAGATCTCAAAACATGGCACTCAGGCCCAATTTCACAAGAATTAAGAGCAACAAGTTGTAGAAAAGATGATAAGCACCAAAGTAGATGATAGGAAACATGCCCCCAACAATCTGACGAACTATTACATGATCAAACTCATCCAATCCCTACCATCCCAATTGCCTACAGCAGGGAATTACTCACACATGAGAAGAGAAGTGATGGAGGGAGGATGGATTGGTCACGGTGATGACGATGGCGATGATCTCCCCTCTCCGGAGGCCAAATCAGCCTCCAGATTAGCCCTCCCGAGGAAGAAAAGAGGGTGGTGGTGGCTCCGCGACGGAAACTAGAAAAGCGACTTATGTTTTGGGGTTTTCCCGTCACGGGAATAAATAGGGGCATCGGTAGGGCACCAGAGGAGGGGGAGGCCCCCCGGCGGCTAGCCGGCGCGACTAGGGGTGGGGCCGCGCCAGCAGGGCGCCTGGAGCCCCTATGGCCCCCTCTGGCCGCACTTGGGTGCGTGGATTTTTCCTGAATTTTTTGGGAATTTTCTGAGATACCTAAAAATCCATTTTCCTGCACAAAGTAAAACTATACAGGCAGCTCTGCTGAAAACAGCGTCAGTCCGGGTTAGTTTAGTTCAAATCATGCAAGAATGAGGGAAAAACAATAGAAAAAGTGTTTGGAAAATTAGATACGTTTGAGACGTATCAACTCTCCCAAGCTTAGCCTATTGCTTGTCCTCAAGCAATTCAGTTCAACGAACTGGATGTGACAAAGAAAACTTTCACAAACTCCTTTGCTTCATAAGATGTATATAAGCCTGTACTACGAAAAGAGTTTAGCAGGTATTGAAACAATTCTATGAGGACAATGCACGACGCAATCCTTCTTTCAAGTGATCAATCACAAACAACCAGAAGTAAATAATATGCTGCTGAAAATCAAGAAAAGATCACAATGCACATACCTTGAACATACTAGAGTGGTATCTCGCTAGCCTCCATGACTGAATCAAAACATAAATGCAGAAACTCCTCCGGAGTTTTAAAGGAGACTAGGACTAAGAATTTCAGAACAAGCAATATCACAATCATGCAGAAGACAATGTGGTACTTTGGGACAATGCATGTTACACTAAGAATGACAATTATGCTCTCAATAGTTGGTGCTTTGAAGAAAGAAGGGGAGGCTCTCGAACCGTGGCTTTTTGATGGAAAGGTTGAAAAAGCGCGGTTAGAAGAAAAGACTAAACATGTGCCAGAGCTCTTGGTTTTGAAAAAAGAGATATAATTCTTTTGAGAAGTGCAACTTTCCAGTCAACTGTGAACGGTAAAGGTCTCTCAACATCTCCCATGCCAACTATATTAATGCTTTTGCTTACACTTTTTTTCCCTTATCCATCTATCACTTGACGGTCTATGGTACCTTTTATTTTGCCTCAAGTATGGAAGGGAGTTTTTCGTTCCATCTATCATTAGCAGCATTTGGTCCATTTCATTCCATCATCAAGTATGGGGGAGGTGTAACTCACTTTTTTATATAAATTTGACTAGTTAAAACTTCCATCAAAATATTTTTGGCATGGTATATACTTATTTTCCCTCACCGCACCATGAGCTTGTACGGATAGAAAAGGGAAGATTTTGAATAAATTTCGAGGTGGCACGAGAAAGTTTAAGTTAGGAGTGGCGGTAAATGCCACATATAGGAATGTATGGTGGACTCAAGTGGAATAACTGTTTGAAAAGGAGTTCGGATACACAAGAAGAATTCGGCTTAGTGCGAGCGAAGGCAAGGAAAAGACTGGGAAGCGACCAACTAGAGAGCAATAATTGTCATAATCAGGCAGAGCGACAAAGCAACAATTAATCGGGCATGAAAGTGATATAACTATTCGGAAGAAAAAAGATCATCAAGGCATGATAGACATTTTAGTCATAAACATGTGTGAACATGTGCCAAGTCAATCCAAAAATTCTCCAAAGGGAAATACCACTTCAATATGCCAAACCATGAACAATGCAATGCATGTAAATTATTTCAACAACACATTATGCACTCCAGCTATTTTAGATTAGCCACAAACAAATCATGAACATTGGGAAAGCATTGTCAACATAGCACTATGTTGCTACAAGCTGGTCTCTAGATCATAAGTACATGCATATGTACAAAAGTAGAAACAAGAAGAGTTCATACCGGTTTTCCTTGCTGCTTCCCTTCCGTCGATCTTCGTAATTACTGCCTTGTCACTTGCTCGACCGAACGTGGGAAATAAAATCAAATGCCATCACGGAATCGAGCTGAACTCTGAAACAAAGCAAACTAAAGAGAGAAAGGAAATCTTTTTGGGTTTTTCAAAGGTTTAACAAAATCAAAAGAAAAGAGAAATCTTTTTGTTGTTTTTGCAAATTAAAAAGGAAAAAGAAGAACAGGCAAAAACTTCGAAAAGATCAAAGGGAACAAAATAAAATGAATAATACAATGAAAAAGGGAGAAGGGCACGTACTCCCCAGAGCTTAGGCTTTTGGCCTAAGTTGGTACCAGCTATTACCCCCAAAGAGCCTCCTGCTCCGGGGTGGAACGAGTAAGTCCAAGAGTCGTAGGAGCCCTCCGGTGCGTACACCGAAGTCCTCGGGTCCTCCCATGAGGAAGGTCCTGCGCTCCAAGCAAAAGAAGACCCCTCACCATACTGGGTGACGGTCTCCCCCTGGAAAGGTTGGAACTCACCATTCTCCTCCTCGTCGGGCACAACCCCCTCCATGGGGTTATGCAACTGAAACTGAGCCATGAACTCATCAAACTAGAGATCATTGAAGGACCATCGGTTCCTGCGGGTATGATCAAACAAAAGTGGTGCAGGTAGACGGATCTCTCGAGTAATAGTTTTTTCAAAACTCAAAATATAAACAAGGTTACCCAACTCTGAAGTCATGGTAACAAATTTATGCCTCTTCATAGCAGCAAGATCAAGACTTGTGTATGAAAAGGGAACATCATCAGGATGTGGGGTGCCATTAAAATGCTCAAGGATAAGTGTGGCGTAAACGCCACAAAATAAATTACCCTTGTTACCATTCATAGCAAGGCGACGAGGAATTAAAGCACCCACATTATAATCACTCCTAACACAGAGGGCATTTTCATAGATAGAGAAATATGGTGCAGAACCGTTGCTCGTGTTGTCACGAGCCAACAACCCTCTGGCAATAAAATATGCAAAATACCTGAGATGGGGGAATAAAATGCTGGAAATCTTTGTACGTCGAATATCTCTCTCCTCCTAGCTACAAAGAGAGTTGAAGAGAGTCCTCAACTCGGAGGGCTGAGTGTTCATCCTCTCTGTATGACCAGCGTTCGGCACACCTATTATATAACAAATTAGTGCCAAAGGCATGGTCATAAGATTATTGTAAATTTTAAACTCAACAGTTCCAGCATCATGATTAGAACCAAAACTATTAATGAAATAGGAGGTGAGTTTCTTATACTGTAACACACGCCATATTGCTAGCCGTGTCAAACCTGCATTGGCGCAAAGGCCATAAAATTCTCCTTGATTCTTGCAGCTTCAAGAAAATCATCTCAAGGATACATCATCGCGCACGCGGGACTCGTGTCTTCCAACAACTCTAAGGGCACATGATCTTCGTTGGAGCTCACCCTAGCAACTGAGGGTGAAGCTGCAGCTCAAGTGAATCGATCGAAGCGCTCGGGCTTCTTCTTCTCAAGCCACCCCTTTGCTTTTCCTAGCAAACTCATTTCTAAATTTTTTGACAATTCAAATAAACAAGAAATTAAACGAAGTGAGTTGAGGCAAATTACTCTACGCACTTACCTAATGCATAAACTTGCATCAAATATTGGAAAATAAATTTTTACACATGCATGCATGCTCATGTAAAAAGCACCAAGAGCTACTAAATACTCACAAATTAAGCCACCAATAAAAAATCTAATTGGAGGGGTGGAGGAGTTACATACCAGGGAGTATTTGCTAAAAATCTCAGCTCAAAGGATGGGCTGTAGGGAGAGATCAAAAATCGCCTCCAAGAACAGCAAGAACGCAAGAAGTGGAGAACTCGTGTTTTTCGAGAGAGAGGAAGAATGAGGAAGAAGACATACCTGGAGATGGGGCCAGTGGTCCCCAGGCGCCCGGTGGGCGCGGGCAGCGGGCTGGCCACGCCAGTTGGCCGTGTGGGCCACTGGTGGCCCCCCTGGTCAGCCCCAGGTGCTTCTAGGTCAATCTCGTCGTGGAAATTTTTATTTTTATTTTTCTAGAATTTTTCTGAAAACTTCACTGTTGAAAAGATTTCGGAGTTCAAAAAGTTGCGAAACTTTCTGAAAACTTGAAGCAGTGATTAGAATTGTGAAGCTTCAAAAACATATAAACTTGGTACAACAAGTAGAACAAAAGGAAAGGCAAATGAAGACATAACAAGTTCCACTTTTTTCCTATATAAAACATGCTAGCTAGCAAGGTTGATCAAGTCTTACCAACAAACCGTCGATATATAGAGCAAAAAGTCTCACCTCTCATGAAGTGATCATTGCACCTTTACTTTAATGGACATTGTCCCCACCATAATGGTTTTGTATTTGTGGTGCACATGTAGAGGACAATCCCATTCTCCAATCTTCACGGTCTTGATATTCTCTATTGAGTTAAGGCCATGCCTTTTGTCAATGTTTTTTTGGAAAATACACCATGTGTTCTTTATCATAAACATTGAAGGTAACCTTTCCTTTATTGCAATCAATAATAGCACCTGCGGTGTTAAGAAAAGGTCTACCAAGAATAATGGACATGCTCCCATCCTCGGGCATGTCAAGCACAACAAAATCTATAAGAACTAAACAATTAGCAACTTAAACGGGGACATCCTCACAAATACCTATCGGGACGGCTATTGAATTGTCAGCCATCTGAAGAGAGATATCTGTAGGGATTTGCTTATCGAAACATAGCCTCTTGTAAAGAGAAAAAGGGATAACACTCACTCCTGCTCCAAGGTCACATAAGGCAGGTTTGACATAATTATTTTGTACGGAGCAAGGAATGATGGGTATACCTGGATCATCAAGCTTCTAAGGAATCTTGCCACTAAAAGAGTAGTTAGCAAGCATAGTAGATATTTCCTCATTAGGAACTTTTCTTTTATTAGTAACAATATCTTTCATATATTTGGAATAAGGAGGTAACTTAATAGCATCAGTCAAAGGAATTTGAAGAAAAAGAGGTTTCATCCACTCACAAAATTTATTATAGTGCTCTTCTTCTTCTTCAGATTTGAGAGACTTACCTGGAAAGGTCATGGGTTTCTGTACCCATGGGTCTCTTTCCTTCCCGTTTCTTCTTGCGATGAAGTCTTCTCTAGTATACTTCTTGCATTTATCGGGTGCTTCTTCTTCTCGCACCTCGGGAGGATCATTCTTCTCCCTATCATTTTCTTTGGGCTCAGCACCGTCTTCAGTTTCAGCATCGGAGGTAGACATGCTATTAGGATCAATAACGGGTTCTTCTCTTGTAATAGGATCATTTGAGTTGTCAGCTTCCTTGTGTTTCTTCTTCTTCTTTGGAGAGCTAACAACCTCGTCTTCTACCTGCACTTGAGAATCTTGCTCGATCCTCTTCGGATGCCCCACGGGATAGAGTGGGTCCTGGGTGTTTGTTTTATCCCTGGTTTTTAACCATAAGCTTCTATATCCTGTTTAGCATTATTAGCAAGCAAATGTTTTTGCACATTAGAAAAAATTTCAAGCTGAGTTTGAACCTTATGAAAATGCTTAACAAGACATTTAACATCATTAACTGTTCTTTCAAGAACACCAAGTAAACTTTTGATAGCAAGAGAATTATCATGCAACTGATTCTGTATCCTCATATTAAAATGGTCTTGCTTAATAATAAAATTATCAAGCTAATCTAAGAATTGGTCGGGAGGCTTACCTTTAGAGTGTACCTCTACCAAGGGAGGGTCAGTAGTGGGCTCACACAACTTCTCAATAGGAGGTAGATTTTTCACGTCTTCGGCTTTAATGCCTTTCTACTTTATAGACTTCTTTTCCTCTTGCATATCTTCGGGGCTCAGGACAAGCATGCCCCTCTTCTTTAGAGGTGGTTCAGGGACGGACCAATTTTCGTGGTTCTTGGCTACCTTGCCCATTCATTCTTCAGCATCATCCGGTGTTCTTTCCATGAAAACACAACCAGCACAACTATCCAGATAGGATCTGGATTCATCGGTTAGACCAGCATAAAATATATCAAGTAATTCATTCATTGGTACTTCATTTTCCGGTCTAGCCTTAATTAAACTGCAATACCTCCCCCAATTTTTTGGGAGGTGCTCATCCTGAATTGTTTAAAGTTGTAAATCCTTTGTAAATCCACGTGTTGCATATGAGGAAGAAAATATTTATCGACAAAAGATTGAGCTAAGTCCTGAGGACTCTTAATGGAACCATAAGGTTGGGCATCATACCATGCTTTAGCGTCTTCCTTCAAAGAGAAAGGAAAAAGCTTAGCCACATAAAAGTTTCGTATTCTTTAATCAGTACTAAATAAGCCACCCAACTCGGTGAGTTTGGTCAGGTGTGCTATAGCATCAGAATTTTCTCTTCCATAAAAGGGGTCAGCTTTGGCTGTAGATATAAGTGAAATATCAACAGAGAAATCATAATCAGGATCAGTGATGCATATAGGAGATGTAGAAAATTCAAGATCAGGAGTACTCTTGTTCTTCATGGAGTGCTTTTCAAGAAACTCCTTAACAACACCAGGGTCAGAGTCGACACACTCTTTGAGTTCCCTGCAAAAATCAACATCAAGAGTAATATAATCATCATCAAGGATTCTCTCCTTGAGTTCATCTAAGTCTGGGTAACCAAAGGTTTTGCACGTAGGAATATAGGTGGCAGGAGTCTCATTCCCGGACTGTGCTACAACCTTAGCAATCTGAGCTTCAAGATAGTGACCAAGAAAACTAGTATCATCAAGAGTAGTGGAAGCATCATCAAAAGTATCGGACATAGTAGCAGACTCAGTAGAAGTAGCATATGGTGGTAGTGGTAAAGCGAACTTACTTATAACGGAAGGTGAATCAAGTGTAGCACTAGTACTCAAAATGGTACCTTTTCTTGTAGTGGATGGTAAGATCGGAACCTTGGGGTCTACTTTCTTACCCATAGCGGACGAAGTGTAGCAGGTAGAATACTTCAACTAGACTTGTAAATATTGCTATGCTCCCCGGCAACGGCGCCAAAAAACAGTACTTTATGACCCTCAACTGTGGGGATCGTTTTTAGCGTTTTCGCGGGTATGTTAACCCAATTTATTGATTCGACAAAAGGGGAGCCAAAGAGTATTTATAAGCTTTGACAGTTCAGTTTTCAATTCAACCGCACCTGAAATATACTTGCTTGAAACAAAATATTAATAGCAACTGTGGTATGATAGTGATAGTAGCGACAGCGAAAGTAAAACAACGAAAATAAACTATTAGTATCCAGCGGGATTAAAACACTGTAGGCTATGGAGATGGATGGTTGGGCGCTGCTTGGATAAGAGTGAACATGTAATAGATTTTAACACGGGGCAAGGCACACAGACAATAAAAGATCATCTAGGCAAATATCAAGCATTAGGCATGTATCCCGTAGGTAGTTGTGCGTGCTTGCAATAAGAACTTGCACAACATCTTTTGTCCTACCATCCCGCTACAAATGGGGCCAAAGGGAACTTATGGAGATTAAGGTTCTCCTTTCAAAGAGCACCGGAACAATTCTATAAAGTTAATGGATACATGAAATCCTCAAATTATGGACCATCCCCTTTGGTGTCCCAAGTTGTCACCTTTGGGATTGCCGGTTCTGGACCATAATAGGTGCATACAACTCATATATAGGATCAAGAACATAAATATACTCATGAAAACACAGGTGGTTCAGATCTAAAAACATGGCACTCGGGCCCAAAGTGACAAGCATTAAGAGCAACAAGTTGTAGCAAATATGATAAACACCAAAGTAGATGATAGGCAACATGCCCCCAACCATCTGACAAAATATTACATGCTCAAACTAATCCAATCCCTACCATCCCCTTTGCCTACAGCAGGGAATTACTAACACATGAGAATAGAAGTCATGGAGGGAGGATGGATTGGTGATGGTGATGACGATGGTGACGATCTCCCCTCTCTGGAGGCCAAATCAGCCTCCGGATTAGCCCTCCCGAGGAAGAACAGAGGGTGGCGGCGGCTCTGCGAAGGAAACTGGAAACCCGACTTCTGTTTCGGGGTTTTCCTGTCACGGGAATAAATAGGGGCATCGCACTACTAGGGAAATAGCTATACATGGAAAGCTTATTAGTGGCGCATTTTATATGTAATGCGCCACTATGTTGTAAGGGGTGGCGCACTGGTAAAAAATGCGCCACCTATAAGCCCTTATAGGTGGCGCATTTTCCAAAATGCGCCACCCCTAAGAGTGGGCCAACCCTGGATCCCCTTATACGTGGCGCATTTGAAGAAATGCGCCACCCCTAAGAAGCTTATAAGTGGCGCATTTCCAGAATGCGCCACCCCTAAGAGCTTAGGGGTGGCGCATCTGCGCCACTAATAAGAAAAAACTGGGCGGGAAAATTGCCATATGCACCCCCCCCAGTGGACCGCCTTTTCAATTTGAAAAAAAATAAAAGAAAATGATAGAAATGTCAAAAAAATAAAACAAAATCAGTTTTCCAAATGATATGTGGTCTAGTTGTAAGGAAAATTTACAAATATGAATTTCGACTTTATTTGCAAAATCTCCTGAGAATTACGTAAAATGGGCTTAACTTTTGCATACGACCTCCGATGAAAAAGTTTTTTATATGAAAAATCATCTACTCGAAAAGTTATATCCAAATTCAATCGGGTGTAACCCGTTGAACATTTTTAGAATCCTCAAAAACCTAACAGAAAAAAAGTTATGGGCGTTTGAAGATCTGGAGGCCCAAAAAAAGAGAAAAAATTGAATTTTTTTTTGAACTTAGTAGTGGCGCATTTTGTATGAAATGCGCCACTACTAACAAATTTCTTTTAATTTTTTATTTTTTTAATTCAAAATAGGCTAGAGGAGAAATCGGGAAGTTAAAAAAAGTTGAAAATTTTATATAACATTAAAAAATTAAAAAATAAAATAGATTTTTTTTAATTTAAATTTTTTTAAAAAAATTCTAATTTTTTAAAAAAGTTCAAAATATGCTAATGGTCCCATCGAGAAAGTTTCAAAAAAATGTTGAAAATTTTAGCACACCCAAGAACATTAAAAAGGTCCTAGACATCAACATGGTTAACAGGATTTATATGTTAGATATATCAACAAGTGCCTGCTAGGTGAGCTGGAGTGAGAGTTCAATAGAACCGAGAAGTTAAGCGTGCTGGGGCTGGAGTAGTGCTAGGATGGGTGACCCTCGGGGAAGTTTGACCACGGAGGTTAGTTTGACCTGAGATTAAGCATAGTGATCGGGCATTAAGCATACTAACCTGAGATTAAGAAAAAATAAAAAATAAAAAAATAAAAAAATTGTTTTCCAGATCCAGATTCAAAATTCAAAATTTAATAGTGGCGCATTCTCAGAATGCGCCACCCCTAAGACTCTTATGGGTGGCGCATTTGGGCTTATAGGTGGCGCATTTCAAAATGCGCCACGCATAAGATTCTTAGGGGTGGCGCATTTGAAATGAGCCACTATTAAGTCCTTATTAGTGGCTTGTCGTTAGTGGCGCATTTGAAATGCGCCACTAAACGCAAAAACAGTGCGCCACTATAAGGCTATTCCCTAGTAGTGTCGGTACGGCACCAGAGGAGGGGGGAGGCCCCCAGGCGGCCAGCCGGCGCGGCCACGGGTGGGGTCGCGCCAACAGGGCGCCTGGAGCCCCTATGCCCCCCTCTGGCCCCACTTCTGGTTTGTGGATTTTTCCTGAATTTTCTGGGAATTTTCTGAGATACCTAAAATCCATTTTCCTGCACACAATAAAACCATACAGACAACTCTGCAGAAAACAGTGTCAGTCAGGGTTAGTTTAGTTCAAACATGCAAGAATGAGGGCAAAAAAATAGCAAAAGTGTTTGGAAAAGTAGATACGTTTGAGACATATCAATACATCCCAAACGTATCTATAATTTCTGCTTGCTCCATGCATGTTTTGTGTGATATTTCTATGATCTAGATACACTTTCATACACTTTTGATCATATTTGGACTAACTTATTTAACTCAGTGTACCTCAGTGTCGGTTCCTATTTTCTGCTGTTTTTCTGTTTCAGGTATCCCCCATATTAAAAGTGCTCCAAAAATTCGGGAAAATCAGATAAAAAATCAGCGTGAAGGAACCTTCCGGAATCACCTAGGTGGGGCCAGAGGGCCACCACCAGGGGCCCAGGCGCCCTGGCGGCGCGCCTTAGGGGTTGGCCCCGGCAGGGGGGTGCCTGGACCCCTGGTGGCCCCCTGGATGCCCCCCTTCGCCTATTTATTTCCCGTGACGCGAAACCTCCGAAGAAAGAACCCTTATTCGCGATCTCGCCTCTGTTCCGCCGCCGCCGCGCTTCCAAGATCGGGAGCACCAGCAGACCTCTTGCCGGCACCCTGCCGGAGAGAGAATCGACCTCCGGGAGCTTCCCCTCCACCATGGAGGCTTCCCGGATGTGTCGTGAGTAGTTTCCCTTGGACCATGGGTCCGAAATCAGTAGCTATGTTATGTTCTCCTCCCCTATTTGTTCTTCATGGTTTAGATCTCGTGAGTTGCTCTACATGATCGAGGCACAGATTAATTTTCTGCAGTTGCTATGCTGAGTTTGCTTGGATCTGATGGATTATGAGACTATGTTCAGTTTGTGATTGAGTAATATATTTGGTTCTTATCTTTTATTTTGTTCCTAAGTAATTCTTGCATGTTCTCCGTTGTTGTTTATTGCTTTGTCCAAGTAGTAGGTAGTGACTCCAAGAGGGAACGTTATGCTCGATTGTGGGTTCATGTCCCCCGATGACACACTTGAGTGACAGAAACATGAGTCTAGGGGATGTGTTGTTGCCACAAGGGGGGAAAACAACGGTGCTTGTAACCGCGGTTGCAAGGATTTTTTACTTTATGCAAGGTGCTTTTAATGCAGTTGTCTGTTGCTTTGGGTTTACACTTTGGGTGGGGCTCGCAACCTAATACCAGCGAGATGTTATGGATAGATATCTCAAGGTGGATGATTAGTAATAGATGCAGTTGGATTTTGGTCTACTTATTTTGGCGTACCGCACATGCTTTCGAGCCTCGTCATTTCTTTGTAGCACAGTTAGCATTGCGATGTGTTTTTAGTCCTGTCAATTGCCTAGCTGTAATTTATTTACCTCGCATAGCATTTTTATCATCTTTTGGGAGAGAGACAACACTAGTGAACATCACGGGACCCCGGTCCATATTCTCATCAGTGTTTACATGCTCTTTTATTTTCCTTCTTATACTTTCCAGTTGCTATCATTATAATTATTATCTGTTGCGTTGATCCTTTGTGAACAGCAAGGCCGGAGAGATTGACAACCTCTCTGTACTCGTTGGGAAGCAAAGTTATTTGTGTCTTGTGTAAGTCCACGTCAGTTGCACCATTGTTCACTTCACCACCTACTTATCATTGCCGGAGTCCTACTGGAGACAAACCATATCCTCTACATAGGGGAAATTTGCCGCTACACTACATCTAACCTTCAACTTTGGGTAACCAACGAAGATACAATATCAGTAATATTTTTTTAGTGTCAATGCCTAGTGATTAGCAATTACTTAGTCACCTTGATCTTGCCCAAAATCCAATTCAACCTATTTGCATGGATTAAAAACAACTTTTACTTCATAATAAATAATTCCAAAATCTAAATGTTTTATTAATGCCTCAAACTTTATGTGGCAGTGTTATACATTGCAACACTTTTATTGGTAATGATTGCATATTTTTATAAATTCATTTGCTAGTCAAAATAAAATACGACAAAAATTAAAAAGGAACAAAAAAAGAAACCAAAAACAAAAAAGGGAAAAATCCTATCTACCTCCCTAGGCGACTACACGACCCAGCCCACCCCACCCATTTTCCCCCACCTCCCGCTATAGTGGAAGGCCGAGGCCATGGCGTGACGGCCATCTAGCCGCCATGGCCACGCCGTACCGCCATGTCGGCCATCCCCTGCGCACCCCCCCTTGGCGTAGAAGAACTACCTCGGCCCCGTGACAAAAACTAACCCCCCCTAGTAATCTCCTTCTCGCTCTCTTCTCAATCTGGGCCTCCTCATCGGACGAGGCCGTCGCCGCCCCTTGACCCTTCCGCACCACTGACCTCGATGGCGCTCGGGAAGGCGTCCCGTAGATGCACCGTGGTCGACACCTTCTTGATGGACCACTGGTTCGCCTCAGGGAGCGCTGCATCTTTCGTGAGCTCGACTTCCTCTTCTCCATCCGCCGTGCATATCGGCGACGCTGGCCACAACCACAAGCCTCCCCGAGTCTGCTGCCACCACCTGCATCCCCACCGTGAGCTCCACCTTTGAATCCCCCTTCTTCCCCGTCGATTTGGTCTCTATATCTACCGTCTTCGAGCTCGGCCGCCATGGACGGAGCTTAAGCACACAGGCTGCCCTCCGGAGCTGCTGCGGTGCTGCTTGTCCTCCTGCGTGCACGCGAGCCCACACGCGGCCGCGCCCCTCTGCTAGCCGCCTCATCGGCCGCCGTGCCCCCGCCCCCTTGGTCGGGCTCGCCTCACTGTCATCCCGTTCGTCGCCGGTGGGCACGAGCAGTTTGCCGTGGGCAACACCCCCACTAATCCCCTGTTAGTTAAGCCTAAGAGCCCTCTTAGAACCTATGACCAGTGGCCCCAATACCCTGTTAATTAGTTGCTGATTAATTAAAATGGAGATAACCCCCTCCCCTAAGTCAATGACAGATGGGCCCCAGTCCATTGTTAAATTAAATAAAACTATCAATTGCACATGTGTCTATGGCACCTAGGCCCCATATTTTGTTTAATGAAATAATTTTTTTTAATAAATAATCAATCAATGACATGTGCACCCCTCTGGTCTGTTTAATTAATTAAAATGAATTTAATGTCTCTGCCTATGACATGTGGGACCCCTTATCAGTGGCACTATTGTGTATAAGATTGTGCATAATGCTGCTTTAATAACAAAAGAAAATCCAGTAATTCTATAAAAGCATTTAAATATTAGAAATCAATTTCTTTTAATCTTTAACTCCGATAAAAATATTTTATATATCAAAGTTGATCAGAAAAATACAACAAGTACGAATACACTACTTGTATACCCACCGCACCCCTCTAACATACCGAACGTGGAACATTTCCCCTCTGGTTCATCTGTCGGTCAGACGACCGGAGATGGTAAAACTTGCCGCATGAAAATGTTCTGAATAAGAAAGTTGTTCAGAATGGATCAACGAGCACGATACATTATCCACATGTTTGTCAGATGTTTCTAACACTGCAGACATGGAACCTTCCCCCTCCATATCATCTATCTGGTAATCAACCGGTACAAATGAGTCGTCCCTGGATAAATTCCTTCTCCGGGAAAATCATCGAACATTGCGTTAGAGCCTCGTTGCTTTGTATCTTCTATTTCATACATTTGTATTGCTATTATTGTTGTTTATTTACTGTTTCTTCCCCCCCTTATTCTCAGGTAGACCCCGTTGCTCCCGCCAATGACACCATCGAGTATGACTACTACGTCAACGACCCTACCCCTACCGTCGAGCTTCCAGGCAAGCAGAGCCAATTTCCTTCTCTAGATATTGCCTATCTTTCCGTACATTTCTTGCACTAGGCATTGGTGCTGCTGCTACATTGCTTACCTATTCAATTGCATAGCATGTCATTGTCGCCCCTTGATGTACCTTCCTTTATCCTATGCTGCCTATTAAATATATATATTATTCAGCAGTTAGCCCTGTGCATCGTTAGTCAACTAGGATTAGATAGCGGGTCGTGATCGCTCTGGAGAGTGAACGCGGGTATAAATTATTATAACTGCATTAGGTACGGTATAGAGCAGACGCCCAAGGGAACCTACAACGGTGAGACTCTCTGAGTCTCTTCAAGTTTGACTTACGAGTGGATGGACTCGTATTTCACTCTCGTCGCCTGCTTGGTAGAGTAGAACCACCGGGATGATACGAGGATATTCCTCTTTAGTTCATTTCACTGATGTCTCAGTCGAACCTCTTCAAGGGTACCATCAAGGGTGATTCCTCCTGGTTTCACTTGATGGTAGGCACCTGAATCAACTGGTGACCTTAAAGGTAAGGAGTCGGGTGACCCAACGGTGCTCGCACAGGGATTGTATCGGGACGGCAGGACAGGCGGATACCATCGTGGGTCTGGTCCTTGCTCATTGGCCGTGAGGTACCCTGTTGTACGAAAGTCAGGCTCTTAAAAGAGCACACGCGAGATAAGGTAAGGAGACGGTTCAGCTTGTTGGTAACCACACGACTTGGTGGGACGACAGGGCAGGCGGCCACCGGCTCTTGTTATGGGGGTGGACCTGGCTGATGTCGTTATCCGCGACTCACCCAAATAGGGGCAACAATAACGGTTGTCCCGACAGAAAATAATAAAATTCTTAATGAGTCAGGTGGATGACTTGAGTGGATCGACATGCCCTATACGCACTACCTCCACGTGGGATTACGGTGTGGGCCCTCTTGGTTGTAGCCTCGTTCGATGGCTCTTCAAACGTCATCTTTACTTCGGGATGATTGCCGGGCTTGGACCGCCTACTCCGGTAGTGGGAGGTGGGTCTATTTCACTGGCCAGTCACGTACCGTGCGAGAGTACAAAGGGCAGGGTTCCATAGTCCCTTCGTGCTTAGGATTTAGACCGACGGATGGCCTCTCTGTTGACCTTGAAGGACGGACTTCAGCGTATCGGAGAGCCTCGATGGGGAATTCACTAACAAGGTGTACGCCAACCTAGAGATCCGAGCGTGTAGGGTCACACTAGTGCAGCCCCTGTAGGGATGAAAATCTATTCGGATAGCCGTGTCCATGGTAACATGACGTTTTATGGTGAAGCCAGACTCTACTACTACAAACTACTACTACTACTAAGTTGATTGGTTCCGGGTTTTCTTCCTCGCAGGGAAGTCGAGGAAGATAAGGCATTGATAATTGTTAACTAATACAACTTATTATTATACAATGCTACAGCAACTTCTGCCGCATTGTTACTTTATGCTTTATATAGACTGTTGGCTATTCTCCTCTCATGCTGCAAGAACTAGTTGAAGATGCTAGTCTTCAATAGGCCTAGCTTCTCATCCTTATTCTGACTTTTGACCTTTCAGTCCACTATATATACCCTCCCCTTTCCATTTGATACAAATGCATAAATGCTTAGTAGCAGACGTAAGACTCGTGAGTATGCTAGATACTCACCCTTGCTTTATTTCCCCCCTTTGTTTTATATACCCGACCGGTTGCTGCAATCAGAAGTTGGAGCCTTGGAGTCTAGGAGCAGGAGATCCCTGATAACGAGCACCGCAACATGAAGATCCATGATGCCTTCTATGACGTCGAGTTCCCCGATGACCAGGAGTAGTTTGGAGGTTCCCAGGCAGGAGGCCTTGCCTTTTAGATCGTTGTTGTTTTTGTGCTAGCCTTATTAAGGCATATCATGTGTACCTTGTGTCTCTACTCAGATACTATTTCTTCCGCTAACTTTGTGCTCTCGATCTGTTGTATTCGAGCCCTCGTGGCCCCTGGCTTGTATTAAACAGCTTGTATTATTTTATTTGTAGAGTTGTGTTGTGATATCTCACTGTGAGTCCCTGATCTCGATCGTGTACCTTGCGTATATGATTACTGTACACGGCTCGATTTTGGGGGCACCACATTCTGCAAGTAAAGTTGCACATTGATGACAAATCTGACTATTGTTGACACGCGTCAAGCTGTCGCTTCGGGTCAGATCGGTAATTTCGTACCTTGGGATCGCCTCCTCTAAATACGCCGCCCCCGCCGTCATTTGTGGCTGGCTGCTCAGTGATTATTCCCAGAGAAAGACTGAAGAGAGAATCCCAAGAAAGATACCTAAGCTAAACCAAAAAGCCAACCGCCGAATCAAAAGTCCTATTGATCTGAGCTTATTCACTATGACTTAGGTGGAAGTTTGCTAGCCTTTTTATCTTGGAGGTCTTCAAGCCTCCTAGACGGTTAGAGAGTCGGGTTCAGAGAGCAAAAAGTAATTTCGGCCTCGAAGAACAAGTCTGTCAAAGGTTTCGGAGACTTCCTCAATATTCTTCCACGAGTCAAAACTGGGCAAGCTCAAGGAGATTGGTGCAGTGGAGAAACGGATGGAGAGAGGTTAGCTCATGTGTTCAATCACATGTCCCTCCAACCAGACGTAGCACTTTGTAGAGTGTGAACTTGTTGAACAAACATCGCTGCGTACAAGGCTCGTTCTACTTTTCAGCATTTACATTCAGTACCTTTTGTCTCTATGTTGTGCTTCGTTATGTTTTGCTTCACTATGATTAGCTTCACTCTGTAGTTTTGCTTCCTAGTTTTCAGTTCTGTTGTTCTTCCGTTTTCTGCCTTTTGCTTCACTTCAACGTTTTGGTCGAATTTTTTTAAGTGATCATTAACCCCTTACCCCTCTGATGGTCTTGCTGGAATTGCATTCACCTCGGCTCCTGCTTCGAAATCTGCTTTGAGCTCTTTCTTCACCATCCAGAGTAGCGAAGATGAAACTCATGCCTATTGCTTCATGGAGAACTCCAAGGTATCTTCGTCTAAAGTTGCCTATGATACTTCTGATGGCGCCTCATATGATAGTGACTCTAGAATCAGTTATGTTAAACTTGATAAAAATTGCTTCTATCCAAAAAGATGAGCTTGATTCACTAAGAAAAACTATTAAGAAATCTGAAACCCTGTTGATCGATGAAATAGAGAAAGTTCAAACTTTAACTAATGAGCATTCTGCTATGAAGGAGAAGTTTGAGGAACTATCCACTCGGCATGATCTTCTTTCACTGGACTATGAGAAGCTCTCGAGAAACTGAAAGAGGCTCATGAAGAATTGGAAAATTTTAACCTCTCTCATGGCTCAACAATGTTCCGAAGCTAAAATTGATTCTTCTTCACCACGCTTAACTTTTTTGGACCGAAGTAAAATTGAGTCTATCTCTAAAATGAATAAAGGCAAAGAACCTATGGTTATTGATGATACTAATCCCTCGGACGAGGAAAATTCTGCTGTTACTAAGGAAGTCCTTAGGTTGAAAGATTTGTTTGAAACAGGTATGTTCAAAAGTGTACAGGGACACCAGTACCTCTGTGTTATCCTGAAGAAGGCTCTCCTTCACAGGAATCCTAGAAAGGAAGGTCTTGGTTTCGACAGGAAGCCAAACCCTGATGGCATTTACTGGGAACCTGAGCAGTATCTAAAAACGGTGTGGGTTTTAGTGAAGGAAAATCCCAATGATATTGCTAACCTTTCAGGTTTAACTGCAAAACTGATAAGGCGATTGTTGACGAGTCACTTGACTCTGACTACAAACTTATCAATGATCAGGTAGGAAAGGTTTTGGCTAAATACATTGGTATCCCTCCAACGAATGATTTCTATAAGAGACAAATCTGGGTGCGCAAGTCACTCGCTTAGAAACTAACTACCTACCATTATATGTAGGGAAAATCTTCGGTACATCCGAGACACTTCTATTCTCTTGAAGAGGTAAACGATTCTTTGGTTCCCTAATCAAATGTTCCTCAAAAGGAATACTATCATGTTGATCGTAATGTTTATCGCCATCGTGATAACAATGATAAGATTGCCTATGCTCACACTTATCCTAACCCTTCGCAGAGAAATTACATTTATGGTGTGCTTGATGGTCCTCCCTATAGATACAATCCTACTCATTTTTATTCCGCTGCATCAACTAGTGCACCTGCTCCTACTCAGTCACTTGCTCGTTTGTGGGTGGTTAAGCAGAACTAATTCTTCCGCAGTGCTATGTCTCCGGTGGATCCGAATGGGTAATGGATCGTGGTTGCACTAATCATATGACCGAAGACAAAGACTTGTTGACCGAAGAAAAACTCACTCAGTCCTCTCAAAGTTACATTATCTTCGGTGACAACAACAAGGGTAACGTTATTGGTTTGGGAAAGGTTTCTATATCAAAAGATAAGCATATTGACAAAGTTATGCTAGTCCAATCTCTTGGATATAATCTCATGTCCATATCAAAGCTATGTGATATGGGTATGCTTGTATGGTTTTCTGCTTCGCGCTGTGTTGTGTTTTCACAGGATGATTATACATTTGTCTTCGAGGGCTACCAAAAAGGAGATCTATACATTGTGTATTTCTCTTGAGGCCCTGCTGTCTCCACCTTCTTAATGGAAAAAGCTTCGTCAGGATGGCTATGGCATAGAAGACTTGGTCATGCAGCGATGAGAAATCTTTAAACTCTAAGGAAGAAGAATCGTGTCATTGGACTCAGTGAAGTAAAATTCGACAAGAATCATCTCGGTAGTGCGTGTGAAGCAGTGAAGCTTACTAAGAAACATCACTCAGGGAAGACAATCATGACTACTACTCGTCCTCTTGAATTTATTCATATTTATTTATTTTGTCCCCAAAACTATGCTAGTTTGGGAGGTAACAAGTATGGTGTCGTTATTGTTGATGATTTCTCTTGCTTCAGTTGGGTTTTCTTTCTAGATGAAAAGAGCAAAGTTGTTGATATTTTCAACTCAATCGCAAAGAGAGCTCAAAATGAATATGAATTGAAAGTGAATCACATCCGAAGAGACAATGGAACTGAATTCAAGAATACTCATATTGAATATTTTCTTGATGATTATGGTATTACTCATGAATTCTCAACTGCTTACACACCTCAACAGAATGGTGTTGTTGAGAGAAAGAATTGCAGTCTTATTGAGATGGCCAGAACTATGCTTGTTGAATACAAGACACCTATCAGGTTCTGGGCTAAAGCAATTAATACTGCATGCCATATCGTCAACATGGTTTACCTTCAAAAGTTCATGAAGAGAACTTCACATGAGCTTATCACTGGTAACAAGCCTAATGTTTCGTACCTTAGGGTGTTTGGTGCTCCTTGTTTTATTAGAGGTATGAATCATAGCTCTAAATTTTCCCCTAAGGCACATGAAGGTTTTCTTTTAGGTTATGGCTCAAACTCTCACACTTACAGAGTGTAGAACTCTCACTTTGAGAAGGTTATGGAAACTGTAAATGTGAGGTTTGATGAAACTAATGGCTCTCAAAAGGAGCAGTTGCCTCATGATCTAGATGAACCTCCTCTAGATGAAGTGATAAGGTCCATGGCTATTGGAGATATTCACCGTGTCGAAGGAAATCCTCGTCGAGTCAACAATGATGATGATGATCCAATGGTCCCACACATAGCCCGGGGCGCTGGAGATTAAAATCCTGAAGACAATGATGCACAGGACGAAGAAGAACCCATGAACGAAGAAAATGTTGATCCCGAAGGACAAGCTAATCCTGAAGGACAAGTTGATCCCGAAGGTCAAGCTGATCCTGAAGGAGATCCTGAGCCACAAGATAACGAAGCTACATTATCACGAGTCCGAAGAAGAGTTTATGTTAATTCGATCCTCGAAGATATTTGTCAACCAGGTCGTCCCACTATTCGATCTCGTACTCTTTGGGCTAACTTTTTTGGAATTTTTTCGTTTGTCTCCATTCTAGAACCATCAAAATTCGATGAAGCCATGAAGGACTCGGACCGGTTAATTGCAATGATCGAAGAACTTCATCAGTTCGAGAGAAACAAATTCTGGTCCCTAGTTGAGAGACATGATCCCACAAAGCAAAATATCATTGGTACAAAGTGGATTTTTCGCAACAAGCAAGACGAAGATGGTATTGTGGTAAGAAACAAGGCACGACTGGTTGCACAAGGTTACACCAAAATCGAAGGTATTGATTTTGGCAAAACTTATTCTCTAGTAGCTCGTCTCGAATCCATTCGTGTTATGCTTGCATTTGGAAATTAGAATGGTATTCTGCTATATCAAATTGATGTCAAAAGTGCTTTTATTGACGGTGAAATCAAGGAAGAAGTATATGTTATGCGGCTACCAGGTTTTCAAGACCCGAAGAATCCTGATATGGTGTACATGTTGCACAAAGCTCTTTATGGGTTGAAGAAAGCACCTCGTGCTTGGTATGAAACTCTTAAGGATTTTCTTCTCAAGAAGGGCTTCAAACCAAGGAACAACTGACCCAACTCTTTTCACTCGCTCCTATAATGGTGATTTATTTGTGTGTCAGATATATGTAGATGATATTATCTTTGGCTGTACTAACCCTGGTATCAACGAAGAATTTTCCAAAATGATGTCGAAGAAATATGAAATGGCTATGATGGGTTAATTGAATTTTTTCCTCGGACTTCAGATTCGTGAACAGAAGAATGGGACTTTCATATCTCAAGAAAAATATCTTAAGGATTGCCTAAATTTTTTTGGCCTTACTAGATAAAAAATTATCAAGACACCTATGCCAACCAGTGGGTTTCTTGATGCAGATGAGAAGGGAAAACCCTTCGATCGGAAGAAATGTCGGTCTATGATTGGTTTTTCTTTTATATTTTTGTGCATCTAGACCTGACATTATGCTTTCAGTATGTATTTATGCTCGATTTTAGGCGAATCCAAAAGAATCACATCACATTGCTGTTAAGCAAATTCTTCGATATCTTGCTCACACACCTTCTTTGGGCTTGTGTTATCGCAAAGGTGCTCAGTTTGATCTTATTGAGAATTCTGATTCTGACGTGGCTGGTGATCGAGTTGATCGGAAATCCACCTCAGGCAATTGTCATTTCCTCGGTAGATCTCTCATGTGTTGGGCTTCGAAGAAGCAAAACTGTGTATCAATATCTACTGTTGAAGTCGAATACATTGTTGCTGGCTCATGCTACACTCGGATCCTTTGGCTCAAGAAGACGCTGAAAGATTATGGTATTCATGTGAAGAAAATTCCTCTTCTATGTGCTAATGAGAGTGCTATCGAAATTTCTCATAATCCAGTACAACACTCTTGCACGAAGCATATTGACATTCACTATCATTTTCTTCGTGATCATGTTCAACATGAAGTTATGTTGATTAGCCATGTTAGAGGTGAAGATCAACTGGTAGATATATTCACAAAACCATTGGATGCGAAGAGGTTCTGTCGTTGAGATGTGAGCTGGGTATCTTGGACTCACGCAACGTTTAGTAAGGCTAAAACTCACTCATTTGTATATATCCATTTCATACTGTTTGAGTGTTTAGCTTCGTTTGCATGTCTTGTTCTTAAGTTCTGTCTTTTGATTCGGAGTGATTCTCATCCCCTATGCTTATCACCTTTAGCTTCGTTTTGCTTTTCGGTTTCGAGGTCATAAGTTTCAGACCCTATCCCTTCTATTCTTTTTCTTTTCCATTCTTTCTAGTCTAAAATGGTCAAGCACATTTCAAATGATATGCATTTTTCTTCGAACGTCATTGAGTTCTGAACCAAATGATGTCAACCTTTATCGAAGTTTCTTACTCAAGGTTGAGTGTTCTGATTCGGCCATTAAGATCCGTCAATTTTGGGTCGTTGATCTTTTCTTGCGATCTGCCACAAGATCCTCGCCATAGAATCCAAAGAGATAATCGCTGGGAGCCATCCGATGCGATTTGATAGATCTGTCAAATCAACTACTATATAAGGCGACCCCTCCCTCGGTGGAACATTACCTCACTTCATCTCTCTCGTGATTTATCTTCTCCTGAGCGCGCCGTCGCGCACCTCCTTCCCGTCGACGACTGCGCTACTTAGCTGCCAGAAAGACTTCGCCGTGGACTTCCCTGCCAACGAGAGCACTTTATTCTCTACTCCCATCGCTGCAGAAGTCCGCCTTCACCAAGTTAGGGTACGCCAGACTCAATCCAATCTCTCCTTGTCTCTTAATCTTCTATGAGAGTGGATGCATGTTCTTAGGGATTTGTTGCTGGATTTTCTAGGGTTTTCTAGATCTTGTGGATCCCTTACTCCGTGGGAAACTTGTTTGTAGCATCTAATTTCCCACTCTGAATCAATTTAGAAAATTGGATTGATCTGTCCATCTATATGTTCTGTGCTAGATCACTTTGCCAAAATTTCTCTAGCTCAGCACAGATGTGAACGAGAATCAAAACTTCTCTTAATCAATCTCTTGTCAAAAAAAATTCAAAACTTTTGTTGGTGCTTAATCATGCCTATATCTATTTTCCTTCGCTCCTATTTCTTCCTCACAACATGTCTGCTGATTTGGAATATGGCAATGAGTCCCCTATGCTCGAAGATGATGTTCCAGCAGTCGTCGATCAAGCTGCTCCGAAGAAAAAGAAAGGAGACAGGAAAAAAGAGCTTAACAATGCTCGTGGCATCCCACAAGCCATAAGAGACAAGTTCCGCTTCGATACGCCTGATGAGGAAACTTCCCATGTGATACGTCCCAAATGTATCTATAATTTCTTCTTGTTCCATGCACTTTTATGTGACATTGCTACATGTTTTGCTACACATTTATATCATTTTACACACATTTGGACTAACTGCACCGAGTGCCAGTTTCTTACTGCTGATGTGTTTAAGTTACAGGTATTTTACCGAATTTTAAGTGCTCCTAAAATTCCAGAAAAATCAGAATAAAAATCAGCAGAAAGAAAGCTTCCGGAACCCCGAAGGAGGGCCAAGGGGTGCCCCACCTGGCCCACAGGCGGTCAGGTGGCGTGGCCACCCCCCTGGCCGCGCCACCAGGGCGCCTGTGAGCCCTGGCCCACTCCTGGCTGCCCCCTTTGGCCTATATTACCATTTCATCCAAGAAACCTCAAGGAGAACCCCGCATCGTGAAATACCTCTCTGTTCCACCGCCGCCGCGGTTCCAAGATGAGGAGCACCAGAGGACCTCTTCCCGACACCCTGTCGGAGGTAGTTTATCCTCCGGGAGCTTCTCCACCTGCAAGGACACGTCCCGGATGTGCCGTGAGTAGTCCCCCTTGGACCATGGTTCCATGACCAGTAGCTATGTGATGTTTTCTCTCCAATCTTGTTCTTTAATGTTTAGTCCTTGTGAGCTGCCCTACATGATCAAGGCACCTATGTAATTTTCATGTTATTGCTATGCTGTGTTTGCTGGGATCCGATGGATTATGAGATTATGTTCAGATCATGATGAGTTATATATTTGGTTTACCTTTTATATTTATTTATTGAGTAATTCTTGCATGTTATCCGTTGCTTTTTATTGCATTGGCCAAGTAGTAGATAGTAACTCCAAGAGTGAGCGCTATGCATGATTGTGGGTTCATGCCCCCCGATGTCTAGCTTGAGTGAAAGAAACATGAGACTAGGGGATGAGCTATTACCACCAGGGAGAAAACAATGGTGCTTGTAACCGCGGTTGCAAGGATTGTTTACCTTACGCAAAGATTGTTAATGCAATTGTCTGTTGCGTTGAGTTTACACTATGGGTGGGGCTCGCAACTTAATACCAACGAGATTTTCTAGATAGATATATCAAGGTGGATGATTAGTGTGTAGGTGCAGATGGACTTCGGTATACTTGTCTTGGCGTACTGCCCATACTTTTGAACCTCTAACTTTCTAGTAGCATAATTAGCATTGCGGTGCGTTTATAATTTTGTCAATTCCCCAGCTGTAATTTGTTCACCCAGCTTAGCTATTTTATCGTCTTTTGGGAGAGAGACATTACTAGTGAACCTCATGGGACCCCGTTCCATATTTCCACCATTGTTTACACCCGCACTTTATTTATCTACTTTTACTTTCATTTTCTATCATTATCACCACGATCATTATCTCTTGTGTTTGATCCTTTGTAAACGACAAAGCCGGAGGGATTGACAATCCCTCTGTACTTCGTTGGGACCAAAGTTATTTGTTGTGTGTGCAGGTCCAGGTAAAGTAAGCAACCTCGGTTGTGAACGGCGCCATTGTTAACTTTACCACTTACTTGTCGATCCTTAGAGTCCTCCTGGATTCGATAAACCTTACAGCCATCGTGTAAGGGAAATTTGCTACAATCTACATCTCAACCTTTCACTTGGGGTAACCAACGCACGATGAGAAGTCGTTATCATCTCTCATACCATCAAGCAAATTTCTGGCGCCGTTGCCGGGGACTCCAATCTTCAAGATAGGGGAGTTGCACACTATCTTTTATCTTTGGTTTTTAGTCTTGTTAGTTTACCTTATAGTTTTAATCTTAGTGTCCTTTATCAAAAATCACAAAAAAAATAGTTACCTTGCTTTTAGTAGTCCTTTCTGTTTAGTCAAGCATGTTAGGACTTGCTGCTTTGAGGGAATTGTAAGTTCTAGATTTCCATCAAAGGGATGGAGAAAATATGAAAAAGGCATGGAACAAAATTTCTGATGCACATAGGAGAATTATGCCTTGGATACCTATTAAAATTGTGCTTAGAAATTTTTACCATGGTCTTTTTAAATGGTGCAAACACTCTATTGATATTATAGCTGTAGGACATTTCTTAGAGTGTGATGAAGCTAGAGATCTTGATATTATACATGGTCTATCTAGTTACTTTGTTTATGATCATAGTTTTGATACTATTATAGATAGACTTGCTACTATTGAAAAAATAATGGATGCTCTAGACTCGAGCAAAGTAGAGAAACCCAAGCCCAACAAGAGAGATATTTTGGAGATAGATAATGATTGGGAGCCTTATTCAAAGATTCTGCCATATACATTTCCATAACCTCCTTATATCATGATGTATGCAAATGTATGCCTCTGCCAGTGTAGCAGGATATGCAATGATACTAGCGTGTCATGTAGCAATAATAAGGGTAAAGCCCAACTAGAATGCGGCTCCTCGATCAAGCAAAAACATGTATGACATGAAGATCAAGTCATGAGATGGTGTATGTTGCGTGGCAATGTATCTCGGAAAGGCTATGGAAATGCCTTGATATGTAGGTATGGTGGCTGTTTTGAGGAAGATATAAGGAGGTTTATGATGACAGAGCATATCGTGCCAAGGGTTTGCATGCACCAGTGAAGTATGCGCTAACTCTCAAGATGAGATAGGGCAATGCACGGTACTGAAGAGGCTAGAAAAATATGGGAAGGTGGAAGTGCTAACAATCGAATACTCACATTAGTCCGAAGAACTCATGCACTTATTATCGGCAACTCTCTATCTAATCGGGAGGTTCACAAAGAGATGAGTACCCCGAGGAGGAGTTTATGGGGGTTTTGTTATCCTTGCGCACGCTCGACCCCTGGTAAGTGATGGTACTCTATATATTTCAACCCCTCCGGAGGTTAGTGATCCATCTAGTAGCTAGAGTTCTCAACTAATTTTTGTAGATTTTGAAAATAAGCACGGATTTCCCAAAATACGACACCTATGACTAATAGGCTCAAGATCTTGTCACCCTAATGTACAAACATTACTCAAATCAATACCTCAAAACTATTTCATGTTATTACTACACTTGTAATAGCAACCTTAATTACCTACTCATGCAGGATACAAAACTTAGTGCAACAAGCCAAGTCTCTAAACAAGATAAACATGAAAACTCAAGAGAGTTCCTAGAACAAACTAAAAAATCTCTTTAAAAGATAAGCATGAAAACTAAGAGCTAAGCATGGTAGCAACTATGAAAACATATAGAACACACACAAAAAGAAAGATAAGCATGCAAGCCTATGTTGTGTTCTAAGTTCGAGTGGAGCGTGTTGCTCTCCATAACAATGAAGGCTAGGATCCAACTGTTTATTAACACCAAGTAAAACTAAAACAAACTAAAAATTAAAGAGTGAGAAGCTCCAGGTCTAGCACATAACATATGAAGTGATAAAAATATATTATGGAGAAGGACGGACCGACGATGTTGATGGAGAAGGGGATGCATGGGGCATCCCTAAGCTTAGATGCTTGAGTCTCCTTGGATATTTCTTGGGGGTGCATGGGGGCATCCCCAAGCTTGAGTGCTTGACATTCCCGAATCTTATTTCATCATCTCCCTTCGTATACTTGAAAACTCCCTTCATACGAAACTCATCATATGCTGATTAGAGTGGTTAGTACCCATAATAAAATAATTTTTCTCCACTCGAAATAAAGATATTCTTGAAGAGCTACTGTTTCTCAAGATTGCCAAAAAGGTTTTGCAAACCAAGATCAAGCTTAAGGTTTACAAGATGATGAAGACGCAAAATGTGGCAGAATCTTTGAAAAACAGATCAACAGGTAATAAATAAAATTTTTGGGGTACTTCTTCAACTTAAATAAAAAAATTCATAACAAACGCACGAAATCCAATTGTATATAGCATGATGTCAAAAAAAACAGATAAAAAAGATGATCTGGTGATTTATGGCCAATTTTTATGTCAAGGGGACATAATCTGTTTCTGGACAGGATGTCACAACTTTTGAACTTTCTTGCAATCGGAGACTAAAACTTGGCACAAAGCTTGAAAATAAAGATACAAATATGTTGATACAGTAGTAACAAGCATCAAGACCACTAAAATTGAAAGTAAAAACATCTTGGTTTCCTCCCAAAAAGCGCTTTCTTTTATGCCTTTTAGCTATGCATGATACAAAGAAGAGGAATCAAAAGTCATCATCGTTATTGGAATTATAAAGACCTTCAAATGGTTCCTCAACAAGTTCATCCTTATTTATTTTAGGAAAGTGATATGTACCTTTAACCATTCCACGTAAGAGTATGTGTCCTTTACCTATATCAATGAAGCCTTCTACGGCTCGGAGGAAGTCCCTTCCAAGCACAATGTTTCCTTTGTTTGGATCCATGATGAAGAAATCAATCGGTGCACTCATTTTACGGAATGTAATCTTGACATCTTCTATCTTTCCCTGGATCTCAGAAATTTCTCCATTAACATGTTCATGATAATATGAAAAATTGTCCATGTTTAAGATTTTTAAAGAATCATAAACAACTTTTGTCCTACCCTCCCGCTACAAACGGGGCCAAAAGGAACTTAGGGAGATTAAGGTAATCCTATCAAAGAGCACCAGAAAAAAACATTAACACTTCATGGATACACGGAATCCTCAAATTATAGTCCATCCCCTTTGGTGTCCCAAGCTGTCACCATTGGGATCGCCGGTTTCATACCATAATAGGTGCATACAACTCATAGATAGGATCAAGAACACCTCAAACTCAAGAAACAAAAGGGTGATCAGATCTGTAATCATGGCACTCGGGCCCAAAGTGACAAGCATTAAGAGCAACAAGTTGTAACAGAGATGATAACCACCAAGTAGATGATAGGCAACATGCCCCCAACAATCTGATGAACAATTACATGGTCTAACTCATCCAATCCCTACCATCCCATTTGCGTACAGTAGGGAATTACTCACACATGAGAGAAGAAGTCATGGAGCGCTGATGGAGAGGCGATGATGATGACGATGGCGATGATTTCCCCTCACCGGAGGCCAAAGTAGCTTCCAGATTAGCTCTCCGGGAGAAGAACAGAGGGTGGCGGCGGCTCCGCGATGTGTATTGGAAAAACGACTTTTGTTTTGGATTTTCCTCGCCGAGGGAATAAATAGGGCGAAGGTAGGGCACCAGGGGGTGTGGGACCCACCCAGGAGGGCAGGTGGCGCGGCCAGGGGCTGGGCCGCGCCATGCACCCTCCTGGGTGCCTCCTGGCTGCTTTGTGGCCCCCCTTTGGTCTCTCGGAAGCTTCCGGAACGCTGATTTTTTATATATTTTTTGCGGATTTTTCCAGCGTACCTAAATATCCAGAAACCTGCACAAAAGAAAACAGCACTGGTAGCTCTGCTGAAAACAACGTTAGTCCGGGTTAGTTTTGTCCAAATCATGCAAGAATGAAGCCAAAACAATAGCAAAAGTGTTTGGAAAAGTAGATACGTTGAGACATATCAACTCCCCAAGCTTAGCTATTGCTTGTCCTCAAGCAATTCAGTTCAACGAATTGGACGCGACAAAGAAAACTTTGACAAACTCTTTTGCTTCATTAGATGTATATAAGCATGTACTACGGTTTTGACACCATGCTAATGGGACAATGCACGAAGCAATCCTTCTTTCATGTGATCAGTCACAAACAAACAAAAGTAAATAATATGTTGTTGAAAATCAATTCAAGATCACAATGCACATAGAATGAAGATATCAGAGTAGTATCTCGCTAGCCTCCAAGAGTGAAGCAAAACATAAATGCAGAAACTCCTACGGAGTTTTAAAGGAGACTAGAACTAAGAATTTCAGAATAGAAATATAACAAGCATGCAGAAGACAATGTAGTACTTTTGGGAAAATGCATGTTACACTAAGAATAACAATTATTCTTTCAATAGTTGGTGCTTTGGAGAAAGGAAGGTGGAGACTCTCTAACCGTGGATTTTTATGGCAAGGTTGAAAACCCGTGAAAGGAAGCAAATACTAAACATGTGCCAGAGCTCTTGGTTTTGAAAACAGAGATAAAACTCTTTTGAGAAGTGCAACTTTCCAGTCAACGGTGAACGGTAAAGGTCTCTCAATATCACCCATGCCAACCATATTAATGCCATTTGTTTACACATGTTCCCTTATCCTTAAATCCTTTGATGGTCTACGGAACCTTTTATTTTTCCTCAAGTATGGAAGGAGGGTATCGTTCCATCTATCATAAGAAGCATTTTGTCCATTTCATCCCATCATCAAGTATGGGGGAGGTGTAACTCTCATATATATTTTTTACTGACTAGTCAAAACTTCCGTCAAAATATTTTTGGCATGGTAGATATTGATTTTCCCTCACCGCACCATGATCTTGTACGGTTGCAAAAGGGAAACTTTTGAATAAATTTCGAGATGGCACAAGAAAGTCTAAGTTAGGAGTGACCGGTAAAGACCACATCTAGGTAGGTATGGTGGACTCAAGTGGAACAACTGGTTTGAAAAGGAGTTTGGATGCACAAGAAGAATTCCGCTTGGTGCGAGTGTAGGCTAGCAAAAGACTGGGAAGCGATCAACTAGAGAGCAATAATTATCATAATTATGCAGAGCGACAAAGTAACATTGAATCGGGCATGAAAATGGTATAACTATTCTGAAATAAAAAGGTCATCAAGGCAGAACATAATTTTTAGTCTTAACATGCGCAAACATGTGCGAAGTCGATCCAAGAATTCTCCGAAGGTAAATACCACTTCAATATGCCAAACCATGAACAATGCAATGCATGTCAATCATTTCAAGCAACACATTATGAACTCTAGCTATTTAAGACTAACCACAAAGAAAACATGAACCAAGGGGAAATCATTGTAAACATAGCACTATGTCGCTACAAGATGGTCTCTAATCATAAGTACTGGCATATGTACAAAAGTAGAAACAAAAAGAGTTCATACCGGCTTTCCTTGTTGCATCTCTTTCGTCGATCTTCGTCATTACTTCCTTGTCACTTGCATGACCGAACATAGGAAATATATAATCAAATGCCATCACGGACTCGAGCTGAACTCTGAAAACAATGCAAACTAAAGAGAGAAAGAAAATCTTTTTGGGGTTTTTCAAAGGCTAAAATAAAGGAAAAAGAAAGAAGAACTCTTTTTGGGTTTTTTGAAAATAAAAATAACAAAGAAGAACAGGCAAAGACTTCGAAAAGATCAAAGCGAACAAAAGGAAGATACAATGGAAAGGGAGGAGAGTACGTACTCCCCCAACCTTAGGCTTTTGGCCTAAGTCGGGCTCGTCTACTGCGGTCCCGAGGAGCCTCCTGCTCTGGGGTAATGGTAAGTCCAAGGGTTGTATGAGCCCTCCGGTGTGTACACTAAAGTCCTCGGACCCTCCCATGAGGAAGGTCCCTCATCCCAACCAGAGGAAGACCCTCCGTCCCATGGGACGGCGGTCTCCTCCTGGACGGGTGGATACACCACGCGCTCCTCCTCATCTAGCGCAACCCCCTCCGTGGGGTCGTGAAACTAGTATCTCCCCATGATCTCATCAAACTGGGTATCTGAAAAGCGGTATCCGTTCCTGCAAGAAAAATCAAATACAAGTGGTGCAGGTAGACGGATGATGCTTTCCGTATCGCCCTCAAACCGCAAAATATAATCAAGTGCATATCGGTCAGAGGCCCTAGTAACAAAGAAATGCCTCTTCATGGAAGCTAAATCAAGACTAACAAAAGGAAAAACGGTATCATCTCGGCGCGGCTCTCCTCAGAGAAACTGCAAAAGAAGTGTGACATAGACGCCACCAAAGAGATTTCCCTTGTTGCTATTAGAAGCAAGGCGTCTAGCAATCAGCGTGCCCACATGATACTCGTGATTCCCTGAGAGGGCGTTCACCATGATAGCAGAATCAGGCGAAGAAGTGCTTCTCGTGTTGTCTCGATCCAGCAAACCTCTATCAATATAATACGCGAAATACCTGAGATGAGGAAACAAAATATTGGAGATCTTCTGACGGTTAGTGTTCCTCACTTCAGTGTTGCAGAACGAGTCGAGAAGGGTCTTGAGTGCAGCATTTTGAGAATTTTTCCTCCTCTTCTCTCCTCTGTCGGGCAAACCTAAAGCTTCACAAAAGGTACTCATAGGCATGGTTAGTAACCTTTCATAAATCTGAAATACAACAGCATCACTTTCAGGATAGAATCTAAAACTGTTAATAAATATAGCAGTGAGCGTATCATACTGCGACACATGGCTCGTCACAAGCCGTGTCAAACCTGCTCTGGCACACAGGGCGTCGAACTCCTCCTGTATGCCGGCATCCGCCATGAAATCTCTGAATGGAAATGCCATGGCCTTTGCGGGTGATGCATCCAACAGCTCCAAGGGTATGATTTCTTCATTTTAGCTCACCCTCGTAGTTGAAGGTGAAGCTGTGGACCGCGTAGCACGGCTAGAGCGTTCGGTTTTCTTCTTCCCAAGCCATCTTCCTAGCCTATCCATTTCCGAAATTTTTGACAAATCACAAAAATGAAGGTTTAAGGAAAACTTGTTTGGGAAAAACATTCTACTTACTTCACCAAGGCTCAAACTAGCAACAAATCTTCGAAAATAAAATTCTACACATACATTTAAGCTCAACTAAAAAGCACCAAGAACTACTAAATACTCACTAATGAAGCCACCAACTAGAAAACTAATTGGAGGGATGAGGGAGTCACATACCAAGGAGTATTTGTTCCAAATTTCAGCTCAAACGAGAAGTGTAGAGGGAAATCGAAGTTTCATGCTCATGAACAGCAAGAACACGAAACGAGAGCAAGAACACGAGTTTTTGGGGTGAAAGAGAGAGACTGGAAGAAGAGATGCCAGCAGGGGGTTCCTGTGGGCCCCAGGAGGGTGTGTGGCGCGACCAGGCCTGGGCCGCGCCACCTGGCCTCCTGGGCCAGGGGTGGACCCCCCTGGTCAGCCACAGGTAATTCCCGATGGCATTTTACCTTGAAATTTTTATTCTGAATTTTCTGGGATTTTCTGGTCAACTTCATTGTAGAGAATTTTTCAAAGTTCAAAAAGCTAAAAAAAATCGTGAACTTGAGACAAAAGTTAGAACAAGTGAATATTTTAAACAAAAAACTTTGGGTACAACAAGGAGAATAAAAGCTGAATGAAATAAAAACATAACAAGCTCAGCTTTTTACCTATATAAAACATGCTAGTTAGCAAGGTTGATCAAGTCTTACCAGCAAACTGGCGATATATAGAGCAGAAAGTCTCGCCTCTTATGAAGTGATCATTGCACTCTCACTTTGATGGACATTGTCCCTACCATAATTGTTTTGTATTTGTGGTATACATGTAGTGGACAATCCCATTCTCCAATCTTCACGGTCTCGATATTCTCGATGGTGTCAAGGTCATGCCTTTTGTCGATTTTCTTTGGAAAATACACCATGTGTTCTTTGTCATTCACGCTGAAGGTAACCTTGTAACGACCCGATTCACTAAGAATCTAAGTCTCTGTGCATTCTATGCCAGTCCCTGGATCAATAGCTAGCACACACAGTACATGATGTAATATCAAAAATAAACCACATGTCCTATATATTACATCGAAGATCCATTATTACAATAAATCATACCTGCATAGCTCAAGGCTAGCTTACAAATATAATACAGCGGAAAAACAATAAAAGCTTCGTGGCGTCCATCAACTCCACCGGCATAGTTGAGAATAGACATCGTAACCGTACATCGCATCACTTACTCGTCGTATAAAATCCTGCAACACCGAAGTTTACACACCGACAACGGGTCAGTACATCTGATTTGTACGGCAAGTCACACGAAAAAGTATATAACAGACCTACATCTACATGCAAGGTAAGTCAAAGGAAAGGCTTATGGTTTTGTTTTGCAGAAAGCTGATTTTTCCTTAGTCTACCTAAATCAAATTTTAGTTTAACTTACTACTTAAGATTGAACTGGGCACACCAGTTCCAATCCACACCCTTTATTAAATCTTTCCCACTCAAGTTTATTATGGTGATTCATCTGTCAAGATCCTCCAGTAACAGTAATGTCTAGTAGCTCAAGGATGTCCATAACCGGGGACACGGCTAATCATGATTAGTTTTTACTCTGTAGAGTTTAGTACACTTTCCCCGCTGGACTCAACCCGAAGATTGAGACGAAGTCTTTCAGAAGAGGTCACCTACACCCAACGGCAAGCCGGTACCACCTATCACATCTACATCTGCTAGCTTTGCACGGGAGAGGCTTCCTACATCGTACTCAACTAAGCCAGAGCCCATATGGCCAGCGGCTGTACATGGAAGCTCCTTGACACAAAGTATGTCTGATCTTTTTGAGCCTGGACGGCGCCCACTTACGTTCAGAGGGTAGATACCATGACGTTCTGTCGACCACCAAAACCATACCATTCGGGAAGCATTTAACCCTGGTTCTGCCTTAGATAAGGCACGAGCCCCAGGATGCTCTCCCTGCCCGTCCAGAGGTGAATTCTATTTAAGGTTACTAGTCAAGTCATTAAATCCTCAGACAACTCAGTGTAATCTCAAACCAATCCTCGTCTACAAGCATAGCAAATATATAGCAAGCACGTGCTAGGTTGTCTAAGCAAACAGGATAAGATCATATGGCTACCCTACTAGGTTTGCAGCAATAATAAATATAAAACTTCCTACACATGCATAGGGTGATAAAGTACTACATGCATAATAAAAAATATAGGACGAGGTATGGTCACAGTGCAACTTGCCTTATACATTCGATGAAGTTCTTCGCCCTCGCGATCCAGATAACTCTACTCGTCACACTCCGAGCAATCTATCGTAAATAAAAGATACCACATAAGCAATCACACCAAAACAAACCACAAGATCAACAAATCAAACACAATAAGGTTTAGAAACAAAAGAACTAGGCTCGACACAGTACAAGTGTCGATGTGCTCGAAGGTGATCGGTGGAAGTGAACTCGAGAGAGTCAACAGATAAAGATTCATCGGTAAGTAGTTGTGACCATGGACATTTTTTAATCCAAGGTGAATATCATTCCCACATGAAAAGTGTGTGAATCTTACCGATAACATGTCTCAAGTGATCCAATATGCAAAAAGAATCACGTGAAACGGAATGCTACAACACATGTCATAGAAAGTTGAAATTTGAATTGAATTTGACTTTAAATAGATCAATAAAATTGTGAAATTTTGTGTAAACATGATATAGACAGAAACTACATGACACGAGTGATCCAACGAAAAAATAATCACCCGATTTCGATCAACGGTTGAAAAGATACAACCTCCGGAATTTGAATTTGAATTTGAAATAAATTCAAATTCAAAAGTGTGCAAAAGTTTGAAAAGTTGATTCTATGCTAAAGTACAGTACAACATGAGCGTGTAGGAAAAAGTTTCACCGCGATCCGACTTACGGTTGCGAAGATATTGCGAACGCGAGTGAGGGGGTTTTCTGCCAAAAGGACTTGTTCGCGAATAAAGATTTTCCCGAAAAAGAAATCGAGTCCATGGCGGCGGATCTGGCCGGAGTTCACTTCGGTGAGGTCGAAGGTGGCCACCGGCGGCGCTCATGGCGGCTCCGGCGAGGGCGTGTCGCCGGTGGGGAGGGGGCGGCGTGGTTCACGGCGGGTCCTGCGTTAGGGTTTAATAAAAATAAAAGAAAAGAGAAAAAGAGATTTTATGAAATTCGATTTATAAGCAGAGGGAAAAAAACAAACAAACAGGGTCCGACTTGGGCTTCAAATTCCCTCTTGGGCGAAAATAATCTATTGGGCCGGCTGGGTACGGGTTTTTTCTTTCTTTAAAACCGAAACTTCAAACAATATTACAAAAATAAATACATATCAGAAAAATATGAAATAAATTTCTAAATTCATCTAATAAACCAAAGAAAATTATGCAATGAACATATTTTCCAAAATAATAAGTAAAAATAATGACATTTTTCCAATGACTTTATTTAGTTATAAAATATTTTAAAAATCAACAAAAACCTCAAATAATTATTTAAATAATTTCCACTCCATTTTTATGAAGAAGTCATTTTATCTTCTCTCATGTTATAATTATTTTTGAATGGAAAATTATTTAAATAACTCCAATAAAAATAAATAAAAATATTTTTAAAACATTTCTAACTTTCTTTTATAATGAAGGAGTCATATTACCTTCTCTCATTTTTAATTTATTGGATTTGTTTTAAATATTAAATTCTAAAACTCCAACAATGGATATTAGGGAAAGTCCTTTTATTCCCTCTAATTTTAATATTCATTTTAAACTACAAAAGTTTTAAATCCTAGAGAATTTCAACACATCAAGCAACCAATCATTAATCTATTTAATTTATTAACATTCCAAAATTTACAAAATTTTGGGAAGTTACACACTACCACCCTTAAAAGGAATCTCGTCCTCGAGATTTGAGAAGGCTAGAAAGAAAGGCTAGGGTTCGGGTCTTCACGACAATCCTTTGATCCTCCGAAGGTCTAGGGTACTACCACCCTTAAAAGGAAAGCGACGTGGTCTTCAAAAAGCATGCTCCCTCAGCGAGCTCCTCACACATAATCTTCATACTCCGTTGGGGCATTGAGTCCTTCACCCAGACTTCCTATATTCCATGGGGCATTGAATTCTTCATCATAAGTGTGGGCTTCCAGTATCTTAATCCATCGGTGACATTTCTTCGTAAAGATTTCACTTTCGGTCTTCGAGGTTTCAAGAATTCCTCCTTTGAGGTTTCCATTCCTTGGCAAGAGAGTGGTCTTCCAATTCCACTGATCTTCCAGAATGTTACTCATCCGACTACATCCTCCGAATAGTTCATATACTCCGTCGTTGTCTTGAATACCGCATCCAAAAGACGGGTCCTGCAAGTACTGAGACTTCATAGATGACGATCAGGCGCCAGTACTAACCAACTATCGATTATCTCTTGGTGGTCATCAAGAATGCTTTTACGGGATGCCTGCATGAAGTGGTCTTGGCCTTTACTCACCGTATAACTTACTATTATTAACGATAATCTTATATAGGGGTCAACATCGTACCATCCCATGGTGCAGTCTTAACATCGTCGTCTCTCTGCTATAGGTAAGTCACTCAAGATTTACTATCCCGCATAGCAAGAGCGAATAATAAGGGTAGTCGTCATGGGGGCCAATCCATTCCGCACCCAAATCATTACCTTGTATATGGTTTAGCGAATCTCGCAATCTAACACTCGGACATCCTCACAAGCCTTGCAGAAGTCCTTGTCATTCATGAACTGGGTTCAGATAAATACATCGGTTCTGCAAGACAAACACCATCTATCGTTTCTTCACAACACTCAGGTTTACACAAACTGCTTCAAAACGTGCACTGGTGAACTACAACTTCCTCCAGAATTCTTCCTTCAGCGAGATTGTGCTTGCTTGTTGTAGGATCCTGGCACATGGGGTCATCCTTGAACCCATCATTAAGTTGAATCCATATTTATTCGAGCCTTGACATTAGCAGCAATTGTAGTAACTCCTTCAGTTTAGGGATGAGGATGAGGGGGAATAGAATGTAGATAGCGAGGTAGAGAGGGAGAGATAGGGAAAGATACCCATACAAACATCACACTAGTTTTGTAAATAAGTTTTTATGTGTAGCTATCGGTAAAACAAGAGATGACAGCTCACAAAAACGATCTAACGGTAGAAACTTTGAATCTCCAGGTCTTCAAGTCTCCAATGACGGTAGCTTCAGTTTTGCATTGTCGAAGAAACCTTCGTATCGTCGAGTCACTTGTGAACTCATTCTCCTTGTGGTTGTGCCTCCTTTAGTCTTGAAGCATACTAAATAGATGAGGGTCTAAGGTAACGTAAACTTATTCTACTCGCATAGAAGAAACACAAAGGACCACACACAACATCAATCAAAGACATATCAGGGCCACAGGGCAGAAGGCAAAACTTAACAAAACAATCATGACATAAAACATCTAGTCCAACCTTAGCAAAACACACATCGATCCACCTCTCCAACTAACATTAAAAGGTACCATCATACACTTAGTGCACGATTAAGAATGTCTATCCTCCAATTGCCAAACATAAGCTTCAATATGTCGACGTCTTTGCTCCCACATTCACATCTTCTTTCTCTTCAATCCTGGACACATGTTGGCGTAGTTTCCCTTGTTCCTACACCGGTAACACTCAATTTGGCTAAGGTCCTTGTTTTTCTTCTTCAAGGGTGCTTCCCTGCATTCCTGGATAATCTTGTTCATCCATTCCTTTTGTTGTTGAATCACTTGTTGTGTCATGGTGTAAAATTGACACTGAGCGAGGTAATGATCATTTCCTTCACACACAAAACATGTGACTTGTGCAGTCGGACATTCTTCACCCGAGTGGATTTCCTCACAATAGGGACATCCATCTTGGTGAACTTCATAGGAGTGTCCTTCTTCATCTCAAATTGTGCAGGCACGGATCCTCTTAAGGGTTACCGTCCTTTGCATCGGGGTGACGAGGCAGGATCCCAACAAAATCTTGGTAAACTCCTTCCAAGTAATCTTCTTTCTTGATTCGTTAATCGCCTGATGCATTGTCCACCAAGTAGCAGCCTCTTCTACAAAGTACTTGACAGCATAGTGGACCATGTGCTCACTTCCAACCTTGTTAAGATCCATGTGTTCCTCCATTTTATGAACCCATTGTTCCACCTTCAGTCTAGTCATTGCCCCAGAAAAGGCGAGTCCTACTTCATACTCCATCTAATGAGCCCATAGGACAAGGGTGCCCATAGGACAAGGGTTAGGGGAAACTAGGATACGGACAAGAAAAAAATCTAAAGATAGCACCAAGCATATGCACACAAACAAGAATAAGGCAACACAGCTACATGCAAACAACATCAAATAACATCAATCAATACAGTCACGAAAATCAAACCACACAAACAACTCCTAGAGTAAGGTCATATGTGCAAGACATACGATCTCATCATACTACGCGCAATTCGTTTAACTAACTTCACCTAAAATTGGTGGTCTGAATCTAATGCTTCATCCTTCTCAGCTAAGCTGATCTTGAAGATCCTCTCGTAGTGAAAAAGCTTATTGACCCTCATAGGATACTCCTTATAGTCCCGGTAGTCGTAACTTCATTTGATCCACAAGGATAATGATGCACTTCTCAAGAGTCATGTCTTCAGGGGCATAAGCAACTCGGAGGGGGTGTTTATAATAAAACAAGACAAGGACTTTAGAAAATTGAATAATAGATAAGAAATACTAATGGAGAGAGTAAGAAATCAGAGAGTGATAAAATAATTTTGTTCCCATGGCTTTTCCTATCCATTTTGTAGGGTCATGACCTACAGTCAACATGGGCTCTGATACCATCTGTAACGACCCGATTCACTAATAATCCAAGTCTCTGTGCATTCTGTGCCAGTCCCTGGATCAATAGCTAGCACACACAGTACATGATGTAATATCAATAATAAACCACATGTCATATATATTACATCGAAGATCGAGTATTAAAATAAATCATACCTGCATAGCTCAAGGCTAGCTTACAAATAGAATACAAAGGAAAAACAATAAAAGCTTCATGGCGTCCATCAACTCCACCGACATTGTTGAGAATAGACATCGTAACCCTACATCGCATCACTTACTCGTCGTATAAAATCCTGCAACACCGAAGGTCACAGCCCGACAACGGGTCAGTACATCTGATATGTACGGCAAGTCAAACGAAAAAGTATATAACAAACCTACATCTACATGCAAGGTAAGTCAACGGAAAGGCTTATGGTTTTGTTTTGCAGAAAGCTGATTTTTCCTTAGTCTACATAAATCAAATTTTAGTTTAACTTACTACTTAAGATTGAACTGGGCACACCAGTTCCAATCCACACCCTTTATTAAATCTTGCCCACTCAAGTTTATTATGGTGATTCATCTGTCAAGATCCTCCAGTAACAGTAATGTCTATTAGCTCAAGGATGTCCATAACCGGGGACACATCTAATCATGATTATTTTTTACTCTGCAGAGGTTAGTACACTTTCCCCGCTGGACTCAACCCGAATATTGAGACGAAGTCTTTCAGAAAAGGTCACCTACACCCAACGGCAAGCCGGTACCACCTATCACATCTACATCTGATAGCTTTGCACGGGAGAGGCTTCCTACATCGTACTCAACTAAGCCAGAGCCCATATGGCCAGCGGCTGTACGTGGAAGCTCCTAGTCACCAAGTATGTCTGATCTTTTTGAGCCTAGACGGCGCCCACTTACGTTCAGAGGGTAGATACCATGGTATTCTGTCGACCACCAAAACCATACCATTCGGGAAGCATTTAACCCTGGTCCCGCCTTAGATAAGGCACAAGCCCCAGGATGCTCTCCCTGCCCGTCCAGAGGTGAATTTTATTTAAGGTTACTAGTCAAGTCATGAAATCCTCACACAACTCAATGTAATCTCAAACCAATCCTCGTCTACAAGAATAGCAAATATATAGCAAGCACGTGCTAGGTTGTCTAAGCAAACAGGATAAGATCATATGGCTACCCTACCAGGTTTGCAGCAATAATAAATATAAAACTTCCTAGACATGCATAGGGTGATAAAGTACTACAAGCATAATGAAAAATATAGGATGAGGTATGGTCAAAGTGCTACTTGCCTTATACATTCGATGAAGTTCTTCGCCCTCGCGATCCAGATAACTCTACTCATCACACTCCGAGCAATCTATCATAAATAAAAGATACCACATAAGCAATCAGACCAAAACAAACCACAATATCAACAAATCAAACACAATAAGGTTTAGCAACAAAAGAACTAGGCTCGACACGGTACAAGTGTCGATGTGCTCGAAGGTGATCGGTGGAAGTGAACTCGAGAGATTCAACAGATAAAGATTCATCGGTAAGTATTTGTGACCATTGACATTTATGAATCCAAGGTGAATATCATGCCCACGTGAAAAGTGTGTGAATCTTACCGATAACATGTCTCTAGTGATCCGATATCCAAAAAGAATCACGTGAAACGGAATACTACAACACGGGTCATAGCAAGTTCAAATTTGAATTGAATTTGACTTTAAACATATCAAGAAACTTGTGAAATTTTGTGTACACAAGATATAGACAGAAAGTACATGACAAGAGTGATCCAGCGCAAAAAGAATCACTCGATTTGGATCAACGGTTGAAAAGATTCGACCTCTTGAGTTTGAATTTGAATTTGAAATAAATTAAAATTCAAAAGTGTGCAAAAGTTTGAAATATTTATTCTATGCTAAAGTACAGGACAACACGAGCGCGTAGGAAAAAATTTCACCGCGATCCGACTTATGGTTGGGAAGATATTGCGAACGCGAGATCAGGGGGTTTTCTGCCAAAAAAGACTTGTTCGCGAATAAAGATTTTTCCGAAAAAGCAATCGGGTCCCTGGCGGCGGATCTGGCCGGAGTTGACTTCGGTGAGGTCGAAGGTGGCCGCCGGCGGCGCTCATGGCGGCTCCGGCGAGGGCGTGTCGCCGGTGGGGCGGGGGCGGCACCGCCGGGACGTGGCTGGCGTCGCGTCCGCGGCGCGGGCAGAGGCGGCTGGCTCGGCTGGCCGTGGCGGGCACAGGCGGCAGCACGTCCGGCGAGGTTGCGTGGAGGCCGTGGAGGGCACAGGCGGCGGCGCGTCCGGCGAGGTCGCGTGGAGGCGGCGGCGGCGAGGCGCGCAGGTGGCGGCGGCGGGGCTGTTGCCGGGGCGGTGTTCCACAGGAGGCGCGGCGGCCGGGCGGCGTGGGGGCGGCGGTCGCCGGCGAAGTCGGCGGGGCGGCGCGGAGAAACTCCGGCGGCGGCGAGATGGAGGTGGGGTCCACGACGGGTCCCGCGTTAGGGTTTGATAAAAATAAAAGAAAAGAGATAAAGGGATTTTCTGAAATTCTATTTAAAAGCAGAGGGAAAAAACAAATTGAGTCCGACTTGGGCTTCAAATGCGCTCGCGGGCGGAAATAATTTATTGGGCCGGCTGGGTACGGGTTTTTCTTTTCTTTAAAACCTCTACTTCAAACAATATTACAAAAATAAATACATATCAGAAAAATTTGAAATAAATTTCTAAATTCATCTAATAAACCAAAGAAAATTATGCAATGAAAATATTTTCCAAAATAATAAATAAAAATAATGACATTTTCCAATGACTTTATTTAGTTATAAAATAGTTTAAAAATCAACAAAAACCTCGAATAATTATTTAAATAATTGCCACTCTATTTTTCTGAAGAAGTCATCTTATCTTCTCTCATGTTATAATTATTTTTGAATGGAAAATTATTTAAATAACTCCAATAAAAATAAATAAAAATATTTTTAAAACATTTCCAACTTTCTTTTATAATGAAGGAGTCATATTACCATCTCTCAATTTTTATTTATTGGATTTGTTTTAAATATTAAATTCTAAAACTCCAACAATGGATATTAGGGAAAGTCCTTTTATTCCCTCTCATTTTAATATTCACTTTAAAATCGAAAAGTTTTAAATCCCAGAGAATTTCAACACATCAAGCAACGAATCATTAATCTATTTAATTTATTAACATTCCAAAATTTAGAAAATTTTGGGATGTTACAAACCTTCCCTTTATTGCAATAAATAACGTCACCTGCGGTGTTAAGAAAAGATCTACAAAGAATAATGGACATGCTCCCATCCTCGGGCATGTCAAGCATAAGAAAATCTGTAAGTATTAAGAAATTGGCAACTTCAACAGAAACATCCTCACAAATACCGATCGGGACGGCCGTGGACTTGTCGGCCATCTGAAGAGAGATATCTGTAGGAGTTAGTTTCTCTAAACAAAGCCTTTTGTAGAGAGAAAATGGCATAACACTCACTCCTGCACCAAGATCACATAAGGCAGTTCTAACATAATTATTCTTTATGGAGCAAGGAATGGTCGGCATACCTAGATCACCGAGCTTCTCAGGAATCTTTCCACTGAAAGAGTTGTTAGCAAGCATAGTAGATATTGCCTCATTAGGAACTTTTCTTTTATTAGTAACAATATCTTTCATATATTTAGAGTAAGGAGGTAACTTAATAGCATCATTCAAAGGAATTTGAAGGAAAATAGGTTTCATCCACTCACAAAACTTGTTGTAGTGCTCTTCTTCTTTGATTTCGACAGACTTACTTGGAAAGGTCATGGATATCTGTACACATGGTTCTCGTTCCTTCCCATGTCTTCTTGCGATGAAGTCTTCTCTAGTGTACTTCTTGGGCTTATAAGTTGCAACTTATTCACGAACCTCAGGTGGTTCATTCTTTTTAGCATCTTTTTTGGGTTCAACACCGTCTTAAGTCTCAGCATCGGAGGTAGATATGTTGTTTGGATCAACAACATGTTCTTCTTCTTCTATAGGATCATTGGAATTGTCAGCTACCTTGTGTTTCTTTTCTTCTTCTTCTTCGGAGAGCTAACAATTTCTTCTTCCTGCACTTGAGAATCTTTCTCGATCCTCTTCGGATGTCCTTCTGGATAGAGAGGGTCCTGGGTGTGTGTTCCACCACGGGTCTTTATACCATAAGCATGTAAATTGTCCTGTTTAGCATTGTTAGCAAGCAAATCTTTGTGCACATTAGAAATTTGTTCAAGCTGAGTTTGAACCATATGAAAATGCTTCACAAGACATTTAACATCATTAACTGTTCTTCCTAGAACATCAAGCATTCTTTTGATAGCAAGAGTATTATCATGCAACCGACCTTGTATCTTTTCATTGAAGTGACTTTGCTTCATAATAAAATTACCAAGCTCATCTAAACATTGGTCAGGAGGCTTACCTTTAGGAATGTCACTTGCATTGAAATCAAAAAGAGAGTGTACCTCTACCATAGGTGGGTGAGTGGTAGGCTCACACAGCTTCTCAATTGGAGGTAGATTCTTCACATCTTTAGCTTTAACACCTTTCTCTTTTATAGTCTTCTTTGCTTCTTGCATATCTTCGGGGCTTAGGAAAAGCATGCCCCACTTCTTTGGTGGTGGAGGTGGTTCAGGGACGGACCAATCTTCTTGGTTTTTGGCAATCTTGCCCATCAATTCTTCTGCATCGTCCGGTGTTCTTTGCCTGAAAACACAACAATCACAACTATCTAGATAGGATTTAGATTTATCGGTTAGACCAGCATAAAATATATCAAGTAATTAATTCTTAGGGATCTCATGTCCCGGTCTAGCCTTCAGCAAACTTCAAAATCTCCCCCAAGCTTCAGGGAGATTCTCATCCTACAACTATTTAAAGTTATAAATTCTTTGTAAACCAACATGTTGCATATGAGCAGGAAAATACTTATCAATGAAAGATATAGCCATGTCTTGACGAATTTGAATGGAACCACATGGTAGTGCATCGCACCATGCTCTAGCATCTCCTTTCAAAGAAAAAGGAAGAATCTTGGTCACATAAAAGTTCTGGATCCTTGCATCAGTAGTAAAAAAGCTACCCAACTCAGTGAGTTCGGTCAGGTGCTCGATAGCATCATCATTTTCTCTGCCATAAAAGGGATCAGCTTCAACTGTGGATATAAGTGAAAGGTCAACAGAGAAATCATAATCAGGGTCAGTGATGCATATAGGAGACGTAGCAAAAGTAGGATCAGGAGTAAACTTTTTCTTCAAGGAGTGCTTCGCTAGCAACTTCTTTATAGCAGCAGGGTCGGAATCAGCACATTCATTAAGCTCCCTGCATAAATCATCATCAAGTATAACATAATCGTCCTCAAGGAGTTTCTCCTTAAGGCCAGTAAGATCAAGAATTTTTCCAATAGGGGTTTTGGTAACAGGAAATTCAACTCCCAAGAATCAGGCAGCAGCAGCAATATGTTCTTCAATAAAAGAACCAAGTGAACCGGTAGTCTCAAAGGTAGTAGAAGCATCATCAAAAGTGTTTGACATATTGCCAGACTCAACAGAAGTAGCATGTAACTGAGATGAATCAAACTTACTCATAACTGAAGGTGAATCAAGTTTAGCACTTGTGCTAAGAGTAGTACCTCGTCTCGTACGGGATGGTAAGATCGGAACATTGGGGTCTCCTTTCTTACCCATAGTGGATAACGCGCAACAGGCAGGATAATTCAAGTAGACCTGTAAATAAAGCTATGGTCCCCGGCAACGGCGCCAGAAAGCAGTAATTGATAACCCTCAACTGTAGAGGATCGATATAGTCTTCGCGGGAAAGATAACCCAATTTATTGATTCGACACTTGGGGACACAAAGAATACATACATGCTTTGACAATTGAGTTGTCAGTTCAACCGCACCTAAAATAAACACTTTCTTGCACAAAAGTATTAGTAGCAACGGTAATATGGTAGTGGTAGTGTGGGTGATAATAGTGGTGATAGTGGTGGTGAAACAGCAAAAGTAAAACAGCGAAATTAAACAACTAGTAACCAGCGGAAAGAAACACTGTAGGCTAGGGACATGGATTGTTGGGCGCTGCTTGGATGAGAATAAACATGTAATAGATTCTAACACGGGCAAGGCTCACAGAAAATAAAGGATCATCTAGGAAAATATCAAACATCAGGCATGTATCCCAAGGTAGTTGTACGTGCTTGCAATAAGAACTTTGCACAACATCTTTTGTCCTACCCTCCCGCTACGAACGGGGCCAAAAGGAACTTAGGGACATTAAGGTACTCCTGTCAAAGAGCACCGGAACAAAGCATTAACACTTCATGGATACACGGAATCCTAAAATTATAGTCCATCCCCTTTGGTGTCCCAAGCTGTCACCATTGGGATCGCCGGTTCCGGACCATAATAGGTGCATGCAACTCATAGATAGGATCAAGAACACCTCAAACTCAAGAAACAAAAGGGTGATCAGATCTGAAATCATGGCACTCGGGCCCAAATTGACAAGCATTAAGAGCAACAAGTTGTAACAGAGATGATAAAAACCAAGTAGATGATAGGCAACATGCCCCCAACAATCTGATGAACTATTACATGATCTAACTCATGCAATCCTTACCATCCCCTTTGCATACAGCATGGAATTACTCACACATGAGAGAAGAAGTCATGGAGGGGTGATGGAGAGGCGACGATGATGACGATGGCGATGATTTACCCTCACCGGAGGCTAAAGCAGCCTCCAGATTAGCTCTCCCGGAGAAGAACAGAGGGTGGCAGTGGCTCCGCGACGTAGATTCGAAAAGCGACTTCTGTTTCGGAGTTTCCTCGGAGAGGGAGTAAAGAGGGCGAAGGTAGGGCACCAGGGGGTGTGGGACCCACCCAGGAGGGCAGGTGGCGCGGCCAGGGGCTGGGCCGCGCCATGCACCCTCCTGGGTGCCCCCTGGCTGCTCTGTGGCCCCGCTTTGGTCTCTCGGAAGCTTCCGGAACGTTGATTTTTTATATATTTTTTGCGGATTTTTCCAGCGTACCTAAATATCCAGAAACCTGCACAAAGGAAAACATCACTGGTAGCTCTGCTGAAAACAACGTTAGTCCGGGTTAGTTTTGTCCAAATCATGCAAAAATGAAGCCAAAACAATAGCCAAAGTGTTTGGAAAAGTAGATACGTTGAGACATATCAGCAAGCCACCACCCCAAGTTATCCAAACCGAGAGAAGGTCGAAGCAAAAGCACAACCCTTCAAAGCAGAAAACTGCTGAGAAGCCTGTTGCCGCTGCCAAGCCAAACTGAACGGTCGCCAAGCCAACTCTTTCAATGGCCCGGGTTGCTATGAGGCCCACTGAAGCTGAACTCAAGAAGAGGGACTTGGAAGAAGCTAAATGTCGCCTTGAGTTGGCAAAACAATCTGCAGCAAACGAGAAAGCTGCAAAGGAAAGGAAGAAACTTGATGTTGCCAAGAAGACCGCCGCTTCTGCTGAAGCGCAGCACAAGCTAGCCGAAGCAGAAGAAAATGATAAGAAGGCTGTCGCCAAAGCTCAATTGCTTAGGGCTTCTGACCCAAAGAGAAGGGCAGCCCTGGACAAAATCGCCACCAAGATAACTGAGAAGAGAGCCCGAGAGGCTCCGAAACAAATTGTGGTTTCCACAGTCCAGAAAAACATTGTTGATGAGCCAAAGGCTCAATATGACATGGACTGCCAAAGCCGGCATCAGTTTCCAGACCCAAGAGAAGATAAACTATGGGATGTTTTAGGCATCACCGAAACTCTTTGGAAAAAGAGCGAATCTGAAGAAGTTGTTCCCAGCACTTTGTATGTGCCCCCAACTTTCGAAGAAATCATTCCAAATTTGATGAGGAAGCTGAAAGAATTTTTTTCTCAAAGAAAAGCTTAATCTGCAAAGATTCACAAGTTTCAGAGAAGGCAGAGACCGAAGATGATGAGGAAATCAAGGAATCTTTTATGTCTCTTCTTCAACAAGTGACTGTCAAGAATTCTGCCACCAAGAGTGAAGTGGAGAATCATAAGGGCAAGATCAAGAAAGCACTTGAAGATCTTTGCCTCAGCCACAACAATGCAATCTTGGCTGTTGATTCCAGGAAGCGGAAGGCAACTTCCGATCCTGCGCCGAAGAAGAATCAGGACAAGAAGAAAGCCTGCATGACCACTCAGGCCGATGAGGCTGATATGGAAGACGAAGGCGAATCTAGTTCCCATGTGCTTCAAGTATGTGCTTCCAAGACTGGCTCCACGTCTGCTCCTCCCAAGGCCCCAGCGCCACCCAAAACTCCAACCAAAACCCCCGCTCCTTCCCGAATCTCGACTCCCAATCCACAAAAAGCACCAACTCCTCCACCACAGCTCCAACCCCACCAAGACAACCTACTCCACCTGCTCCAATCCATTGTCCACCTCCATCAAACAAAGAAAAAGTTACACCAAGTGCTCCCACACCACCTCATGCTCCAAATCCACCCCAAGTGCAGTCTCCCCACCAACAAGATGTTGCTCCCGTAGAAGATGCCCCACAAAACTCACCCCGTGCTGCCCCACAGGAAAGAACTCGAGATTATTCTCCAGCTTGTTCTACTTCCGAACCTCGTGCTGCTGATGCAAATGCTTCCCCTGCAGCAGATGAAGAAGTTGAAATAATGAATCCATCACAGGAAATGGATCTTGCCAAGGCACAAGAGGCAGGGCCATCACAAGTGATTCCTTCCCCTATGTCGGGGGGGGGGATAGCTCAAGACCATAACCCAACATGATGGTAACCCATGCCGACTCATCAGAGGAAGGCCCAGAAGGAGACTCGGTAGTGGGCCCGGTCGTGTCAAGTGTGGAGGCCGAAGCCTCTACAAGGAAGTTTTCTTACCTCAGTGAATGAGGAAACTATTTATAATTATACTAGGACTCTATTTGTTGTAAGAGTCGGATTGTGTAAACCCTACGACCCGGCATCTATATAAGTCGGCGCCATGGGACGTCGAAGGAGAAATCAACTAAGAACCTCTCGAGGCATAGGTAGTGATTCCGCATCCATGTAAACGAGAAGTAGACACCCAATAATAGCAAAGCAGGAGTAGGTCTCTACCTTATGAGGGGCCGAAATCTGGGTAAACTCTTGTGTTCCGTGCTTCCGCCGACTCTCTCCTCGAAATCTACCTCTTAGCTAAGGCCCCGCGTTAAGTCCTCCAATGAGGACATCTGCCGTGACTTTCCCATGACAGCTGGCTCCCATCGTTGGGGCTGCGCACGCAGGCGTCGTCATCCTGGAGGGAGATCTACGAGGCATGGAAGGTTTGTTTACCGGCCGGATCACCAGAAGCCGGCGCGGGAAGCTCTACATCGACAACACCGCATGGGGTCCCGAAGCCAATCCCGTCGAGTCGGGCTATCAGGTCCTAGTGGGTTCCATCCACCTCTTCATCGGAAGATTGGACGGATCTGAGCCAGAAACAGATCATGATGTCCCTACTAAAGTGACAAGTCAGCTAAACGCCGACTCTAGGCACGTCTTTGTCGGATTCTCCAACGGATTTCCAGAGCCGGTGTTCTCTGTTGAGACCTTGGTGCACGATGACTCGGCGAAACTCTCTGATGCCGACTCATACCCGAGTGAAGGAAAATTCACAAATACCAGGTCGATCTTCTCCATGGAGAGTGATAGACTTGGGCCCAGGCCAGATTACATCGCCTCTATGGGATACTAAATTCGGAACCTTAATGGCTCTACTCATGTTTTCCTCGGATTCACCCATGGATCTCCAGGACCAAAGCGTTCTGCTGATGCCATCGAAGGGGCCACACCTCACAATTTTCAGAGAAAAAACTATTTTTCTGACGAAGGAGACGATAGCAACACGGGAGTAATTCATTCTTTTGAAAGAGGCCGACGCGAAAGAAATCTAGAAGACCCTATGCACGGGACCTCGCGTCGAAAGACTGCTGACATGACCGAGCTTACAATCTCAACTGACAAGAGTCTGGATCGCGTCACTATCGAGAAGTCGGAAGCCATGGAATCCCAATGGAACCAAAAACCGTCTCGACAATGGTCGCGAATGCACGTCTTGCAGCCCTCATGGCTAGAGAAAGCCAGGCCGAGTGCAAAGATGATTTGAGAAAACACCAAGAGAGGACCACCTAGCTACAAAGGGAAATAGCATGGGAGCACAGGAAGCTAAAGAAGCACGCAATCAATTTACGTAAGAAACCCAGCCTGATGAGGACTACACAAGTACGGATGACCGGCTCAGACCTCTAATACATGCGCTCAATCGCATAAAAGAAGTAGTCAGAGATCTTCAAGGGCTCGTGGATGCTGTCACCAGACATGACAAGCCCGACGAGAACCCAAGTGTCGGGTTGTCTTGCCTGCAGCAACCTGGGACTTACAATTTCTTGCTTGAAGTCGGCATGTATTATATGCCAAAGGCCAGCAATTTTCGTTGAAGCCGGAAAATGTTTGCTTGCTGATAAAAATCGATGAATGCGAATTTGCTGAATCTGGTAGATATGATATGATGGGTTATGTTCCCAGCTTCTAAATAGAGTGACCCTTCGAGTGCTGGAATATGTTTCCTTCAGCAACCCGGAATAATGTGTGCCAACTCTTAAGTCGGCATGACAGCTAGTTCGGCGAGAGCCGGTGCGATGAAAGTTGACTTATATATTTTATATGGCGAGAGCCAGTGCGACGAGGGTCGACTTATACATATGGCTGAGCCAGTGCGACGAGTGTCGACTTATACATATGGTGAGAGCCAGTGCGACAGAAATCGACTTTATATATGGCGAGAGCCATTGCGACCTAAGTCGACTTTATATATGGCGATAGACATTGCGACCGAAGTCGACTTTATATATGGCGATAGCCGTTGCGACCGAAGTCGACTTTATATATGGCGATAGCCGTTGCGACCAAAGTCGACTTAAATATATGGCGATAGCCGTTGCGACCGAATTCGTCTTTATATATGGAGATAGCCGTTGCGACCAAAGTCGACTTTATATATGGCGATAGCCGTTGCGACCGAAGTCGACTTTATATATGGCGATAGCCGTTGCGACCGAAGTCGACTTTATATATGGCGATAGCCATTGTGACCGAAGTCGACTTTATATATGGCGATAGCCATTGCGACTGAAGTCGACTTTATATATGGCGATAGCCATTGCGACCGAAGTCGAATTTATATATGGCGAGAGCCATTGCGACCGAGGTCGACTTTATATATGGCGAGAGCCGTTGCGACCGAGGTCGACTTTATATATGGCGAGAGCCATTGCGACCGAAGTCGACTTTAAGAATGCAGAAGATGCAATGCAAAAGGTATCTCCCCATGAGTTCGTATGTGTGTATTGACACATTACCGAGTCGCATAGGTTTTAACTCAGTATCCTCCAAGGATTTTTTATATATGCCAAGAAAAAATAAGCCTTTGATTATGTATGCAAAAAGGATAAATTACAAATTTCTCATATAGAAGTCGGCTCTGGATTCATCTTTTCCTTATTTTCTCATTTTTTGAGAAAAGTTTTGGGTTATCCAGGAGTCGGAATTTCTCTGTATGCCGTCTCATATTGATCAGCGTTTTTCTGTTTTTTTGCTTTTAAAACTCTCTTGAGAGTCCTTAGCCGGGTTTCGCGTTTTTAGATCGTATAAGCATCAAACATACATGCAGTTATAAGGCATGAAGCGCCACATGTATATGCCGAGTTTTCTTAGTTAAGACTCGATTAGTATAGTCGAGCCCCCAAGATTTCCCTGAAATAAGCTATATGCACGTAATTACACATATTTTCCGGGTTTTCTTAGTTAAAGGTTGATGAGTGTCATCAAGCCCCCTGAACTTTCCCTGAAATAAACACATAAGTGCCCAGATAACAGTTGAGAGTTGATCAAGCCCCCAAGTTTCTGAGATAATAATAATTCAATGTATGATATGTATCATGCAAAGAACAGTAAGTAAGTGTATGTAATGCATACGATGTTTTGATTTTGAAGGGGTTTGTTGCGACCAAAGTCGGCTTTTTGGTTGTGTGGGGAGAGCCTGGTGCGATGAAGATCGACTTATGGAGAAAGCCTGGTGCGATGAAGATCGACTTATGGATGGATAAGATGTAATGAATCATCATATGAAAAGGTGCAATGCATAATGATGTAATGCATAAGGTGACAAATTCTGGGTTTTAGAAGTCCCGAGTCTTACCAAGATTTCTTGTGAAGCCGGTAATTTGTAATGATTCTGGATCCGTAAAGAAGCCAGAATTTCCGATGATCCGGAACTCAATGAAAGAGCCGGAATTTTTCCAATGAACCGGAATCTGAGCCGGAATTTTACCATCGAAACCTGTGACGCCCCCAATATCAATCCGTGTACAGTAATCATACACGCACAGGGTACACGGCTGAGATTAGGGTGCCACAGTAAGAATATCACAGCACAACACTAAACACAAAAGGATAAACCAATATGTTACAATACCTGGGATCACGAGGATCCGAATACATAAGTCATACAAGCCATAATATCTGACTACAGACATAGTTACTCAAGTTTTGCCTTAAAAAGGCTAGCACAAATGACATCAGAGATATAGATCGAAAAGGCGAGGCCTCCTGCCTGGGATCCACCAAACTACTCCTGGTCAACGGGGAACTCGATGTCGTAGTAGTCGCCTCCGGGGTACTCCTGCTCCTAGGCTCCAACGTCGACTGCAGCGGACGATCAGGCAAAACGAAAAAGGGGAAATAAAGCAAAGGTGAGTATCTAGCATACCCGCGAGTCTTACGTCCGCTACTAAGAAATTATGCATTGTATCAACGGAAAGAAGAGGCTGTATATAGTGGACTGGAAGACAGAAAGCCAGAGCAAGGGTAAGAAGCTAGGCCTAACGAAGACTACCATCTTACGACGATGTCTTGCAGCATGAGGAGAGAATAGCCAACAGTTTATATAAAGCATAAAGTAACAATGCAGCAGAAGTTGCTGCAGCATTGTATAATAATAAGCTGTAATAATTAGCAATGCCTCCGAGTTCACCTCCTCGACTTCCCAACGAGGAAGAAAACCCAGAACCATACAGTTTAATAATAATAGTTTGTAGTGGTAAGATCCAGCTTCAGCATAAAGCGTCCTGTTACCGTGGACACAGCTATTCGAATAGATTAATCTTCCCAGCAGGGGTGCACTTGTGTTACACTACACACACGGATCTCCAGGGTGGAGGGCACCTTGTTAGGGAACGCTCCACCGAGGCAATTCGACACTCCGTAGCGCATCTTTTAAACTCAACAGAGAGGCCATCCGCCGGTCTAAATCCTAAGTACGCCGGGCCTTGGACCCCAACCCGGACGTACTCCTGCACGGTGCGTGGCTGGCATGTGAAGTTAATGCAAATCCAAATAAGACACCACCGCGCGAGCAATGAAGAAAACACCACTTCCCGGCAATCAGCCCACAGTACTGCTGACGTCTGATATGATAATCCTACGGTTTTCGGAGATCTTCAATTTGTACCATCTCAAGCGGCTGGACCATAGCCTTATCCGTCTGTTCTCGCTCAGCCTTTCTATGAGTATCAGGAGAGATAAGACCCCGAGCGTCGCGATATTGGACCCCTTCTACATGCGTGAAAGCATCTTGATGGACGACGGGGACGCGGCTCTCGCGGCGGGGTACATCACAGACTTCATGCTACGGAACGCCGACAAAGATTCATTTCTTATGACCTACTCTCCCAAGTAAGTCATTCGCTCGCCTCCGTAGCATATATGCTTTCTTAGCTTTCCATTGTCCTCTTCCAACATTCCTTTTGGATTGTTTTAATTATGCAGTGAGGATCAAGACTGCGTGCTCATCTGCTTTTCACCGCAACACTCGCATGCCGTGTATTTAGACTCGGGGAGTGTGAACAAAAAAGATTACAAGTATATCATGAGAGTTTTGGATGATGCTCTCGTCGGCTACATAAAAGCCGGAGGCAAGATCATGAAGCACAAGTTCAGGAAAAATCAGCCTGGCGTGAACGTGTTCAACCACGTAACGCAGTTCCCGTGCGTCAAGCAGCCGGCTGGCAGTGTGAGGGATGCATACTACGCCCTTCATCACATGAGGGCGATTGTACAGGAACAACGCAACCTTACGCTGCCAAGTCATCTCAGAGCGTGGGCTGAAAGGAAGGCGGAAATCGCCGATGCAAATCTGAAGGAGTTCTTTCAAATCCAAGCGCAGATGGCGACTATCATCCGTCATGAAGTACAAATGAGGGGGTCGATCTTCCACTCCAACATTTCACCATCCAATGGGGAGATAGAAGTCCGCCTAAAGGCCCTGCGTGACACAAGGCCTCTCCTGACGAAAGAAGGATGCCGCCCATTCCCCGAGCCGAGTCAAAACAATTAATTGAATGTACTCATTGTGTAATTTGGATGTAATTTGGATGTACTCTTTGTGTACTAGATGGTACTATCAAATACTCTTGGTGCTCTTTGTGTATAAAGGTCACTGCATATGCATTTTTATGCATATGTGCATGCTTTTCACCATTCATCGACTTGCTTTAAGTTGTTGATAAGAATAGATGCTAGATTGTTTTGTTCTCCTTTGGTATGATGGATGTGACCACTAAAGCTTTGTTTTGTGCAGGTTGAAGAGCAAACAAGTAGTGATGACGAAAGTAGCTTTCGGTTTTCAATAATTGTTGGACTCATTGTAATTTTGTGATGGAATGTAATCTTGTGAATCTTGTTGGCCTCTAAACCTTTGTAATAAAAATTATATTGCAATTCTTTTGTATCAATAATTGTTGGCCTCATTGTTATATTGTATTTTGCATTTCTGTAATATAATAAAAATATCTGTAATGCTTTTATTCTTTTATGTAATTCTTTTTTTTTGTTTTCCGTAATTATTTAGTGGCGCATATTGTCAGGACTTAGTGGCGCACTGCGAATGCGCCACCCCTAAGGCCCTTAGGCGTGGCGCATACCAGAATGCGCCACCCCTAAGAGCTTAGAGGTGGCGCATTATGAGATGCGCCACGACTAAGGGCCTTAGGGGTGGCGCATCCAGAATGCGCCACCTCTAAGCCCTTATTAGTGGCTTGTAGTTAGTGGCGCATCCCTAATGTGCCACTAAACTCAAAAACAGTGCGCCACTATAAGGCTATTCCCTAGTAGTGGAAGAGTCCTCGGACGACACTACGAAGCAGAGGAGCCCATAACTCGTAATTCCCACGGGTAGGTAGTGCGTACATGGCATATAGCCAAATCAAGACATTCACTAAACCATTAGTCATTTTATTAACTTGCGGGACAATCGTTATCGTTGCCTCGACTTAACTGACCCGCGGACAACGACAGCAGTCGGGACCACCAGTACATCGGTGCCTGCCCTATCGTCCCACCAAGTCTTTGCGGTTACCAACAAGGTGAACTGTCTCCTTACCTTGTCTCGCGTGTGCTCCTGGAGGAGATCGACTTTCGTAGTTTGGTAACTCTCGCGGCCAACGATCAGGGGCCAAGCACACCGGTACACTGGTCGTACCCTCCCGGTCGTCCCGTCGCAATACCTCTCGCAGGCACCGTTGGGTCGCCCGACTTCTTACCTGAAGGAAAAACGTTGCTCAGGTACCTAGAGCGGCTATACAGAGTCAGCAACGAGTGGAGTACAATGATTACTCCTTGATAGCTCACACTTGATGATGGCTCGGCAGAACCGAGGTAGGGTCCTGAGACGGTGTCTGCATTGTACCGTACCCTTGCAGTTGTAATATTTGTATCCGCGTTCACTCCCCTGAGTGATCACGGCCCTCTATCTAATCCTAGCTAACAATGCGCAGGGCTCACTGCTGGATATAATATATATAATAGGCAGCATAGGATAATGGAAGGTACATCAAGGGGCGACAAAAACAGACTATGCAATTGAATAGGATTGTAATCGTAGCAGCAGCAGTAATGCCTAGTGCAAGCAAGTATGGAAAGATAGGCGATATTTGGGGAAGAGAATGGCTCTGCTTGCCTGGAAGCTCGACGGTAGGGGTACGGTCGTCGACGACGTAGTCGTACCCAGCAGCGGTGTAGTCGACGACAGCCTCAAGGTCTACCGAAGAATAAAGGGGGAACAGACACAGTAAATACAAACAATCATAGCAAACAGATGCATGGAAAGATGTATGCAATGTTAACGGTGTTCTATCGCAGTGCAATGCACGTTTCTCGGAGTGGGAATTCATCCGGGGATGAACTGCCGGCTCCGGGTGATTACCGGACAGATGATCCGGAGGGGAAGGTTCCATGTCTGTAGTGTTAGAAAAACCAGACAGACATGTGGATGTTGTATCCGTGATCGTTGAGTCGTTTTGAGCAACTTTCTTGTTAAGAGTAAAATCATCCGGTAAGTTTTACCGGCTCCGGGCAATTACCGACACACGGCCCCGGAGGGGGAATGTCGTTGCTCGGTAAGTTAGAGGGGGGTGGTAGACATATGTATAGCGTATTCGTATTTGTTATGTTTTTCTGATCAATTTTCATGTATAAAGTTTTTGAATCTGTGTTACGGTTTAAAAGTTATTGAATTTCAAAGTTTAAATCATTTTTAAACAAATTTTTTGAATTTCTTTTATTATTAACTTCCAACATTATCCAAAAGATTATCCAAAACAGTACCTGACATGAGGGACCAACATGTCAGCCTCTGCTTATTTATAAAACATTTTAATAAATTAGAAAAGCCTTTGGGCCCACCAGTCAGCCTCTGATTATTAACTAAAACAGTTTATTAATCAATTAACCCCGTGGGGGCCACATGTCATTGTCACATGTGTTGATTTAACAGCTAAATAAATTCAGTGATTAAATCAATTGCCTGGGCCCACACGTCAGAGACCCAGGGAGTTATTTCCATTTAGACATAATAACAAGTTTAACAGGGGGTGGGGCCCAACTGTCAGTAGATGATTAGCCACTAAAAGCGGATCTGACCGGTGTGGCCCACCGGTCAGTGAAAGGGAGACCTCGCCGGCGGCGAGCAGTACGCCGGCGACGAGCGTGTGTTCGCATAAGGTCACGAGAGGAGGTGCGCCTGGGTTCATTTGAAAGAGGAGAGGACGAGGCGTCGTTTGGTGGGCTTGTGGTGGCCGGGGGTTCACCGGAACGACGCCGACGTCGAGCGGGGCGACGGTCAGTACGGTGGCGGTGACCAATCTACGGATTCCTAAAGAGGGCGAGCTAGCTACGGGGGGGAATCGAGCTAACACACGACGGGGAGCAAAAGGACGCGGTCGGTAGCTAAAGGCGTGAACCGAGGCCACGGGTATGCCGACGCGCGCGGCGCCGGAGCTCTGCTCCAATGGTGGAACGGATCACGGGGCAAGGAAGGACGAGTTGGGGGATGGGGAGGGTGGACGTGCTCACCAGCAGCTCGTAGAAGGTGGTCGCGTGCTCGGGGAGGACGCGGTTCGGCCGGAATCGGGCGGCGGAGCTCGTCGGAGCCGAAAAAGGGAACGGCGTCGGGGGCGTTGTGGAGAAGCTCCGGGATCGATTCCCCGCGCACGGAGGTGTAGACGTAGACAGCGGTGGCGATGGACAAGACGGCGAGGCCTTCGGAGGGCGTTGGCTACGCCGGGGTGCGACTGTGGCCGGCGGCGACTCGGGCAGTTCTGCTCGGGCAAGAGAGAGGTGAGGAGGAGGAGATTGGAGGGGAGGGGCTGTCCAGGGAGTCGCTGGGGTTGGCCTTATCGCCAAGGGGCAGGTGAGGGAGGGAGGGGGGCTCCAGCGTCGCCCGTGGCCACGGCAGTGCCACGACGTAGAGAAGGTGGCCGACGGGATGGGGGCAGGTGGGGGGAGGTACACGGGCTGGGGGGGTTGGGCCGGGGTGGGCCTTTTCCCAGGGCGTAGAATAGGTTTCCTTCTATTTTCTTTTCTTTTTCTTTTCTGTTCTTTGCTTGTTGTATTTTTTTTAGTTGCTCAGACATTTTTGTAAAACATGATACATGTTTCAAAAATTGAGTTGTACTATACCACAGTGACACAAAAAGTTTACGGGCAATATAAATGCATTTTCTATTTCTTTTATTTAATAAATGCTCAAGGTGGGATTTTTAGGCTACTGTTGGAATTGTTTGGATTAACTCATAGCTCACAAAAATACCCAAGTTGGTCCATCATGGTTCTAGTGAGTTTAGGCAATTTACAAAAATGGTTCCAAGATTTATGGAACAACTTCATTTGAGCACTTTTGTTTTATTTTTCATTCTAGGCATTTTAAGTTTGGTTTGATTTCTTGATGAGAAAGGTGCATTGGGCTTTGGGTTTTGATTTCCCACCATCATGGGTTGAAAAGATCAGAAGCAAGGTTTGGTTAAGGACAGGGAATAACAATGATTAGCAACAGTGATGATCCACAGTGATAGTGATTACTGTTACAAATACTGAGGGTGTTACAAATCTCCCCCACTACAAGAATTCTCGTCCCGAGAATTTAGGTTGTAGTGAGGAAAAGATCGGGGTATTCATCGCGAAGGATATCTTCGCGTTCCCAAGTGGCTTTATCTTCAGAATGATTCGACCACTATACCTTGAGGAACTTGACGGTCTTGTTGCGGGTTCGACGCTCAGACTGATCGAGAATGCGGCTCGGATGTTCTTGATAAGTCAAGTCTTGTTGTAGCTCGATCATATCATGTTCCACTTCGCGGATAGGGTCCTTGAAGCAGCGACGGAGTTGCGACACGTGGAAGACATCGTGGACTTGGGAGAGGTTCGGCGGCAATTCCAATCGGTATGCCACGGGTCAACTCCTGGAAAGGATACGGAACGGACTAATGTAGCGAGGAGCCAATTTTACCTTGATACCGAAGCGATGAGTGCCCCTCATGGGAGTGACACGGAGGTAAGCGTATTCACCAGGTTGATACTCCATTTCCCGGTGTTTGCGGTCATAATTGCTCTTCTGACGAGACTGGGCGGCCTTGAGGTTTTCTTGCACAACGCGAACCTGATCTTCAGCTTGTTGGACAAGATCCGGTCCGAAGTAGGGTCGTTCCCCAGTTCCTGACCAATTCAGGGGGGTTCGACATTTACGTCCGTATAGAACTTCGAAGGGGGCCATCTTCAAGCTAGCCTGATAGCTATTGTTGTACGAGAATTCCGCGTACAGGAGAGATTCCTCCCATTTCATGCCGAATGAAAGGACACAAGCACTAAGCATGTCTTCCAGCACTTGATTGACTCGTTCCACTTGGCCTTGCGACTGCGGGTGATAAGCGGTGCTGAGAGACAGACGAGTCCCGGAGGCTTCCATGAAACTCTTCCAGTATCGTGAGGTGAAAAGGATGCCACGATCTGAACTGATCTCCAGCGGAATACCGTGGAGTGACACAATCCGGGAGATATACAAGTTTGCTAGCTGACTAGTAGTGATCGTATCCTTGACTGGCAGGAAGTGAGCAATCTTGGAGAATCGGTCGATGACGACAAAGATGGCATCGTTACCTTTATGTGACTTTGGAAAACCGGTGACGAAGTCCATTTCGACTTTGTCCCACTTCCAATCAGGAGGAGGGAGTGGTTGCAACCAGCCAACAGGTTTCTGATGTCCGGCCTTGACGCGACTACAAACGTCACATTGAGAAACATAGCGGGCGATGTCTTGCTTCATGTAAGGCCACCAGTACCGTTGACGAAGGTCTTTATACATCTTGGTACTGCCAGGGTGGATTGACAAGGGAGAATTATGGGCTTCTTCCATGATATCCGGGCCACAGTTAATGATGGCCGGACTCACAGGAACTACTAAGTGGCCCTTGAAGTACACAATATCACCATCATTGGTATCAATGGTAAAAGAGGAGGGCTTTCCTGTTGCAATGTCTTGCTTGATCTTCACAACGTCAGCGTCAAGAGGCTGTCTACTCTTGATGAGGGTGTCAAGTTTTGACTCGAGAACCAGGTTATTGACGTAACCTTGAGGAACAATCTCGAGGTTCAACTTGCAAAGCTCTTCATACAGATGTGGTTGTTGTACCTGAACTTCAAGTTCAGAACAGTAAGCTTTGTGGCTCAAGGCATCGGCCATCACATTAGCCTTACCAGGGGTATACGAAATATCCATGTTGAAGTCGGCTATTGTCTCGAGCCATCGTTGTTGACGAAGATTCAGGTCTGGCTGAGTAAACATGTACTTCAGACTTTGGTGGTCGGTGTAGACCTCGCAACGATTACCGACGAGGTAATGTCGCCACAGCTTCAATGCATAAATTACTCCTGCCAATTCGAGATCATGTGTTGCATACTTGTCTTCGTGAGCACGCAACTGACGAGAACCATAAGCAATCACTTTGCGCTCTTGCATTAGGACACAGCCTAATCCTTGACGAGACGCGTCGCAATATATCACGAAGTCCTTCTGAGTATCTGGGGGAGCGAGCACCGGGGGAGAAGTTAGCTTGTCCTTGAGCGCTTGGAAACTTTCTTGACATTTATCTGTCCACTCAAACTTGACGCCTTTGTGAAGAAGATTAGTCAGAGGCCTGGCAATCTTGGAAAAATTCTCGACGAAACGGCGGCAATAGCTAGCGAGCCCGAGGAAACTGCGGACTTGCTTGACGATCTTGGGAGGAGTCCAGTCAAGAATAGCCTGGGCCCACTAGTCAACCTATGATTATTAACTACAACACTTTATTAATCAATTAACCTAGTGGGGGCCACATGTCATTGTCACATGTGTTGATTTAACAGCTAAATAAATTAAGTGATTAAATCAATTGCCTGGGCCCACACATCAGAGACCCAGGGGGTTATTTCCATTTAGACATAATAACAAGTTTAACAGGGGGTGGGGCCCAGCTGTCAGTGGCTGGTTAGCCACAAACAGCGGATCTGACCGGCGTGGCCCACCAGTCAGTGACAGGGCGACCTCGCCGGCGGCGAGCAGTACGTCGGCGACGAGCGTGTGCTCGCCACAGGTCACGGGAGGAGTCGCGCCTGAGTTCATTTGAAAGAGGAGAGGACGGGGTGTCGTTTGGTGGGCTTGTGATGGCCGGGGGATCGCCGGAACGATGCCGATGTCGAGCGGGGCGACGGTCAGTACGGTGGCGATGACGAATCTACGGATTCCTAAAGCGGGCGAGCTAGCTACGGGGGGGGGATCGAGCTAACACATGACGGGGAGAAAAAGGACGCGGTCGGCAGCTAAAGGCGTGAACCGAGGCCACGGGTATGTCGACGCGCGCGGCGAGGGAGCTCTGCTCCAATGGTGGAACGGAGCACGGGGCAAGGGAGGACGAGTTGGGGGATGGGGAGGGTGGACGTGCTCACCAGCAGCTCGTAGAAGGTGGTCGCGTGCTCGGGGAGGACGCGGTTCGGCCGGAATCGGGCGGCGGAGCTCGTCGGAGCCGAAAAAGGGAACAACGTAGGGGGCGGATTGGAGAAGCTCCGGGATCGATTCCCCGGGCATGGAGGTGTAGACGTAGACGGCGGTGGCGATGGACAATACGGTGAGGCCTTCGGAGGGCGTTGGCCACGCCGGGGTGCGACTGTGGCCGGCGGCGACTCGGGCAGTTCTGCTCGGGCAAGAGAGAGGTGAGGAGGAGGAGGAGGAGAATGGAGGGGAGGGGTTGTCCAGGCAGTCCCTGGGGTTGGCCTTATCGCCAAGGGGCAGGTAAGGGAGGGAGGGGGGCTCCAGCGTCGCCCGTGGCCACGACGGTGCCACGACGTAGACCAGGTGGCCGACGGGATGGGGGCAGGTGGCGGGAGGTACACGGGCTGGGGGGGTTGGGCCGGGGTGGGCCTTTGCCCAGGGCGTAGAATAGGTTTCCTTCTATTTTCTTTTCTTTTTCTTTTCTGTTCTTTGCTTGTTGTATTTTTTTTAGTTGCTCAGACATTTTTTTAAAACATGATACATATTTCAAAAATTGAGTTGTACTATACCACAGTGACACAAAAAGTTTAGGGGCAAGATAAATTCATTTTCTATTTCTTTTATTTAATAAATGCTCAAGGTGGGATTTTTAGGCTACTGTTGGAATTGTTTGGATTAATTCATAGCTCACAAAAATACCCAAGTTGGTCCAACATGGTTCTAGTGAGTTTAGGCAATTTACAAAAATGGTTCCAAGATTTATGGAACAACTTCTTTTGAGCACTTTTTTTTATTTTTCATTCTAGGCATTTTAACTTTGGTTTGATTTCTTGATGAGCAAGGTGCATTGGGCTTTGGGTTTTTATTTCCCACCATCATGGGTTGAAAAGATCAAAATCAAGGTTTGGTTAAGGACAGGGTATAACAGTGATTAACAACAGTGATGATCCACAGTGATAGTGATTACTGTTACAAATACTGAAGGTGTTACAAAACCAATGGACCAAAATTTGTGATGGTCAATTATGATTCGTCGTTGAAACATAATGTATCTCAATCTCCGATGGATCCTATAGGAGGCGTAGCCCCAGAGTCTTGAGTCGACTTGTGGAGTCGGATGGGGACTCCATGTTTCTGGCTTGATAAATAACAAGCATTGATCTGTTGATGCAGCGAAAACCCGAAAAACCATGGAAGGCAACCGTGGTGAGGTTGTGGCTGAGCTTCGTAGGAGTCAGCGGTTGATAGTTCGGCCAATATGCCAAGCCGGCAATAGCGAGAGCCTACTGGTTGTAAGCCGACGCATATGTGTCTGATGACTTGCTCAAAAGGTAGTTGTCCAATGTCCGAAGTGCGGACCGGTCTTAAGTTGAGCCGAATTCGCGATTTGGAATTCGCGATCTCACGTAGATCAAAAAACGTGATGTAGTGCGGGAGTCGGCCACGGAAATCTAATCGTTGGAATTTTCTGAAATATTTTGTGGTAGTAAAGGAATATATCCCGCTGCTTTCCAACGGAGGGATCTTTGACTTGATGTACGAGTCGACCTCGGGATTTTTTTTTTGAAGTCGTGCGGAGTTCCGCCAGATTTCGATAGTGCTTCAGTGGAGGAGCCGGCTAGGGAGATCTAGCTGTTGGAATTGGCTCAAATTCTAATAGCTTTTAACCAACAGAATTTTCAATCTTTTCACCGAAGGGATCTTCAATATGAGTTCCGAGTAGCCTTCTGGAGCGTCCGTAATGCAGATGTTTTTTCTATTCTACGAGCTGCGCGCGAGGGTCAATGCGGAACTCGAGTTTTGAGTCGCACGCTCGAATTTTTCTTCTTTTCTTCATGAGCTTGATGTAGATCTTGATGTTGACGTTGAGAAAAGTGAGTTTGAAATGCACCCGGTTCGTATCAAGTCCTGCCAGAGTCGGCGGATCATTGACTTGTTGATGTAGATTTGTTCGTGCCGGTTCTTCTTCGTCGGGACGATCATGAGTTTCTCGATCCCTATGAGGATTTCTTCCAAGATGACAACACCCTTGTGCGTAAGCCCCACGGTGGGCGCCAACTGTCGTGGAAAAGTCACGGCAAATGTCCGTAAAGTCGGACTTGATTATGGGGCCTTTGCTACGAGTGTGCGAGGAAGAAGAACATCACAGCGAGAGAGAAACGCGACTTTATACAGCTTCAGGCCTCGGGAAACATCGTCCGGAAGACCCTACATGATGTTTGTGGATAGGTCTTATTCCTTTGCTCACGGGGAATCGATGGCATGTCGCCGACTCTCTTACAATTGTATTCAGTCGAAAGCCTACTTTGGCAAAAGCCTACTTTGGCGGAAGCCTAATCTGGCGAAAGCCTACTCTCATGTCGAGAGCCTACTCTCATGGCGAAATCCTACTCTGGTGGCGAAAGCCTACTCTGCGAAACATGGCCTCTATGAGGCCCTACCCCTCCTTATATAGGTGGAAGGGGGAGGCTTACATGTAGAGTCCTATTCCGATACAAACTAGTCTCATCTTGTATTACAAGTCGGATATAAATCTGAGTCCTACTCTAAGTCTTGTAGCTTTTCGTATCTTCCAAGTTAGGTGGACTCCATATTGATTCCATCGTCCGGCTGACTCCTGTGGAGGAGAGTCCCCTATCTGGCCGACTCCTGTAGAGGCGAGTCCCCTGTCTGGCCGACTCCTGTAGAGAAGAGTCCCCTGTCTGGCCGACTCCTGCAGAGGAGACTCCCCATCAGGCCGACTCATGTCAGCCGACTCATGGAGGTGACTCATGTCGGCCGACTCATGAAGGTGACTCATGTCAGCCGACTAATGGAGGTGACTCATCTCAGCCGACTCTAGTCTCCAGGACCTGTCTTCTGGCTGAGTCTTCCTTTTGGGTGCTATCTTCTGGCCGGGTCTTAGCTGTGAGTAATCCCTTCGATAGGTGCCAAGTATAAGGTCGCGCAAGTGAATGCCGTCTCGGGTGGTGGGTGCTGCGAGCGAGCCCCCCGAGTGGCAAGTATAAGGTCGCGTAAGCGAATAACTCCTCTGGGGGTGGCTGCTTCGAGCGAGCCCCCGAGTGCCAAGTATAAGGTCGCGTAAGCGAATAACGCCTCGGGGGGTGGCTACTGCGAGCGAGCCCCCGAGTGCCAAGTATAAGGTCGCGTAAGTGAATAATGCCTAGGGCGTGGCTGCTACGAGCGAGCCCGCGAGTGCCAAGTATAAGGTCGCTTAAGCGAATAACGCCTTGGGTGGTCGCTGCTGCGAGCGAGCCCCCGAGTGCAAAGTATAAGGTCGCGTAAGCGAATAACTCCTTGGGGGTGGATGTTGCGAGCGAGCCCCCGAGTGCCAAGTATAATTTTGACCAAGATACTTTTTTGGGAAAAATATTTAGAATCCTTCCCTGCTGTGCTTACATGAGGGGGCTGTCAGGAAACTCCCTTTATTTGGATCGATGGCTTGATAGCCCTAGGAATTTAAAACTGCTGCTAAGATAACGTGAATTCTTGACGCGGGATACCATTTTTTCGAGTCTTCTGCTTGTTCCCTGGATTTCACGGGAGACATCTTCGTTCTCAGTGAGTCCGCAAGTGGGATGTGCTCCAAAGGATTCTGATATTTTGTGGAATTCTCTGTCGCAGCGGTCTGACCTGACGAAGGTGCCGTTGATGGTCATAACCCCCCTTGGGCATGGCATTTTTAGCTTGAGGTACGTGTAGTGTGGTACCGCCATGAAGCGTGCAAAGGCTGGTCGGACGAGGATGGCATGATACTGTGATTTCCAGTCGACCACTTCGAAGTCTAGTGTTTCTTTGCGGAAGTGACTTGCGTTGCCGAAGACTGCCTCCTAGCTTATCTTTCCTAGGGGATAGACTGCTTTGCCTGGCACGATTCCATGGAAGGTTGTGCCTGAAGTTTTGCGTCCTCCAGGGTCTTGGTAAATATGATGTTGATTCCGCTTACGCCGTCCATGAAGACTCGCGACATGTCATAGTTCCCAATTCTTGCTTCGAGCACCAATGCCGTGTGTCCTTGACGTGAGATGGCTGGTGGGTGGTTTTCTCTAGAGAAGGTGATGTCGGTCTCGGACCTGCGGAGGTACTCTGGTACGACTGGGTGAGAGGAAACAGAGAGGAAAACCTGTCTGGTTACTTGCTTTTGTTGTCCGTTTGATGGCCTTCCTTCCTGAATCATATATATGCGACCGTGCGCCTCTGGGTATTCTTCTTTTTCATTGGGTGATGCACGCCTCTCCTTGATGGCTGCTACCTGTCTTGCTGGTGCTCCGGGTGGGGGTGGTGCATTGTGGGCCATTGTCCCGACTGCCGCGCTTGCTAGAGGTTTGCGCCGTTGGGGCTATTGACCGGCTCTTTTCTTCTGATAGCTCGGTGAAGTGCCTGCAGTTTCTGAGTGTGTGGCTTGATCTTAATTCTCCGCACTCGTTCCTGAAACCATGTATTGTGCATGGCCTATCTTGCTGGTCTTTGGCCGAGCGGGATGTTCGTGCATCATCTCGTGGCTACCTGGATCTCCAATCCCGCTTTTGGGCGGTTGTTGGATCTTCCTGCTTGTCTCTCTACTGCATTCTGTTGTCGTCGCTTTGTCTGCTGTCTATGTCTCCAGGGAAAACGGCCGCGTCCATGTCGGGTCCTCTATCATCGTAGAAGTTGCGCCTGGGACTTTTTCTTCTCCTGTCAAAACCTCTATCTCCGTCGTAGTAGTCATAGTCGCGATCTGTGCGAGTCATCGGGGCGTCCGATTCATTGCGCACAGAGTCTTCTCCGTCGGCCCAGTTGTTGGCATGCTCTAGCAACTGCGCGAGTGTTCGGACTTTGAGCTGCCTGAGTTGCTCTTTGAAGTTTATGCGTTGTAAGCCTCTTCTGAACGCGTCGATTGCACTTTCGTCTGATATGTCTTCGGCTGAGTTTTTGAGTATGGTCCATCGCTGGATGTATGCCCTTAAAGATTCTCTGGTTCCTTGCCTGCAGGCTCTCAACTCCTCGAGTGAGGCCGGCCGTTTGTAGGTTTATTTGAATTTCTTGATGAAAGCGCTACGAAACTGCTTCTAGGAGCTGATGGAGCCCCGTTCTAGGTTCTTTGGCTAGTGCCGTGCCGAGCCCTCGAGCATGAGTTGTACGTACTGCATTGATGCGGTCTTCATTCCTCGCTGGAATTTCACGGCTGTGAGGTCGTCATCGAGCCATGCTTCTGGTTCTTCTAGCCCATCGTACTTGTGGGTTGTGGAGTTTAATTTGAAACCTTTGGGCATGGGCGTCTCACATATGTCTCGAGCAAAACATAGGGTTCCACAGTGTTCAAGATCTTCGTCGGATGCTTCCTCATCCGAGTGCTCTCCGCGAGCCGCACATCTGCGTCTTCCTCGGTTGATTTTGTTCTGCGTGATGTCGTCGCGTGTGTCCCGTCGTCCATCGCTGTTGCGTCGGTTGTCGCGACCGTCATGGTCTCGGTCTCTGTTTTTGTCGGAGCGCCTACGAGGATCATCGTTGCTATTGTCGTTGTCATCGGGCGAGCTGGGGTCCATATCTGGCGTCTGCTAGCGTGATGCTCGCCTAATGCTCGATTTCTTGAGTGTCGAAGCGGCAATGGCGTCGCTCATTACCTTGAGTGCTCGCTCAGTGTTCCGTTCTACATTGTCCTTCTCTCCGCTTCGAGCGCGATGGAGGTATGCTTGGGTTGTGATTAGAGCTTCAGCCGGTGTGAGCTGTTTTTCTTCATCATTGTCGTCTTCAAGCCTGAATTCATCGTCTAGTTTTGGGGCAACTTTCTTCTTGTCCGTCCGCCTTAGATTGCTGATTCTGGATTTTGTTCGGGAAGGCGGGTCGTGATCTGAAAGGTCGCTCGAGTGCTCGGGTGATGTTTTGCTGGTAGTTCTTGAGTTGTTTCCAAATTTTCTTTGATTTTCCAATTCGAGTCTTAACCGTCTTGTTTTCTTGGTTGCGTCACTTGCCAGCATATTGTATGCTCTGAGCTCGTCGCGAGTTGCGCTCTCTGGGAGGAGTCTACCATGTTTTACCGCTTCTTTTACTCTGGCGATTGCCTCCTTAGACGGGTAGATTTTCTCAGTGGGTTGATCTTGTCTTCCGGCTTCTGAGGCTGAGTGCCTGCTGCTTTCAGGTATGTCTTTATATCTTCTGGGTTCTTTTCTTGGTATGGTTCCTGGAGCTTCAAGGGTGACTGTAAGCTGACCTGTGTCGTCGGGGTCAGTGTTTCTGTAATTTGAGTGGGTTTCCTTGTGAATGCTCGGGTCATCTTCTCTGTCCTTGTTATCTGAAGTTGGCTCGTGGGTATCTGCCATGAATACCTGGAACGGCATCCGGGTCGCCAGCTTGGTCTTTTCATTCATCTATTCTTGCTTCGCGGGTGCTAAGCTTGAGCGTCCATGAATGGCGTCGTGGATCGGGCAGAGGTGGGTTGCCCGAAGGACTCGCGAAGTTGCTGGGTGGGTTTCCCAAACGTTGCGCAGAATCGTCGGGTGGGTTTCCCGAAGGACTCGCGGACCAGTTGGGTGGGCTGGCGTTGCCTTCTTAGTCGAGGTTGCCTTGGGTGTTGTAGATGCTTCGAGTGCTCGAGTATCGTCTGTGAGGCGGAGGGTGCCCCAGTGGTTGGTGTGGATCATGAGCGTTCCGAAGGTCAGATCCGTGCATGCGCAGAGTTAAGTGAAAACCGATCGCGTGATGGGAAGATGCGAGATGAAGCCGACGGACTCGAACAGATCTGATTCTGCTCGAGTCGTGAAGGTGTCGAGCGTTGGAATGGTCGATGAGCCGTTGATTGCTGGTGACGGGGCCGCCGAGATCGTTGCTCCAACCTGCGTCTTCCCTAGGGCCGGCGCCAATTGACGAGGATTGACCTCGGCAAATCCCATGGTTAGGGACCCTAGGTTAGATCGTAGAGGATATGTGCAGGTTGGCGATACTCGTCGGCTAACAGGAGAAAGCACTTCCTTCTCGATTGTATTATAATGGAGGCGATTACAGTGGAGGTCGAGGCGAGATCGCTCGGGACCGGGGGTGTTTCTATGAGATTCGATGCCCTAGACGTCTCCTCTCCCAGACTTTATATACTAGGTTGGGTCGCAAAGAGTCCGTCTAGGTTTACAGAGAGGGTTTCCTAATATATCTTTAGTCTTGGACGCCAAGTCGCGGTTTCCTTGATCGTCGAGGACTCCTTATGGCGGTTGCCTCGAGTGGGCCAGGCGTGGGTCGGTCGAGGCTTCCAGCGGGCCCTCTACCTTGATACACACCAGGTACCCTCATCTGTAAGAGTGGTGGGTCACCCCCTCGTCACATTGTGTATAAAGAATGCCTACGGTTGGTTTCCGGAGTGACAGAAACCTGAACCCCAGTTCACACACTTTTGCAAAAGGGAATAATGGATCCTTGATCTTATTGTTGTGGTTAGGCTTTTGCCTTAATTTCTACCTTGTATTTTCAGATGCTTGCAAGGTGTTGAATCATAAGAGTGCACTTATCTTAGTCGAGAAGGTGTACTATCATAGATCCACCTACTCAACACTTATCAACACAAAACATAGTATCAATATGGAATATGGCGAAAGCGCATGACTACCTCTCCCGTGTCCTCAAGAACACTTTAGTCTTTATAAGTTTAGTTGCTAGGCTTATCCTTTGCTCAAAAGGATTGGGCCAGTTGCTTCTCCTCAGTACCCTTTACTTTGCTTGTTTTTACCTTCTTGTTTCTTATACCGAAATCCCCTAAAAAGTTATCTTTCAGTGCTTGCAGTTATTCCTTATCCAAAGTCACTTGTCAATACCTTCTGCTCCTCATTGGGTTCGACACTATTACTTATCAAAAACACTACGATAGATCCCCTAGACTTGTGGGTCATCACACATTAAAAACGGTTGTGAATAAAATATGGTGTGGAAGTAGAATTAAATCCCAAACGCTCATTATGATCGAACTGCATGTGTTGTACACAGTCATCAATGACGAATTTATATGAAAAAACATGTGCAATGATATAAATACTAAATAGCTTAATTATGTAACTGTCTGGAATGTAATACGAAAAGAAAAGAGAATATTATGCAATAATCACATCATTTAACGAATGTAATAAGAGCATGTTCATATAAACCATCACACACATTACATTTCAAAGCCATCACAATATTTCATAACTTAGACCACAGTAGACATCAATATTTCACAACTGACATCACAGTACATAATTGAGCAATAAATTTGGCATCCAACGTATAAAACCTTTCAAAACTAACATAACAGATCAACCTCATCTACAAATATGTTGAAGTGGAAGCCGAATATTGATGGCGTCATTGACAGGATCGTCAATGGCATGTGGTGTCACAGCCCTGCAAAACACAAGAAAAATTACTACATAATGTCACATATGTGGGAGTGTTGTATCTTCCAATGTCATTGAATTGATCTACATAATAAATCTTCACTCGTATCATCCGGAACTTTATTGAGCTCAGCTATCCAATTTGGTCTTGCTACCTCTCTGGAATAATGGAATTCATGGAAAGATCACAATTGTCGGGGGGATGACCCCCGGTAGGGTCAAGAAGAGGAAACAAGTTTTCAGAACATCACGAGCCGATTGCGCCCTCAGTTCAGCTCGGCGGTTGCCGATTGCACTGCGCCGATTGCACCCTCAGTTCAGCTAGGTGGTTGCCGATTGCATCGTGCCGACTGCGCTCCATCTCGGCCGCCTGCCGATTGCTAATGGCTTCTTTCCCCTCGAGTGTTAGCCCAAGTGGAAGGTTGAGATGTAGCACAGCAACAAGTTTCCCTCAATGAATATACCGAGGTTTATGTCTCCGACGGACTCCGACAATGACGAGTAGGTGACAATGGCGGTAGAAATTACTTCCTGGCGCAAGAGTTGACGTGGACCTGCACACAGCAACAAATAACTTTGCTCCCAACGAGTATAGAGAGATTGTCAATCTCTCCGACCTTGTTGTTTACAAAGGGTCGAACGCAAGGGTAGATAGTAGTGATAAATGCAAAGAAAGTAAAAACGGAAAAATAAAGAGGAGGTGTAAACAATGGTGGAAATATGGACCAGGGTCCCGTGATGTTCACTTGTGATGTCTCTCTCCCAATAGATGATAAAATGGCTAAGTTGGGTGAACAAATTATAGCTAGGCAATTGACAGAATTATAAACGCACCGCATTGCTAATTATGGGCAGTCGCCAAGACAAGTAGACTCAAATCCATCTGCATCTACTACTAATCATCCACCTTGAGATATCTATCTAGAACATCTCGCTGGTATTAAGTTGCAAGCCCCACCCAAAGTGTAAACTCAAAGCAACAGACAACTGCATTAACAATCTAGCGTAAGGTATACAATCCTTGGAACCGCGGTTACATTCACCGTTGTTTTCAACCTGGTGGCAACAACACATCCTCTAATCTCATGTTTCTATCACTCAAGCTAGACACTGGGGGGCATGAACCCACAATCATGCATAACGCTCCCTCTTGGAGTCACTATCTACTACTTGGACAAAGCAACAAACATCAACGGAGAACATGCAAGAATTACTAAGAACAAAATATAAAAGTTACACCAAATATATAACTTATCATGATCTAAACATAATCTCATAATCCATCGGATCCCAGCAAACTCAACATAGCAAAAGCAGGAAAATTACATAGGTGCCTTGATCATGTAGGGCATCTCACAAGGTCTAAAACATTGAAGAACAAAGGTGGAGAGAAGACATCACATAGCTACTGATCACGGACCCATGGTCCAAGGGAGATGATACGTCTCAAACGTATCTGTACTTTTTGCTTGCTCCATGCATGTTTTGGGTGATATTGCTATGCTTTTGATACACTTTTGATCATATTTGTACTAACCTATTAACTCAGTGCACCATAGTCCCAGTTTCTGTTTTCTGTTTTTTTGTATTTCAGGTTTTACCATTACTTAAAGTGCCAGAAAAATTCAGGGGAAAATATATAAAAAATCAGCGACCCGGAAGCTTCTAGACGACCGAAGGGGGACCAGAGCGGCCCCACCTAGAGTCCATGCGTCCAGGGTGCGCGGCCTAGGGTGGGGCCATACCAGGAGGCCGCCTGCACTCCCTAGTGGCCCCCTGGCTGCCCACATTCGCCTATATATCTCTCTCATCCCGAAATCCCCGAGGACATAACCCTTTTTCTCTATCTCGCCTTTGTTCTGCCGCCGCTGCACTTCCAAGATTGGGAGCACCAGAAGACCTCGTCCCGGCACCCTGCCGGAGGCAGGATTGACCTCCGGGAGCTTCTCCACCACCATGGACGCTTTCCGGATGAGACGTCAGTAGTCCACCTTGTACCATGGGTCCATGATCAGTAGCTATGTGATGTCCTCTTCCCCTATTTGTTCTTCATTGATTAGACCTGGTGAGCTTCCCTACATGATCAAGGCACATGTGTAATTCTTTCTGCTGTTGCTATGTTGAGTTTGCTAGGATCTGATGGATTATGAGATTATATTTAGATTGTGATGAGTAATATATTTGGTCCTTCTCCTTTTATATTTATGTTCTTGAGTAATTATTGCATGTTCTCCGTTGTTGTTTATTAGTTTGGCCAAGTGTTAGATTGCAACTCCAAGAGGGAGCGTTATGCTTGATTGTGGGTTCATACCCCTGATGACTAGCTTGAATGACAGAAACATGAGTCGAGGGGATGTGTTGTTGCCACAAGGGGGAAAACAACGGTGCTTGTAACCGCGGTTGCAAGGATTTTTTACTTTACGCAGAGTTCTTTTACTGCAGTTGTCTGTTGCTTTGGGTTTACAATTTGGGTGGGGCTCGCAACTTAATACCGGCGAGATGTTTTGGATAGATATCTCAAAGTGGATGAATAGTGAGTAGATGCAGACGGATTTTGGTCTACTTGTCTTGGCGTACTGGCATGCTTTTGAGCCTCTTCCTTTCTTTTGTAGCATAGTTAGCATTGCGGTGCGTTTTAAATCATGTCAATTGGCCATTTGTAATTTGTTCACCTTGCATAGTTGTTTTTCGTCTTTTGGGAGAGAGACATCACTAGTGAACTTCATGGGACCCCGTTCCATATTTCCACCACTGTTTACACCCTCAATTTACTTCATGCTTTTATTTTTAGTTGCAATTATCACTACTTATCTGTTGTGATTGATCCTTTGTAAACGGAAAGGCCGGAGAGATTGACAACTTCTCTGTACTCGTTGGGAGCAAAGTTATTTTTTGTGTGTGCTTGTCCAGGTAAAGTAAGCAACCCTCGGTTGTGAACGGTGTCATTGTTGAATTTACCACCTACTTGACGTCATTGGAGTCCTCCTGGTTCGATCTCAACCTTGGTATCTTTGCCAAGGGAAACTTGTTGTTGTGCTACATCTCAACCTTCCACTTGGGGTAACCAACGAGGGGCGAGGAGCCATCAGGAGACTACTCATGGCACATCGGTGATGCGTCCATGGTGGTGGAGAGGCTCCCGGAGGTCAATCCTCCCTCCGACAGGGTGCCGGGAAGGGGTCTTCTGGTGCTCCCGATCTTCGGAGCGTGCCGGCGACGGAACATAGAGGTAATTCGCGATGCGGGAGCCTCCTCGAGGTTTTTCGGAGCGAGGGGTAAAAATAGGCCGAAGGGGGGCACCGGGAGTGGGCCCCACCCCCTAGGCGCCCTGTTGGCGCGGCCAGGGGTGCGGCCGCGCCACTTGGCCGCCTGGGAGGGGGTGGCCCCCTCCGGCTCTCCTTCGGTGGTTCCGGAAGCTTCCTCCATGCTGATTTTTATTTGGATTTTCCCGAATTTTTCTGGCATTTTAAATTGGCCAAAAATCATTGCAACTAAAGACATCAACATTTAGGAACTGACACTGGGTGCACTGAGTTAGTAGGTTAGTCCAAATATGTGTAAAATGATATAAAAGTGTAGCAAAACATTTAGAAATGCCACATAAAAGTGCATGGAACAACCAGAAATTATAGATACGTTTGGCATGTATCAACATCCCCAAGCTTAATTCCTACTCGTCCTCGAGTAGGTAAATGATAACACAGATAATTTCTGTGGTGACATGCTAACACACACATATAAGAACTTCAAAGTAAAGCAAGTAAGATATACAATTCAAGTCAAGACAATATCAAGCAAGAGTCTTAGTATTAATCCTAGCAAAGTATAAACATAAAGGTGCAAGAGCTCTCGCTGTCCATGACTCGAATGTCTCCAAATGGTGTTTCCGTGCAAGCAATGGGAGATGGAATTAAGAGAGTAAATATATATATAGTTTTAATTCTCCCTGACTTCACAGATCGTTTGCGTGGTTTTCTCAGCCAGAACTCAATCTACTAAAGTTTCACACTTGGTCTCCTTCGGGATCTTATTTTGACTCATCCCCAGACCACTAGTCAGGTACAAGTCAAACTGATCCTCTCCCTTTCTACTTTGAGCACTCATGCAATGGATGTGCACGAGCTAGATACGTTAGGACTTAGGATGGCAAAGAGAGAAATGGTGGGGAAGGAAGACAAAGAAGGTGTGAAAGGCTGACATCAATGAGGACAATCATAGGCGAGAGAAAGCCGAATGATAGATATGATGTGAGGAGTAGGGATTGCCATGCAACGGATGCACATGTGTGCTAAAGTAAGCTCTCTCTAATGGAAATAGTGGGGGTGCATCCAACTTGATTGCTCATGAAGACCTAGAGCTCATTTGAGGAGGCTCATCCTTGGATTATGCAAGCCAAGTTCTATAGTGAAAGGGTCCCCACATAGTTATGCATGAGTGATAATCTCTATGGAGTACAAGTATAGCAATGGAATACGAGTGTGGATCTTTCAAAAGGAATAGTAGTGTTGCCCCTTCTCTCTTTTTTTCTTTTTTTTTTTGTATTTTTGTGGCCTCTTTGGCTCTTTCTATTTATCTCTCATTTGTCCTCTTTGGGATCTTTTAATTGTCCTCTTTGGGATCTTTTCCTCACTTAAGGCCAACACTCTATATTTTACAAGCATATAGAAGATCTTCACACTGTACAAGAAGTACTCAACATAAAGAATAATGAAAACTATCATGATGTATGCAAATGTATGCCCCTGCCAATGTAGCAGGATATGCAATGATACTAGCGCGTCATGTAGCGATAATAAGGGAAAATCCCAACTATCATGCAGCTCCTCGATCAAGCAAAATCATGTATGACATGAAGATCAAGTCATGAGATGGTGGATGTTGCATGACAATGTATCTTGGAAAGGCTATGGAAATGCCTTGATAGGTAGGTATGGTGGTTGTTTTGAGTCAAGATGTAAGGAGGTTTATGATGATAGAGCGTATCGTGCCAAGGGTTTGGATGCACCGACGAAGTATGCTCTAACTCTCATGGTGAGAAAGGGCAATGCACGGTGCCGAAGAGGCTAGCAAAATATGAGGAGGTGGAAGTGCCAACAATCGAATACTCGCATTAGTCCAAAGAACTCATGCACTTATTATCGGTAACTCTCATCTAATTGGGAGGTTCACAAGGAGACGAGTACCCCGAGGAGGAGTGTATGGGGGTTTGGTTATCCTTGCCCATCCCCAACCCATGGTACGTGAGGGTACTCTATATATTCCAACCCTTCCAGAGGTTAGCGATCCATCTAGTAGCTAGAGTTCTCAACTAATTTTTGTAGTTTTTGAAAATAAGCATGGATTTCCCAAAATATGACACCTATCACTAATAGTCTCAAGCTCTTAGAAAATTTATGTCCAAACATTACTCTAATCAATACCTCAAAACTATTGCATGTTACTACTACACTTGTAATAACAACCTTAATGACCTACTCATGCAAGACACACAACTCAGTGCAACAAGACAACTCTCTAAACAAGATAAACATGAAGACTAAGAGAGTTCCTAGAACATCCTAAACAAAAGCTCTTAAAAAAATAAGCATGAAAACTAAGAGCTAAACATGACAGTAGCTATGAAAATATAAAGAACACGCACAAAAAGAAAGATAAGCATGCAAGCATATGTTGTGTTCTATGGTAGAGTGGAGCATGTTTCTCTCCCAAACAATGAAGGCTAGGATCCAACTTGCTATGAGCAGCAAAAAAACTAAAACAAACTAAAAATTAAAGAGCGAGACGCTCCAAGTCTAGCACATAACATATGAAGAAATAAAAATATAGCATGGAGAAGGAAGAACTGATGATTGTTGATGGAGAAGGGGATGCACGGGGGCATCCCCAAGCTTAGATACTTGAGTCTCCTTGTAATTACTTGGGGTTCATGGGGGCATCCCCAAGCTTGAGCTCTTGACACTCCCGAATCTTCTTTCATCATCTTCCTTCCCATAATTGAAAACTTCCTTCATACGAAACTCATCATAAGCTGGTTAGAGTGGTTAGTACCCATGATAAAATAATTTTTATCTACTGGAAATGAACATATTCTTGAAGGTCTACTGTTTCTCAAGATTTCCAAAAAAAATTGCAAAGAAAAAGCAAGCTTAAGGTTTGTAAAATTAAGGAAAGGCAAAACATGGAAGAATCTGTGAAAAACATACCAGCAGGTAGTATATAACTTTTTGGGGTACTTCTGCAAAACAAATCAAAAAAACTCAGAATAGATGCATGAAAGATAATTGTATAGAGCATGCTGTCAAAACAATTCTGATAAAAATATGATCTGGTGATTTTAGCCGAATTTTTCCGTCAAGGGGACAAAATCTGTTTCTGGACAGCATGTCACAACTTTTGAACTTTCTTGCAATCGGAGGCTAAAACTTGGCACAAATCTTGAAAATAAATATACAATGATGTTGCTACAGTAGTAACAAGAATCAAGACCACTAAAACTGAAAATAAAAACATCTTGGGTTGCCTCCCAACAAGCGCTTTCTTTTATGCCTTTTAGCTAGGCATTATACAAGAAAATCAAGTTTTATCTATATCAAAAGAATAGCTTGCCCATGTAACGGACTCATAAGGTAACTTGATTTTCTTTCGAGGGAAGTGTTCCATTCCCTTTTTGAGGGGGAACTGAAATCTAATTTTATCCTCTTTCATGTCAATGATAGCACCAACGGTGCGAAGAAAAGGATGTCCCAAAATAATTGGACATGAATGATCACATTCAATGTCCATTACAAGAAAATCAACGGGAACATAGTTATCATTGACAATAATAAGCAAATCATCAATCCTTCCTAAAGGTTTCTTCACGGAAGAATCAACAATGCAGACTCCAAGAGAACAAGTATCAAAAGGTTTCAAATTAAGCATATCATACATTCTTTTGGGCATAACGGAGGCCCTAGCTCCAACATCACATAAAGCATAGCAAGAGAAGTTATTTAATTTAATTTTGACTATGGGATCCCAACCATCTTCTAGCTTCCTAGGGATGGAAGTCTCAAGTTTGAGCTTCTCGTCGCTAGCTTTGATGAGAGCATTGGTAATATGCTCGGTAAAGGCAATTTTAAGTGTGCTAGTGTGGGGGTCTTTAGCCATTCTTTGCAAAAAGGTGATAACTTCTGAGAGACGACAATTATAAAAATCAAGATCACTACCATTAATTAAAGTGGTGGTGATATCATCTAAGCTTATAGGTTTGGTAGTCTCTAGAGGGATAGGAACTTCTTGTTCTAAAGTTGAGGTATTAGCATCACCATTAATAGGTCCAGTGGGACTAGGGATGTGTTGGGTGCTAAAAGTTTTGAGATCCTCAACATGTATAGTGGAGATAGTAGTGTGTGTAGGAAGGCTCTTAATTCTATCTTCCTCTTCCTTTTCTCCATCCCACTATCCTTAAGTTTGGCTAGCATTCTAATATTCTAATTAATTTGAACTTGGATAGCATTCATGGGTGTAGTTTTCCTCTCCTCAAGGGGAGAAGTTCTAATCTTGAGCAATACTACCTCATGAGCTATATTATCAACCTTCGAAGAGAGGCTATCTAATTTTTCTAATTTATCTTCTACACTCTTGTTGAAGGCTTTTTGAGTAGTGATAAAGTCCTTAAGCATGCTCTCTATTTCAGAAGTGGAGTGTTTGGTGGTAGGATAAGTGTTGTTGTTTCCATAGTTGTTGGATGGGAACGGTCTAGGTTTGCTACCAAAATTACTCCTATAAGCATTATTATTAAAATTGTTCCTAGAGATAAAATTAACATCAACTTGCTCTTGAGAAACCAAAGAATTCAAAGGAACATCATGAGGATCAATAGGAGCTTGCTTAGTAAGTAAATTCATGATCATGTCAACTTTTTCATTTAGGGAGGAGATCTCGACAGAGTTTACCTTCCTACCTGTTGGAGATCTTTCGGTGTGCCATTGGGAATAGTTTGTCATCATCTCATCTAATAATTTTGTGGCAGCACCAAGTGTTGTTGAAATAAAGGTTCCTCCCGCGGCCGAATCTAATAGGTTCCGCGAGGTAAAGTTCAAACCTTCATAAAAAGTCTGGATAACCATCCAAGTAGTCAAACCATGTGTAGGGCAGTTCTTAACAAGAGATTTTGATGTGTGTAACATCCCAAAATTCTTCGAATTTTGGAATGTTAATAAAATTAAATAGATAATGATTGTTTGCTTGATGTGTTTGATTTTCTCTGAGATTTAAAACTTTTTGGAGTTTATTGAATATTAAAACGAGAGGGAATAAAATGACTTTCCCTAATATTCACCGTTGGTGTTTTGGAATTTATTATTTCAAAACAAAACCAACAAAATAAAATGAGAGAAGGTAATATGACTCCTTCAACATATTAAAAGTTTGGAAAAGGTTTTAAATCTTTATTGGAATTCTTTTGAATATTCAAAACATTTTTCAACACATGGCAGTTCGCTGGAGAGGATATAAAAGGACTTATCCCCATTTTTAAATCGTTGGAAAATAGTTTAAAATATTTTTGGGAGACTTTTTAATTTTACTTTGGAGTTATAAATATTTTCTAAAATTATTTTTGGAATTTATTTATGCTCCGGAAAAGTTTTTAAATCAATTTTCGGAGTTTTCGGTATTTTTAAAATGCCAGAAAAGTATTTTAAAAATATTTAAAAATAAGTTGCAAAGTTTTTATTTTATTTTAATATTTTAGTCAAGCCAAAAATTCAGTTTTATTTTTTAAAAAATATTGGCGATGACGGAATTTAAAAATAAATTTCCCTGATTTTTCTAATATTGTTTTGGGCCTAACGGGCCTACTCTGTTTTTTTTCCGCAGATCGATTTTGTATTTATCTTGGATTTTGAAAAAATAGGATTAGGGGCTGGCTATAAATAGCCCCGATTAGGGCTAAGTTTATTTTCTCTTAGCGGTTTAGGATTAGACTAATCTAATCCGCGGGACCCGCCGCCGCCGACGTTATCGCCGGAGTTCGCCGGAGCATCGCCGGATTTTTCGCCGGAGCATCGCCGGAGCTACGTTTTTCGCGTTTTTTTGAGGTAAACTCGCGAGCCGCCGCCGTGTGCCGCCGTTCCGCCTCGCCGGAGTACCCCGCCGCCTAGCCGCGCCGTCCCTGCCGCCTGCTCGCCGCCGCCGCGCCGCCATGGCCGCCGCCTGGCCGCGAGCCCACGGCTGTGCACGCCCGCGCCTTGCGCCGCCCCCTGCCGCGCGCTGCCGCCGTCCCTCCGCCGCCCGTCCGCTCGGCCGCTGCCGCCCTCGCCGGCTGCTGGCCGGAGCCGGCCCGAGCTCATGGCCGAAGCCATGCCCCCCTGTGTCCAGCCCGTGGCGTGAGAAAGAAGATGACTGGAATTTTTTTTTTCAGATCTGGATCCAAACCGTCCAGGGACCCGATCGCGTTTTTTGTAAAAATTTATTTATGTATGGGTCCTTTTTACAATAGAACCCCCCGGTACCCCCGTTTTTCACCCGATACCGTTTTCGCGACTACTTTTTAACCGTAACTCAGAATTTGGCGATTCCAGTTACGTTGAGACCGTGTAGAAATTTTCTAGCCAGTAGATCTTGTGTTATAGAAGTTTGAAGTTTTTAAATTTGGATCCCAAGCTGATTCAAATTTGGACTTCCGGCAGCCGTAACTTTTTACCGGTGCGCCCGTTTGCGCCGTTTCTTTTTGCGTTGGATCACTCGTTCCATGTACCTTCTGTTTATATCATGTGTACACAGAAATTCACAAGTTTATTGATCTGTTCAAATTCAAATTCAGTTCCATGTTGCAATTGCTATGACCTGCGTTGTAGTATTCCGTTTCACGTGATTCTTTTTTCATATTGGATCATACGAGACATCTTATCGGCAATATTCACATACCATTTATATTGCTATGATCTTTACTTTGATTTCATAATGCCTTGATCATACTTTTGTACCAACAATTCCTTATCCGTTGACTCTCTCGAGTTCACGTTCCACCGATCACCTTCGAGCACATCCACACCTTTGCACGTCAAAACCTTTTGTTTTGTTGCTAAAACTTCAGTGATTGTTTTGTTGATCTTATGTTTTGTCCTTGTGGTGTGATTGCTTATTGAGTTGTTTCGTTGATGATAGACTGCTTGGAGTGTGACGAGTAGAGTTGACTGGAACGTGAGAGCGAAGATCTTCATCGAATGTATAAGGCAAGTGATACTTTGACCATACTCATACCTATATTTTCTATATGCATTATGTTAATATTATCACCCTATTTAATGATAGGTAGTTTATTTTACTGTTGCTGCAAAACCAGTTAGGATAGCCACATGTTTTGACTTGTCTACCGTAGATCAACCTAGCCGTGTTGTTACTTTATTGCTATGCATTGTAGATGTGGTTTGGGTTGTGCAAATTCATGGAGTGCATGTGAGCTATTTAATAACTTGTCTAGCAACTGTTTAATAAATAGAAATCACTTCTGGACGGGCAGGGAGTGCTTCCTGGGGGCTCGTTCCTTATCTAAGGTCGAGACCAGGTTGTACCCCTAATGGTTGGTTTGGTGGTCGAGAACACGTCATGGCGAGTACCCTCTAACGTAGTGGGCGCCGTCCAGGCTCAAAAAGATCAGACATACTTGGTGACTAGAAGCTTACATGTACAGCCGCTGGCCATATGGGCTCTGGCTTAGTTGAGTATGATGTAGGAAGCCTCTCCCGTGCACAGCTAGCAGATGTAGATGTGATAGGTGGTACCGGCTTGCCGTTGGGTGTAGGTGACCTCTTCTGAAAGACTTCGTCTCAATCTTCGGGTTGAGTCCAGCGGGGAAACTGTACTAACCTCTGCAGAGTATAAACTAATCATGATTAGCCGTGTCCCCGGTTATGGACATTCTTGAGCTATTAGACATTACTGCTACTGGAGGATCTTGACATATGAATCACCTTAATAATTTGAGTGGGCAAGATTAATAAAGGGTGTGGTGTTGGAACTGGTGTGCCCAGTTCGTTCTTAAGTAGTAAGTTCAACTTAAAATTTTGACTAGTTTAGTTCAGGAGAAAATTGGCTTTCTGCAAAACTAAACCATAAGCCTTTCCTTTGACTTACTTTGCATGTAGTTGTAGGTCCTTTATATAACCTTTTCTGTGTCACTTGCCGTACAAATCAGATGTACTGACCCGTTGTCGGGCTGTAACCTTCGGTGTGGCAGGTTTTTCAGACGATCAGTAAGGTGCGTTAGGGTTGCGAGTCTACACTCAGCATGTTCGCATGTGGCTGTTGATGGGACTCCACGTTATTTGCTTTTGCTTCCGCTATATTTATATTGAATAAGCTAGCCTTGAGCTATGCAACTTGTTATTTATTTTACTCTGGATCATACGTTGTAATAATGATGCACTTGTACTTTGATATACATCTATGGTACTGTGTGTGCCAGCGAGTTCGATCCAGGGACTGGCACTTGAGCACAGAGACTTCAATTCTGTGTGAATTGGGTCGTTACAGATGGTATCAGAGCAGTGTGTTGACTGTAGGTCGTGACCCTAGAAAATGGATAGAAAAAGCCATAGGAACAAAAATATGTTATCACTCTTTGATTATTTACTCTCTTGACTAGTATTTCTCATCTATTATTCACCTTCTAAAACTTCTCATCTTGTTTTACTATGAATACCCCTTGAATTGTTTATACCTTGGAAGACAAGACATTTGAGAAGAACATCATCAACCTCGTGGATCAATTGGAGTTACAGCTGCCACAATTAGGAGGAGTATCCTATGTATTTTAATAAGAATTAGTGCTTACACTACGAGAGGATCTTTAAGATCAGCTTAGCCGAGAAGGATGAAGCTTAGAATCAGACCACCACCTTTTATGTGAAGTTAGATGAACGAATTTCGCGTAGTATGATGAGATCGTATGTCTTGCACATATGACCTTACTCTAGGTGTTGTCTGTGTGTTTTGACTTTTGTGACTGTATTGGTTGTTGTTATGTGTTACTGTCGAACGTAGGTGTTTTTGCCGCTTTATTGTTTGAGTGCATATGTTTGGTGTTATTTTAGTTTGTTTCTGGACGGTGTTATAGTTTTTCCCTAACCCTTGTCGTATGGGCTTAATAAATGGAGTATGGAGTAGGACTCGCCTTTTCTGGGGAGATGTCGAGATTGAAGGCGGAGCAATGGATTCATAGTATGGAGGAGCACATGAAGATAAAAAAATTTGGAAGTGAGGACATGGTCCCCTATGCTGTCAAGTATTTTGTAGAAGAGGCTACTACTTGGTGGAGAATGCACCAAGAAATTGACGAATCACGAAGGAAAATTACTTGGAAGGAGTTCACTAAGATTTTGTTGGGATCTCGCCTCGTCACCCTGATGCAAAGGACAGTAAACTTTAAGAGGATCCGTGCCTGTAAAATTTGCGGGGAAGTAGGACACTCCCATGAAGGACACCAAGATGGATGTCCCTATTGTGAGGAAATTCACACGGGTGAAGAATGCCCCACTGCACAAGTCACATGTTTTGCGTGTGAAGGAACTGATCATTACCCCGCTCAGTGTCAACTTTTCATTGTGACGCAACAAGTGGTTCAACATCAAAAGGAAGAAATAAAGAAAGCTATCCAGGAATTGAAGGAAACACCCGTGAAAAAGAAAAAGAAGGACATTAGCCACATTCAGTGTTTCCGGTGCAGGAATATGGGACATTACGCCAACATGTGTCCAGAATTAAAGGAAGCCCTCATGATGAAGAAGATAAAGGACCTTAGCCAAATTGAGTGCTATCGGTGCAGGAACATGGGACACTACAGCAATATGTGTCCCGAATTGAAGGGGGAAGGAGAAGTTGTGAACGTGGAAGCAAGGGTGCTGACTCGAAGAATCTTATGATTTGCAATTGGAGAATAGAATATTCGTGGTGTGCACTAAGTGTACGGTGGTACTTTTTAATGATAGTTGGAGATGTGTATCGATGCATGTTTGCTATGGATTGACTGATGTTTTATGTCATGATTGTTTTGTTAAGTTTTGTCTTGTACCCTGTGACCCTGTTATGTCTTGTTTTGATTGATGTTGTGTGTGGCCCTTTGTGTTTCTTCTATGCGAGTAGAATAAGCTTACGTTACCTTAGACCCCTTATCTAATTAGTATGCTTCGAGACTGAAGAAGACACATCAACAAGAAGAATAAATTAGCAAGTGACTCAACGATACGAAGATTGCTTCGGCAATGCAAAATGAAAGCTACCGTCATTGAAGACATGAAGACTTTAAGACCTGGAAGATTCAAGTTTCTACCGTTAGATCGTTCTGTGAGCTGTCATTTCTTGTTTTACCGACAACTACACATCAAAACTTATGTTTCAAAACTAGTGTGATGTTTGTATAGGTATCTCTCCCTATCTCTCTCTCTACCTCGCTATCTACATTCTGTTCCCTCTCATCCTCATCCCTAAACTGATTAAGCTACTACAATGGCTTCTAATGCCAAGACGAGGATAAAGATGGATGCAAGTTAATGTTGAGTTCAAAGTAAACCCCTTGTGCCCGGATCTTACAACAAGCGAGCACAATCTTGCTGAAGGAAGAACCCCGAAAGAAGTTGTAGTCCATCAGTACACGTTTTATAGCAGGCTACGTAAACCTGAGTGTGTGAAGAAACGATAGATGTTTTGTTTGGCTTGCAAAATCATGGATTTATCTGAACCCAGTTCATGATCAAGAGGAACTTCTGCAATTCTTGTGAGGATGACCGAGTGTTAGATTGCGAGATTCGCTAAACCATATACAAGGTAATGATTTGGGTGCGGAATGGATTGATCACCATGACGACTACCCTTATTATTCGCTTTTGCTATGCGGGATAGTAAATCTTGAGTGACTCACCTATAGCAGAGAGACGACGATGTTAAGCCGGAACCATAGAATGGTACGATGTGTGACCCCAGTAGAAGTTTACCATTTGTGTTATACGGTGAGTATGGACCAAGACCATTTGCTGTAAGTATCCCGCCATAATATTCTTGATGACCACCATGAGAAAGTCGATAGTTGTTTAGTAGTGGCGTCTGACCTGTCATCCATGAAGTCTCGGTACTTGGAATACCACTCTCTTGCTATGGAATGGAAACCTCAAAGGAGGAATTCGTGAAACCTCAAAGACCGAAGGTGAAATCTTTACGAAGAATGTCATCGATGGATTAAGATACTGGAAGCCCACACTTGTGATGAAGAATTCCATGCCCCAATGGAGTATGAAGATTATGTGTGAGGAGCTCGCTGAGGGAGCAAGCTTTTGAAGACCAAGTTGCATTCCTTTTACGGGTGGTAGCACCCTGGACCGTCGGAGGATCGATTGACTGTCCTGAAGACCCGAACCCTAACCTTTCTCTTTCTAGCCTTTTCGAATCTCGAGGACAAGATTCCTTTTAAGGGTGGTAGTGTGTAACATCCCAAAATTCTTCGAATTTTGGGATGTTAATAAAATTAAATAGATAATGATTGTTTGCTTGATGTGTTTTATTTTCTCTGAGATTTAAAACTTTTTGGAGTTTACTGAATATTAAAACGAGAGGAAATAAAATGACTTTCCCTAATATTCACCGTTGGTGTTTTGGAATTTATTATTTAAAAACAAAACCAACAAAATAAAATGAGAGAAGGTAATATGACTCCTTCAACATATTAAAAGTTGGAAAAGGTTTTAAATCTTTATTGGAATTCTTTTGAATATTCAAAACATTTTTCAACACATGGCAGTTCGCTGGAGAGGATATAAAAGGACTTATCCCCATTTTTAAATCGTTGGAAAATAGTTTAAAATATGTTTGGGAGACTTTTTAATTTTACTTTGGAGTTATAAATATTTTCTAAAATTATTTTTGGAATTTATTTATGCTTCGGAAAAGTTTTTAAATCAATTTTCGGAGTTTTCGGTATTTTTAAAATGCGAGAAAAATATTTTAAAAATATTTAAAAATAAGTTGCAAAGTTTTTATTTTATTTTAATATTTTAGTCAAGCCAAAAATTCAGTTTTATTATTTTAAAAATATTGGGGAAGACGGAATTTAAAAATAAATTTCCGTGATTTTTCTAATATTGTTTTGGGCCTAACGGGCCTGCTCTGTTTTTTTTTCCGCAGACCGATTTTGTATTTATCCCGGATTTAAAAAAAATAGGATTAGGGGCTGGCTATAAATAGCCCCGATTAGGGCTAACTTTATTTTCGCTTAGCGGTTTAGGATTAGACTAATCTAATCCACGGGCCCCGCAGCCGCCGACGTCATTGCAGGAGTTCGGCGGAGCATCGCCGGATTTTTCGCCGGAACATCGCCGGAGCTACGTTTTTCGCGTTTTTTTAGGTAAACTCGCGAGCCGCCGCCGTGTGCCGCCGTCCCGCCTCGCCGGAGTACCCCGCCGCCTAGCCGCGCCGTCCCCGCCGCCTGCTCGCCGCCGCCTGGCCGCGAGCCCACGGCTGTGCGCGCCCGCGCCTTGCGCCGCCCCCTGCCGCGCGCCGCCGCCCGTCTGCTCGGCCGCCGCCGCCCTCGCCGGCTGCTGGCCGGAGCCGGCCCGAGCTCATGGCCGAAGCCATGGCCCCCTGTGTCCAGCCCGTGGCGTGAGGAAGAAGATGACTGGAAAAAAAATTTAGAAAAACGTTTCGAATTATTTTTTTTAGATCTGGATCCAAACCGTCCAGGGACCCGATCGCCTTTTTTGTAAAAATTTTATTTATGTATGGGTCCTTTTTACAGTAGAACCCCCCGGTACCCCCGTTTTTCACCCGATACCGTTTTCGCGACTACTTTTTAACCGTAACTCGGAATTTGGCGATTCCAGTTGCGTTGCGACCGTGTAGAAATTTTCTACCCAGTAGACCTTGTGTTACAGAAGTTTGAAATTTTTCAATTTGGATCCCAAGCTGATTCAAATTTGGACTTTCGGCAGCCGTAACTTTTTACCGGTGCGCCCGTTTGCGCCGTTTCTTTTTGCGTTGGATCACTCGTTCCATGTAACTTCTGTTTATATCATGTGTACACAGAAATTCACAAGTTTATTGATCTGTTCAAATTCAAATTTAGTTCCATGTTGCAATTGCTATGACCTGCGTTGTAGTATTTCGTTTCACGTGATTCTTTTTGCATATTGGATCATATGAGACATCTTATCGGCAATATTCACATACCATTTATATTGCTATGATCTTTACTTTGATTTCATAATGCCTTGATCATACTTTTGTACCAACAATTCCTTATCCGTTGACTCTCTCGAGTTCACGTTCCACCGATCACCTTCGAGCACATCCACACCTTTGCACTTCAAAACCTTTTGTTTTGTTGCTAAAACTTCAGTGATTGTTTTGTTGATCTTATGTTTTGTCCTTGTGGTGTATTGCTTATTGAGTTCTTTCGTTGACGATAGATTGCTCAGAGTGTGACGAGTAGAGTTGACTGGAACGTGAGAGAGAAGATCTTCATCGAATGTATAAGGCAAGTGATACTTTGACCATACTCATACCTATATTTTCTATATGCATTATGTTAAGATTATCACCCTATTGCATGATAGGTTGTTTATTTTACTGTTGCTGCAAAACCAGTTAGGATAGCCACATGTTTTGACTTGTCTACCGTAGATCAACCTAGCCGTGTTGTTACTTTATTGCTATGCATTGTAGACGTGGTTTGGGTTGTGCAAATTCATGGAGTGCATGTGAGCTATTTAATAACTTGTGTAGCAACTGTTTAATAAATAGAAATCACTTCTGGACGGGCAGGGAGTGCTTCCTGGGGGCTCGTTCCTTATCTAAGGTCGAGACCAGGTTGTACCCCTAATGGTTGGTTTGGTGGTCGAGAACACGTCATGGCGAGTACCCTCTAACGTAGTGGGCGCCGTCCAGGCTCAAAAAGATCAGACATACTTGGTGACTAGAAGCTTACATGTACAGTCGCTGGCCATATGGGCTCTGGCTTAGTTGAGTATGATGTAGGAAGCCTCTCCCGTGCACAGCTAGCAGATGTAGATGTGATAGGTGGTACCGGCTTGCCGTTGGGTGTAGGTGACCTCTTTTGAAAGACTTCGTCTCAATCTTCGGGTTGAGTCCAACGGGGAAAGTGTACTAACCTCTGTAGAGTATAAACTAATCATGATTAGCCGTGTCCCCGGTTATGGACATTCTTGAGCTACTAGACATTACTGCTACTGGAGGATCTTGACATATGAATCACCTTAATAATTTGAGTGGGCAAGATTAATAAAGGGTGTGGTGTTGGAACTGGTGTGCCCAGTTCATTCTTAAGTAGTAAGTTCAACTTAAAATTTTGACTAGTTTAGTTCAGGAGAAAATTGGCTTTCTGCAAAACTAAACCATAAGCCTTTCCTTTGACTTACCTTGCATTTAGTTGTAGGTACTTTATATAACCTTTTCCGTGTCACTTGTCGTACAAATCAGATGTATTGACCCGTTGTCGGGCTGTAACCTTCGGTGTTGCAGGTTTTTCAGACGATCAGTAAGGTGCGTTAGGGGTTGCGAGTCTACACTCAGCATGTTCGCGTGTGGCTGTTGATGGGACTCCACGTTATTTGCTTTTTCTTCTGCTATATTTATATTGAATATGCTAGCCTTGAGCTATGCAACTTGTTATTTATTTTACTCTGGATCATACGTTGTAATAATGATGCACTTGTACTTTGATATACATCTATGGTACTGTGTGTGCCAGCGAGTTCGATCCAGGGACTGGCACTTGAGCACAGAGACTTCAATTCTGTATGAATTGGGTCGTTACAATGTGTTACCAAGCTTGGGAAACGTGTTCATTATCCAATTGCTTCAAATTCATAATGTTACTCCTCAAGTGGATAATCTTAGCAGGTGGGTAGTATTTCCCAATAAAAGCATCCTTGCACTTATCCCAAGAATCTATGCTATTCCTAGGAAAGGATTGAAACCAGATTTTAGCTCCTCCTCTCAAGGAGAAAGGAAAAAAGCTTGAGCTTAACAATATAACCTTCTACTTCTTTATACTTTTGCATATCACATAGTTCAACAAAGTTACTCAAGTGTAAAGTGATACGAGAGAGATGATAACGGCTTGTCGCCCTTCGTTGGTTACCCCAAGTGTAAGGTGAGATGTAGCGTAGCGGCAAGTTTCCATTAGTGAAGATACCAAGGTTGAGATCGACCAGTACGACTCCAAGGTCGACAAGTAGGTGGTAAAGTGAACAATGGTGCCGAGGTTGATTACTTCACCGGGACCTGCACACAGATACAAATAAATTTCCTCCCAACGAAGTTCAGAGAGGTTGTCAATCTCTCCGGCCTTGTTGTTTACAAAGGATCAAACGGAACAGATAATGGTAGTGATTATTGTGACTGGAAAGTAAAAGCAAGAAGTAAATTGAGGGTGTAAACAGTGATGGAAATATGGACCGAGGTCCCATGGTGTTCACTAGTGATGTCTCTCTCCCAAAAGACGATAAAACTGCTATGCGGGGTAAACAAATCACAGCTGGGCAATTGACAGGATTAGTGGCGCAAACCAATGCTAACTATGCTACAAAGAAAGGAAGAGGCTCAAAAGCATGGGCGGTACGCGAAAATAAGTAGACCGAAATCCATCTTTATCTACTACTAATCATCACCTTGAGATATCTATCCAGAACATCCCGCTAGTATTAAGTTGCGAGCCCCACCCAAAGTGCAAACCCAAATCAACAGACAACTGCATTAAAAGAACTTTGCGTAAATTAGACAATCCTTGCAACCGCGGTTACAAGCACCTTTGTTTTCCCCCTTGTGGCAACAACACATCCCCTAGACTCATGTTTTTGTCACTCAAGCTAGTCATCAGGGGGCATGAACCCACAATCATGCATAACGCTCCCTCTTGGAGTCACTACCTACTACTTGGACAAAGCAATAAACAGCAACGGAGAACATGCAAGAAATACTCAAGAACAAAAATATAAAAGAGAAGAACAAAATATATCACTCAATCACAATCTGAACATAGTCTCATAATCCATCAGATATCAGCAAACTCAGCATAGCAACAGCAGAAAAATTACATATATGCCTTGATCATGTAGGGCAGCTCACAAGGTCTAATCCATGAAGAACAAAGTGGGGAGGAGAACATCACATAGCTACAGATCATGGACCCATGGTCCAAGGTGGGATACTCACGGATCATCCGGGAAGCGTTCATGGTGGTGGAGATGCTCCCGGAGGTCAATCCTCCCTCTGGCAGGGTGCCGAGAAGAGGTCTTCTGGCGTTCCCGATCTTGGAGGCGCGGCGGCAGAAGAATAGAGGCGAGATCGCGAAAAGGGTTCTGTCTTCGGGGGTTTCGGGTCGAGAGATAAATATAGGTGAAGGGGGACAGCCAGGGGGCCACCGGGGGTCCAGGTGGCCCCCTGGCGCGGCCCCACCCTAGGGCGCGCCAGGAGGGCACCTGTGGCCCTGGTGGGTCCCCTCTGGCCCCCCTTCGGGACTTTGGAAGGTTCCCGTACGCTGATTTTTATTGGATTTTTCTAGAATTTTTCGAGCATTTTTAATATGGGGGAAACATGAAATAAAAAGATAGAAAAAACAGGAACTGGCACTGGGGTGCACTGAGTTAATAGGTTAGTCCAAATATGATCAAAAGTTTATGAAAGTGTATCTAAAACAAAAATATATCGCACAAAACATGCATGGAGCAAGCAGAAACTATAGATACGTTTGGGACGTATCAACATCCCCAAGCTTAATTCCTACTCGTCCTCGAGTAGGAAAATGATAACAAGCATAATTTCTGTGGTGACATGCTATAAGAAATTTTAAGTAAAGCAATCAAGGTATGTAATTCAATTCAAGTCATAACAAGCAAGAGTCTATATTAGCATTGAAACAAGCAACATAAGAACATAAAGGTGCAAGAGCTCTCGTTGTCCTTGACTCAAATGTCTCCAGATGGTGTTTGCGTGCAAGAAGTGGGGGATGAGAATACACGCGAGAGAAAAATATTTATTTGTTGAGAACTCAATCTACTAAAGTTTCACACTTAGTCTTCTTTGGAATCCTATCTTGACTCATTCCCAGACCACTAGCCAGGTACAAGTCAATTTGATCCACTCCCTTTCGATATTTTGAGAACTCATGCAATGGATGAGCGTAAGCACAAGAGTTGGCACTTAGGATGGAAAAGAGAGAGATAGAGTGGATGAGGAAGACAAAAAAGTTATGAAAGGCTCACATCAATGAGGACAATCATAGGCGGGAGAAAGCCAAATGATAGATATGATGTGAGGAGTAGGGATTGCCATGTAATAGAGGCACATATGAGCTAAGAAAAGCTCTCCAATGGAACTAGTGGGGGTGCATCCAACTTGCTCGCTCAAGAAGACCTAGAGCTCATTTGAGGAGGCTCATCATTGGAATATTCAAAACCAAGTTATATAGTGTGAAGGTCCCCACATAGCTATATGCATATATAATCATCTCTATGGAGCACCAGGTATAAGAGGGAGTACGAGTGTGGATCTTTCGAAAGGAATAGTAGTGTTGCCCCCTTCTCTCTTTTTATTTTCTTTTTCTCTTTTTCATATTTTTGTATTTTTTTGGTGGCCTCAATGGCTCTTTCTATTTAACTCTCATTTGTCCTCTTTGGGATCTTTTAAATTTGTCCTCTTTGGGATCTTTTCCTCACTTAAGGATAACAATCTATTTTACAAGAAGTATAGAATATTTTTCACACTTTACAAGGTACTCAACATAAAGAAGATGTAGCTATCATGATGTATGCAAGTGTATGCCTCTGCCAGTGTAGCAGGAACATGTATGGCATGAATATCAAGTCATGAGAAGGTGGATGTTGCATGGCAATATATCTCGGAAAGGCTATGGAAATTCCTTGAAAGGTAGGTATGGTGGCTGTTTTCAGGGAAGATATAAGGAGGTTTATGATGACAGATCGTATCATGCCAAGGGTTTGGACCAGCGAGGTGGACGCCAACTCTCGGAGTGAGAAGAGGGCAATGCACGGTACCAAAGAGGCTCTAACGACCCAATTCACATAGAACTTGAATCTCTGTGATCAAGTGCCAGTCCCTGGATCGAACTCACTGGCACACACAGTATCATAGATGTATATCAAAGTACAAGTGCATCATTATTACAACGTATTATCCAGAATAATATAAATAACAAGTTTCATAGCTCAAGGCTAGCTTATTCAACATAAATATAGCGGAAGCAAAAGCAAATAACGAGGAGTCCCATCAACATCCATAAGCGAACATGCTAAGTGAAGACCCGCGACCCTAAATGCACCTTATTGGTCGTCTGAAAAACCTGCAACACCGAAGGTTACAGCCGACAATGGGTCAGTACATCTGATTTGTACGGCAAGTCACACGGAAAAGGATATAACATACCTATCGCTACATGCAAGGTAAGTCAAAGGAAAGGCTTATGGTTTTGTTTTGCAGAAAGCTGATTTTTCCGAATCGACCTAGTCAAAATTTTAGTTTAACAAGCTTCAAAAAATAAATTATTTTAACTTACTACTTAAGGTCGAACTGGGCACACCAGTTCCAATCCACACCCTTTATTAAATCTTGCCCACTCAAATTATTATGGTGATTTATATGTCAAGATCCTCCAGTAACAGTAATGTCTAGTAGCTCAAGGATGTCCATAACCGGGGACATGGCTAATCATGTTTAGTTTTTACTCTGCAGAGGTTAGTACACTTTTCCCGCTGGACTCAACCCGAAGATTGAGATGAAGTCTTTCAGAAGAGGTCACCTACACCCAACGGCAAGCCGGTACCACCTATCACATCTACATCTGCTAGTTTTGCACGGGAGAGGCTTCCTACATCGTACTCAACTAAGCCAGAGCCCATATGGCCAGCGGCTGTACATGGAAGCTCCTAGTCACCAAGTATGTCTGATCTTTTTGAGCCTGGACGGCGCCCACTTACGTTCAGAGGGTAGATACCATGACATACTATCGACCACCAAAACCGACCATTAGGGGTACAACCTGGTATCGCCTTAGATAAGGCATGAGCCCCAAGGAAGCACTCCCTTCCCATCCAGAGGTGTATTCTAATTAAAAGTTTGCTAGTCAAGTCACTAATCCTCACATATCTCAATGTAATCTCAAACCAAAACCACGTCTACAAGCATAGCAAATATATAGCAAGCATGTGCTAGGTTGTCTAAGCAAACAGGATAAGATCATGTGGCTACCCTACCAGGTTTGAAGTAACAATAATATAAAACTTCCTACACATGCATAGGGTGATATTTGCTACATGCATAAGTAAAAATATAGGTTATGAGATGGTTAATGTATGACTTTCCTTGATCCTGCTCCTGACGATCACAATCCTCACAATACGAAGCGTTGCACTCCGGGTAGTCTACACGATCAACCAGAGTTGCAATCAATACACACTTAACACATAACAATCATAAACAAGCATAGCAGAAGAAACTCCAAAAGAACATCAAGGAAAGAAGTTAAACAATAGCTAAACGTAAAGTACTCGTCACCACGAATCCAACACAATTGGAATCGTCGAAAACGGTTGCACCGTTTGCAAACTACGGTCACCGAAACTTTGAATTTAAATCTGTAAAATTTCAAATTTGAAAACTGAAAACTTTTGAAAACATAGGTCTACTGGATAGGATTTTTCTTAACGGTCTCAACGCAAAAAGAATTAACTAAAACGGAGCTACGGTTTAAAAGATATTGCGAAAACGGTTCTAGGGTCTTTTCTGCCAAAAGGACTAATCCGCAAATAAAATAACTTCTCTGTCGCGAACAGGTCCTCGGCTACGGAGCGAACGGCGTCCACTCCGGCGAACGGTCCGGCGAGCGTCCGCTGTTTAATAAATCCGCGGTTAACCGAAAAAAACCCTAACCCTAACAAACAAACGGCCCGATCTAATCCGGACCGTTGGATCTAGATCCAACGGCCATGGCGCAACTCGGCTCGACCGGCCCGGTGGGCGGTGGCGGACGGGTCGGGCGGCGGCTCACCTCGGGCGGGACGGCAGCGGCTCAGCGCGGCGACGGCGACGGCGGCGGTGGCGGACGACGACGGCGGCGGCGGACGGGTCGGGCGGCGCAGCGGATCGGGCGGTAACGCAGAGCGGGTTCGGGCGGAAACCCTAGTACCCGCGGGTCCGCGGGTATTTATGGACCCGCGCCCAGAAAGTATTTTTTTTAAACCGATTCGAATACGGCTAGGCGTAAAAAAAACAGAACAGGCCCATTAGGCCCAAAGCAATTTTAGAAAAATAACGGATAATTATTTTTAATTTCCATTTTCACCAAAACTTTTAAAATAATAAAATTGAATTTTTGGCATTACCAAAATATTCAATAAAAATAAAAACTTTCACAACTTATTTTTAAATACTTTTAAATACTTTTCCGGCAATTTAAAAATACCGAAAAACTCCAAAAAGGATTTTAAAAATTCCCGGAGCATAAATAAATCCCCAAAATATTTTTAGAAATTATTGATAACCCCAAAGTAAATTTAAAAAGTCTCCAGAGAATATTTTAAACTGTTTTCCAACATTTCAAAATGGGGATAAGTCATATTATATCCTCTCCAATAAATGCCTTATGTTGAAAAATGTTTAAAATATTCATAAAATCCAAATAATGCAAAACTCCAGCATGACATGCATATGATGATCTATTAACATTCGAATTTAGAAAATTGGGATGTTACCAACCTACCCCCCTTAAGATGAATCTCGTCCTCGTGATTCGGGATGGCTAGCAAAGAGGTGTGGATGATCTTGCTTCAAAACTTCTTCTTGCTCCCAAGTGGCTTCTTCCTCAGTATGATGATCCCACTGAACTTTGCATAGCTTGATTGTCTTGGTGCGGGTAACTCTTTCTGCAGTCTCCAGAATCTTCACAGGTTTCTCCTCATAAGTCAGGTCACTCTCCAACTGAATTGCCTCAAGTGGCACTGTTTCTCTCAAAGGAATATCTGCCATCTCTGCATGACACTTCTTCAGCTGGGATACGTGAAACACATCATGAACTCCTGACAAGGCTTCTGGCAACTCCAACTGATAAGCTACCTCTCCTCTGCGCCCCAAGATCTTGTAAGGCCCCAAAAAACGTGGTGCTAACTTACCCTTGATTCCAAACCTCTTGATTCCACGAATTGGTGAAATTCTGAGATACGCACGATCTCCAACCTCATAGGTTACATCCTTGCGCTTAGCATCTGCATATCTCTTCTGCCTGGACTGTGCTATCTTCAGTCTATCACGGATCAACTTGACTTTCTCCTCAGCATCTCTGATCAGGTCTGGTCCGAACAACTGACGTTCTCCTACCTCATCCCACATCAACGGTGTTCTACACTTTCTGCCATACAGTAACTCAAATGATGCCATCTGCAGACTAGCCTGATAACTGTTGTTGTATGAGAACTCCGCATATGGTAGATTATCATCCCAACTAGACCCATAGTCTAATGCACAAGCTCTCAACATATCTTCCAGAATCAGATTCACCCTCTCTGTCTGCCCATCTGTCTGTGGATGAAAAGCCGTACTGAACTCCAGCCTAGTGCCCAAGGTCTCATGCAACTGACGCCAAAACTTGGATGTAAACTGAGTACCTCTATCAGACACTAGCTTGCTTGGAACTCCATGTAGACAAACGATCCTGGTCATATAAATCTTGGCTAGCTTACCACTTGTATAAGTTGTCTTTACTGGAATTAAGTGAGCAACCTTGGTCAAACGATAAACAATCACCCAAATAGAATCATATCCTGACTGAGTCCTGGGTAAACCAGTAATAAAGTCCATACCTATCTGATCCCACTTCCAATCTGGTATAGGCAAAGGCTGCAACAATCCTGCTGGCTTCTGGTGCTCAGCTTTGACTCTCTGGCAAACATCACACAATGCAATATACTGGGCTATCTCTCACTTCAGGCTAGGCCACCAAAATCTCACCCTCAAGTCCAAATACATCTTGGTATTCCCGGGATGGATCGAATAAGGTGAATCATGTGCTTCCTGAAGAATCAACTTCCTGATCTCTGCATCTTGCGGTACACAAATGCGCTTCTCAAACCAAATGGCTCCATGCTCATCCTCACGGAAACCCTCTGCTTTCCCTTTGGTCATCTTCTCCTTTATCTCATCAATATCTGCATCACCATTTTGAGCTTCTCTGATTCTTTCCAACAGATTTGGCTTCACTTCCAATGTTGCCACATATCCCTTAGGAACTATCTCCAACCTGAAATTCTTGAACTGCTCACATAACTCGAGTGGCATGTCCTCAACATTAGCAACATTGATATGACTCTTACGGCTCAATGCATCAGCAACCACATTCGCTTTACCAGGATGATACTGCACATTCAAATCATAATCCTTAATAAGATCCAGCCATCTACTCTGCCTGAGATTCAACTCCTTCTAAGTAAAGATATACTTCAAAATCTTATGATCCGTAAACACATCACAATGATTACCAACAAGATATTGCCTCCATGTTTTCAATGCATGAACAACTGCAGCCAACTCCAAGTCATGTGTAGGATAGTTCTGCTCATGGTTCTTAAGATGACGTGAAGCATAAGGAACAACTCTACCCCCTTGCATCAAAACACAACCAAGTCCTCGACGAGATGCATCACAATATACTTGGAAATCCTTATGTATATCAGGCAAACATCAAAAAGGTGCAGTTACTAACCGTTTCTTCAACTCCTGAAAGATGGTTTCACATTCCTCGCTCCAATCAAACTTATTCTCTTTCTTCAACAGCTCAGTCATCGGTTTCGCAATCTTGGAGAAATTCTCAATGAACCTCCTATAATATCCTACAAGAACCAGGAAACTGCGAATGTCTCCAACTGTCGTGGGTGTCTCCCATTCTGTAACTGTTGAAACCTTGGATGGGTCCACAGCTACTCCTTCTCCTGACACAACATGTCTAAGGAATCCTATCTCCTTCAACCAAAATTCATACTTGCTGAACTTGGCATACAATTTGTGCTCTCTGAGCTTCTCCAATACCAAACGCAGATGTGCCTCATGCTCTTGATCATTCTTGGAATACACCAATATATCATCAATTAACACCACAACGAATTTATCCAAGAACTCCATAAATACCTTGTTCATCATATTCATGAAGTATGCAGGAGCATTAGTCAATCCAAATGACATAACGGTATACTCATACAATCCATACCTTGTGGTAAAAGCAGTCTTCAGAATATCCTTCTCCCGAATCTTCACTTGATGATAACCAGAACGAAGATCAATCTTAGAGAACACACAAGCTCCCTCCAACTGGTCAAATAGATCATTAATCACAGGTAGAGGATACTTGTTCTTGATAGTAACATCATTCAGAGAACGGTAATCAACACACATCCTCTGGGTTCCATCCTTCTTCTCAAAAAACAACACTGGAGATCCCCAAGGTGACGAGCTTGGGCGAATGAATCCCTTTGCCTGCAACTCTCTAATTTTCTCCTTCAACTCTGCAAGTTCATTAGAGGGCATCCTATACGGTCTCTTAGCAATAGGCCCAGTGCCTGGTATCAAATCAATAAGAAACTCAATCTCCCTATCCGGTGGCATACCTGGCAACTCCTCTGGAAACACATCCGGATAATCCCTCACAACACGCACATCATCCAGTCTACCCCCCTTAAGAGAATTCACCTGAGCGTGCTGATGCTTATACTTGGATACATATCTGATCTTCTTCCCAGTCGGTGTACGGAGAGTGATGGACCGACTGGCACAATCAATAACACCTTGGTACTTGGCTAGCCAATCCATGCCCAATATAACATCCAAACCTTGTGACTTCAATATAATCAAATCTATAGGAAAATCATGCTTCCCTATGGCTAGGCTTATCTGATAGCAACCCAAACTAGCTGACATCTCTGCTCCCGGCGAACTTATAAGCATAGATGACTTAAGAACTACGGTAGGTAACTCATGCTTATCCATAAATACCCTTGATATGAATGAATGTGATGCACCAGAATCAAAAAGAACAAGTGCGGGTACTGACTTGATAAGGAACTTACCAATCACAGCATTAGGCTCATCATAAATCTCCTCCACGTTGACATGGTTCACATGCCCCTTGTTGAAAGGATCGGGCTTGCTGACTCCAGAATTCCCATTGTTGTCCTTGTTCTCCGGGCACATGTTGGAGTAGTGTCCCATCTTCCTGCACTTGAAACACTGAACTTGACTAAGGTCCTTCTGAGCATTCACCACTTGACGGTTCTGGTTATAGTTCCCTCCATTTCCATTTCCTTTCCCATTGTCATTGCCATTCTTGTGCCCATTGTGATGATTGTGGCCATTATGGTTGTGGCCATTCCCTCCATTATGATTATGTCCATTTCCTCCATGATGATTATGTCATTTCCAACATGATGGTGATGTCCATTCCCCCCATGATGGTTATGTCCTCCATTCCGATTATAGGAAGTGTGCTGCTTCTGCTGTGGCCCTGAGTTGTACTTGTTGTTGTTGTTGCTATACTTCATCTTGCGGTACTCCATAGCCTGATGTTTCCCTTCCAGCACAATGGCCTTATCAATGAGTCCTTGGCAATTGTTGAAAGTAGCCACCGTCAACTGAACTCCCAACTCGTCGTTGAGACCCTCCAAGAACTTCTCTTGCCTAGCTGCATCCATGTTGACATCATTCGGAGCATAGCGAGCAAGCTTGTTGAATTCCTCCACATACTCCGCTACTGTGCGGACTCCTTGGCGCAAGCTGCGGAATTCCTTCTTCTTCAAAGCCATAGCGCCTGCAGAGACATGTGCGGCGCGAAACGCAGCCTGAAACTGCGCCCAAGTGATGGTGTCTATGGGATAAGTCACCAAGTAGTTGTCCCACCACGCAGCGGCAGGACCCTCCAGCAAATGTGAGGCAAACCTCACTCTCTCTGCCTCAGTACAGCCAACTGTCTCCATGTTCCGGCTCACTGAACGAAGCCAGTCATCCGCCACTATGGGTTCAGGAGTGCTAGAGAACCTCTGAGGATTCAGCCTCAGGAACCTCGCAAGTGTGTCCACAGGTGGTGGTGGTGGTGGTGGCGCATTGTTGTTCTTGTTGCCCATATTCTGAGTGAGCAACTGGATCAACTGAGCTTGTCCTTGAAGTAAATGTTGCATGTATGCTGGCACTTCATTGTTGTTGTTCCCACTCCCCGTGGGATCACGTCTCGGCGGCATCTGTTGGCAAGAATAGGTAAGTTGTAGACAGAAAGTAGCTAGGGAAATATATCCTACCCCATATGCTTATTATGATCAAGACAACATATACATATACATCATGTCATACCACACAATCATCATACAATTATCACCAATCACCAATCATCAATATCATCAAGCAAAATCACTCATACCAATAAGCAAATCCAATCACACCATATAGTCTCAAAATATATTGCATAACTGATATAAGATCCTCAACACAACCACGAATATAAGAGTATATCAAGCAACCTAGTATTGCCATAACGATAGTAAACTAATTGCCGGTGAAGTAATTCCGAACGATGTCTTTGCTAAACAGCATACGGTATTCGTGCCCGCTAATGCGGTTGCGCCTCTTGGGACTCGGTTCATCTTCTTCTGCCGAAGTCTCCAGTTCGGGTTCATCTTCTTCTTCTTCAACACCATTGGCCTTCAGCTTGTCCTTCAGCCTCTTGATCTCCGCTTGCATCTCCATCCTCTCATTCTTTAGCTTGTTGGTGTCCCTCTTGAGCTTGGTGTTCTTCTGCTGCAACTCTTTGATGGTGTAGAGATCCGACTTGTTGCTCTTCTCCAGGTTGTGGATGTTCTTCTCCAGGCTCTGGATGATGTAGGTAGTTGTACCTGGCCAAATGGTCCCAGGCACATACTTGAACTTCTTTGGCCATATGTTCCCCGATGGAAGGATCTTGGTCATCTTCTCGTACACCGTACCCTTAAGCTGGCCTTCATACCGGTCGACGATGCGTCCAAGAGCCATGTGAGCGGCTATGCGCAAACACTGTTCCTTCTCCGGGGCATGCACCTCGAATGACTCCGTGATCACCCTTTCTTCCGTCATGCTTCCTAGGAGAAATGTCTCCACTTGCTAGTAGTCATCAGCTCCCCTTGTCTCCACTATGCCCGGCTGAAAGACTGGCGCGTAGATGTTCAGGTGATGGCAAATCCCCCTGAGCTCAGGTCCAAACGCCATAGAGCGGTATGACAAAGTGGTCATCTATAATCAAAGAGAGGAAACAAAAGATTAGAACAGGCATGAATACGAGATAGAGAAGGTAAGTCAGTACAAGACAGAGTGATGTAAAGTAATATTTTATTTCCTATGGATTTTCTAATCCATTTTCTGGGGGTCACGTCCTACAGTAAACACACTGCTCTGATACCATCTGTAACGACCCAATTCACATAGAACTAGAATCTCTGTGATCAAGTGCTAGTCCCTGGATCGAACTCGCTGGCACACACAGTATCATAGATGTATATCAAAGTACAAGTGCATCATTATTACAACGTATGATCCAGAATAATATAAATAAAAAGTTGCATAGCTCAAGGCTAGCTTATTCAACATAAATATAGGTGAAGAAAAAGCAAATAATGAGGAGTCACATCAACATCCACAAGCGAACATGCTGAGTGAAGATCCGCGACCCTAAACGCACCTTACTGGTCGTCTGAAAAACCTATAACACTGAAGGTTACAGCCCGACAATGGGTCAGTACATCTGATTTGTACGGCAAGTCACACGGAAAAGGATATAACAGACCTATCGCTACATGCAAGGTAAGTCAAAGGAAAGGCTTATGGTTTTTTTTGCAGAAAGCTGATTTTTCCCAATCTACCTAGTCAAATTTTTCGTTTAACTTACTGCTTAAGGTCGAACTGGGTACACCAGTTCCAATCCACACCCTTTATTAAATCTAGCACACTCAAGTTATTATGATGATTCATATGTCAAGATCCTCCAGTAACAGTAATGTCTAGTAGCTCAAGGATGTCCATAACCGGGGACACGGCTAATCATGATTAGTTTTTACTCTGCAGAGGTTAGTACACTTTTCCCGCTGGACTCAACCCGAAGATTGAGACGAAGTCTTTCAGAAGAGGTCACCTATACCCTACGGCAGGCCGGTACCACCTATCACATCTACATCTGCTAGCTTTGCACGGGAGAGGCTTCCTACATCGTACTCAACTAAGCCAGAGCCCGTATGGCCAGCATCTGTACATGGAAGCTCCTAGTCACCAAGTATGTCTGATCTTTTTGAGCCTAGACGGCGCCCACTTACGTTCAGAGGGTAGATACCATGACGTACTGTCGACCACCAAAACCAACCATTAGTGGTACAACCTGGTCTCGCCTTAGATAAGGCACGAGCCCCCAGGAAGCACCCCCTCCTCGTCCAGAGGTGTATTCTAATTAAAAGTTTGCTAGTCAAGTCATTAAATCCTCACATAGCTCAATGTAATCTCAAACCAAAACCACGTCTACAAGCATATCAAATATATAGCAAGCATGTGCTAGGTTGTCGAAGCAAACAGGATAAGATCATGTGGCTACCCTACCAGGTTTGCAGCAATAATAATATTAAACTTCCTACACATGCATAGGGTGATATTTGCTACATGCATAAGTATAAATATAGGTTATGAGATGGTCAATGTATGACTTTCCTTGATTCTGCTCCTGACGATCACAATCCTCACAATATGAAGCATTGCACTCCGGGCAGTCTACACGATCAACCAGAGTTGCAATCAATACACAGTTAACACATAACAATCATAAACAAGCATAGCAGAAGAAACTCCAAGAGAACAGCAAGGAAACAAGTTAAACGGTAGCTAAACGTAAAGTACTCGTCACCACGAATCCAACACAATTGGAATCGTCGAAAACGGTTGCACCGTTTGCAAACTACGGTCACAGGAACTTTGAAATTGGAAAACTGAATTTTTTTGAAAACTTAGGTCTACTGGATAGGATTTTTCGTAACCGTCGCAACGCAAAAATAATTAACTAAAACGGAGCTACGGTTTAAAAGATATTGCAGAAACGGTTCTAGGGTCTTTTCTTCCAAAAGAACTAATCCGCAAATAAAATAACTTCTCTGTCGCGAACAGATCCTCGGCTACGGAGCGAACGGGGTCCACTCCGGCGAACGGTTCGGCGAGCGTCCGCTGTTTAATAAAACCGCGGTTAACCGAAAAAAACCATAACCCTAATAAAAAAACGGCCCGATCTATTCCGGACCGTTGGATCTAGATCCAACGGCCACGGCTCGGCTCGGCTCGACCGGCCCGGTGTGCGGCGGCGGCGGCGTCCATGGCCGGCGGCGTCCGGTCCAGCGCGGCGAGGGGCGCAGCGGCGGAGGACAGGCGGCACGGCGGCTCACCTCGGGCGGGACGGCGGCGGCCCGGCGCAGCGACGACGGTGGCGGACGGCGACGGCGGCGGATCGGGCGGCGGCGCGGAGCGGGTTCGGGCGGAACCCTTAGTACCCGCGGGTCCGCCGGTATTTATGGACCCGCGCCCGGTAATTTTTTTTTAAACCGATTCGAATACGGCTGGGCATAAAAAAAACAGAACATGCCCATTAGGCCCAAAACACTTTTAGAAAAATAACGGATAATTATTTTTAATTTCCGTTTTCACCAAAACTTTTAAAATAATAAAATTGAATTTTTGGCATTACCAAAATATTCAATAAAAATAAAAACTTTCACAACTTATTTTTAAATACTTTTCCGGCAATTTAAAAATAGCGAAAAACTCCAAAAAGGATTTAAAAAATTCCCGGAGCATGAATAAATCCCCAAAATATTTTTAGAAATTATTTATAACCCCAAAGTAAATTTAAAAAGTCTCCAGAAAATATTTTAAACTATTTTCCAACATTTCGAAATGGGGATAAGTCATATTATATCCCCTCCAATAAATTGCCTTAAGTTGAAAAATGTTTAAAATATTCATAAAATCCAAATAATGCAAAACTCTAGCATGACATGCATATGATGATCTATTAACATCCGAATTTAGAAAATTGGGATGTTACAGAGGCTAGCAAATATTAGGAGGTGGAAGTGTCAACTTTCAATACTTACGTTAGTCTGAAGAACTCATGAACTGATTATCGGTAACTCTCAATCTAATCAGGAGGTTCACAAAGAGGCAAGTACCCCGAGGAGGAGTGTATGGGGGTTTTCTTATCCTTGCGCATCCTCGACTCATGGTACGTGGGTGTACTCTAATATCTGATCCGTCCAAAGATTAGTGATCCATCTAGTAGCTAGAGTTCTCAACTAGCTTTTGTAGTTTTTGAAAATAAATATGGATTGCCCAAAATACGACACCTATCACTAATAGGCTAGAGCTCTTGAAACTAAAAGTTCAAACATTACTCACAACAATACCTCAAAACTATTGCAAGTTACTACTACAATTGAATAGCAACCTCAATTACCTACTTAAAGTCAAGACACAACTCAGTGCAACAACCAACTCTCTTAACAAGATAAACATGAAAACTAAAGAGAGTTCTAGCAACAAACTAAACTAAAGCTTTTTAAAAAGATAAACATGAAAACTAAGAGCTAAACATGACAGCAGCTATGAAAAGATAAAGAACACACAACAAAAGAAAGATAAGCATCAAAATCCTATGATGTGTTCTAGTTTGAAGTGGAGCGTGTTTCTCTCCCACACAAAAGAAAGCTTGGTTCTAACTTTTTATGAACAGCAATCAAAGATAAAGAAAACTAGAAAGTAAAGAGCGAGACGCTCCAAGCATAGCACATAACGCATGAAGTGATAAAAATATAGCGAGACGAAGGAGGGACCGATAATTGTTGATGAAGATGGGGATGCACGGGGGCATCCCCAAGCTTAGACGCTTGAGTCTCCTTGAATATTTATTGGGGATGCATGGGGGCATCCCCAAGCTTGAGCGTTCTACACTCCCGAATCGTCTTTCATCATCTTCCCTCCCACACATGAAAACTCCCTTCATACATAACTCATCATAAGCTGATTAGAGAGGTTAATACCCTTAATAAAATAATTTACCTCTACTATAAGTAAAGATTTTCTTGAAGGGCTACTGTTTCTCAAGATTTCCAAAAAGTTTTTTCAAAGAAAACGCTAGCGCAAGACTTGCAAAAGTGAGGAAAGGAAAAACATGGCAGAATCTGTGAAAAACAGACCAGCAGGTAGTAATAATTTGTGAGGGGTACTTCTGCAACTCAAACCAAAAAACTCAGAACAGACGCTCCAAAGCCAATTGTATAGATCACTCTTTCAAAAGAATTCAGATCAAAAAGATGATCTGGTGATTTTAGGCGAATTTTTCCGTTCAAGGACAGAATCTGTTTTCTGGACAGCATGTCACAACTTTTGAACTTTCTTGCAATCGGAGGCTAAACTTGGCACAAAGCTTGAAAATAAAGATACAATGATGTTGCTACAGTAGTAACAATCATCAAGACCACTAAAAACATAAGTAAAAAACATCTTGGGCTGCCTCCCAACAAGCGCTTTCTTTTACGCCTTTAAGCTAGGAAAGAATAAAAAATATCAAGTTTTATCAAGTGAAAGAGAATAGCTAGCCTGTGTGACGGACTCAAAAGGTAACTTAATATTCTTCCTAGGGAAGTGTTCCATCCCCTTTTTGAGAGGGAATTGAAATTTTATATTCCCCTCTTTCATGTCAATAACAGCACCAACGGTGCGAAGAAAAGGATGTCCCAAAATAATTGGACATAAAGGTTCACACTCTATGTCCATAATAGTAAAATCAACAAGAACATAATTGCCATTGACAATGATAAGAACATCGGCGATCTTCCCCAAAGGTTTCTTTACGGAAGAATCAACGATACGAACACCAAAAGAACAAGGATCAAAAGGTTTCAATTTAAACATATCATACATTCTTTTGGGCATAACGGAGGTACTAGCTCCAACATCACATAAAGCATAGCAAGAAAAGTTATTCAAATTAATTTTTATCATAGGATCCCAACCATATTCTAGCTTCCTAGGTATTGAGGCCTTTACCCTAAGCTTCTCCTCCCTAGCGTTAATGAGAGCATTAGTGATATGCTCCGTGAAGGCAAGATTTAGTGTGCAAGTGTGGGGAGCTCTAGACATTTTGTGTAGCAAGTTCATAACTTCTGAAAGGGTACAACTATCAAAATCAATGTCACTAATATCAAAGGTGGTAGTGGTGTCATCTAGGCTCACTTTTTTGAAAGCCTCTATGTTCATAGGAGTTTCTTCTTCTACGGTTGAGGTAATAGCATCACCATTAATAGGTCCAATGGGACTAGGAGTGTGTTGGGTGCTAAGTTTTGGTATCCTCAACAACTTGGATAGTAGCAACAGTGTGTTGTGTAGGAAGGCTCTTAATTCTATCTTCTTCCTCATTTTCTCTAGCCCGTCTTTCTTTAAGTTTAGCCATCATCCTAATGTTTTCATTAATTTGCATTTGGATAGCATTAATAGGAGTGGCCTTCCTCTCCTCGAGGGGAGAAGTTCTAATTTTAAGCATCTCAACATCAAGGGCTAAGTTGTCTACCTTCAAAGAGAGATTATTTAATTTGTCTAATTTTTCCTCTACACTCTTGTTGAAGGCTTTTTGGGTAGTGATAAATTCTTTAAGCATGCTCTCTAATTCAGAAGTGGAGTTCTTGTTGCTAGGATAAGTGTTGTTGTTCCCATAGTTGTTGGATGGGAACTGTGACGCCCCCAAAATCAGACTGTGTATAGTAATCATACACGCAAGGTACACGATCGACATTAGGGACTCACGTTGAGATATCACAATACAACTCTACAAAATAAAATAATACAAGCTGTTTAATACAAGCCAGGGGCCACGAGGGCCCGAATACAACAGCTCGAGAACACAAAGTTAGCGGAAGAAATAGTATCTGAGTACAGACACAAGAATACAAGGTTGCCTTAAGAAGGCTAGCACAAATAACAATAGATCAAAAAGGCGAGGCCTCCTTCCTGGGAACCTCCAAACTACTCCTAGTCAACGGGGAACTCGACATCATAGAAGGCATCGGGGATCTTCATGTTGTGGTGGTCGGCATCGGGGATCTCCTGCTCGTGGAATCCAAGGCTCCAACGTCGACTACAGCGGTCGCAGGCAAAACAAAAAGGGGGAAATAAAGCAAGGGTGAGTATCTAGCATACCCGCGAGTCTTACGTTCGATACTAAGCATTTATGCATTTGTATCAAATGGAAAGGGGAGGCTGTATATAGTGGACTGCAAGGTAGAAATCAGAATAAGGGTAAGAAGCTAGGCATATCGAAGACTAGCATCTTCTGACGAGTCTTGCAGCACAAGATGAGAACAGCCAACAGTTTATAGAAAGCATAAAGTAACAATGAAGCATAAGTTGCTGCAACATTGTATAATAGTAAGTTGTAATAATTAATAATAATATATGCCTCCGAGTTCCCCTCCTCGACTCCCCTGCGAGGAAGAAAACCCAGAACCAACAGATTAATAGTAGTAGTTTGTAGTGGTAAGGTCCAGCTTCAGCATAAAGCATCCTATTACCGTGGACACAGCTATTTGAATAGATTAAACTCCCTGCAGGGGTACACTATTGTTCAGCCTGCACGCTCGGATCTCCAGGGTGGCGTACACCTTGTTAGGGAATGCCCCACCGACACATCGCAGTTCATCCTAGGCTCAGCAGAGAGGCCATCCGCCGGACTATATCCTATGCCCCACGGGGTCTAGGTCCCTCACCCTTGCACGCTCCTGCACGGTGCGAGTCTGGCCGGTGAAGCAAAAGCAAATACAAACACACCTGTTGCAGCAAATAAGACAACACGGCTTCCCGTCGATCAGGCCGCAGTACTGTTGACGTCTGAATTCATCCCCTAGCTTTCGGACGAACTACGACGCGGAGGGCCCACACCGTAATCCCACGTGTAGGTAGTGCGTACAGACCAACGGGTCTCTCAAGTCATCCGCCGAACCATTTAGCATTTTAATTAACCTGTGTGACAACCGTTATCGTTGCCTCGACTTAACTGACCCGCGGTCAGCAACAGCAGTCGGGACCACTAGTACATTGGTGCCTGCCCTGTCGTCCCACCAAGTCTCTGCGGTTACCATCAAGGTGAACCAACTCCTTACCTTATCTCGCGTGTGCTCTGGGTAGAGCTCGACTTTCGTGGTTTGGTAACTCTCGCGAGATACGAGCAGGGGCCAAGCACGCCAGTAACGTCGGTCGTACCCTCCCTGTCGTTCCCGACGCAATACCTCTCGCGGGCACCGTTGGGTCGCCCGACTTCTTACCTTAAGGACAACCGTTGCTCAGGTACCTAGAGAAGCTATACAGAGTCAACAACGAGTGGAGTGCGAGGATTACTCCTCGGTAGCTCCACTTGATGTTGGCTCGGCAGAGCCGAGCTAGGGGGCCTTAGGAGGTGTCTACATTGTACCGTACCTGTTGCAGTTATAATAATACGTATCCGCGTCACTCCCCTGAGTGGTCACGGCCCTGCTATCTAATCCTAGCTAACAATGCGCAGGGCTCACTGCTGAATAATGCATAATTTTAATAGGCAACATAGGATAAAGGAGGTACATCAAGGGGCGACAAAAGTAGGCTATGCAATTGAATAGGATTGTAACGTAGCAGCAGCAGTAACAATGCCTAGTGCAAGAAAGTACAGAAAGGTAGGCGATATCTGGGGAAGAGAATGGCTCTGCTTGCCTGGAAGATCGACGGTAGGGATACGGTCGTCGTCGACGAAGTAGTCGATCACAGGAGCATCGACAGCGGACGTCGAGACTACCAGACAATAAGAGAGATGGAAGAAACAATAAATTCACAACAATAATAGCAATACAAATACAATACATGGCAACGCAAAGTTAATGGTGTTCTAACGCAGTGCAAGGGGTATTGCTCGGAGCGGGAATTCATCCGTGGATGAACTACCGGCTCCGGGTGATTATCGACAGACGGCCCAGAGGGGGAAGGTTACATGTCTGTAGTGTCATGAATACCCGACAGACGTGTGGATAGTGTATCTGTGATCGTTGATGTATTCCGAACAACTTTTATGTTCAGAACATTTCCATCCGGAAAGTTTTACCGGTATCGGATAATTACCGGACAGTCCAATCGGAGGGGGAATGTCTCGTGTGCGGTATGTAAAAGGGGTGTGGTGGGTCTATCGGTAGCGTATCCGTATTCGTTATATTTTTCTGATCAATTTTGATGTATAAAGTTTTCCGATCTGAGCTTGGTTTAAAAGATATTGAATTTCAAAGTATAAATCATTTAAATCAATTTCCTGAATTTATTTTATTATTAAATAAAGCATTATACAGAACAGTCGGGTTTGACCAGTCAACTGACATGTGGGTCCCACATGTCAGCCTCTGGTATTAATAATTAATTTATTTAATCTAATAGTCCAGAGGGGCCTAGATGTCATACTCTGGACTTAATACTAATTCATTTTAATTAATAACTGACAGGTGGGGTCCAGGTGTAAGTGACACATGTTTATGATTAATCATTTCATTTAGTCAACCATGACCTGGGGCCCAGCTTTCATAGAGTCAAATTATTCCAACAGTTATTTTAATTTAATAGGGGTTACTTAAGTGGATGGACCCACATGTAAGTCACAGAGGGGTGTTTCCATTAGTTTTAACCTGAGACTATTAGGGGGGATGTTAGGGAGTGGATTAGCGCTAATTAAAAACCTGACATGTGGGCCACCTGCCAGTGACAGAGGTCCACGTCGGCGAGGACAGGGGGCGCCGGCGGCGACCGTGTGCTCGCTCCGGGCCACGGTAGGAGGCGTGGACGGGCGCGTTCGAACGGGCTCGTCGAGCCGCGCCGATTGGGGGTCACAGGGCGGCCGGACATGGCCGGAGCAGAGCTCGCAGTGGTCAATGGCGGTGGCCGGCTTACGGCTTCAATGGAAACCGGCGATGCGAGACGAAATCTAGCGACCTACTAGGTTTAATCGATCCTACAGTATACGGGGAGCACACTGGTGCCATTTGCGGGAGCTAAGAGGCACGGGGAGCATGGTTAGAGACAGCCACGGCGGCGGCCAGAACACGGCGGCCATGGCGGGTGCGCCTACGGTGACGGAGAGGGGCAAAATGCGCACGGGGATCATAGAGGGGCTCACAGTGGCCGTGTAGAGGAGCAAAGCGGGCTCGGGGGCGGGGCGGGTGGCCGGAATTGGAGAAGCTCGCCGGCGGTTCCGAGGTTGAAGAAGGCTTCGATTCGCGCCGTGTGTATGCTCCGGGGACGACTCCTTCTGCAGGTAGGCGTGGTTGACGTTGGCGAGCGCGATGGACAACCCGGCTCGGCCTGAGGGCGTCAGTGGCCACGTCGGAGCGCGACCACGGCGACGGCGGGCTCAGGGCCGCTCGGGTGCGCGCCGTGGGGAGAAGAAAACGGCGTGAGGGGGGAGCAGGGAGATGGCGGCTAGGGTTTCCAAAGCGCAGGGGGAGGGGGAGGTCTTATCCACGTCGCCGGCAGTGGATGGCCGCCACGGCACGCCGGCTGGTCGTGGGATGGCCTCCACGCAAGGTGAACAACACATTGGGGAAGAATACAAGGGGAGGGGAAGTGGGTCGGGCCCGGGCAGGCTGGAAAGGAGGTGGGCCTCGCCCAGGGCGAGGGACAAGCCCTTTTTTCATTTTCTTCTTTTTAAATTGGTTTTCTTTCCTATATTTAATTGTTTTAGGAACTTTTTCATTTTTTTAAAATATGCAACATAGTCCAAAATTAGTATTGCACATTAAGACAGTGCCACAAAAATTTTGGTACTTTTATAAACTCTTTTGATATTTTTTATTTATTTCAAAGGGATTAAATGCCACTGGTTTGCTACTGTTTGAATTGTTTTATTGATTTTACATCTTAATAAATTTCCATTGTTGTTCTAGCATGGTCCAATGATTATTTGGGATTTAACAAAAGTGGTTGCACCAATTTTGAACAAGGTTTTATTTAACACATATTTTTATTATTCATGAAAAGGCATTTGGAGTTTGTGTTGATTCAAAAACGATCAAGGCATGATTAGCAACAGTAATTGTGATTACTGTAGGTGATTACAGTAGCGTGACACCCGGGGTGTTACAGGAACGGTCTAGGATTACTAGAAAAATTACTCCTCAATTGGATAATTTTAGCAGGTGGGTAGTACTTCCCAATAAAAGCTTCCTTGCACTTATCCCAAGAATCTATGCTATTCCTAGGCAAGGATTGAAACCAAATTTTAGATCCTTCCCTCAAGGAGAAAGGAAAAAGCTTAAGCTTAAACAATATCACCTTCTACTTATTTATACTTTTGCATATCACAAAGCTCAACAAAATTATTTAAGTGTAAAGCAGCATCATCTCCAGCACCGGGGAATTGATATCCCATAACAAGGTTCAGCAAGGCAGGTTAAATTTCATAAGAGGTAGTTGAAGTAGCAGGTGTAGCAATAGGAGTGCCGATAAAATCATTGTTGTTGTGACTAGTGAAGTCACACAACTTAGTTTTTTCAGTGGAACCCATAGCAGCAAACAGGACAAGCAATTTTTTGAGATTTTTGATAAAGGACACTAAAGCAAGAACTGAAAGGTAAACTAACAAGACTAAAAAGAAAAGTTAAAAGATAGTGTGAAACTCCCCAATCTTGAAGATTGGAGTCCCCGGCAACGGCGCCAGAAATTTTCTTGATACGCGAGAGATGATAACGGCTTCTCGCCCTTCGTTGGTTACCCCAAGTGGAAGGTGACATGTAGCATAGCGGCAAGTTTACCTTAGTGAAGATACCAAGGTTGAGATCGAACAGTAGGACTCCAAGGTCGACAAGTAGTTGATAAAGTGAACAATGACACCGAGGTTGATACAAATAACTTTGCTCCCAACGAAGTTTAGAGAGGTTGTCAATATCTCCGGCCTTGTTGTTTCCAAAGGAACAAACGCAACAGATAATGGTAGTGATAATTGCGACCGGAAAGTAAAAGCAAGAAGTAAATTGAGGGTGTAAACAGTGATGGAAATATGGACCGAGGTCCCATGATGTTCACTAGTAATGTCTCTCTCCCAAAAGACGATAAAATTGCTATGCGAGGTAAACAAATCATAGCTGGGAAATTGACAGGGTTACGGGCTCAAACCAATGCTAACTATGCTACAAAGAAAGGAAGAGGCTCAAAAGCATGGTCGGTACACCAAAATAAGTTGACCGAAATCCATCTACATCTACTACTAATCATCCACCTTGAGATATCTATCTAGAACATCTCGCTGGTATTAAGTTGCGAGCCCCATCCAAAGTGCAAATCCAAAGCAACAGACAACTGCATTAAAAGAACTTTGCGTAAAGTACACAATCCTTGCAACCGCAGTTACAAGAACCGTTGTTTTCCCCCATGTGGCAACAACACATCCCTTAGGCTCTTGTATCTTTCACTCAAGCTAGTCATCAGGGGGCATGAACCCACAATCATGCATAACGCTCCCTCTTGGAGTCACTCCCTACTACTTGGCCAAAGCAATAAACAGCAATGGAGAACATGCAAGAATTACTCATGCACATAGGAACAATAGAAAAATTACATATGTGCCTTGATCGTGTAGGGCAGCTCACAAGGTCTAATCCATGAAGAACAAAGAGGGGAGGAGAACATCACATAGCTACTGACGGATCATCCGTGAAGCGTCCATGGTGGTGGAAAATCTCCCGGAGGTCAGTCCTCCCTCCGGCAGGGTGCCGGGAAGTGGTCTTCTGGCGCTACCGATCTTGGAAGGGCGGTGGCGGAGGAACAGAGGAGAGATCGTGAAAAAGGGTTCTGTCTTCGGGGGTTTCGGGTCGAGAGATAAATATAGGCGAAGGAGGGAAGCCAGGTGGCCACCATGGGTCCTGGCGCCCCACCCCCCACCCTGGGGCAACCCCACCCTAGGGCGCGCCGGGAGGGCGCCTAGGGCCCTGGTGGGTCCCCTCCGGCCCCCCTTCGGGACTCTGGAAGGTTCCCGTACGCTGATTTTTTATTGGATTTTTCCATAATTTTTGGAGCATTTTTAATAAGGGGAAACCTGAAATAAAAAGACAGCAGAAAACAAGAACCGGCACTGGGTGCACTGAGTTAATAGGTTAGTCCAAATATTATCAAATTTGTATGAAAGTGTATCTAAAACATAGCAATATCACACAAAACATGCATGGAGCAAGAAGAAATTATAGATATGTTTGGGACGTATCATAAAGCAGCATCATCTCTAGCAACAGAGAATTTCTCTTTCATAACAAGGTTCAGTAAAGGAGGTTTAATTTCATAAGAAAATGCTGAAGTGGCAGGTGTAGCAATAGGAGTGCAGATAAAGTCATTTTTGTTGTGACTAGTGAAGTCACACAACTTAGTGCTTTCAATAGAACCCATAATAGTAGCAGCAAGAAAGAATAAGACAAGCAATTGTTTTGTGATTTTTTATAAAGTACACTAAGATAAAAATGATAAAGTAAACTAACAAGACTAAAAATCAAAGCTAAAGATAGTGTGCTACTCCCCTATCTTGAAGAGTGGAGTCCTCGGCAACGCGCCAGAAATTAACTTGATCGCTTCTCACCCCTCGTTGGTGACCCCAAGTGGAAGGTTGAGATGTAGCACAACAGCAAGTTTTCCTCAATGAAGGTACCTATGTCTCCGACGGACTCCGATAACAACGAGTATGTGACAACGGCGCTAGAAATTACTTGCTAGGCAAGAGTTGACATGGACCTGCACACAGCAACAGATAACTTTGCTCCCAACGAGTACAGATAGGTTGTCAATCTCTCCGGCCTTGTTGTTTACAAAAGGTCAAACGCAAGGGTAGATAGTAGTGATAAATGCAAAGAAATTAAAAAACGGTGAAATAAAGTGGAGGTGTAAAAATGGTGGAAATATGGACCGGGGTCCCGTGATGTTCACTAGTGATCTCTCTCTCCCAAAGGACGATAAAATAGCTAATCTGAGTGAACAAATTACAGCTGTACAATTGACAGAATTATAAACGCACCGCAATGCTAATTATGCTACTTGAAAGTAAGAGTGATCAAAAGTATGGGTAGTACGCCAAGACAAGTAGACCGAAATCCATCTGCATCTACTACTAATCATCCACCTTGAGATATCTATCTAGAACATTTCGCTGGTATTAAGTTGTGAGCTCCACCCAAAGTGTAAACTCAAAGCAACAGACAATTGCATTAACAATCTATGCATAAGGTAAAAATCCTTGCAACCGCGGTCACAAGCACCGTTGTTTTCTCCCTGGTGGCAACAACACATCCCCTAGTCTCATGTTTCTGTCACTCGATGAAGCTAGACATCGGGGGGCATGAACCCACAATCATGCATAACGCTCCCTCTTGGAGTCACTATCTACTACTTGGACAAAGCAACAAACAGCAATGGAGAACATGCAAAAATTGATAAGAATAAAATATAAAATGTAAACAAAATATATAACTCATCACGATCTGAACATAATCTCATAATCCATCGGATCCCAGCAAATTCAGCATAGCAACAGCAGGAAAATTACATTGGTGCCTTTATCATGTAGGGCATCTCACAAGGTCTGAAACATTGAAGAACAAAGGTGGAGAGAAGACATCACATAGCTACCGATCACGGACCCATTGTCCAAGGGAGACTACTCACGGCACATCCGGGAGCCATCCATGGTGGTGGAGAGGCTCCCGGAGGTCAATCCTCCCTCCGGCAAGGTGCCGGGAAGGGGTCTTCTGGTGCTCCCGATCTTTGAAGTGTGGCGTCGGCGGAACAGAGAGGTAATTGGCGATGTGGGGTCCTCCTCGTGGGTTTCCGGAGCGAGGGGTAAAAATAGCCCGAAGGGGGGGCACCGGGAGTGTGCCCCACCTCCCAGGCGCCCTGGTGGCGCGGCTAGGGATGAGGCCGCGCCACCTAGCCTCCTGGGAGGGGGGTGGCCCCCTCCGGCTCTCCTTCGGTGGTTCCGGAAGCTAATTTTTTATTGTGATTTTTCCCGAATTTTTCTGGCATTTTAAATTGGTGAAAAATCACTTCAACTAAAGACATCAGCAGACAGGAACTGGCACTAGGTGCACTGAGTTAGTAGGTTAGTCCAAATATGTGTAAAATGATATAAAGTGTAGCAAAACATGTAGCAATGTCACATAAATGTGCATGGAACAAGAAGATATTATATTTACGTTTGGGACGTATCAGTTGCTCCACGCCGGTTGCCTGCTGCCGGTTGCCCGCGCACCCGGCTGTCGTTTGCCCGTAGCTAGGCTGCCCGGAAGTCAACAAAAGCATCTCCAGCGAGTGGATAAGAACGCATACGTGTGCACCATAAAATATCTAGCGAATGGATAAGCATGCGACATATTCTTGTACCTTTCTTTTTTCCTTTTCTCTTTGTCCTCACATTCATGGGGCATCCTCGCCCTTAATATATAAAGGGGCAAGTAGCCCACGGTGAGGGGGTTGGCTCATTTGATCACACACACTCACACTAGCACTCATCAATCTAGTAGATCAGCTCGGCACGAGTACAGCTCGACCGCAGCACAGATACATCTCCAGGAGCACCTTTGTACACATATATGCCTATAATTCACACATGCAGGAGTAGGGGTTTTATCTCTACGTAGTGCCCCGAACCTGGGTACCTCGCCGTGTGCTTGTATCTAGACCCATCCGGAACACCGTCGCACGCTCAATGCACCCTTCTTAGTCATCCCATGGCATCTGTCGTTATCATATTGACGACAGCTGGCGCCCACCATGGGACAAAGTGCAGCGACCGGAGTTCCGCTACGGTCAGGACCTTTCTTCAGCAACATCTCTGAATTGATCAACAGCTTCATCAGTACTAGTTCTTTTGGTGGGCGCCGGGAGGCTGTGTGCGCAGGACGGAGGCTATGCGTGTCGGCGTCTCCACGGGTGCCAGTAGCTGGTGTGTCGTCTTCATCCTCGGCTCCAATCCTCTTCCTGGATAGTAGCTTCCGCAGCTCTCCTCCATGCATTACCTTCTCCTTGCCCCGCTGCCGCTCATCCCCCGCTTTGCCTCGGTCTGCGAATGCGGGCGCACACAGCAAGCAGGAGTTTCCCATCTTGGCCGGCGCGCCGTCTTCAGCTCTCCTCTGCGCCCGCAGCTGCTCCTCCGCGTGGCAAGCCGCAACTGCCCCCGCGCAGTCCCTCCTTCGTCCTCTCCTCCGCGTCCAGCCAGCAGTGCCCGTGGCATCTCTCCGTCCGCGCCGTGGATTCCGCAGCGTCTCCCCCGAGCAATTCCTCCTCCGCCCTGGCATCCAGCAGCCGCCCGCCGACTCCCTCTCGTTCGAGTTTGGGTGCCCCGGCCGATTCCTCCGCCCCGAGTTGTGCTCGCCCTCCCAGTCAGTTGTGCGCGGATTCGCATCCGCTCTCGACGTGGCCGACTACGCCTATAGCTGCAGCCGCCGAGCTCGTCGTGTGCCTCCCCCGCCTACAGCGGTCTGCCTCGCTGCAGCCGATTGCGCTCGCGTGCCCCTCCTACGGATGGGTACAGGAAGAAAATTCAGAGAAAAATACTCTTCCCGTGCACCGGTTGTATTCCTCCCTGATAATGGTCGGACGCTCACCTCCCCAAGCTGACTGGCTGCGCCCCATTCTGTTCGATGCAGTCATCCGCCGGCTACGCCACCGTCTATGGCTCTGGCGAGCTGCGCTGCGCGATCGCCGGACACCGGTCATCCGATTTCTACGTCTGCATCACTTGAGGGATACCAGAGGGTACGTGCCGAGCTAGCCTTCAATGGGCTGATGGATCAATAGTATATTTGTGGCATGTCCAGCTTCAGCGTGCACGGCCGCCCCGTGTCATACGGCTCGCTCCCTGTTCGGCCCGTCGCACTGCGGCTTCTTGATGTAGAGAATCGCAACAGTCTTCGCGGGTAGGTATAACCCAATTTATTGACTCGACAGAAAGGGAGCCAAAGAATACTTATAAGCCTTAGCAGTTGATTTGTCAGTTCAACCACACCTGAAAAAGCACTAGACAAGATATAAGTAGCAGTGGTGTATTGACGGGTGTAGCCTAGACTTCGCCAATCACCAACACCACAAAGTAGTAACAAAGGAGTAGCAGCAAAGAGAGAAATAGTAACAACGAAGATGAAAGATGGACTGGGGTTCAAGGTTTCACTAGTGGTAACTCTCCAAGCAAAAGAACAAGGTGTTGGGTGAACAAATTACAGTTGGGCAATTGACAAAATTGCACTAACTCTAGCCAAAGAAAAAACTAGAGCATCCTAGTCTAAGAACCAAACGTAGGCACGTTTTCCGTATGTAGTTGCACGTGCTTGCAATAAGAACTTGCACAACATCTTTTGTCCTACCGTCCCACTACAAACGGGGCCAAAAGGAACTTATGGAGATTAAGGTGCTCCTGTCAAAGAGCACCGGAACAAAGCATTCACACTTTATGAACACATGTGATCCTCAAATTATAGCCCATCCCCTTTTTGTGTCCCACGATATCACCATTGGGATCGCCGGTTCCGTACTATAACACGTGCATACAACCGTAGATAAGATCTAGAACAACAATTATAATCATGCAACCGTAACGTGCTCAGATCTGAAATCATGCTACTCGTGCACTAGTAACAAGCATTAAGGACAACAAAATTGTAGCAACAATAATTCATAAACCTCTTAGACTGAACAAGGTAATAATTAATCAGATCCCAACAAACACAACACCAATTACATCATCTGGATCTCAATCATGTAGGGCATCTCATGAGAACTTTGTATTGAGGATCTAGGGGGATAAGATACCAACAAGCTACTGCCAAGAACCCGTAGTCCAAGGAGTAACTACTCACGATCCTTCATGGGGTGAAGAAGAGTTGATAAAGATGGCCCCGGGGGCCAAGGCCCTCTCCGACAGGGCGCCGGAGTAGGATCCTGGTGACCGCCGAAGCTAGGTTTCGATGGCGGCGAAGATCAGGAGCGCTTCTGGAAAAAGGAGTTTGATATCTCGGGTTTTTGCGTCGGGTGAAATAAATAGGGCCAAAGCGGGGCACCAGGGGTGGCCCCAGTCGCTGAGGCGGCCTGCGGTGCCCCCCCCCGGGCCGCGCCGAGTGACCATCTGGGCGACTGGTGGCCCCCCTCCGGCTCTCCTTCCGGTGTATGGAGTCTTCTGGAGTAAAAGACTTTTCGGAATTTTCTGAGCAACTTCATTTTTGGAATTTATCTGCAATGCAAAGAAAAAACAGACAGGAACTGGCACTGGGCTCTATATTAGTAGGTTAGTCCAATAAATGATTCAAAAGCATGGCAAAAAGATGTAGCAATGACACAAAAAGAGCATGGAACAAGAAAAATTTGTGGATACGTTTGAGACGTATTAGCATCCCCAAGCTTAATTTCTGCTCTTCCTCGAGTAGGTAAATGATAACAAGATAATTTTTGATGTGACATGCTACTTAGGAGTGAAGGCAATAAATCTAATGTAATGAAGATACATAAGCCAAAACAAAGTGATATAAAGCAATAGTTTATAGTTGATATTAAGCAAGCAATGAAAGAACATCTAGACAATTGAGATCTTGTTGTCCGTGAATCGAATGTCTCCAGTCGGAGTTCCCGTGCCAAGAGTGGGGAAGTTTTAGACCATAAAAAATACTGAATATTTGTTGAGAACTCAATCTACTAATTTTCACACATGGTCCATTTGGAATCTTATTATGACTCATCCCCAGACCACTAGTCAGGTACAAGTCAAATTGATCCTCTCCCTTTCGACTTTGAGCACTCATGCAATGGATGAGCGCGATCAAGATACGTTGGCACTTAGGATGGCAAAATAGAATAATGATGGGGATATGAAGTCAAAACGTGAGAAAGGCGAGAAGAAAAATGAAGGATATGATGTGAGGAGTAGGGATTGCCATGCAACATGCGGATACACATAGAGCTATAAGTGTATGAAAGCCCTCCAATGGAACTAGTGGTGGTGCATCCAACTTGCTTGCTCATGAAGACCTAGAGCTCATTTGAGGAGGTTCATCCATGGAATATTCAAGCCAAGTTCTATAATGTATAGATCCCCACAGAGTTATGCATGAATGATATGAAAACTCTTTATGAAGTATGGGTGCTACTTTGAAGAACAAGTGTGGAATAAAGGATAGTAGTGCTTCCCCCTCTCTTTTTTTATTCTTTTTTTATTTTTCACCTTTTTGTATTTTTTTTATTTTTGGTGGCCTCCATGGCTCTTTATTCTCTTTTCTTTTATATTTCGGCCACTTTGGGATCTTTTATTCCTTTCCTCACTGTAGGGGCAACACTCTATAAGAACATCAACACACTTTTATTTACTTACAACTCTAAATCAAAAACTAATGACTATATATGTCATATTAACATGAAGAACGATGGATGTTGCATGGAAATATATCTCGGAAAGGCTATGGAAATGCCATATAGGTAGGTATGGTGGCTGTTTGAAAGATACAATGAGGTTTATGATGACAGAGCGTATCATGCCAAGGGTTTGGATGCACCAGCGAAGTTTGCACCAACTCCCAAGAAAAGGGCAATGCACGGTACCGAAGAGGCTAGCAATATATAGAAAGGTGGAAGTGCCAACAATCGAATACTCGCATTAGTTCGAAGAACTCATGCACTTATTCTCGGTAACTCTCTATCTAGTCAGGAGATTCACAAAGAGACAAGTACCCCGAGGAGGAGTGTATGGGGGTTTGGTTATCCTTGTGCATCCTCAACCAATGGTATGTGGGGGTACTCTATATATTCCAACCCCGCAAGGATTAGTGATCCTTTTAGTAGCTAGAGTTCTCAACTAATTTTTAGTTTTTGAAAATAAGGCACGGTTAGCCAAGATATGACACCTATCACTAATGGGCGCAAGCTCAATTGCATAAACATTCATCATTACTAAATCAATACCTCAACACTATTGCAAGTAAATGTGAGAAAGGTTTTTAAATAAACGGGTAAAATAGTTCAGTTTTTGCTATGGATTTAGTTGGTTCAGGTCTTATTAGGCTGAGATTTTTTTAGTTTTGGTTTAGTTTAGTTCTATAAAAAAAACAGTTTGGTTATAGTTAAGTATGGGCTTAAACAGTTTAGTTATTATGGGCCTTTAACTGAGGGTCAGAACCGGTTCCTCATCCAGTTATACCGCCGATCGACCGGCCGAGGCCTCGACCACACCCCTGCTCGAGGGTTCCTCCGGCCGCCGCTTGCCGCCACCTACGGCCCGGTCTGCTCCGCACCGTGGCGCCAGGCCCCATTCCTGGCCTTGCTCCTTCTCCACTTAGACGCCGACCGCTCCCTGCACTGCAAGCGCAGGACCTCCGATGATTCCGGCCGGAAGACGCTGCCACCGCCTTCCAAGGCTGCTGGCGTGCCCAAGGTGTACGACGACAATAAGCTCATGGCGCTCAAGGCCGCCGCGAACGACAGCGGGTTCAACCGCAACCCGATGCCTGGGGATGACGCGGCTGGGAGGGAGGGTGAGTTCTAGGGCTTCTTCCCGCAGCCTCCCCGCGCGAGGACCGGGCTGGCGGTGACCGTGGCGTCGGTGGCTGCGCTGGTGTTGTCCGGGCGGAGGCACAGCAAGTACGTGGTGGTGGTGGTCAAGGTGAAGGCGCCGGGGCTGCCGTTGTCGGTGTCGTGGCGCGCGCCCATCGACCTGGTGACGGTTCTGGACGTGAGCCAGGTCATGATGGTGGAGGAGCTGCAGATGCTCAAGCGCGGGATGCTGTTAGTCATCGCATCGCTCAGCCCCGACGACCGGCTCTCCATCGTCGCCTTCTCTGCTGTCGCCAAGCGGCGGATGTCCAGGCAAGGGCAGTGGTCGGCACGGCAGATCGTGGACCAGCTAGTGGTGTGCGACGCCGCGCAGGGGCAGGAGCAAGCGCAGAACGCCGACGACGCACTCCTCATGACCACCAAGGTCCCGAATCTAGCTTCCTGTAGGACAAGGATCATACGAAGCAGAGGAACACAGCCTAAACTGCAGCTAAAATTGGTTATGTATTGGTTTAAACCCACGGTTATGTATCAAGTTTAAATTAGTTTAAGTAGAAAAATATATGGGTTCGGTTTTGGTTGGGTTAAAAATTATACTAAATAGGTATGGTTTAGGTATGGTTAAGAAGGATAAGTATACATGTGTGGTTTAGTTATGGTTCAGTTTTGGAACCATTCTCAGCTTTAATTGCAAGATATCCAAAGCTAGACCTAGTGATCTAGATTACCTATACACCACATATAAAACATACCATGAGACATATAAACCATTGCAACAGAAACAACTCTAAGTGAAGCCCGAGATTTCTAAACTTTCTACAAAAGAAATAAAATGCTCTCAAACAAGATCCATCTGAAGAACAAGAGCTAACAAGCAGGCAGTAGATAAATTTAACACTCAACAGATATAAGTGAAGCTCTAGAGTGTTCTATGATAAAGTGGAGCGTCTATCTCTCCAAATCAAGCATGATAGGATCTTACATTGTAATGACCAGCAAACAAAACCAAACAAAACTAAAATAAAATATACAGACGCTCCAAGAACAGCACATATCATGTGAAGCAATAAAAATATAGTGTGGAGAAGGACGAACTGATGATTGTTGATGAAGAAGGGGATGCACGGGGGCATCCCTAAGCTTAGACGCTTGAGTCTCCTTGAATATTTCGTGGGGGTGCTGAGGCCATCCCCAAGCTTAAGATTTTGGCACTCCTAAATCTTCTTTCATCATCTCCCTTCGCACACTTGAAAACTTCCTTCACATATAACTTCTCTTAAACTTATTAGAGCGGTTAGTACACTAATAGATAATCTTCCAAAACAGGACAGATTGCGAAGATTGATTTTTCAGGTGCACTTATGCATCTCAAATAAGAAAACTCAAAACATATGAAAGTATATTAATTGTATAGAGCATGATGTGTAAAAAACTCAGCTCAAAAAGATGAACTGGTGATTTTTTTTATTTTTACAATGAAGCAAACAGAATCTGTTTTTTGGACAACATGTCATAACTTTTGCTTCCCTTATCATAAGAGGCTAAAACTTGGCACAAAACTTGAAAATTAAGATACAATTGTGTTGCTACAGTAGTAAAAACATCCAAGACACAACAAAAGTAAAAGAAACCTAATCAGTTTTGGGCTGCCTCCCAGAAGCGCTTCTTTAAATCCATTAGCTAGGCATGGGTGTAACGATGCTCACAAAAGAATAAAAGTTGAAGCAAAAAAGAGAGCATCAAAGGAGAAAATATAAACCACATTTAAGTCTAACATGCTTCCTACGCATAGGCATCTTGTAAGCAAATAAATCAATGAAGCACAAAGTATAAAGCATAGGAAGGTAAAATAAGAGCACCTTCAAGATTTTCAACATGGAGAGAGGTGTTTTCCTAACATGAAAATGTCTACAACCAAATTTTCCTCTCTCATAATAATTTTCAGTACCATCATGAACAAACTCAACAATATAACCATCACATAAGGCATGCTTTTCATGATCTACAAGCACACAATCATATAAACTATCTAAGAAAGACTCCTCATCATTAAGAACATCCATAGTAGGGAAAAATAGAGGGTTATCATAAGACTTATCAAAATAGCAAGGGTTATCATGAATAACAGTAGAAAAATCATCCTTGCAAGTTTCACTCATAGAGGCATCATGGTCACAAGCATCAATTTCATCAAACAGGGATATTTCAAAAGATTCAATAGGATCATAGAAATCAATATAGCATTCATCCTCCTTTGGTAAGCATGGAGGGCAATCATATAAAGTAAGAGTCAAAGAGTTACTCTCATTAGTAGGTAGAGACAGGTAGCTACTCCATTCTTCCTCCTTTTGTTCGTCACTCTCCTCCTCTTTTTCATCCAAGGAGCATTCAATTTCAGCAATTTCTTCTTCCATAGAGTCCTGCAAAGCATTAGTATCTTCCACTTGTGGAGAGAACCTTTTGAGATAGTCAGTAATATAAGAATTATCATTAAAATTATCAAAGCAATATTTAAATATAGCAAGACTCTCAGATTTTTAAGGGGCATCTTCAATATTTTCAACAAAGGAACCAATTTCAAATGGCACCCTTAAAGACAACAAATTGTTCTATTTGTGCTACATCAAAGAAATCATAATGTCCCATAGTATAAGATACCAAGGTTTCATTATAATTACACCAAAATTGGAAAGGAAGGTGTTTAAACGGCAAGAAGCAACAAGATTCATCACAGCAATGAGATATATCATAATCAGAGCATAAGTTTCTAGCATATCTATCAAGTTGATTCATTATTTTCCATATAAATATCCCTTTTTCAAACAAGCGGTATTCCTTATAATATTTTTGTTGATCCTCCGTGAATCCACCTTGCCAATAAGATCTAGTTTCAGTGAATTTAACCATTGTAAGAAAACAGAGTAATAAGATAAAGTGAACTTATAAGTAAAGATATGCTCCTCGGCAACGGCGCCATAAAATAGTCTTGATAACCCACAAGTGTAGGGGATCGCATAAGTCTTCGCGGGTAGGTATAACCCAATTTATTGATTCGACTGAAGGGGAGACAAAGAATACTTATAAGCCTTAGAAGTTGAGTTGTCAATTCAACCACACCTGAAAAAGCACTAGACAAGATATAAGTAGCAACAGTGTGTTGACGGGTGTAGCCTAGACTCCCCCAATCACCAACACCACAAAGTAGTAACAAAGGAGTAGCAGCAATGACAGAAATAGTAATAACGAAGGCAATGAAGATGAAAGATGGACTGGGGTTCAAGGTTTCACTAGTGGTAACTGTCGGGACCCTGGGTTAGTGTATGTAATTCCGGTCACAATGCAATCACATGGAGAGCCGAGAGCCGTACCCACTTGTCTAAGCAGACAAGGCCAAGCACAGATCACTCTTGGTAAGCATCGAACGTGAGGGGCATCCCATCCAGGCCGGATGATCAACTGAGATGGGTCCTCATCATCCGCACACAAGTCTAAATGCTTATGGGTGGTGAATCCCATACTCATACGCCTCAATCATGTTATCGATTGAATCACAACCCTTACATAGACTTACTCCAGCCCGATCACTTAGTCTGGGTCTAGGGCGGGCTCGATCATACAACAAAGTGTGCACGTGACAGAGTCACGAGCAATCGCATCGCGATGCCCCAAGCTGCGCACATCTAAGGGCCACTTGGTGTATAAAAGACCGCCATCCAGATCACAACTAAGGTCACGAAAACCCATACTAAGACATGCATGTTATAATCATACACGCATCACACATGTCTAGTATAAACAGATGGTAATCACAATATGAACTCTACAAACTCAGTCTTTAAAACTTCTGCTAAACAGAGCAGACGTAGTAGTTGTATTACAAGCAGAGATCACAGGGTTGTGATCCAATATTACATCAAACATCAACGGAAGCAAATTATGTCTTAGTAAAGACAAGGTTAACAAATGGCTTAATAAGCCTGAAAGAAAATACAACGACCCTCCAAAGGGCACATGCTGCTGTCTGGAACTATACGACTTTGTGACGCCCCCAAAATCAGACCGTGTACAGTAATCATACACACAGGGTACACGACTGAGATTAGGGTGCCACGATGATAATATCACAGCACAACACTAAACACAAAAGGATGAACAAAAATATTACAATAGAGGGGGTCACGCGGACCCAAATACATAAGTCATACAAACCATAATATCTGAGTACAGACATAGTTAGTCAAGTTTTGCCTTAAGAAGGCTAGCACAAATCACATCAGAGATACAGAACGAAAAGGCGAGGCCTCCTGCCTGGGATCCACAGTACTACTCCTGGTCAACGGGGAACTCGACGTCGTAGTAGGCGCCTCCGGCGTACTCCTGCTCCTGGGTTCCAACGTCGGCTGCAGCGGCCGATCAGGCAAAACAGTAAAGGAAATAAAGCAGGTGAGTATCTAGTATACCCGCGAGTCTTACGTCCGCTACTAAGCATTATGCATGATATCAACGGAATGAAGAGGCTGTATATGGTGGACTGAAGACAGAAGTTCAGAGCAAGGGTAAGAAGCTAGGCCTATCGAAGACTAGCATCTTCCGACGATGTCTTGCAGCATGAGGTAAGAATCAGCCAACAGTTTATATAAAGCAATAAAGTAGCAATGAAGCAGAAGTTGCTGCAACATTGAATAATAATAAGTTGTAATAATTTACAATGCCTCCGAGTTCACCTCCTCGACATATCCGCGAGGAAGAGGACCCGGAACCATACAGTTTAGTATTAATAGTTTCTAGTGGTAGGATCCAGCTTCAGCATAAAGCGTCCTGTTACCGTGGACACGGCTATCGATAGATCAATTCTTCCCTGCAGGGGTGCACTTGTGTTACGCTACACGCACGGATCTCCAGGGTGGCGGGAACCTTGTTAGGGAACGCTCCACCGAGGCTATCCGACACTTCATAGCCCATCTTTCAAACTCAACAAAGAGGTCATCCGCCGGACTATATCCTATGTACGCGGGGCTTTGGACCCTAACCCCGACGTACTCCTGCACGGTGCGTGACTGGCCGGTGAAGTTAAATCAAAGCAAATACAAATCACACGCCGCGGCAAATAAGACAACACCACTTCCCGGCAATCAGCCCGCGGTACTGCTGACGTCTGAAGAGTTCTCGGACGACACTAAGAAGCGGAGGAGCCCATAACTCGTAGTTCCCACGGGTAGGTAGTGCGTACATGGCATATAGCCAACTCAAGACATTCACTGAACCATTTAGTATTTTAATTAACCTGCGTGACAACCGTTATCGTTGCCTCGATTTAACCGACCCGCGGACAACGACAGCAGCCAGGACCACCAGTACATCGGTGCCTGCCCTGTCGTCCCACCAAGTCACTGCGGTTGCCAACAAGGTGAACCGTCTCCTTACCTTGTCTCGCGTGTGCTCCTGGAGGAGCTCGACTTTCGTGGGTTGGTAACTCTCGCGGCCAACGATCAGGGGCCAAGCACACCGGTACACTGGTCGTGCCCTCCCTGTCGTCCCGTCGCAATACCTCTCGCGGGCACCGTTGGGTCGCCCGACTTCTTACCTGAAGGACAACCGTTTACAGGACCCTAGGGCAGTAAGACAAAGTCAGTCTCGAGTGGAGTACAAGGATTACTCCTTGATGGCTCACACTTGAGGTGACTAGGCATAACCCCGATAGGGGTCTTCGACGGTGTCTGCATTGTACCGTACTTGTACAGTTATAATATTTGTATCCGCTTTCACTCCCCTGAGTGATCACGGCCCTCTATCTAATCCTATCTAACAATGCGCAGGGCTCACTGTTGAATAATGCATGATAATAATAATAGGCAGCATAGGATAAAGGAAGGCACACCAAGGGGCGACAAAAATCAGGCTATGCAATTGAATAGGATTGTAAACGTAGCAGCAGCAGTAACAATGCCTAGTGCAAGAAATGTACGGAAAGATAGGCGATATCTGGGGAAGAGAATGGCTCTGCTTGCCTGCAAGCTCGACGGTAGTAGTAGGGTCGTCGACGACGTAGTCGTACTCAGCAGCGGTGTAGTCGACGGCAGCAGCGGGGTCTATCGGAGATTAAGGGGGGGGAGCAGTAAATACACAGCAATAATATACAAACATATGCATGACATGATAGATGAAATGTTATCGGTGTTCTAACGCAGTGCAATGCAATATGCTCGGAGCGGGAATTCATCTGAGGATGAACTACCGGCTCCGGGTGATTACCGGACAGGGTGTCCGGAGGGGGAAGGATCAAGCCGGAGGTTTCGTGGTTATCGGAACATCATAAGGGGGTGTATCCGTGCTATTTGATCCATTCCGAACAACTTTCGTGTTCGGAATAAATTCATCCGGGCACTCTAACAGTACCGGACAATTTATCGGACAGACGGTCCGGAGGGGGAATGTTCGATGTTCGTGGTGTTAGAGGGGTGTGTCAGACATACGGATAGCGTATTCGTATTCGTAGTATTTTTCTGATCAACTTTCATGTATAAAGTTTTTGAAACCGAGTTACGGTTTGAAAGTTATGGAATTTCAAAGTTTAAATCAATTTAAATGATTTTCTGGATTTCTTTTATTATTTATTTAAACATTATCCAAAACATTATCCACAACATTATCCAGAACAGTGCTGACATGTGGGACCCACATGTCAGCCTCTGTTATTTATAAAACATTTAATTAAATTAGAAAATGCCTCTGGACCCACATGTCAATGACTCAATTTTATTTAGTTAATTAATCTAAATCATTTAGTTTTATTAATCCAGGGGGACCCACCAGTCAGTGACTGGGGTTGCCAAGTCAGCACAGTTGACTGGTCAACCCAGTCAACTGGTCCACGGGGACCCACTGGCAGTGACCCAGGGGGGTTGCCCCAGGGGTGCCACGTCAAGGGGCGCCGGCGGCTACTCGCCGGCGAGCCCAGCACGGCGGAGGCCGCGGGAGGGTGTCGGGATTCAGCTAGGGGGCACCATTCGCCTCGGGGCTTGGTGCGTTCGAACCGGAGGACAGCGCCGCGTCGAATGGGGGTGGTGGCCTCGCCGGAAGGTGACCGGAGCGACGACGGCGACGTGCGCAGCGGCGGAACCGAACGGGGCGAGGAGGACGACGACGTCCTAGCGCACGGGCACGGAGGGGAGCTAGCGCGTTCGACTACTGGGGGCAGCGCGAGTGCAGTGACGCGCTTGGCCTGCCATACGCGGGCTCCAGGCCACGGCGGCGACCTCACGGACGGCGACGAGCTTCGGCTCCAATGGCGCGGGAGGCTACTGCGAACGGGAGAGGGAACGGGGCGTTGCCGGTGGTAGGTGTGCTCACCAGGAACGCGTTGAGGCTGGCAGCGAGCTCGACGGAGGTGCGAGGTTGCCGGAATTAGTCGCGGATCCCGCCGGAGCCGAAGACGAAGATGACGAAGTAGAGCTCGACGTGGTGGACTAGGGCTCGATTCCTTGCGGGCCTTGACGAAGACGACGATGGCGCGGCTCCTGGACAACTCGGTGAGGCGTCGCGAGCACGTTGGTCGCGCTTGGCCACGGCAATGGCGACGACGGCGCTCGGGAAAGATTTCCCCGAAGCGTGGGAGGCGACGAGGAGGGGAATGGAGGTGGGAGGATGTCCAGGAGGTGGCCGGTAGCGTCCTTATCGTGTCTGCGCCGGGAGGGAGTAGGTGGAGGCGGGGTCGGCTTGCCAGCGTCGCGGCGAGCTCGGCGCCGCACGGGAGCAGCTGGGAGGGTGGTTGGGGAAGAAGACAAGGAGGGGGGGTTGGGCTGGGCTGCGGTGGGCCTCGCCCTGGGCGGGGTTTAGCATTTTTCCAATTTGTTTTGTGTTGCTGCTTAACCCATTTCTTTCTGTTAATTAATTTATTCACCCTAGCAATTTTGTAAAAGGTTATTAGTGTTTGTAAATTAGGGTTACATATTACTAAGGTGCCACAAAAAGTTTTGGAGCAAAATAAATTAATTGGATATTTCTTTTAAATATTAAATGCCCAAAGTAGGGGTTTTAACCTACTGTTTGAATTGTTTATAATTTTCTGCAACTCCAAAAATTACCAAAGTTGGTCCCACATCATTGTAATGATTTTAGGCAATTTACAAAAATAGTTCCATGATTTTTGGAACAACTTTATTTGAGCACTTTTGTTTTAATTTCCATTTGAGGTAGTTTCAACTAGGGTTTGGTTTCATGATGAGAAAAATGCATTGGGCTTTGTGTTTTGATTACCAAACAGCATGGTGTGAAAAGAGCTGAAGCAAAGTTTGATTAGGGACAGGGGATAACAGTGATTAGCAAACAGTGATAGTCAACAGTGATGATGATTACTGTTACAAGCATCTGAGGGTGTTACACGACTTGGTCCACGTCGAGCTCGAGGTAGAGGCCACCATCAGGGTCAGTGGTCTCGTCTCAAAACATAGAATAAGCAAACATGAGTACAAAGTCGTACTCAGCAAGACTTACATAGGAACTATACTACTCATGCACATGTATCAAGGAAAAGGGAGGTGGGGTTTCACTTACAGAAGTGCCATCTTCGACTTGGCTAGTCATGTACTACGAATACCAGAAAGAGGTAAGGAGCGTACAAGAGTCCAAGTAACAAGTCTCCAACCAATACACCACTATGGATACTTCCTCGACTTCCCCACGAGGAAGCACACCACATCACTCACACTTATCTTGGCAAGTTTTAAGAGCAACCGTTCAAGTTGTCTATGATCAAGTAAAGGTCTCCAAGTAGTCGATAACCGCGGACACGACTATTCGAATAGTTCATTAACCTTGCAGGGGTGTACTGCTACACACACGCCTCATCAGTTACCGCCTGGGGATGGACCCTTCAAGTGAGTACCGGCGAGGATGCTGCCACGAAACTTCACTCACGGCACCATATCTAGTCTTAGGGAGTCGCCTATTTGAGTTGGGACCACAATCGGAATCCGGCCGATTTTTCCGATGCGGACTCAAACGTTGTGTGACCGCCATCAAGCTCAACTCGATCATGATCACTTGATTCAACGTGCCCACAACCTATGCCAACCACTTACCTTGGTTCCACCTGCTTGAGATCGTTAAAGGGCGAACTACTTGCGACTCCTGGAGAGGTCCGGGGTGAGGTACTAGGCCGAGAGGGGTCAGTGAGCCCAATGTGTGGTCATACTCTTAGTCTTGGATAACAACACAAGAACTCGGGCTTAAGGCAGTGTTCAACGAGACAACCCACTGTGTACTCCTACACAGCCTCTCATCGTTCACCTTTGTTTAGGGTAGATTCACCAACACGTTACCACCATCATTCACATGATCACTACCATCCCGACTCACAACAGAGTAGCCTCAGGTAACAACTCTAAGCATGCAATAAGCTGTAACAGTTGCAGGGGCCACATGATAACAGTCAATTCCTATATCTGCTAGGATTGTGGTTTGCTTACTACTGTGACAAAATGATAGGTCATGCAAAGGATTAGGTTGAACTAACGGTAGAACGTATCATGGTGACATCCTAAACATGCATTTGCGAGAATGAGAGGGAACTGGGATTTTATCGACATGATCAAAGAGGGGGTGCTTGCCTTCCTGACGATCACGATGTAACACTCTTCTGACATGAGGTTGAACTCGTCTCCGAGATCAACTCTACCGAGAAGATGCAATCACCTAAGCACAGAAAGTAATGCACATTCAACATAGTACAATGCACAATCAATATGCAAAACATAGCATGTCAATGTACTGAGGTGACCTATGTTTAAATTGCAACATGTTTATTGAAGTTGATTTGAAAAGTGAATTCAAATTCAGACTCCAAATGTATTCAAATTGGTCCAAGTTACATTTGCTAAAGTTTGTTCATTGGAAACCAATTGGTCATGTGTGTGAAATGCTTCTGAAGTGTAAGTGATGTGTATTGCAATGCTTTGGTTCAAGTTAGAATGATCATAGTAATTTATTTGATTTAATACAAAAGAGCCAAATAGAAAAATGCTACTGATCCCTCATTGCAAACATTTCAAACATGGTTGAAAGTTGGTTATTTGGATAGAGAATTTTATTCTGATCAATTTTCATATATTACACTTTGAATTTGGACTTCTAGATTAAAAGATATTCAATTTCAAAGTTTAGCTTATTTTCTGGAATTTCTTATTTAAATTGATTTAAGATTTACTGCGTTAGCACTGCATCATGCTGACGTCAGTGGCGTTGAGTGGGCCCGGCTGTCAGTGGCTGGGGGCTTAATCCCTCTGTTAAATTAAACCGGTTGGTTTAATTAGGCATTAGGGCCCACATGTCAGCCTCTGGGGGGGGTTAGCACGCGGTTAGGGGCTAACAGGCCGGCGGCTCTGCCACGGCGGTGCCCTCGCCGGAATCGGCTAGAGGCCACGGGGAGGGGAACGGAGGGCACGGGCATGCGCCCCGTACTCGTGCGCGCCTCCTGGATCACAAGGGGGGCCTCGGGGGGGGCACGAGGCCACGGCTGCGACGAGCCCGCGGCGGCCGGGGCTGCTGTCCACGGCGGGACGTCGAGGCATGGTGCGGGGAAGAAAAAGGGGAGGGGGGGATCGATGCGCAGGGCTCACCGGAGCGTGTTGAGGGGCACAGAGGGGCCGGAGACGGGCTGTCCGTAGAGGAATTCCTTGCCGGAGCTCTCGGTGGCCGGCGGCAGCTCGAAGAAGATGGCGTTGCTCCTCTTGGTGCTGGGCTCGAATCGATGGTGCGGCTCGATGAAGTCGTGGTCGGGGGCTTCAATGGACACGGTGGCGCAGCGGGGGAGGCACGATGGCCACGCGTTCCATGGCGGCGTGCTCTGCGGGTCTCGGGTTGCCGCGGGATCTCGTCGGGGAAGAGAGAGGGAGGGCCAGAGAGAGGGGGCAAAGAGAGGGGCGACTTCCAGGCGTCCGGGGCGAGGAGAAGAGGACGGGGGAGGCAAGCAGGAGGTGGCTGCGGCGAGGGCATGCTCGCCACGCAGCGCACGGCGCGGGCTGCGCCCCTTCTGGCAAGAGGAGGAAGACGACAGGGAGGTAAGTGGGCTGGGCCTGATGAGCTTCGCCCTAGGCGAAAAGGTAAGGTCTCCTCTGTTCTTCTTTTTATTATTTCTGTTTATTTTTTTGCCCTAAAAAAATACTAGGGCATTTTATAAAACTCCCATTTATTTTTATAAAACCTAGATGACTCTATAGAAGTCAACCCCAAGTTTTGGGAATTTTTGAAATTCAAATTATTTGAATTCCAATTCCAATAGACAATTGATTTAATTTCCAAGCCACTATTTGGATTTTTGAAAAATCTATGACCATGGGATTAATCCCAAATCACTTTTAAAATGATCACACTCATTTTTAGGATTTTTCAACATATCCAAAAGAATTTTGGAAAAATATTTATTTCTGGCCTTTTATTAAAAATGCTTTGGGGATTTTCTTTTCCCCATTTCTTTTTCTTTTGCAAAAAATTTCAAGATGCAAAAATCCTAGCTTAGAAAAGCACAAACCTAAATTAGGGTTCTGACAGTAAGTCTCCAAGCAAAAGAACAAGGTGTTGGATGAACAAATTACAGTTGGGCAATTGACAAAATTGCATTAAACTCTAGCCAAAGAACAAACTAGAGCATCCTAGTCTAAGAACCAAACGTAGGCATGTGTTCCGTATGTAGTTGTACGTGCTTGCAACAAGAACTTTCACAACATCTTTTGTCCTACCGTCCCTCTACAAACGGGGCCAAAAGGAACTTACGGAGATTAAGGTGATCCTGTCAAAGAGCACCGAAACAAAGCATTAACACTTTATGAAAACATGTGATCCTCAAATTATTGCCCATCCCCTTTGGTGTCCCACGCTGTCACCATTGGGATCGCCGGTTCCGGACTATAATAGGTTCATACAACCGTAGATAAGATCTAAAACAATAGTTATAATCATGCAACCATAACGTGCTCAGATCTTAAATCATGCTACTCGTGCACTTGTAACAAGCATTAAGAACAACAAAATTGCAGCAACAATAATTCATAAACCTCTTAGAACTGAACAAGGTAATAATTCAGCAGATCCCAACAAACACAAAACCAATTACATCATTTGGATCTCAATCATGTAGGGTAGCTCATGAGAACTTTGTATTGAGTTTCTAGGGGGATAAGATACCAATAAGCTACTGCCAAGAACCCGTAGTCCAAGGAGGAACTACTCACGATCCATCATGGGGTGAAGAAGAGTTGATGAAGATGGCCCCGGGATCCAAGGCCCTCTCCGGCAGGGTGCCGGAGCAGGATCCTGGTGACCCGTGAAGCTAGATTTTGATGGCGTCGGATATCGGGAGCGCTTCTGGAAAGAGGAGATCGATATCTCGAGTTTTTGCGTCGGGGGAGATAAATAGGGCCAAAGGGGGCACTAAGGGTGGTTCCAGTCACCGAGGCGGCCTGCGGGCATGCCCCCCCCTGGCCGCGCCGGGTGGCCATCTAGGCGACTGGTGGCCCCCTCCAGCTCTCCTTCGGGCGTATGGAGTCTTCTGGAGTAAAATAATTTTGGTAATTTTTTGGGACTTTTCTGAGCAACTTCATTTGTCTACTTTTTCTGCAATGCAAAGACAAAACAGTCAGGAACTTGCACTGGGCTCTATATTAGTAGGTTAGTCCAATAAATGATTCAAAAGTATGGCAAACAGATGTAGCAATGACACAAAAAGAGCATGGAACAAGAAAAAATTATGGATACATTTGAGACGTATCACTCCTCCACCAAGCTCCCGTCTCTGAGCAGATCCTCCGCCGAGCTCCCGTCTCCGGGCTGCTTCGCACGCACCGCCGCGCCAAATGCTCCCCCTGTCACTCCCTCCTATGCATCGCGTGCGCGCACGGGAGGTCTTCCGCGTCGCTGTGCGGCTGCACGCCCATCCAGCTGCACCTCCTCCGATTGCGCCGCCGCGCTCCTCGCACTCGGCCCCTCCCGTGCCGGCTATGCTCAGTGCTTAGCTCGGCCTCCTCCACCTCCCTGCACCCTGATGCCTCGGCCCCGCATCCGAATGTGCCGTGGGCTGGTTGCACGTGTCTCCATCCGACCATCGCTCCTCCGGCCGACTGCGCGCCGCGTGCATCCGGCCGCACCTCTGCCGTGCCCAGCTGTTGGCTCCTTCCGCCTCCGGTTGTCGCGCGCGGACCGTGCCCGGTTTCCTGCGTAGTCTGAAGATAGTTTGAGAAGAAGCAGGGAGAGCTAGAGATTCAGAGCGATAAGAGAAAGGTCAGTTCGGCCTGGAAAAAAAAAGAGATAGAAGAAGAAGTGGCCGATTGCGCCGATGGTTGGGCCAATTGCGTTGATAACCGATTGAGACCCCCATCCGGATGTCGTAGAAAAAATTGAGTTGTTGAACCAGCTGTCTCAGATCGGCCAGCCAATAAAAAGTGAGAAAGTTGCTAGCCGAACTGGCTATGTGTTGGGCCGGTTGCACTACAATTGTTTGCACGGCTGTAAACAGATCAGTGTGTTGCATTCTGGATTGGCTAAGTCAGATCGGCCTGCCGATTGTGCAGGTCGGCCAAATGACTGCAAAAAAAACTTCAGTTAGGTCGGTCGTTGTCAGTCCGATTGCACCTGCCCGGTCAGCTGATTGCAAAAGAGAGTGTGGTTGTGTCCCGTATGGCATGCCATCCGCTCGGAGCTCCCACAACAGATCATTTGCCCGACTTTTTCGAGTCACCCGAAGGCTCGTACATCGCGCCTGTCGAGTGCTTCGTCCGCTACAACAATAGAAGACCCTCTGGATGACTCACGGAGTCACCCGGAGGCTACACTCTCACCCAGTGGGTGTACCGGCTGCGTCAAAATTCAATGTGATTTCTCATTCAATAGTGCTTACCATAGCAAGCATGACGGATGAACCTAAGTAGTCTTCGGGGGTTATCTCCGCGTTATTCACAGTTGGTTGCATCCTCGACCTGGGACCGGCTGCCTCTGGGCAGACCGGCTAACCCAATTCATTTTTTTCCCACAGATGGCTTTGTAGTGTGTACGTTACCGAAGGCCTGCTCTTCGATCCAGCTGCAGATCGCAAGCCGGATGTAATGCTGGCGAGAGAAAAAGCTGGAGGTCACCGCACATGAAAAACGTCCAAAGATAAAAAAAACTTGGGCGGCCCGATTGTTTCCTTTCAGAAGTTTGCTCGGTCAAGTTTTCTCCCCAAAGTCTAAGTACTGACATTTCATCTCGCGACCCACTCTTCGATCCAGCTGTAAACCACAAGCCGGCTGTAATGCTGGCAATGGCAAAAGCTAAGGGATGGGATGAACAGAAAAATGACTGCGGGGCTCGGGCAAATCCGAGTCGGACTCTCGACTGCACAAATCTACATTTTCAGAAAAATAATAAGTATTCGATATATTCGAGCTGACTAACTCTGTCTTATGCATGATCATTTCCGGGGGAAAACTGCTGAGACCCTCGGCACCATCGACTGCAACAAAATCAAGGAACCTTCCGGATGACTCTCCTAATCACCGGGAGGCTCTGAGGCTACTACCGGGGAGATGACCCCCCGGTAGGGTCAAGAATAGGAAACAAGTTTTCAGAACATCAGGCGCCGATTGCGCCCTCATTTCAGCTCGGCGGTTACTTATTACACCATGCCGATTGCACCCTTAGTTCAGCTCGGCGGTTGTCGATTGCACCGCGCCGACTGCGCTCTAGCTCGGCCGCCTGCCGATTGCTCCGAGCCGGTTGTCTTCTGCCGGTTGCCCGCGCACCCGGCTTTCAGTTGACCGCAGCTCGACTACCCGGAAGTCAACAAAAGCATCTCTAGCGAGTGGATAAGAACGCATACCTGTGCACCACAAAATATCTAGCGAATGGATAAGCATGTCACATATGCTTGTACCTTTCTTTTTTCCTTTTTCTCTTTGTCCTCACACTCTTGGGGCATCCTTGCCCCTAATATATAGAAGGGGCAAGTAGCCCACGGTGAGGGGGGTTGGCTTGTTTGACCACACACATTCACACTAGAACTCATCCATCTAGTAGATCAGCTCGGCACGAGTACAGCTTGGCCACAACACAGATACAGCTCCAGGAGCACCTTTGTACACATATATGCCTATAATCCAGACAGGCAGGAGTAGGGGTTTTATCTCTACAGAGAGCCCCGAACCTGGGTGTAAGGCCCGATATGCGGTATTGTTCCAAATCTAGATGTTTCCATCCAGATCCGGGGACGAAGCACATATAGGTCCCACCGCGACATATGACACTACCATATGCCTGAAATTTCAACATGATATCACAACATTACAGCTACAAGGATACAACATCTCATACAATCATCATACAACTTCCTTGATACAATACATCAGCGGAAGATATATGTCTGAGTACAAACTACAATCAAATGCCTAATGGCAAAGGTAAAACACACCATTCCCATAACCACACAGGTCCAGGCTCTCCGCTGGGATCCTCTTAACTAGTCGTCGTCGAGTCTCCGCGAAGACGTCCGGAAGGAAGGGCATCAAGCTCCTCTGTAGTCCAAGATCGTTTGCATAACGTACATAAAGAGAGAAGAAAGGGGTGAGCTATATCAACAAGTCAGGTAACTAAGTTCTCATGGTAAGATGGGGGTAGTGGTTGAGATTGCATCCTCACTAGCAATAAATGAGGTGGCTAATGATCTATTTAGAGTGAGATGGGAAGCCAAGAATTCGATGGGGAATCGCCTCCAACAAGTCTGCTATCAGCTACTTATGCAAACATAACATCTGTCATATCCTTGTCCTCATCTTCGCATCCCGACAAAGTAGAAGCAGTCAAGGCACACACACATTGATCAAGTTTTATTTATGATACAGTTGATGTTATCTATGAACAAGACGTAGGTTCCAAGTCGTCCATAACCGTGGACACGGCTTCTCGAAAAGATTTAACCCTGCAGGGGTGTACCAACTGCCCATTACAAGGCTCCGCACGCACGCCCATCTCTCTAATTTGCTACCCATCACAAGAAACCATTTTATGATTTAGTCCCGAGAGATCCAAAATGACAGGTCCCTCTAACTAACAACGAACAAGTCTGGGTGGCCCCCGGGGGGTCGACACCCAATCCAAAAGCCGGTCGCACTCTCGGATCGGAATCTTCCGAATGGACAAGGTCGGGGTTAACCTCACCTTAATTCAGGGGCTTCCCTAGCTCACCAGTGTGGACAAACAAAGGAACTCTGTCTCTGCTGGCCTGAGTTGTTCGAAATCTGCTGGCCGCGGACCAGGCACATACACGGTTTCAAATGGTAAATCAGCTTGGGCCACCACTAGAAATTTTCGAAGCTAGTTAGGTAAGTCAAGGGGATCCCATAGCATCCCACACGCGGTTAGGAACGCTCAGTCTTAGAACCAATACCCGGAACTTGGATCCTAGGTGACTCGAATGGAACAAAGCGCCAAGGCGGGATAGCCTGACCTTCCATCCTTCGTCGAATATAGTCAACATCATAATAATCATATCATCCACAACAACATAATAGTGTGATAGACCAATCCAAGGAGTAACAGGGGAAAAGTTGTAGCATCCTAAGCATGCATACTAAGCAGTGGTTAAGCAAGCAAGGTACATGGCCAAACAAAGGTTTGCTGGGATGTGGGGGAACATGGTTGTTTGGGTTTATTTGAGAGGCATGAATATGAAGTGGTAGGATAAAGCAATCGTTCTATCCTATACCTAGGCACAAGTGAGCTGAAAGTTATAAGCATGATATATGCTCCCCTTGCCTGATGAGAAGACGAAGCCGAATGTGTAGTTGATCGCAAGATCGCATCATCTTCGAAGGTAACCGCGGGAGCACACAAGAAGAAAACACTAGAAAGGCAATCGGCGAGAAAGCATCTATTACTACGAAGAAATAACGAGCAAGCATCAATAAGAAGGCAACACGAGGAAACACAGTACGATATCTCATCTATCATGGAGAGTGGTTACTAACAGGTTAAGTGGAGTATCGGTCACACACGACAATACTGCACATTTATCATCGATTCAATTTATTTAACTAAACAACACGAGAAAAGGTTGTTAACATGGCATCTCACTCAAGCATGGCATATCACACAATCATGGCTAGAGGTGAAGCAAAAGGTAAACTATCTATGCTAGTCAACTTAAGTGGGGTAAGGTCCTAAGCAATGCATACACTGAGTACCCCACGAAAATAATAGCTTTTGGTATTTTTTCCCTAGACATAATTTTATTATTTTTTATTAGCAAGAAAGAGAAACATATTCACAATATACACAAAATTCTAGTCAAGTTACATGTAAAGAACATTTTATTCGGAGCAATGGTTAAAAAGATACGGCCTATTACATTTACGGTGGCATACGATGTAATTAGACGGGTAAACAGCATGTAGACAAGTGCAAACAAGACAAAGGGCAACATTTTATTAATATATGCGCAAAACGGAGCAACTTTCATGTAGAACACGTCGCGACCTGCTCTACCATTTCGAAACTATAGCCATCGCCAAATCTCTTATAATAATGCTATTTCATTAACCAGAAAAAATAAAACAACCTACTGGGCTGAAAGCAGAGCTAATAGGCCTAAACAGGGGCGCATAATAACTAAACTACACACGGGCGAGGAACTAGACATGGGTCGGCCCAATCCAACATCAAACTAAAAGAGAGAGAGAAAAAAAGGGGGCTAGCGGCTCACCATGGGTCGAATGTAACAGCCCAGGATTTTCACCCAAATTAAAAAAATTGTTTGTTGTTTTATTTTTTTGATTGCTAGAATTGTTTGCAGTATTTGCTTCGCTGATTTATTAATCGGTGAATATTCCCCCCCCCCTCTTTCTCGTAACGGATGCGGGACCGAACCTTTTTCCCAAACGGCACACGACCTTTGCGACACCGGGTTCGGCCGAGCACCGTCGCAACATTCGACACAAGACCAGCCATCCGAACGAAAACCCCCATTTAATAATTAAATGGGTTATTTTATTGAGCGCTGGAAAATATTCTCAGAACGGTATCGAAGTGAGGTACGGCTGACGAGCTCGCCGCACTGAGCGCGTGGTTGTAGATTTCATCCGAATCGGAGGTCGTATGGGCTCCCGGCGGTCAAAAACGTGGAGTATCGGATGCGCGAGAGAGAAACTGGGGGCATTTGCGTAAACCTGCCATCCAGGCCAGCCTATATAAAGACCACCACCCTCTCCTAGCCCTTCTAGGGCTTTCCAGTTGTAAAAATTGCAGCCACACCCCTCACGAAACTCAGATCTGCCCTTCAGCCCCTAGATCCACCGAAACCCTAGCCCCTGACCATCTCCAACCGTCAGATTTGGGAATGGAGTCCAGATCGCGCCACGTCACCCTCCACAACCAACCCCGCAGGTCCCCCGCCACCCCAGAGCCGTGCCACTGCGGGCCCGCCGAAGCCCATCGGCGCCCGAGCCCCTACTCCTCCCGTGGAGCTTATCCGCGCCACCATCTCCGGAGAAACGCCGCCGGCCGGCCAGCCGCGCTACCACGCCACACCGGTGAGAAGCTTCCCGCCGCCGCACCGCCCTCCTCCTCTTCTTCTCTCACCCCTTCCTCCTCTCTGTTTGCAGCCGACCGCCGCCGGAATCGCCATGGACCACCGCGCCATGGACAGGAGTCGGCGAGCCTGAGCTCGACTCGCACCACCGCATAACCGCGCGCGCACGCCGGCTGCCACCGCCGCACCGGGTCCGCTCGCCCCGCCTCGAGTCTCCCCTGCGCGCGCCACGACCTCACCGATGTCGGTGGCCACGGCGAGCCGCCGCCGCACCGGGCAGCCGCGATCCAGATTGGATCGGGCGCTGGTTGCCCCAGCGACAGCCGCCACGTGGGTCGTCCCTGTCCCAACAGCCCCTCGTGGCCCAGCCGTCCTCCCCAGTCCGCGTTCTTCCTCCGCTCGGTGCGAGCCGCCCTTATCCCTCGCCCACGCCTCCATGGGCCAAGGCCCGCTAGGTGAGGCGCCCCCTTCTCCTTCTTTTTTATTTTTCTGCTGTTGGGCTTGGCCCATTTAGTTGCCCTTTATGCTGCGCCCGAGCGATAAATATTTATGATGTGCGCGCTCTTTTTAGGCCCGTTAGACCTCTGATTCAGCCCGTTGCCCTGGGTTTTTTTTCCTGGGAAGATTAAATTGGTAGATTTACTTATAATTTTGTGATGCCTATATCTTTTCACCCGTAGCTCGGATGGGGACACTTTCTACATGAAAGTTGCTCCATTTTGCGTGTAGAATGATAAAATGTGCTCATTTGCCATGTTTGAACTTGTTTACATGTTGTTTACCTGCTACTTACTTTGCATGCCACCGTAAATGTAATAGGTCGTATCTTTTCAACCGTTGCTCCGATAAAAATGTTTTTTACATGAAACTTGACTAAAATTTCGTGTAGGTCATGTTTATGATGTTCTTTATTGCTAAATAAAATAATAAAATTATGTTTAGGGAAGAACAGTACCAAATGCAATAATTATCGTGGGGTCCGTAATAGTTGCCATGTATAGGTTTTACCCCCCACTTAAAGTGACTAGATTAGATAGTATATGTATGCTTCACCTCTTGCCATGATTGTGTGATATGCCATGCTTGAGTGAGATGCCATGTTAATAACCTTTGCTCATGTTGTGTAGCTAAACAACTTGAACCGTTCTAAATGTGAGGTATCATCGTGTGTGACGAGTACTCCACTTAACCTTTTAGTAACCGCTCTCGACGATAGATGTGATACCGTGCGTTGTCTCGTGTTGTCTTCTTATTGATGCTTGCTCGTGATTGCTTCGTAGTAATAGATGCTTGCTCGTCGATTGCCTTTTCTAGTGTTTCCTTGTTGTGTGCTTCCGTGGGTACCTCTCGGAGACGATGCGAGCTTGCGATCGGCTACACCTTCGGTTTCGTCTTCTCATCAGGTAAGGGGAGCATATATCATGCTTATAACTTTCAGCTCACTCGCGCCTAGGTGTATGATACAACGATTGCTTGATCCTACCTCCTCATATTTATGCCTCTCAAATAAACCCAAACAGCCATGTCCTCCACATCCCAGCAAACCTTGTTCGGCTATGTTACTATTGCTCGCTACTCAGCCACTGCTAACTATGCATGCTAGGATGCTATCAACCGTTATCCTGTTACTCCTTGGATTGGGCTATCACACTATTATATTTATTGTTGTGGATGATATGATTATTATAATGTTGACTATACTCGAAGAAGGATGAAAGGTCTAGGCTATCCCGCCCCGACGCTTTGTTGCATTCGAGTCACCTAGGACCCGAGTTTCGGGTATTGTGTCTCTTGACGAGCGTGCCTAACCACGTGTGGGATACCATGGGGTCCCCTTTTCTTACCTACCTAGCTTCAAACATTTCTAGTGGTGGCCCGAGCTGATTTACCATTTGAATCCCCGTCTGTCTTGTAACGCCCTCAGTGTCAAGCAACAGAAATCATTTTGTTAATGATTAAGTCACCATGATTAGCAAGTGATTTGTCAACCTTGATCAAGCCAAGTCAAATTCAAACTTAATTGAATTGCCAAAATCAAAGTGGAAAATAAAGTTCACCCAAGAATCTTGCAAACAATTTTTTAAATTGCACAATAATTAGTGGATCAAAGTAATATGTGCATTGGAATTTATTGAGCTCTAAAATAAATCAAACAAATTTAAACAGTAGCCAAAACCCCCATTTAATCAGTTGCAGTGGAATAATAAATACCTCATGATTTTTATAAAACCCCAAACTTTTTGTGGCCACTCCTTATGGTGCTGCACAAATGTACCAACAAGTTTCATCACCAACAAAAATCATTTGATTGCTGAAATAAACAAAACAGAACAGGTACATGGTTGCCAGAACAGGAAAATGGAAGAGAGCAAAAACATGCCCAGTGCAATTTCCCCAAGGCCTAGCCCAACCCTATTCTCTTCTTCCTCCTCCCACTGCTCCTTCTTGTCGAGCACACGCACGCGACACGCACGCCATGACGCCCTCCATTCACAGATCGACAGCCAGCCGCGACAGTGCCCACCCCTTGGATAAGAACGAGCCCGTGACCCCCGTGGACGCCGCCAGATTTTCTTCCCCTCGCCCTCGTCTTCCACCTCGCACCCGAAGCCGCCATGGGCGCCCCTGCTTGGGCTCGCGCGGCCATTGACTCCATCACGCCACGCCGCCATGTCCTTTGTGCTCGCCATCGTCGTCCACGTTGTCTCCCCCGTCGATTCAAGCCGAGACGCGACACAGCGGCGCCATCGCGCCCTTCTTCAACCTCCGGCCCGCGAGTCGCCGTCAGCGAATTCGTCGCGACCGTTGCTCCCCCGGCCTCCCAGACCACGCCTCTGCACTCACTGTGAGCCGATGAGTCGATTCCCCCTTGTTCCCCGTTTTATTTGTCGTCGTAGGGTCGTGTCCCGTCCGGGCCGCCATTGAAAGGAGAACAAGCTCGAGCTCGTGAGCTCGGCCGGGCACCCCTGCTCGTGCCCTGCGTGCTCTTTGGCCGCGCCCTCGCCTCGCTGGTTGACCCCGGACCGCGCGCCGTGCGTACCCTGTCCACACCTCGCGCACGCGCTCGCCCCCCCGCCCGTCGTGCACCAGGCGCCCCTACTGCCGCCGGCCAAGCCTGCTTTTGGCCGGGACACGCGCCCTGGGCCGTGCCGCCCGTCCTGCCCTGCAAGGTGCGGTCGCGCCTCGCCGCGCTGGCCGGGCATCCCCGGTCGCCCTACTGGCCTTGGCCGTGACGGCCCGTCGCCGGCGTGCTGGTTAGTCCCCGGCTAACCCACCCCCCCCCCCCTAATGACCTGGTTAAGCCCCCCCCCCTCACTGACTGTGGGCCCTAGGCCATTTAAATTAAGTTTAATAGGTCTGTTAAATTAAAAGCCCCCAAATACTTACAAGTGGACCCCACCAACTTAACTCTCTGTTAAGTTATAATAAAAATGGTTAAGTGTATGTGTCCATGACAGTGGGGTCCCACCGGCTGAATTAGATTAAATAAAATGGATAAAAGAAACAGAGTATGACATGTGGGACCAGGTGATTTTTTTGGATAAATATAATGATCTTATTAAATGAGTAGAGGCTGACATCTGGGACCCCCATGTCAGGTTTGACCAGTCAACCACTTGTGGATAAGGTTACTGTTTATATTAATAAAAGTAATTTCAGAAATTCCTAAAATCATTTAAATATTAGAAATTCAATATCTTTTAAACCGTAAGTCAGAATCAAAAACTTTATACATCAAAGTTGATCAGAAAAATACGTAGAATACGAATACGCTATCCGTATACCAACCACACCCGTCTAACACAACGAACACCGACATCCCCCCCCCTCCGGGCTGTCTGTCAATAACTCCCGGTGTCGGTAAAAACCTGGCGGATGAATTTATCCCGAACACGAAAGTTGTCCGGAACGGTTCAACTAACACGGATACACCCCCTTATCTTTGTCGGATGTCCACGACACCTCCGGCATGATACCTTCCCCCTTCGGTCGCCCCATCCGGTAATCACCCGGAGCCGGTATTTCATCCCCGGATGATATCCCGCTCCGAGCAATACACCTTGCACTGCGTTAGAACACCGTTAACATTGCTTTCGCCATGTCTTGTATTTGTATTGCTATTATTGTTGTGTATTTATTGTTTCTCCCCCCTCTCTTATTGTCCGATAGTCCCGACGACCGTTGCCGATGCCCTTGTGATCGACTACGTCGTCGACGACCGTACCTCTACCGTCGAGCTTCCAGGCAAGCAGAGCCATTCTCTTCCCCAGATATCGCCTATCTTTTCCGTACTTTCTTGCACTAGGCATTGTTACTGCTACTGCTACGTTACAATCCTATTCAATTGCATAACCTGATTCTGTCGCCCCTTGATGTACCTTCCTTATCCTATGTTGCCTGCTTTATCTATGTATTATATTCAGCAGTGAGCCCTGCGCATTGTTAGCTAGGATTAGATAGTGGGCCGTGGTCACTCAGGGGAGTGACGCGGATACAAAATATATACAACTGCAACAGGTACGGATCAATGCAGACACCCTAGGGAACCTATAATGGCGAGACTCTGCCGAGTCGCTTCGAGTTTGACTTACGAGGGGACTGACTCGTAATTCACTCTCGTCGGCTCAGTAGCGTAGTATCACTGGGATGATACGAGGGCATTCCTCTTTAGTTCATTCCGCTGGTGTCTCTGCACCACCGGGGTGATATGAGAATATTCCTCTTTAGTTCATTCCGCTGATGTCTCTGTCGAACCTCGTTAAGTGTGCCATCGAGGGTGATTCCTCCTGGTTTCACTTAATGGTAGGCACTCGAATCAACTGGTGTCCTTAAAGGTAAGAGTCGGGCGACCCAACGGTGCCCGCGAGCGGTATATTGTCGGGAACGACAGGGAGGGTACGACCGACGTTACTGGCGTGCTTGGCCCCTGCTCGTATCTCGCGAGAGTTACCAAACCACGCAAAAGTCGAGCTCTACCAAGAGCACACGCGATACAAGGTAAGGAGACGGTTCACCTTGTCGGTAACCGCACGCTTTGACGGGACGACAGGGCAGGCCCCGACGTTCCCGGTGGGCCTTGTTGTTGTTCGTTGTCCGTTGTGTTGTTAGTCAGACAGCGATAACGGTTGTCTGCGAGATAATATTAAAAAGCTAAATGGTTCGGCGGATGACTTGAGAGCCCCGTTGGTCTGTACGCACTACCTACACGTGGGATTACGGTGTGGGCCCTCCGCATCGTAGTTCGTCCGAAAGCTCTTCAGACGTCAGCAGTACTACAGCCTGATCGCCGGGAAGTGGTCTTGTCTTTTTGCTGCAGCAGGTGTGTTTGGATTTTCTTTTGCTTCACCGGCCAGACTCGCACCGTGCAGGAGCGTGCAAGGGTGAGGGACCTAGACCCCTTGGCGCATAGGATATAGTCCGGCGGATGGCCTCTCTGCTGAGCCTAGGATGAACTGCGATGTGTCGGATAGCATAGGTGGGGCATTCCCTAACAAGGTGTACGCCACCCTGGAGATCCGAGCGTGCAGGCTGAATAGTAGTGCACCCCTGCAAGGAGTTTAATCTATTCGAATAGCCGTGTCCACGGTAACAGGACGCTTTATGCTGAAGCTGGATCTTACCACTACAAACTATTACTATTAAACTGTATGGTTTCAGGTTTTCCTCCTCGCAGGGAAGTCGAGGAGGGGAACTCGGAGGCATTATTATTATTAATCATTACAACTTATATTATTCAATGTTGCAGCAACTTCTGCTTCATTGTTACTTTATTGCTTTATATGAACTGTTAGCTGTTTCTCTTCTCATGCTGCAAGACATCGTCAGAAGATGCTAGTCTTCGATAGGCCTAGCTTCTTACCCTTATTCTGATTTCTATCTTGCAGTCCACTATATATACAGCCTCCCTTTTCCGTTGATACAAATGCATAATGCTTAGTAGCGGACGTAAGACTCGCGGGTATGCTAGATACTCACCTTTGCTTTATTTCCCCTTTTATGTTTTGCCTGATCGGCCGCTGCAGTCGACGTTGGAGCGCAGGACCAGGAGTAGTTTCGGAGGCTCCCAGGAAGGAGGCCTTGCCTTTTCGATCTGTATCTCTGATGTTATTTGTGCTAGCCTTCTTAAGGCAAAACTTGACTAACTATGTCTGTACTCAGATATTATGGCTTGTTTAACTTATGTATTCGGGTCCGAGTGACCCCCCCTTTATTGTAACATATTGGTTTATCCTTTTGTGTTTAGTGTTGTGCTGTGATATTCTCACCGTGGCACCCTAATCTCAGCCGTGTACCCTGTGTGTATGATTACTGTACACGGATTGATTTTAGGGGCATCACATGTCTGCTTCGTTGAATCCCCTCGCAGTTTTTAAAACAATTCGGGCCAGTGGGAACATGGTTTTCCTGTTGGTCCACCTGATCAGCTAGGACCCGGCCTCATATGAGAATTTATCGGCAATCCGACCTGCGTCATACGGAATAGTCTGATCCGAGAGCGTGGACGGCTTTTGGATTGGGTGTCGACTCCCCAGGGGCCACCCGGATTTGTGCGTTGTTAGTTAGAGGGACCTGTCGTTCCGGATCTCTCGGGACTAAAATCATAAAATGGCTGCCTGTGATGGGTAGAAACTGAGAGAGATGGGCGTGCTTGCGGAGCCTTGTAATGGGCAGTTGGTACACCCCTGCAGGGTTAAATCTTTTCGAGAAGCCGTGTCCACGGTTATGGACGACTTGAGACCTACTCCTTGTTCATACACAACAACAGCTGAGATAATCTTAATAACTTGGTCAAAGTGTGTGTGCCTTGAATGCTTCTTCTTCGTCGGGATGCGAAGGGGAGGACAAGGATAGGATAGATGTTATGTTTGCGTAAGTACTTGACAGCAAGACTTGTTGGAGGCAATTCCTCATCGAATGCTTGGTTCTCATCTTACTCTAAAATAGACCGTTAGCCACTCATACATTGCTAGTGCGACTGCAACCTCACCACTACCCCCATCTTACCGTGAGAAGTTAGTTACAAGACTTGTTGATATAGCTCACCCCTTCTTTTCTCTTTTACGCACGTTATGAAAACGATCTTGGACTTCAGTGGAGCTCGACGAATCCTTCTTCTGGACGCCTTCGCGAAGACTCGACGACGACTAGGCGGATCCCGGCGGAGAGCCTGGACCCGTGTGGTTACGGGAATGGTGTGTTTTACATTTGCCACTAGGCATTTGATTGTAGTTTGAACTCAGACATGTATCTTCCGCTGATGTATTGTATTAAGGCAGTTGTATGCCAATTGTATGAGATGTTGTATCCATGTAGATGTAATGTTGTGATATCATGTTGGAAATCCGGGGCATATGACATTGTCATATGTCGCGGTGGGACCGATATGTGCTTCGTCCTTGGATCTGGGTGGAAACATCAAGATCTGGAACAGTACCGCATATCGGGCCTTACATCAAGCCAACTTCGCAGAGGCTACGGCCGATGGCGTGCGCTCGCCCATGGGCGAGAAGCAGCGCACGGGCTAGGCGGACGAGTCGGGCCATGGAGGGGTGGTGCCAGCCCAAGAAAGAGCTGGGACGTGGCGCTGGGGCGGCCCACGCGGGCGTCGGCAGTCTAGCCGGCTCGGACCGATCCTGTAGCCGCGGCAGCAGAGCCCGTTGACGCCGGCGAGGGGCCTGGCGGCGCTAGGATTTTGAGGAGGCCGAAAACAGTGGGTCTGGGATGAGGCGGCGCGGATCTGGAAGGAGGCGGCGGTTTGGGTGGTCACCGGCGACGAGCTCGAGCTTAGCGTCTCCTCGGGCCATGCGGGGCGGCGGCTGGATAGATAAAGGGAGAGGAGGTGAGGAGGGAGGCCTTGAGAAGAGAGGAGGAGGGCGGGGCGGCCGTGACCTGCGGGATGGCAGCGGTCAGCGCGAGCTCACCGGCGGCGGGTGGCCGTGGCGCAGCGGCTCCCTGCGGTATGCGGAGAGGAGCTGGCTCGGGCGGCGGTGCGGGCTTCTCGGGCCTGTGGCAGTGGCGGCTGGGCCCTCTAGGGCATGGTTCGCCTGTGCTCCGGCTAGGAGCGACGTGGAGGCCTCCGAGGCCGTCATATTCTAATGGTCCTTGATGGCTAGGTTTCAAGGTGGGAGGCTTTGGTAGGCAGATCTAAGAAATTTTGGAGGGGGTGGCTACAAAAATGGACTAGGGGAAACCCTAAAATGGGTTGGAGAATGTGGTGGTCTATTTATAGGCTGGCCCAGCTGACAAAGTTTACACAAACGCCCCTCGTTTCTCTCTCATGCGTCCGATGTTTACGTTTCTGACCGCTGGTAGTCCATACAACCTTCAATTCGGACGAAACCTCGAGACATGCGTCAGCGCGGCGAGCCAGTCGATTCTACCTAACTTTGATACCGTTCCGAGAACATGTTTCCGGCGCCCAATAAAATAATCTGTTTATTAAATGAACGGGGTTTTCGTCCCGATGGCGATGGCTGGTCCTGTGCCAGAGGTTGCAACGGTGCTCGGGTGAAACCTGGTGTCGCAAAAGGTCTTGTGCCATGGTGGAAAGGTTCGGTCACGCATGCCGGTACGAGAAGGAGGGGGAATATAATCACCGATTAATAAATCGGCGAAGCAAATACTACAAACAATTCTAGCAATCAACAAAATAAAGCAACAAACAAAAGATTTAATTAGGGTGAAATTTTCGGGTTGTTACAATACAACACCACCAACAAGGGATCTCGTCCCGAGATCCAGGATGATCCGCGAGAGAGGGAAGAGAAAAAAGGGATACAACATTCTTCAACACCACCAACAAGGTGCTCTACTCCATGTCGTACGCTGACCTTCCGTCGAGAAAACTTTCTGTAGAGAGATGGAGACGTCGAAGAGCGAAACCATCGAGAGATCAAGAGGAAGAACGATAGTTCAAATCCACGATCAAGTAAGAATTCCCATGAAAATAATGATGATACTAGGCAAGGGACTGAAGTCAATAGACGACCAAGATGTTTATCCAGAGTCAGAAGAACTAAAGGTACTACAGGATTTCCTCAACCTGAGATCGGGATCGAGACAATACACTGCAAGCAAAGAATTGTAACGGTTCCGATACTCCACACACTCGAGATCCTAGAGTTTGAAGGGGATAAGACGAGAATTAAAACACTTACGACACTTGTCTTGACCAAAGCAAGGGTAAGGAGTAAAAAGATTCCTACTCTCCGATAACTAACTTAGTAACTACAAAAGTAGTTTTCGTCTAGACTCGACTTCGGCCAGAGTAGGGATCCTACGGTCGGTAAGGCCTTGATACCAAGTTGTAAGGCCCGATATGTGGTACTGTTCTAGATCCAGATGTTTCCATCCAAATCCGGGGACAAAGCACATTTCGGTCCCACCGCGACATATGACACTGCCATATGCCTGGGATTTCAACATGATATCACAATATTACAGCTACAAGGCTACAACATCTCATACAGTCGGCATACAACTGCGTTAATACAATACATCAGTGGAAGATATATGTTTAAGTATAGACTACAATCCAATGCCTAATGGAAAAGGTAAAACACACCATTCCCGTAACTACACGGGTCTAGGCTCTCCGCCGGGATCCGCCTAACTAGTCGTCGAGTCTTCGCGAAGGCGTCCGGAAGGAAGGGCATCAGGCTCCTCTGTAGTCCAAGATCGTTTGCATAACATACATAAAGAGAGAGGAAGGGGTGAGCTATATCAACTAGTTAGATAACTAACTTCTCACGGTAAGATGGGGGTAGTGGTTCAGGTTGCAGCCGCACTAGCAATATATAAGGTGGCTAACGATCTATTTAGAGTGAGATGATGATGGCGGTGAAGTTAATAGGTTTATTGGGATTTCCTCACCTGTTAACCGCGCCAATAAACGATTCTTGATAACCCACAAGTATAGGGGGTCAATTGTAGATTTTCGATAAATAAGAGTGTGAACCCAACGAGGAGCAGAAGGTGCTGATAAGTGACACTAGATAAGGAAAGGCTGCACACACTCAAAGGTAAATATTTAGCGGTTTTTGGTTTCAGCAAAAAAAAAGTAAAAGACAAGAAAAGTAAACAGGGTAACTGAGGAGTAGCAAGTGGCCCAATCCTTTCACAAGGATAAGCCAAGGAACTAAACTTATAAAAGCTAAAGCGTTCTCGAGAACACATGGGAGAGATAGCCAAGTTACTTTCACCATACTCCGCCAAGTAATATGTATTGTGTTGATAAGTGTTGGTGGGTGGATCAATGCTAGTACACCTTGTAGACTAAGATAAGTGTACTCTTATGATTACAAACCCTGCAAGCATCCTCAATTACAAGGTAGTAATTAAGGCATAAGCCTAACCACCGCATTACGATCAAGAATCCATAAATCCCTTGTGCAAAACTGTGCGAACTGGGGTTTAGGTTTCTGTCACTCCGGCAACCCACCATAAGCATCCTTTGTGCACAATGTATTTCTCTAGGCCCATGAAAGGTGAAGTGTTAAGTGTTCGACTCACATAACACCACTAGAGAAATAACAACACAACTTAAGTATCAAACAACACATAACACTTCAACATCATATGACTACTAACAACTAGACTTGTCCCACGTTGCAATTGTGAGATGAGATGGGATGGAGATGGAGATGGTGCTGATGTTGGGGATGATGTTGATGATGATCTCGATGATTCCCGTGACGATGATGATGATGGCGACGATCTCCCCTTCCGGGAGGTGATCTCCCCGGCGGAATCTGACCGCCGGAGATGGCTTTTCTCCTCTGTAGGTTTCCGCCCCGTGGCGGCGGCGAAACACAGAAACTCTTCTGTATTTAGAAGAGTTTCTACCCCAGGGGGGTCTTATAGGCGAGAGGGGGCACCGAGGGGGCCACCAGGCATCCAGGAGGGTGCCTGGCGCGGCCAGGAGGGGGGCCGCGCCAGGCACCCTTTTGGCTGGCTGGTGGGTCCCCTCACCTCCATCCTTGGTGATCCCCAGTCAATCTTCATAAAATACTCCCCGTAAATTTTCATCGCATTTGGACTTGATCTGATTCAGCAACTAGTTGTCCACTTTTCACCGCTGAATTCTGGTCCTGCTGCTTCGGCACCGGAAAGTTGTAAACTGTGTAAAACAAGCCAAAACAACATAAGAACAATACTTTAAAGTGGAATATATCAATGAATAGGATGAAATTACAATATAAAATAGTGATGCATTTTGGACGTATTAACCGCCCCAAGCTTAGACCTCGCTTGTCCCCAAGCGATTGCGGATCTCGGTAAACCTGTCCACAAGTTTAGAGAGTGAAGCGTCTATAAAAGGATACGGACAAGAAGAATCAAGATTTCTCACCAAACTGAAGCATCCTCAACAGCAACCTCAACTCATAAGGTCCTTATGAGAAAGTAGTAACAATTATAACAAAGTAGGACCTAGAAAACTCATCAAATCATGGCAAACATAGCCTTGGTCAAGGAACAACTAATAACTTTTACTTTTTCTCTTTCACTTATAATGGAACCAGTTGAAGCTTTGGAAAGAACATGTTATCAGTCAAGAAGTGCACATGTTAACACAAGGGAAGATGTTTACTAAGCATAAGCTTTTGCAAACAAGTCACTTATCAAAAGATAATGTCAACAAAGATGTAACATGCTAACTTTCAATGCATCTTTGTATGCAAGAATCTTTATTAACATCAAGTGTCTGTTCTCTCTCAAGAAGGAAGGAAGTAGGAAGGACTGACTCAGCACAAAATAAAGCATAAACCCCGTGCAAAAGGGTAAGCAGGGAAAACTCACGTGCCATCTCTAGATCAAACAGAATAAAAACAGGCCTTTGGGAGGTGCATGATCCGTCCATGACTGCTGATAGATAACTCACTCACTTCATGATTTGGACAAGTTTCGAGGAACGGCTCCCATGTGGGGACGATCACATCCCCTTAAATTCCTTTGTTTATCACTCATAAATGAGCGAAGGAACTTGTGCGTTAGTATTTATCTTTTACGAGCTGGTCACTCATGCCAGTCCCTTCTCGTATTAGGGGTTTGCACGATAGGCATGCAATCCCAAGATAAAACTTGTCCAAATTAAGAAGATCATGGGTTACCCACCACTTCCTCATGAGCTGAATCAGTGGAACAAAACAGAAGATTTTGAACATCTAGAGATAGCACATAAATTATATACTTTAGGAGTGGTAGTGGAATACCACAAATAGGAAGGTATGGTGGACTCAAGTGGAAGATGTTGGTTTCAGGTTATGGAAGTACAACCAGAATTCCGCTTAGTACAGAGTTTTGGCTAGCAAGGCTTTGAGAGACCAGACAATTGATGACAACTTAGATGCAAGCAATACAAAGCATAAACATTAATACTAGCATGAAACATCAAGTTGTCTTCCTTGTCAACATAACACTTCAAGCATAATAACACAAAGGTTTTGGCTATGTCGCTACTTTGAGAAAAAACATGCTTGTTGTTATGACCAAAGCTATACTTGCCAAGATTTAAATATAGTTTTCGAAGTCATACCTGATATAAGGTCAATACTCCCCATAAGAATCAACTCATAATGTCGATTGCGTGAAGAGAATACCGAGTGCAGCGAAGAAACCAATAGACTTCTCATTAATATTCCTTCATAGACGACCCCACACTCACGGATAAAAACCCCTCCACAAAAGGAGTGATAGACCTCAAAGCAACACCTATTTCATAAAGTAGCTTCCCTAGACATGATACGACTCTACTTGACTCCTAAAGACAAAGATAAAGATAAAGATACCCGGCACTCCCCCAAGCTTGGAACAAGCTAAGGGGATGCCATTACCCGAGGAGTTTTACTCCCACTGTGCTTGCTCTTTATGAACGTTGATGCAGTAGTTCTTGATGAAGTCCTTCCAAGGCAGAGGTCCACCAGTCTTCACAGATGCTTCAGTAGCCAGGGCCCTTCTTCCAGTAGATGCACTCAAGCGTTCAAACCTAAGTTCATACTCGTAGTTCTGATTAGACAGATCATAGATCTGTCCTTGCAGTTCGATTGCTTTCTCTTCAAGTTCGGTCACGCTTGACCACGTCTCCCTTAGCTCTTCCAAGTAGAGAGTCTTCAGTTCGCTGATGATGTTGAAGTTGGCTCCAACGCCACGCTCCACCATCTTCTTGAACTTGAAGACTTCTTGTTCCATCTCCTTCAGCCTCTCTTTGGTGCTCCCTTCTTCGACTGGTCCCTCCAGATCTTCCTTGTGGAGAACACCGTCCTCCACATGAAGGACCTGGGGGTGCTTCCTCACCTCTGCGAGGTAAGGGTTGATGACGTTGACGACGAACTTGTCCTTGGGGGAACTTGGGGATGCCATGACACCTAGATCTGCTGAAAGTTTTCCTGGCAGAAACAGACCGAGAAAGAAAACACACGAAATCGCGAGATACGGTGCCGGGACTATCCGGGCAAATATATAGCAAAAATTTCTGCAACTGAAGGAAGGTTTCAAGCCTAGGTGGAGTCGGAGTCGGAGTCCAGGGCACCCAAGAGGGTGCCTGGCGCGGCCAGGAGGCCTCCCGGGCCCCCTGGAGCTCCTCTCCGGCTCCACTCGGGCTTGGAATTTTCCTAATTTTGCAAAAACATTGAAAAGTAAACTTTTATTGAAGTTTGCGGTGTTTTCTTACCATAATTCATACCTTTTCTTATTCTGCTCCTTCCGTAGTCTGAAACTGGCTACAACATGTTCTTCGTGAGTCTTTGTATATATCATGTTTGCATCCACATTGATTGGATCACCTGCCATATAATGTTTGAGTCTTTGTCCATTCACAACTTGAGGTTTGGTGCCTTCGAAAATATTGATCTTGGTTGCACCAGACCGATATACTTCTTCGATATGAAAAGGTCCTTCCCATCTGGAAAGTAGTTTACCTGGAGAAAACCTGAAACGAGATCTAAACAACAAAACTTTATCACCAACATTAAAGTCACGTTTCAAAATTCTTTTATCGTGCCACTTCTTTACCTTTTCCTTGAAAATTTTAGCGCTCTCGTAAGCTTCACTCCTCCACTCATCTAGAGAAGTCAAGTTCATGAGACGCTTTTCACCAGCTAACTTTGAGTCAACATTTAGCTCTCTGACAGCCCAGAAAGCCTTGTTCTCTAACTCTAATGGTAAATGGCAAGCCTTGACATAGACCATTTTATACGGAGACATGCCCATGGGATTTTTGTAAGCAGTTCTATACGCCCACAAAGCATCTCCTAACTTCTTTGACCAGTCCTTTCTAGAACTGTGTACTGTCTTCTGTAAGATCAACTTGATCTCCCTATTGGCGAGCTCAACTTGCCCACTAGTTTGAGGGTGGTACGGTGATGCAATCATATGATTGACGTCGTACTTGGCTAGAGATTTCATAAAAGCTCCATGCGTGAAGTATGACCCTCCATCTGTCATGAGGTACCTTGGTACTCCAAACCTAGGAAAAATTACATCCTTGAGCATTTTCAAAGATGTCTTGTGATCAGCACTCTCAGTGGGGATTGTTTCAACCCACTTGGTTACTGTAACAGCCCAGATTTCACAAAAATTAAAAATTTTGTTTTCTGCGTGAATTGTTTGATTGTCTGATTTGTTTGCGGTGTTTGCATCCCCGATTTATCGATCGGCGATTATTTTCAACCTCTTATCTCGTATCGGACGGAGACCAAACCTTGCCACCCTGACACTCGACCTTTGCGACACCGGGTTTCACCCGATCGCCGTCGCGAAACCGCACGCGCAGCCATCGGAACGAAAAACCCCGTTTAATAATTAAATGGGATATTTTTATGGCGCGCCGGAAAGTGTTTTCGGAACGGTTCCAGCGCGAGGTGAAAGCCTTCGGCTCGACGCACTGATCGCGCAGTTCAAAGTTTTACCCGAATCGGAGGTACTGCGGACCCCCGGCGGTCAGAAACGTGAGCACCGGACGCCCGAGAGAAAAACCGATGATGTTTTTGCAAACTGCCAGCCACCCATGCTATATAAAGACCACCACCCCACTTAGGGTTTCCCTAAGCCACTAGCCCCCCAGATCTGGAAAAACACCCCAATTCTCGTCCAAACCCTAATTCTCAGATCTGAGGTCAGCCCAATGGGTTCTGGACCGTCAGATCGCCCGATCTGACGGCCGAGATCGCTCCCAGCCACCCACCTTCTCCCTCCTCTCTCCTCACGCGTCCAGCCGCCCGTGGGGGCACCGAGGCCGCCGCCGCCTCCGGCCAGCACTCCGGCCGCCGGAGCAGCAGCGCCCCGGCCGACCTCCTCTCCTCCGCGCCCTCTCCTCTTCCATCTCCTCCCTCGCCTGCAGGAACGCGCCGCCGCGCCATGGGAGCGGCTCGAGCCGAGGCCGAGCTCGGCGTCGTCCCCGCCACTGGCTCCTCCGCCGCCTGGATCCGGCGAGGGCCGACCGGATCCGCGCCGCCTGCGCCCCCTCCGTAGCCCGCCTGCTCCGCCGTCCTCCTCGCCGCCGGTGGCCGGCGTGCCACCGGATCCGCCGCCGCCGCAGCCCCGCTCGGGAGGAGCTCGGCCTCCCCGAGCCGACCGCCTCGCCCGCTCCAGCGGCCACGTGGGTCGGCCTGCCTGCGTGGCCCAGCAGCCAGCCAGGCCGCCAGATCCAGCCGAATGGGCCTCGGCCCAGTGGGGTGAGGCCGGCTCCTTTTTTTTTCCTGTTGTATTTTCCATTTTTCAGATTTTACTAAGTCTGGAAAATATTGCTTGCTGATTCAATTTTGCAACGTTATTTCCCGTTAAACCGTAGCTCGGATCGCGTTGCGCCCAAAAGACGAACTGCTTAGAATTGCGTGTACTTTAATTCGTCTTTTGTGAGTTAATTGTTTTGAGGTTGTTTAGATATAGTTTTTGCTGTTCAAAGTGGGCATCAGGCCGTTAAACTGCTACAATTCCTGTTATTGTGTTGCTGTTGTTATTTTGTTGCAACTTTGCATGATGATTGTAAGAAATCCATGAGGCCTATTGCATTGATTCCTTTTGCGTTGCGTTAAGCAATGTTTCTACTTCAGTTTCATGCATTCACATGCCATATTTGCCTGCTGCATCATGTTTATATTTTGCTCCAAAGTAGCTATCTTGATGTTGTTGTGCTGCTATTGCTGAAACTGTTATTTTGTTGCAACTTCGGATGACGATTGCTTCGCAACCGTTCATCGGAATTGAGTGATTCCAGTTGCATATTGTTAAGCATGGTGTCTACTTTCATCCCATGTATTGCTATGTCATGTTTCTGCACTTTTGCATATAGATTTACCCCTGTTTATACAGCATGCGTGCATAAATTGTTTTGCTTATATCTTTTTAACCGTAACTCCGTTTGGGGTGTTCTTTATATGTAACTTGATTAGTTTTTCGTGTTCTTTGTGTTTATGCTATTGTTTGCTGTTGTTAACCAACCTAAAATATGGTTTAGGACAGAACAGTACCAATTCTTTTAATCATCGTGCGGCACTTAGTGTTATGCCATGTTTAGGTTGTGCCCCACTTAAATTGACTAGCATAGATAGTTTACTTTGTTCTTCACCTCTTGTAATGTTTGTGTGCTATGCCATGCTTGCTTGAGTTGCCATGTTAATAACCGTTGTTTGATCACCTGTAGCTAAACAACTTGAACCACCGTAAATGTGCGGTATCGTCGTGTGTGACGAGTACTCCACTTAAATCGTTAGCAACCGCTCTCGACGGTAGGTGCGATGTCTCGTGCTGCTTCTTGTTGATGCTTGCTCTTGTATTGCTCCGTAGTAATAGTGGTGCACCGTTGATTGCTTTCCAGTGTTTACTTCTTGTGTGCTCCCGCGGGTACCTCTCGGAGACGATGCGAGCGTGCGATCGACTACACCTTCGGAACCCGACTTATCAACAGGCAAGGACTTGCATTACTTATGATCCATTCTATTTCAACCAGCGGTTTGCATGCTAGAATAGGTTAGGCGATGTTTGATCCTACCACATGTTTACAGCCTCTTTTAAACCGATACAGCCATGTCCCCTCCCAGCAAACCTTGTACTGCTATGTTACTTTTGCTCGTTGCTCAGCCCCTGCTTAGTATGCATGCTTAGGATGCTACGATGTTACCCTGTTACTCCTTGGGTTGGGATATCACCTGATCATTATTATTATTATTGTTGATGATATGATTATTGTTATTATAATGTTGATTATATTCGACGAAGGATGGAAGGTCTAGGCTATCCCGCCCCGACGCTTTGTTCCATTCGAGTCACCTAGGATCCGAGTTCCGGGTATTGGTTTTGAGACTGAGCGTGCCTAACCGCGTGTGGGATTTTATGGGGTCCCCTCTTCTTACCTACCTAGCTTCAAACATTTCTAGTGGTGGCCCAAGCTGATTTACCATTTGAATACCGTGTGTGTGTCTGTTGGGTCGCTCCTGGCAGATATTATTTAAAACAACTCGGACCAGTGAGGACATAGTTCCCTTGCTGGCCCATCATGACCGGCTGAGGACCCGGTTATCCCAATGTGTGATGAACCGGAAATCCAAACCTGGAGTCATACGGTAGAGACCAGATCGAGAGCGCGGCCGGCTCCTGAGCTGGGTGTCGTCTCACCGGGGGCCACCCGGATTTGTTCGTTGTTAGCTAGAGGGACCTGTCGTTTCGGATCTCTTGGAACTAAATCATAAAATGGTTGCCTGTGATGGGTAGCAACTGAGAGTGATGGACGTGCGTGCGGAGCCTCGTAATGGGCAGTTGGTACACCCCTGCAGGGTTAAATCTTTTCGAAAAGCCGTGTCCACGGTTATGGACGACTTGAGACCTACGTCCTGTTCATAGACAACAACAATTGAGATATCTTATTATAAACTTGATCAACGTGTGCGTGTGCCTTGACTGCTTCTTCTTCGTCGGGATACGAAGAGGAGGACAAGGATAGGATAGGTGTTATGTTTGCGTAAGTAGTTGATAGCAAGACTTGTTGGAGGCGGTTCCTCATCGTTTGCTTGGCTTCTTATCTTACTCTCTAGATCGTTAGCCACTTCATAAATGCTAGTGCGGCAGCAACCTCACCACTTACCCCTTCCTTACCGTAAACTACTAGTTGTCCTAGAATGACGAGTGATGAAGTCCTTGCTGGGTCAGATGACCACTACAGTTGGATGCTGAGTACCTCTGTACTCATGATACTACCCCCAACTCTTTTTCAGGGTTCTTGATCGACAACAGGTATGGTGATCGGCGTTTCACGTGGAGACTCGACGACGACTAGTTAGGCGGATCCCGGCGGACGGCCTGGACCCGTGTGGTTATTGGGATCGTTGTTTTTCTCTTTGCCAGTAGGCATTTGTTGTAGTCTGTACTCAGACATGTATCTTCCGCTGTTGTATTATATTTGAGGCAGTTGTATGCCAATTGTATGAGATGTTGTATCCTTGTATCTGTAATGTTGTGATATCATGTTGGAAATCCGGGGCATATGGCTTTGTCACATGTCGCGGTGGGTTCGATATGTGCTTCGTCCTCGGGTTCGGGCGGAAACGTCCGAATCTGAAACAGTACCGCATATCGGGCCTTACAGTTACATAATCAATAGTAACTAAGATGTGTGTGTACTTGTGTGAATGAGGAAAAGAAACCATAAAATCAAAACCCCAGCAATCGAAAGGTTCGATCACTAGTGAGTAATTCATAGGCATCTCATTTCTCCTGCTAATGTTACCAACTCTCTGACACTTATCACAAGATAGAACATACTTTCGGGCGTCCTTAAAAAGAGTAGGCCAATAAAAACCTGATTGTAAAACTTTATGTGCGGTCCTTCCACCGGCATGATGTCCTCCATAGGGACTATCGTGACATTGTCGAAGAATGTCCTCCTGCTCGTGCTCCGGTATACACCTTCTTACGATCTCGTCCGCACCTTCTTTATAAAGATGTGGATCATCCCAAAAGTAGTGCCTCAAATCCGTGAAGAATTTCTTCCTCTGCTGAAATGTAAAACCTGGAGGCAAAAACATTGCAACGATAAAATTAGCATAATCTTCAAACAAAGGGTCGGAATGAGATTGTACTTTTACAACAGCAAGTTGTTCATCTGGGAAATTGTCGTTGACTGGAATAGGATCGTGCGGGATATCTTCCATGCTTGAAAGATTATCCGCCACCAGATTGTCTTCTCCTTTTCTATCGACAATCTGCGAATCAAATTCTTGAAGAAGGAGTACCCATCAAATGAGTCTTGGTTTGGCGTCCTTTTTCTGCATAAGATACGTAATGGCAGCATGGTCAGTACGAATAATAACTTTAGAATCAACAATATACTTCCTAAACTTATCACAAGCAAACACCACTGCCAAGAATTCCTTCTCGGTAGTAGCATAATTCTTTTGATCACTATCAAGTGTCTTGGTGGCATAGTGGATGACATTCAGCTTCTTGTCAACCCTTTGTGCTAAATTATCTCCAACAGCAAAATCACTAGCACCACACATAATTTCAAAGGGCAAATTCCAGTCAGGTGGTTGTACTATAGGAGCGGTTATCAAGGCTTTCTTAAGAACTTCAAAATATTTCTTACAATCTTCATCAAATACAAAAGGAGAATCCTTCTGGAGAATATTGGTAAGGGGTCTCGAGGTCTTAGAAAAGTCCTTGATAAATCTTCTATAGAAACCAGCATGACCTAGAAAACTACGAATACCTTTGATGTCCCTTGGATAGGGCATCCTTTTAATAGCTTCAATTTTTGCCTTGTCCACTTCAATTCCCCTTTCGGAAATCTTGTGTCCAAGAACTATCCCTTCGTTAACCATGAAATGGCACTTCTCCCAATTGAGCACCAAATTCGTTTCTTCACATCTCTGCAAAACTTTATTAAGATTGTGGAGACAGTGGTCAAAGGAGTTTCCATAGACGGAAAAGTCGTCCATGAAAACTTCTACAATCTCCTCACAGAAACCATGAAATATTGCAGACATACACCTCTGAAAAGTAGCAAGTGCATTACACAAACCAAAAGGCATACGCCTATAAGCATAACTACTGTAAGGACACGTAAAGGTGGTCTTCTCTTGATCCGCGGTGTTAACGTGAATCTGGGAGAAGCCAGAATACCCATCAAGATAGCAGAAGTGGATGTTTTTAGACAGTCGATCGAGCATCTGATCAATAAAGGGCAGAGGATAGTGGTACTTCCTGGTGGCCTTGTTCAACTTCCTGAAATCAATACATAGTCTATATCCAACAATAGTCCTCTGAGGTATTAGTTCATTTTTATCATTAGGAACAACAGTCATACCTCCATTCTTAGGAACACAATGAACGGGACTTACCCACTTACTATCAGCTATAGGATATATGATACCTGCGGCTAGAAGTTTGAGAACCTCCGTCCTAACCACGTCCTTCATCCTTGGGTTCAACCGTCGTTGATGATCAACAACTGGTTAGCATCGGGCTCGAGATTGATAGTATGTTGGCAAATGGATGGACTAATACCCTTGAGATCATCAAGAGTATATCCAATAGCACCTCGGTGTCTGCGGAGTGTCTCCAATAATCGCTCTTCTTCATACCCTGAAAGGTTAGAATTGATAATAACAGGATATACTTTATTTTCATCTAAATAAGCATACTTGAGTGTATCGGGTAGTGGTTTTAGATCAAACACCGGGTCTTCTTTTGGTTGCGAGAGGATTCCTAAAGGTTCAACCGGGAGGTTGTGCTTCACGATAGGAGTTTGTCTTAAAAATATGTCTTCTAGTTCATCCCTCTCCTGCATATGTATGTCATTCTCGTGGTCTTCCATAAATTGCTGCAAAGTATCATCAGGAGGAATAGCAATAGAAGCAATTTCTTCAATAATTTTGTCATTACTTGACAAGTCAGTACCACGAGGTTGCTTAGAAAACTTAGAAAAATTAAATTCATACGGCTCACCGTTGAATTCAACATAAACTTTACCTTTCTTGAAATCTATTATAGCTCCACAAGTGCTGAGGAAGGGCCTACCAAAGATAATAGGGCAAAAACTATCTTGCACTAAACCAAGTACAAGAAAGTCAGTAGGATATTTTACCTTCCCGCAGAGTACTTCAACATCTCTCACAATCCCAACTGGAGAGATTGTTTGTTTATTTGCAAGATGAATCGTGACATCAATGTCCTCGATCTCACACGGCTGAATCTCGTGCATGATCTCTTGATAAAGTGTGAAGGGAATAGCGCTCACGCTAGATCCCAAATCACATAGCCCATAGTAATTATGATCTCCTATTTTGACAGATACAACTGGTGTACCTGAAATTGGGCCTTTGTTCTTGGCTGTGACAATGTTAGTGGAAACAGCACAAAAACTAATAGTGGATTCTTCAATATCACTGGTTACCAGATCCTTGACCATTGCAACTTGAGGCTTGACCTTGATCATGTCCTCAGGTTCGTCAGTGTTCCTTCCGTTTTTGTTTAGAATACTTGTAACAAAAGAGTGCTCCTTTATACTTGAGGGGTAAGGAGACTGTTCATACACAACTGCAGGTAAAACAGGATCGGTAACATTAATCTCAATAGGTGACTCCTTGAAAGGTTTATGATGTTGACTCTCCTTCTTCTTAGAAGAATCAATATGAGAAGCAAAGTCCTTGCAAAAGTCCACCATTAGCTGGGAATCAAGACCAATTTTAGAGCAAAAGGTATTAAAGTAATCAGTCTTCACATAACTCTCAATGTAGTCATGCTCATAGTTTATAGCGGGTTCAATACCTTTATCAATTTCCCAGTCTTCAGTGTTCTTCTGGATCCTTTCTATAAGATCCCATTTTTCTTCCATACTTCTGTTCTTGAATACCCCGCTAGAGGAGGCATCCAACATCTCCCTGTCCTGACGAGAAATCCTGGCATAAAAATTTGTAAGTATAATTTCCTTGGGGAGCTCATGGTTTGGGCATTTGAGCATCAGGGACTTCAGTCTCCCCCAAGCTTGAGTGATGCTCTCTCCGTCGCGAGACCAAAAGTTGTAGATGTAGTTCCTGTCTTGGTGAATTTCACAAAGAGGATAAAACTTTGCATAAAAGAGAGACATAAGCTCTAGCCATTCAAGCAGATCAGAGTTATCGAGTAGCTTATACCAATCTGAAGCTTTATCTTTGAGTGATACAGAGAATAGTTTCTTCATGACGAACTCCATTGTTACAACTGCAAGCTTAAATAAAGAACATAATTGTGATAAATATAGCAGGTGTTCTCCCGGATGTCCTTCTCCTGTATAACGATTAGCCAAGACATAATCAATAATACCAGATGGTATTTTATAGGGCACAATTTCAGTAGGGGTAGGAGTGACCACCACAGTCGTGGGGCGTCTCCTTACCAGCAACGAACCAACAGTAGAAGAGTCCATAAGGACTGAAGGTAACAACAGAAAAATAAAGATTCCTTACCGGCTTCAGTTACCAATAGCGCTGCACTCCCCGGCAATGACGCCAGAAAAGCTCGTTGATGGCGGTGAAGTTAATAGGTTTAGTGGGATTGCCTCCCCTGTTAACCGCGCCAATAAACGATTCTTGATAACCCACAAGTCTAGGGTATCAATTGTAGCTTTTCGATAAATAAGAGTGTCGAACCCAATGAGGAGCATAAGGTGCTGATAAGTGACACTAGATAAGGAAAGGTTTCACACACTCAAAGGTAAGTATTTAGGGGGTTTTGGTTTAAGCAACAGAAAAGTAAAAGACAAGCAAAGTAAACAGGGTAACTGAGGATTAGCAAGTGGCCCAATCCTTTCACAAGGATAATCCCAGGAACTAAACTTATAAAAGCTAAAGCGTTCTCGAGAACACATGGGAGAGATAGCCAAGTTACTTTTACCATACTCCGCCAAGTGATATGTATTGTGTTGATAACTGTTGGTGGGTGGATCAATGCTAGTACACCTTCTAGACTAAGATAAGTGTACTCTTATGATTACACACCTTGCAAGCATCCGCAAATACAAGGTAGTAATTAAGGCTTAAGCCTAACCACCGCATTACGATCAAGGATCCATAACTCCATTGTGCAAAAGTGTGCGAACTGGGGTTCAAGTTTCTGTCACTCCGACAACCCGCCATAAGCATCCTTTGTGCACAATGTATTCCTCTAGGCCCATGAAAGGTGAAGTGTTAAGTGTTCGACTCACATAACACCACTAGATAAATAACAACACAACTTAAGTATCAAACAACACATAACACTTCAACATCATATGACTACTAACAACTAGACTTCTCCCATGTTCTCAAGAACTAAAGTAACTACTCACATGACATAAAAGAGATCATGATCAGAGGTGATAGATGGGTGGCAAACAATCTGGAAACAACGATATTTCTCCAACAAAACTCAATAGCATTCACCACAAAGTAGTAATCAACACCAACAGAGTAGAGAGGATAGATAGTACGGATTACAACACAAGTTGCAATTGTGAGATGAGATGGGATGGAGATGGAGATTGTGCTGATGTTGGGGATGATGTTGATGATGATCTCAATGATGCCCGTGACGATGATGATGATGATGATGGCGACGAACTCCCCTTCCGAGAGGTGATCTCCCCGGCGGAATCTGCCCGCCGGAGATGGCTTTTCTCCTCTGTAGGTTTCCGCCCTGTGGCGGTGGCGAAACACGGAAACTCTTCTATGTTTAGGGTTTCTACCCCAGGGGGTCTTATAGGCGAGAGGGGGCACCGAGGGGGGGCACCAGGCATCCAGGAGGGTGCCTGGCGCGGCCAGGAGAGGGGCCGCGCCAGGCACCCTTCTGGCTGGCTGGTGGGTCCCCTCACCTCCATCCTCGGTGATCCCCAGTCAATCTTCATAAAAACACTCCCCGTAAATTTTCATCGCATTTGGACTTGATCTGATTCAGCAACTTGGTGTCCACTTTTCACCGCTGAATTCTGGTTCTATTGCTTCGGCACCGGAAAGTTGTAAACTGTGTAAAACAAGCCAAAACAACATAAGAACAATACTTTAAAGTGGAATATATCAATGAATAGGATGAAATTACAATATAAAATAGTGATGCATTTTGGACGTATCAGATGAGAAGCCAAGAATTCGATGAGGAATCGCCTCCAACAAGTCTGCTATCAGCTAGTTACACAAATATAACACTTGTCCTATCCTTGTCCTCATCTTTGCATCCTGACGAAGAAGAAGTAGTCAAGGCACAAGCACGTTGATAAAGTTTTATTTATGATGCAGTTGATGTTATCTATGAACAAGACGTAGGTTCTGTTGACACCCATTTTTGGCACGGCCATAAACTATACAAGATTGCAGCTACTTGATGCGTTCCTCGTAGCAAGAACGGGTTGGAGACCGTTTGCCTCGTCCCCAGCGGAGTCGCCAAAAAGTGTGTTGATGCTGAATTACGCCCTACACGAACACGTCACGTGCACCCGCGGCGCCGAGGGATATACTCCACAACTCGCACCGTTAGAGGCCAACCTGAAGCGCGATACGCAAGACAATCTGGTTAGCTCTTTTTGAACAAGACGCCCCAAGCCCTTGGGAGGAACCCCGTCAGAGAACTCAGCGACGATTGGCTGCTCTAGGTCGTCCTGAACGCTCCTAAAGCTTCACGATTCGTCTTCCTGCAAGAACAAGAGTAGACGAGAACGAGAAGAAAGATACAAGGGTAGGGGTAGATGAACACGAAAAATATGTAGATATGTTTTTATTCGATTGGGTGTTGATTGCAATCGGCCATCGCCTCATGTATATATGAGGGGGTTGGTCTTCCCGTGCAAGAAAAGGACTCGGTCCAACCTTCTCTCACCAAAAAATCACTCGGGACTCTTTCCAAGTTGGACGCTTTACAAGTAGGGATATCCCTCCAAGTCGGCAAAAGAACTCGGGACTCCTTCCAAATCAGCGCAACCGAGCCCTCCGAGTTGGAACAAATCGGTAATCTATTTGGCGTGCGTCTCCGACTTGTTCATGACTCTGCGTATCCATCCCTGTGTTAGAGCACCTTGCTTCCGAGTTAGATCACCTTGCTTCCGAGTTAGAAGCACTCGGCCATTCATTGCTTCTGAGTTACAAGCCCTCGGTACACTGGATTCCGAGTAACTCGATGCACTGTAACATTCAAATAACGAGTAACTCAGGAACCTCCTACTTCCGAGTAATGAGTAACTTGGTATAGTCTCGCTTCCGAGTAATGAGTAACTCGCTACATCGCTTCCGAGTAATAGATAACTCAGTATATTGCTTCCGAGTAACAGATAACTCGGCTCTTGCGATGGCTTCCAAGTAACAAATAACTCGGTACTCGCTATGGCTTCCGGGTTATGAGTAACTCGGTACATTTTTGCTTCCGAGTAACACATAACTGGGTTTAGCTTTGTCTTCGAATAACCTGCAACTCGGTACTGATTGTAACTCGGTTTGCCTCATCTCCGAGATAGCAGCCACTTGGTAGTTCCTCCTTCAAGGTTGGCATTTGACTTGGAAACCTCCGGCTTGGCAATCTTTTATAGTTTATGGTCGTGCCAAAAATGGGTGTCAACACATGCCCCCCTGTTTTTCGGCAAAACTTGTGTGCCGAAAAAATAACTTGCCCATGTTTGTTCCAAGGACGATGTCAACACTCCATCGACCATGTATTTTCTTAGGGAGAATATTGTATATCGGCCATGACCTGCTTAGGCTTCTTGCCACAAGTTCGACTGGTATTTCAAATGAGCCACCCTCACTTCTTCATCTGTAGCATGGAATTCAGCGGGTAAGTAGTACACCATACTGTATCTATACCTTCTTGGATCAATTCTTCTTCATCCCCTAAGGTGTATATTGGAGTGGAAGTCTCCTCAGACGAAGAATTTCAAACAAGTGTCATGGACGATATAACATAAATTGCATCATCCTTTTCTGGTGGTGTAGGTGACGCCGTAGTTGATGTAGAGGCATAGGTGTTCTCCGTCTGTTTAGGCCTACATACTTTTTTTGCGGCTGCCATAGGCCGAATTTTCCTGAATAATTTGTCCCTTCACTTTTCTTCTTCTTGCTCCTCCTTCTCGTTGTTTCTCATACGTTGCAATCTTCTCTTCTGTGTCCTTGTCAGACTGGGAAGACACCACTGAGGTTGAGTACTTTTAAGATCCCTAGCCTTGGACTTGCTTGTACTTGCTTCATGATCATTAGCCATGGGACCTTGCGGAAGAGCAAGCACATTTTCATTCGGAGTAGCATTACTACTCGGAAAGACATTGCTAATTGGAATAATAGCACTACTCGGAGAATCCATGTTACTCGGAGCAGTAGATGCACTGTTAATAACAGCACTACTCGGAGTATCATTGTTACTCGGAGCACTAGCTGCACTATTACTCGGAATAGCCAACGCATCATTACTCGGATTACTCGGCTCTTCAGCATTTGGTTTCTTGGAACGCCATATTTTCTTATTGGTCCTTTTTGCATAACTTTGCACTGGCCGATTGACACCATTACTCAAGCGACCTTGTGTAGGGTAAGAGAACCTATCATGAGTGTACCTCCTAGGCGCTTCCCAACCTGGGTAAAAACCGTATGGGGACAGTGGGAGCTGCCCCCATCTCCTGTCCAAGTCACCCGAGTAATATGGCGCATAAAAGTGTGGCACCATCAATGGTGCTGGCACCCACGACTCATATTTCCTTGCATAACGCTGACATCTTCGCTTGGGAGGTGACCTTGGGTGCTTCAAACGCGATGGCCGATCAGAGCTAGAACCGGCCCCTTGATTGGCGTATTTGGACATCAGCATATCAAAAGTCGGCTTGTTTTTCCTATGTTGCGCTTTGGCTTCATTATTCTTACACTTGCCGACTTCTTGACGCCTGGGTTTGACAAATTCAGCACGGATGTTACTCGGGAGGCCCTTCCGAGTTGCCTGCAACTCAGCAGACTCTCGATTCCGAGTTGATTGTTGCAACTCGGTAGAATGTTTCCGAGCTGGCTATTGCAACTCGGTAGACTGTTGATTCCGAGTCGATTGCTGCAACTTGGTAGCCCTTGGATTCCGAGTTGGACGTTGCAACTCAGCAGATCTTCACTTTCGAGCTGTCTGCTACAACTCGGTAACTCTGACTTCCGAGTTGGCTCGGGTCTTACTCGGTAAGTCCTTCCGAGTTCTGAGAAACTCGGCAGGCTCTTGATTCTGAGCTGGCTGTTGCAACTCGGTAACTCTAACTTCTGAGTTGGCTCGGGTCTTCTCTTGTCGTGGCAGTTGACCCTCGACTGCAGTATTCTTGATGGCGATCTTAATTGTTTCTCCTCCACCGGGTTGCTCGTCAATTGTTATTTGCCTCCCCAAGATCTTGCTGCCATCTTTTTCCTTTTTGGATTCATCGATGACCATATTTTCCTTGTTAGCTAATTCGGCTATATCAGGCCGAATCAACACCTTTTTCCTATTGGCTCGATGAACTCAGTACGCTTTCTTGACTTGTCATTGCCTGAACCGTTTTGTTCGGCTTCTATAGAGTTAGTTGGGTCACCCGAGTTGTTCTTTTGTTTATTGGACGCAGTGTTTATAGAATTATCTGACCCGGCTTCGTTGGTCAGCTCAATCACAGTAGCCAAATCAACCTTGTCCTAGTTGGTTTGTAGAGCTCCGTCTTATTGCCTCTAATGCCTTGTTGTCTGATTTTTCTTGAATAGATTCGCCACACATACGATTTGATTCGGCTTATTTAATAACCGGATTTTGTTTGTTCTCTGAATCATTCTTCTTTCTCTCTCTAATTTGCAAGAATGTTTGTTTTTTCCGAAACCCAGCAAACATTGCAGTTAGGTCATATTTAAGCTTTTTACGCCCAACTTCAACCAAGTCTTCATTGGATTGCCCCCAACGCTACTAGACTATAACTGTATAGGGGCAACATGATATGCTACAGCAGTAGGTGAAGGTGTTTGTGCTTCTACGGAAGTTTAACTTATTCGGCCATGACCGTGAATGTGAGGAGCCGAATTATGGACATCAACAGTTTCACATGGTGCCAAATAATTAGGAACATAAGGCGCACCATATGATGATTGAGGGTAACTGGTGGAATAACTAATTGAAACATGGCCGATTCCCCCATCCATTTGCATGTTTGGGGATGAACCCTCATATTGCGAGCTAGCTACCGATGGATGAATTTGTGAGATGCCCTCTTGTACATGGGGTGTCCCAATTTGATTAGACGAACCCAACATGCATGTTGTTCACCAGCGTATTGGAAGATGCTGCCGATGCATGAAAGTTCTGATCCATAAGTCGCATGTCACTATTATGTAAATTCCAAGCTTATTCAACAGAATCACTAGCAGGCCTTTGATCGTTAGGGCTAGCCGACATGACATATCCATTGATAGATCTAGTGACACCAACATAATGGATATTTTCATCTTCGTAAGGAGATTGATGATACATGTTACCGTTGTAGATTGCAGCTACTTGATGCGCTCCTCGTAGCAAGAACGGGTTGAAAACCGTTTGCTTCGTCCCCAGCGGAGTCGCCAAAAAGTGTGTTGACGCTGAATTGCGTCCTACATGAACACATCATGTGCACCTGAGGCGCCGAGGGAGATACTCCGTAGCTCGCACCATGGGAGGCCAACCGGAAGCACGATACGCAAGACAATCCGGTTAGCTCTTTTTGAACAAGACGCCCCAAGCCCTCGGGAGGGACCCCGTCAGAGAACTCGGCGACGATTGGCTGCTCTAGGTCGTCCTGAACGCCCCTAAAGCTTCGTGATTACTCTTCCTGCAAGAACAAGAGTACACGAAGAACGAGAAGAAAGATACAAGGGTAGGGATAGATGAACATGAAAAAGATGTATATATGTTTTTCTTCAATTGGGTGTTGATTGCAATCAGCCGTCACCTCATGTATATATGAGGGGGTTGGTCTTGTCGTGCAAGAAAAGGACTCGAGCCAGCCTTCTCTCACCAAAAAATCATCGGGACGGTTTCCAAGTCGGGACATCCCTCCAAGTCGGCAAAAGAACTCGGGACTCCTTCCAAATCAGCACAACCGAGCCCTCCGAGTTGGAACAACTCAGTAATCTATTTGGCGTGCGTATCCGACTTGGTCATGACTCTGCGTATCCATCCCCGAGTTAGAGCACCTTGCTTCCGAGTTAGAGCACCTTTCTTATGACTTAGAAGCACTTGGCCATTCATTGCTTCTGAGTTACAAGCACTCGGAACACTGGCTTCCGAGAAACTCGGTGCACTGTAACTTCCGAATAACGAGTAACTCAGCAACCTCCTACTTCCGATTAATGAGTAACTCGGTACATTCTCGCTTCCGAGTAACGAGTAACTCGGTACATCGCTTCCGAGTAACAGATAACTCAGTATATTGATTCCGAGTAACAGATAACTCGGCTCTTGCTATGGCTTCCGAGTTATGAGTAACTCGGTACATTTTTGATTCCGTGGAACACATAACTCGGTTTAGCTTTGTCTTCGAATAACCTACAACTCGGTACTGATTGTAACTCGGTTTGCCACATCTCCGATATAGCAGCCACTCGGTAGTTCCTCCTTCAGGGTTGGCGTTTGACTTGGAAACCTCCTGTTGAAAATATGCCCTAGAGGCAATAATAAAATGTTATTATATATATTTCCACGTTCGTAATTAATGTTTATATTTTGGTGCTATAATTGCAATGACCCTGACTGTGAGATTCAAAAGAAAACTCATTTGCATGTGTGGAAATGTAAACACCAAGAGTTCCTGGTTTAGCCTCTAAGACCAGCTCATGTGCTAACTGATGATTACGTTTTCTTAATCATGGACATTGTTCTTGTAACAAGGATTTCAGTAGCAATGAGAACATATTGTTAGCAGAACAATGATGTGGAACCGACCCTAGTATTGAATGATATACTTAGAGATCACATCGTAACAACGTTATAAGTCATATCATGAAATGTTATCATATACGTAATTCCTTAGACCATGAGAGTATCGAGTTGCTTCACGTAGGAATATGTACTTTGGTTCTTAGATGAATCTTCCCGTTACTGGGAAGTAGTAAAATAAGTTCTGGGTACATCAGATAGTGTGTCTAGTAATTGCGATAGTTCAAGACTGGGATTTTCTCCTTCACGATGAAGAAGATATTCACTTCGGTCCCACTCGTTATGACGGTATCCATTATAGTCTTTCCAGACGCATTGTGATTTACTCACGGGGATACCGGAATACGATAACGAGAAAAAGGGACAAATGAGCAAAGAGGATAACGAGTGGCTTGTGTTCAAGAAGTTGTTACACATGGGTTCCAAATTTCTCTCCTCTAAGTTTGTCATATATCGCGAAGCAAAGGGAATGGTACATGACTAAACATAATGGTTCACTCGAAGTTTCATCGTGTATGTGCGGGAGTCAACATGGGTGTCCATGGATCCGCTGTTGATTATTGGCTATTGACAAAAGGCTGTTGATCTATGTCCGGAAGATGTTCTGAGTCATGTTCGCATTATACCGAACCTATTGGGTCACACACTTAACGAGCAGTAGTCTGTTAGAATACTGGAATGGTAGAAGGTCTAGTGGAAGCAAAACAGAATAGTTCAAACGGGCACCGGAAGTAGTTCCGGGTATTTATGGAATTGTTCATAAGGGCACCAGAAGTAGTTCTGATTATTTAAGGATATGTCTGGATCACTCTGGAATAGTCCCAGGTGGTTCCGGAACATATGAGAATGGTACTGGGGAAGTCCTGGATCGACCGGAATAGTTTCCGGTTAATCGGTGGACGTCCCGATAAACTTACACGGTCATCGGATTTCTTAGACTGTAACTCGGATGGTCTCGGAACCTATCCAGATAGTTCCGGGACATCCAAAAACGGTCCCGAAAGGTCTTGGAAGTGTTCCAGAAGGTTTCCTAATGTCCCCAAACCATCCCGGAAGGTCCCGGAATGGCCGAGAATGGTCCCAGAGGGTCCTTGAAGGTCCTGGAAGGTTCCGGAAGCTTTTGTAAGGTTCCACAAGTTCCCGGATAGTACCATATGCGCCCTACCACCCTTATCCTTTGTGGTCAAGGAACCCCAAGGGGACTGTCCGAAATTAGGTGGTGGGGGCTCCCTACTTGGGGAGGAGTCCTCCTTGGACTCAGACTCCCCGGTGGGAAGGTCTCCCTTTGGGAGTAGGAGTCCCAGGGGGACTCCACAAGCCCCAGGTCGGACAGGACATCCCCCTGGCCACCTATATAATGTGGGGGAGCGGCAAGGGGCGCAATAGATCAATCCACAAGGCCTATGCGCCACCCTCCCTCTTCTAAACCCCGTTGCTCCACAATTAAACCCTGGTTTAGATGTTATTCTAGATCGGAATCCGTCTAATTTTATCGGTGGCGTTCATCTCTGGACGGCGGAGCGCTGCTGGATTGCTTCTACGGGGTGTGTGGATACTAATGGAGGGGTCGTTCCTTCGACCCTTCTTGGAGGAGCTTGTTCGTGGGACTTGTTCGCGGGACTAGATCGCGGGACGCTTCGAGGGATCGATATCCTCGCGGTTGGGAGGTCATTGAAATTCCTTATTGAGGGGATCTTCACTGACGGTCTTCACCAACTCTACTTCTGCTACATCGATTGGTGAGCCATGACCTAAAACCTTGTATGCAATCTTCATAGATGATCTTGGGTGTTTTCTACGTAGGCATGAATTTTTTTGCTTCCTACTGCGTTTCCCAAACAATTGTATCATGAGCGATCTATGAGTAGATGAATGTTTAGGTCTAGATCATATGTTGATATGAGGCATTCATTTTCTTGTTGCTTCCCTGTCATGTGATTTTTTCTGTGCTTGATGGCAAGTTGAGATTTTGCTACAAGGATTGAGTTTTCCATCGATCCCTCTATGTTGCTTTCAGTATGATGGTTGCCTTGATCATGGTTTACATCAAACTCCTTGGATCTGATCTTAATCTCGCAATAGAAGACCTAACATGGAGGGGCTTGTGGATTTTATGAACTCAAATCCACACGGGGGTCACGCGTTGAACGAAGTTTGGCTTGTGGCATTAGTTGATGCGCGCACCCCTAACGTTAAACTAGCAACAATGAAGTATCGTGTTTGGTTTGTATAGGGAACACCGTTTGCATGTAACCTGCTAATCAACCACAATAAAATTTGCAACAACCCGTGTAGATGGTGATCTAACTTGTTTTTGTAGTGTATGCATGTAATGCGGTATAGCCTTCAAGATTTGCAATGTGTTTGTATGAGATGCTATATGTTATGTAATATTTATTCGCGGCCTGCGTGTCATGGTACGACATGATTACTGGAGTCATATGATTGTCACTTAATTATGGCCTACGTGCCAGAATTGTTTATTAGCTCGAGGAAAAGAAATAGATTTATACAAGGTGATGATCAAAGATGCGAAGGTGGACCCCGACGCACATGCTGGAAGCCGTGGTGATGGTCCCGGCACCAAGGATAAAGTTGGTGGACACGGTGACTTCTACCACGACGACGTGAAGACAACGAAGACTTTACGAAGCAAAGGGCTATACTATATCAGAAAATTTTATGAACTGCATGTGATGTTTATCCCTTTGATGCACCCTTGTTTGATGCGCGGTAGTCATATTTTATTAGGGTGATCTCTCGCAAAATAATATCAAGTTGATAGTGTTCTTCCAACTGTAGAACCGTCTATACTATGTTTCACACTGGAGCAGGTCATGTCACATGGGTGCACATGGTGTGACGCATAAAAGGCGGGTGTGTTAAGAACACACTGCAATTACACTTGGTTATCTTGACGGTTTCGATAAAAGTTTGCTACCGGAACACGCCCATTGAAAGATGAACAAGAATCACCTTTGGCGTGATTGGCAAGTTAGCCTAACGGTCCCGCCTAAGTCATCAGTGATATCACATCAATGGCGGACGATTGGGTTGGGTCTTGAATCACTACAGCATCAATTACGAAAGATATTGATCTGAGTGGGAGCGCACTTAGTAATTAAATTGATTAACCACAAGTGCAACTTGATTATGAAAAAAAGTCTTAGTATTTGCATTATCGTTATAGAATAATGCCTTCCGTTACCACCTTCCCGATTGATTTTTATTAACTGTATTATCTGGTAAAAATTTCTGATTGGTACTGTATTGTGAGGACTATCCTCAATAGTGTCGAGAAGGACCATGTCCTATTGCAAATTTTCGATGCTCTCCCGTTAATGCTATGAATGATGTGACTTATGTCCATCAATCCAAAATGCTATAATTCCACCACAGCTAAATGCATTGTCTTCACCACTGTGAAACCCTAACTTCAAAAAATTTGAGATAGTTATGTGATATTCGTGGAACTGAAAAACTATTTTCAGTAGTGGGACAATTATTGTAAGATATAAGATATCTTTTACAATGTATGATTGTAAGCATTAGTGTAAGTGTTCATTATGCTCAAACAAAAATGATAAGTGTGGGATCCAGAATAACACCAATCATATGATGATGGGAATTAAGGGAAAATAAGTTCCAAAGAGCGTTAGTATGACTAACACGTAGGAAAATCCATGGCCTGCGCCACCCTTGATCATGTGTGATCTTTAGTGAGTAGGAGTGACATTGGAAATAGAACTATGATACGTATAAAGGAAAAATGAAAGAAGACTGGAATACCCAGCTCAGAAATGAAAGTCATACAAAGTTATTTCTAAGTTCATTGCTGGTCAAAAGATGTAATTCCTTGGGATCGTGATTAAGTAGTTAATTGTTGATTATGTATATTGTAATTAAATTGTTGATCACTAGAATATCACTTCGATTGCATATCGTTGCAAGTCGATGCTAGAAATTCTATGGCCTTTATGACTAGTTGATGAAGAGTTTTGACACGCACAGGAACACGATAAAAGGTTTACTATAGTGTGTGTTGACTCTATGCTTATCTTCATAATTCATTTTAGAGTTGAGTAAATTTTTATTACACTTAAGCCTTGTTGCAGACATCATTTTGAATCATGTTTGAGGCAAGAAAGTTATTCAAAGTTTTGAATAATATAAAGGCCATACTTCCATTATGAATAGGTTGTATGTTACGAATCTTGATAATAATAGTAAACATCCATAACAATGATGCTAAACGACGCAAGACTCACAGAAATACCACAAGTGTGTGGCACTGCAGTTTGTCACAAGTGACATAACATGCATGAAGAATTTCCATAAGTGATGGACTTTTCGAGTCATATGATTATGAATCACTTGACGCTTGCGAACTTTGTCTTGAAGTAATTTGACTAAAACACCATTGATAGGCCATACATGAACGGGCAACTAAACTATTGGAAATCATACATGATGATTTGTGTACTCCAAGACGTGTAGTTGTGTGAAGTGGATTTTCTATCTTCACTCATGAGTTGAAGTAGATATGTGGATATCTGTTCACTTGAGACATACTTCTGGAAACTTTGCAAAATTTCAAGGAATTATAGAGTGAAATAGAAATTCATTGTAACAAGAAAAATAATGCTTCTGCAAATTAGATTGTAGAAAGTAATATTTGAGTTACAAGTTTAGCGAACGTCTGATGCGTTGTGAAGAAGTATCATAACTTGTGCCTCCCTAAACACTACTATGAGTAAAGTGTTCGAGAGACGTAATCAAGCCATGTATGACACGGTAAGATCAAATATGACGTTTATCAATTTGCCATTATATTTATTAAAGTTATGCGTTAGTGACTACGGCTTTTACACTGAGAAGAGCACCATCAAATCTGTTGAAATGACACCATATAAGATATGGTATGGACTGTTAAAACCATGTTGTCTTTTCTTAAAATTTAGGTATATGAGGCATATGTTTGACATACTCAAAACACAAAATCTGATAAGTGCTACTTTGTTAAGGTTATGCCAAAAGTTTTGGTATTCCTCTATCACTACACAAAAGCAAAACTATTTGTTGTTAAGAACGGTGTGTTTTGTAGAAAATAGTTTCTTACAAAAGAGTGAGTGAGAGGACAGTTTAACTTGTTAAGATTGTTGAATCTTTAGAGAAGTGCGCAACTGAACCACACAGGTTAGGCAAAACTCGTACAAACATTAATGATATGTAAATGAGATATTGTTGTTCGACAATGATAAACCTGTGATATACAAACAAGCGTTGATGGGCCCTGACTCCGGGATTTGGCTAAATACCAAATAATCAGAGATAGTATCCATGGAAGTAAGTCAAGTTTTAAACTTGGTAGACCCTCCGAAAGACTAAGAGTCTGAAGAATATATAAATGGATCTATAAACTAGTCTCGACCGTAGATATGCATTAGTCAGTTCAGGTTATACTAGCAATTACTACACATCTTATTTATAGGATATGGTAGAATGAACGTCAAAACAAAGTTCCTACACGGAAATATAACAAAGGACATATGTCTGATATGCCCGGAATGTTTTGATAATTCAAAGGATGCTGGAATAGATGCAAGCCTCGGATATCCAGTAATGGACTGAAGCTAGCATAATGGAGTTGGAATTTTCATTGTGATGAAATTGCCAAAAGAGTTTGTTTTCATCAGGAATAACGAAGATGCTTTAATATTCATGAAAGTAAATGGGAGCTGAATATTATTTCTAAAACCTTATGTAGATGCCATATTGTTGATTAGAAATAATATAAATTTCTTGACACGAATAAGGACTTCATTGAAAATAGTTTTCAGTTGAAGTACTTAGGCTAATATAGCATTAGTATTAAGCACATTGGTCTATGAAGATAGTAAGTGTCTGATCATGCTAAAGCCAATGTTACATATTGACATGATACTAAAGTAGTTTATTATAAAAACGCCAAGAAAGATGTTCTTGACGACGTCATGGTAAAAAATTGTTTGCAGAATTCGGTGTTCATGAACACGGATAAGAAAAAACATGTGAATTGAATGCCACTCACCTATGTGTTTGGCTTAACCATGTACACAATATTGTGTAAAACGACTAGATATGTCAAGTGCTCGAAAAGGTTGTGGGCAAGATACCAAAGTGATCAATATGTTGATCATTGGACAAACACTGAAAAGTTAAACTTATGATAGATAACATATGTTTCTCGGGAAATGGACAAGATGGAGAGCTCGTTGTAATAAGTTACACCAGCTAAATTTGGATGTAAACAGTTATGCCAATTCAGTCTTCATACTTACTCCGACCGATTTTCGATTTTAATTGGGATTATGTGTTTCACACGTAAGGGTGGCACAATATGGAGGAACTGTGTTAAGTTAGATACTGTGGCGAATTCTACAATACAGGCTAAGTATATTGTTGCTTAAAGAAATAACAAGGGACGGTATTTTGAATCATAAGTTCATTCATGAACATTGTATGGTTTTCTTAGATACTTGAAGCTCATGGAACATTGATGAATTATGTCATGACTTATTCTAAGGAATCAAGGTCCTATCAAATGATTCAAACATATACAAAGCTAAACTGATAAAAATAGTGATTTTTATGATAGCTTGAAAACGCGAAGATATGCAAGATACAAACGGGCCTAAAACGTCAGATCCAAAGATGAAGTCTATACCACAAATGAAGCATGCACTACACCGGTATGACATAGGTGTAAAGTGCTCAAGAACTAACAATATTATTGACTCTAGTGCAAGTGGGAGACTGTTGGAAATATTCCCTAGAGGTAATAATAAAATTTTATTATATATATTTCCACGTTCGTAATTAATGTTTATATTTCTGTGCTATAATTGCAATGACCCTGACTGTGAGATTCAAAAGAAAACTCATTTGCATGTGTGGAAATGTAAACACCAAGAGTTCCTGGTTTAACCTCTAAGACCGGCTCATGTTCTAACTGATGATTATGTTTTCTTAATCATGGACATTGTTCTTGTAACAAGGATGTCAGTAGAAATGAGAACATATTGTTAGCAGAACAATGATGTTGAACGAACCCCAGTATTGAATGATATACTTAGAGATCACATCGTAACGACGTTATAAGTCATATCATGAAATGTTATCATATACGTAACTCCTTAGAACATGAGAGTATCGAGTTGCTTCACGCAGGAAGATGTACTTTGGTTCTTAGATGATTCTTCCCGTTACTAGGAAGTAGTAAAATAAGTTCTGGGTACATCGGATAGTGTGTCTAGTAATTGCGGTAGTTCAAGACTAGGATTTGCTCCATCACAATGAAGAAGATAGTCACTTTGGGCTCACTCGGTATGACGGTACCCATTATAGTATGTCCAGACGCATTGTGATTTAGTCACGGGGATACCGGAATACGATAATGAGAAAAAGGGACAAACGAGCAAAGACGATAACGAGTGGCTTGTGTTCAAGAAGTTGTTACACATGGGTGCCAAACTTCTCTCCACTAACTTTTTCATATATCGCGAACCAAAGGGAATGGTACATGACTAAACATAATGGTTCACTCGAAGTTTCTTCGTGTATGTGCGGGAGTCAACATGGGTTTCCATGGCTCCGTTGTTGATTATTGGCTATTGACAAAAGGCTGTTGACCTATGTCCGGAAGATGTTCTGAGTCATGTCTGCATTATACCGAACCTATTGGGTCACACACTTAACGAGCAGTAGTCTGTTAGAATACTGGAATGGTAGAAGGTCTAGTGGAAGCAAAACAGAATAGTTCAAACGGGCACCGGAAGTTGTTCCGGGTATTTATGGAATTGTTCATAAGGGCACCAGAAGTAGTTCTGAGTATTTAAGGATATGTTCGGATCACTCTGGAATAGTCCTAGGTGGTTCCGGAACATATGAGAATGGTACTGGGGAAGTCCTGGATCGACCGGAATAGTTTCCGGTTAAGCGTTGGACGTCCCGACAAACTTACGCGGTCATCGGATTTCTTAGACTGTAACTCGGATGGTCTCGAAACCTATCCAGATAGTTCCAGAACGTCCGAAAACGGTCCCGGAAGGTCTTGGAAGTGTTCCAGAAGGTTTCGGAATGTCCCGAATTCATCCCGGAAGGTCCCGGAATGCCCGAGAATGGTCCCGAAGGTCCTAGAAGGTCCTGGAAGGTTCTGAAAGCTTCTGGAAGGTTCCACAAGTTTCCGGACAGTACCATATGCGCCCTACGACACTTATCCTTGGGGGGCAAGGCACCCCAAGGGGAGTGGTCGAAATTAGGTGGTGGGGGCGCCCTACTTGGGGAGGAGTCCTCCTTGGACTCAGACTCCTCGGTGGGAAGGTCTCCCTTTGGGAGTAGGAGTCCCAGGGGGACTCCACAAGCCCCAGGTCGGACAGGGCAGCCCCTTGGCCACCTATATAATGTGGGGTAGTGGCAAGGGGCACAATATATCAATCCCCAAGGCCTATGCGCCACCCTCCCTCCTCTAAACCCCGTTGCTCCACAATTAGACCCCGGTGTAGACGTTGTTCTAGATCGGAATCCGTCAGGGTTTTCTCCCTCTAATTTTCTCGGTGGCCTTCATCTCTGGACGGCGGGGAGCTTCTGGATTGCTTCTACGGGATGTGTGGATACTAATGGAGGGGTCGTGCCTTCGACCCTTCTTCGAGGAGCTTGTTCGTGGGACTTGTTCGCAGGACTAGATCGCGGGACGGTTCGAGGGATCGATATCCTCGCGGTTGGGAGGTCATTGAAATTCCTAGCTGCGGGGATCTTCACCGACGGTCTTCACCAACTCTAATTCCACTACATCGGTTGGTGAGCCATGACCTAAAACCTTGTATCCAATCTTCATAGATGATCTTGGGTGTTTGCTACGTAGGCACGAAATTTTTTGTTTCCTACTGCGTTTCCCAAAAAGTGGTATCCTGAGCGGTCTATGAGTAGATGAATGTTTAGGTCTAGATCATAAGTTGATATGAGGCATTGATTTTCTTGTTGCTTCCCTGTCATGTGATTTCTTTCTGTGCTTGATGGCAAGTTGAGATTTTGCTACAAGGATTGAGTTTTCCATCGATCCCTCTATGCTGCTTTCAGTATGATGGTTGCCTTGATCATGGTCTACATAAAACTCCTTGGTTCTCATTTTAATCTCGCAGTCGAAGATCTAACATGGAGGGGCTTGTGGATTTTATGAACTCAAATCCACACGGGGGTCACGCGTTGAACGAAGTTTGGCTTGTGGCATTAGTTGTTGCACGCACCCCGAACTTTAAGCTAGCAACAATGAAGTATCGTGTTTGGTTTGTATAGGGAACACCGTTTGCATGTAACCTGCTAATCAACCACGATAAAATTTGCAACAAACCATGTAGATGGCGATCTAACTTGTTTTTGAAGAGTATGCATGTGATGTGGTATAGCCTTCAAGATTTGCAATGTGTTTGTATGAGATTCTATATGTTATGTAATATTTATTCGTGGCTTGCGTGTCATGGTACGACATGATGACTGGAGTCATATGATTTTCACTTAATTATGGCCTACGTGCCAGAACTGCTTATTAGCTCGAGGCAAAGCAATAGATAGATACAAGGTGATGATCAAAGATGCGAAGGTGGACCCCGACGCACATGCCGGAAGCCGTGGTAATGGTCCCGGCGCCAAGTATAAAGTTGGTGGACACGGTGCCTTCTACCACGACGACGTGAAGACAACGAAGACTTCACGAAGCAAAGGGTTATACTATATCAAATAATTTTATGAACTGCCTGTGATGTTTATCCCTTTGATGCCCCCTTGTTTGATGCGCGGTAGTCGTATTTTATTAGGGTGATCTCTCGCAAAACAATATCAAGTTGATAGTGTTCTTCCAACTGTAGCACCGTCTATACTATGTTTCACACTGGAGCAGGTCATGTCACATGGGTGCACACGGTGTGAAGCATAAAAGGCGGGTGTGTTAAGAACACACTGCAATTACACTTGGTTATCTTGACGGTTTGGATAAAAGTTTGCTACCGGAACACGCCCATCGAAAGATTAACAAGTATCACCTTTTTCCTGATTGGCAAGTTGGCCTACCGGTCCAGCCTAAGTCATCAGTGATGTCACATCAATGGCGGACGATTGAGTTGGGTCTTGAATCACTACAGCACCAATTACGAGAGATATTGATCTGAGTGGGAGCGCACTTAGTAATTAAATTGATTAATCACAAGTGCAACTTGATTATGAACAAAGTCTTAGTATTTGCATTATCGTTATAGCATAATGCCTTGTGTTACCACCTTCCCGATTGATTTTAATTAACTGTATTATCTGGTAAAACTTTACGATTGGTACCGTATTGTGAGGACTATCCTCAATAGTGCCGAGAAGGACCATGTCCTATCGCAAATTTTCGATGCTCTCCCGCTGATTCTATGAATGATGTGACTTATGTCCATCAATCCAAAATGATATGCTTCCCCCACAGCTAAATGCATTGTCTTCACCACCATGAAACCCGAACTTCAAAACATTTGAGATAGTTATGTGATATTCATGGAACTGAAAAACTGTTTTCAGTAGTGAGACAATTATTGTAAGATATAAGAAATCTTTTACAATGTATGATTGTAAGCATTAGTGAAAGTGTTCATTATGCTCAAACAAAACTGATATGTGTGGGATCCAGAAGAACACCAATCATATGATGATGGGAATTAATAGAAAAGAAGTTCCAAATAGCGTTAGTAAGACTAACACGCCGGAAAATCCATGGCCTGCGCCATCCTTGATCATGTGTGATCTTTAGTGAGTAGGAGTGACATTTGAAATAGAACTATGATACGTATAAAGGCAAAACGAAAGAAGACTGGAATACCCATCTCAGAAATGAAAGTCGTACAAAGTTATTTTTGAGTTCATTGCTAGTCAAAAGATGTAATTCTTGGGGATCATGATTATATTGTTAATTGTTGATTTTGTATATGGTGATTAAATTGTTGATCACTAGAATATCACTTCGATTGCATATCGTTGCAAGTCGATGCAAGCAATACTATGGCCTTTATGATTAGCTGATTAAGAGGTTTGACACGCACGGGAACACGGTAAAAGGTTTAATATAGTGTGTGTTGACTCTATGATTATCTTCATAATTCATTTTAGAATTGAGTAAATTGATACTACACTTAAGCATTTTTGCAGAACATCATTTTGTATCATGTTTGAAGGAAGAAAGTTATTCAAAGTTTTGAATAATATAAAGGCCATACTTCCATTATGAATAGGTTGTATCTTACGAATCTTGATAATAATACTAAACATCCATAACACTGACGCTAAACGTCGCAAGACTGACAGAAATACCACAAGTGTGTGGCACTGCAGTTTGTCACAAGTGACATAACATGCACGAAGAATTTCCATAAGTGATGGACTTTTCAAGTCATATGATTATGAATCACTTGACGCTTGCGAACTTTGTCTTGAAGTAATGTGACTAAAGAACCTTTGATAGGCCATACATGAACGGGCAACTAAACTATTGGAAATCATACATGATGATGTGTGTAGTCCAAGACGTGTAGTTGTGTGCAGTGGATTTTCTATCTTCACTCATGAGTTCAAGTAGATATGTGGATATTTGTTCAATGGAGACATACTTCTGGAAACTTCGAAAATGTTCAAGGAATTTTAGAGTGAAATATAAATTCATTGTAACAAGAAAAGTAATTCTTCTGCAAATTAGATTGTAGAAAGTAATATTTGAGTTACAAGTTTAGCGAACGTCTCATGCGTTGTGAAGAAGTATCATAACTTGTGCCTCCCGAAACACTACTATGAGTAAAGTGTTCGAGAGACATAATCAGGCCATGTATGACACGGTAAGATCAAATATGACGTTCATGAATTTGCCATTATATTTATTAAAGTTATGCGTTAGTGACTACGTGTTTACACTGAGAAGAGAACCATCAAATCTGTTGAAATGACACCATAAAAGATATGGTATGGACTGTTAAAACCATGTTATATTTTCTTAAAATTTAGGTATATGAGGCATATGTTTGACATACTCAAGACCTCAAATCAGATAAGTTCTACTTTGTTAAGGTTATGCCGAAAGTTTTGGTATTCCTCTATCACTACACAAAAGAAAACTGTTTGTTGTTAAGAACGGTGTGTTTTGTACAAAATAGTTTCTTGCAAAAGAGTGAGTGAGAGGACAGTGCAACTTGTCAAGATTGTTGAATCTTCAGAGAAGTGCGCAGCTGAACCACAGGGGTTAGGCAAAACTCGTACAAACATTAATGATATGTAAACGAGATATTGTTGTTCGACAATGATAAACCTGTGATATACAAAGAAGCGTTGATGGGCCCTGACTCCGGGATTTGGCTAAATGCCAAATAATCCGAGATAGTATCCATGGAAGTAAGTCAAGTTTTGAACTTGGTAGACCCTCCGACAGACTAAGAGTTTGAAGAATATATAATGGATCTATAACTAGTTCAGATGAAATTGTTTTATCCATAAAGCTCAACTCATTGGAAAGATGTTTTCCAGTAAGTTCAAAGGTTGACTACGGCGAACTAGTCTCGACCTTAGATACGCTTTAGTCAGTTCAGGTTATACTAGCAATTACTACATATCTCATTTATAGGATATGGTAGAATGAACGTCAAAAAAAAGTTCCTACATGGAAATATAACAAAGAACGTATATCTGATACGACCGAAATGTATTGATAATTCAAAGGATGCTGGAATAGATGCAAGCCTCGGATATCCAGTAATGGACTGAAGCTACCATAATGGAGTTGGAATTTTTGTTGTGATGAAATTGCCAAAAGAGTTTGTTTTCATCAGGAATAACGAAGATGCTTGAGTATTCAAGAAAGTAAGGGGAGATGAATAATATTTCTAAAACCTTATGGAGATAACATATTATTAATTATAAATAATATAAATTTCTTGACACGAATAAGGACTTCATTGAAAATAGTTTTTAGCTGAGGTACTTGGGCGAATATAGCATTAGTATTAAGCACATTGATCTATGAAGATAGTAAGTTCCTGATCATGCTAAAGCCAATATTACATATTGACATGATACTAAAGTTACACCAGCTAAATTTGGATGTAAACAGTTACGCCAATTCGGTCTTCATACTTACTCCGGCCGATTTTCGATTTTAATTGGGACTATGTGTTTCACACGTAAGGGTGGCACAATATGGAGGAACTGCGTTAAGTTAGATACTGTGGCGAATTCTATAATAGAGGCTAAGTATATTGTTGCTTAAAGAAGTAACAAGGGAGGGTATTTTGAATCATAAGTTCATTCATGAACGTTGTATGGTTTTATTAGATACTTGAAGCTCATGGAACATTGATGAATTATGTCATGACTTATTCTAAGGAACCATGGTCCTTCCAAATGATTCAAAAATATACAAAGCTAAACTGATAAAATTAGTGAATTTTATTATAGCGTGAAAACGCGAAGATATGCAAGATACAAATGGGCCTGAAACGTCAGATCCAAAGATGAAGTCTATACCACAAATGAAGCATGCATTACACCGGTATGCCATAGGTGTAAAGTGCTCAAGCACTAACAATATTATTGACTCTAGTGCAAGTGGGAGACTGTTGGAAATATGCCCTAGAGGCAATAATAAAATGGTATTATATATATTTCCATGTTCGTAATTAATGTTTATATTTCTGTGTTATAATTGCAATGACCCTGACTGCGAGATTCAAAAGAAAACTCATTTGCATGTGTGGAAATGTAAACACCAAGAGTTCCTGGTTTAGCCTCTAAGACCAGCTCATGTGCTAACCGATGATTACGTTTTATTAATCATGGACATTGTTCTTGTAACAAGGATGTCAGTAGCAATGAGAACATATTGTTAGCAGAACAATGATGTTGAACCGACCCCAGTATTGAATGATATACTTAGAGATCACATCGTAACAAGGTTATAAGTCATATCATGAAATGTTATCATATACGTAATTCCTTAGACCATGAGATTATCGAGTTGCTTCATGCAGGAAGATGTACTTTGGTTATTAGATGAATCTTCCCGTTAGTGGGAAGTAGTAAAATAACTTCTGGGTACATCGGATAGTGTGTCTAGTAATTGCGATAGTTCAAGACTGGGATTTGCTCCTTCGAGATGAAGAAGATATTCACTTCGGGCCCACTCGATATGACGGTATCCATTATAGTCTGTCCAGGCGCATTGTGATTTAGTCACCGGGATGCTACAATACGATAACGAGAAAAAGGGACAAACCAGCAAAGAGGATAACGAGTGGCTTGTGTTCAAGAAGTTGTTACACATGGGTGCCAAAATTCTCTCCTCTAACTTTGTCATATATCGCAAAGCAAAGTAAATGGTACATGACTAAACATAATGGTTCACTTGAAGTTTCTTCGTGTATGTGCGGGAGTCAACATGGGTGTCCATGGCTCCGTTGTTGATTATTGGCTATTGACAAAAGGATGTTGATCTATGTCCGGAAGATGTTCTGAGTCATGTTCGCATTATACCGAACCTATTGGGTCACAAACTTAACGAGCAGTAGTCTGTTAGAATACTGGAATGGTAGAAGGACTAGTGGAAGCAGAACAGAATAGTTCATACGGGCACCGAAAGTAGTTTCGGGTATTTATGGAATTGTTCATAAGGGCACTAGAAGTAGTTCTGAGTATTTAAGGATATGCCCGGATCTTTCTGGAATAGTCCCAGGTGGTTCCGGAACATATGAGAATGGTATTGGGGAAGTCCTGGATCGACCGGAATAGTTTCCGGTTAATCGGTGGGTGTCCCGAAAAACTTACGCGGTCATCCGATTTCTTAGATTGTAACTCGGATGGTCTCAGAACCTATCCAGATAGTTCCGGAACGTCCGAAAGCTGTCTCTGAAGGTCTTGGAAGTGTTCCAGAAGGTTCCTGAATGTCCCGAAACCGTCCCGAAAGGTCCCGTAATGGCCGAGAATGGTCCGGAAAGGTCCTGGAAGGTCCTGGAAACCTTCCAAAATCTTCCGGACAGTACCATATGCGCCCTACCTCCCGTATCTTTGGGGGGCAAGGCACCCCAAGGGGGCTGGCCGAAATTAGGTGGTGGGTGTAACACCCTCACTGTCAGATGAACAGTAATCACCATTATTGTTCCCCAGCACTGTTCAAAACTTTTGTCTGGTCAATGTGGTTCATCTCAAACTTGATATTTTCCTTTGATGATGTTGAATGCATGGTGATCATGTACTTGGTCAACTTGGATCAAAGAAATGCCAGCTTATTTCAAATTACCTTTGATTTAAAAATGAAATCAATTGCCTTGGTGGTATATTAAAAAAACAATGTTGAAAATAAACATTGTCCAAAAATTCTTCAACCACTGTTAATAAATTCTAAATATTCTGTGGACCATGATCCACCAAGTTGGAGATTTTATTAATCTCTAATTAATTCTAAATAAAGGAAAACAGTGGATAAAAACCCCTTTTATATCATTTAATATTTATTGCAAATATTAAATGACTTTTAAATATGCCCAACTCCTTTGTGGCAGTAACCTATGGCATAACAATAATTATGGGACACTGGCCATATTTTTCTAAATTGGCTAAGTGACTAAATTAATTACAACAACAAATAAACAAAAAGAAAATATCAAAATAAATAAAAATGGGGCAACCTAATCTACCCCCTTCCCCTGGGCCACCACCCAGCCCGCAGCCCACCAAACCTAACCGAATCAAGCCCAACTAAGCCCTTCCCTGCTTCCCCTGTTCACGCCCATGGCGTGTCGGCCATCGGCCGTGGCCAGTGCGGCCACCATCGCCGTGGAGGGCATCCGCCGGCTTCCGGCGACTACAAGACGGCGCCCGAACCGCCGTGACCTAACCCTAATCCCTCCCTACCCGCAGATCTCGAGCCCCCTCCCCCTCTACGTCTTCCACCTCGGCCCGAGACCCCGTCGTGGGCGCGCTGCCGCGCACACGCGGCCACTGAGCTCCCTAGGCCCCGCCGACGTGCCCGTTGGATTCGCCGCGCTCGTCTTCATCGACACGCCCAACGAATCGAGCCCCCCGCCGCCTGTGGACATCCCCCCCTCCCCGTCGACGTTCCCCTTCCAGCCACCGTCGCCGTCGTCGTCAAATTCTGGCAGCACCGAGCCCCGTCCCCGAGCCCGCTAAACGGCTAGACACCGCCGTGAGCTCCTCTACCCCCTCCCAGCCTCCCTGTGTCCTCCCGTTCGCCGCAGCACCCCCCCCCCCCCCCCCGCCATTGGAGCTGTGGCTCCCCGCCGCCCCGTTCGTGGCCGCCGTCGCCACGGGCCACTACAGAGCGTGCCAGTAGCACGGTTCGATGCGCGTCTCCGCCCTCGTCCGAACGCCCCCTGCCGCGCGCGTTTTGCCCCACTATATCGTCAGAAACGCCACCTCGCCGGAGCTCCCTGCCGTGCGTCGTCGCCGGCGAGGCTGTATGTTCCACTGACCGAGCGGGCCCGCGCGTCAGCCCGCTAATTAGACATTAACCCCCCCCCCCCTTAATCTCACTGACATGCGGGCCAGGGTGCCCCCTAATAGCCCTGCTTAATTAAACAGAAAGATAACCCCCACCACCACTTACACATGGGCCCCATGCCCTGTTAGATTAATTAATCTGTTAAATTAACCTTTTGTGAATGACATGTGGGCCCAGCCCATTTAACCATTTATTAAATTGATTTATTTGGATTAACAAGTCAATGACATGTGGGTCCCCCCACTGATTAATTAGATTTAATTAATTTATTTGTTAATTGTGTCACTGACCAGTGGGACCCACTGGCCAGTTAGTTAAAATGAATTATTAATTGATTTAATAATTAATAAAAGAATTATTAAATAGAAAATGATTTAATTGATTTTAAAATGTAATAAACTTGTTTAATTAATATCTTTTAATCCGTAACCCGGATTAAAATAATTTATACATGAAAGTTGCTTAGAAAAATTCAATGAATCCAAATACGGTATCCGTTTCTCTACCACACCCCCTAACATACCGAAACATCGAACCGCCCCCTCCGGACCGCTAGTCCGATGAATTGTCCGGTACTGCTACAGTACCCGGATGAATTTATTTCGAACACGAAAGTTGTTCGGAATAGGTCAACTAACCCGGATACACCACCCACACATGTGTCGGATGTCCACGACACCTCTGGCATGATATCTTTCCCCCTCCGGACACCCTGTCTGATAATCACCCGGAGCTGGCAGTTCATCCCTGGATGAATTCCTGCTTCGAGCAACGTGCATTGCACTGCGTTAGAACACAATTAGCCTTGCATCTGTTTGTATATGCTTGTTGTGTATTTACTGTTTATTCCCCCCATAATCTCCGGTAGACCCCGCCACTGCCGTCGACTACACCGCTGCTGAGTACGACTACTTCGTCGACGACCCTACCCCTACCGTCGAGCTTCCAGGCAAGCAGAGCCATTCTCTTCCCCAGATGTCGCCTATCTTTCCGTGCTTTTCTTGCACTAGGCATTGTTACTGCTGCTACGTTACAATCCTATTCAATTGCATAGCCTGTTTTTGTCACCCCTTGATGTACCTCCTTTATCCTATGTTGCCTATTATTATTATGCATTATTCAGCAGTGAGCCCTGCGCGTTGTTAGCTAGGATTAGATAGAGGGCCATGATCACTCAGGGGAGTGAACGCGGATACAATTATTATAACTGCACAGGTACGGTACAATGCAGACACCGCCTCAGGCCCCCTAGCTCGGCTCTGCCGAGCCACCATCAAGTGTGAGCTATCAAGGAGTAATCCTTGTACTCCACTCGTTGCTGACTCTGTATAGCCGCTCTAGGTACCTAAGCAACGGTTGTCCTTCAGGTAAGAAGTCGGGCGACCCAACGGTGCCCGCGAGAGGTATTGCGACAGGACGACAGGGAGGGTACGACCAGTGTACCGGTGTGCTTGGCCCCTGATCGTTGGCCGCGAGAGTTACCAAACCACGAAAAGTCGAGCTCCTCCAGGAGCACACGCGAGACAAGGTAAGGAGACGGTTCACCTTGTTGGTAACCGCAGTGGCTTGGTGGGAAGACAGGGCAGGCACCGATGTACTGGTGGTCCTGGCTGCTGTTGTTGTCCGTGGGTCAGTTAAGTCGAGGCAACGATAACGGTTGTCACGCAGGTTAATTAAAATGATAAATGGTTCAGTGAATTTCTTGAGTTGGCTATATGCCATGTACGCACTACCTACCCGTGGGAATTACGAGTTATGGGCTCCTCTGCTTCGTAGTGTCGTCCGAGGACTCTTCAGACGTCAGCAGTATTGCGGGCTGATTGCCGGGAAGTTGTGTTGTCTTATTTGCTCGCGCGGTGGTGTCTTATTTGGATTTGCTTTAACTTCACCGGCCAGTCACGCACCGTGCAGGAGTACGTTCGGGTTGGGGTCCAAGGCCCGGCGTATTTAGGATTTAGACCGGCGGATGGCCTCTCTGTTGAGTTTGAAAGATGGGCTATGAAATGTCGGATAGCCTCGGTGGAGCGTTCCCTAATAAGGTTCCCGCCACCCTGCAGATCCGTGCGTGTAGCGTAACACAAGTGCACCCCTGCAGGGAAGATTAATCTATTCGAATAGCCGTGTCCACGGTAACAGGACGCTTTATGCTGAAGCTGGATCTTACCACTACAAACTATTACTATTAAACCGTATGGTTCCGGGTTTTCTTCCTCGCGGGGATGTCGAGGAGGTGAACTCGGAGGCATTGTTAATTATTACAACTTATTATTATACAATGCTGCAGCAACTTCTGCTGCATTGTTACTTTATGCTTTATATAAACTGTTGGCTGATTCTTACCTCATGCTGCAAGACATCGTCGGAAGATGCTAGTCTTCGATAGGCCTAGCTTCTTACCCTTGCTCTGGATTTCTGTCTTTCAGTCCACTATATACAGCCTCTTCTTTCTGTTGATACAATGCATAATGCTTAGTAGCGGACGTAAGACTCGCGGGTATGCTAGATACTCACCTTTGCTTTATTTCCCCTTTTTCGCTTTGCCTGATCGGCCGCTGCAGCCGACGTTGGAGCTTTGGAGTCTAGGATCAAGAGATCCCCGATGCCAACCACCTCAACATGAAGATCCTTGATGCCTTCTACGACGTCGAGTTCCCCGTCGACCAGGAGTAGTTTGGAGGTTCCCGGGCAGGAGGGCTCGCCTTTTCGATCGTTGTTGATTTTTGTGCTAGCCTTCTTAAGGCTACCTTGTATTCTTGTGTTTGTACTCAGATACTATTGCTTCCGCTAACTTTATGCTTTCGAGTTGTTCTATTCGAGTCCCCGTGGCCCCTGGCTTGTATTAAACAGCTTGTATTATTTTATTTGTAGAGTTGTGTTGTGATATCTTACAGTGAGTCCCTGATCTCGATCGTGTACCTTGCGTGTATGATTACTGTACACGGTCTGATTTTTTGGGGCGTCACAAGTTGGTATTCGAGCCGACTTCCTGTAAGACACCCCCTTCCAACTCCTTGGTCGAAGTCGAGTCTAGTCTTTGCAAAACTAGTTTACTAACAGTGTCGTGTGGCTTATCGGCCCCTGTCGCAAACTGTGTGGTATTAGGATCTTTTACTCCGTATCTTTACTCTGGGACTCTGCTCTCTCTTCCTTTCGGGTTAAATATTTTTGCTAACTCTAACGCTAGGTTCTCGTGACTACTTCCTTCCGGAGAGCCCCTCATTACAGATGATCGCTTGCTTCACGAGAAGATTCTGAAGACTACTCTCCGATATAATTCCCGAGACCATATACGCCGATCACCTTTACAATTCCCTGCCACCGATAAGTCTGTATGTATAACCACATAAACCTTCCGTTCATCCATGCAATCCCAGTTACTCTTGTGTTCACAAGATACCTCAAAATACTCTCCGTTGATTCGAGAATCCTTGTGCCTGCTTCCTTGAAGCTTCTTTTCACCCTGCGGATAAATCCTCACATTTACCGAAGATCCGTTCATCCTCAGTGGTTCATGTGATTCCCATAATACTTTGAAATACTATCCGATCTCGCGCCAATCCTCGGCAGCCTATTGCTTTGGAGATTCTTCTTTCCTTCTTGCACTATGATTAATCCCGTTTGTCTTGTAGTCTTTGATGACCTCCCTTGGCATTGCCATTCCGATCTGTTGAATCCTCGTGTGGCCGAATGCACACAGCCATCGGTTAACCCTATGAGTTCATTTTTTTCGGCTCAGACGTCATTCCGGACATGAGCTGGATATCGGTAAATCAAACATCAGTTGATTGTCCGTTCAACTTGTATACCCATGGTGAGAACATCTACTTCTGATATCCCCTATTGGAAGTCATAATTCCTTTGTACTTAAGCATCCAATTATTCCGATCCTTCCATCATCCGATGCCTTTGTATTCTTTCTTCTTATGGTTGAGTACTGATACTTATGCCAGACTCTCTGTACCCCACCTAACCTTTTGGTGGATTGCTACCTACCGTCCCCTTGTGCCTTAAGTCCTTCATGAAGTTTCCTAGATATCATCTGCCTCTGGCAAATGATATCATCTACTCGGTGTCGTCAGCCTTCTTCTTTCGAACTTGTATCCCTTACTTCTGATGTTTGTTGTATGGGTTTCGAAATGCCCTGATGGGTTAACCTATGCTTCCCCTAATTTGTATGAACCCAACATTTATGTGTGTTATACTCTACTGGCCTCCCATCAGATGAGCTTGCAATTCTACCACCTCCCCGAAAGCGAGAAGTGAATGAGGGGTTATGCACTGATGAAGTGGGAGTCGACCCTGAACCTTTGCGTTCATGCCCATGGATACCATGTAGAACTTATCATGACAGCTTCTCGTAAAGATAATTAACCCCCTTGGTATAAATTCTTCTACACTTATGATCCACCATTCAACCTTCGAGTATTACCCCTGGTATCTCGAGGATATCATGCCTTTGCACTACATCTTATGAATTGTGATGAAACAATGCCTATCCCTGTCATAGCAATTTCATGGTTCTGGGTTGTCGTCAACCGGGAACATCGAATACTTTTGCTTCACCATTCCTTTTGCTTGATGTCGTCGTTGTTCGATTGTATTTTCTGGAAACCTTTTGACATGATGTGTCGAGGTCATCATCAACATTTTTGCTTCTTCCATGTGTCTATTGAATTCATGGTGAGAAATACCATCCTTGCCCTCGATGATTTGTGTTATCATCGACAACCTCCTTTGACTCCCTGCCAGTACAAACTTGGTCGTGTATATCGTGCTCCACTCTCCTTGGGAAGGATATACAGTGAAATACTTGTGTATCATCACAATTTCCTTTCCATTGGTTTGTTTAACCTTTCTTTTAATATAAATTATCTGAGTAGTGATAATTCCCTGCTTATGTAAACACTTTGGTGTACTACTTTTTCCGTACAACCTGTTACTATTGTTGATAACCTTTCGGTAACCCCCCGATGGATGAGAACTTTGTCTACTGGTCCGCCTCGTCTTAATGAGAAGGAAAACGGTTCTCTATGTCCCTCGCCCTTGGTACTGACATTGTTGCCGACTTAGCTAACAAGTTTTTCTCTGACTTACTTTGCAACTTGATCGCATTGTTTGTCGCCACCCTTCTTATTCAATGTGGGCCCATAACCCAAAGTTCCACAGGATCGAAACCTGACTCTCTTGTACCTTTATGTTCTCGAGGTTATTCTTCTTGCTTGACCTCGTATGCAACTCACGAGCCCTCTACCTTGTGATGTTCAGTTCCATATCAGACTCAGTGCTTATGCCTGATGCTCTGGACCCCTTTTCATCCTCCGTTATCATATTTGAATGCTTGCATATCCGCTTGAAAACTTCTTGTGCCTTATTTTTTTTCTCTCGATGTATCTCCCTGAGTTTGACTCATGAGATACTTTGTACCCCATCCCCTTGGACCATCTCGATCGATTGACCTTGTACCGATCTGACCCCCTCAAGTTTCCCCCTAACCTATTCGTAGGTACGATGCAGACCCCGAAGGAAGAATGAAAACTCATTGAGATGCACCCATGCAGAGCAGTGAAGACGTCAACGAGAAGGATCAACTCATTCGAGAAGGACAACAAGCACCAGAAGATTCGTTAGAATACGAAACCGAAACTTTACCCCTTGAACTACCTTTTAATTCTCTGGACGAGAATTCTTTGTAGTGGGGGAGATTTGTAACACCCTCATTGTCAAGCTACAGTGATCACCTATTATTAATGATTTATCACAATGATTAATATTGTGTTGATCATATTCCAAATCAAATCATATTAAAACCCCATTGGATAAAAAAACAAAGTGGAAATAAAAGTGAAACCAAAAATGTTGCAAACAATTTTATAAATGTCAAAAAAATCATTATGCCTAAATAAAATACAAATGGTATTTTATTACAATGTTTAAATATTTTAAACATTTCAAACAGTAGCTAAAACAACCCCAATTAATGCCTTTTTAATAAAACAAATATGCAAATGATTTTATACTTGAGCCAAACTTTTTCTAGCATCTCGGTAATGTTTAACACAAGTAATAAAAATGTTTTCACAGACAACAAAATTCACATGACACTTAAACCAAATAAAACAGATAAGCAATAGGGAAAAAAATAACAGAATTAGAGTAAATAGGGAAAATACTAAATCCCGCTCTGAGGCAACTTCCCCACGGGCCCAACCCATCTCTCTCTCCCCTGCTCCCTGTTCCCCTCCCCCACCTCGCACTACGCCATGGACAGGGGCGCGCACGTCGCACCAGTGCCTCCCTCCCCCTCACCTACCTCACCTGCTCCCCCTTGAAGATAAGACGACCCCACACCCTCCCTGAAACCCTAGATCGAGGCCCAGTTCGTTTCCCCTCCCGCTCGACGAACGCCTCCGTCGCTGTCAAATTAGTCGCCGTTTGCCGCCGCTCCATGGTGCCCGTGGGCACGCCCGCCATGGCCGGGCCGAGCTTTGCTCGCCCGTGCCCGCGCCCATCCCGCGCTCTGGCCGCGCCCCCCGGCCTGCGTAGCGCACGCGCGCGCCCATACACATGCCCGCCCGCAAGCCCCACCGCACCTATGGCTGTCGTGCCCCCCTCCGGCCGTCGTGCTGCCCAGCACGGCCGCGCCCTCGCCGCCCCTGCGCCCCATGGCCTAGCCGGAGCTCCTCGCCACCCCCGGATTCCCCTCTCCATCCCTCGCTGTAGCCTGGCATGGTACCAGCCGGCCTCGCCGGGCTGCCGCTCGCCGCCGGTGTGGGCGCGCTGGAAATGGGGATGAACTAACCCCCCCCCCTTTAATTAAAACTGAGATAACCCACCCCCCCCATAGCCTATGACACCTGGGCCCCATGCCCTTAGGTTAACTAAAACTGTTTAATTAAAATAGTTAGGCTGACAGGTGGGCCCTCTGTTAAATTAGTTAATTTAAATAAAATGGAAGTTAAAATGTGAGTATGACATGTGGGCCCTTGCAAATTAATCACTGTTAATTAAACTCTATTTAGACTAATAGGTCAGTGACATGTGGACCCCATGTGCTATTTAGATATTTAATGATTTTATTAAACCTATGAGTATGACTGTTGGGCCCCACTTGTAAGAATTAAATAAAATGAATATTATTTACAGTGAGGCTCACATGTGGGACCCTCATGTCAGGTTTGACCAGTCAAAGTTCCTATTCTGGATAATGTTGGTTTAATAATAAAATAAATTCCAGAAATTCTTTTAAAAATGATTTAAACTTTAGAAATTAATATCTTTTAAACCGTAACTCAGATTCAAAAACTTTATACATCAAAATTGATCAGAAAAATATAACGAATACGAATACGCTACCCGTACACCCACCAACCCCCTCTAACGTACCGAACATCGAACCGTCCCCCTTCGGACCGTCTGTCTGATGATTGCCTGATATCGTTAAACTATCCGGATGAATTTATTCTGAACACGAAAATTGTTCAGAATGGATCAACTAACACGGATACACCTTTCACATGGTTGTCGGATGTCCACGACACCTCCGGTATGGTACCTTCCCCCTCCGTACACCCTGTCCGATAATCACCCGGAGCTGGCAGTTCATCCCCGAATGAATTCCCGCTCCGAGCAACGTGCATTGCACTGCGTTAGAACACCGTTAACATTGCATCTGTCATGCCATGTACATGTTTGTATATGCTTGCTTTGTATTTACTATTTCTCCCCCCTTTATCTCCGGTAGACCCCGCTGTTGCCGCCGACTACACCGCTGCTGAGTACGACTACTTCGTCGACGACCCTACCCCTACCGTCGAGCTTCCAGGCAAGCAGAGCCATTCTCTTCCCCAGACATCGCCTACCTTTTCCGTACATTTCTTCCACTAGGAATTGTTACTGCTGCTGCTACGTTGCTTACCTATTCAATTGCATAACCTGTCTTTGTCGCCCCTTGATGTACCTTCCTTTATCCTATGCTTCCTATAAATATATATTATATTTAGCAGTGTGCCCTGCGCATTGTAAGTCAACTAGGATTAGATAGCGGGCCGTGATCACTCTGGGGAGTGAACGCGGATACGATGATTATAACTAAACAGGTATGGTACAATGCAGACACCGCCTCAGGCCCCTACCTCGGCTCTGCCGAGCCACCATCAAGTGTGAGCTATCAAGGATTAATCCTTGTACTCCACTCGTTGCTGACCCTGTATAGCCGCTCTAGGTACCTGAGCAACCGTTGTCCTTCAGGTAAGAAGTCGGGCGACCCAACGGTGCCCGCGAGTGGTATTGCGACGGGGCGACAGGGAGGGTACGACCAGTGTACCGGTGTGCTTGGCCCCTGATCGTTGGCCGCGAGAGTTACCAAACCACGAAAGTCGAGCTCCTCCAAGAGCACACGCGAGATAAGGTAAGGAGACGGTTCACCTTGTTGGTAACCACAGAGACTTGGTGGGACGACAGGGTAGGCACCGATGTACTAGTGGTCCTGACTGCTGTCGTTGTCCGCGGATCAGTTAAGTTGAGGCAACGATAACGGTTTTCACACAGGTTAATTAAAATTTTAAATGGTTCGGCGGATGACTTGAGTAGCCTTTTGGCTTATATGCGCTGCCTACACATGGGAATTACGAGTTATGGGCTCCTCTGCTTCGTAGTGTCGTCCGAGGACTCTTCAAACGTCAGCAGTACTGCGGGCTGATTGCCGGGAAGTGGTGTTGTATTATTTGCTCGCGCGGTGATGTCTTATTTGGTTTTCTTATGCTTCACCGTCCAGCCACGCACCGTGCAGGAGTACGTTCGGGTTGGGGTCCAAGGCCCGGCGTATTTAGGATTTAGACCGGCGGATGGCCTCTCTGTTGAGTTTGAAAGATGGGCTATGAAGTGTCGGATAGCCTCGGTTGAGCGTTCCCTAACAAGGTTCCCGCCACCCTGGAGATCCGTGCGTGTAGCGTAACACAAGTGCACCCCTGCAGGGAAGATTAATCTATTCGAATAGCCGTGTCCACGGTAACAGGACGCTTTTTGCTGAAGCTGGATCTTACCACTACAAACTATTACTATTAAACTGTATGGTTCTGGGTTTTCTTCCTCGCGGGGATGTCGAGGAGGTGAACTCGGAGGCATTGTTAATTATTACAACTTATTATTATACAATGCTGCAGCAACTTCTGCTGCATTGTTACTTTATGCTTTATATAAACTGTTGGCTGATTCTTACCTCATGCTGCAAGACATCGTCGGAAGATGCTAGTCTTCGATAGGCCTAGCTTCTTACCCTTGCTCTGGATTTCTGTCTTTCAGTCCACTATATACAGCCTCTTTTTTCCGTTGATACAATGCATAATGCTTAGTAGCGGACGTAAGACTCGCGAGTATGCTAGATACTCACCTTTGCTTTATTTCCCCTTTTTCGCTTTGCCTGATCGGCCGCTGCAGTCGATGTGGGAGCTTTGGAGTCTAGGAGCAGGAGATCCCCGATGCCGACCACCTCAACATGAAGGTCCCCGATGCCTTGTACGACGTCGAGTTCCCCGTCGACCAGGAGTAGTTTGGAGGTTCCCAGGCAGGAGGCCTCTCCTTTTCGATCGTTGTTGATTTTTGTGCTAGCCTTCTTAAGGAAACCTTGTATTCTTGTGTCTGTACGCAGATACTATTGCTTCTGCTAACTTTGTGCTTTCGAGCTGTTGTATTCGAGCCCTCGTGGCCCCTGGCTTGTATTAAACATCTTGTATTATTTTATTTGTAGAGTTGTGTTGTGATATCTTACAGTGAGTCCCTGATCTTGATCGTGTACCTTGCGTGTATGATTACTGTACTAGGTCTGATTTTTGGGGGCGTCACATGGGGAAGGAAGACAAAAAAGGTGTGAAATGCTCAAATCAATGAGGACAGTCATAGTCGAGAGAAAGCCAAATGATAGATATGATGTGAGGAGTAGTGATTGCCATGCAACGAATGCACATATGAGCTATGGTAAGCTCTCCCATGGAACTAGTGGGGGTGCATCCAACTTGCTTTCTCATGAAGACCTAGAGCTCATTTGAGGAGGCTCATCCTTAGAATATGCAAGCAAGTTCTATAGTGTAAGGATCCCCCACATAGTTATGCATGAATGATATGAAAATCTCTATGGAGTACAAATATAACTTTGGAGTACGAGTGTGGATCTTTCAAAAGGAATAGTAGTGTTGCCCCCTTCTCTCTTTTTATTTCTTTTTTTCTTTTTATTTTTTCTATTTTTTTGTATTTTTGTGGCCTCGTTGGCTCTTTCTATTATCTCTCATTTGTCCTCTTTGGGATCTTTTAATTTATCCTCTTTTGGGATCTTTTAGTTTGTCCTCTTTCAGATCTTTTCCTCTCGTTAGGGCAACACTCTATATTTTAGAAGAATATAGAAGATCTCACACTTTACAAGAAGTACTCAACATAAAGAAAACTGAAAAACTATCATGATGTATGCAAATGTATGTCTCTGCCAGTGTAGCAGGATATGCAATGATACTAGTGCGTCATGTAGAAATGATAAGGTCAAGGACCAACTAGCATGTGGCTCTACGATCAAGCAAAATCATGTATGGCATGAAGATCAAGTCATGAGATGTTGGATGTTGCATGGCAATGTATCTCGGAAAGGCTATGGAAATACCTTGATAGGTAGGTATGGTGGTTGTTTCAAGGAAGGATATAAGGAGGTTTATGATGACAGATGTATCATGCCAAGGGTTTGGATGAACCGGCGTGGCATTAGGATGGCAAAGAGAATAAATGATGGGGATAGGAAGTCAAAAAAGTGTGATAGACTCACATCGTGGAGGACAATCATAGGAGAGAGAAAGTCACATGATATATATGATGTGAGGAGTAGAGATTGCCATGCAACTAATGCACAATGAGCTATGAGTATATGAAAGCTCTCCAATGGAACTATTGGGGGTGCATCCAACTATTTTCTCACGAAGACCTAGACCTCTTTTGAGGAGGCTCATCATTGGAATATACAAGCCAAGTTCTATAGTGTAAAGGTCCCCACTTAGTTATGCATGAATCATATGAAAACTCTCTATGAAGTACAAGTGCTACTTTGAAGCACAAGTGTAGATCTTTTAAAAAAGGATAGTAGTGTTGCCCGCTTCTCTCTTTTTATTTTCTTTTTTTCTCTTTTTTTTGTGGCTTCTTTGACTCTTCCTATTTATCTCCGTTTGTCCTCTTTGGGATATTTTCATGTGTCCTCTTTTCGGATCTTTTAATTGTGTCCTCTTTGGGATCTTTTCCTCACTTTAAGGGCAACACTTTATATATTACAAGGAAGAAGAAGATCAACACACTTTTACAAGGTACTCATAATAAAACTGGAATTATATCATGATGAATGCAATGTATGCCTCTGCTAGTGTATTAGGATATGCAATGATACTAGCGCGTCATGTAACAATTATGTAAGGGCAAATCCCAACTATCATGCGACTCTATGATCAAGCAAAAGCGTGTATGACAATGAAAGATCAAGTCATGAGAAGATGGATGTTTCATGACAATATATCTCGGAAAGGCTATGGAAATTCCTTGATAGGTAGATATGGTGGCTGTTTTGACGAAGATATAATGAGGCTTATGTATGAAAAAGCGTATCATGCCAAGGATTTGGATGCACCGACGAAGTTTGCCCCGACTCTCAAGATGAGAAAGGGCAATGCACGGTACCGAAGAGGCTAGCAAAATATGGCTGGTGGAAGTGCCAAGAATCAAATACTCGCATTAGTCAAAGGAACTCATCCACTTATTATCAGCAACTCTCTATCTAGTCAGGAGATTCACAAAGAAACGAGCACCCTAAGAAGAGTGTTTGGGGGCTTGGTTATCCTTGCGCATCCTCGACCCATGATACGTGAGGGTACTCTTTTACAACCCCACAAGGATTAGTGATCTTTTTATTACCTAGATTTCTCAACAATTTTTTGTAGTTTTCAAAAAAAACGTTGAACCAAAATACGACACCTTTCACTAATAGGCTTAATATCTTGACACACAAAAGTCCAAACATTACTTGAAACAACACCTCAAAAGTATTGCAAGTTACTACTAAACTTAGCATAGCAACCTTGATTACCTACTCAAAGTAAGAGACACACACCTAGTGCAACATGCCAACACTCTAAACTTTCTAAACAAGAAACTCCTAAAATTTCTAATTCTCAGCTCTTAGAAGGAAAATAAACATGAAGAACAAGAGCTAAACATGACAAAAACTAGTAACAAAGAACGAACACTCAAAGAGATAGAAGTGAAAACTATGAGCATTCTAGGCAAAAGTGGAACGTGTTTCCCTCACAAACAAGGCATGCTAGGATCCAACTTGTTATGACCAGCAAAAAAAACAAAACAAAACTTAAAAGTAAAAGAAAGACGCTCCAAGCAAAGAACATAACATGTGAAGAAATAAAAATACAGTGTGGAGAAGGGCGAACTCATAATTGTCGATGAAGAAGGGGATGCACGGGGGCATCCCCAAGCTTAGACGCTTGAGTCTCCTTGAATATTTCTTGGGGTGTCGGGGGCATCCCCAAGCTTAAGCTTTTGGCACTCCTGAATCATATTTTATCATCTTCCTCGAACACTTGAAAACTTCCTTCACACGAAACTCATCATAAGATGATTAGAGAGGTTAGTGCCAATAATAAATTAATTCCACTTAGGCTCTGTTGAAAACAATAATTTTCAGCAGTGGCTACTATTTCTTGACTTTGTCGAATGGTTTTTGCAAAGAAAAAACTTGCGTAAGAATTGCAAAACTGAAGAACCGCAAAACAGGACAGAAATCTGGGAGAAACACAGTAGTAGGTAGTAATTAATTTTCCGGAGGCATTTCTATAGCTCAAATAAAAAAACTCAGAACTTGAGAGAGTTTACCAACTGTATAGATCATGTTGTGTAAAATATTAAGATAAAAAAAGATGAACTGTGATTCTATACGATTTTTTTCGTGGAGCAGATAGAATCTTCTTTCTGGACAACATGTCGGAACTTTTGGTTCCCTTATCAACAGAGGCTAAAACTTGGCAAAAACAACTTGAAAATAAACATACAATGATGTTCCTACAGTAGTAACAAAGCATCAAGACCACTAAAACTGAAAGTAAAAACATTTTTTATTGCCTCCTAATAAGCACTTTCTTTTATGCCTTTAGCTAGGCACGAAGCAACAAGATCAAGTTTCATAGAAAGCATCATCATAAGGATCATCAAAATTTACAAATGTATCTTCAATGAGCTCTTCTTTCTTTCTTCTTGGGAAGATATACTTACATGTAGCTTTTCTACGAAATTGTATAAGTACTTTTCCCACATCAGTAAAGCATCTCATAGCTTTGAGAAAGGTTCTTCCAAGCACTATGGCCCTTGACTTGTCTCCAAAATTATGAAGTCAACAACGGCGTCTTTATTCCTAAATTGAACTTGGATATTATTAACCTTCCCTACAATCTTAGAGATATCACTGTTATCATGTGCATGATAGAAGGGAAAATAAACCATACTCACAAGCTTTAAAGAGATGCTAATTCTAATAAATGGTTCCCAATCATCCTCTATCTCTAAAATTTCTTGTCCAACTTGTGTGGGTTCCTCTACTTCCTTCAAGCCTAAAGCATCATTTTTTCAATAGTATCAAGTATATCTATAATAGTATAAGCTCCATGATCATAAACAAAAAAACTAGATAGATCATTTATAATATCAAGAGCTTTAGTCTCCTCGCACTCTATAAAATTTCCTTCAGCCAATAAGTCAAGAGAGGGTTTGCACCACTTAAAGACACCATAATAAAAAATTGTAAGCACAATTTGCATAGGTATCCAAGGCATGATTCTCTTATGGGCTTCGAAAAGTCTATCCCAAGATTTTTTTTCAAACTCTCACCATCCTTTTGCCTAAAGTTTATGACTTCAGCTTCAGGCAAAGTTTCAAAGGCAAAAGAGCTAGACATAATGACTGCTACTAGAAGAAAACTAGGAACAAAGTAACTATTTTTTTGGTATTTCTGGTATAAGACACACAATCAAAGATAAAAACTGAAAAGTAAACTAGAAAAACAAAAAAGCAAAGGTAAAGGGTAGTGTGCAACTCCCCTATCTTGAAGCTTTGGAATCCCCAGCAACGGCACCAGAAATTTGCTTGATGGGTGTAGATAACACCTCCTCGTTGGTTACCCCAAGTGGAAGGTTATGATGTAGATAGCAGCAAATTTTCCTCGGTGAAGATACCAAGGTTATAAATCCAGTAGGATTCCCAAGACAACAAGTAGGTGGCAACGTCGCCAGAAATTGCTTGGTGGCTAAGTTGACGTGGACCTGCACACAAGAACACAAATAACTTTGCTCCCAAAGAGTTCAGAGAGGTTGTCAATCTCTTCGGCCTTGTTGTTTACAAAGTATCAAACACAAGGGGAAATAATATTAGTGCGACTGAAAGGAAAAGTAACAATAAATGCGAAGGTGTAAACTATGATGAGAACTAGATGATACGCCGCGTGTTGCTGCTGGAATTATTAAGAAATAATTTTATGCTTTAAAACATAAAAAATAAACATATTATAATTTGATTATATTTTCTTCTTGAAACAAATATTGTTTAGAGTAAATATCTAAGAAAATTTGATGAAAAATCTAAATGACTGTGATTTTTTTGTTAAATTATTACCTTGACAATATATTGGCGAGATGATATATGATGGCAAAAATTTTGAGTAGAGATAGTGGAGACATCTCCACCCTTGGAAAAATCTGAAAAAACCAATTATAAATGCGCATAGAAAAATAAAATATAAGATAAATCATAATTTGTTTTTTATAAAAAAATCGCTTATAAATCATGTGGCTAAGTGCATAAAAAGTTATTATTTATTTAGTTGCATGCGCATGCGAGTTAATGGGAGCATGCGCATGAAGAATTAGTGAAAAAAAAGTTTTTACAGGGTGAACCTACTTGATGGACCGGGGCCAACAAGACACTAAACAACTATGTTGAGTAAACAAATTACAGCTGAGCAATTGACAGAATTATAAACGCACCGCAATGCTAATTATGCTACTAGAAAGTAAGAGGCTCAATCGTATGGGCATTACACCAAGACAGGTAGATCATTTATTAATCAGCATGTACTCACTAATCATTCACCTTGAGATATCTATCCAGAACATCTCGCTCGTATTAAGTTGTGAACCCCAACTAAAATTGTAAGCTCAAAGCAACAGACAACTGCCTTAACACTCTATGCGTAATGTAAGCCATCCTTATGACACACAGTCGTAAGCACCATTGTTTTACCCCTAATGGTAACAACACATTCCCTTGTCTCATGTTTCTGTCACTAAAGCTAGACATTGGGTGGCATGAACCCATCATCTAACATAACACTCCATCTTGAAGTTGCAATCTACTACTTGGCCAAAGTAACAAACGGCAATAGAGAACATGCAATACTACTCAAGAAAAAAAGGTAAACCAAATACATTAGTCATCAAAAACTGAACATAATCTCATAATCCACCGGATACCAATAAACACAACATAGAAAAACAGGAATTTGTACATAGGTGACTTGATCATGATATGCGGCTCATAAGGGCTAAACATTGAAGCACAAGATTGGAGAGAAGACATCTACTAGCTACTGATCATGGACCCATGGTCCAAGTTATAGATACGTTTGGGACGTATCAGATGAGTGCTCGAAGGTGGGCATCACCTAGGTAGATACTCGACAACGCATGACTATTTTGCCCTAGGCTAGGATCGGGAAGGGAGTGGTCGGGCAAGATGATGTGCACAAGTGACTTTCCGAGAGGGTAGCGGATTTTTTTGCATATGAACCGTCCATCGAGGGTGGAACGAGAGGCCTCCAATTTTGTTTCCAAAGTAGCGGCCTTGGACATCCGGCCTGATGCATCCAACGAACAAGAATGATTGAGACAAGTGATATGACCGTCAAAATCAGTGATGGCTTGAGAGAGCTCCTAGGATGCACAATTATAATGTCTTTAAATTTCCTTGGCTAGGTAACCAAAACATTCTCCCGCGATGCTAGCAGATTCTTGACTTCTTCAATGATTACACCAGAAGCGGAAAGATCTTTTTGCGGGTTGTTGTGGTGTAACATCCTCACTGTCTTGTAACAGTAATCACTTTTGGCTAATGATAATTACTGTTGCTAATCTCACTTTGATCATCTTTGCATTTGATCACTCCAAAAACCCTTTTGGTTGTTATTAAAAATAATGTGATAAACAAAACTTTGTCCAAAAAATGTGCAATCAATTTTATTAATTGCACATAAATCAGTATACCATGATACAATGGACATGGATATTTATTATGGCATATAAAAACTCAAACAATTCGAACAATAGCAAAAAAAGTGGCTTTTAATACCTTTTTAAATAAAACAAAAAATGAATGAATTTTATAAATCCCAAAACTCTCTATGGAAATTGTATATTATATAACCCTAATATTGGGGCAAGTTACAAGTTTTAAAAAAATGTTAAATCAACTAAAACAAATAAACACAGAGAAGAAAAGAAGAAAAAAAGAAAAAAAAGAATCCTATCTAATGCCTGGGGCGAGGCCACCCCAGCCCAGCCCACCTTTGCCTTCCCCCACCTCTCGCTACAGGACATGGCGACCGAGTCCATGGCTCCTGTGCCCCCGAGCCGTGCCCGTCGCCGCCGGACCAGCTCGCCGGGTCGCAACAGTGCCCGCTCAGGAGGATAAGGCCCCCAACCCTAGATCGAACCCTAGCCGCCTTCCCAGTTCCCCCCCCATCACCTCCCTCTCCTCTCCTGAGCTCGCCCGTGGACTGCGTCGCCGCGTTGCCATCATCCTCGCGGCCACCGGCCACTGGGAACCACGCCAGTGTGTCCGGGAGCTTCCCCGAGCTCAGCTACGTCGACCTCGCGCACCTAATCGGGACGGGACACCCCAGGTGCCCGCCATTGCCTCCGGATTCCTTCAGCCACCGCGGGACTCCGGCGACAAATTCCTCGCCGTCGACCCCTCCCCGGCCACCACGAGCCCTCCCCGAGCTGTCCTGTGAGCTGCGCCATCGATTCCCCCTCTCCCCTCCTCTAATTCGTCGTCGTTTGGCTCCATTGCCGTTGTCTCCGAGCTCGGCCGCCATGGACAGAACACGAGCCCCGTGCGGACTCTCCACGGCGGGTTGCCATGGCTCGCCGCGCCCTGCGTGCCTTGGTTGTGCCTCGTGCGCGACCTCGGCGCGCGTCGCATCCCCCTGCACTTCGCCGTAGCCTCCTCCGCATAGCTCCATCCGCTGCGGCCCGCCATGGCCTGTCGCGCCTCTGCCCGCGCCCTCGCCGCGTCGGGTTTCGGCCGACCGCTGGGCCAGCCGTCCACTCGTCGCCGCGGCCTCCCTCGCCGGAGGCTCGAACCCAGCCCCCGGCGTGCCACGGCTTCCCAGCGGCGAGCCCGTATGGGTTGGGCACGGGGTAACCCCCCCCCTAATTAAAATTGATTAGAGAAAAAAAATTGTCTAGTTAATAGGGTCAATGACAAGTGGGCCCTAGGCCATTAGGGTTAATTTAAAGGAAAAAACTGTTCAGATAAATATCCCTATTAGACTTACATGCCGAAGATCAGGTTCGCGTTATTCGTGAACATTTGAAAGTTGCTCAGTCCCGCCAGAAGAGCAACTATGACCGCAGGCACAAGGAAATGGTCTATCAACCCGGCGAACAGGCTTACCTTCGTGTCACTCCCATGAGAGGCACTCATCGTTTCGGGATCAAAGGCAAGTTAGCTCCTCACTACATTGGCCCGTTCTGTATTCTGTCCAAAAGTGGATCTGTGGCATACCGGTTGGAGTTGCCGTCAAACCTCTCTCAAGTTCATGATGTCTTTCATGTGTCGCAACTCCGTCGCTGCTTCAAGGATCCTATCCGAGCAGTGGATCATGGAATGCTAGAATTGCAATAGAACTTGTCTTATCGAGAACATTCGAGGCGCATTCTTGATCAGTCTGAACGTCGAACCCGTAACAAGGCAATCAAGTTCCTTAAAGTTCAGTGGTCAAATCACTCTGAGGAGGAGGCCACTTGGGAACGCGAAGATCGTCTTCGTGAGGAATACCCGGATCTTTTCCCCTCTACCGCTTAAATTCTCGGGATGAGAATTCTTGTAGTGGGGGAGATTTGTAACACCCTCAGTGTCTTGTAATAGTAATCACTTTTGGCTAATGATAATTACTGTTGCTAATCTCACTTTGATCATCTTTGCATTTGATCACTCCAAAAACCCCTTTTGGTTGTTATTAAAAATAATGTGAGAAATAAAACTTTGTCCAAAAATAGTGCAACCAATTTTATTAATTGCACATAAATCAATATACCATGGTACAATGGACATGGATATTTATTATGGCATATAAAAACTCAAACAATTCAAACAATAGCAAAAACAGTGGCTTTTAATACCTTTTAAATAAAACAAAATAATGAACGGTTTTTATAAATCCCAAAACTCTCTATGGCAATTGTATATTATATAACCCTAATATTGGGGCAAGTTACAAGTTCTAAAAAAATGTTAAATCAACTAAAACAAATAAACACAGAGAAGAAAAGAAAAAAAAGAAAAAAAAGAATCCTATCTAACGCCTGGGGCGAGGCCACCCCAGCCCAGCCCACCTTTGCCTTCCCCCACCTCTCGCTACAGGAGATGGCGACCGAGGCCATGGATCCTGTGCCCCCGAGCCGTGCCCGTCGCCGCCGGACTAGCTCGTCGGGTCGCAACAGTGCCCGCCTAGGAGGATAAGGCCCCCAACCCTAGATCGAACCCTAGCCTCCTTCCTAGTTCCCCCCATCTCCTCCCTCTCCTCTCCTGAGCTCGCCCGTGGACTGCGTCGCCGTCGTCCTCACGGGCACCGGCCACTGGGAACCACGCCGGTGTGTCCGGGAGCTTCCCCGAGCTCGGCTACGTCGACCTCGTGCGCCTAATCGGGACGGGACACCCCAGGTGCCCGCCATCACCGCCAGATTCCTTCAGCCACCGCGGGACTCCGGCGACAAATTCCTCGCCGTCCACCCCTCCCCGACCACCACGAGCCCTCCCCGAGTTGCCCTGTGAGCTGCGCCATCGATTCCCCCTCTCCCCTCCTCTAATTCGTTGTTGTTTGGCTCCATTGTCGTTGTCTCCGAGCTCGACCTCCATGGACAGAACACGAGCCTCGTGCGGACTCTCCGTGGCGGGATGCCATGGCTCGCCGCGCCCTTCGTGCCTTGGCTGTGCCCCATGCGCGACCTCGGCGCGCGTTGCATCCCCCTGCACTTCACCGTAGCCTCCTCCGCATAGCTCCATCCGCTGCGGCCCGCCATGGCCTGTCGCGCCTCTGCCCGCGCCCTCGCCGCGCCCGATGGGCCAGTCGTGCACTCGTCTCCACGGCCTCCCTCGTCGGAGGCTCGAACCCAGCCCCCGTCGTGCCACGGCTTCCGTCCGGCGAGCCCTTATGGGTTGGGCACGGGGTAACCCCCCCCCCCTAAATAAAATTGATTACAGAAAAAAAATTGTTTAGTTAATAGGGTCAATGACAAGTGGGCCCTAGGCCATTAGGGTTAAGTTAAAGGGAAAAATTGTTAAGATAAATATCCCTGTTAGACTTACATGTGGAGCCCATGCCCCTGATAATTAATTGTTCGATTAAAATAAACCTTGTTAGCCTTTAAGTCTATGACAGTGGGGCCCCACTGGTCAGTTGACCAGTCAACCTTACAGATGGGTCCCCTCTGTCAGCTTTGACCAGTCAACCCCTCTGTGGATAATGTTAGGTTTTATTAATAAAATAAAATCTAGGAAATGATTTAAAATTGATTTAAACTTCAAAAATCAATATCTTTTAAACCGTGAATCAGATGAAAAAACTTTATACATGAAACTTGATCCGAAAAATATAACGGTTAAGAATACGCTACCCGTATGTCCACCACCCCCCTCTAGCATACCGAACCCGAGACTTTCCCCCTCCGGTTGCACTGTCCGGTAATCGCTGGGAGCCGGTAAATTTGTCGGTTGATTTCCTGTTTCATCTGCAACGTGTACCACTGCGTTAGTTCACCTCTAGCTTAACATTTTCCATGTCTTGTATTTGAATTGCTATTATTGCCGTGTATTTATTGTTTCTCCCCCTCTCTTATTGTCCGGTAGTCTCGACGTCCGCTGCTGATGCCCCTATGATCGACTACTTCGTCGACGACCGTACCTCTACCGTTGAGCTTACCGGCAAGAAGAGCCATTCTCTTCCCCAGATATCGCCTATCTTTCCGTACATTTCTTGCACTAGGCATTGCTGCTGTTGCTACGTTACAATCCTATTCAATTGCATAGCCTATCTTTATCGCCCCTTGATGAACATTCATTTATCCTATGATGCCTTATAATTAAATTATATTCAGAAGTGAACCCTGCGCCTTGTTAGTCAATAGGATTAGATAGCGGGCCGTGTTCACTCTGGGAGTGAATGCGGATACGATACATTACAATTGTTACAGGTACGGTTCAGAGCAGACGCCGCTTCAGGCCCCTACCCCGGCTCTGCCGAGCCACATCAAGTGTGAGCTATCGAGGAGTAATCCTTGTACTCCACTCGTTGCTGACTCTGTATAGCCGTCCTAGGGTCCTGAACAATTGTTGTCCTTACAGGTAAGGAGTCGGGTGACCCCATGGTGCCGGCGCAGGGTATCCTAGAGGAACGACAGGTCAGGTGTATTCCACCGGTGTGCAGCGGGTCTGGTACTGTTCGTGGACGAGAGGTATCCTGTTGTACGAAACTCGAGCTCTACCAAGAGCACACACGAGACAAGTTAAGGAGACAGTTCACCTTGTTGGTAACCGCACGAGTTGGTGGGACGACAGGGCAGGCACCGACGTTACTGGTGGTCCTGGCTGCTGTCGTTGTCCGCGACTCACCGAGAAAGGGGCAACGATAACGGTTGTCCCGACAGATAATAATAAAATGACTTAACGGTTCCGATGGATGACTTCAGAGGCCACAAAGGCCTGTACGCACTACCTTCACGTGGGGTTACGGTGTGGGCCCTCCGCGTTGTGGTCTCGTTCGAAAGATCTGAAAGACGTCCAGTTTCAGCATTGTGGTTGGGTCGGATCGTGCTGCGGCACTGGATCCACTTGGCGCGCAACGACCCGGAGTGCGAGAGGTGATGGCCCATGAAGCTCTTGCGCTTAGGACTGTAGACCGGCGGGGACCTCTCTGATGAGCCGTAGGATGGGCCTCGGCGTGTCGGATAGCCTCGGTGGGGCATTCCCTAACAAGGTGTACGCCACCCTGAAGATCCGAGCGTGCAGGCTGAACAATAGTGCACCCCTACAGGGAGTATAATCTATTCGAATAGCCGTGTCCACGGTAACAGGACGCTTTATGCTGAAGCCAGAGCCTACTACTACAAACTACTACTATTATACTGTATGGTTCTGGGTTTTCTTCCTCGCAGGGAAGTCGAGGAAGGGAACTCGGAGGCTTTATTATTATTTAAATATTACAACTTACTATTATACAATGCTGCAGCAACTTCTGCTGCATTGTTATTACATTCATGCTATTAAACTGTTGGTTGTTCTCTTCTTGTGCTGCAAGACTCGTCGGAAGATGCTAGTCTTCGATAGGCCTAGCTTCTCTTCCTTATTCTGATTTCTACCTTGCAGTCCACTATATACAGCCTCCCCTTTCCATTTGATACAAATGCATAAATGCTTAGTAGCGGACGTAAGACTCGCGGGTATACTAGATACTCACCCTTGCTTTATTTCCCCCTTTTTTTGCCTGATCGGCCGCTGCATTCGACGTTGGAGCCCAGGAGCAGGAGATTCCAGGAGGATCCTACTACGACGTCGAGTTCCTGTTGACTAGGAGTAGTTCGATGGGATCCCAGGCAGGAGGCCTCGCCTTTTCGAGCTGTATCTCTGATGTTATTTGTGCTAGCCTTCTTAAGGCAAAACTTGACTAACTATGTCTGTACTCAGATATTATGGTTGTATGACTTATGTATTCAGGTCCGTGAGACCCCCTTCCTTGTAATATATTGGTTTATCCTTTTGTGTTCAGTGTTGTGCTGTGATATTCTCACCGTGGCACCTTGATATCGATCATGTACCCTGCGTGTATGATTACTGTACATGATCATAAATCGAGGGCATCACATGTGGCAAGATCATCCTTAATATAATTAACTACTGGGCATGTCTACTTCTTCTTCTTGACCCCCCCTCGAGTCATCGTCTGTGTGAGGACGCTTACCACTGCCCGCCGACGTGTCGTTCTCGTCCTCCTTCTCATCCTCCTCAGAATCGATCATGAAGGGCTCCCTCGGCCCAACCATGAACTCGATATAATTATCGTCTTCGGGATATTTGGGGGTGATGGATCAGAATCCTTGCTAAACAGGGATCAGGATGCATGTCCTCGTCGCTGCTGGAGGTGTTGAAATATAGATTATCGTAGGTGGCGACTTTGCTGCATCTTTACAATAATAATCACTACATATAGTTGCAAAGAACAAATTAACGGTAAAACTATATATTGCTCAAAAGAAGCTAAATTACAATTAGTCTAACTCACGGAGATTGTAGGGCAACTAGAAGACCGTTATATGCTCAATTATAGCAAACTTAGATAAATAGTCACTAATAATATTTTTGGGTACGAACAATATGAATAATACGACTTGTACATAAATCATATTGTTACTACTGAACAACTGAAAATTACTGGGGTACGTTTGTGCTTGCTGGACTTGAGTTCGATCATTGCATAACTCATTTAGAAAAATCAGTTTTGCATTCAATATTCTGTCAAAAAGATAGCAAAGCAGGGGATATAACACATGATGTTGATGTGGTAACATACCTATCGCGGCTCATATAGCCTATGAAATGATTATGGAGGCTCGTCCCGTTGCTTATATAGCTGATAGCAGGAGAACCGGTGGACAACTGTTAGGCTTCTCGGCCATCACTTGCACATTGACGCGGCGGCGTCACTTGAAAATCCATACCGTTGAGTCTTTGATATTGAACATCTTTGAACAACAGAGAAGATGTATTATCGTTGCTTCAGAGCCGTTTCGTCGCATCTCTCTAGTATTAACGCGCATATGGAAAATAAGGCTCTGACTGACGTCCTCCAGCGGCGTTTCTCCGATATTGAACGACAGCGCAAAACGCTTCGCGAGTAGAGATGGTTTTTTGACGTTAAGAGTTTTTTTTCATAGCTAGGGATGGGCCGAAATATCTGAGTCCTACGTGTCTACGGTTTAGACTCCTGTATAACCTCCAACTAGATGATACTCCGCGCGTTGCGGCGGGTACTAAATACAAATGGTATAAAGCATTTCAAATAAATTCTTTGATTGACACTACTATTATTATAAGAAGGTAAGTGGACAATCTGTCAAATACAATTTAACTTTCCAAATAATTTGAAACAATATAAACAATCAATGAGATGATTGCATAGATGATTCAGAAAGTGAGAACAATTTGTATCATTACTGTAGGAAAGTAATGCTTACAAACTGCAGTTCCGATTTGTTTTGATACAATTCAAATCACAATACATTTTCTCATATATTATGCAAGCTGCATTTGATCTATATTCAGTAATCTCTTCTAGAAAGGCAAGAACGACACAATGTAGTTTACCTTCCAACAATACATATGACATCTGATAGCAGAGTGATATATTTGAATATTAAGATACAAAATGCAGTAGATAGATTGAATGAAGCCAATTCATGCATATAACAAAAAGTATAGCAAAAAGTTCTTCCCGGGAGCTAGCAGAAGCACAAATATTCAGATTGCGAAAGGAACCTTGTGGATTCATTTTTCATAAATTACAACACGAAAATGTAACAGACACGTAAAGTAGTAGAAATTATTTACCGAAATCGACATGTTGCGACTGTAAACTTTATTTCTTGCATTGTTTCTAAAATGAAGCTTGGCGCACAACCCCTATTATCAAAATAAGAAAATAGACAGTGTTACATGTAAGGTAGTCAATAAGAACTTGGTGAGAAAGTAGCAGGTAACTTAAAACAGAACTGAGGCTTGCTGTAAGGGAATAACAGCTAAGCAGTGCAAACTACCAGCAAACTTTGGTAAACCTGCAATTCAAGAAAACAAAGACACATGACAGATCAAATTGCTCGATAGAAAAACCAACTTCAGCCAGATTACTAAACAGTATTTTGTCGAATATCCGGCTGAAGATGAATAACTAATCAACAAATTGCTGACCACGAAGCTGAATGAATATGCATCGGTCATGAATGAGACAGAAAATAGAAAGAAAGGAAAAAAAATTGACCACCCAACACACAGAAGAGAGATAAGGGAAACATACATCTGAAGGAACTTGCTCAACTTTGGCTTTAGATCTGCACCCCCCACCGGGGTGGGGTAGTTGGAAGCAGATACCTTTTTGGAGTAGGCATTATCTGCGCTGCAAAATGAATACATAGAATTAGGTAGGAGTCTAGCTCTGGATATTAAGAAAGATAAGACCTGAATGTGTTCAGGTATCAATGGAATGTGTGAGGGGCTCAGGCATCATTATCTTTCATCGTGTACCTACTCAAAATTGAGCAACATACTTAAGCTTTCAGTTGTGCCAATAAATAAATAAGTATTACACAATGGTGTATGTGCTAACGAAATAGTATAATTAGTTGCAAATAATCGAAATCTGAATATCTGATACATGAGACAATCAAACGGGAAGACGTGTACTGAACTACTGATGTACCTCTAGACAGCCCGAGGGGTTATGAACACATCTATCACATTCATAGGCAGTGTATACTGATCGGAGGTGCGACTCCACTGAGCAGGTCGGCTACGATTTCACCGTGGTGTGATTGACAACCGCCACGTGATGTTTGACAAAAGGAGGCATAAGAGTTATGGTTGCAACCGATCTAACCAGGATTGCCACACACCTGGATGGTGAGGAATTGCAGGACCACCATGGAGTAAATTCAGATTCAGTGTGAAGGGTGTCGTCTTCCTTGCAGCAGGCTTTCGAGTGAGCTGCGGCTGAAAGATGAAGTGGATAGCAACCAACTCGTGGAGAAGGGAGATCGCTTGTAGTTGCTGGACTGTTGAACGACTCTGCTAAGACCAACGGCGATGGATTAGCGATGGGAAGCCGAAGGGAGACTGGACCACGAGGAGCAGAGTACAGCTGATATAATTGTTAGGGGCGTTTCTTCTGAGGGGATTGGAGGAAGGGGAAGCGATCGGTTCCGCGCACGATCAGAGCAGCCACTTTGTTTACATGCATAAGATGATCTCGACGCGCAATGACTAATGTGGTGGGCCTAGAGATGTCATAGCTGCATGTTGAGAGGAATCAAATAGTGGGGTATTCCTATTTAGATATTAGAAGATTTAGATTAATTATGGAAAACGAACATACAAATTACTCCGCAAAATAATGACGAATGGTAAAAATGGTTTAGAAGGTTAAATCCGAATGAATATGGAAGGTGCCCTAGGATATCTTATCTTCTCGTCCGAGCGCGCCAACCGCAAACCCAGACAGAACCCCCTCCTCCCAAAACCCTACGCCCCACCCACTCACCGGAAATGGCCGGCGGTGATATTCTCCTCCGCACCCACGGCGGCCTCCCCGTCCTCGCCAGGGCTTCCCCTTGCCGCCTCCGCCTCCGCGTTCCAGCCAGCGGCCGCAGAGGGGCTTCTTCCCTTGCCGCCGCCAAGGTCGACATCGGTGACGTCGTCAGCCAGCTCAGGTCGGGAAGCGCCCGCCGTGCGGCGGACACGAAGATTCAGCCGAGAGTCTCGGAGGCCGCACTTCAGTTTCCTAAGGCTGTCACGAGCAGGAGAAGGGGTGTCGACGAGGAGGAAGGGGAAGTAGAAGGGAGGGCTCTCGAATTGGATGCAGAGTCGGAGAAGATTGGTGGCGAGGCGGGAGGCGTAGATGGCTCGTACCTCAGCGAGACACGGTAATAGAGAAATCCGAAAGCTACACCAGCTCACTCTCAAATCTTTTCAAAATGGTAGAAATGGAGAGTTTGAGACTTTGAACCTGATTTTACTGTTTGAAATAAGAAATGCTGGGTGATCCTACTGGTAGAGCTTAAATCTTAAAACAGTGTGGTAGGAAGAAATATATAATACAGTATATGTTGTAATACTGTTCTGCTACAGTTAATTGATTTTTACAGAGTTCTAAACTTTTAATGGCGTCCTGTGTTTGTATGAAGGCAAATCCTTAGCATTATAATCAATGGTTGCTGCCACTTTGAAGTGGTTCTGTGTTTGACATTACGGTAAATTATATTGATATCATTTGCTTGAGCCGCTCTCACATACTTGGGTTCTTGCCTTACCTGCTTTCTGAACCAAGTTGCAAATGGCATACTGCGTTCCAGAACATATAAGTTGAAATGTGGTAGTATAGTCATCGGATTTATTTTTATCTAACTTCATTCAAATAAGAGACCTCTTCAAATAAACCACATATTTCTTACTGCAGCTGTAAAAGAAGTATGACATAGAAAAACATAGAACAAGAACCAAAAACTTGGTGTTACTTGATTTTACGTAATTGCATGCTAAGTAGTACATGTGCGATTTGGAATTGGCGACTAAAAATTAATGTTTCTAGTTGGTGACGCCACTCGCTAACTAGGCTGTGTTTGTCTGATAATTGAGAACTATCATAATTTTCATGCATTTGGAATTTTCAGTTTAATAATGTCATGCATATTGCAGGTTTGATCAATGTGCTATTTCTCCATTATCACTTAAAGGCGTCAAAGATGCTGGATATGGAAGGATGACCCAGGTGCAGGAGGCAACTCTGCCAGTAATCCTTCAAGGTCAACAGAACTGCATATATTATTGGTGCACTCTGTGACACAAATCTCTTGGGTTGGAACCCTATAACTGATATTCCAATGTATTGCTCTACTCCAGGCAAAGATGTTCTTGCAAAAGCGAAGACAGGAACAGGAAAAACCGTTGCCTTTTTGGTACTCCTTGTTATTCAGGCCCAATTGTCAGATTGATGGTGTTAGCATTTACTGAATTCTTGCAGTGATATTTTAAATTATTATCCAGTCCAACTGATTTTCATTTTTGCGTTTCTAGCTGCCAGCCATTGAGGTTCTCTCCAAGTTACCCAGTTCTCAGCGGAGTCAGTTGCGGTCGTCTATAAATTTTCTTGTGATGTGCCCTACTAGAGAGCTTGCAAACCAAGTCGCTGTTGAGGCCAAAAAGCTTCTCAAGTATCATCGCTCACTAGGTGTTCAGGTTGTAATTGGTGGCACAAGAATAACTCAAGAGCAACGGAACATGCAGGCAAACCCGTGTCAGGTGATTACTTATCAATTCAAGTGTGCACATCTAGGTGTAGTTTATGTGCTAATACTTTGCATTGGTCAAACAGATTCTTGTGGCTACACCTGGAAGGCTTAAGGATCATCTTGAGAACACACCTGGTTTTTCCACTCGGCTAAAAGGGGTGAAGGTTCTTGTTCTTGATGAAGCTGACCGCCTACTGGATATGGGATTCAGAAGAGATATTGAAAAAATTATGGCTGCCACTCCTAAAGACCGTCAGACACTGCTGTTTTCTGCTACTGTTCCAGAAGAGGTAAGTGCATCTATCATTATGCACTCTTAATGCCTATTTAGAGTCTAATTTTTTGAATGTTTGTTATCAGGTCCGTCAAATTTCTCACGTAGCAATGAAGAAGGACTATAAGTTCATTAATACTGTTAAAGAGGGTGATGAGGAGACACATTCACAGGTTTAGATCCATCATTTTTTATGAGCTGGATGGTAAATGTTTAAAGCAAGCAAGTACCTTACATTAGTGCTGCTGCATCAGGTTAGCCAGATGTATATGGTTGCACCACTTGACCTGCACTTCTCTATATTATATGATGTACTGAAGAAGCATGTCGCAGATGATGCGGACTACAAAGTAAGATATCTTAGCAGGTAGTTTCAACCATGTATATTTAATATTATTGTGTCTCCTTAACTCATTGCCCATACAATTTTGCAGGTGATTATATTCTGTACTACTGCAATGGTCACAAAACTTGTTGCTGAAGTTCTCTCGCAGCTGAAACTGAATATAAGAGAAATTCATTCCAGAAAATCACAATCTGCAAGAACTAAGGTCTCGGATGAATTCAGAAGGTCAAAGGGTGTGATATTAGTTAGTTCTGATGTATCTGCTCGTGGTGTTGATTATCCTGATGTCACCCTCGTCATACAGGTAAGTTCTAGTTTCACAAATTTTACCAAATTCTGATGTACCTTCCTCATAACATTTATTTACATTTATAAGGTTGGGATTCCTGCTGGTAGAGAACAGTATATACATAGAATCGGTAGGACAGGACGGAAAGGCAAGGAAGGACAGGGCCTCTTACTGTTGGCTCCCTGGGAAAGTCATTTTCTTACTAGCGTCAAAGATCTTTCCATATCAGAGGCTGTGGCACCTTCAGTTGATTCAAGCACTCAAACCGAAGTAAGCAGTATTCTTTTTAAGTACTCCTTTTTGTGAGGTGGTTTAGTAGTCATCTTGCTCCTTCTGCAATTTGATCAGTCTGCTGCTAATTTAGCAGCGATAGACTACTCTTAGCTGTGCATTAAACAGTCAGTTTTCTTATGCCTGCTTGACTTGACAGGTGAAAGGTGCACTCAGAAAAGTAGAGATGAAGAGCAAGGAATCAGCATATCAAGCATGGTTAGGGTACTACAACTCAAACAAAACCATTGGTGGTAACAAGTCCAGACTTGTTAGTCTCAGTGAAGAGTTCAGCAGGAGCATGGGGCTTGCTGTCCCACCATCCATACCCAAACTTATTCTTCGGAAGATGGGTCTCAGCAAAGTTCCTGGCTTTCGATCTACATAACCTGATATGCAAGGTCAAGCAGGACTCATGTGCTAGAACGCACTACGGGGCCAACTGCAATGTTCGAGCTATCGTAATCTACGCTTCGCCCCAACTGTACCTCAGTGCTGCTGGTTATTAATGGGGATTTGCAGATTGGTCTGCCGAGGTTGGTCATAGTTTGGACATTCAAAGCTTCCCTCCGAGTTCACAAGTCCTCAGTTCAAGCATGGCCACTGAGTCTTATTGACGCCATATCTTGACCGGTTCACCACCTACAGGACACAGGAGGGATGGGTTCAGGCAAACCCCATTGATTCATTATGTAAAGCAAACATACCAAACGATTCAGTGACCTGATCAGGCTATGTTCCGATCCATTTTCAGAGATGTATTGGTATTGTTCACTGTATCACAGAGCACCACATAGCTTAACATACCAATGTTGCTACGATATGTATCAGCTAGTATTTCTAACTGTTGTATGGAATCTTCCTTTTTTATTTTTGAACCGGGCTAACCCCCTTTGCATTATTAACTTAACGAAAATACAGCCAGTCCAGAGCCATTACTTAACAAAAATACAACCTGTCCAAAGAATTACAGGGAATGGGAAAGAAGGAAAGCAAGTTCAAGCATTGTTAGGGGTGAAAAGCTGAACAACACCAAAATTCAACTAGCCCTATTACAACCAAAAGCATCCTCAGGATGACCAAGTATAAGAACAACTTTCCACAAAACAGGCAAGGAACAAAACTCTGATGGACAGCGGTCGAAGAGTGAGGCAGCAACTTCGTTCTCCCTAAATCGGACGCCGGACAGTTCCGCAAATCCTCATCAAGTTCAACGCACTAGAGCGCATACGGACACCTATAGAAAACAATATCAAACGGAGAATTGATCAGTTTGTTTCCAAATGTATCTTGATTACGAGCATTCCAAATAGGCCATTTGACAGCCGCTAACCCGGCAATATATAACTTCTCTCCATCAGAGAAGTATAACACCAAGAATTATATTGCGAGCGATTGTTAGGACACAAGTCAATACCCAATATCACTCTCATAGTTCTCCAAATCACGAACATTTGGACAAGTAAAAAAGAGTTGCTGCGAAAACTCGGTTTCCTTACAAAAGGAGCAACAGGGATTACCAAGCCATTTTCTATTCTTGGTAACCTGTCTAGTCAAAACCGCATCCTGGAACATTTGCCACAGAAAATTTTGCATTTTCAGTGGCAATATCACACCCCAAATCCACTTGTAGTAACACCTAGACAGAGATCGTTTCAACCACTTGTATATAGATTTAGTGGAGAATTTAGTTTTCTTACTCAACCCCCAATAAACCACATCAGGTTCAGAATTTAATTGTATATTACCCACACAAATCAGTAACTCTCTCCACTGACTAGCTAGATCTTTCAGCCTCCGTTGAAAGAAAGTATTGATATTAACCAGGTTAAGATCTTTCACACTGCAGTCTTATTGAGTGCAAATGAAAAACAGATGAGGGAACCTGTGATAGAGAGGTTCTTGCCATTTAACGCATCTTTCCAAGCTCTTGCGATGTCACGGAATCAAATATGAATTTCCCGCCAGCATATACATTTCTTTCACTTTTAAAATAGTTTTACAACAGGGAGAATCATATATTTTAGGTTGAACCATAGCCTCTGTATTTTTTTTGAAGTATCTAGCTTTAACGATATCTTGCCAGATCCCCACCTGGGTATCTAATTTCCACCACCACTTAACCATCAGGCTAATCTATTTCCTCAAGTCTTTAACTCCCAATCCCCCATTATACTTAGATCTACAGATCTTAGTCTACTTCACAAGATGATACCTTCTTATTTTGTTACAACCCTACCAGAAAAATCTCTTCATGTGCTTATCTAACTTTTCAATGAAGGTTTTATTCATCAAACATATAGACGAGTTAGTAGAAAATTGGGACATCACATCATTGAGGAGGGTGTGCCTACCACCCATGGAGGTAGCATTACCAACCCAAGCATCACATCTCTTGATGTACTTACTCTCCAAAAAATCCTAATCTGATTTTTTAATAAAGGTAAAATTCATAGGCATATCCAAATATTTCATAGAAAAATGACCAATATCGCAACAGAATAAATCTGCATACCATTAAGTAATCTCAACACCCTCCCAACAGTAAAGACCTCACTTTTCTGAAAACTCACTTTCAAAGAAGACATCATTTTGAACATATAAAGAAGCATTTTCAGAGTAAGTAGCTTTCTAATAATCATGTTCCAAACAAACGACAATGTCATCTGCATATTTCAGCATTGCCACCCCTCTAAGAATAAGATATGAAGCCAAACCAATGAGCAAATCATTCATTTGTGCATTCTTAACCAACTTGGTTAGACGCTCTTCAGCTAAGTTAAAAAAGAGAAGACGACAAAGGATCAACATTCCTAACCCCTTTAGCGCTTTGGAAGCACGACCAGTGAATTTTTTGAGTTTAATGTTCATCATACCACCGCATAAAATCTTTTTCACCTAGTTGCACCAAACTGGGATGAAACTGCTTTCTCGAAATCGAGTTTAAGCACTACACCAATTTTCCTCTTCACATGTGTGTAATTTAAAAGTTCATGCAGGGAAACAATACGATCCATAATACTTCTGCCTTTAATGAACACATTTTGAGTAACACTAATAAGTTTGTCTGCATATTTCCCTAATGTATAGTCCAAAACCTTAGTGATCAGTTTATAGGGGCATCTTAACATGCAGATGGGTTTGAACTGCTAAATTCTATCAGCACCAGATATTGTAGGCACTAGAGTAATCACACCATGCATAGTTAAATCTCTGAACTTCTAACTCCCCTTTGATGGACACACAATCTTGATCACATCACTCAGTGAAGACTTCAAATAGTTTCCTCTGTTGTTCATTGTTTTTGTGGTAGCTTAATCCATAAGGAAAGCCTTGCATTATATATACCATCTTCACGTGTGTCACCACGTGATCATCCGCAAGCTTCAAACATGTAATCCGTTGAGATGTGTATCTTGAACATGCCCTTCTATAACTTGATGACCATCACACTTGATGTCATCCTCTCATGGGTACTTGGGATCTTCCTCATGGTTCAAGCCCATGAGAATCACCTAACCCACAAAGATATACTCCCTCCGTCCTTGAAAGAGCATACTTCCAACTTTGTTGGAAAGTCAAACTTTTAAAACTTTGACCATGATTATATAAAAATACATCAACATTTATACCATCAAATTAGTATCATTAGATTCGTTATGAAGTATATTTTTATTATATAATTATTTGGTTTCATAAGTATTGTTATATTTTTGTGTAAACTCGGTCAAGTTTAAAATAGTTTGACTCTCCAAGAAAGTTGGAAGTACACTTTTTTAAGGACGGGGATAGTAGAAAACATATATTATGGGCTAGAACACAAAGCACAATTGAAAATTTCTTTCCACACCACAAGATCCCATGTGGTATATCATATCTGCTTGAGTGTTGAATGACAAGTATTCTTTCATCCTTATCTTGGTCAATATTTATCTTGAATCCATGATCAAATGGCGCCCAGTCCAAGAGACATATATCTGATATATTACACCAATTATTGAATCCTTAAGATATTTGAACCGTGATGCTACTAAAGACTATTGTGGTGCCCATTCCGTTAGGTTTGGATCCTGACATGAGGAACTGAGAGATAGCGTCCTCCTGTGGCTCAAGCTACACGCGACAACCATCGCGAGAGGCTAGAGCCGTCCTAAATGAGGAGACTAGACAAGCTCACGTGTCGTGAAGGCCTCCTCCGCCATATCCTCCCAAACCACCACCGCCTTCACCTCGTCTCCCCCGTTACTATCCTGGATGATGGTGCAACCCGCATCGTCAGCGATACCGACCACCTCTCCCGTTGCTCCCTCGTGGAGAATCGCCGCTCGATGGAGAGATGCAACTAGATTACTTGTACTCTAGTGTTGTCCAAGAGACGAGGGAACCGTGATGCTACGAGAGGAATATATAGTGGTAAAAGGGAAAGTGAGAACTAGCGATGGATTGGCACAGGCAGTGAGTGAGGGACTCGCCTGCGTTCGCGTGAAAGTTCCCCAACGCGAATGACTAGTCATCGATGATGTGGCAAACATACTGCACTAAGATTCGTGCAACGGAAATAAAGGGCTGGAAGATGGGTCGCGCAAGGAGCGTGCAGCGCTACTGGTCGCTCCCTATCAAAGGTGGCCAGATGGGCCGGCATGGCCCAACACGACACGGTTGCTACAAAACAGGCCAGGCATGACATGGCCCACGTCGACACGCTAACTTAACGGGTCGTGTCGTGCCGACACGCGTGCCGACACGCTAGACCCAGGCACGGCCCACGTCTATACGGGCCGGCATGTTGGTCCGTTTGGCACACCTACCCATCTGTTTAGCCTATTTTGCTATTTTATGTCTATGCTACCCCTAGTGCGTTGTATATAATTAATTTAAAAATAAAAAGACTAAAACTAACTAAGTTGTGTCGTACCGGTACACGTGTCTAGCCTCGAGGCTCAAGGGACGAACTAATCAACGGATACCCCTTCAAAGGTACCCGCAAGGGTTACTTTTGGTGCGTCCAAAAATTACCATGTGTTGTATTTTGGGTTCATCGCGTGGGAAGCAAAAACAATGGACGCTCGCGGACTGTGGCGCTTTGAAAACTAGGGGAATGACTATTTAGCGGGCACCCTCCCGTGCGCTCCCGCAGAGGCCACTTTGGTGCGTTTCAAAGTCGTCACGTGTCGTGCTCTGACCGCGTCTCACGCGAAGCAATAACTGTGATTGCGCGCAAAACTGTCGTTGGACCTGTGCATGCGTTGTGGCTGCATAAAACCGTGAGTGCACCTGTGGCTGCGCGAAAACTGTGCCTGCACGGAAAACTATGGCTGCGCAGAAACTGTGACTGCACATGTGCCTGCGTTGTGGCTGCGCGGGAAACTGTAGCTGTGGCTGTGCGTTGTGCGTCTAGAAAGTGTTACGTACTTACATGCCGATCGTGAAGGGATTAAAGGGAAACACCGAAACACACGAGAACACGACATTTGGCGCGTTCGAAACACGCGCACGTAACCTCTGCAAGGGGTACCATTATAGTGACTAGGACAATGCCCGTGCGTTGCAACGGGATATAAATATTGTACTCCCTCCCTTTATTTATATAAGATATTTTAGCAAACTATGTTAGTCTGCTAAAACTTTTTATATAAATGAACAGAAGGAATGATATGTTAGCTTGTGATTTACCTTATGTTTGATGAGAAATTCGATAAGTAAATTAAAGTAAAATTGGCTGAAAAGATAAGAAAATTAAGGTGATTGATGATTATATGGGAAAGATTGAACAAAGGGATGATGAAAAAAAAAGTTAAACATGAAATTACATTCTTTTTAAGTAGTATGGAAAATATGCTCGTGCGTTGCAACAAAAAAATTACATATACCTATTTGTATAAAAAAAAGTTTGAAGCATGAGTCGAGATTTTTGGAGTTTTCTCACATCATGAGAATCCAAAATTCTTTTAGTGCATAAGTTATGCAATCAAACTCTAAGTGCGGCAGATACTCCAGTCATGATCAAAAGCTAATAAAAAGGACATTTAATATTTTTATAACATGGGAAAATTTCATAAAAATTGACAATCAAACAAAAAGAAAAGTGTTTACATGGAAGATTATCAATTTAAAGATTACTTATGACTCTTAAATAGATTTAATTCAGTCCTGAAGATTAATTAAAGATGAAGGAATAAATTAAAATATCACGCATTCGGAAATTAATTAACATGTCATCAAGTTGAGCAATGCTTTGTTAGTACTTATAAGAGATTTTCTTTTCTATTGTGGAAGGGATTATGCATGTTAATAAAGCTTTGGTTAACTATAGTAACATCGAGTAGATTCCAACATTTATTTTCCATGTTCAATTTATCCATCTCTCACTTATGCCACCTTCTCCCAAACATGCGCAAAACTTGTCCCTTCACAATCGCCAAGAATGATTAGACTCCATATTAAACCTAAAACCCCTTTCCAAAGTTTTCTTGTGTACGCAAGTTCCAAATAGTTCTTATCGCAAAAAAAAAGTTCCAAATAGTTCTTAAAATCATTAATAATCAGGAACATTCAGATTTATTTCATGTAGTTGAATATCGATCAAATCAAAGACATAAAGATTGTCATGTAGCAATGTAGGAGCGAACAACTCAGCTCTCTTTCCGTTCTCTTCAGTTTGATCTTAGCTTTGTCACACAAGGAAGGCAATGGCGCATCATAATTATGATATGGCTTCTTCGGAGCAACCTCCCCGCATTCATCCGCAAAGGCATGGCGAGGCTCTGCACGGTTTGTTCAGGTCTGATGATGCCATGAACGCAGAATTTGTCACAAAGCTTGGTGCTGATATTAGAAAGGGAATAAACAATAAGCATCAGACTCATGTTGAATCAAAATCAAACAATTCATGCATGTGCACTAAATCATTAGATAACAAATCAGGAACTGACTGAGCACCACATAAGGTACTGCGGCTGTGAGCCCTAAGCTATTCTGTGTAAGCGTCCAATAATCTGAACAGATGGTTCAGGCGAAGTAACAACAGAGAGCAATGTGACATGCAGGCATCACAGCCGCCCGAATTTAAAATAGAGACCGAAGCTTGCTCCACATGCCTTCGCCGAGTTGCCCAAGCTGATTGAACAGCTACGCGCTGCCGCCACAACGACTCTGTCGCCTGTATACAGCCCGGTATAAGCTCGATCGATCAAGCTGACCTCAAACTGTTTTGTTGTGTCGGTGTCACTGATGCTGACGAGGAAGAGGGACATGGAGCCGTCGGTCTCCTCGTTGTTGGGGTAGCACCCTATTCTCCAGCGGTGGTCGTCGATGTCGGACATGACTGGACCGCGTGCCTTGTTGCAGCAAAGATCGACGCAGTAACGTGCTGGAGTAAATCAGCCTTAGGCGACGTCCGAGGGGTTCTGGTTAACGACTCGAGGGCGCGCGAGGAGCGGCAGATCTCTCCATTGAAGACGAAAGTGTATAGATCGACACATCCGCATCCACGCGAGGGGTCGCTGATCTCGCCATTGAAGGCGGCGACGACGTTGAGGAGGTGAACATATTCGGTGATTGCAACATCGTCGTGTCGGTTGCAATATTTTATACACGTACAGATCCTGATCGTTTCACTCCAAAACTCCAACCAGAAGGTATGAGTTCGAGAAGACGTAGGAAAACCAGATGGGGGTATTGGAGAGAAACACCTGCTTGACGTACAAAAATCAGGTGGGAAAAAACAATTGCGTGTGTGCGTGCGTCGGTGCGTGCGTAAACTCAGCCAGGTGTTTATCCTCAAAAAGAAACCCAGCCAGGTGTGGACGACCGACCAATGAAATTGGGGGTACCCCCCGAGAGAGCGGGTCAGGCCCAGGCCCAGACGCAGCCCTGCGTAGCAACTACGATGATGTTTTAGACGAACCGTTTTTTCCACTTACAACAGGATTGTGGGTTGATTACCTAAAAAAGTAAGGGTTTTCTATAAATTACTATGATGGACGAAACTCACCTTCCTTTATTATTAGGTAGGTATATAGATGTATAGATTGACGAAAACTATTTTTTTTGAGTAACAATCCCCGAAGCTTTATTAAAACGTCACCACAACAGGGATGAAAATAAGTTCACCAGGGTGCCCCAGCCAACAATGTCTGCCAGGTCCTAGTGTTAAGCCATGCTTCGCAAGATTGTGAGCCTCAAAATTTGAACTTCTACTTTCAAAGTTAAAATTACAGGAAGTAACTGTAGATTTCCTATCTATTATTTCATGGAGGATAGCTCCATAGGAAGTAGCCGCCTTCGTCTTGATATCATCGAGGACCACCTTGCAGTCTCATGCTAGATGAATTCTAGTTTCGTATAGGTCTTCAGCAAGAGCCAATCCTTCCTGGATCGCCAAGGCCTCCAAAGTTGCAGGATCCGATATGTGATCAATTAGCAGAGTTGAAGCTCCCAGAAAAGTTCCAGCTCCATCTCTGCACACCGCTGCCGCAATGCCTCGGTTACCAAAAGAATCAACTGCCGCATCGACATTAACCTTGACCATGTTCGCTAGAGGCGGCTTCCACGCCTGAGCTCGGGGCAGCACGACCCGACTTCTCTGTCTCGGCACTGGCAAAGAGATCTTGACCTCTGCCAGAAATTTGGTGATGAACGAATAAGTGTTAAAAGGACTTTGAAAGATTTTCTCGTGAATCGCCTTTCTCCTGGCTGACCAGACAGCCCAGAGGGTCACGACAATAGCGAGAACATCATCACCCGACTAATCCTCAAACAAGTTTGACAACCATTGCCTTGCATCCCTGGAAGCATTATCGTATGCTGCTTCACATTGTTCCTTCGTCATAAGTGCCCATACACTCCTGGACATATTGCATTCTAGCAATGAATGGCGCCAACTATCCCCCATTCGACACAACGTGAAGAAACTTGAAGTACCCATATTCCGGTGTTGCAAAACATCGAAAGTTGGGATGGAGTGGTGAGCCAGCCTCCATAGGAAGTTCTTGATTTTTTATGGTAGTTTGATCCGTCTAAGACCCGATATGCGGTACTGTTCCAGATCTAGGTGTTTCCATCCAGATCCGGGGACGAAGCACATATCGGTCCCACCGCGACATATGACATAGCCATATGCCACAGATACAAAGATACAACATCTCATACAATCGGCATACAACTGCCTTAATACAATACAACAGCGGAAGATACATGTCTGAGTACAGACTACAATCAAATGCCTACTGGCAAAGAGAAAACATCGATCCCCATAACCACACGGGTCCAGGCCCTCCGCCGGGATCCGCCTAACTAGTCGTCGTCGAGTCTCCACGTGAAACGTCGATCACCATACCTGTTGTCGATCAAGAACCCTGAAAAGAGTTTGGGGGTAGTATCATGAGTACAGAAGTACTCAGCATCCAACTGTAGTGGTCAACTGACCCAGCAAGGACTTCATCACTCGTCATTCTAGGACAATTAGTAGTTTACGGTAAGGATGGGGTAAGTGGTGAGGTTGCTGCCGCACTAGCATTTATGAAGTGGCTAACGATCTAGAGAGTAAGATAAGAAGCCAAGCATTCGATGAGGAATCGCCTCCAACAAGTCTTTCTATCAACTACTTACACAAACATAACACCTATCCTATCCTTGTCCTCATCTTCGCATCCCAACGAAGAAGAAGCAGTGTAAGGCCCGATATACGGTGCTGTTCCAGATCTAGGTGTTTCCACCCAGATCCGGGGACGAAGCACATATCGGTCCCACCGCGACATATGACAAAGCCATATGCCCCGGATTTCCAACATGATATCACAACATTACAGATACAGGATACAACATCTCATACAATTGGCATACAACTGCCTCAAATACAATACAACAACGGAAGGTACATGTCTGAGTACAGACTAAAAACAAATGCCTAGTGGCAAAGAGAAAAACATCGATCCCATAACCACACGGGTCCAGGCCCTCCGCCGGGATCCGCCTAACTAGTCGTCGTCGAGTCTCCACGTGAAACGTCGATCACCATACCTGTTGTCGATCAGAACCCTGAAAAGAGTTTGGGGGTAGTATCATGAGTACAGAGGTACTCAGCATCCAACTGTAGTGGTCATCTGACCCAGCAAGGACTTCATCACTCGTCATTCTAGGACAACTAGTAGTTTACGGTAAGGAAGGGGTAAGTGGTGAGGTTGCTGCCGCACTAGCATTTATGAAGTGGCTAACGATCTAGAGAGTAAGATAATGTAACAGCCCAGTTTTTGCAAAAAAATAAAAAATTTGTTTTCGGTGTGAATTGTTTGATTGTCTGATTGTTTGCGGTGTTTGCATCCCCGATTTATCGATCGGCGATTATTTCCCCCCCTCTTATCTCGTATCGGACGGAGACCGACCCTTGCCACCTCGACACACGACCTCGCGACACCGGGATTTCACCCGAGCACCGTCGCTACCGGCACAGGACCAGCCATCGCCACCGGAACGAAAAACCCGTTTGTTTAATAAACGGATTATTTTATGGGGCGCCAAAAAATGTTGTCAGAATGTCACCGCAGTGAGGTACGATCGACGGGCTCGACGCGCTGAGCGCGTAGGTCGAAGTTTCGTCGGAATCGGAGTCCGTATGCACCTCCGGCGGCCACGGCCGCGATCGCCGGACGCGCGAGAGGGGTACCGGAGGTCATCGGGGGTATTTTCGTCATCCTGCCACCTAGCCTGCCCTATATAATGACCCCTCACCGCCCCCTTTGGAAATTAGGGTTTCCCTAAGCAATTTTCGCAGCCACCCCCCTCCAAAATACCAGTTTTTGCCCCAAGGCCCCTCACAGCCACGAAACCCTAGGCCCCAGCCATCTGGAGCTGTCGGATCTGAGATCCAATGGCCCCAGAGGTGCCACGTCGCCCTCCCAGCTCATCCAGCCAGCACGGGCCCCGCAGGGCCCAGGATCCGCGCCGCCGCGCCCGAGGGAGCCGCCCGAGCGGCCGGCTCCATGGCGCCGCCGCCGAGCTCCGAGGCACGCCGCCGTGCCCTGTCCCCCAGGTCTCCGTCTCCTCTCCTCCCGCGCCTTCCCTCTCCTCCTATCTCTCCTTCCCTAACCCTCTCTCTCCCATGCGGGGTCGCCATCGCCATGGAAGGAGCCGCCATGGCCGCGGCAGCCCGAAGACCGAGCTCGCCGGCCCCTGGAGCTCGCCTCCCGTCGCCCGCCAACGCCACCACCGGCCGGATCTCGCCCCGCCTGCCTCGCTGCCTCCCGTGACCGGCCAGCCGCCACCGGCGAACCCGATCGGGATCGGGGCTGAGCGGCGCTGCCACCAACCGCCGTTGCCCCCGTGGGCCGGCCTGCCTGCGTGGCCCATGCCCAGGCGCGCCCCACCTCGGCCCAGGACGTCCAGGCCGCCTCCTCTGCCTGTTGGGCTCGGCCAAACTGGGGGTGAGGCCTCTTTTTTTTTCTCTGTGGATTATCCCTGTGATTTTTGCTAAGTCCTTTAAATATTGCTGCTGATTCAATTTTGCACTGCCATTTCCCGTTAATCCGTAGCTCCGATGACGTTGCCCCCAAAACGAAAGTTGCTCAGAATTGCGTGTACTTTAATTCGTCTTTTGTGAGCATTTGCGTTTGAGCTCATATTGATTGTGTAATTGTGTGCTGAACAGGGCATCAGGCCGTTAAACTGCTACTTTTTCCTGTTATTATGCTGTTGTTGCTGAAACTGTTATTTTGTTGCAACTTCGGTCGACGAGTGTGTCGCGACCGTTTATCGGAATTGAGTGATTCCAATTGCATTTTGTTAAGCATCATGTCTAATTTCATTCCATGTATTTCTATGTCATGTTGCTGCACTTTTGCATATAGATTTACCCCTGTTTATACAGCATGTGTGCATAACTTCTCTTGCTTATATCTTTTTAACCGTAACTCCGTTTGGAGTGTTCTTTATATGTAACTTGATTAGTTTTTCGTGTTCTTTGTGTTTATGCTTTTGTTTGCTGTTGTTAACCAACTTAAAATATGGTTTAGGGCAGAACAGTACCAAATCTTTTAATCATCGTGCGACACTTAGTGTTATGCCATGTTTAGGTTGTGCCTCACTTAAATTGACTAGCATAGATAGTTTACTTTGTGCTTCACCTCTTGACATGTTTGTGTGCTATGCCATGCTTGCTTGAGTTGCCATGTTAATAACCGTTGTTTGGTCACCTGTAGCTAAACAACTTGAACCACCGTAAACGTGCGGTATCGTCGTGTGTGACGAGTACTCCACTTAAATCGTTAGTAACCGCTCTCGACGGTAGGTGCGATGTCTCGTGTTACTTCTTGTTGATGCTTGCTCTTGTATTGCTCCGTAGTAATAGTGGTGCACCGTTGATTGCTTTCCAGTGTTTCCTTCTTGTGTGCTCCCGCGGGTACCTCTCGGAGACGATGCGAGCGTGCGATCGACTACACCTTCGGAACCCGACTTATCAACAGGCAAGGACTATACATTACTTATGATCCATTCTATTTCAACCAACAGTTTTCATGCTAGTACAGGTTAGGCTCGATGTTTGATCCTACCACATGTTTACAGCCTTTTTCAAACCGATACAGCCATGTCCCCTCCTAGCAAACCATGTTCTGCTATGCTACTTTTGCTCGTTGCTCAGCCCCTGCTTAGTATGCATGCTTAGGATGCTACGATGTTACCTGTTACCCCTGGGTTTGGGATATCACCTTATTATATTATTGTTGATGATATGATTATTATAATGTTGACTATATTCGACGAAGGATGGAAGGTCTAGGCTATCCCGCCCCGACGCTTTGTTCCATTCGAGTCACCTAGGATCCGAGTTCCGGGTATTGGTTTTAAGACTGAGCGTGCCTAACCGCATGTGGGATTTTATGGGGTCCCCTTTTCTTACCTATCTAGCTTCAAACATTTCTAGTGGTGGCCCAAGCTGATTTACCATTTGAAAACGTGCATATATATCTTGTCGGGTCGCTCCTAGCAGATATCTTTTAAACAACTCGGGCCAGCGGAGACATGGTTTCTCTTGTTGGTCCACACCTGGAAGCTAGGGGGCTTCCCAAATCTGTTTGGGTAGCTAACCCGACCTCGTCCAGACAGTAGGGGCCGATTCGAGAGCGCGGCCGGCTTTTGAGTTGGATGTCGACTCACCGGGGGCCACCCGGATTTGTTCGTTGTTAGGTAGAGGGACTTGTCGTTTCAGATCTCTTGGAACTAAACCATAAAATGGTTGCCTATAATGGGTAGCAACTGAGAGTGATGGACGTGCGTGCGGAGCCTCGTAATGGGCAGTTGGTACACCCCTGCAGGGTTAAATCTTTTCGAGAAGCCGTGTCCACGGTTATGGACGACTTGAGACCTACGTCCTGTTCATAGACAACAACAACAGAGATAATCTTAATATAACTTGATCAACGTGTGTGTGCCTTGACTGCTTCTTCTTCGTTGGGATGCGAAGAGGAGGACAAGGATAGGATAGGTGTTATGTTTGCGTAAGTAGTTGATAGCAAGACTTGCTGGAGGCGATTCCTCATCGAATGCTTGGCTTATTATCTTACTCTCTAGATCGTTAGCCACTTCATAAATGCTAGTGCGGCAGCAACCTCACCACTTACCCCTTCCTTAACGTAAACTACTAGTTGTCCTAGAATGACGAGTGATGAGGTCCTTGCTGGGTCAGATGACCACTACAGTTGGATACTGAGTACCTCTGTACTCATGATACTACCCCCAAACTCTTTTCAGGGTTCTGATCGACAATAGGTACGGTGATCGACATTTCACGTGGAGACTCGACGACGACTAGTTAGGTGGATCCCGGCGGAGGGCCTGGACCCGTGTGGTTATGGGATCGATGCTTTTCTCTTTGCCAGTAGGCATTTGATTGTAGTCTGTACTCAGACATGTATGTTCCGCTGTTGTATTGTATTTAAGGCAGTTGTATGCCGCTTGTATGAGATGTTGTATCCTTGTATCTGTAATGTTGTGATATCATGTTGGAAATCCGGGGCATATGACTTCGTCATATGTCGCGGTGGGACCGATATGTGCTTCGTCCCCGGATCTGGATGGAAACATCTAGATCTGGAACAGTACCGCATATCGGGCCTTACAGATAAGAAGCCAAGCATTCGATGAGGAATCGCCTCCAACAAGTCTTGCTATGAACTACTTACGCAAACATAACACCTATCCTATCCTTGTCCTCCTCTTCGCATCCCGACGAAGAAGAAGCAGTCAAGGCACACACACACGTTGATCAAGTTATATTAAGATTATCTCAGTTGTTGTTGTCTATGAACAAGGAGTAGGTCTCAAGTCGTCCATAACCGTGGACACGGCTTCTCGAAAAGATTTAACCCTGCAGGGGTGTACCAACTGCCCATTACGAGGCTCCACACGCACGCTCATCACTCTCAGTTGCTACCCATCACAGGCAACCATTTTATGATTTAGTTCCAAGAGATCCGAAACGACAGGTCCCTCTAACTAACAACGAACAAATCCGGGTGGCCCCCGGTGAGTCGACATCCATCTCAGGAGCCGGCCGCTCTCTCGATCTGGTCTCTACCGTCTGTCGCAGGTTTTGATAGCCGGTTAATTCACATGGGAAACCGGGTCCTCAGCCGTACAAAGTGGGCCAGCAAAGGAACTATGTCCTCACTGGTCCGGGTTATTTTAAAGGATGTCTGCCAGGAGCTACCCGACAGGCATATATGCATGGTTTTCAAATGGTAAATCAGCTTGGGCCACCACTAGAAATGTTTGAAGCTAGATAGGTAAGAAAAGGGGACCCCATAAAATCCCACACGCGGTTAGGCACGCTCAGTCTTAAAACCAATACCCGGAACTCGGATCCTAGGTGACTCGAATGGAACAAAGCGTCGGGGCGGGATAGCCTAGACCTTCCGTCCTTCGTCGAATATAGTCAACATTACAATAATCATATCATCAACAATAATATAATAAGGTGATATCCCAACCCAAAGAGTAGCAGGGTAACATCATAGCATCCTAAGCATGCATCCTAAGCAGGGGCTGAGCAACGAGCAATAGTAACATAGCAGTACAAGGTTTGGTGGGAAGGGACATGGCTGTATCGGTTTGAAAGAGGCTGTAAACATGTGGTAGGATCAAACATCGAACCTAACCTAGACTAGCATGCAAACCGCTGGTTGAAATAGAATGGATCATAAGTAATGTATAGTCCTTGCCTGTTGATAAGTCGGGTTCCGAAGGTGTAGTTGAACGCACGCTCGCGTCGTCTCCGAGAGGTACCCGCGGAAGCACACAAGAGGGTAAACACTGGAAAGCAATCAACGATGCATCACTATTACTACGGAGCAATACAAGATCAAAGAGACAACACAAGGCACGGAAACGTGATACGGATCTATCGTCGAGAACGGTTACTAACGGTTTAAGTGGAGTACTCGTCACACACGACGAATACCGCACGTTTACGGTGGTTCAAGTTGCTTAGCTACAAGTGACCAAACAACGGTTATTAACATGGCAACTCTAGCAAGCATGGCATAGCACACAAACATGACAAAAGGTGAAGCACAAGGTAAACTATCTATGCTAGTCAATTTAAGTGAGGCACAATCCTAAACATGGCATACACTAAGTGCCGCACGATGATTAAAACATTTGATACTGTTCTGTCCTAAACCATATTTTAGGTTGGTTAACAGCAGCAAACAATAGCATAAACACAAAGAACACGAAAAACTAATCAAGTTACATATAAAGAACACTCCAAACGGAGTTACGGTTAAAAAGATATAAGCAAAACAAGTTACGCACACATGCTGTAGAAACAGGGGTAAATCTATATGAAAAAGTGCAGCAACATGACATAGCAATACATGGGATGAAAGTAGACATGATGCTTAACAAAATTCAATTGGAATCACTCAATTCCGATAAACGGTCGCGACACACTCGTCGACCGAAGTTGCAACAAAATAACAGTTTCAGCAATAGCAGCACAATAACATCAGGATAGCTACTTTGGAGCAAGATATAAACATGATGCAGCAAGAAAATATTGCATGTGAATGCATGAAACTGAAGTAGAAACATTTCTTAACGCAATGCAAAAGGAATCAATGCAATAGGCCTCATGGATTTGTTACAATCATCATGCAAAGTTGCAACAAAATAATAACAGCAGCATCTAACAGGAAAAGTAGCAGTTTAACGGCCTGATGCCCTGTTCATCACACAATTACACAATCAAGATGAGCTCAAATGCAAATGCTCACAAAAGATGAATTAAAGTACACGCAATTCTAAACAATTTGTCTTTTGGGCGCGAAGTCATCCGGGCTACGGATCGCTTGCTATCGTCAACGCGGAATCGAATCAGCACAATAATTCTCAGGACTTAGCAAAATATTAGAAAAAGGAAAAACAGGGACAGAAAAAAAGATAGGGCATGGCCTCACATTGGGCTCGGCCCAACAGTGGCTTGAGAGGCCTGGAGACTGGGCTGGCTGGACTGGGCCTTGGGCGCCTGGCAGGCCGGGCCCACCTGGCCGGCTGGTGCGCTGGAGCGGTTTGGGACGCCTCCCGGTCCCGATGGCTACGGCGCAGCGGCGGCTGCCTCCCGGTGGCGCGCCGGCCACCGGCGACGAGGGGCAGCGGGGCGCCCAGGAGGCGGAGGCGGCGGGCGAGGGGGTGCCGGATCCGGCCGGACCTTGGAGGAGGGGCGGCGGCTGGTGCGGCTTCGGGCGAGCTCCGGCTCGGGCCTCCAATGGCGGGCGGCCTTGGAGCTCGTGGTGGCCGGCCTGCAAGACAAGAGACAGAGGAGATGAGAGAGGAGAAGGGGAGAGAGGGAGGAGGAAGGAGAGGCGCGGGAGAGAGGGGCCAGCGGCCGCGGCTCCGGTGGATGGAGGGAGCGGCGGCTCCATGGGAGGAGGGAGAGAGAGGAGAGATGGAGGGCTACGGGGGTGACGTGGCACAACCGGGCGCGTCCGATTCGCAGAACCGACGGTCCGAATAATCTTGGATCTGGGAGGCAAAATTGGGCAAAGTGGAGGGGGGTGGCTGGAAATTTTGGCTTAGGGAAACCCTAAAAATGGGTGGGAGTGTTGTGGTCTTTATATAGCCCCGGTGGCTGGCAGTTTTCAAAAACATCCTCGGTTTTTCTCTCGCGCGCGCGGTGCTCACGTTACTAACTGCCGGTGGTCCGCAGTACCTTCGATTCGGGTAAAACTTCGAACTGCGCGATCGGTGCGTCGAGCCGGAGGCGTTAACCTCGCGCTGGAACCGTTTCGAAAACACTTTCCGGCGCGCTAAAAAAATATCCCGTTTAATTATTAAACGGGGTTTTTCGTTCCGTTGGCTGCGGCTGGTCTCGTGCGGTTTTCGCGACGGTGATCGGGCGAAACCCGGTGTCGCAAAGGTCGAGTGTCAGGGTGGCAAGGGTCGGTCTCCGTCCGGTACGAGATAAGTGGGGGGAAAATAATCGCCGATCGATAAATCGGGGATGCAAACACCGCAAACAAATCAGACAAGCAAACAATTCACACCGAAAACAAAATTTTTGATTTTTGCAAAAACTGGGCTGTTACAAGCAGTCAAGGCACACACACGTTGATCAAGTTATATTAAGATTATCTCATTTGTTGTTGTCTATGAACAAGGAGTAGGTCTCAAGTCGTCCATAACCGTGGACTCGGCTTCTCGAAAATATTTAACCCTGTAGGGGTGTACCAACTGCCCATTACAAGGCTCCGCACGCACGCCCATCTCTATCAGTTGCTACCCATGATAGGCAACCACTTTATGATTTAGTCCCAAGAGATCCGGAACGACAGGTCCCTCTAGCTAACAACAAACAAATCCGGGTGGCCCCCGGGGAGTCGACACCCAACCCAAAATCCGGCCACGCTCTCGGATCGGACTCTTTCGTATGGCCAAGGTCAGGGTTAGCCTCACCTATATAACAGGGGACTTCCCTAGCTCACCAGTGTGGACCAACAGAGAAACCATGTCTCCGCTGGCCCGGGTTGTTTAAAAACTGCGAGGGGATCCAACAAGCACACACACGTGGTTTCAAATGGTAAATCAGCTCGGGCCACCACTAGAAATGTTTGAAGCTAGATAGGTAAGAAAAGGGGACCCCATAAAATCCCACACGCGGTTAGGCACGCTCAGTCTTAAAACCAATACCCGGAACTCGGATTCTAGGTGACTCGAATGGAATAAAGCGTCGGGGCGGGATAGCCTAGACCTTCCATCCTTCGTCGAATATAGTGAACATTATAATAATCATATCATCAACAACAATATAATAATGTGATTTCCCGAACCAAGGAGTAACAGGGTAACATCGTAGCATCCTAAGCATGCATACTAAGCAGGGGATGAGCAACAAGCAATAGTAACATAGCAGTACATGGTTTGCTGGGAGGGGACATGGCTGTATCGGTTTGAAAGAGGCTGTAAACATGTGGTAGGATCAAACATCAAACCTATCCTATACTAGCATGCAAACCGCTGGTTGAAATAGAATGGATCATAAGTAGTGTATAGTCCTTGCATGTTGATAAGTCGGGTTCCGAAGGTGTAGTTGATCGCAAGCTCGCACCGTCTCCGAGAGGTACCCGCGGAAGCACACAAGACTGTAAACACTGGAAATCAATCAACGAGCAAGCATCTATTACTACGAGGCAAACACGAGCAAGCATCAACAAGAAGGCAACACGATACATCGCACCTACCGTCGAGAGCGGTTACTAACAATTTAAGTGGAGTACTCGTCACACACGACGATACCGCACATTTAGAATCGGTTCAAGTTGTTTAGCTACACAAGGTGAGCAAAAGGTTGTTAACATGGCATATCACTCAAGAATGGAATATCACACAAACATGGCAAGAGGTGAAGCATAAGATAAACTATCTATTCTAGTCAATTTAAGTGAAGCACAACCCAAACATGGCATATCACTAAGTGCCCCACGACAATTAAAACATTTGGTACTGTTCTGTCCTAAACCATATTTTAGGTTGATTAACAACAGAAAACAATAGCATAAACACAAAGTAAACGAAAAACTAATCAAGTTACATGTAAAGAATACCCCAAACGGAGTTACGGTTAAAAAGATACAAGCAAAACAAGTTTGGAACACAATCCGCCAACATCAGGAAGGAAACTTTAGAGCAATGCATAAACAGGATAATGAATGCAAACATGATCACAAATGATATGCAATTAAAGTAGACATGACAAGGAAGGCATGGAACAAAGAATCATGCAAAAAGGCATCATGGTTCACTAGTTATAAGCAACACAAAAAGCTATAAAACATTACTGGTCTAGGACTTAGTGAAAATCAAGAAAACATGGCAGAGACTGTTATTTTTATGCTTTATAAACATGAGTAAAACTATATGCAAAAGTGCAGCAACATGACATAGCAATATATGAGCATGAACTATACATGATGGTGATCAGGTACAAACAAGAATCAAGGTAATAGGTATCACAGATCAAAAGATATTAAGCATGCAACATGGCATCCGAAAGTTACAGACTTAGAGAAAAACAGAGGTGGCTGTCAAAAACAGTGGCATAGCAACTTTGGAGCTAAACATATCTATGACCAGAAATGCAAACATGACAATACAATACATATAATGGAAGTAGACATGATGCTTAACAGTATGCAACAAGAATCAATGCAATAGGCTTCATGGATGAGTCACAATCATCATGCAAACTTGCAATAAAATAACAGCAACATCATCTAACAGAAATAAATAGCAGTTAACAGTCTGATGCCCACTTTAACAGTGATTAACAACATGAATATGGCCTCAAATGAAAATGCTCACAAAAGATGAACTGAAATACACACAATTCTAAACAATTTTCCTTTTGGGCGCAACGCGATCCGGGCTACGGTATACTCGCAATTATCGTTGCAAAATTGAATCAGCAACAAAATTCCAGGGACTTAGCCAAAATAACAGAAAATAAAAAAAAAGCTGAGGAAAAAAAAGGGGCGCGTGATGGCGCGAGAGTTGACGGGTGTAGTCTTCTCGCCCTTCGTTGGTGAGCCCCAAGTGGAAGGCGTGATGCAGTACAGCAGCAAATTTCCCTCAGTAAAGATACCAAGGTTTGCCTCCAGTAGGACTCCAGAGATGATAAGTAGGTGTCAGCGGCGCTACTGACGCGGACTTGCACACAGACACAAATAACTTTGTTCCCAACGAAGTTCAGAGAGGTTGTCAATATCTCCGGTCTTGTTGTTCACAAAGGATCAAACACAAAGGATAATGATAGCAACTGAAAGTAAAAGAAGAAAAGTAAATGAGCGTGGAAACAGTAATGAGGATATGGACCGGGATACGTGATGTTCACTAGTGATGTCTCTCTCTCAAAAGACGATAAAACTGCTATGCAAGGTAAACAAATTACAGAAGGGAAATTGACAGGATTATGAACGCACCGCAATGCTAACTATGCTACAAAAGAAAGGAAGAGGCTCAAAAGCACGGGCAGTACGCCAAAATAAGTAGACCGAAATCCAACTGCATCTACTACTAACCATCCACCTTGAGATATTTATCCAGAACATATCGCTGGTATTAAGTTGCGAGCCCCACCCAAAGTGTAAACCCAAAGCAACAGACAACTTCATTAAAAAGCATTTTGCGTAAAGTAAACAATCCTTGCAACCGCGGTTACAAGCACCGTTGTTTTCCCCCTTGTGGCAACAACACATCCCCTAGACTCATGTTTCTGTCACTCAAGCGTGTCATCGGGGGGCATGAACCCACAATCGAGCATAACGTTCCCTCTTGGGGTTACTACCTACTACTTGGCCAAAGGAATAAACAGCAACGGAGAACATGCAAGAATTACTTAGGAACAAAAATATAAGAGATAAAAACCAAATATATTACTCAATCACAATCTGAACATAATCTCATAATCCATCAGATCCCATCAAACTCAACATAGCAATAGTAGAAAGATTACAAAAGTGCCTCGATCATGTAGGGCAGCCCACGAGGTCTAAACCATGAAGAACAAAGAGGGGAGGAGAACATCACATAACTACTGATCACGGACCCATGGTCCAAGGAAAACTACTCACGAGACATCCAGGGAGCATCCATGGTGGAGAGGAGACTCCCGGAGGTCAATCCTCCCTCCGGCAGGGTGTCGGGAAGAGGTCATCTGGTGCTCCCGATCTCGGAAGCGCGGCGGCGGCGGAACAGAGGCGAGATCGCGAATAAGGGTTCTCTTTTTTGAAGTTTCCCGTGACGGAGAATATATAAGCGAAGGGGGGCAGCCAGAGGTTGACCAGGGGCCCCAGGCGCCCCGTAGGCGTGGCCATGGGTGGGGCCGCGCCGGGTGGCCGCCTGGGCCCCCTGGCTCCCCTCTGGCCCCACTCGGGCTCTTCGCGAAGCTTCCTGCACGCTGATTTTTCCTATATTTTTCCCGGAATTTTTCTGGCACTTTTTATATGGGGGAAAACTGAAATAGAAAAACAATAGAAAACAGGAACTGGCACTGTGGTGCACTGAGTTAATAGGTTAGTCCAAATATGATCAAAAGTGTATGAAAGTGTATCTAGATCATAGCAATATCACACAAAACATGCATGGAGCAAGAAGAAATTATAGATACGTTTTGGACGTATCAGCGCGGTGGGCTCTCACCCTAATTGGGCCGGCCCAACAGTGGCCGGTGGCTGGTACTGGAGGTCGCTGGGCCTGGGCCTTAGGGGCGCGTGGCCCACGCGTTGGGGAGGCCCGGCTGGGGCGAGTGGCCGCTGGATCGGGTCGTCCAGACCCCGACCGCGGCGGCAGCGGAGCCCTCCGGCGAGCCGGCGAGGTGGCGCGGTGCAGATCCGACGAGGGGCGGCTAGGAGGCGGCCGAGGCTGGTTGGGGCGGCCGAATCCGGCTGGCTGGCAGGCGGACCTCGCCGTCTTCGGGTGGCGCAGAGAGATCCCGGCTTGGGGAATCCATGGCCATGGTGCGGCGGCGGCCGGCCTGGCAGCGCTCCGGCGCGACCTGCAGAGAGCTAGAGGGGATGGGGTGAGGAGTGAGGGGAGGAGAGGCGGCGGCGGAGGAGCGGCTCCCCGGTGGGCTGCATCGCGCGGTGGCCGGCCGGAGGGAGGCCGTGCTCCCCACGGGCAGTGGCGGGATCCGGGCCGAGACGGGCCCGGGGCGTGGTGGAGCTGGCTAGCTTCGGTTGGGGTGATGTGGAGGCTTCCTGGCCCTTTGATCTGCGATCTGACGGCCAGAAATGGCTGTGGAGCTACGGTTTCGGGGAGGGGCTGTTTTTGGGGAAGATCTGAGACAATTTCAGGGGGGTGGCTGCAATTTTGGACTAGGCATGGGAGTGTGGTGGTCTTTATATAGCCCAGGTGGCTGGCAGTTTGCAAAAACATCCCCGGTTTTTTCCCGCACGTGCGGTGTTTACGTTTCTGAACACCGGGGGTCCGCAGGACCTCCGATTCGGGTAAAACTTCGAACTGCGCGTCGAGCCGAAGGCGTTCACCTTGCGCTGGAACCGTTCCGAGAACACTTTCCGGTGTGCTATAAAAATATCCCATTTACTTATTAAACGGGGTTTTTGTTCCGTTGGCTGCGGCTGGTCTTGTGCGGTTTTTGCGACGGTGATCGGGTGAAACTCGGTGTCGCAAAGGTCGAGTGTCAGGGTGGCAAAGGTCGGTCTCCGTCCGGTACGAGATAAGAGGGGGAAAAATAATCACCGATCGATATATCGGGGATGCAAACACTGCAAACAAATCAGACAATCAAACAATTCACACCAAAAACAAAATTTTTAATTTTTGTGAAATTTGGGCTGTTACAATCCGCCACATCTCTGTCCAGACAAGAGACTCCCTTCCACCTGATGATGATTCTCTCCCTTCTAACATCGCTTCACGAGATCTCGTCGTATGCATGAAAATCCGGTACGCCGATCTGACCGAGAAGGAACCGTCCCGTTCGCCCGTCGAAGCCCAGAAGTCATCCTGCTGCTTAGTGCATATGGGAATTGATAGGATATATTTGTAATCAGCCGGAACAAAAACCTGATGTACGATGTCCGCTCTCCAGGAAGCTGTAGTCGGTTCAAGAAGCTCGGACACCATGACTGGGGGATTTTGTACCAAACATGCCAAAGGTCTCGTCATGTTTTCCCTAGGGATCCAACTATCGGTCCAGATGTTTGTTGATTCACCGTCCCCTATTCTTCTGATCAAACCTTGCCATAACACGTACCTTCCATCCAAGATGGAGCGCCAAATCTGTGAGGGGTGTGAGCCCTACTCAGCCATGCGGATGGTCCTCACTGTGAAGTAAACAACATTCAAATCCGGGCACTTAACGAGTTCGGTTGCACCAGAAGGTTCCACGCTTGCCTGGCTAGCAGCGCAAGGTTGAAGAGCTCCATGTCCTTAAAGCGAGGCCACCATGATGTTTGGGTTGGGTCATGTGATACGTCCAAAATGCATCACTTTTTCATATCGTAATTCACCCTTATTCATTGATATATTTCATGTTATGATGCTATTCTTATGTTGTTTTGGCCTATTTTACACAGTTTGCAACTTTCTGATGCCGAAGCAGCAAACACAGGATTCAGCGGTAAAAAGTGGACGAGGAGTTGCTGAATGAGAAGACCTCCAAATTACCTGAAAATCGACGGAGGCTGTTTTCCAGAAGAATGACGGGGACACGCAAAACGGGAACCAGAGGGGGGCCACCAGGAGCCCAGGCGTCTCCCTGGCGCAGACCCACCCCTGGCCGTGCCGGGTGGGCGCCTGGACCCCTGGGGCCACCCGAGGCTCCCCCCTTTGGCCTATTTATTCAACGTCATCCGAAAACCCTAAAAAGAGATGAGTTTCTCGAGTTCCGCCGCCGCTCCGTGGAGGCAACCTACAGAGAACAAAAGAAATCTCCGACGGGCAGATTCCTCCGGGGAGAACACCTCCCGAAAGGGGAGATCATCGCCATCGCCACGGGCATCTGATACGTCTCAAACGTATCTAATTTTCCAAACACTTTTGCTATTGTTTTTCCCTCATCGTTTCATGATTTGAACGAAACTGACCCGTACTAACACTATTTTCAGCAGAGCTACCTGTATGGTTTTTATTGTGTGCAGGAAAATGGATTTTTAGGTATCTTAGAAAATTCCAGGAAAATTCACGAAAAATCCATGCACCCGAAGCTTCCACGAGCTAGAAGTGGGGCTAGAGGGGGGGCCACAGGGTCTCGAAGCGCCCTGCTGGCGCGGCCCCACCCCTAGCCGCGCCACAGTTTTCAGCAAAGCTGCCTTTATGCTTTTATTGTGTGCAGGAAAATGGTTTTTTAGGTATCTCAGAAATCTCCAGGAAAATTCACGAAAAATCCACGCACCCGAAGCTTCCACGAGCCAGAAGTGGGGCCAGAGGCGGCCCACAGGGGCTCCAGGCGCCCTGCTGGAGTGGCCCCACCCCTGGCCGCACCAGAAGGTCGACTGGAGGACGCCCCCTCCTCTGGTGCCTTACCGAGGCCCCTATTTATTCCCGTGATGCGGAAACCCCAGAATAGAAGTAATTTTCCCAGTTTCCATCGCGGAGCCGCCGCCACCCTCTGTTCTTCTTCGGGAGGGCTAATCTGGAGGATGGTTTGGCCTCCTGTGAGGGGAAATCATCGACATCGTCATCATCATCACCACTCCATCCTCCCTCCATGACTTTTCCTCTCATGTGTGAGTAATTCCCTGCTGTAGGCAAAGGGGATGGTAGGGATTGGATGAGTTTGATCATGTAATAGTTCGTCAGATTGTTCGGGGCATGTTGCCTATCATCTACTTTGGTGTTTATCATCTTTGTTACAAAATTTTGCTCTTAATGCTTGTCAATTTGGGCCTGAGTGCCATGTTTTCAGATCTGAACCACTTGTGTTTTCATGAGTATATTTATGTTCTTAATCCTATCTATGAGTTGTATGCACATATTATGGTCCAGAACCTGCGATCCCAAAGGTGACATCTTGGGACACCAAAGGGGATGGACTATAATTTGAGGATTTCATGTATCCATTGAGTTTAATGCTTTGTTCCGGTGCTCTTTGACAAGAGCACCTTAATCTCCATAAGTTCCTTTTTGCCCCGTTCGTAGCTCCATAAGTTCCTAATGTTTGATATTTTCCTAGATGATCCTTGCTTTTCTGTGTGCCTTGCCCCGTGTTAGAATCTATTACATGTTCACTCTCATCCAAGCAGAGCCCAACCATCCATCTCCCTAGCCTACAATGTTTTAAACCTGCTAGTTACTAGTAGTTTGCTTTTGCTGTTTTACTTTCGCTGTCGCCACTACCACTATCTTACCACCGTTGCTATTAATATTTTGTTGCAAGCAAGTATATTTCAGGACTCAACTATCAAAGCTTATAAATAATCTTTGGCTCCCCTTGTGTCGAATATATAAATTGGGTTATCTTACGCGCAAAGACTATCTCTATCCCATACAGTTGAGGGTCATCAGCATCATCGAGATCATCATCAACATCATCCCCAACATTAGCCCAATATCCACCACCATCCTATCTCATCTCACAATTGCAACTTGTGTTGTAATCCGTACTATCTATCCTCTCTACTCTATCGGTGTTGATTACTACCCTGCGGTGAATGCTATTGAGTTTTGTTGGAGAAATATTATTATGTTCAGATTGTTTATCATCTATGTATCCCCACTGATCATGATCTCTTTTATGTCTTGTGAGTAGTTAGTTTAGTTCTTGAGGACATGGGAGAAGTCTAGTTGCTAGTAGTCATATGATGTTGAAGTAATATGTGTTGTTTGATATTTACGTTGTGTTGTTATTTTCCTAGTGGTGTTGCATGAGTCGAACACTCAACACTTCTCCTTATTAAGGACCTAGGGGGATGGTGCTTGATCGTACTGTCGGAATGCATTGTGTATAAAGAATGCTTACGGTGGGTTGCCGGAGTGACAGAAACCTGAACCCCAGTTTGCATGATTTTGCACAAGGAATAATGGGTCCTTAATCGTACTGTTGTGGTTAGGCTTTTGCCTTAATTACTACCTTGTATTTGCGGATGCTTGGAGGCTGTTTAATCATAAGAGTGCACTTATCTTAGTCTAGAAGGTGCACTAGCATAGATCCACCACTACTAGGAGAAAGGCTAGTAGTAGCGCCCCTTTTCGACTCATCAGTAGCGCCCCCACCCGCTACTGATAGCACGCTACAACTAACTTGTAGCAGTAGCGCGTGTACGCACCCGGTACTACTACACAAGGTTATCAGTAGCGCCTCCCATAGAGCCCGCTACTACTAATATAACAGTAGCGCATACTGTACCAGGCGCTACTGCTACATTTAACAGGCGATACTGGTATTTATTTTTCATTTTCTGTTTCTTTTTATCATCGTATTTTTGCTGTATTTTTACAAATATTATACAATATAGTCTCATACACATACACAGGTTTTCTACAGAGTTCAAATCTCATCATATCATACACATACAATAATCTGATGACCATATATATATATATCATCATGATCTCTCATATCCAACACAAATGATGTCTCTCGTCATGTCATCTCTAAAATAGCGATAGAAGTTGTCACAATATCTTAAATACATGCAACTACAAGCAAGTTTCATCATCCATCTAACCTATGATATATACTAGAAGAGCGGTCACTATGAGGAAGAGTGGAATTATGTAGTAGCTCATGAAGCGACGCCTATGATCTTCCTCTCGCGCTAGCGTAAATCTCAAGTAACTAGCTTCCGCTTCCTCTCTGGTATTGAACCCTCTTTGGCTTCCGCCCGGGAACCGGTGCACTTGGGCCTGACACTCTGGCCACTCATCGTACACTCCTGGAATCTTCCCTATGTACACGGCATAGCACTTCTTCGCCATCGATGATCTATGTACCTGTTAGAGATGCATATTCATCATAGGAATTCAACAATAGTACACAACATAATATACTTGAGCAACATGAAGAGAAAAAGTTAGTGAATAGATGCAACATAAAGAACATACATAATATAATATACACACGTTGTTCATCGTACCCCAACTAATTCACTAGCTAGCCAGCATTACACAAGTAGTTCAACAGGACCGTTAAATTACATCACAAAGGATTTATATCGCTTCCAAAAGTATAAATTCAACCGAGACATCATCATCGGCATAGTCAATACACTAGAACTTCCATCCATCCATATCTGGGAGGATGCACCCTAGCTTATTGAACGGCGTAATGTCCAAAAGCTGCATTCCTACGCGAGTTTTAACATCAGCTCAGGATATTGGGCCGTGGTAGAACATCCCCTTCTTGTCGACGACATCTTTCATGATGATGGTTGCAATATCCTTCAGGATGCGAAAGAAGTCATCTCTTACTTTATAATCCGGTTCGGCTATGTTTTTGGCCCATATCCTGATATGATTTTCATCTTTGCTTGCCATGCGAAGAAGTTGCTAATCCTTTGTGAACTCCATCATGAGATGGATGACATAGTATCCATCGTTTGTACTTCCTTCCGGTTGATGGATACTGCAGAAGTTGGTTTTATGCGAGAAACACGGCGCACCCTTCCTTCGTGACTTTTTCTCGATGTGGCCACCCCTCATGCCGAAGCCCTGGAGAGTGGAATCCAGAAGACTCATTACTTTGGTGTAGTCCTTCCTTTTGAAGTTCCTAGACGAGTTGAAATACACGGCATGGGAGACTCGCGGGAAAAGAATGATAAGGACGGAGTACCCCTCGCTGCGCAAAATAAATGCACCTCAAATTAGCTAGCCTCCATATGAGCAAAGGAATGATTGAAATGTAAAGGAAATCGGGCAATGACTTATATTGGATGATAAGGCACGAGAACCATTTCCTTCTCCTTATTCATCAGCATGAAATTTTTGATGTACGCCCTAGGAGTTTTAAGTTCATAGTCACTGAGCGACAAGAAGGAATCATGCATGTAGTATGGATCTGCCACCGCAATTTCCGAGATTTCCTCTCTTTTGATGACAAAGCTCATATGGAGCGCAAAAAGGCAGACGATCGTAAAATCGAGCCACCTAGTGAGGAACATCTCAAAGATGTGATCATACCGCAGGAAGAACACTTCCACGGGCGCCGTGTCGACGTAGCCCATGCCCGGAGGCACATGCACCGCATAAAGTGGATATCCTAGATCCTTCGACGCGAGAAGGCTTTTCTCTGTTGACAGTACATGGTCGTGCAGCCTCCTGAGATCCCCTGATATGCTCTCCAGCGGTTTCGGCGGTAGGATCGGCTCGCCCGCGACATGGATCAATGTTGTACCTTTCATCGGTACACGGTCCGCAAAACCGGTTGGCGGAACCGACTTGCTGCTAGAAGCATTGGCAGCTAAGTCTTTCCTACTCAGTCTCTTCCTCGGCTTCTTCTGGGGGAGAGGTTGTGATGAGCCTTTCATAGCGGCCTTGATCGCCACCCCAAGTGTTGACGGGCTGAGCACCTTTTCACGTAGACCATCGCCTTGTTCATGCTGGTTTGAGGCGGCATCTGGAGGCGTGTCCTGCAAGGGTTGCACGAAGAGATACTTTTTGCACTCAGACCTAGGATGCTCCTGCTCCAGCAGAATATCCATCTCCTCGTCCACATGCTCCTTATTGGCCAAGTCATCTGGCTGACTCATCATTTCTACGTCGGGATTGTAGCCGGTATTGAGGAACCGCATAGGGTCATCATCCTCCTCCATGTCATCATCCTTTGCTTGCTGGAGCACGGGGGCGAAATCATGATCCACTCTGCTTGGACCCCCTTCCTCGCGTCGCTCGCCACTCTCACCCATCATAACAGGCGGCGCTAATAATTGCGGAGGCGGGGTGGTGGTGTTCATACCTTCTTCTGGATGTGTTGTTGTTGGTGTGGTGATCACGGCGGCCGACTCGACACGAAGAAGACCCTTCGGCCATAGGATGAAAAAGCCCTTGCAGTCTGCAAGCCGCTTAGGGGTCTCACCTTCCTCTCCCCCGAGTCGTACTGGAGGAGCCAAATCCTCGTGGGCCGATTTGAAACTCGCCACGGAAACCTTGAAAGTGTTAGTGGGCATCTGCATGGTGTGGATTATCCGATGCGTGGGATTTATTATCGTTGCCTTTCCCACATCCACCGTTTGGCCATCGATCATGTATAGTAAGGTGCACGGGGTTCTCTCGGCCTGCGAAGACATGTCTACGGCGGCAGACATTCAAAAGGCAACGAAAAAGGGATATATTATAGAAATGTTGGTGTGACGCGTAATTACCGTGAGGGCGTCGAGCTCAGCCAAAGTCGAAGGCCCGCGTAGCACGCCAGAGACAGAGGACGGGCTTCTATGAGCGGCTAATGGAGCATGTCTGGATGCGAGAGCAGGCGCCGCTGGTGCGATGTTCACCGAGTTGCTCCCGACGAAGCTAGGACGGGGAAAATCCGCTGCCGTTTTGTCTGGATTTTGCTTCGTCCACTCGATAACAGACGGGATCAAGGATGAAACCGAAGCTGCGAAATCTTCTCTATAGGCAGCTAAAGCTGCATTGACTACCGAGTGGATCATCTCGTCTTTGGTCGCTTGTTTGGTCTCAACTGTTTTTTTTTTGACCGCAAGCTTCACCTTCTCGTCGATGCTCACATGACTATACTTCCTTCTCTGCCTTTTGGCCTCATCGTGGTAGTAGTGCTTCCACTGGGCACCGTCTCCGACGCCGTGCACACGTCGAGTCTGCGGCCGAGTGTCCAAAGGGAGGCCTTTCAGTACGTTCAAGGCCCGATTGAGATGGGTGTACCACTTGGGCCTCATCGTCGACTGAGACGATGAGTCGCTTTCGGCATCAAGCTTGCGTTGGTCTTTTTGCGAAAGAAACATGAACCATTTACAAATGTTACTACAACGTGTATTTTGACTTGATGAGAAGGTAATATATATAAGGTGGAAAAAATAATTATTACCAGTAATCTCATCAATTCCCTCGTGGGCTCGTCAGTGGAGAAAACCTTTTTCTTCGAGTCCCACTTGTAGCGGGCCCTGATGAAGTCATACTCTTGCGGGCCAGTGAACTCCGCCAACGGGTCTGGGATCCCCGCGGCTTCACATTTCGCATCCTCCTTTACCCATATGGGCCTTTTGCCAATGTAACCACGGCTTCCGAGGCGGTGTTTCTCCGTGTTCAATTTCTGAAGCTCCTTGAATTTCTCGGACCTAATCCTGGCTACATCGGTAGCGCAAGTGTCCTTGAATTTTAAGAACTTAGCTTCTGTAAGTGATGGATTCTCCGCAAAAATCTTGGACATAGGTTTATTCTTCCCAATCAATCGTTTCACCCTCACTTTCCACGCGGACAATGCGTTTCTGAACTTGACCATGGCGGTGGCATTTATCTTAGTCATGGCATCATCATTCCACGGATGTTTGCTGTCATCCCGTTCCGGGAACTTGAATCTGTTGTGCAGCTTCGTAAGGAGGAGATGCTCCATATTTTGTATACTCCTCAAGTCATATTCGTTGATGCTCGCGGTTTCCCGTAGGATGCATCCGACTTGGTTGCCGTAGCACCTGCGAGCTTCCGCCGGCGCTGTTAGCTCGAATTTGCCAGGATGAACCTTTGTCACTAGCAGTTTCTCGGTGCCGAGCTTGTTTGGTTTTCGTACCCTTGACATCTTCTTATTCTTTGCTGGTTCATTACCGGCTTCGGCGCCGCCGGTGTCAGTGCCACCGGTGCCATCATGAGTGTTGTCGGACTCGATTTCGGCGCCCGTCGCATTAGCGACATTTGGACCTTCCTATCCTAGTTGAGAACACATATGGTTGAGGAAGGCGTGTTCATGCTGATGGTACTCAAAATCTTCATCTGCCCCGGCTTCGTCGTTGGTCGACATGTCTCCTACGATATATTTAGTCTCCAAGTTTAATTCTCAAACTATAAAAAAGGACTAAATACCGTCCTATCAAATACCGGGCACTCGATATGTCATACTTTGTAGCACAAGCCATGTCGAAATTCACGGAAAATTTTGGCATGACCTTTGCTAAAAAGTGGACATATCAGGAACCTGAAATTTGCCTGAACGGAAATAAATCAACATTCCGGCAAAACATAGGCCCCCCAGATCCCTGCATATGGAAAATAGAAGAAAATTCGTACACAATATCATTTCATTTGCATTTTCAACTCCAGAAGTTCATACAAACTCCTACACACACAATATCATTTGAATTTAATTTTCAATTTCCAATGTTCCTAAACAACAAATAACTACTGTGCTAAGCTCCTAAACAATGCTCTTAAACAAAAACAAAATCCTACACAACAAACATGGCATAGGCATTTTCACAAACACCTACCGTGCAATCAATAACGGTTAAAGTGCGAGTAAACAAAATAGATACATATATATATATTACAACACATATTTAGTTTCTCAGCGTCGAGGACGTTTCTTAGTGATTAGCTTCTTTCCTTTCTTGTTGGTTTCAGAATAATTTAGGCCCTCGTTGTGACTTTTCCTTTTCCATGGAGTACGATCTTTCATAGTTAATGTAGTATTCATTATTCTTTTGACATATGCTTCATCGTCATCGTCATCTTCCCTCATCGGGTTGCCATACTGGTCGTAGTCTTCTATGTCGGCGACTCCATCCATTCCGACGATGTTTCTTTTGCCTCTCCTAACGACGACACGACTGGGATTGCTCGGGTCGGTTATGTAGAAACATTGTGTCACGTTCTCAGCGTGTACCCATGGCTCATTTTTGGCGATGAAGTTTACGGTAGCACTCTTGGCGTCGGGTATAGACATAGTAGTGAAATGCTTGTTTTCTCTTTTGACATTCTTAGCCCATCTGACACGGAACATCGTCGCATTGTGTAGTCCAGAGTAGTTAAGCTCCCAGATCTCTTCGACCCTTCCGTAGAATCTTTCAGTTGAGCCGTTGTCGTCAGTCATGCATTCTATCGTCACCCCCGATTTCTGGAAATGACTTTTCATATCTCTGGCCTCCGTATAGAACGTGTATCCGTTTATATCGTATGCCTGATAGGTGAGGAAGTTGACAGCGGGGCCATGTGCTAAGGCTTATATGAGCAATGCGTCTGTAGACCCCTCTTCCGGGGGATTAGCAAGAACATGCTGTTTGAACCAACGCAAGAAAGTGGAGTTCTGCTCTTTAGTAACTTCGGCGTCCGTCTTGCGTAGGCCCTGATCATGGTACTTCCTGGCGATGGTTTCTTTGTGTAGTGTCACGAAAGGGTCTACCACGTCAAGATGTTGTAGCACTACTAAGTTTTCTCTGTCAAAGTCATTGCGTCGATCCGAGTGGTCGACATGCATTTCCCTCCGACCGTTGGTGTGACCTTCTCCTCCGAGCCTCCCATGGTGCTTGTTAACGGGCAAACCAACAACAGGGATGTCGTCGTCTCTGTTGCATAGATAATTCTCTCACAAAGAGATGCACTCTTGTGTCAGATAGCCTTGTACGATGCTTCCATCTGGTCGGGACATGTTACGAACGAATCCTTTGATAACCCCATTCATTCTCTCGAACGGCATCATGTTGTGCAGGTATGATGGGCCGAGGTCGATGATGTCGTCCACAATGTGGACACACAGATGCACCATGACGTCAAAGAACGCGGGCGCGAAGTACATCTCGATCTCACATAGTATGACAACGATCTCTTCCTGTAGCCTTCTGAGTTCCTTCGAACTGATAGACTTTCAAGAGATAACATGGAAAAAATTAGAGAAACCAGTAAGCGTGTCACGGACGTGCTTGTCCATTATCCCTCTAAGGGAAACCGGGAGTATCTGCGTCATCATCACGTGACAGTCATGAGACTTCATCCCGCTGAACCTTTTTTCTGGATGTCTAGAAATCTGCTTATCTTCCCACAATAACCGGAACTAACTTTTATTCCGGTAAGACAATTGAAAAATTGAACGATCTCCTTCGTATTTAAGGTGAAGCAAGAAGGGGGGCAATATTTCTCTTCCTTCTTCTATACTTTTTTGCCCCGCCTGCTGTCCCCCGCCTCTGTCTCCGTCTCTGTCTCGGCCGTTTTATGGGGCATGTGGAGATCTACCCTTATTTCCAAATCTTCCAAGTCTCTTCTTTCCTTCGGACCATCCTTGGTCTTCTCCGGCATGTTCATCAGTGTGCCAAGAAAACTCTCGAGAACATTCTTCGTGATATGCATTTGATCAAGACAATGAGGCGTATCGAGTTTGGGCCAGTACTCCAAGTCCCAGAAAACAATGCGGCTCCGGTTTTTTCATCTTTCCAGGTGCGGGGCACTCTTTCCAGTTATTCAACAACTCATCAATTTCGTCGCCGCTCCTCTTACGTGGAGGTCCTCGATGCTCAGTCTCACCATTGAATAGATCTCCACGGTTTCTCCATGGGTCATTCTTCTCGAGCCATCTTCGATTCCCCATGTACACAATTTTCTCAGACCCACCATCTTTCGTTAGCTGCTGAGACGTTGTATCATCCAAGAACCTCATGCATCCGCAATATCCATGGCACACCTGGCCTGATACATATCCGTAACCGAGATAGTCGTACACCGTCGTCAGCACCACGGCTTTCATATAGAAATATTCTTTTCTGAAAGCTTCCCATGTCTTCACTGGTGATTTCCATAACATTTCTAGCTCCTCTTTCAATAGCCCGAGATATAGAGTAATATTATTTACCGGCTGTTTCGGCCCTTGAATCAGAATGCTCATGTGTATGTACTTTGTCTTCATGCACTTCCATGGGGGAATGTTGTACATCCATACAAACACGGGCCATGTGCTGTGGTTGGTGCTCTGGTTGCCAAACGGATTCATGCCATCTGAACTCATGCCAAGCATGACATTACTTGGATCAAGATGAAATCCATATTCGGCGTTCAACGCTCTCCACTGGCTTCCATCGGTGTCTCATCTTCGGATCATCTCCATCTTCGGGCACCTTCCTGATCGCGTGCCACCACATTAGCTCTGCTTCCTTAGGATCTACTAAATAACGCTGCAGACGAGGAGCGACCGGAAAGTACCATACAACTTTCTAAGGAGATTTCTTTTCGGCCTTCTTGTATCTATCAGCATTGCACACCGGACAACTGGTTTTTTCTGCGTTCTTGTTCCGATAAATGATACAATCGTTGATGCATGCATGGTATCTAATGTGCGGCAGATCAAGAGGGCACACAATCTCTTGGCCTCATCGACACTAGTAGGACAAAGGTTCCCCGGGGGAAGAACCGTCTTTCTTAGATACTTGATATGATCATCGAGGCTTTTGTCACTCCATTTGTTTTTAGCCTTCTTCTTTAGTAGTTCGAGCGTGAAACTCAAGCAGGTCACCTCAGGAGCGCAACCATCATACAATGGAGTCTTCGAGTCTACCTCTAGTTGCTTCAACTTGGCCTCCTCTCTAGAAGCAACTCTGTCGCTAGTCGTCTTCTTGTGAAGCAGGTCTCGAACATGAGGGTCCCGCACGATTGAATTTAGTAGCGACGAAGGACCCATCATGTCCGCATCTTCTCCGTCATGTTCGTCTTGATCTTCTCCGCCATTACCATGTGTGGCCTCTTCTCCGCCGTCATAATTTCCAGCACCCTCTTCGTCTTCGGATCCATCAATCATCTCTTCATCCGCTGCCATGGGGTTATTGGTTGCACCGTCGATATCATCATCATCATCTTCAGTTATCCATCGAGTATAGCTATCCATGAAATCATATCTAAGCAGGTGCGCCTTCAAACGTCCACCCTTAAAGGGGTCCAGCCAGACGCCTTCTTTGCATTTTTTACACGGACATAAAATCTCCTTTCGGCAAAACATAGGCAAACTCTCATATCACACACCCATACACACACACATACACAAATATTTTCATTCATCTAAAGCACAATTTTTACTCACATCTCATGCATTCACCTAGCTAGCTAGTATTTAATTAAGAGAGAGAGAGAGAGAAAGTATATACCTTTTTGCTAAAATATCACACTTGGGAGAAGCTTGCACTAGCTAGTGAGGGGAAGGAGACAAAGGTGAGAAAGAGAGATAGCTAGATGCATTTATGGTGCGAAGCAAGTGAGATGAGGATGAGATCGAGAGATGTGCATATGCATGGTGGTGGCCGGATCGAGGAGGAGCAAAGAAGGAAATAGAGTGATATTGCATTAATGGAGATGGTGTGGTGCATTAATGGAGATGGTGTAATACATTAATGGAGATGGACAAGAGGTAGGAGAAGGAATGAGGAAGAAGGAAGTGAGGGAGAGAGAGGAGGGGGGAGGGGGTTGGTGAAAAGGTGGCTGCCGCGCCTTACCAGTAGCGCCTGTAACTGTAACGCGCTACTGCTATTATATTAGTAGTAGCGCCCCTCCCGTAAACGTGCTGCAGCTATTTGCGGGCCTGTGGGCTAAGTTGGGTCCACTTTAGCACCAGCGGGCGAGACGGCAGGGCGCTACTGATATGGTGATAGTAGTAGCGGGCTTTCCAGGGAGGCGCTACTACTATCACTTGTCAGCTGGCTTTGGTGGGGACCACCTTTACCAGTAGCGGTTCCGCGGCGGGGGCACTACTGCTAAAGGAATAGCAGCAGCGGTCTTCCAGTGGAGGCGCTACTGCTAATTATCAGTAGCGCCCCTCTTTAGAGAGCGCTACTGTTAAGCCTCTACCTATAAGCTTTTTCCTAGTAGTGCACCCACTCAACACATATCAACACAACACATAGTATCGATACGGAGTATGGCGAAAGCACGTGACTATCTCTCTCGTGTGTCCTCAAGAACACTTTAGCCTTTATAAGTTCAGTTGCCAGGCTTATCCTTTGCTCAAAAGTATTGGGCCACTTGTTACTCCTCAATACAATTTACCTTTCTTGTTTTTACCTTCTTGTTGCTTATATCGAAACCCCCCAAAAAAGTTATCTTTCAGTGCCTGCAGTTATTTTTTTACCAAAGTCACTTAACAATACCTTCTGCTCCTCATTGGGTTCGACACTATTATTTATCGAAAACGCTACAATCGATCCCCTACAGTTGAGGGTCATCAAGTATTGTTTTCTGGCGCCGTTGCCGGGGAGCATAGTGCTATTAGTAAGTGAAGCTGGTAAGGAAGCTTTTATTTTTCTGTTTTTATTTTGCTGTTGCTACCTTTTGTCCTTATGGACACTTCTACTCTTGGTTCGTTGTTTTTGGGGAAACGCCCCACTACTGTGGTGGTCACTCCTACCCCTACTGAAATTGTGCCTTATAAAATACCAACTGGTATTATCGATTATGTCTTGGCTAATCGTTATGCAGGAGATAGACATCCAGGTGAACACTTGCTATATTTATCACAACTATATTCATTATTTAAGCTTGCAGGTGTGTCAATGGAGTTTGTCATGAAGAAATTATTCTCCGTATCACTTATAGATAAAGCTTCAGATTGGTATAAGCTCCTCGATAACTCACATTTGCTTAATTGGCAAGAGCTTACGTCTCTCTTTTATACAAAGTTTTACCCTCTTCATGAAATTCATCGAGACAAGAACTACATCTATAACTTTTGGTCTCGTGACGGAGAGAGCATCGCTCAAGCTTGTGGGAGACTGAAGTCCCTAATGTTCAAATGTCCTATTCATGAACTCCCCAAAGATATTATACTTACAAATTTTATATCCTATTCATGAACTCCCCAGAGAAAATGATGATGCTATAGCACACCTGACCAAACTCACCGAGTTGGGTGGCTTATTTATTACTGATGAGAGGATACACAACGTTTATGTGGCTAATCTTTTTTTCCTTTGTATTTGAAGGAAGACGCTAAAGCATGGTATGATGCACTACCCTATGGTTCCATTAAGAGTCCTCAGGACTTAGCTCAATCTTTTGTTGATAAATATTTTCCTGCTCATATGCAACATGCTGCTTTACAAAGAATTTACAACTTTAAACAGTTGCTGGATGAGCACCTCCCTAAATCTTGGGGGAGGTATTCTGGTTTAAGTAAGGATAGATCGGGGCATGAAGTCCCAAAGAATGAATTACTTGATATATTTTATGCTGGTAACAGATGAATCTAGATCCTATCTGGATAGTTGTGCTGGTTGTGTTTTCAGGGAAAGAACACCGGACGATGCTGAAGAATTAATGGGCAAGATTGCCAAGAACCACGAAGATTGGTCCGTCCCTAAACCACCTCCACCACCAAAGAAGAGGGGCATGCTTGTCCCGAGCCCCGAAGATATGCAAGAAGCAAAGAAGTCTATAAAGGAGAAAGGCATTAAAGTCGAAGACGTGAAGAATCTACCTCCTATTCAGAAGTTGTGTGAGCCTACTACTCACCCTCCCTTGGTAGAGGTACACTCTCTTTTAGATTTCAATGAAAGTGACATTCCTAAAGGTAAGCCTCCTGAGCAATGTTTAGATGAGCTTGATAATTTCATTACTAAGCAAGACCATTTTAATGAGAGGATACAAAATCAGTTGCATGATAATTCCCTTGCTATCAAAAGTTTACTTGATGTTCTAGGTAGAACAGCTAATGATGTTAAATGTCTTGTTAAGCATTTTCATATGGTTCAAACTCAGATTGAACAAATTTCTAATGTGCAAAAAGATTTGCTTGCTAATAATGCCAAACAGGATATACAGGCTTATGGTATAAAGACCAGGGGTGGTACACACACCCAGGACCGTCTCTATCCCGAGGGGCATCCAAATAGGACCGAGGAAGATTCTCAACTGTAGGTAGAAGACGAGATTGTTAGCTCTCCAAAGAAGAAAAATAATAAGAAGAAGAAACGCAAGGAAGCTGACAATTCCAATGACCCTATTACAAGTGAAGAACCCGCTGTAGATCATAACAGCATATCTACCTCCGATGCTGAAACTGAAGATGGTGCCGAGCCCGAAAATGATAAAGAGAAGAATGATCCTCCCGAGGTGCGATAAGAAGAAGCACCCGATAAACGCAAGAAATACACAAGAGAAGACTTCATCGCAAGAATAAATGGGAAGGAAAGAGAACCATGGGTGCAGAAACCCATGCCCTTTATAGGTAAGTCTCTCAAATCTAAAGAAGAAGAGCATTATAATAAATTTTGTGAATGGATGAAACCTCTTTTTCTTCAAATTCCTTTGACTGATGCTATTAAGTTACCTCCTTACTCAAAGTATATGAAAGATATTGTTACTAATAAAAGAAAAGTTCCTAATGAGGCAATTTCTACTATGATTGCTAACTACTCTTTCAGTGGAAAGATTCCTGAGAAGCTTGGTGATCCACGTATACCCACCATTCCTTGCTCCATAAAAAATAATTATGTCAAAACTGCCTTATGTGATCTTGGAGCAGGAATGAGTGTCATGACTTTTTCTATTTACAAGAGGCTATGTTTAGAAAAGCTAATCCCTACAAATATCTCTCTTCAGATGGCTGACAAGTCAACAACCGTCCCGATTGGTATTTGTGAGGATGTTCCTGTTAGAGTTGATAATTACTTAATTCTTACAGATTTTGTTGTGCTTGACATGCCCGAGGATGGGAGCATGTCCATTATTCTTGGTAGACCTTTTCTTAACACCACATGTGCTATTATTGATTCCAATAAAGGAAAGGTTACCTTCAACGTTGATGATAAAGAACACACGGTGTATTTTCCGAAGAAGACCGAAAAAAGGCATGGCCTTAAATCTATAGAGAATATCGAGACCGTGAAGATTGGAAAATGGGATTGTCCTCTACATGTGCACCACAAATACGAAACTATTATGGTGGGGACAATGTCCATTAAATTAAAGGTGCAATTATCACTTCATGAGAGGTGAGACTTTTTGCTCTATATATCGCCGGTTCGTTGGTAAGACTTGATCAACCTTGCTAGCTAGCATGTTTTATATAGGTAAAGAGTGGAGCTTGTTATGTTTTCATTTGCTTTAGCTTTTGTTCTCCTTGCTGTACCAAGTTCTTATGTTTTTGAATCTTCACATTTCTAATCACCGTTTCAAGTTTTCAGAAAGTTTCGCAGCTTTTTGAGCTTCAAAATTTTTTCAATAGTGAAGTTTTCAGAAAAATTCCAGAAAAATATAAATCAAAATTTCCACGTCGAGAGTGACCCAGGGGCACCTGGGGCTGACCAGGGGGGCCAGCTGGCGCGACCTTCCCCTTGGCCGCGCCCACAGGTCGCCTGGGGCCCACAGGGCCCCTCTCCAGGTGAGGCTTCTTCCTCTCTCTCTCTCTCTCTCTCTCTCTCTCTCTCTCTTCCCCAAAACACGAGTTCCGCACCTGGAACTTGCGTTCTTGCTGCTCTCCATCCAGAATTTCAATCTCTCTCTACAACCCATCATTTGAGCTGAGAGTTTGGGCAAATACTCCCTGTTATGTGACTCCTCCACCCCTCCAATTAGATTTTTCACTGGTGGCTTCATTTGTGAGTATTTAGTAGTTCTTGGTGCTGTTCATACGAGCTTGCATGCATGTGTAGAAATTTATTTTCCAAGTTTTGATGCAAGTTTATGCCTTAGGTAAGTGAGTAGAATAGTTTGCCCCAACTCACTTTTCTTAAATCCTTATTTTTGTGAATTGTCAAATTTTTTCAGAAATGAGTTTGCTAGGAAAAGAAAAGGGGTGGCTTGGGAAGAAGAAGCCCGAGCGCTCCGATCGAGTTACTAGAGCTGCAGCTTCACCCTCGGCTGCTAGGGTGAGCTATAATGAAGATCATGTGCCCCTAGAGTTGTTGGAAAACACGATTCAGCACGCGCAATGATGTATCCGTGCGATGCTTTCCTCGAAGCTGCAGGAATCAAGGAGGAATTCTACGACCTCTGTGCCAATGCAGGTTTGACATGGCTAGCACTGTGCCATGTTGTGCAGTATAATAAATTCACCTCCTGTTTTATTAATAGTTTCAGATATAATCATGATGTTGGCATTATTGAGTTTAAAATTTACAATGATCATTCTGACAATGTCGTTGGCGAGATTTTGTGATATAATAGGTGTGCCGAACGTTGGACAGACGGCAAAGATGCACACTCAGACCTCCGAGCTGAGGACCCTCTTCGACTCTATTTGTAGCCAGGAGATGAGGGATATCAGGCGTACAAAGATTTCCAGCATCTTATTCCCCCACCTCAGGTATTTTGCGTATTTTATTGCTAGAGGGGTGTTGGCTCGTGACAACACGAGCAACGGTTCCGCACCAGATTTTGCTATCTATGCGGACACCCTCTCAGGGAGGAATGATTATAATGTGGGTGCCTTAATTTCTCGACGCCTTTCTATGAATGGTAACAAGGGAGATTTATTTGGTGGCGTATATGCCACACTTATCCTTGAGTCTCTTAATCTCACCCCACATCCTGATCATGTCCCTTTTACTTACTCAAGTTTTGATCTTGCTGCCATGAAGAGGCACGAGTTCGTTACCAGGACTTCCGAGTTTGGTAACCTTGTTTATATTTTGAGATTTGAAAAGACTATTATTCGAGAGATCCGTCTACCTGCACCACTTTTGTTTGATTGTACCCGCAGGAATGGATGGTCCTTCAATGATATCCAGTTTGATGAGTTCATGGCTCAGTATCAGCTGGATAACCCCACGGCGGGGGTTGTGCCCGACGAGGAGGAGCATTGTGAGTTCCCACCTTTCCAGGGGGATACCGTCACCCAGTTTGGTGAGGGGTCCTTCTCTGCTTGGAGCGGGGATCCTTCTTCATGGGAGGACCCGAGGGCTTCGGTGTACACACCTGAATCCCCATACGACTCTTGGACTTACCCGTACCACCCCGGAGCAGGAGGCTCCTGGGGGCAGTAGCTGTTACCAACTTAGGCCAAAAACCTAAGCTTGGGGGAGTACGTGACCTTCTCCCTTTCCATTGTATTATCCGTTTTATTCTCTTTGGTATTTTTGAAGTTTTTTTCCTGTTCTTCTTTGTTCTCTTTTAATTTGCAAAAACAACAAAAAGAGTTCTCTTTTATTTTGCTTTCGTTAAACCTTAAAAAACCAAAAAGATTTTCCTTTCTCTCTTTAGTTGCTTTTTCTTCAGAGTTCAGCTCGAGTCTGTGATGGCATTTGATTATATTTCTCACGTTCGGTCGTGCAAGTGACAAGGAAGTAATGACGAAGATCGACGGAAGGGAAGCAACAAGGAAAACCGGTATGTACTCTTCTTGTTTCTACTTTTGTACATATGCCTGTACTTATGATCTAGACTCTAGCTTGTAGCGACATAGTGCTATGTTTACAATGCTTTCCCAGTGTTCATGCTTTCTTTGTGGCTAATCTCAAATAGCTGGAGTGCATAATGTGTTGTTGAAATGATTTACATGCATTGCACTGTTCATGGTTTGGCATATTGAAGTCGTATTTCCCTTCAGAGAATTCTTGGATTGACTTGGCACATGTTCACACATGTTTATAACTTAAAAGTCTATCATGCCTTGATGATCTTTTTATTTCAGAATAGTTATATCACTTTCTTGCCCGATTCAATGTTGCTTTGTCGCTCTGCATGATTATGACTTTTATTGCTCTCTAGTTGGTCGCTTCCCAGTCTTTTGCTAGCCTTCACTCGCACTAAGCAGAATTCTTCTTGTGTATCCAAACTCCTTTTCAAACCAGTTATTCCACTTGAGTCCACCATACCTTCCTATATGTGGTATTTACCGGCCACCCCTAACTTAGACTTTCTTGTGCCATCTCAAAATTTATTCAAAAGCTTCCCTTTTGTAGCCATACAAGCTCATGGTGCGGTGAGGGAAAATCAATATCTACCATGCCAAAAATATTTTGACGGAAGTTTTAACTAGTAAAGAAAAGAGTTACACCTCCCCCATACTTGAGGCAAAATAAAAAGGTACCATAGATTGTCAAATGATGTATGGATAAGGGAACAGAACTATAAGAAAAAAGAAGTAATATAGTTCGCATGGGAGATGTTGAGAGACCTTTACCATTCACCGTTGACTGGAAAGTTGCACTTCCCAAAACATTTTTATCTCTGTTTTCAAAACCAAGAGCTCTGGTACATGTTTAGTCTTTGCTTCCGACCACGGGTTTTCAACCTTTCCATCAAAAGCCACGGTTCGAGAGTCTCCTCTTCTTTCTTCAAATCACCAACTATTGAGAGCATAATTTTCATTCTTAGTGTAACATGCATTGTCCCAAAGTACCACATTGTCTTCTGCATGATTTTGATATTGCTTGTTCTGAAATTCTTAGTTCTAGTCCCCTTTAAAACTCCGGACGAGTTTCTGCATTTATGTTTTGCTTCATTCATGGAGGCTAGCGAGATACCACTCTAGTATGTTCAAGCTATGTGCATTGTGATCTTGTCTTGATTTTTGGCAGCATATTATTTACTTTTTGTTGTTTGTGATTGATCACATGAAAGAAGGATTGCTTAGTGCATTGTCCTTATAGCATTGTTACAATACTTGTTAAACTCTTTTCGCAGTACATGCTTATATACATCTTATGAAGAAAAAGAGTTTGTGAAAGCTCAAGAATGATCAGAGGGGGAGGGGGTGAATGATCACTTCTAAAAATTCTAAGGTACTTAGAAGGAATTCATGAAAGCCGGGAAGGAATACATGCATCTCGAAGGAAATACAGTATCGAAAGATATGCATGGGTCGAAAGGATTGAGAGCGAAGGTAAACATCGAAGGCAAACAGGAAACGAGTAAATACTGAATGAAAATACTAGAAGGAAAACGAGCCTGACACGACGATGTTTGGTAAACCAGTTCACACTCTGCGAAGTGCTACGTCTGGTTGGAGGGACTAGTGATTGAACACCTGGAGCAAAACTCTCTCTGTCCTATTCACCACTGCAACAAACTCCTCGAGCTTGTCCAGTTTTCACTCGTGGTAGGTGATTCAGGACATCTCTGATACCTTTACAAACTTCCTTCAGCAGCGACAATTTCTCTTCGACTGCTTGACAGACGACGCCTAACCTTCTAGGAGACTTGCAGTTCACCAAGATAAAAAGATCGGGTAATCACGACCTAAGTCTCTGTAAATTGCTCAACTCCGTTCAGACTTGGGTTTTGATTCTCTCTCGATGAATCTCTCTTGGGATGCTCATAGTACTTCTGTCTTAGAATCTTCAGTGGAGCAGTCAACCCGAAATGGCGGGCAGGTGCGGGGTATTTATAGGTGGCGATACCGATGGGTAAAATGACTGAAGTGACCTAATGCAACCGCTTGACGCGTGTCCACAACGGTCGGATTTCAATCACTGCGCAACTTTACTTAAGGAACAAGTAAGCTGACTTACCAAAAGAGTTCTCTCTCGAAGGCACGAGGTGCGATGACTTTGCCTTCGAGCTATTCACTCGACTCAGTAAGATTTCTCTCGATAGGCTTTTGTGGGTTTGGATTGAGCAGAGAAAATTCACTTCGACAAAGATCTCAACTAGCAAACCCCTCTTGATAGTACGGTTTTTCCTACGACTCAAGAAAATAAAGAGAAACTAGTAAAAGGACTAAGTCTTCGACCAGCTTAAGCAGTCTCCTCGTTGCGATTTTACTCCTAAGAATCTTCTTTCTCGACGACATTTTTAGGGGTCGTCTTCCTTCAAGGTTTCGGTAAAGATCTGCAGCTTCGCTGCATTGAGTTGTCCTTCGACCTTCTACTTGTAAACTCCATTCTGTCGGAACCTAAATATCTGTTTATACTAAAAAACAATATTAGTTCCACTTCTGCTTTGTCCAACAATCTCCAAAACCTTCGGTGGAAAAACTTGCTCTTACAATCTCCCCCTTTTTGGACGATTGTTGACAAAACAGGCATCGATAAATAATTTGAAAGTTTTGAGTTTTCGATGATAAACCAGTGCTAAGATCGATGAAATACTCCCCCTTGACGTGTGCACGGAAGATATAAATTTCCAGTGAAGTGCACATTTGGCAATAATTCAGTCGAGGGAAAACATAAAAAATCTTAGCGAGCAAGATTGCAGTCCTGAAAGTGCATGTGCCCTCATGTTTGGTTTGGTAATTAATGACAATCTATATGGACTAATGGTTTTCTTGAGTTCTACTTTAAGGTTTTTCCATAGGCAGTTCTTGAAGATCATATGTTGGCTTCAAGGTTGAAAGGAGAAGATCATGTGATGACCAAGGTGTTATTCATGGAGTTATCCAAAGATTGGTCATGTGAGAGTTGAGCATACTGCAAGCCTGTCTTGAAGAAGGAGGTTGTGTAAACATTCATGTTTACCTTCAAGACATCATCTTAATGAGGAGTGTTGGAAAGACTCATGTTTGATCAAGACAAAGTGCGAAGAATGGAATCGAGTTGATCAACACACAAAGTATAGAAGATGTACCTTGTGGGATCATGTGAACTCACGGTTTTGTAAGCATTACCCATTATGCTTTGTGTACTAACCCATTTTCTATGTGTGTGGTGTTTCTATGTGAGGTTAGGAATCTGTCCATGGGCTGGCATCAAAACGAATATTTCATATAGCCCGAGAGAGAGGATGGCATCAAGTGGTGATGCCCATCAAGATGTGCCTAAACTAGGCTCACCCATAATGGAGTATGGCGGAGCAATCTACTTTTCTTCATCGAGCCGACGCAATCAAGAAAGATGTTCCAACTTGAGGTGGGAATGATGATCATCATCAAGCTCCAGTGGATCATGCGCAAGACAAAGGTTTGACCTTTATAGGTCTCTAGTTTACCGGTCTCATGGTGGCAGTTAGGAGACTGGGTTATAGGCTAGGCCGCATTGTTCGTGGAGAGCTCAAACCTTTGCATCCTTGGCATCATATTTATTGGTTCTTGTTTGGTTTTTCTCTTTGTGAGTGATGGATCTTGAGTTCGTATTCATTACAAGCTCTTCTTCATTGAAAACGGGCTTCATATACATCTACTTTTGTGTTTTTGATGTTGGTGTTTTTGTCGGCTCTTATCTTGTGAAGGTTTCACCTTCTACCTTGTTGGCATTTTAACCTTTCCTTGATTTGAAGCATTTCTTTTTGTTGATCTTGTGTGGTTCTCTATGTGAGGACCTAGAGCTTTTCCATAGCTTTAAAACAAGCCCAAGATCATCAAAATCGGAGTTCGTATGAAAAAGTTACGCATGTTTTCGTTTCCTGAGATGGGCTGTCTCTGGGTATTCCGGGCACCCGGGGTCTTGGACCCCCGGGTACCCGGGGTATGCAGTAAACTTCCTGAACAGTCCGGGTACCCGGGGTATTGGACCCCCGGGTGCCCGGTCCCCTGTCCAAATGTCTCTGGATGGTCCGGGTGCCCGGTCCCTTTACTCCGGGTGCCCGGGGTTGGCCGGCTGCCAACGGTTGGATCCGTGGAAGGGGTATTTATACCCTCCTTCTTCCTCCTTCCAACCCCAATCTTCCCCAATCTTCTTCCTCCATTGCTAGACCACAAAAATCTTGGTCTCTCCACCCCTAGCCACCCAAACTTGTTGATCTTTTGGGGATTAGAGGAGATTCACCCGATCTACTCTTCCACCAAACCAATTTGAGTTTCCCCTCTAAGTGAAGGGAGATTTGTTGTTAGATCTTGGAGTTCTTGGTGTTTCTCCTTGTTCTTCCTCTCATATTCCTCCATAGATTTTTTTCTTTGGTGGGATTTGAGAGTGAGGGATTTGAGCACTTTGTGTGTTCTTGCCATTTGCATTTGGTGCATTGGGTTGAGTTCTCTCCGAGGATTCGTGGTAGTAATAAGTGAAGTTGAGTATTGAGAAGATTGTTACTCTTGAGTGCTTTGTCACTCTAGAGCTTGTTCCTAGGGTGAATTGGCCCCTAGAGGCTTGGTGTTGTTGCTGAGCTCAATCATTGTGGTGTAAAGCTCCGGACGCTACGTGAGCCTCCATTTAGGTTGTGGAGATTGCCCCGAGCATTTGTACGGGTACGGTGAACACCCTCAAGGGTTACCATTTGTACGGGTTCGGTGACCGCCCTCAAGTGTCCCATAGTGGAATCACGGCATCTTGCATTGGTGAGAGCGTGAGGAGAAATAGGGTGGCCCTCGTTGGCTTCGTTTGAGCATTGTGTTCCACACCCTCTCCAAACGGAGCCGTACTTCTCGCAAGAGAAGGAACTTCGGTAACAAATCCTTGTCTCCATCGGCTCCACTTGCGGTTATCTCTACCTTTACTTTGAGCAAGCTTATTACCTTGTTTATCTTGTGCTTGCTCATATTGTTGTTGCATTGCTTGTCCCATAGTTTGCTCTCCTAGTTGCTTATCTAGTCAACCTATTTACTTGTGCACTCATTTGTGATAGCCATAGTGTTCTTGTTATATATATTTCTATCACATAGTTGTTTATATTGATTAGTTTAAGTTGTTGGTGCACATAGTTGAGCCTAGCTTATTTAGGTTTCTTGCTTGGCAAATTAAACGTTAAGTTTTATTCCGTATTTGTTCAAGCCTAAACCGTAATTATTTTATCGCCTATTCACCCCCCTCTGGGCGACATCCACGTCCTTTCAATTGGTATCAGAGCTTGGTCTCTCATTATAGGGCTTCACCGCCTTGAGAGTAAAGATGTCGACCAGGGGATTAGGTTTCACTAACACTCTTAGTTTCGATGGCACAAATTTTGATTCTTGGAAATTTCGCATGCTTAATTATCTCCGGGCCATTGACCCGTGTTTGGAGCGAATTGTAGATATGGGTTTTTCTCCTCCAAAGGATACTCAAAACCTATCCTTAGAGGATGAGAAAAACTCTTATCTCAATGCTCAAGCTTCTAATGTGCTTGTTGATGCTTTGAGTAATGTAGATATATCTCAACTCATGTCGTTTCGGTATGCTCATGAGTTGTGGACAAAGCTTCAAGATAAATATGGTGTGTCCAAGATTTGTGGGGATGATTGTTCTCCCTCCACCTCCGGCCGCGTATTTTTCTCAACTTCTTCTACTTCACCAACATGTGGTTTTCCACAAGGTAATGAGATGGTGAGTAGTGTTAGTCATTGCTTTGATGATAGTGAGCTTATTGTTGATAACCCTTTGACACTATCTTATTGCAATGCTTCATCTTTGGACTTTAACATTTCGAGCAACTTAGAGGTTTTACATGCTTGTGTTGATAGTCCATGCATATCATGTAGAAATCACTTGAATAAATCTCATGATGATATGCTTGCTATATCTTGTTGCCATGATATAAATGCTTCTATTTCCTCTAGCTATTGTGCTAACAATGTAGAGGAAAACCAACGGTCTATGGATCAAGATGTGTCCATGAATGGTGCCTCAAGGGATCCTACATCATCGTCACATGTTACTCATTTTTGTCTTATGGCTAAGGAGTCAAAGGTATCTCCTACTTTGAAACCCTATATGTCTAGTGTTGGTGATGATGTAGATAGTGATAATATAGAGAATGTTGAAGATAATGATGATATTGCTTCCTTAAAAATTAAGGGAGAAATTGTTTATAAAGCTCTTCATAAGAATAAAATTGCTCGTTCCAACTTCACGGAAATCATGGCTATTGCCATTGTGGGCAAGAATTACATTGAGGAGTTGTAAGCTCATCTCGAGGAGAATGAGGACACCATTGAGAAAATGAGAAGCCTTGAGCGTGATTACGCTAATGAGATTGCGGAACTATCTCAAGCTCTCGAAGTAGAACAAACTACCAAGGAATCTCTTGAGGAGACTTTTTCTCTAGAGTTATCTAGAATAAAGGAATCCCATGATAGAGCCCTTGAGATGACTAATGTTATCAAAACTGAAAATGATAAGCTTGAAGTTGTGCATGCTAAACTCCTTGAGGATTTTGGGCACCTCGAAAATGGCTCACGGGTCATTAAGGGTGAGCTCATCAAACTCACCGAGTCACATGCTCAACTAAAAGCTTCTTATTCAAAAGAGCTTGCCATGTTGTCTTCTCCTTCCGTTATTCTTGATAATGCTTGTTCTACTAACTCTATTTCTTGTGAAGCATCCATACTAAAGGAGAATGTTGAGATAAAAGCTCAATTGGAGTTGCTAACTAGCAAGTATGGGAAATTGGAAGAAAGTCATGAAAAGCTCTCAAGCTCTCATGATGATCTTTTAGTCTCCCATAATGTGCTAAAGTTAGCTCATGAGGCTAAGGTCTCTAAGTTAGTTCCTCATGTGGACATTAGCACTACTTCTACTCAATATGCTATATTGCCTTGTGCTAGTCCTTGTAATTCATCCACTCATAATGTTGCTACATCTTGTGATGAATTACTTTCCTTGCCTTGTTGCTCTAACAACGAAGCTTCTACTTCCTCTAGTACTTGTGTTGTTACTAACCATGTACAGGAAATCAAAGAGCTCAAGGCCCAAGTCACTTCTTTTAAGAAAGACTTGGAATAGGGTCATGAAGGGAAGTCCACACTTGACAAGGTGTTGTGTGGGCAAAAATCCTCCAATGACAAGGGTGGACTTGGATTCATCTCCAACAATAAGAAGTCCATGATCAACAAGAAGAAGGTCCAACCACATGTCAAGAATTCGGCCAAGATTATTTGCTTCAAGTGCAAGGTTGAAGGGCATCATGTTAGATCTTTCCCTTTGAAGAAGAAGCCCCTTAGTGACAAGCAACAAGGGAAGAGGCCTCAAGTTCAATCGCAAGGTGAAGTGAAACCACTTCCGAAGAAGACTCAAGTCAATGATCTTCATGTTGATAAATCAACTAGGAAGAAAGAAAAGAGTAGATGTTGCTACTTATGTCGTGAGAAGGGTCATCTTGCTTCTTCATGCACTAATGGTACCTTATCCAACCCTATTATAGTTGATGATGTTTATTCTCTTTGGAAGGATAAGGTTGGCAATGTGGTTGCCAAATTTGTTGGTACTCAAAGTGGTGTCAATAAAAGAACCATTTGGGTTGCCAAGCCTATTGTGACTAATCTCTTAGGACCCAACTTGGTTGGGGACCAACAAACTCAAACTTGATCAATAGGTGTTGGTGGAGGGCATTGGAGACTTGGCTAAATCATGAAGAATCAAGGGACCTTTATTAATCACATTATCTCAAGCCAAGTCATTTGGATTATCTTGTGTCTATCTTATATCCAATGTGCCTCCTTACGGTAACTTGTACTTAATTTGTTTACATTGAAAGTTACTTGTCCCTTTGCATGTTTTGGTTTAGTACCTAGCATGTGGTTGTATATGTTGTGCTTCCAATTTACGTATCTTGAGTAATCAATTTTGTGTATGTTGGTTTGCACACCATGTATGTGTGAATGTTGTGTTGAGCCTTTTTTTCATATTGGTTCTATCTTAGTTGGCTCTTGATTAATGGATCATCCCATTTTGGGGTAGTGGTGTGCCTTGTGCACTTCACAATCCTAAAATGTGTATACGTGAGGAATACCACCTAGTATTGATATTGCAAGATTATCTAGTCTCTATGTGGTATGTTGTACTCCTGAGAAATTCAAAGTCGAAAATTTCCATTAATTATCTCTCGTTGGTATTTGTTTGCCTCTAGTTGTAAATTTTGGGATATCACATTATGGGGGAGTAATATGCTTTGTGTATATTACACGCCTATAAAATGTGTACACTTGGGGTTTGTACCACTTAGACTTGATATTATAAATTATCTAGTTCGTCGGTGGCAGTTTTGCTCCTCAAGTTCCAATTTTCTTAGTTGTTTTATTTCTCATCTTATGGCTCTTGAGTGTGTGTGATTTTCTTGTTACGGTTTCCCTCCAACATGTACTTGTATTTCCTATGTGGGAACCATTTGCTCCAAGTTTTTCTAGTCATTGCTTGCATGATTGGATGCATACTTGAAGCTAACAAGAATCTTTTTGTAAGCATGGTGCTCAATTCTTATATTTTCACATGCTTATGGTTGTTGTTGTGAAGATGATAATATATATATTATTGCTATCTACCACCAGGAAGTAATTCCATATACCTCTTGTCTAACAATTGGAACTCTTATATGTGGTATAAATTAATGATCATCTTTACATATTGGCTTGTTTATAATTGCCTTATTACTCGCCAAGATTTTATTGTGGTTTTAACTCTCATTGTCTTCCTTGCCACTTGTGGATCATTTGTTTTCGTGACCTTGTCTAGTGTTTCTCTAGATTTAGTGAAAGTGGTGATCTCATCTTGTGCATTTTGAATTCAAATGAAAATTCTATGTAATGCACATCTCTTGGGGGAGCAAGAGTCTTATGGTCCATATCAAGTGTGTGTTATTGGAAGGCATATTCTCGTTGGTGCTTTGTGTCATCATAAATTTGTTGAGGGCATAGTTTGTTTGGAATTGTGCTCTCTTATTGAGAGTTTGATATCTCTTTCTTTGATATCTTTCATTTTGGTATCATGCTCTCTATCAATTGGTGTGTCAATTGATACCCCATTCCTTGATGTATCTTTTATTTGGTATACTTCAAGTGACAAGTTTATTTTGGAATCTTATTTTCAATTGGAATCTTATGTTCACTTGATATCATTTTCAATGGTTTTCCTATTCAATCATGTGTTGATTGGGTTGGGATTCAATTGGTATGTCTTCTCATTCGTTGGTGAGTGTAGAAATTGACCATATGTTAATTGCTACTTGTCTTCAATCATATGTTGATTTGGACCTGTGATATAATTCGGACAACCTTATGGTGTGTCACTCTTTGGGGTACCATCTTGGTTTACTTGGTATTTTGTCCAAATTGTATTTCCTTTTGGTTCTTGAAAGTCTTGTGTTTGCATATTTTCTATGTGTTGGTCCGATGCACGATCTCTTTCTTTGATTATATATATAGGTTAAACTCCATCCACCTCTTTATTGGCTAATATGTGCATGGAATTCATCTTCATGTCCATATGCACTTATTCTTGTGGAGTTTTTCCTATGTATTTTAGTTCCTCTAACTCTTAGGTCCCAATGAGTTTGGGTACCATTTTGTTTCTTAATGATGTTCTAGGAACTTTGGAGATGCATTGGAGGATCGTATTTTCCATGGACGGTGTTGACACCATGTGCCTCTTGGAGTCAAGCTAGGACGATTGATGAAGCTCTATCTACTACATCATTCCCATGCTATCCCGGTAACAAGTATCTACCTCATGCATACATTTCTTGCATTCAACCATGTGTAGGTTGAACCATGGCATGAAATTCTTCATTTGCAATTTTTGCGGTTCTTGAATGTTCTAGAATTGAAAGATATATTCTTGTGTTGCGATACTTGTTTCCTTGTTCAAAGCATCAAAACTATCTCTTATTTGTTGCTAGTTGTGGTGACTTTGATGGTTGTGTGTGTGGATTTCATTAATATACAATAAGATAATATTAAGCCATGGGCTATGCTTTGAAGCAAAGATCTTATTGGTATATTCATGAGTTCTATTTGGATATCTTTTTTCTTCTCTTTTGTAACTATTTTGTGTGTACATGCTTCTTTGTGGATATTCATCTACCTAGAATCTCGTATACATAAGAAAGTTACATCTAGTGGATATCCTCTTTTTTTCATGTCCACCTTTTATTATTAGTGATTAATTCTTTAGTGGATACATGGAAGCCTGTGTCTTTGAGTGCATGTCATAATTCTTTGATGAATACCTTTACATTGTGTGGAGGGACTCTTGTGTGACGAGTCTCGGAGGAAATTGTGTGGTTTCCATTTAGGGGAGAGGTAAGGATGCTTTGTGTCATCCAGCTTCCTCCCTCCATGGAAACTGGTGCGATTTTCCTCAGAGTACCCCGTGCCCATGGACCATGACCCCCGTGCACACGGGGTTAGATGGTTCTGCCTTTTTTTTGGTATTCACCTTTGTGCATTATTTTGGTGCTGAAGATTGTTGTTCTCATGCTTGTCTCAATGAGCCAATCATTTTATATCTTCATCATGGGGTTTTCACAAGTCTTGAATGTTCTTTGAAAATTATTAATCAAGTTTTTGAACCCATTTTTGTGTGTGTGTGACCTTCTTAACTTAGGTTAGAAGGACATGTCTAGCACCTTGAGTATCATTTCTTCAAGACTATGTTGATGCTTAATGGTCATCCTTATATTAGTCGTATCAAGTGCTTTGCCATGACTCACACACATCTTGTTGGTTGAGCCCATTCCTATGATTGTCTCTTTGGCTATTTGCTCAACCATTGGTATGTTGCAAGTGCTAGACTTTGTCTCATATCTTTGTACACTTGCACTTGTGTTGTGTTTCTATTGATTTTGGGGGAGTGATGATCCAATTTTTGTGAACTTTGTATTATAATACAAAGATTCTAAATAGCGAACAAATCTTGGGGAACTTCTCTATTTTTTCTTTAGAACACTCCTATGCTCAAATAATAATATCTTATATTCATTTGGCTTGTTGGATCCTTTGATTACCTTCTTTTTTGTGTGTTATGCCTTTGTGCCATATCATCTTTTTTCAATCTTTGGATCCTCAATATAGTTTGTTTTCCAACCAACTATGCATATTGGGTTGTGTGTATTTTATTCCACTCATATCTTGAGAAATACACCCTTGTTGGGAGGAAAACATGCTACATTGGCTTTCTAAGTTTTTCCGCCCATTGGTTGGCAATAGATGCCAATGGGGGAGAAGTTTAGAGGGTTTAGTTTGAGGAGGTTTGTACTTTGGTTTTGTTCTTAAGTATTCGCCTTCTTGCTCATGCATATTTTCTTTGCATGATTTACTTAATTCATTATATAAACCCTCTTGATGTGATTGTCATCAATTACCAAAATGGGGGAGATTGAAAGTGCATGTGCCCTCATGTTTGGTTTTGGTAATTAATGACAATCTATATGGACTAATGGTTTGCTTGAGTTCTACTTTAAGGTTTTTCCATAGGCAGTTCTTGAAGATCATATGTTGGCTTCAAGGTTGAAAGGAGAAGATCATGTGATGACCAAGGTTTTATTCATGGAGTTATCCAAAGATTGGTCATGTGAGAGTTGAGCATATTGCAAGCATGTCTTGAAGAAGGAGGTTGTGTAAACATTCATGTTTATCTTCAAGACATCATCTTAATGAGGAGTGTTGGAAAGACTCATGTTTGATCAAGACAATGTGCGAAGAATGGAATCGAGTTGATCAACACACAAAGTATAGAAGATGTACCTTGTGGGATCATGTGAACTCACGGTATGGTAAGCATTGTCCATTATGCTTTGTGTACTAACCCATTTTCTATGTGTGTGGTGTTTCTATGTGAGGTTAGGAATATTTCCATGGGCTGGCATCAAAAGGAAGATTTCATATAGCCCAAGAGAGAGGATGGCATCAAGTGGTGATGGCCATCAAGATGTGCCTAAACTAGGCTCACCCATAATGGAGTATGGGGGAGCAATCTACTTCTCTTCATCGAGCCGACGCAATCAAGAAAGATGTTCCAACTTGAGGTGGGAATGATCATCAGCATCAAGCTCCAGTGGATTATGCGCAAGACAAAGGTTTGACCTTTATAGGTCTCTAGTTTACCGGTCTCATGGTGGTAGTTAGGAGACCGGGTTATAGGCTAGGCCGCATTGTTCGTGGAGAGCTCAAACCTTTGCATCCTTGGCATCATCTTTATTGTTTCTTGTTTGGTTTTTCTCTTTGTGAGTGATGGAGCTTGAGTTCGTATTCATTACAAGCTCTTCTTCATTGAAAACGGGTTTCATATACATCTACTTTTGTGTTTTCGATGTTGGTGTTTTTGTCGGCTCTTATCTTGTGAAGGTTTCACCTTCTACCTTGTTGGCATTTTAACCTTTACTTGATTTGAAGCATTTCTTTTTGTTGATCTTGGGTGGTTCTCTATGTGAGGACCTAGAGCTTTTTCATAGCTTTAAAACAAGCCCAAGATCATCAAAATCGGAGTTCGTATGAAAAAGATATGCATGTTTTCGTTTCCTGAGATGGGCTGTCTCTGGGTATTCCGGGCACCCGGGGTCTTGGACCCCCGGGTACCCGGGGTATGCAGTAAACTTCCTGAACAGTCCGGGTACCCGGGGTATTGGACCCTCGGGTGCCCGGTCCCCTGGCTAAATGTCTCTGGATGGTCCGGGTGCTCGGTCCCTTTACTCCGGGTGCCCGGGGTTGGCCAGCTGCCAACGGTTGGATCCGTGGAAGGGGTATTTATACCATCCTTCTTCCTTCTTCCAACCCCAATCTTCCCCAAGCTTCTTCCTCCATTGCTAGACCTCAAAAAGCTTGGTCTCTCCACCCCTAGCCACCCAAACTTGTTGATCTTTTGGGGATTGGAGGAGATTCACCCGATTTACTCTTCCACCAAAACAATTTGAGTTTCCCCTCTAAGTGAAGGGAGATTGGTTGTTAGATCTTGGAGTTTTTGGTGTTTCTCCTTGTTCTTCCTCTCATATTCCTCCATAGCTTTTGTTGCTTTGGTGGGATTTGAGAGTGAGGGATTTGAGCACTTTGTGTGTTCTTGCCATTTGAATTTGGTGCATTGGGTTGAGTTCTCTCCGAGGATTCGTGGTAGTAGTAAGTGAAGTTGAGTATGGAGAAGATTGTTACTCTTGAGTGCTTTGGCACTCTAGAGCTTGTTCCTATGGTGCTTTGGCCCCTAGAGGCTTGGTGTTGTTGCGGAGCTCAATCATTGTGGTGTAAAGCCCCGGACGCTACGGGAGCCTCCAATTAGGTTGTGGAGATTGCCCCGAGCATTTGTATGGGTACGGTGACCGCCCTCAAGGGTTACCATTTGTACGGGTACGGTGACCGCCCTCAAGTGTCCCATAGTGGAATCACGGCATCCTGAATTGGTGTGAGCATGAGGAGAAATAGGGTGGCCCTCGTTGGCTTCGTGTAAGCATTGTGTTCCACACCCTCTCCAAATGGACACGTACTTCTCGCAAGAGAAGGAACTTCGGTAACAAATCCTTGTCTACATCGGCTCCACTTGAGGTTATCTCTACCTTTACTTTGAGCCAGCTTATTACCTTGTTTATCTTGTGCTTGCTCATATTGTTGTTGCATTGCTTGTCCCATAGGTTGCTCTCCTAGTTGCTTATCTAGTCAACCTATTTACTTGTGCACTCACTTTGTGATAGCCATAGTGTTCTTGTTATATATATTGCTATCATATAGTTATTTATATTGCTTAGTTTAAGTTGTTGGTGCACATAGTTGAGCCTAGCTTATTTAGGTTTCTTGCTTGGCAAATTAAGCGTTAAGTTTTATTCCGTATTTGTTCAAGCCTAAACCGTAATTATTTTAAGCGCCTATTCACCCCCCCTCTAGGAGACATCCACGTCCTTTCAAGTACAAATAATATTCAATGAGAAATATGCAATCTCCTCGAATAACCTGTGAACTTATATGAAAGATAACTTCCTGCAAAATGTTAAGTAACGCAAGCATAGCAGATAGATATCTTACGATAAAGTAGCAGTTCACAGACCTATTTAGAGTTAGTTACAACCAGATCGAATATGAATCAAAAGTTTGTCGAAACTACTCAGAAACTCAAAGTTCAAAAGTTCAATGACCAAAAAGCAAAGCCCTTAACCCCGATGGCAAACTAATTTCTTCGATGCCACTACATCTGCCCCTTTTTGTCACAACGTACAAAAAGTCGAGAGAATAGGGTAGAAAGAAATCCCTACTCGCTTGAGCGGCGCTGGCGACGTCGAGAAGATTCCGCAAGCATTGAAGGACGTCGGATGGGGCGACCGCCTGGTGGAGTAATCTTCGTTCTGAAAGAAAGTTGATCTCCAGTAGATTCCAGTTGCGATTCCGGCGGGGTCCTGGGGCTTCGAGGAAGTGGAGAGTAAACTCTCGCTTGGCGTCGAGGAGGGTCATCTTTGTCGTAGTCGGAGGAATTTGTATTCAGTGTGATGTGATAGAAATCATCAACACTTATCACGTCCCTGTTCTTTGGCAGCAATGGAATGTTGAAATCTAGTCGATCGACACGATCAGCATTGGTCCATTGCCTGTTTAGATGCGGAGGAAATTCTTCGAAACCGCAGCGCTACAGTTGACCGAGGGAATTGAACTTGCGCAACCCTTTCCAATTGCGGCGAAGGCATTCACGCAACATCTGATTATTGTTCATAGCAATGTTGCGTAGATGGTTGATTTCATCCATCATCTTTTGCTTCTGCAGGAAATCTTGGTCGATATGATGTTGAAGCATCTGCTGAGACCGAAGAGTTACCTCCATGTGATGCACTGGCTTGATAAATTTTGAGAGAATATTGCGCTCATTTATATGGGCGCGAATGCCAGTGTGCTCTGCAAACTGATCGTTTGGTCGAGCAATAATCTGCAATACTTCCCTTACTGGTGGAGTAAAAATCTTGGGGTAAATTGATACGGGGAATGGCACATCCCGAGAGTAATTGCAGATTGCCATTAGCCAGGGTGCATATGGCTTGTGAGAATTGTGATCATAGGCATAGGAAACCAACGTGCCAATGAAGTAGTCTTCAAAATCGAAGGGATGACCATGGACTAACTTCGACAGAGCAAGTTGCACATCATGGGGAATGGGAAAATCATCGTGCACATCAAGCATTTGCATCAAAGTCTTCGAGAGAATATAAAACCAGGACTTTGCTTCAAAGACGAGATGCCTTGGCTTCGGCTCATCTGGGTAGTGATCTCCTACGACATCTGGATTCATCAGCGAAGAAAATTCAGCTGGAGTTGGGGCAGGCATATCATGAAGCTTGTGTGATAATCCTTGGAAACGAGATAAATTGATGATGGCCAGAAATTGATCGACGGTCATGTGGAACACTTTTCCTTGAATCATATAATCAAATTTCTAAGTCTTCGAATTCTCAGGATCACCAGTGACATACAGAGTGGCATAAAATTGCTTGATGAGCTCTGGATTGTAGCCACAGTCGAGAGCAAACATCTTGTGAGAATGAGGACCATCAATAGTTTCAGCCACATTCTCGAAGCATGATGTGGCGTACACCGAAGGCATATAGAGGTACTGATGTTGGAAAACTCTAGCCTTGTTGTACAACACACGAGTGTAATAGATGGCTTGCTCCCGGGTCCAAAACCGAAGAGAATATGCATTCCTTGGCTTCTCGTAGGGATTGGTCCCGAAGAAAAAATGACTTGTATTCCCGCCTCTTGAAGATAGGGCCTCCTCGAGGAACATCGGGGCGGAACAACGACAACATTTCTCTCGGATGCGCAGAGTGCAACAACTCATCAACTGGAAATACTTCAGCTGCATTGTCTGGAATTTGAAGAAATGGCTCAGCAGGGCGAGGAAATGAAGATGGAACATTTACGATGTCCTGAGCTGGGATAGCTGCAGGAGCATTTTCCTCGTCCTGTTCATCGACGACATCTCCTTCGTCGGCATTAGCATTTTGAGCAGCCTCCTCTGTCTCCATAGCTTCAAGATCTTCATCAAGTTGTGGAAAAGCATCAACCATCTCTTCGTTTGAAGAGTTTGAAGAGGAGGAGGAACCATCACTCGAACAGGCATCTCCAGAACTTTCTCCGTCGGCAGCATCTTGTCGAGACAACACGGTTGTTATGTCGACATCGACTTCTTCTCCTTCGTTCAGAGTCTGAGCAGATGAATAATCCTTCTGCACTGATGGAATTGGGGCAGGAGGTTCTTGCTCGACCTAAGCAGGTTGCTCGGTCACAATTTGAGCCTGGGGTTCGACGGCTGGAGTGGACGATGGAATGACTTGTCGGGGTGATGGTGGGTTGGGTGGTGGCGACGAAGTTTTTGGTGGTGAAGGTTGACGTGGAGGTGGAGTTTGTAGGCGAGGTGGAGGGGTGGCTTGGCGAGGTGGTGGAGTGGTTTGGCGAGGTGGTGGAGTTTTTGTACTAGGTGGAGTGCGTTGTTTGGTGGGGATTGGTGCAGTATCTTGTCGTGCTGTTGCAGCAACGACCTCGGCAGACTTCTGCTTCTTAGAAGTTTTCTCGATCTCTGGCGTTTCACACGCGGAGGATGGGGCAGCAGAATTTCTCTTTCGAGATTGTCTCTCGGTGAGGGCTTCGTTGTGCTCCTTTCACATATCGCTCAACAGTGATATTTTCTTCCTGAGCTCTTCTGGAGTCAGCAAGTGTAGCAAGCTTGGTCTTGAAAAACCGTCGAGACCTAAGGTCCTCAGTTTCTTCTCGAAGCTGCTTTGAATAAATTTTTTCTTGCTCTTTGTCCTTGCGATCCTGGGTAAGATATCCATCCCATCGAATCATGTAGCGAGCTACACATTCTTGGATCTCTGGAGGGACATCATCCTCGGCAGTCACTTTGCTCGGTGTGGTGGCCATGCGCCAAAGAACGTTGGAAATCTGAACTGCATCCCATGCAGCATTGGTAGCAGTATTTCCTTCGTTTGAGCTTTCTTCATCAGCACGAGGGTCGGACATAACTGGTGCAGCAGGCGCAGCGGGTGCTGGATCAGCACGAGGGATTGGAGCTGCTTTGGTTAGCTGGCGAGGTTCCCTAGCTTTCCTTTCAGCCTCCTTGGTTGCCTTGGGAACAACAACCGGTTTTGTTACGACACTGGGGGGCCGCCGCTTTTTCTTTCAGGGGGGGCCTGTTGCCTCAACATTTTTCTTCGCAACACTAGGGGCTGCATATTTATCCTTCGAGGCACTAGTGGCCTCAGTAACCTTCTTAGCAGCACTGGGGGCTGCGTCCTTTGCCTTCGTGACTGTGGGAGTCACCACTTTCTCGGTGGCACTAGGGGCCACGACCTTTTCCTTCGGAGCACTGGGGGCTGGAATACCTTCGATCTGGCATCTTTATCTTTCATTGACCAGATGTAATATGCCCAGATGTTGAGCAACCTTTGCCTTCTTGTCCTCGGGCTGACTATGGAAGTTGAGAAGCTTGGACTTTATCAAGTCTTGTGCTTCAAGTTCCTTTTGCTTAGCCAGCCTTTCTTTACGCTGGATCAGGGTTTCATCATCTTCGGGCACTCTGGCTTGCTTTCCCTTCGACCTCGTCGAGGGTTTTTGTCAGCGAGGTGGCACAGGGGGAGCAGAGGAAATTGGCGGATCAGTGACCAAATTGGTCATGTCAATAATTTCTCGAGGAGCATTAGTAGCTGGCTCCTGTATCCTGATGCCATTCTTGTTCGGTTTCTTCTTTAGAGGAATGTCCTCGACATCTGCCTCTGTTCCAGGATCTTGACCTTTGGTGCTGGCTTCTTCTTCGTTAGAAGTTGCTTCTAGTGGAGAAACAACAACTTCCTTTTTCTTTCGCTTGGCAGATTTCTTGCCAGCCTTCGACTTGGTGCTTGGACCAACATCATCGGAAACTCCTTCGCTTCCCTCAGCACCAGCAACAACATCCTTCCTGGCTTTAGCTTCCTTTCACTTTTTTCTCGTTCAGCTCGAGCAGCAACCAACTCTTTGAAATCATCACGTGTTTTGAGAGAGGATGGGTGAGCATCGGGCGGAGGAGGTGGTCTATTTGCCTTCGTCCACTTGGGTCTCAATGACTTGACATCAGACCAGGGATTCTTCAGTGCGAAAAGTGTCTCCCAGCGAGGGATAAATGACTTGTATTCATACCATCGAAGTGCTTGAAGCCTTCGAATCTCTTGCAGTCAATTTTCTCTCGTGCGATCATCTTCAACTGATCCTTCGGGAGTTCTCAACTTCTTCTCAATAATCAGATCCTCAGACATACCTTCAGAATTATTGGTGATTCTTTTACGACCTCCAACACGCTTGGGCTCTCTGAAATTTCCTTCGTTCTCGGACATTTTCCTGAAAAATAGATAGGTACGAGGGAAATATATAAAAGTTGTGAACATGTACCAACCATTTTCGAGGAAAAACGTTTTGAACGCAGTAAACATATCGAGGACTCCGTCTTGAAGCAAGTTTTCATGGAAGTGCTAGGCTAGATTTTCATCGGGTGCAAATCTAACGAAGAACTTGAACGAAAGAATTGCGCAAGCGTAAATCTATCAATATGCATCTGTGGGATTTTCCTAAGTGAGAAAATCCGAGAGATTTCTTACCTAGATCGGATGGGAATCGACAGAGAACTCTAGAAACTGATTTCCCAAAGTTAAACGATTCGAACGGATCAAACAGACCTAAAAAAAATACAAGAAAATGAAGAACAAATCTGGACAACGAAGAACAGATCAAAGAGAAATCGTTTCAAGAGCCTCATATACCCTAACTTGGTGATGTGGGGCGACTACGGCGGCGGGAATGAATATCCTCGTCGACAAGAAGGTCTTCGGCGACTTCCTTCCGGAAGTGAAGCGGCGAGGGAATCGACAACGACGAACAACACGAGAGCTTGGGAGCGGAGAGATGAAGTTGAGGGAATGCAAGGACTGTGCCAGTGGGGGTGGATCGGTATTTATAGAGGTGGGGTCTGACGGAACCGTCAAATCAGATCCAACGGCTCAGATCTCGCGTCTCTCCGAATTCAACGGACGGATTTTGTGGCGGTAATCGCGGGAAAATCCCAACGAACCGAAAGAAAGTTGCTCCATGTCCGAGATCAAACTCATCGATCATCGAGTATAAAAGTAGATAAAAGTTCGATAGATATTCCTTTGGAATCAATGACATTCGAAGGGAATCTCAATCGAGTACAAATATACATGTTCACGAGAGAAAAGAAAAGATGGGGTAGGGATAGAAAAGAGGGAAAACAGGGTCCGACCATAATCAATCCGAGAGAAAACAAACGATAAGAAATCTCAGAGTGGTAAGTGTATAGGACAACACCAAACGAACAAAAACAAACAAACGAAAAAGAAATACGACTGAAAAACCAACAAAAGTAAACTACTACGAGAAGGTAAACATATAATACAAAGTATCGATAGTTATGATCTTACTACACATTGCGTGTGTCCAATATGTTCAACTCACACCTTAGTGCACAAAATCTTTTCTCATCTGGGGGCTTTGTAAAGATATTAGCCAATTGATCTTCGTTGCGAACATGGCTGATAACAATATCGTCTCGCTGAACGTGATCTCGAAGAAAATGATGACGAATATCAATATGCTTCGTTCGAGAGTGATGCACTGGATTATGTGCAATTTTGATAGTACTCTCGTTATCACATAACAATGGAATTTTATTCACAAGAATACCATAATCTTTCAACGTTTGCTTGAGCCACAGAATTTGAGTGCAGCATGATGATACGTCACAAACGTATCTATAATTTCTGCTTGCTCCATGCATGTTTTGTGTGATATTGCTATGATCTAGATACACTTTCATACACTTTTGATCATATTTGGACTAACCTATTAACTCAGTGCACCATAGTAACAGTTCCTGTTTTCTGCTGTTTTTCTATTTCAGTTTTCCCCCATATAAAAAGTGCTCCAAAAATTCAGGAAAATTCAGATAAAAAATCAGCGTGAAGGAACCTTCCGGAAGAACCTGCGTGGGGCCAAAGGGCCACCACCAGGGGCCCAGGCGCCCTGGTGGCGCGCCCTAGGGCTTGTCCGCGCCAGGGGGGCGCCTGGACCCCTGGTGGCCCCCCTGGCTGCCCCCTTCGCCTATATATTCTCCGTCACAGGAAACTTCCGAGACGAGAACCCTTTGTTGCGATCTCTCCTCTGTTCTGCCGCCACCGCGCTTCCGAGATCGGGAGCACCAGAAGATCTCTTCCCGGCACCCTGCCGGAGGGAGGGCCGACCTCCGGGAGTCTCCTCTCCACCATGGATGCTTCCCGGATGTCTCGTGAGTAGTTTTCCTTGGACCATGGGTCTGTGATCAGTAGCTATGTGATGTTCTCCTCCCCTCTTTGTTCTTCATGGTTTAGACCTCGTGAGCCGCCCTACATGATCGAGGCACTTTTGTAATCTTTCTGCTATTGCTATGCTGAGTTTGATGGGATCTGATGGATTATGAGATTATGTTCAGATTGTGATTGAGTAATATATTTGGTTCTTATCTCTTATATTTTTGTTGTTAAGTAATTCTATCATGTTATCCGTTGCTGTTTATTGCTTTGGCCAAGTAGTAGGTAGTAACCCCAAGAGGGAACGTTATGCTCGATTGTGGGTTCATGCCCCCCGATGACACGCTTGAGTGACAGACACATGAGTCTAGGGGATGTGATGTTGCCACAAGGGGGAAAAACGGTGCTTGTAACCGTGGTTGCAAGGATTGTTTACTTTACGCAAAGTGCTTTTTAATGCAGTTGTGTGTTGATTTGGGTTTACACTTTGGGTGGGGCTCACAACTTAATACCAGCGAGATGTTCTGGATAGATATCTCAAGGTGGATGATTAGTAGTAGATGCAGTTGGATTTCGGTCTACTTATTTTGGTGTACTGCCCGTGCTTTTGAGCCTCTTCCTTTCTTTCGTAGCATAGTTAGCATTGCGGTGCGTTCATAATCCTGTCAATTGCCCTTCTGTAATTTGTTCACCTCGCATAGCAGTTTTATCGTCTTTTGGGAGAGAGACATCACTAGTGAACATCACGTATCACGGTCCATATCATCATCACTATTTACACGCTCATTTACTTTTCTGATTTTACTTTCAATTGCTATCATTATCCTTTGTGTTTGATCCTTTGTGAACAACAAGACCGGAGAGATTGACAACCTCTCTGAACTTCGTTGGGAACAAAGTTATTTGTGTCTGTGTGCAGGTCCGCGTCAGTAGCGCCGCTGACACCTACTTATCATCTCCGGAGTCCTACTGGAGACAAACCTTGGTATCTTTACTGGGGGAAATTTGCTGCTGTGCTACATCACGCCTTCCACTTGGGGCTCACCAACGAAGGGCGAGAAGTCACTATCATTACCTCGCACATCAAGCCAAAATTTTGGCGCCGTTGCTGGGGACTCCGAGTGCTAAGATAGGGGAGTTGCACACTACCGTTTACCTTTGTTTTTTAGTCTTGTTAGTTTACCTTTCAGTTTTTATCTTTGTGTCTTATATCAAAAATCACAAAAAAATCTGCCACACTTGCTGCTGCTATGGGTTCCACTGAAAACACCAAGTTGTGTGACTTCACTAGTCACAACAACCAAGACTTTATCTGCACCCCCATTGCCACACCTGCCACTTCAGCTATCTCTTATGAAATTAAACGTGCCTTGCTAAACCTTGTTATGAGAGATCAATTCTCTGGTGCTGGAGATGATGCTGCTTTACACTTGAACAATTTTGTTGAATTATGTAATATGCAAAAGTATAAAGAAGTAGAAGGAGATATTGTTGAGCTCAAGCTCTTTCCTTTCTCTTTAATGGGAGAAGCTAAAATCTGGTTTCAATCTTTGCCTAAGAATAGCATAGATTCTTGGGATAAGTGCAAAGATGCTTTTATAGGGAAGTACTACGCACATGCTAAAATTATCCAATTAAGGAGTAACATTATGAATTTTAAGAAATTTGATAATGAACACGTTTCCCAAACTTGGGAACGAATGAAATCTCTTGTTAAGAAATGCCCTACACATGGTTTGACTACCTGGATGGTTATCCAGACTTTTTATGCAGGCTTGAACTTTACCTCGCGGAACCTGTTAGATTCCGCCGCGGGAGGAACCTTTATGTCAACTACACTTGGTGCTGTCACGAAGCTTCTCGATGAGATGATGACCAATTATTACCAATGGCACACCGAACGCGCTCCAAAAGGTAGGAAGGTAAACTCTGTCGAGGAAATTACCTCCCTCAATGAAAAAGTTGACTTAATTATGTCTCTACTTACCAAGCAACCCTCTATTGATCCTCATGATGTCCCTTTAAATTCTTTGGTTGCCCAAGAACAAGTAGATGTGAACTTTATTGCTAGAAACAACTTCAACAACAATGCTTATAGGGGTAATTTTGCTAGCAGTCCTAGACCGTTTCCATCCAACTATGGGAAAGACAACACATACCCTAGCAACAAGAACCCCTCTTCTGAATTGGAAAACATGCTTAGAGACTTTATCACTACCCAAAAAGCCTTCAACAAAAATGTAGAGGAGAAATTAGCTAAATTAGATAATCTCTCTTTGAAGGTAGAAAGCTTAGCCCTTGATATTGAGATGCTTAAAATTAGAACCTCTCCCCTTGTGGAGAATAAGGCCACTCCTATTAATGCTATCCAATTACAAATTAATGAAAATATTAGGATGATGGCTAAACTTAAAGAAAGGTGGGCTAGAGAAAAAGAGGAAGAGGATAGAATTAAGAGCCTTCCTACACACCACACAGTTGCCACTATCCAAATTGTTGAGGACACCCAAACTATTAGCACCCAATGCACTCCTAGTCCCGTTGGACCTATTAATGGTGATGCTAATACGTCAACCAAAGATGAAGAAACTCCTATGAACTTAGAGGGTTTCAAACAAGTGAGCCTAGACGACACTACTAGCACCTTTGATTGTAGTAATATTGATTTTGATAGTTGCACCCTCTCAGAAGTTATTAGCTTGCTACACAAAATGTCTAGAGACCCCCACACTAGCACACTTAATCTTGCCTTCACGGAGCATATCAAAAATGCTCTCATCAAAGCTAGGGAGGAGAAGCTTAGAGTAGAAGCCTCCATACCTAGGAAGCTAGATGATGGTTGGGACCCTATGATCAAAATTAAATTAAATAACTTCTCTTGCTATGCTTTATCTGATGTTGGAGCTAGTACCTCCGTTATGCCCAAAAGAATATTTGATATGTGTGAATGGAAGCCCTTTGAGCCTTGTTCTTTTGGTGTTTGTCTTGTTGATTCTTCCGTAAAGAAACCTTTGGGGAAGATTGACGATGTTCTTATCATTGTCAATGACAACTATGTTCCCGTTGATTTTATTGTTATGGATATAGAGTGTGAACCTTTGTGTCCAATTATTTTGGGACGTCCTTTTCTTCGCACCGTTGGTGCGGTTATTGAAATGAAAGAGGGGAATATAAAATTCCAATTCCCATTCAAAAAGGGGATGGAACACTTCCCTAGAAAGAAAATCAAGTTACCTTTTGAGTCCGTTACTCGGGCTAGTTATTCTCTTTCTCTTGATAAAACTTGATTCTTCTTTTGCATCATGCCTAGCTTAAAGGCATAAAAGAAAGCGCTTTCGGGAGGCAGCCCGCAACGAATTTAGGTTTTTCTTTTTGCTTTTGTTGTGTCTTGATGTTTGTTACTACTGTATCAACATCATTGTATCTTTATTTTTCAGCTTTGTGCCAAGTTATATCCTCTTATGATAAGGGAAGCAAAAGTTGTGACATGCTGTCCAGAAAACAGATTCTGTCCCTTGACAGAAAAATTCGAATCCAATCACCATATCATCTTTTTGATCTGATTTTTTTTGACAGAGTGGTCTATACAATTGTGAAACTTTCGTATGTTCTGAATTTTTTGATTTGAGTTGCAGAAGTGCCCCTAAAAAATTCGTTACTACCTGCTGGTCTGTTTTTCACAGATTCTGCCACGTTTGCCCTCTCTTCACTTTTGCAAACCTTAAGCTTGCTTTTTCTTTGCAAAAACCTTTTGGCACTCTTGAGAAACAGTAGCTCTTAAAGAATATCTTTATATCCAGTGGGGAAAAATTATTTTATTAAGGGTACTAACCTCTCTAATCAGCTTATGATGAGTTATGTATGAAGGGAGTTTTCAAGTGTGCGATGGAAGATGATGAAAGAAGATCCAGGAGTGTCAAGCGCTCAAGCTTGGGGATGCCCCCATGCATCCCAAATAAATATTCAAGGAGACTCATGCGTCTAAGCTTGGGGATGCCCCCATGCATCCCCTTATCCATCAACAATCATCAGTTCGTCCTTCGTCTCACTATATTTTTATCACTTCATGCGTTATGTGCTATGCTTGGAGCGTCTCGCTCTTAGGTTTTATTTTTAGTTTTTTTAGCTTTGCTTGCTGTTCATAACAAGTTAGATCCCTTCTTACTTTGTGTGGGAGAGAAACACACTCCACTTTCAAAATCTAGAACACATCATAGGATTTTTCCTGCCTATCTTTTTGCTGTTGTGTGTTCTTTATCTTTTCGTAGCTACTGCCATGTTTAGTTTTAGTCTTAGTTTGTCTTTAGCAAGAGCCTTGGCTTTTGTTTAGTCTGTTGCTGGCACTCTTTTTAGTATTCATGTTTATCTTGTTAAAGAGAGTTGGTTGTTGCACTGAGTTGTGTCTTGTCTTGAAAGTAGGTAATTGAGGTTGCTATTTAATTCTAGTAGTAACTTGCAATAGTTTTGAGGTATTGTTGTGAGTAATGTTTGAACTTTTGGTGTCATGAGCTCTAGCCTATTAGTGATAGGTGTCGTATTTTGGGAAATCCGTGTTTATTTTTAAAACCTACAAAACCAGTTGAGAACTCTAGCTACTAGATGGATCACTAATCTTTGGAGGGATCGAATATCGGAGTACACTCACGTACCATGAGTCGAGGATGCGCAAGGATAACCAAACCCTCATACACTCCTCCTCGGGGTACTTGTCTCTTTGTGAACCTCCTTATTAGATTGAGAGTTACCGATAATAAGTGCATGAGTTCTTCGGACTAATGTAAGTATTGAAAGATGACACTTCCACCTTCCCATATTTTGCTAGCCTCTCCCGTGCCGTGCATTGCCTTCTTCTCACTCCGAGAGTTGGTGTCCACCTTCGCCGGTACATCCAAACCCTTGGCATGATACTCTCTGTCATCATAAGCCTCCTTATATCTTTCCTCAAAACATCCACCATACCTACCTATCAAGGCATTTCCATAGCCTTTCCGAGATATATTGCCATGCAACATCCACCTCTTCATGACTTGATCTTCATGTCATACATGTTCCTGCTACACTGGGAGAGGCATACATTGCATACATCATGTTAGTTACATCTTCTTTATGATTTTTAGTACCTTGTAAAGTGTGAAAGATCTCCTTTACCTTCTTGTAAAATAGAGTGTTGCCCTTAAGTGAGGAAAAGATCCCAAAGTGGACAAAATAAAAGATCCCAAAGAGGACAAATGAGAGTTAAATAGAAAGAGCCATTGAGGCCACCAAAAAATACAAAAAAATAGAAAAAAAGAGAAATAAAAAGAGAGAAAGGGGCAACACTACTATCCTTTTATGAGATCCACACTATTACTCCCTTTATATCCTTGTACTCCATAGAGATTATCATTATGCATATAGCTATGTGGGGACCTTCACACTATAGAACTTGGCTTGCATATTCCAAGGATGAGTCTCCTCAAACAAGCTCTAGGTCTTCATGAGCGAGCAACCCCCACTAGTTCCATTAGAGAGCTTCCTAGCTCGTATGTGCATCCGTTGCATGGCAATCCCTACTCCTCACATCATATCTATCATTTGGCATCTCTTTCCTATGATTGTCCTCATTGATGTGAGCCTTTCTCCTCCTTTTTGTCTTCCTCCTCCATACTCCTCTCTTTGCCATCCCAAGTGTCAACTCTCGTGCTTACGCTCATCCATTGCATGAGTTCTCGAAATATTGAAAAAGGAGTGGATCAAATTGACTTGTACCTGGCTAGTGGTCTGGGGACGAGTCAAGATAAGATTCCAGAAAAAGACCAAGTGTGAAACTTTAGTAGATTGAGTTCTCAAAAAATAAATTGGTTTTCTCGTATTCCCTATCCCCCTTCTTGCACGCAAACACCATTTGGAGACATTCGAGTCACGGACAGCGATAGATCTTGCACCTAATGTTCTTTTGTTACTTGTTTCAATGCTAATATAGACTCTTGCATGTTATGACTTGAATTGAATTTCTAACCTTGATTGCATTACTTTTCAAAGTTCTTATATGGTTGCTAGCATGTCACCACAGAAATTATGCTGTTATCATTTACCTACTCGAGGACGAGCAGGAATTAAGCTTGGGGATGTTGATACGTCCATAACGTATCTATAATTTCTTCTTGCTCGATGCATGTTTTGTGTGATATTGCTATGATCTAAATACACTTTCATAAACTTTTGATCATATTTGAACTAACCTATTAAATCAATGCACCACAGTGCCAGTTCCTGTTTTCTGTTGTTTTTCTATTTCAGTTTTCCCCCATATAAAAAGTGCTCCAAAAATTCAGGAAAATTCAGATAAAAAATCAGCGTGAAGGAACCTTCCGGAAGAACCCGGGTGGGGCCAGAGGACCACCACCAGGGGCCCAGGCGCCCTGGTGGCGTGCCCTTGGGCTTGGCCGAACCAGCGGGGCGCCTGGACCTCTGGTGGCCCCCCTGGCTACCCCCCTTCGCCTGTATATTCTCTGTCACGGGAAACTTCCGAGACGAGAACCCTTTTTCGCGATCTCTCCTCTGTTCCGCCGCCGCCGCGCTTCCGAGATCGGGAGCACCAGAAGACCTCTTCCCGGCACCCTGCCGGAGGGAGGACCGACCTCCGGGAGTCTCCTCTCCACCATGGATGCTTCCCGGATGTCTCGTGAGTAGTTTTCCTTAGACCATGGGTCCGTGATCAGTAGCTATGTGATGTTCTCCTCCCCTCTTTGTTCTTCATGGTTTAGACCTCGTGAGCTGCCCTACATGATCAAGGCACTTTTGTAATCTTTCTGCTATTGCTATGCTGAGTTTGATGGGATCTGATGGATTATGAGATTATTTTCAGATTGTGATTGAGTAATATATTTGGTTCTTATCTCTTATATTTTTGTTCCTAAGTAATTCTTCCATGTTCTCCGTTGCTGTTTATTGCTTTGGCCAAGTAGTAGGTAGTAACCCCAAGAGGGAACGTTATGCTCGATTGTGAGTTCATGCCCCTCGATGACACGCTTGAGTGACAGAAACATGAGTCTAGGGGATGTGCTGTTGCCACAAGGGGGAAAACAACGGTGCTTGTAACCGCGGTTGCAAGGATTGTTTACTTTACGCAAAGTGCTTTTTAATGCAGTTGTCTGTTGCTTTGGGTTTACACTTTGGGTGGGGCTCGCAACTTAATACCAGCGAGATGTTCTGGATAGATATCTCAAGGTGGATGATTAGTAGTAGATGCAATTGGATTTCGGTATACTTATTTTGGTGTACTGCCCGTGCTTTTGAGCCTCTTCCTTTCTTTTGTAGCATAGTTAGCATTGCGGTGCATTCATAATCCTGTCAATTTCCCTTCTGTAATTTGTTCACCTCGCATAGAAGTTTTATCGTCTTTTGGGAGAGAGACATCACTAGTGAACATCACGTATCCCGGTCCATATCATCATCACTGTTTACACGCTCATTTACTTTTCTGCTTTTACTTTCAATTGCTATCATTATCCTTTGTGTTTGATCCTTTGTGAACAACAAGACCGAAGAGATTGACAACCTCTCTGAACTTCGTTGGGAACAAAGTTATTTGTGTCTGTGTGCAAGTCCGCGTCAGTAGCGCCGCTGACACCTACTTATCATCTCCGGAGTCCTACTGGAGACAAACCTTGGTATCTTTACTGAGGGAAATTTGCTGCTGTGCTACATCACGCCTTCCATGTGGGGGTCACCAACGAAGGGCGATAAATCACTATCATTACCTCGCACATCACATGAACCAGTAGAAATATAATCGGCTTCAGCCGTAGAAATGGATACACAATTCTGTTTCTTCGAAGCCCAACAGACAAGAGATCTACCAAGAAAATGACATGTGCCTGAGGTAGATTTCCTATCGACTCGATCACCAGCCTAGTCAGAATCAGAATATCCAACGAGATCAAACTGCGCACCTTTAGGATACCATAGTCCCAAAGCAGGTGTATGAGCCAGATATCAAAGAATTCGCTTGACAGCAATATGATGTGATTCTTTCGGATTTGCCTGAAAACGAGCACACATACAAAATGATAGCATAATGTCAGGTCTAGATGCACATAGGTAAAGAAGCGAACCGATCATCGAGCGATATTTCTTCTTATCGAAAGCTTTGCCCTTCTCATCTGCATCAAGATGAACATTCGTAGGCATTGGAGTCTTGATAGTTTTGCAATTGACAAGATCAAACTTCTTCAGGCAATCTCTGAGATACTTCTCTTCAGAGATAAATGTCCCATTCTTCTGTTGACGGATTTGAAGTCCGAGAAAGAACTTCAATTCACCCACCATAGACATTTCATACTTCTTCGACATCCTACGAGCAAATTCTTTGCTGATATCAGGGTTAGTACAGACAAAAATAATATCATCGACATAAATTTGACACACAAAGAGATGATCTTTGTATGCACGAGTAAAAAGAGTCGGGTCAGTTGTTCCTGGTTTGAAGCCCTTCTTCAGAAGGAAATCCTTCAGTGTTTCATACCAAGCACGAGGTGCTTTCCGTAAGACATATAGGGCCTTGTGCAACCTGTACACCTTATAAGGATTCTTCGGGTCTTCAAAACCTGGTGGCTGCATAACATATACTTCTTCTTTGATTTCACCGTTAAGAAATGCACTTTTGACATCCATTTGATATAGCAATATACCATTGTAATTGGGAAAATCAAGCATGACATGAATGGATTCAAGTCGAGAAACTGGAGCATAAGTCTCACCGAAATCAATACCTTCGATTTGGGTGTAACCTTGTGCAACTAGTCGAGCTTTATTCCTTATAACAATACCATCTTCATCTTACTTGTTGCGAAAAATCCACTTCGTACTAATGATATTATGCTTCTTGGGATCAGGTCTATCGACGAGGGACCAGACTTTATTTCTCTCGAACTGATTGAGTTCTTTGAGCATTGCAGTCATCCAATCTGAGTCATTCATGGCTTCATCGAATTTTGACGGTTCTATCATGGATACAAACGAGAAATTTCCACATAAGTTAGCTAAACGAGTGCGAGAGCGAGTGGTAGGATGTAACAGCCCAGATTTCACAAAAATTAAAAAATTTGTTTCCGGTGTGAATTGTTTGATTGTCTGATTTATTTGCGGTGTTTGCATCCCCGATTTATCGATCGGCGATTATTTTCCTTCTCTTATCTCGTATCGGACGGAGACCGACCCTTGCCACCCTGACACTCGACCTTTGCGACACCGGGTTTCACCCGATCACCGTCGCGAAATCCGCACGAGAACAGCCGCGGTCAACGAAACGAAAAACCCCGTTTAATAATTAAACGGGTTATTTTTATAGTGCGCCGGAAAGTGTTCTCGAAACGGTTCCAACGCGAGGTGAACGCCGCCGACTCGATGCGTTGATCGCGCAGTTCGAAGTTTTACCCGAATCAGAGGTACTGCGGACCCCCAGCGGTCAGAAACGTAAACACCGCGTGCGCGAGAGAAAAACCGGGGATGTTTTTGCAAACTGCCAGCCACCTGGGCTATATAAATACCACCACACTCCCACCTCTTTCTAGGGTTTCCCTATCCACAAAATTGCAGCCACCCCCCTGTTTTTGCTCCAGATCTGCCCAATAGTACCCCATTTTTCGTCCAACCCTAGCCCCAGATCAACCCATAGCCGTCGGATCTCCGAATCAGTGGCTCAGGATGTGCCGCGTCGCCTCCTCAGCCATTCCGAGCCTCCACGTCCATGGACGCCGCCGCCAGCCCGAGGGGCAATCGCCGCCGCCTCCAACTCCGGCAGCAGCCGGCCACCTCTCCCTCCTCCTCCCCGCGGTTCCTCTCTCCTTCCCTCACCCCTTCTCCTCTTCCTCTCGCAGGCCTGCACCAGGAGGCGCCGCCGCGCCGTAGCTCCAGCCGGCCGAGGCCATGGCCGGCCCGAGCTCGTCCGCCCCGGGAACTCACCGCGCCGCCCCGCCTCCTCCTAGCCATGGGATCCGGCGACCCCGCCCGATCCGCCGCCTTGCGCCAGCCTCCGTCGGCCCTGCCTCGCCGGAATGCCACCGGAGGCCACCTGCGAGCGCCGCCGTCAGCCACCCGCTCGGGATCGGGATCAGCCTCCCGATCAAGCCCCAGCCAGGCCGCCGCCCGATCCTGCCGTGTGGGCCGGCCTGCCCGAGCGGCCCAGCCGCGCCAGATCCAGCCCCCAGCGGCCAGATGGGCCGAGGCCCATGGTGAGGGCCCGTCTGTTTTTTTTCCTGGCTAACCCTTGTTATTTTTTTTCTAGTCCTTATTTTTTTGCTGCTGTTACGTTTTTGCGCCGTAATTTGCGAGTAATCTGTAGCCCGTATGACGTTGCGCCCAAAAGGAAAATTGCTTAGAATTGTGTGTACTTCAATCCATCTTTTGTGAGAATTTTGATTTGAGGTGATCTTGATGTTGCAAATCTGTGTTGAAGTGGGCATCAGGCCGTTAATTGCTATTATTTCCTGTTAAGTGCTGCTGTAATTATTTTATTGCAAGTTTGCATGATGACTGTGACACATCCATGAGGCCTATTGCATTGATTCTTTTTCCTATGTGTTAAGCATCATGTATACTTCATTTCAATGCTTTAACTTGTCATGTTTGGGTGCTTTAGCTATATTAAATTTTCCTCCAAAGTGGTGATCCTGATGTTAATGTGCTGCTGTTGCTGAAACTGTTATTTTATTGCAACTTCGGGTGACGGTTGCGTCGCAACCGTTTATCGGAATTGAGTGATTCCAATTGCATATTGTTAAGCATCATGTCTACTTTCACTACATGTATTGCATTGTCATAATATGCTTGCTGATCATATAGTTATTGAGCTCAAAATTTTCTATGCTGCTGTTTTTGACAGCCACCTCTGTTTTTCTCTAAGTCTGTAACATTCCGATGCCATGTTGCATGCTTAATATCTTTTGATCTATGAGGCCTATTTGCATGATTATTTTTTCCATGCCTTCACTGTCATGTCTACTTTAGTTCCATATCATTTGTCAGCATGTTTGCATTGATTATACTGTTTATGCATTGCTCTAAAGTGTGCTTCGGGATGTTGGCAGATTGTGCCCGTAACTTGTTTTGCTTGTATCTTTTTAATCGTAACTCCGTTTGGGGTGTTCTTTATATGTAACTTGATTAGTTTTTCGTGTACTTTGTTTTTATGCTATTGTTTTCTGTTGTTAACCAATCTAAGATATATTTTAGGACAGAACAGTACCAAATGTTTTAATCATCGTGCGACACTTAGTGTTATGCCATGTTTAGGTTGTGCCTCGCTTAAATTGACTAGCATAGATAGTTTACTTTGTGCTTCACCTCTTGACATGTTTGTGTGATATGCCATGCTTGCTTGAGTTGCCATGTTAACAACCTTTGTTGATCACCTGTAGCTAAACAACTTGAACCTTTCTAAATGTGCGGTATCGTCGTGTGTGACGAGTACTCCACTTAACCAGTTAGTAACCGCTCTCGATGGTAGGTGCGATGTCTCGCGTTGCCTTCTTGTTGATTCTTGCTCGTGTTTGCTTCGTAGTAATAGATGCTTGCTCGTTGATTGCTTTCCAGTGTTTACCCTCTTGTGTGCTTCCGCGGGTACCTCTCGGAGCCGATGCGAGCTTGCGATCAACTACACCTTTGGAACCTGACTTATCAACAGGCAAGGACTATACATTACTTATGATCCATTCTATTTCAACCATCGGTTTGCATGCTAGTCAAGGTTAGGTTCGATGTTTGATCCTACCACATGATTATAGCCTCTTTCAAACCGATACAGCCATGTCCCTTCCCAGCAAATCTTGTACTGCTATGTTACTATTGCTCGTTGCTCAGCCCCTGCTTAGTATGCATGCTTAGGATGCTACGATGTTACCCTGTTACTCCTTGGTTTGGGCTATCACATTATCATTAATATTATTGTTGTTGATGATATGATTATTATAATGTTGACTATATTCGACGAAGGATGGAAGGTCTAGGCTATCCCGCCCCGATGCTTTGTTCCATTCGAGTCACCTAGGATCCGAGTTCCGGGTATTGGTTTTAAGTCTGAGCGTGCCTAATCGCGTGTGGGATTTTATGGGGTCCCCTCTTCTTACCTACCTAGCTTCAAACATTTCTAGAGGTGGGCCAAGCTGATTTATCATTTGAAACCGTGTGTGTGCTGGTCAGCTGCCAGTAGTTTTCAAACAACTCGGGCCAGTGGAGCCAGAGTTCCTTTGTTGGTCCACACTGGTGAGCTAGGGAAGTCCCATGTTATATAGGTGAGACTAAACCCGACCTTGGCCACACGGAAGAGTCCGATCCTAGAGCGTGGCCAACTTTTGGATTGGGTGTCGACTCCCCGAGGGCCACCCGGATTTGCTCGTTGTTAGTTAGAGGGACCTGTCGTTTCGGATCTCTTGGAACTAAATCATAAAATTGTTGCCTGTGATGGGTAGCAACCGAGAGAGATGGGCGAGCATGCGACGCCTCGTAATGGGAAGTTGGTACACCCCTGCAGGGTTAAATCTTTTCGAGAAGCCGTGTCCACGGTTTTTGATGACTTGAGACCGACTCCTTGTTCATAGACAAAAAAACTGAGATAATCTTAATACAACTTGATCAACGCGTGTGTGTGCCTTGACTGCTTCTTCTTCGTTGGGATGCGAAGAGGAGGACAAGTATAGGATAGGTGTTATGTTCGCGTAAGTAGCTGATAGCAAGACTTGTTGGAGGCGATTCCTCATCGAATGCTTGGCTTCTTATCTTACTCTCTAGATCGTTAGCCACTTCACCACTTACCCCTTCCTTACCGTAAACTACTAGTTGTCCTAGAATGAGGAGTGATGAAGTCCTTGCTGGGTCAGATGACCACTACAGTTGGACGCTGAGTACCTCTGTACTCATGATACTACCCCCAAAATCTTTTCTTGGTTCTTGATCGACAACAGGTATGGTGATCGACGTTTCACGTGGAGACTCGATGACGACTAGTTAGGCGGATCCCGACGGAGGGCCTGGACCCGTGTGGTTATGGGGATCGATGTTTTTCTCTTTTCCACTAGGCATTTGATTGTAGTCTGTACTCAGACATATACCTTCCGCTGATGTATTGTATTTAAGGAAGTTGTATGCCGATTGTATGAGATGTTGTATCCTTGTATCTGTAATGTTGTGATATCATGTTGGAAATACGGGGCATATGGCTTTGTCATATGTCGCGGTGGGACCGATATGTGCTTCGTCCCCGGATCTGGGTGGAAACGCCTAGATCTGAAACAGTACTGCATATCGGGCCTTACATAGGACGACCTGGTAGTCGAATCTCTTCGAGTATTGAGCCGACGTCCACTCTCCTTCGAACACGAGATAAAGCTCCTTCTACAGCTTGAGGATCCGGTTGTTCTTCGGGATCAGCTTGGCCTTCAGGTTCAGCTTGTCCCTCGGGATCATTTCCTTCGGTTCCATCTTGACCTTCGGGTTGAGCATTTTCTTTGTTTATGCGTTCTCCTTCGACCTGTACATCATTAACTTCGGGTCCAGCTTTGCCAAGATGAGAGTTGTAAACTCTGTAAGTGTGAGAACTCAAACCATAACCTAGGAGAAAACCTTCGTGTGCCATTGGGGCAAACTTGGAGCTGTGATTCATATCTATGATATAACATGGAGCACCAAAAACCCTGAGATATGAAACATTTGGCTTTTTACCAGTGATAAGCTCATGTGAAGTTTTCTTCAGAAATTTGTGCAGATAAACCTTGTTGATGATATGACATGCGGTGTTAATAGCTTCGGCCCAAAACCTGATAGGAGTCTTGTATTCAGCAAGCATTGTTCTGGCCATCTCAATAAGAGTTCGATTCTTTCTCTCGACCACACCATTCTGTTGCAGTGTATAAGCAGTCGAGAATTCATGAGTAAAGCCATATTCATCAATAAATTCTTCGATATGAGTGTTTTTGAATTCTGTACCATTATCACTTCTGATATGCTTACTAGTTAATTCATATTCAGTCTGAGCTCTCTTTGCGAAAGTTTTGAAAATTTCAACAACCTTGCTCTTGTCATCTAGAAAGAAAACCCAAGTATATCGAGAGAAATCATCAACAATGACCAGACCATACTTTTTACCTCCAAGACTAGCATAATTTTGAGGACCAAATAAATCCATATGAAGCAATTCAAGAGGACGAGTAGTAGTCATGATAGTTTTTGCTGAGTCATGTTTCTTGGCAATCTTTCCTGCTTCACAGGCACTGCATAGACGATCTTTATCAAATTTCAAATTATCAATTCCAACGATATTATTCTTCGAGATAAGAGTTTGAAGATTTTTCATCCCTGCATGACCAAGCCTTGGATGCCATAACCAACCAGATGTGGCTTTAGCCATTAAGCATGTGGACATTGCAGGTCCCGAAGAGAAATTCACAATATAAAGATCACCTTTGCGATATCCTTCGAACACGAAGGAATAATCACCCTGTGAAAAGACAACACAACGAGAAGCAGAAAACAGTACAAGCATACCCATATCACAAAGTTTTGAGATTGACATAAGATTATATCCTAGAGATTGAACAAGCATAACTTTGTCAATATGCTTATCCTTCGATATAGCAACCTTACCCGAACCAAGTACTTTTCCTTTTTTGTTGTCACCGAAGGTAATATATATCTGAGAGGATTCAGTAAGTTTGTCTTCGGTGAACAAATCTTTGTCTCCGGTCATATGATTTGTTCAACCACTATCCATGACCCATTCGGATCCACCGGAGACATAGCCCTGCAGAAGAAATAGTTCTTCTTAACCACCCACAAACGAGAAGGTGACTGAGAAGGCATGGAAGTCCTAAATGAAGCAGCGGTATAATAGCGAACATGATCATATTGGCGAGGGGGACCATCAAGCACACCATAAACATAATTCCTTGACGATGGGTTAGAGTACTGGTAGGTAAAAGCAATTTTTCCGTTATTATCACAATGAAGATAAAAATTTCTATCAACTCGATATTATTCCTTCTGGGGAACATTTGAAGCAGGCACCAAGGGTTCATTTCTATCCTCGAGAGAATAGTAGTGTTTCGGTGGTACCAAAGATTTTCCCTGCATAGAATGGTTAGGGGGCAGTTTTTCTACGAGAGATTTGCGAACCCAAATCTGTCGCTTATAGAAACCATTCTTTGGAGGAGTACCAACGAATTCCGCAGATACCTTTCCTTCCGGATCTTTGATAAGCTTGTAGTCAGAATCAAGTGATTCATCAACAATAGCCTTATCAATTTTGAAGTTGAAACCTGAAAGGTTAGCAATGTCAATGGGATTTTCCTTCGCCATAACCCAAACAGTTTTAGGATACTGCTCGGGTTCCAGGTAGGTCCCATCAGGGTTGAATTTCCTTTCGAAACCAACACATTCCTTTCGAGGATTCTATGAAGTAGAGCCTTCATTAGGATATCACATAGGTACTGATGTCCCTGAACACTTTTGAACATGCCTGTTCCAAATAAATCTTTCAACCTGAGGAGTTCCTCGGTAATGGTTTCCTCGTTCGAGGGGTTAGCATCATCAATGACAATAGGTTCTTTACCTTTCGATTTCTCAGAAATAGACTCAATTTTACTTCGTTCCAAACAAGTCAAGCAAGGTGAAGTAGATTCATTTTTTGTTTCTGAGCCCTGTTGAGCAATGAGCGTGAGATTGACATTCTCCAACTCTTCATGAGCCTCTCTCAGTTTCTTGAAAGCCATTTTCCTTTGAAGGAATTCATAGGTTAGCTTCTCGAAGTCCACTAAGAGAAGATCATGCCGAGAGGAAAGTTCATCATACTTTTCCTTCAGAGCAGCATGCTCATTTGTCAAAGTTTGACCTTTCTCAATCTCATCGATCAACAAAGTCTCAGATTCATAGACAACAACAACTGAGATAATCTTAATATAACTTGATCAACATGTGCGTGCCTTGACTGCTTCTTCTTCGTCGGGATGCGAAGAGGAGGACAAGGATAGGATAGGTGTTATGCTTGCGTAAGTAGGTGGATAGCAGACTTTTTGGAGGCGATTCGTCATCGAATGCTTGGCTTCTTACCTTACTCTCTAGATCGTTAGCCACTTCATAAATGCTAGTGCGGCAGCAACCTCACCACTTACCCCATCCTTACCGTAAACTACTAGTTGTCCTAGAATGACGAGTGATGAAGTCCTTGCTGGGTCAGTTGACCACTACAGTTGGATGCTGAGTACCTATGTACTCATGATACTACCCCCAAACTCTTTTCAGGGTTCTTGATCGACAACAGGTATGGTGATCGACGTTTCACGTGGAGACTCGATGACGACTAGTTAGGCGGATCCCGGTGGAGGGCCTGGACCCGTGTGGTTATGGGGATCGATGATTTTCTCTTTGCCACCGAGGAAATTGATTGTAGTCTGTACTCAGACATGTACCTTCCGCTGTTATATTGTATTAAGATAGTTGTATGCCGATTGTATGAGATGTTGTGTCCTTGTATCTGTAATGTTGTGATATCATGTTGGAAATCCGGGGCATATGGCTACGTCATATGTCGCGGTGGGACCGATATGTGCCTCGTGCCCGGATCTGGATGGAAACATCTAGATCTGGAACAGTACCACATATCGGGCCTTACAAGTTGGTATCAGAGCCTTACCGACCGTAGGACCCCTTTTCCGTCCGAAGTCGAGTCTAGACAAAAATTATTTTATAGTTACTAAGTTAGCTATCGGAGAGTAGGAATCTTTTTACTCCTCATCCTTGCTCTGGTCAGGACAAGTGTCGTAAGTGTTTTAATTCTCGTCTTATCCCTTTTCAAACTTTAGGATCTCCAGTGTGTGGAGTTTCGGAACCGTTACAATGCCTTGCTTGCAACGTATTGTCTCGATTTCGATATCAGGTGTGGGAAATCCTATAGTACCTTTAGCTTCTTCAATTTCGGGTATCATCTGGGTCATCCATTGCCATCCATACTTTTGCCGATGTTTTCACGACTTGCGTCGAGACCACTATCCTTTGATCCGGTTATCATTGTTGTTCTTCCTCTTGATCTCCCGATGGTTTCGTTCCCCGACGTTGTCGTCTCTCTGCGGAAATTTATCTCGACAGAAGTTCGACGTCGACATGGAGCAGAGTCCCTTGTTTGTGGTGTTGAAGAATCGTCGACTCCCTTTTCTCTCCCCCCTCTCCCCCGGATCGTCCAGGATCTCGGGAAGAGATCCCTTGTTGGTGGTGTTGTATTCTAACAGCCCAGATTTTGCAAAAAATAAACATTTTTTTTTCGGTGTGAATTGTTTGATTGTCTGATTTGCTTGCGGTGTTTGCATCCCCGATTTATCGATCGGCGATTATTTTCCCCTTCTTATCTCGTACCGGATGGAGACCGACCCTTGTCACCATGACACTCGACCTTTGCGACACCGGGTTTCACCCGATCACCGTCGCGAAAACCGCACGAGACCAGCCGCAGCCAACGAAACGAAAAAGCCCGTTTAATAGGTAAATGGGATATTTTTATAGCGCACCGGAAAGTTTTCTCGGAACGGTTCCAGCGCGAGGTGAACTCCACCGGCTCGACACGCTGATCGCGCAGTTCGAAGTTTCATCTGAATTGGAGGTCTTGCGGACACTCGGCGGTCAGAAACGTAAACACCACGCGCGCGAGAGAAAAACCGGGGATGTTTTTGCAAACTGCCAGCCACCGGGGCTATATAAAGACCACCACACTCCCACCCCTTTCTAGGGTTTCCCTAGCCACAAAATTGCAGCCACCCCCTCCAATTCCCCCCAAACACCCCAATTTTCGTCTAACACTAGCCCAATCTTCCCTGGACCGACATTTCTGAAGATTCGACGGCTCGAGAGCGCGCCACGTCACCCAGTCGCCCGAAGCCCGCAGCACCCTGTCGCTCCCATGGAGGTCGCCGAGTCGCCTCGGCCTCGTCTCAGGTCACCTCCGCGCCTCCTCCGGTGAGGTCCACGTCCCGCACCCCTCCTCCTCTTCCCTTCCTCCTTCCCCTTTCCCCTCTCATCTCCCTCTCCATCTCGCTCCGTAGGACGCTGCCGCGCCGCCGTTGTGCCATGGCCGACGAGGAGCAACCGCCATGGCCGGCCTGAAGCTCCTCTGCCCGAGATCTGCGCCAGGGACCTCCGCCACCAGCAGATCCGCGCGAGGGCGCCTGTTCCAGTCCGTCGTCGACCCGTCCCTCAATGTCGGAGCACCTCCGAGCTCCTGCTGGACTAAGCCACCGCCGGCGACCCCTGTACGCCTGCTCGTGCGTGGAGAGCACGACCGCTCCAACCGCAACGCCCGTGGTGGGCCGCTCTTGCGCCCCCACGGTCCATCGCCTCGTCACGCGGCCCGCTTCTCCTCTTCGCTTCGAGCGCTCGGGCGCTATGCCTCGCCCAGCTCCGCTGGATGGGCCTCGTCCCGCGAGGTGAGCAATCTCCTTTCTCTTTTTTTTGTTTTATTTCTCTGTTTGCTGTTGGGCCGGTTCGTTAGTTATGTCGCGCCCGTGGGCGTGTTTTATTATTTAGCGCATGTCTCTATTCAGGTCTGTTAGGTGCTGTTTCGACCCGTTTAGTTTTTTTGCTGCTAGGTTTTTATTAATTTTTGGCAGATTGTATTGTTTTTCTTGCGGTAGCTATATCTTTTACCTCGTAGCTCGGATCGCGACGCTTTAAAAATGAAACTTGCTTAGAATTTTGTGTATATTAATAAATTGTGCTTCTTTGTTATGTTTAACTTTGTTTACATGCTGTTTACCTGCTAATTACAACTTATTTCCACTGTAAACTGTTTATTTAATAACTTTTTAACTGTTGCTCCGTTTAAAATGTTCTTTATAAGAAACTTGACTAGAATTTCATGTAGATTGTGTTTATGCTGCTCTTGCTTGCTAATAACAAATATAAAATATTGTTTAGGATAGAACAGTACCAAATGCAATAAATATCGTGGGGTCTGTAATAGTTGCCATGTATAGGTTTTACCCCCACTTAAAGTGACTAGATTAGATAGTTTATTTATGCTTCACCTCTTGTCATGTTTGTGTGCTATGCCATGCATGAGTGAGATGCCATGTTAACAACCTTTGCTCACCTTGTGTAGCTGAACAACTTGAACCATCGTAAACGTGCAGTATCGTCGTGTGTGACGAGTACTCCACTTAACCTGTTAGTAACCGCTCTCGACGGTAGGTGCGATGTCTCATGTTGCCTTCTTGTTGATGCTTGCTCGTGTTTGCTTCATAGTAATAGATGCTTGCTCGTTGATTGCTTTCCAGTGTTTTTCGTCTTGTGTGCTTCCGCGGGTACCTTCGGAGACGATGCGAGCTTGCGATCAACTACACCTTCGGAACCCGACTTATCAACAGGCAAGGACAATACATTACTTATGATCCATTCTATTTAAACCAGCGGTTTGCATGCTAGTCCAGGTTAGGTTCGATGTTTGATCCTACCACATGTTTACAGCCTCTTTCAAACCGATACAGCCATGGCCCCTCCCAGCAAACCTTGTACTGCTATGTTACTATTGCTCGTTGCTCAGCCCCTTCTTAGTATGCATGCTTAGGATGCTACGATGTTACCCTGTTACTCCTTGGTTTGGGATATCACATTATTATATTGTTGTTGATGATATGATTATTATAATGTTGACTATATTCGACGAAGGATGGAAGGTCTAGGCTATCCCGCCCCGACGCTTTGTTCCATTTGAGTCACCTAGGATCCGAGTTCAGGGTATTGGTTTTAAGACTGAGCGTGCCTAACCGCGTGTGGGATTTTATGGGGTCCCCTTTTCTTACCTACCTAGCTTCAAACATTTCTAGTGGTGGCCCAAGCTGATTTACCATTTGAAAACCGTGTGTGTGTCTGTCGGGTAGCTCCTGGATGATATTATTTAAAACAACTTGGGCCAACAGAGACATGGTTTCTTTGTTGGTACACACCTGGAAGCTAGGGGGCTGCCCACATCTGTTTGGGTAGCTAACCCGACCTCATCCAGAAGGTAGAGGCTGATTCGAGAGCGCGGCCGACTTTTGAGTTGGATGTCGACTCACCGGGGGCTACCCGGATTTGTGCATTGTTAGTTAGAGGGACTCGTCGTTCCGGATCTCTTGGGACTAAATCATAAAATGGTTGGCTATCATGGTTAGCAACTGAGAGAGATGGGCGTGCATGAGGAGCCTTATAATGGGCAGTTGGTACACCCCTGCAGGGTTAAATCTTTTCGAGAAGTCGTGTCCACGGTTATGGATGACTTGAGACCTACTCCTTGTTCATAGACAACAACAACTGAGATAATCTTAATATAACTTCATCAACGTGTGCGTGCATTGACTGCTTCTTCTTCGTCGGGATGCGAAGAGGAGGACAAGGATAGGATAGGTGTTATGCTTGCATAAGTAGGTGGATAGCAGACTTTTTGGAGGCGATTCCTCATCGAATGCTTGGCTTCTTACCTTACTCTCTAGATCGTTAGCCAGTTCATAAATGCTAGTGCGGCAGCAACCTCACCACTTACCCCATCCTTACAGTAAACTACTAGTTGTCCTAGAATGATGAGTGATGAAGTCCTTGCTAGGTCAGTTGACCACTACAGTTGGATGCTGAGTACTTCTGTACTCATGATACTACCCCCAAACTCTTTTCAGGGTTCTTGATCGACAACAGGTATGGTGATCGACGTTTCATGTGGAGACTCGACGACGACTAGTTATGCGGATCCCGGCGGAGGGCCTAGACCCGTGTGGTTATGGGGATCGATGATTTTCTCTTTGCCACCTAGGAAATTGATTGTAGTCTGTACTCAGACATGTACCTTCCTCTGTTATATTGTATTAAGGCAGTTGTATGCCGATTGTATGAGATGTTGTGTCCTTGTATCTGCAATGTTGTGATATCATGTTGGAAATCCGGGGCATATGTCTATGTCATATGTCGTGGTGGGACTGATATGTGCTTCGTGCCTGGATCTGGATGGAAACATCTATATCTAGAACAGTACCGCATATCGGGCCTTACAGGAACGGAGCAAAGTTCTGACAACAATCCGACTGGTAATGTCTTCAACACCGAGGGAAATCAGTTCATTTGACAGAGCAGTGAGTCTGTTGTATATGGAGTTAACTTTCTCTCCCTCGTGCCTCTTGAAACAATAGAGTTTGTTTCGAAGGGTGTCAATACGAGCATCTTTCTGAGTAGAGACACCTTCACCAATCTTCTCGAGATAGTCCCAGACACCTTTGGCCGTAGAAATATTCTTGACCTCATGGTATTTTTCTGGAGTCAGATGATTTGTGATGAACACACAGACTTCAGAATCGAGAGACATTCTCTTAGCTTCTTCAGGAGTTATGGCACTCTTGTCTTTGACAGCAACTCCATTCTTGACAACTTCCCAAGCGACAGAGTTGATGGCCATGATGTTCCTCTTCATTTTGTCCTTCCAATAAGGATAGTCCTTCCCATTGTAGATAGGAATCGGTTCCCCCGAGCGAACATCTGCAAATGACATTCTTGACAACACTCCAGGTGGTTAGGACAAAATACGCAGAGCGTAGGGAGTTCCTAGCTCTGATACCAATTGAAAGCTCAAGAATGATCAGAGGGGGAGGGGGTGAATTATCACTTCTAAAAATTCTAAGGAACTTAGAAGGAATTCATGCAAACTGCAAAGGACTACAGGCATCTCGAAGGAAATACAGTATCGAAAGACATGCATGGGTCGAAAGGATTGAGAGCGAAGGTAAACATCGAAGGCAAACATGCAACGAATAAATACTGAATGTAAATACTAGAAGGAAAACAAGCCTGACACGATTATGTTTGGTAAACCATTTCACACTCTGCAAAGTGCTACGTCTGGTTGGAGGGACTGGTGATTGAACACCTGGAGCAAAACTCTATCCGTCCTATTCTCCATTGCAACAAAATCCTTGAGCTTGTCCAGTTTTCACTCGTGGTAGATGATTCAGGACATCTCCGAGACCTTTACAAACTTCCTTCAGCAACGAAAATTTCTCTTCGACTGCTTGACAGGTGACGCCTAACCGTCTATGAGACTTGCAGTTCTCCAAGATAAAAAGAACGGCTAATCACGACCTAATTCTCTGTAAATTGCTCAACTCCGTTCAGAATTGGGTTTTGGTTTTCTCTCGATGAATCTCTCTTGGGAGGCTCACAGTACTTTTGTCTTAGAATCTTCAGTGGATTAGCCAACCCGAAATGGCGGGTAGGTGCGGGGTATTTATAGGTGGCGATCCCGATGGGTAAAATGACTAAAGTGACCCGATGCAACCGCTTGACGCATGTCCACAACGGTCGGATTTCAATCACTGCGCAACTTTACTTGTGGAACAAGTAAGCTGACTTACCGAAAGAGTTCTCTCTCGTAGGCACGAAGTTCGATGACTTTGCCTTCAAGCTATTCACTCGACTCAGTAAGATTTCTCTCGATAGGCTTTTGTGGGTTTGGATTGAGCGGAGAAAATTCACATCGACAAAGATCTCAACTAGCAAACCCCTCTTGATAGTACGGTTTTCCTACGACTCTAGAAAATAAAGAGAAACTAGTTAAAGGACTAAATCTTCGATGAGCTTCAGCTTTCTCCTCGTTGCGCTTTTACTCGAGAGCATCTTCTTTCTCGACGAATTTTTAGGGGTCGTCTTCCTTCAAGGTTTCGGTAAAGATCTGCAGCTTCTCTTCATTGAATTGTCCTTCAACCTTCTACTTGTAAACTCCATTCTTTCCGAACCTAAGTATATGTTTATACTCGAAAACAATATTAGTTCCACTTCTGCTTTGTCCAACAATCTCCAAAACCTTCGGGGGAAAAACTTGCTCTTACAGTTTGTCAAATTTTTCTATGTCGCGTCGAGTTCATTGAACTGAATTGCTAGAGGACAAGCAATATGCTAAGCTTGGGGGAGTTGATACGTCTCAAACGTATCTACTTTTCCAAAAACTTTTGCTATTGTCTTGCCCTCATCCTTGCATGATTTGAATGAAACTAATCCAGACTAACACTGTTTTCAGCAGAGCTTTCTGTAAGGTTTTATTGTGTGCAGTAAAATGAATTTTTAGGTATCTCAGAAAATTCTAGGAAAATTCATGAAAAATCCACGCACCTGAAGCTTCCACGAGCCAGAAGTGGGGCCACAGGGGCTCCAGGCGCTCTGATGGCGTGGCCCCACCCCTGGCCGCGCCAGGAGGACTCCCCCCTCCTCTGGTGCCCTACTAAGGCCCATACTTATTCCCGTGACGTGAAAATACCAGAACGGAAGTCATTTTCCCAGTTTCCGTCGCGGAGCCGCCGCCACCCTCTGTTCTTCTTCGGGAGGGATAATTTGGAGGCTGATTTGGCCTCCGGAGAGGGGAGATCATCGCCATCGTAATCATCATCACCACTCCATCCTCCCTCCATGACTTCTCCTCTCATGTGCGAGTAATTCCCTGCTGTAGGCAAAGGGGATGGTAGGGATTGGATGAGTTTGATGTGCGAGTAATTCCCGAGTAATAGTTTGTCAGATTGTTGGGGGCATGTTGCCTATCATCTACTTTGGTGTTTATCATCTTTGTTACAACTTGTTGCTCTTAATGCTTTTCACTTTGGGCCCGAGTGCCTTGTTTTTAGATCTGAACCACTTGTGTTTTCATGAGTATATTTATGTTCTTGATCCTATCTATGAGTTGTATGCACCTATTATGTTCCGGAACCGGCGATCCCAAAGGTGACATCTTGGGACACCAAAGGGGATGGACTATAATTTGAGGATTTCATGTATCCATTGAGTTTAATGCTTTGTTCCGGTGCTCTTTGACAAGAGCACCTTAATCTCCAGAAGTTCCTTTTGGCCCCGTTCGTAGCGGGATGGTAGGATAAAAGATGTTGTGCAAGTTCTTATTGCAAGCACGCACAACTACTTACGAGATACATGCCTATTGTTTGATATTTGCCTAGATGATCCTTGCTTTTCTGTGTGCCTTTCCCCTTTTTAGAATCTACTACATGTTCACTCTCATCCAAGCAGCGCCCAACCATCCATCTCCATAGCCTACAGTGTTTTAATCCTGTTGGTTACTAGTAGTTTTCTTTTGCTATTTTACTTTCGCTGTCGCCACTACCACTATCTTATCACTGTTGCTATTAATATTTTGTTGCAAGCAAGTATATTTCAGGTGTGGTTGAATTGACAACTAAACTGTCAAAGCGTATAAATATTCTTTGGCTCCCCTTGTGTCGAATCAATAAATTGGGTTATCTTACCCGCAAAAACTATCTCGATCCCCTACAGTTGAGGGTCATCAGCATCATCGAGATCATCATCAACATCATCCCCAACATCAACACCATATCCACCACCATCCTATCTCATCTCACAATTGCAACTTGTGTTGTAATCCGTACTATCTATCCTCTCTACTCTATCGGTGTTGATTACTACCTTGTGGTGAATGCTATTGAGTTTCATTGGAGAAATATTATTATGATCAGATTGTTTATCATCTATTTATCCCCACTGATCATGATCTCTTTTATGTCTTGTGAGTAGTTACTTTAGTTCATGAGGACATGGGAGAAGTCTAGTTGCTAGTAGTCATATGATGTTGAAGTAATATGTGTTGTTTGATATTTAAGTTGTGTTGTTATTTTCCTAGTGGTGTTGTGTGAGTCAAACAATCAACACTTCGCCTTATTAAGGACCTAGGGGAATGCATTGTGTATAAAGAATGATTACGATGGGTTGCCGGAGTGACAGAAACCTGAACCCCAGTTTGCATGATTTTGCACAAGGGAATATTGGGTCCCTGATCGTACTGCTGTGGTTAGGCTTTTGCCTTAATTACTACCTTGTATTTTAGGATGCTTGCAAGTTGTTTAATCATTAGAGTGCACTTATCTTAGTCTAGAAGGTGCACTAGCAAAGATCCACCCACTCGACACTTATCAACACAACACATAGTATCGATATGGAGTATGGAGAAAGCACGTGACTATCTCTCCTGTGTGTCCTCAAGAACACTTTAGCCTTTATGAGTTCAGTTGTCAGGCTTATCCTTTGCTCAAAAGGATTGGGCCACTTGTTACTCCTCAATACAATTTACCTTGCTTGTTTTTACCTTCCTGTTGCTTATACTGAAACCCCCCTAAAAAGTTATCTTTCAATGCCTGCAGTTATTTCTTTACCAAAGTCACTTACCAATACCTTCTGCTCCTCGTTGGGTTCGGCACTCTTATTTATCGAAAATTCTACAATTGATGCCCTACATTTGAGGGTCATCAAGTATTGTTTTATGGCGCCATTGTCGGGGAGTGTAGCGCTATTAGTAAGTGAAGCTGGTAAGGAAGCTTTTATATTCTGTTTTTATTTTGCTGTTGCTACCTTTTTTCCTTATGAACACTTCTACTCTTGGTTTGTTGCTTTTGGGGAAACGCCCCACTACTATGGTGGTCACTCCTACCCCTACTGAAATTGTGCCTTATAAAATACCAACTGGTATTATCGATTAAGTCTTGGCTAATCGTTATGCAGGAGACAGACATCCAGGTGAACACTTGCTATATTTATCACAACTATGTTCATTATTTAAGCTTGCAGGTGTGTCAATGGAGTTTTTCATGAAGAAATTATTCTCCGTATCATTTATAGATAAAGCTTCAGATTGGTATAAGCTCCTCGATAACTCGCATTTGCTTAATTGTCAAGAGCTTATGTCTCTCTTTTATACAAAGTTTTACCCTCTTCATGAAATTCATCGAGAAAGGAACTATATCTATAACTTTTGGTCTCGTGACGGAGAGAGCATCGCTCGAGCTTGGGGGATACTGAAGTCCCTAATGTTCAAATGTCCTATTCATGAACTCCCCAAAGATATTATAGTTACAAATTTTTATGCCAGGCTTTCTCGTCAGGATATAGAGATGTTGGATGCCTCCTCTGGCGGGGTATAAAAGTGTTGAAGAAACATGGGATCTCATTGAGAGGATCCAGAAGAACACTGAAGATTGGGAAATCGATAAAGGTATTGAACCCACTATAAATTATGAGCATGATTATATTGAGAGCTATGTGAAAACTGACTACTTTAATAACTTTTGCTCTAAGATTGGTCTTGATTCCTAGCTTATGATTGATTTTTGTAAGAACTTTGCCTCTCACATTGACTCTTGTAAGGAGGAGAAGCATCAGTATCATAAATCCTTTAAAGAATTACCTATTACTATTAATGTTGTTGACCCTATTCCGCCTGAAGTTACGTATGAAAAGACCCCTTTTCCCACAAGGATAACGGATCACTCTTTTGTGAAAGGCATAATAAAAAAAGTGAGAGACGAACTGACGAACCTGAGGACCAGATCAAGGTCGATCCTCAAGTTGCGGTGGTTAAAGATCTAGTTACTAATTATGTTTTAGATTCCAATATAAATTTTTGCGCTATTTCAACTAACATTGTTAAAACCAAGAATAAAAGCCCAATTTTAGGTACACCAGTTGTATTTGTTAAAATAGGAGATCACAATTATTACAAGCTATGCGATTTGGGATCAAGTGCTAGCGCTATTCCCTATACACTCTATCAGGAGATCATGGGTGAGATTTCACCCTGTGAACTTGAAGAGATTGATGTTACTATTTATCTAGCAAACAAAGAAACTATCTCTCCCATTGGGATTGTGAGAGATGTTGAAGCCCTATGTGGAAAGGTAAAGTATCTTACCGACTTTCTAGTACTTGGTTCAGTGCAAGATAGTTCTTGCCCTATTATCTTTGGTAGGCCTTTCCTCAGCACTTGTGGAGCTATAATAGATTGTAGGAAAGGTAAAGTTTCTGTTGAATTCAATGGTGAGCCATATGAATTTAACTTTTCTAAGTTCTCTAAGCAGCCTCATGGTACTGATTTACCTAGTCATGATAAAATTATTGAAGATATTGCTTCCATTGATATTCCTCCTAATGATGCTTTGCAGCAATATATGGAAGACCACGAGAACGATATGCATATGCAAGAGAGAAATGAGTTAGATGAAATATTTACAAGACAAAATGCTATCCTGAAGCACAACCTCCCGGTTGAACCTTTAGGAATCCTCGCACAACCAAAAGAAGACCCGGTGTTTGACCTCAAACCACTTCCCGATACGCTCAAGTATGCTTATTTAGATGAAAAGAAAATATATCCTGTTATTATCAATGCTAACCTTTCAGGATTTGAAGAAGAGCGATTACTGGAGACACTTCGCAGACACCGTGGTGCCCTTGGCTATACCCTTGATGACCTTATGGGGATTAGTCCATCGATTTGCCAACATACTATCAATCTCGAGCCTGATGCTAAGACAGTTGTTGATCATCAACGACGGCTGAACCCAAGGATGAAGGACGTGGTTAGGACTAAAATTCTCAAGCTTCGAGCCGCAGGTATCATCTATCCTATAGCTGATAGTAGATGGGTAAGTCCCGTTCATTGTGTTCCTAAGAAAGGAGGTATGACTGTTGTTCCTAATGATAAAAATGAACTAATACCTCAAAGAGTTGTTATTGGATATAGAATGTGTATTGATTACAGGATGTTAAGAAAAGCTACTAGGAAGGACCACTACCCGCTGCCCTTCATCGACCAGATGCTTGAGACGTTGTCCAAAAACACCCACTTTTCCTATCTTGACGGGTACTCTGGCTTCTCTCAAATTCATGTTAACACTGTCGATCAAGAGAAGACTACTTTCACGTGTCCTTACGGTACTTATGCTCATAGGCGTATGCCTTTTGGTTTATGCAATGCACCTGCTACTTTTCAGAGATGCATGTTTGCTATCATTTCATGGTTTCTGTGAGGAGATTGTGGAAGTCTTCATGGACGATTTCTCCGTCTATGGAACTTCCTTTGACACTGTCTCCACAATCTTCATAAAGTTTTGTAGAGATGTGAGGACTAAAATTTAGTTCTAAACTGGGAGAAGTGCCACTTCATGGTTAACGAAGGGATCATTCTTGGTCACAAGATTTCTGAGAGGGGAATTGAAGTGGACAAGGCGAAGATTGAAGCTATCGAAAGGATGCCCTATCCAAGGGACATCAAAGGTATTCGTAGTTTTCTCGGTCATGCTGGTTTCGATAGAAGATTGATTAAAGAATTTTCTAAGACTTTGATACCCCTCACTAATCTTCTCCAAAAGGATGTTCCTTTTGTATTTGATGAAGATTGTAAGGAAGCCTTCGAAGTTCTTAAGAAAGCTTTGATAACCGCTCCTATAGTACAACCACCTGATTGGAAATTGCCCTTTGAAATTATGTGTGATGCTAGTGATTTTTCTATTGGAGCAGTTTTAGGACAAAGGGTTGATAAGAAACTGAATGTTATACATTATGCTAGCAAAACCTTTATAGTGCTCAAAAGAATTATGGTACTACTGAGAAGGAATTCTTAGCAGCAGTATTTTCTTGTGATAAATGTAGACCTTATATTGTTGATTCAAAAGTCATTATTCATACTGACCATGCTGCCCTTAAGAACCTGATGGCGAAAAAGGACGCCAAACCAAGACTCATCAGGTGGGTTCTCCTTCTTCAAGAATTTGATTTACCAATTGTTGATAGGAAAGGAGCAGACAGTCCGGTGGCGGATAATCTTTCAAGAATGGAAGATATACTGCATGATCCCATTCCAGTCAACGATAGTTTTCCAGATGAACAACTTGCAGTTGTAAAAGTACAATCTCTTTCCGACCCTTGGTTTGCAGATTATGCTAACTTTATCGTTGCAAAGTATTTGCCTCCAGGTCTAACATATTAGCAAAGGAAGAAGTTCTTCCATGATTTGAGGCACTACTTTTGGGATGACCCTCATCTTTTCAAAGAAGGTCCGGATGAGATCGCGAGAAGATGCATACCGGAACACGAGTAGAAGGAAATTCTCAGACAATGTCACGATAGTCCCTATGCAGAACATCATGCCGGTGAGAGGACCACACGTAAGGTTCTCCAATCCGGTTTTTATTGGCCTACTCTCTTTAAAGATCCTAGAAATTATGTTTTATCTTGTGATAAGTGTCAGAGAGTTGGTAATAATAGTAGAAGGAATGAGATGCCTATGAATTACTGATCTCTACGCACACTTCTATTCTTGTAGACTATGTTGGGCCTCCAAGCGCAGAGGTTTGTAGGACAGTAGGAATTTCCCTCAAGTGGATGACCTAAGGTTTATCGAACTCAGGGAAGTAGAGGTTGAAGATGGTCTCTCTCAAGCAACCCTGCAATTAAGATACAAGAAGTCTCTTGTGTCCCCAACACACCTAATACAACTAGGAGTTGTATAGGTGCACTAGTTCGGCGAAGAGATGGTAAAATATGGGTGATAGGTGGAGCAAAACAAAGTAATATAAATCTGTAATAAAAAGTGCAGCAAGGAAACATGTGACAAAAATGAGCACAAACGGTGTAACAATGGTGGAAACAAGGCCTAAGCTTCATACTTTCACTAGTGGCAACTCTCAACAAAATGAACATAGCCTAATCACATGATATTTCCCATAAAACATGCAATGGAGACGCACTCGGAGGTCATTCCTTTGTGGTCAAGAGAGGATGAGAATTATGTCGAGCTACAAAAGCACACCTCAAAGTTCGTAGTTCTCAATCTATGGATTTCCCAATGTCACCGAGGCCATCCAAAGAGAGTACCACAATCACCACAACATATCTCAAGGATAGTCAAAGACAAGAACCAAGAGACTCTAAATCTTCAATCAACCCACAAAAGAGGAAATCACTCATAATAATATTCTTCTAACCCATGTCCAATAGACCGTTGTCACCTTGGTCTCGGGGATTATACTAGATAAGATCAATTGAGTACATCAATACAATACATTGAGGAAGGGGAAATATCATGGGATCACCCTAGATTAACATAGCCTATGATCACAAGGAAGATCACATCATGGGAGAGAGAGAAGAACACATAGCTACTGGTAGAAACCTCAGCCCCGAGGGAGAACTACTCCCGCTTCATGGAGGGAGGAAGAAACGTCGACGGAGATGAATCGGGGGGCACTTCCCCGTCCCGGCAGGGTGCCGGCACAGGAATTCTGTCCCCCCGAAACTTGATGGCGATGGTGGCGGAGATCGGAATTGCTTCTGGAGAAAAGGGGTTTGGAATCAGGGTTTGCTCTAGGGGGGGTAAAAATAGGGCCAAAGGGGGGCACCAGGGGGCCACAGGGCAGCCAGGAGGGTGCCCGGCGCGGCCTAGGGTGGGGCCGCTCCAGGGACCCTTCTGGAGTCCCTGTGGTGGCCCTCCCCTCCTTCCTTGGTGATTCCGGAAGCTTCCGGGACGCTGATTTTTTATATAATTCTTCCGGAATTTTTGGAGCACTTTTAATGGCCGGAAAACCTGAAATACAAAAACAGCAGAAAACAGGAACTGGCAACTGGGTGCACTGATTTAATAGGTTAGTCCAAATATGCTCAAAAGTGTATGAAAGTTCAAGCAAAACATGGCAAAGTCACACAAAACATGCATGGAGCAAGCAGAAATTATAGATACGTTTGAGACGTATCAACATCCCCAAGCTTAATTCCTACTCGTCCTCGAGTAGGTAAATGATAACAAGCATAATTTCTGTGGTGACATTCCACACAACCGTATAAGGACTTTTAAGTAAAGCAATCAAAGCATGCAATTCAATTCAAGTCTTAACAAGCAAGGTTCTATATTAGCATTGAGACAAGCAACAAAAGAACAAAAGGTGCAAGAGCTCTAGCTGTCCGTGACTCGAATGTCTCCAGATGGTGCTTGCGTGCAAGCAGGGGACTGGGAAAAAGAGAGAAAAAAGGTTGTTGAGATCAACTATCTACTAAAGTTTAACACTTAGTATCCTTTGGATTCTTATCTTGACTCGTCCCCAGACCACTAGCCAGGTACAAGTCAAACTGATCCACTCCCTTTCGATATTTTGAGCACTCATGCAATGGATGAGCGTGAGCAAGAAAGTTGACACCTAAAAGGCGAAACAAAAAGAAGGTGGAGGAGGAAGACAAAAAGGTGTGAAAGTCTCACATCAATGACGACAATCATAGGCGAGAGAAGGCCATATGATAGATATGAGGTGAGGAGTAGGGATTTCCATGCAACAGATGCACATGTGATCTAAAAGCTCTCCAAGGAAACTAGTGGGGGTGCATCTAACTTGCTTGCTCAAGAAGACCTAGAGCTCGTTTGAGGAGGCTCATCATTGGAATATACAAGCCAAGTTCTATAGTGTGAAGGTCCCCACATAGCTATATGCATGATGATGATCTCTATGGAGTATAAGGGATAAAGGATGAAGTACTAGTGTGGATATCTCAAAAGGAATAGTAGTGTGCCCCCCTTCTCTCTTTTTATTTTTCTTTTTCTCTTTTTTCTATTTTTTTGTATTTTTTTGGTGGCCTCAATGGCTCTTTCTATTTAACTCTCATTTTTCCACTTTGGTATCTTTTGATTTTGTCCTCTTTGGGATCTTTTCCTCACTTTAGGGGAAACACTCTATATTTTACAAGAATATAGGAGATCTTTCACACTTTACAAAGGTACTCACATAAAGAAGATATAACTATCATGACGCAAATGTATGCCTCTGCCAGGATAGCAGGATATGCAATGATAGTAGCGCGTCATGTAGCAATGATTAGGGCAATGCCCAGCTAGTATGCGGCTCATCGATCAAGCAAGTAGCATGTATGACATGAGGATCAAGTCATGAGAAGGTGGATGTTGCATGCCAATGTATCTCGGAAAGGCTATGGAAATGCCTATTTGGTAGGTATGGTGGCTGTTTTGAGGAAAGATATAAGGAGGCTTATGATGACAGAGCGTATCGTGCCAAGGGTTTGGATGCACCGGGTAAGTATGCGCCAACTCTCAAGGTGAGAAAGGGCAATGCACGGTACCGAAGAGGCTAGAAAAAGTATAGGTGGGTGGAAGTGTCAACTTTCAAATACTCACATTAGTCCGAAGAACTCATGCACTTATTATCGGTAACTCTCAATCTAATCAGGAGGTTCACAAAGAGACAAGTACTCCGAGGAGGAGTGTATGGGGGTTTGGTTATCCTTGCGCATCCTCGACTCATGGTACGTGAGTGTACTCTAATATTCGAACCCTCCAGAGGTTAGTGATCCATCTAGTAGCTAGAGTTCTCAACAGGGGTTTTTGGTTTTCGAAAAACACACGGATTGCCCAAAATACGACATCTATCACTAATAGGCTCGAGCTCTTGACACCAAAAGTTCAAAAATTACTCTAGTCAATACCTCAAAACTATTGCAAGTTACTACTACAAAGAGAATAGCAACTTCAACTACCTACTTCCTAGTCAAGACACAAAACTCAGTGCAACAGGAAAACTCTCTAACAAGATAAAACATGGAACCTATAGAAAGTTCAACCTAAAACAAAAGAAAATCTCTAGAAAAACTAAAGCACTACAACTAAACAGAGTAGCAGCTAAGAAAAGAAAAAGAACAACTCATAGCTAAAAGAATAAGCATGCAAATCCTATGAGGAGTTCTAGTTCAAGAGGAGCGTGTAACTCTCCCACACAAAAGAGTAAGCTGGGGTCTAACTTGTTACTACAGCAAAACAAGCAAAAACAAACCTAGAAAAGTAAAGAGCGAGACGCTCCAAGCATAGCACACAATGCATGAAGTGATAAAAATATAGTGAAACGAGAGACGAACTGATAATTGTTGATGGAGAAGGGGATGCACGGGGGCATCCCCAAGATTAGACGCTTGAGTCTCCTTGAATATTTGTTGGGGATGCATGGGGGCATCCCCAAGCTTGAGCGCTTGACACTCCTGAATCTTCTTTCATCATCTTCCCTCACACACTTGAAAACTCCCTTCATACATAACTCATCATAAGCTGATTAGAGAGGTTTGTACCCTTAATAAATAATTTTTTTTCCACTGGATATAAAGATATTATTGAAGAGCTACTGTTTCTCAAGATTGCCAACAAGTTTTTGCAAAGAAAAAGCAAGCTTAAGGTTTGCAAAAGTTAGGAGAGACAAAACATGGCAGAATCTGTGAAAAATAGAACAGCAGGTAGTAAAGAATTTTTTAGGGGTACTTCTGCAACTCGAATCAAAAAACTCAGAACAGACGCTTGAAATTCAATTGTATGGAGCACGCTGTCAGAAAAAATGAGATCAAAAAGATGAACTGGTGATTTTAGGCTAATTTTTCCGTCCAAGGACAGAATCTGTTTTCTGGACAACATGTCACTACTTTTGAACTTTCTTGCAATCGGAGGCTAGACTTGGCACAAAGATTGAAAATAAAGATACAATGATGTTGCTACAGTAGTAACAATCATCAAGACCACTAAGAACAGAAAGAACAAACTGGAAGGAAAGATAACAAGGGTTGTCTCCCTAGAGCTCTTTCTTTATAGCCATAAAGATAGGCTTAAGACTTTAATGATGCTCTCATAGGAATAAGAATTGAAGCACAAAAGAGGGCATCAAGAAGCAAATAACAAACACATTTAAGTCTAACATGTTTCATATGAAAAGGGATCTTGTAGAGGAATAACTCATTGAAGCATAAAGATATTAGCATAGGAAGGCAAAATAAGTGCAACTTCAAGACTTTCAACATAAAGAGAGGGAACTTGATATTATTGAAATATCTATAAGCATATGTTCCCCACTCATAATAATTTCCACTAGGATCATGAATAAACTCAACAATATAAGAATCACGTAAAGCATTGTTACCATGATCCACATGCAAAAGGGTACTCTTACTCTCCACATAAGCATAATCTTTCTCATTGGTAATAGTGGGAGTAGGACTATCATAAACAACTTGAACACTATAGATTAATTGTGTATTAGGAAGATGGTGTTCAACGAGGGAGTAATTACCTCCATGATTATGACAAGTTTCATAAGGATAATTTCTCCTTATGTCATAGGTACCTTTAAAATCACTATAGATAGGAGTTATAACATCATCATAGTAGAGAAGAGCATTATCATTGCTAGCAACTATATTTGTAAACATGATGTCTTTATTCTTACTAGCAAAAGAATTATCAATTACCACATCACCAATGGTTAAAGGACTTGCAATCCTATCATCCCCAAGCTTCGAGCTTTCCATATCATCACCCTCAGAGTTGGTACCAAAAAGATTTTCAAGGTCATAAGTAGCATTATCATCATTTTCCCAATCACAAAAAGTAACATGCATATCATAATCAAAATCATCTTCAATAGTGCCTATGAACTTAACATCAGGATAATAATGAATGCAATCAAGCTCACCGTCCTCCACAAATTTTTGTCCGTTAGGATAAAAATTGATGCGAGGAATATGCTCAGGCCAGGTTGATACCCATTATTCTTCCTTCTTGCTCCTCTTCCTCCTCCTCTTCTTTTTCTTCTTATTTACCTTAGGAGGGAGTGGTTGGAGATGAAGCTTCTCCACATATCCTGGTTTATCATTAGAAACAATAGGGGAAACTTGGGAGAAACTCTCCTTTTTATTAGTAGAGATATAAGAGACATTTTTATACTTTGGTAAAGTTCCCTCCTTTCTAATCTTACTTATGTAATCATTTTCATGGCAATTAACAACACAATAGAGATGGAAATTTTTCAAAGTGTTGCTAATTCCTAAGGCATTAACATCTAACCAAGAAGTCTTTTCTGATAACTCTTCCCCCATCAAAAATAACATAAGTTCATCATAAAGATCAGAAGTGATCATGTTATCACACAACTGATTAACAGTTATGCTTTGAAAGTTCATGCATTGAAAATTAATGTGACCCTCTATGCAGCAAAGTTCACAAGTAAAAGGATAAAGGTCACACAATTCTCTAGCAATTTCATTTAAATCTTTGACCCAAGTGATTGTTCTTTCATGCTTATGTTGCTTACAATACTTCTCTTCTTCAATCATAGGCCTTTCACAAAGTCTATCCACTCCACAAAAATTAAATTTCTTATATAAAACTTCATTTTCAGGAATTGGATCATGCATGTTGCAATCATCATGAACAATTTCATTTTCTTTGAAAATCTCTTTAAAAGGTTCATGATGCTTGATCCAATTCTCCATAGGCATATTAAGATGTGAAGCAAAATATTTGAGGAAATCAACAAGGAGTAGAGAATCAAGCCCAAACTTAGCACTAAACTTATTAAAACTTTCAGTTTCAACAAAGGACTTAATGAAATCATACTCATAATTTATACCAGACTCTTTACCTTTGTCGATCTCCCAATCTTTAGTATTGCGTTGAATTCTTTCAAGGAGTTCCCATTTAGCATCAGTCTTTTCGTTTGTGAAAGAACCCATAGAGGAAGCATTGAGCAAGTCTCTATCCTATCGAGAGAGCCTTGCATAAAAATTAGTAATAATTATATCTTTCGGGAGCCCATGGTCAGGACATTTTAACATTAAAGTTTTCAGTCTCCCCCAAGCTTGAGATATGCTCTCTCCGTCATGTGGATAGAAATTATAAACATAATTCCTATTCTCATGAAATTCATGAAGAGGATAAAACATGGAGTAAAAGAGAGACTGGATCTCTTCCTAATCTCATAGGTGAGAATCATCTAGTAGCCTATACCATTCCAATGCTTTTCCTTTCAGTGACAAGGAAAATAATTTCTTCATGACTTCACCTCTTGTCAAACCTGAAATCTTAAATAACTCACAAAGTTTTGTAAGTTTCAAAAAATGAATACTAGGATTGACTGTCCCATCATAACAATCATTAATAATTATTTCAACTATCCCAAGTGTTATTTTGAACAGGATACATTCAGTAGGTGGAGGAGACTTCTCTACCACGGGCGTGCTAAAGCGGCCTTCCCCAAATAGCGAACTAAGAGTACAGTTTTCCATAAGCATAACTAGTGCAAATAAAAACAAGAAACGAAAAGATTTAATTGCAAGATCTAAAGATATACCTTCAACGCTTACGTCCCCGGCAACGGCGCCAGAAATAGTTTTATGTCTACACACGCTTCTATTCTTGTAGACTATGTTGGGCCTCCAAGCGCAGAGGTTTGTAGGACAGCAGCAATTTCCCTCAAGTGGATGACCTAAGGTTTATCGAACTCAGGGAAGTAGAGGTTGAAGATGGTCTCTCTGAAGCAGCCCTGCCATTAAGATACAAGAAGTCTCTTGTGTCCCCAACACACCTAATACAACTAGGAGTCGTATAGGTGCACTAGTTCGGCAAAGAGATGGTAAAATATGGGTGATATGTGTAGCAAAACAAAGTAATATAAATCTGTAATAAAAAGTGCAGCAAGCAAACATGTGACAAAAATGAGCACGAACGATGTAACAATGGTGGAAACAAGGCCCAGGCTTCATACTTTCACTAGTGGCAACTCTCAACAACATTAACATAGTCTAATCACATGATATTTCCCATAAAACATGCAAAATGGAGACGCACTCGGAGGTCATTCATTTGTGGTCAAGAGAGGATGAGAATTAGGTAGGGCTACAAAAGCACACCTCAAAGTTTGTAGTTCTCAATCTATGGATTTCCCAATGTCACCGCGGCCATCCAAAGAGAGTAACACAATCACCACAACATATCTCAAGGATAGTCAAAAACAAGCACCAAGAGACTCTCAATCTTCAATCAACACACAAAAGAGGAAATCACTCATGATAATATTCTTCTAACCCATGTCCAATAGACCGCTGTCACCTTGGTCTCGAGGATTATACTAGATAAGATCAATTGAGTACATCAATCCAATACATAGAGGAAGGGGAAATATCATGGGATCACCCTAGATTAACATAGCCTATGATCACAACGAAGATCACATCATGGGAGAGAGAGAAGAACACATAGCTACTGGTAGAAACCTCTGCCCCGAGGGAGAACTACTCCCGCTTCATGGAGGGAGGAAGCAACGTCGATGGAGGGTGCCGGCACAGGAATTCTGTCCCCCCGAAACTTTATGGCTTTGGCGGCGGAGATCGGAATTGCTTCTGGAGAAAAGGGGTTCGGAATCAGGGTTTCCTCCGCGGGGGTAAAAATAGGGCCAAAGGGGGGCACCAGGGGGGCCACAGGGCAGCCAGGAGGGTGCCCGGCGTAGCCTAGGGTGGGGCCGCGCCAGGGACCCTTCTGGAGTCCCTATGGTGGCCCTCCCCTCCTTGGTTATTCCGGAAGCTTCCGGGACGCTGATTTTTTATATAATTTTTCAGGAATTTTTGGAGCACTTTTAATGGACGGAAAACCTGAAATACAAAAACAGCAGAAAACAGGAACTGGCAACTGAGTGCACTGAGTTAATATGTTAGTCCAAATATGCTCAAAAGTGTATGAAAGTTCAAGCAAAACATGGCAAAGTCACACAAAACATGCATGGAGCAAGCAGAAATTATAGATATGTTTGAGACGTATCAATTACTCTCTAGTAATTGAGCCTTTTGATTGCTGATGTTTTGATTTTATAGGTCCTTTTCCTCCCTCACATAAGTACACTCACATTTTAGTAGCTGTTGATTATGTAACCAAGTGGGTTGAAGAAATCCCCACTGAGAGTGCTGATCACAAGACATCTTTGAAAATACTTAAAGATGTACTTTTTCCTAGGTTTGGTGTACCAAGGTACCTCATGACTGATGGAGGATCACACTTCACGCACAGAGATTTTAGAAAATCTTAACCAAGTACGATGTCAATCATAAAATTTCTTCATCGTACCACCCTCAAAATAGTGGGCAAGTTGAGCTCACCAATAGAGAGATCAAGTTGATCTTGCAAAAGACAGTTAACATTTCTAGGAAGGATTGGTCGAAGAAGTTAGGATATGCTTGCTGGGCGTATAGGACTTCTTACAAAAACCCCATGGGCATGTCTCCCTATAAAATGGCCTATGGCAAGGCTTGCCATTTGCCATTAAAGTTAGAACACAAATCTTTCTCGGCGGTTAGAGAGCTTAATGCCGACCCAAAGTTGGCTGGTGAAAAGTGCCTCATGCACTTGACTTGTCTAGATGAGTGGAGAAGTGAAGCTTACGAGAGTGCTAAAATGTTCAAGGAAAAGGTAAAGAAGTGGCATGATAGAAGGATATTAAAACGAGAATTTAATGTTGCTGATAAAGTTTTGTTGTTTAGATCTAGTTTCAGGTTTTCTCCAGGTAAGCTACTTTCCAGATGGGAAGGGCCATTTCATATCGAGGAATTCTACCGCTCCGGTGCAATCAAGATTAACAATTTTGATGGCACCAAACCTCAAGTTGTGAATGGGCAAAGACTCAAGAATTACATGGCAGGAGACCCCGTCAATGTTGATGTAAATTTAATACACACAACAACTCATGAAGAATATGTTGTAGCCCTGTTTCAGACACCAGCAGGAACATAATAAGGAAAGGTATGTTTTACGGTAAGGAAACATCGCGAACTGCCATAAAGTTCCATATTACGAGTTTTTGCAAAATTAGGAAAATTCGAGGCCTAAGTGGAGCCGGAGAGGAGCTCTAGGGGGCCCAGGCGCCCCCCTGGCGCGGCTTACCTCCTGGCCGCGCAGGGTGGCCACCTGGGCACCCTGGAGTCCGTATCCGACCCCGCTTTGGCTTGTTACCTTCCTTCTGTTGCAGAAATGTTTGCTATATATTTGCCCGGATAGTCTGTCACAACCCCAAGTTAGGTAAGTGCTAGGGTTTTATTGTGCCTTTGCATCATGCCAAAAATTCAAAAGAAAATTAAAAAATGGGGAAGCAGAAAGCCCTGAGAAATTAATTCAAATGGCCAGATAAAAATCTTTTTCCAAAAATCATTTGAATATTTGGAAAATTCCTATAAATGATGGTGATCATTTTAAAAGTGGTTTGGGTATTTTCCCATGCCCATGGAATATTCTAAAATTCAAACAGTGCTCTGGAAATTAAAGTTTACCCCTATTTGAATTGGAATTCAAATGTTTTGAATTTCAAAAATGCCCAAATCCTAAAAGTGACTAGCTACTGGTCACCTAGTATTTATAAAATTAGTTGGGCATTTTTATAAAATGTTTTGGTACTTTTACCAGGGCAAAACAAAAGGCAGAAAAAGAAAACATAAAGAAATAAGAAAAGGGACTTACCAGGCCATTCGGCCCAACTTATCCCCAAGGCCCATCTAGCCGGCCCAGCCCAGCCAGCCCGTTTGTCTCTTCCTCCCTGCGCTTACAAGCTGCTCGGTGGAATGCATGCAGCACCCCACCGACGCCGCCGACGAGCAGCAGCCACGCAGCAGCTCCCTGCCGCCACCTGTTCGCACCTGGAGGCTTCTGGACGTCCCCCGCACCTTCTCCCCCACGAGCGCAGTTCCTCCTCCCTCTCTCTCGCCCATTTTCGACGCCGACGACGACCACCCGAAGCTTGCGCCGGAGCGGCCGCTGCACCCGCGTGGCCACCGTGCTCCCCGCGACGCCTCGAGCTGTCCAGAGGAACCGCAGCCGTCGTCTTCGTCTCCCCGTGCAGTGAATCGAGCCTGGGAGCCCTGGAGACTCCGCCATCGGCACCAAGTCGCCGCCGCCCACCGTGAAGATCCTCGCTGAATTCCGTCGCCGTTGAGCCCTCCCCGCCTCCAACCTTTGCACCACCGCGCTGCCCGCATCTCGGTGAGCTTTTCCCCTCACCTAGCTAGCCCCCTCTCGCCCTGTGTCCTGCGCCACCATGGGAGACGAGCTCCGTCGCTGCCATGGCCGACGGTGAGGTCGCTCCTGTGACCCTTTTCCCTCGTGGTGGTGTCCATTGAGTTCCCGGAGCCACCAGGAGCGCAGCGCCCTACCTCTTGCCCCCTGCTTTGCACCGTAGCACCATCCACGTTGCCGCCGTGCTTCGGTTGTCGCCGGCAAGGTCCCCGCCGTAGCCTCCGTCACCCCCTGGCCGCGCCGTGGCTTCCACGTGAAGCGCGAGTGCACGGGCTGCACTCCAGTGCCTCTGGCGCTGCAAATCATGCCCCGCACCGCCGTCCCGAGGAGCTCCGCCGTGCTGGGTGGTCGCCGACGTTGAGCCGCCGGCGAGGTGACGTGGGTGGGCTCTTAACACTAATTAAACACCCCCAGAGTCACTTACAGGTGGGCCCAGGGCCCCCTCTAATCTCTCTGTTAATTTAATTAACAGGGATTTATCCCAGAGAGGCTGACAGGGTGACCCCACAGGTCAGTTTGACCAGAGTCAAGCCCCTGATGTCATGCTGATGCAGTGATGACGCAATAAACCCTTTTACAGATTAAAAGAAATCCAGAAAATTCCAAAAAAGGCTTTAAACTTTGGAAATTCATAGAAAATTCATATTAACTCCAAATTGGACAAATAATATATGAAAAATGATCAGGAGAAAATAACCTATCCAAATATCCAACTTTCAACTTTGTTTGAGTTGATTTTAAAATGGGATCAGTAGCATTTGCTATTTGATTTAAATGGAATTAATTCAAATTCTTTTCAAATGCTTTTGCATTTTGAACCATATCAACATTTCACATTATACTTGAACTTAAGAGGCATATCATACACTTTTCAAAATGGTTCAACTTGATCAAACAATGTCAATTATAACTTGGCTAAAATGAATTCAAATTGGAGTTTGAATTTGCAATTCAATTTGCAATATACTCCATTTAAATGAAATGCTCAACACATCAGTACCATGAACATCACCATTACAATCTTATTCATGTGATTATGCATTGTACATTATGTTGATCCTATGATTGTCATGTTGCTGATAGAAGTGGAGCCGGAACCCGAAGCTGCCCCCTTCGTTGAAGACACCGTTATCGAAACCTCGTCAGCAAGGCAAGCAAACCCCCTTTGATCATGTCTATAAAATCCCAATTCCCTCTCAGTCTCGCTTATGCATGTTTAGGAGATCACGTTGTATCGATTCTACCGCATAGTTGAACCCATATCCGATGCATGACCTATCATCTTGTCACAGTAGTAAGCAAACCACAATCCTAGCCGACATAGGAGTTGACTGATATCATGTGGCCCCTGCAACTGTTACTGCTTATTGCATGCTTAGAGTTTACAATGACGATGTTTTTGATGTGAGTCGGGATGATAGTGAACATGGTGTTGATGAAAGTAAAGCTGTGTTGGTGAATCTACCCTAATACAAGGTGAACGATGAGAGGCTGTGTAGGAGTACACAGTGGGTTGTCTCGTTGAACACCGCCCTAAGCCCGAGTTCTTGTGTGGTGATCCAAGACGAAGAGTACTACCACATGTTGGGCACATGGACCCCTGCTCAACCTACTAACTGACCCCTTCTCAGTTCAATGAGTCGCATTAGTTCGGAGTTCTGGTAGGTCTGTGGCACGGTCTGCGAAGTGGAAGAACGGCTATTCAGACCGGCTTGGGATCCTGCACACATCTTCTGGGACCACATCGGTAAACCGGCCGGGTTCACGATGTGGATTCCAGCCCAGATAGGCGTTTGCATTGAATTTGAGTTGGATGTGAGGTAAAAGTTGTGGGAATTATCCTCGCCGGCACCTCTTGAATGGTGTCGAGTACAAAGGCGGTAACTGATAGTTTCATGTGTGTAGCAGTACACCCCTGCAGGGTTAATAAACTATTCGAATAGCCGCGTCTGCGGTAAGGGACTACTTGGAGAGATGTGCTCGATTATTAGACAACTTGAACTGGATACTTCTAAAATACACCAAGATAAGTGTGAGTGCTATGGTGTGCTTCTCGTGGGGAAGTCGAGGAAGTAACCATAGTGGTGTAATTGGTTGAAGAGATGTAGTGGACTCGTGTACGCTTCTTACCTCAAGTCTGGTACTCGTAGTTCAGGACTAGCCAAGTCAAAGCTGGCACTTCTGCAAGTGAAACCCCACCTCCCTTTACCTTGATACATGTGCATGAGTAGTATAGTTCCTATGTAAGTCTTGCTGAGTACGATTTTGTACTCACGTTTGCTTAATCTATGTTTTAGATGAACCCACCAACCCCGATGGTGACTTCTAACCGAAGCTCGAAGAATGAAGACTTAGACCAAGACCAAGCTAGTGTAGTCCCAGTCAGACGACTGGTTCCCTCGTGGAGGGCTTGTTTTTAGACAAGGCTTCTCTAAGCCATTTGTTAAACTTGTCTGTACTCAGACCTACTTTGCTTCCGCTTGTCTGTTGTAATGTTGGATCGCATGCTTGTGATCTCTGTGTGCACTCTTTAAGAGTTATTAATAAAGATGTATACTTTGTAGAGAATTGTAATGATACCTGCTGTTCATACAAGGCATGTGTGCTGCGTGTATGTTTATAACATGCATGTCTTTGTATGGGTTTTCGAGACCTTAGTTGTGATCTGGCTGGCGGTCTTTTATACACCAAGTGGCCCTTAGATGTGCGCAGCTTGGGGCATCGCGATGCGATTGTTCGAGACTCTGTCTCGTGCACACTTTGATGTATGATCGAGCCCGCCCTAGACCCCGACTAAGTGATCGGGCTGGAGTAAGTCTATGTAAGGGTTATAATACAATCGATAGTATGGTTGAGGCGACTTGTCTATGAGTATGGGAGTTCACCACCCATATCAATTAAACTTGTGTGCGGACGATGAGGACCCATCTCAGTGGATCATCCGGCCTGAATGGGATGCCCCTCACGTTCGATGCTTTCCGAGAACGTTCTGTGCTTGGCCTTGTCTGCTTAGACAAGTGGGTACGGTTCTCGGCTCTCCATATGATTGTGTTGTAGCGAGGCCTGCATACGCTAACCCCGGGTCCCGACAGACTTGGTATCAGAGCAGGACGGACTGTAGGATTATCAGCCTTGGCCAAAGTCGAGTCTAGCCTTCTATAGTTATGTAGTTACTATGGGTATATAAGGGAACAACATAAGGCTTCTTTTTCTCCTTACCCTCATCGTTCTGAGTTCTGCGCCACCCTCATCTTATTCTACGGGAAGATAGGACTAGGCTCATCTATGTCTTACTAGAACATCTCGTTGCTTGCCTCCTTATAGCCGTAGGATGGTTGTGGATGTCCAGAGTCTCCGTGTTTTTGAGTTCCTTGAAGAAGTTCTGTCCAATCCCTCGAGGTTGTCTTGTTTTCCATCCCGGTGTAGCCGTTATGCTGCCGGAATTATCCCATGTTTCTTTGAATCATTGCCTTTGCATTATAGTCTTCTCCTTCTGAAATCATATCCTTTTATCCTTGACTCCATCGTACAACCTGTTCTGATTGTTGATTTTTATCACACAGGATGTCAGGTGGAACTCGTAGTGCTGTTCTTCGGAATCGAGACCGTGATCGGAATCGAAATGATGATGAACTTCCACCCCCACCTTCTGCAGCAGAAATCATGATGGAAGCTGAGCGGAATAGACGCGATCAGACACGCCTTCTGGAGCTCATCGAGCAGAATACCGCCCACCATCGTAATGTGGTGGTCAGCATTCTGGACTTCATCCTCCTCAAGCCACCGGTATTCCGATGTTCTTCTGAGCCCCTTGAAGCTGATGATTGGCTCCGTTCCATCGAGCGTAAGCTTGACACTACACATGTTGCTCCCGATGACCGAGTTGTTTTTGCGGTATACTTCTTGGAAGGTGCTACTCTTTAGTGGTGGGAGAACTATGTTGCAATGCAGCCAGATGCTCACATAGTGACTTGGCAAGAGTTCTGTGTTGCCTTTCGAGGGTACCACATTCTGGATGAGTTGATGCAGCGCAAGAAGGAAGAATTCTGCAATCTGAATCAAGGAGAGATGTCCATTCATGAGTATGTGAGGGAATTCAACCGTCTTGCTCGTTATGCCCAAGATGAGATCATCACCGATGCCAGAAAGCAGGCAAGGTTCCGCAAGGGACTTAGCCCCATCCTTCGTCATGATCTCAACCTCATCGAATTTGCCACCTTTGAGGATTTAGTCAACAGATCCTTCAGAGCTGAGCATGGCAATGAAGTTTTCGAGAAGTCTCGCAAGCATGCTCTTGAACTTGCCCCTTCTTCCAGTTCACACCCTCAGAAACGGATGATCTGGATTCCTAACAGTTTGTTTCCCCAAAACAACCCACCGAGTCCATCCCTTGTGCCGCCTCGTCCACCAGCTCCACCAAATAACCCAGCTCCCCGCACTATCTTTGGAGCCTGCTTTAGATGTGGCCAGCCTGGTCACTATTCTCGTGAGTGCCCCGTCAGTCAGAATGCTCCACCCCATGCCAAAGAAAACCCCACTGTTCGTGCCAAACCACCCCCGAAGGTTCCCACCGCCAAGCCTTTCACTTCCACAAATCTTGGACGTGTGAACCAAATCTCAGTTGAGGAAACTGATAGTACTTCTGACGTCATTCTTGGTACGCTCCCAGTTAATTTTGTTCCCACTTCTGTCCTTTTCGATCCAGGAGCATCTCACTCATTCATGTCGGAGAGTTATGCACTTCGACATGAGATATCCTTTGATGAAATGTTCACCCCAATGATCATTCAAACTCCTGGTTCCAAATGGCAAACTAATAGAGTAAGCCATGGTAATCAAATTGCAATTGAGGGTTTAGTATTACTTGCTTCACTCATAGCCCTCAAGTATTCAGACATTGATGTCATCCTTGGTATGGATTGGTTATCAAGACAACGTGCTTTTCTTGATTGTAAAGCCAAGTCCGTTAGACTTACACATCCTTAAGGCCAGACAATAGCTTACTCCTCACCAAGAACAAGAACCCAGGTGCATTCTTTGAATGTGCTTCCCCTTCCCGACCTTGAAGATGTTCCGGTGGTTCGTGACTTCCCGGATGTCTTTCCTAAAGAGCTGCCGGGAATGCCACCCGACAGATGTGTAGAGTTCATTGTAGATCTTGCCCCAGGAACCGCATCAATTTCCAGATGCCCATAAAAAATGGCCCCACGTGAGTTGGCTGAGCTTAAAACCCAACTGGAAGCTTTGTTGGAAAAAGGCTTCATCCGCCCTAGCTCATCGCCATGGGGTTTCCCCGTTCTGTTCGTAACGAAGAAAGATGGAACAGAAAGGATGTGCATAGACTATCGCCCGCTAAATTTAGCGACGATAAAGAACAAGTACCCACTGCCCAGGATCAATGATCTTTATGATCAACTTGCCGGATCCTCTGTCTTCTCCAAGATGGATTTGAGATTAGGTTATCATCAAATCAAAATCCGAAACAAGGACATCCCAAAAACGGATTTTACTACTCGTTATGGTCTTTACGAGTACACCGTCATGTCCTTTGGTTTAACCAATGCCCCCACCACTTTCTCACGCATGATAAATTCGATCTTCATGGAGTACTTAGATAAAATTTTTGTGGTTTATCTCGATGACATTCTCATCTACTCGAAGAACGAAGAAGAACATGCCGAACACCTAAGGCTGGTATTGATGAAACTTAGAGAGCATCGCCTGTATGCTAAATTCTCCAAGTGTGAATTTTGGCAACAGAAGTGACCTACTTAGGCCATGTAATTTCTGCAAAAGGCATTGCTGTGAATCCCGAGAGAGTTCACGCCGTCCTTGACTGGACTCAACCTGAATCGGTTAAGCAAGTTAGGAGTTTTCTTGGCCTAGCCAGCTATTGCCGTCGCTTCGTCGAGAACGTTTCTAAAGTTGCAAAGCCTCTAACTGAACTCCTCAAGAAAGATAAGAAATTCCAATGGACTTCCAAGTGCGAGGAAAGCTTTCAAGAGCTAAAAAGAAGATTGACTTCTGCACTCGTACTTTCACCTCCAGACACCAAAAAGGATTTTGAGATCTATTGTGACACATCATGGCAAGGGTTAGGATGCATACTTCTGCAAGATCGACATGTGGTAGCTTATGCTTCACGCCAGTTGCGTCCACATGAAGACAACTATCCTACCCATGACCTTGAACTCGCTGCCGTAGTTCATGCCCTAACAACTTGGCGACATTACCTCCTTGGTAATCGTTGTGAGATCTATTCCGACCACCAAAGCCTCAAATACATTTTCACCCAGCCAGATCTTAATCTCAGGCAAAGACGCTGGATTGAATTGATAAAATATTATGACTTAGGAATTTCTTACACCCCAGGCAAAGCCAATGTCATGGCTGATGCACTAAGTCGTAAGTCGTATTGTAACAACCTCATGTTACAACAGTATCAACCACTTCTTCATGAGGAATTTCAAAAACTCAATCTTGAGATTGTTCCTCATGGCTATCTTTCTACCTTGGTGGCGAAACCAACCCTTGAGGATAAAATCACAGCCGCCCAGAAACGTGATAGTGGTATTCGAGAGATCAAGAAGAACATTGCTAGCGGAGTTGCTAAATGTTTCTCCATAAATGATCAAGGTGTTGTTTTCTTTGGCACTCGATTGGTTGTACCACGAAAACACAATCTTAGGAGGCTAATCCTCAAAGAAGCTCATGACACTCCCCTCTCAATTCATCCTGGTAGCACAAAGATGTACCGATACCTACGCCAGAGATTTTGGTGGACTAGGATGAAGAGAGAAATTGCTAAGTTCATTGCCGAATGTGATGTTTGTCGTCGCATTAAGGCCGAACGTCAAAGACCTGCTGGCACTCTTCAACCTTTGCCTATTCCAGAGTGGAAATGGGACAAAGTCGGTATGGAATTCATCACCGGCTTTCCAAAAACCCAGAAAGGAAACGATGCCATCTTCGTTGTCATAGATAGGCTTTCCAAAGTTGCTCACTTCCTTCCAGTTCGCGAGTCTATAACTGCTAGCCAGTTGGCGGACTTGTACGTCTCTAGAATTGTATCTCTTCACGGTGTTCCTTTGGAAATCAATTCTGATCGTGGTAGCCTTTTCACCTCTAGATTCTGGGGAAGCTTTCAGAATGCTATGGGCACTCATCTCTCCTTTAGTACAGCTTTCCATCCTCAGTCTAGCGGTCAAGTCGAAAGGGTTAACCAAATTCTTGAAGACATGCTCAGAGCTTGTGTTATATCATTCGGAAAGAATTGGGAGAAGTCTCTGCCATTCGCCGAATTTGATTATAACAATAGTTTTCAATCTAGTCTGAACATGGCTCCTTTTGAACTCCTTTATGGACGACGATGTCGAACACCACTAAACTGGTCAGAAACCGGTGAAAGATAATTCTTTGGACCGTACATGATCAAGGAAGCAGAAGAGCAAGTTCGCATTGTTCGTGATCAATGTAAAGCAGCCCAGTCTCGCCAGAAAAGCTACTATGATCGTCATCATAGGCAGGAGAGCTACAATCTAGATGAGAAGGCTTACCTTCGGGTTACTCCTCTGAAGGGAACCCAACGTTTCGGTATCAAAGGCAAATTGGCCCCACGTTATATCGGACCTTTCCGCATTCTTGCTAAACGTGGAGAAGTTGCCTACCAACTTGAAGTACCCCCGCACCTTTCCCGAGTACATGATGTATTCCATGTGTCACAACTCAGGCGTTGCTTCAAGGACCCCATCCGCGAAGTCGACCATGAAACGCTTGATCTACAAGATGACCTTTCTTATCGAGAATACCCTGTTCGTGTTCTTGATTCAGCAGAGCGTGTCACTCGCCGAAAGAAGATCAAGTTTCTGAAAGTGCAATGTTCACACCACTCTGAGAGAGAAGCCACGTGGGAAAGAGAAGACCGTCTCAGTGCCGAGTACCCCTCCTTCCTCCCGCAGACTTCTGAATCTTGGGACGAGATTATTTTGAGTGGGGGCGAGTTGTCACAACCCCAAGTTAGGTAAGTGCTAGGGTTTTATTGTGCCTTTGCATCATGCCAAAAATTCAAAAGAAAATTAAAAAATGGGGAAGCAGAAAGCCCTGAGAAATTAATTCAAATGGCCAGATAAAAATCTTTTTCCAAAAATCATTTGAATATTTGGAAAATTCCTATAAATGATGGTGATCATTTTAAAAGTGGTTTGGGTATTTTCCCATGCCCATGGAATATTCTAAAATTCAAACAGTGCTCTGGAAATTAAAGTTTACCCCTATTTGAATTGGAATTCAAATGTTTTGAATTTCAAAAATGCCCAAATCCTAAAAGTGACTAGCTACTGGTCACCTAGTATTTATAAAATTAGTTGGGCATTTTTATAAAATGTTTTGGTATTTTTACCAGGGCAAAACAAAAGGCAGAAAAAGAAAACATAAAGAAATAAGAAAAGGGACTTACCTGGCCATTCGGCCCAACTTATCCCCCAGGCCCATCTAGCCGGCCCAGCCCAGCCAGCCCGTTTGTCTCTTCCTCCCCGCGCTTACAAGCTGCTCGGTGGAATGCATGCAGCACCCCACCGACGCCGCCGACGAGCAGCAGCCACGCAGCAGCTCCCTGCCGCCACCTGTTCGCACCTGGAGGCTTCTGGACGTCCCCCGCACCTTCTCCCCCACGAGCGCAGTTCCTCCTCCCTCTCTCTCGCCCATTTTCGACGCCGACGACGACCACCCGAAGCTTGCGCCGGAGCGGCCGCTGCACCCGCGTGGCCACCGTGCTCCCCGCGACGCCTCGAGCTGTCCAGAGGAACTGCAGCCGTCGTCTTCGTCTCCCCGTGCAGTGAATCGAGCCTGGGAGCCCTGGAGACTCCGCCATCGGCACCAAGTCGCCGCCGCCCACCGTGAAGATCCTCGCTGAATTTCGTCGCCATTGAGCCCTCCCCGCCTCCAACCTTTACACCACCGCGCTGCCCGCATCTCGGTGAGCTTTTCCCCTCACCTAGCTAGCCCCCTCTCGATCTGTGTCCTGCGCCACCATGGGAGCCGAGCTCCGTCGCCGCCATGGCCGACGGTGAGGTCGCTCCTGTGACCCTTTTCCCTCGTGGTGGTGTCCATTGAGTTCCCGGAGCCACCAGGAGCGCAGCGCCCTACCTCTTACCCCTGCTTTGCACCGTAGCACCATCCATGTTGCCGCCGTGCTTCGGTTGTCGCCGGCAAGGTCCCCGCCGTCGCCTCCGTCACCCCCTGGCCGCGCCGTGGCTTCCACGTGAAGCGCGAGTGCACGGGCTGCACTCCAGTGCCTCTGGCGCTGCAAATCATGCCCCGCACCGCCGTCCCGAGGAGCTCCGCCGTGCTGGGTAGTCGCCGGCGTTGAGCCACCGGCGAGGTGACGTGGGTGGGCTCTTAACACTAATTAACCACCCAAAGAGTCACTTATAGGTGGGCCCAGGGCCCCCTCTAATCTCTCTGTTAATTTAATTAACAGGGATTTATCCCAGAGAGGTTGACAGGGTGACCCCACAGGTCAGTTTGACCAGAGTCAAGCCCCTGATGTCATGCTGATGCAGTGATGATGCAATAAATCCTTTTACAGATTAAAAGAAATCCAGAAAATTCCAGAAAAGGCTTTAAACTTTGGAAATTCATAGAAAATTCATATTAACTCCAAATTGGACAAATAATATATGAAAAATGATCAGGAGAAAATAACCTATCCAAATATCCAACTTTCAACTTTGTTTGAGTTGATTTTAAAATGGGATCAGTAGCATTTGCTATTTGATTTAAATGGAATTAATTCAAATTTTTGTCAAATGCTTTTGCATTTTGAACCATATCAACATATCACATGATACTTGAACTTCAGAGGCATATCATACACTTTTCAAAATGGTTCAACTTGATCAAACAATGTCAATTATAACTTGGCTAAAATGAATTCAAATTGGAATTTGAATTTGCAATTCAATTTGCAATATACTCCATTTAAATGAAATGCTCAACACATCAGTACCATGAACATCACCATTACAATCTTATTCATGTGATTGTGCATTGTACATTATGTTGATCCTATGATTGTCATGTTGCTGATAGAAGTGGAGCCGGAACCCAAAGCTGCCCCCTTCGTTGAAGACACCGTTATCGAAACCTCGTCAGCAAGGCAAGCAAACCCCCTTTGATCATGTCTATAAAATCCCAATTCCCTCTCAGTCTCGGTTATGCATGTTTCGGAGATCACGTTGTATCGATTCTACCGCATAGTTGAACCCATATCCGATGCATGACCTATTATCTTGTCACAGTAGTAAGCAAACCACAATCCTAGCCGACATAGGAGTTGACTGATATCATGTGGCCCTTGCAACTGTTACTGCTTATTGCATGCTTAGAGTTTACAATGAGGATGTTTTTGATGTGAGTCGGGATGATAGTGAACATGGTGTTGATGAAAGTAAAGCTGTATTGGTGAATCTACCCTAATACAAGGTGAACGATGAGAGGCTGTGTAGGAGTACACAGTGGGTTGTCTCGTTGAACACCGCCCTAAGCCCGAGTTCTTGTGTGGTGATCCAAGACGAAGAGTACTACCACATGTTGGGAACATGGACCCCCGCTCAACCTACTAACTCACCCCTTCTCAGTTCAATGAGTCGCATTAGTTCGGAGTTCTGGTAGGTCTGTGGCATGGTCTGCGAAGTGGAAGAACGGCTATTCAGACCGGCTTGGGACCCTGCACCCATCTTCTGGGACCACATCGGTAAACCGGCCGGGTTCACGATGTGGATTCCAGCCCAGATAGGCGTCTCCATTGAATTTGAGTTGGCTGTGAGGTAAAATGTTGGGACCCGGGGTTAGCATATGCAAGTCCAGTGAAGACATAGTCATATGGAGAGCCGAGAACCGTACCCACTTGTCTAAGCAGACAAGGCCAAGCACAGAACGTTCTCGGAAAGTATCGTACGTGAGGGGCATCCCATCCAGGCCGGATGATCAACTGAGATGGGTCCTCATCGTCCGCACACAAGTCAAATGATATGGGTGGTGAACTCCCATATTCAAAGACAAGTCGCCTCAACCATACTACCGACTATCTCAAAACTCTTACATAGACTTACTCCAGCCCGATCACTTAGTCGGGGTCTAGGGCGGGCTCGATCATACCACAAAGTGTGCCCGAGACGGAGTCTCGAGCAATCGCATCGCGATGCCCCAAGCTGCGCACATCTAAGGGCCACTTGGTGTATGAAAGACCACCAGCCAGAACACAACTAAGGTCTCGAAAACCCATACAAAGACATGCATGTTATAAACATACACGCAGCACAGATGCCTTGTATGAACAGCATGTACCATTGCAATTCTCTACAAAGTGTACATTTTATTTATAACTCTTATAGAGTACACACAGAGATCACATACATGTGATCCAACATTACAACACAGAGCGGAAGCAAATTATGTCTGAGTACAGACAAATTTAACAAATGGCTTAAGAAGCCTTATTTAAACACAAAGCCCTCCACGAGGGAACCAGTCTTCTGACTGGGACTAGACTAGTTTAACTTCAGTCGTCCAACTCGATGAAGAAGCCACCTTCGGGGTCAGTGGCGTCATCTAAAACATAGATTAAGAAAACGTGAGTACAAAGTCGTACTCAGCAAGACTTACATAGGAGCTATACTACTCATGCATATGTGTCAAGGTAAAGGGAGGTGGGGTTCACTTGCAGAAATGCCAGCTTTGACTTGGCTAATCCTGAACTACGAATACCAGACTTTGAGGTAAGAAGCGTACACGAGTCCACTACTTTCACCAACCAATACACCACTATGATGCCTTCCTCGACTTCCCCACGAGGAAACATGCCATAGCACTCACACTTATCTTGGTGTGTTTTAGAAGTGTCCGATTCAAGTTATCTAATAATCAAGCTAAGCTTTCCAAGCAGCCCATAACCGCGGACACGGCTATTCGAATAGTTTTGTTAACCTTGCAACGGTGTACCGCTACACACACATGACCATCATTTACCACCTTTGATCTCGACACCATTCAAGGGGTGCCGGCGAGGATGCTCACCACAACTGTTACCTCATAGCCTATCTAGTCCGAGAAAGCCGCCTACTTGGGTTGGTTACCACTATCGTGAACCCGGCCGGTTTACCGAAGTGGACCCAAGCGATGTGTGCGTGGTGCATAAGCCGGTCTCGGGTGAGCCGTTCTCTCACTTAGCATCCAGGCCACAAGCCTACCAGAACTCCGAACTACTGCGACATCTGGACATCGAAAGGGATGAGTTAGTAAGTTGAGAGGGGTCAGTGAGCCCAATGTGTGGTTGTACTCTTCATCTTGGATCACCACACAAGAACTCGTACTAGGGCGGTGTTCAACGAGACAACCCACCGTGTACTCCTACACAGCCTCTCATCGTTCACCTTGTATTAGGGTCGATTCACCAACACTTTTCTACCATCATCAACATGATCATTCCCATCCCGACTCACATCATAGTAACAACATGGTATCATACTAAGCATGAATTAAGCAGTAATATTGCAGGGGCCACATGATATCAAACAACTCCTATATTTGCTAGGATTGTGGTTTGCTTACTACTGTGACAAAAAGATAGGTCATGCAAAGGAATGGGTTCATCTATGCGGTAGAAACTAAGCATGGTGATCATCCTAAACAATGCATAAACGAGGCATGAGAGGGAAGTGGGATTTTATCGACATGATCAAAGGGGGTTTGCTTGCCTTGCTGACGAGATTCGGGCTCTAGATCTTCAGCGAAAGGGGTGACCTCTTGCTCCGGTTCCACCTCTACTCGACAAACAAAGCACGCAGTAGCAATCAATATGAATGCAATGCTCATGCACATGGCTGAATGTTAAAGCTTGAAGTATAAGTTTTGATGTGTGAGGTAATTCCATTTAAGTGGAATATATTGCATTTAAAATGCAAATTCAAACTCCACATTTGAATTCAACATTAACCAATTGTATGTGATAGGGTTTGATCATTTTGAATCATCTTCAAATGTGTATGATATGCCTCTGATGTGTGATTGAAATGTAGCATGTTGCCATGGTTCAAGTTGCAAAAATATTTGATTTGAATTTGATTTAATTCCATTTAAATCAAATAGCAAATGCTACTGATCACATTTTAAATTCAACTCAAACAGAGTTGAATGTTGCATATTTGAAAAGATAATTTTCTCCTGATCATTTTTCATATATTATTTGTTCAATTTGGAGTTAATATGAATTTTCTATGAATTTCCAAAGTTTGGGGTATTTTCTGGAATTTCTGGAATTCTTTTAATTCAAATAATCTCTGGAAATTCATTTAAATGATTTACTGCGTCAGGCTGACGTCAAGCTGGCGTCAGGGGGGGCTGACATGTGGGGCCACCCTGTCAGTGGCTGGTTAACTTAACCCGTGGGTTAACTTAATCCAGTGGCTTAATTAAGCCACTGGGCCCACTGGTCAGTGACCCAGGGGTCACTAATTAGGTGATTAACCGGGGGGGTTTAGAGCTGACTCGCCGGCGGCTTGACGCCGTCGACTGGACCGCGGTGGTGCTGCACGTTCTTCTTTTCCTGGCCTCCATTCTCTGCGCTGAGACCACCATTCGAAAGCCTGTGATGAGCCGCTTCGAAAGCACCATTTTCACGTCGCCGGGGAGGTCACGTTCGTCGAATGCTTCGACCTTTGCGGCGGCCGGAGCCACCGCTTGGAGTAGAACTTGCAAAACGGCCACGGGGAGAAGCAGGCATGGTCGCGTTGGGTTGCTGGGGACTCCAGGAGTACTACGGACGCAGTGGCGAGGACGGAAGCGCACGGGAGCGAGCGCATGGTCAACCTCGGCGGCAACTGTGCTCGGCTTCCTTGGCGGATCAGGCTAGAGGGAGTAATCCAGGGGAAGAAGAGAGGGGTTCCAGCCGGGAGCTCACCAGGAACTCAGTAGAGGTGGTGGCGAGGGCTGGGGTGGCACAACGGCGGCGGAATTGACGAAGTCGTGCGGCGGCCGTAGACGAAGACGACGATGCGATTCAACAGTTCCAGGGGGCTTCAGCTCCTCCTACTCTGCTCGAAGACGAAGACGACTGCGGTGAAGACGATGGACAAGCTCCGGGGGCTTCTCGGCGTCGATGGCTACGCGGGGGCTCGACGGTGCTCCGGCGGGCTTCTCGGACGACGACGAAACGGGCAAGAGAGGAGAGGAGGGAGCTCGAGAAGGGGGGGGGAACGGACATGGCGGCTGCGAGACGTCTCCAGGACGCGAGAAGAGGCACGGGTGGCCTGGAAGCTCGTCGACGATGACGTGGCGTGCCCAGCTAGCTCGGTGGCATTCCACCGAGCAGCTTGGAGGCGCGGGACGGGGAAGAAGACCCCCGTGCCCCTTTGGGCCGGCTGGGCTGGGTGGGCCTGTTTCGCCTGGGCGCCAGGTAAGGTTTTCTCCCTTTTCTGTTTAATCTTTCCTTTCTGTTTTTCTGTATCTTTGTTTTGACTTTGGTAAAAATACCAAATCATTTTATTAAATGCTGAAAACTTTTATGTGGCCTCATAATAATATAAACTAGCCACTCATAAACTTTCAACATTTTTAAAATTCAAATGATTTGAATTTTAAATCAAAAAGGGCTATTTCTTTAATTCCAAGGTACTGTTTGAATATTTGAAAAATCTATGAGCATGGGGTGGGTCCCACATCACTTGATATGTGATCACACTCATTTATAAGACTTTTCAAAACTCTAACATGAATTTTTGGAAAAGATTTTTATCTGGACTTTTGAATTAATTCATCTGGGGGATGTTCCTTCTCCCATTTTGATTTTGAATTTGATTTCCAAGATTTCTTTTGAAATTTTTAACATGAAGCAAAGGAACTAGCTAACCCTAGCACATACCTAACAGAGGGTTCTGACAACTCGCCCCCACTCAAAAGAATCTCGTCCCGAGATTCAGAAGTCTGCGGGAGAAAGGAGGGGTACTCGGTAAGGAGGCGGTCTTCTCTTTCCCATGTAGCTTCTCTTTCAGAGTGGTGTGACCATTGCACTTTCAGAAACCTAATCTTCCGACAACGAGTGACATGCTCTGCGGAATCAAGAATACGAACGGGGTATTCTCGATAAGAAAGGAAATCTTGGAGATCAAGCGTTTCATGGTCGACTTCGCGGATGGGGTCCTTGAAGCAACGCCTGAGTTGGGACACATGGAATACATCATGTACTCGGGAGAGGTGCGGAGGTAGTTCAAGTTGGTAGGCAACTTCTCCACGTTTAGCAATAATGCGGAAAGGTCCGATGTAACGTGGGGCCAACTTGCCTTTGATACCGAAACGTTGGGTTCCCTTCAGAGGAGTAACCCGAAGGTAAGCCTTCTCATCCAGATTGTAGCTCTCTTGCCTATGATGACGATCATAGTAGCTTTTCTGACGAGACTGGGTTGCTTTCAATTGATCACGAACAATGCGAACTTTCTCTTCTGCTTCCTTGATCATATCCGGTCCAAAGAATTGTCTTTCACCGGTTTCAGACCAGTTTAGTGGTGTTCGACATCGTCGTCCATAAAGGAGTTCAAAAGGAGCCATGTTCAGACTAGATTGAAAACTATTGTTATAAGAAAATTCGGCAAATGGAAGAGAATTCTCCCAATTCATTCCGAATGAGATAACACAAGCTCTGAGCATGTCTTCAAGAATTTGGTTAACCCTTTCGACTTGACCTCTAGACTGAGGATGGAAAGCTGTACTAAAGGAGAGATGATTTCCCATAGCATTCTGAAAGCTTCCCCAAAATCTAGAGGTGAAAAGGCTACCGCGATCAGAATTGATTTCCAAAGGAACACCATGAAGGGATACAATTCTAGAGACGTACAAGTCCGCTAACTGGCTAGCAGTTAGAGACTCGCGAACTGGAAGGAAGTGAGCAACTTTGGAAAGCCTATCTATGACAACGAAGATGGCATTGTTTCCTTTCTGGGTTCTTGGAAAGCCGGTGATGAAATCCATACCGACTTTATCCCATTTCCACTCGGGAATAGACAAAGGTTGAAGTGTACCATCAGGTCTTTGATGTTCTGCCTTAATGCGACGACAAACATCACATTCGGCAACAAATTGAGCAATGTCTCTCTTCATCCTAGTCCACCAAAATCTCTGGCGTAGATCTCGGTACATTTTTGTGCTACTGGGATGAATTGAGAGGGGTGTGTCATGGGCTTCCTTGAGGATGAGTTGCCTTAGTTCCCTATTCTTAGGTACTACTAAACGATTTTCAAAGAATACCGTTCCTTTGCTATCTGTGGAGAAACATTTAGCAACTCCGCTAGCAATGTTCTCCTTGATCCGGCGAACACCTCGTGCACGCCTTTGGGCAACTATGATTTGATCCTCAAGAGTTGGTTTCGCCACCAAGGTAGAAAGATAGCCATGAGGGACAATTTCAAGGTTGAGCTTGCGAAAGCCCTCATGAAGAGGTGGTTGATACTGCTGTAACATGAGGTTTTTACAGTACAACTTACGACTTAGTGCATCAGCCATGACATTGGCTTTGCCCGGGGTGTAAGAAATTGCTACGTCGTAATCTTTTATCAACTCAATCCAGCGTCTTTGCCTGAGATTAAGATCTGGCTGGGTGAAAATGTATTTGAGGCTTTGGTGGTCGGAATAAATCTCGCAACGATTACCAAGGAGGTAATGTCGCCAAGTTGTTAGGGCATGAACTACGGCAGCGAGTTCAAGGTCATGGGTAGGATAGTTCTCTTCATGTGGCCGCAACTGGCGTGAAGCATAAGCTACCACATGTCGATCTTGCAGCAGTATGCATCCTAACCCTTGCCGTGAGGCATCACAATAGATCTCGAAATCTCTTTTGGTGTCTGGAGGTGCAAGTACGGGTGCAGAACTCAATCTTCTTTTTAGCTCTTGAAAGCTTTCCTCGCACTTGGGAGTCCATAAGAATTTCTTATCTTTCTTGAGGAGTTCAGTTAGAGGCTTTGCAACTTTAGAAAAGTTCTCGACGAAGCGACGGCAATAGTTGGCTAGGCCAAGAAAACTCCTAACTTTCTTAACCGATTCAGGTGGAGTCCAGTCAAGGACGGCCTGAACTCTCTCGGGATTCACAGCAATGCCTTTTGCAGAAATCACGTGGCCTAAGTAGGTCACTTCTGGTAGCCAGAATTCACACTTGGAGAATTTAGCATACAGGCGATGCTCTCTAAGCTTCATCAATACCAGCCTTAAGTGTTCGGCATGATCTTCTTCGTTCTTCGAGTAGATGAGAATATCATCAAGATAAACCACAACAAATTTATCTAGGTACTCCATGAAGATCGAATTCATCAAGCGTGAGAACGTGGCGGGGGCATTGGTTAAACCAAAGGACATGATGGTGTACTCGTAAAGACCATAACGAGTAGTAAAATCCGTTTTGGGAATGTCCTCGTTTCGGATCTTGATTTGATGATAGCCTAATCTCAAATCCATCTTGGAGAAGACAGAGGATCCTGCAAGTTGATCATAAAGATCATTGATCCTGGGCAATGGGTATTTGTTCTTTATCGTCACTAAATTTAGCGGGCGATAGTCTACGCACATCCTTTCTGTTCCATCTTTCTTCTTTACGAACAGAACGGGGCAACCCCATGGCGATGAGCTAGGGCGGATTAAGCCTTTTGCCAACGAAGCATCAAGTTGGGTTTTTAGCTCAGCTAACTCATGTGGGGCCATTTTGTATGGGCGTTTGGAAATTGGTGCGGTTCCTGGAACAAGATCCACTATAAATTCTACACATCTGTCGGGTGGCATGCCCGGCAGCTCTTCAGGAAAGACATCCGGGAAGTCACGAACCACCGGAATATCTTCAAGTTCGGGAAGGGGAAGTACATTCAAGGAATGCACTTGGTTTCTTGTTCTGGGTGAGGTATAGTTGACGGTTTGGCCTGAAGGGTGGGTGAGTTTCACGGATTTGCCTTTGCAATCCAGGTAGGCATTCTGTCTTGATAGCCAATCCATGCCAAGGATGACATCAATGTCTGAAGACTTGAGGGCTATGAGTGAAGCAAGGAATACTAAACCCTCAATTGCAATTTGATTACCATGGCTCACTCTATTAGTTTGCCATCTTGACCCTGGAGTTTGAATAACCATCGGGGTGGACAATTCAACAAAGGGTAACTCATGACGAAGTGCATAACTTTCCGACATGAATGAATGAGATGCTCCTGGGTCGAAAAGAACGGAAGTAGGAACAAAATTGACTGGAAGCGTACCAAGAATGACGTCAGTGGTGTCGTCAGTCTCTTCGGCGGAAATCTGGTTCACACGACCACGAGTGGCGGGAGGAGCGGGTTTGGCGGTGAAGACCTTCTGGGGTGGCTTGCCACGACCATTGTTGTTGTTGTTGTTGCCTCCGGCACGGGGTGGAACGTTCTGGTGTTGGAGCTGGTTCTGGGGACACTCGCGAGAATAGTGGCCTGCCTGACCACACTTGTAGCAAGCTCCGAAAACAGTGCGTGGAGCTGAGTTGTTTGGTGGAGCTGGGTGGAACTGGGTGGGTGGACGAGGAGCCACATAGGATGGCCTCGGTGGGTTGTTCTGGCGGAACATGCTGTTTGGAATCCAGATCTTGCGCTTCTGGGAGCCAGAAATGGATGAACTATCATCTCTGGGGTGTTTGCGGAAATCGTTGGGGGTGTTCATGTCCTCGGCCTTGATGGCCTTGTTGACAAGGACCTGGAATGTGGCAAAGTCATGAAGGTTGAGCTCGCGACGGAGTCCGGAGTTGAGGCCACGACGGAACCTCTCTTGTTTCTTGGAGTCGGTGGAAACTTCTTCGGTAGCGTAACGAGCCAGTCGGTTGAACTCACGACTAAACTCATCAACGGTCGTTCTGCCTTGAGTGAGGTTGCAGAACTCCTCACGCTTGAGGTCCATGCGGCCCTTGGGAATGTGGTGCTCGCGGAAAGAGGTGCAGAATTCTTCCCAAGATGCAGGTGGTCCAACGGGTCGCATATTCAGAAAGTTCTCCCACCAAGAGCTTGCTGCACCTTCAAGGTGATAGGTGGCATAGTTGACCTTGTCGCCATCTGCAACATGGCCTGCTTGGAGCTTCCTCTCGATGCTGCGGAGCCAGTCATCGGCGTCAAGGGGCTCGGTGGAGTAACTGAAAACTGGGGGTGAGACCAACTCATTGCGCTGCTGAGTGGTGTTGCGTGCGATGACTTCCAGTAGGTGGTGAGAGTCACGGCGGTTCCTCTCGACCTCCATCAGAACTTGGGCCATCGTGGGTGGGGGTGGAAGGTTGCCTTCCTCCTGGTCATTCCCACGACCTTGGTTCCGACCAACCTGGCCACGGGTTCCTTGAGACATCCTGAAGGTGAAAACCAAAGTCAAACAGAGTTGATTTCAAGAGTCAAATCAAGGTATTGAAGTACTGGAAGGATTACAGAGCAAAGGAAGTAATCATCTTGACAACATGGTGATAAAAGCATACAAGCCATATATTCACAAGCTGTCATACAAGCCATACATCGTTTTAGTCCAAGCACTAAGCTAATACAAACGTGATGAAGATGATACATCCTTCAGAGGCACTCTGACTTCCTATACATTATTTATCTAAGCCTCTGGAACTTAGACACCTTGCTTACAACATACTAAGATACTACTACATCCTCACTAAGTAAGACCACAGGCGGTCTCACTCATCTCCATCTCCATAGTAGTCCTCGTAAAAGTTACCCGCATATCCCGGTAGCTGGAGGTGACCATCGGAAAACACGGAGGCTTGTGGACCCTGATATCCATTTGGGAAAGGATGGGGCCTAGGTCCAGTGTAGGGTGGAAGCAAAGGACCACGGGGTGGAAAAATTCCTCCAATCTCGGGCCAAGCAACTCGAGAAGGCATCTGAGTCCTCACTGGATAGATCGCATCAAACTCAACTGATCCCACGCTCACAAAGGGTGCCAAGAGCGTCAGTGCTCGATACAGACGAACACGGGTGGCGTGGAGCTCGAAACGGAGAGCGCGTGCATCACGATCTCTGTCACTAGCAAACCTAGCAGTCACCTGGAGTGCTGGATCCTCTGCAGAGTGATCTGAGTAGAGTCCGGTGTAATATCCCTCTTCTCCTGGAAGTGCAGCAGGGATATAGCGGAAAGAAGTCTCTCTCAGCATGGTGTGCTCCTCTCTCAGCAGGGTAATACATGCATATGCAGCATCCTACATAGCCATGTTCTCGGTAACGCCAATGCCATGTCCAAAGTGGATAGGCTGGGTGACTCCAACGTGGTGCGGGTAGATCCTGACGATGCAGTGGAACTGCGTCTGGTTGAAGTCGTGGAACTGCTCCTCGATGGTGTACTCAGGGTACCATCGATATCCCACATAGGACATCATCTCGATCAATGTGGCGGGATGGCCACGCACACCGAGGCACCTGGTCAAACGAACAATCTGCCGAGGGGGAAGATCTGCCATCTGAAACAGAAAGGAGTTTGCAAATGCATCAGATTATGAGATAAACCTGGAATGACTCGGACGGCATAACGGCTGTAATTGTAAGAAATGACAATTTCTTCCAACATGGAAACAACACTTACATACGATGTAGTAAAACAGGGAGCATAACCAATCTAACAACCCGATCACAACTTTCCTACGGCTACAAGGAAGAAAACAACGAGATGTGCTAATCAGACAGAGGAGAGCCTAGTCCTATCTTCCCGTAGAATAAGATGAGGGTGACTCAGAACTCAGAACGAAGGGGGTAAGGAGAAAAAAGAAGCCTTACGTTGTTCCCTTATATACCCAGAGTAACTATATAACTATAGAAAGCTAGACTCGACTTCGGCCAAGGCTACTAGTCTTACAGTCAGTCCTGCTCTGATACCAAGTCTGTCGGGACCCGGGGTTAGCATATGCAAGTCCAGTTAAGACATAGTGATATGGAGAGCCGAGAACCGTACCCACTTGTCTAAGCAGACAAGGCCAAGCACAAAACGTTCTCGGAAAGCATCGTACGTGAGGGGCATCCCATCCAGGCCGGATGATCAACTGAGATGGGTCCTCATCGTCCGCACACAAGTCAAATGATATGGGTGGTGAACTCCCATATTCAAAGAAAAGTCGCCTCAACCATACTACCGACTATCTCAAAACTCTTACATAGACTTACTCCAGCCCGATCACTTAGTCGGGGTCTAGGGCGGGCTCGATCATACCACAAAGTGTGCACGAGACGGAGTCTCGAGCAATCGCATCGCGATGCGCCAAGCTGCGCACATCTAAGGGCCACTTGGTGTATGAAAGACCGCCAGCCAGAACACAACTAAGGTCTCGAAAACCCATACAAAGACATGCATGTTATAAACATACACGCAGCACACATGCCTTGTATGAACAACAGGTACCATTGCAATTCTCTACAAAGTGTACATTTTATTTATAACTCTTATAGAGTACACACAGAGATCACATACATGTGATCCAACATTACAACACAGAGCGGAAGCAAATTATGTCTGAGTACAGACAAATTTAACAAATGACTGAAGAAGCCTTATTTAAACACAAAGCCCTCCACGAGGGAACCGGTCTGCTGACTGGGACTAGACTAGTTTAACTTCAGTCGTCCAGCTCGATGAAGAAGCCACCTTCGGGGTCAGTGGTGTCATCTAAAACATAGATTAAGCAAACGTGAGTACAAAGTCGTACTCAACAAGACTTACATAGGAGCTATACTACTCATGCATATGTGTCAAGGTAAAGGGAGGTGGGGTTCACTTGCAGAAATGCCAGCTTTGACTTGGCTAATCCTGAACTACGAATACCAGACTTTGAGGTAAGAAGCGTACACGAGTCCACTACTTTCACCAACTAATACACCACTATGGTGCCTTCCTCGACTTCCCCACGAGGAAACACGCCATAGCACTCACACTTATCTTGGTGTGTTTTAGAAGTATCCGATTCAAGTTATCTAATAATCAAGCTAAGCTTTCCAAGCAGTCCATAACCGCGGACACGGCTATTCGAATAGTTTTGTTAACCTTGCAAGGGTGTACCGCTACACACACATGACCATCATTAACCGCCTTTGATCTCGACACCATTCAAGGGGTGCCGGCGAGGATGCTCACCACAACTGTTACCTCATAGCCTATCTAGTCCGAGAAAGCTGCCTACTTGGGTTGGTTACCACTATCGTGAACCCGGCCGGTTTACCGAAGTGGACCCAAGCGATGTGTGCGTGGTGCATAAGCCGGTCTCGGGTGAGCCGTTCTCTCACTTAGCATCCAGGCCACAAGCCTACCAGAACTCCGAACTACTGCGACATCTGGGCATCGAAAGGGATGAGTTAGTAAGTTGAGAGGGGTCAGTGAGCCCAATGTGTGGTTGTACTCTTCATCTTGGATGGACGTGGCGGCAGCGAGACGTCTCCAGGACGCGAGAAGAGGCACGGGGCGGCCTGGAAGCTCGTCGACGACGACGTGGCGTGCCCAGCTAGCTCGGCGGCATTCCACCGAGCAGCTTGGAGGCGCGGGACGGGGAAGAAGACCCCCGTTCCCCTTTGGGCCGGCTGGGCTGGGTGGGCCTGTTTCGCCTGGGCGCCAGGTAAGGTTTTCTCCCTTTTCTGTTTAATCTTTCCTTTCTGTTTTTCTGTATATTTGTTTTGACTTTGGTAAAAATACCAAATCATTTTATTAAATGCTGAAAACTTTTATGTGGCCTCATAATAATATAAACTAGCCACTCATAAACTTTCAACATTTTTAAAATTCAAATGATTTGAATTTTAAATCAAAAAGGGGTATTTCTTTAATTCCAAGGTACTGTTTGAATATTTGAAAAATCTATGTGCATGGGGTGGGTCCCACATCACTTGATATGTGATCACACTCATTTATAAGACTTTTCAAAACTCTAACATGAATTTTTGGAAAAGATTTTTATCTGGCCTTTTGAATTAATTCATCTGGGGGGTGTTCCTTCTCCCATTTTGATTTTGAATTTGATTTCCAAGATTTCTTTTGAAATTTTAACATGAAGCAAAGGCACTAGCTAACCCTAGCACATACCTAACAGAGGGTTCTGACATAAAAGTTGTGGGAATTATCCTCGCCGGCACCTCTTGAACGGTGTCGAGTACAAAGGCGGTAACTGATAGTTTCATGTGTGTAGCAGTACACCCCTGCAGGGTTAATAAACTATTCGAATAGCCGCGTCCGTGGTGAGGGACTACTTGGAGAGCTGTGCTCGATTATTAGATAACTTGAACTGGATACTTCTAAAATACACCAAGATAAGTGTGAGTGCTATGGTGTGCTTCTCGTGGGGAAGTCGAGGAAGTAACCATAGTGGTGTAATTGGTTGAAGAGATGTAGTGGACTCGTGTACGCTTCATACCTCAAGTCTGGTACTCGTAGTTCAGGACTAGCCAAGTCAAAGCTGGCACTTCTGCAAGTGAAACCCCACCTCCCTTTACCTTGATACATGTGCATGAGTAGTATAGTTCCTATGTAAGTCTTGCTGAGTACGATTTTGTACTCACGTTTGCTTAATCTATGTTTTATATGAACCCACCGACCCCGATGGTGACTTCTAACCGAAGCTCGAAGAATGAAGACTTAGACCAAGACCAAGCTAGTGTAGTCCCAGTCAGACGACTGGTTCCCTCGTGGAGGGCTTGTTTTTAGACCAGGCTTCTCTAAGCCATTTGTTAAACTTGTCTGTACTCAGACCTACTTTGCTTCCGCTTGTCTGTTGTAATGTTGGATCACATGCTTGTGATCTCTGTGTGCACTTTGTAAGAGTTATTAATAAAGATGTATACTTTGTAGAGAATTGTAATGATACCTGTTGTTCATACAAGGCATGTGTGCTGCGTGTATGTTTATAACATGCATGTCTTTGTATGGGTTTTCGAGACCTTAGTTGTGATCTGGCTGGCGGTCTTTTATACACCAAGTGGCCCTTAGATGTGCGCAGCTTGGGGCATCGCGATGCGATTGTTCGAGACTCTGTCTCGTGCACACTTTGATGTATGATCGAGCCCGCCCTGGACCCCGACTAAGTGATCGGGCTAGAGTAAGTCTATGTAAGGGTTATAATACAATCGATAGTATGGTTGAGGCGACTTGTCTATGAGTATGGGAGTTCACCACCCATATCAATTAGACTTGTGTGCGTACGATGAGGACCCATCTCAGTGGATCATCCGGCCTGAATGGGATGCCCCTCACGTTCGATGCTTTCCGAGAACGTTCTGTGCTTGGCCTTGTCTGCTTAGACAAGTGGGTACGGTTCTCGGCTCTCCATATGATTGTGTTGTAGCGAGGCCTGCATACGCTAACCCCGGGTCCCGAGATAGTCCCGCCACCGTATCTCGCGATTTCGTGTGTTTTCTTTTCGAACTGTTTTCTGCCAGGATAAAAGGCTATTTTTTAGAGATGTCTTCTTGTGGCTCGAGCGGAGAAGACTTCTTGGGGTGATGTCTGTGCCAAGTCCAGCAAGATCTCAACAAAGGGAAGCACATTGATTGGGTTACAGAAGAAGACATCGCTGCAAGACAAGCAGAGATGGAGCGCTCCGTGAGAGAAGAAGTCAAGATTATCACCGCTCAGCAATTAGGGGTTCCAAAAACACAAGGAGGAAGATCAAGCAACCCCATCATGGTGGGGAGTGTTCAACCTAATTATGATCTTTCTCTTAACCTTTTAGGAATAGACCCTTCACGTGAAGATCAACACATGACTTCCACCATCTCTGAGGCTTACCGCACCACCAATCAACTCTATGACGATTTCCGTGTACGGAAAGTACAAGTGGAAGTCTTGGAGTCTGAAAACTGAACCCTTCGCCGCGTCATCAGGGATCTGAAGAATCAACAACAACAGGAATGAGGAGTGATATCTCCTCGGGTAATGGCATCCCCTTGGCTTGTTCCAAGCTTGGGGGAGTGCCCGGTATCTTTATCTTTATCTTAGTATTTTAGAGTCAAGTAAAGTCTTATCATGTCTAGGGAAGTTATTATATGAAATAGGTGTTTGCATTGAGGTCTATCACTCTTTGTGGAGAGTGTGGAGTCGTCTATGATGGAATATTAATGAGAAGTCTATTGGTTCATTCGCTGCACTCTGTATTCTCTTCACGCAATCGACCTTATATGATGATTAATATGGGGAGTATTGACCTTATATCAGGTATGTATTTGAAAACTTTATTTAAATTTTGGCAAACATAGCTTTGGTCATGACAACATGCATGTTTTCTCAAGTAGCGACACAACCAAAACCTTTATGATATTATGCTTGAAGTGTTATGTTGACAAGGAAGACAACTTGATGTGTTATGCTCACCTTAATGTTTATTCTTTATATGCTTTGCATCTAAGTCATCATCAATTGTCTGTTCTCTCAAAGCTTTTGCTAGCCAAACTCTTTGCCGAGCATATTTTTGCTTGTGCATCCATACCCTGAATCCAATATCTTCCATATGAGTCCACCATACCTTCCTATTCGTGGTATTTCACTACCACTCCTAAAATTATAGAATTTATGTGTTATCCTTAAATGTTAAAACTCTTCTGTTTTGTGCCTCTTGTTTAGCTCATGAGGAACTAGTAGGTAATTCATGATCTTTTTAAGTTGGACAAGTTTTACCCCGGGATTGCATGTCTAATCTGCAAACCCCTAATACGAGGAGGAGCTGGCATGAGTGCGCCTAACTCGTAAGATAATACAACAAACAAACCCTCCATCACGCTTGGTCTATGAGAAATCAGAAACTTTGGCAATGATAAACAAAGGATATTAAGGGGATGTGATCGTCCCCACTTGGGAGCCGTTCCTCGAAACTTGTCCAGGTTGAGAAGTAATTGAGCTATCTATTAGCATTCGTTGACAAACTATGCACCTCCCAAAATTTGTTTTCATTCTGTTTGATTTAAGGATAGCACATGAGTTTTCCCTGCTTGCCTATAACAAGGCCTATCTTTTACTTTTATGTTGAGTCAGTTTTTCCTACTTCCTTCTTTTCCCAAAGAGAACAGACACTTGATGTTGATGAGGATTCATTCATATAATGCTGCATTAAGTTTTGCCATGCCACATCCTTGTTGACATTATCTTTCGATAAGTAAGTTGTTTACAAAAGCTTTAGCCAAGAAAAAATCATCCTTTGTGTTAGCATTTTCACTTCATGACTAATAACATGTTCTTTCAAAATCTTCAAATTGATTCATTATAAAGTGAAAGAGAAAAAGTAAAAGTTATTAGTTGTCCTCTGACCAAGGATATGTTTGCCATGATTTGATGAGTTTTCTCATCCCTACTTTTGATTATAATTGTTCTTACTTTCTCATAAGGGCCTTATGAGTTGAGGTTGTTGTTGAGCATACTTGAGTTTGGTGAAGAAATCATGATGCTTCTTGTCCGTATTCTATTTATCGACACTTCACTCTCTAATCTTGTGGACAGGTTTACCGAGGTCAGTAATCGCTTGGGGACAAGCGAGGTCTAAGCTTGGGGGAGTTGATACGTCCAAAATGCATCACTATTTCATATCGTAATTCACCCTTATTCATTGATATATTTCATGTTATGATGCTATTCTGTTGTTGTTTTGGCCTATTTTACACAGTTTGCAACTTTCTGATGCCGAACCAGCAGACGCAAGATTCAGCGGTAAAAAGTGGACGAAGAGTTGCTGAATCAGAAGACCTCCAAATTACCTGAAAATCGATGAAGGCTGTTTTCCAAAAGAATGATGGGCATATGCAAAACGGGAACCAGAGGGGGGCCACCAGGAGCCCAGGTGCCCCTTGGCGCGGGCACACCCCTGGCCGCGTCGGGTGGCCGGCTGGACCCCTGGGGCCACTCCAGGATCCCCCCTCTGGCCTATTTATTCATCATCATCCGAAAACCCTAAAAATAGAGGAGTTTCGCGAGTTCCGTCGCCGCTCCGTGGCCGAAACCTACAGAGAAGAAAAGACATCTCCGGCGGGCAGATTCCGCCGAGGAAAACACCTCTCGGAAGGGGAGATCATCTCCATCGTCATAACCATCAGCACGGGCATCATCGAGATCATCATCAACATCATCTCCAACATCAGCACCATCTCCACCACTATCCTATCTCATCTCACAATTGCAACTTATGTTGTAATCCGTACTATCTATCATCTCTACTCTATCAGTGTTGATTACTACCTTGTGGTGAATGCCATTGAGTTTTGTTGGAGAAATATTATTATGTTCAGATTGTTTCTCATCTATTTATCCCAACTGATCATGATCTCTTTTATGTGTTGTCAGTAGTTACTTTAGTTCTTGAGGACATGGGAGAACTCTAGTTGCTAGTAGTCATATGATGTTGAAGTAATATGTGTTGTTTGATATTTAAGTTGTGTTGTGTTGTGTGAGTCGATCACTCAACACTTAACCTTATTAAGGACCTAGGGGAATGCATTGTGTATAAAGAATGCTTACGGTGGGTTGCCGGAGTGACAGAAACCTGAACCCCAGTTTGCATGCTTTTGCACAAGGAAATAATGGGTCCCTGATCGTACTGTTGTGGTTAGGCTTTTTCCTTAATTAGTATCTTGTATTTGTGAATGCTTACAAGGTGTTTAGTCATAAGAGTGCACTTATCTTAGTCTAGAAGGTGCACTAGCATGGATCCACCCACTCAACACTTATCAACACAACACATAGTATCGATACGGGGTATGGAAAAAGCACGTGACTATCTCTCCCGTGTGTCCTCAAGAACACTTTAGCCTTTATAAGTTTAGTTGCCAGGCTTATCCTTTGCTCAAAAGGATTGGGCTACTTGTTAATCCTCAGTACAACTTACCTTGCTTGTTTTTACCTTCTTGTTGCTTATAACGAAAAACCCCTAAAAAGTTATCTTTCAGTGCCTGCAGTTATTTCTTTACCAAAGTCACTTACCAATACCTTCTTCTCCTCGTTGGGTTCGACACTCTTATTTATCGAAAATGCTACAATCGATCCCCTACAGTTGAGGTTCATCAGCATGGTATCCCATGAAACCCAAGACAGCGAACGCTTGCCCTGTTTGCTTCCTCACCAGAACTGGCGGATGGTAGACGTGATGCTCTCGTAGAGCCCTCTCGGCAGTCGAAACAAGCCATTGAGTATAATGGAATGGCCTGAGCCACCGACATGATCAAGACCTCCTTGCCCCCATATGACATGACTTTTTCCAACCATCCCTTAAGCTTTCCCCAAACTCTGTCTTTGAGATATTTAAACGTGCCATTTTTGTCTTGGCCTACTTCCGAGGGCATCCCCAAATATCTTTCCGAAAGAGTCTCATTTTTAACTTGGAGAATCTGCTTCATTGAATCTCTAGTGCTGCTAGGAGTCCCTCTGCTGAAATATATAGATGATTTCGTGTGAGCACCCCAGACCATATGTCCGAAGTGGCCAGATGTGTATACTGTCATGCTCCCATGATCAGTGTCGCATGATACATAACTCGACATGGATATCATAGTCTCAATATTCACAAAAAACCGAATACAAATCTTACAACTAACATAGTTTTACATGGCCTCATCGGGCTCAAATAGTAGCGGAATAAGCAAAAGCATCAAAGGTAGAAGCGGCACAATCCACAGGGAAGTTCAGAGCATAGCACGTCCTAATAATCGTCGGTAGCATCATCGTCAAATACCTGCTCCTCTAAGCCTGTCCGATGGAATAACCAGGGACAAAGCCGTGAGTACATACAAAGTACTCGCAAACCACCTAAAGAAATAAACAAAGTTTTGCATACGAAAATAATAGGATGGCTATATGGTGGGGTTTCTCATAGGGATTTCCTATCTACTCCAAATTATTCTTAAGTTGGCAAAGTTTTAAACTTGGCAAGTTCTATTCTTAAGGATGGTGGCGCTCGGGCTCGCCACCAAGAATGAGGTGCCGCCGGCTGGCGAAAAAGGAAAAGAAGAGGAGAAGACACACGAAGCAGACGGACGACATGCTGCGAGAACTTTTCCTTCCCCAAAAGTTGGATCGGCGTCCAGATCCGGATGCTCCCATCATCAACATTGATTTCCTCCTGGATCAATTTCAGGCGTGTGTGTTGCCAACACACGGATCACAGGCCCGTTTCCTGCGCTACCGCATAGCGTATACAGTGTTCTACGCTGAGGGGGATCACTCACTCTTTCTGGTTCCTATCGTCACTCATCCAGGTAAGATTTCTTCAATTTGTTAGGCTGCCATCGTGTTTAGCTACTGCAGCTTCACGTATTGTTTCCCAACCGAGAGAACACAAGACATAGATAATATTCAGATGCTTGTTGATTTTGAAATTGTAAACAATTTGCAGTAGCCTTGCTACTTTTGGGTAACATTTTTGTATGAAACTGAAGATTACACATGTGTTCTCAGTAAATAATACATGTTCCCTTGAAAGGATTGTTGGGCGGAAAGATGTTTTTTCTTTGACTATTTCTAGAAGTTTAGGTTTGATTTATCACATTTCAACCTAATCTATGTATATGACTCCTTCGGATTCGTCTTAAGTTAGGTCAATATAATATCACGTTGAATACGAGAGAATTTTAATCCATAGTAGCATTGTCATTGTTATTCCCTACGCGATACTTAAACAAAATCTGGCTTGTATTAAGGGTTATAGTGACTTGTTCTCTTTTGAAGAACAAGCAGACAGAGCAAGAGAGCGACGCGATCCTCCAAGTTTAGATAATTTGAGGACCACTTAGTTATAAAATCAATTAATCTTAATCATATATGATGATTTTCTGAATGTGCCGCTATAATATATTGAACACGACTCACTAAGTGCGTGCCTATTGCATATGTCTTCTGATCACTCTTGCACTAGAGGTCCTACTGAAGCTAACTAAGATACTGTCAGTTTAAAGGCCTTATGAGGAGAAAGTTTATGTGATGCACCCAACGATGACAAAGATCTTTTCATATATGATGATATGATGAATGTGTTGCTATAATAGATTGAACATTTTTCTAGACATGTTTCCGAACTCTGACCTTTGCAACGCTCAGATTACCATTTGTAGGACATCATACTTTATTGCATATTTTTCTACCCATGTACTCGAGGCCCTTCTGAAGCTAACGGAGATGTTATGTGTTTACAATCCTTTCAAAAAGACTTTGTGATATAACGGAGAGTGACAATGATTTTTTTCAGATCCCCTATAGAATTCTTGCACTTGCATACCTCTATTTTTACATGGTTGATGTCCTGGGCTAATACTTCTAATGTTTGGTTGTGCAGATTCAGAAATCAAAAAAAAAATTTGATGTAAATGCAAGCAAAGTGCAGGTTAGTTTGTACAGATTTTCCTATGTGCACAAGGTATTTGATGACAATCGAAGTAGACTGCAGATGTAATGGAGTATATGGAAATTTCAAGTTCAGTAATACATTTATTAATTCTTATGTTCTATGAGAATATTTAAGGTGGCCCTGTATCCTATCATATCAAAGCAATACAGATATATAGATGAAGAATTATACTAAAGCGAGGGTAGGTAATGCACAAGAGAAAAATTGAATGTAAGAATTATATGTAAAAAATTAGACCAGAGAGTCAATCCAACAAATGAGAGGAGTATTATATATAACCCATTGTACGTCATCTTTTAGCAACAACACTCTCACAATAAATTTAGAATTCTTTAGTTATTAAAGATAAACTAGGATATAACCCATTGTACGTCATCTTTTTTTCTATATCTATATTATGTGGCGTAGCTAAGATAAAATGATCTTATCGACCTTTGTACATGCGCTTATCATAATTGATGTTTTTTTATGCATCCCACTTGCAAATCATGTATATTTGTTTTATCTTTTATTTTTTACTTATTTTATTTTCTTGAGTGCCACAGAAGAGGTATTACTACAGAGAGTGGTGTTTTGGCTCCTGGGTGCATATGCACCCTTTATTTAAAATACAATTTACACATATTTTGAAATGTCAAAAAAATTTACGAAACATGTTTGCGCGTAGATCTTAACATGTTATATGTTCACAAAGTCGTTTCATGAAAAAATGACAATTTTTGTATCTTGTACAAAAAAGACAAAATTTGGTTCTAAAATAAGACTTTTCACGACACTTTTTTTTATCTTTTTTACATAAGGCACAAAATATATCGTTTTCTGGTGAAACGACTTTGTGAACACATAGAATATAAAGATATATCCGCGAAATTTTATTTGAGATTTTTTTGACATTTTCAAATATATTTTTCAAATCCCAGGTGCATATGCACCCGGGTGCCAAAGCGAATTTCCGTATTACTACAGGGCTTAAGAAGATTTTTTTTAGTTGAAGCACACTGATGTTGTAAACCTTGCAATTTTTATTGACATGTTCTATAAATTATCTATAGGTAATTGTAATTTTTACTGACATATTCTAAAGATATTTTGATTTATTTTCAGATTAATGTCAACCCATCATGTTAAAGCAAATTCTCTGGTGCTAAATCAATCCCAAATAAACATTATCAATGTGTAAAAATAAAACCTGATTATGATCTTTTAAGTTTATTCTGAATATGATTGGTATCCCCATTTCTTAATTATCGACACTCTATCCATAACATCTATAATGGAAAGACTTCCCATTTTGATTGACTATTGATCTAAATAAACATAAGCTTCTAGAGAAACTGGTGGTCCACCTTGCTGCTATAAATGGACTGGCCGATTTTATTAATGTGCTGGATCAAATGATATTTGATGATTTAAAATTTGTATTGATGAGGTTCCCTTAATACTATGTATGATCTATTCAATGTTTGAAAATAATTATGGAAGCATTTCTTAAACAAATAAAATATTTGTTAATAAAATATTTAAAATATCAATTAAATGATTAATATTCAATATAATAATAATTAGTATTTATATAAATTAAGACGTGCGTTGCACGTGCACGCTTACTAGTACTATTAAAAGAGTAAACTTAAGTTTTCCTAAAACCACACCCGGAATTGTACACGGAATAACCAGGTTCGTTTGATCTAATAATCCATCTAACGAAATCTAAGGATCAATATTATCTGAATGGTCTGCCTTCAGATCAAACGGTCGACGGTAAATGTTTTGTCCATCGGTCTGCCTGCGATCAAATCGGTACAATTCTGTAATTCCCTCCCCACGATCCCTCCCGCTCCCTAATCTCACGCACGAATAGGTAAGAAGAAAAACAGACTCTAGACGTGCTTCTCCTCCATCTACTCCTCTCCCTAGATGCCGTCCGCGCCGCCCCGGCCCCCAACGGGAGCTCCAGCCGCTCCCTCCCCGCTTCTGTTGACGAACCCATGGGCACGGCGCCTCTGCTCAGTTCCGGAACCACCATGCTGAGGACAACGGGTACCGCCCCTCCCTGCACCTCCCAACCTGCTCGTCAACGGGTCTGGACGGGTCCATCGCGAAGGATGGGCAGCAGTTTACGAGGACATTGCCGGTCTCCTGAAACACGACCGCGGATGTAACCGGAGGGTGTCCGTCCGCCGTCCTGTGGTGGAGAAGGACGACATGGACGCGGCGGCTCCTTGTTCGCATCACAGCGTTCATGCCATGTGCTTCACGGGTGATAGGAGGATCATCGGCTAGCATATCTTTGGATGCATGGATTAGATCGTACAAGTGTGGAAGACTGGAAGACTTTGAGGCTGCTCATCAGCGTGGATGGTTGTGGCTGGGCAAACCATTCATTAAAAATTCACACAAAAGGTTTGCCTATTTTTTTTCTCTTTGCATTTTGTTTCTTGTTAATTTTTTAGATTCTTTCATTCTTTGTGTTGGTCAACTGGAAAAAGACTCAGACCCTATATTTATATGTATTTTATATCAGAGTTTGTACCTTTAAACTCACCAGCCAAGCTGTCCGTATGGATTTTACGGGATATGATTTGAGTATATTCATTCACGTTGTCCGCAGTCTGTTTGAAGAAATTTATTTTTGATTTATTGGTATTAAGTTGTTGTTTGATTGATATATCTAAGCAGTGAAAGTTTTATGTATACATATATGTATGTCCTGGATTTCTATTATTGTTCTTTCAAGGTTCAGAGATCAGATCATCAGAGTACTCATGACATTAAAGTTTGTATTGCATCATTGAAGCACTTTTTGTGAATTACATGCATCAGGTGTATGTTCTATAGTTTCTATTGTGCAGTTTTTAACTTTATTTTATGTTGTTGGGAGGAGCTGGGAAATGACAACTTGGTTGGACTAAATCAGTTACAAAGTCCTAAATTCGTATATATCTAAAAAAGTTCAGTTCTACCTCCTTGGAATGAATGGTTCACCTATTTATACTTTTGTTGAATGAATGGTTCACCTTAAATGAAACATAATGAGGAATCGTAGTCATTGGTGAAGGTCGATATGCATTCACACACAAGACTTGTGATCGGTGTTGGACTTCGATTTAAACACACGGTTAACTTTACAGTCGTGGGGTTTGGTAGATCGAGATCATCAGCAACTGGACGAAGCTTGTGTCTTTGTTCGTCACTCCTCCCCTGCATGCACCCGCATGCCTCTCCCCTTGCTCTGGGAGGTCACGCTGAGCACTAATGGGCTCTTCTCGACGCAAATACTGATCTATTTCTTTTGGTTGACGGTCTCTTTTGCCCATGGTCGGACCTATGCGTCAGTGGCCGCAGGCAGGTAAGGATCTGAACATACTCCACGACCACTCAACCAAGGCAAGGAGTGTTTCCCCCAACCTCCTCTCCTACGGATCCAAGGTATGAGGAGTATTGTTTACAAATTGCTCCAACAGTTTATTCTGAAGGAATTATGGAACATAGTATATCTATATTTGCGAATTTCATACTTTGTGGTTATATCAATGTAGTGAATTAGTTTTCCATTTCATTTATGTTTTTTTTCTAAGAATTAATAATATATATAATATTTCAGCTCACTTTATCAACGGTTGAGTCGTGCGTTGCACGTGCATACTTACTATTATTCTTAAGTTGGCAAAGTTTTAAACTTGGCAAGTTCTATTTCCCACAATGAATTTGGATAAGTCAAGTCCAACCCTTTTCCAACAATATCAACATCATCATCGCGAACCATAAATTTGGTACCGGGCTTTCTCATCTATCCCCCAGAAAGTGTGGCCTCACTAGCTGTCCATGACCGTGGACTCCGGCTACTCGAATAGATTTCACTCTGCAGAGGTTGTACACTTTACCCACCACATTCGATACATTCGCCGTGTGTCCCCATGGATCGTCATACCTCAGTATGCGGGTCTCGGATAAATGACCATAGTCTTCCCCTTGCCTACCCTAGTACAGGTGATCTACCCGATGCCCACATCCTGAACTGTCCGTGTGCAAGGTCATGCTCCTCTTGGACACATGCCTTCACCGTAGTAGAGGTGTGGAAAAGTTTCGTGCCACCGCTGCCTCGGCAACGACCTCAACTTCGACATATCGGTAGGCTTGCAGGCTTTTTATGTATTATGTAGTTAGAAGATCCCCGTACTAAGATACGCAAGCTTCCAACTAGCCCTGTCCCATACCAGAGTATAGTGGTTGTACTGTAAGGCTAGGTTTTGGCGGCACTTATAGAGAGTCCCTCCAGACTTTTTCCATGTCCGACGATGTTCCACAATCCCGGCCATACCACCTTCTTAGGTGTATGCCATAACATATAGGGTGAAGTATGACTTTCCATGATTATTTCTAATGCTAATTACAAGAGCTAATGATGGTCTCGACAGAACGTCGGGATCACCGGGGTTCTATTTTGTTCTCCCAAGTAGGTAGGATTATGGGGTGGTGCAGAGTTTTCTAAAATAACTAATACAATCCCAAACCATATGAGTATAATACTAGCATGATACAATATAAGTGATACAAAGGAAAGTAAAAAGGGTAATGCGGAGTTTGAGTTTTGATGGTGGCTTGCCTTCCTCGGTGTTGTACCCTGGAATGGCTTCCTTGACGGCTTGGAAGGAGTGTTCACCTGTAGCTTCAATCGTATCGTCTACATGTTGCGGGAAAGAATACACATCATTACAACGAGGCAATAAAAAGCAATGCACACAACACTCAACTTTACAAACAATTTCACAAGCAACTAAGGACAAAACAATTTTCAAAGTTTTTCCAAGTTTTATCACCAATAAATATTAAATCCTATAACACACAACAAGGTTAAATTTTTTTATAACATGGCACTGGGATAAATATTATTATCAACAAGATTAAATTTAAACAAGCCCTAACAAAATAATGATTTTCACTTAGTTTAATCACTAACTTCTTTTTAAATAATTTTATTTTCATTAACTAAATGCATAACAATTTTCTACTGACCAGAGGCAATTTTAATAATAACCTAACAATTTAATATTACTAACATAAAATTATGGAAATTAAACTAGCAATTAAATTTATAACAAAAGGCCACAATTTTAATTGAGCAAATCACATTTCTAATCCTGCATAAAAATAAAGCACAATTTTACTAACAACACAAAATTTGTTTCATATTTTTCTGACTTATAATGATTTTTCTCAAAGTGTTTTCACTTTGCTGCTTTATTAGAAAGAAAAACAAATCTTCAGCTGGCCCAGGGCTGTACTACGCCCAAGAATTTTTTTTTCCTCAGTGGGCGGGGCCTATTTGCTGTGCGCTGGTACAATTTTTTTAACTTAAACGAAGGGGTATGGGGCTCCCTGTGCCGTTAGATCTCCCCGGATCCGACGGCCAGGGGCCTTCTTCCCCAGGGGCTCGACTAGCTCGGCCTGGGAGCTCCATGGTGCACAGGGAGGGCACGGGAGGCTTACCGGCGATGCTCTGGTGGCCGACGGACGTCGGGAATTGGCGGCGGGGGTACGACTCGGTGAGGGGGGCCGTTTTTGCGGTCACGTGCGGTGTGGGACGTTGGCTTCGGCGGTGTCAGAACCCCAACTAGGGTAAGTGCTAGGGTTGTTTGATCCCTTTGCATCATGCAAAAATTCAAAAAGAAATTCAAAATGGGGAAAGAAAAGCCCTAAATTTTTTAAATAAATGGCCAGATAAAAATCTTTTTCCAAAAATCTTTTGAACATTTGGAAAATTCCTATAAATGTTGCTGATCATTTTAAAAATGATTTGGGATCAATCCCATGCACATGGATTTTTCTAATATTCAAACAGTGGCTTTGGAAATTAAACTAACCCTATTTGAATTGAAATTCAAAATATATTGAATTTCAAAAATGCTCAAATTCTATATGTGGCTAGCTACTGGTCACCTAGTATTTATAAAAGTAATTGGACATTTTTATAAAATGCTTTGGTATTTTTACCAGGGCAAAACAAAAGGGCAGAAAATTAAAACAGAGAAGAATTAGAAAAAGGAGAACACCCTGGCTTTTCCAGCCCAACTCTTTTCCCCCGGCCCACCTAGCCAAGCCCAGCCCACCCCATCCTGTCGTCTTCCTCCCCTCGCCCCTAAGCTACTCGGTGTCGAGCAGGGGACGCGCCGACGCCACCGCGACGCATCTAGGCCACCTCGGGCCTTCTAGCAGCGCCACGGAGACGTCCTAGCCGCCGTGCGCCCTTTCCCCCTCCTCTAGCCCGTTCTCCTTCTCTCCCATCGCCGTTTTCGCGCCAGCCCGAGGTCCACCGCAGAGTGCCGCCGTGAGCCCGCGCGGCCAGAGACGCCCACCGGCCGCGAAAAGCTGTCCAGGAGGACCAGCGCCGTCGTCTTCCTCGAACCCCTCTGCGAATCGAGCCCAGTGAGCACTGGAGACGACTCCAGCTTCAGGAACTCGCCGCCGGCCGCCGGGGACGCCATCTTCAAATTCGTCGCCTGTGCTGCTCCAATGGCTGCCCCGAGCTCTTCCTCGTGATCAGGGTGAGCTGGAGCTTCGTTCCCCTCCCTCCTTGCTTTTTCCTGTGGCCGGGTTCAAGTTCACGGCGAGGATAGCAGCCGGCCGCCGCACCTCGACGTCGCCAGCGTCGTTTCAGCCCTTCCCGAGACCCCCTGGTGGCACAGCGTGATGCGGACGATCACGGGGCTTCTTCTCGTGCAAGCGGCGCCCGATTTGGTGGCCATTTTCGTCACCCAGTACCGCGCCGCCGTGCTCGACGTCGCCGGCGTTGAGCCGCCGGCGAGTTGGATTAGGTTAACCCTAATCACCCAGCTAAACCCCCTCTAGGTCAATGACAAGTGGGCCCTAGGCCACCCCTAACCCACTGTTAGTTAAACTAACAGAGGAGATTAACCCCCTGAGGCTGACAGCAGGGACCCACTGGTCAGACCCCCCCCCTGACGTCATCCCCACGCAATGATGACGCAGTAAAGAAATTCCAGAAATTAGAATTGATTTAAAATAATCCAAAAAAAATCCAGAAAATGAATTAAACTTGGGAAATTCATAACTAATTCATATGAACTCCAAATATAGCAAATAATATGTCTAAAAATATCAGAAAAATCCAAGGATTATGAATATGGGCTCTGTTTTCATGTTTGACCAATTAAAATTGGGTGAACAGTGCAAAACATCCATATGACTTTAATTCAAATTCAAATTTGAAACACATTTGCAAATGACTTTGCATTTGACTTCTTTTAAATGGAATTGTAAACACATTGTGACCGAGAACATCACCATTTCAATATTGATCATGTGTTTGATGCATTGCAAATAAATTTATACCATTGTTTGATTGTTTGCTCGATAGACGTGCAACTGGAATCGGAGGCCACCCCCTTCGTTGAAGACCCCGTTATCGAACCTCGTCAGCAAGGCAAGCAAAACCCATTGATCATGTCTACAAAATCCTATTTTCCCTCTCAGTCTCGCTTATGCATGTTTAGAGATCACCGAGACACGTTCTTTCGCATAGTTGAACCTTTTCCGATGCATGACCTATCTTTCTGTCACCGTATTTAGAAAACCACAATCCTAGCAGATATAGGAGTTGAATGATGAGCATGTGGCCCCTGCAACTGTTACTGCTTTTGCTGCTTAGTGATACAAGGAGGATGTTTTGATTGTGAGTCGGGATGAAATGAACACAGTGGTGTTGATGAAAGTGAAACATGTTGGTGAATCCACCCTAAGCAAAGGTGAAGGATGAGAGGCTGTGTAGGAGTACACAGTGGGTTGTCTCGTTGAACACTACCCTAGGCCCCGAGTTCCTGTTTTGTGATCCAAGACAAAGAGTATGAACACATGTAGGGTTTTATGGGAGCCCCGTTTGGCCTCTTTACATACCGATCCGGTCCAGGAGTCACAATAGATTCGGGCTTTCCATTTGGCATGTGCATAGAAAAAGAATGAAGAAAGGTTGCATCATCCTAGATATGTGGTGGACTTGTGAGGCAGTAAAACCATCTGGCAGAGGTGGCGTCTCGGTCCCTTACATTATCTGAGTCCGTTTCGTGGAACCGGCCGGACTCTCGAGCGGTGCCAAACTCAGGTAGTCGACTCCTGGATTAGAGAAGGTGATGTGAGGTTAGTGCCTTGGTTTCATCCACGTCCGACATCCGCTTAAAGGATGCCAAGAACGAGGCGATAAGTGATGACACGCGTGTGAAGATGTACACCCCTGCAGGGTAAATGAACTATTCGAATAGCCGTGTCCGCGGTTATGGACAACTTGGAAACCTCTACTTGATCATAAACAACTTGAATGGATACTTATAAAATCCGCAAGATAAGCGTGAGTGCTATGGTGTGCTTCTTCGTGGGGAAGTCGAGGAAGTAACCATAGTGGTGTATTGTTTGGAGATGTAGTGGACTCGTGTACGCTTCTTACCTCAAGTCTGGTACTCGTAGTACAGGAATAGCCAAGTCAAAGCTGGCACTTCTGCATGTTGAACCCCACCTCCTTTACCTTGATACTTGAGCATGAGTAGTTTAGATCTGATGTAAGTCTTGCTGAGTACGATTTTGTACTCACGTTTGCTTATTCTATGTTTTAGATGAGAACCGGACCCCGATGAAGTCACCTTCGTGAAGCTCGATGTTGACCTTGGTAGTATAATCCTAGACAGCAGTCTGGTCCCTCGTGGAAGGGCATGTTTGTTTACAAGGCTTCTCTAAGCCATTTGTTAAACTTGTCTGTACTCAGACCTAATTTGCTTCCGTTGTATGATGTAATGTTGATCACAGACATGTGATCTTTGTATGCTCTATGTGTATATCTATAAAGAGTACTTTGTAGAGTTATGTGATGATACCTGCTGTTCATACTAGGCATGTGTGCTGCGTGTATGTTTATAACATGCATGCCTTAGTATGGGTTTTCGAGACCTTAGTTGTGATCTGGCTGGCGGTCGTTTATACACCAAGTGGCCCTTAGATGTGCGCAGCTTGGGGCATCGCGATGCGATTGCTCGTGACTCTGTCACGTGCACACTTTGTTGTATGATCGAGCCCGCCCTAGACCCCGACTAAGTGATCGGGCTGGAGTAAGTCTATGTAAGAGTTAGGATCCAATCGATAACATGGTTGAGGCGACTTGTCTATGAGTATGGGATTCACCACCCATAAGTATTTAGACTTGTGAGCGGACGATGAGGACCCATCTCAGATGATCATCCGGCCTGAATGGGATGCCCCTCACGTTCGATGCTTACCGAGAACATTCTGTGCTTGGCCTTGTCTGCTTAGACAACTGGGTACGGTTCTCGGCTCTCCATGTGATTGTATCGTGACTGGAATTACATACGCTAACCCCGGGTCCCGACAGGCGGTGGCTTTGCGTAGACGGTGGGGAAGACGGGCAAATGGCGACGTCTTCTCTAGGCTCCTCGCCGGAGGCTCCTTGCCGGTGTGGCTCCACCGAGAGGCAGGGGAGGCTCGTCGGCCTCTCCCTCCTCTTCTTTCCCTCCATCTCTTCCTTCTTCCTTCCCCCCCTCGCTACTCCTCTTCCTTATCTGTATCTACTTCTACACGGGTGGAGTACTAGGGTGGTGCTTGGTGTGGAGTGAGTGAAGAGGGGAGGCTGGGGCGTGCGGTTTATATAGGGCGAGGGGAGGAGCGGGCTAGGCGAGCGCGCGGTCAGGATCGGAAGCAGGTGAGATCGAACGGCGAAGCGTTGGGGTGCGGGAAGAACACTATCCGAGGCCTCGTCATCAACAAGCGAGAGAGGCAGGTAGAATCCACCCCGAACGTCGCCGGCCACATCGCGTCCAAGGGTTGGGGGTACGCGAGCCCTGTCAGTCCACGCCATCGATCCATGGCCTCGATCGGGGTTGGCGTACACACGAACAAGGACGTGAGGAGTGTGACAGTGGGCCAGCAGCAGGGACGAGAGGGAAACGAGAGTGATATGAGAGAGAGAGGGTTCTCTCTTCGTGAGAGAGAAAGAACGAGAGAGAGATGTCTCTACGTGTGGGGGGAGGTTGAGAGATTAGGGGAGGGGTAGTTAGACTAGTTTATTTCTTGTTTATAATTATGTAAATTTTATTTGTAACCAAAATTAAGTAACTACAGAGAATACATCCTAGGTTTTTGTGAAAAAAAAACCTAAAGGAAGTTTTTTATATACAATTTTATAATATGATTTTTATGATCAAATATATTTATTTATTATGGTTTTTAAAATTTATAGAAACTTCACTGATCAAAGTTTCAATTATCCTTATAAGGCACAAGGTTAATGTCTTAGGGTTTTGTGGGGGTTAATAAGGTTATTATATATATTACATAAAATACATAAGGATTTATATTCTTATGCATTCATCCAACACACAAGAGAAAAGAGAATAAAACAAAACCAAGCAACAAAGAAAAGGGTGCAAGAATGTTAAATGGTGATTAGGGTTTAGCGCTATAAGGGGTTTTAGAATTTATCACGTTGATTTTAGTATGATCATCTTAAGATGAGTTGCATGTATGGTAGAGATATATTCTTAACCATAATCACTTGTTTATCTAAGCACATGCAACACAAAATGATCATCACTACACCCATGATTTTCTATCTTGCACTCAAAACAGGCAACATGCTCACCGCATGTTCATTTTTAACTACATGCAAGTTCATGATCATCTCTAAACACACACAATCAAGAATGCATTCCTCATCACACCACTGCAAGACAAAAGTTTTTGTTGATTTCAAAAGGTGATCATCCATTAGTTACACACACCACAAATTAAAATTTTTGGGATGTGACAGACCTTCCCCCCTTCAAAAGAATCTCGTCCCCGAGGTTCACAAGCTAGTGAGGAGATGCGGGAACTCACGCTTGAGGTAGTCCTCCCGTTACCAGGTGGCTTCCTCCTCGGTGTGGTTTGTCCACTAGACCTTGTGGAACATGATCGCGTGCTTACGGGTGACTCGGGTGGCTTCTTCCAGGATACGAAGGGGTGTCTCTCGGTATGTGAGATCCTGGTTGATACCCTCCGTGCGGTGATCGATGTTTTTGAAAACATCAGGCTTGTCTGGCACCTCCAGACACTTCCGGAGCTGCGAGACATGGAAGACGTCTTGCACATCGGATAGCTCTTCGGGCAGTCTCAACTGATAAGCAACCTGGCCTCGCCTGGCTGTCACCTCAAATGGTCCAATGTAACGAGGTGCTAGCTGTCCCCTCACATGGAATCGCTGCATTCCCTTCACTGGGGTGACTCGGAGATACACAAAGTCTCCAACTGCAAAAGTCACCTCTCGACGCTTGGGGTCGGCATAGCTCTTCTGACGAGACTGAGCGGTCTTCAGACGCTCACGAATCAACTGGACTTGTTCCTCAGCCTCCTTCGAAACATCCGGTCCGAAAATCTTCCCTTCCCCGGTCTAAGACCAGTTTAGGGGTGTGCGGCACTTCCTCCCATACAAAGCCTCAAATGGGGCCATCTGCAAACTGGACTCATAGCTGTTGTTGTAGGAGAATTCTGTATAAGGCAAGCAATCCTCCCACTTGGAACCATAGGCTAGAGCACATGCGCGGAGCATATCCTGTAATATCTGGTTCACTCGCTCGGTCTGGCCTCTAGTCTGCGGGTGATAGGATGTGCTGAATGTGAGTTTGGTGCCTAGTGCCTCCTGGACTTGCTTCCAGAACCTCGAGGTAAACTGGGTACCTCGATCAGACACAATCTCCTTCGGAACTCCATTCAGACATATGATCCTTGACCTGTACAAGTCTGCCAGCTGGTCTCCTCAATAGGTTTTTCGCACGGGAATGAAGTGCGCTACCTTGGTGAGTCGGTCAACGATTACCCAGATAGAATCATGTCCTTTGCTCGACCTCGGTATACCTGTGATGAAGTCCATGCCTATTTGTTCCCACTTCCTTTCAGGAACTCGAAGCGGTTGCAGCAATCCTGCAAGTCTCTAGTTCTCTGCTTTTACTCTCTGGCAAATGTCACACTTGGCAACATACAAGGAAATCTCACGCTTCATACCGTGCCACCAAAACAAGTCCTTCAGGTCTTGATACGTCTTAGTCCCTCCGGGGTGGATGGAGTAAGGTGTATCATGAGCTTCCTTCAGGATAGTGAGCTTCAACTCCTTCACATCGGGCACACACAATCGACCATCACACCAAAGAACTCCTTCGTCATCTGTCGTGAACTTCGGGGCCTTTCCGATGGGAATATTCTTCTTGATTCCCTCGATACTACCGTGTCCCTTCTGTGCCTCCTTGATCTGATCAAACAGAGTCGGAGCCTGCTCGAGGTGAGCAAGAAAACCGGGTGTAACAAGCTCCAAATCCAGCTTCTCGAACTCCTCGTGCAGAGCTGGCTGCTTCTCTCTGATCATTGCATTAAGTGTGCAAGGTTTGCGGCTGAGGGCTTCTGCTACCACATTGGCCTTTCCGGGCTGGTAGTGGATTTCGAGATAGTAGTCTTTGATTAACTCGATCCATCTCCTCTGCCTCATATTCAGCTCCTTCTGAAAGAATATATACTTCAGGATCTTATGGTCTGTGTATATGTCACATCGGTGACCCATCAGGTTGTGTATCCATCTCTTGAGAGCGAGCACAACAGCGGCTAGCTCCAAGTCGTGTGTAGGGTAGTTCACCTCATGCGGCCTCAACTTCCTGGACATCTACTCAATGAATTTTCCGACTAGCATCAGAACACAACCCAATCCAATCTTTGATGCGTCACAATACACATCGAAGCTCTTGGTCAGGTCAGACATCGTCAAAACTGGAGCAGACACCAATCTCCTCTTCAACTCTTGGAAACTGGCTTCACACTTCTCTGTCCATACAAACTTCTAGTCCTTCTTCAGCAGTTGAGTGATCAGACGGGCAATGCTTTAGAAGCCTTCCATGAATTTGTGGTAATTTCCCGCTAATCCGTGGAATCCTCTCACTTCCATCTGGGCAGTCGGGGCTGTCCATTCTATGATGGACTAAATCTTGGCTGGGTCAACGGATATTCCTCCTTCTGACAATACATGTCCCAGAAATCTGACTTCCTTGAGCCAGAACTCGCACTTGTTGAACTTGGCGTACAGCTGGTGCTCTCACAAAGTCTTGAGGACTAAGCGCAGATGCTGGGCATGCTCTTCCTCCGTATTGGAATATATCAGGATATCGTCAACGAACACCACCAAAAACTTGTCGAGGTACTTCATGAAAATCTTGTTCATGAGGTTCATGAAATAGGCCGGGGCATTGGTAAGTCCGAAGGACATCACAGTGTACTCGAACAAACCATATCGGGTCGTGAACGTTGTCTTGGGGATGTTCGACTCTCGGACCTTCAGCTGATGATATCCGGTCCTCAGATCAATCTTGGAGAAGACTCGGGCTCCGTTCAACTGGTCAAACAGATCCTCGATCTTTGGGAGCGGGTACTTGTTCTTGATGGTCACTTCATTCAGCTTACGGTAGTCCACACACACGTGTATGGTGCCGTCTCATTCGAATCAGTCCCTTCTGGAGCATATCATTAAACTGTTTCTTCAATTCAACCAACTCTTCGGCATTCATCCGGTATGGTCTTTGGGAAATTGGGGCTGTGCCAGGCACTAACTCGATGATGAACTCGATATCCTGATTAGGCGGCATACTAGGTAGCTCCTCCGGAAAGACATCCGGGAATTCACATTCAACCTTTACCTCCTCAAGTGATGGCACCGAGACACTCTGATGACAGAAGGCTCGGGCATTTTCTTCCTTGTCAGTGTACTCTATCTGAATTCCATCTGCACTCATGAGGTTGACTGTCCTCTCTGTGCAATCTATCCGACCTCGATACCTGGACAACCAGTTCATGCCAAGTATCACTTCTATCCCTTTTGTTCCCAGCACAATCAATTCTGCCGGAAATGTGACTCCGTAGATCTCTATAGGTACATCAAGATAGCTGTGGTGTGTCGTTACCCTAGATCCGGGAATTTTCACGCTCATGACCCGTGTCAAGAGCTCGGCCTTCATCCCACTTCTATTCACAAATGACTCCATAACAAACGAGTGTGATGCACTCGAATCAAACAAAACTTGGGCAGGTACCGAATTAACTGGGAACGTACCCAAGATGACGTCTCCTGCCTCCTGAGCTTCATCGGCTTGCACGTGATGCATACGTCCCTTGGCGGCGTTGGATGCACCAAGCTGGGCATTGTTGTGGACGGGGTTTCCTCTGGCTGGTGCTGGAGCATTGGGTGCGTGGAGCAGTATTCTTCTTCTTGGGACACTCTGTCGAATAGTGTCCCTTCTGACCTCATCCGAAACAGATCACTCCAGGGTTGCGGGGAACTCCGTCTGCTGGACGCGGAACTCCAACAGGGCGGGCAGGAGCACTAGGGCATGACGCTGGGTAAGGGATCCTTTGAGGCTGGGTTGCTGGCCTTGGAGGTTGCGCCAGACACAATCGGGGGTTGCTGGATCCACCCTGCTGCATCATGCGGCACTTGCGGTTCTCAGAAGCCATCTTGAGCTTGCCCTCCATCATGATAGTAGCATTGGCCAGACACTCAAGATTTGGGAACTGCATGGCCACCGGGACAACCTGCAGCTCATCACGCAGTCCATCCAGGAAACGGTCCTTCCGCTTCTCCTTGGTGTCCACCTCCTCCGGGGCATACCTCGACAGCTGAGTGAAGCGGTCAAGATATCCAACCACAATCATGCCCCCTTGCTTGAGGTGGTGAAACTCGTCCTTCATCCTCCTGATCAGTGCGGTCGGGATGTACGCCTTCTTGAACTTCTCGGAGAACTCATCCCATGTGAGTACTTGCCCTTCAGGAAGACGGGCACGCACTCCTTCCCACCAGCTCCTTGCGGTGCCGGTGAGGTAGTGGGTGGCATACAGGACCATTGTGCAGAGCCAATCCTCAGCATCCAAAGGCTCCTTCGTCCGCGAGAAAAAAAGGAGGGTTGGTGTTCTGGAAATCTCGGAGCCGAGATCTGGGCTCCTCATTCCCACCAGCTCCTCTGCCTCCTTGGTTGGCATTGGTGGCAGCCTGGACTAACTGCTGGAGTGCAGCCATGTTCGCCTGTTGCTCGTCACGAGCAGCCTGGCGCTCCTCCATCAGAAGTCGCAGAAGTTGCGCCATGTTCGGGTCGGGTGGTGGCGGTGGCTCATCACCGGATCCACTTGGGTTGACACGGTGTAAGGCCCGATATGCGGTACTTTTCTAGATCTAGTTGTTTCCACCCAGATCCGGGGACGAAGCACATATCGGTCCCACCGCGACATATAACAAAGCCATATGCCCCAGATTTCCATCATGATATCACAACATTACAGATACAGGATACAACATCTCATACAATCAGCATACAACTGTCTCAGATATAATTCAACAGCGAAAGATACATGTCTGGGTACAGACTACAAGCAACTGCCTAGTGGCAAAGAGATAAACATCGATCCCCTAACCACACGGGTCCAGGCCCTCCGCCGGGATCCGCCTAACTAGTCGTTGTCGAGTCTCCACGTGAAACGTCGATCACCATACCTGTTGTCGATCAGAACCCTGAAAAGAGTTTGGGGGTAGTATCATGAGTACAGAGGTACTCAGCATCCAACTGTAGTGGTCATCATGCCCAGCAAGGACTTCATCACTCGTCATTTTAGGACAACTAGTAGTTTACGGTAAGGATGGGGTAAGTGGTGAGGTTGCTACCGCACTAGCATTTATGAAGTGGCTAACGATCTAGAGAGTAAGATAAGAAGCCAAGCATTCGATGAGGAATCGCCTCCAACAAGTCTTGCTATCAACTACTTACGCAACCATAACACCTATCCTATCCTTGTCCTCCTCTTCGCATCCCGACGAAGAAGCAGTCAAGGCGCACACACACATTGATCAAGTTTATTAAAATTATCTCGGTTGTTGTTGTCTATGAACAAGGAGTAGGTCTCAAGTCGTCCATAACCGTGGACACGGCTTCTCGAAAAGATTTAACCCTGCAGGGGTGTACCAACTGCCCATTACAAGGCTCCGCACGCACGCCCATCTCTTTCAGTTGCTACCCATTATAGGCTACCATTTTATGATTTAGTCCCAAGAAATCCGGAACGACAGGTCCCTCTAACTAACAACGCACAAATCCGGGTGGCCCCCGGTGAGTCGACATCCATCTCAAAAGCCGGCCGCGCTCTCGAGTCGGCCTCTACCGTCTGGACGAGGTCGGGTTAGCTACCCAAAAAGATGTGGGCAGCCCCCTAGCTTCCAGGTTTGGACCAACAGAAAAACTATGTCTCCGCTGGCCCGAGTTGTTTCGAAAACAGCTGGGGCGCCAACCAACACACACACGTTGCAAAAGGTAAAACCAGCTTGGGCCACCACTAGAAATGTTTGAAGCTAGATAGGTAAGAAAAGGAGACCCCATAAAATCCCACACGCGGTTAGGCACACTCAGTCTTAAAACCAATACCCGGAACTCGGATCCTAGGTGACTCGAATGGAATAAAGCGTCGGGGCGGGATAGCCTAGACCTTCCATCCTTCGTCGAATATAGTCAACATTATAATAATAATATCATCAACAACAATATAATAATGTGATATCCCAAACCAAGGAGTAACAGGGTAACATCGTAGCATCCTAAGCATGCATACTAAGCAGGGGCTGAGCAACGAGCAATAGTAACATAGCAGTACAAGGTTTGCTGGGAAGGGACATGGCTGTATCGGTTTGAAAGAGGCTGTAAACATGTGGTAGGATCAAACATCGAACCTAACCTATACTAGCACGCAAACTGCTGGTATAAATAGAATGGATCATAATTAATGTATAGTCCTTGCCTGTTGATAATTCGGGTTCCGAAGGTGTAGTCGATCACAAGCTCGCATCGTCTCCGAGAGGTACCCAAGGAAGCACACAATGCGATAAACACTGGAAAGCAATAACCGAGCAGGCACTCTATTACTACGGGGCAACACAAGATCAATAAGACATCACACGACACGGCAACGCGATACAGATCTATCGTCGAGAACGGTTACTAACAGTTTAAGTGGGGTATCGGTCACACACGACGAATACCGCACGTTTACGGTGGTTCAAGTTGCTTAGCTACAGGTGATCAACCAACGGTTATTAACATGGCAACTCAAGGAAGCATGGCATATCACACAAACATGTCAAGAGGTGAAGCACAAAGTAAACTATCTATGCTAGTCAATTTAAGTGAGGCACAACCTAAACATGGCATATTACTAAGTACCGCACGACAATTTAGAACATTTGGTACTGTTCTGTCCTAAAACATATTTTAGGTTGGCTAACAACAGCAAACAATAGCATAAACACAAAGTACACGAAAAACTAATCAAGTTACATATAAAGAACACTCCAAACGGAGTTACGGTTAAAAAGATATAAGCAAGACAAGCTATGCACGCATGCTGTAAAAACAGGGGTAAATCTATATGCAAAAGTGCAGCAACATGACATAGAAATACCTACAACGGAAGTATACATGATGCTTAACAATATGCAATTGGAATCACTCAATTCCGATAAACGGTCGCGACACACTCGTCAACCGAAGTTGCAACAAAATATAAACAGCAGCACACTAACTGCAGGATAGCTACTTTGGAGCAAGATACAATCAACATGCAGCAAGAAAATATGGCATGTGAAAGCATAGAACTGAAGTAGAAACAATGCTTAACAGGATGCAAAAGGAATCAATCAATTCCGATGAACGGTTGCGGAGCAACCGTCGCCCGAAGTTGCAATAAAATAACAGTTACAGCAACTTAGCAGCAGTTAACGACAGGTAGCCCTGTTTGAACAACAATAACTACATCTAAACAACCTCAAAACAAATAACTCACAAAAGATGAAAGCTAGAGCACGCAATTCTAAACAATTCGTTTTTTGGGCGCAACGAGATCCGGGCTACAGATTACTCGCAAATTACGGCACAAAAATGAAACTGCAGTAAAAATACAGCACTTGACGAAAAAAAGGAGCAGAGCCTCACCCATTGGGCTCGGCCCATCTGGCGGCTCGGCTGGGCTCCAGTGGCCGGCTCGGATGGGCCTGGGAGCTGGGCCGGGGGAGCTGGGCGGCCTGGCTCGGGTGGCCCACGTGGCGGCCCACAGGGGCGGTTGGCCGGCTAGCCCCGTCTCCACGACGGAGACTGTAGCGTCGGCGGCGGCTACCGGCCTCCCGGCGGCGAGGCGGCGCCGGTGGTGGGAGAGGCGGCGAGGAGGGGGCCCTCGGCGCGGCGGCCGCGGAGGGGATGGATCCGGTCTCCGGTGGCCTTCCAGGGGGTGGCGACGAGCTTGGCCGGCCTCCCATGGCGGCTAGGCGAGGCCCCGGCGTGAACGAGCTCCGCGGCGAGCCATGGAGCCAGCGGCGGTGGCCCTGTGAGGAGGATAGGGAAGAGATGAGAGAGGAGAGGGAGGCCACGGAGACGGGAGGAGCTCACCCGACGCGACGAGGCGGCTCGCCGGCGACGGCTACGGTGGCCGGAGGCGAAGGGGCCCCTCGGGCGTTACGGCGGCGCTGAGGCGGGCCCGCGGCGGCTGGAACTCGGCCCGCGGGGCCCGAACACGGTTGGTGGCTGGCTGGGGCTACGTGGATGAAATCTGAGCCCTAGATGGCCAGATCCAACGGCTGAGGTGGCTTAGGGCTAGGGTTTTCGGGATTTGGGGAAAAAATGGGGCAGATCTGGACATTGTGACGGGGGGGGGGGGGTGGCTGCAATTTTTTACTAGGGAAACCTAGAAAGGGGTGGGAGTGTGGTGGTCTTTATATAGCCCCGGTGGCTGGCAGTTTGCAAAAACATCCCCGGTTTTTCTCTCACGCGCGCGGTGCTCACGTTTCTGACCGCCGGGGGTCCACAGGACCTTCGATTCGGGTACAACTTCGAACTGCGCGATCAGCGCGTCGAGCCGGCAGCGTTCACCTCAAGCTGGAACCGTTCCGAAAACACTTCCCGTTCCGAAAATATATCCTGTTTACTTATTAAACGGGGTTTTTCGTTCCGTTGGCTGCGGCTGGTCTCATGCGATTTTCACGACGGTGATCGGGCGAAACCCGGTGTCGCAAAGGTCGAGTGTCAGGTTGGTAACGGTCGGTCTCCGTCCGGTATGCGATAAGAGGGGGGAAAATAATCGCCGATCGATAAATCGGGGATGCAAACACCGCAAACAAATCAGACAATCAAATAATTCATACCGAAAACAAAATTTATTATTTTTGTGAAAACTGGGCTGTTACACACGGTTTCTCCTCGACATCCTGAAGTTGTTGCGCAAGATAAGAGTGCTCGGGTTAGTGTCATCCTAAGTGGGCGTTAGGGTCACTCTAACTTAAGACTAAACAATACAATTCAAACAAGCATAATATCACACATTCGGGTGGGGGGGGGACTAAAGAAAAATCTTCCACTAGTTCTCATCTGTTTCGGGACACCATTCCCTCTTAATCTTCGGTCTCGCTTGACTAATTTTTTTTGAATAGGGTAAGAGGTATGAGAGTTTTTTTTATCAAAAATATTTCTAAATAACGTCCATCCTAACTATGCTTCTACGGTCTGAACAGAGGCTCTAATGCCAATTCTGTGAGCAACCCGGACTATATGTCCGAAGTGGCCAGTTGTGCATAATGTCATGCTCCCATGATCAGTGTCGCATGAAACACATCTCGACATGGATATCATAGTCTCAATGTTCATACAATACCGAATACAAGTCTTACAAATAACATAGTCTTACATGGCCTCATCGGGCTCAAATAGCAGCGGAATAAGCAAAAGCATCAAAGGTAGCAGCGGCACAATCCAAAGGGCAGTTCAAAGCATAGCACGTCCTAGTAATCGTCGGTAGCATCATCGTCAAATACCTGATCCTCCAAGCCTGGCCAATGAAATAACCAGGGACAAAGCCGTGAGTACATACAAAGTACTCGCAAACCACCTAAAGAAAGAAAGAAAGTTTTGCATACAAAAATAATAGGATGGCTATATGGTGGGGTTTCTCATAGGGATTTCCTATCTACTCCAAATTATTATTAAGTTGGAAAAGTTTTAAACTTGGAAAGTTTTATTTCCCACAATGAATTTGGATAATTCAAGTCCAACCCTTTTCCAATAATATCAACATCATCATCGCGAACCATAAACTCGGTACCGGGCTTTCTCATCTATTCCCCACAAAGTGTGGCCCCACTAGCTGTCCATGACCCTGGACTCCGGCTACTCGAATAGATTTCACTCTGTAGAGGTTGTACACTTTACCCACCAAATTCGATACATTCGTCGTCTGTCCCCACGGATCGTCAAGTATGCGGGTCTCCGATAATCGACCATAGTCTTCCCCTTGCCTACCCTAGTACAGGTGATCTACCCGATGCCCACATCCTGAACTGTCCTTGTGCAAGGTCATGCTACTCTTGGACACATGCCTTCATCGTAGTAGAGGTGCGGCAAAGTTCCATGCCACCGCTGCCTCGGCAGCGACCTCACCGGTAGGCTTACAGGCTTCTATGTAGTATGTAGTTAGAAGATCCTCGTACTAAGATATGCAAGCTTCCAACTAGCCCTGTCCCATACCAGGGTATAGTGGTTGTAATGTAAGGCTAGATTTTGGCGGCACTTATAGAGAGTTCCTTCAAACTTTGTCCATGTCCGACGATGTTCCACAATCCCGGCCATACCACCTTCTTAGGTGTATGCCATAACATATAGGGTGAAGTATGACTTTCCATGATTATTTGTAATGGTAATTACTAGAGCTAATGACGGTCTCGACAGATTATCGGGATCATCGGGGTTCTCTTTTGTTCTCCCAAATAGGTAGGCTTATGGGGTGGTGTGGATTTTTCCTAATATAACTAATACAATCCCAAACCATATGATTATAATACTAGCATGATACAATATAAGTGATACAAAGGAAAGTAAAAAGGGTAATGCGGAGTTTTAGTTTTGACGGTGGCTTGCCTTCCTCGGCGATGTACCCTGGATGGGCTTCTTCGACGGCTTGGAAGGAGTCTTCACCTGCAGCGTCAATCGTATCGTCTACACGTTGCGGGAAAGAATACATCATTACAACAGGGCAATAATGTAATAGCCCAGATTTCACAAAAATTAAAAAAAATTGTTTTCGGTGTGAATTGTTTGATTGTCTGATTTGTTCGCGGTGTTTGCATCCCCGATTTATCGATCGGCGATTATTTTCCCCCCCTCTTATCTCATATCGGACGGAGACCGACCCTTTCCACCCTGACACTCGAACTTTGCGACACCGGGTTTCACCCGATCACCGTCGCGACAATCGCACAAGACCAACTGCAACCAACGGAACGAAAACCCTGTTAAATAATTAAACGTGATATTTTTATAGCGCGCCGGAAAGTGTTCTCGGAACGGTTCCAGCGTGAGGTGAACGCCGTCGGCTCGACACGCTGATCGCACAGTTCGAAGTTTTACCCGAATCGGAGGTACTACGGACCCCCGGCGGTCAGAAACATAAACACCGAGCGCGCGAGAGAAAAACCGGGGATGTTTTTGCAAACTGCCAGCCACCTGGGCTATATAAAGACCACCACACTCCCACCTCATTCTAGGGTTTCCCTAAGCCAAAATTTCAGCCACCCCCTCACAATAGCCCAATTTTCGAAGTTTAGTTCATTTTGCCCAAAATCCAGCCTCCCTGCGATCTGGACCGTTGGATTGGTCGATCCAACGGCCCAGATCGCCCCCCAACTTCCCACCTACCTCTCTCTCCTCCCACCTTATGCCCGTGGAGGCACCACCTCGCACGCCGACGAGGGAGCCGCCGGCCGCCACCGCTCAGGTGAAGTCCTCCACCCGCGGGCCCTCTTCTCCTTCCTCTCCTCTCCCTCTAACCTCCCCCTCTCCCTCTTCCCAGGACCCTCCCGCGCCATGGATGGCTGGATTTCGAACTCGAAGCTCGTGCCACCCTGATGCACGCCGACGACCAGGACCTCGCCACCGCCTCGACCGACCGCCAGATCCGGCCACCCGCACCCTTCCCCAGCCAGGCCCGGACCCGATCTGGCGAGATCCGTCATGCAGACATCGGCTCCGGCGACCTCCCGTCCAAGACCGCCGCAATCCCCTGTTCGAGAACGAACGGGATCGGGATGAGCACGCCCGCTCGCCCGCTCACGTTGACCCCGTGGTGGGCCGCGCCACCAGCCCGTTCAAGCGCCAGCGGCCCAGTCCGCCGGCCCCTGCTGTTGGGCCCGGCCCGCCCGGTAAGCGCCCCCTTTGCCATTTTTTTCTTTTTTCCTGCAGCGCTAGTGGGCTCGGCCCAGTACAGTTTGGCGCCCTAGGCGGCTTTTAGTTATCCTTTGCTCGCCTCTGTGTTAGCCTGTTAAGAGCTGTTTCGGCCCAGAGTGGCTTAGTATTTTTTTTCCGTTTATTTATTTTGGCAGATTTATTTATTTCTTGCGATGCCCGTATCTTTTAAACCGTAGCTCGGATCGCGACGCATAAAACATGAAACTTGCTTAGAATTTTGTGTAGATTATTAAAATGTGCTCCTTTGCTATGTTTGACTTTGTCTACATGTTGTTTATCTTCTAATTACAACTGCTTGCCACTGCAAACTGTTTATTTAGTAATTTTTAACCGTTGCTCTATTTAAAATGTTTCTTATATGTAACTTGACTAGAATTGCATGTAGATTGTGTTTATGCTTCTCTTGCTTGCTAATAAAAATAATAAAATATGGTTTAGGACAGAACAGTAGCAAATCCTTCAATTGTTGTGCGGCACTTAGTGTTATGCCATGTTTAGGTTGTGCCTCGCTTAAATTGACTAGCATAGATAGTTTCCTTTATGTTTCACCTCTTGACATGTTTGTGTGCTATGCCATGCTTCTGTGCTTTGCCATGTTAACAACCTTTGTTGATCACCTGTAGCTAAAGAACTTGAACCTTTCCAAATGTGCGGTATCGTCGTGTGTGACGAGTACTCCACTTAATTTTTTAGTAACCGCTCTCGACGGTAGGTGCGATGTCTCGTGTTGCCTTCTTGTTGATGCTTGCTCGTGTTTGCTTCATAGTAATAGATGCTTGCTCGTTGATTGCTTTCCAGTGTTCATCCTCTTGTGTGCTTCCACGGGTACCTCTCGGAGACGATGCGAGCTTGCGATCAACTACACCTTCGGAACCCGACTTATCAACAGGCAAGGACTACACATTACTTATGATCCATTCTATTTCAACCAGCGGTTTTCATGCTAGTCTAGGTTAGGTTTGATGTTTGATCCTACCACATGTTTACAACCTCTTTCAAACCGATACAGCCATGTCCCCTCCCAGCAAACCTTGTACTTCTTTGTTACTATTGCTCGTTGCTCAGCCCCTGCTTAGTATGCATGCTTAGGATGCTACGATGTTACCTCCTGTTACTCCTTGGTTTGGGATATCACATTATTATATTGTTATTGAAGATATGGTTATTATAAATGTTGACTATATTCGACGAAGGATGGAAGGTCTAGGCTATCGCACCCCGACGCTTTGTTCCATTTGAGTCAACTAGGATCCGAGTTCCGGGTATTGGTTTTAAGACTGAGCGTGCCTAACCGCGTGTGGGATTTTATGGGGTCCCCTTTTCTTACCTACCTAGCTTCAAACATTTCTAGTGGTGGCCCAAGGTGATTTACCATTTGAAACGTGTGTGTGACTGGTCCGCGGCCGGCAGATTTCAAACAACTTGGGCCAGCGGAGACTTGGTTTCTCTTGTTGGTCCACCCCAGGGATCTAGGGGGTTGTCCACATCTGTTTGGGCAACTAACCCGACCTCATCCAGACGGTAGAGGCCGATTCGAGAGCGCGACCGTATTTTGAGTTGGATGTTGACTCACCGGGGGCCACCCGGATTTGTGCGTTGTTAGTTAGAGGGACCTGTCATTCCGGATCTCTCCGGACTAAATCATAAATTGGCTTCCTGTGATGGGTAGAAACTGAGAGAGATGGGCGTGCGTGCAGAGCCTTGTAATGGGCCGTTGGTACACCCCTGCAGGGTTAAATCTTTTCGAGAAGCCGTGTCCACGGTTATGGACGACTTGAGACCTACTCCTTGTTCATAGACAACAACAACTGAGATAATCTTAATATAACTTGATCAACGTGTGTGTGTGCCTTGACTGCTTCTTCTTCGTCGGGATGCGAAGAGGAGGACAAGGATAGGATAGGTGTTATGATTGCGTAAGTAGTTGATAGCAAGACTTGTTGGAGGCGATTCCTCACCGAATGCTTGGCTTCTTACCATACTCTCTAGATCGTTAGCCACTTCATATATGCTAGTGCGGCAGCAACCTCACCACTTACCCCATCCTTACTGTAAACTACTAGTTGTCCTAGAATGACGAGTGATGAAGTCTTTGATGGGTCAGATGACCACTACAGTTGGATGCTTAGTACCTCTATACTCATGATACTACCCCCAAACTCTTTTCAGGGTTCTTGATCGACAACAGGTATGGTGATCGACGTTTCACATGGAGACTCGACGAAGACTAGTTAGGAGGATCCCGGCGGAGGGCCTGGACCCGTGTGGTTATGGGATCGATGTTTTTCTTTTTGCCACTAGGCATTTGATTGTAGTCTGTACTCAGACATGTATCTTCCGCTGTTGTATTGTATTGGAGGCAGTTGTATGCCGGTTGTATGAGATGTTGTATCCTTGTATCTGTAATGTTGTGATATCATGTTGGAAATCCGGGGCATATGACTTCGTCCTATGTCGCGGTGGGACCGATATGTGCTTCGACCCCGGATCTGGATGGAAACATCTAGATCTGGAACAGTACCGCATATCAGGCCTTACAAATAACAAGCAATGCACACAACACTCAACTTTACAAACAATTTCACAAGCAACTAAGGACAAAACAAATTTCAAAGTTTTTCAAAGTTTTATCACCAATAAATATTATATCCTCTAACACACAACAATGTTAAATTTTTTATAACATGGCATTGGGATAAATATTATTATCGACAAGATTAAATTTAAACATGGCCTAACTAAATAATGCTTTTCACTTAGTTTAATCACTAACTTCTTTTCAAATAATTTTATTTTCATTAACTAAATGCATTACAATTTGCTACAGAGGCAATTTTAATAATAAGCTAACAATTTAATATTACCAACATAAAATTATGGAAATTAAACTAGCAATTAAATTTATAACAAAAGGCCACAATTTTAATTGAGGAAACCACAATTCTAATCATGTAGAAAAATAAAGAACAATTTTACTAACAACACAAAATTTGTTTCATATTTTTCTAACTTATAATTATTTGTCTAAAAGTATTTTTTTACTTTGATGCTTTATTAAAAAGAAAAACAAATCTTCAGTCGGCCTAGGGCTATACTGCGCCCATGGCATTTTTTTTCCTTAGCGGGCCAGGCCTGTTTGTTGTGCGCTGGTTCAATTTTTTCTTTTTTTTTACTTAAACGAAGGGGTATGGGGCTCCCTGGGACGTTAGATCTCCCCGGATCCGACGGCCAGGGGCATTCTTCCCTAGGGGCTCGGCCACTTGGCCTGGGAGTGGCCATGGAGCACAGGGAGGGAACGGGAGGCTTACCGGCGATGCTTCGGTGGCGGACGGACGTCGAGAATGGGCGGGGGGGGGGGTACGACTTGGTGAGGGGGGCTGTATTTGCGGTCACAGGCGGTGTGGGACTTCTTCTCCGGCGGAGGCTTGGCGTAGACGGTGGGGAAGACGGGCGGACGGCGGCGGCTTCTCCGGGCTCCTCGCCGGCGGTTCCTTGCTGGCGTGGCTTAGGTGAGAGGAAGGGGAGGCTCGCCGGCCTCTCCCTCCTCCTCTTCCTTCTTCCTTCTCTCCCCCCGGCTACTCCTCTTCCTTCTCTATATCTACTGCTGCATGGGTGGGGTACTGGAGTGGTTCTTGGTGTTGAGTGAGTGACGAGGGGAGGCTGGGCGTGCGGTTTGTATAGGGCGAGGGGAAGAGCGGGCTAGGCGGTTATGGCGATGGCGAGCTGATACGTCCCAAACGTATCTATAATTTATGCTAGCTCCATGCATGTTTTGTGTGACTTTCCCATGTTTTTCTTGAACTTTCATACACTTTTGAACCTATTTGGACTAACCTATTAACTCAGTGCACCCAGTTGCCAGTTTCTGTTTTCTACTGTTTTTGTATTTCAGGTTTTCCGGCCATTAAAAGTGCTCCAAAAATTCCGGGAAAAATATAAAAAAAATCAGCGCAACAAAAGCTTCCGGAATCACCAAGAGAGGGAAGGGGCCCACCACCAGGCAGCCAGGAGGGCAGGTGGCACGGCACCACCCTGGGCCGCGTCAGGCACCCTCCTGACTTCCTCGTGGGTCCCCTCGACGCCCCCCTTCGCCTATATTTTCGCGATCTCTCCTCTGTTCCGCCGCCGCCGCCGTTTCTAGATCGGGGCTGCTTGGAGAAGCTGCTCCGGCACCCTTCCGGAAGAAGCTACCCCCTCCGGGAGACCCTCCATAGCCATGGACGCCTCCCGTATGTACCGTGAGTAGTTTCCCTTGGACCATGGGTCCATGACCAGTAGCTATGTGATCTATCTCTCCCCCTTTTGTGCTTTCACTTTCGAGACCTCGTGAGCTGCCTCACATATCGAGGCATCTATGTAATTTCTGCTGTTGCTATGCTGAGTTTGTTGGGATCTGATGGATTATGAGACTATGTTCAGATTGTGATGAGTAATGTATTTGGTTCTTCTCTTTTATATTTTGTTCTTCAGTAAATTCTTGCATGTTCTGCGTTGCGGTATTTTCTTTGGCCAAGTATTTTATTTGCAACTCCAAGAGAGAGCGTTATGCTCGATTGTGGGTTCAGCCCCTTGATGTCTAGCTTGATTGACAGAAACATGAGACTAGGGGATGTGTTGTTGCCACCAGGGATAAAACAACGGTTCTTGTATCTGCGGGTGCAAGGATTGTTTACTTTACGCAAAGTTCTTTTAATGCAGTTCTCTATTGCTTTGAGTTTACACTTTGGGTGCGATTCGCAACTTAATACCAGCGACATGTTCTGGATAGATATCTCAAGGTGGATGATTCGTAGTAGATGCAGATGGATTTCGGTCTACTTACCTTGGCGTACTGCCCATTGCTTTTGAGCCCTTCCTTTCTTTGCAGCAAAGTTAGCATTTCGGTGCCTTCATAATCCTGTCAATTGCCCAACTGTGATTTGTTTACCTCGCTTGCACTTTTATCGTCTTTTGGGAGAGAGACATCACTAGTGAAAATCGCGGGACCCTGGTCCATCTTCACACTATTGTTCACACCCTCAATTTACTTTCAGCTTTTACTTTCCTTTGCACCTTTTATCTCTTGCGTTGATCTTTTGTAAGCGACAAAGCCGGAGGAATTGACAACTCCTTTGTACTCGTTGGGAGCAAAGTTATTTGTTGCTGTGTGCAGATCCGCGACAACACCTTAGTCAGGAAGCAATTTCTGGCGACGTTTCCACCTACTTGTATCTCTTGAGTCCTACTGGTTCGATAACCTTGGTATCTTCACCGAGGGAAACTTGTTGATGCAATGCATCTCAAACCTTCCACTTGGGGTAACCAACGAGGGACAAGAAGCCATCACAAGCGCGCGGGAAGGATCGGAAGCAGGTGAGATCGAACGGTGAAGCGCTGGGATGCGGGAAAACACGATCTGAGGCGTCGTCATCAACAGGCGGGAGGGGCGGGTAGAATCCACCCTGGACATCGCCGGCCACATCGCGACCAAGGGGGTACGCGAGCTCTGTCAGTCCACGCCATCAATCCGTGGCCTCGATCGGGGTAGGCGTACACACAAACAAGAACGTGAGGAGGATGACAGTGGGGCAGTAGCAGGGAAGAGAGGGAAACGAGAGAGAGAGAGAGAGAGAGAGAGAGTGATACGAGAGAGAGAGAGAGAGAGAGAGTTCTCTCTTCGTGAGAGGGAAAGAACGAGAGAGAGAGGTCTCTACGTGTGGGGGGAGATTAGGGGAGGTTGAGAGATTAGGGGAGGGGTAGTTAGACTAGTTTATTTCTTTTTTATAATTAACTAAATTTTATTTGTAACCAAAATTAAGTAACTACAGAGAATAAATCCTAGGTGTTTGTGAAAAAACCTAAAGGAAGTTTTTTTGTATACAATTTTATAATATGATTTTTTTATGATAAAATATATTTATTTATTATGGTTTGTAAAATTTATAGAAACTTCATTGATCAAAGTTTCAATTATCCTTATAAGGCATAAGGTTATTGTCTTAGGGTTTTGTGGGGGTTAATAAGGTTATTATATATATTACATGAAATACATAAGGATTTATATTCCTTATGCATTTATCCAACACACAAGAGAAAAGAGAATAAAACAAAACCAAGCAACAAAGAAAGGGTGCAAGAATGTTAAATGGTGATTAGGTCTTAGCACTATAAGGGGTTTTAGAATTTATCACGTTTCTTTTAGTATGATCATCTTAAGATGAGTTGCATGTATGGTGGAGATATATTCTTAACCATAATCACTTGTTTATCTAAGCACATGCACCACAAAATGATCATCACTACACCCACGATTTTCTATCTTGCACTCAAAACAGGCAACATGCTCTCCACATGTTCATTTTTAACTACATGGAAGATCATGTTCATCTCTAAACACACACAATCAAGCATCATCACACCACTGCAAGACAAAAGTTTTTTTTTGGTTGAAAAGATGATCATCCATTAGTTACACACACCAAAAATTACAAATTTTGGGATGTTACATTTCGCCTTATTGATCCTCTACCCGGAAGCCACACAGTAAGTTTCTAGTAGGTTTGACACCGCCATAGCACCTCCAGAGCTCGACTTAAAAAGCAGCAGGCTATCGTCAGCAAATAGAAAGTGGTTTACAAGCGGAGCTGTTGGAGCCACTTTAACACCATCCTCTTGAGACGACCAAAAACTGGATTTGAGCAGGCACAAAAGGCTTTCTGCCGCTAGTAAGAAGAGGTACGGGGATATTGGATCTTCCTGCCGAACACCTCTGCTAGGCTTGAATTGTTCCAACCTTTCTCCATTGAAAAGAACCGAGAACGAAACATTGGTAACCATACCCATGGTGATTCGCACCCAAGATGGGTTAAATCCAAGTTTTAACATGATGGCTCCATTCAAGTCTGTCATATGGCTTCATCATATCAAGCTTCAAAGCGCACACACCATTCTGTTTTGACCTATTACGTTTCATGAAGTGTAAGCATTCATAGGCCGCTATTATGTTGTCAGTAATTTGTCTTCCGGGGACAAAAGAAGATTGATCTTCAGAAATGATGTCAAGCAAGATGATCTTTAGCCTATTGGCAACCATTTTAGAGGCAATCTTGTACAGGACATTGCACAAGTGTAACACCGGCAGTGTCAGGCTACAGTAATACTTGGTGTTAATCACAAATAAATTTGATGAAACTTGTCTTAATCATCATTGATTCAAATCATCATTCAAATCCCCCTTGGTTGGAATTGAAAACAAAATTTGAAACTATAGTTGAACTAAAAATGATGAAACCAATTTTATTAAATGCCCAAAAGTCATTAGGTCAAGCTACTATATCAATGGGAATTTATTATAATATTTCGATATTATAAACAAATCAAATCAGTGGCAAAACAACCACATTTAGTCCATTTAAAACAATACAAAGTGCAAATGACTTTATATGGGGCTCAAACTTTTTGTAGCACTATAATAATAGGCCACACTAATATTGGGACTGGTTTCTCATTTTACAAAAATAAGTTGGGGCTTAAACAAAATTGGAAACATAAGTGAAAAGGAAACAAAAAACGAAATGGATGGAAAGGAAAAAGAAGCCCACTGGCCTGCTGCAATAAGTGAATGGTGTCAGCCCAACCCAGCCCACCAGCCGACCCCCACCATCATCCACTTCCCTTGTTCATCCCGAGCCATGCGTGGCGCCATCGCCATGGAGCTCGCCGGCTGCAACGGCGTGATGGCCGCCACGTCGATGCTACAATGCCTCCATCGTGGTGATATGTCACCCCGTTCACCCCATGGAAAACCCTAGCCCTCCCAGATCTCCACCATTTCCCCTCCCTCTCTCTGTTCGAGCTCGGCCATGGCTGAGCCGTGGCCGCGCCGCCGCGCAGCTGCGGCCAACGACCCCCTTTCGACGTCGCAAGGTGTCCAGGAGCTCCGGTGTACTCGTTCTCGTCTCCCAGTTCTTCCAATCGGCGTCAAAATGCACTGAGTGCTCGCCATCGGGACATTCCCCCAACCACGGCCGTCGCGTCCTCGTCGACGAATTCGTCGCTACCGGTGCACCTCTGGCCTCCACTTGGTCTCTTGCTCGCGGTTGGCGTGGAGCCCGTGCTCCGGCCGCCGCCCAGCTTTTCGTAGCCATCGTGGTGGTCATCCTCTTCGTCAACTTCGTGCACTAGTAGATGCGCCACCCGGAAATCGTTCGAATTGATCCTCCGCCGCTCCGTTTGGTCGCCGAAGCACGTTTCTGGTGAAGTTCTTCGTGCTCCCTGTAGCCGCCGCCGCCGTGCTCGGCATTCCCGATGACCCCAGCTTATCCTACAGCCTCCTCCACCCCTGGTCAACGTGCGGCTCTGCCCGCATTCAATCCCCGCCCTCCGCCGCTCAAGTGGTCGTCGTAGGAGGACGTTTACTCGTGGTCGGCCTCCCTGTGTCTCGCCGACGTCGACTGTTGACGTGGCTGTAGTTAGCCATTGTATAATCTCCCCCTATGGCTGACTCGTGGGCCCAAGGCCAGTGCTTAAGTTGAAATTAGTTGTTAGATTAAATAGCTCCCTCAGTCACTTACAGATGGGCCCAGTCTTTTAGTTAATAAAAATGAATTAGTTAAACACTAGTAGGTGTATGACATGTGGGACACTACTATTTATTATAATTAAAATGATTTAATTGAGCCTAGTCAATGACAGCTTGGCCCCACTGTTTGATTTATTGAAATAAATGCAATAGGACAAATAACAGTCTATGCCATGTGGCCCCCTCTGTTTTGTTTAATTAATTAAAATGAATTTAGTCTCTCTGCCTATGCCAGGTAGGCCCCCCTTGTCAAATCACTATTATGGATAAGGTTGTGGGTAATATTAAATTTAAGAATAAAGAAAATCCAGAAAATGATTTAAATTGAATAAAACTTTGAAAATCAATATCTTTTAATCCGTAACTAGGATGAAAATATTTTATATATCAAAGGTTATCAGAAAAATATTACGAATCCGAATACGCTGCCCGTATACTGACCACACCCTTCTAACCTACCGAACGTGAAACATTTTCCTCCGGTTCATCTTTCTGTCAGATGAACGGAGCCAATAAAACTTTCCGGATGAAAATGATATGTATACGAAAGTTATTCTGAGTGGATCTGCGAGCATGGATACACTATCCACATGTCGGTCAGATGTCTCTAACACTACAGACATGGAACCTTCCCCTCCGGATCATCTGTTCGGTAATCAACCGATACTAATGAGACATCCCCGGATAAATTCCTGCTCCGCGCAAATCATCGAACACTGCTTTAGAGCCCCGTTTCTTTGTATCTGCTATGTCATATCTTTGTATTGTTGTTATTGTTGTGTACTTACTATTTCTCCCCCTTATTCTCCGGTAGACCTGTCGGGGGGATGGACCAAGCCCATAACCCGGCATTAGATCTATGGGCGGACTCACCTATGGAAGGCCCAAGAAGAAGACCCAGCGACGTGCCGGCTACACCAAGGAAAGAAGATCGAATCCGTAGAAGGAATTTGACTTACCTTGTATATAACATAGGATATTTGTAAAAGTAGAATAGGACTGCACCTCGTGTCGGAGTCGGACTCGCGGAATCCCAGGACCCGGCGCCCTTATAAGCCGAGGTCCATGGGATCCAGGGCCAGAGAACAATCTTAGCCTAAGTTAGGACTAGACACTTGTTTGTGTAACCTAGATCTCATCGAGACTAAGTTACAAGCCGACTCTCTTGTAATCGATCAACCGACTCTTCTTTCGAGAGTCGGAACCCATAATAAGAGGAAGCAGGAGTAGGCCTTTACCTCGAGACCAAGATGGGCTGAAACCTGGGTAAATCGCCGAGTCTCTTGTCTTGTCCATGTCAACTCTCTCCACGAAACCGCCTTGCAGCAAAGGTCCCTTGTCAAGTTCGACTCTTCGGACATCTGCCGTGACTTTCCCATGACAGTTGGCGCCCACCGTGGGGCCTGCGCCCGCAGTTGTTGAGATTCTTGAGGGAGCTCTGAAAGTCATGGAGGGATTCGTCGCTGGATGGATCACCAGAAGTCGGCGCGGGAAGCTCTGCATCGACGACTCTACTTGGGGCCCTAAAGCCGATTCTATTGAATCAGGATATCGGGTCCCGATCGGGTCCATTCACATCTTCATTGGCAGGACAGATAGATCTGAGCCAGAGCCGGATCCTGAAGTACCTGTCGAAACTTCGAGTCGGCGACATGCCGGCTCGAAACGCGCTTTCGTCGGATTCATTGACGAGTCTCTAGATCCGAAGCGCTCTGTCGAGTACCCAATGTACGACGCCTCGGAAGAACTTACTGATGCCGACTCATATCCAAGTGAAGGAAGCTTCTCCGATGAGGGGTCCATCCGATCCTTAGGTAATAATAGACTCAGCACTGGCGTGCTAGAATGTAACCGAATTATCCTCACTTTGAGCCTCCATATTCCGCCACGGTATTCATGGCCGATGTTAGAGGACTGGATAGTCAGGCAACTTAGAACTAAGGCGCAGATTCGGCAGCCGCTGGGGCCCCTACTGCAAATAGGGAACTCGTAGGCCGTCCGTCAGTACAAGTTTCTACTAGAGCCCAAGCCCTTGCTGATGACCTAACCTCCCTCGATGAGGCCTTGGCAGCAACGATGACGCTTGAGAATCAGGAGGCTTGCAAGACAAGGGTGAATGAGCTCAAGGATCGGATAGCAAACTTGCGAGCAGAGGTCAACATCGAAAAAGAACAAATGATTGAAAAAGAAGCACGGCTTGTCCAAGAAGCCGCACATCTCTCGGGAGAGTTGGATCTGATAGATGCTCAACGACTGAGCCTCGCTTATACACGCCCACAAAGATATACGAGTCGGTTCCCCTTGATTATCAAGGACGAACGCTATTCAATAGTCCTGATCAGTCGACTCCCCCAGGATTCGCGCCTCCTAGACAGACGGCTCCCTCACCATGGCAAGATCGCTTCCATACACCTCCCTACCACTTTGATAACCCCATGGCTAATGTCATGGTGGCAACTCAGTACCTAACCAACACGCCAATTCAGGGTGACACCCCAGCAGATCATGTCGCACGTGCAGCTGTCGACTTCCTCAGAATGGCAATCACGCAGCAGGGCCAATACTCACAAGGAGTCCCATACATACATGGAACTCCATATCGAAGCGTGAGACGGCAAGAAGAATCACCGGCTCCAGCAGCCAGCGCCACCACAGAGCATCTCTAACCCCTCAGGGAGCACTGAGGATCATGGACCTACCGGCTCCCGACACCAACCAACGTGTACAGCCGACGGCCCAAATTCCCCCACAGGAACCAAACACCGAGTTTGTCACTAGATCAGTAGGTAATCGATGTCTGGTGCCGGCTTTGAGTAACACACGCTTGCCCCCAGATTTCAAAGGGTCGCGCAAAATCCCAAACTACACGGCTGACATGGACCCGACGGCTTGGATCTAAACCTATGACCTCATGATGGCTTCTCTCCCCTCGTTGATTACCCAAAGTGGAAGGTTGAGATGTAGACAGAAGAAAATTTCCCTCGGTGAAGATACCAAGGTTTGTCTCCAGTAGGACTCCGACAACGACATGAAGGTGACAACGGTGCCAGCAATTAGGCGGTTGACGTGGACCTGCACACACAACAGAGAACTTTGCTCCCAACGAGTACAAAGAGGTTGTCAATCCTTCCGGCCTTGTTGTTTACAAAGGATCAAACGCACGGGATAATAATGGTAGCGATAGCAACAGAAAAGGAAATAAAGCAGAAAATAAATAGCGGGTGTAAAAGTGGTGAAAATTACCGCTGGGCAATTGACAAGATTATGTGCGCAAACCAATGCTAACTATGCTACAAAGAAAGGAAGAGGCTCAAAAGCTTGGGCGGTACGCCAAGACAAGTAGACCGAAATCCATCTGCATCTACCTACTAATCATCCACCTTGAGATATCTATCCAGAACATCTCGCTGGTATTAAGTTGTGAATCCCACCCAAAGTGTAAACTCAAAGCAACAGACAACTGCATTAAAGAACTTTGTGTAAAGTAACCAATCCTTGCACCCGCAAGTACAAGTACCGTTGTTTTCTCCCTTGTGGCAACAACACATCCCCTAGACTCATGTTTCTTTCACTCAAGCTAGTCATCAGGGGGCATGAACCCACAATCACGCATAACGCTCCCTCTTGGAGTTACTACCTACTAGTTGGCCAAAGCAATAAACAACAAAGGAGAACATGCAAGAATTACTCAAGAACATAAATATAAAAGAGGAGAATCAAATATATTACTCAAAGGGGGACAACCAGAGGTGGACCAGGGGCCCCAAGCGCCCCCTGGAGCGGCCTAGGGGGTGGCCGCCTGGGCCACCCCTGGCTCCCCTCTAGCCCCACTTTGGCTCTTCCCGAAGCTTCCTGTACGCTGATTTTTCCTCTATTTTTCCCGAATTTTTTCTGGAACTTTAAGTAATGGGAAAACCTGAAATACAAAAATAACAGAAAACAAGAACTGGCACTGGGGTGAACTGAGTAAATAGGTTAGTACAAATATGATCAAAAGTGTATGGAAGTGCATCAATATCATAGCAATATAACACAAAAGATGCATGGAGCAAGCAGAAATTGTAGATACGTTTTGGACGTATCAACATCCCCAAGCTTAATTCCTTCTCGTCCTCGAGTAGGTAAATGATAACAAGCATAATTTCTGTGGTGACATGCTACCAACCATATAAGAACTTTTAAGTAAAGCAATCAAGGCATGTAATTTAATTCAAGTCATAACAGGCAAGAGTCTATATTAACATTCAAACAAGCAACATAAGAACATAAAGGTGCAAGAGCTCTCGTTGTCCGTGACTCGAATGTCTCCAATTGGTGTTTGCGTGCAAGAAAGGGGATAGGGATATACGAGAGAGTAAAACATAGTTTTTATTGTTGAGAACTTAATCTACTAAAGTTTCACACTTGGTCTTCTTTGGAATCTTATCTTGACTCATCCCCAGACCACTAGCCAGGTACAAGTCAAAATGATCCAGTCCCTTTCGATATTTTGAACACTCATGCAATGGATGTGCGTAAGCAAGAAAGTTGACACTTACGATGGCAAAGAGAGAGAAAATGATGGAGGAAGACAAAAAAGGTGTGAAAGGCTCACATCAATGAGGACAATCATAGGCGAGAGAAAGTCAAATGATAGATATGATGTGAGGAGTAGGGATTGCCATGAAACGGATGCACATATGAGCTAAGGAAAGCTCTCCAATGGAACTAGTGGGGGTGCATCCAACTTGCTTGCTCAAGAAGACCTAGAGCTGGTTTGAGGAGGCTCATGATTGGAATATACAAGCCAAGTTCTATAGTGTGAAGGTCCCCACATAGCTATATGCATGAATGATAATCTCTATGAAGTACAAGATATAAGATGGAGTACGAGTGTGGACCTCTCAAAAGGAATAGTAGTGTGCCCCCTTCTCTCTTTTTATTTATTTTTCTCTTTTTTTCTATTTATGATGACAGAGAGTATCATGCCAAGGATTTGGATGCACCGGCGAAGTATGCGCCAACTCTCGAGGTGAGAAAGGGCAATGCATGGTACCGAAGAGGTTAGAAAAATATGGCTAGGTGGAAGTGTCAACTTTCAAATACTCACATTAGTCCGAAGAACTCATGCACTTATTATCGATAACTCTCCATCTAATTAGGAGGTTCACAAAGAGACAAGTACCCCGAGGAGGAGTGTATGGGGGATTGGTTATCCTTGCGCATTGTAAGGCCCGATATGCGGTACTGTTCAAGATCTAGATGTTTCCATCCAGATCCGGGGACGAAGCACATATCGGTCCCACCGCGACATATGACAATGTCATATGCCCCGGATTTCCAACATGATATCACAACATTATAGCTACAAGGATACAACATCTCATACAATCGGCATACAACTGCCTTAATACAATACAACAACGGAAGATACATGTCTGTGTACAGACTACAATCAAATGCCTACGGGCAAAGAGAAAAACATCGATCCCCATAACCACACGGGTCCAGGCGCTCCCTCCGCCGGGATCCGCCTAACTAGCCGTCGTCGAGTCTCCACGTCAAACGTCGGTCACCATACCTGTTGTCGATCAAGAACCCTAAAAAGAGTTTGGGGGTAGTATCATGAGTACAGAAGTACTCAGCATCCAACTGTAGTGGTCAACTGACCCAGCAAGGACTTCATCACTCGTCATACTAGGACAACTAGTAGTTTACGGTAAGGATGGGTAAGTGGTGAGGTTGCTGCCGCACTAGCATTTATGAAGTGGCTAACGATCTAGAGAGTAAGGTAAGAATCCAAGCATCCGATGAGGAATCGCCTCCAAAAAGTCTTGCTATCAACTACTTACACAAACATAACACCTATCCTATCCTTGTCCTCCCCTTCGCATCCCGACGAAGAAGAAGCAGTCAAGGAACACACACGTTGATCAAATTATATTAAGATTATCTCAGTTGTTGTTGTCTATGAACAAGGAGTAGGTCTCAAGTCGTCATAACCGTGGACACGGCTTCTCCAAAAGATTTAACCCTGCAGGGGTGTACCAACTTCCCATTACAAGGCTTCGCACGCACGCCCATCTATCTCAGTTTCTACCCATCACAGGCAACCATTTAATGATTTAGTTCTGAGAGATCCAAAACGACAGGTCCCTCTAACTAACAACGAACAAATCCGGGTGACCCCCGGGGAGTCGACACCCAATCCAAATGTCGGCTACGCTATCGGATCGCACTCTTCCGACTGGACTTGGTCAGGGTAACTAACCCATCACTGTGGGCAGCACCTAGCTTCCAGGTGTGGACCAACAAAGGAACTCTGTCTCCGCTGGCCCGAGTTATTTGAAATTCTGCTGGGAGCTCACCAGTCACACACACGGTTTTCAAATGGTAAAATCAGCTTGGGCCACCACTAGAAATGTTTGAAGCTAGGTAGGTAAGAAAAGGGGACCCCATAGCATCCGACACATGGTTAGGCACGCTCGTCAAGAGACACAATACCCGGAACTCGGGTCCTAAGTGGCTCGAATGGAACAAAGCGTCGAGGCGGGATAGCCTAGACCTTCCATCCTTCGTCGAATATAGTCAACATTATAATAATCATATCAAGCACAACAATATAATAATGTGATATCCCAAACCAAGGAGTAACAGGGTAACATCCTAGCAGCCTAAGCATGCATACTAAGCAGGGGCTGAGCAACGAGCAATAGTAACAAGCAGTACAAGGTTTGCTGGGAGGGCACATGGCTGTATCGGTTTGAAAGAGGTTGTAAACATGTGGTAGGATCAAACATCGAACCTATCCTAGACTAGCATGCAAACCGCTGGTTGAAATAGAATGGATCATAAGTAATGTATAGTCCTTGCCTATTGATAAGTCGGGTTCCGAAGGTGTAGCCGATCGCAAACTCGCAACGTCTCCGAGAGTATCCGCGGGAGCAGACAAGAAGTAAACATCGGAAAGGCAATCAACGGAGATACCACTATCACTACGGAACAATCATAAGCAAGCAAGGAACAAACAAGCATGATCAAGTATGATGCATGTCATTTTAATATCATGGCATGAACATAGAATAGGCAAGTTTAAATGAAGCATCGGGAAACAAGGGTGCAATGCTACCGACAACCTTCTTATGCATTATGTAGGTGAATTATGGATGCGAAGGATCCTTATGTTATAATTATTACCATGCATGATCATAGAAAGAGCAAGGAATGTAGAACATGGCATGAACAAGAATTGCCCACTCACGAAGATAGACCTCAAGATGGGGTTCCTTAAATTAAATATATGCAAATGACATGTAATATTATGATGCAACTAAGGCAATCTATTACAAGCAATGAAATAAATAGCGAGACAACGCTACCGGCAAGCTACGGTCATCGCGGAACTACGATGATCGAAACACGCGAAGCCAAGTGCAACATGTGAGGGGTTTACGTGCAAAATGCACCATCACCAAAATAATGCATGCCCATTTAACAAAATGAACAACACCATCATCCTCCTCACATTTTTCTACCTCAAAATGATATATGGAATTATATAGTTGGGGTAATAATGCACATAGCACAAGCAAGCAAAAAGATGGCAGAAATAAATCAATTCAAAAAGATTTAAATCAAAATGCATAAAAAGAAAAGGAGGGAAGCCTCCCTTGGGCTCATCTCGGCCAAATCTGGCCTAAGATCCCTCGCAGTTAGGCCTAGGAGGCGCCCACGGGCGATGAATACAGTTGGGTCGAGCCCACTCACGCTGGCTGTAATAACAAAAAAAAGGAGGCAAAACTGGGGAATATCGACCCCAAGGGGAATCGAACCAAGGACCTCCTAGATGGACACAGGAGCGCATACCACTACGCCACCACTCGATTCACAACAAAATTCGGCACTCAACAAATAAGAAGCATCTATATGGCTCGACTGACCCCAAAACTGGAGAAAACTGCAGGCCTGCTGCCCGGCCTTCTGAAAACGAATGAACACCACTGAAAAAACATGCGCGCGATGCAAAAAAAATACAGAAAAAGGGGGGCGCCTCGCGTGGATGGGGATTTGATACCAGGACCTATCGATTGGAACCTGAGCGCCCAAACAACTACGCTATATTGCTGATCTCGACAGGAAACTAGCGCGATAGTAAATACAACAATCCTACGCGGCAATCTGACGAAAAACTAAAACTGAACGCGAACTGAAGCGCAAGGCAGCACCTTGCCTGATGAAACTAACGAACTGAACCACGGAGGCGTTACAGCGAACCTCCCCAGGACCGATCAGCGGGGAAGAGAGGACACGTTGGGCACGCCCGGGACGGCCAGGACGCGGCCTTTGACGTGCGTGGAACGAGGAGGGGCACGTGCGCGCACGTTTTTCTCGCGTCTCGGACGGACGAGGCGCAGCGGGTGCACGGCGACCACGACGACAGAACCACGATGAAAGCCTACTCCCGGGTTACACGGGACAGTGGAGAAACAGGCAGCTCACATGGGGTTTGCTGGCGTCGACGATCTGCTCGGGGAAGAGGGCATCATCACGGTGGCGCGATCGGCTTAGGGAAGGCGCTGGCTTGATGAGGGTGTGGTGGAGGGCGACGTCTCCACTACTCCAGACGTGGGGAAGAACGAGCTGGGCGCTCCGGCTCCATCTGCAGGTTCTCGGGACGCGCTGGAGGACGGGGAGGAAGAATTCAAGGCCATGGACCTCCTGTCCATGGCGGGCATGATTAAAACAGAGAGGTGAAGGGGAAGAAGAGGGAGAGGAAATTGGCAGCGGCGGCGCGAGGGAGAGGGAGATGGGAACTAGGGTTCCTAGGGGGAAGAGGAGGCTATAAAGGGGAGGGGGAAGACAGGCTTCCGGAGGGCTCCACCTCCTCTCTGCCTCACGCCATGGCTGTGAGGGGGGACCTCCACGTGAGGGAAGGAGGGGAAAAAAGGTGAGAGGGGCTCGGTTGGGCTGCGGTGGAGGAGAGGGGTTGGGCTCGGAAAAATAAAGAGGCCCAAAACGCTAAGAGAAAATATCTGCATTTTTTTTAAAGATAGCAGAGGAAAAGGCTAAAAAGAAATAGAAAAGAACATAATAAAATCATATAACAATATTATTATGATTCCTTAGCAATTGTAGGATTTTTAGGAAACAAATGGGTCCAAAATAATTAAGTAATTCACCGGGCATTTAAATCTATTTAAATGCTTGTTGAACTAGAACCAATTTTCTGGACATGAACAAATCATGGATTTTGGCACAAGCCTTCATCATGAAAAAACATGATGATTTCCAAACAGGCTTGATCAAAGGATGAAAGATGATCATGAAATAAAATGTCAAAGAATAAATGTGCAAGTTTTAATCCACAATGGGAAAAATAAAAGTGCATTTTTTTCTGGATTTTCGTTAGTTTTGGGTTGTTACAACTCGCCACCACCAACAAAGGATCTCGTCCCGAGATCCGGCATAACCTCGGGCGGAAAGGACCGAGAAGCTGCAAGGAGGAAGATCGAACGAGGGATGAAACTTCCCGACAGCACCAACAAAGACTCTGCTCATCGTGACAACGATGTTTGCCCCGTCAGGATCCAACCTGACAGGAGATGCCGATATCGGAGAAGAAACTTCCATAGGTGCGGGAAACTGATCGAGAGCAAGCTCGGATTCAACGGGGGGGATATCGCAATAAAATTGAATCCACTCGGGAAAGAAACCAAGGTTTCCGGAATAAGATTACCTAGGTGCTACTGGATGCGACGAAAATGAGAATCCGAATCAAAACAATACCATACCAATATTTCTACAATAACATCACTCAGGAAGGTGCGAAAACCTGGACAACGAGACGGGACAAAGGAGGATCCACACACAGTGCCGACTACAGCGGACAAAGGGGGACAGTCGAAGCGGGAGGTTCAGAATCCATTAGTTGGATAATAACCAAGCAACCCGGTTCGCTGTTTCACGTGGGCCGCGCTTTTGGTGATGTAGAGCGACAAGCCCACAAGCCATGCTCATCCAGTTCGTAGTACGCCGACCAACCCGCTGTTGATAAAGTATTGGTCCAACTGAAATCTCCTAAACGAGAACCTACATTTGGTTTTGAAGAGGACAAGTTGAAGGAGAAAACATTACGTCGCACTTCCTTAGCAGAGGGAGGGGATAAGGAGTAAAAAGAATCCTACTCTCCGATAACTAACTTATTACATACAAAATAGTTTTTCTCTAGACTCGACTTCGGCCAGTAAAGGTATCCTATAGTCGGTAAGGCTCTGATACCAAGTTGTAAGGCCCGATATGCGATACTGTTCCAGATCTAGATGTTTCCATCCAGATCCGGGGACGAAGCACATATCGGTCCCACCGCGACATATGAAAATGCCATATGCCCCGGATTTCCAACATGATATCACAACATTACAGCTACAAGGATACAACATCTCATACAATCGGCATACTACTTCCTTAATACAATACAACAGCGGAAGATACATGTCTGAGTACAGACTACAATCAAATGCCTAGTGGCAAAGAGAAAAACATCGATCCCCATAACCACACGGGTCCAGGCCCTCCGTCGGGATCCTCCTAACTAGTCGTCGTCGAGTCTCCACGTGAAACGTCGGTCACCATACCTGTTGTCGATCAAGAACCCTAAAAAGAGTTTTGGGGTAGTATCGTGAGTACAGAAGTACTCAGCATCCAACTGTAGTGGTCAACTGACCCAGCAAGGACTTCATCATACGTCATTCTAGGACAACTAGTAGTTTACGGTAAGGATGGGGTAAGTGGTGAGGTTGCTGCCGCACTAGCATTTATGAAGTGGCTAACGATCTAGAGAGAAAGGTAAGAAGCCAAGCATTCGATGAGGAATCGCCTCCAACAAGTCTTGCTATCAACTACTTACGCAAACATAACACCTACCCTATCCTTGTCCTCCCTTCTCATCCCGACGAAGAAGAACCAGTCAAGGCACACACACGTTGATCAAGTTATATTAAGATTATCTCAGTTGTTGTTGTCTATGAACAATGAGTAGGTTTCAAGTCGTCCATAACCTTGGACACGGCTTCTCGAAAATATTTAACCCTGCAGGGGTGTACCAACTGCCCATTACAAGGCTCCGCACGCCCATCCATCTCTCTCAGTTTCTACCCATCACAGGCAACCATTTTATGATTTAGTTCCGAGAGATCCGAAACGACAGGTCCCTCTAACTAACAACGAACAAATCCGGGTGACCCCCGGGGAGTCGACACCCAATCCAAAGGCCGGCTGCGCTATCGGATCGGACTCTTCCGGCTGGACGAGGTCGGGGTAACTAACCCATCACTGTGGGCAGCCCCCTAGCTTCCAGGTGTGGACCAACCAAGGAACTCTGTCTCCGCTGGCCCAAGTTATTTGAAATTCTGCTGGGAGCTCACCAGTCACACACACGGTTTTCAAATGGTAAAATCAGCTTGGGCCACCACTAGAAATGTTTGAAGCTAGGTAGGTAAGAAAATGGGATGCCATAGCATCCACACGCGGTTAGGCACGCTCGTCAAGAGACACAATACCCGGAACCCGGGTCCTAGGTGACTCGAATGGAACAAAGCGTTGGGGCGGGATAGCCTAGACCTTCCATCCTTCGTCGAATATAGTCAACATTATAGTAATCATATCAACCACAACAATATAATAATGTGATATCCCAAACCAAGGAGTAACATGGTAACATCGTAGCATCCTAAGCATGCATACGAAGAAGGGACTGAGCAATGAGCAATAGTAAAATGCAGTACAAGGTTTGCTGGGAGGGGACATGACTGTATCGGTTTGAAATAGGTTGTAAACATGTGGTAGGATCAAACATCGAACCTATCCTAAAATATCATGCAAACCGCTGGTTGAAATAGAATGGATAATAAGTAATGTATAGTCCTTGCATGTTGATAAGTCGGGTTCCGAAGGTGTAGCTGATCGCAAACTTACAACGTCTCCGAGAGTATCCGTGGGAGCACACAAGAAGTAAACACTGGAAAGGCAATTCACGGAGATACCACTATCACTACGGATCAATAATAAGAAAGCAAGGAACAAACAAGCATGATCAAGTATGATGCATGCCATTTTAATATCATGGCATGAACATAGAATAGGCATGTTTGAATGAAGCATCGGGAAACAAGGGTGCAATGCTACCGACGACCTTCTTATGCATTATGTAGGTGAATTATGGATCTGAAGGATCCTTATGTTATAATTATTACGATGCATGATCATAGCAAGAGCAAGGAATGTAGAACATGGCATGAACAAGAATTGCCCACTCACGAAGATAGACCTCGAGATGGGGTTCCTTAAATTAAATAAATGCAAATGACATGGAATATTATGATGCAACTTAGGCAATCTATTACAAGCAATGTAATAAAGAGCGAGACAACGCTACCGGCAAACTACGGTCATCGCGGAACTACAGTGCTCGAAACACGCGAAGCCAAGTGCAACATTTGAGGGGTTTACGTGCAAAATGCACCATCACCAAAATAATGCATGCCCATTTAACAAAATGAACATCACCATCATCCTCCTCACATTTTTCTACCCCAAAACGATATATGACATGATATAGTTGGGGTAAGAATGCACATAGCACAAGCAAGCACAAGCAGGCCTAGGAGGCGCCCATGGGTGATGAATACAGTTGGGCCGAGCCCACTCACGCTAGCTGTAATAAAAAAAGGAGGAAAAACTGGGGAATATCGACCGCAAGGGGAATCGATACCAGGACCTCCAAGATGGACGCAGAAGCGCATACCACTACGCCACCGCTCGATTCACAACAAAAGTCGACACTCAACAAATAAGAAGCATCTATATGGCGTGACTGACCCCAAAACTGGAGAAAACTGCAGGCCTGCAGCCCGGCCTTCTGAAAACGAATGAACACCACTGACAAAACATGCACGCGATGCAAAAAACAATACAGAAAAAGGGGGCTGCCTCGCGTGTATGGGGATTTGATCCCACGACCTCTCGATTGGAACCTGAGCGCCCAAACCACTACGCTATGCTGTTGATCTCGACATGAAACTAGCGCGATAGTAAATACACCAACCCTACGCGGCAATCTGACGAAAAACAAAAAATGAACGCGAACTGAAGCGCAAGGCAACACCTTGCCTGACGAAACTAACGAACTGAACCACGGAGGCGTTACATCGAACCTCCCCGGGACCGATCAGCGGGGAAGAGAGGACACGTTGGGCACGCACGGGGCAGCCAGGACGCGGCCTTTGACGTGCGTGGAGCGAGGAGGGGCGCGTGCGCGCAAGTTTTTCTCGCGTCTCGGACGGACGGGGCGCAGCGGGTGCACGGCGACCACGGCGACAGAACCACGACGACAGCCTACTCGCGGGTTACACGGGACAGTGGAGAAACGGGCGGCTCACATGGGTTTGCTAGCGTCGACGATCGGCTCGAGGAAGAGGGCATCGTCGCCGTGGAAGCGATCGGCTTGGGGAAGGCGCTGGATTGATGAAGGTGTGGTCGAGGGCGACGTCTCCACTGCTCCAGGCGTGGGGAAGAACGAGCTGGGCGCTCCGGCTCCATCTGCAGGTTCTCGGGACGCGCTGGAGGACGGGGAAGAAGAATTCAAGGCCATGGACCTCCTGTCCATGGAGGGCATGATTAAAACAGAGAGGTGAAGGGGAAGAAGAGGGAGAGGAAATTGGCAGCGGCGGCGGCGCAAGGGAGAGGGAGATGGGAACGAGGGTTCCTAGGGGGAAGAGGAGGCTATAAAGGAGAGGGGGAAGAGAGGCTTCCAAAGGGCTGCACCTCCTCTCTGCCTCACACCATGGATGTGAGGGGGGACCTCCACGTGAGGGAAGGAGGTGAAAAAAGGTGAGAGGGGCTCGGTTGGGCTGCGGTGGAGGAGAGGGGTTGGGCTCGGAAAAAAAAAGGCCCAAAACGCTAAGAGAGAATATCTGCATTTTATTCTTTTATAAAAGATAGCAGAGGAAAAGGCTAAAAAGAAATAGCAAAGGACATAATAAAATGGGACAATTACATTTCTACCCCTAGTTATGTCCCACTCGTCTGATTTGCCCCTAGTTTCAAAAACACATATGTTCTGTCCAAGCCACTTTGGGAATCTTATGCTTTTGCCTTTCGACCGTTTGACTGTAACTTTGAAAACCTCAGTGCAGATTCATACTAACTCGGAAAAATGCAAATAAGATATCAAAATGTTCAGAAAAACATCACCTATATGTGCGTGTCACTTGCAATCATGAAAAAAGTGTTGGAAATTCCCCATCTGCGTTCGAGCTCATATGATCTTAGCGCGAATAGCAAAATCTCAAAAAATTCAAAAAAAATCAGAATTATTTTTTCTGTAAACAATGACTAGTGTTTTGAGTTCTTGCAAAGTTTCATCATGAAATAACATTCATGAATGTCGTGGCAAAAAAGAAAAATCGAACACTCTGAAACAAAGAATTTTTTAGTGTTGAATTTGTCTTCTTTGCCACGCCTTTCATGAATGTGACTTCATGATGAAACTTTGCAAGAACTTATAACATTTGTCAATGTTTACAAGAAAAATAATCCAGATTTTTTTTATTTTTTGAGATTTTGTTATTCATGCTAAGATCATATGACCTTGAACTCATATGGGGAATTTCCAACACTTTCTTCATGATTGCAATTGGCACACACATATAGGTGATTTTTTTCTGAATATTTTGATATCTTATTTGCATTTTTTCGAGTTAGTATGAATCTTCTCTAAGTTTTCAAAGTGACGGTCAAATGGTCAAAGGGCAAAATCATAAGATTCACAAAGTGGCTTGGACAGAACAGGTGTGTTTTTGAAACAAGGGGCAAATCAGACGAGTGGGACATAACTAGGGGTAGAAATGTAATTGTCCCTAATAAAATCATATAACAATATGATTATGAGTCCTTAGCAATTGTAGGATTTTTAGGAAATAAATGGGTCCAAAATATTTAAGTAATTCACCGGGTATTTAAACCAATTTAAATGCTAGTTGAACTACAATCCAATTTTCTCGACATGAACAGACGATGGATTTTGGCACAAGCCTTCATCATGACAAAACATGATGATTTCCAAAAAGGCTTGATCAAAGGATGAAAGATGATGATGATGAAAGATGATGTAAACAATGACTAGTGTTTTGAGTTCTTGCAAAGTTTCATCATGAAATAACATTCATGAATGTCGTGGCAAAAAAGAAAAATCGAACACTCTGAAACAAAGAATTTTTTAGTGTTGAATTTGTCTTCTTTGCCACGCCTTTCATGAATGTGACTTCATGATGAAACTTTGCAAGAACTTATAACATTTGTCAATGTTTACAAGAAAAATAATCCAGATTTTTTTTATTTTTTGAGATTTTGTTATTCATGCTAAGATCATATGACCTTGAACTCAGATGGGGAATTTCCAACACTTTCTTCATGATTGCAATTGGCACACACATATAGGTGATTTTTTTCTGAATATTTTGATATCTTATTTGCATTTTTTCGAGTTAGTATGAATCTTCTCTAAGTTTTCAAAGTGACGGTCAAATGGTCAAAGGGAAAAATCATAAGATTCACAAAGTGGCTTGGACAGAACAGGTGTGTTTTTGAAACAAGGGGCAAATCAGACGAGTGGGACATAACTAGGGGTAGAAATGTAATTGTCCCTAATAAAATCATATAACAATATGATTATGAGTCCTTAGCAATTGTAGGATTTTTAGGAAATAAATGGGTCCAAAATATTTAAGTAATTCACCGGGTATTTAAACCAATTTAAATGCTAGTTGAACTACAATCCAATTTTCTGGACATGAACAGACGATGGATTTTGGCACAAGCCTTCATCATGACAAAACATGATGATTTCCAAAAAGGCTTGATCAAAGGATGAAAGATGATGATGAAAGAAAATGGCAAAGAATAAATGTGCAAGTTTTTATCTCCAATGGAAAAAATAAAAGTGCAAACTTTTCTGGATTTTCGTTAGTTTTGGGCTATTACACGCATCCTCGACTCATGGTACGTGAGTGTACTCTAATATTCGATCCCTCAAAAGATTAGTGATCCATCTAGTAGCTAAAGTTCTCAACTAATTTTGTAGGTTTTTCGGAAATAAACACGGATTGCCCAAAATACGACATCAATCACTAATAGGCTAAAGCTCTTGGCACCAAAAGTTCAAACATTACTCATGGAAATAACTCAAAACTATTTCAAGTTACTACTACAATTGAATAGCAACCTCAATTACCTACTTCAAGTCAAGACACACAACTCAGTGCAACAGGCAAACTCCCTAAACAAGATAAACATGAAAACTCAAGAGAGTTTCAGCAACAAACTAAACAAAATCTCTTAAAAATATAAGCATGAAAACTAAGAGCTAAACATGACAGCAGCTACGAAAAAGATAAAGAACACACACAAAAAAGATAAGCATGAAAATCCTATGTTGTGTTCTAGGGTGAAGTGGAGCGTGTTTCTCTCCCACACAAAGAAAGTTGGGTTCTAACTTGTTATGAACAGCAAGAAAAGCTAAAGAAAACTAAAAATGAAATAAAGAGCAAGACGCTCCAAGCATAGCACATAACGCATGAAGTGATAAAAATATAGTGGAACGAAAGATGAACTGATAATTGTTGATGGAGAAGGGGATGCATGGGGGCATCCCCAAGCTTAGATGCTTGAGTCTTCTTGAATATTTCTTGGGGGTTCACGGGGGCATCCCCAAGCTTGAGCGTTTGACCCTCCTGAATCTTCTTTTATCATCTTCCCACGCACACTTGAAAACTCCCTTCGTACATAACTCATCATAATCTGATTAGCGAGGTTAGTAACCACAATAAATTAATTTTTCTCTACTGGAAATAAGGATATCCTTGAAGAGCTACTGTTTCTCAAGATCGCCAAACAGTTTTTGCAAAGAAAAAGCAAGCTTAAGGTTTGCAAAACGAAGAAAAGGAGAAACATGACAGAATCTGTGAACAACAGACCAGCAGGAAGTAAATAATTTTATTGGGGCACTTCTACAACTCAAATCAAAAAAATCAGAACAGACGCTCGAAAAAAATCAGAACAGATTTTATTCGAATTTTTCTGTCCAAGGACAGAATCTGTTTTCTGGACAGCACATCACGACTTTTGAACTTTCTTGCAATCGGAGGCTAAACTTGGCACAAAGCTGAACAGTAAAGATATAATGATGTTGCTACTGTAGTAACAAACATCAAGACACAAAAAAGCAAAATAAACCTAATTCGTTGTGGGCTGCCTCCCAAAAGCACTTTCTTTTATGCCTTTAAGCTAGGCATGATGCAAAAAGAGAAAATCAAGTTTTATCAAGAGTAAGAGAATAGTTAGCCCGTGTAACAGAGTCAAAAGGTAACTTAATCTTCTTTCTAGGGAAGTGTTCCATCCCTTTCTTGAGAGGGAATTGGAATTTTATATTCCCTTCTTTCATATCAATGACAGCACCAACGGTGTGAAGAAAAGGGTGTCCCAAAATAATTGGACATGATGGTTCACATTCAATGTCCATAATAGTAAAATCAACGGGAACATAATTGTCATTGACAATGATAAGAACCTCATCGATCTTCCCCAAAGGTTTCTTTACGGAAGAGTCAACAAGACGAACACCAAAAGAACAAGGATCAACAGGTTTCAATTCAAACATATCATACATTCTTTTGGGCATAACGGAGGTACTAGCTCCAACATCACATAAAGCATAGCATGAGAAGTTATTCAACTTAATTTTAATCATAGGATCCCAACTAGCTTATAGCTTTCTAGGTATGGAGGTTTCTACCCTAAGCTTCTCCTCCCTAGCTTTAATGAGAGCATTAGTGATATGCTCTGTGAAGGCAAGACTAAGTGTGCTAGTGTGGGGATCTCTAGACATCTTGTGAAGGAAACCAATAACTTCAGGAAGGGTGCAATTATCAAAATCAAGGTCACTACTATCAAGTAAAGTGGTAGTGGTGTATTTTAGGCTCACTTGTTTGGTAGCTTCTATAGTCATAGGACTTTCTTCTTCTACGGTTGAGGTCATAGCATCACCATTAATAGGTCGTATGGGACTAGGGGTGCATTGGGTGCTAAGAGTTTGGATATCCTCAACAACTTGGATAGTAGCAACGGTATGGTGTGTAGGAAGGCTCTTAATTTTATCTTCTTCCTCCTTTTCTCTAGCCCATCTCTCTTTAAGTTTAGCCACCATCCTAATGCTTTCATTAATTTGCACTTGAATAGCATTCATAGGAGTGACCTTCCTCTCCTCAAGAGGAGAAGTTCTAATTTTAAGCAATTCTACTTCATGGGCTAAATTGTCTACCTTCGACGAGAGATTATCTAATTTTTCTAGTTTTTCCTCTACACTCTTGTTGAAGGCTTTTTGGGTAGTGATGAAGTCTTTAATCATACTCTCTAGTTCAGAAGTGGAGTTCTTGGTGCTAGGATAAGTGTTGTTGTTCCCATAGTTGTTGGAGGGGAACGGTCTAGGATTGCTACCAAAATTACTCATATAAGCATTGTTATTGAAGTTGTTTCTAGAGATAAAGTTCACATCTACTTGATCTTGAGCAATCAAAGAATTTAAAGGAACATCATGAGGATCAATAGGAGATTTCTTGGTAAGTAGAGACATAATCAAGTCAACTTTTTCATTTTGGGAGGAGATCTCCTCGACAGAGTTTACCTTCCTACCTGTTGGAGCTCTTTCGGTGTGCCATTAGGAATAGTTGGTCATCACCTCATCGAGTAGTTTTGTGGCAGCACCAAGCGTTTTTGACATAAAGGTTCCTCCCGCGGCCAAATCTAGCAAGTTCCACGAGGTGAAGTTCAAGCCTGCATAAAAAGTTTGGATAACCATCCAAGTAGTCAAACCATGCGTAGGGCAATTCTTAACAAGAGATTTCATGCGTTCCCAAGCTTGGGCAACGTGCTCATTATCCAATTGCTTAAAATTCATAATATTAGTCCTCAATTGGATAATCTTAGCTGGGGGGGGGGGGGTAGTACTTCCCAATAAAAGTATCCTTGCATTTATCCCAAGAATCTATGCTATTCCTAGGCAAGGATTGAAACCAGATTTTAGCTCCTCCTCTCAAGGAGAAAGGAACAAGCTTAAGCTTAACGATATCACCATCTACTTCTTTTTACTTTTGCATATCACAGAGCTCAACAAAATTATTTAAGTGCAAAGCAGCATCATCTCCAGCATCGAAGAATTGATCTTTGATAACAAGGTTCAGAAAAGCAGGTTTAATCTCATAAGAAGTTGTTGAAGTGGAAGGTGGAGCAATAGGAGTGCAGATAAAGTCACTATTTTTATGACTAGTGAAGTCAAACAACTTGGTGTTCTCGGTGGAACCCATAGCAGCAGCAAGCAAGGTAACTATTTTTTTGATTTTTGATAAGGGACACTAAAGAAAAAACTGAAAGGTAAACTAACAAGACTAAAGAGCAAACATAAAAGATAGTGCGCAACTCCCCTATTTTGAAGATTGGAGTCCCCGGCAACGACGCCAGAAATTAGGCGGTTGACGGGACCACTCTTTTGCTGCGCTTCGGAGTCCCCGGCAACGGCGCCAGAAATTAGCTTTGATGGCTTCTCGCCCCTCGTTGGTTACCCAGAGTGGAAGGTTGAGATGTAGACAGCACCAAATTTCCCTCGGTGAAGATACCAAGTTTTGTCTCCGGTAGGACTCCGACAACGACAGGAAGGTGACAACGGCACCAGCAATTAGGCGGTTGACGTGGACCTGCACACACAACAGATAACTTTGCTCCCAACGAGTATAGAGAGGTTGTCAATCCCTCCGGCCTTGTTGTTTACAAAGGATCAAACGCACGGGATAATAATGGTAGAGATAGCAACAGAAAAGGAAATAAAGCAGAAAATAAATAGAGGGTGTAAACTATGGTGAAAATATGGACCGGGGTCCCATGATGTTCACTAGTGATGTCTCTCTCCCAAAAGACGATAAAATAGACATGCGAGGTAAACAAATTACAGCTGGGCAATTGACAAGATTATGTGCGCAAACCAATGCTAACTATGCTACAAAGAAAGGAAGAGGCTCAAAAGCTTTGGCGGTATGCCAAGACAAGTAGACTAAAATCCATCTCCATCTACCTACTAATCATCCACCTTGAGATATATATCCAGAACATCTCGCTGGTATTAAGTTGTGAATCCCACCCAAAGTGTAAACTCAAAGCAACAGACAACTGCATTAAAGAACTTTGTGTAACGTAACCAATCCTTGCACCCGCAAGTACAAGCACCGTTGTTTTCTCCTTTGTGGCAACAACACACCTCCTAGACTCACGTTTCTGTCACTCAAGCTAGTCATCAGGGGGCATGAACCGACAATCATGCATAACGCTCCCTCTTGGAGTTACTACCTACTACTTGGCCAAAGAAATAAACAGCAACGGAGAACATGCAAGAATTACTCAAGAACATAAATATAAAAGAGGAGAATCAAATATATTACTCAAACACAATCTGAACATAGTCTCATAATCCATCAGATCCCATCAAACTCAGCACAGCAACAACAGAAAGATTACATATGTGCCTTGATCATGTAGGGAAGCTCACGAGGTCTAAACCATGAAGAACAAAGAGGGGAGGAGAACATCACATAGCTACTAATCATGGACCCATGGTCCAAGGTGGAATACTCACGGTTCATCTGGGAAGCATCCATGGTGGTGGAGAAGCTCTCGGAGATGGTTCCTCCCTCCGGCAGGGTGCCGGTAAGAGGGCTCCTGGTGCTCCCGATCTTGGAAGCGTTGCGGCGGTGGAACAGAGGAGAGATCAAGAAAAAGGGTTCTGTTCTCGAGGGTTTCGGGACGAGAGAGATATATAGGCGAAGGGGGCAGCCAAAGGTGGACCAGGGGCCCCATGCGCCCCCCTGGCGCGTCCTAGGGGTTGGCAGCACCAGGTGGCCGCCTAGGCCACCCCTGGCTCCCCTCTGGCCCCACTTTGGCTCTTCCCGAAGTTTCCTGTACGCTGATTTTTCCTATATTTTCCCGGAATTTTTCTGGCACTTTAAGTAACGGGAAAACCTGAAATACAAAAACAGCAGAAAACAGGAACTGGCACTGTGGTGCACTGAGTTAATAGGTTAGTACAAATATGATCAAAAGTGTATGCAAGTGCATCAATATCATAGCAATATCACACAAAAGATGCATGGAGCAAGCAGCAATTATAGATACGTTTTGGACGTATCACCTCGCCATGGATTTGCTGCATGCTGGTGATGAAGTCTGTGTCCGATACTTCACAATGATGTTGGAGGGACCGGCTCGCACATGGTTCAAAAATCTCCAAGATAATTCCATCACCTCTTGGACGGATCTCAGAGAGAAGTTCATCAAGAATTTCCAGGGGACCTGCTGGCGAGCCACAACAATAGTCGACTTGGAGCACTGCGTTGATGTCTACGCACGCTTCTATTCATGTAGACTATGTTGGGCCTCCAAGCGCAGAGGTTTGTAGGACAACAGAAATTTCCCTCAAGTGGATGACCTAAGGTTTATCGAACTCAGGGAAGTAGAGGTTGAAGATGTTCTCTCTCAAGAAACCCTGCAATTAAGATACAAGAAGTCTCTTGTGTCCCCAACACACCTAATACAACTAGGAGTTGCATAGGTGCACTAGTTCGGCGAAGAGATGGTAAAATATGGGTGATAGGTGTAGCAAAAAAAAGTAATATAAATCTGTAATAAAAAGTGCAGCAAGCAAACATGTGACAAAAGTGATCACAAACGGTATTGCAATGGTGGAAACAAGGCCTAGGCTTCATACTTTCACTAGTGGCAACTCCCAACAACATTAACATAGTCTAATCACATGATATTTCTCATAAAACATGCAATGGAGACGTACTCGGAGGTCATTCCTTTGTGGTCAAGAGAGGACGAGAATTGTGTAGGGCTACAAAAGCACACCTCAGATTTCGTAGTCTCATCTATGGATTTCCCAATGTCACCGCGGCCATCCAAAGAGAGTACCACAATCACCACAACGTATCTCAAGGATAGTCAAAGACAAGCACCAAGAGACTCTCAATCTTCAATCCACACACAAAAGAGGAAATCACTCATGAAAATATTCTTCTAACCCATGTCCAATAGACCGCTGTCACCATGGTCTCAGAGATTATACTAGATAAGATCAATTGAGTACACCAATCCAATACATAGAAGAAGGGGAAACATCATGGGATCATCCTAGATTAACATAGCCTATGATCACAATCAAGATCACATCAAGGGAGAGAGAGAAGACCACATAGCTACTGGTAGAAACCTCAGCCAGGGGGAGGAACTACTCCCGCATCATGGAAGGAGGAAGAAACATCGATGGAGATGAATCCTAGGGCACTTCCCCGTCCTGGCAGGGTGCCGGCACAGGAATTCTGGTCCCCCGAAGCTTGTTGGCTATGGTGGCGGAGATCGGAATTGCTTCTAGAGAAAAGGGGTCTGCAATCAGGGTTTTCGCGATGGGAGAATAAATAGGAGCCAAAGGTGGGCACCAGGGGGGCCACCAGTCGCCTAGGCGTCCTCCCGGCGTGGCCAAGCCCTGGGCCGTGCCAACTGGCCGCCTAGGCACCAGGTGGGGCCCCTCTGGCCCTTCTTCGGTGAATCCGGAAGCTTCCAGAACGCTGATTTTTTATCTGATTTTTCCTGATTTTTTGGAGCACTTTTAATATGGAGGAAACCTGAAATAGAAAAACAGCAGAAAACAGGAACTGGCACTAGGGTTCACTGAGTTAATAGGTTAGTCCAAATATTATCAAAAGTGTATGAAAGTGTATCAATATCATAGCAATACCACACAAAACATGCATGGAGCAAGAAGAAATTATAGATACGTTTTTGACGTATCATGCGTTCAGAAAGAAGGAGAGTCGGCCCTAAGCTGGGCACGACGTGTCTCAGATATAATCTATTCCTAGGACAATATTACTGCGAAAGACCTTGCCCGTTGCATAGAAAACCCGACCGTCCAGCCAGCCATACTTGGGAACAATGCAACTTCATGAAGGAGTTCCAAAGGTGTGGAGGCCAGGTCCCCCTTGGGTCAGGTGGTGGAGCCGGTCAAAACAGTAACAACCAAAACTTTCGTCAGCAGGGAGCCGGCATAACACCACAGTACCAAGGATCCTAGGGAGGAGGATAGTAAAACCAATCGGGGCGCGCTTGATACCAATCAAACCCAAAACCGCTCCAAGATCACTCGGTTTATCATGTCTTTACCACCACCAGTTACCGGAGGGACATGAAGCTGCAGCAGAGAGCCGCCATGTCCGTGGCCACAGAGCCGACTTTTCCCAGGTGGCTTAAGTGGTATGAGTAGCCGATCACCTGGACAAGGGACGATCACCCCCCTATGGTAGAAAACCTAGGTTCTCTAGCCCTGGTAGTTTCGCCAAAGATTGGATGCTACACACTGGACAAAGTGCTCATGGACGGGGGAAGCAGCATCAACATCCTTTATTACGAGACCTTCCGTAGGATGGGACTGACCCACAAACAGCTGCAAACCTCCAACACCATGTTCCATGGAATAGTCCCAGGGAAGTCGGCACGACCGATAGGCAAAATCTACCTGGAGACAGCGTTTGGAACTCCTCAAAATTTTCGCTCTGAAATCATACCATATGAGGTGGTGAAACTTGAGAGCCCATACCATGCCATCTTAGGCAGACCGGTTTATGCTAGGTTCATGGCTCGGCCATGCTATGTTTACTTGAAACTGAAAATGTCGGGTCCTTACGGCCCTATCACAATGGATGGAAGCCGGTCCAGAGCTACGGAGTGCGATGATCAGCACGTCAAGTTTGCTGAGTCGGCCTGCGCCAAAGAGGACCTATCAGAATTCCAGGAGAAGTTAGACCTGGCAGACACCACCATCCTGAAGAAACCGACTCCTGGTAACACCCCCAAGTTCCAACCAGCTCAGGACACAAAGAAAGTCGACTTTGTCCCTGGTGACGCTTCCAAGCAGTTCATCATTGGGACAGGGCTATCTGACAAATAGGAAAGCGTGCTCATCGAGTTCCTCCGTGAGAATCGGGACATCTTTGCATGGAAATATTCTGACATGCCAGGTGTCCCGAGGGAGCTCACTGAGCACCATCTAAACATTGACCCAAAGTTGAAGCCGGTCAAGCAATTCCTTCGTCGTTCCAATGACGAAAGGAGGAACGCCATCGTGGAAGAAATAGCCCGGCTCCTTGCCGCCGTGTTCATCATGGAAGTTTTTTATCCGGAGTGGCTCGCAAACCCGGTTCTCGTTTTGAAAAAGAACATGACCTGGCGTATGTGCATTGACTACACCGACTTAAACAAAGCCTGCCCAAAGGATCCCTTCGCACTACCTCGCGTAGATCAAATCATCGACTCTACTGCAGGATGCGAGCTCCTGTATTTTCTCGATGCCTAATCAGGTTATCACCAAATCAAGATGGCCCTCGAGGACCAGGAGAAAACGGCCTTCATCACTCCATTTGGGATATACTGCTACACTTCTATGCCTTTCGGCTTGAAGAACGCAGGGGCCACATATAAGCGAACGGTGCAGAGCTGCCTCAAGGAGACAATTGGGCGCAATGTGCACGCCTACGTAGATGAGATAGTCATCAAGTCTCAGGTGGCCGACTCACTCATCAGTGACCTCCAAGATTCCTTCAAGAATCTGCGTAAGTACCAGTTGAAATTAAACCCGGCCAAGTGCACCTTTGGGGTCCCTGCAGGGAAGCTCCTCGGGTACATAGTATCAGAAAGAGGCATTGAGGCAAACCCGGAGAAAATCAATGCCATCATGGCTCTCCAGAAGCCGGCCTCCGTGAAGAGTGTCCAACGACTCGCTAGATGTGTAGCTGCCCTAAGTCGGTTTATCAGCCGACTTGGGGAAAAGGAAATCCCCCTATACCGACTCTTGCGAAAGTCGGAAACATTCGTCTGGGATGATGAAGCCGATCAAGCCCTGGAAGCACTAAAGAAGCAACTGTCCCAGGCCCCAATCCTGGCGGCTCCCAAGCCAAAAGAGCCGATGCTACTCTATATTTCATCCAACAACCGAGCAATCAGTGTCGTAGTTGTGGTTGAACGTATGGAAGCCGGCAAAGAGAACCCTTTGCAGAGATCAGTATATTATGTTAGTGAGGTATTTACTTCATCGAAGCAACGCTACCCACATTGGCAGAAACTGGTTCTTGGTGTGGTCATGGCAAGTCGGAAGCTCAAGCATTACTTCCAGGAGCACCCCATAAATGTAGTTAGTTAAGCACCGCTTGCAGATATCATCCAAAACCGTGAAACCACGGGAAGGATTGCAAAGTGGGCTATAGAGTTGGGGGCTTATCACATCAAGTATGAACCACGCACGGCCATCAAGTCCCAAGCACTAGTCGACTTCATCAATGATTGGACTGAAATCCAAGCACCTCCAGAGAAGCCGATAACCAAATACTGGACAATGCACTTCGATGGGAGTCGGCAGCTCCAAGGATCAGGAGCCGACGTGGTCCTCACTTCCCCCAAAGGAGAACAATTCTGCTATGTCTTGCAGCTATAGTTCACTTGCATCAACAACGCAACAGAATATGAGGCTCTACTCCATGGACTGCGGTTGGCCCGTGAGATGAACATAAGCCGGATCCGATGCTATGGCGATTCCGACCTTGTTTCTCAGCACGTGTGACGCCCCCAAAATCGGACCATGTACAGTAATCATACACGCAAGGTACACAATGGAGATCAGGGTGCCACAGTGAGATATCACAACACAACTCTACAAATAAAATAATACAAGATGTTTAATACAAGCCAGGGGCCACGAGGGCTCGAATACAACAGCTCGAGAGCACAAAGTTAGCGGAAGCAATAGTATCTGAGTACAGACACAAGGTACACATGATCTGCCTTAAGAAGGCTAGCACAAAAACAACAACGATCGAAAAGGCGAGGCCTCCTGCCTAGGAACCTCCAAACTACTCATGGTCAAGGGGGGAACTCCACGATGAAGAAAGCATCGGGGGTCTTCACGTTGAGGTGGTTGGCATCAGGGATCTTCTGCTCCTGGGCTCCAACGTCGACTGCAGCGGCCGATCAGGTAAAACAAAAAGGGGGAAATAAAGCAAGGATGAGTATCTAGCATACTCGCGAGTCTTACGTCCTCTACTAAGCATTTATGCATTTGTATCAAATGGAAAGGGGAGGCTGTATATAGTGGACAGCAATGTAGAAATCAGAATAAGGATGAGAAGCTAGGCCTATCGAAGACTAGCATCTTCCGACGAGTCTTGCATCATGAGAAGAGAATAGCCAACAGTTCAATAGCATGAAATTAGTAACAATGCAACAGAAGTTTCTGCAGCATTGTATAATAGTAAGTTGTAATAATTAACAATTATATATGCCTCCTAGTTCCCTCCCTTGACTCCCAGCGAGGAAGAGAAACCGGAACCAACAGTTTAATAGTAATAGTTTGTAGTAGTAGGCTCTGGCTTCAGCATAAAGCGTCCCATTACCATGGACACGGCTATTCGAATAGATCAAACTCCCTACAGGGGTGCACTACTGTTCAGCCCTCACGCTCCGATCTCCAGGGTGGCGTACACCTTGTTAGGGAATGCCCCACCGAGGCTATCCGACACGCCGAGGCCCATCCTACGACTCATCAGAGAGGTCCCCGCCGGTCTACAGTCCTAAGCGCAAGAGCTTCATGGGCCATCACCTCTCGCACTCCGGGTCATTGTGCGCCAAGTGGATCCAGTGCCACAGCACGATCCGACCCAACCACAATGCTTAAACTGGACGTCTTTCAGAGCTTTCGAACGAGACCACAACGCGGAGGGCCCACACCGTAACCCCATGTGAAGGTAGTGCATATAGGCCTTTGCGGCCTCTCAAGTCATCCACCTAAACCGTTAGTCATTCTATTATTATCTGTCGGGACAACCGTTATCGTTGCCCCTTATCTGAGTGAGTCACGGACAACGACAGCAGCCAGGACCACCAGTAACGTCGGTGCCTACCCTGACGTCCCACCAACTCGTGCGGTTACCAATAAGGTGAACCGTCTCCTTACCTTCTCTCGCGTTTGCTCTTTGAAGAGCTCGACTTTCGTACAACAGGATACCTCTCGGCCACGAAAAGTACAAGGCTCGCCGCACACCGGTGGAATACACCTGACCTATCATTCCGCTAAGATACCTTGCGCGGGCACCGTTAGGTCACCCGACTCCTTACCTATAAGGACACCAGTTGATTCGAGTGCCTACCATCAAGTGAAACCAGGAGGAATCACCCTCGATGGTACACTTGAAGAGGTTCGACAAAGACAACAGTGGAATGAACTAAAGAGGTAAACCTCATATCATCCCGGTGATGCTACGCTACTGAGCCGTCGAGAGTGAAATACGAGTCCATTCCACTCGTAAGTCAAACTCGAAGCGACTCGGCAGAGTCTCGCCGTTGTAGGTTCCCTAGGGCGTCTGCATTGTTCCGTACCTGTTGCAGTTATATTATTTTGTAATCCGTGTTCACTCACTAGAGTGATCACGGCCCGCTATCTAATCCTAGCTAACAATGCGCAGGGTTCACTTCTGAATATATATTTATATTTATAAGGCAACATAGGACAAAGGAGGGTACATCAAGGGCGACAAAAAACAGGGTATGCAATTGAATAGGATTGTAACGTAGCAGCAGCAGAAATGCCTAGTGCAAGAAATGTACGGAAAAGATAGGCGATATCTGGGGAAGGAAAATGGCTCTGCTTGCCTGGAAGCTCGATAGTAGGGGTACGGTCGTCGACGCAGTAGTCGTACTCAGCTACGATGTCGTCGGCGGCAGTGTCGGGGTCTACCGGAAGAATAAGGGGGGAGAAACAATAAATACATGGCAATAATAACAATAAAAATGCAATACATGGCAATACGTTAAGCTAGGGGTGAACTAACGCAATGTTAAGTATTTTAGGCGGAGCGGGAATTTATCCGGGAATGACTCATCAGTACCGGTTGATTACCGGACAGATGATCCGGAGGGGGAAGGTTCCATGTCTGCAGTGTTATGGACATCTCACAGACATGTGGATAGTGTATCCGTGTTAGTTGATCCATCCTGAACAACTTTCATGTTCAGAATATTTTCATCCGGAAAGCTTTACCGGCTCCGGGTGATTACCGGACACTACAACCGGAGGGGGATTGTCTCGTGTGTGGTATGTTAGAGGGGTGTTGTGGGGGTATGGGTAGCGTATCCATAATCGTTGATCCATTCTGAGCAACTTTCGTATACAAAAGTTTTTCATCCGGACAACTTTTATCGGTATAGGGAATTATCGACAGACGGCTCAAAGGGGGGATGTCGATGTTCGTTGTGTTAGGGGTGTGTGGTAGATATACGGATAGCGTATTATTATTCATGGTATTTTTCTGATCAAGTTTGATATATAAATTATTTTCATCGGATTTACGGTTTAAAAGATATTCAATTTCAAACTTTAAAGCATTTTTAATCATTTCTAGAATTTCTTTTATTATCTAAATTCAACATTATCGAAAACAGTGGGGGGGTTGACTGGTCAACTGACAGGTGGGGCCTCACTGTCAGTTTTGACTGGTCAAACCTAACAGGTGGGACCCCTGTGTCAGCCTCACATATAAAGGAAAACCATTTATTTTAACTACCTAGCAAATGGGACCGATCTGTCATTGACAGAGGCAATAATTAAGCAATCTAATTAAACCTAAACTAAACTAAGTAATTATTTAAGTATTTAATCATTTCACTAATTATTCTTTTAATAGTTTTTTATCTCCTTCAACACGGGCTAGCCCCCACAGTGACACCACGACGCACGGGCTCAGCGAGCTCCGGCGGCCATGGCTAGGAGCAGCGGCTGGGGGTGGCCGGACCGGCACGGCGGGCCGCGGCCATGGGGCGGCCTGCCAGGCGTGGGGTGCCCCAGGGCTCCGCATCGGGCGGGCCGAGCGTGCAGGGCGGGAGCTGAGTCGCGGCCGGCCATGGCGGCCTGGGGCATGGCCAGGGCGCGCGCTAGGCTTGGCCAGGGTGCGGCCGACAGGTGGTGAGCGCGAGTGTGCGGGCACGTGGGCAGAGGATGGCTGGTGTGCATGGAGCGGAGAGCATGGCGACCTGGGCGGGACTATGTTCGTCGGCGAAAAACAATGCAGGGGGAAGGGGATTCAACGGGGGATCACAGAGGGGCGTACCCGAGGCCGTCCTTGGGGGCTTGCCAGAGAGCTCGAAGAGGAGGAGGCCGCATCATCAGTGATGGGCACCGGGGGCGGTCGAGGCCGGCGAGAAGGAGAAGATAGGAGAGGCCAGACGATGGTGAGGATGGGGCGCTCCTGGTGACGAGGGTTGCGCGGGCAGTCGAGGTAGAGGTTGGGGGCAGCCGAACAAGGCGGCGCTGCTAGGAGGCGCGGCCGTGGGCCACACGGGCGACGACGAAGGCGGCCACGGTAGCTCGGCGGAGACAGGGGCGCCGGCCTCCTCTCCAGATCGTGGGAGAGGTTGAGGGAGAAAGGGGAATGGGGGAGGGAGAGGATAGGACTGCTAGGGGGGTCCTTATCCCTGCACGCAGAGGGGGTCGGTCGCGCCGATCGTCCAGGGGGGGCGACTCGTTGTGCTGTACGTCATGGCCTTCGTGGCATGAACAGGGAGGAGGGAGAAGAGAAGAGAGGGGGATGGGCTGGGCCTTTCCCTAGGCGCTAGTTAGGTCTTTTTCCATTTTTTTTGTTTTTATGTTTTTCTTTTTTTTCTATTTGTACTTTATTTAGTTAGCTTTTGATTTTTGTAAAATGTGTAACCTGTACCATAATTAGCATTGCACAGTATAGCAATACCACAAATAGATTGGGGCAAAAATAAATCCATTTACCATTTGTTTTAATTATTCTATTGATGAAAAGGGATTTTTTGCTACTGTTTTTATTTTTTTGAATTATTTTGTAGCTTAAGAAATTCCCAAAACCATATGGAAGTGATCCACTGATTTTTAGGAATTTTACAAAATTGCTTTCACAATTTTTAGTTCATTCAAAATTCCCACTTGTTTATTAAAATCCAAGGCAACCTAATAATCCACCACAATAGGTTTTATGTTTTATTGTTGAATTGGAATTATTCTAAAGGCTAAGTATGACTTGTTATAACTATTTGCAAGTTGGTTAAATAATCTCCCACAATTATTGGAGAAAAATTTATAATCCCCGCAATTTTGAAAATTTTATCAGGGTTGGAATTTGAAAGTGCTATGATCAAAGGAGATCATGGCTTGATTAGCAACAGTAGTGATCATTAACAAGAGGATCACTGTAGTGATTACTGTTACTGGCACTGGGGTGTTACAACAAGTGTTAGGAAGGTGGAACTCCAAAGATGCTACCATGGAGGCCTATCGGTGTGAGGTGGAAAGACAAGTCGGTTTCTTCGTCGGGTACCAGGTGGACTAGGTGGAACGCAAGCTAACGAAGCCGCAGACGCTCTGTCCCAGCTCGGTTCTCAGCGAAAGCCGGTTCCTCCAAATGTGTTCCTGGACGTCCTGACAAAGCCGTCTGTACAGATACCAATGGAGCAAGACATAGTAGAGTCGGATCTAGAAACATCTCTGGTGGCTGCAATACATGCTTGACCCTCATGGGTTGTGTCGTATTTGGACTTCAAGACCCGGGGAATCCTGCCAGCTGACGATGTAGAGGCCAAGAAAATCGTCAGGAGAAGCAAATCTTTTGTATCATCAACGGTGAGTTACATCGGCGAAGCCTTGCAGACGTCTTTCATAGATGTGTGTCACTAGAAGAAGGCAGAGAAATCCTCAATGAGATATTGATACGTCCAAAACGTATCTATAATTTCTGCTTGCTCCATGCCTCTTTTGTGTGATATTGCTATGATATTGATGAACTTCCATACACTTTTGATCATATTTGGACTAAACTATTAACTCAGTGCACCCCAGTGCCAGTTCCTGTTTTCTGCTGTTTTTCTATTTCAGGTTTCCCCCATATTAAAAGTGCTCCAAAAATTCGGGAAAAATGCAATAAAAAATCAGCATGCAGGAAGCTTCGGGAATCACCGAGGGGGGCCAGAGGGGACCCACCAGGTCCCCAGGCGCCCTCCCGGCGCGCCCTAGGGTGGGGCCGCGCCAGGGGGCGCCTGGACCCCAGGTGGGGCCCCTAGCTGCCCCCCTTCGCCTATTTATTCCCCATGACGCAAAAACCCCGAGACGGGAACCCTTTTTCGCGATCTCTCCTTTTTTCCGCCGCCTCCGCGCTTCCAAGATCGGGAGCACCAGAAGACCTCTTCCTGGCACCCTGCCGGATGGAGGAACCACCTCCGGGAGCTTCTCCACCACAATGGACACTTCCCGGATGAACCATGAGTAGTCCACCTTGGACCATGGGTCTATGATCAGTAGCTATGTGATGTTCTCCTCCCTTCTTTGGTCTTCATGGATTAGACCTCGTGAGCTTCCCTACATGATCGAGGTACTTATGTAATATTTCTGCTGTTGCTATGCTGAGCTTGCTGGGATCCGATGGATTGTGAGATTATGTTCAGATTGTGTTTGAGTAATATATTTGATTCTCCTCTTTTATATTTATGTTCTTGAGTAATTCTTGCATGTTTTCCGTTGCTGTTTATTGCTTTGGCCAAGTAGTAGGTAGTGATTCCAAGAGGGAGCGTTATGCATGATTGTGGGTTCATGCCCCCCGATGACTAGCTTGAGTGACATAAACATGAGTCTAGGGGATGTGATGTTGCCAAAAGGGGGAAAACAATGGTGCTTGTACTTGCGGGTGCAAGGATTGTTTACTTTACGCAAAGTTCTTTAATGTAGTTGTCTGTTGCTTTGAGTTTACACTTTGGGTGGGATTCACAACTTAATACCAGCGAGATGTTCTGGATAGATATCTCAAGGTGGATGATTAGTAGGTAGATGCAGATGGATTTTGGTCTACTTGTCTTGGCGTACCGCCCAAGCTTTTGAGCCTCTTCCTTTCTTTATAGCATAATTAGCATTGGTTTGCGCACATAATCCTGTCAATTGCCCAGCTGTAATTTGTTTACCTCGCATGGCTATTTTATCTTCTTTTGGGAGAGAGACATCACTAGTGAACATCTTAGGACCCCAGTCCATATTTCCAATACGTTTTACACCCACTATCAATTTACTGCTTTATTTACTTTTCCGTTGCTATCACTATCATTATTATCCTGTGCGTTTTATCCTTTGTAAAAAACTAGGCCGGAGGGATTGACAACCCCTTTGTACTCGTTGGGAGCAAAGTTATCTATTGTGTGTGCAGGTCCACGCGAACCGCCAATCTCTGGCGCCGTTGTCACCTACCTGTCGTTGCCGGAGTCCTGCTGGAGACAAACCTTGGTATCTTCACCGAGGGAAATTGCTGTTGTCTACATCTCAACCTTCCACTTTGGGTAACCAACGAGGGGGCGTTAATCCGTACCATCAGATACACTCTGGAGACTACGGGCATCATGCCGGCTCTCGTTCTCTGGTGGCTAAAGCCTACAGACATGGATTCTACTGGCTCACAGCACATGCGGACGCGGAGGATATAGTCAAGAAGTGCGATGGATGCCAGCGCTACGCAAAGCAAGCACATGTGCCGGCTCAAGAACTCAGGATGATCCCAATCACTTGGCCCTTTGCGGTGTGGGGGCTTGATATGGTGGGACCTTTCAAAAGGTCACCCAACAAGAATACACATTTTTTAGTGGCAGTTGACAAGTTCACCCAGTGGGTCGAGGCAGAGCCGGTTAGCAAATGCGACGCAGAGACGACACTGAAATTCCTGAAAAAGATAATATAATTTTCGGCTACCCCCACAGCATCATCACTGATAACGGGTCTAACCTATCAGAGGGGGTTATGCAGCGATTCTGTAAAAAAGAACACATCCGACTTGACCTTGCGTCAGTGGCTCACCCACAAACCAAAGGACAAGCCGAGAGAGCCAACTAAGATTGCTTCGAGGCATCAAACCCCGACTCTTCGTTCTTTTGGAGAGGACGCTGCATTGCTGGGAGCAAGAATTGCCTTCAATATTATGGAGCATCAGGAAAACTCCTAACAGGTCTATGGGCTATACGCCCTTCTTCCTCGTTTACGGAGCCGAAGCCCTTCTCCCAAGTGACATTCGTCACGACTCACCACGAGTCACAGCTTATGTGGAAGCCGATAATGAGAAAGCCAGGAAGGACGCCTTAGACATTCTCGATGAAAAATGAGAACTAGATGCAGCTCAATCGACTATCTACCAACAAGATTTGCGAGGATATCATAGCCGGCGCATCAAAAGTCAGACTTTCCAGGAAGGCGACTTGGTGCTCCGCCTCATCCAGAAGAAGGATGGAATGCACAAGTTGTCTTCTCCATGGGAAGGACCGTTTGTGGTCAGCAAGAACCTGTACAATGGATCCTACTACCTGGTTGATATACGCGAGAAGGAAAAATCACGCACCTCGATGGAGGATACTCCCAGGCCGTGGAACATCGCACAACTCCGTCCATATTACACCTGAGTTGAGTAGGAAACTATTGTACGAAGTCGACACTCATCGCACCGGCTTTTGCCATATATGTATATAAGTCAACATTTGTCGCAACCGGCTACCGCCACATAATAAAGTCGATTTTCATCGCAACTAACTCTCAGTCAAATTAATAAATTCGATCTTAAATCGCATTTAGGCCATCGCCATAATTAAAGTCGACTTTTGTCGCAAACAGGCTATCGCCATAAAGTGGACTTCATCGCACCGGCTCTCACCACACTTATGCATAAACTAAATTTCCATATTTCAATAGCCTTTCATACATATTGCATCATATTACATCGCATTGCATATTGCATCATAAATCACATAATTCTCAGAAACCCGGTATCCGGGACTATACTTCGAAAGTTTTTCTTCTCAAGCAACGACTCGGTACAGCACCCAGATGCATACACCGACTCTTGGGGAGTAACACTTTGAAAATTTCTTCTTCGAAGATATGGCTCGATGCCACGATGATCATACCAACTCTTGGAGATTATGACTAAATATATATATATATATATGTATATGACCTGGTACGGCACGCAAACTTGACCACACAAACTCATGGGGGCTACAAGTCGATCTATGCTATGAGTCGATTAGCGATACACAGCTATTCTGAATCGACTCAGGGGGCTACAGATAGAGACATTATCAAAAAATATTGGCTCTCATACATTATGCAAAAAACATTCAAAGTTAGGAATAAATCCGACTTATGGACTTGATGGAAATTCATAATTTTCATTCAAACAGCCGAGTCTTACATCAAAAGAGGTAACCTTATAGAAAAGTAAAAGCCAGACTCGGCAAAATATTACCAAGAAAAAGCTATAGCTTCACTCGTCATCTTCCGAGTCGGATTCATCTTCAGTTGAAGAAATATGGACTTCTTCTTCATTATTTAGGAGTTTTTCATCGCTACTGCTGGAACTCTCCCTGCAGCAGCAGGCTCGGTCACCATCCGAGTCAAAGATTCTAGCCCACAAGGTGTCTTCACCATCATATCTGAAGACAATGGTGTCTCCTCTTGAGATGTTCCTGCAGCGAAGAAAATTTTTCCAACCTTGCTCAAAAAACATGGAGTTGTGGCTAGAAAATCTAGTAGCCACCCAAACGGGCCCATGAGGACATCCCTAAGAACAAAGCCAAAGACCCGAGGGTCTTGAATCAATCAGAAGCTGCGTAAAATAATTAGTAAGCTTGGTCCAATGACTAATCGTCTGAACATGAATCAAGAACTAGCCCCTCTCAGGAGAAGAAGGGGGAGATTCAGATGGAGAGGCGGCTCGAGTACTTCTTCCCCTACCTCTGCCACGGCCACGACTACGGCCGCGACCTCGACCACGAGTGCCTGCACTGGAACCTGGCTCATCGGCCGTTAAAGGAACATGAGCACCGAACTTGGGATCCATGGAAAAGAGAAGAGGAAGAAGAAGATGCGTACACTTGAAAGATAAAGCTACCCGGTGGCTATTTATAGCAGTTCCGAGGAGAATATCAATCAATACCATAAATGAAATAGGTGAACTACCCATGGTAGATGACATTTATGGAAAGACTCCTCGATTCCCACTACAATATCAATGCCTCCAACCGGATTTTCGGGGAGTGTGACCATAAAACCCATAATGGATCTTTGACTCATAAAGTCAAAGAAAAAATTTTAAGTTGGAAGATGAAATGAAGAGATAAAGAGAAGATAGATATCGACTCTTTGTAAAACTCAAAAGAGGTGAGAGTCGGTCTATCTTAATTAGGGAGTCGGCAACCACGACGATGACAAGAAGATTGCTGCGAGGACTAAAGCATCACATCAATCCTGGGGGCTAATGTCGGGGGGAGGGAGGTGGACCAAGCCCATAACCCGGCATTTGATCTATGGACTGACTCACCTATGGAAGGCCCACGAAGAAAACCCAGCCATGGGCCGGCTGCGCCAAGGAAAGAAGATCGAAGACATAGAAGGAATTCGACTTACCTTGTATAGCACATAGCATATATGTAAAAGTAGAATAGGACTCCACCTCATGTCGGAGTCGGACTCGCGTAATCCCAAGACCCAGCGCCCTTATAAGACGAGGTCCATGGGATCCAGGTCCAGCGAAAAATCTTAGCCTAAGTTAGGACTAAACACTTGTCATCGTAACCTAGATCTCATCGAGACTAAGTTACGAGCCGACTCTCTTGTAATCGATCAACCGAATCTTCTTTCGAGAGTCAGAACCATAATAAGAGGAAGCAGGAGTAGGCCTTTACCTCGAGACAAAGAGGGGCTGAAACCTGGGTAAATCGCCGAGTCTCTTGTCCATGTCGACTCTCTCCATGAAATCGCCTCGCAGCAAAGGTCCCATGTCAAGTTCGAATCTTCGAACATCTGCCGTGACTTTCCCACGACAAGACCCCGTTGCTGCCGCCGACTACATCGCTACTGGGTATGACTACTTCGCCGACGATCGTACCCCTACCGTCGAGCTTCCAGGCAAGCAGAGCCATTTTCCTTCCCCAGATATCGCCTATCTTTCCGTACTTTTCTTGCACTAGGCATTGCCGTTGATGCTATGCTGCTTACCTATTCAAATGCATAGCCTTTCATTGTGGCCCCTTGATGAACATTCCTTTATCCTATGCTTCCTTATAATTATATTATATTCAGCATTAAACCCTGCGCATTGTTAGCTAGGTTTAGAATAGTGGACCGTGATCACTCTAGTGAGTGAACGCGGATTACAAAATATTATAACTGCAACAGGTACGAATAATGCAGACGCCCTAAGAACCTACAATGGCGAGACTCTGCCGAGTCGCCTCGAGTTTGACATACGAGTGGATGGACTCGTATTTCACTCTCGTCGGCCCAGTAGCGTAACATCACCGGGATGATACGAGGTTTACCTCTTTAGTTCATTCCTCTAATGTCTTTGTCGAACCTCTTTAAGTGTACATTGAGGGTGATACCTCCTGGTTTCACTTAATGGTAGGGACCTGAACCAACTGGTGTCCTTAAAGGTAAGAGACGGGCGACCCAACGGTGCCCGTGAGCGGTATTGCGTCGGGAACGACAGGGAGGGTACGACCGACGTTACTGGCGTGCTAGGCCCCTGCTCGTATTCCACGAGAGTTACCAAACCACGAAAAGTCGAGCTCTACCAAGAGCACACGCGAGACAAGGTAAGGAGACAGTTCACCTTGTTGGTACCCGCGTGCTTTGACGGGACGACAAGGCAGGCCCCGACGTTACTGCTGGACCTTGTTGTTGTTCTTTGTCCGTTGTGTTGTTAGTCGGATAGCGATAACGGTTGTCTACGGTATAATAATAAAATTCTAAATAGTTTGGTGGATGACTTGAGAGGCACGTTGGTCTGTACACACTACCTTCACGTGGGATAAGGAGTTATGGGCTCCCCTGCTTCGTAGTTCATTCGAAAGCTCTTCAGACGTCAGCAGTACAGCGACCTGATTTACGGGAAGTGGTGTCTTTTTCGTCCGGATGGTGTATTTGGATTTGCTTTTGCTTCATCGGCCAGACTCGCACCGTGCAGGAGCGTGGAAGGGTGAGGGACCTAGACCCCTGAGCGCATAGGATACAGTCCGGTGGATGACCTCTCTGCTGAGCCTAGGATGGATTGCGGCATGTCGGATAGCTTTGGTCGAGCGTTCCCTAACAAGGTGCCCACCACCCTGGAGATCCGAGCGTGCAGGTTGAACAGTAGTGCACACCTGTAGGACGTTTAATCTACTCGAATAGCGTGTCCACGGTAACAGGATGCTTTATGCTGAACCTAGATCTTACCACTACAAACTACTACTATTAAATTGTATGGTTCCGAGTCTTCTTCCTCGCAGGGAAGTCAAGGAAGGGAACTTAGAGGCATTTATAATTGTTAATTTTTTCAACTTATTATTATACAATGCTGCAGCAAATTCTGCTGCATTGTTGCTTTATGCTTTATATAAACTGTTGGCTATTCTCTCCTCGTTCTTGAAGAACCGCGTGAAGATGATAGTCTTCGATAGGCCTAGCTTCTCATCCTTATTCTGACTTTCTACCTTTCTTTCCACTATACATAGCCTCCCCTTTCCATTTGATACAAATGCATAAATGCTTAGTAGCGGACGTAAGACTCGCGAGTATGCTAGATACTCACCCTTGCTTCATTTCCCATTTTTTGTTTTGCCTGATCGGCCACTGCAGTCGACATTGGAGCCCAGGAGCAAGAGTAACCCGGTGGCGCCTACTACTACGTCGAGACCCCCTTTGACCAGGACCAGGAGTAGTTTGGAGGTTCCCATGCAGGAGGCCTCGCCTTTTCAATCGTTGTTGTTTTTGTGCTAGCCTTCTTAAGGCAAATCATGTGTACCTTGTGTCTGTACTCTGATACTAGTGCTTCCACTAACTTTGTGCAACCGAGTTGTTTTATTCGAGCCCTCGTGGACCCTGGCTTGTATTAAACAGCTTGTATTATTTTTATTAGTAGAGTTGTGTTGTGATATCTTACCCTGAGTCCCTGATCTCGGCCGTGTACCTTGTGTGTTTGATTAATATATACGGCTTGATTTTGGGGGCGTCACAAGTTGGTATCTGAGCCGACTACCTGTAGGACACCCCCTTCCAACTCCTTGGTCGAAGTCGAGTCTAGTCTTTGCAAACTACTTTACTAACAATGTCGTGTGGCTTATCGGCCCATGTCGCAAAATGGGTGGTATTAGGATCTTTTTCTCCACACCCTTACTTTGGGACTCTGCTCTCTCTTCCTTTCGGGTTAAAGAATTTACTAACTCTAACTCTAGGTTCTTGTGACTGCTTCCTCCCGGAGATCCCTCATCACAGAAGATGAGCTGATTCACAGAAGATGCAGAAGATTACTCTCCAATAAAATTCCCGAGACCATATGTGCCGATACCTTGACAATTACTTGCCACCGATAAGTCCGTATGTATAACTACATACACCTTCCGTTCATCCATTCAATCCCAGTTGCTCTTGTGTTCACAAGATGCATTGAAATACTTTTCGTTGTTTTTGGAATACTTTGAGCCTACCACCTTGCAGCTTCTTTTCACCCTGCGGATAATTCCTCACATTTATCGAGGATCCGTGCATTCTAAGTGGTTCATGTGATTCCCAAAATACTTTGAAATACTATTCGATCTTGCGACAATCCTCGGCAGCCTACTGCTTTGGAGATTCTTCTTACCTGCTTGCACTATGATTAATCATGTTTGTCTTGTAGTCATGGATGACCTCCCTTGGCATTGCCATTCTGATCTATTGAACCATCGTGTGTGCTAGTGCATGCAATCATCAGTTGATCCCTATGAATTCATTCTTCCGGCTCAGACATCATTCTGGACCTGAGCTGGATATCAGCAAATCAAACCTTGATTGATTGTCCGTCGAGTTTCATTCAACTTACTCATCTAATGATCGGAGCATCTGTTTCCGATCCTTCATTCTGGAAATCAGAATTCCTTTGAAATTAAGCATCAAAATATTCAGCTGCTTCTGTCATCTGATGCCTTTGTATCCTTTCTCCTTATGGTTGAGTACCGATACTCACACCAGACTCTCTATCCCCAACCCGACCTTTTGGTGGATTACTACCTGTCGTCCCCTTGTGTCCTAAATCATTGACGAGCTTCCCCTGATACAAAATTCCTTTGGTGAACGGTATCATCTGGTCCGTGTCATCAGCCTTCTTCTTTCAAACTTGTATCTCTTGTTCCTATTGTTTGTCGTATAGATTTGTAAAATGTCCCTATGGGTTGTATCTATGCTTCATCCATCTGTGTGCACCCATGAACTTCTACGGGTCTTACTCTACTGGTGTTATGCCAGATAAATTTTTGAACACTACAAATTCATCGACAACGAGAAGTGAATGAAAGGCTATGCATTGAAGAAGTGGGAGTCGACCCTGAACCTTTGTGTTCATGCCCATGGATACTATGTAGAACTTATCATGAAAGCTTCTGGTAAAAGTAATTGTCCCCTTGGTGGAAATTTTGCTGCACCTATGATCCTCCATTCTACCTTCGAGTATTATCCCTCGTATCTCGAGGGTATCATGCCTTTGCACTACATCTTATGAATTGTGACGAAACAATGGCTATCCCTGTCATAGCCATTTCATGGTTCTGGGTTGTCGTCAACCGGGAAAACCAAATACTTTTGCTTCACCATTCCTTTTGCTTGATGTCGCCGTTGTTCGATTGTATATTCTTGAAACCTTTTGACATGATGTGTCATGATCATCATCGACATATTGACTTCTCCCAAGTGTTAAGTGGATGCATCATGAGAAATACCATCCTTGCCCCTCGGTGATTTGTGTTATCATCGACAACCTTCTTTGACCCCCCCCCCCCCCCGCGCCAATACAAACTTGGTCATATATATCTTGCTCTGCTTTCTCTTGGGAAACCTTGCATCGTGATCGCATGGAATGTCCCCAACCTTCTTAGTCAATGTGGGCCCATAACCCACAGTTCCACAGGATCGAAACCTGACTCTCTTGTACCATTCTGTTCTGAAAGTTATTCCTCGCGCTTGGTCTCATATGAAATTCACTAGTTATCTACCTTGTGTTATTCAATCCGGTATCACACGCAGTGCTTATGCCTGATGCTCTGGACCCCTTTTCATCATCCGTCATAGGCATCGGGTGCTTGCATATCCGCTTGAAACTTCTCATGCCTTCTTTTGTTTCTCTCGATGTATTACCCTGAGTCTAAACTCGTAAGATACTTTGTACCCCATTCCCTTGGACAACCTCGACTGATTAACCTGGTACCGATCCGACACCCTTAAGTGTCCCACCTACCCTATCCGTAGGTACGATGAATCCCCAAAGGAAGGATGACAAATCGTCGAGATGCACTGATGCAGTGAAATGAAGACATCAATGAGAAGGATTAACTTCTTCGAGAAGGACAACAAGACCTAGAAGATTCGTTAGGATACGAACCCAGAACTCTATCCCTAGCACTACCTTGTAATTCTCGGGACGAGAATTCTTGTTAGTGGGGGAGATTCGTAACACCCCCAGTGTCAGGCTACAGTAATACTTGGTGTTAATCACAAATCACTTTGTTGAAACTTGTCTTAATCATCATTGATTCAAATAATCATTTAAATCCCCCTTGCTTGGAATTGAAAACAAAAGTTGAAATTATAGTTGAACTAAAAATGATGAAACCAATTTTATTAAATGCCTAAAACTTATTAGGTCAAATTACTATATCAATGGGAATTTATTATAATATTTTAATATTATAGACAAATCAAATGAGTGGTAAAACAACCACATTTAGTCCATTTAAAATAATACAAAGTGCAAATGAATTTATATGGGGCTCAAACTTTTTGTTGCAATATAATAATAGGTGATGACCCTCAACTGTAGGGGGGTCGTTTGTAGCGTTTTCGATAAATAAGAGTGCCGAACCCAACGAGGAGCAGAAGGTATTGGCAAGTGACTTTGGTAAAGAAATAGCTGCAGGAACTGAAAGGTAACTTTTAGGGGTTTTCGGTATCAGCAACAAGAAGGTAAAAGCGAGCAAAGTAAGAGGCAATGATGAGTAACAAGTTTCCCCATCCTTTTGAGCAAAGGAGAGGCCTAGCAACTGAACTTATAAAGGCTAAAGCGTTCTTGAGGACACACGGGAGAAATAGTCACGTGCTTTCGCCATATTCCGTATCAGTACTATGTGTTGTGCTGATAAGTGTTGAGTTGGTGGATCTATGCTAGTGCACCCTCTAGACTAAGATAAGTGCACTCTTATGATTAAACACCTTGCAAGCATCCACAAATAAAAGATAGTAATTAAGGAAAAAGCCTAACCATAGCAATACGATCGATGATCCATTGTTCCCTTGTGCAAAAGAGTGTGAACTGGGGTTCAGGTTTCTGTCAATCCGGCAACCCACCGTAAGAAATCTTTGTACACAATGCATTCCCCTAGGTCCTTAATAAGTAGAAGTGTTGAGTGTTCGACTCACACAACACCACTAGGAAAATAACAACATAACTTAAATATCAAACAACACGTATTACTTCAACATCATATGACTACTAACAACTAGACTTCTCCCATGTCCTCAAGAACTAAAGTAACTACTCACAAGACATAAAAGAGATCATGATCAGAGGTGATAAATATATGATAAACAATCTGGACACAATGATATTTCTCCAACAAAACTCAATAGCATTCATCACACGGTAGTAATCAACACTGGTAGAGTAGAGAGGATAGATAGTACGGATTACAATACAAGATAAACTTGTGAGGTGAGATTGGATGGTGGTGAAGATGGTGCTGATGTTGGGCATGATGTTGATGATGCCCGTGACGATGGTGATGATGATGGCGATGATCTCCCCTTCCGGGAGGTGTTCTCCCCGGGGGAATCTGCCCGCCAGAGATGTCTTTTCTCCTCTGTAGGTTTCTGCCATGGAGCGGTGGCGGAACTCCAAAAACTCTCCCCCTTTTAGGGTTTTTGGAATATGTGCGATATATAGGCCAAAGGGGGAGTCGGGGGTGGCCCCAGGTGTCCAGGCGCTCTCCCGGCGCGGCCAGGGTGGGGGCCGCGCCAGGTGGACGCCTTGGCACCCTGTGGCCCCCCTCTGGCCCCTCTTCGGCGTGTCTTCGTTAATCTTCTGAAAAAATTCCCTCCGTCTATTTTCATGTAATTTGGAGGTATTCTTCTTCAGCAACTCAGCGTCCCCTTTTTACTGCTGAATCCTGCGTCTGCTGCTTCGGCATCGGAAAGTTGCAAACTGTGTAAAATAAGCCAAAACAACATAAGAACAGCATCATAATATGAAATATATAAATGAATAAGAAGGAATTACTATATAAAATGGTGATTCATTTTGGACGTATCAACTCCCCCAAGCTTAGACCTCGCTTGTCCCCAAGCGAATACTGAGCTCGGTAAACCTGTCCACAAGTTTAGAGAGTGAAGTGTCGATAAATAGAATACAGACAAGAAGCATCAAGGTTTCTTCGTCAAACTCAAGCATCCTCAACAGCAACCTCAACTCATAAGGTCCTTATGAGAAAGTAATAACAATTATAATCAAAAGTAAGGTTGAGAAAACTCATCAAATTATGGCAAACATATCCTTGGTCAAAGGACAACTAATAACTTTTACCTTTTCTCCTTCACTTTATATGATGAAACAATTTGAAACTTTTTGAAAGAACATGTTATTAGTCATGAAGCGCAATGGCTAACACAAAGGAAGATGCTTGCTTAGCAAAAGCTTTTGCAAACAACTTACTTATCAAAACATAATGTCAACAATGATATGGCATGACAAAACTTAATGCAGCATTATATGGATGAATCCTCATCAACATCAAGTGTCTGTTCTCTTTGGGAAAAGAAGGAAGTAGGAAAACTGACTCAACATAAAAGTAAAGGAAACACTACAAGAAATATGTCAACTAGTGACCTTTTGTCGGTGACCTTGAAAAAATTGGTCACATATCTCGACCCAATTGTTTGAGAGGGTCTAAACCTGTACATGAGTTGGTCATAATGCAAAGAGCAAAGGTTTGCTTCCCTATTCTAGCCCGATTGAGACCAATTTAAATGGTCATGGTCCAGATTTTTGATATTTTTGATGCGTCCTGGGCCAAAGCCCGTGAAAGGAACGTGTAGGATAGCCCATGAAATATAATACGTCCTGGGCCGGCTCGGCTAACCTAGTTCTTATTTTTGCTCTTTTTCTGCTTTCTTTTATACCTTTCGATTTTGAACTCCAATTTCGAACAAATAAATTTTGATTTATTTTTTAAAGATGTTCTCCTTTATTATGGACTATTAGGGACAATTTTTATTCCAATAAAATATAAAATACCACTAAGATTATATATTGCCTTATATAGGGTCATGAAGAAAAAATAGGACAATTTTTTGAAATTCAAATGCAAGATAAAATAAATGCAGGGTTTTAAAATTATGACATGATGAAATGCAAACATACACTTCTAATGTTTCGGTTTGCAAACATACACAACACGAAGATTTTCTATTTTTGTGATTTTTTTAACCTTTTATGCCGGTTATTTGTACATGATATGTGGTCTAATAGTTATAGAAAATATAGTTCTCACATTTTGAAACTTATTTTGGGTATTTGCTTCACAAAAAAAACTCATTTTCTATACTCCAAAAATGAAAAGATATATTTTTATTCAAAGAAAAATAAAACTTTCTTCGGCAACATTATTTAAGCCGGCTTCAAAATGCGATCAAAACGGGGGAGGGGGGCATGACCGGTGATAGCTAGGGGGGGTTTTGCAAAAATCTTGGTGGATCTCTGATTAAATGACTACTTGTGTACCTAGAAATGATTTTTTGAAAAAATAAAGAGCAAATTATCAAGCAGTTGTATTTCAAATTTGACCCTCTTCCAACTGAATCTGCGGAAATTTGTCTTTTTCAGGAGAGGTGGATAAAATAATTTATCATGCAAACATTTGGTCAATTGTTAATAAAATATGGTCTAGTATTTTACGAAAATGGAGTGGTTCAAATTCACACCAAATATTTGGTAGCTTCTTCACAAAACAACCCGAATTTTGGCACTCGAAAAATGAAAAATGGATTTTTCGTACAACGAAAATGAAAATTTCCTTTAGCAAACTTGTTGCCCATTCCAATATTCACACATTTGCACAAAATGAGATCATTTGGGAAAATTATCCTTCGAAACTAGCATTAACATCGGTCATTTGGCTTGAAAGCCACGAACCTTCATACTCGATAGCTCATTTTGAGAAGACTTTTTTAAGATATTTGCATTATTCCAAATTTGTTAGTTTGTATGGTTACTAGGACATAAATTAGGATGCAACGCGAAGGTTTTACATTTTTTTGATTGTTTTTTATTTATTTTAAATGTCGGTTTCAAAATGCGGTCAAAACGGCGGGCATGACCGGTGATAGCTAGGGGTGTAATCTTGGAAAACTCTTGGTGGATATCTGATGAAATGACTACTTGTCTACCAAGAAATGATCTTTTGAAAAAATAAAGATCAAACTATCAAGCAGCTGTAGTTCAAATTTGACCCTATTCCTACTGAATCGATGGAAATTTGTCTTTTTCAGGAGAGGTGCATGAAATCATTTATCATGCAAACATTTGGTCAATTGTTAATAAAATATGGTCTATTATTTTACAAAAATAGATTGGTTCAAATTCACACCAAATATTTGGTAGCTTCTTTGCAAAACAACCCTACTTTTGGCACTCAGAAAATGAAAAATGGTTTTTTCGTACAACGAAAATGAAAACTTCCTTTGGCAAACTTGTTGCTCATTCCAATATGCACCCATTTGCACAAAACGAGATCATTTGGGAAAACTATCCTTCGAAACTAGCACTAACATCGGTCATTTGGCTTGAAAGCCACGAACCTTCACACTCGATAGCTCATTTTGAGAAGACTTTTTTAAGATATTTGCATTATTCAAAGTTTTTTAGTTTTTATGGTTACTAGGACATAAATTAGGATGCAACGGGAAGGTTTTAAATTTTTTTATTTTTTTGAATTTTAAATGCCGGCTTCAAAATGCGGTCAAAACGGCGGGCATGACCGGTGATAGCTAGGGGTGTAATCTTGGAAAACTCTTGGTGGATCTCTGATGAAATGACTACTTGTGTACCTAGAAATGATTTTTTGAAAAAATAAAGAGCAAACTATCAAGCACATGTAGTTCAAATTTGACCCCGTTCCGACTAAATCTGCGGAAATTTTTCTTTTTCAGAAGAGGTGTATAGATACATTTTACATGCAAACATTTGGTCAATTGTCAATAAAATATGGTCTAGTATTTTAAAAAAATGGATTGGTTCAAATTCACACCAAATATTTGCTAGGTTCTTCACAAAACAACCCTACTTTTGGCACTCGGAAAATGAAAAATGGATTTTTCGTACAACGAAAATGAAAACTTCCTTTGACAAACTTGTTTCCCATTCCAATATGCACCCATTTGCACAAAATAAGATCATTTGGGAAAACTATCCTTTGAAACTAGCACTAACATCGGTCATTTGGCTTGAAAGCCACGAACCTTCATACTCGATAGCTCATTTTGAGAAGACTTTTTTAAGATATTTGCATTATTCCAAGTTTGTTGGTTTGTGTGGTTACTAGGACATAAATTAGGATGCAAAGCAAAGGTTTTACAAAATTTTTTATTTTTTTTGAATTGTTTCAGTCGGTTTCAAAATGTCGTCAAAACAGGGGAGGGGGGCATGACAGGTGATAGCTAGCGGTGGAATATTACCAAAATCTTGGTGGATCTCTGATGAAATGACTACTTGTGTACCTAGAAATGATTTTTTGCAAAAATAAAGAGCAAACTATCAAGCACATGTAGTTCAAATTTGACCCCGTTCCAACTAAATCAGCGCAAATTTGTCTTTTTCATGAGAGGTGTATAAAAACATTTTACATCGAAACCTTTTGTCAATTGTCAATAAAATATTGTCTGGTATTTTATAAAAATGCAGTGGTTCAAATTCACATCAAATATTTGCTAGGTTCTTCACAAAACAACCCTACTTTTGGCACTCAGAAAATGAAAAATGGATTTTTCGTACAACGAAAATGAAAACTTTATTTGGAAAACTTGTTTCTCATTCCAATATGAAACCATTTGCACAAAATGAGATCATTTGGGAAAACTATCCTTTGAATCTAGCACTAACATCGGTCATTTGGCTTGAAATCCACGAACCTTCATACTCGATAGCTCATTTTGAGAAGACTTTTTAAAGATATTTTTATTATTCCAAGTTTGTTGGTTTGTATGGTTACTAGGACATAAATTAGGATGCAACTCGAAGGTTTTACATTTTTTTGATTTTTTTTGAATTGTTTAATCCGGTTTCAAAATGCGGTCAAAACGGGGGAGGGATGGCATGGCCGGTGATAGCTAGGGGTGGAATCTTGCAAAACTCTTGGTGGATCTCTGATTAAATAGGTACTTATGTACCTAGAAATGATTTTTGGAAAAATATCACGAGAAAACTATGAGGCATCTGTAGTTCAAACTTGACCCATTTCCAACTGAATCGGCGCAAATTTGTCTTTTTTATGAGAGGTAGATAAAAGCTTTTGACACCCAACCATTTGGTCAATTGTACATTAAATATCTCCTAATATTTTAAAAAAATGATTTGGTCCAATTTTTCAACAAATATATGGTAGTTCCTTCACAACAAAAATAATTTTGGGCACTCGAAAAATGGGAAATGAAATTTTCGTGCAAAGAAAATGAAAACTCTCTTTAGCAATATTGATGCTTCTTGATTCATAACATAAACTTTAGGGCACATGGCATTGCACACATACTGGACTAACTTTAGCACTAATAACAGCCCTAATAACAAATATTGTTAAGTAAGGAGTCTTGGACCAATTAGAATGCAGGATTACTCATCCCACGGATCACCCCACTGTTTCCCATCTGAACCGTCCACACCGCACAGATCCGACGTCTGTCACTCACCCAACGCATGCCCAACCAAACCCTAGCAGCGCACGACACACTCTTGGCTCGATCCCCTTCCTTCCCGAGAGAACACACGCGCCGCCGCCCCCTCCTCCCCTCTCTCTCCCCCTCTCTCTCACCTCGCAGGAAGGTTCCTCCGCCGCCGCCCCCTCCTCCCCTCCACGACCCCATGCCATGGTTGCGCCTCTCCTCCACGACCCAATGAGCTCGCCTCCGACGTCCGCCGCCAAGAGCTCCTTCTCCCCTGCTCCCGTTCGACGCACAGCGACCACGGCATCGCGACTGGTTTGATTGCCAAGGCGCGTGTGTGGCCTTCATAGGGTTTGATGTGGTGGCGCTGCACGCCGGCCACGGGTCGCCGACCATCAGGAATGCGATGTAGACGACGCAAAACTCGGAGGCCGTCGTCCACCATGTTGCAGGTCAAGATTGGCGTCTTCCATGTCCACTTCCCAATGGCTAGGGTTCGGGAGCCTCCCCCAAACTTCACCGAGATCCGTGACAACCGGAAACAGCGAGGCCGGAGGTGGAAGAATCCAGCATAGGTTGGTCTCTCCCCACCTTCTTCGCCCATCCTCTCCTCCTCATTTCACATCATCTTGTCTTCCTTTTTCTGCAGGTCGCCATGGCATGGACGTCGACGACGGCAGGAGGGGCTCACCTCCATGTGATGGGCCGCCGCCAGGGAGATGGAGCTCCTCCCCCCACGCAGAGGCCCCATGGAGACTCCCTCCCAGCGCCCGAAACCCTAGCGGGTAGGAATCTCTCCTCCCGTTGTCTTCTTCTTCTACAACTTCTCTTCATCTCCTCCTGATGCTTGCTAGTTTTGGTTCATCACTTTTGAAAAAAACTGTAGCAAGCTAGTCTGTGTGTGCACATCACATTATGGTTCAGTTTTGGATAATTCAAACTAGAGATAATTGTGCGTGTATGTATCCATGGTATGCACACTTCACATTTTTTTCTAACTAGACAAGTGGGCACCCTCTGCACTCCACTCTTGCACTCTCTGATATATTACCCTGATAATATTGTTGCTCAGAAATTACCTCTATCAGTTTCCTTATCGATCATTTCCTTGGAGAGTGGAGACCGACACATTAGTTGTTGATGTGAAACCTCTATTGCAGGAAATACTTCAGTGCAGGTCCTTGCGGTACAATAAGATTTATTTCAGTTTCAGTGCTTGCTGGAGTAGCTTGTTCAGTTAAATTAACTGGAGAATAGAGTAAAGGAGAGAAGGATGACCGTTGTGCAGAGCAATGCGTTGTGTAGACGTGGCTGGGCTACCTCAGCTCACTGCTATACTCTTATTTCTAATGTACTAATGTGCTTAATTCTGTAATTGCATCAGTGCTTAATTACTCTAGTAGTTGAGAAGATTTGTTCTTGAAGTAGTTCAGTAGTGTAATTACTCGAGAATATGTGTGTGTGCATATTCCTGGAAATAATTCGTTGACTTGCTACTGTTGTAGTGTGTATGTGTGTGTGGTTGCTTCTACTGGAGTAGTTCTTGGTGTGTTTTTGCAGTAGTGCTACTGTTAATGAAGATGTTTGTTGTTTTTTTGTTTGTTTCTTAGCTACTTCCTGGAGCTACTTGTTACTCCCCGGCGCGCGACAGGACTAGTCAACGAAGACAACCAAGACAACTACTCCACGACCACGACGATGATAACCACCACCACGGCAGCACCGGCGCGCCTTCTCGGTGAGTTACGCCTGATCTTTTTGAACTGCTTATTAAATGTACTGGTTGTTAACTGTATTCCTTGATCTGCTTGTATCCAGTACTACTTGTTCAGTATATATTCAGTGTAAATTGAAGAATTTAATTTGAACTTAATAATTTAGTTGTTGCTTGCATTCAGTACTGCTTGTATCCGGTACTGCTTCTCATGAATAATTAAATGAAACCTTTTCCTCTAATTATTTGAATTGAATATTTTAATTTGAATTAACTAAACCTTTTCATTTAATTAAAATTAAGTGTTGCTATTTTGCTGTGAATGCTCAATCAAACTTTTGCACTTTCTGATGCTACTACTGTTTATTTGGACTTGCACACATTAGGTAAGAAAGAATAACCAATCTGGGTGTCCAAATGATAGTAAAACCTAGGCTCTTGCATGGTTCTTGGATTTATTGTTCTATTTTATTGTTAGCATATATACCCATATTGAGAATGAACATGTGGCTTTTCTTCTCATCTACAGGAGAGTTAACTAATTTTTTTAAGAAGCTGGAAGTACAAGTCAACGACTTGCTTTAATGCCAAATTTTCTGGGAATTTGGATGTATTGTTGATCTTGCTGAGAATTCGGTGTATATTTGCTTGCTGAACTTATTATTCAAAAGCTAGGATTTATGTACAAATCCTTGGAATATTATTCTATGTTCACTTGAAATGTATTCTTGGATTGAAAGTGGTCAAAAAGTGAATATATTGATATTGAATTTGGGTTGATTCTATGTTTGTGCTATAAATTGTATTTGAAATAAAGAGGTCTGGCCCAAATAAAAAAATTGGCTGGAATTTCTATTGGACCAAATAAAAAACTGGCCAAAATATCGATTGGACCAGATATATTTTGCTTTTATAATGCTACAACCCAAAAAAATTAGAATGCACTGCAGAAATCCCGAGGCCCAAAATTGAAATGAACTGCAAAAAGCCCAAATCAGCCAACCAGAATTGACAGGAAAAAATTTAGATGGGCTGACTTATTGGGCTTGGGCCATATAGACGGCCGAACTGGACCGGGCTGATTCTAATCTACGACCTTTTCATTTGGTTGCTATTTTTCCACGTCAGCTTGCCACGTTGGATCTGACGTGGACTGGCCAATGAGGCGATGACCAAACCAATTGGTCACAACATCTACGACCTTCGGTTTGGTCACAGTCATCTATGACCATTTCAGAAAAAAAAGGTCACATTGTCCGCTTTGCGACCCTCAGCTTTTGAACAACTAATTTTGGTCACAAAAAGGTCACAAATGAAGAATAGTGACCTTTCAGTGACCAATATGTAGGGTCACAAGTTAGCATATTTCTTGTAGTGAAAGACCTTGTTAAAGGCAAGCAGGAAAAACTCATGTGCTATCCTTAAATCAAACATAATGAAAATAAATTTGGGAGGTGCATAGTTAGTCAACGAATGCTAATAGATAGCTCAATAACTTCTCAAGATGGACAAGTTTCGAGGAACGGCTCCCAAGTGGAGACGATCACACCCCCTTAATCTCCTTTGTTTATCACTGCCAAAGTTTCTGATTTCTCATAGACAGGGCGTGAAGGAGGGTTTGTTTGTTATATTATCTTTCGAGCTGGGCGCACTCATGGCAGTTCCTCCTCCTATTATGGGTTTGCAGATTAGACATGCAATCACAGGGTAAAAATTGTCCAACTTAATAAGATCATGAATTACCTACTACTTCCTCATGAGCTAAACAAGAGGCACAAAACAGGAGATTTTGAACATTTAAGGATAACACATAAATTCTATTCTTCTAGGAGTGGTAGTGGAATACCACGAATAGGAAGGTATGGTGGACTCAAATGGAAGGTATTGGTTTCAGGGTATGGATGCACAAGCAGAAATTTGCTAGGCAAAAGGGTTTGGCTAGCAAAGGCTTTGAGAGAACAGACAATTGATGCTAACTTAGATGCAAAACATATAAAGCATTAACATTAAGGTAAGAATAACACATCAAGTTGTCTTCCTTGTCAACATAACACTTCAAGCATAATAACATAAAGGTTTTGGCTATGTCGCTACTTGAGAAAACATGCATGTTGTCAAGAACAAAGTTATGTTTGCCAAAATTAAATAAAGTTTCCAAAGCCATACCTGATATAAGGTCAATACTCCCCATAAGAATCATCATATAAGTTCGATTGCGTGAAGAGAATACCGAGTGCAGCGAAGGAACCAATAGACGTCTCATTAATATTCCATCATAGACGACTCCACACTCACGGATAGAAACTCTCCACATAAGGAGTGATGGACCTCAATGCAAACACCTATTTCATATAATAACTTCCCTAGACATGATACGACTCTACTTGACTCTAAAAGACTAAGATAAAGATAAAGATACCGGGCACTCCCCCAAGCTTGGAACAAGTTGGGGGGTGCCATTATCCAAGGATATTTACTCCTCATTCTTGTTGTGGTTGTTTCTTCAGATCCCTAATGATACGGCGAAGGGTTCAGTTTTCCAATTCCAAGACTTCCACTTGCACTTTCAGTACACGGAAATCTTCACAGAGTTGGTTGGTGATGCGGTAAGCCTCGGAGATGGTGGAGATCGTACGTTGATCTTCAAGTGAAGTGGGAGGCCCTGAAAAGTTAAGAGAAAGATCATATTGAGGTTGGATAGATCCCACCATGATGGGATTTCTTGGACCTCCTTGTTGCTGAGTAGTAATAATCTTGACTTCCTCTCTCACAGAGCGCTCCATCTCCGCTTGCCTTGCAACTGTCTCTTCTTCTGTAGCCCAATCAATGTGTTTCCCTTGATTGAGATCCTGCTAGACTTGACGTAAACGCCATCCCAAGAAGTCATCTCCGCTCGAGCCACAAGAAGACATCTCTAATAATCAACTTTTAGTCCTGGAAGAAACAGCTTGAATAGAAAACACGCTAAATCGAGAGATACGGTGCCGGGGCTATCCAGGCAAAAATATAACAAAAATTTCTGCAACAATAGGAAGGTAACGAGCCAAAGTGGAGTCCGAGACGGACTCCGAGGTGCCCAGGCGGCCTCCCGACACGGCCAGGAGGTAGGCCACGCCAGGGGGGCGCCTAGGCCCCCTGGAGCTCCTCTCCGGCTCCAATTAGTCTATGAATTTTCTATATTTTGCAAAAACGCGTAATCTAGAACTTTTATGGCGGTTCGCGATGTTTCCTTACCATAATACATACCTTTTCTTATTCTGCTTCTGATGGTGTCTGAAACGGGGCTGCAAGATAATCTTCATGAGATGTTTTGTGTATTATATTTACATTAACGTTGACGGGATCTCCCTCCATGTAATGCTTGAGTCTTTGCCCATTCACAACTTGAGGGTTGGTGCCATCAAAATTGTTAATCTTAATTGCACCTCACCGATAAACTTTATCACCAACATTAAATTCACGTTTCATAATCCTTCTATCATGCCACTTCTTTACCTTTTCTTTAAACATTTTAGCACTCTCGTAAGCTTCACTTCTCCACTCATATAGAGAAGTCAAGTTCATGAGACACTTTTCCCCAGCCAACTTTGGGTCAGCATTAAGCTCTCTAACAGCCCAGAAAGCTTTATGTTCTAATTCTAATGGCAAATGGCAAGCCTTGCCATAGACCATCTTATACTGGGACATGCCTAGGGGGTTTTTGTAAGCAGTTCTATACGCCCACAAAGAATCTCCTAACTTCTTTGACCGGTCCTTTCTAGAACTATTGACTGTCTTTTGCAAGACCAACTTGATCTCTCTATTGGTGAGCTCAACTTGCCCACTAGTTTGAGGATGGTACGGTGAAGCAATTCTATGATTGACATAGTACTTGGCTAGAGCTTTTCTAAAATCTCCATGCATGAAGTGTGATCCTCCATCAGTCATAAGATACCTAGGTACATCAAACCTAGGGAAAATTACATCTTTGAGCATTTTCAAAGATGTCTTGTGATCAGCACTCTCAGTGGGGATTGCTTCAACCCACTTGGTCACATAATCAACAGCCACTAAAATTTGAGTGTACTTGTTTGAAGGAGGAAAAGGACCCATAAAATCAAAACCCCAGCAATCAAAAGGCTCAATCACTAGTGAGTAATTCATAGGCATCTCATTCCTCCTACTAATATTACCAACTCTCTGACACTTATCACAAGATAAAACATAATTTCTAGCATCTTTAAAGAGAGTAGGCCAATAAAAACCTGATTGGAGAACCTTATGTGCGGTCCTCTCACCGGCGTGATGTCCTCCATAGGGACTATCGTGACATTGCTTGACAATGTCTTTCTGCTCATGTTCCGGTATGCATCTTCTCACGATCCCGTCAGGACCTTCTTTGAAAAGATGAGGGTCATCCCAAAAGTAGTGCCTCAAATCATGGAAGAACTTCTTCCTCTTCTGAAATGTTAAACCCGGAGGCAAATACTTTGCAATGATAAAATTAGCATAATCTGCAAACCAAGGATCGGAGAGAGATTGTACTTTTACAACGGCAAGTTGTTCATTTGGGAAACTGTCGTTGACTGGGATGGGGTAATGCGGTATATCTTCCATCCTTGAAAGAATGTCCTCCTCCGGATTGTCTGCTCCTTTTCTATCAACAATCTGTAAATCAAATTCTTGAAGAAGGAGTACCCACCTGATTAGTCTTGGTTTGGCGTCCTTCTTCGCCATAAGGTACTTAAGAGCAGCATGGTCAGTATGAATAATAACTTTTGAATCAACAATATAAGGCCTAAACTTATCACAAGCAAACACTAAGCTAAGAATTCCTTCTCAGTAGTAACATAATTCTTTTGAGCACTATCAAGGGTCTTGCTAGCATAATGTATAACATTCAATTTTTTATCAACCCTTTTTCCTAAAACAACTCCAACAGCAAAATCACTAGCGTCACACATAATTTCAAAGGGCAATTTCCAGTCAGGTGGTTGTACTATAGGAGCGGTTATCAAAGCTTTCTTAAGGACTTTGAAAGCTTCCTTACAATCTTCATCAAATACAAAAGGAACATCCTTATGGAGAAGATTAGTGAGGGGTCTCGAGGTCTTAGAAAAGTCTTTGATAAATCTTCTATAGAAACCAGCATGACCTAGAAAACTACAAATACCTTTCATGTCCCTTGGATAGGGCATCCTTTCAATAGCTTCAATCTTCGCCTTTTCCACTTCAATTCCCCTCTCGGAAATCTTGTGGCCAAGCACGATACCTTCGTTAACCATGAAGTGGCATTTTTTTCAATTTAGAACTAAGTGTGTATCCTCGCATCTCTGCAAAACTTTATTAAGATTGTGGAGACAGTGGTCAAAGGAAGTTCCATAGACGGAGAAATCTTTCATGAAGACTTCCACAATCTCCTCACAGAAACCATGAAAAATTGCAGACATACATCTTTGAAAAGTAGCAGGTGCATTGCATAAACCAAAAGGCATACGCCTGTAAGCATAAGTACCATAAGGACATGTGAAAGTGGTCTTCTCTTGGTCGGCAGTGTTGACATGAATTTGAGAGAAGCTGGAGTACCCATCAAGATAGCTAAAGTGGGTGTTTTTAGACAACCTCTCTAGCATCTGATCAATAAAGGGTAGCGGGTAATGGTCCTTCCTGGTCGCTTTGTTCAACTTCTTGTAATCAATACACATTCTATATCCAATAACAACTCTTTGAGGTATTAGTTCATTTTTATCATTAGGAACAACAGTCATACCTCCTTTCTTAGGAACACAATGATTTGGACTTACCGACCTACTATCAGCTATAGGATAGATGATACTTGCGGCTAGAAGCTTGAGAATCTCCGTCCTAACCACGTCCTTCATCCTTGGGTTCAGCCGTCGTTGATGATCAACAACTGGCTTAGAATCGGGCTCGAGATTGATTGTGTGTTGGCAAATCGATGGACTAATCCCCTCATCAAAGGTATAGCCCAAGGCACCATGGTGTCTGCGAAGTGTCTCCAATAATCGCTCTTCTTCAAATCCTAAAAGGTTAGTATTGATAATGACAGGATATATTTTCTTTTCATCTAAATAGGCATACTTGAGCGTATCGGGCAATAGTTTGAGGTCAAACAACGGGTCTTCTTTTGGCTGTGCTAGGATTCCTAAAGCCTCAACTGGAAGGTTGTGCTTTAGGATTGCAGTTTTTCTTGTGAATATTTCGTCCAACTCATTTTTTCCTTCATATGCATATCATTCTTGTGGTATGCCATATATTGCTGCAACGGATCATTAGGAGGAATAGCAATGGAAGAAATATTTTCAATAATTTTATCATCACTGAGTAAATCAGTACCAAGAGGTTGCTTGGAAAATTTAGATAAGTTAAATTCATATGGCTCACCATTGAATTCAACAGAGACTTTACCTTTTTTACAATCTATAATAGAACCACAAGTGCTGAGGAAAGGTCTACCAAAGATAATAGGGCAAAAACTATCTTGCACTGAACCAAGTACAAGAAAGTAGGTAGGATACTTTACCTTTCCAAATAGGACTTCAACATCTCTCACAATTACAATGGGTGAGATATTTTCTTTGTTTGCTAGATAAATGGTGGCATCAATCTCTTCAAGTTCACAGGGTGTAATCTCACCCATGATCACCTGATAGAGTGAATAAGGAATAATTGTAACAGCCCACATGTAATAAGTTGCTATCACCATGTATTTCACTTTCCTCTGTTGAACTTGTAACTTGACATGGTGGAAGTTTACATCTTTTCATGTGATAATTTAGATTGCCATTGAGATTGGAGTCAGTTTGGGTTGATTTCTTTTGAATGCAAAGTGCTTCAAGAAGGGTGCTGTTGGATTTTTCATTGCCACATGTTAACTCCACTTGTCACCAAACTTGACCTAGCCATTTCTTTTCATATGGCAAGAGTTTTAAAACCCTCAAGGCATTTTTGCCACCAACAAAAACAGTAGCCCTAGTTCAAAGTGTTTTGAATTCAAAAACAGGGCCACATTTTTGTTGTTGCCAAAATTGGTCAAACCACTTTTGAAAAATCCAGAAAAATGCAAGGATTAGGAATTTCAAACTCATGGAATTTTGAACCTTTTATTTTTCTCTCAAAAACTCTTCAAAGTCCTTTTCTATTTAATTTTAAATAGAAAAGGTACTGTTTTGCTTGTGGGCATTTTTCCCTACATGCAAAAATGGTCAAACCAATTTTGGATGATCACATATCTTTTTAGGGGATTTATAAAAATATTTGAAATATTTTTACTACTCTCCTATATTTTCTTTTCCTTTTCTTTTGCCTGCTGCCCAACTCTTTTCCTCCAGCAGGCTTCTTTCTCTTTTCTCCTTCTTCCAGTGCAGCCCAGCCCAACTCCGCTCAGCCCGCAGCCCACCTGGACAGCTTTCCAGCGAAGGGGTACGCGAGGTCTTATCCCAGGCGTTGGATCTAGATCGGACGCGCCGTGGTCGTCGTCTTTACACGGTGGCGAGGTCCCCCCGAAGCTCCCTCTCACAGCGCCAGAGCGCATCGACGTCGACGCCGTCGACGTGGCCAGGAGGCCTTCCCCTATAAGAAGAGAGCACCAGCAGCCCCCTCACGAACCCTAGCTCCCGTTCCCCCCTCTAATTTTTTTTTCGCCGCCGCCACCGGGTTCGTCTCCAAGGCCTCCCCTGTTCCGCCGGAACCGAGCCAAATTCGCCGCCGTGCAGCCTTGTTCTTGGTCTAGCGCTCGTCTGCAGACGTCCTGTGCGTAACCTGCTTCGTTTCCGTGTCCAGGTCGGGCCAGGAAGCAGCGTGGCGTCTCCTCCACAGAAGCACGCCGCCGCGGAACCCCTTCGTCCCCGGCGACGTCCAGAGACAACTTCTTCCTCTACGGCTGGGCTGGGACGCGCGATGCGACCCACAAGGTGAGATGATGCTCACGCCTTCTCCCGTAGCACCGTGTATCTCTCCGTTCACGGTAGCAGTAGCAGTCCGCCGCCTGGCCTCGTCGCCGGAGACCAAATCAAGCACGCCGTGCCGTGGCATGCTTCGGGTGCACTCCTGCGTACTCCTAGGTCGTCCAGAGCGCGCATATGACCTCAAGGAGCCACCTTGTCGCGTGTAGCAGAGTTTGGTCGCCGTCTCTGAATCTGTCTGTCGCCGCGCCGCCTAGAATTCAGAAGAGGAGGGCCACCGCTCCGGTGAGGTTCAGGCCGTGGCAAGGGTACCCACGAGTCCGTGGTGATGCCCTCTAGATCCTTGAAGTCACACCATGGCCAGTGGCAGCGCGAGCTCTACGCCAACGTCGAGCAAAGCTGCTGACTTTGAATCTGTCAGGCTGCAGTTCAGGCCGCCGTGGAGGTGCTGTTCCGGTGAGGTTTGCGAGCAGTAGAGCTGGAGTTAGAAGCCGTAGCGCACACCACCGTGTAGGGCTAGGTGCCCTCTGCGGTTCGTCTCATGTGGTGGCAGCCGGAGCTCGCCTGTGCACGATGCGGGGCTCGCCGCCGTTGAGCGTCACGCCGGGTTCAGAAGTCTGCAGGTGTTCAGGGTTCAGAGAAGCGGGGAAACTGAACCTTAACTAAGCTGCGACCTGTATCTGTTCAGAAAACGTTTCGCAGCTCAGTGGCAGCGAGCAGTGGAGCGAGCCGCACGTCCAGTGTTCGAATCCCGCTCGGACCCCCCCATTTTTTTGATTTAAATGGGTGGCTGACATGCGGACCCCGCGGGTCAGTGGCCAGGCCGAGTGGGCTGAGCCCAAGTGCGGGCCAGAGAGCTCTCGTGGGCCGGTTTCGCTGAATCCAGCCCATGGAGCTAACTAGTCCTTTTTCTTTTAATTTCTTTTCTTTTTCTTTATTTCTTTTCTGTTTAAATTCAAATTTGAATTTGATTCCAAATTCAAATCTGATTTTGGACCAGTATTCAAACAGGGGCATCCCTTATATCAATTTGGGGTAGTTTGAGCTACTAAATGCAGTAGTGATACTTATAATTGCATCTGACCTCTTCTAATAATTGGAGTTGTGTCATTTTGCAAATAAACCCCCTGTTGTTTTATTTAATTTTGGAAATTGGTTCAACTTGCAAATTACCCATATCATATAGGATCTTTGGGTAGTTTTGCACAAGGAGTTGCATGGTGGTACTATTTTCATCAGTTGAACCTTTGCAAAATTCATGAAGTGCAATTTTGCACTCAGCCCCCTGAACTCCAGTTGAATTTGCAACTGCTTATGCAAATTCAAATGGAGGCATATTATATATGTTTTTGGGGTACTTTTCTGCAAGGAATTCAGTAGTGATGTCATCTTGTTGTGTTGAGCATTTTCTTTTAGACAAGGTGTGATCACCTGGTCCAGAAGCTTCAGGTCTGTCTGTCTACAACATCTCAGCTTCAGTGCATCTGAGGTGTTGTTCATCTGATCTTGTCAAGGCAGTCCCATACCATCTTTCTCTTCAGGTCAGCCTTAACATTTTCATCTGCTATGTGGCTGACCTTCAACAGTTGTTGCACCTTCTCCAGTGTCATGCTATCATGCTACTTACACCTTAATTAAGGCTCAGACCAAAGCCATTACAATGTAAATAAATTGCATATGGAAGTGATGACCTGTCGTCATCACCTTCATTTAAACTTGACTAGACAGGGCCATATCATGTAAATAAAACTTGATCATGCCATCCTTGTTTGAGTTACTTCAGTTGCTTACTTGTGTGCCTTTTCCTGCCGGTACCTTACGTTAGCACCTGAGACCGCCGAGGAGACTTACGTGGAGCTATCCGACACCGAGCCCGAGGGTACCGTGAGTGCTGCTACGACTACCTTACCAGGCAAGGGGGAGATCTGTGTCATTACTTTATAACTTTCTGCTCATGCCTAGCTGTAGATCTAGAACGTTATTGTTTGATACTATCTACATTATATGCCATGTTTAAACCCATACAGCCATGATCCCCACATCCCAGCAAAAACCTTGTTCTGCTAAGTTACCGCTGCTCAGCCTTTGCTTAGTATGGATAGAAAACTTGCTGCTTACCTTATATAATTATGGATGGGATATCATGCTATGAAAGAAGTTGGTTGATATTTATTATTGTTAAATGATGTTAATTTATATTCGACGAAAGGTGGAAGGCTGGACTATTCCCGTCTAGTGCTTTGTTCCATTTGAGTCACTTAGGACCCGAGTTCCGGGTATTGTGTTTCTTGACGAGCGTGCTTAATCGTGTGTGGGGTTTTATGGGGCCCCCTTGTCTCATCTGCCTAGCTTCTTACAATTCTAGTGGTGGCCCGAGCTGATTTACATTTGCTTCGCGTGTGTGTTGGTTGGTACCCCAGCTGTTTGCAAAACAAACTGGGCCAGTGGAGCATAGTTCTCTGTTGGTCCACCTGATCAGCTAGGACCCGGTCTCATAGGAGAACTAACCGGTAATCCGACCTGCGTCATACGGAAGAGTCCGATCCGAGAGCGTGGCCAGCTTGAGGTTTGGGTGTCGACTCCCCGGGGGCCACCCGGAGTTGTGCGTTGTTAGTTAGAGAGATTCTGACGTTCCGGAGTTTCAGGCGTTCACCTAGCCAAGTGGAAACCGGGCATACATGCGACGTCTATAATGGACAGTTGGTACACCCCTGCAGGGTAAATCTTTTCGAAAAGCCGTGTCCGCGGTTATGGACTACTTGAGACCTACTCCTTGTTCATAGAATAACATCAATGAAATTCATGCTGTAAAAACTTGACAAACCGTGTGCGTGCCTTGGTTGTCTTTCTTCGTCCAGGGGGACCGAGAGGGAAACGAGGTTGTGTTATGTTTGCGTAAGTAGGTGGATAGCTGACTTACGACACGTTGTCACCATACTTCTTGGATCTCAACCCTATTCTGATAGAACGTGTAACCACCATATATGCTAGTACGGCTGCAAACTGTCTTTACCTGTACCTTACCTGTAGCGTTAGTTATTCCGTAATGATATGTTCTCACCCCCGTTTACTTTTCCGCTTTTACCGCTTTGCCTGATCGGCCGCTGCAGTGGACTACTACCTCGACCCCAGCACTGGGCGATACTTCGTGGAGGTGTCCCCGGAGGATGACGACGAGTACGACTACTCCGACCAGTAGGATCCTTAGTTGGGCTCAGACGTTCCCGTGGGTGGATCTATGTGGAGCCCTCTCTAGGGCAATTTGTATCTTGACCGTACCCGGTCCGACTTGCTTCCGCTTGATGTACTGATATCTATTCATGAGATGTGATGTATTTTGGACAGTGGCGTTGTATGCCCTGATCTATTATCTCTATATATTTCTTTTCTTGTAGAGTTATGTTTTTATACCTGTTGTCGAGAATCCGGCAGCGACACGAGTGCGAGAGTCGTGCGCCGGTGGCGTCTGATGCGCTTCTAACTCCTACAGGGCGCGAAAGCGACTAGTTAGAGTTAGTACCGCATCAGGGGCTTTACAACTTGGTATCAGAGCAGGACTGACTGTAGGACCCTTTACTGGCCGAAGTTGAGTCTAGAAACTATTTTGGTAGTTATATAGGAAAAATTTCGGAGAGTAGGACCTCTTTCTGTTTTCTCCTTATCCCACCCTCCCACCCCTTTTTCCGTGAGGAAGTGAAACGATGTTTTGTCTCTGCAACTTATCCCCTTTCAAAATTTAGGATCTCGTTTACGTGAGACTCCGATTCCTCTATAATGTTTTGCTAGCGACGAGATGTGTTGGCGTCTTTGAGACCACTGAGCCGCCACTTGGGGTTGACTGCTCTACCTCGCTTACGGCGTACCCCAGGTGAACCGTCCATACAGGATTGGCGGGCATCCTATGGTAATATGGATGTGGTGTCTTTCCCCTATGGACGACCGTGATGGCGGGCCGCTCAGGGCAGATGTCTCATTGTGCAGGTTTCCAACCGCTCGTATATATATTGTTGTGTGCTCGCTAGCACATTATTATATTGGATTCGGATGTTCTTGGTTTGGGAATTCCAGTAGCACCTAGTTATCGACTTTCCGGGTTAACCTTGGTGGAATTTCAGCCTTCGGCTTCCTCATACCTCATGAGGAAGTTTTGTTTTGCTTTAACTCTGGCTACTTCAATGATTCGTTCATGTTCTCATAAGTGTTCCTGTATACAGGATGCCAAGAGCGAACATGCCGCCGCCAGAGAACCCTATCCTTGGGGAGGCTGTAGCTGCAGTGGCTCAGGGCACAGCTGCGATCCTTCAGATGCTGCAGAACCAGGGTGCTCAGAGGAGTGATCGTCCACAGCACACCACACTGCAGCAGTTTCTTGCGATCAGCCCTCCCAGGTTCTCCGAGGCTCGAGACCCGCTGGAGGCGGATGACTGGATTGCAGAGATCAAGAAGCACTTCAAGGCCAACTCCGTCAGAACCGTCGACTACGTCACCTTCGCCTCCTTCCAGCTTCAGGGTGCTGCAGGCAGTTGGTTCTCGACGTACAAGGAAAACAAGGGTGAGACAGAGATCACGTGGGATGATTTCGTCAAGGATTTCAGAGCTGCTCATATACCCAGTGGTCTCATCGAGAGGAAGCGCGAGGAGTTCTTAGCTCTGAGGCAGGGGGACAGGTCTGTGCAGGAGTATAACCTGGCCTTCGTCAGGCTTGCCAGGTACGCTCCAGAGGAGGTCTCGTCAGAGACCAAGCGCATTGCCAGGTTCCGCGGTGGTCTTGCCCCGGACATCAAGTATGCGCTCACCTTGTCCACGCCGAGCCTGTTCTCAGAGTTCGTCGACCAGGCTATCAGACAGGAGTCAGCTGAGGCAGAGCGTTCCGCGGAGAAGAGGAAGCAGAGAGAGCACAGTTCAGCAGTGATGATCCACAAGAAGGCCAAGTCCTGGGTTGCAGATCCACAGCCTCAGCCGCAGCGTCAGCAGTTCCAACAGAGGGGGGCAGTTGTCCGCACTTTTGCCCGCCCTCCCGTCCCAGTGCAGCACGGACCTCGCTCTACTCCACCACACGCGAGGCCGCCTGCTCCACAGGGCCAGCCCAGGCCAGAGATCACGTGCTTCAAGTGTGGCAAGCCGGGCCACAAGTCTCCGCAGTGCACCGACCCTCGTTACGCCAGGCTGCCTCCGCCCCCACCTCGCTCTACACCGAGCAACGCGATGGTGCGGGCCCAGCCACGAGCGCTCAGGGTGAACAACGTGACTGTAGCAGAGGCTCAGCAGTCGTCTGAGATTGTGCTTGGTAGGTTACTTGTGTGTTCAGTTCCAGCGGCAGTGTTGTTTGATTCCGGAGCTTCCCATTCCTTCATATCTCAGTCCTTTGCTTCCAGAATAGATCTTCCACGTGACCAGCTTCCGTGTAAGCTATCAGTTGTCACACCTGGGTCAAAGTTCACTTCTTCATGGACAGTTCCAGATGTGGAGATCAGTATTCAGGGTGCTGTCTTTCTGGCATCTCTGGTTGTCTTGCCCCGATCCGACATCGATGTCATTTTGGGCATGGATTGGCTTGTAAAGTACAAGGCCAAGATTGATTGTCCGTCCAAGACCGTGTTGCTGACGCACGATTCAGGCGCAGAGATTTGGTACACTTGTAGCTCGACAGTGGGATCAGCACAGTTGTACGCTCTGAACGCTGGAGTTGCTCCATTGATTGAGGAGGTCAGAGTTGTTCGAGAGTTCCCAGATTTCTTTCCAGAGGAGTTGCCAGGTATTCCACCCGTGCGTGCTATTGAGTTCGTGATCGAGCTAGAACCTGGTACACAGCCGATATCTCGGCAGCCTTACAAGATGTGTCCGGAAGAGCTGTTTGAGTTGAAAGAGCAGTTGGTGAAGCTTGAGAAGGATGGACTCATTCGTCCGAGCACTTCTCCTTGGGGTGCCCCGTGTCTTTTTGTGAAGAAGAAAGATGGTACTAGTCGGTTGGTTCAAGACTACCGTGGTATCAACAAGAAGACGATCAAAAACAAATACCCTTTGCCCAACATTAATGACTTGTTCGAACAACTGCATGGAGCAAAGGTGTTTTCAAAGCTTGATCTAAAGATGGGGTACCACCAGATTCGTGTCCGTGAGGAGGACATTCCTAAGACAGCTTTCCGCACTCGATATGGCCTGTACGAGTTTACGGTCATGACATTTGGCTTTTCAAATGCACCTCCAACGTTCATGAGGGCCATGAACTATCTCTTCCAAGAGTGGCTAGATGTGTTCGTAATCCTCTACCTCGACGACATCCTTGTCTTTTCCAAGTCAGAGGCTGAGCATGAGGAGCATCTCAGATTGGTGTTGCAGAAGTTGAGAGATCACCAGTTTTATGCCAAGTTTTCCAAGTGTGAATTCTGGATGAACAAGATCAACTTTCTTGGCCATGTCATTTCCTCAGAGGGCATTGCTGTTGACCCGGACACAGTCCGGACGATTCAAGATTGGACTCCTCCGAGGAATGTCAAGCAGTTGAGGAGCTTTCTCGGACTTGCCAGCTATTGCAGGAAGTTTGTCGAGAATTTCTCCAAGATAGCAAAGCCAATGACCGAGCTGTTGTGCAAGGGCAAGAAGTACGTTTGGTCACAGGCTTGCCAGGCAGCTTTTGATGAGTTGAAGATAAGGCTGACCACAGCTCCGATCCTTGCGCCACCAGATGAGTCACAGCCGTTCCAGGTCTTCTGTGATGCCTCGTTAAATGGCCTTGGCGGAGTATTGATGCAGGGAAAGAGTATTGTGGCGTACACCTCCAGACAGTTGAAGCAGGCTGAGAGGAACTATCCGACCCACGACCTTGAGCTGGCTGCAGTGATTCATGCGTTGGTTACTTGGCGACACCTCCTCCTTGGAAGGAAGGTTGATGTGTTCACTGATCACAAAAGCTTAAAGTACTTGTTCACGCAGCCTAACCTCAACTTGAGGCAAAGAAGGTGGCTCGAGACTATTACTGAGTACTCTGTGGATATTCAGTATACGCCTGGCAAGGCGAATGTCATAGCTGATGCGTTGAGCCGCAAGGGTGATTGCAACAATGTCCAGGTGCAGAAGATACACCCCGATTTGTGTGAGGCCTTTCGAAGGCTCAATCTTGAGCTAGTTCCAGCAGGCTATCTAGCCAACCTTGTGGTAGAGCCCACTATCCGTGAGAAGATTCGTGAGGCTCAGTCTGGTAGCTTGATGATTCAGAAAGTCAAGCAGGGTGTTGCCGCCTCAGTTCCGAAGTACGGTTGCTTTTCAGTGCATAATGACGGCACCGTGATGTTCGAGGAGAGAGTTGTTGTTCCCAAGGAAGGAGGTCTCAGAGAGGTCATTTTGAAAGAAGCCCATGACTCAAAGCTGTCTATCCACCCTGGTAGCACCAAGATGTATCAGGACCTCAAGCAGAGTTTTTGGTGGACTCGTATGAAGCGGGATGTTGCCCGTTTTGTCTCCCAGTGTGATGTGTGCAGGAGAGTGAAGGCACAACATCAGAAGCCTGCAGGGCTACTTCAGCCAATTGAAATTCCAGAGTGGAAATGGGATCACATCGAGATGGATTTCATCACGGGTTTTCCTTTGTCGCAGAAGAAGAACAATGCCATCTTTGTTGTCATCGACAATCTCTCCAAAGTTGCCCATTTCTTTCCAGTGAAGGACTCCATTTCAGCAGCTCAGTTGGCGGATTTGTATACCACACGAGTTGTATCTTTGCATGGCATCCCCAAGAAGATCAGTTCTGATCGAGGCAGTCTTTTCACCTCCAAGTTCTGGCAGGCTTTCCAAAAGGCAATGGGTACGACAGTGTTGTTCAGTACCGCTTATCACCCTCAGACCAGTGGGCAGGTTGAGCGTGTGAATCAAATTCTTGAGGACATGTTGAGGGCATGTGTCATCTCTTTTGGCATGAAGTGGGAGGAATGCTTGCCATATGCTGAGTTCTCGTACAACAACAGCTATCAAGCAAGTCTGCAGGCAGCACCGTTTGAAGTGTTGTATGGTCGCAAGTGCAGGACACCTTTGAACTGGTCCGAGACAGGCGAGAGGCAGCTGTTCGGTCCAGATGTGATCCAAGAGGCTGAGGACACAGTGAAGATTGTCCGAGAGAACCTGAAGGCAGCACAGTCTAGGCAGAAGGCCTATTATGACAAGAAGCACCGTGGTGTTGACTTCAAAGTTGGTGACTTCGCATACCTCAAAGTGTCTCCACTTCGAGGCACTCACCGCTTTGGGATCAAAGGCAAGTTGGCTCCCAGATTCGTTGGTCCGTTTCGCATTCTTGAGACTCGGGGATCTCTTGCGTTCCGCCTAGAGCTTCCAGACAGTTTGGCTATGGTGCATGATGTGTTTCACCTGTCTCAGTTGAAGAAGTGTTTCAAGCAGCCAGAGCAGGCAGTGGACTTGGGCGAGATCCAGCTCAGTGCGGATCTTTCTTACTCAGAGCGTCCAGTCCGTGTTCTTGACTCGTCAGAGCGCAAGACTCGCAACAAGGCCGTCAAGTTCCTCAAGGTGCAGTGGGCACATCAGTCAGAGAAGGAAGCAACGTGGGAGCGTGAAGATCATCTCCGTTCCGAGTATCCCGAGCTTTTTCTTGCTTAGATCTCGGGACGAGATCCTGTGTTGGTGGGGGAGAGCTGTAACAGCCCACATGTAATAAGTTGCTATCACCATGTATTTCACTTTCCTCTGTTGAACTTGTAACTTGACATGGTGGAAGTTTACATCTTTTCATGTGATAATTTAGATTGCCATTGAGATTGGAGTCAGTTTGGGTTGATTTCTTTTGAATGCAAAGTGCTTCAAGAAGGGTGCTGTTGGATTTTTCATTGCCACATGTTAACTCCACTTGTCACCAAACTTGACCTAGCCATTTCTTTTCATATGGCAAGAGTTTTAAAACCCTCAAGGCATTTTTGCCACCAACAAAAACAGTAGCCCTAGTTCAAAGTGTTTTGAATTCAAAAACAGGGCCACATTTTTGTTGTTGCCAAAATTGGTCAAACCACTTTTGAAAAATCCAGAAAAATGCAAGGATTAGGAATTTCAAACTCATGGAATTTTGAACCTTTTATTTTTCTCTCAGAAACTCTTCAAAGTCCTTTTCTATTTAATTTTAAATAGAAAAGGTACTGTTTTGCTTGTGGGCATTTTTCCCTGCATGCAAAAATTGTCAAACCAATTTTGGATGATCACATATCTTTTTAGGGGATTTATAAAAATATTTGAAATATTTTTACTACTCTCCTATATTTTATTTTCCTTTTCTTTTGCCTGCTGCCCAACTCTTTTCCTCCAGCAGGCTTCTTTCTCTTTTCTCCTTCTTCCAGTGCAGCCCAGCCCAACTCCGCTCAGCCCGCAGCCCACCTGGACAGCTTTCCAGCGAAGGGGTACGCGAGGTCTTATCCCAGGCGTTGGATCTAGATCGGACGCGCCGTGGTCGTCGTCTTTACACGGTGGCGAGGTCCCCCCGGAGCTCCCTCTCACAGCGCCAGAGCGCATCGACGTCGACGCCGTCGACGTGGCCAGGAGGCCTTCCCCTATAAGAAGAGAGCACCAGCAGCCCCCTCACGAACCCTAGCTCCCGTTCCCCCCTCCAATTTTTTTTTCGCCGCCGCCACCGGGTTCGTCTCCAAGGCCTCCCCTGTTCCGCCGGAACCGAGCCAAATTCGCCGCCGTGCAGCCTTGTTCTTGGTCTAGCGCTCGTCTGCAGACGTCCTGTGTGTAACCTGCTTCGTTTCCGTGTCCAGGTCGGGCCAGGAAGCAGCGTGGCGTCTCCTCCACAGAAGCACGCCGCCGCGGAACCCCTTCGTCCCCGGCGACGTCCAGAGACAACTTCTTCCTCTACGGCTGGGCTGGGACGCGCGATGCGACCCACAAGGTGAGATGATGCTCACGCCTTCGCCCGTAGCACCGTGTATCTCTCCGTTCACGGTAGCAGTAGCAGTCCGCCGCCTGGCCTCGTCGCCGGAGACCAAATCGAGCACGCCGTGCCGTGGCATGCTTCGGGTGCACTCCTGCGTACTCCTAGGTCGTCCAGAGCGCGCATATGACCTCAAGGAGCCACCTTGTCGCGTGTAGCAGAGTTTGGTCGCCGTCTCTGAATCTGTCTGTCGTCGCGCCGCCTAGAATTCAGAAGAGGAGGGCCACCGCTCCGGTGAGGTTCAGGCCGTGGCAAGGGTACCCACGAGTCCGTGGTGATGCCCTCTAGATCCTTGAAGTCACACCATGGCCAGTGGCAGCGCGAGCTCTACGCCAACGTCGAGCAAAGCTGCTGACTTTGAATCTGTCAGGCTGCAGTTCAGGCCGCCGTGGAGGTGCTGTTCCGGTGAGGTTTGCGAGCAGTAGAGCTGGAGTTAGAAGCCGTAGCGCACACCACCGTGTAGGGCTAGGTGCCCTCTGCGGTTCGTCTCATGTGGTGGCAGCCGGAGCTCGCCTGTGCACGATGCGGGGCTCGCCGCCGTTGAGCGTCACGCCGGGTTCAGAAGTCTGCAGGTGTTCAGGGTTCAGAGAAGCGGGGAAACTGAACCTTAACTAAGCTGCGACCTGTATCTGTTCAGAAAACGTTTCGCAGCTCAGTGGCAGCGAGCAGTGGAGCGAGCCGCACGTCCAGGGTTCGAATCCCGCTCGGACCCCCCCATTTTTTTGATTTAAATGGGTGGCTGACATGCGGACCCCGCGGGTCAGTGGCCAGGCCGAGTGGGCTGAGCCCAAGTGCGGGCCAGAGAGCTCTCGTGGGCCGGTTTCGCTGAATCCAGCCCATGGAGCTAACCAGTCCTTTTTCTTTTAATTTCTTTTCTTTTTCTTTATTTCTTTTCTGTTTAAATTCAAATTTGAATTTGATTCCAAATTCAAATCTGATTTTGGACCAGTATTCAAACAGGGGCATCCCTTATATCAATTTGGGGTAGTTTGAGCTACTAAATGCAGTAGTGATACTTATAATTGCATCTGACCTCTTCTAATAATTGGAGTTGTGTCATTTTGCAAATAAACCCCCTGTTGTTTTATTTAATTTTGGAAATTGGTTCAACTTGCAAATTACCCATATCATATAGGATCTTTGGGTAGTTTTGCACAAGGAGTTGCATGGTGGTACTGTTTTCATCAGTTGAACCTTTGCAAAATTCATGAAGTGCAATTTTGCACTCAGCCCCCTGAACTCCAGTTGAATTTGCAACTGCTTATGCAAATTCAAATGGAGGCATATTATATATGTTTTTGGGGTACTTTTCTGCAAGGAATTCAGTAGTGATGTCATCTTGTTGTGTTGAGCATTTTCTTTTAGACAAGGTGTGATCACCTGGTCCAGAAGCTTCAGGTCTGTCTGTCTACAACATCTCAGCTTCAGTGCATCTGAGGTGTTGTTCATCTGATCTTGTCAAGGCAGTCCCATACCATCTTTCTCTTCAGGTCAGCCTTAACATTTTCATCTGCTATGTGGCTGACCTTCAACAGTTGTTGCACCTTCTCCAGTGTCATGCTATCATGCTACTTACACCTTAATTAAGGCTCAAACCAAAGCCATTACAATGTAAATAAATTGCATATGGAAGTGATGACCTGTCGTCATCACCTTCATTTAAACTTGACTAGACAGGGCCATATCATGTAAATAAAACTTGATCATGCCATCCTTGTTTGAGTTACTTCAGTTGCTTACTTGTGTGCCTTTTCCTGCCGGTACCTTACGTTAGCACCTGAGACCGCCGAGGAGACTTACGTGGAGCTATCCGACACCGAGCCCGAGGGTACCGTGAGTGCTGCTACGACTACCTTACCAGGCAAGGGGGAGATCTGTGTCATTACTTTATAACTTTCTGCTCATGCCTAGCTGTAGATCTAGAACGTTATTGTTTGATCCTATCTACATTATATGCCATGTTTAAACCCATACAGCCATGATCCCCACATCCCAGCAAAAACCTTGTTCTGCTAAGTTACCGCTGCTCAGCCTTTGCTTAGTATGGATAGAAAACTTGCTGCTTACCTTATATAATTATGGATGGGATATCATGCTATGAAAGAAGTTGGTTGATATTTATTATTGTTAAATGATGTTAATTTATATTCGACGAAAGGTGGAAGGCTGGACTATTCCCGTCTAGTGCTTTGTTCCATTTGAGTCACTTAGGACCCGAGTTCCGGGTATTGTGTTTCTTGACGAGCGTGCTTAATCGTGTGTGGGGTTTTATGGGGCCCCCTTGTCTCATCTGCCTAGCTTCTTACAATTCTAGTGGTGGCCCGAGCTGATTTACATTTGCTTCGCGTGTGTGTTGGTTGGTACCCCAGCTGTTTGCAAAACAAACTGGGCCAGTGGAGCATAGTTCTCTGTTGGTCCACCTGATCAGCTAGGACCCGGTCTCATAGGAGAACTAACCGGTAATCCGACCTGCGTCATACGGAAGAGTCCGATCCGAGAGCGTGGCCAGCTTGAGGTTTGGGTGTCGACTCCCCGGGGGCCACCCGGAGTTGTGCGTTGTTAGTTAGAGAGATTCTGACGTTCCGGAGTTTCAGGCGTTCACCTAGCCAAGTGGAAACCGGGCGTACATGCGACGTCTATAATGGACAGTTGGTACACCCCTGCAGGGTAAATCTTTTCGAAAAGCCGTGTCCGCGGTTATGGACTACTTGAGACCTACTCCTTGTTCATAGAATAACATCAATGAAATTCATGCTGTAAAAACTTGACAAACCGTGTGCGTGCCTTGGTTGTCTTTCTTCGTCCAGGGGGACCGAGAGGGAAACGAGGTTGTGTTATGTTTGCGTAAGTAGGTGGATAGCTGACTTACGACACGTTGTCACCATACTTCTTGGATCTCAACCCTATTCTGATAGAACGTGTAACCACCATATATGCTAGTACGGCTGCAAACTGTCTTTACCTGTACCTTACCTGTAGCGTTAGTTATTCCGTAATGATATGTTCTCACCCCCGTTTACTTTTCCGCTTTTACCGCTTTGCCTGATCGGCCGCTGCAGTGGACTACTACCTCGACCCCAGCACTGGGCGATACTTCGTGGAGGTGTCCCCGGAGGATGACGACGAGTACGACTACTCCGACCAGTAGGATCCTTAGTTGGGCTCAGACGTTCCCGTGGGTGGATCTATGTGGAGCCCTCTCTAGGGCAATTTGTATCTTGACCGTACCCGGTCCGACTTGCTTCCGCTTGATGTACTGATATCTATTCATGAGATGTGATGTATTTTGGACAGTGGCGTTGTATGCCCTGATCTATTATCTCTATATATTTCTTTTCTTGTAGAGTTATGTTTTTATACCTGTTGTCGAGAATCCGGCAGCGACACGAGTGCGAGAGTCGTGCGCCGGTGGCGTCTGATGCGCTTCTAACTCCTACAGGGCGCGAAAGCGACTAGTTAGAGTTAGTACCGCATCAGGGGCTTTACAATAATGCTACCACTCGATCCCAGATCGCAAATCCCGTAATAGTTGTGATTTCCTATCTTGATAGATACAACTGGTGTACCTGAAATTGGAATCTTATTCTTGGCTGTGACAATGTTAGTTGAAACAACACAAAAATTTATCTTGGAATCTGAAACATCATTAGTAACTAAATCTTCAACCATCGCAACTTGAGGATCGACCTTGATCAAGTCCTCGGGTTCGTCAGTTCTTCTCCCACTTTTATTTGTTATGCCTGACACAAAAGAGTGCTCCCTCATCCTTGTAGAAAAGGGGGATTTTTGTAAGAGCAAAGTTTTGCCCCCATGTGTTTTGGATATTGTTAGACAAGACTGTAAAGGAACTAACAGTGTTTTCTAGTGTAAACAGTTGTATAGGTTCCTGAAGGACAAGCCAGGTGATAAAGCTTCAGGGATGGTTTTCAAGTTATCGAAGCATTACCCCTTGATCGAAGTTTAATCACGGACGATGACCCCCAAAAATGAAGGTGTCCTGAAGCTCAACTCATTGAAGGAAATGAAGAAGACGGCGCAAGACTTAGATGTTTTTGTGTAGTTCTTTTTCTGTTCTTTGAGTCATAGGACAAACCGTACTATCAAGAGGGGTCTTTAGTCTGTGGACACCGAAGTCATTGAGAAAATGCTCAGATCAAATCTAAACCAAGTGAGAAGCCAGAGTGAAGAAATCTCATGTCCACTGAGTTAAGTTTCGGTAGCAAAGACTTTGTTCTTTGGCTAACGAGGCAAAACTAAGGCCGTGAGTCAGCTTTACTTGTTCTGCAAGTAAAGTTGCGCAGTAATGACAAATCCTACCGTTGTGGACACGTGGCAAGCTGTCACTTCGGGTCAAACTTGTCATTTCGCACCTCGGGATCGCCAACTATAAATACGCCGCCCCCTCCTCCATTTGCGGGTGGCTGCTCTAAGAATATTCCTAAGAGAGACTGAAGAGAGCACCCCAAGAACGCCACCGAAGAAAAACCTAAAAACCCAGAACACTGAAGCCTAAGTCCCATTGATCTGAGTAGATTCGAGATGACTTAGGTGAAAGCTTACTAGCATTTTTATCTTGGAGAACTGCAATTCTCGTAGACGGTTAGAGTGCCGACTTCAGAGAGTGAAGAGTAATTGTCGCCTCGAAGATCAAGTTTGTCAAAGGTTCCGAAGATTCCCTTGATAATCTACCCCGAGTCAAAACTGACCAAGCTCAAGGAGATTGGTACAGTGGAGCAACGGACAGAGAGTGATTTGATCCAGGTGTTCAATAACCAGTCCCTCCAACAAGACGTAGAGCTTTGAAGAGCGTGAACTGGTCAAACAAACATCGCCGAGTCACAGTTCGTTTTACTTCAAGCTTTTATATACTGTATTGCATTTGCTTCCCAGTTATGCTTCAATGCATTTTGATTCACTGCATTTAGTTTCGCGTCCAGTTTTACTTCCCTGTCACTTGTTTCTGCTTCCCTTTTTCTCTTTACTTATGCTTCACTTCAAATATTCAGTCGAAAATTTGAAGTGATCATTCACCCCCTCCCCCTCTGATCAAATACTTGGACTTTCAATTGGTATTAGAGCTAGTCACTCCCTACACTCTGTGTGTTTTGGATTAACCTCCTGGAGTGCTTTCAAGTATGTCTTTTGCGGCTATTCGCTCCAGCAAACCTATTCATGTTTTCAATGGGAAGGACTACCCTTACTGGAAGGACAAAATGAAGAGAAATATCATGGCTATCAATTCAGCCGCCTGGCAAGTTGTCTTGAAAGGAGTCACATTCAAGGATGAGAAGGCCATCACTCCTGCTGAAGAAAAATTGATTGGTCTTGATTCTGAAGTCTGGTTATTCATCACCAACCATTTGACTCCAGAGAAGTATCATGAAGTGAAGAATATTCCATCCGCCAAAGGTGTTTGGGACTATCTGGAAAAGATTGGAGAAGGAGTATCTGATACGTCCAAAACGTTTCTATAATTTATGCTTGCTCCATGCTTATTTTGTGTGATATTGCTATGATATTGATGCACTTCCATACACTTTTGATCATATTTGGACTAACATATTAACTCAGTGCACCCCAGTGCTAGTTCCTGTTTTCTGGTGTTTTTGTATTTCAGGTTTTCCCATTACTTAAAGTGCCAGAAAAATTCTGGGAAAAATATAGGAAAAATCAACGTACAGGAAGCTTCGGGAAGAGCCCAAGTGGGGCCAGAGGGGAGCCAGGGGTGGCCTAGGCGGCCACCTGGCGCGGCCTCCCCCTAGGCCGTGCCAGGGGGGCGCATGGGGCCCCTGGTCCACCTCTGGCTGCCACCCTTCTCCTATATATCCCTCTCGTCCCGAAACCCTCGAGGACGGAACCCTTTTTCGTGATCTCTCCTCTGTTCCACCGCCGCCGCACTTCCAAGATCGGGAGCACCAGGAGCCCTCTTCCCGGCACCCTGCCGGAGGGAGGAACCACCTCCAGGAGCTTCTCCACCACCATGGATGCTTCCCGGATGAACCGTGAGTAGTCCACCTTGGACCATGGGTCCATGATCAGTAGCTATGTGATGTTCTCCTCCCCTCTTTGTTCTTCATGGTTTAGACCTCGTGAGCTTCCCTACATGATCGTGTCACATATGTAATCTTTCTGTTGTTGCTATGCTGAGTTTGCTGGGATCTGATGGATTATGAGACTATGTTCAGATTGTGTTTGAGTAATATATTTGATTCTCCTCTTTTATATTTATGTTCTTGATTAATTCTTGCATGTTCTCCGTTGTTGTTTATTGCTTTGGACAAGTAGTAGGTAGTGACTCCAAGAGGGAGTGTTATGCATGATTGTGGGTTCATGCCCCCTGATGACTAGCTTGAGTGACAGAAACATGAGTCTAGGGGATGTATTGTTGCCACAAGGGAGAAAACAAGGGTGCTTGTACTTGTGGGTATAAGGATTCTTTACTTTACGCAAAGTTCTTTAATGCAGTTGTCTGTTGCTTTGAGTTTACACTTAGGGTGGGATTCGCAACTTAATACCAGCGAGATGTTCATGATAGATATCTCAAGGTGGATGATTAGTAGGTAGATGCAGATAGATTTCGGTCTACTTTTCTTGGCGTACCGCCCATGCTTTTGAGACTCTTCCTTTCTTTATAGCATAGTTAGCATTGGTTTGCGCACATAATCCTGTCAATTGCCCAGCTGTAATTTGTTTACCTCGCATGGCTATTTTATCGTCTTTTGGGAGAGAGACATCACTAGTGAACATCATGGGACCCCGGTCAATATTTACCACACTGTTTACACCCACTGTTTATTTTCTGCTTTATTACTTTTCTGTTGCTATCGTTATCATTATTATCGTTATCATTATTGAGGTTGCTATGTTCTGAGTATTTTGATTTGAGTTGCAGAAGTATCCCTAAAAAATTATTTACTACCTGCTGGTCTGTTTTTCATAGATTCTGCCACGTTTTGTCTCTCCTACCTTTTGCAAACCTTAAGCTTGCTTTTTCTTTGCAAAAACTTTTTGGCGATCTTGAGAAACAGTATCTCTTCAGGAATATCCTTATTTCCAGTAGAGAAAAATAATTTTATTGTGGATACTAACCTCGCTAATCAGATTATGATGAGTTATGTATGAAGGGAGTTTTCAAGTGTGCGAGGGAAGTTGAAAAAAGAAGATTCAGGAGTGTCAAACTCTCAAGCTTGGGGATGCCCCCATGCATCCCCAATAAATATTCAAGGAGATTCAAGCGTCTAAGCTTGGGGATGCCCCCATGCATCCCATTCTCCATCAACAATTATCAGTTCGTCTTTCGTTCCACTATATTTTTATCACTTCATGCATTATGTGCTATGCTTGGAGCGTCTTGCTCTTTATTTCCTTTTTAGTTTTCTTTAGCTTTTCTTGCTGTTCATAACAAGTTAGAACCCAGCTTTCTTTGTGTAGGAGAGAAACATGCTCCACTTCACCCTAGAACACAACATAGGATTTTCATGCTTATCTTTGTTGTGTGTGTTCTTTATCTTTTTTGTAGCTGTTGTCATGTTTTAGCTCATAGTTTTCATGCTTATCTTTTTAAGAGCTTTTGTTTAGTTTTTTGCTGGAACTCTCTTAAGTTTTCATGTTTATTTGTTTAGAGAGTTTGCCTGTTGCACTGAGTTTTGTGTCTTGACTTGAAGTAGGTAATTGAGTTTTGTGCACTGAGTAGAGGATGCGCAAGGATAACCAAACCCCCATACACTCCTCCTCGGGGTACTTGTCTCTTTGTGAAACCTCCTAATTAGATTGAGAGTTACCGATAATAATTGCATGAGTTCTTCGGACTAATGTGAGTATTCGAAAGTTGACACTTCCACCTCCCATATTTTTCTAGCCGCTCATGTGCCTTGCATTGCCTCCTTCTCACTCCGAGAGTTCGCGTCCACCTTCGCCGGTACATCCAAACCCTTGGAATGATACGCTCTGTCATCATAAACCTCGTTATATCCTTCCTCAAAACAGCCACCATACCTACCTATCAAGGCATTTCCATAGACTTTCCGAGATACATTGCCATGCAACATCCACCTTCTCATGACTTGATCTTCATGACATACATGCTTTTGCTTGATCGATGAGCTGCATGCTAGTTGGTCCTTGCTCTAATCATTGCTACATGACGCGCTAGTATCATTTCATATCCTGCTACACTAGCAGAGGCATACATTTGCATACATCATGAGAGTTTCATTTTCTTTATGATGAGTACTTTTGTAAAGTGTGAAAGATCTTCTATAGTTCTTGTAATATATAGAGTGTTGCCCCTAAAGTGAGGAAAAGATCCCAAAGAGGACAAAATTAAAAGATCCCAAAGAGGACAAAATTAAAAGATCCCACAGAGGACAAATGAGAGAAATAGAAAGAGCCATTGAGGCCACCAAAAAAATACAAAAATTAGAAAAAAGAGAAAAATAAATAAAAAGAGAGAAGGGGGCACACTAGTATTACTTTTGAGAGATCCACACTCGTACTCCCTCTTATATCTTGTACTCCATAGAGATTATCATTCATGCATATAGCTATGTGGGGACCTTCACACTATAGAACTTGGCCTGTATATTCCAATGATGAACCTCCTCAAATGAGCTCTAGGTCTTCTTGAGCAAGCAAGTTGGATGCACCCCCACTAGTTCCATTGGAGAGCTTACCTTAGCTCATATGTGCATCCGTTGCATGGAAATCCCTACTTCTCACATCATATCTATCATTTGGCTTTCTCTCGCCTATGATTGTCCTCATTGATGTGACCCTTTCACTCCTTTCTTTGTCTTCCTCCCCCATCATTTTTCTCTCTTTGCCATCCTAAGTGTCAACTTTCTTGCTTACTCTCATCCATTGCATGAGTGCTCAAAATATCGAAAGGGAGTGGATCATTTTGACTTGTACCTGGCTAGTGGTCTGGGGATAAGTCAAGATAAGATTCCAAAGAAGACCAAGTGTGAAACTTTAGTAGCTTAAGTTCTTAATAATAAAAAATATGTTTTACTCTCTCGTATATCCCTATCCCCTTTCTTGCACGCAAACACCATTTGGAGACATTCGGGTCACGGACAGCGAGAGCTCTTGCACCTTTATGTTCTTATGTTGCTTGTTTCAATGCTAATATAGACTCTTGCCCGTTATGACTTGAATTGAATTACATGCCTTGATTGCTTTACTTAAAAGTTCTTATACGGTTGGTAGCATGTCACCACAGAAATTATGCTTGTTATCATTTACCTACTCGAGGACGAGCAGGAATTAAGCTTGGGGATGTGGATACGTCCAAAACGTATGTATAATTTCTGCTTGACCCATGCTTATTTTGTGTGATATTGCTATGATATTGATGCACTTCCCTACACTTTTGATCATATTTGGACTAACCTATTAACTCAGTTTACCCCAGTGCCAGTTCCTGTTTTCTATTGTTTTTGTATTTCAGGTTTTCCCATTACTTAAAGTGCCAGAAAAATTCCGGAAAATTATAGGAAAAATCAGCGTACAGGAATCTTCGGGAAGATCCCAAGTGGGGCCAGAGGGGAGCCAGGGGTGGCCCAGGCGGCCACCTGGTGCAGCCACCCCCTAGGCCGTGCCAGGTGGGTGCCTGCGGCCCCTGGTCCACCTCTGGCTGCCCCCTTCGCCTATATATCCCTCTCGTCCCAAAACCTTTGAGGACGGAACCCTTTTTTGCGATCTCTCCTCTATTCCACCGCCGCCGCGCTTCCAAGATCGGGAGCACCAGGAGCCCTCTTCCCGGCACCCTGTCGGAGGGAGGAACCACCTCCGGGAGCTTCTCCACCACCATGGATGCTTCCCGGATGAACCGTGAGTAGTCCACCTTGGACCATGGGTCCATGAACAGTAGCTATGTGATGTTCTCCTCCCCTCTTTGTTCTTCATGGTTTAGACCTCGTGAGCTTCCCTACATGATCGAGGCACATATGTAATCTTTCTGCTGTTGCTATGCTGAGTTTGCTGGGATCTGATGGATTATGAGACTATGCTCAGATTGTGTTTGAGTAATATATTTGATTCTCCTCTTTTATATTTATGTTCTTGATTAATTCTTTCCTGTTCTCCGTTGTTGTTTATTTCTTTGGCCAAGTAGTAGGTAGTGACTCCAAGAGGGAGCGTTATGCATGATTGTGGGTTCATGCCCCCTGATGACTAGCTTGAGTGACAGAAACATGAGTCTAGGGGATGTATTGTTGCCACAAGGGAGAAAACAAGGGTGCTTGTACTTGTGGGTATAAGGATTCTTTACTTTACGCAAAGTTCTTTAATGCAGTTGTCTGTTGCTTTGAGTTTAAACTTAGGGTGGGATTCGCAACTTAATACCAGCGAGATGTTCTGGATAGATATCTCAAGGTGGATGATTAGTAGGTAGATGCAGATAGATTTCGGTCTACTTTTCTTGGCGTACCGCCCATGCTTTTGAGACTCTTCCTTTCTTTATAGCATAGTTAGCATTGGTTTGCGCACATAATCCTTTCAATTTCCCAGTTGTAGTTTGTTTACCTCGCATGGCTATTTTATCGTCTTTTGGGAGAGAGACATCACTAGTGAACATCATGGGACCCCGGTCCATATTTACCACACTGTTTACACCCACTGTTTATTTTCTGCTTTATTACTTTTCTGTTGCTATCGTTATCATTATTATCCCGTGCATTTGATCCTTCGTAAACAGCAAGGCCGGAGGGATTGACAACCTCTCTGTACTCGTTGGGAGAAAAGTTATCTGTTACGTGTGCAGGTCCACGTCAACCGCCTAATTTCTGGCGCCGTTATCACCTTCCTGTCGTTGTCGGAGTCCTACTGGAGACAAACCTTGGTATCTTCACCGAGGAAAATTTGTTGTTGTCTACATCTCAACCTTCCACTTTGGGTAACCAACGAGGGGCGAGAAGCCATCAAAGCTAATTTCTGGCGCCGTTGCCGGGGACTCCACTCTTCAAGATAGGGGAGTTGCACGCTATCTTTTATCTTTGTTTTTTAGTCTTGTTAGTTTACCTTTCAGTTTTTGCTTTAGTGGCCTTTATCAAAAATCAAAAAAATAGTTACCTTGTTTGCTGCTGTTATCGGTTCCTCCGAGAATACCAAGTTGTGTGACTTCACTAGTCATAACAGCAGTGACTTTATCTGCACTCCTATTGCTCCACCTGCCACTTCAGCACCTTCTTATGAGATTCAACCTGCTTTGCTGAACCTTGTTATGAAAGATCAATTCTCCGGTGCTAGAGAAGATGTTGCTTTGCACGTAAATAATTTTGTTGAGCTCTGTGATATGCAAAAGTACAAAGAAGTAGATGGTGATATCGTTAAGCTTAAGCTTTTTCCTTTCTCCTTGAGAGAAGGATCTAAGATCTGGTTTCAATCCTTGCCTAGGAATAGCATAGATTCTTGGGATAAGTGCAAGGATGCTTTTATTGGGAAGTACTACCCCCCCCCCAGCTAAGATTATCCAATTGAGGAGTAATATTATGAATTTTAAGAAATTGGATAATGAACATGTTGCCCAAGCTTAGGAACGTATGAAATCTCTTGTTAAGAATTTCCCTACGCATGGTTTGACTACTTGGATGGTTATCCAAACTTTTTATGCAGGCTTGAACTTTACCTCACGGAACTTGCTAGATTCGGCCGCGGGAGGAACCTTTATGTCAACAACACTTGGTGCTGCCACAAAGCTACTCGATGAGATGATGACCAACTATTCCCAATGGCACACCGAAAGAGCTCCAACAGGTAGGAAGGTAAACTCTGTCGAGGAGATCTCCTACCTAAATGAAAATGATGACTTGATTATGTCTCTACTTTCCAACCAATCTCCAATTGATCCTCATGATGTTCCTTTAAATTCTTTGATTGCTCAAGATCAAGTAGATGTTAACTTTATCTCTAGAAACAACTTCATTAACAATGCTTATAGGAGTAATTTTGGTAGCAATCCTAGACCGTTCCCCTCCAACAACTATGGGAACAACAACACTTATCCTAGCACGAAGAACTCCACTTCTGAATTAGAGAGTATGCTTAAAGACTTCATCACTACCCAAAAAGCCTTCAACAGGAGTGTAGAGGAAAAAATAGAAAAATTAGATAATCTCTCATCGAAGGTAGATAATTTAGCCCATGAAGTAGAATTGCTTAAAATTAGAACTTCTCCTCTTGAGGAGAGGAAGGTCACTCCTATGAACGCTATTCAAGTGAAAATTAATGAAAACATTAGGATGATGGCTAAACTTAAAGAGAGATGGGCTAAAGAAAAGGAGGAAGAAGATAGAATTAAGAGCCTTCCTACACACCATACCGTTGCTACTATCTAAGTTGTTGAGGATATCCAAACTCTTAGCATCCAATGCACCCCTAGTCTCATAGGACCTATTAATGGTGATGCTATGACCTCAACCGTAGAAGAAGAAACTCCTAAGACTATAGAAACTACCAAACAAGTGAGCCTAAAGGACACCACTACCACTTTACTTGATAGTAGTGACCTTGATTTTGATAATTGCACCCTTTCTGAAGTTATTCGTTTCCTTCACAAGATGTCTAGAGATCCCCACACTAGCACACTTAATCTTGCCTTCATGGAGCATATCACTAATGGTCTCATTAAAGATAGGGAGGAGAAGCTTAGGGTAGAAGACTCCATACCTAGAAAGCTATAATATGGTTGGGATCCTATGATTAAAATTAAGTTGAATAACTTCTCTTGCTATGCTTTATGTGATGTTGGAGCTAGTACCTCCGTTATGAAGAAAAGAATCTATGATATATTTGAATTGAAACCTTTTGATCCTTGTTATTTTGGTGTTCGTCTTGTTGACTCTTTCGTAAAGAAACCTTTGGGGAAGATCGATGATGTTCTTATCATTATCAATGACAATTATGTTCCCGTTGATTTTACTATTATGGACATTGAATGTGAACCTTCTTGTCCAATTATTTTGGGACGTCCTTTTCTTTGCACCGTGGGTGCTGCCATTGATATGAAAGAAGGGATTACAAAATTTCAATTCCCTCTCAAGAAAGGGATGGAACACTTCCCTAGAAATAAGATTAAGTAGCCTTTTGAGTCCGTTACGCGGGCTAGTTATTTTCTTGATAAGACTTGATCTTTTTGCATCATGCCTAGCTAATGGATTTAAGAATCACTTTCGGGAGGCAGCCCGCAACAAATTTAGGTTTTCCTTTTTGTTTTTCTTCTGTTTTTAGTGGTCTTGATGATTGTTACTACTGTAGCAACATCATTGTATCTTTACTTTTCAAGCTTTGTGCCATTTATAGCCTCATATGACAAGGGAAGTGAAAGTTGTAACATGTTGTCCAGAAAACAGATTCTGTCCTCGTGACGGGAAAAATCATAGAAAAATCCCAGTTCATCTTTTTGAGATGAAATGTTTGCATATCGTGCTCTATACAATCACGGAACTTTCGTATGTTCTGAGTATTTTGATTTGAGTTGCAGAAGTATCCGTAAAAAATTATTTACTACCTGCTGGTCTGTTTTTCATAGATTCTGCCACGTTTTGTCTCTCCTAACTTTTGCAAACCTTAAGCTTGCTTTTTCTTTGCAAAAACTTTTTGGCGATCTTGAGAAACAGTATCTCTTCAAGAATATCCTTATTTCAAGTAGAGAAAAATTATTTTATTGTGGATACTAACCTCGCTAATCAGATTATGATGAGTTATGTATGAAGGGAGTTTTCAAGTGTGCGAGGGAAGATGAAAAAAGAAGATTCAGGAGTGTCAAACGCTCAAGGTTAGGGATGCCCCCATGAATCCCCAATAAATATTCAAGGAGACTCAAGCGTCTAAGCTTGGGGATGCCCCCATGCATCCCATTCTCCATCAACAATTATCAGTTCGTCTTTCGTTCCACTATATTTTTATCACTTCATGCGTTATGTGCTATGCTTGGAGCGTCTTTGTAACACCCTCAAAATGAGGAACAGTAATCACTACAGTGATTCCACTGTTGGTGATCATTACTGTTGATGATCAAGCCATGATCACCTTGTATCATAGCTCTGTCAAATTCCGACCTCGATAAAATTTTCTAATACATGTGGATTATAAACCTTGCTCCAAGAATTGTGGATGCCAGTCAATCAACATGATCATGGTTAAACAAAGTCACCCTTAGTCATTAGAATAATCACAAGTCTATGATGATTGTGAAACCAATGTTGTGGGGTCATCAAAAATTGTTTTGAAGGTTAATATAAAAATGAAATCATAGTTGAACCAAAATAATGGAATCTATTTATAAAATGCCTAGCAATCATTAGGCCATGATTAAAATAACAATGGATATTCTATTAAAGTGTTTTAGAAAGTATTATGAAATAAAAACAATTGCTTAGTGATTATTAAATTTCCAGGGAAATTATAATAAACAAGTGGGAATTTTAAATGAACTAAAAATTATGGAAACAATTTTATAAAATGCCTAATAATCTGTAGGCCATAATGAAAGTGATTTGGGGTTTTATTAAAATGTTTTAATATTATAAATAATTAAAAACAGTAGAAAAACAGTGGATTTTAATACCTTTTAAATAAAACGAGATATCAAATTATTTTTATAAATCGCAAAAATTCTTATTGATATTACATAATATATAACACTAATATTGGGGCCAGTCCCATGTTTTTACAATTTGATAAAGTAACTAAAATAATTACAAACAAAAAAGAAACAAAAAAAACTAAAATAAAAAAATGAAAAAATGAAAAACCTATACTACGCTGGGGGCGAGGCCCCCTGGCCCAGCCCACCCCCAGCCCCTCTCTCTCCTTCCTGTTCCCCTCCCCAACCACCCCACCCCGTCGGCGGCATGGCCGCAGCCACTGTGGCCATGGCCCGAGCTCACCTGCTCCCTCTCCCCATCTCACCTGCCCCCCCCCCACGCCTTTGTGGATAAGAACCCGCAACCCCCCTGGAACCCTAGCCCCTGCCATTCTCCTCCCCCGCGTCTCAATCTCCTCTGTCCAAGCCACCGCGACGGAGCCGTCGCCGCCGACGCGGGTCGACACGGCCAACGGAAGCGGAGGGATGCCCTGGGTTGTCCAGTCGCCTCGCCATGCACCCCCTCGTCTCCACGCGCAGCCAATCGACCCCGGAGCCCCTACATCGTGCTCCTCGACTTCGCTTTCTTCCTCGACCCCGGCAGGATTGCGGTCAGAATCCAGCCACCACACACCTCCGTCGCGCCCGCTGCCTCCCCGACGAGCTCCCTGGTGAGATTCTCGCAATTTTGCCCATCGTTGCGCTTGATATCGTGCACGGGAACCCCGTACCCGCCCTGGCTTGCTCCGGCCGCTGCGGCCGGCTCGCCGTCGTGGCCACGTTCCACCCCATCTCGCGCCACTGAACCCGTCGTGCTCGTGCTGAGACGAGGGCCCGGATCGCTAGGTCGCGCTTCTCAAAAAGCCACGGCCACCGTGTTCTCGTCGTCGTCTGTAGGTCAGCCACCGCGGACCTCGTCGCCGGCGTAGTTTCCGGCCACCTCGGGCTGCGCCACCACCATAAATTGACTCACGACGCTGCTCTCGTTCGAGGGGACCAAGTCTCGTGCCCTCGCGTACTCTGTAGCGGGCTCACAGTCTCACTGGAGTAGCTACGGTGAGGGCCGCCGCGTCGTCGTGGTTAGTGGTTCACTAACCACTAACCCCCCCCCCCCCTTCCATAAGCCTATGACAGTGGGCCCTTGGTGCCCTAATTATAATTGCAGCTGAATAACACCAGGGATTAACCCCCCTGACTCATTGACAGTATGGGCCCACAACTTAATTAACTTTAATTGCACTAGTTTAAAGTTATGACTGACACTGGGACCCACCCATTAATTAAACCTTCTTAAATAGATAGTAAAGCAAATAGACAATGACACCTGGGCCCCACCTGTAAGTATTCTAATAAAATGGATTTATGATAATAACAGTGTATGACATGTGGGCCCTCTGATAATTTTAATTTAAATAAAATGAGTTAAATGCCTCTGTGTATGACATGTGGGTCCACCCTGTCAGCACTGTTGTGGATAAGGTTCTGGATAAGGTTGGATTTTATTAATAAAAGAAAATTAGAAAATCATTTAAATGATTTAAAACTTTGAAAATTCAATAACTTTTGAACCGTAACTCAGATTAAAAACTTTATACATGAAAATTGATCTGAAAAATATAACAAATACGGATACGCTATCCGTATGTCTACCACCCCCCTCTAACTTACCGAACATCGACATTCCCCCCTTCGGGCCGTCTGTCGAAAATTCCCGGTACCGATAAAAATTGCCCGGATCAAAATACTTTGTGTACGAAAGTTACTCAGAACGGATCCACGATTACGAATACGTTACTCATACTCCCACCACACCCCTCTAACACAACGATCATCGACATTCCCCCTCCGGACCGTTTGTCCGATGATTGTCCGATACCGTTAAAGTACCCGGATGAATTTATTCCGAACACGAATGTTGTTCGGAATAGGTCAACTAACCCGGATACACCACCCACACATGTGTCGGATGTCCACGACACCTCCGGAATGATATCTCCCCCCCCCTCCGGACACCTTGTCCGATAATCACCCGGAGCCGGTACTTCATCCCCGGATGAATTCCTGCTCCGAGTATCGTGCATCGTACTGCGTTAGAACCCCGTTTACAATTCATCTATTATGTCTTGCATTTGTATTGCTATTATTGTTGTATATTTATTGTTTCTTCCCCCCCCCTTAATCTCCGGTAGACTCCGCTGCTGTCGTCGACTACAACGCTGCTGAGTACGACTACTTCGTCGATGACCCTACCCCTACCGTCGAGCTTCCAGGCAAGCAGAGCCATTCTCTTCCCCAGATATCGCCTATCTTTCCGTACATTTCTTGCACTAGGCATTGTTACTGCTGCTGCTACGATTACAATCCTATTCAATTGCATAGCCTGTTTTTGTCGCCCCTTGATGTACCTTCCTTTAATCCTATGCTGCCTATTATTACTTATGCACTATTCAGCAGTAAACCCTGCGCATTGTTAGTTAGGTTTAGAATAGCGGGCCGTGATCACTCTGGGAGTGATCGCGGGAACGATATATTACAACTGCAACAGGTACGGATCAATGCAGACACCCTAGGGAACCGACAACGCCGAGACTCTGCCGAGTCGCTTCGAGTTTGACTTACGAGTGGAATGGACTCGTATTTCACTCTCGTCGGCTCAGTAGCATAGCATCACCGGGATGATACGAGGTTTACCTCTTTAGTTCATTCCGCTGATGTCTCTGTCAAAACTCTTCAAGTGTGCCATCGAGGGTGATACCTCCTGGTTTCACTTAATGGTAGGAACTCGAACCAACTGGTGTCCTTAAAGGTAAGAAGTCGGGCGACCCAACGGTGCCCGTGAGTGGTATTGCGACGGGACGACAGGGAGGGTACGACCAATGTACCGGTGTGCTTGGCCCCTGATCGTTGGCCGCGAGAGTTACCAAACTACGAAAGTCGAGCTCCTCCGGGAGCACACGCGAGACAAGGTAAGGAGACGGTTCACCTTGTTGGTAACCGCAGTGACTTGGTGGGACGACGGGGCAGGCACCGATGTACTGGTGGTCCTGGCTGCTGTCGTTGTCCGCGGGTCAGTTAAGTCGAGGCAACGATAACGGTTGTCACGCAGGTTAATTAAAATTCTAAATGGTTCAGTGAATATCTTGAGTTGGCTATATGCCATGTACGCACTACCTACCCGTGGGAATTACGAGTTATGGGCTCCTCTGCTTCTTAGTGTCGTCCGAGGACTCTTCAGACGTCAGCAATACTGCGGGCTGATTGCCGGGAAGTGGTGTTTTCTTATTTGCTCGCGCGGTGGTGTCTTATTTGGATTTGCTTCAACCTCACCGGCCACCTACGCACCGTGCAGGAGTATGTCAGGGTTGGGGTCCAAGGCCCTGAGTACTTAGGATTTAGACCGGCGGATGGCCTCTCTGTTGAGTTTGAAAGATGGGCTATGAAGTGTCGGATAGCCTCGATGGAGCGTTCCCTAACAAGGTTCCCGCCACCCTAGAGATCCGTGCGTGTAGCGTAACACTAGTGCACCCCTGCAGGGAAGATTAATCTATTCGAATAGCCGTGTCCACGGTAACAGGTTGCTTTATGCTGAAGCTGGATCTTACCACTACAAACTATTATTATTAAACTGTATGGTTCCAGGTTTTCTTCCTCGTGGGGATGTCGAGGAGGTGAACTCGGAGGCATTGCTAATTATTACAACTTACTATTACACAATGTTGCAGCAACTTCTGCTGCATTGTTACTTTATGCTTTATATAACTGTTGGCTGATCCTTACCTCATGCTGCAAAAGATCGTCGGAAGATGCTAGTCTTCGATAGGCCTAGCTTCTTACCCTTATTCTGATTTCTATCTTGCAGTCCACTATATATAGCCTCTTCTTTCTGTTGATACAATGCATAATGCTTAGTAGCGGACGTAAGACTCGCGGGTATACTAGATACTCACCTGCTTTATTTCCTTTACGGTTTTTCCTGATCGGCCGCTGCAGTCGACGTTGGAGCCCAGGAGCAGGAGTTCCCGATGTCGACCACCGCAACGTGAAGATCCCCGATGACCAAGACCAGGAGTAGCTTGGAGGTTCCCAGGCAAGAGGCCTCGCCTTTTCGATCTGTTGTTATTTGTGCTAGCCTTCTTAAGGCAACCTTGTATCCTTGTGTCTGTACTAACATACTATTGCTTCCGCTGACTTTGTGCTCTCGAGCTGTTGTATTCGAGCCCTCGTGGCCCCTGGCTTGTATTAAACAGCTTGTATTATTTTATTTGTAGAGTTGTGTTGTGATATCTCACCGTGAGTCCCTGGTCTCGATCGTGTACCTTGCGTGTATGATTACTGTACACGGTCTGATTTTGGGGGCGTCACAAGTTGGTATGAGAGCCGACTGCCTGTAGGAAGCCCCTAACCACTCCTCGGTCGAAGTCGAGTCTAGTATTTGTAAAACTACTTGCTAACTTAATGTTTGGCTTACGGGGCCACATCGATGTCACTACGTGTGATATCTTTGGTATTAGGATCTTTTTCTCCGTACCTATGCTCTGGGACTCTGCTCTCTTATCCTTGCTGGTAAAGTTTTATTAATGCTGACTTTAGGTTCTCGTACCTCTTTCCTTCCGGAGAGCACTGCCTTCCCGATGATCTCCTGATTCACCAGAAGATCCCGACGATTACTCTCTGATAAATTCCCGAGAACCTGCGTATTCATCGCCTTTGCAATCCCCTGCCACCGATAAGTCCGTATGGATGATTGCATCCACCTCCCGATCTGGAAAACACGATTCCCTTGTACTCAAGCATCACATTATTCCGATGCTTCTATCACTCGATGCCTTTGCATTCTTTCTCCTCCCGATTGAGTGCCGATACTCACATCGGATCCTTTGCGAACCATTCGACCTTTTCGTGGGTTATTATCCGACTAATCTTACGTGGCTTATTCAATGTGTCAATTGGATTCACCGTGTGAAATACCATCCCTGACCCTCGATGATTTTTGTTATCATCGACAACCTCCCTCGACTCCGTGCCAATACAACTTGGTCGTGTATATCGTGCTCTGCTTTCCCTTGGGAAAGATATACACCTGATACTTGTGTATCATCACCTCTTCCTTTCCATTGGTTTGTTTGACTTCTCTTGTAATATGTCTTATCTAAGCAGTGATAATTCACCTGCTTATGAAAACACCTCGGTGTACAACCTCGTCAGTAACCCCTTGATGACATTGTCGATGACATTTTGGTAACCACCAGGACGAGAACTTTGCCAATTGGTCCGCCTCGTATTAACGAGCAGGAAAATGGTTCTCAATGTCCACTGCTCCTGGTACCGATATTGTCGCCGACATACCTGATGAGTTGTTCTATGACAATCCTTGTATCGTGATCGCGTAATATGCCACCACTCTAAGCCATAGATCCACAGGACCGAAACCTGACTCTTGTCATCGACCTTGTGATATTCCGCCCGATATCAGACTCAGTGATTGTGTCTGATGATCGGGGCCATTTTCCCATCTTCCGTCATCGGCATCGAATACGTGCCTATCCGCTTAAAACTTCTCACGATGTACTTCCCTGAGGTTAAACTCGGAAGGACTTTGTACCCAATACCCTTGAGCAACCCCATTTGATTGATCTTGTATCGATCCGACCCCCTTAAGCTTTACCTCTTAACCTGTTCGTGAGTGCGATGAAGCCCCGAGGAAAGGATGAAAACCCATCGAGATGCACCGATGTCGTGCAGTGAAGGCCTCAACGTGAAGGATTAATTTCTTCGAGTAGGACAACAAGAACCAGAAGATTTGATAGAAGGCGAAACCGAAACTCTACCCCTTACACTACTTTTAATTCTCGGGACGAGAATTCTTTGTAGTGGTGGAGAATTGTAACACCCTCAAAATCAGGAACAGTAATCACTACATTGATTCCACTATTGGTGATCATTACTGTTGATGATCAAGCCATGATCACCTTGTATCATAGCTCTGTCAAATTCCGATCTCGATAAAATTTTCTAATACATGTGGATTATAAACCTTTCTCCAAGAATTGTGGATGCCAGTCAATCAACATGATCATGGTTAAACCAAGTCACCCTTAGTCATTAGAATAATCACAAGTCTATGATGATTGTGAAACCAATGTTGTGGGGTCATCAAAAATTGTTTTGAAGGTTAATATAAAAATGAAATCATAGTTGAACCAAAATAATGGAATCTATTTATAAAATGCCTAGCAATCATTAGGCCATGATTAAAATAACAATGGATATTCTATTAAAGTGTTTTAGAAAGTATTATGAAATAAAAACAATTGCTTAGTGATTATTAAATTGCCAGGGAAATAATAATAAACAAGTGGGAATTTTAAATGAACTAAAAATTATGGAAACAATTTTATAAAATGCCTAATAATCTGTAGGCCATAATAAAAGTGATTTGGGGTTTTATTAAAATGTTTTAATATTATAAATAATTAAAAACAGTAGAAAAACAGTGGATTTTAATACCTTTTAAATAAAATGAGATATCAAATGATTTTTATAAATCACAAAAAATTCTTATTAATATTACATAATATATAACACTAATATTTGGGCCAGTCCCATGTTTTTACAATTTGATAAAGTAACTAAAATAATTACAAACAGAAAAGAAACAAAAAACTAAAAGAAAAAAATGAAAATCCTATACTACGCTGGGGGCGAGGCCCCCTGGCCCAGCCCAACCCCAGCCCCTCTCTCTCCTTCCTGTTCCCCTCCCCAACCACCCCACCCCGTCGGCGGCATGGCCGCAGCCACTATGGCCATGGCCCGAGCTCACCTGCTCCCTCTCCCCATCTCACCTGCCCCCCCACGCCTCTGTGGATAAGAACCCGCAACCCCCCTGGAACCCTAGCCCCCGCCATTCTCCTCCCCCGCATCTCAATCTCCTCTGTCCAAGCCACCGCGACGGAGCCATCGCCGCCGACGCGGGCCGACACGGCAAACAGAAGAGGAGGGATGCCCTGGGTTGTCCAGTCGCCTCGCCATGCACCCCCTCGTCTCCACGCGCAGCCAATCGACCCCGGAGCCCCTACACCGTGCTCCTCGACGTTGCTTTCTTCCTCGACCCCGGCAGGATTGCGGTCAGAATCCGGCCACCACACACCTCCGTCGCGCCCGCTGCCTCCCCGACGAGCTCCTTGGTGAGATTCTCGCAATTTTGCCAATCGTTGCGCTCGATATCGTGCACGGGAACCCCGTACCCGCCTTGGCTTTCTCCGGCCGCTGCGGCCGGCTCGGCGTCGTGGCCACGTTCCACCCCAGCTCGCGCCACTGAACCCCTCGTGCTCGTGCTGAGACGAGGGCCCAGATCGCTAGGTCGCGCTTCTCAAAAAGCCACGGCCACCGTGTTCCCGTCGTCGTCTGTAGGTCAGCCACCGCGTACCTCGTTGCAGGCGTAGTTTCTAGCCACCTCGGGCTGCGCCACCACCATAAATCGACTCACGACGCTGCTCTCGTTCGAGGGGACCAAGTCCCGTGCCCTCGCGTACTGTGTAGCGGGCTCACGGTCTCACCGGAGTAGCTACGGTGAGGGCCGCCGCGTCGTCGTGGTTAGTGGTTCACTAACCACTAACCCCCCCCTTCCATAAGCCTATGACAGTGGGCCCTCGGTGCCCTAATTATAATTGCAGCTGAATAACACCAGGGATTAACCCCCCTGACTCATTGACAGTATGGGCCCACAACTTAATTAACTTTAATTGCATTAGTTTAAAGTTATGACTGACACTGGGACCCACCCATTAATTAAACCTGCTTAAATAGATAGTAAAGAAAATAGACAATGACACCTGGGCACCACCTGTAAGTATTCTAATAAAATGGATTTATGATAATAACAGTGTATGACATGTGGGCCCTCTGATAATTTTAATTTTAATAAAATGAGTTAAATGCCTCTGTGTATGACATGTGGGTCCACCCTGTCAGCACTGTGGTGGATAAGGTTCTGGATAAGGTTGGATTTTATTAATAAAAGAAAATCAGAAAATCATTTAAATGATTTAAAACTTTGAAAATTCAATAACTTTTGAACCGTAACTCAGATTAAAAAACTTTATACATGAAAATTGATCAGAAAAATATAAAAAATACGGATAAGCTATCCGTATGTCTACCAGCCCCCTCTAACTTACCGAACATCGACATTCCCCCCTTCGGGCCGTCTGTCGAAAATTCCCGGTACCTATAAAAATTGCCTGGATCAAAATACTTTGTATACGAAAGTTACTCAGAACGGATCCACGATTACGAATACGTTACTCATACTCCCACCACACCCCTCTAACACAACGATCATCGACATTCCCCCTCCGGACCGTTTGTCCGATGATTGTCCGATACCGTTAAAGTACCCGGATGAATTTATTCCGAACACGAATGTTGTTCGGAATAGGTCAACCAACCCGGATACACCACCCACACATGTGTCGGATGTCCACGACACCTTCGGAATGATATCTCCCCCCCCCCTCCGGACACCTTGTCCGATAATCACCTGGAGCCGGTATTTCATCCTGGGATGAATTCCCGCTCCGAGTATCGTGCATCGTACTGCGTTAGAACCCCGTTTATAATTCATATGTTATGTCTTCCATTTGTATTGCTATTATTGTTGTGTATTTATTGTTTCTTCCCCCCCTTAATCTCCGGTAGACCCCGCTGTTATCGTCGACTACACCGCTGCTGAGGACGACTACTTCGTCGACGACCCTACCCCTACCGTCGAGCTTCCAAGCAAGCAGAGCCATTCTCTTCCCCAGATATCGCCTATCTTTCCGTACAACTCTTGCACTAGGCATTGTTACTGCTGGTGCTACGATTACAATCCTATTCAATTGCATAGCCTATTTTTGTCGCCCCTTGATGTACCTTCCTTTAATCCTATGTTGCCTATTATTACTTATGCATTATTCAGCAATAAACTTTGCGCATTGTTAGTTAGGTTTAGAATAGCGGGTCGTGATCACTCTGGGAGTGATCGCGGGTACGATATATTACAACTGCAACAGGTACGGATCAATGCAGACACCCTAGGGAACCTACAACGGCGAGACTCTGCCGAGTCGCTTCGAGTTTGACTTACGAGTGGAACGGACTCGTATTTCACTCTCGTCGGCTCAGTAGCGTAGCATCACCGGGATGATACGAGGTTTACCTCTTTAGTTCATTCCGCTGATGTCTCTGTCAAACCTCTTTAAGTGTGCCATCGAGGGTGATACCTCCTGGTTTCACTTAATGGTAGGAACTCGAACCAACTGGTGTCCTTAAAGGTAAGAAGTCGGGCGACCCAACGGTGTCCGCGAGTGGTATTGCGACGGGACAACAGGGAGGGTACGACCAGTGTACCGGTGTGCTTGGCCCCTGATCGTTGGCCGCGAGAGTTACCAAACTACGAAAGTCGAGCTCCTCCGGGAGCACACGCGAGACAAGGTAAGGAGACGGTTCACCTTGTTGGTAACCGCAGTGACTTGGTGGGACGACGGGGCAGGCACCGATGTCTGGTGGTCCTGGCTGCTGTCGTTGTCCGCGAGTCAGTTAAGTCGAGGCAACGATAACGGTTGTCACGCAGGTTAATTAAAATGCTAAATGGTTCAGTGAATGTCTTAAGTTGGCTATATGCCATGTACGCACTACCTACCCATGGGAATTATGAGTTATGGGCTCCTCTGCTTCTTAGTGTCATCCGAGGACTCTTCAGACGTCAGCAGTACTGCGGGCTGATTGCCGGGAAGTGGTGTTGTCTTATTTGCTCGCGCGGTGGTGTCTTATTTGGATTTGCTTCAACCTCACCGGCCACCCACGCACCGTGCAGGAGTACGTCAGGGTTGGGGTCCAAGGCCCTGAGTACTTAGGATTTAGACCGGCGGATGGCCTCTCTATTGAGTTTGAAAGATGGGCTATGAAGTGTCGGATAGCCTCGGTGGAGCATTCCCTAACAAGGTTCCCGCCACCCTGGAGATCCATGCGTGTAGCGTAACACAAGTGCACCCCTGCAGGGAAGATTAATCTATTCGAATAGCCGTGTCCACGGTAACAGGATGCTTTATGCTGAAGCTGGATCTTACCACTACAAACTATTATTATTAAACTGTATGGTTCCGGGTTTTCTTCCTCGTGGAGATGTCTAGGAGATGAACTCGGAGGCATTGCTAATTATTACAACTTACTATTATACAGTGCTGCAGCAACTTCTGCTGCATTGTTACTTTATGCTTTATATAACTGTTGGCTGATCCTTACCTCATGCTGCAAGACATCGTCGGAAGATGCTAGTCTTCGATAGGCCTAGCTTCTTACCCTTATTCTGATTTCTATCTTGCAGTCCACTATATACAGCCTCTTCTTTCCATTGATACAATGCATAATGCTTAGTAGCGGACGGAAGACTCGCGGGTATACTAGATACTCACCTGCTTTATTTCCTTTACGGTTTTGCCTGATCGGCCGCTGTAGTCGACGTTGGAGCCCAGGAGCAGGAGTTCCCGATGTCGACCACCGCAACATGAAGATCCCCGATGACGAAGACCAGGAGTAGCTTGGAGGTTCCCAGGCAGGAGGCCTCGCCTTTTCGATCTGTTGTTATTTGTGCTAGCCTTCTTAAGGCAACCTTGTATCCTTGTGTCCGTACTCACATACTATTGCTTCCGCTGACTTTGTGCTCTCGAGCTGTTGTATTCGAGCCCTCGTGGCCCCTGGCTTGTATTAAATAGCTTGTACTATTTTATTTGTAGAGTTGTGTTGTGATATCTCACCCTGAGTCCCTGATCTCGATCGTGTACCTTGCGTGTATGATTACTGTACACGGTCTGATTTTGGGGGCGTCACAGTCTTGCTCTTTATTTCCTTTTTAGTTTTCTTTACCTTTGCTTGCTGTTCATAACAAGTTAGAACCCAGCTTTCTTTGTGTAGGAGAGAAACACGCTCCACTTCACCCTAGAACACAACATAGGATTTTCATGCTTATCTTTGTTGTGTGTGTTCTTTATCTTTTTCGTAGCTGTTGTCATGTTTTAGCTCATAGTTTTCATGCTTATCTTTTTAAGAGCTTTTGTTTAGTTTGTTGCTGGAACTCTCTTGAGTTTTCATGTTTATTTGTTTAGAAAGTTTGCCTGTTGCACTGAGTTTTGTGTCTTGACTTGAAGTAGGTAATTGAGGTTGCTATTCAATTGTAGTAGTAACTTGCAATAGTTTTGAGGTATTGCTTTGAGTAATGTTTGAACTTTTGGTGTCAAGAGCTTTAGCCTATTAGTGATAGATGTCGTATTTTGGGCAATCCGTGTTTATTTTCGAAAAACCTACAAAATTAGTTGAGAACTTTAGCTACTAGATGGATCACTAATCTTTGGAGGGATCGAATATTAGAGTATACTCACGTACCATGAGTCAAGGATGCGCAAGGATAACCAAACCCCCATACACTCCTCCTCGGGGTACTTGTCTCTTTGTGAAACCTCCTAATTAGATTGAGAGTTACCAATAATAATTGCATGAGTTCTTCGGACTAATGTGAGTATTCGAAAGTTGACACTTCCACCTCCCATATTTTTCTAGCCGCTCATGTGCCTTGCATTGCCTCCTTCTCACTCCGAGAGTTGGCGTCCACCTTCGCCGGTACATCCAAACCCTTGGATGATACGCTCTGTCATCATAAACCTCGTTATATCCTTCCTCAAAACAGCCACCATACCTACCTATCAAGGCATTTCCATAGCCTTTCCGAGATACATTGCCATGCAACATCCACCTTCTCATGACTTGATCTTCATGACATACATGCTTTTGCTTGATCGATGAGCCGCATGTTAGTTGGTCCTTGCCCTAATCATTGCTACATGACGCGCTAGTATCATTTCATATCCTTCTACACTGGCAGAGGCATACATTTGCATACATCATGAGAGTTTCATTTTCTTTATGATGAGTACTTTTGTAAAGTGTGAAAGATCTTCTATAGTTCTTGTAATATATAGAGTGTTGCCCCTAAAGTGAGGAAAAGATCCCAAAGAGGACAAAATTAAAAGATCCCAAAGAGGACAAAATTAAAAGATCCCACAGAGGACAAATGAAAGAAATAGAAAGAGCCATTGAGGCCACCAAAAAAATACAAAAATTAGAAAAAAGAGAAAAATAAATAAAAAGAGAGAAGGGGGCACACTAGTATTACTTTTGAGAGATCCACACTCGTACTCCCTCTTATATCTTGTACTCCATAGAGATTATCATTCATGCATATAGCTATGTGGGGACCTTCACACTATAGAACTTGGCCTGTATATTCCAATGATGAGCCTCCTCAAATGAGCTCTAGGTCTTCATGAGCAAGCAAGTTGGATGCACCCCCACTAGTTCCATTGGAGAGCTTACCTTAGCTCATATGTGCATCCGTTGCATGGCAATCCCTACTTCTCACATCATATCTATCATTTGGCTTTCTCTCGCCTATGATTGTCCTCATTGATGTGACCCTTTCACTCCTTTTTTTGTCTTCCTCCCCCATCATTTTTCTCTCTTTGCCATCCTAAGTGTCAACTTTCTTGCTTACTCTCATCAATTGCATGAGTTCTCAAAATATCGAAAGGAGTGGATCATTTGGACTTGTACCTGGCTAGTGGTCTGGGGATGAGTCAAGATAAGATTCCAAAGAAGACCAAGTGTGAAACTTTAGTAGATTAAGTTCTCAATAATAAAAACTATGTTTTACTCTCTCGTATATCCCTATCCCCTTTCTTGCACGCAAACACCATTTGGAGACATTCGAGTCACGGACAGCGAGAGCTCTTGCACCTTTATGTTCTTATGTTGCTTGTCTCAATGCTAATATAGACTCTTGCCTGTTATGACTTGAATTGAATTACATGCCTTGATTGCTTTACTTAAAAGTTCTTATACGGTTGGTAGCATGTCACCACAGAAATTATGCTTGTTATCATTTACCTACTCGAGGACGAGCAGGAATTAAGCTTGGGGATGTTGATACGTCCAAAACGTATCTATAATTTCTGCTTGATCCATGCTTATTTTGTGTGATATTGCTATGATATTGATGCACTTCCCTACACTTTTGATCATATTTGGACTAACCTATTAACTCAGTGCACCCCAGTGTCAGTTCCTGTTTTCTGTTGTTTTTGTATTTCAGGTTTTCCCATTACTTAAAGTGCCAGAAAAAATCCGGGAAAAATATAGGAAAAATCAGCGTACAGGAATCTTCGGGAAGAGCCCAAGTGGGGCCAGAGGGGAGCCAGGGGTGGCCCAGGCGGCCACCTGGCGCAGCCACCCCCTAGGCCGCGCCAGGTGGGCGCCTGCGGCCCCTGGTCCACCTCTGTCAGCCCCCTTCGCCTATATATCCCTCTCGTCCCGAAACCGTTGAGGACGGAACCCTTTTTCGTGATCTCTCCTCTGTTCCACCGCCGCCGCTCTTCCAAGATCGGGAGCACCAGGAGCCCTCTTCCCGGCACCCTGTCGGAGGGAGGAACCACCTCCGGGAGCTTCTCCACCACCATGGATGCTTCCCGGATGAACCGTGAGTAGTCCACCTTGGACCATAGGTCCATGATCAGTAGCTATCTGATGTTCTCCTCCCCTCTTTGTTCTTCATGGCTTAGACCTCGTGAGCTTCCCTACATGATCGAGGCACATATGTAATCTTTCTGTTGTTGCTATGCTGAGTTTGCTGGGATCCGATGGATTATGAGACTATGTTCAGATTGTGTTTGAGTAACATATTTGATTCTCCTCTTTTATATTTATGTTCTTGATTAATTCTTTCCTGTTCTCCGTTGTTGTTTATTGCTTTGGCCAAGTAGTAGGTAGTGACTCCAAGAGGGAGCGTTATGCATGATTGTGGGTTCATGCCCCCTGATGACTAGCTTGAGTGACAGAAACATGAGTCTAGGGGATGTATTGTTGCCACAAGGGAGAAAACAAGGGTGCTTGTACTTGCGGGTGCAAGGATTCTTTACTTTACGCAAAGTTCTTTAATGCATTTGTCTGTTGCTTTGAGTTTACACTTAGGTGGGATTCGCAACTTAATACTAGCGAGATGTTCTGGATAGATATCTCAAGGTGGATGATTAGTAGGTAGATGCAGATAGATTTCGGTCTACTTTTCTTGGCGTACCGCCCATGCTTTTGAGACTCTTCCTTTCTTTATAGCATAGTTAGCATTGGTTTGCGCACATAATCCTGTCAATTGCCCAGCTGTAATTTGTTTACCTCGCATGGCTATTTTATCGTCTTTTGGGAGAGAGGCATCACTAGTGAACATCATGGGACCCCGGTCCATATTTCCAACACTGTTTACACCCACTGTTTATTTTCTACTTTATTACTTTTCTGTTGCTATCGTTATCATTATTATCCCGTGTGTTTGATCCTTTGTAAACAGCAAGGCCGGAGGGATTGACAACCTCTCTGTACTCGTTGGGAGCAAAGTTATCTGTTGCGTGTGCAGGTCCACGTCAACCGCCTAATTGTTGGCGCGGTTGTCACCTTCCTGTTGTTGTCGGAGTCCTACTGGAGACAAACCTTGGTATCTTCACCGAGGGAAATTTGTTGCTGTCTACATCTCAACCTTACACTTTGGGTAACCAACTTGGGGCGAGAAGCCTTCAGTATCCACTTATAAAGATGCCAGAATTGACACTCTCTAAAGGAAATTCTATCGATTCAAGAGAAATGAGGGCGAGAAAGTCAACTCCATTTACAGCAGACTCACTGCTCTCGCGAATGAGCTGATTTCTCTCGGTGTTGATGACATCACTCCTCAATCGGTTGTAAGAACTTTGCTTCGCTCATTGGATGATTCTTTTGATCACATTGTGCTGATGATCAAGGAAAGAACTGATTTCAGAAATCTTGTCGCCGCTGATATTCTTGAGAGACTCACTACTTTTGAAATGGAAGAAGATGAAAACGTGACATAAACGGCTCTCGAAGAAGATCTCATGCTCTAAAAGCAAACGCTTCACATCACTCCTCACCTGGAGTTAGTTCTCCTTTCGGTGTTGAATCAGATGATCCTGCAAGCATTGGGAAGGATTTGGCTTTGATCATGAGAAGATACAACCGCTTCTAGAGAAAAGGTTTTTTTTTCACCGACGAAGAACTACTCGTCAAGGAACTCAAATTACTCATCTCACTGTTCATCCTCAAGAATCTCTCCATCGAAGGACAACTGCTGCTACAAGTGCAAGAAACCAGGCCACTATATTGATGATTGTCCACTATGGGAAACTGAAAATAAATCAAAGCATTCACTCAAAGATTCTTCAAGCAAGTCCCACAAATCTTCCAGAAGCTATGAGTCCAAGAGACATGATTCCGGTTCAAGAAGAGAAAAGAAGAAAGATTCAGAGGATCAAAAGAAAAAGAACTATCACAAGAAGCATGAGAGTTCTTCTTCGAAGACACATTCTTCTCGTTGAAGCAATTCTCATCGTGCCAAGGCCTATCTGGGAAAGGAGATGAACTCTGAGGAAGAAGCCTCTGGATCCGAAGCTGAATCAGGCTCTAGATATCCATCTGGATCCGATTCTGATGGTGTTGCTGGATTGGCATTTTCTTCAGCCGGTGCTTTGAACTCATTCTTCACCAACCACAGCAGTGAAGATGAAACTCCTGCGTACTTCTTCATGGCCAAAGCAAAGGTATCTTCATCCAAAGTTACCTATGATACTTCTGATTGTTCTTCATATGACAGTGATTCTAAGATAAGCTACGCTAAAATTTCTAAAATTGCTTCAATCCAACAAGATGAACTTGACTCGCTAAGAAAAAACATTAAGAAATCAGAAACTCTGTTGATCGATGAGATAGAGAAATGTTAAACTTTAACTATTGAGCATGCTGCTCTGAAGGAGAAGTTTGAATAACTATCCTCTCAGCATGATCTTCTTTCAGTTGATTATGATAAGCTTACCTATGAATTTCTTCAGAGGACAATGGATCTCGAAAAACTGAAAGAGGCTCATGAAGAGTTGGAAAACATCAATCTCTCTCTCATGGCTCAACAAGGTTCTGAAGCAAATCATGAAACTGATTCACCTTGCTTAACTTGTCTGGAACGAAGCAAAACTGATTCCAAAGGCAAAGCTCCTATTATTGATGATACTAATTCCTCAAATGAGGAAAACTCTGCTGTTACCGAGGAACTCCTCAGGTTGAAAGATTTGTTTGAAACAGGTTTGTTCAAAAGTGTCCAGGGACACCAGCACCTTTGTGATATCCTGAAGAAGGCACTACTTCACAGGAATCCTAGGAATGAAGGTGTTGGCTTTGAAAGGAAGCTAAACCCTCATGGCACTTACTGGGAACCTGAGAGTACCCAAAAAATTTATGGGTCCTAGCAAAGGATAATCCCATAGATATTGCTAATCTTTCGGGTTATAACTGCAAAATTTATAAAGCTATTGTTGATGAATCACTTGACTCTAACTACAAGCTTATCAAGAACCATAAAGGAAAGGTTTCGGCCGAATACATTGGTGCCCCTCCAAAGAATGGTTTCTATAAGAGACAATTCTGGGTGCGCAACTGTGACGCCCTCGATTTACGATCATGTACAGTAATCATACACGCAGGGTACATGATCGAGATCAAGGTGCCACGGTGAGGATATCACAGCACAACACTAAACACAAAAGGATAAACCAAATATATTACAATGAAGGGGGGGTCACACGGACCCGAATACATAAGTCATACAATCATAATATCTGAGTACAGACATAGTTAGTCAAGTTTTGCCTTAAGAAGGCTAGCACAAATAACATCAGAGGTACAGATCGAAAAGGCGAGGCCTCCTACCTGGGTTGCACCGAATTACTCCTGGTCAACGGGAACTCGACGTCGTAGAGGGCTCCGGGGATCTTCTGCTCCTGGACTCCAACGTCGACTGCGGCGGCCGATCAGGAAAAGCGAAAAGGGCAAATAAAGCAAGGGTGAGTATCTAGCATACCCGCGAGTCTTACGTCCGCTACTAAGCATTTATGCATGTATCAAATGGAAAAGGGAGGTTGTATATAGTGGACTACAAGGTAGAAATCAGAATAAGGGTAAGAAGCTAGGCCTATCGAAGACTAGCATCTTCCGACGAGTTTTGCAGCATGAGGTAAGAATCAGCCAACAGTTTAACATAACAGTAATGAATGTAACAATGCAGCAGAAGTTGCTGCAGCATTGTATAATAATAAGTTGTAATCATAATTAACAATGCCTCCGAGTTCCCCTCCTCGTCATCCCCGCGAGGAAGAAAACCCGGAACCAACAGTTTAATAGTAGTAGTTTGTAGTGATAGGATCTGGCTTCAGCATGAAGCGTCCTGTTACCGTGGACACAGCTATTCGAATAGATTAAACTCCCTGCAGGGGTGCACTAGTGTGACACTACACACTCGGATCTCCAGGGTGGCGTACACCTTGTTAGGGAATGCCCCACCGAGGCTATCCGACACAACGCAGTCCATCCTACGGCTCATCAGAGAGGTCCCCGCCGGTCAACAGCCCTAAGTGCAAGGGGGACATGGGCCTATCACCCCTCGCTCTGCGGGTCGTTGCGAGGAGGGTGAATTCCAATGCCGCAGCGCGATCCGTCCGGACCGCAATGCTGAACTGGACGTCTTTCAGAGCTTTCGAACGAGGCTACATTGCGGAGGCGCCCAAACGCGTAATCCCATGTATAGGTAGTGCGTACAAGCCAAAAGGCTACTCAAGTCATCCGCCGAACCCGTTAAGCATTTTATTAATTTTCTGTCGAGACAACCGTTATCGTTGCCCCTTATTGAATGAGTCGCGGACAACGACAGCAGCCAGGACCACCAGTAACGTCGGTGCCTGCCCTGTCGTCCCACCAACTCGTGCGGTTACCAACAAGGTGAACCGTCTCCTTACCTTGTCTCGCGTTTGCTCTGAAAAGCTCGACTTTCGTACAACAGGAAATCCTTCGGCCACTAACAGTACCAGGCCCGCCGCACACCGGTGGAATACACCTGACTTGTCATTCCGCTAAGATAACCTGCGCGGGCACCGTTGGGTCACCCGACTCCTTACCTGTAAGGACAACCGTGGTTCAGAACCCTAAGACGGATATACAGAGTCGACCACGAGTGGAGTACGGGGATTTCTCCCCGATCGCTCACACTTGAGGTGGCTTTGCAGATCCGACGTAGGGGGGCTGAGTCGGTGTCTGCTCTGAACCGTACCTGTAGCAGTTGTAACGGATCGTATCCGCGATCATCCCAGAGTGATCACGGCCCGCTATCTAATCCTATTGACTAACAAGGCGCAGGGTTCACTGCTGAATATAATATATATAAGAGGCAGCATGGGATAACAGAAAGTACATCAATGGGAGACAAAAAGAGGCTATGCAATTGAGTAGGATTATAACGTAGCAGCAGCAGCATATGTCTAGTGCAAGAAAGTACGGAAAGATAGGCGATATCTGGGGAAGGAAAATGGCTCTGCTTGCCTGTAAGCTCGACGGTAGAGGTACGGTCGTCGACGAAGTAGTCGATCACAGGGGCATCAGCAGCGGACGTCGAGACTACCGAAAAATAAGAGAGGGGGGAAACAATAAATACACAGCAATAATAGCAATACAAATACAAGACATGACATATGAAATGTTAACGATACTCTAACGTTCTATGATACACATAGCACGGAGCGGGAATTCATCTGTGGATGAACCGTCGGCTCCGGGTGATTACCGGACCGGGTGTCCGGAGGGGGAAGGGTTCATGCCGGAGGTGTCGTGGACATCCGGAAAACGTGTGGATGGTGTAACCGTTCTAGTTGATCCAATACGAACAACTTTCGTGTTCAGAATAAATTCATCCGGAGAGTTTTACGATACCGACTAATTATCGGACAGTGCTACCGGAGGGGGACGGTTCGATGTTCGGTATGTTAGGGGGGTGGTAGACCAACGGATAGCGTATCCGTATTCTTTATGTTTTTCTGATCAATTTTTATGTATAAAGTTTTTGAATCAGACTTACGGTTTAAAAGATATTGATTTTTGAAGTTTAAATCAATTTAATAGATTTTCTGGATTTAATTTAATCAATTAAACAGACATTATCCAAAAGGAATCTTTGACTGGGTCAAAGCTGACAGAGGGGACCCATCTATAAGGTTGACTGGTCAACTGACCAGTGGGGCCCCACTGTCATAGACTTGGAGGCTAACAAGGTTTATTTTAATCTAACATTTAATTATCAGGGAGTGGGCTCCACATGTCATAGATACTACACAGCTAACAGTTTAGTTATATTTTAAACAGGTGCTTAAGTGAGGTGGGACCCATATGTCAGTGGGTTAGGAGTGGGTTAGTGCTAACAGGGGGTTAGTCGGGGCTAGTACATGGCGTGCCCACGCCGGCAACCAGAGGCACGGCTGCCACGGGTGGGAGGCACTCCGGCTAGGGGGGGCACGACGGGAGCGTGGGAGGCCAGCAGCCTCCCTGGCCGGTGGCGGCGCAGCCGTGTGGGGGCACGCGCGCGCGAGCGGCGTCTGGCTGGGTGCGGTGAGCACGGGTCCGGCCATGGCGGCCACGGCTCGTGCAGGTGGCCAAAACGGCGGCGAGCCGAGCGGGGGAGGGGAGGAACGGGCGCGGCGGCTCACTGTGGGGAAAGGGGAGAGGTCGCGGCAGCCGGAGTTCGCCGGAGTTGGGGCGGCTGGGCTGTAGAGGGCGAGGAGCTGAGCTCGGGGCAGTAGGGGCACCGCGTCGTCAAGGGCCTCTGCGAGGCGACCCCGGGGAGGCGGAGGGCGGCGCAAGAGGGAGCCGGCGCGGAGGCGGCCGGAGCCTGGGGGCGGAGGAGGCCGGGGAGGCCGGCGGCGTCTCGAGGAGCGGGGGGCGCAGAGAGGAACGAGGGGGGTGTTGAGATCGGATCGGGGCGACGGGGTTGACCCCGGGGGCTCGGGGCCTTGTACAGGGGGCAAGGTTAGGTGGGGGGTGGGATGGCCGGCCCAGTGGGGGGGGGGTTCCGCCCCGGGCGTTACATAGCTCTTTTTTTTATGTTTAAATTTTTTTATTAATTGTTTTAGTAGCTTAGGAATTTTTATAAAATGAGTTAGTTGCCTCTAAATTAAAACTGCATTGCATATCAGTGCCACAACAGTTTTTGTAGCAAAATAAATTTATTAGATATTTCTTTTAATTATTAAATGATTAAAATGGACAATGCAAGCTACGGTTTTAGTTATTTGAATTATTTGGTAGTTCGATAAATCACCACAACTATACCAACATGGACCATTGAATATTTGTGAATTATTAAAAGTAGTTTCAAAATTTTTTGGGAAAAGTTTAATCTGCAGCATGGTTTTTAATATTTAACCAAAAGCATTTCGAGCTTTGATTGATTTCAAAAGAATTGGGTTGGACTTTGTTTTGATCCACGATGAACAAGGTCCAAGATCACATTGCTTTTGAAATATCACCCAGCATGGTCATTGAAAGGAAGAATGCAAAAGATGATCAAAGTGAAATTAGCAACAGTGATTTGACTATAGCAAAAGGATTACTGTTCCAACAACAGTGATTACTGTTACAAGATCTGAGGGCGTTACAAATCTCCCCCACTACAAGAATTCTCTTCCCGAGAATTTAAGTGGTAGCGGGAAAAAGATCGGGGTATTCATCGCGAAGGCGGTCTTCGCGTTCCCAAGTGGCTTCATCTTCAGAATGATACGACCACTGGACCTTGAGGAACTTGACCGTCTTGTTGCGGGTTCGACGTTCAGACTGATCAAGAATGCGGCTCGGATGTTCTTGATAAGTCAAGTCCTGTTGCAGCTCAATCATATCATGTTCCACTTCACGAATAGGGTCTTTGTAGCAGCGACGGAGTTGCGACACGTGAAAGACATCGTGGACTTGGGAGAGGTTCGACGGCAATTCCAATCGGTATGCCACTGGTCCACTCCTGGAAAGGATACGGAATGGGCCAATGTAGCGAGGAGCTAACTTGCCTTTGATCCCGAAACGATGAGTGCCCCTCATGGGAGTGTCACGAAGGTAAGCATATTCGCCAGGTTGATAGACCATTTCCTTGTGCTTGTGATCATAGTTGCTCTTCTGACGAGACTGAGCGGCCTTAAGATGTTCACGGATAACATGAACCTGATCTTCAGCATGCTGAATAATTTCCGGACCAATGAGAGTTCGTTCCCCAGTTTCTGACCAATTCAGAGGGGTTCGATACTTACGCCCATAGAGAACTTCAAAGGGTGCCATCTTCAGACTAGCTTGGTAGCTATTGTTGTACGAGAATTCAGCAAACGGAAGAGATTCCTCCCATTTCTTACCGAATGAGATGACACAAGCTCGAAGCATATCTTCAAGCACTTGGTTGACTCGTTCGACCTTTCCTTGCGACTGGGGGTGATAAGCGGTGCTGAAATTTAGGTGAGTTCCCATAGCTTCTTGGAAACTATCCCAGAATCTTGAGGTGAAAATGCTGCCACGGTCAGAACTGATCTCCAACGGAATACCATGGAGGGACACAATTCTGGAAACATACAAGTCTGCTAAATGACTAGCAGAGATCGTCTCCTTGACTGGCAGAAAGTGGGCAACCTTGGAGAATCGGTCGATGACGACAAAGATAGCATCATGACCCTTCTGTGATCGGGGAAAACCAGTGACGAAGTCCATTTCGATCTTGTCCCATTTCCATTCAGGAATAGAGAGTGGTTGTAGAGTTCCGGCGGGTCTTTGATGTTCTGCCTTGACGCGACGGCAAATGTCACATTCAGAGACATACCGGGCAATGTCTTGCTTCATATTGGGCCACCAGAACTGCGGACGAATGTCTTGGTACATCTTGGTGCTTCCAGGATGAATGGACAACGGGGTATCGTGAGCCGCTTTCATGACCTTTGGGGTCATATCCAGGTTCTCATTCCTGCCCTTGCTGTGAGTAACCACTAAACGGTTCTGGTAGAACACCGGACCTTCGCTATTAATAGTAAAGGGTGAGGGTCTTCCATTTGCGATATCGCGCTTAATCTTGTGTACGAAATCATCATAAAACTGTATACCCTTGACGGATTTGACGAGATCCGGTTCGATAACCAGGTTATTTACATAACCTTGAGGAACAATCTTGAGGTTCAACTTTTGAAACTCTTCATACAGAGGTGGTTGTTCTAGTTGCACCTCAAGTTCACTACAGTAAGCTTTACGGCTCAGGGCATCAGCCATCACATTAGCTTTGCCAGGGGTGTAATGAATATCCATGTTAAAATCGGCTATTGTCTCGAGCCATCTTTTTTGGCGGAGATTCAGGTCGGGCTGAGTAAACAAGTACTTCAGGCTTTGGTGGTCAGTGTAGATCTCGCAACGATTACCAACGAGGTAATGTCGCCACAGCTTCAATGCATAAATTACTGCTGCCAATTCGAGATCATGCGTTGGATAATTATCTTCGTGAGATCGCAACTGACGAGAGCCATAAGCAATGAGGCGGCGCTCTTGCATTAGGACACAGCCTAATCCTTGACGAGACGCGTCACAATATATCACGAAGTCCTTCTGAGTATCAGGCGGAGCAAGCACTCGGGGAGAAGTGAGTTTGTCCTTGAGAGCTTGAAAACTTTCTTGACATTTATCTGTCCACTCAAACTTGACGCCTTTGTGAAGCAGACTAGTCAGAGGCTTGGCAATCTTGGAGAAGTTCTCGACGAAACGGCGGCAATAACTAGCGAGGCCGAGGAAACTTCTGACTTGCTTGACGGTCTTGGGAGGAGTCCAGTCAAGAATAGCCTGGATACGTTCTGGGGTGACGGCAACGCCATCCTTGGAGATCACATGACCAAGGTAAGTTACTTCGGGAAGCCAGAATTCACACTTGGAATACTTAGCATAGAGTTTGTGTTCTCGAAGCTTTTCCAGTATAAGGCGAAGGTGTTCAGCATGTTCTTCTTCATTCTTGGAGTATACCAAGATATCATCCAGATAAACCACGACGAACTTGTCGAGGTATTCCATGAATATATAGTTCATCAACCGAGAGAAGGTGGCTGGGGCATTGGTCAGGCCAAAGGACATGAAGGTGTACTCGTAAGAACCATAACGAGTAATGAAGGCGGTCTTCGGGATGTCCTCTTGGCGGACCCGGATCTGATGGTAACCCAACCTCAAGTCGAGTTTCGAGAACACCGTAGATCCAGCAAGTTGATCATATAGATCATTGATCCGAGGGAGCGGATACTTGTTCTGTATTGCTGCCTGGTTGATAGGTCGGTAATCTTGGACCAAACGGTTCATTCCATCACTCTTCTTGACAAAGAGCGAAGGTGCTCCCCAAGCAGAGGAACTTGGACGGATGAAGCCTTTGTGGAGTGCCATGTCGATCTCCTTCTTCAGTTCAAGGAGGTGGTGAGGCGGCATCTTATAAGGGCGCTTAGCAATAGGGACGGTGCCAGGCTTCAAGTCGATGACGAATTCGACATCTCTGATCAGGGGTATTCCCGGCAGTTTTTCTGGAAAGACGTCGAGAAAATCGCGAACAACTGGAACATTCTCGATCCCTTCAAGAGGTTAGGTATTCAAAGCATTCATGGCATATATCTGGCCTTCGGCATGCTGAGTTGTTCGGGCCGAGTACAGAATATTTTGGCCAGAAGGGTGCGTGAGTTGAACTGTCTTAGTGGCACAGTGGATACGGGCATCATGTGCCGCCAACCAATCCATACCGAGTATGACATCAATGTTGGACGACTTCAGGACAATAAGAGGAGCAGGGAACAACAGACCCACGATTGCAATGGTGGTATCGGGGCTCATCATGGTGGCACGGCTCTGAGATCCAACAACATTTACCGCTAAAGGAGTGGCCAAGGGTTTCGTAGCTATACCATGCAACTGAGAAAACGATTGGGACATAAAGGAATGCGATGCCCCGGAATCAAAAAGAACAGAAGCTGGCGTTGAATTGACGGGTAAAGTGCCCATCACTATTTTTGGGGACTCGCGAGCTTCTTCCATCTTGACATGAGTGACCTGAGCACAACTCATAGTGCACTGTTTGGTGTTGCGGTTACTGGAATGACGACTTCTACAGCTTCTCTTTCTGCTAACAGGAGGACAAGGTGCGCGATGACCTGGCTGTCCACACTGGCGACATAAGTCATCGTTCTGGGGCGGAGCCATAATATTGGGTTGTTCAGTCGGAATCGTTAGCTGTCTCGGAGGCGGAGGCAGACGAGGTGCGGCATAAGACGTCCTTGGCGTTGGAGCAGACCGGTGAAAAACATTGTGCGGGAGACAGACTCGAAGTTTCTGAACGGGCCGACCCGAAGATGGGCCAGCATCTCGAGCACGCTTGAGAGACTCGTAGTGCTTAGTCAAAGCAGTTTCAACTTGAAAAGCCTTGCTGACAAGGGTCGCCAAGTCCGCACAATCGTGAAGGACAAGTGCGAGCTCTATATCAGGACGCAGTCCTTCTCGGAATTTCTCTTGTTTGCGAGCGTCGGTGGCGACGTCTATCGCAGCATAGCGGGACAACTCAAGGAATTTCCTATGATATTCATCAACATTCGTCTGGTCCTGACGGAGTTTGCGGAACTCCTCCTTCTTCTGGTCCATCAGACCTTGAGGAAGGTGCCATGCACGAAAGGCTAACTGGAATTTTTGCCAAGTGGTTACAGTTCTATCTGGCAACGCAAGCCGGTGGCTTTCCCACCACTGAGTAGCTGGAACCCTTAGATGATACGTCGCAAAGGTGAGGTAACTGGCAGGGGCAACGTCAGCTGACTCCATCTGAAAAGCAATATCACGGAGCCAATCATCGGCATCCATAGGATTGGCGGAGCTGCGGAAGGTGGACAGACTGAGGCGCACGAACTCCTGCAGTGTTATTGGGGAATTCTGAGTTGAAAGCTCGGTCATTACTCCGGCCATAAACTGACGGTTCAGATCAAACTGTTGCAGTACTGTGGCCATATAAGGTGGAGGTGGGGGATCGTCAGCCATCCTGCCTGAACAGCAGGGGTTAGTTCAGACAAAGCGTTTGCAAGGATAAGAAGTCATACATGATGTAGTATGAGCAATAAATGAGAAGTGCAGTAGATACACAATAGTAGTCATATAGACATACAGATCTCTGCACACAGTCGGTCAAAATCGGACAGCGTAACGTCATAGAAATTAAGGAAAAAGGACTCAGTAGGAGGCGCGCAGACCGCGGTAAGGATTACACGACGCGACATAGATTCCACTATGTCAATCACGCCGCAAGAAAACTGTTGGCCACAGGAGTTAATGCCAGAGGACGCGCGGCCTGCCCAGAATGAGAATGGGATCCGCGGTCCGGGACCTTGGGTATGACTCCTGCGACACGACTCAATCAATGGGGGAAGCACCAGAACGCCGGGTGGAATCAAGAGAACGTGATCCTAATGTCAGAGTTTGTAAAACTTACCAGCAAGGATAAGAGAGCAGATTCCCAGAGCATAGGTACGAAGAAAAGGATCCTAATACCATAGATATCACACGTAGTGACATCGATGTGGGCCCGTAAGCCAAATATTAAGTTAGCAAAATAGTTTTTCAAAGTCTAGACTCAACTTCGACCAGGTAGTGGTTGGGTGAATTCCTACAGGCAGTCGGCTCTGATACCAACTTGTGACGCCCTCGATTTACGATCATGTACAGTAATCATACACGCAGGGTACATGATCGAGATCAAGGTGCCACGGTGAGGATATCACAGCACAACACTAAACACAAAAGGATAAACCAAATATATTACAATGAAGGGGGGGGTCACACGGACCCGAATACATAATTCATACAATCATAATATCTGAGTACAGACATAGTTAGTCAAGTTTTGCCTTAAGAAGGCTAGCACAAATAACATCAGAGGTACAGATCGAAAAGGCGAGGCCTCCTGCCTGGGTTGCACCGAATTACTCCTGGTCAACGGGAACTCGACATCGTAGAGGGCTCCGGGGATCTTCTGCTCCTGGACTCCAACGTCGACTGCAGCGGCCGATCCGGAAAAGCGAAAAGGGGAAATAAAGCAAGGGTGAGTATCTAGCATACCCGCGAGTCTTACGTCCGCTACTAAGCATTTATGCATGTATCAAATGGAAAAGGGAGGCTGTATATAGTGGACTGCAAGGTAGAAATCAGAATAAGGGTAAGAAGCTAGTCCTATCGAAGACTAGCATCTTCCGACGAGTCTTGCAGCATGAGGTAAGAATCAGCCAACAGTTTAACATAACAGTAATGAATGTAACAATGTAGCAGAAGTTGCTGCAGCATTGTATAATAATAAGTTTTAATCATAATTAACAATGCCTCCGAGTTCCCCTCCTCGTCCTCCCCGCGAGGAAGAAAACCCGGAACCAACAGTTTAATAGTAGTAGTTTGTAGTGATAGGATCTGGCTTCAGCATAAAGCGTCCTGTTACCGTGGACACGGCTATTCGAATAGATTAAACTCCCTGCAGGGGTGCACTAGTGTGACACTACACGCTCGGATCTCCAGGGTGGCGTACACCTTGTTAGGGAATGCCCCACCGAGGCTATCCGACACAACGCAATCCATCCTACGACTCATCAGAGAGGTCCCCGCCGGTCTACAGCCCTAAGTGCAAGGGGGTCATGGGCCTATCTCCCCTCGCTCTCCGGGTCGTTGCGAGGAGGGTGAATTCCAACGCCGCAGCGCGATCCGTCCCTGCCGCAATGCTGAACTGGACGTCTGTCAGAGCTTTCGAACGAGGCTACATTGCGGAGGCGCCCAAACGCGTAATCCCACGTATAGGTAGTGCGTACAATCCAAAAGGCTACTCAAGTCATCCGCCGAACCCGTTAAGCATTTTATTAATTTTCTGTCGAGACAACCGTTATCGTTGCCCCTTATTGAATGAGTCGCGGACAACGACAGCATCCAGGACCACCAGTAACGTCGGTGCCTGCCCTGTCGTCCCACCAACTCGTGCGGTTACCAACAAGGTGAACCGTCTCCTTACCTTGTCTCGCGTTTGCTCCGAAAAGCTCGACTTTCGTACAACAGGAAATCCTTCGGCCACGAACAGTACCAGGCCCGCCGCACACCGGTGGAATACACCTGACCTGTCATTCCGCTAAGATAACCTGCGCGGGCACCGTTGGGTCACCCGACTACTTACCTGTAAGGACAACCGTGGTTCATAACCCTAAGACGGATATACAGAGTCGACCACGAGTGGAGTACGGGGATTTCTCCCCGATCGCTCACACTTGAGGTGGCTCGGCAGATCCGATGTAGGGGGGCTGAGTCGGGGTCTGCTCTGAACTGTACCTGTATCAGTTGTAACGGATCGTATCCGCGATCATCCCAGAGTGATCACGGCTCGCTATCTAATCCTATTGAATAACAAGGCGCAGGGTTCACTGTTGAATATAATATATATAAGAGGCAGCATGGGATAACAGAAAGTACATCAAGGGGCGACAAAAAGAGGCTATGCAATTGAGTAGGATTATAACGTAGCAGCAGCAGCATATGCCTAGTGCAAGAAAGTACGGAAAGATAGGCGATATCTGGGGAAGGAAAATGGCTCTGCTTGCCTGTAAGCTCGACGGTAGAGGTACGGTCGTCGACGAAGTAGTCGATCACAGGGGCATCAGCAGCGGACGTCGAGACTACCGAACAATAAGAGAGGGGGGAAACAATAAATACACAGCAATAATAGCAATACAAATACAAGACATAACATATGAAATGTTAACGATACTCTAACATTGTACGATACACGTAGCACGGAGCGGGAATTCATCTGTGGATGAACCGTCGGCTCCGGGTGATTACCGGACCGGGTGTCCGGAGGGGGAAGGGTTCATGCCGGAGGTGTCGTGGACATCCGGCAAACGTGTGGATGGTGTAACCGTGCTAGTTGATCCAATACGAACAACTTTCGTGTTCAGAATAAATTCATCCGGAGAGTTTTACGATACCGACTAATTATCGGACAAGGCTACCGGAGGCGGACGGTTCGATGTTCGGTATGTTAGGGGGGTGGTAGACCAACAGATAGCGTATCCATATTCGTTATATTTTTCTGATCAATTTTTATGTATAAAGTTTTTGAATCAGACTTACGGTTTAAAAGATATTGATTTTTGAAGTTTAAATCAATTTAATAGATTTTCTGGATTTAATTTAATCAATTAAACATACATTATCCAAAAGGAATCTTTGACTGGGTCAAAGCTGACAGAGGGGACCCATCTGTAAGGTTGACTGGTCAACTGACCAGTGGGGCCCCACTGTCATAGACTTGGAGGCTAACAAGGTTTATTTTAATCTAACATTTAATTATCAGGGAGTGGGCTCCACATGTCATAGATACTACACAGCTAACAGTTTAGTTATATTTTAAACAGGTGCTTAAGTGAGGTGGGACCCATATGTCGGTGGGTTAGGAGTGGGTTAGTGCTAACAGGGGGTTAGTCGGGGCTAGTACATGGCGTGCCCACGCCGGCAACCAGAGGCACGGCGGCCACGGGTGGGAGGCACTCCGGCTAGGGGGGGGCACGACGGGAGCGTGGGAGGCCAGCAGCCTCCCTGGCCAGTGGCGGCGCAGCCGTGCGGGGGCACGCGCGCGCGAGCGGCGTCTGGCTGGGCGCGGTGAGCACGGGTCCGGCCATGGCGGCCACGGCTCGTGCAGGTGGCCAAAACGGCGGCGAGCCGAGCGGGGGGGGGGGAGGAACGGGCGCGGCGGCTCACTGTGGGGGAAGGGGAGAGGTCGCGGCAGCCGGAGTTCGCCGGAGTTGGGGCGGCTGGGCTGTGGAGGGCGAGGAGCTGAGCTCGAGGCTGTAGGGGCGTCGCGTCGTCAAGGGCCTCTGCGAGGCGACCCCGGGGAGGCGGAGGCGGCCGGAGCCTAGGGGCGGAGGAGGCCGGGGAGGCCGGCGGCGTCTCGAGGAGCGGGGGGCGCAGAGAGGAACGAGGGGGGGTTGAGATCCGATCGGGGCGACGGGGTTGACCCTGGGGGCTCGGGGCCTTTTACAGGGGGCAAGGTTAGGTGGGGGGGTGGGATGGCCGGCCCAGTGGGGGGGTTCCGCCCCGGGCGTTACATAGCTCTTTTTTTATGTTTTAAATTTTTTTTTGTAATTGTTTTAGTAGCTTAGGCATTTTTATAAAATGAGTTTGTTGCCTCTAAATTAAAGTGCATTGCATATCAGTGCCGCAAAATTTTTTGTAGCAAAATAAATTTATTAGATATTTCTTTTAATTATTAAATGATTAAAATGAACAATGCAAGCTACGGTTTTAGTTATTTGAATTATCTGGTAGTTCGATAAATCACCACAACTATACCAACATGGACCACTGAATATTTGTGAATTATTAAAAGTAATTTCATAATTTTTGGGCAAAGTTTAATCTGCAGCATGGTTTTTAATATTTAACCAAAAGCATTTCGAGCTTTGATTGATTTCAAAAGAATTGGGTTGGACTTTGTTTTGATCCACGATGAACAAGGTCCAAGATCACATTGCTTTTGAAATATCACCCAGCATGATCATTGAAAGGAAGAATGCAAAAGATGATCAAAGTGAAATTAGCAACACTGATTTGACTGTAGCAAAAGGATTACTGTTCCAACAACAGTGATTACTGTTACAAGATCTGAGGGCGTTACAGCAAGTCACTCGTTGAGAAATTGCCTGCTATCCATTCTATGCAGGGAAAGTCTTCGGTACCACCGAAACACTTCTATTCTCTCGAAGAGAGAAATGATTCACTGGTGCCCGAATTAAATGTTCCTCAAAAGGAATACTATCGCACTGGTCATTATACTTACTGTCACCGCGATAACAATGATAAGATTGCATATGCACATTCATATCCTAACCCTTCGCAGAGGACTTACATTTATGGTGTACTTGATCGTCCCCCTAGGCAATATAACCCTGTTCGATTTGATATTGCTTCAACAAGTGCTTCCACCTCTTCTCAGTCACATGCTCGTTTGTGGGTGGTTAAGAACTAATTCTTCTGCAGGGCTATGTCTCCGGTGGATTCGAATGGGTCATGGACAGTGGTTGCACAAATCATATGACCGGAGACAAGGAGTTATTCACCAAAGAAAAACTATCTCAATCTTATCAGAAGTACATTACCTTTGGTGATAACAACAAGGGTAAAGTAATAGGTTTGGGTAAGGTTGCCATATCCAAAAATAAGCACATTGACAAGGCTATGCTAGTTCAATCTCTTGGTCATAATCTTATGTCTATTTATAAGTTATGCGATATGGGTATGCTTGTTCAATTTTCTGCTTTGCGTTGTGTTGTATTTTCACAAGATGACTATACGTTTGTCTTTGAGGGTTACCGAAAAGGAGATTTATATATTGTAGATTTTTCTTCGGGCCCTGTTGTATCCACATGCCTTATGGCAAAAGCTTCATCTGGTTGGTTATGGCATCGAAGACTTGGTCATGCAGGGATGACAAATCTTCAAAATCTTGTGAAGAAGAAACATGTTGTTGGTCTTAACGAAGTAAAATTCGATAAGGATCGTCTCTGCAGTGCCTGTGAAGCTGATAAAATTATGAAGAAACATCATTCAACGAAATCTATCATTACCACTACTCGTCCCCTTGAATTGCTTCACATGGATCTTTTCGGTACTCAAAATTATGCAAGTCTAGGAGGAAACAAATATGGTCTCGTTATTGTTGATGATTTTTCTCGTTTTACTTGGGTTTTCTTTCTGGATGACAAGAGCAAAGTTGTTCAAATCTTCAAGTCATTCGCTAAGAGAGCTCAAACAGAATATGAATTATCTCTGAAGCATATCCGAAGTGATAATGGAACTGAATTCAAAAATACTCATATTGAAGAATTTCTTGATGATCATGGCTTTACTCATGAATTCTCTGCTACTTATACACCTCAGAAGAATGGTGTAGTTGAAAGGAAGAATAGAACTCTTATTGAAATGGCCAGAACTATGCTTGTTGAATACAAAACTCCTATCAGGTTCTGGGCCGAAGCAATTAACACTGCATGTCATATCATCAACAAGGTTTACCTTCACAAATTTCTGAAGAAGACTTCACATGAGCTTATCACTGGCAACAGGCCAAATGTTTCGTATCTTAGGGTATTTTGTGCTCCCTGCTTTATTAGAGATATGAATCATAGCTCAAAATTTGCCCCTAAGGCACATGAAGGTTTTCTACTAGGTTATGGCTCAAATGCTCACACTTACAGAGTGTATAACTACCACTTTGGGAAGGTTATGGAAACTGTAAATTTGAGGTTTGATGAAACTAATGGCTCTCAAAAAGAGCATTTACCTCATGATCTAGATGAACCTCCTCTTGATGAAGTGATCAGGTCAATGGATATTGGAGAAATTCGCCCTGTTGAAACAGTTGCTCGTCAAGCTAATCAAGATGATGATGATCCAATGTTCCCACACATAGCACGGGGCGCTGGAGATCAACATCCTGAAGCAAATGATGAACAGGATGAAGAACCTAAGAAGGAAGATAATGCAGATCCTGAAGGAAATGCAGATCCGAAAGGAGATGCTGGTCCTGAAGGAAATGATCCTGAAGAACAACCAGAGCCACAAGTCATTGAAAATGCACTGACTCAAGTGCGAAGAAGAGTTGATGTTGATTCGATCCTCGAAAAAATTCAACAACCAGGTCGTCCACAACTCCTTCTCATACTCGTTTGGCTAACTTCTGTGGAAACTTTTCATTTCTCTCCATGCTAGAACCTTCCAAGTTTGATGAAGCCATGAAGGATCCAGATTGGTTAACTGCTATGCTCGAAGAACTTAACCAGTTCGAGTGAAAAAAAGTCTGGTCCTTAGTCGAAAGGCCTGATCCCACGAAGCACAACATCATTGGTACAAAGTGGATTTTTCGCAACAAGCAAGATGAAGATGGTATTGTGGTAAGAAACAAAGCTCGACTGGTAGTACAAGGGTGCACTCAAATTGAAGGTATCGATTTCGGCGAAACTTATTCTCCAGTTGCTCGTCTCGAATCCATTCGTGTTATGCTTGCTTTTGAAAATTTCAATGGTATCCTACTTTATCAAATGGATGTGAAGAGTGCTTTCCTTAACGGAGTAATCCAAGAAGAACTGTATGTTATGAAGCCTCTAGGTTTTGAAGACTTGAAGAATCCTGACATGGTGTACATGTTGCACAAGGCTCTTTATGGGCTGGAGAAAGCACCTCGTGCTTGGTACGACACCCTGAAGGACTTCCTTCTGAAGAAAGGCTTCAAACCAGGAACAACTGAACCAACTCTTTTCACTCGATCTTATAATGCTGATTTGTTTGTTTGTCAAATATATGTAGATGAAATTATTTTGTTTGTACTAACACTGAAATCAGCGAAGAATTTGCCAGAATGATGTCGAAGAAATATGAGATGTCTATGATGCGTGAATTGAAGTTTTTCCTTGCACTTCAAATCCGTCAACAGAAGAATGGCACCTTTATTTCTCAAGAAAAATATCTCAAGGATTGCCTAAAGAAGTTTGGACTAACTGATTGCAAAACGATTAAGACTCCAATGCCCACAAATGTCTTCCTAGATGCAGATGAGAAGGGCAAAGCCTTCGATCAAAAGAAATATCGGTCTATGATTGGCTCTCTTTTATATTTATGTGCATCTAGACCTGACATTCTGCTTTCAGTATGTATTTGTGCTCGTTTTACGGCAAATCCAAAGGAATCACATCATACTGCAGTAAAGTGAATTCTTCGGTATCTTGCTCACACACCAACCTTGGGCTTGTGGTATCCCAAGGGTGCTCAGTTTGATCTTATTGGCTATTCTGATTCAGATTGGGCTGGTGATCATGTTGATAGGAAATCAACTTCAGGCACGTGTCATTTCCTTGGAAGATCACTTGTGTGTTGGGCTTCCAAGAAGAAAAATTGTGTATTAATATCTACTGCTGAAGCCGAATACAATGCTTCTGGGTCATGTTGTACTCAGATTCTTTGGCTGAAGCAAACGCTGAAGGATTATGGTATTCATGTGAAGAAAATTCCCCTTCTATTTGATAATGAGAGTGCAATCAAAATTGTTCACAATCCTGTGCAACACTCTCGCACGAAGCATATTGACATTCGCCATCATTTTCTTCGTGATCATGTTCAGCGTGAAGATATTGTGATTAGTCATGTCAGAACTGAAGATCAACTGGCTGATATTTTCACGAAACCATTGGATGAGAAAAGGTTCTGTGCGTTAAGGTGTGAGCTCAATATTTTGGACTCACGAAATGTACTGTAAGACCGAACCTTTACCTCCATGTATATATTCATTTACTTCGTTGTTTGTTTTTGGTTTCAATATTTGTTTTTGCTTCGATTTCTAGTTTTTATTTTGATTGGATTTAGTCCTCCATGCTCATCACCTCTAGCTTCACTATTGGTTTTTCTTCGAGGTGATAAGTTTCGGACCCTACCCCCTCTGTTCTTTTTCCCTCTTATTCCATCTGTCTAAAATGGTTGAGCACATTTGAAACGGAAAGTATTTTTCTTCGAACTTCATTGAGTTCCGAATCAAATGCTTCCAAATTTTATCGAAGTTTTACTCACGATCAAGACATTTTATTCGGTCGTTGAGATTTTCTCGCGATTCGCTACCATATCTGGGCCGTTGAATGCGGAGCGTCAGTTGTTTCGAACCGTCTGATTTGATCTGACAACTCCTGTCAGACCAGCCCTATATATACCCCTCGCCCGGCGACACCAAATCTCACTTCTTCCCCAACCGCTCCAGAACCCTAAATCTCTCGCGAGCCGCCGTGCTTCTCGTTCTCGCCGTTGTCCTCGCCGCTTAGCTGCCGGAAGGACTCCGCCGTGGATTTCCCGCCGACGACGAGCATCTCCGCCGCTCCTCGTCGCCGTAGCTGCTTCGACGTCGCCAAGTTAGGGTACGACGAAGCCACCGATCCAATATCCCCTATGTTCATTCCTCTCCAGATTGGATCCATGTTTCTTAGCTGTTTTTCGTTTGTTTTTTATAGGGTTGCTTGATCCGTTGGATCGTTGACCTCTTGGGAATCTTGTTTGTAGGAAAAGCTTCCCATCTTCTATTCAGGTTTGTAGCTAGGGTTTTGATCTTGCTATGTTCTGCGCTAGGGTTTGACATCGATAATGAACTTGTTGCATGCAAAATCTAGCCCAGAACAGGCCGGAAACAACCCCCTCACAACTCTGAATATCTTATCAAAATCTTTTTTTTGGTCGAAACTTTTGCTGGTGCTCAGTCCATACTTGTCTTTTTCCCTCGTTCCCTTATTCTTCTTCATAGGATTTCTGAGGATTTGGGCTTCGGTGATGAGTCCCCAGTACTAGATCACCTCAACGAAGCTGAACAAGTTGCTCCCAAGAGAAAAGGAGGAAGAATGAAGGAAACAAACAATGTAAGAGGCATTCCCGAGTCTATTCGGATTGAACTTGGATATGATACACCTCCTGAAGAAACTAAGGATCAAAGGAAGACTCGTTTGCAAAACATTCGCCGCTACTGGGCCATCAGGTGGTACAAATACAAGAGTATCCCTGACTGGAAATGGGCAATGCAGTTTGCCTTCAGTCCACCTTTCCTATACACTTCACACATGTGTGGAAAATATACTGAAGAAAATCACCATCTTTACTACCCAGTCCCACCTAAATATCCTCACCCCAACACGCTCAAGACTTCGGATGATTATCCTGAAGAGCAAGAGCGATTGAGAATCGCTGCAGAAAATAAAAGACCGAAGGAAGCAAAGAAGGCATCCAAGTTAGCTGCCGCTGAAGCTCATGGAGCGGGCCAGAGCTCTAAGAAGAAGAGGAAGCTTAAGAATAAATATTCTTCACCCCTCATGCCTCCACCGATGACGAAGATGAAGCAAGACTGGAGCGATCAGCTCTAGAAGACTCTATTAGTGATGAGTCAAATGTTGAAGCTGATGACGAATCAGAAACTGAAGCAGATGATGTGTCAGAACCTGCTCCCCCCAAGAAGCAAAAGATTCGGATTCCCTTGAAGAAGAAGCCAGGAGAGAAACCGGTTGTCAAAGGGATAAAAATTCAAGACCCTATAGATAAGCCCGTTGTTCGCCCCACCATTAACTTGTCCAACTTGGTGGTTGCAAAGCCTTTGGCCTCCAAGCCACCGGTTGAAGCTCTCAACACTGAGAGGAGATCCAAGTTGAGGCACGACCCAGCGAAGCATCAACATTCTGCTAAGGTAGCTGCACCAGCGAATCCTAAGCAGTCTGCAGCACCAAATCCTTCGGTGAAGCGAAATCCCACTGAAGCAGAATTGCAACAGAAAGACCTCGAGGAGGCACTGAACCGCAGCGTTCTTGCCAGAAAATCTGCAGAAAAGCAAAAGGCAGCTGAAGCAGTTGCAAGAAAGCAAAGGGAGCTAGACTCCGCAAAGTTTGCTGCTGAGAAGGCTGAGACGAAGAGAAAGCTCGCCGAAGCCGAGAAAAATGAAGAAAAAGCTGCTGCTGAAGCCAAACAGTTGCCAGAACACGAAGCTAAATGCAAGGCCACACTAGATGGACTCAGAACGAAGAAGGCTGAGAAAGCAGCCAAGGCTGCCCAGAAGAAGGCCGTGGTCGATATGACTCCCTTTGATGAAGCAATTCCATCAAAGCCGAAAGGTATCTCTATGCCTGAAGCTCAAACAGCACGCCTTGAAGTTGCTTCAGAAGGTGACAGACGTCAACACCACCACCAAGGAAAAAATTAAAACCTACAAGGGAAAGATCGAAGCTGCAGTGGATGAAATGTTCAAAATGCATAATGCTTCAATTATGGAAAGGGATTCCCGGAAGCGTAAGGCCCCGCTGGAAGCTGAACCAGCTGCTACAAAGCATGTTGAAGCCAAGACTTCTGACCCTTCTCCGAAGAAAAGGACCACCAAGAAATGGAAGGTTACTTTGGCCTCGGCTGCTGATATGGATACGAGTGATGAACCAACCAGCCAGCCGAAGGAAACTACTGAAGCAGTTCCCACTCCTGCTCCCCAACCAAAGCCTTCAAAGCCCATGACCAAACCTTCAGCTCCACCCACTAAAACCCCTACACCTCCTCCCACCAAATCCACTTCCGCACAAAAACCCGCTCCACACACTCCTGCTCCACCTCCAAAAGCTCGAACTCCCAAGCGAACCCCAACCCCAACACCTGCACCAACTCCTGCCCCAGTTCCACCTCGCGCTCCTTCACCACCACATGTTCCATCGCCCGCACCGCAACGGACTCCTACCCCTCCTGCTGCTCCCGCACCACCCCCATCCTCTCACCCGGAAGCTAATGAACCCTCACCCTCCAACTCCAGAACCAGCGGCTCCCAATATTTTTTCCCTGCCAGGACTGCTCAGGAATCGGAAGCCCATGTGCCCCAAACAGAAGCACATGAAGATGAAGATGAACAAGTGCAGATTCTAAATCCCTCGCAAGAGCAAGCTTTGATAGTCGCTCAGTCTGATGGCCCTTCAAGATCCGCCCCCATAGATCCTCTGCAAAGGATTCGTGCCCGTTCCCATCCATGCCAAGACACCCAGCTCGAATCGAATTACCCTCATGAAACTTTTCCAATATTCAAGGGCTGGTTGTTCTTCTCTGCACAGACCAGAATTCAGTTTGGAGCAACATCATAAGCGTCACCGATTCTTTGGTGTAAGTCCATATGCTTCAGACAGAATTGCCGATGATCTTCGCTTCTGGACTGCGGAACAACAAATCTTATACACCAAGGTTTTCTGTCAGCAAGGTGTTCTGTTTCGCCACAGGTATCTGGATATGCGAAGCCTTTCAACTGCCACTTGCTTTTAGAACATCGCCGAAACTATTGAGAATCAGAATTTGACTCGGTTGTTTGCTTTGAGCACTCCCTTCAATTCTGAACTCATTAAGCAATTCTACGCCTCTTTATATGTTTCGAGCGATGCAAATGAACCCCGCACATGGATACTGGAATGGATGATCCAAGGTGAAATCTTCAGAATGTCTTCCACATAGTTCATGGAAATAGTCAATATCACAAGGCATATTGGCGACCTTGACAAGATTCATCTGGAGCCAGATTTGGATGAAGAACAATTTGCTACATTGTTGGATACTAAAGTAACTGCAAATTATATTCCAGAAAACATTTGCCCGAAGCATTTGAACTTCATCTCCAAGACATGGTTTTACATCCTGTCGAAGTCTTTGATTCCATTGAGTACAGCTTCGGAGGAATCCAATATATATCCTGAGACAAGGCATGCAATAATGAAGCTTACACATGGACTCGTATTTGACTTCGAGGACTGCTTCATTCGAAACTTGATACACGCTGCAGAACTTCCCTATACACTAAATCCATATGCTCCTTGGCTGCAAGTTGTCTGCGATCATGGCCGCAACGAAGACTTTGTGGCTCGCCATCATCCGAAGCTTTTCATTCCTCCAATGCGTGACACTTCGGAATTGCTGAGTAAACCCAATGACATCTTTTCCACATATGTTGGGGTGCGCCATGAAGTCAATGAGCGCAATATCTCGAAGAAATTCCAGAAGGAATTCCATCACTTCAAAGTAAATCTTCGGTCGCAGCATGTGCTAGAAAACTTCATTGAAGCCAAGTTTTTCCCCCGTGTGTTTTGGATATTTTTAGACAAGATAGTAGAGGAACTAACAGTGTTTTCTAGTGTAAACAGTTGTATAGGTTCCTGAAGGACAAGCCAGGTGATAAAGCTTCAGGGAAGGTTTTCAAGTTATTGAAGCATTACCCCTTGAGAGAAGCTTAATCACGGAGGATGACCCCCAAAAATGAAGGTTTCCTGAAGCTCAACTCATTGAAGGAAATGAAGAAGACGGCGCAAGACTTAGATGTTTTTGTGTAGTTATTTTTCTGTTGTTTAAGTCATAGGACAAACCGTACTATCAAGAGGGTTCATTAGTCTGTGGACACCGAAGTCATTGAGAAAATGCTCAGATCAAATCTAAACCAAGTGAGAAGCCAGAGTGAAGAAATCTCATGTGCACTGAGTTAAGTTTCGGTAGAAAAGACTTCGTTCTTTGGCTTCCGAAGCAGAACTAAGTCTGTGAGTCAGCTTTACTTGTTTTGCAAGTAAAGTTGTGCAGTAATGACAAATCCGACCATTGTGGAGACGTGTCAAGCTGTCACTTCGGGTCAAACTGGTCATTTTGCACCTCGGGATCGTCAACTATAAATACGCCGCCCCCTCCTCCATTTGCGGGTGGCTGCTCTAAGAATATTCCTAAGAGAGACTGAATAGAGCACCCCAAAAACGCCACCGAAGCAAAACCCAAAAACCCAGAACAATGAAGCCTAAGTCCCATTGATCTGAGTAGATTCAAGATGACTTAGGTGAAAGCTTACTAGCCTTTTTATCTTGGAGAACTGCAATTCTCCTAGACGGTTAGAGTGTCGACTTCAGAGAGTGAAGAGTAATTGTCGCCTCAAAGATCAAGTTTGTCAAAGGTTTCGAAGATTCCCTTGTTAATCTACCCCGAGTCAAAACTGACCAAGCTCAAGGACATTGGTACAGTGGAGCAACGGACAGAGAGTGATTTTCTCTAGGTGTTCAATCACCAGTCTCTCCAACAAGACGTAGAGCTTTGCAGAGCGTGAACTAGTCGAACAAACATCACCGAGTCACAGTTCGTTTTACTTCAAGCTTTTACATATTGTATTGCATTTGCTTCCCAGTTATGCTTCAATGCATTTTGATTCACTGCATTTAGTTTCGCTTCCAGTTTTACTTCCCTGTCACTTGTTTCTGCTTCCCTTTTTCTGCTTTACTTATGCTTCACTTCAAAGCTTCAGTCGAAAATTTGAAGTGATCATTCACCCCCTCCCCTTTGATCAAATACTTGGACTTTCAATTGGTATTAGAGCTAGTCACTCCCTATACTCTGTGTGTTTCGGATTAACCTCCTGGAGTGTTTTCAAGTATGTCTTTTGCAGCTATTCGCTCCATCAAACCTATTCCTGTTTTCAATGGGAAGGACTACCCTTACTGGAAGGACAAAATGAAGAGAAATATCATGGCTATCAATTCAGCCGCCTGGCAAGTTGTCTTGAAAGGAGTCACCATCAAGGATGAGAAGGCCATCACTCCTGCTGAAGCAAAATTGATTGATCTTGATTCTGAAGTCTGGGTATTCATCACCAACCATTTGACTCCAGAGAAGTATCATGAAGTGAAGAATATTCCATCCGCCAAAGGTGTCTGGGACTATCTGGAAAAGATTGGAGAAGGAGTATTGATACGGTGAGGATCTCTCACTCCTCGTTGGTTACCCCAAGTGGAAGGTGAGATGTAGCGTAGAAGCAAATTTCCCTCGGTAAAGATAACAAGGTTATCGAACCAGTAGGACTCCAAGAGATACAAGAAGGTGTCATGGCGCTTGACGTGGACCTGCACACAGCAACAAATAACATTGCTCCCAACGAGTACAGAGGAGTTGTCAATTCCTCCGGCCTTGCTGTTTACAAAGGATCAACGCAAGAGATAATAATAGTGGCAACTGAAAGTAAAGAATGAAAGTAAACAGTAATGTGAAGATGGACCGGGGTCCCGTGATTTTCACTAGTGATGTCTCTCTCCCAAAAGACGATAAAAGTGCTAGCGAGGTAAACAAATCACAGCTGGGCAATTGACAGAATTATGAAGGCACCGCAATGCTAACTATGCTGCAAAGAAAGGAACGGCTCAAAAGTAATGGGCAGTACGCCAAGGTACGTAGACCGAAATCCAACTTCATCTACTACGAATCATCCACCTTGAGATATCTATCCAGAACATCTCGCTGGTATTAAGTTGCGAATCCCACCCAAAGTGTAAAATCAAAGCAACAGACAACTGCATGAAAAGAACTTCGCGTAAAGTAAACAATCCTTGCACCCGCGGATACAAGCACCATTGTTTTATCCCTGGTGGCAACAGCACATCCCCTAGTCTCATGTTTCTGTCACTCAAGCTAGACATCAAGGGGCTGAACCCACAATCAAGCATTACGCTCCCTCTTGGAGTTGCAACAAATCACTTGGCCAAAATAAATACGGCAATGGAGAACATGCAAGAATTTACTCAAGAACAAAATATAAAAGAGAAGAACCAAATATATTACTCATCACAATCTAAACATAGTCTCATAATCCATCAGATCCCAGAAAACTCAGCATAGCAATAGCAGAAATTACAGAAGTGCCTCGATCATGTGAGGCAGCTCACGAGGTCTGGAAAGTAGAAGCACAAAGAGGGGAGAGAAGTACATCACATAGCTAATGGTCACGAACCCATGGTCCAAGGGGGACTACTCATGATACATCCGGGAGGCGTCCATGGCTATGGATGGTCTTCCGGAGGGGGTTCCTCCTCCCGGCAGGGTGCCGGGGCAGCTTCTCCAGGCAGCCCCGATCTAGAAACGGTGGCGGCGGTACAGAGGCGAGTTCGCGGAAAAGAGATCGATATTAGGGGTTTCCACCCCGGGGGCTAAATATAGGCGGAGGGGGGTGTCGAGGGGACCCACCAGGCAGCCAGGAGGCCTCCTGGCGCGGCCTAGGGTGGGGCCGCGCCAGGGACCCTCCTGATCTCCTGGTGGTGGCCCCCCTCCGCTGCCTTGTTGATTCCAGAACCTTCCGGGTCGCTAATTTTTTATTTGATTTTTCCGGATTTTTTGGAGCACTTTTAATGGCCGGAAAACCTGAAATACAAAAACAGCAGAAAACGGAAACTGGCAGCTGGGTGCACTGGGTTAATAGATTAGTCCAAATACGCTCAAAAGTGTATGAAAGTTCAAGCAAAACATGGCAAAGTCACACAAAACATGCATGGAGAAAGCTGAAATTATAGATACGTTTGGGACGTATCAACATCCCCAAGATGAAAAAATGTTGTTGAGAACAACTATCTACTAAAGTTTCACACTTGGTCTCCTTTGGATTCTTATCTTGACTCGTCCCCAGACCACTAGCCAAGTACAAGTCAAACTGATCCACTCCCTTTCGATATTTTGAGCACTCATGCAATGGATGAGCGTGAGGAAGAAAGTTGACACCTAAAAGGCGAAACAGAAAGAAGGTGGAGGAGGAAGACAAAAAAGGTGTGAAAGGCTCACATCAATGAGGACAATCATAGGCGAGAGAAGTCCATATGATAGATATGATGTGAGGAGTAGGGATTTCCATGCAACGGATGCACATGTGAGCTAAAAGCTCTCCAAGGGAACTAGTGGGGGTGCATCTAACTTTCTTGCTCAAGAAGACCTAGAGCTCGTTTGAGGAGGCTCATCGTTGGAATATACAAGCCAAGTTCTATAGTGTGAAGGTCCCCACATAGCTATATGCATGATGATGATCTCTATGGAATACAAGGAATAGAGGATGAAGTACTAGTGTGGATCTCTCAAAAGGAATAGTAGTGTGCCCCTTCTCTCTTTTTATTTTTCTTTTTCTCTTTTTTCTATTTTTTTTATTTTTTTGGTGGCCTCAATGGCTCTTTCTATTTAACTCTCATTTGTCCTCTTTGGGATCTTTTGATTTTGTCCACTTTGGGATCTTTTCCTCACTTTAGGGGAAACACTCTATATTTTACAAGAATATAGGAGATCTTTCACACTTTACAAAGCTACTCACATAAAGAAGATATAACTATCATGATGCAAATGTATACCTCTGCCAGGATAGCAGGATATGCAATGATACTAGCGCGTCATGTAGCAATGATTAGGGCAAGGCCCAACTAGCATGCGGATCATCGATCAAGCAAGTAGCATGTATGACATGAAGATCAAGTCATGAGAAGGTGGATGTTGCATGGCAATGTATCTCGGAAAGGCTATGGAAATGCCTTGTAGGTAGGTATGGTGGCTATTTTGAGGAAAGATATAAGGAGGCTTATGATGACAGAGCATATCGTGCCAAGGGTTTTGGATGCACCGGCGAAGTATGCGCCAACTCTCAAGGTGAGAAAGGGAAATGCACGGTACCGAAGAGGCTAGAAAAAGTATAGGTGGGTGGAAGTGTCAACTTTCGAATACTCACATTAGTCCGAAGAAATCATGTACTTATTATCGGTAACTCTCAATCTAATCAGGAGGTTCACAAAGAGACAAGTACCCTGAGGAGGAGTGTATGGGGGTTTGGTTATCCTTGCGCATCCTCGACACATGGTACGTGAGTGTACTCTAATATTCGAACCCTCCAGAGGTTAGTGATCCATCTAGTAGCTAGAGTTCTCAACAGGGGTTTTTGGTTTTCGAAAAACACACGGATTGCCCAAAATACGACATCTATCACTAATAGGCTCAAGCTCTTGACACCAAAAGTTCAAACATTACTCTAGTCAATTCCTCAAAACTATTGCAAGTTACTACTACAAAGAGAACAGCAACTTCAACTACCTACATCTAGTCAAGACACAAAACTCAGTGCAACAGGAAAACTCTCTAACAAGATAAAACATGCAACCTATAGAAACTTCAAACTAAAACAAAAGAAAATCTCTAGAAAAACTAAAGCACTACAACTAAACAGAGCAGCAGCTAAGAAAAGAAAAAGAACAACTCACAGCTAAAATAATAAGCATCTAAATCCTATGAGGAGTTCTAGTTCAAGCGGAGCGTGTATCTCTCCCACACAAAAGAGTAAGCTGGGGTTTAACTTTTTACTACAGCAAACAAAGCAAAAACAAACCTAAGAAAAGTAAAGAGCGAGACGTTCCAAGTATAGCACATAACGCATGAAGTGATAAAAATATAGTGCAACGAGAGAAGAACTGATAATTATCGATGGAGAAGGGGATGCATGGGGGCATCCCCAAGCTTAGACGCTTGAGTCTCCTTGAATATTTCTTGGCGATGCATGGGGGCATCCCCAAGCTTGAGCGTTTGACACTTCAAGATCTTCTTTGATCATCTTCCATCGCGCACTTGAAAACTTCCTTCATACATAACTCATTGTAGACTGATTAGAGAGGTTAGTGCCCTACTAAAATAATTTTTTCTCTACTGGAAAAAAAGATAAACTTGAAGAGCTACTGTTTCTCAAGATTGCCAACAAGTTTTTGCAAAGAAAAACAAAGCTTAAGGTTTGCAAAACAAAGAAAAGGCAAAACAGGACAGAATCTGTGAAAAACAGACCAGCGGGTAGAAACAAATTTTTTAGGGGTACTTCTGCAACTCAAATCAAAAAACTCAGAACATACGAAAGTTCCGTAATTGTATAGACACGTTGTGTAAAAAATTCAGCTCAAAAAGATGAACTGGGATTTTTCTATGATTTTTCTAGTCACGAGGACTGAATCTGTTTTCGGGACAGCATGTCACAACTTTCACTTCCCTTGTCGTATGAGGCTATAAAAGGCACAAAGCTTGAAAAATAAAGATACAATGATGTTGCTACAGTAGTAAAAATCATCAAGACCACTAAGAACAGAAAAAAGCGAAAAATAAAAACCTAAATTCTTTGCGGGCTGCCTCCCGAAAGCGCTTCTTTAGAGCCATTAGCTAGGCTTAAAGCAGAAGATCAAGTCTTTTCAAGAGAATAACTAGCCCGTGTGACGGACTCAAAAGGTAACTTAATCTTTTTCCTAGGGAAATGTTCCATCCCTTTCTTGAGAGGGAATTGGAATTTGATATTCCCCTCTTTCATGTCAATAACAGCACCAACTGTGCGAAGAAAAGGACGTCCCAAAATAATTGGACAAGAAGGTTCACATTCAATGTCCATAATAGTGAAATCAACGAGAACATAATTGTCATTGACAATGATAAGAACATCGTCGATCTTCCCCAAAGGTTTATTTACGGAAGAATGAACAAGACGAACACCAAAAGAACAAGGATCAAAAGGTTTCAATTCAAGCATATCATACATTCTTTTGGGCATAACATAGGTACTTGCTCCAACATCACAAAGTGCATAAAAAGAGAAGTTATTCAATTTGATTTTTATCATAGGATCCCAACCATCTTCTAGCTTCCTAGGTATGGAGGCTTCTAGTCTAAGCTTCTCCTCCCTAACTTTGATTAGAGAATTAGTGATATGCTCTGTGAAGGCAAGATTAAGTGTGCTAGTGTGGGGGTCTCTAGGCATCTTGTGTAGGAAACCAGTAACTTCAGGTAAAGTGCAGTTGTCAAAGTCTAGGTCACTACTATCTATCAAGGAGGTAGTGATATCATTTAGGCTCACTTGTTTGAAAGCCTCTATGTTCATAGAGGTTTCTTCATCTATGGTTGAGGTGGTAGCATCACCATTGATAGGTCCAGTGGGACTAGGGGTGTGATGGGTGCAAACTGTTTGGACATCCTCAACTACTTGGATAGTGGCTACTGTGTGGTAGGTAGGAAGGCTCTTAATTCTATCTTCTTCCTTGGGAATGACTTCTGGTTTGGCTCCCATCTGTTTTATCAAGGTAGATTGGGTGTGAGACATGTTTGAAACATAGGTCTCAATGGCAGTGAGTCTAGTTTGGGGGCTGGAAATGTCACTATTCAGGCTCTCAAGTTGTTTGCTAATGTTTTGCAGGATAGAGGACTGCTCATCTAACTGTCTGGAAAAGGCCTTGTTTTGTTCAAACTGTGTGTGCATATAGTTTTTGTTGGCTTTTTCTATTTCTATAAGTTTCCCATAGCTGGGTAGGTCTCTTTCCCTATAATTCTGGTTGTAGGAGTTGCTATTACCGTTCCCATAGTTGTTGGATGGGAAAGGCCTAGGATTGTTGCTACAAAAATTACTCCTATAAGCATTATTGTTGAAGTTGTTTCTAGCAATGAAGTTCACATCTACTTGTTCCTGAGCAACCAAAGAATTTAAAGGAACATCCTGAGGATCAATAGGAACTTGCTTGGTAAGTAAAGACATGATAAGGTCAACCTTTTCATTTAGAGAGGAGATCTTCTCGACAGAATTTACCTTCTTACCAGTTGGAGATCTTTCGGTGTGCCACTGAGAGTAGTTCAGCATCATCTCATCAAGTAGCTTTGTGGCAGCACCAAGTGTGGTTGACATAAAAGTTCCTCCCGCGGCCGAATCTAATAGGTTCCGCGAGGTAAAGTTCAAGCCTGCATAAAAAGTCTGTATAACCATCCAGGTAGTCAGTCCATGTGTGGGGAAGTTCTTGACAAGCATCTTCATATGCCTGGACAACTTGTTCATTATCCAATTGCCTGAAATTCATAATGTTACTCCTTAATTGAATAATCTTAGCAGGTGGGTATTACTTCCCAATAAAAGCATCTTTGCACTTATCCCAAGAATCTATGCTATTCCTAGGCAAAGATTGAAACCAGATTTTAGCTCCGTCCCTCAAAGAGAAAGGAAAAAGCTTGAGCTTAACAACATCACCTTCTACTTCTTTCTACTTTTTCATATCACATAATTCAACAAAATTATTCAAGTGTAAAGCAGCAGCATCTCCAGCACTAGAGAATTGATCTCTCATAACAAGGTTTAGCAACGCAGGTTTAATTTCATAAGAGGTAGCTGAAGTGGCAGGTGTGGCAATAGGAGTGCAGATAAAGTCACTGTTGTTGTGACTGGTGATGTCACACAACTTGGTGTTTTCATTGGAACCCATAGTAGCAGCAGGTATTTTTGATAAGGGACACAAAAGTAAAAACTGGAAGGTAAACTAACAAGACTAAAAAGCAAAGATAAAAGATAGTGTGCAACTCCCCTATCTTGTAGACAGGAGTCCCCGACAACGGCGCCAGAAATTGGCTTGATACGGTGAGGATCTCTCACTCCTCGTTGGTTACCCCAAGTGGAAGGTGAGATGTAGCGTAGCAGCAAATTTCCCTCGGTAAAGATACCAAGGTTATCGATCCAGTAGGACTCCAAGAGATACAAGAAGGTGTCACGGCGCTTGACGTGTACCTGCACACAGCAACAAGTAACTTTGTTCCCAACGAGTACAGAGGAGTTGTCAATTCCTCCAGCCTTGCTGTTTACAAAGGATTAACGCAAGAGATAATAATAGTGGAAACTGAAAGTAAAGACTGAAAGTAAACAGTAATGTGAAGATGGACCGGGGTCCCGTGATTTTCACTAGTGATGTCTCTCTCCTAAAAGTCGATAAAAGTGCTAGCGATGTAAACAAATCACAGCTGGGCAATTGACAGAATTATGAAGGCACCGCAATGCTAACTATGCTGCAAAGAAAGGAAGGGCTCAAAAGCAATGGGCAATACGCCAAGGTAAGTAGACCGAAATCCAACTGCATCTACTACGAATCATCCACCTTGAGATATCTATCCAGAAAATCTCGCTGGTATTAAGTTGTGAATCCCACCTAAAGTGTAAACTCAAAGCAACAGACAAATGCATTAAAAGAACTTTGCGTAAAGTAAACAATCCTTGCACCCGCGGATACAAGCACCGTTGTCTTATCCCTGGTGGCAACAGCACATCCCCTAGTCTCATGTTTCTGTCACTCAAGCTAGACATCAAGGGGCTGAACCCACAATCAAGCATAACACTCCCTCTTGGAGTTGCAACAAATCACTTGGCCAAAGTAAAATACGGCAACGGAGAACATGCAAGAATTTACTCAAGAACAAAATATAAAAGATAAGAACCAAATATATTACTCATCACAATCTGAACATAGTCTCATAATCCATCAGGTCCCAGAAAACTCAGCATAGCAACAACATAAATTACAGAAGTTCTCGATCATGTGAGGCATCTCACGAGGTATCAAAAGTGGAAGCACAAAGAGGGGAGAGAAGTACATCACATATCTACTGGTCACGGACCCATGGTCCAAGGGGGACTACTCACGGTACATCCGGGAGGCGTCCATGACTATGGATGGTCTCCCGGAGGGGGTTCCTCCTCCCGGTAGGGTGCCGAGGCAGCTTCTCCAGGCATCCCCGATCTAGAAACGGCGGCGGCGGTACAGAGGCGAGTTCGCGGAAAATAGATCAATATTAGGGGTTTCCACCCCGAGGGCTAAATATAGGTTGAGGGGGTGTCGAGGGGACCCACCAGGCAGCCAGGAGGCCTCCTGGCACGGCCGAGGGTGGGGTCGCGCCAGGGACCCTCCTGGTCTCCTGGTGGTGGCCCCCCTCCGCTGCCTTGGTGATTCCGGAAGTTTCCGGGTTGCTGATTTTTTATCTGATTTTTGCGGCTTTTTTGGAGCACTTTTAATGGCCGGAAAACCTGAAATACAAAAATAGCAGAAAACAGCAACTGGCAGCTGGGTGCACTGGGTTAATAGATTAGTCCAAATATGCTCAAAAGTGTATGAAAGTTCAAGCAAAACATGGAAAAGTCACACAAAACATGCATGGAGCAAGCAGAAATTATAGATACGTTTGGGACGTATCAAGTATCTGATACGTCCAAAACGTATCTATAATTTATGCTTGCTCCATGCTTATTTTGTGTGATATTTCCATGATATTGATGCGCTTCCATACACTTTTGATCATATTTGGACTAACATATTAAGGGTCTTGCTAGCATAATGTATAACATTCTATTTTTTATCAACCCTTTGTCCTAAAACAGCTCCAACAGCAAAATCACTAGCGTTACACATAATTTCAAAGGGCAATTTCCAGTCAGGTGGTTGTACTATAGGAGCGGTGATCAAAGCTTTCTTAAGGACTTCGAAAGCTTCCTTACAATCTTCATCAAATACAAAAGGAACATCCTTCTGGAGAAGATTAGTGAGGGGTCTCGAGGTCTTAGAAAAGTCTTTGATAAATCTTCTATAGAAACCAGCATGACCTAGAAAACTACGAATACCTTTAATGTCCCTTGGATAGGGCATCCTTTCAATAGCTTCAATCTTCGCCTTTTCCACTTCAATTCCCCTCTCGGAAATCTTGTGGCCAAGCACGATACCTTCGTTAACCATGAAGTGGCATTTTTCCCAATTTAGAACTAAGTTTGTATCCTCGCATCTCTGCAAAACTTTATTAAGATTGTGGAGACAGTGGTCAAAGGAAGTTCCATAGACGGAGAAATCGTTCATGAAGACTTCCACAATCTCCTCACAGAAACCATGAAAAATTGCAGACATACATCTCTGAAAAGTAGCAGGTGCATTGCATAAACCAAAAGGCATACGCCTGTAAGCATAAGTACCGTAAGGACATGTGAAAGTGGTCTTCTCTTGGTCGGAAGTGTTGACATGAATTTGAGAGAAGCCGGAGTACCCATCAAGATAGCAAAAGTGGGTGTTTTTAGACAACCTCTCTAGCATCTGATCAATAAAGGGCAGCGGGTAATGGTCCTTCCTGGTCGCTTTGTTCAACTTCCTGTAATCAATACACATTCTTTATCCAATAACAACTCTTTGTGGTATTAGTTCATTTTTATCATTAGGAACAACAGTCATACCTCCTTTCTTAGGAACACAATGAACTGGACTTACCCACCTACTATCAGCTATAGGATAGATGATACTTGCGGCTAGAAGCTTGAGAATCTCCGTCCTAACCACGTCCTTCATCCTTGGGTTCAGACGTCGTTGATGATCAACAACTGGCTTAGAATCGGGCTCGAGATTGATTGTGTGTTGGCAAATCGATGGACTAATCCCCTTAAGGTCATCAAGGGTATAGCCCAAGGCACCATGGTGTCTGCGAAGTGTCTCCAATAATCGCTCTTCTTCAAATCCGGAAAGGTTAGTATTGATAATGACAGGATATATTTTCTTTTCATCTAAATAGGCATACTTGAGCGTATCGTGCAATGGTTTGAGGTCAAACAACGGGTCTTCTTTTGGTTGTGCTAGGATTCCTAAAGGCTCAACTGGAAGGTTGTGCTTCAGGATTGCAGTTTGTCTTGTGAATATTTCGTCTAACTCATTTCGTTCCTGCATATGCATATCATTCTTGTGGTATTCCATATATTGCTGCAAAGGATCATTAGGAGGAATAGCAATAGAAGAAATATTTTCAATAATTTTATCATCACTGAGTAAATCAGTACCAAGAGGTTGCTTGGAAAATTTAGATAAGTTAAATTCATATAGCCCTATTATCTTTGGTAGACCTTTCCTCAGCACTTGTGGTGCTATTATAGACTCTTATTATTGGCTGTGACAACGTTAGTTGAAACAACAGAAAAATTTATCTTGGAATCTGAAACATCATTAGTAACTAAATATTTAACCATCGCAACTTGAGGATCGACCTTGATCAGGTCCTCAGGTTCGTCAGTTCTTCTCCCACTTTTATTTATTATGCCTGACACAAAAGAGTGCTCCCTCATCATTGTAGAAAAGGGGGCTTTTTGTAAGAGCAAAGTTTTTCCCTAGTGTGTTTTGGATATTGTTAGACAAGACAGTAGAGGAACTAATAGTGTTTTCTAGTGTAAACATTTGTATAGGTTCCTGAAGGACAAGCCAGGTGATAAAGCTTCAGGGGAGGTTTTCAAGTTATCGAAGCATTACCCCTTGAGAGAAGCTTAATCACGGAGGATGACCCCCAAAAATGAAGGTGTCCTGAAGCTCAACTCATTGAAGGAAATGAAGAAGACGGCGCAAGACTTAGATGTTTTTGTGTAGTTCTTTTTCTTTTCTTTGAGTCATAGGACAAACCGTACTATCAAGAGGGGTCTTTAGTGTCGGGACCCGGGGTTAGCGTATGCAAGTACAGTTAAGACATAGTCATATGGAGAGCCGAGAACCGCACCCACTTGTCTAAGCAGACAAGGCCAAGCACTGAACATTCTCGGAAAGCATCGTACGTGAGGGGCATTCCATCCAGGCCGGATGATCAACTGTGATGGGTCCTCATCGTCCGCACACAAGTCTAATGATATGGGTGGTGAACTCCCATATTCAAAGACAAGTCGCCTCAACCATACTATCGACTATCTCAAAACTCTTACATAGACTTACTCCAGCCCGATCACTTAGTCGGGGTCTAGGGCGGGCTCGATCATACCACAAAGTGTGCACGAGGCGGAGTCTCGAGCAATCGCATCGCGATGCCCCAAGCTGCGCACATCTAAGGGCCACTTGGTTTATGAAAGACCGCCAGCCAGAACACAACTAAGGTCGCGAAAACCCATACAAAGACATGCATGTTATAAACATACATGCAGCACACATGCCTTGTATGAACAGCAGGTACCATTGCAATTCTCTACAAAGTGTACATTTTATTTATAACTCTTATAGAGTACACACAGAGATCACATACATGTGATCCAACATTACATCACGAAGCGGAAGCAAATTATGTCTGGGTACAGACAAGTTTAACAAATTGGCTTAAGAAGCCTTATTCAAACATAAAGCCCTCCACGAGGGAACCAGTCTGCTGACTGGGACTAGACTAGCTTAACTTCAGTCGTCCAGCTCGATGAAGAAGCCACCTTCGGGGTCAGTGGCGTCATCTAAAACATAGATTAAGCAAACGTGAGTACAAAGGCGTACTCAGCAAGACTTACATAGGAGCTATACTACTCATGCACATGTATCAAGGTAAAAGGAGGTGGGGTTCACTTGCAGAAGTGCCAGCTTTGACTTGGCTAGTCCTGAACTACGAGTACCAGACTTTGAGGTAAGAAGCGTACACGAGTCCACTACTTTCACCAACCAACTACACCACTATGGTGCCTTCCTCGACTTCCCCACAAGAAAGCACGCCATAGCACTCACACTTATCTTGGTGTGTTTTAGAAGTATCCGGTTCAAGTTATCTAATAATCAAGATAAGCTTTCCAAGCAGTCCATAACCGCGGACGCGGCTATTCGAATAGTTTTGTTAACCTTGCAAGGGTGTACCGCTACACACACATGATCATCATTTACCGCCTTTGATCTCGACACCATTCAAGGGGTGCCAACGAGGATGCTCACCACAACTGTTACCTCATAGCCTATCTAGTCCAAGAAAGCCGCCTACTTGGGTTGGCTACCACAATCGTGAACCCGGCCGGTTTACCGAAGTGGACCCAAGCGATGTGTGCGTGGTGCATAAGCCGGTCTCGGGTGAGCCGTTCTCTCACTTAGCATCCAGGCCACAAGCCTACCAGAACTCCGAACTACTGCGACATCTGGACATTGAAAGGGATGAGTTAATAGGTTGAGAGGGGTCAGTGAGCCCAATGTGTGGTTGTACTCTTCATCTTGGATCACCACACAAGAACTCGGACTTAGGGCGGTGTTCAACGAGACAACCCACCGTGTACTCCTACACAGCCTCTCATCGTTCACCTTGTATTAGGGTCGATTCACCAACACTTTTCTACCATCATCAACATGATTATTCCCATCCCGACTCACATCACAGTAACAACATGGTATCATACTAAGCATGCAATAAGCGGTAACATTTGCAGGGCCACATGATATCAAACAACTCCTACAGTTGCTAGGATTGTGGTTTGCTTACTACTGTGACAAAATGATAGGTCATGCAAAGGAATGGGTTCATCTATGCGGTAGAAACGTAACATGGTGATCATCCTAAACAATGCATAAGCGAGACATGAGAGGGAGGTGGGATTTTATCGACATGATCAATGGGGTTTTGCTTGCCTTGCTGACGAGGTTCGGGTTCTGGATCTTCAGCGAAGGGGGTGACCTCTTGCTCCGGTTCCACCTCTACTCGACAAACAAAGCACGAAGTAGCAATCAATATGAATGCAATGCTCAAGCACATGATTGAATGTTAAAGCTTGGAGTATAAGTTTGATGTGTGAGGCAATTCCATTTAAGTGCAATATATTGCATTTTAAAATGCAAATTCAAATTCCACATTTGAATTCAACATTAACCAAGTTATATGTGATATAGTTTGATCAATTTGATTTAACTTCAAATGTGTATGATATGCCTCTGAAGTGTGGTTGAAGTATAGCTTAAATCCATGGTCCAAGTTGCAAACTCAATTGATTTGAATTTGAAATAAATTCAAATAAACCAAATGACATATGCTACTGGTCCCATTTTAAATTCAACTCAAACAGAGTTGAAAGTTGCATATTTGGAAAGATAATTTTCTCCTGATCATTTTTCATATATTATTTGTCCAAATTGGAGTTAATATGAATTATCTATGAATTTCCAAAGTTTGGGGTATTTTCTGGAATTTCTGGATTTATGAAACTATTTTTCTTTTCTGGAAAAGCATTACTGCGTCACTGTGATGTCATGCTGGCGTCAGGGGGGTTTGACCCGAGTCAAACTGACAAGGGGTCCCACTGGTCAGCCTCTGTAGGGTTAATTAAAACGGTTTGATTTAATCTTTTGGTTTAACAGGGGGATTAGAGTGGTTGGGCCCGCTTGTCAGTCTCAGCACGGGGGGATTAGTATTAAACTAATCACGGATTAGGGCTAATCCACTGGCGGCTAAACGCCGGTGGCCTGGCCACGGCGGCGCGGCACGGCAGCGTGCTCTGGGATGGCGTTTGACGCGCCAGTGGCATCAAACGGAAGCTGGAGGAGCGCCGCGGTGAGTGGAGCCAGCCAGAGGGGCTGGAGCTCATCGGAGTGTCGCCGGCGTCAAGCCCTAGCGGCGGCCGTGGCATGGGTTCGAGGTGAACTCGGCTACGGGGCACCATTTGGGGTGGTTTTGGGCTGGATCGAACCGGAGGAGTGCTGCGGTGACAACGGACAAGGTGACGGGGTCGACTGCTTTGTGGTTGTTCGACGACGACGACCGGGGCGGCGAGGTACTCCGGCGTCCATGGCAGCCGCGGCTAGAGGACGCAATCGAAGCAGAAAACTTAGGGGTTCCGGGCGTGAGCTCACCAGGAACTCGACGGAGGTGGCGGCTTGAGCTGGGAGGGCTCGACGGTGACGAAATCGACAAGGGCGTCCTTCGGGTACGGCGACAGCTCGAGCTCGATTCCGGCGGCTAGGAGGGCTCCAAGTTCGATTCCTTCTGCAGATCGACGAGGACGACGACGATGAAGGGCTTGGACACGTTGGCTTGACTCCTCGACGTCGATGGCCACGAGTTCTTGCAACGGCGAGTGGCGGCGCTCTCGGGTGGCGATGGAAACAAGCACGGGAGGAGGAGGAGGAAGCTCTGCAGGGGGGAATGGGCTCACGGCGTCTGCGAGAAGCCTCCAGACGCGAAGAGGTGGCGAGGGAAAGCAGGAGGTGGCCAGGGGGCTCGTCGGCGGCCACGGCATGGTCGCCACGCAGCTCCCTGCGTGCTGGCTGGGGAAAACGACAAGGAAGAGGAGGTGGGCTGGGCCGGCTGGGGATGAGTTGGGCTTCTTTGCAGGTAAGCCCTCTTTTCTTTTTCTCTCTGTTTAATCTTTCCTTTCTTTTCTGTAATTTGTTTTGGCTCTGATAAAAAAATACTAAACCATTTTATTAAATGCTGAAAACTTTTACATGGCCTCATAATAATATAGACTAGCCACTCATAAACTTTCAACATTTTTAAAATTCAAATGATTTGAATTTTAAATCAAAAAGGGGTATTTCTTTAATTCCAAGGTACTGTTTGAATATTTGAAAAATCTATGAGCATGGGGTGGGTCCCACATCACTTGATATGTGATCACACTCATTTATAAGACTTTTCAAAACTCTAACATGAATTTTTGGAAAATATTTTTATCTGGCCTTTTGAATTAATTCATCTGGGGGTGTTCCTTCTCCCATTTAATTTTGAATTTGATTTCCAAGATTTCTTCTTGAAATTTTGACATGATGCAAAGGCACTAGCTAACCCTAGCACATACCTAACAGAGGGATCTGACAACTCGCCCCCACTCAAAAGAATCTCGTCCCGAGATTCAGAAGTCTGCGGGAGGAAGGTGGGGTACTCGGCACTGAGACGGTCTTCTCTTTCCCACGTGGCTTCTCTTTGAGAGTGGTGTGACCATTGCACTTTCAGAAACCTAATCTTCTGACGACGAGTGACACGCTCTGCTGAATCAAGAATACGAACGGGGTATTCTCGATAAGAAAGGTCATCTTGGAGATCAAGCGTTTCATGGTCGACTTCGCGGATGGGGTCCTTGAAGCAACGCCTGAGTTGGGATACATGGAATACATCGTGTACTCGGGAAAGGTGCGGAGGTAGTTCAAGTTGGTAGGCAACTTCTCCACGTTTAGCAATAATGCGGAAAGGTCCGATGTAACATGGGGCCAACTTGCCTTTGATACCGAAACGTTGGGTTCCCTTCAGAGGAGTAACCCGAAGATAAGCCTTCTCATCCAGATTGTAGCTCTCTTGCCTATGATGACAATCATAGTAGCTTTTCTGACGAGACTGGGCTGCTTTCAATTGATCACGAACAATGCGAACTTGCTCTTCTGCTTCCTTGATCATATCCGGTCCAAAGAATTGTCTTTCACCGGTTTCAGACCAGTTTAGTGGTGTTCGACATCGTCGGCCATACAGGAGTTCAAAAGGAGCCATGTTCAGACTAGATTGAAAACTATTGTTATAAGCAAATTCGGCATATGGAAGAGAATTCTCCCAATTCTTTCCGAATGAGATAACACAAGCTCTAAGCATGTCTTCAAGAATTTGGTTAACCCTTTCGACTTGACCGCTAGACTGAGGATGGAAAGCCGTACTAAAGGAGAGATGAGTTCCCATAGCACGTTGGAAACTTCCCCAAAATCTAGAGGTGAAAAGGCTACCGCGATCAGAATTGATTTCCAACGGAACACCGTGAAGGGATACAATTCTGGAGATGTACAAGTCCGCTAACTGGCTAGCAGTTATAGACTCGCGAACCGGAAGGAAGTGAGAAACTTTGGAAAGCCTATCTATGACAACGAAGATGGCATTGTTTCCCTTTTGGGTTCTTGGAAAGCCGGTGATGAAGTCCATACCGACTTTGTCCCATTTCCACTCGGGAATAGAGAAAGGTTGAAGTGTACCAGCAGGTCTTTGATGTTCTGCCTTAATGCGACGACAAACATCACATTCGGCAACAAATTGAGCAATGTCTCTCTTCATCCTAGTCCACCAAAATCTCTGGCGTAGATCTCGGTACATTTTTGTGCTACCGGGATGAATTGAGAGGGGTGTGTCATGGGCTTCCTTGAGGATAAGTTGCCTTAGTTCCTTATTCTTAGGTACTACCAAACGATTTCCAAAGAATACCGTTCCTTTGCTATCTGTGGAAAAACATTTAGCAACTCCGCTAGCAATGTTCTCCTTGATCCGGCGAACACCTCGTGCACGCCTTTGGGCAACTATAATTTGATCCTCAAGAGTTGGCTTCGCCACCAAGGTAGAAAGATAGCCATGAGGAACAATTTCAAGGTTGAGCTTGCGAAAGTCCTCATGAAGAAGTGGTTGATACTGCTGTAGCATGAGGTTGTTACAGTACGACTTACGACTTAGTGCATCAGCCATGACATTGGCCTTGCCTGGGGTGTAATAAATCCCTACGTCGTAATCTTTTATCAACTCAATCCAGCGTCTTTGCCTGAGATTAAGATCTGGCTGGGTGAAAATATATTTGAGGCTTTGGTGGTCGGAATAAATCTCACAACGATTACCAAGGAGGTAATGTCGCCAAGTTGTTAGGGCATGAACTACGGCAGCGAGTTCAAGGTCATGGGTAGGATAATTCTCTTCATGTGGCCGCAACTGGCGTGAAGCATAAGCTACCACATGTCGATCTTGCAGAAGTATGCATCCTAACCCTTGCCGTGATGCATCACAATAGATCTCGAAATCCCTTTTGGTGTCTGGAGGTGCAAGTACGGGTGCAGAAGTCAACCTTCTTTTTAGCTCTTGAAAGCTTTCCTCGCACTTGGGAGTCCATAAGAATTTCTTATCTTTCTTGAGGAGTTCAGTTAGAGGCTTTGCAACCTTAGAAAAGTTCTCGACGAAGCGACGGCAATAGCTGGCTAGGCCAAGAAAACTCCTAACTTGCTTAACCGATTCAGGTGGAGTCCAGTCAAGGACGGCCTGAACTCTCTCGGGATTCACAGCAATGCCTTTTGCAGAAATCACGTGGCCTAAGTAGGTCACTTCTGGTAGCTAGAATTCACACTTGGAGAATTTAGCGTACAGGCGATGCTCTCTAAGTTTCATCAATACCAGCCTTAAGTGTTGGGCATGATCTTCTTCGTTCTTCGAGTAGATGAGAATATCATCGAGATAAACCACAACAAATTTATCTAGGTACTCCATGAAGATCGAATTCATCAAGCGTGAGAATGTGGCGGGGGCATTGGTTAAACCAAAGGACATGACGGTGTACTCGTAAAGACCATAACGAGTAGTAAAAGCCGTTTTGGGAATGTCCTCGTTTCGGATTCGGATCTGATGATAACCTAATCTCAAATCCAACTTGGAAAAGACAGCGGATCCTGCAAGTTGATCATAAAGATCATTGATCCTGGGCAGTGGGTATTTGTTCTTTATCGTCGCTAAATTTAGCGGGCGATAGTCTACGCACATCCTTTCTGTTCCATCTTTCTTCTTTACGAACAGAACGGGGCAACCCCATGGCGATGAGCTAGGGCGGATGAAGCCTTTTGCCAACGAAGCATCAAGTTGGGGTTTTAGCTCAGCTAACTCATGTGGGGCCATTTTATAAGGGCGTTTGGAAATTGGTGCGGTTCCTGGAACAAGATCCACTATAAATTCTACACATCTGTCGGGTGGCATGCCCGGCAGCTCTTCAGGAAAGACATCCGGGAAGTCACGAACCACCGGAATATCTTCAAGTTCGGGAAGGGGAAGTACATTCAAAGAATGCACTTGGGTTCTTGTTCTGGGTGAGGTATAGCTGATGGTTTGGCCTGAAGGGTGGGTGAGTTTCACGGATTTGCCTTTGCAATCCAGATAGGCATTCTGTCTTGATAGCCAATCCATGCCAAGGATGACATCAATGTCTGAAGACTTGAGGGCTATGAGTGAAGCAAGGAATACTAAACCCTCAATTGCTATTTGATTACCATGGCTCACTCTACTAGTTTGCCATCTTGACCCTGGAGTTTGAATAATCATTGGGGTGGACAATTCAACAAAGGGCAACTCATGACGAAGTGCATAACTTTCCGACATGAATGAATGAGATGCTCCTGGGTCGAAAAGAACGGAAGTAGGAACAAAATTGACTGGGAGCGTACCAAGAATGACGTCAGTGGTGTCGTCAGTCTCTTCAGCGGCAACCTGGTTCAAACGTCCACGAGTGGCGGGAGGAGCGGGTTTGGCAGTGTAGACCTTCTGGGGTGGCTTGCCACGACCATTGTTGTTGTTATTGTTGCCTCCGGCACGGGGTGGAACATTCTGGTGTTGGAGCTGGTTCTGGGGACACTCGCAAGAATAGTGGCCTGCCTGACCACACTTGTAACAAGCTCCGAAAACAGTGCGTGGAGCTGGGTGGTTTGGTGGAGCTGGGTGGAACTGGGTGGGTGGACGAGGCGTCACATAGGATGGCCTCGGTGGGTTGTTTTGGCGGAACATGCTATTGGGGATCCAGATCTTGCGCTTCTGGGAGCCAGAACTGGATGAACTGTCATCTCTAGGATGTTTGCGAAAGTCGTTGGGGGTGTTCATGTCCTCTGCCTTGATGGCCTTGTTGACAAGGACCTGGAAGGTGGCAAAATCATGAAGGTTGAGCTCGCGACGGAGTCCACTATTGAGGCCACGACAGAACCTCTCTTGTTTCTTGGAGTCGGTGGAGACTTCTTCAGTTGCATAACGAGCAAGTCGGTTGAACTCACGACTGAACTCGTCAACTGTTCTTCTGCCTTGAGTGAGGTTACAGAACTCCTCACGCTTGCGGTCCATGAGACCCTTGGGAATGTGGTGCTCGCGGAAAGAGATGCAGAACTCCTCCCAAGATGCAGGTGGTCCGACTGGGCGCATATTCAGATAATTCTCCCACCAAGAGCTTGTTGCACCTTCGAGGTGATAGGTGGCATAGCTGACCTTGTCGCCATCTGCAACACGGCCGGCTTGGAGCTTCCTCTCGATGCTGCGGAGCCAGTCATCGGCGTCAAGGGGCTCGGTGGAGTAACTGAATACCGGGGGATGAAGCCGGATGAAGTCGTTCGGAGACACCAGCTCATTGCGCTGCTGAGTGGTGTTGCGTGCGATGACTTCCAGCAGTTGGTGAGAGTCACGACGGTTCCTCTCGACCTCCATCAGAACTTGGGCCATCGTGGGTGGGGGTGGAAGGTTGTCTTCCTCCTGGTTGTTCCCACGACCTTGGTTACGACCAACCTGGCCACAGGTTCCTTGAGACATCCTGAAGGTGAAAAATCCAAAGTCAAACAGAGTTGATTTCAAGAGTCTAATCAAGGTATTGAAGTACTGGAAGGATTACAGAGCAAAGGAAGTAATCATCTTGACGACATGGTGATAAAAGCATACAATCCATATATTCACAAGCTGTCATACAAACCATACATCGTTTTAGTACAAGCACTAAGCTAATACAAACGTGATGAAGATGATACATCCTTCAGAGGCACTCTGACTTCCTGTACATTATTTATCTAAGCCTCTGGAACTTAGACACCTTGCTTACAATATACTAGGATACTACTACATCCTCACTAAGTAAGACCACAGGCGGTCTCACTCATTTCCATCTCCATAGTAGTCCTCATAAAAGTTACCCGCGTATCCCGGTAGCTGGAGGTGACCATTGGAAAACACGGAGGCTTGTGGACCCTGATATCCATTTGGGAAAGGATGGGGCCTAGGTCCAGTGTAGGGTGGAAGCAAAGGACCACGGGGTGGAAAAACTCCTCCAATCTCGGGCCAAGCAACTCGAGAAGGCATCTGGGTCCTCACTGGATAGATCGCATCGTACTCCACTGATCCCACGCTCACAAAGGGTGCCAAGAGCGTCAGTGCTCGGTACAGACGAACACGAGTAGCGTGGAGCTCAAAACGGAGAGCGCGTGCATCACGATCTCTGTCACTAGCAAACCTAGCAGTCACCTGAAGTGCTGGATCCTCTGCGGAGTGATCTGAGTAGAGTCCGGTGTAATATCCCTCTTCTCCTGGAAGTGCAGCTGGGATATAGCGGAAAGAAGTCTCTCTCAGTAGGGTGTGCTCCTCTCTCAGCAGTGTGATACATGAGTATGCAGCATCCTGCACAGCCATGTTCTCGGTAACGCCGATGCCATGTCCAAAGTGGATAGGCTGGGTGACTCCAACGTGGTGCGGGTAGATCCGGACAATGCAGTGGAACTGCGTCTGGTTGAAGTCGTGGAACTGCTCCTCGATGGTGTACTCAGGGTACCATCGATATCCCACGTAGGACATCATCTCGATCAACGTGGCGGGATGGCCACGCACACCGAGGCACCTGGTCAAACGAACAATCTGCCGAGGGGGAAGATCTGCCATCTGAAACAGAAAGGAGTTTGCAAATGCATCAGATTATGAGATAAACCTGGAATGACTCGGACAGCATAACGGCTGTAATTGTAAGAAATGACAATTTCTTTCAATATGGAAACAGCACTTACAGAATACGATGTAAGAAATCAGCATTACAACAATGCTAGGAAAACCGGACACACTTTCCTACGGCTATAAGGAAGCAAACAACGAGATATGCTAATCAGACAGAGGAGAGCCTAATCCTATCTTCCCGTAGAATAAGATGAGGGTGACTCAGAACTCAGAACGAAGGGGGTAAGGAGAAAATGAAGCCTTACGTTATTCCCTTATATACCCAGAGTAACTATATAACTATAGCAAGCTAGACTCAACTTCGGCCAAGGCTACTAGTCCTACAGTCAGTCCTGCTCTGATACCAAGTCTGTCGGGACCCGGGGTTAGCGTATGCAAGTACAGTTAAGACATAGTCATATGGAGAGCCGAGAACCGCACCCACTTGTCTAAGCAGACAAGGCCAAGCACTGAACATTCTCGGAAAGCATCGTACGTGAGGGGCATTCCATCCAGGCCGGATGATCAACTGTGATGGGTCCTCATCGTCCGCACACAAGTCTAATGATATGGGTGGTGAACTCCCATATTCAAAGACAAGTCGCCTCAACCATACTATCGACTATCTCAAAACTCTTACATAGACTTACTCCAGCCCGATCACTTAGTCGGGGTCTAGGGCGGGCTCGATCATACCACAAAGTGTGCACGAGACGGAGTCTCGAGCAATTGCATCGTGATGCCCCAAGCTGCGCACATCTAAGGGCCACTTGGTGTATGAAAGACCACCAGCCAGAACACAACTAAGGTCACGAAAACCCATACAAAGACATGCATGTTATAAACATACACGCAGCACACATGCCTTGTATGAACAGCAGGTACCATTGCAATTCTCTACAAAGTGTACATTTTATTTATAACTCTTATAGAGTACACACAGAGATCACATACATGTGATCCAACATTACATCACGAAGCGGAAGCAAATTATGTCTGGGTACAGACAAGTTTAACAAATTGGCTTAAGAAGCCTTATTCAAACATAAAGCCCTCCACGAGGGAACCAGTCTGCTGACTGGGACTAGACTAGCTTAACTTCAGTCGTCCAGCTCGATGAAGAAGCCACCTTCGGGGTCAGTGGCGTCATCTAAAACATAGATTAAGCAAACGTGAGTACAAAGGCGTACTCAGCAAGAATTACATAGGAGCTATACTACTCATGCACATGTATCAAGGTAAAAGGAGGTGGGGTTCACTTGCAGAAGTGCCAGCTTTGACTTGGCTAGTCCTGAACTACGAGTACCAGACTTTGAGGTAAGAAGCGTACACGAGTCCACTACTTTCAGCAACCAACTACACCACTATGGTGCCTTCCTCGACTTCCCCACAAGAAAGCACGCCATAGCACTCACACTTATCTTGGTGTGTTTTAGAAGTATCCGGTTCAAGTTATCTAATAATCAAGCTAAGCTTTCCAAGCAGTCCATAACCGCGGACGCGGCTATTCGAATAGTTTTGTTAACCTTGCAAGGGTGTACTGCTACACACACATGATCATCATTTACCGCCTTTGATCTCGACACCATTCAAGGGGTGCCAGCGAGGATGCTCACCACAACTGTTACCTCATAGCCTATCTAGTCCAAGAAAGCCGCCTACTTGGGTTGGCTACCACAATCGTGAACCCGGCCGGTTTACCGAAGTGGACCCAAGCGATGTGTGCGTGGTGCATAAGCCGGTCTCGGGTGAGCCGTTCTCTCACTTAGCATCCAGGCCACAAGCCTACCAGAACTCCGAACTACTGCGACATCTGGACATTGAAAGGGATGAGTTAATAGGTTGAGAGGGGTCAGTGAGCCCAATGTGTGGTTGTACTCTTCATCTTGGATCACCACACAAGAACTCGGACTTAGGGCGGTGTTCAACGAGACAACCCACCGTGTACTCCTACACAGCCTCTCATCGTTCACCTTGTATTAGGGTCGATTCACCAACACTTTTCTACCATCATCAACATGATTATTCCCATCCCGACTCACATCACAGTAACAACATGGTATCATACTAAGCATGCAATAAGCGGTAACATTTGCAGGGGCCACATGATATCAAACAACTCCTACAGTTGCTAGGATTGTGGTTTGCTTACTACTGTGACAAAATGATAGGTCATGCAAAGGAATGGGTTCATCTATGCGGTAGAAACGTAACATGGTGATCATCCTAAACAATGCATAAGCGAGACATGAGAGGGAGGTGGGATTTTATCGACATGATCAATGGGGTTTTGCTTGCCTTGCTGACGAGGTTCGGGTTCTGGATCTTCAGCGAAGGGGGTGACCTCTTGCTCCGGTTCCACCTCTACTCGACAAACAAAGCACGAAGTAGCAATCAATATGAATGCAATGCTCAAGCACATGATTGAATGTTAAAGCTTGGAGTATAAGTTTGATGTGTGAGGCAATTCCATTTAAGTGGAATATATTGCATTTTAAAATGCAAATTCAAATTCCACATTTGAATTCAACATTAACCAAGTTATATGTGATATAGTTTGATCAATTTGATTTAACTTCAAATGTGTATGATATGCCTCTGAAGTGTGGTTGAAGTATAGCTTAAATCCATGGTCCAAGTTGCAAACTCAATTGATTTGAATTTGAAATAAATTCAAATAAACCAAATGACATATGCTACTGGTCCCATTTTAAATTCAACTCAAACAGAGTTGAAAGTTGCATATTTGGAAAGATAATTTTCTCCTGATCATTTTTCATATATTATTTGTCCAAATTGGAGTTAATATGAATTATCTATTAATTTCCAAAGTTTGGGGTATTTTCTGGAATTTCTGGATTTATTAAACTATTTTTATTTTCTGGAAAAGCATTACTGCGTCACTGTGATGTCATGCTGGCGTCAGGGGGGTTTGACCCGAGTCAAACTGACAACGGGTCCCACTGGTCAGCCTCTGTAGGGTTAATTAAAACGGTTTGATTTAATCTTTTGGTTTAACAGGGGGATTAGGGTGGTTGGGCCCGCATGTCAGTCTCAGCACGGGGGGGATTAGTATTAAACTAATCACGGATTAGGGCTAATCCACCGGCGGCTAAACGCCGGTGGCCTGGCCACGGCGGCGCGGCACGGCAGCGTGCTCTGGGATGGCGTTTGACGCGCCAGTGGCATCAAACGGAAGCTCGAGGAGCACCGCGTCGAGTGGAGCCAGCCAGAGGGGCTGGAGCTCATCGGAGTGTCGCCGGCATCAAGCCCTAGCGGCGTCCGTGGCATGGGTTCGAGGTGAACTCGGCTACGGGGCACCATTTGGGGTGGTTTTGGGCTGGATCGAACCGGAGGAGTGCTGCGGTGACAACGGACAAGGTGACGGGGTCGACTGCTTTGTGGTTGTTCGACGACGACGACCGGGGCGGCGAGGTACTCCGGCGTCCATGGCAGCCGCGGCTAGAGGACGCAATCGAAGCAGAAAACTTAGGGGTTCCGGGCGTGAGCTCACCAGGAACTCGACGGAGGTGGCGGCTTGAGCTGGGAGGGCTCGACGGTGACGAAATCGACAAGGGCGTCCTTCGGGTCCGGCGACAGCTCGAGCTCGATTCCGGCGGCTAGGAGGGCTCCAAGTTCGATTCCTTCTGCAGATCGACGAGGACGACGACGATGAAGGGCTTGGACACGTTGGCTTGACTCCTCGACGTCGATGGCCACGAGTTCTTGCAACGGCGAGTGGCGGCGCTCTCGGGTGGCGATGGAAACAAGCACGGGAGGAGGAGGAGGAAGCTCTGCAGGGGGGAATGGGCTCACGGCGTCTGCGAGAAGCCTCCAGACGCGAAGAGGTGGCGAGGGAAAGCAGGAGGTGGCCAGGGGGCTCGTCGGCGGCCACGGCATGGTCGCCACGCAGCTCCCTGCGTGCTGGCTGGGGAAAACGACAAGGAAGAGGAGGTGGGCTGGGCCGGCTGGGGATGAGTTGGGCTTCTTTGAAGGTAAGCCCTCTTTTCTTTTTCTCTCTGTTTAATCTTTCCTTTCTTTTCTGTAATTTGTTTTGGCTCTGATAAAAAAATACTAAACCATTTTATTAAATGCTGAAAACTTTTACATGGCCTCATAATAATATAGACTAGCCACTCATAAACTTTCAACATTTTTAAAATTCAAATGATTAAAATTTTAAATCAAAAAGGGGTATTTCTTTAATTCCAAGGTACTGTTTGAATATTTGAAAAATCTATGAGCATGGGGTGGGTCCCACATCACTTGATATGTGATCACACTCATTTATAAGACTTTTCAAAACTCTAACATGAATTTTTGGAAAATATTTTTATCTGGCCTTTTGAATTAATTCATCTGGGGGGTGTTCCTTCTCCCATTTGATTTTGAACTTGATTTCCAAGATTTCTTCTTGAAATTTTGACATGATGCAAAGGCACTAGCTAACCCTAGCACATACCTAACAGAGGGATCTGACATTTAGTCTGTGGACACCGAAGTCATTGAGAAAATGCTCAGATCAAATCTAAATCAAGTGAGAAGCCAGAGTCAAGAAATCACATGTCCACTGAGTTAAGTTTCGGTAGAAAAGACTTCGTTCTTTGGCTAACGAGGCAGAACTAAGTCCGTGAGTCAGCTTTACTTGTTCCGCAAGTAAAGTTGCGCAGTAATGACAAATCCTACCGTTGTGGACACATGTCAAGCTGTCACTTCGGGTCAAACTGGTCATTTCGCACCTCGGGATCGCCAACTATAAATACGTCGCCCCCTCCTCCATTTGCGGGTGGCTGCTCTAAGAATACTCCTAAGAGAGACTAAAGAGAGCACCCCAAGAACGCCACCGAAGAAAAACCCAAAAACCCAGAACACTGAAGCCTAAGTCCCATTGATCTGAGTAGATTCGAGATGACTTAGGTGAAAGCTTACTAGCCTTTTATCTTGGAGAACTGCAATTCTCCTAGACGGTTAGAGTGTCGACTTCAGAGAGTGAAGAGTAATTGTCGCCTCGAAGATCAAGTTTGTCTAAGGTTTCGGAGATTCCCTTGTTAATCTACCCCAAGTCAAAACTGACCAAGCTCAAGGAGATTGGTACAGTGGAGCAACGGACGGAGAGTGATTTGCTCCAGTTGTTCAATCACCAGTCCCTCCAACCGGACGTAGCGCTTTGCAGAGCGTGAACTGGTCGAACAAACATCGCCGAGTCACAGTTCATTTTACTTCAAGATTTTACATACTGTATTGCATTTGCTTCCCAGTTATGCTTAAATGCATTTTGATTCACTACATTTAGTTTCGCTTCCAGTTTTACTTCCCTGTCACTTGTTTCTGCTTCCCTTTTTCCTCTTTACTTATGCTTCACTTCAAAGCTTCAGTCGAAAATTTGAAGTGATCATTCACCCCCTCCCCCTCTGATGACATACTTGGACTTTCACTTTTCATAAAAAACTGCAGGAAGAATAGGGTCAGCCACATGAATATCAACAGGTAATTCTTTAAAGGGCTTATGGTACCGAGCCTTCTCTTCTTTCGAAGAGTCAATGTGAGAGGAAAAGTTCTTACAGAAATCAATCATAAGCTGGGAATCAAGACCAATCTTAGAACAAAAGGTATTAAAATAATCAGTTTTCTCATAGCTCTCAGTATAATCATGCTCATATTTATAGCGGGTTCAATACCTTTGTCGATTTCCTAGTCTTCGGTATTCTTCTGGATCCTCTCGATGAGATCCCACTTTTCTTCGACGCTTCTTGTTTGGAATACCCCACTAGAGGAGGCTCCAACATCTCCTTATCCTGACGAGAAAGGCTGGCATAAAAAATTGTAAGTATAATATCTTTGGGGAGTTCATGGATAGGGAATTTGAACATTAGGGATTTAAGTCTCCCCCAAGCTTGAGCGATGCTCTCTCCGTCGCGAGACCAAAAGTTGTAGATGTAATTCCTATCTCGATGAATTTCATGAAGAGGGTAAAACTTTGTATAAAAGAGAGACATAAGCTCTTCCCAATTAAGTAGATGTGAGTTATCGAGGAGCTTATACCAATCTGAAGCTTTACCTATAACTGATACGGAGAATAATTTCTTCATGATGAATTCTAGTGACACGCCTGCAAGCTTAAATAATGAACATAGTTGTGATAAATATAGCAAGTGTTCACCTGGATGTCTATCTCCTGCATAACGATTAGATAAGACATAATTGATAATACCAGATGGTATTTTGTAAGGCACAATTTCAGTAGGGGTAGGAGTGACCACCACAGTTGTAGGGCGTTTCCCCATAAACAACGATCCAAGAGTAGAGGTGTCCATAAGGACAAAAGTAGCAATGGCAAAACAAAAACATAAATATAAAAACTTCCTTACCGGCTTCACTTCCTAATAGCGCTACTCTCCTCGGCAACGACACCAGAAAACAGTACTTGATGACCCTCAATTGTAGGGGATCATTTGTAGCATTTTCGATAAATAAGAGTGTCGAACCCAACGAGGAGCAGAAGGTATTGGCAAGTGACTTTGGTAAAGAAATAGCTGCAGGAACTGAAAGATAACTTTTTAGGGGTTTTCGGTTGAAAGGGCATGTGCCCTTATGTTTGGTTTTGGTAATTGATGACAATCTTTATGGACTAATGGTTTCCTTGAGTTATACTTTAAGGTTTTTCCATAGGCAACGCTTGAAGATCATATGGTGGCTTCAAGGTTGTAGGATGAAGATTTCATGTTGACCAAGGTGTTCTTCATGGAGCTATCCAAAGATTGGTTAAGGTGATGTGTTCAAGGTCAAGAGGAGCATCACGAAGATATCGTATGCTTGGAGCTTGCCGACCATTTGGTGATAATGGTCGTGTGAAGATGTGCCTAAAAGAGCCTCACCCATAATGGAGTATGGGGGAGCTATCTACAAGTCTTCATCGAGCCGGCAGAATCAAGGAAGATGTTCCAACTTGAGGCGGGCATGATCGTCATCATCAAGCTCAAGTGGATTATGCTCAAGACAAAGGTTTGACTAGATAAGTGTCTAGTTTATCGGTCTCTTGGTAGTAGTTAGGAGACCGTGTTATACGCTAGGATGAGCCGTTCGTGGAGAGCTCAAAACTTTTGCATCCTTGGCATCATCTTTATTGGTTCTTGTTTGGCTTTTCTCCGTGTGAGTTTTGGAGCTTGTGGTCTTCTTATTGACAAGCTCGTGTTCATCGAAAGCAGATTTCATATGCATCTTCTCTTGTGTTCTTCGATGTGGGAGATTTGTCGGTTCTTCTCGTTTAGAGGTTTCACACCTCTATTTGTTTGGCATTTCTCTCTTGCCACTTCTTAATATTTCCAGCCGTGATTAGGCAGCTCTGTTCGTTAGCTTTCCATCAAGCTTGAGTTTGCCTCAATCGGAGTTCATATGCAGAAGTTGTGGATGTTCTAGTTTTCCTGGTGTTGTCAGTTCCTGCCAGGCGGTTGTACTGGTCGGTTGGGCCGGTTGTACCGCCCTTGTCAGGGGACGGTACCACCGGGCTAGGTACCGGTCCAACCACCGGGCTGGGAGCCTTTCCCCTCTGATCTAGGCCAGTGGCGGGGCGGTGGCAGCACGGTTGTACCGGTAAATCCGGTACTAACGGTGCTAGGAGCGGTTGTACCGCTCACCCTCCCCCACCAGCGGCTAGGGTTTAGGGGAACGGTTGTACCGGACCAACCACCGGGCGATAGCCATTTTCCTTCTGACTTGGGCCGGTGGCAGAGCGGTGCCACCCCGGTTGTACCGGTAAATCCGGTACTACCGGTTGCCGGAGCGGTTGTACCGCCCTGCCTGCTCTGCCACTAGCTAGGGTTCGAAAGAGTGTGATTTTATCTGGGTGGACCAGTTGTACCGGGGGTGCAGGCCGGTTGTACAAGTCTACGCTTTTCTGTGCATAACGGTCAGATTTCGTGGGGACATATAAAAGGGGGTCTTCTTCCTCCTTTGTTCCCACTGGTTTTTTGCAAGTTCTTCCCCCCATTGTTGACCTCTTTGAGCTTTCTTACTCTCTTCCCCTCCTATGATTCTTGCTCCTTTTTGAGGGAAAAGAGAGAGGAGGTCTAGATCCACATTCTCCACCAAGCCTTCTCTCGTCTAAGTGAGGGGAACCTTTTGGATCTAGATCTTGGAGTTCTTGGTGTTCTCCTTGTTCTTCCTCTCATATTCCTCCATAGCTTTTGTTGCTTTGGTGGGATTTGAGATTTGGGAACTTGAGCACTTCGTGTGCTCTTGCCATTACATTTGGTGCATCGGTTTGAGTTCTCTCCGAGGATTCGTTGTAGTAAGTGAAGTTGAGAAGATTGCTACTCATGAGTGCATTGGCACTCTAGAGATTGTACCTCGTGGGTGCGTTCGCACCTAGAGGCTTGTTGTTGCGGAGCTCAATCATTGTGGTGGAAAGCTTCGGGACACTACGGGAGCCTCCAATTCGGTTGTGGAGATTGCCCCGAGCATTTGTACGGGTTCGGTGACCGCCCCCAAGGGTTGCCATTCGTACGGGTTCGGTGACCGCCCACAAGTGTCCTAATAGTGGAATCACGGCATCTTGCATTGGTAAGAGCGTGAGGAGAAATAGGGTGGCCCTCGTTGGCTTCGTGTGAGCGTTGTGCTACTCACCCTCTCCAAACGGAGACGTACTTCTCGCAAGAGAAGGAACTTTGGTAACAAATCCTTGTCTCCATCGGCTCCACTTGCGGTTATCTCTACCTTTACTTTGAGCAAGCTTATTACATTGTTTATCATGTGCTTGCTCATCTTATTGTGCATTGCTTGTCCCATAGGTTGTTCATCTAGTCAACCTATTTACTTGTGCACCTACTTTGTGATAGCCCTAGTGCTCTTGTTATATTTCTTGCTATCACATAGTTGCTTATCTTGCTTAGTATAAGTTGTTGGTGCACATAGTTGAGCCTAGCTTATTTAGGTTTCTTTCTTGGAAAATTAAACGTTAAGTTTTATTCCGCATTTGTTCAAGCCGAAACCGTAATTATTTTAAACGCCTATTATCCCCCCCCCCCTCTAGGCGACATCCACGTCCTTTCATCAGTATAAGCAACAAGAAGGTAAAAGCGAGCAAAGTAAAAGGAAATGACTACACATAACAAGTGGCCCAATCCTTTTGAGAAAAGGAGAGGCCTAGCAACTGAACTTATAAAGGCTAAAGTGTTCTTGAGGACACACGGGAGAAATAGTCACGTGATTTCGCCATATTCTGTATTGGTACTATGTGTTGTGCTGATAAGTGTTGAGTGGGTGGATCTATGCTAGTGCACCCTCTAGACTAAAATAAATGCACTCTCATGATTAAACACCTTCCAAGCATCCGCAAATACAGGATAGTAATTAAGGCAAAATCCTAACCATAGCAATAAGATTGATGATCCATTGTTCCCTTGTGCAAAAGAGTGTGAACTGGGGTTCATGTTTCTGTCACTCCGGCAACCCACCGTAAGAAATCTTTGTACACAATGCATTCCCCTAGGTCCTTAATAAGGCTAAGTGTTGAGTGTTCGACCCACACAGCACCACTAGGAAAATAACAACACAACTTAAATATCAAACAACACATATTACTTCAACATCATATGACTACTAACAACTAGACTTCTCCCATGTCCTCAAGAACTAAAGTAACTACTCATAAGATATAAAAGAGATCATGATCATAGGGAATTAATATATGATAAACAATCTGGAAACAATGATATTTCTCCAAAAAAACTCAATAGCATTCATCACAAGGTAGTAATCAACACCGGTAGAGTAGAGAGGATAGATAGTACGGATTACAACACAATATAAACTTGTGAGATGAGATTGGATGGTGGTGAAGATGGTGCTGATGTTGGGGACGATGTTGATGATGATCTCGATGATGCCCGTGACGATGGTGATGACGATGGCTATGATTTCCCCTTTCGGGAGGTGTTCTCCCCGGCGGAATATGCCCGCCAGAGATTTCTTTTCTCCTCTGTAGGTTTCCTCCACGGAGCGGCGGCGGAACTCCGAAAACTCTCCCCCTTTTAGGGTTTTTGGAATATGTGTGATATATAGGCCAAAGAGAGGAGCCAGGGGTGGCCCCAGGGGTCCAGGCGCCCTCCCAGCGCGGCCAGGGTGGGGTCCGCGCCAAGTGGCCTCCTGGGCACCCTGTGCCCCCCTCTGGCCCCTCTTCGGCGTGTCTTTGTTAATCTTCTGAAAAATGCCCTCCGTCGATTTTCAGGTAATTTGGAGGTATTCTTCTTCAGCAACTCAGCGTACACTCTTTACCGTTGAATCCTGCGTCTGCTGCTTCGGCATCGGAAAGTTGCAAACTGTGTAAAATAAGCCAAAACAACATAAGAACAACATCATAACATGAAATATACCAATGAATAAGAAAGAATTACTATATAAAATAGTGATGCATTTTGGACGTATCAATAGGTCACACTAATATTGGGGCCGGTTTCTCATTTTACAAAAATCAGTTGGGGCTTAAACAAAATTGGAAAAAGAAGTGAAAAGGAAACAAAAAACTAAGTAGATGGAAAGGAAAAAAGAAGACCACTGGCCTGGTGCAATAAGTGCATGGTGTAAGCCCAACCCAGCCCACCAGCCCACCCCCCCACCGTCATCCACTTCCCCTGTTCATCCCGAGTTGTGCGTGGCGCCATCGCCATGGAGCTCGCCGGCTGCAACCGCGCGATGGACGCCACGACGATGCTACAGCGCCTCCATCGTAGTGATATTCCACCCCGCGCACCCCATGGAAAACCCTAGCCCTCCCAGATACCCACCATTTTCCCTACCTCTCTATGTTCGAGCTCGGCCATGGCTGGGTCATGGTCGCGCCGCCGCGGCCAACGGCCCCCTTTCGACGTCGCAAGGTGTCCAAGAGCTCCGGTGCACTCGTCGTCGTCTCCCAGTGCTTCCAATCGGCACCGGAATGCATTGAGTGCTCGCCATCGGGCCATTCCCCCAACCACGAACGTCGCGTCCTCGTCGACGAATTCGTCGCCACCGGCGCACCACCGGCCTCCACGAGTCCTCTGCTACACTCACTATTAGCCACCGCATTGGACGCCCCCTTTTTCCCCTCCACTTGGACTCTTGCTCGCCGTTGGCACGGAGCCCGTGCTCTGGCCGCTGCCCAGTTCGTCAACTTCCTACACCAATGGATGCGCAACCCAGAAATCGTTTGAATTGATCCTCCGCCGCTCCGTTTGGTCGCCGGAGCATGTCTCTGGTGAACCTCTTCGTGCTCCCTATAGCCTCCGCCGCCGTGCTCGCCATTGCCGACGACCCGGCCTCCCCTATATCCTCCTCCGCCCATGGTCGACGTGCGTCTCCTCCCGCATTTGATCTCCGCCCTCCGCCGCTCAAGTGGTCGCCGGAGGCGGCCGTTTACTCGTCGCCGGCCTCCTTGTGTCTCGCCGGCGTCAACCGTCGACGTGGCTGTAGTTAGCCATTGTATAATCCCCCCTGTTGCTGACTCGTGGGCCCAAGGCCAGTTCTTAAGTTGAAATTAGTGGTTAGATTAAATAGCTCCCTCAGTCACTTACAGATGGACCCAGTCTTTTAGTTAATAAAAATGAATTAGTTAAACACTAGTAGGTGTATGACATGTGGTCCACTTCTATTTTTTTATAATTAAAATGATTTAATTGAGCCTAGTCAATGACAACTTGGCCCCATTGTCTGATTGATTAAAATAAATGCAATAGGATAAATAACAGTCTATGTCATGTGGCCCCCTATGCTTTGTTTAATTAATTAAAATGAATTTAGTCTCTCTACCTATGCCAGGTAGGCCCCCCTTGTCAGGTCACTATTGTGGATAAGGTTGTGGATAATATTGAATTAAAGAATAAAGAAAATATAGAAAATGATTTAAATTGAATAAAACTTTGAAAATAAATATCTTTTAATCCGTAACTCCTATGAAAATATTTTATATATCAAAGTTGATGAGAAAAATATCACGAATCCAAATACGCAACCCGTATACTCACCGCACCCCTCTAACCTACCGAACGTGAAACATTTCTCCTCCGGTTCATTTCCCTGTCAAACGACCGGATGAAAATGATATGTATACGAAAGTTATTCAGAGTGGATCTGCGAGCACGGATACTCTATCCACATGTCTGTCAGATGTCTCTAACACTGCAGACATGGAACCTTCCTATAAGGCCCGATATGCGGTACTATTTCAGATCTAGATGTTTCCATCCAGATTCGGTGACGAAGGACATATCGGTCCCACCGCGACATATGACACTTCCATATGCCCCAGATTTCCAACATGATATCACAACATTACAGGTACAAGGATACAACATCTCATACAATCGGCATACAGTTGCCTTAATACAATACATCAGCGGAAGATACATGTTCGAGTACAGACTATAATCAAATGCCTAGTGGCAAAGGTAAAACACACCATTCCGGTAACCACACGGGTCCAGGCTCTCCGCCGGGATCCACCTAACTAGTCATCGTCGAATCTCCGCGAAGGCGTCCAGAAGAAGGGTCGTCGAGGTCCTCTGAAGTCCAAGATCGTTTGCACAATGTGCGTAAAAGAGAAAAGAAGGGGTGAGCTATATCAACAAGTCATGTAACTAACTTCTCACGGTAAGATGGGGGTAGTGGTGAGGTTGCAGTCGCACTAGCAATATATGAGTGGATATCGATCTATTTTAGAGTAAGATGAGAACCAAGCATTCGATGAGGAATCACCTCCAACAAGTCTTGCTATCAGCTACTTACGCAATCATAAAACCTATCCTATCCTTGTCCTCCCCTTCGCATCCCGACGAAGAAGAAGTAGTCAAGGCACACACACGTTGATAAAATTATTAAGATTATCTCAGTTTTTGTTGTCTATGAACAAGGAGTAGGTCTCAAATCGTCCATAACCGCGGACACGGCTTCTTGAAAATATTTAACCCTGCAGGGGTGTACCAACTGCCCATTACAAGGCTCCGCACTCACGCTGGTTCTCTCAGTCGGGCCCGTTAAAGACACTCATTGAAGAGTTTTTCTGAGAGTCTAGACGTCATAATCCCTCTAACTAACAACGAACAAATCCCGGTGGCCCCCGGTGAGTCAACATCCAACTCAAAAGCCGGTTGCGCTCTCGAATTCGCCTCTACCGTCTGGACGAGGTTGGATTAGCTACCCAAACCATGTGGGCAGCCCCTAGCTCCCTGGGGTGGACCAACAAGAGAAACCATGTCTCCGCTGGCCCAAGTTGTTTGAAATCTGCCGGCCGCGGACCAGTCACACACACGTTTCAATTGGTAAATCGGCTTGGGCCACCACTAGAAATGTTTGAAGCCAGGTAGGTAAGAAAAGGGGACCCCATAGCATCCCACACGCGGTTAGGCACGCTCGCCAAGAGATACAATACCTGGAACTCGGGTCCTAGGTGACTCGAATGGAACAAAGCGTCGAGGCGGGATAGCCTAGAACTTCCATCCTTCGTCGAGTATAGGCAATATTATACTAATCATATCATCCACAACAATATAATAGTGTGATAGCCCAATCCAAGGAGTAACGGGAGGTAACAGTTGATAGCATCCTAGCATGCATACTAAGAAGTGGCTGAGTAGCGAGCAATAGTAACATAGCCGAACAAGGTTTGCTGGGATGTGGAGGACATGGCTATTTGGGTTTATTTGAGAGGCATGAATATGAAGTGGTAGGATCAAGTAATCATTCTATCCTATACCTAGGCACGAGTGAGCTGAAAGTTATAAGAATGATATATGATCCCCCTTACCTGATGAGAAGACGAAACCGAAGGTGTAGTCGATCGCAAGCTCGCAATGTCTCCGAGAGTAACCGTGAGAGCACACAAGGAGGAAACACTTCAAAGACAATGTACGAGCAAACATCTATTACTACGGAGCAATCACCATCAAGAATGAATAGGAACGCACCATGAGACAACGCAATACGATATCTCATCTATCGTCGAGAGCGGTTACTAACAGGTTAAGTGGAGTATTCGTCACACACGACGATACCGCACATTTAGAATGGTTCAAGTTGTTTAGCTACACAAGATGAGCAAAGGTTGTTAACATGGCATCTCACTCAAGCATGGCATAGCACACAAATATGACAAGAGGTGAAGCATAAAGTAAACTATCTATGCTAGTCAATTTAAGTGAGGTAGAATCCTAGATATGGCATATCGCTAAGTACCCCACAACAATTAAAGCATTTGGTAATGTTCTGCCCTAAACCATATTTTAGGTTGCTTAACAACAGCAAACAATGGCATAAACACAAAGTAAATGAAATTATAGTCAAGATACATGTAAAGAATACTCCAAACGGAGTAACGGTTAAAAAGATACAAGCATCACAATTTACGGGTACAAGCTGGTAACATCTGGGAGCATACTTTAGGCCAATGAAACAATTAGCTACTAGATGCAAACATGCACCAAAATGACATGGATTAACAGTAGACATGACAAGGAAGGCATGGCAATAAAGTTTCATGTATGTGAGCATCAGGAACAAGTAATTGTAACCCACGCAAAAAGAAAGAAAATACTACTGGTCTAGGGACTTAGTGAAAAACAGCGCATGTGACAGCAAACAGCAGGGTTTCACTTTGGGAGGTTGGTAACTATATGATCAGCAACCATTTCATGGCAAAAAAAAGCATGGCATCAAAGTAAACATAACTAGGAGCAAATAATTACATTGGAGCTACTTCATATGAAACATGTATCACGAACTATAAGCCAACAAAGTTGCCACTAAACATAAACAGCAGCACATGTTATCCAGGTCACCACTTTGGAGCAAGAATTAATATAGCTACAGCAGGAAAACATGACAAGAGAAAGAATAGAATTAAAGTACACATGATGCTTAACGCATACAAGAAAGAATCAACATCATAGGCCTCATGGATGTGACACAATCATCAACCAAAGTTTGAATAAAATAATAACATCAGCAGTAAACATTCTCGTGCCCACTTCAACAGTGATTTACAACATCTAGATGACATCAAATCAATTAACTCACTAAAGCAAGAAGTTTGAGCACACAAAACTGAGCACTTTTCATGTTGGGCGCAAATTCGTCCGGCCTACGGTTCATTCGCAATACTACACGCAAATTAGAATAAAATAACATATTCGTGGGACTTAGCAAAAAACCGAAAAAGAAAAACACTTGGGGAAAAAAGGGTGGCTCGGGCCTCACCATGGGCCAAGGCCCAACTGGCCGAGGAGGCGAAGGATAGGCCGCGGTCGCACTGGGCGTCGGGAAGCCATGGGCTGGCGAGGCGGTGCTGGGCCGGGGGCTTGGCAGGCCGGCTGGGCTCGCCGACCAAGCTCGGCGGCGGTTGTCTAGACGGGATCCTCCCGATCCCGGCGAGCAGGTGGCGGCGGCGCGGCGTCGGCCTCCGGCGAGGTGTAGGCGGGCCCGGGAGGCGCACGGAGGGCGCGGTGGCGCGGGTCCAGGAAACGGCGCGGGGCGAGCTCCGGCTCGGGGAGGACCATGGCCATGGCGCGGGCGGCCGCCGTCTTCGGCGCGACGACGCTATGAGGGAGAAGGAGAAAGGGGGTGAGGGGAGGAGATGGAGGGAAGGAGGAGGCCGACGGGTGGAGGAGCTCACTAGAGAGCGCGCGCGGCGCGGCAGCGCGGTGCTCGCCGGCGGCGGCTTCTCCACAACGAGGGCGCTCGGTGGTGGCCGGATGGGCCCGGGCAGGCCCGCGGCGGCGGCTGCTCGGCCCGGCGTGGCCCAAACCGGCTGGAGCTGCTGGTGGGAGGCTGAGAGGGCTACGTGGCATGATCTGAACCTTCGGCGGCAAGATATGAAGGCTAGGATTTGCTGGGAGGCTACGGTTTCGAAATTGGAGGGGCTAGAGAGCAGATCTGGGCAATTTCCAGGGGAGTGGCTGCAATTTTTACATGGGGGAAACCCTAGAAGGGCTAGGGGAGAGTGGTGGTATTTATATAGGCTGGCCTGGATGGCAGGTTTACGCAAACACCCTCGGGTTTTCTCTCTCGCGCCCGGTACTCCACGTTTCTGACCGCCGGGAGACCATACGACCTCCGATCCGGGTGAAATCTCGAACCACGCGCTCAGCGCGGCGATCCCGTCAATCGTACCTCACTTCGATACCATTCTGAGAACATTTTCCGGCGCCCAATATAATAATCCATTTAATTATTAAATGGGGTTTTTCATTCCGACGACGATGGTTGGTCCTGTGACGGAACTTGTGACGGTGCTCGGGTGAAACCCGGTGTCGCAAAGGTCGTGTGCCATTTGGGAAAAAGGTTAAGTCCCGCATCCGATACAAGAAAGGGGGGAAGAATATTCACCGATTAATAATTCGGCGAAGCAAGTACTGCAAAGAATTTTTGCAATCAACAAAATAATGCAACAAACAATTTTTTTAATTTGGGTGAAAATCCCGGGTTGTTACAATACAACACCACCAACAAGGGATCTAGTCCCGATATCTTGGACGATCCGGGGGAGAGGAGGGGAGAGAAAAGAGAGTCGATGATCTTCCACACCACCAATAAGGGACTCTGCTCCATGTCAACGACAAACTTCCGTCAAGAAACTTTCCACGGTGAGATGGCCACGTCAAAGAACGAAGCCATCAGGAGATCAAGAGGAAGAACGACAATTCAAACCAACAATCAATGGAAGTACTCTCACTCAAATCGTGAGGATACTAGGCAAGAAGACTGAAGTGGATGACCAAGATGTAAACCCGAGTCGGATAGACTAAAGGTACTACAGGATTTCCCAACCTGAGATCGGAATAGAGACAATACACTACAAGCAGGGCATTGTAACGGTTCCGAAACTCCACACACTCGAGATCCTAGAATTTTGAATGGGATAAGGTGAGAGTTAAAAAACTTACGTCACTTGTCCTGACCAGAGCAAAGGTAAGGAGGAAAAATAATCCTACTCTCCGATAACTAACTTACACTACTGCAAAATAGCTTACCAGTGACGGCCCCGAAAGGCCTACTAGTGACGGGCAAGACGCCCGTCACTGGTAACTCGTCACTGGTAATAGGTTAGTAGTGATGGGCAGCCGCCCGTCACTGGTATCTGTTCACTAGTGACGGTCATTTATTCGTGCCCGTCACTAGTAAGTTTTCACGGTATTGCTTCTATATCGTTAGCAGCGACGGATAATTTGCTAGTTTGATAGCTTGCCCGTCACTTGTATAAATTTTTGAAATAAAAATATATTTTACAAATAAGAAATATTGCATTTGCACATCGATAACACAATATAATCACTAACACTCATAGGTAAGAAAACATGATCACAAATACTCATAGTACTACAAAGTGGAATTAACATCGATAGCACAATATCCAAAACAATTAGTTGTCATTTAGGGGAACCAACACCTCAAATCTCAACTCTTCTGAGACGTCAACTTCTACCATGTGCTCTCCAACTACTACCTAGAAAAATCACAACCCAAACTAACGCTAACATGGAGCATCCACCGATTTGCGCCACAAAGAACACTTCAGCTCACATCACAATGCGCACAACACCACCCAACTTCAGTTTTTGACATTCATCTGCATGTGGCAAACAATTTAACACTTAATCAGTAATACACCATATTTTTGCAAAACAGAGAACAGGTTTACATGTGCCAGAAACAGCTCTGCAGCCTTGGCTTGTGCACTGCATGTATTCTTAGTGTAGGATGGCACTCAAGATAGAAATTATCTAGTTCTATCTGTGTATGACTGAAATCAACAGAAGTATGGAATATAAGCATTTCAAATGGAATCACATAATAAATCTATTGTTCAGACATGTAGACAGTCCTGACATCTTATTTTCACATAATATTTGTTAAATGAAATCACTATATCTTGGTAGCAAGGACAGTTCTTAAGGATGATATCGCATTAGCGGAAAAAAGGTTCTTGAAAAAAACGGTCTTGTGACAATGCTTAGACAGTACCCCATAATAAAAGGCAATGATTAGACAGACATACATCTTGCTTAGTAGTGGTAATTATATGTCACAAAATTGTGTAATAGCATAGCCATGGATAGATTTGATACGTTAAGAAAATTCATTAGAATAGCTTCTCTTGTGCATTGTATGTATTTTATCTTATTCTACCATAGTAAGCGAATCAAAATCTGCACCATATGTAATCTGATGCTTTCTTACTCACCCATCATTAACTAATAGGTAGTTTGAAATAGGATTAGCTTTGATGTACAAACTCACTTGTAATTCTCATGTTATTTGCAAGGATTCTTCATGGTTCATGCTCTGAATATTAATAAGATTGACCAAGACAGCAAATTTTTTGCTAAGAACAGAGAAACCGGCTATTGTTGCTTATCTTCAAATAGGCAGTATTAGTCATCCCTAAGATTTGCATGCTTTTGAAGTCAAATAGATGTAATTGCGATGTAGTTTCTTGTGCAGTACCTTCAGTCTCAAAAGTAGGAGATGAATGGGAATCATCATCAGATGAATGCGTAGCTATCGGAAGTATCTTCCATTCCTACAAACAGTTGAATAAACAAAAAAAACTAAAATATGAGCAATGGACAAGTATAGGTTGAGGTTTAGTAAATAACAACATATGTTATCGAGTAGCAAGCCCAGCAAATGTTTACACAATTCAGGAAGATAAAGGGTCTGCTGGCTAAATTAGTACAAAGAAAATAATGATCATGCAAGTAAAATTAGTATAACGTAGTACAGCAAATGTTTCAGTTCTAACTTCCACAAAAAATGCATCAGAAGTGACCATTAGCAACTAAAATCAGAACTGCTACTAGCTGCCTGGGACACGCCCAGGTTTAGGATGGCTCGCCATTGGCAGCTACCTGGGCGAGAGCACATTACTCATGGGTAATTGCTCACCGGTTTTCTCCTACTAGCTGCCTGGACACGGGCTTATTGTATAAAACCACATGAATCATTGTGAGATTAATGGTAGTAGTTGTATAGTATAGAAGGGAACCATTCCAGTATGGAATTGTACATTTCACGAAACTAGAGAGAGTATTTCCAATTCTTGCTTGACCAACTGAGGACGCTAGGTACACTGTTTATGGTGCACCAGAACCACTAGCAGACACTAGTTTCAGCTAGTTTGGAGATAAACTGAACCATGTCACCTTGATATGAGATAAATGTTCTGGTGTAGCATATATTCAGTCCATGTAATTTCTGCAACTGAGGAAGTTCGCCAGTAACCATAACTACTAATCAAGAAAGTCCTAGCTACTAATCTAACTTGCGTAGTTGATGTCCTAACTGAATTTAATTATTTCCTTCAGCTAAATATACAGATACACGGGCATAGAGGGGAGAGAGGGATAAACCGTCTCTAGCCGCAGAGCGGCAGTCCTCCGACGATGGCGGAAGAGATGCAATCAGCAGCGGTTCCGACGATGGCGGAAGAGGGGCAACCAGCAGCGGTTCCGGCGACGGCGGCGTCCATCAGCAGCAGCCCCCGTGACGGCGGCGCCGCCACGGCGGGGAGGACTGGCGGTGTCGGCGGTGTTGGGGTCGTGCGACGGCGGCGTAGGTGGCGGGAGGCCTTGCAGCGCGGCGTCGGCGGGGAGGCCTTGCGGCGCGGCATCGGCGGGGAGACCTTGCGGCGCGGCGTCGGCGAGAGAAATGGCGGCGGCGGCGGCGGGGAGACCTTGCGGTGCAGCGTCGGCCAGAGAAATGTCGTCGGCGGGGAGACCTTGCGGCGCGGTGTCGGCGAGAGAAATGGCGGCGGCGGCGGCGGACAGGAGCGCTCGGGAGAAATCTTCTCGGGAGAGATCGAGTCAGTTACGATTTGGTTCCGTTCGAAAGAAAAAGACGCGAGGAGATCGAGTCCGTCCGTGCCGTGAATGTCTCAACCTATAGTTGCAACCTGCGTCGACATATAAAGGTGTATCCACCCCCAGTACGAAATAACGAGGTCGGTCTAAAACTCCATCGATTTGGGTGAAGCTGGATTTTTAATAACCAGTAGAAGACAGTTCGGCGACACCTTTGAGAGCGCAATTTTTCATGATTTTTCTAAGTTTAATGGATGTTGTGAATTTCGCATTATCTATTCTGTAAATTCTTAGTTCTACATGTGAACCAAAACGTACTTAGCTTAACCAAATATCTAGCAGACAAAAAAATTCGGGGAGATATGCTTTCCGTTTATAACACACCAGGCACGTTTATAATCAGCGACAGTTATATAAACCGACCCGTCACTGGTAAATATAACACCAGTGATGAGCATTTCTTTCGAACGTCACTGGTATATACCAGTGACAGGCGTCCATACACAACCGTCACTGGTATATTTTGTAACCATCTATCGACACTTACCAATGACGGGCGTAATGTTGCCCGTCACTGATAAGTGTCACCAGTGACGTGCATAGTTTTGCCCGTCACTAATGTGTTGGCATCTATAACCTATTCTGCAGTAATTAGTAATTACAAAATAGTTTTTGTCTAGACTCGACCTCGGCCAGAAAAGGGATCCTACGATCGGTAAGGATCTGATACCAAGTTGTAAGGCCCGATATGCGGTACTGTTCCAGATCTAGATGTTTCCATCCAGATCCGGGGATGAAGCACATATCGGTTCCACCGCGACATATGCCACTGCCATATGCCCCGGATTTCCAACATGATATCACAACATTACAGGTACAAGGATACAACATCTCATACAATCGGCATACAATTGCCTTAATACAATACATCAGCGGAAGATACCTGTCTGAGTACAGACTACAATCAAATGCCTAATGGCAAAGGTAAAACACACCATTCCCGTAACCACACGGGTCCAGGCTCTCCGCCGAGATCCACCTAACTAGTCGTCGTCGAGTCTCCGCGAAGGCATCTAGAAGAAGGGTCGTCGAGGTCCTCTGAAGTCCAAGATCGTTTGCATAATGTGCGTAAAAGATAAAAGAAGGGGTGAGCTATATCAAAAATTCATGTAACTAACTTCTCACGGTAAGATGGGGGTACTGGTGAGGTTGCAGTCGCACTAGCAATATATGAGTGGCTATCGATCTATTTTAAAGTAAGATGAGAACCAAGCATTCGATGAGGAATCGCCTCCAACAAGTCTTGCTATCAGCTACTTACGCAATCATAACACCTATCCTATCCTTGTCCTCCCCTTCGCATCCCGACTAAGAAGAGTTAGTCAAGGCACACACACGTTGATCAAATTATTAAGATTGTCTCAGTTGTTGTTGTCTATGAACAAGGAGTAGGTCTCAAGTCGTCCATAACCGTGGACACGTCTTCTCGAAAAGATTTAACCCTGCAGGGGTCTACCAACTTCCCATTACAAGGCTCCGCACTCACGTTGGTTCTCTCAGTCGGGCCCGTTAAAGACACTCATTGAAGAGTTGTTCCGAGAGTCCAGACGTCATAATCCCTCTAACTAACAACGAACAAATCTGGGTGGCACCCGGTGAGTCAACATCCAACTCAAAAGCCGGTCGCGCTCTCGAATTCGCCTCTACCGTCTGGACGAGGTCGGATTAGCTACCCAAACCATGTGGGCAGCCCCCTAGCTCCCTGGGGTGGACCAACAAGAGAAACCATGTCTCCGCTGGCCCAAGTGGTTTGAAATCTGCCGGCCGCGGACCAGTCACACACACTTTTCAAATGGTAAATCAGCTTGGGCCACCACTAGAAATGTTTGAAGCTAGGTAGGTAAGAAAAGGGGACCCCATAGCATCCCACACGTGGTTAGGCACGCTCGCCAAGAGATACAATACCTGGAACTCGGGTCCTAGGTGACTCGAATAGAACAAAGCGTCGGGGCGGGATAGCCTAGACCTTCAATCCTTCATCGAGTATAGGCAACATTATAATAATCATATCATCCACAACAATATAATAGTGTGATAGCCCAATCCAAGGAGTAACGGGAGGTAACAGTTGATAGCATCCTAGCATGCATACTAAGAAGTGGCTGAGCAGCGAGCAATAGTAACATAGCCGAACAAGGTTTGCTGGGATGTGGAGAACATGGCTGTTTGGGTTTATTTGAGAGGCATGAATATGAAGTGGTAGGATCAAGTAATCATTCTATCCTATACCTAGGCACGAGTGAGCCTAAAGTTATAAGCATGATATATGCTCCCCCTTACCCGATGAGAAGACGAAACCGAAGGTGTAGTCGATCGCAAGCTCGCAACATCTCCGAGAGTAACCGCGAGAGCACACAAGGAGGAAACACTGCAAAGACAATCGACGAGCAAACATCTATTACTAAGGAGAAATCACCATCAATCAAGAACAGGAATGCAACACGAAACAACGCAATACTATATCGCATCTATCGTCGAGAGCGGTTACTAACATGTTAAGTGGAGTATTTGTCACACACGACGATACCGCACATTTAGAATGGTTCAAGTTGTGTAGCTACACAACATGAGCAAAGGTTGTTAACATGGCATCTCACTCAAGCATTGCATAGCACACAAACATGCCAAGATGTGAAGCATAAAGTAAATAATCTATGCTAGTCAATTTAAGTGAGGTAAAATCCTAGACATTGCATATCGCTAAGTACCCCACAACAATTTAATCATTTTGTAATGGTCTTTCCTAAACAATATTTTAGGTTGGTTAACAACAACAAACAATGGCATAAACACAAAGTACATGAACTTCTAGTCAAGTTACATGTAAAGAACACTCCAAACGGATTTACGGTTAAAAAGATACAAGCATCACAATTTACGGGTACAAGATGATAACATCAGGGAGCATACTTTAGAGCAATGAAAAAATTAGCTACTGAATTCAAACATGCACCAAAATGACATGGATTAACAGTAGACATGACAAGGAAGGCATGGCAACAAATTTTCATGTATATGAGCATCAGGAACAAGTAATTGTGACCCATGCAAAAAGCAAGAAAATACTACTCGTCTAGGGACTTGGTGAAAAACAGGGCATGTGACAGCAAACAACAGGGTTGCACTTTGGGATCTTGATAAATATATGAACAATAACCATATCATGTCAAATAAAAAGATGGCATCAAACTAAACATAACAAGGAGCAAATAATTACATTGGAGCTACTTCATATGAAACATGTATCACTAACTATAAGGCATCAAAGTTGTAACTAAACATAAACAGCAGCACATGTTATCCAGGTCACCACTTTGGAGCAAGAATTAATATAGCTACAACAGGAAAACATGACAAGGGAAAGCATAGAATTGAATTACACATGATGCTTAACGCATACAAGAAAGAATCAACATCATAGGCCTCATGGATGTGACACAATCATCAACCAAAGTTTGAATAAAATAACAACATCAGCAGTAAACATTCTGGTGCCCACTTTAACAATGATTTACAACATCTAGATGACATCAAATAAATTAACTCACTAAAGAAAATAGTTAGAGCACACAAAACTGAGCACTTTTCATGTTGGGCGCAAATTCGTCCGGCCTACGGTTCATTCGCAATACTACGCGCAAAGAAAGAATAAAATAACAGATTCCTCGGACTTAGCAAAAAACTAAAAAAGAAAAACACTTGGGGAAAAAAGGGTGGCTCGGCCTCACCATGGACCAAGGCCCAACTGGTCGAGGAGGCGAAGGATAGGCCACGGTCGCCCTGGGCGTCGGGTAGCCGTGGGCTGGCGAGGCGGTGCTGGGCAGGCCGGCTGGGCTCACCGGCCGAGCTCGGCAGTGGTTGGCTGGACGGGATCCTCACGATCCCGACGAGCAGGTGGGGGCGGCGCGACGCCGGCCTCCGGCGAGGTGCAGGCGGACCCGGGAGGCGCCCGGAGGGCGCGGCGGCGCGGGTCCTAGCGGCGCGGGGCGAGCTCCGGCTCGGGGAGGACCACAACCATGGCGCGGGCGGTCGCCGTCTCCGGTGCGGCGACGCTACGAAGGAGAAGGAGAAAGGGGGTGAGGGGAGGAGATGGAGGGAAGGCGGAGGCCGACATGTGGAGGAGCTCAACAGAGCGCGCGCGCGGCGCGGCGACGGCGGGTTCTCCACGATGAGGGCGCGCGGTGGTCGTCGGATGGGCCCCGGCGGGCCCGCGGCGGAGGCTGCTTGGCCCGGCGGGGCCCGAACCGGCTGGAGCTACTGGTGGGAGGCTGAGAGGGCTACGTGGCACGATCTAAGCCTTCGGTGGCCATATCTGAAGGCTAGAATTTGCTGGGAGGCTTGGGTTTCAAAATTGGAGGGGCTAGAGAGCAGATCTGGGCAATTTACAGGGGAGTGGCTGCAATTTTTTCATGGGGGAAACCCTAGAAGGGCTAGGGGAGAGTGGTGGTCTTTATATAGGCTGGCCTGGATGGCAGGTTTACGCAAACACCCTCGGGTTTTCTCTCTCGCGCCCGGTACTCCATGTTTCTAACCGCCGGGAGTCCATACGACCTCCGATTCGGTGGAAATCTCGAACCACGCGCTCAGCGCGGCGAGCCCGTAAATCGTACCTCACTTCGTTACCGTTCCGAGAACATTTTCTGGCGCCCAATATAATAATCCGTTTAATTATTAAATGGGATTTTTTGTACCGATGGCGATGGTTGGTCGTGTGACGGAAGTTGCGAGGGTGCTCGGGTGAAACCCCGGTGTCGCAAAGGTCGTGTGCCGTTTGGGAAAAAGGTTTAGTCACGCATCCGATACAAGAAAGGGGGAGAATATTCACCGATTAGTAATTCGGTGAAGCAAGTACTGCAAACAATTTTTGCAATCAACAAAATAATGCAACAAACAATTTTTTTAATTTGGGTGAAAATTCTGGGCTGTTACACTTCCCCTCTGGATCATCTATTCGCTAATCAATCGATACTGATGAGTCAACCCCGGATAAATTCCTTTTCCGAGCAAATCACCGAACACTACGTTAGAGCCCCATTGCTTTGTATCTGCCATGTCATACCTTTGTATTGTTGTTATTGTTGTGTATTTACTGTTTCTCCCCCTTATTCTCCGGTAGACCCCGTTGCTGCCACCGACTACACCGCTGCTGGGTACGACTACTTCGTCGACAACCGTACCCGTACCGTCGAGCTTCCAGGCAAGCAGAGTCATTTTCCTTCCCCAGATATCGCCTATCTTTCCGTACTTTTCTTGCGCTAGGCATTGTTGTTGCTGCTACGTTGCTTACCTATTCAAATGCATAGCCTGTCATTGTCGCCCCTTGATGAACATTCCTTTATCCTATGCTTCCTTATAATTATATTATATTCAGCAGTAAACCCTGCGCATTGTTAGCTAGGTTTAGAATAGCGGGACCGTGATAACTCTGGTGAGTGAACTTGGATTACAAAATATTATAACTGCAACAGGTACGAATCAATGCAGATGCCCTAAGGAACCTACAACGGCGAGACTCTGCCGAGTCGCCTCGAGTTTGACTTACGAGTGGATGGACTCGTATTTCACTCTCTTTAGCTCAGTAGCGTAGCTTCACCGGGATTATACGAGGTTTACCTCTTTAGTTCATTCCGCTGATGTCTCTGTCGAACCTCTTTAAGTCTACCATCGAGGGTGATACCCCCTAGTTTCAGTTAATGGTAGGGACCTGAACCAACTGGTGCCCTTAAAGTTAAGAGACGGGCGACCCAACGGTGCCCGCGAACGGTATTGCGTCGGGAACGACAGGGAGGGTACGACCAACGTTACTGGCATGCTTGGCCCCTGCTCGTATTCTGCAAGAGTTACCAAACCATGAAAAGTCGAGTTGTACCAAGAGCACACACGAGACAAGGTAAGGAGATGGTTCACCTTGTTGGTAACCGCGCGCTTTGATGGGACGACAAGGAAGGCCCCGACGTTACTGGTGGACCTTGTTGATGTTCGTTGTCCGTTGTGTTGTTAGTCTGACAGCGATAACGGTTGTCTACGAGATAATCATAAAATGCTAAATGGTTCGGTGGATGACTTGAGAGGCCCGTTGGTCTGTACGCACTACCTTCACGTGGGATAAGGTGTTATGGGCTCCCCTGCGTCGTAGTTCATTCGAAATCTCTTCAGACGTCAGCATTACCGCGGCTTGATTGCTGGGAAGTGGTGTCTTTTTCGTCCGGACGGTGTATTTGGATTTTCTTTTGCTTCACCGGCCAGACTCGCACCATGCAGGGGCGTGGAAGGGTGAGGGACCTAGACCCCTGAGCGCATAGGATATCGTCCGACGGATAACCTCTCTGCCGAGCCTAGGATGGATTGCAGCGTGTCGGATAGCTTTGGTGGAGCGTTCCCTAACAAGGTGCCCGCCACCCTGGAGATCCAAGCATTGTGACGCCCCCAAAATCAATCCGTGTACAGTAATCATACACGCAGGGTACACGCTGAGATTAGGGTGCCACGGTGATAATATCACAGCACAACACTAAAGACAAAAGGATAAACAAATATGTTACAATACCAGGGATCACGAGGATCCGAATACATAAGTCATACAAGCCATAATATCTGAGTACATACATAGTTAGTCAAGTTTTTCCTTAAGAAGGCTAGCACAAATGACATCAGAGATACAGATCGAAAAGGCGAGGCCTCTTGTCTGGGATTCACCAAACTACTCCTGGTCGACGGGGAACTCGACGTCTTAGTAGTCGCCTCCGGGGTACTCCTGCTCCTGGGCTCTACCGTCGGCTGCAGCGGTGAGTATCTAGCATACCTGCGAGTCTTACGTCCGCTACTAAGCATTTATGCATTGTATCAAATGGAAGGGGAAGCTATATATAGTGGACTGCAAGATAGAAATCAGAATAAGGGTAAGAAGCTAGGCCTATCGAAGACTAGTATCTTCCGACGAGTCTTTCAGCATGAGGAGAAAATAGCCAACAGTTTATATAAAGCATAAAGTAACAATGCAGCAGAAGTTGCTGCAGCATTGTATAATAGTAAGTTTTAATAATTAGCAATGCCTCCGAGATCACATCCTCGACTCCCCGACGAGGAAGCAAACCCGGAACCATACAGTTTAATTATAATAGTTTGTTGTGGTAAGATCCAGCGTCAGCATAAAGCGTCCTGTTACCGTGGACACGACTATTCGAATAGATTAATCTTCCCTACAGGGGTGCACTTGTGTTACACTACACGCACGGATCTCCAGTGTGGCGAGCACCTTGTTAGGGAACGCTCCACCGAGGCTATCCGACACTCCGTAGCCCATCTTTCAAACTCAACAGAGAGGCCATCCGCCGGTCTAAATCCTAAGTACGTCGGGCCTTGGACCCCAACCCGAATGTACTCCTGCACGGTGTGTGGCTGGCCGGTGAAGTTAAAGCAAATCCAAATAAGACACCACCGCGCGAGCAAATAAGACAACACCACTTCCCGGAAATCAGCCCGCAGTACTGTTGACGTCTGAAGAGTCCTCGGACGACACTACGAAGCAGAGGAGCCCATAACTCGTAATTCCCACGGGTAGGTAGTGCGTACATGCCATATAGCAAACTCAAGACATCCACCGAACCATTTAGTATTTTAATTAACCTGCGTGACAACCGTTAACGTTGCCTCGATTTAACTGACCGGTGGACAATGACAGCAGTCAGGACCACCAGTACATCGGTGCCTGCCCTGTCGTCCCATCAAGTCTCTGCGGTTACCAACAAGGTGAACCGTCTCCTTACCTTTTCTCGCGTGTGCTCCTGGAGGATCTCGACTTTCGTGGTTTGGTAACTCTCGCGGCCAACGATCAGGGGCCAAGCACACCGATACACAGGTCGTACCCTCGCTGTCGTCCCGTCGCAATACCACTCACGGGCACCGTTGGGTCACCCGACTTCTTACCTTTAAGGACAACCGTGTTCAGGTCCCTAGGGCGGCTATACAGAGTCAGCAACGAGTGGAGTACGAGGATTACTCCTCGATAGCTCGACTTGATGTGGCTCGGCAGAGCTGAGGTAGGGGCCTTAGGCGGTGTCTGCATTGTACCGTACCTGTGAAATTATAATCATCGTATCCGCGTTCACTCCCCTGAGTGATCACGGCCGTCTATCTAATCCTAGCTAACAATGCGCAGGGCTCACTGCTGAATATAATATATATAATAGGCAGCATAGGATAAAGGAAGGTACATCAAGGGGCGACAAAAAACAAGCTATGCAATTGAATAGGATTGTAATCGTACCAGTAGCAGTAACAATGCCTAGTGCAAGAAATGTACGGAAAGATAGGCGATATCTGGGGAAGAGAATGGCTCTGCTTGCCTGCAAGCTCGACGGTAGGGGTACACGATCGTGGATGACGTAGTCGATCACAGGGGCATCGTACGCGGTCGTCGGGACTACCGGACAATAAGAGAGGGGGTAGAAACCATAAATACACAGCAATAATAGCAATACAAATACAAGACATGGCAAACGCAATGTTAACGGTGTTCTAACGCAGTGCAACGTGTTACGCTCGGAGCGGGAATTCATCCGGAGATGAAATACCGGCTCCGGGTGATTATCGACAGACGGCCCGGAGGGGGAAGGGATCATTCCAGAGGTGTCGTGGACATCCGACAAACGTGTGGATGGTGTAACCGTGCTAGTTGAAACATTCGAACAACTTTCGTGTTCAGAATAAATTCATCCGGATACTTTAACAGTACCGAACAAATCATCGGACAAACGGTCCGGAGGGGGACGATTCAATGTTCTTTGTGTTAGAGAGGGGTGGTAGACATACGGATAGCGTATTCTTAATCGTTGTATTTTTCTGATCAATTTTCATGTATAAAGTTTTTGAATCTGAACTATGGTTTAAAAGATATTCAAATTCAAAGATTAAATCAATTTAAATCATTTTCTGGATTTCTTTTATTTATTTAAATGCAACATTATCCACAACACTGGGGGTTGACCAGTCAACTGACATGTGGGTCCCACATGTGAGCCTCTGGTATTAATAATTCATTTATTTAATCTAATAATCTAGAGGGGCCCACTTGTCATACTCACATTTTTATATAAAAACATTTTCTTTAATTAAACAGCAACGGGGTCCACCTGTCATAGTAACAGAGACATTTGACAGTTATTTTAATTTACTAAAAGGCCAGGGTCCACCTGTCATAGACTGTTGGTTTTATTTTCATTAGTTTTAATCACTGATTAATAAGGAAGGCTAGGCCCACCTGTCATAGTCTCTTGGGCATTAACAAATCTTTTAAACGAAGTTTAAGGCCTCGGGCCCACACGTCATTTGCACAGGGGGTTAACACTGATGTGGGTTAGCCCCTGGCCAAGCCGTGCGTGCACGCAGTGCACACCGGCGGTGAGTCGGGGCACGGAGGCGTGCCGTCCCGGCCAGAACGGGCAAGGGCGGGGGTGAGGAGCACGTAGCCGGTGCGTCTACTCGCAGCGCTGATGACGGCTTCTCGCCCTTCGTTGGTAGGCCCCAAGTGGAAGGCGTGATGCGGTACAGAAGCAAGTTTTCCCTCAGTAAAGATACCAAGGTTTGTCTCCAGTAGGACTCCAGAGATGATAAGTATGTGTCAGCGGCGCAACTGACGCGGACCTGCACACAGACACAGATAACTTTGCTCCCAACGAAGTTCAGAGAGGTTGTCAATCTCTCCGGTCTTGTTGTTCACAAATGATAAAATGCAAGGGGATAATGATAGCAACTTGTAAGTAAATGCAGAAAAGTAAATATAGCTTGGAAACAATAATGAGGATATGGACCGGGATACGTGATGTTCGCTAGTGATGTCTCTCTCCCAAAAGACGATAAAAATCCTATGCGAGGTAAACAAATTACAGAAAGGCAATTGACAGGATTAAGAACGCACCGCAATGCTAACTATGCTACAAAAGAAAGGAAGAGGTTCAAAAGCACGGGCAGTATGCCAAAGTAAGTAGACCAAAATCCATCTGCATCTACTACTAATCATCCACCTTGAGATATCTATCCAGAACATCTCGCTGGTATTAAGTTGCGAGCCCCACCCAAAGTGTAAACCCAAAGCAACAGACAACTGCATTAAAAAGAACTTTGCGTAAAGTAAACAATCCTTGTAACCGCGGTTACAAGCACCGTTGTTTTCCCCCTTGTGGCAATAGCACATCCCCTAGACTCATGTTTCTGTCACTCAAGCATGTCATCGGGGGGCATGAACCCACAATCTAGCACAACGCTCCCTCTTGGAGTCACTACCTACTACTTGGCCAAAGCAATAAACAGCAACGGAGAGCATGCAAGAATTACTTAGGAACAAAAATATAAGAGATAAAAACCAAATATATTACTCTATCACAATCTGAACATAAACTCATAATCCATCAGATCCGATCAAACTCAACATAGCAATAGCAGAAATATTACAAAGGTGCCTCGAGCATGTAGGGCAGCTCACGAGGTCTAAACAATGAAGATCAAAGAGGGGAGGAGAACATCACATAGCTGCTGATCACGGACCCATGGTCCAAGGAAAACTACTCAAGAGACATCCGGGGAGCATCCATGGTGGAGAGGAGACTCCCGGAGGTCAATCCTCCCTCCGGCAGGGTGCCGGGAAGAGGTCTTCTGGTGCTCCCGAGCTTGGAAGCGCGGCGGCGGCGGAACAGAGGCGAGTTCGCGGAATAGGGTTCCTGCTCTGGAGTTTTCCCGTGACGGGGGATAAATAGGCGAAGGGGGCAGCCAGAGGTGGACCAGGGGCTCCAGGCGCCCCCCCTGGCGCGGCCAGGGGTGGGGCCGCGCCGGGTGGCCGCCTGGGCCCCCTTGGCCCCCCTCTGGCCCCTCCCGGGCTTTTCTCGAAGCTTCCGTCACGCTGATTTTTTATCTGAATTTTCCCGAATTTTTCTGGCACTTTTTATATGGGGGAAAACTGAAATAGAAAAACAGCAGAAAACAGGAACTGGCACTGGGATGCACTGAGTTAATAGGTTAGTCCAAATATGATCAAAATGTATGAAAGTGTATCTATATCATAGCAATATCACACAAAACATGCATGGAGCAAGCAGAAATTATCGATACGTTTTGGACGTATCAACATCCCCAAGCTTAATTCCTGCTCGTCCTCGAGTAGGTAAATGATAACAAGCATAATTTCTGTGGTGACATGCTAGCAACCATAAAAGAACTTTGAAAAGTAAAGCAATCAAGGTCAGAGATTCAATTCAAGTCATAACAGGCAAGAGTCTATATTAGCATTGAAATAAGTAACAAAAGAACAAAAGGTGCAAGAGCTCTCGCTGTCCGTGACTCGAATGTCTCCAAATGGTGTTTGCGTGCAAGAAAGGAGGATAGGGAATACGAGAAAAAGGTATTTTTGTTGAGAACTCAATCTACTAAAGTTTCACACTTGGTCCTCTTTGGAATCTTATCTTGACTCATCCCCAGACCACTAGCCAGGTACAAGTCAATTTGATCCACTCCTTTTCGATATTTTGAGCACTCATGCAATGGATGAGTTTAAGCACGAGAGTTGACACTTTGGATGGCAAAGAGAGAAATATGGTGGAGGAGGAAGACAAAAAGGATGAGAAAGGCTCACATCAATGAGGACAATCAAAGGCAAGAGATGCCAAATGATAGATATGATGTGAGGAGTAGGGATTGCCATGCAATGGATGCACATACGAGCTAAGAAGCTCTCCAAACTATATGCATAAAGATCATCTCTATGGAGTACAAAGATATAGAGGGAGTACTAGTTTGGATCTCTCAAAAGGATAGTAGTGTTGCCCCTTTCTCTCTTTTTATTTCTTTTTCTCTTTTTTCTCCTTTTTCTATTTTTTTGTATTTTTTTGGTGGCCTCAATGGCTCTTTCTATTTAACTCTCATTTTTCCTCTTTGGGATCTTTTGATTTGTCCACTTTGGGATCTTTTCCTCACTTAAGGGCAACACTCTAATTTACAAGAGGGTATAGAAGATCTTTCACACTTTACAAGGTACTCAAAACATAAAGAAGATGTAGCTATCATGATGTATGAAATGTATGTCGCTGCCAGTGTAGCAGGAACATGTATGACATGAAGATCAAGTCATGAAGAGGTGGAAGTTGCATGGCAATGTAACTCGGAAAGGCTATGGAAATGCCTTGATAGGTAGGTATGGTGGCTGTTTTGAGGAAGGATAAAGGGAGGCTTATGATGACAGAGCGTATCATGCCAAGGGTTTGGATGTACCAGCGAAGGTGGACACCAACTCTCGGAGTGAGAAGAAGGCAATGCACGGCACGGGAAAGGCTAGCAAAATATGGTAAGGTGGAAGTGTCAACTCTCAATACTTACATTAGTCCGAAGAACTCATGCACTTATTATCGGTAACTCTCAATCTAATAAGGAGGTTCACAAAGAGACAAGTACCCCGAGGAGGAGTGTATGGGGGTTTGGTTATCCTTGCTCATCCTCGACTCATGGTACATGAGTGTACTCTAATATTCGACTCCTCAGAAGAGTAGTGATCTATCTAGTAGCTAGAGTTCTCAACTAGTTTTGTAGGTTTTGAAAATAAACACGGAATTCCCAAAATACGACACCTATCACTAATAGGCAAGAGCTCTTGACACCAAAAGTCCAAACATTACTCACAACAATGCCTCAAAACTATTGCAAGCTACTACTAAAATTAAATAGCAACCTCAATTACCTACTTTCAAGACAAAACACAACTCAGTGCAACAACCAACTCTCTTAACAAGATAAACATGAAAACTAAAAAGAGTTGCAGAAACAAGCTAAACAAAAGCCAAAGCTCTTGCTAAAGACAAACTAAGACTAAAGCTAAACATGGCAGTAGCTATGAAAAGATAAAGAACACACAACAGCAAAAAGATAGGCAGGAAAAATCCTATGATGTGTTCTAGATTTTGAAAGTGGAGCGTGTTTCTCTCCCACACAAAGTAAGACGGGGTCTAACTTGTTATGAACAGCAAGCAAATCTAAAGAAAACTAAAAACAAAACCTAAGAGCGAGACGCTCCAAGAATAGCACATAACACATGAAGTGATAAAAATATAGTGAGACGAAGGACGAACTGATGATGGTTGATGGAGAAGGGGATGCATGGGGGGCATCCCCAAGCTTAGACGCTTGAGTCTCCTTGAATATTTATTGGGGATGCATGGGGGCATCCCCAAGCTTGAGCGCTTGACACTCCTGGATCTTCTTTCATCATCTTCCAACGCACACTTGAAAACTCCCTTCATACATAACTCATCATAAGCTAATTAGAGAGGTTAGTACCCTTAATAAATAAAAAATTTCTCCAATGCAAATAAAGATAATCTTGAAGAGCTACTATTTCTCAAGAGTGCCAAAAAAAAATTTGCAAAGAAAAATAAAGCTTAAGGTTTGCAAAAGTAAGGAGAGACAAAACGTGGCAGAATCTATAAAAACAGAACAGCAGATAGTAAAGAATTTTTTAGGGGCACTTATGCAACTCAAATAAAAAACCTAAGAACATATGGAAGTTTCGTAATTGTATAGGGCATACTGTGTAAAAAATTCAGCTCAAAAAGATGAACTGGGATTTTTCTGGTCACGAGGACAGAATCTGTTTTCTGGACAGCATGTCACAACTTTTACTTCACTTGCCGTAAGAGGCTATAACTTGGCACAAAGCTGAAAAGTAAAGACAAAATGATGTTGCTACAGTAGTAAAAATCATCAAGACACAACAAAATCAAAAAGAAAAAAACCTAAATTCGTTGCGGGCTGCCTCCCGAAAGCGCTTTCTTTTATGCCTTTAAGCTAGGCATGAAGATTGTAGAAGGTGCCCTCATAAGAATAAGAATTTGAAGCAAAAGAGAGCATCAAGAAACAAACATGAAACACATTTAAGTCTAACCCACTTCCTATGCATAGGCATATTGTAAGAAAATAAGTCAAAGAAGCACAAAGTGACATGCATAGAAAGGTGGAACAGGAACATCTTCAAAACTTTCAACATAAAGAGAGGAGTTTTAGTAATATGGAAGTTTCTACAACCAAACTTCCCTCTCTCAAAATAATTTTCAGTAGTATCATGAACAACATCAAGAATATAACTATCACATAAATCATGTTGTTCATGAACTGCAAGCACACGTGTATAGTTTTCAACACGGTCTTTAGGATTATAAGATAAATGCAACCCATCACATTGAGCCTTGATAAGAGAAAAGTTCTCCGGATTTGGAGATTTCAAAAGGATAATAGGACAATCAAGTGTGGGTGCAATAGCAACAATTTCATGCTTAACATAAGGAACTATAGCAAGTTCATCTTCGTAGGAATCATCCATAGTGGCATCATGGCCATCAACAAAGCAAGTATCAAAATCATCAGAAAGGGATATTTCAAGTGAGTCCTCGGAATCATGGGATTCCTCCTCAATGCAATCATTGGCCTCTTCTTGGGCAGCAAACATTTTATTTTTAAAATCCTCAATATAAGAATTGGAAGTATAATTCTCGAAGCAATAAGCAAGAACTGCAAAGTTTTCAGACTCGAAAATAGTATCGTGATATTTTTCAATCAAAGAAGCAATCTCATAGGCACCTTTACAAGCAACAAACTCTTCAATCTTTTCAACATCAAAGTAATCATAAACACCTTTAGCATAATAAGATAAGATCTCGTTTTCATTAAACTCACATTGGAAAGGGAGGTGTTTATGATCTATATTAGAACAACAAGTAAAATCATAAATGTGGCAAAAAAGTTTAGCATGGCAATAAGAAGTTTGTATTTGGTCCAAGCTTTTAAATAGCGTATAGCGGACTTATAGCGGATTGGGGTCGATATAGCATAATGCGGATCGCGGGTGATATTGCGGATGCTATGTATGAATAGCGGAGTATGAAAACACTCATAAATTTGAGTTTGCTATGTATATTTCTAGACCATTGACAAAAAAATTGACATTTAAGTTGAGCAATCATCAATTATATAAGGAGATAATCCATAACTGGAAAATATTTGCTCGTGCAACCATGCAATCAAGACATATTTTGACAAATAGATTACACATAATAAAATACTTATATAGCGGGCGATATTGTGCATAATAGCGGCAGGGTGACGCTGCCGCTATTGCGGCCGCAATAGCGGACGTAGTGGGTGCTATTTCAAAGCTTGATTTGGTCCCATAAGTTTTTCCCTTTCTCAGATAGGCGGTGCCGCGTATAATGAGCATGCTCATCCAATGATTTTCCCTCAACCAAGTCGGTCGGGTTTTTAGCGCGAGCACAAATTGATCGAAGACGATCCAAGTGAAACATGTCCATCCTACCATATTTGGGTGGTTCATCACCCATGGTGAGGATAGCATAAATAGGCAAAGCAAGACAAAGGAAAAAGGTAGCAACTATTTTTGTGGTTTTTCATAAAGGACACTGAGATAAAAACTGAAAGGTAAACTAACAAGACTAAAAAACAAAGGCAAAGGGTAGTGTGCAACTCCCCTATCTTAGCGCTCGGAGTCCCCGGCAACGGCGCCAGAAATTTCTCTTGATGACGGCTTCTCGCCCTTCGTTGGTAGGCCCCAAGTGGAAAGCATGATGCGGTACAGCAGCAAGTTTTCCCTCAGTAAAGATACCAAGGTTTGTCTCCAGTAGGACTCCAGAGATGATAAGTAGGTGTCAGCGGCGCAACTGACGCGGACCTGCACACAGACACAGATAACTTTGCTCCCAACGAAGTTCAGAGAGGTTGTCAATCTCTCCGGTCTTGTTGTTCACAAATGCTAAAACGCAAGGGGATAATGATAGCAACTTGAAAGTAAATGCAGAAAAGTAAATATAGCTTGGAAACAATAATGAGGATATGGACCGGGATACGTGATGTTCGCTAGTGATGTCTCTCTCCCAAAAGACGATAAAAATGCTATGCGAGGTAAACAAATTACAGAAAGGCAATTGACAGGATTAAGAACGCACCGCAATGCTAACTATGCTACAAAAGAAAGGAAGAGGTTCAAAAGCACGGGCAGTACGCCAAAGTAAGTAGACCGAAATCCATCTGCATCTACTACTAATCATCCACCTTGAGATATCTATCCAGAACATCTCGCTGGTATTAAGTTGCGAGCCCCACCCAAAGTGTAAACCCAAAGCAACAGACAACTGCATGAAAAAGAACTTTGCGTAAAGTAAACAATCCTTGAAACTACGTTTACAAGCACCATTGTTTTCCCCCTTGTGGCAACAACACATCCCCTAGACTCATGTTTCTGTCACTCAAGCGTGTCATCAGGGGGCATGAACCCACAATCGAGCATAACGTTCCCTCTTGGGGTTACTACCTACTACATGGACAAAGCAATACACATCAACGGAGGACATGCAAGAATTACTTAGGAACAAAAATATAAAAGATAAGAACCAAATATATTACTCTATCACAATCTCAACATAAACTCATAATCCATCAGATCCGATCAAACTCAACATAGCAATAGCAAAAATATTACAAAGGTGCCTCGATCATGTAGGGCAGCTCACGAGGTCTAAACAATGAAGATCAAAGAGGGGAGGAGAACATCACATAGCTGCTGATCACGGACCCATGGTCCAAGGAAAACTACTCACGAGACATCCGGGGAGCATCCATGGTGGAGAGGAGACTCCCGGAGGTCAATCCTCCCTCCGGAAGGGTGCCGGGAAGAGGTCTTCTGGTGCTCCCGATCTTGGAAGCGCGGCGGCGGCGGAACAGAGGCGAGTTCGCGGAATAGGGTTCCTGATCTGGAGTTTTCCCGTGACGGGGGATAAATAGGCGAAGGGGGGAAGCCAGAGGTGGACCAGGGGCCCCAGGCGCCCCCTGGCGCGGCCAGGGGTGGGGCCGCGTCGGGTGGCCGCCTGGGCCCCCCCTGGCCCCCCTCTGGCCCCTCCTGGGCTTTTCTCGAAGCTTCCGTCACGCTGATTTTTTATCTGAATTTTCCCGAATTTTTCTGGCACTTTTTATATGGGGGAAAACTGAAATAGAAAAATAGCAGAAAACAGGAACTGGCACTGGGGTGCACTGAGTTAATAGGTTAGTCCAAATATGATAAAAAAATGTATGAAAGTGTATCTAGATCATAGCAATATCACACAAAACATGCATGGAGCAAGCAGAAATTATCGATACGTTTTGGACGTATCAAGCGCGCCCGCGCGTCGGGGCCCGGACAGGCCAAGCCGCTAAGCAGCAGCTGCGGCGAACAACACGGAAGCTTGGCACCCGTCCATGGCGGCCCGGGCTGGGCACGTGTAGCCGGCGGCCAAAACGCAGGGGGTGAGGGGAAATCGGTGAGGTGGCTCACCACGGAGCTCGGGGAAGGGTAGTGGAGGCCGGGCGAGGTGTGCAGCGGCGCGAATCGCTGACGAAGTGTCGCGGCGTCCGGCAGGGGAACGAGGGAGATTCCAGCGGGGGAGGGCCTCCCAGGTTGAGCCAGGGGGCGAGGGTGAAGCGGAGGTGGCCGGCGGAGCTCCAGGACATGATGGACGGGCCGGAGGTGGCCGTTGGCCACGCAGGCATGGCGGCACGCCCACGGCGGGGCACGGGCGAGCTCGGGCCCGAGAAGATGGAGAGCGGGGGAGGGGGAATGGCACAGGGGAGCTCCAGGGGGTGGGTGGCTTCGGCCTTATCCTCGACGTGCGCTACAGGGAGGGAAGCAGGTGAGGGAGGGGCAGGTGAGGGGAGGGGCCGGCGTGCTGCCCTCTTTGCCATGGAACTGTGCGGGCAGGTGGGGGGAAGGGACAGGGGGAAGGAGAGAGGGGGGGCTGGGCCTGGGGTGGGCCTCGCCCCAGGCGGGATTTAGGGGGTTTTCTATTTTTTCTTTTCTGTTATTCTTTCTGTAATCTTTTTCTTTCTGCTTATTTGTTTAGCTAGTATAGGATTTTATAAAAAGGTGATACCTTTTGCAATAATCCTATTACACCATACAGTGATGCCACAAAAAGTTTTGGCCCAAACAAAAACCATTTTAATTTTTGTTATTTATTTTAAAGTGTTAAATGGTGCCTTTTAGCTACTGTTTTTATTTGTTTCTATTATTTAAACATAGCAATAAAATACCAATGCTAATTTAATATGGCTTATGACTTTTAGGCATTTAATAAAAATGGTTTCATAAATTTTGGATCAACTTTATTTTCCACTTGTTTATTACAATTCCATGGCAATTTTAATATTTTCCAAGCTATTGTTTATTTCATAACATTACTAAATCACTTTAATAGAATATCCATTGCTATACTAATCATGGCCTAATGTTTGCTAGGCATTTTATTAATAGGTTTCACAATTTTGGTTGAACTATGAATTTTCATTTCCATTTTTATTCCCATGACAATTTTAATAACCCAACATTATTGGTTTCATAATCATCATAGACTTGGGATTCTGCAAAGGACTAAGGTTTATTTGGTTTAACCATGATCAATTTGATTAATATGCATCCACAATTCTTGGAGCAATCTTATAATCCACCCAATTTGAAATTTTATCAGGGTTGGAATCTGGCAGAGTTATGATCAAGGTGATCATGTCCTGATTAGCAACAGTGATGATCATTAACAAAGGGATCACTGTAGTGATTACTGTTACTGGATCTGTGGGTGTTACAAGCGTGCAGGCTGAACAGTAGTGCACCCCTGCAGGGAGTTTAATCTATTAGAATAGCCGTGTCCATGGTAAAAGGACGTTTTATGTTGAAGCTCTGGATCTTACCACTACACACTACTACTATTAAACTGTATGGTTCCGGGTCTTCTTCCTCGCAGGGAAGTCGAGGAAGGGAACTCGGAGGCATTTATAATTGTTAATTATTACAACTTACTACTATACAATGCTGCATCAACTTCTGTTGCATTGTTACTTTATGCTTTATATAAACTATTGCCTATTCTCTCCTCATGCTTCAAGAACCGCGTGAAGATGCTAGTCTTCGATAGGCCTAGCTTCTCATCCTTATTCTGACTTTCTACCTTTCAGTCCACTATATATAGCCTCCCCTTTCCATTTGATACAAATGCATAAATGCTTAGTAGCAGACGTAAGACTCGCGGGTATGCTGGATACTCACCCTTGCTTTATTTCCCCCTTTTTGTTTTCCCTGATCGTCCGCTGCAGTCGACGTTGGCGCCTAGGAGCAGGAGTACCCCGGTGGCGCCTACTACTACGTCGAGACCCCCTTTGACCAGGACCAGGAGTAGTTTGGAGGTTCCCAGGCAGGAGGCCTCGCCTTTTCGACCGTTGTTGTTTTTGTGCTATCCTTCTTAAGGCAAATCATGTGTACCTTGTGTCTGTACTCACATAGTATTGCTTTCGCTAACTTTGTGTATCGAGCTGTTGTATTCGAGCCTTCATGGCCCCTGGCTTGTATTAAACAACTTGTATTATTTTTATTTTTAGAGTTGTGTTGTGATATCTTACCGTGAGTCCCTCATCTCAGTCGTGTACCTTGCGTGTATGATTACTGTACAAGGCTTGATTTTGGGGGCGTCACAACAAGCTAATTGGGCAAAACTGTGCTAGGTCCTCGGGACTAGCAACCTTTGGAATAAGAACCAACACAGTTTCATTTATGCACTCCGGGCTCTCCTCCCCCTTCACTATCCGAAGTTCCCAATGCCTCTGATAAAAGTGCATCGGGAACCCATCCGGACCCGGTGATTTAGTAGTGAACATCTGGAACAAAGCTACCTTAACCTCCAATTCAGAGTAATGAGCACAAAGGGCGCCATTCATCTCATCTGTAACTTTGTGCTGGACGTGCATGAGAACGGACTCCATATTGCTTACCCCCTCTGACATCTAGAGGGATTGATAGAAGGGTAGCGCAAGCGCCTTGAGCTGTCGCGGATCATCAGTCACAACCCCAAGAGAATTCTGCAAATCCTTGATCATGTTTTTCTTCCTTCTCATGCTTGCACGCATATCGAAAAATTTGGTGTTTTTATCACCTTCCGTCAGCCATGCAATGCGGGAACGCTGTCTCCACATGATCTCCTCTCTGTGGTAGAGTTCGACCAAGCGCTCATTCACCTTTATTTCTGCATGAGTTGGTCCCGTCCGACCTGGGATATTCCTCATTCTATGTAGTTTGCTCGTCAAGGTTTTGGTCTCCCCCTTCACTCTACCGAAAGTGGCGCGGTTTCAGTTTTGAAGATCCTGGGATATACTTTTCAGCTTCTCGTTGAGTTCTTTAACAGTTAGACCCGCCGGCTCAGAGTTCCAGGCAGGCCCAATCATGCCACTCCATGACTCATGTTGCTCCCACATCATTTCATATCTAGAGGTTTTCTGGGAAGATACTCTCTAGTTGCCACTATCATAAGATACATTGATTGCGCAATGGTCAGATGAAGCAGTAGTAATGTGTTCCACCCTCTAATATTGAAGCGTTCAGCCCAAGAGGATGAAGCCAACGCCCTATCCAGCCGAGCTCTTGTAAAAGATCCTCGAACCACCTTCTTTTCAAAAGTCCAATTTTGGCCCGAATAGCCTAAGTCCATGAGCATGCAAATACCGAACACATCTCGAAAGCCCCGGATTTGTGCATTGCTCCTTTGCCCGATCCCATCATGCTCATCTGGACGTAACACTTCATTGAAATCTCCCACACACAGCCAAGGCAGATCTCTCAAAGTGCTTATGTCTTTCAGGGTGTCCCAGGAGTGATGTCTCAGGTGAGTTTGAGCTTCTCCATAGAAAACTGTAAGGTGCCATGGATCATGTCCAACCTCAGACACAGAGATATCACTATGGTACACAGAGGATCCCAAGAAATTAACTGTGGTATTATTATTCCAAAAAATTCCAATCCAGCCACTTCTACCTTGACTATCAATTGCCAAAACTCTATCATAACCAATGGAACTAGCTAGTGACTCTACCCTCTCTTTTTTGACTTGGGTTTCAACAATACAGAGAAGGGTAGGGGAAAATTTCCTCGCAAATTCGTGAAGCTCTTGGGTTGCCGCGGCTTTGCCCGCACCATGGCGGTTCCAATAGAACACACTCATTGGCCCTGGAGGCCCTCCCCTAGGGAGCCCGCCAATTTTGCCAATGTATTTTTGGGGTGAGACCCCGGCTTGGTAGGATTCTTGGCATGTCCCGATTTAGTTCGCTTGGGATCGTGAGTAGAGATGGGGCTTGGAGGGACAGCAGGTGGAGGCTGGGGGATCACTAGCCTATCTTTCTCTGAGGTTTGCTCAATCCCGTCCATAGTAGTAGCTGATTATTCCGAGGGCCTCTTCTTGTTTGGGTCTTCAGCATCCAACATAAGCGCATCATTGGGTGCTCTCCCATTGCTTGCGTTGCCCTTCTCTCCCATAGAACTAGCGGCAGGGATTTTTGGGATCAGATTAGTCCTCTCTGATTTCTCCCCCTTGCCTTTGGTGAACTGCTCAGCCCCTGGTCCGGCCCCAGGCCCCAAGAACCAGTTCACCCTCAGATTTTTGAAGATCAAGGCCTCTGGGGGGGTGAACCCTATCCCCATGCTCCTTGAAGGAATGACCTAGCATCCCGCAAACCGCACACCAATTCGGGAGCCGCTCGTACTTCAGCCTGAAAATATCCCTCTTGCCGTTCCTGATAACCGAAACATGGTTTTTTAGAGGCTTCGTAACATTGATCTTGATTTTCACCCTGAAAAAATTGCCAGCAAAGTCTTGCGATTTGGGCTCAGCGTACACAAATTCCCCCACCTTGCTGGCCAAAGATTATAACGAGGGACTAGCCCATTGGGGAGATCATGGATCTGCAGTCATATCTCGAGCCTGTGACGCCCCCAAAATCAATCCGTGTACAGTAATCATACACGCAGGGTACACGGCTGAGATTAGGGTGCCACGGTGAGAATATCACAGCACAACACTAAACACAAAAGGATAAATCAATATGTTAAAATAAAGGGGGGGGGTTCACGCGGACCCGAATACATAAGTTATACAAGCCATAATATCTGAGTACAGACATAGTTAGTCAAGTTTTGCCTTAAGAAGGCTAGCACAAATAACCTCAGAGATATAGCTCGAAAAGGCAAGGCCTCCTGCCTGGGAGCCTTCGAAACTACTCCTGGTCCTGGTCAGCGGGGGTCTCGACGTAGTAGTATCCGCCTCCGGGGTACTCCTGCTCCTGGGCTCCAACGTCGACTGCAGCGGCCGATCAGGCAAAACATAAAGGGGGAAATAAAGCAAAGGTGAGTATCTAGCATACCCGCGAGTCTTACGTCCGCTACTAAGCATTATGCATTTGTATCAACGGAAAGAAGAGGTTGTATATAGTGGACTGCAAGATAGAAAATCAGAATAAGGGTAAGAAGCTAGGCCTATCGAAGACTAGCATCTTCCGACGATGTCTTGTAGCATGAGGTAAGAATCAGCCAACAGTTTATATAAAGCAATAAAGTAACAATAATGCAGAAGTTGCTGCAACATTGAATAATATAAGTTGTAATGATTAATAATAATAATGCCTCCGAGTTCCCTTCCTCGACTCCCTGCGAGGAAGAACACCCGGAACCATACAGTTTAGTAGTAGTAGTTTCTAGTGGTAAGATCCAGCTTCAGCATAAAGCGTCCTGTTACCGTGGACACGACTATTCGAATAGATTAATCTTCCCTGCAGGGGTGCACTGGCGTGACTCTACGACGCTCGGATCTCCAGGGTGGCGGGAACCTTGTTAGGGAACGCTCCACCAAAGCTATCCGACACAAAGTAGCCCATTCTTCCGCAATCAACAGAGAGGTCATCCGCCGGACTATATCCTATGTACGTCGGGCTTTGGACCCTAACCCGAACGTACTCCTGCACGGTGCGTGACTGGCCGGTGAAGAAAAATCAAAGCAAATACAAATACATCGCTCGAGCAAGAGAAGACAACACCACTTCCCGGCAATCAGCCCGCGGTACTACTGACGTCTGAAGACCCTCGAACGAGACTACGATGCAGGGGAGCCCACACTCCTCGTCCCACGTGTAGGTAGTGCGTACAAGCCAAAAGGCTACTCAAGACATCCGCCGAACCATTTAGCATTTTAATTAACCTGCGTGACAACCGTTATCGTTGCCTCGACTTAACCGACCCGCGGTCAACGACAGCAGTCAGGACCACCAGTACATCGGTGCCTGCCCTGTCGTCCCACCAAGTCACTGCGGTTACCAACAAGGTGAACCGTCTCCTTACCTTGTCTCGCGTTTGCTCTTGGTAGAGCTCGACTTTCGTGGTTTGGTAACTCTCGCGAGATACGAACAGGGGCCAAGCACGCCAGTAACGTCGGTCGTACCCTCCCTGTCGTTCGCGACAATATACCGCTCGCGGGCACCGTTGGGTCGCCCGACTTCTTACGTTTAAGGACAACCGCTGTCCAGGACCCTATGGCGGCAAGACAAAGTCAGCCTCGAGTGGAGTACAAGGATTACTCCTGGATAGCTCACACTTGAGGTGACTAGGCATAACCCAGATAGGGGCCTTTGGCGGTGTCTGCTTTGTACCGTACCTATGCAGTTGTATATATTGTATCCGTGTTCACTCCCTGAGTGATCACGTCCCGCTATCTAGTCCTAGCTAACAATGCGCAGGGCTCACTGCTGAATATATGCATAATTATAACAGGCAGCATAGGATAAAGGAAGGTACATCAAGGGGCGACAAAAGCAGGCTATGCAATTGAATAGGATTGTAATCGTAGCAGCAGCAGTAACAATTCCTAGTGCAAGAAAGTACGGAAAAGGTAGGAGATATCTAGGGAAGAGAATGGCTCTGCTTGCCTGGAAGCTCGACGGTAGGGGTAGGGTCGTCGACGAAGTAGTCGTACCTGGCAGTGATGTAGTCGGCGGTAGCAGCGGGGTCTACCGGAGAATAAAAGGGGGGAGAAACAGTAAATACACGGTACTAATAGCAATACAAATACAAGACATGGGAAACGCAATGTTAACGGTGTTCTAACGCCGAGCAAAGTATTATGCTCGGAGCGGGAATTCATCCGGGGATGAACTACCGGCTCCAGGTGATTACCGGACAGGGTGTCCAGAGGGGGAAGTGTTCATGCCGGAGGTGTCGTGGGCATCCGACAAACGTGTGGATGGTGTAATCGTGCTAGTTGAAACAATCCGAACAAATTTCGTGTTCAGAATAAATTCATCCGAATACTTTATCAGTACCGGACAAATCATCGGACAGACGACCGTGAGGGGGGGGTGTCGATGTTCGTTGTATTAGAGGGGTGTGGTGGGTATACGGATACCGTATCCGTATTCGTTATATTTTTCTGATCAATTTTCATGTATAAAGTTTTTGAATCAGACTTACGGTTTAAAAGATATTGAATTTCCAAATTTAAATAAATTTAAATCAATTTCTGGATGTATTTTACTAATTAAATACTAACATTATCCACAACAGTTGACTGGTCAAACCTGACATGGGGTCCCACATGTCAGCCTCTTAGTGAATAATTCATTTTATTAAAATTAAATAGAGCCAGGGCCCACGTGTAAGTGACTCACTTTATAATTCTATTTATTTCTAATGACTTACAGCTGGGGCCCAGTTGTCATGCACTGTGAGTTAACCAACAGTTTTGTTTATTTAAAAGGGCCAGGGGCCCACTGTCATTGACACCAGGGGGTTTTAGGCTTAACAGGGGGTTAGGCTAAACTAATTAGCCATGGCCCACCGGTCAGTGAGGGGGGCTTAGCCCACTGGTGTGCTCACGCCGGCGGCCACGGGCATGGCAGCGAGGCCACTCTGGTGAGGGAGGCCGCGACCAGGAGCGGTTGCGAGGCCACGGCGAGGCGCGAGGCGATCGCGCTGCGTGGGGTAGGGGCACGAGGCCAACGGAGGGGCACGCAGCGCGCAGCCACGGCGGTGGCCGGACCCGAGCACGGCGGCGAGTGGGGGAATCGTGCCTCCGGCGACCATTTGGAGCAGCGGTGGGAAGGAACCGGTTGAGGGTTGCGTCGTGTAACGAATGGGACAAGCAGCTGGCGTCGGGGTGGTCGGAATCGGCGGTCCGACGAGGTCCCACGGCAGCTCGGCCACGGTGCACGGCACATACAAAGCTAACAAGAGGACGAACGCGAGGGGGGAGAGAGGGATTCGCGCGGGGGGGGGGGGCGCGGAAGGTTGCAGGGGGGTGGAAGCGTGCTTGAGGAGGCCGGAGGAGCTCGGGATGGTGCGAATCGACGAAGAACGCCGGCGGTGCTGGAGGTTGAAGACGGCGTCAATTAGCTTGTTGCGGGGGGGCTCCGGGCTCTGTTTCTTCTGCTAGGAGACGTGGACGACCATGGCGGAGCGGCCGGACACCTTGGCTTGTCCTGGAATGGCCGGTGGCCGCGCGTTCCGGCGAGGTCCGCCCACGGTGGCGCCCCGTCGTGCACGGCCGAGCGATGGGAGAGGCGAGCGGCGCGAGGGCGGGGAAAGGGGGCGGAACTAGGGTTCGTCTAGGGCACGGGGCGCGGCTCGGCTTCTTATCCCGCCAGGGCTGCCGTGGATCGCCTCCACGGCGACAGCCATGGACCATGGCCGCGGTGGATGCGTGCCACGCACCGCGTGGTGAACAGGGGGAGGGGATGACTCCGGTGGGCTGGGTGGGCCGGCCCAGTGGGTGGCCTTGCCCCTGAGCATAGATTAGGTTTTTTTGTTTTTTCTGTTTCTTTTCTTTTTCCTTATTATTGTATTTATTTTATTAGCCTAGCATTTGAGTTCTGCAAAATATGAAAGTTGTTCCAATATTGGTGTTACATTTTGCACTATTGCTACAAAAAGTTTGGGCTCTAAATAAAATCATTTAGTAATTTATTTAGATAATAAATTATTAAATTGAACCTTTTAAGTTAGTGTTTGAATTGTTTGATTTATTCAACGGCTTAATATATTCCAAGGTTGGTTGAACATGGTCCAATGATTATTTGGGATTTAACAAAAGTGGTTGCACCAATTTTGGACAAGGTTTTATTTATCACATATTTTTAATATTCATGAAAAGGCATTTTGGGCTTAGCTTTTGATTTCAACACGAGTGGTTGGACTTGTGATGAATCATGATGATCCAGGCCCATGGCCACATTGCTATTAACAATAACAGAATGGAAATTTGAATTTGAACTGACCCAAGTTGATCAAAGAAAAATTAGGAACAGTAATGATCAACAGTAATTGTGATTACTGTTCATTGACAGTGAGAGTGTTACAAATCTCCCCCACTACAAAGAATTCTCGTCCCGAGAATTTAAATGTAGGGCAAGGGGTAAGGTTTCGGTTTCGCATTCTAATGAGTCTTCTTGGTTCTTGTTGCCCTTGTCGAAGCAGTTAATTCTTGATGATGTGGTCTTCATTCCTCTGCATCGGTGCATCTCGACGGGTAGTCATCCTTCATTCAGGGTTGCATCGTACCTACGAATAGGTTAGGGGGGACACTTAGGGGGTCGAATCGACACAAGGTTAATCAACTGGGGTTGTCCAAGGGAATGGGGCTCAAGGTATCTCACGAGTTGAAACACATGGAGATACATCGAGAGAAACAAAAGAAGGCATGAGAAGTTTTCCAGCGGATATGCAAGCATTCGTCGATGATAACGGAGGATGAAAAGGGGTCCAGAGCATCAGGCATAAGCACTGAGTCTGATATCGAACTGGATATCATAAGGTAGAGGACTCGTGAGTAGCATACGAGGTCAAGCAAGAGGAATAACCTCGAGAACAGAAAGGTACAAGAGAGTTAGGTTTCGATCCTGTTGAACTGTGGGTTATGGGCCCACGTTGAGTAAGAAGGGTGGTGACAAACAATACGATCAGGTTGCAAGGTAAGTCAGAGAACAACTTGTTAGCTATGTCGGCAACAACGTCGGTACCAAGGGCCAGGGACGAAGAGAACCATTTTCCTGCTCGTTAAGACGAGGCGGACCAATAGGCAATGTTCTCGTCCATCGGTGGTTACCGAAATGTTATCAACAGTAGTAACAGGTTATACGGACGAAGTAGTACACCTAAGTGTTTACATCAGCATAGAATTATCACTGCTCGAATAATTTATATTCAAAGAAAGGTTAAACAGACCAGTGGAAATGAAAATGTGATGATACACAAGTATCAGGGGTATATCTTTCCCAAGGGAAAGCAGAGCAATATATACATGACCAAGTTTGTATTGGCAGGGAGTCAAAGGGGGTTGTCAATGATGACACAAATCATCGAGGGGCAAGGATGGTATTTCACATGATGAATCCAATTAACACTTGGTAGAAGCCAAGATGTCGATGATGACCACGACACATCATTTCAAAAGGTTTCAAGAAAATACAATCGAACAACGGCGACATCAAGAAAAAGGAATGGTGAAGAGAAAGTATTCGGTGTTGCCGGTTGACGACAACCCAGAACCATGAAATGGCTATGACAGGGATAGACATTGTTTCATCACAATTCACAAGATGTAGTGCAAAGGCATGATATCCTCGAGATACCAGGGGTAATACTCGAAGGTAGAACGGTGGATCATAGGTGTAGAAGGATTTATACCAAGGGGACAATTCCTTTTACTAGAAGCTTTCATGATAAGTTCTAGATCGTATCCATGGGCATGAACACAAAGGTTCATGGTCGACTCCCACTTCTTCAATGCATAGCCTCTCATTCACTTCTCGTTGTCGATGAATTTGTAGGGTAGGAAATTTATCTGGCGTGACACCAGTAGAGTATGACCCGAAGAAGTTTCCGGGGTTCACACAGATGGTTGAAACATAGGTACAACCCATAGGGACATTTTACGAATCTATACAACAAACAGCAAGAGTAGGGGGACCAGTTTGAAAACAGAAAGCTGATGACACGGACCAGATGATACCGTTCGCCAAAGGCATTTCGTATCAGGGGAAGCTCGTCAATGATTTAGGATACAAGGGGACGACAGGTAGTAATCCACCCAAAAAGGTCAGGTGGCGTACAGAGAGTCTGGTGCGAGTATCGGTACTCACCCATAAGAAGAAATAATGCAAAGATATCGGAGATAGAAGCATCAGAATAATTCGATTCTGAAGTACAAAGGAATTACGACTTCCATATCGGTGTATCAGATCCAGATACATCGATCAAACAAGAATAAGTTGAATAGAAGCTTGATGGTTAATCAATCAAGATTTGATTTACCGAGAACCAGCTCATGTCCGGAATGACGTCTGAGCCGAAAGAATGGATTCATAGGGATCAATAGATGGTTGCGTGCACTAGCACACACGATGATTCAACAGATCAGAATGGCAATGCCAAGGGAGGTCATCAAGGACTACCAGACAAACGGGATTAATCATAGTGCAAGCAGGTAAGAAGAAACTCCAAAGCAGTAGGCTGCCGAGGATTGTCGCGAGATCAAATAGTATTTCAAAGTATTTTGAGAATCACATGAACCACTTAGGATGAATGGATCCTCGATAAATGTGAGGAATTATCCGTAGGGTGAAAAGAAGCTACAAGGTAGTAGGCTCAAAGGATTACCCAAACAACGGAAAGTATTTCGATGCATCTTGTGAACACAAGAGAAACTGGGATTGAATGGATGAACGGAAGGTGTATGTGGTTATAGATACGGACTTATCGGTGGAAGGGAATTGTAAAGGTGATCGGCACATATGGTCTCGGGAATTTATCAGAGAGTAATCTTCGGAATCTTCTCGTGAAGAAAGCGATCATCTGGAAGGAGGGGTCTCCGGGAGGAAGTAGTCACGAGATCCTAATGTCAGAGTTAGCAAAATCTTTAACCGGAAAGACAAGAGAGTAGAATCCCAGAGTAAAGGTACTGAGAAAAAGGATCATAATACCACCCAGTTGGCGACGTGGGCCGATAAGCCACACGACACTGTTAGTAAAAATAGTTTTGCAACAACTAAACTCAACTTCGACCAAGGAGTTGGAAGGGGGTGTCCTACAGGCAGTCGGCTCTGATACCAACTTGTGACGCCCCCAAAATCAATCTGTGTACAGTAATCATACACGCAGGGTACACGGCTGAGATTAGGGTGCCACGGTGAGAATATCACAACACAACACTAAACACAAAAGGATAAAGCAATATGTTACAATAAAGGGGGGGTCACGCGGACCCGAATACATAAGTTATACAAGCCATAATATCTGAGTACAGACATAGTTAGTCAAGTTTTGCCTTAAGAAGGCTAGCACAAATAACCTCAGAGATACAGATCGAAAAGGCAAGGCCTCCTGCCTGGGAGCCTCCGAAACTACTCCTGGTCCTGGTCAGCGGGGGTCTCGACGTAGTAGTATCCGCCTCCGGGGTACTCCTGCTCCTGGGCTCCAACGTCGACTGCAGCGGCCGATCAGGCAAAACATAAAGGGGGAAATAAAGCAAAGGTGAGTATCTAGCATACCCGCGAGTCTTACGTCCGCTACTAAGCATTATGCATTTGTATCAACGGAAAGAAGAGGCTGTATATAGTGGACTGCAAGATAGAAAATCAGAATAAGGGTAAGAAGCTAGGCCTATCGAAGACTAGCATCTTCCGACGATGTCTTGCAGCATGAGGTAAGAATCAGCCAACGGTTTATATAAAGCAATAAAGTAACAATGAAGCAGAACTTGCTGCAACATTGAATAATATAAGTTGTAATGATTAATAATAATGCCTCCGAGTTCCCTTCCTCGACTCCCTGCGAGGAAGAAGACCCGGAACCATACAGTTTAGTAGTAGTAGTTTCTAGTGGTAAGATCCAGCTTCAGCATAAAGCGTCCTGTTACCGTGGACACGGCTATTCGAATAGATTAATCTTCCCTGCAGGGGTGCACTGGCGTGACTCTACGACGCTCGGATCTCCAGGGTGGCAGGAACCTTGTTAGGGAACGCTCCACCAAAGCTATCCGACACAAAGTAGCCCATCCTTCCGCAATCAACAGAGAGGTCATCCGCCGGACTATATCCTATGTACGCCGGGCTTTGGACCCTAACCCGAACGTACTCCTGCACGGTGCGTGACTGGCCGGTGAAGCAAAATCAAAGAAAATACAAATACATCGCTCGAGCAAGAGAAGACAACACCACTTCCCGGCAATCAGCCCGCGGTACTGCCGACGTCTGAAGACCCTCGAACGAGACTATGATGCAGGGGAGCCCACACTCCTCGTCCCACGTGTAGGTAGTGCGTACAAGCCAAAAGGCTACTCAAGACATCCGCCGAACCATTTAGCATTTTAATTAACCTGCGTGACAACCGTTATCGTTGCCTCGACTTAACCGACCCGCGGTCAACGACAGCAGTCAGGACCACCAGTACATCGGTGCCTGCCCTGTCGTCCCACCAAGTCACTGCGGTTACCAACAAGGTGAACCGTCTCCTTACCTTGTCTCGCGTTTGCTCTTGGTAGAGCTCGACTTTCGTGGTTTGGTAACTCTCGCGAGATACGAACAGCGGCCAAGCACGCCAGTAACGTCGGTCGTACCCTCCCTGTCGTTCGCGACAATATACCGCTCGCGGGCACCGTTGGGTCGCCCGAATTCTTACATTTAAGGACAACCGCTGTCCAGGACCCTATGGCGGCAAGACAAAGTCAGCCTCGAGTGGAGTACAAGGATTACTCCTGGATAGCTCACACTTGAGGTGACTAGGCATAACCCAGATAGGGGCCTTTGGCGGTGTCTGCTTTGTACCGTACCTGTGCAGTTGTATATATTGTATCCGTGTTCACTCCCTGAGTGATCACGTCCCGCTATCTAGTCCTAGCTAACAATGCGCAGGGCTCACTGCTGAATATATGCATAATTATAACAGGCAGCATAGGATAAAGGAAGGTACATCAAGGGGCGACAAAAGCAGGCTATGCAATTGAATAGGATTGTAATCGTAGCAGCAGCAGTAACAATTCCTAGTGCAAGAAAGTACGGAAAAGGTAGGAGATATCTAGGGAAGAGAATGGCTCTGCTTGCCTGGAAGCTCGACGGTAGGGGTAGGGTCGTCGACGAAGTAGTCGTACCTGGCAGTGATGTAGTCGGCGGTAGCAGCGGGGTCTACCGGAGAATAAAAGGGGGGAGAAACAGTAAATACACGGTACTAATAGCAATACAAATACAAGACATGGGAAACGCAATGTTAACGGTGTTCTAACGCCGAGCAAAGTATTATGCTCGGAGCGGGAATTCATCCGGGGATGAACTACCGGCTCCAGGTGATTACCGGACAGGGTGTACAGAGGGGGAAGTGTTCATGCCGGAGGTGTCGTGGGCATCCGACAAACGTGTGGATGGTGTAATCGTGCTAGTTGAAACAATCCGAACAAATTTCGTGTTCAGAATAAATTCATCCGAATACTTTATCAGTACCGGACAAATCATCGGACAGACGACCGTGAGGGGGGGGTGTCGATGTTCGTTGTATTAGAGGGGTGTGGTGGGTATACGGATACCGTATCCGTATTCGTTATATTTTTCTGATCAATTTTCATGTATAAAGTTTTTGAATCAGACTTACGGTTTAAAAGATATTGAATTTCCAAATTTAAATAAATTTAAATCAATTTCTGGATGTATTTTACTAATTAAATACTAACATTATCCACAACAGTTGACTGGTCAAACCTGACATGGGGTCCCACATGTCAGCCTCTTAGTGAATAATTCATTTTATTAAAATTAAATAGAGCCAGGGCCCACGTGTAAGTGACTCACTTTATAATTCTATTTATTTCTAATGACTTACAGCTGGGGCCCAGTTGTCATGCACTGTGAGTTAACCAACAGTTTTGTTTATTTAAAAGGGCCAGGGGCCCACTGTCATTGACACCAGGGGGTTTTAGGCTTAACAGGGGGTTAGGCTAAACTAATTAGCCATGGCCCACCGGTCAGTGAGGGGGGCTTAGCCCACTGGTGTGCTCACGCCGGCGGCCACGGGCATGGCAGCGAGGCCACTCTGGTGAGGGAGGCCGCGACCAGGAGCGGTTGCGAGGCCACGGCGAGGCGCGAGGCGATCGCGCTGCGTGGGGTAGGGGCACGAGGCCAACGGAGGGGCACGCAGCGCGCAGCCACGGCGGTGGCCGGACCCGAGCACGGCGGCGAGTGGGGGAATCGTGCCTCCGGCGACCATTTGGAGCAGCGGTGGGAAGGAACCGGTTGAGGGTTGCGTCGTGTAACGAATGGGACAAGCAGCTGGCGTCGGGGTGGTCGGAATCGGCGGTCCGACGAGGTCCCACGGCAGCTCGGCCACGGTGCACGGCACATACAAAGCTAACAATAGGACGAACGCGAGGGGGGAGAGAGGGATTCGCGCGGGGGGGGGGGGGCGCTCACGGAAGGTTGCAGGGGGGTGGAAGCGTGCTTGAGGAGGCCGGAGGAGCTCGGGATGGTGCGAATCGACGAAGAACGCCGGCGGTGCTGGAGGTTGAAGACGGCGTCAATTAGCTTGTTGCGGGGGGGCTCCGGGCTCTGTTTCTTCTGCTAGGAGACGTGGACGACCATGGCGGAGCGGCCGGACACCTTGGCTTGTCCTGGAATGGCCGGTGGCCGCGCGTTCCGGCGAGGTCCGCCCACGGTGGCGCCCCGTCGTGCACGGCCGAGCGATGGGAGAGGCGAGCGGCGCGAGGGCGGGGAAAGGGGGCGGAACTAGGGTTCGTCTAGGGCACGGGGCGCGGCTCGGCTTCTTATCCCGCCAGGGCTGCCGTGGATCGCCTCCACGGCGACAGCCATGGACCATGGCCGCGGTGGATGCGTGCCACGCACCGCGTGGTGAACAGGGGGAGGGGATGACTCCGGTGGGCTGGGTGGGCCGGCCCAGTGGGTGGCCTTGCCCCTGAGCATAGATTAGGTTTTTTTGTTTTTTCTGTTTCTTTTCTTTTTCCTTATTATTGTATTTATTTTATTAGCCTAGCATTTGAGTTCTGCAAAATATGAAAGTTGTTCCAATATTGGTGTTACATTTTGCACTATTGCTACAAAAAGTTTGGGCTCTAAATAAAATCATTTAGTAATTTATTTAGATAATAAATTATTAAATTGAACCTTTTAAGTTAGTGTTTGAATTGTTTGATTTATTCAACGGCTTAATATATTCCAAGGTTGGTTGAACATGGTCCAATGATTATTTGGGATTTAACAAAAGTGGTTGCACCAATTTTGGACAAGGTTTTATTTATCACATATTTTTAATATTCATGAAAAGGCATTTTGGGCTTAGCTTTTGATTTCAACACGAGTGGTTGGACTTGTGATGAATCATGATGATCCAGGCCCATGGCCACATTGCTATTAACAATAACAGAAGGGAAATTTGAATTTGAACTGACCCAAGTTGATCAAAGAAAAATTAGGAACAGTAATGATCAACAGTAATTGTGATTACTGTTCATTGACAGTGAGAGTGTTACAAATCTCCCCCACTACAAAGAATTCTCGTCCCGAGAATTTAAATGTAGGGCAAGGGGTAAGGTTTCGGTTTCGCATTCTAATGAGTCTTCTTGGTTCTTGTTGCCCTTGTCGAAGCAGTTAATTCTTGATGATGTGGTCTTCATTCCTCTGCATCGGTGCATCTCGACGGGTAGTCATCCTTCATTCAGGGTTGCATCGTACCTACGAATAGGTTAGGGGGGACACTTAGGGGGTCGAATCGACACAAGGTTAATCAACTGGGGTTGTCCAAGGGAATGGGGCTCAAGGTATCTCACGAGTTGAAACACATGGAGATACATCGAGAGAAACAAAAGAAGGCATGAGAAGTTTTCCAGCGGATATGCAAGCATTCGTCGATGATAACGGAGGATGAAAAGGGGTCCAGAGCATCAGGCATAAGCACTGAGTCTGATATCGAACTGGATATCATAAGGTAGAGGACTCGTGAGTAGCATACGAGGTCAAGCAAGAGGAATAACCTCGAGAACAGAAAGGTACAAGAGAGTTAGGTTTCGATCCTGTTGAACTGTGGGTTATGGGCCCACGTTGAGTAAGAAGGGTGGTGACAAACAATACGATCAGGTTGCAAGGTAAGTCAGAGAACAACTTGTTAGCTATGTCGGCAACAACGTCGGTACCAAGGGCCAGGGACGAAGAGAACCATTTTCCTGCTCGTTAAGACGAGGCGGACCAATAGGCAATGTTCTCGTCCATCGGTGGTTACCGAAATGTTATCAACAGTAGTAACAGGTTATACGGACGAAGTAGTACACCTAAGTGTTTACATCAGCATAGAATTATCACTGCTCGAATAATTTATATTCAAAGAAAGGTTAAACAGACCAGTGGAAATGAAAATGTGATGATACACAAGTATCAGGGGTATATCTTTCCCAAGGGAAAGCAGAGCAATATATACATGACCAAGTTTGTATTGGCAGGGAGTCAAAGGGGGTTGTCAATGATGACACAAATCATCGAGGGGCAAGGATGGTATTTCACATGATGAATCCAATTAACACTTGGTAGAAGCCAAGATGTCGATGATGACCACGACACATCATTTCAAAAGGTTTCAAGAAAATACAATCGAACAACGGCGACATCAAGAAAAAGGAATGGTGAAGAGAAAGTATTCGGTGTTGCCGGTTGACGACAACCCAGAACCATGAAATGGCTATGACAGGGATAGACATTGTTTCATCACAATTCACAAGATGTAGTGCAAAGGCATGATATCCTCGAGATACCAGGGGTAATACTCGAAGGTAGAACGGTGGATCATAGGTGTAGAAGGATTTATACCAAGGGGACAATTCCTTTTACTAGAAGCTTTCATGATAAGTTCTAGATCGTATCCATGGGCATGAACACAAAGGTTCATGGTCGACTCCCACTTCTTCAATGCATAGCCTCTCATTCACTTCTCGTTGTCGATGAATTTGTAGGGTAGGAAATTTATCTGGCGTGACACCAGTAGAGTATGACCCGAAGAAGTTTCCGGGGTTCACACAGATGGTTGAAACATAGGTACAACCCATAGGGACATTTTACGAATCTATACAACAAACAGCAAGAGTAGGGGGACCAGTTTGAAAACAGAAAGCTGATGACACGGACCAGATGATACCGTTCGCCAAAGGCATTTCGTATCAGGGGAAGCTCGTCAATGATTTAGGATACAAGGGGACGACAGGTAGTAATCCACCCAAAAAGGTCAGGTGGCGTACAGAGAGTCTGGTGCGAGTATCGGTACTCACCCATAAGAAGAAATAATGCAAAGATATCGGAGATAGAAGCATCAGAATAATTCGATTCTGAAGTACAAAGGAATTACGACTTCCATATCGGTGTATCAGATCCAGATACATCGATCAAACAAGAATAAGTTGAATAGAAGCTTGATGGTTAATCAATCAAGATTTGATTTACCGAGAACCAGCTCATGTCCGGAATGACGTCTGAGCCGAAAGAATGGATTCATAGGGATCAATAGATGGTTGCGTGCACTAGCACACACGATGATTCAACAGATCAGAATGGCAATGCCAAGGGAGGTCATCAAGGACTACCAGACAAACGGGATTAATCATAGTGCAAGCAGGTAAGAAGAAACTCCAAAGCAGTAGGCTGCCGAGGATTGTCGCGAGATCAAATAGTATTTCAAAGTATTTTGAGAATCACATGAACCACTTAGGATGAATGGATCCTCGATAAATGTGAGGAATTATCCGTAGGGTGAAAAGAAGCTACAAGGTAGTAGGCTCAAAGGATTACCCAAACAACGGAAAGTATTTCGATGCATCTTGTGAACACAAGAGAAACTGGGATTGAATGGATGAACGGAAGGTGTATGTGGTTATAGATACGGACTTATCGGTGGAAGGGAATTGTAAAGGTGATCGGCACATATGGTCTCGGGAATTTATCAGAGAGTAATCTTCGGAATCTTCTCGTGAAGAAAGCGATCATCTGGAAGGAGGGGTCTCCGGGAGGAAGTAGTCACGAGATCCTAATGTCAGAGTTAGCAAAATCTTTAACCGGAAAGACAAGAGAGTAGAATCCCAGAGTAAAGGTACTGAGAAAAAGGATCATAATACCACCCAGTTGGCGACGTGGGCCGATAAGCCACACGACACTGTTAGTAAAAATAGTTTTGCAACAACTAAACTCAACTTCGACCAAGGAGTTGGAAGGGGGTGTCCTACAGGCAGTCGGCTCTGATACCAACTTGTGACGCCCCCAAAATCAATCTGTGTACAGTAATCATACACGCAGGGTACACGGCTGAGATTAGGGTGCCACGGTGAGAATATCACAACACAACACTAAACACAAAAGGATAAAGCAATATGTTACAATAAAGGGGGGGTCACGCGGACCCGAATACATAAGTTATACAAGCCATAATATCTGAGTACAGACATAGTTAGTCAAGTTTTGCCTTAAGAAGGCTAGCACAAATAACCTCAGAGATACAGATCGAAAAGGCAAGGCCTCCTGCCTGGGAGCCTCCGAAACTACTCCTGGTCCTGGTCAGCGGGGGTCTCGACGTAGTAGTATCCGCCTCCGGGGTACTCCTGCTCCTGGGCTCCAACGTCGACTGCAGCGGCCGATCAGGCAAAACATAAAGGGGGAAATAAAGCAAAGGTGAGTATCTAGCATACCCGCGAGTCTTACGTCCGCTACTAAGCATTATGCATTTGTATCAACGGAAAGAAGAGGCTGTATATAGTGGACTGCAAGATAGAAAATCAGAATAAGGGTAAGAAGCTAGGCCTATCGAAGACTAGCATCTTCCGACGATGTCTTGCAGCATGAGGTAAGAATCAGCCAACGGTTTATATAAAGCAATAAAGTAACAATGAAGCAGAACTTGCTGCAACATTGAATAATATAAGTTGTAATGATTAATAATAATGCCTCCGAGTTCCCTTCCTCGACTCCCTGCGAGGAAGAAGACCCGGAACCATACAGTTTAGTAGTAGTAGTTTCTAGTGGTAAGATCCAGCTTCAGCATAAAGCGTCCTGTTACCGTGGACACGGCTATTCGAATAGATTAATCTTCCCTGCAGGGGTGCACTGGCGTGACTCTACGACGCTCGGATCTCCAGGGTGGCAGGAACCTTGTTAGGGAACGCTCCACCAAAGCTATCCGACACAAAGTAGCCCATCCTTCCGCAATCAACAGAGAGGTCATCCGCCGGACTATATCCTATGTACGCCGGGCTTTGGACCCTAACCCGAACGTACTCCTGCACGGTGCGTGACTGGCCGGTGAAGCAAAATCAAAGAAAATACAAATACATCGCTCGAGCAAGAGAAGACAACACCACTTCCCGGCAATCAGCCCGCGGTACTGCCGACGTCTGAAGACCCTCGAACGAGACTATGATGCAGGGGAGCCCACACTCCTCGTCCCACGTGTAGGTAGTGCGTACAAGCCAAAAGGCTACTCAAGACATCCGCCGAACCATTTAGCATTTTAATTAACCTGCGTGACAACCGTTATCGTTGCCTCGACTTAACCGACCCGCGGTCAACGACAGCAGTCAGGACCACCAGTACATCGGTGCCTGCCCTGTCGTCCCACCAAGTCACTGCGGTTACCAACAAGGTGAACCGTCTCCTTACCTTGTCTCGCGTTTGCTCTTGGTAGAGCTCGACTTTCGTGGTTTGGTAACTCTCGCGAGATACGAACAGCGGCCAAGCACGCCAGTAACGTCGGTCGTACCCTCCCTGTCGTTCGCGACAATATACCGCTCGCGGGCACCGTTGGGTCGCCCGAATTCTTACATTTAAGGACAACCGCTGTCCAGGACCCTATGGCGGCAAGACAAAGTCAGCCTCGAGTGGAGTACAAGGATTACTCCTGGATAGCTCACACTTGAGGTGACTAGGCATAACCCAGATAGGGGCCTTTGGCGGTGTCTGCTTTGTACCGTACCTGTGCAGTTGTATATATTGTATCCGTGTTCACTCCCTGAGTGATCACGTCCCGCTATCTAGTCCTAGCTAACAATGCGCAGGGCTCACTGCTGAATATATGCATAATTATAACAGGCAGCATAGGATAAAGGAAGGTACATCAAGGGGCGACAAAAGCAGGCTATGCAATTGAATAGGATTGTAATCGTAGCAGCAGCAGTAACAATTCCTAGTGCAAGAAAGTACGGAAAAGGTAGGAGATATCTAGGGAAGAGAATGGCTCTGCTTGCCTGGAAGCTCGACGGTAGGGGTAGGGTCGTCGACGAAGTAGTCGTACCTGGCAGTGATGTAGTCGGCGGTAGCAGCGGGGTCTACCGGAGAATAAAAGGGGGGAGAAACAGTAAATACACGGTACTAATAGCAATACAAATACAAGACATGGGAAACGCAATGTTAACGGTGTTCTAACGCCGAGCAAAGTATTATGCTCGGAGCGGGAATTCATCCGGGGATGAACTACCGGCTCCAGGTGATTACCGGACAGGGTGTCCAGAGGGGGAAGTGTTCATGCCGGAGGTGTCGTGGGCATCCGACAAACGTGTGGATGGTGTAATCGTGCTAGTTGAAACAATCCGAACAAATTTCGTGTTCAGAATAAATTCATCCGAATACTTTATCAGTACCGGACAAATCATCGGACAGACGACCGTGAGGGGGGGGTGTCGATGTTCGTTGTATTAGAGGGGTGTGGTGGGTATACGGATACCGTATCCGTATTTTTTATATTTTTCTGATCAATTTTCATGTATAAAGTTTTTGAATCAGACTTACGGTTTAAAAGATATTGAATTTCCAAATTTAAATAAATTTAAATCAATTTCTGGATGTATTTTACTAATTAAATACTAACATTATCCACAACAGTTGACTGGTCAAACCTGACATGGGGTCCCACATGTCAGCCTCTTAGTGAATAATTCATTTTATTAAAATTAAATAGAGCTAGGGCCCACGTGTAAGTGACTCACTTTATAATTCTATTTATTTCTAATGACTTACAGCTGGGGCCCAGTTGTCATGCACTGTGAGTTAACCAACAGTTTTGTTTATTTAAAAGGGCCAGGGGCCCACTGTCATTGACACCAGGGGGTTTTAGGCTTAACAGGGGGTTAGGCTAAACTATTTAGCCATGGCCCACCGGTCAGTGAGGGGGGCTTAGCCCACTGGTGTGCTCACGCCGGCGGCCACGGGCATGGCAGCGAGGCCACTCTGGTGAGGGAGGCCGCGACCAGGAGCGGTTGCGAGGCCACGGCGAGGCGCGAGGCGATCGCGCTGCGTGGGGTAGGGGCACGAGGCCAACGGAGGGGCACGCAGCGCGCAGCCACGGCGGTGGCCGGACCCGAGCACGGCGGCGAGTGGGGGAATCGTGCCTCCGGCGACCATTTGGAGCAGCGGTGGGAAGGAACCGGTTGAGGGTTGCGTCGTGTAACGAATGGGACAAGCAGCTGGCGTCGGGGTGGTCGGAATCGGCGGTCCGACGAGGTCCCACGGCAGCTCGGCCACGGTGCATGGCACATACAAAGCTAACAAGAGGACGAACGCGAGGGGGGAGAGAGGGATTTGCGCGGGGGGGGGGGGGGGGGCGCTCACGGAAGGTTGCAGGGGGGTGGAAGCGTGCTTGAGGAGGCCGGAGGAGCTCGGGATGGTGCGAATCGACGAAGAACGCCGACGGTGTTGGAGGTTGAAGATGGCGCCAATTAGCTTGTTGCGGGGGGCTCCGGGCTCTGTTTCTTCTGCTAGGAGACGTGGACGACCATGGCGGAGCGGCCAGACACCTTGGCTTGTCCTGGGATGGCCGGTGGCTGCGCGTTCCGGCGAGGTCCGCCCACGGTGGCGCCCCGTCGTGCACGGCCGAGCGATGGGAGAGGCGAGCGGCGCGAGGGTGGGGAAAGGGGGCGGAACTAGGGTTCGTCCAGGGCACGGGGCGCGGCTCGGCTTCTTATCCCGCCGGGGCTGCCCTGGATCGCCTCCACGGCGACAGCCATGGACCATGGCCGCGGTGGATGCGTGCCACGCACCGCGTGGTGAACAGGGGGAGGGGATGACTCTGGTGGGCTGGGTGGGCCGGCCCAGTGGGTGGCCTTGCCCCTGAGCGTAGATTAGGTTTCTTGTTTTTTCTGTTTCTTTTCTTTTTCCTTATTATTGTATTTATTTTATTAGCCTAGCATTTGAGTTCTGCAAAATATGAAAGTTGTTCCAATATTGGTGTTACATTTTGCACTATTGCTACAAAAAGTTTGGGCTCTAAATAAAATCATTTAGTAATTTATTTAGATAATAAATTATTAAATTGAACATTTTAAGTTACTGTTTGAATTATTTGATTTATTCAACAGCTTAATAAACTCGCAAGGTTGGTTGAACATGGTCCAATGATTATTTGGGATTTAACAAAAGTGGTTGCACCAATTTTGGACAAGGTTTTATTTATCACATATTTTTAATATTCATGAAAAGGCATTTTGGGCTTAGCTTTTGATTTCAACACGAGTGGTTGGACTTGTGATGAATCATGATGATCCAGGCCCATGGCCACATTGCTATTAACAATAACAGAAGGGAAATTTGAATTTGAACCGACCCAAGTTGATCAAAGAAAAATTAGGAACAGTAATTGTGATTACTGTTCATTGACAGTGAGAGTGTTACAGAGCCAGTCCGGATTGATGGAGGAGGGTTTAGACAGACCATCATACGAAGCCATGACCACGACGTCTCCTCGAAAGTTCCATGGTCCGTTGTCCATTGCCCCCCCCCCCCCCGAGTCACCCAAGCATGTGAATTGAATGGAGTACAAGTTGCCCTCCAGAGGTCTGATCTTCACATCCTTTGCCAGATTGCAAGCCGCCCGCATGTTCTTGTAGAACCAGATCTTGCTGTAGGAGTGTGCTGCATGGACTCGGGCTATAGCCAGCCACCGGATCGGTTCCATAGGAGGGAGATCTTCTTCTTCAAAAACCACATCACCAATGTCTCTGCAGTGATCCCGAGCTCGCTCATGAGATCACAAACTTCATCATTAGCGGATCCAGACCCGCTCGCCACCATGACTCTCGCCTAGTCGATAATGCTCTTCCCAGGCTCCAGAAAATGCGCGATGGTGGTGACCGAGGAGAAGCCCCTCTTACACCACCAGATCACACGAGAACAAGGGGGAGATCGGGAAGGAAACTCAACAGCGACTGAGATCGCCGAGAGAAGGATAACCCCTAACTCGCCGAGAGGCGTAGGGAAGACACGTAATCGCTGATTGACGAAAACTAATGATTTCGCAGGTCCAAGCATAACCCTTAACGGGCCACCGGCCAGTACGGCCCACTTCCCCCCCCCCCCCCCCCCCACACACACACTCGTCCTAAACCCTAGCCCCGGAACCTCGGATCGATCAGACACTGCTCCGCCGCAGCAATGGCCGCCTTCTTCTCCGCCTCCGGCCGCCGCCTGCTCTCCACCGCCTCTGCGGCTTCCGAGTTCCCTGTCCCGATGGCCCGCATTCGCAACCTCGCCCGCGCGGGCAGCCTCACCGACATCGACGCCATCGTCGCGCCGCTCGTACCGATCAACCCCAAAGCCGTGATCTCCGCCCTCTCCGTGGTCGGCCTCTCCGACCGGGCCTCCGCCATCCTCTCCACCATCCCGTCGCCCACCGCCGAGCATCTCAACGCCCTCCTGGGCCCGCTCCTCCGCCGCCGCCGCCTCGCCCAGCGCGTGGCTGCTCTGCTGGACGCGCACCCCTCCGCGCCGCGCGACGCCGTTACGTGGTCCATCCTCGCCAAGTCCCTTTGCATCACCAAAGGTGGGGACCACGCGGTGTACCTCCTCCAGGGGGAGGAGCCGCCTTCACTACACCTCTACACGGCTATCATCGACTCCTACTACAAGCAAAAGAAGCCTCACCGCGCTGAGGAGCTGTGGCGCGAGATGGTCGAGGAACGCGGTATTGCGCCTGACGCTGCCGCGTACAACGTCAAGATCACCTACAAGTCCACAACTGGCACGGTGGAGGAGGTGGAGGAGCTTATCCGAGTCATGCGTGAGCAGTTGGGGCTGCCGCCAGATGCCGTCTCCTACAATGGGCTGATCCGGGTGCTGGGGCGGCACAAGCGGGTGGACGAGGCCCTGGAGGTATACAAGAGCTTGCAGGAGAAGGGGGCGGAGGGGAACACTGATGTGAAGTCGGCACCAGATTGCGCAACATACTCATGTATGGTGGGGATGCTGTGCAGCGAGGGGAGGTTGTCAGAGGCGGAGGACATGTTTTACGACGGGGTAAAGCGACAGAAGGTGGCAGACCTAGGCACAGTGCGTAAGCTGGTAGTGGCTCTCAAGGAGGCTGGCAAGGGTCGGGCAGCTAGGCGGGTGGTGGTCGGGCTACGCAAGAAGTTTCCTGACCAGTTCGACGGTCCATGGAAGGAGCTTGAGAAGGCTGCCGGCCTCACACCGGGTGCCAGCAACGAAGAGGAGTTAGTGGAGGAGGACGAGCAGCAGCAAGCGAAGACAGCGGAGGTGGTATGAGCATTCGTGGCAAGATCTGGAGGTCAGCATTTTGTACTTGTTTGATGAATCGTGAGTCCCTATTGCTGGTTCAATAAGTGAATTCTGAGGTTACAAGAGACACTGTTAACAGTGTTGGTCTGGTTAATCGCATACATAGTTTTTGGGTGTGTTGCCTCGTGGCAACAACGATCCATAGCCTATATTTGTGTTCCTGTTGTCCGACTGGTCACTTTCTACTGAATGTCAGGTACATTTAGATGATGAAGTGCATTCCTGTATTGGTAGTTGAATTAACGCGGCACGTGATTGATTTGCTTGCCCTGATGAGTGAGCCTTAGCCATACTAATAAGCTTGCACGTGCAACACAGTGTTAAATGTTGAAAGTAAATACAAATAATAATCCAAGATACGATTAATACTGTGATGCTCTTATTTATTAAGTCAATTGAAAAATAGTAAAATTAAAAGTAAATAAAAATAATAATCCAAGATAAGACTAATACTGTGATGCTCTTATTTATTCAATCTATTGAAAGAAAATAGTTGCTTCGCACCGGAACTCTGAAGTAAAAGACATGTTTTCATTCATCATATATGTTTGGACACATCCCGTTTAATACACTCTGCAAAAATATATTTCAAGAATAAGAAATTCAAATTTTGTGTCTATATACAGCTTTATCCATACCGAGTTAAATAACTTAGGTCTTCAGTTAATTCCATGTCAGCTACAAGAAAATAGTTATAACATGTGAAATAAATCTAGTTGTACTAAGAAAACAAATACCAACAATCAACTACATAGGTTCAGGTTTTCAGTGGCAAACCAACACAAAGAAGCAACCGAAATCAAAGATAAGAAGATCACAAAGATCAAGACTGTGTATGATAGTGTAGAGACTATGTGTCAAAGCACCTATTAGCAACCCAAGGTTGACACTTGAGAGCATGTCTCAAATGCAGCTCCCATATGCTTCCCTACAAAGGACAAGTAGGAATTTTGAGCTCTCCCAATATTTGAATACAAGGCGCCCTCCAATTGCTTGAATGTATCTAAGTTTATTGTAATTGGGTTGATCTCCTGGTTATCTATCTATAGCAATATATAAAGCACTACTCAGTTGGAATAATTTAAATCTCAGCCATCTAAAAATATCAACTCACTTTCGTATTTACAGTTTGAACCTATATATTGGTGTCAGACCCTGGACATAATTATATCCACTGAAAGGTGCGCTCTAATTGCTTGAAGGTACTCCAGTTTAGTATTATTGGGCTGGTCTCCCGGTTATACATGTGTTTCTTTGTACATACACATATCTTTAGACCTTCTCCAACTCCTTTGTGTTCTCCAGAATTAAGATGCATCCAGTTCTCACATTAATTCAACCTATTCTCATGTATACTACTTAGATGTCAGCAAAGGATCCTTTTAAGTGTCCGGCAACACTGACAACATTGAGTTGCCGGCGTCTTGTGGGTTCCTGTGCACCAATCTTATTTTAGTGTACCAACATTTCTTCCACTGATTTATGCTATAAACCAGCTCCAAATGTCAGAATTAACCAGAACCTGGAATACCCATGCAAATTGTAGCAGTGTTATCTGAAAAACATTTCTTCAGGTTTCGCTTTAGGCTTTTTCATGGTGATGGTTCATTATTGTTCTATCTTGCACAAATAGTATAAGTCCCATATCTTGGTATCATCTATGTTTCAACCTACGTTCAAAAAGAAAAAAAATCTATGTTTCAACCAAATTCTCCAGCCCTTGTATTTGCCTTTACTCAAAGCTTCAAGCAACATGACATATGTGAATATGTGATGCTTGCATTGTGTAAAATTCTAAAACTTAATTCATACGGATAACTTCAATTTTTTTTATTGAAATCTCAAAATTTCAAAACTATAAAAAGCTCAGAATTTGCAAAAGGAGATGATAGTCATATTCATTTATTCATCGGTACCATTATTATTTCCCTGTTCTTAACACAATCACTTGAAGAAAGCAAAATGCTTCAGGACTACATGCCCGTGTGTGCTCTGGCCTCTAGTAGTAGATTTTTTGTCAGATTGAACCACTATAGCTATTGCATTGTCAAAAAGGACCACATACGAAACATATTGTAAAAAATACAGGATGACACGGTCGGCATGTAACATGGCATGTAACAACGTGGAACCTGCCGTCACTACAATTGGTGGCACGTACTACCTCTGTCCCATAATGTAGTATCGTTTTTCAAACTAAACTAGCTAAAAAAACGATACTAGAGCCTACGACGAAATTCCGACATAATCTGAACGGAAAACAAAATGGGTGAGATAATCTGAACGGAAAACAAAAAGGGTGAGACATTGTTAGAATTAGATTCTAACTGCCCATGGCAGTTACTTAGTGCCCAAAGCACCATACAGACATGTCTGTTCATATAGACACCTTTACTGTAGCAGACGCCTGTTAACTCCGAATAGGCGCCTCCACACAACCGAACGCCTCCTACAGACGCCTTTTCCTTTGTAACCGACATTGCCAAGAGATGGCAACCTCTGTATAAATACCTTGTTGATTATCAATGAAGACACAGTTCGATTCATTCCTCTGCAATTCTTACAGACATGTCGCCACCAGTAACGGCGGCAGGTGCTAACGTGGAGGCATGCCGCCAGTCGCCCATGGGTTGATTAACTAGTAAAACTAGATGATACCCGGCGCCTTGCTGCGGGAATTGGTCGCTCTATATTTTAACAAAATTTAATTACGTAAAATTTAAATATTTAGATTAATAACAGACGAACCAAAAATTTAAAAAACGCATACAATTTAATATATTTGATTATGTTTAGTTATTAATTTTTTTGAATATAAGTATAAAAATGGAATGAAAAATATTTTTCCATGCATGGTCGTATATTGACGTGGTCCTTATCCCATCAGTAATTGTGTGGTGATGTGGCATTCTTGTATGTTGAGATAAATAAATCAGTGAGGATCATGGGAATGTTGGTCGTCTTATATTTCAGCAAAATTTTAATGCGTGAATTTTAAATATTTAGATTAATAACAAATGAACCAAAAAATTAGAAACACATACAATTTACTATATTTGATAGTGTATATTTATAAATTATTTTTTTATATAAGTAGAGTAAGTGAATAAAAAATATTTTTCCCTGTATGCATGGTTGCATGTGGTGGTGGGTCTTTTCTCATGCGTGGCTGCATGTTGAGGTGGACCTTATCCAGTCATAATTATGTGGTGATGTGTCATGCTTGCATGTGGAGATGTGGCATGCTTGTATGTTGAGATAAATAAGTTAGTGAGGATCACGAGAATGTTGGTCGTCTTATATTTCAACAAATTTTAATTACGTGAATTTTAAATATTTAGATTAATAACAAATGAACTGAAAATTTAAAAACACATACAGCTTACTATATTTGATTGTGTATATTTATAAATTATTTTTTGTATATAAGTATATTAAGGGAATAAAAAATATTTTTCTATGTATGCATGGTTGCATGTGGTGGTGGATCTTGTCTCATGCATGGTTGCATGTTGAGGTGGACCTTATCCAATCATAATTATATGATGATGTGGCATGCTTGCATGTTGAGATAGATAAGATAGTGAGGATGATCTATTATAATATTATAGATATGCATGGCACAACCCACGTAAGGAGTATTTTACATGCATTAGGATTTCGTTCACACTCCCTCCGTTCCGATTTAAATGTCGCATGAGAGAATTTTTTTGAATAGATATTAAACTTTACACCTGAGTCCCTCACTTTTCAAAATTCCAGGAAATCACTCTGCCGTGCTCCTTTGCTTCTACCGGGCCGTGCCCTAGCAAGCTCCTCCGTGTAACAACCCAGATTTCACAAAAAAATAAAATTTGTTTTCGGTGTGAATTGTTTGATTGTCTGATTTGTTTGCGGTGTTTGCATCCCCGATTTATCGATCGGCGATTATTCCCCCCCTCTTATCTCGTATCAGACGAAAACCGACCTTTGCCACCCTGACACTCGACCTTTGCGACATCGGGTTTCACCCGAGCACCGTCACAACCGGCACAAGTCCAGCCATCGTCACCGGAACGCAACCCCGTTTATTTAATAAACGGATTATTTTATGGGGCGCCGAAAAATGTTGTCGGAATGTCACCGCAGTGAGGTACGAGCGACGGGCTCGACGCGCTGAGCGCGTGGTTCGAGATTTCATCAAAATCGGGGTTCGTACGGAGTCTCGGCGGTCACGAACGCGATCACCGGACGCGCGAGAGGGGTACCGAGGGCATTTGCGTAAACAGGCCAGCCAACCTGCCTATATAAAGACCACCAGCCTCCCACACCCAATTAGGGTTTCCCTAAGTGAAATTCCCAGCCACCCCCTGAAAAATATCCAGATCAGCCCACTAGCCCCTCTCTATCCCGAAACCCTAGATCTGGGTGCACCACAGCCATCGGATCACAGATCGGAGGGCCTGGAGGCTACCACGTCGCCTCCACCTTCTCCCACCTCCAGCCAGCCCCGAACCGGGCCCCGCAGGGCCCTGGAAACGCCGCCGCAGCCCGCTTGGGCCCGATCCGGGCCGCTCCTCCGCCGCCCGACCTCGTACCCGCCGCCGAGCACCGCCGCGCTCCACTGCCACGGTGAGGCCGCCCAAGCCGCACCCCCTTCCCTCTCACCTCCGCCTCACCCCTCTACCTCTCCTGCCACGCAGGCCGCCGCCGGCGAGCGTGCCACGGCCGAGCCGAGTCGCCCGCGGAGCTCGCGTCGCCATGGACGCCCGCAGAAGCTCGCCGCCGCCGCGTTCCACTCCGCCTCGCCCCATCGACCGGAGTCCGGCATGTCGTTCCTCGTCCGCCCCACCTGCGCTGCCTCCCCATATCGCCGGAGTCCGTCCGACGACAGCCGCCGGCGCCGCCCTGGCCTGGCTCCAGATCGAGGGAGCCCCGATCCAGCGGCTGCCACCAACCACCGTGCCCACGTGGGCCGGCCCAGCGGCCTGCCAGGCCTCCAAGGCCCAGCCAGCCAAGCCGCCTCCAGGCCGCAAGTGGGCCTCAGCCCGATGAGGTCCACCCTTTTTTTTCTAACTCTCTGCCTGGAAAATTTTCTAAGTCCCAGGATTTTATGCTGCTGATTATGTTTTGCGACGATAATTGCGAGTAATCCGTAGCTCGTATCGCGTTGCACCCAAAAGGAAATTTGTTTAGAATTGTGTGTACTTCAATCCATCTTTTGTGAGCATTTTGATTTGAGACCATCTTGATGTTGTTAATTTGTGTTGAAGTGGGCATCAGGCCGTTAAACTGCTACTAATTTCTGTTTAGTGCTGTTGTTATTATTTTGTTGCAACTTTGGTTGATGATTGTGACAAATCCATGAGGCCTATTGCATTGATTCTTTTTGCAATGCGTTAAGCATCATGTGTACTTCATTTCCATGCTTTAACTTGTCATGTTTGGGTGCGGTAGCTATATTAAATCTTGCTCCAAAGTGGTGATCCTGATGTTAATGTGTTGCTGTTGCTGAAACTGTTAATTTGTTGCAACTTCGGGTGACGGTTGCGTCGCAACCGTTTATCGGAATTGAGTGATTCCAATTGCATATTGTTAAGCATCATGTCTACTTCCATTACATGTATTGTATTGACATAATATGCTTGCTGGTCATATAGTTATTGAGCTCCAAAGTTGCTATGCCGCTGTTTTTGACAGCCACCTCTGTTTTTCTCTAAGTTAGTAACGTTCCGATGCCATGTTGCATGTTTAATATCTTTTGATCTATGATGCCTATTTGCATTATTCTTTTTGCCATGCCTTCCCTGTCATGTCTACTTTAGTTCCATATCATTTGTGAGCATGTTTTCATTGATTATACTGTTTATGCATTGCTCTAAAGTGTGCTTCCTGATGTTGGCAGATTGTGCCCGTAACTTGTTTTGCTTATATCTTTTTAATCGTAACTCAGTTTGGACTGTGCCTTATATGTAATTTGATTAGTTTTTCGTGTACTTTGTGTTTATGCTATTGTTTGCGGTTGTTAACTAACCTAAAATATGGTTTAGGGAAGAACAGTACCAAATCTTTTAATCATCGTGTGGCACTTAGTGTATGTCATATTTAGGATTGTGCGTCACTTAAATTAACTAGCATAGATAGTTTACTTTGTGCTTCACCTCTTGACATGTTTGTGTGCTATGCCATGCTTACTTGAGTTGCCATGTTAATAACCGTTGGTTGATCACATGTAGCTAAGCAACTTGAACCACCGTAAACGTGCGGTATTCGTCGTGTGTGACCGATACCCCACTTAAACTGTTACTAACCGTTCTCGACGATAGATCCGTATCGCGTTGCTGTGTCGTGTGATGTCTTCTTGATCTTCTGTTGCCCCGTAGTAATAGAATGCTTGCTCGTTGATTGCTTTCTAGTGTTTATTGTCTTGTATGTTTCCGCGGGTACCTTCGGAGACGATGCGAGCTTGTGATCCACTACACCTTCGGAACCTGACTTATCAACAGGCAAGGACTATACATTACTTATAATCCATTCTATTTCAACCAGTGGTTTGCATGCTAGTCTAAGTTATGTTCGATGTTTGATCCGACCACATGTTTACAGCCTCTTTCAAACCGATACAGCCATGTCCCCTCCCAGCAAACCATGTACTGCTATGTTACTATTGCTCGTTGCTCAGCCCCTGCTTAGTATGCATGCTTAGGATGCTACGATGTTACCCTGTTACTTCTTGGTTTGGGTATCACATTATTATATTGTTGTTGATGATATGATTATTATAATGTTGACTATATTCGACGAAGGATGGAAGGTCTAGGCTATCCCGCCCCGACGCTTTGTTCCATTCAAGTCACCTAGGATCCGAATTCCGGGTATTGATTTTAAGACTGAGCGTGCCTAACCGCGTGTGGGATTTTATGGGGTCCCCTTTTCTTACCTACCTAGTTTCAAACATTTCTAGTGGTGCCCAAGATGATTTACCATTTGAAACCGTGTGTGTGCTGGTCAGCTGCCAGTAGTTTTCAAACCAACCCGGACCAGTGAGAACATAGTTCCCTTGCTGGCCCACCTTGTCCGGCTGAGGACCCGGTTTCCCATGTGTGATTAACCGGCTATCCAAACCTGCGACAGACGATAGAGACCGATTCGAGAGTGCGGACGGCTTTTGAGTTGTGTGTCGACTGACCGGGGCCATCCGAATTTGTTCGTTTTTAGCTAAAGGGACCTGTTGTTTCGGATCTCTTGGAACTAAATCATAAAATGGTTGCCTGTAATGGGTAGCAACTGAGAGAGATGGGCGTGCGTGCAGAGCTTTGTAATGGGCAGTTGGTACACCCCTGTAGGGTTAAATCTTTTCGAGAAGCCGTGTCCACGGTTATGGACGACTTGAGACCTACTCCTTGTTCATAGACAACAACAACTGAGATAATCTTAATATAAGTTGATCAATGTGTGTGTGTGCGCCTTGACTGCTTCTTCGTCGCTAGGATGCGAAGAGGAGAACAAGGATAGGATAAGTGTTATGATTGCGTAAGTAGTTGATAGCAAGACTTGTTGGAGGCGATTCCTCATCGAATGCTTGGCTTATTATCTTACTTTCTAGATCGTTAGCCACTTCATAAATGCTAGTGCGGCAGCAACCTCACCACTTACCCCTTCCTTACCGTAAACTACTAGTTGTCCTAAAATGGCGAGTGATGAAGTCCTTGCTGGGTCAGATGACCACTACAGTTAGATGCTGAGTACCTCTGTACCCCAAACTCTTTTCAGGGTTCTTGATCGACAACAGGTATGGTGATCGACGTTTCACGTGGAGACTCGACGACGACTAGTTAGGCGGATTCCGGCAGAGGGTCTGGACCCGTGTGGTTATGGGGATCGATGTTTTTCTCTTTGCCACTAGTCATTTGCTTATAGTCTGTACTCAGACATGTATCTTACGCTGATGTATTGTATTTAAGACAGTTGTATGCCGATTGTATGAGATGGTGTATCCTTGTATCTGTAATGTTGTGATATCATGTTGAAAATCCGGAGCATATGACGGTGGGACCGATATGTGCTTCGTCCCCGGATCTGGATGGAAACATCTAGATCTGGAACAGTACCGCATATCGGGCCTTACACTCCGTCAGGCCGATCTCCCGCCCCTCCTCTGCCCCAGGGCGAGCTCCTCCGCCTGGTCGTGCTCCAGCGAGCTCCTCCGCCAGGCCGACTCCCCGCCCTCCTCTGCCCTAGGCCGAGATCCTTCGTCAGGTCGTGCTCCAGCAAACTCCTCTGTCAGGCCGATCTCCCCGCCCTTCCTCTGCCCTTGGCCGAGCTCCTCCGCCAGACCGTGCTCCAGCAAGCTTCCTCGCCCCTCCTCTGCCCCTGCGCAAGCTCCTTCGCCAGGGCATGTCTGCACCAGGACGAGTTCCTTCGCCCGAGGATGAACTCCAGTGATCTCTTCCTCCAGCGACCTTCACCTGCAGCGATCTCTGCCCTATGGCGAGCTCCTCCAGTGAGCCGCCAAGTGACGCTCGCTCCTCCAGGAAGCTCCAACCCATGGATCATCAGCGCACCAGACCAGACATGAGCAAGCCGTGCTCCTCTTCTGCACATGCTTCTGGACAGGTTCATGCAGGTAAAAAATAGATAATGAGTACTCATTGAGTGAAACATTGACTGTAAATTTCAGAGCAAGCACAAGCACATTGATAAATTTCAGAGCAAGCATATTGATAAATTTCTAAGCAAGCACATTTATAAATTTCAGAAATGTACACATTGCCTGTAAATTTGATCAAGACATGTACACATGCTGCACATTGACTGTAAATTTCAAGACATGAGTAATTTATCAAGAGGAAGAAGTATTTTGAAGGAACTGCTCCAAATAAATGCTGGTCTCTGAAACCAAATAAATGATGCACTATATGGAAGAAGTATTTTGAAGGAACTACTCCAAATAAATGCCGGTATCTGACAAGTATGCATTTCCAAATAAAGAGAGGCAGATAACATTTAACTTGAAAGGTGAAGTAATCAGGGCCTTCTGTTGCTGAAGGGTTCATGTAGTACAACTGCTAAAATTTAACTTGAGTAAATTTTGAGCTAAACTTGAGCAGTACAAAAGAACTATCTGTGTATATAAATTCCAGTTTGACAAATTGACAATGCAGATTGATTTGAATCCCAGTTTGACAAATTCCAGCCTCAAATCCCTATTTGACATGTACATGCAATATCTTGGGACATGTACAGGCAATATTTTAAACATGTACAGGCAATATCTTGGACATGTACAACAACATGTACAGATTGATTTGAATCCCAGTTTGACAAATTCCAGCCTCAAATCCCAATTTGACATGTACAATATGGAGTTGCATTCAGTTGCAACATTCAGCACAATTCAGACAAAGTAGGACCTGGCTACTCCTAGCAAAATTTCAGAAATCAATATGGAGTTGCATACTCAAAATTTCATAAACCAAACAACTTCCCAATTGATATCATCATATTGAGCACTAACTTTGTCTAAATTCTGAAAATTCACAAACAATTTGCTTCTTTTTTCCCTTTCCCCAAATCCGGGGCAAACAAACAAGCTACATAGATGGTGCAGCTAAAGAAACAATCTGAGTTAGGGGTTGAGGGAGAGCAAGCGTTGCACCGGGTCAGGAGTACCTTACTGCTCGATGGGGAGAAGTTCATATGCAACTTCCGCCGGCCGCGCAGAACTACACGAACGGAGGAAGTCGCTCCTGCTCGCGTCGTCGCCCAGGATGGAGGCCGAGGCTGAGACCGCAGAAGAGCAGAGTCCTCGCGACGATGGTACGGGCTTCATGGAGCAGAGCGCGGTACGAGCACAACTTCATGGAGTAGGAGCACTTCCTCACCTTCTTAGACCGGATCCGGTGCGTACGGGCTTGCAGCCACCGCATCCGTCTTCGTCGATGCCGGATCCGACGATTTGTCGCCAAATTATACTGAAATCTTCAACCTTTTCGTCCTGAGCAGAGCACAGAGAACTTGGAGCAGAGCGCGGGGGCGAGAGGAGGAAGCTGTGCAGTGACGGTGAGGTCGAGAGCGAGAGGGGGAGACAACGAGGGAGAGAGCGAGTGCGGTGACTCGGAGCGACAACGGCGGAGCGAGAGAGACAGAGGAGAGCGAGAGAGTGAGCGACTGCGGTGGGTTGTGTCGACAGAGAGACAGAGGAGTGCGGGTTGACTTTGGTTTTTCTGAGGGGGTTTTCGTGAAAAAACTAGTGGCGACATTTAAATCGGAACACTAGGAGTACTTAGGCCCTGTTTGGTTGCGCCGTGGATTTCTAAAATCTGCTGCGGAAAATCTGCTGTGGAAAAGCTGTTGTGGAAAATCTGCTGTGAGAAAGCTGTAGACCGTTTGGCAAACTAGCTGTATGAACTGTGACTGTAGAAATAAATGTCTGAAATACCCCTAAACCCTGAAAGATTGGTTGCATGTTGTTTAATAATAATAACATCACTATAGGTTAATTTAGAGCACTAATAAAAATTAATTAAATAATCAAATAAGCCTTATGACCAACATGATATTTTAATGTGACGAGAGAGTGCCATAATTTTATAAGGATAAATATGTATTACACAAATAGAAATAGCGATGATAAAAGAGTAGCATCAATGTATTTCATCGTTTGATCAATACGGTAGTACATTTGCACGCTTACATTTTTGTAAAAGCGAAAGCCCAACAACTAGATTACTAGGAGTGGCGCAAAATATTATATACACGTCTACACATATCACAAAATAAAATCGTAGTTCGTCCATGAGCACATAAAAGAACTCTATGATGCACTAGAGCTCATCAAGGAGTTAGCAATTCTATCACGGACTCTGTTCATGTCGACGATGTCAAGTCTCGCCGGAACACTATCTCCTTGGAGTGGCGGTATTTCCAAGTTCTCATCAGGAATATAATCCTCATCTTCATCACATTTGTCAAACTCCTCGTCAGGCAATTTGGTCTCACGAATATAGTTGTGCAACGACATACAAGCAATAACAATCTTTTTCTGTGTACAAGGGCTAAAACTAGGTACACCCTTCAAGATGCGCCACTTAGCTTTGAGCACACAAAATGATAGCTCAACAACATTTCTAAGTGAAGAGTGTGCATGATTATACACCTCATATTTTCCCACCGGTTTTCGTCCGTTACGAAATTCTGGTATATGGTATATTTGGCCTTTGTAAGGAGCAAGATATCCTTCACGGTTTGGATATCCTGAATCGACAAGGTAATATTTTCCTATAAAAAAAGCAACAACATTATTATGCATGGTTGTTGAGGAACAAGCAATGGCAGCAATATAAAAGGGGATAGTTTGTAATGGCAACAACATATATATCAGTACCTGGTGGTGGTGTAGGGAACCGATGTGCATACTTTACCAAGCTATCATTTAAGATCCTTGTGTCATGTGCTGAACTAGGCCAACCAGCCACAACAAAAGTAAACCTCATGTCGAAGTCACAAACCGCCATAACATTTTGTGATGGAAATCCATGGCGACCTGTGTGGTTAACAACCTCATCCGATGGCACTATAACTGGGACGTGGCAGCCATCTATTGCACCGATCACACCTTTGAAATGAGGCCAAAATCTCTCATCATGAATTCTTGCATGCACGGTTGTGAAAGTATTGTCACGCGGTGTTCTGTTATGCCCCGCTAACTTGCACAAGCAAATCAAGACCTCTTTGAACTTTCGATGGACCGTTTCCGTTGATCTCGAAAAACGATTCTCAACTTGAGAAAATGATTGGGGGCCACCAAATACCCACAAGAACATAGCTAATGACTCTCGTGATGTCACTTCTCTGCTTGACTTCAATCCATAATGAGACACTAGTATATTGTGCAATGACTGAAATACTCTCCGATTCATCCTAAACATCCTATAACAAGACCTTTTGTGACGAAGAGTTTCCATAACCCATTGATAACCGGTTTGTTCTGGAATCCTATATGGTTCTTTTAGTAGATAGGTTTTGGTGTAGTGATTACCCATGTCGCCCATACATCCAACTTGATATGCCAAAGTCACCAACCGCTTGAGCTTTTTCCTCCTTCTGGTAGGCTCATCATCGATATCCTCATCCACTCCATTCATCTACAAAATAATAGGGCAATAACATTGTTAATCATGGTAGCAACAACATTTTCAAAAACTGGGCAGCAACATTTGCAAAAACTGGGCAGAAACATTGCTAATTAAGGCAACACCAATTACAACAAAAACTGGACAGAAATAAGATAGATATGGTGCATCACAAGCAAGGAAACAGTAACATAGATATGGTTCATTACATCACGAAGACACGTGTTCATACGTAGTAAAATAAACAAGGCAACGGTAACATAGATTGGAGGACAAGGTTTCAAGGTTCTATTTGTTCATTTGACCATGTTTCCTATTGAGCCAATCAAGCCTCCCCTCTTTTGTTTCGATCAGCATGAACAACTCTCTATAGTTGGGTTGGAGGACAAGGTCAGTGGCTGTGAAATACAAAGGAGTTCCTTCCTCGGCTCCACATTCCTTCATCAAAGTCAGAACTTCCTTCATGGTAGGAATAACACTTGTTGGAGCACGAGTTGCTGCTATCTCTGAGTTTATATTTCCAAGTGTGGCCTTGTACTCACGTAGAAAAGGGTTCTTGTCCTCCTTAGCTGACTCATCAATAAATTTGGCCTTGCGCTTCACATTTTTTGTCCCCTTGCCCTCCTTTGTAGACTTGCCATCCTTCGGCGAGACCTTGCCCTCATTTGCTACCTTCCCATCCTTAGGTGAAACCCCAACCTCCTTTGCTACCTTTCCATCTTTCGGCGAGACCTTGACCTCATTTGCTACCTTTCCATCCTCCTCGGACTCTGCTCCAACATCAAGCAAATCATCATCATTTGTGATGTCTGATATCTCCCCAGGAATAGATGATGTAGCCCCGGTGACATGTGCGTTGGCGAATATGACATGCATTTCTTCCAAGTTGGGCAGCCCCTTCTTCTTATACTTTCCATGCTTAGGGTGATTCTGAAATATAGCATAAGAGTTAGCAATAACACAAACAAGACGATGCTACAAAATAAATGATATTACACACCTTAAGATGTATTTTCCACCAATCATCATCGGCTGCAATAGTTTTCTTCACATCATCCCAACCTAGCCCAGTTGCCGCATTTTTCAACACCATGAATTGTACATATTGTCTCTTCAACATGTCCCATTTGTTTTTAAATTGAATCTGCGTACATCTTTTTCCGGTCCTATCAAAGAACTTCTCTTCAAGATGTTTGTACCCTCTACGGTTCAAACATCCCTTGGGCCTATTACCTTTATCCACCTCATCTTTGCATAACTCACAAAAAACAGTTATGTGATGTGCATCCCAATTTGCTTTCTCCTTCTCCATCTAATTCACAACAAAAGTTTCGAGCATATAAGGTAATTTCCAAACACGCAATGCATATACTGCTGCCATACACACATGAACTACACACATGGTATGCACAAATCTGATATGAAATAGAAATAAGTTCACAATACGCACATGTTCAGCACATACATGAAAATTGCATACACACGTATCATCAGTACACACATGAGGTGAGAAGAAAAGTAAATACCTTCAGGTTAGCAGCGTGATGCAGCTCAAATCGGCTGCATGGTGCAGATCCTAGACGGCCGTGTGCTGCAGATCCTAGACGGCGGCGTGATGCAGCTCCTCTCCGGTGGCGTGGTGCAGCTTCTATACGACGGCGTGGACGCGTGGTGCAGCTCCTCGCCGGCGGCGTGGTGAAGCTCAGGGGAACGAATGCATCTGGTGTTCAGCGCGGATGGGGTAACGGCGGTGGCGGGCGGGGAGGGATGTGCAGCAGAGGCAAATGGCGGCGACACGGCCGGGATGAGCGGCCACGCCTGTGGTCAGACCTGGCGGCGGCGTGGGGAATCCCTAATCGCTGGAGCGAGATGACGAGAAAGAGGTGAGTATCTGGTGCGTTCGGTGGACCGGGCCAGAACGTGGATGACCCATCCAGTGGCAAAGGTGGGTAATTTGAGTCAAACTTTGCGGGTGTATTCCAAGCGGTACGCAGCGGAAGCGGCGGAAGCACGTCGCGGACTACTTCCTCTCGTGCGTGTAATTTAGCTGCGCTTCGAAGGAATCCAGTGTACGTGAATAGCTGTTTGGTTAGGATTCAGCTGCCACACTGCAGAATCGGAGGATGGAAGCTAAACCAAACAGGGCCTTAGTACTCCCTCCATACCAGTGCATAGGACATATTAGGAGGTGCACCGTGACCTAGGTGGCAGCAGATTGGGCGTGGAGGAGCAACTCGAGCTAGGAATTTTCCAATCGCAGCGATGTTTAAACGGAAGAAAATCAGCAATGAATGTTGTGTCGTCTCATCTCCTCCATGCAGGCCCACGTACTTGATGGCATGCAATATTAGCTTCAATGTCTTGCCTAATCAACGCTGCATGCATAGCTCGTTCGTTCCGCGGAAACGAGGAGAACGTGGGCAGGAACGAGGCTGGAAGGGGAACGATGTAACAACCCAGATTTTGCAAAAATTAAAATTTTTGTTTTCGGTGTGAATTTTTTGATTGTCTGATTTGTTTGCGGTGTTTGCATCCCTGATTTATCGATCGGCGATTATTTCCCCCCTCTTATCTCGTATCGGACGGAGACCGACCCTTGCCACCCTGACACTCGACCTTGCGACATCGGGTTTCACCCGATCACCGTCGCGAAAACTGCACGAGACCAGCCGCAGCCAACGGAACGAAAAACCCCGTTTAATATTTAAATAGCGCGCCGGAAAATGTTGTCGGAATGTCACCGCAGTAAGGTATGATCGACGGGCTCGACGCGCTGAGCGCGTGGTTCGAGATTTCATCGGAATCGGAGTCCGCACGGAGTCTCGGCGGTCACGAACGCGATCACCGGACGCGCGAGAGGGGTACCGAGGGCATTTACGTAAACAGGCCAGCCAACCTGCCTATATAATGACCCCCACCTCCCAAACCAGCCAATTAGGGTTTCCCTAAGACTTTTTGCAGCCACCCCCCTCAATTTTTTCCCAATTTCGTCCAAAATCCTTCCCCTCTCCCGAAACCCTAGCTCCTGGCGATCCAGAGCCGTCGGATCTTAGATCCAACAGCCCCAGAGGAGCCACGTAGCCCCCAGCCATCTCCCACCGCGCCCCGGGCCGCGCGGGCCCGCAACCGCCGCCGCCGGGCCCGATCCGGGCCGTCCAGCCTGCGGCCGCTCGAGCAGCGCCGCCACAGCCAAGCCGCCGCCGGCGAGCGCACCACCCACCTCCGCAGCCTCTCCTCCCGCGCCCTCCTCCTCTCCCTCTCCTCTCACCCCGCTGCCTCCTCGCCCTGCAGTTCGACGCTGACGAGCGCGCCATGGCCGCCACCCGCTGGAAGCTCCACAGCCGCCGGAACGGGCCACGACGCCGCGCCTCGGCTCTCCGGCGAGAGGAGCTCGCCCGCACGCCCCCTCCGGCCTCTTCTAGCGCCCCACGCCGCCCTCGATCCGGTCCCTGTAGCCGCCGGCGCCGCCCTGCTCCTCACCGGTGAGGTAGCCGCCGCCGGCGCGGTCGGCCCTGGACGGGATCCTCTCGATCCAGTCGGGACGAGACGACGAACGGGCACGCCCACTCGTGTGGGCCACAGGCGGCCCATCTCCACCGCAGCCGGCCTGCCCGCCAGCCTCCTCTGCCTCATGGGTTCGGCCCAGTTGGGGTGAGCCAGCCCGGCCGCCCTTTTTTTTCCCTTAAGCGTTTTTCTTTTATTTTTTTCTGTTAAGTGTTGTATAACTGCTGCTGTTTCAATTTTGCAACGATGATAGCGATTAATCCGTAGCTCCGATGAACGTGCCCCCAAAACGAAAGTTGCTTAGTTTTGCGTGCTCTAGCATTCGTATGTAGAAAGTTTTTCCGTTTGAGGCCGTCTAGATAGTTTAATTCTGCGTTGAAGTGGGCATCAGTCCGTTAATTGCTTTTTGTCCTGTTTAGTGATGCTGTTATTATTTTATTGCAACTTTGCATGATGATTGTGACTAATCCATGAGGCCTATTGCATTGATTCTTTCTCCTATGTGTTAAGCATCATGTGTACTTCATTTCCATGCTTTAACTTGTCATGTTTGGGTGCTTTAGCTATATTAAATCTTGCTCCAAAGTGGTGATCCTGATGTTAATGTGCTGCTGTGCTGAAAACTGTTATTTTGTTGCTACTTCGGTCGACGAGTGTGTCGCGACCGTTTATCGGAATTGAGTGATTCCAATTGCATATTGTTAAGCATCATGTCTACTTTCATTACATGTATTGCATCTTCATGCTAGCATTCCTGGTCATATAGATATTTAGCTCCAAAGTTGCTATGCTGCTGTTTTTGACAGCCACCGCTGTTTTTCACTAAGTTTGTTACTTTGCGATGCCATGTTGTTTGCTTAATATCTTTTGATCTATGATGCCTATTTGCGTGATTCTTTTTGCCATGCCTTCCCTGTCATGTCTACTTTAATTCCATATCATTTGTGAGCATGTTTGCATTGATTATCCTGTTTATGCATTGCTCTAAAGTGTGCTTCGTGATGTTGGCAGTTTGTGCCCGTAACTTGTTTTGCTTATATCTTTTTAACCGAAACTCCGTTTGGGGTGTTCTTTATATGTAACTTGATTAGTTTTTTGTGTACTTTGTGTTTATGCTATTGTTTTCTGTTGTTAACCAACCTAATATATGGTTTAGGACAGAACAGTATCAAACCTTTTAATCATCGTGCGACACTTAGTGTATGCCATGTTTAGGTTGTGCCTCACTTAAATTGACTAGTATAGATAGTTTACTTTGTGCTTAACCTTTTGCCATGCTTGCTTGGGTGCCTTGCCATGTTAACAACCGTAGGTTGATCACCTGTAGCTAAACAACTTGAACCACCGTAAACGTGCGGTATCGTCGTGTGTGACGAGTACTCCACTTAACCCGTTAGTAACCGCGCTTGACGGTAGATCTGTATCGCGTTGCTGTGTCGTGTGATGTCTTCTTGATCTTGTGTTGCCTCGTAGTAATAGATTCTTGCTCATTGATTGCTTTCCAGTGTTTATCGTCTTGTGTGCTTCCGCGGGTACCTCTCGGAGACGATGCGAGCTTGCGATCCACTACACCTTCGAAACCCGACTTTTCAACAGGCAAGGACTATACATTACTTATGATCCATTCTATTTCAACCAGCGGTTTGCATGCTAGTCTAGGATAGGTTCGATGTTTGATCCTACCACATGTTTACAACCTCTTTCAAACCAATACAACCATGTCCCTTCCCAGCAAACCATGTACTGCTATGTTACTATTGCTCGTTGCTCAGCCCCTGCTTAGTATGCATGCTTAGGATGCTACGATGTTCCCCTGTTACTCCTGGTTTGGGATATCAAATTATTATATTGTTGTTGATGATATGATTATTATAATGTCGACTATATTCGACGAAGTATGGAAGGTCTAGGCTATCCCGCCCCGACGCTTTGTTCCATTCGAGTCACCTAGGACCCGAGTTTCGGGTATTGGTTTTAAGACTGAGCGTGCCTAACCGCGTGTGGGATTTTATGGGGTCCCCTTTTCTTACCTATCTAGCTTCAAACATTTCTAGTGGTGGCCCGAGCTGATTTACCATTTGAAACCCCGTGTGTGTGCTTGGTGGATCCCCTCGCAATTTTTAAACAACTTGGGCCAGTGGAGACTTTGTTTCTCTGTTGGTCCACCCGATCAGCTAGGACCCGGTTTCCCATGTGTGATTACCGGCAATCCGACATGCGTCATACGGAAGAGTCCGATCCGAGAGCGTGGCCGGCTTTTGGATTGGGTGTCGACTCCCCGGGGGCCACCCGGATTTGTTCGTCGTTAGCTAGAGGGACCTGTCGTTTCGGATCTCTTGGAACTAAATCATAAAATGGTTGCCTATGGTGGGTAGCAACTGAGAGTGATGGGCGTGCGTGCGGAGCCTCGTAATGGGCAGTTGGTACACCCCTGCAGGGTTAAATCTTTTCGAGAACCCGTGTCCACGGTTATGGACGACTTGAGACCTACTCCTTGTTCATAGACAACAACAACTGAGATAATCTTAATATAACATGATCAATGTGTGTGTGCCTTGACTGCTTCTTCTTCGTCGGGATGCGAAGAGGAGGACAAGGATAGGATAGGTGTTATGTTTGCATAGTAGGTGGATAGCATACTTGTTGGAGGCGATTCCTCATCGAATGCTTGGCTTCTTATCTTACTCTCTAGATCGGTAGCCACTTCATAAATGCTAGTGCGGCAGCAACCTCACCACTTACCCCATCTTTACCGTAAACTACCAGTTGTCCTAGAATGACGAGTGATGAAGTCCTTGCTGGGTCAGATGACCACTACAGTTGGATGCTGAGTACCTCTGTACTCATGATACTACCCCCAAACTCTTTTCAGGGTTCTGATCGACAACAGGTATGGTGACCGACGTTTCACGTGGAGACTCGACGACGACTAGTTAGGCGGATCCCGGCGGAGGGCCTGGACCCGTGTGGTTATGGGATCGATGTTTTTCTCTTTGCCACTAGGCATTTGCTTGTAGTCTGTACTCAGACATGTATCTTCCGCTGTTGTATTGTATTTGAGGCAGTTGTATGCCGATTGTATGAGATGTTGTATCCTTGTATTTGTAATGTTATGATATCATGTTGGAAATCCGGGGCATATGGCTTTGTCATATGTCGCGGTGGGACCGATATGTGCTTCGTCCCCGGATCTGGGTGGAAACACCTAGATCTGGAACAGTACCGCATATCGGGCCTTACAAACGAGCAGGAGATTTAATGTTTCACGCCTAAGTGAATTGGGAATATCTGGTTTTTGTAATGTGCCTTATGCACTGGTATGGAGGGAGTAACACACCCATGCTGCTATCGCTCAAGCTATCCCAACGTTTTCTATGTCCTGCTTCTATCTGACAAAAACCTTTTGCAAAGAGTTGAGTACTCTCATGGGGAGAACGTATCTGGTGCACCCAGTCAATTGGTGCTACCGGTGCACCCGCCCTTCGTTGCACATTAAAAATGTTCAAAAAAATCCGAAAAAATTAGTGTATTGACACAACATCAATGTATGTTGTCCTAAAATTTCAGCTCCAAAGTCCTAACAAATTTTGAGAAACTAAAAAGACAAATCTGACTACAAATAGTGTCATTTTTGTTTTTGTCTTTTTGTGACACCCATGACACTATTCTAGTCAGATTTGTCTTTTTAGTTTCTCAAAATTTGTGAGGACTTTGGAGCTAAAATTTTGGACAACAAACATTGATATTGTGTCAATACACTAAATTTTTTTGGATTTTTTCGAACATTTTTAAATGTGCAACGAAGGACGGGTGCACCGGTAGCACCAATTGACCTGGTGCACCGGATACGTTCTCCTCTCATGGGCACCTACTGGTGGAGCCAACAGGAAAAACATAATTCTATGCATTGGATTAGTTGGGAGAAACTCACACAACCGAAGGCGCAAGGGGGTCTTGTCTTCAGAGACATGAACAGTTTCAACATCGTCATGCTCTCGAGGCAGATTTGGAGACTGATACAGAACCCGGACTCACTTTGTGCTAGAACCCTGAAGGCACGTTACTTCCCTAACTCCCATGTCCTTAACGCTGAGCCGAAAAATGGAATCTCGTACTCTTGGAGGAGCCTTCTCCATGGGCTGCAGCTGGTCAAGGAGGGATACGTCGGGCGTATTGGTGATGGCACTCAAGTGGATATTTGGAAGGATCCATGGCTTCCAAGACTGTCGTCAAGATTTATCATAACCCCCGGAATGGTAATCTGCTAAGGTTCGTTCATGAACTGATTAACCCAATCACGGGCCAGTGGGATGAACGACTCGTCCAAGAGACCTTCTGTGTGGAAGATGCAAGAACCATTTTGCAAATCCCGATTAGGGATGGGGTACAGGATTTCATAGCTTGGAATTTTGACTCCAAAGGGCTACACACATTGAAAAGTGCTTACAAACTGCAACTCCACTTGGAGAAACAATTAGCAAGTGATGGGGCGGGAGGTAGCTCAGGGCTGCGAGGTATTTTGCACAGTACGGATGACGACTCCTGGAAACGCATTTGGAAATTACCATGCCCAAGGAACATTCAGTTATTTTCCTGGAGAGTTAAACATGAGTCCCTAGCCCTCCGGACAAACCTGAAGAGGCGTGGGGTACCTTTGGAGAGTAACAAATGTCTGTTTTGTGGGCGAGCGGCGGAAGATGGAGCACATCTCTTCATCATGTGAAAATCTGTGAAGGAGGTCTGGAGGGAGTTGTCCATGGAGAAAGAGCGCTCAGAGCTTGAGCAAATCTGGTCTGTACATGTAATGTTTGATTATCTATGGAGGTTAAGTGAAAACAAACGTATTCAAATTTTGACAATGTGGTGGATGCGGTGGAGCAATCGAAATAAGCTAAGGGAGAGGGAGTTCCCTGTCTCTGCTTGTGACACAGCTAGACGGGTGCGAGCAAGCACTCTGGAGTTCCTGGACATTTAGGGCTTGTTTGATTCATAGGGTAGTAAAATCATAGGAATAGGAAAAGCATATGATTGCAATGGCATGCCCACTCCAATTCTATAGGATTTTGCTTGTACCAAAGTTTGTTTGATTCCATCAAAGAAATTGTAGAAAGAGGTTGGAGTTAATGTTAGGATTTCTATAGAAAGTAGTACAAAAATTCCTATGGAAAAAATTCCTATAGAAACAATTCCTATGAATCAAATGAGTAACTAGGATAAAATCCTATGGGATAAAATCTTACAAGAATCCTATGAAATTCTTATGAATCAAACGAGCCCCTTACTTGGACAAGAAAAATGTTAAGGAAGTTGCAAGAAACCGCCCCATGGAGAGATGATAAAAATCAATGTAGATGGTGCGTATATCCCGGGTGAGGAGTATGCAGGCTGGGGTGTGGTGGCAAGGGCGAGAGATGGGGCCATTATCTGTGCTCGTGCAGGAAGGCAAGAAAACACAAGGGACGCTTTTGCGGCCGAGGCCCATGCCATGGCGCATGCTGTTTCACTAGCTGCTGATATGGGGATGGTTAATGTCATTTTTGAGACTGATTCACAGCTGCTGGTGGAGGCGCTTGATGTAAGGAGGGTGGATTCATCTGCGTACGCGGCCCTTATCGAGGATATAAAAATGCAGCTCAAACTCTGGTTCTCCAAGCAAGAAGTGGCTCACTGCCGGCGTGATGCTAACTCTGTTGCACATGCTCTTGCCAAACATGGCCGTCAAAGTAGTTTGAACTCCTACATTGAATGGTAGGTTGATGTACGAGCCGATGTGGCTGTTTGTGCTCAGGCCGACTGTGCCGGGCATTGTTAATTGTTTAAAGCTTTGCTTTCCCTAAAAAAACACACACCCATGCATTGGATCTTGGTACAATCTAGAGGTGTCGCCACACACCATGGCGGCAAGGCTGTGACACATGCTGCCGCCGGCGCTCGTGGCGCAGGTGCGACGTGTTCGCTGGCCAACTTGCCGCCACAGTAGATTTTGTAATACCATTCACAAGTGGTCCTTTCTATCAAATGCACTCGGCAGGTGGTCTTTTATGTCAACTAGACATTGCCCGTACGTTGCTACGGGCAACATGAAAAAAAAGTGTAATCATCATGGAACAAATAACATACATATAGAACATGAATAATGGGTGAAAACCTATCTTGAATATCAATTCTTTTATTTCTAATGTCTAATTCACTAGATCATTGATGGCACGCGTTGCCGTGCCCATCCATTTATACAATAAAATTGTAGGATTTTTCTTAAATATATGGTCACATAAAGTATATAATACTTTGTAACCAAAGGTTATCTCATATATACTCGGTAAGCAGGGTTCACACATACAAATTGGCTTGGTATGTCAACATACACACAACAATGAATGTACTAAATACAAAAATTGATATTGCCACAGTGAATAACAAATAGCATAGAAAATAAGCATGTAACATGAGACATAAATTGACATTGTAGATTACATACATGAGAATTAATGAAATCTTCACATGACTCTACACAAGGGCTCCTTTGAGAATAACCATGAAACTTGAACATCACCAATACCTTGCAACACCTAAAAGAAAAATCATTGCAATCGTCATGCTCATCAAACCTAGAGTACAAAAGTATGAGCACAATATAGAAATTAACAACTGAGAAACAGATGTCACAATCATACCGCTATAATCCGATCTCTTTGTCACTTGCAAGGTTCTAATATCAAGATATCATATCATTCTTGTACATTCCAAAGTTGTAATATTTGTATAGTCAAATTCACCCTCGATCAATGTAAGGTTGAGATCAAACACTACTAATTTTACAAAATATAATATAATAAATAGTTGCTTATGTGGTGTTTGTATAAACAACCAGTCAAATTGGTATACATTTGAAAACGAGATAGGCAACACATTGCATGCTTTGATAATCATGGTATATATAGTTGTTGTCTTAGAACATAGATTATAGGAATATAAAGTATATAGATGGTCCAAGGTCCAAAACACATGTATTTTATAGATGCGTAAACATCTAGAGTTCTACATATTTAACGATAGCTTCCTTGAACTTCAAGCCTACTCAAGACATCAATTTATTTGCACATATATTTCAAAGATGATAGGACTAAAGTTACTGTAATTGATGTACTGAAGCTAAAAAAGGAGAGTGAGCATTGCACATGTATTAACAGTTAAATAAATTAATTGGTGTGTTTCAGAAATTGGTAAATATGTTAGTGATGTTAATTGGTAATAAAAAAGACGGGACATACAAAGGATATTCTAATTGTTGCATGCAATCTCTCTTCTGAAGCAATAATGTTGTGTTGTCTGGATTCTAAACTGCTCATGAAGTTAACTTTATTCTGATGAAGTTAGTCATATCTCGCCTAAAGTGTTCGTAACATCCAATAATTCACACGGTCTCCATATTCCCCATCAATCTTGGGTCTCTCAAAGAATGAGACCTCCTGAAAATATCAAATTACATTGACAAATCAAGCATCTAACCAGAATGGTAGAACACATCACAAGGTATACATATTCCCCATCAATCTTAGGTTATCCCTCAAACAATGAGGCCTCCAGAAAATATCAAATTACATTGACAAATCACACATCTAACCAGCATGGTAGAGCGCATCACAATGCATATATATTATCATAAATAACTGATTAACTCGGTCAGATCTATCTAAACATCTCTTTACCATCTATGATTTTTATTATTATAGCAGCACACCCACCTTTTACAGACAAAGCTAAGTTTAAACAGCTCTAGGTTCTTGAGTCTGAAATTACTTTAGACAACTATAGAAACAACTGATTTATTTTTATGTTTAGATGACATCTCAATGGAGCAGATGATAAAAATAGACAATGTTCTGGATTATATTCACATGAAATTATAAGGTATGCCAGTCCCGCGTGTGAACTAATTACTTGAGTAGTAGCCACTGCAAATTTCAATAGAAGAATTCCCCAAACAAAAATAATAATACAAAAACCAACCTCCACGGTGAACAGCACTTGATAAAACTGCAATTAGACATTATTAGTACAATGGAATTGTTTGATGAAGAGGGGATACATAGGGAATGAGAGAGAAAATGAAGATATAGAGCAATATATCCATGGACCATAGCTGCTAGTGTAAGAAGGACAATAGACTTTCAGGATACAAATCATATATACAGGCACATGAACTCAAGCAGCTGCAGGTTGGAAAAACAATAACTTATACCTCAATTAATTGCGGAAGGGTGGTGGCACACATAAGTTGTCGTTAAGGGATGATTCATCACTTTCTTCGACCGGATTGATGAGCTTCAATCGCTAAGAACCGCAGTGCCGCTTCCCTTCTTCCCGTGAAACCAAAGTGCGACCTACCTACCGGTCGATTGTAATAATTGGACATAATATGTTTCTGGAAAGAACACACATTCTTATTAAATAACTCATTGGCAGCAAGTTAAACTTATGGTACTCAAATCTCCATGTGATATATATTCTGTAACATATATCTGATCAACATTCAACAAAAAGTAAGGATTGCACCATAGAAAACAGAAAAATATTGAAAACTTCAATCATGGGTAGCGATGCATAGACTAACATGGATTAAAGAAATCAGTAAAAGAACATTGACGGCGCCAGACAGCAACTTCCTGATTATAGTGGAATACTAACCTTAGTCTTCGTGGAAAGTACATATCTAACGATGTGAGCATCCAAGAAAAATAGAAGGGACTGATTAATCATGGGAAAATAGGACCAAACCCTTTTCACTTGGCGAGAAGTTCTTGTAGGGGAAAATCTAGGACTCTCCAATGGAGAACATCTCATTCACGAAATGGAGACCATACCCGCTGCATCAAACAGATCGGGAGCGGCTGGATCCCTTCCTTTCTCCCTCATAGACAGATCGGCGGCGACAGCTGGATCGGCGAGCCGTCCTCTCGCCGCGCGCACCGGACGAGGCCACAGCCGCGGCGCGTGCTTGGCGCAGCTCCCCGTCGGCAGGGCTGGACTTGGCCATTCGCGCGCCTCTCGACGCCCCTGGCTCCCGGCGATCTGAGAGAGGGAGACGGAAGGAGGATGCCTGACGCGGTGGTGGGGACTGGGGAGGGGAGGAGGCACCGCAAAGACAGAGCATCGCTGGATTGAAATCATCGAATCATAGTTCTTTGAGGGGAAATAGTGTCGGCTGGGCCAGTCGAAGGCTGGATGCGCAAATGGGCCGTTAAAGCCCGGTTAACCAGAATCCTTAGAAAAGGCTACGAGAGCAGCAGGCCAGCGGACAGAAAGCTACTGTGGCGCCCAAACAGTAACGTAGGCACCATCTAACGGCCAAAAATGAAAGATCAATGTAATCCAACGGTTACAATCACTAATGGCCTGAGAAGGCTCGCTTTAGGTGCAGTTTTACTGTCCTAAATTACATGAAGGCGAGAGGAACCACATATCTACATTTTCAGAGTGAAGTTTTCATTCATCCTTGGCAGGTTTGTGTGTCCTGCAATGACGTCTTCCATTTAACCTATCGACTCCTATTTAATAGCATTGGTTAGGTAAATATTATGCGGTAAGGTAATCAATCAACAACATATTGAAAGATATTAACATGATTAGTGGTGTATGGATAGACTTAAATAATGTGATTGGATGGTTTATGGAAAGATTTAATTAATATGATTAACTGATGTGTGGGAAGGTATTAATGTGATTGAGCAGCATATGGAAGGTGCGGTCAAATAAAGCGTGGTGGGACAATAAAACCGGCTGAACATAAAACCGATGAAGAAACGTGGTGGGGGAAGTGAACCGGTTGACGAAATTATCGGCAAAACACCTGGAAGGGACCGTGAGGAACCGCTAGGTTCTTTTTAGATAGTAGAGAAACTTCCCAGTAGTACGTAGATGCGGCGCCATATGTGACAATAATGGGAAGTGCGGCTTGAGGGCAACGTCAATGTGGAACAAAATCCTCTTGTTTTTCACACGTATATACTAAAAAAAACTGGTGTTTTTAAAGTAATGTTACACATGCCATACTATTGAGCATCAGATGCACCAAAATACTTGAGCTATGCAAGCCATATTTTTAGGTTGACGAAGATAGACAGGCCTATCTTGTTAGGTTTTTGCTATCTTGTAGGAGAAGCTGTATGACGTTCCCTGGTACATCGGCAATCAGACGAAACTCTCCGCCATTCCTCGCGAGTGCAGCAAGTTCGTGCATGACTTTGTTTCCCGCCCTTCCCATAATGCTGAAGCTCACCGATGCAAAACTCTGGAGTTCCTGTTTGATGTCCCCTATTGTCGTGGTCATACCAAAGGTATACCCTTAAGTACTAGAAATCAAGGGGTACCCTTAGTATCGTGATCTCCTAAGAACACCTAGGAAAATAGAAAGTAACCACCAAAACATAAAGAGCCTAATAAAAACACAAGGACGTAGGTCACGACGTCTCCGAGTAATCCATTACTCGGAAGAATGAGATGATCTCCGAGTAATCCTTTACTCGGAGGGATGAGAGACTCTCTAAGTAATCTGTTACTCAGAGAGAAGATAAGCTCCGAGTAATTAGCTACTCGGAAGAGAGAACCAGCGAGCTATTCACTAATCGGAGGAAGGAAGAGCAACGGGCGCGGAGCATTAAAGCCAGAGATGTTTCTCCTTCTTAATTAGCAGTAATGAGTAGACCGTTTCCTGTAATTAGTATAGGAATTTACCCTCGTAATTAAGACTCATTTACTGAGGCGTTGAAGGGGCAAAGGCGCACTCTATATAAGCCCCCCCCTCGCCCCGGGAAGGGTCACGCGCAACACATCTCTCAAACTTTGAGCAAGAACACCCCAGTCAGCCTGGGACAGGATTAATGTTTTTATCTCTAAGGAGAGGCCTAACCTGTATAATTTCACTCGCGTCAACCTCTCTACGTACATATTCATATAGCTCCAAACATCACCCCTATATCTATTGTCAGGATTATATCCACGACAGTTGGCGCCCACCGTGGGGCTGAGTTGGTCAGCAATCGTAGAGATGGTGTCTTCTTCGTCTTCCTCGTCGGTCCGCGGCCCCGAGCTCGTCTGCGGCGAGATGTTTCACTTTGGATCATTGGCCTTTGTGGCCGATGATTCCGCTTGGCTAGCGGATTCACCGCTCCAGGCGCAATTATTGCCTTCGAGAGGCAACGTTCACTTCCGAGCCGACGAGTCAGGGGCTCTATGCCTCCAGTTGCCGGCTCAGCGCCAAAAACAAGCTCTTCTGTCTGTCTGCCGCAAGAAGAAACGTTCAGGTCGCCCACGCGCCCCTCATCGCAACAAGCAAGTTAGGGTGCAGCAATTGGCGGTCATCGACTCGGTGGAGTCGGCCCAAAGAGCCCTTGATGAACTGATAGCAAGAGAAGGCACAAGGGCATCCATTGTAACACCCTCACTGTCACGAACAATAATCACTTTGCTAATCAAGGATTACTGTTGCTAATCACTTTTGATAATCGCTGTTATTCAAACTGGCCTTGATCAAACTTTTCAACTTATTATTTTTCTATTCATGGTGGTTGGCATTAAAGCAATGTGACCATGGGCCTTGCTCATCATGGATCAAAACAAATCCAAGCCCCTTTGCATTTGAAATCAAAACTTAGCTCAAATGCCTTTTAGTTGAATATTAAAAACAATGTGGCAAATAAAACTTTGTCTAAATTTTTTGCAACCAATTTTGTTAATTGCACAATAATCACTGGACCATGTTCAACCAACCTTGGGTATTTATTAAGCTTTTAAATAAAACAAACAATTCTAACCAGTAGCAAAAGCAGCTCAAATACCAATTTAATATTGGTATAAAAATCAATTGAATTTAATTGTGCACCAAACTTTTTGTGGTACTCTACAAATGTGCAACCCTAATAATTGGATTGGTCTCATATTTTATAAAAATATAAAAGCTACTAAAATAATTAAAACAGAAAAGGAAAGCATGCAAAAAAAGAATGAAAGGCCTCAGCCCAGTGCACTAAGTGCACAGTGCTGGCCCAGCCAGCCCAACTGGCCCACCTAGCCCACCACCCGCGCCGTCTCCCTCACTGTTCCCCCTCCCCCTCGTGTCGCGATGGCAGAAGCCGTTCGACGGCGATCGTCGCCGTGTCGAGCATCCACGGCTACTAGGGTTCGAGCCCGTGGATAAGTGCTCGCCCCCGAGCCACCTGGCGAAACCCTAGATTGATTTTCCCCCTCCCTCACCTCGCTCTCATCGGGGAAAGTTTTCCATAGCGCCATCGCCGCCATTGCCGTGAACCTGCGCGGCCACTGAGCCCCTCAATCCGAGCCGCGTCGTCCTTCATCACCACCGTCGTCTTCTTCGTCTCCGAGCTGAAGGACTCGAGCTCAGGCGCCCCGTGGGTAGCCAATCGCCGCCGAACCAGTTTCCGCATCCGCCGCCGTCACCGTTCGATTCCGGACGCTACGGACCTCCATCGCGCCTACTGCCTGACCCTACGCGCTCCTGGTGAGCTTGGCCACATTCCCCATGCGCTCGCTCCCCTCCTCCCCCGCCATAGCCCGCTCCACCATTGGAGCTGAAGCTCGTCGCCGCCCGCGAGGTCACCGCCGTGGCCTGGGGCACGCGTATGGCACGCCGTGCGCGTCGTTTTGCTCGCGCTAAGCCCAGGAACGGATCCCCATAGCACACGCTCCGTTTCTTCCACGGAAACGCCGTCTACGTTGTGCCCCCGTTCGGACCGCCGCCTGCCTCGACGCCGGCGTCGCTCCGGCGACTCGTCGGCCAAGCCACCATCCCCAGGAGAGGCGCGTCGCACTCCTCTTTCGAACGGGCCTAACCACGCGCGCTCCCGTGCCTGGAGCCGTGAGCACGGTCGCCGCCGGCACCCACGGTTTCGCCGGCGTGCTCCGGTGAGGCTGTCCGGAGGGCCCCCCTATCGGGTTCCCCATCAGTGCCTAATGAGCCACTGACAGCGCCCCCCTCTAATCCCTCCTTTAATTAAACTGGAGAACCCCCCCACTGTCAATGACAAGTGGGCCCCTACCCTTTAAATTAACCACAAGATTAATTAAACTGTTTAATTAGACATGTGTCTATGACAGGTGGACCCCACTGTGAGATTAATGTTTAAAAAGAATTTAGACTTTATTCCAGTGTATGACATGTGGGCCCTGGCTCTGTTTTAATTTAATAAAATGAATTATTAGTATTGTAAGGCTGGCCAGTGGGACCCACTGGTCAGGTTTGACTAGTCAACCTGCTAAAAGGTGGGGACCCATTGTCAGTTGACCAGGTCAAACAGACTGTTGTGGATAATGTTAGATTAAATGATTTAATAATTATAGAAAATGTTTTAAACTGAATTAAACTTTAAAAATTGAATATCTTTTAAACCGTAAGTCAGTTTAAAAAACTTTATACATGAAAATTGATCAGAAAAATACAATGGATACGGATACGCTATCCGTTCGTCTATGACCCCCTCTAACATACCGAACATCTAACCGACCCCCTCCGGACCGTCTGTCCGATGATTTGTCCGATACTATTAAAGTATCTGGATGAATTTATTCTGAACACGAAAGTTGTTCAGAATGATTCAACTAACACGGATACTCCCCCTTATGTTTGTCGGAGGTCCACGACACCTCTGGCATGGTACCTTCCCCCCTCCGGACATCCCGTCAGGTAATCACCCGGAGCCAGTATTTCATCCCCGAATGAATTTCCGCTCCGAGCCTGATACGTTGCGCGGCGTTAGAGCAACGTTAATCATTCATCTGTCATGTCATACATTGTTTTCTATGATTGCTTGTATTTACTGTTTCTTCCCCTATCTCCGATAGACCCCGTTGCTACCGCCGACTACACCACTGCTGCGTACGACTACGTCATCGACGACAGTACCCCTACCGTCGAGCTTCTCGGCAAGCAGAGCCATTCTCTTCCCCAGATATCGCCTATCTTTCCGTACATTTCTTGCACTAGGCATGGTTACTGATGCTGCTACGATTACAATCCTATTCAATTACATAGCTTGTTTTTGTCGCCCCTTGATGTACCTTCCTTTATCCTATGCTGCCTATGATATTTATGCATTATATTCAACAGTGAGCCCTGCACATTGTTAGCTAGGATTAGATAGCGGGCCGTGACCACTCAGGGGAGTGAACGCGGATACGAATGTATATACAACTGCATAGGTACGGTACAATGTAGACACCGCCTAAGGCCCCCTAGCTCGGCTCTGCTGAGCCACATCAAGTGGAGTTACCGAGGAGTAATCCTCGTACTTCACTCGTTGCTGACTTTGTATAGCCGCCCTAGGGACCTGAGACCCGGTTGTCCTTGAGGTAAGAAGTCGGGCGACCCAACCGTGCCCGCGAGTGGTATTGCGTCGGGAACGACAGGGACGGTACGACCGACGTTACTGGCGTGCTTGGCCCCTGCTCGTATCTCGCGAGAGTTACCAAACCACGAAAGTCGAGCTCTACCAAGAGCACACGCGAGACAAGGTAAGGAGACGGTTCACTTTGTTGGTAACCGCAGAGACTTGGTGGGACGACAGGGCAGGCACCGATGTACTGGTGGTTCTGACTGCTGTCGTTGACCGCGGGACAGTTAAGTCGAGGCAACGATAACAGTTGTCATGCAGGTTAATTAAAATGCTAAATGGTTCGGCGGATGACTTGAGAGACCCGTTGGTCTGTACGCACTACCTTCACGTGGGATAAGGAGTTATGGGCTCCCCTGCGTCGTAGTTTGTCCGAAAGCTCTTCAGACGTCATCAGTACCACGGGCTGATAGCCGGGAAGCGGTCTTGTCTTCTTTGCTGCAGCAGGTGTGTTTTGGATTTTCTTTTGCTTCACCGGCCAGTCTCGTACCGTGCAGGAGCGTGCAAGGGTGAGGGACCTAGACCCCTTGGCGCATACGATATAGTCCGGCGGATGGCCTCTCTGCTGAGCCTAGGATGAACTGCGATGTGTCGGATAGCCTCGGTGGGGCATTCCCTAACAAGGTGTACGCCACCCTGGAGATCCGAGCGTCCAGGCTGAACAGTAGTGCACCCATGCAGGGAGTTTAATCTATTCGAATAGCCGTGTCCACGGTAACAGGACGCTTTATGCTGAAGCTGGATCTTACCACTACAAACTACTACTATTAAACTGTTGGTTCCGGGTTTTCTTCCTCGCAGGGAAGTCGAGGAGGGGAACTCGGAGGCATTATTATTATTAATCATTACAACTTATATTATACAATGTTGCAGCAACTTCTGCTTCATTGTTACTGTATGCTTTATATAAAATGTTGGCTGATTCTCTTCTCATGCTGCAAGACATCGTCGGAAGATGCTAGTCTTCGATAGGCCTAGCTTCTTACCCTTATTCTGATTTCTATCTTGCAGTCAACTATATATACAACCTCCCCTTTCCATTGATACAATGCATAAATGCTTAGTAGCGGACGTAAAACTCGCGGGTATGCTAGATAGTCACCTTTGCTTTATTTCCCCCTTTTGTTTTTCCTGATCGGCCGCTGCAGTCGACGTTGGACCCTTGGAGTCCAGGAGCAGGAGATCCCCGATGCCGACCATCGCAACGTGAAGATCCCCGATGCCTTCTATGTCGTCGAGTTCCCCGTTGACCAGGAGTAGTTTGGAGGTTCCCAGGAAGGAGGCCTCGCCTTTTCGATCTGTTGTTATTTGTGCTAGGCTTCTTAAGGCAACCTTGTATTTTTTTGTCTGTACTCAGATACTATTGCTTCCGCTAACTTTGTGCTTTCGAGCTGTTGTATTCGAGCCCTCGTGGCCCTGGCTTGTATTAAACAGCTTGTATTATTTTATTTGTAGAGTTGTGTTGTGATATCTCACCGTGAGTCCCTAATCTCGATCGTGTACCTTGCGTGTATGATTACTGTACACGGTCTGATTTTTGGGGCGTCACATCCATCTTGCATCTTTTCAATTCGGCTGAAGATGAAGGCGTGCGGATATCTGACCCAGAGCCCGATGGAGAACAAGAAGGAAGCAGCGGCGTCCCAATCGCAATTGCAGAAGTTTGCAGAAACACCACCGCTTCAACCGTCGCCAGTCCGAGTTGATCCAGCTCGGAATGGAGCCAATAGCCCATATGGGGTCGATGGTCGTGAGCCAGTTCGGCATACGTCTGACTTCCGGAGGTTAGAACTCGGGGGGTTGAGTCGGCAGCCCCGAACTCTGACTCGCGACGAGCAAGAAGAGGTAGAGGTATCAGAGCGACGGCTGCACACTCCCATTGATACGACCACTTAGGAAGGAAGATGCCTAGAAGTAGCCATATTAACGAACCTTGCTGAGCAAGAACGCCACTGAGATGGAGAATACCTTAGATCTCAAGCCCGAGAGGCCACTCGTCTCAAGCAGAGCAGAACTAGTCGGCAGTTACGAGAGCACGGACGAGAGCCTTTCCGAGCCATGGAAACTATGGTGGAAAACCTCATAGCGGCAACTCGGATTGCAAACTCTTTGCAACCTAGTGAGTCAGCAGCAGAGGGGATTCAGCACTTGGCATTTCTGTTGCAGGCATCGGTAGAACAAAACGCTGCAGTCAGTCAATCATAGCAGAGTGTTCACTCCCAAGTTCCTCCTGCTGGAACATCGCAATCAGTGCATACGACCTATGGTGACACTTGGAGAAATAGGAACACACCACCCTCGGCACAGAAATGATCCCCGAGATGGTTATCTCCATGACCAATATCGGCGTGAAGAGCATCGGAGGCAGGATAACTATGAGGCTCACAGATCTGAACAGGGTGCACCACATAGGGAGGAGTTCCATCAATGCCGAGCCGGTCATCAAGGTAACCGATACATTGATGTCGATGACGATGACCGGAGTCATCTGGTACAAAGCCGAGTTGATCGTGCTAGGTCCCATAGTCAAGATCAGGCTCGCCCCTAAATGGCTATAGGGCCAGTTTGTTTCAGCGAGAGGATCCGATCCACTCCAATCCCTCCTCACTTCCGACTAGGGGTGGACAAGTACCGAGGTGATGCCAAGCCTCAGACATGGTTGGGTGATTACATAATAGCAGTACAAATCGGAGGGGGAGGAGATGAGATAGCCCTGATGAACCTTCCTTTGATGTTGCAAGGCTCAGCTCGGACATGGTTGAACTAGCTTCCCCCCAGCAGTATTTGGATTTGGGAAGATTTAGAGAGAGTTTTTGTCAAGAATTTTGAAGGAACTTACAAGAGTCCTGGAGGGTTAACCGAATTACAATTGTGTGTACAAGGGAATACAGAGTCCACACGGGATTACATCCAGAGGTGGATTACACTCCACAACTCGGTAGAAGGAGTCTCCGAGTTCCAAGCCATCCATGCTTTCAAGGAAGGGGGTTAAGTATAGAGAGTTGAGCCTCAAGCTGGCCAGGTCCCCCCATGTCACTTCACTCAGGAGACTAATGGAGATCGCAAACAAGTATGCCAATGGTGAAGAGGAGATTCTCCAGAAGACCCAGCAGCACCGAGGTGGAGGGAGCAACTAGGCACCTAACCCAAAGCAGAAGACTGGAGGCAACAACAAGCGAAAAGCAGAGGATGCCCCAACAGATGCCGAGTTAGTAGCAGCTGCGAATGCCTCGGGGATTCATGGTAGAGGTCAACCAATGAAAGAATGGCAACCTCGTCAAAAGAAGCCGTCAAATGAAGATGAGGTTTTAGATAAACCCTGTCCTCTTCATACAACCCGAGATGCTGAAGGAAAGTTAATTCTCCCAAAGCATACAGCTCGGCAGTGTCATTTGATCAAGAGGGCAGCTCAGAATGAAAAGTGGAAGTGAAATCATGCCCTTAATCGTATTTTGATGTTCATGACAATATTCATATAGAGGACTAATAATGTTTGTCAAGTTTATCTCAGGTTTTAGACCTCGGTCCGTTGTGACGGTGGATCATAGACCATTGATATTTACAATTGCTCAAGAGATGGAACCAATGAATTTGAAGCGTAAGCTATTTTCCGGTTATCTTGAGTATATGGATCCCCGCACTATTAAGAGGGGATCAGTGGGTGTACTGCTAAATATTGCTCAAATACCTCGCAAAACAAACAAATTCATTGTCACTCACTCATTTTAAACAAGCTTGCTGAATATACACACATCGGACGTTCGGTCCCTATCGGGCGTCTGGTACGTGATGCTCTCCGACGTCCGGTCACCGTCGGACTAAGGGTCCGAGAGGTCAGTGGGATTTTGCCCCATTTCGTCGGATTTGCGGTCCCTGTCGGACGTCCGGTGGTCGGACGTCCGGTTGGCGTCGGAATTAGGATCTGAGGGGTCAGTGGCATTTCTCTATGTTTTATCAGATTTCCGGCGACCATCGGACATCCGGTCATCGGATGTCCGGTAGTTTTCGGACGTCCGGTGCCTGACGTTGTTCTTCTGCGCATGCAGTGTATTAGTGAGTGTCCGGTGCAAACCGGATGTCCGGTATGCACGTACCAGACGTCCGGTCCGAACCGGACGTCCAATACTTATGCAGGTAGAATGCTCCAACGGCCATTTCTGGCCTTGGGCTATAAATATGCCCTCTCCACCACTTGAGAGGGTTGACCACTTCATTTGCAACACGCCCAAGAACACAAGTGCTCCCTCTCACTCTCTCCCTCACCAAATCACAGATCCCGGAGAGCCCTGTGAGAGTTCTTGACGGATCTTTCACCCCGTGATAGATCCGCCCCTTCCCCATCTTTCAACCAAAGCAGATCGCGTTTTGAGCAAGTCTTGAGCTTTCCCCATTGATCTTGTTACTCTTGGTGGTTGGAGACTCCTAGGCGGGTAGGAGTTCTTCGGAGAGGAATCGGCCATTGTGATTACCCCCATTGAGTTTGTGAGGGTCTGGTGACCACCTTTAAGGTCAACCGGTAGTGGTTGGGAATCGCCTTTGTGGTGATATCTCAAGGGGAATAGAGTGAGACTTCGTGGCGTTGGTGTGCCTTTGTGGTTTCACCCACTCTCTCCGAACGTTGAGTAGCTTCCCTCCAAGGAAGTGAACATCGGGATACATCGTTGTCTTTGCGTCATTCGGTTATCCCTACTCTTTCCCCTTATTACTTGTGCTACCGTATCATTTGCCCCTCACTTGCTTTAGTATATTGTGCTTATTGTTTATCTTGTCTTAGTTAGGTCAACCTTGCAATTGTTAGGCACACCTTTATCTTCCGCACTATTGGCTAAAATTGCTAAGTAGTGATAAAATTTGTCATAAGACCTATTCACCCCCCTCTAGGCCTATCTCGATCCTTTCAATTGGTCTCAGAGCCTCGTGCTCTATTCTTGTGGCTTAACCGCCCTAGAGCGAGATGACCAAGAACGGCATCCCCGAAAGTTCGGGTGCTGAAGTGGAGGAGGTCGCAATTGCTGCGGATGCCGCTAGTTCGGAAGCCGAGAGATTGGCTGCCAACAAAGGGCCGCCGCACAAGCTGCGTTGCCTCCCTTCACGGGGCATGTTAGTAATGAGATTGAGGACCTAAGTTGTTCACCTCCGGCAATATGGAAAAAGCCTTGCAAAAGGCTTTAGACAATCAAAGGAAGGAAATGGAAGCCTCCTTTGCAAGGATGAAGGCTCCGGCATCGGAGTCACAAACGTCAAGTGGCGCAGCCCCTAGGTCCCCACAAGCGACTTCTGTGCACCCCGGTTCCGAAGTTCCCTTGCAAATAGGTGGTCCCTACCAATGGGACTATCCTGCTCCTAAGCTTGTGGAACCTAAGTATAACTTCAATGACAATTCACCGGTACTAACCGAGAACACTAACTTTTTGGATTGGAAAAGTCTTATGGCAGATTATCTTAGGTTTGTGTGCGAGCCCAAGTGGAACCTCATCGACTCCGGGAAAGGCTATTATCAAGTTGATCCAAACAACCTTACCCCAAGTGAAGTATTTGATAGACATCTCAACCTTGCGGGCATTGGATTCTTGAAAAGAGGAATGGATGAATTGACACGTGCACCTTTTATCCATATCACCAATGCCAAGGAGATGTGGGACACTCTTCTCATTGCCAAGTTCGGCACCGACTCTCTTCAAATGAAAAGATATGAGACCGCAAAGAATGCATTGCACAACCTTCACATGAAGAAATATGAGACGCCCCAACAACTTCATATGCGTCTCAAAGTTCTCTCCGCTCATGTACAATCCTTCACATGTGAGAAATCTTTGGATGGATATCAAATCACCAACCGTTACCTTGTGTACAAGATGTTGAGTGCTCTCATGGTATATTCTCATCAAATGGTGTGCGAATTGAGGCGTATGCCCGACTTCTTCAAGATAACACCGGATGATGTGATTGCCACCTTCTTGCAATATGAAGAGCACCTAAAGGAGTCCAAGAGACTTCTTGCCACATATAGTGGTCCATCCTCAAACCTAGCACTCAAGGCTAGGCTCGAGGAGTTTGATGATGATGAGGAAGAAGATGAGTATGAAGATGATGGTAACTCCGATGATTACCCCTCATATGATGATATAGCTCTTTTTGTGAAGAGGTTCACCAAAGGGGACTTCAAGGGAAGATTCCAAAAGAAGAAGACAAGAAATTGCTACAACTGTGATAAACCGGGACACTTTGAGGAGGATTGTCCGTATGAGAAGAGAGAGGACAAACCTCAATTTCCTCGGAAGGAAGTTTCCAAGAAGCTCCCAAACCCTCTCAACAACAAGTTCAAGAAGAAAGCATTGTTGGATCTAGAAGGATCCAATCCCGATGGTGTTGGTGGTGTGGCCGGGGTTGCTCAAGATACACAAAAGACCTTAAAGCTCCTAAACAAGGAAGGTGAGGTTGTAAACTACAACTTTATGAGTGACTACACCGTCAATGCACACAAGTGTCTCATGGCCAAGTTGGTTGATGACGACACCCCCTCCTCCTCGGCTAAGATCAAGGTAATTCCTATTGATGAGTCCTTCATGTTCTCTTCCGAACCTCATAATGAATTTCATGATGCAGAAAGTGATGATGCACATGCTACTTGTGAAGATTTGTTCTTTGCTAAAGTGAACAAAATGATGAGCTCTCTCAAAGGTAACAAGCTCAAAATGTTTCAATTACTTATGGATGTGGTGGGTAAGCACTCCACAACCATTAAGGATCTTGAAATCCTCCTCACTGAGGAAAAGGAGAACTATACTCTCCTTGAACGAAAGGTTGACTTTGAGGAAGCTCGAAATGACAACTTGTGCAAAGTTGTCCATGCATCAAATGACTTAAATGATAAGCATGTTGCATCCTTGAAAAAGGCTAATGAAATTTGTAAGGAACTTGCTAATGATATGAGCAAACTTGTGGAGCTAAACACCTCCCTTTCTAAGGATGTTGAGGTACTCACCTTGTCTCTCAAGACAAAATATGAGGAACTCACCACCCTTAAGAAGAATCTTGAGGCTCACAAACTTGCTCATATAAAAACTCTTACTAAGATGTCTCCTCCCACTATTGTACATGTTGATGCTTGTGCTACTAACTCTACTCTCGATCAAGCATCCCTCATTGAGGAGAACTTAGCCCTTCATGCTCAACTAAAGAAGGGCCTCTTGACTTGTGCCCAAGGCGAGAAAATTTAAATGATGTACTAAGTCATCACAAGGAGTCCTTTGCTAAGGCGGGACTTGGGTTTGACCCGAGTACGAATGTGACAAAGGATGTCACTCTTAGAAGGTGTCAACTCCCCAAAAGATGATCTTTGTTCGTGAAGGGCACACGTACAAGGGTAAGAAGAAGGTTGATATAGCTCGAGTATTCGGGTGTAAGTGTTTTTTTCTCAATAAGAAAGACCGGTTAGCTAAGTTTCAATCCAAAACAATTGAGGGTATATTTGTTGGGTATGCTTCAAACTCTCACGCCTATAGGGTCTACAACAAATCCACCAGATGTGTTGTGTAAACTTTTGACGTGGAGTTTGATGAATTTAATGGCTCCCATGGGGAGAAAGTTGATCTAAGTGATGTAGTCAATAATGAAGATTCGTCTCAAGACATCTTGGCTATGGGCATTGGAGATCTTGTGCCCATTGCTCAAGTTCCTAGAGATGATGAGTTGGGTGATGAGCCAAGTGTTCCACCACCACAAACACCTCCTCCTACCACTCAAGATCCAATTGCTCATGATGAGCCCATTATCCAAGAACAAGAACAAGACCCTCCACAATCCGATGTGGTTGCTCAACCACAAGTTGATGATGCGGTTGATCCACGAGATCGGCTTGACCGCATTTGCTATGGAGAAAATGATGCTATTGAAGATGGCTCCATTCTTGATGATGAACCAAATGTGGTTCATGAACCCGAATGGGTGGAGCCTATTGAAACGCCAACTTCCATCATGCCATTGGTGGCTAGACGTTTTGATGTTGACAAAATCCTCACGGGTTTGAGGCAAGGTATAGTTACTCGTCGTCAACTTATGAACTCTTGCGCTCACTTCTCTTTTCTGTCTAGCATTGAACCACTTAGGGTTGAACAAGCACTTGAGGATGCGGATTGGCTCATTGCAATGCAAGATGATCTCACTAGTTTCACCCGGAATGAAGTATGGTCTCTCGTGGAGAGGCCTTTCGGTCAAGATCATAACATCATTGGAACCAAGTGGATCTTCAAAAACAAGCAAGATGAATATGGTAATATCATTCGAAACAAGGCAAGGCTAGTGGCTCAAGGGTACTCCCAAGTTGAAGGCTTGGATTTTGATGAGACCTTTGCTCCCGTTGCCAGTCTTGAATCTATACGCATGTTTCTTGCTTATGACGCATTCAATGGATTCCCATTATTTCAAATGGATGTAAAAAGTGCTTTTCTTAATGGTCCGCTACAAGAGGATGTATATGTAGCACAACCACCCGGCTTTTGTGACCCTCATCACAAGGACCACGTGTACAAACTTCATAAGGCATTATATGGTCTTAAGCAAGCCCCTCGGGCTTGGTATGACCATCTTAGGAAGTTTTTACTCGAGGAAGGATTTGTGAGGGGTGTCATTGATGCCACTCTTTTTACCAAGAGAACCAATGGTGAATTGCGCATATGCCAAATCTATGTAGATGACATAATATTTGGTTCCCCTAATCCATTTTTGTGCAAGTGGTTCTCAGAAACTACGACCAAGAACTTTGAGATGTCCATGATGGAGAGCTTGAAGTATTTCCTTGGATTTCAAATCGAGCAATTTGCCGAAGGAACCTTCATGTCCCAAACAAAGTACATTCAAGACATGCTCGTGAAATTTGGTATGAAGGATGCCAAGCCATGCAAGACACCCATGCCAACCAAGGGTTATCTAGATCAAGACCTTTCCGGTATTCCGTTTGATGCTACTCTTTATCATTCTATGATTGGGTCATTTCTTTACCTTTGTGCATCTAGACCGGATATTATGCTGAGTGTAGGAATGTGTGCAAGATATCAAGCCTCTCCTATGGAGAGTCATCATTTGGCGGTTAAGAGCATTCTTAGATACCTTGTTCATACTCCTTTGTTGGGCCTTTGGTACCCCAAGGAAGCCAAGTTTGATCTCTTGGGGTACACCGATGCGGATTGGGCCGGAGACAAGGTGGATCGGAAGTCAACATCCGGTTCATGCCAATTTCTTGGGCGCTCATTGGTAAGTTGGCACTCCAAGAAGCAATACTGTGTCTCCCTCTCCACCGCCGAAGCCGAGTATGTGGCCGCCGCAAGTTGTGCTACTCAAGTTCTATGGATCAGGCAAACTTTGAAGGATTATGGCCTCACCTATAAGAAGGTACCCATCTTATGTGACAATGAAAGTGCTATCAAGATTGCCAACAACCTGTGTCAACATCCTCGCACCAATCATATTGAAATTCGTCATCACTTCATACAGGATCATATTCAAAAGGGTTATATTGTTCTTGCACATGTGGGCACCGACAAGCAACTTGCCGATATTTTCACGAAGTCGTTGGATGAAACAAGGTTTTGCCAACTAAGGGGTGAACTTGGTATCTTGGAACGTTATAGCTTTTCTGCCTAGGGGTATCTTGCTCCCAGTCATGCACATAGCATATAACTTGTCTAGATGTAGGCATATATGTAGGGGGAGAAACTCAATTCATGAGTTCTCAACTCTCTATGTGATGCACAAAGAGAACCAACATCAACAATCCGCATGCTCACTTCGGTGAATCCATGTGTAGCGGTAAAAGATGGAGTCGTGACTTTGGACCCAAGATACATCTTCGCGGTGTCAAAGCACATACACTCAAATATGGTGGTTTCGGCCACCGTCCTTCCCTTCGGAAGGATTGCTTGTGTCTTGTGTGCTTGATTGGTTGGTTTTTATTTTATATATCTATACATATCCACTATGACCCTATCTACTATATGATCTTGGTATACTAATATATCATAAATATTATGACCTTGGTATCTGTCCCTGTCCCAGCTAGTTCTTCCTCACCCAGGCATCGGACATCCGGTACACACCGGACGTCCGGTCCCTGGAGCACCCACTGCCCGGACCTCACAGCACTGTTCAGCCCTGTCGGAAATCCGGTGCCCATCGGACGTCCGACCAACTGGACATCCGACCCGCACCGGACGCCCGATCCCGTGCAGACTATATAAACATAACCGCGTGGAGAGGAGCAGTTACCCTCTCCACTCGGTTCTCTCCCAGCCGCCGCCGCCCGTTTCGCCCGCCTGCCGCCCTGGTTGGCTCCTGGCCCCTCTCCTCCGGATCTTCGCACCACGGGTACCCCTCCCCCCATCTTTGCTTTCATCCAATTAGTTTTTGGGATGGTTCCCGGATTTGTGCCTCACTGCTCGTTCCCCATCTAGGGTTTCGCTATGGTTCGCACTAAGCAATCCGCGCACAAGAGGGCGGGTGGATCCGTCTCCCGGGGTATGCCTCTCCTATCCTTGTGGTGCTTATTCCCCGTTAATCCCGGTCAAAATCAGTTTTATTTACTCATCCGCGGTATGTTTTGACTAGGGGGTCCGAGGATTCCGATGAACGTCGTCGTCCCAAACGCCTTGCTCGTCGTGCTACCACTCGTGGGAAGAAGCCCCACACCCTGAATCATCCGCGGACAGCGATGGCACTCATGATGATCCTCACCTCACTTTTGAGGATGAAGTTGAAGAGGCCTTTGATGCTGAATTTGAGGAGGATGATCTCATTCCTGTTCGCCCGGTGGCGCATGCCAAATTGAGTTCACGTCGCGCCGCTCGGGGTTCCTCCACTACTTCGGGTGCTCATGCTGATGATGAGGTGGCCCCTGATGACGCTCTGCCGGTGTCCTGTGTTCACATATCTTGTGAACTAGTTGCCACCCATGGACGTCCTGCCTCGGACTATACCAAGTCATCAGCCACTGCCTATCAGAAACTGCACTGTGATGTCAACTAGTTTGATGTTGAGCAGGATTGTCGGGATACACGTTTTTGGACCAATGTGTAGGTAGATGTGTTCTCCTCTATTGTTCTGCACAAAAGGGTTGGTCAACTCACATGCCTGCATTCCACTTCAGCTCATTCGGGATAACCTGTCCAAGTTTTCGGGTGTCCGTGCTATCATTGACGCTATGGGTCTTGATGCGCCCTTTAGGTTTCAGCATGACTGGAACAAGGAAACCATTCTTCAGTTCTATGCCACGTGCTTCTTCAAGAAAAAGACCATTCTGTGGATGACTGGTGAGGACCGTCTCTCTGCTAGATATACTTAGTTTGTGAAGGCCCTTGGCTTTCGGGCCTCTGGTTTTTGCATCCACTGTTGCAACAAGGAGCACAAGCCCATGACTCACGAGGACTGCATTCGTGTCATCAAGCCGGATCTGCAGGGTGATGATGCCTACAAGAAGCTCAATGATGTGTCCATCTGGCTACCACGGTTTCACTTTCTGTTCCAGTGTGTGCTTCAGACTCTATATCCGAAGTCTGGGGACAAGTCCACCTGTAGCAGATATGCCATTGATCTGATGTGTCGCATGGAGTTGCACCCCACAGAGCTTATTGATATACCACACTTTATCTGGAATGAGATCCGCCTTGCCAGCATTCAGACCAAACGCAGTTTCCCTCATGCACCTTTCATCATGGCTCTCATTGAGTCTCGGGCGTCCCACCCTATTGAGATCACTCATCGACATTCGGTGTGGAATGTCCCTACCTACATGTCTATGATGCTCTTGCTCCCACGACTTGCTCTGTTCTGGAGTCTGCTACTGTTGGTGGGACTCTCCGGCGCCACACTTCTGAGCAGGCGCCCATGCGGAGGATTGCACACTTCTTGGGAAAGGCCCAATCCGCTATGATGAGGGCTATCACTTTCAACTGCACCTCCAACTACGATGTTGTATCTAGGATCATATCCTCCAAGAACAAGCTCAAGGCCCGTCTCCGTGCAGCTGGTGAGGCCGATGTCAACGATGATGAGCGTCTTCCGGAGGCTCCTCCTACAGGACTCAGTTTCGACTTCCCCACGGGACCGGAGTGGGAGGACTTCTTCCCGGAGGCTTCGGGTGCTAGTGGCAGTGCCACTCACTAGATCGTGCTGGCTGGTGTCGCCCCTTTTTGATACTTGCTGCCAAAGGGGGAGAGACATATGTATCCAGTTTTATTTATGTGGCTAGGAGTTGATCTTAAGACTTGTGTTTTGTCTACTTTGTCATGTCGTTGTATGAACTTTGTGTGTGTCTAGGATCTTATGCGAACCGTGTGAACCTTTGGTACTATGCATGGTGCTGTCTTATGTGTCTTGGCTTGCATTGTTGGTGTTCCTTTGGTCATATTTGGTATCTTGTTCTTGCAAGTTACATTATCGTTGTTATAATCATGTATTGCTAGCTTCAATAATATGACTTTTGGTTGTGTAAAATCATGTGATGGGACTACTCTCAAGGTGTGCATCTTGCTTAAAGTCAAGAATCCTACATGCACACATTGAGGGGGAGTTCATAATAAAACTTGCTCCCACTAAAGATAAAATGTGTATATCTTTGGGAGCTATATGTATGTTGTCATCAACTACCAAAAAGGGGGAGATTGAAAGTGCAATCATGCTCTTAATCGTATTTTGATGTTGATGACAATATACATATAGGGGAGTAATAATGTTTGTCAAGTTTATCTCAGGTTTTAGTCCTCGGTTCATTGTGACGGTGGATCATAGACCATTGATATTTACAATTGCTCAAGAGATGGAACCAATGAATTTGAAGCGTAAGCTGTTTTACGATTATCTTGAGTATAGGGATCCCCGCACTATTAAGAGGGGATCAGTGGGTGTACTGTTTAAATCATGCTCAAATACCTCGCAAAAAAACAAATTCATTGTCACTCACTCATTTTAAACAAGCTTGCTGAATATACACACATCGGATGTCCGGTACCTGATGCTCTCGGATGTCCAGTCACCGTCAGACTAAGGGTCCGAGAGGTCAGTGGGTTTTTTCCCCATTTCGTCGGATTTCCGGTCCCTGTCGGACGTCCGGTTGGTGTCGGAATTAGGATCCGAGGGGTCATTGGCATTTCTCTATGTTTTATCAGATTTCCGGCGACCATCGGACATCCGTTCATCGGATGTCCGGTAGTTGTCGGACGTCCGGTGCCTCATGTTGTTCTTCTGCACATGCAGTGTATTAGTGAGTGTCCGATGCAAACCAGACGTCCGGTATGCACGTACCAGACGACGGGTCCGAACCGGACGTCCGATACTTATGCAGGAAGAATGCTCCAACGGCCATTTCTGGCCTTGGGCTATAAATATGCCCTCTCCACCAATTGAGAGGGTTGACCACTTCATTTACAAAACGCCCAAGAACACAAGTGCTCCCTCTCACTCTCTCCCTCACCAAATCTCAGATCCCGGAGAGCCCCGTGAGAGTTCCTGACGAATCTTTCACCCCGTTATAGATCCGCCCCTTCCCCATCTTTCAATCGAAGCAAATCGCGTTTTGAGCAAGTCTTGAGCTTTCCCCATTGATCTTGTTACTCTTGGAGATTGGAGACTCCTAGGCGGGTAGGAGTTCTTCGGAGAGGAATCGACCATTGTGATTACCCCCGTTGAGTTTGTGAGGGTTTGGTGACCACCTTTAAGGTCAACCGGTAGTGGTTGGGAATCGCCTTCGTGGTGATATCTCAAGGGGAATAGAGTGAGCCTTCGTGGCGTTGGTGTGCCTTTGTGGTTTCACCCACTCTCTCCGAACGGTGAGTAGCTCCCCTCCAAGGAAGTGAACATCGGGATACATCGTTGTCTTCGCGTCATTCGGTTATCCCTACTCTTTCCCCTTATTACTTGTGCTACCGTATCATTTGCCCCTCACTTGCTTTAGTATATTGTGCTTATTGTTTATCTTGTCTTAGTTAGGTCAACCTTGAAATGGTTAGTCACGCCTTTATCTTCCGCATTGTTGCCTAAGATTGCTAAGTAGTGATTAAATTTGTAATAAGACCTATTCACCCCCCCTCTAGGTCTATCTCTATCCTTTCACAAAGTCAGGACCTCCACAGGATAAAGACACCGGCAAAAAGAAGGCAACAAGCTTGGACCTGGACAGTGAAGGTTTTCCTAGAGAAGATGGTGTGCTTGTCATTTTTGCAAGCCGGGGATCAAAGAGAGTTGAGAAGATACAATTTAGAGAGGTCAACTCGGCAGCTCCATCAACTCCAAGTTACATGAAGTGGGCTGATACTCCGATCAGATTGGACCAATCGGATCACCCTCCTCGTATTCCCCACCAGGAAGACATGCCTTGATTGTTGATCCTTTGGTGGAAACAGGGAATGGAAACTTCAGACTGAGAAATGTCCTAATGGATGGAGGCAGTGGTATAAACATTCTATATGCCAGCACCCTAAAAAGTTTGAATATTCCAATGTCCAAGCTTCATAAAAGTTATCTGTAATTTCATGGAATTATTCCAGGGAAGAAGGCACATTCACTAGGCATGATCTCCCTCAATGTGGTTTTTGGCACTCTGAGTAATTGCCGGAAAGAAAAGATTACCTTCGAGGTAGTTGATTTCCCGAGTGCGTATCATGCTCTACTCGGGAGGCTAGCCTATTAAAAATTCATGGCCATACCTTGGTATGTCTATCTGAAGTTAAAAATTCCTGGCCCACATGGCTTGATCACTGTCTCGGGAGACTACAAGAAGGCTGAGGAACTGCTGCAGAAAGGGTCATTGATAGCTGACCAGCAAATGGCTGAGGTTGAGCTAGCCGAGTACAAGAAAGCAGCTGACTCGTCCGAGTTGCTTCAACCCAAGAAGATGTCTTCATTTGATTCGGCAGGGGAAACCAAGAGAGTGCAGATTCATCCTACTGACAAGGATAAGTTCACCAATATTGCAACTGACTTGGACCCTAAATAGGAACTCGAGCTCATCAGTTACCTCCGTGAGAATTGTGATATCTTTGCATGGAAGCCCTCTGATATGCCTGGAATTCCAAGGGAGTTGGCTGAGCACAAGTTACATGTTGACCCAAAGGAAAGACCAGTAAAAGAGTCCCTTAGGCGTTTTTCTTCCGAAAAGAGAAAAGATATCGGACAAGAAGTAGCAAAACTGTTAGCAGCCAGATTCATTAGGGAAATATTCCACTCTGAGTGGTTAGCAAATCCTGTAATGGTTCCGAAGAAAGATAAAACTTGGAGAACTTGTGTTGATTTCTATCATATCAAAAAAGTTTGTCCAAAAGACCACTTAACCCTTCCTCGCATTGACCAGATTGTGGATTCCACATCAGGGTGCGAGAGACCATGTTTCCTCGATGCATACTCGGGTTACCATAAAATCCGGTTATATGAACGAGATGAACTTAAAAAGGCATTCATAACCCCGTTTGGTTGTTTTTCTCCACCACAATGCCATTTGGACTTAAAAATGCAGGAGCCGCATATCAACGCATGATGCAAAATTGCTTGATTTGGCAAATCGGCAGAAATTTTGAAGTGTATGTGGATGATATTGTAATCAAATCGGCTGAGGGAAGTATTTTATTAGCCGACTTGGCTTAAACTTCTCAAAGCCTCCGAGCTTACAGTATCAGGTTAAACCCGGAAAAATGTGTCTTTGGCGTACCAGCAGGGAAGTTACTGAGATTCATGGTCTCCGAGCGAGGGATTGAGGCTAACCCAGAAAATATTGCAGCAATCCAAAGTATGAAGCTACCTCAACAACTTCGTGATGTCCAGAAATTAATTGGCTGCCTTGCAGCGCCCAGTCTATTTATTTCCAGACATGGAGAGAAATCCCTACCTCTCTACCAACTGATGAAAAAATTGCCAAATTTTTTCTGTATTGAAGAAGCTCAAGTGGCTCTCGATGAACTCAAGAAGCAACTATCAACTCGTCCAGTCCTTGTAGCACCCAAAGATAAAGAACCACTCTTGTTATATATTGCATCGACAAGCCAAGTTGTCAGCGTTGCTATAGTGGTGGAAAGAGAGGAACAAGGGAAGGCACAGAAGGTTCAAAGACTTGTGTACTTCATCTCTGAGGTTCTCACACCATCCAAGCAGCGCTATCCTCATTACCAGAAGCTGGCAATGGGATTCTACTTGTCATCTCAGAAGCTTGCGCACTATTTTCAAGATCACTCCATCACAGTTGTATCAGAAGCTCCTCTTCCAGAGATCATGAACAACAGACATGAAACGGGTAGAATTACAAAGTGGAGTCTGGATTTACTTCATTCTGATATCCATTACCAGACCAAAAAAGCGATTAAGTCGCAAGCCTTAGTTGATTTTTTGGCCGAGTGGATTGAAGTACAACCGCCCCCCAGCCAATCCCAGAACATTGGACTATGTTTTTTAATGGGTCCAAGATGTTAAATGGATCAAGAGGAGGAGTAGTATTAGTCACGCCAAGGAAAGATGAAATGAGATACGTTCTCCAAATACATTTCCCAGCAACAAATAACGAAGCCGAGGATGAGGCCCTTTTGTATTGTTTGCGAAAGGCCATTTCACTCGGATTCAGGAGGTTGATGGTGATTGGAGAATCCGACTTGGTGATAAATCAAGTGATGAAGGAATGTGACATTCGGAGTCCAGCAATGACAACTTATTGTGCAACAGTGAGAAAATTGGAGAAAAAATTTGATGGGCTAGAGCTCCATCACATTCCAAGGGTGCAGAATCAGGCGGCAGACAATTTAGCCAAGCTGGGATCTACTCGGAGTCAAATTCCATCTGGAATTTATCTGGAACACTTACACTCTCCAACTCTCAAAGAATATCCCTTTTTGGAAGCAGATCCAGACATGTTGCCAGATAAAAATATACCAAACAAGGAAGATATACCTGCAATAATTGATATGGTTTTTGATGTGGAAGTCACTCCTCCCGAGTGGACACTGCCTATCTTGGCTTATTTGCAAAGACATGAGTTGCCACAAGATGAGTTAGAATCCAAAAAGATTGTCCGCAAATCAAAGTCCTACTCGGTGATCAACGACGAGTTATATATAAACAACATCACTAAGCTCCCTCAACGATGCATCTCAGAGGATGAAGGACGTTTTATTTTGCAAGATATCCATGCAGGCGACTGTGGTCATCAGACCTCAAGTCGGACACTGGTGGCGAAAGCTTTTCGAGCTGGTTTCTTCTGGCCCCAGGCACTCAGTGATGCTCCACACATTGTGCATCATTGCAAAGGATGTCAATTCTATGAAAATCAACCACACAAACCGGCCTCTGAGTTGAAGAAAATCCCTCTAGCCTGGCCTTTTGCTGTCTAGGGGATTGACATGATTGGACCACTGAAGACAGGCAAGTACGGTTTTACCCATATCTTAGTCGCCGTTGATAAGTTTACAAAGTGGATAGAGGCAAAACCCATAAAGGCCTTAGATTCAGCGACAACCGTCAGGTTCATACAAGGCGTCATACATCGTTTCGGAGTTCAACATGACATCATCACGGACAATGGGTCAAACTTCAACTCGGCTGAATTCAAGGAATTTTGCTGGAGCAACGGTATTCAAGTTAATTATGCCTCAGTGGCACATCCTCAATCCAATGGCCAGGTCAAACGAGCAAATGGACTAATATTGAAAGGAATCAAGACACATCTCCTTCAAGAATTGGAAGAAGCAGCATGTGCTTGGGTAGATGAGCTTCCCTCGGTTCTGTGGGGACTAAGGACAACACCTAACCATTCTACTCCGTCAACTCCTTTCTTCCTGGTGTATGGGTCAGAGGCAATCCTTCCAAGTCACCTCAAGCACAATGCCCCCCGAGTAAGCCAGTACACCGAAGCTGAAACCGAAGCTGCAAGACAAGATGGTGTTGACCTCCTGGAGGAGGAGAGAAATTTAGCTCTTACCCGTTCAACATTCTACCAGCAAGACATACGTCGATATCATGATCGGCACGTCCGAGCTCGCTCATTCCAAGAAGGTGACATGGTGTTACATGTGAAGCAGACTTCTGATCACAAGTTAGCCCCTCCTTGGGAAGAGCCCTTTGTTATATCTCGGGTATTGCATAATGGATCTTATAGGTTATATGATGTAAATAATAACATAGAAGAGCCACATGCATGGAACACTCAGTTGTTACGTCGCTTCTATGCACGAATGCAGTTATATGACTTGAATAAAATATAATGTTTGTATGAAAGAGTGCTTTGATGAATCTCTGTACCTTCATATGTTATCAAAAAATCAAGTTTTTTGTCCGAGCTGTGCGTAGCTCGGACGAGAGATTAGTGAAATTTTCAAAGTACCCTTCAAGTTATTTATAACTTGGGGGTTGCTTAACGCTCAAAAAATTAAGTTTTTTGTCCAAGCTGTGCATAGCTCGAACGAGAGCTTAGCGACATTTTCTAAGTACCCTTCAAGTTATTTACACCTTGGGGGCTGCTTAACGCTCTAAAAAATCAAGTCTTTGTCCGAGCTGTGCGTATCTCGGATGAGAGCTTAGAAAAGTTTTCTAAGTACCTTTCAAGTTATTTATAACTTGGGGGCTGCTTAACGCTCAAAAAACAAGTTTTTTGTCCGAGCTGTGCGTAGCTCGGATGAGAGCTTAGAAATTTTTTCTAAGTACCCTTCAAGTTATTTGTAACTGGGTCGGGGGGGTGCTTAACGCTCAAAAAATCAAGTCTTTGTCCGAGCTGTGCGTAGCTCGGACGAGAGCTTAGAAAAAATTTCTAAGTACCCTTCAAGTTATTTATAACTTGGGGGCTACTTAACGCTAAAAAAATCAAGTCTTTGTCCAAGCTGTACGTAGCTCGGATGGGAGCTTAGAAATTTTTTCTAAGTACCCTTCAAGTTATTTATAACTTGGGGGCTGCTTAACGCTTAAAAAATCATGTTTTTTTTGAGCTGTGCATAGCTCAGACGAGAGGTTAGCGAAATTTTGTAAGTATCCTTCAAGTTATTTATAACTTGGGGCCTGCTTAACGCTAAAAAAATCAAGTTTTTTGTCCGACCTGTGCGTAGCTCGGACGAGAGCTTAGCGAAATTTTCTAAGTACCCTTCAAATTATTTATAACTTGGGGGCTTCTTAACGCTCAATAAATCAATTTTTTTGTCCGAGCTGTGCGTAGCTCAGACGAGAGCTTAGTGAAATTTTCTAAGTATCCTTCAAGTTATTTATAACATGGGGGCTGCTTAACGCTCAAAAAATCAAGTTTTTTGTCCGAGCTGTGCGTAGCTCGGACGAGAGCCTAGCGACATTTTCTAAGTACCCTTCAAGTTATTTACACCTTGAGGGCTGCTTAACGCTAAGAAAATCAAGTTTTTTGGCCAAGCTGTGAGCAGCTCAGACGAGAGCTCAGAAATTTTTCTAAGTACCCTTCAAGTTATTTATAACTTGGGGCTGCTTAACACTCAAAATATCAAGTTATTTTCCGAGCTGTGCGTAGCTCGGAAGAGAGCTTAGAATTTTTTTCTAAGTACCCTTCAAGTCATTTATAACTTGGGGGCTGCTTAACACTCAAAAAATCAAGTTTTTTGTCCGAGCTATGCATAGCTCGGACGAGAGCATAGAAAAAATTTCTAAGTACCCTTCAAGTTATTTATAACTTGGGGTCTGCTTAAAACTCAAAAAATCAAGTTTTTTTTCTGAGCTGTGCGTATCTCGGATGAGAGCTTAGAATTTTTTTCTAAGTACCCTTCAAGTTATTTATAAATTGGGGGATGCTTAACGCTCAAAAAATCAAGTTTTTTTCCGAGTTGTGCGTAGCTCGGACAAGAGCTTAGCGAAATTTTCTAAGTACCCTTCAAGTTATTTATAACTTGGGGGATGCTTAACGCTCAAAAAATCAAGTTTTTGTCCGAGATGTGCATAGCTCGGACGAGAGCTTAGCGAAATTTTCTAAGTACCCTTCAAGTTATTTATAACTTGGGGGCTGCTTAACGCTAAAAGAAATCAAGTTTTTTGTCCAAGCTGTCCGTCGCTCGGACGAGAGCTTAGTGAAATTTTCTAAGTACCCTTCAAGTTATTTATAACTTAGGGGCTTCTTAACGCTCAAAAAATCAAGTTTTTTGTCAGAGCTGTGCGTAGCTCAGACGAGAACTTAGCGACATTTTCTAAGTACCCTTCAAGTTATTTACACCTTGGGGGCTGCTTAACGCTCAAAAAATCATGTTTTTTGTCCGAGCTGTGCGTAGCTCGGACGAGATCTTTGCAAAATTTTCTAAGTACCCTTAAAGTTATTTATAACTTGGGGGCCGCTTAACACTCAAAAAAATCAAGTCTTTTTTCGAGCTCTGCGTAGCTCGGACGAGAGCTTAGAATTTTTTTCTAAGTACCCTTCAAGTTATTTATAACTTGGGGGCTGCTTAACGCTCAAAAAATCAAGTTTTTTTCCAAAGTGTGTGCTCGCACGAGAGCTTAGAAAAACTTTCTAAGTATCCCCCTGTACTTTCAAGGATACTCAATGCACAACCAGATAACCACATCATAGTTTCAAACATATCCATACATAGATAAAGCAATAGCATGTCTAGTGCCCAAGGCACAACACAAACCATAAAGATGTTCACTATAGGACCACTCAGCATACCGAGGCAAATTTAATGTTTTTGTTTCATCCTAAAAAAGGCTCATTCATCTTCGGCTTCATCCGACTCGCTCAACACGCCAATAGATTCCACAAAGAAGTCCAGATCAGGCATCAGAGCAATCCGACGGGCAGTCTCAGCATAGCGAGGCAGAAATGTGGTGCAGCTTTGTCCCTGTTCGGGATCACCACCACCAACCCTTTCAAGGTTATGAACCCTCTCGGAAAAGTGTGCCTTGGTCAGGTCCAGCGCATAATTCGCACCACTCCGTGCCGAAGACCGCTTCCAGCGTCCTAATTGCTGGTGAGCTGCTTGAAGAATTGGGACAACCGTATCAAGCTGCACACGATTCTCCTCACCAGGCGACAATTTGCTCTTCAGCGCTAGGGTGGCACCCATGACTTCCTCGGCAAACTTCTTGGCCTTGGCACACCTCATGGCCAGCAAGCCTCGAGCTAACGCAAATTCAGTTGTCACCGGTGTGTAGTTGTCCCTCTTCATCACTTCGGCAAACTCAGCCATTCGAGCTTGCTCCGCCTCTGGATCGGTGCCATATGCTGCAAAGAAACAAGTTAGCACACTCCCAATTGACAGGACACAAAACATTATAGCTAGAAGCTACTCGTAACTCACCAGATAGAGTCTCGCTGAAAACAGTAAACCTCCCAGCGCAATACTCCTCTGCTGCCTTCAAAGATTTCCGAGTCGCTTCCAGCTCGTCCTTGTGGTTTTCCTCTTCCTTGGAGCGTAGCTCGGACAACTTTTCCAGATCAGATTGAAGTTTTGCGATGCTGGCCTCATTCTCCTTCACAGCTTCTTTGTAGTAGTGCAGAGATTTATCCAAAGATTTCTTATCTTTAGCACGTGACGAGGATCAGCCTCGGAAAATCCCATGGCCAGGGACCCTGGGTTAGATCGTAGAGAGGAACAGGTTGGAGATACTCGTCGGCTAACAGGAGAAGCACTTCCTTCTCGATTGTATTATGCGAGGCGGCGATTACAGCGGAGGTCTAGGCGAGTTCGCTCAAGACCGGAGGTGATGATTGTAGATTCGATTGTACTGAGCCGTCACCCCTCCCAGCCTTTATATACTAGGCTGGGTCTCGGGGAGTCCATCTCAGGTCACAAGGATGATTTCCTAAACTAGCTCTGGCTTGGACGCCAAGTCTTGACTTCCATGTTGGTCGCAGACTCCTACGTCGGTGCTTTGAATGGGCCAGTCGTGGACCCGTCAAGGCTTCTATCGGGCCTTCTATCTTCGTATGCACCAGGTATCCTCACACACAGGAGTCGTGGGGTCACCCCCTCGTCAGCACGCTTCTCATCCTGCTCTATCTCCTTCCTCATCTTGGCCACAAAATCGTCATTCTCCTTGACCTTGGCATCAAAAGCTTTCTTGGCCGCCTCTGCGTCAGGGCACAAAAGGAAAAGGAAAGAACTCATTAGAATCAAGCCATTTTTTTCTTCTTATACAATCTGAGACAGGATAGCTTACCACTGTCTTCAACATGTTGTTTCTTCAGTTTGTTGTGCTCTTCAGGCAGCACCTCATATGCTTTCTTCGTGCCTGCATTCTCCTCTTGTAAACTTACAAAGGAAGAACCCAACTTGCAAGCCTCCTAGTATAGGAGAAGAATCATAATAAAAACAAAGTCTCCTCACAAAAGACTCTGAATAACTTCAACAAATTTACTCGGAGCCTTGGGGGCTACACCCAGTGGGTGCACTAAGAAGTGCTCCCACTGGAATATCATAAAACAAAGTTTCCTCACAAAAGACTCCGAATAACTTCAACAAAGTTACTCGGAGCCTTGGGGGCTACACCCAGTGGGTGCACTAAGAAGTGCTCCCACTGGAAGATCATAAAACAAAGTCTCCTCACAAAAGACTCCGAATAACTCCAACAAAGATACTCAGAGCCTTGGGGGCTACACCCAGTGGGTGCACTAAGCTCCCAGTGGAAGTCCATAAAACATAATCTCATAACAAGACTCCGAATAACTTTAAAAGTTACTCGGAGCCTTGGGGGCTACACCCACTGGGTACACTAAGAAGTGCTCCCAGTGGAAGTTCCAAATTAACAAAAACCAACAGCAACTCGGACCAAAAGTCATTCAGACTCCCAGTGGGTAGAAAACTTACATAAGTACTTACGTGCATGTTCGTATTCACCAACTCAGCTTCGGAAGCTAATTCGCGCAAGCACAACTCAAATTGACAGGCCTTCACCAAGGATTCCTTCAGGCCGCTAACGATAGCATTCTCAATTGGAGCGGCAACTGGGATTGGAGTTGAAGAAGCCGGAGCACTCTCTTGCGCAGTTGCTAGAGCAGCAGGAGCCTTCTCAACGACCTTTTGCACAGGAGCCTCGTGCGGAACAGAAGGAGCAGATGAACTACAGGTGGAAGGATGACCTGGTTCAGGGGGAGCATCTTTTTCTAGAACATCCACCTCGGGAACAGTTACCTTAGGGGCATTCGGCTCAATCACTGTCTGAGTAGGACCTGCAGCAGGATCAATGTCCACTAAAGAAAAATGAAGTCAATAGACATGACCAGAAAATGTGAAGCTATGGTAATAAGAGCATCAAAGACATGATAGAGAATCCTCTCCGCTAGTCGAAGAATCCTCAGGAATGGTGTCCATGACAGGGAATTCGGTCACTCCGCAGGTGCTGACATCCTCATAGGTCTCTGTATTTTGGTCCTCAAACCCGGGAAGTGACTCGGAACCACTCGGACGGACACTTCAAAACAAGACGGTTGAGAAGATTGAAGAACTGGCGAAATGCCGAGTTAAAAATAAAATGACAACATTACTTGCGGACGGTCTTCAAAGCACGCCTCGGGGGAGCCACGACAAGTTTGGCTAGACTAGATCCAGCTCCCTTTGATTTTCCAGCTTCAGCAGCATCCCCTGAAGGGTTAATTTTTGTAAGAGCAAGTTTTGCCCCCGAAGGTTTTGGAAATTGTTGGACAAAGCAGAAGTGGAACTAATACTGTTTTCGACTATAAACATATACTTAGGTTCCAAAAGAATGGAGTTCGCAAGGAGAAGGTCGAAGGACAACTCACTGCAGCGAAGCTGTAGTCTACTACCGAAACCTTTGAAGGAAGACGACCCCTAAAAATGTCGTTGAAGAAGAAGATTCTCTCGAGTAAAAGCGCAACGAGGAGAAAGCTAAAGCTGGCCGAAGACTTAGTCTTTTTACTAGTTTCTCTTTATTTTCTTGAGTCGTAGGAAAAACCGTACTATGAAGAGGGGTTTGCTAGTTGAGATCTTTGTCGAAGTGAATTTGCTCTGCTCAACCTAAACCCACAAAAGCCTACCGAGAGAAATCTTACTGAGCCGAGTGAATAGCTCGAAGTCAAAGTCATCCCACTTCGTGCCTTCGAGAGAGAACTCGTTCGGTAAGTCATCTTACTTGTTCCTCAAGTAAAGTTGCATAGTGATTGGAATCCGACCGTTGTGGACACTCGTCAAGAAGTCGCATTGGGTCACTTCAGTCATTTTACCCATCGGGATCGCCACCTATAAATACCCCGCACCTACCTGCCATTTCGGGTTGGCTGCTCCACTGAAGATTCTAAGACAGAAGTACTGTGAGCATCCAAAGAGAGATTCATTGAGAGAAAACCAAAACCCATGTCTGAACTAAGTTGAGCTATTCACAGAGACTTAGGTTGAGATTAGCCGATCTTTTTATCTTGGAGAACTGCAAATCTCCTAGACGGTTAGGTGTCGCCTATCAAGCAGTCGAAGAGTAATTTTCGCTGCTGAAGGAAGTTTCTAAAGGTCTCGGAGATGTCCTGAATCATCTACCACGAGTGAAAACTGGACAAGCTCGAGGAGATTGTTGCAGTGGAGAATAGGACGGAGAGAGTTTTTCTCCAGGCGTTCAATCACCAGTTCCTCCAACTAGACGTAGCACTTTGCAGAGTGTGAACTGGTTTACCAAACATCGTCGTGTCAGGCTCGTTTTCCTTCTTGCATTTACATTAAGTATTTACTCGTTGCCTGTTTGCCTTCTATGTTTACCTTCGCTCCCAATCCTTTCTAGCTATGTATATCTTTCGATACTATATTTCCTTCGAGATGCCTATAGTCCTTCGCAGTTTTCATGAATTCCTTCTAAGTTCCATAGAATTTTTAGAAGTGATCATTCACCCCTCCCCCTCTGATCATTCTTGAGCTTTCAATTGGTATCAGAGCTAGGCACTCCCTACGCTCTGCGTATTTTGGTCTAACCACCTAGATTGTTGTCAAGAATGTCGTTTGCAACTGTTCGCTCGGAGGAACCGATTCCTATCTACAATGGGAAGGATTACCCTTATTGGAAGGACAAAATGAATAGGAACATCATGGCCGTCAACTCTGCCGCTTGGGATGTTGTCAGGAATGGTGTAACTGTCAAGGACAAAAATGCTATCACTCGTGAGGAGGCAAAGAAGATGGACCTCGATTATGAAGTCTAGGTATTCATCACAAATCATCTGATTCCAGAAAAATATCATGAAGTCAAGAATATTGCTACGGACAAAGGTGTCTGGGACTATCTCGAGAAGATTGGTGAACGTGTCTCTACTCAAAAAGATGCTCGTATTGACACCCTTCGAAGCAAATTCTATCAATTCAAGAGGCACGAGGGAGAGAAAGTTAACTCCATATACAATAGACTCACTGCTCTGTCAAATGAACTGATTTCTCTCGGTGCCGAAGACATTACCAATCGGATCGTTGTTAGAACTTTGCTCCGTTCCCTTGATGATTCCTTCGATCACATTGTGCTGATGATTAAGGAAAGGACTGATTGCAAGGATCTTGTTTCCGCTGATATTCTCGAGAGACTCAACACTTTCGAAATGGAAGAAGAATAAAAACGAGATGTCAACGGAACTCGAAGAAAATATCATGCACTCAAGGCCAAAGCTTCACATCATTCCACTCCGGAAGCCAGTTCTGAATCTGGTGGTGCCACTAATGACCCCGAGAACATTGGAAAAGATCTGGCACTGATAATGAAAAGATTCAAATGCTTACAAAGAAGGAATTCCTCTTCACCGAATAAAAACTACTCTTCCAGACATTCGAGCAATTCATCACAACATCGATCATCATCCAGAAACTCTTCAGCGAAAGATAACTGTTACTACAAGTGCAAGAAGCCAGGTCACTCATTGCTGATTGTCCTCTCTGGGAAATTGAACATAGATCAAAGCATTCTCACAACAACTCTTCGAGCAACTCATACAGATCGAGCAAAAACTATGAGTCCAAGAGATATGATTCGAAGTCCAGAAAAGACAAGAAAGATGGTTCTGATGATGACAAGAATAAGAAGTACCACAAACATCGAGGGAGTTCTTCCTCAAAATAACATTCCTCTCAACGCAAGAATTCTCAGTGTGCCAAAGCCTATCTGGGTAAAGAGATGAACTCTGAAGATGAAGCCTCCGGTTCTGAAGCTGAATCAAACTCAAGATCTGGTTCTGGTTCTGGTTCTGAATCTGATGGTGTTGCTGGTCTAACATTTGCTTCGAACAAGACTTCAAGTTCATTCTTCACCAACCAAAGCAGTGAAGATGAATCTCCAGCTTACTGCTTCATGGCCAATGCTAAGGTATCCTCTTCTAAGAATTCCTATGATACTTCCGATGGATCTGCTTATGAAAGTAACTCTAGGATAAGCTATGCCAAACTTTCCAAAATTGCTTCAATCCAACAAGATGAACTAGATTTTCTAAGTGAAACTATTCAAAAATCTAAGACTTTGTTGCTCGATGAGATTGAGAAAGGTCAAACTTTGACAAATGAGCATGCAGCTCTGAAGGAAAAGTATGATGAACTTTCCTCTCGGCATGATCTTCTCTCAGTGGAGTAAGAGAAGCTAACCTATGAATTTCTTCAAAGGAAAATGGCTCTCGAGAAACTAAGAGAGGCCCATGAAGAGTTGGAGAGTGTAAATCTCACGCTCATTGCTCAACAGGGCTCAGAGGCTAAAAATGAATCTACTTCACCTTGCTTGACTTGTTTGGAACGAAGTAAAATTGAGTCTATGTCTGAGAAATCGAAAGGAAAGAAACCTATTGTTATTGATGATGCTAACCCCTCGAACGAGGAAACTATTACCGAGGAACTCCTCAGGTTGAGAGATTTATTTGAAACAAGCATGTTCAAAAGTGTTCAGGGACACCAGTACCTATGTGATATCCTAAGGAAGGCTCTACTTCATAGGAATCCTCAAAACAAAAGAGTTGGTTTCGAAAGGAAAATCAACCCTGATGGCACCTACTGGGAACCCGAGCAGTATCCTAAAACTGTCTGGGTTCTGGCGAAGGAAAAGCCCATTGATCTTGCTAACCTTTCAGGTTTCAACTGCAAGATTGATAAGGCTATTGTTGATGAATCACTTGACTCTGACTACAAGCTTATCAAAGATCAGGAAGGAAAGGTGTCTGCGGAATTCGTTGGTACTCCTCCAAAGAATGGTTTCTATAAGCGACAGATTTGGGTTCGCAAATCTCTCGTAGAAGAACTGCCCGCTAACATTCTATGCAGGGAAAATCCTCGGTACCACCGAAACACTACTATTCTCTCGAGGATAGAAATGAACCCTTGGTGCCTGCTTCAAATGTTTCCCAGAAGGAATACTATCGAGTCGATAGAAATGTTTATCGTCATCGTGACAATAATACCAAAACTGCCTTTACCTACCAGTAATCTAACCCCTCGCCGAGGAATTATATTTATGGTGTGCTTGATGGTCCCCCTCGCCAATATAATCCTGTTCGCTATAATATCGCTGCTTCATCTAGCACTTCCATGCCTTCTCAGTCACCTGCTCGTTTGTGGGTGGTTAAGAAGAACTAATTCTTCTGCAGGGCTATGTCTCCGGTGGATCCGAATGGGTCATGGATAGTGGTTGTACAAATCATATGACTGGAGTTAACCGAAGACAAACTTACTGAATCCTCTCAGAGATATATTACATTCGGTGACAACAACAAAGGAAAAGTACTTGGTTTGGGTAAGGTTGCTATATCGAAAGACAAGCATATTGACAAGGTTATGCTCGTTCAATCACTAGGATATAATCTTATGTCTATCTCAAAACTTTGTGATATGGGTATGCTTGTACTGTTTTCTGCTTCTCGTTGTGTTGTCTTTTCAAAGGATGATTATTCGTTCGTGTTCGAAGGATATCCCAAAGGTGATCTTTATATTGTTGATTTCTCTTCGGGACCTGCAGTGTCCACATGTTTAATGGCTAAAGACAGATCTGGTTGGTTATGGCACCGAAGACTTGGTCATGCAGGAATGAAATATCTTCAAACTCTTATCTCGAAGAAGAATATCGTTGGAATTGATAATGTGAAATTCGATAAAGATCGTCTATGCAGTGCCTGTGAAGCAGGAAAGATTGCCAAGAAATATCACTCAGCAAAAACTATCATGACTACTACTCGTCCTCTTGAATTGCTTCATATGGATTTATTCGGTCCTCAAAATTATGCTAGACTTGGAGGTAACAAGTATGGTTTGGTTATTGTTGATGATTTCTCTCGATATACTTGGGTTTTCTTTCTAGATGACAAGAGCAAGGTTGTTGAAATTTTCAAAACTTTCGCAAAGAGAGCTCAGACCAAATATGAATTATCTCTCAAGCATATCAGAAGTGATAATGTTACAGAATTCAAAAACACTCATATCGAAGAATTTCTTGATGAATATGGCTTTACTCATGAATTCTCGGCTGCTTATACACCACAACAGAATGGTGTGGCCGAGATAAAGAATAGAACACTTATTGAAATGGCCAGAACAATGCTTGCTGAATACAAGACTCCTATAAGGTTCTGGGCCGAAGCTATTAACACATCATGTCATATCATCAACAAGGTTTATCTGCAAAAATTTCTGAAAAAAACTTCACATGAGCTTATCACTGGTAAAAATCTGAATGTTTCATATCTCAGGGTTTTTGGTACTCCATGTTATATTAGAGATATGAATCACAGCTCCAAGTTTGCTCCAAAGGCACACGAAGGTTTTCTCCTAGGTTATGGTTCAAATTCTCACACTTACAGAGTTTACAACTCTCATCTTCGCAAAGTTGTAGAAACTGTAAATGTTCGATTCGATGAAACTAACGGCTCTAAAAAAGAGCAATTACCTCTTAACCTGGATGAAGCACCTTTGGATGATGTTATCAGGTACATGGCTATTGAAGATATTCGACCTGTCGAACGAAATGCACATCAAGCCAACAAGGATGATGATGGTCCAATGTTCCCACACATAGCCCGGTGTAACAGCCCAGATTTCAAAAAAATAAAAATTTTGTTTTCGATGTGAATTGTTTGATTGTTTGATTTGTTTGCGGTGTTTGCATCCCCGATTTATCGATCGACGACTATTTCCCCCCCCCTCTTATCTCGTATCGGACGGAGACCGACCCTTGCCATCCTGACACTCGACCTTTGCGACACCGGGTTTCACCCGATCACCGTTGCGAAAACCGCACCTGACCAGCCATCACCACCGGAACGAAAACCCCCTTTATTTAATAAACGGATTATTTTATTGGGGCGCCGAAAAATGTTGTCTGAATGTCACCGCAGTGAGGTACGATCGACGGGCTCAACGCGCTGAGCGCGTAGGTCGAAGTTTCGTCCGAATCGGAGTCCGTACGGAGTCTCGGCGATCACGAACGATATCACCGGAGACGCGAGAGGGGTACCGAGGGCGTTTGCGTCAACTGGCCAGCCAACCAGCCCTATATAAAGACCACCATCCTCCCACCACCCAATTAGGGTTTACCCTAATGGAAAATTGCAGACACCCCCTCACAATTGCCCCAAAATTACCCCAATTCCCAAAATCGCAGCCAGATCCATCCTGGACCGTCAGATCTGGTGATCCGACGGCCCAGGGAGTGCCACGTCAGCACCCACCTAGCCTCCTCTCTCTCTCCTCTCTCTCCAGCCCATGGGCTCCCGCGCCGCCCGTCGCATCCATGGCCGCCGCGCCGACGAGCCGCCCGCTGCTGGCGCACCTCCTCCTTCCCTCTCCCTCTCTTCTCTCCCTCTCCCTCACCTCCTCCCTCCTCTTCTCGTGCAGCAGCCGCGCCATGGGAGGCGGAAGAAGCTCGTCCGGCCATGACCTCACCCCACCTCGGCGCCCGCCCGTAGCCACCGCCGGCAACCGAATCCGGCGACCCCGCGTCGGGATCCGCCCTGCCGCGCCCTCGTCGTCCCCCCTGCGCTTCCCCTCGCCGGAACTGCGTCGAGCCGCAGCGCTGGAAGGAGCCGCCGGCGTCCTGGATCGGAAGGCGAGGCCGAGGCCTCTCGCAACGACCGCAGCCGCCAGGTGGGCCGGGAGCCAACGCCTGTGGGCCGGCCTGCCCCAGCCGCGGCCCAGCTCGCCCACACAGGCCAGTCCAGCCGCCTCCATGGGCTCGGTCCACTGGTGAGGCCTGCCTCCCCTTTTTTCCCCTGTTTTTTTTTCTTCTTTTTCCAGATTGTATTATATTTTTTTTGTGATGCCCGTATCTTTGCAACGGTAGCTCGGATCGCGACGCATAAAATATGAAACTTGCTTAGTTTTCTGTGTAGATTAATAAATTGTTGCTTGTTGACAGGTTTGACTTTGTTTACATGCTATTTACCTGCTAATTACAACTGCTTGCTGTAAGGCCCGATATGCGGTACTGTTCCAGATCTAGGTGTTTCCACCCAGATCCGGGGACGAAGCACATATCGGTCCCACCGCGACATATGACAAAGCCATATGCCCCGGATTTCCAACATGATATCACAACATTATAGATACAAGGATAAAACATCTCATACAATCGGCATACAACTGCCTTAATACAATACAACAGCGGAAGATATATGTCAGAGTACAGACTACAAGAAAATGCCTAGTGGCAAAGAGAAAAACATCGATCCCATAACCACACGGGTCCAGGCCCTCCGCCGGGATCCGCCTAACTAGTCGTCATCGAGTCTCCACGTGAAACGTCGATCACCATACCTGTTGTCGATCGAGAACCCTGAAAAGAGTTTGGGGGTAGTATCATGAGTACAGAGGTACTCAGCATCCAACTGTAGTGCTCAACTGACCCAGCAAGGACTTCATCACTCGTCATTCTAGGACAACTAGTAGTTTACGGTAAGGAAGGGGTAAGTGGTGAGGTTGCTGCCGCACTAGCATTTATGAAGTGGCTAACGATCTAGAGAGTAAGGTAAGAAGCCAAGCATTCGATGACGAATCGCCTCCAACAAGTCTTGCTATCAACTACTCACGCAAACATAACACCTATCCTATCCTTGTCCTCCTCTTCGCATCCCGACGAAGAAGAAGCAGTCAAGGCACACACACGTTGATAAAGTTATATTAAGATTATCTCAGTTGTTGTTGTCTATGAACAAGGAGTAGGTCTCAAGTCGTCCATAACCGTGGACACGGCTTCTCGAAAAGATTTAACCCTGCAGGGGTGTACCAACTGCCCATTACGAGGCTCCGCACGCACGTCCATCTCTCTCAGTTGCTACCCATTATAGGCAACCATTTTATGATTTAGTTCCAAGAGATCCGAAACGACAGGTCCCTCTAACTAACAACGAACAAATCCGGTTGGCGCCCGGTGAGTCGACATCCATCTTAGGAGCCGGCCGCGCTCTCGATCTGGTCTCAACCGTCTGTCGCAGGTTTCGATAGCCGGTTAATCACACATGGGACACCGGGTCCTCAGCCGGACAAGGTGGGCCAACAAGGGAACTAAGTCCTCACTGGTTCAGGTTGGTTTGTAAACAACTGGCGGCCGACCAGCACACACACGATTTCAAATGGTAAATCAGCTTGGGCCACCACTAGAAATGTTTGAAGCTAGGTAGGTAAGAAAAGGGGACCCCATAAAATCCAACACGCGGTTAGGCACGCTCAGTCTTAAAACCAATACCCGGAACTCGGATCCTAGGTGACTCGAATGGAACAAAGCGTCGGGGCGGGATAGCATAGACCTTCCATCCTTCGTCGAATATAGTCAACATTATAATAATAATCATATCATCAACAACAATAATAATAATGTGATATCCCAAACCAAGGAGTGAAAGGGTAACAACGTAGCATCCTAAGCATGCATACTAAGCAGGGGCTGAGCAACGAGCAATAGTAACATAGCAGTACAAGGTTTGCTGGGATGGGACATGGCTGTATCGGTTTGAAAGAGGCTGTAAACATGTGGTAGGATCAAACATCGAACCTAACCTATACTAGCATGCAAACCGCTGGTTGAAATAGAATGGATCATAAGTAATGTATAGTCCTTGCCTGTTGATAAGTCGGGTTCCGAAGGTGTAGTTGATCGCAAACTCGCATCGTCTCCGAGAGTACCCGCGGAAGCACACAAGACGATAAACACTGGAAAGCAATCAACGAGCAAGCACTCTATTACTACGAGGAAAACACGAGAAAGCATCAACAAGAAGGCAACACGAGACATCGCACCTACCGTCGAGAGCGGTTACTAACAGTTTAAGTGGGGTATCGGTCACACACGACGAATACCGCACGTTTACGATGGTTCAAGTTGTTTAGCTACAGGTGATCAACAAAGGTTGTTAACATGGCAAAGCACAGAAGCATGGCATATCACACAAACATAGCAAAAGGTGAAGTATAAGATAAACTATCTAAACTAGTCAATTTAAGTGCGGACCCCACGATATTTATTGCATTTGGTACTGTTTTTCCCTAAACAATATTTTATATTTGTTATTAGCAAGCAACAGCAGCAAACACACAATCTACATGCAATTCTAGTCAAGTTACATATAAAGAACATTTTAAACAGAGCAACGGTTAAAAAGTTATAGCAATTACAGTTTACAGTGGCATGCAGTTGTAATTAGCAGTCAAACAACATGTAAACAAAGTCAAACATGGCAACAAACAACATTTTGATAATCTATGCGCAAAACGGAGCAACTTTCATGTAGAAAGCGTCTCCATCGGAGCTACCGGTGAAAAGTTATAGCTACCGCAAAAAAACTAATACAATCTGCCAAAATTAATAAATAAAACCTAGCAAAAAAAAACTAAAACATGCCGAACTAGTGCTATTGGGCCCAACAGAAAAAAAAACAGAACTAATAAAAAAATAAAAAAGGGGCTGGGGCGCCTCACCTCTGGGCCGTGGCCCATCTGGCCTGGAGTGGCCGGCCTGGCTGGCTGGGGCTAGCTGGGCCGCCATGGGCCGCGAGCGCCGGCTGGGCTTGGCCCACCTGGCTGTCCACGCAGGGGACGAGCGAGCGGGCACGGGACCTCATCCCGACTGGATCGAGCCGCTCCAGCGGCGGCGGCTAGCTCGCCGGCCGGCGGCGCAAGGCGGCGTGGGGCTTCAGCGAGGAGGGAGCCGAGGCGGACGCAGGGATGGGGAGGCACCGCAAGGTGGCGCTGGATCGGGCCGGTGGAAGTTCGCTGGCGAGCTAGGTCGGGCGCGAGCTCAAAAGGCGGCTCACATGGCGCGTGGCGGCGCCGGCGGGCCTGCGGGGGAAGGGAGGAGGTAAGAGGAGGGAAGAGGAGCGCGCGGGGCAGCGGAGGGCTCACCGGGGCTAGCCGGGCGGTGGCTCGTGGAGCTCGGGCGCGGCGTGGAGGAGGTCGGCAGCATCCGTGGCTCGAGGTCGGGCCGGTCGCGCCATGGCGGGCGGCTACCGAGCTCCATGGACGGTCGTCCTCGGCCTCCCATGGCAGGTGCGGCGGCGCGGTCTTCTAGCTGGCCGGGGCGGCGCGCAGGCGGCCGGAGATGGCTGGAGTTGGCGGCGGCGGATGCGGATCCACGGGCGTGGGCAGTTGGTGCAGAGGAGAGAGAGAAGGAAAAAAAGGGGCTGACGTTGCGCGATCTGGGCCGCTGGATGCCCAGATCTGACGGTCCAGATCAGAGGATGGCTGGGATTTCGGGAATTGGGGGTATTTGGGGCAGATCTGAGATAAAACAGCGGTGTGGCTGCAAATTTTTGGCTAGGGAAACCCTAGAAATGGGGTGGGAGTGTGGTGGTCTTTATATAGCCTAGGTGGCTGGCAGTTTGCAAAAACATCACCGGTTTATCTCTCTCGCGCGCGGTGCTCACGTTTCTGACCGCCGGGGGTCCGCAGGACCTCTGATTCGTGTAAAACTTCGAACTGCGCGATCAGCGAGTCGAGCCGGTGGCGTTCACCTCGCGCTGGAACCGTTCCGAAAACACTTTCCGGCGCGCTAGAAAAATATCCCATTTAATTATTAAACGGGGTTTTTCGTTCTGTTGGCTGCGACTGGTCTCGTGCGGTCTCGCGACGGTGATCGGGTGAAATCCGGTGTCGCAAAGGTCGAGTGTCAGGGTGGCAAGGGTCGGTCTTCGTATGATACGAGATAAGAGGGGGGAAAATAATCGCCGATCGATAAATCGGGGATGCAAACATCACAAACAAATCAGACAATCAAACAATTCACACCGAAAACAATTTTTTTAATTTTTGTGAAAACTGGGCTGTTACACTTGCCACTGTAAACCGTAACTGCCATAACTTTTTAACCGTTGCTCTGTTTAAAATGTTTCTTATATGTAACTTGACTAAAATTGCATGTAGATTGTGTTTATGCTGTTCTTGCTTGCTAAATAAAAATAATAAAACATTGTTTAGGTCAAAACAGTACCAAATTCCTTTTTATCGTGGGGTCCGCAATAGTTTGCCATGTCTAGGATTTCACCCCACTTAAATTTACTAGCTAGGGTAGTTTATTTATGCTTCACCTCTTGAAATGTTTGTGTGCTATGCGATGCTTCTGTGATTTTCCATGTTAACAACCTTTGCTCACCTTGTGTAGCTAAACAACTTGAACACCGTAAATGTGCGGTATCGTCGTGTGTGTCGAGTACTCTACTTAACCTGTTAGTAACCGCTCTCGACGGTAGGTGCGATGTCTCGTGCTGCTTCTTGTTATTCCTTGCTCGTGTTTGCCTCGTAGTAATAGATGCTTGCTCGTTGATTGCTTTCCAGTGTTTACCGTCTTGTGTGCTTCCGTGGGTAACTCTCGGAGACGATGCGAGCTTGCGATCAACTACACCTTCGAAACCCGACTTATCAACAGGCAAGGACTATACATTACTTATGATCCATTCTATTTCAACCAGCGGTTTGCATGCTAGTCTAGGTTAGGTTCGATGTTTGATCCTACCACATGTTTACAACCTCTTTCAAAACGATACAGCCATATCCCTTCCCAGCAAACCTTGTACTTCTATGTTACTATTGCTCGTTGCTCAGCCCCTGCTTAGTATGCATGCTTAGGATGCTACGATGTTACCCTGTTACTCCTTGGTTTGGGCTATCACATTATTATTATTGTTTGGATGATATGATTATTATTATAATGTTGACTATATTCGACGAAGGATGGAAGGTCTAGGCTATCCCGCCCCGACGCTTTGTTCCATTCGAGTCACCTAGGATCCGAGTTCCGGGTATCAGTTTTAAGACTGAGCGTGCCTAACCGCGTGTGGGATTTTATGGGGTCCCCTTTTCTTACCTACCTAGCTTCAAACATTTCCAGTGGTGGCCCAAGCTGATTTACCATTTGAAACCGTGTGTGTGCTGGTCGGCCGCCAGTTGTTTACAAACCAACCTGGACCAGTGAGGACATATTTCCCTTGCTGGCCTTGTCCGGCTGAGGACCCGGTGTCCCATGTGTGATTAACCGGCTATCCAAACCTGCGACAGACGGTAGAGAACGATTCGAGAGTGCGGCCGGCTTTTGAGTTGGGTGTCGACTCACCGGGGGCCACCCGGATTTATTCGTTGTTAGTTAGAAGGACCTGTCGTTTCGGATCTCTTGGAACTAAATCATAAGATGGTTGCCTATAATGGGTAGCAACTGAGAGAGATGGACGTGCGTGCGGAGCCTCGTAATGGGCAGTTGGTACACCCCTGCAGGGTTAAATCTTTTCGAGAAGCCGTGTCCACGGTTATGGAAGACTTGAGACCTACTCCTTGTTCATAGACAACAACAACTGAGATAATGTTAATATAACTTGATCAACGTGTGTGTGTGCCTTGACTGCTTCTTCTTCGTCGGGATACGAAGAGGAGGACAAGGATAGGATAGGTGTTATGTTTGCGTAAGTAGTTGATAGCAAGACTTGTTGGAGGCGATTCCAAATCGAATGCTTGGCTTCTTATCTTACTCTCTAGATTGTTAGCCACTTCATAAATGCTAGTGCGGCAGCAATCTCACCACTTACCCCTTCCTTACCGTAAACTACTAGTTGTCCTAGAATGACGAGTGATGAAGTCCTTGATGGGTAAGTTGACCACTACAGTTGGATGCTGAGTACTTCTGTGCTCATGATACTACCCCAAACTCTTTTCAGGGTTCTTGATCGACAACAGGTATGGTGATCGACGTTTCACGTGGAGACTCGACGATGACTAGTTAGGCGGATCCCGGCGGAGGGCCTGGACCCGTGTGGTTATGGGGATCGATGTTTTTGTCTTCTCCACTAGGCATTTTATTGTAGTCTGTACTCGGACATATATCTTCCGCTGTTGTATTGTGTTAAGGCAATTGTATGCCGATTGTATGAGATGTTGTATCCTTGTATCTGTAACGTTGTGATATCATGTTGGAAATCCAGGGCATATGGCTTTGTCATATGTCGCGGTGGGACCGATATGTGCTTCGTCCCCGGATCTGGGTGGAAACACCTAGATCTGGAACAGTACCACATATCGGGCCTTACAACTTGGTATCAGAGCCTTACCGACCGTAGGATCCCTTTTCTGGCCGAAGTCGAGTCTAGACAAAAACTATTTTTTAGTTATTATGGTAGTTATCGGAGAGTAGGATTCTTTTTACTCCTTACCCTTGCTCTGGTCAGGACAAGTGTCGTAAGTGTTTTACTCTCGTCTTACCACCTTCAAACTTTAGGATATCGAGTGAGTGGAGTATCGGAACCGTTATAATGCCTTGCTTGCAGCGTATTGTCTCGATTCCGATCTCAGGTTGGGAATTCCTGTAGTACCTTTAGCTTCTCCGGTTCCGGATATCATCTGGGTCATCCATTGCCATCCCTCCTTTTACCGGTGTTTTTATGACTTGCGTCGAAAATCACTATCCCTTGATCTGGTTTTCGCGATCGTTCTTCCTCTTGTCACTGACGGTTTCGTTTTTCTAACGATGTCGTCTCTCTGCGGAAAGTTTCTCGACGGAAGCTCGACGTCGACGTGGAGCAGAGTCCCTTGTTGGTGGTGTTGAAGAACGTTTTGCCTCCCTTCTTTCCCCCTTCCCCTCTCCCCCGGATCGTCTAGGATCTCGGGACGAGATCCCTTGTTGGTGGTGTTGTATTGTAACAACCTAGATGTCACAATTTTTTTTTGTTTTTAGTGTGAATTGTTTGATTTTTTGATTTGTTTGCGGTGTTTGCATCCCCGATTTATCGATCGGCGATTATTTCCCCCCCTCTTATCTCGTATCGGACAGAGACCGACCCTTGCCACCCTGACACTCGACCTTTGCGACACCGGGTTTCACCCGATCACCGTGGCGAAAACCGCACCAGACCAACCATCACCACCGGAACGAAAACCCCGTTTATTTAATAAACGGATTATTTTATTGGGGCGCCGAGAAATGTTGTTTGAATGTCACCACAGTGAGGTACGATCGACGGGCTCGACGCGCTCGACGCGCTGAGCGCGTAGGTCGATGTTTCGTCCGAATCGGAGTCCGTACGGAGTCTCGGCGGTCACGAACGCGATCACTGGACACGCGAGAGGGGTACCGAGGGCGTTTGCGTCAACTGGCCAGCTAACCAGCCCTATATAAAGACCACCAGCCTCCCACCAACCAATTAGGGTTTACCCTAATGGAAAATTGCAGCCATCCCCTCACAATAGCCCCAAAATCACCCCAATTCCCTAAATCCCAGCCAGATCCATCCTGGACCGTCAGATCTGCCGATCCGACGGCCCAGGGAGTGCCACGTCAGCACCCACCTAGACTCCTCTCTCTCTCCTCTCTCTCCAGCCCGTGGGCTCCTGCGCCGCCCATCGCCTCCACGGCTGCCGCGCCGATGAGCCGCCCACTGCCGGCGCACCTCCTCCTTCCCTCTCCCTCTCTTTCCCTCTCTTCTCTCCCTCTCCCTCACCTCCTCCCTCCTCTTCTCGTGCAGCAGCCGCGCCATGGGAGGCGGAGCAAGCTCGTCCGGCCGCGACCTCACCCCGCCTCGGCGCCCGCCCGTAGCCACCGCCGGCGACCGGATCCGGCGACCCCGCGTCGGGATCCTCCCTGCCGCGCCCTCGTCGTCCCCCCTGCGCTGCCCCTCGCCGTAACTGCGTCGCGCCGCCGCGCTGGTGTTCTGGATCGGAAGGCGAGGCCGAGGCCTCTCGGAACGACCACAGCCGCCAGGTGGGCCGGGAGCCAACGCCTGTGGGCCGGCCTGCCCCAGCCGCGGCCCAGCTTGCCCACACAGGCCAGTCCAGCCGCCTCCATGGGCTCGGCCCATTGGTGAGGCCTGCCTCCCCTTTTTTTCCCTGTTTTTTTTCTTCTTTTTCCACATTGTATTTTTTTGTGATGCCCTATCTTTGCAACGGTAGCTCGGATCGCGACGCATAAAATATGAAACTTGCTTAGTTTTCTGTGTAGATTAATAAATTGTTGCTTGTTGCCATGTTTGACTTTGTTTACATGCTGTTTACCTGCTAATTACAACTGCTTGCCACTGTAAACCGTCACTTCCATAACTTTTTAACCGTTGCTCTGTTTAAAATGTTTCTTATATGTAACTTGACTAGAATTGCATGTAGATTGTGTTTATGCTGTTCTTGCTTGCTAAATAAAAATTATTAAACATTTTTTAGGGCAAAATAGTACAAAATTCCTTTTTATCGTGGGGTCCGCAATAGTTTGCCATGTCTAGGATTTCACCCCACTTAAATTGACTATCTAGGGTAGTTTATTTATGCTTCACCTCATGACATGTTTGTGTGCTATGCCATGCTTCTGTGCTTTGCCATGTTAACAACCTTTGCTCACCTTGTGTAGCTAAACAACTTGAACGCCGTAAATGTGCGGTATCGTCGTGTGTGACGAGTACTGCACTTAACCTGTTAGTAACCGCTCTCGACGGTAGGTACGATGTCTCGTGTTGCTTCTTGTTATTGCTTGCACGTGTTTTCCTCGTAGTAATAGATGCTTGCTCTTTGATTGCTTTCCAGTGTTTACCATCTTGTGTGCTTCCGCGGGTACCTCTCGGAGACGATGCGAGCTTGCGATCAACTACACCTTCGAAACCTGACTTATCAATAGGAAAGGACTATACATTACTTATGATCAATTCTATTTCAACCAGCGGTTTGCATGCTAGTCTAGGTTAGGTTCGATGTTTGATCCTACCACATGTTTACAGCCTCTTTCAAACCGATACAGCCATGTCCCTTCCCAGCAAACCTTGTACTGCTATGTTACTATTGCTCGTTGCTCAGCCCCTGCTTAGTATGCATGCTTAGGATGATACAATGTTACCCTGTTACTCCTTGGTTTGGGCTATCACATTATTATTATTGTTTGGATGATATGATTATTATTATAATGTTGACTATATTCGACGAAGGATGGAAGGTCTAGGCTATCCCGCCCCGACGCTTTGTTCCATTCGAGTCACCTAGGATCCGAGTTCCGGGTATTGGTTTTAAGACTGAGCGTGCCTAACCGCGTGTGGGATTTTATGGGGTCCCCTTTTCTTACCTACCTAGCTTCAAACATTTCCAGTGGTGGCCCAAGCTGATTTACCTTTTGAAACCATGTGTGTGCTGGTCGGCCGCCAGTTGTTTACAAACCAACCTGGACCAGTGAGGACATAGTTCCCTTGCTGGCCTTGTCCGGCTGAGGACCCGGTGTCCCATGTGTGATTAACTGGCTATCCAAACCTGCGACAGACGGTAGAGACCGATTCGATAGCACGGCCGGCTTTTGAGTTGGGTGTCGACTCACCGGGGGCCACCCGGATTTGTTCGTTGTTAGTTAGAGGAACCTGTCGTTTCGGATCTCTTGGAACTAAATCATAAAATGGTTGCCTATAATGGGTAGCAACTGAGAGAGATGGACGTGCGTGCGGAGCCTCGTAATGGGCAGTTGGTACACCCCTGCAGGGTTATATCTTTTCGAGAAGCCGTGTCCACGGTTATGGACTACTTGAGACCTACTCCTTGTTCATACACAACAACAACTGAGATAATCTTAATGTAAATTGATCAATGTGTGTGTGTGCCTTGACTGCTTCTTCTTCGTCGGGATGTGAAGAGGAGGACAAGGATAGGATAGGTGTTATGTTTGCGTAAGTAGTTGATAGCAAGACTTGTTGGAGGCGATTCCTCATCGAATTCTTGGCTTCTTATCTTACTCTCTAGATCGTTAGCCACTTCATAAATGCTAGTGCGGTAGCAACCTCACCACTTACCCCTTCCTTACCGTAAACTACTAGTTGTCCTAGAATGACGAGTGATGATGTCCTTGCTGGGTCAGTTGACCACTACAGTTGGATGCTGAGTACTTCTGTACTCATGATACTACCCCCAAACTCTTTTCAGGGTTCTTGATTGACAACAGGTATGGTGATCGACGTTTCACGTGGAGACTCGACGACGACTAGTTAGGCGGATCCCGGCGGAGGGCCTGGACCCGTGTGGTTATGGGGATCGATGTTTTTCTCTTTGCCACTAGGCATTTGATTGTAGTCTGTACTTAGACATATATCTTCCGCTGTTGTATTGTATTAATGCAGTTGTATGCCGATTGTATGAGATGTTGTATCCTTGTATCTGTAATGTTGTGATATCATGTTGGCAATCCGGGGCATATGGCTTTGTCATATGTCGCGGTGGGACCGATATGTGCTTCGTCCCCGGATCTGGGTGGAAACACCTAGATCTGGAACAGTACCGCATATCGAGCCTTACACCCGGGGCGCTGGAGATCAAGATCCTGAAGCCAATGATGTACAGGTCGAAGGACAACGCATAAACGAAGAAAATGCTCAACCCGAAGGACAAGCTAAACCCGAAGGAAATGATCACGAAGGACAAGCTGATACTGAAGGCCAAGCTGACCCCGAAGATCAACCGGATCCTCAAGCTGTTGAAGGAGCTTTATCTCGTGTTCGTAGAAGAGTGGACGTCGACTGAATACTCGAAGAGATTTGTCTACCAGGTCGTTCACCCACTCGTTCTCGCACTCTTTTAGCTAACTTCTGTGGATTTTTTTTGTTTGTATCCATGCTAGAACCATCGAAATTTGATGAAGCCATGAAGGACTCAGACTGGATGACTGCAATGCTCGGAGAACTTAACCAGTTCGAGAGAAATAAAGTCTGGTCCCTTGTCGATAGACCTGATCCCAAGAAGCATAATATCATTGGTACGAAGTGGATTTTTCGCAACAAGCAAGATGAAGATGTCATTGTTATAAGGAATAAAGCTCGACTAGTTGCACAAGGCTACACCCAAATCGAAGGTATTGATTTCGGTGAGACTTATGCTCCTGTTGCTCGACTTGAATCCATTCGTGTTATGCTTGCTTTTGCCAATTACAATGGTATATTGCTATATCAAATGGATGTCAAAAGTGCATTTCTTAATGGTGAAATCGAAGAAGTATATGTCATGCAGCCACCAGGTTTTGAAGACCCGAAGAATCCTGATAAGGTGTACAGGTTGCACAAGGCCCTATATGGGTTAAAGCAAGCACCTCGTGCTTGGTATGAAACACTGAAGGATTTTCTTCTGAAGAAGGGCTTCAAACTAGGAACAACTGACTCGACTCTCTTTACTCGTGCATACAAAGATGATCTCTTTGTGTGTCAAATTTATGTCGATGATATTATTTTTGGCTGTACGAACCCTGATATCAGCGAAGAATTTTCTCGTATGATTTCGAAGAAAAATGAAACGTCTATGATGGGTGAATTGAAGTTCTTTCTCGGGCTTCAAATCCGTCAACAGAAGAATGGGACATTTATCTCACAAGAGAAGTACCTCAGATATTTCCTGAAGAAGTTTGATCTTGTCAGTTGCAAAACTATCAAGACTCCAACGCCTACGAATGTTCATCTAGATGCAGATGAGAAGGGCAAACCTTTCGATCAGAAGAAATATCGCTCGATGATCGGTTCGCTTCTTTACCTTTGTGCATCTAGACCTGACATTATGCTGTCAGTTTGTATGTGTGCTCGTTTTAAGGAAAACCCGAAAGAATCACATCATATAGCTGTCTAGCGAATTCTTCGATATCTGGCTCACACACCTACATTGGGACTATGGTATCCCAAAGGTGCCCAGTTTGATCTCGTTGGATATTCTGACTCTGACTGGGCTGGTGATCGAGTCGACAGGAAATCTACCTCAGGCACATGTCATTTTCTCGGTAGATCTCTTGTATGTTGGGCTTCGAAGAAAAAAATTGTGTCTCCATTTCTACGGCTGAAGTCAAGTATATTGCTGCCGTTTCATGCTGCTCTCAAATTCTGTGGGTCAAGCAAACGCTGAAAGATTATGGTATTGTAACACCCTCAGTGTTATGGAATAGTAACACTTTTGATAATGAAGATTACTTTTGCTAATCACTGATGTTAATCATGCTTTGATCACCTTGGATCAACTCTAACTCAAAAAGCCTTCTGATGAATATTAAAAATATGGTGACAATAAAATCTTTTCCAAACATCTTGGAACCACTTTTATAAAATCCCAAATAATCATGGGACCATGGCAATGTGGTCATGGGTATTTATTGTGCTATAAAATAAATCAAACAATTATAAATAGTAGCCAAAAACCCCATATTAATCATTTAATATTATAATAAAATATTAAATGACTTTTGTTGCTACCCAAACTTTTTGTGGCACTGCCTTATAGTGTAAAGTTATTTGTGGGTCATCTAACACATTTTACTAAAATGCAAAACTAGTAAAATAAATAAAAAGGAAATAAAAAGAAAATAAAGAGAAAAACAAAACAAAATAAAAGGAAACAAACCTAATCTACTGCCCGAGCCCACCCCAACCGTGGCCCATCCCCCTTCCCCCTGGGCCACTTAAGCCCACCTAGCCCAACTAACCCCGTCCCCTACCTACAGTGCGTCGGCATGGCGTGGCGCCCATCGGCCGCTGCCACGGCGATGGTGGCCGCCGTGGAGGCCATACAATGGCGCCCCGGCGACCATATGGCCCCCCCGAACGCTAGATCTCACATGCCCTTCGCTTCGTCGCTCTCCCCCCCCCGCTCGATCCTGTGACCACCAGAGCACCACCGCGGGCGGACCTCGCCGGAACGCGCGACCACCGGAGCCCATCCACCTCCTCGCCGTGTCCAGAGGCTTCGCCGACGACTACCTCGTCCACCCGCGCTAGCAATCGACCAGGGACGCACCGCACATCGAGGAATCGGGCGTTTCTTCCTCCTCCAGCCGCCCCGCCATTAACGACCGGGAGCTCGCTACCGACCTCCTCCGCGCCCACTGCCTCCCCTACCGCGCTCAGGTGTGAGCTCCTCGACGATTCCCTCTCCTCGGTGCTCGATTAGGTGTCGTCTTTGGCCGTCCCCATCACGTGCGCTCCGGCCACCGTGTTTTCGCCATGGGTGCGCACGCCAAGCTCCGGCCGCGCCCTGGCCGCGCACGCACGCACGCTCGCCGCGCTGACGGCGCGCCTACCCACGCGGTCGCGCTCTGTCGCGGCCCTCCTCGCCGTTTGGCCAGCCCCGCCGTGCCGTGTTCTCCGGCGGGCACGGGCACAGGCACGGGTTAAACCTGGGCAAACCCCCTTAATCCCCCTCCCCTCCAGTAATAGTGGGGTTACCCCACTGACAAGGTGGCCCCACCCCCCTAACCCTCCTAATTAAACAGAAACAAAAGAATTAACCCCCTAGTCACTGACTAGTGGGGCCCCCACTGGATATTTGTTTTATTAAAAGAAATTTAAAAATCGTTAGTATGACATGTGGGCCACCCCTATTTTTCTTAAGTAAAAATGTTTTATTAGAATTGGGTCACTGACATGTGGGACCCCCTTGTCAGTTGACCAGTCAAACTGTCGTGGATAATGTTTCTGTTAATAAATAAAAATGATTTAAAAATGATTAAGAAAATGATTTAAATTGCTTAAAATTTAGAAAATCATAGAAAATAAACCGTAGCTCAGATCAAAAAACTTTATACATCAAAATTGATCAGAAAAATATAAAGAATACGAATACGCTATCCGTATACCAACCGCACCCGTCTAACACAACGAACACCGACATCCCCCCTCCGGGCTGTTTGTCGATAATTCCTGGTACCGGTAAAAACCTGCCGGATGAATTTATTCCGAACACGAAAGTTGTCCGGAATGGTTCCACTAACACGGATACACCCCCCTTATCTTTGTCGGATGACCACGACACCTCCGGCATGAACCCTTCCCCTCCGGACACCCTGTCCGGTAATCACCCGGAGCCGGTAGTTCATCCCCGGATGAATTCCCGCTCCGAGCAACGTGCATTGCACAGTGTTAGAACACCGTTAACATTTCATCTATCATGTCATGCATATGTTTGTATATTATTGCTGTGTATTTACTGTTTCCTCCCCCCTTAATCTCCGGTAGACCCCGCTGCTACCGCCGACTACACCGCTGCCGGGTACGACTACTTCGTTGACAACCCTGCCCCTACCGTCGAGCTTCCAGGCAAGCAGAGCCATTCTCTTCCCCAGATATCGCCTACCTTTTCCGTACTTTCTTGCACTAGGCATTGTTACTGCTGCTGCTACGATTACAATCCTATTCAATTGCATAGCCTGTTTTTGTCGCCCCTTGCTGTACCTTCATTTGTCCAATGCTGCCTGTTATAATTATGCATATATCCAGAAGTGAGCCCTGCGCATTGTTCGCTAGGATTAGATAGCGGGCCGCGACCACTCAGGGGAGTGAACGCGGATACAATATATACAACTGCACAGGTACGGTACAATGCAGACACCGCCTAAGGCCCCCTAGCTCGGCTCTGCCGAGCCACCTTCAATTGTGAGATATCAAGGAGTAATCCTTGTACTCCACTTGTTGATTACTCTGTATAGCCGCTCTAGGTACCTGATCACGGTTGTCCTTAAGGTAAGAAGTCGGGCGACCCAATGGTGCCCGCGAGCGGTATTGCGTCGGGAACGACAGGGAGGGTACGACCGACGTTACTGGCGTGCTTGGCCCCTGCTCGTATCTCGCGAGAGTTACCAAACCACGAAAAAATCGAGCTCTACCAAGAGCACACGCGAGACAAGGAAAGGAGACGGTTCACCTTGTCGGTAACCGCGCGTTTTGACGGGACGACAGGGCAGGCCCCGACGTTACCGGTGGGCCTTGTTGCTGTTCGTTGTCCGTTGTGTTGTTAGTCCGACAGCGATAACGGTTGTCTGTGAGATAATATTAAAATGCTAAATGGTTCGGCGGATGACTTGAGAGTCCCGTTGGTCTGTACGCACTACCTTCACGTGGGATAAGGAGTTATGGGATCCCCTGCGTCGTAGTTTGTCCGAAAGCTCTTCAGACGTCAGCAGTACTGCGGCCTGATCGCCGGGAAGTGGTCTTGTCTTATTTGCTGCAGCAGGTGTGTTTTGGATTTGCTTTTGCTTCACCGGCCAGTCTCGTACCGTGCAGGAGCGTGCAAGGGTGAGGGACCTAGACCCCTTGGCGCATAGGATATAGTCCGGAGGATGGCCTCTCAGCTGAGCCTAGGATGGGCTGCGATGTGTCGGATAGCCTCGGTGGGGCGTTCCCTAACAAGGTTCACGCCACCCTGGAGATCCGAGCGTGCAGGCTGAACAGTAGTGCACCCCTGCAGGGAGTTTAATCTATTCGAATAGCCGTGTCCACGGTAGCAGGACGCTTTATGCTGAAGCTGGATCTTACCACTACAAACTATTACTATTAAACTGTATGGTTCCGGGTTTTCTTCCTCGCAGGGAAGTCGAGGAGGGGAACTCGGAGGCATTATTATTATTAATCATTACAACTTACTATTATACAATGTTGCAGCAACTTCTGCTTCATTGTTACTTTATTGCTTTATGTAAACTGTTGGCTGTTTCTCTTCTAATGCTGCCAGACATCGTCACAAGATGCTAGTCTTCAATAGGCCTAGCTTCTTATCCTTATTCTGATTTCTATCTTGCAGTACACTATATATACAGCCTCCCCTTTCCGTTGATACAAATGCATAATGCTTAGTAGCGGACGTAAGACTCGTGGGTATGCTAGATACTCACCTTTGCTTTATTTCCCCCTTTATGTTTTGCCTGATCGGCCGCTGCAGTCGACGTTGGAGCCCAAGAGCAGGAGTACCCCGGAGGCGGATACTACTACGTCGAGACCCCCGCTGACCAGGACCAGGAGTAGTTTCGGAGGCTCCCAGGCAGGAGGCCTTGCCTTTTCGATCTGTATCTCTGATGTTATTTGTGCTGGCCTTCTTAAGGCAAAACTTGACTAACTATGTCTGTACTCAGATATTATGGCTTGTATAACTTATGTATTCGGGTCCGCGTGACCCCCCTTTATTGTAACATATTGGTTTATCCTTTTGTGTTTAGTGTTGTGCTGTGATATTCTCACTGTGGCACCCTAATCTCAGCCGTGTACCCTGCGTGTATGATTACTGTACACGGATTGATTTTGGGGGCGTCACAAGTTGGTATCAGAGCTGACTGCCTGTAGGAAGCCACCCAACCACTACCTGGTCGAAGTTGAGTCTAGACTTTGAAAAACTATTTTGCTAACTTAATGTTTGGCTTACGGGCCCACATCGATGTCACTACGTGTGATATCTATGGTATTAGGATCCTTTTCTCCTTACCTATGCTCTGGGAATCTGCTCTCTTATCATTGCTGGTAAGTTTTGCAAACTCTGACATTAGGATCACGTTCTCTTGATTCCATCCGGCGTTTTGGTGCTTCCCCATTGATTGAGTCATGTCGCAGGAGTTCTACCCCAGGTCCCGGACCGCGGATCCGATTCTCATTCTGGGCAGGCCGCGCGTCCTCTGGCATTAACTCCTGTGGCCAACAGTTTTCTTGCGGCGTGATTGACATAGTGGAATCTATGTCGCGCCGTGTAATCCTTACCGCGGTCTGCGCGCCGCCTAGTGAGTCCTTTTTCCTTAATTTCTACGACGTTACGCTGCCCGATTTTTGATTAATTCTATGTGTGGATGTGTATGTCTTATATGACTACTCCTATATATCCGCGCCTCCTCTTTGTTGTCGCTTTACCTATTACTCGTTTCCGGTATCTCGATAAATTTTCATCGCTGAAATACCCCAGTTAAATTCTAGCAGGATGGCTGGTGGTGGTGGTCGTGGTCGTGGTCGTGGTGCCAACGATCCACCTCCGCCGCCGGACTACATGGCCGCGATGATGCAGCAGTTTCAGATGAACCAAGTGTTTATGCAAGGAGTCATAGACCAGCTCCAGAATCAGAATCAGAACCAGAACCAGCACCAGAACCAACCGCTTGTGGTTACTCTGTGGGATTTCATGCGTCTCAATCCCCCTCTCTTCCACCAACCTGAACAGCCGCTGGATGCCGATGATTGGATTCGTGACATCACTCGTCAGCTGGAGTTCGCTAATGTGAGCGCTGCTGATTACGCCAACTTTACGTCCTATTTCCTGCGTGGCCCCGCTGCTCAGTGGTGGGACACCTACAAGGGCTCACTAGCTGTAGGGACTGTCGTCACCTGCAATGACTTCAAGACTACCTTCCGTGCTCGTTATGTCCCCCAGGAGATTATGAACCGTATGAAGGCCGAGTTCCGCAACCTTGTTCAGGGCAACAAAACTATCGAGGCTTATCAGAGGGAATTCCTCTGCCTCTCCCGCTATGCTGCAAGTGACCTCCCCAATGATGCAAGTAGGCAAGAGAAGTTCCGTGATGGACTCAACCCAGATCTCCAGCTTGCACTGGCTTTGCACGTCTTCCCCGACTTCGCCACCATGGTGAACCAGACTATCACTCTTGAGACAACTCAGCTTAAGTTCGATGGTTCGCCGAAGCGCCCCCGTGATGCTGGCTCATCTTCGGGCACAACACAGAAGCAACGCGTTTGGCTTCCACACAGTGTGTATCGTCCACCTGCCCCTGCACCGAGGCCGTCGTATGTTGCACCCCGTCTGCCTCCGCCCCCGCCGAGAAAGCCAAAGACCGAGACTGCACCCCTCCGTCCTCAAGATGGCCTGTGTTTCAAGTGCCGTCAGCCAGGCCATATTTCCAGATACTTCCCTCAGCGACAGAATCAACTGGTAGTTCACCCTGCTGGCCGCGAAAATGGTCGTGGCAACAATGGGACCCTCAAATATAATACTGGGTGAAATCCTCATGCTCGTGGTCATGCTTACAACATTGATGTTGAAGTAGCTCAGGCACAACCCGCTACAGTGATGGGTACTCTCCTCGTTAACTCAATACCTGCTACTGTTTTATTTGATACAGGAGCATCACATTCATTTATGTCTGGAGCATTTGCATCTAAGCATGGCATATACCACGAAAAGATACACACCCCCTTGGCCGTTAAAACACCTGGCGGCATGTGTCACGTTGACATGCTGGCACCTAACATCACCGTCGAGATCGAAAGGATTGAGTTCCTTGTCTCCCCACATATTCTGAAAACCTCCACTATTGACCTTATCTTGGGTATGGATTGGCTGAAAGCCCACGATGCCGCACTTTATTGTGGCACCAAGGTCATCCAACTTTTTCATCCTTCTGGCGCGATTGTGAGTTACACTGCCATTGTGTCGATGAATGCCAAAGCTCGTATATATGCTCTGAATGCCTTGAATGTCGCACCTCTCGAAGGGATTGAGAAAGTACCAATCGTTTGTGATTTTACCGATGTATTCCCAGAAGAACTGCCGGGGATACCCCCGATTAGGGAAGTTGAATTCGTCATCGACTTGAAGCCTGGCACCGTCCCTATTGCCAAGCGCCCATATAAGATGCCACCTCACCAACTCCTTGAATTGAAGAAGGAGATCGACACGGCCCTCGAGAAAGGCTTCATCCGTCCTAGTTCCTCTGCTTGGGAAGCACCTTCGCTCTTTGTCAAGAAGAGTGATGGCACGAACCGTTTGGTCCAAGATTAGCGACCTATCAACCAGGCCACGATACAGAACAAGTACCCCCTCCCTCAGATAAATGATCTTTATGATCAACTTGCTGGATCCACGGTGTTTTCAAAACTCGACTTAAGGTTGGGTTACCATCAGATCCGGGTCCGTGATGAGGACACCCCGAAGACTGCAGTCATTACTCGCTATGGTTCATACGAGTACACTGTCATGTCCTTTGGCTTGACAAATGCACTAGCCACCTTCTCCAGATTGATGAAATATATATTCATGGAATACCTCGACAAGTTTGTCGTGGTTTATCTGGATGATATATTGATTTACTCCAAGACCGATGGAGAACATGCTGAACATCTTCGCCTTATACTGGAAAAGCTTCGAGAACACAAACTGTATGCTAAGTACTCAAAGTGTGAGTTCTGGCTTCCTGAAGTAACTTACCTTGGTCATGTGATTTCCAAGGATGGCGTTGCCGTAAACCCCGATTGTATCCAGGCTATTCTTGATTGGACTCCGCCCAGGACTGTTAAGCAAGTCAGAAGTTTCCTCGGCCTTGCCAGCTATTGCCGCTGTTTTGTCGAGAATTTCTCCAAGATTGGCAAGCCTCTGACTAATCTGCTTCACAAAGGCGTCAAGTTTGAGTGGACTGATAAATGTCAAGAAAGTTTTCAAGCTCTGAAGGAATAGCTCACTTCACCCCCGGTGCTTGCCCCTCCTGATACTCAGAAGGACTTCGTGATTTATTGCGACGCTTCTCGTCAAGGATTAGGCTGTGTCCTAATGCAAGAGCGCAAAGTGATTGCTTATGGCTCTCGTCAGTTGCGTGCTCACGAAGAAAACTATCCAACTCATGATCTCGAATTGGCAGCGGTAATTTATGCATTGAAGCTGTGGCGACATTACCTCGTCGGTAATCGTTGCGAGATCTTCACCGACCACCAAAGCCTGAAGTACCTATTCACTCAGCCCAACCTGAATCTCCGCCAACAGAGATGGCTCGAGACAATAGCCGACTACAACATGGGAATTTCTTACACCCCTGGCAAAGCTAATGTGGTGGCCGATGCCTTAAACCGCAAAGCCTACTGTTCTGAACTTGAAGTCCAGATAGAGAAGCCACTTTTGTATGAAGAGCTCCGCAAGTTGAACCTTGAAATTGTTCCGCGGGGACATGTGAATAACCTTGTTGTTGAGCCGGACCTCGACATCACCATCAAGTGGATACAAACATGTGACTCTGATGTCGAGAATATCAAGAAGTATATCGCTAGAGGAAAGAAATCATGCTTCACTGTTGCTGATGATGGTACACTGTATTTCAAGAATATTTTAGTGGTCCCTAGGAGTAAGCCCAATCTAAACTTGACCCCGCGCGTCATGAAAGAAGCTCATGATACTCCTTTGTCGATTCACCCTGGTAGTACCAAGATGTACCAAGACCTTCGTCAGCGGTACTGGTGTTCTAACATGAAGCAAGACATCGCTCGATATGTTGACGAGTGTGACGTTTGTCGTCGCGTCAAGGCAGATCACCAAAGACCTGCTGGAACTCTACAACCACTCTCTATTCCTGAATGGAAATGGGACAAGATTGAAATGGACTTCGTCACCGGATTTCCCCGATCACAGAAAGGTCATGATGCCATCTTTGTCGTCATCGACCGATTCTCCAAGGTTGCTCATTTTCTGCCTGTCAAGGAGACGATATCTGCTAGTCAGTTGGCAGACTTATATGTTTCCAGAATCGTGTCGCTCCACGGTATTCCGTTGGAGATCAGTTCCGACCGAGGCATCATTTTCACCTCTAAGTTCTGGTATAGTTTCCAAGAAGCTATGGGCACTCACCTAAATTTCAGCACCGCTTATCACCCCCAGTCGCAAGGCCAAGTCGAACGAGTCAACCAAGTGCTTGAAGATATGCTTCGAGCTTGTGTCATTTCATTCGGTAAGAAATGGGAGGAATCTCTTCCATTTGCTGAGTTCTCGTAGAACAATAGCTATCAATCTAGTCTGCAGATGGCACCCTTTGAAGTTCTCTATGGACGTAAGTGCCGAGCCCCTCTGAATTGGTCCGAAACTGGATAACGAACTCTCATTGGTCCGGACATTATACAGAACGCCGAAGATCAGGTTCGCGTTATTCGTGAACACTTGAAAGTTGCTCAGTCTCGTCAGAAGAGCAACTATGACCGCAAGCACAAGGAAATGGTCTATCAGCCTGGAGAATACGCGTACCTCCGTGTCACTCCGATGAGAGGCACTCATCGTTTCGGGATCAAAGGCAAATTAGCTCCTCGCTACATTGGCCCATTCCGTATCCTTTCCAGAAGTGGACCGGTAGCGTACCGATTGGAATTGCCGTCAAACCTCTCCCAAGTCCACGATGTATTCCACGTGTCGCAACTCCGACGCTGCTTCAAAGACCCTATTCGTGAAGTGGAGCATGATATGATCGAGGTGCAACAGGACTTGACTTATCAAGAACATCCAAGCCGCATTCTCGATCAGTCTGAACGCAAAACCCGAAACAAGACAACCAAGTTCCTCAAGGTTCAGTGGTCAAATCATTCTGAAGATGAAGCCACTTGGGAACGCGAAGATCGTCTTCGTGAAGAATACCCCGATCTTTTCCCTTCTACCGCTTAGATTCTCGGGACGAGAATTCCTGTAGTGGGGGAGATTTGTAACACCCTCAGTGTTATGGAATAGTAAAACTTTTGATAATGAAGATTACTGTTGCTAATCACTGATGTTAATCATGCTTTGATCACCTTGGATCAACTCTAACTCAAAAAGCCTTCTGATGAATATTAAAAATATGGTGACAATAAAATATTTTCCAAACATCTTGGAACCACTTTTATAAAATCCCAAATAATCATGGGACCATGGCAATGTGGTCATGGGTATTTATTGTGCTATCAAATAAATCAAACAATTATAAACAGTAGCCAAAAACCCCATATTAATCATTTAATATTATAATAAAATATTAAATGACTTTTGTTGCTACCCAAACTTTTTGTGGCACTGCCTTATAGTGTAAAGTTATTTGTGGGTCATCTAACGCATTTTACTAAAATGCAAAACTAGTAAAAAAAATACAACGGAAATAAAAAGAAAAGAAAGAGAAAAACAAAACAAAATAAAAGGAAAAAAACCTAATCTACTGCCCGAGCCCACCCCAACCGTGGCCCATCCCCCTTCCCCCTGGGCCACTTAAGCCCACCTAGCCCAACTAACCCCGTCCCCTACCTACAATGCGTCGGCATGGCGTGGCGCCCATCGGCCGCTGCCACGACGATGGTGGCCGCCATGGAGGCCATCCAGTGGCGCCCCGGCGACCATATGACTCCCCCGAACCCTAGATCTCACCTGCCCTTCGCCTCGTCGCTCTTCCCCCCCGCTCGATCCCGTGACCACCAGAGCACCACCGCGGGCGGACCTCGCCGGAACGCGACCACCGGAGCCCATCCACCTCCTCGCCGTGTCCAGAGGCTTCGCCGACGACTACCTCGTCCACCCGCGCTAGCAATCGACCAGGGACGCACCGCACATCGAGGAATCGGGCGTTTTTTCCTCCTCCAGCCGCCCCGCCATTAACGACCAGGAGCTCTCTACCGACCTCCTCCGCGCCCACTGCCTCCCCTACCGCGCTCAGGTGTGAGCTCCTCGACGATTCCCTCTCCTCGGTGCTCGATTAGGCGCCGTGTTTGACCGTCCCCATCACGTGCGCTCCGGCCGCCGTGTTGCCGGCGCACGCCAAGCTCCGGCCGCGCCCTGGCCGCGCACACACGCATGCTCGCCGCGCTGACGGCGCGCCCACCCATGCAGTCGCGCTCTATCACGGCCCTCCTCGCCGTTTGGTCAGCCCTGCCGTGCCGTGTTCGCCGGCGGGCACGGGCACATGCACGGGTTAAACCGGGGCAAACCCCCTTAATCCTCCTCCCCTCCAGTAATAGTGGGGTTACCCCACTGACAAGGGGGCCCCACCCCCTAACCCCCCTAATTAAACAGAAACAAAAGAATTAACCCCCTAGTCTCTGACTAGTGGGGCTACCACTGGATATTTGTTTTATTAAAAGAAATTTCAAAATTGTTAGTATGACATGTGGGCCACCCCTGTTTTTCTTAAGTAAAAATGTTTTATTAGAATTAGGTCACTGACATGTGGGACCCCCATGTCAGTTGACCAGTCAAACTGTTGTGGATAATGTTTCTGTTAATAATTAAAAATAATTTAAAAATGATTTAGAAAATGATTTAAATTGCTTAAAACTATAGAAAATCATTGAAAATAAACCATAGCTCAGATCAAAAAACTTTATACATCAAAATTGATCAGAAAAATATAACGAATACGAATAAGCTATCCGTATACCAACCGCACCCCTCTAACACAACGAACACCGACATCCCCCCTCCGGGCTGTCTGTCGATAATTCCCGGTACCGGTAAAAACCTGCCGGATGAATTTATTCCGAACACGAAAGTTGTCCGGAATGGTTCCACTAACACAGATACACCCCCCTTATCTTTGTCGGATGACCACGACACCTCCAGCATGAACCCTTCCCCTCCGGACACCCTGTCCGGTAATCACCCGGAGCCGGTAGTTCATCCCCGGATGAATTCCGGCTCCGAGCAACGTGCATTGCACTGCGTTAGAACACCGTTAACATTTCATCTGTCATGTCATGCATATGTTTGTATATTATTGCTGTGTATTTACTGTTTCCTCCCCCCTTAATCTCCGGTATACCCCGCTACTACCGCCGACTACACCGCTGCCGGGTACGACTACTTCGTCGACGACCCTGCCCCTACCGTTGAGCTTCCAGGCAAGCAGAGCCATTCTCTTCCCCAGATATCGCCTACCTTTTCCGTACTTTCCTGCACTAGGCATTGTTACTGCTGCTGCTATGATTACAATCCTATTCAATTGCATAGCCTGTTTTTGTCGCCCCTTGCTGTACCTTCCTTTGTCAATTGCTGCCTGTTATAATTATGCATATATCCAGAAGTGAGCCCTACGCATTGTTAGCTAGGATTAGATAGCGGGCCGCGACCACTCAGGGGAGTGAATGCGGATACAATATATACAACTGCACAGGTACGGTACAATGCAGACACCGCCTAAGGCCCCCTAGCTCGGCTTTGCCGAGCCACCTTCAATTGTGAGCTATCAAGGAGTAATCCTTGTACTCCACTCATTGATGAATCTGTATAGCCGCTCTAGGTACCTGAGCACGGTTGCCTTAAGGTAAGAAGTCGGGCGACCCAACGGTGCCCGCGAGCGGTATTGCGTCGGGAACGACAGGGAGGGTACGACCGACGTTACTGGCGTGCTTGGCCCCTGCTCGTATCTCGCGAGAGTTACCAAACCACGAAAAAGTCGAGCTCTACCAAGAGCACACGCGAGACAAGGTAAGGAGATGGTTCACCTTGTCGGTAACCGCGCGTTTTGACGGGACGACAGGGCAGGCCCCGACGTTACCGGTGGGCCTTGTTGCTGTTCGTTGTCCGTTGTGTTGTTAGTCACACAGCGATAACGATTGTCTGCGAGATAATATTAAAATGCTAAATGGTTCGGCGGATGACTTGAGAGACCCGTTGGTCTGTACGCACTACCTTCACGTGGGATAAGGAGTTATGGGCTCCCCTGCGTCGTAGTTTGTCCGAAAGCTCTTCAGACGTCAGCAGTACTGCGGCCTGATCGCCGGGAAGTGGTCTTGTCTTATTTGCTGCAGCAGGTGTGTTTTGGATTTGCTTTTGCTTCACCGGCCAGTCTCGTACCGTGCAGGAGCGTGCAAGGGTGAGGGACCTAGACCCCTTGGCGCATAGGATATATTCCGGCGGATGGCCTCTCTGCTGAGCCTAGGATGGGCTGCGATGTGTCGGATAGCCTCGGTGGGGCGTTCCCTAACAAGGTTCACGCCACCCTGGAGATCCGAGCGTGCAGGCTGAACAGTAGTGCACCCCTGCATGGAGTTTAATCTATTCGAATAGCCGTGTCCACGGTAATAGGACGCTTTATGCTGAAGCTGGATCTTACCACTACAAACTATTACTATTAAACTGTATGGTTCCGGGTTTTCTTCCTCGCAGGGAAGTCGAGGAGGGGAAATCGGAGGAATTATTATTATTAATCATTACAACTTACTATTATACAATGTTGCAGCAACTTCTGCTTCATTGTTACTTTATTGTTTTATATAAACTGTTGGCTGTTTCTCTTCTCATGCTGCCAGACATCGTTAGAAGATGCTAGTCTTCGATAGGCCTAGCTTCTTATCCTTATTCTGATTTCTATCTTGCAGTCCACTATATATACAGCCTCCCCTTTCCGTTGATTCAAATTGTCAGATCCCTCTGTTAGGTATGTGCAAGGGTTAGTTAGTACCTTTGTATCATGTAAAAAATTCAAAAATAAATCTTGGAAATCAAATTCAAAATCCAAATGGGAGAAGGAACACCCCCCAGATGAATTGATTCAAAAGGCCAGATAAAAATCTTTTCCAAAAATTCATGTTAGAGTTTTGAAAAGTCTTATAAATGAGTGTGATCACATATCAAGTGATGTGGGACCCACCCCATGCTCATAGATTTTTCAAATATTCAAACAGTACCTTGGAATTAAAGAAATACCCCTTTTTGATTTAAAATTCAAATCATTTGAATTTTAAAAATGTTGAAAGTTTATGAGTGGCTAGTTTATTTTTTTATGAGGCCACATAAAAGTTTTCATCATTTAATAAAATGTTTAGCTATTTATTTTAGCTAAACAGAACAAATTACAGAAAAACAGAAAGGAAAGATTAAACAGAAATCAGAAAAGCTTACCTCTCGCACTAGGCGAGGCCCAGCTCCCCTGGACGGCCCAGCCCACCTGGACCCTCCCCTGTCGTCTTCCTCCCCTCGCCTCCAAGCTGCTCGGTGGAATGCCACCGAGACAGCCGGACACGGCGTCATCTCCCCAGCCTCCACCTGCCCTCCCCGACCCTTCTACGCGCCCCTGGAGACGCACCCCAGTGCCACGCCTCCATTCCCCCCCCCTGGAACCCTCTTCCTCCTCTTCCCCGTGCGAAACCCGCGAAGACCCGAGCGCCCCGTAGCTCGTCGCCGTGCGCCACCGCGGCCACTGGCCTCCACTCGTCGCCCCAGCTTGTCCAGGACGTCCGCCATCGCCGTCTTCATCACCGTGGCCGATCAATTGGACCGAGGAGCCCCCGTGGACGACGCCAGCTTCACCGAGAGCTCGCCGGACCCGTGAGTCGCCGTCGTCAAATTCTCCGGCTACACAGAGTCCCCGGCCTCACCGTCTTCTCCATTAGCTTCAGGGTGAGCTTCCTCACCTTTCCCCTAAGTTTGTAGCGCCTCGTTTGCCCCACAACCGATTCCGCCATGGATCCTGAGCAAGGTCGCCGCCATGGTCGTCGACCTCCTCGCTCCAGTGCTTGTCATGGACTCCCAGTGCACGCGTTTGACTTCCGCGTGTGCCAGCTTGCGAACGCAACCAAGAATGCCTCAAACCGTGCTCCCTAGCCTCGGCTACGACCTCACCGCCGTTCTGCTGCCGCCGGAGTCGTCGCTCCCGACCACCCCGAGGACCCCCGTTGCCTCCAGACGATGCGCGAGACGTTGCTGAGTCGAATGGACTTCTCCCCGTGCTCTCCCGTGGCCTCTAGCTCACTCCGGCGACCACGCCACCGTGCCCGTGCCACCGGCGGCTAACCGCCGGCGAGTTAACCCTAACCCACCCCTAATCACACCCCTAAACCCACTGACTACTGGGCCCCAACCCCTAATCCCTCTGTTAATTAAATTTTAACCACGGGATTAACCCTACAGAGGCTGACCAGTGGGACCCCTTGTCAGTTTGACTCGGGTCAACCCCCCTGATGTCATGCTGATGCATTAATGACGCAGTAAAGGAATTTCCAGAGAATTAATAAATTAAAGAAAATCCAGAAAATACCCCAAACTTTGGAAATTCATAGAAAATTCATATTAACTCCAAATTGGACAAATAATATATGAAAAATGATCAGGAGAAAATTATCTTTCCAAATATGCAACTTTCAACTCTGTTTGAGTTGAATTTAAAATGGGAACAGTAGCATATGTCATTTGCTTTATTTGAATTTAATTCAAATTCAAACTAAATGATTTTGCCACTTGGACCATGGATTTATGATGTAAATCAACCACACTTCAGAGGCATATCATACACATTTGAAGTTAAATCAAATTGATCAAACTATATCACATATAACTCGGTTAATGTTGAATTCAAATGTGGAATTTGAATTTGCATTTTAAAATGCAATATATTCCACTTAAATGGAATTGCCTCACACATCAAACTTATACTCCAAGCTTTAACATTCAATCATGTGCTTGAGCATTGCATTCATATTGATTGCTACTTCGTGCTTTGTTTGTCGAGTAGAGGTGGAACCGGAGCAAGAGGTCACCCCCTTCGCTGAAGATCCAGAAGCCGAACCTCGTCAGCAAGGCAAGCAAAACCCCATTGATCATGTCGATAAAATCCCACTTCCCTCTCATGTCTCGCTTATGCATTGTTTAGGATGATCACCATGCCTCGTTTCTACCGCATAGATGAACCCATTCCTTTGCATGACCTATCTTTGTCACAGTAGTAAGCAAACCACAATCCTAGCAAATGTAGGAGTTGAATGATATCATGTGGCCCCTGCAAATGTTACCGCTTATTGCATGCTTAGTATGATACTATGTTGTTACTGTGATGTGAGTCGGGATGGTAGTTATCATGTTGATGATGGTAGACAAGTGTTGGTGAATCGACCCTAATACAAGGTGAACGATGAGAGGCTGTGTAGGAGTACACGGTGGGTTGTCTCGTTGAACACCGCCCTAAGTCCGAGTTCTTGTGTGGTGATCCAAGATGAAGAGTACAACCACACATTGGGCTCACTGACCCCTCTCAACTTATTAACTCATCCCTTTCGAGGTCCAGATGTCGCAGTAGTTCGGAGTTCTGATAGGCTTGTGGCCTGGATGCTAAGTGAGAGAACGGCTCAACCGAGACCGGCTTATGCACCACGCAAACATCGCTTGGGTCCACTTCGGTAAACCGGCCGGGTTCACGATTGTGGTAGCCAACCCAAGTAGGCGGCTTTCTTGGACTAGATAGGCTATGAGGTAACAGTTGTGGTGAGCATCCTCGCTGGCACCCTTTGAATGGTGTCGAGATCAAAGGCGGTAAATGATGATCATGTGTGTGTAGCGGTACACCCTTGCAAGGTTAGCAAAACTATTCGAATAGCCGCGTCCGCGGTTATGGACTACTTGGAAAGCTTAGCTTGATTATTAGATAACTTGAACCGGATACTTCTAAAATACACCAAGATAAGTGTGAGTGCTATGGCGTGCTTTCTCGTGGGGAAGTCGAGGAAGGCACCATAGTGGTGTATTGGTTGGAGAAAGTAGTGGACTCGTGTACGCTTCTTACCTCAAAGTCTGGTACTCGTAGTTCAGGACTAGCCAAGTCAAAGCTGGCACTTCTGCAAGTGAACCCCACCTCCTTTTACCTTGATACATGTGCATGAGTAGTATAGCTCCTATGTAAGTCTTGCTGAGTACGCCTTTGTACTCACGTTTGCTTAATCTATGTTTTAGATGACGCCACTGACCCCGAAGGTGGCTTCCTCATCGAGCTGGACGACTGAAGTTAAGCTAGTCTAGTCCCAGTCAGCAGACTGGTTCCCTCGTGGAGGGCTTTATGTTTGAATAAGGCTTCTTAAGCCAATTTGTTAAACTTGTCTGTACTCAGACATAATTTGCTTCCGCTTTATGTTGTAATGTTGGATCACATGTACGTGATCTCTGTATGTACTCTATAAGAGTTAAATAAAATGTACACTTTGTAGAGAATTGCAATGGTACCTGCTGTTCATACAAGGCATGTGTGCTGCGTGTATGTTTATAACATGCATGTCTTTGTATGGGTTTTCGCGACCTTAGTTGTGTTCTGGCTGGCGGTCTTTCATACACCAAGTGGCCCTTAGATGTGCGCAGCTTGGGGCATCGCGATGCGATTGCTCGAGACTCCGTCTCGTGCACACTTTGTGGTATGATCGGGCCCGCCCTAGACCCCGACTAAGTGATCGGGCTGGAGTAAGTCTATGTAAGAGTTTTGAGATAGTCGATAGTATGGTTGAGGCGACTTGTGTTTGAATATGGGAGTTCACCACCCATATCATTAGACTTGTGTGCGGACGATGAGGACCCATCACAGTTGATCATCCGGCCTGGATGGGATGCCCCTCACGTACGATGCTTTCCGAGAATGTTCAGTGCTTGGCCTTGTCTGCTTAGACAAGTGGGTGCGGTTCTCGGCTCTCCATATGACTATGTCTTAACTGTACTTGCATACGCTAACCCCGGGTCCCGACAGACTTGGTATCAGAGCAGGACTGACTGTAGGACTAGTAGCCTTGGCCGAAGTTGAGTCTAGCTTGCTATAGTTATATAGTTACTCTGGGTATATAAGGGAACAACGTAATGCTTCATTTTTCTCCTTACCCCCTTCGTTCTGAGTTCTGAGTCACCCTCATCTTATTCTACGGGAAGATAGGACTAGGCTCTCCTCTGTCTGATTAGCATATCTCGTTGATTGCTTCCTTATAGCCATAGGAAAGTTGTGTCCAGGTTTTCCTAGCATTGTTGTAATGCTGATTTCTTACATCGTATTATGTAAGTGCTGTTTGCATATTGAAAGAAATTGTCATTTCTTACAATTACAGCCGTTATGTTGTCCGAGTCATTCCAGGTTTATCTCATAATCTGATGCATTTGCAAAATCCTGCTTTCTATTTCAGATGGCAGATCTTCCCCCTCGGCAGATTGTTCGTTTGACCAGGTGCCTCGGTGTACGTGGCCATCCCGCCACGTTGATCGAGATGATGTCCTACGTGGGATATCGATGGTACCCTGAGTACACCATCGAGGAGCAGTTCCACGACTTCAACCAGACGCAGTTCCACTGCATTGTCCGGATCTATCCACACCACGTTGGAGTCACCCAGCCTATCCACTTTGGACATGGCATCGGCGTTACCGAGAACATGGCTGTGCAGGATGCTGCATATTCATGTATTACACTGCTGAGAGAGGAGCACACCATGCTGAGAGAGACTTCTTTCCGCTATATTCCAGCTGCACTTCCAGGAGAAGAGGGATATTACACCGGACTCTACTCAGACCACTCTGCAGAGGATCCAGCACTTCAGGTGACTGCTAGGTTTGCTAGTGACAGAGATCGTGATGCACGTGCTCTCCGTTTTGAGCTCCACGCTACTCGTGTTCGTCTGTACCGAGCACTGACGCTCTTGGCACCCTTTGTGAGCGTGGGATCAGTGGAGTATGATGCGATCTATCCAGTGAGGACCCAGATGCCTTCTCGAGTTGCTTGGCCCGAGATTGGAGGAATTTTTCCACCCCGTGGTCCTTTGCTTCCACCCTACACTGGACCTAGACCCCATCCTTGCCCAAATGGATATCAGGGTCCACAAGCCTCCGTGTTTTCCGATGGTCACCTCCAGCTACCGGGATACGCGGGTAACTTTTACGAGGACTACTATGGAGATGGAGATGAGTGAGACCGCCTGTGGTCTTACTTAGTGAGGATGTAGTAGTATCCTAGTATATTGTAAGCAAGGTGTCTAAGTTCCAGAGGCTTAGATAAATAATGTATAGGAAGTCAGAGTGCCTCTGAAGGATGTATCATCTTCATCACGTTTTTATTAGCTTAGTGCTTGTACTAAAACGATGTATGGTTTGCATGACAGCTTGTGAATATATGGCTTGTATGCTTTTATCACCATGTCGTCAAGATGATTACTTCCTTTGCTCTGTAATCCTTCCAGTACATCAATACCTTGATTAGACTCTTGAAATCAACTCTGTTTGACTTTGGATTTTTCACCTTCAGGATGTCTCAAGGAACCCGTGGCCAGGTTGGTCGTAACCAAGGTCGTGGGAACAACCAGGAGGAAGACAACCTTCCACCCCCACCCACGATGGCCCAAGTTCTGATGGAGGTCGAGAGGAACCGTCGTGACTCTCACCACCTGCTGGAAGTCATCGCACGCAAAACCACTCAACAGCGCAATGAGCTGGTGTCTCTGAATGACTTCATCCGACTTCATCCCCCGGTATTCAGTTACTCCACCGAGCCCCTTCACGCCGATGACTGGCTTCGCAGCATTGAGAGGAAGCTCCAAGCCGGCCGTGTTGCAGATGGCGACAAGGTCAGCTATGCCACCTATCACCTCGAAGGTGCAGCAAGCTCTTGGTGGGAGAATTATCTGAATATGCGCCCAGTTGGACCACCTGCATCTTGGGAGGAGTTCTGCATCTCTTTCCGCAAGCACCACATTCCCAAGGGTCTCATGGACCGCAAGCGTGAGGAGTTCTGTAACCTCACTCAAGGCAGAAGAACAGTTGACGAGTTCAGTCGTGAGTTCAACCGACTTGCTCGTTATGCAACTGAGGAACTCTCCACCGACTCCAAGAAACAAGAGAGGTTCCGTCGTGGCCTCAATAGTGGACTCCGTCGCGAGCTCAACCTTCATGACTTTGCCACATTCCAGGTCCTTGTCAACAAGGCCATCAAGGCAGAGGACATGAACACCCCCAACGATTTCCGCAAACACCCTAGAGAGGAAGGTTCATCCAGCTCTGGTTCCCAGAAACGCAAGATCTGGATCCCAAACAGCATGTTCCACCAGAAAAACCCACCGAGGCCATCCTATGTGGCGCCTCGTCGAACCACCCAATTCCACCCAGCTCCACCAAACCACCCAGCTCCACGCACTGTTTTCGGAGCTTGCTACAAGTGTGGTCAGGCAGGCCACTATTCTCGCGAGTGCCCCCAAAACCAGATCCAGCACCAGAATGCTCCACCACGTGCCGGAGGCAACAACAACAACAATGGTCGTGGCAAGCCACCCCAGAAGGTCTACACCGCCAAACCTGCTCCTCCCGCCAATCGTGGACGTCTGAATCAGATTGCCGCCGAAGAGACTGACGACACCACTGACGTCATTCTTGGTACGCTCCCAGTCAATTTTGTTCCTACTTCCGTTCTTTTCGACCCAGGAGCATCTCATTCATTCATGTCGGAAAGTTATGCACTTCGTCATGAGTTGCCCTTTGTTGAATTTTCCACCCCAATGGTTATTCAAACTCCAGGGTCAAGATGGCAAACTAATAGAGTAAGCCATGGCAATCAAATTGCAATTGAGGGTCTAGTATTCCTTGCTTCTCTCATAGCCCTCAAGTCTTCAGATATTGATGTCATCCTTGGCATGGATTGGCTATCAAGACAAAATGCCTATCTGGATTGCAAAGGCAAATCCGTGAAACTCACCCACCCTTCAGGCAAAACCATCAACTATACCTCACCCAGAACAAGAACCCAAGTGCATTCCTTGAATGTACTTCCCCTTCCCGAACTTGAAGATATTCCGGTGGTTCGTGACTTCCCGGATGTCTTTCCTGAAGAGCTGCCGGGCATGCCACCCGACAGATGTGTAGAGTTTATAATGGATCTTGTTCCAGGAACCGCACCAATTTCCAAACGCCCATATAAAATGGCCCCACATGAGTTAGCTGAGCTAAAAACCCAACTGGATGCTTTGTTGGCAAAAGGCTTCATCCGCCCTAGCTCATCGCCATGGGGTTGCCCCGTTCTGTTCGTAAAGAAGAAAGATGGAACAGAAAGGATGTGCGTAGATTATCGCCTGCTAAATTTGGCGACGATAAAGAACAAATACCCACTACCCAGGATCAATGATCTTTATGATCAACTTACAGGATCCGCCGTCTTCTCCAAGATGGATTTAAGATTAGGTTATCATCAGATCCGAATCCGAAACGAGGACATCCCCAAAACGGCTTTCACTACTCGTTATGGTCTTTACGAGTACACCGTCATGTCCTTTGGTTTAACCAATGCCCCTGCCACATTCTCACGCTTGACGAATTCGATCTTCATGGAGTACCTAGATAAATTTGTTGTAGTTTAACTTGATGATATTCTCATCTACTCGAAGAACGAAGGAGATCATGCCGAACACTTAAGGCTGGTATTGATGAAACTTAGAGAGCATCGCCTGTACGCTAAATTCTCCAAGTGTGAATTCTGGCTACCAGAAGTGACCTACTTAGGCCACGTGATTTCTGCAAAAGGCATTGCTGTGAATCCCGAGAGAGTTCAGGCCGTCCTTGACTGGACTCCACCTGAATCGGTTAAGCAAGTTAGAAGTTTTCTTGGCCTAGCTAGCTATTGCCGTCGCTTCGTCGAGAACTTTTTTAAAGTTGCGAAGCCTCTAACTGAACTCCTCAAGAAAGATAAGAAATTCTTATGGACTTCCAAGTGCGAGGAAAGCTTTCAGGAGCTAAAAAGAAGGTTGACTTCTGCACCCGTACTTGCACCTCCAGACACCAAAAGAGATTTCGAGATCTATTGTGATGCATCACGGCAAGGGATAGGATGCATACTTCTGCAAGATCGACATGTGGTAGCTTATGCTTCACGCCAGTTGCGGCCACATGAAGAGAACTATCCTACCCATGACCTTGAACTCGCTGTCGTAGTTCATGCTCTAACAACTTGGCGACATTACCTCCTTGGTAATCGTTGTGAGATTTATTCCGACCACCAAAGCCTCAAATACATTTTCACCCAGCCAGATCTTAATCTCAGGAAAAGACGCTGGATTGAGTTGATAAAAGATTACGACGTAGGAATTTCTTACACCCCAGGCAAAGCCAATGTCATGGCTGATGCACTAAGTCGTAAGTCATACTGTAACAACCTCATGTTACAGCAGTATCAACCACTTCTTCATGAGGACTTTCGCAAGCTCAACCTTGAAATTGTTCCTCATGGCTATCTTTCAACCTTGGTGGCGAAACCAACTCTTGAGGATCAAATTATAGTTGCCCAAAGGCGTGCACGAGGTGTTCGCCGGATCAAGGAGAACATTGCTAGCGAAGTTGCTAAATGTTTCTCCACAGATAGCAAGGGAACGGTTTTCTTTTGAAATCGTTTGGTAGTACCTAAGAATAAGGAACTAAGGCAACTTATCCTCAAGGAAGCCCATGACACACCCCTCTCAATTCATCCCGGTAGCACGAAAATGTACCGAGATCTACGCCAGAGATTTTGGTGGACTAGGATGAAGAGAGACATTGCTCAATTTGTTGCCGAATGTGATGCTTGTCGTCGCATTAAGGCAGAACATCAAAGACCTGCTGGTACACTTCAACCTTTGTCTATTCCCGAGTGGAAATGGGACAAAGTCGGTATGGATTTCATCACCGGCTTTCCAAGAACCCAGAAAGGAAACAATGCCATCTTCGTTGTCATAGATAGGCTTTCCAAAGTTGCTCACTTCCTTCCGGTTCGCGAGTCTATAACTGCTAGCCAGTTAGCAGACTTGTACATATCCAGAATTGTATCCCTTCACGGTGTTCCTTTGGAAATCAATTCTGATCGCGGTAGCCTTTTCACCTCTAGATTTTGGGGAAGCTTCCAACGTGCTTTGGGAACTCATCTCTCCTTTAGTACGGCTTTCCATCATCAGTCTAGCGGTCAAGTCGAAAGGGTTAACCAAATTCTTGAAGACATGCTCAGAGCTTGTGTTATCTCATTCGGAAAGAATTGGGAGAATTCTCTTCCATATGCCGAATTTGCTTATAACAATAGTTTTCAATCTAGTCTGAACATGGCTCCTTTTGAACTCCTGTATGGACGACGATGTCGAACACCACTAAACTGGTCTGAAACCGGTGAAAGACAATTCTTTGGGCCGGATATGATCAAGGAAGCAGAAGATCAAGTTCGTATCGTTCGTGAACAATTGAAAGCAGCCCAGTCTCGTCAAAAAAGCTACTATGATCGCCATCATAGGCAACAGAGCTACAATCTGGATGAGAAGGCTTACCTTCGGGTTACTCCTCTGAAGGGAACCCAACGTTTCGGTATCAAAGGCAAATTGGCCCCACGTTACATCGGACCTTTCCGCATTATTGCTAAACGTGGAGAAGTTGCCTACCAACTTGAACTACCTCCGCACCTTTCCCGAGTACACGATGTATTCCATGTATCCCAACTCAGGCGTTGCTTCAAGGACCCCATCCGCGAAGTCGACCATGAAACGCTTGATCTCCAAGATGACCTTTCTTATAGGGAATACCCCGTTCGTATTCTTGATTCAGCAGAGCGTGTCACTCGTCGTCAGAAGATTATGTTTCTGAAAGTGCAATGGTCACACCACTCTGAAAGAGAAGCCACGTGGGAAAGAGAAGACCGTCTCATTGCCGAGTACCCTCCTTCCTCCCGCAGACTTCTGAATCTCGGGACGAGATTCTTTTGAGTGGGGGCGAGTTGTCAGATCCCTCTGTTAGGTATGTGCTAGGGTTAGTTAGTACCTTTGCATCATGTAAAAATTTCAAAAAGAAATCTTGGAAATCAAATTCAAAATCCAAATGGGAGAAGGAACACCCCCCAGATGAATTGATTCAAAAGGCCAGATAAAAACCTTTTCCAAAAATTCATGTTAGAGTTTTGAAAAGTCTTATAAATGAGTGTGATCACATATCAAGTGATGTGGGACCCACCCCATGCTCATAGATTTTTCAAATATTCAAACAGTACCTTGGAATTAAAGAAATACCCCTTTTTGATTTAAAATTCAAATCATTTGAATTTTAAAAATGTTGAAAGTTTATGAGTGGCTAGTTTATTTTTTTATGAGGCCACATAAAAGTTTTCAGCATTTAATAAAATGTTTAGCTATTTATTTTAGCTAAACAGAACAAATTACAGAAAAACAAAAAGGAAAGATTAAACAGAAATCAGAAAAGCTTACCTCTCGCACTAGGCGAGGCCCAGCTCCCCTGGACGGCCCAGCCCACCTGGACCCTCCCCTGTCGTCTTCCTCCCCTCGCCTCCAAGCTGCTCGGTGGAATGCCACCGAGACAGCCGGACACGGCGTCATCTCCCCAGCCTCCACCTGCCCTCCCCGACCCTTCTACGCGCCCCTGGAGACGCACCCGAGTGCCACGCCTCCATTCCCCCCCTGGAACCCTCTTCCTCCTCTTCCCCGTGCGAAACCCGCGAAGACCCGAGCGCCCCGTAGCTCGCCGCCGTGCGCCACCGCGGCCACTGGCCTCCACTCGTCGCCCCAGCTTGTCCAGGACGTCCGCCATCGCCGTCTTCATCACCGTGGCCCATCAATTGGACCGAGGAGCCCCCGTGGACGACGCCAGCTTCACCGAGAGCTCGCCGGACCCGTGAGTCGCCGTCGTCAAATTCTCCGGCTACACAGCGTCCCCGGCCTCACCGTCTTCTCCATTAGCTTCAGGGTGAGCTTCCTCACCTTTCCCCTAAGTTTGTAGCGCCTCGTTTGCCCCACAACCGATTCCGCCATGGATCCCGAGCAATGTCACCGCCATGGTCGTCGACCTCCTCGCTCCAGTGCTTGTCATGGACTCCCAGTGCACGCGTTTGACTTCCGCGTGTGCCAGCCTGCGAACGCAACCAAGAACGCCTCAAACCGTGCTCCCTAGCCTCGGCTACGACCTCACCGCCGTTCTGCTGCCGCCGGAGTCGTCGCCGTCGTCGCTCCCGACCACCCCGAGGTCCCCCGTTGCCTCCAGACAATGCGCGAGACGTTGCTTAGTCGAATGGACTTCTCCCCGTGCTCTCCCGTGGCCTCTAGCTCACTCCGGCGACCACGCCGCCGTGCCCGTGCCACCGGCGGCTAACCGCCGGCGAGTTAACCCTAACCCACCCCTAATCACACCCCTAAACCCACTGACTACTGGGCCCCAGCCCCTAATCCCTCTGTTAATTAAATTTTAACCATGGGATTAACCCTACAGAGGCTGACCAGTGGGACCCCTTGTCAGTTTGACTCGGGTCAACCCCCCTGATGTCATGCTGATGCATTAATGACGCAGTAAAGGAATTTCCAGAGAATTAATAAATTAAAGAAAATCCAGAAAATACCCCAAACTTTGGAAATTCATAGAAAATTCATATTAACTCCAAATTGGACAAATAATATATGAAAAATGATCAGGAGAAAATTATCTTTCCAAATATGCAACTTTCAACTCTGTTTGAGTTGAATTTAAAATGGGACCAGTAGCATATGTCATTTGCTTTATTTGAATTTAATTCAAATTCAAACTAAATGATTTTTCCACTTGGACCATGGATTTATGATGCAAATCAACCACACTTCAGAGGCATATCATACACATTTGAAGTTAAATCAAATTGATCAAACTATATCACATATAACTTGGTTAATGTTGAATTCAAATGTGGAATTTGAATTTGCATTTTAAAATGCAATATATTCCACTTAAATGGAATTGCCTCACACATCAAACTTATACTCCAAGCTTTAACATTCAATCATGTGCTTGAGCATTGCATTCATATTGATTGCTACTTCGTGCTTTGTTTGTCGAGTAGAGGTGGAACCGGAGCAAGAGGTCACCCCCTTCGCTGAAGATCCAGAAGCCGAACCTCGTCAGCAAGGCAAGCAAAACCCCATTGATCATGTCGATAAAATCCCACTTCCCTCTCATGTCTCGCTTATGCATTGTTTAGGATGATCACCATGCCTCGTTTCTACCGCATAGATGAACCCATTCCTTTGCATGACCTATCTTTTGTCACAGTAGTAAGCAAACCACAATCCTAGCAAATGTAGGAGTTGAATGATATCATGTGGCCCCTGCAAATGTTACCGCTTATTGCATGCTTAGTATGATACTATGTTGTTACTGTGATGTGAGTCGGGATGGTAGTTATCATGTTGATGATGGTAGACAAGTGTTGGTGAATCGACCCTAATACAAGGTGAACGATGAGAGGCTGTGTAGGAGTACACGGTGGGTTGTCTCGTTGAACACCGCCCTAAGTCCGAGTTCTTGTGTGGTGATCCAAGATGAAGAGTACAACCACACATTGGGCTCACTGACCCCTCTCAACTTATTAACTCATCCCTTTCGAGGTCCAGATGTCGCAGTAGTTCGGAGTTCTGATAGGCTTGTGGCCTGGATGATAAGTGAGAGAACGGCTCAACCGAGACCGGCTTATGCACCACGCACACATCGCTTGGGTCCACTTCGGTAAACCGGCCGGGTTCACGATTGTGGTAGCCAACCCAAGTAGGCGGCTTTCTTGGACTAGATAGCCTATGAGGTAACAGTTGTGGTGAGCATCCTCGCTGGCACCCCTTGAATGGTGTCGAGATCAAAGGCGGTAAATGATGATCATGTGTGTGTAGCGGTACACCCTTGCAAGGTTAGCAAAACTATTCGAATAGCCGCGTCCGCGGTTATGGACTACTTGGAAAGCTTAGCTTGATTATTAGATAACTTGAACCGGATACTTCTAAAATACACCAAGATAAGTGTGAGTGCTATGGCGTGCTTTCTCGTGGGAAAGTCGAGGAAGGCACCATAGTGGTGTATTGGTTGGAGAAAGTAGTGGACTCGTGTACGCTTCTTACCTCAAAGTCTGGTACTCGTAGTTCAGGACTAGCCAAGTCAAAGCTGGCACTTCTGCAAGTGAACCCCACCTCCTTTTACCTTGATACATGTGCATGAGTAGTATAGCTCCTATGTAAGTCTTGCTGAGTACGCCTTTGTACTCACGTTTGCTTAATCTATGTTTTAGATGACGCCACTGACCCCGAAGGTGGCTTCTTCATCGAGCTGGACGACTGAAGTTAAGCTAGTCTAGTCCCAGTCAGCAGACTGGTTCCCTCGTGGAGGGCTTTATGTTTGAATAAGGCTTCTTAAGCCAATTTGTTAAACTTGTCTGTACTCAGACATAATTTGCTTCCGCTTTATGTTGTAATGTTGGATCACATGTACGTGATCTCTGTATGTACTCTATAAGAGTTAAATAAAATGTACACTTTGTAGAGAATTGCAATGGTACCTGCTGTTCATACAAGGCATGTGTGCTGCGTGTATGTTTATAACATGCATGTCTTTGTATGGGTTTTCGCGACCTTAGTTGTGTTCTGGCTGGCGGTCTTTCATACACCAAGTGGCCCTTAGATGTGCGCAGCTTGGGGCATCGCGATGCGATTGCTCGAGACTCCGTCTCGTGCACACTTTGTGGTATGATCGAGCCCGCCCTAGACCCCGACTAAGTGATCGGGCTGGAGTAAGTCTATGTAAGAGTTTTGAGATAGTCGATAGTATGGTTGAGGCGACTTGTCTTTGAATATGGGAGTTCACCACCTATCATTAGACTTGTGTGCGGACGATGAGGACCCATCACAGTTGATCATCCGGCCTGGATGGGATGCCCCTCACGTACGATGCTTTCCGAGAATGTTCAGTGCTTGGCCTTGTTTGCTTAGACAAGTGGGTGCGGTTCTCGGCTCTCCATATGACTATGTCTTAACTGTACTTGCATACGCTAACCCCGGGTCCCGACACAAATGCATAATGCTTAGTAGCGGACGTAAGACTCGCGGGTATGCTAGATACTCACCTTTGCTTTATTTCCCCCTTTATGTTTTGCCTGATCGGCCGCTGCAGTCGACGTTGGAGCCCAGGAGCAGGAGTACCCCGGAGGCGGATACTACTATGTCGAGACCCCCGCTGACCAGGACCAGGAGTAGTTTCGGAGGCTCCCAGGCAGGAGGCCTTGCCTTTTCGATCTGTATCTCTGATGTTATTTGTGCTAGCCTTCTTCAGGCAAAACTTGACTAACTATGTCTGTACTCAGATATTATGGCTTGTATAACTTATGTATTCGGGTCCGCGTGACCCCCCTTTATTGTAACATATTGGTTTATCCTTTTGTGTTTAGTGTTGTGCTGTGATATTCTCACCGTGGCACCCTAATCTCAGCCGTGTACCCTGCGTGTATGATTACTGTACACGGATTGATTTTGGGGGCGTCACAGGTATTCTTGTGAAGAAAATTCCATTGCTATGTGATAAAGAGAGTGCTATCAAAATTGCCCATAATCCAGTGCAACACTCTCGAACGAAGCATATTGATATTCGTCGTCATTTTCTGCGAGATCACGTTCAGCGAGAAGATATTGTTATCAACCATGTTCGCACCGAAGATCAATTGGCTGATATCTTTACGAAGCCCCTGGATGAGAAAAGGTTTTGTGCACTAAGGTCTGAGTTGAACATACTGGACTCACGCAATGTGAAGTAAGACTATAACTATCCCTACTATGTATTATATGTTTTTAGTAATTTACTTTCGTTGTTTTTCTATCGTGTTTATTTTTCGTTTGTTTTTGTTTGTTTGATGTGTCCTATACACTTATCACTCTGAGTTTTTCTTATCACTGTTTTTATCTCGGATTGATTAAGTATCGGACCCTGTTTTCCCTCTATTGTATCCCTACCCCATCTCTGCTTTTCTCTCGTGAACATGTATATTTGTACTCGATTAAGATTCCCTTCGAATGTCATTGATTCCGAAGGAAAATCTATCGAACTTTTATCTACTTTTATACTTGATGTTCGATGAGTTTGGTATCGGACGTGGAGCAACTTCCTTTCAGTTCGTTGGGATTTTCCCGCGATTACCGCCACAAAATCCGTCCGTTGACTGCGGAGAGACGCGGAATCTGCGCCGTTGGATCGGATTTGTCAGTTATGTAAGACCTCACCCCTATAAATACCGATCCACCCCCCACCGGCACAGTCCTCGCATTCCCTCGACTTCATCTCTCCGTTCCCGAAGCTCTCTCGTGCGCCGCCGTGCTGATTCATCGCCAACGATTCCCTCGCCGCTTCGCTGCCGGAAGGAAGTCGCCGGAGATCTTCCCGTCGATGAGGATCTTCATCCGCGCCGCCGTAGTTGTCCCACATCACCAAGTTAGCGTATGTGAGGCTCTGGACATGATTTCCCTTTAATCTGTTCTTCTCTGTCCAGATTTGTTCTTGATTTTCTCTCATTTGTTTTAGGTCTGTTTGATCCGTTCGGATCGTTGAACTTTGGGAAATCTGTTTCTTGAGTTCTCTGTCGATTTCCCATCTGAACTAGGTAAGAAATCCCTCGGATTCTCTCACTTAGGAAAATCCCACAGATGCATGTCGATAGATTTACTCTTGCACACTTCTTTCATGCAAGTCCTTCGTTAGATTTGCAACCGATGAAAAACTAGCCTAGCATTTCCATGAAAAACTTGCTTCAAGATAAATTCCTCGATAGGCTTACTGCATTCAAAATGTATTTCCTCGAAAATGGATGGTACTTGTTCACAACTTTCCTATATTCCCTCGTACCTATCTATTTCGCAGGAAAAAGTCAGAGAACGAAGGAAATTTCAGAGAGCGCAAGCGTGTTGGAGGTCGAATAAGAATCACCAACAATTCTGAAGGTTTGTGAGAGGAACTGATTATTGAGAAAAAGTTGAGAAGTCCAGAAGGATCAGCTGAAGATGATCGTCCGAGAGATAATAGACTGCAAGAGATTCGAAGGCTTCAAGCCCTTCGATGGTATGAATACAAGTCACTTATTCCTCGCTGGGAGACTTTGTTTGCACTGAAGAATCCTTGGTCTGATGTCAAGTCATTGAGGCCCAAGTGGACGAAGGCAAATAGACCACCTCCTACTCCCGATGCTCACCCTTCCGCTCTCAAAACTCCTGAATATTTCAAAGAGCTAGTTTCTGCTCGAGCTGAACGAGTGCAAAAGAGGAAGGAAGCTAAAGCCAAAAAGGAGGCTGCTGCTACTGAGGGCATCGAGGGTGTTGGTCCCAGTACCACATCGAAAGCTGGCAAGAAATCTTCCAAGCGTAAGAAAAAGGAAGTTATTATTTCTCCACCTGAGGCAACTTCTGACGAAGAAGAAGCCCATTCTGATGGCAAAACCCTGGAACAGAGGCAGATGTCGAAGATATTGCTCTGAAGAAGAAACCGAGCAATAGAGGCGCCAGGATCCAGGAGCCAGCTGCTAAGGCTCCTCGAGCAACAATGATATGACCAACTTGGTCACTGATCCACCAATTTAATCTGCTCCCCCCGTGCAAACTCGCAGACAAAAACCTTCGGTCAGGTCGAAGGGAAAGCAAGCCCAAGTGGCTGAAGACGATGAGACCCTGATCCAGCGAAAGGAAAGGCTGGCCAAGCAACAGGAACTTGAAGCGCAAGACTTGATAAAGTCCAAGATTCTCAACTTTCACAGTCAGCCCGAGGAAAATAAGGCCAAGGTTGCTCAACATTTTGGTATCTTGCATCTGGTTAGCGTGAAATATAGACACCAGATTGAAGGAGGCACTGTTCCCAGTGCTCCGAAGGAAAAGGTTGTGGCCCCAAGTGCCACCGAAAAAGTAGTGGCTCCCACAGTCACGAAGGAAAAGGATGCAACCGCTAGTGCTGCGAAGAAAAATGCTGAGGCTGCAAGTGCCTCGAATGATAAAGCAGCGCCCCCCAGTGCCGTAACAAAACCAGTTGCTGCTACCAAGGCCACCAAGGAGGCCGAAAGAAAAGCCAAAGAGGCTAGGCAGAAGGCTCAGGCTGCTCCAGTTCCTCGAGCTGCTCCTACTCCTGCTCCTGCCCCTACTGCTCCAGTTGAGTCCGTCCCTCGTGCCGATGAAGAAAGCTCCGACGAAGGAGATTCTACTGCAAATGCTGCATGGGATGCATCGCAGATTTCCAACGTACTTTGGCGTATGGCCACCACACCGAGCAAAGTGACTGTCGAGGATGATGTCCCTCTAGAGATACAAGAATGAGTAACTCGCTACATGATCCGCTGGGAAGGATATCTCACCCAGGATTGGAAGGACAAGGAGCAAGAGAAGTTTTACACCCAGCAGCTTCGAGAAGAAACTGAGGACATTGAGTCCCGACAGTTCTTCAAGACCAATATTGCAACCCTTGGTGAATCCAGAAGGGCACAGAAAGAAAACATCACTGCTTTCAACGAAAAGGTTCCACAGATAGTTTCTGATATGTGCAAGGAGCACAATGAAGCCCTATCCAAGAGACAATCTCGAAAGATAAAGTACACTTCCCCAACCTCTGCGCGTGGGACGCCAGATATCGAGAAAAATGCTAAGAAGCAAAAATCTGCTGAGGTCGCTGCTGCAACAGCACGACAGGAAACTGATCCACCCACCGCCAAGAAACCCACTCCACCCCGTACGAAAACTACACCACCTCGCCAACCCACTCCACCACCTCGCCAAGCCACTCCTCCACCTCGACAACAAACTCCTCCCCCTCGTCAACCATCACCACCAAAAGCTTCGTCGCCACTACCCAACCCACCATCACCACCACACGTTTTTCCATCGACCACCGCAGCCATCGAGCCCCAAGCTCAAGTTGAGACCGAGCAACCTTCTCAGGTCGATCAAGATCAGCATGCCCCAATTCCATCAGTGCCGAAGGACTATTCCTCTTCCCAGACTATGAACGAAGGAGAAGAGGCTGATGTTGATATAACAACTGTTTCCTCTCGCCAAGATGCTGCAGAAGGACAAAGTTCTGGCGATGCCGGTTCGAGTGAAAGTTCCTCCTCTTCCTCTTCAAACTCTTCGAACGAAGAGATGATTGATGCCTTTGCACAACTGAATGAAGACATGGAGGCTACGGAAACTGCTGAGGCCGAGAAACATGCCCATACCGACGAAGGAGATGCCGTCGAAGAGCAGGCCGAGGAAAATGCTCCTGAAGCAATCCCAGCTCAGGACATCGTAAATGTTCCATCATCAATTCCTCGCCCTACTGAGCCAATGCTTCAAATGCCAGCTAATGCTGCTGAGATTTTTCCAGTGGATGAGAAGCTGCACTCTGCGCATCCGAGAGAAATGCTGCCATTGTTCCGCCCCGATGTTCCTCGAGGAAGTCCTATATTCAAGAGGCGGGAACACAAGCCATTTTTCTTCGGGACCAATCCCTCTGAGAAGCCCAAAAATGCATATTATCTTCGGTTTTGGACCCAGGAGCAAGCCATCTATTATACTCTTGTGCTGTACAACAAGGCTAGAGTTTTCCAACATCAGTACCTTGACATGCCTTCGGTGTACGCCACTTCTTGTTTTGAGAATGTTGCCGAAACAATTGATGGTCTTCATGCTCATAAGATGTTTGCTCTCGTTTGTGGCTACAATCCTGAGCTCATCAAGCAATTTTATGCCACTCTGTATGTCATTGGTGATCCTGAGAATTCGAAGACGTGGAAATTTGATTACATGATTCAAGGACAAGTATTACATATGACTGTCGATCAATTTCTGGCCATCATCAATTTACCTCGGATTACCACACAAGATTCATGATCTGCCCGCCCCAACTCCTGCTGAATTTTCTACGTTGATGAATCCAGATGTCGTAGGAGATCACTACCCTGATGAGCCGAATCCAAGCATCTAGTTTTTGAAGCAAAGTCATGGTTCTATATTCGTTCGAAGACTTTGATGCCAATGCTCGATGTGCACGATGATTTTCCAATTCCTCACGATGTGCAACTTGCTCTGTTGAAGTTAGTCCATGGTCATCCCTTCGATTTTGAAGACTACTTCATTCGCACGTTGGTGTCTTGTGCTGATGATCACAATTCTCACAAGCCATATGCACCCTGGCTGATGGCGATCTGCAATTACTCTCGGGACATGCCATTCCCCGTATCAATTTCCCCAAGATTTTTACTCCACCAGTAAGGGAAGTGCTGCAGATTATTACTCGACCCAACGACCAGTTTGCAGAGCACACCGACATCCGCGCCCAAATGACTGAGCGCAATATTCTCTCGAAATTTATCAAACTAGTGCACCACATGGAGGTATCTCTTCGGTCTCAGCAAATTCTTCAACATCATATTGACCAAGATTTCCTTCAGAAGCAGAAGATGATGGATGAAATCAACTATCTACGCAACATTGCCATGAACAATAATCAGATGCTGCGTGAATGTGTTCGCCGCAATTGGAAAGGGCTGCGCAAGTTCAATTCCCTTGGTTAACTTCAGCGCTGCGGCTTCGAAGAATATCCTCCTCATCTCAACAGGAACTGGACCAATGATGATCGTGTCGATCGACCAGATTTCAATATTCCTTTCCTGCTGAAGAACAGTGACGTGCTCAGTGTTGATGATTACTATCATATCACGGTGAACACTATTTCCTCCGACTCCAACAAAGATGAAGCGCCTCCACGCCGAGCGAGAGTTTACTCTCCTCTTCCTGGAATCCCCAGGACCCCGCCGGTATTGCAACTTGAATCTTCTGGAGATCACCACTACTTCCGCACGAAGATTACTCCTCCAGGCGGTCACCCCATTCATCGTGCTCCAACGCTCGCCGACTCTTCTCGACGTCGTCAGCGCCGCCCAGGCGAGTAGGGATTTCTTTCGACCCTATTCTCTCGACTTTTTGTATTATGTGACAAAAAGGGGGAGATGTAGTGGCATCGAAGAAATTAGTTTGCCATCGGGGTTAAGGGCTTTGTTTTTCGTTCGTTGAACTTTTGAACTTTGGAGTTTCTGAGTAATTTCAACAAACATTCGATTCATATTCAATCTGGTTGTAACTAACTCTAGGTAGGTCTGTGAACTGCTACTTTCATCGTAAGATATCTATCTGCTGCTTGCGATACTTAACCTTTTGCAGGAAGTTATCTTTCATATAAGTTCACATGTTATTCGAGGAGATTGCATACTTCTCTTTAAATATTATTTGGACTGCAATCTTGCTCGCTAAGATTATTGATGTTTTTCCCTCGACTCAACTATTGTCAAATATGCACTTCACTGGAAATTCACATCTTCCTTGCATACATCAAGGGGGAGTATTTCATTGATCATAGCAACGGTTTATCATCGAAAACTCAAAACTTTCAAATTATTTATCGATGCCTATTTTGTCAACAATCGTACAAAAAGGGGGAGATTGTAAGAGCAAGTTTTTCCCCCGAAGGTTTTGGACATTGTTGGAAAAAGCAGAAGTGGAACTAATATTGTTTTCGAGTATAAACAAATACTTAGGTTCCTAAAGAATGGAGTTCGCAAGGAGAAGGTCGAAGGACAACTCACTGCAGCAAAGCTGCAGTCTACTACCGAAACCTTTGAAGGAATACGACCCCTAAAAATGTCATTGAAGAAGAAGACTCTCTCGAGTAAAAGCGCAACGAGGAGAAAGCTGAAGCTGGTCGAAGACTTACTCTTTTTACTAGTTTCTCTTTATTTTCTTGAGTTGTAGGAAAAACCGTACTATCAAGAGGGGTTTGCTAGTTGAGATCTTTGTTGAAGTGAATTTTCTCTGCTCAACCTAAACCCACAAAAGCCTGCCGAGAGAAATCTTACCGAGCCGGATGAATAGCTCGAAGGCAAAGTCATCGCACTTCGTGCCTTTGAGAGAGAACTCGTTCGGTAAGTCAGCTTACTTGTTCCTCAAGTAAAGTTGCGTAGTGATTGGAATCTGACCGTTGTGGACACGCGTCAAGCAGTCACATTGGGTCACTTCAGTCATTTTACCCATCGGGATCTCCACCTATAAATACCCCGCACCTACCCGCCATTTCGGGTTGGTTGCTCCACTGAAGATTCTAAGACAGAAGTACTGTGATCATCCCAAGAGATATTCATTGAGAGAAAACCAAAACCCAAGTCTGAACTGAGTTGAGCTATTCACAGAGACTTAGGTTGAGATTAGCCGATATTTTTATCTTGGAGAACTGCAAGTCTCCTAGACGGTTAGGTGTTGCCTGTCAAGCAGTCGAAGAGTAATTGTCACTGCTTAAGGAAGTTTGTAAAGGTCTCGGAGATGTCCTGAATCATCTACCATGAGTGAAAACTTGACAAGCTCGAGGAGTCTGTTTTAGTGGAGAATAGGACGGAGAGAGTTTTTCTCCAGGTGTTCAAGCACCAGTCCCTCCAACCAGACGTAGCACTTTGCAGAGTGTGAACTGGTTTACCAAACATCGTCGTGTCAAGCTCGTTTTCCTTCTTGCATTTACATTAAGTATTTACTTGTTGCCTGTTTGCCTTCGATGTTTACCTTCGCTCCCAATCCTTTCGAGCTATGTATATCTTTCGATACTATATTTCCTTCGAGATGCCTATAGTCCTTCGCAGTTTGCATGAATTCCTTCTAAGTTCCATAGAATTTTTAGAAGTGATTATTCACCCCCTTCACCTCTGATCATTCTTGAGCTTTGAATTTTCCTACCCCAATAGTGACGAGATTCTTCTTCTTAAAAGGCGCAACCCTCCCATGGATGGAACCCAGCGCAGGAAATTTTCTGCTACCCTCTTCACCACTCGGAGGATGAGACCTCTTGCGAGTCCAAGTAAGACCCTCTCGCGCCGAGTGGCGGTCTTGATTGCTCTTTGATCATAGCTCGGACAACACTTGAGCACGAGTCGCCTCAGATTCCAGCTCTTCTCCAGCCTCAACCCCAACTCCCGCGCAAGTATTGCTATCTTCATCTTCCTCAGCGGGATGTTGGGGAGCCAAAGGAATGGGTGAATGAAATCGGGAAACATCCTGGTGCAGAAAGATAAAAGGTCCGAGTCAGACTAAACAAGCACAAGAAGACTAGCACAAGAATGCATGAAAAATGTATGAACCTACCAAAGTAGGAGACCAAGGGTCACGCTAGAGATGACCTTCATTTGATGCTCAAATTCTCGCTGTCGAGTGGTCTCACTTGGCTCGCCGCCTGTAGACCATGGGTCACGCTAGTGATGACCTTCATTTGATGATCAAATTCATCTATTGACATCTCGGCATTGCTGTATCGTGTGTCATCCTCGAGCCCAGTATACGTCCACATCTCTCGATCCCTAGCTTGGAGAGGTTGGATCCTACGAATAACAAAAGTGGCTTCACAACTTCGCGCATCAAAGGGAGCACTTTCTCCTTCTCAGCGTTTGTGAGACGAGGATTCCAACCCTGAGAATCGGTCAGTCTCACATCCGAGTAAGGGGGCAATGTACAAACTCTTGGCACTTCCGCCACCTTGCAATAAAACCAACTGTTCTGCCAGTTCTTTACGAAATACGGTATACTAGAAGCAAAATATTGGGTTCCCTGCTTCCTAGCTAAGAACAAACCCCCGCACAAATGGTTGAATTCCACACCACCACCTTCCCCATACTTCTTCGCCTTCTGAGGCTTGATGGTATAGATGGTGCGGAAAAGATGCCAATGGGGTTCTATGCCAAAGAAACCCTCGCATAGGGTAAAAAAGCTAAAGAGCAAAGTAATGGAATTTGGGGCAAGATGATGAAGTTGAGAACCAGTGAAAGCCAAAAAATCCAACAAGAACGAATGCGGAGGAAGAGAAAACCCGCGATCCACATGAGAAAGGAGCAAAACCCGCTCACCCTCTCGAGGAAGGGGTTCATCTTCACCAGGAGAGTGAAGGCGGCAGCCATGGCGAGGTACCATACAAGAATCTTGATATCCTTGTAGCATCTCCGTCGTGACGATCGATGGAAGCCACTCCCCGGCAGACATGGTCCAGGTGGGGCTTCGCGGTGGGAGAAGCGAAGTCACAGGAGGGGCACGAGCAACCATCGAGGAAGAAGATGAACGCTCCGGTGGCGGCGAAGATGCGAGGAAGAGAGAGGAAGAAGAAGAGAAGGAACCGCCAGGGAACGAGTGATACGTCCAAATTGCATCACTATTTTATATAGTAATTCTTTCTTATTCATGGATATATTTCATGATATGATGCTATTCTTATGTGGTTTTGGCTTATTTTACATAGTTTGCAACTTTCCGGTGCCGAAGCAGCAGATGCAGGATTCAACGGTAAAAAGTGGACGTTGAGTTGCTGAAGTAGAACACCTCCAAATCACCTGAAAATCGACGGAGGCTGTTTTCCAGAAGGATCACGAAGACACGCAAAAGAGCAACCAGAGGGGGGCCACAGGGTGCCCAGGCGTCCACCTGGCGCGGCCCCACCCCTGGCCGTGCCGGGAGGGCGCCTGGACCCCCGGGGCCACTCCTGTCTCCCCCCTCTGGTCTATATACCCCTCGTCGTCCAAAAACCCTAAAAAGAGGAGAGTTTCCGGAGTTCCGTTGCCGCTCCGTGGCGGAAACCTACAGAGAAGAAAAGTCATCTCTGGCGGGCAGATTCCGCCGGGGAGATCACCTCCCGAAAGGGGAGATCGTCGCCATCGTCATCACCATCGTCACGGGCATCATCGAGATCATCATCAACATCATCCCCATCATCAGCACCATCTCCATCTTCATCCAAGCTTGTCACAATTGCAACTCGTGTTGTAATCCGTACTATCTATCCTCTCTACTCTATCGGTGTTGATTACTACTTTGTGGTGAATGCAATTGAGTTTTGTTGGAGAAATATTATTGTGTTCAGATTGTTTATCATCTATTTATCCCCACTGATCATGATCTCTTTTATGTCTTGTGAGTAGTTACTTTAGTTCTTGAGGACATGGGAGCAGTCTAGCTGCTAGTAGTCATATGATGTTGAACTAATATGTGTAGGTTGATATTTAAGTTGTGTTGTTATTTTCCTAGTGGTGTTGTGTGAGTCGAACACTCAACACTTCGCCTTATCAAGGACCTAGGGGAATGCATTGTGTATAAAGAATGCTTACGGTGGGTTGCTGGAGTGACAGAAACCTAAACCCCAGTTTGCACGCTTTTGCACAAGGGAACAATGGATCACCGATCGTATTGCTATGGTTAGGCTTTTGCCTTAATTACTATCTTGTATTTGCTGATGCTTGCAAGGTGTTTAATCATAAGAGTGCATTCATCTTAGTCTAGAGGATGCACTAGCATAGATCCACCCACCAAACACTTATGAACACAGTACATAGTACCGATACGGAATATGGCGAAAGCACATGACTTCCTCTCCCGTGTGTCCTCAAGAACACTTTAGCTTTTATAAGTTCAGTTGCTAGGCCTCTCCTTTCCTCAGAAAGGATTGGGCCACTTTTTACTACCCAGTATCTTTTACTTTGCTCGTCTTTACCTTCCTGTCGCTTATACCAAGAAAACCCCTAAAAAGTTATCTTTCAGTGCTTGCAGTTATCTCCTTATCAAAGTCACTTGCTACTATCTTCTGCTCCTCGTTGGGTTCGACACTCTTACTAATCGAAAACACTGCAATAGATCCCTCTACGTTGAGGGTGATCAAGCTACGTTTTCTGGCGCCGTTGCCGAGGAGTGTAGCGCTATTAGTAAGTGAAGCTGGTATGGAAGTGTTTATATTTCTGTTTTAGTTTGCCGTTGCTATTTTTGTCCTTATGAACACCCCTACTCTTGGATCATTGTTCTTGGGGAGCCGCCCCACAACTAAGGTGGTTACTCCTGACCCTACTGAAATTTTGCCTTATAAGATACCATCTGGTATTATCGATTACGTCCTATCTAATCGCTATGCAGGAGACAGACATCCAGGTGAACACTTGCTATATTTATCACAACTATGTTCATTATTCAAGCTTGCAGGTGTGTCACTGGAGTTCATTATGAAGAAATTATTCTCCGTATCACTTACTGACAAAGCTTCAGATTGGTATAAGCTCCTCGATAACTCATATTCTCTTAATTGGGAAGAGCTTATGTCTCTCTTTTATACAAAGTTTTACCCTCTTCATGAAGTTTACCGAGACAGGAATTACATCTATAACTTTAGGTCTCGCGACGGAGAGAGCATCGCTCAAGCTTGGGGGAGGCTTAAGTCCCTAATGTTCAAATGTCCTATCCATAAGCTCCCCAAAGATATTATACTTACAAATTTTTATGCCATGCTTTCTCGTCAGGACAAGGAAAGGCTGGATACCTCCTCTAGCGGGGTATTTCAGACAAAGAGCGTTGAAGAAAGATGGGAGCTCATCGAAAGGATCCAGAAGAATACTGAAGATTGGGAAATCGATAAAGGTATTGAACCAGCTATAAATTATGAGCATGATTATATTCAGAGCTATGTAAAAAATGATTATTTCAATACCTTTTGCTCTAAGATTGGTCTGGATTCCCATCTAATGATTGATTTTTGTAAGAACTTTGCCTCTCATATTGGTTCTTCTAAGATGAAGAAGGATCAGTACCATAAGCCTTTCAAAGAAGTACCTATTGATATTCACGTTGCTGATCCCATTTTGCCTGCAGTTATATATGAACAACCCCCTTTTCCTTCAAGAATAAGGGAGCACTCTTTTGTGACAGGCATCATAAATAAAAGTGAGAGATGAACAGGCGAACCTGAAGACCGGATCAGAGTCGATCCTCAAGTTTCTATGGTTAAAGATTTAGTTACTGATGATGTTTCAGATTCTATTATAAATTTTTGTGCGGTTTCAACTAACATTGTCACAGCCAAGAATAGAAGCCCTATTTCAGGTACACCAGTTGTATATGTTAAAATAGGAGATCACAATTATTATGGGCTATGCGATCTGGGATCGAGTGCTAGCGCGATTCCTTATTCGCTTTATCAAGAGATCATGACTGAGATTTCACCCTGTGAACTCGAAGAGATCGATGTTACTATTCATCTTGCGAACAAAGCCACTATCTCTCCTATTGGGATTGTGAGAGATGTTGAAGTCCTATGTGGAAAGGTAAAGTACCCTACCGACTTTCTCGTACTTGGTTCAGTGCAAGATAGTTTTTGTCCTATTATTTTTGGTAGACCTTTTCTCAGAACTTGTGGAGCTATTATAGATTGCAAGAAAGGTAAAGTTTCTGTTGAATTCAATGGTGAGCCATATGAATTTAACTTTTCTAAGATTTCCAAGCAGCCTCGTGGTACTGAATTACCTAGTAATGATAAAATTATTGAAAGTATTGCTTCTATTGCTATTCCCCCTAATGATCCTTTGCAGCAATACATGGAGGACCACGAGAATGATACTCATATGCAGGAAAGAAATGAAATTGACGAAATCTTCTTGAGACAACCTGCTATCCTGAAGCACAACCTTCCGGTTGAACCTTTAGGAATTTTATCCAAACCAAAATAGGTCGGTGTTTGATCTCAAACCTCTTCCCGGTACACTCAAGTATGCTTATTTAGATGAAAAGAAAGTTTATCCTGTTATTATCAACTCTAACCTTTCAGGATATGAAGAAGAGCGATTATTGGAAGTACTTCGTAAACACCGTGGTGCAATTGGCTATACCCTTGATGACCTTAAGGGGATTAGTCCATCTATATATCAACATACTATCAACCTCGAGCCCGATGCTAAACCAGTTGTTGACCATCAACGACGGTTGAACCCAAAGATGATGGATGTTGTGAGGACCAAAATCCTCAAGCTTGTAGCTGCAGGTATTATCTACCCTATAGCCGATAGTAAGTGGGTAAGTCCAGTTCATTGTGTTCCTAAGAAAGGAGGGACAACTATAGTCCCTAATGTTAAGAATGAACTAATACCTCAGAGAATTATTATTGGATACAAAATGTGTATTGATTACAGGAAGTTGAACAAGGCAACTAGGAAGGACCACTACCCGCTTCCCTTTATTGATCAGATGCTTGAGAGGCTGTCGAAAAACACCCACTTTTGCTATCTTGATGGGTACTCTGGCTTCTCTCAAATTCATGTTAACACTGCCGATCAAGAGAAGACCACTTTCACTTGTCCTTATGGTACTTATGCTTATAGGCGTATTCCTTTTGGTTTATGCAATGCCCCTGCTACTTTTCAGAGATGTATGTCTGCAATATTTCATGGTTTCTGTGAGGAGATTGTGGAAGTCTTCATGGAAGATTTCTCCGTCTATGGAACTTCCTTTGACCACTGTCTCCACAATCTTAATAAAGTTTTGCAGAGATGCGAGGATACAAATTTAGTTCTAAACTGGGAAATGTGCCACTTCATGGTTAACGAAGGGATCGTGCTTGGCCACAAGATTTCCGAGAGGGGAATTGAAGTGGACAAGGCGAAGATTGAAGCTATCGAAAGGATGCCTATCCAAGGGACATTAAAGGTATTCGTAGTTTTCTCGTTCATGTTCGTTTCTATAGAAAATTTATTAAAGACTTTTCTAAGACCTCGAGACCCCTCACTAATCTTCTCCAGAAGGATGTTCCTTTTGTATTTGATGAAGATTGTAAGGAGGCTTTCGAAGTTCTTAAGAAAGCTTTAATAACCGCTCCTATAGTACAACCGCCTGACTGGAATTTGCCCTTTGAAATTATGTGTGATGCTAGTGATTTTTCCGTTGGAGCTGTTTTAGGAGAAAGGGTTGACAAAAAGTTGAATGTTATTTATTATGCCAGTAAGACCCTTGATAGTGCTCAAAAAAATTATGCTACTACTGATAAGAAATTCTTAGCAGTAGTGTTTGCTTGTGATAAGTTTAGACAGTATATTGTTGATTCTAAAGTTATTATTCATACTGACCATGCTGCCATTAAGTATCTTATGACGAAGAAGGATGCCAAACCAAGGCTCATCAGATGGGTACTCCTACTTCAAGAATTTGATTTGCAGATTGTTGATAGAAAGGGAGCAGACAACCCTGTAGCGGACAATCTTTCAAGGATGGAAGATATACCGCATGATCCCATCCCAGTCAACAACAGTTTTCCAGACGAACAACTTGCAGTTGTTAAAGTACAATCTCTTTCTGATCCTTGGTTTGCAGATTATGCTAATTTTATCGTTGCAAAGTATTTGCCTCCAGGTTTAACATTTCAGCAAAGGAAGAAGTTCTTTCATGATTTGAGGCATTACTTTTGGGATGACCCACATCTTTTCAAAGAAGGTCCAGACGGGATCGTGAGAAGATGCATAACGGAACACGAGCAGAAGGATATTCTCAAGCAATGTCACGATAGTCCCTACGGAGGACATCACGCCGGTGAGAGGACCGCACATAAGGTTCTCCAATCAGGTTTTTATTGGCCTACTCTCTTTAAAGATGATAGAAGTTATGTTTTAGCCTGTGATAAATGTGAGAGAGTTGGTAATATTAGTAGGAGGAATGAGATGCCTATGAATTACTCACTAGTGATTGAGCCTTTTGATTGCTGGGGTTTTGATTTTATGGGTCCTTTTCCTTCTTCACACAAGTACACTCACATTTTAGTTGCTGTTGATTATGTGACCAAGTGGGTTGAAGCAATCCCCACTGAGAGTGCTGATCATAAAACAACTTTGAAAATGCTCAAAGATGTAATTTTCCCTAGGTTTGGTGTACCTAGGTATCTCATGACTGATGGAGGATCACACTTCACGCATGGATCTTTTAGAAAAGCTTTAGCCAAGTACGATGTCAATCATAGAATTGCGTCACCGTACCATCCTCAAACTAGTGGGCAAGTGGAGCTCACCTATAGAGAGATCAAGTTGATCTTGCAAAAGACAGTTAACAGAAATAGGAAGGACTGGTCAAATAAGTTAGGAGATGCTTTGTGGGCGTATAGAACTGATTACAAAAACCCCATGGGCATGTCTCTCTATAAAATAGTCTATGACAAGGCTTGCCATCTGCCATTGGAATTAGAACACAAAGCTTTCTGGGCTATTAGAGAGCTTAATGCTGACCCAAAGTTAGCTGGTGAAAAGCGTCTCATGAACTTGACTTCTCTAGATGAGTGGAGAAGTGAAGCTTACGAGAACGCTAAAATGTTCAAGGAAAAGGAAAAGAAATGGCATGACAGGAGGATTCTGAAACGTGAATTTAATGTTGGTGATAAAGTTTTATTGTTTAGATCCCGTTTCAGGTTTTCTCCAGGTAAACTACTTTCCAGGTGGGAAGGGCCATTTCATATCGAAGAAGTCTATCGGTCTGGTGCAATTAAGATTAACAATTTTCAAGGCACCAAACCTCAAGTTGTGAATGGGCAAAGACTCAAGCATTACATGGCGGGAGATCCCGTCAATGTTGATGTAAATATAATACGCACAACAATTCATGAAGAGCATGTTGCAGCCCTGTTTTAGACATCGACAAAAGAAGAATAAAGAAAAGGTATGTATTATGGTAAGGAAACATCGCGAAGCGCCATAAAAGTTCCATATTATGAGTTTTTACAAAATTAGGAAAATTCGAGGCCTAAGCAGAGCCGGAGAGGAGCTCTAGGGGGCCCAGGCGCCCCCCTGGCGTGCCCTACCACCTGGTCGCGCCGGGAGGCCGCCTGGGCACCCAGGAGTCCGTCTCCGACTCCACTTTGGCTCGTTACCTTCCTTTTGTTGCAGAAATTTTTGCTATATATTCACCCGGATCATTCCGGCAACATATCTCGCGATTTCGTGTGTTTTCTCTTCAATCTATTTCTGCCAGGGTAAAAATCTATTGTTAGAGATGTCTTCTTGTGGCTCAAGTGGAGAGGACTTCATGGGACGGCGTCTACGTGAAGTTCAGAAAGACCTCAACCATGGGAAATACATAGATTGGACCATAGAAGAAGAAATCGCTGCAAGGCAAGCGGAGATGGAGCGTTCCGTGAGAAAAGAAATGAAGATTATCACCGCCCAGCAATCAGGGGGTCCATCAACACAAGGAGGAAGATCAAGCAACCCCATCATGGTGGGGAGTGTCCAACCTTATTATGATCTTTCCCTTAACCTTTCAGGAACGGCCCCTGCACTTGAAGATCAACGTACGATCCCTACCATCTCCGAAGCTTACCGCATCACCAATCAACTGTGTGAAGATTTCCGTGTACTAAAGGTGCAAGTGGAGATTTTGGAGGAGGAAAACCAAACCCTTCGCCGTGTCATCAAAAATTTGAAGAATCAACAAGAACAAGAATGAGGAGTGAATCTCCTCGGGTAATGGCATTCCCTCAGCTTGTTCCAAGCTTGGGGGAGTGCACGATATCTTTATATTTATCTTAGTCTTTTAGAGTCAAGTAGAGTCGTATCATGTCTAGGGAGTTTATTATATGAAATAGGTGTTTGCATTGAGGTCTATCACTCCGTCTGTGGAGAGATTGTATCCGTGAGTGTGGAGTCGTCTATATTGGAATATTACTGAGAAGTCTATTGGTTCCTTCTCTGCACTCGGTATTCTCTTCACGCAATCGACATCATATGACGATTCTTATGGGGAGTATTGACCTTATATCAGGTATGGCTTTGAAAACTTTATTTAAATTTTGGCAAACTTAGCTTTGATCTTGACAACATGCATGTTTTCTCAAGTAGCGACTTAGCCAAAACCTTTATGTTATTATGCTTGAAGTGTTATGTTGACAAGGAAGACAACTTGATGTGTTATGCTTACCTTAATGTTTATGCCCTATATGTTTTGCATCTAAATTAGCATCAACTGTCTGTTCTCTCAAAGCTTTTGCTAGCCAAACTCTTTGCCAAGTAGATTTATGCTTGTGCATCCATACCCTGAAACCATCACCTTCCATTAGTGTCCACCATACCTTCTTCTTCGTGGTATTCCCCTACCACTCTTATAAGTATAGAATTTATGTGTTATCCTTAAATGTTCAAAATCTTCTGTTTTGTGCCTCTTGTTTAGCTCATGAGGAAGTGGTAGGTAATTCATGATCTTCTTAAGTTGGACAAGTTTTACCATGGAATTGCATGTCTAATCTGCAAACCCATAATACGAGGAGGAACTGGCATGGGTGCGCCCAGCTCGAAAGATAATATAACAAACAAACCCTCCTTCACGCTTGGTCTATGAGAAATCAGAAACTTTGGCAGTGATAAAAAAAAGGAGATTAAGGGGATGTGATCGTCCTCACTTGGTAGCCGTTCCTCGAAATTTGTCCATCTTGAGAAGTAATTGAGTTATCTATTAGCATTCGTTGACAAACTATGCACCGCCCCAAAATCTATTTTTATTCTGTTTGATTTAAGGATAGCACATGAGTTTTCCCTGCTTGCCCTTAACAAGGCCTTTCTTCCACTTTCATGTTGAGTCAGTTTTCCCACTTCCTTCTTTTCCCTAAGAGAACACACATTTGATGTTGATGAGGATTCATCCATATAGAGCTGCATTAAGTTTTGCCATGCCATATCCTTGTTGACATTATCTTTTGATAAGTAAGTTGTTTGCGAAAGCTTTTGCCTTGCGAGCATCTTCCTTTGTGTTAGCATTTGCACTTCATGACTACTAACATGTCCTTTCAAAAGCTTCAATTGTTTGTAGTTGTTCTTTGACCAAGGTTATGTTTGCCATAATTTGATGAGTTTCCTCAGCGCTACTTTTGATTATAATTGTTATTACTTTCTCATGAGGGCCTTATGAATTGAGGTTGCTGTTGAGGATGCTTGAGTATGATGAAGGAACCTTGATGCTTCTTGTCCGTATTCTATTTATCGACACTTCACTCTCTTAAACTTGTGGACAGGTTTACCGAGCTCAGTATTCGCTTGGGGACAAGCGAGGTCTAAGCTTGGGGGCGTTGATACGTCCAAATTGCATCACTATTTTATATAGTAATTCTTTCTTATTCCTTGATATATTTCATGATATGATGCTATTCTTATGTTGTTTTGGCTTATTTTACACAGTTTGCAACTTTCCGGTGCCGAAGTAGCAGACGCAGGATTCAGCGGTAAAAAGTGGACGCTGAGTTACTGAAGAAGAACACCTCCAAACACCTAAAAATCGACGGAGGCTGTTTTCCAGAAGGATCACGAAGACACGCAAAAGAGCAACTAGAGGGGGTCCACAGGGTGCCCAGGCGGCCACCTGGCGCGGCCCCACCCCTGGCCGTGCCGGGAGGGCGCCTGGACCCCCGGGGCCACTCCCGGCTCCCCCCTCTGGTCTATATACCCCTCGTCGTCCAAAAACCCTAAAAAGAGGAGAGTTTACGGAGTTCCGCCGCCGCTCCGTGGCGGAAACCTACAGAGAAGAAAAGCCATCTATGTCGGGCATATTCCGCCGGGGAGATCACCTCCTGGAAGGGGAGATCATCGCCATCGTCATCACCATCGTCACGGGCATCATCGAGATCATCATCAACATCATCCCCATCATCAGCACCATCTCTATCTTCATCCAATCTTGTTACAATTGCAACTCGTATTGTAATCTGTACTATCTATCCTCTCTACTCTATCGGTGTTGATTACTACTTTGTGGTGAATGCTATTGAGTTTTGTTGGAGAAATATTATTGTGTTCAGATTGTTTATCATCTATTTATCCCCACTGATCATGATCTCTTTTATGTCTTGTGAGTAGTTACTTTAGTTCTTGAGGACATGGGAGCAGTCTAGCTGCTAGTAGTCATATGATGTTGAAGTAATATGTGTTGGTTGATATTTAAGTTGTGTTGTTATTTTCCTAGTGGTGTTGTGTGAGTCGAACACTCAACACTTCGCCTTATCAAGGACCTAGGGGAATGCATTGTGTATAAAGAATGCTTACGGTGGGTTGCCGGAGTGACAGAAACCTAAACCCCAGTTTGCACGCTTTTGCATAAGGGAACAATGGATCACCGATCGTATTGCTATGGTTAGAATTTTGCCTTAATTACTATCTTGTATTTGCGGATGCTTGCAAGGTGTTTAATCATAAGAGTGCATTCATCCTAGTCTAGAGGATGTACTAGCGTAGATCCACCCACCAAACACTTATCAACACAATACATAGTACCGATACGGAATATGGCGAAAGCACATGACTACCTCTCCCGTCTGTCCTCAAGAACACTTTATCTTTTATAAGTTCAGTTTCTAGGCCTCTCCTTTGCTCAGAAAGGATTGGGCCACTTTTTACTACCCAGTATCTTTTACTTTGCTCGTCTTTACCTTCCTGTCGCTTATACCAAGAAAACCCCTAAAAATTTATCTTTCAGTGCTTGCAGTTATCTCCTTATCAAAGTCACTTGCTACTAACTTCTGCTCCTCGTTGGGTTCGACACTCTTACTTATCGAGAACACAACAATAGATCCCTCTACGTTGAGGGTCATCAACGAGCGAATCCAGAACTGTTTTGGCCGCGGGAGAGGGTTTTTTTATACAACAAGGGAACCAACCGCCACGCGTCAGATCCGCAGGCCATTACGAGGATGTCGGTTCGGTTCCCCGTAATCCGCCCTATTTAATAGGGAGCAGTTAAAGATTATCTTAAAGGACCGTTGCGGGAATCGAGGCGACATATTTGACAACACGTCCACTTATCCAGACGAAGAGATTCTCTGACAAGGCAAGATTCACTCCATTTAAGACGCACACAGATTTAATATAGAACCCGAGAGATAAGTCACTCAGAAATACTTAGCTCCATTTAAGACGAAGAGACTGTCTCGCCTACTCAGAAATACTTAGCTCCACACCACAGAGATAAGTCACTCAAAAGCCTCTCCGCTAACGTCGCAACCGAGTAAATCGTCACTCAGTCAAGAACATCTCAAACCAAGTAGGGCATCACTCGGAAGATTTCCCGAGTAAGACACCACTCGGAAAGGATTATCATACCAAAATGACCGAGTAAGCTATCACTCGGAACGTAAGTAAGTCTCAAATGACTTAAAACAGTCACAAGAACGGATACCGCCTGAAGCTAAGTCAAACTAGTTACAAAGGGATTGCATCCTAAAGCGCACAACCAACGGAAAATCTTGTATTTCTTACTCGAGAAAAGTTCCGAGTAGATAACTCACTAGTAGTCCGTATCTGACGTGGATTGCCAGATTACTAGTAAGATAAGGTGCAGGGGGTAAAGAATTGATATCCCACATGGTATGATCTAAACCTCATTTTTTGATGCCTTAGAATATCAAGCTTTACAAATCTGATTCATACGGAGTTTAAGGCCTTTTACTCCTAGACATGCCCTCCGGGGCATCATTCCACCTCTTCCGAGAGACGCTTGAGTGTCACCATATTTCTTCGTCAACCTACCCGACCCATGCTCGAGGGAAAATTTCAAATATCAATGAAATCCTTCCAGGCCTCTTATTGAGTTTAATCTTCACATACCTCATGAATCTCGATGAAATCGACTGTCTCAATCATGAGTGCCCAAAAGCACTTGGGCGCTACTATCGTGGTCATAACAAATGTATACCCTTAAGTACTAGAAATCAAGGAGTACCTATAAGGCCCGATATGCGGTACTATTCCAGATCTAGATGTTTCCATCCAGACCCGGGGACGAAGCACATATCGGTCCCACCGCGACATATGACAATGCCATATGACCCGGATTTCCAACATGATATCACAACATTACAGCTACAAGGATACAACATCTCATACATTCGGCATACAACTGCTTTAAATACAATACAACAGTGGAAGATACATGTCTGAGTACAGACTACAATCAATTGCCTAGTGGCAAAGAGAAAAAAATCAATCACCATAACCACACGGGTCCAGGCCCTCCGCCGGGATCCGCCTAACTGTAAGGCCCGATATGCGGTACTGTTCCAGATCTAGATGTTTCCATCCAAATCCGGGGACGAAGCACATATCGGTCCCTCCGCGACATATGACAAATCCCATATGCCCCGGATTTCCAACATGATATCACAACATTACAGCTACAAGATACAACATCTCATATAATCGGCATAAAACTGCATCAATACAATACAACAGCGGAAGATACATGTCTGAATACAGACTACAATCAAATGCCTACTGGCACAGAGAAAAACATCGATCCCCATAACCACACGGGTCCAGGCCCTCCGCCGGGATCCGCCTAACTAGTTGTCGTCGAGTCTCCACGCGAAACGTCGATCACCATACCTGCTGTCGATCAAGAACCCAGAAAAGAGTTCGGGGGTAGAATCATGAGTATAGAAGTACTCAACATCCAACTGTAGCGGTCAACTGACCCAGCAAGGACTTCATCACTCGTCATTCTAGGACAACTAGTAGTTTACGGTAAGGAGGGGGTAAGTGCTGAGGTTGCTGCCGCACTAGCATTTATGAAGTGGCTAACTATATAGAGAGTAAGTTAAGAAGCCAAGCATTCGATGAGAATCACCTCCAACAAGTCTTTCTATCAACTACTTACGCAAACATAACACCTATCCTATCCTTGTCCTCCTCTTCTCATCCCGACGAAGAAGAAGCAGTCAAGGCACACACACGTTGATCAAGTTATATTAAGATTATCTCATTTGTTGTTGTCTATGAACAAGGAGTAGATCTCAAGTCGTCCATAACCGTGGACACGGCTTCTCGAAAAGATTTAACCCTGCAGGGGTGTACCAACTGCCCATTACAAGGCTCCCCACACATGCCCATCACTCTCAGTTGCTACCCATCATAGGCAACCATTTTATGATTTAGTTCCGAGAGATCCGAAACGGCAGGTCCCTCTAGATAACAACGAACAAATCCGGGTGGCCCCCGGGGAGTCGACACCCAAACCAAGAGCTGGACACGCTCTCGGATCGGACTCTTTCGTCTGGCCAAGGTCGAGGAAACCGATACCCTCACATGTGGGCAGGCCTCTAGCTCACCAGGTCTGGACCAACAGAGAAATTATGTCTCCACTGGCCCGGGTTATTTTAAAGGATATCTGCTAGGAGCGACCCGACAGACATATATGCATGGTTTGCAAATGGTAAACTAGCTTGGGCCACCTCTAGAAATGTTTGAAGCTTGATAGGTAAGAAAGTGGGACCCCATAAAATCCCACACGCGGTTAGGCACGCTCAGTCTTAAAACCAATACCCGGAACTCGGATCCTAGGTGACTCGAATGGAATAAAGCGTCGGGGCGAGATAGCCTAGACCTACCATCCTTCGTCGAATATAGTCAACATTATAAATAATCATATCATCAACAACAATAATAATAATGTGATATCCCAAACCAAGAAGTAACAAGGTAACATCGTAGCATCCTAAGCATGCATACTAAGCAGGGGCTGAGCAACGAGCAATAGTAACATAGCAGTACATGGTTTGCTAGGAGGGGACATGGCTGTATCGGTTTGAAAGAGGCAGTAAACATGTGGTAGGATCAAACATCGAACCTAACCTAGACTAGCATGCAAACCACTGGTTGAAATAAAATGGATCATAAGTAATGTATAGTCCTTGCCTATTGATAAGTCGGATTCCGAAGGTGTAGTTGATCGCAAGCTCGCATCATATCCGAGAGTAACCGCGGAAGTAGACAAGACGGTAAACACTGGGAATAAATCAACGACAAAGCATCTATTACTACATAGCAAACACGAGCAAGCACCAACAGGAAGGCAACACGAGACATCGCACCTACCGTCGAGGGCGGTTATTAACAGGTTAAGTGGAGTATTCGTCACACACGACGATACCACACATTTAGAAAGGTTCAAGTTTTTTAGCTACACAAGGTGAGCAAAGGTTGTTAACATGGCAACTCAAGCAAGAATGGCATAGCACACAAACATGACAAGAGGTGAAGCATAAGGTAAACTATCTATGCTAGTCAATTTAAGTGAGGCACAACCTAAACATGGCATATCACTAAGTGCCTCACGACAATTTAAGGATTTGGTAATGTTCTGTCCTAAACCATATTTTAGATTGGTTAACAACAGCAAACAATAGCATAAACACAAAGTACACGAAAAACTAATCAAGTTACATATAAAGAACACTCCAAACGGAGTTACGGTTAAAAAGTTATTAAAGAAACTGTTTACAGTGGAAAGGTTGTAATTAGCAATAAAACAACATGTAAACAAAGTGAAACATAACAAGGAAGCACATTTTATTAAAATACACAAAATTCTAAGAAATTTATATGTTTAAAGCATCGCGATCCGAGCTACCGTTAAAAAGATACGGGCACCGCGAAATTATAATACATAAATCTGCAATTTAAATAAACTAGAAAAGTAAAAAAAACGTCTAAGGGGCCGAAAGCTACTGGGCCGGCCCAACTACCGCTGAAGAAAAGAAAAAAAAAGAAAAAGAAAAACGGGGGCAGCCAGATCACCTTGGGCCGAGGCCCAGCTGCAGGCAGGCGTTGGATAGGCTGCAATGCCTATGGGCGAGAGGAGGCTGGAGGGGTGCGGCTGGGTCGCTGGGCTACTGTAGGTGGGCCGCCGGGGCAAGTGTGCTGGCCCAGCTCGCTGGGTCGAGCGAGGCGCTCGTCCTCGGCACGAAGGCTGACGGAGCTTGGTGGCATGGCTGCAGCTGCCCGTCGCCGGAGCACGGCGGAGGCAGGGGAGGACTGGAGGAGGGGTTCGGAGGCGACCAGATCGAGGCGTCTCCTCGCCGGATCCGTGGTTGGCGGCGGCCCGGTGAGGACCAGGGCGACACGGGAGATCCTCGGGCGTCATCCATGGAGGTATGCACGCAGAGAGGAGAGGGAGGTCAGGGGCACGGGAGAAGAAGGAGAGACAGGGAAGGGAGGGTGGCCGGCCTGGGCGGTGGCCTGCCGGAGTGCGGCCGGCGCGGGGAAAGGAGGGGCGCGACGGCGGTGCTTGCCGGAGCTGCGGGCGGCTGCCCACGGGTTGGAGGGAGAGAGAGGAGAGAGAGGTTGGTGGAGGTGACGTGGCGCGCCCGTAGCCCTCCGATCGCCCGATCGGACGGCCCGGAGCAACTGGAGCTAGGGTTGGACGAAAATGGGGATATTTTGGGCAGATTGGGGCAAAGTGGAGGGGGTGGCTGCAATTTTTAGGCTAGGGAAACCCTAGAATGGGGTGGGAGTGTGTGGTCTTTATATAGCCCAGGTGGCTGGCAGTTTGCAAAAACAGCCCGGTTTTTCTCTCGCGCGCGCGGAGTTTACGTTTCTGACCGCCGGGGGTCCGCAGGACCTCCGATTCGGGTAAAACTTTGAACTGCGCGATCAGCGCGTCGAGCCGGCGGCGTTCACCTCGTGTTGGAACTGTTCCGAGAACACTTTCCGGTGTGCTATAAAAATAACCCGTTTAATTATTAAACTGGGTTTTTCGTTCCGTTGGCTGCGGCTGGACTTGTGCCGGTTTTCGCGACTGTGATCGGGTGAAACCCGGTGGCGCAAAGGTCGAGTGTCAGGGTGGCAAGGGTCGGTCTTCGTCCGGTGCAAGATAAGATGGGGGAAAATAATCGCCGATGAATAAATCGGGGATGCAAACACCGCAAACAAATCAGACAATCAAACAATTCACACCGAAAGCAAAAATTTTAATTTTTGTGAAATCTGGGCTGTTACACTAACTAGTCGTCGTCGAGTCTCCACGTGAAACGTCGATGACCATACCTGTTGTCGATCAAGAACACTGAAAAGAGTTTGGTGGTAGTATCATGAGTACAGAAGTACTCAGCATCCAACTGTAGTGGTCATCTGACCCAGCAAGGACTTCATCACTCGTCATTCTAGGACAACTAGTAGTTTACGGTAAGGATGGGGTAAGTGGTGAGGTTGCTTCCGCACTGGCATTTATGAGGTGGCTAACGATCTAGAGAGTAAGGTAAGAAGCCAAGCATTCGATGAGGAATCGCCTCCAACAAGTCTTCTATCCACCTACTTACGCAAACATAACACCTATCCTATCCTTGTCCTCCTCGTCACATCCCGACGAAGATGAAGCAGTCAAGGCACACACACGTTGATCAAGTTATTAAATATGATTCATTTGATGTTATCTATGAACAAGACGTAGGTTACAAGTCGTCCATAACCGTGGACACAACTTCTCGTAAAGATTTAACCCTGCAGGGGTGTACCAACTGCCCATTAAAAGGCTTCGCACGCACGCCCATCTCTCTCAGTTGCTACCCATCACAGGCAACCATTTTATGATTTAGCTCCAAGAGATCCGAAATGACAGGTCCCTGTAGCTAACAACGAACAAAACCGGGTGGCCCCCGGGGAGTCGACATCCAATCCAAAAGTCGTCTGCACTCTTGGATCGGACTCTTCCGGCTGATGTAGGTCGGATTACCGGGTCACCTCACATGGGGCCGGGTCCTAGCTGATCGGGTGGACCAACAGAGAAACCATGTCTCCACTGGCCCAAGTTGTTTTAAAAGATATCTGCTAGGAGGGACCCGACAGACATATATGCATGGTTTGAAAATGGTAAATCGGCTTGGGCAACCTCTAGAAATGTTTGAAGCTAGATAGGTAAGAAAAGGGGAGCCCATAAAATCCCACACGCGGTTAGGCACGCTCAGTCTTAGAACCAATACCCGTAACTCGGATCCTAGGTGACTCGAATGGAACAAAGCATCGGAGCGGGATAGCCTAGACCTTCCATCCTTTGTCGAATATAGTCAACATTATAATAATCATATCATTAACAACAATAATAATAATGTGTTATCCCAAACCAAGGAGTAACAGGGTAACATCGTAGGACCCTAAGCATGCATACTAAGCAGGGGCTGAGCAACGAGCAACAGTAAGATAGCAGTACATGGTTTGCTAGGAGGGGACAAGGCTGTATCAGTTTGAAAGAGGTTGTAAACATGTGGTAGGATCAAACATTGAACCTATCCTAGACTAGAATGAAAACCGCTGGTTGAAATAGAATGGATCATAAGTAATGTATAGTCCTTGCCTATTGATACGTCGGGTTCCGAAGGTGTAGTTGATCGCAGGCTCGCATCGTCTCCGAGAGGTACCCGCGGAAGCACACAAGAGGTAAACACTGGAAGCAATCAGCGAGAAAGCACTCTATTACTACAAAGAAAAAACGAGCACGCATCATCAAGAAGGCAACACGAAACAATGAACTACGGTCTCGCGTCTATCATCGAGAGCGGTTACTAAAAGGTTAAGTGAAGTACTCGTCGCAAACGATGATACCGCATGTTTACGATGGTTCAAGTTGTTTAGCTACATGTTATCAACAAATGTTGTTAACATGGAAAATCACAAAAGCATGGCATAGCACACAAACATGGCAAGAGTTGAAGCATTAATTAAGCTATCTAGGCTAGTCAATTTATGTGATGCACAACCTAAACATGGCATTCCACTACGTACCCCACGAGAATTTAAGTAATTGGTACTGTTCTGTCCTAAACCATATTTTAGGCTGGTTAACAACAGCAAAAAATAGCATAAACACAAACTACATGAAATTCTAATCAAGTTACATATAAAGAACACTCCAAACGGAGTTACGGTTAAAAAGATACAAGCAAAACAAGTTACGGGCACAATCTGCCAACATCAGGAAGCACACTTTAGAGTAATGCATAAACAGGATAATGAATGAAAACATGCTCACAAATGATATGCAACTAAAGTAGTCATGGCAAGCAAGGCATGGAAAAAGGAATCATGCAAAAATACATCATGGAAAATTAATTATAGCCCAAGCAAAATGCAATAAAACATTACTGGTCTAGGACTTAGTGAAAATCAGGAAAACAGGGAAGAAACCGTTATTTTTGTGCTGTATAAACAGGGGTAAAACTATATGCAAAATTGTAGCAACATGATATAGCAATAGATGGGAAGGAAGTAGGCATGATGATGATCAGGTACAAACAAGAATCAAGGTCATAGGCATCCCAGATCAAAAGATATTAAGCATGCAACATGGCATCGAAAAGTTACAGGCTTAGTGAAAAACAGACGTGGCTATCAAAAACAGTGGCATAGCAACTTTGGAGCTAAACATAGCTATGACCAGAAATGTAAACATGACAATGCAATACATATAATGAAAGTATACATGATGGTTAACAGTATGCAACAAGAACCAATGCAATAGGCCTCATGGATGTGTCACAATCATCAAGCAAACTTGCAATAAAATAACAACAGCAGCACTTAACAGGAATTAGCAACAGTTAACAGTCTGGTGCCCACTTCAACAGTGATTAACAACATCAAGATGGACTAAAATCAAAGTGCTCACAAAATATGAACTGAAGTACACACAATTCTAAACAATTTTCCTTCTGGGCGCAACACGATCCGGTCTACGGTTTACTCGCAATTATTGTCGCAAAACAGCATCCGCAACATATATTCTCAGACTTAGAAGAAAAAACAGATCAGAGAAAAGAAAAAAAAGTGGAAGCCGGCTCACCATGGGTTTTCGGCCCAACTGGCCTGGAGCTGGCCTGGCGGGCTGGGGAGGCCGCTGCGCCTCTGGCCAAGCTGGGCCGGCACGGTGGCTGGGCCGGCACGGTGGCTGGGCCGCCCACGACAGTGGCGGTTGGAGTGATCGGGGCGCTCGACCTCCCGATGGCCATGGCGGCGGTTGCGGCCGCGGCGGCCGGCGATGCTGCGGCGAGGGTCTTCAGCGACGGGAGGAGGCGGATCCGGGGGCGCGTGGTCTTGGCCGGCGCACGGTGGCGGCTGGTCACCGGATCCAGGCGGGAGGAGAATGCGGGAGCTGCCGGCGGCGAGCTCTGGCTCGGGGAGGCCATGGCATGGGCGGCGCAGTCGTGACCTGTAGACGAGAGAGAAGGTGAGCGCGCAGGCGAGGAGCAGAGGAGGAGGGAGCGGCGCAAGGGAAGAGGAGGAGGCGTGGCGGCGCGCGGCTGGCCGGCCGGAGTTAGTGGCGGCGGCCTCGGCCTCCACGGGGCAGCGCGGTGGAGAGGTGGGAGGAGAGAGAAAGGTGGGAGGCTGACGTGGCAACCTCTGGGCTGTCTGATCGCGAGATCTGACTATCCAGATGGCTTGGGAGGCATAATCCAGATCTGGGCTAGGGTTTGGATGAAATTGGGGCTAATTTTTGGGCAAAGTGGAGGGGGTGGCTGAAATTTTTGGCTAGGGAAACCCTATAAAGGGGTGGGAGAGTGGTGGTCTTTATATAGCCCAGGTGCCTGGCAGTTTGCAAAAACATCCCCAGTTTTTCTCGCGCGCGCGGTGCTGACGTTTTTGACCGCGGGGGGTCCGCAGGACCTCTGATTTGGGTAAAACTTTGAACTGCGCGATCAGCGCGTCGAGCCGGCGGCGTTCACCTTGCGCTGGAACCGTTCCGAGAACACTTTCCGGTGCGCTATAAAAATAACCCATTTAATTATTAAACGACGTTTTCGTTTCGTTGGCTGCGGCTGGTCTCGTCCGGTTTTCGCGACGGTGATCGGGTGAAACCCGGTATCGCATAGGTCGAGTGTCTCAGTGGCAAGGGTCAGTCTCTATCCGGTACGAGATAAGAGGGGGTGAAATAATCGCCGATCGATAAATCAGGGATGCAAACACCGCAAACAAATCAGACATAAAACAATTCACACCGAAAACAAAATTTTTAATTTTTGTGAAATCTGGGCTGTTACAGTACTCTTAGTATCGTGATCTCTAAGAACACCCAGGAAAATATAAAGAAACCACAAAAACACAAAGAGCCTAATAAAACACAAGGACATAGGTCACGACGTCTCCGAGTAATCCGTTACTCGGAAGAATGAGATGATCTCAGAGTAATCCTTTACTCGGAGGGATGAGAGGCTCTCTAAGTAATCTGTTACTCGGAGAGCAGATAAGCTCCGAGTAATCAGCTATTCGGAAGAGAGAACAAACGATATATTCACTACTCGAAGGAAGGAAGAGCAACGGGCGTGGAGCATTAAAGCTAGAGACGTTTCTCCTTCTTAATTAGCAGTAATGAGTACACCGTTTCCTGTAATTAGTATAGGAATTTACCCCTTTAATTAAGACTCATTTACTCAGGCATTGAAGAGGCAGACGAACACTCTATATAAGCCTCCCCACTCGCCCCGGGAAGGGTCATGCGCAACACATCTCTCAAACTTTGAGCAAGAACACCCCAGTCAGCCTGGGACAAGATTAAGGTTTTTATCTCTAAGGAGAGGCCTAACCTGTATAATTTCACTCGCGTCAACCTCTCTACGTATATATTCATATAGCTCCAAACATCACCCCTATATCTATTGTCAGGATTATATCCGTGACACCTATCACAGTGTAGATAGGTGATCTCTCCTCCGAGCCTGGAAGCGATTCCCGGTACACATCTGCACAGTCGACCTCAATACAGATCGGCCCATTGTAGAGAACTTTCAGGGTCTTGATTCCAAAAAGGACTCCTTTTGCTTCAACTTCTGCAATGAAGTTGCAGTGAGGGAAGGTTTTGCGAGCAGAGAAGAAAACCAAGCCCTCGTGGTTCCGTGCGATAGCACCAACATCACTTTTCCCAGAGTCGGCTATGTATGAGGCGTCTGAGTTCAATTTCACCACCCCAAAACTGGGAGAAGACCACATGACCTCGCTATTTGTTGCGGTGGGGTCATTGGCTGTCTATGTAAGGGACCTTTTCCTTCGGTGTCATGGTTATTTGGTTCCAGGTTGCACAAATCCTCATAGTAGCGCCGGAGGAAACTGACAGAATCACTGATTTTTTCCTTTCCATCTCTGAAGATACACCCATCTCGCAGAAACCAACATCTCCAGAGCAAGAGGAGAATTCTTGCGCGGTCCTCTTTAGTGACAGGGGCAAGGAGATCCTGGAGCCAATGTCCTCGTGTGCCTAAATGCATCTTCATCCAGGAGCGACCATAAGGCACACATAGCCGAGCGTAGACCTCTGCTTTTGTAGCATGCGATAACGGCGTGAAACTCGTCTTCCTCGCCATTACCACAGATGGGAAAAATGCTCTCATGGGTTAGAGTCCGATGAATTTTGTTCTTGTTTGTAGCTACAGACCCCGTGGCTAGCCTCCATCCGAAAACCGTAACCTTTTCCGGGACTTACGATTTCCAAACGAGGTCCTAGATGCTCCTATCTCCAGGCTGCCGTGAGGAGGAAGAGGTTTGGTGATGAGCCGGATATGCCTGTGCAAGAGCTAGCCGATAGGCGCTTCTAACTGTGAAGACTCCGTTCTTTTCATAGTGCAAACGATTTTGTCCCGCGTGTCATTTTGGGCGAGGTTGAATTTACAGATTTCTTGGGCATCGAAAGGGTGAAAAAGCTTGTTTATGAGATCCACATTCCACTCCTTCCTGTCGTGGCCGATCAGCTGATTTACCCAACGAAGTCTGGAGCGTCTAGAGCTGACAATCTCCTTGAGACATTCCTTTCTGGGGATCCACTGATCTCTGGTAATTTGGATGTCCTTGCCATCACCTACTCTCCAGATGGTCCCTTTCTTCAATAGTTCAAGTCCAAATTCAATTGATTTCCACACATGTGACGCATTGGAGGCAAACACCGTCTCAAGAATGTCACCGTGTGGGTAGTACTTTGATTTCATGACCCTAGAACAAAGGCTTTCCGGTTTTTTAATTAGCCTCCAACCATGTCATGGTACAATTTCTCGCCCCCTCATTGGTTACCCAAAGTGGAAGGTTGAGATGTAGACAGCAGCAAGTTTCCCTTAGCGAAGATGCTATGGTTGAATGTCGAACCAATAGGACTCCAACAGATACAAGAAGGTGGTGAAGTGAACAATGGTGCCATACACAACCTAAGGTTGCTTACTTCACCTGGACCTGCACACACATCAAATAACTTTGCTTCCCAACGAGTACAGAGGAGTTGTCAATTCCTCCGGCCTTGTTGTTTACAAAGGATAAAACGCACGGAATAATAATGATAGTGATAGAAACGGAAAAGTAAATAAAGCAGTAAATTGATAGTGGGTGTAAACAGTATTGAAAATATGGACCGGGGTCCTATGATGTTCACTAGTGATGTCTCTCTCCCAAAAGACGATAAAATAGCCATGCAAGGTAAACAAATTACAGCTGCGCAATTGATAGGATGGACGGTACGCCAAGACAAGTACACCGAAATCCATCTGCATCTACCTACTAATCATCCACCTTGAGATATCTATCCAAAACATCTCGCTGGTATTAAGTTGCGAATCCCACCCAAAGTGTAAACTCAAAGCAACATACAACTGCATTAAAGAACTTTGCGTAAAGTAAAAAATCCTTGCACCCGCAAGTACAAGCACCGTTATTTTCCCCCTTGTGGCAACATCACATCCCCTAGACTCATGTTTCTGTCACTCAAGCTAGTCATCAGGGGGAATGAACCCACAATCATGCATAACGCTCCCTCTTGGAGTCACTACCTACTACTTGGCCAAAGCAATAAACAGCAACGGAGAACATGCAAGAATTACTATAGAACATAAATATAAAAGTGGAGAATCAAATATATTACTCAAACACAATCGGAACATAGTCTCATAATCCATCGGATCCCAGCAAACTCAACATAGCAACAGCAGAAAGATTACATATGTGCCTCGATCATGTAGGGCAGCTCACGAGGTCTAATCCATGAAGAACAAAGAGGGGAGGAGAACATCACATAGCTACTGATCATAGACCCATGGTCCAAGGTGGACTACTCACGGTTCATCCGGAAAGCATCCATGGTGGTGGAGAAGCTCCCGGAGGTGGTTCCTCCCTCCGGAAGGGTGCCGGGAAGAGGTCTTCTGGTGCTCCCGATCTTGGAAGCGAGGCGACGAAGGAACAGAGGAGAGATCGCGAAAAAGGGCTCCCGTCACGTGGGTTTCACGTCATGAGGGATATATAGGTGAAGGGGGGCAGCCAGGGGGCCCACCAGGGCTCCAGGCGGCCCCCTGGTGTGGCCCCACCCTAGGGCGCGCCGAGAGGGCGCCTGTGGCCCTGGTGGGTCCCCTCTGGCCCCCCCTCGGTGATTCCCGAAGATTCTGCTGCGCTGATTTTTTATTGTATTTTTCCCAAATTTTTGGAGAACTTTTAATGTGAGGGAAACCTGAAATAGAAAAACAGCAGAAAACAGGAACTGGAACTGGGGTGTACTGAGTTAATAGGTTAGTCCAAATATGATCAAAAGTGTATGGAAGCTCATCAATATCATAGCAATATCACACAAAAGAGGCATGGAGCAAGCATAAATTATAGATACATTTTGGACGTACCAACATCCCCAAGCTTAATTCCTGCTCGTCCTCGAGTAGGTAAATGATAAAAGCATAATTTCTGTGGTGACATGCTAACAACCATATAAGAACTTTTAAGTAAAGCAATCAAGGCATGTAATTCAATTCAAGTCATAATAGGCAAGAGTGTATATTTAGCATTGAAACAAGCAACATAAGAACATAAAGGTGCAAGAGCTCTCGCTGTCCGTGACTCGAATGTCTCCAAATGGTGTTTGCGTGCAAGAAAAGGGATAGGGATATACGAGAAAAAGTATTTTTGTGTTGAGAACTCAATCTACTAAAGCTTCACACTTGGTCTTCTTTGGAATCTTATATTGACTCATCCCCAGACCACTAGCCAGGTACAAGTAAAAATGATCCACTCCTTTTCGACATTTTGATCACTCATGCAATGGATGAGCGTAAGCAAGAAAGTTGACACTTAGGATGGCAAAGAGAGAATATGGTGGAGGAGGAAGACAAAAAGGTGTGAAAGGCTCACACAATGAGGACAATCATAGGCGAGAGAAAGCCAAATGATAGATATGATGTGAGGAGTAGGGATTTCCATGCAACTGCACATGTGAGCTAAGGTAAGCTCTCCAATGGAACTAGTGGGGTGCATCCAACTTGCTTGCTCAAGAAGATCTAGAGATCATTTCAGGAGGCTCATCATTGGAATATACAAGCCAAGTTCTATAGTGTGAAGGTCCCCACATAGCTATATGCATAAATGATAATCTCTATGGAGTACAAGATATAAGAGGGAGTACGAGTGTGGATCTCTCAAAAGGAATTGTAGTGTGCCCCCTTCTCTATTTTTATTTCTTTTTCTCTTTTTCTCTATTTTTTGTATTTTTTGGTGGCCTCAATGGCTCTTTCTATTTCTCTCATTTGTCCTCTTTGGGATCTTTTAATTTGTCCACTTTGGGATATTTTCCTCAGTTTAAGGGCAACACTCTATATATTAAAAAAAGTATAGAAGATCTTTCACACTTTACAAGGTACTCAAATCATAAAGAAGATGTAACTATCATGATGTATGCAAATGTATGCCTCTGCCAGTGTAGCAGGATACGCAATGATACTAGCGCGTCATGTAGCAATGATTAGGGCAAGGCCCAACTAGCATGCGGCTCATCGATTAAGAAAGTAGCATGTGTGACATGAAGATCAAGTCATGAGAAGGTGGATGTTGCATGGCAGTATATCTCGGAAATGCTATGGAAATGCCTTGATAGGTAGGTATGGTGACTGTTTTGAGGAAGGATATAAGGACGCTTATGATGACAGAGCGTATCGTGCCAAGGGTTTGGATGTACCGGCGAAGGTGGACGCTAAATCTCAGAGTGAGAAGAAAGCAATGCACGTGTCACAACCCCAACTAGGGTAAGTGCTAGGGTTTGCTTGACTCCTTTGCATCATGTGAAAATTTCAAAAAGAAATTCAAAAATGGGGAAAAGAAAAGCCCTAGAGAATTTAATTCAAAAGGCCAGATAAAAATTGCTTCCGAAAATTCCTATGTTATTTTTGAAAAGTCTTATAAATATGCATGATCACATATAAAGTGAAGTGGGTCCCACCACATGCACCAAGATTTCTCAAAAATACCATAAGTGCTTTGGAAATTAAATAATACCCCTATTTGATTTAAAATTCAAATTAGGTTAATTTTAAAGATGCCCAAACTTTGTAAGTGGCTAGCTATATGCATTACAAGTCCACATAAAAATTTGGAGCATTTAATAAAATGCCTAGCTATTTTTGTGCACAGCAAAACAAATAAACAGAAAACAAAACAGAGAGAAAAAGGAAAAAAAAGGAAAGCTAGCCCACCCCTACAGGCCCCGGGCCCAACTTATCCCCCCGGCCCAAGCCCACCTGGGGGCTTGTCATCTTCCCCGCCGCGTCGACAAGCTGCTCGGTGGCGAGCATGCCGACGCCGGCGAGGGCCACGTTGCCCCCGAGGCCCCCCTGGTCTCTTCTAGACGCCACGGAGACGCCCCGAGTCCCCTGCCTCCTTCCCCTCACTCGCCGCTTGCCCTCTTCCTCTCTCTCTCGCGATTCCATCGCCGCCCGAGCGCTGCCTATAAAATCCGATGCGGGCCATCGATGCTGGGCCCGCATCGGTGGCCAGCAAGGCAAGCAAACCCCATTGATCATGTCTATAAAATCCTACTTCCCTCTCATTCTCGCTTATGCATGTTTAGGAGATCACTGAGACATGTTCTTTCGCATAGTTGAACCCATTCCGATGCATGACCTATCATTTTGTCACCGTATTAAGCAAACAACAATCCTAGCAGATATAGGAGTTGAATGATGAGCATGTGTCCCCTGCTACTGTTACTGCTTATTGTTGCTTAGTGATACAATGAGGTTACTTTGATTGTGAGTCGGGATGGAATGCTCACAGTGTTGCTATTGTTAACGTGTTGGTGAATCCACCCTAAACAAAGGTGAACGATGAGAGGCTGTGTAGGAGTGCACAGTGGGTTGTCTCGTTGAGCACCGCCTTAAGCCCGAGTTCTTGTGTGGTGATCCAAGACGAAGAGTACTACCACATGTTGGGCACATGGACCACCGCTCAACCTACTAACTCACCCCAGTTCAAGTCCAGGAGTCACTAGTTCGGGCTTTCCATTTGGCATATGCATAGAAAAAGAATGAATGAAAGTTTGCATCATTTAGATATGTGGGTGGACCTGTGCGACAGTAAAACCATCTGCTAAGGTGGCGTCTCGGTCGCCTGCATCGTCTGAGTCCGTATCGTTGACCCGGCCGGACTCTTGAGCGGTGAGCAACTCAGATGGTTGATTCCTGGATTAGAATTGGCTGTGAGGTAAAAGTTGTGGAAATTATCCTCGCCGACACCCGCTTGAAGGGTGACGAGATACCGGAGGTAACTGATGGTTTCATGTGTGTAGGAGTACACCCCTGCAGGGTTAACAAAACTATTCGAATAGCCGCGTCCGGGGTAAGGGACTACATGGAAAGTTGTGCTTGATTATTAGACAACTTGAATGGATACTTCTAAAACTCGTAAGATAAGCGTGAGTGCTATGGTGTGCTTCCTCGTGGGGAAGTCGAGGAAGTATCCATAGTGGTGTATTGGTTGGAGACTTGGTCGTGGACTCGTGTACGCTTCTTACCTCAAGGCTGGTACTCGTCGTACAGGACTAGCCAAGTAAAATCTGCCACTTCTGCATGTTGAAACCCCACCTCCCTTTATCTTGAAACTTGAGCATGAGTAGTATAGTTCTGATATTAGTCTTGCTGAGTACGACTTTGTACTCACATTTTCTTATTCTATGTTTTAGATGGAAACCCAGACCCCGATGGAGTCACCTTCCTAAAGCTCGACGTTGACTAAGCTAGTATAGTTCCAGATAGCAGTCTGGTCCCTCGTGGAAGGGCATGTATGTTGAACAAGGCTTCTCTAAGCCATTTGTTAAATTTGTATGTACTCAGACCTATTTTGCTTCCGTTGTATGATGTAATGTTGATCACAGACATGTGATCTTTGTATGCTCTATGTGTAAGTCAATAAAGATATACTTTGTAGAGTTCATGCAATGAGTACCTGTTGTTCATACTAGACCTGTGTGCTGCGTGTATGATTATAACATGCATGTCTTAGTATGGGTTTTCGATAGCTTAGTTGTGTTCTTGCCGGCGGTCTTTTATACACCAAGTGGCCCTTAGATGTGCGCAGCTTGGGGCATCGCGATGCGATTGCTCGTGACTCTGTCACGTGCACACTTTGTTGTATGATCGAGCCCGCCCGAGACCTCGACTCAGTGATCGGGCTGGAGTCTGTTTATGTAAGTGTTATAATTCAATCGATAATATGGTTGAGGCGACTTGTCTATGAGTATGGGATTTCACCCCCCATAATCATTTAGACTTGTGAGCGGGCGATGAGGACCCATTTCAGTTGATCATCCGTCCTGAATGGGATGCGCCTCACGTACGATGCTTTCCGAGAGTGTTCTGTGCTTGTCCTTGTCTTCTTAGACAAGTGGGTACGAATCTCGGCTCTCCATATGATTGAGTTGTGACTGCAATTACATACGCATATTCCGGGTCCCGACAAACTTGGTATCAGAGCAGGACTGTCTGTAGGATTATTTAACCCTTGGTCGAAGTCGAGTCTAGCATTCTATCGTTATATAGTTATTTGGGTATAAGGGAACAACGTAAGGCTTCTTTTTCTCCTTACGCTCATCGATCTGAGTTCTGAGTCACCCTCATCTTTTCTGCTAGAAGATAGGACTAGGCTCATCTATGTCTTACTAGAACATCTCGTTGGTTGCTTCTTTGTAGCCGTAGGATTGTTGTGGTCGTCTAGAGTCATTGTTTTGTTGAGTTCCCTGAAGAAGTTGTGTCCAATCTCTTCAAGGTTATCTCAATTTTCATCCCGGTGTAGCCGTTATGCTGCCCGAGTTATCCCGTGGTCCTTTTGTAGTCATTGTTATTGCATTACAATCTTTTCCTGCCTAAATCATGTCCTCTTATCTTTGATTCCATCGTAAAACCTGTTCTGATTGTTGATTTTTATCACACAGGATGTCAGGTGGAACTCGTAGTGACGTTCGTCGCAATCGAGACCGTGATCGGAATCGAAGTAATGATGAAACTCCACCACCGCCTTCTACGGCGGAAATCATGATGGAAGCTGAGCGGAATCGACGTGATCAAACACGCCTTATGGAGCTCATTGAGCAGAATACCGCTCGTCAGCGCAATGTGGTTGTTAGCATTCAGGATTTCATCCTCCTCAAGCCACCTGTATTCCGATGTTCTTCTGAGCCCCTTGAAGCTGATGATTGGCTCCATTCCATCGAGCGTAAGCTTGAAACGGCACATGTTGCTCCCAATGATTGAGTTATATTCGCGACATACTTCCTGGAAGGTGCGGCTGCTGAATCGTGGGAGAACTATGTGGCAATGCAACCTGATGTTCACGTAGTGACTTGGCAAGAGTTCCGTGATGCCTTTCGAGGGTACCACCTTCTAGATGAGTTAATGGAGTGCAAGAAGGAAGAGTTCTGCAATTCGACTCAAGGAGAGATGTCCATTCATGAGTATGTGAGAGAGTTCAACCGTCTTGCTCGTTATACCCAAGATGAGATCACCACCGATGCCAGAAAGCAGGCAAGGTTCCGTACGGGACTTAGCCCCATCCTTCGTCATGATCTCAACCTCCTTGAATTTTCCACCTTTGAGGATTTAGTCAACAGATCCTTCAGCGCTGAGCATGGGAATGAAGTGTTCGAAGAGTCTCGCAAGCATGCTCGAGAGTTTGCTCCTTCTTCAAGTTCAGCCCCTCAGAAACGCCGAATATTGATTCCAACTAGTGCCATACCTCAAAACCTTCTTCAGAGGCCACCATCCAATATATGCCATCCACCTCAACACATTGTTTCTCCCAGGAATGATGGTGTGCAATCAAGTAATCCTGCTCCCAGCAATTCAGGTAGGGTGTGTTTCAAGTGTGATCTGCCAGGCCATTACCTCCGTCAGTTCCCTCAGGTTTTGATGACACCACGTCATTCTCGACGTAAGCCTTCAAGGAAATCCACCTCCAAACCCTTGCAAACAAAGCCATCAACCACTAATAGTGGTTGTGTGAACCAAATCTCAATTGAGAAAGCTATTGAAACTTCTGACGTCATCCTTGGTACACTCCTAGTCAATCATGTTCCCGCCTCCGTTCTTTTCGATCCAGGAGCTTCTCATTAAATCATGTCGGAGAGTTATGCACTTCGGCATGAATTCCCTTTTGAAGAAATGTTTTCTCCAATGATCATTCAAACTCCTGGTTCAAAGTGGCAACCTAATAGAGTAAGCCATGGCAATCAAATTGCAATTGAGGGTTTAGTATTCCTTGCTTCTCTTATAGCCCTCAAGTCTTCAGACATTGATGTCATCCTAGGAATGGATTGGTTATCAAGAAAAAATGCTTCCTTCATTGTAAAGCCAAGTCAGTTAAAGTCAACCATCCTTCAGGACAGACAATTGACTACACATCACCCAGCTCTAGAATCCAGATGCATACTTTGAATGTGCTTCCCATTCCTGACCTTGAAGATGTTCCGGTAGTTCGTGACTTCCCGGATGTCTTTCCTGAAGAGCTGCCGGGCATGCCACCCGACAGATGTGTAGAATTCATAGTGGATCTTATACCAGGCACATCCCCAATTTCCAGACGCCCATATAGAATGGCCCCACATGAGTTAGCTGAGCTAAAAACCCAACTTGATGATTTGTTGGAAAAAGGCATCATCCTCCCTAGCTCATCGCCGTGGGGTTGCCCCGTTTTGTTCGTAACGAAGAAAGATGGAACAGAAAGGATGTGCGTAGACTATCGCCTGCTAAATCCAGCGAAGATAAAGAACAAGTGCCCACTGCCCAGGATCAATGATCTTTATGGTCAACTTGCTGGATCCTCTGTCTTCTCCAAGATGGATTTGAGATTAGGCTATCATCAAATCAAAATCCGAAATGAGGACATTCCTAAGACGGATTTCACTACTCGATATGGTCTTTACGAGTACACCGTCATCTCCTTTGGTTTAACCAATGCCCCCGCCACATTCTCGCGCTTGATGAATTCGATCTTCATGGAGTACCTAGATAAATTTATTGTAGTTTATCTTGATGACATTCTCATCTACTCGAAGAACGAAGAAGAGCACAGAGAACATCTTAGGTTGGTATTGATGAAACTTCGAGAGCATCGCATGTATGCTAAATTCTCCAAGTGTGAATTTTGGCTACCAGAAGTGACCCAGTTAGGCCACGTGATTTCTGCAAAAGGCATTGCTGTGAATCCCGAGAGAGTTCAGGCCGTCCTTGACTGGACTCCACCTGAATTGGTTAAGCAAGTTAGGAGTTTTCTTGGCTTAGCAAGCTATTTTTGCCGCTTCGTTTAGAAATTCTCCAAAATTGCAAAGCCTATGACTGAACTCCTCAAGAAAGATAAGAAATTCAAATGGACTCCCAAGTGCGAGGGAAGCTTTCAAGAGCTAAAAAGAAGATTGACTTCTGCCCCCGTACTTGCGCCTCTAGACACCAAAAGGGATTTCGAGATCTATTGTGATGCTTCACGGCAAGGGTTAGGATGCATACTTATGCAAGATAGACATGTGGTAGCTTATGCTTCAGACCAGTTGCATCCACATGAAGAGAACTATCCTACCCATGATCTTGAACTCGCTGCCGTAGTTCATGCCCTGAAGACTTGGCGACATTACCTCCTTGGTAATCGTTGTGAGATCTATTCCGACGACCAAAGCCTCAAATACATATTCACCCAGCCAGATCTTAATCTCAGGCAAAGACGCTGGATAGAGTTGATAAAAGATTATGACTTAGGAATTTCTTTCACCTAGGCAAAGCCAATGTCATGGCTGATGCACTAAGTCGTAAGACGTATTATAACAACCTCACGTTACAATAGTGTCAACCACTTCTTCATGAGGAATTTCGAAAACTCAATCTCGAGATAGTTCCTCATGGCTTTCTCTATACCTTGGTGGCGAAACCAACCCTTGAGGATAAAATCATAGCCTCCCAGAAACGTGATAGTGGTATTCGAGAGATCAAGAAGAACATTGCTAGTGGAGTTGCTAAATGTTTCTCGATAAATGATCAAGGTGTCGTTTACTTTGGCACTCGATTAGTTGTACCACGAAAACACAATCTTAGGAGGCTAATTCTTAAGGAAGCTCATGACACTCCCCTTTCGATTCATCCTGGTAGCACAAAGATGTACCGAGACTTACGCCAGAGATTTTGGTGGACTAGGATGAAACGAAAAATTGCTCAGTATGTTGCCGAATGTGATGTTTGTCGTTGCATTAAGGCCGAACACCAAAGACCTGCTGGCACTCTTCAACCTTTGCCTATTCCCGAGTGGAAATGGGACAAAGTCAGTATGGATTTCATCACTGGCTTTCCAAAAACCCAGAAAGGAAATGATGCCATCTTCGTTGTCATTGATAGGCTTTCCAAAGTTTCTCACTTCCTTCTAGTTCACGAGTCTATAACTGCTAGTCAGTTAGCGGACTTGTATGTCTCTAGAATTGTGTCTCTTCACGGTGTTCCTTTGGAAATCAATTCTGATCGTGGTAGCCTTTTCACCTCTAGATTTTGGGGAAGCGTTCAGAATGGTCTGGGAACCCATCTCTCCTTTAGTACAGCTTTCCATCCTCAGTCTAGCGGTCAAGTCAAAAGGGTTAACCAAATTCTCGAAGACATGCTCAGAGCTTGTGTTATATCTTTCGGAAAGAATTGGGAGAAGTCTCTTCCATTTGCCGAATTTGCTTATAACAACAGTTTCCAATGTAGTCTGAACATGGATCCTTTTGAAATCCTCTATGGACGAAGATGTCGAACACCCTTAAACTGGTCAGAAACCGGTGAAAGACAATTCTCTGGACCGGATATGATCATGGAAGCAGAAGATAAAGTTCGCATTGTTCGTGATCAATTGAAAGCAGCTCAGTCTCGTGAGGAAATCTACTATGATCGTCATCATAGGCAAGAAAGCTACAATCTGGATGAGAAGGCTTACCTTCGTGTTACTCCTCTGAAGGGAACCCAACGATTCGGTATCAAAGGCAAGTTGGCCCCACGTTACATCGGACTTTTCCGCATTCTTGCTAAACGTGGAGAAGTTTCCTACCAACTTGAACTACCACCGCACCTTTACCAAGTACATGATGTATTCCATGTATCACAACTCAGGCGTTGCTTCAAAGACCCCATCCGCGAAGTCGACCATGAAACGCTTCATCTCCAAGATGACCTTTCTTATCAAGAGTACCCCGTTCGTATTCTTGATTCCGCAGAGCGTGTCACTCGTCTTCAAAAGATCAGGTTTCTGAAAGTGCAATGGTCACACCACTCTGAGAAAGAAGCCACATGGGAAAGAGAAAACCGCCTCCATGCCGAGTACCCCTCCTTCCTCCCGCAGACCTCTGAATCTCGGGACGAGATTCTTTTGAGTGGGGGCGAGTTGTCACAACCCCACCTAGGGTAAGTTCTAGGGTTTGCTTGACTCCTTTGCATCATGTGAAAATTTCAAAAAGAAATTCAAAAATGGGGAAAAGAAAAGCCCTAGAGAGTTTAATTCAAAAGGCCAGATAAAAATTTCTTCTAAAAATTCCTATGGTATTTTTGAAAAGTCTTATAAATATGCATGATCACATATAAAGTAAAGTGGGTCCCACTGCATGCACCAAGATTTCTCAAAAATACCATAAGTGCTTTGGAAATTAAATAATACCCCTATTTAATTTAAAATTCAAATTAGTTGAATTTTAAAAATGCCCAAACTTTGTAAGTGGCTAGCTATATGCATTACAAGTCCCCATAAAAATTTGGAGCATTTAATAAAATGCCTAGCTATTTTTTTGCACATCAAAACAAATAAACAGAAAACAAAACAAAGATAAAAAGGAAAAAAGGAAAGATAGCCCACCCCTACAGGCCCCGGGCCCAACTTATCCCCCCCGGCCCAAGCCCACCTGGGGGCTTGTCGTCTTCCCCGCCGCGTCGACAAGCTGCTCGGTGGCGAGCATGCCAACACCAGCGAGGGTCACATCACCCCCGAGGCACCCCTGGTCTCTTCTAGACGCCACGGAGACGCCCTGAGTCCCCTGCCTCCTTCCACTCACTCGCCGCTTTCCCTCTCCCTCTCTCTCTCGCGATTCCGTCGCCGCCCGAGCGCTGCCGCTGAGCGCGCTGCCGTTCCCACGCGGCCAACGACGGCAAGACGTCGCACCGCCGTGTCCCTCCTCACCGCCACACTCGCCGGAGCCGCAGACCATCGCCGTTGATTCCGTCACCGCCAGCCCTCCTCCGGCCTCCTCGTCGGTTCCTACACACTCAGGATGAGCTCACGCCCATTTCCCCTCTCCCAGCGGGCCTCCCCGTGCTCTGTAGCGCAGCGCCGATGTACCTCTCAGAACCCTAATTAGGTTTGTGCTTTGCTAAGTTTGCATTTTTGCATCATGAAAAAAAGTTTGCAAAAAGAAAAGAAATGGGGAAAAAAGCCCTAAATGAATTAAATAAAAGGCCAGAAATAAATATTTTTTCCAAAATTCTTTTGGGTATGTTGAAAATTCCTATAAATGAGTGTGATCATTTTAAAAGTGAGTTGGGATTAATCCCATGCTCATAGATTTTTCAAAAATCCAAATAGTGGCTTGGAAATTAAATCAATTGTCTATTTGAATTGGAATTCAAATAATTTGAATTTCAAAAATTCCCAAAACTTGGGGTTGACTTCTATAGAGTCATCTAGGTTTTATAAAAATAAATGGGAGTTTTATAAAATGCCCTAGTATTTATTTTTAGGGCAAACAAATTAAACAGAAAAAGAAATAAAAGAAAAAGAAAAGAAAAGGGCAGAACCCACCTTACCTGGCGCAGCCTGGCTAGAAGCCGGCCCAGCGCGCCAGGGGCAGGGTCGTCTTCTACCCGTGGCCAGGAAGGCAGCTCGCCGCCGTGGCGAGCATGCCGCCGCCCAGGCCACGTCCTGCTTCCCCCCTCGTCCTTATCCCGCGCAGGAAGACGCCCCCGAACCCTTGTGCCTTCTCCCCTCTCTCTCTGGTCCGCTCTCTCCTCTCCCTCACCGAATTCCGCGGCATCCCGAGCCCTAGCCGGAGCGACCGACGTGCCCCAGCGTGGCCACCGGCGACGATACGCGCGACCACCGTGTCCATTGAGCGCGCCGTGGACGGATACGTCGACCCCCACGGTCAATTGGAGCAGAGGAGCAAAGGACGTGATGCTAGCTTCGCCAAGACGCCGCGGCTACCCCCAACTCCGGCGCAAAATTACCTCGTTGCCGCTTCTTCCCCGGCTCCGTCGAGGCCCTCCTCGTGCTCCGGTGAGCAAGGCGCTTCGAATCCCCCCATCCATGGCTCTCCCCGTCGCCTCGGTCGCCGTCTTCGCAATAGGACATAAGCTCTGGTCGCCGCCTCTTCATCGTGCTCATGGCCACGGGCCTCCCCGCGACGCCCCGATGGCAGAGACGACCGCGCGCGCTTCCAAGCTTTCCCCCAGTACTCTTTGCCCCCTCTCCTGTGCTCGTTTCCCCTCTCTGGCGTGAGCTCCGGCGAGCTCCAGTGGACGCCGGCGAGCTCCACCATTAGAGGCCCTAATCCCCTAGCCTAACCACCCCCAAGCCACTGACAGGTGGGCCCAGGGCCCCCTCTAATTAACCAGGGGGTTATTTAAACCGGGGATTAACCATCCCAGTCACTGACCAGAGGGCCCCACTGGTCAGGCCACCGCCCACGTCAGCACGACGTCACCATGACACAGTAAAGCTTAAAGGAATTAATTTATTCCAGAAATCACAGAAAATTGCATAAAATTTGAAATTGAATATCTTTTAATCTATAAGTCCAAATTCAAAGTGTAATATATGAAAATTGATCAGAATAAAATGCTCTATCCAAATCAAACTTTCATCCATGTTTGAATTGTTTATATTGAGGAACCAGTAGAATTTTGCTATATGGATCATTTGATATAATTCAAATAAATCACTAAAGCCATTCCAACTTCAACCAAAGCAATGCTAATATGATCACCTACACTTCAGAAGAATTTCACATACATGATAACATGGTTTGTAATGAACAAACATTGGCAAATGCAACTTGGACAAAATTGAATACCATTTGGAGTTTGAATTTGAATTTGCTTTTCAAATCAACTTCAATTAACATGTTGTAATTTAAACCTAAGTCACATCAGTACCTTGCCATGCTATGTTTTGCATATTGCTTGTGAATTGTATTATCTTGAATGTGCTTTACTTTCAGTGCTTCGGTGATTTCTTCTTCTCCGTAGAGTTGATCTCGGAGACGAGTTCAACCTCACGTCAGAAGAGTGTTACATCGTGATCGTCAGCAAGGCAAGCACCCCCCTCCTTGATCATGTCGATAAAATCCCAGTTCCCTCTCATTCTCGCAAATGCATGTTAAGGATGTCACCATGATACGTTCTACCGCTAGTTGAACCCATTCCTTTGCATGACCTATCATTTTGTCACAGTAGTAAGCAAACCACAATCCTAGAAGATATAGGAGTTGACTGTTATCTTGTGGCCCCTGCAACTGTTACAGCTTATTGCATGCTTAGAGTTGTTACCTGAGGCTACTCTGTTGTGAGTCGGGATGGTAGTGATCATGTGAATGATGGTGGTAACATGTTGGTGAATCTACCCTAAACAAAGGTGAACGACGAGAGGCTGTGTAGGATTACACAGTGGGTTGTCTCGTTGAACACTGCCTTAAGCCCGAGTTCTTGTGTTGTTATCCAAGACTAAGAGTACGACCACACATTGGGCTCACTGACCCCTCTCGGCCTAGTACCTCACCCCGGACCTGTCCAGGACTCGCAAGTAGTTCACCCTTTAACGATCTCAAGCAAGTGGAACAAAGGTAAGTGGTTGGCGTAGGTTGTGGGCACGTTGAATCAAGTGATCATGATCGAGTTGAGCTTGATGGCGGTCACACAACGTTTGAGTCCGCATCGGAAAAATCGGCCGGATTCCGATCGTGGTCCCAACTCAAATAGGCGACTCCCTAGGACTAGAGATGGTGCCGTGAGTGAAGTGTCGTGGAAACATCCTCGCCGGTACTCACTTGAAGGGTCCATCCCCAGGCGGTAACTGATGAGGCGTGTGTGTAGCAGTACACCCCTGCAGGGTTAATGAACTATTCGAATAACCGTGTCCGCGGTTATGGACTACTTGGAGACCTTTACTTGATCATAGACAACTTGAACGCTTACTCTTAAAACTTGCCAAGATAAGTGTGAGTGCAATGGCGTGCTTCCTCGTGGGGAAGTCGAGGAAGTATCCATAGTGGTGTATTGGTTGGAGACTTGTTACTTGGACTCGTGTACGCTCCTTACCTCTTTCTGGTATTCGTAGTACAGGACTAGCCAAGTCAAAGCTGGCACTTCTGCAAATGAAACCCACCTCCCTTTGCCTTGATACATGTGCATGAGTAGTATAGTTCCTATGTAAGTCTTGCTGAGTACGACTTTGTACTCACGTTTGCTTATTCTATGTTTTAGAGACGAGACCACTGACCCTGATGGTGGCCTCTACCTCGAGCTCGATGTGGACCAGGTCGCATAGTTCCAGACAGCAGCCTGTGCCCTTTGGAGGGTCGTTGTATTTTCGTTCAGGATTCTTAAGCCATTTGTTAAACTTGTCTTTACTAAGACATAATTTGCTTCCGTTGATGTTTGATGTAATGTTGGATCACAACCCTGTGATCTCTGCTTGTAATACAACTACTATGTCTGCTCTGTTTAGCAGAAGTTATAAAGACTGAGTTTGTAGAGTTCATGTTGTGATTACCATCTGTTTATACTAGACATGTGTGCTGCGTGTATGATTATAACATGCATGTCTTAGTATGGGTTTTCGTGACCTTAGTTGTGATCTGGCTGGCGGTATTTTATACACCAAGTGGCACTTAGATGGGCGCAGCTTGGGGCATTGCGATGCGATTGCTCGTGACACTGTCACGTGCACACTTTGTTGTATGATCGAGCCCGCCCTAGACCCCGACTAAGTGATCGGGCTGGAGTAAGTCTATGTAAGGTTTATGATTCAATCGATAACATGGTTGAGGCGACTTGTCTATGAGTATGGGATTCACCACCCATAAGCATTTAGACTTGTGTGCGGACGATGAGGACCCATCGCAGTTGATCATCCGGCCTGGATGGGATGCCCCTCACGTACGATGCTTTCCGAGAATGTTCTGTGCTTGGCCTTGTCTGCTTAGACAAGTGGGTACGGCTCTCGGCTCTCCATGTGATTGCATTATGACCGGAATTACATACGCTAACCCCGGGTCCCGACAGACTTGGTATCAGAGCAGGACTGTCTGTAGGATTATCAAACCCTTGGACGATGTCGAGTCTAGCATTCTATAGTTATATAGTTACATTGGGTATAAGGGAACAACGTAAGACTTCTTTTTTCTCCTTACACTCATCGATCTGAGTTCTGAGTCATCCTCATCTTATTCTACGGGAAGATAGGACTACGCTCATCTATGTCTTTACTAGGACACCTCGTTGATTGCTTCTTTGTAGCTGTATGAGTGTTGTGGTCTTTTTGAGCCATCATTCCATAGTGTTTCTGTGGAAGTGATGTCCGTCATCCTGTAGGTTGTCTCAAATTCCATCCCGGTGCAGCCGTTATGCTGTCCGTTTGTGACTTAGATGCTCTTGCATTATAGTCTTCTATCTTAGCATAGAATTGTGTCCTAAATCCTATTCTGATTGTTGATTCTTATCACACAGAATGTCAGGTGCAAATCAGGGTGTTGATCCCAGTTCCGGTAACATAGATGATGAAGAACCTCCACCACCAACCTCAACGACAGAAATCATGATGGATGCTGAGTAGAATCGTCGTGAGCAGACACGTCTTCTCGAGCGTATTGAGCAGAACACTTCTCGTCAGCATCATAGTGTTGTTACCATCCAGGATTTCATTCTCCTCAACCCGCCCGTATTCCGATGTTCTTCTGATCCCCTTGATGCCGATGATTGGCTTCGTTCCCTCGAGCATAAGCTTGATACAGCCCATGTTGCTCCCGGTGGTCGTGTGCTATTCGCGGCATATTTTCTGGAAGGTGTTGCTCTTCAATGGTGGGAGAACTTCGTAGAAATAAACCAGTTGGTCACGTGGTGACTTGGCAAGAGTTTTGTGATGATTTCCGAGGATATCATATTCCGGATCAGCTGATGGAGCGCAAGAGAGAAGAATTTTGCAATCTGACCCAAGGAAAGATGACTGTTCATGAGTATCGGACTGAGTTCACTCGTCTAGCACGTTATGCCCAAGAAGAAGTATCCACCGATGCCAAGAAACAGACAAGGTTCCGCAAAGGACTTAGCCCCGTTCTTCGTCATGACCTGAATCTTCACGAGTTCGTCAACTTCAGGGACTTGGTCGACAAATCCTTCAAGGCTGAGTATGGAAATGAGTTGTACGAAGAGTCTCGCAAGCGTGATCGTGAGTTTGCACCATCTTCTAGCTCAGGTTCTCGGAAACGATGTGTATGGATTCCCTTCAGTGACGTCAGTCATGCTGTAAGTGCTTCTAGACCACCAACCACCATATATCGTCCACCTCAACCCAATTTTCCTCCTTGGAATTTTGTTGGAAAATCAAGTGCTCATGTTCCTTTCATTCCACGTGGTGTTTGCTTCCAGTGTGGACAATCAGGCCACAATGTTCGAGAGTGTCCCGAAAATCATGTAGCCACCACCCCTAAACCAAAGCAAGCTTTTCGTCGTGGCAAGCCACCACCCAAAACTTCCAATGTCAAGCCTCCTGCCTATGAATATGGTTATGTGAATCATGTATCCATTCTGGATTCCCACAAGTCAACCGATGTTGTACTCAGAACCCTTCCTGTCAATTCCATCCCAGCTTCGGTTCTTTTTGACCCAGGAGCATCTCACTCATTCATATCCCAGGATTTTGCACTGTCACATGACATCTCTTTTTCGATGTTATCCACCCCCTTAGTTGTGCAAGCCCCTGGATCCAGATGGCACACCACCATGGTGAGTCATGAAAATGAAACTGAAATTGAGGGTTTAGTATTCCTTGCCTCACTTATAGCCCTCAAGTCTTCAGACATTGATGTGATCTTAGGTATGGATTGTTTATCAAGACAGAATGCTGTCCTTGATTGTAAAGCCAAGTCAGTTAAACTAACCCATCCATCAGCCCAGACAATCAAGTACACCTCACCAAGCTCTAAAACCCAGGTGCATTCCTTGAATGTGCTTCCTCTTCTAGATCTTGAAGATATTCCGGTGGTTCGTGATTCCCGGATGTCTTTCCAGAAGAGCTGCCAGGCATACCACCTGACAGATCTGTAGAGTTTGGTTGTAGATCTTATCCCAGGAACCGCCTCAATATCCAGACGCCCATATAGAATGGCCCCACGTGATTTAGCTGAGCTCAAAATCCAACTTGAAGCTTCGTTGGCAAAAGGATTCATCCGCCCTAGCTCATGGCCATGGGGTTTCCCCGTTCTGTTCGTAACGAAGAAAGATGGAACAAAAAGGATGTGTGTAGACTATCGCCCGCTAAATCTAGCGACGCTAAAGAACAAGTACCCACTGCCCAGGATCAATGATCTTTATGATCAACTTGCAGGATCCTCTGTCTTCTCCAAAATGGATTTGAGATTAGGCTATCATCAAATCAAAATCAGAAACGAGGACATTCCCAAAACGGCCTTTACTACTCGTTATGGTCTTTATGAGTACACCGTTATGTCCCTCGGTTTAACCAATTCCCCCGCCACATTCTCGCGCTTGATGAATTTGATCTTCATGGAGTACCTAGATAAATTTGTTATAGTTTATCTGGATGACATTCTCATCTACTCGAAGAACGAAGAAGAGCACGCAGAACATCTTAGGTTGGTATTGATGAAACTTAGAGAGCACCGCCTATATGCCAAATTCTCAAAGTGTAAATTCTGGCTACCAGAAGTGACCTATTTAGGCCACGTGATTTCTGCCAAAGGTATTGCTGTCAATCCCGAGAGAGTTCAGGCCGTCCTTGAGTGGACTCCACCCGAATCGGTTAAGCAAGTTAGGAGTTTTCTTGGTTTAGCAAGCTATTGTCGCCGCTTCGTCGATTAATTTTCTAAATTTGCAAAGACTCTAACTGAACTCCTCAAGAAAGATAAGAAATTCGAATGGACCCCCAATTGGAAGGAAAGCTTTCAAGAGCTAAAAAGAAGATTGACTTTTTCACCCGTACTTGCGCCTCCAGACACCAAAAAGGATTTCGATATCTTTTGTGACGCCTCACGGCAAGGGTTAGGATGCATACTTATGCAAGATAGACATGTGGTAGCTTATGCTTCACGCCATTTGCGTCCACATGAAGAGAACTATCCTACCCATGATCTTTAACTCGCTGCCGTAGTTCTTGCCCTGACAACTTGGCGACATTACCTCCTTGGTAATCGTTGCGAGATCTATTCCGACCACCAAAGCCTCAAATACATATTCACCCAGCCAGATCTTAATCTCAGGAAAAGACGCTGGATTGAGTTGATAAAAGATTATGACTTAGGAATTTCTTACACCCCAGGCAAAGTCAATGTCATGGCTGATGCACTAAGTCGTAAGTCGTATTGTAACAACCTCATGTTACAACAGTATCAACCACTTCTTCATGAGGAATTTCGAAAGATCAACCTCGAGATTGTTCCTCGTGGATCTCTTTTCAACTTGGTGGCCAAACCAACCCTTGAGGATAAAATCATAGTTTCCCAAAGGCGTGCACGAGGTGTTCGCCGGATCAAGGAGAACATTGCTAGCAGAGTTGCTAAATGTTTCTCCACAGATAGTAAAGGAACGGTATTCTTTGGAAATCGTTTGGTAGTACCTAAGAATAGGGAACTAAGGAAACTCATCCTCAAAGAAGCCCATGACACACCCCTCTCGATTCATCCCGGTAGCACAAAAATGTACCGAGATCTACGCCAGAGATTTTGGTGGACTAGGATGAAGAGAGACATTGCTCGATTTTTTGCCGAATGTGATGTTTGTCGTCGCATTAAGGCCGAACACCAAAGACCTGCTGGTACACTTCAACCTTTGCCTATCCCCGAGTGGAAATGGGATAAATTCAGTATGGACTTCATCATTGGCTTTCCAAAAATCCAGAAAGGAAATGATGCCATCTTCGTTGTCATTGATCGACTTTCCAAAGTTGCTCACTTCCTTCCCGTTCGCGAGTCTATTACTGCTAGCCAGTTAGCGGACTTGTATGTCTCCCGAATCGTGTCACTTCACGGTGTTCCTTTGGAAATCAATTCAGACCGTGGTAGTCTTTTCACTTCTCGATTTTGGGAAAGTTTCCAGAATGCTATGGGAACCCACCTCTCCTTTAGCACCGCTTATCACCCGCAGTCCAGTGGTCAAGTAGAAAGGGTCAATCAAATTCTCGAAGACATGCTCAGAGCTTGTGTTATCTCTTTTCGGAAAGACATGGGAGAATTCTCTTCCTTTTGCCGAATTTGCGTATAACAATAGCTTCCAATCTAGTTTGGGCATGGCTCCTTTTGAATTTCTCTATGGACAGAAATGTCGAACACCCCTAAACTGGTCAGAAACTGGTGAAAGACAATTCTTTGGACCGGATATAATTCAGGATGCAGAAGAGCAGGTTCGCATTGTTCGTGAGAAATTGGAAACAGCCCAGTCTCGTCACAAAAGCTATTATGATCGTCATCATAGGGAAGAAAGCTATAATCTGGATGAGAAGGCTTACCTTCGGGTTGCTCCTCTGAAGGGTACCCATAGCTTCGGTATCAAAGGCAAGTTGGCCCCACGTTATATCGGTCCCTTTCGCATTCTCGCTAAACGTGGAGAAGTTGCCTACCAATTGGAACTACCCCCTCACCTCTCCCAGGTTCATGATGTCTTCCACGTCTCTCAACTCACGCGTTGCTTCAAAGACCCCATCCGCGAAGTAGACCACGAAACGCTTGATCTCCAAGATAACCTTTTATATCGAGAGTACCCTGTTCTTATTCTTGATGAAGACGAGCGCAGCACCAGACGTCAGAAGATCAGATTGCTCAAAGTGCATTGGTCACATCATGCAGAGAAAGAAGCCACCTGGGAACGAGAGGATCGTCTACGAGCTGAGTACCCCACCTTCCTCCCGACGACTTCTGAATCTCGGGACGAGATTCTTTTGAGTGGGGGCGAGTTGTCAGAACCCTAATTAGGTTTGTGCTTTGCTAAGTTTGCATTTTTGCATCATGAAAGAAAAATTGCAAAAAGAAAAGAAATAGGGAAAAGAAAAGTCCTAAATGAATTAAATAAAAGGCCAGAAATAAAAAAAATTCCAAAATTATTTTGGATATGTTGAAAAATCCTAAAACTGAGTGTGATCATTTTAAAAGTGATTTGGGATTAATCCCACGCTCATAGATTTTTCAAAAATCCAAATAGTGGCTTGGAAATTAAATCAATTTTCTATTTGAATTGGAATTCAAATAATTTGAATTTCAAAAATTCCCAAAACTTGGGGTTGACTTCTATAGAGTCATCTAGGTTTTATAAAAATAAATGGGAGTTTTATAAAATGCCCTAGTATTTATTTTTAGGGCAAAAAAATTAAACATAAAAAGAAATAAAAGTAAAAGAAAAGGAAAGGGCAGCACCCACCTTACCTGGCCAAGCCTGGCTAGAAGCCGGCCCAGCCCACCAGGGGCAGTGTCGTCTTCTACCCGTGGCCAGGCAGGTAGCTTGCCGCCGTGGCGAGCATGCCGCCGCCCAGGCCACGTCCTGCTTCCTCCTCGTCCTTATGCCGCGCAGGAAGACGCCCCCGAGCCCTTGTGCCTTCTCCCCTCTGTCTCTGGTCCGCTCTCTCCTCTCCCTCACCGAATTCCGCGGCATCCCCATCCCTAGCCGGAGCGACCGACGTGCCCCAGCGTGGCCACCGGCGACGGTACGCGCGACCACCGTGTCCATTGAGCGTGCCGTGGACGGCTAGGTCGACCCCCACGATCAATTGGAGCAGAGGAGCAAAGGACGTGACGCTAGCTTCGACAAGCCGCCGCGGCTACTCCCAACTCCGGCGCCAAATTACCTCGTCGCCGCTTCTTCCTCGGCTCCGTCGAGGCCCTCCTCGTGCTCAGGTGAGCAAGGCGCTTCGAATCCCCCCATCCATGGCTCTTCCCGTCGCCTCGGTCGCCGTCTTCGCCATGGCCAGAAGCTCTGGTCGCCGCCTCTTCATCGTGCTCATGTCCATGGGCCTCCCCGCGACGCCCCGATGGCAGAGATGAACGCGCGCGCTTCAACTACTAGGGAAATAGCTATACATGGAAAGCTTATTAGTGGCACATTTTATATGTAATGTGCCATTATGTTTTAAGGGGTGGCGCACTGGTAAAAAATGCGCCACCCATAAGCTCTTATAGGTGGCGCATTTTCCAAAATGCGCCACCCCTAAGAGTGGGCCAGCCCTGGATCCCCTTATACGTGGCGCATTTGGAGAAATGCGCCACCCCTAAGAACCTTATAGATGGCGCATTTAGGAGATGCGCCACCCCTAAGAGCTTATGGGTGGCGCATTCTGGAAATGTGCCACCCCTAAAGAATTATTAGTGGCGCATCCAGAATGCGGCACCGATAAGCTCTTAGGGGTGGCGCATTTCCCATATGCGCCACTACTAAGAAAAAACTGTGCGGGAAAATTCCCAAATACACCCCCCCCTGTGGACCGCCTTTTCAATTTGGAAAAAAATAAAAGAAATTGATAGAAATGTCAAAAAAATAAAAGAAAATAAGTTTCCGAAATGATATGTGGTCTAGTTGTTAGGAAAATTTACAAATATGAATTTTGATTTTTTTGCAAAATCTCTCGAGAATTTTGTAAAATGGACTTAACTTTTGCATACGACCTCCGATGAAAAAGTTTTTTATATGAAAAATCATCTACTCGAAAAGTTATACCCAAATTCAAAAGGGTGTAACCCGTTGAACATTTTTAGAATCCTCAAAAACCTAACAGAAAAAAGTTACGGGCGTTTGAAGATCTGGAGGCCCAAAAAAAGAGAAAAAAGTTACGGGCGTCTGAACTTAGTAGTGACGCATTTTGTATGAAATGCGCCACTAGTAACAAAAAAAATTCTAAAAAATATATTTTTTATTTAAAAAAAATTCAAAATAGGCTAGAGGACAAATCGGGAAGTTAAAAAAAAGTTGAAAATTTTAGATAGTAACATTAAATAATTTTAAAAATATATAACTTGAATTTAAAAAAAATTAATTTTTTAAAATGTTCAAAATATGCTAATGGTCCCATCGAGAAATTTTCAAAAAAATGTTGAAAATTTTAGCACACCCATGAACATTAACAAGGTCCTAGACATCAACATGGTTTAATAGGATTTATATGTTAGATATATCAACAAGTGCCTGCTAGGTGAGCTGGAGTGAGAGTTGAATAGAACCGAGAAGTTAAGCGGGGCTGGAGTAGTGCTAGGATGGGTGACCCTCGGGGAAGTTTGACAACAGAGGTTAGTTTGACCTGAGATTAAGCATAGTGACCGGGCATTAAGCATACTAACCTGAAATTAAGAAAAAATAAAAAATTAAAAAAACTTAAAATTAAAAAATTTGTTTTCCAGATCCAGATTCAAAATTCAAAATTAAAAAAAATTAATAGTGGCGCATTTTCAGAATGCGCCTTATAGGTGGCGCATTCCGAGATGCGCCACACCTAAGGGTCTTAGGGCTTGTAGTTAGTGGCGCATTATGGATGCGCCACTAAACAGAAAAAAGGACGCCACTAAAAGGGCATTCCCTAGTAGTGTTCCAAGCTTTCCCCCAGTACCCTTTGCCCCCTCTCCCGTGCTCGTTTTCCCTCTCCGGCGTGAGCTCCGGCGAGCTCCACCATTAGAGGCCCTAATCCCCTCACCTAACCACCCCCCAAGCCACTGACAGGTGGGACCAGGGCCCCCTCTAATTAACCAGGGGGTTATTTAAACCGGGGATTAACCATCCCAGTCACTGACCAGAGGGCCCCACTGGTCAGGCCACCGCCCACGTCAGCACGACGTCACCATGACGCAGTAAAGCTTAAATGAATTAATTTATTCCAGAAATCCCAGAAAATTGCATACACTTTGAAATTGAATATCTTTTAATCTATAAGTCCAAATTCAAAGTGTAATATATGAAAATTGATCAGAATAAAATGCTCTATCCAAATATCAAACTTTCATCCATGTTTGAATTGTTTATATTGAGGAACCAGTAGCATTTTGCTATATGTATCATTTGATATAATTAAAATAAATCACTAAAGCCATTCCAACTTCAACCAAAGCAATGCTAATATGATCGCCTACACTTCAGAAGCATTTCACATACATGATCACATGGTTTGTAATGAACAAACATTAGCAAATGCAACTTCGACAAAATTGAATACCATTTGGAGTTTGAATTTGAATTTTCTTTTCAAATCAACTTCAATTAACATGTTGTAATTTAAACCTAAGTCACATCAGTACCTTGCCATGCTATGTTTTGCATATTGCTTGTGCATTGTATTATCTTGAATGTGCTTTAATTTCAGTGCTTCGATGATTGCTTCTTCTCGGTAGAGTTGATTTCGGAGACTAGTTCAACCACACATCAAAAGAGTGTTACATCGTGATCGTCAGCAAGGCAAGCACCCCCTCCTTTATCATGTCGATAAAATCCCAGTTCCCTCTCATTCTCGCAAATGCATGTTTAGGATGTCACCATGATATGTTCTACCGCTAGTTGAACCCATTCCTTTGCATGACCTATCATTTTGTCACAGTAGTAAGCAAACCACAATCCTAGCAGATATAGGAGTTGACTGTTATCTTGTGGCCCCTGCAACTGTTACAGCTTATTGCATGCTTAGAGTTGTTACCTAAGGCTACTCTGTTGTGAGTCGGGATGGTAGTGATCATGTGAATGATGGTGGTAACGTGTTGGTGAATCTACCCTTAACAAAGGTGAACGATGAGAGGCTGTGTAGAAGTACACAGTGGGTTGTCTCGTTGAACACTGCCTTAAGCCCGAGTTCTTGTGTTGTTATCCAAGACTAAGAGTACGACCACACATTGGGCTCACTGACCCCTCTCGGCCTAGTACCTCACCCCAGACCTGTCCAGGAGTCGCAAGTAGTTCTCCCTTTAACGATCTCAAGCAGGTGGAACCAAGGTAAGTGGTGGGCGTAGGTTGTGGGCACGTTGAATCAAGTGATCATGATCGAGTTGAGCTTGATGGCGGTCACACAACGTTTGAGTCCGCATCAGAAAAATCGGCCGGATTCCGATCGTGGTCCCAACTCAAATAGGCGACTCCCTAGGACTAGAGATGGTGCCGTGAGTGAAGTGTCGTGGAAACATCCTCGCCGGTACTCACTTGAAGGGTCCATCCCCAGGCGGTAACTGATGAGGCGTGTGTGTAGCAGTACACCCCTGTAGGGTTAATGAACTATTCGAATAGCCGTGTCCGCGGTTATGGACTACTTGGAGACCTTTACTTGATCATAGACAACTTGAACGCTTACTCTTAAAACTTGCCAAGATAAGTGTGAGTGCTATGGCGTGCTTCCTCGTGGGGAAGTCGAGGAAATATCCATAGTGGTGTATTGGTTGGAGACTTGTTACTTGGACTCGTGTACGCTCCTTACTTCTTTTTGGGATTCGTAGTACAGGACTAGCCAAGTCAAAGCTGGCACTTCTGCAAATGAAACCCCACCTCCCTGTGCCTTGATACATGTGCATGAGTAGTATAGTTCCTATGTAAGTCTTGCTGAGTACGACTTTGTACTCACGTTTGCTTATTCTATGTTTTAGAGACGAGACCACTGACCCTGATGGTGGCCTCTACCTCGAGCTCGACGTGGACCAGGTCGCATAGTTCCAGACAGCAGCCTGTGCCCTTTGGAGGGTCGTTGTATTTTCGTTCAGCCTTCTTAAGCCATTTGTTAAACTTGTCTTTACTAAGACATAATTTGCTTCCGTTGATGTTTGATGTAATGTTGGATCACAACCCTGTGATCTCTGCTTGTAATACAACTACTATGTTTGCTCTGTTTAGCAGAAGTTATAAAGACTGAGTTTGTAGAGTTCATGTTGTGATTACCATCTATTTAACTAGACATGTGTGCTGTGTGTATGATTATAACATGCATGTCTTAGTATGGGTTTTCGTGACCTTAGTTGTGATCTGGCTGCGGTCTTTTATAGACAAGGTGGCCCTTAGATGTGCGCAGCTTGGGGCATCGCGATGCGATTGCTCGTGACTCTGTCACGTGCACACTTTGTTGTATGATCGAGCCCGCCCTAGACCCCGACTAAGTGATCGGGCCGGAGTAAGTCTATGTAAGGTTTATGATTCAATCGATAACATGGTTGAGGCGACTTGTCTATGAGTATGGGATTCACCACCCATATGCATTTAGACTTGTGTGCGGACGATGAGGACCCATCTCAGTTGATCATCCGTCCTGGATGGGATGCCCCTCACGTACAATGCTTTCCGAGAACGTTCTGTTCTTGGCCTTGTCTTCTTAGACAAGTGGGTACAGCTCTCGGCTCTCCATGTGATTGTATTGTGACCGGAATTACATACGCTAACCCCGGGTCCCAACAGTAACCGAGCTCCGGCATCCGTCTGAGCTCGACGCCGGCAACGCTACGGCGCCCCCCCTTGCCTCCCCATGGGCACCAGAAGACGCAGACGAGCATGAGGAGCGTACTGGTGGTCTCCCCGTGCTCTCCCATGGCCGGAGGCACCGACAACAGTGAGCGCTGCCGCGTAGTTTGGTCGCCGCCGGCCAAACTCCGGCGAGGCCCACGTGGCCAATTAGTTAGGGGCTAACCCCCTGGTCATTTGACCCAAGGTCAATGACAGGTGGGCCCTGCCCCCCCCTAATCCCCTCTGTTTAATAAATTAAACGGGGATTAACCCAGAGCCTATGACACCCGAGACCCATTGGTCAGAGGCACCCCCCCCCACATCAGCATGAGGTCATGCGGACGCCATAATTCCCTTTTCTTTTTAAAATGAAATGACAGAAAATCCAGAAATTCAATTAAACTTTGAAAAATCATAGAAAATTGATACTAACTCCAAATTAAACATATAATATATGAAAAATTATCAGAAAAATGCAAGGATTAATAATATGCAACTTGTTTCTATGTTTGACCATTTTAAAATGTGGCAACAGTAGAAAATGTGCATATGGCTTAATTTGAATTTGAATTTGGAGTTTGAATTTGCAAATCCTTTGCAATACACTTCAATTAAATTGAATTGTCAACAAACCAGTACCATATACATCATGGACAACTATATCATGTGCTTGTGCATTTTATTTTGATGTTTCCCCCCTTGGTTGATGATTTCTTCGGTAACAGTGTTTCCGAGACGGAGGCCACCCCCCGAAGAAGAAGTTCGATAAACCAGCGTATCGTCAGCAAGGCAAGCAAACCCCATTGATCATGTCTATAAAATCCTACTTCCCTCTCAGTCTCGCTTATGCATGTTTAGGAGATCACCGAGACACGTTCTTTCGCATAGTTGAACCCATTCCGATGCATGACCTATCATTTTGTCACCGTATTAAGAAAACCACAATCCTAGCAGATATAGGAGTTGAATGATGAGCATGTGGCCCCTGCAACTATTACTTCTTATTTCTTCTTAGTGATACAATGAGGTTACTTTGATTGTGAGTCGGGATGGAATGTTCATAGTATTGCTGTTGTTAACGTGTTGGTGAATCCACCCTAAACAAAGGTGAACGATGAGAGGCTGTGTAGGAGTGCACAATGGGTTGTCTCGTTGAACACCGCCTTAAGCCCGAGTTCTTGTGTGGTGATCCAAGACGAAGAGTACTACCACATGTTGGGCACATGGACCCCCGCTCAACCTACTAACTCACCCCAGTTCAAGTCCAGGAGTCACTAGTTCGGGCTTTCCATTTGGCATATGCATAGAAAAAGAATGAATGAAACTTTGCATCATTTAGATATGTGGGTGGACCTGTGAGACAGTAAAACCATCTGCTAAGGTGGCGTCTCGGTCGCCTGAATCGTCTGAGTCCGTATCGTTGACCCGGCCGGACTCTTGACCGGTGAGCAACTCAGATGGTTGATTCCTGGATTAGAATTGGCTGTGAGGTAAAAGTTGTGGAAATTATCCTCGCCTACACCCGCTTGAAGGGTGACGAGATCCCGGTTGTAACTGATGGTTTCATGTGTGTAGCAGTACACCCCTGCAGGGTTAACAAAACTATTCGAATAGCCGCGTCCGCGATAAGGGACTACTTGGAAAGCTGTGCTTGATTATTAGACAACTTGACTGGATACTTCTAAAACTCGCAAGATAAGCGTGAGTGCTATGGTGTGCTTCCTCGTGGGGAAGTCGAGGAAGTATCCATAGTGGTGTATTGGTTGGAGACTTGGTAGTGGACTCGTGTACGCTTCTTACCTCAAGACTGGTACTCGTAGTACAGGACTAGGCAAGTCAAAGCTGGCACTTCTGCATGTTGAAACCCCACCTCCCTTTACCTTGAAACTTGAGCATGAGTAGTATAGTTCTGATGTAAGTCTTGCTGAGTACGACTTTGTACTCACGTTTGCTTATTCTATGTTTTAGATGGAAACCCAGACCCCAATGGAGTCACCTTCCTGAAGCTCGACGTTGACTAAGCTAGTATAGTTCCAGACAGCAGTCTGGTCCCTCGTGGAAGGGCATGTATGTTGAACAAGGCTTCTCTAAGCCATTTGTTTAAATTGTCTGTACTTAGACCTATTTTTCTTCCGTTGTATGATGTAATGTTGATCACAGACATGTGATCTTTTTATGCTCTATGTGTAAGTCAATAAAGATATACTTTGTAGATTTCATGCAATGAGTACATGTTGTTCATACTAGACATGTGTGTTGCGTGTATGATTACAACATGCATGTCTTAGTATTGGTTTTCGATAGCTTAGTGGTGTTCTTGCCGGCGGTCTTTTATACACCAAGTGGCCCTTAGATGTGCGCATCTCGGGGCATCACATTGCGATTGCTCGTGACTCTGTCACGTGCACACTTTGTTGTATGATCGAGCCCGCCCGATACCCCGACTAAGTGATCGGGCTGGAGTCTGTTTATGTAAGTGTTATAATTCAATCGATAATATGGTTGAGGCAACTTGTCTATGAGTATGGGATTTCACCACCCATAATCATTTAGACTTGTGAGCAGGTGAAGAGGACCCATGTCAGTTGATCATCCGGCCTGGATGGGATGCCCCTCACGTACGATGCTTTCCGAGAGTGTTCTATGCTTGGCCTTGTCTGCTTAGACAAGTAAACATGACAGTAGCTATGAAAAAGATAAAGAACACACACACAAAGATATAGGCATGAAAAATCCTATGAAGTGTTCTAAATTTTGAAAGTGGAGCGTGTTTCTCTCCCACACAAATAAAGTTGGGTTCTAACTTGTTATGAACAGCAAGCAAAGCTAAAGAAAACTAAAAATAAAACCTAAGAGCGAGACTCTCCAAGCATAGCACATAACGCATGAAGTGATAAAAATATAGTGAGACGAGAGACGAACTGATAATTGTTGATGAAGAAGGGGATGCATGGGGGCATCCCCAAGCTTAGACGCTTGAGTCTCCTTGAATATTTCTTGGGGATGCATGGGGGCATCCCCAAGCTTGAGCGCTTGACACTCCTGAATCTTCTTTCATCATCTTCCCTCGCACACTTGAGAACTCCCTTCATACATAACTGATCATAATCTGATTAGCGAGGTTAGTACCCATAATAGAATAACTTTTTATCTACTGGAAACAAGGATATTCTTGAAGAGCTACTGTTTCTCAAGATTGCCAAAAAGTTTTTGCAAAGAAAATGCAAGCTTAAGGTTCGCAAAACAAAGAAAAGGCAAAACAGGACAGAATCTGTGAAAAACAGACCAGCAGGTAGTAAAGATTTTTTTTAGGGATACTTCTGCAACTCAAATCAAAAAACTCACGAGGAACTGGGATTTTTCTGTAGTTGTATAGAGCATGATGTATAAAAATTGTATAGAGCATGCTGTAAAAGTTCCGTAATTGTATAGAGCATGCTGTGTAAAAATTTCAGCTCAAAAAGATGAACTGGGATTTTTCTGTGATTTTTCTAGTCACGAGGACAGAATTTGTTTTCTGGACAGCAAGTCACAACTTTCACTTCCCTTGTCATATGAGGCTATAAATGGCACAAAGCTTGAAAAGTAAAGATACAATGATGTTGCTACAGTATTAACAATCATCAAGACCACTAAAAAAAGAAGAAAAACAAAAAGGAAACCTAAATTCGTTGCGGGCTGCCTCCCGAAAGCGTTTCTTTAAAGCCATTAGCTAGGCTTAATGCAAATAGATCAAGTCTTTTCTAGAAAATAACTAGCCCGTGGGACGGACTCAAAAGGCAACTGAATCTTTTTACTAGGGAAGTGTTCCATCCCTTTCTTGAGAGGGAATTGTAAATTTATTATCCCTTCTTTCATATCAATAATAGCACCCACGGTGCAAAGAAAAGCACGTCCCAGAATAATTGGACAAGAAGGTTCACATTCAATGTCCATAATAGTAAAATCAACGGGAACATAATTTTCATTGACAATGATAAGAACATCATCGATCTTCCCCAAAGGTTTCTTTACGGAAGAATCGACAAGACGAACACCAAAATAAGAAGAATCAAAAGTTTTCAATTCAAATATATCATAAATTATTTAGGCATAACGGAGGTACTAGCTCCAACATCACATAAAGCATAGCAAGCAAAGTTATTCAACTTAATTTTAATCATAGGATCCCAACCATCTTCTATATTTCTAGGTATGGAGGCTTCTACCCTAAGCTTCTCCTCCCTAGCTTTAATGAGAGCATTAGTGATATGCTCCGTGAAGGCAAGATTAAGTGTGCTAGTGTGGGGGTCTCTAGACAACTTGTGAAGGAAACGAATAACTTCAGAAAGGGTGCAATTATCAAAATCAAGGTCAATACTATCAAGTAAAGTGGTAGTGGTGTCCTTTAGGCTCACTTGTTTGGTAGCTTATATAGTCATAGGAATTTCTTCTTCTACGGTTGAGGTCATAGCATCACCATTAATAGGTCCTATGGGACTAGGGGTGCATTGGGTGCTAAGAGTTTGGATATCCTCAACCACTTGGATAGTAGCAATGGTATGGTGTGTAGGAATGCTCTTAATTCTATCTTCTTCCTCCTTTTCTCTAGCCCATCTCTCTTTGAGTTTAGCCATCATCCTAATGGTTTCATTAATTTGCACTTGGATAGCATTCATAGGAGTGACCTTCCTCTCCTCAAGAGGAGAAGTTATAATTTTAAGCAATTCTACTTCATGGGCTAAATTGTCTACCTTCGACGAGAGGTTATCTAATTTGTCTAGTTTTTCCTCTACACTCTTGTTGAAGACTTTTTGGGTAGTGATAAAGTCTTTAAGCATACTCTCTAATTCAGAAGTGGAGTTTTTGGTGCTAGGATAAGTGTTGTTGTTCCCATAGTTGTTGGAGAGGAATGGTCTAGGATTGCTACCAAAGTTACTCCTATAAGAATTGTTATTGAAGTTGTTTCTAGAGATAAACTCCACATCTACTTGATCTTGAGCAATCAAAGAATTTAAAGGAAGATCATGAGGATCAATAGGAGATTTCTTGGTAAGTAGAGACATAATCAAGTCAACTTTTTCATTTAGGGAGGAGATCTCCTCGACAGAGTTTACTTTCCTACCTGTTGGAGCTCTTTCGGTGTGCCATTGGGAATAGTTGGTTATCATCTCATCGAGAAGTTTTGTGGAAGCACCAAGTGTAGTTGACATAGAGGTTCCTCCCGCGGCCGAATCTAGCAAGTTCAGCGAGGTAAAGTTCAAGCCTGCATAAAAAGTTTGGATAACCATCCAAGTAGTCAAACCATGTGTAGGGCAATTCTTAACAAGAGATTTCATGCGTTCCCAAGCTTGGGCAACATGTTCATTATCCAATTGCCTAAAATTCATAATATAACTCCTTAATTGGATAATCTTAGCAGGGGAGTAGTACTTCCCAATAAAAGCATCCTTGCACTTGTCCCAAGAATCTATGCTATTCTTAGGAAAGGATTGAAACCAGATTTTAGCTCCGTCCCTGACGGGGATCAACCTTGGCAATTCCCATGGTCAGGAACCCTGGGTTAGTCATGAGAGGCACAGGTTGGACGATAACTCGTCGGCTAACAGGAGGAGACGTTCCTGCTCGATATTATTGCTGGGAGATGCGGTTACAGGGAAGGCCAAGGCTAGTATTACAGATTGTGTATTCGCCCCCCTCGACGTCTCCCCTCCCAACCCTTATATACTAGGCTAGGTCTCGGGGAACCCGTCTTGGATTACAGATGAGGTTTCCTAACCCTAATCTTGTACCGCACGGCACGTTTGCACCTTACTTATGAGTCGTGGACTCTTACGTCGGTGCCACTAGTGGGCCAAAGCTGGGCCCGGGAGGCATCTTTGTGGGCCTTCTCCCTTCGGGTACACTGTGACGCCCCCAAAATCAGACCGTGTACAGTAATCATACACACAGGGTACACGACTGAGATTAGGGTGCCACGGTGATAATATCACAGCACAACACTAAACACAAAAGGATAAACAAATATATTACAATAGAGGGGGTCACACGGACCCGAATATATAAGTCATACAAGCCATAATATCTGAGTACAGACATAGTTAGTCAAGTTTTTGCCTTAAGAAGGCTAGCACAAATCACATCAGAGATACAGAACGAAAAGGCGAGGCCTCCTGCCGGGGATCCACAGTACTACTCCTGGTCAACGGGGAACTCGACGTCGTAGTAGGCGCCTCCGGGGTACTCCTGCTCCTGGGCTCCAACGTCGGCTGCAGCGGCCGATCAGGCAAAACAGTAAAGGAAATAAAGCAGGTGAGTATCTAGTATACCCGCGAGTCTTACGTTCGCTACTAAGCATTATGCATGATATCAACGGAATGAAGAGGCTGTATATAGTGGACTGAAGACAGAAGTTCAGAGCAAGGGTAAGAAGCTAGGCCTAACAAAGACTAGCATCTTCCGACGATGTCTTGCAGCATGAGGTAAGAATCAGCCAACAGTTGATATAAAGCAGTAAAGTAACAATGAAGCAGAAGTTGCTGCAACATTGAATAATAATAAGTTGTAATAATTAACAATGCCTCCGAATTCACCTCCTCGACATCCCCGCGAGGAAGGGAACCCGGAACCATACAGTTTAATAATATTTTCTAGTGGTAGGATCCAGCTTCAGCATAAAGCGTCCTATTACCGTGGACTCGGCTATCGATAGATCAATCTTCCCTGCAGGGGTGCAGTTGTGTTACGCTACACGCACGGATCTCCAGGGTGGCGGGAACCTTGTTAGGGAACGCTCCACCGAGGCTATCCGACACTTCATAGCCCATCTTTCAAACTCAACAGAGAGGTCATCCGCCGGACTATATCCTATGTACGCGGGGCTTTGGACCCTAACCCCGACGTACTCCTGCACGGTGCGAGGCTGGCCGGTGAAGTTGAAGCAAATCCAAATAAGACACACCGCTCGAGCCAATAAGACAACACCACTTCCCGGCGCAGGCCGCGGTACTGCTGACGTCTGAAAAGTCCTCGGACGACACTAAGAAGCGGAGGAGCCCATAACTCGTAGTTCCCACGGGTAGGTAGTGCGTACATGGCATATAGCCAACTCAAGACATTCACTGAACCATTTAGCATTTTAATTAACCTGCATGACAACCGTTATCGTTGCCTCGACTTAACTGACCCGCGGACAACGACAACAGTCGGGACCACCAGTACATCAGTGCCTGCCCCGTCGTCCCACCAAGTCACTGCGGTTACCAACAAGGTGAACCGTCGCCTTACCTTGTCTCACGTGTGCTCCTGGAGGAGCTCGACTTTCGTGGTTTGGTAACTCTCGCGGCCAACGATCAGGGGCCAAGCACACCGGTACACTGGTCGTACCCTCCCTGTCGTCCCGTCGCAATACCTCTCGCGGGCACCGTTGGGTCGCCCGACTTCTTACCTGAAGGACAACCGTTTACAGGACCCTATGGCGGCAAGACAAAGTCAGCCTCGAGTGGAGTACAAAGATTACTCCTTGATAGCTCACACTTGAGGTGACTAGGCATAACCCAGATAGGGGCCTTTGACGGTGTCTGCATTGTACCGTACCTGTGCAGTTATAATATAAGTATCCGCGTCCACTCCCCTGAGTGATCACGGCCCTCTATCTAATCCTAGCTAACAATGCGCAGGGCTCACTGCTGAATAATGCATAATAATAATAATAGGCAGCATAGGATAAAAGAGGTACATCAAGGGGCGACAAAAACAGGCTATGCAATTGAATAGGATTGTAACGTAGCAGCAGCAGTAACAATGCCTAGTGCAAGAAATGTACGGAAAGATAGGCGATATCTGGGGAAGAGAATGGCTCTGCTTGCCTGGAAGCTCGACGGTAGTAGTAGGGTCGTCGACGACGTAGTCGTACTCAGCAGCGGTGTAGTCGACGGCAGCAGCGGGGTCTACCGGAGATTAAGGGGGGGGGGAAGAAACAGTAAATACACATAAAGCAAATACAAACAGATGCATGACATGATAGATGAAATGTTAACGGTATTCTAACGTGGTGCAATGCACGTTGCTCGGACGGAAATTCATCTGAGGATGAACTACCGGCTCTGGATGATTACCGGACAGGGTGTCCGGAGGGGGAAGGATCAAGCCGGAGGTGTCGTCGTTACCGGAACAACATAAGAGGGGTGTATCCGTGTTAGTTGAATCATTCCGGACAACATTTGTGTTTGGAATAAATTCATCCGGGCACTCTAACGGTACCGGACAATTTATCGGACAGACGGCCCGGAGGGGGAATGTTCGATGTTCGTTGTGTTAGAGGGGTGTGGTAGACATACGGATAGCGTATTCGTATTCGTTATATTTTTCTGATCAACTTTCATGTATAAAGTTTTTGAATCCGAGTTACGGTTTAAAAGTTATTGAATTTCAAAGTTTAAATCAATTTAAATGATTTTCTAGATTTCTTTTATTATTTATTAAACATTATCCAAAACATTATCCACAACATTATCCAGAACAGTGCTGACATGTGGGACCCACATGTCAGCCTCTGTTATTTATAAAACATTTAATTAAATTAGAAAATGCCTCTGGACCCACATGTAAGTCACTGGAAATTCTTATTAATTCTTTTAAATAATAAACCGACAAAGGGGGCCCACTGGTCAGCCTCACATGTTAATTAAAACAGATTTATTAAATCTAATTAACAGTGGGGGCCCACATGTCAGTGGGCCATTAGCCCCTAATGACGTTCCTGACAGGACGGGCCCGCCTGGCAGTAGCACAGGGGCTCACCGGCGAGCTCACCGGAGACAGAGGTCCGGCGACCTTGAGCTAGCGCCCGATTCCGACGGACAAACTCGACGCCGTTTGTTGCTATGGGTTCGGGGAGACGCGTTGCTTCGATCTACGGTGGGGGAGAGCGATGGGGCGGTCCAAGTCGAGCTTTGTTTCAACAATGGCGGAGCAGCCGCTCGGGCTCCAATGGCGAATGCATCCACGAGTCGAAATCGAGCTAACTAACGATCTAAAATGAACATACGCACCACGGGGAACCTACTGGTGCACTTATCGCGGGCTGGGACGAACCAAATCGACGTCTACGACGACGTGCCACGGCGGCCGGAGCAGCTCCAAGGGGGTTTCTGCACGCGGACCTAGCGGGCATCAACGGGCAGTTGGCGACGAACGGGAAGCTCACCAGGAGCACGACGGAGGTGGCAGCGGGCTCGATGAGGGGCTGAGGCGGCCTGAATTCGTCGCGGATCCCTCCGGAGCCGAAGACGAAGACGATGAAGTAGAGCTCGACGTGGTGGACTAGGGCTCGACTCCTTGCGGGACTCGACAAAGACGACGATGACGCGGCTCCTGGACAACACGGCGAGGTGGCTAGAGCACGTTGGCCGCGCCTGGCCACGGCAATGGCGACGGCGGCGCTCGGGAAACTTTCCCCGAAGCGTGGGAGGCGAGGAGGATGGGAATGGAGGTGCGGGGGTGTCCAGGGGGTCGAGGGCTTCGACCTTATCGCGACCGCGGCGGCAGGGAGTAGTTGGAGGGCGGGGCCGGGCTGGCAGCGACGTGCCCACGGTCGGCGCCGTACGGGGCAGTTGGGAGTGGTTGGGGGAGGAAGAAGACAGGGGGGGTTTGGGCTGGGCTGCGGTGGGCCTCGCCCCAGGCGAGTTTTAAAGTTTTTTCCATTTTCTGGTTTTTGTTTACTGTCCTGTTGTTTGTATTTAATTTAGTGCCTTTTGCAATTTTGTAAAATGGGTCAGGTGTCCCAATATTAGTATAACATTATATGTCAGTGCCACAAAAGTTTTTGCAGCAAAATAAAATCATTTGATATTTATTTTAAATATTAAATGCCCAAAGTAAGGGTTTTAACCTACTGTTTGAATTGTTTGGAATTTTCTGCAACTCCAAAAATTACCAAACTTGTTCCAACATGATTATAATGATTTTATGCAATTTAAAAAAATAGTTGCATGATTTTTGGAACAACTTTATTTCAGCAACTTTGTTTTAATTTCCATTTAAAGTAGTTTCAACTAGGGTTTGGTTTGTTGGATGAGTAAGGTGCATTTGGCTTTGGGTTTTGATCCCAAGGGCTCAAGTACATGGGGCATGGGGTCTTGATCAACCACAACAAGGTTTGATCATGAGCATCACAAAGTTTTATCAGGTACAAGGGAGATCAAACAGTGATAATTCAACAGTGATGATCAACAGTGATGATGATTACTGTTACAGCAATTGAGGGTGTTACAAATCTCCCCCACTACAAGAATTCTCGTCCCGAGAATTTAAGTGGTAGAGAGGAAAAGATCTGGGTATTCATCGCGAAGGCGATCTTCGCGTTCCCAAGTGGCTTCATCTTCAGAATGATTCGACCACTGAACCTTGAGGAACTTGACGGTCTTGTTGCGGGTTCGACGCTCAGACTGATCGAGAATGCGGCTCGGATGTTCTCAATAAGTTAAGTCTTGTTGCAGCTCGATCATATCATGCTCCACTTCGCGGATAGGATCCTTGAAGCAGCGACGGAGTTGCGACACATGGAAGACATCGTGGACTTGGGAGAGGTTCGGCGGCAATTCCAACCGGTATGCCACGGGTCCACTCCTGGAAAGGATACGGAACGGGCCAATGTAGCGAGGAGCCAACTTGCCCTTGATACCGAAGCGATGAGTGCCCCTCATGGGAGTGACACGGAGGTATGCGTATTCACCAGGCTGATACTCCATTTCACGGTGTTTGCGGTCATAGTTGCTCTTCTGACGAGACTGTGCGGCCTTGAGATTTTCTTGCACAATGCGAACTTGTTCTTCAGCTTCTTGGACAAGATCCGGTCCGAAGTAGGGTCGTTCCCCAGTTCCTGACCAATTCAGGGGGGTTCGACATTTACGTCCGTATAGAACTTCGAAGGGGGCCATCTTCAAGCTAGCCTGATAGCTATTGTTGTACGAGAATTCCGCGTACGGGAGGGCATCCTCCCATTTCATGCCGAAAGAAAGGACACAAGCGCGAAGCATGTCTTCTAGCACTTGATTAACTCGTTCAACTTGGCCTTGCGACTGGGGGTGATAAGCGGTGCTGAGGTTCAGACGAGTCCCGAAAGCTTCCATGAAACTATTCCAGTATCGTGAGGTGAAGATGCTGCCACGGTCTGAACTGATCTCCAACGGAATACCGTGGAGTGACACAATTCGGCAGATATACAAGTGTGCCAACTGACTAGCAGTGATCGTCTCCTTGACCGGCAGGAAGTGTGCAATCTTGGAGAATCGGTCGATGACGACAAAGATGGCATCGTTACCTTTCTGTGACTTAGGAAAACCGGTGACGAAGTCCATTTCGACTTTGTCCCACTTCCAATCAGGAGGAGGGAGTGGTCGCAACCAACCAGCAGGTTTCTGATGTCCGGCCTTGACGCGACTGCAAACGTCACATTGAGAAACATAACGGGCGATGTCTTGCTTCATGTAAGGCCACCAGTACCGTTGACGAAGGTATTTATACATCTTGGTACTGCCAGGGTGGATTGACAAGGTAGAGTTATGGGCTTCTTCCATGATATCCGGACCACAGTTAATGAGGGGCGGGCTCACAGGAACTACTAAGCGGCCCTTGAAGTACACAGTATCACCATCGTTAGCATCAATGGTAAAAGAGGAGGGCTTTCCCTCGGCGATGTCCTGCTTGATCTTCACAATGTCAGGGGCCAGAGATTGTCTACTCTTGATTAGGGCGTCGAGTTTTGACTCGAGGACCAGGTTATTGGCGTAACCTTGAGGAACAATCTCGAGATTCAACTTGCGAAACTCTTCATACAGAAGTGGTTGCTGCACCTGAACCTCAAGTTCAGAACAGTAAGACTTGCGGCTCAAGGCATCGGCCATCCCATTAGCCTTGCCCGGGGTATATGAAATATCCATGTTGAAGTCGGCTATTGTCTCGAGCCATCGTTGTTGACGAAGATTCAGGTCTGGCTGAGTAAACAGGTACTTCAGACTTTGGTGATCGGTGTAGACCTCGCAACGATTACCGACGAGGTAATGTCGCCACAGCTTCAATGCATAAATTACTGCTGCTAATTCGAGATCATGTGTCGGGTATTTTTCTTCGTGAGCACGCAACTGACGAGAGCCATAAGCAATCACCTTGCGCTCTTGCAATAGGACACAGCCTAATCCTTCACGAGACGCGTCGCAATATATCACGAAGTCCTTCTGAGTATCAGGGGGAGCGAGCACCGGGGGAGAAGTTAGCTTGTCCTTGAGGGCTTGAAAACTTTCTTGACATTTATCTGTCCACTCAAACTTGACGCCTTTGTGAAGCAGATTAGTCAGAGGACTGGTAATCTTGGAGAAATTCTCGACGAAACGGCGGCAATAGCTAGCGAGTCCGAGGAAACTGCGGACTTGCTTGACGGTCTTGGGAGGAGTCCAGTCAAGAATAGCCTGGATACGTTCTGGGGTGACGGCAATGCCATCCTTGGAAATCACATGTCCAAGGTAGGTTACTTCGGGAAGCCAGAATTCACACTTGGAAAACTTAGCGTAGAGTTTGTGTTCTCGAAGCTTCTCCAGTATAAGACGAAGATGTTCAGCATGTTCTTCTTCATTCTTGGAATATATCAATATATCATCCAGATAAACCACGACGAACTGGTCGAGGTACTCCATGAAAATATAATTCATCAATCTGGAGAAGGTGGCTGGAGCATTGGTTAAGCCAAAGGACATGACGGTGTACTCATATGAACCATAGCGAGTAATGAAGGCAGTCTTCGGAATGTCCTCATCACGGACTCGGATTTGGTGATAACCCAACCTCAAGTCGAGTTTAGAAAACACCTTGGATCCGGCAAGTTGATCATACAGATCGTTGATCCGGGGAAGTGGGTATTTGTTCTGGATGGTGGCTTGGTTGATGGGCCGATAATCTTGGACCAATCGGTTTGTCCCATCGCTCTTCTTGACAAAGAGCGAAGGTGCTCCCCAAGCTGAGGAACTGGGGCGAATGAATCCTTTCTGAAGTGCCTTGTCGATTTCCTCCTTAAGTTCAAGGAGTTCATGTGGCAGCATCTTGTAAGGACGCTTGGCAATAGGAACAGTGCCTGGCTTCAAGTCGATGACGAATTCAACTTCTCTGATCGGGGGTATTCCCGGCAGTTCTTCTGGGAAGACGTCGGGAAAATCGCGAACGACCGGAACGTTCGCGATGCCTTTCAAAGGTGAGACATTCAAAGCATTCACCATAAAGATCTGTGTTTCAGCATTACGGGTAACTCGGGCGGTGTGGTTAACAATCCCACCGGAGGGGTGAAAAAGCTGGACAGACTTGGTGCCACAATACAGTGCGGCATCGTGAAATTTCAACCAATCCATTCCTAGAATGAGGTCTATGGTGGAAGACTTCAGGAGGATGGGCGACGCAAAGAATTCAACTCCTTCGATTTCAATGGTGGTGTTTGGCACAATCATGGTGGTTCGGCATTGGCCAATCGGGGTGCGAACAACCATCGGGGGTTTCATCGTTTCGTACTTGAAGTTATGCGAAAATGGAAATGCTTCCGACATGAATGAATGCGATGCTCCTGTATCAAATAAAACAGCAGCAGATACAGAATTAACGAGAAGGGTACCCATCACGGTAGCGGGTTGTTGCTGAGCTTCTTCAACATTGACGTGGTTAGCATGTCCACGAGCATAAGCAGCAGACCCAGTATTATAGTTGGGGGTCCTTTTGTTGCCACGACCATTTCCACGGCCAGAGGGGTGAACTACCAGTTGCTTCTATTTCTGGGGGCACTCTCTGGAAAAATGCCCAGGTTGGCGGCACATGAAGCATAGCCCATCCTGAGGACGAAGGGGTGTAGCATTGGGTGGTGCAGGCAGAGCTCTTGGCATCTGCGGTGGTGGAGGCAGACGGGGTACAGCATAAGACGGCCTTGGAGCAGGGACAGCTGAATGAGTCACACTGGTAGGGAGCCAGATACGACGCTTCTGCGTTGCGCCCGAAGATGAGCCAACGTCACGGTAGCGCTTCAGAGAGTTCTTGTGCTCCATCTGGGCAGTCTCGACGGTGATAGCCTTGTTCACCATGGTGGCGAAGTTGGCGAAATCATGAACGGCAAGAGCGAGCCTGAGTTCAGGGTTGAGGCCACGACGGAACTTCTGCTGCCTGCGAGCATCAGTGGTGATCTCTCCTTCCGCATAGCGAGAGAGGTTGAGGAACTCGCGCTGATAGGCTTCAACAGTCATATCGCCCTGAGTGAGGTTACGGAATTCTTCCGCCTTAAGATCCATGATCCCCTGAGGAATGTAGCGGGCGCGGAAGGCAGACTGAAATTCATCCCAAGTGATGGCTTCTTCAACTGGCAGGGAATGCTTGTGGGTGCTCCACCACTGAGCAGCGGCGCCTTTCAGATGGTAAGACGCAAAGTTCACATAGTCGGCTGGATCAACATTAGCAGACTCCAGCTCGTGAGTGATGTCGCGAAGCCAGTCATCAGCATCCAGCGGCTGAACAGTGTTGCGGAACATAGTGGGGTTGAGGCGGGTGAAGTCGTGCAGAGTCACGGTGGCATGCTGATGGTGGTGCCCATTCTGATTCGGCTGGGGGAACTGAGCCATGATATTCTGCATGAACTGACGATTCATCTCGAACTGCTGCATCATCGCGGCCATGTAATCCGGCGGCGGAGGTGGGTCGTTGGCAGCACGACCACGACCACGACCACCACGACCAGCCATCCTGCTAGAATTAACAGGGGTATTTCAGCGATGAACAACTTAACGAAAATATCGGAAACGAGTAAGAGGTAAAGCGACAACAAAGAGGAGGCGCGGATATATAGGAGTAGTCATATAAGACATACACATCCACACATAGAATCAACCGAAAATCGGGCAGCGTAACGTCGTAGAAATTAAGGAAAAAGGACTCTCTAGGCGGCGCGCAGACCGCGGTAAGGATTACACGACGCGACATAGATTCCACTATGTCAATCACGCCGCAAGAAAACTGTTGGCCACAGGAGTTGATGCCAGAGAATGCGCGGCCTGCCCAGAATGAGAATGGGATCCGCGGTCTGGGATCTGGCGTACGACGCCTGCGACACGACTCAATCAATGGGGGGAAGCACCAAAAAACGCCGGGTGGAATCAAGAGAACGTGATCCTAATGTCAGATTTTTTTTAAACTTACCAGCAAGGATAAGAGAGCAGATTCCCAGAGCATAGGTAAGAAGAAAAGGATCCTAATACCATAGATATCACACGTAGTGACATCGATGTGGGCCCATAAGCCAAATATTAAGTTAGCAAAATAGTTTTTCAAAGTCTAGACTCAACATCGACCAGGTAGTGGTGGGGTGGCTTCCTACAGGCAGTCGGCTCTGATACCAACTTGTGACGCCCCCAAAATCAGACCGTGTACAGTAATCATACACACAGGGTACACGACTGAGATTAGGGTGCCACGGTGATAATATCACAGCACAACACTAAACACAAAAGGATAAACAAATATATTACAATAGAGGGGGTCACACGGACCCGAATATATAAGTCATACAAGCCATAATATCTGAGTACAGACATAGTTAGTCAATTTTTTGCCTTAAGAAGGCTAGCACAAATCACATCAGAGATACAGAACAAAAAGGCGAGGCCTCCTGCCGGGGATCCACAGTACTACTCCTGGTCAACGGGGAACTCGACGTCGTAGTAGGCGCCTCCGGGGTACTCCTGCTCCTGGGCTCCAACGTCGGCTGCAGCGGCCGATCAGGAAAAACAGTAAAGGAAATAAAGCAGGTGAGTATCTAGTATACCCGCGAGTCTTACGTTCGCTACTAAGAATTATGCATGATATCAACGGAATGAAGAGGCTGTATATAGTGGACTGAAGACAGAAGTTCAGAGCAAGGGTAAGAAGCTAGGCCTAACGAAGACTAGCATCTTCCGACGATGTCTTGCAGCATGAGGTAAGAATCAGCCAACAGTTGATATAAAGCAGTAAAGTAACAATGAAGCAGAAGTTGCTGCAACATTGAATAATAATAAGTTGTAATAATTAACAATGCCTCCGAATTCACCTCGTCGACATCCCCGCGAGGAAGTGAACCCGGAACCATACAGTTTAATAATATTTTCTAGTGGTAGGATCCAGCTTCAGCATAAAGTGTCCTGTTACCGTGGACTCGGCTATCGATAGATCAATCTTCCCTGCAGGGGTGCACTTGTGTTACGCTACACGCACGGATCTCCAGGGTGGCGGGAACCTTGTTAGGGAACGCTCCACCGAGGCTATCCGACACTTCATAGCCCATCTTTCAAACTCAACAGAGAGGTCATCCGCCGGACTATATCCTATGTACGCGGGGCTTTGGACCCTAACCCCGACGTACTCCTGCACGGTGCGAGGCTGGTCGGTGAAGTTGAAGCAAATCCAAATAAGACACACCGCTCGAGCAAATAAGACAACACCACTTCCCGGCGCAGGCCGCGGTACTGCTGACGTCTGAAAAGTCCTCGGACGACACTAAGAAGCGGAGGAGCCCATAACTCGTAGTTCCCACGGGTAGGTAGTGCGTACATGGCATATAGCCAACTCAAGACATTCACTGAACCATTTAGCATTTTAATTAACCTGCGTGACAACCGTTATCGTTGCCTCGACTTAACTGACCCGCGGACAACGACAGCAGCCGGGACCACCAGTACATCGGTGCCTGCCCCGTCGTCCCACCAAGTCACTGCGGTTACCAACAAGGTGAACCATTTCCTTACCTTGTCTCGCGTGTGCTCCTGGAGGAGCTCGACTTTCGTGGTTTGGTAACTCTCGCGGCCAACGATCAGGGGCCAAGCACACCGGTACACTGGTCGTACCCTCCCTGTCGTCCCGTCGCAATACCTCTCGCGGGCACCGTTGGGTCGCCCGACTTCTTACCTGAAGGACAACCGTTTACAGGACCCTATGGCGTCAAGACAAAGTCAGCCTCGAGTGGAGTACAAAGATTACTCCTTGATAGCTCACACTTGAGGTGACTAGGCATAACCCAGATAGGGGCCTTTGACGGTGTCTGCATTGTACCGTACCTGTGCAGTTATAATATAAGTATCCGCGTCCACTCCCCTGAGTGATCACGGCCCTCTATCTAATCCTAGCTAACAATGTGCAGGGCTCACTGCTGAATAATGCATAATAATAATAATAGGCAGCATAGGATAAAAGAGGTACATCAAGGGGCGACAAAAACAGGCTATGCAATTGAATAGGATTGTAACGTAGCAGCAGCAGTAACAATGCCTAGTGCAAGAAATGTACGGAAAGATAGGCGATATCTGGGGAAGAGAATGGCTCTGCTTGCCTGCAAGCTCGACGGTAGTAGTAGGGTCGTCGACGACGTAGTCGTACTCAGCAGCGGTGTAGTCGACGGCAGCAGCGGGGTCTACCGGAGATTAAGGGGGGGGAAGAAACAGTAAATACACATAAAGCAAATACAAACAGATGCATGACATGATAGATGAAATGTTAACGGTATTCTAACGTGGTGCAATGCACGTTGCTCGGACGGAAATTCATCTGAGGATGAACTACCGGCTCTGGATGATTACCGGACAGGGTGTCCGGAGGGGGAAGGATCAAGCCGGAGGTGTCGTGGTTACCGGAACAACATAAGAGGGGTGTATCCGTGTTAGTTGAATCATTCCGGACAACATTTGTGTTTGGAATAAATTCATCCGGGCACTCTAACGGTACCGGACAATTTATCGGACAGACGGCCCGGAGGGGGAATGTTCGATGTTCGTTGTGTTAGAGGGGTGTGGTAGACATACGGATAGCGTATTCGTATTCGTTATATTTTTCTGATCAACTTTCATGTATAAAGTTTTTGAATCCGAGTTACGGTTTAAAAGTTATTGAATTTCAAAGTTTAAATCAATTTAAATGATTTTCTAGATTTATTTTATTATTTATTAAACATTATCCAAAACATTATCCAAAACATTATCCACAACATTATCCAGAACAGTGCTGACATGTGGGACCCACATGTCAGCCTCTGTTATTTATAAAACATTTAATTAAATTAGAAAATGCCTCTGGACCCACATGTAAGTCACTGGAAATTCTTATTAATTCTTTTAAATAACAAACCGACAAAGGGGGCCCACTGGTCAGCCTCACATGTTAATTAAAACAGTTTTATTAAATCTAATTAACAGTGGGGGCCCACATGTCAGTGGGCCATTAGCCCCTAATGACGTTCCTGACAGGACGGGCCCGCCTGGCAGTAGCATAGGAGCTCACCGGCGAGCTCACCGGAGACAGAGGTCCGGCGACCTCGAGCTAGCGCCCGATTCCGACGGACAAACTCGACGCCGTTTGTTGCTATGGGTTCGGGGAGACGCGTTGCTTCGATCTACGGTGGGGGAGAGCGATGGGGCGGTCCAGGTCGCTCGGGCTCCAATGGCGAATGCATCCACGAGTCGAAATCGAGCTAACTAACGATCTAAAATGAACATACGCACCACGGGGAACCTACTGGTGCACTTATCGCGGGCTGGGACGAACCAAATCGACGTCTACGACGACGTGCCACGGCGGCCGGAGCAGCTCCAAGGGGGTTTCTGCACGGGGACCTAGCGGGCATCAACGGGCAGTTGGCGACGAACGGGAAGCTCACCAGGAGCACGACGGAGGTGGCAGCGGGCTCGATGAGGGGCTGAGGCGGTCGGAATTCATCGCGGATTCCGCCGGAGCCGAAGACGAAGACGATGAAGTAGAGCTCGACGTGGTGGACTAGGGCTCGACTCCTTGCGGGACTCGACGAAGACGACGATGACGCGGCTCCTGGACAACACGGCGAGGTGGCTAGAGCACGTTGGCCGCGCCTGGCCACGGCAATGGCAACGGCGGCGCTCGGGAAACTTTCCCCGAAGCGTGGGAGGCGAGGAGGAGGGGAATGGAGGTGCGGGGGTGTCCAGGGGGTCGAGGGCTTCAACCTTATCGCGACCGCGGCGGCAGGGAGTAGTTGGAGGGCAGGGCGGGGCTGGCAGTGACGTGCCCACGGTCGGCGCCGTACGGGGCAGTTGGGAGTGGTTGGGGGAGGAAGAAGACAGGGGGGGTTTGGGCTGGGCTGCGGTGGGCCTCGCCCCAGGCGAGTTTTAAAGTTTTTTCCATTTTCTGGTTTTTGTTTACTGTCCTGTTGTTTGTATTTAATTTAGTGCCTTTTGCAATTTTGTAAAATGGGTCAGGTGTCCCAATATTAGTATAACATTATATGTCAGTGCCACAAAAGTTTTTGCAGCAAAATAAAATCATTTGATATTTATTTTAAATATTAAATGCCCAAAGTAAGGGTTTTAACCTACTGTTTGAATTGTTTGGAATTTTCTGCAACTCCAAAAATTACCAAAGTTGTTCCAACATGATTATAATGATTTTATGCAATTTACAAAAATAGTTCCATGATTTTTGGAACAACTTTATTTCAGCAACTTTGTTTTAATTTCCATTTAAAGTAGTTTCAACTAGGGTTTGGTTTGTTGGATGAGTAAGGTGCATTTGGCTTTGGGTTTTGATCCCAAGGGCTCAAGTACATGGGGCATGGGGTGTTGATCAACCACAACAAGGTTTGATCATGAGCATCACAAAGTTTTATCAGGTACAAGGGAGATCAAACAGTGATAATTCAACAGTGATGATCAACAGTGATGATGATTACTGTTACAGCAACTGAGGGTGTTACATACACCAGGTAGGCCCATCCATAGGAGTCGTGGGGTCACCCCCTCGTCAGTCCCTCAAAGAGAAAGGAAAAAGCTTAAGCTTAACAATATCACCATCTACTTCTTTGTACTTTTGCATATCACAGAGATCAATAAAATGGTATAAGTGCAAAGCAGCATCATCTCCAGCACCGGAGAATTGATCTTTCATAACAAGGTTCAGCAAAGCAGGTTTAATCTCATAATAAGGTGTTGAAGTAGCAGGTGTAGCAATAGGAGTGCAGATAAAGTCATTGTTGTTGTGACTAGTGAAGTCACACAACTTGGTGTTCTCGGAGGAACCCATAGTAGTAGCAAGCAAGATAACTATTTTTTTTATTTTTGATAAAGAAAACTAAAGCAAAAACTGAAAGGTAAACTAACAAGACTAAAAAGCAAAGATAAAAGATAGTGTGCAACTCCCCTATCTTGAAGAGTGGAGTCCCCGGCAACGGCGCGAGAAATTTCTTTTGATGGTACGATTTCTCGCCCCCTCGTTGGTTACCCAAAGTGGAAGGTTGAGATGTAGACAGCAGCAAGTTTCCCTTAGCGAAGATGCTAAGGTTGAATGTCGAACCAATAGGACTCCAACAGATACAATAAGGTGGCGAAGTGAACAATGGCGCCGTTCACAACGTAAGGTTGCTTACTTCACCTGGACCTGCACACACAGCAAATAACTTTGCTTCCCAACGAGTACAGAGGAGTTGTCAATTCCTCTGGCCTTGTTGTTTACAAAGAATAAAACGCACGGGATAATAATGATAGTGATAGCAACGGAAAAGTAAATAAAGCAGTAAATTGATAGTGGGTGTAAACAATATTGAACATATGGACCGGGGTCCTATGATGTTCACTAGTGATGTCTCTCCCAAAAGACGATAAAATAGCCATGCGAGGTAAACAAATTATAGCTGGGCAATTGACAGGATTATGTGCGCAAACCAATGCTAACTATGCTATAAAGAAAGGAAGAGGCTAAAAAGCATGGGCGGTACGCCAAGACAAGTAGACCAAAATCCATCTGCATCTACCTACTAATCATCCACCTTGAGATATCTATCCAGAACATCTCGCTGGTATTAAATTGCGAATCCCACCCAAAGTGTAAACTCAAAGCAACATACAACTGCATTAAAGAACTTTGCGTAAAGTAAACAATCCTTGCACCCGCAAGTACAAGCACCGTTGTTTTCCCCCTTGTGGCAACAACACATCCCCTAGACCCATGTTTCTGTCACTCAAGCTAGTCATCAAGGGGCATGAACCCACAATCATGCAGAGCGCTCCCTCTTGGAGTCACTACCTACTACTTGGCCAAAGCAATAAACATCAACGGAGAACATGCAAGAATTACTCTAGAACATAAATATAAAAGAGGAGAATCAAATATATTACTCAAACACAATCTGAACATAGTCTCATAATCCATCGGATCCCAGCAAATTCAACATAGCAACAGCAGAAAGATTACATATGTGCCTCGATCATGTAGGGCAGCTCACGAGGTCTAATCCATGAAGAACAAAGAGGGGAGGAGAACATCACATAGCTACTGATCATAGACCCATGGTCCAAGGTGGACTACTCACGGTTCATCCGGAAAGCATCCATGGTGGTGGAGAAGCTCCCGGAGGTGGTTCCTCCCTCCGGCAGGGTGCCGGGAAGAGGTCTTCTGGTGCTCCCGATCTTGGAAGCGCGGCGGCGGCGGAACAGAGTAGAGATCGCGAAAAAGGGTTCCCGTCACGGGGTTTTCACGTCACGAGGGATATATAGGCGAAGGGGGGCAGCCAGGGGGCCCACCAGGGGTCTAGGCGCCCCCCTGGCGCGGCCCCTGCCTAGGGAGAGTCGGGAGGGCGCCTGGGGCCCTCGTGGGTCCCCTCTGCCCCCCCCCTCGGTGATTCCCGAAGCTTCTGCTGTGCTGATTTTTTTATTGTATTTTTCCTGAATTTTTGGACCACTTTAATATGGGGGAAACCTGAAATAGAAAAACAGCAGAAAACAGGAACTGGCACTTGGGTGCACTAAGTTAATAGGTTAGTCCGAATATAATCAGAAGTGTATGGAAGTTCATCAATATCATAGCAATATCACACAAAAGAGGCATGGAGCAAGAAGAAATTATAGATACGTTTTGGACGTATCACCTTGCCGATCCAGAAGATCCCGATTAAAGAGATGCATATCTTCGAAGACAATGCTGCCGGCACACTTAGGGCGGATCATTTTTTCCCACGCCATCCAGTGTACGTGTCTTTTCCCTTTCTCGTCGCCCCACCAGAAATCTCTGATCATCTTTTCATATTTCTTGCAGAAACCTTTAGAGAGTTGGAAGACACCCATAGTGTTTGTAGGCAGGGCTTGCACCACCGATTTTATGTGTACCTCTTTCGCAGCGTATGACATGAATTTCTCTGACCAGTCATTGCATCTCTTTCCAAGTCTATCCATGATGGGTTGGAAGTGATCATCCTTCATTCTCCCTTCAAGATTCGGGAATCCGAGGTACTTAATCTCAAAAGAGGCCGATTCCACAACGAGTATGTTTTTTATAACCTCCCGAATGTCCTCCGGAAAAAGTTAGTTAAAGAGGAGCGAGCACTTATTGTTGCTTAAGAGTTGACCGGTGCCTTTCTGTAAAGCTTCCAAGATCTCCCTGATCTTGTTAGCTTGTTGTGGGTCATCTTTGAAAAAGATCAGGCTATCGTCTGCAAAAAGAAGGTTGGTTATCCTTGGGCTGTTCCTTGCAATTTTCAACGAGGTCAGGCTCTTTGTCTCTGTTTCCTCTTTGAGGAGGTTGACGAGTCCATCTTCCAAAAAAAGAAAGAGGTGCGGGCTGAGGGGGTCACCCTGCCGGAGACCCAGTGAGGGGGAGAACGGTCCAAGAGTTCACCATTGCATTTCACTGAAAACCGGACAGTCTTCACACACTGCATTACTCTGTTAGTCCAAGTTTCACTAAACCCCGTTTTGAGGAGGACTCTTCCAGGAAGTTCCAGTCCACTCTGTCGTCTGCCTTGGCCAAGTCGAGTTTGTAGGCACAGTGTGAGCCTCTCCCAAGGCTGTCGTGTTGGATTTTGTGGAAGCATTCGATGGCAATCAGGGCATTGTCGATTATCATTCTTCCAGGAATGAAAGCACTTTGGGTTTCAGAAATGATGGTGTCCAACAGAGTCCAAAGTCTATTTACTATGCACTTTGAAATAACTTTGTAAAGGACATTGCAGAGGCTGATCGGTCTATAGTCCTTTAAGGTTTTGGGGTCTTTCCCTTTGGGATGAGCACGATAACTGTATCGTTGATTCCGTCAGGAATAATCCCTGTCACAAAGAAATCTTTGACTGCAATCACCACCTCCTCATGGAACAATTTCCAGTTGCGTTGGAAAACTCTAGCCGGGAGGCCATCGACACCCGACGCCTTCAGTGGCCCGATTTGGAACAACGCATCACTGATCTCCTGGTTGGAGAGCGGTTTGTTGAGCTCCCTGTTCATGTCATCAGTGATCTTCCTCTCAAACAATTCCAAGAAGGGGCTGGGTTGAACGTCCTTGTCTTTTTGGTAAAGGTTTTTGAAAAAATCAGTAGTCATTGTGCAGATTCCTTCACTGTCCTCCACCAACTCGCCATTGTTGTCCACTAGTCTTGTGATAGAGTTATTTTTCCTCCTCCAAGTCGCCTTGCGCTGGAACCACTTGGTATTCCAATCACCTTCTCTGAGGTACGCAGCTCTAGATCTCTGCATCCACATGAGTTCTTATCTTATACGCAGTTCGTCGAGTTTTTTGTTGCACACACTAACTTGGTCCTGCATAGAGGGAGATTGGGGCATTTCCCACAGCCTGGAAAGCTTCCGCCTGATGGCAGCCGTCTCCTTGGCGACAGACCAAAAATCTCTGTCAGCCCATGCGCCAAGGTCATCTTGCAAGCATTTGATTTTCTCGTTGATCCCTTGGAGTGACGTTGCTTTAGAATTTGCATTCCAGGAGGAGTCGATCGCCTTTTGTAGAGAATTAGCTCGTTCCCACATTTCCTCATACCGAAAGCAGCGGTTTCTCTTCTTGCCCACTAGCTTCCACACTTTCTTCCCCATAGTTAGCAGGATCGGAAGATGGTCAGATCGGGACGAGCATATGTGTTCGATCTCTGCTTCTCTGTAGATGTCCGACCAGTCAGGCGAGGCCACGCCCCTGTCTAAACAGGCCCAAACATTCTTGGCATCCTTCTTCTTGTTATTATATGTCCATATCAGACCCTTATATCCGAGATCAAATAAATTACAGTTCGAGAGCACATCCTTGAAATCATTCATGTGTTATTCAGAGCGTCTTGAACGAGAGATATGTTCAACCTGCCACATGGTTTCATTGAAATCTCCCATAACCAGCCACGGGAGTTGCGATTTCGTCTTGGTTCTCCTGAAGAGATTCCACATGTGATGACGTTCATTTTCTTTAGGTTCGCCATAAACAAAAGTACTCCTCCATTGCTTTCCATGGGGGCTTAAGCGGACCAACATATCAATGTACCTTGGGCCAATGGCAGGCTTCTTTATTTCAACATTCTGATCATAGAAGAGCACAATGCCAACACCTTTTCCAATGCGAGGTTGCGTGATACAATGGCGGAAGCCAAGCCACCATCTAAGGTTTTGGACGTACTCGTTGCTTTGCCGGGTTTCAGCGAGGAACACTAAGCTGGGCTTGTATGTGTGCACTAGGCACACCAACTCTTGAACTGTGCGAGGTTGCCCGAGTCCTCGACAGTTCCAGCTAAGGATCGTCATGGCTCCTGGCGGGTGCCTTCCTTAGCACCCACCAGTTGACTGGGAGCCCATTGCCTGGTTGCTTCCAGAATCTGTCTGTCGTCCTTGTCCTCAGCTTCGCTAGGTGGCATTTCTGCACGAGCCTTCTTCTTCATCTCATACTCACCCGACTTGGTTTCTGCAATGTTCTGGTCAGTTTCCACAAAAGCATTTCCATCCCTCTTCGCCAGGATCATGACTCCCAGTGCCATCCTCTTCTCTAGCCCCTTGCTGCCCACCACTTTGTTTCCCAGGCCCTCCCCAACACCTGCATTTACCTTGTAGCGCGGTGTCGGGCAAAAGCCCGGAGGGAAATCTGTCGAGTCCGTGCCCTCGCTTTCCTATCCTGCCGCAGTCTCCATCTTCTTCTCAGAGAAATTGTTGTCGCCACTCAACTCCAAGTCTCCCAGCCTTGCGGGGTAGCCGCTGCGGCCTGTTGGAGAGATCCTAGGAGAGGGGCAGATTGTTGATGATGAGCCCCTCTCCAGAGTACATGCCTGAGCTGCAAGGGTTGGAGTAGGGGTTGCCCCGTTCGAGTGGTGCAGATCATTCATTGGGGCCATCTTTTCAGTAGCCTTGGCTTCTTCTGAGTCCACCCCAGCAGTTGCCTTGCCCTCATTCTTCTTTATCGCCCCCCACGGCGGCGATTGCTTCTTCTACCATGGGGTTCATGAGGATCTCATTGTGAAGTTGCTCGCGGTCGCCCCCCTCATCTCTGAAGACCTCATGCCCAAAGTTCAGGAATCGCCTAGCACTACCTGTTGTTGGCGCCACATGCCCACTTCTACTAGCGCTCTGTTTGATAGGGGTGGCACGCATTTTTGCCGAGTACCTCATCTTTTGGAGGTCCAACGACAACTTACAATCGTGTTACCCATGCCCAAGGAACCCATAGTAACCGCAGAAGTCCCGCACCCTCTCATACTTAACCTCTAGGATGAAGATTTAATTATTAGCCCTATCATGCAACACAATTTCACTACGCAGGGGTTAATCAACATCATGGTTAATTCTCACCCGTATGAAGTCGCCCAAGATTTTCTTGCTCTTGTTGGGGTCGACTTCCAGGACTTCCCCAAGCTTCTGACCCAGCTTCCATGCCTTGCTTTCATTCAGCATGATCGGGAGGAGGGGCGTCGTAGATACGCGCCCATATGGGCATGTGCGCAACCTCGACATCAGCCGGCCTAGCCCCTCCATCGACGGGAGTCATTAGGAAGGCATCCCCCTTGTGAGTCCAGGGGGCATTGCTGAGGATGAACCTCCGATCGCCCTCCCTTTCGAACTCGAGAAGGTATCTGTTGTTCTTCAGGGGAGAGTAATCCATGCGAGCTCTCAGCCCCCACTTGCTCTTCAGGTCACCAAAAACGTCTTCGCTGCTGAAAAGCAGTGGGGAGAAAAACAGCCCCACTGCATTCCAGCGAGTCTTCATTGCCACCCTCTCCCTGGAGAGGTCGAGCTCGACGACGTCATAGTTCCTGGTCCCATGCCGGTCGGGAACCTCGGGGAAATGGCGCCCCCCATGGCCGCACTGCAGTGGATCTGGAGCTGCTGGCCATCCAGGTTCACCATGGACCTGCCAACCGCAGGCCTTCCTCCCGCAGCGCGAGAAGACTCTCCCCTGAGCAAGGGACAAGAATTCGAGCCCCTCCCGATGCATCGTGCCTCACCTTCCCCTTCCTCAGCAACTGCCTTGTTCTTGGTGTCACGGTGGTTCTCCATGGTTGGTGGATGATCTAACTCCGGGTGGACCACAAGGTGTGTTGTGATCGTCTTCTCGCTCCTTCCCCTCCTTATATCCTCTCTTTTCGATGGCAATCCCAGATCCTCCTCGATATTACGCTCATACGAATTACGAATCTGGACTCCTTTTTGCACCTTAATTCCCTCTTCTAGAGATTCTGAATTTTTTTTTCTGGAGGATCAGTAGTTTCCTTCCTCTCAGGCCTCCCTGTCCAGATATTCACACTATTCCACTCAAATCCTTGACAAAGCCTTTCTCTCGTGGTAGCTAATCTTCTTCTGATACTAGCCAGTTCCTTCTTTTGATCCGTCGAGTCCTTCATATTGCATGTACCCCGATCTCGCCCTTGTACCTTCCTTGCGGCGGCGAGATCCACCACAGCATGCCTTATTATTACCCAAGAATCGCCCAGACCCAGCTGATCCCTTCCCTCGATCTTGAAATCCTTGATCCCAGAGTAATCCTCAACAATCTGACCGGAGCCATCTCCCTTATCACTCGGGATCTCACGATCGCCATTCCGTCGCCCACCAGTCGCCCCGAGAGGGGGAGCGCTAATCGCGGACATCAGCACGGCTACTATGCAAGCCATATTATGCCTGGGAAGAACGGCTCCCATGAATATACCGAAGAGAACAACAAAAAAACCTCAAATCTTGTATAGAACACTTAAGATTGTTGGCAACTTAAGATCAACTCTAGCAGATCCGCTAAAACTTTAGCCCGCAAATCCGAGATGCGGGTCGTCGCAAAACGATTTTGCAGTACGAAACGGGCGCCGGTAGAACAGATGCGGTAAACACATACAACATACATATTCAAATAAAAATATAGTTCAACGGTACAAACTAGCCGAAACATCATCGGAGCATACAAACACTGAAAAATGAACACCCAATATTTGGTTACAGGATGTCGCTTGGGTAGTAAATACTCGAAGCTTTTCACGGTGGCTCCTTACTCGTCGGCGTTGAAGCGATTGCAGGCCTCCATGTATCCCTGCTCGGTGAGGTTGTACTCCCGTGTGCTGACGGCATGGCGGCCCAGCGCGCCAACATGACCGCGTATCACAACGTTGGTGGTCTCGCGGAGTGCCATGTCGGCTTCGCTGCAGGAAATTGTGTATGGGGAGAGGTAGTTCATGAGGTGCATGAATCGATTCTAAGAGCGGTTGCCGGGATCACCGACGAATGTTTTGCAAAAGAGACGAGCTAATGGAGTGACCACCACGGCCGCCGCCGTTTGCCCCACAATCAGCCCTCCTGTTGCACCAGGAGCCATGTAATTTCTCGTCGGAGAAGTGGACTGCACGCGACGGAGGAAATAAATTGCGGCGGCGGAGGGGAGAATGGATAAGAGACCGAAACCTAAAGCATCGGACGAGCCGTAGATATAGTGACGGTTTACGAGGCGCCCACAAAAAACTTACGGGCCGCGTCGATTATGGCGGTTCTTTTATGGACCAAAACTTCGTCTGTCCGTCAAAAAACTCGCATATATACGGGTCGACGATGAAATGACGCATATGCTAGAGTTGCTCTAAGAACATAACTCTCTTGCTCTATAATTCTAGAAAATGTATCGGTGCAATTGCTCCATTCTAATAAAGTCATTTCTACGTTGGCATAACCAAATATAAAATTGTCACTCATTTCTACGTTGGCATAACAAAATATAAAATTGCCAGCAGATGCAAACGAATGATGGCAGAGGTTAACCAAATTTTGTCTTGGGAACTACGAAAATAGTACTAATACAGATCACTGTTCACATGTCTTTCAATCATGAAAAATTGACCTTGCAAGTTCTCACTCTTTCGTTTGCTGACAGTAAAACTATCCTATTACTAGCAAGGTTATCACAAATTAGTGTGCCTACATACATTTAGAAAGGTAATTTTAATATATTGTCATTCAAAAGTGAATCTTACATTCTTAAAAAGTTGTTTCTTACTACTACTAATTCTCTCAACATGCACATATTTCACCTCATCATACATGCCACATTACTCTTCACTAGTATATTTATCTCAACATGCAAGCATGCCACCTTATCATTCAACATGCATAAAAAATAACCATCTCAATATGCCACTGTTCTTAATAAAAACCCGCATGCAACATGTATGCATGGAATTTTTATTTTATTATGACATTTATATTAAATTCATATATTAGTTCAAAAGTTATTGTTTCAAATATACATGCTTCATTTAACCAAAAATTTGCACTAAAATATTTTACAAAAAAGTACCGCACCAACCGTGCGGGGCATCATAGAATCAACAAAGACTTACATTATTTAGAATTCCATTGACAATTGATGTTATCTTTGACTGCAATTATTTAGTTGAAATGATAAAGAGTTGACATATATACTTCTGCAAATTGGCATGCAAAATTGCTAGGGGATTTATGTTTTTAATATCAATACTAGCTAACTGTTCGTGTGTAGCAACAGCGCATACGTATTTTTGTTATCTTTCCGTCGCTTGATGATGCTTTTTGTAATTATTCTCATGCAAATTTGATCCAAAGTAACCGTGGCACAATGGTTTTAGTGTAAAACATATCTTTACTGTTAAACCCTAAAACCAAATGCACTACGTGCAATCACAAGAATCGAGCTTCCTCGGCAAAAAAAAAAAATCATGTACTGTGTAGCGCCACGAATATCGAAGTTTGTTCCATTATTTTCCCTCTGACAATTAAGCGCGCGTCACTCCTTTGTGATTCACCACTCGCTGCAATTTGAAAATGGCAAGAACTAATTTAAAATCTGAAAGGTGGTAAAAAAAATTCAGGTATTTGCACAACACCCAGATAGTAATATAATAACAATAGAAGTTCCTGACTACAGATAATATTAGGGGACAGATTTGCATTCCCATTTACATTTTTTTTGAACATTAAAGTAAACTTTATCGAATCTTAGAAACAGTGTACAGTAGAGATGACAATTCCCGCAGAATTGAAAGAGGCTAACTTAGATACAATGAGGCAGTTAGCTTTGTCATGAGCCGCCGCATAACAACAGAATTCGGAGGGAGAGATTGTTGTGCTAAGTTATGAGCGACTCCGTTGATATTTCTTTTGACATGAAAAATTGAGGCTTGGGAAGAAGCAGTGGCTGCCAGGAAAGCAGCAACAGCAGGCCTGATTTTCTATAGAGCTTGAGAATGTCGTATGTACTTATTCGCGCACATTTTCGCCAATGTAAGGCAATCAGTGTAGAAAGTTGGTTGAGGAAGTAGGAGTTGCTGGGCACAAAGAGCAGCAAGTTGCAGCGCCAAAGCTTCCACCTCGAGAGGAGTGGCGGTGGCAGTAGCATGCGCTTGAATGTAGAGACCTCCTTCGAGTCATGCATAAATAAATAGTAGATGCCAACTCCAGTGCCCTTATGGCCTTGAGGAAAGCCAGGGATTCTGGAGCATTGGAAAGAAGCATCAGTGTATACTTTTGGACCAACAATCAACAAATCATTTGCAACAGTAGTGCCCCGAGGAGGCAGACGTGTAGAATTAATATCAAGAAGGGTTTTCCTAGCAGTAGGCAAAACAAGTCCAGCATTAGAGGAATCTGTTGTTGCAATGTTTGAAAAATCATTAAGAATTGCTGCAGCAATGCGAATTTGATGGGGAAGAACTTGTTTCCTCTTAAAAACTACATCGTTTCTAGCTTTCCATAAAACCAAAGAGATTTAAAAATGTTTTGGAGGGAAGCATGCGGGTGTCCAGAATTTAGCATGTTATTTAGAACAGAATGCATGATGGTAATAGGCTGCACTAGATTTTCAGAATTTAGATGCCAAGGGGGGGGGGAGAACCAAACAGCTTTAGCAAAAGGACAGATGAAGAAAATGTGAAATTCATCCTCTGGTTAACCACACCTAGCACAGTTTTTATAGATATGAATAGAAAACCGACATGCTCTCAAATCATTCGCAAGAGCTTTTCTCAACAGTCTCCAAGCAAAGGTTTTTACCTTAGGAATTATGTTTTTGGATTTCCACACTGCCTTAAGAAGAAGCATGATTTGAGTGGAAATCTGTGTGGGAATATTTCTATGAATAGCTTGCAATTCCTGCATACAAAACTTATAAGTAGATTTAGTAGTGCAGATCCCCGAAGGGTTAGATTCCAACATATGATGTCAGGAGCGTCGTTATTGATAATCTGTGTTCGCATGATGGCCTAAGCCAATGGTTGGTTAAACAAAGAGTTGACAAAAGAGGAGTTCCACGATTTTTGGCCGTTGATCCATAGATCAGAAATTTTACTAGGGTAAACAAACCCCGGTTCCTCAATAATCAGATGATCATGGGAATTCTCCCAACCAACACACCAAGAAGCACTCCAAATGGAGCTGTTACCAGAAGTGATTTTCATGGACATATTATTTTTAAGTTTGGGCACCATCTTAAGCACGTAAGACCAAAAACCAGATTTAGGAGTGTTTTTCTCAGCTTTCCAAATAGACGTATCATAGAAATATTTAGCTTTGAGAACCCGATGAAGGTGAGAATCAGGCGCATCAGCAATTCTCCAAGTTGCCGAAAGAATCAGCCCTTCATTGATGGCCTGCAGGTTTCTGAGACCAAGACCACCCTCCTCTTTAGAATGACAAATATCCTTCCAGGCCCTGAGACATAAGCTTTTTCCTGCAGAATTATCACGGATTCCAGACCACCAAAAAGTTCTGACTATTGCCGTTAGCTGAGAGATCATTTTCTTTGAGAAAATAATATTAGACATGTAATAAACCAGAATAGCTGAAAAAACCAATCTAATAAGCTCAATTCTAGCTGCATGGGAGAGTAAGTTAGCTTTGAAAGTTGGAAGCTTATATCTGAATTTGTCAATAAAAAGGTTGTAGGCAGATGCTCTGTTTTTAGCAGGCAGAATGAGAGGGTGTCCCAAGTGGGTAAAGGAGGATGACATGTCGGGAACCTGAAAGAGATTTTTGATCTGCTGCTTAATAGGGCCAAACACATTGCAACTGAAGAGAATAGAGGATTTAGACCAATTCGGGGTTTGACCCGAAGCATTGCAAAAGCTGTGTAAAATATTGGCCATGAAAGTGGCTTCTTGAACATTAGCTTGCGTACAAACAAGTAAATCATCAGCGAACAACAAAGAGTGGACAGGAGGGCAATTTGGTCCTAACGAGATCCCTTGAATGTGATTGTTAGACAAAGCATCATTAAGGCCTAAAGACAATTCATTAATCGCAAGAACAAAAAGGTAAGGGGAGAGGGGGCAACCCTGTCTGATCCCCCTATTGCTTTTAAATTGTTGCAATGTCAATGTAATCATGCAGGTGAGGTTTGAGTCTGTTGGCAATCTCTTTCGAAATAATTTTATAAATAACATTACAAAGGCTTATGGGTCTGTAATCAGTGGGCATAATTGGAACCAGCTTCTTAGGGATTAAAGAAATATTCGTGTCAGCAGTGTGTGGAGGAAGAATACCCGTTTTGAAGAATTCTTGTACCAAACCAATCACTTCATCACCTATCCAATTCCAAGCAGCTAGATAGAATTCTACATTGAAACCATCTGGACCTAGAGAGGCATTGTGCTTCATAACTTTGAGAATCTGAAAGATTTCATCTTTAGAAGGCATAGAGTAGGTATCATCATTAGAGTGATCTGGGAGAGAGGAGTGGAGAAAAGGTCTACCAATTTGATTGTGAGTAGAGGAGAAGATGAATTTAAAATAATTCACAAACGTTTTAGAAATCATATCATGTTTTTGGTGAGTGACATCAAGATCATCTTTAACCGAGAGAATAGTGTTTCTATTTTTACGTTTGAGAACATCACGGTAGAAGAACTGAGTATTACGATCACCTCCCTTTGCCCAACCCTTTTTACTTCTTTGCCTGTAGAAATGATCCAACTTGGTTAGGTTTTGGTCATACCTTATGGACAGAGATGACTCCAGAGCGCGGTCTTGCTGGTTGGGTGGCATCATTTGAATTTGATCAATACGTTTTTAAAGATCATTAAGCTCCTGCTGGATAGGTTTTTTCTTCCTGCACCAACGCTTAAGAACCAGCCAATAATTTAGTCTTAGTATTGAAAGAGTTGTGTGAACCACAGTTTTCCCAAGAATTTTTAGCCACATCAAGAAAATCATTTCCATTAACCACCATTTTTCAAATTTAAAGGTTTGTCTAGGCTTAATGAATCTACCTTCCGTGGTGATGAAAATGGGAGCATGGTCACTGAGAATAATGGGCAAATTTAGCACTTTAGTGTTTGGATGAATAGCTAGCCAATCAGAATTAACAAGACATCTACCCAAACGCTGATAAATAGGAGTAGAGGTATGATGATTGTTTCTCCAAGTGTAAGCAGGACCACTAAAACCAATATCAAACAAACCACAGTTTTTAACTAAAGCTCTGAAAGCTGATATGCGAGAAATATTAGTACAACCATTAAACTTGTCCGCGTCATATAGTATATCATTAAGGTCGCCCATACAAACTACAGGTTTGCCCTGGTTATCAATTACAAAATTGGCCACCCTGTCCCAAATATCTCTAGTCTGGCGATGGTACGGATCTTCATAGATGCAAACCAAGAAAAACTGAACACCTAGAGCTACGTCAGTAACATTAGCTAATATATAGTGGAAGCTAGCATGCTTGATAGATATATATAGGTCATCCGTCCACATGAGCCAAAGGCCACCCGAGGAACCTCTAGATGAAACAACGAAGCTATTAGTTACATCGAAACGGTTAACAAGATCATGAGATTGTATATTTGATGATTTAATTTATGAAATAAAAGTTACCTGTGCACGCGTCGAACGGATCATTCTGGCCAGGAACATCATTTGCCTATTGCCGAGGCCCCGGCCCATACCTCGGCAGTTCCAGGCGATAGCTCTCATGGAGCTAGAGCCGCGTTAGGGCCATGCGCCACTGCCTAAATGTACAACGAGGACGGAGAAGATCCCTGAGCAATCGGAACACCATCTCCTTGGTGTTCTTGGGTTGGAGGTAGAGAAGGAACAACTTGGGAGGAGCCCCCACTTGTGTGCTCAAGCCTTCTTAGTTGTTCATTAATCTTTCTCAGAGATAGTTCCTTTGATTGATTCTGCACTGGATCTTGATCTTCAGCTTCCTTTTCTTCACCCTTGGGATCAGCCAACAACTGTCTTTGGATACTAGACAACTTGTGTCGTGTCTGCTTGCTAACATGAAACTTGGTGGAACCCCAGATATATTCCTGCCTGCCTTGGACCAAACTCTGACGGTAAGGATGAAAATCTGAAATCTGACCCAGACCTTTGAGAATGGTATTGAGAAGCGCCTGGGATCTGAACTTTCTGGCAACACCATAGATTCTGACAGTAATCACACTCCCTGGCCCTCCAGCAGATGTATGCTCCATGAGGACATTGAACTCAACCTATGAAATTTTCTCTTTTGGCTCCTGATCCACCTGCACGTGGAAAGCCTCTGATTCCCTAATGGAGAGAAACTGCATGTTGATCTGAGGAAGGGAGTCTCGTAGCTGAGAGGAACCCCTATATGGATCTGGAGGACGAGGAACAGTGGTTCTTGTGGATTTTTGAGCTGGTGAAGGATCTTGGAGGATCCTCTGCTCCTCTTCGCTCTCCGTGAGAGTGGTGGAGATCTTGAGAATACTGGTAAGCAAAGCTTCTGATCTGAATCTTCTTGGGACTCCATAGAAACAAATAGTGACATTAACATAGTTGAAGCTGTAATATTTGATTTGCTTGCCGCTATCATCCGGATCCATCCACTCTAGGAGGTAGTTATCCGCCCGCATGCTCCAAGATTGAGGGGTGAACACAAACATAGAAGCTTTGATGGAAAGTAAGTGAACAATGAACAAATACCTTGAGAGCTGCAATATATTGTGGAAGTAATCCCTCCAATATTTGGAAATAGAGTGCTGAATAGACTGCAGTGAGATCACCCTCCCCTGTCTTTCCACAGAAGTGAACTTCATGAGGATATTGAACTCTGTTTCTTGCGTATGTACATCCAGATCTTATGGCGCCTGGAAAAGAAGGACATCCAGCTCTCTGAAGTATAGGGCCTGGATATTGAGGTGCAAGAGGGATTCCACTAGGCTGGGTCGATCCCTACCAGGGCCGGGGGGGGGGGGGGGGGGCGGTGGATCATGGATTTTGGTGGTTCTTTGGCTGGAATCTGGTTGCAAGCGTTTCCCTACTCTCCCATATTCTCCATTGCGTCAGAGCAACCAAGAGGGACCTGAGGAATCTAAACTAATATATAAAAGCACGAGAGGGGCTAATCCAATACATCTTGACCTTCCATTCATCAAATCTGACGGTTAGAATTGCTTCCATGTTTAGCGCAGCACAACACGTTTAATACCCTTAAAACTTCCTACAAATTACCCACCACTTCCATTACAAAAATGGAGCCCCTAATATCATTAATCTTGCACTAATTATGTGGCATGCATGCACTAATTTCTTCCCTGCATGCACCCAATTCTTTGCTCGATTATGTCCTCTGCATTGATTATCTTTTATTGCATGCATTCATGCCCAACTCCCTACACATGCAGCATTTATTTTCAAATTTGTTGTCACGATAATTGCATGCGTCAAGATTAAGGATGAACTGAACCATGGAGATCGTTCCATTCATGACACTTTAAAGGAAAGAACCCACCAAGGAACAAATTTTGGAATCAACCAAATACAATTAATGTTTTATAATTCCCTGACAAATTAAGGAACCTTATAATATGAAACAGATGGTGTAAGAATTTTTAAATTTTTGGGACCAATTTTATATTCAATGTTCATATCGCGCAAATGTGCAAGATGAAGTACTTCCCGCCGGAGATGTATGGCATGTGATCGACTATTCAACAGCGTAGACAATTGAAGATCGTCATCTTGGCCAATATATGTCATGACAAGTGTGAATCATGTGAATTAATAGTCAAGTTCTAGCACAATTTCTTTCTGCATCGGGGCCTCAAATTCTTATACCGACATAGACACTGCTTCATTACCAAGTTTTGATATATATATTTTTCTACCTAGGAAATGATATCAACACGAGTACTCAGGTTGATAAATAAGCTCACCTACAATTTGAGTGCAAGCCGCACATTTTTTTTGTTAACATTAGTAGATCTCTCAATTGATTCTAATATATTATTGCATTAGATAATTGCACATGCGTTGCAAAGGGGGTCCCATATATTTTATATGCAATTTCCATGATTAAATAAAAATATATTCAAGCAATCAATTGATTTTTTTTAATAATACTTTCTTAAAAAAACTAAAACTTACCGACTTACCTAAGAAGACATGTTTTCATTTGATAAACTATAAGATTTATGTGGTTTTCAATAATAATCTGCAGGAAAACCAAAAATGAGAAGAAAAAAATTATGAAAAAGAGGAGGGAGTAGGAGAGGACGAAGTGAAGATCAACATAAGGCGGTAAACGGAACACCGATGGATAAAATATGAGTCTTTACATCGTTTTAGATATACAATAAAGATAGAAGTATAATATTGTTCCATTTTTTTTGTTAATCGCATTCAATTCTTTTGCTCATCATGTTTAAATATATTATTGGTAGGGACGTTTTTTCGTGTGCGCACGTACAAAATTACTAATGGGGAGAAAGGAGGGAGATAGAAGTGAAGAAGAGAAGGTAGTTAGGGGATAAATGTTGTCGGAGAGGCCGGTGGGGGGGATTCGGCGGTGAGCGGCGGGGAGAAGGGGAAAGGGGATAGAGTGGCAAGGAGCCAGACGCGCCTTCATGACATCCTGAGGCTTCAGACTTATCGGAGGAGGACTAGTAGTCCCCATTTACATATGAGTTCGTTAGGTGATTGACCGACTGGTTCGTTCTCTCTCGAAAAAATGGATCTGCCTCCTCTGGCACTCCCGCGGGCGACAGCGGAGGCCACCGCCGCTGCTAGTCCCCGGCCCTCCTCTTGCGGCTCTCTCCTCTTGTCGCCTCATAGGCGCGTCGGCAGGCGAAGCCTGCCTGGCGTGGGCGACGGCGGGGAGCCTTCTCCTTCTTGCGCGACAAGATCGACATGGGTTAATCGGTTCGAGCCGGAGCGTGGCGTTTTGCGGGGCGTAGCGGCGCTGGAGTGGCGGCAGGCGGTCGTGCTGGCCGTCGCAATGGCGCGAGGAAGTCTGCAAGGGTGGTGGCGGCGCAATTTTGCTCCAACGGCTTCGTTTGGTTGGGGTTGTGCGGTTGCGCACCCCGGGTGGGACAGAGATCAGGTGACATGCCCATGTAACATGCGCCTCACATCTGCCGTCGGATCTTCATCCAAAGGACAAAAATGATCCCAAATTTAAATTCAAAAATCAAACATTTTAGAAAAATTTAAAAAAATTCCAGTAAGTTTAATATGGTCCGTTTTGTGTTCTGTAAGATTTTCGTTTCATTTGGATCACTCGTTCATGAGTTAATAGCTTTTTAATGTCACAATTTGAAAATCTATTTAATGATAAACCAATTATGGAAATGAACCGAAAATTTCATAGAACACAAAACGGACCATATTAAAATTACTGGAATTTTTTCAATTTTTTTTAAAATGTTTAATTTTCGAGTTTAAATTTTGGATCGTTTTTGTCCTTTGGATGAAGATCTGACGGCAGATGCAATGGGGCATGTTACATGGTGACATGCCATGGGCATGTCACCTGAACTTAGTCCCGCCGGGTGTTGGCAGCGGCGGAGTCCTACATCCGCTGTCATATGGCACCTGGCGGCGCAGGCTATGAACGGCAAGGGTCGGCGGCTGGTACTGCCCTTTGGGCGGTGGTCCTAGCACTCTTCTTTCGCTCAGCCAACTTTTTGCCGAATGTAGACATCTTCGATCTAGCTACTCACGAGTTCCGATTTTTCCATCGAAGAACTATATGGATTGGCGTATATTGCCCCTAGACATCTAGATTGGAAAGGTTACAGTCTCAAAGCTTTGGCAGATGAATGTATTTGATGCGATGAAGATTGTGTGCTAGGTGTTTGGCGACTTGCAACAGTGACCTCGACAAGCTGGTGCGGCAACATTGGAGGACTGCATTTTTGGTGGTTCTCCTCGAGAACTGAATCTCGATTCTCAGGGTGAAAACCCAAGGTATGGCCTTTATTGGTTGTGCCTGGCAATGGCTTGTTGAAGACATTGTTTTTGGTGAATTCAGATTTTCTTTAGGGTGTAAACCCATGATCTTCGATCGGGCAACGACAATGCTTGTGCATTGTTTCCTTCTTGGAGGCGTTGCTTTTGGAGAGCCTCTTTTGTAATCCGGGTGTTGTTTTCGGTGGTGGTTAGAGTGTTGCTGATGCTACTGATTGATCATCGTGGCGGGATCTTTTTTTCTCGTTTTTGCATGTGTGTATCCTTGATGTTTTTGGACATCTTGTTGCTACAGAGACCGGGTGTAATTGGTATCTCCGTCATATTAATATATTCTCTTTATCAAAAAAATATATGAGTTCGTTAGGTCCTCTGTTGTCAAGCAATCCATTGACGAAAATGGAGGTGCATGCGGATAAATCTTCTCCATCTGAGTCTTAAAAACACAAAAGTTAAACAACTTATAAAAGATGAGATAAAAGAAAGAGAAGGGGCATCAACTTTGACCTGGTATTGGAACATTACAGAAGTATTGTAGAACTCTAATCTTAGAAGTGCAGGTAAATTTTGCATTTACTATCGAAATGGTTAGACTCACTCTATGAAATAAGTTCCATGTATGATTCGAAGCACTTAACTCCCGTTTAAGAAGTGATCGATCAACCCGACCATGATTGGAAGTGGCGGAGCTTCGTCTGGGCCAACCTGGGCAGCCCCCTCCTCCCCCAACGCATGCAAAAATATTTCGAATACTTATAGATAAATTGCCCAAATATATAATAAATCTCCCTCAAAACTCATTTGTAGCCCCCCCTCCCAAGCTCATTTCCCCTCCAAGAACCAAGCCTAAGCTTCGCCATTGATGACCGGTCTAGAATCTCTTTCATTGAGATTCTTGTTTGCCCCTTCTTCCTTATTGATTTATTGCAGCAACTAGTCTCCTTTTTACAAATTCGATTATTAGTGAGTGATGTTTCACGAAATATTATTCTGGATAACAAATTTAAGAAAAACATGTATCAGATGACCGTGATTGTTTCTCTTAAATAATTGAAATAGGCCCTTCCAACCGTATACTTATATTGGCAAGGAAATATTGGGTTTTGTTGATATCATCAATTGTATCCCAAAAAAGGATCTCATAGTGTAACAACCCAGATTTCACAAAATTTAAAATTTTGTTTTTGGTGTGAATTTTTTGATTGTCTGATTTGTTTGCGGTGTTGGCATCTCCGATTTATCGATCGGCGATTATTTTTCCCCTTCTTTTCTTGTATCGGACGGAGACCGACCCTTGCCATCCTGACACACGATCTTTGCGACACTGGGTTTCACCTGATCACCGTCGCGAAAACCGCACAAGACCCGCCATAGCCAACGGAACGAAAACCCGGTTTAATAATTAAACGGGTTATTTTATAGCGCGCCGAAAAAAGTTCTCGGAACGTGTCCCGCGCGAGGTGAACGCCGCCGGCTCGACGCGCTGATCGCGCAGTTCGAAGTTTTACCCGAATCGGAGGTCCTGCGGACCCTCAGAAACATAAACACCGTGCGCGCGAGAGAAAAACCGGGGATGTTTTTGCAAACTGCCAGCCACCTGGGCTATATAAATACCACCACTCTCCCACCTTTTTCTAGGGTTTCTCCTAAGCCAAAATTGCAGCCACCCCCTCCACTTTGCCCCAATCTGCCCCAAAATACCCCATTTTTCGTCCAACACAATCCCCAGATGCTCCCGGCCGTCCAATCGGACGATCGGAGGGCTACGGGCGCGCGACGTCACCCATCTTCTATCCTCTCTCCCTCCCACCGAGCCAGCCCGAGGCACCCCGCCGCCGCCGTGATATGATTATTATAATGTTGACTATATTCGATGAAGGATGGAAGGTCTAGGCTATCCCGCCCCGACGCTTTGTTCCATTCGAGTCACCTAGGATCCGAGTTCCGGGTATAGGTTCTAAGACTGAGCGTGCCTAACCGCGTGTGGGATTTTATGGGGTCCCCTTTTCTTACCTACCTAGCTTCAAACATTTCTAGTGGTAGCCCAAGCTGATTTACCATTTGAAAACCGTGTGTGTATCTGTCGGGTCGCTCCTAGCAGATGTTCTTTATTACAAACAGCGCCAGTGGGAACATGGTTTTCTTGCAGGTCCACCTGATCAGCTAGGACCCGGCCTCATGTGAGAATTACTGGCAATCCGACCTGCGTCATACAGAAGAGTCCGATCCGAGAGCGTGGCCGGCTTTTGGATTGGGTGTCTACTCCCCGGGGGCCACCCGGATTTGTTCGTTGTTAGCTAGAGGGACCTGTCATTTCGAATCTCTCCGGACTAAATCATAAAATGGTTGCTTGTGATGGGTAGAAACTAAGAGTGATGGGCATGCGTGCCGAGCCTTGTAATGGGCAGTTGGTACACCCCTGCAGGGTTAAATCTTTTTGATAAGCCGTGTCCACGGTTATGGACGACTTGGAACCTACGTCTTGTTCATAGATAACATCAACTAAATCATATTTAATATAACTTGATCAATGTGTCTGTGCCTTGACTGATTCTTTTCGTCGGGATGCGAAGAGGAGGACAAGGATAGGATAGGTGTTATGTTTGCGTAAGTAGTTGATAGCAAGACTTGTTGGAGGCGATTCCTCATCAAATGCTTGGTTCTCATCTTACTCTACAATTAGACCGTTAGCCACTCATATATTGCTAGTGTGTCAGCAACCTCACCACTACCTCCATCTTACCCGTGAGAAGTTAGTTACAAAACTTTGATATATACTCACCCCTTTGTTTTCCTTTCCCTTTTATGTTTTTCCTGATCGGCTTCTGTAGTTGATTACTACCTCGACCCTTCTTCTGGACGACTTTGTGGAGACTCGACGACGACTAGTTAGGTGGATCCCGTCGGAGAGCCTAGACCCGTGTGGTTACCGGAATGGTGTGTTTATCTTTGCCACTAAGCATTTGAATGTAGTCTGTACTCAGACATGTATCTTCCGCTAATGTATTGTATTAAGGCAGTTGTATGCCGGTTGTATGAGATGTTGTATCCATGTAGCTGGAATGTTGTGATATCATGTTGGAAATCCGGGGCATATGGCATTGTCATATGTCGCGGTGGGACCAATATGTGCCACGTCCCTGGATCTGGATGGAATCATCTAGATCTTGAATAGTACCGCATATCGGGTCTTACAACTTGGTATCAGAGCCTTACTGACCGTAAGATCCCTTCTCTGGCCTAAGTTAGTTATCGGAGAGTAGGATTCTTTTGCTCCTTAACCTTAATCAAGTCAGGAAAAGTGTCGTTAGTTTTTTAACTCTCGACTTATCCCCTTTCAAACTTTAGGATCTCGAGTAAGTAGAGTTTCAGAATCGTTACAATGCCTTGCTTGCAGCGTATTGTCTCGATTCCGATCTCAGGTTAGGAAATCCGGTAGTACATTGAGTTCTTCTTACTCTTGGTAAATAAATGGTCGTTTATTGACTTTCGTTCTCTTGCCCAGTATCTTCACAATTTCAGTGAGAATGCTTCCCTTGATCGTCTCTTTCAACTATCGTTCTTCCTCTTGATCTCCCGATGGTCTCGTTTTCCGATGTTGCCGTCTCTCTGCGGAAATTTTTCTCGACAGAAGTTCGACGTTGACAGGGAGCAGAGTCCCTTGTTGGTGGTGTTGAAGATTGCCGACTCTCTTTTCTCCCCCCTCTCCCCCGGACCATCTTGTATTTCAGGGACGAGATCCCTTGTTGGTGGTGTTGTATTGTAACAACCCAGATTTCACAAAAATTAAAATTTTTGATTTCGGTGTGAATTGTTTGATTGTTTGATTTTTTTGCAGTGTTTGCATCTCCAATTTATCGATCGGCGATTATTTTCACCCCTCTTGTCTCGTACCGGACGGAGACCGACCCTTGCCACCCTGACAATCGACCTTTGCGACACCGGGTTTCACCCGATCACCGTCGCGAAAACCCCACAAGACCAGCCGTAGCCAACGGAACGAAAACCCCGTTTAATAATTAAACGGGTTATTTTATAGCGTGCCGAAAAAGTTCTCGGAACGGTTACCGCACGAGGTGAACGCCGCCGGCTCAACGCGCTGATCGCGCATTTTGAAGTTTTACCCGAATCGGAGGTCCTGCGGACCCCCGGCAGTCAGAAACATAAACACCGCGCGCACGAGAGAAAACCGGGGATATTTTGCAAACTGCCAGCCACCTGGGCTATATAAAGACCACCACTCTGTTGGGAAACGCATTATAAAACAAAATTTTCGGCCTACGAATCAAGAAACGAAGATCATCCAAGAAGATTGCATACAAGGTTTTAGGTCATGGCTCACCAACCGAAGTAGCGGAAGTAGAGTTGGTGAAGAACGTTTGTGCAGATCCCCGTAGCTAGGAATTTCAATGACCTCCCAACCGCGAGGATATCGATCCCGCGTACCGTCCCATGATTCGTTGCGCGATCTGTCCCGTGATCCGTCCCGATCAAGTCCCACGAACAAGTCCCTCGAACTAGATCCCCGAGGAAGAAGAAGGACCTCGAAGAAGGATCAAAGGTATGATCCCTCTATAGGTATCCACACATCCCGATGTAGCAATCCAGCAGCGCTCCGCCGTCCAGAGAAGAACACCACCGAGAGAAACTAGAGGGAGAAGAGCCTAGCAGCGTCCAGACTAGAACGATCTAGCCCGAAGAGAATTAGAGGCACGTGGGATTTAGCTGGGGCAGCCTTGGGGCTTTTCTGGTGTGTCTTTGGGACTACCCCTACCCATGAATATATAGGTGGAAGCCTGGGGTCGCAACTTGGGCGAGGGTTCTCCCCAAAGTCGATTTTGGCCACCAGGAGGAGTCCAACACGGATTCCAGTACGAAACGCCTGGGACCCTTGCGTTTTGCCCTGGACCCCAAGGAAAGTCTATTTCCCACCGACCTACGGCCTTGTGGACCTTCCTACTTGGCCTATCTTCGGTTTCCGTGTTTTGGAGAGTTCCATAACCCTCCAGATACTTCCATAAGCTCCCGAGAACCTCCCGAAACCTCCCGAAACATTTCTAGAAGTCCCGGAATAATTTCCCGATGTTTCGTAACCATTCCACAACTATTACCGAATGTTGCAAAACCTTCCGAGACTATTACGGATGTCTTGTTACTACTTCAAGACTCTTCTTGAATGTTCCGAAATAATCCGAGACCGTTCACGAATATTCTGAAACCATTCGGCACAACCTAGAACACTTCTAGTGCTACCCAGAAACACTTCCGGTTCCACCCGAAACAATTTCGGTACCCTTTCTCTTTTCATCTCCTAGTTCTCTAACAGATTACTACTCGTTAAGTGTGTGACCCAATAGGTTCGGTATAATGCGGACATGACTCAGAACATCTTCCGGACATAGGTCAACAGCCTTTTGTCAATAGCCAATAATCAACAGCGGAGCCATGGACACCCATGTTGACTCCCGCACATACACGAATAAACTTCGAGTGAACCTTTATGTTTAGTCATGTACCATTCCCTTTGCTTCGTGATATATGACAAAGTTAGAGGAGAGATGTTTGGCACCCATGTGTAACAACTTCTTGAACACAAGCCACTCGTTATCCTCTTTGCTCGTTTGTCTCTATTTCTCGTTATTGTATTCCGGTATCCCCGTGATTAAATCACAATGCGTCTGACCAGACTAGAATGGATACGGTCGTACCGAGTGGATCCAAAGTCAATATCTCTTCATCGTGAAGGAGCAAATCCCATTCTTGAACTATCAAAGTCACTAGCCACACCATCTGACATACCCATAACTTATTTTACTACTTCCCATTTACGGGAGGATTCATCTAAGAACCAAAGCATGTCTTCCTATGTGAAGAAATTCGAAACTCTCATGGTCTAAGGAATTACGTATATGATAACATTTCATGATATGACTTATAACGTAGTTACGATGTGATCTCTAAGTATATCATTCAATACTGGGGTCGGTTCAACATCATTGTTCTGCTAACAATATGTTCCCATTGCCACTGACATCCTTGTTACAAGAACAATGTCCATGATTAAGAAAACGTAATCATCAGTTAGCACATGAGCTGGTCTTAGAGGCTAAACCAGGAACTCTTGGTGTTTACATTTCCACACATTCAAGTGAGTTTTCTTCTGAATCTCATAGTCAGGGTCATTGCAATTATAGCACAGAAATATAAACATTAATTACGAACGTGGAAATATATATAATAACATTTTATTATTGCATCTAGGGCATATTTCCAATAGTCTCCCACTTGCACTAGAGTCAATAATATTATCAGTGCTTGAGCACTTTACACCTATGGCATGTGGTATAGACTTCATCATCGAATCTGACGTTTCAGGCCCGTTTGTATCTTGCATATCTTCGCGTTTTCACGCTATCATAAAATTCACTAATTTTATCAGTTTAGCTTTGTATATGTTTGAATCATTTGGCAGGACCTTGGTTCCTTTAGAATAAGTCATGAAATCATTCATCAATGTTCCATGAGCTTCAAGCATCCTGGAAACCATACCATGTTCATAAATGAACTGATGATTCAAAATACCCTCCCTTGTTACTTCTTTAAGCAACAATATACTTAGCCTCTGTTATAGAATTCGCCACAGTATCTAACTTAACACAGTTCCTCCATACTGTGCCAGCCTTATGTGTGAAACACGTAATCCCAATTAAAATCGAAAATCGGTCGGAGTAAGTATGAAGACTGAATTGGTGTAACTGTTTACATCAAAATTCAGCTGGTGTAACTTGTTACAACGAGCTCTTCATTATCTCCATTTTCCGAGAAACATATCTTATCTATCATAAGTTTAACTTTTCACTGTTTGTCAAATGATCAACATATTGATCACTTTGGTATCTTGCTCACAACCTTTTGGAGCACTGGACATATCTGGTCGTTTTACATATTATGGTGTACATGATTAATCCAAACACATAGGTGAGTGAAATCCAATTCATGTGTTTTGCTTATCTGTGTTCATGAACACCGATTTCTGCAAACAACTTTTCACCCTGACCTCGGCAAGAACATCCTTCTTGGCGTATTCATACTAAACTACTTTAGTATCATGTCAACATGTAATGTTGGCTTTAGCATGATCAGGCACTTACTATCTACATAGATCACTGTGCTCAATACTAATGCTATATTAGCCCAAGTTCTTCAACTGAAAACTATTTCCAATGAAGTCCTTATTCGTGTCAAGAAATTTATATCATTTCCAATCAACAATATGTCATCTACATAAGGTTTTAGAAATATCATTCAGCTCCCACTTACTTTCTTGAACATTCAAGCATCTTCGTTTATTCCCGATGAAAACAAACTCTTTTGGCAATTTCATCATAACGAAAATTCCAACTCCATTGTGCTAGCTTCAGTCCATCACTAGATATCCAAGTCTTGCATCTATTTTAGCATCCTTTGAATCGACAAAACATTCCGGTCGTATCACATATACGTCCTTTGTTATATTTCCGTGTAGGAACTTTGTTTTGACGTTCATTCTACCATATCCTATAAATGAGATATGTAGTAATTGCTAATATAACCCGAACTGACTAAAGCATCTCTACGGTCAAAACTATTTCGCCGTAGTCAACGTTTGAACTTGCTAGAAAACAATTTTCCAACGAGTTGAGCTTTATGGATAAAACAATTTCATCCGAATCAATTATACATCCATATATATATATTCTTCATACTTTTAGTCTTTCAGAGGGTCTACCAAGTTCAAAACTTGACTTACTTCCATGGATACTATCTCGGATTATTTGACATTTAGCCAAATCCCGGAGTCAGGGCCCATCAACGCTTCTTTGTATATCACAGGTTTATCATTGTCGAACAATAATATCTCGTCTTACATATCATGAATGTTTGTACGAGTTTTTTTAACCTGTGTGGTTCAGCTGCGCACTTATTTGAAGATTCAACAATCTTTAACAAGTTGCACTGTCCTCCCACTCACTCTTTTGCAAGAAACTATTTTCTTCCAAACACATTGTTCTTAACAGCAAACAGTTTTGCTTTTGTGTAGTGATAGAGGAATACCAAACCTTTTGGAATGACCTTAACAAAGTAGCACTTATCTGATTTGGTGTTTTGAGCATGTCAAACACATGTCTCATATACCCAAATTTTAAGAAAAGACAATATGGTTTTAACACTTCCATTCCACATCTAATATGGTCTCATTTCAACAGATTTGATGGTTCTCTTTTCAGTGTAAAAGCCGTAGTCTCTAACGCATAACATTAATAAGTAGAATGGAAAATTTATAAACATCATATTTGATCTTACCGTGTCATACATGGCTTGATTACATCTCTCGAACACTTTACTCATAGTGGTGTTCCCGGAGACGCAAGTTATGACACTTCTTCACAACTCATCAGACGTTCGCTAAACTTGTAACTCAAATATTACTTTCTACAATCTAATTTGCAGAAGCTTTATTTTCTCATTACAATGAATTTCTATTTCACTCTAAAATTCCTTGAACATTTCAAATATTTCAGACGTATGTCTCTATTGAACAGATATCCACATATCTACTTCAACTCATGAGTGAAGATAGGTAATCCACTGCACACAACTACACTTATTGGACTACACACATCATCATGTATGATTACCAATGGTTTAGTTGCCCATTCATGTATGGCCTATCAACGGTGTTTTAGTCACATTACTTCGAGACAAAGATCGCAAGCGTCAAGTGATTCATAGTCATATGACTCGAAAGTCCATCACTTATGGAAATTCTTCATGCATGTTATGTCACTTGTGATAAACGGCAGTGCCACATCTATGTGGTATTTCTGCCAGTCTTGCGACGTTTAGCGTCAGTGTTATAGATGTTTAGTATTTTTATCAAGATTCATAACATACAATCTATTCATAATGGAAATATGGCCTTTACGTTATTCATAGCTTTGAACAACTCTCTTGCAACAAACATGATTCAAAATGATGTTTTGCAACAAGGCTAAAGTGTAGTAACAATTTACTCAACTCTAAAATGAATTATGAAGATAATCATAGAGTCAACACACGGTATAGTAAACCTTTTACCGTGTTCCCGAGCGTGTCAAAACTCATCATTAGCTAGTCATAAAGGCCATAGTATTTCTTGCATCGAGTTGCAACAATATGCAATCGATGTGATATTCCGGTGATCAACAGTTTAATCACAATATACAAAATCCACAATTAACTGCTTAATCATGATTTCCAAGAATTACATCTCTTGACCAGCAATGAATTCATCGATAACTCCGTATGACTTTCATTTCTGAGCTGGTTATTCCAGTCTTCTTTCGTTTTGCCTTTATATGTATCATAGTTCTATTTACAATGTCACTTCTACTCACAAAAGCTCACACATCATTAAGGATGGTGCAGGCCATGGAATTTCCGGCGTGTAAGACTTACTAACATCCTTGGGACTTCCTTTCCTTTAATTCTCATCATCATATGATCGGTGTTCTTCCGGATCCCACACTTATCAGTTTTGTTTAGAGCACAGTGAACATTTTCACTAATGCTTACAATCATACATTGTACTAGATATCTTATATCCAACATTAATTGTCTTACTACTGAAAAGAATTTTTCAGTTCCATGAATATAACATAACTATCCCAAACGTTCGAAGTTCGGGTTTCATGGTGGTGAAGACAATCCACTTTGCTGTGGTGGAATTCTAGCATTTTGGATTATGGACGTAAGTCACATCATCCATAGCATCAGCGGGAGAGCATAAAAAATTTGCGATAGGACAAGCTCATTCTCGACACTATTGAGGATAGTCCTCACAATACGGTACCAATCGTAAAGTTTTTACCAGATAATACAGTTAATCAAAATCAATTGGGATGGTGGTAACGCGAGCCATTATTCTACAACGATAATGCAAATACTAAGACTTTGTTCATAATTAAGTTGCACTTGTGATTTATCAATTTAATTACTAAGTGCGCTCCCACTCAGATCAATATCTCTCGTAATTGATGCTGGAGTGATTCAAGATCCGACCCAATCGTCCGCCATTGATGTGACATCACTGATGACTTAGACTGGACCGGTAGGCCAACTTGCCAATCACACCAAAGGTGATTCTTGTTCATCTTTCGATGGGCGTGTTCCGATAGCAAACTTTTATCCAAACCGTCAAGACAACCAAGTGTAATTGCAGTGTGTCCTTAACACACCCGCCTTTTATGCGTCACACCGTGTGCACCCATGTGACATGACCTGCTCCGATGTGAAACATAGTATAGACGATGTTACAGTTGGAAGAACACTATCAACTTGATATTGTTTTGCGAGAGATCACCCTAATAAAATACGACTTACGCGCATCAAACAAGGGTGCATCAAAGGGATAAACATCACAGGCAGTTCATAAAATTATGTGATATAGTATAGCCATTTGCTTCGTGAAGTCTTCGTTGTCTTCACGTCATCGTGGTAGAAGTCTCCGTGTCCACCAACTATGTCCTTGGCGCAGGGACCATCACCACAGCTTCCGGCATGTGCGTCGGGGTCCACCTCCGCATCGTAGATCATCACCTTGCATCTATCTATTGCTTTTCCTCGAGCTAATAAACAGTTCTGGCACGCAGGCCATAATTAAGTGACAATCATATGACTCCAGTCATCATGCCATACCACGACACGCAGGTCGCGAATAAATATTACATCATATAGCACCTCATACAAACACATTGCAAATCTTGAAGGCTATACCACATCACATGCATACTCTGCAAAAACAAGTTAGATCGCTATCTACACGGGTTGTTGCAAATTTTATCATGGTTGATTAACAGGTTACATGCAAACGTTGTTCCCTATGTAAACCAAACACGATACTTCATTGTTGCTAGTTTAATGTTTGGGGTGCGTGCAACAACTAATGCCACAAGCCAAACTTCGTTCAACGCGTGACCCCCGTGTGGATTTGAGTTCATAAAATCCACAAGCCCCTCCATGTTAAATCTTCTATTCCGAGATTAAGATGAGATCCAAGGAGTTTGATGTAGACCATGATCAAGGCAACCAGCATACTGAAAGCAGCATAGATGGATCGATGGAAAACTCAATCCTTGTAGCAAAACCTCAACTTGCCATCAAACATAGAAAAATCACATGACAGGGAAGCAACAAGAAAATCAATGCCTCATATCACACATATGATCTAGACCTAAACATGCATCTAATCAAGGATCGCTCTGATACCACTGTTGGTAAACGCAGTAGAAAACAAAATTTTCGGCCTACGAATCAAGAAACGAAGATCATCCAAGAAGATTGCATACAAGGTTTTAGGTCATGGCTCACCAACCGAAGTAGCGGAAGTAGAGTTGGTGAAGAACGTTGGTGCAGATCCCCGCAGCTAGGAATTTCAATGACCTCCCAACCGCGAGGATATCGATCCCCCGTACCGTCCCACGATCCGTTGCGCGATCTGTCCCGCGATCCGTCCCGATCAAGTCCCACAAACAAGTCCCTCGAACTAGATCTCCGAGGAAGAAGAAGGACCTCGAAGAAAAAGGACCTCGAAGAAGGATCAAAGGTATGATCCCTCTACCGGTATCCACACATCCCGATGTAGCAATCCAGCAGAGCTCCGCCGTCCAGAGACGAACGCCACCGAGAGAAACTAGAGGGAGAAGAGCCTAGCTGCGTCCGGACTAGAACGATCTTGCCCGAAGAGAATTAGAGGCACATGGGATTTAGCTGGGGCAGCCTTGGGGCTTTTCTGGTGTGTCTTTGGGGCTACCCCTGCCCACGAATATATAGGTGGAAGCCTGGGGTCGCAACTTGGGCGAGGGTTCTCCCCAAAGTCGGTTTTGGCCACCAGGAGGAGTCCAACACGGATTCCAGTACGAAACGCCGCGGACTACGGCGTCTAGGGGGGAAACGCTAGGGACCTTGGCTTTTTGCCCTGGCCCCCAAGTAAAGTCTATTTCCCACCGACCTACGGCCTTGTGGACCTTCCTACTTGGCCTATCTTTGGTTTCCGTGTTTTGGAGAGTTCCATAACCCTCCAGATACTTCCATAAGCTCCCGAGAACCTCCCGAAACCTCCCGAAACATTTCTAGAAGTCCCGGAATAATTTCCCAATGTTTCGTAACCTTTCCACAACTATTACCGAATGTTGCAAAATCTTCCGAGACTATTACGGATGTCTTGTTACTACTTCAAGACTCTTCTTGAATGTTCCGAAATCATCCGAGACCGTTCACGAATATTCTGAAACCATTCGGCACAACCTAGAACACTTCTAGTGCTACCCGGAAACACTTCCGGTTCCACCCGAAACAATTTTGGTACCCTTTCTCTTTTCATCTCCTAGTTCTCTAACAGATTACTACTCGTTAAGTGTGTGACCCAATAGGTTCGGTATAATGCGGACATGACTCAGAACATCTTCCGGACATAGGTCAACAGCCTTTTGTCAATAGCCAATAATCAACAGCGGAGCCATGGACACCCATGTTGACTCCCGCACATACACGAATAAACTTCGAGTGAACCTTTACGTTTAGTCATGTACAATTCCCTTTGCTTCGTGATATATGACTAAGTTAGAGGAGAGATGTTTGGCACCCATGTATAACAACTTCTTGAACACAAGCCACTCGTTATCCTCTTTCCTCGTTTGTCTCTATTTCTCGTTATTGTATTCCGGTATCCCCGCGATTAAATCACAATGCGTCTGGCCAGACTAGAATGGATACCGTCATACCGAGTCGGCCCAAAGTCAATATCTCTTCATCGTGAAGGAGAAAATCCCATTCTTGAACTATCAAAGTCACTAGCCACACCATCTGACATACCCAGAACTTATTTTACTACTTCCCATTTACGGGAGGATGCATCTAAGAACCAAAGCATGTCTTCCTGTGTGAAGCAACTCGATACTCTCATGGTCTAAGGAATTACGTATATGATAACATTTCATGATATGACTTATAACGTAGTTACGATGTGATCTCTAAGTATATCATTCAATACTGGGGTCGGTTCAACATCATTGTTCTGCTAACAATATGTTCCCATTGCCACTGACATCCTTGTTACTAGAACAATGTCCTTGATTAAGAAAACGTAATCATCAGTTAGCACATGAGCTGGTCTTAGAGGCTAAACCAGGAACTCTTGGTGTTTATATTTCCACACATGCAAGTGAGTTTTCTTCTGAATCTCATAGTCAGGGTCATTGCAATTATAGCACAGAAATATAAACATTAATTACGAACGTGGAAATATATATAATAACATTTTATTATTGCCTCTAGGGCACATTTCCAACACACTCTCCCACCCTTTTCTAGGGTTTCTCCTAAGGCAAAATTGCAGCCACCCCCTCCACTTTGCCCCAATCTGCCCCAAAATACCCCATTTTTCATCCAGCACATGCCCAGCTGCTCCCGGCCGTCCGATTGGACGATCGGAGGGCAACGGGCGCGCCATGTCACCCATACTCTATCATATCTCTCCTCCCACCGCGCCACCCCGAGGCACCCCGCCGCCGCCCTGATATGATTATTATAATGTTGACTATATTTGACGAAGGATGGAAGGTCTAGGCTATCCCACCCCGACGCTTCGTTCCATTCGAGTCACCTAGGATCCGAGTTCCGGGTATTGGTCCTAGACTGAGCATGCCTAACCGCGTGTGGGATTTTATGGGGTCCCCTTTTCTTACCTACCTAACTCCAAAATTTTGTAGTGGTGTCCAAAGATGATTTACCATTTGAAAACCGTGTGTGTATCTATCGGGTCGCTCCTAGCAGATGTTCTTTAAAACAAACCGGGCCAGTGGTAACATGGTTTTCCTGTTGGTCCACCTGATCAGCTAGGACCCGGCCTCATGTGAGAATTACCGACAATCCGACATGCGTCACACGGAAGAGTCCGATCCGAGAGCGTGGCTGGCTTTTGGATTGGGTGTCGACTCCCCGGGGGCCACCCGGATTTGTTCGTTGTTAGCTAGAGGGACCTGTCGTTTCGGATCTCTCGGGACTAAATCATAAAATGGCTGCCTGTGATGGGTAGAAACTGAGAGTGATGGGCGTGCGTGCGGAGCCTTGTAATGGGCAGTTGGTACACCCCTGCAGGGTTAAATCTTTTCAAGATGTCGTGTCCACGGTTATGGACGACTTGGAACCTACGTCTTGTTCATAGATAACATCAACTAAATCATATTTAATATAACTTGATCAATGTGTGTGTGCCTTCACTGCTTCTTCTTCTTCGGGATGCGAAGAGGAGGACAAGGATAGGATAGGTGTTATGTTTGCGTAAGTAGTTGATAGCAAGACTTGTGGGAGGCGATTCCTCATCGAATGCTTGGTTCTCATCTTACTCTAAAATTAGACCGTTAGCCACTCATATATTGCTAGTGCATCTACAACCTCACCACTACCTCCATCTTACCGGTGTGAAGTTAGTTACAAGAGTTTGATATATTCTCACCCCTTTCTTTTCTTTTCCCTTTTATGTTTTGCTTGATCGGCCGCTGTAGTTGATTACTACCTCGACCCTTCTTCTGGATGCCTTCGTGGAGACTCAACGACGACTAGTTAGGCGGATCCCGGCGGAGAGCCTGGACCCGTGTGGTTACCGGAATTGTGTGTTTTACCTTTGCCACTAGGCATTTGAATGTAGTCTGTACTCAGACATGTATCTTCCGCTGATGTATTGTATTAAGGAAGTTGTATGCCGGTTTTATGAGATGATGTATCCATGTAGCTGGAATGTTGTGATATCATGTTGGAAATCCGGGGGATATGGCATTGTCATATGTCGCGGTGGGACCGATATGTGCTTCGTCCCTGGATCTGGATGGAAACATCTAGATCTGAAACAGTACCGCATATCGGGCCTTACACATAGAATGCAAAATACTCCCTCCGACCCTTAATTCTTGTCATGTTTTAAGTTCAAATTTCAACTAAAACAATGACAAGAATTATAGGACGGGGGAGTAGGATATATACATTCATCAAGCAAGTATTTGATACCTTTGTCGGCGATATTTGACGGCAGATGCCATGGGGATGGCTAAAGAGGTGGACAAACCGAGGTGAGTGTCGATGGTGCCGGAATCGAGAGTGGGGACAAACACAATGAGACACCACCATGTACCCAGGTTTGGGGCTCTCCGTAGAGATAACACTCCTAGTCCTGCCGAGCTAGCTAGAAGCAATAACTGAAGCTACAATGAATGCTCCGTGAGCTATTTGAGAGGAAGGGGAGAGGGATCTAAGCACAACTTTCTCCTTGATCTCTCTCTGGTGGGTGAAGTGAACTAAATGCGGTCGTCCCCTCATGCAGGAGGGATCCCTGGGGATCTTATAGGCCGAGCCCAAGGTAGTATGGTAATCTCTGGTTGGTCCAGGGCCCAGTTGTAAGCCTCTGTTGAACTACTGGGTCCCGCCGACTACGCCCTTTACGGTGCTAGGCGGAGGAAAGTTGTAGCCTTACTTTGTCTTTGAATCTTGCCATGTAGGTCCGGAGTGGTCTACGCCTAGCCTTGCGGCTGCCTCAACGCCTTGTCGCCTCCGCCGCCCTGTCAGCTGATGTGTCTAGGGAACATCATGCGTCTGACAGGTCGGCCTGGTAATGTTCTGTTTGCCACGCGGATCTCTCGGGATCATATATTGATGAACTCGGGCCGGGTGGGCCCTTCCGGCCCCAGGTCAACTCTCGTGGTTAGCTCGAATGGTCTTGTGTCTTCATGGGCCGAATGCACTTAGGTGACGTCGATTGCTCTCTCCCCGAGTATGCGGCTTCCGACCTAATAACCTCGACCTTCTAGAGATCGATCTTGTGCTTGCTTGTTCTTCTTCTTAGATCAGCGATCGTCAGATCCGCGGTCTTCAGGTCGACCTTGATCATATCGGCCTTCTTCCGAATGCAGGTCTTCAGGTCGGCTCATATTAGTTCGTCCTCGCTTAGATCGGCGGTCATCAGATCGGTGATCTTCGTCTTGAAAGGTTATTTTGTTGGATATGTGCTCCAGAGGCAAATAATATTTTATTTTTCCAATATATCGTAGAAAGTTCATAACCAGTTTCATACTGTGCTAGAAATGTATCAGTGAAACAATGATACATGCGTGGTATAGAAACAGCCAACGTTCCTAGTTAGCCTCTATATAACTAGTTCATGGTCAATTGATGATCGTGGTTTCGTGATCATGGACAATCAAGTCAATTGGCTGTGAGGTCACCTCATTGGATGAATGACGTGATTAACATTACCCAATGTAAGGATTGCAACATGATCAAATCATAAAGGTTCAGTGTTGTAATTAAAGAATGTAGTAGACCGTTTCTTAGACCGTGAGATCATGCATAATTGCTATCTTCTCGGATGCTTTGACCTAAATCCAAAGCCTGACTGAAATATGCTGGCCATAAAGGTGTATCTTGGGTATTCCATTGAGATATGTTGAGAAGTTTTGATTCAAGAGCGGGATTTGTCAATCCATGTAATGGAAAGATACTAAGGGCCCACTCGGTGAGATTACATCCATAAAGCTGCGCAGCGTGTGACTAGGTCATAGGGATGAATATCACGGAACGAGTGAAATAAGATTTGTCGGTAACGAGATAGAACTAGACATAGGATGTCATTGGTCGAATCTCGGACTTATCTAGTATCGATGACAAAGGGAATGTTATACGCCGTAAGGTCCAATCAGTGTTAATATCCGGAATGCGGAGGGGTCATTATGGGCATCCAGGTCTCGCTGATGATCATTGACCGTAGCCTCATCTCGGTCATGACTGGAGCGTTCTCGGACCGTAGGGTAACACACTTAAGGGCTTGATGTTATCGGAGACCTTCTCGGAACTAACGAAGTTAGCGAAGATATATGAAAGAACTCCAAAATCGTTTTGGAGGGGAGACGGAAAAGTTCCGAGGTTCCAAATTGTTCAAAAACTTATTTGGATATGATTTATTATTTAATTTAACGAATTAAATATTAAAATATAATTTAAATAATTAAATGGCTATTTTATTTTATTTTTTCTTTAAAATAAAGGAAAATAAAAATAAAAAAAATAAAAATAAAAAAGGGTGGGAGTGGCGCCATGGGCTAAGACCCATATGGGCCACTTGGCCAGTTAGCCATGTGGGGTGGCCTGCGGCCACATGCAAGCATGCATGCATGCACGCCCACGCCCACGGCGAAGCTAGCCAATGTGGTACTAGTTTAGTACCACATTGCTAGTTGGCAGGCATACATAGCCCCTTCCCTTCTATATATAGATGTGGTTGATGCTTTTTTTATATAGAAAATTTCAAGAAAAATACAGATAAATTTTGTTGATCTTTCTCTCCCTTTTTTCTCCTTCCTTGAGCGGATTCATCTTGTTTGGAGGCTGCACTTGGTTGGGGATGTCCCCACTATACGCACGCCGTCGTGCTGCTGAAACTCCGGTTCTGGATGTCTACTTCCGCCATGTTACTACGAGGTGCTACACGTGTGGCACTCCACCCGGCAGGGTGCTAACACAACCAGGGGGCTGTGAACTTTGATCGACTACATCGACCATGTTTGCGAGAACGTTTCCCGCGCAACGGACTACACTTCAAGGTATGTTATCTGCAAGTCTTTTCGTTACGGTAATAGGGCTAGATAGATCTTTGGCAATGGGAACGGTAGTTAGAAATATTATTGTTTTCTGCTACGAGCCACAACAGTGGTATCATGAGCTAGGTCTATGCTTAGTATTGCCGTACGGATAGAACACATCGGGGATATGGGCGTTGATTCTTTGATTGTTACCCTCTCACGTGCACTTGTTCATATCTGTTGCATTGTTTGATGAAGTGGACCCCGACCGACCTTACGCGTACGCTTACGTGAGACACGTTCCACGCTTGACATGCGTATTGTACCGTATAAAGTGCCTCTAGGGGGTGTCTGTCTCTCTTACTTTAGCGGATGTGGAATTCGCAACGAAGGGCCCCATATGGGGTGTAATAGAGGCAATCATCTAATCAGCGTTGTGGTTGACTCGTAGGCTAAAATCTGTTTATCCATGAAAGCCCTAGCACCCACGTAAAACATGCAATATACAAACTAGAGGCGTCTAACTTTTGTATTGCTATTGGGGGCTATCGTTTGTTTGATCTTGATGTAGTGATAGCTTTGCTATGTGTTAATAGAAGGTAGTAAACGTTCATCTTGATAAAAAAAACTCAAATGGAGACACTGTAGACTTAGTGACACCATGTTCAAACATCTTAAACTTGCTAGTATAGGATACACGACGGTAGCATTATATAAGATGATCCCTTAACAAATACCAAACACAAATATTCTACCAAAGTGTGCACCACCTGGAAGGTTCTCCCTTATGGCCGATATACCGTACATATCGGGTGTCACACATAATCAACGGCACTCACATGAGGTTGGGTTTGGCAAGCCTAGCATATGTAGATATGGCCTTGCTAAACAGTATATAACACAGTGGTCAATTTGGCGAGCCTAGCATATGTAGATATGGCCTCGGAATACTAGAGGTCGAAAGATCAAGCACGAGTCATATGCATGATGTGACCGCACAAGTAGTTGTCTTCCTTTTAAACTAATCCGCCGGCCGTGTGATATTCGAGGACGGATAGTGAATCTGGATCATGTAATCACTAAAACTTTCTAGGGATGATTGTTTTAGTGTGAGCTCATTTATAATATGATTATTATGAACTCATTGTTTTGAACTATTCTTAATTGTTTTTTCCTTGCAATTATGTTTGTAGAAAATGGAAATGTCACAATATCATGAATTGGTTTCTTTCTTATGTGGTGAAAGACTAAAAGAGGATGGGTCAGATTTCATTAGTTGGTACCTATGCCTTAGGAGTGTGCTCAAGAGATCAAACCTCTCGTTCATAACAAAAGAGCCGGTGGGAAATTCTCCTGTAAACAACATGGACGGGAAAGTAATGAGTGATTACCAATATCGTCGAAGGACTTATGCCATGGCTAAGAGTGTCATAGAAGTTTGCATTTTGCAAGACTTGCGTCATCTATATCATGATATGGACACGTTTGACATGATTGATATGCTGAAGTCATTGTACATACGGCAGTTCAGAATAGCCAGATTTGAGTTAGAAAGTAAGTTTCTATCTACAAAGATGGAAGAGAACTACTGTCTGAAAACACACGTCGCCAAGATGAATGAGATGCATCTGAGCCTCGTAGATGACTTTGACTAGTGGACCACAGATGATGATGCGATATACACGGTGTTGCATCCGCTTCCACCAAGTTATACAACCTGTGTCCATGGCTACGTCGGAAGATGTGAAAGCCTCGGATTCTCTGAGTTCATGGATAAACTCCAACACTTGGAGGTTGAACCCATTGAAGGAGAAGTTGTTGATGGAGAAGGTATATACTTGATATACTTGTTATAAATGTTTTGTTCCCTTTATACAACACCTGCAGTTATTGAGTATCTGATACTTATTCTGTTTTATGAAAACAGGACCTGCCGTTGCATGGACTGGAAAAGGTGTGATCAAGGATTGATGGCGACTAAGGCAGTTGATGGCCAACAAGATTTCACCAAGACATCTATCATAGGAGTATACTTAGAGTATTAGATAAATCTTATGTAATCGCTTTAGTATGAACACTTAGTAGTATGTCTTACACCTCGTGAGACAAAGTTATTCATGTATGAGACAAATCAGTTGTTCTAGTTTATGAATAAAGTGTGCTTATACTTTGATCACGTCTTGATTTATGTTATGATAGAAGCATTTATAAAAAACCATTATAGTCAAGTGATATTCAATATTTAATGATAAAGTTGTCTTGAATAAACGACGGGTCAAAAGTTATAATTAGATTTAATTGCATAAGATGAATTCATAATTGATGAAGTCATTAGATACACGATCTATTAACTTGTGCATTTAATATCGAATAAGATGATCAATGACAAGGAAGTCATAATTTAATTGCATAATATGATTTCATAGTTGACAAAGTCATTAGATACGCGATCCATTAACTTGTACATTTAAAATGGAAAAGTTCTAGCAAGTAGAACTCGTGCTAATCATTATAAATTAATTAAGCGTATGCATTATCATTAAATACTCTGTATGATTAATTGAACATTGTATTCAATTAAGATCATAAAACAGAGATCTAGGAATCACATCATGAAGTAGAATATAAGGATACAAATCACTTTGCTATGATCTAAGTGATGAGTATGGAAGTTGACATGACGGGAGACTTGTGGAAAAGAAAGCCACAAATTACGATGGAAGTTTAAAGTATTCAATCACTTAAAACCATTCGTAATCATACTAAAATATAGTATGGTCTAAATGTTTTTCCCCTTGCATTAAAATTATCGAACAAGATTGTTTAATTCATTAAGTTAAAAACACCCATATCATGAATAAGGAAACCATACCGAACCTAGTGAGACAAATGATCCCATACGATGATGGTGTTATAAAGTTTCTAAAGAAATAATTTCTTTGTATTAAGAATTGCAAGCAATTAAAAATAACACATTCTCCCGAATAGCAAAACTGGTATTGCTAGATTGGCAATACGAGAAGAAGGTTCTCGACACATAAGCCAATGGGAGGTAGTGGAAACTTTGACCAGGGTACTGGACCTTGCCTTCATAATATCAGAGTGATGTATTGGAAACATGTTCCGCTATGAAAACACTGTAAAAGAAGGAAGTATGCCACAGATGATGATCATGGCGTATGAGTTAAAGCCGTTGCTGAATTTAGAAGGTTATCATGAATACGTTCTGTACATCACAATAATCATGAGTCTTCTTAATGAAACAAAAGGAATAAAATTTCTTACAAAATGCGAAGGAATGATGTAGCCTAAAACACGAGGAGAAATGAAATAATATTGAGTTACATAAATGATGGCTCACGTCATGTGGAATAAATCAGTTATTTCAGAATCTCGATAAACAGGAAAATTATCGAGAATGGTGTAACGGCCTAAAGCATTATTTGGCTCATAAAACTGTTATGACCAAAATTCAATAATGATTGACTACGAAAGCATAGGAATGCTTTAATCAATAAAATATTTCATTTATACTATAATAAGGCCATAGCCTGAAATTGCATCTCCTTCAAACTTAGGATTTGAAGAGTGAATTTAAATAGGCATGACGGAAGATTATTTTTGTTGAAAAGATGGATTATAGTACCTCAAGACGGGAACTCTCAATCTTGATTTGATCAAGTGATTTTGTGATGATCAAAATATTGAGTAGGCCTGTAGTTTCATGAAACCGAGTGGGAGATTTTAAGACTTCCTCGAAACTTGGAATGCAGAGGGCATTTTCTGAGTTGGAGCTTTGGGAGAAATATTGTTATGTAAGACATAAGAATAAAACAATAGCTTAATGAAAGCCAAACCACAAATATATATGATGGATATATTTGAGTGGGAGAATAATCATTATCTCAAACATATGTGCATGTGTTGAGAATGATCTCATGTATATATACATATGCATTGATATGTCTATATAGAGAACCGTCTCATATACTAGTATGCATTATTATATATAGAGAATAGAGGCAGATAAAACATAAGATTGCAATCTTCTTTTATATGAAGTAGTAATGTATTACACGTTGAAATCTATAGGGATAGATTAAGATACGTTTGATGAACCAAAGTAAAGTTGGAATAATGTTCTAGACAAGAAACAGGTTCTTGTAGCTGTATATTATATAATGGAGGAAAATCCATATATCACAAGCAATGTTTTAATGGATCAATAAGGACGCACCATATCATTAGACATGTGATCTCATATGATATATGATATAAGATTCCACCATAAAACATGTGCTATGAATCCAACAGCAGAATGTCTCAAAAGTTCTTGAAAGAAGAACAGATTTCGATGTGCTTTAGGAGTAAAACACAGAATCTGAATAAAGTCCATGCATTCAGTATATGAGGAATACTAAGGACGATACTCTAAAATATATAAGTGATAATAGACTTGAATGTAATACCAGATTACATTTGCGAGCCTTATTATGGGTCTATATAAATTAGAAACATCACCACAGAATTGATAGAAATGTGAGCCGGAGATTCACGAATCAAAAAACTACAAAACATAAAACTACTTAAGGAAGTAGATGTGTGAATAAAGTTTAGCGTAAGAAGTTTAGACTTCTAGCTGAGTGTATTTCCCAGTATGCATGACTATGAATAGTCTTTTGAAGACTTAATCAAAATATCATTAGAGAAAGCTGTGAAATAATAGTCTCACTCTCCCGCGAAACTTATATCCAAACATTATATGATAATGAGTGGTATATCAAGCCGGTTGATAAATACCACTTGCAAAGGAAACATACGAATCTGAATCAGTACAGATCGTTGACGAAACCTCTTCCATGAGAAAGCATGGTCAATAAACACTTATGTGATAAAATGAATATGATCGGATAAAATGCACCTAGATTATTAGCACTCTAGTGCTAGTGGGAGACTGTTGGATATATTCTCTAAAGGCAAATAATATGTGATTATTCCAATATATCTAAGAAAGTTCATAACCAGTTTCATACTGTGCTAAAACTGTATCAGTGAAACAATGATACATGTGTGGTATAGAAACAACCAACGTTCCTAGTTAGCCTCTATATAACTAGTTCATGGTCAACTGATGATCGTGGTTTCGTGATCATGGACAATCAAGTCAATTGGTTGTGAGGTCACCTCATTGGATGAATGAAGTGATGAACATTACCCAATGTAAGGATTGCAACATGATGAAATCATAAAAGTTCAGTGTTGTAATTAAAGAACGTATTAGATCGTTCCTTAGACCGTGAGATCATGCATAATTGCTATCTTCTCGGATGCTTTAACCTACATCCACCGCCTGAATGAAATATGCTTGCCATAAAGGTGTATCTTGGGTATTCCGTTGAGATATGTTGAGGAGTTTTGATTCAAGAGCGGGATTTGTCAATCCATGTAATGGAAAGATACTAAGGGCCCACTCGATGAGATTACATCCATAAAGTTGCGCAACGTGTGACTAGGTCATAGAGATGAATATCACTGAACGAGTGAAATAAGATTTGTCGGTAACGAGATAGAACCAGACATAGGATGTAATTGATCGAATCTCGGACTTATCTAGTATCAATGACAAAGGGAATTCTATACAACGTAAGGTCCAATCAGTGTTAATATCCGGAATGCACAGGGGTCATTATGGGCATCCAGGTCCCGCTGATGATCATTGACCGTAGCCTCATCTCGGCCATGACTGGAGTGTTCTTAGACCGTAGGGTACCACACTTAAGGGCTCGATGTTATCGGAGACCTTCCCAAAACTATGGGAGTTACCAGAGATATAAGAGAGAACTCTGAAATCGTTTCGGAGGGGGGACGGAAAAGTTCTGAATTGTTCAGAAAATTATTTGGATATGTTTTATTATTTAATTTAATGAATCAAATATTAAAATATAATTTAAATAATTAAATGGAATAAAGTTTCTTTTATTTTCAAAAGAAAGGAAAAGAAAAAGAAAAGACAAGAAAAAGAAAAAAAGGGTGGGAGTGCCGCCATGGGCTAAGGCCCATATGGGCCACTTGGCCACTTTGCCATGTGGGGGTGGCCTGCGACCACATGCATGCATGCATGCATGCGTGCACGCCCACAACCACGTCCAAGCTAGCCAATGTGGTACTAGTTTAGTACCACATTTCTAGTTGGCAGGCATACACAACCCCTTTCCCCCTATATATAGATGTGGTGAATGCCCATTTTTTCTATATAGAAAATTTCAAGAAAAATACAGATACATTATGTTGATCTCTCTCTTCCTTTTTTTCTCTTTCCTTGAGCAGACTCCCCTTGTTTGGAGACTGCACTTGGTTGGGAATGTCTTCACTACGCACGCCGTCGTGCTACTAAAACTCCGGTTCCAGAGGTCTACTTCCTCCACCTTCGCTGGATCGGAGATCGGAGGTCGTCATCGAGTTCCGCATGTGTGCGAGTACTACGAGGTGCTACACGTGTGGCACTCCACCCGGAAGGGTGCTAACACAGCCAGTGGGCTGTGAAATTTGATCGAGTACATCGACCACGTTTGCGGGAACGTTTCCCGCGCAATAGACTACACCCCCAGGTATGTTATCCGCAAGTCTTTCCATTACGGTAATATGACTAGATAGATCTTGGGCAATGGGAACGATAGTTAGAAAAAATATTATTTTCTGCTGCGAACCCCAACATATTTCGCTTGGGTGACCCTACCCGGGGGTCTTTCCCACAACATTAGCCCCTGAAGCTGCGGAGGTCCCACAGAGAGAAATGATAGCGGAGCTTGCACAGGTTCCTCCCATACTTGCCTTGAATCTCGTTGCATTTGCTTTTCTTTCCTGACCGATTGTTCTCAATTGGACGATTGCTCTTCAATCTGCCGATTGCCCTAGCCTAGTTCAGAAGCTTCTCGACCGATCAATTGTATTTCAATTAGCCGATTGCTCTTTTTAGCTTTGCCGATTGCTTCTTCAGCTCGGACGCTTCTCAGTCAGCTGATTGCACCTAATCGATCAACCGCTCTTGTCTGATTTTCCGATTGCTTCTCGAGCTCAGCCAATCTTCTCAACGGTTGCTTTGACTAGAAAGTTGACCGACCCACGCCGCTTCGAACTCGCCGCGGAGTATGGGGTAACGAGCAACGATTGATTAGACGTAATGGCGGCCTCGGGCCACGCGCGCGCGCCCCATCCCCTCCGTTGGATATTCTGTGCCACAACTTTGTGTTGCTTTGGAGATACACGCGGCCACACCAGCCACACGAATGCAGAGGCCGATCCCCCCACCGCCCTCCGGCCCAATAAATAGCCGAGGTTGGGGATTGGGCTCGCCCCCGCCCGCATTGCCTCTTCTTCTTCCTCGTACTCGTGCTTCCTCTACTCTTTCCGCTGCAGCGACAAAAACCGTGCCGCCGCGGCTGCTCTCGCCCTAGGCTTGGATCTGTTTTTTCCGCTGCTGCTTTCCCTTCTCTACTTCTTGCCGCCGCTGTCGCCACCGCTTCTCGCCGTTCACATTGCCTCCACCATTGGTGCTCACGGCTCTCGAGCACCACCGCCGCCGCCATCGCTTTGGACGTCCTCTACTTCCTACGACGCCTCCATGGGAGATCAAGATCTTCCCGCCTGTGCCACGCGTGTCGCCTGGAAGGGCTCCTTCATCAACTAGATGGAGATTCTGCAACTCCTCCGCGGGCGCAATATTCTGCAGAACATCAAGTTCCGCGTCCCTAGACCGGAGGTCGTGCCAGAGCCACTTGCCGGTGAGCGTGTCGTCTTCACCGCGCACTTTGAGCGTGGATTCGGGCTCCCGGTGAGCCATTTTTTCCGCCAATTCCTTGACTTCTTTCGACTGCAGCCACACCACCTGGGCGCCAATGCCGTGATGCTGCTTTCTATGTTTTTCATGCTGTGTGAGGGCTACCTGGGCGTGCAGCCGATCATTAGACTATGGTGGAGATTCTTCCATTTGTGGTCTTTCCGGGTCGGCAATGGAGTCTACATCCCAGATCCGAGGGGTGAACCAGGTGCTACCATAGAGGAGAAGGTGATGACCGAATGTGGCGCCACCATCATCTACTCCAATAGAACTCCCTACCCGAATCCTCAGCCGTCGCAGTCGATCAAGGAGTGGCAGACCAGCTTCTTCTAAGTTCGGATGCCGAATGGGGAAGCCGACTGCCTCAACTTGCCAGAATTCTTCCTGCCGCCGCCGACTGGAAAACATCACTGGGGTGAGAAGCTCGGGCACGATGACACCGATCTGGATGCGCATGTCGCTTGGGTCGCCGAGATGGTTAAAGAAGGATTGCGCCCCGCCGATCTGGTTGGAGCGTGGGTGTGCTACCGTGTGCTCCCGCTGCAGCGCCGGTGCCATAGGATTTGCGTCATGAGCAGTCAGCGGGATCTGACATGAATCACCAGCAATAGCTTGACAGAGGACGAACTGATCCAGCAATTGCGCGTGGAGACTGACGCCCCCATCACTAACCCGTGGAAATTGGGCTTGAGAACTTACGATCGGTCGCATCCTCCTCCCACTATATGGCTTGATCTCTGCTCTTTCTTCCTTTGACTTTTCTTTCTTTGTTGATTCTGATCGGTTGCCACTAGTGCAGAAGGTAGCTATCACGATACTCCTTTCTCAGTTTCTTGACCAAACTGTTTGTGATGCTATCAATGCAAATGGTATAAATAACTAACCTTGTGCTCCAAACTGAACCGTCTGGGAAACGTACGCGAACGACCACCATTCTAAAAATTATTGCATGGGTGATGTAGGGCTGACGGGTCTTCGAAAATCGGTCTGGGATACCTAGAGTGAAAGCCCACGGTTGCAAACAATGGACCTCTAGCCCTTTATCAAAATCGTAATGTTTCCTCAAATGTTTGGGATACCTAATCAATCGGGCACACTTATGAAAATCCTTTCGTTGGCGGGAACAAAGCTGACAATTCGACCAAGCAACCATCCGCAGATATATTCAGAAAACCCACGGTCGCAAACAATGAATCGCTAGCCCTTGTTACCAATCGGTTGTGGTTACTGAAATGTGTGGGATATGTGCTTATCAGAAACGCTTCTGAAAATCTAAGTGTTGGTGTTGGACAACACACAGTTCCTACAATCAACTGTGCATGATAACAACAAATAACACCGAAAGCTGCTTCAAATGAACCGCTAGCTTCTTCTATATATTTTCTATTTACTTATATTTTTTCTAGTTTCTCTTAGCAAATGGTCTGAAGTAAAAAATTGTGTGTGATGATATGGTGTAACACAAACAAGTAAGTTTTTGAAAATGTCTGCTTTGTAGGCACACTGCAACCAAACGATTATAATTCTAGACTATTTACAAACACCACGTATGTGATACCTTGTGCACTTTTTACAAAATATTGAAGGAAAGATTAACGAGAACCTTGCGATATAGATCGCCACGCGTCACCCGCTCGTTCGTCTTCCTTGTTTCGGCTTGTACCCGTGGCGACTTCTAGTCAAATAGATCGAACACCGTTTGATCATTTGCTATGGTCACACATACACTCGGAATGCAGATGGAGAAGGCGCTAGTTCACGGGCGCAACCGTGCAACCTTCCCACGCGCAACCGCGCAACCTTCTCGTCTGTAGCCAAAAATCTCCAATGCGGGCCATAAAGAGCGTCATTGTCGGGGACACAGGACCGCATTAACATCCCCTTCTTTTGCCCTCTCTTCCCACTGATCAGCAATAGGTCCGGTCCGCCGTACCCCAGCCAACTTGACCCCAGCAGTTGATGGTGAGGTAGTGACTCTGCCGGCAGCTCCGCCGGGAGTGCCGGACAACTGATACGTCTCAAACGTATCTACTTTTCCAAACACTTTTGCTATTGTTTTGCCCTCATTCTTGCAAGAGTTGGACGAAACTAACCCGGACTAACGTTGTTTTCAGCAGAGCTGCCTGTATGGTTTTATTGTGCGCAGGAAAATGGATTTTTAGGTGTCTCAGAAAATTCCAGGAAAAATCATAGAAAATCCACGCACCCGAAGGTCCATTGTGCCAGAAAGGGGACCAGAGGGCAACCAAGGGAGCCCCAGGCGCCCCCCCCTGGCTCGGCCAGGGGTGGGGCTTCGCCCTTTGGCCTCCTGGGGGCTTCACCCCTCCTCTAGTGCCCTACCGAGGCCCCTATTTATTCCCGTGATGGAGAAACCCCGAAACAGAAGTCGTTTTCCAAATTCACGTCGTGGAGCCGCCGCCACCCTCTGTTCTTCTCCGGGAGGGCTAATCTGGAGGCTGTTTTGGCCTCCGGTGAGTGGAGATCATCACCATCGTCATCATCATCACCCCTCCATCCTCCCTCCATGACTTCTCCATCCATGTGTGAGTAATTCCCTGCTATAGGCAAAGGGGATGGTAGGGATTGGATGAGATAGATCATGTAATAGTTTATCAGATTGTTGGGCGCATGTTGCCTATCATCTAGATTGTTGTTTATCATCTTTGCTTCAACTTGTTGCTCTTCATGCTTGTCACTTTGGGACCGAGTGCCATGATTTCAGATCTGAACCCTATGTGTTTGCATGAATATATTTGTGTTCTTGATCCCATCTATGAGTTGTATGCACCTGTTATAGTCCGGAACCGGCAATCCCAAAGGTGGCAACTTGGGACACCAGAGGGGATGGACTATAATTTGAGGATTCCATGTATCCATTGATTGTTAATGCTTTGTTCCGGTGCTCTTTGACAGGAGCACCTTAATCTCCATAAGTTCCTTTTCGCCCCGTTCATAGAGGGATGGTAGGACAAAAGATGTTGTGCAAGTTCTTATTGCAAGCACGTACAACTACCTGTGGGGTACATGCCTGATGTTTGATTTATGCCTAGATGATCATTTCTTTTTTGTGTGCTTTGCCCCAAGTTAAATACATGATGTGCCTTATCCATGCAGCGCCCAACCATCCATCTCCCTAGCCTACATTGTTTTAATTCTGCTGGTTACTAGTTGTTTGATTTTTCTATTTTACTGTCGCTATTTCACCACCACTATTTCCGTTGCTATCATCACTTCCATATCGCAGTTACTATTAATATCTTGTTGCAAGTAAGTGTATCTCAGGTGCGGTGGAATTGACATCTCCACTGTCAAAGCTTGTGGATATTCTTTGGCTCCCCTTGAGTCGAATCTATAAATTGGGTTATCTTACCCGCGAATACTATCTCGATCCCCTGCAGTTGTGGTTTATCAAGCCTGTTTTCTGGCGCCATTGCCGGGGAGCATAGATTTATTCAGAAGTTTCCTTGAAGTATTTTACCTGCTGCAATTTATCCGCTACGGGTAAGAAGAAGACCCCAAGGTCCCGATCTTACTATCCCGTACGAGAAAAGGTACTGTTCTGAACACTACTGCTACACTTGATTCACCTTCAGTTATGAGTAAGTTTGCTTCACCTCCACCACATGATGCTTCCACTGAATCTGTTACTATGTCCGATACTTTTGATGATGCTTCTACTACTCTTGATGATATTGGTTCACTTGGTCACGCTCTTGAGAAACAAATCGCTGCTGCTGCAAAAAAATCTGGAATTGAAATTCCTGATACTTTCTACCCTTTTGATGGAACTTACAATTATCCTGATTTGAGTAAACTCAAGGAGAGACTCCTTGATGATGATTATATTATATTTGATGATGATTTATGTAGGGAGCTAACAGAGTTTGTCGACTCTGACCCTGATGCTATTAAGAAGCTTCTCGAAAAACACTCCCTAAAGAACAAGACCGTTCCTGATCCTAAATTTGCTACATCTCCTATATGCATCAATGATCCTGATTATAATTTCTCTGTTGATCTTTCACTTATATCTATGGTTGAAGCTGACCCCTTTTATGGCAGAGAAAATGATGATGCTATTGCACACCTGACCAAACTCACTGAGTTGGGTGGCTTGTTTACTATAGATGAAAAGATACGAAACTTCTATGTTACTAAGCTTCTTCCTTTCTCTTTAAAGGAAGGTGCTAAAGCGTGGTATGATGCACTACCATGTGGTTCCATTAGGAGTCCTCAAGACTTAGCTCACTCTTTTGTTGATAAGTATACTTTCCTGCTCATATGCAACATGCTGCTTTAAGAAGAATTTATAACTTTAAACAGTTGCAGGATGAGAACCTCCCTAAAACTTGGGGGAGGTATTGCAGTCTGATCCAGGCGAGACCGGGACACGGAGTCCCAAAGAATGAATTAATTGATATATTTTATGCTGGTCTAACTGATGAATCTAGATCCTAGTTGGACAGTTGTGTTGGTTGTGTTTTCAGGAAAAGAACACCGGACGATGCAAAAGAATTAATGGGAAAGATTGCCAAGAACCACGAAGATTGGTCCATCCCTGAACCACCTCCACCACCAAAAAGGAGGGGCATTCTTGTCCTAAGCCTCGAAGATATGCAAGAAGCAAAGAAGTATATTAAAGAGAAGGGTATTAAAACTGAATATGTAAAGAATCTACCCCCTATTGAGAAGTTGTGTGAGCCTACCACTCACCCTCCAATGGTAGAGGTACACTCTCTTTTAGATTTCAATGCAAGTTATATTCCTCATGGTAAGCCTCCTGATCAATGTTTAGATGAGCTTGATAATTTTATTATGAAGCAAAATCACTTTAATGAGAGGATACAAAGTCATTTGCAAGATAATTCCCTTGCTATCAAAAGTTTGCTTGATGTTCTAGGTAGAACAGTTAATGATGTTAAATTTCTTGTGAAGCACTTTCATATGGTTCAAACTCAGCTTGATCAAATTTCTAATGTGCAAAAATATTTGCTTGCTAATAATGCCAAACAGGATATACAGGCCTTCGGGATTAAAACCCGAGGAGGAACTAGCACTCAAGATCCTCTCTATCCGGAGGGGCATCCGAAGAGGATCGAGCAAGATTCTCAAATACAGGAAGAAGAAATTTTTAGCTCTTCGAAGAAGAAGAAGAAGCACAAAGAAGCTGACAATTCCAATGATCCAAATAGTATATCTACCTTCGATGCTGAGAGTGAAGATGGTGCTGAGCCTGAAAAGGATATTGAAAAGAATGATCCACCCGAAGTTCGAGAAGAAGAAGCACCCGACAAACGCAAGAAATAAACTAGAGAAGACTTCATCGCAAGAAGACATGGGAAGGAAAGAGAACCATGGGTACAAAAACCCATGCCCTTTCCAGGTAAGTCTCTCAAAACTAAAGAAGAAGAGAATTACAATAAGTTTTGTGAGTGGATGAAACCTCTTTTTCTTCAAATTCCTTTGACTGATGCTATTAAGTTACCTCCTTATTCGAGACATATGAAAGATATTGTTACTAATAAAATAAAAGTTCCTAATGAAGCAATATCTACTATGCTTGCTAACTACTCTTTTAGTGGCAAGATTCCTGAGAAGCTTGGTGATCCAGGTATACCCACCATTCCTTGCTCCATAAAGAATAATTATGTCAGGACTGCTTTATGTGATCTTGGAGCAGGAGTGAGTGTTATGCCTTTTTCTCTTTACAAGAGACTTTGTTTAGAAAAACTAATCCCTACAGATATCTCCCTTCAGATGGCTGACAAGTCAACAGCCGTTCCCATTGGTATTTTTGAGGATGTTCCCGTTGAAGTTTCTAATTGTTTAATCCTTACTAATTTTGCTGTGCTTGACAAGCCCGAGGATGGGAGCATGTCTATTATTCTTGGTAGACCTTTTCTTAACACCGCAAGTGCTATTATTGATTGCAATAAAGGAAAGGTTACTTTTAATGTTAATGATAAAGAACACACGGTGTATTTTCCGAAGAAGATTGAAAAAAGGCATGGCCTCAACTCTATAGAGAATATCGAGACCATGAAGATTGGTGATTGGGATTGTCCTCTACATGTGCACCACAAATACAAAACTATTATGGTGGGGACAATATCCATTAAAGTAAAGGTACCATGAATCCTTCATAGTAAGTGGAAATTTTTTCTCTATGTATTGCTAGTTTGGTAGTAGGACTTGATCAACCTTGCTATTAAATGAGTTTTATATAAGTAAAAAGTAGAGGACGTTATGTTTGCATTTCTGTTAGCTTTATCTTTCTTCTTGTACCAAGTTTATATGTTTTTGAAGCTTCACTACTCTAATCACTGCTCCAAGTTTTCAGAAAGTTTCACAGCTTTTTGAACTCCGAAAATTTTCAACAGTGGAGTTGTCAGAAAAATTATAATAAAAAATTCCATGCTGGGAGTGACCCAGAGGTACCTGGGGCTGACCAAGGGGGGCCACCAGTGGCCCAGGCGGCCAGCTGGAGCGGCATGCCCCCTAGCCGCGCCCACAGGGCTCCTGGGGCCGACAGGCCCCACCTCCAGGTATGTCTTCTTCCCCCTTCTTCCTCTCTCTCCAAAAACACGAGTTCTGCTCCAGTTCTTGCGTTCTTGCTGTTCTTGGAGGTGATTTTCGATCTCTCTCTATAGCCCATCATTCGAGCTGATATTTTGAGCAAATACTCCCTGGTATGTAACTCTTTCACCCCTCCAATTAGATTTTTCATTGGTGGCTTAAATTGTGAGTATTTAGTAGCTCTTGGTGCTGTACATATGAGCTTGCATGAATGTGTAGAAATTTATTTTCCAAGTTTTGATGCAAGTTTATGCCTTAGGTAAGTGGGTAGAGTAGTTTGCCTCAACTCACCTTGTTTAAATCCTTGTTTTTGTGAATTGTAAAAAAATTCAGAAATTAGTTTCTTTGGAAAAGCAAAAGGATGGCTTGGGAATAAGAAGCCCGAGCGCTCCGATCGAGTTACCAGAGCTGCAGCTTCGCCCTCAGCAGTTAGGTGAGCTACAATGAAGATCATGTGCCCCTGGAGTTGTTGGAAGACACAAGTCCAGCATGCACAATTATGTATTCGTGCGATGATTTTCTTACAGCTGCAGGAATTAAGGAGGAATTTTATGGCCTTTGTGCCAATGCAGGTTTGACACAGCTAGCATTATGCCGTGTGGTACAATACAAAAAGTTTACCTCCTTCTTTGTTAACAGTTTTTGTTATAACCACGATGCTAGAACCGTCGAGTTCAAACTTTATAATGATCTCATAACCATGTCTTTGGCACATTTTTGTGATATAATAGGTGTGCCAAACATTGGTCAGACAAAGAAGATGACCATGCAGCCATCCGAGTTGAGGACTCTCTTCAACTCCCTTTGTTGGCAGGAGGAGACCGACATTCTGCGTACAAAGATTTCCAGCATTCAGTTTACACCTCAGGTATTTTGAGTATTTGGTTGTTAGAGGGGTGTTAGCTCGTGACAACACGAGCAATGGATCTGCACCAGATTTCGCTATTTATGCGAACGCCCTCTCTGATAAGAATGAGTATAATGTGGGTGCTTTGATTGCTCGGTGCCTTGTTATGAACAGTAACAAAGGCGATTTATATGGTGGCGTTTACGCACACTTATCCTTGATTCTCTTGAGCGCACCACGCATCCTGATGATGTTCCCTTTTCATACGCAAGTCTCGATCTTGCGGCTATGAAGAGGCATAAGTTTGTTACCATGACTTCCCAGTTTGCTAACCTTGATTATATTTTGTGGTTTGAAAGGACCATTACTCGTGAGATCCATCTACCTGCACCACTTTTGTTTGATAGCACCCGCAGGAACGGGTGGTCCTTCAACGAGATTCGGTTCGATGAGTTCATGGCTCATTACCAGCCGCATAACCCCATGGAGGGGGTTGTGCCCGATGAGGAGGAGCATGGTGAGTTCACACCTTTCCAGGGAGAGACCTTCACCGAGCAAGGTGAGGGGTCTTCTTACGCTTGGAGCGCAGGGCCTTCCTCATGGGAGGACCCGAGGACTTTGGTGTACGCACCGGAGGGCTCATACGACTCCTGGACTCACCATTACCCCGGAGCAGGAGGCTCCTAGGGGCAGTAGCTGCTACCAACTTAGGCCAAAAGCCTAAGCTTGGGGAGTACGTGCCCTTCTCACCTTTCCATTGTATTATCCGTTTTCATTTTGTTCACTTTGATATTTTTGAAGTTTTTTCCCGTTCTTCTTTGTTCTTTTATTTTGCAAAAAAAACAACAAAAATATTTCTCTTTTTTTTCCGCTAAATCTTTGAAAAATCCAAAAATATTTTCTTTTTCTCTCTTTAGTTTGCTTTGTTGCAGAGTTCACGTCAAGTCCGTGATGGCATTTGCACTTGATTATATTTCCTACGTTCAACCGTGCAAGTGACAATGCAGTAATGACGAAGATCGACGAAAGGGATGCAACAAGGAAAACCGGTATGAACTCTTCTTGTTTCTACTTTTGTACATATGCTTGTACTTATGATTTAGAGACCTGCTTGTATCGACATAGTTCTTTGTTTACAATGCTTTCCCAGTGTTCATGCTTTCCTTGTGGCTAATCTCAAATAGCTAGAGTACATAATGTGTTGTTGAAATGATTTACATGCATTGCGTTGTTCATAGTTTAGCATACTGAAGTGGCATTTCCCTTTGGAGAATTCTTGGATTGACTTGGCACATGCTTACAGATGTTTATGACTGAAAAGTCTACTATGCCTTGATGATCTGTGAGTTTCAGAATAGTTGTATCATTTTCATGACCAATTCAATGTTACTTTGTCGCTTTGCATGATTATGATTGTTATTGCTCTCTAGTTGGTCGCGTTCCAGTCTTTTGCAAGCCTTCGCTCGCACTAAGCGGATTTCTTCTTGTGCATCCAAAATCCTTGAAACCAGTTTTTCCATATGAGTCCACCATACCTTCCTATGTGGTATTTACCGTCCATCCTAACGAAGACTTTATTGTACCATCCAGAAATCATTCAAAAGCACTCCTGTGCTGTGCCTCTGTTTCAGCTCATGAGGAAGTATTAGGTGAATCATGACCGTCTTATGTTAGACATGTTTTATTCCGGGATTGCATGTCTAATCTTCAAACCCCCAATACGAGGAGGGACTGGCATGAGTGTGCCCAGCTCACAAAAGACAATCACAACCAACAAACCCTCCTTCACGCTTTGTCTATGCGAAATCAGAAAACTTTGGCAGTGATAAACAAAGGAGATTAAGGGAATGTGATCGTCTTAGTCTTGGGAGCCGTTCCTCGAAACATGTCTAGTGTAAGAGGTGATTGAGTTGTTTACTAGCATTCGTTGACGAATCATGCACCTTCCAAAACATTTTTTATGTCTGTTTTCAAAACGAAGAGCTCTGGTACAAGTTCAGTTTTTGCTTCCAACCACGGGTTTTCAACCTTTCCATCAAACTCCACGGTTCGAGAGTCTCCACCTTCTTCCTTCAAAGCACCAACTAGGAGAGCATAATTGTCATTCTGAGTGTAATGTGCATTGTCCCAAAGTACTAAATTGTCTTTTGCATGATTGTGGTATTACTTATTCTTAAGTTCTTAGTTCTAGTCTCCTTTAAAACTCCAGAGGAGTTTCTGCATTTATGTTTTGCTTCACTCATGGAGGCTAGCGAAATACCACTCTAGTATGTTCAAGCTTTGTGCATTGTAATCTTGTCTTGATTTTCAGTAGCATATTATTTACTTTTAGATGTTTGTGATTGATCACTTGAAAGAAGGCTTTCTTCGTGCATTGTCCTGATAGCATTGTTTTGATACTTGCTAAATTCTTTTCGTAGTACATGCTTATATACATTCATTGAAGCAAAAGAGTTTGTCAAAGTTTTCTTTGTCACGTTCAGTTCCTTGTACTGAATTGCTTGAGGACAAGCAATATGCTATGCTTGGGGGAGTTGATACGTCTCAAACGTATCTACTTTTCCAAACACTTTTGCTATTGTTTTCCCTCATTCTTGCATGATTTGGACGAAACTAACCCGGACTAACGCTGTTTTCAACAGAGCTGCCTGTATGGTTTTATTGTGCATAGGAAAATGGACTTTTGCTATCTCAGAAAATTCCAGGAAAAATCACAGAAAATCCACGGACCTGAAGGGCCACTGTGACAGAAGTGGAACCAGAGTGCAGCCAACGGGGCCCCACGCGCCCCCCTGGCGCGGCACGGGGTGGGGCCGCGCCCTCTGGTCGCCTGGGGGCCTCCCCCTCCTCTGGTGCCCTACCAAGGCTCCTATTTATTCCCGTGACGGAGAAACCCCGAAACAGAAGTCGTTTTCCAAATTCACGTCGCGGAGCCGCCGCCACCCTCTATTTTTCTCCGGGAGGGCTAATCTGGAGGCTGTTTTGGCCTCTGGTGAGGGGAGATCATCGCCATCGTCATCATCATCACCACTCCATCCTCCCTTCATGACTTCTCTATCCATGTGTGAGTAATTCCCTGTTGTAGGCAAAGGGGATGGTAGGGATTGGATGAGATAGACCATGTAATAGTTTATCAGATTGTTGGGGGTATGTTGCCTATCATCTAGATTGTTGTTTATCATCTTTGCTTCAACTTGTTGCTATTCATGCTTGTCACTTTGGGCCCGAGTGCCATGATTTCAGATCTGAACCCTATGTGTTTGCATGAATATATTTGTGTTCTTGATCCTATCTATGAGTTGTATGCACCTGTTATAGTCCGGAACCAGCGATCCCAAAGGTGACAGCTTGGGACACCAAAGGGAATGGACTATAATTTGAGGATTCCACGTATCCATTGATTGTTAATGCTTTTTTCCGGTGCTCTTTGATAGGAGAACCTTAATCTCCATATGTTCCTTTTGTCCCCGTTCGTAGCGGGATGGTAGGACAAAAGATGTTGTGCAAGTTCTTATTGCAAGCACGTACAACTACCTGTGGGGTACTTATTGCTTTTCTGTGTGCCTTGCCCCAAGTTTAATACATGATGTGCCTTATCCATGCAGCGCCCAACCATCCATCTCCCTAGCCTACAGTGTTTTAGTTCTGCTGGTTACTAGTTGTTTGCTTTTTCTATTTTACTGTCGCTATTTCACCACCACTATTTCCGTTGCTATCATCACTTCCATATCGCAGTTACTATTAATATCTTGTTGCATGTAAGTGTATCTCAGGTGCGGTGGAATTGAAAAATCCAATGTCAAAGCTTGTGGATATTCTTTGGCTCCCGTTGAGTCGAATCTATAAATTGGGTTATCTTACCCGCGAAGACTATCTCGATCCCATTCAGTTGTGGGTTATCAAAAACTCCTTGCTAGTTCCCGACGGTATGCAGGCATGAATGATTGCTCCCGCAACACCGGTCGCACGGCGCACGCCGAGCGCAACACGCGCTCCCACCGCGCTTCCATGCACGCGCGGACCCTCCAGGCGTAGGCGCACACAATGGAGGCGGAGGCGGGCACCATTCGGGCGATGGCGCGCGACAAGCAGCAGGAGGGGAGCATGCAGGAGGAGGGGAGAAGCGTCCGGGCCCAGAGGGCGGCATGCAGAGCCGGTGAGCACCATAAATGCGCCGACGAGCACATTCAACCATCTGTCAGCACAGTCAGGCACGGGTGAGCACATTCAGGCGCCAGCGAGCACCATCCTGGCGCTGGAGAGCACCACTCAGGGCCCCCCGGGCTTCGGCAACGACAACGGCGACACCCTCGAGCACTACAATGCCTTCCTCGCGCAGGAGGAGGAAAACCAGATGGCTATGGCATTGGCAGCTTCCCTGGGTGAAGAGGAAGATGCTTAGCGTGACCTGGCGAGGTACGAGGAAAGCGAGCGCTTCGGGTAGGGAATCGGGAGCGGCTGGAGGAGGATGCCCGTAGAAGGAGGAGTTTCTCCTCTGGTGGCTCCAACTGATCTGCACGCGCGGTACAGAGCTTTTAGCTGGTAGTAAATATTTTGGGTTCATCAGTATATCGTCGATGGACTGCTAGCATAGTTGAAATGACCTAGATACGAGGTTCAAAGCTATTTCAGTACGTACTTGGCGCTAGTTTAGGGTTTATTTTGGGTTAGTTCTTATAGTTGAACTAATTGGAGAAAAGGAACCAAGCTTCTTTATGCAATGGAGATCTATGTTATGCAATGAAAATCTGTTGTCAGTGAATCCTATTGTTTGCTTGATTGCCAGATGCAAGGCCTTGTTCAGATATAGATCAAGAAAAACACACGGGTCATTAAAACAGACTGTTGGCAATGCGCGACCGCTCGCGCCAGGATTTTCATTGCAGATTTCTCGCTCCATTTTACGAGGAGGAATAGTAGTTGCCTTACGGTAGATTGCTTGGAGGAGTTGGTGAGGAGCGGTGGTGCGTGCTCCTGGCACGCGGCCATCTAGCCAACCCTGAGCACATGCCATGCCTCTCCCGTCTCATCATCACAGAGCTAGCGAGCCTATCTTGGAAAATAATTGCACTTGTTCATGTGTCTTCGAGCTTGCGATGTGAAATAAGGAAGAAGATGTAGTAGTATTTGGGAGCAGTGAGGGGGGGAGGGGTTTGACATCAAACGACCTGTGCTCACGGTGTGCTAGCACTAGTCCGGTGAGGAGCGCTGGTGCGCGCGTGCTCCTGCCACACTGCCGTCTAGTCAAACCTGTTCGCACGCCATGCCTCTCCCGTCTAATCACCGTACTGTGTGTGTGGACAATCCCGAGGCTAGCTGCTAGTAGCTAGACGCGGAGTAGTAATATTTTGCGGTGAAGTATGCAACGGCTGAGAACAAATCATGCGAACAATGCAAAAGATTTATTACAGGTTCCCCGCTACATAGTTCATTGTCGTGATACACTGGATTATTCCTAGACTAAAACCATAAAAACTTAAATCTTCAAACTTAAACTAGATAGGACTGGTGCCTGGAGGTGATGATCGACGACGGCTCACGAAGACGGCGGTTAAAGCAGACTCAAGGCTTGCATGCTGCGGGGAAGGACAAGCTCGCCGCCTTGTAGAGGGTGTAGGCGAGCCTGTACTCGTGTAGCGCCTTGTCGAAGCGATCCACGACGGCGCCCTCCGAAACGGCCAACAACTCTTCCTTCGCGGCGTCCAGCTCGATCTGAGCCTTGTACAACATCTTGGATGATGGATAGATGTGTTCTTGGAGGTAGCAGGTCACCCAGCCCTCGCCGGCAGCTTCAATATAGCGCGACCTCTTCACACGATGCGACGGCTCCACGGCTGGCGGAGGGATCGAGCTGTCGTTGCCTCCGCCGCATCCTCCACCTTCTAGAAGGCTCGACGGCTCATCGACAGGCAGAGGGATTTGGCTGCCGTCGACGTTGTCCGCTATGTCTCCGCCCTTCCTCCACCTCCCACAGGGCTTGACGGCTTGTCGACGGGCGGAGGGACGACTTGGCTGCAGTCATCCGCTATTGCTCCACCGCATCCTCCACCTCCCACGAGGCTGGACGGCTCATCGACGGGCGGAGGAATCGAGCTACCTTTCTCCTCTTTGCCCCCGCCGCATCCTCCACCGACCTCAAGGAGCGATGGCTCGACGAAGGGCGGAGGGGTCAAAATGACTTCATCGGTTTTGCGTCCACCGCATCCTCGACCTCCCCTTTATCCCGACATGGATGTAGGCTTTAGAGGACTAGGAAATACGGCTCGAATCTATGGCCGGAGGACGAACGGGAGATGTGGTGAATTTGCAGGCCGGGGTCGGTAGTGGGGCGTGTACAGGGTGGAGGATATTTTCCTGGACAGGAACCATAAAAGGACACACCCAATGTTCATATAGGGAGGGCGGGCTGTGGGATAGTGTTCACTAGCACACGTATCCAAGTTTCTCACTGTTTGCTTTGTAGTACAGATGGAAAAGCATACTAATACAAGAATATAATCGTTTGCGCTGTAAGAGCTGTTGGGTATAAACCCTAAAGGACTTTGAAATCGAAAACTAATTCAAATGATGACTAATCAGTATGAGACTTTGCATACTGTCATCGTTTCACGAGACCGGAATGTTGTGTAAATTTGAGATTATCTTGATAAAAAATAAGGGTACTTCGTGTACAAAATGGGCCAGTCCTATCGAAATATTAGGGTTTCTATGTGAGACAACCACATTAGAAAGACAACGTGTTATTCTAAAATCCTTTATACCCCCAATTTTTTATGTGTTAAGCAATGGGAACTCACACTAGGTTCCCAAAATTTCAAACATCTTTGACTTCATTTCACATATATGATGTACCAGGTGAATAATTTTTGAGCAAAACCACCCTACAAATGAAAATAAATTCAAATGGTCTATAAATTGGATGGAACTTTGCGTGTTGTCATCATTTCACCAACAATGTATGTGGTTAAATTTAAAGTTGGTTATGATAAAAACCATGGTACTCCGTGTACGAAGTTGTACCATTCACTTCGAAGCATCGGTGTTTCTACCGGAAACACCTGCATTACAAGTACAACATATTATTTGTAAGTGATTGGAACCCCAAACTTTTTATGTGTTGAACACCAAACATTCACACTAATATCCTAAAATTTCAAGCATTTTGGACCTTGTTTGATAAATATTACGCATGTAGTGCTTTATTTTTGAGCAACACGCCCATGAAATTGGAAGTCGATTAAAATGACCTCCGAGTAGGATGAGATTTGACACTCTGTCATCATTTCACGAACATGATACGTGGTAAAAAATTGAGAGGATTATGACAAAAACTGATGGCAATTAGTGTACAAAATTGGGCCATTCCCATCGAAATGCCAGGGTTTCAACTTGAAACAACAATATCAGAAAGACAACATGCCTTTCTAAAATACTTTAGCCTCCATTTGTTCTGTGTGTTCAGAATTAAACACTCACACCGGTATCCCAAAATTTCAAACATCTTTGACTACATTTTACATATAAAATGTACCAGGTGAATCATTTTCGAGAAAATCAACCCTGCAACTGAAAATCAATTCAAACGGTCTATAAGTTGGATGAAACTTGGTGTGTTGTCCTCATTTCACCAATAATGTATGTGGTTAAATTTAAAGGTGGTTATGATAAAAACCAATGGTACTTCGTGTACGAAGTTGTACCATTCACTTCGAAACATCGGTGTTTCTACTGGAGACATCCGCATTACAAGTGCAACATATTAGTATTAAGTGTTTTGTACCCCAAACTTTTTATGTGTTCACCGTCAAACATTCACTCTAATATCCTAAAATTTCAAGAAGTGTGGACCTCGTTTGATAAATATTGTGCACTCACTCATATTTTTTAATAAAATGACCATGAAATTGAAATTAGATTAAAATGACCTCTAACCGGGATTGGATTTGGCATGACGTCACCATTTCACGAACATAGTACGTGGTAAAAATTTGAGAGGATTATGACAAAAACTGGTGGCACTTAGTGTACCAACTTCATTAGTTGAATGTTGGTCAAACACTGAAAAACCACGTTGACCGTCTCAAAAATCATCAGAAAAAAATCTCGTAACCATAGAGCACACAGTGGCCGTTGGATGTAACATTAGCGCCGAATGGTAGTCATTGGATCTCAGCGCGATCCGCGAGGAGCTGGTTCTGCAACCTGATTGGCTGGCTTTTATCAAAGAACAGGCACATAGTTTACAATGAAGAAGCGTAAGAGATGCGAGAACGCAAGTGGAACGTCTCCTAACAAAGGTTTCCGTCCGAAGCTATCCAAATTTCTCACGTTTTGCTTTGCAGTACGTACAGATGGAAAAGCATACACATACAGGAATGTAATTGTTTGCGTTGTAAGAGCTGGTGGGTATAAAACCTAAAGGACTTTGAAATCGAAAACCAATTCAAATGATAACTAATCAGTATGAGACTTTGCATGATGTCATCGTTTTACCTGACCAGAATGTTGTGTAAATTTGAGATTATCATGATAATAAATAGGGGTACTTCATGTACAAAATGGGTCATTCCTATCGAAATATCAGGGTTTCTATGTGAGACAATGTGACGCCCTCAATTAATGATCATGTACAGTAATTATACACGCAGGGTACATGATCAAGATCAAGGTGCCACGGTGAGAATATCACAGCACAACACTAAACACAAAAGGATAAACCAATAATATTACAATGGAGGGGGTCACACGGACCCGAATACATAAGTCAAATCAAACATAATATCTGAGTACAGACATAGTTAGTCAAGTTTTGCCTTAAGAAGGCTAGCACAAATAACATCAGGGATACAGATCGAAAAGGCGAGGCCTCCTGCCTGGGATCCACCGAACTACTCCTGGTCAACGGGAACTCGATGTCGTAGTAGGCTCCTCCTGGAGACTCCTGCTCCTGGGCTCCAACGTCGACTGCAGCGGCCGATCAGGCAAAGCGAAAAAGGGGAAATAAAGCAAGGTGAGTATCTAGCATACCCGCGAGTCTTACGTCCGCTACTAAGCAATTATGCATTTGTATCAAATGGAAAGGGAGGCTGTATATAGTGGACTGCAAGGGAGAAATCAGAATAAGGATAAGAAGCTAGGCCTATCGAAGACTAGCATCTTCCGACGAGTCTTGCAGCATGAGGTAAGAATCAGCCAACAGTTTAAAAGCATGAATGTAATAACAATGCAACAGAAGTTGCTGCAACATTGTATAATAATAAGTTGTAAAAATTAACAATTATAAATGCCTTCGGGATCCCTTCCTCGACTTCCCTGCGAGGATAAGAAACCGGAACCAACAGTTTACTAGTAGTAGTTTGTAGTAGTAGGCTCTGGCTTCAGCATAAAGCGTCCCGTTACCGTGGACACGACTATCCGAATAGATTATCTTCCCTGCAGGGGCTGCACTACTGTTACCCTACACGCTCGGATCTCCAGGGTGGCGTATACCTTTTTAGGGAACACCCCACCGAGGCTATCCGACACGCCGAGGCCCATCCTACGGCTCATCAAAGAGGTCCCCGCCGATCTACAGTCCTAAGCGCAAGAGCTTCATGGGCCATCACCTCTCGCACTCCGGGTCGTTGTGCGCCAAGTGGATCTAGTGCCGCAGCACGATCCGACACAACCACAATGCTGAAACTGGACGTCTTTCAAAGCTTTCGAACGAGACCACAACGCGGAGGGCCCACACCATAACCCCACATGGAGGTAGTGCGTATAGGGCTCGTCGACCCACTCAAGTCATCCACCTGAACCGTTAGTCATTTTATTATTTTCTGTCGGGACAACCGTTATCGTTTCCCCTTTCTCGGTGAGTCGCGGACAATGACAGCAGCCAGGACCACCAGTAACGTCGCTGCCTGCCCTGACGTCCCACCAATTCGTGCGGTTACCAACAAGGTGAACCGTCTCCTTACCTTTTCTCGCGTTTGCTCCGAAGAGCTCGACTTTCGTACAACAAGAAATCTTTCGGCCACGAAGAGTACTAGGCCCGCCGCACACCGGTGGAATACACCTGACCTGTCGTTCCGCTAAGATACCCTGCGCGGGCACCGTTGGGTCACCCGACTCCTTACCTGTAAGGGCACCAGTTGATTCGAGTGCCTACCATCAAGCGAAACCAGGAGGAATCACCCTCGATGGTACACTTGAAGAGGTTCGACAGAGACATCAGCGGAATGAACTAAAGAGGAATATTCTCGTATCATCCCAGTGATGCTACGCTACTGAGCCGACGAGAGTGAAATACGAGTCCGTCCACTCGTAAGTCAAACTCGAAGCGACTCGGCAGAGTCTCGCCGTTGTAGGTTCCCTATGGCATCTGCATTGATCCGTACCTGTTGCAGTTATAATATTTTGTAATCCGCGTTCACTCACCAGAGTGATCAAGGCCCGCTATTCTAAACCTAGCTAACAATGCGCAGGGTTTACTGCTGAATATTATATATATTTATAAGGCAGCATAGGACAAAGGAGGGTACATCAAGGGGCGACAAAAACATGCTATGCAATTGAATAGGATTGTAACGTAGCAGCAGCAGTAACCATGCCTAGTGTAAGAAATGTACGGAAAAGATAGGCGATATCTGGGGAAGGAAAATGGCTCTGCTTGCCTGGAAGCTCGACGGTAGGGGTACGGTCATCGACGAAGTAGTCGTACTCACCAGCAGTGTAGTCGGCAACAACGTCGGGGTCTCCCGAAGAAAAAAGGAGGAGAAACAATAAATACACAGCAATAATAGCAATATAAATGCAAGACATAGCAGATACAAAGCAACGGGGCTCTAACGCAGTGTTCGGTGATTTGCTCGGAGCGGGAATTTATCCGGGGATGAACAGCCAGCTCTAGGTGATTACCGGACAGGGTGTCCGGAGAGGGAAGGGATCATGCCGGAGGTGTTGTGGATATCTGAAAAACGGATGGGTGGGGTATCCGGGTTAGTTGAACTATTCTGAACAACTTTCATGTTCAGAATAAATTCATCCGGAAAGTTTTACCGGTACCGGGTAATTACCGGACAGATGATCCGGAGGGGGGAAGTCTCGAGTTCGGTATGTTAGAGGGGTGCGGTGGGTAGGCGTGTAGCGTATTCTTATTCATTATATTTTTCTGATCAAGTTTGATGTATAAATTATTTTCATCGGAGTTACGGTTTAAAAGATATTGATTTTCTAAGTTTAATTCATTTTAAATAAATTTCTTGCATTATTTTAATACTTAATTAGACATTATCCAAAACAGGGATTTTGACCAGGTCAAACCTGGCAAGTGGGACCTACTGACCAGTGGGTCCCACATGTCATAGGCATTATTTTGGAATCCATGGAATTTTTGCTGAGTCTGAGACTTATGCTTTTAACATTTTAGCAGTTTTCAAATGGTTATAACTAGCGATCTATAAATCCTATGAATTAATGCCCTATATCAAAGTTGATTAGTTGTAGGCGGTCTTTAATGTGGTACAAGATTCAACCCTAAGAAGTTTCATTTACCTAGTTAAAACATTGCCTAAACAGTGCTAAAAATTGTTAATTACATATTACTATTATTTTATTCATTCTTGGCAAGTTAATAGCTATTGATCATCAACTCAAATTGGGGTATTTCCTACGAATAATTTGCAATATATAAGTTATACTAGTAGGCCATGGGTTCAATTTGTATAAAACATTGTTGTAAATTAGTTATTTATAGCTATAAAGTAGCTATGATCCTAAACTATTTTCTGTCATTTTTCTGCTGACAAAACAAGTGGGTTTTATGAGTTGCATAGGAATTAAACCATGCCTCAAATGAAGTAGGTACAGTGGGGTAAATTGAAGTTGGTCATGTGTACAACAAGCCCATGTCATTTGCATTATTTATGAAAGTCAATACCTCAAAGTTTTGGGCTCATGAAGTGGTTAAGGTAATGTTTCTCACTTAGCCAAAAAAATGCTAAATCTGGGAAATTTTGTTTTAACAGAATGTAGCTTTTTGCAAGATTTATTGTGAGCAATCTATGCATAATTTGAAGTTCATCCAATGGAACAAAACAAACAATAGTAAGTCTATTTTCTGGATCTATCAATTTTTAACCATTTTGAACTTGTCTAACTAGTTGTTTCGTCGTTGTTTTGTTGTTGTTTTATGTGGTAGTGCAGCAACAAAACATGCTGCACACACACATCACACCACCCCTGCTGCACATAACACACGGCACACGGCCATGGCCGTGGCCAGCAGCGGCGGCAGCGGCGGCAGCCAGGAGGGGGATGTTGGCTAGGCCAGGGCGTTGCCAGCGTGCCAGGGCGCGTGTGGGGAAGAGTGGCGAGCAGCACATGGAGCATGTGCTCATCGGCGGCCCGGGGCAGGGGAAGTCAGCTTGAGAAGTAGGCTCGAGAAGGGCGCGACCACGGCGACCGTGTGAGATGGGGGCAGAGGGGAGGGAGCGGCGTGCTCACGGGGAGGCTTGAGGGCGGGCCGGAGGTGGTCGGGGCAGAGCACCGGGAGGCGTTAGAGCCACACCGACAGCCATGGCGGCGGCGAACACCAGATGTCATGGTGGCTAGGGTTGGCCGGGGCTCGGGGAGATGCTGGAGTGGCGGTGGAAGAGGCACTTGCCGCGGTGGCCGTGGCGGAAGGGCGGCGGCCACGGCGGCGCCGAGCACCGCGGCCACCATGGCAAAGGTTTACCGAGGTCGCACGTGGAGGAGGAGTCGATGGCCATGGGAGGTGCGGCGGTACCAGAGGGCGGCGGGGTGTGTTGCGTGGCGGCCGGGGTGGCCACGGCTCGCCGGATCGGTGACGGCCACGCCGCCGGGAGGAGAGGAGGGGATCGTGATGTGGTCGGGATCGAGAGAGAGATGGAGGGGTGGTCGGTCGGTTCGGGCCTCTCTCTGTCTGTCTAGCCGACAGGGGGGCAAAGGTGGGCTGGGCCACAGGGGAGAGGGGAGGGGGTTTACCCCAAGCGTTTTTTTGTTTTTCTTTATTCTTTTCCTTTTGTTTATATTTTATTTTTCTAACAATTCAATTTGGTAAAATATGAAACTTGCAACATTAATAAATTTGCATTTCATAACCCATCTACAAAATGTTTGGTGATTAAATAAATTCATTTGAATATTGTTATTTATTTTAAAAGGATTATATGGGGTTGTTTAGCACTGTTATTATTTATTTAAATTATCTACACATTTTCATAAATTCCTATTACTATTTTAACATGACTTTTTGATTATTAGATATTTTATTAATTTTTTCCATAAATTTTCCTGCAACTTTTATACATCAGTTTTATTTAATTTTCTCGGGATAATTTAGTAAGGCTCACATATTGATTTAAATTCTATAATAGCATATGGGTTATTTGCAAGGTTATGGACCTTTCAGATTTATCATCTTTAAAAGTTTGACTTTCACATTGTTTTGAATTTTTTGTCGGGCTGAATTTGAACAAGCCTTGGTCAAGGGTGGTCATCATATGCCTAATCATGGTGACATGGCAACAGTAAAAGTGATTACTGTAGTGTGAAACCCGGGGTGTAACAAATCTCCACCACTACGAAGAATTCTTGTCCCGAGAATTAAAAGGTAGTGTAAGGGTTAAATTTTGGTTTCGTATTCTAATGATTTTCGGTTCTTGTTGTCCTTCTCGAAGTAGTTAATCTTTCACGTTGATGTCTTCATTTCTCTACATCAGTGCATCTCGACGTGTTGTCATCCTTCCATCGGGGCTCCATCGTACTTACGGATAGGGTAGGAGGGGGATACTTAGGGTGTTGAATCGACACAAGGTCAATCAACCGGGGTTGCCGGAGGGAACGAGGCACAGGGTATCTCTCGAGTTCAAACACAGGAAAACACATCGAGAGACGAAAAATAAGGTATGAGGATCTTCAAGCAGATAGGAAAGCATTCGATGCCGATGACATATGATGAAAAGGGGTCTAGAGCATCAGGCATAAGGAGGTAAAACTTAAGGGGGTCGAATCGGTACCAAAGTAATCAATCCAGGTTGTCCGAGGGAATGGGGTACAAAGTATCTTCCGAGTTTAACTCAGGGGAATACATCGAGAGTATCAAAGTAAGGCATGATAAGTTTCAGGCGGATATGCAAGCATTCGACGTCGATAACAGATAATGAAAAGGGGGGGTCCAGAGCATCGGGCATAAGCACTGCGTCTGGTGTTAGACTGAATATCACAAGGTAGGTGACTCGTGAATGGCATACGAGGTCAAGCACGAGGAATAATCCTTGGGAACGGGAATGTACAAAAGAGTCAGGTTTCGATCTTGTGGAAAATGCATCGAGGTGTTTTCATAAGAAGGGAATAATCACTGCTTGGGTTGTAATGATAGTAAGAAAGGTTAAACAGGCCAATGGAAGGGAAAATGTTATGATCAACAAGTATCAGGTGTATATCTTTCCCAAGGGAAAGCAGAGCACGATATACATGACCAAGTTGTATTGGTAGAGAGTCAAGGGAGGTTGTCGATGATAACACAAATCATCGAGGGGCAATGATGGTATTTCACACGATGAATATGATTGACACATGGAAGAACCCATGTAAGATTAGCCGGATAATAATCCACCAAAGGTCGCGTGGTTCGCAAACAATCTGATGTGAGTATCGACACTCAACCAGAAGGAGAAAGAATTCAAAGGCATCGGGTGATAGAAGCATCGAAATTATTTGATGCTTAAGTACAAGGGAGTTATGATTTCCAGATCGGGAGGTGGATGTAATTATCCGCACATACTTGTCGGTGGCAAGGGATTTCAAAGGCGATGAACACATAGGTTCTTGGGAATTTATCGAAGAGTAATCTTTGGAATCTTCAGGTGAAGCAAGCGATCATCTTGAGTGAAGGGCTCTTCGGGTAGATGTGACCACGAGATCCTAATGTTAGAGTTAGCAAAATTTCTCGGAAGGATAAGAGTGTAGAATCCCAGAGTAAAGGTACGGAAAAAAGGATCCTAATACAAACAAGTTGGCGATGTTGGCCGATAAGCCACAGGACACTGTTAGTAAAGTAGTTTTGCAAAGACTAGACTCGACTTTGACCAAGGAGTTCGAAGGGTTGTCCTCCAGGCAGTCGGCTCTGATACCAACTTGTGACGCCCTCAATTTATGATCATGTACAGTAATTATACACGCAGGGTACATGATTGAGATCAAGGTGCCACGGTGAGAATATCACAGCACAACACTAAACACAAAAGGATAAAGCAATAATATTACAATGGAGGGGGTCACACGGACCCGAATACATAAGTCAAATCAAACATAATATCTGAGTACAGACATAGTTAGCCAAGTTTTTTCTAAAGAAGGTAGCACAAATAACATAAGAGATACAGATCGAAAAGGCGAGGCCTCCTGCCTGGGATCCACCGAACTACTCCTGGTCAACGGGAACTCGATTTCGTAGTAGGCTCCTGGAATCATCTGCTCCTGGGCTCCAACGTTGACTGCAGCGGCCGATCAGGCAAAGCGAAAAAGGGGAAATAAAGCAAGGTGAGTATCTAGCATACCCGCGAGTCTTACGTCCGCTACTAAGCAATTATGCATTTGTATAAAATGGAAAGGGGAGGCTGTATATAGTGGACTGCAAGGTAGAAATCAGAATAAGGATAAGAAGCTAGGCCTATCGAAGACTAGCATCTTCGACGAGTCTTGTAGCATGAGGTAAGAATCAGCCAACAGTTTAAAAGCATGAATGTAATAACAATGCAGCAGAAGTTGCTGCAACATTTTATAATAATAAGTTGTAATAATTAACAATTATAAATGCCTCCGGGATCCCTTCCTCGACTTCCCTGCGAGGAAAAGAAACCGGAACCAACAGTTTAATAGTAGTAGTTTGTAGTAGTAGAATCTGGCTTCAGCATAAAGCGTCCTGTTACCGTGGACACGGCTATCCGAATAGATTATCTTCCCTGCACGGGCTGCACTACTGTTACCCTACACGCTCGGATCTCCAGGGTGGCGTACACCTTGTTAGGGAACACCCCACCGAGGCTATCCGACATGCCGAGGCCCATCCTAGGGCTCATCAGATGGTCCCCTCCGGTCTACAGTCCTAAGCGCAAGAGCTTCATGGGCCATCACCTCTCGCACTCTGGGTCGTTGTGCGCCAAGTGGATCCAGTGCCGCAGCACGATCCGACCCAACCACAATGCTGAAACTGGACGTATTTCAGAGCTTTCGAACGAGACCACAACGCGGAGGGCCCACACCGTAACCCCACGTGGAGGTAGTGCGTATAGGGCACGTCGACCCACTCAAGTCATCCACCTGAACCATTAGTCATTTTATTATTTTCTGTCGGGACAACCGTTATCGTTGCCCCTTCCTTGGTGAGTCTCGAACAACGACAGCAGCCAGGACCACCAGTAATGTCGGTGCCTGCCCTGACGTCCCACCAACTCGTGCGGTTACCAACAAGGTGAACCGTCTCCTTACCTTGTCTCGCGTTTGATCCGGAGAGCTCGACTTTCGTACAACAAGAAATCTTTCGGCCACGAACAATACCAGGCCCGCCGCACACCGGTGGAATACACCTGACCTGTCTTTCAGCTAAGATACCCTGCGCGGGCACCGTTGGATCACCCGACTCCTTACCTGTAATGACACCAGTTTATTCGAGTGCCTACCATCAAGTGAAACAAGGAGGAATCAACCCCGATTGTACACTTGAAGAGGTTCGACAGAGACATCGGCGGAATGAACTAAACAGGAATATTCTCGTATCATCCCAATGATGCTACGCTACTGAGCCTACGAGAGTGAAATACGAGTCCGTCCACTCGTAAGTCAAACTCGAAGCGACTCAGCAGAGTCTCGCCGTTGTAGGTTCCCTATGGCATCTGCATTGATCCGTACCTGTTGCAGTTATAATATTTTGTAATCCGCGTTCACTCACCAGAGTGATCACGGCCCGCTATTCTAAACCTAGCCAACAATGCGCAGGGTTTACTGCTGAATATTATATATATTTATAAGGCAGCATAGGACAAAGGAGGGTACATCAAGGGGCGACAAAAACATGCTATGCAATTGAATAGGATTGTAACGTAGCAGCAGCAGTAACCATGCCTAGTGTAAGAAATGTACGGAAAAGATAGGCGATATCTGGGGAAGGAAAATGGCTCTGCTTGCCTGGAAGCTCGACGGTAGGGGTACGGTCGTCGACGAAGTAGTCGTACTCAGCAGTAGTGTAGTCGGCGACAACGTCAGGGTCTATCGGAGAATAAAGGAGGAGAAACAATAAATACACAGCAATAATAGCAATACAAATGCAAGACATAGCAGATACAAAGCAACGGGGCTATAACGCAGTGTTCGGTGATTTGCTCGTAGCGGGAATTTATCCGGGGATGAACAGCCAGCTCCGGGTGATTACCGAACAGGGTGTACGGAGGGGGAAGGGATCATGACGGAGGTGTCGTGGACATCCGACTAACGGATGTGTGGGGTATCCGGGTTAGTTGAACTATTCTGAACAACTTTCATGTTCAGAATAAATTCATCCGGAAAGTTTTACCGGTACCGGGTAATTACCGGACAGACGATCCAGAGGGGGAAAGTCTCGAGTTCGGTATGTTAGAGGGGTGCGGTGGGTAGGCGGGTAGCGTATTATTATTTGTTATATTTTTCTGATCAAGTTTGATGTATAAATTAATTTCATCGGAGTGACAGATTTAAAAGATATTGATTTTCTAAGTTTAATTATATTTTAAATCAATTTCTTGAATTATTTTAATACTTAATTAGACATTATCCAAAATAGGTATTTGACCAGGTCAAACCTGGCAAGTGGGACCTACTGACCAGTGGGTCCCACATGTCATAGGCATTGTTTTGGAATCCATGGAATTTTTGCTAAGTCTGATACTTATGCTTTTAACATTTTAGCAGTTTTCAAATGGTTATAACTAGTGATCTATAAATCCTATGAATTAGTGCCCAATATCAAAGTTGATTAGTTTTAGGTGGTCTTTAATGTGGTACAAGTTTCAACCCTAAAACATTTCATTTACCTAGTTAAAACATTGCCTAAACAGTGCTACAAATTGTTAATTACATATTACTATTATTTTATTCATTCTTTGCAAGTTAATAACTATTGATCATCAACTCAAATTGGGGTATTTCCTATGGATAATTTGCAATATATAAGTTATACTAGTATGCCATGGGTTTAATTTTCATAAAACATTGTTGTAAATTAGTTATTTATAGCTCCAAAGGATCTATGATCCTAAACTATTTTCTGTCATTTTTCTGCTGACAAAAGAAGTGGGTTTTATGAGTTGCATATGAATTAAACCATCCCTCAAATGAAGTAGGTCCAGTGGGGTAAATTGAAGTTGGTTATGTGTACAACAAGCCCATGTCATTTGCATTATTTATGAAACTCAATACCTCAAAGTTTTGGGCTCATGAAGTAGTTAAGGTAATGTTTCTGACTTAGCCAAAAAAATGCTAAATCTGGAAAATTTTGTTTTAACAGAATGTAGCTTTTTGCAAGATTTATTGTGAGCAATCTATGCATAATTTGAAGTTCATCCAATGGAACAAAACGAACATTAGTAAGTCTATTTTCTGGATCTATCAATTTTTAACCATTTTGAACTTGTCTAACTAGTTGTTTCGTCATTGTTTCGTTGTTGTTTTATGTGGTAGTGCAGCAGTAAAACATGTTGCACACACACATCATACCACCCCTGCTGCACATAGCACACAGCAGACGACCATGGCCGTGGCCAGCAGCGGCGGCAGCCAGGAGGGGGATGTTGGCTAGGCCAGGGCGTGGCTAGCGCGCCAGGGCGCGCGTGGGGAAGACTGGGGAGCAGCACATGGAGCATGTGCTCATCGGCGGCCCAGGGCAGGGCAAGGCAGCGTCAGCAGTAGACGCGAGCAGGGCGCGACCACGGCGACCGTGTGAGACGGGGGGACAGGGGAGGGAGCGGCGTGCTCACGGGGAGACTATAGGACGGGCCGGAGGTGGTCGGGGCAGAGCACCGGGAGGCGTCGGAGCCACACCGACAACCATGGCGGAGGTGAACACCGGATGTCGTGGTGGCTAGGGTTGGTCGGGGCTTGGGGAGATGCTGGAGTGGCGGTGGAAGCGGCACTTGCCGCAGTGGCCGTGGCGGAGGGGCGGCGGCCACGGCGGCACCGAGCACCGCGGCCACCATGGAAAAGGTTGACCGAGGTCGCACGCGGAGGAGGAGTCGATGGCCCTGGGAGGTGCGGCGGTACCAGAGGGCGGCGGGGTGTGTTGCGTGGCGGCCGGGGTGGCCACGGCTCGCCGGATCGAAGTTGTACCATCGGTGTTTCTACCGGAAACATCCGCATTACAAGTGCAACATATTATTTTTAAGTGTTTTGTACCCCAAACTTTTTATGTGTTCATCGTCAAGCACTCACACTAACATCGTAAAATTTCAAGCAGTTTGGACCTTGTTTGATAAATATTGTGGACTGACTGGTATTTTTGTAGCAAAATGACCATGAAATTGAATGTCGACTAAAATGACCTCTAAACGGGATGGGATTTGGCATGACGTCACCATTTCACGAACATGGTACGTGGTAAAAATTTGAGAGGATTATGACAAAAACTGGTGGCACTTAGTGTACAAACTGCATTAGTTGAATGTTGGTCAAACACTGAAAAACCACGTTGACCGTCTAAAAAACCATGAAAAATAATCTCGTAACCACGTTGATTTAACATTAGCGCCGAATGGTAGTCGTTGGATCTCAGCGCGATCCGTTAGGAGATGGTTCTGCAACCTGATTGGCTGGCTTTTATCAAAGTACATGCACACAGTTTACAATGAAGAAGCGTTTGGGATGCGAGAACGCAAGTGGCTTCCATCCGAAGCTATACTCAATCCACATCTAGCTAGATTTCCCCACCTCTGGTGATTCAAGCACATAATCCATTCCTCAACCCATCAATGAGCTTAGGTCTATAGGATGGGGACATCGAATCGCTACCAGAGGGCTCATAGGGCCAGCTTTGCCGCCGCCTCGGTGCCTGCCGGAGGCGGTGGTTCCGACGATGCTGCCCTAAGAGCGGCCTTGCGCGCATTTGAAGCGAGGTATCGTTTGGTAACCGATTCCTTCATTAGCCCGGCCGTGCCGATCATCACCGATTTCTCGGCTACTTCCATCTTGCTGGCTTGTTATGCCTGATTGGCGACCCCTTTTTTCTGCAGGACCCTAGTCGTCTCCGTCTTGTCCATCCCAACCGTATCCGTCCAACGCGCAGCTACGAAAGCGGCCAAGGCGACGGAAGCCACTAAGAGGGACGCTTATTTCGCCATCTTGGCGGCGGTAGCCTCCAGAGGAAAGACGGAAGACACCAAAAGGGCGGCGGCATACGCCGATGCCGCGAAGGACTCTCTGCAGCAGCTCGTTGACGTTTAGGAGGCCAATAGGGTGGCGGCATACGCCAATGCTGCGGCAGCCTCTCAGGACCAGTAGATCATCGACGTTCTGCGGGCCAACAGGTCGGCGACATACGCCGATGCCGCGGCGGCCTCTCTGGACCAAAAGCTCACCGACGTTCAGCGAGCTAACATGGAGACTACATATGCCGATCCGACGACGGCCTCTCTGGAACAACAGCCATCGACGTTAAGCGGGCCAACAAGGCGGTGGCATACGCCGATGCCGCGGCAGCCTCTCTGGACCAGCAGCTCATCGACGTTCAGCGGGCCAACTGGGCGGCTGCATACATCGATGCCTCGGAGGCCTCTCTGGACTAGCAGCGCATCGACGGTCTAGAGGACAACTGGGCGGCGGCATACGCCGATGCCTCGGAATCCTCTCTGGACCAGCTGGACTAGTAGTATTTGTTTAAATAGGCGTCGGTCGATTGTTATTCTAGTAGATCTTGAGGAACAGTTATGCTAAGTCCAGTACCTTGTTTAACTATTGAGCTGGTTCGATTTAGCAAGTGTGAGCTTTGTTGATGACTCAGTTGTTTTCTCAAATTAACAGCTTCTCTTAATATATTCAATGCCATGGATGATGTTCGCTATAATCAGGATAATTCAAAACAAATTTCGAAGGTTCCCATACGGATTTATTTTTAGTTTCGTCTGCGACACCACTACTCTTGCCTATATCCTCCCCACCTACCCAAAAATTTTGCCAGCCGCGGGAATATATAAGCCCCCCTCCTTCCTTCCACCACCAAAGGCCAAATTCCCCCCTTCTTTTTCAAACCCTCCCCTGCTCCTCCTAGCGGTGCAGCCTAGACGGCGCAGGCAACTCCTGCGAAGTGCTACACGGCGCAGCCCCGCCCCCGTTCTACATATCGGGCGCGGCGGCCTACACGGCGCAAGCCACCCTTCCGTATACCGCGCGGCAGCCTAGACTGTGTACGCCGGCCGCCCCCTCCTTGCTAGCCACGCCGCTCTCCCTGTTCTGATAAGATCCCGGCCGCCCTCCTAATGCGCATGCTCTTACTCCTCCATGGATGATGTATCGCCCGACCAAAAATCATGGAGGATAGACTTGCTGTGGATGCCACCCTCACCGCACTCGCGCGCCATCCCGTGCTTTCCTTGAATCCAGGTCCGGCAGTCGTCTGCTACGACGGTGTGGAGGGCAGCCACGACAAGGAAACCTCGCTTCCTTACTTCCAATCGGAAGGATCCCATTGCCCTCTCGATCGGCAATGGGTAGGTCTTTATTAGCTTCTTAGATACATATGCTTAGTTAGATATGCCACAGAGTTAAATTATATTCAGATCAGCCTTTCCACATGTGTTGCTCTTTCCTTGCATCTATTTTTTTCTCTTTCGATTGCATCTGAAAATTATTATTAAGTTTGGATTGCATCTACAACTTCAAGTAATTAGGTCGGGCCACACCTTAAAAAACAACTTTAAGTAATTAAACCATACTCTGTATAATGTTATCATGCAATGTGATACCCAAGTTAATTAGTGATTATTAACACATGAAAATCTATTCGTTTCCTATATTTGTTAGGCATGTTGTAGTTACTTAGCTAGACTTTCCATGTCTTGAATATATTGGATTGTATGGTGTACTATGTATGCACGAACCTGTTATCATTGACTGCATGCCAATTCTTACATTACCTAATCATTATGTACTATATGCAATTTTAGGGTAGTAATGGGTGACTCTGAGATTTACAACCGAGGTATGCACATGGTCTACATGGCTTATATCCCATTAGTGTACAAATGAAGGAGAAATGACACCGCTCGTGTTCTAATATTTACATTTTTCTTGTAGCTCCCATTGTCAGAGGACTAGATCCACTGTTCAACCCATTTTGCATCTGGGGAAACGAGGTGACCATGACTATCAATCAAGTTAAGAATCTTAGAAAAATTGTAAGGATAAAGAAACTGGCCATGAAAGATAACAAACTCTTTGTCTACACAATGAAAAAGACTTTAGTCTCCTATAGGATGGTACTAATTTACGTTCCAACAATATTTTCCCCTACGCACACAATTTCCATACTGAAAACTATATTTATGTATATCTTTGTATTCAGTATTTTCCGAAGAAGTCCATCGATGATTATCTATCAAACCACCTGTATGGTTAAGAGGCAAGAAAGGTTTTTTTACAACACCCGCGCTATAATATTGAAGCCTTCCTGAAGAGGGCAAACGATGGGCGGGCAATCATCCACATGCGCTGGACTAAAGTTGCAAAGGCCTTTAACATTCTCGAAGGCTCAATTTTCGCATTCCGCTTCGACAATGTCCCAGATGAGATTCATTTGTCTATCTACCGACTATGATGTTGTACTTTGCAAAGGTTATTTATTTATTGCGGCCTGGTGTACTATCTGCTAGTTGTTACCACAGATTTCATGTTTATGTAATGTGGCCTACTGTACTAGCTGTTGGATGTACTGTGATTTCAGTAATTATGAAAATCCTGGTGACCATTACAAGCATATTAAAAATATTGTGTAATATATATATATGAATGTGCTTATATCAACCATTAAAAATATCCTAAAATATTTAAGATAAATACAATGTTAATTAAACTGCGAGCGATTGGATCATTGCACATGGTTCTACATATAAGTTCGTCACTGATAGCTATGTACATCGCACACATTTGATAAGAAATGAGTGTTGGGGATTTATTTATAATTCCACACAATATTTTGTGCACAAACGTTTGTAATGTTCAGCGTACAACACACATAATTTGGACGAAAAGAACGTTTGGGATTTAATTCTGAAACCACACGAGCATTTGTGCACAAACGTTTGTGTAGGTGTCAACAACACAAACGTGTACTATATACAAACTGTATGGAAATCTTTGGGTATCCCATGCAGTTCCTGACACACCAGTGTTTGGGATAGTATAACTCAACACAAATGTAATTTCTGTATTAAAGGTATGCCATAGGATAATAATCTCAGACGGACATTCGTGGATAAGAGTTTGCGATAAAAATGTCATCTCAAACGTTAGGGATATCTTGTGCGTCTGCGCAGACTATCCATAGGAAACGGTTTCTAGCTATCATGCGGAATAGCCCCCCCTATTGCAATCGAACGCAAGGAGACAGTTCCAATTACCGTAGGAGCTAGGGGTCAAAAACCATTTGGATAGATATTGCGCACTAGTGTATTTTCGTAGAATTTTCTTGGCTCCAACGTGATGCAAGATGGGAATGCCCTCTCCTTCTACCACCCGGATCGTGCCGCAGAGGACGCCGAGGACCCGGAGCTCGTGGTGGAGTCGTACGCCGAGACTGAGGCCCGCACTGCCACGCTTGTACTCAGCTACAACCAGCTTGGTACGTGTGATTCCTCCATCAAACGCTTCATGGAAGAGTGGAGTGACAGTGATGCTAATGATGCCCCTGGTGAAAACGGCACAGAGTCCCGCCCAACTGCGCAGACAGTGGCAGAGGGTAAACGTCCCCAAGTGGACCATGCTCCTGGCCCATCAACCAATATCACCAAGAAGAACGGCTCCACGGGTCCAAGGGGCTAAGCTCCACGCCTGACTGCGCCTAGGACGACTGGCTCTGTATTTAATGAGGCGCCTCTGGATATCATTCCTCTGCGCTATTCCATGGCCAACTTTGCCGCCAACTTTCCCCGAGCTGAAGGGTGAATTTTCTGTGCTTGTTCTTGTTTTAACAGTGTTGTCCGATTGCGGTACTGACTGGTGTCTCTTTGGATTGTAGGGTTGCCCGTGCTGGTGCTCCTCCGACTGCGTGTCCAGTTGCCTCAGCCACTTCCTTCAAGCCCAATACTTCACGGAAAAGTGCCTCCACTATTGATACCACCAAGGCCGAGCGCACCAAAAAACTGAAAGCGGCTACCACGAGGCAAACCCAGAAGAATGTTCCCCCCTGAAGCTCCGCGGTCGCCACTGCTCCGACTGCTGGCTTGCAGTCGGCCACTCCAGCTACGACTGCCACTGCTGCTGATCCGATCTTGATCGATCAGTTCGGGGTTGTGCACTCTGATGCACCGGTCTGGACTTGAGAGGTCCATCTGTTCATTCGCCCAGGGCTTCTCCATCCTGGCCTACTGCTGATCAAGACATGCCTCCTGTAGCCAAATCGGAGGAAGTTGCTGCCGCCACCACCGATCTGACTGCCACTCCTCCTGTGGGCCCGCAGGTCGTCCCGCCGACTGCTCCTCTGGCCACCACTCAGGTTAGTACCGATGCTCCTCAATCTTCAAGTGCCATTGTGCCCAAGTTGACTGCTCCGGTCCGCAAGATCTCGCGGGACGATCAACTTCGACTTGCATATATTGGAAGTCCTGACACCGTGTCGGCCGCGCCGGTCTCCGACCCCGAGCCCGCACCGCCAGCTGGATCCTTGGATTAGGTTCCTGCCCATACTCAACGTCGATTGGGTGGACTTGCCACCCGTATGAAAGATTTTGCCAAGGGGCTCTTTCCGAGGTCCTTGCCTCCGAGCATTCAACTGTGGTAAGTTTTCTATCTTGTGGGGGTGTGCTAGCGCACCCAATGGGTGTAGTCCCTGAGATTCGGGCCAATTGCATGCAATCAACTCGGATCTTCTCTTTCTTCGAACCTTGCTCTCTATTACTAACTGCGCTATTTTTCCGGCCGTCAGTCAGATGTGACAACGTGTCTTCGATGAGCTACTGGCCGCTTATTCAGTGGACCAGAAAAACCTTGCTGCCCTGAAGAAGAAATCTGATGCTCAGACTGCTCAGATTAAGGAGTTGACAGTTAAGAACCCGCCGACTGCCCTCTATCCGATTTCTCTGCTATTTTCTTTCGATTGCTTCCATTATCTTATCTCTGATTCAACAGTGTTCTGCCCTTAGCTGCTACCACCCATCTATCTTAGCTAGAGGCAGCCAAGAAGAAAGTGGCTGAGCTGGAGAATCATCTTGGTGAGAAATCCACTCAGCTCGACAATGCTGAAAAAAGAACGCGACCGACTGCTTGCTATCGAGACCGAGCTTCCGGCGAAAACCCAGAAACTGACGAGCGACCTCGCCAACCTGACTGGTGCTCACGCTAGCGACTTGCAGAGGCTGATGGTTGCCCGAGTTGAGACAAAGGAGAATTTTCAAAAAGAGCGGGACGCCATGGTGAAGCGCGCCGAGGAGGTGACCAACGCTACCAGGGAGAACTCCAAGCTGTCCAAGGGCAAGCCGAGATGGCACTTGCTAGCTTATAGAAAGTTGACGCTGCCCTCGCTGGTAAGTTCCACTCTTTTACCGATGTATTGGCTTCGATATGTTTTCCTTGTTCTCCGATCTAATCCTTTCCGATTGCTCATACCAGGTGTGTGGCCCAACTCTCAGACTGTTGCTGCTCAAGCTGTCGCTGAGAGTAGGCAAGTTCGAGGTGTGGAGGTTGCTAACACTTCTACATCTTGGATCCCAGAGGATCTAGTTGCAGCTCTAGATGCCCGATTGCTCTGGTGAAGGGTGCACTCTGTGCTTTCAAGACTGGCGTCCAAAAACTCAATGAGCTGCTCTGGCCGAAATGAGTGTCGCCGACTGCCGGTGAAACCACTGAAGAAGTAGCTCGCAACCTGAAGGCCGCGCCCCAGAAAATTGGCATTCAGCTTGATTCTGCTGTCCGATCTGGGATACATGTTGCTCTCTTAGTTGTGGTAAGTTGGTACCGTAACTTGGATCTAAGCTTGCTAGGTGCCTAACGAGGGGGTGACCCCACGACTCCTATGAATGGGCCTACCCGGTGTACCCAAAGACAGAAGGCCCACAGAGATGCCGCCTGGGCCTAGCCTTGGCCCACTAGTGGCACCGACGTAGGAGTCCGCAACTCTTAAGGAAGGTGCAAACCTGCCATACGAAACAAGATCAGGGTTAGGAAACCTCATCTGTAATCCAGGACGGACTCCCTGAGACCTAGCCTAGTATATAAGGGCTAGGAGGGGAGACGTCGAGATCAAGCAATACAGAATCTGTAACCCTAGCCTTGTGCGCATTAGCCTTGGCTTCCCTGTAATCGCCATCTCCAAACAATAACATCGAGCAGGAACGTATCCTCCTGTTAGCCGACGAGCTATCGTCCAATCTGTGCCTCTCATGACTAACCTAGGGTCCCTGACCATGGGATTTTCAGGGGTACATCCCCGACAATTGGCGCCGTCTGAGAGAACTACACAAGTTGGAATTACGATCTCGGCGGTTCCGTCTTCAGAAAGCCGCAACTCAAGAGCAAGAACCAGATGCAATCCACCCGAAGAATTCAAGATCACGGCAAACATCTCTGCCGCCCCAGCGAGATCGCTCATTCTGCAGCCGTGCCAAGACACCCACTATGGCAGCAATCGAGCCCACCGCCAGCAAAGGAGAACTCGACGACCCAAAAGAAAGGCGCAAGGGTTCCGCATGGAGATCCCGATTGACGAGCTGCAGCACGAAGTAGAGGACCTGCCGACCACTCGACGACCCACCGCCACCCAGGCACTCGCCGCACAACAAGACACTGACTCCGAGCTCGACATCAGCGATAGCCAAGATCATCGCCAACGAGGAAGAAATTGACGACCTAGAAGGCAGGCGCGAGGATTCTACGAAGAGACCCCACTCGACGAGTCGAACTACACAGCCACGCGCTCGCCGACCACTCGACGACCCGCCTCCATGCAGACAGCTGTCGCCCGCCAGGAAAGCGACTCTGAGACTCAGACCGGCGAATACTACGACCCATATAAAAGACCAGACGAATTCGCCAACCTTATAAGGAACCAGAATCTGAGCGTGGGGATCGAAATCGATCCACGAGTCCACGAACACCCGACGGATCACGCGATGTTCTTCCGAATCTCAAGGAGGAAACGACACGCCGGATACAGCAAATTCACGGCCAGGGAGCATCTAGAAGGACCCTTCACGATCCACTGCTTCGAAGACGACCGGGGATACATCAGATCGGGCCACACTCTGGGAAACTGCCTCCTGTTCAACGAACTCGCCGACAACCTCAAGGAGGAAAAACAGCGAGAAGCCAAACACACCCGACGAACCGAGAAGTCGCCAACTCCAAGTCCCGAAAGACGCTCCAACCCGACTCAAGGACAGGTGTGCACGATCCAAGAAGGCAGGGTATCGCAAGCCCAACAGGACGCCTACACCCTGCAAGCCAGAGCAGTCGAGAGTCTAAACACAGTCGAAGTCTATCAGCTACACGACGCAGAAACTAGTATCACGTTCTCCCAGAGTGATCACCCACCTGCAGTCCCAAGGCCGAGGCACGCGCCCCTGGTACTCGATGCTCAAATTGGAGGGTACGACATGGACAAAATTTTCATGGACGGAGGCAGCAACATGAACATAATCTTCGTTAGCACCCTACACAAGATGCTATACGGAGTAGTCCCAGGAGAAGCGGCTACCTCCCTTGGAATAATCGATCTCGAAGTTGTCTTTGGCAATAGACGCAATTTCACAAGACACACCCTCGAGTTCGAGGTACTCGATTGGCAGTCGCAGTACCACGCCATATTGGGACGTCCAACATTCGCGCAATTCATGGTGATTCCGCACTACGCCTACCACAAACTCAAGATGCCAGGATCCGCAGGCGTCATTACAGTCAATGGGAGCTTCACCAAATCAGACCAATGCGATCGCGATGTCCACAAAGTCTCCGACACCTTTGGAGCTGAGCAAGAACTCACAGAGATAGCCATGGATACAGACAAAAGTATCTTTCCGCTAGCAAGCCGAAGAGAGTCAAAAGAGTATGGACGAGACTTCAGGATCGACAGCGACACGGTCACCCACCAGGTGCACCCGACGGACCCAGAAAAAACAGTCCGCGTGTACGCCCACCTCCCGGAAGAGCAAGCAACGGCCCTCATCTCTTTCCTCCGTGAAGAATGAGAAATCTTTGCCTGGTGCCCAGCCGACATGCCAGGAGTACTGCGCGAGTTCGCGGAACACGCATTGCGTATCAAGCCAAACACTAAGCCAGTTAAGCAAGCACTACGAAGATTCTCAGAACCAAAGCGCAGAGAAATCGGGGAGGAATTCAACCGATTACTCGACGCCCAATTCATCCGAGACACGAAGAAAGCCACTTGGATCACAAACCCTGTGCTGGTCCCCAAGAAAGACACAGACGTTCTACGAATGTGCGTCGACTACGGGCCAGTCAACAAACACTGCCAAAAGGATCACTTTCCCCTGCCAAGAATTGATCAGATAATCGACTCGACAGCAGGATCCGATCTACTATCGTTCCCCGACGCCTACTCAGGATACAATCAGATCAGAATGAAGGAAGAATACGAAGAGCAAACATCATTCATCACCCCTTACGTCTTATTTTGCTATAGGACAATGCCCTTCGGACTCAAGAACGCCGGTGCCACATACCAGCGGATGATGCAAACCTGCTTGAAAGAGCAAATCGGAAGAAATGTGCAAGTCTACGTGGACGACATCGTCATCAAAACTTACAGTGCAAACACGTTGATCGACGACCTGCGCGAGACCTTCGCAGCACTCAACAAGTACATAATCAAGCTCAACCCGAAGAAGTGCGCATTCGGCGTCCCAGCCGGGAAGTTGCTGAGGTACATGGTTTACGCCCGAGGAATCAAAGCGAACCCCGAGAAAGTTCGAGCAATCGCCAGGATGCAGGAGCCAACCGACATCACAGGCGTACAACAGCTCACCGGAAGACTCGCAACCTTAAGTCGTTTCATCAGCAGATTGGGAGAGCGCACACTGCCATTCTACCAGATGCTCAGAAAAGGGGAGAAATTCGAGTGGACCGAAGAAGCCCGCAAAGCATTCGAAGACCTGAAGAAGACACTCTCGACCCCACCAGTCTTGGTGGTACCCAAAGAACGAGAAAAGTTGTACCTCCATGTGGCAGCACGCAACAGCGTGGTAAGCACAACACTCATCGTCGAGCGCATAGAAGAAGGCAAGGTCCAGAGCATACAAAGGCCGATCTACTACCTCAGCATGCTCTTGACAAAATCCCAGCAGCGCTACCCGCACTACTAGAAGCTACTACTGTCCATCATCACGACCTCAAGAAAGGTATCGCACTACTTCGACGAACACCCTATCACAATCGTGAGCAGCGCACCACTCGCGGACATCCTCAACAACCCCGGAGCGACTGGGCGAGTCGCCGAGCAGAACATTGAGCTTAGCCCGCGGGGATCTACAGTTCAAGCACCCAACAGCAATCAAGGCCCAAGTCCTCCCAGATTTTCTGGTCGAGTGGACGGAGTTCCAGACACCAGGCCCCTCGGACCTATCGAACCCATGGACAATGTTTTTTGATGGGTCTAAAAGACAGCAAGGAGCCGAAGCAGGAGTTGTTCTGGTCTCCCCCAAAGGAACGAAGCTCAAATACATCCTCCAGATAAACTTCAGCCACGCCTCCAACAACGAAGCCGAATACGAGGCACTGCTCTATGGCATGCGCATGGCCAAAACATGCGGCACCACCCGACTCGTAATCTACGGAGACTCCAACCTCGTCGTTCAGCAGGCGATGAAAGACTGCAATTGAGTAGCCGACAACATGGCAGCCTATCAGAAGCTCTACAACACGCTCGAAGGAAGTTTCGACGGTTGTGAGCTCAATTATATCCCCAGAACAAAAAACATAGAAGCCGACGAACTCGCAAACATCGGCCCGACTCGAGGACAAGTACCACCCGACATTTTCCTCGAAAGCATCAGCCAGAGATCCATCAAGGTAAAAACAGCAGCACCCGAGGCAGCTATAGATGACGACACCATTTAGCCAGCACAGGTGGCATCAGCGAGCCCATCCGAAGGAAACAGCAGCCAAGCGGTCGAACCTACAGATCCAACAGCACTCGAAGGACCAGCGTGGACAAAAATGTTCCTTCGATTCTTAATCGAAGGCACTCTACCGCAAGACATTTCAGAAGCTCGGCGCATCAGTCGTCGATCCAAGGCATTCACAGTGATAAACAGAAAGTTATACAAGCGCAACATCACCTAGATACTCGAAAAGTGCATCGACGAGGACGACGGTAAAGCCCTACTACTCGAAATCCACGAGGGTACCTGCGGGCACCACGCGAGAAGTCAAGTGCTTGTGTCCAAAGCATTCCGAGCAGGGTTTTATTGGCCCACTGCGATGAAAAACACAGAAGACATCGTGCGGCGTTGCATCGCCTGTCAAAAATGCTCCAGCAGACCGCACGCTCCAGCCTCAGAACTCAAGACCATACCACTATCATGGCCGTTCGCCACCTAGGGACTCGACATGGTGGGCCCGCTCAAGAAATCATCAAAGGGAGGAAGAACACACCTGCTAGTAGCAGTCGACAAGTTCACCAAGTGGATCAAGGCAGTGCCCATCACCAGCTCCACAGCCCTCAAGGCAGTGAACTTTATCAAATCAATAATCTTTAGGTTTCGAGTACCACACAACATCATCACGGACAAAGGTACGAACTTCACAGTGGCAGAATTCCAGAACTTCTGCGAAGAACTGGGCATCAAAATCAACTACGCATCAGTCGCGCACCCGCAGTCCAACGGCCAGGTGGAAAAAGCAAATGGCCAAGTATGCGCAGGAATGAAAAAACGACTCCTTGCACCACTCGAGCAGGCCGCGGGCAACTGGGTAGAAGAACTCCCTGCAGTACTATGGAGCCTGCGTACTACCCCAAATACCGCAACCCAATACACAACTTTCTTCATGGTGTACGGGTCAGAGGCAGTGCTACCACACGACCTCAAATTCAGGGCGCCCCGGATCTCGGGGTACGAGGAAGAGGAAGCAGAAGAAGCACTGCAAGATGACAAGGATACAGAAGATGAAGCGAGAGACACAACCCTAGCAAGGTCAGAGGGGTACTCGGACAAGATGCGCACTTACCAAAGCAGCCGCCTGCGCACCAGAACCTTCAACAAAGGCGACCTTGTCCTACGGATCATACAAGAGAAAGTCCACAAGCTTGCCCCCCAATGGGAAGGACCGTTCATAATCTTAGAAGTCATAGGAGCAGGCGCCTATAGACTGAAGAACCCGAAGACTGACGAGGACATGGGAAATCCATGGAACGTTGCGAACCTACGCCTGTTCTACCCATAGTCCCCGCCAGTCATGTTCAACTGGCAGCTCATGTAAGCCTTCGACGCAATAAAATGATGTTGCCCAAATACTAATACCTCAAAGCACTTGGGGGCTTGAGTACAAAATCCCCCCGAGAGACGCTATCGTCGCTCACGCGATCTTTCACCAAAGCACTCTGGGGCTCGAGTACAAAACTCCTCCCGAGAGACGCTATCACCGCTTACGCGATCTCTACTTAAAGCACTCGGGGTCTCGAGTACAAAACTCCTCCCGAGAGACGCTATCGTCGCTCACACTATCTCTACTTAAAAGCACTCGGGGGCTCGAGTACAAAACTCCTCCCGAGAGACGCTATCATCGCTCACACGATCTCTACTTAAAAGCACTCGGGGACTCGAGTACAAAACTCCTCCCGAGAGACGTTATCGTCACTTACGCGATCTCTACTTAAAACCACTCGGGGGCTCGAGAACCATCTCCCCCCGAGAGACGCCGCAACCCGAAACCTAAAGAGTCCAAGAAAAAACCCCGGAAAGGTGTCACCCGTTGAAAACTGTCCGGAATCAAAAGGAAGACACGGCTACAACCAGATGGAACACAAAGTACTCCGGAGGAAATATGGATGGAGCGCAGGACACAGACAATTCTTTAGTCTTCACCTGATCGCCAACGATCACCTAAAGACTCGGGGGCTACCCCCATCGGGAGCGCTGCCGCGCACCCGATAAGAGACAGAAATTAACGGAAGAACGACAAAGGAAACAAATCTCGGCCTACGTTCGACTCTCTGACTCAAACGTAGCCTCGGGGGCTACTCCCATCGGGAGCGCTGTCGCGCACCCGATAGAACCCACAGTGCAAAGATTTGATGGACTCAAAGACAACTCTCGTTTGCAAAGGACTCGGTGACAGCTCTCAGTTGCAAAGGACCCGAAGATAGATTCCATTACAAAGACTCAAGCACAGTTCGCATTACAAGGACTCGAATATTATTCTCAGTACAAAAAAGACTCGAAGTACATTGGATAGAAGGAAGCTCTGATTCCTCGAAGGCAATCCTCATTACATGGAGAACTAACCTAGTTACAAAAGACACAAGCAGAAGATAAGCCTACAATATCAATCACCCAAGGAATTATGACTTCTACATGTGTGCCCATGCTGGGATGATTGGCACTAAGACAACGAGCATCATCACAGACAAAGGAGGAGTCGAAGCAGCCAACTCATGATGTCAATGACATAACAAAAGGTGAAGCTCGACTTATTTGCGGAGCACCGAAGATGATGCTCCACCAGCTTGTTCTCCTGCTCCACCAGCTTCTTCTCCAGCTCCACCCGAGCTGCTGGCGAAGATGACGCCGCTGCCTCCAGTCCTACAAGGTCGCCTGGCGCGCCCGCTTGATCGGTGGCTTGACGTCGAGGTCCTCTCCAGAGCCGGAGGAGGAAGAAGTTGAATACGACACACCATCACCACACAAAGTGTCGTCGGAAGAGGAAGCAGCTGAAGATGCAGGCGTAGGACTCCTCGACCTATCGGAACCGTTGCTGCTTGTCTCCTGCCAATACGGATCCATGCGATTGCCGCTCGAGTCAAAGGCGCGGATGATAAGAGTGTCTTCGCCATCAAAAGGGCAACAAAGAGTGTCACCATCACGCAAGCTCACACGACGAGAAAACAACTTCCAGCCAAAACCAAGGAAAATCAAGCCGGAACTGTCGGTCTCCAACTGAACATAAGAAGGAGGCCGAGAACACCCCTGAAGACGAAGAAGCAGGCCATCGAGACTACGCTCAGAAATAAGGCCCGAAAATGCAGAAGGAAGCAGAACGCGAGTGGCGTTCCGACAAGGGACACGTAGGAGGAAATCATAGCGCCAAAAACCATCCTCTGAAGACGAGGAAGAAGGCGTCGACGGTGCACCACGACGGCCGCCGCGAGAGGAGCGCGTAGTACAACCACCGCGGCCACGGCGAGCACGGCCACGGCCGGTCATACCCGCACCTCGCTTGGGTCCCATGAGAGGAAGAAGAGAAAGAGGAGCAAGATGAGCAGAGGTCGAACACTGCTGCTAGACGAAGAAGAAGGGCCTATTTATAGTACAAACCCAAGAGCACGCAGAATCCCAGACGAATGTAGCAATTAATTCAAAGACCAAGCGCGCCAGGAGATTCGAATTCCGAGACAAAGATGCCTTCACACGGGAGGCACAGTACGCTGGACGCGTCAAATCTCGCGCGTCTTCAATGCGTGCATCGGTAACTCAACAGGCGGCTGCAGCACGCCACCAAAAGACATCATTATAACAAGTCATGAAGACTTGACGGTTCACAAACAGAGCATCTTTGACGGTCCTCCAGCAAGGAGATCGTTATCCTTACCAAGAAAAATGTAAATTAAAATGGAAGCACAAAAAGAAAAACGCAGCCTGCAAGCACCATCTTTACTAACTCAAATACATTTTTTCAAATATATTTCAATCCCATTGGGAGCCTATCCACCCATGAGAGTTTCGAATGCTCCCTCACCTAAAGAAAATACCATGCTCAAGTGATTACTCGCACCCATGAGAGTCTCGGGTCCTCCTTCACTTAGAAGAAAAAACGTGCTCGAGTGACTACTCGCACCCATGAGAGTATCGGGTGCTCCCTCACCACGACACAAGATAAGCAGACTTGCAGTCGCCAGATCGAACGGTCCCAGAGTATCGGGTGCTCCCTCACTCCGAGAGAGAAGGCGATACTCGAGTGATTACTCGCATAACTCTAAGTACCCGAACACTCGAAGACCTCCTGAGCAAGTACTCCTCTACATTAATCCTCGCCCGAGCACTCGACAAAGCTCCCCGAGTGATTGCTAAAATAGCTCACTTGATTGTTTATTCCAAGTGGGTGCATTATCTACTAGGCTCCGCGCCTCAATAAAAATACATATTCGTGGAACACGATACACTGTGCCCAGATGCCACGCAAGCTTAGTGTGTAGGTAAGACCCCGCTGCGCAGATCGGCCGGGCTGGGACTTGCCGCGGAGCGATTTCACTCCCAACCTTTTCCATGCGCTTGCATGATAGAAAAATCCAGGCGGACGCGCCTAGGCTACGAACCTTTTGCTCGACACCAGTGAACTTTACTGGCGGCAATTGATCACTGTAAGACCTGCAGCGGCATGTCGAGGGACGTGAGTTTGATTGGGCTACTGTGCTTTTTGCCACTAGTGCAATTCACCAAGGCTCCACCAGTCGACTCCTTGGGCCCTTTCAGCTTAGCATTCCCTCGAAACAGGTTTTGTCATGGCCCCAGACTGCCAGCGACCCGCGGTTGAACCATGCATACCTAAAAACGACGCAAGAATGGACTTGAGTCCCTCCGCGACTCTTCGAGCCCCCAGGCACTCGAGGGCTACTGACAAGGTGGTGACCCCACGACTGCTATGAATGGGCCTACCCGGTGTACCCGAAGACAGAAGGCCCACAGAGATGACGCCTGTGCCCAGCCTTGGCCCACTAGTGGCACCGACGTAGGAGTCCGCGACTCATAAGGAAGGGGCAAACCTTCCATACGAAACAAGATCAGGGTTAGGAAACCTCATTTGTAATCCAGGACGTACTCCCCGAGACCTAGCCTAGTATATAAGTGCTAGGAGGGGAAACGTCGAGATCAAGCAATACACAATCTGTAACCCTAGCCTTGTGCGCATTAACCTTGGCTTCCCTGTAATCGCCATCTCCAATCAATAACATCGAGAAGGAACGTATCCTCCTGTTAGCCGACAGGCTATCGTCCAATTTGTGCCTCTCATGACTAACCCAGGGTCCCTGACCATGGGATTTGCCGGGGTACATCCCCGACAGTGCCTGTGTGTCGGATCAGAGGAAAGTGTTGGCGCGGTCTGTCCGCTAATCTGTCGCCAAGCCAAAGGGCTTGGGAATGTCATCAATCCACTAGAGTACACTCCTTATCTTAAGGATGATGGTACACCGATTACCGCACCTTCGTTGAGTGAACTTCTCTATAGCACTAGTGATGATGGGACTCAAGCTCCTCCTCCTTGTCGGCGGTCATCTACGTCAGCTTCCCAGCAATAGGCCCGCACTTCCCAAAGAGAAGGCTCATCAAGTGAGCAGTCGAAGAGTGCCGCATAGGACCCTCCGATTATTCCTCAGCCCGAAGCCACTGCTACCAGTACTCCGACTGCTCCAGCACCCGAGGCGACCGTGCCACCCTCCGGTGCTCCGACTGCTCCAAATGCCCCGGCTGCTTGAATCGCACCTATATCGTTTCCTATTTATCTTTGAACAACTTTTGTCAAAATCTAAGTGCACCTGCTGAGGATGACTTTTATGTAATAATTAATATTCGGCCAATTGGCCAGTTTTTCTTGTGAACATGGTGTTTGCTTATATGAATGCTCTCTTTCTTTCGCGTTTTCAAGCCAATTGACTTTTTCTTTGTCTTTTTCTTCCTTAGTCAAATATTCTTGCCAACCATACAGCCGACCTGCGGTCTGTGGTTGGATTAGAGAATAGACCTCGAAGGAATTCGACAAGTACTTCTAGAATTTTACGATCTTTTGACGTAAAGGTAAGGGTGTGCAAACAAGCCGACTGCTACCTGCTGACTGTTGGCCAGCCGGTCTGGTCACACTCGGCTGCGTCTGCTGTTGGCCAAGCCCACTTAAGTATAGCTCAACATAGAATTGTCCGATTGACGGTTCTGATCGTCCACACTCCCCCGACATTATAGCCGACCTGCGGTCTGACTTCGGTTTGAGATGGTATATGACCAAAGCCACCGCTCCTTGAATTTTCCAAGGTAGACCCGCCTGGGGTAACTGAGGAGTCCCCGGGTACGCTTTCACCGACTTTGGGACTGACAAATGAATGAGAAATTAGAAAAAAGCTCTTGTATTTGATACTGGCCGAATGCAGTCTCATGGATGCACTGTGATTTCATTCATATTGCTGCAAAGGTAAATATACAATCGTACCTGACGAGGGGGTGTCCTCATGAGTCCTACGGATGAGGATACCTGGTGCTCATCAAGACAGAAGGCCCGCTGAAAGCCTCGACAGGCCCACGACTATGGAAGCTGCGACTTGGCGTCCAAGACTAAAACTAGACAACTATCTTTGCAACCTAGATGGACTACTTGCGACCCAGCCTAGTATATAAAAGCTGGGAGAGGGGACGTCTAGGGCATCCAATCTCATAGCAACACCCCCGGTCTCAAGAAAACTCGCCTTGACTGGCACTATAATCGCCTCCATCATAATACAAAAGAGCAGGAAGTAGGGGTTTCACCGATCGAGGGCCCTGAACCTGGGTAAATCCCTATCTCCTCTTAGCCGACGAGTATCGCCAACCTGCACCTTCTCTCTATGATCAAACCTAGGGTTCTTAATCATGTGATTTGCCGAGGTCAATCCTCGTCAATTGGCGCCGACCGTGGGGATGAAGCAGGTTGGAATCACGATCTCGGCGGTCCCGTCGTCAGCTACTAGCAATTCGAGGACTCGAGTAAGATCCAACCTACTCGAAGAACTATGGTTCATTGCAAGCCTCTCCGTTGCACCGCCAAGTTCGCTCGGCCAGCAACCGAGCCATGATCAATCTTTCGGCGATTACCAAAGTCGCACCCGTCGAAAAAGAACTCGACGACCCAGAAGACGAACAAAAGCCGCAGCCGTGAAGTCAGCTACGGCGCCAGATCAGGTGCAACAAGTCCACATGGAAATATCGCTCGAGCAGCCACCACATGCCCCAACAATCCTGGTCTCCACTCGAGCACCTACCGCCACCCGGACACCCGCCGCAACACACAACGGGGACTCCAAAACTTAATCGGGTGAATACTACGACCCTGACCGAAGACCGGACGAGTTTGCCAAGATGATTCAGAACTACTTGATCAATGACGGAATCGAGATCGACCCAAGGTTTCACTCCCGTACTGAAGATTACTCGCAGATATTCCGCATCGCAAGAAGAAGAAGACACGCCGACTCTAGCAAACTCACACTCATAGAGCAGCTAGATGGGCCCTACAGAATGCATTGTTACAAAGACGATTAGGGACACCTCAGAGCAGGACACACCCTGAGGATCTGTCGCTTGTTTACCGAACTCTCCGATAGGCTAAAATAAGAGAAGCAGCAGAAATCCAAGAGGGCTCGAGACACAGCGCAACCATCAGCACCTAACACAAAAGAGCAGTACCCGCCGTCTCACGGACGAATCTGTCTCGAGCAATCGCATCACGATGCCCCAAGATGCGCATATCTAAGGGCCACTTGGTGTATAAAAGACCGCCAGCCAGATCACAACTAAGGTCTCGAAAACCAATACAAAGACATGCATGATATAAGCATACACGCATCACACATGCCTTGTATGAACAACAGGTATCATTGCAATTCTCTACAAAGTATACATTTTATTGATAACTCTCACAGAGTGCACACACAGATCACAAGTCTGTGATGCAACATTACAACAAACAATCGGAAGCAAAGTAGGTCTGAGTACAGACAAGTTTAACAAATGGCTTAAGAAGCCTTATTTAAACACAAGCCCTCCATGAGGGAAACAGTCGTCTGACTGGGACTACACTAGCTTGGTCTTCAGTCGTCGAGCTCGAGGAATAATCCACCTTCGGGGTTAGTGGGTTCATCTAAAACATAGAATAAGAAAACGTGTGTACAAAGTCGTACTCAGCAAGACTTACATAGGAGCTATACTACTCATGCACATGTATCAAGGTAAAGGGAGGTGGGGTTCAATTTCAGAAGTGCCAGCTTTGACTTGGCTAGTCCTGAACTAAGAGTACCAGACTTGAGGTAAGAAGCGTACACGAGTCCACTACATCTCCAATCAATTACACCACTATGGTGCCTTCCTCGACTTCCCCACGAGAAAGCACGGCATAGCACTCACGCTTATCTTGGTAAGTTTTATAAGTATCCAGTTCAAGTTGTCTAATAATCAAGCTAAGCTTTCCAAGCAGTCCTTAACCACGGACGCGGCTATTCGAATAGTTTTGTTAAACCTGCAGGGGTGTACCGCTACACACACACGATCATCAGTTACCGCCTTTGTACTCGACACCGTTCAAGAAGTGTCGGCGAGGATGCTCACCACAACTGTTACCTCATAGCCGATCTAGTCCAAGAAAGCCGCCTACCTGGGTTGGCTACCACTATCGTGAACCCGGCCGGTTTACCGAAGTGGACCCAGATGATGTGTGCGTGGTGCATAAGCCGGTCTCGGTTGAACCGTTCTCTCACTTAGCAGCCAGGCCACAAACCTACCAGAACTCCGAAATACTGCGACATCTGGACATCGAAAGGGATGAGTTAAAAGGTTGAGAGGGGTCAGTGATCCCAATGTGTGGTTGTACTCTTCATCTTGGATCACCACACAAGAACTCGGACTTAGGGCGGTGTTCAACGAGACAACCCACTGTGTACTCCTACACAGCCTCTCATCGTTCACCTTGTATTAGGGTAGATTCAGCAACAAATTTCCACCATCATCAACATGATCACTACCATCCCGACTCACATAACAGTATCAACATTGTACCACTCTAAGCATGCAATAAGATATAACAGTTGCAGGGGTCACATGATAACAACCAACTCCTACATTTGCTAGGATTGTGGTTTTCTTACTACTGTGACAAATGATAGGTCATGCAAAGGAATGGGTTCATCTATGCGGTAGAAACGTAGCATGGTAATCATCCTATACAATGCATAAGCGAGACATGAGAGGGAAGTGGGATTTTATCGACATGATCAAAGGGGGTTTGCTTGCCTTGCTGACGAGGTTCAGTCTCGGGATCTTCAACGAAGGGGGCTGCCTCCTGTTTCGGTTCCACCTCTACTCGACAAACAACAAGAAAGGGAGCACAATAAGTACAATGCAAAATCACATGGTTGAAGGTTGAAACTTGAAGTATATGCTCCTGATGTGTGAGGCAATTCCATTTAAATTGAGTATATTGCAAATGAAATTGCAAATTCAAACTCCAATTTGAATTCATATTAGCCAAGTTATAAATGCTATTGTTTGATCAATGTAATTCATCTTGACATGTGTATGATATGCCTCTGAAGTTCAAGTGAATTGGGTATGTTCCTAAGGTTCAAATTGCAAAAGCATTTGAATTTAATTAGATTATATTCCAATTAAACCAAATAGCAAAAGCTACTGGTCCCATTTTAAATTCAACTCAAACATAGTTGAAAGTTATATATTTGGATAGATTATTTTCTCCTGATCATTTTTCATATATTATATGTTAAATTTGGAGTTAATATGAAATTTCTATGAATTTTCAAAGTTTCAGCCTTTTTCTGGAATTTTCTGAATTTCTTTAAATTGGAAAAAGGGTTTATTGCGTAGGCATGACGTCACAGTGACGGGGGGGGGGTGCTGACATGTGGGGCCTCACTGTCAGTGGCTCTGGGTTAAATCCCGGTTTATTTAAGCTAACAGTGGCTTAATTAAGACACTAGGGCCCAGTGTCACTGAGCGTTAGGGGTCATTAGGAGGGGGATTAGTGCTAAGATAATGACGACCATGTAATCTCTTCGGTGGTTAGCCGCCGGTGACCAAATCCTGCGGCGGCGCTGTTCTGGACGGCGTTCCAGGGGCTCAATATTCGCGCCGAGTCCACCATCTTGAAGCTCTTGTTCCCGCGCGTCGAAAGGTGCAGGGCAGGCCCACTGGGAGGCACCGCAGCGTCGACGGCGTCAAGCCCTAGCGGCGGCGGAGCCACGGCCTCGATGCAGTCGTTGTTGAAAGGCCCGTGATTGACTATGCGCTAGCTGGATGGGCTCCTGGAGATGCTAGCTACGCGATGGACAGCACAGCGAGGACGATGGCGCAAAGGAGTAGCCTCAACGGCGGCCATGGCGACGGCGAGGTTCTGCTCCCATGGCGGAATGGCACAGAGGAAGCAATCGAGGGCGTAGCTAGAGGGGTTTTGCTCACCAGGTGATGGTGAACGCGATGGAGTAGGCGACGAGCTCGGGGAGGTCACGGTGGCTCCGGAATTTGAGTTCGATCCGCGGCGGCCGGAGTGGAAGACGATGAAGCTCGCGTCGGCTACACATCACCTCGGGCGATTCCTTCAGCGGCTCGGCGTAGACGACGATGGCGAAGACGTTGGACACGACGGGGCGACTCAGGGTTAGCGGTGGCCACGCGGGCTTCAATCCATGGCGACGGCGGCGCTCGGGTCGTCGTCGAACTCGGCGAGAGAGAGAGCGGGAGAGGCTCTGGAAGGGGGGAATGGATGCATGGCGCTCGGGTGCGTCTCCAGGCGCAACTAGGAGGCCCGGGAGGGGCAGGTGGCGACCGCAGGGACGTCGCCGTGCTCAGCTAGCTCGATGGCATTCCACCGAGCAGCTTGGTGGCACGGGGTGGGGAAGAAGACCCCTGTGCCCATTTGGGCCGGCTGGGCCAGATGGGCTGGCTTTGCCTAGGCGTCAGGTAAGGTTTTCTCTATTTTTCTTTTCTGTTTAATCTTTCCTTTCTGTTTTTCTTTTCTGTAATTTGTTTTGTTGTGCTAAATAAATAGCTAGGCATTTTATTAAATGCTAAAATTTTTTACATGGCCTCATAATATATTAGGCTAGCCACTTGTAAAGTTTGGTACTTTTTAAAATTCAAAACATTTGAATTTTAAATCAAATAGGGGATTTTGATAAATTCCAAGGTCCTGTTTGAATATTTGAAAAATCCATGAGCATGGGGTTGGTCCCACATCACTTGATATGTGATCAGACTCATTTATAAGACTTTTCAAAAATCAAACATGAATTTTTGGAGAAGATTTATTTCTGGCCTTTTGAATTAATTCATCTAGGGGGTGTTCCTTCTTCCATTTGAGTTTGAATTTGATTTCAATTGATTTCTTTTGAAATTTTAACATGATGCAAAGTGACATGCTAATCCTAGCACATACCTAACTTGGGGTTGTGACAACTGGCCCCCACTCAAAAGAATCTCGTCCCGAGATTCAGAAGTCCGCGGGAGGAAGGAGGGGTACTCGGCACGGAGACGGTATCTCTTTCCCACGTGGCTTCTCTCTCAGTGTGGTGTGATCATTGCACTTTCAGAAACTTAATCTTCTGACGACGAGTGACACGCTCTGCTGAATCAAGAATACGAATGGGTTATTCTCGATAAGAAAGGCATCTTGGAGATCAAGCGTTTCATGGTCGACTTCGCGGATGGGGTCCTTGAAGCAACGCCTGAGGGGGTAGGTGCGGGGGTAGTTCAAGTTGGTAGGCAACTTCTCCACGTTTAGCAAGAATGCGGAAAGTTCCGATGTAACGTGGGGCCAACTTTCCTTTGATACCGAAACGTTGGGTTCCCTTCAGAGGAGTAACCCGAAGTTAAGCCTTCTCATCCAGATTGTAGCTCTCTTGCCTATGATGACGATCATAGTAGCTTTTCTGACGATACTGGGCTGCTTTCATTTGATCACGAACAATGTGAACTTGCTCTTCTGCTTCCTTGATCATATCCGGTCCAAAGAATTGTCTTTCACCGGTTTCTGACCAGTTTAGGGGTGTTCGACATCGACGTCCATATAGGAGTTCAAATGGAGCCATGTTCAGACTAGATTGAAAGCTATTTTTATAAGCAAATTCGGCAAATGGAAGAGACTTATCCCAATTCTTTCCAAATGAGATAACACAAGCTCTCAGCATGTCTTCAAGAATATGGTTAACCCTTTCGACTTGACCGCTAGACTGAGGATGGAAAGTTGTACTAAAGGAGAGATGAGTTCCCATAGCACTGTGGAAGCTTCCCGAAAATCTTGAGGTGAAAAGGCTACCACGATCAGAAGTGATTTCCAAAGGAACATCGTGTACAATTCTAGAGACGTACAAGTCCGCTAACTGGCTAGCAGTTATAAACTCGCGAACTGGAAGGAAGTGAGCAACTTTGGAAAGCCTATCTATGACAACGAAGATGGCATCTTTTCCTTTCTGGGTTTTTGGAAAGACGGTGATGAAGTCCATACCGACTTTGTCCCATTTCCACTCTGGAATAGGCAAAGGTTGAAGTGTACCAGCAGGTCTTTGATGTTCTGCCTTAATTCGACGACAAACATCACATTCGGCAACAAATCGAGCAATGTCTCTCGTCATCCTAGTCCACCAAAATCTCTTGCGTAGATCTCGGTACAATTTTGTGCTACCGGGATGAATCGAGAGGGGTGTGTCATGGGCTTCCTTGAGGATGAGTTGCCTTAGTTCCCTATTCTTAGGTACTATCAAACGATATCCAAAGAATACCGTTCCTTAACTATCTGTGGAGAAACATCTAGCTACTCCACTAGCAATGTTCTCTTTGATCCGGCGAACACCTCGTGCACGCTTTTGGGCAACTATAATTTGATCCTCAAGAGTTGGTTTCGCCACGAAGGTAGAAAGATAGCCGTGAGGAACAATCTCAAGATTGGGCTAGCAAAATTCCTCATGAAGAAGTGGTTGATACTTTTGTAACATGAGGTTGTTACAATACGACTCACGACTTAGTGCATCAGCCATGAAATTGGCCTTGCCTGGGGTGTAAGAAATTCAGCGTCAATCCAGCGTCTTTGCCTGAGATTAAGATCTGGCTGGGTGAAAATGTATTTGAGGCTTTGGTGGTCGAAATAGATCTCACAACGATTACCAAGGAGGTAATGTCGCCAAGTTGTCAGGGCATGAACTACGGCAGCGAGTTCAAGATCATGGGTAGGATAGTTCTCTTCATGTGGCCACAACTGGCGTGAAGCATAAGCTACCACATGTCTATCTTGCATAAGTATGCATCCTAACCCTTGCCGTGAGGCGTCACAAAATATCTCGAAATCCTTTTTGGTGTCTGGAGGCGCAAGTACGGGTGCAGAAGTCAATCTTCTTTTTAGCTATTGAAAGCTTTCCTCGCACTTGGCAGTCCATTGGAATTTCTTATCTTTCTTGAGGAGTTCAGTTAGAGGATTTTCAACTTTTGAAAAGTTCTCGACGAAGCGGCGACAATAGCTTGCTAAGCCAAGAAAACTCCTAACTTGCTTAACCGATTCAGGTGGAGTCCAGTCAAGGACGGCCTGAACTCTCACGGGATTTACAGCAATGCCTTTTGCAGAAATCACGTGGCCTAAGTAGGTCACTTCTGGTAGCCAAAATTCACACTTGGAGAATTTAGCATATAGGCGATGCTCTCTAAGTTTCATCAATACCAGCCTTAGGTGTTCTGCATGTTCTTCTTCGTTCTTCGAGTAGATGAGAATGTCATCAAGATAAACTACAAAAAATGTATCTAGGTACTCCATGAAGATCGAATTCATCATGCGCGAGAAAGTGGGGGGGCCATTGGTTAAACCAAAGGACATGACGGTGTACTCGTAAAGACCATAACGAGTAGTAAAAGCCGTTTTGGGAATATCCTCGTTTCGGATTTTGATTTGATGATAACCCAATCTCAAATCTATCTTGGAGAAGACAGAGGATCCAGCAAGTTGATCATAAAGATCATTGATCCTGGGCAGTGGGTACTTGTTCTTTATCGTCGCTAGATTTAGCGGGAGATAGTCTACGCACATCCTTTCTGTTCCATCTTTCTTCGTTACGAATAGAACGGGGCAACCCCATGGCCATGAGCTAGGGCGGATGAAGCCTTTTGCCAACGAAGCTTCAAGTTGGTTTTTAAGCTCAGCTAACTCACGTGGGGCCATTTTGTATGGGTGTCTGGAAATTGGTGCGGTTCCTGACATAAGATCTACTATGAACTCTACACATCTATCGGGTGACATTCCCGGCAGCTCTTCAGGAAAGACATCCGGGAAGTCACGAACCATCGGAATATCTTCAAGGTCGGTAAGGGGAAGTACATTCAAAGAATGCACCTGGGTTCTTGTTCTGGGTGAGGTGTAGTTAACTGTCTTGCCTGAAGGGTGGGTGAGTTTCACTGATTTTCCTTTGCAATCAAGGTAGGCATTCTGCCTTGACAGCCAATCCATGCCAAGGATTACATCGATGTCTGAAGACTTGAGGGCTATGAGTGAAGCAAGGAATACTAAACCCTCAATTGCAATTTGATTACCATGGCTTACTCTATTAGTTTGCCATCTTGACCCTGGAGTTTGAATAATCATTGAGGTGGAAAATTCAACAAAAGATAACTCATGAAAAAGTGCATAACTTTCGCACATGAATGAATGAGATGCTCCTGGGTCGAAAAGAACGGAAGTAGGAACATAATTGACTGGGAGCGTACCAAGAATGACGTTAGTGGTGTCGTCAGTCTCTTCGGAGGCAATCTGATTCACACGTCCACGAGTGGCGGGAGGAGCGGGTTTGGTGGTGCAGACCTTCGGGGGTGGCTTGCCACGACCATTGTTGTTACCTCCGGCACGGGGTGGAGCATGCTGATTCTGGAGCTGGTTCTGGGGACACTCGCGGGAGTAGTGGCCTGCCTGACCACACTTGTAACAGGCTCCAAAGACAGTGCGTGGAGCTGGGTTGTTCGGTGGAGCGGGATGGAACGAAGCTGGTGGACGAGGCGCCACATAGGATGGGATCGGTGGGTTGTTCTGACGAAACATGCTGTTTGGATTCCAGATATTGCGCTTCTGAGAGCCTGAACTAGATGAACCATCATCTCTAGGGTGTTTGCGGAAGTCATTGGGGGTGTTCATGTCCTCTGCCTTGATGGCCTTGTTGACAAGGACCTGGAAGGTGGCAAAGTCATGTAGGTTGAGCTCACGACGGAGTCCGGTATTGAGTCCACGGCGGAACCTCTCTTCCTTCTTGGCATCGGTGGAGACCTCTTCAGTAGCATAACAAGCCAGTCAGTTGAACTCACGACTAAACTCGTCAACAGTCCTCCTGCCTTGGGTGAGGTTGCAGAACTCCTCACGCTTGCGGTCCATAAGACCCTTTGGAATGTGGTGCTCACGGAATGAAGTGCAGAACTCATCCCAAGTTGTAGGCAGTCCAATAGGACGCATGTTCAGGAAATTCTCCCACCACGAGCTAGCTGCACCCTCAAGGTGGTTTGTGGCATAGCTGACCCTGTCACCATCTACAGCACGGCCTGCCTGGAGATTCCTCTCGATGCTGCGAAGCCAGTCATCGGCATCAAGGGGCTCGGTGGAGTAGCTGAAAACCGGGGGATGAAGTCGGATGAAGTCATTCCAGGACACCAACTCATTGCGCTGCTGAGTGGTGTTGCGGGCAATGACCTTCAGCAAATGGTGAGATTCTCGGCGGTTCCTCTCAACCTCCATCAGAACATGAGGCATCGTGGGTGGGGGTGGAAGGTTGCCTTCCTCCTGGTCATTCCCACGACCTTGGTTACGACCAACCTGGCCACGGGTTCCTTGAGACATCCTGAAGGTGAAAAACCAAAGTCAAACAGAGTTGATCTGAAGAGTCTAATCAAGTTATTGAAGTACTGGAAGGATTACAGAGCAAAGGAAGTAATCATCTTGACAACATGGTGATAAAGCATACAAGCCATATATTCACAAGCTGTCATACAAACCATACATCGTTTTAGTACAAGCACCAAGCTAATACAAACGTGATGAAGATGATACATCCTTCAGAGGCACTCTGACTTCCTATACATTATTTATCTAAGCCTCTGGAACTTAGAACAACTTGCGTACAATATACTAAGATACTACCACATCCTCACTAAAGTAAGACCACAGGCGGTCTCACTCATCTCCATCTCCATAGTAATCCTCGTAAAAGTTACCCGCGTAACCCGTTAGCTGAAGGTGACCATCGGAAAACACGGAGGCCTGTGGACCCTGATATCCATTTGGGCAAGGATGGGGCCTAGGTCCAGCGTAGGGTGGAAGCAAAGGACCACGGGGTGGAAAAATGCCTCCACTCTCGGGCCAAGCAACTCGAGAAGGCATCTTTGTCCTGACTGGGTAGATAGCATCATACTCCACTGATCCAACAGTCAAAAAAGGAGCCAGGAGTGTAAGTGCTCGATACAGACGGACACGGGTGGCGTGAAGCTTAAAACGAAGGGCACGTGCATCACGATCTCTATCACAAGCGTGCCGAGCAGTGAACTGAAGCAAAGGGTCCTCCAAAGAGTGATCTGTGTACAGTCCGGTGTAATACCCCTCTTCTCCTGGAAGTGCGGCAGGGATATAGCCGAAAGATGTGCCTCCAAGCAAAGTGTGCCCTCTCTCAGCAGGGTAATACATGAGTGTGCAGCATCATGCATAGCCATGTTCTCGGTCATGCCAATGCCATGTCCAAAGTGGATAGGCTGAGTGACTCCAGTGTGGTGCGGGTAGATCCTGACAATGTAGTGGAACTAGGTCTGGTTGAAGTCAAGGAACTGCTCCTCAACTGTGTACTCAGGGTACCATCGGTATCCAATGAAGGACATCATCTCAATCAGCATGGCAGGATGCCCACGCACACCGAGGCACCTAGTTAGACAAAAAATCTGCCGAGGGGGAAGATCCGCCATCTGAAACAGAAAGAAGGAGTTTTCAAATGCATCAGATTATGAAGAAAGCTGGAATGACTCAGACAGCATAACGGCTGTAATTGCAAGAAAAGACAATTTCTTACAATATGGAAACAACACTTACATACGATGTAAGAAATCAGGAAGCACAAATACGCTAGTAAACCGAACACAACATTCCTACGGCTACAAGGAAGCAAACAACGAGATGTTCTAGTAAGACATAGATGACCCTAGTCCTATCTTCCCGTAGAACAAGATGAGGGTGACTCAAAACTCAGAACGAAGGGGGTAAGGACAAAAAATAACCCTTACGTTGTTCCCTTATATACCCAGAGTAACTATATAGCTATAGCAAGCTAGACTCGACTTCGGCCAAGGCTGATAATCCTACAGTCAGTCCTGCTCTGATACCAAGTCTGTCGGGACCCGGGGTTAGCGTATGCAAGTCCCGCTACGACATAGTCATATGGAGAGCCGAGAACCGTACCCACTTGTCTAAGAAGACAAGGCCAAGCACAAAACGTTCTCGGAAAGCATCGTACGTGAGGGGGATCCCATCCAGGCCGGATGATCAACTGAGATGGGTCCTCATCGTCCGCACACAAGTCTAAATGATATGGGTGATGAACTCCCATATTCACAGACAAGTCGCCTTAACCATACTATCGACTATCTCATAACTCTTATATAGACTTACTCCAGCCCGATCACTTAGTCGGGGTCTAGGGCGGGCTCGATCATACAACAAAGTGTGCACGAGACAAATTCTCGAGCAATCGCATCGCGATGCCCCAAGCTGCGCACATCTAAGGGCCACTTGGTGTATAAAAGACCGCCAGCCAGATCACAACTAAGGTCTCGAAAACCCATACAAAGACATACATGTTATAAACATACACGCCACTATGGTGCCTTCCTCGACTTCCCCACGAGAAAGCACGCCATAGCACTCACGCTTATCTTGGTAAGTTTTATAAGTATCCAGTTCAAGTTGTCTAATAATGAAGCTAAGCTTTCCAAGCAGTCCTTAACCGCGGACGCGGCTATTCGAATAGTTTTGTTAAACCTGCAGGGGTGTACCGCTACACACACATGATCATCAGTTACCGCCTTTGTACTCGACACCGTTCAAGAAGTGTCGGTGAGGATGCTCACCGCAATTGTTACCTCATAGTCGATCTAGTCCAAGAAAGCCGCATACCTAGGTTGGCTACCACTATCGTGAACCCGGCTGGTTTACCTAAGTGGACCCAGATGATGTGTGCGTGGTGCATCAGCCGGTCTTGGTTGAGCCGTTCTCTCACTTAGCAGCCAGGCCACAAACCTACCAGAACTCCGAAATACTGCGACATCTGGACATCGAAAGGGATGAGTTAATAGGTTGAGAGGGGTCAGTGAGTCCAATGTGTGATTGTACTCTTCATCTTGGATCACCACACAAGAACTAGGACTTAGGGCGGTGTTCAACGAGACAACCAACTGTGTACTCCTACACAGCCTCTCATCGTTCACCTTGTATTAGGGTAGATTCACCAACAAATTTCCACCATCATCAACATGATCACTACCATCCCGACTCACATAACAGTATCAACATTGTACCACTCTAAGCATGCAATAAGCAATAACAGTTGCAGGGGTCACATGATAACAACCAAGTCCTACATTTCCTAGGATTGTGGTTTTCTTACTACTGTGACAAATGATAGGTCATGCAAAGGAATGGGTTCATCTATGCGGTAGAAACGTAGCATGGTAATCATCCTATACAATGCATAAGCGAGACATGAGAGGGAAGTGGGATTTTATCGACTTGATCAAAGGGGGTTCGCTTGCCTTGCTGACGAGGTTCAGTCTCGGGATCTTCAACGAAGGGGGCTGCCTCCTGTTCTGGTTCCACCTCTACTCGACAAACAACAAGAAAGGGAGCACAATAAGTACAATGCACAATCACATGGTTGAAGGTTGAAACTTGATGTATATGCTTCTGATGTGTGAGGCAATTCCATTTAAATGGAGTATATTGCGAATGAAATTGAAAATTCAAACTCCAATTTGAATTCATTTTAGCCAAGTTATAAATGCTATTATTTGATCAAAGTAATTCATCTTGACATGTGTATGATATGCCTCTGATGTTCAAGTGAATTGGGTATGTTTCTAAGGTTCAAATTGCAAAAGCATTTGAATTTAATTTGATTAAATTCCAATTAAACGAAATAGCAAAATCTACTGGTCCCATTTTAAATTCAACTCAAACATAGTTGAAAGTTGTATATTTGGATATATTATTTTGTCCTGATCATTTTTCATATATTATATGTTAAATTTGGAGTTAATATGAATTTTCTATGAATTTTCAAAGTTTCAGCCTTTTTCTGGAATTTTCTGAATTTCTTTAAATTGGAAAAAGGGTTTATTGCGTAGGCATGACGTGACAGTGACGGGGGGGGGGGGGGTGCTGACATGTGGGGCCTCACTGTGAGTGGCTCTGGGTTCAATCCCGGTTTATTTAAACTAACAGTGGCTTAATTAAGCCACTGGGGCCCAGTGTTAGTGAGTGTTAGGGGTCATTAGGAGGGGGATTAGTGCTATGATAATTACGACCACGTCATCTCGCCGGCGGTTAGCCGCCGGTGACCAAATCCTACGACGGTGCTGTTCGGGACGGCGTTCCAGGGGCTCATTCTTCGCGTTGAGTCCACCATCTTGAAGCTCTTGTTCCCGCGCGTCGAAAGGTGCAGGGCAGGGCCACTGGGAGGCACCGCAGCGTCGACGGCGTCAAGCCCTAGCGGCAGCGGAGCCACAGCCTCGACGCAGTCGTCGTTGCAAGGCCCGTGCTTGACCATGCGCTAGCTGGACGGGCTCCTGGAGACGCCAGCTACGTGATGGACAGCATAGCGAGGACAATGGCGCAAAGGAGTAGCCTCAACGGCGGCCATGGCGACGACGAGGTCCTGCTCCCATGGCGGAATGACACAGAGGAAGCAATCGAGGGCATAGCGAGAGGGGTTTTGCTCACCAGGTGATGGTGAATGCGATGGAGTAGGCGACGAGCTCGGGGAGGTCACAGTGGCGCCGGAATTTGAGTTCGGTCCGCGGCGGCCGGAGTGGAAGACGATGAAGCTCGCGTCGGCTACACATCACCTCGGGGCGATTCCTTCTGCGGCTCGGCGTAGACGATGATGGCGAAGACGATGGACACGACGGCGTGGCTCAGGGACGGCGGTGGCCACGCGGGCTTCAATCCATGGCGACGGCGGCGCTCGGGTCGTCGTCGAACTCGGCGAGAGAGAGAGAGAGAGGAAGAGGCTCTGGAGGGGGGGAATGGATGCGTGGCGCTCGGGTGCGTCTCCAGGCGCGACTAGGAGGCTCGGGAGGGGAAGGTGGCGACCGCAGGGACGTCGCTGTGCTCGGCTAGCTCGGTGGCATTCCACCGAGCAGCTTGGAGGCGCGGGGTGGGGAAGAAGACCCCTGTGCCCCTTTGGGCCGGCTGGGCCAGATGGTCTGGCTTTGCCTAGGCGTCAGGTAAGGTTTTCTCTACTTTTCTTTTCTGTTTAATATTTCCGTTCTGTTTTTCTTTTCTGTAATTTGTTTTGCTGTGCTAAATAAATAGCTAGGCATTTTATTAAATGCTAAAACTTTTTACATGGCCTCATAATATATTAGGCTACCCACTTGTAATGTTTGGCACTTTTTAAAATTCAAAACATTTGAATTTTAAATCAAATAGGGGTTTTTGATTAATTCCAAGGTCCTGTTTGAATATTTGAAAAATCCATGAGCATGCGGTTGGTCCCACATCACTTGATATGTGATCACACTCATTTATAAGACTTTTCAAAAATCAAACATGAATTTTTGGAGAAGATTTATTTCTGGCCTTTTGAATTAATTCATCTAGGGGGTGTTCCTTCTCCCATTTGAGTTTGAATTTGATTTCAATTGATTTCTTTTGAAATTTTTAACATGATGCAAAGTGACTTTCTAATCCTAGCACGTACCTAACTTGGGGTTGTGACATCTGCATGATCCAAGAAGGACGACCCTCAAAGGGAAAGAAGGAGGCACACCCTGCAAGCCCGAGCAACCGAGGACTTATTGACAGAAGAAACCTATCACTTATATGGCTCAGAAACCAACATCACTTTCTCACAAGACGATCATCCACCCGCAATTCCAAGTCCAGGGCACGCACCGTTGATCCTCGAAGCTCAGATCGGCAGATACGACTTGGACCGAGTATTCATGGACGGGGGCAGAAGCTTGAACATCATCTTCACCGGCACCTTGCACAAGATGCTGATCCCACGATCAGTCTGGAAGATCTCATGCGTCACCCTCTACGTCATAGTACTAGGAGAAGCAGACTTCTCCCTGGGAACAATCGAGCTTGATGCATTTTTGGCAGCAAGGGCAACTTCGCAAGAAAAACCCTAATGTTCGAAGTACCACGACTGGCAGTCCCAATACCATGCCATACTCGGCCGGCTAGCATTTGCACAATTCATGGCGGTTCCACACTACGCATACCTCAAGCTGAAGATGTCAGGGCCCACAGGGGTCATCACGGTCAACGGAAGCTTCACCAAATCGTGGGTGGGGGTGGAAGGTTGCCTTCCTCCTGGTCATTCCCACGACCTTGGTTACGACCAACCTGGCCACGGGTTCCTTGAGACATCCTGAAGGTGAAAAACCAAAGTCAAACAGAGTTGATCTGAAGAGTCTAATCAAGTTATTGAAGTACTGGAAGGATTACAGAGCAAAGGAAGTAATCATCTTGACAACATGGTGATAAAGCATACAAGCCATATATTCACAAGCTGTCATACAAACCATATATCGTTTTAGTACAAGCACCAAGCTAATACAAACGTGATGAAGATGATACATCCTTCAGAGGCACTCTGACTTCCTATACATTATTTATCTAAGCCTCTGGAACTTAGAACAACTTGCGTACAATATACTAAGATACTACCACATCCTCACTAAAGTAAGACCACAGGAGGTCTCACTCATCTCCATCTCCATAGTAATCCTCGTAAAAGTTACCCGCGTAACCCGTTAGTTGAAGGTGACCATCGGAAAACACGGAGGCCTGTGGACCCTGATATCCATTTGGGCAAGGATGGGGCCTAGGTCCAGCGTAGGGTGGAAGCAAAGGACCACGGGGTGGAAAAATGCGTCCAATCTCGGGCCAAGCAACTCGAGAAGGCATCTGTGTCCTGACTGGGTAGATAGCATCATACTCCACTGATCCAACAGTCACAAAAGGAGCCAGGAGTGTAAGTGCTCGATACAGACGGACACGGGTGGCGTGAAGCTTAAAACGAAGGGCACGTGCATCACGATCTCTATCACAAGCGTGCCGAGCAGTGAACTGAAGCAAAGGGTCCTCCAAAGAGTGATCTGTGTACAGTCCGGTGTAATACCCCTCTTCTCCTGGAAGTGCGGCAGGGATATAGCCGAAAGATGTGCCTCCAAGCAAAGTGTGCCCTCTCTCAGCAGGGTAATACATGAGTGTGCAGCATCATGCATAGCCATGTTCTCGGTCATGCCAATGCCATGTCCGAAGTGGATAGGCTGAGTGACTCCAGTGTGGTGCGGGTAGATCCTGACAATGTAGTGGAACTAGGTCTGGTTGAAGTCAAGGAACTGCTCCTCAACTGTGTACTCAGGGTACCATCGGTATCCAATGAAGGACATCCTCTCAATCAGCATGGCAGGATGCCCACGCACACCGAGGCACCTAGTTAGACAAAAAATCTGCCGAGGGGGAAGATCCGCCATCTGAAACAGAAAGAAGGAGTTTGCAAATGCATCAGATTATGAAGAAAGCTGGAATGACTCAGACAGCATAACGGCTGTAATTGCAAGAAAAGACAATTTCTTACAATATGGAAACAACACTTACATACGATGTAAGAAATCAGGAAGCACAAATACGCTAGTAAACCGAACACAACATTCCTACGGCTACAAGGAAGCAAACAACGAGATGTTCTAGTAAGACATAGATGAGCCTAGTCCTATCTTCCCGTAGAACAAGATGAGGGTGACTCAAAACTCAGAACGAAGGGGGTAAGGACAAAAAATAACCCTTACGTTGTTCCCTTATATACCCAGAGTAACTATATAGCTATAGCAAGCTAGACTCGACTTCGACCAAGGCTGATAATCCTACAGTCAGTCCTGCTCTGATACCAAGTCTGTCGGGACCCGGGGTTAGCGTATGCAAGTCCCGCTACGACATAGTCATATGGAGAGCCGAGAACCGTACCCACTTGTCTAAGAAGACAAGGCCAAGCACAAAACGTTCTCGGAAAGCATCGTACGTGAGGGGGATCCCATCCAGGCCGGATGATCAACTGAGATGGGTCCTCATCATCCGCACACAAGTCTAAATGATATGGGTAACGAGAATTTGCAAAGAACGCACTGCAAATCTATCCAAACACCAAACCAGTGAAGCATGCGATTTAGATTCTCTAACCCAAGCCCAGAGCCATTGGAGAAGAAGTCAACCGATTACTCAACGCACAATTTATCAGGGAGACGAAGAAGGCAACCTTGGTCGCAAACACAGACCTGGTGCCCATAAAAAGGACACCGACGTACTATGCATGTGCGTCGACTGCGGACCTGTTAATAAACATTCCCTAAAGGACCACTTCCTTCTCCCAAGGATCGACCAAATAATCGACTCCACGCAGGATGCGACCTCCTGTCTTTCCTCGACGCCTACTCAGGGTATAACCAAATCAGGATGGAGGAAGAAGACGAAGAGCATACCTCATTCATTACCACTATGGTGTATTCTACTACAAGACGATGCCATTTGGATTAAAAACGTTGGAGCCACGTACCAGCGGATGATGCAAGCATGCCTAAGAGATCAAATCGGAAGAAACGTCCAAGTATACATAGACGAGATCGTCGTCAAAACATACAATGTGGGAACACTACTCGACGACCATCGAGAGACTTTCGCGTCCCAGCCGGAAAACTTCTCGGGTACATGGTCTCTGCCCGAGGAGTCGAAGCTAACCAATAAAAAGTCCAAGCACTCGCCAGGATGATAGAACCGGTCGACATCAAGGGAAAATAACAACACACCAGAAGACTCGCAGCTTTGAGCCGCTTCTTCCGCAGGCTAGGAGAAAGGACTCTGCCATTCTACCAACTACTCAGAAAAGGAGGAAAAATTGAGTGGATTGAAGAGGCTCGGAATTCATTTGCAGACCTAAAGAAGACTCTCTCGACCCCACGAATCCTGGTAGTACCAAAGGAATGAGAACCCATGTACCTCTACATAGCGGAATGAAGCAGCGTGGTCAGCACCGCGCTCGTCGTCGACCGCGTGGAAGAAGGAAAAGTGCACAGCATACAAAGGCCAATCTACTACTTCAGCTAGGTCTTCACAAAATCTCAGCAGTGGTACCCGCACTACCGGAAGCTTGTGTATGCCATCATCATGACATCATGAAAAGTAACACATTACTTCGAGGAGCATCTAGTCACGGTTGTGAGCAGCGCACCACTCTTTGACATCCTCAACAACCCAGGAGCAACGGGTCAAGTCGCCGAGTGGAACATCGAGCTCAGCCCTCGCGGCCTACAATTCTGGCAGCCAACAGCGATCAAAAGCCCAAGTTCTCCTAGATTTTCTGGTCAAGTGGATGGAGGTACAAACACCCGGCCCCCAAACCCCTCCAACTCATGGAAGATGTTCTTCGACGAATCAAAAAGGCATCAAGGAGCTGGAGCAAGCGTTGTACTAATCTCACCCAAAGAAGATAAGCTCAAATACGTACTCCAGATCAACTTCAGCAAGGCATGAAAGAACGAAGCATAATATGAGGCACTCCTCCACGGCATGCGCATGGAAAAACCATGTGGCACCACCCACATCGTAATATATGGTGACTCCAACCTTGTCGTTTAACAAGCAATGAGAGACTGCGAAGCAGTCGCAAATAACATGTTAGCATACCAGAAGCTCTACAACACCCGAGAAGGAGAGTTCGACGGATGCGAGCTCAACTATGTCGCCAGAGAGAATAACACAGAAGCAGACGAGCTTGCAAACTTTGGATCAAATCGAGGACCAGTTCCCCCAGGAGTTTTTCTCGAGAGTATCGGCCAAAGATCAATCAAAACCAATACACCTGCGCCAGGAGCGTCCGCAGAAGCCGGAAACACAAGCAAACCGGCACAAGTAGCAGCAGTGAACCCATCTGCTGACGAAGAAGGCAACAACGCAGTCGAGGAGGCAGAACTAGCAGCACCCGAAGGCCCAACCTGGACAAGACCTTACCTAAGATTTTTTATACAAGGCACCTTGCCGCAAGACGTCGCAGAAGCCCGACACATCAGCCGACGATCAAAGGCATTTACCATAATCAATGGAAAGCTCTACAAGCACACCATTTCTCAAGTACTCCAAAGGTGCATCGAGGAAGAAGACGGCAAGGCCCAACTACTCGAGATGCACGAAGGAACTTGAAGACACCACGCGAGCAGTCGCGCTCTAGTGGCCAAATCTTTTTGAGACAGTTTTTACTGGACAACCGCGATGCGAAATGCGGAAGACATCGTGTGGCGCTGCATCGCCTGTCAAAAATTCGCCAGCAGGCCTCACGCGCCAGCGTTAGAACCCAAAACTATACCGCTATCCTAGGCCTTCGCCACATGGGGACTCGACATGATTGGCTCACTCAAGAAATCCTCGAAAGGCGGCTGCACACATCTCCTAGTAGCAGTCGACAAGTTCACCAAGTGGATTGAAGCAGTGCCAATCACCATCTCGACAGCCCTCACGGCAGTCAACTTCATCAAGTCAATCATCTTTCGATTCGGAGTGCCACACAACATCATCACTGATAACGGTACAAACTTCATAGCAGCAGAATTCCAAAACTTCTGCCAGGAGCTGGGCATCAAGATCAACAACGCTGCAGTCATGCACCCGCAGTCCAACAGGCAAATGGAGAAAGAAAATGGCTTAGTATGCAGCGGAATCAAAAAACGGCTCGTCGCACCACTCGAGCAGGCCGCAGGAAACTGGATAGAAGAACTACCCGTAGTCCTATGGAGCATGCGCACCACTCCCAACGTCTCAACCCAATACACGCCATTCTTCATGGTGTACGGAGCGGAGGCTGTACTGCCACAGGACCTCAAATTTGGAGCTCCTCAAATCACGGGGTACGAAGAGGAAGAAGCAGAAGACGCACTAGAAGACGAAAAAGACGTCGCAGATGAGGCAAGGGACACATCCCTAGCAAGGTCAGAAGGGTACAAAGACAAGCTACGCACATAAAAAAGCAACCGCCTGCGAACAAGAACCTTCCGTGACGGAAATCTTGTCCTGCGGCTAATAGAAGAAAAGGTCCATAAGCTCGCCCCACGGTGGGAAGGACCCTTTGTAATCTCATAAGTCATAGGTGGAGGAGCGTACAGACTAAAGAACCCGAAGACCGAAAAAATGTGGGAAACCCGTGGAATGTGGCAAACCTGCGCATCTCCTACCCATAAACTACTCATTGGCACTCTTGCCCAGCAACTCAATATCGGCAGCAGCACCGATAGGAAACTCATGTAAGAACTTGAAGTAATAAAAGATGTGTTGCACAAAGGACAATATTTCAGCACTCGGTGGCTCGAGCGCAGACTCCCCCCTCGAGGCTCTTTTCGCTTATGTGATGACACTACTCTAGCACTCGGGGGCTCGAGCGTAGACTCCCCTCTTGAGGCGCTTTTCGCTAGTGCGACGATACAACTCTAGCACTCGGGGGCTCGAGCGCAGACTCCCCCCTCGAGGCGCTTTTCTCTTACGCGACGATACTACTCTAGTACTCAGGGGCTCGAGCGCAGACTCCCCCCTCGAGGCGCTTTTCTCTTGCGCGACGATACTACTCTAGCACTCGGGGGCTCGAGTGCAGACTCCCCCTCGAGGCGCTTTTTCGCTTACGCGACGCCACTACTTAAGCACTCGGGGGCGGAAACCTAGACTTTTTCCCCAGGGCGCCTTTCCGTCCACAGACGACAAAAAGTTTTTCACACTCGGGGGCTCGAGCATAGGCTTGCCTCGCCTTATGAATAAACTCCCATCCGTCAAACAATCTTCTTTCTCGACACCCGAGGACTCAAGAACCAAAAACTTTTTACTTAAGGAGTTGTTTCCCGCCCCTCGATAGTTTTGCATCAGCAAAATCTATGCCCAAAAATTAAGGATAAAGTAGCACCAGGGAGGGCAGTTTCTAAGTCTTCATCCGATCACAAGCAATCGCCTAAACACAAGGGGCCTACTCCCATAGGGAGCGCTGCCGCGCACCCGATGAGTTTAGAACTACGGTACAAAAACAAAATTGGACCAGCATGGAAGAATATTTTCAGCCTATGTCTGACTCTACAAGTCGAACATAGACTCGGGGGCTGCTCCCATCGGGAGCGCTGCCACGCACCCGATATTGTTGAAAGGATCAGAGGACTACAAGGCCAAGCACTCGAAGACAATTTTTCATTACATATCAAGGTGAAGCAGTCGAAGAAAGTTTCCATTACATATCAAAGGGATACAAGGTCCAATACTGGAAGACAAATTCTTCGCCATACATCAAAGAGACTACAAGACCATGCACTCGAGCATATTTTCCACTTAAGGATTACAAGACCAATCATTACAAGGAATTATAACTTCTACATGTGTGCACATGCTGAGATAATTAGCACTTTGGTCCATATCTTGACGAGCATCATCACAGACAAAGAGTAACCCTAAGTCTGCAAGGAGCAGTCGCCTCCTTCCTGAGCCTGGTACCTTGCCTATCGGCACACCCGTTTCCTCGGCGGCTTGACGTCCAATTCCTCCCTAGAACTAGAAGAGAAAGAACCACCAGTCGAGGAGTCGGCAGAAGATGAAGACACAAGAGAAGAAGCTGAGGTACCCATCGATTCGTCGGAACTATCGCTTCTCGATTCCTCCCAGTACGTGTCCATATGATTGCCACCAGCATCAAAAGCACAAACGGTGAGAGTATCTTCTACGTCGAAACGACAGCACAGATTACCACCGTCGTGCAGATTCTGCTGGCGAGAAAATGACCTCCAACCAGACCCCAAGAAAATCAAGAACGAACTGTCAACTTCAAGCTCTATCCATGAAGAAAATCGAGAGCATCCTAGAAGCTGAAGCCAAAAACCCTTCAAATTGAGCTCAGAAACAATGGGAGAAAAATAAAAAGGAAGAGGAATCCGGCCGACTGTCCGGCTAAGAATTCACAAAAAGAAGTCATAGCGCCAGACGCCCTCCCCCCAGCAGCAGGGAGCGGCGCCATTGCAGCACCGCCGCGTCCCCGCCGGGAAGGACAAGGATTGCGGGCACCATAACCACGGCGGCCACGACCACAGCTAGCCATGCCACGAGAAAAACTAGCAGAGGCTACACGACCACTACGCTTCGGTGCCATGTCAAGCGAAAAAAGGAGAAGAGGATGGAAGAATGACTACAACAGAAGGCAGAGGAACCGTTTATATATACACCGAGGCCAGGGGCAAGCAAGGAAAATGTCAAGAAATCCAAACGGCGCCATCATCAAATCAAGAACAATGCGCCCGACGCTACGGAGTCCAAGGCAAGATGCCCCTTCACACCAAGCAATGCTCAATAAAGAAAACATAAAATCTCGCGTGTTTCCCACACACGCCTAGGAAACCCAAGGGGCAGCAGCAGCGCAAGATTGCAACACAATATCCAAGGCATCATTATTGCTGAATAGAAGAAGTGATGTTTCACAAACCTGCCACCGTCATCAAGCACGTCACCAAGTGCATCATTACGACCCCTGTCATCACGGCGGCACAGAAAGGAAGATTCAAGATAAGTCACTGCCAAATCTACCAACTTGTGACGCCCCCAAAATCAAGCCATGTACAGTAATCATACACGCAGGGTACACGACCGAAATCAGGGTGCCACAGTGAGAATATCACAGCACAACACTAGACACAAATAAGATAAATATTTTAAGTTACAAACCATGTATCACGATAATCCGAATACATAAGTTATACAAGCCATAATATCTGAGTACAGACATAGTTAGTCAAGTTTTGCCTTAAGAAGGCTAGCACAAATAACATCAGAGATACAGATCGAAAAGGCAAGGCCTCCTGCCTGGGAACCTACGAACCTACTCCTGGTCCTGGTCAGCGGGGGTCTCGACGTAGTAGTAACCGCCTCCGGGGTACTCCTGCTCCTGGGCTCCAACATCTGATTGCTGCAATCCGGGTATATAAAACAAAGGGGCAAATAAAGCAAGGGTGAGTATCTAGCATACTCGCGAGTATATGTCCGCTACTAAGCATTTATGCATTTGTGTCAAATGGAAAGGGGAGGCTATATATAGTGGACCGAAAGGTAGAAATTCAGAATAAGGATGAGAAGCTAGACCTATCGAAGACTAGCATCTTCCGACAAGTCTTGCAACAGTGCATATAAATCATAAAGTAACAATGCAGCAGAAGTTGCTGCAGCATTGTATCATAGTAAGTTGTAATGATTAAAAATTATAAATGTCTCCGAGTTCCCTTCCTCGACTCCCTGCAAGGAAGAAAACCCGGAACCAACAATTTAATAGTAGTAATTTGTAGTGATAACATCCAGCTTCAGCATAAAGCGTCCAATTACCGGGGACACAATTATTCGAATAGATTAAACTGCCTGCAGGGGTGCACTACTGTTCAGCCTACACGCTCGGATCTCTAGGGTGGCGTACACCTTGTCAGGGAATGCCCCAAAAAGGATATCCGACATGCCGCATCCCATCCTAGGCTCAGCAGAGAGGCCATTGATACGGTGAGGATAGTTCTCTCACTCCTCGTTGGTTACCCCAAGTGGAAGGTGAGATATAGCGTAGCAGCAAATTTCTCTCGGTGAAGATACCAAGGTTATCGAACCAGTAGGACTCCAATAGATACAAGAAGGTGTCAACGGCACCAGAAATTAGGCGGTTGACATGGACCTGCACACAACAACAAATAACTTTGCTCCCAACGAGTACAAAGGAGTTGTCAATTCCTCCGGCCTTGCTGTTTACAAAGAATCAACGCAAGAGATAATAATAGTGGCAACTGAAAGTAAAGACTGAAAGTAAACTAAGGATGTAAACAATAATGTAAAGATGGGACGGGGTCCCGTGACTTTCACTAGTGATGTCTCTCTCCCAAAAGACCATAAAAGTGCTAGCGAGGTAAAAAAATCACAGCTGGGCAATTGACAGAATTATGAAGGCACCCCAATTCTAACTATGCTGCAAAGAAAGGAAGGGCTCAAAAGCAATGGGCAGTACGCCAAGGTAAATAGACTGAAATCCAACTGCATCTACTACGAATCATCCACCTTGAGATATCTATCCAGAACATCTCGCTGGTATTAAGTTGTGAATCCCACCCAAAGTGTAAACTCAAAGCAACAGACAACTGCATTAAAAGAACTTTGCGTAAAGTAAACAATCCTTGCACCCGCGGATACAGGCACCATTGTTTTATCCCTGGTGGCAATAGCACATCCCCTAGCGTCATGTTTCTGTCACTCAAGCTATACATGAAGGGGCTGAACCCACAATCAAGCATAACGCTCCCTCTTGGAGTTGCAACAAACTACTTGGCCAAAGTAAAATACTGCAACGGAGAACATGCAAGAATTTACTCAAGAACAGAATATAAAAGAGAAAAACCAAATACATTACTCATCACAATCTGAACATAGTCTCATAATCCATCAGATCCCAACAAACTCGGCATAGCAATAGCAGAAATTACAGAAGTGCCTCGATCATGTGACGCAGCTCACGAGGTCTCGAAAGTGGAAGCACAAAGAGGGGAGAGAAGTACATCACTTAGCTACTGGTCACGGACCCATGGTCCAAGGGGGACTACTCACGGTACATCCAGGAGGCGTCCATGGCTATGGATGGTCTCCCGGAGGGGGTTCCTCCTCCCGGCAGTGTGCCGGGGCAGCTTCTCCAGGCAGCCCCGATCTGGAAACTGCGGCGGCGACGGTACAGAGGCGAGTTCGCAGAAAAGAGATCGATATTAGGGGTTTCCACCCCGAGGGCTAAATATAGGTGGATGGGGTGTCGAGGGGACCCACAGGGCAGCCAGGAGGCTCCCTAGCGCGGCCTAGGGTGGGGCCGCGCCAGGGACCCTTCTGGAGTCCCTGTGATGGCCCCCCTCCGCTGTCTTGGTGATTCCGGAAGCTTCCGGGTCGCTGATTTTTCATCTGATTTTTGCGGATTTTTTGGAGGACTTTTAATGGCCGGAAAACCTAAAATAAAAAAACAGCAGAAAACAACAACTGGCAGCTGGGTGCACTGGTTTAATAGATTAGTCCAAATATGCTCAAAAGTGTATGAAAGTTCAAGCAAATCATGGCAAAGTCACACAAAACATGCATGGAGCAAGCAGAAACTATAGATACGTTTCGGACGTATCAGCCATCCTCCGGACTAAATCCTATGCGCTCAGGGGTCTAGGACCCTCACCCTTCACGCTCTTTCATGATGCGAGGCTGGCCGGGAAAGCAAAAGAAAGTACGACCGCTCGAGAAAAGAAGACACCCCGCTTCCCAGCAATCAGACGGCGGTACTGCAGACGTTTGAAGAGCTTTCGAATGAACTACGACGTAGGGGAGCCCATAACTCCTTATCCCACGTGAAGGTAGTGCGTACAAGCCTTTGCGGCCTCTCAAGTCATCCACCGAACCATTAGTCATTTTATTATCTCGCGGACAACCTTTATCGTTTCCCGACTAATTCACACAACGGACAACGAAAAATAGCCTAGACCACTAGTACATCGATGCGTTCCCTGTCGTCCCGTCAAAGTGCGCGGTTACCAACAAGGTGAACCGTCTCCTTACCTTGTCTCGTGTGTGCTCTAGGATGAGCTCGAGTTTCGTAGTTTGGTATCTCACGACCAACGAGCAAGGACCAGGCCCACGATGGTATCCGCCTGTCCTGCCGTCCCCATACAATACCTCTCGCGGGCACCGTTGGGTCACCCGACTATTTACCTTTAAGGACACCAGTTGATTCGAGTGCCTACCATCAAGTGAAACCAGGAGGAATCACCCTCGTTGGTACACTTCATGTGGTTCGGCAGAGACATCAGTGGGAATGAACTAAAGAGGAATATTGTCGGGACCCGGGGTTAGCGTATGCAAGCCTCGCTACAACACAATCATATGGAGAGCCGAGAACCGTACCCACTTGTCTAAGCAGACAAGGCCAAGAACAGAACGTTCTCGGAAAGCATCGAACGTGAGGGGCGTCCCATCCAGGCCGGATGATCAACTGAAATGGGTCCTCATCGTCCGCACACAAGTCTAAATGATCTGGGTGGTGAACTCCCATACTCATAGACAAGTCGCCTCAACCATACTATCGATTGTATTATAACCCTTACATAGACTTACTCCAGCCCGATCACTTAGTCGGGGTCTAGGGAGGGCTCGATCATACATCAAAGTGTGCACGAGACAGAGTCTCGAACAATCGCATCGCGATGCCCCAAGCTGCGCACATCTAAGGGCCACTTGGTGTATAAAAGACCGCCAGCCAGATCACAACTAAGGTCTCGAAAACCCATACAAAGACATGCATGTTATAAACATACACGCAGCACACATGCCTTGTATGAACAACAGGTATCATTGCAATTCTCTACAAAGTATATATCTTTATTAATAACTCTCGCAGAGTGCACACAGAGATCACAAGCATGTGATCCAACATTACAACAAACAAGCGGAAGCAAGTAGGTCTGAGTACAAACAAATTTAACAAATGGCTGAGAGAAGCCTTATCTAAAAACAAGCCCTCCACGAGGTAACCAGTCGTCTGGCTGGGACTACACTAGCTTGGTCTTGGTCTGAGTCTTCATTCTTCGAGCTTCGGTTATAAGCCACCATCGGGGTCGGTGGTTCATCTAAAACATAGATTAAGCAAACGTGAGTATAAAATCGTACTCAGCAAGACTTACATAGGAGCTATACTACTCATGCACATGTATCAAGGTAAAGGGAGGTGGGGTTTCACTTGCAGAAGTGCCAGCTTTGACTTGGCTAGTCCTGAACTACGAGTACCAGACTTGAGGTAAGAAGCGTACACGAGTCCACTACATCTCTTCAACCAATTACACCACTATGGTTACTTCCTCGACTTCCCCACGAGAAGCACACCATAGCACTCACGCTTATCTTGCGAGTTTTAGAAGTATCCAGTTCAAGTTGTCTAATAATCGAGCACAGCTCTCCAAGCAGTCCTTAACCGTGGACGCGGCTATTCGAATAGTTTTGTTAACCTTGCAAGGGTGTACCGCTACACACACGTGTCATCAGTTACCGCCTTTTGCATGTCACCGTTCAAGAGGTGACAGCGATGATGCCACCACAACACTTCGCCCACAGCTCCGTTCTAGTCCAGAGAGTCGCCTATCTGAGGGGGATCCGTATGGAAGTCTGGCCGAGGTTCCAGTACAGCCTCAAACGATGTGTGCAGGGTCCCAAGCCGGTCTTGAAAAGCCGTTCATCCACTTCGCAGACCGTGCCACAGCCCTACCAGAACTCCGAACTACTGCGACTCTTGGGGTTCGAACGGGGTGAGTTACTAGGATGAGAGGTGTCAGTGAGCCTAATGTGTGGTTGTACTGTTCTTCTTGGATCACTACACAAGAACTCGGGCTTAGGGCGGTGTTCAACGAGACAACCCACTGTGTACTCCTACACAGCCTCTCATCGTTCACCTTGTATTAGGGTAGATTCACCAACACATTTCACTTTCATCAACACCATGTTTATCATCATCCCGACTCACATCATAAGCAACCTCATTGTAGCACTAAGCATGCAATAAGCAGTAACAGTTGCAGGGGCCACATGATATCAACCAACTCCTACATCTTCTAGGATTGTGGTTTTCTTACTACTGTGACAAGATGATAGGTCATGCAAAGGATATGGGTTCAACTATGCGGTAGAAACGTTATCATGGTGATCATCCTAAACAATGCATAAGCGAGACATGAGAGGGAATTGGGATTTTATAGACATGATCAATGGGGGTTTGCTTGCCTTGCTGACGAGGTTTCGATAACGGAGTCTTCAACAAAGGGGGTGATCTCGAGCTTCGGATCCACTTCTATCAGCAATATGACAATCATAGGATCAATATAATGTACAATGCACAATCACATGAATAATATTGCAATGGTGATGTTCAAGGTACTGATGTGTTGAGCTTTCCATTTAAAAGGAGTATATTGCAAATTGAATTGCAAATTCAAGCTCCATTTGATTTATCGATGAATTTCAAATGCATTTGAATGCATGAAAATTCATTTAAATTTGTTGATCATGAAGTGATGTGGTATAGTTGAAGTAATGTTTCTGATGTGTGGATGAAACCATTGGAATTAAGGGTGTTGCAAAATCATTTGCAAAATCATCCCAAATTTGAATTTGAAAAGGATCCATATGCACGTTTGCTACTGTTCACCCATTTTAAAATGGTCAAACATGAAAACAAATTGCATATTCTTAATCCTTGAATTTTTCTGATAATTTTAGACATATTATTTGCTATATTTGGAGTTAGGATGAATTAATTATGAATTTCCAAAGTTTATAGCATTTTCTGGAATTTCTCTGATTATTTTTAATTCTTTTTGATTTATTGCGTCAGCAGGGGGGCTGACCAGTCAAACTGACTAGGGGGCCCCACCTGTCATCCACAGTGGGGGTTAATCCCCTGCTTAAAATTAACCCGAGGGGTTAATTTGTGGCTGGCCCCACTTGTCAGCCACTGGGTTAGGTTTAAGAGGGTCATTAGGGGGGGGCTAATGGTGGGCTCGCCGGGGAGCCGCCGGAATCCTGCCGGCGACTCGGCGGAGTTGGGTTCTAGGGCGCGGGGAGGGACCTGGAGGGCACGGGCTTGCTCCTTGAGGTCGTCCGCGTCGAGTGGTGTCATCAGGGGGCCAAGCGGATCACCGGAGCGTCGCCGGCGTGGAAGACGGCGGAGGCAGTGGCTCGGGCATCGTCGAACTCGCGCTCTGGAGCGCCATTTTGACCGTGGCTTGGTGCAAAATCTTGCTGGGGTGACCAGGAGTGTAGCAGGCTAGGCGGTTGGGGTGGAGGTGCACGGGAACAAGTACCTCACCGGACATGGCGGCGGCGAGGCTCGGCTTTCATGGCGGACGTTGCTAGAGTACGCAAACGAAGGCGGATCCAGAGGGTTTTCGAGCTACAGCTCACCAGGAACTTGACGGGGGTAGCAGCTCGGTCGGGGAAGGCTCGACGGCGGAGTAATTGGACCGCGACGCACGGCGGCCGGAGCGGAATACGATGAAGTGCACGTCGGCTACAAGACGTCCCGGGGCGATTCCTTCTGCGACTTGGCGTAGACGACGACGGAGAAGACGAAGGACACGTTCTCGGCGGCTATCTCGAGCTCGGGCTACGAGATTCCATGGCCAGGGCCGGCGATGCTCTCGGGGGTCGTCGCGGGCGAGCTGGGGAGAGACACAAAGGGGTTGGGAGGAGGGGGAATGGACATGTAGCTCGTCCAGCATCGACGTGGAGTGGTTAGGAGGCTCGGGGGGCAGCTGGAGGCTAGGGGCGCGTCGCGGTGGCGTCGGTGGCTTTCCACCGAGCACCTTAGGGGCGCGGGGAGGTAGAAGACAAGGGAGAAGGCTGCTGGGCCGTCTGCTGGGCCTCGCCCTAGGCGAGAGGTAAGCTTTCCCTGCCCTTTTCTTTTTATTTAATTCTGTTCTATTTGTTCTGCCTAGGAAAAAAATACCTAGGCATTTTTTTCAATGCCCCAAATTTTTCTGTGGCCTCATAAACTAGAGAGCTAGCCACTCATAACTTTTGGGCATTTTTGAAATTCAAATAATTTGAATTTCAAATCAAATAGGGTTTTATTTAATTTCCAAAGCCACTGTTTGAATATTAGAAAATTCCATGAGCATGGGATTGCTCCCAAACCATTTTTAAAATGATCAGCACCATTTATAGGAATTTTCCAAATGTTCAAATGATTTTTGGAAAAAGATTTTTATCTGGCCATTTGAATTAATTTCCCAGGGCTTTCTTTTCCCCATTTTTGAATTGCAATTTTAAATTTTTGCATGAATGCAAGGTACCTCTGATCCTAGCACATACCTAAGTTGGGGTTGTGACAAATATCCTCGTATCACCACGGTGATGCTACGCTAGTGAGCCGGCGACGAGAGTGAAATACGAGTCCATCCACTCGTAAGTTAAACTTGAAGAGACTCGGCAGAGTCTCGCCGTTGTAGGTTCCCTGGAGAGTCTGCTCTGTACCATACATGTGGCAGTTATAATAAATTATATCCGCGTTCACTCCCCAGAGCAATCACGGCCCGCTATCTAATCCTATTCGACTAACATTGCGCAGGGCTAACTGCTAAATATTATATTTATATAGGCACCATAGGATAAAGGAAGGTACATAGAGGAGAGAAAAAAATAGGCTATGCAATAGAATAGGAATTAACGTAATAGCCGCAACAGCAATGCCTAGTGCAAGAAATGTACGGAAAATATAGGCGATATCTTGGGAAGAAGAATGGCTCTGCTTGCCTGGAAGCTCGACGGTCGTGGTACAGTTGTTGACGACGTAGTCGTACTCAGCAGCAGTGTAGTCGGCGGCAGTCGCGGGGTCTGATACGTCCCAAACGTATCTATAATTTCTGCTTGCCCCATTCATGTTTTGTGTGATATTTCTATGATCTAGATACACTTTCATACATTTTTATCATATTTGGACTAACCTATTAACTCAGTGCACCCTAGTGCCAGTTTCTGTTTTCTACTGTTTTTCTATTTCAGATTTCCCCCATATTAAAATGGCACTGGGGTGCACTGAGTTAATAGGTTAGTGCAAATATGATCAACAGTGTATGAAAGTGTATCTAGAGCATATCCATATCACACAAAACATGCATGGAGCAAGCAGAAATTATAGATACGTTTTGGACGTATCAACATCCCCAAGTTTAATTCCTGCTCGTCCTCGAGTAGGTAAATGATAACAACATAATTTCTGTGGTGACATGCTAACAACCATATGAGAACTTTTAAGTAAAGCAATCAAGGCATGTAATTCAATTCAAGTCATAACAGGAAAGAGTCTACATTTAGCATTGAAACAAGCAACATAAGAACATAAAGGTGCAGGAGCTCTCGCTGTCCGTGACTCGAATGTCTCCAAATGGTGTTTGCGTGCAAGAAAGGGGATAGGGATATACGAGAAAAAGTATTTTTTTTGTTGAGAACTCAATCTACTAAAGTTTCACACTTGGTCTTCTTTGGAATCTTATCTTGAATCATCCCTAGACCACTAGGCAGGTACAAGTCAAAATGATCCACTCCTTTTCGACATTTTGAGCACTCATGCAATGGATGAGCGCAAGCAAGAAAGTTGACACTTCGGATGGCAAAGAGAGAATATGGTGGAGGAGGAAGAAAAAAAGGGTATGAAAGGCTCACATAAATGAGGACAATCATAGGCGAGAGAAAGCCAAATGATAGATATGATGTGAAAAGTAGGGATTGCCATGCAACGGGTGCACATGTGAGCTAAAATATCTCCAAGGGAACTAGTGGGGGTGCATCCAACTTGCTTTCTCAAGAAGACCTAGAGCTCATTTGAGGAGGCTCATCATTGGAATATACAAGCCAAGTTTTATAGTGTGAAGGTCCCCACATAGCTATATGCATGAATGATAATCTCTATGGAGTACAAGATATAAGAGGGAGTACGAGTGTGGATCTCTCAAAAGGAATAGTAGTGTGCCCCCTTCTCTCTTTTTATTTCTTTTTTCTCTTTTTTCTATTTTTCTATATTTTTTCTGGTGGCCTCAATGGCTTTTTCTATTTCTCTAATTTGTCCTCTTTGGGATCTTTTAATTATGCCCTCTTTGGGATCTTTTCCTCACTTTAGGGGCAACACTCTATATATTACAAGAAGTTGTAGAAGATCTTTCACACTTTACAAAAGTACTCAACTCATAAAGAAGATGTAACTATCATGAAGTATGCAAATGTATGCCTCTGCTAGGGTAGCAGGATATGCAATGATACTAGCGCGTCATGTAGCAATGAGGGCAAGGCCCAACTAGCATGCGGCTCATCGATCAAGAAAGTAGCATGTATGACATGTAGATCAAGTCATGAGAAGGTGGATGTTGCCTGGCAATGTATCTCGGAAAGGCTATGGAAATGCCTTGATAGGTAGGTATGGTGGCTGTTTTGAGGAAGGATATAAGGAGGTTTATGATGACAGAGCGTATCATGCCAAGGGTTTGGATGTACTGGCGAAGGTGGACGCCAACTCTCGGAGTGAGAAGAAAGAAATGCACAGCACAAGAAAGGCTAGAAAAATATGGGAAGGTGGAAGTGTCAACTTTCGAATACTCACATTAGTCCGAAGAACTCATGCACTTATTATCGGTAACTCTCAATCTAATAATGAGGTTTCTCAAAGAGACAAGTACCCCGAGGAGGAGTGTATGGGGGTTTGGTTATCCTTACGCATCCTCGACTCATGGTACGTGAGTGTACTCTAATATTCAATCCCTCCAAAAGAGTAGTGATCCATCTAGTAGCTAGAGTTCTCAACTAGTTTTGTAGGTTTTCAAAATAAACACGGATTGCCCAAAATACGACATCTATCGCTAATAGGCTAGATCTCTTGACACCAAAAGTTCAAACATTACTCATATCAATGCCTCAAAACTATTGCAAGTTACTACTGAAATTAAATAGCAACCTCAATCACCTACTTCTCAAAAACAAGACATAACTCAGTGCAACAACCAACTCTCTTAACCAGATAAACTTGAAAACTAAAGAGAGTTCCAGCGACAAACTAAACAAAAGCCAAGGCTCTTTCTAAGACAAACTAAGACTAAAACTAGACATGACAGTAGCTACGAAAAGATAAAGAACACATAACAGCAAAAAAGATAGGCATGAAGAATCCTATGATGTGTTCTAGATTTTGAAAGTGGAGCGTGTTTCTCTCCCACACAAAGTAAGACGGGATCTAACTTTTTATGAACAGCAAGCAAAGCTAAAGAAAACTAAAAATAAAACCTAAGAGCGAGACGCTCCAAGCATAGCACATAACGCACGAAGTAATAAAAATATAGTGAGACGAAGGACGAACTGATGATTGTTGATGGAGAAGGAGATGCACGGGGGAATCCCCAAGCTTAGACGCTTGAGTCTCCTTGAATATTTATTGGGGATGCATGGGTGCATCCCCAAGCTTGAGCGCTTGACACTCCGAAATCTTCTTTCATCATCTTCCATCGCACAATTGAAAACTCCCTTCATACATAACTCATCATAAGCTGATTAAAGAGGTTAGTAACCTTAATAAATAATTTTTCCCCACTAGATATAAAGATATTCTTGAAGAGATACTGTTTCTCAAGATTTCCAAACGGTTTTTTCAAAGAAAAAGCAAGCTTAAGGTTTGAAAAAGTTAGGAGAGACAAAACGTGGCAGAATCTGTGAAAAACAGAACAGCAGGTAGTAAAGAATTTTTTATGGGTACTTCTGCAAATAAAATAAAAAAAACTCAGAACATACGAAAGTTTCGTGATTGAATAGAGCACTCTGTGTGATAAATTCAGCTCAAAATGGCGAACTGGTGATTTGATCTGATTTTTCCCGTCACGAGGACATAATCTGTTTTCTGGACAGCAGGTAACAACTTTCACTTCCCTTGTCATATGAAGCTATAACTTGGCACAAAGCTTGAAAATAAAGATACAATGATGTTGCTACAGTATTAAGAATCGTCACGACCACTAAAAACATAAAGTAAAAACTCAAAGTAAAGATAACAAGGGTTGTCTCCCTAGAGCTCTTTCTTTATAGCCATAAAGATAGGCTTTAGATTTTAGTGATGCTCCCATAGGAATAAGAGTTGAAGCACAAAAGAGAGCATAAAGAAGCAAATACCAAACACATTTAAGTCTAACATGCTTCCTATGCAAAGGGATCTTGTAGAGAAATAACTCATTGAAGCATAAAGATATTAGCATAGGAAGGCAAAAAATGTGCAACTTCGAAACCTTCAACATAAAGAGAGGGAACTTGATATTATTGAAATATCTATAAGCATATGTTCCCCTCTCATAATAATTTCCAGTGGGATCATGAATAAACTCAACAATATAAGTATCACATAAAAAATTCTTATCATTATCCACAAGCATAGAAAATTTGTTACTCTCCACATAGGCAAAATCCTTCTCATTAGTAATAGTGGGAGCAAACTCAACAAAATAGCTATCACATGAATCATTCTTATCATGGTTCACTTGTAAAAATTTATTCTCTATAGCATAAGTGTCATCACAATAATCATCATAGATAGGAGGCAAAGTATCATCAAAATAAATTTCCTCATCAAATCTTGGGGGGCTAAAAGATCATCTTCATAAAACGTAGCATTCCCAAGCTTATGATTTTGCATATCATTAGTATCAAAAGTATTCAAAGAAGACATGCTAATAATATTACTACTATCATGCGTGTCGTTCAAATAATAAAGTTCCATAGGATTTTTGATCTCCTCCTCAAACACTTCATATCTTAACTCAAGATAGAGCTCATAAAGCTCTCTCATAATTTTTTTGTTCCTTTCCATAAAGCCTAACTAGTGAAAGTGAAAACAAGAAACAAAAAGAATTAATTAAAAGATCTAAAGATATACCTTCAACGCTTACCTCCCCGGCAACGGCGCCAAAAATAGCTTGATGTCTATGCACGCTTCTATTCTTGTAGACTATGTTGGGCCTACAAGCGAAGAGGTTTGTAGGACAGCAACAATTTCCCTCAAGTGGATGACCTAAGGTTTATCGAACTCAGGGAAGTAGAGGTTGACGATGGAATTAAGATACAATATGTTCTCTCAAGCTACCCTGCAATTAAGATACAATAAGTCTCTTGTGTCCCCAACACACCTAATACAATGGAAAATTGTATAGGTGCACTAGTTCGGCGAAGAGATGGTAAAATATGGGTGATAGGTATGAAAAAGCAAGGTAATATAAATCTGTAATAAAAAGTGCAGCAAGCAAACAAGTAGTACACGTGAGCGCAAACGGTATTGCAATGTTGGAAACAAGGCCTAGGCTTCATACTTTCACTAGTGGAAACTCCCAACAACATTAACATAGTCTAATCACATGATATTTCCCATAAAACATGCAATGGAGACGTACTCGGAGGTCATTCCTTTGTGGTCAAGAGAGGACAAGAATTGTGTAGGGCTACAAAAGCACACCTCAGAGTTCTTAGTTCCCATCTATGGATTTACCAATGCCACCGCGGCCATCCAAAGAGAGGACCACAATCACCACAACATATCTAAAGGATAGTCAAAGACAAGCACCAAGAGACCCTCAATCTTCAATCCACACACAAAAGAGGAAATCACTCATGAAAATATTCTTAACCCATGTCCAATAGACCGTTGTCACCATGGTCTGGGGGAGTATACTAGATAAGATCAAGTGAGTACATCAATCCAATACATAGAAGAAGGGGAAGCATCATGGGATCATCCTAGATTAACATAGCCTATGATCACAATCAAGATCACATCATGGGAGAGAGAGAAGACCACATAGCTACTGGTAGAAACCGCAGCCCCGGGGAGGAACTACTCCCGCATCATGGAGGGAGGAAGCAACATCGATGGAGATGAATCCGAGGGTACTTCCCCGTCCCGGTAGGGTGCCGGCACAGGAATTCTGGTCCCCTGAAGCTTGTCGGCGATGGAGGCGGAGATCAGAATTTCTTCTAGAGAAAAGGGGTTCGGAATCAGGGTTTTCGCGTCGCGAGTAAAAATAAGGGCCAAGGAACAGTCAGGAGGGGCACCAGGAGTCTAGGCGGCCTCCCGGCGTGACCACCCCTAGGCCGCGCCCACTGGCCGCCTAGGCACCAGGTGGGGCCCCTCTGGCCCCCCTTCGGGTCTAAGGAAGCTTCTGGAACGCTGATTTTTTATTTATTCTTTCCGGAATTTTCTGAGCACTTTTAATAATGGGAAAACCTGAAATACAAAAACAGCAGAAAACAGAAACTGGCACTAGGGTGCACTGAGTTAATAGGTTAGTCCAAATATGATCGAAATTGTATGAAAGTGTATCTACAACATAGGAATATCACACAAAACATGCATGGAGCTAGCATAAATAATAGATACGTTTTGGACGTATCAGCTATGTGATGTTCTCCTCCCCTCTTTGTTCTTCATGGTTTAGACCTCGTGAGCTGCCCTACATGATCGAGGCACATATGTAATCTTTCTACCGTTTCTATGCTGAGTTTGACGGGATTTGATGGATTATGAGATTATGTTCAGATTGTGATAGAGTAATATATTTGGTTCTTATCTTTTATATTTTTGTTCCTAAGTAATTATTGCATGTTCTCCGTTGTTGTTTATTGCTTTGGCCAAGTAGTAGGTAGTAACTCCAAGAGGGAACATTATGCTCGATGGTGGGTTCATGCCCCGTGATGACACACTTGAGTGACAGAAACATGAGTCTAGGGGATGTGCTATTGTGACAAAGGTGAAAACAACGGTGCTTGTAACTGCGGTTGCAAGGATTGTTTACTTTAGGCAAAGTGATTTTTAATATAGTTGTCTGTTGCTTTGGGTTTACACTTTGGGGTGGGGCTCGCAACTTAATACCAGCGAGATGTTCTGGATAGATATCTCAAGGTGGATGATTAGTAGTAGATGCAGTTGGATTTCGGTCTACTTATTTTGGCGTACTGCCCATGCTTTTGAGCCTCTTCCTTTCTTTGTAACATAGTTAGCATTGCAGTGCATTTATAATCCTGTCAATTGCCCATCTGTAATTTGTTTACCTCGCATAGCAGTTTTATCGTCTTTTGGGAGAGAGACATCACTAGTGAACATCACGGGACCCCCGTCCATATTCTCATAATTTTTTACACGCTTATTTACTTTTCTGCTTTTACTTTCAGTTTCTATCATTATCATTATCCCTTGTGTTTTGATCCTTTGTAAACAACAAGACGGGAGAGATTGACAACCTCACTAAACTTCGTTGGGAGCAAAGTTATTTGTGTCTGTGTGCAAGTCCACGTCAGTCGCGCCGCTGACACCTACTTATCATCTCCAGAGTCCTACTAGAGACAAACCTCGGTATCTTCACCGAGGGAAACTTTCCGCTACGCTGCATCTCACCTTCCACTTGGGGTAACCAACGAAGGGCGAGAAGCAATTATCATCTCTCGCGTATGAGGGTCTACCAAAGAATAAGGGGGGAGAAACAGTAAATTTAAAAGCAATCATATGCAAGCAAATGTAAGGCATGATAGATGCAATGTTAACGGTGTTCTATCGCAATACAAAGTGTGATGCTCGGAGCGGGAATTCATCCGGGGATGAACTGCCAGCTCCGAGTGATTATCGGCAGACGACCCGAAGGTGGAAAGTCTCGTGTTCGTTGTGTTAGAGGGGTGTGGTTGATATCTGGATAGTGTATTCGTATTCTTCATATTTTTCTAATCAATTTTCATGTATAAAGTTTTTTAATCCGACTTACGGTTTAAAAGATACTAAATTTCCAAGTTTAAATCATTTTTAATCCAATTTTTGAATTTATTTTAATTGTTTAATAAGCATTATCCACAACAGAGAGGATTGACCAGTCAACTGACATGTGGGTCCCACATGCCAGCCTCTGGTTATTTAAAACAATTCATTTTTCTATATAACAGTGCAAGGGCCCACATGTCATACTCAGTTCATTTCTATAAATCATTTTAATTAATTCCAAAAGCAGTGGGACCCAGCTGTCATCCTAAGACAGACTAACTAACAGTTGTTTTATTTAAATAATAGCAAGGGCCCACCTGTCATAGACAGTGGGGGTTAATCTAATAGTTTTCTTATCTGTTTTAAATCTCAGGTTAATTAACCGGGCAGGGCCCACATGTCAGTGGGGATTAGAACATAACCACGACCACTTCGGCCGTGTCCACGCTGGCGAGTCAAGGGGGCGCAGCGGCGACCATGCGCTCACCACAGGCCACGAGAGGGCACGGGACCGGGCTCAATCGTTTGGGTCTGAAGGCGCGCGTCGACCAATAGCCTTAGGGAGGCCGGAGGTGGCCGGAGCAGAGCTCACAATTATCAATGGCGGCGGCGGCGTTCGGCCCGAATGGCATCTAATGAACCACGGCGGTGACAGTGAGAGAAACGGCGTGAGTGGGAAGGGAAGGAAGGGTGCTAGTGTTTGTCCATGGGCTCGGGGAGGTCCATATATGCCACAAGGACACGCTGGATGATCGACACGGCACCCACAATGGCCACGGCACCGTGGATGCTCGCCACGCCATGGTGAATAGGGGAGTGGGGAAGAAGACAAGGGGAGGGGAAAGTGGGCCGGGTGGGCTTTGCCCTGGGCGTTTTTAAACGTGTTTCCATTTTATGTATTTTCTAAGAAAACCTTCAATCTGTTTTAATTGGTTGGACCACCATATGATTTTTGCTAATGATGAAACTTGTTTGTAAATTTGGGTTGCACTATGTAGTAGTGCCACAAAAAGTCTAGGATTTAGAAAAATCATTTAGTATTTTTTTTTGAATTGTAACTAGTAAATGGGGGCATTTAAAAAAATCATTTAATATTTATTTATTGCAATAAATACCAAAGGTTGGTTTAACATGGTCCACTAATTTTTAGGCATTTAACAAAATTGGTGGAACAATTTTTGGTCAAGATTTTATTTGTCACATTGTTTTTAATATCAACCAAAGGGCATTTTGAATTTGATCAAATGCAAAGATGATCAAGGAATGATTAGTAACAGTAATGGTCATTAGAAAAATGATTACTGTTACATGACACTGAGGGTGTTACAAATCTCCCCCACTACAAGAATTCTCGTCCCGAGAATTTAAGAGGTAGAGGGGAAAAGATCGGGGTATTCTTCACGAAGACGACCTTCGCGTTCCCAAATGGCTTCATCTTCATAATGATTTGACCACTGAACTTTGAGGAACTTGGTTATCTTGTTGCGAGTTCGACGTTCAGACTGATCAAGAATGCGACTCGGATGTTCTTGATAAGACAAGTCCTGCTGCAATTCCAGCATTTCATGATCCACTGCTCGGATAGGATCCTTGAAGTAGCGACGGAGTTGCGACACGTGGTAGACATCATGAACTTGGGAGAGGTTTTACGGCAACTCCAATCGGTAAGCCACCGGTCCACTTTTGGAGAGGATATGGAACGGGACGATGTAGCGAGGAGCTAACTTGCCTTTGATCCCAAAACGTGAGTGCCCCTCATGGGAGTGACATGGAGGTAAGCTTGTTCGCAGGGTTGATAGACCATTTCCTTGTACTTGCGGTCATAGTTGCTCTTCTGGCGGGACTGAGCAGCCTTCCAATGTTCACGAATAACACGAACCGGATCTTCGGCATGCTGTATAATGTCCGAACCAATGAGGGTTTGTTCCCCAGTTTCTGACCAATTCATAGGGGTTCGACACCTACGTCCATAAAGAAATTCAAAGGGTGCAATCTGCAGACTAGCTTGATAGCTATTGTTGTACGAGAATTCAGCAAACGGAAGAGATTCCTCCCATTTCTTACTGAAAGAAATGACACAAGCTCGAAGAATGACTTCAAGAACTTGATTTACTCATTCAACTTGTCCTTACGACCGGGGGTGATAAGCGGTGCTGAAGTTTAGATGAGTGCCCATAGCTTCTTGGAAACTATCCCAAAATCTTTAGGTGAAAATACTGGCACGGTCTAAACTGATCTCCAATGGAATACCGTGGAGGGACACAATTCTTGAAACATACAAGTCTGCTAACTGACTAGCAGAGATCGTCTCCTTGAATGATAGAAAATGGGAAACCTTGGAGAATCGGTTGATGAAGACAAAGATAGCATCATGACCTTTCCGTCATATGGGAAAGACAGTGACGAAGTCCATTTCAATCTTGTCCCACTTCCATTCAGGAATAAAAAGTGGTTGCAGAGTTCCAGCAGGTCTTTGATGTTCTGCTTTGACGGGACAGAAAACGTCACATTCATCAAAATAACGAGCAATGTCTTGTTTCATGTTAGACCACCAGTACCGCTGATGAATGTCTTGTTACATCTTGGTACTACCGGGGTGGATCGACAAGGGTGTATCATGAGCTTCCTTCATGACATCCGGGGTGTAGTTCAGGTTGGGCTTGATTATCGGGACCACTAAGAGACCCTTGAAGTACACCACACCATCATCATTGGCATCAACAGTGAAGAAAGAGGGCTTTATGCTGGCGATATGGCGCTTAATCTTCTCAATGTCAGAATCATAATGTTCTATCGTCTTGATGCGGTCAACGAGGTCTGGTTTGAGAACTAGGGAATTCACATGTCCCTGTGGAACAATCTCAAGGTTCAACTTGCGAAGCTCTTCATACAGAAGTGGCTACTGCACTTGAACTTCCAGTTCACTACAGTAGGCTTTGCGGCTCAGGGCATTAGCCATCACGTTAGATGTGCCAGGGGTGTAAGAAATTCCCATGTTGTAGTCGGCTATTGTCTTGAGCCATCTTTGCTGGCGGAGATTCAAGTCTGGTTGAGTAAACATGTACTTTAGGCTTTCGTGGTCGGTATAGATCTCGCAAAGATTACCAACGAGGTAACGTCGCCACAGCTTGAACGCATCAATTACCGCTGCCAACTCAAGATCATGGGTCGGATAATTATCTTCGTGAGAACGCAACTGACGAGAGCCATAAGCAATCACATTGCACTCTTGCATTAGGACACAGCCTAATCCTTGACGAGACGCGTCGCAGTATATCACGAAGTCCTTCTGAGTATCAGGGGGAGCAAGCACTGGGGGAGAAGTGTGCTTGTCCTTGAGAGCTTGAAAGATTTCTTGGCATTTATCAGTCCACTTAAACTTGACGCCTTTGTGAAGAAATTTGTCAGAGGCTTGGCAATCTTAGAGAAGTTCTTGACGAAACAGCGACAATAGCTGGCAAGGCCGAGGAAACTTCGGACTTGTTTGACAGTCCTGGGTGGAGTCCGGTAAAGAATAGCCTGAATACGTTCTGGGTTGACGACAACGCCATCCTTGGAAATCACATGACCAAGGGAGGTTACTTCAGGAATCCAGAACTCGCACTTAGAATACTTAGCATAGAGTTTGTGTTCTCGAAGCATTTCCAGCACAAGGCGAAGATGTTCAGCATGTTCTTCATCATTCTTGGAGTAAATCAATATATCATCCAGATAAACCACGACAAACTTGTCGAGATATTCTATGAATATATAGCTCATTAGTCGGGTGAAGGTGGCTGGTGCATTGGTTAAGACAGAGGACATGACGGTGTAATCGTATGAACCATAGCGAGTAATGAAAGCGGTCTTCGAGATGTCCTCCTTGCGGATCCGGATCTGATGGTACCCTAACCTCAAGTCGAGTTTGGAGAACACCATGGATCCAACAAGTTGATCATACAGATCATTGATCCGAGGAAGCGGGTACTTGTTTTGTATCGTGGCCTGGTTGATAGGTCGGTAATCTTGTACTAAACGGTTTGTTCCATCACTCTTCTTGACAAAGAGCGAAGGTGCTCCCCAAGAAGAGGAACTAGGATGGATGAAGACTTTGTCGAGTGCCGTGTCAATCTCCTTCTTTAGTTTAAGGAGGTGGTGAGGTGGCATCTTATAGGGACGCTTGGCAATAGGGACGGTGCCGGGCTTCAAGTCGATAATGAATTCAACTTCTCTGATCGGGGGTATTCCCGGCAGTTCTTCTGGGAAGACGTCGGGAAACTCACAAACGACTGGAACTTTCTCAATTCCTTCAAGAGGTGAGACGTTCAAAGCATTCATCATATAGAAATGTGATTCAACATCACGGGTAATTCGGGTGGTGTGGTTAACAACCTCACCGGAGAGGTGAAAATTTGGACAAACTTGGTGCCATAATACAGGGCGACATCGTGGACTTTCAACCAATCCATTCCCAGGATGAGGTCTATGGTTGAAGTCTTCAGGATGATGGTGGACACACGGAATAGAACTTCTTCGATTTCAACGGTGGTATTGGGCACCAATATGGTGGTTCGGCATTGGCCTATCGGGGTGCTAACAACTATCAGTGGGTTTATCTTTCCAAGCGTAAAGTTATGTGACAATGGAAATGCTTCCGACATGAATGAATGCGATGCTCCTGAATCAAATAAAACTACAGCATGTATTGAGTTAACGAGGAGAGTACCCATCACTGTAGCGGGTTGTGCCTGAGTTTCATCAACATCAATGTGGTAAGCATGACCACGAGTGTGAGCAGAAGACCCAGTGTTATAGTTGGGGGTCCTAATGTTGCCATGGCCATTTCCGTGGCCAGCAGGGTGAACTACCAGTTGATTCTATCGTTGGGGGCAGTCTCTGGAAAAGTGACCTGGGAGGTGACACTTGAAACACAGTCCATCTTGAGGACGGAGGGGTGCAGTGTTGGGCAGAGCAGTCTCAGCATTCGGCTATCTCGGCGGGGGCGGAGGCAGATGGGGTGCAACATACGACGGCCTTGGTGCAGGGGCAGGTGGACGATACACGCTGTGCGGAATCCAAACGCGTTGCTTCTGCGCTCTGCCTGAAGATGAGCCAGCGTCACGGTAGCGCTTTTGCGAACCCTTAAACTTAGAATGAGTAGTCTCAAGAGTGATAGTCTGCTTCACCAGAGTAGTGAAGTCGGGGAAGACATGCAGGGCCAGAGCAAGACGGAGATCTGAATTGAGTCCATCACGGAACTTCTCTTGCCTACTTGCATCATAGCAGGAGAGGTGGAGGAATTCCCTCTGATATGCCTCGACAGTTTTACTGCCCTGAACGAGGTTGCACAACTCGTCCTTCATACGGTTCATGACCGCCTGGGGGACGTAATGAGCACAAAAAGCAGTCCTGAATTCATTCCAGGTGACGGCAGTCCTTTCAGCTAGCGAGCTCTTGTGGGTGTCCCACCACTGAGCAGCCGGCCACACAGAAAATAGGTCGCGAAGGTGACGTAATCAGCAGCGTGCACCTTAGCAAACTCCAGCTAACGAGTGATGTCACGAAGCTAATCATCGACATCCAGCGGCTATTCAGTTCGGTGGAAGGTAGGGGATTGAGACACATGAAATCCCGTAGAGCAAACACATGCGGTTGGTTCTGGTGCTGGTTTTGGTTCTGGTTGGAGCTAATCTATGACCCCTTGCATAAACACTTGGTTCATCTGAAACTATTGCATCATCGCGGCCATGTAGTCTGGCGGCGGAGGTAGATCGTTGGTACCACGACCACGACCACGTCCTACGCGCTCAAGGGTCTAGGACCCACACCCTTCATTCTCCTGCATGGTGCGAGGCTGGCCGGGAAAGCAGAAGAAAATACCACCGCTCGAGCAAAGAAGACACACCGCTTCCCAACAATCAGATCGCTGTACTTCTGACGTCTGAAGAGCTTTCGAATGAACTACGACGCAGGGGAGCCCATAACTCCCTATCCCACGTGAAGGTAGTGCGTACAGGCCTTTGCGGCCTCTCAAGTCATCCACCGAACAACTAGTCGGTTAATTATCTCGCGGAAAACCGTTATCGTTGCCCGACTAAATCACACAACGGACAACGAACAACAGCCAGGACCACAAGTACATCGATTCCTACCCTGTTGTCCCGTCAAAGCGCGCGGTTACCAACAAGGTGAACCGTCTCATTACCTTGTCTTGCGTGTGCTCCTGGAGGAGCTCGAATTTTGTGGTTTGGTATCTCACGGCCAACGAGCAAGTACCAGGCCCACGATGGTATCCGTCTGTCCTGCCGTCCCGATACAATACCTCTCGCGGGAACCATTGGGTCACCCGACTATTTACCTTTAAGGACACCAGTCACCAGTTTATTCGAGTGCCTACCATCAAGTGAAACCAGGAGGAATCACCCTCGATGATACACTTGAAGTGGTTCGACGGAGACATCAGCGGGAATGAACTAAAGAGGAATATCCTCGTATCACCCCGGTGATGCTACGCTACCGAGCCGGCGACGAGAGTGAAATACGAGTCCATCCACTCGTAAGTTAAACTTGAAGCGACTTGGCAGAGTCTCGCCTTTGTAGTTTCCCTTGGGCGTCCGCTCTGTACCATACCTGTGGAAGTTATAATAAATTATATCCGTGTTCACTCCCCAGGGCGATCACGACCCGCTATCTAATCCTAGTTGACTAACATTGCGCAGGGCTAACAGTTGAATATTATATTTATATAGGCAGCATAGGATAAAGGAAGGTACATCAAGTGGCGATAAAACTTGCTACGCAATTGAATAGGAATTAACGTAATAGCAGCAGCAACAATGCCTAGTGCAAGAAATGTACGGAAAAGATAGGTGATATATGGGGAAGGAGAATTGCTCTGCTTGCCTGGAAGCTCGACGGTAGGGGTACGGTCGTCGACGACGTAGTCGTACTCAGCAGCGGTGTAGTTAGCGGCAGTCGCGGGGTCTACCGAAGAATAAGGGGGGAGAAACAGTAAATATAAAAGCAAATCATATGACAACAGATGTAAGGCATGATAGATGCAATGTTAACGGTGTTCTGTCGCAATACAAAGTGTGACGCTCGGAGCGGGAATTCATCCGGGGATGAACTGCCAGCTCTGGGTGATTATCGGCAAACGACCCGGAGGGGGAAAGTTTCATGTTCGTTGTGTTAGAGGGGTGTGGTTGACATACGGATAGCGTATTCGTATTCGTCATAATTTTCTGATCCATTTTCATGCATAAAGTTTTTTAATCCGACTTACAGTTTAAACGATATTAAATTTTAAAGTTTAATCCAATTTTTGAATTTATTTTAATTGTTTAATAAACATTATCCACAACAGAGAGGGTTGACCAGTAAACTGACATGTGGGTCCCACATGTCAGCCTCTGGTTATTTAAAACAATTCATTTTTCTATTTAACTGTGCAAGGGCTCACATGTCATACTCAGTGCATTTCTATAAATCATTTTATTTAATTCCAAAAGCAATGGGTCCCAACTGTCATCCTAAACAGAGACTACTACCAGTTATTTTATTTAAATAATAGCAAAGGCCCACCTATCATAGACAATGGGGGTTAATGTAATAGTTTTCTTATCTGTTTTAAATCTCAGGTTAATTTACCGGGCAGGGCCCACATGTCAGTGGGAATTAGCACTTAACCACGGCCACGTCGGCCGTGTCCACGCCGGCGAGATTGGGGGGCGCCGACGGCGACCGTGCGCTCACCCGTGCCTCCTGAAGGTGCGCGTCGACCAGTAGTCGTAGGGAGGCCGAAGGTGGCCGGAGCAGAACTCACGGTCATCAATGGCGGCGGCGGCGTTCGGCCCGAATGGCATCTAGTGAACCACGGCTAAATCGAGTGCGCGACTAGTTCAAATCTAGCATAAATTCTACGGTGAACGCGTTGGTGCAACTGCGCGGGCTTGGACGCACTAGAGCGCGTGTAGCGATGGCCATGGCGGTGACCAGTGCGCGTGCAAAAGGGGAAATCACGACGATGCTTATCGGGCGGCTGCCACTAGTTGTCTAGCATAGCCTGACTCACCAGGATTCCAACACAAGTGACGGCTAGCTCAGGGAGGGTCTGTCCAGGCCAGAATTTCTCGTCGATCCCCGGCGGCCGAGGTAGAAGAAGGCGTCGATCCGCTCGCTGTAGTGGTCCCTGTCTCGGCTCCTTCTGCGGGCAGACGTGGACGAAGACGGTGGAGTGGATTGACAACTCGGGGAGACTTGGGGGGGCCGGTGTCCACACACGTTCACGTCGGCGGCGACGAGTGCATCGGGCGGTGATGACAGTGAGAGAAACATCGCAAGGGGAAAGGGAAGGAAGGGTGCTAGGGTTTGTCCATGGGCTCGGGGAGGTCCATATATGCCACAAGGACATGCTGGATGATCGACACGGCGCCCAAAGTGGCCTTGGCACCATGGATAATCGCCATGCCATGGTGAACAGGGGAGTGGGGAAGAAGACAAGGGGATGGGAAGTGGGCCGGGTGGCTGGGCCTGGGTGGGATTCACCCTGGGCGTTTTTAAAGAGTTTTTCCATTTTTTGTATTTTCTTAGAAAACCCTCAATCTGCTTTAACTGGTTGGACCCCCATATGATTTTTTGAATGATGAAACTTGTTTGTAAATTTGTGTTGCACTATGTAGAAGTGCCACAAAATTTTTGGGCATTTTCAAAAATCATTTAGTATTTGTTTATGAACTGCAACTAGTAAATGGGGTTGTTTCGCTACTGGTTTGAATTGCTTGTAATATTTATTTATTGCAATAAATACCAAAGGTTGGTTTAACATGGTCCACTGATTTTTAGGAATTTAACAAAACTGGTGGCACAATTTTTTGTCAAGATTTTATTTGTCACATTGTTTTTAATATCAACCAAAGGGGATTTTGAATTTGAGCAAATACGAAGATGATCAAGGCATGATTAGTAATAGTAATGGTCATTAGCAAAATGACTACTATTACATACACTCAGGGTGTTACAAAAACCCATCACCGGAAAGATTCCCTGCTTTTCAAGATCTCTCTTTTCAAATCTTTAAACCGCACTAAAAATTTAAACTCCCATCGGGAGCTCCCAGTTACCACAACAACAAAGCAAAGATAGCACGGACCAAGCCTTGAGGGCGTGAGTCGTCACTTCCCTACAGAAAGAGCAAATGCATCTACAGAGTTTGGGTGCTCCCTTACCCAGATGACAATGTTCTCGAGTGGCTACTCGCACTAACCAGCAAGACCAAATTGATATCCTAAAGGACAATCCGCCCGAGAACTCGAGTGCACCACGGGTGCCTGCACTATTAGCCCACTCGATGACTATCTGAGTGGGTGCATCTCTTATCAACTCCTCGCCTGAGCTCACAAACGCTCCACGAGTGACTGCTATTATTCCACTTGATTTTTTTCTCCAAGTGGGTGCATTTCTAATTAGGCTCCGCGCCTCTATAAGAAACAATGCCTGGGTTGCGACACACTGTACCCCATATGCCGCGCAAGCTCGTGCGTAGGTAATACCCCGCTGCACAGTCGGTCAGGCTAGGACTTTCCACAGCGCGACTTCACTCCTGATGTCATCCATGCGCGATGCATGAAGAGAATTTGAGCCGATAATGGACGCGTTAAGGTTGTATTTGCTGAGACTGGCGGCAGGGATCCTGTAAGTCCTGCAGGGACATGGACCTTGTTAGCCACCGATTGTATCCAAGTTCGTGTCGAGGGACACAGACTTGATTGGGCTACTGAGGTATTTGGCACTAAAGGAATTCCCCAAGGCTCGGACAGTCGAGTACCTTGGGCCCTTTGAGCTTAGCATCCCTCGAATAAACTATCTCTTGTGGCTAACATCCGATGAATCGCAAAGGCACGACATGCACGGATAAAGATGACGGATTTGAGTCCCTGCGCGACACTTCGAGTCCCCCAGGCACTCGGGGGCTACTAACGAGGGGGTGCCCCCGCAACTCCTACGGATGAGGATACCTTGTGCACATGAAGATAGAAGGCCCGCTAAAAGCCTCGACAGGCCCACGACTGTCCCACTTGAGGCACCAACGTAGGAGTCCTCGACGACTATGGAAGCTGCGACTTGGCGTCCAAGACTAAAACTAGATTAGGCAAATGTCTCTGTAAACCTAGATGGACTCCTTGCGACCCAGCCTAGTATATAAAGGATGGGAGAGGGGACGTTTAGGGCATCAATTGTCATAGCAACACCCCCAGTCCAGAGCAAACTCGCCTCGACCGCCACTATCATCGCCTCCATCATAATAAAAAAGAGCAAGAAGTAGGGGTTTCACCGGTTGAGGGCCGTGAACCTGGTAAATCCCTGTCTCCTGTTAGCCGACGAGTATCGCCAACCTTCACCTTCTCTCTACGATCTAACCCAGGGTTCCTAACCAAGGGATTGCTGAGGTCAATCCTCGTCAGTACCGTTCAACTGTAAAACGGGGATAACAGCTCGGCGTTCCAGGGATGCTCCATTTCTTCTCCTGTAGTATCCACGTATCAGCTTGGATTTCTGCAGTCGATGAGGTAGTATTCATTGTTCTTATGTTCTTCACTAACATTGAATGGACCTTTCCAAGGGGAGGACAACTTGTGTTGGCCCGCCGATTTTTGGATTCGGCGGAGCACCAAGTCACCCTTGCGAAAATCGAGTGGGAGGATCTTCTTGTTATGATAGTGGCGCAACTTCTATTGATATATATTTCCGACCTGGACAAGGCCAGGAGGCATGCTTCTTCTTTCAGATCGACACCATCTTCTCGAGATTCCTTGGCTTCTGCCTCTGTGTACATGGCGTGGCGAGGTGAGTCGTACTCAATATGAGAGGGAATGATTGCCTCGTTTCCATATACAAGGAAGAAGGGAGTGAATCCAGTTGAACGGTTTGGTGTGGTGCGCAGACTCCAAAGCACAGCTGGCAGCTCATTAATACATCCTCCGCGTGCTCTCTGAAGTGGCTCGACCAATCTTGTCTTGATCCCGGATAGAATGAGGCCATTTGGTCACTCTTCTTGACCATTTGATTGCGGGTGAGCTACGGATGCCACGTCCAGCCGAATGCCTTGCTGGCATGCATACCGAGTTAATGCCCCTTTTGCAAAGTTTGTGCCATTGTCAGTGATGATGCTGTGTGGAAGCCCATATCTGTTTGCAATGTCTGTTATGAACTTGACCGCAGTCGGACCGTCTATTTTCTTGATCGGCCTTGCATCAATCCACTTGGTGAACTTGTCCACTGCCACTAGCAAATGTGTCATGCCACCTCTGGCTGTCTTGAATGGTCTGACCATTTCTAGTCCCCAAACTGCGAAGGGCCATGTGATCGGGATGGTTTTGAGTGCTGAAGCTGGTTTGTGGCTCTTGGCTTTGAAACACTGGCAACCGTTAAAATGCTTTAGTAAGTTTTTTGCTGCTACTCGCGTAGTCGGCCAATAGAAACCATGGCGAAAATCCTTGGCAACTATTGTTGTGGCTGATGCGTGATGACCACATTCACCTTGGTGGATATCCCGGAACAGTTCCATCCCCTTGTCCTCCTCAACGCAGCGCTGGAGAACTCCAGTCACACTACGATGCACTAGCTCGTTGACGAGGATTGACCTCGGCAAATCCCATGGTTAGGAACCCTGGGTTAGATCGTAAAAGAGAGGTGCAGGTTGGCCATACTCATCAGCTAACAGGAGAACACACTTCCTACTCGATTGTATTATGATGGAGGCGATTATAGTGGAGGTCAAGGCGAGATCGCTCAGGACCAATTTTGTTGCTAGAATATTCGATGCCCTAGACTTCCCCTCTCCCAGCCTTTATATACTAGGCTGGGTCGCAAGGATTCCGTCTAGGTTTACAGAGAGGGTATCCTAATCTAACTTTAGTCTTGGACACCAAGTTGCAGTTTCTATGATCGTTGAGGACTCCTTATGGAGGTTGCCTCGAATGGGACAGGTGTGGGTCGGTCGAGGCTTTCAGCCTGGGGGACTCGAAGAGTCGCGCAGGGACTTGAAACCTTGATCTCCTGTCTTCATGCGTGCAGCGCACCTGCGAGTCGAATGATGTTAGCCACAAAAGATAGTCTATTTGAGGGATGATAAGCTAGAGAGGCCCAAGGTAGTCGACTGGTCGAGCCTTTGTGAATTGGTAGAAAACACCTCAAAAGCCCAAAATCAAGCCGCGTCCCTCGACACGAACTTGGAAAACAACCGGTGCCTAGCAAGTCCATGACGCTGCAGGTCTTATAGGATCAGTGCCGCCGGTCTCAGAAAATAACCTTGCCGCGTCCGTCATTGGTTCAATTTACTCATGCATTGCGCATGGAAAGCATCGGGAGTGAAGTCGTAGTTGTGGCAAGTCCCGGCCCGGCCGACTGCGCAGCGAGGTCTTACCTACGCGCTAAGCTTGCGTAACATCTGGGGTGCAGTGTATCGCCGCCCAGGCATCATCACTTTTTTATAGAGGCGTGGAGCCTGATTAGACGCGCACCCACTTGAAAAAACCAATCAAGTGGACGAATAGCGGTCACTCGCGGAGCATTTACGGACTCAGGCGAGGAGTTGATAAGGGTTGCACCCACGCAGAAAGTCATCGAGTGGGCTAATCACGTATAGAACTTCATGGCACCTCAAGTGCTTGGGGGAATTGCTTTCTTAGGTGTTTTTACCAAGTCTTGCTTTCTAGTGCGAGTAATTACTCGAGAACTTCATCGTCTTCCGGGTAAGGGAGCTCCCGAGCTCTATAGATGTGTTAGTCCTGGGTGGAACGAGTGAACACTCGAGTACGTTGCGGCCTGTGGGATGAGGGAGCACCCGAACTCTATAGAAATGTTTGTTCTTGATGGAGGTGAGTAACCACTCGCGTCCTCAGGGCATGATCCTTACTCTGTTTTTGTAAATACAGGGCGCTCCCAATGGGTGTAATTTTTTTTAAATAAGGTCAATTTTTTTTGTAAAAATAAACCTTTGATGGGAAGCGATGATGCGTATTCAGCACACCTTGCTGAGAGATGACATTGCAGGGCTATCTGACAAGTTGGTCATCCACGCATAGTGGGCTTGACGTGACGCGACGTCATACGGTAATTTCGCCTCGCGTGATGATGACCCTCTTTTTTTGTACGGAGTGGGCGGCGTGTTTACTGTGCCGGTTGATTTTTCCATGACGTACGATTGTTATGGGATCGTGCCACGTTGATGGCCCTCCGAGGTCGACGGTGAGCAGATGGCCTTTGGCAGTGGCTTAAATTACCGAAGGTCTGAGTAGATTTAGGTTTTTACCCAGCACTTGTCCTTTCCTGTTTCTTCTTTTTATGCTTCCTTTTGCCACCTTCTTCTGCCTGCCGCATGCTTCGTTCTTCCTCTCGGTTGTGCGGTTAGATCCATGTCCAAACGTCCTCAGAGCGCAGCACAAGAGGCAGCGAGGATGAATGGGAGGTGGGAGCGTTCCACTTTCTCCGCTGCGGATCAGGATGTGCTGTTGGTTGACGGGCTTGGGGCGGAGGGGGCTACTCGGATTCCTGGGGAGAGGAGGTGCCCGTGCCTCGCCATGACGAACGGTTATGCTTCCAGAGCTTCTTTCCTCATGGATTTTCTCTTCCCGTTCATCCATTCGTCTGGGGGTTGATCTTTGCATATCAACTATAGTTTCACGATTTTACCCCTAACGGGATACTACACATTGCGTGTTTTATCATGCTTTGTGAAAGTTTCTTAGGGATTTATCCTCATTGGGGGCTCTGGAAACGCCTCTCCAGTGTGAAGAGAACAAACTCTGAATACGCCATTGGGGGCGTTGGCATTTCCATCAAGGAGAAAATTTCCTAATTTGATCTGGAGAAATTGGATTTCCTCTATACGTGGTGGAAGAGTTGGTTCTATCTGAGAGATCAGCATGTTGAGGGACAGCAGTTTAGGCTTGCCCCCTTCAATCTGGTTGCCCGAGTGGATAAGCGGTCATCTTGGTTTCATTCTTCGAATTTTGGGGAGGTAGCCGCTGTAGTGCCTTTAGTAAAAAAGCTTGCTGCTTTGAAGAAGGGGATAACCGGGGGCCAGATTATCTCTGTTTTTATGAAGAGACACATTCAGCCGCTGCAGCATCGTGCTCATCCCATGTGGAGATACACTGGACCCGAGGACCCGACGAGGTTCTCTCCCGAAGACATTTCGGGTGATGACCTTCTCTTTAGGATCTAGAAGGTCACCAAGTGTACTAGTACTAGTGTGGAGAGCTCCATTCGTCCCTACGACGCAAAGATTCCTTTTCCTGAGGTAACTATTTGAAGCTTTATTCGTTTGATGAAATTTGAGCGGTATCTTATGCTTGTTGGTGACATTTTTCTTGCAGGGCCATGTTTCATTGTTGAACAATCCACCGCAGCCTGAGGATGCGGAGATACATGATGAGCCTGATGCAGCCATGGGGGATCCTACGCCCGTAGTTGGTGGCGATGCTTCTCATGCTGATACTGGCGAGTCCGTGGGGGCAAGTGTTGGTGATCGACCATCGGCTTCTGAAGACGAGGAAGAGCCATTGTGCTTCAAATGCAATCGCTCCTCAAGTGTTGCTGAGTGGGCCGTGGAGGGTGGTGGGCTTCCACCATTCACGCTTGTTGTTGCTCCTTGCCCTCCTTTTGCTGCTCCGAAAAGGGGAAAACTTGGGGTGCTGCTTCGCGTTGGTGCTACGCCGATTGGGTGCGTGATTTTTCTCGTCTGGATGGTTACATTGCTGTATTTAAATTTCTGTTCTGATGACGTTTTATTTGTAGTACTGCCCCCATGCAGACTTTGTCCTCAACAAGTACCGCTGCTATGGATCTTCAATCCACTGACTCCGGTGCTGCGGCTGGTCAGTCGGCTCCTTCCGCAACTCCTGCGGCTTCTGGCGCGGGTGCGAACCCCGCGATTGCTCCATCAGGCGGGTCTGCTACTGCGGCTGCTGCCGAGGGTGATTCTCCTCCGGACACGAAACCCGTGTTTCCCGAGGGGTACTTCCTAGAGAAGAAGGACCTCCCTATTGAAGAGAAGGCCAAATTCTTTGATCGCATGGCTGAGCGGGTACGTTGTCTTCCTTTCATCAGACTTGTATTGGGGGCGCGTTAGCGCTCCCGATGGGAGTAGCCCCCGAGGCTGTGAGCAACCACTTGTGGTTGGTCGCAGTCTTAAACTTGATTTTTCCTGCTTCTCCGTGCGCTTCTGTTTGTCATTGGGGGCGCGGAAGCGCTCCCAATGGGAGTAGCCCCCAAGGTTGCGAGAAACCACTTGTGGTTGGTTGCAGTCTGGAGTTTGGTTGACCTTTGCTTGTCTCTGATTTCTGCGAGTCTTTTCTGTTCCAGCCGTTCTTCCGTATGTGTGAGAAAGTGCTGACTGATGCTGATCATGCTCGGGGTGCTCATGATGCAGCCCAAGATAGCATGACCACCATGCATCGTGAGTGACTTACATTCCCTATTGATTGTGGTTTCCTTGCTTGCTTGATGCTTGAGTGACCCTTTTGCTGTAGGTCGTAAGGATGCGGCAGGCTGACGAGAAGCTCCAGCACGTGAAAGTTGTTGAGTGCGGTCGCCTCCGCGACCTGGTGAGTACCTTGGCGGGTAAGTAGATTGTTCTGGTTCTTCTTCCTTCCTGTGATTTTTTTCTTGAGTTGTTGATCACTGTGGATTCTTGGCGGTGCAGGTGCCATGAGTGTTGAGGTAGCAACGGCTGCTCCTGCAGACTCAGGCACCCTTCATGGTGCTGTGGATGTGGTGCTGAGTGCCGCTAATGCCTTGAAGGATGTATGCGGCCGCGCGTCTACTCTCCTAAAGCTTCTTCACGAGCACATGTATCTGGAGGAGGAGAATCGTCCTGAGGGCCTTGACCTACGAGTTGCGGCATTTGGCCGAATGCTGATCGTTTGGAGGGCTTGGTTCGCAAGACAGTGGTGAGTGGTCCCACGATGTCCTTTGTTGTTCTTCTGGGGCATGGGATTCCCATAGAGGATGCCATGGTGGACAGCTTGCACAGTTATAAGGATGATCAAAGTGCGCGGGCCACTCGTCTTTCTTGCCAGCTGCAATTAGTTGTGGAGTCTGATACTCGCAAACCTTCTGGCTCGGATTAGGGAACTTTTATCTTTCTGCTTTCCTGATGAACCTTTTGTAATAATCTATTTTAATGGTGGGAGAATGTTGGATCCTGACTTGATGATGAAGCTTCCTAGCTCTATTTCATGCCATAATTTTCTTTCTGCTTGACACTGTTATCCTTTTGCTGTAGGCCACCCCAGGCGTTTCTCGGTCTAGGAAGTTCCTGAAGGAGGACGACCGTGAGCGGGCCTACGAGTCCATCTGCTTGAGGCTTAGAGACGCGGAGCGCGAGATTAGTCGCCTCAAGGGTGCTATTGTGTCACATCCCAACTTTTATTACCCTGTTATTAATATAGCAAAAATTTCGGTTAACAAAAAACTTTGCTAGTTGTGTTGTAATAGTTGTAAAATTGCCATGATATGCCTGCATTGTATTGTGTTAAGCTTGTCATGCCTTGCTAGTTATTTTGTTGCCAAGAATAGTTTTTTTGTCATGCTAAAAAAATATCAACCAATAAAAATGTTTAGTACTCCACTCATACTATAATAGCCACACATAGGGAATTATAATCATTAAAATATGATGTAAATAAATATTTAACTTCACAGAAATTCATTATTTAAATCACTAAAAATACCTCTATAGCAGAATGTATTAAATAAAAATATTTAAAAAATGCTAATTTATTAGTTGTTAATACTACAATAGTGATAATACTATCAACACCATTACAAATTCCCTAAAACTTTAAATAAATGAGATGACACTCCTGAACTTTTATAAATTATTTAGGAGCTTAATCTTGAAATTTTGCTTCAAATGTAAATCAAATCGGAAGATAAATATTTACAAATCTAATAATAAAAAACTAGACTACTGGGCCGAAGCCCATCTCCCACTACCCTATATCACGCCCCCCCTTCTCCTGCCTCCAGCCTTGGACAAGCCAACCCCACCTGGCAGCCTCTCTGCACGCTATGGACGTCAGCGCTGACATCATCTGGCGGGCCCGTGCTCATGCTAGCAGGTTCACGTCACCCGTAGCCATTCGCATCGCCCTATTGTCGACCGAGGCGTGGCGCAGCGAGCGCGCGCTCCTGCTCGAGCCCTCGTCGTTCTTCCACAAAACGCTCCTCGCGTGCGCTTATATAAGAGACCCCAGCCCACTGCTCCTCCACACCACACCAAGCCCAGCTCCCCGCTACCTCCAGCCACTACCTCGCCCGCCCTTACCATCCCGAGAAAAAAAGCAGAGTAGGAGCCGAGAGGAAGGAGGAAAGTATAAGGGAGAAGGAGAAGAAAAGAGAGGGAAGGAGGGTATGAGAGGAGGTCGGCGAGGCGCGCCCCCCTCTGCCTCTCTCACCGGCGTTGCTCCGGAGGCCTCCGACGATCGCCCTCGAGAAGGACCCGACCACGTCCAGGACGCCGTCTACCCCGAGCCGCCCGCTTCGTCATCAACCACCACCGCCCGGCACCCCAAAAATGGGTTCCCCTCGTCGAGACGCATCCACTCTTCCACTCGTCGTCGACCTCCTCCTCCGGGAGCACCTCCGGTGAGCTCACCTTGCCCCCTGACCTTCATGACTGTGAGCTAGGTCTCAAGACCGAGCCAAGCAGGGAGACGATCCCCCGACCGTCCAATCAGATGCGCATCCAACGACCCAGTGCGCCCCGTACCTTTTCATCCTCAAAACATACAGCCAGCGCGCCACAAAGGACAGGCCCAACCCGCTAGGAATTTTTTTACCATGGGAGCAGTATAGCCTCGGGTTGGATTGCTGAAGCTTTTCCTTTTTATTAAATCTGCAGAACCTAAACAATTCTAGAAAAATAACTATATGTCAGAAAATTTTGAAACAAATTTTGTGCTGCTTATATATTTATGCTTTATTTTTCTGCATGACTAGAATTTGGTTTGGCTTAATTAAAATTGTTGGCATTTGTTATTAATTTGCTCGCTAGTTTAATTTTCTTTTTTATGTTAGTGATATTAATTTTTAGCACTTTATTGAGATGTCCTTTGGTCAGTAGCTAATTATGTTGCATTTATTTAATAAAAATAAAATAACTAAAAAAATATTGTTGGAATAAAAGAACGAATTGATATGAACTTTTCTCTTAAGTGCATTATTATTCTTTAGTCTTGTTGATTGCTCCACTTTAATAACCACGTTAACCTGCCCTAAAAGTAATAAAAAATTATTATGTTGAATCATGTATTAAATTCTTTGTGAATTAAAACTTGCTACTATATGTGTTAAATGCTTGCTTAACCCCATGTTAAAAAAACTAATAAAATAATTGTTACTTGATTAACATCTTGTGATATAATTGCCTTGCTACCTTATGTAATAAAATCATGTTAAGCTAAACCCTATTAAAATTGTTACAACCATGTTGCTGCTCTTGTTGTGATGTTGTTGTAATGCTTTGGTTATGTGTGAGTGTTGTTATTTGTATGCTTTGTGTAATCGCTATGATTGTAACGTGTGACCTTTTTCGTAACGCGTAGACGAAGTGCTTGACGTTGCAGGAGAAGCATCCTCCCAAGACGAAGAAGTCGTACCAGGATACACCGCCGAGGAAGGCAAGCCATCTTCAAAACTCAACCCCTTTGTCCTACATTTTTACTTTCTTATGTATGTTGTTATGTATCATTATTTACTACATCAATTGGGAGGGGATGATAGTAGTTGTGTTAGGCGAACCACCACATACCCTTTTAGCCTACCTATTTGGGAAAAAATGAAATTAGAACCCCGATGATCTCTAAGATCTATTGAGATAATAATATAGCCATGGTAAATAATTAAATGAAACTTACTAGTTGGTTAATCTTGCTCCACCCTAATGTGATGGCATACATCTAAGAAGATGTGATGGCCAAGATTGTGGTTGTTGGAAACATCGTTGAACATATTCGAAGTCTTTTATGCTTTATTTTTTTTGCATGACTAGAATTTGGTTTGGCTTAATTAAAATTGTTGGCATTTGTTATTAATTTGCTCGCTAGTTTAATTTTCTTTTTTTATGTTAGTGATATTAATTTTTAGCACTTCATTAAAATGTCCTTTGGTCAGTAGCTAATTATGTTGCATTTATTTAATAAAAATAAAATAACTAAAAAAATATTGTTGGAATAAAATAACGAATTGATATGAACTTTTCTCTTATGTGCATTATTATTCTTTAATCTTGTTGATTGCTCCACTTTAATAACCACGTTAACCTGCCCTAAAAGTAATAAAAAATTATTATATTGAATCATGTATTAAATTCTTTGTGAATTAAAACTTGCTACTATATGTGTTAAATACTTGCTTAACCCCATGTTAAAAAAAGATAATAAAATAATTGTTACTTGATTAATATCTTGTGATATAATTTCCTTGCTACCTTATGTAATAAAATCATGTTAAGCTAAACCCTATTAAAATTGTTACAACCGTGTTGCTGCTCTTGTTGTGATGTTGTTGTAATGCTTTGGTTATGTGTGAGTGTTGTTATTTGTATGCTTTGTGTAATTGCTGTGATTGTAATGTGTGACCTTTTTCGTAACGCGTAGACGAAGTGCTTGACGTTGCAGGAGAAGACTCCTCCCAAGACGAAGAATCCGTACCGGAATACAACGCCGAGGAAGGCAAGCCATCTTCAAAACTCAACCCCTTTGTCCTACATTTTTACTTTCTTATGTATCTTGTTAGGTATCATTATTTACTACATTAATTGGGATGGGATGATAGTAGTTGTATTAGGCGAAGCACTACATACCCTTTTAGCCTACCTATTTGGGAAAAATGAAACTAGAACCCCGATGATCTTTAAGCTCTATTGAGATCATCATATAGCCATGGTAAATAAATAAATGAAACTTACTAGTTGGTTATTCTTGCTACACCCTAATGTGATGGCATACATCTAAGAAGATGTGATGGCCAAGATTGTGGTTGTTGGAAACATCGTTGAACATATTCGAAGTCTTGAAGGACTCTCTATAAGTGCCGCTAATACCTAGCCTCCCGTGTGAGAGGATCGGAATGTCGACTAAAGGGGGGGGTGAATAGGCGACTAACAATTTTTAAGGTTTTATTAACAAATTAGGCTCAACAATAAATATAGGTTGGCTAGATATGCAACTATGTGTACAACCTGTATACCAACTTGTGCAACACAACAAAAACAAGCAAGATAAATGCGATGAAAATAACTTGCACAAAGTAAAGGTAAAGGGAACACGGGAGACAAGGATATGTTACCGAAGTTCCTTCTCTTTCGAGAAGTACGTCTCCGTTTGGAGAGGGTGAGGATCACAATGCTCACATGAAGCCAACGAGGGCCACCCTATTTCTCCTTACGCTCTTACCAATGCAAGATGTCGTGATCCACTACGAGGTGGCCTTGAAGATGGCAACCAAACCTTTACAAACAAGGTTGGGGCAATCTCGACAACTTAATTGGAGGCTCCCAACGAAACCACGAAGCTTCACCACAATGGAATGTGGCTTCAAGGTGACCTCTTCCGTCTAGGCACCAACGCGCCCAAGAGTAACAATATCCACACGGGATTAATGGGGGGAATCAAATATCCTTTGGTGGAAGTGTAGATTAGGGCCTCCTCTTCCAAACTCTAGAGAATCAACAAGTTTTGATGGCTAGGGAGATAGATCGGGCAAGAATAGAGCTTGGGCGTCAATGGAGGTGACAACAATTAATGAGGTAAATCTCAATGGGGAAGAAGACCCCCGTTTATAGGTGGGAATAAACGCATCCGTCGGCAGCCCACCAACCACGGTAGTACCGCTCCTGAAGCGGTACTACCGACGTGCGGTACTACCATACCGGCTGCGGTACTACCGTGCCAACGGTACTGCCTAGGGTCACTAACGTGCCCACTACCGTGGAGTCCAGAGGGATTCCGGTAATGGGTGCGGTACTGGCCTCGGTACTACCGCGGCGCGGTACTACCGTACCGGGCATGGTACTACCTCCCCACGGTACTGCCGAGGGCCAGTGCCGTGCCCACTACCGCGGAGTCCAGTCGGATTCCAGTAGTGGGTGCGGTACTGGTCCACGGTACTACCGAACTGGGAGCGGTACTACCTAGCCCCAGTGACGTGGACACTACCGCATAGTCTAGTGGGATTCCGGTAGAGGGTGCAGTACTAGGTCCCGGTACTACAGCGGCGCAGTACTACCGCTCCTAGAGCGGTACAACCGCCCTGGCAGAGCCAGGGAGCCAATGCTACCAAGTTCCACACCTCCATGAAGCACGAGAAAAATGTTGGTGCAGAAAGTGAGAGTGTGATATGATTCCACCCACCATCCCATAGCGGATCCCCTCTTAATAGTACGGTTTCCCTACGACTCAATTTACCAAAAAGGAAATCGAAAGGAAAACTCTGACTTCACGCTTCATTCACCGAGGGGGAAATAACCGTCTTGTGCCATGAATATAATTATCTGAAATGCTCATCGCACCCGTTTAATCCGCAAATGTATTTTAATCAATCACTAAAACCAATCAAGGGGAAATATGCCCTATCAATCTCCCCCTTTTTGGTGTATTGATGACAACACTAGATTTGCACAATAAAACAATTTGGAATTTAAAACATGCCATTTATTTACAAAATATAGACATGCTCCCCCTAGATGTGTGCATCAATTTAGATATGCCTTTGGAATGCAAGACACACACATAAGGAAGACACTCCCCCTATATTTTTTAAACTAGGCCATACTTAGTTAGAAGCAACACATATGTGAGCATAAACATAATAAGTAATAGGATAGCATCACATAACCAGACAATAAGAGTACGAACAAGGATAGCGTATGTCTCACACCATACATCACAGAAGTCTCACAAGACGGACTGAAAAACCGAAGCAAATAAACAGAGTTCACAAGCGGAGCAAATGAAACAAATAAAACACACTTGTGACTCGCCCCCAAACCCTGAGAAGATGCAAATCGGAGACCTAAACTCTCTCCCCCTTTGGCATCGAGACGCCAAAGAGGCAGAGAGCGACCTAGCGCCCCATGGTGATGGACTACTCGATGTCCTCGTCATAGTCCTCGTCCTCATCAAACTCATTCGACTCCACTGCTGTCTCTAGGTCGTCAGTAGCTCGCTGCTGAGAGGTGGAAGAGGGGCCAGGCACAATATCGGTGAGATCCCACTGGTCAAACTTGGAGATCCACTTATCCTCTGGAGTGATGTTCTTCTTGGACCCTTCCGCCACATTCATCCCCTGAGACCTGTAGAAGGCGTTATGAAGCCTAGCGTTCTCCTTCTCCCTCCAGTGGGCCTCATACATTCTGTGTTGAATGTCTATCTGAAGGAAAAATAGCGGCTTCACCTTCCTGGTGAGCTTGGTAGCCCATCCAGGCTACTTAGGACCCTGTGCAGAAGACGAACCACCAACGCCAAAGCTCGCACCAGAGCGAGTGTGGGGAACACTGCCGCCACCTGCCGCCGGCTCCTCCTGAACCTCCTCATATGATCCGGCTCGAGCTGGAGAACCATGAGCAGGACCATGACCTCAAACCTAGTTTTCCTTGATGCGCAGCTGGACCTCATCGTGAGCAGTCAGAGGCCCAACTGGAAGTGCCTCTGCCTCCAAGGTAGCTGCCCAAGTGATCTCGAAGAGGACCTGCAGATATGGTCCATAAATTGGGACCTTCCGTTCCATCACAACAAGATAGAGCTCCTCCCACATAATGTCACAAACATCGAAGGTCTGCGTTGTGCCCTTGCACTCCACACAGAGGAGCAACATGTTCACCAGGTAACTGTGAACCATGTCCATATTTCCCACCCGGGGAAATAGAGGTGTCCTGAAGATGTGGTGCATGATGTCCAAGAACTGTCAGGGAACCACTCTGTACTTCTGATTTCCCTTTGCATCAGTATAGGGAATAGATGTCTGATACGGACCCAACAAGCTCTTGTTCTTGGCATTCCCTGTGGTGCGCGGACGAACGCCCACTGGCTCATCCCTAGTGGAGACGGGAATATGCAGAGCCCTCATGAATGCCTCCCGGGTGCAGCTCACCTGCTCCTCCTTGCACATCCAAATGATGGTCTGATCTTCACGGTTGGTGAAGTACACGGTGGCATAGAACTGTGCAAGGAGCTAGGCATAGAACCTCTTGTGGAAAGAGATGATATCAAGAATCCCAAACTTCTCACATAAAGCATAAGCCTCCCCAAAGTAGTCGGGATGATCCCGCATATGCCACAGGTGGCAGACTTCACATGCGGAACAAACTTGTTATTCTTGTCCTTCAGAATCAAATGGAACACATCACTCTGAGCCTTGTTCTAGAACTGAGTGCCAACAAACTCTGGGTCTTGATCCCGGCGGTACGTATTGACTTCACGGTATGCCTTGTACTCGGGAAGTGGAATCTCTGAAACTGGTTTGACTGGTTCCTTCCTCTTCTAAGAAGTATTATTGAAGGAAACACCACTGGCCTTGCGCTTGGGGTTCCGACGAGAGCCATCACCTGACCAATACCAAACGCGAGGAAACAGAAGAGGCAACACATGAGATGCAAAAGCTCGAAACAAAATGAAAGAGGTACTGAACTTAGCATGCTGTCAGTCTGGGCAACATGGTAGTACCATGCCTCAGGCGGTAGTACCGCCGAGCGGATGTACCGCTGAAGACCAGAGGTAGTACCGCGCGGGCGGTAGTACCACGGGATCCTAGCGGTAGTACTGCACGGGCGGCGGAGAGCATGGATCTCAGATCCGGTAATACCGTAGTGCAAAAACTCCACAAAAAGCCAACTATAGTACATCATCCCTATCTAGCAATCACCCTAAGTCCTCAAAGTACCTAGACTTAGCCAAAAATCTAGTTGATCCAAAAGACATTTCGCTAGACACAAGATTCAAGAAAATGAACCAATGGGAGGGGGAAGAGGGGCAATACCGGGATCCATGGAACACAGGAAGGGTGGGGATTGATCCCACCGGAGGAGGACGAAGGGGACGACACGGAATCGACACACCGAGGGTGGGCGTCGGGGCGGTCGTCGCTGCTGCAGACAAGAGGAGGAAGTAACTGAATGGGGTATGGGGAGGAACTCCCCGTACCCCTTCGGTTATTCCTCTTCCCAGATACAGTGGTAGTACCGTGCCTACGAGAGGTAGTACTGCTGGCAGCAGGACAACACAGCCAAGATTCAAAGAGAGGTGATCTTTTTCCGCGGAGGTTTTAGGGGGGTGAGCTTGGGTTGGAGACTCTAAAAGATCAGCGGGATGAGAACACTCCGAGATCAACACCAACACGGAGAAGCACGAGCAATCCCGGAGTGATCAAAATGCAACTCAAATCAAAAGAAACAAACACAAACACGAAGCAACCCTCCCACAGAAAGGGGCGGTGGCCGAAGCCACCATGTTTGAGCTTATTTTGTATGACACCACAAAGATGTATCTTGGGTTCATTGCCAATGCTCTTCTTTGAAGCACCGTTGTAACTTTGGGTGACCATGAGAGCCGCCGAAAACGACCATAGTGGAAGAACTTTATCTCTCTTTGCATAATAGGTGGAGTGGTTGCCTATGAATTAAGCAACACTCCCCCTATGTCCATGCATACATCCAAGCTAGACTCCATGTTGAGATAGGGTGTGTGGGAAAGTATTCAAACCGCATTACTTGAATCAATGATATTTAGCTCATGCCTTAACTCTCGGAATATTGCTTCATCTCAATATCACCGCGCTTCACATGATCTCGAAGGGTTTGGTGAAGATATCCGCAAGTTGGTCTCCGGTGCCCACATATGAAAGATCAATATCACCCCGATCCACATGATCTCGAATAAAGTGATGACGAATTTCAATATGCTTCGTCTTGCTATGTTGAAAGGGGTTGTAAGCGATCTTGATAGCACTTTCATTGTCACATAAAAGAGGCACTTTATCACAAGTGAAACCATAATCCTTTAAAGTTTGCCTCATCCAAAATAATGGAGCACAACAACTTGCGGAGGCAATGTACTCGGCTTCGGTCATAGAGAGGGAAACACAATTTTTCTTCTTGGAAGACCAACTCACCAAGGACCTACCAAGGAATTGGCATCCTCCGGAAGTGGACTTCCTCTCGACCTTGTCTCCCGCCCAATCCGAATCCGTGTACCCAATGAGGTTGAAGCTTGAGCCTTTAGGATACCACAACGCAAAGTTTGGGGTATGAACCAAATATGAAAAGATTCTTTTGACAGCCACTACGTGACTCTCTTTTGGTGCAGATTGAAATCTTGCACACATTCCCACACTCAACATGATATCCGGACTAGATGCACAAAGAAACAACAAAGAACCAATCATATAATGATACTCCCTTTGGTCTACCTCTTTGCCGTTTGGGTCGAGGTCAAGTTGACACTTGAGTGGCATGGGAGTCTTGCTCCTTTAAGACCATCATACTTGAACCTCTTGAGGATGTATTGAGTGTATTTGGCTTGGTTGATGAAGGTTCCTCTTGACAATTGCTTCACTTCAAGGCCGAGGAAGAACTCCAACTCTCCCATCATAGACATCTCAAACTTCGACTTGGGAAAAACCTTGTGCCACCAACCTTGCTTTGTTCCTGATGACAATACCAAGTGCATCTTGCTTGTTCTTGAACATCCACTTGGTCCCAATAACATTAAGATCACCTTTGGGTCTCTCCACTAATGACCAGACCTTGCTGCGCTTGAAATTATTGAGTTCATCATGCATGGACTCAAGCCAATCCGGGTCTTCAAGCGCCTCACCTACCTTTTGGGGTTCAACACAAGAAACAAACACATTATGGGAACAAAAGTTTCTCTATTGACTACGAGTAGTTACCCCCTTTTGGATTCTTCCGAGCACTTGATCCAACGAAAGATCTTGAGATTTTAACTCGGAAGCAATCTTGAGTGCTCGGGGAACTCTTTCTTCCTCCAAAGTTTCTTGAGATAGCTCGATAGGACCATCTTCGGAAGAAGGAGCACCATCAAGGACTTGCTCATTATCTTGAGATTTCCCTTGAACGAGAACTTGATCTTGGTAATCATTTGGTGCAACACCATCATCAATGATTAGATCTTGACCTTGATCTTGTTCGGGAGAGGGAGGGCCTTCATCTTGTTCTTGATTTGCTTGTGTATCTTGAGGAGGTGATGGCTCCACATGCGTAGAGCATTGTCCTTCTCCTTCCACCACAAGGGGTTCCTCAACGGGTAGGAAATGACCCACACCCATTCTTCTTATGGATTGAGGAGGAATTTCATCACCTACATCATTAAGATCACTTTGCCCCACTTCGGAGCCATTATGTTCATTGAATTCCATGTTGCTAGATTCTTCAACAAGTCCGGAGGACTTGTTGTAGACTCTATAGGTGTGGGAGTTTGAATCATAACCAACGAATATGGCCTCATTTGTCTTAGACCCAAACTTAGACAAACGAGCACCCTTCTTAAGAATGAAACACTTACACCCGAGGACCCGAAAATACTTGATGTTGGGCTTCTTCCCTGTGATGATTTCATACGGAGATTTGTTCAAGATCTTGCGGAGATAAAGACGGTTTCTTGCATGACAAGCAGTGTTGATGGCTTCTGCACAAAATTTGTATGGACTCTTGAACTCCTCCATCATTGTTCTTGCCGCATCAATCAGAGTGCGATTCTTCCTCTCCGCAACACCATTTTGTTGAGGGGTATATGCAGCTTAATATTGATGTTTGATCCCCTCATCTCCAAGGAATTCATCCAAGGTGTACTTCTTGAACTCGGTGCCGTTGTCACTTCTAATTGCCAAAATCTTTGAGTTGTGTTGACGTTGAGCTTCATTGGAAAAATCGCTGACAATTTGTTGTGTCTCACTTTTCTTCTTGAAGAAATAAACCCATGTATATCTTGAGTAGTCATCCACAATAACCAAGCAATACTTCTTTCCGCCAAGACTATCATATGAGGGAAGCCCAAAGAGATCCATGTAGCTTCCCTTCAATGCACGCCCCACAAGCACGATCTTTGGCAAAGCTAGCATTTGTTAGTCCAATGACATGCTCACCCTTGAGAAGTGTTTGCAAAAACCTCATATTGACATGGACTAGTTGGCGGTGCCAAAGCCATCCCACATCAACTTTAGCCATTAGACACATGGCCGTTTTGGTAGGGACTTTAGAAAAGTCCACCACATACATACCGTCCTCCACATGTCCAACAAAGGCTACTTTAAGAGTCTTGCTCCACATCAAGGTGACCATGTCTTTATCAAAGAAAGTGCAAAGGGCCATCATAGCAAGTTGACGAACAGCTAGTGAATTAAAGGCACAAGCCTCAACTAGTAATACTTTCTCAATGGACGAGTCCAGAGAAATTATTACTTTGCCAAGACTCAATACATTTGAAGTGTTTGCATCAACAAATTGGACAGGGGTGGTTCGAGATGGTCCAAAATCAATGTCCACCAACATGTCCTTGCTTCCGGTCATGTGACTTGTAGCCCCGCTATCAAGTATCCATGAACCTCCACCAGAAGCCGCCACCTACATGAGATCAATGCTTGGATTTAGGTACCCATTCACGAATGGTTCCTCTCGCGTTAGTAACAAGGGTCTCAGGAACCCAAATGGACCATGCAATATACTCAACAAAAGAACCAACAAATTTGGCATAAAAATGCCCATCATTAGTGAAACAAAAAACATAAGAGGGGTTAGTTGGTCTGGCGAAGTCATTGGGGATGGCACCACTCCTCTTGGTCACTCCACCCTCAAGGGCATTTTCCACCTTTTCTTGAGGCTTCTACCCTTCCTTCACAAAGTTTACTTCCTTTGAGGGAGAGGGGGCCTTGCTCTTCTTCTTTTTGTTCTTCCTCTTCTTGTTCTTCTTCTTTGATGAGCTTCCACCAAAACCAATGCCTTCCTTGCCAATGACCTCCTATTGAGAACTCAAGAGATCATTAAGACTTTTCTCTCCTTGAATGCATGAAACAAGTCCCTTCTCAAGTTGTGCCTTCAACCTAGCGTTTTACTCAATGAGAGGAACATGCTCACAACAAGAATTACAGGAACTAGGTTTCTCTACCATAATAATAGGAGAAAAGGTATTAATCTCTTCAGTGAGTTGAATATTAGTTTCCTCATGTGCCTTCTTGAGAGCCATGAGTTCGTGCTTTAAGGACTTGTGGTCCTTTTCGACATTCTCATGGTCCACAAGAGGTATTTTATGAGCCTCAACAAGTTCGTCATTTTTAATCCTGAGATCATAAGCAATTGCATTAGAATGTTTAAGGTCAAGTTTAAGCTTAGAGGCATCACTATCATAAGTCTCATCAAGAGACAACTTAAGCTCACGCTCCTCTTCAAGAGAATGAGATAGCTCCCCTATCTCATCCGCATAGTCGCGACTATGGCTTTGGAACTCGGTGATAGTCTCATCAAGTTTCTCAATGTGAGCATGGCTCCACCTAATTGTTCCAAGAGAGCCACAAAGTGTCTCTTGGCTTCACCTTTGAGTTTGGACATGAATCGCTCGAATTCACTTTCTTCTTGTACCTTGGGCTCCTCATTTTTCTCCACACAATCGAACAAAGATGGGTTAGTGGGAGTAAACGGTTTAGAGTGAGGAGTTACCGAGGTAGTCTTGGCCTTAAGGCACTTGTGGATGATGTGAGGGTTCTCGTTGGGGGAGTTGAAGAGAGACATTGATGAGGGAGATTCGACGGCGTTAGCAACGGTGGCGGTTGCCACAATATCACCGCCTGCTTCATCATCCTCATCATCGGAATAGTCTTCTTCTTGAGCCACCAACACACGTTGTGGCTTCTTCTTCACAAAGTTCTTGTTCAATGGTGACTTGTTCTTGTCCTTCTGGATGAGCTTGCCACCTTGATCTTCTCCCTTCTCATATGGACAATCCGCAACAAAATGACTCACATTGCCACAATTGAAGCAAGTCCTTATCCTTTGGCCCTTTCGCTTGAAGCTACTTGTATTGGACTTGAAGTTCTTCTTGTTGCCCCCAAAATTTTCTTGAGGCAAGAGCCATGTGCTCATTGTAAGCATACTTGGTGTCCTCCGATCCAACATCCTCTTCATCATCATCTTCCTCATATTGAACTTCTTTGGCATCTTGGTGCCACTTTGGCGAGCCAATTTCAACTCGGCCGTGGAGTCCAAGATCTCCATGGCAACAAATTCATCCAAGACTTGGTTGGAGGTCAACTAACGGAAAATCGGGCCTTTGACGAATGACCTTGGTGATTTGCTTCTTGTGTAGGAGCATAGCCATGATGAACTTCCTTTTTATCCATCCATCATCGGTGTCCATGCTCCCATGGTCCATCATAGAGTTGGCAAGTGCCACCAACCTTTGATGAACATTCTCAGAAGATTCTCCTTCATTCGTGAAAAATGGTCGGCTTGATCTTCGATCTTGTCAAACTTCGAGCATCGTATGCTACAGCTTCCCATGAGAGTCTTCTCAAGAAGATCCCACATATCTTTGGCCGTTTCACACTTCCGGACAAGATTGTGTTGCTCTTCCTTCAACCCATTTCCTATCACAAGCAAGGCATGACTGTTGATGATGTTATCATGATATTCTCTTGGGGTCAGGTTGTAGCGGTCACGAGGATTGAAACCCTCCTCACTGATGCACCATAGCTCCACCGAGGAGCCCTTCAAGTGTCTCTTCATACGATGAGCCCAAACTGGATACGGATCTTTGTTAAGGATGGGAGTAATGCCTGCATGTGCAAAATGAGGCTCGGGAAGAGGTAAAGAGTTATAGGTAACGGGAGGAGCAACTGCGGAATGAATACCGGATCCATTCCCTTGAAGAGGAATGGAACGGCTATCATTCCTACCACCATCACTAGATTGGGAGATGACATCTCCTCCACCCAACTTTGGAATGTTAGGGGTGTTTGTGGGGTTGCCCTCCATGGGCATCCTCAACATGAGACTACTAAACATATTAGTTACTTGATTCATGTGATCCTTAATGGCGGTCATGCCTTCATTGTACTCATGTCGAGAGATAGATGACGAGTCATCCTTCGCGAACGTATTAGTGAATCCCTCATTACTTGGAACCTCTTCCAATCGAGAGGGCTCCAAAGTAACACCTAGTAGCTCAACCTCTTCCGTTTTATCCCCTTGCGACATCCTCTTAAGGCGGTAAAGCCCTCAATAAGAGACGAAGCTCTGATACCAATTGAAAGGATCGGAATGTCGACTAGAGGGGGGGTGAATAGGCGACTAATTTTTTTAAGGTTTTCTTAAATAATTAGGCTCAAAAATAAATATAGGTTGGCTACATATGCAACTATGTGTACAACCTATATGCCAACTTGTGCAACACAACAAAAGAAAGCAAGATAAATGCGATGAAAATAACTTGCACAAAGTAAAGGTAAAGGGAACACGGGAGACAAGGATGTGTTACCAAAGTTCTTACTCTTTCGAGAAGTATGTCTCCGCTTGGAGAGGGTGATGAGCACAATGCTCACACCAAGCCAACGAGGGCACCCTATTTCTCCTCTAGCTCTTACCAATGAAAGATGCCGTGATCCACTACGAGGAGGCCTTGAAAGGTGGCAACAAAACCTTTGCAAACAAGTTTGGGGAAATTGATGGGGTGGAAGTGATAATGGCTTCTCGCCCTTCATTGGTTACCCCAAGTGGAAGGTGAGATGTAGGATAGCAGAAAATTTCCCCTATGTAGAGGATAGGGTTTTCCTCCCGTAGGACTACGGAGATGATAAGTAGGTGTCAGCGGCGCACCTCACGCGGACCTGCACACAATACAATTAACTTTGCTCCCAACGAAGTTCAGAGAGGTTGTCAATCTCTCCGGTATTGTTGTTTACAAAGGGTCAAACACACAAGGGAAATGGTAATGATAATGGTAGCAACTGAAAGTAAATGCGAGAAAAGTAAATAGCTTGTAAACAATGATGAGGATATGGACCGGGGTCCCGTGATGTTCACTAGTGATGTCTCTCTCCCAAAAGATGATAAAACTTCTATGCGAGGTAAACAAATTACAAATGGGCAATTGACAGGATTATAAACGCACCGCAATGTTAACTATGTTACAAAAGAAAGGAAGAGGCTCATAAGCATGGGCATTACACCTAAATAAGTAGACTGAAATCCATCTACATCTATTACTAATCATCCACCTTGAGATATCTATCCAGAACATCTCGCTGGTATTAAGTTGCGAGTCCCATCCAATGTGTAAACCCAAAGAAACAGACAACTGCATTAAAAGAACTTTGCAGAAAGTAAACAATCCTTGCAACCGCCGTTACAAGCACCGTTGTTTTCCCCCTTGTGGCCACATCACATCCCCTAGACTCATGTTTCTGTCACTCAAGCGTTTCATCAGGGGGCATGTACCCACAATCGAGCATAACATTCGCTCTTGAAGTTACTATCCACTACTTTGCCAAAGCAGTAAACAGCAACGGAGAACATGCAACAATTACTTAGGAACAAAAATATAAGAGATCAAAACCAAATATATTACTCTATCATGATCTGAACATAATCTCGTAATCCATCGGATCCCATCAAACTCAACAAAGCAACAGCAGAAGAATTACATATGGGCCTCGATCATGTAGGGCAGCTCACGAGGTCTAAACCATATAGAACAAAGAGGGGAGGAGAACAACACATAGCTAATGATCACGTACCCATGGTCTAAGGTAGACTACTCACGACACATTTGGGAAGCGTCCATGGTGGAGGAGAGGCTCCCGGAGGTCGATCCTTCCTCCGGCAGTGTGCCGGGAAGGGTCCTGACGGTGCTCCGGATCTTGGAAGCGCGGCGGCGGCGGAACAGAGGCGATATTGGAAAATAGGGTTCTGTCTTTGGAGTTTCCCCGTCACGAGGAATAAATAGGCGAAAGGGGCATCCAGGGGGGCCACCAGGGGTCCAGGCGCCCCCCTCGCGCGGCCGGGCCCCTGGCCGGGCCAGGTGGCCCCCTGTGCCCCTGGTGGTGGCCCTCTGATCCAACTTGGGTAGTTCTGGAAGACTCTGTTACGCTAATTTTTTATCCGATTTTTCCCGAATGTTTGGAGAACTTTTAATATGGGGGAAACCTGGAATAGAAAAACAGCAGAAAACAGAACTGTCACTAGGATGCACTGAGTTATTAGGTTAGTCCAAATATGATCAAAAGTATATGAAAGTGTATGTAGAACCTAGCAATATCACACAAAACATGCATGGAGCGAGCAGAAATTATCGATATGTTTGAGACGTATCAACATCCCCAAGCTAAATTCCTGCTCGTCCTCGAGTGCGTAAATGATAACAGACATAATTTATGTGGTGACATGCTAGCAACCATATAAGAACTTTGAAAAGTAAAGTAATCAAGATATTTAATTCAATTCAAGTCATAACATGCAAGAGTCTATATTAGTATTGAAACAAGCAACGAAAGAACATTAGGTGCAAGAGCTCTCGCTGTCCGTGACTCGAATGTCTCCAGATGGTGTTTGCGTGCAAGAAGGGGGATAGGGAATACGAGAAAAAGGTATTTTTATGTTGAGAACTCAATCTACTAAAGTTTCACACTTGACCTTCTTTGGAATCTTATCTTGACTCATCCCCAGACCACTAGCTAGGTACAAGTCAATTTAATCCACTCCTTTTTCGATATTTTCAGCACTCATGCAATGGATGAGCATAAGCACGAGAGTTGACACTTAGGATGGCAAAGAGAGAATATGGTGGAGGAGGAAGACAAAAAGGATGAGAAAGTTTCACATCAATGAGGACAATCATATGCAAGAAGGCCAAATGATAGATATGATGTGAGGAGTAGGGATGGCCATGCAACGGATGCACATATGAGCTGAAAAGCTCTCCAATGGAACTAGTGGGGGTGCATCTAACTTGCTCGCTCATGAAGACCTAGAGCTCTTTTGAGGAGGCTCATCTTTGGAATATGCAAGCCAAGTTCTATAGTGTCATGGTCCCCACATAGCTATATGCATGATCATCTCTACGGAGTACAAGGATAAGAGGGAGTACTAGTGTGGATCTTTGAAAAGGATACTAGTGTTGCCCCTTTCTCTCTTTTTATTTCTTTTTCCCTTTTTTCTATTTTTTGTATTTTTTTGGTGGCCTGAATGGCTCTTTCTATTTAACTCTCATTTGTCCTCTTTGGGATCTTTTATTTTGTCCACTTTGGGATCTTTTCCTCGCTTAATGGCAACACTCTAATTTACAAGAGGGTATAGAAGATCTTTCACACTTTACAAGGTACTCAAATCATAAAGAGGATGTAGCTATCATGATGTATGCAATGTATGCCGCTACCAGTGTAGCAGGAACATGTATGACATGAAGATCAAGTCATGAAGAGGTGGATGTTGCATGGCAATATATCTCGGAAAGGCTATGGAAATACCTTGATAGGTAAGTATGGTGGCTGGTTTGAGGAAGGATATAAGGAGGTTTATGATGAAAGAGCGTATCATGCCAATGGTTTGGATGTACCGGCGAAGGTGGACGCCAACTCTCGGAGTGAGAAGGAGGCAATGCACGGAACATGAAAGGCTAGCAAATATGAGGAGGTGGAAGTGTCAACTTTCAATACTTACATTAGTCCGAAGAACTCATGCACTTATTATCGGTAACTCTCAATCTACTAAGGAGGTTCACAAAGAGACAAGTACCCCGAGGAGGAGTTTATGGGGGTTTGGTTATCCTTGCGCATCCTCGACTCATGGTACGTGAGTGTACTCTAATATTCGACCCCTCAGAAGAGTAGTGACCCATCTAGTAGCTAGAGTTCTCAACTAGTTTTGTAGGTTTTTGAAAATAACACACGGATTTCCAAAAATACGACACCTATACCTAATAGGCTAGAACTCTTGACACCAAAATTTCAAACATTACTCACATCAATACCTCAAAACTATTGCAAGTTACTACTGAAATTAAATAACAACCTCAATTACCTACTTCTCAAAAACAAAAAAATAACTCAGTGCAACAACCAACTCTCTTAACAAGATAAACTTGAAAACTAAAGAGAGTTACAATGAGAAACTAAACAAAAGCCAAGGCTCTTTCTAAGACAAACTAAGACTAAAACTACACAGGGCAGTAGCTACGAAAAGATAAAGAACACACAACAACAAAAAGATAGGCATGAAGAATCCTATGAGGTGTTCTAGATTTTGAAAGGGACCGTATTTCTCTCCCACACAAAGTAAGACGAGATATAAATTGTTATGAACATCAAGCAAAGCTAACGGAAACTAAAAATAAAACCTAAGAGCGAGACGCTCCACGCATAGCACATAACGCATGAAGTGATAAAAATATAGTGAGACGAAGGACAAACTGATGATTGTTGATGGAGAAGGGGATCCACGGGGGCATCCCCAAGCTTAGACGTTTGAGTATCCTTGAATATTTGTTGGGGATGCATGGGGGCATCCCCAAGCTTGAGCGCTTGACACTCCCGAATCTTCTTTCATCATCTTCCATCGCACACTTGAAAACTCCCTTCATACACAACTCATCATGAGCTGATTAGAGAGGTTAGTACCCTTAATAAATAATTTTTCCCCACTGGATATAAAGATATTCTTGAATAGCTACTGTTTCTCAAGATTTCCAAAAGGTTTTTTCAAAGAAAAAGAAAGCTTAAGGTTTGCAAAAGTTAGGAGAGACAAAACGTGGCAGAATCTTTGAAAAACAGAACAGCAGGTAATAAAGAATTTTTTAGGGGTAATTCTGCAAGTCGAATAAAAAAACTCAGAACATACGAAAGTTCCATGATTGTATAGATCATGCTGTGTAAAAAATTCAGCTCAAAAAGATGAACTGGTGATTTATTCTGATTTTTTCCAATACCAGGACAGAATCTGTTTTCTGGACAGCATGTCACAACTTTCACTTCCCTTGTCATAAGAGGTTATACTTGGCACAAAGGTTGAAAAATAAAGATACAATTATGTTGCTACAGTAGTAAAAATCATCAAGACCACTAAAAACAGAAGTAAAAACATCTTGGTTTGCATCCCAACAAGCGCTTTCTTTTACGCCTTTAAGCTAGGCATCATGATTATAAAAGATGCTCACATAAGAATAAGAATTTGAAGCAAGAGAGAGCATCAAGAAGAAAATATAAAACACATTTAAGCCTAACCCACTTCCTATGCATAGGCATCTTATAATAAAATAAATCAAAGAAGCAAAAATTGACATGCATAGGAAGGTGGAACAGGAACAACTTCAAAACTTTCATCATAAAGAGAGGTGTTCTTGTAACATGAGAGTTTCTACAACCAAACTTTCCTCTCTCAAAATAATTTTCAATAGCATCATGAACAACATCAACTATATAACTATCACCTAAATCATATTGTTCATGACCTACCAGCACACGTGTATTGTTTTCAACACGGTTTTTAGGATCATAAGATAAATGCAACCCATCACATTGAGCTTTGATAAGAGGAAAATTCTCCGGAGTTGGAGATTTCAAAAGGATAATAGGGAAATCAAGTGTGGGTGTAATATAAACAATCTCATGCTTGACGTAAGGAACTATAGCAAGTTCATCTTCGTAAACATCATCCATAGTGGCATCATGGCCATCAACAAAGCAAATAGCAAGATCTTCAGAAAGGGATATTTAAAGTGATTCATCGTAATCATGGGATTCCTCCTCAAAGAAATCATTGGTCTCTTGTAGGGAAGCAAACATTTTGTTTTTAAAATCCTCAATATAAGAATTGGAAGTATAATTCTCGAAGGAATAAGCAAGAACCACAAAGTTTTCAGACATGTAAATAGTATCATGGTAATTTTCAAACAAAGAAGCAATCTCATAAGCACCTTTAAAAGCAACAAACTCTTCAATCTTTTCAACATCAAAGTAATCATAAACAACTTTAGCATAAGAAGATAAGATCTCATTTTCAATGAACTCACATTGGAAAGGAAGGTGTTTATGATCTATATTAGAACAACAAGTAAAATCATAAATGTGGCACAAAAGTTTAGGATGGTAATAAGAAACATGTATTTGATCCCATAAGTGTTTCCTTTTCTGAGATAGGCGGTGCCGTTTATAATGAGCATGCTCATCACATGATTTTCCTTCAATCAAGTCGGTTGGGTTTTTAGTGTGAGCACAAATTAATCGAAGACGATCCAAGTGAAAAATGTCAAACATGTCCATCCTACCATATTTGGGTGGTTCAGCACCCATGGTGAGGATAGCATCACTAGGCAAAGCAAGACAAAGGAAAAACGTAGAAACAATTTTTTTTGTTTTTTCAGAAAGACACAAAAGAAAAAAGATAAACTGGAAAGGAAAATTACAAGACTAAAGAGTAAAGGTAAAGGGAAGTGGGCAACTCCCCTATCTTATCACTCGGAGTCCCCGGCAACGGCGCCAGAAATTTGCTTCATGGCGTGGAAGTGATAATGGCTTCTCGCCCTTCGTGGGTTACCCCAAGTGGAAGGTGAGATGTAGGATAGCAGCAAATTTCCCCTATGTAGAGGATAGGGGTTGTCACCCGTAAGACTCCGGCGATGATAAGTAGGTGTCAGCGGCGCACCTGACGCGGACCTGCACACAATACAATTAACTTTGCTCCCAACGAAGTTCAGAGAGGTTGTCAATCTGTCCGGTCTTGTTGTTTACAAAGGGTCAAACACACAAGCGATAATGGTAATGATAATGGTAGCAACTGAAAGTAAATGCGAGAAAAGTAAATATCTTGTAAACAATGATGAGGATATGGACCGGGGTCCCGTGATGTTCACTAGTGATGTCTCTCTCACAACAGACGATAAAACTTCTAAGCGAGGTAAACAAATTACAGATGGGCAATTGACAGGATTATAAACGCGCCGCAATGCTAACTATGTTACAAAAGAAAGGAAGAGGCTCATAAGCATGGGCAGTACGCCAAAATAAGTAGACTGAAATCCATCTACATCTACTACTAATCATCCACCTTGAGATATCTATCCAGAACATCTCGCTGGTATTAAGTTGCGAGTCACACCCAAAGTGTAAACCCAAAGCAACAGAGAACTGCATTAAAAGAACTTTGCGTAAAGTAAACATTCCTTGCAACCGCGGTTACAAGCACCGTTGTTTTCCCCCTTGTGGACACAACACATCCCCTAGACTCATGTTTCTGTCGTCAAGCGTGTCATCAGGGGGCATGTACCCACAATCGAGCATAACGTTCCCTCTTGAAGTTACTATCCACTACTTGGCCAAATAAATAAACAGCAACAGAGAACATGCAAGAATTACTTAGGAACAAAAATATAAGAGATCAAAACCAAATATATTACTCTATCACGATCTGAACCTAATCTCATAATCCATCGGATCCCATCAAAATCAACATAGCAACAGCAGAAGAATTACATATGTGCCTCGATCATGTAGGTAAGCTCATGAGGTCGAAACCATGAAGAACAAAGAGGCAAGGAGAACATCACATAGCTACTGATGAAGGACCTATGGTCCAAGGTAGACTACTCACGGCACATTCGGGAAGCGTCCATGGTGGAGGAGAAGCGCCCGGAGGTCGATCCTCCCTTCGATAGGGTGCCAGGAAGGGTCCTGACGGTGCTCCCGATCTTTGAATCGCGGCGGCGGCGGAACAGAGGCGAGATTGGAAAATAGTGTTGTGGCTTCGGAGTTTCCCCATCACGATGAATAATTAGGCGAAGGGGGGAATCTAGGGGACACCAGGGTCCAGGCGCTCCCCTGGCGCGGCCAGGCCCCTAGCCGCGGCTGGTGGCCGCCTGGGCCCCTAGTGGTGGCCCTCTGGCCCCACTTGGGTGCTTCTGGAAGACTCCATTACGCTGATTTTTCCCGAATTTTTGGAGCACTTTTAATATGGGGGAAACCTGGAATAGAAAAACATCAGAAAGCAGAAACTAGCACTGGGATGCACTGAGTTAGTAGGTTAGTCCAAATATGATCAAAAGTATATGAAAATGTATCTAGATCATAGAAATATCACACAAAACATGCATGGAGCGAGCAGAAATTATCGATACGTTTGAGATGTATCAGCAATCTCCACAACTTAATTGGAGGCTCCCAATGAAACCACGAAGCTTCACCCCAATGGAATGTGGCTTCAAGGTGACCTCTTCCGTCTAGGCAACCAACGCGCCCAAGAGTAACAAGATCCACACGAGATTAATGGGGGGAATCAAATATCCTTTGGTTGAAGTGTAGATCGGGGCCTCCTCTTCCAAACCCTAGAGAATCAACAAGTTTTGATGGCTAGGGAGAGAGATCGGGCAAGAATGGATCTTGGGCGTCAATGGAGGTGAGAGAAATAAATGAGGTAAGTCTCAATGGGGAAGAAGACCCCCTTTTATAGGTGCGCATAAATGCAGCCGTTGGCAGCCCACCAACCACGGTAGTACCGCTCCTGAAGCGGTACTACCGTGCCAACGGTACTGCCGAGGGTCACTACAGTGCCCACTACCATGGAGTCGAGAGGGATTTTGGTAGTGGGTGCGGTACTAGCCCCGGTACTATGGGGCGCGGTAGTACCGTACCGGGAACGGTACTATCGCCCCACGGTACTGCCGAGGGCCAGTGCCGTTGTAAGGAACGATATGCGGTACTGTTCCAGATCTAGATGCTTTCATCCAGATCCGGGGACGAAGCACATATCGGTCCCACTACGACATATGACACTGTCATATGCCCCGGATTTCCAACATGATATCATAACATTACAGATACAAGGATACACCATCTCATACAATCGGCATACAACTTCCTTAATTACATTACATCAGCGGAAGATACATGTCTGAGGTACAAACTACAATCAAATGCCTAGTGGCAAAGGTAAAACACACCATTCCCGTAACCACACGGGTCCAGGCTCTCCGCCGGGATCTGCCTAACTAGTCATCGTCGATTCTCCGCGAAGGCGTCCAGAAGAAGGGTCGTCGAGCTCCACTGAAGTCCAAGATCGTTTGCATAACGTGTGTAAAAGAGAACAGAAGGGGTGAGCTATATCAAAAGTCTTGAAACTAACTTCTCACGGTAAGATGGGGGTAGTGGCGAGGTTGCATTCGCACTAGCAATATATGAGTGGCTAACGGTCTATTTTAGAGTAAGATGATAACCAAGCATTCGATGAGGAATAGCCTCCAACTAGTCTTTCTATCAGCTACTTACGCAATCATAACACCTATCGTATCCTTGTCCTCCCTTTCGCATCCCGACGAAGAAGAAGCAGTCAAGGCACACGCACATTGATCAAGTTATTAAGCTTATCTCAGTTGTTGTTGTCTATGAACATGGATTAGGTGTCAAGTCTTCCATAACCGTGGACACGACTTCTCGAAAATATTTAACCTTGTAGGGGTGTACCAACTGCCCATTACAAGGCTCTGCACGCACGACCATCTCTCTCAGTTGCTAACCATCATAGGAAACCATTTTATGATTTAGTTCCGAGAGATCCTAAACGACAGGTCCCTCTAACTAACAACGCACAAATCCGGGTGGCCCCCGGTGAGTCGACATCCATCTCAGGAGCCGGCTGCGCTCTCGATCTGGTCTCTACCGTCTATCGCAGGTTTGGATTGCCGGTAAATTCTCACATGAGGCCGGGTCCTCAGACGGACAGGTTGGACCAACAAGGAAACCATGTCCCCGCTGGCCCAGGTTGTTTTAAAGAATATCTGCCAGGAGCTACCCGACAGACATATATGCATGGTTTTCAAATTGTAAATCAGCTTGGGCCACCACTAGAAATGTTTGAAGCTAGTTAGGTAAGAAAAGAGGACCCCACAAAATCCCACACGCGGTTAGGCACGCTCAGTCTTGGAACCAATACCCGGAACTCGAATCCTAGGTGACTCGAATGGAACAAAGCGTCGGGGCGGGATAGCCTAGACCTTCCATCCTTCATCGAATATTGTCAAAAATAATATAATAATTTGATAGCGCAATCCAAGGAGTAACAGGAGGTAACAGTCGTAGTATCCTAAGCATGCATATTAAGTAGGGTCTGAGCAACGAGAAATAGTAATGTAGCAGTACATGGTTTGCTAGGAGGGGACATGGCTGTATTGGTTTAAGAGAGTTGTCAACATGTGGTAGGATCAAACATCGAACCTAACCTAGACTAGCATGTAAAACGCTGGTTATAATAGAATGGATCATAAGTAATGTATAATCCTTGCCTGTTGATAATTCGGGTTCCGAAGGTGTAGTCGATCGCGAGCTTGCACCATCTCCGAGAGGTACCCGCGGAAGCACACAAGAAGGAAACACTGGAAAGCCAATCGAAGAGCAAGGATCTATTACTACAAGCAATCACCAGCAAACAAAATCAAGAAGGGAACACGAGACAACTCAATACGACATCACATCTATCGTCGAGAGCGGTTACTAACAGGTTAAGTGGAGCATTCGTCACACACGACGATACCGCACGTTTACAATGGTTCAAGTTGTTTAGTTACACAACATGAGCAAAGGTTGATAGCATGGAATCTCACTCAAGCATGGCATAGCACACAAACATGGAAAGAGATGAAGCATAAAGTAACTATCTATGCTAGTCAAGTTAAGCGGGTAAAATTCCTACAAACGGCATATCACTATTTACCCATGATAATTATAATATTTGGTACTGTTCTGACCTAAACCATATTTTATAGTTTTTTATTAGCAAGAAATAGCAGCATAATCACGATCTACATGCAATTCTAGTCAAGTTACATATAAGAAACATTTTTATCGAAGGAACGGTTAAAAAGTTACGGCCTATTACATTTACGGTGGAAAGAAGTGTAAATAGAAGGTAAACAACATGTAGACAAGTGCAAACATGGAAAAGGAGCACATTTTATTATTCTACACGCAAAACGGAGCAACTTTCTTGTAGAACTCGTTGCGATCCGAGCTACCGTTTAAAAGATACGGGCAACGCAAAAAAATAACACGATCTGCCAATTATTAATAAAAACCTAGCAAAAAAACTAAACGGGCCGAAACAGAGGCAAACAGGCCTAACAGGGGCGCGCTAGATATCTAAACACCGCACTGGGCGATACACAGGGCTCAGATCAAATGTGCCAAGCCTAGCACGCAACAAAAAAAAACAAAGAAAAAGAAAGATTGGCGCTCACCGGGTGGGCCGAGCCCAAGCTGGCAGCGGTCACGGGATAACAACCGCACGCCCTATGCGTTGGATGGTGCGGGGCTGGGCCGCATTGGGCCGAGGGGGTGCGCCGGCCTAGGTGGGCTGTCTCCCGATCCCGGTCGGGATCACACCGGTGACGGCTGGAGACGGCCGCCAGAGCTCCTTCGTTGAGGGGCGATGGCGGGGAGGCCGGGGAAGTCGCAGATCTGGCTTGGGACATGCTGCCTCAGCCAGATCTGGCCAGAAAAGGGGCACGCCGGTGAGCTGCTCCATGCGAGCTTCAAGGGGGTTCCATGGCGGCCTTGGGTTCATGACGCGGCTAGAAGCAGATAAGAGAGAAGGAAGGAGAAAGGGAAGAGGACGAGGGGCGCACTGGACCTGTGGGCGCAGGCGGCGCTACTCGCCGGCGTGGACGTCGTGGTTCGCCGGGGTGGCACGGCAGCATACGGGAGCGACGGGGAGAGGTCTTCCAATGGACCGGCGGCGCAGTTCCGGACGGGGCGGGCCGCGGAGGCGCATCTCGGGGCCGCGGGGCCCGGATCTGGTTGGTGGGAGGCTGGATCCACTTCGGGGCGACGTGCCTCCTTCTGGACGGTCCGATCGCCGGATCCGATGGCTGGGGCTCCTGGGGGCTAGGGTTTCGGCTGTGGGAGGCTAAAAATGGCAGGGGAGAGCTGTTATTTACAGAAAGGGGGTAGGTGTGATGGCACACGATGAAAATACCCCTGAGTTGAACCTCATTTTCTACGTTGCACGTTTATGACCGCCGAGACTTCGTAAAGACTGCGATTCAGACGTTATATCGAACCACACGCTCAGCGGGGAGATCCCGTCAGTCCTACCTCACTTCGATAACATTCCGAGAACTTTTTCCGACGCCCAATAAAATAATCCATTTAATTATTAAATGGAGTTTTCGTTCCAGTGGCGATGGCTGGTCTTGTGTCTGTTGCGACGGTGCTCGGGTGAAACCCGGTGTCGCAAAGGTCGTGTGCCGTGATGGAGAAGGGTCGGTCTTGCATCCGATACGATAAATAGGGGGAAATAGATTCACCGATTAATAAAGCGGCGAAGCAAACACTGCAAGCAATACAAACAATCAACACAGCAACGCAACAAATAATTTTTGTAATTTGGGTGAAAATTCTGGGTTGTTACAGCCGTGCCCACTACCACGGAGTCAAGTGGGATTCCGGTAGTGGGTGCGGTACTGGTCCACGGTACTACCGTGGAGCGGTACTACCACACTGGGAGCGGTACTACCTAGTCCCAGTGTCGTTCCCACTACCGCAGAGTCTAGTGGGATTCTGGTAGTGGGTGCGGTACTGGATCCCGATACTACCGCGGCGTGGTACTACCGCTCCTAGAGCGGTACTACTGCCCTGGCAGTGCTAGGGAGCCAATGCCACCAAGTTCCACACCTCCATGACGCACGTGAAAGATGTGGGTGTAGAAAGTGAGAGTGTGTGATGATTTCACCCACCATTCCATAGCGGATCCCCTCTTAATAGTACGGTTTTCCTACAACTAAATTTACCAAAAAGGAAATCGTAAGGAAAACTCCGTCTTCACGCTTCATTCACCGAGGGGGCAATAATCGTCTTGTGCCATGAATATAATTATCTGAAATGCTCATCGCACCCGGTTAATCCGCAAATGTATTTTCATCAATCACTAAAACCAATCAAGGGGAAATATTCCCTATCACCGTGCAACCACATTACCCTGGTATGGGACAAGGCTTTACCGGAAGCCGTTGGGTCTAACATGATATACCTCACAACTGCTATGAGGGATGCTTCCCTTGAAACCGGATTCTACCCAGATATTGGGAGAACCAAACCAGGGGACTATGGATCCCCGAAGCCCCGGAAGACACTTTGAGTCCCTCTACTCCATGCAGACATTGTTCCCAAGAGGGTCATGGGCTGTAATCGGAGGCTGAGGGAATAAACTCATTGGGTAGGAGCTTATATTAGGGTTAATGGTGAACGGTTTTGTTCAATTATCCAAAACCCGCATACTGAGGTATGATGATTCGTGTATGACACGACGGATGTATTGAATTGTGTTGGTAAAGTTTACAACCTCTGCAGAGTGTAAATCTATTCGAGTAGCCGGAGTCCACGGTCATGGACAGCTAGTGAGGCCACACTTCATAGGGAAATAGATGCAAAATTCTAGTGCTGAGATTATGGTTCATGATGATGATGTTGATATTGTTGGAAGGGTTCGACTAGATTAAACCAATGTCATTGTGGGAAAATAAAACTTTCTAAGATTAAAAGTTTGCCAACTTTATTTAAATTTAGTAGATAGGAATTGCTATGACCAACCCCACCATAAATCCATCCCATTTTTTTCGTATGCAAAACTTTGTTTCTTTCTTTAGGTGGTTTGCGAGTACTTTGTATGTACTCACAGCTTTATCCATGGTTATTCAATCGGCCAGGCTTGGAGGAGCAGGTATTTGACAATGATGCTATCGACGGTTACTAGGACGTGCTATGCTCTGAACTACCCTGTGGATTGTGACACTTCTATCTATCATGCTTTTTGTTACTCCGCTATTTGAGCCCGATGAGGCCATGTAAAACTCTATTGTTGTATGACTTTTTATTCAATGAACATTGTGACTATGATATCCATTGTCGAGTTGTGTGTCATGCAACACTGATCATGGGAGCATGATAGTATAAATAGGTGGTCGCTTCAGACATATAGTCCGGGGTGCCCACAGACTTTTGGTATCACAGCCACTGTTCAGATTGTAGCAGCCTAGTTAGTATGGACGTTAGTTAGAAATATTTTGGTAAATGTAATAATCTCTTATACCTCTTACCTCTTTCAAAATGTTTTTAATCTAGTGAGAATGAATATTAAGAAGGAAGATGGTGCCGAACGAAGATGTGTCGCAAACAGAGTAGAGCTAGTGGTCGATTTGGTTTAGTGTTCCCTACCCGAATTCGTGATCTTATGCTTGCTTGTTTTGTGTTGTTTAGTCTGAAGTTAGAGTGACCCTTACCCCACTTAGGATGAAACTAATCAATGCACTTTTTTCTTACGCAACGCAACTTTAGGATGTTGAGACACACCCGAGCGCACCCAAGTGAATCCAGTGATGCGCCACCACCACCACCTGACCCGAACATGGCTCAACTTTTGCTCTTGTTATTGGAGGAGAGAAAAGCTGCCCGAGGGGAGCACCAAGCTGCCCGAGAGGAGCGCCAAGCTAATCTCATAGCCCTCCAGCAGTTGGTACAAGCTGCCACCAGCCACCAAGGAAGAGGGAATGTGGAGCCCAGATCCAAGCTCTGAGACTTCCAGAAAACTAATCCGCCAGTGTTCTCCCAGTCAAAGGAGCCTATCGATGGTGCAAATTGGCTCAACACCATCTAGAATGACTTGGCAGTGGCCGGATTTGGAGACGATGAGAAGGTTCTCTATGCCACTCACTACCTTGCCGGCACCGCAAGGAGATGGTGGGAAGGAGTATGTGCCCGTTTGACTGAAGGGAAAGTGCTTAACTAGGAGCAGTTCAAGGAGAAGTTTGAAAAGGCGCACATTCCCTCTGCTTTGATTCGGAGGAAGAGAGATAAGTTCTGCCACCTCAAGCAAGGAGGCATGACTGTGGTCACTTATCTCAACAAGTTCATCGAGTTGTCGAGGTATGCCCCTGAGGAGGTGGACACTAAAGAGAAGAGGAAGGATCGCTTTCTCAATGGCCTAGATGATGAGCTGCAATGTCTGCTCGTCGCCATACAATTTCTAGACATGGAAGGTTTGGCCAACGCCGCCATCTTAATGGAATACGAGAGAAGCGTGGTAGGTGAAAACCGAAAGCATCGTATGATGCAGCAAGGAGGATCTAGCAATCCCAGACTCCGCCCAACCCAGCCGCTAAGACCAACACCTCAGCCGTAGAGGATTCATTACCAAGTTTCGCGTCCCAGCTTCCCTCCACGTCATTTTGGAGTCCCAAGGCCAGCAGGAGGATCTCCCAGCATCCCCGTAAATCGTACTGACTTGGCATATATGCTATGCTTTGAGCGCGGACAGAAGGGTCATTTTTCCACCAACTTCCCCAACAAGAAGAACCCCATGCCACGTCTCAATGCACTAGTCCTAGGCCGAGGAGCCCCACGAAATTCGGCAAACGTCTCCAAGGGACAATTGAATCACGTGGATGTAGAAGAAGCTCAAGAAGCCCCTGATGTTGTGCTGGTAACATTCCTTGTGAACTTAGTACCGGCAAGAGTATTTTTTTGATTCGGGTGCATCACATTCTTTCGTCACGGAAACTTTTGTGCATAAAAGCGGGATAAAACCAAGCCGAATGGAGAAAGCCATGATAGTAAAAATACCCGGATCCAAGACGAAGGCAGTGTTATCTTTCCCAGAGGTTCCTGTAAAAATTGAAGGAGTAGAGTTTTCAGCAAACCTCATTGTGTTAGGAGACCAAGGATTGGAAGTGATGCTCGGGATGGATTGGATGTCCAAGTATCATGGACACATAGACTGCACCAATAAGTCAGTCGACTTAACCAATGGTTAAGGAGTTGATGTGGAATATGTTGCCAAGCCAGAAGAGCCCCAAGCCTTTTGCCACCAAAGTATTTCGGTACCATCACTGGAGCAAGTGCACATAGTTTGTGAGTTGCCGGATGTTTTTCCGGAGGAGTTACCCGGTATGCCGCCTGATGGCTTCTCGCCCTTTGTTGGTTACCCCAAGTGGAAGGTTGAGATGTAGCGCAGCAGCAAGTTTCCCTCGGTGAAGATACCAAGGTTTTTCTCCAGTAGGACTCTAGAGATGATAATTAGGTGTCAGTGGCGCAACTGACGTGGACCTGCACACAGACACAGATAACTTTGTTCCCAACGAAGTTCAGAGAGGTTGTCAATATCTCCGGTATTGTTGTTCACAAAGGGTAAAACACAAAGGATAATGATAGCAACTGAAAGTAAAAAGCAGGAAAGTAAAGATAGCGTGGAAACAGTAATAAGGATATGGACCGGGATACGTGATGTTCACTAGTGATGTCTCTCTCCCAAAAGACGATAAAACTGCTATGCGAGGTAAACAAATTACAGCAGGGCAATAGACAGGATTATGAACGCACCGCAATGCTAACTATGCTACAAAAGAAAGGAAGAGGCTCAAAAGCACGGGCAGTACGCCAAAATAAGTAGACCGTAATCCAACTGCATCTACTACTAATCATCCACCTTGAGATATCTATCCAGAACATCTCGCTGGTATTAAGTTGCGAGCCCCACCCAAAGTGTAAACCCAAAGCACCAGACAACTTCATTAAAAAGAATTTTGCGTAAACTAAACAATCCTTGCAACCGCGGTTACAAGCACCGTTGTTTTCCCCCTTGTGGAAACAACACAGGCCCTAGACTCATGTTTCTGTCACTCAAGCGTGTCATCGGGGGCATGAACCCACAATCGAGCATAACGTTCCCTCTTGGAGTCACTACCTACTACTTGGCCAAGGCAATAAACAGCAGCGGAGAACATGCAAAAATTACTTAGGACCAAAAATATAAGAGATAAAAACCAAATATATTACTCTATCGCAATCTGAACATAATCTCATAATCCATCAGATCCCATCAAACTCAGCATAGCAATAGCAGAAATATTACAAAAGTGCCTCAATCATGTAGGGCAGCTCACGAGGTCTAAACCATGAAGAACAAAGAGGGGAGGAGAACATCACATAGCTACTGATCACGGACCCATGGTCCAAGGAAAACTACTCACGAGACATCCGGGGAGCATCCATGGTGGAGAGGAGACTCCCGGAGGTCGGCCCTCCCTCCGGCGGGCTGCCGGGAAGAGGTCTTCTGGTGCTCCCGATCTCGGAAGCGCGGCGGCGGCGGAATAGAGGCGAGTTTGCGAAATAGGGTTCTATCTTCGGAGTTTCCCCGTGACGGAGAATAAATAGGTGAAGGGGGGCAGCCAGAGGTGGACCAGGGGCCCCAGGCGCCCCCCTGGCGCGGCCAGGGGTGGGGCCGCGCTGGGTGGCCGCCTGGGCCCCCCTGGCTCCCCTTTGGCCCCACTCGGGCTCTTCGCGAAGCTTCCTGTACGCTGATTTTTCCTGTATTTTTCTCGGAATTTTTCTGGCACTTTTTATATGAGGGAAAACTGTAATAGAAAAACAGCAGAAAACAGGAACATGCACTGGGGTGCACTGAGTTAATTGGTTAGTCCAAATATGATCAAAAGTGTATGAAAGTGTATCTAGATCATAGCAATAGCACACAAAACATGCATGGAGCCAGCAGAAATTATAGATACGTTTTGGACGTATCACCGCCTGATCGGGATATCGAGTTCATTATTGAGTTACTACCTGGCACAGCCCCAATTGCAGAGAGACCCTACCGGATGAATGCTGAAGAACTTGTTGAATTGAAGAAACAACTGAATGACATGATCCAGAAGGGACTGATTCGACCCAGTGCTTCACCCTGGGGTTCGCCAGTTCTCTTTGTGGACAAGAGAGACGACACCATACACATGTGTGTGGACTACCATAAGTTGAATGAAGTAACCATCAAGAACAAGTATCTGCTCCCTAAGATTGAGGATCTGTTCGACCAGTGGAATGAAGCCCGAGTCTTCTCCAAGATCGATCTTAGGACTGGATATCATCAGCTGAAGGTCCAAGAGTCAGACATCCCCAAGGCAGCCTTCTCGACTCTCTATGGTTTGTTCGAGTACACCGTGATGTCCTTCGGACTTACCAATGCCCTGGCCTATTTCATGAACCTCATGAACAAGATCTTCATGAAGTACCTCGACAAGTTTGTCGTGGTTTTCATTGATGATATCTTTATATACTCCAAGACCGAAGAAGAGCATGCCGAGCATCTGCGCTTAGTCCTTGAGACATTGCGAGAGAATCAGGTGTATGACAAGTTCAGCAAGTGCGAATTTTGGCTCAAGGAAGTCAGATTTTTGGGTCATGTATTGTCGGAAGGAGGAATATCCGTCGACCCAGCAGATTTAGTCTATCATGGACTTGACAGCCCCGACCAATCAGACGGAGGTCAGAGGATTCCTCGGACTAGCGGGATACTACCGCAAGTTCATGGAAGGCTTCTCTAGTATTGCCTGTCCTATGACTAAATTGTTGAAGAAGGACCAGAAGTTTGTGTGGTCATAGAAGTGTGAGGCCAGTTTCTAGGAGCTGAAGAGGAGATTGGTAGCTTCCCCAGTTTTTACGATGCCTGACCTGACCAAGAATTTTGATGTGTACTGTGACGCATCGACGATTGGTTTGGGTTGTGTCCTGATGCAAGTGGGCAAGGTGATTGAGTACCTGTCACGACAGTTGAAGCCGCAAGTATTGAATTACCCCACAAACGACATGGAGCTAGCCGAAGTTGTGCTTGCTCTCAAGGGATGGAGACATTACCTGATGGGTCACGGTTGTCACATCTACACCGACCATAAGAGCTTTAAGTACATTTTCTCTCAGAAGGAGTTGAACATGAGGCAGAGGAGGTGGATCGAGTTGATCAAGGACTACGATCTGGAAATCCACTACCATCCTGGCAACGCCAACGTGGTAGAAGATGCCCTCAGCCGCAAGCCCTGCACACTTAATGAAATGATCAGAGAGACACAACCAGCTCTGCACAAGGAGTTCGAGAAGCTGGGTTTGGAACTTGTTACACCCAGTTTTCTTGCTCACCTCGAGCTGACTCCGACTCTATTTGATCAGATCAAGGAGGCACAAAAGGGACACGATAGTATCTAGGGAATCAAGAAGATACCCCTCGGCAAGGCCCCAGAGTTCAACGTAGATGATGAAGGAGTTCTCTGGTTCGATGGTGGATTGTGTGTACCCGATGTAGAGAAGCTGAAGCTCACTATCCTGAAAGAAGCTCACGATACACCTTACTCCATCCACCCTGGAGGTACTAAGATGTATGAAGACCTGAAGGTCTTGTTCTGGTTTTACGGTATGAAGCGTGAGATTGCCTTGTATGTCTCCAAGTGCGACATCTGCCAGAGAGTGAAAGAAGAGCACCAGAGACCGGCAAGATTGCTGAAACCGCTCCGAGTTCCCGAGTAGAAGTAGGAACAAATAGGCATGGACTTCATCACAGGTCTACCGAGGTTGAGGAAAGGACATGACTCTATCTAGGTCATCGTCGACAGACTCACCAAGTGTAAGGCCCGATATGCGGTACTGTTCCAGATCTAGATGTTTCCATCTAGATCCGGGGATGAAGCACATATCGGTCCCACCGCGACATATGACAATGTCATATGCCCCAGATTTCCAACATGATATCACAACATTACAGCTACAAGGATACAACATCTCATATAATCGGCATACAATGGCCTTAATACAATACATCAGCGGAAGATACATGTCTTAGTACAGACTACAATCAAATGCCAAGAGGCAAAGGTAAAACACACCATTCCCATAACAACACGGGTCCAGGCTCTCCGCCGGGATCTTCCTAACTAGTCGTCGTCGAGTCTCTGTGAAGGCATCCAGAAGAAGGGTCTTCGAGCTCCTCTGTAGTCCACGATCGTTTGCATAACGTGCGTAAAAGAGAGAAGAAAGGGGTGACCTATATCAACAAGTCTTGTAACTAACTTCTCATGGTAAGATGGGGTAGTGGTGAGTTTGCGGTCGCACTAGCAATATTGTAACATCCCAAAATTTACTAAATTTTGGAATGTTAATAAATTAAATAATAATGATTGTTTTTCTTGAAATGTTTGATTTTCAGAAAGACTTAAAACTTTTGGAGTTGAATTGAATATTAAAAATGAGAGGGAATAAAAGGAATTTCCCCTAATATTCAATTTTGGTGTTTTGGAATTTATCATTTAAAACAAATTCAGCTAAAAATAAAATGAGTGAAGGTAATATGACTCCTTCAATATATTAAAAGAGTTGGTAAATATTTTAAATAGTCATTTGGATTTTTTTTTCTGGAATTTAAAAATATTTTTCAAAATAGTTATAGCCCTAAATTAATTTTAGGCAATTTTTACAACACCCAAAATAATGTTATAAAAATATTTGTTGAATTTAATTTTTTTAGGGTTGTTAATAGTTGATACGTGCTACATATTATTAGTAATAAATATTTTTGTATGTTGAAATGATTTTAAGAATTTATTTACTTTTTTTTTGTTTTGGCCAAACTTTTTTCCTTTTTTCTAGAGGTGTGCCAAACTTTATTTCCTGTAGAATAGGAAAACAAAATATGTAACCCTGCCAGCGTAGCGTCCCTTTTTTCCCTGTATCTCGCACACGAGTGTGTGTACGCACGCACGCATCAGCCGAAACTAGCCCAAGGCCCAGCCGAGCACCCCAGTCTTTTTTATATTTTTTTCTAATCTATACGTGTTCGTACAGAACACGGAACAACCGTAGCAAAAATCGTTGCAAACCGAACCAGCGATCGATCTCCGGGATTTTTGCGATGTCCATGACCCTTATAAGCCTATACCTCCCCCATCCAAACCCTTTTCTTTCTTTTACTCCAAGGAAATCGCCGTCGCTGGGCTTTAGATCTGGCCGCGGAACTCCACGAACAGCCTCCTTTGCTCGTCAATTTCTTCACCTTCGGTATGTCTCGGACGCCTATAGCACTGCTTGAATCTCCATTCGAAGCCGCACCCGTTGGACAAGGTTACACTGACTAGTTCGTAGCTTTGCACGTCGCCGGAGTTCATCGGGAGCACCCGGTTCACACAACTGCCGCGGCCGAACTAAAGACCGGCCTTCGCTTATACCTGTACCATCACGTTCCCCATCAAACACTTCACGCGGTAGACATATTTTCCTAGCCGGAGATTCACCGGATCTTTCGCCATCTATGTTCCAAGCCGTGGCGTGTCCACGTTCTGTACTCTGTAAGCAGCCTCGTCGTTCCTTTTGTTTTTTGTTTTCTTCTTCTTCTTTGTTCACGTGACTCCTTTGTGAAGGGCTAACAACCTATCAAACCTTGCCAAGTGGCAGCATAACAATAGACTAACTCGTTTAGTACCTTTGTTTGGGCCGTTTTTGCTTAATTTTTGACTAGCTATATATCTTAAATTGTAAGTCGAAATTAGGTGAATTTTTTTTCTACGCGTTTGTATGGATCTGTATATTATTCTTTTTTTTGCACACTTTTGCACTACTTGAATTTGAATTTCTTCAGATTCAAGTTCGTCAATTCGAGGCTCATATCCTTTATACCGTTTATACAGTACAGTTGATTCCCTTTTTGTTGGAACACCCGCATCATAGAATCGTTTTTCATATCATGTATACCCAATATTCATATATTTTAACCTGTTTGAAGTTAAATTTAATTCAAACTTCAACCTGCTATAACTCGTGTTGTAGTATTCTGTTTCGCGTTATATTTTTTGCATATTGAATCATTTGAAACATTCTATCGGCTATATCCACACACCATTCATATTGCTATGATCTTTACCTTGATTTCATAATGCCGTGGTCATAATCTTGTATCGACAATTCTTTATCCGTTGACTCTCTCGAGTTCACGTTTCACCTGTCACCTTCGAGCACATCGACACCTATACCTTTCGAAGCCTAGTTGTTTTTGTCGCTAAACCTTATTGTGTTTGATTTTTTGATCTTTTGTTTTCTTTTGGCGTGATTGTTTACTTGTGGTATCTATCTTTTACGATAGATTGCTCGGAGTGTGACGAGTAGAGTTATCTGGATCGTGAGAGCGAAGAACTTCATCGAATGTATAAGGCAAGTCATACTTTGACCATTTCACAACCTATATTTTTTTTACTTATGCATGTAGCAAATATCACCTTATGCATGTGTAGGAAGTTTTATATTATTATTGCTGCAAACCTGTGTAACACCCCGGGTGTCATGCTACAGTAATCATTTTGCTAATAAAAATTACAGTGCTAAAGCATTCCTTGATCATCAAGAATCAAATCAAATTTCAAAACCCCGTTGAATTGATTGTAAAAACAAAGTGCAAAATAAAATTTTGCCCAAAATTCATGCAACCAATTTTGGAAAATCCCTAAAATCAGTAGACCATGTTCAACCAACATTGGGTATTTATTTGAATATTTAAATATTGCAAACAAATCTTAAAAGTAGCAAAACAACAATATTTAATCATTTTAAATATAGCCATGATTCAAATGAATTTATTTGGGCACAAAACTTTTTGGGACACTACTATAAAGTGCAACACTAATATAGATGCAAGTTACACATTTTATAAAAATGCAAAAGTAGTTAAAAAAACAGAAAAGAAAAGATAGAAAAGAAAAATAAAAGCAACAAATAAAAAGAAACTACCTATACTACGATGTGGGCAGAGCCCACCCCCCTGTTCCCCGTTGGGCCCAGCCCAACTAAACCCCCAAGCCAGCCCACCCCAGCCACTCACTCACCCCCTCCCCTGTTCACCGCGCCCGGGGACGCATCTCCGCCGGCCACGGTAGAGGCCGTCATCGTGGCGGCCATCGTGCGGCACCGGCGAGGTTAAGAACCCCGGCCCCTCCCCCAAACCCTAGTCGTGCCCCCTGCCCTCCCTTTCCCTCGCGTCGCCCCGTGCCTCTCCCTCACGCTCGACCTTGTCTTCCTCCCCCACGGCCGAACGCTTCGTCGCCGCCCGACGTGCGCCAGTGCGGCCAACGGCCGCCCCAAGTCGTGCAACTGTGTTCGGCCGCCTCATCATTGAATTCTTCGTCACCGCGCATTGGATCAGGGGATGACTCAGTAGCGCAACATCACCGGGATGATACGAGGTTTACCTCTTTAGTTCATTCCGCTGATGTCTCTGTCAAACCTCTTTAAGTATGCCATCGAGGTTGATACCTCCTGGTTTCACTTAATGGTAGGCACTCGAACCAGCTGGTGTCCTTAAAGGTAAGAGTCGAGCGACCCAACGGTGCCCGCGAGCGGTATATTGTCGGGAACGACAGGGAGGGTACAACCTACGTTACTGGCATGCTTGGCCCCTGCTCGTATCTCGCGAGAGTTACCAACCTAAAAAAAGTCGAGCTCTACCAAGAGCACACGCGAGACAAGGTAAGGAGACGGCTCACCTTGTTGGTAACCGCAGAGACTTGGTGAGACAACAGGGCAGGCACCGATGGTTAATTAAAATGCTAAATGGTTCAGTGGATGACTTGAGAGGCCGCAAAGGCCTGTACGCACTACCTTCACGTGGGATAAGGAGTTATGGGCTCCCTTGCGTCGTAGTTTGTCCGAAAGTTCTTCAGACGTCAGCAGTACCGCGGCCTGCGCCGGGAAGTGGTGTCTTCTTCGTCCGGACGGTGTGTTTCTGGATTTGCTTTTGCTTCACCGGCCAGCCACGCACCGTGCAAGAGCGTGCAAGGGTGAGGGTCCTAGACCCCTTGGCTCATAGGATATAGTCCAGCGGATGGCCTCTCTGCTGAGCCTAGGATGAACTGCGATGTGATGGATAGCCTCGGTGGGGCATTCCCTGACAAGGTGTACGCCACCCTGGAGATCCGAGCGTGCAGGCTGAACAATAGTGCACCCCTGCAGAGAGTTTAATCTATTCGAATAGCTGTGTCCACGGTAACAGGACGCTTTATGCTGAAGCTGGATCTTACCACTACAAACTACTACTATTAAACTATTGGTTCCGGGTTTTCTTCCTCGCAGGGTAGTCGAGGAGGGGAACTCGGAGGCATTATTATTATTAATCGTTACAACTTACTATTATACAATGTTGCAGCAACTTCTGCTTCATTGTTACTTCATTGCTTTATATAAACTGTTGGCTGATTCTCTCCTTGTGCTGCAAGACTCGTCAGAAGATGCTAATCCTCGTTAGGCCTAGCTTCTTACCCTTATTTTGATTTCCACCTTGCAGTCCACTATATTCAGCCTCCCCTTTCCATTGATACAATGCATAAATGCTTAGTAGCAGACGTAAGACTCGCGGGTATGCTAGATACTCACCTTTGCTTTACTTTCCCCCTTTATGTTTTGCCCGATCGGCCGCTGCAGTCGACGTTGGAGCCTTGGAGTATAGGAGAAGGAGATCCCCGATGCCAACCACCGCAACATGAAGATCCCCGATGCCTTCTACGACGTCGAGTTCCCCGTTGACCAGGAGTAGTTTGGAGGTTCCCAGGTAGGAGGCCTCGCCTTTTTGATCTGTTGTTATTTTTTCTAGCCTTCTTAAGGAAACCTTGTATTCTTGTGTCTGTACTCAGATACTATTGCTTCCGCTAACTTTGTGCTCTCGAGCTATTGTATTCGAGCCCTCATGGCCCCTGGCTTGTATTAAACAACTTGTATTATTTTATTTGTAGAGTTGTGTTGTGATATCCCATCGTGAGTCCCTAATCTCGGTCGTGTACCTTGCGTGTATGATTACTGTACACGGCTTGATTTTGGGGGCGTCACAACCTGGTACGGAGCCATATGATCTTATCCTGTTTTCTTAGACAACCTAGCATGTGCTTGCTATATATTTGCTATGCTTGTAGACGTGGATTGGTTTGAGATTACATTGAGCTATGTGAGGATTTAATGACTTGACTAGCAAACCTTTAATTAGAATACACCTCTGGATGGGCAGGGAGTGCTTCCTGGGGGCTCGTGCCTTATCTAAGGCGACACCAGGTTGTACCCCTAATGGTTGGTTTTGGTGGTCGACAGAATGTCATGGTATCTACCCTCTGAACGTAAGTGGGCGCCATTCAGGCTCAAAAAGATCAGACATACTTGGTGACTAGGAGCTTCCATGTATAGCCGCTGGCCATATGGGCTCTGGCTTAGTTGAGTAGGATGTAGGAAGCCTCTCCCGTGCAAAGCTAGCAGATGTAGATGTGATAGGTGGTACCGGCTTGCCGTTGGGTGTAGGTGACCTCTTCTGAAAGACTTCGTCTCAATCTTCAGGTTGAGTCAAGCAGGAAAAGTGTACTAACCTCTGCAGAGTAAAAACTAATCATGATTAGTCATGTCCCGGTTATGGATATCTTTGAGCTACTAGACATTACTGTTACTAGAGGATCTTGAAAGATGAATCACCATAATAAACTTGAGTGGGCAAGATTTAATAAAGGGTGTGGATTGGAACTGGTGTGCCCAGTTCAATCTTAAGTAGTAAGTTAAACTAAAATTTTGACTAGGTAGATTGGGAAAAATCATCTTTCTGCAAAACAAAACCATAAGACTTTGCTTTGACTTACCTTGCATGTAGATGTAGGTCTGCTATATACTTTTCCGTGTGACTTGCCGTACAAATTAGATGTACTGACTCGTTGTCGGGCTGTAACCTTCCGTGTTGCAGGATTGCATACGACGAGTAAGTGATGCGATGTTGGGTTACGATGTCTATACTCAACTATGCCGGTGGAGTTGATGGGCGCCACGAAGCTCTTTATTGTTTTTCCGCTGTATTTTATTTGTAAGCTAGCCTTGAGCTATGCAGGTATGCTTTAATGTAATACTGGGTCTTCGATGTAATATTTATGAGATGTGGTTTATTCTTGATATTACATCATGTACTGTGTGTGCTAGCTATTCATCCAAGGACTAGCACAGAATGCGCAGAGACTTGGATTCTTAGTGCATCGGGTCATTATAGATTGTATCAGATCCCATGTTGACTGTAGGTCATGACCCTAGAAAATGGATAGGAAAAGCCATAGGAACAAAAATATTTTATCACTCTTTGGTTACTTACTCTCTCCACTAGTATCTCTCATCTATTATTCAATTTTCTAAACTCCTAGTCTTGTTTTATTGTAAATACCCCTCCGAGTTGCTTATGCCCCTGAAGACATCAATTTTGAGAAGTACATCATCAACATCGTGGATCAAGTGAGGTTACCACTATCGGAACTGGAGTACCCTATGGGGTTCAATAAGTTTGACACTACGAGACGATCTTCAAGATCGGCTTAGTTGAGAAGGATGAAGTTTAGATTCAGACCACCACTTTTAGGTGAAGTTAGATAAACGATTTGCGCGTAGTGTGATAAGATTGTATGTCTTTCACATATGAACTTACTCTAGGTGTTGTTTGTGTGGTTTGTCTTTTGTGACTTTATTGATTGATTGTTATGTGATGTTATTTGCGTGTAGTTGTTTTTCCTTATTCTTTTTTGTGTGCTTATAATTGGTACTACCTTTAGGTTTTTTTTCCTGTCTGTATCCTAGTGGCCCCTAACCCTTGTCGTTTGGGCTCAATAGATGGAGTATGAAGTAGGACTCACCTTCTCCGAGGCGATGACAAGACTGAAGGTGGAGAAATGGATTCATAATATGGAGGAGCACATGGAGAATAACAAGGTTGGAAGTGAGGACATGGTCCACTATGCTATCAAGTACTTTGTAGAAGAGGCTGCTACTTGGTGGACAATGCATCAGGCGATTCACGAAACAAGAAAGAATATTAGTTGGAAGGAATTTACAAATATTTTGTTGGGATCTTGCCTCGTCTCCCCGAAGCAAAGGACGGTAACCCGTAAGAGGCCTCGTGCCTGCAAATTTTTTGGGGAAGTAGGACACTCCTATGAAGGACACCAAGATGGATGTCCCTATTGTGAGGAAATGCACCGGGGTGAAGAATGTCCCACTACACAAGTCACATGTTTCGTGTGTGAAGGAAATAATCATTACCCCGCTTAGTGTCAATTTTTCATCATGACACAACAAGTATCTCAGCATCAAAAGGAAGGAATTGAGAAAATTATCCAGGAATTCAGGGAAGCACCCGTGAAGAAGAAAAAGAAGGACCTTAGCCAAATTGAGTGTTATCGGTGCAGGAACATGGGACACTACATCAACATGTGTCTAGGACTGAAGAGAAAGAAGAAGATGTTGCCATAATGAGGCTTATGTTTGGCAATTGGAGGATAGACATTCTTAATCGTGTACTAAGTGTATGATGGTAACTTTTAATGTTAGTTGGAGAGGTGGATCGATGTGTGTTTTGCTAAGGTTGGACTAGATGTTTTATGTTTGTTTTGTTAAGTTTTGCTTGTGTCTTTTGACCTTCATATTTCTTTGATTGAACTTGTGTGTTGTGCCTTGTGTTTCTTCTACGTGAGTAGAACAAGGTTACGTTTCATTAGCCCTCATCTATTTAGTATGCTTCAAGACTAAAGGAGGCACAACCACAAGAAGAATGAGTTCACAAGTGACTCGATGATACAAAGATTTCTTCGACAATGCAAAACTGAAGCTACCGTCATTGAAGACTTGAAGACCTGGAGATTCAAAGTTTCTACCGTTAGATCGTTTCTGTGAGCTGTTATTTCTTGTTTTACCGACAGCTACACATCAAAACTTATTTTCAAAACTAGTGTGATGTTTGTATGGGTATCTCTCTCTCTACATCCTATTCCCCCTAACCTCAATTCCTACACTGAATATGTTACTACAATGGCTGCTAGAGTCAAGACTGTAATAAAGATGGATGCAACTTAATGCTGAGTTCAAGGATAACCCAATGTGCCAGGATCTACAACAAGCAAGCACAATCTTGTTGAAGGAAGAACCTTGCGGTAAGTTGTAGTTCACTAGTACACGTTTTATAGCAGGCTACGTAAACCGGAGTGTTGTGAAGAAATGATAGATGTTTGTTTGGCTTGTAGAACCATGGATTTATCTGAACCCGGTTCGAGATCAAGAGGAACTTTCTGCAATGCCTGTGAGGACGACCGAGTGTTAGATTGCGAGATTCGCTAAACCATATACAAGGTAATGATTTGGGTGCGGAATGGATTGGCCCCCATGTAGACTACTCTTATTATTCGCTCTTGCTATGCAGGATAGTAAATCTTGAGTGACTTACCTATAGCAGAGAGACGACGATGTTAAGCCTGAACCATAGAATGGTACGATGTTTAAATTCACCTATATAAGATTATCGTTAATAATAGTAGGTCATACGGTGAGTATAGGCCAAGAACATTTTCTGCAGGTATCCCGTAAAAAAAGTATTCTGGATGACCACCATGAGAAAATCGATAGTTGCTTAGTGTTGGTACCTGACCTGTCAGCCGTGAAGGTTCAGTACTTGGAGGACTCGTCTTTTGGATATAGGATTCAAGGCAACAAAGGAACGTAGGATATATTCGAAGGATGAAATCGAAGGTGCAAGTTTCTTCAAGACCAACGTATTTGGAAGACCACTCTTTCGCTAAGGATTCAAGATCTCCAAGGATTACGAGGAATGGATGAAGGATGTCATCGATGGATTAAGATTTTGAAGACCACGTCGCATTCCTTTTAAGGGTGGTAGCACCCTAGCTCATTGGAGAATCGGTGGACCGTCATGAAGACCAAAATCCTAACATTTTCTGTCTAGCCTCTTCGAATCTCGGGGACGAGATTCCTTTTTAAGGGTGGTAGTGTGTAACATCCCAAAATTTTCTAAATTTTGGAATGTTAATAAATTAAATAATAATGATTATTTTGCTTGATATGTTTGATTTTCAGAAAGACTTAAAACTTTTGGAGTTGAATTGAATATTAAAAATGAGAGGGAATAAAAGGACTTTCCCTTAATATTCAATTTTGTTGTTTTGGAATTTATCATTTAAAACAAATTCAGCTAAAAATAAAATGAGTGAAGGTAATATGACTCCTTCAATATACTAAAAGATTTGGTAAATATTTTAAATAGTCATTTGGATTTTTTTCTGGAATTTAAAAATATTTTTCAAAATAGTTATAGTCCTAAATTAATTTTAGGAAATGTTTACAACACCCAAAATAATGTTATAAAAATATTTCTTGAATTTATTGTTTTTAGGGTTGGTAATAATTGATATGTGCTACATATTATTAGTAATAAATATTTTTGTATGTTGATATGATTTTAAGAATTTATTTACTTTTTTTAGTTTTGGCCAAACTTTATTTCCTTTTTTCTTGAGGTGTGCCAAACATTATTTCCTGTAGAATAGGAAAACAAAATCTGTAACCCCGCCAGCGTAGCGGCCCTTTTTCCCCTGTATCTCGCACACGAGCGCGTGTACGCACGCACGCATCAGCCGAAACTAGCCTAAGGCCCAGCCGAGCGCCCCAGTCTTTTTTTTTTCTAATCTGTACGTGTTCGTACAGAACATGGAACAACCGTAGCAAAAATCGTTGCAAACCGAACCAGCGACCGATCTCCGGGATTTTTGCGATGTCCATGACCCTTATAAGCCTATACCTCCCCCATCCAAAACCTTTTTTTTCTTTTACCCCAAGGAAAACGCCGTCGCCGGGCTTTAGATGTGGCCGCAGAACTCCATGAACAGCCGCCTTTGCTCATCAATTTCGTCACCTTCGGTATGTCTCGGACGCCTATTTTAGCACTGCTTGAATCTCCATTCGAAGCCGCACCCGATTGACAAGGTTACGCTGACTAGTTCGTAACTTTGCATGTCGCCGGAGTTCACCGGGATCACCCGGTTCACGCAAATGCCGCGGCCGAACAGAAGATCGGCCTTCGCTTATTCCTGTACCATCGCGTTCCCCATCATACACTTCACGCGGTAAACATATTTTCCTAGCCGGAGATTCACCGAAGCTTTCGCCATCTATGTTCAGAGCCGTGACGTGTCCACGTGTAAGGTCCGATATGCGGTACTGTTCTAGATCTAGATGTTTCCATCCAGATCCGGGGACGAAGCACATATCGGTCCCACCGCGACATATGACGAAGTCATATGCCCCGGATTTCCAACATGATATCACAACATTATAGATACAAGGATACAACATCTCATACAATCGGCATACAACTGCCTCAAATACAATACAACAGCGGAAGATATATGTCTGAGTACAGACTACAAGAAAATGCCTATTGGCAAAGAGAAAAACATCGATCCCCATAACCACACGGGTCCAGGCCCTCCGCCGGGATCCGCCTAACTAGTCGTCGTCGAGTCGCCACGTGAAACGCCGATCACCTTACCTGTTGTCGATCAAGAACCCTGAAAAGATTTTGGGGGTAGTATCATGAGTATAGAGGTACTCAGCATCCAACTGTAGTGGTCATCTGACCCGGCAAGGACTTCATCACTCGTCATTCTAGGACAACTAGTAGTTTACGGTAAGGAAGGGGTAAGTGGTGAGGTTGCTGCCGCACTAGCATTTATGAAGTGGCTAACGATCTAGAGAGTAAGATAAGAGGCAAAGCATTCGATGAGGAATCGCCTCCAATAAGTCTGCTATCCACCTACATACGCAAACATAACACCTATCCTATCCTTGTCCTCCTCTTCGCATCTCGACGAAGAAGAAGCAGTCAAGGCACACACACGTTGATCAAGTTATATTAAGATTATCTCAGTTGTTGTTGTCTATGAACAAGGAGTAGGTCTCAAGTCGTCCATAACCGTGGACACGGCTTCTCAAAAAGGTTTAACCCTGCAGGGGTGTACCAACTGCCCATTACAAGGCTCCGCACGCCCGCCCATCTCTCTCAGTTTCTACCCATCACAGGCAACCTTTTTATGATTTAGTTCCAAGAGATCTGAAACGACAGGTCCCTCTAGCTAACAACAAACAAATCCGGGTGGCCCCCGGGGAGTCGACACCCAATCCAAAAGTTGGCGACGCTATCGGATCGGACTCTTCCATCTCAACAGGGTTTGGGTTACCGAGACGCCTCACGTGAGGCCTCGGGCCCTCGCCGGTCAAAGGTGGACCAACAGGGAAACCATGTCTCCGCTGGTCCGGGTTGGTTTAAAAACAACTGGAACCTGACCAGCACACACACGGTTTGAAATGGTAAATCAGCTTGGGCCACCACTAGAAATGCTTGAAGCTAGGTAGGTAAGAAAAGGGGACCCCATAAAATCCCACACGCGGTTAGGCACGCTCAGTCTTAAAACCAATACCCGGAACTCGGGTCCTAGGTGACTCGAATGGAACAAAGCGTCGGGGCGGGATAGCCTAGACCTTCCATCCTTCGTCGAATATAGTCAACATTTATAATAATCATATCATCAGCAACAGTAATAATAATGTGATATCCCAAACCAAGGAGTAACAGGAGGTAACATCGTAGGATCCTAAGCATGCATACTAAGCAGGGGATGAGCAGCGAGCAATAGTAACATAGCAGTACAAGGTTTGCTGGGAAGGGACATGGCTGTATCGGTTTGAAAAGGCTGTAAACATGTGGTAGGATCAAACATCGAGCCTAACCTAGACTAGCATGCAAACCGCTGGTTGAAATAGAATGGATCATAAGTAATGCATAGTCGTTGCCTGTTGATAAGTCGGGTTCCGAAGGTGTAGTGGATCGCAAGCTCGCAACGTCTCTGAAGGTACCCGCGGAAGCACACAAGACGATAAACATAGGAAAGCAATCAACGAGAAAGCATCTACTACTACGGGGAAACACAAGATCAAGAAGACATCACACGACACGGCAACGCGATACGGATCTATCGTCGAGAACGGTTACTAACAGTTTAAGTGGGGTATCGGTCACACACGACGAATACCGCACGTTTACGGTGATTCCAGTTGTTTAGCTACAGGTGATCAATCAACGGTTATTAACATGGCAACTCAAGCAAGAATGGCATATCACACAAACATGTCAAGAGGTGAAGCACAAAGTAAACTATCTATGCTAGTCAATTTAAGTGAGGCACAACCTAAACATGGCATAACACTAAGTGCCGCACGATGATTAAAACATTTGGTACTGTTCTGTCCTAAACCATATTTTAGGTTTATTAACAACAGCAAACAATAGCATAAACACAAAGTACATGAAAAACTAATCAAGTTACATATAAAGAACACCCCAAACGGAGTTACGGTTAAAAAGATACAAGCAAAACAAGTTACGGGCACAATCTGCCAACATCACGAAGCACAATTTAGAGCAATGCATAAACAGGACAATCAATGCAAACATGCTCACAAATGATATGAAATTAAACTAGAAATGACATGGAAGGTATGGCAAAAAAGAATCATGCAAATAGGCATCATAGATCAAAAGATATTAAGCAAACAACATGGCATCGCAAAGTAACAGACTTAGTGAAAATCAGAGGTGGCTGTCAAAAACAGCAGCATAGCAACTTTAGAGCTCAACAACTATATGACCAGCAAGCATATCATGGTGATGCAATACATGGGATCAAAGTAGACATGATGCTTAACAATATGCAATTTCAATCACTCAATTCCGAAAAATGGTCGCGACACACTCGTCGACCGAAGTTGCAACAAAATAACAGTTTTCAGCACATCAGCACATTAACATTAGGATCACCAGTTTGGAGCAAGATTTAATATAGCTAGAGCACCCAAACATGAAAAGTTAAAGCATGGAAATGAAGTACACATGATGCTTAATACATAGGAAAAAGAATCAATGCAATAGGCCTCATGGATGAGTCACAATCATCATGCAAAGATGCAATAAAATATTAACAGCAGCACTTAACAACAATTAGTAGCAGTTTAACGGCCTGATTCCCACTATAGCAAACAAATACACAATTAATATGAGCTCAAATGAAAAAACTTTCTACATACGAATGCTAGAGCACGCAAAACTGAGCAACTTTCGTTTTGGGGACACGTTCATCGGAGCTACAGTTTAATCGCTATTCGCAGCACAAAAATGAATCAGCAACAATTTTTATCCAGGACTTAGAAAAAAAAGGCAGCAGGAAAATAAAAAAAGGGGGGGGGCGAGGGCCTCACCCAGCTGGGCCTCGGCCCAACTTGGCCTCGAGAGGACGGCCTGGCTGGACTGGAGTCTTGGGCTGCCAGGGACGCAGGGTGGGCCGGCCCACACGGCTGTGGCGGCGGTTGGTGGCCCAGCCCGGCACCTGGTGCCGATCCGATCGGGACTCCGGCGGGGCGGCTGGCTCGCCGGCCAGCGACAGCTCGACGCGGCGGGCGGCCAGGAGGTGGTCCGGCGAGAGGGTGGCCTGGGGGCGCGCGGCTGCTCCATGGGTGGGGGAGGACGCCGGCGTCGTGGGTGGCGGCGGCCGGCCGTGGCGAGCTCCGGCCCGAGCTCGGCCATGGCGCGTGCCGGCGCGGCCTGCAGGGAGAGTGAGGAGGGAGGTCAGCGGGGAAGGGGAAGGGGCACGACAGGGGAAGGAGGAGAAGGGCGCGGCGGTGGCTCGCCGGCTCCGGCGGCTCCGGCCGGAGTGGAGGCGCAGGCGGCGGCTGATGCGGCATGGAGATCGGGCGCGGGAGGGAGAGACAGAGGAGAGAGAAGGTGGCTAGGGGCTGAAGACCTGGCGCGTCCAGAACCGCCCGATCTGCGATTCGATGGCTCAGATCGCCTGAATGGCTAGGGTTTCGGCTGGTGGAGGTATTTTTGGGCAGATCTGAGATAGATCAGGGGTGTGGCTGCAATTTTGTGCTAGGGAAACCCTAGAAATGGGTGGGAGTGTGGTGGTCTTCATATAGCCCCGGTGGCTGGCAGTCTGTAAAAACATCCCCGGTTTTTCTCTCGCGCGCGCGGTGCTCACGTTTCCGACCGCCGGGGGTCCGTAGTTCCTCCGATTCGGGTAAAACTTCGAACTGCGCGATCAGCGAGTCGAGCCGGCGGCGTTCACCTCGCGCTAGAACCGTTCCGAGAACACTTTCTGGCGCGCTATAAAAATATCCCGTTTAATTATTAAACGGTGTTTTTCGTTCCGTTGGCTGCGGCTGGTCTCGTGCGGTTTTCGCGACGGTGATCGGGTGAAACCCGGTGTCGCAAATGTCGAGTGTCAGGGTGGCAAGGGTCGGTCTTCTTCCGATACGAGATAAGAGGGGGGAAAATAATCTCCGATCGATAAATCGGGGATGCAAACACCGCAAAAAAATCAGACAATCGAACAATTCACGCAGAAAACAAATTTTTTTATTTTTGTGAAAACTGGGTTGTTACAATACAACACCACCAACAAGGGATCTCGTCCCGAGATCCAGGACGATCCGGGGGAGAGGGGGGAGAGAAAATAGAGACGACGATTTTCAACACCACCAACAAGGGACTCTGCTCCATGTCGACGTCGAACTTCGGTCGAGATAAATTTTCGCAGAGAGATGGCAACATCGAAAAAACGAAACCATCGGGAGATCAAAAGAAAGAACGACACTTCAAAGAGACAATCAAAGGAAGTATTCTCACTGAAATAGTGAGGATACTGGGAAAGAGAACGGAAGTCAATGGACGACCAAGATATAAACCAGAGTTCGAAGAACTAAAGGTACTACAGGATTTCCCAACCTGAGATCGGAATCAAGACAATACGCTGCAAGCAAGGCATTATAACGGTTCCGAAACTCCACACACTCGAGATCCTAAAGTTTGAAGGGGATAAGATCAGAATAAAACACTTACCGCACTTGTCCTGACCAGAGAAAGGGTAAGGAGTAAAAAGATCCTACTCTCCGATAACTAACTTAGTAACTACAAAATAGTTTTTGTCTAGACTCGACTTCGGCCAGAGAGGGGATCCTACGGTCGGTAAGGCTCTGATACCAATTTGTAAGGCCCGATATGCGGTACTGTTCCAGATCTAGATGTTTCCATCCAGATCCGGGGACGAAGCACATATCGGTCCCACCGCGACATATGACGAAGTCATATGCCCCGGATTTCCAACATGATATCACAACATTAAAGATACAAGGATACAACATCTCATACAATCGGAATACAACTGCCTCACATAAAATACTACAGCGGAAGATACATGTCTGAGTACAGACTACAAGCAAATGCCTATTGGCAAAGAGAAAAAAATCGATCCCCATAACCACACGGGTCCAGGCCCTCCGTCGGGATCCGCCTAACTAGTCGTCGTCGAGTATCCACGTGAAACGTCGATCACCATACCTGTTGTCGATCAAGAACCCTGAAAAGAGTTTGGGGTAGTATCATGAGTACAGAGGTACTCAGCATCCAACTGTAGTGGTCATCTGACCCAGCAAGGACTTCATCACTCGTCATTCTAGGACACCTATTAGTTTACGGTAAGGAAGGGGTAAGTGGTGAGGTTGCTGCCGCACTAGCATTTATGAAGTGGCTAACGATCTAGAGAGTAAGATAAGAAGCAAAGCATTCGATGAGGAATCGCCTCCAACAAGTCTTCTATCCACCTACATACGCAAACATAACACCTATCCTATCCTTGTCCTCCTCTTCGCATCCCGACGAAGAAGAAGCAGTCAAGGCACACACACGTTGATCAAGTTATATTAAGCTTATCTCAGTTGTTGTTGTCTATGAACAAGGAGTAGGTCTCAAGTCGTCCATAACCGTGGACACGGCTGCTCGAAAAGATTTAACCCTGCAGGGGTGTACCAACTACCCATTACAAGGCTCCGCACGCACGCCCATCTCTCTCAAATGCTACCCATCACAGGAAACCATTTTATGATTTAGTTCCAAGAGATCAGAAATGACAGGTCCCTCTAGCTAACAACAAACAAATCCGGGTGGCCCCCGGGGAGTCGACGCCCAATCCAAAAGCTGGCCACGCTTTCGGATCGGACTCTTCCGTCTCAACAGGGTTTGGGTTACCGAGACGCCTCACGTGAGGCCTCGGGCCCTCGCCGGTCAAAGGTGGACCAACAGGGAAATCATGTCTCCGCTGGTCCGGGTTGGTTTAAAAACTACTGGCACCTGACCAGCACACACACGGTTTCAAATGGTAAATCAACTTGGGCCACCACTAGAAATGCTTGAAGCTAGGTAGGTAAGAAAAGGGGACCCCATAATATCCCACACGCGGTTAGGCACGCTCTGTCTTAAAACCAATACCCGGAACTCGGGTCCTAGGTGACACGAATGGAACAACGCGTCGGGGCGGGATAGCCTAGACCTTCCATCCTTCGTCGAATATAGTCAACATTTATAATAATCATATCATCAACAACAGTAATAATAATATGATATCCCAAACCAAGGAGTAACAGGAGGTAACATCGTAGGATCCTAAGCATGGATACTAAGCAGGGGCTAAGCAGCGAGCAATAGTAACATAGCAGTACAAGGTTTGCTGGGAAGGGACATGGATGTATCGGTTTGAAAAAGGCTGTAAACATGTGGTAGGATCAAACATCGAGCCTACCCTAGACTAGCATGCAAACCGCTGGTTGGAATAGAATGGATCATAAGTAATGCATAGTCCTTTCCTGTTGATAAGTCGGGTTCCGAAGGTGTAGTGGATCGCAAGCTCGCAACGTCTCCAAAGGTACCCGCGGAAGCACACAAGACGATAAACACTGGAAAGCAAACAATGAGCAAGCATCTATTACTACGGGGAAACACAAGATCAAGAATACATCACACGACACGGCAACGCGATACGGATCTATCGTCGAGGACGGTTACTAACAGTTTAAGTGGGGTATCGATCACACACGACGAATACCGCACGTTTACGGTGGTTCAAGTTGTTTAGCTACAGGTGATCAATCAACGGTTATTAACACGGCAACTCAAGCAAGCATGGCGTATCACACAAACATGTCAAGAGGTGAAGCACAAAGTAAACTATCTATGTTAGTCAATTTAAGTGAGGCATAACCTAAACATGGCATAACACTAAGTGCCGCACGATGATTAAAACATTTGGTACTCTTCTGTCCTAAACCATATTTTAGGTTTATTAAAAACGTCAAATAATAGCATAAACACAAAGTACACGAAAAACTAATCAAGTTACATATAAAGAACACCCCAAACGGAGTTACGGTTAAAAAGATACAAGCAAAACAAGTTACGGGCACAATCTGCGAACATCACGAAGCACAATTTAGAGCAATGCATAAACAGGACAATCAATGCAAACATGCTCACAAATGATATGAAATTAAACTAGACATGACAGGGAAGGCATGGCAAAAAGAATGATGCAAATAGGCATCATAGATCAAAAGATATTAAGCAAACAACATGGCATCGCAAAGTAACAGACTTAGTGAAAATCAGAGGTGGCTGTCAAAAACAGCAGCATAGCAACTTTAGAGCTCAACAACTATATGACCAGAAAGCATATCATGGTGATGCAATACATGGGATCAAAGTAGACATGATGCTTAACAATATGCAATTTGAATCACTCAATTCCGATAAACGGTCGCGACACACTCGTCGACCGAAGTTGCAACAAAATAACAGTTTTCAGCACAGCAGCACAGTAACATCAGGATCACCAGTTTGGAGCAAGATTTAATATAGCTAGAGCACCCAAACATGACAAGTTAAACATGGAAATGAAGTACTCATGATGCTTAACACATAGGAAAAATAATCAATGCCATAGGCCTCATGGATGAGTCACAATCATCATGCAAAGTTGCAATAAAATATTAACAGCAGCACTTAACAGCAATTAGTAGCAGTTTAACGGCCTGATGCCCACTTTAGCACACAATTACACAATCAAGATGAGCTCAATTTCAAAAACTTTCTACATACGAATGCTAGAGCACGCAAAACTGAGCAACTTTCATTTTGGGGACACGTTCATCGGAGCTACGGTTTAATCGCTATTCGCAGCACAAAAATGAATCAGCAGCAATTTTTATCCAGGACTTAGAAAAAAACGGCAGCAGGAAAATAAAAAAAAGTGGGCGCGAGGGCCTCACCCAGCTGGGCCTCGGCCCAACTTGGCCTCTAGAGGCCGGCCTGGCTGGACTGGAGGCTTGGGCTGCCAGGGACGCGGGGTGGGCCGGCCCACACGGCTGTGGCGGCGGTTGGTGGCCCACCCCGACACCTGGTGCCGATCCGATCGGGACTCCGGCGGGGCGGCAGGCTCGCCGGCCAGCGACGGCTCGACTTGGCGGGCGGCCAGGAGGAGGTCCGGCGAGAGGGAGGCGTGGGGGCGCGCGGCTGCTGCATGGGTGGGGGAGGACGCCAGCGTCGTGGGTGGCGGCGGCCGGCCGTGGCGAGCTCCGGCCCGAGCTCGGCCATGGCGCGCGTCGGTGCGGCCTGCAGGGAGAGTGAGGAGGGAGGTCTGCGGGGAAGGGGAAGGGGCACTGCAGGGGAAGGAGGAGAAGGGCGCGGCGGTGGCTCGCCGGCTGCGGCGGCTCTGGCCGGAGTGGAGGCGCAGGCGGCGGCTGATGCGGCATGGAGATCGGGCGCGGGAGGGAGAGACAGAGGAGAGAGAAGGTGGCTAGGCGCTGACGACGTGGCGCGTCCAAAACCGCCCGATCTGCGATTCGATGGCTCAGATCGCCTGAATGGCTAGGGTTTCGGCTGGTGGAGGGATTTTTGGACAGATCTGAGATAGATCAGGTGTGTGGCTGCAATTTTGTGCTAGGGAAACCCTACAAATGGGTGGGAGTGTGGTGGTCTTTATATAGCCCCGGTGGCTGGCAGTTTGCAAAAACATCCCCGGTTTTTCTCTCGCACGCGCGGTGCTCACGTTTCTGACCGCCGGGGGTCCGGAGTACCTCCGACTCATGTAAAACTTCGAACTGCGCAATCAGCGAGTCGAGACGGTGGCGTTCACCTCGCGCTGGAACCGTTTCGAGAACACTTTCCGGCGCGCTATAAAAAGATCCCGTTTAATTATTGAATGGGGTTTTTCGTTCCGTTGGCCGCGGCTGGTCTCGTGCGGTTTTCGCGACGGTGATCGGGTGAAACCCGGTGTCGCAAAGGTCGAGGGTCAGGGTGCCAAGGCTCGGTCTTCGTCCGATACGAGAAAAGAGGGAGGAAAATAATCGCCGATCGATAAATCGGGGATGCAAACATCGCAAACAAATCAGAAAATCGAACAATTCACGCAGAAAACAAAATTTTTATTTTTTGTGAAAACTGGGATGTTACACCACGTTCTGTACTCTGTAAGCAGCCTCGTCGTTCCTTTTGTTTTTTGTTTTCTTCTTCTTCTTCTTCTTCTTTGTTCACGTGACTCTCATGTGAAGGGCTAACAACCTATCAAACCTTGCCAAGTGGCAGCATAACAATAGACTAGCTCGTTTAGTACCTTTGTTTGGCAGTTTTTGCTTAATTTTTGACTGGCTATATATCTTAAATTGTAAGTCGAAATTAGGTGAATTTTTTTTCTACGCGTTTGTATTGATCTGCAAATTCGTCGTTTCGAGGCTCATATCCTTTATACCGTTGATACAATACAGTTGATTCCATTTTTGTTGGAACACCCGCATCATATAATCGTTTTTCATATCATGTATACCCAATATTCATATATTTTGACCTGTTTGAATTTAAATTTAGTTCAAACTTCAACCTGCTATAACTCGTGTTGTAGTATTTTGTTTCGCGTGATTATTTTTGCATATTGGATCATTTGAAACATTCTATCGGCTATATCCACATACCATTCATATTGCTATGATCTTTACCTTGATTTCATAATGCCTTGGTCATAATCTTGTATCGACAATTCTTTATCCGTTGACTCTCTCGAGTTCACGTTTCACCTATCACCTTAGAGAACATCGACACCTATACCTTTCGAAGCCTAGTTGTTTTTGTTGCTAAACCTTATTGTGTTTGATTTGTTGATCTTTTGTTTTCTTTTGGCGTGATTGTTTACTTGTGGTATCTTTCTTTTATGATAGATTGCTCGGAGTGTGACGAGTAGAGTTATCTGGATCGTGAGAGCAAAGAACTTCATCGAATGTATAAGGCAAGTCATACTTTGAACATTTCACAACCTATATTTTTTTTACTTATGCATGTAGCAAATATCACCCTATGCATGTCTAGGAAGTTTTATATTACAATTGTTGCAAACCTGGTAGGGTAGCCATATGATCTTATCATGTTTGCTTAGACAACCTAGCACGTGCTTGCTATATATTTTCTATGCTTGTAGACGTGGATTGGTTTGAGATTACATTGAGCTATGTGAGGATTTAATGACTTGACTAGCAAACCTGTAATTAGAGTACACCTCTGGACGGGCAAGGAGTGCTTCCTGGGGGCTCGTCTCTTATCTAAGGCGAGACCAAGTTGTACCCCTAATGGTTGGTTTTGGTGGTCGACAGAACATCATGGTAACTACCCTCTGAACGTAAGTGGGCGTCGTCCAGGCTCAAAAAGATCATACATACTTGGTGACTTGGAGCTTCCATGTATAGCCGCTGGCCGTATGGGCTCTGGCTTAGTTGAGTACGATGTAGGAAGCCTCTCCCGTGCAAAGCTAGCAGATTTAGATGTGATAGGTGGTATCAGCTTGCCGTTGGGTGTAGGTGACCTCTTTTGAAAGGCTTCGTCTCAATCTTCGGGTTGAGTCCAGCGGGAAAAGTGTACAAACCTCTGCAGAGTAAAAACTAATCATGATTAGCCGTGTCCCCGGTTATGGACATCTTTGAGCTACTAGACATTACTGTTACTGGAGGATATTGACAGATGAATCACCATAATAAACTTGAGTGGGCAAGATTTAATAAAGGGTGTGGATTGGAACTGGTGTGCCCAGTTCAATATTAAGTAGTAAGTTAAACTAAAATTTTGACTAGGTAGATTGGGAAAATCAGCTTTCTGCAAAACAAAACCATAAGCCTTTCCTTTGACTTACCTTGCATGTAGATTTAGCTCTGCTATATACTTTTTTGTGTAACTTGTCGTACAAATTAGATGTACTCACCCGTTGTCGGGCTGTAACCTTCGATGTTGCAGGATTGTATACGACGAGTAAGTGATGCGATTTAGGGTTACGATGTCTATACTCAACTATGCCGGTGGAGTTGATGGATGCCACGAAGCTCATTATTGTTTTTCCACTGTATTTTATTTGTAAGCTAGCATTGAACTATGCATGTATGCTTTAATGTAATACTAGATCTTCGATGTAATATTTATGACATGTGGTTTATTCTTGATATTACATCATTTACTGTGTGTGCTAGCTATTGATCCAGGGACTAGCACATAATGCATAGAGACTTGGATTCTTAGTGAATCGGGTCGTTACAAATATATGAGGTGGCTAACGATCTACTAAGAGTAAGATGAGAAGCCAAGCATTCGATGAGGAATCGCCTCCAACAAGTCTTGCTATCGGCTACTTACGCAAACATAACACCTATCCTTGTCGGGACCCGGAATATGCGTATGTAATTCGAGTCACAACTCAATCGTATGGAGAGCCGAGAGCCGTACCCACTTGTCTAAGCAGACCAGACCAAGCACAGAACACTCTTGGAAAGCATCGAACGTGAGGGGCATCCCATCCAGGCCGGATGATCAACTGATATGTTTCCTCATCGCCCGCTCTCAATTCTAAATGATTATGGGTGGTGAAATACCATACTCATAGACAAGTCGCCTCAACCATATTATCGATTGAATTATAACACTTACATAAACAAACTCCATCCCGATCACTTAGTCGGGGTCTCGGGCAGGCTCAATCATACAACAAAGTGTGCCACGTGACAGAGTCACGAGCAATCGCATCACGATGCCCCAAGCTGCGCACATCTCAAGGCCACTTGGTGTATAAAAGACCGCCCGCAAGAACACAACTAAGCTATCGAACCCCAGACTAAGACATGCATGTTATAATCATACACGCAGCATACATGTCTAGTGTAAACAGCAGGTACACATTGCATGAACTCTACAAAGTATATCCTTATTGACTAATATAGAGTACACAAAGATCATATGACTATGATCCATCATTACATCAAACAACGGAAGAAAATTAGGTCTGAGTACAGACAAGATTAACAAATAGCTTAGAGAAGCCTTGTTCAACATACAAGCTCTTCCACGAGGGACCAGACTGCTGTCTGGAACTATACTAACTTAGTCAACGTCGAGCTTCAGGAAGGTGTCTCAATCGGGGGATGGGTTCTCATCTAAAACATAGAATAAGAAAACGTGAGTACAAAGTCGTACTCAGCAAGACTTACATCAGAACTAAACTACTCATGCTCAAGGTTCAAGGTAAAGGGAGGTGGGGTTTCAACATGCAGAACTGCCAGCTTTGACTTGGCTAGTCCTATACTACGAGTACCAGACTTGAGGTAAGAAGCGTACACGAGTCCACTTTCAAGTCTCCAACCAATACACCACTATCGATACTTCCTCGACTTCCCCACGAGGAAGCACACCATAGCACTCACACTTATCCTGCGAGTTTTAGAGTATCCATTCAAGTTGTCTAATAATCAAGTAAAGGTCTCCAAGTAGTCCATAACCGCGGACACAGCTATTCGAATAGTTCATTACCCTGCAGGGGTGTACATCTTCACACCCGTGTCATCACTTACCGCCTTGTTCTTGTCACCCTTCAAGCGGGTGTCGAATATGGATGAAACCAAGGCACTACCCTCACATCACCTTCTCTAATCCAGGAGTCGACTATCTGAGTTTTTCACCGCTCGAGAGTCCGGCCGGTTCATCGAAACGGACTCAGATAATGCAGGCGACCGAGACGCCACCTCTAACAGATGGTTTTACTGCCTCACAGGTCCGCCCACATATCTATATGCTGCAACCTTTCATTCATAATTTTTCTATGCATATGCCAAATGGAAAGCCCGAATCTATTGTGACTCCTGGACTGGATCGGGTAAGTAAAGAGGCCAAACGGGGTCCCATAAACCCTATATGTGGTAGTAATCTTTGTCTTGGATCACAACACAAGAACTCGGGGCCTAGGGCAGTGTTCAACGAGACAACCCACTGTGTACTTCTACACAACCTCTCATCGTTCACCTTGTTTAGGTAAATTCACCAACACGTTAACACCAGCATTAACATGATCACAACCATCCCGACTCACATCAATGTAACCTCATCATAACACTAAGCAGCAATAAGTAGTAACAGTTGCAGGGGCCACATGATCAACATACAACTCCTAAATCTTCTAGGATTGTGGTTTTCTTAATACGGTGATAAAATGATAGGTCATGCATCAGAATGGGTTCAACTATGCGATAGAACGTACATGGTGATCTCCTAAACATGCATAAGCGAGACTGAGAGGGAAATGGGTGTTTATAGAGATGATCAATGGGGTTTTCTTGCCTTGCTGATGATACACAAGTTTATCGGTCTTCTTCTTCGGGGGTGATCTCCGTCTCGAAAAACTCTGTTATCGGAACAAACATCAACAAAGGGGGGGCAACATCGAAATAAAATGCACAAGCACATGATAAGTTGTGATATGATGTATATGGCACTGGTTTGTGGAAAATTCCATTTAATTGAAGTGTATTGCAAAAGAATTGCAAATTCAAACTTCATATTTGAATTCAAATTATGCTATATGCACATTTCACTACTAGGTAATGCCCTTTTAGTGGTGTCCTTTTTTTCTGTTTAGTGGCGCATTATGGATGCACCACTAACTACAAGCCACTAATAAGGGCTTATAGGTGGCGCATTCTGGATGTGCCACCCCTAAGGCCCTTAGGCGTGGCGCATCTCATAATGCGCCACCTATAAGCTCTTAGGGGTGGCGCATTCTGAAATGCGCCACGTCTAAGGGTCCTTATGGGTGGCGCATTCCTAATGCGCCACTAAATCCAGACATAATGCACCACTAAATTGGTTACAGAAAACAAAAATAATAATTACAGAAAAGAATAAAACAGTACAGAATTACAAACATTACAGATATTTTTATCATATTACAGAAATTCAAAAGACAATATTACAATGAGCCCAACAATTATTGATACAAAAGAATTGCATTATAATTCTGATTACAAAGATTTACAAGAGATTACATCCATCATCGTCTAAGGTTTAGAGGCCAACAAGATTCACAAGATTACATCCATCACAATATTACAATGAGCCGAACCATTATTGAAAACAGAAAGCAACTTTCTTCATCATATCTTGTTTGCTCTTCAACCTGCACAAAACAACGATTTTAGAGGTCGCATCCATATGAATTCATAGCAAAGGACAACAACGCAATAAAGCAAGTCGATCAATGGCCAGGAGCATGCACATATGCATAAAAATGCATATGCAGTGACCTTTATACATAAAGAGCACCAAGAGTATTTGACACTACCATCTTCTACTACACAAAGAGTACATCCAAATTACATGTAGGGCACACATTCATCAAACGACTGCCATATATAACATAAATTGGTCACATCTTCTGACTCGGCTCGGGGAATGGGCGACATCCTTCTTTCGTCATGAAAGGCCTTGTGTCACGCAAGGCCTTTAGGCGGACTTCTATCTCCCCATTGGATGGTGCAATGGTGGAGTGGAAGACCGACCCCCTCATTTGTACTTCATGCCGGATGATAGTCGCCATCTGCGCTTGGATGTGAAAGAACTCCTCCTTAAGATTTGCATCGGCGATTTCCGCCTTCCTTTCGGCCCACGCTCTGAGATGACTTGGCAGCGTAAGCTTGCGTTGTTGCTGTACAATCACCCTCATGTGATGAAGGGCGTATTATGCATCCCTCACACTGCCAGTCGGCTGCTTGACACACGGGAACTGCGTTACATGGCTGAACATTTTCACGTCTGGCTGATTCTTCCTGAACTTGTGCTTCACCATCTTGCCTCCGGCTTTTATGTAGTCGGCGAGAGCATCATACAAAACTCTCATGATATACTTGTAATCTTTCTTCTTCACACTCCCCGAGTCTAAATACACGGCATGCGGTGTTGCGGTGAAAAGCAGATGAGCACGCATTCTTGATCCTCACTACATAATTAAAACAATCCAAAAGGAATGTTGGAAGAGGACAATGGAATGCTAAGAAAGCATATATGCTACGGCGGCGAGCGAATGACTTACTTTGGAGAGTAGGTCATAAGAAATGAATCCTTGCCGGCGTTCTGTAGCATGAAGTCTGTGATCTACCCCGCCGCGAGAGCCGCGTCCCCGTCGTCCATCAAGAGACTTTCACGCATGTAGAAGGGGTCCAATGTCGCGACGCTCGGGGTCTTATCTCTCCTGATACTCATAGAAAGGCTGAGCGAGAACAGACGGATAAGGCTATGGTCTAGCCGCTTGAGATGGTACAAATTGAAGATCTCCGAAAACCGCAGGATTATCATATCCGTGGGGATTGTGTTGATGAAGCCCATGTTGAGTCGCACCTTGGCGATGAAAATGGTGTACGAGGGATTCTCTTCTCGAAGAAGAATCTTCTCTAATGCCATAATACTGTGATCCGAAGTTGCAAGGTCGAGCATGTCCTTAGGTAGCATCGCCCTACCCGCCACAGGGATTTCAAACGAGAGATCATTGGGTCTTGGTGGCCCGTCCTGAGCCCGGATCGGCATCGAAGCATGGCTGCTCGAAGTGATGCTCTTGTTTCTTTTCCGTCCCTTCTTATTTTCTGATTTCGAGCAGTCACCGGAATTTATCTACTCAGTGGCCGCCTTATGGAGTGTGGACGGGCTGAGAATAGATCTCCTTGTGGCATCTGCTTGAGGCTCGATGAAGGCGCAAGCTGCTGGAGACATCTCCTAAGAAGCAGCGAAGAGACGCGTGGAGCAAGCAGGCTTCGCCGCAGGATCAGCTGGACCGCGAGCTTCCTCATCATGCTGATAGGCTCCTTCAGCATGAGGCATGAATAAGTCATCAGCATCATACAAAGTATTGATGAACTGGTCAGCGTTGATATCATCATCAAGATCATCGTCTTCTTGTTGTGCACCGATGGGATCATGTGGCGCCGACACGATGACTAGCGGTGTTGTCCTAGGTGTGGTGCCCCTTTCCCTCGTCATTAAACGCATTTGGGTCTTCGGCCATAGGCATATTTGGCCGAAACAGTCACTGAGGACTGCCGGCTCGTCCTCATCGTATCCGGGCGGTTGAATGGGAGGTTCAACTCTCTCGTAGCCCGAAATCACGAGAGAGATTTGAAACCTATGCATCTTCGGTGCCATTGGAATATTGTGCATGATTCGATTTTGTGGTTGAATGATTTTACCTTTGGCAACATCCTTCAACTCGCCGTCCACGACTTGTAATAGAATGCATGGAGTGTCCTCCTTCGAAAGAGATATATGCATGTAGGGCATCAGAGAGATTCCCCTAAAAAGGCAAGGAGATGAAGTCCTCGTTTGATTTGCAGATGCTTATAGTTACGTTGAGGGCGTTGAGGTCGGCCAATGGAGAGACCTCGCCGACGACGGCGGGCATGCAAGAGACGGAGGGCCCGCTGCCTCCCGTGGCGTCGGTCGCCCTATTTGCGCTACCGCCGAGTGCATTATTGTTATGCCCCGGTTGCTCGATCGTGGCTGGAGGAGTGACCATCACGTCCGCCGCCGCGGTGGTGTTGGCGGCCGGAGTCACCAATATGCCTGGAGTCGGTGCGGGAGCCACCACTATTGGCGGGAGTCGGGGCTGGAGGCGCCGCGGAGCCCGAGTTGCTGCCGATCATGCTGGGGACCGGGGCCCTTGTCCACCACGCGCTTGCCAATTCGCGAGTGACTGAATCATATTTGGAAGGAGAGTGTTCATTGTCTTCACCACTTCGTCCTGGACAAGCTGCGGAAGCATGTTCACATTCTCCTCCAGTCCACAAACATAAGCGACGTCTTCTTCGGTCCTTCTCGCCTAGTGCCCCCTCGAACCGGATTGCTCCGCCGGTTTTCCATAATATTCGGACCAATTTAGGTCCGCACCAAAGCCGACCACACGGCCGGCTGACGATGGCTTCGCCGTCACGTCGTCAACCTTCTTGACCTTGTTCAACGCCCTGTTAAAGGCGTTGTCCCACAGACCGACCGGCTTAACCGACGACTCCTGCGATGAGGCAATTTTCATTTCCGCTTGTTGCAGAAAGAATGTGAAACATTAAGAAATTGTGAACTTCACTAGAGAATTCAATCGACAAGGTCGCGTGGTAAACTACTTACCACGGCAGTTGTAAACTCCTGAATCTTAGGATCGATAACTATTTTCGAGGTTGCTTTGTCCTTATAGCTCCGGGCCCTCAAAAAGAATTCGGTCTGCGGATCATATTTGTATTGCTGGAAGGGGTTAGGTATGCCCGCAGCGGCGTACTCGGCATCCTCCTTGTCCCATTTAGGCTTGGAACTTCTGTAACCACCGGCTCCGAGATGGTGGTTACCTATGACCTGCGACCGCATGGCCTTGCCCTTTGCACTCGCGGCCTTGGCTTACTCGGACTCACACCTAGCCTTGAAAAGGTTGTAGGTACCTTCGTCGATCAACGACTCTTTCTCCTTGAGCTCCTCCGAGGTTTTGTTCTTTTCAATAATTGCCCTCTTCATCCGGGTTTTTCAACTGGAGAAGGCCTTGCTCATCTTCCTGAGGGCCCATGAGTTTACTTTGTTCCCTTTGAGTTTGGTGTTATCGAACGGCTCTGGAAACTTGCATCGTCCGTGTAGCTTGTTGATAAGAAGCTGACAATAATGAATATTCTCACGACTCCTGAGGTTAATCGTGGTGATCGGCACGGTGTTGTGGACGTTCGCGGCGACTTGACGGCCGTACCCTTCCGAAAAACGTTCGGGTTGTTTAGGAATCGCGACGGCGGTCACAATAGTAAACTCTTTCCTGATGGCGCCGACCTTGGTCGGTTTCCGATTCCTCTTCTTCGACTGGGTACCATCTGTGTTGGAGCCACCGGTCCCATCATCCTCGCCGATGTTCCTCTCGCCGTCTGTCGTACCGGCCTCCTCCTCCAAGTCATCATCCGATGAGTCGGACTCCGACTCTATCTCCTCCTCATACTCCTCCTCGCCCGGAGGTACTTCCTCTTCTCTCTGCTCCTCGACCTCCTCCTAGGAGTATTCCCAACATTGCTTCCTTTTTTTCCTGGCTAAGAAGAAGGACCGGCGTCGGCTCCGGTCGACATGTTTGCACTAGTACAATATTAAGAAATGCAACTAATTAATTAATTAGCACAATAAATAAATGCAAATACTCTCATGTTAAGAAAAATAGCAAAGGTCATGCACGAATTCAAGGAAAAATTCGGCATGACCTTTGCTATTTTTCTTAACATGAGAGTGCCCCATTCTCAACCGAAACGGAAGTTAATCAACATTTCGGGAGAAAGGGAATAATGATTTGTACCTACACAAAAAAATGCATACATACAGGCACAAGCAACATATATATATTGTAGAACAGTACATATTCTAGCAATGCACTAAACAGTGCATAAATATATTGATAAGAAAAGCATCTTGTCAATGCACTAAAAAACATCATTTAACATCATTCAAACAACATATATATAGGTAAATTTCATATGGTAAACAATGCATTGCAAATTCTGTATACTTGCAGATTGATAAAAAATGAGCTTGACCAAAACATGACGAGATCATGAAACAATGGCACATCAAAATATTAAAATATCAAAGAACAAATTTTCCTTTCTCTTTTAATTCTGTTAAGAAAAAATTCTACACTTTCTTGGCTTTTTTCATATGGTAAAAAAGATCAGTAGATCTTCCCAAAATTTCATATACATCCATTTATCTAAAAAAGTTTTCATTAAGCTATAAACTTCATCAGATGGAAGTACCTTTAGAATCTATACTTGCAAGTTCTACTTTGCAACACCTCAAAAACAGAAAATTTGGACCTAATGCACTGTCAAGAACTCAGAAAATTTAGACAAAGCACCCAAGTGAAGAAAGAGCGTAATAGATTCTCTTTTGGGTGATTCAGACCATATGATGTGCCATCTGTTGAGCATGGCAACATTGGGAGCCATGGCATGAGACAAAAATAAAGCTCACATATTGAGGCCTTTGAAAATACCAAAATTAGAAGTAATTGCTTATATTTTAGCACTCATGATACAACATAGAAAGTGCTCAGTTTGTGCAAAAAATGGCTTGTTCTATATGCATCAAATAATCCTATCATAAAAAATAGCTTGTTCTATATGCCTCCCCATGCAGTAAACCACAATCAAGCATGAAATAATCCTAGCATCATGAATAATTATCTGGCAGAAAAGCACTAAGCATGAAACATGGCAAAATCATTCATCTCTCGTGAACGAAATGGGATCATCATGCCAAGCCCAAAGAACCAGTGCCCTCCGGGTCCAAGTAAATTAAGAATGGGGTCGGGAGTTGGGAGAAATCGATGGTCACGAAGGGGGAGCAGGGGAGAGGGAGGGGGTACCTGGCCGTGTAGTTGCAGGACAGCGGGGAGGGGTCGCCGGACGCTGGACGGCGGCGATGGCTCGAACGGCGGGGGCGGGGACAGCTCCGGTGGCGGCCGTAGGCGAGGAGAGGGGGCCTACTCCGTTGGCGCGGGGCGGCTCCGGTGGCGCGAGGCGGCTCCGTGCGGTGACTAGGGCTCCGGTGCGGCGTGCTAGGGCTCGAATGGGGGCTCGAACGAATGGGTACTGTGCACGAGCAAGGGGAGGGGCCCATGGAGGTTAAGGCTTAGGGGTGGCGAATTCTGCTAGAATGCGCCACCAACAGGTTTCTTATGCGTGGCGCATCTCGGCAAAATGCGCCACGCATAAGAAACCTGTTGGTGGTGCATTCTGGAAAAAGGCGCCACCCCTAAGAGCACTTAGTGGCGCATTTCAGCAATATGCGCTACCCCTAAGCGTTTTTTATTTTTTAATTAAAGTTTAAACAATTATTTATTTTTTAATTAAAGTGAAACCATTTAAAAATAATAATTATAGAGTACATTTTTCTATAAAAGTAGTCAAACTTTATTAAGATTGACTTTGACCAAATCTTATATGCGGAGTAAAAAGAAACGGAGGGAGTACTTTCTCTAACCGACCTTGAGATGTTGTATTTAACATGGTGCATTTTAAGCACCCCTCGAGAATAGTTATGCACAACACGCCAAAAGCTTTGGTGTGTTGATGATGTTAGTATAACACATATTAAGTTAGATGAGAACTATGCGTTGCCAGAGGGAGAGGTGTGTCGGATTATCGGTTTGTTTGGTTGGGTATGGTTGGGCTCGTCATATTCAAAGGGTCAGTCATACCCGTATTGTGCGGGCAGTGCTGACAATGTACCATCCAGTACTGAATCAGAAAAATGGTCAACCTCTCCTGCTACTACTAGCAGGCTAGCAGCGGTATGCGCTAGGTACGGCTCGGTTTGGAACAGACGAAAGCGGTAACCAAACAGACCGTTTCAGAGGAAGCATATTAATTCCATGCATACACCAAGTGATCATAAATTGCAAAAGATTTTCTTGAATTTGGAGCTAGATATCTAGCTAGCGTTTCCTCACGATCTTCTTCTTGCCCTTCTTTGTCGTGGTTGAATAATTCAGGCCCGGGACGCCTTCACTTTTCCTCTTGAACTGGAGACCTTTCTTCGGTAGGGTTGTGGTGTATGTATCCTGTGCGGCGTAGTCATCTTCCATCTTCGGGTCGCCGTACTTGTCAAAGTCTTGCTCGTTGGCGACTCCATCCATTCCAATTATGTTTCTTTTGCCTCTCCTCACTACAACGCCGATCTGCTTTGATGGGTCGGTAATGAAGAAGCATTGGTCCACTTGGCTAGCCAGTACCCATGGCTCATTTTCCGCGGTGACGTTTGCGCCCGCAGGCTTGGATTTGGCTTCGGGTATAACCATGGTGGTGAAGTACCGGTCTTCTTTTACGACGCTCTTGGCCCATCTCACACGGAACATCGACACCTTATCTCCACAGTAGTCGACCTCCCATATGTCCTCGATCCTTCCGTAGAATCTTTCCTTGACGTCATCGGTGTAGAATATCCCCGTTACCCCTGAGTTCTGGTAATCGCAGTTATTGTCCTTTTCCTCCGTGTAGAATGTGTAGTCGTTGATATCATACACTTGATAGGTCATCAGGTTGCGTGCGGCACCCTGTGACATGGTGAATATCATCTTTTCGTCCTCGGAAGCGTTCCTTCATGGGGGATTCGCACGAAGCTCGTCCCTGAACCAAGTCATGAAACCAGAGTTGTGCTCTTTGATTAGCCGTGGATCTCGGTCCGTTATCTGCAGTCCCTGGTCAGTGTACTTCTTCCTGATTACATCCTTGTGCTTTACTATCCAAGGATCGACCAGCTAGATGTGTTGTAGCGCGACTAGGCTTGCTCTTTCAAATTCGATGTCTCGACCGTCAAAGTTGACATGCATTGCGCGGCTTCCCTCGTGGTGACCACACCCATCGGTCCTGCCAAAGTGCTTGTTGACGGCCAGACAAACAGGGTTCTCGGGGTTGAGATAATTCGTGAAAAAAGAGATGCACTCTTCGGTTAGAAAGCCCTTCGCTATGCTTGCATCTGGACGGGACCTGTTACGAACGTATTTTTTGATGTGTTCATTCATTCTTTCGAACGGCATCATCCTGCGCAGAAACGCAGGCCAGAGTTGGACGATATCCTCCACGACGTGGATCAGCAGATGCACCATAATGTCGAAGAACGCGGGCGGGAAATAGATCTCAAGCTCGCATAGTATGAGCATGATCTCCTCCTGTAGCCTTTTGAGTTGCGTAGCGCAAATCGATTTCCGGGAGATGACGTCAAATAAGTTGCAAAGTCCAAACAACGTTTTACGGACGTTCTCGTCCATTATCCCTCGGATCGCAACCGGGAGAATCTGCGTCATCAGCACGGCACATTCGTGAGATTTCATCCCGCTGAAACGCTGCTTCACCTTGTCTAGGTATTTCCTTATCTTCCCCCCATAGCCGTTCGGAAATTTTACTCCTATGAGGCAGTGGATAAACCGCTTGATCTCCTCCTCGCACAGAGTGAAGCATGCCGGGGGGCAGTGATCAATATCGGTCTTCTTCTTGGTCGCCCTTTTTCGTTTGCGAGAGTTTTGCGTTTCCGTATCCTCTTCCTCCTCCGGCTCATCATCGTCGTCACTAGGGGGGTGAAGTTCCCTCCTGATGCCCATAAATTTCAAGTCATTCCTTGCTTTTGGCCCTTCCTTGGTCTTCTCCGGCATGTTGAGCAGCGTGCCAAACAAGCTCTCGCACACGTTCTTTGTGATTTGCATGAGATCAAGGCTATGAGGACTGCGGAGGAGACTCTAGTATTCCAAATCCCAGAAAACAGACCTCGCTTTCCATACCCTCATTAACGGCTGAGTCTTCTTTTTTTCTTTCCCGGCGCGGGGCACTCTTTCCAAGTTTTCAGCAAGTTGTCGATTTCTTTGCCGCTCCTTCGAGCTTGTGGTGCTCGGAGCTCCTCTCTTCCATCAAACAGATATCCTTGTTTTCTCCATGCGTGTTTCTTGGGAAGCCACCTCCGAGACCCCTGGAACACGGTTTCTGAAGATCCAGGATCTTTTGGTAGCTGGCGGTACGTTGTATTATCCATGCACCTAACGCATGTACAGAATCCTTGGACCACCTGCCCTGAGAAATATCCGTATCCGAGATAGTCGTGCACCGCCATGATCACCGCGACTTTCATTGGGAAATATTCTTTTGCGGCGGCATCGCACGTATTGACTCCGTCTTTCCATAACGTTTCTAGCTCCTCTTTCAACAACTGCAGATATAGATTGAGGTACAGACCTGGTTGTTTCGGCCCTTGAACTAGCATACACATTGTTATGTACTTTTTCTTCATGCACTTCCAGGGGGGAAGGTTGTATATGCATACAAATACGGGCCAGGTACTGTGTGCTGCTCTGGCCGCCAAACGGATTAACTCCATCAGCGCTCACACCAATCCTGAGGTTCCTTGGTTCTTCCGCAAAATCGGGGTATTCGAGGTCCAACGCAGTCCATTGGCTACCATCTGAAGGTGCCTCAGCATGTCCTCCTTTTCCGCATCCGGGTTCGGGTCATCCTCTTTTAGCTTCTTTCTATCTGTGTGCCAGGTCATGAGCTTTGCTTCCTCGGGATCTATGAAATACCTTTGCAAACGAGGAGTGATCAGAAAGTACCATACCCCTTTTCTAGGAACTTTCTTCCCTCTCTTGTATAGACTAACACCGCACACCGAGCATGTGGTTTTCTCTTCGTCCTCACCCCGATAGATCATGCAATCATTAATGCAGACGTGGTATTTAACGTGCGGAAGATCGAGAGGGCACAGGACTTTCTTGTCCTCAACGATACTAGTTGGACACATAGTGCCCTTTGGAAGACGATCGTGCCAGAAGGCCATGTTATCATCGAAGCTTTAGTCGGTCCATTTGTGTTTTGCCTTCATATCCATAGCCCAAAGTGTTACATTCAAGTGGGTATCCCTGTCGTTGCATCCTTCATACAACTTCGTAACCACATCTTTCTTGAGTTGCGCCATCTTGGCTTTCTCTCTACCTGCACCCCTTGCGTTCAACGCCTCTTTGACAAGAAGCTCTTGAACATGAGGGTCTCGCACCCAGCTTGAATCCTGATCATGTTCGACATCTTGATCTTCATGTCCGGCATCTTGATCTACATGATCCGCTTCGCCATCTTCTTCATGATCATGTACGGGATGCTCTTCGTCTTCTCGCCCGCCGCTGTTGTCTGGTTGCCCTTCCTCATTTACTGGCGCCCCACCATTGATGTCCTCCTCCTCACCAGCTTCATCACTTATCCATTGTGTGTAGCCATCCATCAAACCATTACGCTTCAGGTGTCTTTGCAATATTCCGGAATCAGGCTTGGTCACGCACTGTAGTTTTCATCTCCGACACGGACATCTTATATCCGACATATTATTCCTTAGGATGTCGTTTGTCGCACATTGCATCCACCTATCCATAGTGATATCACTCAGCATCTCGCAGACCATGGTCGATCACCTGCGTGCACAGAGAGAGCAACACAATTATATATCACAGTCGTCGCTGGAAAAATTCGGCATGACCTTCCCTAATAATGCATGGGAGCATGCGGAGAGTGCGCCAGAAATTTGCCGAAACGGAAATGAATCGACATTTCGGCAAAAAATTGGCCACTCAAGATTCACATATACATCAAACCACCATAAGCTTCACATATACATCAAACCACCACAAGCTTCACATATACATGAAACCCAAGCTTCACATATACAACAAACCCCAAGCTAATAAAGGAAAGTATATGTGTCATAAATGGAAGAAAAGAGTTTGGGAGGAGGTCCACTTACTTCAATATGAAACAAAATAGATTTAATGTCAAGTATGGATGGATAAATGGAATAAATGAGGTGGGAAGGAGGAGAAAATCGAATAGATCTAGGGTGAGAAGAGTGTGGAGTGAATGAGAGGTGGTAGGTGGGATGGAGTAGATAAGGATAGCTCTAGGCATTTAGTGGCGCATATGGCAAGTCAGTGGTGGCACATTTCCAAAATGCGCCACCCCTAAGCTCTTAGGGGTGGCGCATTTTGGAAATGCGCCACCTATAAGGTTCTTAGGGGTGGCGTATTTTACCAAATGTGCCACGTATAAGCTCATCCAGGCTGGCCCACTCTTAGGGGTGGCGCACTGGAAAATAATGCGCCACCCCTAAGGTCATATGGGTGGCGCATTATTTTCCAATGCGCCACCCCTAACAGATGGTGGCGCATGGCTTGTTATAAGCGCCACTAATAAGCTTTCCATGTATAGCTATTTCCCTAGTAGTGTTTGCTTCTGTTTCGCTATTTTAAAAATGGTCAAAAATGAAAACAAATTGCATAGTCTTAATCCTTGCATTTTTCCGATAATTTTTCATATATTATATGTTTAATTTGGAGTTAATATGAATTTTCTATGATTTTTCAAAATTTAAACTATTTTATGCCAATTTATGTATTTCTTTTAATCCATAAATCTAATTACTGCGTCAGCATGACGCAATGCTAACGTCAGTGGGGCTCTGGCCAGTGGGGCCCCTATGTCAGTGAGAGGAGGATTAATCCCTCTCTGTTATTTTGAACAAAGTTTAATTAAAGGGCATGGGGCCCACTGTCATAGACCCCAGGGGGGGGGTGCTTAGGTGGGGTTTAGGGTTAAGTTAACCCTCTCGCCCGTGGCGACCAAATCCGCGTGGAGGGCTCGTCAGACTTGGCTTTCTAACCTCGATTGGGCACGGGACTTGGACGGGGAGGTGCCCCGTGCTCTCCCACGTCAAGTGGTGTAAGAAGGGGAACGCCAGTGCCACTAGGGCGACGTCGGCTTCAATTGGCGCGGCGGCCATAGCACTGGAGAGTTAGCGAAGGCGAAGGAGGCCACGGGGAGAAGAACGGAGGGGCTGGGGCGAACGGGGAGCTCACTGGGAATGCGATGAGGGGCACGGCGAGGTCGGGGGTGAGCGGGCGCGGCCGGATTGTCTCGCCGGAGCTTCTGCGAACAACGGGGAAATCTTGTCGCGAGCATCACCTCCAGTGGATCTTGGTGCAAATTGGAGAGGCGATTCGATGTAGACGACGACAGCGATCCTTCTGGGAACGGTGGCGCATCGAGGGGAGGCCAGTGGCCACGTCGGGCACGGTGGCGTGCTCCGGTTGGCTCGGTCTTTGCGCAAAAATGGCGACGCCGAGAGAAGGATGTGGCTAGAGGCTAGGGGGAAAGATGGGGAAGGTTGTGGGCGTCTGCGTGGCGCGAGGAGAGAGAGCGAGATGGTCTAGGGGGATGTGCCCCTCGCCGGTGCCGGCATGCTCGCCATCGAGAATCTTGTCGACGCGGCCGGGAAGACAACAAGCCCCCAGGTGGGCTTGGGCCATCGGGGGATAAGTTGGGCTAGTTACTCCCTTCCTTTTATTTCTCTTTTAAATTTTTTTGTTATTTGTTTTGTTTTGATAAAATAACTACTTAAATATTTATATGGCATTATATGGCATATAGCTATCCACTCACCAGTTTTGGAGATTTTTGAAATTCATATAATTTGAATTTCAAATCAAATAGGCGTATTAATTAATTTCCAAGCCCTGTTTGGAATTTTTTAAAAATCTTGGTGCATGAAGTGGGACCAACTTCACTTTATATGTGATCATGCATATTTGTAAGACTTTTCAAAAATGCCAGAGGAATTTTTTGAAGAAAGTTTTGTCTGGCCATTTAAATTAAATTCAATTGGTGCTTCTGCTTTCCCCATTTCAAATTTCTTTTGAATTTTTTACATGAAGCAAAGGCCTAAGCTAACCGTAGCACATACCAAAGTTGGGGTTGTGACAACTCGCCCCCACTCAAAATAATCTCGTCCCGAGATTCATAATTCGTCGGGAGGAAGGTGGGGTACTCGGCACAGAGGCGGTCTTGTCTTTCCCATGTAGCTTCTTTCTCGGAGTGGTGTGACCATTGCACTTTGAGGAACTTGATCTTCTGCCGACGAGTGACACGCTCTGCGGAATCAAGAATACGAAAGCGGTACTCTCGATAAGAAAGGTCATCTTGGAGATCAAGCATTTCATGGTCGACTTCGCGGATGGGGTCCTTGAAGAAACGTTTGAGTTATGACACATGGAATACATTGTGTACTCGGGAAAGGTGCGAAGGTAGTTCAAGTTGGTAGGCAACATCTCCACGTTTAGCAAGAATGCGGAAAGGTCCAATGTAATGTGGGTCCAACTTTCCTTTGATAACGAATCGTTGGGTACCCTTCAGAGGAGTAACTCGCCTTCTCATCTAGATTGTAGCTTTCTTGCCTATGATGACGATCATAGTGCCTTTTCTGATGAGACTGGGCTTCTTTCAATTGATCACGAACAATGCGAAATTTCTCTTCTGCTTCCTTGATCATATCCGGTCCAAAGAATTGTCTTTCACAGGTTTCGGACCAGTTTAAGGGTGTTCGACATCGTCGTCCATAGAGGAGTTGAAAAGGAGCCATGTTCAGACTAGATTGCAAACTGTTGTTATAAGAAATTCGGCAACAAATTGTCCAATTTCCTCTTGGTAATAGACAATGGTTGAAGAGTACCAGCAGGTCTTTGGTGTTCTGCCTTAATGCGACGACACACATCACATTCGGCAACAAATTGAGCAATGTCTCTCTTCATCCTAGTCCACCAAAATCTCTGGCGGAGATCTCGTTACATTTTTGTGCTACCGGGATGAATTGAGAGGGGAGTGTCATGAGCTTCCTTAAGGATCAGCTGCCTTAGGTCTTGATTCTCAGGGACTACCAAACAATTTTCAAGGAATATCGTTCCTTGATCATTTGTAGAGAAACATTTAGCATCTCCGCTAGCAATGTTCTCCTTGATCTCTCAATGCCCCTATCTTGTTTCTGGGCGGCTATGATTTTATCCTCAAGGGTTGGTTTCGTCACCAGGGTAGAAAGAAATCCATGAGGAACTATCTCAAGATTGAGCTTTCGAAATTCCTCATGAAGAAGTGGTTGATACTGTTGTAACATGAGGTTGTTACAATACGACTTACGACTTAGTACATTAGCCATGGCAATGGCTTTGCCTGGGGTGAAAGAAATTCCTAATTCATAATCTTTTATCAACTCTATCCAGCGTCTTTCCTGAGATTAAGATCTGGCTGGGTGAATATGTATTCGAAGCTTTGGTGATCAGAATAGATCTCACACCGATTACCAAGGAGGTAATGTCGCCATGTCTTCAGGGCATGAACTACGGCAGCGAGTTCAAGATCATGGTTAGGATAGTCCTTTTTGGTGTCTGGAGGTGCAAGTACGGGTGAAGAATTCAATCTTATTTTTAGCTCTTGAAAGCTTTCCTCGCAATTGGGAGTCCATTGGAATTTCTTATCTTTCTTGAGGAGTTCAGTCAAAGGCTTTTCAACTTTGGAGAAATTCTCAACGAAGCGGCGACAATAGCTTGCTAAGACAAGAAAACTCCTAACTTGCTTAACCGATTCAGGTGGAGTCCAATCAAGGATGTCCTGAACTCTCTCGGGATTGACAGCAATGCCTTTGGCAGAAATCACGTGGCCTAGATAGGTCACATCTGGTAGCCAGAATTCACACTTTGAGAATTTGGCATATAAGCGATGCTCTTGAAGTTTCATCAATACCAACCTAATATGTTTTGCGTGTTCTTCTTCGTTCTTCGAGTAGATGAGAATGTCATCAAGATAAACTAAAACAAATTTATCCAAGTACTCCATGAAGATTGAATTCATCATGCGCGAGAAAGTGGCGGGGGCATTAGTTAAACCGAAGGACATGACGGTGTACTCGTAAACAAAAACAAGTAGTCAAAGCCGTTTTGGGAATGTCCTCGTTTCTGATTTTGATTTGATGATAGCCTAATCTCAAATACATCTTGGAGAAGACTGAGGATCCAGCAAGTTGATCATAAAGATCATTGACCCTCTGAAGTGGGTACTTGTTCTTTATCGCCGCTAGATTTAGCGGGCGATAGTCTACGCACATCCTTTCTGTTCCATCTTTCTTCGTTACGAGCCGAACGGGGCAACCCCATGGCGTTGAGCTAGGGCGGATGAAGCCTTTTGCCAACGAAGTTTCAAGTTGGATTTTTAGCTCAGCTAACTCATGTGGAGCCATTCTATATGGACATTTGGAAATTTGGGATGTTCCTGGTATAAGATCTACCATGAACTCTACACATCTGTCGGGTGGCTAGATTTAAGGGGTTGGGTTACTGGATAGTTTTGCAGAGGATGACCACGAGTTTCTAGGGGCTACAACAGATATGTAAGAGTAGCAAAGTACCCCAACACGATGGTTAGTGTGGTTATTCTGGCTAAAAGACATCTAAACTGGGAGGAAGAACTGCAAATGCATCAATATAGGTTTCTAGAAGAAAACCATCAACAAACACTATGGAACCGTCGGGCATGCCACCTAACAAATCTTCTAGAAAGTCATCCAAAATAGAGAGAAGGATTTTGCAAATGCATCAGATTATGAAGATACCTGGAATGACTCGGACAACATAACGACTGTAATTGCAAGAGAAATGGAAATCCTCACAACATTTCAATAGCACTAACATAAGAAGTTCAAAAATAGGAAGCACAACCACTCTAGATAACCGAACACAACTATCCTACGGCTACAAAGAAGCAAACAACGAGATGTTCTCGTAAGACATAGATGAGCGTAGTCCTATCTTCCCACAGAAAAGATGAGGATGACTCAGAAGTCAGATCGATGAGGGTAAGGAGAAAAAGAAGCCTTACATTGTTCCCTTTATACCAAAGTAACTATATAAATATAGAATGCTAGACTCGACTTCGACTAAGGGTTGATAATCCTACAGACAGTCCTTCTCTGATAACAAGTCTGTCGAGACCCGAAATATACGTATGTAATTCCAGTCACAACTCAATCATATGGAGAGCCGAGAGCCGTAACCACTTGTCTAAGCAGACAAGGCCAAGCACAGAACACTCTCGAAAGCATCGAACGTGAGGGGCATCCCATCTAGGCCGGATGATCAACTGATATGGGTCCTCATCGCCTGCTCACAAGTCTAAATCATTATGGGTGGTGAAATCCCATACTAATAGACAAGTCGCCTCAACCATATTATCGATTGAATTATAACACTTAAATAAACAAACTCCGGCCTGATCACTTAGTCGGGGTCTCGGGCGGGCTCAATCATACAACTAAGTGTGCCACGTGGCAGAGTCACGAGCAATCGCATCGTGATGCCCAAGCTGTGCACATCTAAGGGCCACTTGGTGTATGAAAGACCGCCAGCAAGAACACAACTAAGCTATGGAACCCCACATTAAGACATGCATGTTATAATCATACACGCAACATACATGTCTAGTGTAAACAACAGGTACACATTGCATGAACTCTACAACGTATATCTTTATTGACTTATATAGAGTACACAAAGATCATATGACTATGATCCATCATTACTTCAAACAATTGAAGCAAATTAGGTCTGAGTACAAACAAGATTAACAAATGGCTTAAAGAAGCCTTGTTCAACATACAAGCCCTTCCAAGAGGGACCAGACTGATGTCTTGAACTATACTAACTTAGTCAACGTCGAGATTCGGGAAGGTGTCTCCATCGGGGCTGGGTTCTCATCTAAAACATAGAATAAGCAAACATGAGTACAAAGTCGTACTCAGCAAGCCTTACATCAGAAATAAAATACTCATGCTCAAGTTTCAAGGTAAAGGGAGGTGGGGTTTCAACATGCAGAAGTGCCAGCTTTGACTTGGCTAGTCCTGTACTACGAGTACTAGACTTGAGGTAAGAAGCGTACACGAGTCCACTATCAAGTCTCCAACCTATACACCACTATGGATACTTCCTCGACTTCCCCACGAGGAAGCACACCATAGCACTCACACCTATCTTGCGAGTTTTAGAGTATCCATTCAAGTTGTCGAATAATCAAGTAAAGGTCTCCAAGTAGTCCATAACCGCGGACACGGCTATACGAATAGTTCATTACCCTGTAGGGGTGTCAGACGTGGATGAAACCAAGGCACTACCCTCACATCACCTTCTCTAATCCATGAGTCGACTACCTGAGTTTTTCACCGCTCGAGAGTCCAGCCGGTTCAACGAAACAGACTCAGATAATGCAGGCGACCGAGACGCCACCTCTGGCAGATGGTTTTACTGCCTCACATGTCCACCCACATATCTATATGGTGCAACCTTTCATTCATACTTTTTCTATGCATATGACAAATGGAAAGACCGAATCTATTGTCACTCCTGGACTGGATCGGGTAAGTAAAGAGGTCAAACGGGGTCCCATAAACCCTACATGTGGTAGTGATCTTTGTCTTGGATCACAACACAAGAACTCGGGGCCTAGGGCAGTGTTCAACGAGACAACCCACTGTGTACTTCTACACAACCTCTCATCGTTCAACTTGTTTAGGTAGATTCACCAACACGTTAACACCATCATTAACATGATCACAACCATCCCGAATCACATCAAAGTAACCTCATCATAACACTAAGCAGCAATAAGATGTAATAGTTGCAGGGGCCACATGATCAACATACAAATCCTAAATCTGCTAGGATTTTGGTTTGCTTAATACGGTGACAAAATGATAGGTCATGCATCGCAATGGGTTTAACTATGCGATAGAACGTACATGGTGCTCTCCTAAACATGCATAAGGGAGACTGAGGGAAATGGGTTTTTATAGATATGATCAATGGGGTTTGCTTGCCTTGCTGACGATACACTGGTTTATCGGTCTTCTTCTTCGGGGGTGATCTCCATCTCGGAAACTCTGTTACCGGAACAAACATCAACAAAGGGGGGGGCCAACATCGAAATAAAATGCACAAGCACATGATAAGTTGTGATATGATATATATGGCACTGGTTTGTGGCAAATTCCATTTTATTGAAGTGTATTGAAAAAGAATTGCAAATTCAAACTTCATATTTTAATTCAAATTATGCTATATGCACATTTGCTTCTGTTTCCCCATTTTAAAATGGTCAAACATGGAAACAAATTGCATATTCATTTATTATATGTTTAATTTGGAGTTAACATAAATTTTCTATGATTTTTCAAAGTTTAAACTATTTTCTGCCATTTATGTATTTCTTTTAATTCATAAATCTAATTACTGTGTCAGCATGACGCAGGGCTGACGTCAGTGGGTCTCTGGCCAGTGGGGCCCCTTTGTCAGTGAGTGGGGGATTAATCCCTCTCTGTTATTTTAAACAGAGTTTAATTAAAGGGCCTTGGGCCCACTATCATAGACCACAGAGGGGTGATTAGGTGGGGTTTAGGGTTAAGTTAACCCTCTTGCCGGCGGCGACCAAATCCGCAGCGGAGGGCTCGCCGGACTTGGCGTTCTAACCTCGGTTGGGCACGGGACTTGGACGGGGAGGTGCCCCATGCTCTCCCGCGTCAAGTGGTGCAAGAAGGGGAACGCCATAGCCACTAGGGCGACGTCGGCTTCAATTGGCGCGGCGGCCGGAGCACTCGAGAGTTGGCGACAGCGAAGGAGGACATGGGGAAAAGAACAGAGGGGCTGGGGCAAACAGGGAGCTCATCGGGAATGCGTTGAGGGGCACGTCGAGGTCGGGAGTGAGCGGGCGTGGCCGGAATGTCTCGCCGGAGCTGCAGCGTTCGACGGGGAAATCTTGTCGCGAGCGTCACCTCTACTGGATCTTGGCGTAAATTGGAGTGGGGATTCAATGTAGGCGACGACGATGATCCTTCCGGGCACAGTGGTGCAGTGAGGGGAGGCCAGTGGCCACGTCTGGCACGGCGGCGTGCTCTGGTTGGCTCGATCTTTGCGCAAAAATGGCGACGCCAAGAGAAGGATGTGGCTAGGGGCTAGGGGAAAGATGGGGAAGCTTGTGAGCATCTGCATGGCGCGAGGAGAGATCACGAGAGGGTCTAAGGGGGATGTGCCCCTCGCCGGCGTCTGCATGCTCGCCACCGAGCAGCTTGCCGACGCAGCGGGGAAGACGAAAAGCCCGCAGGTGGGATTGGGCCGTGGGGGGATAAGTTGGGCTAGTTTCGCTCTTCCTTTTATTTTCTCTTTTAAAAATTTCTGTTATTTTTTCTGTTTTGATAAAATAAATACCAAAACAATTTTATAAAATCTCAAAACATTTATATGGCTTATAGCTAGCCACTCACTAGTTTTGGAGATTTTTGAAATTCATATAATTTGAATTTCAAATCAAATAGGGGTATTAATTAATTTTCAAGCCCTTTTTGGAATTTTTGAAAAATCTTGGTGCATGCAGTGGGACCCACTTCAGTTTATATGTGATCATGCATATTTATAAGACTTTTCAAAAATGCCAGAGGAATTTTTGGAAGAAATTTTTGTCTGGCCAGTTAAATTAAATTCAATTGGGGCTTCCGCTTTCCCCATTTCAAATTTCTTTTGAAATTTTTACATGATGCAAAGGCCTAAGTTAACCCTAGCACATACCAAAGTTGGGGTTGTGACAATCCTATCCTTGTCCTCCCGTTCATCACCCGATGAAGAAGAAGCAGTCAAGGCATACACACGTTGATCAAGTTATAGTTATGATTCAGTTGATGTTATCTATGAACAAGACGGAGGTCCCAAGTCATCCATAACCGTGGACACGACTTCTCGAAAATATTTAACCCTGTTGGGGTGTACCAACTGCCCATTACAAGGCTCCGTACGCGCACCCATCTCTCTCAGTTGCTACCCATCACAGGAAAACATTTTATGATTTAGTTCCAAGAGATCCAAAATGACAGGTCCCTCTAGATAACAACAAACAAATCTGGGTGGCCTCTAAGGATTCGACAACCAATCCAAGAGTCGTCCGCACTCTCGAATCGGACTCTTCCGGATGACGCGGGTCATATTACCGGGTCACCTCACATGGGGACGAGTCCTAGCTAATCCGGTGGACCATGTCTTCGTTGCCCAAGTTTTTTTTTAAAGATACCTCCTAGGAGCGACCCGACAGACATATATGCATGTTTTGCAAATGGTAAATCGGCTTGGTCCACCTCTAGAAATGTTTGAAGCTAGGTAGGTAAGAAAAGGGGACCCCATAAAATCTCACACGCGGTTAGGCACGCTCAGTCTTAGAACCAATACCCGGAACTCGGATCCTAGGTGACTCGAATGGAACAAAGCACCAAGGCGGGATAGCCTGACCTTCCATTCTTCGTCGAATATAGTCAATATTATAATAATCATATCATCCAAAGAAATATAATAATGTGATAGCCCAATCCAAGGAGTAACAGGATAGCTTCCGAGAATGCATACTAAGTAGTGGTTAAGAAAGCAAGGTACATGGCCAAACAATGGTTTGCTAGGATGTGGGGGACATGGATGTTTGGGTTTATTTGAGAGGCATAAATATGAAGTGGTAGGATCAAGAAATCGTTCTATCCTATACCTAGGTAAAAGTGAGCTGAAAGTTATAAGCATGGTATATGATCCCCCTTACCTGATGAGAAAACGAAGCCGTAGGTGTAGTCGATCTAAAGCTCGCAACGTCTCAGAGAGTACCCGCGGGAGCACACAAGAAGTAAACACTGGAAAGACAATCAACTGAGATGCATTTATTACTACGGATCAATCACCATCAATCAAGAACAGGAACACAACATGAGACAATGCAATACGATATCGCATCTATCGTCGAGAGCGGCTACTAACAGGTTAAGTGGAGTACTTGTCACACACGACGATACCGCACATTTAGCAATGCTTCAAGTTGTTTAGCTACACAACATGAGCAAAGGTTTTTAACATTCCATCTCACACAAGCATGGCCTGTCACACAATCATGGCAAGAGATTAAGAATAAAGTAAGCTATCTATGCTAGTCATTTTAAGTGAGGCAACACCCTAAACATTATATAAACTAGGTGCCCCATGAGGATTAAAGAATTTCGTACTGTTCTAACCTAAAACATATTTTAGATTGGTTATCCACAGCAGACAATAGCGCAATCACAATCTACACGAAATTCTAGTCAAGTTGCACATAAGAAACATTTTAATAGGAGCAACGGTTAAAAAGTTATGGCAGATTACATTTATAGTGGCATGTGATGTAATTAGCAGTGAAACAACATGTAGGAAAGTGCAAATAGGGAAAAGAGCAACATTTTGTTAATCTACGCGCAAAACGGAGCAAATTTCATGTAGAAAGCGTCTCCCTCCGACTAACGGTTAAAAACATATTCGCATCGCTAAAAAGGTTCACAATCTACCATCTGAACTAAACATAAATTATTACAAACATCTCTGGGCTGAATCCAACACAAACGAGCTAAACAGAAAGCGCACCCTACTATTCCACGCACACAGGCGAGATATGACAATAGGTATTTTGGACAGGTCCAACAGAACTGCAGCAAAAAAATAAAATAAAGTGGGGTGCTCACCATCGGGCCAAGGCCCAAGAAGGCAGGCGCGGAGGCCGGTTGGACGTCGCCCACGGGCGCGAGGTGGCCCACAGGCCACGCCAGTTGTTGGGCCAGGAGTGCGCCGGGCCGCTGGCGCCGGTTGCTGGCCCAGGATGCGGGGTCAACGCGGCCGCCGGATCGGAGCCGATCTCGATCCCTCCCGGGGTGGCGCGGCGGCGGCGCTGGCCGGTCCCCGGCGAGGGGAGGTCCGGTGGCGAGGAGAAACCGGGAACTGGATGCGGAGACTGGAGGGTGGCGGCCGTCGCCGGATCCAGCGCGGCAACGGGCAAACGGCAGCGCAGGGCGGCCATGGCGACTCGGGGCTGAGCTCCTCGCCTCGATCCATGGAGGCGGCGACGACGCTCGCTCTGAGGAGAGAGGGAGGCTTATGGGGAGAGGGAGAAGAAGAGGAGGGGCGCGGCGCGAGCTCACCGGAAGGAGGCGAGGTGGCGGCGGGTTGCGGCTCGCCGGAGGTCGGAGGCGCTCGGCGGTGGGGTGAGGTCCTCCACGGGCAGCCGCGCGGCCAAATGGTCCCGAGGCGGTCCTGCGGGGGCCGGGCGCGGTCTGCGTTGGCTGGAGGTGGGAGGAGGCCTGCAGGGGTGACGTGTTGGCTCAAGGAGCGTCGGATCACAGATCCGACGGCTCCAGAGGTGGCTAGGGTTAGGGTTTTGAATTTTGGAGGCTGTGGGCAGAAATTTTGGGGCTTTTGGAGGGGGTGGATGCAATTTTTACAAGGGGGAAACCCTAGAAGGGCTAGGAGAGAGTGATGGCCTAGTTATAGGCTGGCCTGGATGGCAAGTTTATGCAAACGCCCTCGGGTTTTCTCTCTTGAGTGTCCGGTATTCCACGTTTCTAACCGTCGGGAGTCCATATGACCTCCGATTCGGACGAAATCTCGAGCCACGTGCTCAGCGCGGCGAGCCCAACGATTCTACCTCACTTCGGTAACGTTCCGGGGATATTTTTCGGGTGCCTAATAAAATAATCCATTTATTAAATAAATGGGGTTTACGTTCCTATGGTGATGGTTGGCCTTGTGCCGGAAGCTGCGACGGTGCTCGGGTGAAACTCGGTGTTGCAAATGGTTGTGTGCCATTGTGGAAGGGCTCGATCACGCATCCGATACGAGAAAGAGGGGGGGAGAATATAATCACCAATTAATAAATTGGCGAAGAAAATACTACAAACAATTTTAGCAATCAAAAAAATAATGCAACAAACAATTTTTTTAATATGGGTGAAAATCCCGGGCTGTTACACCAAGGTAGCGCACTTCATTCCAGTGCAAACCACCTATCGAGTTGATCAGCTGGCAGACTTGTACATGTCGACGATCGTATATCTGCAAAGAGTTCCGAAGGACATTGCGTCTGACTGGGGTACCCAGTTTACCTCAAGGTTCTAGAAGCAAGTTGTAAGGCCCGATATGCGGTTCTGTTCCAAATCTAGATGTTTCCATCCAGATCCGGGGATATAGCACATATCGGTCCCACCGCGACATATGACCACGCCATATGCCCCGGATTTCCAACATGATATCACAACATTACAGCTACAAGGATCCAACATCTTATACAATCGGCATACATTTTCCTTAATACAATACATCAGTGGAAGACATATGTCTGAGTACAGACTACAATCAAATTCCTAGTGGCAAAGGTCAAACACACCATTCCCGTAACCACATGGGTCCAGGATCTCCGCCGGGATCCGCCTAACTAGTCATCGCCGAGTCTCTGCGAAGGCTTCCAAAAGAAAGGTCGTCAAGCTCCAATGAAGTCCAAGATCATTCATAACGTCCGTAAATGAGAAAAGAAGGGGTGAGTTATATCAACAAGTCTTGTAACTAACTTGTCACGGTAAGATGGGGGTAGTGGTGAGGTTGCAGTCGCACTAGCAATATATGAGGTGGCTAACGATCTATTTAGAGTAAGATGAGAACCAATCATTCGATGAGGAATCGCCTCCAACAAGTCTTTCTATCAGCTAATTTCACAAACATAACACTTGTCCTTTCCTTGTCCTCCTCTTTCATCACCCGATGAAGAAAAAGCAGTCAAGGCACACACACATTGATCAAGTTATTAAATATGATCCAGTTGATATTATCTATGAACAAGATGTAGGTTCCAAGTCGTCAATAACCGTGGACGCGGATTCTCGAAAATATTTAACCATGCAGGGGTGTACCAACTTCCCATTACAAGGCTCCGCGCGCACGCCCATCTCTCTCAGTTGCTACCCATCATAGGAAACCATTTTATGATTTAGTTCCGAGAGATCCAAAACGACAGGTCCCTCTAACTAACATCGCACAAATCCGGGTGGCCCTCGGTGAGTCGACATCCATCTCAGGAGCCGGACGCGCTCTCGATCTGTTCTCTACTGTCTTTCGTAGGTTTTGATTGCCGGTAAATTATCACATGAGGCCGGGCCTCAGCCGGACAGGTTTGACCAACAAGGAAACCATGACACCGCTGGCCCAGGTTGTTTTAAAGAACATATGCCAGGAGCTACCCGACAGACACACACACACTGTTTTGAAATGGTAAATCAGCTTGGGCCACCACTAGAAATGTTTGAAGGTACGTAGGTAAGAAAAGGGGACCCCATAGCATCCTACACGCGGTTATGCACGCTCATTCTTAAAACCAATACCCGGAACTCGAATCCTAGGTGACTCGAATGGAACAAAGCCCCGGGGCGGGATAGCCTAGACCTTCCATCCTTCGTCGAGTATAGTCAACATTATAATAATCATATCATCCACAACAATATAATAATGTGATATCCAATCCAAGGAGTAATAGGATAACATTTGATAGCATCCTAAGCATGCCTACTAAGTAGTGGTTAAGCAAGCAAGGTACATGGCCAAACAATGATTTGCTGGGATGTGGGGGACATGGCTGTTTGGTTTTATTTGAGAGGCATTAATATGAAGTGGTAGGATCAAGAAATCGTTCTATCCTACACCTTGGCGCGACTGAGCCAAAAGGTATAAGCATGATATATTCTCCCCTTACCTGATGAGAAGACAAAGCCGAAGGTTTAGTCGATCGCAAACTCGCATCGTCTTCGAGAGGTACCCGCGGAAGCACACAAGAGGTGAACACTGGAAAAGGAAATCGACGAGAAAGCATCTATTACTATGAAGAAACCACCAGCAAAAACATCAAGAAGGCAACATGAGACAACCAACGGCATCGTATCAATCATCGAGATCGGTTACTAACAGGTTAAGTGGAGTATTCGTCACACACAACGATACCACATTTAGAATGGTTCAAGTTGTTTAGCTACACAACATGAGCGAGGTTGTTAATATGGCATCTCACTCAAGCATGGAATATCACACAATCATGGCAAGAGGTGAAGCACAAAGTAAACTATCTATGCTAGTTAATTTAAATGAGGTAACAAGCTACACATGGCATATCACTAAGTACCCCACGATAAATTTAAGCATTTGATATTGTTCTTCCCTAAACCATATTTTATATTGGTTAACAACAGCAAGAAATAGTACAATGACAATCTATACGAAATTCTAGTCAAGTTACATATAAGAAACATTTTAATCGGAGCAACGGTTAAAAAGCTATGGAATATTACATTTAAAATGGCAAGGGTTGTAATTAGCAGTAAAACATCACGTAATTAAGGTCAAACATGGCAAAGAGCAACATTTTATCAATCTACACAGAAAACTAGTAAGACGCGTCACGATCGGAGCAACGGTTGCAAAGATACGGGCCTCGCCAAATCGTATACTAATCTGCCAATAAATATAAGCAGAAAAAAATACTTCTAGGTTCTCTGGGCCGAATCTAAGCTAAACGGGCCTAACCAGGGGAGCTACGAACTAAAATACACCCAAGGGCACTAAATAGCATCCACTTCACCTGGGTCGGCCCAACACTTGCAGAAAAAAAGAGGAAGGTGAGGTCGCCTCACCTAGTGGGCTGCGGCCCAGCTTGCGGGCGAGCACTGGATATCGAGCACGTCGCCTAGGCGAGAGGAGGCGCGAGGCCGAGGCGGCTTGTGCTGGGCCGTGGGCGCGGCCCACAGCGGTGAACCGTGACGCCTGTTCGGGATCTCGTCGTATCCCGTCAGGCCAAACAGCGGCGACGGCGCAGGCGATTTCCGGAGAGGGCAGGCGGCCCTCCGACGACGAGCCGCGGTCGGAGGGAAGCCCCAGGGCATGAGGGAAGCCGGATCCAATCGGAGCAGGGGCCAAGTCCGGCAGCGGGCGAGCTTCCTAGTGCATCCATGGCGACGCGGCTCGGGATCCATGGAGCATCGGACAGAGGAAATGAGAGTTTAGAGAAAGGAGAGAGAGGGAAGAAGAGAGGAGAAGGAGGCGCGCAGAGGGGGAGGCGACCTGGGCGCACGGCGGGGCTCTCGCCGGCCGGTGGCTCGTCGGAGCATGGCGACGCGAGGCTAGCCGGAGGAGGTGGACGCGAGCAGAGGAGCTCCTCGGGCTGGGAGGTCCTCCCGTGGAGGTTGGCATCAAATGGTGAAGTGGCTCGATGTGGATCGTCCGATCCGGATCGGGCAAATCAGATTGGCGCCATCAGATCTGAGGGGGTTGGTGCTGGTGGTGCCATGAGGCGGAGGGGGAGTGGGGAGGCGCAAAATCTGAGGGAGGTTGTCTAGGGTTTGTCCAGATTTGGTAGGAGGGCTAGTCCATTTATAGCAGTTGCTTAGGGAGGCTAAAAGGGCTATAAACTGGGACAGTTAGAGGGGTTTTTGGGCCTGGTTTTTGGGTGGACTTCATTTAGAGATAAGAGGGAAATATGGTTGGTCAACTAATGGCGCGCGCGACATTTTGTAAAATACGCCCTAGACTTACACCGGCTACTATGCCTGGCACATCCGATCGCTTACCTACCCAACAAATTCGGAATCGCACGAAATCCAAAACACCGCCCGATAAAATAAACCATTTAAATATAAATGGGGGTTTTCGTGCCAATGGCGATGGTTGGTCTTGTGACGGAGGTTGCCACGGTGATCGGGTGACTTTCCCAGTGTCGCAACGGGGTCATGTGCCATGGTAGAAAGGTTTGGTCCCGCATCCGATACGAGAAAGAGGGGGGAGAATATTCACCGATTAATAAATCGACGAAACAAATACTGCAAACAATTCGAACAAGCAATAAAATAAAGAAACAAAGAATTTTTTTAATTGGGGTGAAAATCCCGGACAGTTACAATACAACACCACGAACAAGGGATCTCGTCCCGAGATGCTGGACGATCCGGGGGACAGGATGGGAGAGAAAAGAGATTCGACAATCTTCAACACCACCAACGAGGGACTCTGTTCAATGTCGATGACGAACTTCCGTCGAGATAAATTTCTGCAGAGAGACGGCAACGTCGGAGAACGAAACCATCGAGTGATCAAGAGGAAGAAGGATAATCCAAAGTAACGATCAAAGGAAGCATTCTCACTCAAATTGTTAGGATTCTAGGCAAGAGGAATGAAGTCAATAGGCGACCAAGATGTCAACCCAGAGTCAGAAGAACTAAAGGTACTACATGATTTCCCAACCTGAGATCGGAATCGAGACAATACATTGCAAGAAATGCATTGTAACGGTTCTGAAACTCCACTTATTCGAGATCCTAGAGTTTGAAAGGGGATAAGTAGAGAGTTAAAAAAACTTACGACACTTTTCTGACCAGAGCATGGGTAAGGAGGAAAAAGAATCCTACTCTCCGATAACTATCTTAGTAACTACAAAAAAATTTTTTGTCTAGACTTGACTTCGGCCAGAAAAGGGATCCTACGGTCGGTAAGGCTTTGATACCAAGTTGTAAGGCCTGATATGGGGTACTATTCTAGATCTAGATGTTTCCATCCAGATCCGAGGACGAAGCACTTATCGGTTCCACCGCGACATATGACCACGCCATATGCCCCGGATTTCCAACATGATATCACAACATTACAGCTACAACGATACAACATCTCATACAATCGTCATATATTTTCCTTAAAATACATCAGCGGAAGACATATGTCTAACTACAGACTACAATCAAATGCTTTGTGGCAAAGGTAAAACACACCATTCCCGTAACCACACGTGTCCAGGCTCTCCGCCGGGATCTGCCAAACTAGTCGTCGCCGAGTGTCCACGAAGGCGTCCGAAAGAAGGGTCATCGCGCTCCACTGAAGTCCAAGATCATTGCATAATGTGCGTAAAAGAGAAAAGAAGGGGTGAGCTATATCAACAAGTCTTGTAACTAACTTCTCACGGGAAGATGGGGGTAGTGGTGAGGTTGCAGTCGCACTAGCAATATATGAGGTGGTTAATGATCTATTTAGAGTAAGATGAGAACCAAGCATTAGATGAGGAATCGCCTCCAACAAGTCTTGCTATCAGCTACTTACACAAACATAACACCTATCCTATCCTCGTCCTCCTCTTTCATCACCCGATGAAGAAGAAGCAGTCAAGGCATACACACATTGATCAAGTTATTAAATATGATTCAGTTGATGTTATCTATGAACAAGACGCAGGTTCCAAATCGTCCATAACCGTGGACATGGCTTCTCGAAAAGATTTAATCCCGCAGGAGTGTACCAACTGCCCAACACAAGGCTCCGCACACACGCCCATCTCTCTCAGTTTCTACCCATCATAGGCAACCATTTTATGATTTAGTTCCTCGAGATCCGAAATGACATGTCCCTCTAACTAACATCGCACAAATCCGGATGGCCCCCGGTGAGTCGACGTCCATCTCAGGAGCTGGCCGCGCTCTCGATCTGGTCTCTACCGTCTGTCGCGGGTTTGGATTGCCGGTAATTTCTCACATTAGGTGGGGTCCTCAGCCGGACATGTTGGACCAACAAGGAAACCATGTCCCCGCTGGCCCAGGTTGTTTTAAAGAATATCTGCCAGGATCTACCCGACAGACACACACATGGTTTTGAAATGGTAAATCAGCTTGGGCCACAACTAGAAATGTTTGAAACTAGGTAGGTAAGAAAAGGGGACCCCATAGCATCCCACACGCGATTAGGCACGCTCAGTCTTAAAACCAATACCCGGAACTAGGATCCTAGGTGAGTCGAATGGAACAAAGCGTCGGTGCGGGATAGCCTAGACCTTCCATCCTTCTTCGAGTATAGTCAACATTATAATAATCACATCATCCACAACAATATAATAATGTGATAGCCCAATCCAAGGAGTAACAGGATAACAGTTGATAGCATACTAAGCAGTGGTTAAGCAAGCAGGGTACATGAACAAACAATGGTTTGCTCGGATGTGGGGGACATGGCTGTTTCAGTTTATTTGAGATGCATGAATATGAAGTGGTAGGATCAAGCAATCGTTCTATCCTACACCTAGGCGCGAGTGAGCTGAAAGTTATAAGCACGAATATGCGCCCCTTACCTGATGAGAAATAAAACCGAAGTTGTAGCCGATCGCAAACTCGCATCGTCTCCGAGAGGTACCCGCGGAAGCACACAAGAGGTGAACAATGGAAAAGGAATTCGACGAGCAAGCATCTATTACTACGAAGAAAACACCGGCAAACAACATCAAGAAGGCAACACGAGACAACGCACGGCATCCTATCTATCGTCGAGATCGGTTACTAATAGTATAAGTTGAGTATTCGTCACACACGACGATACCACACATTTAGAATGGTTCAAGTTGTTTAGCTACACAACATGCGCAAGGTTGTTAACATGGCATCTCACTCAAGCATGGCATAGCACACCATCATGGCAAGAGCTGAAGCAGAAATTAAACTATCTATGCTAGTCAATTTAAATGAGGTAAGACCCTACACATGGCGTATCACTAAGTACCCCACGATAAATTTAAGCATTTGGTACTGTTCTGCCCTAAACCATATTTTATATTGGTTCACAACAGCAAGAAGTAGCACAATCACAATCTACACAAAATTCTAATCAAGTTACATGTGAGAAAAATTTTAATCGGAGCAACGGTTAAAAAGTTATGGCATATTACATTTTACAGTGGCAAGGGTTGTAATTAGCTGTAAAACAACATGTAAAAAAGGTCAAACATGGCAAAGAGCAACATTTTTTTAATCTACAAAGAAAACTAAGCAAGTTTCATGTAAGACGTGTCACGATTGGAGCTACGGTTGCAAACATACGGGCCTCGTCAAATCGTATACTAATCTGCCAATAAATATAAGCAGAAAAAATACTTCTAGGTTCTCTGGGCCGAATCTAAGCTAAACGGGCCTAACCAAGGGAGCTACGAACTAAAAGACGCCCAAGGGCGCTAAACAGCATCCACTGCACCTGGGCCGGCCGAACACTTGCAGACAAAAAGAGGAAGGTGAGGTCGCCTCACCTAGTGGGTTGCGTCCCAGCTTGCGGGCGAGCGCTGGATAGTGAGCACGTCGCCCAGGTGAGAGGAGGCGCGAGGCCGAGGCTTCTTGTGCTGGGCCGTGTGGCGCGGCTCACAGCGGTCAACGGCGACGTCCGTTCGGGATCTCGCTCGATCCCGGTCAGCACAAACAGCGACGACGGCGCAGGCGACTTCCGGCGAGGCCAGGCGGCCCTCTTACGACGAGCCGCGGTCGGGGAGAAGCACCAGGGCATGAGGGCAGCCAGATCAAATCGGTGCAGGGGCCAAGTCCGGCGGCGGGCGAGCTTCCTAATGCATCCATGGCGACGGGGCTCAGGATCCATGGCGCATCAGAGAGAGGAAAGGAGAGATTAGAGAAAGGAGAAAGAGAGGGAAGAATAGAGGAGAAGGAGGCGCGCAGAGGGGGAGGCGACCTGGGCGCACGGAGGGGCTTTCGCCGGCCAGCGGCTCGTTGGAGTATGGTGCCATGAGGCGGCGGGGGAGTGGGGAGGCGCAAAATATGAGGGAGGCTGTCTAGGGTTTGTCTAGATTTGGTAGAAGGGCTAGTCTATTTATAGCAGTTGCTTAGGGAGGCTAAAAGGGCTATAAACTGCGCTAGTTAAAGGGGTTTTTGGGCCTGGTTTTTGGGTGGACTTGGTTTAGATATAAGAGGGAAATATGGGAGGTCAGCTAATGGCGCGCACGACATTTTGTAAAATACGCCCTAGACTTACACCGGCTACTATGCCTAGCATATCCGATTGCTTACCTACCCAAAAAATTCGGAATCGAACGAAATCCAAAACACCGCCCGATAAAATAACCCAGTTAAATATAAATGGGGGTTTTTGTGCCGATGGCGATGGCTGGTCTTGTGCCGGAGGTTGCGACGGTGAACGGGTGACTTTCCCAGTGTCACAACGGGGTCGTGTGCCGTGGTGGAAAGGTTTGGTCCCGCATCCGATACGAGAAAGAGGGGGAGAATATTCACTGATTAATAAATCGACGAAACAAATGCTGCAAACAATTCTAACAATCAAGAAAATAAATCAACAAAGAAATTTTTTAATTGGGGTGAAAATTCTGGGTGTTACACATGTTTAGGAGGCACTAGGCACTAAGCTCACATTCAGCACAGCCTATCACCCGTAGAATGGAGGCCAGATACTAGAGGATGTGCTCCGCGCATGTGCTCTGGCCTATGGTTCCAAGTGGGAGGACTGTTTGCCTTATGCAGAATTCTCCTACAACAACAACTATCAGTCGAGTTTCCAGATTGCCACCATTTGAAGCTCTGTACGGATGGAAGTGTGCGCACAACCCTAAACTGGTCTCACACCGGGGAAGGGAAGATTTTTGGACCGGAAGTTCTGAAGGAGTCCGAAGAGAAAATCCAGAGTATTTGTGAGCGTCTCAAGACCGCTCAATCTCAACAAAAGAGCTATGCCGACCCCAAGCGTCAAGAGGTGACTTTTGCAGTTAGAGATTTTGTGTATGTCCGAGTCACCCCACTAAAGTTAGAACCCCGATACATTGGACCATTTGAGGAGACAGCAAGACGAGGCCAAGTTTCTTATCAGTTGAGACTGCCCGAAGAGCTATCCTATGTGGACGACGTCTTCCATGTCTCACAACTCCGAAAGTGTTTGGAGGTGCCAGACAAGCCTGATGTTTTCAAAAACATCGATCACCGCACGGTGGACATCAACCAGGATCTCACATACCGCGAGACACCCCTTCGTATCCTGGAAGAAGCCACCCAAGTCACCCGTAAGCGCGCGACCAAATTCCACAAGGTCCAGTGGACAAATCACACAGAGGAGGAAGCCACCTAGGAATGGGAGGACTACCTCAAGCGCGAGTTCCCGCATCTCTTCACTAGCTTGTGAATCTCGAGGACGAGATTCTTGTTAAGGGGGGAAGGTCTGTCACATCCCAACTTTTATTAACTTGTTATTAATATAGAAAAAAATTCGGTTAACGAAAAACTTTGCTAGTTGTGTTGTGATAGTTGTAAAATTTCCATGTTATGCCTGCTTTGTATTGTGTTAAGCTTGTCAGCCTTGCTAGTTATCTTGTTGCCAAGAATAGTTGTTTTCCTTGTCATGCTAAAAAAAAGATCAACCAATAAAAACGTTTAGCACTCCACTCATACTATAATAGCCACACATGGGGAATTAGAATCAATAAAATATGGTCTAAATAAATATTTAACTTCACAGAAATTCATTATTTAAATCACTAAAAATACCTCTATAGCAGAAGGTATTAAATAAAAATATTTTAAAAATGCTAATTTATTAGTTGCTAATACTATAATAGTGATAATATTATCAACAACATTACAAATTCCCTAAAACTATAAGTAAATTAGGATAACACTCGTGAACTTTTATAAAGTATTTAGGAGCTTAATCTTGAAATTTTGCTACAAATGTAAATCAAATCAGAAGATAAATATTTACAAATCTAATAAGAAAAAATAAACCTAGACTACTGGGCCAAAGATCATCTCCCTCTACCCTATATCATGCCCCCCTTCTCCTACCTCCAGCCCTGGACAATCCAACGCCACCTGGCAGCCTCTCTCCACGCTATGGACGTCAACGCTGACATCATCTGGCGGGCCCGCGCTGATGCCAGCAGGTTGACGTCACCCATCGCCGTTCGCCTCGCCCTGTTGTTGACCGAGACGTGGCGCGACAAGCACGCACTCCCACTCGAGCCCTCGTCGTTCTCCCGCCAAACGCTCCTCGCGTGCGCCTATATAAGAGACCCCAACCCACTACTCCTCCACACCACACCGTTCCCAGCTCCCCATTTCCTCCAGCCACTACCTCGCCTGCCCTTACCAGTCCGAGAAAAAAGAAGAGTAGGAGTCGAAAGGAAGGAGGAAAGTAGAAGGGAGAAGGAGAAGAAAGGATAGGGAAGGAGGGGAGGGGAGGAGGCCGGCGAGGCGCGCTCCCCACTGCTTCTCTCGCCGGCGCTGCTCTGGAGGCCTCCGACGGCCGCCCTCGAGAAGGACCCCAACCACGTCCAGAACGACGTCTACCCCGAGCCGCCCGCTTCGTCATCAGCCACCGCCTCCCGGGACCCCAAAAATGGGTTACCCTATCCGAGCCGCATACGCTCCGCCACTCACTGTCGACCTCCGCCTCCGGGAGCACCTCTGGCGAGATCCCCTTGCCCCCCCCTCCCCCGACTTCCATGGTTGTGAGCTAGGTCTCATGACCAAGCCAAGCAAGGAGACGATCCCCCGGCCGCCCGATCGGATGCACATCCAACGACCCAGGGCGCCCCGTACCTCTTCGTCCTTAAAAAACAGCCAGCGCGCCACAAAGGAGAGGCCCGACCCGCTAGGAAAAAAGAAATAGATTTTTTTTACCCTGGGCGTAGTATAGCCTCGGGTCGGATTGCTGAAGCTTTTCCTTTTTATTAAATATGAAAAACCTAAATAATTCTAGAAAAATAAGTATATATCAGAAAATTGTGAAACAAATTTTGTGTTGCTTATATATTTCTGCTTTATTTTTATACATGATTAGAATTTGGTTTGGCGTAATTAAAATTGTTGATATATTTTATTAATTTGCTCGCTAGTTTAATTTTTTTTATGTTAGTGATATTAAAAAAATTAGCACTTTATTAAAAAGTCCTTTGGTCAGTAGCTAATTATGGTGCATTTATTTAATAAAAATAAAATAACTAAAAAAGTATTGTTGGAATAAAAGAAGGAATTGATATGAACTTTTCTCTTATGTGCATTATTATTCTTTAATCTTGTTGATTGATCCACTTTAATAACCACATTAACCTGCCCTGAAAGTAATACAAATTTATTATGTTGAATCATGTATTAAATTCTTTGTGAATTAAAAGTTGCTACTATATGTGTTAAATTCTTGCTTAACCCCATGTTAAACAAAAGCTAATAAAATAATTATTACTTGATTAACATCTTGTGATATAATTGCCTTGCTACCTTATGTAATAAAATCATGTTAAGCTAAACCCTATTAAAATTGTTACAACCTTGTTGTTGCTCTTGTTGTGATGTTGTTGTAATGCTTTGTTTATGTGTGAGTGTTGTTATTTGTATGCTTCATGTAATCACTGTGATTGTAATGTGTGAACTTTTTCGTAACGCGTAGACGAAGCGCTCGACGTTGCAGGAGAAGACTCCTCCAAAGCCGAAGAAGCCGTACGAGGAGACACCGCCAAGGAAGGCAAGCCATCTTCAAAACTCAACCCCTTTGTCATGTATCTTGTTATGTATCATTATTTACTACATCGATTGGGATGGGATGATAGTAGTTGTATTAGGCGAACCACCACATACCCTTTTAGCCTACCTATTTGGGAAAAATGAAACTAGAACCCCGATGATCTCTAAGCTCTATTGAGATCATCATATAGCCATGGTAAATAATTAAATGCAACTTACTAGTTGATTAATCTTGCTCCACACTAATGTGATGGCATACATCTAAGAAGATGTTATGGCCAAGATTGTGGTTGTTGGAAACATCGTTGAACATATTCAAAGTCTTGAAGGACTCTCTATAAGTGTCGCTAATACCTAGCCTCCCGTGCGACCACATTACCCTGATATGGGACAGGGATTTACCGGAAGTCATTGGGTCGAACATTAGCTACCTCACAACTTCTATGAGGGATGCGTCCCTTGAAACCGGATTCTGCCCAGAGATTGGGAGAACCAAACCAGGGGACTGCGGATCCCCGAGGCCCCGTAAGACACGGTGAGTCCCTCTAGTCCATGGAGACATTGTTCCCAAGAGGGTCGTGGGTTGCCATCGGAGGCTGAGGGAATAAACTCATTGGGTAGGATCTCATATTAGGGTTAATGGTGAACGGTTTTGTTCAATTATCCGAAACCCGCATACTTAGGTATGACAATTCGTGGATGACACAACGGATGTATTGAATTGTGTGGGTAAAGTGTACAACCTCTGCAGAGTGTAAATCTATTCGAGTAGTCGGATTCCACGGTCATTGACAGCTAGTGAGGCCACACTTCGTGGGGAAATAGATGAGAAATTCTAGTACTGAGATTATGGTTCACGATGATGATGTTGATATTGTTGGAAGGGTTGGACCAGATTAAACCAATCTCATTGTGGGAAAATAAAACTTGCTAAGATTAAAAGTTTGCCATATTAATTTAAATTGAGTATATTGGAAACCCTATGACCAACCCCACCATATAGCCATCCCATTATTTTCGTATGCAAAACTTTGTTTGTTTGTTTAGGTGGTTTGCGAGTACTTTGTATGTACTCACGACTTTGTCCCTGGTTATTCAATCGGCCAGGCTTGGAGGAGTAGGTATTTGATGATGATGCTATCGACGGTTACTAGGACGTGCTATGCTTGTAACTACCCTGTGGATTGTGCCGGTACTATCTATCATGCTTTTTGTTACTCCGCTGCTATTTGAGCCCGATGAGGCCATGTAAGACTCTATTGTTGTATGAATTTTTATTCAATGAACATTGTGACTACGATATCCATTTTCAAGTTGTGTGTCAGGCAACACTGATCATGGGAGCATGACAGTATACACAGCTCGTCGGTTTAGACATATAGTCCGAGGTGCCCACATGTTGCAGTCCAACGTTCCAAACATGAGCATGCTGAGGCTGTCTTGAATCACTTTGTTGAGTGGATGGGGAAATTACCTGATCCACTGAAGGGTGAGGCCTCATGTTGGTGCTGCTTGATTGCCCGAGACGCTTTATCTTGTGATTCTTGCTGATTTTTTCTTTTCTTTGCAAAGTTCTGGCGGGTCGATCTCGTGAGGAGGAGGCGGCTGCACAGTTGGAGTTGTCGCGCTTGGATGACCTTGCCGTGCAAGATGAAAATCCCTTCTGAAGGGACAGGGCACAAGCGTGGTTGTTTGCCGTGCTTTGGCTGCGGGTTGGTCGGGAGCCCCAAGCTCTTGAGTACTGCTGTAAAGTACTTGGTGGTATCTTCTCAGAGTTTTATCCCTTATATCCTATCCCGTCCTGTCTTGAGAAGCTGTGTCGGGTGTTCTCCTAGCCTGCGGCTCTTCGTCAAGTTGTGAATCATCAGATTCACGTGGGGGCTCGGTGCGCTTTCACTTTTGTACACAGTCATTGTCCTGGAGTAGATATCATGTTGGCGACTCGAGGTCCTCCTCGTGGTCGGGATGAGCCGATGGACGAGCACTACGCGGTGGTGCATGAGCCCGCGACTCTGGTTGTGAAGAAGGTGTGCGAGTAGAATGACCGTCTCCTGGGCTCTCTTTGTAAGGTGAAGTTGGATCCTGACGTGTAGATATGCAGAGTCCTTGTAAATTCTTCATTTGGTGATGTGATATGTTTTGTTGCCAAGAGTCGTTGTAGTCTTCCATTGTCGGCTGCGGAGGTGAATTGAGTTTTTGCTGTGATGGCTGCTACGAGAGACCCCTCGAGTGACAAATATAAGGTCGTGTAAGTGAATAACGCCTCGAGGGGTGGCTGCTGCGAGCGAGCCCCCGAGTGCCGAGTATAAGGTCGTGTAAGCGAATAACGCCTCGAGGGGTGGCTGCTGCGAGCGAGCCCCCGAGTGCCCTGTATAAGGTCGCGTAAGCGAATAATGCCTCGAGGGGTGGCTGCTGCGAGAGAGCCCGCGAGTGCCAAGTATAAGGTCGCGTAATTGAATAACGCCTCCAGGAGTGGCTGCTGCGAGCGAGCCCCCGAGTGCCAACTATAACGTCGCGTAAGAGAATAACGCCTCGAGGGGTGGCTGCTGCGAGCGAGCCCCCGAGTGCCAAGTATAAGGTCGTGTAAGCGAATAACGCCTTGAGGGGTGGCTGCTGCGAGCGAGCCCCGAGTGCCAAGTAAAAGGTCGTGTAAGCGAATAACGCCTCGAAGGGTGGCTGCTTCGAGCGAGATCCCGTGTGCCAAGTATAAGGTCGCGTAAGCGAATAACGCCTCGAGAGGTGCCTGCTGCGAGCGTGCCCCCGAGTGCCAAGTATAATTTTGTGCAAATATACCTTTGGGGAAATATTTAGAATCCTTCCCCGTTGTGCTTAGATCAGGGCGTTGTAAGAAAATTCCCTTTATTTGGATCGATCGCTTTATGCCCTAGGAATGTAAATTTTGCTTCTAGGATAATTTGAAGTCTTGACGCGGGGCACCGTTTTGTTGAGTCTTCTGCTGGTGCCCTGGCTATTATGGAAGTGTCTCTTTGTTCTCAGCGAGTCCGCGAGTGGGGTGTGCTCTAAAGGTTTATGATATTTTGTGGAATTCTCTGTCGCACCGATCTGACCTGATGAAGCTGCCGTTGATGGTGATAACCCCTCTTGGGCCTAGAAATTTTAGCTTGAGGTACCCATTGTGCGGCACTGCCATTAAGCGTGCAAAGGCTGGTCGGCCGAGGATGGCTTGATATTGTGATTTCCAGTCGACCACTTCGAAGTCTAGCGTTTCTTTGCAGAAGCTTCTTACGTTGCCGAAGACTACCTCCAAGCTTATTTTTCCCAGGGGATAGACTGCTTTTCCTGGTACGATTCCATGGAAGGTCATGCCTGAAGTTTTGAGTGCTGAATTTTGGATGAACATCTCTTCTAGGGTCTTGGTAAATATGAAGTTGATTCCGCTTCCGCCGTCCATGAAGACTCGTGACATGTCGTAGTTCCCGATTCTTGCTTCGAGCGCCAATGCCGCGTGTCCTGGATGTGGGATGGCTGGCGGGTGTTCCTCTTTGGAGAAGGTGATGTCGGTCTCGGACCCGCGGAGGTACTCTGGTACGGCTGGGTGAGAGGAAATTTCGAGGACGACATGTCTAGTGACTTGCTTCAGCTTCCTGTTTGAAGACCTTTCTTCTTGAATCATGTAGATGCGACCATGTGCCTCTGGGTATTCTTCTTTGTAATCGGGCGATGTGCGCCACTGCTGGGAGGCTGTTACCTGTCTTGTTGGTGCTGCGGGTGGGGCTGGTGCATTGTGCGCGATTGGCCCGACTACCACGCTTTCCAGAGGTAGCGCCATTGGGGTTGTGGACCGGCTCTTTTCTTTTGAAAGCTTAGTGAAGCGCCTGCAGTTTCTGAGGGTGTGGCTTGATCTTAGTTCTCCGCGCTCATTCCTGAAACCATGTATTGTGTGTGATCTGTCTAGCTGTTCTTTGGCCGAGCGAGATGTTTGTGCGTCATCTCGTGGCTTCCTGGATCTCCAATCCCTCTTTTGGGCGTGTGGTGGATCTTCCTGGTTGTCTCTTCGCTTCATTCTGTTGTCGTCCCACATTTGTCGTCTTTGTCTCTTGGGAAACCGGCTGCGACCATGTTGGGTCCTCTGTCGTCGTAGAAGTTGCTCCTGGGCCTTTTTTTATTCTGTCAAAACCTCTGTCTCTATCGTAGTAGCCATATTCGCGATCTATGCGGGTCTTCGGGGCGTCCGATTCGTTGCGTACGGAGTCTTCTTCGTCGGCCCAGTTGTTGGCGTGCTCTAGCAACTGCACGAGTGTTTGGACTTTGAGCTATCCGAGTTGTTTTTTGAAGTTTATGCGTTGAAGGCCTCTTCTGAATGCGTCGATTGCGCTTTCATCCGATATGTCTTCAGCTGAGTTTTTGAGTATGGTCCATCGTTGGATGTATGCCCTTAAGGATTCTCTGGTTCCTTGCCTGCAAATTCTTAGTTCTTCGAATGAGGTCGGCCGCTTGTAGGTTGACTTAAAGTTCTCGATGAAGGCGCTGAGAAACTGCTTCCAAGAGCTGATGGAGCCCCGCTGTAGGTTCTTTAGCCAGTGCCGCGCCGAGCCTTCAAGCATGAGTTGCGCGTACTGCATTGATGTGGTCTTGGTCCCAAGCTGGAACTAGACAGCTGTGAGGTAGTCATCGAGCCATGCTTCTGGTTCTTCTAATCCATCATATTTGTGGGTCGTGGAGTTTAGTTTTAAACCATTGGGCATGGGCGTCTCTCGTATGTCTCGAGCGAAGCATAGGGATCCACAAGGTTTGAGATCTTCGTCGGATGCTTGCTTCTCCGAGTGCTCTTCATGAGCTGTGCGCCTGCGTCTTCCTCGGTTAATTCTGTTCTGTGTGATGTCATCGTGTGCGTCCCGTCGTCCATCACCGCTGCGTCGGTTGCCGCGACCGTCCCTATCTCGGTCTCTCCTTTTGTCGGAGCACTTGCGCCGGTAATAATTTTTTTCGTCATCCTCATTGTCAAGCGATCTGGGGTCCATGTCTGGCGTCTACTCGCGTGATGCTCGCCTTGTGCTCAATTTCTTGAGTGATGAAGCGGCGATGGAGTCGCTCATTACCTTGAGTGCTCGCTCAGTGTTGCGATCTGCCTTCTCCTTTTTGCCACTTCGAGCGCGATGGAGGTATGCTTGAGTTGTGATTAGCGCTTCAGCTGGTGTGAGCTGTTTTTCTTCTTCATCGCCGTCTTCGCGCCTGAAGTCGTCGTCTAGTTTGTGGGCGACTTTCTTCTTGTCCGTGCGCCGTAGATTATTGTATCTGGATTTGCATCGAGAACGGGGGCTATGATCGGAGAAATCGCTCAAGTGCTCGGGTGATGTTTTTCGGGTGGTCCGCGAGTCATTCCTGGTCTTTCTTTGGTTTTCCAATTTGACTCGCAGCTGTCTCGTCTTCTTGGTGACATCACTCGCAAACTTGTTGTAAGCTCTGAGTTTGTCGCGAGTTGCGTTTTCTGGAAGGAGTTTCTCGCGTTTTACCATGTCTTTTACTCTGTCGATTGCTTCTTTGGACATGTAGAATTTTTCAGTGGGTTTTTCCTGTCTTGCGGCATCCGAGTCCTGGCGCCTGCTGCTTTCAGGCGGGTCATCCTGTCTTCTGAATTCTTCCCTTGGTATGGTTCCTGGCTCGCCGAGAGTTACTGTGAGCTGGTCGATATTGTGGGGGCCGCCATTCCCGTTGTTTGAGCATGCTTCCCTGTTACTGTTCGGGTCATCTTCTCTGTCCTTGTCAACTAAGGTTGGATCGCGGGTATCTTCCATGAATACCTAGAACGGCATCTGGGTCACCAGCTTAGTCTTTTTCTTCATCTGTTCTTTCCTCGCGGGTTCTGAGCTTGCGCGACCACGAGTGGCGTCGTGGATCGCGTAGAGGTGGGTTTCCTGGAGGACTCACAGAGTTGCTGGGTGAGTTTCCCGAAGGTTTCGTGGAGTTGTTGGGTGAGTTACCCGAAGGACTCGCGGAGCAGTCGGGTGGGGTGGCGTCATATTTTTAGTCGAGGTTGCCTTGGTTGTTGTAGATGCTCCGAGCACTCGAGTATCGTCTGTGAGGCGGAGGGTGCCCCAGTGGTTGATGTGGATCTTGAGCATTCCGAAGGTCAGATCCGTGCCTGTGCGGAGATCAGCGAAAACCGATCGTGTGACGGGGAGATGCGTGATGAAGCCGAGGGACTCGAACAGATCTGATTCTGATCGAGTCATGAAGGTGTCGTGTGCTGGAGAAGTCGACGAGCCGTTGATTGCTGGTGACGGGGCCGCCAAGATCGTTACTCCAACCAGCGTCTTCCCCACGGTCGGCGCCAATTGACGAGGATTGACCTCGGCAAATCCCGTGATTAGTAACCCTAGGTTACATCGTAGAATAGAGGTGCAGGTTTGTGATACTCGTCGGCTAACAGGAGAAATCACTTCATGCTCGATTGTATTATGATGGAGGCGATTACAGTGGAGTTCAAGGCGAGATTGCTCAGGACCGATGTTGTTGCTAGAATATTTGATGCCCTAGACGTCCCCTCTCCCAGCCTTTATATACTAGGCTGGGTGGCAAGGAGTCCATCTAGGTTTACAGAGATGGTTTCGTAATCTAACTTTAGTCTTGGACACAAAGTTGCGGTTTCCATGATCGCCGAGGACTCCTTATGGAGGTTGCCTCCAGTGGGCCAGGTGTGGGCCGGTCAAGGCTTTCAGTTGGCCCTCTAGCTTGATATGCACCAGGTACCCTCATCTGTAAGAGTTGTAGGGTCACCCCCTCGTCACTCGTTGTTGTTGATTGTGTATGCTCCAGATCGGAGTTGGATTTGCCGAGCTTCCACTTCATCTTGGGGGAGAGTGCCATCGGCCAAGAAATCACGAAATGGCTCTGCCCATGAAGGCACGATGACGACCACCATTACGGCTGCTGCTAGTAGGTCAGATGGAGTGGGGCTGACTGCATCTTGCATAACCACATTAGTCCCTGAGCTGACGACAGCAGTCCCTGGTGTGCAATCGACAACCCATAGTGCACAATCAGCAGCCCCTAGAGTGGCTGAATGCTCTGCCGGACTTGGCTTCTTGGCTGACTTTGCTGCTTCGATCTCTGCCATCATCAGGTTGGCCAGAATAAAGATGGACTCTGATTCTGGGGAAGGCTTGATAGATGGCTTCTGAATGTGCTCAAGGGAGATCCCCGTTGGTATGCCCTTTCTGGTGGATCCCAACTTGGACAGTGTATCTGCTGCTTCATTCTCAGCACGGGGAACGTTATGGAATTCACATCCCTCAAAGAAACCACAAAGTTTCTGCACTAGGAATATGTAGCTTTCCATGTTTGCATCCTTTGTATCCTAGCTTCCAGTGCATTTCTGCACCACTAGATCGGAGTCGCCATAACATAAAATCCGATGAATGCCGATCTCTTTGGCCAATCGGACGCCATGAACTAGTGCTTCATACTCGGCCACATTGTTTGATGCGGCGAAATGGATTTGCAACACATATCTGAGCCGATTACCCTTTGGAGAGGTGAGAACAATGTCAGTCCCTAGTCCAGACTTCATCTTGGAGCCATCAAAATGCATTTGCCAGAAATTTGAATCAAGACAGGGGGGCTCATACTAAGTTTCAGCCCAATCGACGAGGAAATCTACCAGGGCCTAGGAATTTATTGACGTGTGCGGCTCATACTTGATGCCATAGTTTGCAATATCAATGGCCCATTTTTCCACTGGGCCAGATGCGTCTCGACTGCCTATGATCTTCGCGAGCGGTGCCGAGGTGATGATTGTGATCGGATGCGGCTCGAAGTAAGGTTTCAGCCTCTCTTCCGTCATGTATACGCCGTAGCACATCTTCTGGTAGTGGGGGTAGTATTTCTTGGAGGTTGAGAGTACTTCACTGATATAGTATATTGTTATATGAACCGACTGTGCTTTGTCCTTTTCAGGACGCTCAACCACTGATGAGGGCGTGACCCCACGACTCCTACGGATGAGGGTACCTGGTGCACATCAAGACAGAAGGCCCGCCGGAAGCCTCGACTGGCCCACGACTGGTCCACTCGCGGCACCGACGTAGGAGTCCTCGACGACTATGGAAGCCACGACTTGGCGTCCAAGACTAAAACTAGATTAGGCAACTGTATTTGTATAGCTAGATGGACTCCTTGCGACCCAACCTAGTATATAAAGGTTGGGTGAGGGGACGTCTAGGGCATTTAATATCATAGCAACACCCCCGGTCCTGAGCGAACTCGTCTCGACCGCCACTATAATCGCATCCATCAAAATACAAAAGAGTAGGAAGTAGGGGTTTCATCGATCGAGGGCCCTGAACCTGGGTAAATCCATGTCTCCTATTAGCTAATGAGTCGCAACCTACACGTCTCCCCTACGATCTAACCCAGGGTTCCTAACCATGGGATTTGCCGAGGTCAATCCTCGTCAATTGGCGCCATCCGTGTGGAAGACGAAGGTTGGAATCACGATCTCGGCGGTCCCTTCATCAGCACCCAGCAAGTCAAGAATTCGAGAAAGATCCGACCCACTCGAAGAACTCAAGTTCATCGCAAGCCTCTCCGTCGCGCCACCGAGATCGTTCGGCCAGCAACTGGGCCATGACCAATCTTTCGGAAACTACCAAAGTCGCACCAGCGAAAAAGGACTCGACGACCCAGAAGACGATCACAAACCACAGTCGTCAGGACAGCTACAGCGCAGATTAGATAGAAGAAGTCCACCTGGAAATATCACTCGAACAACCGCCACATGCCGCAGTAATTCCAGTCACCGCCCGAACACCCGCCGCCACCCGGACACCCGCCGCAACCCGCGACGAAGACTCTGAAAACTGGCCGAAGACCGGACGAGTTCGCCAAGATGATTCGGAACTACTCGATCAACGACGGAATAGAGCTCGACCCAAGGTTCCACTCCCATACGGAATATCACTCGCAGTCGTTCCGCATTGCAAGAAGAAGAAGCCACGCCGGCTCTGGAAAACTCACAGCCAAAGAGAAGCTGGATGGACCCTGCACAATCCACTATTTCCCAGACAACTGGGTATGCCTCAGAGCAGGCCACACCCCGAGGAGTTGTCGTCTGTTCACCGAACTGTCCAACAGGCTGAAGGAAGAGAAGCAACGCAAAGTCAAGAGGGATCTAGGAGCAGCGCAACCATCAACGCCTAACACAGAAGAGCAATACCCTTCGTCTCACGGACGAGTCTGCACGATCCAAGAAGGACGACCATCAAAAGCAAAGTAAGAGGTGCACACTCTGCAAGCTCGAGCAGCCGACGACCTATTGACAGAAGAAACCTATCACCTATATGGCACAGAAACCAACATCACTTTCTTGCAAGATGATCACCCACCAGAGATTCCAAGACCAGGGCATGCACCGTTGGTCCTCGAAGCTCAAATCAGTGGATATGACATGGACAGAGTATTCATGGATGGGTGCAGCATCTTAAACATCATCTTCGCCAGCACCTTCCGCAAGATGTTGATCCCACGATCAGTCTGGAAGTGTCGGGACCCGGGGTTAGCGTATTCAAGTCCCGCTACGACATAGTCATATGGAGAGCCGAGAACCGTACCCACTTGTCTAAGCAGACAAGGCCAAGCACAGAACGTTCTCGGAAAGCATCGTACGTGAGGGGTATCCCATCCAGGCCGGATGATCAACTGAGATGGGTCCTCATCGTCCGCACACAAGTCTAATGATATGGGTGATGAACTCCCATATTCACAGACAAGTCGCCTCAACCATACTATCGACTATCTCATAACTCTTACATAGACTTACTCCAGCCCGATCACTTAGTCGGGGTCTAGGGCGGGCTCAATCATACCACAAAGTGTGCACGAGACGGAGTCTCGAGCAGTCGCATCGCGATGCCCCAAGCTACGCACATCTAAGGGCCACTTGGTGTATAAAAGACCGCCAGCCAGATCACAACTAAGGTCTCGAAAATCCATACAAAGACATGCATGTTACAAACATACACGCAGCACACATGCCTTGTATGAACAGCAGGTATCATTGCAATTCTCTACCAAGTATACAACTTTATTAATAACTCTTACAGAGTGCACACAGAGATCACAAGTCTGTGATCTAACATTACATCAAACATGCGGAAGAAAAGTAGGTCTGAGTACATACAAGTTTAACAAATGGCTTAGAGAAGCCTTATCTAAAAACAAGCCCTCCACGAGGGAACCAGTCCTCTGACTGGGACTACACTAGCTTGGTCTTGGTCTGAGTCTTCATTCTTCGAGCTTCAGGTAGAAGCCACCTTCGGGGTCGGTGGGTTCATCTAAAACATAGAATAAGCAAACGTGAGTACAAAGTCGTACTCAGCAAGACTTACGTAGGAACTATACTACTCATGCACATGTATCAAGGTAAAGGGAGGTGGGGTTTCACTTGCAGAAGTGCCAGCTTTGACTTGCCTAGTCCTGAACTACGAGTACCAGACTTGAGGTAAGAAGCGTACACGATTCCACTACATCTCTTCAACCAATTACACCACTATGGTTACTTCCTCGACTTCTGCACGAGGAGCACGCCATAGCACTCACGCTTATCTTGGTGTGTTTTAGAAGTATCCAGTTCAAGTTGTCTAATAATCAAGCTAAGCTTTCCGAGCATTCCTTAACCGCGGACGCGGCTATTCGAATAGTTTTGTTAACCCTGCAGGGGTGTACCGCTACACACACGTGTCATCAGTTACCGCCTTTTGCATGTCACCGTTCAAGAGGTGACAGCGAGGATGCCGCCACAACACTTCGCCCACAGCTCCGTTCTAGTCCAGAGAGTCGCCTATCTGAGGGGGATCCGTATGGAAGTCCGGCCGAGGTTCCAGTACAGCCTCAAACAATGTGTGCAGGGTCCCAAGCCGGTCTTGAAAAGCCGTTCATCCACTTCGCAGACCGTGCCACAGCCCTACCAGAACTCCGAACTACTGCGACTTCTGGGGTTCGAACAGGGTGAGGTACTAGGATGAGAGGGTTCAGTGAGCCCAATGTGTGGTTGTACTCTTCTTCTTGGATCACCACACAAGAACTCGTACTTAAGGCGGTATTCAACGAGACAACCCACTGTGTACTCCTACACAGCCTCTCATCGTTCACCTTGTATTAGGGTAGATTTACCAACACAGTTTCACTTTCATCAACACCATGTTCACTATCATCCCGACTCACATCAAAAGCAACCTCATTGTACCACTAAGCATGCAATAAGCAGTAACAGTTGCAGGGGCCACATGATATCAACCAACTCCTACATCTTCTAGGATTGTGGTTTGCTTACTACTGTGACAAGATGATAGGTCATGCAAAGGATATGGGTTCAACTATGCGGTAGAATCGATACAAGGTGATATCCTAAACATGCATAAGCGAGACTGAGAGGGAATTTGGATTTTATAGACATGATCAATGGGGGTTGCTTGCCTTGCTGACGAGGTTCAGTCACGGGGTCTTCGACCAAGGGGTGATCTCGGGTTCCGGCTCCACTTCTATCAGCAACATGACAATCAGAGGATCAACATAATGTACAATGCACAATCACATGAATAAGATTGTAATGGTGATGTTCAAGGTACTGATGTGTTAAGAATTCCATTTAAAAGGAGTATATTGCATTTGAGTTGAAAATTCAAACTCCTTTTGATTTATCGATGAATTTCAAATGCATTTGAATGCATGAAAGTTCATTTGAAAAGGTTGATCATGAAGTGATGTTGTATAGTTAGAACAATGTTTCTGATGTGTGGATGAATCCATCTAAAATAAGTGTGTTGCAATGTCATTTGCAAATTCACTCCAAATTTGAATTAAAAAAGGATCCATATGCATGTTTGCTACTGTTCACCCATTTTAAAATGGTCAAACATAGAAACATGTTGCATTTTCATAATCCTTGTATTTTTCTGATAATTTTAGACATATTATTTGTCCAATTTGGAGTTAATATGAATTTTCTACGATTTATTGAAGTTTAAGTTATTTTCTGGAAATTCTCTGATTAAATTAAACCATTTAACTGTTTTACTGCGTCAGCCTGACGTCAGGGTGACGTCAGGGGACTGCTGACGCGTGGGTCCGGGCTGTCAGTGGGGGGGTTTAGTTAACCCGGTTAGTTAAACTAACCAGGGGGTTAGTTAGTGGCCTTGGGCCCATGGGTCAGTGGGGTTAGGGGGTGATTAGGGGTGGGTTTAGGTTTAATTAGCAAGCCACGCCGGCGGTTAGCCGCCGGTGGCAACAGCGCGCGGCGGCGCACACGCGGGAGGCGGTTCCGGCGGCCAAAGGACGCTTGGTTAGGCTCGTTCGACGCGCAGGAACATCGTGGATTCAAAGGACAAGGCCAGAGCGTGGTTTTCTTCCCATGCGCACGCCGGCGACCTCTGTGGCGGCCCTGCTCTCCGGCGAACATGGCAAAAGGCGAAGGACAGCACGAAAGACTGCGGTTCTTGGGGGTTTTGGCCGTGTGCTCACCAGGATTTGAACGGTGAGGTCGATGAGGTCGTAGGAGGCTTGACGGCGAAGAATCGGTGGCGGTGAGCTTCGGGGTCCGGCGGCAGCTCGTCGTCGAATCCGGTGGCTACAGGGGCTCCGGCCTCGATTCCTTTTGCACGGCGATGAAGATGTCAGAGGCTCGCACGGGGGACAACTCGAAGTGTCTTGATAAGGCCGTTGGCCATGAGTGCGCGCACGCGGCAGCGACGGCGAGCTACGGGGTGGCGACCTAGACGGCGTGGGAGAGGGAGAGGGCGTCCAGGGGGAAATGGATGAGCGCGGGGAGTCTCTAGTGTCCTCTGTGGCATGATGAGGGGCCTCGAGGGGGCCTAGGGTCTTCTCGGTGTCGAGGTGGCGTCGGCCGTGCGCTCTCTCCGCCACCGAGCAGCTTGGAGCCACGGGAAGAAGACGACAAGAGGGTGCGGCTGGGCTGGGCCAAACGGGCCAGGGGGAGGTAAGTTGGGCCGGATGCCAAGGGTTCCTCTCTTTCTATTTCTTTTCTGTTTCTTTTTCTGTTATTTGTTTTGCCCCAAAAAAATAGAAAGGCATTTTATAAAAATGCCCAAATATTTTTATAAATCCTAGGTGACCAGTAGCAAGTCACTTATATAATTTGAGCATTTTTTAAATTCAAAACATTTGAATTTCAATTCAAATAGGGGTCAAATTTAATTTCCAGGGCACATTTTGAATTTTTGGATATTCCATGGGCATGGGAAAATACCCAAACCACTTTTAAAATAATCAGCATCATTTATAAGAATTTTCCAAATGTTCAAATGATTTTTGGAAAAATATTTTTATCTGGCCATTTGAATTAAATTATCAGCGCTTTTCTTCTCCCCATTTTGATTTCTTTTTGAAAATTTTAACATGAATGCGAGGGAGCACTTGATCCTAGCACATACCTAACTTGGGGTTGTGACAACTCGCCCCCACTCAACAGAATCTCGTCCCGAGATTCAGAAGTCTGCGGGAGGAAGGAGGGATACTCGGCACTGAGACGGTCTTCTCTTGCCCACGTGGCTTCTTTCTCGGAGTGGTGTGACCACTGAACTTTCAGAAACTTGATCTTCTTTCGGCGAGTGACACGCTTTGCTGAATCAAGAATACGAACAGGGTATTCTCGATAAGAAAGGTCATCTTGGATATCAAGCGTTTCATGGTCGACTTCGCGGATGGGGTCCTTGAAGCAACGACTGAGTTGTGACACATGGAATACATCATGTACTCGGGAAAGGTGCGGGGGTAGTACAAGTTGGTAGGCAACTTCTCCACGTTTAGCAAGAATGCGGAAAGGTCCGATGTAACGTGGGGCCAACTTGCCTTTGATACCGAATCGTTAGGTTCCCTTCAGAGGAGTAACCCGGAGGTAAGCCTTCTCATCCAGATTGTAGCTTTCTTGCCTATGATGACGATCATAGTAGCTTTTGTGACGAGACTGTGCGGCTTTCAATCGATCACGAACAATGCGAACTTGCTCTTCTGCTTCCTTGATCATATGCGGTCCAAAGAATTGTCTTTCACCAGTTTCCGACCAGTTAAGGGGTGTTCGACATCGTAGTCCATAAAGGAGTTCAAAAGGAGCCATGTTCAGACTAGATTGAAAACTATTGTTATAAGAAAATTCGGCGAATGGAAGAGACTTCTCCCAATTTTTCCCGAATGAGATAACACAAGCTCTGAGCATGTCATCAAGAATTTGGTTAACCATTTCGACTTGACCGCTAGACTGAGGATTGAAAGCTGTACTAAAGGAGAGATGAGTTCCCATAGCATGTTGGAAGCTTCCCCAAAATCTAGAGGTGAAAAGGCTACCACAATCAAAATTGATTTCCAAAGGAACACCGTGAAGGGACACAATTCTAGAGACATACAAGTCTGCCAACTGGCTAGCAGTTATAGACTCGCGAACTGGAAGGAAGTGAGCAACTTTGGAAAGCCTATCTATGACAACGAAGATGGCATCGTTTCCTTTCTGGGTTTTTGGAAAGCCGGTGATGAAGTCCATACCGACTTTGTCCCATTTCCACTCTGGAATAGGCAAAGGATGAAGTGTACCAGCAGGTCTTTGATGTTCTGCCTTAATGCGACGACAAACATCACATTCGGCAACAAATCGAGCAATGTCTCTCTTCATCCTAGTCCACCAAAATCTCTGGCATAGATCTCGGTACATTTTTGTGCTACCGGGATGAATCGAGAGGGGTGTGTCATGGGCTTCTTTGAGGATGAGTTGCCTTAGTTCCCTATTCTTAGGTACTACCAAACGATTTTCAAAGAATACCGTTCCCTTACTATCTGTGGAGAAACATTTAGCAACTCCGCTAGCAATGTTCTCCTTGATCCGGCGAACACCTCGTGCACGCCTTTGGGCAACGATGATTTTATCCTCAAGGGTTGGTTTCGCCACCATGTTGAAAAGAGATCCATGAGGAACAATGTCGAGATTGAGTTTCCGAAATTCCTCATGAAGAAGAGGTTGATACTGTTGTAACATGAGGTTGTTACAATATGACTTACGACTTAGTGCATCAGCCATGACATTGGCTTTGCCTGGGGTGTAAGAAATTCCTACGTCGTAATCTTTTATCAACTCAATCCAGCGTCTTTGCCTGAGATTAAGATCTGGCTGGGTGAAAATGTATTTGAGGCTTTGGTGGTCGGAATAGATCTCACAACGATAACCAAGGAGGTAATGTCGCCAAGTTGTTAGGGCATGAACTACGGCAGCGAGTTCAAGATCGTGGGTAGGATAGTTCTCTTCATGTGGACGCAACTGGCGTGAAGCATAAGCTACCACATGTCTATCTTGCAGAAGTATGCATCCTAACCCTTGCCATGAGGCGTCACAAAAGATCTTGAAATCCTTTTTGGTGTCTGGAGGTGCAAGTACGGGTGCAGAAGTCAATCTTCTTTTTAGCTCTTGAAAGCTTTCCTCGCACTTGGGAGTCCATGGACATTTCTTATCTTTCTTGAGGAGTTCAGTTAGAGTCTTTGCAACTTTAGAAAAGTTCTCGACGAAGCGACGGCAATAGCTGGCTAGGCCAAGAAAACTCCTAACTTGCTTAACCGATTTAGGTGGAGTCCAATCAAGGACGGCCTGAACTCTCTCGGGATTCACAGCAATGCCTTTTGCAGAAATCACGTGGCCTAAGTAGGTCACTTCTGGTAGCCAAAATTCACACTTGGAGAATTTAGCATACAGGCGATGCTCTCTAAGTTTCATCAATACCAGCCTTAGGTGTTCGGCATGTTCTTCTTCGTTCTTCGAGTAGATGAGAATGTCATCAAGATAAACTACAACAAATTTATCTAGGTACTCCATGAAGATCGAATTCATCATGCGTGAGAAAGTGGCGGGGGCATTGGTTAAACCAAAGGACATGACGGTGTACACGTAAAGACCATAACGACTAGTAAAATCCGTTTTGGGAATGTCCTCGTTTCGAATTTTGTTTTGATGATAACCTAATCTCAAATCCATTTTGGAGAAGACAGAGGATCCAGCAAGTTGATCATAAAGATCATTGATCCTGGGCAGTGGGTACTTGTTCTTTATTGTCGCTAAATTTAGCAGGCGATAGTCTACGCACATCCTTTCTGTTCCATCTTTCTTTGTTACGAACAGAACGGCGCAACCCCATGGCGATGAGCTAGGGCGGATGAAGCCTTTTGCCAACAAAGCTTCAAGTTGGATTTTAAGCTCAGCTAACTCACGTGGGGCCATTTTGTATGGGCGTCTGGAAATTTGTGCGGTTCCTGGCATAAGATGCACTATGAACTCTACGCATATGTCGGGTGGCATTCCCGGAAGCTCTTCAGGAAAGACATCCGGAAAGTCACGAACCACCGGAACATCTTCAAGGTCGGGAAGGGGAAGCACATTCAAAGAATGCACCTGGGTTCTTGTTCTGGCTGAGGTGTAATATATTGTCTGGCCTGAAGGATGTGTAAGTCTAACTGACTTGGATTTACAATCAAGAAAAGCATTCTGCCTTGATAACCAATCCATACCAAGGATGACATCAATGTCTGAAGACTTGAGGGCTATGAGTGAAGCAAGGAATACTAAACCCTCAATTGCAATTTGATTGCCATGGCTTACTCTATTAATTTTCCATTTGGAACCAGGAGTTTGAATGATCATAGGGGTGAACATTTCTTCAAAGGATATCTCATGCCGAAGTGCATAAATCTCCGACATGAATGAGTGAGATGCTCCTGGATCGAAAAGGACAGAAGTGGGAAAAAAATTGACTGGGAGCGTACCAAGAATGACGTCAGAAGTACCATCAGTTTCCTCAGCTGAGATTTGGTTCACACGTCCAAGATTTTCTGAGGTGGATGGCTTGGAATTGGAAACCTTCGGGGGTGGCTTGGCACGAATAGTGGGGTTTCCTTTGGCATGGGGTGGAGCATTCTGATTTATGGGACAATCATGAGATTAGTGACCAGGCTGGCTACATCTGAAGCAGGCTCCAAAGATAGTGCGGGGAGCTGGGTTGTTTGGTGGAGCTGGTGGACGAGGAGGCACAAGGGATGGCCTCGGTGGGTTGTTTTGGTGGATCAAACTGTTAGGAATCCAGATCATACGCTTCTGAGGGCGTCAACTGGAAGAAGGGGCAAGCTCAAGAGCATGCTTGCGAGACTTCTCAAAAACTTCATTGCCATGCTCAGCTCTGAAGGATCTGTTGACTAAATCCTCAAAGGTGGCAAACTCAAGGAGGTTGAGATCATGACGAAGGATGGGGCTAAGTCCCTTGCGGAACCTTGCCTGCTTTCTAGCATCGGTGGTGATCTCATCTTGGGCATAACGAGCAAGACGGTTGAACTCCCTCACATACTCATGAATGGACATCTCTCCTTGATTCAGATTGAAGAACTCTTCCTTCTTGCGCTCCATCAACTCATCCAGTATGTGGTACCCTCGAAAGGCAACACAGAACTCCTGCCAAGTCACTACGTGACCATCTGGCTGCATTGCAACATAGTTCTCCCAACACTGAAGAGCAGCACCTTCCCAGAAGTATACCGCGAAAATAACTCGGTCATCGGGAGCAACATGTGCAGTGTCAAGCTTACTCTCGATGGAACGGAGCCAATCATCAGCTTCAAGGGGCTCAGAAGAACATCGTAATACCGGTGGCTTGAGGAGGATGAAATCCTGAATGCTGACCACCACATTACGATGGTGGGCGGTATTCTGCTCGATGAGCTCTAGAAGGCGTGTTTGATCACGTCTATTCCGTTCAGCTTCCATCATGATTTCCGCCGCAGAAGGCGGGGGTGGAGGTTCATCATCATTTCGATTCCGATCACGGTCTCGATTCAGAAGAACAGCACTACGAGTTCCACCTGACATCCTTTGTGATAAAAATCAACAATCAGAACAGGTTGTACGATGGAGGCAAGGATAAAAGGATATGATTTAAGGAGGAAAAGATAATAATGCAAAGGCAATGACTCAAAGAAACACGGAACAAATCCGGCAGCATAACGGCTGTAATTGCAAGAAACAATTTTCTTTCAATGTAGATACGGCACTTACATAATACGATGTAAGAAATCAGCATTACAACAATGCTAGGAAACCGGACACAACTTTCCTACGGCTACAAGGAAGCAAACAATGAGATGTTCTAATCAGACATAGATGAGCCTAGTCCTATCATCCCGTAGAAAAGATAAGGGTGACTCAGAACTCAGAACGAAGGGGGTAAGGAGAAAAAGAAGCCTTACGTTGTTCCCTTATATACCCAGAGTAACTATATAACTATAGAAGGCTAGACTCGACTTCGGCCAAGGCTGATAATCCTACAGTCAGTCCTGCTCTGATACCAAGTCTGTCGGGACCCGAGGTTAGCGTATGCAAGTCCCACTACGACATAGTCATATGGAGAGCCGAGAACCGTACCCACTAGTCTAAGAAGACAAGGCCAAGCACAGAACGTTCTCGGAAAGCATCGTACGTGAGGGGTATCCCATCCAGGCCGGATGATCAACTGAGATGGGTCCTCATCGTCCGCACACAAGTCTAATGATATGGGTGATGAACTCCCATATTCACAGACAAGTTGCCTCAACCATACTATCGACTATCTCATAACTCTTACATAGACTTACTCCAGCCCAATCACTTAGTCGGGGTCTAGGGCGGGCTCAATCATACCACAAAGTGTGCACGAGACGGAGTCTCGAGCAGTCGCATCGCGATGCCCCAAGCTGCCCACATCTAAGGGCCACTTAGTGTATAAAAGACCGCCAGCCAGATCACAACTAAGGACTCGAAAACCCATACAAAGACATGCATGTTATAAACATACACGCAGCACACATGCCTTGTATGAACAGCAGGTATCATTGCAATTCTCTGCCAAGTATACAACTTTATTAATAACTCTTAGAGAGTGCACACAGAGATCACAAGTCTGTGATCTAACATTACATCAAACATGCGGAAGCAAAGTAGGTCTGAGTACAGACAAGTTTAACAAATGGCTTAGAGAAGCCTTATCTAAAAACAAGCCCTCCATGAGGGAACCAGTCGTCTGACTGGGACTACACTAGCTTGGTCTTGGTCTGAGTCTTCATTCTTCGAGCTTCAGGTGGAAGCCACCATCGGGGTCGGTGGGTTCATCTAAAACATAGAATAAGAAAACGTGAGTACAAAGTCGTACTCAGCAAGACTTACGTACGAACTATACTACTCATGCACATGTATCAAGGTAAAGGGAGGTGGGGTTTCACTTGCAGAAGTGCCAGCTTTGACTTGGTTAGTCCTGAACTACGAGTACCAGACTTGAGGTAAGAAGCGTACACGAGTCCACTACATCTCTTCCACCAATTACACCACTATGGTTACTTCCTCGACTTCCCCACGAGGAGCACGCCATAGCACTCACGTTTATCTTGGTGTGTTTTAGAAGTATCCAGTTCAAGTTGTCTAATAATCAAGCTAAGCTTTCCAAGCAGTCCTTAACCGCGGACGCGGCTATTCGAATAGTTTTCTTAACCCTGCAGGGGTGTACCGCTACACACACGTGTCATCAGTTACCGCCTTTTGCATGTCACCATTCAAGAGGTGACAGGGAGGATTCCATCACAACACTTCGCCCACAGCTCCGTTCTAGTCCAGAGAGTCGCCTATCTGAGGGGGGTCCGTATGGAAGTCCGGCCGAGGTTCCAGTACAACCTCAAACGATGTGTGCAGGGTTCCAAGCCGGTCTTGAAAAGTTGTTCATCCACTTCGCAGACCGTGCCACAGCCCTACCAGAACTCCGAACTACTACGACTTCTGGGGTTCGAACGGGGTGAGGTACTAGGATGAGAGGGGTCAGTGAGCCCAATGTGTGGTTGTACTCTTCTTCTTGGATCACCACACAAGAACTCAGACTTAAGGCGGTGTTCAACGAGACAACCCACTGTGTACTCCTACACAGCCTCTCATCGTTCACCTTGTATTAGGGTAGATTTACCAACACAGTTTCACTTTCATCAACACCATGTTCACTATCATCCCGACTCACATCAAAAGCAACCTCATTGTACCACTAAGCATGCAATAAGCAGTAACAGTTGCAGGGGCCACATGATATCAACCAACTCATACATCTGCTAGGATTGTGGTTTGCTTACTATTGTGACAAGATGATAGGTCATGCAAAGGATATGGGTTCAACTATGCGGTAGAATCGATACAAGGTGATCTCCTAAACACGCATAAGAGAGACTGAGAGGGAATTGGGATTTTATAGACATGATCAATGGGGGTTGCTTGCCTTGCTGACGAGGTTCAGTCACGGGGTCTTCAACGAAGGGGGTGATCTCAGGTTCCGGCTCCACTTCTATCAGCAACATGACAATCATAGGATCAACATAATGTACAATGCACAATCACATGAATAAGATTGTAATGGTGATGTTCAAGGTACTGATGTGTTGAGCATTCCATTTAAAAGGAGTATATTGCATTTGAGTTGCAAATTCAAACCCCTTTTGATTTATCGATGAATTTCAAATGCATTTGAATGCATGAAAGTTCATTTGAAAAGGTTGATCATGAAGTGATGTTGTATAGTTGGAACTATGTCTTTGATGTGTGGATGAATCCATCTAAAATAAGTGTGTTCAAAGTCATTTGCAAATTCACTCCAAATTTGAATTCAAAAAGGATCCATATGCATGTTTACTACTGTTCACCCATTTTAAAATGGTCAGACATAGAAACAAGTTGCATATTCATAATCCTTGTATTTTTATGATAATCTTAGACATATTATTTGTCCAATTTGGAGTTAATATGAATTTTCTATGATTTATTGAAGTTTAAGTTATTTTATGGAAATTCTCTGATTAAATTAAACCATTTAACTGTTTTACTGCGTCAGCCTGACGTCGGGGTGACGTTAGGGGGCTGCTGACGCGTGGGTCCGGGCTGTCAGTGGGGGGGTTTAATTAACCCGGTTATTTAAACTAACCAGGGGGTTAGTTAGTGGCCTTGGGCCCACGGGTCAGTGGGGTTAGGGGGTGATTAGGGGTGGGTTTAGGTTTAATTAGCAAGCCACACCGGCGGTTAGCCGCCGCTGGCAACAGCGCGTGGCGGCGCACACGCGGAAGGCGGTTCCGGCGGCCAAAGGACGCGTGGTTAGGCTCGTTCGACACGCAAGTACATCGTGGATTCAAAGGACAAGGCCAGAGCTTGGTTTGCTTCCCATGCGCATGCCGGCGACCTCTGTGGCGGCCCTTCTCCGGCGAACATGGCAAAAGGCGAAGGACAGCACGAAAGACTGCGGTACTTGGGGGTTTTTGGCTGTGTGCTCACCAGGATTTGAACGGTGAGGTCGATGAGTTCGTAGGAGGCTTGACGACGACGAATCGGTGGCGGTGAGCTTCGGGGTCCGGTGGCAGCTCGTCGTCGAATCCGGTGGCTACAGGGGATTCGGCCTCGATTCATTTTGCACGGCGATGAAGATGTCAGAGGCTCGCACGGGGGACAGCTCGAAGGGTCTTGATAAGGCCGTTGGCCATGAGTGCGCGCACGCGGCAGCGACGGTGAGCTACGGTGTGGCGACCTAGACGACGTGGGAGAGGGAGAGGGCGCCCAGGGGGAAAGGGATGAGCACGGGGAGTGTCTAGGGTCCTCCGTGGCATGATGAGGGGCCTCGAGGGGGCCTAGGGGCTTCTCGGTGTCGAGGTGGCGTCGGCCGTGCGCTGTCTCCGCCACCGAGCTGCTTGGAGCCACGGGAAGAAGACGACAAGAGGGTGCGGCTGGGCTGGGCCAAACGGGCCAGGGGGAGGTAAGATGGGCCGGATGACCAGGGGTTCCTCTCTTTCTATTTCTTTTATGTTTCTTTTTCTGTTATTTGTTTTGCCCCAAAAAAAATAGCAAGGCATTTTATAAAAATGCCCAAATATTTTTATAAATCCTAGGTGACCAGTAGCAAGTCACTTGTATAATTTGAGCATTTTTTAAATTCAAAACATTTGAATTTCAATTCAAATAGGGGTCAAATTTAATTTCCAGTGCACATTTTGAATTTTTGGATATTCCATGGGCATGGGAAAATACCCAAACCACTTTTACAATGATCAGCATCATTTATAGGAATTTTCCAAATGTTCAAATGATTTTTGGAAAAGATTTTTATCTGGCCATTTGAATTAAATTCTCAGGGCTTTTCTTCTCCCCATTTTGATTTCTTTTTGAAAATTTTAACATGAATGCAAGGGAGCACTTGATCCTAGCACATACCTAACTTGGGGTTGTGACAGGAAGAACTCATGCATCACGCTTTACGGCGTAGTACTGGGCGAAGCAGCCTCCTCCCTGGGAACAATCGAGCTCGACGTCGTCTTCGGCAGCAAGGGAAACTTCGCAAGAAAAATCCGCGAGTTCGAGGTACTCGACTGGCGGTCCCAATACCACGCCTTACTCGACCGGTCGGCATTTGCGCAATTCATGGCGGTCCTCCACTACGCATACCTCAAGCTCAAGATGCCAGGGCCCTCAGGGGTCATCACGGTAAATGGAAGCTTCACCAAATTGGACCAATGCGACCGAGACTTTCATCAAGTCTCCGACACATTTGGAGCACAACAACAGATTGAAGAGATAGCCATGGTGGTAGACAGGAGCGTCTTTCCACTAGCAAGCAGAAGCGAAACAAAGGAAATCACTCGCGACTTCAGCGTCGACAGCGACACAGTCACCCATCAGGTGCATCCAACGGACTCGAACAAGACGGTCTAAATCTACGCTCACCTACCAGAAGAACAAGCAATAACCATCATGTCGGGTATGCAAGTACAGTTAAGACATAGTCATATGGAGAGCCGAGAACCACACCCACTTGTCTAAGCAGACAAGGCCAAGCACTGAACATTCTCGGAAAGCATCGTACGTGAGGGGCATCCCATCCAGGCCGGATGATCAACTGAGATGGGTCCTCATCGTCCGCACACAAGTCAAATGATATGGGTGGTGAACCCCCATATTCAAAGACAAGTCGCCTCAACCATACTACCGACTATCTCAAAACTCTTACATAGACTTACTCCAGCCCGATCACTTAGTCGGGGTCTAGGGCGGGCTCGATCATACCACAAAGTGTGCACGAGAAGGAGTCTCGAGCAATCTCATCGCGATGCCCCAAGCTGCGCACATCTAAGGGCCACTTGGTGTATGAAAGACCGCCAGCCAGAACACAACTAAGGTCTCGAAAACCCATACAAAGACATGCATGTTATAAACATACACGCAGCACACATGCTTTGTATGAACAACAGGTACCATTGCAATTCTCTACAAAGTGTACATTTTATTTATAACTCTTATAGAGTACAAACAGAGATCACATACATGTGATCCAACATTACAACACAGGCGGAAGCAAATTATGTCTGGGTACAGACAAGTTTAACAAATGGCTTAAGAAGCGTTATTTAAACACAAAGCCCTCCACGAGGGAACCAGTCTGCTGACTGGGACTAGACTAGTTTAACTTCAGTCGTCCAGCTCGTTGAAGAAGCCACCTTCGGGGTCAGTGGCGTCATCTAAAACATAGATTAAGCAAACGTGAGTACAAAGTCGTACTCAGCAAGACTTACATAGGAGCTATACTACTCATGCACATGTGTCAATGTAAAGGGAGGTGGGGTTCACTTGCAGAAGTGCCAGCTTTGACTTGGCTAATCGTGAACTACGAGTACCAGACTTTGAGGTAAGAAGCGTACACGAGTCCACAACTTTCACCAACCAATACACCACTATGGTGCCTTCCTCGACTTCCTCACGAGGAAGCACGCCATAGCACTCACACTTATCTTGGTGTGTTTTAGAAGTATCCAGTTCAAGTTGTCTAATAATCAAGCTAAGCTTTCCAAGCAGTCCATAACCGCGGACGCGGCTATTCGAATAGTTTTGTTAACCTTGCAAGGGTGTACCGCTACACACACATGACCATCATTTACCGCCTTTGTACTCGACACCATTCAAGGGGTGCCGGCGAGGATGCTCACCACAACTGTTACCTCATAGCCTATCTAGTCCGAGAAAGCCGCCTACTTGGGTTGGTTACCACTATCGTGAACCCGGCCGGTTTACCGAAGTGTACCCAAGCGATGTGTGCGTGGTGCATAAGCCGGTCTCGGGTGAGCCGTTCTCTCACTTAGCATCCAGGCCACAAGCCTACCAGAACTCCGAACTACTGCGACATCTGGACATCGAAAGGGATGAGTTAATAGGTTGAGAGGGGTCAGTGAGCCCAATGTGTGGTTGTACTCTTCATCTTGGATCACCACACAAGAACTCGTACTAGGGCGGTGTTCAATGAGACAACCCACTGTGTACTCCTACACAGCCTCTCATCGTTCACCTTGTATTAGGGTCGATTCACCAACACTTTTCTACCATCATCAACATGATCACTACCATCCTGACTCACATCACAGTAACAACATGGTATCATACTAAGCATGCAATAAGCAGTAGCATTGCAGGGGTTACATGATATCATTTAACTCCTACATTTTCTAGGATTATGGTTTGCTTACTACTGTGACAAAAGATAGGTCATGCAAAGGAATGGGTTCATCTATGCGGTAGAATCGTAACATGGTGATCATCCTAAACAATGCATAAGCAAGACATGAGAGGGAAGTGGGATTTTATCGACATGATCAATGGGGGTTTGCTTGCCTTGCTGACGAGGTTCGGGTTCGGGGTCTTCAACGTAGGGGGTGACCTCTTGCTCCGGCTCCACCTCTACTCGACAAACAAAGCACGAAGTAGCAATCAAATGAATGCAATGCTCAAGCACATGAATGAATGCTGAAACTTGAAGTATAAGTTTTGATGTGTGAGGCAATTCCATTTAAATGGAGTATATTGCAAATTGAATTGCAAATTCAAACTCCACATTTGAATTCAACATTAATCAAGTTGTATGTGATATAGTTTGATCATTTTGAATCAACATCAAATGTTTATGATATGCCTCTGAAGTGTGGTTGAATTAAATCATAATTCCATGGTCCAAGTAGCAAAAGCATTTGGTTTGAATTTGAATTAAATTCAAATAAACCAAATGACATATGCTACTGGTCCCATTTTAAATTCAACTCAAACAGAGATGAAAGTTGCATATTTGGAAAGATAATTTTCTCCTGATCATTTTTCATATATTATTTGTCCAATTTGGAGTTAATATGAATTTTCTATGAATTTCCAAAGTTTGGGGTATTTGCTGGATTTTCTGGAACTCTTTTAATTCAAATAATCTCTGGAAATTCATTTAAATGATTTATTGCGCAAAGCTGACATCAGGGGGGGGGCTGACAATTGGGGCCACCCTGTCAGTGGCTGGGGTTAATTAACCCGTGGTTTAACTTAATCCAGTGGCTTAATTAAGCAACTGGGCCCACTGGTCAGTGACCCAGGGGGTCACTAACTGGGTGATTAGTGGCTAATCCACCGGCGGCTTGACGCCGGCGACTGGAGCCACGGCGGCGACTCGCGGGATCCTGCTAGGGGCCACGGGGAGGTCACCACTGGATGCAGCGTCGTCTTCCGCGTCTTCTGGAAGCATTAGGGGTTCAAGGGGAGGTCGGGAGCGACGACGGCGATGACTCCGGCGGAAGCAGAACCACAGCGAGGTCGTAGTCGACGCTACGGTGCATGGTTCGGGCTGATCTCGCGCGTGTTCAAATGCTGGCATGCTCAGGAGCCAAACGCGCGCTCTGGCTGAGTCGAAGGGGCACAGGGGCGGCCTCGAGCTCATCCATGGCGGCGACAGGCTTCGGCAACCATGGCGAAAACGGCTAGAGTGAGCAATCCAGGGGGGAAAAGGAGGGGTTTCGTTCGCAAGCTCACCCTGAATCTAACTGGAGTGGTCGCTTGCTCGGGGAGGCGCTGGAATTGTCGCAATTTGAAGTCGATCCGCGGCGGCCGGCGATGAAGACGATGACGCTAGCGAGCTCGTGGAGGCGTCCGGCTCCGATTCCTTTCGCAGGTCGATGAAGACGACGACGACGAACTCCCTGGACACCTTGGCTTGGTCTCTCGTCTTCAATGGCCGCGAGTCCGCATGGCTGCGCTCCGGCTAGGCTACGGTGGCGTCGCTGTTCTTCGCGGGGAGGATGAACTGGAGGGCGAGGAAGGAGGGGAAAGAGGCCTGGGCTTCTCCAGGACACGCGGGCGGTGAGAAGGAGGCAGGGGAGTCGCTGAGGAGCCTCCACCGCGACGGCCACGGCATGCCGGGCACGCAGCTGTGTGCTCGTGCCCGGGGAAGACGACAGGGGAGTTTCCCTGGTGGGCTGGGCCGGCTGGAGGGGTGGGCCTCGCCCCCTGGCGAGAGGTAAGTCCTTTTCCTTTTTCTGTTTAATCTTTCCTTTCTGTTTTTCTGTATATTTGTTTTGACTTTGGTAAAAAAATACCAAATCATTTTATTAAATGCTGAAAACTTTTACATGGCCTCATAATAATATAGACTAGCCACTTATAAACTTTCTACATTTTTAAAATTCAAAAGATTTGAATTTTAAATCAAAAAGGGGTATTTCATTAATTCCAAGGCACTGTTTGAATATTTGAAAAATCTATGAGCATGGAGTGGGTCCCACATCACTTGATATGTGATCACACTCATTTATAAGACTTTTCAAAACTCTAACGTGAATTTTTGGAAAAGATTTTTATCTGGCCTTTTGAATTAATTCATATGGGGGGTGTTCCTTCTCCCATTTTGATTTTGAAAATGATTTCCAAGATTTCTTTTGAAATTTTGACATGATGCAAAGGCACTAGCTAACCCTAGCACATACCTAACAGAGGGTTCTGACAACTCGCCCCCACTCAAAAGAATCTCGTCCCGAGATTCAGAAGTCTGCGGGAGGAAGGTGGGGTACTCGACAGTGAGACGGTCTTCTCTTTCCCACGTAGCTTCTCTTTCAGAGTGTTGTGACCATTACACTTTCAGAAATCTAATCTTCTGACGACGAGTGACACGCTCTGCTGAATCAAGAATACGAACGGGGTATTCTCGATAAGAAAGGTCATCTTGGAGATCAAGCGTTTCATGGTCGACTTCGCGGATGGGGTCCTTGAAGCAACGCCTGAGTTGGGACACATGGAATACATCGTGTACTCGGGAAAGGTGCGGGGGTAGTTCAAGTTGGTAGGCAACTTCTCCACGTTTAGCAATAATGCGGAAAGGTCCGATGTAACGTGGGGCCAACTTGCCTTTGATACCGAAACGTTGGGTTCCCTTCAGGGGAGTAACCCGAAGGTAAGCTTTCTCATTCAGATTGTAGCTCTCTTGCCTATGATGACGATCATAGTAGCTTTTCTGACGAGACTGGGCTGCTTTCAATTGTTCACGAACGATACAAACTTGCTCTTCTGCTTCATTGATCATATCTGGTCCAAAGAATTGTCTTTCACCGGTTTCAGACCAGTTTAGTGGTGTTCGACATCGTCGTCCATAAAGGAGTTCAAAAGGAGCCATGTTCAGACTAGATTGAAAACTATTGTTATAAGCAAATTCGGCAAATGGAAGAGAATTCTCCCAATTCTTTCCGAATGAGATAACACAAGCTTTGAGCATGTCTTCAAGAATTTGGTTAACCCTTTCGACTTGACCGCTAGACTGAGGATGGAAAGTTGTACTAAAGGAGAGATGAGTTCCCATAGCATTCTGAAAGCTTCCCCAAAATCTAGAGGTGAAAAGGCTACCACGATCAGAATTGATTTCCAAAGGAACACCGTGAAGGGATACAATTCTGGAGATGTACAAGTCTGCTAACTGGCTAGCAGTTATAGACTCGCGAACCGGAAGGAAGTGAGCAACTTTGGAAAGCCTATCTATGAGAACGAAGATGGCATTGTTTCCTTTCTGGGTTCTTGGAAAGCCGGTGATGAAATCCATACCGACTTTGTCCCATTTCCACTCGGGAATAGACAAAGGTTGAAGTGTACCAGCAGGTCTTTGATGTTCTGCCTTAATGCGACGACAAACATCACATTCGGCAAAAAATTGAGCAATGTCTCTCTTCATCCTAGTCCACCAAAATCTCTGGCGTAGATCTCGGTACAATTTTGTGCTACCGGGATGAATCGAGAGGGGTGTGTCATGGTCTTCCTTGAGGATGAGTTGCCTTAGTTCCTTATTCTTAGGTACTACCAAACGATTTCCAAAGAATACTGTTCCCTTGCTATCTGTGGAGAAACATTTAGCAACTCCGCTAGCAATGTTCTCCTTGATCCGGCGAACACCTCGTGCACACCTTTGAGCAACTATGATTTGATCCTCAAGAGTTGGTTTCACCACCAAGGTAGAAAGATAGCCATGAGGAACAATTTCAAGGTTGAGCTTGCGAAAGTCCTCATGAAGAAGTGGTTGATACTGCTGTAACATGAGGTTGTTACAGTACGACTTACGACTTAGTGCATCAGCCATGACATTGGCTTTGCCTGGGGTGTAAGAAATTCCTACGTCGTAATCTTTTATCAACTCAATCCAGCGTCTTTGCTTGAGATTAATATCTGGCTGGGTGAAAATATATTTGAGGCTTTGGTGGTCGGAATAAATCTCAAAACGATTACCAAGGAGGTAATGTCGCCAAGTTGTTAGGGCATGAACTACGGCAGCGAGTTCAAGGTCATGGGTAGGATAGTTCTCTTCATGTGGCCGCAACTGGCGTGAAGCATAAGCTACCACATGTCGATCTTGCAGCAGTATGCATCCTAACCCTTGCCGTGAGGCATCACAATAGATCTCGAAATCCTTTTTGGTGTCTGGAGGTCCAAGTACGGGTGCAGAAGTCAATCTTCTTTTTAGCTCTTGAAAGCTTTCCTCGCACTTGGAAGTCCATAAGAATTTCTTATCTTTCTTGAGGAGTTCAGTTAGAGGCTTTGCAACTTTAGAAAAGTTCTCGACGAAGCGACGGCAATAGCTGGCTAGGCCAAGAAAACTCCTAACTTGCTTAACCGATTCAGGTGGAGTCCAGTCAAGGACGGCCTGAACTCTCTCGGGATTCACAGCAATGCCTTTTGCAGAAATCACATGGCCTAAGTAGGTCACTTCTGGTAGCCAGAATTCACACTTGGAGAATTTAGCGTACAGGCGATGCTCTCTAAGCTTCACCAATACCAGCCTTAAGTGTTCGTCATGATCTTCTTCGTTCTTCGAGTAGATGAGAATATCATCAAGATAAACCACAATAAATTTATCTAGGTACTCCATGAAGATCGAATTCATCAAGCGTGAGAATGGCGGGGGCATTGGTTAAACCAAAGGACATGAAGGTGTACTCATAAAGACCATAACGATTAGTAAAAGCCGTTTTGGGAATGTCCTCGTTTCGGATTCTGATCTGATGATAACCTAATCTCAAATCCATCTTGGAGAAGACGGAGGATCCTGCAAGTTGATCATAAAGATCATTGATACTGGGCAGTGGGTATTTGTTCTTTATCGTCGCTAAATTTAGCGGGCGATAGTCTACGCACATCCTTTCTGTTCCATCTTTCTTCTTTACGAACAGAACGGGGCAACCCCATGGCGATGAGCTAGGGCGGATGAAGCCTTTTGCCAACGAAGCATCAAGTTGGGTTTTTAGCTCAGCTAACTCATGTGGGGCCATTTTATATGGGCGTTTGGAAATTGGTGCGGTTCCGGGAACAAGATCCACTATAAACTCTACACACCTGTTGGGTGGCATGCCCGGCAGCTCTTCAGGAAAGACATCCGGGTAGTCACGAACCACCGGAATATCTTCAAGTTCGGGAAGGGGAAGTACTTTCAAGGAATGCACTTGGGTTCTTGTTCTGGGTGAGGTATAGCTGACGGTTTGGCCTGAAGGGTGGGTGAGTTTCACGGATTTGCTTCTGCAATCCAGGTAGGCATTCTGTCTTGATAGCCAATCCATGCCAAGGATGACATCAATGTCTGAATACTTGAGGGCTATGAGTGAAGCAAGGAATACTAAACCCTCAATTGCAATTTGATTACCATGCCTTACTCTATTAGTTTGCCATCTTGACCCTGGAGTTTGAATAATCATTGGGGTGGACAATTCAACAAAGGGTAACTCATGACGAAGTGCATAACTTTCCGACATGAATGAATGAGATGCTCCTGGGTTGAAAAGAACGGAAGTAGGAACATAATTGACTGGGAGCGTACCAAGAGTGACGTCAGTGGTGTCGTCAGTCTCTTCGGCGGCAATCTGGTTCATACGTCCACGAGTGGCGGGAGGAGCGGGTTTGGCGGTGTAGACCTTCTGGGGTGGCTGGCCACGACCATTGTTGTTGTTGTTGTTTCCGGCACGGGGTGGAACGTTTTGGTGTTGGAGCTGGTTCTGGGGACACTCGCGAGAATAGTGGCCTGCCTGACCACACTTGTAACAGGCTCCGAAAACAGTTCGTGGAGCTGGGTTGTTTGGTGGAGTTGGGTGGAACTGGGTGGGTGGACGAGGCGCCACATAGGATGGCCTCGGGGGGTTGTTCTGGCGGAACATGCTGTTTGGAATCCAGATCTTGCGCTTCTGGGAGCTAGAACTGGATGAACCATCATCTCTGGGGTGTTTGCGAAAGTCGTTGGGGGTGTTCATGTCCTCGGCCTTGATGGCCTTGTTGACAAGGACCTGGAAGGTGGCAAAGTCATGAAGATTGAGCTCACGACGAAGTCCGGTGTTGAGGCCACGACGGAACCTCTCTTGTTTCTTGGAGTCGATGGAGACTTCTTCGGTTGCATAACGAGCCAGTCGGTTGAACTCACGACTAAACTCATCAACGGTCCTTTTGCCTTGAGTGAGGTTGCAGAACTCCTCACGCTTGCGGTCCATGAGACCTTTGGGAATGTGGTGCTCGCGGAAGGACGTGCAGAATTCCTCCCAAGATGCAGGTGGTCCATCGGGACGCATATTCAGAAAGTTCTCCCACCAAGAGCTAGCTGCACCTTCAAGGTGATAGGTGGCATAGCTGACCTTGTCACCAGTTGCAACACGTCCTGCTTGGAGCTTCCTCTCGATGCTGCGAAGCCAGTCATCGGCGTCAAGGGGCTCGGTGGAGTAAATAAAAACCGGGGGATGAAGTCGGATGAAGTCGTTCAGGGACACCAACTCATTGCGCTGCTGAGTGGTGTTGCGAGCAATGACTTCCAACAGATGGTGAGAGTCTCGGCGGTTCCTCTCCACTTCCATCAGAACTTGTGCCATCGTGGGTGGGGGTGGAAGGTTGTCTTCCTCCTGGTTGTTCCCACGACCTTGGTTACGACCAATCTGGCCACGGGTTCCTTGAGACATCCTGAGGGTGAAAACCAAAGTCAAACAGAGTTGATTTGAAGAGTCTAATCAAGGTATTGAAGTACTGGAAGGATTACAGAGCAAAGGAAGTAATCATCTTGACAACATGGTGATAAAGCATACAAGCCATATATTCACAAGCTGTCATACAAACCATACATCGTTTTAGTACAAGCACTAAGCTAATACAAACGTGATGAAGATGATACATCCTTCAGAGGCACTCTGACTTCCTATACATTATTTATCTAAGCCTCTGGAACTTAGACACCTTGCTTACAATATACTAGGATACTACTACATCATCACTAAGTAAGACCACAGGCGGTCTCACTCATCTCCATCTCCATAGTAGTCCTCGTAAAAGTTACCCGCGTATCCCGGTAGCTGGAGGTGACCATCGGAAAACACGGAGGCTTGTGGACCCTGATATCCATTTGGGCAAGGATGGGGCCTAGGTCCAGTGTAGGGTGGAAGCAAAGGACCACGGGGTGGAAAATGCCTCCAATCTCGGGCCAAGCAACTCGAGAAGGCATATGGGTCCTCACTGGGTAGATCGCATCACGCTCAACTGATCCCACCCTCACAAAGGGAGCCAAAAGTGTCAGTGCTCAATACAGACGAACACGGGTGGCGTGGAGCTCAAAACGGAGAGCGCGTGCATCACGATCTCTGTCACGAGCAAACCTAGCAGTCACCTGGAGTGTTGGATCCTCTGCAGAGTGATCTGAGTAGAGTCCGGTGTAATATCCCTCTTCTCCTGGAAGTGCAGCAGGGATATAGCGGAAAGAAGTCTCTCTCAGCAAAGTGTGCTCCTCTCTCAGCAGTGTCATACATGAGTATGCAGCATCTTGCACAGCCATGTTCTCGGTAACGCCAATGCCATGTCCAAAGTGGATACGCTGGGTGACTCCAACGTGGTGCGGATAGATCCAGACAATGCAGTGGAACTGCGTCTGGTTGAAGTCGTGAAACTGCTCCTCGATGGTGTACTCAGGGTACCACCGATAACCCACATAGGACATCATCTCGATCAACGTGGCGGGATGGCCACGCACACCGAGGCACCTGGTCAAACGAACAATCTGCCGAGGGGGAAGATCTTCCATCTGAAACAGAAAGGAGTTTGCAAATGCATGAGATTATGAGATAAACCTGGAATGACTCGGACAGCATAACGGCTGTAATTGCAAGAAAAAGACAATTTCTTACAACATGGAGACAGCACTTACATACGATGTAATAAAACAGGGAGCATAACCACTCTAGCAAACCGATCACAACCTTCATACGGCTATAAGGAAGCAAACAACGAGATGTTCTAATCAGACAGAGGAGAGCCTAGTCCTATCTTCCCGTAGAATAAGATAAGGGTGACTCAGAACTCAGAACGAAGGGGGTAAGGAGAAAAAACAAGCCTTACGTTATTCCCTTATATACCCAGAGTAACTATATAACTATAGCAAGCTAGACTCAACTTCGGCCAAGGCTACTAGTCCTACAGTCAGTCCTGCTCTGATACCAAGTCTGTCGGGACCCGAGGTTAGCGTATGCAAGTACAGTTAAGACATAGTCATATGGAGAGCCGAGAACCGCACCCACTTGTCTAAGCAGACAAGGCCAAGCACTGAACATTCTCGGAAAGCATCGTACGTGAGGGGCATCCCATCCAGGCCGGATGATCAACTGAGATGGGTCCTCATCGTCCGCACACAAGTCAAATGATATGGGTGGTGAACCCCCATATTCAAAGACAAGTCGCCTCAACCATACTACCGACTATCTCAAAACTCTTACATATACTTACTCCAACCCGATCACTTAGTCGGGGTCTAGGGCGGGCTCGATCATACCACAAAGTGTGCACGAGACGGAGTCTCGAGCAATCGCATCGCGATGCCCCAAGCTGCGCACATCTAAGGGCCACTTGGTGTATGAAAGACCGCCAGCCAGAACACAACTAAGGTCTCGAAAACCCATACAAAGACATGCATGTTATAAACATACACGCAGCACACATGCTTTGTATGAACAGCAGGTACCATTGCAATTCTCTACAAAGTGTACATTTTATTTATAACTCTTATAGAGTACAAACAGAGATCACATACATGTGATCCAACATTACAACACAGGCGGAAGCAAATTATGTCTGAGTACAGACAAGTTTAACAAATGGCTTAAGAAGCCTTATTTAAACACAAAGCCCTCCACGAGGGAACCAGTCTGCTGACTGGGACTAGACTAGTTTAACTTCAGTCGTCCAGCTCGATGAAGAAGCCACCTTCGGGGTCAGTGGCAGCATCTAAAACATAGATTAAGCAAACGTGAGTACAAAGTCGTACTCAGCAAGACTTACATAGGGGCTATACTACTCATGCACATGTGTCAATGTAAAGGGAGGTGGGGTTCACTTGCAGAAGTGCCAGCTTTGACTTGGCTAATCCTGAACTACGAGTACCAGACTTTGAGGTAAGAAGCGTACACGACTCCACTACTTTCACCAACCAATACACCACTATGGTGCCTTCCTCGACTTCCTCACGAGGAAGCACGCCATAGCACTCACACTTATCTTGGTGTGTTTTAGAAGTATCCGGTTCAAGTTGTCTAATAATCAAGCTAAGCTTTCCAAGCAGTCCATAACCGCGGACGCGACTATTCGAATAGTTTTGTTAACCTTGCAAGGGTGTACCGCTACACACACATGACCATCATTTACCGCCTTTGTACTCGACACCATTCAAGGGGTGCCGGCGAGGATGCTCACCACAACTGTTACCTCATAGCCTATCTAGTCCGAGAAGGCCGCCTACTTGGGTTGGTTACCACTATCGTGAACCCGGCCGGTTTACCGAAGTGGACCCAAGCGATGTGTGCGTGGTGCATAAGCCGGTCTCGGGTGAGCCGTTCTCTCACTTAGCATCCAGGCCACAAGCCTACCAGAACTCCGAACTACTGCGACATATGGACATCGAAAGGGATGAGTTAATAGGTTGAGAGGGGTCAGTGAGCCCAATGTGTGGTTGTACTCTTCATCTTGGATCACCACACAAGAACTCGTACTAGGGCGGTGTTCAACGAGACAACCCACTGTGTACTCCTACACAGCCTCTCATCGTTCACCTTGTATTAGGGTCGATTTCACCAACACTTTTCTACCATCATCAACATGATCACTACCATCCTGACTCACATCACAGTAACAACATGGTATCATACTAAGCATGCAATAAGCAGTAGCATTGCAGGGGTTACATGATATCATTCAACTCCTACATTTGCTAGGATTATGGTTTGCTTACTACTGTGACAAAAGATAGGTCATGCAAAGGAATGGGTTCATCTATGCGGTAGAATCGTAACATGGTGATCATCCTAAACAATGCATAAGCAAGACATGAGAGGGAAGTGGGATTTTATCGACATGATCAATGGGGGTTTGCTTGCCTTGCTGACGAGGTTCGGGTTCGGGGTCTTCAACGTAGGGGGTGACCTCTTGCTCCGGCTCCACCTCTACTCGACAAACAAAGCACGAAGTAGCAATCAAATGAATGCAATGCTCAAGCACATGAATGAATGCTGAAACTTGAAGTATAAGTTTTGATGTGTGAGGCAATTCCATTTAAATGGAGTATATTGCAAATTGAATTGCAAATTCAAACTCCACATTTGAATTCAACATTAATCAAGTTGTATGTGATATAGTTTGATCATTTTGAATCAACTTCAAATGTGTATGATATGCCTCTGAAGTGTGGTTGAATTACATCATAATTCCATGGTCCAAGTAGCAAAAGCATTTGGTTTGAATTTGAATTAAATTCAAATAAACCAAATGACATATGCTACTGGTACCATTTTAAATTCAACTCAAACAGAGTTGAAAGTTGCATGTTTGGAAATATAATTTTCTCCTGATCATTTTTCATATATTATTTGTCCAATTTGGAGTTAATATGAATTTTCTATGAATTTCCAAAGTTTGGGGTATTTGCTGGATTTTCTGGAATTCTTAATCTCTGGAAATTCATTTAAATGATTTATTGCGCAAAGCTGACGTCAGGGGGGGGGGCTGACAAGTGGGGCCACCCTGTCAGTGGCTGGGGTTAATTAACCCGTGGTTTAACTTAATCCAGTGGCTTAATTAAGCCACTGGGCCCACTGGTCAGTGACCCAGGGGGTCACTAACTGGGTGATTAGTGGCTAATCCACCGGCGGCTTGACGCCGGCGACTGGAGCCACGGCGGCGACTCGCCGGAACCTGCTAGGGGCCACGGGAAGCCACGGGGAGGTCACCACTGGATGCAGCGTCGTCTTCCGCGTCTTCTGGAAGCATCAGGGGTTCAAGGGCAGGTCGGGAGCGACGACGGCGATGACTCCGGCGGAAGCAGAACCACGGCGAGGTCGTTGTCGACGTTACGGTGCATGGTTCGGGCTGATCTCGCGCGTGTTCAAACGCTGGCATGCTCAGGAGCCAAACGCGCGCTCTGGCTGAGTCGAAGGGGCACAGGGGCAACCTCGAGCTCATCCATGGCGGCGACAGGCTTCGGCAACCATGGCGAAAACGGCTAGAGTGAGCAATCCAGGGGGGAAAAGGAGGGGTTTCGTTCGCAAGCTCACCCTGAATCTAACTGGAGTGGTCGCTTGCTCGGGGAGGCGCTGGAGTTGTCGGAATTTGAAGTCGATCCGCGGCGGCCGGCGATGAAGACGATGATGCTAGCGAGCTCATGGAGGCGTCCGGCTCCGATTCCTTTCGCAGGTCGATGAAGACGACGACGACGAACTCCCTGGACACCTTGGCTTGGCCTCTCGTCTTCAATGGCCGCGAGTCCGCACGGCTGCTCTCCGGCTAGGCTACGGTGGCGTCGCTGTTCTTCGCGGGGAGGATGAACTGGAGGGCGAGGAAGGAGGGGAAAGAGGCCTGGGCTTCTCCAGGACACGCGGGCGGTGAGAAGGAGGCAGGGGAGTCGCTGAGGAGCCTCCACCGCGACGGCCACGGCATGCCGGGCACGCAGCTGTGTGCTCGTGCCCGGGGAAGACGACGGGGGAGTTTCCCTGGTGGGCTGGGCCGGCTGGAGAGGTGGGCCTCGCCCCCTGGCGAGAGGTAAGTCCTTTTCGTTTTTCTGTTTAATCTTTCCTTTCTGTTTTTCTGTATATTTGTTTTGACTTTGGTAAAAAAATACCAAATCATTTTATTAAATGCTGAAAACTTTTACATGGCCTCATAATAATATAGACTAGCCACTTATAAACTTTCAACATTTTTAAAATTCAAAAGATTTGAATTTTAAATCAAAAAGGGGTATTTCATTAATTCCAAGGCACTGTTTGAATATTTGAAAAATCTATGAGCATGGGGTGGGTCCCACATCACTTGATATGTGATCACACTCATTTATAAGACTTTTCAAAACTCTAACATGAATTTTTGGAAAAGATTTTTATCTGGCCTTTTGAATTAATTCATATGGGGGGTGTTCCTTCTCCCATTTTGGTTCTGAAAATGATTTCCAAGATTTCTTTTGAAATTTTGACATGATGCAAAGGCACTAGCTAACCCTAGCACATACCTAACGGAGGGTTCTGACACATCATGGTTTTACTTCGCGAGGAGTGAGAAGTTTTCTCCTGGTGCCCGGCCGACATGCCCGGAATACCGCGGGAGTTCGCACAACACGCACAGCAAATCTAACCAAACACTAAACCAGTGAAGCTGGCACTGCACAGATTCTTTGAACCCAAGCGCAGAGCCATTGGAGAAGAAGTCAACCGATTACTCGACGCACAATTCATCCGAGAGACGCAGAAAGCTGGGTCGCAAATCCAGTTCTAGTACCAAAAAGGACACCGACGTATTACGCATGTGTCTCGACTATAGGCCCCTCAACAAGCACTGCCCAAAGGACCACTTCCCTCTCTCGAGGATAGACCAGATAATCGACTCCACCGCAAGATGCGACCTCCTGTCCTTTCTGGACGCCTACTCAGCGTACAACCAAATCAGGATGAAGGAAGAATATGAAGAGCATACCTCATTCATCGCCCCCTATGGTGTATTCTGCTACAAGACAATGCCTTTCGGATTAAAAACGCTGGAGCCACGTACCAGCGGATCATGCAAGCATGTCTAAGGGACAAAACCGGCAGAAAAGTCCAGGTCTACGTCGACGACATCATCGTCAAAACATACAACACATGCACACTACTCGACGACCTTTGAGAGACCTTCACATCACTCAACGGATACAGAATCAATATCAACCCAAAAAAGTGTGTGTTCGGCGTCCCAGCCGGAAAGCTACTCGGGTACATGCTCTCTGCCCGAGGAATCAAAGCCAACCCAGAAAAAGTCCAAGCACTCGCAAGGATGAAGGAACCGATCGACATCAAGGGCGTCCGGCAACTCACAGAAGACTCGCATCCTTGAGCCGTTTCATTAGCGAGCTGGGAGAGAGGACTCTACCATTCTACCAACTACCCAGAAAAGGAAGGAAATTTGAGTGGACTCAAGAAGCCCGGAGTGCATTCGCGGACCTACAGAAGACTCTCTCTACCCCTCCAATCCTGATAGTACCAAAGGAGCGAGATCCCCTGTACTTCTATATAGCGGCACACAACAGTGTGGTCAGCACCGCGCTCGTCGTCGAGCGCACGGAAGAAGGAAAAGTTCAAAGAATACAAAAGCCAATCTATTACCTCAGCGAGGTCCTCGCAAAATCTCATCAGCGGTACCCCCACTACCAGAAGCTCGTGTATGCCATCGTCATGAAATCACGGAAAGTAATGCACTACTTCGACGAGCATTTAATCACGGTTGTAAGCAGTGCGCCACTCGCTGACATCCTCAACAACCCAGGAGCAAAGGGTCGAGTCGCCGAGTGGAACATCGAGCTCATCCCTCGCGACCTACAATTTAGGCACCCAACGACCATCAAAGCCCAAGTACTCCCAGATTTTCTGGTCGAGTGGATGGAGGTACAAACACAAGGCCTCCAGACCTCTCCAACTCATGGAAGATGTTCTTTAACGGATCAAAAAGGCATCAAGGGGCTGGAGCAGGCGTCGTGCTAATCTCACCCAAGGGAGATAAGCTCAGATACGTGCTCCAGATCAACTTCAACAAGGCATCAAATAACGAAGCAGAATATGAGGCACTCCTCCATGGCATGCGCATGGCAAGGGCCTGCGGCGCCACCCGCCTCTTCATCTACGGCGACTCCAACCTCGTCGTCCAGCAATTATGAGGGACTGCGAAGCAGTCACAGATAACATGTTAGCGTATCAGAAGCTCTACAACACCATAGAAGGAGAATTCGACGGATGTGAGCTCAACTATGTCGCCAGGGCGAATAGTACAGAAGCAGATGAGCTCGCAAACATCGGATCAACTCGAGGACCAGTTCCCCCAGGTGTCTTTCTCGAGAGCATCAGTCAAAGATCAATAAAAACTAAGACAGTCGCGCCAAAAGCAGCCACAGAAGCCAGCAACAGAAGCGAACCAGCACAAGTGGCAACAGCGAACCCCCCTGCTGACGAAGAAGGCAACAACGCAGTCGAGGAGGCAGAACCAGCGGCAACCGAAGGCCCAACCTAGACAAGACCTTTCCTCAGATTTCTGATACAAGGCAGCCTTCCGCAAGACGTCACAGAAGCCCAACTCATCAGCAGACGATCCAAGGCATTCACCATAACCAATGGACAGCTCTACCAGCGCAGTATTTCTGAAATACTCCAAAAGTGCATTGAGGAGGAAGATGGCAAGGCCTACTACTCGAGATCCACGAAGGCTCTTGCGGACACCACACGAGAAGTCGCGCCCTAGTGGCCAAAGCTTTTCGAGCAGGGTTTTACTGGCCAACCGCGATGCGAAATGCAGAAGACATCGTGCGATGATGCATCGCTTGTAAAAAATTCACCAGCAGGCCCCACGCGCTAGCGTCAAAACTCAAAACCATACCGCTATCCTGGCCTTTCGCCACATGGGGACTCGACATGGTTGGCCACTCAAGAAATCTTCAAAAGGAGGCCGAACACATCTCCTAGTAGCAGTCGACAAGTTCACCAAGTAGATTGAGTCAGTACCAATCACTAGCTCGACGGCCCTCACGGAAGTCAACTTCATGAAATCAATCATCTTCCGATTTGGATTACCACATAACATCATCACGGATAACGGTACAAACTTCACAGCACCAGAATTCCAAAACTTCTTCCAGGAGCTGGGCATCAAGATCAACTACGCCTCAGTCGCGCACCCGCAGTCCAACGGCCAAGTGGAGAAAGCAAACGGCTTAGTGTGCGGCGGAATAAAAAAGAGGCTCATCGCACCACTCGAGAAAGCCGCAGGAAACTGGGTAGAAGAACTTCCCACAGTCTTATGCAGTTTGCACACCACTCCCAACGCTTCAACCCAATACACGCCATTCTTCATGGTATACGGGCCAGAGGCTGTACTGCCACACGACCTCAAATTTGGAGCTCCTCGAATCATGGTGTACAAAAAGGAAGAGGTAGAAGACACACTTGAAGATGACAAAGACTTCGTAGATGAGGCAAGGGACACAGCCTTAGTAGGGTCAGAAGGATACCAAGAAAAGCTACACACTTACCAAAGCAGCCGCCTGCGAACAAGAACCTTACGCGAAGGAGATTTTTCCTATGATTAATACAAGAAAATCTCCACAAGCTCGCCCCGCAGTGGGAAGGACCATTTATAGTCTCGGAGGTCATAGGAGGGGGAGCGTACAGACTAAAGAACCCGAAGACCAACGAAGACGTGGGAAACCCATGGAATGTGGCAAACTTGCGCCTTTTCTACCCATAGACGCACTCTTTCCCAGCAACGCAACATGGGCAGAAACACCGATAGGCAACTCATGTAAAAAACTCAAGGCAATAAAAGATGGGTTGCCGAAATAATACTACTCCAGCACGCGGGGGCTCGAGCGCAGACTCCCCCCTGAGGATTTTTTTGCTTACGCGACGATACTACTCTGGCACTCGGGGGCTCGAGCACAGACTCCCCCTAGAGGCGCTTTTCGCTTATGCGATGATACTACTCTGGCACTTGGGGGCTCGAGCGCAGACTCCCCCCTCGAGGAGTTTTTTGCTTACGCGACGATACTACTATGGCACTCGGGGGCTCGAGCATAGACTCCCCCCTGAGGCTTTTTTCTCTTACGCCATGATACTACTCTGGCACTCGGGGGCTCAAGCGCAGACTCCCCCCTCATGGTGTTTTTCGCTTATGCGACGATACCACTCTGGCACTCGTGGGCTCGAGCGCAGACACCCCCCTCGAGGTGTTTTTCGCTTACACGATGACACCACTACAACACTCGGGGGCTCGATCGCAGACTCCCCCCTCGAGGCGCTTTTCGCTTTCACGACGATACCATTCTAGCACTCAGGGGCTCGAGCGCAGACTCTCCCCTCGGGGCGCTCTTCGCTTACGCGACACTACTAATTTATCACCCCCCGAGGTGTCCCCTTTTGACCAGATGACAAAAATGTCTTTTAAACTCGGAGGTTTGAGCATGGGCTCGCTTTGCCTTACAAATAAGCACCCATATAGGCAAATAATTTTCTTCCGCGACACTTGGGGAATCAAGAACCGAAAGCCCCATTTTTACCTAAGGAAGTTTTTCCAGCACCTAGAAATTATAGCAACAGAAAAATCTACGCCCAAAATTAAGGGTAAAGAAACACCAGTCAGGACAGTTTCTAAAGTCTTCACCTGATCACAAGCTATCACCTAAAGACTCGGGGGCTACTTCCATCGGGAGCGCTGCCGCACACCTGACGAGCCTTGAATTGTGATAAAAACACAAGATGGGACCAGCGTGGAAGAATATTTCTAGCCTATGTCCGACTCAACGAATCGAACATAGCCTCGGGGGATACTCCCATCTGGAGCGCTGTCGCACCTGATATTGTTGAAAGGGAAAAAAACCGAACGACAAAGTACTCGAAGACAGTTTGCATTACATATCAAGGTCAAGCACTCGAAGTTAGTTTCCATTACATATCAAGGTCAAGCACTCAAAGATAGGTTTCCATTACATATCATAGGGATACAAGGTTAAGTACTCAAAGACAAATTCTTTTTTGCTATACATGAAGGATTACAAGACCATGCACTCGAGCAGCCACCACATATCAAAAGGACTACAAGACCAATCATCACAAGAAATTATGACTTCTACATGTGTGCACATGCTGAGATAATTGGCACTTTGGTCCACATCTTGACGAGAATCATCAGAGAAAAAGTAAGCCTGAGTATGCAAGGAAAAGCCCGCCGTCTTCGTGAGCCTGGTGCCTTGCCTATCGGCGCACCCACCTGTTTGGTGGCCTGATGTCCGAGTCCTCCTTAAAACAAGAAGAGCTAGCACCACCAGCCGAGGAGTCGGGAGAAGATGAAGCCACAGGAGAAGAAGGTGACGTACCCCTTGATTCACCAGATCTTTCACTGCTCGAGCTCCCCCAATAAAGGTCCAGCGATTACCGCCAGCATCAAAAGCACGAATGGTGAGAGTATCTTCACTGTTGAAATGACAGTAGAGACTATCGTCGTCACGCAGATTCAGACGGCGAGAAAATGATCTCCAATCAGAACCCAACAAAATCAAGAACGATCTATAAACCTCGAGCTCTATCCATAAAGAAGATCGAGAACATCCTTGATTTCGAAGCCAAAGACCACTCAAACCGAGCTCAAAAACAATGGGAGAAAAAGAAAAAGGAAGGGGATTCCGGCTGGCCGTCTGGCTAAGAATTCGCAAAAGAATGTCATAGTGCCAAAAACCCTCCTCAGCGGCAGCAGGGAGAGGTCCCATTGCAGCATCACCACGTCCCCGTCGGGAGGAACGAGGAGTGCGGGCACCGCGACCACGGCGGCCACGACCTCGGTCGGCCATACCACGAGAAGAACTAACAGGAACTACAAGACCACCAGGCTTGGGCGCCATATCAAAAGGAACGAGGCGAAGAATATGGAAGAAGAGCAGATGTCGAGCATGAACAAGCAACAACGGGTATTTATAGCCCATGCCAGGGGAAAGCAAGGAAAATACTCAGAAATCCAAATGGCATAATCATTAAATCAAGACCAGTGCGCGTGGTGATACGAATTCAAAGGCAAGATGCCTCTTCCTGTCAAACAATACTCAACAAAAGAGACATCAAATCTCGCGCGTTTCCTGATCATGCCTCGGAAACCCAATAGGAAGCAGCGCAGTATCCATGACGTCATTATATCCGACTAGATGATGCGACGGATCACAAACCAGCTATCGTCATCATGCACGTCACCAAGAGAATCATTACAACTCCTGCGTTCATCGCAGCACAGATAGATTGATTCAAGACAAGTCACTTGTCGGGACCCGGGGTTACCGTATGCAAGCCTCGCTACAACACAATCATATGGAGAGCCGAGAACCGTACCCACTTGTCTAAGCAGACAAGGCCAAGCACAGAACGTTCTCGGAAAGCATCGAACGTGAGGGACATCCCATTCAGGCCGGATGATCCACTGAGATGGGTCCTCCTCGTCCGCACACAAGTCTAACTGATATGGGTGGTGAACTCCCATACTCATAGACAAGTCGCCTCAACCATACTATCGATTGTATTATAACCCTTACATAGACTTACTCCAGCCCGATCACTTAGTCGGGGTCTAGGGCGGGCTCGATCATACATCAAAGTGTGCACAAGACAGAGTCTCGAATAATCGCATCGCGATGCCCCAAGCTGCGCACATCTAAGGGCCACTTGCTGTATAAAGGACCGCCAGCCAGATCACAACTAAGGTCTCGACACTACTAGGGAATAGCCTTATAGTGGTGCACTGTTTTTGAGTTTAGTGGCGCATTAGGGATGCGCCACTAACTACAAGCCACTAATAAGGGCTTAGAGGTGGCGCATTCTCGATGCGCCACCCCTAAGGCCCTTAGGCGTGGCGCATCTCATAATGCGCCACCTCTAAGCTCTCAGGGGTGGCGCATTCTGGTATGCGCCACGCCTAAGGGCCTTAGGGGTGGCGCATTCGCAGTGCGCCACTAAGTCCTGACAATATGCGCCACTAAATAATTACAGAAAACAAAAAAAAAGAATTACATAAAAGAATAAAAGCATTACAGATATTTTTATTATATTACAGAAATGCAAAATACAATATAACAATGAGGCCAACAATTATTGATACAAAAGAATTGCAATATAATTTTTATTACAAAGGTTTAGAGGCCAACAAGATTCACAAGATTACATTCCATCACAAAATTACAATGAGTCCAACAATTATTGAAAACCGAAAGCTACTTTCATCATCACTACTTGTTTGCTCTTCAACCTGCACAAAACAAAGCTTTAGAGGTCACATCCATCATACCAAAGGAGAACAAAGCAATCTAGCATCTATTCTTATCAACAACTTAAAGCAAGTCGATGAATGGTGAAAAGCATGCACATATGCATAAAAATGCATATGCAGTGACCTTTATACACAAAGAGCACCAAGAGTATTTGACACTACCATCTACTACACAAAGAGTACATCCAAATTACATCCAAATTACACAAAGAGTACATTCAATTAATTTTTTTGACTCGGCTCGGGGAATGGGCGGCATCCTTCTTTCGTCATGAAAGGCCTTGTGTCACGCAGGGCCTTTAGGCGGACTTCTATCTCCCCATTGGATGGTGCAATGTTGGAGTGGAAGATCGACCCCCTCATTTGTACTTCATGACGGATGATAGTCGCCATCTGCGCTTGGATGTGAAAGAACTCCTCCTTCAGATTTGCATCGGCGATTTCCGCCTTCCTTTCAGCCCACGCTCTGAGATGACTTGGCAGCGTAAGGTTGCGTTGTTCCTGTACAATCGCCCTCATGTGATGAAAGGCGTAGTACGCATCCCTCACACTGCCAGCCGGCTGCTTGACGCACGGGAACTGCGTTACGTGGTTGAACACGTTCACGCCAGGCTGATTTTTCCTGAACTTGTGCAGAGTGTGCTTCATGATCTTGCCTCCGGCTTTTATGTAGCCGACGAGAGCATCATCCAAAACTCTCATGATATACTTGTAATCTTTTTTGTTCACACTCCCCGAGTCTAAGTACACAGCATGCGAGTGTTGCGGTGAAAAGCAGATGAGCACGCAGTCTTGATCCTCACTGCATAATTAAAACAATCCAAAAGGAATGTTGGAAGAGGACAATGGAAAGCTAAGAAAGCATATATGCTACGGAGGCGAGCGAATGACTTACTTGGGAGAGTAGGTCATAAGAAATGAATCTTTGTCGGCGTTCCGTAGCATGAAGTTTGTGATGTACCCCGCCGCGAGAGCCGCGTCCCCGTCGTCCATCAAGATGCTTTTACGCATGTAGAAGGGGTCCAATATCGCGACGCTCGGGGTCTTATCTCTCCTGATACTCATAGAAAGGCTGAGCGAGAACAGACGGATAAGGATATGGTCCAGCCGCTTGAGATGGTACAAATTGAAGATCTCCGAAAACCGTAGGATTATCATATCCGCGGGGATAGTGTTGATGAAGCCCATGTTGAGTGGCACCTTGGCCATGAAAACCGGGTACGAGGGATTCTCTTCTCGAAGAAGAATCTTCTCTAATGCCATAATACTATGATGCACACTCTGCATATCCGAAGTTGCAAGGTCCAGCATGTCCTTAGGTAGCATCGCCCTTCAGCCACATGGATTTCAAACGAGAGATCCTTGGGTCTTGGTGGCCCGTCCTGAGCCCGGATCGGCATCGAAGGTTGGCTACTAGAAGTGATGCTCTTCTTTCTTTTCCGTCCCTTCTTATTTTCTGATTTTGAGCAGTCACCGGCCTTTATCTGCTCAGTGGCCGCCTTATGGAGTGTGGACGGGCTGAGAATAGATCTTGTGGCATCTGCTTGAGGCTCGGTGAAGGCGCAAGCTGCTGGAGACATGTCCTGAGAAGCAGCGAAGAGACGCGTGGAGCAAGCAGGCTTCGCCGCAGGATCAGCTGGACCGCGAGCTTCCTCGTCATGCTGACAGGCTCCTTCAGCAGGAGGCATGAATAAGTCATCAGCATCATACAAAGTATTGATGAACTGGTCGGCGCTGATATCATCATCAAGATCATCGTCTTCTTGTTGTGCTCCGATGGGATCATGTGGCGCCGACACGATGACTAGCGGTGTTGTCCTAGGTGTGGTGCCCCTTTCCCCCGTCATTAAACGCATTTGGCTCTTCGGCCATAGGCATATTTGGTTGAAACAGTCACTGAGGACTGCCGGCTCATCCTCTTCGTATCCGGGGGGTTGAATGGGAGGTTCAACTCTCTCGTAGCCCGAAATCACGAGAGAGATTTGAACCCTATGCATCTCCGGTGCCATCGGCATATTGTGCATGATTCGATTTTGTGGTTGAATGATTTTACCTTTGGCAACATCCTTCAACTCGCCGTCCACGACTTGTAATAGAATGCATGGAGTGTCCTCCTGCGAAAGAGATATATATATATATATATATATATATATATATATGCATGTACGGCATCAGAGAGATTCCACTAAAAAAGGCAAGGAGATGAAGTCCTCGTTTGAGTTGCAGACGCTTATAGTTACCTTGAGGGCGTCGAGGTCGGCTAGTGAAGAGACCCCGCCGATGACGGCGGGCATGCAAGAGACGGAGGGCGCGCTGCCTCCCGTGGCGTCGGTCCCCCTATTTGTGCTGCCGCCGGGTGCATTATTGTTATGCCCGGGTTGCTCGATCGTGGCCGGAGGAGTTACCATCACGTCCGGCGTCGCCGCCGCGGTGTTGGCGGCCGGAGTCACCAATACGCCGGGAGTCGGTGCGGGAGCCACCACTACGGCCGGAGTCGGGACTGCAGGCGCCGCGGGTCCCGAGTTGCTGCCGACCATGCTGGGGACTGGTATGGGCCCTTGTCCACCACGCGCTTGCCAATTCGCGAGCGACTGCATCATATCTGGAAGGAGAGCGTTCATCGTCTTCGCCACTTCGTCCTGGACAAGCTGCGGAAGCATGTTCACCTTCTCCTCCAGTCCACGAACATAAGCGGCATCTTCTTCGGTCCTTCTCGCCTTGCGCCCCCTCGAACCGGACTGCTCCGCCGATTTTCCATAATATTCGGACCAATTTAGGTCCGCACCAAAGCCGACCACACGGCCGGCTGACGATGGCTTCTCCGTCACGTCGTCAACCTTCTTGACCTTGTTCAACGCCCTGTTCAAGGTGTTGTCCCACGGGCCGGCCGGCTTAACCGACGACTCCTGCGATGAGGCGATTTTCATTTCCGCTTGCTGCAAAAAGAATGTGAAACATTAAGAAATTGTGAACTTCACTCGAGAATTCAATCGACAAGGTCGTGTGGTAAACTACTTACCACGGCAGTCGTAAAATCCTGAATCTTAGGATCGATAATTATTTTCGAGGTTGCTTTGTCCTTATAGCTCCGGGCCCTCACAAAGAATTCGGTCTGCGGATCAACTTTGTATTGCTGGAAGGGGTTAGGTATGCCCGCAGCGGCGTACTCGGCATCCTCCTTGTCCCATTTAGTCTTGGAACTTTTGTAACCACCGGCTCCGAGACGATGGTTACCTATGACCTGCGACCGCATGGCCTTGCCCTTTGCACTCGCGGCCTTGGCTTGCTCGGACTCACACCTAGCCTTGAAAAGGTTGTAGGTAGCTTCGTCGATCAACGGTTCTTTCTCCTTGAGCTCCTCCCAGGTTTTGTTCTTTTCAAAAATTGCCCTCTTCACCCGGGTTTTCCAACTGGACAAGGCCTTGCTCATCTTCCTGAGGGCCCATGTGTTTACTTTGTTCCCTCTGAGTTTGGTGTTATCGTACGGCTCCGGAAACTTGTATCGTCCGTGCATCTTGTTGATAAGAAGCTGACAATAATGAATATTCTCACGACTCCTGAGGTTAATCGTGGTGATCGGCACAGTGTTGCGGAGGATCGCCGCGACTTGACGGCCGTACCCTTCCGAAAAACGTTCGGGCTCTTTAGGAATCCCGACGCCGGTCACAACAGTAAACTCTTGCCTGATGACGCCGACCTTGGTCGGTTTCCGATTCCTCTTCTTCGACTGGGTACCATCTGTGTTGGAGCCACCGGTCCCATCATCCTCGCCGATGTTCCTCTCGCCGTCTGTCGTACCGGCCTCCTCCTCCAAGTCATCATCCGATGAGTCGGACTCCGACTCTATCTCCTCCTCATACTCCTCCTCGCCCGGAGGTACTTCCTCTTCTCTCTGCTCCTCGACCTCCTCCTGGGAGTATTCCCAAAATTGCTTCCTTTTTGTACCCGGCTGAGAAGAAGGACCGGCGTCGGCTCCGGTCGACATGTTTGCACTAGTACAATATTAAAAAATGCAACTACTTAATTAATTAGCACAATAAATAAATGCAAATACTCTCATGTTAAGAAAAATAGAAAAGGTCATGCACGAATTCACGGAAAAATTCAGCATGACCTTTGCTCTTTTTCTTAACATGAGAGTGCCCCATTCTCAACCGAAACGGAAGTTAATCAACATTTCGGGAGAAAGGGGATAATGAGAGTCCCTGCACATAAAAAATGCCTACATGTAGGCACAACCATCACATATATAGTGTAGAACAATGCACTAAAATAGATATTCAAACATCATATATATAGGTAAATTTCATATGATAAACAATGCATTGCAAATTGGCACTTGCTTGGGTTTTTTCATATTCAGTTGAAATATCTTATAACTAAGTCATTCAGTTCCAGCATGATGGATGGATGGATGGATGGTAAATCACCCTACTAATGTTGCCAAGATATAAATACATACTCATACCCTGGCACTACAGAAAACCACATGGCTTATTCTCATCATGAGGCAAAACAAAAATAATCCCAAATGAACCACAAACACCAACGATGACACAATAATAACAGTAGTATGAAATGATGCAACGCGCAACGAATATCATGTGTGCATCTTATTGAGCACATGGAAAACAAGATCTTTGCCGAGTGCATAGAGAAAATTTCTAGGCAAAACTATTACACTCGGTGAAGCATCACCTTTATCAAGCACCACGTGGGCGGGACACGGGCACTAACTTGAAGCTTAGTGGTTATTCAATTCTAATTTTTTTTAAATAAGCCAGAGAAGCACAAAACCTGACAAGGTGGCATGATATGACATCTAGAGGTGTGATTAGTTTTGAGAGTGTTTTTCAAAAGTTTTCACATAGTTTTCTTACAAACTAGGCCATCATTCAGCAACAAACTAGGTTTCGAGAAGGAATGAATCAGGTTTGCATTTGAAGTGACCGCTGATTCATTCGTTGACTTTAAAACTTTATCAACATTAAACGCACACCATTACATGTTTCATGTTGGAAAAAAAAATCAGTTCTCTTTTCCTATATTTAGGCCATGCATTTCTTGTGATTTATGAATTTAATTTTATATAAATGGATTGAAAAAGCAAGGATGTAGAACAGGCTCATATAAATGGATTGAAAACTCATATAAATGGATATAAATGGATTGAAAATGGATTGAAAACTACAATCTGTAAACATTTGCCCCTACAAGCATTAACACAAGCACCTATCAAGCAAAATCCTTCCACATATAAACTTGAACATGCACTGAAAAGATCATGCAGCAGGTACTCATCAAGAAACAATCATCATTATATTCTCGCAATATGAAATCCACATCAAGTACTCATCCAATACAAAGATCAGGACAAAATTGAACAAAGAGAGGATGCGAGAGGAAGGTGGGAGGGGGGATGACGGAAGAGGGAGGAAGGAGGTAGGAGTGGTGGCTACCTGCCTATGGACTACTCGCCGGCGTAGCTCCGGGCGGTGGCGTTGCTGGGCGGGAGCGGCAGCTCCAGGGAGGGAGGCGCGGCTTCTCCACCAGGGAGGCGCTGGGGACGGACTCTGGTGGTTCGATCGGGGAGGGGGCGGCTAGGGCGGCAGCTCCGGTGGAGGCGAGGGCGGTGGATGGAGAGGGGGCCTCGAACGATGGGGGACGGCTCCGGTGGCGGTCGACGGCGAGGAGATTGCGCTGGGAGAGATGGTGTGGGCACGGGCAAGGGGAGGGGGTGATGGAGCGGTTAAGGCTTAGGTGTGGCGCATTTTGCTGAAATGCGCCACCCATAAGGTTTCTTATGCGTGGCGCATTTCGGCGAAATGCGCCACGCATAAGGAACCTTATGGGTGGCGCATATCAGCAAAATGCGCCGCGCATAAGAGAACTTAGTGGCGCATTTGGGAAATATGCGCCACCCCTAAGCTTTTTTTAATTTTTTTGTTCAATTATTTTTTAATTATACATGCCTTGTCACATTATGAATGAATATTCTTCTTTTTGGAGTATATGTAGGTGGTTATAATATGCCTTGTCACATGCCTTGTCACATGCCTTGTCACATTATGACATGTTTAATTAAACATGTCTTGTCACATGCCTTTTCACATTATGAATGAACTTAGTGCCGTAACAATTACGATGAAAACACAGACCCCTGATGGTTATAATATGTAGGTGGAGTCATGAAGTGGATGCAAACAAGGAAAATCTTTAACAAAATACTAGGTGTAATGTGAGAGGGGAGCAAGCACAAGCAGCAAAACCAACAAACAACAGCAAAGTGCATATTAAATCCATGCATACACAAAGTGATCATGAATTACAAAATATTTTTCTTAAATTTGGAGCTAGCTATCTAGCTATCGTTTCCTCACGATATTCTTCTTGCCCTTCTTTGTCGTGGTTGAATAATTTAGGCCCGGGACGCCTTCACTTTTCCTCTTGAAAGGGAGGAGACCTTTCTTCGGTAGGGTTGTGGTGTATGTATCCTGAGCGGCGTAGTCATCCTCCATCTTCGGGTCGCCGTACTTGTCAAAGTCTTGCTCGTTGGCGACTCCATCCATTCCGATGATGTTTCTTTTGCCTCTCCTCACTACCACGCGGCTCGGCTTTGATGGGTTGGTAATGAAGAAGCATTGGTCCACTTGGCTAGCCAGTACCCATGGCTCATTTTTCGCGGTGACGTTTGCGCCCGTAGACTTGAATTTGGCTTCGGGTATAACCATGGTGGTGAAGTACCGGTCTTCTTTTACGACGCTCTTGGCCCATCTCACACGGAACATCGGCACTTTCTCTCCACAGTAGTCGAGCTCCCATATGTCCTCGATCCTTCCATAGAATCTTTCCTTGACGTCATCGGTGTAGAATATCCCCGTTACCCCTGAGTTCTGGTAATCGCAGTTATTGTCCTTTTCCTCCGTGTAAAATGTGTAGCCGTTGATATCATACGCTTGATAGGTCATCAGGTTGCGTGCGGCACCCTGTGACAAGGTGAATATTATCTTTTCGTCCTCGAAAGCGTTCCTTCACGGGGGATTAGCACGAAGCTCGTCCCTGAACCAAGTCATGAAACCGGAGTTGTGCTCTTTGATTAGCCGTGGATCTCGGTCCGTTATCTGCAGGCCCTGGTCACTGTACTTCTTCCTGATTAAATCCTTGTGCTTTACTATCCAAGGATCGACCAGCTGGATGTGTTGTAGCGCGACTAGGCTTGCTCTTTCAAAGTCGATTTCTCGACCGTCAAAGTTGGCATGCATTGCGTGGCTTCCCTCGTGGTGACCACACCCATCGGTCCTGCCAAAGTGCTTGTTGACGGCCAGACCAACAGGGTTCTCGGTGTTGAGATAATTCGTGCAAAAAGAGATGCACTCTTCGGTTAGAAAGCCCTTCGCTATGCTTGCATCTGGACGGGACCTTTTACGAACGTATTTTTTGATGTGCCCATTCATCCTTTCGAACGGCACCATGCTGCGCAGAAACGCAGGCCCGAGTTGGACGATATCCTCCACGACGTGGATCAGCATATGCACCATAATGTCGACGAACGCGGGCGGGAAATAGATCTTAAGCTCGCATAGTATGAGCACGATCTCCTCCTGTAGCCTTTTGAGTTGCGTAGCGCAAATCGACTTCCGGGAGATGACGTCAAAAAAGTTGCAAACGCCAAACAACGTTTTACGGACGTGCTCGTCCATTATCCCTCGCATCGCAACCGGGAGAATCTGCGTCATCAGCACGATACAGTCGTGAGATTTCATCCCGCTGAAACGCTGCTTCGCCTCGTCTAGGTATCTTCTTATCTTCCCCGCGTAGCCGTTCGGAAATTTTACTCCTATGAGGCAGTGGATAAACCGCTTGATCTCCTCCTCGCACAGAGTGAAGCATGCCGGGGGGCAGTGATCAATACCGGTCTTCTTCTTGGTCGTCCTTTTTCGTTTGCGAGAGTTTTGCGTTTCCGTATCCTCTTCCTCCTCCGGCTCATCATCGTCGTCACTAGGGGGGTGAAGTTCCTTCCTACTAGTTGGGCACGTGTTGCCCTTCGGAAGACGATCGTGCCAGAATGCCATGTTATCATCGAAGCTTTCGTCGGTCCATTTGTGTTTTGCCTTCATCTCCATAGCCCCAAGTGTTACATTCAAGCGGGTATCCTCGTCGTTGCATCCTTCGTACAACTTCGTAATCGCGTCTTTCTCGAGTTGCGCCATCTTGGCTTTCTCTCTAGCTGCACCTCTTGCGTTCAACGCCTCTTTGACAAGCAGCTCTTGAACATGAGGGTCCCGCACCTAGCTTGAATCATCATGTCCGACATCTTGATCTTCATGTCCGGCATCTTGATCTACATGATCCGCTTCGGCATCTTCTTCATGATCATGTACGGGATGATCTTCGTCATCTCGCCCGCCGATGTTTTCTGGTTGCCCTTCCTCATTTACTGGCGCCCCACCATTGACGTCCTCCTCCTCACCAGCTTCATCACTTATCCATCGTGTGTAGCCATCCATCAAACCATTACGCTTCAGGTGTCTTTGCAATATTCCGGAATCAGGCTCGGTCACGCACTGCAGTTTTCATCTTCGACACGGACATCTTATATCCGACCTATTATTCCTTAGCATGTCGTTTGTCGCACATTGCATCCACCTAGCCATGGTGATATCGCTCAGCATCTCGCGGACCATGGTCGATCACCTGCGTGCACGGAGAGAGCAACACAATTATATATCACAGTCGTCGCTGGAAAAATTCGGCATGACCTTCCCTAATAATGCATGGGAGCATGCGGAGAGTGCGCTAGAAATTTTCCAAAACGGAAATGAATCGACATTTCGGCAAAACATTTGCCACTCAAGATACACATATACATCAAACCACCATAAGCTTCACACATACATCAAACCACCACAAGCTTCACATATACATCAAACCCAAGATACACATATACAACAAACCCCAAGCTAATAAAGGCAAGTATATGGGTCATAAATGGAACAAAAGAGTTTGGGAGGAGGTCCACTTACTTCAATATGAAACAAAATAGATGTAATGCCAAGTAACGATGGATAAATGGAAGAAATGAGATGGGGAGGAGGAGAAAACCGAATAGATCTAGGGTGAGAAGAGTGGATCTAGTTTGAGAATTGTGTGGAGTGAATGAGAGGTGGTAAGTGGGGTGGAGTAGATAAGGGAAGCTCTAGGCATTTAGTGGCGCATACAGTAAGTCAGTGGTGGCGCATCTGTGCAATGCGCCACCCCTAAGCTCTTATGGGTGGCGCATTACCACAATGCGCCACCCCTAAGGACCTTATGGGTGGCGCATATACAGAATGCGCCACCCCTAAGCTATTAGGGGTGGCGCATTATGTATGTGCGCCACCTATAAGGTCCTTAGGGGTGGCGCATACTGCTAGATGCGCCACGTATAAGATCATCCAGGCTGGCCCACTCTTAGGGGTGGCGCACTGGAATATAATGCGCCACCCATAAGGTCTTATGGGTGGCGCATTATTTTCCAGTGCGCCACCCATAACAGGTGGTGGCGCATCGCTTTCCATATGCGCCAGTAATAGGCATTCCATGTATAGCTATTTCCCTAGTAGTGCGAAAACCCATACTAAGACATGCATGTTATAAACATACACGCAGCACACATGTCTAGTATGAACAGCAGGTATCATTGCAATTCTCTACAAAGTATATACTTTATTGATAACTCTTACAGAGTGCACACAGAGATCACAACTCTGTGATCGAACATTACATCAAACATGCAGAACCAAAGTAGGTCTGAGTACAGACAAGTTTAACAAATGGCTTAGAGAAGCCTTATCTACAAACAAGCCCTTCCACGAGGGAACAGTCGTCTTACTGGGACTACACTAGCTTGGTCTTGGTCTGAGTCTTCATTCTTCGAGCTTCAGGTAGAAGCCACCATCGGGGTCGGTGGGTTCATCTAAAACATAGAATAAGCAAACATGAGTACAAAGTCGTACTCAGCAAGACTTACGTAGGAGCTATACTACTCATGCACATGTACCAAGGTAAAGGGAGGTGGGGTTCAAATGCAGAAGTGCCAGCTTTGACTTGGCTAGTCCTTAACTATGAGTACCAGACTTTGAGGTAAGAAGCGTACACGAGTCCACTACATCTCCAACCAATTACACCACTATGGTGCCTTCCTCGACTTCCCCACGAGAAAGCATGCCATAGCACTCACACTTATCTTGGTGTATTTTAGAAGTATCCAGTTCAAGTTGTCTATTAATAAAGCTAAGCTTTCCAAGCAGTCCTTAACCTCGGACGCGGCTTTTTGAATAGTTTTGTTAACCCTGCAGGGGTGTACCGCTAAACACATGTGTCATCAGTTACCGCCTTTTGCGTGTCACCGTTCAAGAGATGACAGCGAGGATGCAACCACAACTGTTACCTCATAGCCCATCTAGTCCAAGAAAGCCGCCTACCTGGGTTGGCTACCACTATCGTGAACCCGGCCGGTTTACCGAAGTGGACCCAGATGATGTGTGCGTGGTGCATAAGCCGGTCTCGGCTGAGCCGTTCTCTCACTTAGCAGCCAGGCCACAAACCTACCAGAACTCCGAACGATTGCGACATCTGGACATCGAAAGGGATGATTTAATAGGTTGAGAGGGGTCAGTGAGCCCAATGTGTGGTTGTACTCTTCATCTTGGATCACCACACAAGAACTTGGACTTAGGGAGGTGTTCAACGAGACAACCCACTGTGTACTCCTACACAGCCTCTCATCGTTCACCTTGTATTAGGGTAGATTCACCAACACCTTTCCACTAACATCATCATGATCACTACCATCCCGACTCACATAACAGTAACATCATTGTAACACTCTAAGCATGCGGTAGAAACGTAGCATGGTAATCATCTTATACAATGCATAAGCGAGACATGAGAGGGAACTGGGATTTTATCGACATGATCAATGGGGGTTTGCTTGCCTTGCTGACGAGGTTTAGTCACGGTGTCTTCAACGAAGGGGGTGATCTCGGTTTCCGGCTCCACTTCGATCAGCAACATGACAGTCATAGGATCAACATAATGTACAATGCACAATCACATGGATAAGATTGTAATGGTGATGTTTATGGTTGCATTGTGTGGAAAATTCTATTTAAAAGGAGTATATTGCAATTGAGTTGCAAATTCAAACTCCATTTGATTTATCGATGAATTTCAAATGCATTTGAATGCATGGAAGTTCATTTGAAAAGGTTGAGCATGAAGTGATGTGGTATAGTTGAGGTAAAGCCTCTGATGTGTGGATGAATCCCTCTAATAGAAGTGTGTTGCAAAATCATTTGCAAATTCACTCCAAAATTGAATTCAAATTAAAGCCATATGGATGTTTTCCACTGTTCACCCAATTTAAATTGGTCAAACATACAAACAAAGTCCATATTCATAATCTTTGGATTTTTCTGATAATTTTAGACATATTATTTGTTCAAATTGGAGTTAAAATGAAGTAGTTATTGAATTTCAAAGTTTAAAGCATTTTCTGGATTTTTCTGAATTAATTAAATTGATTTAACCAATTATGGCATCATGCTGACGCAGGGATGACGTGGGGGGCTGCTGACAGGTGGGGCCTCTCTGTCATTGTCTCTATTAGTTAAACCGTTTTGAATTTAATTAAATAGAGATTAACAGGGCAGGGGGCCCACTGGTTAGTGGCTTAAGGGGTGGATTAGGGGGTGTTTAAGGTCAAATGACCGTGGCCACGTCAGACTCGCCGGCGTTAAGCCGCCGGTGACCACGGGATGCGGCGGCGCTTCACAAGGACGGCGTTCCAGGGGGTTATCTGGTGCGCTGGTTGCACCGTTGGGACCCCCGTGCTCCCGCGCGTCGAGGGAGGTAGGCCAGCGTCTTGGGGGTGGCCGGAGTTAACGCCGGCGTCGACTTGCGCGGTGGCCGTGGCTCGGTGAAGAAGGGGACGGTGCTACGGTGTCCCAAAAGTCGCGGGGCTGGGTGGTTTACGCTCCTGGGAGAGTCACACGTCCACTGGACGTGGCTAGGGTGCCTGGGGTGGCTCGTGTGCTCGACGGCGAGCACACCGGCGGCGAGGTGCTACGGCTTCAATGGCGGCCGCAGCTAGAGGATGGGAAAAAACATGGGAGCGGAGGGGAAATGCTCAGGGGCTCACCACGAATGCAAAGGCGGGGTTGAGGAGGCCGGAGGAGCTGCGGTTGTGGCGGAATCGGCGACAAGCTCTTGCGGGTCCGGCGGCGGCTCGACGAAGGGGACGACGTGCTCGGGGCTCCCGGGGCCGATTCCTTGCTCACGGGGATGAAGACGAGGGTGGCGGAGACGAGGGACACTGCGGAGGGGCGGCTTGTCGTCGTTGGGCGCGTGGACACGGTGACGTGCTCTGCGGCGGAGCTCGGGACTTCTCTGGCGGCGAAGAAATCGGTGAGGGGAGAGCGGGAGGATGAAGCAGAGAAGGGGGAATGGATCGGGGCAGGTTCAGAGCGTCTCCAGGACATGTTTGAGGCAGCAGGGAGGCAGCTGCGTGGCGTCGGTGGCCACGGCGGCGTCGGCATGCCGGCCACCGAGCTGCTTGTCGTCGTGGAGGAAGACGACAAGAGCTAGGTGGGCTGCGCTGGGCCGTTTGGAGGCTGGGGGGGTAAGTTTGGCTGCTTCTAGCTGAGTTTCCCTTTTCTTATTTCTTTTCTGTTTTCTTTTCTGACTTTTGTTTTGTCTTGCTAAAAAAATAGCTAGACATTTTCTAAAATGCTGCAAATTTTTATGTGGCCTCACAATATAATAGGTTAGCCACTTATAAAATTTGAACATTTTTAAAATTCAAATAATTTGAACTTTAAATCAAAAAGGGGTTTAAATTGAAATCCGTGCTCCTGTTTGAATATTTGAAAAATCCATGAGCATGGGGTTGGTCCCATATCACTTGATATGTGATCACACTCATTTATGGGAGTTTTCAAAAATACAAAAGGAATTTTTGGAGCAACTTTTTATCTGGCCTTTTGAATTAATTCATCTGGGGGGTGTTCTCTCTCCCATTTTGATTTCTTTTTGAAATTTTTACATGATGCAAAGTGACTTGCTAAACCTAGCACATACCTAACTTGGGGTTCTGATATCACTGCCAAAACCAAACACTGGAAAAATTCTCTGCTTTTCCGGCTCCTTTTCCCAAATTTTTAAGCAAAAAATTTACTCCCATTTGGAGCGCCCTATCTTTTCTAAAATAGAGCATGGACCAAGCCTTGGGGGCGCGAGTGGCTATTCCCCTCCAACAAGAACAAATACACCTATAGATTTCGGGTGCTCCATCACCCATAAGATGATGAAGTTCTCGAATGGCTACTCGCACCTATCAGCAAGACCTGATTAACATCGAGAAGGACAATCAGCCTGGGTACTCGATCACACGAAGGGTGTTTCCTCTACTAGCTCATTCAATGAATATTCGAGTGGGTGTATCTCTTATAAACTCCTCGCCAGAGCTTGCAACCGCTCCGCGAGTGACTACTATTAGTCCACTTGATTTGTTTCTCCAAGTGGGTGCATTTCTAATTAGTCTCCACGCCTCTATAAAAAATGCATGGGTGGCGACACACTGCACCACAGATGTCGCGCAAGCTCCCGCGTAGGTAAGACCCCGCTGCGCAATCGGCCGGGCCGGGACTTGCCACATCGCCACTTCACTCCCGATGTTTTCCCTGCGCGATGCCTGAATAAAGTTGAGACAATAACGAACGCGTTAAGCCTATTTGCTGAGACCGGCGGAATTGCTCCTATAAGACATGCAGCGGCGTGGACTTTGCTACACACCGGTTGTATCCAAGTCTGTGTCGAGGGACACGGGGTTGATTGGGCTACTGAGGTATTTTCCACTAGTGCAATTCACCAAGGCGAGACCAGTCGACTACCTTGGGCCCTTTCAGCTTAGCATCCCTCGAATAAATTATCTTTTGTGGCTAACAGACGACGACTCGCAATACAGCGCGACATGCATGAACACAGGCGATTATGGATTTGAGTCCCCCAGGCACTCGAGGACTAATGACGAGGGGGTGACCCCACGAATCCTACAGATGAGGTTACCTGGTGCACATCAAGACAGAAGGCCCGCTGGAAGCCTCGACTGGCCCATGACTGGCCCACTCGAGGCAGCGACGTAGGAGTCCTCGATGACTATGGAAGCCACGACTTGGCTTCCAAGACTAAAACTAGATTAGGCAACTGTCTCTGTAAACCTAGATGGACTCCTTGTGACCTAGTCTAGTATATAAAGGCTGGGTGAGGGGACGTCTATGGCATCTAATCTCATGGAAACACCCCCGGCCCCGAGTGAACTCGCCTCAACCGCCACTGTAATCGCCTCCAGCATAATACAAAAGAGTAGGAAGTAGGGGTTTCACCGATCGAGGGCCCAGAACCTAGGTAAATCCCTGTCTCCTGTTAGCCGACGAGTATCGCCAACCTGCACATCTCCTCTACGATCTAACCCAGGGTTCCTAACTATGGGATTTACCGAATTCAATCCTCGTCAACCACCATCACAATACTGATCACCCGAGGGGTAGCTGCGATGTAAAACATCATTGGTTCTTTCTCAATCGGCGCCGCTAGCACTGGAGCAGTGGAAAACATGCACTTGATCTCTTTGAATGCTTCATCCGCTTGAGGAGTCTAGGTGAATGTGTATGTCTTCTGCATCAGTTGGTACAGAGGGATTTCCTTTTCTCCCAGCCTACTGAGAAATCGGCTGAGGGACGCCAAGCATCCGATGAACTTCTGGACCTCCCTGAGGTTTCTAGGCTTGTTCATCCATTTGATTGCTGCAATCTTCTCAGGGTTGCACTCGATGCCACGCTCCGATACAAGGAATCTGAGCAACTTGCCGGATGGAACACCGAATACTCACTTCTCTAGATTGAGCTTGATCTTGTAAGTACGCAGATTTGCAAACCTCTCTCGGAGATCTTCCACCAATGTCATCCCTTGGAATGACTTGACCATAAGGTCATCGACATACACATGAATGTTTCGGTCAAGCTGAGGTTGGACACATTATTGTATGGTACGCTGATAAGTTGCACCACTATTTTTCAGGCCAAAGGGCATAGTGACATAGCAGTAAGCCCCAAAGGGGGTGATAAATGCAGTCTTTATTTGATCTTCTAGATCAAGTTTGATCTGGTGATAGCCAACTGTGGAATCCAGAAAATATAAGAGCTGACAGCCAGCCGTAGAGTCAATAATTTGGTCGATATGGGGCAAAGAAAAAGCATCCTTGAGGCAGGCCTTGTTCAGGCACGTCTAATCGATACACATGCGCCTAGTTCCATTCTTCTTCATAACCATAACTGGATTTGCTAACCAGTAATGATAGAACACTTCCATGATAAAAACCAGCTGCGAGCAACTTGGCGATCTCCTCGCCGATTTCTCTTCTCTTGTCTTCAGAAAAACGCCGAAGTGGCTGCTTGATTGGCTTGGATCTAGGTCGGATGTGAAGCTTGTGCTCGGCGAGTTCCCTCGGCACCCCAGGCATGTCTTGTGGAGACCATGCAAAGATGTCCTGGTTCTCACGGAGGAACTCGACGAGCTCGCCTTCCTATTTTCTTCTCAGTCTAGCTCTGACAACCACACACTTGGCTGGGTCGGAGGGGTCCAGAGAAATACTCTTATAGTCCTTGGCTGCTTGAAACGTGGTCTCATCATATGACCTCTTGTTCTTCGCACTCGGTAGGGGTGCCTTCATTTGAGCTTGAGCCATTGCCACAACCTTGTCGAGTTGGCACTGCTCTACATCGATGATCAGGGAACCAGCCAGCTTGGAGCCAACAGATGAACACTCAAGGGACTTCCTGTAGTCGCCGCCTATAGTGATGATGCCATTTGTCCATGGGAGCTTCATCTTCAGGTATGGCTGGAAGACATTCAGCATGAACTTGGTGATTGCGGGCACTCCGGTCATAAGATGATACGGATTGCTCAGATCGGCCACCTCAAACCAGATCGGCTCACGACGAAAATTTTCCTCTGTGCCGAACACGACATCCAGCCGAATGCAGCCCAATGGAGTGCATGAAAGGCCAGGTACAATGCCATGGAACGTGGTCAGACTGGGTTGCAGCTCACTCTCACTGATGCCGAGCTTTATCATGGTGTCGCGGTAGAGAATGTTGATGGCACTGCCCCCATCAATGAGGGTTTTTGTAAATCGGCATGAATATTGTGGTGCTTCCAGAACAACATCCACCACTAGTGCATAACTGCCAGGATTCGGCATCAAGCCTGGGTGGTCTTCCCTGCCCCATGTGATAATACTGTTCGACTAGTCAATGTACTGCGGAACTGCTGGCATTGTGGCGTTGACTTCATGGTCACGGGCCCTCCGACTGCCCTTGTCATCCAACTCGCTGGTGAAGATCATGTATGTTGCATCTTCGCCCGGGAACTGGTTGCGCCCATTCGGTGGTGGTAGACCTGGGGGTGGTAGTGGGGGTGGTGTGAGGTTTCTTCCTCCTCCTTCCGACAGACGCTTTACCTAGATGCATTGCCGAGTGGTATGCAATGCGGTCTTGCCGACTCCGCTGTGCATCTTGCATGGATGGTTCATCATATCTTTGAATGTGTATGGGGGCCGAACTAGACCTTGTGGCCTCTCTACGGGCTTTTGTCCCCGACTACCTCCCGCATCCCCTGGTGCATCCTGCTGCTGAACCACTGCTACCTGTCGATTTCCATATTGCACATCCGGCTGCTCGTCCTTCCTCTTGTTGAAGGCGTTTTTGTTTTTGTTGTTGTTGAAGTTGGGGGAGGTGTTGTTGAAGTTGTTGGTTTTGCTGCGCTGCATCTCTCGTCTCTTGCACCGATTGGGACCGGGGCCTCCGGCCTCTGCCGATTGTTGTTGCTGCCCAGAAGATTGCCCCTGAATGAGGCCATTTGCACTCAATTGGATCGGGCGCATTGCAGAATCAGACACGGTGAATGAATTGGATATCTTCAACGAATCATCCAAAGATGTGATCTCCTTGCGTAGGAGCTTATGCTTAAGCATTGACCCATCCAAGCAGTCGTCAGTGAAGTACTGGATGGCTTGGATATCATGGACACCCTCGCAAGTTTTTTTGAGCTTCATCCACCGCTGAAGGTAATCGCGAAGGGGCTCATCCTTTCCTTCCACGCACATTTCCAAGTGTTGGGGCAAACCCGGCCGCTCATATGGGCCAGTGAAATTGCGCACAAATGCGTCATCAAAATCCTCCCAACAGTTGATGTTGTTGCTTGGCAAGCTGTTTAACCAGGACCAAGCAGAACCTTGGAGCATGAGAGGTGCATAGCGAATTGCTACCCACCGATTGCCTCCTGGGATGCCCACTACGGCCATATAATCGATCATCCAATCATGTGGCTTGACTGATCCATTGTACTTGGGCGTGTCCCTAGGAAAAGTGAAGCCTTTGGGAAATTGCTCTTACCGAATGCGCGACCCAAAAAAGGACGGACCAGCTAGCGCATCCTCCTCCTATTGGTGATCTTTCTGCATCTGCTCAATGTGATGCCTTGCATCATTGCCCGCAATCGCTTGAGGGCCCAGACGTTGGCTCATAGCTGGCCGAGCTGACGCTGCCGGTTGCTCCTGTCGTCGGTTGTTCACCGATGGCTCGTCCATATGACTGTGCACAGCCCCTTGAGTCCTCCGACTTTGGTGTTGAATCCCATGCGCCGAAGATGCCTACCTCTCCAACCGAGGTGGCGCATTTTGCTGCTGGATTGCACCCGCAATCGGCCGAACTGACTTTGATGCCACCAGTCTTTGGGGTTGCTCGGTGGATACCTTCTACTGTTGGCTTGCTGGTGCCAGAAGATCACGCATTTGGCGCGTCCTTTCTTGCAGCTCTTCTCCCTCCAAGTGCTCCAGCTCTTGGGAAATCTTCTCGACAGCTCTCAGGTTCTTCAATGGAGAACTATACGCAAGTTGTGAACAATGGTGGACGCTGATGGTTGTTGGGCCCTTGCAAGCTCCCTGTCGACCTCTCGGCTAGTGGAACTAAGATCTTCTAGCACGGGTGGTGGGATTACGCATGGCACAATGCCGTGCGCGGCGCTGTACTCCCATACTGTGGCTTCTAGGCAGCGTTTTTCAACGTCCATCCGATCTGACTACTCGGCCAAAGCTTGGCTAGCCTTCTCCAACTCAGCGTGAGCCACCACTGGATCTGCACTGAGACCCACAGAAGTGCGAGGCACAGCCTGTGGATTACTCGGGCCTGCTGTAGTGGTTGCTTCCTCCTTCGCAGCTCGTTCCGCAGTGCTGGTGGAGCTGTGGCGACTCAATGCTCCCGCCATCATATCCTCCACACGGATGTGCGGAGTCGTGCTTTCCAATACCACAGAGCACTCACTTTGTGGTAGTGGGTCTGTGAGACCGGAGAACACTCGTATCTCCCTGGGATATCCCTTCGGAAGGGCCGCGACAAAAACGTGGTGTCTTCCGAATGGCACAATGACGCCACGCCGCAGGGGCATTTCTATCCCGAACCGCGAGGCGTTGTCGATGACAAAGTCTTATGCCCCGTACCTGATAACGAGACCGGAAGAAAAGAGTGCGCTCAATGAAGAGGATGGTCCCGTCCGGATTATAACTCTAGTCGACGCCTCGGCCTGCCCCACAGTGGGCGCCAACTGTCGTCGATATGTGACGGCAGATGCCATGGGGATGGCTAAAGAGGGGGATGATACGTCCAAAATGCATCACTATTTTATATCGTAATTCATCCTTATTCATTGATATATTTCATATTACGATGATGTTCTTATGTAGTTTTGGCTTATTTTACACAGTTTGCAACTTTCCGGTGCCGAAGCAGCAGATGCAGGATTCAGCGGTAAAAGTGGACGCTAAGTTTTTGAAGAAGAATACCTCCAAATTACCTGAAAATCGACGGGGGGTATTTTCCAGTAGATTAACGAAGACACGCCGAAGAGGGGCCAGAGGGGGGGCACAGGAGCCCTAGGCGGCCACATGGCGCGGCCCGACCCCTGGCCGCGCCGGGAGGGCGCCTAGAGCCCTGGGGCCACTGCCGGATCCCCCCTCTAGCCTATATAATCCTCGTTACGCGAAAACCCTAAAAAGAGAAGCTTTCACGGAGTTCCTCCGCCACTCCGTGGCGGAAACCTACAGAGAAGAAAAGGGCTCTCCGGCGGGCAGATTCCGCCGAGGAGATCACCTCCAGGAAGGGGAGATCATCGCCATTGTCATCACCATCGTCACGGGCATCATCGAGATCATCATCAACATCATCCCCAACATCAGCACCATCTCCACCACCATCCAATCTCACCTCACAAGTTTATCTTGTGTTGTAATCCGTACTATCTGTCCTCTCTACTCTATCGGTGTTGATTACTACTTTGTGGTGAATACTACTGAGTTTTGTTGGAGAAATATCATTATGTCCAGATTGTTTATCATATATTTATCACCTCTGATCATGATCTCTTTTATGTCTTGTGAGTAGTTACTTTAGTTCTTGAGGACATGGGAGAAGTCTAGTTGTTAGTAGTCATATGATGTTGAAGTAATTTGTGTTGTTTGATATTTAAGTTGTGTTGTTATTTTCCTAGTGGTGTTGTGTCAGTCGAACACTCAACACTTCGCCTTATTAAGGACCTAGGGGGATACGTTGTGTATAAAGAATGCTTATGGTGGGTTGCCGGAGTGACAGAAACCTAAACCCTAGTTTGCACACTTTTACACAAGGGGATAATGGATCCTTGATCTTATTGTTGTGGTTAGGCTTTGCCTTAATATCTATCTTGTATTTGCGTATGCTTGCAAGATGTTTATTCATAAGAGTGCACTTATCTTTGTCTAGAAGGTGTGCTAGCATAGATCCACCCACTCAACACTTATCAGCACAACACTTGTTATCGATATGGAGTATGGCGAGAGGACATGACTACCTCCCCATGTGTCCTCAAGAACGCTTTAGTCTTTATTAGTTCAGTTGTCAGGCTTATCCTTTGCTCAAATGGATTAGGCCACTTGCTGCTCCTCAGTACTATTTACTTTGCTTGCTTTTATCTTATTGTTGCTTATATCGAAAACCCCTAAAAAGTTATCTTTCAGTGCTTGCAGTTATTCCTTGTCCAAAACCACCTATCAATACCTTTCGCTCCTCGTTGGGTTCGACACTCTTACTTATCGAAAACGCTGCAATAGATCCCTTTACGTTGAGGTTCATCAAATAACGTTTTCTGGCACCGTTGCCGGGGAGCATAGCGCTATTGGTAAGTGAAGGTGGTAAGGAAATTTTTATATTGTTTTTTTTTATTTTGCTGTTGCTGTTCTTTGTCCGTATGGACAACCTAGCTATTGGATCGTTGCTTATGGGAAAACACCCCACATCTGTGGTGGTTGTTCCTCCCCCTACAGAAATTGTGCCTTATAAAATACCAGCTGGTATTATTGATTGTATATTGGCTAATCGTTATGCAGGAGACAGACATCCCAGTGAACACTTGCTATATTTATCACAACTATGTTCACTATTTAAGCTTGCAGGTGTATCAAAGGAGTTTGTCATGAAGAAATTGTTCTCCGTATCGCTTCCATATAAAGCTTTAGATTGGTATAAGCTTCTCGATAACTCTCATTTGCTTGATTGGCAAGAGCTTATGTCTCTCTTTTATACCAAGTTTTATCCCCTTCATGAAATTCACCGAGACAGAAATTATATCTATAACTTTAGGTCTCGTGACGGAGAAAGCATCGGTCAATCTTGGGGGAGATTGAAATCTCTAATGCTCAAATGTCCTATTCATGAGCTCTCCAAGAAAACTATACTTACAAATTTTTATGCTAGAATTTCTCGTCAGGATAAGGAGATGTTGGATGCCTCCTCTAGTGGGGTATTTCAGACAAAAAGCGTTGAATAAAGATGGGATCTCGTTGAAAGGATCCAGAAGAATACGAAAGATTGGGAAATAGATAAAGGTATTGAATCCGCTATAAATTATGAGCATGATTATATAGAGAGCTATGTGAAAACTGATTACTTTAATACCTTTTGCTCTAAGATTGGTCTTGATTCCCATCTAATGATTGATTTTTATAAGGACTTTGCCTCTCATATTTACTCTTCTAAGAAGAAGAAGAATCAGCATCATAAACCCTTCAAAGAATCATCTATTGATATTCATGTTGCTGACCCTATTGTGCCTGCAGTTATATATGAAAAGCTCCCTTATTCTTACCCCTTTTCCCGTAAGAATAAGGGAGCAATCTTTCGTGACAGGCATAATGAATAAGATTGAGAGAAGAATTGATGAGCCTGAGGACCAGATCAAGGTCGATCCTCGAGTTGCATTGGTTAAGGATCTTATTACTAATGATGCTTTAGATTCCAATATAAATTTTTGTGCTGTTTCCACTAACCTTGTCACAACCAAGAATAAAGGCCCAATTTCAGGTACTCCAGTAGTATCTGTTAAAATAGGAGATCACAATTATTATGGGCTATGCGATTTGGGATCGAGTGCTAGTTCTATCCCATATTCACTTTATCAAGAGATCATGGGTGAGATTTCACCTTGTGAACTTGAAGAAGTTGATGTTACTATTCATCTTGCAAACAAAGCAACTATCTCTCCTATCGGAATTCTGAGAGACGTTGAAGTCTTATGCGGAAAGGTAAAATATCCTACTGCCTTTCTAGTCCTTGGTTCAGTAAGGGATAATTTTTTTCCCATCATTTTTGGTAGACCTTTTCTCAGAACTTGTGGAGCTATAATAGATTGCAAGAAAGGTAAAGTTTATGTTGCATTCAATGGTGAGCCCTATGAATTTAACTTTTCTAAGTTCTCTAAGCAGCCTCGTGGTACTGATTTGCCTAGTAATGATAAGATTATTGAAGATATTGCTTCCATTACTATTCCTCCTAATGATCCTTTGCAGCAATATATGGAGGACCACGAGAATGATTTGCATATGCAGGAGAGGAATGAGCTGGACGAAATATTCTTAAGACAACCTGCTATCCTAAAGCACAACCTTCCAGTTGAGCCTTTGGGAATTTTATCGAAACCAAAAGAAGATATATTTTTATATCTTAAACCTTTTCCTGATTCGCTCAAATATGCTTATTTAGATGAAAAGAAAGTATATCCTGTTATTATCAATTCTAACCTTTCAGGGTATGAAGAAGAGCGACTATTGGAAGTACTTCACAAACATCGAGGTGCAATTGGCTATACCCTTGATGACCTTAAGGGGATTAGTCCTGCTATTTGTCAACATACCATCAACCTTGAGCCTGATTCTAAACAAGTTGTCGATCATCAACGACGGTTGAATCCGAAGATGATGGATGTTGTAAGGACTGAGATTCTCAAGCTTCTAGCCGCAGGTATTATCTACCCTATAGCTGATAGTAAGTGGGTAAGCCCGGTTCATTGTGTTCCAAAGAAAGGAGGAACAACTGTGGTTCCTAATGATAAGAATGAACTAATACCTCATAGAATTATTATTGGATATAGAATGTGTATTGATTACAGGAAGCTGAACAAGGCAACCAGGAAGGAGCACTACCCGTTGTTGTTCATCGACCAAATTCTTGAAAGGTTATCCAAAAATACTCACTTTTGTTATCTTGATGGTTATTCTGGCTTCTCTCAAATTCATGTTAACACTGCTGATCAAGAGAAGACCACTTTTACTTGTCCCTATGGTACTTATGCTTATAGACGTATGCCTTTTGGTTTATGTAATGCCCCTGCTACTTTTCAAAGGTGTATGTCTGTTATCTTTCATGGTTTTTGTGAAGAAATTGTGGAGGTATTCATGGACGATTTCTCCGTCTATGGAAACTCTTTTGACCATTGTCTCCACAACCTTAATAAAGTTTTGCAGAGACGTGAGGAGACAAATCTTGTGCTTAACTGGGAGAAGTGTCACTTTATGGTAAACGAGGGAATTGTTCTTAGCCACAAGATTTCCGAGAGGGGGATTGAGGTGGACAGGGCCAAGATCGAAGCAATCGAAAGGATGCCCTACCCAAGGGACATCAAAGGTATTCGTAGTTTTCTCGGTCATGCTGGTTTCTATAGAAGATTTATTAAAGACTTTTATAACACTTCGAGACCCCTCACTAATATTCTCCAGAAGGACGTTCCTTTTGTTTTTGATGAGGATTGTAAGGAAGCTTTCGAAGTTCTTAAGAAAGCTTTAATAACCGCTCCTATAGTACAACCACCTGATTGGAATTTACCTTTTGAAATTATGTGTGATGCTAGTGATTTTGTTGTTGGAGCTGTTTTAGGGAAAAGGGTTGATAAGAAGTTGAATGTTATATATTATGCTAGCAAAACCCTTGATAGTGCTCAAAATAATTATGCTACTACTGAGAAGGAATTCTTAGCAGTAGTGTTTGCTTGTGATAAGTTTAGGTAGTATATTGTTGATTCTAAGATTATTGTTCATACTGACCATGCTGCCATTAAATATCTTATGGAGAAGAAGGATGCCAAAGCAAGGCTCATCCGATGGGTACTCCTTCTTCAAGAATTTGATTTGCATATTGTCGATAGGAAAGGAGCGGACAATCCGGTGGCGGATAATATTTCAAGGATGGAAGATATACCGCATGATCCCATTCCAGTCAACGAAAGTTTTCCAGACGAACAACTAGCTGTTGTAAAGGTACAGTCTCTCTCCGATCCTTCGTTTTCAGATTATGCTAACTTTATCGTTGCAAAGTTTTTGCCTCCAGGTTTAACATTTCAGCAAAGGAAGATGTTCTTTCATGATTTGAGGCATTACTTTTGGGATGACCCACATCTTTTCAAAGAAGGTCCAGCTGGGATTGTGAGAAGATGCATACCAGAACACGAGCAGAAGGACATTCTCAAACAATGTCACGACAGTCCGTACGGAGGACATCATGCTGGTGAGAGGACCGCACATAAGGTTCTTCAATCAGGTTTTTCTTGGCCTACTCTATTTAAGGATGCTAGAAGTTATGTTTTATCCTGTGATAAGTGTCAGAGAGTTGGTAATATTAGTAGGAGGAATGAGATTCCTATGAATTAATCTCTAGTGATTGAGCCTTTTGATTGCTGGGGTTTTGATTTTATGGGTCCTTTTACTTCCTCGCACAGGTACACTCACATTTTAGTTGCTATTGATTATGTAACCAAGTGGGTAGAGGCAATCCCCACTGAAAGTGCTTATCACAAGACATCTTTGAAAATGCTCAAGGATGTAATTTTTCCTAGGTTTGGAGTACCCAGGTACCTCATGACTGATGGGGGTTCGCACTTTACACATGGAGCTTTTATAAAATCTTTAGCCAAGTACGATGTCAATCATAGAATTGCTTCACCGTACCACCCTCAAACTAGTGGGAAAGTTGAGCTCCCCAATAGAGAGATCAAGTTGATCTTACAGAAGACAGTCAATAGAAATAGAAAAGATTGGTCAAATAAGTTAGGAGATGCTTTGTGGGCGTACAAAACTTCTTACAAAAACCCCATGGGCATGTCTCCCTATAAGATGGTCTATGGCAAGGATTGCCATCTGCCATTAGAATTAGAACACAAAGCTTTTTGAGCTATTAGAGAGCTTAATGCTGACCCGAAATTAGCTGGTGAAAAGCGTCTCATGAACTTGATTTCTCTAGATGAGTGGAGGAGTGAAGCTTACGAGAGCGCTAAAATGTTCAAAGAAAAGGTAAAGAAGTGCCACGATAGGAGGATTCTGAAACGTGAATTTAATGTTGGTGATAAAGTTTTGTTGTTTAGATCCCGTTTCAGGTTTTTTCCAGGTAAACTACTTTCCAGGTGGGAAGGGCCATTTCATATTGAGGAATTCTACCGCTCGGGTGCTATCAATATTAACAATTTTGAAGGCACCAAAACTCAAGTGGAGAATGGGCAAAGACTTAAGCATTACATAGCAGGAGACCCTGTCAATGTTGATGTGGATTTGGTATACACAACAACTCATGAAGAACATGTTGCAGCCCTGTTTCAGGCACCAGCAGAAGCAGAATAAGGAAAGGTATGTATCACGCTAAGGAAACATCGTGAAACCGCCATAGAAGTTCCAGATTACGAGTTTTTGCAAAATATAGAAAATTTGAGGTCGAAGTGGAGCCGGAGACCAGCTCCAGGGGGCCCAAGCGCCCCCCCCCCCTGGCGCGGCCCCACCCTTGGCCGCGCTGGGAGGCCGCCTGGGAACCCCGGAGTCTGTCTCCTACCCTGCTTTGGCTCGTTACCTTCCTTTCTGTGAAGAAATTTTTGCTATATATTTGCTCGGAACGTTCCGGCAACGTATCCCGCGATTTCGTGTGGTTTCTTTTAGAGCTGTTTCTGCCAAGAATAACAGTTGAGTAGTAGATATGTCTTCTTGTGGCTCGAGTGGAGAAGACTTCTTGGGATGGCGTCTACGTCAAGTCCAGAAGGATCTTAATCAAGGGAAGCACGTTGATTGGGCTATAGAAGAAGAGACTGCCGTAAGACAAGCGGAGATGGAGCGCTCCGTGAGGGAGGATGTCAAGACTATCACTGCCCAAAAACAAGGAGGTCCAAGCAATCCCATCATGGTGGGATCTGTCCAACCTCATTATGATCTCTCTCTTAACCTTTCAGGACCTTCCACTTCACTTGAAGATCAATGCACACTTTCCACCATCTCCGAAGCCTACCGCATCACCAACCAACTTTGTGAAGATTTCCATGTACTGAAAGTGCAAGTTCAAATCCTAGAAGCTGAAAACCAAACCCTTCGATGTATAATCAGAGATCTAAAGAACCAGAAGAATGAGGAGTAAATCTCCTCGGGTAATGGCATCCCCTTAGCTTTTTCCAAGCTTGGGGGAGTGCTCGGTATTTTTATCTTTGTTTATGTCGTTTGGAGTCAAGTAGAGTCGTCTCATGTCTAGGGAAGTTATCTTATAAAATAGGTGTTTGCTTTGAGGTCTATAACTCCTTTTTGGAGAGTTATGTATCCGTGAGTGTGGAGTCATCTATGATGGAATATTAATGAGAAGGCTATTGATCTCTTCGCTGCACTCGGTATTCTCTTCATGCAATCGACCTTATGATGATTCTTATGGGGAGTATTGACCTTGTATCAAGTATGGCTTTGAAAACTTTATTTAATCTTGGAAAACATAGCTTTGGTCATAACAACAAGCATGTTTTTCTCAAAGTAGCGACATAGCCAAACCCTCTTTGTTATTATGCTTGTAGTGTTATGTTGACAAGGAAGACAACTTGATGTGCTATGCTTATTTTAATGTTTATGCTTTATATTGCGTTGCATCCAAGTCATCATCAATTGTCTGTTCTCTCAAAGCCTTTGCTACCAAACTTTTGTACTAAGCGGAATTCTTCTTGTGCATCCATACCTTGAAACTAGTATCTCCCATATGAGTCCACCATACCTTCCTATTCGTGGTATTCCACTACCACTCCTAAAGTATAGAATTTTTGTGTTATCCTTAGATGTTCAAAATCTTTTGTTTTGTGCTCCTGTTTTAGCTCATGAGGAAGTAGTAGTTAATTTTTCATGATCTTCTTAAGTTGGACAAGTTTTATCCCGGGATTGCATGTCTAATCTGCAAACCCCTAATACGAGGAGGAACTGGCATCAGTGCGCCCAGCTCACAAAAGATAATACAACAAACAAACCCTCCTTCACGCTTTGTTCATGAGAAATCATAAAACTTTGGTAGTGATAAACAAAGGAGATTGCGGGGATGTGATCGTCCCCATTTGGGAGTCGTTCCTCGAAACTTATCCAATCTAAGAAGTAATTGAGTTTTCTATTAGCATTCGTTGACAAATCATGCACCTCTCAAAACATGTTTTCACTCTATTTGATTTAAGGATAGCACTTGAGTTTTCCCTTCTTGCCTTTAACAAGGATTTTTCCATTAGTTTTATGTTGAGTCAGTTTTCCCTACTTCCTCCTTTCCCAAAGAGAACAGACACTTGATGTTGATGAAGATTCATCCATATAATGCTGCATTAAAGTTTTGCCATGTCGTATCATTGTTGACATTATCTCTTGATAAGTACGTTGTTTGCAAAAGCATTTGCCAAGCAAACATCTTCCTTTGTGTTAGTATTTGCACTTCATGACTAATAGCTTGTTCTTTCAAAAGTTCCAAATTATCTCTTCAAAATATAAAGAGAAAGAGCAAAGGTAAAAGCTATTAGTTTTTCTTGACCAAAGGACATGTTTTCCTTGATTTGATGAGTTTCCTTAGCCTACTTTTGTTTATAATTGTTATTACTCTTTCATAAGGGCCTTATGAGTTGGAGATTGCTGTTTAGGATGTTTTAGTTTGGTGAAAAGATCATGATGCTTCTTGTACGTATTTTACTTATAGACACTTCACTCTCTAAACTTGTGGATAGGTTTACCGAGCTCGGTTTCGCTTGGGGACAAGCGGGGTCTAAGCTTGGGGGAGTTGATATGTCCAAAATGCATCAATATTTATATCGTAATTCATCCTTATTCATTGATATATTTCATATTACGATGATGTTCTTATGTTGTTTTGACTTATTTTACACAGTTTGCAACTTTCCGGTGCCGAAGCAGCAGACGCAGGATTCATCGGTAAAAGTGGAATACCTCCAAATTACCTGAAAATCGACGGGGACGGGGGCGGTGGGGGGGGGGATTTTCAAGAAGATTAACGAAGACACGCGAAAGAGGGGCCAGAGGGGGGCCACAGGAGCCCCAGGCGGCCACCTGGCGCGGCCCCACCCCTGGCCCCGCCAGGAGGGCGCCTGGAGCCCTGGGGCCACTCCCGGCTCCCCCCTCTGGCCTCTATACTCCTAGTTACGCTGAAACCCTAAAAAGAGAAGCTTTCACGGAGTTCCACCGCCGGTCCGTGGCGGAAACCTACAGAGAAGAAAAGGGCTCTCCGGCGGGCAGATTCCGCCGAGGAGATCACCTCCCGGAAGGGGAGATCATCGCCATCGTCATCACCATCGTCACGGGCATCATCGAGATCATCATCAACATCATCCCCAACATCAGCACCATCTCCACGACCATCCAATCTTACCTCACAAGTTTATCTTGTGTTGTAATCCGTACTATCTATCCTCTCTACTCTATCGGTGTTGATTACTACTTTATGGTGAATACTATTGAGTTTTGTTGGAGAAATATCATTATGTCAAGATTGTTTAGCATATATTTATCACCTCTGATCATGATATATTTTATGTCTTGTGAGTGGTTACTTTAGTTCTTGAGGACATGGGAGAAGTCTAGTTGTTAGTAGTCATATGATGTTGAAGTAATTTGTGTTGTTTGATATTTAAGTTGTGTTGTTAGTTTCCTAGTGGTGTTGTGTGAGTCGAAAATTCAACACTTCGCCTTATTAAGGACCTAGGGGGATACATTGTGTATAAAGAATGCTTATGGTGGGTTGCCGGAGTGACAGAAACCTGAACCCCAGTTTGCACACTTTTACACAAGGGAATAATGGATCCTTGATCTTATTGTTGTGGTTAGGCTTTGCCTTAATATCTATCTTGTATTCGCGGATGCTTTCAAGATGTTTAATCATAAGAGTGCACTTATCTTAGTCTAGAAGGTGTCCTAGCATAGATCCACCCACTCAATACTTATCAGCACAACACTTGTTATCAATACGGAGTATGGCGAAAGCACGTGACTACCTCCCCATGTGTCCTCAAGAAAGCATTAGTCTTTATAAGTTCAGTTGTCAGGCTTATCCATTTCTCAAAAGGATTTGGCCACTTGCTGCTCCTCAGTACTATTTACTTTGCTTGCTTTTATCTTATTGTTGCTTATATCGAAAACCCCTAAAAAGTTATTTTTCAGTGTTTGTAGTTATTCCTTGTCCAAAACCACCTATCAATACCTTTCGCACCTTGTTGGGTTCGACACACTTACTTATCGAAAACGCTGCAATAGATTCATTTACGTTGAGGGTCATCAGGGGACAACCCGAGGTGAGTGTCGATGGTGCCGAAATCGAGAGTGGGACAAACACAGTGAGACACCGCGATGTACCCAGGTTCGGGCCTCTCCGTAGAGATAACACCCCTAGTCCTGCCGAGCTAGCTATAAGAAATAACTCGAGCTATAATGAATGCTCCGTGAGCTGTTTGAGAGGAAGGGGAGAGGGCTCTAAGCACAACTCTCTCCTTGATCTCTCTCTGGTGGGTGAATTAAAGTAAATGCAGCCATCCCCTCATGCAAGAGGGATCCCTGGGGCTCTTATAGGCTGAGCCCAGGGTTGTATGGTAATCTTTGGTTGGTCCAGGGCCTAGTTGTAAGCCTCTGCCGAACTACTAGGTCCCGCCGACTGTGCCCTTTACGGGTGCCAGGCGGCAGAAAGTTGTAGCCCTACTTTATCTTGGAATCTTGCTATGTAGGTCTGGAGTGCTCTAAGCCTAGCTTTGCGGCTGCCTCAGCGCCTTGCCTCCCCAGCTGCCTTGTCAGCTAACGTGTCGAGGAAATATCATGCGTCTGACAGGTCGGCCTGGTACTGTACTTTCTGCCACACAGATCTCTCGGGATCACCTATTGATGACCTCAGGGCGAGTGCGCCCATTTGGCCCAAGGTCAACTCTTGTGGTTAGCTCGGATGGTCTTGTGTCTTCATGGGACGAATAAACTTAGGTGAGTCTGATTGCTCTCTCCTCGAGTAATCAGCTTCCGATCTAATCAGCTCGGCCTTCTAGAGATCAATCTTGTGCTTGCTTGGTCTTCTTCTTAGATCGGCGAGCGTCAGATCGGCGGTCTTCAGGTCGGTCTTGATCATATCGGTCTTCTTCCAAATGACGGTCTTCAGGTTGGCCCAGATTAGTTCGACCTCGCTTAGATCGGCAGTCATCAGATTGGTGATCTTCGTCTTGAAAGGTTATTTCGCCTGGGTGACCCTACCAGGGGGTCATACCCACGACAACCTGTTTTATAAGCTTGCACATTCAAGAAGATTGATAGCGCGATCCCTCACTATGTTCATCGGAGCAGTACCCTTGCCGAGGTGGCCTTGAGAAAAAAAGCACACCGGAGTGCCACGAGTGGCAATGTGCCCGTTAAAGTAATGCTAAAACTAGACGACCATGACCACATCATCGAACGACCATGAGCAGAACTCGTAACGGATGGCTTACAAAGCAGTGGTGGTGGCGCTAAGCAAGAAGCTCGCTAAAGCGTCACAAATGGTGATGATGCTAAGCAAGGAGCTCATCAGAGTGTGAGCAACACTGGGCAGCCATGAGCACATCACTGGCCATAATCTCCTTTCACATGTAGGCATTACCTCTTAATCAAACCACTTCAGGAAGCATGTATGTAAGTGTACTACATCAACCCAGTCAATGCAGGTTATCAAATGCCAAGCACGAATCATTTTCCCAATACAGACAAGCCTCGTGCAGGTTAACAAACGAAGTGCACAACATGGTTTTTACCTTGTATCACCTCAACCAGGCCTAGTTGAGCCACATATACGAGAGGCCAAAAAACGAGAGGTTACCAAACGCGTCCTAAGTGGATTGCTACCTGTGCAACTGCGTGTACTAGGTTCGTATAACCCGGAGCAGCAAGGCCACTCGGGAGGCGTTGCTGCCCGAAGTGGTCGACATGATGCAGGAGGAAAATGATGCGCTTAAGATGAAGTTCGATTGGATGCACAACAACTCCAAGTATTACCACTACAAACTGCCACTAGATTATGGTGTTGTGGTGGTGTCAGACTGGAGCACACGTGTCCTCGCTAGACGAATATTTCAACATTGTCGCATTGCTGATCTGTCGTTTTCTTTTATGGAAGAGCACACTTACACGATAAAACAACAAATATTGTCAGGGAAAACATCTATGACAACACATGTATGACTATCTTGATTATGTCATTGTGGATAATAAAAATTTGACCTACTATGATAAACATATACCACTATGGATGTGGTCAGAGGTAATTCCGACAGATCCCTTAATAGGGTATCCCGAGTTAGCTGGTCAGGAGTCGATAGTAAAAGGACACGTGGAGTTACCTAGGTTTGGGCTCTCTAAGAAGATAAAACTCTACTTCTTACTTTTTTTCGATTATGATGGATGTTGGATATGTTCCCTAGAGGCAAATTAATAAAGATATTGGTCACATATTCATTTTTGTTCATAATATGTTTTATACTATGCTAGAACTGTATTACTCGGAAACACTAAAACACATGTAGTATAAACACTCATCCCTAGTTATACTCAGGTGTACTAGCTCATTGGGCAATCGATGATCATGATTTCCTGATCATGAGGTATGAACCGCCTATTGACAATGAGGTTATCTCATTAGGACAATGATGTGATGGACACGCACCCACCTAAAGCATTGTGATGTGGTTAAATCACATGGTTTAGCATTGCAATGACTTTGTAACATATGACTTAGTCATTAGACCCTAATGATCATACATAATTTTTATCTATTAGGAGGCTTTGATTTGCATCCACCGCATGGCTGAAATATGCTAGCCATAAAGGTGTACTTTGGGCATTCCGAAATAGATATGTTGATGAGTATGCAAATAGATCAAAGAGGGATTTGTCAGTTGTCACATCTCAACTTTTGTAGTCTTTTTATTAGAATGCTAAAATTTAGGGTTAACAAAAACTTTGCTAAATTGTGATGTGATAGCAGTAGATTTGCCAGGTCATGTTTGCTAGGCTTGTTTCGGATCTTGTTATGCTTGCTATGTTGAGGTATGCAATGCTTGCTATTGTATTGTGTTATGTTGTTTGAATCCATGTTTGAATTTGTGTGGGATCATGATAATGTAGTAGATCATGTATGAACTTGTGGTAGTAATGTAGATCATTTCACCACCAACTTGACTAGATTATCTTTATATGAACATACCATCACACCATTTGATCATTTAGTGTTAGCCATACATATTAGTATCAATTAGCCTTGTTTTGCACCCTCTCTTTATTCTGTGTTTATTCCATGTTTTTCTTTTGCTCTAGTTTATTAAACGAATATATCAAGAGTATAAAACCCAGTATATTTTTTTTCAAGAATATAAGTAGTGCAATAATTTTATTAACCACCACAAAACCCTTAGGCTTTAACCTTGTGTTTATTAAAAAGAATTCAGAGTATGATCAATTAAAACTCTAAAAATACCACAAAGTATAATAAACTATATATATGATCTTCATAACTTATTTTACAAAAATAAATATCAATGATTCTAAGAAAAATCTCTTGTAGGCATTATCACAAACAACTAAGATGCATATTCTGTAATTGCTAGAGATTGTTTATAAACCAATCTATAAATAGTAATAAAAAAAGATATCCTAACTACCCCTGTCCCGTAACCTCTCTCTCTGTCGGGACCCGGGGTATGCGTATTTAATTCCAGTCACGATACAATCACATGGAGATCCGAGAGCCGTACCCACTTGTCTAAGCAGACAAGGTCAAGCACAAAACACTCTCGGAAAGCATCGAACGTGAGGGGCATCCCATTCAGGCCGGATGATCAACTGAGATGGGTCCTCATCGTCCGCTCACGAGTCTAAATGCTTATGGGTGGTGAATCCCATATTCATAGACAAGTCGCCTCAACCATGTTATCGATTGAATCCTAACTCTTACATAGACTTACTCCAGCCCAATCACTTAGTCGGGGTCTAGGGCGGGCTCGATCATACAACAAAGTGTGCACGTGACAGACTCACGAGCAATCGCATCGCGATGCCCCAAGCTGCGCACATCTAAGGGCCACTTGGTGTATACAAGACCGCCAGCCAAATCACAACTAAGGTCTCGAAAACCCATACTAAGACATGCATGTTATAAACATACACGCAGCACACATGCCTAGTATGAACAGGAGGTATCATCACATAACTCTACAAAGTGTACCTTTATTTACTTACACATAGAGCATACAAAGATCACATGTCTGTGATCATCATTACATCATACAACGGAAGCAAATTAGGTCTGAGTACAGACAAGTTTAACAAATGGCTTAGAGAAGCCTTGTACAACAAACATGCCCGTCCACGAGGGACCAGACTGCTGTCTGGGACTATACTACCAAGGTCAACGTCGAGCTTCACGAAGGTGACTCCATCGGGGGTCCGGATTCTCATCTAAAACATAGAATAAGCAAACGTGAGTACAAAATCGTACTCAGCAAGACTTACATCAGAACTACACTACTCATGCTCAAGTATCAAGATAAAGGGAGGTGGGGTTTCATCATGCAGAAGTGCCATCTTTGACTTGGCTAGTCCTGAACTACGAGTACCAGACTTGAGGTAAGAAGCGTACACGAGTCCACTACCAAGTCTCCAACCAATACACCACTATGGTTACTTCCTCGACTTCCCCACGAGGAAGCACACCATAGCACTCACGCTTATCTGGAGAGTTTTAGAAGTATCCATTCAAGTTGTCTAATAATCAAGCACAGCTTTCCATGTAGTCCATGACCGCGGACGCGGCTATTCGAATAGTTTTGTTAACCTTGCAAGGGTGTAAACTACACACACATGAACATCGGTTACCGCCAGGTCTCGCCACCGTTCAAGAGGTGACAACGAGGATGTTCACCACAACACTTTGCCCACAGCTCCGTTCTAGTCCAAGGAGTCAACTGTCTGAGTTCCAAACCTAACTGAAGTTCCGGCCGAGCTTCCAGCCAGGACTCAAACCATATAGGCACGACTGACAAGCCCACCTCGACGGATGGTTCTCCGCTTGACAAGCCATGTTCCACAAGCCCTACCATGAATGCCACATTTCATTTCCTTTATCTTTTTATGCATATGCCGAATGGAAATCCCGAACTAGGTGTGACTCCTGGACTTGGATCGGGGTGAGTTACTAGGTCGAGAGGGGTTAGTGAGCCCAATGTGTGGTTGTACTCTTTGTCTCGAATTACCATACAAGAACTCGGGCTTAAGGCGGTGTTCAACGAGACAACCCACTGTGTACTCCTACACAGCCTCTCATCGTTCACCTTGTATTAGGGTGGATTCACCAACACAGTTTCACTTTCATCAACACCATGTTCACCATCATCCCGACTCACATCAAAAGCAACCTCATTGTACCACTAAGCATGCAATAAGCAGTAACAGTTGCAGGGGCCACATGATATCAATCAAATCCTATGTCAGCTAGGATTGTGCTTTGCTTACTACTATGACAAGATGATAGGTCATGCATCGGATATGGGTTCAACTATGCGGTAGAAATGATACAAGGTGATCTCCTAAACATGCATAAGCGAGGATGAGAGGAATTGGGATTTTATAGACATGATCAATGGGGTTTGCTTGCCTTGCTGACGATACACGGGTCTTAACAGTGGTCTTCTTCTTCGGGGGTGATCACCGTCTCGGAAAAGCTGGTACCGGAAACAATCATCAACAAGGGGGGGGGCAACTCCGGAAGTAAATGCACAAGCACATGATAAGGTTGTCCATGATGTATATGGTACTGGTTTGTTAACAATTCAATTTAATTGAAGTGTATTGTAAAGGATTTGCAAATTCAAACTCCAAATTCAAATTCAAATTATGCCATATGCATGTTTGCTACTGTTCACCCATTTTTAAATGGTCAAACATAGAAACAAGTTGCATATTCATAGTCCTTGCATTTTTCTGATATTTTTTCATATATTATATGTTTAATTTGGAGTTAATATGAATTTTCTATGATTTATTGAAGTTTTAAACAATTTCTGGATTTTTCTGGAATTCTTTTAAATCAAATAAACAGAGAAATTCGTTTATTGCGTCAGCATGACGCAGTGCTGAAGTCACAGGGGGGGCTGACAACAGGGGCCCACCTGTAAGCCTCAGTGGGGGTTAATCCCATGTTTATTTATAAACAGAGGGGGGTTATTAGGGCTGGGTCCCACCTGTCATTGAGGGATTAGGGGGATTAGCGAGTGGGTTAGGCCTAATTAAATCGGGCCCGCCGGCGGTTAGCCGCCGGTGCCACTGGGCACGGTGGAGGCTTGCCAGAGTGGCCATTCCGGCCACGGCTTGGCACGGGGAAAACACGGGGAGGTGCGCCGACTTGATCAGAGTACTTCCGACTTGGTAGCCAACACTAATGTTGGATCCCAAAGGAAGAAGCAGGGGGGAAACAACTACCGCAAGCCGGAATGAAGCTTCCAAACCCCAGTCAGCTTTAAAGAAGCTCTGAAGAGACCTTTCCCACAACACAGCAAGCCCGGTCGTCCAGCCAATCACACTTGGGAACAGTGCAACTTCATGAAAGAATTTGCACGACGTGGAGGTCAGGGCCCTCCCGAGTCAGGTGGTGGAGCCGTCCAAAACAACAATAACCAAAATTTTAGCCACCAAGGAGCTGGCGCAGCACCGCAATACCAAGGACCCCAGGGAGGAGGTTAGCAGAACCAAGTGGGACTCGTCGGATTCCAATCAAACCCAAAGCAGCTCCAAGACCACTCAGCTTATCATGTCTTCACCACCAGCAGTTGTCGGAGGGACAGTAAGCTGCAGCAGAGAGCTGCAATGTCTGTGGCCACTGAGCCGGCTTGTCCCAGGTGGCTTAACTGGTCCGAACAGCCGATCACTTGGACGAGGGATGATCACCCAGCAGTGGTAGAAAACCTGGGTTCTCTAGCCCTGGTAGTTTCTCCACAAATTGGGTGCTACACACTTGACAAAGTACTCATGGATGGAGGAAGTAGTATCAACATCCTCTACTATGAGACGTTCCGAAGAATGGGATTGACTCGCAAACATCTGCAGACCTCCAACACCGTGTTCGATGGAATAGTCCCAGGGAAGTCGGCACGCCCAATAGGCAAAATCTACCAGGAGACGGATTTTGGAACGGCTGAAAACTTCTGCTCTGAGATCATACCCTATGAGGTGGTGAAACTCGAGATCCCATATCACGCCATCCTAGGCAGACCGGCTTACGCCAGGTTCATGGATCGGCCATGCTATGTTTACCTGAAACTAAAAATGTCAGGTCCCTTCGGCCCAATCACGGTAGACGAAAGTCGGTCCAAAGCTGCGGAATGTGACGAGGAACACGTCAAATTTGCCGACTTGGCATGTGCAAAGGAGGACCTGTCTGCATACCAGGAGAAGGTAGATCCAACCGACTCTACCATCTTGAAGAAACCGAATCCTGACAACAACCCCAAATTCCAACCGGCTCAGGACACGAAGAAAGTCGACTTTGTCCCCCGTGATGCTTCGAAGCAGTTCATCATTGGGACAGAGCTATCTGACAAATAGGAAAGTGCGCGCTCATCGAGTTCCTCCGTGAGAATCGGGATATTTTTTCCTGGAAACCTTCTAACATGCCAGGTGTCCCGAGGGAACTCGCTGAGCACCACCTAAATATCAACTCAAAACTGAAGCCGGTCAAACAATTCCTTCGTCATTTCAATGATGAAAGGAGGAACGCCATTGGGGAAGAGATAGCTCGGCTCCTCGTTGTCGGGTTTATCATGGAAGTTTTCTATCCGGAGTGGCTTTTAAACCAGGTCATCGTTTTGAAAAAGAACTGGACTTGGCGTATGTGCATTGACTACACCGACTTAAACAAGGCTTTCCCAAAGGATCCCTTCGCACTACCTCGCATTAATCAAATTATCGACTCTACTGCGGGATGCGAGCTCCTGTGCTTTCTCGACGCCTACTCTGGCTATCATCAGATCATGATGGATCTAGAAGACCAGGAGAAAACAACTTTTATTACTCCCTTTGGGATATACTGCTACACTTCTATGCCATTCGGCTTGAATAATGCAGGGGATACATATCAGCGAACGGTGCAGAACTGCCTCAAAGAGAAAATTGGGCGCAATGTGCACGCTTACGTGGATGACATAGTCATCAAGTCTCAGGTCGCCGACTCACTCCTCTGCGACCTCCAGGAAACCTTCAAGAACCTGCGCAAATATCGAATGAAGCTAAACCCGTCGAAGTGCACCTTTGGGGTCCCTGCAGGAAAGCTCCTCGGATACATAGTGTCAGAGAGAAGAATCGAGGCAAACTCGGAGAAAATCAACGCTATTATGGCTCACCAGAAGCAGGATTCGGTGAAAGGAGTCCAACAGCTCACAGGGTGCGTGGCTTCCCTAAGTCGGTTCATAAGCCGACTTGGAGAAAAAGTGATCCCATTATACCGGCTAGTGCGAAAGTCGGAGAAATTTGTATGGGATGTTGAAGCTGATCAATAAGCTCTGGAAGAATTAAAGAAACAATTGTCCCAGGCTCCAATCCTGGCGGCTCCTAAGCCAAAAGAGCCGATGCTACTCTATATTTCTTCCAACAATCGAGCAGTTAGCGCTGTGGTTGTGGTCGAACGTATAGAAGCCGGTAAAGACCACCCTTTGCAAAGGCCAGTTTATTATGTTAGTGAGGTCTTGACTTCGTCAAAACAATGCTATCCTCACTGGCAGAAATTGGTCCTTGGTGTGTTCATGGCGAGTCGGAAACTCAAGCACTACTTCTAGGAGCACCCCATAACAGTAGTCAGCTCAACACCGCTTGCAGATATCATCCAGAACCGAGAGGCCACGGGAAGGATTGCAAAGTGGGCTATAGATTTGGGGCTTACCACATCAAATATGAACCACGCACGGCCATCAAGTCCCAGGCACTGTTCGACTTCATCAATGACTTCACAGAAATCCAAGCGCCCCCGGAAAAGCCGGTTACCAAATACTGGACAATGCACTTTGATGGGAGTCGACAGCTCCAAGGGTCAGGAGCTGGCGTGGTACTCACTTCTCCCAAGGGAGAGAAATTCTGCTATGTCTTGCAGCTATATTTCACTTGCACCAACAACGCAGCAGAATATGAGGCCCTTCTACATGGGATGCGGCTGCCTCGTGAGATGAACATAAGCCGAATACAATGCTATGGCGATTCCGACCTTGTCTCCCAACAAGTGTCAGGCAAATGGAACTCCAAAGATGCCACCGTGGTTGCTTATTGGCGAGAGGTAGAAAGACAAGTCGGTTTAGAGCGCAAGTTAAACGAAGTTGCAGACGATCTATCCCGGCTCAGCTCTCAATGAATGTCGGTTCCACCAAATGTGTTCCTTGACGTCCTGACAAAGTCGTCCGTTCAAATACCAACGGAGCAAGACAGAGCAGAGTCAGATCAAGAACCAGCTCTGGTGGCCGCAATACATGCTACCCCCTTATGGGTTTTGCCTTATTTGGATTACAAGACCCGGGGAATCCTACCCGCTGATGAGGTAGAGACCAGACAAATTGTCAGGAGAAGCAAATATTTTTTACTCATCAATGGTGAGATACATCGGCGAAGCCCTGCAGACGTCTTTCAGAGATGTGTGTCACCAGAAGAAGGCAGAGAGATCCTCAATGAGATACACTCTGGAGACTGCGGGCATCATGCCGGCTCTCGTTAATTAGTGGCCAAAGCCTATAGACACGGATTCTACTGGCCCACGGCACATGTAGACGCAGAGGATATAGTCATGAAGTGCGACGGATGCCAGCGTTATGCCAAGCAAGCTCATGTCCGGCTCTAGAGCTCAGGATGATCCCCATCACTTGGCCCTTTGAAGTGTGGGGGCTTGATATGGTAGGACCTTTCAAAAGGTCAGCCAACAAGAATACACACTTACTGGTGGCAGTCAATAAGTTCACCAAGTGGGTCGAAGCAGAGCCGGTCAGTAACTATAATGTGTGTGACACCCTGGTTTTCGCAACTTTTTCTTTTCGGAGTTTTCTGGGTTTTTACCCGCTGGTTTGGATTTTGAGCAGCTCTTTCGACTTGAACTTGAGCATCTTTTCTTTCCATGCTCACGTATCCCTTGATTCCATGACCTTCTCATGTCATCCCATTGATCCACCTCATCCAAGCCACCAATTTATTCAAGCCACATATTCCTTTTTCAATAAAAGGGATATTCCATTTATTTGAGGATTGTGGAGCAACCCCTATTCACGTTGCTTCATAAATCCCCAAATAATTCCCTCATAGCCTTGATGACATATCTTGCCAAATTCTCCAAAAACATTGCATTGCACAAGTGGATTTTTCCTCTAGAAAAATTCATTTGTCTATGGGGGCAGATTGGCACTTTGTGAAGGAGGTGCTATCTATCTTGATCCATTGTTGGTGAAACTTTTAATGCAAGATCATATGATCATATAATTGGCCTACACCAAATTCCACCACAATTTTCTTAGCCAAACTCCCACAATAAATTCACAAAGCCAGGGGGACTCCATTTGCTTTGAAACTTTGTGAGCATTATCCCACAACCAAATAACCCCACCAAACCAACATTGAGCCAAATCCCATCATCCATGTGAGTGCATCATCATGTGGAAGTTTCTGACCAGTGGGACACCTTGTGAAGCAAGTACTAGCTAGGTAACTCCAATGGCCATGAAGCTTTGCACACTTGTGCACCACGCCAAATGACCCTGCCACACCAAAATTCAGCCAAATCCATCAAGCAGAAATGATGCCAGCTTCAATAGAGCATTTCTGGTCCATTTGTGGATTTACAAAGGAAGTATGTTTTTCCTGGCCATGTGGGCTGCAAATCTCCAGAATGCTAGTCCTTTGTACTCTAACCCCATGTGACAACTTGGCCTCCTCCAAACGTTCACCAGCTGTCCACTGATTCCTCCCCAAGTTTGCAACAGCAAACTTATCCTTGAAGATAAGATCACCACATACCTCCATTTGGCCATCCAAGTATACCAAAGTGATCAGCAATCTAAGGAGCATGTGCTAGACATGTTGGCCCATGTGAAAACCTACTGTGTGCCCCAGGTCATTTGGTGGCCACGCTTTTGGCCGCACCAGGCGTGCACTCGGCGTGCTCTGCGTGCGTGCCCGAGCCGCTGGATGCGTCCACCTCACATTACAGGGCGCCCCTGTCCTCTTCACGTTGTCCAGACGGGCCGCACGGGTCTCCTTTACACGCGCCCTCTCCTCCATGCCTCATCCTTGCCGGATTCCCGCCGGCATCTCGCCGCCACGAATGAAAGCGGCGGCATAGTGGCCGCCGACCCTTCGACATCGCCCCTGTCGCCCACGCTTCTCCCTCTCGCTCCCTGTGCCCACGTGTGCTCCACGCCTGCCCTAGAACCCTCTCGCGGCACCCCGAGGCCGCCACCTCACCGCTCCGCCGCATCCCCGTCTGCTTGTCGCCGCCCGGGACAAGCATCGCCGCCCCACTATAAAACCCGCCCCCGTGTTCGCAGCTCGACACCAGCAGCATCACCTCCCTCTCAATTGCCCCCCTTCTCAAATAATTGAACCGCGGGACCTCTCCTTCCCCAGCTCCGCAGCTCCGTCTCGTCGTGGTCCCCGTCCTCCAGAACCCCTCTGGGCTTGCCACCACCCCTCTTCGCCTCCCCTAGCTCCTCTGGTGTCTTCCCGACCAAACCTCGGTAGATTAGTCGCCGGAGTCGACGCCCTCGTCAACCTCGCCGGAGCCAAACGTTCTGCCACCGCCGCGAGGCGTCTCCTCCCCCCCTAGGAAACGTCCACCGTTCGTGATGCCTTGAGTACGGGCGTGACCGCCGTGTTGCTCCCGACCATCCTGCGCTGGTCCCAGCCCCAGACGAGGTCCCTCACCGGAGTAGCGCCGCCGGTGAGCCCCCGCCCCTGCCTCGACCTCTCGCCCTCTCACTCATTTGACAGGGTGGCCCCACCAGTCATAGACCCCCCTTGGCCCGAATCGTTTTCCTAAGTGAAAACGTCTTCTGGCTTTTCGCCTTGGACGTCACACCCCCTCCCTGATTTTCCAGAAAATCATTTAAATCAATTATAAATGATTATTTTGACCCCAACTTTGACCACATATAACTCCTAAACCCTAAGTCCAAATGAGTTGATTCATGTTGCATTGGTTTTGTCTTGAGCTCCTCTTCATTTTGGCATAGGTTTCATGCCATGTTTCTCTGCTGTTATTTTATGGTCAAGTCAAAGTGGTATTTGACCATTTTTCTCTGTTACTTTATTTTGAAATCTTTTTCAGGGCTTGTCTTGTTGAAGACCAGGAGTTTTCCCCCACCTTGTTGGTGCAAAGCAAGCCACATATTTTTTTGCACCTTCGTAAAGCTTTGACGTTCTTTAAAATTTTCCTTCGATGATACGACATTCTTGATATGCGTTGATCATTGTGCTATGTTTCAATCACAGTATTAGCATGTTATATCCATGATACACTTGAAACCATTATGATCATGATATGCCTTTACCGTGCTATATTAATGCTTTGATCACCCTATCACTATGTTATGTTCGTACGCATCAGTTCTGCTCATGATAGTGTTATGCTACATGTTAATATCATAATGATCATCTTAACCTGGATAAGTTAATTGTATGAACATGCTTAAATTAAGATGTGACCATGATCGTACCTTGGAATGTTTCACATGCCTTGTTATAACTGTAATGTGGATTCTCATGTTGCATCTGATACTTTTTGTGCTATTGGAGACATGCTTTGTGCCAAGTTGATCAGGTGCCACCGAACCAAACTTATCAGTGCGGCCACACTCGCCTGTATGGGAAGGCCTTGGCTCGGTCTATCGGTGGGTTTTCTTATGCATATCATCAAGGTGGGAAGGCTACGCGCGCGCGGTTACCCTGATCAGATAAGCGGCGGTAGTCTTGAGAGTCGGTTGATGATATGGGCCCGTCCCCGATTGGGACAAACTTTATGGACCATGCGGTGGCAGGTGTGTCTGGAGGACACGGGGCTACCCATGGCATTGCTTGTGAAGTATGCCGGGTGATACGGTAAGGGAAACACGCGGTAGAATGGTCTTGTTAGAGAAATCCTAGTCCATTTCGTGGGAGACATTCCAAGGTACTGGATGGAGGAAGAGCTCCATAGTGTGGGTAAAGTGCATGACTTCTGCAGAGGTTATTAAGGTATTCGAATAGTCGAGTCCATGGTATTGGACATAGTTCGTACTAGGTCACACCATGGGATCAACATGAGTTCGGTTGGATGATCATGCTAAGTTGTTGGTCATGCGATGACCCGGATAAGCTGATGGTCGTGCGACGACCCATATATGTTGGTGGTCATGCGATGACCCGGATATGTTGTTGGTCATTCGATGACCGGTGCTTGAGTCTGCAATGGCTCTGAGGTAAGCCACATGATCATGCGATGATCATGTGGGGTCCATGGGACTTTAAACGATCGTTGCTTGTGCATTAGTCTTAATGCTAATAATATTCTTGATGATTATCTGCTTGCATGATGTTGATGCTCATATGGTTAATTCACTAATATAATCAAACCTGCAAATGCCATGTTATTGTTTTGCCTTGGTGCTTTGGTTGTTGTGAGCCTGCAAGTACATTCAATGTACTGACCTGCCGTGTCATGCCAGATTTGCAGGAAATGCTTTGGATACGTAGGACGATGTCCCCGGTGTTTGCGAGCTAGGAGGTGTCCCACCCAGTGTGCCTGTGGATTGGAGTTCATCGCCGTCGCTTTTGTTCCTCTGCTAAGTTATATTCCACTTCGAGAGAGTTAGTCTGCTGCTTGATGTAGATCTGTGGCAAGCTTGAGGAGCAATCTTGTTCTTCGCTCGCTCCGCCGGCGTTTTAATAAACCCCTTGTACCCGTATCTTTGGTAATGGAAAGTCGCTCAGTTCTATATCAAGTATTGTCGTGTTCCAGAAGACTTGATCTCTGGCTGGAGCACGGGGCGTTCCGGTCCTTTGAGCCGGGGTGCCACAACGCTTTCTATCAGAGCAGGACTGGCGTTAGGACACCCTAGTCCGCGCACATGATAGAAGGACGTTAAATTGACGTTAGATCTAGAGTTATAGCTTGCTTGTGTGGTGCGCTTGATTGCTGCATTTGTTTGCTGCATATAGATAGTATATTCGCTAACGATTTGTCTGATGAGTGTAGATGGCGGAGTACCCACTTGACCACCTATCCTCCCCCTCACCAACCAGCTTTGCCTATCTGCTTGCCAACATCTGGTGGACTCTCTACCCCAATGGATAGATTCCACGGTACCAAGTGCTCCCGACGACAATCGGAGGATCGATGCTGGAGTACCGTACCTAGGTCCTCATAGCAGTCAACCTCCCCATCGGCATGCACGCCTACAACTTCCAAGATGGATTCGCCCCGACCCCAGATCGTGTCGTCTGGCTACCTGCTTTGGCAGGGCTCGCGGGTCTTCGCCAGCAGGAAAGCGCGATGTATCAGGATCATGCCTTCCATTTCTATCCCACCTTGACCACCAATCGTCAACAGATATGATTCCCCCAGCCTCTTGAGGAAGCCGACGCAGCGGTGAACTGTATGTCTTGCTAAATGGTCACCGAGTACGCCCTCCTCGTCGAGCTGGTCAGTGATGCAAGGGAAGCAAGAAGGTCGCTTGCCGCAGCCTTGGCTTCGGCAACTCCTCCGCCAGATCCCCCTGCTTCCGGCGACCCATCGATAGACCGTAGCGCTTAAGTTTCGCATAGTTTGTGTTGCATGTTGCTTGTTGCATATTGGTTGATGATGTACTAGCAGTAATATATGATCTATCTACATGTAATCCCGATACACTTTCGGTGCTATTGATCCTTGCTTCGTTGAATTTCCTCGTCGATTCATCGTTTGGTTCTTCAGTGTTTATCGAATGGCTTTTTCAGGTAGCGCATGACTCGGACGAACCCTTGCTCTCTTTCTTTTGGAGTATGGCACCACGCCTGGTTCTGAGCTGCTTCATTTTCGGTCGTCCGGGGTGGATTCCTATTTTAATTTTCTCTTTTCAACAGCCGACACGTGTTCTGAGCTGCTTTCCGGCTGTCTCGGGCAGTTGTTGAGTTTCTCTTCGCAGTGGCGACCCTATGTTCTGAGTTGTTTTCTCGACCGTCTTAGGGGACCTCTGCATTATTTTTATCAACGTTGACTGATGTTCTGAGCTGATTCTTGGTCGGCCGTCTTGAGCAGTGCTTGAGTTATTCTAGTAAAAGTCCCGGATCAGAGTTGTAAAAACCGTTTTTGGGGCTACTAGTTTATTTGCCGGTTTTATGCAACGGATTCAGATGGTCATCGACTACCGCTAAATCATTTGAAGTGATCCTTCTATCGATTGATGTTGATCTTCGCTCGGTCTGGTTTCTTCATTGGTTTTCATTCAATCTTTGTTTGGTTCCTCGGTGTCGCTTTATCTACCCCGATGAGAAGTTTCTCATCAACCCCTGCATACCTCGAAGAGTCAGCACAAGATCGCAGAGCATCATGAAGTCACCAAGTCAAGAAGGATTCACACATGTCGCATTGGGATCATTTGGCTCCAGTATGAGTTGTGCCTGAAGGAATCATTCGGATCAAGTCCGCATCATTCCGGTGGCTCACATATGGACACTACCGAATCCATCATTTGAGTCAAGTCTGCATCAACTGCGACAGGCGTGATATTTCAAGCAAAGGAAAATATAAGTTTGTCCCAGGAACATATGTGTCAAAGGCCTGACATACATCAGATGCAATCTCGTCCAATGCAAGTTATTCCGGTATATTCTGGAAGACGGTCAGAACATGTCATGAAGCCCATGTCCAGCAAAGGAAGGATTGGAAGAATGTTTCCCTCTAACAAGCCAGCAGTCAGTAAATTTTGTCCGCTTTGTACACATGCTACCATGAGAAAGTTAGGCCATACAGAACCTCAGTCTTCCGTGACAAGACGCCGGGCATAGCCGACATGTACAATGTATCAGTCTTCCTCAGTACGACATCCGGACATCTTCCTGGCCAAGACAGTCAGTCTTCTACCGCAAGTCACCGAGTAAAGCTTACGGTGCAAGACACCCAATCGTGCTCAGTACGCCCATGGATGGATTCCAGCACAAGCTACCTAGCTGTCTACATTGATCGGTCGCAGAAACTTCCAGTGCAAGGGACCGGTATCTCCATAGTGCAAAGATGCAAGCTTCCGAGGCAAGACACCCAGCCTTTTTCTATAAGCTATCGGGAAAGCTTTCGATTTGAGACAACTCAGTCTTCTTCAGCAAGCTATCAAGGCATCTTCCCGTGAACGACATCACGCATTCCTCGATACGCCACCGGAGAAAGCTTCTGAGGTACGACACCCGCCCTTCCCCAGCAAGCTACCCTGGCCAGGCTTCGCAGACAAGCTACCCAGTTTTCCTCGACACATCCTCATGCCCGCAACGGTATTGTCAGAAATCCAGTTATTCAGAAGAAGTAAAGGCTTCAGCATCGTCAGGACCCGCACCTTTCATGGGTCGTCTTCCCAAGGATGCGAGCTACCCCGGATGGATACAACCATGCTTGTAATCAAGAAAAAGTTATACACATGAACAGCAGTGAGAAACCACAACTCTCGGGAGACAAGTCAGCAGAAAAATCAGATATAAACCTCAGCCTGGAAGAAAGACTAGCAAAGTCATGAAGGGACGCCCTGAGGAAAGGAAGAAATGAAGCATTTGACCCTGCCCCAATCACGATGTTCAGCTCCTCACGTCCAGCAAGGCCCCCAAAAAGGATAAGCTGGAGAACTCATTTATTGCAACCAATATTATCATGAGAAGCCAAGAGACAAAAGGTGAAGGTAACCCGTCTTCCTCAGAGGAAAGATTTGGACAGAATGATAAGCCGTTATGCAAGAAGTACAAAGGAAAGAATTTTGAAGAAAGTAAAGCCAGTACAAGAAGATGATTTCCGCATCAGCAAGACCCCGGGGCGGATAGCCATGGAGAATGTCGAACCTCACTGCAATATATGCTACCAGAGTAAGCGTTGCATGTCGGGACCCGGGGTTTGCGTATGTAATTCCTGTTACAACACAATCATATGGAGAGCCGAGAGCCGTACCCACTTGTCTAAGCAGACAAGGCCAAGCACAGAACACTCTCGGAAAGCATCAAACGTGACGGGCATCCCATCTAGGCCGGATGATCAACTGAGATGGGTCCTCATCGTCCGCTCACAAGTCTAAATGACTATGGGTGGTGAAATCCCATACTCATAGACAAGTCTCCTCAACCACATTATCGATTGAATTATGACACTTACATAAACAGACTCCAGCCTGATCACCTAGTCGGGATCTTGGGCGGGCTCAATCATACAACAAAGTGTGCCACGTGACAGAGTCACGAGCAATCGCATCGCGATGCCCCAAGATGCGCACATCTAAGGGCTACCTGGTGTATAAAAGACCGCCGGCAAGAACTCAACTAAACTATCGAACCCCACACTAAGACATGCATGTTATAATCATACATGTAGCATACATTACTAGTGTAAACAGCAGGTAACACAACATGAATTCTACAAACTCATAGCTTTATTGCATCTGCTAAACAGAGCATATATAGTAGTGTTACAAGCAGAGATCACATGACTGTGACCCAACATTACATCAAACATCAACGGAAGCAAAGTATGTCTTAGTAAAGACAAGGTTAACAAATGGCTTAACAAGCCTTTAAGAAAACACAACGACCCTCCAGAGGGACCAGGCTGTTGTCTGAAACTACATGACTTCGCCGGCGTCGAGCTTGAGGGGGAGGCCACCATAAGGGTCAGTGGTCTCGTCTCTAAAACATAATTAAGAAAACATGAGTACAAAGTCATACTCATCAAGACTTACATCAGAACTATACTACTTATGCTCAGGTATCAAGGTAAAGGCAAGTGGGGTTGTAATGCAGAATGCTTTGATTTGGCTATCCTGTACTACGACTACATAGAGTTGAGATGAGAGGTGCACACGAGTCCATCTAATCTTGATCACCACAACAATACGCCACCATGGATTCCTCCTCGACTTCCCCACGAGGAAGCAACCCATAGCACCCACACTTATCCTTGCAATTTTAGAGTATCCATTTGAGTTGTCTAATAATCAAGTAAAGGACTCCAAGTAGTCCAAAACCGCGGACACAGCTATTCGAATAGATCTTTACCCTACAGGGGTGTACGCTTCACACATGTGTCATCCCATACCGCCCGTGACTCGTCATCTGTCGGGACCCGGAATATGCGTATGTAATTCCAGTCACAACTCAATCATATAGAGAGCCGAGAGCCGTACCCACTCGTCTAAGAAGACAAGGCCAAGCACAGAACACTCTCCGAAAGCATCGTACGTGAGGGGCATCCCATCCATACCGGATGATCAATTGAGATGGGTCCTAATCGCCCGCTCACAAGTCTAAATGATTATGGGTGGTGAAATCCCATACTCATAGACAAGTCGCCTCAACCATATTATCGATTGAATTATAACACTTACATAAACAGACTCCAGCCCGATCACTTAGTCGGGATCTCGGGCGGGCTCAATCATACATCAAAGTGTGCCACGTGACAGAGTCACGAGCAATCGCATCGCGATGCCCCAAGATGCGCACATCTAAGGGCCACTTGGTGTATAAAAGACCGCCGGCAAGAACACAACTAAGCTATCGAACCCCACACTAAGACATGCATGTTATAATCATACACGCAGCATACATATCTAGTGTAAACAGCAGGTACTCATTGCATGAACTGTACAAAGTATATCTTTATTGACTTACACATAGAGCATACAATGATCACATGTCTGTGATCAACATTACATCATACAATGGAAGCAAATTAGGTCTGAGTACAGACAAGTTTAACAAATGGCTTAGAGAAGCCTTGTTCAACATACATGCCCTTACATGAGGGACCAGACTGCTGTCTGGAACTATACTAGCTTAGTCAATGTCGAGCTTCAGGAAGGTGACTCCATCGGGGGCTGGGTTCTCATCTAAAACATAGAATAAGCAAATGTGAGTAAAAAGTCGTACTCAGCAAGACTTACATCAGAACTATACTACTCATGCTCAAGTAACAAGGTAAAGGGAGGTGGGGTTTCAACATGCAGAAGTGCCAGCTTTGACTGGCTAGTCCTATACTACGAATACCAGACTTGAGGTAAGAAGCGTACACGAGTCCACTACCAAGTCTCCATCCAATACACCACTATGGATACTTCCTCGACTTCCCCACGAGGAAGCACGCCATAGCACTCACGCTTATCTTGCGAGTTTTAGAAGTATCCATTCAAGTTGTCTATGATCAAATAAAGGTCTCCAAGTAGTCCATAATCGCGGACACGGCTATTCGAATAGTTTGTTAACCCTGCAGGGGTGTACTTCTTCACACGCGTGACATCACTTACCGCCCAGGAATCGTCATCCTTCAAGCGGATGTCGAACGAGGATAATCACCAAGGCACTTACCTCACCTTACCTTCTCTAATCCAGGAGTCGACTATCTGAGTTGGTTACCGCTCGAGAGTCCGTCCGGTTCACGATACGGACCCAGACAATGTAGGCGACCGAGACGCCACCCTGGAAGATGGTTTCACTTCCTCACAGGTCCACCCACATATCTAAATGATGCAACCTCTCATTCATTCTTTTTCTATGCATATGCCAAATGGAAAGCCCGAACTAGTGTGACTCCTGGACTTGATCGGGGGTGACTTAATAGGCCAAACGGGTCCCCATAAAACCCTTCATGTGGTAGTAATCTTTGTCTTGGATCACAACACAAGAACTCGGGGCCTAGGGCAGTGTTCAACGAGACAACCCACTGTGTACTCCTACACAGCCTCTCATCGTTCACCTTGTTTAGGTCAAATTCACCACACCCTTTTTCATCACAAGTAACATGAACATGGCTGACACCAACATAAATTCATCACCCAAGATGGACCAATGCTTCCACAACTCTAAGCATAGCCTAAGCATAACATGGATGAATGGCCACATGATGATCACAAGAAATTCCTAGATCTGCTAGGTTGAGGTTAGCTTAATACTGTGGCAGAAATGATAGGTCATGCAAAGGAATGGGTTCAACTATGCGGAAGAACGTATCATGGAGATCTCCTAAACATGCATAAGCGAGACTGGGAGGAAAAGGGTTTTTATAGACATGATCAATGGGGTTTGCTTGCCTTGCTGACGAGGTTCAAACACAGTGTCTTCAACGAAGGGGTGGCCTCCGGTTCCGGCTCCACCTCTATTCGACAAACAACACAAACATCGAAACAATAATAAGAAAATGCTTAAACACATGAGTTGAAGGTTGAAACTTTATGTATGTGTCACTGATGTGTGAGTTATTCCAAATAAAAGGAGTATATTGCAATTGAATTGCAAATTCAAACTTCATTTGATTTATCGATGAATTTTAAATGCATTTGAATCCATGAATAAACCTTTGAAAAGGTTGAGCATGAAGTGATGTTGTAAAGGTGAGGTAAAGTCTCTGATGTGTGGAATAAACCATTTAAAAGAAGTGTGTTGCAAAGTCAGTTGCAAAATCATTCCAAATTTGAATTTGAAAACGATCCATATGCACATATGCCACTGTTCACCCATTTTAAAATGGTCAAACATGAAAACAAAGTCCATATTCACAAACCTTGTATTTTTCTGATAATATTAGACATATTATTTGCCCAATTTGGAGTTAAAAGAAAGTAATTATGAATTTCCAAAGATTTGGCTATTTTCTGGGTTTTTTGGAATTAATTTAATTGATTTAACTGGTTTACTGTGTCAGCATGACGTCAGTGTGACGTGGGGGGCTGACGTGTGGGTCCATCTTGTCAGTGAGGGGGGTTAAATTAATCTTCTGTTTAAACTAACTGTAATTAGTTTAGGAGCCTGGGCCCACTGGGAGTGGCCCAGGGAGGGGGGATTAGGCTCGGGATTAAGCTTAGGGTTAGGGCTCTAATGGCGCCGGCGTCTCTGGCTCGCTGGAGCACTCGCCGGAGTTGCGGTTTTGTGCGCGGGAGGGGGAACGAAGAGGACGAGCATGCGCGGTGTGAACTCGCGCGTCTCATGGTGCCAACGGGGTTTCAAGGCGTGGCCTGTGGCGACGGTGGCATCAATGGAGGCGGCGGACCAAGCTTGGACCTCGCCGGACTCAAGTTCCAGAGCACGGGAGGAGGCGGGAGTAGGGGGCAGAAGAACGAGCTCCTCACCGTGAAGAAAATGGCAAAGACGGAGGGGCCGGGGGATGCTCGACGGTGGCGTATTCGACCGGGTTCTTCTCGGCGGCCGGCGGCGATGTCTCGAGGCTTGCGTCGTCTCCGGTGGAGCTTGACTCAAATTGACGCCGGGGTTCGGAGGAGTCGTCGTCTACGGAGCGAAAGGACACGGCGGTGCACGCTATCTCGGCCGGTGGCCGCGTCAGTTCTCGTCGGCGTGCTCCGGCTGGGGCTCGGGCTGCGCGGAAACGAGAGAGGGAGAGGGGGAGAGCGAGCGGAGAGAGGGGGAGATGTACCTGGGGCCTTCTAGGCGTCTCCGTGGCGTGCGTATGAGGGCAGGGGAGGCCCAGGTGGCCTCGTGGCACCTCGCCAGCGCCGCATGCACGCCACAGAGCTGCTTGCCATCGTCGGGCAAGACGACAAGGCTCTGTGGTGGGCCTGGGCCTGGTTCTTCTAGTTGGGCCTGGGGTCCTGGTAGGGTGGGCTAGATTAGGTTTTCTATTTTCTTTCTGTTTTGCTTTCTCTTTTCTTTTTCTTCTATTTGTTTTGCTCTAAAAAAATAGCAGAGCATTTTTAATAAATGCCCAAATATTTTTATAAACCCTAGGTGACCAGAAGCAAGCCACACCTAGGTTTTGAGCATTTTTTAAAGTCAAACAATTTGAATTTCAATTCAAATTGGGTATTATTTAATTTCCAGGGCACCTTTTTAATTTTAGAAAACTCCTTGGGCATGGGAATGAACCCAAACCACTTTTAAAATGATCACCATCATTTATAGGAATTGTCCAAATATTCAAATGGTTTTTGGAAAAATATTTTTGTCTGGCCATTTGAATTAATTTCTCAGGGCTTTCTTTTCCCCATTTTTGATTTTCTTTTGAAATTTTCACATGATGCAAAGGGACAAGCAAGCCCTAGCACTTACCCTAGTTGGGGTTCTGACAACTTGCCCCCATTCAAAAGAATCTCGTCCGGAGATTGAGAAGTCGTCGGGAGGAAGGTGGGGTACTCGGCAAGGAGGCGGTCTTCTCTTTCCCAGGTTGCTTCTCTCTCGGAGTGATGTGACCATTGCACTTTTAGAAACCTGATCTTCTGACGAGGAGTGACACGCTCTGCTGAATCAAGAATACGAACAGGGTACTCTCGATAAGAAAGGTCATCTTGGAGATCAAGCGTTTCATGGTCGACTTCACAGATGGGGTCCTTGAAGCAACGCCTGAGTTGTGACACATGGAATACATCATGTACTCGGGAAAGGTGCGGGGGTAGTTCAAATTGGTAGGCAACTTCTCCACGTTTAGCAAGAATGCGGAAAGGTCCGATGTAATGTGGGGCCAACTTGCCTTTGATACCGAATCGTTGGGTACCCTTCAGAGGAGTTACCTGAAGGTAGGCCTTCTCATCCAGATTGTAGCTTTCTTGCCTATGATGACGATCATACTAGCTTTTCTGACGAGACTGGGCTGCGTTCAATTGATCACGAACAATGCGAACCTGCTCTTCTGCTTCCATGATCATATCCGGTCCAAAGAATTGTCTTTCACCGGTTTCTGACCAGTTTAGGGGTGTTTGACATCGTCGTCCATAGAGGAGTTCAAAAGGAGCCATGTTCAAACTAGATTGAAAACAATTGTTATAAGAAAATTCGGCGAATGGAAGAGACTTCTCCCAATTATTTCCGAATGATATAACACAAGCTCTGAGCATGTCTTCAAGAATTTGGTTAACCCTTTCGACTTGACCACTAGACTGAGGATGGAAAGTTGTAATAAAGGAGAGATGAGTTCCCATAGCATTCTGAAAACTTCCCGAGAATCCGGAGGTGAAAAGGCTACCATGATCAGAATTGATTTCCAAAGGAACACCATGAAGAGACACAATTCTAGAGACATACAAGTCCGCTAACTGGCTAGCAGTTATAGACTCGCGAACTGGAAGGAAGTGAGCAACTTTGGAAAGTCGGTCAATGACAACGAAGGTGGCATCATTTCCTTTCTGGGTTTTTGTAAAGCCGGTGATGAAGTCCATACTGACTTTGTCCCATTTCCACTCTGGAATAGGAAAAGGTTGAAGAGTGCCAGCAAGTCTTTGGTGTTCGGCCTTAATGCGACGACAAACATCACATTCGGCAACATTAGCAACTCCGCTAGCAATGTTCTCCTTGATCCGGCGAACACCTCGTGCACGCCTTTGGGCAACTATGATTTTATCCTCAAGGGTTGGTTTCGCCACCAAGTTGAAAAGAGATCTATGAGGAACAATCTCGAGGTTGAGCTTTCAAAATTCCTCATGAAGAAGTGGTTGATACTGTTGTAACATGAGGTTGTTACAATACGACTTACGACTTAGTGCATCAGCCATGACATTGGCTTTGCCTGGGGTGAAAGAAATTCCTAAGTCATATTCTTTTATCAACTCAATCTAGCGTCTTTGCCTGAGATTAAGATCTGGCTGGGTGAATATCTATTTAAGGCTTTGTTGGTCGGAATAGGTCTCACAACGATTACCAAGGAGGTAATGTTGCCAAGTTTTCAGGGCATGAACTACGGCAGCGAGTTCAAGATCATGGGTAGGATAGTTTTCTTCATGTGGACGCAACTGGCGTGAAGCATAAGCTACCACATGTCGATCTTGCATAAGTATGCATCCTAACCCTTGCCGTGAGGCGTCACAAAAGATCTTGAAATCCTTTTTGGTGTCTGGAGGCGCAAGTACGGGTGCAGAAGTCAATCTTCTTTTTAGCTCTAGAAAGCTTTCCTCGCACTTGGGGGTTCGTTGGAATTTCTTATCTTTCTTGAGGAGTTCAGTTAGAGGCTTTGCAACTTTAGAAAAGTTCTCGACGAAGCGGCGACAATAGCTTGCTAAGCCAAGAAAGCTCCTAACTTGCCTAACCGATTCAGGTGGAGTCCAGTAAAGGATGGCCTGAACTCTCTCGGGATTGACAGCAATGCCTTTTGTAGAAATCACGTGGCCTAAGTAGGTCACTTCTGGTAGCCAAAATTCGCACTTGGAGAACTTGGCATAAAGGCGATGCTCTCGAAGTTTCATCAATACCAGCCTGAGATGTTCGGCATGTTCTTCGAGTAGATGAGAATGTCATCAAGATAAACTACAACAAATTTATCCAAGTACTCCATGAAGATCGAATTCATCATGCGCGAGAAAGTGGCGGGGGCATTGGTTAATCCGAAGGACATGACGGTGTACTCGTAAAGACCATAACGAGTAGTGAAAGCCGTTTTGGGAATGTCCTTGTGTCGGATTTTGATTTGGTGATAACCTAGTCTCAAATCCATCTTGGAGAAGACAGAGGATCCAGCAAGTTGATCATAAATATCATTGATCCTAGGAAGTGGATACTTGTTCTTTATCGTCGCTAGATTTAGCGGGCAATAGTCTACGCAAATCCTTTATGTTCCATCTTTCTACGTTACGAACAGAACGGGGCAACCCCATGGCGATGAGCTAGGGCGGATGAAGCCTTTTGCCAACAAAGCTTCAAGTTGGATTTTGAGCTCAGCTAACTCACGTGGGGCCATTCTATATGGGCGTCTGGAAATTGGGGCTGTGCCTGGTATAAGATCCACTATGAATTCTACACCTTTGTCGGGTGGCATAGTTTAAGGGGTTGGATCTCTGGATAGCATCCTAGAGGATGACCAAGGTTTAGTAGGGGCTACAACAGATATGTCAGAGTAGAAAAGTACCCCAACACGATGGTTAGTGTGGTTATTCTGGCTAGAAGACATCTAAACTGGGAGGAAGAACTGCAAATGAATCACTATAGGTTTCTAGAACAAAACCTACAACAAACTCTAGAGAACTGTCGGGCATCCCACCTAATAATTCTTATGGAAAGACAACCGAAATGGAGGGAAGGATTTTGCAATTGCATCAGATTATGAAGAAACCTGGAATGACTCGGACAGCATAACGGCTGTACCGGGATGGAAAATGAAACAATCTCGAAGAAATTGGACATAACTTCTTCAAGGAACTCAAAACACGGAGAATCTGGAAGACCACAACAATCCTACAGCTACAACTAAGCAATCAACGAGATGTTCTAGTAAGACGTAGATGAGCCTAGTCCTATCTTCCCGTAGAAAAGATGAGGGTGACTCAGAACTCAGATCGATGAGGGTAAGGAGAAAAGAAGCCTTACGTTGTTCCCTTTATACCCAAGTAACTATATAACTATAGAATGCTAGAATCGACTTCGACCAAGGGTTGAATAGTCCTACAGACATTCCTGCTCTGATACCATGTCTGTCGCGACCCGTAATATGCGTATGTAATTCCAGTCACAACTCAATCATATGGAGAGCCGAGAGCTGTACCCACTTGTCTAAGCAGACAAGGCCAAGCACAGAACACTCTCGGAAAGCATCGTACGTGAGGGGCATCCCATCCAGACCGTATGATCAACTGAGATGGGTCCTCATCGCCCTCTCACAATTCTAAATGATTATGGGTGGTGAAATCCCATACTCATAGACAAGTCGCCTCAACCATATTATCGATTGAATTACAACACTTACATAAACAGACTCCAGCCCGATCACTTAGTCGGGATCTCGGGCGGGCTCAATCATACATCAAAGTGTGCCACGTGGCAGAGTCACAAGCAATCGCATCGCGATGCCCCAAGCGGCGCACATCTAAGGGCCACTTGGTGTATAAAAGACCGCCGTCAAGAACACAACTAAGCTATCGAACCCCACACTAAGACATGCATGTTATAATCATACACGCAGCATACATGTCTAGTGTAAATAGCAGGTACTCATTGCATGAACTCTACAAAGTATATCTATATTGACTTACACATAGAGCATACAAAGATCACATGTTTGTGATCAACATTACATCATACAACAGAAGCAAATTAGGTCTGAGTACAAACAAGTTTAACAAATGGCTTAGAGAAGCCTTGTTCAACATACATGCCCTTCGACGAGGGACCAGACTGCTATCTGGAACTATACTAGCTTAGTCAACGTCGAGCTTCAGGAAGGTGACTCCATCGGGGGCTGGGTTCTCATCTAAAACATTGAATAAGCAAACGTGAGTACAAAGTCGTACTCAGCAAGACTTACATCAGAACTATACTACTCATGCTCAAGTAACAAGGTAAAGGGAGGTGGGGTTTCAACATGCAGAAGTGCCAGCTTTTACTTGGCTAGTCATGTACTACGAATACCAGACTTGAGGTAAGAAGCGTACACGAGTCCACTACCAAGTCTCCATCCAATACACCACTATGGATACTTCCTCGACTTCCCCACGAGGAAGCACGCCATAGCACTCACGTTTATCTTGCGAGTTTTAGAAGTATCCATTCAAGTTGTCTATGATCAAGTAAAGGTCTCCAAGTAGTCCATAACCGCGGACACGGCTATTCGAATAGTTTGTTAACCCTGCAGGGGTGTACTTCTTCACACGTGTGTCATCACTTACCGCCCAGGAATCGTCATCCTTCAAGCGGATGTCGGACGAGGATAATCACCAAGGAACTTACCTCACCTTACCTTCTCTAATCCAGGAGTCGACTATCTGAGTTGGTTACCGCTCGAGAGTCCGGCCGGTTCACGATACGGACCCAGACAATGTAGGCGACTGAGACGCCACCCTTGAAGATGGTTTCACTACCTCACAGGTCCACCCACATATCTAAATGATGCAACCTCTCATTCATTCTTTTTCTATGCATATGCCAAATGGAAAGCCCGAACTAGTGTGACTCCTGGATTTGATCGGGGGTGAGTTAATAGGCCAAACAGGGTCCCCATAAAACCCTACATGTGGTAGTAATCTTTGTCTTGGATCACAACACAAGAACTCGGGGCCTAGGGCAGTGTTCAAAGAGATAACCCACTGTGTACTCCTACACAGCCTCTCATCGTTCACCTTGTTTAGGTCAAATTCACCACACCCTTTTTCATCACAAGTAACATGAACATGGCTGCCACCAAAATCAATTCATCACCCAAGATGCACCAATGCTTCCACAACTCTAAGCATAGCCTAAGCATAACATGGATGAATGGCCACATTATGATCACAAGCAATTCCTAGATCTGCTAGGTTGAGGTTAGCTTAATACTGTGGCAAAAATGATAGGTCATGCAAAGGAATGGGTTCAACTATGCGGAAAAACGTATCATGGTGATCTCCAAAACATGCATAAGCGAGACTGAGAGGGAAAAGGGTTTTTATAGACATGATCAATGGGCTTTGCTTGCCTTGCTGACGAGGTTGAAACACAGTGTCTTCAACGAAGGGGGTGGCCTCCGGTTCCGGCTCCACCTCTATTCGACAAACAACACAAACATCGAAACAATAATAAGACAATGCTCAAACACATGAGTTGAAGGTTGAAAATTGATGTATGTGTCACTGATGTGTGAGGTTTTCCAATTAAAAGGAGTATATTGCAATTAAATTGCAAATTCAAACTCCATTTGATTTATTGATGAATTTCAAATGCATTTGAATCCATGAATAAACATTTGAAAAGGTTGAGCATGAAGTGATGTTGTAAAGGTGAGGTAAAGTCTCTGATGTGTGGATGAAACCATTTAAAAGAAGTGTGTTGCAAAGTCATTTGCAAAATCATTCCAAATTTGAATTTGAAAAGGATCCATATGCACATATACCACTTTTCACCCATTTAAAAATGGTCAAACATGAAAACAAAGTCCATATTCACAAACCTTGTATTTTTCTGATAATATTAGACATATTATTTGCCCAATTTGGAGTTAAAATGAATTAATTATGAATTTCCAAAGATTTGGCTATTTTCTGGATTTTCTGGAATTAATTTAATTGATTTAAGTAGTTTACTACGTCAGCATGATGTCAGTGTGACGTGGGGGGGGCTGACGTGTTGGTCCAGCTTGACAGTGAGGGGGGTTAGTTTAATCTTCTGTTTAAACTAATTGTAATTAGTTTAGGAGCCTGGGCCCACTGGTCAGTGGCCCAGGGGGGATTAGGCTCGGGATTAAGCTAAGGGTTAGGGCTCTAATGGCGCCGGCGTCTCTGGATCGCCGAAGCACTCGTCGGAGTTGCGGTTTTGTGCGCGGGAGGGGGAACGGAGAGAACGAGCATGCGCGGCGTGAACTTGCGCGTCTGCTGGTGCCAACGGGATTTCAAGGCGTGGCCTGTGGCGACGATGGCATCAATGGAGGCGGCGTCCCGAGATCGGACCTCGCCGGAATCAAGTTCCAGAGCACGGGAGGACGCAGGAGTAGGGGCAGAAGAACGAGCTCCTCACCGTGAAGCGAATGGAAAAGACGGAGGGGCCGGGGGATGCTCGACGGTGGCGTATTCAACTGAGTTCTTCTCGGCTACCGGCGGCGATGTCTCGAGGCTGGTGTCGTCTCCGGTGGCGCTTGACTCAAATTTACGCCGGGGTTCGAAGGAGTCGTCGTCTACGGAGCGAAAGGACACGGCGGTGCACGCTATCTCGGCCGGTGCCCGCATCGTTTCTCGTCGGCGTGTTCCGGTTGGGGCTCGGGCTACGAGGACGAGAGAGGGAGAGGGGGAGAGCGAGCGGAGAGAGGGGGAGATGGACCTGGGGCCTTCCAGGCGTCTCCGTGGCGTGCGTATGAGGGCAGGGGAGGCCTAGGTGGCCTCGTGGCACCTCGCCGGCGTCGCATGCACGCCACAAAGCTGCTTGCCGTCGTCGGGCAAGACGACAAGGGTCTGTGGTGGGCCTAGGCCTGGTTCTTCTAGTTGGGCCGGGGGGGCTGGTAGGGTGGGCTAGATTAGGTTTTCTATTTTGCTTTCTCTTTTCTTTTTCTTCTATTTGTTTTCCTCTAAAAAAATAGCAGAGCATTTTTAATAAATTCCCAAATATTTTTATAAACCCTAGGTGACCAGAAGCAAGCCACCCCTAGGTTTTGAGCATTTTTGAAATTCAAACAATTTGAATTTCAATTCAAATTGGGGTATTATTTAATTTCCAGGGCACCTTTTGAATTTTAGAAAATTCCTTGGGCATGGGAATGAACCCAAACCACTTTTAAAATGATCACCATCATTTATAGGAATTTTCCAAATATTCAAATGGTTTTCGGAAAAAGATTTTTATCTGGCCATTTGAATTAATTTCTCAGGGCTTTCTTTTCCCCATTTTTTAATTTATTTTGAAATTTTCACGTGATGCAATGGGACAAGCAAGCCCTAGCACTTACCCTAGTTGGGGTTCTAACATCATGCTTCAAGCGGATGTAGGACGAGGATAAACACCAAGGCACTTACCTCACGGCTCCAACTCTAGTCCAGGGGATCACCTATCTGAGTATGTACCCCAATCGGCAATCCGGCCGGGGTTTCCGTTCAGGACCCAGACGATGTATGGACGGTTCGACAAGCCCACCTCGACGGATGGAACTGCGGTTGCCTAAAACCGTGCTACAATATGAAATCAAATCAAAGAAACAATAACCCATGAGAATCCTGGACTATAGTTGGGGTGAGTTAATAGGCCAAACGGGGTCCATAGCCCTGCATGTGGAAGTACTCTTGTCTTGGATCACAACACGAGAACTTGGGGCCTAGGGCAGTGTAAATGAGATCACCTTTGTTAGGGTGACTTCACCAACATATTACCATTACATTGCATTGTTCTCTACCATCCCGATACATCACCCAGATGGATCATCTTCATTGCATACAACTCTAGCATAGCATAACATGGATGAAGGGCCACATGATGAATAGAAACAAACTTGTATCTGCTAGGTTGAGGTTTGCTTAATACTGTGGCAGCAATGATAGGTCATGCAAAGGATGGGTTCAACTTAGCGATAGAATGGTAACATGTGAATCACCTAATCATGCATAAGAGAACAAGAGGAAAATGGTTTATATAGACATGATCAATGGGGTTTGCTTGCCTTGCTGTCGACGACGAGGTGTCACTCTTCAAGGCAGTCGGAAACTACGTCCGGCGATGAATCTATCGAGAAGAGGCAAACACCGCGACAACAACAAAGTAAACATCACATTGTAATGCACAATCAAGATGTATAACATAGCATGGCATGGTTCTGTTGTGGGGTATGTTCATGTTTCAAAAAGTTAATTGAAGTATATTTGGAAAAGAATTCCAAATTCAAACTCCAAATGATTATTAAAAAATGCCCAAATCACATTTGCTACTGTTTGATCTTTTTAAACTATATTTTCATGCATGAAAGTTCCATATTTGGATTCCTTGCATTTTTTTGATAATTTTTCTTATATTATTTGTTTGATTTGGAGTTATGGTTATTTTTCTATGATTTATTGAAGTTTTAAACATTTTCTTTAATTTCTGGAATTTAATTAAACAGAGAAATTCCACTTATTGCATCAGCATGATGCAATGCTGATGTCATAGGGGGGCTGACATGTGGGGCCACATGGTTAGTGACATAGTGCTAAATTCCTCTGTTTGTTTAAAATAATTAGATGATTAAGGGGGTTGGCCCCACCTGTCATCGTCTGCTAGGGGGTTAACGGGGTAATTAGGCCCTAATGGCCGGCGGCTCGTCGCCGGTGCCACTGGGCACGGCGGTGTCCTCGCCGGAGTTGCCTACAGGCCACGGGAGGGCACGGGGCGACTACCAAAACAAAGCCCGCGGCCCCGTGTGCACATTGGTCCTAGCCAACGCCCATGGGGAGGCCGGAGACCTCGTCGGCGTCGAGCGCAGGCGGTGCCCATAGCACGGCCGAGGTAAAATCGGTGATAGAGGCCTCGGGGAGGTAAGCTAGGTGAGGGGAACGGCGCGGAATCTCACGCCGATGACAACTGAGTCGACGGAGAATGCGGGGGAGCTCTGGAGACGACGGATTTCTCGCCGGAGTTCCTCGGTGGCTGGCGGCGGAACTTGAAGCTGGCGTCGTCCCTGGTGGATCCTGTCTCAATTACTCGCGAGTGAAGTCGAAGGCGGCTGCTTCGGGTCTTCTGCACAGAGTGGCTCGTCAGAGGATGGTCGTTGGCCACGTGAGTGCGGCAGCGTGGCGAGGTCGAGCTCTCGGGTGCTGCGGGATTCGCGAGGGAGAGAGATCTAGAGGGAGCCAGGGGAGAGGGAAAAGGAAGGGGGGCTGCACGGGGTCTCCACGGCGCTGGATAAGGACGGGGGAGCAGCCAGGCAGCTGCCTGGCGGCCAGACCGTGGTCGCCGGCGAGCAGCCTGCCTGCCTTGCCAGGGGTTGAAGACGCATGTACCCCTGGCGGGCTGGGCCGGCTAGGTTGGCCTGGTGGGCCAGGTAAGTGGCCTTTGGCCTTTTTATTCTTTATCTTTCTGTTTTTCTTTCTGTTATTTGTTTTGCTTTGCTAAAATAAATAGCTAGGAATTTTCTAAAATCCTCAATTATTTATCTTGGACTTGGGTGACAAAGTACTAGCCACTCCCAAGTTTTGAAGATTTTTGAAATTCTAAACATTTGAATTTCAATTCAAATATGAATATGATTTAATTTCCAAGCCCTTCCCTGAATTTTTGAAAAATCTTGGAGCATGAAGTGGGACCCACAACACATGAGATGTGATCATGCCCAATTATAGAGATTTTCAAAAAGTTCAGAAGATTTTTGGAAAAATATTTTTCTCTGGCCTTTTATTTAAATTATTTTTGAGGCTTTTCCAAATCCTCAATTATTAAAACGGAAATTTAAACATGATGCTTTAATTCTATAAATAAAAAGCACATATCAAACTAGGGTTGTGACATTGCACCTCGCAGGCTGTGAAAAGTATGCAACTCTTGCGAGCCCAACAAGTAAGGCAGAAAGAATGAATTGTATGGACCTCAAGATCAAATTTGACTCGGTCAGTTGAAGCCATATGGACCACCATGGACACCTACAACGAAGAAATCTCACTCGATGGGAAAAGGACCTCGTGGCCAGCCGTCAGCCCAAGCATTTACTCATGTTCGGAATTGTCCGTTTTGCCGAGAGACCTCAGTCTGCTTCACTAAAGACCACCTACCCAGCTCAGCATTTTGACTATAAGTACAACATCGAAGCGTAACGTGGTCTATCTCCACCCATGGATATGGCAACATGACAAATGAATCTCAGCAGGAGGAAACATTCAGAGTTTGTGCCCCTGCCAAAATTCATAATCAAGGTGGACGGGCCGAAAGAAAAACGATGTAACCCCAGGTGCAAACATTCCAGGTCCCGCACAACGGGACACCTCGACGGTAAGCATTCTGAGATACACATCAAGGCCAAACCTTTTCTCGAAGAGGTCAATACCATGGATTCAAGACCGTGCCGCAGATAAAGCCCGAGATACCCTGAGAATAGTATGGGTATCGTCAACATTCAGCCTATGACAAGAAACCTCGTTATCATACAAGTCAGCAGACACAAGGATGAAGGTCAGCTGGAAAGGATCTGATATAGCAAGAAAGCACAGTCAATCAGAGATATGGATTGGGTCAAGTAAACCCCCTCAGCAGAAATATATTGGATGCTACCATGGGAACAGTATGCATTAAAAAGGAAATCCGAGAAGCAATAAGTTCCCTGAGGATGGAAATTTGTCAATGGTTTCCTGAGCAACCAAATCTCGAGGACGAGATTTTTCTAAGGGGGGTAGGTTTGTGACACCCTGGTTTTCGCAGGTTTTTCTTTTCGGAGTTGTCTGGGTTTTTACCCGCTGGTTTGGATTTTGCGCTGCTCTTTGGACTTGAAATTGATCATCTTTTCTTTCCATGCTCAAGTATCCTTGATTCCATGACCTTCTCATGTCATCCCATTGATCCACCTCATCCAAGCCACCAATTTATTCAAGCCACGTATTCCTTTTTCAATAAAAGGGATATTCCATTTATTTGTGGATTTTGAAGCAACCCCTATTCACAGTACTCCATAAATCCCCAAATAATTCCCTCAAAGCCTTGTCAAATTCTCAAAAAACATTGCATGGCACAAGTGGATTTTTCCTCTAGAAACATTCATTTGTCTATGGGGGCAGATTGACACTTTGTGAAGGAGGTGCTATCTATCTTGATCCATTGTTGTTGAAACATTTTATGCAAGCTCATATGATCATATAATTTTCCTACACCAAATTCCACCACAATTTGCTTATCTAAACTCCCATAATAAATTCCCAAAGTGTGGATGCAGCAAAGGGGCATTGTGAAGGAAGTGCAAGCCAGGGGACTCCATTTTATTTGAAACTTTTTGACCATTATCCAACAACCAAATAACCCCACCAAACCAAGTTTGTGCAAAATCCCATCATCCATGTGAGTGCATCATCATGTGGAAGTTTCTGACCAGTTGGACACCTTGTGAAGCAATGGCCAAGTACTAGCTAATCCAATGGCCATGAAACTTTGCACACTTGTGCACCACCCCAAATGACCTTGCCACACCAAAATTCAACCAAATCCATCAAGGTGAAATGATGCCAGCTACAACAGAGCATTTCTGGTCCATTTGTGGCTATACAAAGGAAGTATGTTTTTTCCTTTGATCATGTGGGCTACAAATCTCCAGAATGCTAGTCCTTTGTACTCCAAGCCCATGTGACAACTTGGCCTCCTCCAAACATTCACCAGCTGTCCACTGATTCCTCCCCAAGTTTGCAACAGCAAACTTATCCTTGAAGATAAGATCACCACAGACCTCCATTTGGCCATCCAAGCATACCACAGTGATCAGCAGTCGAAGGAGCATGTGATATACATGTTGGGCAATGTGAAAACCTGCCGTGTGCCCCAGGTCATTTGGTGGCCACGCTTTTGGCCGCACCAGGCGTGCACTCGGCGTGCTCTGCGTGCATGCCCGAGCCCCTGGACGCGTCCACCTCACACTATAGGGCACCCCTGTCCTAATCTCATTGTCCAGCCGCGCCGCACGGGTCTCCTTTACACGCGCCCTCTCCTCCATGCCTCATCCTCGCCGGATCCCCGTCGGCAGCTTGTCGCCACGAAGGAAAGCGGCGGCATAGTGGCCGCCAACCCGTCGACATCGCCCTTGTCGCCCTCGCTTCTCCCCCTCGCTCCCTGTGCCCACGCGTGCTCCACGCCTCCCCTAAAACCCTCTCGCAGCACCCCGAGGCTTCCACCTCACCACTCCGTCGCAGCCCCGTCTTCTTGTCGCCGCCCGGGACAAGCATCGCCACCCCACTATAAAACCCGCCCCCGTGCTCGCAGCTCGACACCAGCAGCATCATCTCGCTCCCAATTGCCCCTCTGCTCAAAGAATTGAGCCGCGGGAGCTCGCCTTCCCCAGCTCCGCCGAGCAGCTCCGCCGCTTCGTCTCGTCGTGGTCCCCCTCCTCCCGAATCCCTCCGGCCTTTCCACCACCCCTCTTCGCGTCCCCAAGCTCCCCTGGTGCCTTCTCGACCAAGCCCCGGCCGATTAGTCGCTGGAGTCGACGCCCTCGTCAACCTCGCCGGAGCCAGAAGTTCTGCCACCGCCGCGAGGCGTCTCCACCATAGAAAACGTCCACCGTTCGTGACGCCTTGAGTACGGGCGTGACAGCCGTGTTGCCCCCGACAATCCCGCGCTGGTCCCAGCCCCAGACGTGGTCCCTCGCCGCAGTAGCGCCGCCAGTGAGCCCCCTCCCCTGCCTCGACCTCTCGCCCTCTCAGTCACATGACAGGGTGGCCCCACCTGTCATAGACCCCCCTTGGCCTGAATCTTTTTCTTAAGTGAAAACGTCTTATGGCTTTGCGCCTTCGACGTCACCCGCCTTGTTTTCCAGAAAATCATTTAAATAAATTTTAAATGATTATTTCAAACCCAACTTTGACCACCTATAACTCCTAAACCCTAAGAACAAATGAGTTGATTCTTGTTGCATTGGTTTTGTCTTGAGCTCCTCTTCATTTTGGCATAGGTTTAATGCCATGTTTCTCTGCTGTTATTTGTTGGTCAAGGCAAAGTGGTATTTGACCCTTTTTCTCCGTTACTTTATTTTGAAATCTTTTTCAGGGATTGTCTTGTTGAAGACCAGGAGTTTTCCCCACCTTGTTGGTGAAAGGAAAGCCACAGCTTCTTTTGCACCTTCATAAAGCTTTGAGGTGCTTTAAAATTTTCCTTCGATGATACGACATTCTTGATATGCCTTGATCATTGTGCTATGTTTCGATCACAGTATTACCATGTTATATCCATGATACACTTGAAACAATAATGATCATGATATTCCTTTACCGTGCTATGTTCATGCTTTGATCACGCTATCACTATGTTATGTTCATACGCATCAGTTATGCTCATGATAGTGTTATGCTATATGGTAATATCATAATGATCATCTTAACCTGGATAAGTTAATCGTATGAACATGCTTAAATTAAGATGTGACCATGATCGTACCTTGGACTGTTTCACATGCATTGTTATAACTTTGTGGATTCTCATGTTGCACTTGATACTTGTTGTGCTGTTGGAGACATGCTTTGTGCCAAGTTGATCATGTGCCACCGAACCGAACTTATCAGTGCGGCCACACTCGCCTGTATGGGAAGGCCTTGGATCGGTCTATTGGTGGGTTCTCTTATGCGTATCACCAAGGTGAGAAGGCTACACGCGCGCGGTTACCCTGGTCAGGTAAGCGGCGGTAGTCATGAGAGCCGGTTGATGATATGGGCCCGTCCCCGATTGGGACAAAGTTTATGGACCATGCGATGGTCGGTTGCCACGCGATGGCAGGTGTGTCTGGAGACACGGGGCTACCCAAGGCATGGCTTGCGAAGTATGTCGGGTGATACGGTTAGGGAAACACAAGTAGAACGGTCTCGTTGGAGAAATTCTAGTCCATTCCGTGGGAGACATTCCAAGGTACTCCATCGTGTGGGTAAAGTGCACGACCTCTGCAGAGGGTATAAATCTATTCGAATAGCCGAGTCCACGGTATTGGACACAGTTCGTACTAGGTCACACCATGGTATCAACATGAGTTTGGTTGGATGATCATGCTAAGTTGTTGGTCATGCGATGACCCGGATAAGCTGATGGTCGTGCGACGACCCGTATATGTTGGTGGTCATGCGATGACCCGGATATGTTGTTGGTCATGCAATGACCGGTGTTTGAGTCCGCAATGGCTCTGAGGTAAGCCGCATGATCATGCGATGATCATGTGGGGTCCATGGGACTTTAAACGATGGTTTCTTGTGCATTAGCCTTAATGCTGATAATATTATTGATGATTATCTGTTTGCATGATGTTGATGCTCATATGGTTAATTCACTAATATACTCTAACCTGCTAATGCCATGTTATTGTTTTGCCTTGGTGCTTTGGTTGTTGTGAGCCTGCAAGTACATTGAATGTACTGACCTGGCGTGTCATGCCAGATTTGCAGGCAATGCTTTGGATGCGTAGGACGACATCCCCGGTGTTCACGAGCTAGGAGGTGTCCCAGCCAGTGTCCCTGTGGAATGGAGTTCATCGTCGTCACCGTTGTTCCGCTGCTATGTTATATTCCGCTGCGAGAGGGTTAGTCTGCTGCTTGATGTAGATCCGTGGAATGGAGTTCATCGTCGTCTTCGTCTCGCTCCGCCAACGTTGTAATAAACGAAAGCAAACTAATCGACATAAGCAGAAGAGAAACAACTTGAGCACTCGCGATAGGAACCCTTGGTCATCAGCATTTGGCCTGCATCATTAGTTCCACTCGTTCCAGGCGGAGGTGGAAGGTGATGCCCCCTAGCTCCCCTTGCCCCAGGACGACCACGGGCGCTTCCTGCTCTGCTCCTTTACAGCGCGGGTGGGGCCATTCTATACTTTGGTGATGCGGTTCCATATCTCGAACGCAGTGTAGGCGTCCTTTGCAGCATACTCAATGTGCCTCATGCTGAGAATGGAAGTCCACTCGTTGTGCTCTTTGTCTGTTATCTTGCTCTTCATGTCTGCGTAGTAGTCATCGATGATGATGGCAGACACATCGGCGAGTGAGTCCAGTTTCTTCGTTGCTTCAGGCACCCTCCAGCTCGCCTGAATGTCGGTGAAGTTGTGGATATCGAGGTTGCAGCGCGAAAGATTCTCCTTGTCTTGGTCTATGGAAAAACCAGCGAACTCGTACATATGTGAACCACAAGTTATTCATGCGCGAACTGCATACGGCTGGAAAATGGAACTGCAATTGGACGAAATAGAACTGCATAACAGATGACAAGGAGAGATCTATCGGCCTGCACATAGAAAGAATGGCCTACTTTGCGTTGCTGAGGAACTTGTCGAAGGTGATGCATCTCTTGCCCATTGTAGCGCAAACTTGGAAAAGCAAGACTGCGCGATCTTTGCCGACGGAGAGCTGAATCAGGGTGGCGTTCCTCTTTTCAGAGGTGTACTCGATGTTGATGTCGACGATCTTGTCGCGGCACCCCCGGAGAACTTCCTTGTAGTCGTCGATGTACGTCGCCACGGTGTCCACGTCGTTGGTGTAGACCACCGTGAGCACGGTCGTCCCGTGCGCCTACACATTGTTGTAGTCCTTGGTGAACGGCATGGCTGGAAAGAGGAGGAACAGGGAGGAGGATTCGCAGTGTTTAAAGGGGAGCGGGAGCAACATCTTCGCAGCGCACGATGCCCTTCTCCAACCGGCAATGGCGATCGTGGTTGCTCCCGTGGGGATCGTGGGCATCGTGGCTTCGTGCGTTTTTTAATCCGGATAGTGGAGCAACTGAAGAGATCGCAGGCGAACCGCACCTCTTTCATAACCGAACTGCGTTGTACAGAACGAGCCGGTGCTGGTTTTTTTCTATGACTTGTGGGCCGAGAAGTTAGAGCAGTTTATTTTATACAATTGTTCCGCTGACTCGTGAGCCCAATTGTTGTAGTCATTAATCTCCCCTGCCTCCTCTATTTCTCTCTGTCCCTTCCTCATTCTCCCCCTCGCCCGCAGGAAAACCCTCCTTGCTCTCGCGGCGGACAGGGACGACGCCTGCAGCCGCCGCCGTTCGCCGTCGCCGTGTTCTTCTGCCTTTCGTCACAGCATCCCACGGTGAGCCCCTCCCGTCTCTTGGCTCCATCGCTATTCTCTCCATTCCATCGATTTCGGCGTTTTGTTCCTAGGGTTACTTTTGTATCGAGCAGCATCCTATCGTTTTCAGGTTTTTTAGGGTTTCTAGGGGTTTAACTATCATTTTCCAAGCTTGAATCGCAACATGCGTTTGCTTAAGAAAGGATGCGGTCTTTGTGGCCTTGAAATCCTAGCAATGTCCACCTAGGTTTTTTTTTCTCTGTACGTTTTCAGGTTTGCTTTCTAGTGTTTGATTATTATCTTTTGTTGTTCGCAGATTTAGCATGTCTTCGCCTACTAGAAGAAGTCCAAGGTTTGGAGGAAAATGTAAGTGAACTGCTTTCTCCTATCCATGTTCTAGTTTTTGTAATTCTGCTTCATGCTGATTCTTTTTCTTTTGCTTTTTTGGTAAATCTCCTTCAGATAATACAACTTCTTCATTTCCGATTGATGCCTCACCAATCAGCATGTCCGCCCCATCTGGTATTTTCCAATGTCTCCTTGCCCCCCTTTGCCATAATGTTGTTAGGACAATCACACCACATGTCAACTTCTTGCTCACCAGGAAGAAGGGGAAAAATCTGATAGCACTCTTTTTGTTATGGTAGAACTGCATGTATTTATTTTCTGTTTGCACATCAAAGTGATTTGCATTTTATCTTGTTTTTGTTAATTGCTCTTTTCGGAATGAAATAGTGCCTTGCATCATAGATTTACTTGCTAATGTCCATGTTTAGACATGTTTTGGCAAATTGATATGAACTACAGCTAGTTAATTGTTTTCAATTTTTCTTGTCTTGAAATGAATTGCATTAAGTTTTTTAATTGTTTTATTATCTTTAACTTGTAATAGTGCAGTGCATTTTTTCATTCTTTATATGTTATTGAACTGCATTAAGTTATTCTGTTTCTATAAATCTCCTATCTTTTTTTTGGTAAAAGTGCACTGCATTTTGCACATTGCTTTAGTTGTTTTTGACTGTCATATATATATATATATATATTTGTGGCCCAATTTATATGAGCTGCATTTAGTTTAGTTTTCCCTCTCACACAGATATATTTTCTTCTACCTACAGTTTTATGCCCTGACGGGTCTGGTGGTGGGGGTGTTAACTATTTGATTACGCGTTATTTCACAGCCGATGTTGTCGGGGACGGGACATCTGGTCAGGGTTGCATGCTACCTGAAATAAGTGAAACCCAGTCGCAATCTGTTGACGGCACAGAACCGGTTACTCAGGATTGGATGGTGCCCGATCAGATTGCAGCTGACACCGAGAGGAAAAGGAAGAAAGCGATTGCAGCTGACACCGAGAGGAAAAGGTAGAAAGCAATTGCGCTCGGTAATCGTTTCGAGAAGGAGCATAAGGCGAAGCAGGATCATAATGCAAAGCGAGTAACGTTTGATGAGGTCAAGGAGATAGGAAGGAGGATTACAGACTCAAATAAGTCTACTAATTTTGCCCCTTCAAAGAATACTGTGAAGAGAAAACTCAACACTGTTGCAGAGGAAGGCTTAAGCTCTCCACGTCGTAGTCCCCGTGTTGATTACTCAAAGAGTCCCAATTACGCTGAGGTTGATGTGGATCGGGTTCAAAGAAAGCGGCCAAGTGCTGACGATTACTCTGGTGTTGACTTTGATCCTCCATCCAAGCGTGCATGTGGAAAGGCAGCTACAGAAAGGCTTGACAACGACTCTGGTGGGGAGGATTCTGACGGGGAAGATATTGATGCTACAAAGGTATTTTGCTGTTGTCACTTTTTTGTTGTTGTTTTTATTGCTGCTTATGTTGTTTCCTTCGCATGAGCCACTAATGTCAAGCGCATTTGCTTGAGTTGTTTTAGCGTGAGTGTCATGAGTTGTACTATATGCGCGGAGCGCACTCATTGTATAAATGAAAGCCTAGTAGTTTACACTGCATTTGTATAAATGTACTATATACAAGTGCAAATGCATCTTTTCTATATGAGTTTGTATAAGGGAGCTCATATTTTATTTTTTTGATCTAAGCGCACTGCACTCTTTTTAACATGTTGCACATCGCATTGTACAAATGGAGGCTAAATTTACTCTAACTGCATTGCCTATGTAAGCAGAAGAGAACTTCATTTTTAATACCACATTCTCATCACATCTTGTTTATACAGAAGAGAACTGCATTTTTTAAATCACACTGGCAAACTCATTTTCTTCTTACGGAAGAGAACTGCATTTTCAAAATGACTTTCAGACGCTAATGTGAACTGCATTTTTAATTCTTTTTTTGTAGATTAGTAAGAGTACCAAAAGAAAGAAGTCCGAAGACGATGGTGCGGGGGAATGGCGGTTCAACACGACTGTTCGGCTGTCTATCCCAAATGTATGTAAATTCGTTGATAAGTTGAAGGAGCCGCAGGTTCGGAAAGCAGGTTTTGGTATTGTTTTCAATCTGAAAGTGAAGAAGAATGTGTCTCGTGTGCTTATGTGCAAGCTGAGGGGAAAGATCAACCCGGATACGATGAAACTGGACTGTGGGCCAAACAAGGTTCTGGAAATCAATCGTGAGGCTGGTCATCACATTTTCGAGTTCCCTATGGGTACTCGTACCACTCCCAAGCCTGTCCAAAGCGGCCATGATGATTCTCTGGCTACTCTGAAGGATGAGCTTGGTTTTAACCGTTCTCATAGAATAGACGTGAAGGACCTGCTTGTTCTACTCAGCAACCTCGTTGAGGACCCCACGAAGGTTGATTTGTCTGTGAAAGTTTTCTTTTTCATTGTTTTTCAGAGCTTGCTTTTCCCCAGCCCTACAACTCGGTTGTCCAGGGTAGCTACCATGGTTGAAAACCTGAACTTTGATTCCATGGCTGAGATGGACTTTTGTCAGCTAGTTGTTGATGAGCTGGAGGATGTTGTGTACAAGTGGAATTCTGAAGGGAGCAAGAAGATTTGTGCCGAGGGCTGCACTATTGTGCCACTGTTCATGTACCTTGATTGCTTGAATCTTTGCAATGTATCTGCTATGCATACATGCACGCCACGCACTGCAATTCTGTCCCATCAGGAGTTGAAGAAGATTCACAACGCTGACCTTATAATAAGGGGAAAGATTCACCTGGATACTTACAAGTTTGGCAAGGTGCCGGTATGTTCACAATTCAGTTTCTTTATGTTTGTTATTATTCCCCCTTTTTTTCTTCGCCACGCTAAATGTGGACCTCTGACGTACTTACATGTGCACTGCTTCCTTTTTGTTATTCTGCTTAGTGGAAGGCGGTAGGGGACATTGTGTACAAGCGGACTGCAGCCGCTGAACTGCATGTAATCTTTTGTGAGCCTCTTGCTAGGGGTTCTCCTATCCGATAGGTTGATGGTGATGCTCGGGGTTCTCCACTCAGACAGGTTCATGGTGCTGCTAGGGGTTTTTCTGGCGAGGCTCGTGATGAGCGCAGAATTTTCGTCCAGGTTGAAGAGCTTCTTGACAGGGTTATTAATTTAACTTCTGACATCCCAACATCTGGATCTAGGATGAGGAATATTGCTGGACTGTTTACCCCTAGCAAAGGACCTTCTGAAGCAGAAATTGATGCCGCTCACAACTTTGATTGTGGGAAGCTTCATTTTGTTAAGATGTCAGTTACGAATGTCAGGTCGTCATTTGTTCAGTTTAAGCATTCTCAGGATGTCAAGTGCGCTAGGTACGAGCAGGAAGCTGAGGCACTTGTGAATGAAATGAACAGGTGAGAAGATGTTGTTAGGCCTTCCTTGCCCGACCGTGCTGCTGTTGATGTATGTCCTTTTATCTCATATGTGAACAACATTTTTATTGACTTTTTCTTTCTTTTTATATTTATATTCTTTTTTTTGTGTGCCACTGACCATTTGTTTTTGCGCGCTTTTTATTCTTGCAGTGCGGAGGAGAGTCTTCTAACGCAAACGTGCGCCGCGATAATGACCATCATGACCACCATGGTTTTGATAGGCCGCAGTCCCCTGTTGTTGATGCTGCCAGAGACAATCCTGTTGACGAAGGTGTCATAGACAAGGTTTGTTTTCTTTTGTACCTTTCTACTGTACTTTCATTGGTTTTATATTTCTGTAGTGTCCAAAACAAAGAATCACATGCGGACTAGCAGTTGCAGTGAACTGCAGTTTAATCTTTTTATGTAGTGTCTAAAACAAAGAAGTACAGCTGTACAAGTAGAGGTAGTGAACTGGAGTTTATTGTTTTGTAGTTCAAAAACAAAGAATCATACATGCATCAGCAGCGCCAGTGAACTTGCCTTTTCCAGCAGTGAACTACAATGATCTATTTTATAGAACTGTATTTGTTTATAAATTTTTTATTTATGTTTTTTTTAGGATTGCGAAACAATTGTTAAAGTCCATGGGAAGGAAGAAGAGGGTGACGCTGACAAGGTTGTTGAGGCTGATGAGTCTAAAGAGAGGGAAGGAGATGCTGGTCCAGTGACCATAGAGAACTGCATTCATTTTATATTGACGCATGCTGCATTTTTGTTTTTTTGCTTTTTTTCTTTTAGTGAATTGCATCACCATCATTTTGTTTAATTTGATTCTTTTTAATTCATCAGGACCGAGGTTTAAATGGTGAAATCGAAGTGGAGCGCACTGCGGAGGCTTACAATGTAGAAGCGAGAGAAGGATCTCCTCGTGTAGGGGAGGCTGACAATGTAGGGGATGCCAATGTGGAGGTTGATGAGGCAGATTGCAGCCAAGGAGGCGAGGGTTCTGTCGAGCCTGAAAAGGCAGAAGAGGGAGAAGGAAGGGAGGATGCTGTTGAGGCTGATAAGCCAGAAGAGACTGAAGGAAAGGAGGATTCAGTGGATGCTGATAAGCCAGAAGAGAGAGAAGGATATCCTCGTGTTACAGTTGGAACTGCAGAAGAGAGTGAAGGAACTAGAGCCGTAGATGATGTTGCGGGTACAGCTGCTGGCATTGATCCTGTTGCTGGGCCATCTGTTTTGTTGGCTGGCGATGATGTGCCCGAGAATTTCTATGTTTCCCCTCGATCCACCGAGCAACCTCAAGGCAACCTGGTTGAGACCAATCTCGATGTCCCAGCTGAGACAAGCAAAGCCCCAGCTGAGACAGTTTTGATCGACTCTGAAGAGGAACAGCCAAGTCTTGTGCAGGAGACGAGCAATCAAGCGTCGCTGTACAATGACATCACTGGGCTGGATCACTTGACTCTCAGCGAAGATGTATCCATGGAGCGGCAGGATGTGGACTCCGAAACCGAAGGTAAGAGAACTGCATTATTTTTTTCCAGTCTGGTTGAACCGACTGTGTTGTTCTATCATCTGATATCGGGTTTTTTCTCTTTTGTGTAGACGAGGAATTACCTATTGTCACTTCTTCCAGTACTGATCCAGCTCTTCTGAGGAGAAACAATGAGTTATTTGGCGTTGTTACGAGGGCTAAGAGGGATAAGAAGAAGTATGTTTTTTCCTTGTCTTATACCTGGTTGTTTATTTTATTTTATTTAGGCACATGCAGCTTATTTACTTTTTCGCTGTGTTTTTGTCTTATTTTTCTGAAGGGATTTAGTTGCATTCAAGGACGAGTTCGGGGATATTACTATCGGTCATGTTGGTGAGTCGTTTTGGGCATACAAAACGCTAAGCACGCGCCTTGCAAATATTGGTGTCTCTATGTTAGCTGGGAGGTTCAAAGGATCTCAAACGTTGATTGTCCCGTACAACCTATGTGTAAGCATTTTCATTAATTTACCCTTCTCCCTCAACTACATTTATTGTGCTTTAAGTTTTTTTTTCAGTGGTGAAATTAACTTTGTGGCTTTGTCTTTTTGGCAGAATTCCATCTGGAATGGCGGTACGACAAATAAGGCTCTTAAGAAGATGTTTTCTTCAAGTGCAGAGCAACGTCTGTACAAGAAAAACTTGGTATTCCCACTTGACCATTTTTCTTATTGTTTTGAAATAAGTTTTTTAGTTTTTACTTTTTCTCATCTTGTTTTTTGTTTTATACCATTTTAATAGAGATTATGTTTGCAACGTTCGATCCTCCCCCTGCATCAATGAAGGATGCGATTGGTCACTACTGCTTGGTTACTTTGAACCTGTCAGCAAAGCGTTTTGAGTTTCTTGACTCATACAACGGGCCTGACAGTCCTGCTGCAAGTAATGTCTTCAGGAAAATGGTTAAGAATATCAAAAAGTTTGGAAAGACGGGAGTGCAAGCTGTGATGAGCCATTGAACCCTCCCACGCTCGATGGCTTTGTGTTGAGTCATGTCAATGTTCCACAGCAGGAAAACGGGTCTGTACTTGTTCTCCTATGCTTTTTTTTCTTCTTCTTTTTTTGTGTTTTTAGCGATCCGCATTGCTTTACTGAATCCAGAAGCATTCGCCTCCTCGAGTGAACTGCATTAATAATGTGTTATTAGTTGTTCTCCCCTTTTTTGTTTCTTTTGTATAGTGAGCTGCATTGCATTACTAAATTAGTATCACTTCCCCCTTTTGAGAGAACTGCATTACCACCAATGTGTTTTATCAGTTGTTTTCTTTTATTCCTTGGTTATTTGCATAGTGAGCCGCATTGCTTTACTAAATTAGTACCACATTTTTCCCTTCGTTTAGAACTGCATTAGCACCATTGCGTTATTAGTTGTTATCGGTTTCTTGGCTTTTTGTGTAGGGAGCTACATTGATTTACTAGCATCAGAAGCATTTTTGTTCTTGAGTGAACTGCATTTACTAATGTGTTTTGTTTTTTTGTTTTTTCGCAGGCATGATTGTGGATTTTTCACGTTCCAATTCATGCAGAGCTGGGATGGTGAAGCGGTTGCCAAGTTTGGCAATGAGCATATTGGCTACATCTGGAAGGAAATTCTCTATAGTTGGCTAACATCTTCGTATTGCTGTCTGGACTTGACATCCCTTTTGATTTTTAAAGAAGGTTATTACTTCTTTTTTAATCCGCACTCCTTTTTTATATTAAGTGAACTTCATTAGCACAGAAAGGGGAGGTCCATGTCCGGACCCGGGGTTAGCGTATGTAATTCCAGTCACGATGCAATCACATGGAGATCGGAGAGCCGTACCCACTTGTCTAAGCAGACAAGGCCAAGCACAGAACACTCTCGGAAAGCATCGAACGTGAGGGGCATCCCATCCAGGCCGGATGATCAACTGAAATGGGTCCTCATCGTCCGCTCACAAGTCTAAATGCTTATGGGTGGTGAATCCCATACTCATAGACAAGTTGCCTCAACCATGTTATCGATTGAATCATAACTCTTACATAGACTTACTCCAGCCCGATCACTTAGTCGGGGTCTAGGGCGGGCTCGATCATACAACAAAGTGTGCACGTGACAGAGTCACGAGCAATCCATCGCGATGCCCCAAGCTGCACACATCTAAGGGCCACTTGGTGTATAAAAGACCGCCAGCCAGATCACAACTAAGGTTTCGAAAACCCATACTAAGACATGCATGTTATAAACATACACGCAGCACACATGCCTAGTATGAACAGCAGGTATCATCACATAACTCTACAAAGTACTTCTTTATTGACTTAAACATAGAGCATACAAAGATCACATGTTTGTGATCAACATTACATCATACAATGGAAGCAAATTAGGTTTGAGTACAGACAAGTTTAACAAAGGGCTTAGAGAAGCCTTGTAAACATACATGCCCTTCCACGAGGGACCAGACCGCTGTCTGGAACTATACTACCAAGGTCAACGTCGAGCTTCAGGTCGGTGACTCCATCGGGGTCCGGGTTCTCATCTAAAACATAGAATAAGCAAACATGAGTACAAAGTCGTACTCAGCAAGACTTACATCAGATCTATACTACTCATTCTCAAGTTTCAAGGTAAAGGAGGTGGGGTTCATCATGCAGAAGTGTCAGCTTTGACTTGGCTAGTCCTGAACTACGAGTACCAGACTTGAGGTAAGAAGCGTACACGAGTCCACTACCAAGTCTCCCACCAATACACCACTATGGATACTTCCTCGACTTCCCCACGAGAAAGCACGCCATAGCACTTACTCTTATCTCGCGAGTTTTATAAGTATCCGTTCAATTTGTCTATGATCAAGTAAAGGTCTCCAAGTAGTCCATAACCGCGGACACGGCTATTTGAATATTTCATTAACCCTGCAGGGGTGTACATCTTCACATGCGTTTCATCAATTATCGTCTCGTTCTTGTCACCCTTCAAGCGGGTGTCAGACGTGGATGAAACCAAGGCACTACCCTCACATCACCTTCTCTAATCCAGGAGTCGACTACCTGAGTTTGTCACCGCTCGAGATTCCGGCCGGTTCCACGAAACGTACTCAGATAATGGAAGGGACCGAGACGCCACCTTTGACAGATGGTTTCACTGCCTCACAGGTCCACCCACAGATCTATAGTTAGGTCAAATGGAAAGCCTGAATCTAGTGTGACTCCTGGACCGGATCGGGTACGTAAAGAGGCCAAACGGGGCTCCCATAAACCCTACATGTGGTCATACTCTTTGTCTTGGATCACAAAACAAGAACTCTGGGCCTAGGGTAGTGTTCAACGAGACAACCCACTGTGTACTCCTACACAGCCTCTCATCGTTCACCTTTGTTTAGGGTGGATTCACCAACACGTTATCATCAGCATCACTGTGTTCATTCCATCCCGACTCACAATCATAACATCCTCATTGTATCACTAAGCAGCAATAATAAGTAACAGTTGCAGGGTCCACATGCTCATCATTCAACTCCTAAATCTGCTAGGATTGTGGTTTGCTTAATACGGTGAAAAAATGATAGGCCATGCATCGGAATGGGTTCAACTATGCGAAAGAACGTGTCTCGGTGATCTCCTAAACATGCATAAGCGAGACTGAGAGGGAAGTAGGATTTTATAGACATGATCAATGGGGTTTGCTTGCCTTGCTGACGATACACGGGTCTTAACGGTGGTCTTCTTCTTCGGGGGTGATCACCGTCTCGGAACGTCTGTCATCGGAGGCAATCATCAACAAGGGGGGACAACTTCGAAAGTAAATGCACAAGCACATGATAAGTTTGTCCATGATGTGAATGGTACTGGTTTGTTGATAATTCAATTTAATTGAAGTGTATTGCAAAGGATTTGCAAATTCAAACTCCAAATTCAAATTCAAATTAAGCCATATACACATTTGCTACTGTTCACCCATTTTAAAATGGTCAAACATGAAAAAAAATTGCATATTCTTAATCCTTGCATTTTTCTGATAATTTTTCATATATTATATGTTTAATTTGGAGTTAGTATGAATTTTCTATGAATTTCCAAAGTTTAATACATTTTTTGTAATTATTTTGTATTTCTTTTAAATAGAAAAGCCCTTTAATGCGTCATGCTGACCTCAGCATGACGTGGGGGGGCTTCTGGCCTGTGGGCCAGGTCTATAAGTGACTAAGGGTTAAATCCCGTTTAACTTAATAAACAGCGGGGATTAGGGGGGCCAGGGCCCACCTGTCAGCGACCCAGGGTCAACTGATAGGGGGATTAGCCCCCTAATGACACTGCCCACGTGGCCTCGTCGGAGAGAGGTCGCCGGTGACCCCTCGACGCGTCGGCGGCACGTCCAGGCGGCGGCTCGGGCCACCGTTTGGTGCGCCGAGAGCACCAGGAGGGGGCTCTCGCACCCGCACGCCATGTGGAGGGATCCAGAGGGCCAAAAGGTGGTCGGGAGCGCGACGTCTCACAGCCCCGCGGCGGCCGGAGCTAGGGCTCGCTACGAACTCGGCGATGGAGGCGCGGGGAGGAGGAAGGAGACCTGCTGGAGAGGCGCGCGCTCACCGTGGATCCGATGGCGAGGTCGAAGGCGCCGGAGGAGCAGCAGGGAGGGCTCAATTGCTCTCCGGAGACGAGTGGCCGTGGCGGAAGAGCTCGGGGTTGGCGTCGTTTCCGTGGTGCTCCGGCTCGAATTGGAGGCGCAGCTTGATGAAGACGTCGACCGCGGAGCGAGTAGACACGACGGTGGGGTTTCTCGTCGTCGTTGGCCGAGAGTGTGCGTGTGCGGCGGCGACCTTGAGCTACGGGTGGCGGGGAAAACGACGAGGTGGAGAGCGGGAGAGAGAGCCACAGGAGGGAAAAGGATGAGGAGGGCGTTGGGGAGCTTCCAGGAACGAAGACGTGGCCTGGGGAAGCATGAGGTGGCGTCGGCGGCCGTCGAGCACCCTCCACCGAGCTGCTTGGCTCGGCGGGGAGGAAGACGACGGGGAGGAGAGGTGGGCTAGGCCGGCGAGGTGAGTTGCCAAAATTAAATAGCTAGGCATTTTAGTAAAATGCCAAACATTTTTATAAATCCTAGGTGACCAGTAGCAAGTCACTTGTAGAATTTGAGCATTTTTCAAATTCAAAACATTTGAATTTCAAATCAAATAGGGGTCAAATTTAATTTCCAGGGCACATTTTGAATTTTTGAATATTCCATGGGATGGGAATGAACCCAAACCACTTTTAAAATGATCACCATCATTTATAGGAATTTTCCAAATATTCAAATGATTTTTGGAAAAAGATTTTTATCTGGCCATTGAATTAATTTCTCAGGGCTTTCTTTTTTCCATTTTTGAATTTCATTTGAATTTTTGCATGATACACAGGGCACAAACAAACCCTAGCACTTACCCTAGTTGGGGTTCTGACAACTCGCCCCCACTCAAAAGAATCTCGTCCCGAGATTCAGAAGTCGTCGGGAGGAAGGTGGGGTACTCGGCACGGAGGCGGTCTTCTCTTTCCCAGGTTGCTTCTTTCTCGGAGTGATGTGACCATTTCACTTTGAGGAACTTGACCTTCTGACGACGAGTGACACGCTCTGCGGAATCAAGAATACGAACAGGGTACTCCCGATAAGAAAGGTCATCTTGGAGATCAAGCGTTTCATGGTCGACTTCGCGGATGGGGTCCTTGAAGCAACGCCTGAGTTGTGACACATGGAACACGTCATGTACTCGGGAAAGGTGCGGAGGTAGTTCAAGTTGGTAGGAAACTTCTCCACGATTAGCGAGAATGCGGAAAGGTCCGATGTAACGTGGGGCCAACTTGCCTTTGATACCGAATCTTTGGGTTCCCTTCAGAGGAGTAACCCGAAGGTAAGCCTTCTCATCTAGATTGTAGCTCTCTTCTCTATGATGACGATCATAGTAGCTCTTTTGACGAGACTGAGCGGCTTTCAATCGATCACGAACAATGCGAACTTGCTCTTCTGCTTCCTTGATCATATCCGGTCCAAAGAGTTATCTTTCACCGGTTTCTGACCAGTTTAGGGGTGTTCGAGATCGTCGGCCATAGAGGAATTCAAAGGGAGCCATGTCCAGACTAGATTGATAGCTATTGTTATAAGCAAATTCGGCGAATGGAAGAGATTTCTCCCAATTCTTTCCGAATGAGATAACACAAGCTCTGAGCATGTCTTCCAGGATTTGGTTAACCTTTCGACTTGACCGCTAGATTGAGGGTGGAAAGCTGTACTAAAGGAGAGATGACTTCCCATAGCATTTTGAAAACTTTCCCAAAATCTAGAGGTGAAAAGGCTACCACGATCAGAATTGATTTCCAAAGGAACACCATGAAGAGACAAAATTCTAGAGACATACAAGTCTGCCAACTGACTAGCAGTAATAGAATCGCGAACTGGAAGAAAGTGAGCAACTTTTGAAAGTCGGTCAATGACAACGAAGATGGCATCATTTCCTTTCTGGGTTTTTGGAAAGCCGGTGATGAAGTCCATACCGACCTTGTCCCATTTCCATTCGGGAATAGACAATGGTTGAAGAGTACCAACAGGTCTTCGGTGTTCTGCCTTAATGCGACGACAAACATCACATTCGGCAAAAAATTGTGCGATGTCTCTCTTCATTCGGGTCCACCAAAATCTCTGGCGTAGATCTCGGTACATTTTTGTGCTACCGGGATGAATGGAGAGGGGAGTGTCATGAGCTTCCTTAAGGATCAGCTGCCTTATGTCTTCATTCTCAGGAACTACTAAACGATTTTCAAAGAATATCGTTCCTTGATCATTTGCAGAGAAACATTTAGCAACTCCGCTAACAATGTTCTGCTTGATCTCTTGAATACTACTATCTTGTTTCTGGGCGGCAATGATTTGATCCTGAAGGGTTGGTTTCGCCACCAGGGTAGAAAGAAATCCATGAGGACCTATCTCAAGATTGAGCTTGCGAAATTCCTCATGAAGAAGTGGTTGATACTGTTGTAACATGAGGTTGTTACAATACGACTTACGACTTAGTGCATCAGCCATGACATTGGCCTTGCCTGGGGTGTAAGAAATTCCTAAGTCATAATATTTTATCAACTCTATCCAGCGTCTTTGCCTGAGATTAAGATCTGGCTGGGTGAATATGTATTTGAGGCTTTGGTGGTCGGAATAGATCTCACAACGATTACCAAGGAGGTAATGTCGCCAAGTCTTCAGGGCATGAACTACGGCAGCGAGTTCAAGATCATGGGTAGGATAGTTCTCTTCATGTGGACGTAACTGGCGTGAAGCATAAGCTACCACATGTCTATCTTGCATAAGTATGCATCCTAACCCTTGTCGTGAAGCATCACAATAGATCTCAAAATCCCTTTTGGTGTCTGGAGGTGCAAGTACGGGTGCAGAAGTCAATCTTCTTTTTAGCTCTTGAAAGCTTTCCTCGCACTTGGGGGTCCATTGGAATTTCTTATCTTTCTTGAGGAGTTCAGTAAGAGGTTTTGCAACTTTGGAGAAGTTCTCTACGAAGCGGCGACAATAGCTTGCTAAGCCAAGAAAACTCCTTACTTGCTTAACCGATTCAGGTGGAGTCCAGTGAAGGACGGCTTGAACTCTCTCGGGATTCACAGCAATGCCTTTTGCAAAAATCACGTGGCCTAGGTAGGTCACTTCTGGTAGCCAAAATTCACACTTGGAGAACTTGGCATAAAGCCGATGCTCTATAAGTTTCATCAATACCAGCCTAAGATGTTCTGCGTGCTCTTCTTCGTTCTTCGAGTAGATGAGAATTTCATCAAGATAAACCACAACAAATTTATCTAGGTACTCCATGAAGATCGAACTCGTTATGCGCGAGAATGTGGCGGGGGCATTGGTTAAACCAAAGGACATGACGGTCTACTCGTAAAGACCATAACGAGTAGTAAAAGCCGTTTTGGGGATGTCCTTGTTTCGGATTTTGATTTGATGATAGCCTAATCTCAAATCCATCTTGGAGAAGATAGAGGATCCAGCAAGTTGATCATAAAGATCATTGATCCTGGGCAGTGGGTACTTGTTCTTTATCGTCGCTAGATTTAGCGGGCGATAGTCTACGCACATCCTTTCTGTTCCATCTTTCTTTGTTACGAACAGAACGGGGCAACCCCATGGCGATGAGCTAGGGCGGATGAAACCTTTTGCCAACGAAGCATCAAGTTGGGTTTTTAGCTCAGCTAACTCATGTGGGGCCATTCTATATGGGCGTCTTGAAATTGGGGTTGTGCCTGGTATAAGATCCACTATGAACTCTACACACCTGTCGGGTGGCATTCCCGACAATTCTTCAGGAAAGACATCCGGGAAGTCACGAACCACCGGAATATCTTCAAGGTCAGGAAGGGGAAGCACATTCAAAGTAAGCACCTGGATTCTAGAGCTGGGTGATGTGTAGTCAATGATCTGGCCTGAAGGATGGGTGAGTTTGACTGATTTGGCTTTAAAATCAAGGAAAGCATTTTGTCTTGATAACCAATCCATGCCTAGGATGACATCAATGTCTGAAGACTTGAGGGCTATAAGATAAGCAAGGAATACTAAGCCCTCAATTGCAACTTGATTGCCATGGCTTACTCTATTAGTTTGCCATTTAGAACCAGGAGTTTGAATGATCATTGGAGAAAACATTTCTTCAAAAGGAAATTCATGACGAAGTGCATAACTCTCCGACATGAATGAATGAGAAGCTCCTGGATCGAAAAGAACAGAGGCGGGAACATGATTGACTGGGAGTGTGCCAAGGATGACGTCAGAAGTAGCAGTGGTGTCCTCAACTGAGATTTGGTTCACACAACCACTACTTGTGACTGAAAGCTTTGCTAGAAAGGTTTTGGTGGTGGATTTCTTTGGAGTTTTATGTAGAGAATGACGTGGTGTCATCAAGACCTGAGGGCATTGACGAAAGTAATGGCCTGACAGACCACACTTGAAACACACCCTGCCTGAATTGTTGGGAGCAGGATTACTTGACTGCACACCATCATTCCGGGGTGGAATAATGTGTTGGGTTGGATGGCATATATTGGATGGTGGCCTCTAAAGAAGGATTTGAGGTATGGCACTAGTTGGAATCCAAATTCGGCGTTTCTGAGGGGCTGAACTTGAAGAAGGAGAAAGCTCAAGAGCATGCTTGCGAGACTCTTCGAACACTTCATTGCCATGCTCAGCTCTAAAGGATCTGTTGACTAAATCCTCAAAGGTGGCAAATTCAAGTAGGTTGAGATCATGGAGAAGGATAGGGCTAAGTCCTTTACGGAACCTTGCCTGCTTTCTGGCATCGGTGGTGATCTCATCTTGGGCATAACGAGCAAGACGGTTGAACTCCGTCACATACTCATGAATGGACATCTCTCCTTGAGTCAAATTGCAGAACTCTTCCTTCTTGCGCTCCATTAACTCATCTAGAAGGTGGTACCCTCGAAAGGCATCACGGAACTCCTGCCAAGTCACTAGGTGACCATCAGGCTGCATCGCAACATAGTTCTCCCACCATTCAGCAGCAGCACCTTCCAGAAAGTATGCCGCGAATATAACTCGATCATTGGGAGCAACATGTGCCGTGTCAAGCTTACGCTCGATGGAACGGAGCCAATCATCAGCTTCAAGGGGCTCAGAAGAACATCGGAATACCGGTGGCTTGAGGAGGATGAAGTCCTGAATGCTCACAACCACATTGCAATGACGTGAGGTATTCTGCTCGATGAGCTCCAGAAGGCGTGTTTGATCACGTCGATTCTTCTCAGCTTCCATCATGATTTCCGCCGCACAAGGCGGTGGTGGAGGTGCATCATCATTTCTATTCCGATCACGGTCTCGATTCTGAAGAACAGCACTACGAGTTCCACCTGACATCCTGTGTGATAAAGATCAACAATCAGAACAGGTTGTATGATGGAATCAAAGACAAGAAGGACATGATGAAGGCAGAAAGATTGTAATGCAAAGGCAATGATTCATAGAAACTCGGAACAAATCGGGCAGCATAACGGCTACACCGGAATGGAAAACAAGACAACCTCGAGGAGATTGGACAGAACTTCCTCAAGGAACTCAAAACACGGAGACTCTGGACGACCACAACAATCCTACGGCTACAAGGAAGCACTTAGCGAGATGTTCTAGTAAGACATAGATGAGCCTAGTCCTATCATCCCGTAGAAAAGATAAGGGTGACTCAGAACTCAGATCGATGAGGGTAAGGATAAAAAAAAGCCTTACGTTGTTCCCTTATATACCCAAGTAACTATATAACTATAGAGTGCTAAACTCGACTTCGACCAAGGGTTTAATAGGCCTACAGACAGTCCTGCTCTGATACCAAGTCTGTCGGGACCCGGGGTTAGCGTATGTAATTCCAGTCAGGATGCAATCACATGGAGAGCCGAGAGTCGTACCCACTTGTCTAAAAGACAAGGCCAAGCACAGAACACTCTCGGAAAGCATCGAACGTGAGGGGCATCCCATCTAGGCCGGATGATCAACTGAAATGGGTCCTCATCGTCCTCTCACAAGTCTAAATGCTTATGGGTGGTGAATCCCATACTCATAGACAAGTCGCCTCAACCATGTTATCGATTGAATCCTAACTCTTACATAGACTTACTCCAGCCCGATCACTTAGTCAGGGTCTAGGGCGGGCTCGATCATACAACAAAGTGTGCACGTGACAGAGTCACGAGCAATCGCATCGTGATGCCCCAAGCTGCACACATCTAAGGGCCACTTGGTGTATAAAAGACCGCCAGCAAGATCACAACTAAGGCCTCGAAAACCCATACTAAGACATGCATGTTATAAACATACACGCAGCACACATGCCTAGTATGAACAGCAGGTATCATCACATAACTCTACAAAGTACTTCTTTATTGACTTACACATAGAGCATACAAAGATCACATGTCTGTGATCAACATTACATCATACAACGGAAGCAAATTAGGTCTGAGTACAGACAAGTTTAACAAAGGGCTTAGATAAGCCTTGTAAACATACATGCCCTTCCACGAGGGACCAGACTACTGTCTGGAACTATACTACCAAGGTCAACGTCGAGCTTCAGGTCGGTAACTCCATTGGGGTCCGGGTTCTCATCTAAAACATAGAATAAGCAAACATGAGTACAAAGTCGTACTCAGCAAGACTTACATCAGATCTATACTACTCATGCTCAAGTTTCAAGGTAAAGGAGGTGGGGTTCATCATGCAGAAGTGCCAGCTTTGACTTGGCTAGTCCTGAACTACGAGTACCAGACTTGAGGTAAGAAGCGTACACGAGTCCACTACCAAGTCTCCAACCAATACACCACTATGGATACTTCCTCGACTTCCCCACGAGAAAGCACGCCATAGCACTCACTCTTATCTTGCGAGTTTTATAAGTATCCGTTCAAGTTGTCTATGATCAAGTAAAGGTCTCCAAGTAATCCATAACCGCGGACACGGCTATTCGAATAGTTCATTAACCCTGCAGGGGTGTACGTCTTCACACGTGTGTCATCACTTATCATCTCGTTATTTTCACCCTTCAAGCGGGTGTCGGACGTGGATGAAACCAAGGCACTACCCTCACATCACCTTCTCTAATCCAGGAGTCGACTACCTGAGTTTGTCACCGCTCGAGATTCCGGCCGGTTCCACGAAACGGACTCAGATAATGCAAGGGACCGAGACGCCACCTTTGACAGATGGTTTCACTGCCTCATAGGTCCACCCACATATCTATAGTTAGGTCAAATGGAAAGCCCGAATCTAGTGTGACTCCTGGACCGGATCGGGTACGTAAAGAGGCCAAACGGGGCTCCCATAAACCCTACATGTGGTCGTACTCTTTGTCTTGGATCACAAAACAGGAACTCGGGGCCTAGGGCAGTGTTCAACGAGACAACCCACTGTGTACTCCTACACAGCCTCTCATCATTCACCTTTGTTTAGGGTGGATTCACCAACACATTATCATCAGCATCACTGTGTTCATTCCATCCCGACTCACAATCATAACATCCTCATTGTATTACTAAGCAGCAATAAGCAGTAACAGTTGCAGGGGCCACATGCTCATCATTCAACTCCTAAATCTGCTAGGATTGTGGTTTGCTTAATACGGTGACAAAATGATAGGTCATGCATCGGAATGGGTTCAACTATGCGACAGAACGTGTCTCGGTAATCTCCTAAACATGCATAAGAGACACTGAGAGGGAAGTAGGATTTTATAGACATGATCAATGGGGTTTGCTTGCCTTGCTGACGATACACGGGTCTTAACGGTGGTCTTCTTCTTCGGGGGTGATCACCGTCTCGGAACGTCTGTCATCGGAGGCAATCATCAACAAGGGGGGACAACTTCGAAAGTAAATGCACAAGCACATGATAAGTTTGTCCATGATGTGAATGGTACTGGTTTGTTGATAATTAAATTTAATTGAAGTGTATTGCAAAGGATTTGCAAATTCAAACTCCAAATTCAAATTCAAATTAAGCCATATACACATTTGCTACTGTTCACCCATTTTAAAATGGTCAAACATGAAAACAAATTGTATATTCTTAATCCTTGCATTTTTCTGATAATTTTTCATATATTATATGTTTAATTTGGAGTTAGTATGAATTTTCTATGAATTTCCAAAGTTTAATACATTTTTTGTAATTATTTTGTATTTCTTTTAAATAGAAAAGCCCTTTAATGCGTCATGCTGACCTCAGCATGACGTGGGGGGGGGGGGGCTTCTGGCCTGTGGGCCAGGTCTGTAAGTGACTCAGGGTTAAATCCCTTTTAACTTAATAAACAGCGGGGATTAGGGGGGGCCAGGGCCCACCTGTCAGCGACCCAGGGTCAACTGATAGGGGGATTGGCCCCCTAATGACACTGTCCACGTGACCTCGCCGGAGAGAGGTCAGCGGTGACCCCTGGACGCGGCGGCGGCACGTCCAGTCGGCGGCTCGGGCCACCGTTTGGTGCGCAAAGAGTACCAGGAGGGGGCTCTCGCACCCGCACGCCATGTGGAGGGATCCAGAGGGCCAAAAGGTGGTCGGGAGCGCGACGGCTCACAGCCCCACGGTGGCCGGAGCTAGGGCTCCCGAGGAACTCGGCGATGGAGGCGCGGGGAGGAGGACGGAGACCTGCTGGAGAGGCGCGCGCTCACCGTGGATCCGATGGCGAGGTCGAAGGCGCCGGAGGAGCAACGGGGAGGGCTCAATTTCTCGCCGGAGACGAGTGGCCGTGGCGGAAGAGCTCGGGGTTGGTGTCGTTTCCGTGGTGCTCCGGCTCGAATTGGAGGCGCAGCTTGATGAAGACGTCGACCGCGGAGCGAGTAGACACGACGGTGGGGTTTCTCGTCGTCGTTGGCCGCGAGTGTGCGTGTGCGGCGGCGACCTTGAGCTACGGGTGGCGGGGAAAACACGAGGGGGAGAGCGGGAAAGCGAGCCAGAGGAGGGAAAAGGATGAGGAGGGCGTTGGGGAGCTTCCAGGAACGAAGACGTGGCCTGGGGAAGCATGAGGTGGCGTCGGCGGCCGTCGAGCACCCTCCACCGAGCTGCTTGGCTCGGCGGGGAGGAAGACGACGGGGAGGAGAGGTGGGCTAGGCCGGCGAGGTGAGTTGGGCCCGAGGCCTAAGGGGGTGGGCTGGGATTCTTTTCCTTTTTCCTTCTTTTTGCTTTCTGTTTTCTATTTTCTGCTATTTTGTTTTGCCAAAATTAAATAGCTAGGCATTTTAGTAAAATGCCAAACATTTTTATAAATCCTAGGTGACCAGTAGCAAGTCACTTGTAGAATTTGAGCATTTTTGAAATTCAAAACATTTGAATTTCAAATCAAATAGGGGTCAAATTTAATTTCAAGGGCACATTTTGAATTTTTGAATATTCCTTGGGCATGGGAATGAACCCAAGCCACTTTTAAAATGATCACCATCATTTATAGGAATTTTGCAAATATTCAAATGATTTTTGAAAAAAGATTTTTATCTGGCCATTTGAATTAATATCTCAGGGCTTTCTTTTTTCCATTTTTGAATTTCATTTGAATTTTTGCATGATGCACAGGGCATGAACAAACCCTAGCACTTACCCTAGTTGGGGTTCTGACAGTCCACTTGTTTTGTTAAGTTTTTAGTATAATAAGGATATCTAATGTATGTGCATTCTCACAATCATTTTATATGAACTCCATTCGTGCTATTTTTGTTGCGTTGTACATCAAAGCGCACTGCATTTTTATATGTACCCTGTGTGTTTCGGCAAAATGACATTTATATGAACTGCACTTTTTGCATCTGAACTGCACTTTTGCATGCTTATTATGCCCAAATGATATTATATGAACTGCATTAAGATTTATGTTTCCTTTTCATTGGAAAAGTGCACTGCATTATACATTGCTTTTAGTACGTTGCATTATGCCTTTTTTTGTTATTGAAATTCACGATTGTTTTTCATTTTGCTTATTTATTTCCTTTATGTTCGCGGGCTTTGATGAAGACGCGCACCAAGGTGGAATTTCACTGTTTGAAACTCAGGTTCACACTCCAACCATTAACAATTATGACCTTGAAGAACCACCTGTCAAGCACGCAAAGGAATCTGTGTGTAAGAGGACGAGGAGCGCTGCTGAACCTTCGAAGAAAGCCCTTGAGAAATCTCCCACGAAGCCTGGGAAGAATGCACCGAGTAAGAGGTCCAGGAAGGCAGTCAGCCCTCCGAACGCTGAAGATACGGATGAGGATTTCATGACTCCGCCACCAGTTTGCAAGAGGACCAGGAGCGCAGCTGTGGAACGCCCAAATGACAGTGACGCAGTTATTCTGTCCAACAAGAGGGTTGTGTAGAAGCCATCGAAGTTTAGAACCCCGATACAGAGGTTGCAGCCTGCGAGATTCAGCTATCTCGTGGAAGCGAGGAAAATACTGGAACTTGTCACGAGCCCTGCATTAAGGAGGAAACACAGCCAGTTAGTTCTCGTTTCTTTAGTTTTTTACCTCGCTTATTGTTGTAGCTATGTTCGTTTATTGTCTTGTGGTTTTATTTGTGTTCGTAATCCCCTCCCCACTCGTTGTTGTTTTTTTTGTGCATGTCCTTGTTGTTCATGTACAGGAATCATGTCGAAGTCTACTCTGTGACTGTGGACTACATGTTCTTAACTTTCACCAGAGCTAGATACATGGACTCGGAATTGATGGACCATATCATCACGCACTAGAAGATCGACGAGCGAATGAATATGGTTTACAAATACGATGAACGCGTTCTTCTTTCCCCTCTTTTTATCACGGTATTTCTCTTTTTCTCTTTTTTTATTTTTTCTGTTGTAGGGAACTGCATTGCCAGTGTATAATATAAAGATGCTGCGCTATAGGGGTGAACTGCGTTACTAGTGTATAATAAAAGATAGCTTCTTCGAATAACTTATTCAAGCGCAGAGACGTAGTGAACTGCATACAACTTTTCGTTCTTTTCGGGACCCTATGAATGCAATGTTGTAGGGGGGGAACTCCATACACAACTTTCAGATAAGTGTGATCTGTTTTCACTTAGCCCCACACCGAACTGCATTAATATTTGTTGTGTTGTTAATTGTTTTTATTTTTGATCCTTTTGCCTGGTGAGATGCATTGTTTTGCTAACATTAGAAGATCTTTCTTATTTTTTCCTAGAGGAACTGCATTGATGAATTTTTGCGAATCACACACTTTTGCAGTATGTGCTTCAAATGAATGATCACGCGAAGAGAGATGATGATGGAAACGTCGTGTTTCCCTTTGTGCACGCCAAGTTTAATGTTGATGATGCAGCAAGGCGGTTCAAACTTTATGTCCGTGATGACGAGAACCTTCTTAATTGTAAATTAGTAAGTTTCCAGATTTCTGGCTCAGCTTGCTGTTTTCTATGTTTTTGTGCCATTTTTCCAGTAATACTTTTTCCCTACTAAAACTTAAAAACAACTTTGATGAAAACCAATTCAGATCCTGTTACCATGGATGAAAGATGAGCATTACTCCCTATACACGATGAACAGGCACCGTGAGACCCTTGATATCCATGACACTAAGAGATACACCGGACCGGTTGATCAAACGACGAGGTGGCATAAGTCTGACTACCACAGTGACCGCACAGAAATGGTAAAATGTTCCCTTTCTTCATCTTCTTTTTATTTTTTTCATATGTATACGAGCTGAACGACAGTTTTGTGATGTGTATTTGTTGCGTGCATTGTCTTTTTGCATTCACCAGATGATCAGGATGACCGCTTTGATGAAGAAGGTTTACGGAGAAAAGGAGTACAAGAGAAAGGAGTCGGTAGACTAGGTCGAAGTTTCAAAGAATACTAGCTTTTTGGGTGCCCCTGTACAGGGCGCCAATGAGTGCGTCTTCTTTATTCTCAAGATGGCTCAATTTTACGACGACAAAAACTTTGTTGTGAAATTCGGGAAGCATAATGTAAGTATCTTAGTTTGTTATCTAATATAATTTTTCATCTTCTCTTCTTTTTTGCAGCACTACTTGTAGATGATATGTCTATCTAACAAATTGTTTCTTTTGGTTTTTTTTCTTCGTTTCATAGCTGAAAGCCGATGTTAAGGACTGGAAGGATGAGTTCTTGTTCCAGATTCTGTTCCACCCTAATAACATGGTCTATGTGAGCGAGTTCCCGGAGGAGCTAAATAATCTGTGCATTTCGCTTGGTGTTCCTCCAGAATCGGATTCGCGGGAGAAGGCTGAGGCATAAAATGGTAGCAGAGCCTTATGTGTGTTGTGTGTTGAGGTGTCTGGATCTGTAAAACTTTCCCACTACGACGTGTTATTTTGTATATATCCGGTTTACTTAGTTTGTGTTTTCCCTTTTGTGATAGAGAGCAATACTGCCATCTTTGTACATAAACCTACTTACATTAGTGAGCAATATTCTGTCTTTTATGTACATAATGGAGCACATTGGCTGGTGTAATTACAACATGTTTTGCAGCGCACTGCAATGCTCATATGAGTTGCAGCCAAGTTCTAAAAACATATGATTCTGGACCGCATCTAAATTTAATACGTGAAGTGCAAAGAGGACTTCAACATGTTTTTGTCTCCGATATCCATAATTTTTTTATTAGAGTATTGGAATAGAGAACTTCACATGTGTCTGCTAAGCGAGAGCTCAATTTTATATTTTATATGCACTAAGCGCACTGCACTGCATACATGATGCGCACGGCAATGTATGATCCAAGCACACCGCATGTATGCATGAAGCATTGTTTCATTTTCCAGTTGACCTTCCGTATACAGAAGAGAACTGCATTTTTAACATCACTCTATCCTCTAATTTTGTTCATAGAGAGGAGAACTGCAACTTAGCACCTGTCACTAACACATTATTATTATGTATCGCAACCTGACGTAATTACAACATGTTTTTGTAAGCGAAGTGCATTTTGAGCATATGAGTTGCAGCCAAGTTTTTTAAAACATTGGTATCTGCATCGCATTTTTTGCACCAAGCGCACTGCACAGTGTAGATGAAGTGCACTGCACAGTGTACATGAAGCATTGTTCTTACTCTATGTATACAGAAGAGAACTGCATTTTTTTCATCACACTCTTATTTCATTTCCTTTCATTTAGAAGAGGACTGCATTTTCTCAATTCTACCATTAGTGCATTTGAACACAAAGTACATCTGTTTTTATGCTATATCAATTAAATTGGTTTTCAACATCACATCTTTGAAGTATAATTTTTATGCAGTCCGCTGAACACAAGCTATGTCAGAACCCTCTGTTAGGTATGTGCTAGGGTTTAGCATCAACATGCATTCATGTTAAAATTTTCAAATGAAATTGAAATGGGAGAAGAAACCCCCCCAGATGAATTTAACTCAAATGTTCAGAAATAAAGTTGCTCCAAAAATTCCTTTTTCATTTTTGAAAACTCCCATAAATGAGTGTGATCACATATCAAGTGATGTGGGACCAACCCCATGCTCATGGAGTTTTCAAATATTCAAACAGGAGCATGGAATTAATTCAAAACCCCTATTTGAATTGAAGTTCAAATCATTTGAATTTCAAAAATGCCCAAACTTCGTGAATGGCTAACTATATGCATTGTTAGTCCATATAAAAATTTGGGGCATTTTTTAAAATGCCTAGCTATTTTATTTAGCAGGCGAAACAAATATGCAGAAAAGAGTAAAAGAAAAACAGAAAAGAGCAGAGGAGAGGGACTTACCCGAAGAGGCCTAGCTAGCCAAGCCAGGCCCAGCCTAGCAGCCTTTCTCCTTGGCGTCTTCCTCCCCGCGCCCCAAGGTGCTCGGTGGAAAGCCACCGACGACACCGACGCCACCGCGATACCTCCCAGCTCTCCAGGTGCCCCCCGAGCCTTCTAACCGCACCACGTCGATGCTAGAGATGCCGTGCGTCCATTCCCCCTTCCAGATTGCCTCCCCTTTGCTCTCTCGCCAAGATCAACGACAAACAGAACGCCGCCGTCGCCATGGATTGAAGCTAGCGTGGCCACCGTGATCTACAGCTCAAACCTCCGTGTCCACTGTGTTCGTCGCCCTCGACTTCATCTTCGCGCAGAAGCTGGAGCTTCAATTCAGCCCCGAGACGACGAACGCATCCTTGAATCGCCGCCGGTCACCGGAGCTCGCCGTCTTTGATTCGCCGCCACCAGACCTTCCCCGAGCCCACTGACCACGTCGACGAGTTGCTGGTGAGCTTCTCTCCATTTCCCCTAACCTCGAGCGGCCCCTCTCGTCCTCTAGCCACGGCTGCCATGGGAGCTGAGCTCCGTCGCCGCCATGACCGACCTAGAGCTCGCCCCTGTGCCCCTCCGCCTTAGTTCGTGCGCGCATCGTGTTCCCCATCCCCGCAGCTTCACAACGCGCTACGCCATACTCGATTTCGTGCACTGCAAGTCTACAACATCGTCTTCTTCGTAGCCGTGTTTCTGCCGCCGCCAACCCTCGTCGCCGGCCAGGATTCCGGCAGCCCCCGTGTTGTTTGTCTATTCCAGATGAAGCGCACATGTGAGGGCTACGTTCTGGTGGTCTCGACGCGTCATTTGGTCGCCGGGAACTCCGTCCCCGTGGTCTCCGCCGCGTCGGATGGTCGACGGCGACATGCCGCCGGTGAGCCACCGTGGCTTATTAACTTAGCCACTAATCCCCCCCTTCACAGCCACTGACTAGTGGGCCCCTAGGCCCTAATCCCCCTGTTTAACTTAATCTAACCGGGAAAATTAACAGAGTCACTGACCAGTGGGGCCCCCATGTAAGTTTGACCTGGGTCAAACCCCCTGACGCCAGCATGATCTCATAGTGATGCAATAAAGCCTTTTCCATTTTAAAGAATAACTCAGAAAATCCAGAAAATGCTTCAAACTTTGGAAATTCATAACTAATTCATTTTAACTCCAAATTGGACAAATAATATATGTAAAATTATCAAAAAAAATGCAAGGATTCTGAATATGCACTTTGTTTTCATGTTTGACCATTTTAAAATGGGGGGATAAAAGGAAATGTGCATATGAACCCTTTTCAAAGTCAAATTTGGAGTTGTTTTGCAAATTCCTTTGCAACACACTTCTTTTAAATGGAATTGTCAACACATGGTAACCATGAACATCACATTGCAACATTGGTCATGTGTTTGAGCATTGCATTTATATTGATCCTATGTTTGCCATGCTTGTCTGGATAGAAGTGGAGCCGGAACCCGAGGTCACCCCCTCCGTTGAAGATACCGTGTACGACCCTCGTCAGCAAGGCAAGCAAACCCCCATTGATCATGTCGATAAAATCCCACTTCCCTCTCAGTCTCGCTTATGCATTGTTTAGTATGATTACCATGACACGTTTCTACCGCATAGATGAACCCATTCATTTGCATGACCTATCATTTTTCACAGTAGTAGGCAAACCACAATCCTAGAAGATGTAGGAGTTGATTGTTATCATGTGGCCCCTGCAACTGTTACTGCTTATTGCATGCTTAGAGTTACAATGAGGTTACTCTTTTGTTAGTCGGGATGGTAGTGATCATGTTGATGATGGTGGAAATGTGTTGGTGAATCTACCCTAATACAAGGTGAATGATGAGAGGTTGTGTAGGAGTACACAGTGGGTTGTCTCGTTGAACACCGCCTTAAACCCGAGTTCTTGTGTGATGATCCAAGACGAAGAGTACTACCACATGTTGGGCACATGGACCCCCGCTCAACCTACTAACTCACCCCTTCTTAGTTCAATGAGTCGCAGTAGTTCGGAGTTCTGGTAGGTCTGTGGCACGGTCTGCGAAGTGGAAGAACGGCTATTCAGACCGGCTTGGGACCCTGCACACATCTTCTGGGACCACATCGGTAAACCGGCCAGGTTCACGATGTGGACTCCAGCCCAGATAGGCGTCTCCATTGGATTTTAGTTGGCTGTGAGGTAAAAGTTGTGGAAATTATCCTCGCCAACACCCGCTTGAAGGGTGACGAGATCCCGGCGGTAACTCATAGTTTCATGTGTGTAGTAGTACACCCCTGCATGGTTAATAAACTATTCGAATAGCCGCGTCCGCGGTAAGGGACTACTTGGAAAGCTGTGCTTGATTATTAGACAACTTGAACTGGATACTTATAAAACTTTCCAAGATAAGCGTGAGTGCTATGGCGTGCTTTCTCGTGGGAAGTCGAGGAAGGCACCATAGTGGTGTAATTGGTTGGAGACATGTAGTGGACTCGTGTACGCTTCTTACCTCAAGTCTGGTACTCGTAGTTCAGGACTAGCCAAGTCAAAGCTGGCACTTCTGCTCATGAACCCCACCTCCCTTTACCTTGATACATGTGCATGAGTAGTATAGCTCCTACGTAAGTCTTGCTGAGTACGACTTTGTACTCACGTTTGCTTATTCTATGTTTTAGATGAACCCACTGACCCCGAAGGTGGATTCTTCCTGGAGCTCGACGACTGAAGCCAAGCTAGTGTAGTCCCAGTCAGACGACTGGTCCCTCGTGGAAGGGCTTGTTTATAGATAAGGCTTCTCTAAGCCATTTGTTAAACTTGTCTGTACTCAGACCTACTTTGCTTCCGCATGTTTGATGTAATGTTGGATCACAGACTTGTGATCTCTGTGTGCACTCTGTAAGAGTTATCAATAAAGTTGTAAACTTTGTAGAGAATTGCAATGATACATGATGTTCATACTAGACATGTGTGCTGCGTGTATGATTATAAAATGCATGTCTTAGTATGGGTTTTCGAGACCTTAGTTGTGATCTGGCTGGCGGTCTTTTATACACCAAGTGGCCCTTAGATGTGCGCAGCTTGGGGCATCGTGATGCGATTGCTCGTGACTCCGTCACGTGCACACTTTGATGTATGTTCGAGCCCGCCCTAGACCCCGACTAACTGATCGGGCTGGAGTAATTCTATGTAAGTGTTATAATACAATCAATAGTATGGTTGAGGCGACTTGTCTATGAGTATGGGAGTTCACCACCCATCTAATTTAGACTTGTGTGCGGACGATGAGGACCCATCTCAGTTGATCATCCAGCCTGGATGGGATGCCCCTCACGTTCGATGCTTTCCGAGAACGTTCTGTGCTTGGCCTTGTCTGCTTAGACAAGTGGGTACGGTTCTCGGCTCTCCATATGATTGTGTTGTAGCGGGTCTTGCATACGCTAACCCCGGGTCCCAACAAGCTATATCTACTTTTTACGCCACATAAAAAGATGAAGTTAATATATGTAAAAGGTTACAATGTATCTGTGTTTTAGCTATGCGATGTTCCTGCTGCTTCTTCTTAAAGTGTGCACTGCATTCGTTTCCACGGTTGTTGCTGCGCCTGTCTTCTTCTTATTGTATGTGCTATTCCTCGTAGTGCGGCTGTGTGTGTGTGTGATGCTTTCCTATGTGCTTTTTTCCGCATGCCTCTCCCATTTGATGTTGATGCTTCTTCTTCGTTGTCTTCATCATCTTCTTCTGCCTCGTCATCTTCCTCTTTAGGTTCATCAGCATTGTCTTCTCCATCACTCTTCTTCATCAGAATCTTCTTCATTCTCTTCTTTGTCAGCAGCTTCCTCATGAGCATCTTCTTCCTCATCTTCCGCTTCTTCTCTCAAGGGGAAAGTTCTTGCATTATGCTTCTCTCTCTTGTTGCAGATGCTGCACAGTCTTCTCTTTGTCATATCATCTTGTTGGTTAGCTTGGTGATCTATGGCTGCATCTTCAGCCTGGATTTTTTTTAGCCTCTCCTCACACGTTCTTGAGTTATGTCCCGCAATCTTATTGCATGATTTGCACATCCTCACTCCCAGCGGTCTTCCTTCACTGTCCAGTTCTCGCTCAGGCTTGTTCTTCTTTTCCGGACCTTTATCCCTTGTTGCAGCTTTTTTATTTGCCGACTTGCTCTCTTTCTTTCTCCCTTTTGTGTTTGAAACAGGTGGGGGTAGAATTGTTTCATCTGTAGTGTGAGCTGCACTATCAGCGGCATGTTCTCACTTCTCTCCTTGTTCTTCACTCCGTGCATTCTTGATGTTTTTTGCTTCTTCTTCTTTATTTATTACGTCGAGTTCCTGTATTAGTGTTCTCATCCCATCTAAAGCTTTGTTGAATCCTCTATCCGATTTTACCCCCCTGTTTGCCAGGTCCATGGCTATTTCTGCAAGTAGTCTCCTACGGCAGAACATCGGACTTCCATCCGGAGAAGTTTTTTCATAGTCTCTGCGGTCAAAAGTTGCATTTTGTCGCGCGTTCCGTGTGTACCTCTTCAATATGTACTCTTCAGGCATCTTGTCCATCCGCAGCTGATCCAACATGCAGACGATGTGCACGCAGAACAGGCCTGCAGCAAAGAAATTTTTATTTGTGAACTGCATTATAAATATGTCATCGGTTTCTATTCTAGGGAACTTCACTAAGGTTTTCTTGTTTTTCATATCTAGCTACCAGAGTTAAGTGAATTTCATTATGTTTTTTCAGTGCGCTTTATTTTTTTTTTTCTTGTCACACTGACCTTTGTGTGTCCAGAGCTTGCATTCGCATTCGTAGATTCCGTTCGTCACATCAGCGACAACCTGGAACTCATGTCTCGCCCAGTCAAAATCATTAGACTGGTTGTAGTGGCGCACCAAATATTTCGTTGGATTGTCAGGGGACTGCTCTGATCTGAATGCAGTGTTGCGGTAGTGTGTTTTCTTGAAGTCAGCAAAGACTGCCCTTGTGTAAATCTTGGACAGCTGAACCTCGAAACCAAACTGAGTAGTAATTTTTATTTCCGTCTGCGAAACAAAGAAGCCAGTCAATTAGTTGTTTTTCACAGAAAAATTAAGATTTGGCCTCCAGTAGTAGTAATATTGTTTCAGTGAAAATATATGTTATATGAGGTAGCAATATATGTCATTTATGTACATTATGGAGCATATGCCCTGTTGCGGGGGGGGGGGTTGGGGGGAATACTTTTGGTTAACAAAAACATAATTGTTTGTATATACAGAAGAGAACTGCATTTTAGCATCACACTTTCATCTTATTTTGTTCATACTGAAGGGAATTGCATTTTTTTTAAATAAAAGAAGAATCAGCAGTGATTCTGAATCGCTCATCGATCTTAAAATGTTTTATTTTTGTCACATACCCCGTTAGCCTGGTCTCTGCATGCTCGATGCCTCTCCTCGTCTGGATGCATCTGTCCACCTGCGACGCAAATATGTGTAGGTCGTGTGTTTCCCTGACAAAGTTCCTCTTCAATATCCGGTTCATGCTTTCACTTTTCTGTGTTGACGTCATCCGTGCACAGAACACCTCCTTATAGTAATCTGATATCCATTCTTTCCGTTCTATCCAGAGGGCCTTCATAATTTCATCAGTCTGTAGGTTATACTTCTCCATGAGATCACGCCAAGCGCGTTCAAACTCCGATGGCATCAATGGGTGGTTGAGAACTGATGTCAGCTCATCTTTGAATGTCTCATATGCTTTGTACAGCAAGGACAGGTGATCCTTGTATTATTTTCAGTATATGCCAACGACATAACTTGTGCAGCGTGGCTATCAGTGTACTCTTTATCGCTGCATCCATGGAGGGGCATTGATCTGCATGTTTTTTTGAAAACAAGCAGTAAGTTATTTTTGAGAGAACTGCATTTCTTTTTTTGTTTTTTCGCTGTTACTTTTTTGTTTGAATGTAAGAAATGGACTACAAAAACCTAGCGGTGAACTGCAGTTCTATTTAAATCTATTTTCTTTTTTAGTTTACTTATTAGTATGCAGATTGGCCGTTTGTTGTTCATGCAACGCAAGAGCGTCCGGAACACCTACTCGAAAGATGGTATCATTTCATCTCTGACAAGAGCCACTGCAAATATTGTACTTTGTAGGTGGTGGTTTATTCCAACGAACACGCCCAGAGGCATGTGAAACTTGTTGGTCTTGTACGTTGTGTCGAATGTGACACAATCTCCAAAATCTTTGTAGGAACCCCGGGAGCTCGCGTTCACCAAGATGTTTTGCACACGGTTCGCGACACTTATTATGGATCGGAGGGAGTAGCAGTTTCTTTACATCATCCTCGGTTTCCTCCTTTGCGAACTGGTACTTCCTGCAGTTCAAAAGAAGAGCATATATCAGCATTAAACAACTAACAGGAACGCATAAGCGAAGTGCATCAAGTAGACGAGATATGAGCTAGTTTAATGTACGTACTTGTTCACCCAGTCACGGCTAGTGCGTCCCATAAAGTGTAGCCCTCCCGACATTCTTGACAGGGTTGACATCATTTGCGTGTGCGTCAGGTTGTCGCTCTGCATGTCCTTTACCAGTTTATCAAGCAATGGATCTTCCCTCTTATGCGAGTGCATGTGCAGAAGCATAGCTGGGCTCTCAATCATCTTGTGGTTGTGATTGATCTCAACATGTGCTTTTCACTCTTATTTTCTCCTTGCAGCCAGTTCTTTTCGTTGTTTTATCTCTCTTTCTGTCATAATCTATAACAGACTCCTGGTTCTTGCCCTCCCTTGAGCAAACTAAGTAGCTGTTCTTCTTGTACGCGCCCCTTTTCCGTGTGCCGAAGCCTGCATGCCTCGCATATGTGTTGTAGAACTCTTGTGCCGCTGCGAAAGAGGTGAACTGCATACCTTTCGCAGGCACAAGTTCTTGTAGCAAGTTCTTGTTCTGCACCGCAACGTGAAAATGTTTTTCTTTTGTTAATGAAGGATGCGCAGGCTGAAACAGAATTCACAAGTGAACTGCAGTAGCAAGGAAATGAAGCTTACATGTGTGTATTTCTTATTCTCCTCTGGTGTTTGCAGCTCACCGATGTTTATTGGGCATGGAGGAGTTACAATAGACCTGTGTAATCAAGGATTTCGAGGAGGCAGAAGTGTTGAGAACTGTACTTTTCTTTTTGCTTGTGTCCTTTTCTGATTTGGGTTCTGATCCTTTTGATGTGTGGTAGGCGGCCTTGGTGGAATCCTACTTTTTCTGTGTTGATGAACCGGTCGCTCCTGAACTTTCTCTTGTTCAATATTGTTTTGTGGGGGTGCAACATTGTTTTGTGGAGGCGCAATATCACCCGTTCTTATCTGCTGACCGAATGTTTTAAAAACGTGTGTGTACCTTGGCTGCATAACTGTTATGAGTTGCTCTTCATCGTCATCTTCATCATCATTTTGCTGCGCATGCTCCCCCATGTAGACCAGCTCATCGTCCTCCTCATCTTTCTTGCTATCTTCTTTTCTGTTTTCATCTTCTTCCTCTACATCTTCATCCGTTGAGTATGCAGTCTTGTTTGTTGTGTTGAAAAAACCCCTAGGTATTTCTAGTGTTATCCTTGTGGCCATCTCCCAGTCTTCTCTCTCAACGCATTTCAGGGGTTGTTTGTTCCGAATCACTCGCTGCATCTTCTGTCTTCTCTGCACAGCCACATCATGCATAGGAGAATAGGTAGTGAACTGCACTTTAGTATTCTGCAAAAATAGTGAAAAGAATTTCCATACTATATGTCATTCTATACGCAAAACCGCAGAAACTGCACTGCACTGCATTGTTACTCTGCAGTTCAGTAATTGTGTAACTATATTATTTTGGATATGCTACCCTCCTCTTTGAGATCAGGGTTGTTTACAAACTACTACCTAATGTAATTCCTTGCACTGTACTCCCATGAAGTTCAGTTCAAGAGACAGTGCTCCAACATTATATATGCAATGTGCACTTCATTGTTTTTACAAACTACTACCTAATGTACCATACACATGTAAGCCATGGGGAGAGACTCGAATGCATTTGACGCAAGAAGGCACTCCATTGCAATAAACATAGCACTACATTTTGAATTTTCCTATCAACACTAGAAGCAGACTGCAATATATTTTAAACTGGGGGTGGGGGTGTATTTGGTAGGCGAACTGCTTACATTGTCTTGATGCGCCACCCTCCTCTTGAGTGTAGTTCTGTTGTTCTGCAGATGCAGTTCGGAATATTGTCGCTGTGCAGCCCACCTGCGCTGCAGGAACACATGAACTTATTCAACTTTCTCCATTGTCGCCGGCGAAGGCTGGATGGGCGATATGACCATTGCAGTTTGCTCTCACGACGATTGCGAGTTTGTCAGAGAAGGTCCCCTTGCAGTTCGCTTCCCCCTTCCATGCATCACCGCGGCTGGATGCTTTAATTTGTTGAACGGCGGCGGATCTCCTAGGCCAGAAGATTGGATCTGCGGCAGGGGTAGAGCTTTAGGCGACGGCGGCGATCCGCGCTGCATCGTGGCGCTCCTAGCCGTTCGTAGCAGTTCGCAGGGGAGGGTTGGATCTCGCCACCGGCCGCGGGGCGCTTCCGCGCTAGGAGTCGGGGAAGGGCGGGGTTCGCCGCCGGCCGCGGGCGCTCCGCGCCAGGACGCGGGGAGGGGTGGGGTTCGCCGCTGGCCGCGGGTGCTCCGTGCTAGGAGGCGGGGAGGGGCGGGGTTCGCCGCCGGCCGCGGGCGCTGCCGCGCTAGGAGGCGGGGAGGGGTAAGGGTCGCCGACGGCCGCGGGCGCTGCCGCGCTAGGATGTAGGTTAGGGGAGGGGGTGTTGGCAGTGTTGGGATACGGGACAGAAAACACAAATTTTTCATACCTACGGTACCCGAACCCAAGATCTATGCTATGGCGATGTAAAGTAACGGAGGGAATCAGTGTTCATACCTTTGAAGACCGAAAGAGGGAAACGTTCTTGCGAACGTGGCTGGCGTAGACTCGGAACTACGACCTCCCTGTCGTGTAGAAGACCACCACCGGCGAGGATGACCCCCGGTAAACCTCCAGCGACGAAGTAGAACCACAGGTGTAGTGCCTCGAAGAGATTATACACGTACGGTACAATCGATGTTCCTCCCGGGCCCCGAACCAGGCGAGCAGCGGAAGAAAGACGGCTATGGATCCCGACTCCAGCAGAACGACGGCCTGCCTTATGGTGGTGAACTCCAATCCAGGTGCAGACTCCAAACAAGGGGAGTCCACTTCCGGGAAGGAGAAGGAGGAAGAAGGAGATATTGGTGTGTTGGAAAAAGGGGGGTCTACCCCTCCTTATATAGGCCAAGGGGGGGTGCCATCCTCCTCCCCTCCCCCATGTGGGACTAAACTCCCAAGGGGGGGAGTGCGCCGGCCAAGGGGGGTGGTGGGCCCCACCCTTGGCGCCAAGCCCAAGGGGGCAGACCCCCTCCTCCCTTAATGGGCCCTATGGGCCCATTTAGCCTTTTCCCATTTTTTTAATTTTTAATATGTTTTAAATATTTAATTCAGATAATTAAATAATAAAACATTATTAAAACAATTAAACTTTATTTTGAACTATTCAAAATGTCAGGAAACCATTCCGTCCTCCTCCGGAACTATTCCGGTGATTCCTCCTATTTCACCGATTGATCCCGTAACTGTCCTATGCATCGATTGCCCTTAAGTGTAACACCCTAACGGTCCGGGAAACAGCAGACATGGTCGAGACTCTTCTCATTGACCAATGACTAGTCAGTTGGACCTGGTTACAATCCTTGACAGCCCCTACGCTTCCATCGAATGAACTTCGATCGCTTTTGGAAACCGTTAACGATACGACGTAATCCCTTTGTGTTGTGGTACTTTGTTTGTCCGAGGTTTGATCGTCGGTATCCTACATACCGTGTTCACATCTCGTTCACAACAAACAACTTATCTCGTCCATGATCATTGCATCTCTTGTGACCTAGTCACGTCCTTGCAAGGTGTTGATGCAATATCACCGAGTGGGCCCAGAGTACCTGTCCTGTCACAAGGACTGACAAATCCCGCTCTGATCTATTAACATACTCATCAACCATCTATTTCGTAATACCCAAAGTGCACCGTTATAGCCAGCATATTTCAGTCAGGCGGTGGGATACAAATCAAAGTCTCCTCATAGATGACAATTAGTATGATAGTTACGGTCTAAGGACTAAGCCATACATTACAAAGTCATAGCAACGATGAACTATGTGACTCGATCACATTGCAATACTTTAGGTGGGTGTACGTCCATCACATCATTCCCCTTAACGATATGACCTCATTTTCAATGGACTTAAGTGTCGCCATGATCAGGAAAGCTTGATCAATCAATTGCCCAATGAGATAGTTTACCCGAGTTAAACTACGGACCATGTTTTATACTACACCTGTATTAGTATTTCCAAGTAATACAGTTATAACACAGTATAAAACGTATTATGAACAAAACGGATATGTGACAAATATCTTTATTAATTTGTCTCTAGGTCACATATCCAACAGTCTCCCACTTGCACTAGAGTACAAATTACACTAGTTTACATCAGGTATGTATCTAACACCAATGTACAAACTACGGACCATCTCGTTCACAACAAACAACTTCTCTCGTCCATGATCATTGCATCTCTTGTGACCTAGTCACGTCCTTACATCAGGTATGTATCAGGCGCTCCATCCATATGTAGAACACTTTGTCTAATTCTCTACGGATTTGAGAGAAATCTAGCCGCAAAAAAATGCAGCAACTCTGTTTTTCGTTTTCGGATCTTGTAGAGAGTAGAACTTTTTAACCGCTTGTCCAATCGATGCGTATGATACACCGTTGGATTCGTCTGGAGTAGTAGATTAATCCATATGTTGAACATTTTTCCATATTCCACACGGTTTTGAAGTAATTTGAAAAACGGTGTTGCTGCCCTCTTTTGGACAGCGGGAGTTTTTGCTTAAATTCGTTTGATTCGTTCGTCCGATTGATGCAATTGATACACCATTGGATAGCTACCATCGAGGCGCTCCGTTTGTATGCAAAACACATCCTCTAATTCCTTATGGTTTAAAAGTTGTGTCGATTTTAGTAAATCGCGGAACTCCGTTCTTCGCGGACCTGGAATCGACCATGTGAACTGCATTCGCCGGGGCAACCGCACCGCATCCGACAGGCGAGCACACTGCATTATCTCCAAAAAGAATGCACTTGTGTTTTCACAGATCCGAAATCGGCCAAGCGAAGCATTCGACGGACGACCGCAATGCGAAGTCGTACTAAGTGAACCGCATACATTTTTACATTAATTCATCAGAACTTTAGGGTTCACTTCGGGGGGAAGTGCATCGCGGGCACAAACTAAGTGAACTGCACAATTTTCATTGTTTTTTAGAACTAGCGAACCGTATAGAGTAAATTGCAACCGAGGAACAACCGCACTGCATTGCCAAGAAAGAATCACGGCAGACAATCAAGTGAACTTCACAATTTTTTAATCATATAAATAGAATGAACATTTCTTTACACTTTTTATATATTTTTCATATATGAGAAACAAGAAATTATACATTATTTTCTGTTGCACTATGCAACACAATGAATTGCTGGAAAGAAACGATCAATGCTGCGATAAAACAAGTAAATCGCGCTTCAAAAAATAGTACAACACTGATTTTCTTCTCGATGCATATTCCAAAGAGCTGCGAAACGAACTGCAATAGTACAAACACATATATTTTTTCCATCGGTAGCACAAAGCCACAAATAACACCTCTTTATCTCTTCTTTCGTGAAGCGCACACGTTCTGCAAACTTGAAAACACTTCTCCTCATCCGTGAAGTGTGCATGAGGAAAGGGCAGCGGAGTATGCACTGCAACAGAGCATGCATCGAGCTGCACGTGAGCCACACCAGCAAACGGTGGCCGGGGAACTTGCAGACAAGGGAACTGCAGCGACCTTGCATTCGCGATTAGAGGAAGTCCGGACCGACAGCGAACCAATTTAGAACGAAGGCTTGGGAAGCAGCGATGCAGCACCAGCACCAACGCGAGATTCTCGCCGGGGCGGCGAGGAGGAGACGGTGGGAGGGCCGGGCGGCACAGAGACGGTGGTGGCCGGTCCCCCTAGGCTTTGGCTGGATGGATCCAAGAGTGGGCCGGCGAGGAGAGCCCCCGTCGTCCAGATCCTCGGGGAGGCGACCGGACTCCGTGGAGGCGCGGCGCGGCGGCCACGGGAGGCCGTGCTGACCGGTGGGGAGGGAGGTGGCTTCGTTGGAGAAGGCGGGGGCGGATCCCTGCGGCGGCGCACCAGTCGCGCGCGGGATTGATGGTGGGCACCGGATCCACCGTTGGGAGGTGCGTGGCACGGAGGAGCAAGGCCGCTGGCTAGCCGGGCAGCGCGCGGCGGTAGGTGGCGACCCATGGCTGGATCCGTTGAACGGAGCCTCGCAGGAGGTCAATGGCGGCCGGATCTGCGCGTTGGCAGTGGGAGGAGGGCGCCGGCGGTTGGGAGGTGCACCGGCCGTGAGAAGAAGTGGGGGGAAGAGGGGCGCCGTCCGTGGGAGGAAGAGTGGAGGCGGGCGCCGTTGAGGGGTTGGGGTTGTGGGATGAGGGAGAACGTGGGGAGACGGGGGCTGGGTGGGGTGCGAGTCCGTGGTTTGGGTTATTCACGCAGGTGTTGTTAGAACTAGATGACCCGTTGCGCCATGCCAAATGGCGCAGAGTCCCAATTAAAACCATGTAATCGTAGAAATAATTTATATTTTTAAAACCCAATCATTCTTGTGGTTATACTCATTCAAATGTGAAATTGTTAACCAAACCAACAAATAATCAATTAAATCCTGAACTGCAAGTGAAATGGCAGTTTAGCAAATAAAGCAATTACCAATGCTATATAGCCAAGCATCATATCAAACGCAATACATGGATCATATAACACAATACATAATATATATAGAAAAAACCTTGCATTTTTAGAAACCAACTATGTTATCAATATACTCTTGAAGATGTGAAAGGGAGGATAATTTTCTTCGAGACATGTCACGCCGCATGGAGCGAACGACTCATTTTAACGAGGATGTAGAATCTGATTGGATGATTCCCTTTAATAATCAAGGAGGTCCAATGTGCTTCAACAACATATATTCTATTTTGTATGATGCTCCAATGATCCTAATAACTTGATATAAACATATTCAAGTCCTATACATCTTGTAGATAAATATCAAGTACTACAAAGCACATGGTGATTGGATAAAAATGAAAAAGCATAGCATCCATCATTACTTTGCTGGGACAACATGTCCACCAGGTCCCTTTATTCTAGAATCCTAATTCATGAGATATATGTAATGAGTCTTCTTACATCTCCTAAATGAATGATTCCCTCGCATTTCAGCCGCTCCGCCGACTTCCGATGATCCACTACATCATCAATGTTTTGTAATTGGTTATGGTTAGATACTCTTCAAACTCCCTAATAAAAGTTGACAAATGCGTAAATAGATAAATATAGGATTATACAAGTCTGAACATACATGTGTCAGAAAATATGTAGCATGCTCCACCGATCTTTGCAATCTTGTACACCAGTTTCGCCGTATACCTTGGACTGAAATATTAAGAGATTATAAGAACTACAACGAATATTTCTATAATAGAGCATCTTTCTATAAACGTGAATGTAAATAGTGGGGGTACAAATGCCATCTTTCTATATTTTGTTCTCCTTCCATGCACCAAATTTATTCCAAAATCATATGTGAGCAATTCAAAAATCAAAAGAAGTTGATACTGCTGCAGACAGGAAGAGGAAATAAATGAAGGATTACATTGCGCTTTTAAAACTTCACAACAAAGCCTCTACCGTCATAAAACTGAGCCATCTTCAGAACAAAAAAGCCGCACTCATTGGGGCCTTGTGCAGGGGTGCCCAAAAAGCTAGCTTTCTTTGAAACATCAACCCAGTCTACCGACTCCTTCTTATTGTATTCCTTTTCTCCGTAAACCTTCTTCATCAAAGCAGTCATCCTGATCATCTGTTGAAAAATACGACATAGACAAATGCAAGCAACAAGTACACGTCACGAAAACTGTCGTTCAGCTCGTATACATGTGAAACCGAAAAATATACAAAGATGAATAAAGCGAACATTTTACCATTTCAGTGCGGTCGCTGTGGTAGTCAGACTTACGCCACCTCGTCGTTTCATCAAACGATCCGCGGTATCTCCTAGTGTCATGGATATCGAGGGTCTCACAGTGCCTGTTCATTGTGTATAAAGAGTAGTGCTCGTCTTTCATCCGTGGTAACAGGATCTGAATTGGTTTTCAACAAAGGTGTTTCTCAGTTTGAGTGGGGGGCAGGATTACTAGAAAAAAAATGACGCAAAAAACTAAGAACAGCGAGATGAAAACCAGAAAATCTGAGAACTTACTAATTTACAATTAAGAAGGTGCTCATCATCGCGAACATATGCTTTGAACTGCCTTGCTGCATCTTCAACATTGAACTTGGTGTGCACAAAGGGCAACACGACGTTTCCGTGTTCATCTCTCTTCGCGTGATCATTCATTTGAAGCACATACTTAATTCATAAAAAAATTCATTAATGCAGTTTGTCTAGGAAAAAATAAAAAAGGATCATCTAATGTAAGCAAAACAAAATGCAGTTCACCAGGCGAAAAAGCTAAAAAAGAAACAATTAAGAACACATCATATTAATGCAGTTCGGTCTGGATGAGTGAAATAAAGAGTTACGTATGCAGTTCATTAGTAAGTTCTGAGAAAACAACATTTCCTGAGCTTTGAATAAAATTATTCAAACAAGCTATCTTTTTTATTATATAGTGATAATGAAGTTCACACCGAAAAGCAACATCTTTGTATTATATGCTGGCAATGCAGTTCACCTACAGCAAGAAAAAAATAAAAAAAGGGGAGGAATGAGAAATACCGTGATAAATAGAGGGGAAAGAAGAACAAGTTCACCAGATCGGTAAACCGCATTCATTCGCTGGTCAATCTTCCAGTAATTAATGATATGATCCATCAAATCCGAGTCCATGAAACCGGCTTTGAAGAAAGTTAAGAACATGTAGTCAACATACACAGTGTATACTTCGATAGGATTCCTGTACATGAACAGCGCGGACCTGCTCAACAAAAACAACAGAACGAGAGAGGATAGGGTTAGGAACACAAATAAAGGCACACAACAAAAAAATAACCGACATAGCTACAGCTATAAGCAAAAGAACAAAACTATAGAAAAATGAACTGTCTGGCTGTGTTTCTTCCTGAACGCAGGGCTCGACACAAGTTCCAATAGTTTCCTCGCTTCCGCTAGAGAGCTGAACCTCGCAGGCTGCAACTTCTGTACCGGTGTTCTATATTTTGATGGCTTCTGCACAACCCTCTTGTTGGATAGAATAACTGCCTCACTTTCATTTTGACGTTCCACAGCTGCACTCCTCGTCTTCTTGCGAACTGGTGGCGGAGTCATAAAGTCCTCATCAGTGCTTTCGGCCTTCGGAGGGCTGACTACCCTCCTGGACCTCTTACTGGGTGCATTCTTCACAGGCTTTGCAGGAGATTGTGTACTCCTCGTCCTGTTACATAGAGTTTCCTTTGCATCCTTGACAGGGGGGGCTTCAATAACATAATTCTTAATGCTTGGAGTGTGGACCTGAGTTTCAAACAATGAAATTCCGCCTTGGTACGCGCCTTCATCAAAGCCTGCGAAAAAATCATGAAATTCAATAACAAAAAAGGGAATAATGCAACATACTAACAGGCATTGTGTAATGCAGTGCACTTTTTCTATGAAGAAAAAACACATGAAACTTAATGCAGTACACTTTCATGTACAAAATGATACAAGCTGTTACGTGCATGAAGTCCATGTATAAAATGATTATGATAATGATCATGCGGTCCTATATTATACTAAAATAATTAACAAAACAAAGTAGGACTTCCCCCCATTTTTGTGCCAAATGAAGTTCTCTTAATAGAAAAAACATTGTGTTGACGAAAAAAAAGTAATAACCTTCTTTAAAAATTAAAAGGGATGTCAAGTCCAGACAGCAATACGAAGATGTCAGCCAACTGTAGAGCATTGCCTTCCGGATGTAGCCAATGTGATCTTTGCCAAACTTAGCAACAGCTTCACCATCCCAACTTTGCATGAATTGGTACATGAAAAATCCACAAATCATGCCTGTAAAAAAAATAAATGCAGTTCACTCAAGAACGAATTGCTTCTGATACTAGTAAAACCAATGCAGTTCGCTATACCAAACGCCGATGCAGTTCTAAATAAAAGTACTCCCTCCGATCCATATTACTTGTCTTCAAATTGATGTATCTAAAACTAAAATACATCTAGATACATCCATTTCAAGACAAGTAATATGGATCGGAGGAAGTATAAAAGTAGGGGAAAATGTGGTACTAATTTAGTAAAGAAGTTCAGCTCGATATAAGCAAAAGAAACAAATGAACACATAAACAACTTATAACACAATGGTTTTAATGCAGTTCTCTCAAAAAGGAAAAAGAAACTAATGACACATTGTTAATGCAGTTCACTCAAAACGGAGAAATGCTTCTGGGTTCAGTAAAGCAAAAGCATAACGCTATGCACACAAAAATATACAAATAAGAAAAAGATAGAAGAACAAGTGCGAACCCGTTTCCCTGATGTGGAACATTGACATGACTCAACAAAAGGCCGTCAAGCGTGGGGGATTCAACGGCTCATCGCAGCTTGCGCTGCCGTCTTTCCAGACTTTTTTTATGTTCTTAACCATTTTCCTAAATACCATGCTTCCATGTTCACTTTCAGGGCCGTTTATTGAGTCAAGAAACTCAAATCGCTTTGCGGACAGGTTCAAAGTGACCAAGCAGTAGTGGCCAATCGCATCCTTCATTGATGCAGGAGGAGGATCAAATGTTGCGAACATAATCTGATTAAAAAATTGAATAGAACAAACCGGATGAGAACAAAGGAAAAAAAAGAAACTACATCTAAAAATGACTGGGAAGAGCAAAATGATGCAAAGCCCTACATCGCTTGAAGAAAACATCTTTTTCAAAGCCCTATTTGTGGAACCGCCGTTCCAAATTGAATTCTGTCGAAAAATACAAAACCAAGAAAGTTAATGTCGCCGCTGAAAAATAAACACAATAAAACATATGCGAGGGGAGGCGTGTGATATAATTAAAGGAAACACTTACACATAGGTTATACGGGACAATCATAGTTTGGGGTCCTTTGAACCTCTCAACTAGCATAGATACACCGATATTTGAAAGACGAGTGCTCAACGTTCCGTATGCCCAAAACGACTGGCCAACATGACCAACAGTAATATCACCAAATTCGTCCTTGAATGCAACTAAATCCCTTCAGGAATATAAAAAAAATCACAGAAAAAAGGTAATAAGCTGCATGTACCTTACAAAAATAAAAATAAAAAATAAAGCAGATATAAGGATGAAGAGAAAGAACATACTTCTTCTTCTTATCCCTCCTAGCCCTCGTAACAACATCAAATAACTCGTTGTATCTCCTCAGAAGAGCTGGATCGATACTGGACGAAGTGACAACAGGTAATTCCTCATCTAAAAAAAATAGAAAAACCCCAATGTCAGACAATAGAGCATAAAACACCATAAGTTTAGCCAGACTAGAACAAAAAAATAATGCAGTTCACTTACCTTCGGTTTCGGAGTCCACATCCTGCACATCCGCGGAGACATCTTCGCTGAGAGTCAACTTATCCAAGCCAGTGACCTCATCGTCCAGAATGCTCATGTTCTGCGCACTACTTGGATGTTCCTCTTCAGATCCGATCAAAACAGTCTCACCTGCAGCTTTGCTTGTCTCACTTTGAGGCTGCTCGGTGGCGCGAGGGCAACATGAAAAATCTTAGGAATATTATCGCTAGACAACAAAACAGATGGCAAAGCAACACGATCAATTCCGGCAGCTGTGCCCGAAGCATCAACTGCAGCTCTAGCTCCTTCACTCTCTTCTGCAGTTTCAGCTGTAGCGCAAGGATATACTTCTCTCTCTCCATCCTTGTCAGCATCCGCTACATCCTCCCTTCCTTCAGCCCTTTCTGCATTATCGGCAACAACATAATCCTCCCTTCCTTCTCTTTCTTCTGCCTTTTCAGCCTCGGCAGAGCCCTCGCCTGCTTCTCTGAAATCTGCCTTGTCAACCTCCACATTGGCATCACCTCCTTCTCTCCCTTCTACATTGTCACCCTCTGTAGTGCGCTCCCCTTGGATTTCATCATTTAACACACGGTCCTGATGAATTAAAACAAAACATTAAACAAAATGATGCTGATGCAGTTCACTAAGCGAAAAAAGCGAAAAACCCAAAATGCACCACGCGTCAAATATAAAAACATAATAACATGAATGAAGTTCTCTGTGCTCACCAGACCAGTGTCTCCTTCCGTCTCTCTGGACACGTAAGCCTCATCAACCTTGTCAGCGCCACCGTCTGCTTCCTTCCCTTGAGTTTCAACAATTGTTTCGCGATCCTAAAAAAACAAAATGCAGTTCTATAAAACATATTATTTGTAGTTCACTGCTGAAAAAAATGCTACTCCTTCTCTGTTAAATATTTTTTCAGGAAAATTCAGTTCGCTGACGCTGCTGGTGCATGTATAATTCTATGGTTTTTAAACTGCAAAACAAATAAACTGCAGTTCACTACCACTACTTGTGCAGTTGTACTTCTTTGTTTTTAGACACTACGTAAAAGAATAAACTGTAGTTCACTGCCGCTGCTAGTCCGCATATGAATCTTTGATTTGAACACTACAGTAACATTAAAACATAATGAAAATGTACAGTAGAAAAGGTACAAAAAATTCAAACATTGTCTATGACGCCTTCGTCGACAAGATTGTCTCTAGCAGCATCAACAACAGGGGGCTGCTGCCTATCAGACACGATATCTGAGTCAAAAGCACGTTGGTCGTCCGGGTCATTATTGGGCCGCGCGTTTGCGTTAGAAGACTCTCCTCCGCACTGCAATAATAAAAAAGCATGCAAAAAACAAATGTCAATGGCATAGGAAAATAAAAGAATATTAAAAAACAAAAGAAAAAATTGATACAAAAGCAGTTCACGTATGACATGAAAAGAAGCATACATCAGCAGCAACGCGATCAGACAAGGAAGCCCTAACAACATTTTCCCGCATGTCCATTTCCTTCACAAGTGCCTCAGCTTCCTGCTCATACCTAGCGCACTTGACATCCTGGGAATGCTGGAACTGAACAAATTCCGCCCTGACATTTGAAACTGACATATTAAGGAATTGAAGCTGCCCACAATCAAAATTGTGAGCAGCATCGATTTCTGCTTCAGAAGGTCCTTTTCCAGGAGTAAACAGTCCAACAATATTCCTCATCCTAGCGTCGGATGTTGGGAGATCGGAAGTTAAATTGATAACCCTGTCAAGAAGCTCGTCAACCTGGACGAAAATATTGCGGTCATCATGAGCCTCGCCGTGAGAACTTCCAGCAGACCCCCTAGAAACACCATCAACCCGCCTAAGTGGAGAACCCCTGGCAACACCATCAACCCGCTGAATGGGTGAACCCCTAGCAAGAGGCTCACGGAAGATGGGATGCAGTTCAGCAACTGCAGTCCGCTTATACACAATGTCCCCTATCACCTTCCACTGAACAAAAAAAGAAAGAAGTGCGCATGTAAGAAAGTAAGAGGTTCACATTTAGCATGTCGAAAAAACAAAAAAAGAAGATAATGACAAAACATAAGGAAACTGAAAATTGTGAACATACAAGCAACTTGCCAAACTTGTAGGTATCCAGATGAATCTTTCCCCTTACAATCATGTCGGCGTTGTGAATCTTCATCAACTCCTGATGGGACAGAATTGCAGCACGTGGCGTGCGTGTATGCATAACAGATACATTGCGAAGATTCAAGCTATCAAGTTACATGAACAGAGGCACAATGGTGCATCCCTCAGCACAGTTCTACTTGCTCCCTTCAGAATTCCACTTGTACATTGCAGCTTGCAGCTCATCAACAACTAGCTGGCAAAAGTCCATCTCAGCCATGGAATCAAAGTTCAGGTTTTCAACCATGGAAGCTACCCTGGACAACCGAGTGGCAGGGCTGGGGAAAAGCAAACTCTGAAAAACAATGAGAAAGAAAACCTTCATAGCCATATCAACCTTCGCAGGATCATTAACCAAGTTACGGAGTAGTTCAAGCAGATCATTCACATCTATGCTATGAGAGCGGTTAAAACCAAGCTCGTCCTTCAGAGTAGCCAGAGAATCATCATGGCCGCTTTCGGCAGGCCTGGGAGCGGTGCGAGTACCCATAGGGAACTCGAAAATGTGATGAACAGCCTCACGATTTATTTCCAGAACCTTGTTTGGCCCACAGTCTAGTTTCATCGTCTCGGGGTTGATCTTTCCCATCAACATGCACATAAGCACATGAGACACATTCTTCTTCACTTTCAGATTGAAGACAATGCCGGAACCTGCTAGCTGAACCAAAATTATGTGCGGCTCCTTCAACAAATCAACGGCTTTACACACATTTGGGATAGACAACCGAACAGTCTTGTTAAATCGCCATTCCCCCGTAGCATCGTCTTCGGACTTCTTCCCTTTGGAACTCTTGCCAATCTACAAAAAAAGAAATAAAGATGCAGTTCACGTTAGCATCTGAATGTTATCTTCAGAATGCAGTTCTCTTATGTAACAAAAGGAAAATGAGTTGGCAGTGAGTTGTTAAAAAATGCAGTTCTCTTCTATGTAAACAAGATGATATGACAATGTGCTATTAAAATGCAGTTCTCTTCTATATTTTGTTAAACCAAAATATTGGGGCCCCCAACCTCCCCTTAAACAAACTCATATACAAAAATAAATGCAGTTCTCTTCTATATAAAAACAAGATGATATGAGAATGTGGTATTAAAATACAGTTATCTTCTACTTTTTGTTAAACCATATATGGGGGGGGGGTCCCCCCCAACCTCCCCTTAAACAAACTCATATACAAAATAAATGCAGTTCTCTTTTATATAAAAACAAGATGATATGAGAATATGGTATTAAAATGCAGTTATCTTCTACTTCTTGTTAAACCATATATTTGGGGGGGGGGGTCCCCCCCAACCTCCCCTTAAACAAACTCATATACAAAAATGCGATGCGTTGCATATATACTACATTAAAACCTAGTGTAAAAAACTGCTAGGTTACATTTATACAATGTAAAAAGATGATGCAGTTAACATCAGTAGCTCGAGTGACAAGGAGATAAATTAAAAGCAGCAATAAAAAACATCAGCAAAAAAGAGTGACAAACAACAAGATAAACAGCAAGATACCTTCGCAGCATCATTATCCTCCCCGTCAGAATCCTCCTTGACAGAATCGTTGTCAAGCATTTCTGCAGCTGCCTTTGAGTGTGCACGCTTGGATGGGCCATCAAAATCAACACCAGAGTAATTTTCAGCACTTGGCCGCTTTCTTTGAACCTCGGCATAATTGGGCCTCTTTGAGCAATCAACCCGGGGACTGCTCCGTGGAGAGATTAAGCCTTCCTCTGCAACACTGTTGAGTTTTCTCTTCACAGTATTCTTTGAAGGTACAAACTTAGCAGACTTATTTGAGTCTGCAATCCTCCTTCCTATCTCCTTGCCCTCCTCAAACATTACTCGCTTCGCCTTGTGATCCTGCTTTCCCTTGTGCTCCTTCTCGAAACGATTAGCAAGCGCAATCTCTTTCTGCCTTTTCCTCTCGTTGTCGGCTGCAATCTGATCGGGCACCATCCAATCCTGAGTCATTGGTTCTGTGCCATCAACAAATTGCGACTGAGTATCGGTAATTTCAGGTACACCGGATGTCCCGTCCCCAACAACATCGGCTGAGAAATAACGGGTAATCAAATAGTTAACACCCCCACCACCAGACCCACCAGGGCATAAAACTGTAGGTGGAAGAAAGTATGTGTGTGAGAGGAAAAAGTAAACTAAATACAGCTAATATAAATTGGGCCACACATATATGGCAAAAAAAGGAAATGTACATAAATGCAGTGCACTTTTACCAAAAAAATAATATAAAAGATTTATGGAGACACAATAACTTGATGCAGTTCATTAGCATATGAAAAAAGAAAAAACTTATTGCACTTCATTCCAAGACAATAAAATTAAAACAATTAACTAGCTGCAGTTCATATCAATTTCACAAAATTTTCTAAAACACATGTAGGTTTGTAAGTAAAATATATAATGCAGTTCTCCAATAACAAAAAAGGAAGATGCTATAAGATTTTCCTAACAACCTTATGGCGACAGGGGCAAAGGAGACATTTTAAATTACCAGATGGACCGGCCGCGCTGATTGGTGAGACATCAATGGGTGATGAAGAACCTGTAAAACAAAAAGATAAAAGAATCAGCCTGAAGCGTAGTGACAAAAAGAAAAGAAAAAAGAACAAATGATATGGGAAAGCAGTTCAGATACAATTTCCACCAAACCTTGGACTTCTTCTAGTAGGAGAAGCCATGCTAAATCTGCAAACAACAACAGTTAAAAAATCAAACCCTAGAAAAGCAAACCTGAGCGTGTACAGATAAAAAAAACCTAGGTGGACATTGCTAGGATTTCAAGGCCACTAATACCACAACATTCTCTTAAAAACAAACGCATGTTGCGATTGGAGCCTGGAAAACGACAGTTAAAAAAGAAAAAAAGAAGCTGGTCGCTCCAAAACTAACCCTAGAAACAAATCGGGGGCGACGATGACGATTTCCGGCGACGAAAATCGACGGAGAGGAAAGGATATCTATGGAGCCACTAGACGGTAGGACTAACCGTGGGACGCTGTGATGAGCGGAGGAACAGCAGGGCAACGGCGCAGCAGACGGCGGCGAACGACGGAGGCTGCGGGCGTCGTCCCTCTCAGCCGCGAGACCGAGCGGGGGTTTTTTTCCCTGCGGGGGGCGGCGTGGAGAATGAGGATGGGACGGAGAGAAGCAGAGGAGGCGGGGGGGGGGGGGGTTAATGACTCCATCCAGGCCCACGAGTCAGCGACGCGCGTTATACAAAAATAAAAAAATCTACATTATTGGCCCACAAGTCATATACAGGAACCAACAACGGCCCGATCTATTTTGATGATGCAGTTCGGTTAATGAAAATTGATGCGGTTCGCCTCCAATCTCTTCAGTTGCTTCGTTTAAGAGCCGCCCACGAAAAATAAGGGGAAACGATCTCCAGACTGAATCGAATCGACGCGCGCCCTGCTCCTCTATCCGCACGGTTCGAGAAAGCACTAAGACCACGATCACCACGATCCCAACGGGCGCACCCACGATCGCCCCCACTCCCCGTGCCGGTTGGAGAAGAAGAACGTGGGCTGGGCAAATGTTGCTGCCGCTCCCCTTTAAATTCCGGCGTCCCACGCTTGATTGTTTCACAAACTACTACGCTTCCCCCACTGTTCCTCCTCATTACAGCCATGCCGTTCACCAAAATCTTCAAAGATGTCGAGGCGCACGGCAAGACAGTGCTCACGGTGATCTTCGCCAACGACGTGAGCACCGTGGAGATGTGCATCAACGACTACAAGGAAGCTCTGCAGGGCCGCCGCCAGAAGATCGTCGGCATCGACGTCGAGTACACACCTGACAGGAGGGACGCCGCCTTGATTCAGCTCTAGATAGGCAAGGATCACGCAGTGCTCCTTTTCCAGGTATGCGCTACTATGGGCGAGAGATGCATCGCCTTCGACAAGTTCCTCGCCAACTCGAAGTAAGCACTTCTTTATACTGGTGTAATACATAGTTGCAGGCCTGTGGATATCTCCTTGACTCTGTATGCAGTTCTGTTTGACGTCTGTATGCGGTTCTGTTTTCCATCTGTATGCAGTTCTCTAATGAATAACGTGTGGTCCACGTAGGTACGAGTTCGCTGGTTTTAGCATAGACCAGGACAAAGAAAAGCTTTCACGGAGCAACCTGTACGTATCCAACTTCACCGACATTCAGGAGAACTGGAGGGTGCCTGAAGGAACAAAGGAACTCGACTCACTTGGCGATGTGTCAGCCGCCATCATCGACGACTACTACGCGGACATGAAGAGCAAGATGACAAACGAAGAGCACAACCACTGGAATGACGTTCTCACCAAGAAGCACATTGAGTATGCTGCAAAGGACGCCTACGCTGCGTTCGAGATATGGAACCGCATCACAACAGTGCAGGACGGCCTCACACGAGCTATAAAGGAGCGGACCAGGAAGCGCCCGAGGGCATCCTGGGGCAAGGGGAGCTGGGGCAAGGGGAGCGCAGGATCGCCTTCCACGTCCAGCTGGGCCGAGTGGAACTGATGATGCAGTCCATGTGCTGGTAAAACCAAAGGGGTTCAAGTCACAAGTGCTCGAGTTATTTCCTTCTGCATAGATCAAGAAAAGTTTGCTTTCGTTGTAGTTTGCTTTGGAACAATATTTGCTTGAGTGGTTTAGGTTTGCTTGATGATGTACTTTGCGTGTTGTGAGCACAGAAACCCCTTGGTTTGTATATATGAACAATTTCCAGTTCTGAATGTGTTATCGAAGTGGTTCACATACAAAGTTTGATGCAATCCTCTTTTATTTCAACTGTAGTTCTGTGTGTGGTCTGCTTGTAAAAATGAAGCTATCTGGGTGCTTCAATTCTGTATATCTCTTGAACAGTTGTTCACTTCTACTCTTGTTCACTCCTAAAAAGCAGTACACTTATAAAATCTTGTCGAAAAAGAAGGTAACATATCAAGAAGGAAATGCGTGCCATTTCTCAGCAGAAAAAGTGGACAAAAATATTAATAACATGTTTCACTGCCTTTTCCGAAAAAGGTTTTCGCCATTCAAACTTACATGATAACTAGATGCCATACAGTATGGCACATTATTACAACAGAACTGAGCTAAAGCATATTTAACTTGATTTCCAAACAATTTACATGCCTATAAAACATAGCCATGACAACATCCCAAGCCTGGAGACCAGATTCCTCCACCAATTCCTTCCAGCCATCTTTGAGAACCAAACAATCATCAGAGCCGACATAGTACATGACGTCAACATTATGATACCCATTCTTGCTAACAAAGACCAGGTTGACACAACTTTCTGAAACCCTAACTAGACCAGAAGGAAATTTCTGCACAACAACAACAAAAAATTATAAAATAAAGTGTAGCACAGGAAATATTCAACAAATGCTGTTGTTTACAATCTTCATAATAAAAAAACTACATATAAAAAGCAGTTCACTTAAAATACACAAAAAAATAAAAATGCTTCTTCACAATCTAATTCTGCTGAAAGATATATATGAAAGCAGTTCACTAGTGCTGCTCAGAAAAATGTGTCTTCAAAGAATATAAAAACCCTGTATATGAAAGCACTTCACTTAAACTAACACAAAAAAAATTAAAAAAATACTTCTTTCAGAAACTAAATTCTGCTGAAATCTTCATAATATAAAGATCTATATGAAAGCAGTTCACTACTGCTGCTGCAAAAAAATATGAATCATACATACCCATGAATCATCGACATCAACTTGGGTCATTTGGTGGACGAATGGAGCTCTGAATCCAATGAATGGAGAGTACAGAAGGGAACAGAGAGCGCTGCGCCGCTGCTTGTGATACAGAACAAGGCCTTGAGAGAACACGCAGGTCTCCAGCATAGGCTCCATCCTTGCTAAGCAGCCACACGAGCAATCCATTATACTGATGGGAAGAGGATATGGTTGGGGGCGATGAGGGGGGGGGGGAGAGATCACAGATCTGATGGTAAGACGAGGGTGCGGTTGGGGGAGGAGAGGGAACTATCAGATGGCCTCCGCAGATAAGATAAGATGGGTCGCAATGGACCCAGCTGTATATATACACAGCGGACACCGAGAAAAAAAGATGGAAAATAAGAACCAATGCAGTTCGAACATATGATCAGATGCACTTCTATACGGTGATAAAATGTAGCTCACATTAAATACCATTGCAGCTCCTTGTGCGTGCACATTAAAAAACAAATTGCTAACTAACAAATTCGATCTTCCTAGATCCCTCTGCAATTCGCGCAAACACGTAAACAACAACAATTAGAAAATGCGCAACATATCGAGCGTGCCTTTGACAAATCAGGGCACAAGTCGAAACGCGTCACGCGCCCGCGGGGGCAGAGTTCTTCGCCTACAGACAGAAATTCGGCGAGATAACCAACCAAATGGACGAATTAGCAACTCAATTCGTCGCGGATTAACGCAAAATAGATTCGTGATCTTACAAAAAACAATAAAATGCGGCGTAATTGATCGTGAACCCGACAAAAACGATGACAGCGCGCTGCTCTCGACGAAGAACAGACACAATTCCTCCATCTACTTCGATTCCGGTGATTTTTTCGCGAAGATTAGTGTTTTAGCACACAATACATCATCGCGGATTATCGTGAATGCGAGTAAACAAGCAGAGTCGATCAAACCTAGTTTGATACGCTAGAACGCTGATGCAGTTCTCTGCACCCTCGTATGAGGTTGGAAACAGTAGACAGAAGTAGTGCGCGTAGCTTTCTCTTGTAGTTCAGAAAGTTGTCAGAATAGTTATTCTGACATTGATGTTAGAATAGACCGGCTGTATATATATATATATATATATATATATATATATATATATATTGAACACTCAGGGTGAAGAATAATTTATTCCTCACCCTGATCGTTGATGCACTTGTGGCTGGGTCGATCGATTGAGGAGGCCGTGTTTGGACTTGGCCAAGCTGTAAAATTATATCAACAACGATATAAAATTACGTTCATGCTGGAGGAGGAAGAAAGTGGGAACGGTTGGCCGTGGCTACTAGGATCCAGCCCACTCCCCCGGTGCCTTCGGTAATTAGGTCTTCAGCTGTGAACCGGTTTTAACTTTGGACCGCACGCTGAGCAGTGTGACGCTGAGCAATGGGGCTCGACGGCGTGGTGCTCGGCGGGGAGATTTTGGTCGCCCCTGTCTTCCTCTTCGCCGTACTCTCGGCGATTGGGAGGCGGCAGTGGCCTCAGACGCCGCGGTCAAAGGGGCAGTGCGCGGAGATTTTGGATGCGACGGAGGCGTCAACCACTCCAAAATCCATTCCACTGCTTCGTCCCGCTGTTCCATCAGAGAAGGCACGAGCAAGAAGAAGATGGTGGTGACTGCACTCCTCCGTAAGGCCTGCTCTCTCTCTCTAAACAGTACTCCCTCCGATCCATAATAAGTGTCGCTCATCTAGTACAAAATTTGTACTAGCTTAGTACAAAATGAAATATTATGGATCGGAGGGAGTATTATTTTTTCTCATTGGTCTGTTTGCCCATGATTTCTTCCTTTTTGGAGATTGATGCTTACAAATTGGATTGTAAAAGTTCTTCCTCTGCCTCTTTCTTTAGACGCATATGCTTTATAAGCTCTGAGATTATTAGAAACTTTACTAATTAGCTTGACTATTATTTGTGGAATAATAAATATGGGTACAGTATTTGAACAATAGGATGCTGGAAAGGAGTTGTTGACGAGAGAGATTAAGAAGAGGTTGGACGGCAATGGGATTCTGATCAGAGAAGAAAAGGAGTAGCACAAAAGCTCCTGGGGAAGAGGAACAACACTAGGTCATCTTCTTTGATCCAGCCAAAGGTAATAGCTTTGTCTCTTCTCTGTTTTAGATTAATAGTTCATTCCTTTGTTTATATATATATAAGTCGACATTCGTTGCACCGGCTATCGCCACATAATAAAGTCGATCTACATCGCATTAGGGTTTCGCCACAGCTAAATTAATAAGTTCATCTTCATCGCATTTCGGCTATCGCCATAATGTTCGTTCACATATGCTAATATTATTAGCACCGTTTGATCGAAATAATAATGGTTGAGATTTAAAGTTTTTACGTAACATGATAATATGTGATATATACCTAGGTATTGGACTGTCACGTGTATGCATATATAAGGAAACTAAAGTTGGAATCAGATATGGAAGCTCCTAGGTGTTAAAAATTGGGTTTATCATCAGACACTTACTACATAATCACGTCACGTATATTTCCTCTGTAGAAAAAAAAGTGTCCTAGAATCAGTAACGATTTGAGAAAAGAGTCCGTAATGTGCATGTGTACAAGGCAAATGCGACATATTCGTAAAAAACACGCCTATCTAACAAAGACAACCTGATTGTTACTTTCCTGATTGTATGAACGGGCTAGATTCATCACTGTATATATATTCATGAGTTAGAATCAATCAAGATGATTTTGTGCTGGTAGAATCAATCAAAATGGTTACATGCAAGTCTGTCACGTTTTAAAATATGAAAGTACATCCCATTAATGTTTACCAGGCAACTACAACCAGCCCGTAAAAAAAGGTTTTACAACCTGATTGCTATTCTCTAGATTAATTTTTATTTATATGCCTGACTGATTGTGTTCTTTCACATAGACGTTATTTTTTATTTTTTAATGGGGCCTAATATTAAGGGATGAGATTTAAAATTGTACATAGACAATACAGGGTGATGCAAAATCTTGAAAGCCAAACAAAAGAAGTCCGGTTTAATTTGTGACTCCAAAACGTAAAAGTCAATCAACTGGGATTGACTTGCGGTTATAATGCAGGGCTAACATCATCAACGATGTCATGATTATTAAGTTTTTTTCTAGGGTTTCATGAGCATCAGGACACACCAAAACAATGCTTATTTCGTTTCTTCCATTTCTCATATTATTCCTGACTCAAAATTAAACAAAAAATACATTTATATACAAAAATAAACCTTAATCTATATCAATCTAGAACTAATATATACAAACAAATAATGTTTTTTTAAACAATATTTATAATTGAAAACATGAAAGAAAATGGTAATAACTTTATGTGTGGTCATATGAATTCTATAAATAGCTAAGTTTGAAATAAATTTTACATGGAAATGAGCAGTTACTTGATATATATAAAATCTTCTTATTTTTAGGTTCTTCTGACCCGAAATTAAGGCAGAATTAATTTATATACAAAAATAAACCTTCATCTATCTATCTAGAACTAATTTATAGAAACAAATGAAGTTATACAAGTCTATCTATAATTTATACAAAAATATATTAACTAAAAATGTGGAAAGAAAATGATGAAAATTCTATATAGTAGTTATATGAATTCCATACATAGCTAGGTTTAAAATAAATTTTACATGAAAAAGAGCAGCTATTTGATATAAAATTACATGAAAGTCGAAAATAGTAAAAATGAAATGAAATTTCAAACAATAGTTCAACTTAATAACACTTAATATGAATATCTTATATAAATAGAATGAAGATGAAAGGAAGCGTCCATGAACAATGCTCAATTTCCGTGTTCCTTGCAAGTTCAGACAATCGTGAAGCTTTACACTAGGAGGGGGAAATAATCATACATCTCAAAAATATTCCATTATAAGGCTTGCATGACGTTGAGAACAAAGAATGTCACATCAATACCAATGTCCCATGTGTGCAACCAATCGTATTTTAGAAGGAAGCAAAATGGCACTGTCGTAGCAACAATAAATTTATGAAGAAAAAAATCATACAAATGTGCTTAAGGATTTACATCCATTATGTCTATTCTTATAAGGGCATGTACAATGGTTGATAAGACTGTTCTATCTTAGCGTTGCCACATAATTTAGATATGGCAAAAAAGTGACATACAATGGTTCTATCTTAGCTTAGCTATAATAACTAGAGATTCCTAAATTTGTGGTGAGAGAATTATTGCTAAGAGGAGATCTCTTAGTTAAGAGAAGGCAAAGCCTTTTTTTAGTTTCTCTTTCCTCCACATCAGCATGATAAGACTAAGATAGCACCATTGTACATGCCCTAATATTTTTTTTCCTTCCATGGTTTCTTTGATCAAGAATTGTCTTTGATTTTTTTATTTTGAGCTGATTGAATTAAGTGGATGCAATGAAAAAATATATTGAATCAGGCTACTTAACTATTTGAATATACTAGAAAAGATTTTTTTCGGGAAAACGCAAGGGACCTTTGCGTTTTATTGCATTGAAAAAAGAGAGTTGGGTTACAATCCTCTTAGGAGGCAGGGTAAATGATGGAAAGGAAACTAATGAACATCCAGGTGGGCGGCAGGATGACACGAAGGCCATGCGCACCAGAACGCACCCAATCCATGGCCTTGACTTTGATCTTGGAGACCAGATCGCGAACCAGAGGCTGGGCGCCATCAAAGATGCATGCATTGCGCTGCTTCCAGATCATCCATGGCGCCAGAAGGGTGATAGAGGCGAGGCCTTTGCGCAACTGCTTGGGGGTGTCCTTCTTGGCGCGCAGCCACTAGTCCATGAGGGAGCTCTCGTGATCGGGAGCAGGGGTGGTCATCCTGAGCCAGGGAAGGATCTTGTGCCATGTCTGTCTCGCGAAGGAGCATTCCAGGAGGAGGTGCCGCATCGTCTCGGGTGCTTGGTCGCAGAGCGGGAGCGTGGTTGGTGCTGGAGGCCACGACGAGCGAGGCGTTCTACTGTCCAGCATCTACCCAAGATTGGCATGCCAATGAATGAATTTCACACGTGTCGGCGCCTAGATTTTCCAAATGAGCTTCCATGAGAAGCATGTTGTAGACCCCTGGAAGGTGGCAACGTAGCAGGAATGAGCAGAGTAAAGACCATTGGCAGACCACTTCCAGATCAGCTGGTCTTGGGTGTCGAGGACCATACTAGAAAAGATTTAACAATTGTCTATATATATGTGTGACTTAGATGGATAAACGAGATACCAATTTAGTGAAAAATAAAGATGCATGCATTAAAGAATCAAGAGAAATGCCATTGCACAAGAAAATCAATGTGGCAACTAGGAAAAGAAGGAAAAAATGCAAAGTTTGAGCATGAGTCATAATACTTCATTTTAATTAATTGTATGAGATCCACACTAAAGGATGGCAAGTGCAAGAGAGAAGCTACAAGTTAGTTTGGAAGTCCTTGATTAACTTAATGAGCAAACAATAATAGCAAGATCTAATATAGAATTATACTTGATAGAATTATTATTATTTATAAAAAATAAAAAAGATAGGTAAATTAGTTGCACATGAGTAGGCAAATTAATATTAGATCCACTAAAAATATAACTATTGTAGGATACAAAACCAACTATTTCTTTATGTAATTTGGCTATTGGTGTTTCGATAGTTAATTTTTTATATAATACAAAAATGGGAAAATTAAGTTAAATCACAAATAAGTATTTATATATAATCTAGCCGCGTAAATGCATGGGTGGCCATGCTAGTTAAACATATAAATTCGACCTTCGTCGCAAATAGGCTTTCGCCATGAAATCAATTTTCATCACAACCAGCTTTCGCCATAAAGTCGATTTTCATCGCAACCGGCTTTCGCCATAAAGTCGATTTTAATTGCAACTGGCTTTCGCCGTAAAGTTGACTTTCGTCGCACTAGGCTTTCGCCACATCTAAAGTCGACTCTCGTCGCACCGGCTCTCCACACTTATGAATAAAATCAACTTTCATATTGCATATTCTTTCACATTACATTGCATCATATTACATCATAAATTATATATTTTTACACTTTTCTCAGAGACCAGGGGGCTTGATCAACCCTCTATCGGCTCTGAGCATGTATATTGCGTAGTCAGGCAAATCGGGGAGAACGATGATACTCATCGACTCTTGCAAGAGAAGCCGACATATATATATATAAAATTCCACATGTGTTTGCTTAATCAGGGGCAGTAGGGGAGTTTGATGGTTCCCATCAACTCTTAAACGAAAAAATCCCGGCATATACATGAATGGGCCACCCACGCTATTTGGCATGTATAACTAAAGCTCATATGACTAACGTGAAACCGGTTGGTCTAAACTTTGGGGGCTTACACAAAAACGCCTATCGAATTTATTCCTAAGAGCCGGGCACGCTAGTCATATAAGCCGGTTTTACAGAGAATTTTTGATTCCTGAACCAATAATCTTTCTCAACCCGAGAAGATGAGGTCTAAGTCGATTTCTACTAGCCTTTTCATTTCATTCTTGCATATAAAACATCATGTTCAATTAATATTAACAATTTTTTTCTCGCAAATTAAAGTTAGACCTATGTGACTTGGCACAAGCACCCCGATGCATATACCGACTCATGGGGACTACACTTCAAAAATAAAATCTTCTCAAAAGACCCGACACGACGCAATGATGTTCGTGCCGACTATTCGGGACTACACTTCAAAGTTTCTTCTCAAGCAAAGACTCGGTACAGCACCCAGATGCATACACCGACTCTTAAGGAGTAAACACTTCAAAAAAATTATTCAAAGATTTGGCATGACGCCACAATGATCATACCAACTCTTGGGGAGTATGACTTAAAAGAAATATGACCTAGTACGGCACATAATGTGACCACACCAACTCATGAGGGCTATAGGCCGATCTATCTTATGAGTCGATCAAACGATACAAAGCTATTTTGAATTGACTCAGGGGGCTATAGATACAAACATCATCAAAAATATCGGCTCTCATCCATGAGGACACCCCTCGGAGCGGAGCCAAAGACCCGAAGGCCTTGAATCCATCACAAGTTGAGAAAATGACTCAGGAAGCTTGATCCAACGACGAATTGTCTGAACGTGTATCAATAACTCACCCCTCTCGGGAGAAGAAGGGGGAGATTCAGATGGAGAAGCCATACGAGCACTTTTTCCCCTACCTCTGCCACGGTCGCGACCTCGCCCACGGCCATGACCACGGCCACGGCCTGGACCGCGAGCGCCTGCACTAGAACCGGCTCATCGGCCGCCAAAGGAACACGAGCACCTAGCTTGGGAGCCATGGAGGAAAGTGGCGAAGGAAGAAGAAGAAGAAGAAGAACAAGAAGAAGAAGAAGAAGGAGAAGAAGAAGAAGACTTCTCGATATAGAAGAATAAGAAGACTTCTCGATAGAAGAAGAAGACTTCTCGATTTCCACCACAAAATCAATGCCCTCAAACATTGGTGTTTCGGGCAGTGAAATCATAAAATCAATAAGCGGATCTTTGAATAAAAAGTCAAAAGAAATTCTTTAACCAGAAGATGAAAAGAAAGGACCAAAAGGATTGATACCGAATACTTATAAAACCTCAAAGGGATGTAAGAGCCGGTCTATCATATTAAAGAGTCGGAAACCAAATTGGAGGAAAAAAGATTGCTGCAAAGACTAAAGAATCACACCAATCCTGAGGGCTAATGTCGGGGGGATGGATCAAGCCCATGACGCGGCATTAGATCTATGGGCCGATTCAGCTACGGAAGGCCCACAAAAGAAGACCCAGCCACGGGCCGGTTGCACCAAGGAAAGAAGATCGAAGCCGTAGAAGGAATTTGACATACCTTGTATAGCACATAGCATATTTGTAAAGTAGAATAGGACTCCACCTCGTGTCGGAGTTGGACTCGCGGAATCCCGGGACCCGGTACCTTTATAAGCCGAGGTCCATGGGATCCAGGGTCAGGGAACAATCTCAATCCGCAATAGGACTAGACACTTGTCGGCGTAACCTAGATCTCATCGAGACTAAGTTTACGAGCCGACTCTCTTGTAATCGATCAACTGACTCTCCTTTTGAGAGTCGGAACCCATAATAATAAGAAGCAGGAGTAGGCTTTTACCTCAAGACAAAGAGGGGCTGAAACCTGGGTAAATCGCCGAGTCTCGTGTCCATGTCGACTCTCTTCATGTATTCGCCTCGCAGCAAAGATCCCATGTTAAGTTCGACTCTTTGGACATCTGCCGTGACTTTTCCACGACAAGGGTACCTGGTGCGTATCAAGACAGAAGGCCTGCTGGAAGCCTCGACCGGCCCACGACTGGCCCTTCTCCTCACAGATGACGCTCGAGCACCCGCAACGACTTCAGCACCCAAGGCGACGTCAATCAAAAAGGCAACTCCTGCCCACCCGAGGACTCTGTGAGTCCTTCGGGCAACCCACCTCAGCCCGATCCATGGCACCACTCGCAACTGCGCGAGCGCAGCACTCGCGTGGAAAACGCGGATGGGGAAAATACAAAGGTAGCGACCCGGATGCTGTTCCAAGTATTCATGGTAGACGCCCATGCACCAACTTCAGATGACATGGACAGAGAATATGACCCGAACAGTCACAGAGAAGCACGCTCAAACAGCAGAAGCAGTGATCCTGACAACACTGGGTAGCTTATAGTCACCATTGGCGAACCAGGAACCATACCAAGAAAAGAATTCAGAAGACAGGAGAACAAAAACCATAAAGATGACCCACCTGAAAGCAGAAGGCGCCAGGCCTCAGAAGTTGCAAGACATGCCCAACTCACTGAAAAAATCTTTCTATCCAAAGAAGCAATCTCCAGAGTAAAAGATCCAGTAAAGCGCGGTAAACTCCTACCAGAGGAGGCAACTCGCAACGATCTCAGAGCATACAATAAGCTGGCGACTGATGTCACTAAGAAAAAAAGACGGTTGCGGCTTGAATTGGAGAAACAAAGAAGAACCGAGAACGACTCAAGTACTTTCCGCAAAATATCACTCGAGCACTCGAGCGATTTCTCCGATCACAGATCTCCCTCTAGACGCAAGTCCAAATTCAACAACCTAAAACGCGTGGATAAGAAGAAAGTCGCCCGCAAACTGGACAACGACTTCAGAATCGAAGACGAGGACGAAGAAGAAAAACAACTCACACCAGCAGGAGCCCTTATCACCGCCCAAGCATATCTTCATCGCGCCCAAACCGGAAAAAATGAAAATGCAGATCGAAACACTGCACGGGCGCTCAAGGTGATGAGCGACACTATCGTTGCTTTGGCACTCAAAAAAGCAAGCACAAGACGAGCACCCCGCGCGCAACCACCAGACATGGACCCCAGTTCAACCGACGACGATGATGACAGCAACAACGACCGCCACAAGCACCCCGATAAAAGCAGACCGAGACAGGGACGACCGCGACAACCGACGCGGCAACAATCAACGACGGGACGACACCGCGCAGAACAAAATCAACCGAGGAAGACGCAGGCGCACAGCTCACGAAGAACACTCAGACGAGCAAGCATCCACGAAGATCTCAAACCTTGCGGAGCATTATGCTTCGCGCGAGCCATACGCGAGACACGGATGCCCAAAGGTTTCAAATTAAACTCCACGACGCACAAGTACGACGGATTGGAAGAACCAGAAGCATGGCTTGACGACTACCTTACAACCATCAAGTTCCAGCGGGGAACCAATACCAAAGCAATGCAGTACGTACAACGCATGCTCGAGGTATTGGTGCGGCACTGGTTGAAAAACCTACAACGAGGATCTATCAGCTCTTGGAAACAGTTTCACAGCGCCTTCATCGAGAACTTCAAGTAAACCTACAAGCGTACAGCGTCACTCGAAGAGCTGACAGCTTGTAGACAAGGAACCAGGGAGTCACTAATGGCATACATCCAACGGTGGACCATACTCAAAAACTCAGACGAAGACATATCCGATGAAAGTGCAATCGAGGCCTTCAGAAGAGGTTTACATCGCATAGACTTCAAAGAACAACTCGGACATCTTAAGTTCCGAACACTCGCGCAGTTACTGGAACACGCCAACAACTGGGCCGATGGAGAAGACTCCGTACGCAAAGAATTAGAGACCCCGACGGCTCGCTCAGACCGCGACTACGACTACTACGCTGGAGACAGAGGTTTTGACAGAAGAAGAAAATGGCCCAGACACAACTTTTATGATGACAAAGGACCCGACATGGTCGCGGCCGGTTTCCCAGATGGCAGACATCGCGATGACAACAGAACGAAACGGAGGGACAACCCAGAGGACCCACCACACGCTCAAAACTGAGACTGGAGATCAAGGCAGCCACGAGATGACACCCGAGCACTTCGCTCGGCCAAGGAGCAGCTAGACGGCCCATGCACAATACATGGGTTGAAGAACGAGCGTGGAGAAGTCAGATCGGGGCACACCCTAAGAAATTGTAGGCGCTTCACCGAGCTCTCAGAAGAAATGAGTCGGTCCATAGCACCAACAATGCAACCACTAGCAAGTGTAGCAGTCGGGCCTATCGCTCACAACGCACCATCCGCACCTGCCGCACCAGCAAGGAAGGTAGCAGCCATCCAGGAGCGGCGTGCGACGCCTGACGAAGAAGAAAAGACCCAGAGGCACACAGCCGAATCTACATGACCCAAGAAGGAATACCATCAAACAGGCAGCAGAAGCAGGTCACCAGACAAGTCTTCCTCGCAGTTTCCTCGCACCGGGCCTTCCCATAATACCTGCGCGGGTCCGAGACTGACATCACCTTTTCCCGAGAAGACCACCCGTCAGCCATCCCACGTCTAGGGCACGCCGCACTGGTGCTCGAAGCAAGAATCGGAAACTACGATATGTCGTGAGTCTTCATGGATGGTGGCAGCGGAATCAACATCATATTCACCAAGACTCTAGAAGATATGTTGATCCAAAACTCAGCACTCAAAACTTAAGGAACGGCTTTCCATGGAATCGTGTCAGGCAAAGCAGTCTACCCCTGGGAAAGATAATCCTGGAAGTGGTCTTCGACAACGCGAGCAACTTCCGCAAGGAGTAGCTAGACTTCGAAGTGGTCGACTAGAAATCACAAGATCATGCCATCCTCGGACGACCAGCCTTCGCGTGCCTCATGTCAGTACCACACTACGCGTACCTCAAGCTGAAAATGCCAGGCCCAAGGGGGGTCATCACAGTCAACGGTAGCTTTTTCAGATCTGATCGCTGCGACAGAGAATTCCATAAGATATCGGAAACTTTTGGAGCGCACCACAGTCGCAGAATCGCCGCACAAGAACAAGCACTCCCATAAAAGCCAAGGAACCATCAGAAGACTCGACAAACCGGCGACTCACCACAAGACCTCAAGTTATCTTAGCAGCAACTTTACATTTCTAGGGCTATCCAGCCATCGATCCAAATAAAGGGTTGTTTATTCACAGCCCCCTCGTGTAAGAACATCAGGGAAGATTCCAAAATATTTTCCCAAAATATCTTACGCAAACTTCAAACTTGGCACTCGGGGGCTCGCTCGCAGCAGCCACCCTCCGAGGCGTTCTTCGCTTACATGACATCAAACTTGGCACTCGGCGGCTCGCTCGCAGCATCCACCCTCCGAGGCGTTATTCGCTCACGCGACATCAAACTTGGCACTCGGGGGCTTGCTCACAGCAGCCACCCTGCGAAGCATTTTTCGCTTACGCGACAGCAAACTTGGCACTCGGGGGCTCGCTCGCAGCAGCCACCCTCAGAGATGTTATTTGACCACTTGACTCAAAGTTTGACACTCGGGGGGCTCCATCCACAGCAAACGCCCCACGAAGGAAAACAAAAAAAACACTCAGTGACTCACACCAAAACCCCAAGGAGCTCACAACAACCCAATTACACCATATGTTGCTCAGGGGAGAATCCTACAAAGACTCCAGCTAACAAAGAAGAATTTACAAGGAGCAATCAACTCTAGACTCCAGGCTCCGACTTCACTTTACAAAGAGCACCCAGCAAGTGATAGTTCTCCACGCACACTTTCTTCACAACCAGACCCGCGGGTGCATCCGCCGCCGCGTAGTGCTCATCCATCGGCTCATCTCGACCACTAGGAGGACCTTGAGCCGCCAGCATAATATCTACCCAGGCTAATGACTGTGAACAAATGAAAAAGCACAACGAGGCACCGCGTGAATCTGATGATTCACAACACGGAGAAGCTCCACAGGCTAAGAGAACACCCGACAAAGCCTCTCAAAACTCGTCGGAACAGGATCTAAGGGATAAAACTCAGAGAAGATACCACCAAACACTTTTCAGCGGTACTCAAGAGCTCGCGGTACCCGACCAACCCGTAGCCGAAGGATGGCAAACAACCGCGCTCGTGCCCTATCCCTCCAAAAGGGATTTTCAGCTTGCACGGCCGGGTCATCCAAATGCGACAACTCCGACTGCACAACCTCCTACTCCTCGCGAGATCGATCAGCCAGCACTTTGTAAGAAGAGCAAAAATCAGCAAAAGAAAAAGCACTCACGCAACTGAGCAGCCAAAACAGGAAGACTCACCCTTCAGAAGATCAGACAATTTCTCCATCCAAGCAGCTAAGCTATCCAAGACTGCCTCAGCACGTTCACGTTTTGAGCGATGGATTGCAACAGCACCCTTGAGCCGACTAATCTCGCGCTCTGCGTCCCTAAGTCTCAAACAAACGGACTCGTAGGCACCCTCGCGGGCATCCTCCTTCAGCAAATTCCAAGCCCGAGAAACGCCCGGGGTGGCCTACCCCAAAAAGATAAAAGTGTCAAGCAAAGAAGAAAAGTACGGAAAAAAGGACAAGGCAGCTTCATCATCAATTCAAGATTCAACATCTCCCACTCCAAAAGTGAATTATTACAAAGAAGTTCTTCAAACACGCAGCCAAATAAAGTTTCCTACTCCGCGCCCTGGGACTTGCGGATGTCAGCCTCCACAACCAACTGCGGCTGACGGGCAAGACGAGTGGCCCGTGTACTCTGCTCAGTCGTATAATTGGGCAGGCTAACCACCATGGCATCATCAATGGGAACCCCATGCCCCAAGAGAACAACAAAGGACGTCGCAAGTCCACTCACCACTATTTCACGGACCAAGCCCTCCAACCGATCGCCATTCGGCCCGAACGCGATAACCTACAGATCAATACCCTCGGGCCGATCCTCCTCCGGATACATATGTTCATGAATAAGCTTCAGGAGAGTCGAAGCATGACCACAGACATCCTTCACGGCACCAGTGGCACTCAACACGGCATCCACAGCGCCACGGAGAGTGCTCGAGTCCGCAGGAGTAGCTGCTGCTATCTCAACGCTCACGGAGCCTGCATCACCGGGAAAAAACAATGATCAGCAATCCAAGTCAAGAACCACAGCAAAAGAAGAAGCATGAGAACAATCTCTTCACCTGCCAAAGCACTCGCCAGGTCGCGCAGGCGATCACCCTCAACCTTCTCCATCTGGTGAAACTGCTCCTCAACTCGCCGCAGTCGTTCGAGCTCGCCAGGCTGTACCTGCAAATCCTTCTCCTTCAAATCCAAAGCATCCCAGAGCAAGGCAAGTTCTTTTTCCGCAGCAGCAGCCCATCTCTCGACATCCTTCTTGTGACCTACAAGCGAAGGCATCACTAAAAGCACCAAAGACAAAACAATAACGGCATGACAACCCAAAAATGGAGGAAGAAACTCATGCCTCATGGTGGTCAGCTGTCCCTAGAAGACATCGTGAGCATGCCGGTCTCGATCGGCATCAGTCAGCACACGCTCGCACATATCGAAGAGTGGCTGGAACAGAATGATACGCAGAAATCAGAACCAAACATGAAAGTCAAGCTCAAGACTGCGTCCAACCACAAGTGATTGCCCCTAGCCTCGAGGGCTACTCCCATCAGGAGCGCTGCCGCACACCCAATGATATGTAGAAATCAAAGAAAAAGAAATCAACCTTAAGACTGCGAACAACCACAAGTGATTGCTCGCAGCCTCGGGGGCTACTCCCATTGGGAGCGCTGCCCTCCCCCAATATACAAGTCAGAGGACCGAAAGTCTCCATACCTGCTCAGCCATACGGTCAAAAAATGTGCCCTTGGCCTTGACTGGAAGGCTCTTCTTCTCCAACATGTACCCTTCAGGAACCACTGGTTTTGCATCTGGAGGAGAGTATCCTTTAGTAGTCGCTACAGATCCCCTAGACGGAGCAGTCAAGGGGCTTGTTCCCGCACCTGAAACTACAGGAGTTGCTGAAGGAGCCGACTGACCAGCCGCCGCATCGGATTCAGTCGACCGGAGATCAACAACAGCAGTACTTGTCGAAGAAGCAGCCGAAACGGGAACAGTGCTGCAAATTACATATCATAAGAATAAGAAATCAAATCACCAGCGTAATAATCCGGGAAAGAAGAAATACGCACCCAACAGGCGCGACACCTGGACGAAGCAGCACCCCAAACTTTCGCCTTTGTGGAGCAACCGAAGGAGGGAAAGTTGCAGCAACAGGAGCGACTGGTGGTAGACCGCCCCACCACCCTCTGTAGTCCGCTCAGCAGTAGTTGAGGAGCATTGCACTTGATGTGAAGTGTCCCCAAATCTTCATCGTCATCATCAGCTGACGGCCGACCACCAAGACTCGCACCCATGGACTCACCAGCATCAACATGCGTAGCACCACCATCACTCGCGGCGTGGGATCCACCATGACCACATCAGGCTCCTCCAGTATTTACGCATCCTCAGGCTGCGACGGATTGTTCAGCAGGGAAACATGGTCCTACAAGTCAAGCATCATTAGCAAGCTAAAGATATCAGATAAACTTTACCAAACCAACAAAGACTCAAGTAATTACCTCAGGCAAAGGCGTACCAGCATCGTATGGACGAATGGAGCTCTCAACACCAGTACTAGTGCACTTAGTGACCTATTGGATCTGAAAGAAAAGGTCAGCACCCGAAATGTCCTCGAGAGAGCACCTAGTCGGGTCTTCGGGTTCAGCATACCGCCACATGGGGTGCACCCGGTGCTAAAGCGGCTGGATGCGCCTCCTCATAAACACAGATATAAGCTGGCCACCAGTTATCCCCTTCTTCAAAGCAGCAAGATTTTGCACCAAGGGCTCTAAAACATATACTTCACCAGCAGTTAGAGAATGCGCCCAGAATGACCTCTTAGCCACTCGCGCAACCAGATTGAAGGGAGCAAGACCAAACTGTTGGCCGCCAACGTGTTGATCCTTCAGATAAAACCAGTTCTTCCGCCACGTATAAACAGAATCCAGTTTCTCCATATCGAAATAGGCATTTTTCTCCTTAATGGAAATGCCAACTCTCCCAATGGCGTTTTCAGAGTTCGTCATCTTCACATTAAAGAGGAGCTTCCAGAGCCTCCAATGGGGATAGATCCCTAAGAAACCCTCACAAAGCGTGATAAAACATGCAATATGCAGTATCCCGTTAGGGGTCAAGTCATGCAACTACAACTGATACACAAAGAGAAATCCCCGGACGAACGGATGAACGGGAAGTGAAAACCAACGAGGGAAGAAGCTTAGAAAGCATACCCGTTCTTCGTGGTGAGGGGCGGGCACCTCTTCATCCCCGGTAATCCGAGCAGCACCCTCCGCCACAAGCACATTTGCCACCAGCACATCTAGATCCGCAGCTTCAAAAGCAGAACACTCCCATCTCCCATCATCCTTGCGGACTCCTGCGCTGCACTTCGAGGACGCTAGGACATGGATCTCGCCGCACAGCCGCATAGAGCAACAAAGAAGAAGGCAAAAAGTAGAAGAGGAAGAAGAAACAGAAGAAGGCAAGAGCAGGGTAAAACCTAAATCTATCCGGCCCTCCAATATTTAACAAACAGCAAGGGCCATCCGCCCACCGTGGATCTCGGTACTCCATCAACGTGGCATGATGCCATGATACTCGTGCGGTATGGAAAACTGAACCTGCACAGTAACTGATACGTCCCAAACGTATCTGTAATTTCTACTTGCTCCTTGCATGTTTTGGGTGATATTGCTATGATCTAGATACACTTTCACACACTTTTGATCATATTCGGACTAACTTATTAACTCAGTGCACCACAGTGCTAGTTCCCGTTTTCTGCTTTTTTCTATTTATTTTTCCCCCATATTAAAAGTGCTCCAAAAATTCGGGAAAAAATAGATAAAAAATCAGCGGAACGGAAGCTTCTGGAACCCCGAAGGAGGGCCAGAGGGGCCCCACCTGGTGCCCAGGCGGCCAAGTGGCGCGGCCTAGGGCTTGGTCGCTCCACCAGGGCGCTTGGGCCCCTGGTGGCCCCCCTGGCTGACCCCCTTCGCCTATTTAATCTCCTTGACGCGAAACCTCCGAAGACAGAACCTTTTTTCGCGATCTCTCCTATTTTCCGCCATCGTCGCGCTTCCAAGATCGGGAGCGCGAGCAGACCTCTTCCAGGCACCCTGTCGGAGGGAGATTGAACTTCGGGAGCTTCCCCTCCACCATGTACGCTTCCTGGATGTGACGTGAGTAGTTTCCCTTGGACCATGGGTCCTTGATCAGTACCTATGTGATGTTCTCCTCCCCTCTTTGTTCTTCATAGTTTAGTCCTCGTGAGCTGCCCTACATGATCGAGGCACATATGTAATCTTTCTGTTGCTGCTATGCTGAGTTTGCTGGGATCTGATGGATTATGAGATTATGTGCAGATTGTGATAGAGTAATATATTTGGTTCTTATCTTTTATATTTTTGTTCCTAAGTAATTCTTGCATATTCTTCGTTGCTTTTTATTGCTTTGGCCAACTAGTAGATAGTAACTCCAAAGGGAACATTATGCTCGATTGTGGGTTCATGCCCCCCGATGACACGCTTGAGTGACAGAAACATGAGTCTAGGGATGTGATGTTTCCACAAGGGGGAAAACGGTGCTTGTAACCGCGGTTGCAAGGATTGTTTACTTTACGCAAAGTGCTTTTTAATGCATTTTTCTATTGCTTTGGGTTTACACTTTGGGTGGGGCTCGCAAATTAATACCAGCGAGATGTTCTGGATAGATATCTCAAGGTGGATGATTTGTAGTAGATGCAGTTGGATTTCGGTCTACTTATTTTGGCGTACCGCCCATGCTTTTGAGCCTCTTCCTTTCTTTGTAGCATAGTTAGCATTGCGGTGCGTTTTTAATCCTTTCAATTGCCCAGTTGTAATTTATTTACCTCGCATAGCAGTTTTATCGTCTTTTGGGAGAGAGACATCACTAGTGAACATCACGGGACCCCGGTCCATATTCTCATAATTGTTTACACGCTCGTTTACTTTTCTATTTTTTACTTTTTAGTTGCTATCATTATTATCCGTTGTGTTGATCCTTTGCGAACAGCAAGGCCGGAGAGATTGACAACCTCTCTATACTCGTTGGGAAGCAAAGTTATTTGTGTTGTGTGCAGGTCCACGTCAATAGCACCGTTGACACCTACTTATCATCTCCTGAGTCCTACTGGAGACAAACCTTTGTATCTTCACCGAGGGAAATTTTCCGTTATCCTACATCACACCTTCCACTTGGGGTAACCAACGAGGAGAGGTGTTGCAACCTTCAACTCTCTCGTCATCAAGCAAATTTCTGGCGCCGTTGCCGGGGACTTCGAGTGCTAAGATAGGGGAGTTTCCCACTACCTTTTACCTTTGCTTTTTAGTCTTGTTAGTTTACCTTTCAGTCTTTATCTTTGTTTCTTATATCAAAAATTACAAAAAAAATCTGCCACACTTGCTGCTACTATGGGTTCCTCTGAAAACACCAAGTTGTGTGACTTCACTAGTCACAACTACAAAGACTTTATCTGCACTCCTATTGCCACACCTGCCACTTCAGCTACCTCTTATGAAATTAAACCTGCTTTCCTAAACCTTGTTATGAGAGATCAATTCTCTGGTGCTGGAGATGATGATGCTTTACACTTATATAATTTTGTTGAGTTATGTGATATGTAAAAGTATAAAGAAGTAGAAGGTGATGTTGTTAAGGTCAAGATTTTTCCTTTCTATTTGAGTGAAGGAGCTAAAATTTGGTTTCAATCTTTGCCTAGGAATAGCATAGATTCTTAAGTGCAAAGATGCTTTTATTGGGAAGTATTACCCACCTGCTAAAATTATCCAATTGAGGAGTAAAATTATGAATTTTAAGCAATTGGATAATGAACACGTTTCCCAAGCTTGGGAACATATGAAATCTCTTGTTAAGAAATGCCCTACACATGGTTTGACTACCTGGATGGTTATCCAGACTATTTATGCAGGTTTGAACTTTACCTCGTGGAACCTGTTAGATTCGGCCGCGGGAGGAACCTGTATGTCAACTACACTTGGTGCTGCCACAAAGCTTCTCGATGAGATGATGACCAACTATTCCCAATGGCACACCGAACGCGCTCCAACAGGTAGGAAGGTAAACTCTGTCGAGGAGATTACCTCCTTAAATGAAAAGGTTGACTTGATTATGTCACTACTTACCAAGCAATCCTCTATTGATCCTCATGATGTTCCTTTAAATTCTTTGGTTGCTCAGTAACAAGTAGATGTGAACTTTATTGCTAGAAACAACTTCAACAACAATGCTTATAAGGACAACTTTGCTAGTAATCCTAGACCGTTTCCATCCAACTATACTTATCCTAGCAACAAGAACCCCACTTATGAACTAGAAAACATTCTTAAAGACTTTATCACTACCCAAAAAGCCTTCAACAAGAATGTACAAGAGAAATTAGCTAAGTTAGATAATCTCTCTTTGAAGGTAGATAGCCTAGCCCTTGATGTTGAGATGCTAAAAATTAGAACCTCTCCCCTTTAGGAGAGGAAGGCCACTCCTATTAATGTTATCCAATTACAAATCAATGAAAATATGAGGATGATGGCTAAACTTGAAGAAAGATGGGCTAGAGAAAAAGAGGAAGAGGATAGAATTAAGAGCCTTCCTACACACCACACAGTTGCCACTATCCAAATTGTTGAGGACACTCAAACTATTATCACCCAATGCACTCCTAGTCCCATTGGACCTATTAATGGTGATGCTAATACCTCAACCGTAGAAGAAGAAACTCCTATGAACATATGTCGGGACCCGGAATATGCATATGTAATTCCAGTCACAACTCAATCATATGTAGAGATGAGAGACATACCCACTTGTCTAAGCAGACAAGGCCAAGTACAAGACACTCTCGGAAAGCTCGAACGTGAGGGGCATCCCATCCAGGCCCGGATGATCAACTAAGATGGGTCCTCATCGTCCGCTCACAAGTCTAAATGCTTATGTCTGGTGAAATCCCATACTCATAGACAAGTCGCCTCAACCATATTATCGATTGAATCATAACACTTACATAAACAGACTCCATCCCGATCACTTAGTCGGGATCTCGGGCGGGCTCGATCGTACAACGAAGTGTACATCACGGGCAAACACATCGCGATTCCCCAAGCTGCGCACATCTCAGGGCCACTTGGTGTAAGAAAGACCGTCCACGAGAGCACAACTAATCTATCGAACCCCACACATGACATGCACAATATAATCATACATGCAGCATGCATGCCAAGTGTATAACAGCAGGTAATACAACATGAACTCTACAACCTCATAGACTTTATTGCATCTTCTAAAATGAGCAGACATAGTAGTTGTATTACAAGCAAAGATCACATGACTGTGATCCAACATTACATCAAGAAACAACGGAAGAAAATTATGTCTTAGTAAAGACAAGGTTAACAAATGGATTAAGAAGCCTGAAAGAAAATACAAAGACCCTCCAAAGGAACCAGGCTGATGTCTGGAACTACATGACTTCGTCGGCGTCGAGCTTGAGGGGGAGGCCACCATTAGGGTCAGTGGTCTCGTCTCTAAAACATAAATTAATCAAACGTGAGTACAAAGTCGTACTCAGCAAGACTTACATCAGAACTATACTACTTATGCTCAGGTATCAAGGTAAAGGCAAGTGGGGTTGTAATGCAGAAAGCTTTCACTTGGCTATCCTGTACTACGACTAGATAGAGTTGAAATGAGAGGTGCACACGAGTCCATCTAATCTTGATCACCACATCAATACACTACCACTGATTCTTCCTCGACGACCCCACGAGGAAGCAACCCAAAGCACTCACACTTATCTTGGCAGTTTTAGAGTATCCGTTCAAGTTATCTAATAATCAAGTATAGGTCTCCAAGTAGTCTATAACCGCGGACACGGCTATTCGAATAGATCATTAACCCTGCAGGGGTGTACTTCTTCACATACGTACCTACCACTTACCGCCTAGAACTCGTCACCTTCAAGCGGTGTCAGCGAGGATAGTACCACGACACTTACCTCACGGCTCCAACTCTAGTCCAGGGAATCACCTATTTGAGTATGTACCCCAATCGGAAATCCGGTCGGGGTTTCCGTTCAGGACTCAAACGATGTATGGAAGGTCCAACAAGCCCACCTCGACGAATCGTATTGCGCTTGTCTAAAACCGTGCTACAAAGTAACCGTGCATCACCTCCCACTCCGGCACCAAATCAAATCGAAGAAGCAATAACCCATGCGAATCCTGGACCATAGTCGGGGTGAGTTAGTAGGTCGAGAGGGGTCAACGAGCCCAACATGTGGTAGTAATCTGTGTCTTGGATCACAACACAAGAACTCGGGGCCTAGGGCAGTGTAAATGAGAGAACCCACTGTGTACTCCTACACAGCGTCTCTTTGTTCACCTTTGTTAGGGTGACTTCACCAACACATTACCATTACATTGCATTGTTCTCTACCATCCCGATACATCATTCAGATGGATCATCTTCATTGCAGTCACTCTAAGCATAACATATCATAACATGGATGAAGGGCCACATGATGAACACAAACAATCCTAGATCTGCTAGGTTGACGTTTAATTAATACTGTGGCAGCAATGATAGGCCATGCAAAGGATGGGTTCAACTAGCGGTAGAACGGTAACATGTGAATCACCTAATCATGCATAAGAGAGAACAAGAGGGAAATGGGTTTATATAGACAAGATCAACGGGGTTTGCTTGCCTTGCTGACGATCACGAGGTGCCACTCTTCAGAACAGTCGGAAACTACGTCCGGCGATGAATCTATCGAGAAGAAGCAAACACTGAGGCAACAAAGTATAAATCATACATTGCAATGCTCAAAAAATATGCATAACATAGCATGGCATGGTACTGAAGTGGAGTTTGTTCATGTTTTAACATATTAATTGAAGTATATTTGGAAAAGAATTCCAAATTCAGACTCCAAATGAATATTCAAAATTGTCCATATTGCATTTGCTACTATTTGTTTGTTGTAAACTATTTTTTCATGCTTGAAAGTTGTATATTTGGATTCCTTGTATTTTCTGATAATTTTTCATATATTATTTGTTTGATTTGGATTTATGGTTTAAAAGTTATTCAATTTACAAGATTAAGGGGGCAGGGCCCACCTATCATTGTCTTTGGGGTTAAATCCCTTTTATTTTAAATTAACAGGGGATTAAGAGGGAAGGGCCCACCTGTCTGTGTGAGAGAGAGAGGGATTAGAGGGGTGGGGTTAGGGCCTAATGGCCAAGCCACGTCAGCATAGCCGGCGGTTAGCCGTCGGCGACCACTGGACGCGGCGGCGTCCACGCAGCAGGCGGCTCCGACCACGGCTTCGCACGGGGGAGGCACCAAAGTGCTCCTCGTGGCCTTGCGCACCCAATGGTGCAATCCATGCACCACGGGGCGGCCTGAAGCCACACCAACGACTAGGGGGCGCGGCGGCCTGAGCTGAGCTCAACGGCAATGGCAATGCAGAGCGAAAAACGGGCGCCGCTAGGGGGAAAAGAACGAGGAGCTCACCCTGAGCATGCTAGTGCAGACGGGAGAGGCGGATGACCAACAACGAAGGCAAAGACCCAGCGGCCGGGGATGGAAACGACGACGATGGCGTGGCCTTGAGGGCGTCCGGGCTCAAATTGGATGGCCCCGGTGACTAAGACGACGGCACTACGCTCGCTGGTCAATCTTGTCGGGGCTGTGGTGCTCGTTAACTGCGCGGGCGCACGGCCGTGCTCCGGCGAGGTCTCGCGTTCTTGCGGGAACACACGGGAGATAGGGGAGAAGAACTAGAGAAAGGGGGAAATGCAGGAGGTCTTCGAGGCGGTCTTCGTGGCGCTCTTAGAGGCACAGGGAAGGGCCTAGGCGTGTCGTGGTGGCGTAGGCCGCGCCCTGCTCTCCAGCGAGCAGCTTGGCTGCGCGGGGAAGAAGAAGAGAAGGAGGTGCGGGCTGGGCTGGGCCAGATGGGCCAGGGGCACTACTAGGGAATACCCTTATGGTGGCGCCCTTTTTTGTGTTTAGTGGCGCATTAGGGATGCGCCACTAACTACAAGCCACTAATAAGGGCTTAGAGGTGGCGCATACTGGATGCGCCACCCCTAAGGCCCTTAGGCGTGGCGCATCTCAGAATGCGCCACCTCTAAGCTCTTAGGGGTGGCGCATTCTGATATGCGCCACGCCTAAGGTTCCTTAGGGTGGCGCATTCCCAGTGCGCCACTAAACCCAGACAAAATGCGCCACTAAAGAATAACAGAAAACAAAAAAAAGAATTAAAGATAAGAATATAAACATTACATATATTTTTATTATATTACAGAAATGCAAAATACAATATAACAATGAGGCCAACAATTATTGATACAAAAGAATTGCATTATCATTCTTATTACAAAGATTTACAAAGGTTTAGAGGCCAACAAGATTCACAAGATTACATCCATCACAAAATTACAATGAGTCCAACAATTATTGAAAACCGAAAGCTACGTTCGTCATCATATCTTGTTTTCTTTTCAACCTGCACAAAACAAAGCTTTAGAGGTCACATCAATATGAATTCATACCAAAGGAGAACAAAGAAATCTAGCATCTATTCTTATCAACAACTTAAAGCAAGTCGATCAATGGCGAGAAGCATGCACATATGCATAAAAATGCATATGCAGTGACCTTTATACACAAAGAGCACCAAGAGTATTTGACACTACCATCTACTACACAAAGAGTACATCCAAATTACACAAAGATTACATTCAATTGTTCTGACTCGACTCGGGGAATGGGCGGCATCCTTCTTTCGTCATGAAAGGCCTTGTGTCACGCAGGGCCTTTAGGCGGACTTCTATCTCCCCATTGGATGGTGCAATGTTCGAGTGGAAGATCGACCCCCTCATTTGTACTTCATGACACATGATAGTCGCCATCTGCGCTTGGATGTGAAAGAACTCCTCCTTCAGATTTGCATCAGCGATTTCCGCCTTCCTTTCGGCCCACGCTCTGAGATGACTTGGCAGCGTAAGGTTGCGTTGTTCCTGTACAATCGCCCTCATGTGATGAAGGGCGTAGTACGCATCCCTCACACTGCCAGCCGGCTGCTTGACGCACGGGAACTGCGTTACATGGTTGAACACGTTCACGCCAGGCTGATTTTTCCTGAACTTGTGCTTCATGATCTTGCCTCCGGCTTTTATGTAGCCGACGAGAGCATCATCCAAAACTCTCATGATATACTTGTAATCTTTCTTCTTCACACTCCCCGAGTCTAAATACACGGCATGAGAGTGTTGCGGGGAAAAGCAGATAAGCACGCAGTCTTGATCCTCACTGCATAATTAAAACAATCCAAAAGGAATGTTGGAAGAGGACAATGGAAAGCTAAGAAAGCATATATTCTACGGAGGCGAGCGAATGACTTATTTGGGAGAGTAGGTCATAAGAAATGAATCCTTGTCGGTGTTCTGTAGCATGAAGTCTGTGATGTACCCCGCCGCGAGAGCCGCGTCCCCGTCGTCCATCAAGATGCTTTCACGCATGTAGAAGGGGTCCAATATCGCGACGCTCGTGGTCTTATCTCTCCTGATACTCATAGAAAGGCTGAGCGAGAACAGACGGATAAGGCTATGGTCCAGCCGCTTGAGATGGTAAAAATTGAAGATCTTCGAACATCGCAGGATTATCATATCCGCGGGGATAGTGTTGATGAAGCCCATGTTGAGTGGCACCTTGGCCATGAAAACCGGGTACGAGGGATTCTCTTCTCGAAGAAGAATCTTCTCTAATGCCATAATACTATGATGCACACTCTGGCATATCCGAAGTTGCAAGGTCCAGCATGTCCTTAGGTAGCATCGCGCTACCATCCACATGGATTTCAAACGAGAGATCCTTGGGTCTTGGTGGCCCGTCCTGAGCCCGGATCGGCATCGAAGGTTGGCTACTCGAAGTGATGCTCTTCTTTCTTTTCTGTCCCTTCTTCTTTTCTGATTTTGAGCAGTCACCGGCATTTATCTGCTCAGTGGCCGCCTTATGGAGTGTGGACGGGCTGAGAATAGATCTCCTTGTGGCATCTACTTGAGGCTCGGTGAAGGCGCAAGCTGCTGGAGACATGTCCTGAGAAGCAGCGAAGAGACGCGTGGAACAAGCAGGCTTCCCCGCAGGATCAGCTGGACCGCGAGCTTCCTAGTCATTCTGATAGGCTCCTTCAGCAGGAGGCATGAATAAGTCATCAGCATCATACAAAGTATTGATGAACTGGTCGGCGCTGATATCATCATCAAGATCATCATCTTCTTGTTGTGCGCTGATGGGATCATGTGGCGCTGACACGATGACTAGCGGTGTTGTCCTAGGTGTGGTGCCCCTTTCCCCCGTCATTAAACGCATTTGGCTCTTCGGCCATAGGAATATTTGGTCGAAACAGTCACTGAGGACTGCCGGCTCGTCCTCATCGTATCCGGGGGGTTGAATGGGAGGTTCAACTCTCTCGTAGCCCGAAATCACAAGAGAGATTTGAACCCTATGCATCTCCGGTGCCATCGGCATATTGTGCATGATTCGATTTTGTGGTTGAATGATTTTACCTTTGGCATAATCCTTCAACTCGCCGTCCACGACTTGTAATAGAATGCATGGAGTGTCCTCCTGCGAAAGAGATATATATATGCATGTACGGCATCAGAGAGATTCCACTAAAAAGGCAAGGAGATGAAGTCCTCATTTGAGGTGCAGACGCTTATAGTTACCTTGAGGGCGTCGAGGTCGGCTAGTGAAGAGACCCCGCCGATGACGGCGGGCATGCAAGAGAAGGAGGGCGCGCTGCCTCCCGTGGCGTTGGTCGCCCTATTTGCGCTGCCGCCGGGTGCATTTTTGTTATGCCCCGGTTGCTTGATCGTGGCTGGAGGAGTTACCATCACGTCCGCCGTCGCCGCAACAGTGTTGGTGGCCGGAGTCACCAATACGTCGGGAGTCAGTGCGGGAGCCACCACTACGGCGGGAGTCGGGACTACAGGCGCCGCGGTGCCCGAGTTGCTGCTGACCATGCTGGGGACTGGTATGGGCCCTTGTCCACCACGCGCTTGCCAATTTGCGAGCGACTGCATCATATCTGGAAGGAGAGCGTTCATCGTCTTCGCCACTTCGTCCTGGACAAGCTGCGGAAGCATGTTCACCTTCTCCTCCAGTCCACGAACATAAGAGGCATCTTCTTCGGTCCTTCTCGCCTTGCGCCCTCTCGAACCGGACTGCTCCGCCGATTTTCCATAATATTCGGACCAATTTAGGTCCGCACCAAAGCCGACCACACGGCCGACTGACGATGGCTTCGCCATCACGTCGTCAACCTTCTTGACCTTGTTCAACGCCCTGTTAAAGGCGTTGTCCCACGGGCCGGCCGGCTTAACCGACGACTCCTGCGATGAGGCGATTTTCATTTCCGCTTGCTGCAAAAAGAATGTGAAATGTTAAGGAATTGTGAACTTCACTCGAGAATTCAATCGACAAGGTCGCGTGGTAAACTACTTACCACGGTAGTCGTAAACTCCTGAATCTTAGGATCGATAATTATTTTCGAGGTTGCTTTGTCCTTATAGCTCCGGGCCCTCACAAAGAATTCGGTCTGCGGATCATCTTTGTATTGCTGGAAGGGGTTAGGTATGCCCGCAGCAGCATACTCGGCATCCTCCTTGTCCCATTTAGGCTTGGAACTTTTGTAACCACCGGCTCCGAGACGGTGGTTACCTATGACCTGCGACCGCATGGCCTTGCCCTTTGCACTCGCGGCCTTGGCTTGCTCGGACTCACACCTAGCCTTGAAAAGGTTGTAGGTAGCTTCGTTGATCAACGGCTCTTTCTCCTTGAGCTCCTCCCAGGTTTTGTTCTTTTCAAAAATTTCCCTCTTCACCCGGGTTTTACAACTGGACAAGGCCTTGCTAATCTTCCTGAGGTCCCATGTGTTTACATTGTTCCCTCTGAGTTTGGTGTTATCGTACGGCTCCGGAAACTTGTATCGTCCGTGCAGCTTGTTGATAAGAAGCTGACAATAATAAATATTCTCACGACTCCTGAGGTTAATCGTGGTGATCGGCACGATGTTGCGGAGGATCGCCGCGACTTGACGGTCGTACCCTTCCGAAAAACGTTCGGGCTCTTTAGGAATCCCGACGGCGGTCACAACAGTAAACTCTTGCCTGATGACGCCGACCTTGGTCGGTTTCCAATTCCTCTTCTTCGACTGGGTACCATCTGTGTTGGAGCCACCGGTCCCATCATCCTCGCCGATGTTCCTCTCGCTGTCTGTCGTACCGGCCTCCTCCTCCAAGTCATCATCCGATGAGTCGGACTCCGACTCTATCTCCTCCTCATACTCCTCCTCGGCCGGAGGTACTTCCTCTTCTCTCTGCTCCTCGACCTCCTCCTGGGAGTAGTCCCAAAATTGCATCCTTTTTTCTCCCGGCTGAGAAGAAGGACCGGCGTCGGCTCCGGTCGACATGTTTACACTAGTACAATATTAAGAAATGCAACTACTTAATTAATTATCACAATAAATAAATGCAAATACTCTCATGTTAAGAAAAATAGCAAAGGTCATGCACGAATTCACGGAAAAATTCGGCATGACCTTTGCTCTTTTTCTTAACATGAGAGTGCCCCATTTTCAACCGAGACGGAAGTTAATCAACATTTCGGGAGAAAGGGGATAATGATTTGTACCTGCACAACATATATACAGGCTAGCAAAATATTTAATAAGAACATATGCTATGCTTGCTAAGCAATGGCAGCAAGCAACAAAAATATTTAATAAGCATGAACTTAAGATGTAGGACACACACACTGGTTTTTCTCCTCTCTCTTTTTTAATTTTTACTAAAGCATATAAGAGTCAAACCAGAAAAGTAGATAAAAATGCTGAGATAAAACAGAAGATATTTCAACAGTAGATAAAAAATTGTATTGCAAAGTTGTTCATGTGACAAATTTGCTACAAAATTTGAAAAAAATGCATAGTAGTTCTATCATCTCATGTCATCTCAAAAGATTTTGTGAAATTTATTGGTTTGTCGATTTCAGTATTTCACCTCATTATACCACATACTCCAGTTCCTAAACATCCATGAATGAATTATATATGCTTCATCCTATAAATGAATCATCAGCCAACTAGCATATGCAAAGACAGCTACGGGCTTCCATAACATCCAACTAGCACATGCATATCAAATCATGAACGCAATTGCCAAGACATAATCTGAGTTGAAAAGTCCAAGCACCTCAAAATTTTTCAAAAGGATGAAACTAGTATCACTCCTGCTGCTACAAAGAGGAATTTTTTTTAAGCTTGCTACAAAGAGGAATTACTGACTTGCATAACACCCATCAATTTTTTTGAAGAAATTACAAAACTACTACTATCACTTCTACAAATGCAAAATTTTGATCAGAGGAGGTTTTAAATTTAAAAAAATGGCTTGTTCTATATGCATCCAGAAACTGCTTGTTCTATACGCATAAAATTCCAAAAATTCAGTTTTGTTGATGAGCTTTGTACAAATCAACTAAGATGCAGTATATTTTTTGCATATATGTTTGCACTGGATGACAGAATTTCTTTGATGTGTTAATATTTCTTTGATGTGTGAATCTGACTTGCTTCATGGCGAGCAGCAATGGCGAGTGGGCCGCGGCCGAGCGCGAGGCAAAGATGGAGGGGAGAGGGGGGAGTATGGGATGTACCTGGCAATGGCGAGCGGGACGGCGGGGAGGGGTCGCCGGACGATGGACGGTGGCTCGGGGCGGCTACGGTGGGACTGCGGCCGTCGGCGGCTCCTCCGCGGTGGCGTCGAGGGGCAGGGGTGACGGCTCCGGTGGGCTCCTCCGCGGTGGCGTCGAGGGGCAGGGGTGAGGGATCCGGTGTGCCCTCCGCGGTGGCGTCGAGGGGCTCCGGTGTGCTCCGGTGTGCTCTGGTGTGCTCCGGCGGCAACGGCTAGGGCTAGGGGGGATCGAATGGGTGTGGGCACGGGCAAGGGGAGGGGGGTGATGGAGGTTAAGTCTTAGGGGTGGCGCACGCATAAGAGCACTTAGTGGCACATTGCGGCAATATGCGCCACCCCTAAGCGTTTTTTTTATTTTTTTGTTGAATTTTTTTTTATTAAACATGCCTTGTCACATTATGAATGAATATTTCCATTTCTTCTTCTTGGAGTATATTGTAAGTATGTAACAACAAAGATTGTGTTTGATGTGTGTTGCTTGCTTCAGGTTCTCTTCCCATCGGTGTGATTTCAGGTTCATTTCTTCTGGGTTTTTTAGCGACGCCATGGCCTTCCTTCCCATCGGTATGTTACTCATCCTATCGATCTACGTACCATGCATTACCGTGTCGTCGCCGAACCAAGATCCACAAACACAAGGTGTAGCGGTATTTGGGAACATAAGAATGTGATTGTCAATTACAAGGTGTAGCTGGCCATTTCATCTTTTTTAAGGAGTTAGGCATGATGCTTCAATTGTGTATCATCGACGTTCATACACTTCAAACCTAAGAATGTGATCATCAATTACAAAGTGCATATTAAATCCATGCATACACAAAGTGATCATGAATTACAAAATATTTTTCTTAAATTTGGAGCTAGCTATCTAGCTATCGTTTCCTCACAATCTTCTTCTTGCCCTTCTTTGTGGTGGTTGAATAATTTAGGCCCGGGACGCCTTCACTTTTCCTCTTGAACGGGAGGAGACCTTTCCTCGGTAGGGTTGTGGTGTATGTATCCTGAGCGGCATAGTCATCCTCCATCTTCGGGTGGAGGAAACCGAATAGATCTAGGGTGAGAAGAGTGGATCTAGTTTGAGAATTGTGTGGAGTGAATGAGAGGTGGTAGGTGGGGTGGAGTAGATAAGGGCAGCTCTAGGCATTTAGTGGCGCATATAGAAAGTCAGTGGTGGCGCATTGGCGAAATGCGCCAACCCTAAGCTCTTATGGGTGGCGCATTAGAGAAATGCGCCACCCCTAAGGACCTTATGGGTGGCGCATTTACAAAATGCGCCGCCCCTAAGAGCGCCACCCCTAAGCTCTTAGGGGCGGCGCATTTTGTAAATGCATCACCCATAAGGTCCTTAGGGGTGGCGCATATTGCTGGATGCGCCACGTATAAGATCATCCAGGCTGGCCCACTCTTAGGGGTGGCGCATTGTTTTCCAGTGCGCCACCCCTAACTGATGGTGGCGCATGGCCTTCTCTATGTGCCACTAATAAGCTTTCCATGTATAGCTATTTCCCTAGTAGTGGGGGAAGGAGTTGGGCTACAAGTAAGTCCTCTCCTATTTTCTTTTTATTATTTATATTTATATTTGTTGTGCTCTGAAAAATACTCAGAGCATTTTTATAAAATCCCCAAACATTTTATTTGGGCTTATGTGACCTACACCTAGTCACTCCCACTGTTTGAGAATTTTTGGAATTCAAAATATTTGAATTTCAATTCAAATATGAATATGATTTAATTTCGAAGCTCCTGTTCTAATTTTTGAAAATTCCTTGAGCATGAGGTTGAACCCACAACACATGAAATATGATCATGCCCATTTATAGAGATTTTAAAAATCATAAGAAGATTTTTGGAAAAATATTTTTCTCTGGCCATTTATTTAAATTATTTTTTAGGCTTTTTCAAATCTCCAATTATTAAAGATGGAGAATTAAACATGATGTCTTATTTCTAGAAATAAAAATCACATACCAAACTAGGGTTGTGACAACTCACCCCCACTCAAAAGAATCTCGTCCCGAGATTTAGAAGTCGTCGGGAAAAGGGTGGGGTGCTCGACTCAAAGACGGTCTTCTCGTTCCCAGGTGGCTTCTTTCTCAGAAAGGTTGGACCACTGCACTTTGAGGAACTTGATCTTCTGACGTCGAGTGGTGCGCTCAGCTTCATCGAGGATACAGACATGATACTCTCGATAACACAGGTTTTCTTGAAGATCAAGCGTTTCGTGGTCTACTTCGCGGATGGGGTCCTTGAAGCAACGCCTGAGTTGAGATACGTGGAAGACATCGTGAACCTGAGAAAGATGCGGGGCTGGTTCAAGTTGGTAGGCAACTTCTCCACGTTTAGCGAGAATGCGAAAGGGACATATGTAACGTGGGGCCAATTTTCCTTTGAATCCGAAGCGATGGGTTCCCTTCAGAGGAGTAACCCGGAGGTAAGCCCTCTCGTTCAGCTCATAGATTTCTAGCCTATGATGATGATCATAGTAGCTTTTCTAACGAGACTGGGCTGTTTTCAATTGCTCACGAACAATGCGAACCTTCACTTCTGCTTCCTGGAACATATCCGTTCCAAAGAATTGTCTTTCACCGGCTTCTGACCAGTTCAATGGTGTTCGACATTTTCGTCCAAAGAGAAATTCAAAAGGTGCCATGCCCAGACTTGTTTGGAAGCTGTTGTTATAAGCAAACTCGGCGAATGGAAGAGATTTCTCCCAACTCTTTCCGAATGAGATAACACAGGCTCTGAGCATGTCTTCAAGTACTTGATTGACTCTTTCTACTTGACCATTTGACTGGGGATGAAAGGCGGTGCTAAAGGAGATATGGGTTCCCATAGCTTTTTGAAAACTTTCCCAAAATAGAGGGGTAAAAATACTTCCACGGTCTGAATTGATTTCCAAAGGAACACCATGAAGAGAGACGATTCGAGAGACATATAAACCCGCTAACTGGCTAGTAGTTATACTCTCGCGAACAGGAAAGAAATGAGCAACTTTGGAAAGACGGTCAATAACCACGAAGATGGCATTGATCCCCTTTGAGACTTTGGAAAGACAATGATGAAATCCATACTGACTTTATCCCACTTCCACTCGGGAATGGCTAAGGGTTGAAGAGTACTAGCAGGTCTTTGATGCTCTTCTTTCACACGATGACAAACATCGCACTCAGCAACATATCGAGTGATTTCTCGCTTCATCCTAGTCCAGCAAAATCTCTGGCGTAGATCTTGATACATCTTAGTACTACCAAGATGAATCGAGAGAGGGTTGTCATGGGCTTCCTTAAGGATCTGCTGCCTTAGATTCCTATTCTTCGGAACTACTATCCTGTTCTCGAACTACACAGTACCCTCATTGTCTAGGGTAAAATATTTGGCCTTACCTCTAGCAATGTATTGTTTGATATATCGGATACCTCGAGCAGGTTGTTGAACAGCTTCGATTTGATCCTCAAGAGTTGGTTTCACTACCAAGGTGGAAAGGAATCCTTGAGGAACTATCTCAAGATTAAGCTTTCGAAATTCCTCATGGAGAAGTGGTTGACATTGCGACAACACAAGGTTATTGCAATAAGATTTACGACTTAGTGCATCAGCCATGACATTGGCTTTGCCTGGAGTGTAAGAGATACTTAAGTCATAATCCTTAATCAACTCAATCCAGCATCTTTGCCTGAGGTTAAGATCTGGCTGGGTGAATATGTATTTGAGGCTTTGGTGATCGGTATAGATTTCACAACGATTACCAAGGAGGTAATGTCGCCAAGTCTTCAGGGCATGAACTACGACAGCGAGTTCAAGATCATGGGTAGGATAGTTCTCTTCATGTGTATGCAACTGGCGTGAAGTGTAGGCTACCACATGCCGATCTTGCATAAGTATGCACCCTAACCTTTGCCGTGAAGCATCACAATAGATCTTGAAATCCTTTTTGGTGTATGGAGGCGCAAGTACGGGGGCAGAAGTTAATCTACTCTTTAGCTCTTGAAAGCTTTCCTCGCACTTGGGGTTCCATTTGAATTTCTTATCTTTCTTGAGGAGTTCAGTTAGAGGCTTTGCAACTTTGGATAAGTTCTCAACAAAGCGGCGACAATAGCTTGCTAAACGAAGAAAACTCCTAACTTGCTTAACCGATTCAGGTGGAGTCCAATCAAGGACGTCCTGAACTCTCTCGGGGTTGACAGAAATTCCTTTTGCAGAAATCAGATGGCCTAGGTAGGTCTCTTCTGGTAACCAGAATTCGCATTTGGAAAACTTAGCATAAAGGCGATGCTCTCTAAGTTTCATCAATACCAGCCTTAGATGCTCAACATGTTCTTCTTCGTTCTTCGAGTATATAAGGATGTCATCGAGGTAAACCACAACGAACTTGTCCAAATACTCCATGAAGATCGAATTCATTAAGTGGCTGGGGCATTGGTTAAACCGAAGGACATGATGGTGTACTCGTAAAGACCATAACGAGTAGTGAAAGCCGTTTTGGGAATGTCCTCGTTTCTGATTTTGATTTGATGATAACCTAATCTCAAATCCATTTTGGAGAATATTGAGGATCCAACAAGTTGATCATAAAGATCATTGATCCTGGGAAGTGTGTACTTGTTTTTTATCGTTGCTAGATTAAGCGGGCGATAATCAACGCACATCCTTTCTGTTGCATCTTTCTTTGTTACGAACAGAATGGGGCAACCCCATGGCGTAGAGCTTGGGTGGATGAAGCCTTTTGCCAACAAAGCTTCGAGTTGGATTTTAAGCTCAGCTAACTCATGTGGGGCCATTCTATATGGGCGTCTGGAAATTGGGACGGTTCCTGGGGCAAGATCTACAATGAACTCTACACATCTGTCAGGAGGCATTCCTCGCAGCTCTTTTGGAAACACATCCGGAAAGTCACAAACTATCGGAATATCTTCAAGGTTAGGAAGGGGATGTTCATTCAACGAATATAGCTGGGTTGCTGAACCTTGAGATGCGAAATGGACTATCTTGCCGGAAGGATGAGTGAGTTGGACTGATTTAGTGGCACAATCAATCTTGGCACGATGATTCGACAACCAATCCATACCTAAGATGATATCGATATTTGAAGATTTGAGGGCTATGAGAGAAGCAAAGAATACAAGATCCTCAACAAAAATTTCATTGTCATGACTTACCCTACTGGTACGCCATGTGGATCTTGGATTTTTAATCATGAAAGACGTAGGCAACTCCTCGAATGAGATGTCATGCAGGAGTGCGAACTTTTCAGACAAAAAGGAATGAGAAGCTCCAGAATCAAACAAAACAGAAGTAGGTTTGGAGTTAACAGGAAGTGTACCGAGTACAACCTTCGTATCCTCTTGAGATTCTTTGATGGTGGCATGGTTCACACGTCCGTATTCAACAATAGCAGACTTGGATTTGTAAGACTTTGGTGGATTAGCTTTAGCTTAATGTTTTGGACGAGGAGGAACATTCTCTTGCAATGAACATATGTCGGGACCCGGAATATGCATATGTAATTCCAGCCACAACTCAATCATATGGAGAGCCGAGAGCCATACCCACTTGTCTAAGAAGACAAGGCCAAGTACAAGACACTCTAGGAAATCTCGAACGTGAGGGGCATCCCATCCAGGCCCGGATGATCAATTGAGATGGGTTCTCATGGTCTGCTCACAAGTCTAAATGCTTATGGGTGGTGAAATCCCATACTCATAGACAAGTCGCCTCAACCATATTATCGATTGAATCATAAAACTTACATAAACAGACTCAAGCCCGATCACTTAGTCAGGGTTTCGGGAGGGCTCGATCGTACAACGAAGTGAGACACGTGACGTAGTCACGAGCAATCGCAACGCGATGCCCCAAGCTGCGCACATCTCAGGGCCACTTGGTGTAAGAAAGACCGTCGGCGAGAGAACAACTAAGATATAGAACCCAACACATGACGTGCACGATATAAACATACACGCAACATGCATGCCAAGTGTATAACAGCAAGTAACACAACATGAACTCTAAAAACTCATAGACTTTATTGCATCTGCTAAACTGAGCAGACATAGTAGTTGTATTACAAGCAGAGATCACATGACTGTGATCCAACATTACATCAAGCAAACACGGAAGCAAATATGTCTTAGTAAAGACAAGGTTAACAAATGGCTTAAGAAGCCTGAAAGAAAATACAATGACCCTCCAAAGGAACCAGGCTACTGTCTGGAACTACATAACTTCGTCGACGTCAAGCTTGCGGGGGAGACCACCATCAGGGTCAGTGGTCTCGTCTCTAAAACATAAATTAAGCAAACGTGAGTACAAAGTCGTACTCAGCAAGACTTACATCAGAACTATACTACTTATGCTCAGGTATCAAGGTAAAGGCAAGTGGGGTTGTAATGCAGAAAGCTTTGGCTTGCTATCCTGTACTACGACTACATAGAGTTGAGATGAGAGGCGAACACGAGTCCATCTAATCTTGATCAGCACATCAATACACTACCATGGATTCTTCCTCGACTTGCCCACGAGGAAGCAACCCAAAGCACTCACACTTATCTTGGCAGTTTTAGAGTATCCGTTCAAGTTATCTAATAATCAAGTATAGGTCTCCAAGTAGCCCATAACCGCGGAAACGGCTATTTGGAATAGATCATTAACCCTGCAGGGGTGTACTAATTCACATACGTACCTACCACTTACCACCTAGAACTCGTCACCTTCAAGCGGTCTGTGAGAGAGAGAGAGAGAGGGATTAGGGGGGTGGGGTTAGGGCCTAATGGCCAAGCCACGTCGGCACGGCCGGCGGTTAGCCGCGGCGACCACTGGACGTGGCGGCGTCCATGCAGCAGGCGGCTCTGGCCACGGCTTGGCACGGGGGAGGCACCAAAGTGCTCCCCGTGGCCTTGCGCACCCACTGGCGCAATCCATGCACCACGATGCGGCCTGGAGCCACGCCGGTGACGAGGGGGCGGGGCAGCCGGAGCTGAGCTCGACGGCGATGGCGATGCAGAGGGAAAGAACGGGCGCCGCTAGGGGGAAAAGAACCGGGAGCTCACCCTAAGCATACTGGCGCAGACGGGAGAGGCAAAGGAGCAACGGGGAAGGCGAATTCGGCGGCGAAGACCCAGCGGTCGGGGATGGAAACGACGACGATGGCGTGGCTTTGAGGGCGTCCAGGCTCAAATTGGATGGCCCCGGTGACGAAGATGATGACGCTGCGCTCTGTGGACAATCTTGTTGGGGCTGTGGCATTCGTTGGCCCCGCTGGTGAACGGCCGTGCTCCGTCGAGGTCTCGGGTTCTTGCGGGAACGCACGGGAGAGAAGGGAGAAGAACCAGAGGAAGGGGGAAATGGAGGAGGTCTTCGAGGTGGTCTTCGTCACGCCCTTCTCTCCAGCGAGCAGCTTGGCTGCGTGGGGAAGAAGACGACAAGGAGGTGCAGGCCGGGCTAGGCCAGATGGGCCAGGGAGGAGGAGTTGGGATACAGGTAAGTCCTCTCCTCTTTTCTTTTTATTATTTCTGTTTTTATTTGCTTTGCTCTGAAAAAATACCTAGAGCATTTTTATAAAATACCCAAACATTTTATTTGTGCTTATCTGACCTACACCTAGTCACTCCCACTGTTTGAGATTTTTTGGAATTCAAAATATTTGAATATCAATTCAAATATGAATATGATTTAATTTCCAAGCTCCTGTTCGAAGTTTTGAAAATTCCTTGAGCATGAGGTTGGACCCACAACACATGAAATGTGATCATGCCCATTTATAGAGATTTTCAAAATCATCAGAAGATTTTTGGAAAAAATATTTTCTCTGGCCATTTATTTAAATTATTTTTGAGGCTTTTCCAAATCCCCAATTATTAAAGAAGGAAAATTAAACATGATGCCTTATTTCTAGAAATAAAAAGAGCATACCAAACTAGGGTTGTGACAACATAGAAGGTTTCAAACAAGTGAGTCTATATGACACTACTACCACTTTTGATAGTAGTGATATTGATTTTGATAGTTGCACCCTCTCAGAAGTTATTGGCTTGCTACACAAAATGTCTAGAGACCCCCACAGTAGCACACTCAATCTTGCCTTCACGGAGATATCAGAAATGCTCTCATGAAAGCTAGGGAGGAGAAGCTTAGGATAGAAGTGATGTGCGAGGTAATGATAGTGATTTCTCGCCCTTCGTTGGTGAGCCCCAAGTGGAAGGCGTGATGTGGCACATCAGCAAATTTCCCTCAGTAAAGATACCAAGGTTTGGCTCCAGTAGGAATCCGGAGATGATAAGTAGGTGTCAGCGGCGCTACTGACGCGGACCTGCACACAGACACAAATAACTTTGTTCCCAACGAAGTTCATAGAGGTTGTCAATCTCTCCGGTCTTGTTTATCACAAAGGATCAAACACAAAGGATAATGGTAGCAATTGAAAGTAAAAGAAGAAAAATAAATGAGCGTGTAAACAATGATGATGATATGGACCGGGATACGTGATGTTCACTAGTGATGTCTCTCTCCCAAAAGACGATAAAACTGCTATGCGAGGTGAACAAATTACGGAAGGGCAAATGACAGGATTATGAACGCACCGCAATGCTAACTATTCTACAAAAGAAAGGAAGAGGCTCAAAAGCACGGGCAGTACGCCAAAATAAGTAGACCGAAATCCAACTGCACATACTACTAATCATCCACCTTGAGATATCTATCCGGAACATCTCGCTGGTATTAAGTTGCGAGCCCCACCCAAAGTGTAAACCCAAAGCAACAGACAACTGCACTAAAAAGCACTTTGCGTAAAGTAAACAATCCTTGCAACTGCGGTTACAAGCACCGTTGTTTTCCCCCTTGTGGCAACAACACATCCCCTAGACTCATGTTTCTGTCACTCAAGCGTTTAATTGGGGGGGGCATGAACCCACAATCGAGCATAACGTTCCCTCTTGGAGTTACTACCTACTACTTGGCCAAAGCAATAAACAACAACAGAGAACATGCAAGAATTACTTAGGAACAAAAATATAAGAGATAAGAACCAAATATATTACTCAATCACAATCTGAACATAATCTCATAATCCATCAGATCCCATCAAACTCAGCATAGCAATAGCAGAAAGATTACAAAAGTGCCTCGATCATGTAGGGCAGCTCACGAGGTCTAAACCATGAAGAACAAAGAGGGGAGGAGAACATCACATAGCTACTGATCACGGACCCATGGTCCAAGGAAAACTACTCACGACACATCCGGGGAGCATCCATGGTGGAGAGGAGACTCCCGGAGGTCGGCCCTCCCTCCGGCAGGGTGCCAGGAAGAGGTCTTCTGGTGCTCCCGATCTCGGAAGCGCCGCGGCGGCGGAACAGAGAAGATATCGCGAAAAAGGGTTCTCCTTTCGGAAGTTTCCCGTGACAGAGAATATATAAGCGAAGGGGGGCAGCCAGGGGGGCCACCAGGGGTCCAGGCGCCCCCCTGGCGTGGCCAAGCCCTAGGGCGCGCCACCAGGGCGCCTGGGCCCCTGGTGGTGGCCCTCTGCCCCCACCCAGGTTCTTCCGGAAGGTTCCTTCACGCTGATTTTTTATCTGAATTTCCCGAATTTTTGGAGCACTTTTTATATGGGGGAAAACTGAAATAGAAAACAACAGAAAACAGGAACTGACACTGTGGTGCACTGAGTTAATAGGTTAGTCCACATATGGTCAAAAGTGTATGAAAGTGTATCTAGATCATAGCAATATCACACAAAACATGCATGGAGCAAGCAAAAATTATAGATACGTTTTGGACGTATCAACATCCCCAAGCTTAATTCCTGCTCGTCCTCGAGTAGGTAAATGATAACAGCATAATTTCTGTGGTGACATGCTAGAAACCATATAAGAACTTTGAAAATTAAAGCAATCAAGGTTAGAAATTCAATTCAAGTCATAACATGCAAGAGTCTATATTAGCATTGAAACAAGTAACAAAAGAACATTAGGTGCAAGATCTCTAGCTGTCCGTGACTCGAATGTCTCCAAATGGTGTTTGCGTGCAAGAAGGGGGATAGGGAATACGAGAAAAACAATTTATTTGTTGAGAACTCAATCTACTAAAGTTTCACACTTGGTCTTTTTCTGGAATCTTATCTTGACTCGTCCCCAGACCACTAGCTAGGTACAAGTCAATTTGATCCACTCCTTTTTCAATATTTTGAGCACTCATGCAATGGATGAGCGTAAGCACAAGAGTTGACACTTGGGATGGCAAAGAGAGGAGTATGGAGGAGGAAGACAAAAAGGAGGAGAAAGGCTCACATCGATGAGGACAATCATAGGCAAAAGATGCCAAATGATAGATATGATGTGAGGAGTAGGGATTGCCATGCAACGGATGCACATACACGCTAGGAAGCTCTCTAATGGAACTAGTGGGGGTGCATCTAAATTGCTCGCTCATGAAGACCTAGAGCTCGTTTGAGGAGGCTCATCCTTAGAATATGCAAGCCAAGTTCTATATTGTGAAGGTCCCCACATAGCTATATGCATAATGATCATCTCTATGGAGTACAAGGATATAAAGGGAGTACTAGTGTGGATCTCTCAAAAGGATAGTAGTGTTGCCCCTTTCTCTCTTTTTATTTATTTTTTTCTTTTTTCTATTTTTTTTGTATTTTTTGGTGGCCTCAATGGCTCTTTCTATTTACCTCTCATTTGTCCTCTTTGGGATCTTTTATTGTGTCCACTTTGGGATCTTTTCCTCACTTAAGGGAAACACTCTATTTTACAAGAAGCTAAAGGAGATCTTTCACACTTTACAAGGTACTCAAAATCATAAAGAAGATATAACTAACATGATGTATGCAATGTATGCCGCTGCCAGTGTAGCAGGAACATGTATGACATGAAGATCAAGTCATGAAGAGGTGGATGTTGCATGGAAATATATCTCGGAAAGGCTATGGAAATGCCTTGATAGGTAGGTATGGTGGCTGTTTTGAGGAAAGATATAAGGAGGTTTATGATGACAGAGCGTATCATGCCAAGGGTTTGGATGTACCGGCGAAGGTGGACACCAACTCTCGGAGTGAGAAGAAGGCAATGCACGACACGGGAGAGGCTAGCAAAATATGGGAAGGTGGAAGTGTCAACTTTCAATACTTACAAGAACTCATGCACTTATTATCGGTAACTCTCAATCTAATAAGGAGGTTCACAAAGAGACAAGTACCCCGAGGAGGAGTGTATGGGGGTTTGGTTATCCTTGCGCATCCTCGACTCATGGTACGTGAGTGTACTCTAATATTTGATCCCTCCAAAGATTAGTGATCCATCTAGTAGCTAGAGTTCTCAACTGGTTTTGTAGGTTTTGAAAATAAACACGGATTGCCCAAAATACGACACCTATCACTAATAGGCTAGAGCTCTTGACACCAAAAGTTCAAACATTACTCACAACAATACCTCAAAACTATTGCAAGTTACTACTAGAATTAAATAGCAACCTCAATTACCTACTTTCAAGACAAGACACAACTCAGTGCAACAACCAACTCTCTTTAACAAGATAAACACGAATACTAAAAATAGTTCCAGCAACAGACTAAACAAAAGCCAAGGCTCTTGCTAAAGACAAACAAAGACTAAAACTAAACATGGCAGTAGCTACGAAAAGATAAAGAACACACAACAGCAAAAAGATAGGCAGGAAAAATCCTATGATGTGTTCTAGATTTTGAAAGTGGAGCGTGTTTCTCTCCCACACAAAGTAAGAAGGGATCTAAATTGTTATGAACAACAAGCAAAACTAAATAAAACTAAAAATAAAACCTAAGAGCGAGACGCTCCAAGCATAGCACATAACGCATGAAGTGATAAAAATATAGTGAGACGAAGGACGAACTGATGATTGTTGATGGAGAAGGGGATGCACGGGGGCATCCCCAAGCTTAGACGCTTGAGTCTCCTTGAATATTTATTGGGGATTCATGGGGGCATCCCCAAGCTTGAGCGCTTGACACTCCTGGATCTTCTTTCATCATCTTCCATCGCACACTTGAAAACTCCCTTCATACATAACTCATCATAAGCTGATTAGACAGGTTAGTACCCTTAATAAAATAATTTTTCCCCACTGGATATAAAGATATTCTTTAAGATCTACTATTTCTCAAGAGTGCCAAAGGTTTTTTCAAAGAAAAGGCAAGCTTAAGGTTTGCAAAAGTGAAGAGAGGCAAAACGTGGTAGAATCTGTGAAAAACAGACCAGCAGGTAGTAAATAATTTTTAGGGGCACTTCTGCCACTCAAATAAAAAAACTCAGAACATACGTAAGTTTCAAAATTGTATAGAGCACGCTGTCAAAAAAATTCAGATCAAAAAGATGATCTGGTGATTTGATTCGAATTTTTCTGTCAAGGGACAGAATCTGTTTTCTGGACAACATGTCACAACTTTTGCTTCCCTTATCATAGGAGGCTATAACTTGGCACAAAGCTGAAAAATAAAGAGACAATGATGTTGTTACAGTAGTAACAAACATCAAGACACAACAAAAGCAAAAATAAAAACCTAAATTCGTTGCGGGCTGCCTCCCGAAAGCGCTTTCTTTTATGCCTTTAAGCTAGGCATGATGCAAAAGAAGAATCAAGTTTTATCAAGAGAAAGAGAATAACTAGCCCGAGTAACGGACTCAAAAGGTAACTTGATTTTCTTTCTAGGGAAGTGTTCCATCCCCTTTTTGAATGGGAATTGGAATTTTATATTCCCCTCTTTCATGTCAATAACCGCACCAACGGTGCGAAGAAAAGGACGTCCCAAAATAATTGGACACAAAGGTTCACACTCTATATCCATAACAATAAAATCAACGGGAATAGTTGTCATTGACAGTGATAAGAACATCGTCGATCTTCCCCAAAGGTTTCTTTACGGAAGAATCAACAAGACGAACACCAAAAGAACAAGCCTCAAAGGGCTTCAATTCAAACATATCAAATATTATTTTGGGCATAATGGAGGTACTAGCTCCAACATCACATAAAGCATAGCAAGAGAAGTTATTTAATTTAATTTTGATCATAGAGTCCCAACCATCCTCTAGCTTCCTATGTATGGAGGCTTCTACTCTAAGCTTATCCTCCCTAGCTTTGATGAGAGCATTTGTGATATGCTCCGTGAAGGCAAGATTAAGTGTGCTAGTGTGGGGTCTCTAGACATTTTGTGTAGCAAGCTAATAACTTCTGAGAGGGTGCAACTATCAAAATCAATATCACTACTATCAAAGGTGGTAGTAGTGTCGTCTAGGCTCACTTGTTTGAAACCCTCTATGTTCATAGGAGTATCTTCATCTTTGGTTGAGGTATTAGCATCACCATTAATAGGTCCAACGGGACTAGGAGTGCATTGGGTGCTAATAGTTTGGGTGTCCTCAACAATTTGGATGGTGGCAACTATGTGGTGTGTAGGAAGGCTCTTAATTCTATCCTCTTCCATAGGGATAACTTCTGGTTTGGCTGCCATTTGATTTATCAAAGTAGATTGGGTGTGGGACATATTCGAAACATGGGTTTCAGTGGCGGTAAGTCTAGCTTGGAGATTAGAAATCTCACTGTTCAGGCTATCAAGTTGTTCACTAATGTTTTGCAGAATGGAAGTATGCTCACCTATTTGCTTAGAGAAGGCTTTGTTTTGTTCAAACTGGGTGTGCATATAGTTCTTAGTAGCTTTCTCTATTTCTACCAATTTCTCATAGCTAGGTAGGTCTCTTTTCGTATAAGCAGGATTATAGGAGTTGTTGCTAGGGTAGGTGTTGTTGTTCCCATAGTTGGATGGAAACGGTCTAGGATTGCTAGCAAAATTACCCCTATAAGCATTGTTGTTTGTGACACCCCCAAAATCAATCCGTGTACAGTAATCATACACGCAGGGTACACGGCTGAGATTAGGGTGCCACGGTGAGAATATCACAGCACAACACTAAACACAAAAGGATAAACCAATATGTTACGATAAAGGGGGGTCACTCAGACCCGAATACATAAGTTATACAAACCATAATATCTGAGTACAGACATAGTTAGTCAAGTTTTGCCTTAAGAAGGCTAGCACAAATAACATCAGAGATACAGATCGAAAAGGCAAGGCCTCATGCCTGGGAGCCTCCGAAACTACTCCTGGTCCTGGTCAGCGGGGGTCTCAACGTAGTAGTATCCGCCTCCGGGGTACTCCTGCTCCTGGGCTCCAACGTCGACTGCAGCGGCCGATCAGGCAAAACATAAAAGGGGAAATAAAGCAAAGGTGAGTATCTAGCATACCCGCGAGTCTTACGTCCGCTACTAAGCATTATGCATTTGTATCAACGGAAAGGGGAGGCTTTATATAGTGGACTGCAAGATAGAAATCAGAATAAGGATAAGAAGCTAGGCCTATCGAAGACTAGCATCTTCCGACGATGTCTTGCAGCATGAGGTAAGAATCAGCCAACAGTTCATATAAAGCATAAAGTAACAACGAAGCAGAAGTTGCTGCAACATTGTATAATATAAGTTGTAATGATTAATAGTAATAATAATGCCTCCGAGTTCCCTTCCTCGACTCCCTGCGAGGAAGAAGACCCGGAACCATACAGTTTAAGAGTAATAGTTTCTAGTGGTAAGATCCAGCTTCAGCATAAAGCGTCCTGTTACCGTGGACACGGCTATTCGAATAGATTAATCTTCCCTGCAGGGGTGCACTGGCGTGACTCTACGACGCTCGGATCTCCAGGGTGGCGGGAACCTTGTTAGGGAACGCTCCACCAAAGCTATCCGACACAAAGAAGCCCATCCTTCGGCAATCAACAGAGAGGTCATCCGCCGGACTATATCCTATGTACGCCGGGCTTTGGACCCTAACCCGAACGTACTCCTGCACGGTGCGTGATTGGCCGGTGAAGCAAAATCAAAGCAAATACACCGCTCGAGCAAGAGAAGACAACACCACTTCCCGGCAATCAGCCCACGGTACTGCTGACGTCTGAAGATCCTCGAACGAGACTACGATCCAGGGGAGCCCACACTCCTCGTCCCACGTGTAGGTAGTGCGTACAAGCCAAAAGGCTACTCAAGACATCCGCCGAACCATTTAGCATTTTAATTAACCTGCGTGACAACCGTTATCGTTGCCTCGACTTAACCGACCCGCGGTCAACGACAGCAGTCAGGTCCACCAGTACATCGGTGCCTGCCCTGTCGTCCCACCAAGTCACTGCGGTTACCAACAAGGTGAGTCGTCTCCTTACCTTGTCTCGCGTGTGCTCTTGGTAGTGCTCGACTTTCGTGGTTTGGTAACTCTCGCGAGATACGAACAGGGGCCAAGCACGCCAGTAACGTCGGTCGTACCGTCCCTGTCGTTCCCGACAATATACCGCTCGCGGGCACCGTTGGGTCGCCCGACTTCTTACCTTTAAGGACAACCGCTGCCCAGGACCCTATGGAGGAAAGACAAAGTCAGCCTCAAGTGGAGTACGAGGATTACTCCTGGATAGCTCACACTTGAGGTGACTAGGCATAACCCAGATAGGGGCCTTTGGCGGTGTCTGCTTTGTACCGTACCTGTGCAGTTGTATATATTGTATCCGTGTTCACCCCCCTGAGTGATCACGGCCCGCTATCTAGTCCTAGCTAACAATGCGCAGGGTTCACTGCTGAATAATGCATAAATATAATAGGCAGCATAGGATAAAGGAGGTACATCAAGAGGCGACAAAACCAGGCTATGCAATTGAATAGGATTGTAATCGTAGCAGCAGCAATAACAATGCCTAGTGCAAGAAAGTACGGAAAGGTAGGCGATATCTGGGGAAGAGAATGGCTCTGCTTGCCTGGAAGCTCGACGGTAGGGGCAGGGTCGTCGACGAAGTAGTCGTACCCGGCAGCGGTGTAGTCGGCGGTAGCAGCGGGGTCTACCGGAGATTAAGGGGGGGGGAACAGTAAATACACAACAATAATATACAAACATATGCATGACATGACAGATGAAATGTTAACGGTGTTCTAACGCAGTGCAATGCACGTTGCTCGGAGCGGGAATTCATCCAGGGATGAACGGCCAACTCCGGGTGATTATCGGACAAGGTGTACGGAGGGGGGGAAGGATCAAGCCGGAGGTGTCGTGGGTACCGGACAAACATAAGGGGGTTGTATCCGTGCTAGTTGATCTATTCCGAACAACTTTCATGTTCGAAATAAATTCATCCGGATACTTTTAACAGTACCGGACAATTCATCGGACAGACGGTCCGAAGGGGGACGGTTCGATGTTCGTTGTGTTAGAGGGGTGTGATAGACATACGGATAGCGTATTCGTATTTGTTATATTTTTCTAATCAATTTTCATGTATAAAGTTTTTGAATCTGAGTTACTGTTTAAAAGTTATTGAATTTCAAAGTTTTAAATCATATAAATGATTTTATGAATTTCTTTTATTATTATAACAACATTATCCAGAACATTATCCAAAACAGTGCCTGACACACATGTCAGCCTCTGTTTATTTATAAAACATTTTATTAAATTTTAAATATCCCTGGACCCACATGTCATACTAACATTTTTAAATTTCTTTTAATAAAACAAATATCCAGTGGGTCCCACTTGTCATTGTAACAATTTTAATAAAATTATTTTTATTAAGTAAAAAGGCCAGGGGCCCACCTGTCATCTTCACATGTTATGTTAATATTAACAGTTTAATTAAAGGGGGGGGGGGGCAGGTCCATACGTCAGCGTCTTAAGGGGGGATTAGCAGTGGCTAATCACCTGGCGGGCGGGACCCACCTAGCGGTGACCCTGCTCGACGCCGGCGTGGACAGATGCGGCGAGGTCGCCGTTACGGCCGACTCCGGCAACGGCTTGAGGCGGCGAGGGGTGTTTTCGAACGGGGGAACCGAGCCGCGTCGTTCGGTGGGCTCGGGGTGGACGGGGGCTTGCCGGAGCAATGGCTACGACGAGCGCGGCGGCTTGCAGTGAGGGGGGCAGCGACGGGCGGAGCCAAGGGGCAGGCCGCGGCGAGAGAGCGCACGGGCCGCAGCAAGCGCACGCAAGCGTGGCCAAAGAGCGGCCACAAGCGCGTGAGCCCGTGCACGCCGCGACGAGCGCGGTCAGGACCGGCCATGGCGGCGGCCGGAGTTCGGCCGTGGTGAAGACGGCGAACCAGCGCGCGAAAACGGAAGCGGGGAGAGGGGAATATTCGTATGCTCACGTTGAGCTCGTAGGGGGAGGCAGTGGGCTCGGGGACGACGTGCGGCGGCCGGGATTTGAGAAGCTCGCCGCCGGCGTGGAAGAAGGGGAACGACCGCGTGCGCTCCACTCCGGGCACCAGTCCTCGATTCCTCTAGTGAGATGACGTAGACGACACCGGCGCACACGATGGACACGATGGGGAGGCGGGAGGAGCTCGGTGGCCGCGTGTGCGCGGCGGCGCGCCCACGGCGGGGTCTCGGGCCGAGGTGGAAGACGCAGAGGGGGAGGGGGGCTCCAGATCCAGGGGCGCGCGGGGAACTGCGGGCTAGGGTTCGCAGGGGGGGCGACTCGGGTGCGACTTGTAGGCCGCCGGAGAGGCGCCGATGGTCTCCACGGCGATGCTCGTCGCGGTGGCCATGGCCGATGTGTGCCACGGGGGGGGGGGGGGGTGGGGCGTGAACAGGGGAGGGAACGGTTGGGGGTGGGCTTGTGGGCTGGGGTGGGCTGGTGGCCCAGGGGGGTTGGAAGGGGTGGGCCTCGCCCATGGGGTAGATTAGGTTGGGTTTTATTTTTTCTTTTCTTCTCTGTTTAATTTCTTTTGCATTTCTTTTTATAGTCTTAGGCATTTTGTAAAATATGGGATGTGTCCCATATTTATTGTTACACCATATATTACTGCCACAAAAAGATTGGGCAATAATAAAAGTCATTTAATATTTGCAATAAATATTAAATGATTTAAAAGGGGTTTTTATCCACTGTTTTCATTTATTTAGAATTAATAAGAGATTAATAAAATCTCCAACTTGGTGGATCATGGTCCACAGAATATTTATGATTTTATAAAATTGCTTTCACAATTTTTGAACAAAGCTTTATTTTCACTTATTTTTAATATTCATCAAAAGGCTTTTTAGGGTTTGTTTGAATTTTATTTCAAATGGCTTGGACTTTAATTGGCCAATGATGATCAAGGTCCATGGTTCATATTTGCTTGCAACAATATTAAAGGAGAATTTGAATTTGAACTGAACCAGTTGATCAAACAAAAGTTTTGAACAGTAACAGTGATTACTGTTCACTGACAGTGAGGGTGTTACAAATCTCCCCCACAATAGGAATTCTCGTCCCGAGAATCTAAGCGGTAGAGGGGAAAAGATCGGGGTATTCTTCACTAAGACGATCTTCGCGTTCCCAAGTGGCTTCATCTTCAGAATGATTCGACCACTGAACTTTGAGAAACTTCGTCGTCTTGTTGCGGGTTTTGCCTTCAGACTGATCAAGAATGCGGCTCGGATGTTCTTGATAAGTCAAGTCCTGTTGCAGCTCGATCATATCATGTTCCACTTCTCGAATAGCGTCCTTGAAGCAGCGTCGGAGTTGCGACACGTGGAATACATCGTGGACTTGGGAGAGGTTTGCCGGCAATTCCAAACGGTATGCCACCGGTCCACTTCTGGAAAGGATACGGAACGGGCCAATGTAGCGAGGAGCTAATTTGCCTTTGATTCCGAAACGATGAGTGCCTCGCATCGGGGTGACACGGAGGTAAGCATATTCGCCAGGTTGATAGACCATTTCCTTGTGCTTGCGATCATAGTTGCTCTTCTGACGGGACTGAGCAGCTTTCAGGTGTTCACGAATAACGCGAACCTGATCTTCGGCATGCTGAATAATGTCCGGACCAATGAGGGTTCGTTCCCCAGTTTCTGACCAATTCAGAGGGGTTCGACACTTACGTCCATAGAGAACTTCAAAGGGTGCCATCTTCAGACTAGCTTGATAGCTATTGTTATACGAGAATTCAGCAAATGGAAGAGATTCCTCCCATTTCTTACCGAATGAGATGACAAAAGCTCGAAGCATATCTTCAAGCACTTGATTAACTCGTTCGACTTGTCCTTGAGACTGGGGGTGATAAGCAGTGCTGAAATTCAGGTGAGTGCCCATAGCTTCTTGGAAACTATCCCAAAATCTTGAGGTGAAAATACTGCCTCGGTCGGAACTGATCTCCAACGGAATACCATGGTGGGACACGATTCTGGAAACATACAAGTCTGCCAACTGACTAGCAGAGATCGTCTCCTTGACTGGCAGAAAGTGGGCAACCTTGGAGAAGCGGTCGATGACGACAAAGATAGCATCGTGGCCTTTCTGCGATCGGGGAAAACCAGTGACGAAGTCCATTTCAATCTTGTCCCATTTCCATTCAGGAATAGAAAGTGGTTGCAGAGTTCCAGCAGGTCTTTGATGTTCGGCTTTCACCCGACGGCAAACGTCACACTCGTCAACATAACGAGCAATGTCTTGTTTCATGTTGGACCACCAGTACCGCTGACGAATGTCTTGGTACATCTTGGTACTACCAGGGTGGATCGACAAAGGTGTATCATGAGCTTCTTTCATGACATCAGGGGCGTAATTCAGGTTTGCCTTCGCTACCGGAACCACTAAACGACCCTTGAAGTACACCGGATTATCATCATTTGCATCAATAGTGAAGAATGAGGGCTCTCCGCTGGCGACACGCCGCTTAATCTTCCAAATTTCAGAGTCATAATGTTGTACCGTCTTGATGCGGGTGTCAAGGTCTGGTTTGACCACCAGGGAGTTCACATATCCCTGCGGAACAATTTCGATGTTCAGCTTACGGAGCTCTTCATACAGACGTGGCTGCTGTACTTGAACTTCAAGTTCACTACAGTAGGCTTTGCGGCTTAAGGCATCGGCCACCACATTAGCTTTGCCAGGGGTGTAAGAAATTCCCATGTTGTAGTCGGCTATTGTCTCGAGCCATCTCTGCTGGCGGAGATTCAGATCTGGTTGAGTAAACAGGTACTTCAGACTTTGGTGGTCGGTGTAGATCTCGCAACGATTACCGACGAGGTAATGTCGCCACATCTTCAATGCATAAATTATCACTGCCAATTCAAGATCATGTGTTGGATACTTATCTTCGTGAGCACGCAATTGACGAGAGCCATAAGCAATCACTTTGCGCTCTTGCATTAGGACACAGCCTAATCCTTGACGAGATGCGTCACAATATATCACGAAGTCCTTCTGGGTATCAGGCGGAGCAAGCACTGGGGGAGAAGTGAGCTTGTCCTTGAGGGCTTGGAAACTTTCCTGACATTTATCTGTCCACTCAAACTTGACGCCTTTGTGAAGCAGGTTAGTCAGAGGCCTGGCAATCTTGGAGAAGTTCTCGACGAAACGGCAGCAATAGCTGGCGAGTCCGAGGAAACTTCTGACTTGTTTGACAGTCTTGGGAGGAGTCCAGTCAAGAATAGCCTGGATACGTTCTGGGTTGACGGCAATGCCATCCTTGGAAATCACGTGACCAAGGTAGGTCACTTCAGGAAGCCAGAACTCACACTTAGAATACTTAGCGTAGAGTTTGTGTTCTCGAAGCTTTTCCAGTATAAGACGAAGATGTTCAGCATGCTCCCCTTTATTCTTGGAGTATATTAAGATATCATCCAGATAAACCACGACAAACTTGTCGAGGTATTCCATGAATATATAGTTCATCAATTGGGAGAAAGTGGCTGGAGCATTCGTCAAGCCAAAGGACATGACAGTGTACTCGTATGAACCATAGCGAGTAATGAAAGCAGTCTTCGGAATGTCCTCTTCACGGACTCGGATCTGATGGTAACCCAACCTCAAGTCGAGTTTCAAAAACACCGTGGATCCAGCAAGTTGATCATACAGATCGTTGATCCGGGGAAGCGGATATTTGTTCTGGATGGTGGCTTGGTTGATGGGTCGGTAATCTTGGACCAAACGATTTGTTCCATCGCTCTTCTTGACAAAGAGCAAAGGTGCTCCCCAAGAAGAGGAACTTGGGCGAATGAATCCTTTGTGAAGTGCTTCGTCGATCTCCTTCTTCAGTTCAAGGAGGTGGTGAGGTGGCATCTTATAGGGACGCTTGGCAAGAGGAACGGTGCCGGGTTTCAGGTCGATGACAAATTCCACCTCACGGATCGGGGGTATTCCCGGGAGTTCTTCTGGGAAGACGTCGGGAAAATCACGAACGACTAGAACGTTCTCCATCCCGTCAAGAGGTGAGACATTCAGAGCATTCATCATATAGATATGCGTTTCAGCATCACGGGTAATCCGGGTGGTATGGTTAACAATCTCGTCGGAGGGGTGAAAAAGTTGGACAGAACCGGTGCCACAGTATAGTGCGGCATCGTGAACTTTCAACCAATCCATGCCCAGAATGAGGTCTATGGAGGAAGACTTAGGGAGGATGGGAGAAGCAAGGAACTCAATTCCTTCAATTTCGACGATGGTTTTGGGCACTATCTTGGAGGTGTGGCAATGGCCTATCGGAGTGCGGACAACCATCGGTGGATCCATCTTTTCTACCATGAAGTTATGCGACAATGAAAATGCTTCCGACATGAATGAATGCGATGCTCCTGAATCAAATAAAACAGTAGAAGGTACTGAATTAACAAGAAGGGTACCCATCACGGTAGCAGGTTGCTCCTGAGCTTCTTCGACATTAATGTTGTAAGCATGTCCGCGAGTGTGAGCATAAGACCCAGTGTTATAGTTGGGGGTCCTGTTGTTGCCACGGCCATTTCCACGGCCAGCAGGGTGAACTACCAGTTGATTCTGTCGCTGAGGGCAGTCTCTAGAAAAGTGACCTGGCTGATGGCACTTGAAGCACAAGCCATCTTGAGGACGGAGGGGTGCAGTCTCAGTCTTCGGCTGTCTCGGCGGGGGCGGAGGCAGACGAGGTGCAACATACGACGGCCTTGGTGCCGGGGCAGGTGGACGATACACACTGTGTGGAAGCCAAACGCGTTGCTTCTGTGCTGTGCCCGAAGATGAGCCAGCATCACGGGGGCGCTTCGGCGAACCACCGAACTTAAGCTGAGCGGTCTCGAGAGTGATAGTCTGGTTCACCATGGTGGCGAAGTCGGGGAAGACGTGCAAAGCCAGTGCAAGCTGGAGATCTGCGTTGAGTCCATCACGGAACTTCTCTTGCCTACTTGCATCATTGGGGAAGTCACTTGCAGCATAGCGGGAGAGGCGGAGGAACTCCCTCTGATATGCCTCGACAGTTTTGTTGCCCTGAACGAGGTTGCGGAACTCGGCCTTCCTACGGTTCATAATCGCCTGGGGGACATAACGAGCACGGAAGGTAGCCTTGAAGTCATTCCAGGTGACGACATTCCCTTCAGCTAGCGAGCCCTTGTAAGTGTCCCACCACTGAGCAGCGGGACCACGCAGGAAATAGGACGCGAAGTTGACATAATCAGCAGCGCTTACATTAGCGAACTCCAACTCACGGTTGATGTCACGACGCCAATCATCAGCATCCAGCGGCTGTTCAGGCTGGTGGAAGAGAGGGGGATTGAGACGCATGAAATCCCGCAGAGTAACCACAGGCGGTTGGTTCTGGTGCTGGTTCTGGTTCTAATTCTGGTTCTGGAGCTGATCTATGACTCCTTGCATAAACACTTGGTTCATCTGAAACTGCTGCATCATCGCGGCCATGTAGTCCGGCGGCGGAGGTGGATCGTTGGCACCACGACCACGACCACGACCACCACGACCATCCATCCTGCTAGAATTTAACAGGGGTATTTCAGCGATGAACATTTCTCGAGATACCGGAAACGAGTAATAGATAAAGCGACAACAAAGAGGAGGCGCGGATATATAGGAGTAGTCATATAAGACATACACATCCACACATAGAATCAATCGAAAATCGGGCAGCGTAACATCGTAGAAATTAAGGAAAAAGGACACACTAGGCGGCGCGCAGACTGCGGTAAGGATTACACGACGCGACATAGATTCCACTATGTCAATCACGCCGCAAGAAAACTGTTGGCCACAGGAGTTAATGCCAGAGAACGCGCGGCCTGCCCAGAATGAGCATGGGATCCGCGGTCCGGGACCTGGGGTATGACTCCTGTGACACGACTCAATCAATGGGGAAGCACCAAAAACGCCGGGTGGAATCAAGAGAACGTGATCCTAATGTCAGATTTTGTAAAACTTACCAGCAAGGATAAGAGAGAAGATTCCCAGAGCATAGGTAAGAAGAAAAGGATCCTAATACCATAGATATCACACGTAGTGACATCGATGTGGGCCCGTAAGCCAAATATTAAGTTAGCAAAATAGTTTTGCAAAGTCTAGACTCAACTTCGACCAGGTAGTGGTGGGGTGGCTTCCTACAGGCAGTCGACTCTGATACCAACTTGTGACGCCCCCAAAATCAATCTGTATATAGTAATCATACACGCAGGGTACACGGCTGAGATTAGGGTGCCACGGTGAGAATATCACAGCACAACACTAAACACAAAAGGATAAACCAATATGTTACGATAAAGGGGGGTCACTCAGACCCGAATACATAAGTTATACAAACCATAATATCTGAGTACAAACATAGTTAGTCAAGTTTTGCCTTAAGAAGGCTAGCACAAATAACATCAGAGATACAGATCGAAAAGGCAAGGCCTCCTGCCTGGGAGCCTCCGAAACTACTCCTGGTCCTGGTCAACGGGGGTCTCGACGTAGTAGTATCCGCCTCCGGGGTACTCCTGCTCCTGGGCTCCAACGTCAACTGCAGCGGCCGATCAGGCAAAACATAAAAGGGGAAATAAAGAAAAGGTGAGTATCTAGCATACCCGCGAGTCTTACGTCCGCTACTAAGCATTATGCATTTGTATCAACGGAAAGGGGAGGCTGTATATAGTGGACTGCAAGATAGAAATCAGAATAAGGATAAGAAGCTAGGCCTATCGAAGACTAGCATCTTCCGACGATGTCTTGCAGCATGAGGTAAGAATCAGCCAACAATTCATATAAAGCATAAAGTAACAAAGACGCAGAAGTTGCTGCAACATTGTATAATATAAGTTGTAATGATTAATAGTAATAATAATGCCTCCGAGTTCCCTTCCTCGACTCCCTGCGAGGAAGAAGACCCGGAACCATAAAGTTTAATAGTAATAGTTTCTAGTGGTAAGATCCAGCTTCAGCATAAAGCGTCCTGTTACCGTGGACACGGCTATTCGAATAGATTAATCTTCCCTGCAGGTGTGCACTAGCGTGACTCTACGACCCTCGGATCTCCAGGGTGGCGGGAACCTTGTTAGGGAACGCTCCACCAAAGCTATCTTGTTGAAGTTTTTTCTAGCAATAAAGTTCACATCTACTTGTTCTTGGGCAACCAAAGAATTTAAAGGGACATCATGAGGATCAATAGAGGGTTGCTTGGTAAGTAGAGACATAATTAAGTCAACTTTTTCATTAAGGGAGGTAATTTCCTCGACAGAGTTTACCTTCCTACCTGTTGGAGCGCGTTCGGTGTGCCATTGGGAATAATTGGTCATCATCTCATCGAGAAGCTTCGTGGCAGCACCAAGTGTAGTTGACATAAAGGTTCCTCCCGCGGCCGAATCTAACAGGGTCCGTGAGGTAAAGTTCAAGCCTGCATAAAAAGTCTGGATAACCATCCAGGTAGTCAAACCATGTGTAGGGCATTTCTTAACAAGAGATTTCATTCGTTCCCAAGCTTGGGCAACGTGTTCATTATCCAATTGCTTAAAATTCATAATGTTACTCCTTAATTGGATAATTTTAGCAGGTGGGTAATACTTCCCTATAAAAGCATCTTTGCACTTATCCCAAGAATCTATGTTATTCCTAGGCAAAGATTGAAACCAGATTTTAGCTTCTCCCCTTAAAGAGAAAGGAAAGAGCTTGAGCTTAACAATATCACCTTCTACTTGTTTATACTTTTGCATATCACATAATTCAACAAAATTGTTCAAGTGTAAAGCAACAACATCTCTAGAACCAGAGAATTGATCTCTCATAACAAGGTTTAGCAAGGCAGGTTTAATTTCAGAAGAGGTAGCTGAAGTGGCAGGTGTGGAAATGGGGGTGCAGATAAAGTCTTGGTTGTTGTGACTAGTGAAGTCACAAAACTTGGTGTTTTCAGTGGAACCCATAGCAGCAGCAAGTGTGGCAGATTTTTTTTTGTGATTTTTCATATAAGACACAAAGATAAAAACTGAAAGGTAAATTAACAAGACTAAAAAAGGTAAAGGGTAGTGTGCAACTCCCCTATCTTAGCACTCGGAGTCCTCGGCAACGGCGCCAGAAATTTGGCTTGATATGCGAGGTAATGATAGTGATTTCTCGCCCTTCGTTGGTGAGCCCCAAGTGGAAGGCGAGATGTAGCACATCAGCAAATTTCCCTCAGTAAAGATACCAAGGTTTCTCTCCAGTAGGACTCCGGAGATGAGAAGTAGGTGTCAGCGGCGCTACTGACGCGGACCTTCACACAGACACAAATAACTTTGTTCCCAACGAAGTTCAGAGAGGTTGTCAATCTCTCCGGTCTTGTTGTTCACAAAGGATCAAACACAAAGGATAATGATAGCAATTGAAAGTAAAAGCAGAAAATTAAATGAGCGTGTAAACAATGATGATGATATGGACCGGGATACGTGATGTTCACTAGTGATGTCTCTCTCCCAAAAGACGATAAAACTGCTATGCGAGGTGAACAAATTACAGAAGGGCAATTGACAGGATTATGAACGCAACGCAATGCTAACTATGCTACAAAAGAAAGGAAGAGGCTCAAAAGCACGGGCAATACACCAAAATAAGTAGACCGAAATCCAACTGCATCTACTACTAATCATACACCTTGAGATATCTATCCAGAACATCTCGCTGGTATTAAGTTGCGAGCCCCACCCAAAGTGTAAACCCAAAGCAACAGATAACTGCATTAAAAAGCACTTTGCGTAAAGTAAACAATCCTTGCAACCGCGGTTACAAGCACCGTTGTTTTCCCCCTTGTGGCAACATCACATCCCCTAGACTCATGTTTCTGTCACTCAAACGTGTCATCGGGGGGGCATGAACCCACAATCGAGCATAACGTTCCCTCTTGGAGTTACTACCTACTACTTGGCCAAAGCAATAAACAGCAACGGAGAACATGCAAGAATTACTTAGGAACAAAAATATAAGAGATAAGAACCAAATATATTACTCAATCACAATCTGAACATAATCTCATAATCCATCAGATCCCATCAAACTCAGCATAGCAATAGCAGAAAGATTACAAAAGTGCCTCGATCATGTAGGGCAGCTCACGAGGTCTAAACCATGAAGAACAAAGAGGGGAGGAGAACATCACATAGCTACTGATCACGTACCCATGGTCCAAGGAAAACTACTCACGAGACATCCGGGGAGCATCCATGGTGGAGAGGAGACTCCCGGAGGCAGGCCCTCCCTCCGGCAGGGTGCCGGGAAGAGGTCTTCTGGTGCTCCCGATCTCGGAAGCGCGACGGCGGCGGAACAGAGGAGAGATCGCGAAAAAGGGTTCTCCTTTCGGAAGTTTCCCGTGACGGAGAATATATAGGCGAAAGGGGGCAGCCAGGGGGGCCACCAGGGGTCCAGGCGCCCCCCCTGGCGCGACCAAGCTCTAGGGCGCGCCACCAGGGCGCCTGGGCCCCTGGTGGTGGCCCTCTGGCCCCCCCTGGTTCTTCCGGAAGGTTCCTTCACGCTGATTTTTTATCTGAATTTTCCCGAATTTTTGGAGCACTTTTTATATGGGGGAAAACTGAAATAGAAAAAAGAAGAAAACAGGAACTGGCACTTTGGTGCACTGAGTTAATAGGTTAGTCCAAATATGATCAAAAGTGTATGAAAGTATCTAGATCATAGCAATATCACACAAAACATGCATGGAGCAAGCAGAAATTATAGATACGTTTTGGACGTATCAAGAAGCCTCCATACCTAGGAAGCTAGACGATGGTTGGGACCTTATGATTAAAATTAAATTGACTAACTTCTCTTGCTATGCATTATGTGACGTTGGACCTAGTACCTCCGTCATGCCCAAAACAATGTATGACATGTTTGAATTGAAACCTTTTGATTCTTGTTCTTTTGGTGTTAATATTGTTGATTCTTCCGTAAAGAAACCTTTGGGGAAGATCGACGATGTTCTTATCATTGTCAATGACAATTATGTTCTCGTTGATTTTATTATTATGGATATAGAGTGTGAACCTTTATGTCCAATTATTTTGGGACATCCTTTTCTCCGCACCGTTGGTGCTGTTATTGACATGAAAGAGGGGAATATGAAATTTCAATTACCTCTCAAAAAGGGGATGGAACACTTCTCTAGAAATAATATCAAGTTACCATTTGAGTCCGTTACACGGGCTAGCTATTCTCTTTCTCTTGATAAAACTCGATTCTTCTTTTGCCTTATGCCTAGCTTAGAGGCGTAAAAGAAAGCGCTTGTTGGGACGCAACCCAAGATGTTTTTACTTCTGTTCTTAGTGGTCTTGATGATTGTTACTACTGTAGAAACATCATTGTATCTTTATTTTCAAGCTTTGTGCCAAGTTATAGCCTCTTATGATAAGGGAAGCAAAACTTGTGACCTGCTGTTCAGAAAACAGATTCTGTCTTCTTGACGGAAAAAATCGGAACAAATTACGAGTTCATCTTTTTAAGATGATTTTTTTTACACAGAATGCTCTATACAATTGTGAAACTTTCATATGTTCTGAGTTTTTTTATTTGAGTTGCAGAAGTTCCCCGAAAAAATTCTCTACTACCTGATGTTCTGTTTTTCACAGATTCTTCCACGTTTTGCGTTTCCTTACTTTTGCAAACCTTAAGCTACCTTTTTCTTTGCAAAAACCTTTTGGAAATCTTGAGAAATAGTATCTCTTCAAGAATATCTTTATATCCAGTGGGTAAAAATTATTTATTAAGGGTACTAACCTCTCTAATCAGCTTATGATGAGTTATGTATGAAGGGAGTTTTAAAGTGTGGGAGGGAAGATGATGAAAGAAGATCCGGGAGTGTCAAGCGCTCAAGCTTGGGGATGCCCCCATGCATCCCCAATAAATATTCAAGTAGACTCAAGCGTCTAAGCTTGGGGATGCCCCCGTTCATCCCCTTATCCATCAACAATCATTAGTTCGTCCTTCGTCTCACTATATTTTTATCACTTCATGCGTTATGTGCTATGCTTGGAGCGTCTCTCTCTTAGGTGTCATTTTTAGTTTTCTTTAGGTTTTCTTGTTGTTCATAACAAGTTAGACCCCAGATTACTTTGTGTGGGAGAGAAACATGCTCCACTCCAATCTAGAACACATCATAGGATTTTTTTTCATGCCTATCTTTCTGCTGTTGTGTGTTCTTTATATTTTCGTAGCTACTGCCTTGTTTAGTTTTGGTCTTAGTTTGTCTTTAGCAAGAGCCTTGGATTTTTTTTAGTTTTTTGCTGGAACTCTCTTTAGTTTTCATGTTTATCTTGTTAAGAGAGTTGGTTGTTGCACTGAGTTGTGTCTTGTCTTGAAAGTAGGTAATTGAGGTTGCTATTTAATTGTAGTAGTAACTTGCAATAGTTTTGAGGTATTGATGTGAGTAATGTTTGAACTTTTGGTGTCAAGAGCTCTAGCCTATTAGTGATATGTGTCGTATTTTGGGAAATCCGTGTTTATTTTCAAAAACCTACAAAACTAGTTGAGAACTCTAGCTACTAGATGGATTGCAAATATTTTGAGGGATCGGATATTAGAGTACACTCACGTACCATGAGTCGGGGATGCGCAAGGATAACCAAACCCCCATACACTCCTCCTTGGGGTACTTGTCTCTTTGTGAACCTCCTTATTAGATTGAGAGTTACCGATAATAAGTGCATGAGTCCTTCAGACTAATGTAAGTATTGAAAGTTGACATACCACCTCCTCATATTTGCTAGCCTCTTCCGTACCGTGCATTTCCTTCTTCTCACTCCGAGAGTTGGCGTCCACCTTCGCCGGTACATCTAAACCCTTGGCATGATACGCTCTGTCATCATAAACCTCCTTATATCTTTCCTCAAAACAGCCACCATACCTACCTATCAAGGAATTTCCATAGCCTTTCCGAGATATATTGCCATGCAACATCCACCTCTTCATGACTTGATCTTCATGTCATACATGGTCTTGCTACACTGGCAGAGGTATACATTGCATACATCATGATAGCTACATCTTCTTTATGCTATGAGTACCTTGTAAAGTGTGAAAGATCTTCTATACCCTCTTGTAAATTAGAGTGTTGCCCTTAAGTGAGGAAAAGATCCCAAAGTGGACAAATTAAAAGATCCCAAAGAGGACAAATGAGAGTTAAATAGAAAGAGCCATTGAGGCCACCAAAAATACAAAAAAATATAAAAAGGAGAAAAAGAAAATAAAAAGAGAGAAAGGGGAAATACTACTATCCTTTTGAAAGATCCACACTAGTACTCCCTCTTATCCTCGTACTCCATAGAGATGATCATACATGCATATAGCTATGTGGGGACCTTCACACTATAGAATTCTACTTGCATATTCCAAGGATGAGCCTCCTCAAAAGAGCTCTAGGTCTTCATAAGCGAGCAAGTTTGATGCACCCCCACTAGTTACATTGGAGAGCTTTTCTTAGTTCATATATGCATCTGTTGCATGGAAATCCATACTCCTCACATCATATCTATCATTTGGCCTTTTCTCTCCTATGATTGTCCTCATTGATGTGAGCCTTTCTCACCCTTTTTGTCTTTCTCCTCCACCATATTTCTCTCTTTACCATCCTAAGTGTCAACTCTCGTGTTTACGCTCATCCATTGCATGAGTGCTCAAAATATCGAAAATGAGTGGATCAAATTGACTTGTTCCTGGCTAGTGGTCTGGGGACGAGTCAAGATAAGATTCCAAAGAAGACCAAGTGTGAAACTTTAGTATATTGAGTTCTCAACAAACATACTTTTTTCTCGTATTCCCATCCCCCACTTCTTGCACGCAAACACCATTTGGAGACATTCGAGTCATGGACAGCAAGAGCTCTTGCACATAATGTTCTTTCATTGCTTGTTTCAATGCTAATATAGACTCTAGCAAGTTATGACTTGAATTGAATCAAATACCTTGATTGCTTTACTTTCCAAAGTTCTTATATGGTTGCTAGCATGTCACCAAATAAATTATGCTTGTTATCATTTACCTACTCGAGGACGAGCAGGAATTAAGCTTGGGGATGTTGATACGTCCCAAACGTATCTATAATTTCTGCTTGCTCCATGCATGTTTTGTGTGATATTGCTATGATCTAGATACACTTTCACACACTTTTGATCATATTTGGACTAACTTATTAACTCAGTGCACCACATTGTCAGTTCCTGTTTTCTGCTATTTTTCTATTTCAGTTTTTCCCCATATTAAAAGTGCTCCAAAAAGTCGGGAAAAATCAGATAAAAAATCAGCGCAACAGAAGCTTCCAGAACCCCGAAGGAGGGCCAGAGGGGCCCCACCTGGTTCCTAGGCGGCCAGGTGGCGCGGACTAGGGCTTGGCCGCGCCAACAGGGCGCATGGACCTCTGGTGGACCCCCTGGCTGCCCCCCTTCGCCTATTTAATCTCCGTGACGCGAAACCTCTGAAGACAGAACCCTTTTTCGCGATCTCTCCTCTGTTCTGCCGCCACAGCGCTTCCAAGATCTGGAGCGCCAGCAGACCTCTTCCCGGCACCCTTCCGGAAGGAGGATTGACCTCTGGGAGCTTCCTCGCCACCATGGACGCTCACGGATGTGTCGAGAGTAGTTTCCCTTGGACCATGGGTCCGTGATGAGTAGCTATGTGATGTTCTCCTCCCCTCTTTATTCTTCATGGTTTAGTCCTCGTGAGCTGCCCTACATGATCGAGGCACATATGTAATCTTTCTGCTGTTGCTATGCTGAGTTTGCTGGGATCTGATGGATTATGAGATTATGTTCAGATTGTGATAGAGTAATATATTTGGTTCTTATCTTTTATATTTTTGTTCCTAAGTAATTTTTGCATGTTATCTGTTGCTGTTTATTTCTTTGGCCAAGGAGTAGGCAGTAACTCCAAGAGGGAATGTTTTGCTCGATTGTGGGTTCACGCCCCCCGATGACACGCTTGAGTGACAGAAACATGAGTCTAGGGGATGTGTTGTTGCCACAAGGGGGAAAACAATGGTGATTGTAGCCGCGGTTGTAAGGATTGTTTACTTTACGCAATGTTCTTTTTAATGCAGTTGTCTGTTGCTTTGGGTTTACACTTTGGGTGGGGCTCGCAACTTAATACCAGCGAGATTTTCTGGATAGATATCTCAAGGTGGATGATTAGTAGTAGATGCAGTTGGATTTCGGTCTACTTATTTTGGCGTACCGCCCATGCTTTTGAGCCTCTTCCTTTCTTTGTAGCATAGTTAGAATTGCGATGCCTTTTTAATCCTGTCAATTGCACAACTGTAATTTTTTTTACCTCGCGTAGCAGTTTTATCGTCTTTTGGGAGAGAGACATCACTAGTGAACATCACGGGACCCCGGTCCATATTCTCATTATTGTTTACACGCTCATTTACTTTTCTGTTTTTTACTTTTTAGCTGCTATCATTATTATCCGTTGCGTTGATCCTTTGTGAACAGCAAGGCCGGAGAGATTGACAACCTCTCTATACTCGTTGGGAAGAAAAGTTATTTGTGTTGTGTGCAGGTCCACGTCAACTGCGGCATTGACACCTACTTATCATCTCCGGAGTCCTACTGGAGACAAACCTTGGTATCTTCACCGAGGGAAAATTGTCGTTATCCTACATCTCACCTTCCACTTGGGGTAACCAACGAGGAGTGGTGTTGCACCCTTCAACTCTCTCGTCATCAGTAACCACACCGCCCACTCCGCGCGAAAATCAAGGACCATCATCACGCCAACGAAATTACCGCGTCACGACAAATCACATCACAGCTGACCGCAGAGCGTAGGTTTTCAACTTGTAAGATCAAACTGCAACGTCCCATCCCAGCAGAGTGTGCTGAGCGCACGCTATCATTCAGGTCTTCTATTCAAAACTCTTCAACACAATTCAAAATTTTACTCCCATCGGGAGCCTTCTGTCTTTTCTAAAAACACAGCGCATATCAAGTCTCAAGGATGCGAGTGGCTACTTCCCTCCATCAACAACAAACACATCTACAGAGTTCGGGTTCTCCCTCACCCAGCAAATTATAATATGCTTGAGTGATTACTCGCACCAGCAGGGACTAATGCATCTACAGAGTTCGGGTGCTCCCTCACCTAGAAGATGATGAAGTGCTCGAGTGCCTACTCACACCAAAAGGCAAGAACCAATCAACATCCAGGAGAACAATTCGCCCAGGCACTCGAGTGCTCCATGGGTGCCTGCACGACTAGCTCACTTGACGACTACCTGAGCGAGTGCATCTCTTATCAACTCCTCGCTTGAGCTCGCAAATGCTCCGCGAGTGACTACTATTAATCCACTTGATTTGTTTATTCCAAGTGGGTGCCTTTCTAATTAGGCTCCGCGCCACTATAAAAAGTATGTCTGGGTGGCGTCACACTGCACCCCAAATGATGCGCAAGCTCACGTGTAGGTAAGACCCCGCTACACAGTCGGCCGGGCCGGGACTTGCCATAGCGTGACTTCACTCCTGATGTTTTCCATGCGCATGCATGAAGAAAGTTGAGCCAATAACGTACGCGGTAAGGCTATTTGCTGGGACCATCGGCATTGATCCTGTAAGACCTGCAGCGGCATGGACTTTGCTAGACACCGGTTGTTTTCCAAGTTCATGTCGAGGGACACGGGCCTTATTGGGATACTGAGGTATTTTCCACTAGCACAATTCACCAAGGCTCTACCAGTCGACTACCTTGGGCCCTTTCAGCTTACCATACCTCGAATAAACTATCTTTTGAGGCTAACAACCGATGACTCGCAGCAGCGCTGCATACATGCAGACAGACGATTATGGATTTGAGTCCTTGCGCGACTCTACGAGTCCCCTAGGCACCCGGGGGCTACTGACGAGGGGGTGACCCCACGACTCCTACAAATGAGGGTATCTGGTGCGTGTCATGACAGAAGGCTCGCTGGAAGACTCGACAGGCCCACGACTGGCCCACTCGAGGCACCGACGTAGGAGTCCTCGACGACTATGGAAGCTACTACTTGGCGTCGAAGATTAAAACTAGACTAGGAAACTGTCTCTGTAACCCTAGATGGACTCCTTGCGACCCAGCCTAGTATATAAAGGCTGGGAGAGGGGACGTCTAGGGCATCCAATCTTATAGCAACACCTCTGGTCCTAAGCGAACTCGTCTCGACCTTCACTGTAATCGCCTCCATCATAATACAAAAGAGCAGGAAGTAGGGGTTTCACCGATCGAGGGCCCTGAACCTGGGTAAATCCATGTCTCCTGTTAGCCGAAGAGTATCGCCAACCTGCACATCTCCTCTACGATCTAACCCAGGGTTCCTAACCATGGGATTTGTCGAGGTCAATCCTCGTCAGGATCTGTTTCTCATATTTCTAATTCCGTTCAAGGACTAAGGAATAAGCGACGTTTGATGAAATATGAAGTGACGATGCGCGTGGGAAACGACTGTCAAGTTGAAGTATTGGCTGTCGGCACGAAGCATCTTAGTCTCCCTTCGGGATTAGTTTTCATTTTTAATAAATGCTACTATGTACCCTCATTGAGTGTGAACATAGCTAGTGGCTCTTGCTTGAAGCGAGATCAGTATTCTTTGAAGTCAGATACAATTGGTTGTGCGATTTATAAGAATGATTTGTTTTATGTTCACGCACTAGAAAGAAATGGTTTATTAATACTTAATCTCGATTGTGATGTATGTCATATCAACAATATAAATGCCAAAAGATTAAAGGCGAGTGGCGAAGAGCACATGACGATGTGGCATTGTCGACTTGGTCATATTGGTATAAAGCGCATGGAGAAGCTTCATAAAGATGGACTTCTGGAGTCATTGGATTTTGGCTCCCTTGACACATGTGAACCATGTCTAATGGGCAAAATGACAAGGACTCCATTCAATGGAATAATGGAGCATGTGGCAGACTTATTGGGGATCATACATACAAATGTATGTGGACCTATGAACGTCCCCACACTCAATGGTCTTCGTTACTTCGTGACCTTCACTTATGATTTGAATAGATATGGATATATTTACTTAATGAAACACAAGTCTGAAACCTTTGAAAAGTTCAAGGAATTTCAGAGTGAGGTCGAGAATCAACTCGGGAAGAAAATCCAGCACCTTTGATCCAATCGAGGAGGCGATTATTTAAGTCACGAGTTTGGCAATCATCCGAAGGCTTGTGGCATTGTACCACAACTTACGCCGGCAGGAACACCTCAAAGGAATGGTGTGTCCGAACGATGTAATAGAACTCTATTGGATAGTGTACGATCGATGATGTGTCATACCGACTTACCTGTGTCATTATGGGGGTATGCATTAGAAACTGTCTCTTAAGTTCTTAATAGGGCACCATCCAAATCCGTAAAGACAACCCATTTGAGGAATGGTATGGCAAGAAGCCTACGTTTTCTTACCTGAAGATTTGGGGTTGTGATGCTTATGTTAGGAAACTTCATCCTGACAAACTCAAATTTAAGGAGGAAAAGTGCATCTTTGTGGGCTATCCAAAGGAAACTTGTGGATAAACCTTCTACAATCCATGTAAGGGAAAAATGTTTCTCGCCAAGCCTGGAAGCTTTCTTGAGAAATAATTTCTTTCAAAAGAATTGAGTGGGAGGAAAATATACCTCGATGAAGTGATTGACCAATCACTCCAAATGGAAGATACGGCAACAGAAATTGTTCTGGTACCATCTTCCACAATGAGAGCTGAAGAGAATGGTCAAAACGACATTCATAACGATCATGACATAGATGATGATCATGATGAGAATGAAGAGGGACCTATTGTGCCATGTACGTCAACAAGAATTCGTCAAGCTCCTGAATTTATGGACAACTTGGGAATGCAGTCACGTGAAATGAACCTGACGAACCTACGAGCTACAAAGAAGCAATGGAAGGACCCGAGTCCGAGAAATGGCTAGAAGCCATGATATCCGAAATAGAATCAATGTATATCAACAAAGTATGGACTTTGGTAGATATTCCGGAGGACCGAAAGGTCGTCGAGAATAAATGGATATTCAAGAAAAAGACTGACGCTGACGAAAATGTTTCTGTCTATAAAGCACGACTTGTCGCGAGAGGGTTCCGATAAATTCAAGGAGTTGACTACGAGGATACATTCTCTCCTGTAGCGATGATAAAGTCTATTCAGATTCTACTAGCAATAGTTTCCTACCATGATTACGAGATATGGAGGATTAACGAGGGGGTGACCCTACGAATCCTACAGATGAGGGTACCTGGTGCGTGTCAAGACTGGCGGCCCACTAGAAGACTCACGAACCGACATGAAGCCCAAGACTTGAGGCGCGAGACAGAGACTCCTACTTGTAGTCAACTAGGACTCATGTAAACCCCTACCTGGCTATCTATATAAAGCAAGGCAGGGGCACCTCTCTAGATAAATCAATCTCCACGCATAGAACTAGAAAGATCTCTCTCCACCAAAGCCCTCGAGGCACCCCTGTACACCATCATCGATACAAGATCAAACAAGCAGCATGTAGGGCTTTCCCTTCGGGGGCCTGAAGCTGGGTAAATCGCATGTGTCGCTTGTCCACTGTCCGAATCCTACCAACGTGCGGCCACGTTGCTCTCCTTCCTCCTATAAGAAACCTAGGGTACCTAACCCTAGGATTTTACGAGGCCGATCCTCGTCAATTGGCCCCGTCCGTGGGGGAAGACATGCACGTTAGAATCACGGATTCGGCGGCTCCAATCTACATCGACAATCGACGATCCATCAACTTTGGAAGGACCTGATCCAACATGGGTTCATCGCAACCTCGGATTCTTCAACATCTACATCAAGATCTACATCAAGCTCACGGAGAAAACGAGAAAATTTTCGAGCGCGTCACTTGAAGATCGACCACAACAAAAAATGCTCACGCGCAGCCTACAGGACAGGAAGAACATCTGTGTTGCAGACACTCACGACGGCGACACGGAACTCATCTCAACGATACCTTAGGTGGAAAGATTTGAAATTAAATTTTCAACAATCTATGAAAATTGCAACAAATTCCAACGGCTGGATCTCCCTCGGCGATTCCCACCCTGAAGCACTCTCGGAATCTGACGGAAATCCGCGCGACTCCAGCACAAAAATTCCTGACATTGGCTCGGGCATCAACTTTAAGATACCTCTGGTGAAAGCATGCGGGATTCAATATCTCATCAGCACAAAAGATTTCAAAAAATTCTAACTGTTAGATGTCACTGGCTCTCGTACTGCAACGCGTTTTTGGATCGACGCGAGATCGCGAATTCGGGTTCAATGTTGACCCGCAAGGCTTCTACTCCAACTCGACATGCCATGGATGACTTGCCAAGATTTCTACATCGACTCGCGCCAGTACAACAAGGGCTACACGTCACGCAACTTCGACAAGTCGACCCCGCCCGGCGCGCCGAATCCTTCTCGGTCACTCGCCGCACCGTCGACTCCAACCACACAAATCATCCTGCGCCGAGCTCCCTTGTATGGGCTCTCCTGTACCGAGTTCCATCGCGCAGTAACCGCCGCGTCGAGTCCTCTCATCACTCGCCGGATAACTTCATCACGTCAAATATGCCATGCGACCCCTCTGCATCAACATTCGGGGGCTGGTGGACTTGGGGGCCGAACGTTGCAGTCGCCATCATATCGACACCGGCCGCGGCATCGACTACGGCCACGACATCGACTCACGCCACTACAACAACATCATACAATGAACAATGGACTGATTGTGCATGGATAGGACGAATCACGAACCCCACGACACGCACTTGATGCTCGGGGGCTGGCATTTTTTCGACATCAACAAACGACATCAACTTCGTCGGCTCCAGTGCGGATACACGTTGCGCAGCTCCGTCACATCGACTCCACCCAATGCGTCGAATCCTCTCGCCACTCACCGTTCAACTTCATCACGACAACTCCGTCGCGTGATCCCTTCGCTTCAACACCCAAGGGAAAGTGGACTCGGGGTGGAACATGGCGGTCGCCATCACATCTACTATGGATGCGGTGTCGAATGCGTCCGCTACATCAACTACGGTCGCCGCTGCACCGACTACGGCCGCGGCATCGACTCCGTCCGCTGCATCGACTACAGTGACGACATCGACTCTGTCTGCTACATCGACCACGGCCGCAGCGTCGACTCCGCCCTCTACAACGACTACGGCCGCAACGTCAACTCTGTCGGCTACATCGACCATGGCCGAGGCGTCGACTCCATCCTCTACATCGACTGCGACTGCGATGTCGACTCCGTCCGCTGCATCGACTACACTCACACCACACCTATGAAGGATCACAAAACGCTAAGTCTCTCGTGAGATATTCACATCTGCCTGCAGCAAAGTGTTTCCCCGGCCCCCTGAGACAGCTAAAAGACTCGGGTGCTGCATAAACACCGATTTTGCAGGAAATGAAAGACAACTCAACAAATCTTCATCAACTGCTTCTCGGCCACACGCCGCAACTTCGTCAAGACGACTCCGCCCAGCGCGTCGATTCCTTTCCGACCACACGCCATGCACCCAACACTCGGGGCCTGTACCGTACAGGCCAAGCCGTCGACATCGGGGTTAGCTAGAACAACTTGAGCCTATGCCCGACTCTACAAGTCGCACATAGCCTCGAGGGCTACTCCCATCGGGAGCGCTGCCGCGCACCCGAGGAATTCCAACACGCCGATCAAACAAGAAGACGGGGTTAGCTTCAGAACAACTCGAGCCTATGTCCGACTCTACAAGTCGCACATAGCCTCGAGGGCTACTCCCATCGGGAGCACTGTCGCGCACCCGACAAATTTCATCACGCCAATCAAACAAGAAGACGGGGTTAACTTCAGAACAACTTGAGCCTATGCTCGACTCTACAAGTCGCACAGAGCCTCGGGGGATACTCCCATCGGGAGCGCTGCCGTGCACCCGACGAACTTCATCACGCCGACCAAACAAGAAGACGGGGTTAGCTTAACAAACAACTCAAGCATATGCCCGACTCTATGAGTCGAACATATCCTCGGGGGCTACTCCCATAGGGAGTGCTGGCGCACACCCGACGAAGCACCGCTTGCTCATCCAACGAAAAGAAGAGCTCGACGCATTTTCGAGGGGACAATACCTCGGTGTTTTCCATCACCAACAACCCAACGACTACTTCATCAGCACTCGACACATCGGTGACTCGAGCAGAGGTAGATCAAGAAACCTAAAGCACTCTCGAAAAATTCGAGTGCTCACTCTCGGAGTCCCAAGCAACAGCTCTCTCGAAGATTCGAGTGATCACTCTCGGAGTCCCAAGCAACATCACTCTCAAAGATTCGAGTGATCACTCTCGGAGTCCCAAGCAACAACACTCTCAAAGATTCGAGTGATCACTCTCGGAGACCCAAGCAACAGCACTCTCTGAAGATTCGAGTGATCACTCTCAAAGTCTCAAGAACCAGCACTCTATGAAGATTCGAGTGATCACTCTCAAGCAACACGAAGCACTCTCTAAAGATTTGAGTGATCACCCTCAAGCAACACGAAGCACTCTCGGAAAATTCGAGTGCTCACTCTCGGAGTATGAAGAAACCTAAAGCACTCTCGAAAACTTCGAGTGCTCACTCTCGGAGTCCCAAGAAACAGCACTCTCAAAGATTTGAGTGATCACTCTCGGAGTCCGAAGCAACAACACTCTCGAAGATTCGACTGATCAATCTTGGAGTCCCAAGCAACAACACTCTCGAAGATTCGAGTGATCACTCTCAGAGTCCCAAGCAACAACACTCCCTGAATATTTGAGTGATCACTCTCAGAGTATTAAGCAACAACACTCTCTGAATATTCGAGTGATCACTCTCAAGCAACACGAAGCACTCTCTGAATATTCGAGAGATCACCCTCAAGCAACACGAAGAACTCTCGGAAAATTCGAGTGCTCACTCTTGGAGTATCAAGAAACCTGAAGCACTCTCGGAAGGTTCGACTGCTTACTCTCGCATACTGCAAAGTGCTCGAGTGACGACTCGCACCAACAAGAACAAATACATCTACAGAGTTTGGGTGCTCCCTCGCCCAGGAGACAAAGTGCTCGAGTGACTACTCGCACCAACAAGAACAAATACATCTACAGAGTTTGGGTACTCTCTCACTCAGTAGATGATGAAAGGCTCGAGTGTCTACTCGCACCTATCAGCAAGACCCGATTAACATCCAGAAGGACAATCAGCCCGGGCACTCGAGTGCACCACGGGTGCCTACGCTATTAGCTCACTCAACGACTATCCGAGTGGGTGCATCTCTTATCAACTCCTCGCCCGAGCTTGCAAACGCTCCGCGAGTGACTACTATTAGTCCACTTGATTTTTTTATTCCAAGTGGGTGCATTTATAATTAGGCTCCGCGCCTCTAAAAAACAATGCCTTGGTGGTGACACACTGTGTGACACCCTGGATTTTGGAAATTTCTTTTTCCAAAAAACTTTTCTGATTTATTTCTGGATTTGCGATTGGATTTGATTTTGATCACCTCGTTGGACTTGAAACTTGAGCATATTTTCTTTCCATGCTCAAGTGACCCTTGATTTCAAGCCTTTCCATGTCATTCCATTGATCCATCTCATCCAAGCCACCATTTTATTCAAACCATGTATTCCTTTTTCCAATAAAAGGGATATTCCTATTATTTGAGGTTTGTGAAGCAACCCCTATTTATATTGCACCATAAATCCCCAAATAATTCCCACATGTCATTGATGCCATATCTTGCCAAATTCTCAAAAAACATTTAATAGCCCAAGTGGATTTTTCCTCTAGGAAAATTCATTTGTCTGTGGGGGCAGAATGGAGCTTTGTGAAGGGAGTGCCATTTCTCTTGATCCATTGCCGGTGAAACGTTTTGTGCAAACTCATACGATCATATCATTGATCTCCACCAAATGTCACCACATTTTACCCAACCAAACTCCCACAATAAATTCCCAAAGTTTTATGCAGCAAGGGGGCATTGTGAAGCAAGTGCAAGATAGGGGATCCCATTTGCGTTGATACTTTTTGAGCATGATCCTACCACTAAATAACTCCACCAAACCATATTTGAGCCAAATCCCATTAACCATGTGAGTGCACCATCATGTTTAAGTTTCTGGTCAGTGGGCCACATTGTGAAGCAAGTGCTATCTATGTGTTTCCAATGGTATGAAATTTTATACACATATGCACCATGCCAAATAACCAAGCTACACAAATTTTCAGCCAAATCAACCAATATTATGAGATGCTAGCTTCAACATTGCATTTCTGGTCTAATTGGACATTTGTAAAGGAAGTGCTAGCTAGCCTGACCCAAATGAGATGAAACTTGGTGTACATACTCATCCTAGTGTACGATTGAGCTATGCAACATATCATGCCTAGGGGAGCTATGTAAATTCCATGCCACAACACAAACACCTTTTGCAGCATCGCTACATTTGCAAAGGATGTACCATGTACATTGATTATTTTGAGCCCAAACTTTCCAGAAACATAGTCCTTCCTATACTCATCCCAAAAGACAGCTTGGTACTATCCAGAGCCCCACCATGTGAGCACAACTTAAGCCCCAAGATTGTTGTATCCAACTTTGTGATGAGCCAGAGATCACACTGTTCATGCTTTTGGCCATCCAACAGTACCACTGTGGTCTACTCTCGAAGGAGCACATGCTAGACATCTTTGGCCACGATAGAACTTCCCCAGTTGCCCCCTCCCCTTTGGTGGCCACGCTCTTGGCCGCATGTGGCGTGTACTGGACGCGCTCCGGGCGTGCCCGAGGCATCCACATCGAGCTGAAGTGCGCCACCGTCGTCTTCTCCGTGTCTACGCGCGCCGCACAGCTTTCCCGCATCCCAGTGCAGCACGCTGCCCATCCAGTCGCTCTCGAGCATCTCCATCTCACCGCACGCCTCGGCGGCTCGCCATTGTCGCGGCCCGGAGTTCAAATCCGTCTTCCCCTATAAAAGGAGGCACCCCCAAGTCCCTTGAAGCACATCCAACAGCTCCACGGCCTCTCATTCCCATTTGCCCTCCATCAATTTGACCCCCGAGCCTCGCCATTGCTCCCATGGCCGCCATGGTCGCCGCCGGCCTCCTCTGAAAATCGGAGGCACCTGAATCCTCTCCCTCTCCCTCAACCAGCCCCGGCCCCTCCTCTCACCTCCGCTCTCCTAGAAGCTGCCGGAGCCGCCTCGCCCGCAGCCCCTACATCCCGAGGCCGCGCTGCCGCCCACGACCACCGCAGCTGGCCACCCCATAGCGCCGCGAGCACGGGCGAACCCGCCGCGGAGACACGCGCCTAGCCCCGCCCCTGCTCAGCCCGCCGCCACACCTTTCCTTACCGGCGCGCCCCGTGGGCCTGCTCTGCCTCGTCGGAGGTTGAAGACAGAAGAGAAGCAGAGGAGGAGAGAGGAAGTCTGACCAGCGGGCCCCTCCTGGAAGTGAGAAAGAACCTAGTCCGTTTTGTTTCACTGGAGGCGACTTCTGGAGAATAAGTTTTCCCTTCGGGAAAGCGTATTTCCTTTCTCTTTGGGAGAAAGTACGTCTTCAGTCACAGAAGGCGTATTTTCTTCTTCTTAGGCCCAGAGTACGCTTTCTCTGTTTGAAAGCACATTCCACCTAGAACCAGCCCCGGCACCGTTTCGTTGATATCTCCACAACCGTAAGTCCAAACGGGTCGATTCTTTTTGCGTTGCCTTCCTATCGAGCTCCTCTTCGTGCTGTCACATGTTTCATGCCATGTTTTGGTGTTGTTCTTTGCTGGTCAAGCAAAAGACGATGTTTGACATTTTTCCCGTTGCTCTATTTGGAATATTTTTGCAGGGCGTTGTCGGTGTCCAAGACCGGGAGTGTTCCACACTCCTCTGGTGAAAGGCAAGCCACAATACCCTTTGCACCTTTGCAAAGCTTTGACATGCTGCTAACATTTTTGTTCGATGATATGCTTATATCGGTGATCTATGCTATGATTGATGTTATCATTGCCATGCTATGCTATGATTGATGTTATCATTACCGTGCTATTGCTATGTTTTTCCATGTTACATCCATCCCATGCTTTGATCATGTCACTGCCATGTTATGCTATGCATCATCGTAACCACCACATACCAATATCATGTTAAGTTGCTCATGTTATCTTTATGTCAGTTCATGCTATGCCTAAGTTATGCTTAACTGCATTCATAATGTTGCCATGTTAATAACTTAATCTTGGTAACACGGATAAGTTCACCATCTAAAATGTGTTTGATCATATCTGAAGCTGTCATGTTAATATTCTATGCATTGTTATGATCTGATACTCATGTTGCACTTGATGCTTGTGTTCGCTGTTGGACATATGCTTCGTGACAAGTTGATCAGGTGCCACCGAACCGGACTTATCCGTGCATCAAATTTTGACTGTATGGGTGGGCCTTGATTCGGTTTGCCGGTGGGTTCTCTTATTTGTATAACCAAGTAGGGGGGGCTACGCATTCGCGCTGCCCTGATCAGGCACGCGGCGGTAGTCCTGACAGCTAGAGTTGTTATGCGCGCGGTCCAATGTTGGACAAAGTTTAAGAGTGGTTCTGGTGGTAACGAAGGACACCTAACCACAGGTGGTTCTGGTGGTAACGAAGGACACCTAACCACAGGTGGTTCTGGTGGTAAGGAAGGACACCTAACCACAGGGCTACCCAAGACGTGATGTCGGTGATACAGTAAGAGGGACACTCAGTAGCATCGGTCTCGTTGGAGAAGTCCTAGTTCACTCCTGTGGTGCGAGTTCCAAGGATCCTGTGGGACAAGTACCGGGGTGCTGGATGGAGGAAGAACTCCATAATGTGGGTAACATGCACAAACTCTGCAGAGTCACAATCTATTCGAATAGCCGAGTCCTCGGTCATGGGACATAGTTCGTACTAGGTCACACCTTATGATCAACTTGAGTTCGGTGGTAAGTTTGTGGTAATTGGATGGTTATGCAATGACTGGATTGGTTGGATGGTAACGAGGGACACCTAACCTGTTGAATGGTCATACGGTGACCCGTTTGGTCGTGCGACGACCTGTGGAAGTGATTGGTCACGAAGTGACCCGGTGCTTGAGGCTGTAAGGACTCCGAGGTAAGCCATGTGATCATGCGACGATCATGTGGGGTCCATTGTGTGTGCATTAGTCTTAATGTTGTTAATATGCTTGATGAATATCTGTTTGCATGATATTGTTGCTCACCTGTTTAATTCACTAATATACTTTAACCTGTTGCCATGTTATTGTTTTTCCTTGTTGCATGGTTGTTGTGAGCTTGCAAGTACATTCAATGTACTGACCTGGCGTGTTATGCCAGATTTGCAGGCCGTGCTTTGGATTCGTAGGACGACATTCCCGGTGTTTGCGAGCTAGGAGGTGTCCCAGTCAGTGTCCCTGTGGATTGGAGTTCATCACCGCCGTTATTGCTCCGCTGCCGTCGATATTCCGCTGCTAGAGTTATGCTGCTGCTTGGTGTAGAGCTGAGGCTAGCCTGAGGAGCAAGCTGTGTCTCCGCTAGCGTTGTAATAGACCTCGTGTACCCCTATCTTCGATAATAGAAAGATGTTCAGTTCTATATCAATCAGTGCCGTGCTCCAGAAGACGTGATCTCTGGGCTGGTGCACGGGGCGTTCCGGTCCTCTAAGCCGGGGTGCCACAACGGTTGGTATCAGAGCCGGACTGGCTGTAGGACCCGCTAGCCCGCGCGGACGTTAGAAGGACGTTAGATTGATGTTAGAGCTAGAGTATAGCTTGCTTGTGTGATGCTATTGCCTGCTGCATTTGTTTGCTGCATATAGACGGTATGTTTTCGCTAACGATCTGATCTGACGAGTGTAGATGTCGGAATACCCGATGGGCTACATAGGATCCTCGTCCGCGACCCCCGGCAACCCGCCGTCAGATCAGAACGCCTGAGCTTCGCGTAGTTCGTAATGCATGAGTAGTAGTGTTTCATGTTGCTTGTTGCATGTTGATGTGTGAAGCAATAAGTTAGATCTTGCGTGTGATCTCAGTGCTTGTTTAGTATTACTTTTCCTGCTTAGTTGGTTCTCGTTGTTGGTTCTTTGTTCAGTTTCTTCGGCAGTTACTAACTCTGTTTTTGCAGGTGTTAGATGAATTGGACGGACCCTTGATTGTTGTTCTTCGATATTGGCACCACGTCTGGTTCTGAGATGATGCATCGTCGGCCGTCCGGAGTGGATGCCTGTCTTACATTTCTCTTTTCAACAACCGACCCCTGTTCTGAGCTTCTTTTCGGCCATCTCGGGTAGTTGTTGAGTTTCTTTTCGTAGTGGAGACCCTATGCTCTGAGCTGTTTTCTCGGCCGTCTTAGGGGACCTATGCATTCTTTTTATCAACATTGCCTCATGCTCTGAGCTGATTTCGGTCGGCCATCGTGAGCAATGCTTGAGCTATTCCAGTACAAGTCCCAGATCTGAGTTGTAAAGACCGTTCTGGTGGCTATTGGGTTATTCAATGTTTTCCTTGCAAGGAGTCTAGACGGTCATCAACTACCGCTAAAGCTGATGAAGTAGCGAGCCGCTTCTCGTTTGCTTTTGCCCTGTGGTTTTCTTTGTTGGTTCTTCGTTTGGTTCTTTGGTGTCACTTTATCCGCCCGATGGAAAGTTGCTCATAACCCCGCATACCTCGAAGAACCAGTGCAATACCACAGAGCAGCATGAAGACACCAAGTCAAGGACCCACACCAGCTTGCAGCAGGAGTGTTCAACCCCATATGAGTTATGCCTAAACGAACCAAGTCAGCATTTTTCCGGTGGATGTTACAGTCATGAAGATTCTATCAGTGGAAGACCGCAAAGAAATAAGGAAATCAAACAGACAGGAATGACGCATACCCGGTTGCATCTCACCCTCTTTTGCTCAAGTATGAATCATATGGCAACCATCATGCCTTCAACCAGAACAGCCTGAAGACTCAGACAGTTAAAGGCCGCAATGATGCGGGAAATCAGCAAGTCAAACAGGACTTTTACCCAGTTGCGTGGAAGCTTATGGCTCACAATTGGATGCTACCCAAGCCATCACTTGAATCAAGTTTGCATCAACCATGACAGCCGCAGAGATTCATGCAAAGATAAGCAAAGACTGCGACCCACGAACATATGCACCCAAGGCAGGACAAACACCAACTACAGTCCGATGCAATATAAGTTATTTCAGTATATTCCGGAAGGTGGCCAAGACATATCATGAAGCCCAGATGATCGGAGGAATGTTTACCCTTCACCAGCCGGCAGTCGGAAGCCCATCAGACACCGTGGTAAGATTCGTTCCCACGTCATTGAGGGAAAGCTTCCAGCAGATGGAACCTCAGCCTTCCGTGACAAGGTACCAGGCACAGCCGACTTGTACAGTGTATCAGCCTTCCTCAATACGCTACCGGGATATCTTCTCAGCCAAGATCGTCAGCCTTCCTCCACAAGCCACCGACAGAAGCCTACAGTGCAAGACACTCGATCGTGCTCGGTACGCCACAGGGATGGACTCCAGCACAATCCGCTCGGTCGTCTAAAGTGAATTGCCGCAGAAACTTCCAGCAGAAGGGACCGGTATGTCCACAATGCAAGAGGCAAACTTCCATGACAGGACAACCCATCTTCGTCAGTAAGTTATTAAGAAAGCTTCCAGGCAAGGCACCCAGCCTTCTTCAGCAAGCTATCGAGGCAGCTTCCCATGTACGACACCCTGCCTTCCTCGCTACGCCACCGGAGCAAGCTTCTGGGGTACGTTACCCAACCTTCCCCAGCAAGCTACCCCAAGCTTCGCGGAAAAGATACCAGTCTTCCTCGACGCGACATCATATCTGCAACAGTATTGTCAGAAATCCAGCCATGCAGGACAGTGAAGATTTCAGCATCGTCAGGACCCGCACATCTTATGGGCATCCTTCTCAAGTAGGCTAGCTACCCCGGTGTGGATACCACTTTGCTTGCAATCAAGGAAGAATTGTGCATATGAACATTGGTGAAGAACCACAACTCTCGGGAAGCAAGTCAGCAGAAGAGGCGGATACACCTCTCAGCCTGGAAGAGAGACTGACAAAGTCGTGAAGAAACACCCTGAAGAAAGGAAGCAAGGAACATTGAATCCTGCTCCCGTCATGAAGGTCAGCTCCTCACGACCCACAAGGCCCCGAAGCAGAATAATCTGGAGACCCCGTTCATTGCAACCAAGGCTATCAGGATGAAACAAGAGACAAAAGGTGATGGTAACCTATCTATCTCAAAGATTGCGGCAGAACAATAAGCAATTATGCAACAAGGAAAGAACCCGGACCTAAGAAAAGCTAGTACAAGAAAGGTGATTGCCGCAGAGGCAAGACCCAGGACAAACATACATGGTAGGTGTCACACCTTGCTGCAATCTGAGCAAGCGTGACACCTCGCAGGTTGTCAGAGGTATGCAACTCTCGAGCCGATGGGTTAGGCAGAATGAATCGCATGGACCTCAAGTCAAATTTTGCCGCGATCAGTTGAAGTCATGTGGACCACCGTGGACATCTACCATAAAGAAAGCTCATTCACTATGGGCTAAGGACTGTGTACAATTCCAGTTAGCCTGAGCAGTTACTCAAGTTTGACATCGTCCGTCTTGCCAAGATACCTTAGTCTGCTTCGCTAAAGGTCACCTGTCAGAACCCTCTGTTAGGTAATGTGCTAGGGTTAGCAAGTCTTTTGCATCATGTTAAAATTTTCAAAAGAAATCTTTGAAATAAAATCAAAAGCAAAATGGGGAAAATAAAAAGCCCTGAGAAATTAAATCAAATGGCCAGATAAAAAGTTGCTCCAAAAATCACTATGATATTTTTGAAAAGTCCTAGAAATAAGTGAGATCACATTTAAAGTGGAGTGGGTCCCACTCAAGGCTCACTGATTTTTCAAATATATTATAAGTGCCTTGGAATTAAAATAAATACCCTATTTGATTTGAAATTCAAATTGTTTGAATTTCAAAAGTCACCAAAACTTATGAGTGGCTAGTGGCTTGAACCCTAAGCCCACATAAAAGTTTTGGGGATTTAAAAAAATGCTCTGCTATTTTTATTTGGGGCAAAACAAATAACAAAAAAAGAAAACAGAAAGAAATAACAGAAGAAAAGGAAAAAGAACAACCCAGCCCACCCCATAGGTCACAGGACCACTTGCCTCGGCCTGGCCCAGCCGCCTCCTCCGTTGTCGTCTTCCCCCGGGCACGAGCACACAGCTGCGTGCCCGGCATGCCGTGGCCGCCGTGGCCGCCAAGGCCACGCAGCTACTCCCCGGGGCTCCTTCTCCTCTCCAGGACAGCGCCCAGAAGCTCCTTCCTCCATCCCCTCACTCGCTGCTCTCTCTCTCGCTCTCCTCTCGTTGATTTCCTCGCCACCAGAGAAGACCCGAGCGCCACCGCAGAGCACCGTCGTGGTCCGGCGTGGCCATCGCCGTTGAGGAGCCGCGCCGACGTGTCCCACGTCTTCCCCGTCGTCGACTCCCTCACTGAGCAACGGAGTGGAGGCCTCCTTGTTCCCGAGCCGCCGGAATCGACCTCGACACGCCGCCGGACCCGCGAGGACTCGCCGGAAAATTCACAGCCGTCAGCCCCTCACCTGCAACCCCAAGGTCACCTTCGCATTTCCGGTGAGCTCCGCTTATTTTCCCCTCTTTCCCAGCTTGAATCCGTGCCCCAGTCACCCTTTTGCATCACGTTCGTGAGCACGCCTCCACGGAGCTCGTCGCCGGCGAGGCTCCGGCCACTCCCGGCCTTCCCTGAGCCCATGGCTTGATGCGGGCGAGCAAGGGGCATCTCCCCGTGCTTCCCCCGTCCCAAACCGTGGCCGGAGGGCCACCCCGGCGTGTCGCTGCCGTCCGCAGTGGCCGCCGCCGGTTAGCCACCGGTGGGCGGTTTAGTTAAGGGTTAATCCCCCCTTAACCCTCCCCCTTAAACACACTGACAGGTGGGCCAGGCCCCCCCTCTAATTAAACACAGTTTAAATTAAACCGGGATTAATCCCAGAGCCACTGACAACATGGCCCCACATGTCAGCCCCCAACTGATGTCACGCTTGCATCATGCTGATGCAATAAATGGTTTAAAAGAATTAAAGAATTCCAGAAATTCCAGAAAATAGCCCAAACTTTGGAAATTCATAGAAAATTCATATCAACTCCAAATTGGAAAAATAATATATGAAAAATGATCAGGAGAAAATAACCTATCCAAATATCCAACTTTCAACTTTGTTTGCGTTGAATTTAAAATTTGATCAGTAGCATTTGCTATTTGATTTAAATGGAATTAATTCAAATTCTTTTCAAATGCTTTTGCATTTTGAACCATATCAACATACTACATTTCAAACACACATCAGAGGCATATCATAACCATTTCAAAATGGTTTAACTTGATCAAATAATGTCATATGCAACTTGACTAAATTGAATTCAAATTGGAGTTTGAATTTGCAATTCCATTTGCAATAGACTCCATTTAAATGGAATTGCCCAAACACATCAGAAACATATACATCAAGTTTCAACCTTCAACCATGTGTTTGTGCATTGTATTTATATTGCTTCCTTGTTTGTTGTTTGTCGAGTAGAGGTGGAACCGGAACAGGAGGCTGCCCCCTTCGTTGAAGACCCCGAACCCGAACCTCGTTAGCAAGGCAAGCAAACCCCCATTGATCATGTCGATAAAATCCCACTTCCCTCTCATGTCTCGCTTATGCATGTTTAGGAGATCATCTTGTATCGATTCTACTGCATAGTTGAACCCATGTCCTTTGCATGACCTATCATCTTGTCACAGTAGTAAGCAAACCACAATCCTAGCAGATATAGGAGTTGGTTGATATCATGTGGCCCCTGCAATTTTTACTGCTTATTGCATGCTTAGAGTTTACCATGAGGATGTTTTGATGTGAGTTGGGATGATAGTGAACATGGTGTTGATGAAAGTGAAACTGTGTTTGTGAATCTACCCTAATACAAGGTGAACGATGAGAGGCTGTGTAGGAGTACACAGTGGGTTGTCTCGTTGAACACCGCCCTAAGCCCGAGTTCTTTTGTGGTGATCCAAGACGAAGAGCACTACCACATGTTGGGCACATGGACCCCCGCTCAACCTACTAACTCACCCCTTCTCAATTCAATGAGTCGCATTAGTTCGGAGTTCTGGTAGGTCTGTGGCACGGTCTGCGAAGTGGAAGAACGGCTATTCAGACCGGCTTGGGACCCTCACACATCTTCTGGGACCACATCGGTAAACCGGTCGGGTTCACGATGTGGATTCCAGCCCAGATAGGCGTCTCCATTGAATTTGAGTTGGCTGTGAGGTAAAAGTTGTGGGAATTATCCTCGCCGGCACCTCTTGAACGGTGTCGAGTACAAAGGCGGTAACTGATAGTTTCATGTGTGTAGCAGTACACCCCTGCAGGGTTAATAAACTATTCGAATAGCCGCGTCCGCGGTAAGGGACTACTTGGAGAGCTGTGCTCGATTATTAGACAACTTGAACTGGATACTTCTACAACACACCAAGATAAGCGTGAGTGCTATGGTGTGCTTCTCGTGGGGAAGTCGAGGAAGTAACCATAGTGGTGTAATTGGTTGAAGATATGTAGTGGACTCGTGTACCCTTCTTACCTCAAGTCTGGTACTCGTAGTTCAGGACTAGCCAAGTCAAAGATGGCACTTCTGCAAGTGAAACCCCACCTCCCTTTACCTTGATACATGTGTATGAGTAGTATAGTTCCTATGTAAGTCTTGCTGAGTATGACTTTGTACTCACGTTTGCTTATTCTATGTTTTAGATGAACCCACCGACCCCGATGGTGGCTTCTACCCGAAGCTCGAAGAATGAAGACTCAGAACAAGACCAAGCTAGTGTAGTCCCAGTCAGACGACTGGTTCCCTCGTGGAGGGCTTGTTTTTAGATAAGGCTTCTCTAAGCCATTTGTTAAACTTGTATGTACTCAGACCTACTTTGCTTCCGCTTGTCTGTTGTAATGTTGGATCACATGCTTGTGATCTCTGTGTGCACTCTGTAAGAGTTATTAATAAAGATGTATACTTTGTAGAGAATTGCAATGATACCTGCTGTTCATACAAGGCATGTGTGCTGCGTGTATGTTTATAACATGCATGTCTTAGTATGGGTTTTTGAGACCTTAGTTGTGATCTGGCTGGCGGTCTTTCATACACCAAGTGTCCCTTAGATGTGCGCAGCTTGGGGCATCGCGATGCGATTGTTCGAGACTCTATCTCGTGCACACTTTGTGGTATGATCGAGCCCGCCCTAGACCCCGACTAAGTGATCGGGCTGGAGTAAGTCTATGTAAGGGTTATAATACAATCGATAGTATGGTTGAGGCGACTTGTCTATGAGTATGGGAGTTCACCACCCATATCAGTTAGACTTGTGTGCGGACGATGAGGACCCATCTCAGTGGATCATCCGCCCTGAATGGGATGCCCCTCATGTTCGATGCTTTCCGAGAACGTTCTGTGCTGTGCCTTGTCTGCTTAGACAAGTGGGTACGGTTCTCGGCTCTCCATATGATTGTTTTGTAGCGAGGCTTGCATACGCTCTCCCCGGGTCCCGACATCACCCGCTCAGCTCGGCATTTTAGACACAAGAACCGGATTGAAGCATATCATGACCTATCGCCACCCGGATAGGGCCACCTGTCAGACAAATCTCAGCATAAGTGAGTGTCCAGAATTTGTGCCCCACTCCGAATCCTTGAGAACGGTGGACAGGCCAAAAGAAAAGCGGGACAACCCCACGTGCCGTCAATCAAGGTCCCATAGTAAACATTCTGAGATACCAACTACCAATGAAGGACAAGCTATTGTCGAAGAGGCCAATGCGAAGGATTCAAGACTGTACCACGAATAAAGCCCGAGGTACCCCAGAAACAGTATGGGTATCGTCAGCATTCAGCCTATGAAAAGGCATCCTACAAGTCAGAAGATATGATGACGGAAATCAGCAGGAAAGGATGTGAGGTATCAAGGAAGAACAGTCTGTCAGAGCTACAGGTCGGGTGAAGTAAACCCCCTCAGCAGATATATTGGATGCTACCATGGGAACAATATGCGGTAAATGGAAATCCGAGAAGCAGCAAGTTTCCGAAGGATGGTAAGTTTGCGACGGTTCCCTGAGCAACCAAATCTCGAGGACAAGATTTTTCTAAGGGGGGTAGGTTTGTGACACCCTGGATTTTGGAACTTTCTTTTTCCAAAAAACTTTTCTGATTTATTTCTGGATTTGCGATTGATTTGATTTTGATCACCTCGTTGGACTTGACACTTGAGCATATTTTCCTTCCATGCTCAAGTGACCCTTGATTTCAAGCCTTTCCATGTCATTCCATTGATCCATCTCATCCAAGCCACCATTTTATTCAAACCATGTATTCCTTTTTCCAATAAAAGGGACATTCCTATTATTTTAGGTTTGTGAAGCAACCACTATTTATATTGCTCCATAAATCCCCAAATAATTCCCACATGTCATTGATGCCATATCTTGCCAAATTCTCCAAAAACATTGCATAGCCCAAGTGGATTTTTCCTCTAGGAAAATTCATTTGTCTGTGGGGGCAGAATGGAGCTTTGTGAAGGGAGTGCCATTTCTCTTGATCCATTGCTGGTGAAACTTTTTGTGAAAACTCATAAGATCATATCATTGATCTCCACAAAATTTCACCACATTGTACCTAGCCAAACTCCCACAATAAATTCCCAAAATTTGGATGCAGCAAGGGGGCATTTTGAAGCAAGTGCATGATAGGGTATCCCATTTGCCTTGATACTTTTTGAGCATGATCCTACCACAAAATAACTCCACCAAACCATATTTGAGCCAAATCCCATTAACCATGTGAGTGCACCATCATGTTTAAGTTTCTGGTCAGTGGGCCACATTGTGAAGCAAGTGCTATCTATGTGTGTCTAATGGCTATGAAATTTTATACACATATGCACCATGCCAAATAACCAAGCTACACAAATTTTCAGCCAAATCAACCAATCCTATGAGATGCTAGCTTCAACATTGCATTTCTGGTCCAATTGGACATTTGTAAAGGAAGTGCTAGCTAGCCTGACCCAAATGAGATGAAACTTGGTGTACATACTCATCCTAGTGTATGATTGAGCTATGCAACATATCATGTCTAGGGGAGATATGTACAAGCCATGCCACATCACAAACACCTTCTGCAGCATCGCTACATTTGCAAAGGATGTACCATGTACATTGATTATTTTGAGCCCAAACTTTCCAGAATCATAGTCCTTCCTATACTCATCCCAAAAGACTGCTTGGTACTATTGAGAGCCCCACCATTTGAGCACAACTTAAGCCCCAAGATTGCTGTATCCAACTTTGTGATGAGCCAGAGATCACACTGTTCATGCTTTTGGCCATCCAGCTGTACCACTGTGGTCTACTCTCGAAGGAGCACATGCTAGACATCTTTGGACACGATAGAACTTCCCCAGTTGCCCCCTCCCCTTTGGTGGCCACGCTCTTGGCCGCATGCGGCGTGCACTACACGCGCTCCGGGCGTGCCCGAGGCGTCCACATCGAGCTGTAGTGCGCCATCGTCGTCTTCTCCGTGTCTACGCGCGCCGCACAACTTTCCCGCATCCCATTGCAGCACGCCGCCCGTCCAGTCGCTCTCGAGCATCTCCAGCTCACCGCACGCCTCGGCGGCTCGCCATTGTCGCGGCCCGGAGCTCGAATCCGTCTTCCCCCATAAAAGGAGGCACCCCCGAGTCCCTTGAAGCACATCCAGCAGCTCCACGGCTTCTCCTTCCCATTTCCCCTCCATCAATTTGACCCCCGAGCCTCGCCATTGCTCCCATGGCCGCCATGGTCGCCGCCGGCCTCCTCTGAAAATCGGAGGCACCCGAAGCCTCTCCCTCTCCCTCGACCAGCCCGGCCCCTCCTCTCACCTCCGCCCTCCTAGAAGCCGCCGGAGCAGCCTCCCCCGCAGCCCCTACGGCCCGAGGCCGCGCTGCCGCCCACGGCCACCGCGCCCCGTCCCGTGGAGCCGCCGCAGCTGGCCACCCCACAGCGCCGCGAGAACGGGTGAACCCGCCCCGGAGACACGCGCCTAGCCCCGCCCCTGCTCAGCCCGCCGCCGCACCTTTCCTTGTCGGCGCGGCCCGCGGGCCTGCTCTGCCTCGTCGAAGGTTGAAGACAAAAGAGAAGCAGAGGAGGAGAGAGGAAGTCTGACCAGCGGTCCCCGCCTGGAAGTGAGAAGGAACCCAGTCTGTTTTGTTTCTTTGGAGGCGACTTCTGGAGAATACGTTTTCCCTTCGGGAAAGCGTATTTCCTTTCTCTTCGGGAGAAAGTACGAGTTCAGTCACAGAAGGCGTATTTTCTTCTTCTTCAGCCCAGAGTACGCTTTCTTTGTTTGAAAGCGCATTCCCACCTAAAACCAGCCCCCGGCACCGTTTCGTTGATATCTCCGCAACCGTAAGTCCAAACGGGTCGATTCTTTTTGCGTTGCCTTCCTATCGAGCTCGTTGTCGGTGTTTGAATTTTTTCCAGTTGCTCTATTTGGAATATTTTTACATGGAGTTGTCGGTGTCCAAGACCGGGAGTGTTCCACACTCCTCTGGTGAAAGGCAAGCCACAATACCCTTTGCACCTTTGCAAAGCTTTGACATGCTACTAAAATTGTTGTTCGATGATATGCTTATATCAGTGATCATGATCGTGTTGCTATGCTATGATTGATGTTATCATTGCCCTGCTATGCTATGATTGATGTTATCATTACCATGCTATTGCTATGTTTTTCCATGTTACATCCATGCCATGCTTTGATCATGTCACTGCCATGTTATGCTATGCATCATCGTAACCACCACATACCAATATCATGTTAAGTTGCTCATGTTATCTTTATGTTAGTTCATGCTATGCCTAAGTTATGCTTAACTGCATTCATAATGTTGCCATGTTAATAAATTAATCTTGGTAACACGGATAAGTTCACCATCTAAAATGTGTTTGATCATATCTGAATCTGTCATGTTAATATGCTATGCATTGTTATGATCTGATACTCATGTTGCACCTGATGCTTGTGTTCGCTGTTGGAGATATGCTTCGTGAAAAGTTGATCAGGTGCCACCGAACCGGACTTATCCGTCCAGCCACATTTGACTGTATGGGCGGGCCTTTATTCGGTCTGTCGGTGGGTTCTCTTATTTGTATCACCAAGTAGGGGGGCTACGCGCTCGCGCTGCCCTGATCAGGCAGGCGGAGGTAGTCCTGACAGCCAGAGTTGTTATGTGCGCGGTTCAGTGTTGGAAACAGTTTAAGAGTGGTTCTGGTGGTAACGAAGGACACCTAACCACAGGTGGTTCTGGTGGTAACGAAGGACACCTAACCACAGGGCTACCCAAGACGTGATGTCGGTGACACGGTAAGAGGGACACTCGGTAGCATCGGTCTCGTTGGAGAAGTCCTAGTTCACTCATGAGGTGCGAGTTCCAAGGATCCTGTGGGACAAGTACCGGGGTGCTGGATGGAGGAAGAACTCCATAATGTGGGTAACGTGCACAAACTCTATAGAGTAACAATCTATTCGAATAGCCGAGTCCTCGGTCATGGGAGACAATTCGTACTAGGTCACACCTTATGATCAACTTGAGTTCGGTGGTAAGTTTGTGGTAATTGGATGGTTATGCAATGACTGGATTGGTTGGATGGTAACGAGGGACACCTAACCCTTTGAATGGTCATACGGTGACCCGTTTGGTCGTGCGACGACCTGTGGAAGTGATTGGTCACGAAGTGACCCGGTGCTTGAGTCTGTAAGGACTTCGAGGTAAGCCACGTGATCATGCGACGATCATGTGGGGTCCATTGTGTGTGCATTAGTCTTAGTGCAGTTAATATGCTTGATGAATATCTGTTTGCATGATATTGTTGCTCACCTGTTTAATTCACTAATATACTTTAACCTGTTGCCATGTTATTGTTTTGCCTTGTTGCATGGTTGTTGTGAGCTGGCAAGTACATTCAATGTACTGACCTGGCGTGTTATGCCAGATTTGCAGGTCGTGCTTTGGATGCGTAGGACGACGTTCCCAGTGTTTGCGAGCTAGGAGGTGTCCCAGCCAGTATTCCTGTGGATTGGAGTTCGTCACCGCTGTTATTGCTCCGCTGCCGTCGATATTCCGCTGTTAGAGTTATGCTGCTGCTTGGTGTAGAGCTGAGGCTAGCCTGAGGAGCAAGCCTTGTCTCCGCTAGCGTTGTAATAGACCTCGTGTACCCCTATCTTCGGTAATAGAAAGCTGTCCAGTTCTATATCAATCAGTGCCTTGCTCAAGAAGACTTGATCTCTGGTCTGGTGCACGGGGCGTTCCGGTCCTCTGAGCCAGGGTGCCACACACTGCACCCCAGATGCCGCACAAGCTCGCCCGTAGGTAAGACCCCGTTGCGCACTCAGCAGGGCCGGGAGTTGCCATAGCGCGACATCACTCACGATGTTTTCCATGCGCATGCATGAAGAAAGTTGAGACAATAACATATGTGTTAAGGCTATTTGCTGGGACCGGCGGCATTGATCCCATAAGACCTGCAGCGGCATGGACTTTGCTAGACACTGGTTGTTTTCCAAGTTTGTGTCGAGGGACACGGGCTTGATTGGGCTACTGAGGTATTTTCCACTAGCGGAATTTACCAAGGCTCGACCATTCGACTACCTTGGGCCCTTTCAGCTTATTATCCATCGAATAAACTATCTCTTATGGCTAACAGCCAACGACTCGCAGCAAAGAGACACGCACAACTACAGCTGATTACGGACTTGAGTCCCTGCGCGACTCTGCGAGTCCCCCAGACACTCAGACTCCCATCGGGAGCATACTCATGGCAACTTTGATTGCTCATTAGCAAATGATCTATGGATCCACAACAGAATATCCCAAAAGGTTCGGTGCTCACTCGACAAAAGCGACACACACTACGATAGCTAACGCATATTTGAGTCCCTACGCGACTCTTCAAGTCCCCCAAGCACTCGGGGGATACTGACGAGGGGGTTACCCCACGACTCCTACAGATGAGGGTACCTGGTGCGTTTCAAGACTGGCGGCCCACTAGAAGACTCATGAACCGACATGAAGCCCAAGACTTGAGGTGCAAGACAAGGAATCCTACTTGTAGTCAACTAGCACTCATGTAAACCCCTACCTGGCTATCTATATAAAGCAAGGCAGGGGCACCTCTCTAGAAAACTCAATCTCCAGGTAGTGAACTAGAAAGATCTCTCTCCATCAAAGCCCTCGCGGCACCCCTGTGCACCATCATCAATGCAAGACCAGACAAGAAGCATGTAGGGTTTTTCCTCCGGGGGCCTGAAGTTGGGTAAATTGTGCCCCATGTGTCGCTTTTCCATCGTCCGAATCCTACCAACGCGCGGCCACATTTCTCTCCTTCCTCCTATACGAAACCTAGGGTACCTAACCCTAGGATTTGCCGAGGCCGATCCTCGTCACAGATGGACGTAAAAACTGTGTTCCTTAATGGTAACATTGAGGAAGAGTTGTACATGCTACAACCGGAAGGTTTCATTGATTCAAAGAACGCTGGTAAAGTGTGAAAGCTTCAACGGTCCATCTATGGGTTGAAGCAAGCATCTCGGAGATGGAACCTTTGATTTGATGAGGTCGTCAAAGCGTTTGGATTTGTCCAAAACGTCGAAGAGTTATGTGTCTATAAGAAACTGAGTGGGAGCTCTGTGGCATTCCTTGTCTTGTATGTCGACAACATATTACTGATAGGGAACGATACAAAATTCCTAGGAGAAGTGAAGGATTACATAAATGGACAATTTTCCATGAAGGACCTAGGTGAAGCTACGTACATACTAGGCATTAAGATCTATAGGGATAGACCAAATCTTCTATTGGCCTTGAGTCAAAGAACTTACCTTGAGAAAGTATTGAAAAGGTTCACTATGGATAACTCCAAGAGAGGTCTCTTGCCAGTTATAAAAGGTGTCAAGTTAAGTGTGACTCAATGTCCAACGACAGCAAAATAAAAGGAGGAAATGTCCTCAAAGCCCTATGCCTCAGCCATCGGTTCTATAATGTATGCTATGCTATGTACTTGGTCGGATTTAGCTCTGGCAATTAGTATGACTAATCGCTACCAGAGTAATCCAGGAATGATTCATTGGACCGCAATAAAGAACGTCCTGAAATACTTACGAAGGACGAAGGATCTCTTTCTCGTCTATGGAGGATGTGAAGAGTAGTTGGCTGTAAAAGGTTACGTCGATTCTAGACTTAACTCTAACACAGATGACTCAAAATCCCGGATGGGATATGTGTTCATGTTGAATGGCGTCACAATTATCTGGAGGAGCGGCAAGCAGTCAGTCGTCTCCCAATATATAATGGAGGCGGAGTATATTTCCGCTTGCGAAGCGTCAAATGAAACGCATTGGCTGAAGAAGTTCGTGATCGAGCTTGGTGTCTTTCCCAGCTGCACTGACCCCGTAGGCATTTTCTGCGACAACACGGGTGCCATTACTAATGCAAAGGAACAAAGAACTCACTCTAAAGCCAAGCATATTCTCCGACATTTCCATGTGACGCGGTACTACGTCAGGGATGGTCATACTAAGATTCAAAAAATACATACGGATCTGAACGCAGCAGATCCAATGACTAAACCTCTTCCACAAAGAAAGTTTGAAGAAAACCGAGAGACTATAGGTGTTAGATACATATCAGATGTAAACTATTGTAATTTGTACTCTAGTGCAAGTGGGAGACTGTTGGACATGTGCCCTAGAGGCAAATTAATAAAGATATTTGTCACATATTCATTTTTTATAATATGTTTAATACCATGCTAGAACTGTATTACTTAGAAACACTAATACACGAGTAGTATAAACACTCGTCCCTAGTTATACTCAGGTATACTAGCTCATTGGGAAATCGATGATCATGGTTTCCTGATCATGAGGTATGAACCGCCTATTGACAATGAGGTCATATCATTAGGAGAATGATGTGATTGACACACACCCACCTAAAGCATTGCGATGTGATCAAGTCACATGCATGGTTCAGCATTGCGATGACTTTGTAACATATCACTTAGTCCTTAGACTGTAATGATCATACGTAATTGCTATCTATTAGGAGGCTTTGATTTGCATCCACCGACTGACTAAAATATGTTGGCCATAAAGGTGTACTTTGGGCATTCCGAAATAGATATGTTGATGAGTATGCAACTAGATCAAAGCGAGATTTGTCAGCCCGAGTGACGGACAGGTACTCTGGCCCCACTCAGTGATTTTGCATCAACAGCTTGCAAGCAAGTGACTAGGTCACAAGAGATATAATAGGCACGGACGAGTAAACTTGTTTGTTGAGAACGACGTATGAACTAAGGTATAAAGATACCGATGATCAAACCCCAGACAAACAAAGTACCACAGGACAAAAGGATTATGTCTTATCATTAACGGTTTCCAAAAGTGATTGAAGTTCATTCGATGGAAGCGCAGGGACTATCAAGGATTGTAACCAGGTCCAATTGATTAGCCATTGATCGAAAAGAATGTCTTGATCATGTCTGTTGTTTCCCGGACCGTAGGGTGTCACACTTGAGGGGAATCGATGCATTAGGATTGATTCGGGATCATCGGTGAAAAAGAAGAGAGCACCGGAATTGTTCCGGGAAGTGCCGAAAGATGTTCTGGATATTTTGAAAGGTTCAAAATAAAGTTTAGTTATATTTAATAATGTTTAATTATTTAATTATCTGAATTAAATATTAAAATGTATTTAAATTAATGAAAATAATGGCAAAATGGCTAATGGGCCATATGGGGCCCATTAGGGGAGGAGGGGGTTTCCCCCCTTGGCCGGCGCACCCCCCCCTCTCTTGGGAGTTTAGTCCCACATGGGGGAGGGGAGGAGGATCACACCCCCCACCCTTGGCCTATATAAGGAGGGGTAGACCCTCTTTTTCCATACAACATTGAGTTTATCTCTCTTTCTTTCTCCTACCTCGAGCAGACTCCCCTTGTTTGGAGTTTGCACCTGGTTGGGAGTTCTCCACCAAAGCACGTCGTCGCTCTGCCGGAGTCGGGATCTGAATCCGTCTTCTTTCCGTTGCTCACCTGGTTCGGAGCCCGGAGGGAACACCGGTTGCATTATACGTGTGTAATCTCCTCGAGGCACTACACTTGTGGTGCTACTTCATCGCCGGAGGTCTCCACGAGTCTTCATCACCGGTGGTCTTTGTAAGTGCATCAAGTGCACTCCCCTTAAGGTTTTGGAGTTTGATGACAAAACGGTTAAGGGACTGATGTGTTTGTGAGTATACACAGGAGAACAGTCCCTGATGAGGTGTTTAACCACCAATGTCGACCCCCCAAAATGTTGAGAAACATTGGAGAAATCGGTGTGTTTCCTGAAGAATGAAGTTGCGCGAAATCCTGAGGAAGTAGGATCCTGAAGCGTTCGGTTGAAGCTGAAGCTGAAGACGATCCTGAGGAAGTTTGCGCTGAAGACGAAGTTGAAGCGTAGTCTTCGCTAAGACTTTTTATACTTCTTGAGTAATGAAGTTGCGCGAAATCCTGAGGAAGTAGGATCCTGAAGCGTTCGGTTGAAGCTGAAGCTGAAGACGATCCTGAGGAAGTTCGCGCTGAAGACGAAGTTGAAGCGTAGTCTTCGCTAAGACTTTTTATACTTCTTGAGTCATAGGAAAACACCGCACTGTTGGAGGGGTTGAAGAAAACGAGTTCCGAAGGTCTGAGGAAGTGCTCAGTTAGGAATCCTGAAGAAAAACCCTGAGGAAATCTCCTGCAGTAGAAGTTCAGTTCCTCGGGTGTCTGAGACATTGTTCTTCAGGACACTGAGGAATCTGTCTTCGGTTGAGGAGTCTGGAGACTGCGAGTGCAGTTCTCCTGAAGAGAGAGAAATCTCCTGCAGTAGAAGTTCAGTTCCTCGGGTGTCTGAGACGTTGTTCTTCAGGACACTGAGGAATTTGTCTTCGGTTGAGGAGTCTGGAGACTGCGAGTGCAGTTCTCCTAAAGAGAGTGAGATCTCCTGCAGTAGAAGTTCAGTCCTCATGTGTCTGAGACGTTGTTCTTCAGGACACTGAGGTAACTAACTTCGGTTGAGGAGTGTGGAGAAAGAATACTTTGACCGTGCCACGTGTTGCATGGTGAGAGGCTAGAACTTGTCTAGCAACGGTCATTTCCGAGGGCATGAGAGTAATTGCATGCATGGGCATTTATGTCCTTTCACCTCGGGTTGCTCCGCGGCTATAAATAGCCACCCCAGCCCCATTTGTGGGTTGGCTGCTCCGAGAGAAAAACTGACACTTGTCATTTGAGAGCAACCCACCTCTGAGGAAACTGAAGAACCTATGTGAGGAAAACCACCAGCCTGAGTAGTTGAGCATTTCTGAGGAAGTCGGTTTGAGTGATCCGAAGATTTTTACTCTTGAAGACTGTGATCTTCCAGCCGGTGTAGAAGTCTTCAGTCTGAGGAAGTCAAGATGCAATTGTGACTTCCCGGAGTGACTGAGTCTGTAAAGGTTTCAGGAGTCTACCTTGAAGACTCACCTGAGTTATTGGACGGAGTCTGAGGACTTTAGTTCAAGGAAAACAAGGTGAAGACTATGTCTTCGGAGTTGAATCTCAGCCTCTCCAACTAGACGTAGAGTTGTCACAACAACTTGAACTGGTCTACCAAACCATTGTCTTCAATTTCTGGTGATATCTCTTCAATCTCTTAAGCCTCAGTATTATGTCTTCAGTATCTATGTTGACTGCTTGTGCTTCAGCTCTCCCTCTGCTATTAGTCTTCATACTATGCATCTGAAGCACTTCTGCTTATCTGAATTGATTTATTTCTGTTGCATTATGATGAGCTGCCCTGATGATTACATTCTGTGAAGTTTTATTTCTTCATGATTTTGGTTACTTCTTCAGCTTCATGATTGCTTCAGTCCTGAAGAAAATCAAAATCTGGTAGCAAAATTGAAAATCTCCCATTCACCCCCCCTCTGGTCGATATATTGCACTTTCAATTGGTATCAGAGCAAGGTACTCCCTTGTTCTGTGTGATTCGGTTTAACCACCTGGAGTTTTAGTTATGTGACCTTAGGTACAATGAGCATTGCCTCAAACTGCCCCATCTTCGACGGAACAGACTATCCATACTGGAAGAAGAAGATGAGGATGCATCTTGAAGCCATTGACAGGGATCTGTGGGACATTGTTGATCAAGGCATTCCTGAAGCAAATCTGATGACTGCTCCCGAAGTTGTCAAGAAAAACTGGCAGCTTGATGCAAAAGCTCGAAGCATCATTGGTGGTCATCTCAATAAGGCTCAGTTCAACCGTATCAGTGGTCTGGATACTGCAAAGAAGATATGGACAAGACTGTCTAAAGTTAATGAAGGAGTCTCAGCTCAACGAGACTCACGAGTTGACACACTCCGCAGTCTCTTCAATCGGTTCAAGAGGCTGGATAGTGAGCACGTGCAACAAACCTTTGACAGACTCACTGACATATCCAATGAACTTCAAGCTCTTGGTGCTGTTGATATCACAGATCATGAAGTTGTGAAGAAACTGCTGAGGTCACTGGATGACTCATTTGAGTTCCTATCACTGATGATTCAAGAAAGGCCGGACTTCAAGACTCTGGATCCAGCAGACATTCTCGAGCGCCTCATGCTCATGAACTGAAGCTCTATGAAAAACGAGACTTATACAGCCCCACGCCTAAGGTCCGCGCGCTAAAAGCTAGAGCACGAAGAGTGTCCTCTGATGAAGAGTCTGAGGCTGATACTGATAATCCTGAGACTCTCAACCGTGAACTTGCTCTCCTTACCAGAAAGTTTCAAAGGTTCACGAAGAAGAATCGCTTCGGAAATTCCTCAAGATTGTCCTCAAGAAAAAGAAAAGATCATGATTCTGTCGAAGCTAGAAAGAGAGTTTGCCACAAGTGCAAGAAACCTGGGCATTACATCGCTGATTGTCCTCTATGGGAAAAGGAAGCTAAACTGAAGAAGAAGAAGAAGAAAGGGAAAGATGAAAGTTCTGATGAAAAGACAAAGAAGAAATCCTCAAGATCCTCAAGGTCTACTGGATACAGGAATAGCAGTTCCCATAAGGCTCACGCTTATCTCGGGAAAGAATTGGATTCGGAAGAATCTGGTTCCAACCCTGATGTTGAGGAAGAAGAATCTGAAGAATCTGAGGGTGTGGCTGGTTTGGCTCTTGCCACGACACTTGTCTCAAAGTCAATCTTCAGTACTGAAGAATTTGTTCCATCACATGCTGATGATGAAGCTGAAGACACAACTCCTTCCTTCTGCTTCATGGCCAAGTCCTCCAAGGTATCTTCTTACTCATCATCAGATCAACCCTCTGATGAAGAACCTGATGAAAACTATGCTAAACTTGCATCTAAGCAACTACGTGCACTTGAAAAGACTCAGTTCTCATTAAACAAAAGTGATGATATGTTGGTTGAGGAAATAACGAAGACTCAAAAGTTGACTGATGAATCAAAAATTCTTCAGTCAAAGTTTGATGACTTGTTCAATCGGCATGAGGCACTCCTTACTGATCATGAAAAGCTGTCTCATGAGTTCCTCATGAGGAAACAAGAACTTGAACGTGTAAGGATGTCTCATGACGATCTGAAGAAAGAAAATGATTCACTCCTCTCCCAACAGATCATCATGCCACAAGAAGGATTCAATCCTCCCTGTTTAAGATGCATTGAACGTGATCAAATTATATCTGTGTCTAGTTCCTCAATTTCTTCAGACTCTGTTATTTCTATTACTTCTGTGGTATCTAACCCCTCATCTGAGGATACCATAGACATTGCTGAAGAAAATGCTAGGTTGAAGAGTCTACTGGAAACAGGCATGTTCAAGAGTATGAAAGGACATCAGACTCTCTGTGACATTCTCAAGAAACAGATCCTCAACAGAAACCCGAGGAAAGAAGGCATCGCATTCACTCGGAGACTCAACCCTGATGGGTCTTACTGGAAACCTGAACAATATCCTGAGACCATTTGGGCTCGAGCAATGATGCCTCCTCCTGATCCCTATACCTTATCTGGTTATGATGCTGTTTCTTCAGACGTGATGACTGAGTCATTTGACTCAAACTATAAACTGTTTAAGAATGGTAATGGTGAGGTATTTGCCAGATTCATCGGAACTAACTGCAGGAACGGTCCTCCAGTCAAGCAGATCTGGGTGCCAAAGGACCTCATCACTAACCTTCTTGTGAATGCAGATGCAAATGAGCTGAGGATATCATCTGAGGACGATACCTCAAAAGGAAATGATTATAATCATGTATCTGCTAACCATTTTGTTCACAGGGAAGCTCCTCATAAGAATGCTTACTTATTTGTTTATCCTGATGCTGCCATCTCACACCCCATTAGGTCTCACCATCCTCATCAATCCTCATGTGCCTCAAGACCACCCATAAAGATGTGGGTGGTTAAGAACTAATCATTCTTGCAGGGACATGTCCTGAGGCAATTACAATTTCTGCAGATCATATGCCCAGGACAACAATGAATGAGTCAGTTGAAGGATAATTATATTGTTTGATTTCATAGAATCAATCCTGAGGAACATCCTGAGGAATTAATTCTGAGGAATCTTAAACTCCTCAAACTGAGACTGGCTCATAACTTGCTGTATGAGATACTAATTCATTTGCAGGGAAAGACTGAATGGGTGATGGATAGTGGATGCACAAATCACATGACTGGTGACAGAAGTCTACTTATGGAATCATCACTAAGTCCTTCTTCAAAGAAAACCATCACCTTCGCTGATAAAGGTAAAAGTAAGGTATTGGGTCTCGGCAGAGTGGCTATCTCTCGAGACCAACATATTGATAAAGTCATGCTTGTTGAATCTCTTGGATACAACTTGATGTCTGTATCTATGCTGTGTGATCTTGATCTCGCTGTTCTCTTCGGAAAACATGGTTGTATTGTCTTCATGATTAGCGATAAATCCATTGTCTTCAGTGGGGTTAGGAAAGGTGCCCTGTATATTGTAGATTTCTCTGAAGGTCCTCAGGTTGCTACTTGTCTCATGGCACGAGCCTCAGAGTGCTGGCTATGGCATCGAAGACTCGGACACGCTGGAATGAGAAATCTTCAGAAGCTGGTACTGAAGAAACATGTTCTCGGGATTGAGGAAATCAGATTCTCAAAGGACCGGCTCTGTGGTGCCTGCGAAGCTGGAAAGATGACCAAGGCCAACCACCCAGCGAAGACCATCATGACCACAACGAGACCACTGGAATTGCTTCACATGGATCTATTTGGTCCTCCAAAGTATTCGAGCTTTGGAGGTAACATGTATGGTCTTGTTATTGTTGATGACTTCTCACGATACACTTGGGTGCATTTTCTTCTCTATAAGTCAGGAACTCCAGTAATCCTCAAGCGCTTCACTCAGCGTGTCATGAACAACTACAACCTGAAGATCAAGCACATTCGAAGCGACAACGGCACTGAGTTCAAAAACTTCGGTGTGGAAGAATTCCTCGATGACTTGGGAATTACTCATGAATTCTCAGCGCCATACACTCCTCAGCAAAATGGTGTTGTTGAGAGGAAGAATCGAACCCTCATCGAGATCGCTCACACGATGCTGGCTGAGTACAATACTCCACTCAAGTGGTGGGCTGAAGCAATCAACACTGCATGCCACATCGTCAATCGTGTGTATCTTCATAAGTTCTTCAATAAAACTTCATACGAGTTAATAGTCGGTAAGAAACCCAATGTAAGTTACTTCAAAGTATTCGGTGCACCTTGCTGGATATGTGATCCTCATCACGAGTCCAAATTTGCACCCAAAGCATGTGAGGGTTTCATGCTCGGTTATGGTATCAACTCGCACACCTAAAGAGTCTTCAACATTAGCCATTATAAATCCTGATGAGGATCCTGATCCTGAGGCACCTGATACGCCTGAAGCTTCTGAAGCACCTGAAGCTGATGCTAACGAATCTGACAGCAGTGACGAAGATGCACCTCAAGATCATCCTCCTCGACTTCCTCGTGTGGCAAATGAAGTTCAAGTGGACAAAATCCTCGCTGACATCAACCTACCAGGTCCTCTCACTCGTGCAAGAGCTAATCGCATAGCTAACTTTTGTGGGCATTTCTCGTTTGTATCAATTTCAGAGCCCACCAAAGTCACCGAGGCATTCCGAGAAGCGGAATGGATTCAGGCAATGCAAGACGAACTTCTTCAGTTTAAACTGAATGATGTTTGGGAACTAGTCAAACGTCCTGATCCTAGAGTTCACAATGTCATCGGCACGAAGTGGATCTACCGCAACAAACTTGATGAAGATGGACAAGTCATCAGAAACAAAGCTCGTCTCGTAGCTCAAGGATATACTCAAGTCGATGGGATCGACTTCGGTGAAACCTTCGCTCCTGTAGCTAGACTTGAGTCCATTCACATTATGCTTGCATTCGCTAATCATCATAATATCGAGTTATATCAAATGGATGTGAAAAGTGCCTTCCTCAATGGTAATATCGAGGAAGAAGTATATGTTGCTCAACCTCCAGGTTTTGAACACGCCAAGAAGCCTGATATGGTGTACAGATTGAAGAAAGCCCTCTATGGACTGAAGCAAGCCCCTCGGGCCTGGTATGACACACTAAGGGACTTCCTCATCAGCAAGGGCTTCAAATCTGGTTCCCTCGACCCAACTCTTTTCACAAAACGATATGATGATGCATTATTCATATGTCAAATTTATGTTGATGACATAATATTTGGATGCACTAACAAGAAATATAGTGAAGAATTTGCATTCTTGATGAGTGAACAGTATCAGATGTCGATGATGGGCGAGCTGAAATTCTTCTTAGGACTCCAAATTCGTCAACAACGCAATGGCATCTTCATCTCTCAGGAGAAGTATCTCAAGGAGTGCCTGAGGAAATTCGGAATGCAAGACAGCAAGGGCATCAAGACACCGATGCCTACAAACGGACAACTTGGCCCCGATGAAAATGGCAAGGACTATGATCAAAAGGTATACCGCTCCATGATAGGTTCTCTGCTATATCTATGTGCATCCAGGCCTGATATAATGTTGAGCGTTTGCATGTGTGCCCGATTCCAAGCGGCACCAAAGGAATCGCATCACCAAGCGGTGAAACGAATTCTTCGATATTTGGCTCACACCCCGTCGCTAGGCTTATGGTATCCAAAAGGCACACAGCTGGATCTCGTCGGGTACTCAGACTCAGATTATGCTGGAGATCGAGTGGATCGGAAGTCTACCTCAGGAACATGTCATTTCCTCGGACGCTCTCTTGTGTGCTGGTCATCGAAGAAGCAGAATTGCGTCTCCCTCTCCACCGCTGAAGCTGAATACATTGCTGCTGGTGCTAGCTGCTCATAGCTTCTTTGGATGAAGCAAACCCTGAAGGACTACGGCATCAACCTGAAGAAAGTACCACTACTATGTGACAATGAGAGCGCCATCAAGAGCTCTCAGAATCCGGTACAACACTCGAGGACGAAGCATATTGAGATACGGTATCACTTTCTTCGGGATCATGTCTTGAAGGAAGATATCGTCATCAGCCACGTGAAGACTGAAGATCAACTTGCTGATATATTCACTAAGCCTTTGGATGAGAAGCGATTTAGCACTCTGAGGTGTGAGCTAAATATCTTAGATTCCTCAAACGTCCAGTGAATGGACACACATCCTAACGCTTAAACAATATTGAAGAATTCTGATGCACAACACACGATGCGTCGTACTCCTCAACTCATGAGGAACTACCTTGCTAAGTGTGAAGAAATTAACGTGGAATTGACTCAAGATCCATACGACAATTGTATGGTATCAGGTGTCTCATTCCCTATAAGGTGGGTAGCGCCACCGCCCAAACACCTCAGGATTTGGTGTTCCTTAACTTCCTCAGGATTTGATGTTATTGATCTTCCTCAGGATTCTAAGTCTTCATTACTGATGATTATTGTGTTTGTCCTCAACAGCGTTCACCTATAGTTATTGATCTTCAGTTTTTGCTTCTTCAACTAGGTGAACGTGATCGGACCCATCCCTCTGTGCTCACTTATCTAATCTGTCTATCTCATATGCGTTCATCCGGAAATTATATATTCCTCAGGCTGAGACCTTAAGTCATCATCATTCGCCTGAGACCATTTGTCTTCGTCTTCAGCCTTTGTCCTCAAGATCCTCAAATCACGGATTTTCTGTTACAACTGTCTTCAATTTGTTGCGATTTTACCGCACGCCGTAATTATCCACCATCGCGATATCCACTGAGGATCCCAACAATCAGGGGCTATCTCGTCCACTAATTTCACAACCCCTCAGTTTTTACCCCTCTATAAATAGCCCTCTACCCCCTCCTTCGGTCATTTACCCCCAACGCTTCTCTCACTCTCGCGCCGCCGTCCTTGAGCTCCTCAAGCTCGAGCGCTAACGTCGCCGGAGTTCGCCGTCGCTGGGGACGAAGACTCATTGTTCCTCAGCATTCGCCTCAGTCTGGTATGCTTATTCCTCAGTGGCTTATTCCTCAGCATATTATTCCTCAGTACTGTTGTGTCCTCAAGCCAGTTCATCCTCAACTGTACTACTAGCCTTCTGAGACCTGTACCTATGCCTCATTCCTTTGTTTTCCTCAGCCTATTCCTCATGAACGCATATAACCGTACCCACTTCCCTCGCAACTTAATTCTATCACAGGTACATGTCTGCTGAGGAATCGTATGGTTCTCATAGTCTCACTTCATTTGCAGCTCAGCTCGAACGCACAATTCCTCAGTCTCCTCAGCTGAAGAAAATGCCTCCTCGGCGCAAGCACACTGATACTGCTAAAGACTTACCTCCTGATCTCTATGAGAAACTGAAGACTCCAGAACGTGAAACTGCTGATGATCGTAAGAAAAGGGTCCAGAAGATCACAAGAGAATGGGCCAAGCGTTGGGTGGCCTACCAATGGCTGAATCCTCAACATGAGGAAATGTTTGCAGTCAATCCGCCACTGAAGACCTTGGGTATCAAGGCTCGACCTCCACCAGCTCCTGGAGTCGTTCCTGATCCAACCACACTGCGCACTCCTGAAGACTTTCCAGCGGCATATGAGCTATACCTCAAACGCACTCGCAGCCGGGTCAAGAATCTTGTCCGTGACATGACTGCTTCAATACAAATTCCGCCTCAAGATCAGTCTCAACCCAGACAACAACCTCCGCCTCAGCACCGCAAAAAGGCTCCGGGCATGAAACCTTTCTCTAAGACCTCAACTAAGCCTCAAGTTGTTGGCTCCTCATGTCAACGCACAGATGGTGCTGCCCCCTCTTCAAGAATACGCACTGATGAATCTGGTGCTCCTGAGGCCTCAACCACAATGCCTCAGCATCACCTGAAGACCAAAACTGTTCTTCAACGGGGCCCTCGTCCTTCACCAAAGAAAACTGCTATGCGTGGCGCCATTCATCATACTCCTCAATCTTCTGATGATGAAGATGAATTTGAGGATTTGGCCGGCTTCGTCGCCACTGAAGCTGATAGGATTGAATATGTGCGTGCTGCGTCCAGACGCAAAGCTGAAGCAACGGGTTCAGAAATCCCTCTTCTCCTAGATCCCAAGAAGATCTTGGAGTACATTGAAATTTGGTCTGTTAAGCCTGACACTCCGCTTGATGATTTGGACATTCCGAAAGACATCAAGTTCTATGTTCAACAGTTCCTCATAAATGAGATTCATCAACGTGATCTTCAGAAACAGTTGAAGGCCAAACTGAAGAAAGTCCACAGTGACTTCAAGAAGAAACCTATCACTGAGGTTACTCCTCAGGAGTTTACTGAGCATCAATGCGAAGTTCAACGTCTCAACATTGAGTTCGCTGCCAATCGTGCTTATATTGGTCAATCCAAGGAATGGATCTCACAACAGATGACCAAGTTGATGAAGCTTCGACAGCCTGCTGATGCCTCTGCCAAAAGCCTCAAGCGCACGCCTGAAGCACAACCCTCAACTCCACCTGCTGCAAAGAAGCCTGCTGTTGAGGATCCCATTGATGCTACACCCCTTTCCTCAGCTCCTCCTACAACACAGCCCGCTGATACCACCACTCATATCACTGCTGCCTCAACTCCACCTCAAAATCCTCAGTGCAGCTTAATAGTCTTCACTCCACCCCCTGCTGCAACACCCATTATTCCAACTCCACCGTCCCCACCGCCACCAGTTATCACTGAGGTTGAAGACATGGACGTTGATATTATGGATGATGGAACTCCTCGCATTTATGATGAGGACTATGGGCTGACAAACTCACCCACTCATACTGTCTTCTCACCTGAACCTCACTCCAACACAGTGACCGAGGTGCTTCCTGACACTTCTCTGCAGTCTGAAGCCTCTGTTGGTGCATTGTCCTCAGCGTCTGATGCTGATGACCCCGAAGCCTCTAGTGCTCCAACAAATTCTGCTGCTAATACTGATGCTGCAGCAAACACCACCACTGATACTGATGCAGCTGACACTACAACTGCTGATCCTCAGCCAGACCCACCTGCTGCTGAAGCTGAAGCGGAAGCCGACCAAAGCACAACTGCCCCTCCTGAAGCAGAAACCAGTACAAATGCTGAAGCCTCAAAGGATGGCTCTGAAGACAAATAGGCCACATCACCTCGTCTCCCCAAGGACATCAACACATCTGTGCCTGATGCATCTGCAGCGACTCCACCTCATCCTCAAGCTACTCTTCAGATTGAAGTGCCTCAAGCGCCTTCCCCACCTCAAGGCCCAGTTCAAGCTCGGTCCTTGTGACCAAAGCAGAAGCGACCATTCTTCCGTGACCTTGAAGCTGATGATACTCCAAGCTTTGATGCTACTGATTTCTTCAACGCCATGAGTTTCTTTCAAGAGGGGATTCAAAATCCGTATCACTCTGCTCCACCTCGAAAGCTGCTGAGGTTCTGGACTGCCACTCAGAAGAACTACTATGCTTCCGTGCTCTACAAGCAAAACAAACTGTTTCCTCACAAGCACATCCCTCTGATGGATATGGAATCCCTTCCTTGCTTCAACAATGTGCTTCAGGATCTGCATCATGCCAAGCTGCTTCAGTTCTTCTCTGAATGCATACACTGGAATGAAGAGCTTGTGCTTCAGTTTTATGCCACGTTGTATGTTTCAGGAAATCCCCTGGATATCAACACCTGGGTCCTCGAGTGGATGACTGAGCATCATCACTACACCATCACTGTTCCTGAAGCAATTGACATTCTTGAGTTGCCTCAGTGCACTTCCCCTGCTGCCTGCTCCTATGGGTCTCAAATACTTCGAGATGACCTGATGAACATGCTCATGAAGCCTCAGGCCCCTGAAGCCTCAGCTCGCACAAATTTTCCAGTCTCTGAGCTTCAGTATCTGCCGAGCACACTGTATCGGATTCTGGCGAAGACCTTCTGCCCCATCAAAGGCTATGAATCCTCTGCTGAAGAAGTCATTGGTGTCATGAAGAACATACTTCACAACCTCTGCATGTCTGGGCCAATCAATGTTCCTGACTTCTTCTTCAGAACTCTAGTTGATGCTGCACAAAATCCGCATATCCTGAAGCCATACACGCCTTGGATCATGAAGCTAATTCGTGCAGTGACTAGAATTGATTTCCAACCTGATCACCCGAATCACAGGACTTATCTGCCACCTGTCGAAGTGCTTCAGCATACTATTGCTTCAAATGACAAAGGCAAAGGCATCTTCTATGAAGAAGTTCTCCCGACCAATTCCCTCGGTGGAAATATTCGTCATCCTCAGTCTCGCACAACTGATGAAACAAGAACTCATGCCTCAACTGAGGATACAACTCAGGCTCGAGTGATGACTGATCGAGAGCTTCTGATTAGTCTTCATCAGAAAGTTGATAGAAATCATGACTGGGTAAAGAATCAGTTTTCTGAGATTCTCAGCTATATGGCTCACACGCATTCTTCTGTGAAGAAAGTGCATCAGTATGCTCATCATACATATCAACATCTTGATGCACCGATGCGAGAAGTAATCACCCCGGAAGACCTTGCCAAGTTGGAGATTCAACAGCCTCCAATTCCTGCCATCAGACCTCCAAGACAATTCAGACGCTGCACAACTCCTCCTCCGGCAATGGATTCTTATTCTTCAAACCAGGAGCTGACTGCTGAAGAAGCTGAAGACACTGCTGGATGCCCTCACATTGCAACGGATTGCCTCAGGCGTGACTCATCTCAGCCTTGAAGCAACTTCAAAGGGGCGTTAGCTTCAGTTTTTCCCTTTTTGTTCATTTTATGACAAAGGGGGAGAAATCTTCTAGTCTTCAAGCGGGTCTTTAGTTATGGGGTTCTTCAGTTACAACTCTCGTTCTTCAGTTTTTTTTGTAACGAGTTGTAAACTGTAATTTTGGTGTTTGCCTGATACTATTCCTCAGCTACCACATGCTATTTCCTCAAGTTTATCATATATGCATGTGATTGTCTCTGCAAACACCTCTCTCAGTGCGTTGTTTAATTTCCTCAAACACTTCATAACATGCACTGCTTCAGAAATGCCTGGATATAGGGGGAGCTCCTCATATACCTCAAAATGCTTTAGATATTAAACATTCTTCAACTTATATGCATATCCTCAGGGGGAGCTTCATTATATCCAGCTTAATGATAAAAATGTTCTTCAAAGCTTTTATTCTTCAAACTCATAATTTTATCCCCGTTGAAGCTTAACCTGATTGTCATCAAATCACCAAAAAGGGGGAGATTGTAAGTGCATCAAGTGCCCTCCCTTAAGGTTTTGGAGTTTGATGACAAAACGGTTAAGGGACTGATGTGTTTGTGAGTATACACAGGAGAACAGTCCCTGATGAGGTGTTTAACCACCAATGTCGACCCCCCCAAAATGTTGAGAAACATTGGAGAAATCGGTGTGTTTCCTGAAGAATGAAGTTGCGCGAAATCCTGAGGAAGTAGGATCCTGAAGCGTTCGGTTGAAGCTGAAGCTGAAGACGATCCTGAGGAAGTTCGCGCTGAAGACGAAGTTGAAGCGTAGTCTTTGCTAAGACTTTTTATACTTCTTGAGTAATGAAGTTGCGCGAAATCCTGAGAAAGTAGGATCCTGAAGCGTTCGGTTGAAGCTGAAGCTGAAGACGATCCTGAGGAAGTTCGCGCTGAAGACGAAGTTGAAGCGTAGTCTTCGCTAAGACTTTTTATACTTCTTGAGTCATAGGAAAACACCGCACTGTTGGAGGGGTTGAAGAAAACGAGTTCCGAAGGTCTGAGGAAGTGCTCAGTTAGGAATCCTGAAGAAAAACCCTGAGGAAATCTCCTGCAGTAGAAGTTCAGTTCCTCGGGTGTCTGAGACGTTGTTCTTCAGGACACTGAGGAATCTGTCTTCGGTTGAGGAGTCTGGAGACTGCGAGTGCAGTTCTCCTGAAGAGAGAGAAATCTCCTGCAGTAGAAGTTCAGTTCCTCGGGTGTCTGAGACGTTGTTCTTCAGGACACTGAGGAATTTGTCTTCGGTTGAGGAGTCTGGAGACTGCGAGTGCAGTTCTCCTGAAGAGAGTGAGATCTCCTGCAGTAGAAGTTCAGTCCTCATGTGTCTGAGACGTTGTTCTTCAGGACACTGAGGTAACTAACTTCGGTTGAGGAGTCTGGAGAGAGAATACTTTGACCGTGCCACGTGTTGCGTGGTGAGAGGCTAGAACTTGTCTAGCAACGGTCATTTCCGAGGGCATGAGAGTAATTGCATGCATGGGCATTTATGTCCTTTCACCTTGGGTTGCTCCGCGGCTATAAATAGCCACCCCCAGCCCCATTTGTGGGTTGGCTGCTCCGAGAGAAAAACTGACACTTGTCATTTGAGAGCAACCCACCTCTGAGGAAAATGAAGAACCTATGTGAGGAAAACCACCAGCCTGAGTAGTTGAGAATTTCTGAGGAAGTCGGTTTGAGTGATCCGAAGCTTTTTACTCTTGAAGACTGTGATCTTCCAGCCGGTGTAGAAGTCTTCAGTCTGAGGAAGTCAAGATGCAATTGTGACTTCCCGGAGTGACTGAGTCTGTAAAGGTTTCGGGAGTCTACCTTGAAGACTCACCTAGTTATTGGACGGAGTCTGAGGACTTTAGTTCAAGGAGAACAAGGTGAAGACTATGTCTTCTGAGTTGAATCTCAGCCTCTCCAACCAGACGTAGAGTTGTCACAGCATCTTGAACTGGTCTACCAAACCATTGTCTTCAATTTCTGGTGATATCTCTTCAATCTCTTAAGCCTCAGTATTATGTCTTCAGTATCTATGTTGACTGCTTGTGCTTCAGCTCTCCCTCTGCTATTAGTCTTCATACTATGCATCTGAAGCACTTTTGCTTATCTGAAATAATTTATTTCTGTTGCATTATGATGAGCTGCCCTGATGATTACATTCTGTGAAGTTTTATTTCTTCATGATTTTGGTTACTTCTTCAGCTTCATGATTGCTTCAGTCCTGAAGAAAATCAAAATCTGGTAGCAAAATTGAAAATCTCCCATTCACCCCCCCTCTGGTCGATATATTGCACTTTCAGTCTTCTACACGACAGGGAGGTCGTAGGTTCAGAGTTGATACGTCCCAAACATATCTATAATTTCTGCTTGTTCCATGCACTTTTATGTGACATTGCTACATATTTTGCTAAAATTTTATATCATTTTACACATATTTGGACTAACCTACTAACTCAGTGCACCCAGTGCCAGTTCCTGTCTGCTGATGTCTTTAGTTGTAGTGATTTTTTCCCAATTTAAAATGCCAGAAAAATTCTAGAAAAATCAGAATAAAAATCAGCATCAAGGAAGCTTTCGGAACCACCGAAGAAGTGTCGGAGGGGGCCAACCGCTCCCAGGAGGCCAGGTGGCGCGACCCCACCCCTGGTCGCGCCGCCAGGGCTCCTGGGAGGTGGGCCCCACCTCTTGTGCCCCCTTCGACCTATTTTTACCCCTCGTCGCATAAACCCTGGAGAAGAATCCCGCATCACGAAATACCTCTCTGTTCCGCCGCCGCCACGCTTCCAAGATCGGGAGCACCAGAAGACCTCTTCCTTGCACCCTACCAAAGGGAGGATTGACCTCCGGGAGCTTCTCCACCACCATGGATGCCTCCCGGATGTGTCGTGAGTAGTATACCTTGGACCAAGGGTCCATGACCAGTAGCTATATTATGTCTTCTCTCCATCCTTGTTCTTCAATGCTTAGACCTTGTGAGCTGCCCTACATGATCAAGGCACCTATGTAATTTTCCTGTTGTTGCTATGTTGTGTTTGCTGGGATCCGATGGATTATGAGATTATGTTCAGATCATGATGAGTTATATATTTGGTTTACATTTTATATTTTGTTCTTGAGTAATTCTTGCATGTTCTCCATTGCTTTTTATTGCTTTATCCAATTAGTAGATAGTGACTCCAAGAGGGAGCGTTATGCATGATTGTGGGTTCATGCCCCCCGATGTCGAGCTTGAGTGACAGAAACATGAGACTAGGGGATGTGTTGTTGCCACCAGGGAGAAAACAATGGTGCTTGTAACCGCGGTTGCAAGGATTTTTTACCTTACGCATAGATTGTTGATACGTCCCAAATGTATCTATAATTTCTGTTTGCTCCATGCATGTTTTGTGTGATATCGCTATGATTTATATACACTTTCATACACTTTTGATCATATTTGGACTAACCTATTTACTCAGTGCACCCTAGTGCCAGTTCCTGTTTTCTGCTATTTTTCTATTTCAGGTTTCCCCCATATTTAAAGTTCTCCAAAAATTCCGGAAAATACAATAAAAATCAGCGAACCCGAAGCTTCCGGAAGAACCAAAGTGGGGCCAAAGGGCCACCACCTGGGCCCCAATGATACGTCTCAAACGTATCTACTTTTCCAAACACTTTTGCTATTGTTTTGACCTCATTCTTGCATGATTTGAAATAAACTAACCCGGACTGGCGCTGTTTTCAGCAGAGCTGCCTGTATGGTTTTATTGTGTGCAGGAAAATGGATTTTTAGGTATCACAAAAAATTCCAAGAAAATTCACGAAACATCCACGCACCCGAAGTTTCCACGAGCCAGAAGTGGGCCAGAGGGGGCCACAGGAGCTCCAGGCGCCCTGCTGGCGCGACCCCATCCCTGGCCGTGCCAGGAGGCCGCCTGGAGGACTCCCCCCTCCTATGGTGCCCTACTGAGGCCCGTATTTATTCCCGTGACACGAAAAACCCAGAACAGAAGTCGTTTTCCCAATTTCCATCGCGGAGCCACCGCCACCCTCTGTTATTCTTCGGGAGGGATAATCTGGAGGCTGATTTGGCCTCCGGAGAGGGGAGATCATCGCCATCGTCATCATCATCACCACTCCATCCTCCCTCCATGACTTCTCCTCTCATGTGTGAGTAATTCCCTGCTGTAGGCAAAGGGGATGGTAGGGATTGGATGAGTTTGATCATGTAATAGTTCGTCAGATTGTTGGGGGCATGTTGCCTATCATCTACTTTGGTGTTTATCATCTTTGTTACAACTTGTTGCTGATACGTCATAAACGTATCTATAATTTTTGCTTGCTCCATGCCTCTTTTGTGTGATATTGCTATGTTATTGATTAACTTCCATAGACTTTTGATCATATTTGGACTAACCTATTAACTCAGTCCGCCCCAGTGCCAGTTCCTGTTTTCTGTTGTTTTTCTATTTCAGGTTTCCCTCATATAAAAAGTGCTCCAAAAATTCGGGAAAAATCCAATAAAAAATCAGCGCACAGGAAGCTTCGGGAATCACCGAGGGGGGGCCAGAGGGGACCCACCAGGGCTCCAGGCGCCCTCCCGGCGTGCCCCAGGGTGGGGCCGCGCCAAGGGGCCGCCTTGACCCCTGGTGCCCCCTGGCTGCCCCCCTTCGCCTATTTATTCCCCGTGACGCGAACCCCCAAAAGAGGAACCCCACTTCGCGATCTCTCCTCTGTTCCGCCGCCATCGCGTTTCAAGATCGGGAGCACCAGAAGACCTCTTCCCGGCACCCTGCCGGAGGGAGGAACCACCTCCGGGAGCTTCTCCACCACCATGGACGCTTCCCGGATGAACCGTGAGTAGTCCACCTTGGACCATGGGTCTATGATCAGTAGCTATGTGATGTTCACCTCCCCTCTTTGTTCTTCATGGATTAGACCTCGTGAGCTGCTCTACATGATCGAGGCACTCATGTAATATTTCTGTTGTTGCAATGCTGAGTTTGTTGGGATCCGATGGATTATGAGATTAAGTTCATATTGTGTTTGAGTAATATATTTGACTCTCCTATTTTATATTTATGTTCATGAGTAATTCTTGCATGTTCTCCGGTATTGTTTATTGCTTTGGCCAAGTAGTAGGTAGTGACTCCAAGAGGGAGCGTTATGCATGATTGTGGGTTCATGCCCCCCGATGACTAGCTTGAGTGATAGAAACATGAGTCTAGGGGATGTTGTCCTGGGAAAGTCACAGCAGATGTCCTTAGAGTCGGACTTATCGTGGGACCTTTGTTGCGAGGCGGATTCGAGGAGAGAGTCGACATAGGCACAAGACTCGGCGAGTTACCCAGGTTCGGCCCCGACGGTGCGGTAAAGAGCTACTCCTCCTTTTTGACTATAGGGGGATCGACTCCTCAATAGGAAGAGTCGATCGTATCGATTAAAGTGGTGATGTTTCGCCGGCTTAGTCTCGTGGAGATCTAGGTTCTGGAGCGAGTTGTCTAAACCTGGCTTGATGTAAGTTCTAGCTCTGGCTCCGTGGTCCTCGGCTTATAAAGGTGTTGGGTCCCGGGATTCCTAGAGTCCGACTCCTATACGATGTGGAGTTCTATTCTACTTTACAAGTTTTCTACGTGCTATACAAGGTAAGTCGAATTCCTTCTAGGGCTTCAATCTTCACGCTTGGCACGTCAGACTCCTCATCGGGTCTTTTTTATGGGCCTTCATATATAAGTTAGCCCGGAGGTTCCTAATGCCGGGTCTATGGGCCTGATCCATCCCCCCGACATTAGCCCCCAGGATTGTTGTGATGCTTCAGTCTTCACATCAATCTTCTTTTATCTTCTTTATTGCCACCGGCTCTTCATGGATCAAGGGCCGACTTTATGCTTGACGCTGATTGGGAGTCGGAGTCGTCTATCTTCAATCTTGCTTCGATTCTTTGATCTTCCATGAAATCGGCTCCTCTTCAATCGAGTCGACCAATATTTCTAGAGTCGGCGTAATAATTTTGACCTGCAAACGTTTCTCTGAGCGATTTCAAACGGTCCACCTCGATTCCAGCAGCACAATTAATGATGCCTAGGTTTTCCACGAAAATCGAGGGATCTCTTTCCATTTAGCTGGCGGTTAGCGACGCCTCAGGTTTCGAGCAGAGGTCCTTTTATAAATAGACCCCCGTCTACGCCTATCCTCATTATCCCATCCACATCTTCTCTTCTTCTTCCTCGCGCACCGGAGAACAGGAAGCCTCTCCCTTCGTCCGCGTCCCGTGCCGTCCCTCCTGCATCATTACGCAAGACGGCCTGGGACCGTGCCATTCTCACACGCCATTAAGGTAAGTTCTTCATCACCTCTATTGCGCTATAGTTCTGAGCTCTTCTCCATTGTTGCGAGCTTCAAGTTCCACTGTTTTTAGTAGATCAATACGGCCCCCTGGAGATGCACTATGCATTTTGGTAGATAGGATAGGATCGATGATGGATAGCCCCAGAGGTGATTGCTTCGTCGAACAACCGTAGTTTACAGATCCATTTTTATCTTGCAATCATTCCCAGTTTTTTAAAAGGCATAGATCTTTTCGTCTTTTTTCACCTATTTCTCGGACTCGTTTAGATCCAATCGCTCCGCTGTATTTTGTGAAAACTATTTGTATAGTTTTCCTTGTGAGTCGGTTTATGACCGACTCTAGTTTTTCTTTCTCTAGATCCGACTTCTGCACCATGGGCCGAAAAACTGCTGCTGATAAGAGCAAGAAAGAAGTCGTTGCGGAAAAGGGTAAAAAGGCAGCCGGTAGGACTAAACCCCTAGCTTCAAGGCCGACTTTAGAGGCCAATTGGTCAAAGATCTGGGTCACAGATGCCTTTTTAGAGGAGATGGAGACAGAGGGGATTTTGCCTCCCCAAACTGAAATTAAGTGGCGAGCTCCTGGAAAAGAGACCCGGCCTCAGCATCAGGGAGACGAAGTCGTTTTTTTTGCTGATCATATCACCAGAGGCATCCGTCCTCCCGGCTCTAAGTTTTTCAGGAATGTGCTGCACTGCTACAAATTGCATCCTCGGTATCTGAGTGCTAATTCAATGCTCAATGTCTGTCATTTCCAAGTGTTCTGCGAGGTTTATCTGCAGATGAGGCCGACTTTAGCTTTGTTTGCCGCATTCTATTACTGCAATAGGCAAACTGAATATAGTGGAGGTTCGGCTTTGGAATGTGGCGAGTTACTATTCAAAAGCGCGCCAAGTCGATTTACCCATCACTCAAGCTGAGTTCCCATGTGAAAACATGGAAAAAATCTTTCTTTTACTGCACCGTTGTGACTCCTGAGAAGGAAAACCCTCTTCCTGGCTTTCGTGAGAGTCGACTTAAATTTCATGACGGCTTGAACTTGTTTCCTTCGGATGCTCATAATAAAAAGCATGAGCCGATTATGGCTCGGATAAAGGACTTGTTAGCTCATGGTCTTGCTGGAACAGATCTGATCAAATATTGGTTAGGTTGGCAAATCCAACCTCTTAGCTTGAGAGACCGACTCATGTGTGAGTATTCGGGGCCGGATGACCCCATGTGTTTTGCGAAGAAGGAGATTTCTGTAGGAGCTCTGATGACGACTTGCAAGAAATTTCTTGCTGAGCCTACAGAGGACATCAAGAAAGTCGGCCTCTTCCCGTTCTGTAAAGCCAATCCGGCTCTTCCGGTATGTTTATTTGGTTATTCCTCCTTGACATAATATTTGTCCAGAGATCTTGACCTTCCAACTTTTTTCTTCTAGGAAGATTATCCATGGTGGAATGTGGGTCAAGACCTCCCTATGGAAGAAGTCGATGCTAAAAGTCTGAGTCATTCGGTAAGATCTACTTGATTGCTCTTTTTGTGATATCCTTTTTTCTTACCCTTTTGGTTCCCGTAGGATGACTCGGAGGAGGATGATGAAGATGAAGAAGAACAAGAGTAAGTTCTTCTGGTTAGGGCCGACTCTCGCAAGGAGAGCAAGGTCGCAAACCCACCAGTAATATCTTTTCCGGCTTTTTATGATGATTTGAGACAAGCTTTTGTCTTATGTTTTTGTTTATAGGCACAAAGTCGCAAGAGGCATACCCGTAGTTCAGACTCGGCGGACCCTCTTGTGGTTTTGGTTGATGAACCTCGAAAGGTCCAACAGAAGCCGACTTTAGTCGCAGCTCTTTCTCATCAGTCGGAAGGGACTTTCGAGGGACAACATCAGGGTGGCGACTCTGGAGCCGGTACTCCTTCTTCTGAGGGTTCTTCTGTCCATATGTCGGTTTTCCCAATCAACCATGGGTAAGTGTTTCTTTCTTAGGACGATAACTTTGTCCTTTGTATGTATGATTTGCTAATGCATTCTATTTTTGAATCAGAGCTCGAATTGACCCCAAGGATCTGGCCGACTCCTCTTTTGCTAAGGAGTCGGCTATTATATCTGATAAATTGTCAGAGGTTTCAGTTTCTGAAGCTTTGAAGAAAGCAGGTTTAGACGAGTCAAGCCCATCAGACATATACAGAGATAAATCTCCTGAAGCCGGCCTCGATAAGCCAACGGTTCTTTCTGAAGAATTGGTGGTTGCACCAAGTTCTGTGCCGGCTCCTTCTAAGGAAAACACGGTTGCTGATGAAGTTTTGATTACTGGGACTCGGAAGGGTGACCCACCTGCTAGTACAACCATAATGAAGGTTTTAGATGACAAGAGTCAGGTGATAAGTCAACCTGCTGAGTCAGTATCTGAGAAGACTTTTCTTGAAGATTTGTTCAAGCGGTCCTTAGCTTGTTCTTTAGAGCAGCATGGCATTTTCCTCCAGCTTCGGGGGCGTTATGAGGTATGTACTTGCCTGTACTATCCTTTATGCTATATATCTGTAGCCCCCATAAGCCGTCTTGGTGATTGATTACCATGTTGGGTTATGAAAAATAAGCTATATGAGCCATGAGTTAGTAGACATATTATGTAGTATGCCGAGTTATAATAAGCTTTGAACTGTAGCCCCCATGGATTGATATACCAACTTTGTGGTATGCCGGGTCATTATAGTTTTTTGAGCTTTAGCCCCCATGAGCCGGCAGAATGTGATTACGTTTCTACCAAGTCATGTTTGGTTTTTTGTAGTTTTAGCCCCCAAGTAACTTTGTTTAGGCAATAGGTCTAAGTGAATACTTAGTAATATTTCATTACTTGTAGGCTGTTGCCATGGACGCTGGGCAATCCAAGCGTCAGATGGAGGAAAGGCTCGCTGCAGAATCGGCAAAGCTGAAAGGAGCTGACGAACAAATTGGCCGGCTGTGTGAGGAGTTGATAAAGAAGGACAAAGAACTGGAAGCCGTCAGAGCTGAGATGTCTGAAGCCGAAAATTTACTGACCAGAGATGTAAAGGATGTTACGGCTCAGCGTGATACAGCTGAGCGAACGTTAAAGTCGGCACAAAAGAAGCTGGAGACACTCAAGGATAGTATTCACCGGCTTGTGTCAGCCATCTTTGGTGAGTCGGCTAAACTGCTTTTTTGAATCTGGGTGTTCCAATTTTCCTTGTTGCTTGCTGACTTTGTTTTCTTTTGGTTTCTTCGATAGGAAAAGATCATGATATTCTGGGTGAGACGCCTGCTATGAAGCTGACTTGCACATTCGCCCTCGTCAAACAATTGTTTGAGGGTGCGTGTAAAGCAATTTATGCGACTCAGCCCAAGCCCCCAAGCATGAAGAGGATAACTGATATGATGGCCCCTCTCTCAGTTGTACCTGAGTGGGTGAAGTTGGGGAAGCGATCGGCTTGCTGCATGGGAGTTATGCGTGGCTTGGAACTTGCCAAGGCATATCATCCTGGTTTGAAGCTGGATCGTCTGGCTGCCGGCTTCCCGGAACTTAAGGCAGATGATTCGAAATTTTCCAAGGAGGATTTCATCAAGGTACATAAAGAAACTCGCCCTTTTGCCACCAAGATTGCTGATGACATTGAGCTGAGTCGGATAGAGACTGGATATGATGAGAGCAACAAGAGGCGTCGGATCAATCTGCCGACTCCCGTTGAGTTTTCTCTTCTCCCTCCTTCAAAGGTGGCTTCGGATCCGGCGAACCCTGTGGAGCCGTTTCCAGGAGGAGAAGAGGATGGCTTGATGATGGATGACATTGCTGATGTGGATTTAATGAAGAGTCACGGTGAGATCTTGCCATCAGCAAATGTTGCCGGGTCGTCGTCTCAGAGTCAGGCCAATGTCCCGTCGTAAGCCTCTTGTTGAGATGAAAAACTTTTATAATATTTGTGCGTCCGTAGCGCCGGGTTTGTACTATTGGAAACGTGTCCCGTGACTTTGTGACCAGTGTGTGGTCAGATACTTTTATGGCATTGAATTTTGCCTTTTCGGTTTTTGAAGGACAATCTTTATAATGCCATCCGACTTTTGTCTTTTGACTTGTTTGTTGTTTGTTTGGAGAAGCTTTTCCTTCTCACATGAGCCGAATTATAGATACTTTCAGAGTGTAATCTTCATGAGTCGGTAGGATCATCATTGCGTCGTGCCGACTCACTGGGATAATTTGAACTGTAGCCCTCAAAGTGATGGGTTATCTTTACCTGCAGCAATCTGGTGACTTACAATCCTTTGCATGTTCTTCTGAAGTCGGAAAATATTTTTATGTCAAGCCCTTTGATAAGGAATTTTTTGAATTGCTATTCCCCAATGCTTGGTGTATGAAGTTGGGTGATCTACCGGGTCTTTACTTGGTAAAAAAGTCTTGAAGTGTAGTCCCCATGAGTCGGTATGTGCATCCGTGTGCAGTACCGAATCACATAGGTTTTAATTGGCCTGGTCACGTAGATATGGCACGATTGGTTGGATCCCAGCTTCCAAGTAGAGTGGCCCTTCGAGTGCTGGAATATGTTTCTTTCAGCAACCCGGAAAAATGTATGCTAACTCTTAAGTCGGCATGAGCATCTGAATGTGGCGAGAGCCGGTGCGACGATAGTCAACTTATATATTTTATATGGCGAGAGCCAGTACGATGAGTGTCGACTTGTATATATGGCGAGAGACGTTACGACCGAGGTCGACTTTATATATGGCAATAGCCAATGCGAACAAAGTCGATTTTATAATGCAGTAGATGCAATGATGCAAAGTGTAATACAGTCGGCATGTGTGTACTGACAAACAACCGCGTTTACATAGGAAAAAAATTCGAGTTCTAGTCCCGATGAGTCGGCGTGTGTGTGTTTGGGCACATTGCTGAATCCTCTGAAGAAATATGCTTATAATGATGTATGCAAAAAGGTAAATTATGGTTTCCTCATATAGAAGTCGAATCTGGATTCATCTTTTCCTCATTTTCTCTTTGTTGAGAATACTCTTGGGTTATCCATGAGTCGGAACTTCTCTATATGCCGTCCCACATTGATCAGCGTTTTTCCGTTTGCTTTAAAACTTCTTCTTGAGAGTTTTTAGACGGGTTTCGCGTATTTAGATCGTATGAGCATCGACGATACAGGCGGTTATAAGGCGTGGAGTGCCACATGTATATGCCGAGTTCTCTTGGTTAAGACTCGATGAGTGTAATCGATCCCCCAAGATTTCCCTGAAATAAGCTATATACATGTAATTACACATAAGTGATGGGTTTTATCAGTTTTAAAGGTTTGATGGGTATCATCAAGTCCCCCTGAGCTATCCATGAAATAAACACATAAGTTCTCAGATAACATTTGAGAGTTGATCAAGCCCCCAAGTTTTTGAGAGAATAATAATGCAAAGTATGATATGTATAATGCAATTACACGTAAAGTGAGTATAGGATATAATGCATGCAAAAGTCGTTGAGGCTATAGTCAATCGACGATGATTTTTTACAATCGACTTGTTCATTGTATGTGGCGAGAGCCAGAAAATGAGAGTCAACTTTTATAGAGTGGCGAGAGCCGGTGCGATGAGAATCGACTTTATATGGTATATGGCGATGGCCGACTCTAGGTGTAGTAGGGACAGAGTCGGATGATATCCCATGTTCTTTCATTTGTTGATAAGTACATGGGCTGCCAGCTTCTTCGTTTGCTTCCTGAGTCGGTTGGTTTCATGAGCAGTATTGTAACATCCCAGATTTCAAAAAAATTAAAATTTTTGGTTTCGGTATGAATTGTTTGATTGTCTGATTTGTTTGCGGTGTTTGCATCCCCGATTTATCGATCGGCGATTATTTCCCCCCCTCTTATCTCGTATCGGACGGAGACCGACCCTTGCCACCCTGACACTCGACCTTTGCGACACCGGGTTTCACCCGATCACCGTCGCGAAAACCGACACAACACCAGCCGCATCCAACGGAACGAAAAATCCCGTTTAACAATTAAATGGGATATTTTTATAGCATGCAGGAAAGTGTTCTCGGAATGGTTCCAGCGCAAGGTGAACGCCACGGGCTCGATGCACTGATCGCGCAGTTCGAAGTTTTACCCGAATCGGAGGTCCTGCAGACCCCCGGCGGTCAGAAACGTAAACACCGCGCGCGCGAGAGAAAAACCGGGGATGTTTTTGCAAACTGCCAGCCACCTGGGCTATATAAACACCACCACTCCCCCGCCTCTTTCTAGGGTTTCCCTAGCCACAAAATTGCAGCCACCCCCCTCCACTTTGCCCCAAAAATTTCCCCATTTTCGAAGTTATTTTTGCCCCAAATCTGTAACCCTAGCCTCTCCATCAAGTCTGGATAGCAGCCCCCTTGGATCTAGACCGTTGGATCGGTAGATCCAACAGTCGAGAACGCTTGGGATCCCGCCGTGCTGCAGCCCGTGCTCCACCGTCCGAGCCGCCTCGTCCGCGCCGCCGCCTCCACTCCGGCCAGGGAGCCGCCCGCCGCCGGCTACCCTTCTCCTTCCCCCGCGCCCTTTCCTCCTCTTGCACCTCCCTCACCTCCTCCCTCTCTTCCCCTGTCGCAGATCACCACGGAACCGAGCCGCCATGGATGCTCGAGCCGAGCTCGGCTGACGCCCTCCACGAGCTCGCCCCGGCGCCCTGCAACGCGCAGTCGGCCAAGATCCAGTGGGATCCGCCGCTCAGCGCCCCTTCTGCGCCCCTGTGCCACCGCGCCCCTCGCCCTTCTCGCCGGCGAGCGACACCGTCGCCGCCAACCACCTCCTTGGCCAGTACCGAGCGGGACGGGGACGAGGCCAACCCCGATGCAGCCTCCGCTGTGGGCCGGCCTGGACCCAAGCGGCCCAGCTGCGCACCCCCGCCTGGCGCTATTCCTTGCCCAGGGCGAGCAACAAGTATGCCGCGCCCACCCCTGCACCTGGGCTTGGCCCACTAGGTGAGCGCCTCCCTTTTTTATTTTTTTTTATTTTCCTGTTGGGCTTGGCCCATTGCTGTGTAGCGCATGTTTCGTTTTTTTATTATCTAGCGCCGCCTCTATTTGGGCCCAATGGTAGCAGATTTGGCCCAGGAGCACCTATTAGCCTTTTCTTTTTAATAAAAATGGCAGTTTGTGTTGCGTTTTGCCGAGGCCCGTATCTTTTTAACCGTTAGTCGGATGGGGACGCTTTCTACATGAAAGTTGCTCCGTTTTTTGTGTAGATTATTAAAATGTTGTTGTTTGACATGTTTGCACTTGTATACATGTTGTTTACCTACTAATTACATCGCATGCCTCTGTAAACTGTATTTGTCATAACTTTTCAACCGTTGCTCCGATTAAAATGTTTCTTATATGTAACTTGACTAGAATTGCATGTAGATTGTGATTTTTCTATTCTTGCTTGCTAATAAAATAATAAAATAATGTTTAGAGCAGAACAGTACAAAATGCAATAATTATCGTGGGGTCCATAATAGTTGCCATGTATTGGTTTACCCCCCGCCCCCCCGCCTCCACTTAAAGTGACTAGATTAGATAGTTTACCTTATGCTTCACCTATTGTCATGTTTGTGGGCTATGCCATGCTTGAGTGAGATGCCATGTTAACAACCCTTGTTGATCACCTGTAGGTAAACAACTTAAACCTTTCTAAATGTGCGGTGTCGTCGTGTGTGACGAGTACTCCACTTAACCTGTTAGTAACCGCTCTCGACGGTAGGTGCGATGTCTCGTGTTGCCTTCTTGTTGATGCTTGCTCGTGTTTGCCTCGTACTAATAGATACTTGCTTGTTGATTGCTTTCTAGTGTTTACCATCTTGTGTGCTTCCGTGGGTACCTCTCGGAGACGATGCGAGCTTGCGATCAACTACACCTTCGGAACCCGACTTATCAACAGGCAAGGACTATACATTACTTATGATCCATTCTATTTCAACCAGCGTTTTGCATGCTAGTATAGGATAGGTTCGATGTTTGATCCTACCACATGTTTACAGCCTCTTTCAAACCGATACAGCCATGTCCCCACCCAGGAAACCATGTACTGCTATGTTACTATTGCTCGTTGCTCAGCCCCTGCTTAGTATGCATGCTTAGGATGCTACGATGTTACCCTGTTAATCTTTGGTTTGGGCTATCATATTATTATATTGTTGTTGATGATATTGATTATTATAATGTTGACTATATTCGACGAAGGATGGAAGGTCTAGGCTATCCCGCCCCAACGCTTTGTTCCATTCGAGTCACCTAGGATGCGAGTTCCGGGTATTGGTCCTAAGAGTGAGCGTGCCTAACCACGTGTGGGATTTTATGGGGTCCATTTTTCTTACCTACCTAGCTTCAAACATTTCTAGTTGTGGCCCAAGCTGATTTACCATTTGAAACCATGTGTGTGCTGGTCGGCCTCCAGTAGTTTTCAAACCAACCTGGGCCAGCGGGGACATGGTTTCCTTGTTGGTCCACCTTGTTCAGCTGAGGACCCGGTTTCCCATGTGTGATTAACCGGCTATCCAAACCTGGCGACAGACGGTAGAGACCGATTCGAGAGCGCGGACGACTTTTGAGTTGGGTGTCGACTCACCGAGGGCCACCCGGATTTGTTCGTTCTTAGCTAGAGGGACCTGTCGTTTCGGATCTCTTGGAACTAAATCATAAAATTGTTGCCTATAATGGGTAGCAACTGAGAGAGATGGGCGTGTGTGCGGAGCCTTGTAATGGGCAGTTGGTACACCCCTGCAGGGTTAAATCTTTTCGAGAAGCCGTGTCCACGGTTATGGACGACTTGAGACCTACTCCTTGTTCATAGACAACAACAACTGAGACAATCTTAATATAACTTGATCAACGCTTGTGTGTGCCTTGACTTCTTCTTCTTCGTCGGGATGCGAAGAGGAGGACAAGGATAGGATATGTGTTATGTTTGCGTAAGTAGTTGATAGGAAGACTTGTTGGAGGCGATTCCTCATCGAATGCTTGGCTCCTTATCTTACTCTCTAGATCGTTAGCCACTTCATAACTGCTAGTGCGGCAGAAACCTCACCACTTACCCCATCCTTACCGTAAACTACTAGTTGTCCTAGAATGACGACTGATGAAGTCCTTGATGGGTCAGTTAACCACTACAGTTGGATGCTAAGTACTTTTGTACTCATGATACTACCCCCAAACTCTTTTTAGGGTTCTTGCTCGACAACAGGTATGGTGATCGACGTTTTACGTGGAGACTCAACGACGACTAGTTAGGCGGATCCCAGCGGAGGGCCTGGACCCGTGTTGTTATGGGGATCGATGTTTTTCTCTTTGCCAGTAGGCATTTGATTATAGTCTGTACTTGGACATGTACCTTCCGCTGATGTATTTTATTTAAGTCAATTGTATGTCGATTGTATGAGATGTTGTATCCTTCTATCTGTAATGTTGTGATATCATGTTGGAAATCCGGGGCATATGGCTATGTCATATGTCGCGGTGGGACCGATATGTGCTTCGTCCCCGGATCTGGATGGAAACACCTAGATCTGGAACAGTACCGCATATCGGGCCTTACAACTTGGTATTAGAACCTTACCGACCGTAGGATCCCTTTTTTGGCCGAAGTCGAGTCTAGACAAAAACTATGTTGTAGTTACTAAGTTAGTTATTGGAGAGTAGGATTCTTTTTCCTCCTTACCCTTACTCTAGTCAGGACAAGTGTCATAAGTGTTTTATTCTTGCCTTATCCCCTTCAAACCTTAGGATCTCGATTGAGTGGAGTATCGGAACCGTTACAATGCCTTACTTGCAGCGTATTGTCTCGATTCCGATCTCAGGTTTGGGAATTCCTGTAGTACCTTTAGTTCTTCCGACTCTGATTAAACATCCTGGTCATTTGTTGACTTCAGTCCTCTTGCCCAGTATCCTCATGATTTCAGTGAGAATGCTTCCCTTGATCGTCGCTTTCAACTATCGTTCTCCCTCATGATCTCCCGATGGTTTCGTTCTTTGACGTCACCATCTCTCTGCGGAAAGTTTTCTCGACGGAGGTTCATCGGTCGACATGGAGCAGAGTCCCTTGTTGGTGGTGTTGAAGATTGTCGACTCTATTTTCTCTTCCTCCTCTCCCCCGGATCATCCAGGATCTCGGGACGAGGTCCCTTGTTGGTGGTGTTGTATTCTAACAACCCAGATTTCACAAAAAATAAAAAAATTGTTTTCGGTGTGAATTGTTTGATTGTCTGATTTGTTTGCGCTGTTTGCATCCCTGATTTATCGATCGACGATTATTTTTCCCCCTCTTATCTCGTATCGGACGGAGACCGACCCTTGCCACCCTGACACTCGACCTTTGCGACACCGGGTTTCACCCGATCACCGTCACGAAAACCGGCACAAGACCAGCCGCAGCCAACGGAACGAAAAACCCTGTTTAATAATTAAATGGGATATTTTTATAGCGCACCGGAAAGTTTTCTCGGAATGGTCCCAGCGCGAGGTGAATGCCACCGGATCGATACGCTGATCGCGCAGTTCGAAGTTCCACCCGAATCGGAGGTCCTGCGGACCCCTGGCGGTCAGAAACGTAAACACCGCGCGCGCGAGAGAAAAACCGGGGATGTTTTTGCAAACTGCCAGCCACCTAGGCTATATAAACACCACCACTCTCCCACCTCTTTCTAGGGTTTCCCTAGCCACAAAATTGCAGCCACCCCCCTCCACTTTGCCCCAAAAATTTCCCCATTTTCGCAGCTATTTTTGCCCCAAATCTGTAACCCTAGCCTCTCCATCAAATCTGGACAGCAGCCCCCTTGGATCTGGACCGTTGGACCGGAAGATCCAACGGTCCAGAATGCTTGGGATCCCCCCGTGCTGCAGCCCGTGCTCCACCGTCTGAGCCGCCTCGTCCGCGCCGCCGCCTCCACTCCGGCCAGGGAGCCGCCCGCCGCCGGCTACCCTTCTCCTTCCCCCGCGCCCTTTCCTCCTCTTGCACCTCCCTCACCTCCTCCCTCTCTTCCCCTGTCGCAGATCACCACGGAACCGAGCCGCCATGGATGCTCGAGCCGAGCTCGGCTGACGCCCTCCACGAGCTCGCCCCGGCGCTCTGCAACGCGCAGTCGGCCAAGATCCAGTGGGATCCGCCGCTCAGCGCCCCTTCTGCGCCCCTGTGCCACCGCGCCCCTCGCCCTTCTCGCCGGCGAGCAACACCGGCGCCGCCAACCACCGCCATGGCCAGTCCCGAGCGGGACGGGGACGAGGCCAGCCTCGATCCAGCCGCCGCCGTGGGCCGGCCTGGACCCAAGCGGCCCACCTCCCTGGCCCAGATGCGCGCCCCCGCCTGGCGCTATTCCTCTCCCAGGGCGAGCAACAAGTATGCCGCGCCCACCCCTGCACCTGGGCTTGGCCCACTAGGTGAGCGCCTCCCTTTTTTATTTATTTTTTATTTTCCTACTGGGCTTGGCCCATTGCTGTGTAGCGCATGTGGCGTTTTTTTATTATCTAGCGCCGCCTCTGTTTGGGCCCAATGGTAGCAGATTTGGCCCAGGAGCACCTATTAGCCTTTTCTTTTTAATAAAAATGGCAGTTTGTGTTGCGATTTGCCGAGGCCCGTATCTTTTTAACCGTTAGTCGGATGGGGACGCTTTCTACATGAAAGTTGCTCCGTTTTTCGCGTAGATTATTGAAATGTTGTTGTTTGAGATGTTTGCACTTGTCTACATGTTGTTTACCTGCTAATTACATCGCATGCCTCTGTAAACTGTATTTGTCATAACTTTTCAACCGTTGCTCCGATTAAAATGTTTCTTATACGTAACTTGACTAGAATTGCATGTAGATTGTGATTTTTCTACTCTTGCTTGCTAATAAAATAATAAAATTATGTTTAGAGAAGAACAGTACCAAACGCCATAATTATCGTGGGGTCCGTAATAGTTGCCATGTATTGGTTTTACCCCCCCCCCCCACTTAAAGTGACTAGATTAGATAGTTTACCTTATGCTTCACCTCTTGTCATGTTTGTGTGCTATGCCATGCTTGAGTGAGATGCCATGTTAACAACCTTTGTTGATCACCTGTAGCTAAACAACTTCAACCTTTCTAAATGTGCAGTGTCGTCGTGTGTGACGAGTACTCCACTTAACCTGTTAGTAACCGCTCTCGACGGTAGGTGCGATGTCTCGTGTTGCCTTCTTGTTGATGCTTGCTCGTGTTTGACTTGTAGTAATAGATGCTTGCTGGTTGATTTATTTCCAATGTTTACCGTCTTGTGTGCTTCCGCAGGTACCTCTCGGAGACGATGCGAGCTTGCGATCAACTACACCTTCGGAACCCGATTTATCAAGAGGCAAGGACTATACATTACTTATGATCCATTCTGTTTCATCCAGCGGTTTGCATGCTAGAATAGGATAGGTTCGATGTTTGATCCTACCACATGTTTACAGCCTCTTTCAAACCGATACAGCCATGTTGATACGTCCCAAACGTATCTATAATTTCTGCTTGCTCCATGCATGTTTTGTGTGACTTTGCCATGTTTTGCTTGAACTTTCCTACACTTTTGAAACTATTTGGACTAACCTATTAACTCAGTGCACCCAGTTGCCAGTTTCTGTTTTCTGCTGTTTTTGTATTTCAAGTTTTCCGGCCATTAAAAGTGCTCCAAAAATTCCGGGAAAAATATATAAAAAATCAGCGCAACAGAAGCTTCCGGAATCATCAAGAGAGGGAAGGGGGGCCACCACCAGGCAGCCAGGAGAGCAGGTGGCGCGGCCCCACCCTGGGCCGCGCTAGGGACCCTCCTGACTGCCTCGTGGGTCCCCTCGATGCCTCCTTCGCCTATATTTACCCCTCGGGGTGGAAACCCCTAATACAGACTCCTCTTTCGCGATCTCGCCTCTGTTCCGCCGCCGCCGCCGTTTCAAGATCGTGGCTGTCTGGAGAAGCTGCTCCGGCTCCCTGCCGGGAGAAGCTACCCCCTCCGGGAGACCCTCCATAGCCATGGACGCCTCCCGTATGTACCATGAGTAGTTTCCCTTGGACCATGGGTCCGGGACCAGTAGCTATGTGATCTATCTCTCCCCCTTTTGTGCTTCCACTTTCGAGTCCTCGTGAGCTGCCTCAAATGATCGAGGCATCTATGTAATTTCAGCTGTTGCTATGCTGAGTTTGTTGGGATCTGATGGATTATGAGACTATGTTCAGATTGTGATGAGTAATATATTTGGTCCTTCTCTTTTATATTTTGTTCTTGAGTAAATTCTTGCATGTTCTCTGTTGCGGTATTTTCTTTGGCCAAGTATTTTATTTGCAACTCCAAGAGAGAGCGTTATGCTCGATTGTGGGTTCAACCCCTTGATGTCTAGCTTGAGTGACAGAAACATGAGACTAGGGGATGTGCAGTAGCCACCAGGGATAAAACAACGGTGCTTGTACCTGCGGGTGCAAGGATTGTTTACTTTACACAAAGTTCTTTTAATGCAGTTGTCTGTTGCTTTAAGTTTACACTTTGGGTGGGATTCACAACTTAATACCAGCGAGATGTTCTGGATAGATATCTCAAGGTGGATGATTCGTAGTAGATGCAGATGGATTTCGGTCTACTTACCTTGGCGTACTACCCATTGCTTTTGAGCCCTTCCTTTCTTTGCAGCATAGTTAGCATTGCGGTGCCTTCATAATCCTGTCAATTGCCCAACTGTGATTTGTTTACCTCGCTAGCACTTTTATTGTCTTTTGGGAGAGAGACATCACTAGTCAAAATCACGGGACCCTGGTCCATCTTCACATTATTGTTCACACCCTCAATTTACTTTCAGCTTTTAGTTTCCTTTGCACCTTTTATCTCTTGCGTTGATCCTTTATAAATGACAAGGCCGGAGGAATTGGCAACTCCTCTGTACTAGTTGGGAGCAAAGTTATTTGTTGCTGTGTGCAGGTCCACGACAACACCCTAGTCAGGAAGCAATTTCTGGCGATGTTTCCACCTACTTGTATCTCCTGAGTCCTACTGGTTCGATAACCTTGGTATCTTCACCGAGGGAAACTTGTTGCTGCACTGCATCTCAAACCTTCCACTTGGGGTAACCAATGAGGGGCGAGAAGCCATCAAGAAAATTTCTGGCGCCGTTGCCGGGGACTCAAGTCTACAAGATAGGGGAGTTGCACGCTATCTTTTACCTTTGCTTTTTAGTGTTGTTAGTTTACCTTTCATTTTTTACTTTTGTGTCCTTAATCAAAAATACCAAAAATACCTATTACCCTTGTTCTGTGGTTAAGTATGTTAGGAGTTGGTACTATGAGGGAATCTGAAGTCTTGGATTTCCATCAAAGGAACGGGGAGAATATGAAGAAGGCATGGGACAGAATTTCTGAAGCACATAAGGAAAATATGCCTTGGTTACTTATAAGAATTGTGCTTAGAAATTTTTACTTTGGCCTTTTTAAGTGGTGTAAGAACTCTCGTGATCTTATAGCTGAAGGAGAATTTTTAGAGTGTGATGAAGCTAGAGCTCTTGAAATTATACATGTTTTATCTGGTTATTTTGTTTATGATGGTCTTAACACTGTTGTGGACAGAATTTCTACTATTGAGAAGAGACTTGATACTCTAGACTTAAAAGAAGTAGAGAAGTTAAATCCCCTAGAGAGGAGATTTTGGAAATAGAAAATGACTGGGAGCCTTTTGTTAGGGTTGTTATCTCTAATCAAAACTTCCTTGCTTTTTCTGACATTGGATCTACAGTTTCTATAATGCCAAGCTTTATTTATGATACTTTGTACCTTGCAAGCATGGACAAATTTCCATCTTTCCATGAACATTCTAATGGTAATATTTCTGAGATCCAGGGAAGATTAAAAGACGTCCAGGTCATGTTTCTTAAAAGGAGTGTAGAGATTTACTTTGCCATCATGAAGGCCAACAAAGGAAATATAGAGCTCGGAAGGGACTTCCTCCGAGCCATGAAAGGCTTCATTGATATAGGTAAAGGACAAATACGTTTGCGTGGTAAGGCAAAAGGTATGTACCTCTTCCCTCGGAAGAACAAGGATGAGCTTATTGAAAACCCTTTTGAAATCCTTGGTGAACCTTCCGATGATTTTGGAGAACTTTGATCTTCTGCTTCAAGCCTAACTAATGGCTCTAAAGAAGCGCTTTCGAGAGGCAGCCCGCAACGAATTTAGGTTTTTCTTTTTTCTTTTGTTCTGTTCTTAGTGGTCTAGATGATTGTTACTACTGTAGAAACATCATTGCATCTTTAATTTTCAAGCTTTGTGCCAAGTTTAGCCTCATACGGCAAGAGAAGTAAAAGTTGTGACATGCTGTCCAGAAAACAGATTCTGTCCTCGTGACTAGAAAAATCAGAGAAAAATCTCTGTTCATCTTTTTGAGCTGAAATGTTTACACAGCGTGCTCTATACAATTATGAAACTTCCGTATGTTCTGAGTTTTTTGATTTGAGTTGCAGAAGTACCCCTAAAAAATTCGTTTCTATCTGCTGTTCTGTTTTTCATAGATTCTGCCACGTTTTGTCTCTCTTCACTTTTGCAAACCTTAAGCTTGATTTTTCTTTGCAAAAACCTTTTGGAAATCTTGGGAAACAGTATATCTTCCTGGAAATATTTATTTGCAGTAGAGGAAAATTATTTTATTAGGGTACTAACCTCTCTAATCAGCCTACAATGAGTCATGTATGAAGGGAGTTTTCAAGTGCGCGATGGAGGATGATGAAAGAAGATTCAGGAGGGTCAAACGCTCAAGCTTGGGGATGCCCAAGTGCACCCCCAATAAATATTCAAGGAGACTCAAGCATCTAAGCTTCGGGATGCCCTCGTGCATCCCCTTCTTCATCAACAATTATCAGTTCGTCTCTCGTTGCACTATATTTTTATCACTTCATGCATTATGTGCTATTCTTGGAGCGTCTCGCTCTTAGGTTTTGTTTTTAGTTTTCTTTTGCTTTGTTTGCTGTAGAAACAAGTTAGACCCCAACTTACTCTTTTGTGTGGGAGAGATTCACGCTCCGCTTGAACTAGAACTCCTCATAGGATTTGCATGCTTGTTCTTTTAGCTGTGAGCTGTTCTTTTTCTGTTCTTAGCTGCTGTTCTGTTTAGTTGTAGTGCTTTAGTTTTTCTAGAGCTTTTCTTTTTGTCTTAGGTTGAACTTTCTATAGGTTGCATGTTCTATCTTGTTAGAGAGTTTGCCTGTTGCACTGAGTTCTGTGTCTTGACTGAAAGTAGGTAGTTAAAGTTGATGTTCTCTTTGTAGTAGTAACTTGCAATAGTTTTGAGGTAGTGACTAGAGTAATGTTTGAACTTATGGTGTCAAGAGCTCTTGCCTATTAGTGATAGATGTCATATTTTGGGCAATCCGTGTGTTTTTCGAAAACCAAAAACCCCTGTTGAGAACTCTAGCTACTAGATGGATCACTTACCTCTGAAGGCTTCGAATATTAGAGTACACTCACGTACCATGAGTCGAGGATGCGCAAGGATAACCAAACCCCCATACACTCCTCCTCGGGGTAGCTGTCTCTTTGTGAACCTCCTGATTAGATTGAGAGTTACCGAAAATAAGTGCATGAGTTCTTCGGACTAATGTGAGTATTCAAAAGTTGACACTTCCACCAACCTATACTTTTTCTAGCCTCTTCGGTACCGTGCATTGCCCTTTCTCACCTCGAGAGTTGGCGCATACTTCGCCGGTGCATCCAAACCCTTGGCACGATACGCTCTGTCATCATAAGCCTCCTATATATTTCCTCAAAACAGCCACCATACCTACCTACAAGGCATTTCCATAGCCTTTCCGAGATACATTGCCATGCAACATCCACCTTCTCATGACTTGATCTTCATGTCATACAGGCTACTTGCTTGATCGATGATCCGCATGCTAGTTCTTCCTTTCCCTAATCATTGCTACATGACGCGCTAGTATCATTGCATATCCTGCTATCCTGGCAGAAGCATACATTTGCATCATGGTAGTTACATTTTGTTTATGTGAGTACCTTTGTAAAGTGTGAAAGATCTCCTATATTCTTCTAAAATATAGATTATTGCCCGTAAAGTGAGGAAAAGATCCCAAAGAGGACAAAATCAAAAGATCCCAAAGAGGACAAATGAGAGTTAAATACAAAGAGCAATTGAGGCCACCAAAAAAAATAAAAATAAAAGAGAAAAAGAGAAAAAAAAATAAAAAGAGAGAAGGGGGCATGCTACTATTCCTTTTGAGAGATCCACACTAGTACTTCATCTCCTATCCCTTGTACTCCATAGAGATCATCATCATGCATATAGCTATGTGGGGACCCTTCACACTATAGAACTTGGCTTGTATATTCCAATGATGAGCCTCCTCAAACGAGCTCTAGGTCTTCTTGAGCAAGCAAGTTAGATGAACCCCACTAGTTCCCTTGGAGAGCTTTTAGCTCACATGTGCATCCGTTGTATGGCAATCCCTATTCCTCACATCATATCTATCATATGGCCTTCTCTCGCCTATGATTGTCCTCATTGATGTGAGCCTTTCACACCTTTTTGTCTTCCTCCTCCACCTTCTCTATGTTTCGCCTTTTAGGTGTCAACTTTCTTGCTCACGCTCATCCATTGCATGAGTGCTCAAAATATCGAAAGGGAGTGGATCAGTTTGACTTGTACCTGGATAGTGGTCTGGGGACGAGTCCAGATAAGAATCCAAAGGAGACCAAGTGTGAAACTTTAGTAGATAGTTGTTCTCAACAACCTTATTTTTTCTCTCGTATTTCCCTATCCCTTGCTTGCACGCAAACACCATCTGGAGACATTCGAGTCACGGACAGCGAGAGCTCTTGCACCTTTTGTTCTTTTGTTGCTTGTGTCAATGCTAATATAGACTCTTGCTTGTTAAGTCTTTAATTGAATTGCATGCTTTGATTCCTTTACTTAAAAGTCCTTTTATGGTTGTGTGGCATGTAACCACAGAAATTATGCTTGTTCTCATTTACCTACTTGAGGACGAGTAGGAATTAAGCTTGGGGATCTTGATACGTCCCAAATGTATCAATAATTTCTGCTTGCTCCATGCATGTTTTGTGTGACTTTGCCATGTTTTGCTTGAACTTTCATACACTTTTGAACCTATTTGGACTAACCTATTAACTCAGTGCACCCAGTTTCCAGTTTCTATTTTCTGTTATTTTTGTATTTCAGGTTTTCCGGCCATTAAAAGTGCTCCAAAAATTCCGGGAAAAATATATAAAAAATCAGCGCAACAGAAGCTTCCGGAATCACCAAGAGAGGGAAGGGGGGCCACCACCAGGCAGCCAGGAGGGCAGGTGGCGCGACCCCACCCTAGGCCGCGCCAGGGACCCTCCTAACTGCCTCGTGGGTCCCCTCGACACCCCCTTCGCCTATATTTACCCCTCGGGGTGGAAACCCCTAATACGGACTCCTCTTTCGCGATCTCGCCTCTGTTCCGCCGCCGCCGCCGCCGTTTCAAGATCGTGGCTGTCTGGAGAAGCTGCTCCGGCTCCCTGCCGGGAGAAGCTACCCCCTCCGGGAGACCCTCCATAGCCATGGACGCCTCCCGTATGTACCATGAGTAGTTTCCCTTGGACCATGGGTCCGGGACCAGTAGCTATGTGATCTATCTCTCCCCCTTTTGTGCTTCCACTTTCGAGTCCTCGTGAGCTGCCTCAAATGATCGAGGCATCTATGTAATTTCAGCTGTTGCTATGCTGAGTTTGTTGGGATCTGATGGATTATGAGACTATGTTCAGACTGTGATGAGTAATATATTTGGTCCTTCTCTTTTATATTTTGTTCTTGAGTAAATTCTTGCATGTTCTCTGTTGCGGTATTTGCTTTGGCCAAGTATTTTATTTGCAACTCCAAGAGAGAGCGTTATGCTCGATTGTGGGTTCAACCCCTTGATGTCTAGCTTGAGTGACAGAAACATGAGACTAGGGGATGTGCAGTAGCCACCAGGGATAAAACAACGGTGCTTGTACCTACGGGTGCAAGGATTGTTTACTTTACGCAAAGTTCTTTTAATGCAGTTGTCTGTTGCTTTGACTTTACACTTTGGGTGGGATTCGCAACTTAATAGCAGCGAGATGTTCTGGATAGATATCTCAAGGTGGATGATTCGTAGTAGATGCAGATGGATTTCGGTCTACTTACCTTGGCGTACTGCCCATTGCTTTTGAGCCCTTCCTTTCTTTGCAGCATAGTTAGCATTGCGGTGCCTTCATAATCCTGTCAATTGCCCAACTATGATTTGTTTACCTCGCTAGCACTTTTATCGTCTTTTGGGAGAGATACATCACTAGTGAAAATCACGGGACCCTGGTCCATCTTCACATTATTGTTCAGACCCTCAATTTACTTTCAGCTTTTACTTTCCTTTGCACCTTTTATCTCTTGCGTTGATCCTTTGTAAACGACAAGGCCGGAGGAATTGACAACCCCTCTGTACTCGTTGGGAGCAAAGTTATTTGTTGCTGTGTGCGGGTCCACGACAACACCCTGGTCAGGAATCAATTTCTGGCAACGTTGCCACCTACTTGTATCTCCTGAGTCCTACTGGTTCGATAACCTTGGTATCTTCACCGAGGGAAACTTGCTGCTGCACTGCATCTCAAACCTTCCACTTGGGCTAACCAACGAGGGGCGAGAAGCCATCACATGTCCCCACCCCGCAAACCATGTACTGCTATGTTACTATTGCTCGTTGCTCAGCCCCTGCTTAGTATGCATGCTTAGGATGCTACGATGTTACCCTGTTAATCCTTGGTTTGGGCTATCATATTATTATATTGTTGTTGATGATATTGATTATGATAATGTTGACTATATTCGACGAAGGATGGAAGGTCTAGGCTATCCCGCCCCGACGCTTTGTTCCATTTGAGTCACCTAGGATCCGAGTTCCGGTTATTGGTTCTAAGACTGAGCGTGCCTAACCGCGTGTGGGATTTTATGGGGTCCCTTTTTCTTACCTACCTAGCTTCAAAAATTTCTAGTGGTGGCCAAAGCTGATTTACCATTTGAAACCGTGTGTGTGATGGTCGGCCGCCAGTAGTTTTCAAACAAACCGGGGCCACCGGGGACATGGTTTCCTTGTTGGTCCACCTTGTTCAGCTGAGGACCCGGTTTCCCATGTGTGATTAACCGGCTATACAAACCTGCGACAGACGGTAGAGTCCGGTTCAAGAGCACGGCCGGCTTTTGATTTGGGTGTCGACTCACCGGGGGCCACCCGGATTTGTTCGTTGTTAGCTAGAGGGACCTGTCGTTTCGGATCTCTTGGAACTAAATCATAAAATGGTTGCCTATAATGGGTAGCAACTGAGAGAGATGAGCGTGCGTGCGGAGACTTGTAATGGGCAGTTGGTACACCCCTGCAGGGTTAAATCTTTTCGAGAAGCCGTGTCCACGGTTATGGACGACTTGAGACCTACTCCTTGTTCATAGACAACAACAACTGAGATAATATTAATATAACTTGATCAACGCGTGTGTGTGCCCTGACTTCTTCTTCGTCGGGATGCAAAGAGGAGGACAAGGATAGGATATGAGTTATGTTTGCGTAAGTAGTTGATAGCAAGACTTGTTGGAGGCGATTCCTCATCGAATGCTTGGCTCCTTATCTTACTCTCTAGATCGTTAGCCACTTCATAACTGCTAGTGCGGCAGCAACCTCACCACTTACCCCATCCTTACCGTAAACTACTAGTTGTCTTAGAATGACGAGTGATGAAGTCCTTGCTGGGTTAGTGGACCACTACAGTTGGATGCTGACTACTTCTGTACTCATGATACTACCCCCAAACTCTTTTTAGGGTTCTTGATCGACAACAGGTATGGTGATCGACGTTTTACGTGGAGACTCGACGACGACTAGTTAGGCGGATCCCGGCGGAGGGCCTGGACCCGTGTGGTTATGGGGATCGATGTTTTTCTCTTTGCCAGTAGGCATTTGATTGTAGTCTGTACTCGGACATGTACCTTCCGCTGATGTATTGTATTTAAGGCAATTGTATGTCGATTGTATGAGATGTTGTATCCTTGTATCTGTAATGTTGTGATATCATGTTGGAAATCCGGGGCATATGGCTATGTCATATGTCGCGGTGGGACCGATATGTGCTTCGTCCCCGGATCTAGGTGGAAACACCTAGATCTGGAACAGTACCGCATATCGGGCCTTACAAGTATCTATTCTTTACTTTGATGAGGTGTTGGAGTGTCTCGTCCTTTGGCCTGTTTCCTGTGTTTGATATCCCGGGTTGGCTTTCTTATTGTGAACGAGTCCATGTTCTTATCACCAGGTGTCTTGGCCTCTTGCGGCTGTGTGAGCCGGTCGGGCCGTCGTCGTATCGACTTGCCTCTAGAATGTTTTTCTCGATTTTGCATCTGTACTCCTGTATGAAGTAGCATTGATCACAGGTGTGGTTAGCGAGGCGACCCGGTCTGGAATGCTTTGGGAAAGCTTCTTTCATAGCTTTGTCGCAATCCCGGTGCCTTTTTTCTTTCCTTGGCAACCGTTCGTATCTCTGGGAGTGGTTGCTACCGTATTCCTGTGAGGTCAGGTTGCGTCTGTATTTTCTGTGGTGGGTCCGACATTGAAGTTGGGACTCCTCATATTTGGCTTCACTAGACTCGGCATATCTGGTGATGGCATATAAAAGTCCTTTTAGGTCCTCGGCTATCTCCTTTATGCGTCTTAGCGCGTTGGTTATAGGTGTAAGCCAGTGTCCTGTCGGCTCTTGAGCCCTGTCACACCGTATCTCATGTGAAAGTCGATCTTGCGCTTCTATGATACTTTTATGTTCGCAGGCCTTTCTCTGGTTTTCTTCTAATTCTTCGTCAGAGCCGGCTCTGTCCCGACCCAGTCGCTGCCACACGTTGGTGGTTCGTAATTCTGAGTCGTTTTCATTTTTTTGATGGATTTTGAGTAGTCTCATGCATCTCATGACCTGAATTGTTGAAGTAGGGAGCGTCTGGGTCGTGTTTTTCTGGATCGGATCCGACTCCGCCTTGCCCGATGGATCGAATTGATCCGTTATTTGAGTATTTGTCTTCCTCTCGATATGAGTCGGCGTCGGAGAAGCCATCCTTATCGTGGTTTGGGGCTCCGTCAGGGTGCTCCTGTTCTGGGAGCTCGCCAATAAACCCGACGAAAGTGTGATGAGGGGTGGTATCAAGCCGACTCGTCTTTTTGAAAGGAATTTGTAGGTCATCATTAAGGGAGTCGATTGTCTGGGATCCGAATACGTCGTCCACAGAAGTATGTACATTCTGACTTATCTTCTTCTAGAAGTAGCTCCGCCCTACCTGCTGATAGGTGGCTGCCGCGTTTTTCAGGCCATAAAGCCTGGTTGGTGGCTGCCTCTGTGTTTCCATATGGACTTTTTCTTGTTCAGGGAGCGTTGCCGGCTCATCACCCATTGAGGTTTTGACGGAGCATGTCAACTCCGGAGGTTCGTTGATAAATCCGATGAAGGCGTGATCGGAGCCGGCAAGTCGCCGGCTTGATGCTTCAGTAGGAGCAGAGTGATCCGGCTCAGGCCCCGACCTGTTCGACTCGCCAATGAAGAGGTGGACGGAGCCGACTAGGACCTGATATCCTGACTCAATGAAATCAGCTTCGGGCCCCCAGGTGGCGTCGTCAATACAGAGCATTCCGCTCCGGCTTATTGTGATTAGTCCAGTAACAAGTCCTTCCATACCTTGCAGAGCTCCCTCCAAAATCTCAACACCTGCGAGCGCAGGCCCCACGGTGGTCGCCAACTTTCGTGGGAAAGTCACGGAAGATGTCCGTAGAGTCGGAATTATCGTGGGACCTTTGCTGTGAGGCGGATTCGAGGAGAGAGTCGACATAGGCAAAAGACTCGGCGAGTTACCCAGGTTCGGCCCCGACGGTACGGTAAAGACCTACTCCTGCTTTTTCACTATAGGGGGATCGACTCCTCAATAGGAAGAGTCGATCGTATCGATTACAGTGGTGATGTTTCGCCGGCTTACTCTCGTGGAGATCTAGGCTCTGGAGCGAGTTGTCTAAACCTGGCTTGATGTAAGTTCTGGCTCTGGATCTGTGGTCCTCGGCTTATAAAGGTGCCGGCTCCCGGGATTCCTAGAGTCCGACTCCTATACAATGTGGAGTTCTATTCTACTTTACAAGTTTTCTACGTGCTATACAAGGTAAGTCGAATTCCTTCTAGGGCTTCAATCTTCACGCTTGGCACGTTAGACTCCTCATCGGGTCTTCTTTATGGGCCTTCATATATAAGTCGGACCGAAGGTTCCTAATGCCAGGTCTATGGGCCTGATCCATCCCCCCGACAGATGTGTTGTTGCCACAAGGGGGAAAACATCGGTGCTTGTACTTGCGGGTGCAAGGATTTTTTACTTTACGCAAAGTTCTTTAATGCAGTTGTCTGTTGCTTTGAGTTTACACTTTGGGTGGGATTCTCAACTTAATACCAACGAGATGTTCTGATAGATATCTCAAGGTGGATGATTAGTAGGTAGATGCAGATGGATTTCGGTCTACTTGATTTGGCGTACCGCCCAATCTTTTGAGCATCTTCCTTTCTTTATAGCATAATTAGCATTGGTTTGCGCACATAATCATGTCAATTGCCCAGCTGTAATTTGTTTACCTCGCATGGTTGTTTTAGCGTCTTTTGGGAGAGAGAAATCACTAGTGAACATCATAGGACCCCGGTCCATATTTCCAATACTGTTGACACCCGCCTTCAATTTACTTTCAGTATTTATTTTTCCGTTGCTATCACTATCATTATTATCCCGTGCATTTTATCCTTTGTAAACAACAAGGCCGGAGGAATTGACAACTCCTTTGTACTCATTGGGAAGCAAAGTTATTTGTTGTGTGTGCAGGTCCAGGTGAAGGAAGCAACCTTAGGTTGTGAACGGCGCCATTGTTCACTTCACCACCTTCTTGTATCTGCTGGAGTCCTATTGGTTCGACATTCAACCTTAGCATCTTCGCTAAGGGAAATTTGTCGCTATGCTACATCTCACCTTCCACTTTGGGTAAACCAACGAGGGGCGAGAAGTAAACTCTCGTATCATCAATTGCTATTAATGCTTGTCACTTTGGGCCTGATTGCCATGTTTTCAGATCTAAACCACTTGTGTTTTCAAGATTTTATTTATGTTCTTGATCCTATCTGTGAGTTGTATGCACCTATTATGGTTCAGAACCAGTGATCCCAAAGGTGACAGCTTGGGACACCAAAGGGGATGAACTATAATTTGAGGATTTCATGTATCCATTGAGTTTAATGCTTTGTTTCGGTGCTCTTTGATAGGAGCACCTTAATCTCCATAAGTTACTTTTGGCCCCGTTCGTAGCGGGATGGTAGGATAAAAGATATTGTGCAAGTTCTTATTGCAAGCACGCACAACTACCTACGGGATACATGCCTAATGTTTGATATTTTCCTAGATGATCCTTGCTTTTCTGTGTGCCTTGCCCCGTGTTAGAATCTATTACATGTTCACTCTCATCCAAGCAGCGCCCAACCATCCATCTCCCTAGCCTATAGTGTTTTAATCCTGCTGGTTACTAGTAGTTTGCTTTTGCTGTTTTACTTTCGCTGTTTCCACTGCCACTATCTTATCACCGTTGCTATTAATATTTTGTTGCAAGCAAGTATATTTCAGGTGTGGTTGAATTGACAACTCAACTGTCAAAGCTTATCAATATTCTTTGGCTCCCCTTGTGTCTAATCAATAAATTGGGTTATCTTACCCACGAAGACTATCTCGGTCCCCTACAGTTGAGGGTCATCAAGTACTATTTTCTGGCGCCGTTGCCGGGGAGCATAGCTTTATTTACAAGTCTACTTGAAGTATTCTGCCTGCCGCATGTTATCCACTATGGGTAAGAAAGGAGACCCCAAGGTTCCGATCTTATCATCCACTACAAGAAAAGGTACTGTTCTGAGCACTAGTGCTACGCTTGATTCACCTTCCGTTATAAGTAAGTTCGCTTCACCACCACCACCACCACATGCTACTTCCACTGAGTTTTTTACTATGTCTGATACTTTTGATGATGCTTATACTACTCTTGATGAAACTGGTTTTCTTGGTCACTATCTTGAAACTCAAATTGCTAAGGTTGCAGCACAATTCGAGACTGAAACTCCTGCTACCTATTTTCCTACTTACAAAGCCTTTGGTCAGCCAGATTTAGATAAACTCAAGGAGAGAATCCTTGAGGATGATTATACTATCCTTGCTGATGATTTCTGCAGGGAACTTATAGTGTGTGCTAACTCTGACCCTGGCGCTGTTAAGAGCTACTTGAAAAACACTCCATGAAGAACAAGATCACTCGTGATCCCGAATTTGCTACATCTCCTATATGCATCACTGATCCTGATTATGATTTCTCTGTTGATCTTTCACTTATATCTACAGTTGAAGCTGACCCCTTTTATGGAAGAGAAAATGATGATGCTATAGCACACCTAACCAAACTCACCGAGTTGGGTGGCTTATTTACTACTGATGAGAGGATACGAAACTTTTATGTGGCTCAGATTTTTCCTTTTTCTATGAAGGAATAAACTAAAGCATGGTATGATGCACTACCCTATGTTTCCATTAAGAGTCCTCAGGACATAGCTCGATCTTTTGTTGATAAATATTTTCCTGCTCATATGCAACATGCTGCTTTACAAAGAATTTACAACTTTAAATAGTTGCAGGATAAGCACCTCCCTAAATCTTGGGGGAGGTATTGTGGTTTAATTAAGGCTAGACCGGGGCATGAAGTCCCAAAGAATGAACTACTTGATATATTTTATGATGGTCTAACAGAAGAATCTAGATCCTATTTGGATAGTTGTGTTGGTTGTGTTTTCAGGGAAAGAACACCGGACAATGCTGAAGAATTAATGGGAAAGATTGCCAAGAACCACGAAGATTAGTCCGTCCCTGAACCACCTCCACAACCGAAGAAGAGGGGCATGCTTGTCCTGAGAGCCGAAGATATGCAAGAAGCAAAGAAGTCTATAAAGGAGAAAGGCATTAAAGCCGAAGACGTGAAGAATCTACCTCCTATTGAGAAGTTGTGTGAGCCTACTACTCACCCTCCCTTGGTAGAGGTACACTCTCTTTTATATTTCAATGAAAGTGACATTCCTAAAGGTAAGCCTCCTGACCAATGTTTAGATGAGCTTGATAATTTCATTATTAAGCAAGACCCTTTTAATGAGAGGATACAAAATCAGTTGCATGATAATTCCCTTTCTATCAAAAGTTTACTTGATGTTATAGGTAGAATAGTTAATGATGTTAAATGTCTTGTTAAGCATTTTCATATGGTTCAAAATCAGCTTGAACAAATTTCTAATGTGTAAAAAGATTTTCTTGCTAATAATGCCAAACAGGATCTACATGCTTATGGTATAAACACCAGGGGTGGTACACACACCCAGGACCCTCTCTATCCCGAGGGGCATCCACAGAGGATCGAGCAAGATTCTCAAGTGCAGGTAGAAGACGAGATTTTTAGCTCTCCAAAGAAGAAAAAGAAGAAGAAGAAACACAAGGAAGCTGACAATTCCAATGACCCTATTACAAGTGAAGAACCCGTTGTTGATCCTAACAGCATATCTACCTCCGATGTTGAAACTGAAGACGGTGTCGAGCCCAAAAATGATAAAGAGAAGAATGATCCTCCCGAGGTGCGAGAAGAAGAAACACCCGATAAACGCAAGAAATACATAAGAGAAGACTTCATCGCAAGAAGACATGGGAAGGAAAGAGAACCATGGGTGCAGAAACCCATGCCCTTTCTAGGTAAGTCTATCAAATCTAAAGAAGAAGAGCATTATAATAAATTTTGTGAATGGATGAAACCTCTTTTTCTTCAAATTCCTTTGATTGATGCTATTAAGTTACCTCCTTACTCAAAGTATATGAAAGATATTGTTACTAATAAATAAAAAGTTCATAATGAGGCAATATCTACTATGCTTGCTAACTACTCTTTCGTTGGCAAGATTCCTGAGAAGCTTGGTGATCCAGGTATACCCACCATCCCTTGCTCCATAAAAAATAATTATGTCAAAACTTCCTTATGTGATCTTGGAGCAGGAGTGAGTGTCATGCATTTTTCTCTTTACAAGAGGCTATGTTTAGAAAATCTAATCCCTACAGATATCTCTCTTCAGATGGCTGACAAGTCAACAGCCGTCCCGATTGGTTTTGTGAGGATATTCCTGTTGAAGTTGCTAATTTCTTAATTCTTATTGATTTTGTTGTGCTTGACATGCCCGAGGATGGGAGCATGTCCATTATTCTTGGTATAACTTTTCTTAACACCGCAGGTGCTATTATTGATTGCAATAAAGCAAAGGTTACCTTCAACGTTGACGATAAAGAACACACGGTGTATTTTTCCGAAGAAGACCGAAAAAATGCATGACCTTAACTCTATAGAGAATATCGAGACCGTGAAGATTGGAGAATGGGATTGTCCTCTACATGTGCACCACAAATACAAAACTATTATGGTGGGGACAATGTCCATTAAATTAAACTAGCGAAGTGACCCGCGCATTTGCGCGGCTAGATTTTCGTTTTCCATTATTAATATTTGTCATTTGTTCACTCTCCTGCATGAATGCAATCTAATATTCAAATTTGACTCCACTTTATTTCAAGTGATTAATGTTGCCCCGGTTTTGAGACTTTTCCTCTTAGGCTACATATGGATGCGCTAAAGTCATATCTGTCTAATAGGCGTGTTGAGTAGAATCATTTTTATATACACAATATAGATGAAATTATGATCATGTCTCTAGAAAAAAAATAGTTTGCACATCATGAATGTCATGAAAGTCATTAGCGACCTTATTGTCGCATTTACATGCATTGATTTTTTGAAAAAGGAGGATGGAAAATCGTGCCTATTACAAAATTGTTGTGAATAATGATAAAGGTGAAAGAGTAAAAGTGTACTCCAATTAGGTAAGTAATTACGTCTTCAAAATTATTTGTAGTCTTACATCTCCAGAAGCAGCCAATATAACAATTGGCATACTGAAAATATGATCATGACTCAGTTAATTTTGCTCGAGTCCTACATAAATGTATGGCTATGCAACAAAACTTACCTATCAACTGTCGTTCTTCCAAGGTCTTCTGCTCATATTTTTTTTATTGTTAGACACACTTCTCGAGCCTATGTCAACATCATTGTAGTATTTCTATAACTTGAACTTCTTACTATATTCAAAAGCATATATGATCACAACCTCAACCTGGTTGATAAATAGACAACAATGCACGATCGTACTTGCTATTTCTTCTGGCAACAACTCGTATTAAGCATGGAAAATATAAGACATTCAACAATAGCAAATATGTTTCAAAATTATGATGTTACCAAGATGTCAAAATTTTCTTCTTTAGTCCCATATAAGATAAGAAGATAAAATTGAAATAACAATGTAGTAATTAATCAAGGTTCGAAAAGGCATTGCTACATATATCTGCAAGCCAGTGAAAATGCTACAATACAACTGTAAAAATGCTTTACATGCCAACATGAGATAAATTTCCATGTATCTAGTTAGATGTTTTTTCAAAAATAAAATGGATGAATCCTTACCTTATTATTTTTTCTTGTTTTACAAAATCCTATTACACATAGTTCTTTAGCATACTAATAATCTTGACGTCTTGATTCTTAGTACTGCATGCTGATTGATTGCATTCATGGACTGACCATGAACATACTAACAAAATGCATGCAATGACCAAATGTGAAAAATCTAAAATGACAACGATCGTATATTATCTGAAGTTCTGAACTCATGTGCCACATAGGAAAACCTTACAGTCTAAACTCTATCGGATAAAGTTCAGATTGAAACCCTCACTAACCTTTCATCAGAGAGATAAGGATTACGATTTCCACAGAGCATCTTCTCAAAAAAGCTGCATGCAATGCAACACCTAATGTAACTGAGTATACCATAATCTATATATTCATTTATGAAGATAAGATTTGCGTCAAATACCTTGTATAAAATAAATCTGCACACAACATGGGCTACTTCCCACTATTACTTGAGATTATAATATGCAAAGTTTTAAATGGTGGGTTATGGGCTTATGGCTCATTGGGGCAGAATAGTTAGTGTGATATATTGGCGCTGGACAGTGGCTGGACACCTTAGCATGATGACCCTTCGAAAGTTATAGTGCCGCTATCACACCGAGATATCTTGTTATTTCAAACTTTAATAATATGTTATGCGCCATATCCTAAATTCAAGAACATTAGCATTGCCTTAGAGGATATGTTGTTAGATTTTAAATATAATTTTATCCTTTTTTCAACTTTAAATCTGCACAATCATGTGAATTGAAATAATCATGGCTATCTATTTTTTTAGGCATTACCTCCAACACATGGCGAGCAAGTCCAACAGGTAGATGGAGGGATGACTGGAATTAGGTAGAACAGAAAAGGGAACATTGCAAAATTTTAGTCTGTTGGGCGGGCAGGAGCAATGCTAGCAACTGGGTATAGTACTCATCATGTTGTTGACAGGAAAGTGTAGTTGCTTCCACTTCTAAGGCACCCATGGTGGGTGTCTTGACATGGTTGCAGCCATGCTCATCTTTCCCTATGTCTTGGTCCATTCTTGGGAAAAACAACCCGCATACTAATCCTGAACATACTTAGAAAATCCATGCAAGCACTGAATATGGAAGTAAGTTTTTTTGCCAACCTTCGGGTTATGTTAACTCATGAGTGCCTCGAAAAATCTTAGAAATTAAATTCCAACGGATAAATTGGAGATTGAAACCAATTCTAACTAACCATTCATTACAAAAGTTATGGAGAATCACCTACAGAGATAAGGATCTGCACATAGTATCTTCCAAAACAAACTTCACACTGCGCTGCAGGTACTGTATCATTGGAATAATAAGAATTTGCACCCTACAGCCTGTAGAAAGTAATTTGCGTAAACAACATTAGTTATCATTACTCAAGAGAAAAATTAAGTACCTTTGGTATTATCTCTCACATAGAATTATATCCCGCTTTCAACTTTTCTGGACAATCATCTGCAAACAAAAAAACCATAAAGCTTCAAAAAAAACCATAGTGTTGATATTTTCTCCACATTCATCTGAAAAGAAATATTAATTTTCAATTTGCATAGCTATTTTCTTTAGGCATTCCCACAAATATATGATGCAGGAGGTAGATTGAATATTTCGTAATTGTCATGTCGTCCAAGTCGAAGTGAGGCTACTGCTGTGTCTTGTAAAGTACATGCATGGTGGGCGTCTTGCCGTCTATGCAGCAAAGCTGATCTCTCCCTTGCTGTCGTCTCACACTGACTTGACAAACCCTTATGCATGACATCTCAAGCTTTGGCCTATGGATAGGAGAGGAGGAGGATGAGAGCTGACTGTGGCATATGTGAGAGGCGACGGAAAGAGGCCGCAAACAGGAGGTAAAAGCTACAGATAGATTACGGTTGATGGCTTCTTGGGAAGAAATCGATAGTGAGCGGATCTTAAAGAAGAGAGGAAGAGACCGATTGCATTGGAAGTAGGGATTCGAGATGGCGGTTTTGATGTGATAAAGCAAAGCTTCCTTAGCCACGGAAGGAAGGAGCCAAAGTTGTTCCGTGAGAAAGGGAAAGTATGCATATGTACGCTTGGCTCATGATCATGAATCCTTATTCTTCACGTAGAATATGTATAATCTTTTTTCTTTTCTTAAGGGAATACACATACGTTCCTATGTTTCCTTTTTTTCAGGTTCCTATTTTTCTTTCCTCCTTATAATAAGTTTAGACGTGGTATGTTATATGCCTATACGTGCCAGATGTATAATATATGTACCTAAAATTGTTGCACGTAACTCTTAGATTTGTTTAATCTCGATTGTTAAAATTAAAATCAACGGTGCATATATTTCTAACCTATGTGGATAAACGTGGCGGGTTGTTTGTCTCTTGTTTTAATTGTATAATAGATTTGCAATGGTCACTTCATGAGAGGAGAGACTTTTTGCTCTATATATCGTCGGTTCGTTGGTAAGACTTGATCAACCTTTCTAGCTAGCATGTTTTATATAGGTAAAAAGTGGAGCTTGTTATGTTTTCATTTGCTTTATCTTTTGTTCTCCTTGCTGTACCAAGTTCTTATGTTTTTGAAGCTTCACATTTCTAATCACTATTTGAAGTTTTCAGAAAGTTGTGCGGCTTATTGAGCTTCGAAATTTTTTCAATACTGAAGTTTTCAGAAAAAAATCGAGAAAAATAAAAATCAAAATTTCCACGTCGAGAGTGACCCAGGGGCACCTGGGGCTGACCAGGGGGGCCACCAGTGGCCCAGGCGGCCAACTGGCGCAGCCTGCCCCCTGGTCGCGCCCACAGGTCGCCTGGGGCCCACAAGGCCCCTCTCTAGGTGAGTCTTCTTCCTCTCTCGCTCTTTCTTCCCCAAAACACGAGTTCCGCACCTGGAACTTGCGTTCTTTCTGCTCTCCGTCCAGAATTTCGAGATCTCTCTCCACAACCCATCATTTGAGCTGAGATTTTGGGTAAATACTCCCTGGTATGTGACTCCTCCACCCCTCCAATTAGATTTTTTATTGGTGGCTTCATTTTTGAGTATTTAGTAGTTCTTAGTGTTGTTCATACGAGCTTGCATGCATGTGTAGAAATTTATTTTCCAAGTTTTGCTGCAAGTTTATGCCTTATGTAAGTGATTATAATAGTTTGCCCCAACTCACTTTGCTTAAATCCTTGTTTTTGTGAATTGTCAAAAAAATCAGAAATGAGTTTGCTAGGAAAAGCAAAGGTGTAACACTCTCACTGTCAGTGAACAGTAATCAGGATCACTGTTGATCATTACTGTTCCAAAATTTTCTGCGTTGATCAATTTGGGTCAATTCAATTTCCAAATGCCCTTGAGATGTTATTGAAACCAATGTGGACATGTACCTTGATCATCAAGAATCAAAACAAGTCCAAGCCCCTGGTGAATTGAAATCACTACTAAGCTCAATTGCCTTTTATTGAATATTAAACAAATGGTGGCTTGTCCAAAGTCAACCCAAGTAAAAATTCCAAAAAAAAAAGTGATAACTCGACTCCTATCAAAATGCAAATGCTAGGGATGTTAAAACCTTTGCAAATAACAAGTCAGATTATTCTTAGAATTTTGAGAGATCCCAATTCAATATTAAATAGAGAAACCAATAATGGTTGGGTATTAAATTGACCTTGGTAATTAAATAAAAGGTGGAAATATTTGTTGATCCAAAAATTGTGTAAACCATTTTATTAAATTTCTAAAAGTCAGTAGGTCATAATAAAATAGAAATGGTATTTTATTACTTTGTATAAATATTACCAACAAATTAAATCAGTGCCTAAACCAACCATATTCCTATTTAAACTAAATAATAAATTCCAAGGAATATTATTAATGGCCCAAACTTTTTATAGTGTTACTACATTATGTAATAGTAATAATGGAGTAACTTTCCTAATTTACAAAATTAAAATGCTAGGCAAATAAAAATAAAACAGAAAAATATTATAAGAAAAAAAAAGAAATCAAATAAAGAGTCAAACCTACGCTATGCTCAGGGGCGAGCCCCCCCCTCCTCTCCCACTGGGCCGAAGCCCACCCCGGCCCTCCTCACCCCCCTCACCCCTAACCTCTGTTCACGGGGGGGGGGGGGGGGGGTTGTGGTGGAAAGCATCCCACGGCCGGCCAGCCCCCCTCTCCGTGGCCTCCATCGGCTGGCCGACGAGCCCCTATAAAGCCATTGCGCCGCCTGGACGAACCCTAGCGTCCCCTCCTTCTTGTCCCTCGCGCATCGTCCTACCTTCGATCCCCCATGCCCCTGCTCGGTCCGTGCCGCCATGGCCGTAGCCAAGCCGTGGGCGCATCGACGACGCTGGCGCGACCAACCTCCTCCCCAGACCGTGCGAGCACGCCCTGGAGCCCCGCGGTTGTCGTCCAGGTCATCTCCATCCTCCACCTCGGGCCGGGGACCCCTGCATCGCGCGAATCCGGTGACTTCCTTCCTCCACATCCGAGACGCCATTGCTGCAGGGGAGCTCCACCCCGACCGTCGTCGTCCTCCCCGAGCACCCCTCCGCGCCCCTCAGTGAGCGCCCTGCCCATTCCCCATCTCCCCTCCCTCGATTTTCCACCATAGACCCCCCCTCCGGCGAGCTCCGGCCACTGCTGCCGCCATGGCCCCAAGCGCGCTCTCTCCATGCCCCCTCGCCACGCCCACCGCGCCCCGGGCACACTCCCCGCACCCCCGCACGCCCGCGCCCTCTCCGCGCTGGGCACCCCCCTAACCCGCCGTGCTCCCCCTCCCCGGCTCCGGCTCGCCGACGTGCTTCTCTGTAGAACGCAGGTGAGCGGGATGAATTCCCTAAGCGGAGAGATTAACTAAACACCCCCCATGTGTGACTTACAGTGGGCCAGGCCCCCCTTAATTACCTTGCTAATAAAAAAACAGAAAAGAAACCCCCCTCACCACATGACAGGTGGGTCCATACCCCCTTTAACCTAATTAAACAGATTAATTATCCCAACTGTCTATGACAGCTAGGCCCCACCAGTGTTTAATCTAATTAAATTGATTTAGATAAAATGTTACCTATGACATGTGGGTCCACTAGATTAATAGATTAAATTAAATCATTTTATAAATAACAGAGGCTGACCAGTGGGACCCAATGGTCAGGTTTGACAAGTCAACTCTGTTGTGGATAATGTTACTGTTTTATTAATAAAAATAATTCCAGAAAATCTTTTAAATGATTTAAAACTTTGAATTTGAATATCTTTTAAACCATAAGTCAGATTCAAAAACTTTATACATGAAAATTGATCAGAAAAATATAACGAATACGGATACGCTATCCGTATGTCTACCCCACCCCCCTAACACACCGATCATCAACATTCCCCCCCTCCGGGCTGTCTGTCGATAATTCCCGGTGCCGGTAAAAACCTGCCGGATGAATTTATTCTGAACATGAAAGTTGTCCGGAATGGTTCAACTGACACGGATACACTCCCCTTATCTTTGTCGGATGTCCACGACACCTCCGGCATGAAACCTTCCCCTCCGGACACCCTGTCCGGTAATCACCCGGAGCCGGTAGTTCATCCCCGGATGAATTCCCGCTCCGAGCAATGTGCATTGCACTGCGTTAGAGCATCGTTAACATTTCATATGTCATGTCTTGTATTTGTATTGCTATTATTGTTGTGTATTTGTTGTTTCTCCCCCCTCTTTTATTGTCCGGTAGTCTCGACGTCCGCTGCTGATGCCCCTGTGACCGACTACTTCGTCGACGACCGTACCTCTACCGTCGAGCTTACAGGCAAGCAGAGCCATTCTCTTCCCCAGATATCGCCTACCTTTCCGTACTTTCTTGCACTAGGCATTGTTACTGCTGCTGCTACGTTAAAACCCTATTCAATTGCATAGCCTGATTTTGTCGCCCCTTGATGTACCTTCCTTATCCTATGCTGCCTATTATAATTATGCATTATTCAGCAGTGAGCCCTGCGCATTGTTAGCTAGGATTAGATAGCGGGCCGTGGCCACTCAGGGGAGTGACGCGGATACAAAATATATACAACTGCAACAGGTACGGATCAATGCAGACGCCCTAGGGAACCTACAACGGCGAGACTCTGCCGAGTCGCTTCGAGTTTGACTTACGAGGGGACTGACTCGTAATTCACTCTCGTCGGTTCAGTAGCGTAGCATCACTAGGATGATACGAGGGTATTCCTCTTTAGTTCATTCCGCTGGTGTCTCGGCACCACCGGGGTGATACGAGAATATTCCTCTTTAGTTCATCCAGCTGATGTCTCTGTCGAACCTCGTTAAGTGTGCCATCGAGGGTGATTCCTCCTGGTTTCTCTTAATGGTAGGCACTCGACTCAACTGGTGTCCTTAAAGGTAAGAGTAGGGCGACCCAACGGTGCCCGCGAGCGGTATATTGTCGGGAGCGACAGGGAGGGTACGACCGACTTTACTGGCGTGCTTGGCCCCTGCTCGTATCTCGCGAGAGTTACCAAACCACGAAAAAGTCGAGCTCTACCAAGAGCACACGCGAGACAAGGTAAGGAGACGGTTCACCTTGTTGGTAACCGCGTGCTTTGACGGGACGACAGGGCAGGCCCCGACGTTACTGGTGGTGCTTGTTGATGTTCGTTGTCCGTTGTGTTGTTAGTCAGACAGCGATAACGGTTGTCTGCGAGATAATATTAAAATGCTAAATGGTTCGGCGGATGACTTGAGAGACCCGTTGGTCTGTACGCACTACCTACACGTGGGATTACGGTGTGGGCCCTCCGCGTCGTAGTTCGTCCGAAAGCTCTTCACACGTCAGCAGTACCACGGGCTGATTGCCGGGAAGCGGTCTTGTCTTATTTGCTGCAGCAGGTGTGTTTTGGATTTGCTTTTACTTCACCAACCAGTCTAGTACCGTGCAGGAGCGTGCAAGGGTGAGGGACCTAGACCCCTTGGCGCATAGGATATAGTCCGGCGGATGGCCTCTCTGTTGAGCCTAGGATGGGCTGCAGTGTGTCGGATAGCCTCGGTGGGGCGTTCCCTAACAAGGTTCACGCCACCATGGAGATCCGAGCGTGCAGGCTGAACAGTAGTGAACCCCTGCAGGGAGTTTAATCTATTCGAATAGCTGTGTCCACGGTAACAGGACGCTTTATGCTGAAGCTGGATCTTACCACTACAAACTATTACTATTAAACTGTACGGTTCTGGGTTTTCTTCCTCGCATGGGAGTCGAGGAGGGGAACTCAGAGGCATTATTATTATTAATCATTACAACTTATATTATACAATGTTGCAGCAACTTCTGCTTCATTGGTACTTTATTGCTTTATATGAACTGTTGGTTGTTTCTCTTCTCATGCTGCAAGACAACGTCGGAAGATCCTAGTCTTCGATAGGCCTAGCTCCTTACCCTTATTCTGATTTCTATCTTGCAGTCTACTATATACAGCCTCCCCTTTCCTTTAATACAAATGCATAATGCTTAGTAGTGGACGTAAGACTCGCGGGTATACTAGATACTCACCTGCTTTATTTCCTTTACTGTTTTGCCTGATCGGCCGCTGCAGTCGACGTTGGAGCCCAGGAGCAGGAGTACCCCGGAGGCGGATACTACTACGTTGAGACCCTCGCTGACCAGGACCAGGAGTAGTTTCGGAGGCTCCCAGGCAGGAGGCCTTGCCTTTTCGATCTGTATCTCTGATGTTATTTGTGCTAGCCTTCTTAAGGCATAACTTGACTAACTATGTCTGTACTCAGATATTATGGCTTGTATAACTTATGTATTCGGGTCCGTGTGACCCCCCTTTATTGTAACATATTGGTTTATCCTTTTGTGTTTAGTGTTGTGCTGTGATATTCTCACCGTGGCACCCTAATCTCAGCCGTGTACCCTGCGTGTATGATTACTGTACACGGATTGATTTTAGGGGCGTCACAAAAGGGGTGGCTTGGGAAGAAGAAGCCCGAGCGCTCCGATCAAGTTACTAGAGCTGCAGCTTCACCCTCGGCTCCTAGGGTGAGCTATAATGAAGATCATGTGCCCCTAGAGTTGTTGGAAAACATGAGTTCATCACGCGCAATGATGTATCCGTGCGATGCTTTCCTCGAAGCTGCAGGAATCAAGGAGCAATTCTACGGCCTTTGCGCCAATGCTGGTTTGACACGGCTAGAATTGTGCCGTGTTGTGCAGTATAATAAACTCACCTCCTGTTTTATTAATAGTTTCAGATATAATCATGATGTTGGCATTATTGAGTTAAAAATTTACAATGATCTTCTGACCATGTCGTTGGTGAGATTTTGTGATATAATAGGTGTGCAGAACGTTGGACAGACGGCAAAGATGCACACTCAGCCCTCCGAGATGAGGACCCTATTTGACACTCTTTGTAGCCAGGAGACGAAGGATATCAGGCGTAAAAAGATTTCCAGCATCTTATTCCCCCACCTATGATATTTTGTGCATTTTATTGCTAGAGGGGTGTTGGCTCGTGACAACACGAGCAACGGTTCCGCACCTGATTTTCCTATCTATGCGAACGCCCTCTCAGGGAGGAATGATTATAATGTGGGTGCCTTAATTGCTCGACGCCTTGCTATGAATGGTAACAAGGGAGATTTATTTGGTGGCATTTACGCCATACTTATCCTTGAGTCTCTTAATCGCACCCCACATCCTGATGATGTCCCTTTTACTTACTCAAGTTTTGATCTTGCTGCCATGAAGAGGCACGAGTTCGTTACCAAGACTTCCGAGTTTTGTAACCTTGTTTATATTTTGAGATTCGAAAAGACTATTATTCAAGAGATCCATCTACCTGCACCACTTTTGTTTGATTGTACCCGCAAGAACGGATGGTCCTTCAACGATATCTAGTTTGATGATTTCATGGATCAGTATCAGTTGCATAACCCCACGGCGGGGATTGTGCCCGACGAGGAGGAGCATGGTGAGTTCCCACCTTTCCAGGAGGAGACCGTCACCCAGTTTGGTGAGGGGTCTTCCTCTGCTTGGAGCGCGGATCCTTCTTCATGGGAGGACCCGAGGACTTCGGTGTACGCACCTGAAGCCCCATATGACTCTTCGACTTACCCGTACCACCCCGGAGTAGGAGGCTCCTAGGGGCAGTGGCGTTACCAACTTAGGCCAAAAGCCTAAGCTTGGGGGAGTACGTGCCCTTATCCCTTTCCCATTGTATTATCCGTTTTATTCGCTTTGATCTTTTTGAAGTTTTTGCCTATTCTTCTTTGTTCTCTTTTAATTTGAAAAAACAACAAAAAGAGTTCTCTTTTCTTTAGCTTTCGTTAAACCTTTGAAAAAAACAAAAAGATTTTCCTTTCTCTCTTTAGTTTGCTTTGTTTTCAGATTTCAGCTCGAGTCCGTGATGGCATTTGATTATATTTCCCATGTTCGGTCGTGCAAGTGACAAGGCAGTAATGACGAAGATCGACAGAAGGGAAGCAACAAGGAATACCGGTATGAACTCTTCTTGTTCTACTTTTGTACATATGGCTGTACCTATGATCTAGAGACCAACTTGTAGCGACATAGTGCTATGTTTACAATGCTTTCCTAGTGTTCATGCTTTCTTTGTGGCTAATCTCAAATAGTTGGAGTGCATAATGTGTTGTTGAAATGATTTACATGCATTGCATTGTTCATGGTTTGGCATATTGAAATGGTATTCCCTTCGGAGAATTCTTGGATTGACTTGGCACATGTTCACACATGTTTATGACTAAAAAGTCTATCAAGCCTTGATGATCTTTTAATTTCAGAATAGTTATATCACTTTCATGCCCGATTCAATGTTACTTTGTCGCTCTGCATGATTATGACTTTTATTGCTCTCTAGTTAGTCGCTTCCCAGTCTTTTGCTAGCCTTCACTGGCACTAAGTGGAATTCTTCTTGTGTATCCAAACTCCTTTTCAAACCAGTTATTTCACTTGAGTCCACCATACCTTCCTATATGTTGTATTTACCGGCCACCCCTAACTTATACTTTCTTGTGCCATCTCGAAATTTATTCAAAATCTTCCCTTTTGTAACCATACAAGGTCATGGTGCGGTGAGGGAAAATCAGTATCTACCATGCAAAAAATATTTTGACGGAAGTTTTAACTAGTCATGAAAAAAGAGTTACACCTCCCCCATACTTGATGATGGAATGAAATGGACCAAATGCTGCTAATGATAGATGGAACGACACCCTCCTTCCATACTTGAGGGAATATAAAAGGCTCCATAGACCATCAAATGATGCATGGATAAGGGAACAAAAGTGTAAGCAAAAAGGATTAATATACTTGGCATGGGAGATGTTGAGAGACCTTTACCGTTCACTGTTGACTGGAAAGTTGCACTTCCCAAAACAATTTTATCTCTGTTTTCAAAACCAAGAGCTCTGGTACATGTTTAGTATTTGCTTCCAATCACGGGTTTTCAACCTTGCCATCAAAAGCCACGGTTCGAGAGTCTCCTCTTCTTTCATCAAAGCACCAACTATTGAGAGCATAATTGCCATTCTTAGTGTAACATGCATTGTCCCAAAGTACCACATTGTCTTCTGCATGATTGTGATATTTCTTGTTCTGGAATTCTTAGTTCTAGTCTCCTTTAAAACTCCGGAGGAGTTTCTGCATTTATGTTTTGCTTCACTCATGGAGGCTAGCGAGATACCACTCTGATATGTTCAAGCTATATACATTGTGATCTTGTTTCGATTTTCAGCAGCTTATTATTTACTTTTGGTTGTTTTTGATTGATCACTTGAAAGAAGGATGGCTTCGTGCATTGTCCTTATAGCACATGCTTATATACATCTTATGAAGAAAAAGAGTTTGTCAAAGCTTTCTTTGTCGCGTCCAGTTCGTTGAACTGAATTGCTTGAGGACAAGCAATATGCTAAGCTTGGGGGAGTTGATACGTCTCAAACGTATCTACTTTTCCAAACACTTTTGCTATTGTTTTGACCTCAGTCTTGCATGATTTGAACTAAACTAACCCGGACTGACGCTGTTTTCAACAGAGCTGCCAGTTCCTGTTTTCTGTTGTTTTTCTATTTCAGGTTTCCCCCATATTAAAAGTGTTCCAAAAATTCTGGAAAAATGCAATAAAAAATCAGCGTACCAGAAGCTTTCGGAAGAACCAAAGTGGGGCCAGAGGGCCACCACCAAGGCCCCATTGATACATCTCAAACGTATCTACTTTTCCAAACACTTTCGCTATTGTTTTGACCTCATTCTTGCATGATTTGAACTAAACTACCCCGGACTAACGCTGTTTTCAGCAGAGCTGCCTGTATGGTTTTATTGTGTGCAGGGAAATGGATTTTTAGGTATCTCAGAAAATTCCAGGAAAATTCACGAAAAATCCACGCACCCGAAGCTTCCATGAGCCAGATGTGGGGCCAGAGGGGGCCACAAGGGCTCCAGGGGCTCCAGGCGCCCTGGTGGCACGGCCCCACCCCTGGCCGCGCCAGGAGACCACCTGGAGGACTCCCCCTCCTCTGGTGCCCTATTGAGGCCCCTATTTATTCCCATGACATTAAAACCCTAGAACAGAAGTCGTTTTCCCAGATTCCGTCGCGGAGCCGCCTCCACCCTCTGTTCTTCTTCAGGAGGGCTAATCTGGAGGCTGATTTGTCCTCCGAAGAGGGGAGATCATCGCCATCATAACCATCATCACCACTCCATCCTCCCTCGATGACTTCTCCTCTCATGTGTGAGTAATTCCCTGTTGTAGGCAAAGGGGGGGGGGGTAAGGATTGGATGAGTTTGATCATGTAATAGTTCGTCAGATTGTTGGGGGCATGTTGCCTATCATCTACTTTGGTGTTTATCATCTTTGTTATATCTTATTGCTCTTAATGCTTGTCACTTTGAGCCCGAGTGCCATGTTTTTTAGATCTGAACCACTTGTGTTTTCTTGAGTTTATTTATGTTCTTGATCCTATCTATGAGTTGTATGCACCTATTATGGTCCGGAACTGGCGATCCCAAAGGTGACAGCTTCGGACACCAAAGGGGATGGACTATAATTTGAGGATTTCATGTATCCATTGAGTTTAATGCTTTGTTTCAGTGCTCTTTGACAGGAGCACATTAATCTCCATAAGTTCCGTTTGGTCCCGTTCGTAGCGGGATGGTAGGACAAAAGATGTTGTGCAAGTTCTTATTGCAAGCACGCACAACTATCTACGGGATACATGACTAATGTTTGATATTTTCCTAGATGATCCTTGCTTTTCTGTGTGCCTTGTCCCGTGTTAGAATCTATTACATGTTTACTCTCATCCAAGCAGCGCCCAACCATCCAGCTCCCTAGCCTATAGTGTTTTAATCCTGCTGGTTACTAGTGGTTTGCTTTTGTTGTTTTACTTTCGCTATTGCCACTAGCCCACTACCACTATCTTATAACCGTTGTTATTAATATTTTGTTGCAAGCAAGTATATTTAAGTTGCGGTTGAATTGACAACTCAACTGTCAAAGCTTATAAATATTCTTTGGCTCCCCTTGTGTTGAATCAATAAATTGGGTTATGTTACCCGCAAAGACTATCTCGATCCCCTATAGTTGAGGGTCATCACCCAGGCGCCCTCCCGGCGCGGCCTAGGGTGGGGCCGCGCCAGGGGTCCGCCTGGACCCCTGGCGGCCTTGGGTGCCCCCTTCGCCTATATATTCGCCGTCACGGGAAAACTCGGAAGATAGAACCCTTTTTCGCGATCTCGCCTCTGTTCCGCCGCCGCCGCACTTCCGAGATCGGGAGCGCCAGGAGACCTCTTCTCGGCCCCCTACCGGAGGGAGGATTGACCTCCGGGAGCTCCTACTCCACCATGGACGCTTCCCGGTTGATCTGTGAGTAGTCTACCTTGGACCATGGGTCCATGATCAATAGGTATGTGATGTTCTCCTCCCCTCTTTGTTCTTCATGGATTAGACCTTGTGAGCTGCCCTGGATGATCATGGCACATATGTAATTCTTTCTGCTATTCCTATGATGAGTTTGCTGGGATCTGATGGATAATGAGACTATGTTCAGATTGTGATTGAGTAATATATTTGATTCTTATCTTTTATATTTTTGTTCTTGAGTAATTCTTGCATGTTCTCCGTTGCTGTTTATTGCTTTGGCCAAGTAGTAGGTACTGACTCCAAGAGGGAATGTTATGCTCGATTGTGGGTTCATGCCTGACGAGGGGGTGACCCCACGAGTCCTCTACGTGAGGGTACCTGGTGCGTGTCATGTCTGGTGGCCCACCAGAGGCCCACTCATGGGCACCGACATGATGGAATAAGACGTGAAGCCCAAGACTTGAGGAGAAAGACAAGGACTCCTACTTGTAGTCGACTAGGATTCATGTAAACCCCTACCTGGCTATCTATATAAAGCGAGGCAGGGGAACCTCTCTAGACAGATTCCCCCACGCATAGAACTAGACAGATCTCTCTCCACCAAAGCCCTCGAGGCACCCCTCTACACCATCATCAATACAAGATCAGACAAGAAGCATGTAGGGTTTTCCCTCCGGGGGCCTCAAGCTGGGTAAATCGTGCCCCATGTGTCGCTTGTCACCGTCCGAATCCTACCAACGCGTAGGCCACGTCGCTCTCCTTCCTCCTGCATGGAACCTAGGGTACCTAACCCTAGGATTTGTCGAAGCCGATCCTCGTCAATTGGCATCGTCTATGGGGAAGACATGCGTGTTGGAATCACGGATTCGAAGGCTCCAAACTATATCGACAATCGACGATCCATCGTCTTCGGAAGGACCCGATACGACTTGGGTTCATCACAATCTCAGATTCTTCAACAACTACATCAAGATGTACATCAAGCTCACGGAGAAAACAAAAAAAATTTCGAGCGCGTCACTTGAAGATCGACCTCAACAAAAAGGCTCACGCGCAGCCTACAGGACAGGAAGAACATCTGTGTTGCGAACACTCGCGACGACGACTCGGAACTCATCCCCACGATCCATTCGGTGGAAATATGCGAAATTCAATTTTCGAAAATCTGTGAAAATTTCAGCAAATTCCAATGGTAGATCTCCCTCGGCGACCCGAGCACTGAAGCACTCTTGGAATCTGACAGAACTCCGCGTGACTCTAGCAAATACATTCCTGACATTGGCTCGGATATCAACTCAAAGATCCCTTCGGTGAAAGCATGCGGCATTCAAGCCCTCATAAGCACAAAAAAATTCAGAAATTTCCAACGGTTAGATCTCCGTCGGTGGATCTTGCACTACAACACGTATTCGGATCTACGCGAGATCGTGAATTTCCAATCGTGAATTCGAGTTCAATCTTGACCCACAAGGCTTCTACTCCAACTTGACATGCCATGGATGACTCGCCAAGGTTTCTACATTGACTCGCGCTGCTACAACGACATCACACAAACAGAAATCGAAGGATCCCGCTCGGCGCATCGAGTCCTTCTCAGTCACTCGCCGCACCATCGACTCCAAGCACACAAATCATCATGTGCCGAGCTCCTTTGTATGGGCTCTCCCGTACCGAGCTCCATTGCGCAGTAATCACTGCATTGAGTCCTCTCACCACTCGTCGGATAACTTCATCATGTCAACTACGCCATGCGACCTCTCTACCTCAACACTCGGGGGCTCGCGGACTTGGGGGCTGACGTAGCAGTGGCCATCACATCGACTCGGTCCTCTACACCAACTACGGGCGAGGCGCCGACTCCATCCGCTACATCGACTATGGCTGAGGCATCGACTCCGTCCTCTACATCAACCACGGTTGAGGCGTCGACTTCGTCCGCTACATCGACCACGACCACGGCATCGACTAAGTCCTCTACATCGACCTCGGCCGCGGCATCGACTTCGTCCTTTACATCAACCACGAGCGAGTCGTCGACTCGAGGCGCGGCATCGACCATGGTCGCGGCGTCTACTCCATCCACTACATCGACTATGGTTGCGGCATCGACTCCGTCCGCTGCACCGACTACACTCGCACCACACCTATGAAGGATTACAAATCGCTAAGTCTCTCTACTACGAGTCAAAATTTTCCGTTTCTCATATTTTTAACTTGCTCCGGTCGCACTCGCCACCCGTGAGATATCTCACATCTGCCTGCATCAAAGTGTTTCTCCGGCCCCCCGAGACAGCTAAAAGACTCGGGGGCTGCACACACATCGGTCTTGCAGGAAATAGAAGACAAGTAAAACAAATCTTCATCAACTACTTCTCGGCCACATGCCGCAAATTCGTCAAGACGACTCCGCCCAGCGCGTCGAGTCCTCTCCGACCGCATGCCATGCACCCAACACTCGGGGGATGCACCATACAAGACAAACCGTCGATATCGGGGTTAGCTTCAGAACAACTCGAGCCTATGCCTGACTCTACAAGTCGCACATAGCCTCGGGGGCTACTTCCATCGGGAGCGCTGCCGCGCACCCGACGGATTTCATCACGACGATCAACAAAGAGGACGGGGTTAGATTCAGAACAACTTGAGCCTATGCCCGACTCTACAAGTCGCACGTAGCCTTGGGGGCTACTCCCATCAGGAGCGCTGGCGCGCACCCGAAGAACTTCATCACGCCGACCAAACAAGAAGACTGGGTTAGCTTAACAAACAACTCAAGCCTATGCCCGACTCTATGAGTCGAACATAGCCTTGGGGGCTACTCCCATCGGGAGCGCTGGCGCACACCCGACGAAGCACTGCTTTCTCATCCTACGAAAGAAGAACTCGATGCATTTCCGAAGGTACAATACCTCAGTGTTTTCCATCACCAACAACCCGGTGACTACTTCAGCAGTACTCGACACATCGGTGACTCAAGCAGAGGCAAATAAATAAACCTGAAGCACTCTGAAAATTTTGAGTGCTCAATCTCGGAGTCTCAAGGAAAAGCACTCTCGGAGTCACAAGAAAAAGCACTCTCAGAGTCTCAAGTAAAAGCAATCTCGGAGTCTCAAGAAAAAGCAATCTCGGAGTCACAAGAAAAAGCACTCTCGGAGTCTCAAGCAAAAGCACTCTCGAATTCTCAAGAAGAAGCACCCTTATAGCCTCAAGCAACATCAATCTCAGAAGATTCGAGTGCTCACTCACAAGCAAAAGCACTCTCGGAGTCTCAAGAAAAAGCACTCTCAGAGTCTCAAGCAGCACCACTCTCAGAAGATTCGAGTGATCACTCTCAAGATTCGAGTGATCACTATCAAACAAAAGCACTCTCGGAAGATCACTCTCAAATAAAAGCACTCTCAGAAGATTCGAGTGATCACTCTCAAACAAAAGCACTCTCAGAAGATTCGATTGATCACTCTCAAACAACACGAAGCACTCTCTGAAAAATCGAGTGCTCACTCTCGGAGTATCAAACAACCTGAAGCACTCTCGAAAGGTTCGAGTGCTTACTAGCCCGTACTGAAAAGTTCTCGAGTGATTACTCACACAATGATACAAGGCACAAAGAACGAGCAAACGGACCCCCGCCTGAGCACACAGACGCTCCGCGGGTGCTCACACTATTAGTCCACTCGACGGTTTTCCGAGTGGATGCATCCCATATCAAACTCCCCTCCAAACAAGAACAAATATATCTGCAGAGTTCGGGTGCTCCATCACCCAAATGACGAAGTGCTCGAGTGGTTACTCGCACCAACAAGAGCGGATGCATCTCTAGAGTTTGGGTGCTCCCTCACCCAGAAGGCAATGATGTGCTCGAGTGATCACTCGCACTAACAAAAAGTGATACATCTACAGAGTTCGAGTGCTCCCTCACCCAGAAGATAACGTAGCATTCGAGTGGAGACTCACAAGACTCGACTAATACCCAGGAGGACAATCAACCCACGCAATCGACGACTATCCGAGTGGGTGCATATCTTATCGACTCCTCGCTTGATCTCGCAAAAGCTCTACGGGTGACTACTAATAGTCCACTTGATCTGTTTATTCCAAGTGGGTGCATCTCTAATAAGGCTCCGCGCCTCTATAGAAATGATGCATGAGCGGCGACTGATACGTCCCAAACGTATCTATAATTTCTTCTTGCTCCATGCATGTTTTGTGTGACTTTGCCATGTTTTGCTTGAACTTTCATACACTTTTGAACCTATTTGGATTAACCTATTAACTCAGTGCACCCAGTTGCCAGTTTCTGTTTTCTGCTGTTTTTGTATTTGAGGTTTTCCGGCCATTAAAAGTGCTCCAAAAATTCCGGTAAAAATATATAAAAAATCAGCGCAACAGAAGCTTCCGGAATCACCAAGAGAGGGAAGGGGGGCCACCACCAGGAAGCCAGGAGGGCAGGTGGCGCGGCCCCACCCTGGGCCTCGCCAGGGACCCTCCTGACTGCCTCGTGGGTCCCCTTGACACCCCCCTTCGCCTATATTTACCCCTCGGGGTGGAAACCCCTAAGACGGACTCCTCTTTCGCGATCTCGCCTCTGTTCCGCCGCTGCCGCCGTTTCAAGATCGGGGCTCCCTGGAGAAGCTACCCCCTCCGGGAGACCCTCCATAGCCATGGACGCTTCCCGTATGTACCATGAGTAGTTTCCCTTGGACCATGGGTCCTTGACCAGTAGCTATGTGATCTATCTCTCCCCCTTTTGTGCTTCAGCTTTTGAGTCCTCGCGAGCTGCCTCACATGATCGAGGCATCTATGTAATTTCTGCTGTTGCTATGCTGAGTTTCTTGGGATCTGATGGACTATGAGATTATGTTCAGATTGTGATGAGTAATATATTTGGTTCTTCTCTTTTATATTTTGTTCTTGAGTAAATTCTTGCATGTTCTCCGTTGCGGTATTTACTTTGGCCAAGTATTTTATTTGCAACTCCAAGAGAGAGCATTATGCTCGATTATGGGTTCAGCCCCTTGATGTCTATCTTGAGTGACAAAAACATGAGACTAGGGGATGTGTTGTTGCCACCAGGGATAAAACAACGGTGCTTGTACCTGCGGGTGCAAGGATTGTTTACTTTACGCAAAGTTATTTTAATGCAGTTGTCTGTTGCTTTGAGTTTACACTTTGGGTAGGATTCGCAACTTAATACCAGCGAGATGTTCTTGATAGATATCTCAAGGTGGATGATTCGTAGTAGATGCAGATGGATTTCGGTCTACTTACCTTGGCGTACTGCCCATTGCTTTTGAGCCCTTCCTTTCTTTGCAGCATAGTTAGCATTGTGGTGCCTTCATAATCCTGTCAATTGCCCAACTGTGATTTGTTTACCTCGCTAGTACTTTTATCGTCTTTTGGGAGAGAGACATCACTAGTGAAAAGCACGGGACCCTGGTCCATCTTCGCATTATTGTTCACACCCTCAATTTACTTTCATCTTTTACTTTCCTTTGCACCTTTTATCTCTTGCGTTTATCCTTTGTAAACGACAAGGCCGGAGGAATTGACAACTCCTCCGTACTCGTTGGGAGCAAAGTTATTTGTTGTTGTGTGCAGGTCCACGACAACACCCTAGTCAGGAAGCAATTTCTGGCGACGTTGCCACCTACTTGTATCTCCTGAGTCCTACTGGTTCGATAACCTTGGTATCTTCACCGAGGGAAACTTGCTGCTGCACTGCATCTCAAACCTTCCACTTGGGGTAACCAACGAGGGGCGAGAAGCCATCAAGCAAATTTCTGGCGCCGTTGCCGGGGACTCAAGTCTACAAGATAGGGGAGTTTCACACTATCTTTTACCTTTGCTTTTTAGTCTTGTTAGTTTACCTTTAAGTTTTTACTTTTGTGTCCCTAATCAAAAATACCAAAAATACCTACTGATGCTATCTTCACCATGGGTGTGGAACCACCCAAATATGGTAGGATGGACATGTTTCACTTGGATCGTCTTCGATCAATTTGTGCTTGCGCTAAAAACCCAACCGACTTGGTTGAGGGAAAATCATTGGATGAGCATGCTCATTATACGCGGCACCGCCTATCTCACAAAGGGAAACACTTATGGGATCAAATACAAGTTTCTTATTGCTATGTTGAGTGTTTATGCCACATTTATGATTTTACTTGCTGCTCTAATATAGAGCGTAAACACCTTCCTTTCCAATGTGAGTTTAATGAAAATGAGATCCTATCTTCTTATGCCAAAGGTGCTTATGATATTGCTTGTTTGATTGAAAAGTATTACGATACTATTCACAAGTCTGAAAATTTTGATGTTCTTGCTTATTTCTTTGAGAATTATACTTCCAATGATTATATTGAGGAATTTAAAAATAGAATGCTTGCTGCCCAAGAAGCGGCTAATGATTGCTATGAAGAGGAATCTTATGATTCCGAGGACTCAATTGATACTTCCCTTTCTGATGATTTTGATACTTTCTTTGTTGATTGCCATGATGCCTACGAAGATGAACTTTTTATAGTTCCTTATGTTAAGCATGGAATTATTGTTGTTGCACCCACACTTGGTTGCCCTATTATCCTTTTGAAATCTCCAACTATTCCGGAGAATTTTGCTCTTATCAAGGCTCAATGTGATGCGTTGCATCTATCTTATCATCCTAAAAACCGTGTTGAAAACAATACACGTGTGCTTGTAGGTCATGAACAACATGATTTATGTGATAGTTATATTCTTGATGTTGTTCATGATGCTACTGGAAATTACTTTGAGAGAGGAAAGTTTGGTTATATAAACTTTCATGTGACAAAAACACCTCTCTCTAAAAAACTTTCGAAGTTGTTCTTGTTCCACCTTCCTATGCATGTCACTTTGTGCTACTTTGATTTATTTTCTTACGAGATTCCTATGCATAGGAAGTGGGTTAGGCTTAAATGTGTTTCATATTTGCTTCTTGATGCTCTCTTTTTGCTTCAAATTCCTTATTATTATGAGAGTATCTTTTATAATCTTTAAGCCTAGCTAATGGCTCTAAAGAAGCGCTTTCGGGAGGCAGCCCGCAACGAATTTAGGTTTTTCTTTTGCTTTTGTTATGTTCTTAGTGGTCTTGATGATTGTTACTACTGTAGCAACATCATTGTATCTTTACATTTCAAGATTTGTGCCAAGTTTAGCCTCAGATTGCAAGAAAGGTCAAAAGTTAGTGCTTGCTGTCAAGAAACAGATTCTGTTTGCTTGACGGAAAAATTCTCAATAAATCACCAGATCATATTTTTTATCTGAATTTTTTTGACAGCATGCTCCATACAATTACTTTTCAGGCGTCTTTTCAAAGTTTTTTGATTTGAGTTGCAGAAGTACCTTGAAACAAATTCTCCTTTCTCTGTTGTTCTGTTTTTCTCAGCTTCTGCCCGGTTTTTCTTTTCGCAGTTTTGCAATCCTTAAGCTTTCTTTTTCTTTGCAAACTTTTTTGGGCAGGGATTTTTCAAGTGCGTGATGGAGGATAATGAAAGAAGATTCAGGAGTGTCAAATGCTCAAGCTTGGGGATGCCCAAGTGCACCCCCAATAAATATTCAAGGAGACTCAAGCGTCTAAGTTTGGGGATGCCCCCGTGCATCCCCTTCTTCATCAACAATTATCAGTTCGTCTCTCGTTGCACTATATTTTTATCACTTCATGCATTATGTGCTATTCTTGGAGCGTCTCGCTCTTAGGTTTTGTTTTTAGTTTTCTTTTGCTTTGTTTGCTGTAGTAACAAGTTAGACCCCAACTTACTCTTTTGTGTGGGAGAGATTCACGCTCCGCTTGAACTAAAACTCCTCATAGGATTTGCATGCTTATTATTTTAGCTGTGAGTTGTTCTTTTTCTTTTCTTAGCTGCTGTTTTGTTTAGTTGTAGTGCTTTAGTTTTTCTAGAGCTTTTCTTTTTGTCTTAGGTTGAACTTTCTATAGGTTGCATGTTCTATCTTGTTAGAGAGTTTGCCTGTTGCACTGAGTTCCGTGTCTTGACTTAAAGTAGGTAGTTAAAGTTGTTGTTCTCTTTGTAGTAGTAACTTGCAATAGTTTTGAGGTATTGACTAGAGTAATGTTTGAACTTATGGTGTCAAGAGCTCTTGCCTATTAGTGATAGATGTCGTATTTTGGGCAATCCGTGTGTTTTTCGAAAACCAAAAACCCCTGTTGAGAACTTTAGCTACTAGATGGATCACTTACCTCTGGAGGGTTCGAATATTAGAGTACACTCACGTACCATGAGTCGAGGATGCGCAAGGATAACCAAACCCCCATACAGTCCTCCTCGGGGTACCTGTCTCTTTGTGAACCTCCTGACTAGATTGAGAGTTACCGATAATAAGTGCATGAGTTCTTCGGACTAATGTGAGTATTCGAAAGTTGACACTTCCAACCACCCATACTTTTTCTAGCCTCTTCGGTACCGTGCATTGCCCTTTCTCACCTCGAGAGTTGGCACATACTTCGCCGGTGCATCCAAACCCTTGGCACGATACGCTCTGTCATCATAAGCCTCCTTATATCTTTCCTCAAAACAGCCACCATACCTACCTACAAGGCATTTCCATAGCCTTTCCGAGATACATTGCCATGCAACATCCACCTTCTCATGACTTGATCTTCATGACATACCTGCTACTTTCTTGATCGATGAGCCGCATGCTAGTTGGGCCTTTCCCTAATCATTGCTACATGACGCGCTAGTATCATTGCAAATCCTGCTATCCTGGCAGAAGCATACATTTGCATCATGTAGTTACATTTTCTTTATGTGAGTACCTTTTGTAAAGTGTGAAAGATCTCCTATATTCTTGTAAAATATAGAGTATTGCCCCTAAAGTGAGGAAAATATCCCAAAGAGGACAAAATCAAAAGATCCCAAAGAGGACAAATGAGAGTTAAATAGAAAGAGCCATTGAGGCCACCAAAAAAATAAAAACAAAGAGAAAAAGAGAAAAAAATAAAAAGAGAGAAGGGGGCATACTACTATTCCTTTTGAGAGATCCACACTAGTAATTCATCTCCTATCCCTTGTACTCCATAGAGATCATCATCATGCATATAGCTATGTGGGACCCTTCACACTATAGAACTTGGCTTGTATATTCCAATGATGAGCCTCCTCAAACGAGCTCTAGGTCTTCTTGAGCAAGCAAGTTAGATGCACCCCCACTAGTTCCCTTGGAGAGCTTTTAGCTCACATGTGCGTCCGTTGTGTGGCACTCCCTACTCCTCACATCATATCTATCAGATGGCCTTCTCTCGCCTATGATTGTCCTCATTGATGTGAGCCTTTCACACCTTTTTGATTCCTCCTCCACCTTCTTTCTGTTTCATCTTTTAGGTGTCAACTTTCTTGCTCACGCTCATCCATTGCATGAGTGCTCAAAATATCGAAAGGGAGTGGATCAGTTTGACTTGTACCTTGCTAGTGGTCTGGGGACGAGTCCAGATAAGAATCCAAAGGAGACCAAGTGTGAAACTTTAGAAGATAGTTGTTCTCAACAACCTTATTTTTTTTCTCGTATTTCCCTATCCCTTGCTTGCACGCAAACACCATCTGGAGACATTCGATTCACGGACAGCGAGAGCTCTTGCACCTTTTATTCTTTTGTTGCTTGTGTCAATGCTAATATAGAATCTTGCTTGTTAAGACTTGAATTGAATTGCATGCTTTGATTGCTTTACTTAAAAGTCCTTTTATGGTTGTGTGGCATGTCACCACAGAAATTATGCTTGTTATCATTTACCTACTCGAGGACGAGCAGGAATTAAGCTTGGGGATGTTGATACGTCCCAAACGTATCTATAATTTTTTCTTGCTCCATACATGTTTTGTGTGACTTTGCCATGTTTTGCTTGAACTTTCATACACTTTTGAACCTATTTGGACTAACCTATTAACTCAGTGCACCCAGTTGCCAGTTTCTGTTTTCTGCTGTTTTTGTATTTCAGGTTTTCGGGCCATTAAAAGTTCTCCAAAAATTCCGGGAAAAATATATAAAAAATCAGCGCAACAGAAGCTTCCGGAATCACCAAGAGAGGGAAGGGGGGGCCACCACCAGGCAGCCAGGAGGGCAGGTGGCGCGGCCCCACCCTGGGCCGCGCCAGGGACCCTCCTGACTGCCTCGTGAGTCCCCTCGACGCCCCCCTTCGCCTATATTTACCCCTCGGGGTGGAAACCCCTAAGACGGACTCCTCTTTCGCGATCTCGCCTCTGTTCCGCCGCCTCCGCCGTTTCAAGATCGGGGCTTCCTGGAGAATCTGCTCCGGCAGCTTGCCGGGAGAAGCTACCCCCTCCGGGAGACCCTCCATAGCCATGGACGCCTCCCGTATGTACCGTGAGTAGTTTCCCTTGGACCATGGGTCCGTGACCAGTAGCTATGTGATCTATCTCTCCCCATTTTGTGCTTCCACTTTCGAGTCCTCGTGAGCTGCCTCACATGATCGAGGCATCTATGTAATTTCTGGTTTTGCTATGCTGAGTTTGTTGGGATCTGATGGGTTATGAGACTATGTTCAGATTGTGATGAGTAATATATTTGGTTCTTCTCTTTTATATTTTTTCTTGAGTAAATTCTTGCATGTTCTCAGTTGTGGTATTTTCTTTGGCCAAGTATTTTATTTGCAACTCCAAGAGAGAGCGTTATGCTCGATTGTGGGTTCAGCCCCTTGATGTCTAGCTTGAGTGACAGAAACATGAGACTAGGGGATGTGTTTTTGCCACCAGGGATAAAACAACGGTGCTTGTACCTGCGGGTGCAAGGATTGTTTACTTTACGCAAAGTTCTTTTAATGCAGTTATCTGTTGCTTTGAGTTTACACTTTGGGTGGGATTCGCAACTTAATACCAGCGAGATGTTCTGGATAGATATCTCAAGGTGGATGATTCGTAGTAGATGCAGATGGATTTCGGTCTACTTACCTTGGCGTACTACCCATTGCTTTTGAGCCCTTCCTTTCTTTGCAACATAGTTAGCATTGCGGTGCCTTCATAATCCTGTCAATTGCCCAACTGTGATTTGTTTACCTCGCTAGCACTTTTATCGTCTTTTGGGAGAGAGACATCACTAGTGAAAATCATGGGACCCTGGTCCATCTTCACATTATTGTTCACACCCTCAATTTACTTTCAGCTTTTACTTTCCTTTGCACCTTATATCTCTTGCGTTGATCCTTTGTAAATGACAAGGCTGGAGGAATTGATAACTCCTCCGTACTCGTTGGGAGCAAAGTTATTTGTTGTTGTGTGCAGGTCCATGACAACACCCTAGTCAGGAAGAAATTTCTGGCGACGTTGCCACCTACTTGTATCTCCTGAGTCCTACTGGTTCGATAACCTTGGTATCTTCACCGAGGGAAACTTGCTGTTGCACTGCATCTCAAACCTTCCACTTGGGGTAACCAACGAGGGGCGAGAAGCCATCCGCGACACACTGCACCCCAGATGTCGCGCAAGCTTAGCGCATAGGTAAGACCCCGCTGCACAGTCGGTCGTGCCGGGACTTTCCACAGCGCGACTTCACTCCCGATGTTTTCCATGCGCTTGCATGAAGAAAGATGAGCCGATAACGGACGTGTTAAGGTTGTTTGCTGAGACCGGCGGCATTGATCCTGTAAGGCCTGAAGCGGCATGGACTTTGCTAGACACCGGTCGTTTAGTTCATGTCGGGGGACACGGGCTTGATTGGGCTACTGAGGTATTTTCCACTAGCACAATTCACCAAGGCTCGACCAGTCGACTACCTTGGGCCCTTTTAGCTTATCATCCCTCAAATAAACATTTTTATGGCTAACAACCAACGACTCGCAGCAAAGCAACATGCACAACTACAGATAATTACGGACTTGAGTCCCTGCGCGACTCTACGAGTCCCCGGACACTCATAATCCCATCGGGAGCATACTCATGGAAACTTGGACTGATCATCAGCAAATGATGGATCCTCAACAGAAGATCCCGAAAGTCCGAGTGCTCACTCGACAAAGCGACACGCACTACGACGTCTACTGCAGATTCGTGTACCTGCGCGACTCTTCGAGTTCCCCAAGCACTCGGGGGATACTGACGAGGGGGTGACTCCACGACTCCACTACGTGAGGGTACTTGGTGCGTGTCATAGCTGGCGGCCCACCTGAGGCCCACTCGTGGACACCAACGTGATGGAATAAGACATGAAGCCTAAGACTTGAGGTGCAAGACAAGGACTCCTACTTATAGTCGACTAGGATTCATGTAAACCCCTACCTAGTTATCCATATAAAGCGAGGCAGGGACACCTCTCTAGACATATTCCCCCACGCATAGAACTAGACAGATCTCTCTCCACGAAAGCCCTCGCGGCACCCCTGAACACCATCATCAATACAAGATCAGACAAGCAGCATGTAGGGTTTTCCCTCCGGGGGCCTGAAGCTGGGTAAATCGTGCCCCATGTGTCGCTTGTCACCGTCCCAATCCTACCAACGCGCAGGCCACGTCGCTCTCCTTCCTCCTACATGAAACCTAGGGTACCTAACCGTAGGATTTGCCGAGGCCGATCCTCATCAATGCCCCCTGATGACTAGCTTGAGTGACAGAAACATGAGTCTAGGGGATGTGATGTTGCCACAAGGGGGAAAACAACGGTGCTTGTAACCATGGTTGCAAGGATTGTTTACTTTACGCAAATTTCTTTTAATGCAGTTGTCTGTTGCTTTGGCTTTACACTTTGGGTGGGGATCGCAACTTAATGCCAGCGAGATGTTCTGGATAGATATCTCAAAGTAGATGATTAGTAGTAGATGCAGTTGGATTTCGGTATACTTATTTTGGCGTACTCCCATGCTTTTGAGCCTCTTCCTTTCTTTGTAGCATAGTTAGCATTGCAGTGAGTTTTTAATCTTTTCAATTGCCCAGCTGTGATTTGTTTACCTTGCATATCAGTTTTATCGTCTTTTGGGAGAGAGACATCACTAGTGAACATCATGGGACCCCGGTCCATATTCTCATCCTTGTTTACACGCTCATTATTTCCTTCTTTTACTTTCTACTTGCATTCACTATTATCCTTTATCCCTTGCGTTTGATCCTTTGTAAACAACAAGGCCGGAGAGATTGACAACCTCTCTGAACTTCGTTGGGAGCAAAGTTATTTGTATTGTGTGCAGGTTCGCGTCAATTGTGTCGTTGACACCTACTTGTAGCTTTCAGAGTCCTACGGGAGACAAACCCTATCCTCTAAGTTAAGGGAAATTTGTTGCTATCCTACATCTCACCTTCCACTTGGGGTAACCAACTAAAGGCGAGAAGCCATTATCATCTCTCGCACATCAAGCAAATTTCTGGCACCATTGTCGGGGACTCCAATCTACAAGATAGGGGAGTTGCACACTATGTTTTACCTTTGCTTTTTAGTCTTGTTAGGTTACCTTTCAGTTTTTATCTTAGTGTCCTTTATAGAAAATCACAAATAAATTGCCTGTCCCACTTGCTGCTACTATGGGTTCCACTGAAAACACCAAGTTGTGTGACTTCACTAGTCACAACAACAATGATTTTATCTACACTCCTATTTCCACACCTCCCACTTCAGCTACCTCTTATGAAATTAAACATGCTTTGTTAAACCTTGATATGAGAGATCAATTCTCTGGTGCTAGAGATGATGTTGCTTTACACTTAAATAATTTTGTTGAGCTATGTGATATGGAAAAGTATAAATAAGTACAAGGTGATGTTGTTAAGCTTAGGCTTTTTCCTTTCTCTTTGAGGGAAGGAGCTAAAATCTGGTTTCAATCCTTGCCTAGGAATAGCATAGATTCTTGGGATAAGTGCAAGGATGCTTTTATTGGGAAGTACTACCCACCTACTAAAATTATACAATTGAGGAGTAACATTATGAATTTTAAGCAATTGGATAATGAACACGTTGCCCAAGCTTGGGAACGAATGAATCTCTTGTTAAGAAATGCCATACACATGGTTTGACCACTTGGATGGTTATCCAGACTTTTTATGCAGGCTTGAACTTTACCTCGCGAAACCTGTTAGATTCGGCCGCGGTGTAACACCCTCACTGTCAGTGAACAGTAATCACTGTTACTGTTCATCTATACTGTTCAAAACTTTTGTTGATCAACTTGGAACAGTTCATATTTCAAATTCCACTGATGTTCTTGAATGCATGGTGATCATGGACCTTGATCATCTGGAATCAAAACAAGTACAAGCCATTTGAATTGGAATTCAAGCAAACCCTAAAATGCCTTTTGCTGAATATTAAAAAAAATGTTGACAATAAATCTTTTCCAAAAATCTTGGAACCACTTTTATAAAATCCCAAATAATCATTGGACCATGCACATGTGATCATTGGTATTTACTGGGCTACTGAAAATTGTAAACAATTAATAACAGTAGCAATTCCAGGCTAATGGCTCATTTAATAATAAAAAAAATTAGCAAAAGAGTTTAGAAAAACCCTAAACTTTTTGTGGTACCCTAGGAATATGCTCTACTAATTATGGAACCAAAATTGCATAATATAAAAATGCCTAAGACATTTAAATAAATACTAACAGAATTTTACAACAAAAAGAAAAGAGCAAAATGGGGCTCTGTCTATTAGTCGCACGGGGCGAGGCCCACTGATCTGGCCCACCCGGGCCCTTTTCCTTTTTTTCCCATCTTCTCCACTGTTCCTCTGTTCCCCCCCCCGGTGGCCATGGAGACCGCGCCATGCTCGACGCCGTCGAGCCGGACCAGCTCGGTGGGTCGCTACAGGCCGGGGCCAGGTAAGATAAGGCCCCCCCCCCCGAACCCTAGATCTCACCTGCCCTTCGCCTCGTCGCTCTTTCCCCCCCCCCCCCCCGCTCGATCCCGTGACCACCAGAGCACCACCTCGGGCGGAGCTCGCCGGAACGCGCGACCACCGGAGCCCATCCACCTCCTCGCCGTGTCCAGAGGCTTCGCCGACGACTACCTCGTCCACCCGCGCTAGCAATCGACCAGGGACGCACCGCACGTCGAGGAATCGGGCATTTCTTCCTCCTCCAGCCGCCCCGCCATTAACGACCGGGAGCTCGCTACCGACCTCCTCCGAGCCCGCTGCCTCCCCGACGTGCTCCACGGTGAGCAGGCAAACATTTTTCCCCAACTCACGTTCGATTTCGAGCGGTAGGCCGTCATACTCGCACCGCCGTGCTCCGGGTTCCGCGGTGGCTCGCCGTAGTCGCCGTATGGTCGTCCCTGGCCTCCCCTTTGTGTAGCAGTAGGTGCAGGGCGTTGGCCCCGTTTGATTCCGCCCCTCCGCCGTGTTTTTGGTTGCCGGAATGCCCCTGGTCCTCGCCGCCGTACGGGCTCGCCGGAGCATGTCCGGTGGCCACCATCGCCGGGATTAACTTCCCCTGTTAGCGTACCCCCCTGACCCACTGACGAGTGGGTCCACCCCCACTTAAATAGCCACTAATCACTCTGTTAAATAACACTGGAAATAAACCCCCAGCCTATGACATATGGGCCCATGCCTTTCTAATTAATTTATTTGCCTAATTAATCTTCTGTGTCAATGACACCTGGACCCCACCCCCTTGTTAATTTAATATTTTGAATAATTGATATTAGTCAGTGTATGACATGTGGGCCCTAGCCCTATTTAAATTGATTAATTGTTTTATTATCACTGTGAGGCTGACCAGTGGGACCAGTTTTGACCAGTCAAACTGTTCTGGATAATGTTCTGTTTTAATAATAAAAATAATTCAGAAATTCTTTTAAAAATGATTTAAACTTCAGAAATGAATATCTTTTAAACCGTAACTCGGATCAAAAAACTTTATACATCAAAATTGATCAGAAAAATACAATGAATGAGAATACGCTATCCATACCCTCACCACACCCCCCTAACACACCGATCATCGACATTCCTCCCCTCCGGGTTGTTTGTCGATAATTCCCGGTACCGATAAAAGTACCCGGATGAATTTATTCCGAACACGAAAGTTGTTCGGAATAGTTCAACTAACACGGATACACCCCCCTTATGCTTGTCGGATGTCCACGACACCTCCGGCATGAACTATTACCCCTCCGGACACCCTGTCTGGTAATCACCCGGAGCTGGCAGTTCATCCCCGGATGAATTCCCGCTCCGAGCAAAGTGTGTTGCACTGCGTTAGAACACCGTTAACATTTCATCTGTCATGTCATGCCTATGTTTGTTTATTATTGCCGTGTATTTACTGTTTCCTCCCCCCTTAATCTCCGGTAGACCCCGCTGCTACCGCCGACTACACTGCTGCCGGGTACGACTACTTCGTCGACGACCCTACCCCTACCGTCGAGCTTCCAGGAAAGCAGAGCCATTCTCTTCCCCAGATATCGCCTATCTTTCCGTACTTTCTTGCACTAGGCATGGTTACTGCTGCTGCTACGATTACAATCCTATTCAATTGCATAGCCTGATTTTGTCGCCCCTTGATGTACCTTTCTTATCCTATGCTGCCTATTATAATTATGCATATATTCAGCAGTGAACCCTGCGCATTGTTAGCTAGGACTAGATAGCGGGCCGTGATCACTCAGGGGAGTGAACACGGATACCATATATGCAACTGCACAGGTACGGTACAAAGCAGACACCGCCAAAGGCCCCTATCTGGGTTATGCCTAGTCACCTCAAGTGTGAGCTTTCAAGGAGTAATCCTTGTACTCCACCCGAGGCTGACTTTGTCTTGCCGCCATAGGGTCCTGAACATCGGTTGTCCTTAAGGTAAGAAGTCGGGCGACCCAACGGTGCCCGCGAGAGGTATATTGTTGGGAACGACAGGGAGGGTACGACCGACGTTACTGGCGTGCTTGGCCCCTGCTCGTATCTCGCGAGAGTTACCAAACCACGAAAGTCGAGCTCTACCAAGAGCACACGCGAGACAAGGTAAGGAGACGGTTCACCTTGTTGGTAACCGCAGTGACTTGGTGGGACGACAGGGCACGCACCAATTTACTGGTAGTCCTGACTGCTGTCTTTGACCGCGGGTCGGTTAAGTCGAGGTAACGATAATGGTTGTCACGCAGGTTAATTAAAATGCTAAATGGTTCGGCGGATGACTTGAGAGGCCCGTTGGTCTGTACGCACTACCTACACGTGGGATTACGGTGTGGGCCCTCCGCGTCGTAGTTTGTCCGAAAGCTCTTCAGACGTCAGCATTACTGCGGCCTGATCGCCGGGAAGTGGTCTTGTCTTTTGCTGCAGCAGGTGTGTTTGGATTTGCTTTTGCTTCACCGGCCAGACTCGCACCGTGCAGGAGCGTGCAAGGGTGAGGGACCTAGACCCCTTGGCGCATAGGATATAGTCCGGTGGATGGCCTCTCTGTTGAGCCTAGGATGGGCTGCGTCGTGTCGGATAGCCTCGGTGGGGCGTTTCCTAACAAGGTTCACGCCACCCTGGAGATCCGAGCGTGCAGGCTGAACAGTAGTGCACCCCTGCAGGGAGTTTAATCTATTCGAATAGCCGTGTCCACGGTAACAGGACGCTTTATGCTGAAGCTGGATCTTACCACTAGAAACTATTATTATTAAACTGTATGGTTCCGGGTTTTCTTCCTCGCGGGGATGTCGAGGAGGTGAACTCGGAGGCATTATTATTATTAATCATTACAACTTATATTATACATTGTTGCAGCAACTTCTGCTTCATTGTTACTTTATTGCTTTATATAAACTGTTAGCTGATTCTTACCTCTTGCTGCAAGACAACGTCGGAAGATGCTAGTCTTCGATAGGCCTAGCTTCTTACCCTTATTCTGATTCCTATCTTGCAGTCCACTATATATAAAGCCTCTTCTCTCCGTTGATACAATGCATAATGCTTAGTAGCGGACGTAAGACTCGCGGGTATACTAGGTACTCACCTGCTTTATTTCCTTTACTGTTTTGCCTGATCGGCCGCTGCAGTCGACGTTGGAGCCAAGGAGCAGGAGTACCCCGGAGGCGGATACTACTACGTCGAGACCCCCGCTGACCAGGACCAGGAGTAGTTTCGGAGGCTCCCAGGCAGGAGGCCTTGCCTTTTCGATCTGTATCTCTGATGTTATATGTGCTAGGCTTCTTAAGGCAAAACTTGACTAACTATGTCTGTACTCAGATATTATGGCTTGTATAACTTATGTATCCGGGTCCGCGTGACCCCCTTTATTGTAACATATTGGTTTATCCTTTTGTGTTTAGTGTTGTGCTGTGATATTCTCATCGTGGCACCCTAATCTCAGCCGTGTACCCTGCGTGTATGATTACTGTACATGGATTGATTTTGGGGGCGTCACACGCGGGAGGAACCTTTATGTCAACAACACTTGGTGCTGCCACAAAACTTCTAGAAGAGATGATGACCAATTACTCCCAATGGCACAGCGAACGAGCTCCAACAGGTAGGAAGGTAAACTTTGTCGAGGAGATTTCCTCCCTAAAAGAAAAAGTTGACTTGATTATGTCTCTACTTACCAAGTAATCTCCTATTGATCCTCATGATGTCCCTTTAAATTCTTTGGTTGCTCAAGAACAAGTAGATGTGAACTTTATCTCTAGAAATAACTTAATAATACTACTTATAGGGGTAATTTTTCTAGCAATCCTAGACCGTTCCAATCCAACTATGGGAACAACAACACTTATCCTAGCAACAAGAAGTCCATCTCTGAATTATAAATCATGCTTAAAGAATTTATCACTACTCAAAAAGCCTTCAATAAGACTGTAGAGGAAATATTAGACAAAATAGATAATCTCTCTTTGAAGGTAGACAACTTAGCCCTTGATATTGAGATGCTTAAAATTAGAACTTCTCCCCTCGAGGAGATGAAGGCCACTCCTATTAATGCTATCCAATTGCAAATTAATCAAAATATTAGGATGATGGCTAAACTTAAAGAAAGATGGGCTAGAGAAAAAGAGGAAGAGGATAGAATTAAGAGCCTTCCTACACACCACATTGTTGCTACTATCCAAGTTGTTGAGGATACCCAAACTTTTAGCACCCAACATACTCCTAGTCCCATTGGACCCATTAATGGTGATGCTTTTACCTTAATCATAGAAGAAGAAACTCCTATGAACATAGAGACTTTCAAACAAGTAAGCCTAGATGACATCACTACGGCCTTTGATAGTGGTGACATTGATTTTGATGGTTGCACCCTCTCAAAAGTTATTAGCTTACTACACAAAATGTCTAGAGACCCCCACGCTAGCACACTAAATCTTGCTTTCACGGAGCATATCACCAATGCTCTCATCAAATCTAGGGAGGTGCGGGGATCAACCCCGGCAAATCCCATGGTCAGGGACCCTGGTTTAGTCATAGAGATGGCACAGGTTGGACGATACTCGTCGGCTAACAGGAGAAGCACTTCCTGCTCGATATTATTACGTGAGGGGGCGATTACAGTGGAGGCCAAGGCGAGTTCTCGCAAGGCAAGGATGAGTAGTTGCGTATTGAGATGATTTAGACGTCTCCCCTCCCAGCGTTTATATATTAGGCCAGGTCTCGGGGAGTCCGTGATAGGTTACAGTAGAGGGTTTCCTAGTTCTAGTCTTGCCTTGTACGCCAAGTTGCACCTTCCATGTTAGTCGCGGAATCCTACGTCGGTGCTTGGTTGGGCCAATCGTGGGCTTGTCGTAGCTTCCTAGTGGGCCTCTGTCTTCATACGCACTACGTAGCCTCATACGTAGGAGTCGTGGGGTCACCCCCTCGTCAGTAGCCCCCGAGTGCCTGGGGGACTCGAAGAGTTGCGCGGGGACTCGAATTCATCTGCGCCTTATTTTTTGTAAGCGTGGTATCGCCACGGGTCGCTGGAAGTTTTGAGCCATGAGAATATTTGTTTCGAGGGATTTCTAAGTTGAAAGGGCCCAATGAGTCGACTGGTCGAGCCTTGTGGAATTTTGCTAGTGACAAATACCGTAGTAGCCCAATCAAGCCCACATCCCTCGACGTGAACTTGGAACACTGGTGTCAAGAAAAGTCATGTCGCTGCAGGTCTTATAGGATCAATTGCTGCCAGTCTAAGCACATAGCCTGAGCGCGTCCGCTCGGCTCTTTCTATCATGCGAGCGCATGGAAAAGGTCAGGAGTGAAATCGCTCTGCGGCAAGTCCCGGCCCGGCCGTTCTTCGCAGCAGGGTCTTACGTACACGCTAAGCTTGCGTGGCATCTCGGTACAGTGTGTCGTAGTCCAGGCATAAAAATCTTTTTGAGGCACGGAGCCTAATTAGCGATGCACCCACTTGGAATAAACAATCAAGTGAGCTGTTTTAGTCGTCACTCGCGGAGTTTGTAGTGAACTCAGGCGAGGAAAATAAGAAGGCACCCACTCGGAATGTCGTCGAGTGCGCGAGTAAGTCATGTTTGCTGAATGGCTGAGTCTTTTCGCGAGTAGTCTCTCGAACGCTTTTCTGCCTTTTGGGTGAGGGAGCACCCGAACTCTGAGAATATGTTGTTTCTGTTTGTGCGAGTGATCACTCGAGCACATCTTTGCCTTCTGGGTGAGGGAGCACCCGAACTTGAATAAAGGTACTCTCGATGGGAGTAAGAATTTTGTAGAGTCGGAAAATTTGGACGTATAGCTGGCTTTTGGAATCTTTTGGTTTTTTGACCAACTGTTTGTGTCTTGATCCGTCCCTCTTTAGATGTTGTGCTGACATGCATTGTCCTGCTGCTTGATGACGTATGATGATGATTGATTTTATTGATCCATCACATCTTCTGGACCATCATGATGATAATTTGGACGTCGTGCAGCCTGTTGCCTGTTGGGTTTCCGAGACTTGTATGGGAAACAGGCGATATTTGACGCGTTCTATAAGTAATGCTGACCATGTGAATGCATCTTTGCCTTGGAATTCGTAACGTCCGGCCTGGCGGTCTTTGATGCAATGATGATGCCGCCTGGGCTTCTGTGTGCTTTTCCTCGTTTGCCCTTGGATTGAGCTGTAAATGTTTCCTTTGGTTGCCCGTCCTTGGCATCCATTCTTCGCATCTTTCTCATCTTCTTCTTCATATGGCGCCCAAGCGTGGTAGAGGTGTGGCTGGGCGAAGTCGTGGCCGCCGTGGTCGTGGTGGCCGCACGCCTCGTTCTTCACGAGGTGGATGCCATGGTACCACGTTGGTGCCTTCCTCCTCTTCCTCCATGGAGGAGGGTTTTTGGCGCTATGACTTTATTTTACGTGTTCTTAGCCGGGATGCTGCCCAGATTCCTCTTCCCTTTTCGTTTGCCTCCATTGCTTCTAAGCGTAACTTGAGGGGTTTCTGGCTCCGTCTTCACGGGAGCTCTCGTACTTCTTCTTGGGTAGAGCTGGAAGTTGATACTTCGTCCTTGATCTTTCTTGGTTCTGGCTGGAGGACGTTTCTCGCCAGTTTAATTTGCGCGGTGGGGACAGCCTTTGCTGTTGTTTTGACGGCGAAGATATTGTTATTATCCGCGCGTTTGATGCTGCGGGAAACCGTCTGGATCCATACTGTGAGGAGACGAGTGATGGTTCGCCTGCTTCTCCCGTTTCTTCATCTTCAGTTGATCCCTCGGGCGATGGTGTTTGTTCTTCTAGTTCTAAGGAAGAACTGGACGTCAAACCAGTCATCAAGCGGCTGCGTCAGTAGGCCGATGCACCTTGTAGAACTGGAAGGCGGCGACCTTATAGAACTAGAGGACGGCGAGCTTCTTCTTCACCGGCTGAGTTGCTACTTTTTCTGTGGTGATGCCCGCCTGGTTGTGGCACGAAAGTGCCAATTATCTCAACATGAGCACACATGTAGAAGTTGAAATGTAGCCCAGCTTGTAGTTCCGTAGGTCTTTCTGTAACGGCAAACTGTTGTTTCGACTTCTTTGTAATGAAATGTCTTCGACTCCTTTGTAATGAGAATTTCTTCGACTCCTTTGTAATGAAAATGTCTTCGACTCCTTTGTAATGAGAATGTCTTCGACTCCTTTGTAATGATAATGTCTTCTCGGGTGCGCGCCAGCGCTCTCGATGGGAATAGCCCCCGAGGCTGCATTTGTTTTGCAGAATCAAGCGCATACTTTACAAATTTTTGACTCACTGGTTTGTAGTTGTCTTTGAATTTTTCCATGCTTTAGATCGGGTGCGCATCAGAGCTCCCGATGGGAGTATCCCCCGAGTCTTTAGGCGATCGCTTGTGATCGTGTGAAGACTAAAGATGCGACTTTCCCTTGTTTGCTTTGTTGTTCGGTGACAGTCGCGTTTTTTATCGAAGGTAACGTCCTTCGGGGGAAGTTTTATGCTCGAGCCCCCGAGTCTTTTTAAGCAAAAGTCGCGTTTGCGAAGATAGCGTCTCTCGGGGGGAGTTATATGCTCGATCCCCCGAGTGCTTGTAAGTAAAAGTCGCATTCGCGAAGATAGCGTCTCTCGGGGGGAGTTCTAGGCTCCATCCCCCGAGTGCTTATAAGTGAAAGTCGCGTTCGCAAAGATAGCGTCTCTCGGGGGGAGTTCTAGGCTCGAGCCCCTGAGTGCTTGTAAGTGAAAGTCGCGTTCGCGAAGATAGCGTCTCTCGAGGGGAGTTCTAGGCTCGAGCCCCCGAGTGCTTGTAAGTGAAAGTCGCGTTCGCGAAGATAGTGTCTGACGGGGGGAGTTCTAGGCTCGAGCCCCCGAGTGCTTGTAAGTGAAAGTCGTGTTCGCGAAGATAGAGTCTCTCGGGGCGAGTTCTAGGCTCGAGCCCCCGAGTTCTTGTAAGTAAGATGCTTTGGGAAACATTATTTTATTCCTTCGAATTTTACACGTGCTGCCAATCGGTGCTGCTGCCGATGTTTCTGATGATTCCTGGAGGACTATGGGTAGAACAGGCGTAGGTTCACTACGTTCCATGGATTTCCCACGTCCTCGTTGGTCTTCAGATTCTTCAATCTGTATGCTCCTCCTCCTATGACTTCTGAGATGATGAATGAACCTTCCCGTTGAGGGGCAAGTTTGTGCACTTTTTCCTGTATTAGTCGTAGCACGAGATCTCCTTCATTGAATGATCTGGTCCTTAGGCGACTGCTTTGATAGGTGCGCAGCTTGTCCTGGTATCCTTTAGATTTTGTGAGGGTTGTGTCTCGTTCTTCGTCTGCTAATTCTTTGTCGTTCTGCGACGCTTCTTCTGCCTCTTCCTCTTCGTACCTTGAGATTCTGGGTGCTCCAAATTTTAGGTCGTGCGGTAGCACTGCTTCTGCACTGTATACCAAGAAGAAAGGAGTATACTGGGTTGAGCTGTTTGGGGTGGTGCGTAGGCTCCATAGGACTGCGGGGTCTCTTCTATCCAGTTGCCTGCAGCCTGTTCGAGTGGTTCTAGGAGTCGTTTCTTTAATCCTCTGCATATTAAGCCGTTTGCTTTTTCCACTTGGCCATTAGACTGCGGGTGTGCGACTGATGCGTAGTTGATTTTGATGCCCAACTCTTGACAGAAGTTTTTGAACTCTGCTGCCGTGAAGTTGGTACCATTGTCTGTGGTGATGTTGTGTGGTACTCCGAATCTAAAGATGATTGATTTGATGAAGTTGACTGCCGTGAGGGCTGTTGAGCTGGTGATTGGTACTGCCTCGATCCATTTGGTGAACTTGTCGACTGCGACCAGTAGGTGTGTTCATCCTCCTTTTGAGGATTTCTTGAGTGGGCCTACCATGTCGAGTCCCCATGTGGCGAATGGCCATGATAACGGTATGGTTTTGAGTTCCGATGCTGGGGTGTGTGGCCTACTGGCGAATTTTTGGCAGGCGATGCAACGCCGTACGATATCCTCTGCATTTCTCATGGCGGTCGGCCAGTAAAATCCTGCCTGAAAGGCTTTTGCCACGAGTGCTCGACTGCTGGCATGATGTCCGCAGGTGCCTTCGTGGATCTCTAGTAGTAGGGCTTTGCCGTCTTCCTCGTCTATGCACTTTTGTAGCACCTGGGAGATGCTGCGCTTGTAGAGCTTCCCGTTGATTACTGTGAATGCTTTGGATCGTCGACTAATGCGTCGGGCTTCTGCAACGTCTTGTGGTAGGGTGACTTCGATTAGGAACCGTAGAAAAGGTCTTGCCCAAGACGGGTCTTCGAGTGCCGCTGGTGCTTCAACTTCGATTACTTTGCCACTTGTGCTGACTCATTTGTGTTGTCTTATTTTTCGACTGCTTTGGGCTCTGTTGGCTTTAATTTTATTGATCTCTGATTGATGCTCTCGAGGAAAACGCCTGGTGGTATTGGTCCTCGAGTCGATCCGATGTTCGTGAGTTCGTCGGCTTCTGTGTTATTTGCTCTGGGGATGTAGTTGAGTTCACAGCCATCGAAACCTCCCTCTAGAGCGTTGTAGAGATTTTGGTAGGCTGCCATGTTGTCTGCGACTGCATTACAGTCTCTCATCGCCTGTTGGACGACGAGGTTGGAGTCGCCATAGATCGTTAGGCGAGTGGCGCCGCAAGTTTTTGCCATTCGCATGTCGTGGAGTAGTGCCTCGTATTCTGCTTCATTGTTGGAGGCGTTGCTAAAGTTGATCTGGAGGATGTATTTGAGCTTCGTTCCTTTGGGGGTGACTAGGACGACGCCTGCTCCGGCTCCTTGCTATCTTTTGGATCCATTGAAGTACATTGTCCATGAGTTGGACAAGTCTGGGGGCCTGGTGTTTGGACTTTTGCCCACTCGACCAGGAAGTCTAGGAGTACTTGGGCTATGATTGTTGTTGGGTGTTTGAACTGTAGGTCTCGCGGGTTGAGCTCCATGTTCCACTCGGCGACTCGACCGGTCGCGCCGGGATTGTTGAGGATATCCGCGAGTGGTGCGCTGCTCACGATTGTGATGGAGTGTTCGTCGAAGTAGTGTGATACTTTCCTGGAGGTCATGATGATGGCGAGCAAGAGCTTCTGGTAATGTTGGTACCGCTGATGTGGCTTCGTGAGTAGCGTGCTCAGGTAGTAAATTGGTCTTTGGATCCTCTGGATTTTTCCTTCTTCTGCACGCTCGACGACAAGCACTGTTCTCACGATGCTGCTCCGTGCTGCTATGTAGAGATACAACTTTTCCCTTTCTTTAGGCACCGCCAAGATTGGTGGGGTAGAGAGGGTCTTCTTCAAGTCTTTGTATGCATTGCTGGCTTCCTCGTTCCACTCGAATTTTTCTCCTTTCCTCAGCAGTTTGTAGAAAGGTAGGGTCCTTTCGCCTAGCATGCTGATGAAGCGGCTCAGTGCTGCGAGCTTTCCTGTGAGCTGTTGTATTCCTCTGATGTTGGTTGGCCTATGCATTTTGGCGATTGCTTGAACCTTTTCAGGGTTTGCTTTGACTCCTCGGGCAGAGACCGTGTACCCGAGTAACTTTCCGGCTGGGATGCCGAACACGCATTTTTTGGGGTTTAGCTTGATCATGTACTTGTTGAGGGCCGCGAACGTCTCGTGGAGGTCGTCGAGTAGTGTGTTTGCGCTGTAGGTTTTGATGACAATCTCGTCTATATAGACCTGGACGTTCCTTCCGATCTGGTGTCTCAGGCATGCTTGAATCATCCGCTGGTACGTGGCTCCGGCATTTTTTAGTCCGAAGGGCATAGTTTGGTAGCAGAATACTCCATAGGGGGTGATGAACGAGGTGTGCTCTTCGTCTTCTTCCTTCATCCTGATCTGATTGTACCCTGAGTATGTGTCGAGGAAGGATAGGAGGTCGCATCCTGCTGTGGAGTCGATTATTTGATCGATTCTTGGCAGGGGGAAGTGATCTTTTGGGCAGTGCTTGTTGATAGGCCCATAGTCGACGCACATCCTCAGTACCTCGGTGTCCTTTTCAGGGACTAGGACTGGGTTTGCTATCCATGTTGCTTTCTTTGTCTCTCGATGAACTATGCGTCGAGTAGTCGATTGACTTCTTCTCCGATTGCTCTGCGTTTGGGCTCTGAGAACCGTCGCAACGCCTGTTTTACTGGCTTCGTGTTTGGCTTGATGTGGAGCGCGTGTTCCGCGGATTCTCGTGGTATCCCTGGCATGTCGGCTGGGCACCAGGAGAAAAAATTTCATTCTTCACGAAGGAAAGTTATGAGGGCGGTTGCTTGCTCTTCTGGAAGGTGGGCATATACGCGGACTGTATTCTCTGGGTCTGTCGGGTGTACTTGGTGTGTGATCGTGTCGCTGTCGACGCTGAAGTAACGACCAAATTCCTTTGTCTCGCTTCTAATTGTTAGTGGAAATGTGCTTTTGTCCATCACCATGGATATTTCTTGGAGCTGTTGTATGGCTCCGAATGTGTCAGAGACTTTGTGGAAGTCACGGTCACACTGGTCCTATTTGATGAAGCTTCCCTTGACTATGATGATTCCTGCGGGTCCTGGCATCTTGAGCTTGAGATATGCATAGTGTGGAACCGCCATGAACTGTGCGAAGGCCGGTCGCCCGAGTATGGCGTGGTACTACGATTGACAGTCGAGCAGTTCGAACTCGAGTGCCTTCTTTGCGAAGTTGCGCTTGCTGCCGAAGATCACATCAAGCTGTATTGCTCCGATGGAGGTGGCTGCTTCGCCCGGGACTACGCCGTATATTGTGGTCCTGACTTTTGCCACACTGATCGTGGGATGAACATCTTGCGTAGAGTGCTGGCGAAGATTATGTTTAGACTACTGCCTCCGTCCATGAAGATTTTTTCCATGTCGTATCCTCCGATCTGGGCTTCGAGGACCAGGGGTGCATGCCCAGGCCTCAGGACTGCAGGCGGATGGTCTCTCTGTGAAAAAGTGATGCTGGTCTCAGCGTCGCTCAGTTGGTATGTTCCGGTTATCTTTAGGCCTTCGGCTGCTTCGTCTAGCAGGGTGTAGGCATCTTGCTTTGCTTTCGAGGGTCTTCCTTCTTGGATCATGCATATTCTTCCCTGGGACGCGGGGTATTGCTCCTCTGCACTTGGTGTGGGTGACTGCGTGCTTCTTCGAGTTTGTTTGGCTTCATGCTGCTTCTCCTCCTTGAGGTTGTTGGAGAGCTCAGCGAATAAGCGGCAATCTCCCAGGGTTTGGCTTGCTCGGAGATGTCCTCGGCTGTCTTCAAAAAAGTGGATCGCGCAGGGTCCTTCCAGCTGCTCTTCAGTTGTGAGTTTGCTGGAGCCGGCGTGCCTTCTTCTCCTTGAGACTTGGAAGGCATGCGAGTGGTCTTCTGCTCGGCTGTGGACTCTTCGGTCAAGTTCTATCCCATCACTGGGTGATTGGCTTCGGATGAAGTTGGCGAATTCGTCTGGCCTTCGATCTGGGTCGTAGTAGTCTCCAGAGTGGTTCTCGGAGTCGCCGTCTTGGCGTGTGGTGGGAGTCCGGGTGGCGGCGGGTCATCGACTGATGGGCGAGCCTTCGGCCACGCGACGCGATTCCTCGAGTGGGATTCTCGAGTAGCTTCCTTGTGCTTGTCTTCTGGGTCGTCGAGTTCTTTTCCGTCGGTGATGGATCTGGCAGTCGTCGAGGTGCTGGACTTGGTTCGGCTGCAGGTTGTATGATCTTGATGAGGTGATGGAGATGCTTGTAGTGATCTTGAACTCCTCGAGCGGGCTAGATCTGGTTCTAGTCCTCAAGTCTTGGTCTGCTGAGGTCGGGACCGCCGAGATCGTGATTCCAACTTGTGTAGTTCCCACAGACGGCGCCAATTGACGGGGATCAACCCCGACAAATCCCATGGTCAGGGACCCTGGGTTAGTCATAGAGATGGCACAGGTTGGACGATACTCGTCGGCTAACAGGAGAAGCACTTCATGCTCGATATTATTACGTGAGGGGGCGATTACAGTGGAGGCCAAGGCGAGTTCTCGCAAGGCAAGGATGAGTAGTTGCGTATTGAGATGATTTAGACGTCTCCCCTCCCAGCGTTTATATATTAGGCCAGGTCTCGGGGAGTCCGTGCTAGGTTACAGTAGATGGTTTCCTAGTTCTAGTCTTGCCTTGTACGCCAAGTTGCACCTTCCATGTTAGTCGCGGACTCCTACGTCGGTGCTTGGTTGGGCCAATCGTGGGCTTGTCGTAGCTTCCCAGTGGGCCTTCTGTCTTCATACGCACCAGGTAGCCTCATACGTAGGAGTCATGGGGTCACCCCCTCGTCAGGAGGAGAAGGTTATAATAGAAGCCTCCATACCTAGGAAGCTAGAAGATGGTTGGGATCCAATGATAAAAATTAAATTGAATAACTTCTCTTGCTATGCTTTATGTGATGTTGGAGCTAGTACCTCCGTTGTGCCCAAAATAATGTATGACATGATTGAATTGAAACCTTTTGATCCTTGTTCTTTTGGTGTTTGTCTCGTTGATTCTTCGGTAAAGAAACCTTTTGGGAAGATCGACGGTGTTCTTATCATTGTCAATGACAATTATGTTCCCGTTGATTTTACTATTAAGGATATAGAGTGTGAACCTTTATGTCCAATTATTTTGGGACGTCCTTTTCTTCGCACCGTTGGTGCTATTATTGACATGAAAGAGGGGAATATAAAATTTCAATTCCCTCTCAAAAAGGGGATGGAACACTCCCCTAAGAAGAAGATTAAGTTACCTTTTGAGTCTGTCACATGGTCTAGCTATTCTCTCTCTCTTGATAAAACTTAAACTTTTTGCTTTATGCCTAGCTTAAAGGCGTAATAGAAAGCGCTTGTTAGGAGGCAACCCAATATGTTATTTTTTCTATTTTTAGTGGTCTTGATTATTTTTAGTACTTTAGAAACATCATTGTATCTTTATTTTCAAGCTTTGTGCCAAGTTTAGCCTCCGATTGCAAGGAAGTTCAAAAGTTGTGACATGCTGTCCAGAAAACTGATTTTGTCCTTGGACGGAAAAATTAGCCTAAAATCACCAGATCATCTTTTTTATCTGAATTATTTTGACTGCATGCTCCATACAATTGACTTTCGAGCGTCTGTTGTGAGTTTTTTTATTTGAGTTGAAGAAGTACCCCGAAAAAATTATTTACTACCTGCTGTTCTGTTTTTCACAGATTCTGCCACGTTTTTCCTTTCCTCACTTTTGCAAACCTTAAGCTTTATTTTTATTTGCAAAAACTTTTTGGCAATCTTGAGAAACAGTAGATCTTCAAGAATATCTTTATTTCCAGTAGAGGAAAATTATTTTATTAAGGGTACGAACCTCTCTAATCAGCTTATGATGAGTTATGTATGAAGGGAGTTTTCAAGTGTACGAGGGAAGATGATGAAAGAAGATCCGGGAGTGTCAAATGCTCAAGCTTGGGGATGCCCCCATGCATCCCCAATAAATATTCAAGGAGACTCAAGCATCTAAGCTTGGGGATGCCTCCGTGCATCCCCTTCTCCATCAACAATCATCAGTTCGTCCTCCATCTCACTATATTTTTATCACTTCATGCGTTATGTGCTATGCTTGGAGCGTCTCGCTCTTAGGTTTCCTTTTTAGTTTTCCTTAGCTTTGCTTGCTTTTCATAACAAGTTAGAACCCAGCTTACTTTGTGTGGGAGAGAAACACGCTCCACTTCAAACTAGAACACATCATAGGATTTTCATGCTTATCTTTCTTTTGTTGTGTGTTCTTTATGTTTCGATAGCTGCTGCCATGTTTAGCTCTTAGTTTTCATGTTTATCTATTTTCAAGAGCTTTAGTTTTAGTTTAGTTTGTTGCTGGAACTCTCTTTAGTTTTGATGTTATCTTGTTAAGAGAGTTGGTTGTTGCACTGAGTTGTGTCTTGACTTGAAGAAGGTAATTGAGGTTGCTATTCAATTGTAGTAGTAACTTGCAATAGTTTTGAGGTATTGTTGTTGTTGAGTTTGTGTCTCATAGTGTATACTAGTTGGGTTACATTGTACTTGGAGTTGTAGTGTGGGTAGGATACGTGTAGTGTTGGAGTCGGACATGTTGTATCCTTGGGCTCTCATATAATGAGAGGCACCCCACGGTTGTAATCTATGCCAACATAATAGCACAGGCATGCAGGGGGAGCCGGCGGCGTGTGCCAGCGCCCGGGTGGCCGGAGTGCGGTATTGTAGCGGTGTCATGGGGAGGAGCGCCCATAGTCATGCCCCGGAGATTTAGCTGATGTTCGGTGAACTTCGTTAACAAATCTTGGTGTCGTACCTTGTGTGATTGCTCGGTCCTCGGATGATCTACTACACGCTTCAAATCTATTCTAACAAGTGGTATCAGATCAAGGTTTGAGATTGAGGCAAATTGTGTTGATCAAGAGGATCGATGGGATCGCGACGAAAGAGGCAGCAGTGAAGCGTTGTTGAGACAGAAGAAACGATCAATTGAGATCGTGTAGCCGCGCAGGGTTGTGGAACGGCCAAACGCGTGGAACGGATCGCGTAGCGTGTTGGAAGGCAGTGCTCAGAAGACCAGCGTGCACGTGCAGCCGTACAATGCGCAGCAGCCGGCTAGATTTGTTTTGGAAAAATCGGGATCGAGTCCCTGGAGGCAACGACCTCGTGTTCAAGCCGGACAGCGGTATCTGTGCACGCTAAAGATTAGCGGTGGGCAGCGGGCAAGAGAAGATCGAATCGGCGGAAGCAGGAAAAACATCCATCATGGTACTGTACACGTATCCATTGGATTAGCAGGAAAGCAAGGCAATAGGGAGCATCGGGAGTTAGGCAAAGAGCAACGCCACATGAGGAGTTCGAAGGATTTTTTTGGCTGAGATTTGTTAGTACAGTTTGTGTACTTGTGCATCATGGGAGGTTGCTTGAGGTAATTTTTTCGCAGTGTCAGCTATACAAAGAATTATGGCGCCAACGGGTAACAAATTTGACGTGGGGAAGTTCAGTGGAACTGAAAACTTTGGGTTATGGAAGACACAAGTAAAAGATTTATTGGCATAACAGGGATGCTTGAAGGTGTTGCGGAAAGCTAAGCCAGCTAAGATGGACGCTGATATTTATCATGTGATGGATAGGAATTCGCCGAAAAAGATCTGGATGGTGAGTCTAGTGCTAATGTGGCAGCTCGTGGTGTTGACTCGGACAATGGTAGTGATGTTCTCGTAGTATCAGACAGGCGGTCAACCAAAAGTGAAGCGTGGATGTTGGATTCAGCTAGCTTTTTTTCATGCGACACCAAATCGGGAGTGGTTCTCTTCGTATAAGTCTGGTGAGTTTGGTTCAGCCTATGTGGGCGATGACACAGGTAATCGTGTTGCTGGAGTAGGTGACATCAAAATCAAGATGTTTGACAGAATTGAGCGGATGCTTCGGAGAGTCAGGCATGTGCCGGGGTTAAGAAGGAATCTAATTTCGCTTGGAGTTCTTCATGATGGTGGTATGGAATTCTGTTGTGATCGGGATAAGAAGACCTTGAATATCATGGAAGCTAAGGTGACCGTGATGATTGTAGAGAGGACGGCTTCGCATATTTACAGGTTGCAAGGGATCACTATTGCAGGTGGACTCACGGAGACTGGAGTTGCAGGAATAGCGGAAGGATCTCACGGAGGCGGCGGGTCTGCGGCAGACTCGTCAAGTAGCTCTTAGTAAGCTATGAAGAAGACAGCTCAAGTCCGGAGTACATGGAAGTTTGACACGTGGACAAATTCAAGGTGGTGGAGCATATTCGCCAAGGTGGAGTTTGTTGAGTTTGTGTCTCATATTTTGTACTAGTTGGATTACATTGGACTTGGAGTTGTAGTGTGGGTAGGATACATGTAGTGTTGGAGTCGGACACGTTGTATCCTTGGGCTCTAATATAATGAGGGGCATTCCACGGTTGTAACTTATGCCAACATAATAGCACAGGCACGCAGGGGGAGCCAGCGGCGTGTGCCGGCGCCCGGGTGGTCGGAGTGCGGTATTGTAGCGGTGTCATGGGGAGGAGCGCCCATAGTCATGCCCCGGAGATGGAGCCGATGTTCGGTGAACTTCGTTAACAAATCTTGGTGTCGTGCCTCGTGTGATTTCTTGGTCCTCAGATCATCTACTACTCGCTTCTAGTTTATTCTAATAGTTGTGAGTAATGTTTGAACTTTTGGTGTCAAGAGATCTAGCCTATTAGTGATAGGTGTCGTATTTTGGGTAATCCGTATTTATTTTCAAAAACTACAAAAACTAGTTGAGAACTCTAGCTACTAGATGGATCACTAATCTTTGGAGGGGTCGGATATTAGAGTACACTCACGTACCATGAGTCGAGGATGCGCAAGGATAACCAAACCCCCATACACTCCTCCTCGGGGTATTTGTCTCTTTGTGAACCTCCTTATTAGATTGAGAGTTACCGATAATAATTGTATTAGTTCTTCGGACTAATTTAAGTATTGAAAGTTGACACTTCCACCTCCTCATATTTGCTAGCCTCTTTGGTACCGTGCATTGCCCTCTTCTCACTCCGAGAGTTGGCGTCCACCTCGCTGGTGCATCCAAACCCTTAGCATGATACGCTCTGTCATCATAAACCTCCTTCTATCTTTCCTCAAAACAGCCACCATACATACCTATCAAGGCATTTCCATAGCCTTTCCGAGATATATTTCCATGCAACATCCACCTTCCCATGACTTGATCTTCATGTCATACATGTTCCTATACACTGGCAGAGGCATACATTTGCATACATCATGATAGCTGCATCTTATTTATGTTGAGTACCTTGTAAGTGTGAAGATCTTCTATACTTCTTGTAAAATAGAGTGTTTCCCTTAAGTGAGGAAAAGATCCCAAAGAGGACAAATTTAAAAGATCCCAAAGAGGACAAATGAGAGTGTCAGAACCCTAATTTAGGTTTGTGCTTTGCTAAGCTTGCATTTTTTGCATCATGAAAATTTTTGCAAAAGAAAAAGAAATGGGGAAGCAAAAAGCCTCAAAATAATTTTAATTAAAGGCCAGACAAAAATATTTTTCCAAAAATTCTTTGAACTTTTTGAAAAGTCTCATAAATGGGCATGATCACATTTCAAGTGAAGTGGGTCCCACTGCATGCTCTGTGATTATTCTAAAAGTCCAAAAGCCCTTTGGAAATTAAATATTTAATGTATTTTCAATTGGAATTAAATAAATATAATTCCAATAATTCTAAAACTTTGTGAGGTGACTTATATATGTCTCATTAGCTCACATAAAAGTTTGTAGAATTTTAGAAAATGTTTTGGTTGCAGAATCAAAATAAAACAAAAGACAGAAAATAAATTAAATAGAAAAATAGAGAAGGGGCACTTACCACTAACCTGGCCCACCTGGCTTGGGCCCAGCCCAGCCCACCTCCTCTCCTTCTTGTCTTCTACCTCGCTGGCAAGCACAGAGCTGTGTGGCGGCCATGCCACCGCAGGTGCCACCGCAGCCTGGCCACCTCCTGCTCCCCCCCCCATCGTCTTCTTTCGTCGTGGACGCCTGGAAGCGCCCTGTTTCTCCCCCCCCCCCTCTCTGGTCTTCTCTCCCTCTCCCTCGCTGAATCCCGCGGCATCAGTGCCCTAGCCAGAGCGCGCCACCGTGCCCTTCAGGCCGCGCCCCCGTGTCCATGCGAGTCCCCGTCCTCGCCTTTGTCGACATGCGCCTCGAATCGCGCCGAAGGAGCCCCAGGGAAGACGCCTTCGTCTCCAACCGCTGCCGTCCGCCGTGAGCTCCGGCGAGCAATTGCGCCGTCGCCACTTCCTCACTGGCCTCTCCGAGCTCGGATTCGCACTCCGGTGAGCCTCTTGGTGTTTCGCCCCTCCCTACGCTCCTCCCCGCGCTCTCCATCGCCGTTCTCGCCATGAACAGAGGTCCGGCCACCGCAGCTTCGTCGTAGCCGTGCCCCGCGAGCTCCCCATGAACCCCAGCTACCTCGAGCAGATGCGCAAGACCCAGGGCTACACGCCCGTGCCCTCCGTTTCCATCCCGTGGCTGGAAACCCTGCTCCGGCAGAGCGCCGCCGTGCACAGTGGCACCGGCGTCATGCCGCCGGCCTGCCAGGCCATTAACCCCCCTAACCCCCCCCCCTCTAATCTCTCTCTCACTGACAGTGGGCCCAGGGCCCCTAATTAAGCCACTGTCAACTTAATTAAATCTGGTCTTAAGCCCTAGCCACTGACCAGTGGGGCCCCCTGTCAGGGCTGTCCCCACGTCATGCTGACGCCAGCATGATGCAGTAAATCTAAAACATTTAATTAATTCAGAAAAAGGCAGAAAATATCCAAAACTTTTAATTTGAATAACTTTTAAACCGTAACTCGGATTGAAATGATTTTTTATATGAAAATTGATCAGAATAAAATGCTCTATCCAAATATCAAACTTTCAACCATGTTTGAAATGTTTACCGTGATGGATCAGTAGCATTTTGCTATTTGGTACATTTGGTTTAAATCAAATAAATTGCAAATGCTATTCCAACTTCAACCATTGCAATGCAATACATTTCACATGGACATAAGAAGCACAAAAAACCCATGATCATCATCATATCATGCCATATTGCTTGTGCATTTGAATTTACTGAATGTGCATTACTTTCAGTGTTTCGGTGATTGCATCTTCTCGGTAGAGTTGATCTCGGAGACGAGTTCAACCTCACGTCAAAAGAGTGTTACATCGTGATCGTTAGCAAGGCAAGAACCCCCTCTTTGATCATGTCGATAAAATCTCGGTTCCCTCTCATTCTCGCTTATGCATGTTTAGGACGTCACCATGATATGTTCTACCGCTAGTTGAACCCATTCCTTTGCATGACCTATCATTTTGTCACAGTATTAAGCAAACCACAATCCTAGCAGATGTAGGAGTTGTTTGATATCATGTGGCCCCTGCAACTGTTATAGCTTATTGCATGCTTAGAGGTTACAATGAGGCTACTTTGTTGTTAGTCGGGATGGTAGTGATCATGTGAATGATGGTGGTAACGTGTTGGTGAATTGACCTAAACAAGGTGAACGATGAGAGGCTGTGTAGGAGTACACAGTGGGTTGTCTCGTTGAACACTGCCTTAAGCCTGAGTTCTTGTGTTGTTATCCAAGACTAAGAGTACGACCACACATTGGGCTCACTGACCCCTCTCGGCCTAGTACCTCACCCCGGACCAAGTCCAGGAGTCGCAAGTAGTTCGAGCTTTAAAAGATCTCAAGCAGGTACATCAAGGTAAGTGGTGGACGTAGGTTGTGGTCGAGTTGAATCAAGTGATCATGATCGAGTTGAGCTTGATGGCTTGTCTCGCAACGTTTGAGCCCGCGTCGGAAAAATCGGTCGGATTCCGATCATGGTCCCAACTCAAATAGGCGACTCCCTAGGACTAGAGATGGTGTTGTGATTGAAGTGTCGTGGCAACATCCTCGCCGGTACTCGCTTGAAGGGTCCACTCCCAAGCGTTAACTGATGTGTGTGTGTGTAGCAGTACACCCCTGCAGGGTTAATGAACTATTCGAATAGCCGTGTCCGCGGTTATGGACTACTTGGAGACCTTTACTTGATCATAGACAACTTCAACGGTTACTTTTAAAACTTTCCAAGATAAGTGTGAGTGCTATGGTGTGCCTCCTCGTGGGGAAGTCGAGGAAGTATCCATAGTGGTGTATTGGTTGGAGACTTGATACTTGGACTCGTGTACGCTCCTTACCTCTTTCTGGTATTCGTAGTACATGACTAGCCAAGTCAAAGCTGGCACTTCTGCATTGAAACCACACCTCCCTTTGCCTTGATACATGTGCAAGAGTAGTATAGTTCCTATGTAAGTCTTGCTGAGTACGTCTTTGTACTCACGTTTACTTATTCTATGTTTTAGAGACGAGACCACTAACCCTGATGGTGGCCTCTACCTCGAGCTCGACGTGGACCAAGTCGTATAGTTCGAGACATCAGCCTGTGCCCTTTGGAGGGTCGTTGTTTTTTTCTTTCAGGCTTCATAAGCCATTTGTTAAACTTTTCTTTACTAAGACATAATTTGCTTCCGTTGATGTTTGATGTAATGTTGGATCACAACCATGTGATGTCTGCTTGTAATACAACTATTATGTCTGCTCTGTTTAGCAAAATTTATAAAGACTATGAGTTTGTAGAGTTCATGTTGTGATTACATGCTGTTTACATTGGACATGTATGCTGCGTGTATGATTATAACATGCATGTCTTAATGTGGGGTTCGATAGCTTAGTTGTGTTCTTGCCGGCTGTCTTTCATACACCAAGTGGCCCTTAGATGTGCGTAGCTTGGGGCATCGCGATGCGATTGCTCGTGACTCTGTCACATGGAACACTTTGTTGTATGATTGAGCCCGCCCGAGACGACTAAGTGATCGGGCTGGAGTCTGTTTATGTAAGTGTTATAATTCAATCGAGAATATGGTTGAGGTGACTTGTCTATGAGTATGGGATTTCACCACCCATAATCATTTAGACTTGTGAGCAGACGATGAGGACCCATCTCAGTTGATCATCCGGCCTGGATGGGATTCCCCTCACGTTCGATGCTTTCCGAGAGTGTTTTGTGCTTGGCCTTGTCTGCTTAGACAAGTGGGTACGGCTCTCCATATGATTGTGTTGTAACAGGAATTACATACGCATATTCCGGGTCCCGACAGAGAGTTAAATAGAAAGAACCATTGAGGCCACCAAGAAATGCAAAAAAAATAGAAAAAAGAGAGAAAGGGGCAACACTACTATTCCTTTTGAAAGATCCAAACTCGTACTCCCTCTTATACCTTGTACTCCATAGAGATGATCATTTATGCATATAGCTATGTGGAGACCTTCACACTATAGAACTTGGCTTGTATAATCCAATGATGAGCCTCCTCAAACGAGCTCTAGGTCTTCTTGAGCGAGCAAGTTGGATGCACCCCCCCCACTAGTTCCATTGGAGAGCTTTTCCTAGATCATATGTGCATATGTTGCATGGCAATCCCTACTCCTCACATCATATCTATCTTTTGGGTTTCTCTCACCTATGATTGTCCTCATTGATGTGAGCCTTTCTCACCCTTTTTCTCTTCCTCCTCCACCATACTTCTTTCTTTGCCATCCTAAGTTTCAACTCTCGTGCTTACGCTCATCCATTGCATCAGTGCTCAAAATATCGAAAGGGAGTGGATCAAATTGACTTGTACCTGGCTAGTGGTCTGGGGACGAGTCAAGATAAGATTCCAAAGAATACCGAGTGTGAAACTTTAGTAGATTGAGTTCTCAACAAATATATTTTTTATCTCGTATTCCCATCCCCCACTTCTTGCACGGAAACACCATTTGGAGACATTCGAGTCACGGACAGCAAGAGCTCTTGCACCTTTATGTTCTTATATTGCTTGTTTCAATGCTAATATAGACTCTTTCCTGTTATGACTTGAATTGAATTACATACCTTGATTGCTTTACTTTCAAAGTTCTTATATGGTTGTTATCATGTCACCACAAAAATTATGCTTGTTATCATTTACCTACTCGAGGAAGAGCAGGAATTAAGCTTGGGGATGTTGATACGTCCCAAACGTATCTATAATTTTTGCTTGCTCGATGCATGTTTTATGTGATATTGCTATAATTTATATACACTTTCATACACTTTTGATCATATTTGGACTAACCTATTAACTCAGTGCACCCCGGTGTCGGTTCCTACTTTCTGCCGTTTTTCTATTTCAGGTTTCCCCCATATTAAAAGTGCTCCGAAAATTCCGAAAAAAATTCAATTAAAATCAGCGTACCTCCAGAAGAACCAAAGTGGGGCCAGAGGGCCACCACCAGGGACCCAGGCGCCCTCCCGGCGCGCCCTAGGGTGGGGCCGCGCCAGGGGGCCGCTGGACCCCTGGTGGCTGATACGTCTCAAATGTATCTACTTTTCCAAACACTTTTGCTATTGTTTTGCCCTCATTCTTGCATGATTTGAGCTAAACTAACCCGGACTGACGCTGTTTTCAGTAGAGCTGCCTTTATGGCTTTATTGTGCGCAGGAAAATGGATTTTTGGACATCTCAGAAAATTCCCAGAAAAATACCAGAAAATCCACGCACATGAAGGATCTCGAAGCCAGAAGGGGGACCAGAGGGCAGCCAGGGGGGCCCTAGGCGCCTTGTGGGCGCGGCCAGGTGTGGGGCCACGCCGGGTGGTTGCCTGGGCGTCTCCCCCCTCCCCTAGTGCCCTACTTTGTCTACTATTTATTCCCATGATGGGGAAACTCCGAAACAGAAGTCGCTTTTCCAGAACCCGTTGCGGAGCCGCCGCCAACCTCTGTTCTTCCTCGGGAGGGCTAATCCGGAGGCTGATTTGGCCTCCGGAGAGGGGAGATCATCGCCATCGTCATCACCATCACCACTCCATCCTCCCTCCATGACTTCCCTTCACATGTGTGAGTAATTCCCTGTTGTAGGCAAAGGGGATGGTAGGGACTGGATGAGATTGATCATGTAATAGTTCGTCAGATTGTTGGGGGCATGTTGCCTATCATCTACTTTGGTGTTTATCATCTTTGCGACAACTTGTTGCTCTTAATGCTTGTCACTTTGGTCCCGAGTGCCATGTTTTCAGATCTGAACCACTTATGTTTTCCTGAGTTTATTTATGTTCAATATCCTATCTATGAGTTGTATGCACCTATTATGGTTCGGAACCGGCGATCGCAAAGGTGACAGCTTGGGACACCAAAGGGGATGGTCCATAATTTGAGGATTCCATGTATCCATTGAGTTTATTGCTTTGTTCTGGTGCTCTTTGACAGGAGCACCTTAATCTGCATAAGTTCCTTTTGGCTCCGTTCATAGCGGGATGGTAGGACAACATATGTTGTGCAAGTTCTTATTGCAAGCACGCACAACTACCTTTGGGATACATGCCTAATGTTTGATATTTGCCTAGATGATCATTACTTTTCTGTGTGCCTTGCCCCGTGTTAGAATGTATTACATGTTCATTCTTATTCATGCAGCGTCCAACCATCCATCTCCCTAGCCTACAGTGTTTTAATCCTTCTGGTTACTACTAGTTTACTTTTGTCGTTATCATTATCACTATCATATCATAGTTGTTATTAATACTTTCTTGCAAGCAAGCATATTTCAGGTGCGGTTGAATTGACAACTCAACTGTCAAAGCTTATAAATACTCTTTGTGTCCCCTTGTGTCGAATCAATAAATTGGGTTAACTTACCCGCGAGAACACTGCAATCGATCCCCTATAGTTGGGGGTCATCAAGTATTATTTTCTGGCGCCGTTGCCGGGGACCATAGCAATATTTACAAGTCTACTTGAAGTATCCTGCCTGCCACACTTCTTCCGCTATTGGTAAGAAAGGAGACCCCAAGGTTCCGATCCTACCATCCACTACAAGAAAAGGTACCATTCTGAGTACCAGTGCTACGCTTGATTCACCTTCCGTTATAAGTAAGTTTGCTTCACCACTACCACCACATCCTACTTCTACTGAGTCTGTTACTATGTCTGATACTTTTGATGATGCTTCCACTACTCTTGATGATGATAATTTTCTTGGTCACTATATTGAAACTCAGTCTACTAAGGTTGCAGCAAAGCCCGAGACTGAGATACCTGCTACCTATATTCCTACTTGCAAAACCTTTTTTTACCCAGACCTGGATGAACTCAAGGAGATAATCCTTGTGATTATGTTACTCTCGATGATGATCTTTGCAGGGAACTCAGAGAGTGTGCCGACTCTGACCCTGGAGCTGTTAAGGAGTTGCTCAAAAAGCACTCCATGAATAACAAGAATATTCCTGATCCTAAATTTTCCACATCTCCTATATGCATCACTGATCCTGATTATGATTTCTCTCTTGATCTTTCACTTATAGATACAGTCGAGGCTGACCCTTTTTATGGCAGGGAAAATGATGATGCTATAGCACACCTGACCAAACTTGCTGAGTTAGGTGACCCATTTACTACTGATGAGAAGATACGAAACTTCTATGTGGCCAAGATTTTTCCTTTTTCTTTGAAGGGAGACGCTAAATCTTGGTATGATGCACTACCCTATGGTTCCATTGAGAGTCCTCAGGACTTAGTTCAATTTTTTGTTGATAAATATTTTCCTGCTCATATGCAACATGCTGCTTTGCAGAGAATCTATAACTTTAAACAGTTGCAGGATGAGCACCTCCCTAAAGCTTGGGGGAGGTATTGTGACTTAATCAAGTCTAGACCAGGACATGAAGTCCCAAAGAATGAGTTACTTGATATATTTTATGCTGGTCTAACCGATGAATCCAGGTCCTATCTGGATAGTTGTGCTGGTTTTGTTTTCAGGGAAAGAACGCCAGCCGATGCTGAAGAATTAATGGGCAAGATTTCCAAGAACCATGAAGATTGGTCCATCCCTGAACCACCTCCACCACCAAAGAATAGGTGCATGCTTGTTCTGAGCCCCGAAGATATGCAAGAAGCGAATAAGTCTATTAAGGAGAAGGGCATCAAAGCCGATGACGTGAAGAATCTACCGCCTATGGAGAAGTAGTGTGAGCCTACTAACCCTCCCTTGGTAGAGGTACAATCTCTATTAGACTTTACTGAAAGTGACATCCCTAAAGGTAAGCCTCCCGACCAATGCTTAGATGAGCTTGATAATTTTAATATTAAGCAAGACAATTTTAATAGGAGGATACAAAGTCAGTTGCATGATAATTCTCTTGCTATCAAAAGTTTACTTGGTGTTCTTGAAAGAACATTTAATGATGTTCAATTTCTTGTTAAGCATTTCCATATGGTTCAAACTCAGCTTCAACAAATTTCTAATGTGCAAAAAGATTTGCTTGCTAACAATGCCAAACAGGACATACAAGCTTATGGCATCGAAACCAGGGGTGGAACACACAACCAGGACCCACTCTATCCTGAGGGGCATCCGAAGAGAATCGAGCAAGATTCTCAAGTGCAAGTGGAAGACGAGATTGTTAGCTCTCCTAAGAAGAAAAAGAAGAAGAAGAAACACAAGGAAGCTGAAAACTCTAATGATCCTATTACGAGTGAAGAACCTGCTGTCGATCCCAACAGCATATCTACCTCCGATGCTGAAACTGAAGACGGTGTTGAGCCCGAAGAAAATGATAAGGAGAAGAATGATCCTCCTAAGGTGCGAGAAGAAGAAGCACCCGATAAAAGCAAGAAGTAAACAAGAGAAGACTTCATAAGAAGAAGACATGGGAAGGAAAGAGAATTGTGGGTACATAAACCCATGCCCTTTCCAGGTAAGTCTCTCAAATCTAAAGAAGAAGAGCATTATAATAAATTTTGTGAATGGATGAAACCTATTTTTCTTCAAATTCCTTTGACTGATGCTATCAAGTTACCTCCTTATTCCAAATACATGAAAGATATTGTTACTAATAAAAGAAAAGTTCCTAATGAGGCAATATCTACTATGCTTGCTAACTACTCTTTCAGTGCAAGATTCCTAAGAAGCTTGGTGATCCAGGTATACCCACCATTCCTTGCTCTATAAAAAATAATTATGTCAAGATTGCCTTATGTGATATCGGAGCAAGGGTGACTGTTATGCCATTTTATCTTTACAAAAGGCTATGTTCAGATAAGCTAATCCCTACAGATATCTCTCTTCAGATGGCTGACAAATCAACAGCCGTCCCGATAGGTATTTGTGAGGATGTTTCAGTTGAAGTTGCTAATTGTTTAATTCTCACTGATTTCGTTGTGCTTGACATGCCCGAGGATGGTAGCATGTCCATTATTCTTGGTAGACCGTTTCTCAACACCGCAGGTGCCATTATTGATTGTAATAAAGGAAAGGTCACCTTCAACGTAGACGATAAAGAACACACGATGTACTTTCCAAAGAAGATCGACAAAAGGCATGGCCTTAACTCAATAGAGAATATCGAGACCGTGAAGATTGGAGAATGGGATTGTCCTCTCAGTGTGATGTGTGCAGGAGAGTGAAGGCACAGCACCAGAAGCCTGCAGGGTTGCTTCAGCCACTTGAGATTCCGGAGTAGAAATGGGATCATATAGAGATGGATTTCATCACAGGCTTCCCTTTGTCGCAGAAGAAGAACAATGCCATCTTTGTTGTCATTGACAATCTTTCCAAAGTTGCCCACTTCTTCCCAGTGAAGGACTCCATTTCAGCAGCCCAGTTGGCGGATTTGTACACCGCAAGAGTTGTATCTTTGCATGGCATTCCCAAGAAGATCGGTTCTGATAGAGGCAGCCTTTTCACCTCTAAGTTCTGGCAGGCCTTTCAAAAGGAGATTGGTACGACAGTGTTGTTCAGTACCGCTTATCACCCTCAGACAAGTGGGCAAGTCGAGCGTTTGAACCAAATCCTCGAGGACATGCTTCGGGCATGTGTCATCTCCTTTGGCTTGAAGTGGAAAGAATGCTTGCCGTATGCTACGTTCTCTTACAACAACAGCTATCAGGCAAGTCTGCAGGCAGCGCCGTTTGAAGTCTTGTATGGCCGCAAGTGCAGGACACCTTTGAACTGGTCCGAGACAGGTGAGAGGCAGCTGTTCGGTCCATATGTGATCCAAGAGGCAGAGGAGAGAGTGAAGATTGTCCGAGAGCACCTAAAGGCAGCACAGTCTAGGCAGAAGGCCTATTATCACAAAAGGCACCGTGTTGTAGCGTTTCAGGTTGGTGATTGGGCATACCTGAGAGTGTCTCCATTGAGGGGAACTCACCGCTTTGGCATCAAAGGAAAGCTCGCTCCAAGATTTGTCAGACCTTTCCGCATCCTTGAGACTAGAGGACCTCTTGCCTTTCGGCTCGAGCTTCCAGAGAGTCTGTCCATGGTGCACGACGTGTTCCATGTAACCTAGCTAAAGCAGTGCTTCAAGCAGCCAGAGCATGCTGTTGACTTGGGCGAGATACAGCTCAGTGCGGACCTTTCCTACTCAGAGCGTCCAGTCCGTGTTCTTGAGATGTCCGAGCGCAAGACTCGCAACAAGACCGTCAAGTTCATGAATGTTCCGTGGGCACACCATTCGGAGAAGGAAGCAATGTGGGAGCGTGAAGATCATCTCCGTTCTGAGTATCCTGAGGTTTTTCATGCTTAGATCTTGGGACGAGATCCAGTGTTGGTAGGGGAGAGCTGTAACAGCCCAACAACAATTCATAGGTCATCTTGTAATTTTTTTGCTTTCATCTTTTGCTACCAAGGTTGTCGTGGTACTAGTGAATGCAATATCATGTGATGATGTTGAATGCTAAGGAGTTTGGAACTCTTTTGGGTTTTCTTTTGAATTCTTTTGCATGGCTAAAGAAAAGTGTTGTGGGTCTTTCCATGCTCCATTTGTGTTCCCCATGAATCCAAACTTTGCTTAAGAAACACTTTGGACCTTTTCCCCATGCCCATGAATTTACTTTGATTTTACCTCTCTGGAAAAATCAAATGTAATTCAAAGTCTATTTGAACCTAATTCTTTTGCCCCTGATTTTATTTGTCAAAAATTGGGTCAAACCAATTTTATAAAATACAGGAAATTATCGCCAAAATAAAACATATTTTTCTATGTTTTCTTTTTCTTCCGGTTTTGCTCTAGAAAAGTTTGGGAGGCCTCTGTTTTTTTCTCTTTTAAAGGGAAGGGCCTCCTTCTTTTCTTTCCCTGGACAAGTGGAGGCAGCCCACTTGGGCCTGCCCGAATCCAGCCCAAGCGCGCCCTCCTGTTTTTTTTTTCCTTTTCTCTCTTCTTCCTCCAGCCTTGGCCTGCCTGCCATCCTCCTCCTTCCCATCTTCCTCTCCCACCTTTTTCCCTTTGTCAGAGAAAGCTGAGAGAAGGGGAGGACGGCGTGGAGCCCTCCGGGCAGCCTCCTGTGGCCGCCCCCCCGTTTATCTAGCCCCCTCCTGAGCCTCTCCCGAACCCTAGCCCCCCTTCCTCCTCCCTTGCGCCGCCACCCCTCTTATCCTTCCTCCCAAGTCTCTCTGAAGCCGCCATGGACAGGAGGTCCATGGCCTGAAGCTGCTTCCCCCGCGCGGGTCACCCTCGTCGAGGACGCCGGCGACCACTTCCCCGAGCCGTAGGACTACATCAACCCTCGCTGTGAGCCGCGACGCCTCCCCCTTCCCCTGTTTCATGCGAGTAGGAGTAGGTGCAGTGTGTCTGCCTCCGTGGCCGCCATGGTTTTCGAGATGGTAGAAGTCCCTGTAGGCTGCGCGGCGAGGCGAGATCGGTGGAAAATGGGTCCTTTGTTGTCCCATCTACGCCGAGGAACACTTCGGCGAGTCCTCGGGCCAGCGAGAGCGACGCAGTCGTCGCCGGAATTCGCCCCGTCGCCAGCGCTGGAAGTCTGAAGAAATTTAGTTTGGCAGTGCAAAGTCGTGCACTTTTCTTCAGTTAACTCACTGGGAAGATGTTTTTCTTCTCCCAGTTTGGCTACTTGTCGTGAATCTCCTCGTAGCGCAGTGGTGTGGCGCCCTGGGTTGCTTCCAGGAGGTCTTGGGTTCGAGCTCCCCCTGGAGAAAAAACCCATCCTTTTTTCTTTTTGTTCCAGCGTAGGAATTGGGCTCTGCCCAATTTATTTTTATTTTATTTTTTTCGCTTCGCCGTGGGCGCGTTCGGGAGAGAGGGCCGCGGTTCTGGGTCCAGGACCTGGCCGAAACGAGCCAGCAGAGGCTTTCCCCTCTGTTTTCTTTTTTTTTGTGTGCTTTTCCTTTCTTTTTAAATTATGTTTCTTGCAAATTCAAAATCTGTTTGAAAATTGCACTTTTACCCCACATGTTTTACATGTATCTGGGGTAGAAAAATTCAAGGAACATCCTAGTGCAGTCCTTTTAGCATTTTGGGCATTGTAGGCGGTGGCTTTGTGAAGTTGTTTCACATGGGCACCCACTTTCTTTTCTTTTGTGTTGCATTTTGAAGCTTGTGTCCTGTGGCGCATGTGTGTTGCACTAAGTTGTGTGGGGTTAATCTCTGCCACGTTTAATGGGGTCTGATTTGCAAGTTGAACCTTGACCAGCTGAAGTGATGTAAATCTTGCAAAGAGGCCCTAGACCCACTGTCTTGCGAACTGTGTTTTGATAATTGAAGTTGGTCTTGCCATATGAACTTTGTGCAGAAAGGTCCAAGGAATCCAAGGGTGGTATCCACCTTGTGTTTTGTGAACAATATGGACATGGTGTGACTCACCTAACCATATCAAACCCTGCTTTTCCTTCCCTTCTTTCTTTCAAGCTCAGTGCATGTTGAGCCTTGTTCATCTGATCATTCCAAGTTCTTTTCAGTGTCATCTCAATTCTTGGCAATCATCAAACCAGCCCCTAGCATATTGTCTTTTGCAACGTGGCTAGATTCCAACTTTTGTTGCACCTTCCTTGTGTCAAATTCACCGACACTACTCCGTCTCTGGAATCGATTTTTACTTCTCACGTTGTTTTTATTTCTGTTAAATGCTTTGTTGATCATGCCATGTTTACATGCTACTTACACCTAAAATAAGGCTAAGACCAAAGCCATTTTACGTACATAAGTTGCATATGAAGTTGTTGACGTGTCGTCACCACCTTCACTTAAATCTGACTAGATAGGGTCACATCATGTCGATTAACCTTGATCATACCATCCTTGCCTGTGCATTGTACCCGTTACTTACTTGTGTGCCTTTTCCTTGCCGGTACCTTACGTTAGCACCTGAGACCGCCGAGGAGACTTACGTGGAGATTTCCGACACCGAGCCCGAGGAGCCTGCTACATCTGCTTCGACGACCGATTACCCAGGCAAGGGGAATATTTATATCATTACTTGATACCTTTCTGCCTACCTGCCTAGCTGTAGTCTAGAACGTTTGTTTGATCCTATCCACCTTGTTCATGCCAAAATCAACCCCAAACAGCCATGATCCCCACATCCCAGCAAAACATTGTATTGCTAAGTTACCGCTGCTCATCCATTGCTTAGTATGAGTAGGAAAACTTGCTGCTTACCCTATGCTATGGTTTGGGATATTATGTTATTTTAAGAAGTTGGTTGATATTTATTATTATGATGTTAATTTATATTTGACGAAAGATGGGAGACCAGGCTGTTCCCGCCAGGTGTTTTGTTCCATTTGAGTCACCTAGGTCCCGAGTTCCGGGTATTGTGTTTCTTGACGAGCGTGCCTAATCGTGTGTGGGATTCTATGGGGTCCCCTTGTCTTACCTACCTAGCTTCAAACAATTCTAGTGGTGGCCCGAGCAGATTTACTTTTGCAAACGTGTGTGTGCTTGGTTGGTACCCCAGCTGTTTTCGAAACAACCCGGGCCAGCGGAGACATGGTTTCTCTTGTTGGTCCAACCCAGGGAGCTAGGGGGTTGTCCACATTTTTTTGGGCAACTAACCCGACCTCGTCCAGACGGTAGAGGCCGATTCGAGAGTGCGGCCGGCTTTTGAGTTGGATGTCGACTCACCGGCGGCCACCCGAAATTGTGCGTTGTTAGTTAGAGGGACTCTAACGTTCCGGAGTTTCAGGCGTTTACCTAGCCAAGTGGAAACAGAGCGTACACGCGAAGCCTATGATGGGCAGTTGGTACACCCCTGCAGGGTTAAATCTTTTCGAAAAGCCGTGTCCGCGGTTATGGACGACTTGAGACCTACTCCTTGTTCATAGAATAACATCAATTTGAACCTTAATTAAAAACTTGCCTACCGTGTGAGTGCCTTGGTTTCTTTTCTTCGTCCAAGGGGACCGAGAGAAGATCCAGGTTGTGTTATGATTGACGTAAGTAGGTGATTAGTAGGCTTATGACGCGATGTCACGTGTATTTCTTGGATCTTACCTCTACACTAATAGAACGATAGCCACCATATATGCTAGTGCGGCTGCAACCTTTACCTTTAACTTTTCTTATCGTAGGAAGTTAGTTATCCTGTAATGATATAATCTCACCCCATTTTTGCTTTTGTGCTTTTACTGTTTTGCCTGATCGGCCGCTGCAGTGGATTACTACCTTGACCCAAGCACTGGACGATACTTCGTGGAGGTGCCCCCGGACGATGACGATGAGGACGACCTCGTTCAGTAGATCCTACAGTTGGGCTTTGACGATCCGTGGGTGGACTCTTTATGTGCAGCCCTCTCTAGGGCAATTTGGCTTTTGCCCGTACTCGGTCGTGTTTGTCTTCCGCTTGTCGCATGATGTATTGTTGGGTCCACGGACCTCTGAAATGATGTAATAAATACCAGTGGCGATGTATGCCCTGGACTCTATATATTTATGTCTTAGTTTAAGTTCTTTGTTCATATACCTGTTGTCGAGAATCCGCAGCGACACGAGTGCGAGTGTCGTGAGTCGGTGGCTCTTTATGCGCTACTAACTTGAGCGGGACGCGAAAGCGACTAACTCGAGTTAGCACCGCATCGGGGGCTTTACAACTTGGTATCAGAGAAGGACTGACTGTAGGACCCCTTACTGGCCAAAGTTGAGTCTAGAAACTATTTTTTTGTTATTAAGGAAAAATCGGAGAGTAGGAACTCTTTCTTTTTCTTCTTACCCCATCCTCCCACCCCTTTTTCCGTGAGGAAGTGAAACGTTGTTTTCTCTCTGCAACTTATCCCCTTTCAAAACAAATCTAGGTTCTTGTTTACATGAGGCTCCGATTCCTCTATAATTTTTTGCTAGCGACGAGATGTGTTGGCGTACTTTGATACCACTGAGCCTCCACTTGGGGTTGACTGCTCTACCTTGATTACGGCGTACCCCAGGTGAAACGTCCATACAGGATTGACGGTAATCCTATGGTAATATGGATGTGGTGTCTTTTCCCCTATGGACGACCGTGATGGCGGGCCGCTCAGGGCAGATGTCTCATTGTTCAGGTCTTCAACCACTCGTATATATTGTTGTGTGCTCGCTAGCATATTATTATCTTGGATTCGGATGATCTCGATTTGGGGATTCCAGTAGCACCTAGCTTTCGACTTTCCGGGTTAACCTTCGTGGAATTTCAGCCTTCGGCTTTCTCATACCTCGTGAGGAAGTTTTGTTGTCAATATTGCTTTATCTTCTGGTTACTTCAATGTTTCAACCATGTTCTCATAAGTGTTCCTGTATACAGGATGCCAAGAGCGAACATGCCGCCGCCAGAGAACCCTATCCTTGGGGAGGCTGTGGTCGCAGTGGCTTAGGGCACAGCTGCGATCTTACAGATGCTGCAGAACCAGACTGCCCAGAGGAATGATCGACCACAGTACACCACTCTACAGCAGTTCCTTGCTATCAACCACCCCAGGTTCTCCGAGGCTCGAGACCCGCTGGAGGCGGATGACTGGATCGCAGAGATCAAGAAGCACTTCCATGCAAACACCGTCAGACCAGTTGACTACGTCACCTTCGCCTCCTTCCAGCTTCAGGGTGCAGCAGCCAGCTGGTACGATACCTACAAGGCCAACAAGGGCGATGCTATCATCACGTGGGAAGATTTTGTCGCAGACTTCAGAGCAGAGCATATTCCGAGTGGCCTGATGGACAGGAAGTGTGAGGAGTTCTTGGCTCTGAGACAGGGTGACAGGTCAGCTCAGGAGTACAACCTGGCCTTCGTCAGGCTCGCCAGGTACGCTCCAGAGGAGGTCAGCACAGAGGCTAAGAAGATAGCCAGGTTCCGTGGGGGTCTCAGCATAGAGATCAAGTACGCACTCACTCAGTGCAGCCCCATGCTGTTCTCACAGTTCGTGGATCAGGCTATCCGCCAGGAGTCAGCCAGAGCAGAGTGGGATGCAGACAGGAAACGCCAGCGTGAGCAAAGTTCCGCAGTGATGATCCACAAGAAGGCAAAGACTTGGGTTGCAGAGGCACCACCGCAGAGAAAGCAATACCAGCAGAGGGGGCACTTGTCCGAACTTTTTCCCGCCCTCCCGTCCCAGTTCAGCAGGGGCCTCGCTCTACACCACCACACGCGAGGCCACCCAGGCCGCAGCAGCAGCCCAGGCCGGGCGTGATTTTCTACAAGTGCACAGAGCCAGGGCACACGTCTCCCAACTGCACCGATCCGCGCTTTGCTCGGCTCCCACCGCCTCCACCTCGCTCTACTCCTAACACCGCGATGGTGAAGGCACAGCCACGTGCAGTTCGTGTGACCAACGTGATGCTCACAGATGCTCAGCAGTCTTCAGAGATCGTTCTTGGTAGGTTGCTTGTTAATTCTGTTCTCGCGACTGTGTTGTTCGATTCCGGAGCATCTCATTCCTTTGTATCCCAGAAGTTCGCTGATGAGTAGGTCCTATTCATCGAGGACCTCCCAAAGTTTCTTCCTATTGTTTCTCCCGGTTCCAAGTTCACTTCATCTCTCCGTGCTCCGTTTGTGAGGATCACCTTTCAGGGTTGCCATTTCCCAGCCTCGCTCATCGCCTTGCCAAGTTCCGACATTGATGTCATTTTGGGCATGGATTGGCTTGTGCATCACAAGGCCAATATTGATTGTCCAACCAGATCAGTGAAGTTGACTCATGATTCAGGTGTAGAAGTCTTGTACACTTGTGGCTCTATGACAGGACCAGCAAAGTTGTACGCTTTGAACGCAAGAGTTTCACCTTTGCTCGAAGTGGTCAGAATTGTCTGTGAGTTCCCAGATGTCTTTCCGGAGGAGTTGCCAGGAATTCCCCCAGTTCGAGCTATTGAGTTCGTTATTGAGCTAGAGCCTGGTACCCAGCCAATTTCTCGGCATCCGTACAAGATGTGTTCGAAGGAGTTGATTGAGCTCAAGAAGCAGTTGAAAGAGTTGGAGGCAGGCGGTTTTATCCGCGCGAGCACTTCCCCTTGGGGTGCACCAGCTTTGTTTGTCCAGAAGAAGGATGGGACTAGCCGCTTGGTCCAGGACTATCGCGGTATCAACAAGAAGACCATCAAGAACAAGTACCCTTTACCCCGCATCAATGATCTGTTCGAACAGTTGAATGGGGCTATGGTCTTTTCCAAGCTTGACTTGAGGATGGGGTATCACCAAATCCGTGTTCGTGAAGAGGATATTCCCAAGACCGCGTTCAGCACACGTTATGGGCTGTATGAGTTCACAGTCATGACTTTTGGGTTCTCAAATGCCCCTCCGACATTCATGAGAGCTATGAACTATTTGTTCCAAGAATGGCTTGATGTGTTTGTGATCCTCTACCTCGACGACATTCTTGTCTATTCCAAGTCAGAGGCTGAACATGAGGAACATTTACGCTTGGTGCTGCAGAAGTTAAGAGAGCACCGGTATTACGCCAAGTTCTCCAAGTGTGAGTTTTGGCTGGACAAGGTCAATTTTCTGGGCCATGTCATCTCCGCTGAGGGAATTGCGGTTGACCTAGAGCGAGTCAGCACTATTCAAGAGTGGGCTCCGCCGAAGAATGTGAAGCAGCTAAGGAGTTTTCTCGGCCTCGCCAGTTATTGCAGGAGGTTTGTGCAGAATTTCTCCAAAATAGCAAAGCCAATGACTGAATTGTTGTGCAAGGACAAGCGGTACACTTGGTCACCATCTTGCCAGTCAGCCTTCGAGGAGTTGAAAGAGAAGTTGACCATAGCTCCAATTCTCACACGCCAGATGAGTCACAGCCTTTTTAGGTGTTTTGTGATGCTTCCTTGCAAGGTCTGGGCGGAGTTTTGATGCAAGGCAGGAATATTGTGGCGTATACCTCACGACAGTTGAAGACGAGTGAGAGGAATTATCCCACGCACGACTTGGAGCTTGCAGCAGTTGTGCACGCTTTGGTCACTTGGCGACACCTCCTCTTAGGGAGGAAGGTGGATGTGTTCACGGACCACAAGAGTCTGAAGTATTTGTTCACTCAGCCAAATCTGAACTTGAGGCAAAGAATATGGCTTGAAACCATTACTGAGTACACAGTTGATATTCAGTTCACGCCTGGGAAGGCGAATGTCATAGATGATGCGCTGAGCCGCAAGGGCGAATGCAATAATATCCAGGTGCAGAAGATCCACCCTGATTTGTGTGAGTCCTTTCGAAGGCTCAATCTCGAGCTAGTTCCAGCAGGCTACCTTTCCAACCTTGTGGTATAGCCCACTATCCATGAGAAGATTCGTGAAGCTCAGTCTGGCAGCTCAATGATACAGAAGATCAAACAGGGTATTGCCGCCTCAGTTCCAAAGTACGGTTGCTTTTCAGTGCTTAATGACGGCACCGTGTTGTTCGAAGAGCGAGTTGTTGTTCCCAAGGAGGGAGATCTCAGAGAGGTCATCATGAAGGAAGCCCATGATTCAAAGCTATCGATTCACCCTGGCAGTACAAAGATGTATCAAGATCTCAAGCAAATCTTTTTGTGGACTCGTATGAAGCAGGATGTTGCCTGTTACGTGTCTCAGTGTGATGTGTGCAGGAGAGTGAAGGCACAGCACCAGAAGCCTGCAGGGTTGCTTCAGCCACTTGAGATTCCGGAGTGGAAATGGGATCATATAGAGATGGATTTCATCACAGGCTTCCCTTTGTCGCAGAAGAAGAACAATGCCATCTTTGTTGTCATTGAAAATATTTCCAAAGTTGCCCACTTCTACCCAGTGAAGGACTCCATTTCAGCAGCTCAGTTGGCGGATTTGTACACCGCAAGAGTTGTATCTTTGCATGGCATTCCCAAGAAGATCAGTTCTGATAGAGGCAGCCTTTTCACCTCTAAGTTCTGGCAGGCCTTTCAAAAGGCGATTGGTACGACAGTGTTGTTCAGTACCGCTTATCACCCTCAGACAAGTGGGCAAGTCGAGCGTGTGAACCAAATCCTCGAGGACATGCTTCGGGCATGTGTCATCTCCGTTGGCATGAAGTGGGAAGAATGCTTGCCGTATGCTGAGTTCTCTTACAACAACAGCTATCAGGCAAGTCTGCAGGCAGCGCCGTTTGAAGTCTTGTATGGCCGCAAGTGCAGGACACCTTTGAACTGGTCCGAGACAGGTGAGAGGCAGCTGTTCAGTCCAGATGTGATCCAAGAGGCAGAGGAGAGAGTGAAGATTGTCCGAGAGCAGCTAAAGGCAGCACAGTCTAGGCAGAAGGCCTATTATGACAAAAGGCACCGTGGTGTAGCGTTTCAGGTTGGTGATTGGGCATACCTGAGAGTGTCTCCATTGAGGGGAACTCACCGCTTTGGCATCAAAGGAAAGCTCGCTCCAAGATTTGTCGGACCTTTCCGCATCCTTGAGACTAGAGGACCTCTTTCCTTTCGGCTCGAGCTTCCAGAGAGTCTGTCCATGGTGCATGACGTGTTCCATGTAACGCAGGTAAAGCAGTGCTTCAAGCAGCCAGAGCAGGCTGTTGACTTGGGCGAGATACAGCTGAGTGCGGACCTTTCCTACTCAGAGCGTCCAGTCCGTGTTCTTGAGACTTCCGAGTGCAAGACTCGCAACAAGACCGTCAAGTTCATGAAAGTTCAGTGGGCACACCATTCGGAGAAGGAAGCAACGTGGAGCGTGAAGATCATCTCCGTTCTGAGTATCCTGAGGTTTTTCATGCTTACATCTCGGGACGAGATCCAGTGTTGGTAGGGGAGAGCTGTAACAGCCCAACAACAATTCATAAGTCATCTTGTAATTTTTTTTCTTTCATCTTTTGCTACCAAGGTTGTCGTGGTACTAGTGAATGCAATATCATGTGATGATGTTGAATGCTAAGGAGTTTGGAACTCTTTTGGGTTTGCTTTTGAATTCTTTTGGATGGCTAAAGAAAATTGTTGTGGGTCTTTCCATGCTCCATTTGTGTTCCCCACGAATCCAAACTTTGCTTAAGCAACTCTTTGGACCTTTTCCCCATGCCCATGAATTTACTTTGATTTTACCTCTCTGGAAAAATCAAATGTAATTCAAAGTCTATTTGAACCTAATTCTTTTGCCCCTGATTTTATTTTTCAAAAATTGGGTCAAAGCAATTTTATAAAATAGAGGAAATTCTCGCCAAAATAAAACATATTTTTCTATGTTTTATTTTTCTTCCGTTTTTGCTCTAGAAAAGTTTGGGAGGCCTCTGTTTTTTTTCTCTTTTAAAGGGAAGGGCCTCCTTCTTTTCTTTCCCTGGACAAGTGGAGGCAGCCCACTTGGGCCTGCCCGAATCCAGCCCAAGCGCGCCCTCCTGTTTGTTTTTTTTCCTTTTCTCTCTTCTTCCTCCAGCCTTGGCCCACCTATCATCCTCCTCCTTCCCATCTTCCTCTCCCACCTTTTTCCCTGCGTCAGAGAAAGCTGAGAGAAGGGGAGGACGGCGTGGAGCCCTCCGGGCAGCCTCCTGTGGCCGCCCCCCCCCCCTTTATCTAGCCCCCTCCTGAGCCTCTCCCGAACCCTAGCCCCCCTTCCTCCTCCCTTGCGCCGCCACCCCTCTTCTCCTTCCTCCCAGGTCTCTCTGAAGCCTCCATGGACAGGAGGTCCATGGCCTGAAGCTGCTTCCCCTGCGTGGGTCACCCTCGTCGAGGACGCCGGCGACCACTTCCCCGAGCCGTAAGACTACAGCAGCCCTCGCTGTGAGCCGCAACGCCTCCACCTTCCCCTGTTTCATGCGAGTAGGAGTAGGTGCAGTGTGTGTGCCGCCGTGGCTGCCATGGTTTTCGAGATGGTAGAAGTCCCTGTAGACTACGCGGCGAGGCGAGATCGGCGGGAAAATGGGTCCTTTGTTGTCCCATCTACGCCGGGGAACACTTCGGAGAGTCCTCGGGCCAGCGAGGGTGACGCAGTCGTCGCCGGAGTTCGCCCCGTCGCCAGCGCTGGAAGTCTGAAGAAATTCAGTTTGGCAATGCAAAGTCGTGCACTTTTCTTCAGTTAACTCACTGGGAAGATGTTTTTCTTATCCCAGTTTGGCTACTTGTCGTGAATCTCCTCGTAGCGCAGTGGTGTGTCGCCCTGGGTTGCTTCCAGGAGGTCTTGGGTTCGAGCTCCCCCTGGAGCAAAAACCCATCCTTTTTTCGTTTTGTTCCAGCGTAGGAATTGGGCTCAGCCCAATTTATTTTTATTTTATTTTTTCGCTTCGCCGTGGGCGCGTTCCGGAGAGCGGGCCGCGGTGCTAGGTCCAGGACCTGGCCGAAACCAGCCAGCAGAGGCTTTCCCCTCTGTTTTCTTTTTTTTGTGCTTTTCCTTTCTTTTTAAATTATGTTTCTTGCAAATTCAAAATCTGTTTGAAAATTGCACTTTTACCCCACTTGTTTTACATGTATATGGGGTAGAAAAATTCAAGGAACAGCCTAGTGCAGTCCTTTTAGCATTTTGGGCATTGTAGGCGGTGGTTTTGTGAAGTTTTTTCACATGGGCACCCCCTTTCTTTTCTTTTGTGTTGCGTTTTGAAGCTTGTGTCCTGTGGCGCATGTGTGTTGCACTAAGTTGTGTGGGGTTAATCTCTGCCACGTTTAATGGGGTCTGATTTGCAAGTTGAACCTTGACCGGCTGAGGTGATGTAAATCTTGCAAAGAGGCCCTAGACCCACTGTCTTGCAAACTGTGTTTTGATAATTCAAGTTGGTCTTCCATATGAACTTTGTGCAGCAAGGTCCAAGGAATCCAAGGGTGGTATCCACCTTGTGTTTTGTGAACAATATGGACATGGTGTGAATCACCTAACCATATCAAACCCTGCTTTTCCTTCCCTTCTTTCTTTCAAGCTCAGTGCATGTTGAGCCTTATTCATCTGATCATTCCAAGTTCTTTTCAGTGTCATCTCAATTCTTGGCAATCATCAAACCAGCCCCTAGCATATTGTCTTTTGCAACGTGGCTAGATTCCAACTTTTGTTGCACCTTCCTTGTGTCAAATTCACCGACACTACTCCGTCTCCGGAATCGATGTTTACTTCTCATGTTGTTTTTATTTCTGTTAAATGCTTTGTTGATCATGCCATGTTGACATGCTACTTACACCTAAAATAAGGCTAAGACCAAAGCCATTTTACGTACATAAGTTGCATATGAAGTTGTTGACGTGTCGTCACCACCTTCACTTAAATCTAACTAGATAGGGTCACATCATGTCGATTAACCTTGATCATACCATCCTTGCCTGTGCATTGTACCTGTTACTTACTTGTGTGCCTTTTCCTTGCCGGTACCTTACGTTAGCACCTGAGACCGCCGAGGAGACTTACGTGGAGATTTCCGACACCGAGCCCGAGGAGCCTGCTACGTCTTCTTCGACGACCGATTACCCAGGCAAGGGGAAGATTTATACCATTACTTGATACCTTTCTGCCTACCTGCCTAGCTGTAGTCTAGAACGTTTGTTTGATCCTATCCACCTTGTTCATGCCAAAATCAACCCCAAACAGCCATGATCCCCACATCCCAGCAAACTTGCTGCTTACCCTATGCTATGGTTTGGGATATTATGTTATTTTAAGAAGTTGGTTGATATTTATTATTATGATGTTAATTTATATTTGACGAAAGATGGGAGACCAAGCTGTTCCCGCCAGGTGTTTTGTTCTATTTGAGTCACCTAGGTCCCGAGTTCCGGGTATTGTGTTTCTTGACGAGCGTGCCTAATCGTGTGTGGGATTCTATGGGGTCCCCTTGTCTTACCTACCTAGCTTCAAACAATTCTAGTGGTGGCCCGAGCTGATTTACTTTTGCAAACGTGTGTGTGCTTGGTTGGTACCCCAGCTGTTTTCGAAACAACCCGGGCCAGCGGAGACATGGTTTCTCTTATTGGTCCAACCCAGGGAGCTAGGGGGTTGTCCACATCTGTTTGGGCAACTAACCCGACCTGGTCCAGACGGTAGAGGCCGATTCGAGAGCGCGGCCAGCTTTTGAGGTTGGATTTCGACTCACCGGCGGCCACCCGAAATTGTGCGTTGTTAGTTAGAGGGACTCTGACGTTCCGGAGTTTCAGGCGTTTACCTACCCAAGTGGAAACCGGGCGTACACGCGAAGCCTATGATGGGCAGTTGGTACACCCCTGCAGGGTTAAATCTTTTCGAAAAGCCGTGTCCGCGGTTATGGACGATTTGAGACCTACTCCTTGTTCATAGAATAACATCAATTTGAACCTTAATTAAAAAATTGCCTACCGTGTGAGTGCCTTGGTTGCTTTTCTTCGTCAATGGGGACCGAGAGAAGATCCAGGTTGTGTTATGATTGACGTAAGTAGGTGATTAGCAGGCTTATGACGCGATGTCACGTGTATTTCTTGGATCTTACCTCTACTCTAATAGAACGATAGACACCATATATGCTAGTGCGGCTGCAACCTTTACCTTTAACTTTTCTTATCGTAGGAAGTTAGTTATCCTGTAATGATATAATCTCACCCCTGTTTTCCTTTTGTGCTTTTACTGTTTTTCCTGATCGGCCGCTGCAGTGGATTACTACCTTGACCCAAGCACTGGACGATACTTCGTGGAGGTGCCCCCGGACGATGACGATGAGGACGACCTCGTTCAGTAGATCCTACAGTTGGGCTTCGACGATCCGTGGGTGGAATCTTTATGTGCAGCCCTCTCTAGGGCAATTTGGCTTTTGACCGTACTCGGTCGTGTTTGTCTTCCGCTTGTCGCATGATGTATTGTTGGGTCCACGGACCTCTGAAATGATGTAATAAATACCAGTGGCGATGTATGCCCTGGACTCTATATATTTATGTCTTAGTTTAAGTTCTTTGTTCATATACCTGTTGTCGAGAATCCGGCAGCGACACGAGTGCGAGTGTCGTGAGTCGGTGGCTCTTTATGCGCTACTAACTTGAGCGGGACGCGAAAGAGACTAACTCGACTTAGCACCGCAGCGGGGGCTTTACAGTGCACCACAAATACAAAACCATCATGGTGGGGACAATGTCCATTATAGTAAAGGTGCAATGATCACTTCATAAGAGGTGAGACTTTTTGGTCTATATATCGCCGATTTGTTGGTAAGACTTGATCAACCTTGCTAGTGAGCATGTTTTTATAGGCAAAAAGTGGAGCTTTGTTATGTTTTGATTTGCTTTAGCTTTTATTCTCTTTGTTGTACCAAGTTTATATGTTTTTGAAACTTCACAATTCTAATCACTACTTCAAGTTTTCAGAAAGTTTCGCAGCTTTTTGAACTCCGGAAAATTTTCAACAGTGAAGTCTTCAGAAAAAATCCAGAAAAATTATATTAAAAATTTCCATGCCGGGAGTGAACCCGAGGCACCTGGGGCTGACCAGGGGGGCCACCAGTGGCCCAGGCGGCCAGCTGGCGCGGCCAGCCCCCTGGCCGCGCCCACAGGGTTCCTGGGGCCCACAGGTCCCACCTCCAGGTAAGTCTTCTTCCTCCTTCCTATCTCTCCAAAAACACGAGTTATGTTCTTCTTGCGTTCTTGCTGTTCTTGGAGGCGATTTTCGATCTCTCTCTACAGCCAACCATTTGAGCTGTGATTTTGAGCAAATACTCCCTGGTATGCAACTCCTTCACCCCTCCAATTAGATTTTTGATTGGTGGCTTCATTTGTGAGTATTTAGTAGTTCTTGGTGTTGTTTATATGGGCTTGCATGCATGTATAGAAATTTATTTACCAAGTTTTGATGCAAGTTTATGCCTTAGGTAAGTGAGTAGACTAGTTTGCCTCAACTCACTTTGTTTAAATCCATGTTTTTTTGAATTGTCAAAATTTTCATAAATGAGTTTTCTAGGAAAAGAAAAGGGGTGGCTTGGGAAGAAGAAGCATGAGCGCTTCGATCGAGTTACTAGAGCTGCAGCTTCACCCTCTGTTGGTAGGGTGAGCTACAATGAAGATCATGTGCCCCTGGAGTTGTTGGAAGACACAAGTCCAGCATGTGCAATGATGTATCCGTGCGATGATTTTATTACAGCTGCAGGAATTAAGGAGGAATTCTATGGGCTTTGTGCCAATGCAGGTTTGACACGGCTAGCATTATGTCGTGTTGTACAATACAAGAAGCTCACCTCCTGCTTTGTTAATAGTTTTTGTTATAACCATGATGCTGGAACCGTCGAGTTTAAACTTTATAATGATCTCATAACCATGTCTTTGGCACGGTTTTGTTATATAATAGGTGTGCTGAACGTTGGCCAGACGGCAAAGATGACCACTCAGCCTTCCGAGTTGAGGACCCTCTTCAACTCCCTTTGTTGCCAGGAGGAGACCGACATTCGGCGTACAAAGATTTCCAGCATTTTTTTTCCACACCTCAGGTATTTTGCGTATTTGTTGCTAGAGGGGTGTTGGCTCATGACAACACGAGCAGTGGTTCTGCACCAGATTTTTCTATTTATCCGAACGCCCTCTCTGATAAGAATGATTATAATGTGGGTTCCTTAATTGCTTGGCGCCTTGTTATGATCAGTTACAAAGGTGACTTATATGGTGGCGTTTACGCCACACTTATCCTTGAGTCTCTTGAGCGCACCCCATATCCTAATGATATTCCCTTTCCATACGCAAGTCTCAATCTTGCTGCTATGAAGAGGCATAAGTTTGTTACCCTGACTTCCCAGTTTGGTAACCTTGATTATATTTTGAGGTTTGAAAAGACCATTACTCGTGAGATCCGTCTACCTGCACCACTTTTGTTTGATAACACTCGCAGGAACGGATGGTCCTTCAACGATATTCAGTTCGATGAGTTCATGGCTCATTACCAACCGCATAACCCCATGGAGGGGGTTGTGCCCGACGAGCAGGAGCATGGTGAGTTCCCACCTTTCCAAGGAGAGACCTTCACTGAGCATGGCGAGAGGTCTTCTTCTGCTTGGAGCATAGCCCTTCCTCATGGGAGGACCCGAGGACTTCGGTGTACGCACCGGAGGGCTCATACGACTCCTGGACTTACCATTACCCCGAAGCAAGAGGCTCCTGGGCGCAGTAACTGCTACAAACTTAGGCCAAAATCCTAAGCTTGGGGGAGTATGTGCCCTTCTCACCTTTCCATTGTATTATTCGTTTTTATTTTGTTCGCTTTGATCCTTTCGAAGTTTTTGCCAGTTCTTCTTTGTTCTTCTATTTTGCAAAAACAACAAAAATATTTATCTTTTCTTTTTCTTTCGCTAAACCTTTGGAAAACCCAAAAAGATTTCCTTTCTCTCTTTAGTTTGCTTTGTTTTCAGAATTCAGCTTGAGTCCGTGATGGAATTTGATATTATATTTCCCAAGTTCGGTCGTGCAAGTGACAAGGCAGTAATGACGAAGATCGACGGAAGGGAAGCAACATGGAAAATCCGTATGAACTCTTCTTGTTTCTACTTTTGTACATATGCCTGTACTTATGATCTAGAGACCAGCTTGTAGCGACATAGTGCTATGTTTACAATGCTTTCCCAGTGTTCATGCTTTCTTTGTGGCTGATCTCAAATAGCTAGAGTGCATAATATGTTGCTGAAATGATTTGCATGCATTGCATTGTTCATGGTTTGGCATATTGAAGTGGTATTTCCCTTCAGAGAATTCTTGGATTGACTTAGCACATGTTCACACATGTTTATGGCTAAAATGTCTATCATGCCTTGATGACCTTTTTATTTCAGAATAGTCATATCACTTTCATGCCCGATTCAATGTTACTTTGTCGCTTTGCAAGATTATGACAATTATTGCTCTCTAGTTGGTCGCTTCCCAGTCTTTTGCTAGCCTTCACTTGCACTAAGCGGAATTATGCTTGTGTATCCAAACTCCTTTTCAACCCAGTTATTCCATTTGAGTCCACCATACCTACCTAAATGTGGTATTTACCGGCCACTCCTAACTTAGACTTTCTTGTGCCATCTCGAAATTTATTCAAGAGCTTCCCTTTTGTAATCGTACAAGCTCATGGTGCAGTGAGGGAAAATCAGTATCTACCATGCCAAAAATATTTTGACGGAAGTTTTAACTAATCAATGAAAAAAATGATGAGAGTTACACCTCCCCCATACTTGATAATGGAATGAAATGGACCAAATGCTGCTAATGATAGATGGAACGACACCCTCCTTCCATACTTGAGGCAAAATAAAAGGCTCCATAGACCATCAAAGGATTTATGGATAAGGGAACATGTGTAAGCAAAAGGCATTAATATATGGTTGGCATGGGAGATATTGAGAGACCTTTACCGTTCACTGTTGACTGGAAAGTTGCACTTCTCAAAAGAATTTTGTCTCTGTTTTCAAAACCAAGAGCTCTGGCAGATGTTTAGTTTTTTCTTCCTTTCACGGGTTTTCAATCTTGCCATCAAAAATCCACGGTTCAAGAGTCTCACCTTCTTTCTTCAAAGCACCAACTATTGAGAGCATAATTGTCATTCTTAGTGTAACATGCATTGTCCCAAAGTACTACATTGTCTTCTGCATGCTTGTGATATTGCTAGTCTGAAAGTCTTAGTTCTAGTCTCCTTTAAAACTCCGGAGGAGTTTCTGCATTTATGGTTTGCTTCACTCATGGAGGCTAGCGAGATACCACTCTGATATGTTCAATCTATGTGCATTGTGCTCTTGTCTTGATTTTCAGCAGCATATTGTTTACTTTTGGTTGTTTGTGATTGATCACTTGAAACAAGAATTGATTCGTGCATTGTTCTCATAGCATTATTTTGATACTTGCTAAACTCTTTTCATAGTACCGTCTTATATACATCTTATGAAGCAAAAGAGTTTGTCAAAGTTTTCTTTGTCGTGTCCAGTTCGTTGAACTGAATTGCTTGAGGACAAGAAATAGGATAAGCTTGAGGGGAGTTGATACGTCTCAAACGTATCTACTTTTCCAAACACTTTTGCTATTGTTTTTCCCTCATTCTTGCATGATTTGAGCTAAACTAACCCGGATTAACGTTGTTTTCAGCAGAGCTGCCTGTATGGTTTTATTGTGCGTAGAAAAATGGTTTTTTGGACATCTCAGAAAATTCTGAGAAAAATACCAGAAAATCCACGCACCCGAAGGAGCCCGAAGCCAGAAGGGGGCCAGAGGGCAGCCAGGGGGCCCAGGCGCCCCGTGGGCGCGGCCAGAGGGCAGCCAGGGGGGCCCAGGCGCCCCGTGGGCACGGCCAGGGGTGGGGCCGCGGCGGGTGGTCGCCTGGGCGACGCCCCCTCCCTTGGTGCCCTACTTCTTCTCCTATTTATTCCCGTGACGGGGAAACTCCGAAACAAAAGTCGCATTTCTAGAACCCGTCGCGGAGCCGCCGCCAACCTCTGTTCTTGCTCGGGAGGGCTAATCTGGAGGCTGATTTGGCCTCCGGAGAGGGGAGATCGTCGACATCGTCATCACCATAACCACTCCATCCTCCCTCCATGACTTCCCTTCACATGTGTGAGTAATTCCCTGCTGTAGGCAAAGGGGAGGGTAGGGATTGGATGAGATTGATCATGTAATTGTTTGTCAGATTATTGGGGGCATGTTTCCTATCATCTACTTTGGTGTTTATCATCTTTGCTACAACTTGTTTCTCTTAATGCTTGTCACTTTGGGACCGAGTACCATGTTTTTAGATCCGAACCACTTATGTTTTCTTGAGTTTATTTATGTTCAAGATCCTATCTATGAGTTGTATGCACTTATTATGGTCCGGAACTGGCAATCCCAAAGGTGACAGCTTGGGACACCAGGGGATGGTCCATAATTTGAGGATTCCACGTATCCATTGAGTTTATTGCTTTGTTCCGGTGCTCTTTGACAGGAGCACCTTAATCTTCATAAGTTCCTTTTGGCCCCGTTCATAGCGGGATGGTAGGACAAAAGATGGTGTGCAAGTTCCTATTGCAAGCACGCACAACTACCTTTGGGATAAATGTCTAATGTTTGATATTTTCCTAGATGATCATTACTTTTCTGTGTGCCTTGCCCCGTGTTAGAATCTATTACATGTTCATTCTTATTCATGCAGCGCCCAACCATCCATCTCCCTAGCCTACAGAGTTTTAATCCTGCTGGTTAGTACTAGTTTACTTTTGCCGTTATCATTATCACTATCATATCGTAGTCGCTATTAATACTTTGTTGCAAGCAAGCATATTTCAGGTGCGGTTGAATTGACAACTCAACTGTCAAAGCTTATAAATACTCTTTGTGTCCCCTTGTGTCGAATCAATAAATTGGGTTAACTTACCCGCGAGAACACTGCAATCGATCCCCTACAGTTGAGGGTGATCAGTGGCCCCCCTGGCTGCCCCTCTTCGCCTATGTATTCTCCGTCACGGGAAACCTCGGAAGATAGAACCCTTTTTCACGATCTCGCATCTGTTCCTCCGTCGCCGCGCTTCCAAGATCGGGAGCGTCAGCAGACCTCTTCCCGGCACCCTGCCGGAGGGAGGATTGACCTCCGGGGGCTCCTCCTCCACCATGGACGCTTCCCGGATGATCCGTGAGTAGTCTCCCTTGTACTATGGGTCCATGATCAGTAGCTATCTGATTTTCTCCTCCCCTCTTTGTTCTTCATGGAATATACCTTGTGAGCTTCCCTACATGATCAAGGCACATATGTAATTCTTTCTGTTGTTGCTATGTTGAGTTTGCTGGGATCTGATGGATTATGAGACTATATTCAGATTGTGATTGAGTAATATATTTGGTTCTTATCTTTTATATTTTTGTTCTTGAGTAATTCTTGCATGTTCTCCGTTGCTGTTTATTTCTTTGGCCAAGTAGTAGGTAGTGACTCCAAGGGGGAACGTTATGCTCGATTGTGGGTTCTTGCCCCCTGATGACTAGCTTGAGTGACAGAAACATGAGTCTAGGGGATGTGTTGTTGCCACAAGGAGGAAACAACGGTGCTTGTAACCGCGGTTGCAAGGATTGTTTACTTTACGCAAAGTTCTTTTAATGCAATTGTCGGTTGCTTTGGGTTTACACTTTGGGTGGGGCTCGCAACTTAATACCAGCAAGATGTTCTGGATAGATATGTCAAGGTGGATGATTAGTAGTAGATGCAGTTGGATTTCGGTGTACTTATTTTGGCGTACTGGTCATGCTTTTGAGCCTCTTCCTTTCTTTGTAGCATAGTTATCATTGCGATGCATTTTTAATCCTGTCAATTTCCCAGCTGTGATATCTTTACCTCGCATAGCAGTTTTATCCTCTTTGGGGTGAGAGACATCACTAGTGAACATCATGGGACCCCGGTCCATATTCTCATCACTGTTTACACGCTCAATTATTTCCTGCTTTTACTTTTTATTTGCATTCACTATTATCCTTTATCCCTCGCGTTTGATCCTTTGTAAACAACAAGGCCAGAGAGATTGACAACCTCTCTGAACTTCGTTGGGAGCAAAGTTATTTGTATTGTGTGCAGGTTCTTGTCAATTGCGCCGTTGACACCTACTTGTATCTTTCGGATTCCTACGGGAGACAAACCCTATCCTCTAAGTTAGGGGGGATTTGTTGCTATCCTACATCTCACCTTCCACTTGGGGTAAGCAACGAAGGGCGAGAAGGCATTATCATCTCTCGCACATCAATTGTTAATGCAATTGTCTGTTGCTTTGAGTTTACACTTTGGGTGGGTCTCGCAACTTAATACCAGCGAGATGTTCTGGATAGATATCTCAAGGTGGATGATTAGTAGTACATGCATATGGATTTAGTTCTACTTGTCTTGGTGTACTGCCCATACTTTTGAGCCTCTTAATTTCAAGTAGCATAATTAGCATTGCGGTGCGTTTATAATTCTGTCAATTGCCCAGCTGTAAGTTCTTCACATAGCTTAGCTGTTTATCGTCTTTTGGGAGAGAGACATCACTAGTGAGCATCATGGGACCCCGATCCATATTACCACCACTGTTACACATTTACCTTTATTTCTTGTTTTTTACTTTCAGTTGCAATTATCACTATCACTATCTCTTGCGTTTGACCCTTTGTAAACGACAAGGCCGGAGGGATTGACAACCCCTCTGTACTCGTTGGGAGCAAAGTTATTTGTATCTGTGTGCAGGTCCACGTCAACTTATTATCTGGCGTCGTTGACACCTACTTGCAGCAGTCGGAGTCCTACTGGTTCGATAACCTTGGTATCTTCACCGAGGGAAATTTGCTGCTAGCTAAATCTCAACCTTCCACTTGGTGTAGCCAACGAGGAGCACTACTTTAGTTCCATCAAGAGTCTACGCCAACCACATTTGTAGAACGTTTCCCTCTTTCGGTCTTCAAACGTATGAACACCAATTCCCTCCATTACTTTACATCGCCATAGCATAGATCTTGGGTTCGGGTATCGTAGGTTGGAAAAATTATTGTTTCCTGCCCCGTATCCCAGCAATGGAGTGTATGTAATGTACAGTGTACTGAGACATATATATCGTAACAGACCAAATCCCAACACACGGAAGAAAAAGGGCAACTCCAAAAAAGGTGGTGTTAAGTAAAAAGGCAAAGTAACCGGATGTGGAGGAGCTGCAACCGAAGGTGGTGGTAGACGAGTCGATGGGGTTGGTGTGACACCCTGGATTTTGGAACTTTATTTTTCCAAAAAAAATTCTGATTTATTTTTGGATTTGCCAGCTGGTTTGGATTTTGAGCAAATCTTTGGACTTGAACTTGAGCATATTTTTCTTTCCATGCTCAAGTAGCCCCAAGCCATATTTTTGTCCAAGCAATATATTCCTTTTTCCAATAAAAGGAATATTCCTATTATTTGAGGATTGTGAAGCACCCCCTATTTTTATTGGTCCAAAAATCCCAAAATAATTCCCACATGACATTGACACCATGTCTTGCCAAATTCTCCAAAAACATGGCATGGCCCAAGTGAATTTTTCCTCTAGAAAAATTGGGATAATTATGTTTCTACCCCTAGTTGAGACACACCCGACTGTTTTACCCCTAATTTCAGAAACTCGCCTTTTTTGTCCAACTCACTTTGCATTTCTTTCGTTTTTGCCATTCCGTCACGGCTCCGCTTGGTCAGCGTCGTTTGACCGTAAACGGCGCTTATTTTTGGACATTTTTACCCCTTAGCCATTTCTCTCTCTCCTACCTCTCCTCTCTGCTCCATCCTCTAACAGCGCAAAAGTGATTTTACTATTTGTGATGTAATTTTTCTTTGTCAAATGGCTATCAAACTTCTTGGGTTGCAAGATGGTGTAAAATGATGTGGTGATCTTGAGTGTAGTCCATGTTGGATCTCATTTGAATTTGAATTCAAACCCATCCTTATGCTTCAAGAGGGGTACTGGTGCATTTTTCAATGCTTCATATCTTTTTCCCTAAGCTCAAATTTTTGCATAGCCAAATCTCTCTCCCTCCCAAGCTTTTTCAAAGCCTTACTTTGATTTTTAGCCCCCTGGAAATTTGAGTTGTAGTTCAAAAGCAATTTGAATTTAAATCAACTCCCAAGATTTTACTTGCACCAAAAATGGTCAAACCAGGGCCGCTCAGGGCAGATGTCTCATTGTTCAGGTTTCCAGCCGCTCGTATATATTGTTGTGTGCTCGCTAGCAGATTATTATCTTGGATTCGGATGATCTTGGTTTGGGGATTCCAGTAGCACCTAGCTTTCGACTTTCCGGGTTAACCTTGGTGGAATTTCAGCCTTCGGCTTTCTCATACCTCGTGAGGAAGTTTTGTTGACAATTTTTCTTTATCTTCTCGTTACATCAATGTTTCAACCATGTTCTCATAAGTGTTCCTGTATATAGGATGCCAAGAGCGAACATGCCGCCGCCAGAGAACCCTATCCTTGGGGAGGCTGTAGCCGCAGTGGCTCAGGGCACAGCTGCGATCCTACAGATGCTGCAGAACCAGAATGCCCAGAGGAGTGATCAACCACAGTACACCACACTGCAGCAGTTCCTCGCGATCAACCCCCCCCCCCCAGGTTCTCCGAGGCTCGAGACCCGCTGGAGGCGGATGACTAGATCGCAGAGATCAAGAAGCACTTCAATGCTAACACCGTCAGACCTGTCGACTACGTCACCTTCGCCTCCTTCCAGCTTCAGGGTGCAGCAGCCAGCTGGTACGATACCTACAAGGCCAACAAGGGCGATGCTATCATCACGTGGGCAGACTTCGTCGCAGACTTCAGAGCAGCGCATATTCCGAGTGGTCTGATGGACAGGAAGCGTGAGGAGTTCTTGGCTCTGAGATAGGGTGACAGGTCAGTTCAGGAGTACAACATGGCCTTCGTCGGGCTAGCCAGGTACGCTCTAGAGGAGGTCAGCACAGAGGCTAAGAAGATTGCGAGGTTCCGTGGAGGTCTCAGCACAGAGATCAAGTACGCGCTCACTCAGTGCATTCCCACGCTGTTCTCACAGTTCGTGGATCAGGCTATCCGCCAGGAGTCAGCCAGAGCAGAGTGGGATGCAGACAGGAAGCGCCAGCGTGAGCACAGTTCCGCAGTGATGATCCACAAGAAAGCAAAGACTTGGGTTACAGAGGCACCACCACAGAGGCAGCAGTACCAGCAGAGGGGGGCAGTTGTTCGCACTTTTGCCCGCCCTCCCGTCCCAGTTCAGCAGGGGCCTCGCTCTACACCACCACACGCGAGGCCACCCAAGCCTCAGCAGCAGCCCAGGCTGGGCGTGATCTGCTACAAGTGCAGAGAGCCAGGGCACACGTCTCCCAACTGCACCGATCCGCGCTTTTCTCGGCTTCCACCGCCTCCACCTCGCTCTACTCCGAGCACCGCGATGGTGAAGGCACAGCCACGTGCACTTCGGGTGAACAACGTGATGCTCTCAGATGCTCAACAGTCTTCAGAGATAGTTCTTGGTAGGTTGCTTGTGTGTTCAGTTCCCGCGACAGTATTGTTCGATTCCGGAGCTTCTCACTCCTTCGTTTCCAAGTCTTTTGCTCGTGCACATGATTTGCATTCAGAGATGATGTCGTCTCCTATGGCTATCTCTACACCGGGCTCCAAGTTCAGTTCAGCTGTCAGAGTTCCTGATGTGCAGATCCAGATTCAGGGTCTCCTTTTCTCCGCTTCTTTGGTTTTGCTTCCGCGTTCCGACATTGATGTCATTTTGGGCATGGATTGGCTTGTGCAGCACAAGGCCAATATTGATTGTCCGACCAGATCAGTCAAGTTGACACATGATTCAGGCGCAGAGGTATTGTACACTTGTGGCTCTATGACAGGACCAGCACAGTTGTACGCGTTGAACGCAGGAGTTGCGCCTTTGCTCGAAGAGGTCAGAGTTGTCTGTGAGTTCCAAGACGTCTTTCCGGAGGAGTTGCCAGGAATTCCCCTAGTTCGAGCTATTGAGTTCGTTATTGAGCTAGAGCCTGGTACCCAGCCGATTTCTCGGCATCCGTACAAGATGTGTTCGAAAGAGTTGATTGAGCTCAAGAAGCAGTTGACAGAGTTGCAGGCAGGCGGTTTTATCCGCGCGAGCACTTCCCCTTGGGGTGCACCAGCTTTGTTTGTCTAGAAGAAGGATGGGACTAGCCGCTTGGTCAAGGACTATCGCGGTATCAACAAGAAGACCATCAAGAACAAGTACCCTTTACCCCGCATCAATGATCTGTTTGAGCAGTTAAATGGGGCTAAGGTGTTTTCCAAGCTTGACTTGAGGATGGGGTATCATCAAATCCGTGTTCGTGAAGAGGATATTCCCAAGACCGCGTTCAGCACCCGTTATGGGCTGTACGAGTTCACAGTCATGACTTTTGAGTTCTCAAATGCTCCTCCGACATTCATGAGAGCTATGAACTATTTGTTCCAAGATTGTCTTGATGTGTTTGTGATCCTCTACCTCGACGACATTCTTGTCTATTCTAAGTCAGAGGCTGAGCATGAGGAACATTTGCGCTTGGTGCTGCAGAAGTTAAGAGAGCACCGATATTACGCCAAGTTCTCCAAGTGTGAGTTTTGGCTGGACAAGGTCAATTTTCTGGGCCATGTCATCTCCGCTGAGGGAATTGCGGTTGACCCAGAGCGAGTCCGCACTATTCAAGAGTGGGCTCTACCGAAGAATGTGAAGCAGCTAAGGAGTTTTCTCGGCCTCGCCAGTTATTGCAGGAGGTTTGTTCAGAATTTCTCCAAAATAGCCAAGCCAATCACTGAATTGTTGTGTAAGGACAAGCGGTACACTTGGTCACCAGCTTGCCAGTCAGCCTTCGAGGAGTTGAAAGAGAAGCTGACCGCAGCTCCAATTCTCACGCCGCCAGATGAGTCACAGCCTTTTCAGGTGTTTTGTGATGCTTCTTTGCAAGGTCTGGGAGGAGTTTTGATGCAAGGCAGGAATATTGTGGCTTATACCTCACGGCAGTTGAAGACAAGTGAGAGGAATTATCCCACGCGCGACTTGGAGCTTGCAGCAGTTGTGCACGCTTTAGTCACTTGGCGACACCTCCTCTTAGGGAGGAAGGTGGATGTGTTCACGGACCACAAGAGTCTGAAGTACTTGTTCACTCAGCCAAATCTGAACTTGCGGCAAAGAAGATGTCTTGAAACCATTACTGAGTACACAGTTGATATTCAGTACACGCCTGGGAAGGCGAATGTCATAGCTGATGCGCTGAGCCGCAAGGGCGATTGCAATAATATCCAGGTGTAGAAGATCCACCCTGATTTGTGTGAGTCCTTTCGAAGGCTCAATCTCGAGCTAGTTCCAGCAGGCTATCTTGCCAACCTTGTGGTAGACCCCACTATCCATGAGAAGATCCGTGAAGCTTAGTCTGGCAGCTCAATGATTCAGAAGATCAAACAGGGTATTGTCGCCTCAGTTCCAAAGTACGGTTGCTTTTCAGTGCATAATGACGGCACCGTGTTGTTCGAAGAGCGAGTTGTTGTTCCCAAGGAGGGAGATCTCAGGGAGGTCATCATGAAGGAAGCCCATGATTCCAAGCTGTCTATTCACCCTGGCAGTACGAAGATGTATCAAGATCTCAAGCAAAGCTTTTGGTGGACTCGTATGAAGCGGGATGTTGCCCGTTACGTGTCTCAGTGTGATGTGTGCAGGAGAGTGAAGGAACGACACCAGAAGCCTGCCGGGTTGCTTCAGCCACTTGCGATTCCGGAGTGGAAATGGGATCACATAGAGATGGATTTCATCACAGGCTTCCCTTTGTCGCAGAAGAAGAACAATGCCATCTTTGTTGTCATTGACAATTTTTCCAAAGTTTCCCACTTCTTTCCAGTGAAGGACTCCATTTCAGCAGCTCAGTTGGCGGATTTGTACACCGCAAGAGTTGTATCTTTGCATGGCATTCCCAAGAAGATCAGTTCAGATAGAGGCAGCCTTTTCACCTCTAAGTTCTGGCAGGCCTTTCAAAAGGCGATTGGTACGACAGTGTTGTTCAGTACTGCTTATCACCCTCTGACAAGTGGGCAAGTCGAGCGTGTGAACCAAATCCTCGAGGACATGCTTCGGGCATGTGTCATCTCGTTTGGCATGAAGTGGGAAGAGTGCTTGCCGTATGCTGAGTTCTCTTACAACAACAGCTATCAGGCAAGTCTGCAAGCAGTGCCGTTTTAAGTCTTGTATGGCCGCAAGTGCAGGACACCTTTGAACTGGTCCGAGACAGGTGAGAGGCAGCTGTTCGGTCCATATGTGCTCCAAAAGGTAGAGGACAGAGTGAAGATTGTCCGAGAGCACCTAAAGGCAGCACAGTCTAGGCAGAAGGCCTATTATGACAAAAGGCACCGTGGTGTAGCATTTCAGGTTGGTGATTGGGCGTACCTGAGAGTGTCTCCGTTGAGGGGAACTCACCGCTTTGGTATCAAAGGAAAGCTCGCTCCAAGATTTGTCAGACCTTTCCGCATCCTTGAGACTAGAGGACCTCTTGCCTTTCGGCTCGAGCTTCCAGAGAGTCTGTCCATGGTGCATGACGTGTTCCATGTGTCCCAGCTAAAGCAGTGCTTCAAGCAGCCAGAGCAGGTTATTGACTTGGGCGAGATCCAGCTGAGTGCGGACCTTTCATACTCAGAGCGTCCAGTCCGTGTCCTTGAGACGTCCGAGCGCAAGACGCGCAACAAGACCGTCAAGTTCATGAAAGTTCAGTGGGCACATCATTCAGAGAAGGAAGCAACGTGGGAGCGTGAAGATCATCTCCGTTCTCAGTACCCTGAGTTGTTTCAGGCTTAGATCTCGGGACGAGATCCTGTGTTGGTGGGGGAGAGCTGTAACAGCCCAAAAGTGATTTTACTATTTGTGATGTAATTTTGCTTTGTCAAATGGCTATCAAACTTCTTGGGTTGCAAGATGGTGTAAAATGATGTGGTGATCTTGAGTGTAGTCCATGTTGGAGCTCATTTGAATTTGAATTCAATCCCATCCTTATGCTTCAAGAGGGGTACTGGTGCATTTTTCAATGCTTCATATCTTTTTTCCCTAAGCTCAAATTTTTGCATAGCCAAATCTCTCTCCCTCCCAAGATTTTTCAAAGCCTTACTTTGATTTTTAGCCCCCTGGAAATTTGAGTTGTAGTTCAAAAGCAATTTGAATTTAAATCAACTCCCAAGATTTTACTTGCACCAAAAATGGTCAAACCATTTTTGAAAAATCAGCAATATTCAGGGAGGAATTTTGGTGTTGGGTTGAAGTTTTTCTTTTGCCCCTGTCTCTCAGAAAAACTCTTGGAAGTTTCTGTTATTTGATTAATAGAAAGTCCCTGTGTTTTTTTTCTCTTCGTTTCTTTTTCCTGGTGCAAGGAAACAGTCCAGCCCACTTGGGTCGGCCGAATCCAGCCCAACAGGAGGCAGCACCCCCTTGTTTTTTTCTTCCTTCCTCTCTCAGCCAGCCGGGCCCGCCTGTCATCCCCCTCCTTCCACCTTTTTCCCCACGCACATGGCATGGCCATGGAAGGAGACGGGCTCTTGGAGCCACGTCGCCCTCTCCCCCCCCCCCTCCTATATCTTCCCCCTCTCTTTCTCCCAAACCCTAGCATCTTCCTCCTTCGAGCGCCGCCACCTCCTTCTCCCATCTTCTCCTCCTTCCTCCCCGTTCTGTCCTGAAGCCGCCATGGAAAGGAGGTCCATGGCCTGAAGCCTTTCCCCGCACGGCTCGTCTTCGTCAGGGACGCCGGCGACCACCTTCCCCGAGCACGCACGACTCCAATCGCCCCGCTGTGAGCAACGTTTCACCGTCCCCTTCCTCTGTTTCTCCACGGACAGGCTTTTGCCGCCGTGCTTTTCCGAGCAGAAGTAGTCCTCGTAGGCAGCGCGGCGAGGCGAGATCAGCGGCAAAATGGATTCTTGTTGGTCCCGGCTACGGTTAGGAGTGCGCCGGTGAGTTTCCGGTGGGCCGTGGAGGATGTGAGGGACGCCGGAATTCTCCGCGTGCAGCGGCTGCTGTTCTTCAGTTTTCAGTGCAAGCCACTGGTTTTGCTTCAGATCGCGCCTCCCCCGAGTCCCTTCCTTCGATCTGCGAGGAAGACGAACGCCAGTAGTAGTACGAGTTGATGTAGCGCTGCGTCAAGACCCTGGGTCTCGGGATCGCTCCATGGCAGAGCAAGGCGCCCCCTTTCTTCCCCTCTGTTTTGCCGCCAGTGATCTGGGTTCAGTTCAGACTGAATTTCAGATTCAGAGTGTTCCGCCCTCACTTCTAGCTTAGGTACCCTGTGAGCTGTACCTTTCCAAGATGCTAGTCGTGGCCGACTGGTAGCGCTCGGTGGTTTCGTCCTGTGGATCGGGGGTTCGAGTCCCCTGGGGTGCATTTCTTGCCCCTCTTTTTTTTCTCTGTTTCGCCGGCTGGAGACATGGGCGCAGCCCATTGGGGTGTTGCAGCAGGCGAGCCGAGCTGGGCCAGCGACTTGGGCCCTTCGCGCGAATGCCAGCCCGAGAGGTTCTGGACCCTCTTTTCTTTTTCTTCTTTCTTTTTTTCATTTCTTTTTCTGGTTCAATTCAAATTTGAATTTGAATTCAAATTCAAATCTGATTTGAACATCTTTTGCAATTAGGGGCATATTATATATGGTTTTGGGGTAGCTTGAGCTACTGAACAGCATGGTGAGGTCCATTTTTCATTTGGCCCCTTTAAAAATTGAAGTGTGGTCATTTTGCGAATAAGCCCCTTTTCATTTCTTTGTTTTTGTCAAGTTTGCCCAAACTCAAAAATTTCCCATGCCATATATGGAATTTGGGTAATTTCCTCCAAGGAGTTGCATGGTGATGATGATTTACTCATTTGAGCTTTTTCCAAATACATGTAGTGTAACTTTTACACTCAGCCCCCTGAACCCCAGCTGAAACTGCTACTGTGTTTGCAAACTCAACTGGTACCATATTATATATGGGTTTGGGGTAGTTTTTCTGCAAGGATTGCAATGCTGATGTCCTCATGAAGTTTTGTGCAACTCATGTGAACAAGGTGTGACCACCTGATCCAGAATCATCTGTCTTTCTTCTTGCATCATTTCAACTTCAGTGCATTTTGAAATGATGATCATCAGTCCTTTTCAAGTTTTGTTCATGTCATCTCCAACTCATCTTTCTTCAAAGTCAGCCCCTAACATATTGTCATATGCAATGTGGTTGGTTCCAACTATTGTTGCACCTTCCTTGTGTCAATTTCACCGACACTACTCCGTCTCTGGAATCGATGATTACTTTCACGTTGTTTTATTTATGTTATATGCATTGTTGATCATGCCATGTTGACTTGCTACTTACACCTAAAATAAGGCTAAGACCAAAGCCATATTTACGTAAATAAATTGCATATGAAGTTGTTGACGTGTCGTCGCCACCTACATTTAAATTGACTAGATAGGGTCACAGCATGTCAAATTAAACTTGCTCATCTCATCCTTGCCTGTGCATTGTACCCGTTACTTACTTGTGTGCCTTTTCTTGCCGGTACCTTACGTTAGCACCTGAGACCGCCGAGGAGACTTACGTGGAGGTTTCCGACACCGAGCCCGAGGACCCTGCTGCGTCTGCTTCGACGACTGATTACCCACGCAAGGGGAAGATTCATACCATTACTTGATACCTTTCTGCCTACCTGCTTAGCTGTAGCCTAGAACGTTTGTTTGATCCTATCCACTTTGAGTATGCCACCTTCAAAAACCCAAACAGCCATGATCCCCACACCCCAGCAAAACTTTGTATTGCTAATTTACCGCTGCTCAGCCATTGCTTAGTATGAGTAGGAAAACTTGCTGCTTACCCATTTTGCTTTGGTTTGGGATATCATGTTATTTAAAGAAGTTGGTTGATATTTATTATATTTATGATGTTAATTTATACCCGACGAAAGATGGGAGACCCGGCTGTTCCCGCCAGGTGTTTTATTCCATTTGAGTCACCTAGGTCCCGAGTTCCGGGTATTGTGTTTCTTGACGAGCGTGCCTAATCGTGTGTGGGATTCTATGGGGTCTCCTTGTCTTACCTACCTAGATTTTTACGGTTCTAGTGGTGGCCCGAGCTGATTTACTATTTGCAAACGTGTGTGTGCTTGGTTGGTACTCTAGCTGTTTTCGAAACAACCCGGACCAACGGAGACATAGTTCCTCTCGTTGGTCCACACTGGTGAGCTAGGGAAGTCCCCTGTTATATAGGCGAGACTAAACCCGACCTTGGCCATACGGAAGAGGTCGATTCGAGAGCTAGGCCGGCTTTTGGATTGGATGTCGACTCCCCGGGGGCCACCCGGAATTGTGCGTTGTTAGTTAGAGGGACTCTGACGTTCCGGAGTTTCAGGCGCTTACCTAGCCAAGTGGAAACCGGGCGTACATGCGAAGCCTATGATGGGCAGTTGGTACACCCCTGCAGGGTTAAATCTTTTCGAAAATCCGTGTCCGCGGTTATGGACGACTTGAGACCTACTCCTTGTTCATAGAATAACATCAATTTGAATCCTAATTAAAACTTGCCTACCGTGTGAGTGCCTTGGTTGCTTTTCTTCGTCTAGGGGGACCGAGAGAAGATCCAGGTGGTGTTATGTTTGATGTAAGTAGGTGGATAGCAGACTTATGACACGATGTCGCGTGCTATTCTTGGATCTTACCTCTACTCTATTAGAACGATAGCCACCATATATGCTAGTGCGGCTGCAACCTTTTCCTTTTACTTTTTCTTACCGTAGGAAGTCAGTTATCCTGCAATGATAGAATCTCACCCCTGTTTTACTTTTGTGCTTTTACTGTTTTTCCTGATCGGCCACTGCAGTGGAGTACTTTCTCGACCCGAGCTCTGGACGATACTTCGTGGAGGTGCCCCCGGAGGATGACGATGAGTTCGACCTCGTTCAGTAGATCCTACAGTTGGGCTACGACGATCCGTGGGTGGACTCTTTATGTGCAGCCCTCTCTAGGGCAATTTGTCTTTTGACCGTACTCGGTCGTGATTGTCTTCCGCTTGTCGCATGATGTACTGTTGGGTCCACGGACCTTTGAGATGATGTAATAATTTATCCAACGGCAATGTATGCCTTGGACTTAATATTTTATGTCTTAGTTAAGTTCTTGTTCTTATACTTGTTGTTGAGAATCCGGCAGCGACACGAGTGCGAGTGTCGTGAGTCGGTGGCTCTTTATGCGCTACTAACTTGAGCGGGACGCGAAAGCGACTAACTCGGGTTAGTACCGCATCGGGGGTCTTACACATCCCCTCTCTTCTCTCTCTCTCTCTCACGAGCAGAGAGGAGGGCGCCCCACCCCACCACGGCGAGCCAGCGCCGCCCCAACGAGAAATTGTCGCATGTCCACGCCCCGGCGAGCCAGCGCCACCTGGGCACCTCACCCCGCCCCGACCAAGAAGACAGGAGGGCGCCCCGCCCTTCCCCGTCGCTGCCCGCGCCTCGTCAACCACCACGACAGCGCGGGTTGTGGCGACTTCGACCATAACGGCAGCGTGGGCGGCGGCGACCCCGGCCGTCTCCAGGCGCGGGCGGCGACGACCCCGACCGGCCGAGCAAGAGGTAGCTGCACGCGGTGGACGCAGCCGGCTGAGACGCGGCGAGGGCGCACGCGGCCAACCGAGCGTGGATGGGCGGCGGCGTGGCCTGGCGGAGGCAGACACATCCGGCGCAGAAAGAGGTCGGGCTAGCCGCAGCTGGCTGAGATGCGGCGAGGGCGCACGCGGACAGTCGAGTGTGGATGGGCGGCGGCGTAGCCTGGCGGAGGAAAAGGCCGGGATGGCCGCAGCCAACGTAGGGAGCGCGGGGGGTGCGCTCGGGCATGGAGCCGACGCAGTTGGAGGAGGTCGTCGGAGTCGGGGCGGCTCGGCTGGGAGAGGCGCAGTCGGGCGGCAGTCTTCCAGCGCAGGGGGAGAGGGTGCACTCGGGAGACGGCGGCCGCACGGGGTGACGAGGAGGCTGGACCAGATTGCTTTTCCGAAAAAAATACAGGGACCCGATTGCTTTTCCAAAAAAAAATTGTTTTTTCATTTGGAGTTGTAAGAAGGGGTAAGCATGTCCAAAACGGCGCTCCGCTTGTGGTCAAACGGCGCTGACCAAGCGGAGCCGTGACGGAATGGCAAAAACAAAAGAAATGCAAAGCGAGTTGGACAAAACAGGCGACTTTCTAAATTAGGGGTAAAACAGTCGGGTGTGTCTCAACTAGGGGTAGAAATGAAATTGTCCCAGGAGGATGGAGCTTTGTGAAGGGAGTACCATTTCTCTTTGTTCATTGCTAGTGAAACTTTTTGTGAAATCTCATATGATCATATCATTGGCCTACACAAAATTCCACCACCATTTGCCTAGCCAAACACCCACCATAAATTCCCAAAGTGTGGATGCAACAAAGGGGCATTGTGAAGGAAATGCAAGCTAGGGGATCCCATTTGCCTTGAAACTTTTTGTGCCTAATACCACCACCATATAACCCGACCAAACCAAATTTGAGCCAAATACCATCATCCATGTGAGTGCATCATCTGGTGGAAGTTTCTCACTAGTGGGACACTTTGTGAAGCAAGTACCATCTAGGTGTATCCCATGGCCATGAAACTTTACACACTTGGGAACCACCCAAAATAACCCCAGTACACCAAAATTCAGCCCAATCTAGTCAGCCAAATTGATGCTAGCTTCAATAATGCAATGCTGGTCCATTTGGCACTTTACAAAGGGAGTGTGTTATTCCTTTGGCCATTTGGGCTGTAAATCTCCAGAATGGTAGTCCTTCAAACCCCAAAGCTCTGGGACACCCTGGCTCTGTCCCAATCCCCACCATGTGACCTCAGCTTATGCTCCAAGATTGTTGTATCTAACTTCTGTTTGAAGCTGAGCTCAACTCCTTGATCCCCTTGACCATCCAGTGGTACCACCGTAATCAGAATAGCAAGAACCCCACCCCAGACATGCTCAGCCACGCTAGAACCTTCCCCAGGTGCACCAGCACAGGGTGGCCATGCCCCTGGCTATAACTAGCGTGCACTGGGCGTGCGCTAGCCATGCCCCAAGGCCGCCCGATGCGTCACCCTCGCGCTCCAGTGCACCCGCGTTGCCTAGCTGATGTCCTGTCGCGCCGCACGGCTTTGCTGCCCACGCGTTCCCTCTTCCCCTCGACTTTCCTCGCCAAAATCGCGCCGGCAAGCCGCCGTCAGCAGGGTCCCAACAAGCGCGCGTGCCCCTGTCCAGTCGCCCTCACCTCTCCCTTGGCCCCTGCTCCAAGCACACTCTGCTCACGCGTACGCCCCCGAACCCTCTCGAGCGAACCCATGCCCCGCCACCTCACCCCGGCCACTGCTCCATCGTGTCCGCTTCTTCTCGGCGGCACCCGAAGCCAAGCATCGCCGCCCAGCTATTTAAAGCCTGCGCCGGCCTCGCCGCTTGCACCAGCAGCATCCCTCCCCCTCAATCACCCCCTAGCAAAAGGAATCGAGTAGAGAAGGTCGTCTTCCCCAGCTTCGGCCACCTCCCCACCGTTCGGCCCTCCCCATGGCCAGCACGTTCCGGAGCCTCCCAGGCCGCGCCTCCTCCTCCATTCCACTCCCCTGCTCCTCCAGGTGCTCCCCGGCAAGCCCCGGCCCGAATCGTTGCGGGAATCGTCGCCGGTGTCGACCTCGCCGGAGTCCCGAAGCTCTGCGCCGCCGCGAAGCTTCTCCCCCAATCCAAACGACGTACATTTTTTACGCCATGGGTACAAGGAGGATCGCCTCGACCCCCTCCGTCGATTCCCCCTGGTCCCGCACCCAGCCGTGGCCCCTCGCCGGAGATTCGTCGCCGGTGAGCTCGCCCTCCCCTGTGCCCTTCTCTCCCTCTTAGTTTTATGAAAGGGCTGGCCCACTGTCAGACACCCAGGCCAGCCCGAATCATTTTTCTAGTGGAGATGTATTCTTCAAATGCGCCTTCGACGTCAGCCCCTCCGGAAATTCCAGAAAATGATTTAAAATCAATTTAAATCATTTATTTTGATCCAACTTTGACCATCTATAACTTCTAAAACACAAGTCCAAATGAGATGATACTTTTTGCATTGGATTTCTTTTGTTCCCCTCTTTATGTTGGCATAGGTGTTGTGCTATGACTTTCCGTTGTTATTTGTTGCTTCAATAAAAGTGGTATTTGACCCTTTTCTCCGTGCCTTTTTATAAAATATTTTTCAGGGCTTTGTTGGTGTGGAAGGCCAAGGAGTATCCCCCACTCCATTGGTGAAGGCAAGCCACAATTTCTTTTGCACTTTTTCACAGCTTTGACATGCTTTGAAAGTTGCCCAAATCTTCGGTGATGTGACATTATCGATATTATGTGATCATGCTCATATGCTTGGACCATTTTGATGATGTTGCATTGCTATGATTGATCGTGTTAATACCATGCCATGTTGTAATCATGTTATGATCCTGATGATTTATTGCATGATATGCCATGTTCACAATATGCTTTGATCATGTTATCATTATATCATGCTGAGTTACATCCATGGTATTGCTATCATCGTAATATGACCAAGTCAACCAACTAAAATATGATTTGAATCATGATATGACTAAAACCGTATCTTGGTTTGTTCCACTTATGTTGATATGCCATTAATTTAAATGCTCGTGTTGCACCTGATGCTTGTGTTTGCTGTTGGAGGCATGATTGTGCCAAGTTGATCAGGTGCCACTGAACCGAACTTATCAGTGCATCCACACTCGCCTTTATGGGAAGGCCTTGGCTCGATCTATCGGTGGGCTCTTTTATTCGTATCACCCAAAGAGGGGAGGCTATGCGCGCGTAGTTACCCTGGCCCGGTAAGCGGCGATAGTCTCGAGAGTAAGTTTGTTGATATGGATCCAGACCCCGTTAGGGACAAGTTTTTCCACGAGGTGGTCGTTTGCCATGCGATGGCAGGTGTGTCAGGAGGACACGGGGCTACCCAAGACGGGATGTCAGGTGATACGGTAAGGGAGGCACGCGGTAGAACGGTCTCGTTGGATAAGTCCTAGTCCACTCCTGTGGTACGAGTTCCGAGGTTCCTGTGGGACAAGTTCCAAGGTACTGGATGGAGGAAAAGCTCCATAGTGTGGGTAAAGTGCACGGCCTCTGCAGAGGGTATGAATCTATTAGAATAGCCGAGTCCACGGTATTGGACACAGTTCGTACTAGGTCACACCAGGAGATCAACATGAGTTCGGTGGAATGATATGGTTAAGTGGTTGGTCATGTGATGACTCGTTTGGTCATACAATGACTGGATTGGTTGGGTGGCAACGCGATCACACCTAACCCGTGGATTGGTCATGCGATGTCCCATTTGGTCATGCAGTGACCCGTGCAGGTTGTTGGGTCATAAGATGACCCGGTGCTTGAGTCTGTAAGGACTCAGAGGTAAGCCACATGATCATGTGATGATCATGTGGGGTTGTGTGCAATAGCCTTAATGCTGGTATTATGTTGATGATTATTTGTTGCATGATATTGATGCTCATATAGTTAACGCATTAATATACTTTAACCTGCTAATGCCATGTTGTTGTTTTGCCTTGGTGCTCTGGTTGTTGTGAGCTTGCAAGTACATTCTATGTACTGACCTGGCGTGTCATGCCAGATTTGTAGGCAATGCTCTGGGATGCATAGGACGATGTTTTCGGTGTTTACGAGCTAGGAGGTGTCCCAGCCAGTGCCCCTATGGAGTGGAGTTCATCACTGTCGCCGTTGTTCCGATGCCGATTTATATTCCGCTGCTAGAGAGTTAGTCAGCTACTTGATGTAGATCCGTGGCAAGCTTGAGGGGCAAGCTTGTCCTTCGTTCCGCTTCGCCAACATTGTAATAAACCCTTGGTACCCGTACGTTTAGTAATAGAAAGTGGTTCAGTTCTATATCAAGCACTGACGTGTTCCATAAGACTTGATCTCTGGGCTGGAGCACGGGGCGTTCCGGTCCTCTAAGTTGGAGTGCCACAGTTGGCGACAGGCAGCGGACGAGTGACCGATTGGCCTCGAGAGGCAATGGACCATGTGGTGGGTAGGTCGAGCATCATTGGTGGTGGACGGATCCGAACGAATTTAGTAAACCAACAATGGGATTTGGCCGCGGGGGAAGGCGGGTGTGTGACGACATGCGGATTTTAAGTTTTTGGGCTGCCGCAATCGTGCTCAAAATATATAACACTTGTGCCCTGTTTTTGGGTAGCCCAAATTTTCTTCAATTACTTTATTTCTTGGACAACTGGAGATATTTTTTGTACTTCGAATCATTAAGAGAGTTTATCATTAGCATGCCACTAGTTGTATCACATTACTCAGTTTTTCCACTAGGAGTTTCGTCCCTTCATCAATACCATCGCTCCATTAGGTGCATGCTAAAAAATACCAGTAGACACTACACACTATTACTACCAGATCAAATCTCGTTTACCATGTTATATGACCAAAATAATCATGGACCCACATGTCATCTCTTCTTTGTCTCACTATAAAATGTGTGGGCCTCACTTGATCCCCAACATCGTTCTTATTTTTCTCTAAAGTTACTCATTTGCTTACTCCTAACAAGTATGATCCACACTTAATCATTGTGATATAGACTTCTAACATATGGTTCTAGGGTTATTTTGATCATATAACATGGTCAACAGGTTTAACCTGATAATAACGATATCTAATGGTATCTTTGAGCAAACATTTAATGAAACGACGGCATTCGTGAGCACGACACTAAATAGTGAAACAAAATTAGGCCATGTTTGTTTGGGTTTTTGCTTCTGCTTTTGTAGCTTTTACATTTGGGTAATGATTTGGAACGACCCACTGAACGAGGCCATGCGCCTGCATGCAAGCGCTCTGATCTGTGCAGTTTTTCGTGCTGGCATTGGAATCATCCCGATCGCTTTTTCTTAGTAGCTTCGGTCGGTCACTTCTCCACCACAGCTAATGACTCATTTTGGCTGCAACTCATGCGCGATAGGTATTGTAACTATGATATTAAAATGATACTATTTGTATAAATATAATATTAAAATGCTACAACGCTGATATATGTTAATTATCACCCAAACAGATGTATCTAAATGTATTTCAGTGTTAAATGCATTTATTTAAGTGTGTTGACATAAAAAAAAATTATGTTCCATATAACTTGTCGCTCAAATGGATGTATCTAGATGTATTTCGTTGATAAATACATCTATTGAGAGAACATGACCGACGACGACATCGCCACTTTTTTTTGTTGCAACATGCATTAGGGAAAACTACCATTGACCATTGATTTTTTGTTGCAAGCATGGCCGGTTGCGAATTTGCTGCAACAGGCAACGAGAAAGCTATCACCAGTGACCAAAATTTCTCCCACCACACGATGATGAGTGTGTCGTGCGATAATGGTACCAGAAATTTTGATGAAACTATCCTAAAAATGGAGAAAAAAGACGTGTTGGTCGAGAGCTGGAACTAGTGCCACGGTGTGTTGGAACGAATGACAAGTTTTGGTACATTCATTCATGGCGAAGTTGTGACCCACGAAGGCAGTGACGATATTTTTTGCAACCGTTTTCTGCTTTTGATATGATCCGCAAGAATTTTTGCTACATCCATTAATAGTGGATCTTTCACATTGTTGCCTCAACGACGATGATTTACAATAACCTTCGTTGTTATTTACAGCGAGCGACGGATATGTTTGTTGCATCCATTCAAAGGCATTGACTAACGACTATAGTTTGTGCAATCCCGTGTAGCGAGCATCAACCGTGAGGGTGATGACGAAACATTAAATGTTGCAATCATGAAGCCTTGATGGCAAAAGTTACAATGGGTCAACGGCGGAGTTGCAAGCAATCAATGATCAAGATGCAAGCGAAATTACAACGCCGGGTAAAATTTTCCAAGGTGAAGCTTTTGAATGACCGTTTGCAATACGCGAAGATCATTATTGTAGTATTTTGGTGTCCAATTTTTCAAAAAATGTATTTAACATTTAAATACATCTAGATACATATGTTTAAGTGATATGTAAATACATTCGTTTAAGTTGGAACCAACAATGATTTAGTATTCCAACAAAAAGTAATGTCGGTTCCATAAAAAAACACGACGATGTTGATACGTCCCAAACGTATCTATAATTTATGCTTGCTCCATGCATGTTTTGGGTGATATTGCTATGCTTTTGATACACTTTTGATCATATTTGGACTAACCTATTAACTCAGTGCACCCCAGTGCCAGTTTCTGTTTTCTGTTGTCTTTTTATTCCAGGTTTTCCCATTACGTAAAATGCCAGAAAAAATCCGGAAAAATATAAAAAAATAGCGTACCGGAAGCTTCCAGATGCCCGAAGGGGTCCAGAGGGGCCCCACCTGGTGCCCAGGCAGCCAGGTGGCGCGGCCTAGGGTGGGCCGCGCCGGGAGGCCGCCTGGACCCTTGGTGGCCCCCTGGCTGCCCCCCTTCGCCTATATATTTCCTTCGTCCCGAAACCCCCTAGGAGAAAACCATTTTTCGCAATCTCTCCTCTGTTCCGTCGCCGCCAGGCTTCGAAGATCGAGAGCACCAGAAAACCTCTACCCGGCACCCTGCCGAAGGGGGATTGACCTCCGGGAGCTTCTCCACCACCATGCACGCTTCCCGGATGAACCGTGAGTAGTCCACCTTGGACCATGGGTCCAAGATCAGTAGCTATGTGATGTCCTCTCCCCCTCTTTGTTCTTCATGGATGAGACCTTGTGAGCTGCCCTATATGATCAAGGCACATATGTAATTATTTTTGTTGTTGCTATGTTGAGTTTGCTGGGATCTGATGGATTATGAGACTATGTTCAGATTGTGATGAGTAATATATTTGGTTCTTCTCCTTTTATATTTGTGTTCTTGAGTGATTCTTGCATGTTCTCCGTTGTTGTTTATTGCTTTGGCCAAGTAGTAGGTAGTGACTCCAAGAGGGAGCGTTATGCTTGATTGTGGGTTCATGCCCCCTGATGACTAGCTTGAGTGATAGAAACATGAGTCTAGGGGATGTGTTGTTCCACAAGGGGGAAAACAACGATGCTTGTAACCGCAGTTGCAAGGATTGTTTCCTTTACGCAAAGTTCTTTTAGTGCAGTTGTCTGTTGCTTTGGGTTTACACTTTGGGCGGGGCTTGCAACTTAATACCAGCGAGATGTTCTGGATAGATATCTCAAGGTGGAAGATTAGTGAGTAGATGCAGATGGATTTCGGTCTACTTGTTTTGGCGTACCGCCCATGATTTTGAGCCTCTTCCTTTCTTTTGTAGCATAGTTAGCATTAGTTTGCGTTCGTAATCCTGACAATTGCCCAGCTGTAATTTGTTCACCTTGCATAGATGTTTATCGTCTTTTGCGAGAGAGACATCACTAGTGAACTTCATGGGACCCCGGTCCATATTTCCACCACTGTTTACACCCGCAATTTACTTCCTGTTTTACTTTCTAGTTGCAGTTATCATTATCTTTTATCTCTTGCATTTGACCCTTTGTAAACAGCAAGGCCGGAGAGATTGACAACCTCTGTGTACTCGTTGGGAGCAAAGTTATTTGTATCTGTGTGCAGGTTCAAGTCAACTCATGCTAGTAATTTCTAGCGCCGTTGTCCCCTACTTGTTGATGCTGGAGTCCTACGGGAGACAAACCTTGGTATCTTTTCTGGGGGGAGTTACACTACGCTACATCTCAACCTTCCACTTGGGGTAGCCAACGAGGAGCACTACTTCAGTGCCATCAAGATAATTTCTGGTGCCGTTGCCGAGGACTCTGCTCTACAAGATAGGGGAGATGCACACTATCTCTTATCTTTTCTTTTTAGTCTTGTTAGTTTACCTTTCAGTTTTTATCTTTGTGTCCTTTATCGAAAATCACAAAAAAAATCTTGTCCTACCTGCTGCTACTATGGGTACCACTGAAGACACAAAGTTGTGTGACTTCATTAGTCACAACAACAATGATTTTATCTGCAGTCCTATTGCTACACCTGCTACTTCAGCAACTTCTTATGAAACTAAACCTGCTTTGTTAAATCTTGTTTTGAAAGAACAATTCTCCGGTGCTGGAGATGATGTTGCTTTACACTTGAATAATTTTGTTGAGCTTTGTGATATGCAAAAGTATAAAGAAGTATAAGGTGATGTTGTTAAGCTTAAGCTTTTTTCCTTTCTCCTTGAGAGGTGGGGCTAAAATTTGGTTCCAATCCTTGCCTAGGAATAGTTAGGATTCTTGGGATAAGTGCAAGGATGTTTTTATTGGCAAGTACTACCCACCTGCTAAAATTATCCAATTGAGGAGTAATATTATGAATTTTAAGCAATTGGATAATGAAAATGTTGCCCAAGCTTGGGAACGTATGAAATCTCTTGTTAAGAATTGCCCTACGCATGGTTTGACTACTTGTGTCGGGACCCGGGGTTAGCGTATGCAAGCCTCGCTACAACACAAATACATGGAGAGCCGAGAACCGTACCCACTTGTCTAAGCAGACAAAGCCAAGCACAGAACGTTCTCGGAAATCATCGAACGTGAGGGGCATCCCATCCAGGCCGGATGATCAACTGAAATGGGTCCTCATCGTCCGCACACAAGTCTAAGTGATATGGGTGGTGAACTCCCATACTCATAGACAAGTCGCCTCAACCATACTATCGATTGTATTATAACCCTTACATAGACTTACTCCAGCCCGATCACTTAGTCAGGGTCTAGGGCGGGCTCGATCATACCTCAAAGTGTGCACGAGACAGAGTCTCGAACAATCGCATCGCGATGCCCCAAGCTGCGCACATCTAAGGGCCACTTGGTGTATAAAAGACCGCCAGCCAGATCACAACTAAGGTCTCGAAAATCCATACTAAGACATGCATGTTATAAACATACACGCAGCACACATGCCTTGTATGAACAGCAGGTATCATTGCAATTCTCTACAAAGTATACATCTTTATTAATAACTCTTACAGAGTGCACACAGAGATCACAAGCATGTGATCCAACATTACAACAGACAAGCAGAAGCAAGTAGGTCTGAGTACAGACAAGTTTAACAAATGGCTTAGAGAAGCCTTATCTAAAAACAAACCCTCCACGAGGGAACCAGTCGTCTGACTGGGACTACACTAGCTTGGTTTTGGTCTGAGTCTTCATTCTTCGAGCTTCAGGTAGAAGTCACCAACGGGGTCGGTGGGTTCATCTAAAACATAGATTAAGCAAACGTGAGTACAAAATCGTACTCAGCAAGACTTACATAGGATCTATACTACTCATGCATATGTATCAAGGTAAAGGGAGGTGGGGTTTCACTTGCAGAAGTGCCAGCTTTGACTTGGCTAGTCCTGAACTACGAGTACCAGACTTGAGGTAAGAAGCGTACACGAGTCCACTACATCTCTTCAACCAATACACCACTATGGTTACTTCCTCGACTTCCCCACGAAAAGCACACCATAGCACTCACACTTATCTTGGTGTATTTTAGGAGTATCCGGTTCAAGTTGTCTAATAATCGAGCACAGCTCTCCAAGAAGTCCTTAACCGCAGACGCGGCTATTCGAATAGTTTTGTTAACCCTGCAGGGGTGTACTACTACACACACATGACCATCAGTTACCGCCTTTGGCCTCGACACCATTCAAGGGGTGTCGGCGAGGATGTTCACCACAACACTTCGCCCACAGCTCCGTTCTAGTCCAGAGAGTCGCCTATCTGAGGGGGATCCGTATGGAAGTCCGGCCGAGGTTCCAGTACAGCCTCAAACGATGTGTGCAGGGTCCCAAACCGGTCTTGAAAAGCCGTTCATCCACTTCGCAGACCGTGCCACAGCCCTACCAGAACTCCGAACTACTGCGACTCTTGGGGTTCGAACGGGGTGAGGTACTAGGATGAGAGGGGTCAGTGAGCCCAATGTGTGGTTGTACTCTTCTTCTTGGATCACTACACAAGAACTCGGGCTTAGGGCGGTGTTCAACGAGACAACCCACTGTGTACTCCTACACAGCCTCTCATCGTTCACCTTGTATTAGGGTAGATTCACCAACACATTTCACTTTCATCAACGCCATGTTTATCATCCCGACTCACATCATGAGCAACCTCATTGTACCACTAAGCATGCAATAAGCAGTAACAGTTGCAGGGGTCACATGATATCAACCAACTCCTACATCTGCTAGGATTGTGGTTTGCTTACTACTGTGACAAGATGATAGGTCATGCAAAGGATATGGGTTCAACTATGGGGTAGAAACGTTATCATGGTGATCATCCTAAACAATGCATAAGCGAGACATGAGAGGGAAGTGGGATTTTAAAGACATGATCAATGGGGGTTTGCTTGCCTTGCTGACGAGGTTCAGTCACGGGGTCTTCAACGAAGGGGGTGATCTCGAGTTCCGGCTCCACTTCTATCAGCAACATGACAATCATAGGGTCAACATAATGTACAATGCACAATCACATGAATAAGATTGTAATGGTGATGTTCAAGGTACTAATGTGTTGAGCATTCCATTTAAAAGGAGTATATTGCATTTGAAATGCAAATTCAAACTCCATTTGATTTATCAATGAATTTCAAATGCATTTGAATGCATGAAAGTTCATTTGAAAATATTGATCATGAAGTGATGTGGTATAGTTGAAGTAATGTCTCTGATGTGTGGAAGAAACCATTGGAATTAAGGGTGTTGCAAAATCACTCCAAATTTGAATTTGAAAAGGATCCATATGCATGTTTGCTACTGTTCACCCATTTTAAAATGGTCAAACATGAAAACAAATTTCATATTCAGAATCCTTGTATTTTTCTGATAATTTTAGACATATTATTTGCTATATTTGGAGTTAGGATGAATTAATAATGAATTTCCAAAGTTTATTGCATTTTCTGAAATTTCTCTGATTTATTAAATAACTGGAAATTCATTTATGGCGTCATGCTGACATCAGCATGACGTGGGGGGGGCTTCTGGCCAGTGGGGCCTTCCTGTCATCCACTCGGGGTTAAAACCCGGTTAGTTTTAAACTAACAGTGTGATTAGGGGGTCAGGGGGCCCACTGTCAGTGTGTTTAGGGGGGTTAAGGGGGTGCTTAAGGTCTAATCGGCCGGCGGTTAGCCGCCGGTGCCACTGGGCACGGCGGAGGGCTCGCCGGAGCTCGCTCCCGGCCTCTTCTTGGCACGGGGAGGCCACTGGGAGGTGCCCCGTGCACGCCCGCATCCCGTAGAGCACGAGGGGGTCACGGGGGAGCTCCACGGCGACGACAGCTTCAACGGAGGCGGCGGCCGGAGACGGAGCACGACGGCGATGGTGATTTCGGGCACCAAAACGCGCGCTGGGAGAGGGGAAAGAAGCAGGGGCTCACCCTGAACTTGCTGGTGAGGACGGCGTGGCTGGGGAAGGCGCGGTGGCGACGTAATCAACGGCGAGCTCCCGCGGCTCCGACGAGATGGCGACGGCGATTCCGGTGGCTGCAGGGGCTCCGGCCTCGATTCCCTTTGCACGGTGATGAAGACGACGGTGGGGAGCTCGATGGACAAGGAGGTCTGGGCTAACTCGGCCGGTGGCCGCGTCGGGCACGACGGCGTGCTCCGGCAGGCGCTCGGGATGGTGAGGAATTGGCGTCGCAGAGAGGAGGGGGTGACCAGGAGCAAGGGGGAGGGGTGCGGGGTGTGTGTGGCGTTGCGTGGCGCAAGAGAGAGGGAGGGGGAGGCCTAGAAGGCGCGGGCGTCGCCGTGGCGTCGTCGCCGCACTCCCAGCTCCAGCGAGCAGCTTGGAGGGGCGGGGGTAGAAGACGACAAGCCCGCTGGTGGGCTGGGCCGAGGCGACAGAAGGTGGGCCTCGCCTGTGGGCGACAGGTAAGTGCCTTTTACTTTTTTCTTTTTATTTAATTCTGCTTCTGTTGTTGACCTAGCTAATAAAATAGTTAGGTATTTTTATAAATGCCATAATTTTTTATATGGCCTCACAAAATATAGAGCTAGCCACTTATAAAATTTGGCACTTTTTAAAATTCAAAACATTTGAATTTTTAAATCAAATAGGGGTTTATTTGATTTTCCAAGGCACTGTTTGAAAATTAGAAAATTCCATGAGCATGGGATTGCTCCCAAACCATTTTTAAAATGATCAGCACCATTTATAGGAATTTTCCAAATGTTCAAATGATTTTTGGAAAAAGATTTTTATCTGGCCATTTGAATTAATTTCTCAGGGCTTTCTTTTCCCCATTTTTGAATTGCAATTTGAAATTTTTGCATGAATGCAAGGTACCTCTGATCCTAGCACATACCTAACTTGGGGTTGTGACAACTCGCCCCCACTCAAAAGAATCTCGTCCCGAGATTCAGAAGTCTGCGGGAGGAAGGAGGGGTACTCGGCACGGAGACGGTCTTCTCTTTCCCACGTGGCTTCTTTCTCTGAGTGATGAGACCACTGAACTTTCAGAAACTTGATCTTCTTTCGGCGAGTGACACGCTCTGCTGAATCAAGAACACGAACAGGGTATTCTCGATAAGAAAGGTCATCTTGGAGATCAAGCGTTTCATGGTCGACTTCGCGGATGGGGTCCTTGAAGCAACGCCTGAGTTGTGACACATGGAATACATCATGTACTCGGGAAAGGTGCGGGGGTAGTTCAAGTTGGTAGGCAACTTCTCCACGTTTAGCAAGAACGCGGAAAGGTCCGATGTAACGTGGGGCCAACTTGCCTTTGATACCGAATCTTTGGGTTCCCTTCAGAGGAGTAACCTGAAGGTAAGCCTTCTCATCCAGATTGTAGCTTTCTTGCCTATGATGACGATCATAGTAGCTTTTCTGACGAGACTGGTCTGCTTTCAATTGATCACGAACAATGCGAACTTGCTCTTCTGCTTCCTTGATCATGTCCGGTCCAAAGAATTGTATTTCACCGGTTTTTGACCAATTAAGGGGTGTTCGACATCGTCGTCCATAAAGGAGTTCAAAAGGAGCCATGTTCAGACTAGCTTGAAAACTATTGTTATAAGCAAATTCGGCAAATGGAAAAGATTTCGCCCAATTCTTTCCGAATGAGATAACACAAGCTCTGAGCATGTCTTCCAAAATTTGGTTAACCCTTTCTACTTGACCACTAGACTGAGGATGGAAAGCCGTACTAAAGGAGAGATGAGTTCCCATAGCACGTTGAAAGCTTCCCCAAAATCTAGAGGTGAAAAGGCTACCAATATCAGAATTGATTTCCAAAGGAACACCGTGAAGAGACACAATTCTAGAGACATACAAGTCCGCTAACTGGCTAGCAGTTATAGACTCGCGAACGGGAAGGAAGTGAGCAACTTTGGAAAGTCGGTCAATGACCACGAAGATGGCATAATTTCCTTTCTGGGTTTTTGGAAAGCCGGTGATGAAGTCCATACCGACTTTGTCCCATTTCCACTCGGGAATAGGCAAAGTTGAAGTGTACCAGCAGGTCTTTGATGTTCTGCCTTAATACGACGACAAACATCACATTCGGCAACAAATTGAGCAATGTCTCTCTTCATCCTAGTCCACCAAAATCTCTGGCGTAGATCTCGGTACATTTTTGTGCTACCGGGATGAATCGAGAGGGGTGTGTCATGGGCTTCTTTGAGGATGAGTTGCCTCAGTTCCCTATTCTTAGGTACTACCAAACGATTTCCAAAGAATACCGTTCCTTTACTATTTGTGGAGAAACATTTAGCAACTCCGCTAGCAATGTTCTCCTTGATCCGGCGTACACCTCGTGCACGTCTTTGGGCAACTATGATTTGATCCTCAAGGTTTGGTTTCGCCACCAAGTTGAAAAGAGATCCACGAGGAACAATCTCGAGATTAAGCTTTCGAAATTCCTCATGAAGAAGTGGTTGATATTCTTGTAACATGAGGTTGTTACAATACGACTTACAACTTAGCGCATCAGCCATGACATTGGCTTTGCCTGGGGTGTAAGAAATTACTACGTCGTAATCTTTTATCAACTCAATCCAGCATCTTTGCCTGAGATTAAGATCTGGCTGGGTGAAAATGTATTTGAGGCTTTGGTGGTCGGAATAAATCTCACAACGATTACCAAGGAGGTAATGTCGCCAAGTTGTTAGGGCATGAACTACGGCAGCGAGTTCAAGGTCATGGGTAGGATAGTTCTCTTCATGTGGCCGCAACTGGCATGAAGCATAAGCTACCACATGTCGCTCTTGCAGAAGTATGCATCCTAACCCTTTCCGTGATGCGTCACAATAGATTTCGAAATCCTTTTTGGTGTCTGGAGGTGCAAGTACAGGTGCAGAAGTCAATCTTCTTTTTAGCTCTTGAAAGCTTTCCTCGCACTTGGGAGTCCATAGGAATTTCTTATCTTTCTTGAGGAGTTCAGTTAGAGGCTTTGCAACTTTAGAAAAGTTCTCGACGAAGCGACGGCAATAGCTGGCTAGGCCAAGAAAACTCCTAACTTGCTTAACCGATTCAGGTGGAGTCCAGTCAAGGACGGCCTGAACTCTCTCGGGATTCACCGCAATGCCTTTTGCAGAAATCACGTGGCCTAAGTAGGTCACTTCTGGTAGCCAAAATTCACACTTGGAGAATTTAGCATACAGGCGATGCTCTCTAAGTTTCATCAATACCAGCCTTAGGTGTTCGGCATGTTCTTCTTCGTTCTTCGAGTAGATGAGAATGTCATCGAGGTAAACCACGACGAACTGGTCCAAATACTCCATGAAGATCGAGTTCATCATGCGTCAGAAAGTGGCGGGGGCATTGGTTAGACCGAAGGACATGACGGTATACTCGTAAAGACCATAACGAGTAGTAAAAGCCGTTTTGGTAATGTCCTCGTTCCGGATTTTGATTTGATGATAGCCTAATCTCAAATCCATCTTGGAAAAGACAGAGGATCCGGCAAGTTGATCATAAAGATCATTGATCCTGGGTAGTGGGTACTTGTTCTTTATCGTCGCTAGATTTAGCGGGCGATAGTCTACGCACATCCTTTCTGTTCCATCTTTCTTCGTTACGAACAGAACGGGGCAACCCCATGGCGATGAGCTAGGGCGGATGAAGCCTTTTTCCAACAAAGCTTCCAGTTGGGTTTTAAGCTCAGCTAACTCACGTGGGGCCATTTTGTATGGGCGTCTGGAAATTGGTGCGGTTCCTGGGGCAAGATCCACTATGAACTCTACACATCTGTCGGGTGGCATTCCCGGCAGCTCTTCAGGAAAGACATCCGGGAAGTCACGAACCACCGGAACATCTTCAAGGTCGGGAAGGGGAAGCACATTCAAAGAATGCACCTGGGTTCTTGTTCTTGGTGAGGAGTAAACTATTGTCTGGCCTGAAGGGTGTGTAAGTCAAACTGACTTGGATTTACAATCAAGAAAAGCATGTTGTCTTGATAACCAATCCATACCAAGGATGACATCAATGTCTGAAGACTTGAAGGCTATGAGTGAAGCAAGGAATACTAAACCCTCAATTGCAATTTGATTACCATGGCTTACTCTATTAGTTTGCCACTTGGAACCAGGAGTTTGAATGATCATAGGGGTGAACATTTCTTCAAAGGATACATCATGTCGAAGTGCATAACTTTCCGACATGAATGAGTGAGATGCTCCTGGATCGAAAAGGACAGAAGTGGAACAAAATTGACTGGGAGTTTACCAAGAATGACGCCAGAAGTATCATCAGTTTCCTCAACTGAGATTTGGTTCACACGTCCAAGATTTTCTGAGGTGGATGGCTTAGCGGTGGTAACCTTCGGAGGTGGTTTGGCACGAATAGTGGGTTTTCCTTTGGCATAGGGTGGAGCATTTTGGTTGACGGGGCACTCACGAGAATAGTGGCCAGGCTGGCCACATCTAAAGCAGGCTCCAAAGATAGTGCGGGGAGCTTGGTTATTTGGTGGAGCTGGTGGACGAGGCGGCACAAGGGATGGCCTCGTTGGGTTGTTTTGGGGAAACAAACTATTAGGAATCCAGATCATGCGCTTCTGAGGGCGTGAACTGGATGAAGGGACAAGCTCAAGAGCATGCTTGCGAGACTTCTCGAAAACTTCATTGCCATGCTCAGCTCTAAAGGATCTTTTGACTAAATCCTCAAAGGTGGCAAATTCGATGAGGTTGAGATCATGACGGAGGATGGGGCTAAGTCCCTTGCGGAACCTTGCCTGCTTTCTGGCATCGGTGGTGATCTCGTCATGGGCATAACGAGCAAGACAGTTGAATTCCCTCACATACTCACGAATGGACATCTCTCCTTGATTTAGATTGCAGAACTCTTCCTTCTTGCGCTCCATCAACTCATCCAGAATGTGGTACCCTCGAAAGGCAACACAGAACTCCTGCCAAGTCACTATGTGACCATCTGGCTGCATTGCAACATAGTTCTCCCACCACTGAAGAGCAGCACCTTCCAAGAAGTATACCGCGAAAATAACTCGGTCATCAGGAGCAACATGTGCAGTGTCAAGCTTACGCTCGATGGAACGGATCCAATCATCAGCTTCAAGGGGCTCAGAAGAACATCGGAATACCGGTGGCTTGAGGAGGATGAAGTCCTGAATGCTGACCACCACATTACGATGGTGGGCGGTATTCTGCTCGATGAGCTCCAGAAGGCGTGTTTGATCACGTCTATTCCGCTCGGCTTCCATCATGATTTCCGCCGCAGAAGGCGGGATTGGAGGTTCATCATCATTTCGATTCCGATCACGGTCTCGATTCCGAAGAACAGCACTACGAGTTCCACCTGACATCCTGTGTGATAAAAATCAACAATCAAAACAGGTTGTACGATGGAGGCAAGGATAAAAGGATATGATTTCAGAAGGAGAAGACTATAATGCAAAGGCAATGATTCAAAGAAACACGGAACAAATCCGGCAGCATAACGGCTACACTGGGATGGAAATTGAAACAGCCTCGAAGAAATTGGACAGAACTTCTTCAAGGAACTCAAAACACGGAGACTTTGGATATCCACAACAATCCTACGGCTATAAGGAGGCAATTAACGAGATGTTCTAGTCAGACATAGATGAGCCTAGTCCTATCATCCCGTAGAAAAGATAAGGGTGACTCAGAACTCAGATCGAGGAGGGTAAGGAGAAAAAAGAAGCCTTACGTTGTTCCCTTATATACCCAGAGTAACAATATAACTATAGAGTGCTAGACTCGACTTCGGCCAAGACTGATAATCCTACAGTCAGTCCTGCTCTGTTACCAAGTCTGTCGGGACCCGGGGTTAGCGTATGCAAGCCTCGCTACAACACAATCACATGGAGAGCCGAGAACCGTACCCACTTGTCTAAGCAGACAAAGCCAAGCACAGAACGTTCTCGGAAAGCATCGAACGTGAGGGGCATCCCATCCAGGCCGGATGATCAACTGAAATGGGTCCTCATCGTCCGCACACAAGTCTAAGTGATATGGGTGGTGAACTCCCATACTCATAGACAAGTCGCCTCAACCATACTATCGATTGTATTATAACCCTTACATAGACTTACTCCAGCCCGATCACTTAGTCGGGGTCTAGGGCGGGCTCGATCATACCTCAAAGTGTGCACGAGACAGAGTCTCAAACAATCGCATCGCGATGCCCCAAGCTGCGCACATCTAAGGGCCACTTGGTGTATAAAAGACCGCCAGCCAGATCACAACTAAGGTCTCGAAAATCCATACTAAGACATGCATGTTATAAACATACACGCAGCACACATGCCTTGTATGAACAGCAGGTATCATTGCAATTCTCTACAAAGTATACATCTTTATTAATAACTCTTACAGAGTGCACACAGAGATCACAAGCATGTGATCCAACATTACAACAGACAAGTGGAAGCAAGTAGGTCTGAGTACAGACAAGTTTAACAAATGGCTTAGAGAAGCCTTATCTAAAAACAAACCCTCCACGAGGGAACCAGTCGTCTGACTGGGACTACACTAGCTTGGTTTTGGTCTGAGTCTTCATTCTTCGAGCTTCAGGTAGAAGTCACCAACGGGGTCGGTGGGTTCATCTAAAACATAGATTAAGCAAACGTGAGTACAAAATCGTACTCAGCAAGACTTACATAGGAGCTATACTACTCATGCATATGTATCAAGGTAAAGGGAGGTGGGGTTTCACTTGCAGAAGTGCCAGCTTTGACTTGGCTAGTCCTGAACTACGAGTACCAGACTTGAGGTAAGAAGCGTACACGAGTCCACTACATCTCTTCAACCAATACACCACTATGGTTACTTCCTCGACTTCCCCACGAGAAGCACACCATAGCACTCACACTTATCTTGGTGTATTTTAGGAGTATCCGGTTCAAGTTGTCTAATAATCAAGCACAGCTCTCCAAGCAGTCCTTAACCGCAGACGCGGCTATTCGAATAGTTTTGTTAACCCTGCAGGGGTGTACTACTACACACACATGACCATCAGTTACCGCCTTTGGCCTCGACACCATTCAAGGGGTGTCGGCGAGGATGTTCACCACAACACTTCGCCCACAGCTCCGTTCTAGTCCAGAGAGTCGCCTATCTGAGGGGGATCCGTATGGAAGTCCGGCCGAGGTTCCAGTACAGCCTCAAACGATGTGTGCAGGGTCCCAAGCCGGTCTTGAAAAGCCGTTCATCCACTTCGCAGACCGTGCCACAGCCCTACCAGAACTCCGAACTACTGCGACTCTTGGGGTTCGAACGGGGTGAGGTACTAGGATGAGAGGGGTCAGTGAGCCCAATGTGTGGTTTTACTCTTCTTCTTGGATCACTACACAAGAACTCGGGCTTAGGGCGGTGTTCAACGAGACAACCCACTGTGTACTCCTACACAGCCTCTCATCGTTCACCTTGTATTAGGGTAGATTCACCAACACGTTTCACTTTCATCAACACCATGTTTATCATCCCGACTCACATCATGAGCAACCTCATTGTACCACTAAGCATGCAATAAGCAGTAACAGTTGCAGGGGTCACATGATATCAACCAACTCCTACATCTGCTAGGATTGTGGTTTGCTTACTACTGTGACAAGATGATAGGTCATGCAAAGGATATGGGTTCAACTATGCGGTAGAAACGTTATCATGGTGATCATCCTAAACAATGCATAAGCGAGACATGAGAGGGAAGTGGGATTTTATCGACATGATCAATGGGGGTTTGCTTGCCTTGCTGACGAGGTTCAGTCACGGGGTCTTCAACGAAGGGGGTGATCTCGAGTTCCGGCTCCACTTCTATCAGCAACATGACAATCATAGGATCAACATAATGTACAATGCACAATCACATGAATAAGATTGTAATGGTGATGTTCAAGGTACTGATGTGTTGAGCATTCCATTTAAAATGAGTATATTGCATTTGAAATGCAAATTCAAACTCCATTTGATTTATCGATGAATTTCAAATGCATTTGAATGCATGAAAGTTCATTTGAAAATATTGATCATGAAGTGATGTGGTATAGTTGAAGTAATGTCTCTGATGTGTGGAAGAAACCATTGGAATTAAGGGTGTTGCAAAATCACTCCAAATTTGAATTTGAAAAGGATCCATATGCATGTTTGCTACTGTTCACCCATTTTAAAATGGTCAAACATGAAAACAAATTGCATATTCAGAATCCTTGTATTTTTCTGATAATTTTAGACATATTATTTGCTATATTTGGAGTTATGATGAATTAATTATGAATTTCCAAAGTTTATTGCATTTTCTGAAATTTCTCTGATTTATTAAATAACTGGAAATTCATTTATGGCGTCATGCTGACATCAGCATGACGTGGGGGGGGGGGGCTTCTGGCCAGTGGGGCCCTCCTGTCATCCACTCGGGGTTAAAACACGGTTAGTTTTAAACTAACAGTGTGATTAGGGTGTCAGGGGGCCCACTGTCAGTGTGTTTAGGGGGGTTGAGGGGGTGCTTAAGGCCTAATCGGCCGGCGGTTAGCCGCCGGTGCCACTGGGCACGGCGGAGGGCTCGCCGGAGCTCGCTCCCGGCCTCTTCTTGGCACGGGGAGGCCACTGGGAGGTGCCCCGTGCACGCCCGCATCCCGTAGAGCACGAGGGGGTCACGGGGGAGCTCCACGGCGACGACAGCTTCAACGGAGGCGGCGGCCGGAGACGGAGCACGACGGCGATGGTGATTTCGGGCACCAAAACGCGCGCTGGGAGAGGGGAAAGAAGCAGGGGCTCACCCTGAACTTGTTGGTGAGGACGGCGTGGCTGGGGAAGGCGCGGTGGCGACGTAATCAACGGCGAGCTCCCGCGGCTCCGACGAGATGGCGACGGCGATTCCGGTGGCTGCAGGGGCTCCGGCCTCGATTCCCTTTGCACGGTGATGAAGACGACGGTGGGGAGCTCGATGGACAAGGAGGTCTGGTCTAACTCGGCCGGTGGCCGCGTCGGGCACGACGGCGTGCTCCGGCAGGCGCTCGGGATGGTGAGGAATTGGCGTCGCAGAGAGGAGGGGGTGACCAGGAGCAAGGGGGAGGGGTGCGGGGTGTGTGTGGCATTGCGTGGCGCAAGAGAGAGGGAGGGGGAGGCCTAGAAGGCGCGGGCGTCGCCGTGGCGTCGTCGCCGCGCTCCCAGCTCCAGCGAGCAGCTTGGAGGGGCGGGGGTAGAAGACGACAAGCCCGCTGGTGGGCTGGGCCGAGGCGATAGAAGGTGGGCCTCGCCTGTGGGCGACAGGTAAGTGCCTTTTACTTTTTTTTCTTTTTTTTTAATTCTGCTTCTGTTGTTGACCTAGCTAATAAAATAGTTAGGTATTTTTATAAATGCCATAATTTTTTATATGGCCTCACAAAATATAGAGCTAGCCACTTATAAAATTTGGCACTTTTTAAAATTCAAAACATTTGAATTTTTAAATCAAATAGGGGTTTATTTGATTTTCCAAGGCACTGTTTGAAAATTAGAAAATTCCATGAGCATGGGATTGCTCCCAAACCATTTTTAAAAGGATCAGCACCATTTATAGGAATTTTCCAAATGTTCAAATGATTTTTGGAAAAAGATTTTTATCTGGCCATTTGAATTAATTTCTCAGGGCTTTCTTTTCCCCATTTTTGAATTCTAATTTGAAATTTTTGCATGAATGCAAGGTACCTCTGATCCTAGCACATACCTAACTTGGGGTTGTGACAACTTGGATGGTTATCCAGACTTTTTATGCAGGATTGAACTTTACCTTGCGGAACCTGTTAGATTCGGCCGCGGGAGGAACCTTTATGTCAACAAAACTTGGTGCTTCCACAAAAATTCTAGATGAGATGATGAGCAACTATTCCCAATGGCACACCGAACGAGCTCCAACAGGTAGGAAGGTAAACTGTGTTGAGGAGATTTCCTCCCTAAAGGAAAAAGTTGACTTGATCATGTCTTTACTTACCAAGCAAACTCCTATTGATCCTGATGATGTTCCTTTAAATTTCACGGTTTCTCATGAACAAGTAGATGTGAACTTTATCTATGGAAACAACTTCAACAACAATGCTTATAGGAGTAACTTTGGTAGCAATCCTAGACCGTTCCCATCCAACAATTATGGGAACAACAATAACAACTCCTATGGTCAAACCTATAGAAAAAGAGATTTACCTAGCTATGAGAAACTGTTAGAAATAGAGAAGGCCACTAAGAATTATATGCACACGTAGTTTGAACAAAACAAAGCCTTCTCCAGACAATTAGGTGAGCATACCTCTATTTTCCAAAACATTAGCAAGCAACTTGAGATCCTGAACAGTGAGATTTCCTATCTCCAAACTAGACTTACCGCCACTGAAACTTATGTTTCAAACATGTCCCACACCCAAGCTACTTTGATAAATTAGATGGAAGCCAAACCTGAAGTTATCCCCATGGAAGAAGATATAACTAAGAGCCTTCCTACACACAATACCATTGCTACTATCCAAGTTGTTGAGGATACCCAAAGTTTTAGCACCCGACACACTCCTAGTCCCATTGGTCCTATTAATGGTGATGTTATTACCTCAACCATTGAAGAAGAAACTCCTATGAACAACGAGTCTTTCAAACAAGTGAGCCTAGATGACACCACTACCACCTTTGATAGTAGTGACATTGATTTTGATAGTTGTACCCTTTCTGAAGTTATTAGTTTACTACACAAAATGTCTAGAGACCCCCACACTAGCACACTAAATCTTGCCTTCACGGAGCATATCATTAATGCTCTCATTAAATCTAGGGAGGAGAAGCTTAGAGTAGAAGCCTCCATACCTAGGAAGCTAGAAGATGGTTGGGATCCTATGATCAAAATTAATTGAATAACTTATCTTGCTATGCTTTATGTGATGTTGGAGCTAGTACCTCCGTTATTCCCAAAAGAATGTATGATATGTTTGAATTGAAACCTTTTGATCCTTAATATTTTGGTGTTCGTCTCATTGATTCTTCCGTAAAGAAACCTTTGGGGAAGATTGACGATGTTCTTATCATTGTCAATGACAATTATGTTCCCATTGATTTTACTATTATGGAAATTGAGTGTGAACCCTTATGTCCAATTATTTTGGGACGTCCTTTTCTTCACATCATTGGTGTTGTCATTAATATGAAAGAGGGGAATATAAAATTTCAATCCCCTCTCAAAAAGGGGATGGAACACTTCCCCAGAAAGAAGATTAAGTTACCTTTTGACTCTGTTACACGGGCTAGCTATTCTCTTTCACTTGATAAAACCTTATCTTTTTGCTTCTTGCCTAGCTTAAAGGCGTAAAAGAAAGCGCTTGTTGAGAGGCAACCCAAGATGTTTTTCCTTATGTTTTTAGTTGTCTTGATGATTGTTACTACTGTAGCAATATCATTGTACCTTTTTTTTCAAGCTTTGTGCCAAGTTTTAGCCGCCGATTGCAAGAAAGTTCAAAAGTTGTGATATGCTGTCCAGAAAACAGATTTTGTCCTTGGACGGAAAAATTCACGATAAGTCACCAGATCGTCTTTTTGATCTATATTTTTTTGACAGCGTGCTCTATACAATTAGCTTCCGAGCGTCTGTTCTGAGTTTTTTGATTTGAGTTGCAGAAGTACCCCAAAAAATTATTTACTACCTGTTGGTCTATTATTTACAGATTCATCCACGTTTTTTCTTTCCTCAGTTTTGAAATTCTTGCGCTAGCTTTTTATTTGCAAAAAAAATTTGGCGGCCTTGAGAAAAGTAATTCCTTCAAGAAAATCTTTATTTCCAGTAGAGGCAAATTATTTTACTATGGGTACTAACCTCTCTAATCAGCTTATGATGAGTTTTGTATGAAGGGAGTTTTCAAATGTGGGAGGGACGATGATGAAAGAAGATCCGGGAGTGTCAAACGCTCAAGCTTGGGGATGACCCCATGCACCCCAATAAGTATTCAAGGAGACTCAAGCGTCTAAGCTTGGGGTGCCCCCATGCATCCCCTTCTCCATCAACAATTATCAGTTCGTCCTTCGTTCCACTATATTTTATCACTTCATGTGTTATGTGCTATGCTTGGAGAGTTTTGCTCTTTACTTTTTAGTTTTCTTTAGCTTTGCTTGTTGTTCATAACAAGTTAGGACCCATCTTTATTTGTGTGGGAGAGAAACACGCTCCACTTTAAAATAGAACACATCACAGGATTTCCATGCTTATCTTTCTTTTGTTGTGTGTGCTTTATCTTTTCGTAGTTGTTGTCATGTTTAGCTCTTAGTTTTCATGCTTATCTTTTCAAGAGCTTTTGTTTGGTTTGTTGCTGGAACTCTATTGAGTTTTTATGTTTATCTTGTTTAGAGAGTTGGCTTGTTGCACTGAGTTGTGTGTCTTGACTGAAAGTAGGTTATTGAGGTTGCTATTTAATTGTAGTAACTTGCAATAGTTTTGAGGTAATGTGGTGAGTAATGTTTGAACTTTTGGTGTCAAGAGCTCTAGCCTATTAGTGATAGATGTCGTATTTTGGGCAATCCAAGTTTATTTTAGAAAAACTACAAAAACTAGTTGAGAAATCTAGCTACTAGATGGATCACTAATCTTTGGAGGGATCGGATATTAGAGTACACTCACGTACCATGAGTCGAGGATGAGAAAGGATAACCAAACCCCCATACACTCCTTCTCGGGGTACTTGTCTCTTTGTGAACCTCCTGATTAGACTGAGAGTTACCGATAATAAGTGCATGAGTTCTTTGGACTAATGTAAGTATTCGAAAGTTGACACTTCCACCTCCTCAGATTTGCTAGCCTCTTCGGTACCGTCTGTTGCCTTTTCTCACTCCGAGAGTTGGCGCCTACCCGCCGGTGCATCCAAACGTTGGCATCATACGCTTTGTCATCATAAACCTCCTTATATCTTTCCTAAAAACAGCCACCATACCTACCTATCAAGGCATTTCCATAGCCTTTCCGAGATATATTGCCATGCAACATCCACCTTCTAATGACTTGATCTTCATGTCATACATGTTCCTGCTACACTGGCAGAGGCATACATTTGCATACATCATGATAACTTCATCTTATTTATGTTGAGTACTTTTGTAAAGTGTGAAAGATCTTCTATATTCCTTGTAAAATAGAGTGTTGCCCCTATGTGAGGAAAAGATCCCAAAGAGGACAAATTTAAAAGATCCCAAAGAGGACAAATGAGAGAGAGATAGAAAGAGCCATTGAGGCCACCAAAAAATAGAAAAAATAGAAAACAGAGAAAAGGAAAATAAAAAGAAAGAAGGGGGCACACTACTATTCCTTTTGAAAGATCCACCACTACTGGAAACATGCAGTTTGCCATGTGTCATCGTGTTTGCCGTCTGTATTCCATCGGGCAGACGGCAAAAAGATTGTTTGCCGTCTGCTACCCTAAATACAGACGGCAAACATATGACATATGGCAAACCGTTTGTATGCCGTCTACTTTTAATAAGTAGACGGTAAAGACCTCTTTACCGTCCGTGCGCAGACGGCAAAGCCCCAGGTGGGCCCTCCCAGACCGTTCCACGAGTGGCAGTTAACGGCCAGGAGCTTTGCCGTCTGCCCCTGACGGCAAAGCGTAATTTGCCGTCCTGGGGCAGACGGCAAAGCTCCTGGCCGTTAACTGCCCGTCGTCCTCCTCTCTCTCCCACTCTCTCCACTCTCTCTCGCCCGTGCCTCCCTTCTGCCCGTGCCCCACGCCGCCGCCACGCCATCACCGTCGCCGCCGCCGCGCCCTCGCCCACCGCCGTCGTCTCCTGCTTCCACCCGCCCCGGCCTGCCCCGCCCCCACCCGCCCACCGCCCCGGCCTGCCCCGCCCCCACCCGCCTCGGCCCGCCCCCTCCCTCGCCGGATCCCACCCGACCCGCCCCGCCCACAGCCGTCGTCTCCGGCTCCGGCGCCGCTTCCCTCCTCCGCCAGCCGCCGTCAAGCCACCGCCCACCTCCTCCACCTCCACCCCCACTCCGGCCGGTGAGCCCCCCCCCTCCTCCCTCTCTGTTTTTTTTTGTTTTCTCTGTTTTTGTTAGATTTGTTAGTATTAGTGTTGTTCACATTGTAGTTTAGTGTTAGGTTAGTCATATTTTAGATTAGAAAATTTAGTTAGGTTAGTATTGTTACTGTTTTTAATTGCTACTGTTTTTAATAGATTTTAGATTAGTCTATTGTAGTTAGTTAGTTTTATTTATTTTTATTTTTATATAAGTTAGTTAGTATTCTTACTGTTTTTAATTGCTACTATTCAGTTAGTCTATTGTAGTTAGTTAGTTTTATTTAGTTTTACTTATTAGTTGTAGTTAGTTTTTTTAGTTAAATTTAGTTAGAAGAAGGAAAGAATTAGAAAAGAAAAATAATTAGAAAAGGAGAAGGAAGAAGAAGAAGAAGAAGAAGAAGAGAAGAAGAAGAGGAGAAATAGAAGAAGAATAAGAAGAGGAGAAGGAAGAATAGGAAATAAGAAGATTTAGAAAAAGGAAAAGAAATAGATGAAGGAAAAGAAAAGGAAAAGAAATAGAATAAGAAGAAGAAGAAGAAGTTGGAGGTGGAGATGAATAAGTAGAAGTTGGAGGTGGAGATTGGGTGCATTTTAATGGAGCTTGGGGTAAAAAAAATAAAAAAAATGTAATTACCGGGATCAAGTGTGTGTGTTGATTGGGTGCATTTTAATGTGCAGGAATTTTCCTGGTGTGAAGGTCTGGTGGTCGACGACCTCCGCCCCCTCCATTCGGCGACCTCCCTGAGTTCGAGGGTGAGCAAAAAAATTCTTGTCCTCTCCCCCTTTTTCCTTTGCTCAATTCTGGCCTTCATGCCGATAACGGTAGCTCTAGCAGTATGTAAAGTTGCGTAACCAGTATGCATCTCCCATTCGAAAGGATTACAGTATAAATATGCATTCATTTGCATATTTATAATAGTAATTCTTTCGAATTGTCCAACGTTATCCATAGACAGCCCGCGTATGTGTAGATTGGTTCGTTTTTCCATGCTCTGGTCCTGATCCGACGCGGAATTTCGTCAGCGCCTCCCTGTTGTTCTCCGGATACACAACCTCTCGGCTTGTTGTCGGGACGTGTATTAGGAGAACAGCGGGGAGGTGCTGCCGAAATACCGCGTCGGATCGGGACCAAAGCATGGGAAACCGACCCAATCTACACATACTCGGGTGGGATTAGGACCTATCTTTACCTATTAGTGTGTAGGTTAATTGCATATGCCGTAGCTATGTATGATAAAAGCAATAAAAAGTGGACGTAATAAAATGGTATATTTGTTGTTTAGTAGCTAGCTGTAGCAACAAGATGAGCGATGATCGTGCGTGGATGTACACTGGTCGCCCTAATCAGAAAGAGATCACCAATGAATGGGCAATAAAATCCTCAAGGTACTTAAGATGCCCTATGAGCAGATACATGCTTGTGAAAATGGATGTGCTTTATTTAGGAAAGAGTATGCGGACGAAGACTATTGTCCCAAATGCATGTCATCCAGGTATGTTGTGGTAGACAATGGTCAAGGTGAGAAGACGCAGACCAAAATACCCGTAAATGTTCTTAGGTATCTTCCAGTGATACCAAGAATTCAATGCCTTTACATGATGGAAGAGACAGCCAGACAGATGACATGGCACAAACATGGGAAGAGAACAGAATTTGATGCAGATGGGAAGCCGATGTTAACTCACCCATCGGATGGTTCAGCATGGAAGCACTTTGATGAAAAACATTCGGAAAAAGCTAAGGAGCCAAGGCATTGCCGAATCGTCGTCGGCACAGATGGGTTCAATCCTTTCGGTCTGATGGCAGCCCCATATAGTTGTTGGCCTGTATTTGTCATGCCACTCAATCTCCCCCCCTCAGAGATTATGAAAAGGAAGAACATTTTCCTGACGTTGATAATACCAGGGCCCAAATATCCGGGGAAGAATATGGATGTGTACATGCAACCGCTTAAGGAGGAATTGCAACAAGCTTGGGACGAAGGGTTCAAGACATACGATGCAGCTAGCAAAAAGACCTTCAAAATGCATGTTTGGTACCAGTACTCGATGCATGACTTGCCGGCGTATGCGCTTTTCGCTGGCTTCTGTGTTCATGGCAAGTTCGGGTGCCCAACATGCAAGGATGCTCTTCAGTTTCATTGGCTGAAGGCGGGTGGCAAGTATTCCTGCTTTGACTTGCATAGACAGTTTCTGCCTCCTAAGCATCCTTTTAGAAAAGACAAGAAGAACTTCATCAAAGGCAAAGTTGTCAAAAACCTGGGAGCACCTACGATGACGGGCGAACATGTCTTGGCACAGTTGAACTCTCTCGAGCCTGATCCAGAACGTCCCGGGTATTTCAAGGGATATAATTCGGAACACGCCTGGACTCACAAGACATGCTTCTGGGATCTCCCCTACTTCAAAGACCTCGAACTTCCACACAATATTGACGTGATGCACACTGAAAAAAATATCGGCGAGGCCCTGTTTGGTACATTTTTCGGCATAGATGGGAAGTCAAAGGATAATCCTAAAGCTAGAGTCGACCAGGAGACTCTATGTGATAGACCCTCACAAAACATGCGACAGCCGAAAGGAAAGAAGAATTGGTCCAAGCCAAGGGCCTGGTTCAATCTTGAAAGGGGGCATATCAGGGAAATTCTCTTGTGGGTGCAAAACAGTTTGATGTTCCCCGATGGGTATGCAGCGAATCTGAGGAGGGGAGCGAGTCCTGAAAAACATAAAATATTAGGGCTGAAGAGTCATGATTGGCACATATGGCTTGAGCGGGTAATGCCGGTGATGTTGCGCGGCTATATCCCCGAGGAAGAGTGGCTAGTACTGGCAGAACTGAGCTATTTCTTTCGTGTTCTTTGTGCTAAAGAACTATCCGATGGCGTGCTAGAAGACATGGAAGATATGGCGCCGGAGTTGCTCTGCAAGTTAGAGAAGATCTTTCCACCGGGTTTTTTCAATCCGATGCAGCATTTGATATTGCATCTCCCGACCGAGGCAAGATTAGGGGGCCCTGTGCAAAATCGTTGGTGCTATTCAACGGAGAGAATGCAGAAGACGCTTCGAGCAAAATGTAAAAATAAACGTAGAATTGAAGCATCGATGGCCGAGGCTTTCATTACCGAGGAGGCGGCAAACTTCCTGACAGCACATTATGAAGCCAAAAATCGCCATTTGCATAATCCAAAGCCTCGGTACAATACTGGCGACCCCCAACGGCGTCAATCCAACCTCAGCCTATTCAAAGGGAATCTTGGACCTGTTGGTGCTTCGAGAAATAAGATTTTGGATATCAAAGAATGGCAGACTCTTACACTGTATATCTTCACCAACCTAACAGAAGTGCGACCGTACATCGAGTAAGTGCTCGGTACGTACATTGTTTCGCAACTTCTAATAATTCTTGTTTCTTATTAATTCCCCTGAATTCATACAGTCGATACGTCGCCAAATTCTCGAATGGAGTGGTTATTGAAAGTGATTCCATCGCAGAGTATGAGCTTCTTGCCAATCAAGGAGATGGCAATCCTGGTTTCATCTCTTGGTTCAAACGAACGGTAACTATCATTCATATATAGGGTTTCATTTGTTGGTTCGACCTATTTTTCACTAATATAACAATCCTTTCCTATAAAACTTATAGGCAAATGAGGAGCCTATGGACGCCGAATTGAGACAAGTCGCTAATGGTTTTGACAATAAGGTCCGTGTATTTGAGAAATACGACATCAACGGGTATCGCTTTCGTATCGTTGATAAAGAGCGAAAAATGGCCGATCGAAAAAGTACAAATTCGGGTGTCTCTGCTGTCGGCGACGGAGGTATTGAGTATTATGGAAGAGTTGAAGCAATATACGAACTTCTATTCTATGGTGAAAATCCTCCCAACGTCGTTGTCTTCAAATTTCATTGGTTTCTCCCGTCGAGGACTAGACGAACTCATGAACATGTAGGTCTAGTCGAAATTCGACAAGACACCCATTTTAATGTCCCCGATGTCTATATTACGGCTCAACAGGCCACCCAGGTTTTCTATCTATCCTACCCCTGCCAAACGGTTGAAAACCTGAAAGGTTGGGATGTCGTTTATGATGTGCCACCTCATATTAGACCACCTCCCCCAAATGAAGAGGATTATGTACCCCACATTGACCCAGAGACATATGAAGGAGAATTCTTCCAAGAAACACACGTGATAAAAAAACGTTTCCGAAACCTCTCTACGCAACCCCAGAACATGGAAGAAGACAATGAGAGTGAACCCGCTAACGACGATGTTGAAGAGCCTGAAGAAGAAGAGGTTACTGCTCCAGATGACCTGTCAATGCTTGACCGTTTACATAAAGGCCTTCCAAATGTTGGTGTTGTTGAACCTAATGAGGCCATCATTATCGACGACACGCGTGATAGCGATGACGATCCTTCAATTGATCGCGTAGAAGAGACCGATGATCCCGACTATTGTTAGTTGTATGCATCTCAACTTTAATTACATTATTCTCATTAGTTGTATATATTCTCATTATTGCAGTAATTACTGTTGTATTATTAATTCTTTTTCTCATTGTACTAATTATTTTATTTTAATTCTTCGCAGGTTCGTGACAGATATGGAGGGCGAGACCTCAGGATCGCGAGGGAGGGGTCGGGGTCATGCGCTCCCACCTCTGGCTCTACGGAGGTCTTTGCGCGAGAGTATTTCCTCGCCTCCTCCTTCTACTGATGAGCCGCCCAGGGGGAGAGGAGGTCGGAAGAAGACCGGGAGAGGCAAAGCAGGTGGTGGTCGCGGGAAAGGGAGACGAGCACCTGCTGCTGCTTCCTCGCCGCCACCTCCGGCTGATTCACCAGAGCACTGCAGGGTGGACCAACCTGAGGTGGAGGACGAGGCTACGTCCACCCGCACGACCTGGAGTCCCTGGCCGGATCAGCCGGAGCAGCCGGAGCAGCACACGCCTGAGGGGGAGGCTGGTGCCGAGCTGGACACTACGGATGAGGAGGAGGTAGCTGAGGGTACCACCGTGTACCAGCGTGGGGGTACACGGCTCCCGTCCGTGCCGGTGACTCCCGCCCATAAGTGGTTGATTACGCCTGATGGAGAGACGTAAGTTCACTTATACTCTCTTCCGGTACCTTCTATACTTATGTCTATCTGATGGATTTGTCTTTTTATACTGCAGGGGTTGGATATACGGCAATGGTGTCCGCAATCCCAACTCCATCCTTGGTGTGCTCGTCAGGGAGAACTTCCCGGGGCTGGTTCAATTGCCCGGACCTGATGAGGTTCCGCAGCCTGGACTCAAGTGGGAGCACTATTGTGCTGCCCCGGCCCCGCCGGATACGACCATCAACGGGGTCGAATGCCACACCAGAGCTGACATGGTCATCAACGGCTTTTGGGTAATTTCTGTTTCACACAATAAAATCATGCTATTGCAGTGTTGTCTCGTGCACTCATCAGTGTTTTCATCAGTGTTGTCTCATCAGTGCACTCATCAGTGTTGTCTCGTGCTATTGCAGGTCTACTACAAGGTCGATGAGTCCAAGGAGCAGGAGGCGGAGGACGTGTTAGTTGCAGAGGCCACGCGCCTCTTGCAGAACACAAGGCACGAGATGCGAGTGCAGGCGGTCCGTGACTACTACGTCAAGCAAGGGCGCAAGCGTAGCAAGAAGGACTGCCGCAAGAAGTTTCTGACCAGGGCCCAGTACATGACGGTAACCCTTCTTAAGTCTTGAATAGTTTGCTTGATTTGATTCCTATCTAGGCTACTTATTAGTTTCCTTGTTTACTAACTTAGGCGCCACCGAGATGGTGTGCGGACAAGATGGATTGTTGGGAGGCCATTGTGGACCACTGGTGCTCAGATGCCTGGTTGGCCATCCACAACAATGCCAAGGAGCGCCGCGCCCAAATGGTTGGTGTGCCACACCATCAAGGAAGCCGCAACTTAGCTGGTTACGGGAATAAATGGGTATGTGCTTTGCTTCAATTTTCATGCAAATTCTACTTTTCTTTGTCTTTTTGGCACCCACAACTTACTAATATCGTGCTTTGCTTTGTCTTTTAGGCGGAGCATAATCAAACGGAGGTGCCTCAGGTGTTCGACATGTATGGCATGGCCCATACAGCGTCGTACAAGAAGGCAAAGGCGCTCTCAGAGTCTGATCTCGCCAGTCCTTCGACTTTCACCAACATTGCTGCCTACAGTAAGCTCAAGGCTTATACTGAGGTGGCGAAGGAGAAGCACGGGGAGGATTATAACCCGCTTGGGAAGCCTATTGAGCCGGAGCTGGTGATGATCTCTGGTGGCGGAAGGCGCCATGGCGCCATGGCCATTGGAGATAAGTTGATCAGGTGCGATAAGACTCTTCCTGAGATCAAGGCGCGCCAAACGAGCTCTTCTCCTGCTATAAGGACTCGTCCGCGGCCAGTCGACCTCGCTATCCAGGTTATCCATAAGGACTCTTGCATTCTTGTTTTCTCTCATCGAATATTACAATGCTAACTAGAGGAGTGGGGTTGCAGGAAGCTCTTGAGAAAGAGCGACAGAACACCCAGCGGCTACTGGAGGAGAAGGAGCGGTTGGCAGAGGAGAAGGCAGCGGAGAGAGAGCGGCTGGCGGAGGAGAGGACGGCGAAGGCTCTCGAGGAGGCCGCGGCACGACACGATGCATCGAACCGGGCCTTGTATGAGCTCTTCGTGGTAAGTCACTTGTTCATATTCACCCAAAGAATGTGTCATGAGTGGCCTAATATGATTGACTCATGAATAACAAATGTGCAGACTATGTGCGAGAAGACTGGTCAGGCCGCTCCACCGATGCCGATCATTTCTCCTGTGGGGACGGTGAGTATCTTTCGATGATCATCAATACCATATTGAGTGGCGTCGTGCTAACCTCTAGTTGATCTTTTTGTGCAGCATAACTCTCGGGCTGCGTCCCATGACCCTTCTCCACCGTCAACATCAGGCAACCCGACGGATGCTTCTCAGCCACCTCAGCCTTGAGGGCTACACTCCGGTAAGTTTTAAAATGTTTAGTTAGTTTGAAAATGCATATTTAGCTTCTAAAATCCTATATTTAATCAAAAAATGCCATACTTTGCATATTTTGCACATAAAAGACATAACTAGCTTAGTTAGTTCAAAAACTTACATAGTCAAATTAGTTTGCTCACAAAATCTCAAAGTTATCTTAATTGGGTCAAAAATGCTAAAGCTAGCTTAAATTTGCTCAACAATTGTTAAAGTTTGCTTAGTTGCTCAAAAATGCTGAAGTTAGCTCAATTTCCTCAAAATATGCTAAATCTAGCTTAATTCGATCACCATTGCTTATGTTAGCTTTGTTTTCTCAAAAGAAGAAGAAAACAGAAGGAGAGGATCTTTTCTTATTCTCCTTCTCCTTCTTCTTCTTCTCATTCTACTTCTTCTTCTTCTCATTCTACTTCTTCTTCTTCTTTTTGCAGATTTGCTTCAAGGCATTCATGCTATGACGATGGAGTGCTGCATTTGGACTTGTAGTTTCTTTTATAAACAGTTGTGGTCACTTGTGTGTTTGATACTTTCTGGTTTACTATGTACTATATATACTTTGTGGTTGGACTTGTATATATATGAGAGTATGAGATTTGCATAGTTTTGGTTGATCAATATGTTGGAGAACATGCATGGGTGCTTATATATTTCTGTTGAGATGTGCTTATACAACTGTTGGAGAATATGTCTATGTATATGTCTATATTTTTGTCAAGTGCAGGGATTTAAAAGAAAACAGAATAAAAAGGGGCTATGCAGGCTCTTTGCCGTCTGCAAGCAGATGGCAAATGCCTTTGCCGTCTGCTGGTGGTCGGCACAAGTGACACGTGGTTCCCAGCTGTGCAATCTGGCAACAGCTGGGTGACCATTTTGGTTATTATGCCGTCTGCCTCCGGCAAGGCAGACGGCAAAGAGTAGGACTTTTCCGTCTGCTGCTGGACGGCAAACATATGACGGGGGGGGGGGGGGGGGGGGGGGTGACGTCATTACCTTATCCGATGACGTCACCGCTCTTTGCCGTCTGTCCGTAGACGGAAACCCCGCCGTTAAGGGCCTGACGGAGCCGGCCGGCACAGCTTCCCCGTCAAGCTTCTCTGCCGTCTGTTTCTTATTCCAGCGGACGGCAAACATCTTTGCCGTCCGTCGATATACAATAGACGGCAACGCACCTCTTTGCCGATGAAATGGCTGACGGGTGCTTTACCGTCCGGGGGCAGACGGCAAAGGGTTTTGCCGTCGGCCATTCAGGTGTTTGCCGTCCGCCCTGGCAGACGGCAAACAGGCGAATTCCAGTAGTGCACACTCGTACTTCCTCTTGTATCTTGTACTCCATAGAGATGATCATATACGCATATATCTATGTGGCGACTTTACACCATAGAACTTGGCTTGTATATTCCAATGACGAGCCTCGTCAAATGAGCTCTAGGTCTTCTTGAGCAATCAAGTTGGATGCACCCCCACTAGTTCCATTGGAGAGCTTTCCATAGCTCATATGTGCATCCGTTGCATGGCAATCCCTACTCCTCACATCGTATCTATCATTTGGCTTTCTCGCCTATGATTGTCCTCATTGATGTGAGCCTTTCACACCTTTTTGTCTTCCTCCTCCACCATCTCTCTCTCTTTGCCATCCTAAGTGTCAATTTTCTTGCTTACGCTCATTCATTGCATGAGTGCTCAAAATATCAAAAGGGAGTGGATCAGTTTGACTTGTACCTGGCTAGTGGTCTGAGGACGAGTCATGATAAGATTCCAAAGAATACTAATTGTGAAACTTTAGTAGATTTAGTTCTCAACTAAAAAATATTACATTTTCTCTCTCGTATTCCCATCTCCCACTTCTTGCACGCAAACACCATTTGGAGACATTCGAGTCACGGACAGCGAGAGCTCTTGCACCTTTATGTTCTTATGTTGCTTGTTTCAATGCTAATATAGACTCTTTCTTGTTATGACTTGAATTGAATTACATGCCTTGATTGTTTTACTTAAAAGTTCTTATATGGTTGGTAGAATGTCACCACAGAAATTATGCTTGTTATCATTACCTACTCGAGGACGAGCAGGAATTAAGCTTGGGGATGTTGATAAGTCCCAAACGTATCTATAATTTCTGCCTTCTCCATGCAATTTTGGGTGATATTCCTATGCTTTTGATACACTTTCATACACTTTTGATCGTATTTGGAGTTACCTATTAACTCAGTGCACCCCAGTGTCAGTTTCTATTCTCTACTGTCTTTTTATTTCAGGTTTTCCCATTACGTAAAATGCAGAAAAATTTCGGGGAAAATATATAAAAAATCAGCGTACCGGAAGCTTCCAGATGCCCGAAGGGGGTCCATAGGGGCCCCACCTGGTGCCCAGGCGGCCAGGTGGCGTGGCCTAGGGTGGGTCCGCGTCGAGAGGCTGCCTGGACCCCTAGTGGCCCCCTGGCTGCCACCCTTCGCCTATATATTTCCTTCATCCCGAAACCCCCGAGGAGAGAACCCTTTTTCGCGATCTCGCCTCTGTTCCGCCGCCGCCGTGCTTCCAAGATCGGGAGCACCAGAAGACCTCTACCCGGCACCTTGCCGGAGGGAGGATTGACCTCCGGGAGCTTCTCCACCACCATGGACGCTTCCCGGATGAACCGTGAGTAGTCCACCTTGGACCATGGGTCCATGATCAGTAGCTATTTGATGTCCTCTCCCCCTCTTTGTTCTTCATGGATTAGACCTTGTGAGCTTCCCTATATGATCAAGGCACATATGTAATTATTTATGTTGTTGCTATGTTGAGTTTGCTGGGATCTGATGGATTATGAGACTATGTTCAGATTGTGATGAGTAATATATTTGGTTCTTCTCCTTTTATATTTGTGTTCTTGAGTGATTCTTGCATGTTCTCCATTGCTGTTTATTGCTTTGGCCAAGTAGTAGGTAGTGATTACAAGAGGGAGCGTTATGCTTGATTGTGGGTTCATGCCCCCTGATGACTAGCTTGAGTGACAGAAACATGAGTCTAGGGGATGTGTTGTTGCCACAAGGGGGAAAACAACGGTGCTTGTAACCGCGGTTGCAAGGATTGTTTACTTTACGCAAAGTTCTTTTAATGCAGTTGTCTGTTGCTTTGGGTTTACACTTTGGGAGGGGCTCGCAACTTAATACCAGGTAGATGTTCTGGATAGATATCTCAAGGTGGGTGATTAGTGAGTAGATGCAGATGGATTTTGGTCTACTTGTTTTGGCGTACCTCCCATGCTTTTGAGCCTCTTCCTTTCTTTTGTAGCATAGTTAGCATTGGTTTGCGTCCGTAATCCTGTCAATTGCCCAGATGTAATTTGTTCACCTTGCATAGATGTTTATCGTCTTTTGGGAGAGAGACATCACTACTGAACTTCATGGGACCCCGGTCCATATTTCCACCACTTTTTACACCCGCAATTTACTTCCTGTTTTACTTTCTAGTTGCAGTTATCATTATCTTTTATCTCTTGCGTTTGACCCTTTGTAAACAGCAAGGCCGGAGAGATTGACAACCTCTGTGTACTCGTTGGGAGCAAAGTTATTTGTATCTGTGTGCAGGTTCACGTCAACTCGTGCTAGTAATTTCTAGCGTCGTTGTCACCTACTTGTCGTTGCTGGAGTCCTATGGGAGACAAAATTTGGTATCTTTGCTGAGGGAAATTACGCTACGCTACATCTCAACCTTCCACTTGGGGTAGCCAACAAGGAGCACTACTTCAGTGCCATCAGATGCCTCCATCATTTGTAGAAATTTGGCATTCCCAGCAAAAAATCTTGACAGTTCCATCTCGTCATTGTCGCGTCGCAGCATCCGCATCACATCTCTTCTCCTTTCCCTGTAGATTGCAACATAAATCAGTGTTGGTTCCAACTTCGTCTTCAACCGATTGCAACAACACCAACTGTTCGCTCCAGCATCGTCGTCACCTCACATAACAATAGTCGCGGAACCGCCATCGCCTTCGTCTATCATAATTTTGGGCTATCAATAGTAGCTAATCACTTCGTCGGTTGCAACATCTCACCAGTCGTCAGGATTCACTTTCGTTTGTTGTAGCATCTTGGGATGTCGGTCGGCTTCGCTGGTTGCAGCATCTCGCACCATTATCGATGGATGCAACGACGAGGTCCTAACGAGCTACGATTGTGTGCATCGAGTGGTGCAACCACAACGATAATCTGGAACTGTCAAGGCGATGAGTTGCAACCTATATTAACGGTGAGTCAGACACGCCACATATGGTAGATCGCGAGCTACAAACGTTGTATATTTTTGTTGGGACCAGTGAGAATTTTTTGATGGCAACGATAACGACGAGTTTTTTTTGCTGTAACCGGGTTCTTTTTTTGCTGGAACCAAGTTTTATTTTATTGAAAATCACACCATTTTCTGTGGCCTGGATTCATGCTACTTTTTTTTTGCTAGAACCACCGTTGGCAGATGCTACATGGGGTGAATGAAGAAGCTTCATTGGTGTCAATGGAATCCTAGGTCGTTGTCCAGGTTTTGTGCTGGAACCGACGAGAGAGCGGGGAGTAGCTGTAAGGCCCGATATGCGGTACTGTTCCAGATCTAGATGTTTCCATCTAGATCCGGGGACGAAGCACATATCGGTCCCACCGCGACATACGACGAAGTCATATGCCCCGGATTTCCAACATGATATCACAACATTACAGCTACAAGGATACAACATCTCATACAATCGGCATACAACTGCCTTAATACAATACAACAGCGGAAGATACATGTCTGAGTACAGACTACAATCAAATGCCTAGTGGCAAAGAGAAAAACATCGATCCCCATAACCACACGGGTCCAGGCCCTCCGCCGGGATCCGCCTAACTAGTGGTCGTCGAGTCTCCACGTGAAACGTCGATCACCGTACCTGTTGTCGATCAAGAACCCTGAAAAGAGTTTGGGGGCAGTATCATGAGTACAAAAGTACTCAGCATCCAACTATAGTGGTCAACTGACCCATCAAGGACTTCATCACTCGTCATTCTAGGACAACTAGTAGTTTACGATAAGAATGGGGTAAGTGGTGAAGTTGTTTCCGCACTAGCATTTATTAAGTGGCTAACGATCTAGAGAGTAAGATAAGAAGCCAGGCATTCGATGAGGAATCGCCTCCAACCAGTCTTGCTATCAGCTACTTACGCAAACATAACACCTATCCTATCATTGTCCTTCTCTTCACATCCCGACGAAGAAGAAGCAGTCAAGGCACACACACGTTGATCAAGTTATAAAGATTATCCCTGTTTTTGTTGTCTATGAACAAGGAGTAGGTCTCAAGTTGTCCATAACCATGGACACGGCTTCTCGAAAAGATTTAACCCTGCAGGGGTGTACCAACTGCCCATTACAAGGCTCCGCACGCACGCCCATCTCTCTCAGTTGCTACCCATCACAGGAAACCATTTTATGATTTAGTTCCAAGAGATCTGAAACGACAAGTTCCTCTAACTAACAACGAACAAATTCGGGTGGCCCCCGGGGAGTTGACACCCAATCCAAAAGTTGGCCACGCTCTCGGATCGGACTCTTCCGTCTGGCCAAGGTCGAGGTAACTGATCCCCTCACATGTGGGCAGGCCTCTAGCTCACCAGGTGTGGACCAACAGAGAAACTATGTCTCCGCTGGCCCGGGTTATTTTAAAGGATATCTACTAGGAGCGACCCGACAGACATATATGCATGGTTTGCAAATGGTAAATCAGCTTGGGCCACCTATAGAAATGTTTGAAGCTAGATAGGTAAGAAAAGGGGACCCCATAAAATCCCACACGTGGTTAGGCACGCTCGTCAAGAGACACAATACCCGGAACTCGGGTCCTAGGTGACTCGAATGGAACAAAGTGTCGGGGCGGGATAGCCTAGACCTTCCATCCTTCGTCGAATATAGTCAACATTTATAATAATCATATCATCAACAACAATATAATAATGTGATAGCCCAAACCAAGGAGTAACAGGGAAACATCGTAGCATCCTAAGCATGCATACTAAGCAGGGGATGAGCAACGAGCAATAGTAAATCAGAAGTACAAGGTTTGCTGGGAGGGGACATGGCTGTATCGGTTTGAAAGAGGTTGTAAACATGTGGTAGGATCAAACATCGAGCCTAACCTAGACTAGCATGCAAACCGCTGGTTGAAATAGAATGGATCATAAGTAATGTATAGTCCTTGTCTGTTGATAAGTCGGGTTCCGAAGGTGTAGTTGATCGCAAGCTCGCATCGTCTCCGAGAGGTACCCGCGGAAGCACACAAGAGGGTAAACGCTGGAAAGCAATCAACGAGCAAGCACTCTATTACTACGAGGCAAACACGAGCACGCATCAACAAGAAGGCAACACGAGACATCGCACCTACCGTCGAGAGCGGTTACTAACAGGTTAAGTGGAGTACTCGCCACACACGACGATACCGCACATTTAGAATGGTTCAACTTGCTTAGCTACACAAGGTGAGCAAAGGTTATTAACATGGCATCTCACTCAAGCATGGCATAGCACACAAACATGACAAGAGGTGAAGCATAAGGTAAACTATCTATGCTAGTCAATTTAAGTGAGGCACAACCTAAACATGGCATAACACTAAGTGCTCCGCGACAATTAAAACATTTGGTACTGTTCTGTCCTAAACCATATTTTAGGTTGGTTAACAACAGCAAACAATAGCATAAACACAAATTACACGAAAAACTAATCAAGTTACATATAAAGAACACTCCAAACGGAATACTGTTAAAAAGATACAAGAAAAATAAGTTTGGAACACAATCTGCCAACATCAGGAAGCACACTTTAGAGCAATGCATAAACAGGATAATGAATGCAAACATGCTCACAAATGATATGCAACTAAAGTATACATGGCAGGAATGGCATGGCAAAAGGAATCATGCAAAAAGGCATCATGGATCACTAATATAAGCAACACAAAAATCTATAAAACATTCTTGGTCAAGGACTTAGTGAAAATCAGGAAAACAGGGCAGAAACTATTATTTTCATGTTGTATAAACAGGAGAAAAATATATGCAAAAGTGTAGCAACATGACATAGCAATATATGGGCATGAACTAGACATGATGGTGATCAGGTACAAACAAGAATCAAGGTCATAGGCATAACAGATAAAAAGATATTAAGCATGCAACATGGCATCGAAAAGTTACACACTTAGTGAAAAACAGAGATGGATGTCAAAAACAGTGGCATAGCAACTTTGGAGCTAAACATCTCTATGAACAGGAATGTAAACATGACAATGCAATACATATAATGGAAGTAGACATGATTCTTAACAGTATGCAACAAGAATCAATGCGATAGGACTCATGGATGTGTCACAATCATCACGCAAACTTGCAATAAAATAATAGTAGCAACACATGACAGAAAATAATAGCAATTAACAGCCTGATGCCCACTTCAACACAGATTATCAACATCAAGATGGCCTCAAATCAAAATGCTCACAAAAGATGGATTGAAGTACACACAAAACTAAACAACTTTCATTTTGGTTGCATCGTGATCCGAGCTACGGTTTACTCGCAATTATCGTCGCAAAACAGTACCAGCAGTAAATTATTAAGGACTTAGCAGAAAAAGGAAAAATAACTAAGGGAAAAAAAAGGGCGGCGGCTCGGCCTGGCTCACCATTGGACCGAGGCCCAATAGGCCGAAGGGCGCGTGGGCTGGCGGCTGCGCGTGGGCCTGGGAGCTGGGCTCGGTGGCAGAGTGGGCCGGCCCAGGCCACGGTGGAGGAGGCGCTCGGGGCTCTCCCGAGCCATCCATCGGACGGCGGCGGCGTCGGCGCCCGTCGCCGGCGAGCGTTCCGGCGGACTTGGCAAGGCGGCGGAGGGAGCAGATCCGGGCGGCGGCCGTCGGGTTCGTGCGGCTGCGAGCTCGGGCGGCATCTGTGTGGCGGTGGCCGAGCGGCCGGCTCGGGAGGCGGCTCCGGGCTCCGGCGGCGCGAGCTCCAGCGGCGCAAGCCATGGCATCGCGGTGGCCTGCAGCGGTGAGAGGCGAGGCGCAGGGTGAGAGGAGGAGGGAGGTGAGGAGAAATGGGAGAGGAGGCGACCCGGGACGATGGCGGACGGCGTACGCGGCGGTCGTCGGCGTGAGGAGCTCGGGCGGCGGAGGACTTCACGGGCCCAGATCGGGCCCGGCGCGGCCCTGGGCGCGGTGCAGGCCGGCTGGAGGTGGGAGGAGATCCCTCGGGGTGACGTGGAGGCATGGGAGCCCTCCGATTTCAGATCCGATGGTTGTGGATGAATCTGGCTAGGGTTTTCGGGAATTTTGGGGGAATTGGGCAGATCTGGAGAAATCTAGGGGTTGGATGCAAATTTTGTGTTTGGGAAACCCTAGAAAGGGGTGGGAGAGTGGTGGTCTTTATATAGCCCAGGTGGCTGGCACTTTGCAAAAACATCCTCGGTTTTTCTCTCGCACGCGCGGTGTTTACGTTTCTGACCGCCGGTGGTCCGCAGGACCTCCGATTCGGGTAAAACTTCGAACTGCGCGATCAGCGCGTCGAGCCGGTGGCGTTCACCTCGTGCTGGAACCATTCTGAGAACACTTTCCGGTGCGCTATAAAAATAAACCGTTTAATTATTAAACGCGGTTTTCGTTCCGTTGGCTACGGCTGGTCTGGTGCGGGTTTTCGCGACGGTGGTCGGGTGAAACCCGGTGTCGCAAAGGTCGAGTGTCAAGGTGGCAAGGGTCGGTCTCCGTCCGGTATGAGACAAGAAGGGGGGAATAATGTCGATCGATAAATCGGGGATGCAAACACCGCAAACAAATCAGACAATCAAACAATTCACACCGAAAACAAAAAAAATTGTGAAATCAGGGCTGTTAAAATACAACACCACCAACAAGGGATCTCGTCCCGAGATCCAGGCTGATCCAGGGGAGAGGGAGAGAGAAAAGAGAGTCGACGATCTTCAACACCACCAACAAGGGACTCTGCTCCATGTCGAACGACGAAGTCCGTCGAGATAAAATTCCGCAGAGAGATGGCAACGTCGAAAATGAAACTATCGGAAGATCAAGAGGAAGAACGACACTTCAAAGCGACGATCGAGGGAAGAATTCTCATGCAAATCGTGAGGATACTGGGCAAGTGGACCGAAGTCAACAGATGACCGGGATGTTTACCCAGAGTCGGAAGAGCTAAAGGTAATATAGGATTTCCCAAACTGAGATCGGAATCGAGACAATACGCTGCAAGAAAGGCATTGTAACGGTTCCGAAACTCCACTTACTCGAGATCCTAGAGTTTGAAGGGGATAAGTCGAGAGTTAAAACACTTAAGACACTTGTCCTGACCAGAGCAAGGGTAAGGAGTAAAAAGAATCCTACTCTCCTATAGCTAACTTAGTAACTACAAAATAGTTTTTGTCTAGGCTCGACTTCGGCCAGAAAAGGGATCCTACGACCGGTAAGGCTCTGATACCAAGTTGTAAGGCCCGATATGCGGTACTGTTCCAGATCTAGATGTTTCCATCCAGATCTGGGGATGAAGCACATATCGGTCCCACCGCGACATACGACGAAGTCAAATGCCCCGGATTTCCAACATAATATCACAACATTACAGCTACAAGGATACAACATCTCATACAATTGGCATACAACTGCCTTAATACAATACAACAGCGGAAGATACATGTTTGAGTACAGACTACAATCAAATTCCTAGTGGCAAAGAGAAAAACATCGATCCCCATAACCACACGGGTCCAGGCCCTCCGCCGGGATCCGCCGAACTAGTCGTCGTCGAGTCTCCACGTGAAACGTCGATCACCGTACCTGTTGTCGATCAAGAACCCTGAAAAGAGTTTTGGGTAGTATCATGAGTACAGAAGTACTCAGCATCCAAATGTAGTGGTCAACTGACCCAGCAAAGACTTCATCACTCGTCATTCTAGGACAACTAGTAGTTTACGGTAAGGATGGGGTAAGTGGTGAGGTTGCTGCCGCACTAGAATTTATGAAGTGGCTAACGATCTAGAGAGTAAGATAAGAAGCCAAGCATTCGATGAGGAATCGCCTCCAACCAGTCTTACTATCATCTACTTACGCAAACATAACACCTATCCTATCCTTGTCCTCCTCTTCGCATCCCGACGAAGAAGAAGCAGTCAAGGCACACACACGTTGATCAAGTTATAAAGATTATCTCTGTTGTTGTTGTCTATGAACAAGGGGTAGGTCTCAAGTCGTCCATAACCGTGGACACAGCTTCTCGAAAAGATTTAACCCTGCAGGGGTGTACCAACTGCCCATTACAAGGCTCCGCACGCACGCCCATATCTCTCAGTTGCTACCCATCACAGACAACCATTTTATGATTTAGTTCCAAGAGATCCGAACCGACAGGTCCCTCTAACTAACAACGAACAAACCCGGGTGGCCCCCGGGGAGTCGACACCCAATCCAGAAGCTGGCCATGCTCTCGGATCAGACTCTTCCGTCTAGCCAAGGTCGAGGTAACTGATCCCCTCACATGTGGGCAGGCCTCTAGCTCACCAGGTGTGGACCAACAGAGAAACTATGTCTCCGCTGGCCTAGGTTATTTTAAAGGATATCTGCTAGGAGCGACCCGACAGACATATATGCATGGTTTGCAAATGGTAAATCAGCTTGGGCCACCTCTAGAAATGTTTGAAGCTAGATAGGTAAGAAAAGGGGACCCCATAAAATCCCACACGCGGTTAGGCACGCTCGTCAAGAGACACAATACCCGGAACTCGGGTCCTAGGTGACTCGAATGGAACAAAGCGTCGGGGCGGGATAGCCTAGACCTTCCATCCTTCGTCGAATATAGTCAACATTTATAATAATCATATCATCAACAACAGTATAATAATGTGATAGCCCAAACCAAGGAGTAACAGGGTAACATCGTAGCATCCTAAGCATGCATACTATGCAGGGGCTGAGCAACGAGCAATAGTAACATAGGAGTACAAGGTTTGCTGGGAGGGGACATGGCTGTATCGGTTTGAAAGAGGTTGTAAACATTTGGTAGGATCAAACATCAAACCTAACCTAGACTAGCATGCAAACCGCTGGTTGAAATAGAATGGATCATAAGTAATGTATAGTCCTTTCCTGTTGATAAGTCGGGTTCCGAAGGTGTAGTTGATCGCAAGCGTGCATCGTCTCCGAGAGGTACCCGCGGAAGCACACAAGAGGGTAAACACTGGAAAGCAATCAACGAGCAAGCACTCTATTACTACGAGGCAAACACGACCAAGCATCAACAAGAAGGCAACACGAGACATCGCACCTACCGTCGAGAGCGGTTACTAACAGGTTAAGTGGAGTACTCGTCACACACGACGATACCGCACATTTAGAATGGTTCAAGTTGCTTAGCTACACAAGGTGAGAAAAGGTTTTTAACATGGCATCTCACTCAAGCATGGCATAGCACACAAATATGACAAGAGGTGAAGCATAAGGTAAACTATCTATGCTAGTCAATTTAAGTGAGGCACAACCTAAACATGGCATAACACTAAGTGCCCCGCGACAATTAAAACATTTGGTACTGTTCTGTCCTAAACCATATTTTAGGTTGGTTAACAACAGCAAACAATAGCGTAAACACAAATTACACGAAAAACTAATCAAGTTACATATAAAGAACACTCCAAACGGAGTTACGGTTAAAAAGATACAAGCAAAACAAGTTTGAAACACAATCCGGGCGGCGGCCGTCAGGTTCGTGCGGCTGCAAGCTCGGGCGGCGTCTGTCTGGCGATGGTCGAGCGGCCAGCTCGGGAGGCGGCTCCGGGCTCCGGCAGCGCGAGCTCCAGCGGCCGAGCCATGGCTTCGTGGCGGCCTGCAGCGGTGAGAGGCAAGGCGGAGGGTGAGAGGAGGAGGGAGGTGTGGAGAAACGGGAGAGGAGGCGACCCGGGACGGTGGCGGCCGGCGGCGCGCTCGCCGGCGTGCGCGGCGGTCGTCGGCATGAGGAGCTCGGGCGGCGGAGGGCTTCACGGGCCCAGATCGGGCCCGGGGCGCGGTGGAGGCCGGTTGGAGGTGGGAGGAGATCCCTCAGGGTGATGTGGAGGCACGGGAGCCCTCCGATTTCAGATCCGATGGCTGTGGATGAACCTGGCTAGGGTTTTCGGGAATTTGTGGGAAATTAGGAAGATCTGGACAAATCTAGGGGGTGGCTGCAAATTTTGTATTAGGGAAACCCTAGAAAGGGGTGGGAGAGTGGTGGTATTTATATAGCCAGGTGGCTGGCACTTTGCAAAAACATCCTCGGTTTTTCTCTCGCGTGCGCGGTGTTTACGTCTCTGACCGCCGGGGGTGCGCAGGACCTCCGATTCGGGTAAAACTTTGAACCGCGCGATCAGCGTGTTGAGACGGTGGCGTTCACCTCGCGCTGGAACCGTTCCGAGAACACTTTCCGGCGCGCTATAAAAATAACTCGTTTAATTATTAAATGGGGTTTTCGTTCCGTTGGCTACGGCTGGTCTGGTGCGGGTTTTCGCGACGGTGATCGGCTGAAACCCGGTGTCGCAAAGGTCGAGTGTCAGGGTGGCAAGGGTCGGTCTCCGTCCGGTACGAGACAAGAGGGGGGGAATAATCGCTGATCGATAAATCGGGGATGCAAACACCGCAAACAAATCATACAATCAAATAATTCACACCGAAAACAAATTTTTTTAATTTTTGTGAAATCTGGGCTGTTACAGTAGCTCTTACGAGCGGCGTCGAGTGAGTTGTCAATTCAACCGAACATGAAAGATACTTTCTTGGCAATGAGATATTATTAGTAACGGTGGTACGGAAGTGATGGTGGCAACGAAAATAGTGGTGGCAAAGCAACGAAAGTAAAACAGCAAAATTAAAGCAACTTGTAACCAGCGGGATTAAATCACTATAGGCTAGGGGAATGAATGGTTGGGCGCTGCATGGATGAGAGATAACATGTAATTAACTTGGGGCAAGTCACACATAAAAGTATTGATCATTTAGGCAAATACCAAACATTAGGCATGTATCCCAAGGTAGTTGTGCGTGCTTGCAATAAGAATTTTGCACAACGTATTTTGTCCTACCATCCCGCTACCAACGGGGCCAAAAGGAACTTATGGATATTAAGGCGCTCTTGTCAAAGAGCACCGGAACAAAGCATTAACAATCAATGGATACATGGGATCCTCAAATTATAGTCCATCCCCTTTGGTGTCCCAAGTTGTCACCATTGGGATCGCTGGTTCCGGACTATAATAGGTGCATACAACTCATAGATAGGATCAACAACACAAATATATTCATGAAAAAAAAATAAAGGGTTCAGATCTAAAATCATGGCACTCGGGCCCAAAGTGACAAGCATGAAGAGCAAGAAATAGTAGCAAAGATGATAAACACCATAGTAGATGATAGGCAACATGCCCCCAACAATCTGACGAACTATTACATGATCTAACTCATCCAATCACTACCATCCCCTTCGACTACAGTAGGGAATTACTCACACATGAAAGGGTGAGTCATGGAAGGGTGATGGAGTGGCGATCGTGATGACGATGGCGATGATTTCCCCTCACCGGAGGCCAAAACATCCTCCAGATTAGGTCTATCGGAGAAGAACAAAGGGTGGTGGTGTCTCCGCGACGAGAATTGGTAAAATGACTTATGTTCTGGGTTTTTCTCGTCGGGAGTAAAAATAAGAGCCAAGCTAGGGCAACAGAGGTGGGAGCCCCCCTCAGGCGGCCTCCTGGCGCGGTTAGGGGCCAGGCCGTGCCAGCAGGGCACCTGGGCCATGGGTGGCCCCCCTTTGGCCCATCTTCTGGCCATTGGTTCCTCCTCGTGCATGGATCTTCTCTATTTTTATTGGAATTTTCTGGGACACCTAAAAATCTTTTTCCTGCACACAAGAAAACCATACAGGCAGCTCTGCTGAAAACATCGTCAGTCCGGGTTAGTTTCATTCTGATCATGCAAGAATGGGGCCAAAACGATAGCAAAAGTGTTTGGAAAAGTCGATACGCTTGAGACATATCAACTCCTCCAAGCTTAGCCTATTGCCTGTCCTCAAGCAATTCAGTTCAACGAACTGGACGCGACAAAGAAAACTTTGCTTTATTAGATGTATATAAGCATGTACTACAAACAAGTCTAGCAAGTATTGGAACAATGCTACAAAGAAAATGCATGAAACAATCCTTCATTCATGTGAAGAGTTTCAAATAACCAAGAATGAATAATATGCTACTGAAAATCAAGACAAGATCACAATGCACATGACTTGAACATACTAGAGTGGTATCTCACTAGCCTCCATGAGTGAAGTTAAACATAAATGCAGAAGCTCCTTCGGAGTGTTAAATGAGACTAGAAATAAATATTTCAGAACAAGCAATATCACAATCATGCGGAAGACAATGTGGTACTTTGGGCACATTACACTCAGAATGACAATTATGCTCTCAATAGTTGGTGCTTTGAAAAAATAAAATGGAGACTCTCGAACCGTGGCTTTTGATGGCAAGGTTGAAAACCTGTGGCTGGAAACAAAGACTAAACAAGTACCAGAGCTCGTGGTTTTGAAAACAGAGATAAATGGCTTTTGGGGATGTAAATTTCCAGTCAACGGTAAAGGTTTTCAATATCTTCCATACCAACCATATTAATGGTTGTTCCCATGTTTTTTGTGATATGCCTACACTTGTGTTCCCTATCCATCAATCATAGACGGTCTATGGCCAACAAGGATTGCGTGATGCCCTTCAACCTGCCTCAAGTATGGAAGGGAAGATTGTAGATCTCCTTCCACCAATCATTAGCATTCTTTGGCCAGCATAAGTTCCATTTCATTCTTTCATCAAGTATGGAGGGGAAGTGCAAGTTTTTAAAAATGTGAAACAAGTGAGAACTGGGCGTTCTCCAGACCGGCCTCTTCCTCATAAATTTGACTAGATTCAACTTTGTCAAGGAGTAAGACATTTTTAGCATGGAAGATATTGATTGCCCCGAACGCTCCATGAGCTTGTACGGATACAAAAAGCGAAGTGCATTTGAAAAGTTTTGAGGTAGCACAAGAAAGTCTTTGTTAGGATGGCCGGTAAATACCATATATAGAAAGGTATGGTGGACTCATATGGCGCAATTGGTTTCAAGGATTTTGGATGCACAAGCAGTAGTCCGCTTAGTACAGGTGAAGGCTAGCAAAAGACTGGGAAGCGACCAACTAGAGAACAATAATGGTCATAATCATGCAGAGCAACAAAGATACATTGAATCGCGAATGAAAGTGATATAACTATTCTGAAATAAAAAATATCATCAAGGCTTGATAGACTTTTAGTCATAAACATGTGTAAACATGTGCCAAGTCAATCCAAAAATTCTCCGAAGGGAAATGCCACTTCAATATGCCAAACCATGAGTAACGCAATTCATGCAAATCATTTCAATAACACATTATGCACTCCAGCTATTTGAGACTAGTCACAAAGAAAGCATGAACTACTGGGAAAGCATTGTAAACACATCACTATGTTGCTACAAGCTGATCTCTAGATCATAAGTACATGCATATGTACAAAAGTAGAAACAAATAGAGTTCATACCGGTTTTCCTTATTGCATCCCTTCCGTCGATCTTCGTCATTATTGCCTTGTCACTTGCACGATCGAACGTAGAAAGATATAACCAGGTGCAATTGCAACCATGGATGTGAGCTGAACTCTGCAAACAAAGGACACTAAAGAGAGAAATGAAATCTTTTTTGTTTTTTCAAAGGTTAATCGAAAGCAAAATAAAGGGTAAATCTTTTTATTTTTTTGCAAATTAAGAAAAGAACAAAGAAGAACGGGAAAAAAATGCGAAAAGATTAAAGAGAACACCATGGATGGTACAATGGAAAGGGGCAAAGGGTACGTACTCCCCCAAGCTTAGGCTTTTGGCCTAAGTCGGGCTCGGCTACTGCGGGGCCTAGGAGCTCCCTCCGACTCCGGGGTAGTACTGGTACGTCCATGGGTCATACGGGGTCTCGGGCGCGTAGACTGACGTCTTGCTGTCCTCCCAAGAAGAAGGCTCCGCGCTCCAAGAAGAAGACCCCTCGCCCCACTGGGCAACAGGCTCCTCCCGGGGAGGCGGAATCTCCTCTGGCTCCTCTTCCTCGGGAGCAACCCCCTCCATGGGGTTACGGAACTGCCGCTGGATCACGAACTCGTCCAGCTGAGTTGCGGTGAAGGACCATCCGTTCCTGCTAGTATAATCAAACAAAAGTGGTGCAGGTAGACGGATCTCGCGAGTAGTAAACTCGCCAAGCCTCATGATATAAACAAGGTTACCAAACTCAGAAGTCCTAGTAACAAACTCATGCCTCTTCATAACAGTAATATCGAAGCTTAAGAATTGAAATGGCACATCATCAACACATGCAGTGTGTTCGAGATGCTCAACGATAAGTGTGGCATAAATTACACCAAAGTGAGGTCCCATGCCGCTGTAAGCGACGAGGCGGCGAGCAATCAAAGCACCAATATTATACGTGTTGTATCCTAAGAGGGCGCCTGCCAAGATAGCAATATCCGGAGCCGAAATGGTGCTCATGTTGTCACGAGCTAACACCCCTCGAACAATATAATACGCGAAATACCTGATGTGGGGGAACAAGATGCTATAAATCTTCCCCCGGTGAATGTCTTTCGGGTCCTTGTTGTAAAGAGATTTGAAGAGGGCTTTCAGCGCGTAGTGCTGAATATTTATCCTGGTCGTCTTCCCAACATTCCGCACACCTATAGCATCACAAAAATCTTCCAAATACATGGTTAAAACTTCTTCATATATTCTGAATTCAGCTGTGCAAGTTTTATCATTATATCTAAACCAGTTGACAAAATAATAAGTGAGTTTTTGGATATTGTGGCACTCGACGTGTCACAAGACGTGTCAAACCTGCAGATGCACAAATGTTATCAAACTAATCCTTAATACCTGCCGCTGTAAGGAAATCTAGACACGGGTACGTCATGGCACGCGCCGTGTTTATCTCATGGAGCAACTCCGATGGCACGATATCATCATTATAACTCACCCTCGCAGTAGAGGGTGAAGCTGCGGCTCTAGTTAATCTATCGGTGGACTCGGGTTTCTTCTTTCCAAGCCATTCTTTGACTTTTCCAAACAAATTCATTTCTGAAAAATTTGGCAAGTTACAAAAATGAAGATTTAAGCAAAATGAGTTGAGGTAAACTACTCTACTCACTTCCCCAAGGCATAAACTTGCATCAAAACTTCAAAAATAAATTTCTAAACATAGTTCATTGAAAATGAGGTCATATCGTTAAGGGGAATGATGTGATGGACGTACACCCACCTAAAGTATTGCAATGTGATCGAGTCACATAGTTCAGCGTTGATATGACTTTGTAACATATGGCTTAGTCCTTAGACCGCAACGATCATACATAATTGTCACCTATGAGGAGACTTTGATTTGTATCCCACCGCCTGACTGAAATATGCTGGCTATAACGGTGCACTTTGGGTATTCCGAAATAGATGGTTGATGAGTATGTTAATAGATCAGAGCGGGATTTGTCAGTCCTTGTGATAGGACAGGTACTCTGGGCCCACTCGATGATATTGCATCAACACCTTCCAAGGACGTGACTAGGTTGTAGGGGAACGCGGCAGAAAACAAAAAAAATTCCGCACTACGAACAGCCCAGGACCACTATGGAGACTGCATACAAGGTTTTTGATCTGATCGTTACCGACTCGAAGCGCAGCGGAAGTAGAGTAGATGTAGATCGTTGGTGCAGACCCCCGCAGCTAGGATTTACAACCTCCCAACCGCGAGGATGTTCTCCCTCGTCTGCTCCTTGGACAGCGCTCCGAGAGGCGGTCGGACAGTCCCTCGGACGATGTCACGGACAGCCCTTCGGGAGGACCCTCGAACAGTCCCTCGGGCAAAAGATCGAAACTACGACCTCTCTACGGGGTTGCACACATACAGTGTCATCTATCCGGCAGGGCTTCGCCGTCCAGAACTAGTTCCTGCCGGAACCCAAACAGCCTTTCGGCTCTACGAAACTATTTCGTGGGAGGGAGAGAAGAAATCCAGATCATGCAATGGCACTTGTTGAGAGTTCAAGTGAGAACTTGGATCAGCTTTGAGAGACCCCTCTCCACCCCTATTTATAGGGTGAGAGGCTATGGGGAAAAACCCAAAATGCCCTCCAAACTGCATCATTGCCTGCATCATCATGCAAGCTACATCATCGCCTGCATCATCATGCAAGCTGCATCATCGCCTGCATCATCATGCAAGCTGCATCATCGCCTGCATCATCATGCAAGCTGCATCATCGCCTGCATCATCATGAATAGTGTATCCACTATTCATGAAGACATTTATCTGCGACCGTAAAATCCGAAACTTTTATGTAGGTCTTAGAAAAATTCCAGTACCCACTAAAAGGATTTTGGACGCGTTCCGAAACAATTCCGGATTAGTGATTTTCATCTGCGAAAAGCAACCAAAGCGGTTCCAGCAGCTCCGGAACATTTCCGGTTTTTTCTCTCTGGAAAAATCCCAGAAGTTCCCAGAACAATTCTGGCACCCTCCAAGAATTTCCAGGCGTGTGTCGAAACCATTTTGACTTAATGATATATTCCGAAACAACTTTTCAGTTTTACCGAAATTATTCTGGTGTTCTCTTTCCGGAACTTTTCCGTTTTCTCCGAAACCTTTCCGGTGACTTTCTCTCAGACTCCCTGTCTAGTATTCAGCAGATAGATGACCCTTAAGCGTGTGACCCTATAGGTTCGGTGAAGTATAGACATGACCCGGAACACTTTCCGATCAATGATCAACATCGGAGCCGTGGACACCCATATTGACCCCTATACCCACACGAATAAATATTCGAGTGAACCTCCAGTTGCCGTGTGCTATTCCTGTTGCTTCGTGATATGTTACAAATACCCGAGGTGAGACTTATCGGCATCCCCGTGGATCAACACTTGTCCACTATGCCAGTTACCTCGTTACTGGTATTGTTCTCTTTTCTCGTTCCCGCGTTCCGGCATCCCTGTGATCAAATCACACTGTGTCTGGCCAGACGATGGTGGATACCGTAACACCGAGAGGGCCCGAAGAATATCTCTCCATCGACGGAGGAGCAAATCCCAATCTTGAGCTACCTAGTTCCTTGTCATACTTTTCTGTGAACCCGTAAGCCGCCGTAATAGCCACCCTTTTACAGATGACGTTTAACAAACCCCAAAGTTCACGAAGCAAGTACGAAGGAACTCGATACTCTCATGGTCTAAGGAATTATGCAAACGCTCAACTTTCTCTGTGTTATAATCCATTAACTGGTGACGAATGTATCTCATAGCATAACATCAATCTGGGTCGATTCAACATAAATGTTCTTCTAACATTGTGCCCTCAAAATTGCCGGCATAGTCATGCCCATGATCAGGAAAACAGAACCATCATGCAACACTTGAGCTAGTCTTAGAGGCGAGACTAGGAATATATATATTTTATCCGTTTATTATTCCACACGTGCATATGAGTCTTCCTCCGAGCCTCGTGGTTATTGCAGACTCGAGAACCATAGCAGTTATAGCATGGAATATAAACATAATTAGGAACATGGGGATAAATAATAACATTTATTATTGCCTCTAGGGCATATCTCCTACAGACTCCCACTTGCACTAGAGTCAATAATCTAGTCAATGCTAATGCACTTTACACCTACGGCATACTGGTGTAAAATATGCTTCACATGTGGTATAGCCTGATGTCCAACGGATCTGACAACTTCAACTCCGTGTGTATCTTTGCATATCCTCGCGTTTTCACGCTTTCACAAAATTCATATTTTGTGTGGACTTGGCTTTGTATATATGCGAATCACTGGTCGAACCTTGATTACTCAGACTGAGCTATGGAGCAACTATCTTCAATAGTGTTCCATTGACCAAAGACATATTGGAACCATACTAAGTTCATGAATGAACTATATGATTCAACATTTTCTTTGTTGCTTCTAAAGCAGGAACATACATAGCCATTTGTTATAGAATTTCGCCACAGTAACCTGTTATGAACAATTCCAACTTACTGTGCCACCATATTGTGTATTACACACAAAAAACTTTAACTCAAATCGAAAATCGCATGGAGCATTGATGAAGACCGTATCAATGTAATTACTTACAACAAGTACTTCATAATCTCTTCTTGCGAGAAATCATGTCATCAGTGCTACTTTAGTACTCAATGACATTTTTCACTGTTGTCCCACGATCAGTTCTTTGATCACTTTGGTATCTATACTCGCAACAACTTTGGAGTATTGGACATATCTGGTTGTTTTACATACCATGGAATACATGATTAATCCCAACACGAAGGTGTGTGGAATCTCCATCATGTAATTTGCTCATCAGTGTTTTGGGACACTGAGTCTTGCAAAAACTCTTTCCATGTGACTTTGGCAAGAATCACTCCTTGTCGTTTTTAATGCTAAATTGTTTTGGCATCTTGTCAGTATGTATTTTGGCTTAGCCCTATTAGGCAATTCTATCTCTTAGATAATTATGCCTAATATCAAGGCTACTTAGCCCAAGCACTTCATCGAAAGACTATTTTCAATGAAGTCCTAATTCGTGTCAAGAAGTTTATATTATTTCTGATCAACAATGTGTCAGGCACACAAGGTTTTTAGAAATATTATTATGCTCCCACTTACTTTCTTGTAGCCACACGCATCTTCGTTATCCATTGATGAAATCAAACTCTTTTGACTATTTCATCAAAAACAAAGATTCCAACTCCATTATGCTCTCTTTTGTCCATCGCAGGAACTCTGAAGTTTGCATACTTACTAGCATCCTCTGGACTGACAAAATACCTTGGACTGTATCTCCAAGGCAGTATTTCCATCTCATGGAAATCCTTTTGGCATCCATGTTTCATATCTCATGAATGAAATACGTATTAATTGCTAGTTTAACCCGAACCGACTTTAAGCATCGCTACGGAGAGACAATCTCGACGTAGTTAATTCCTTGAAATTGTTATAAGCAACAAGTCGAGCTTTATGGATAAAACATTTTTATCCGTATCAGTTTATAGTTCCATTAATATTCGTTAGACTCTAAGTCTTCCGAATGGTCCATCAAGATACAATCTTGAATTACGTATATGGAAACTATCTCGGATTTGTATTTGGCATTTAGCCAATTCCGGAGTCAGGGCCCATCATCGCTTCCTTGATTATCGTAGGTATGCTGTTGTCTAACAACAATATCTCGTTTGCGCACCTGAGAGGTTTGCACGAGTTTTGCCTATGTGGCTCAGTTGCAAGTTTGACCGAAGTCCATACATCTCATGTAGAGGCTTCCGTATCAGTCGCAGTAGGAAACTCTGGAATCACTCCCAAGGTTCCTTTCCTTTGATCTGATGACGAAGATACTGTTATCTCGTCGAGTTGCATTGTCCTCCCACTCACCTTTTTGCAAGAACCATTCTCTTTAAAAGCATACCGTTCTTTGTGGCAAAACCTTTTGCCTCGGTATAGTGGTGGAGGAATTCCCAATAATTTGGGATAACCTACGAAGTAGCAATTGTCTGATTTGGAATAGGTTTGTAAACAGTTTACACAAGCCCCATATTCCAAATGTTAAGAAAAGATAAAACATGGTTGGGCGTACCATACCATGGCGTCATTTCAACAGACCTGATGGCGCTCTTTTCAGTGTAAAAGCCGCAGTCTCTAAAGCATTACATTAAAAGGGATAATGGCAAATTTATTAATGTCATCTTTGATCTTACCATGTCATGAATGGTTCGATTAATTCTTCACGGACTTTCCACTTGCAGTGGTGTTCCGGGAGGTGTAAGTTATGAAAACTCTTTTCATAACTCATCAGACATTCGCTAAACTTGTAACTCAAAATATTCCTTTCTGCAATCGAATTGTAGAAACATAATTTTCTTGTTACAATAACTTCCACTACTAGTAACAACATTTATCGGACTACATACATCAAAATGTATGATCACGAATAAGTTTGTTGTTCGTTCCTCATGGCCTGTGAACGGTATTTCAGTCACTTAACTTTTCGGACGAAAGTTGCAAGTGTGAGATGATTCATAATCAAATGACTTCAAAATCCATCATTATGGAATTTCTCCATGCGGGTTTCTCCAATGTGACCAAATGCAGTGCCACACATATGTGGTGTTCTTTTAGTCTTTCGACATTTAGCGTCATTGTTATGGATGTATCATATTACCATCAATATTCGTAACATACATCCCATCCCCGATGGAAGCATGGCCCTTTATGTTATTCATAATACTGAACAACAATTGTTCTTTTATGAACAACCTTCTTGCAACATACTTTATGCAATGGGCTAGAGTGTATAAAACTCTAAAACGAATTATGAAAATAAATACAGATGGTGATACACCGATGGAAGGTATAGTAACTTTTACTATGTTCCCAGCGCGTATCTAAACTTCATTACTGGCAAGTCTTTTAGGTCGTTGTAGTTCTTACATCGAGTTTCAACAGAATGCAATCGAGCGGGTATCTTTGTGATTTAACTCACAATACCCAAGAATTAGTCATTAACATGTTTAACCATAATTCCCAAGAACTATATTTTTGACCAGCCATCTATACATCAAAAACTTGTAGGACATTCATACATGAGCTGGATATTCCAGTCTTCTTTCCTTTTTGCCTTTATACTTCTAACAGTTTAACTTTCAATATTTCTCCTACTCTCAGAAGAAGCACCCAACTTTAAGAGCGGCGTTAGCCCCGGACTTCCTAGGCGTGTGAGTCACACTAACACCCTTTGGACATTTCCTTTCTCTTTAAGTTGTTTGTTTTATTCACCTTCATCATATGACAGGCGTTCTTCTGGATCCCTCTCCTATCATTCAAATTCCCAGTAAACACTTTACTAATACTTTGCAAACAAATATTGCTTTGGATATCTCATATCTTTTAGCCTTTGTCTGTATCTGAAAACAATTTTCAGTTCCATGAATATTACATAACTATCCCAAACTTGTGAAGTTCGGGTCTTATGGAAGCAAACGTATTGCACTTGACCACAATGGAATTCTAGCTTTTGGATCGAAGGACGAGAGTCACATCATCCATAGCATTAGCGGGAGGACACCGAAAGCATGCGATAGGACAAAATCCTTCTCGGCACTCTTGAGGACAATCCTCGCATTACGTTACCAACCGTAAAGTTTTAACCAGATATTTAACAGCTTATTCAATTTTAATAGGGAAGGTGGAAACGCGAGCCATTATTCTACAACTATTAGCAAATTATACTTAGACAGTGTTCATAATTAATTGCACTCAGAATTAAACAAGTTAATTCTAAAATGCGCTCCCACCCAAATCAATATCTCTCAAAATTGATTATGAGTGATTCAAGATCCAAATATCAATACAACGCCATAGAATCATCATCTCATGACGAGGATTTTGATTTGGTAGGCCAACTTGCCGATCACATCTCTATGTGACTCTTGTTCATCTTTCGATGCGTGTGTTCCGAGCTCAGGACGATCCTGCCATGAACGTCAAGACAACCAAGTGATCTTGCTGCGAGGTCTGACCTCACCCGCCTTACATTTCTCCAATCGTTCGTACCCATGCATCCATGGCGCACCCCGAAAGGATAGATGCTGTGACGGTGCTACATTTGGGAGAACACTAACTACTTGATATTTTAAGTGAGAGATCACCCTAATAAAAAGCGACTACCGTGCAATCAAGAAGGGTGCAACTTAAGGGATAAACATCTCAGGTAATTCATAATTGCATGATATGGTATAGCCCCTTCTGACGGAGAAGTCAAGTATTTCTTCGTCTTTGGCATTTGCGTCGGAGTTCACCTTCGCGAAGTTTGCCACCACCTTGTCGATGCACCAAATAATATTGCTATCTCTATACCTAATAAAATAAGTGCATTACATAAGGTTGACTCGCAGGTCATTAAAGTGACAATCCTATGGCTCCAGCCATCATGCCGAATCATGACACGCAGGTCATGTTAATAAATTTACATTATATAGTCATCTCATACATAATCAAATTAATATGAGCTTTGCTATACCACATCACATGCACAACCTGCAAAACCAAGTTAGACGCCTCTAATCGGTTTAGGAAAAAATTTATTTTACGTGGCTTCTAAGGTTTCAACCAAACCGCAGCTACCAACGTTTATCATCAAGCATGATTATTCAAGTCGCTAGATTAACTTTGCGGGGTGTATGAAACACGAGATAATAAAATCTCGAGCCCCATACTGAACTTCGTCATACGCGTGATCCCCGTGCAGATCATATCTGCATTGCCCTTTAGTCTGCAGAATTTCTTCTTTCTCTAACTATGGTGGAATTCAACGAACTGTTAGCACTTCTTTGATCAATCAGGATCGCAGATTGCCAGAACTTTGAAACTCCACCATACTGTTATTGAGATCAGAAATACACAAATTCCAGGGAAGCAACAAGAACATCGGGTAACAGATTTCATCTGCCACCCGCATAAATAATTTTCAGCAATAGATCTGATCTACTCCAAAATTATATTATGCAATACCCATACATCTCTATATATTCTAGATCGCAACATGCATCTACGCATAGCACGGCTCTGATGCCACTGTAGGGGAACGCGGCAGAAAACAAAAAAAATTCCGCACTACGAACAGCCCAGGACCACTATGGAGACTGCATACAAGGTTTTTGATCTGATCGTTACCGACTCGAAGCGCAGCGGAAGTAGAGTAGATGTAGATCGTTGGTGCAGACCCCCGCAGCTAGGATTTACAACCTCCCAACCGCGAGGATGTTCTCCCTCGTCTGCTCCTTGGACAGCGCTCCGAGAGGCGGTCGGACAGTCCCTCGGACGATGTCACGGACAGCCCTTCGGGAGGACCCTCGAAACTTGAACGGTAACTCGGACAGCCCTTCGGGAGGACCCTCGAACAGTCCCTCGGGCAAAAGATCGAAACTACGACCTCTCTACGGGGTTGCACACATACGGTGTCATCTATCCGGCAGGGCTTCGCCGTCCAGAACTAGTTCCTGCCGGAACCCAGACAGCCTTTCGGCTCTACGAAACTATTTCGTGGGAGGGAGAGAAGAAAGCCAGATCATGCAATGGCACTTGTTGAGAGTTCAAGTGAGAACTTGGATCAGCTTTGAGAGACCCCTCTCCACCCCTATTTATAGGGTGAGAGGCTATGGGGAAAAACCGAAAATGCCCTCCAAACTGCATCATTGCCTGCATCATCATGCAAGTTACATCATCGCCTGCATCATCATGCAAGCTGCATCATCGCCTGCATCATCATGCAAGCTGCATCATCGCCTGCATCATCATGCAAGCTGCATCATCGCCTGCATCATCATGAATAGTGTATCCACTATTCATGAAGACATTTATCTGCGACCGTAAAATCCAAAACTTTTCTGTAGGTCTTAGAAAAATTCCAGTACCCACTAAAAGGATTTTGGACGCGTTCCGAAACAATTCCGGATTAGTGATTTTCATCTGCGAAAAGCAACCAAAGCGGTTCCGGCAGCTCCGGAACATTTCCGGTTTTTTCTCTTTGGAAAAATCCCAGAAGTTCCCAGAACAATTCTGGCACCCTCCAAGAATTTCCAGGCGTGTGTCGAAACCATTTTGACTTAATGATATATTCCGAAACAACTTTTCGGTTTTACCGAAATTATTCCGGTGTTCTCTTTCCAGAACTTTTCCGTTTTCTCCGAAACCTTTCCGGTGACTTTCTCTCAGACTCCCTGTCTAGTATTCAGCAGATAGATGACCCTTAAGCGTGTGACCCTATAGGTTCGGTGAAGTATAGACATGACCCGGAACACTTTCCGATCAATGATCAACATCGGAGCCGTGGACACCCATATTGACCCCTATACCCACACGAATAAATATTCGAGTGAACCTCCAGTTGCCGTGTGCTATTCCTGTTGCTTCGCGATATGTTACAAATACCCGAGGTGAGACTTATCGGCATCCCCGTGGATCAACACTTGTCCACTATGCCAGTTACCTCGTTACTGGTATTGTTCTCTTTTCTCGTTCCCGCGTTCCGGCATCCCTGTGATCAAATCACACTGTGTCTGGCCAGACGATGGTGGATACCGTAACACCGAGAGGGCCCGAAGAATATCTCTCCATCGACGGAGGAGCAAATCCCAATCTTGAGCTACCTAGTTCCTTGTCATACTTTTCTGTGAACCCGTAAGCCGTCGTAATAGCCACCCTTTTACAGATGACGTTTAACAAACCCCAAAGTTCACGAAGCAAGTACGAAGGAACTCGATACTCTCATGGTCTAAGGAATTATGCAAACGCTCAACTTTCTCTGTGTTATAATCCATTAACTGGTGACGAATGTATCTCATAGCATAACATCAATCTGGGTCGATTCAACATAAATGTTCTTCTAACATTGTGCCCTCAAAATTTCCGGCATAGTCATGCCCATGATCAGGAAAACAGAACCATCATGCAACACTTGAGCTAGTCTTAGAGGCGAGACTAGGAATATATATATTTTATCCGTTTATTATTCCACACGTGCATATGAGTCTTCCTCCGAGCCTCGTGGTTATTGCAGACTCAAGAACCATAGCAGTTATAGCATGGAATATAAACATAATTAGGAACATGGGGATAAATAATAACATTTATTATTGCCTCTAGGGCATATCTCCTACATAGGTCACAAGAGATGCAATGATCATGGACGAGAGAAGTTGTTTGTTGTGAACGATATGTGAACACGGTATGTAGGATACCGACGATCAAACCTCGGATAAACAAAGTACCGCAACACAAAGGGATTACGTCGTATCGTTAACGGTTTCCAAAAGCGATCGAAGTTCATTTGTGGAAGCGCAGGGGCTGTCAAGGATTGTAACCAGGTCCAACTGACTAGTCATTGGTCAATGAGAAGAGTCTCGACCATGTCTGATGTTTCCCGGACCATTAGGGTGTTACACTTAAGGGCAATCGATGCATAGGACAGTTACGGGATCAATCGGTGAAATAGAAGGAATCACCGGAATAGTTCCGGAGGAGGACGGAATGGTTTCCGGACATTTTGAATAGTTCAAAATAAAGTTTAATTGTTTTAATAAAGTTTTATTATTTAATTATCTGAATTAAATATTTAAAACATATTAAAAAAATTAAAAAAATGGGAAAAAGGCTAAATGGGCCCATGGGGCCCATTAAGGGAGGAGGGGGTCTCCCCCCTTGGGCTTGGCGCCAAGGGTGGGGCCCACTACCCCCTTGGCCGGCGCACTCCCCCCCCCCTTGGGAGTTTAGTCCCACATGGGGGAGGGGAGGAGGATGGCACCCCCCCTTGGCCTATATAAGGAGGGGTAGACCCCCCCCCCTTTTTCCAACACACCAATATCTCCTTCTTCCTCCTTCTCCTTCCCGGAAGTGGACTCCCCTTGTTTGGAATCTGCACCTGGATTGGAGTTCTCCACCATAAGGCAGGTCGTCGTTCTGCTGGAGTCAGGATCCGTAGCCGTCTTTCTTCCGTTGCTCGCCTGGTTCGGGGCCCGGGAGGAACATCGATTGTACCGTACGTGTATAATCTCTTCGAGACACTGCACCTGTGGTGCTACTTCGTCGCTGGAGGTTTACCGGGAGTCATACTCATCGTTGGTGGTCTTCTACACGATAGGGAGGTCGTAGTTCCGAGTCTACGTCAGCCACGTTCGCAAGAATGTTTCCCTCTTTCGGTCTTCAAAGGTATGAACATCGATTCCCTCCGTTACTTTACATCGCCATAGCATAGATCTTAGGTTCGGGTACCGTAGGTATGAAAATTTTGTGTTTTCTGCCCCGTATCCCAATAGTGGTATCATGAGCTAGCTATGCGTAGATGTATTGTACGGGTAGAACACATCTAGGATGTGGGCATCGAATCTTCATTCGTTACCCTCCCACGTGTACTCATTTTGAGTTGCGGCAATGTTTGATGAAGCGGCCCCCGACCGACCTTACGCGTTTACGCGAGACTGGTTCCACGCTTGACATATGGCTTGTACCATATAAAGTGGTTGGGGGTGTCTGTCTCTCTGCATTAGCGATGCGAAGATGTTTGCAACGGAGGACCCCGACAGGGGTGTAATAGAGACGGATGGGAGATGGTGTTGTGGCATGTTTTTCGCAGGATAGAAACGGTTCTCTCTCTCGAAACCCCTAGCAGCCACGTAAAACTTGCACAAGCTAAAGTAGAAAGGCGTTTAACTTTGCTTTGCATGAAGGGGGTCATAGGTTGTATGATTTACAGTTTTACTTCCTGTTTTATGCTAGTATGCTAGATATATCGACGGTAGCACGAAATAGGACCATCTCTCACAATACCAACATTGTGTTCTCCCTTGGTGGGCACCGCCTGGAAGGTTCTCCCATATGGCTTGATGCTCCGTACATACCGGAGTTGTCCTACATATTCAACGGAGTTCGCATGAGGTTGGGTTCGGCAAGCCTGGCATATGCAGATATGGCCTTGCTGAACAGCTAACATCAAGGTTCGATTGGCAGGCTTGACGTATGTAGATGCGGGCCTGGAAAACAGGAGACCTAAAGGTCGAGCACGAGTCACATGCCTGATGTGATTGGCTTAGAGGCCTACCTGGTTCGCATACTGATAGCCGTGACGATCGGGGGAGGTATGGGGGGTGGGATTGTGTAATCACTTAGTTAAATTGAGAGGTGTTTATCTAAGTGGGAGCTTTCTAGAATTTTGAGATTAAATTGAAACTCCACATTATGAACAAAAGTCTAAATATGTATCCTTGTGAATCAACCTTGTAGATGGCAGCACCTCGCCCCTCGTTCAACTTAGGATCATTCCTAGAGAAAGATAAGCCAAAAACAGATGGGACAAACTTCACCAACTGGTTCCGCACCCTGAGGATTCTCCTCGTTCCCCTCAAGATGGCATACGTACTAGAGGGCGCGTTAGGTGACGCACCAGCAGATGATGCCAGTCAGGACGAGAAGAATGTCTATCTCTCCAGGACTGATGATTACAACCTTGTCCAGAGTGGCATGCTCTACTCCATGGAGGCTGAGCTGCAGAAACGCTTTGAGAGGATGGGTGCATATGAGATTATCACCGACCTCAAGGCGGTCTTCGCACCTCAAGCCAGGGCTGAACGGTACGAGGCTTCTGAAGCCTTCTTCTCAGCAAAGATGGACGAGCACGGCAGCGTGAGTGAGCACGTAGTCAAAATGTCCGGCTACGTTCAGCGCTTGAATGCTCTGGAATGCCAGATTCCAAATGAACTTGTTGTTGATAGGGTGTTACAGTCGCTTCCCCCTAGCTACAAAGGCTTTGTGCTGAACTACAACATGCAGGGGATGACCAAAATCCCTTCTGAGTTGTTCGCCATGCTGAAGAGCGTCGAGGTTGATATCAAGAAGGAGCACGCCGTCTTCATGGTCAACAAGACCACTGACTTCAAGAAGTCAAGCAGGCGGGAGAAGGCCAAGAGAGGTGGCCCCAAGAGGGATGGCAAGTCAGTTGCCGCTCCTCCCAAGGCACCCAAGCCTAAACCCGGAGTGGAGTGCTTCTACTTCAAGGGTGAAGGTCACTCGAAACGCAATTTCCCCAAGTACCTAAAGGACAAGAAGGCTGGCAAGGTCGCCAAGAGAGACGAAGGTATATTTGATATACATATTGTTGATCTTCTCTTGACAAGCGCCGGGAACACATCCTGGATACTTGATACAGGATCTGTCGCTCATATTTCTAATTCCATTCAGGGACTAAGGAATAGGAGACGCTTGCTCAAGGATGAAGTGACGATGCGCGTGGGGAATGGCTGTCAAATTGAAGTCTTGGCGGTCGGCACGAAGCATCTTAGTCTCCCTTCGGGATTGGTTTTAGTTCTGAATGATTGCTACTATGTACCCGCGTTGAGTGTGAAAATCGTTAGTGGCTCTTGCTTGAAGCGAGACCGCTATTCTTTTAAGTCTGATACAATTTGTTGTTCGATTTATAAGGATGAAATGTTTCATGTTCACGCACCGGAGTTGCATGGTTTATTCGTACTTGATCTCGATGGTGACGTGTGTCACATTAACAATATTGAGGCCACAAGATTGAAGAATGATGAAGATCACATGAAGATGTGGCATTGCCGACTGGGTCATATTGGTATAAAGCGCATGGAGAAGCTCCATAAGGATGGACTTCTTGAGTCATTGGATTTTGGATCTCTTGATACATGTGAACCATGCCTCATGGGCAAAATGACAAGGACTCCATTCAATGGGATAATGGAGCGTGTGGATGACTTATTGGGGATCATACACACGGATGTATGTGGACCCATGAACGTCCCCACTCGCAATGGTCTTCGTTACTTCGTGACCTTTACTGATGACTTGAGCAAATATGGGTATATTTACTTGATGAAGCACAAGTCTGAAACCTTTGAAAAGTTCAAGGAATTTCAGAATAAGGTCGAAAATCAACTCGGAAAGAAAATCAAGCACCTTCGATCGGATCGAGATCGCGAGTATTTGAGTCACAAGTTTGGCAATCATCTGAACTCTTGTGGCATAGTACCACAGCTTACGCCGGCAGGAACACCACAGAGAAACGGTGTGGCTGAGCGACTGTAACAGCCCATGTGCAATAAATATAAAACACCATGAGATTGTACTTTGTCTGTTGACTTTGTAACTTGGCATCATGCTAAACATTATAATTTCATGTGGTGATTTAAATTTGCATTGGGATTGGAGCCCATTTGGTTTGTTTGTTTTTGCATCCAAAATGGTTCAAGAAGGGTGTTTGAGGAATTTTCATTGTTGCATGCATGCTCTCCCTGACCCCAAACTTGGCCTAGCCATTTCAATCGCTATGGCAAGGGTTTTAAAATCCTCAAGTTATTTTTGCCATCATCAAAATAGGGGGCTCTAGTTCAAAGTGATTTTGAATTCAAAAATGAGCTCACAATTTTGTTGTTGCCAAAAATGCCCAAACCACTTTTGGAAATTGAGGAATAATGCAAGGTTAATTATACATACTTTTATGTATTTTTCCCACTTGTATTTAATCCAGAAAAACCCTGGATCTTTTCTGTTTTATTTAAATAGAAAAAGGGTCCAAGAGGAGGCTTTTCCTTTTGTTTTTCTTTTCTTTCCTCCAGCCCAGCCCACCTGGGCCCGTTTTCCCCTTGGCCCAGCCCAAGGCGAACCGGTACGGGGGGGGTCGTCCCCCACCTTTCCACCGTGGCTCGTCTTTTCCCCCTCTCCTCTCTCACGCCGGAGAGGCCACGGCGGCAGGAGGACAGGGACGTGGCCGGTGGCCCTCTCCCCTATATAAGCTCCCCTAGGGCTCCCTCCTGGAACCCTAGATCCATTCCTCCACCTTCTTTCCTCTCACCGCCGCCGCCATGGCTCCCCCGCTGCTCCCCTGTTCCGTGACCCCGTCGGACGATTTCGGTGAGAACCGCTGCTGCGGGACAAATTGCTCGACCGTGAGTTCAACTGAGCCTCACCGCCGTGCGTTCTCGTCTTCCTGAGATGCAGGTTCGCACTAGGAGGAGCAGAGCAGCCCCGGACCGACGAGCCCCGCCGCGGAAGCCTCCAACCCCGGCGTCGTCTCCGCCTGTCTTCCTCCCCTCCGGCAAGCCCGACACGTCGACGACACCCCCTAGGTGAGACGCGACGCCTTTTCCCCTGTAATGCTCGTGCTTGTCGCCCCCTCCGAGCCGCGTCGTTTCCGTCCGCGGCGAGCCGTGCCGTCGTGGCCACCGTGGCCCCGGCGTGCTCTAGGTGCGCAGGGCGCATTCTGTGAACGTCTAGGGCACGATCTTGGAAGCCAAGGCGTGACCTTTAGGCCCCGCGCGCGCTTTCCTTGCTTTGCTCGCAATCTGAACCCTCCTGCAGGCAGTGTGCCGCCCCGACTTGTGACGAGCTGTCCGTCGCCGTTATTGCAGGCAAGGGGCAAGCCCCGGTTCCGTTGCGTAGACGTAGGTGCCGTCTTCGTCCCCGTAGGCTTGCTCGACTCCCCGGTGACCTGTGTGCGAGCCCGCGATCGCCGCAAGTCGCCGCCTTGCGTCGTCTGAATCCGTCTTCAGTGACAGGGCGCCGCGACCTTTTTAGTTGAAGTTTCCGTCGTCGTCGATGCGAGTCCGACTAGATCCCAGCGTACAGCCGTGGGTGGATGTGGCAGCTAGGGTCCCGTGGCGCCTGCAGGGCCAGTGCCGCCATGTAGCTCCCTCTAGCATCGCCTGAACGTGGTCGGTCCGGTGTCTGTCGCTTGCTCGTCATGTTCAGAAGAGAAGGAAGGACCTGCTAACTGGGCTGGATCCAGTCTTGTAGCACAAGCAGGGGCAGTGGCGTGGTGGTTCGAGTGCTCAGCGCGCAAGCCGTGGTCGTGGGATCGAACCCCAGCGGAGGCAGATGCCTCTGTTTCTTTTTTTTGTTTTTCGCCAGAGGAGTGAGCTTGGCCCGTAGGCCTAGCTTCGCAGATGGGCCAGCAGGGCAGGCCTGCAAGGAGAAGATGGAGTGGGTCAGTTCGGCCGAGACCAGCCCGCGAGGCTGAGCACTCTTCTTTTTTTCTTTTCTTTCTTTTTTCCTTTTGTTATTTCTTTTCTGTTTAAATCCAGTTTGATTTGAATTCAAATTCAAATCTGGATTTTAACTCTTGATCTTTTCTGTCCCAAACACATCTTGCCATATATGCTTTTGGGGTAGCTTGAGCTACTGAACAACATGGTGAGGTCTATTTTGCACTTTGCCCCCTCTAATAATTGAGGTGTGGTAATTTTGCAATATAACCCCTCCTTTTCTTTTGTTTTGATCAAGTTTTATCCAAATTCAAAATTGGCCATGCCATATATGGATTTTGGGTAGTTTCATCCAAGGAGTTGCATGGTGATAATGATTTAATCATTTGAGACTTTTCCAAATGCATGTAGTGTAATTTTTTCACTCAGCCCCCTGAACTCCAGTTGAATTTGCAACTGCGTTTGCAAATTCAAATGCTACCATGATATATATGGTTTTGGGTTAGCTTTCTGCAAGGATTGCAATGGTGATGTCCTCATGATGTTTTGTGCAACCCATTTGGACAAGTTGGACCATCTCAACCAAGAACAACCTATCTTTCCCTGATTGCATCATTTCATCTTCAGTGCATTTTGAGATGATGATCGTCAGTCCTTTTCACGTTTTGTTTCATGTCATCTTCAAATCATTCTTCTTCAAGGTCAGCCCCTAACATATTGTCATATGCAATGTGGCTAGTTTCCAACTTTTGTTGCACCTTCCTTGTGTCAAATTCACCGACACTACTCCGTCTCCGGAGTCGATGATTACTTTTCACGTTGTTCTATTTATGTTATATGCATTGTTGATCATGCCATGTTGCCGTGCTACTTACACCTAAAAATAAGGCTAAGACCAAAGCCATTTTTCACGTAAATAAATTGCATATGAAGTTGTTGACGTGTCGTCACCACCTTCCTTTAAGTTGACTAGATAGGGTCACAGCATGTCTAATTAAACTTGCTCATACCATCCTTGCCTGTGCATTGTACCCGTTACTTACTTGTGTGCCTTTTCCTTGTCGGTACCTTACGTTAGCTCAAGGATGAAGTGACGATGCGCGTGGGGAATGGCTGTCAAATTGAAGTCTTGGCGGTCGGCACGAAGCATCTTAGTCTCCCTTCGGGAATGGTTTTAGTTCTGAATAATTGCTACTATGTACCCGCGTTGAGTGTGAACATCGTTAGTGGCTCTTGCTTGAAGCGAGACCGCTATTCTTTTAAGTCTGATACAATTTGTTGTTCGATTTATAAGGATGAAATGTTTCATGTTCACGCACCGGAATTGCATGGTTTATTCGTACTTGATTTCGATGGTGACGTGTGTCACATTAACAATATTAAGGCCAAAAGATTGAAGAATGATGAAGATCACATGAAGATGTGGCATTGCCGACTGGGTCATATTGGTATAAAGAGCATGGAGAAGCTCCATAAGGATGGACTTCTTGAGTCATTGGATTTTCGATCTCTTGATACATGTGAACCATGCCTCATGGGCAAAATGACAAGGACTCCATTCAATGGGATAATGGAGCGTGCGGATGACTTATTGGGGATCATACACACGGATGTATGTGGACCCATGAACGTCCCCACTCGCAATGGTCTTCGTTACTTCGTGACCTTTACTGATGACTTGATCAAATATGGGTATATTTACTTGATGAAGCACAAGTCTGAAACCTTTGAAAAGTTCAAGGAATTTCAGAATGAGGTCGAAAATCAACTCGGAAAGAAAATCAAGCACCTTCGATCGGATCGAGGTGGCAAGTATTTGAGTCACGAGTTTGGCAATCATCGGAAGTCTTGTGGCATAGTACCACAGCTTACGCCGGCAGGCACACCTCAGAGAAACGGTGTGGCTGAGCGACTGTAACAGCCCATGTGCAATAAATATAAAACACCATGAGATTGTACTTTGACTGTTGACTTTGTAACTTGGCATGATGCTAAACATTATAATTTCATGTGGTGATTTAAATTTGCATTGGGATTGGAGCCCATTTGGTTTGTTTGTTTTTGCATCCAAAATGGTTCAAGAAGGGTGTTTGAGGAATTTTCATTGTTGCATGCATGCTCTCCCTGACCCCAAACTTGGCCTAGCCATTTCAATCGCTATGGCAAGGGTTTTAAAATCCTCAAGTTATTTTTGCCATCATCAAAATAGGGGGCTCTAGTTCAAAGTGATTTTGAATTCAAAAATGAGCTCACAATTTTGTTGTTGCCAAAAATGCCCAAACCACTTTTGGAAATTGAGGAATAATGCAAGGTTAATTATACATATTTTTATGTATTTTTCCCACTTGTATTTAATCCAGAAAAACCCTGGATCTTTTCTGTTTTATTTAAATAGAAAAAGGGTCCAAGAGGAGGCTTTTCCTTTTGTTTTTTGTTTTTTTTCCTCCAGCCCAGCCCACCTGGGCCCGTTTTCCCCTTGGCCCAGCCCAAGGCGAACCGGTACGGGGGGGTCGTCCCCCACCTTTCCACCGTGGCTCGTCTTTTCCACCTCTCCTCTCTCACGCCGGAGAGGCCACGGCGGCAGGAGGACAAGGACGTGGCCGGTGGCCCTCTCCCCTATATAAGCTCCCCTAGGGCTCCCTCCTGGAACCCTAGATCCATTCCTCCACCTTCTTTCCTCTCACCGCCGCCGCCATGGCTCCCCCGCTGCTCCCCTATTCCGCGACCCCGTCGGACGATTTCGGTAAGAACCGCTGCTGCGGGACAAATTGCTCGACCGTGAGTTAAACTGAGCCTCACCGCCGTGCGTTCTCGTCTTCCTGAGATGCAGGTTCGCACTAGGAGGAGCAGAGCAGCCCCGGACCGACGAGCCCCGCCGCGGAAGCCTCCAACCTCGGCGTCGTCTCCGCCCGTCTTCCTCCCCTCCGGCAAGCCCGACACGTCGACGACACCCCCTAGGTGAGACGCGACGCCTTTTCCCCTGTAATGCTCGTGCTTGTCGCCCCCTCCGAGCCGCGTCGTTTCCGTCCGCGGCGAGCCGTGCCGTCGTGGCCACCGTGGCCCCGGCGTGCTCTAGGTGCGCAGGGCGCATTCTGTGAACGTCTAGGGCACAATCTTGGAAGCCAAGGCGTGACCTTTTGGCCCCGCGCGCGCTTTCCTTGCTTTGCTCGCAATCTGAACCCTCCTGCAGGCAGTGTGCCGCCCCGACTTGTGTCGAGCCGTCCGTCGCCGTTATTGCAGGCAAGGGGCAAGCCCCGGTTCCGTTGCGTAGACGTAGGTGCCGTCTTCGTCCCCGTAGGCTTGCTCGACTCCCTGGTGACCTGTGTGCGAGCCCGCGGTCGCCGCAAGTCGCCGCCTTGCGTCGTCTGAATCCGTCTTCAGTGACAGTGCGTCGCGACCTTTTCAGTTGAAGTTTTCCTCGTCGTCGACGTGACTCCGGCTAGATCCCGGCGTACAGCCGTGCATGGATGTGGCAGCTAGGGTCCCGTGGCGCCTGCAGGGCCAGTGCCGCCATGTAGCTCCCTCTAGCATCGCCTGAACGTGGTCGGTCCGGTGTCTGTCGCTTGCTCGTCATGTTCAGAAGAGAAGGAAGGACCTGCTAACTGGGCTGGATCCAGTCTTGTAGCACAAGCAGGTGCAGTGGCGTGGTGGTTTGAGTGCTCAGTGCGCAAGCCTTGGTCGTGGGATCGAACCCCAGCGGAGGCAGATGCCTCTGTTTCTTTTTTTTTGTTTTTCGCCAGAGGAGTGAGCTTGGCCCGTAGGCCTAGCTTCGCAGATGGGCCAGCAGGGCAGGCCTGCAAGGAGAAGATGGAGTGGGCCAGTTCGGCCGAGACCAGCCCGCGAGGCTGAGCACTCTTCTTCTTTTTTTCTTTCTTTTTTCCTTTTGTTATTTCTTTTCTTTTTAAATCCAGTTTGATTTGAATTCAAATTCAAATCTGGATTTTAACTCTTGAGCTTTTCTGTCCCAAACACATCTTGCCATATATGCTTTTGGGGTAGCTTGAGCTACTGAACAACATGGTGAGGTCTATTTTGCACTTTGCCCCCTCTAATAATTGAGGTGTGGTAATTTTGCAATATAACCCCTCCTTTTCTTTTGTTTTGATCAAGTTTTATCCAAATTCAAAATTGGCCATGCCATATATGGATTTTGGGTAGTTTCATCCAAGGATTTGCATGGTGATAATGATTTAATCATTTGAGCCTTTTCCAAATGCATGTAGTGTAATTTTTGCACTCAGCCCCATGAACTCCAGTTGAATTTGCAACTGCGTTTGCAAATTCAAATGCTACCATGATATATATGGTTTTGGGTTAGCTTTCTGCAAGGATTGCAATGGTGATGTCCTCATGATGTTTTGTGCAACCCATTTGGACAAGTTGGACCACCTCAACCAGGAACAACCTATCTTTCCCTAATTGCATCATTTCATCTTCAGTGCATTTTGAGATGATGATCGTCAGTCCTTTTCAAGTTTTGTTTCATGTCATCTTCAAATCATTCTTCTTCAAGGTCAGCCCCTAACATATTGTCATATGCAATGTGGCTGGTTTCCAACTTTTGTTGCACCTTCCTTGTGTTAAATTCACCGACACTACTCCGTCTCCGGAGTCGATGATTACTTTTCACGTTGTTCTATTTATGTTATATGCATTGTTGATCATGCCATGTTGCCGTGTTACTTACACCTAAAAATAAGGCTAAGACCAAAGCCATTTTTCACGTAAATAAATTGCATATGAAGTTGTTGACGTGTCGTCACCACCTTCATATAAGTTGACTAGATAGGGTCACAGCATGTCTAATTAAACTTGCTCATACCATCCTTTCCTGTGCATTGTACCTGTTACTTACTTGTGTGCATTTTCCTTGTCGGTACCTTACGTTAGCACCTGAGACCACCGAGGAGACTTACGTGGAGGTTTCCGACACCGAGCCCGAGGACCCTGCTGCGACTGCTTCGACGACCGATTACCCAGGCAAGGGGAAGATTTATAGCATTACTTGATACCTTTCTGCCTACCTGCCTAGCTGTAGTCTAGAACGTTTGCTTGATCCTATCCACTTGATTAAGCCAATTTTTGGAAACCCAAACAGCCGTCATCCCCACATCCCAGCAAAACATTGTATTGCTAAGTTACCGCTGCTCAGCCATTGCTTAGTATGAGTAGGAAAACTTGCTGCTTACCCTATGTTATTGGTTTGGGATATCATGTTAATTAAAGAAGTTGGTTGATATTTATTATTATAATGATGTTAATTTTTAGCTGACGAAAGATGGGAGACCAGGCTGTTCCCGCCAGGTGTTTTGTTCCATTTGAGTCACCTAGGTCCCGAGTTCCGGGTATTGTGTTTCTTGATGAGCGTGCCTAATCGTCTGTGGGATTCTATGGGGTTCCCTTGTCCTATCTACCTAGCTTCAAACAGTTCTAGTGGTGGCCCAAGCTGATTTACTTTTGCAAACGTGTGTGTGCTTGGTTGGTACCCCAGCAAGTTTTCGAAACAAACCGGGCCAGCGGAGACATGGTTTCTCTTGTTGGTCCAAACCTGGAAGCTAGGGGGTTGTTCACATCTGTTTGGGAAACTAACCCATCTCGTCCAGACGGTAGAGGCCGATTCGAGAGCACGGCCGGCTTTTGAGTTGGGTGTTGACTCACCGGGGGCCACCCGGAATTGTGCGTTGTTAGTTAGAGGGACTCTGACGTTCCGGAGTTTCAGGCGCTTACCTAGCCAAGTGGAAACCGGGCGTACATGCGAAGCCTATGATGGGCAGTTGGTACACCCCTGCAGGGTTAAATCTTTTCGAAAAGCCGTGTCTGCGGTTATGGATGACTTGAGACCTACTCCTTGTTCATAGAATAACATCTATTTGGAGCTTAATTAAAACTTGCCTACCGTGTGAGTGCCTTGGTGCGTACTCGGTCGTGTTTGTCTTGCGCTTGTCGCATGATGTATTGTTGGGTCCACGGACCTCTGAGATGATGTAATAATTGTCCAATGGCGATGTATGCCTTGGACTTTATATATTTTTGTCTTAGTTAAAGTTCTTGTTCTTATACTTGTTGTCGAGAATACAGCAGCAACACGAGTGCGAGTGTCGAGAGTCGGTGGCTCTTTATGCGCTACTAACTTGAGCGGGACGCGAAAGCGACTAATTCGAGTTAGCACCGCATCGGGGGCTTTACAACTTGGTATCAGAGCAGGACTGACTGTAGGACCCCTTACTGGCCGAAGTTGAGTCTAGAAAATATTTTGTAGTTACTAAGGAAAAATCGGAGAGTAGGAACTCTTTCTTTTTCTTCTTACCCCACCCCCCCACCCCTTTTTCCGTGAGGAAGTGAAACGTTGTTTTTCTCTCTACAACTTATCCCCTTTCAAAAACAGATCTAGGTTCTCGTTTACATGAGGCTCCGATTCCTCTATAATTATTTGCTAGCGACGAGATGTGTTGGCGTCTTTGAGACCACTGAGCCGCCACTTGGGGTTGACTGCTCTACCTCGCTTACGGCGTACCCCAGGTGAAACGTCCATACAGGATTGGCGGGCATCCTATGGTAATATGGATGTGGTGTCTTTTCCCCTATGGACGACCGCGATGGCGGGCCGCTCAGGGCAGATGTCTCATTGTTCAGGTTTCCAACCGCTCGTATATATATTGTTGTGTGCTCGCTAGCAGATTATTATCTTGGATTCGGATGATCTCGGTTTGGGGATTCCAGTAGCACCTAGCTTTCGACTTTCCGGGTTAACCTTGGTGGAATTTCATTCTTCGGCTTTCTCATACCTCGTGAGGAAGTTTTGTTGTCATTATTGCTTTATCTTCTGGTTACGTCAATGTTTCAATCATGTTCTCATAAGTGTTCCTGTAAACAGGATGCCAAGAGCGAACATGCCACCGCCAGAGAACCCTATCCTTGGAGAGGCTGTGGCCGCAGTGGCTCAGGGCACAGCTGCGATCTTACAGATGCTGCAGAACCAGACTGCCCAGAGGAGTGATCGACCACAGTACACCACACTTCAACAGTTCCTTGCTATCAACCCCCCCAGGTTCTCCGAGGCTCGAGACCCGCTGGAGGCGGATGACTGGATCGCAGAAATCAAGAAGCACTTCAATGCAAACACCGTCAGACCTGTCGACTACGTCACCTTCGCCTCCTTCCAGCTTCAGGGTGCAGCAGCCAGCTGGTACGATACCTACAAGGCCAACAAGGGCGATGCTATCATCACATGGGCAGATTTCATCGCAGACTTCAGAGCAGCGCATATTCCGAGTGTCCTGATGGACAGTAAGCGTGAGGAGTTCTTGGCTCTGAGATAGGGTGACAGGTCAGTTCAGGAGTACAACCTGGCCTTCGTCAGGATAGCCAGGTACGCTCCAAAGGAGATCAGCACAGAGGCTAAGAAGATCGCCAGGTTCCGTGGAGGTCTCAGCACAGAGATCAAGTACGCACTCACTCAGTGCAGTCCCACGTTGTTCTCACAGTTCGTGGATCAGGATATCCGTCAGGACGCCAGAGCAGAGTGGGATGCAGACAGGAAGCGCCAGCGTGAGCACAGTTCCGCAGTGATGGTCCACAAGAAGGCAAAGACTTGGGTTGCAGAGGCACCACCGCAGAGGCAGCAGTACAAGCAGAGGGGGGCAGTTGTCCGCACTTTTGCCCGCCCTCCCATCCCAGTTCAGCAGGGGCCTCGCTCTACACCACCACACGCGAGGCCACCCAAGCCGCAGCAGCAGCCCAGGCCGGGCGTGATTTGCTACAAGTGCAGAGAGCTAGGGCACACGTCTCCCAACTGCACCGATCCGCGCTTTGCTCGGCTCCCACCGCCTCCACCTCGCTCTACTCCGACCACCGCGATGGTGAAGGCACAGCCACGTGCACTTCGGGTGAACAACGTGATGCTCTCAGATGCTCAGCAGTCTTCAGAGATCGTTCTTGGTAGGTTGCTTCTTATGTTCAGTTCCCGCGACAGTTCTGTTCGATTCCGGAGCTTCCCATTCTTTCGTATCCCAGAGGTTTGCAGATGAGCAGGTCCTCACCTTGGAGGATTTGCCCAATTCGTTGTCTATTGTTTCTCCCGGTTCCAAGATGGCTTCTTCTGTCCGTGCCCCGTTTGTAAGAATCGATATTCAGGGTCTCCTTTTCCCCGCTTCCTTGATTTTGCTTCCACATTCCGACATTGATGTCATTTTGGGCATGGATTGGCTTCTGCAGTAAAAGGCCAATATTGATTGTCCCACCAGATCAGTGAAGTTGACACATGATTCAGGTGCAGAAGTTTTGTACACTTGTGGCCCTATGGCAGGACCAGCACAGTTGTACGCTTTGAACGCAGGAGTTGCGCCTTTGCTCGAAGAGGTTAGAGTTGTCTGTGAGTTTCTAGACGTCTTTCCAGAGGAGTTGCCATGAATTCCCCCAGTTCGAGCTATTGAGTTCGTTATTGAGCTAGAGCCTTGTACCCAGTTAATTTCTCGGCATCCGTACAAGATGTGTTCGAAGGAGTTGATCGAGCTCAAGAAGCAGTTGGCAGAGTTGGAGGCAGGCGGTTTTATCCGCGCGAGCACTTCCCCTTGGGGTGCACCAGCTTTGTTTGTCCAGAAGAAGGATGGGACTAGCCGCTTGGTCCAGGACTATCGCGGTATCAATAAGAAGACCATCAAGAACAAGTACCCTCTACCCCGCATCAATGATCTGTTTGAGCAGTTAAATGGGGCTAAGGTGTTTTCAAAGCTTGACTTGAGGATGGGGTATCATCAAATCCGTGTTCGTGAAGAGGATATTCCCAAGACCGCGTTCAACACACGTTATGGGTTGTACGAGTTCACAGTCATGACTTTTGGGTTCTCAAATGCCCATCCGACATTCATGAGAGCTATGAACTATTTGTTCCAAGATTGGCTTGATGTGTTTGTGATCCTCAACCTCGACGACATTCTTGTCTATTGTAAGGCCCGATATGCGGTACTATTCCAGATCTAGATGTTTCCATCCAGATCCGGGGACGAAGCACATATCGGTCCCACCGCGACATATGACGAAGTCATATGCCCCGGATTTCCAACATGATATCACAACATTACAGATACAAGGATACAACATCTCATACAATCGGCATACAACTTCCTTAATACAATACAACAGCGGAAGATACATGTCTGAGTACAGACTACAAGAAAATGTCTAGTGGCAAAGAGAAAAGCAGCGACCCCATAACCACACGGGTCCAGGCACTCCGCCGAGATCCGCCTATCTAGTCGTCGTCGAGTCTCCACGTGAAACGTCGATCACCATACCTGTTGTTGATCAAGAACCCTGAAAAGAGTTTGGGGGTAGTATCATGAGTAAAGAGGTACTCAGCATCCAACTTTAGTGGTCATCTGACACAGCAAGGACTTCATCACTCATCATTCTAGGACAACTAGTAGTTTACGGTAAGGAAGGGGTAAGTGCTGAGGTTGTTGCTGCACTAGCATTTATAAAGTGGCTAACGATCTAGAGAGTAAGGTAAGAAGCCAAGCATTCGATGAGGAATTGCCTCCAACAAGTCTTGCTATCAGCTACTTACGCAAACATAACACCTGTCCTATCCTTGTCCTCCTCTTCGCATCCCGACGAAGAAGAGGCAGTCAAGGCACACACACACGTTGATCAAGTTATATTAAGATTATCTCAGTTGTTGTTGTCTATGAACAAGGAGTAGGTCTCAAGTCGTCCATAACCGTGGACACGGCTTCTCGAAAAGATTTAACCCTGCAGGGGTGTACCAACTGCCCATTACAAGGCTCTGCACGCACGCCCATATCTCTCAGTTGCTACCCATGATAGGCAACCATTTTATGATTTAGTCCCAAGAGATCCGGAATGAAAGGTCCCTCTAACTAACAACGCACAAATCCGGGTGGCCCCCGGTGAGTCGACATCCAACTCAAAAGCCGGTCGCGCTCTCGAATCGGCCTCTACCGTCTAGATGAGGTCGGGTTAGTTTCCCAAACAGATGTGGACAAACCCCTAGCTCCCTGGGATGGACCAACAAGAGAAACCACGTCTCCGCTGGCCCAAGTTGTTTTAAAACTGTTGGGAGCTCACCAGTCACACACATGTTTTCAAATGGTAAATCAGCTTGGGCCACCACTAGAAATGTCTGAAGCTAGATAGGTAAGAAAAGGGGACCCTATAAAATCCCACACGCGGTTAGGCACGCTCAGTCTTAAAACCAATACCCGGAACTCGGATCCTAGATGACTCGAATGGAACAAAGCGTCGGGGCGGGCTAGCCTAGACCTTCAATCCTTCGTCGAATATAGTCAACATTTATAATAATCATATCATCAACAACAATATAATAATGTGATATCCCAAACCCAGGAGTAACAGGTTAACATCGTAGCATCCTAAGCATGCATACTAAGCAGGGGCTGAGCAACGAGCAATAGTAACATAGCAGTACATGGTTTGCTGGGAGAGGACATTGGCTGTATCGGTTTGAAAGAGGTTGTAAACATGTGGTAGGATCAAACATCGAACCTAACCTAGACTAGCATGCAAACCGCTGGTTGAAATAGAATGGATCATAAGTAATATATAGTCCTTGCCTGTTGATAAGTCGGGTTCCGAAGGTGTGGTTGATCGCAAGCTCGCATCGTCTCCGAGAGGTACCCGCGGAAGCACACAAGAAGGTAAACACTGGAAAGAAATCAACGAGCAAGCATCTATTACTACGAGGCAAACACGATTAAGCATCAACAACAAGGCAACACGAGACATCGCACCTACCGTCGAGAGCGGTTACTAACAGTTTAAGTGGGGTATCGGTCACACACGACGAATACCGCACGTTTACGGTGGTTCAAGTTGCTTAGCTACAGGTGATCAACCAAGGTTGTTAACATGGCAGCTCAAGCAAGCATGGCATAGCACACAAGCATGGCAAGAGGTGAAGCATAAATGAACTACCTAAGCTAGCCAATTTAAGTGAGGGGGTAAACCCTATACATGCCGGCTATTACGGACCCCACGACATTTATTGCATTTGGTACTGTTTTGCCCTAAACAATATTTTATTATTTTTATTAGCAAGCAAGAACAGCATAAACACAAACTACATGCAATTCTAGTCAAATTACATATAAAGAACATTTTAAACAGAGCAACGGTCAAAAAGTTATGGCAGTTACAGTTTACAGTGGCAAGCAGTTGTAATTAGCAGATAAACAGCAAGTAAACAAAGTCAAACATGGCAACAAACAACATTTTATTAATCTACGCGCAAATCGAAGCAACTTTCATGTAGAAAGCGTCTGCATTGGAGCTACCGGTGAAAAGATATAGCACTCGCAAAAATAACTAATACAACTGCAAATTAAAAAGCCTAGGAAACAAAAAAAAACACTACTGGGCCGAAACTAGTGCTATTGGGCCCAACAGAAAAAAAAACAGAACTAAATAAATAATAATTAAAAAAAAAGGGAGGGGCGCTCACTGTTGGGCCGTGGCCCATCTGGCCTGGGCAGCGGCCTGGGCTGTGAGGCGCGCTGGGCCTCGTGGGCGCGCCGGCACACAGGCCACGAGGGAGGAGGCGTTGCAGCGGGCGTCCCGTGTCTGCTCGGGACTGGCCACGTCGGCGGTTGGCGGCGCCGTCGCCGGCGGCTGGCCGGAGCGCGGCTGGGTGCCGCGGATCTGGGACGAGGAGGGGAGGCGGCGACGCTGATCTGGTGCGCAGAGGAGACCAGCGTCAAGGACCTCCTGGGGCGGCTCGGGATTGGGGAGACCGAGGCCTTGGCGAGCTCCAAGCCGAGGGCTTCCATGGCGGCGCGGCGAGACAGAGGGAGGTGAGGAGGAGGAGGAGAAGGGAAAGGGGCTCGGGGAAGAGGAGAGGAGGCGCGGCGGCTGCCGGAGTTGCGGCCGGCGGCGGCTCCATGGGCAGGAGGTTGCTCGCGGTGAGGAGAGAGGAGAGAGCTAGGTGCGAGGCTGACGTGGCGCACTCTGATCCGTCCGATCTGCGATCCGATGGCTGAGATTTGCCTCTGGCTAGGGTTACGAAAATTGGGGATAAAACTGGGGCAGATCTGGACATTGTGAGGGGGGTGGCTGCAATTTTTCATTAGGGTAAACCCTAATTGGGTGTGGGAGGCTGGTGGTCTTTATATAGGCAGGTTGGCTGGCCAGTTGACGCAAACGCCCTCGGTACCCCTCTCGCGTGTCCGGTGATCGCGTTCGTGACCGCCAAGACTCCGTACGGACTCCGATTCCGACGAAATCTCGAACCACGCGCTCAGCGCGTCGAGCCCGTTGATCATACCTCACTGCGGTGACATTCCGACAACATTTTTCGGCGCCCCATAAAAATAATCCGTTTATTAAATAAACGGGGATTTCGATCCGGTGGCGATGATTGGACTTGTGCGGTTTCACGACGGTGATCGGGTGAAATCCCGGTGTCGCAACGTCGTGTGCCGTGGTGGAAAGGGGTCGGTCACGCATCCGATACGATAAAAGAGGGGGGGGATAATCGCCGATCGATAAATCGGGGATGCAAACACCGCAAACAAATCAGACGATCAAACAATTCACACCGAAAACAAAATTTTTAATTTTTGTGAAAACTGGGCTGTTACAATACAACACCACCAACAAGGGATCTCGTCCCGAGATCCAGGACGATCCGGGGGAGAGGGGGGAAGAGAAAAGAGAGTCGACGATCTGCAACACCACCAACAAGGGACACTGCTCCATGTCGACGTCGAACTTCGGTCGAGAAAACATCTGCAGAGAGACGACATCGTCGGAATAACGAAGACGTCAGTGACAAGAGGAAGAACGATCGCGAAAACCAGATCAAGGGATAGTGATTTTCGACGCAAGTCGTGAAAACACCGGCAAAAGGATGGATGGCAATGGATGGCGCAGATGATAACCGAAATCGGAGAAGCTAAAGGTATTACAGGAATTCCCACCTGAGCTCGGAATCGAGACAATACGCTGCAAGCAAGGCATTGTAACGGTTCCGATACTCCACACACTCGAGATCCTAGAGTTTTGAAGGGGATAAGTCGAGAAATAAAACACTTACGACACTTGTCCTGACCAGAGAAAGGGTAAGGAGCAAAAAGATTCCTACTCTCCGATAACTAACTTAGTAACTACAAAATAGTTTTTTTCTAGACTCGACTTCGGCCAAAGAGGGGATCCTACGGTCGGTAAGGCTCTGATACCAAGTTGTAAGGCCCGATATGCGGTACTATTCCAGATCTAGATGTTTCCATCCAGTTCCGGGGACGAAGCACATATCGGTCCCACCGCGACATATAACGATGTCATATGCCTCGGATTTCCAACATGATATCACAACATTACAGATACAAGGATACAACATCTCATACAATCGTCATACAACTGCCTTAATACAATACAACAGCGGAAGATACATGTCTGAGTATAGGCTACAAGCAAATGTCTAGTGGCAAAGAGAAAAGCAGCGATCCCATAACCACACGGGTCCAGGCCCTCCGCCGGGATCCGCCTATCTAGTCGTCGTCGAGTCTCCACTTGAAACGTCGATCACCATACCTGTTGTTGATCAAGAACCCTGAAAAGAGTTTGGGGGTAGTATCATGAGTACAGAGGTACTCAGCATCCAACTGTAGTGGTCATCTGACCCAGCAAGGACTTCATCACTCGTCATTCTAGGGCAACTAGTAGTTTACGGTAAGGAAGGGGTAAGTGGTGAGGTTGCTGTCGCACTAGCATTTATAAAGTGGCTAACGATCTAGAGAGTAAGGTAAGAAGCCAAGCATTCGATGAGGAATCGCCTCCAACAAGTCTTGCTATCAGCTACTTACGCAAACATAACACCTATCCTATCCTTGTCCTCCTCTTCGCATCCCGACGAAGAAGAGGCAGTCAAGGCACACACACACGTTGATCAAGTTATATTAAGATTATCTCAGTTGTTGTTGTCTATGAACAAGGAGTAGGTCTCAAGTCGTCCATAACCGTGGACACGGCTTCTCGAAAAGATTTAACCCTGCAGGGGTGTACCAACTGCCCATTACAAGGCTCCGCACGCATGCCCATATCTCTCAGTTGCTACCCATGATAGGCAACCATTTTATGATTTAGTCCCAAGAGATCCGGAACGACAAGTCCCTCTAACTAACAACGCACAAATCCGGGTGGCCCCCGGTGAGTCGACATCCAACTCAAAAGCCGGTCGCGCTCTCGAATCGGCCTCTACCGTCTGGATGAGGTCGGGTTAGTTTCCCAAACAGATGTGGACAACCCCCTAGCTCCCTGGGATGGACCAACAAGAGAAACCACGTCTCCGCTGACCCAAGTTGTTTTAAACTTCTAGGAGCTCACCAGTCACACACACGTTTTCAAATGGTAAATCCGCTTGGGCCACCACTAGAAATGTTTGAAGCTAGATAGGTAAGAAAAGGGGACCCCATAAAATCCCACACGCGGTTAGGCACGCTCAGTCTTAAAACCAATACCCGTAACTCGGATCCTAGGTGACTCGAATGGAACAAAGCGTCGGGGCAGGATAGCCTAGACCTTCCATCCTTCGTCGAATATAGTCAACATTTATAATAATCATATCATCAACAACAATATAATAATGTGATATCCCAAACCCAGGAGTAACAGGTTAACATCATAGCATCCTAAGCATGCATACTAAGCAGGGGCTGAGCAACGAGCAATAGTAACATAGCAGTACATGGTTTGCTGGGAGGGCACATTGGCTGTATCGGTTTGAAAGAGGTTGTAAACATGTGGTAGGATCAAACATCGAACCTAACCTAGACTAGCATGCAAACCGCTGGTTGAAATAGAATGGATCATAAGTAATGTATAGTCCTTGCCTGTTGATAAGTCGGGTTCCGAAGGTGTAGTTGATCGCAAGCTGGCATCGTCTCCGAGAGGTACCCGCGGAAGCACACAAGACGGTAAATACTGGAAAGCAATCAACGAGCAAGCACTATTACTACGAGGCAAACACGAGCAAGCATCAACAAGAAGGCAACACGAGACATCGCACCTACCGTCGAGAGCGGTTACTAACAGTTTAAGTGGGGTATCGGTCACACACGACGAATACCGCACGTTTACGGTGGTTTAAGTTGCTTAGCTATAGGTGATCAACCAAGGTTGTTAACATGGCAGCTCAAGCAAGCATGGCATAGCACACAAGCATGGCAAGAGGTGAAGCATAAATAAACTACCTAAGCTAGCCAATTTAAGTGGGGGGGTAAACCCTATACATGCCGGCTATTACGGACCCCACGACATTTATTGCATTTGGTACTGTTTTGCCCTAAACAATATTTTATTATTTTTATTAGCAAGCAAGAACAGCATAAACACAAACTACATGCAATTCTAGTCAAGTTACATATAAAGAACATTTTAAACAGAGCAACGGTCAAAAAGTTATGGCAGTTACAGTTTACAGTGGAAAGCAGTTGTAATTAGCAGATAAACAGCAAGTAAACAAAGTCAAACATGGCAACAAACAACATTTTATAAATCTACGCGCAAAACAGAGCAACTTTCATGTAGAAAGCGTCTCCATCGGAGCTACCGGTGAAAAGATATAGCACTCGCAAAAATAACTAATACAACTGCAAATTAAAAAGCCTAGGAAACAAAAAAAACACTACTGGGCCGAAACTAGTGCTATTGGGCCCAACAGAAAAAAAACAGAACTAAATAAATAATAATTAAACAAAGGGAGGGGCGCTCACTGTTGGGCCGTGGCCCATCTGGCCTGGGCAGCGGCCTGGGCTGTGAGGCGCGCTGGGCCTCGTGGGCGCGTCGGCCCACAGGCCACGAGGGAGGAGGCGCTGCAGCGGGCGTCCCGTGTCCGCTCGGGACTGGCCACGTCGGCGGTTGGCGGCGTCGTCGCCGGCGGCTGGCCGGAGCACGGCTGGGTGCCGCGGATCTGGGACGTGGAGGGGAGGCGGCGACGCTGATCTGGCGCGCGGAGGAGACCGGCGACGAGGACCTCATGGGGTGGCTCGGGATTGGGGATACCGAGGCCTTGGCGAGCTCCAAGCCGAGGGCTTCCATGGAGGCGCGGCGATCTACCTGCACGGCGAGACAGAGGGAGGTGAGGAGGAGGAGGAGAAGGGAAAGGGGCGCGAGGAAGAGGAGAGGAGGCGCGGCGGCTGCCGGAGTTGCGGCCGGCGGCGGCTCCATGGGCAGGAGATTGCTCGTGGTGAGGAGAGAGGAGAGAGCTAGGTGCGAGGCTGACGTGGCGCACTCCGATCCGATGGCTGAGATTTTCCTCTGGCTAGGGTTACGAAAATTGGGGATAAAACTGGGGCAGATCTGGACATTGTGAGGGGGGTGGCTGCAATTTTTCATTAGGGTAAACCCTAATTGGGTGTGGGAGGCTGGTGGTCTTTATATAGGCAGGTTGGCTGGCCAGTTGACGCAAACGCCCTCGGTACCCCTCTCGCGTGTCCGGTGATCGCGTTCGTGACCGCCAAGACTCCGTACGGACTCCGATTCCGACGAAATCTCGAACCACGCGCTCAGCGCGTCGAGCCCGTTGATCGTACCTCACTGCGGTGACATTCCGACAACATTTTTCGGCGCCCCATAAAAATAATCCGTTTATTAAATAAACGGGGATTTCGATCCGGTGGCGATGGCTGGACTTGTGCGGTTTCACGACGGTGATCGGGTGAAATCCCGGTGTCGCAAGGTCGTGTGCCGTGGTGGAAAGGGGTCGGTCATGCATCCGATACGAGAAAAGAGGGGGGGAATAATCGTCGATCGATAAATCGGGGATGCAAACACCGCAAACAAATCAGACGATCAAACAATTCACACTGAAAACAAAATTTTTATTTTTTGTGAAAACTGGGTTGTTACATCTATTTCAAGTCAGAGGCTGAACATGAGGAACATTTGCGCTTGGTACTGCAGAAGTTAAGAGAGCACCGGTATTACGCCAAGTTCTCCAAGTGTGAGTTTTGGATGGAAAAGGTCAATTTTCTGGGCCATGTCATCTCCGCTGAGGGAATTGCGGTTGACCCAGAGCGAGTCCACACTATTCAAGAGTGGGCTCCGCCGAAGAACGTGAAGCAGCTAAGTAGTTTCCTCGGCCTCGCCAGTTATTGCAGGAGGTTTGTGCAAAATTTCTCCAAAATAGCAAAGCCAATGACTGAGTTGTTGTGCAAGGACAAGCGGTACACTTGGTCACCAGCTTGCCTGTCAGCCTTCGAGGAGTTGAAAGAGAAGCTGACCACGGCTCCAATTCTCATGCCTACAGATGAGTCACAGCCTTTTCAGGTGTTTTGTGATGCTTCTTTGCAAGGTCTGGGCGGAGTTTTGATGCAAGGCAGGAATATTGTGGCTTATACCTCACGGCAGTTGAAGACAAGTGAGAAGAATTATCCCACGCACGACTTGGAGATTGCAGCAGTTGTGCACGCTTTGGTCACTTGGCGACACCTCCTCTTAGGGAGGAAGGTGGATGTGTTCACGGACCACAAGAGTCTGAAGTACTTGTTCACTCAGCCAAATCTGAACTTGAGGCAAAGAAGATGGCTTGAAACCATTACTGAGTACACAGTTGATATTCAGTACACGCCTGGGAAGGCGAATGTCATAGCTGATGCGCTGAGCCGCAAGGGCGATTGCAATAATATCCAGGTGCAGAAGATCCACCCATATTTGTGTGAGTCCTTTCGAAGGCTCAATCTCGAGCTAGTTCCAGCAGGCTATCTTGCCAACCTTGTGGTAGAGCCCACTATCCATGAGAAGATTCGTGAAGCTCAGTCTGGCAGCTCAATGATTCAAAAGATCAAGCAGGGTATTGCCGTCTCAGTTCCAAAGTACGGTTGCTTTTCAGTGCATAATGATGGCATCGTGTTGTTCGAAGAGCGGGTTGTTGTTCCCAAGGAGGGAGATCTCAGAGAGGCCATCATGAAGAAAGCCCATGATTCCAAACTATCGATTCACCCTGGCAGTACAAAGATGTATCAAGATCTCAAGCAAAGCTTTTGGTGGACTCGTATGAAGCAGGATGTTGCCCGTTACGTGTCTCAGTGTGATGTATGCAGGAGAGTGAAGGCACAGCACCAGAAGCCAGCAGGTTTGCTTCAGCCACTTGAGATTCCGGAGTGGAAATGGGATCACATAGAGATGGATTTCATCACAGGCTTCCCCTTGCGCAGAACAAGAATAATGCCATCTTTGTTGTCATTGACAATCTTTCCAAAGTTGCCCACTTCTTTCCAGTGAAGGACTCCATTTCAGCAGCTCAGTTGGCGGATTTGTACACCGCGAGAGTTGTATCCATGCATGGCATTCCCAAGAAGATCAGTTCCGATAGAGGCAGCCTTTTCACCTCCAAGTTCTGGCAGGCCTTTCAAAAAGCGATTGGTACGACAGTGTTGTTCAGTACCGCTTATCACCCTCAGACAAGTGGACAAGTCGAGCGCGTGAACCAAATCCTCGAGGACATGCTTCGGGCATGTGTCATCTCGTTTGGCATGAAGTGGGAAGAGTGCTTGCCGTATGCTGAGTTCTCTTACAACAACAGCTATCAGGCAAGTCTGCAAGCAGCGCCGTTTGAAGTCTTGTATGGCCGCAAGTGCAGGACACCTTTGAACTGGTCCGAGACAGGTGAGAGGCAACTGTTCGTTCCAGACGTGATCCAAGAGGCAGAGGACAGAGTGAAGATTGTCCGAGAGCACCTAAAGGCAGCACAATCTAGGTAGAAGGCCTATTATGACAAAAGGCACCGTGGTGTAGCGTTTCAGGTTGGTGATTGGGCGTACCTGAGAGTGTCTCCATTGAGGGGAACTCACCGCTTTGGCATCAAAGGAAAGCTCGCTCCAAGATTTGTCGGACCTTTCCGCATCCTTGAGACTAGGGGACCTCTTGCCTTTCGGCTCGAGCTTCCAGAGAGTCTGTCCATGGTGCATGACGTGTTCCATGTGTCCCAGCTAAAGCAGTGCTTCAAGCAGCCAGAGCAGGCTATTGACTTGGGCGAGATCCAGCTGAGTGCGGGCCTTTCCTACTCAGAGCGTCCAGTCCGTGTTCTTGAGACGTCCGAGCGCAAGACTCGCAACAAGACCGTCAAGTTCATGAAAGTTCAGTGCGCACACCATTCGGAGAATGAAGCAACATGGGAGCGTGAAGATCATCTCCGTTCCGAGTACCCTAAGTTGTTTCAGGCTTAGATCTCGGGACGAGATCCTGTGTTGGTGGGGGTGCTGTAACAGCCCATGTGCAATAAATATAAAACACCATGAGATTGTACTTTGTCTGTTGACTTTGTAACTTGGCATGATGCTAAACATTATAATTTCATGTAGTGATTTAAATTTGCATTGGGATTGGAGCCCATTTGGTTTGTTTGTTTTTGCATCCAAAATGGTTCAAGAAGGGTGTTTGAGGAATTTTTATTGTTGCATGCATGCTCTCCCTGACCCCAAACTTCGCCTAGCCATTTCAATTGCTATGGCAAGGGTTTTAAAATCCTCAAGTTATTTTTGCCATCATCAAAATAGGGGGATCTAGTTCAAAGTGATTTTGAATTCAAAAATGAGCTCACAATTTTGTTGTTGCCAAAAATGCCCAAACCACTTTGGAAAATGAGGGATAATTCAAGGTTAATTATACATATTTTTATGTATTTTCCCACTTGTATTTAATCCAGAAAAACCCTGGATCTTTTCTGTTTTATTTAAATAGAAAAAGGGTCCAAGAAGAGGCTTTTCCTTTTGTTTTTCTTTTTTTTCCTCCAGCCCAGCCCACCTGGGCCCGTTTTCCCCTTGGCCCAGCCCAAGGCGAACCGGTACGGGGGGGTCGTCCCCCACCTTTCCACCGTGGCTCGTCTTTTCCCCCTCTCCCCTCTCACGCCGGAGAGGCCACGGCGGCAGGAGGACAGGGACGTGGCCGGTGGCCCTCTCCCCTATATAAGCTCCCCTAGGGCTCCCTCCTGGAACCCTAGATCCATTCCTCCACCTTCTTTCCTCTCGCCGCCGCCGCCATGGCTCCCCCGCTGCTCCCCTGTTCCGCGACCCCGTCGGCCGATTTCGGTGAGAACCGCTGCTGCGGTACAAATTGCTCGCCCGTGAGTTCAACTGAGCCTCACCGACGTGCGTTCTCGTCTTCCTGAGCTGCAGGTTCGCACTAGGAGGAGCAGAGCAGCCCCGGACCGAGGAGCCCCGCCGCGGAAGCCTCCAACACCGGCGTCGTCTCCGCCCGTCTTCCTCCCCTCCGGCAAGCCCGACACGTCGACGAAACCCCCTAGGTGAGACGCGACGCCTTTTCCCCCTGTAATGCTCATGCTTGTCGCCCCCTCCGAGCCGCGTCGTTTCCGTCCGCGGCGAGCCGTGCCGTCGTGGCCACCGTGGCCCCGGCGTGCTCTAGGTGCGCAGGGCGCATTCTGTGAACGTCTAGGGCAAGATCTTGGAAGCCAAGGCGTGACCTTTAGGCCCCGCGCGCGCTTTCCTTGCTTTGCTCGCAATCTGAACCCTCCTGCAGGCAGTGCGCCGCCCCGACTTGTGACGAGCAGTCCGTCGCCGTTATTGCAGGCAAGGGGCAAGCCCCGGTTCCGTTGCGTAGACGTAGGTGCCGTCTTCGTCCCCGTAGGCTTGCTCGACTCCCCGGTTTCCTGTGTGCGAGCCCGCGGTCGCCGCAAGTCGCCGCCTTGCGTCTTCTGAATCCGTCTTCAGTGACAGTGCGCCGCGACCTTTTCAGTTGAAGTTTCCGTCGCCGTCGACGCGACTCCGGCTAGATCCCGGCGTACACCCGTGTGTGGATGTGGCAGCTAGGGTCCCGTTGCGCCTGCAGGGCCAGTGCCGCCATGTAGCTCCCTCTTGCATCGCCTGAACGTGGCCGGTCCGGTGTCTGTCGCTTGCTCGTCATGTTCAGAAGAGAAGGAAGGACCTGCTAACTGGGCTGGATCCAGTCTTGTAGCACAAGCAGGTGTAGTGGCGTGGTGGTTCGAGTGCTCAGCGCGCAAGCCGTGGTCGTGGGATCGAACCCCAGCGGAGGCAGATGCCTCTGTTTCTTTTTTTTGTTTTTCGCCAGAGGAGTGAGCTTGGCCCGTAGGCCTAGCTTCGCAGATGGGTCAGCAGGGCAGGCCTGCAAGGAGAAGATGGAGTGGGCCAGTTCGGCCGAGACCAGCCCGCGAGGCTAAGCACTCTTCTTTTTTCTTTTCTTTCTTTTTTTCCTTTTGCTATTTCTTTTCTGTTTAAATCCAGTTTGATTTGAATTCAAATTCAAATCTGGATTTTAACTCTTGAGCTTTTCTGTCCCAAACACATCTTGCCATATATGCTTTTGGGGTAGCTTGAGCTACTGAACAACATGGTGAGGTCTATTTTGCACTTTGCCCCCTCTAATAATTGAGGTGTGGTAATTTTGCAATATAACCCCTCCTTTTCTTTTGTTTTGATCAAGTTTTATCCAAATTCAAAATTGGCCATGCCATATATGGATTTTGGGTAGTTTCATCCAAGGAGTTGCATGGTGATAATGATTTAATCATTTGAGCCTTTTCCAAATGCATGTAGTGTAATTTTTGCACTCAGCCCCATGAACTCCAGTTGAATTTGCAACTGCGTTTGCAAATTCAAATGCTACCATGATATATATGGTTTTGGGTTAGCTTTCTGCAAGGATTGCAATGGTGATGTCCTCATGATGTTTTGTGCAACCCATTTGGACAAGTTGGACCACCTCAACCAGGAACAACCTATCTTTCCCTGATTGCATCATTTCATCTTCAGTGCATTTTGAGATGATGATCGTCAGTCCTTTTCAAGTTTTATTTCATGTCATCTTCAAATCATTCTTCTTCAAGGTCAGCCCCTAACATATTGTCATATGCAATGTGGCTGGTTTCCAATTTTTTTGCACCTTCCTTGTGTCAAATTCACCGACACTACTCCGTCTCCGGAGTCGATGATTACTTTTCACGTTGTTCTATTTATGTTATATGCATTGTTGATCATGCCATGTTGCCGTGTTACTTACACCTAAAAATAAGGCTAAGACCAAAGCCATTTTTCACGTAAATAAATTGCATATGAAGTTGTTGACGTGTCGTCACCACCTTCATTTAAGTTGACTAGATAGGGTCACAGCATGTCTAATTAAACTTGCTCATACCATCCTTGCCTGTGCATTGTACTCGTTACTTACTTGTGTGCCTTTTACTTGTCGGTACCTTACGTTAGCACCTGAGACCACCGAGGAGACTTACGTGGAGGTTTCCGACACCGAGCCCGAGGACCCTGCTGCGACTGCTTCGACGACCGATTACCCAGACAAGGGGAAGATTTATAGCATTACTTGATACCTTTCTGCCTACCTACCTAGCTGTAGTCTAGAACGTTTGCTTGATCCTATCCACTTGATTAAGCCAATTTTTGGAAACCCAAACAGCCGTCATCCCCACATCCCAGCAAAACATTGTATTGCTAAGTTACCGCTGCTCAGCCATTGCTTAGTATGAGTAGGAAAACTTGCTGCTTACCCTATGTTATTGGTTTGGGATATCATGTTAATTAAAGAAGTTGGTTGATATTTATTAATATTATGATGTTAATTTTTACCTGACGAAAGATGGGAGACCAGGCTGTTCCTGCCAGGTGTTTTGTTCCATTTGAGTCACCTAGGTCCCGAGTTCCGGGTATTGTGTTTCTTGATGAGCGTGCCTAATCGTGTGTGGGATTCTATGGGGTTCCCTTGTCCTATCTACCTAGCTTCAAACAGTTCTAGTGGTGGCCCAAGGTGATTTACTTTTGCAAACGTGTGTGTGCTTGGTTGGTACCCCAGCAAGTTTTCGAAACAAACCGGGCCAGCGGAGACATGGTTTCTCTTGTTGGTCCAAACCTGGAAGCTAGGGGGTTGTTCACATCTGTTTGGGCAACTAACCCGACCTCGTCCAGATGGTAGAGGCCGATTCGAGAGCACGGTCGGCTTTTGAGTTGGGTGTCGACTCACCGGGGGCCACCCGGAATTGTGCGTTGTTAGTTAGAGGGACTCTGACGTTCCGGAGTTTCAGGCGCTTACCTAGCCAAGTGGAAACCAGGCGTACATGCGAAGCCTATGATGGGCAGTTGGTACACCCCTGCAGGGTTAAATCTTTTCGAAAAGCCGTGTCTGCGGTTATGGATGACTTGGGACCTACTCCTTGTTCATAGAATAACATCTATTTGGACCTTAATTAAAACTTGCCTACCGTGTGAGTGCCTTGGTTGCTTTTTTTCGTCCTGGGGGACCGAGAGAGGATCCAGGTTGTGTTATGCTTGACGTAAGTAGGTGGATAGCAGACTTATGACACGATATTACGTGTATTTCATGGATCTTACCCCTACTCTAATAGAACGTTAGCTACCATATATGCTAGTGCGGCTGCAACCTTACCTTAGTTTGTCTTACCGTAGGAAGTTAGTTATCCTGTAATGATTTAATCTCACCCCTGTTTTCCTTTTGTGCTTTTGCTGTTTTGCCTGATCGGCCGCTGCAGTGGAGTACTTTCTTGACCCGAGCTCTGGACGATACTTCGTGGAGGTGCCCCCGGAGGATGACGATGAGATCGACCTCGTTCAGTAGATTCTACAGTTGGGCTTCGACGATCCGTGGGTGGACTCTTTATGTGCAGCCCTCTCTAGGGCAATTTGGTTTTTGACCGTACTCGGTCGTGTTTGTCTTCCGCTTGTCGCATGATGTATTGTTGGGTCCACGGACCTCTGAGATGATGTAATAATTGTCCAATGGCGATGTATGCCTTGGACTTTATATATTTTGTCTTAGTTAAAGTTCTTGTTGGTGATGTTATAATATCATGGTGATGTTATATATCATGGTGATGTTATAATATCAGACAGAGGCGTTGTATGCCCTGCTCTATCTATATTCTATATGTATTTTTTCTTATAGAGTTGTGCTTATATACCTGTTGTCGAGAATCCGGCAGCGACACGAGTGCGAGTGTCGTCCGCCGGTGGTGTTTGATGCGCTTCTAACTCCGACCGGACGCGAAAGAGACTAGTTAGAGTTAGTACCGCATCAGGGGCCTTACAACTTGGTATCAGAGCAGGACTGACTGTAGGACCCTTTACTGGCCGAAGTTGAGTCTAGAAACTATTTTGGTAGTTATATAGGAAAAAAATTCGGAGAGTAGGACCTCTTTCTGTTTTCTCCTTATCCCACCCTCCCACCCCTTTTTCCGTGAGGAAGTGAAACGATGTTTTGTCTCTGCAACTTATCCCCTTTCAAAACAATCTAGGATCTCGTTTACATGAGGCTTCGATTCCTCTATAATTTTTTGCTAGCGACGAGATGTGTTGGCGTCTTTGAGACCACTGAGCCGCCACTTGGGGTTGACTGCTCTACCTCGCTTACGGCGTACCCCCGGTGAACCGTCCATACAGGATTGGCGGGCATCCTATGGTAATATGGATGTGGTGTCTTTCCCCTATGGACGACCGTGATGGCGGGCCGCTCAGGGCAGATGTCTCATTGTCAGGTTTCCAACCGCTCGTATATATTGTTGTGTGCTCGCTAGCAGATTATTATCTTGGATTCGGATGTTCTTGGGTTGGGAATTCCAGTAGCACCTAGTTATCGACTTTCCGGGTTAACTTTGGTGGAATTTCAGCCTTCGGCTTTCTCATACCTCGTGAGGAAGTTTTGTTGTCAATTTTGCTTTAACTTCTGGTTACTCCAATGATTCGTTCGTGTTCTCATAAGTGTTCCTGTATACAGGATGCCAAGAGCGAACATGCCGCCGCCAGAGAACCCTATCCTTGGGGAGGCTGTAGCTGCAGTGGCTCAGGGCACAGCTGCGATCCTTCAGATGCTGCAGAACCAGGGTGCTCTGAGGAATGATCGACCACAGTACACCACACTGCAGCAGTTCCTTGCGATCAGCCCACCCAGGTTCTCCGAGGCTCGAGACCCGCTGGAGGCGGATGACTGGATAGCAGAGATCAAGAAGCACTTCAATGCCAACGCCGTCAGACCCGTCGACTACGTCACCTTCGCCTCCTTCCAGCTTCAGGGTGCCGCAGGCAGTTGGTTCTCGACGTACAAGGCAAACAAGGGTGATGCAGAGATCACGTGGGATGACTTCGTCAAGGATTTCAGAGCTGCTCATATTCCAAGTGGTCTGATCGAGAGGAAGCGCGAGGAGTTCTTAGCTCTGAGGCAGGGGGACAGGTCTGTGCAGGAGTATAACCTGGCCTTCGTCAGGCTTGCCAGGTATGCTACAGAGGAGGTCTCGTCAGAGGCCAAGCGCATTGCCAGGTTCCGCGGTGGTCTTGCCCCGGACATCAAGTATGCGCTCACCTTGTCCACGCCAAGCCTGTTTTCAGAGTTCGTCGACTAGGCTATCAGACAGGAGTCAGCTGAGGCAGAGCGTTACGCAGAGAAGAGGAAGCAGAGAGAGCACAGTTCAGCAGTGATGGTCCACAAGAAGGCCAAGTCCTGGGTTGCAGATCCACAGCCTCAGTCGCAGCGCCAGCAGTTCCAGCAGAGGGGGGCAGTTGTCCGCACTTTTGCCCGCCCTCCCGTCCCAGTGCAGCACGGACCTCGCTCTACTCCACCACACGCGAGGCCGCCTGCTCCACAGGGCCAGCCCAGGCCAGAGATCATGTGCTTCAAGTGTGGCAAGCCGGGCCACAAGTCTCCGCAGTGCACCGACCCTCGTTACGCCAGGCTGCCTCCGCCCCCACCTCGCTCTACACCGAGCAACGCGATGGTGCGGGCCCAGCCACGAGCGCTCCATGTGAACAACGTGACCGTCGCAGAGGCCCAGCAGTCGTCTGAGATTGTGCTTGGTAGGTTGCTTGTATGTTCAGTTCCAGCTTCAGTGTTGTTCGATTCCGGAGCTTCCCATTCCTTCGTGTCCGATGCTTTTGCCAGTTCACTTGACCTTCCGCGTGAGAGGTTGCCTATACCTCTAGCAATTGTTTCTCCAGGCTCGAGGATGCAGTCAGCGGGCAGCATCCCAGATGTGCAGATTTGTATCCAAGGAGCCAGCTTTTCCTCGTCTCTGATTGTCTTGCCCCGTTCCGACATTGATGTCATTTTGGGCATGGATTGGCTTGTCAAGTACAAGGCCAAGATTGATTGTCCGTCCAAGACCGTGTTGCTGACGCACGATTCAGGCGCAGAGATTTGGTACACTTGTGGCTCGACAGTGGGATCAGCACAGTTGTACGCTCTGAACGCTGGAGTTGCTCCATTGATCGAGGAGGTCAGAGTTGTTCGAGAGTTCCCAGATGTCTTTCCAGAGGAGTTGCCAGGTATTCCACCCGTGCGTGCTATTGAGTTCGTGATCGAGCTAGAACCTGGTACACAGCCGATATCTCGGCAGCCGTACAAGATGTGCCCAGAAGAGCTGATTGAGTTGAAAGAGCAGCTTGTTAAGCTTGAAACAGATGGGCTCATTCGTCCGAGCACTTCCACTTGGGGTGCCCCGTGTCTTTTTGTGAAGAAGAAAGATGGTACTAGCCGGTTGGTTCAAGACTACCGTGGTATCAACAAGAAGACGATCAAAAACAAATACCCTTTGCCCAACATCAATGACTTATTTGAGCAATTGCATGGAGCAAAGGTGTTTTCAAAGCTTGATCTAAAGATGGGGTACCACCAGATTCGTGTCCGTGAGGAGGACATCCCCAAGACAGCCTTCCGCACTCGTTATGGACTGTACGAGTTTACGGTCATGACGTTTGGCTTTTCAAACGCTCCTCCGACGTTCATGAGGGCCATGAACTATCTGTTCCAAGAATGGCTAGATGTGTTCGTACTCCTCTACCTCGACGACATCCTTGTCTTCTCCAAGTCAGAGGCTGAGCATGAGGAACATCTCAGATTGGTGTTGCAGAAGTTGCGAGATCACCAGTTTTATGCCAAGTTCTCCAAGTGTGAATTCTGGATGAATAAGGTCAACTTCCTTGGCCATGTCATTTCCTCAGAGGGCATTGCCGTAGACCCTGACAGAGTCCGGACGATTCAAGATTGGACTCCGCCGAAAAATGTCAAGCAGTTGAGGAGCTTTCTCGGACTTGCCAGCTATTGCAGGAAGTTTGTCGAGAATTTCTCCAAGATAGCAAAGCCGATGACGGAGTTGTTGTGCAAGGGCAAGAAGTACTCTTGGTCACAGGCTTGCCAGGCAGCTTTTGATGAGTTGAAGATAAGGCTGACCACAGCTCCGATCCTCACGCCGCCAGATGAGTCACAGCCGTTTCAAGTGTTCTGTGACGCCTCGTTGAATGGCCTTGGCGGAGTGTTGATGCAGGGAAAGAATATTGTGGCTTACACCTCCAGACAGTTGAAGCAGGCTGAGAGGAACTATCCGACCCACGATCTTGAGCTGGCTGCAGTGATTCATGCATTGGTTACTTGGCGACACCTCCTCCTAGGGAGGAAGGTTGATGTGTTCACCGATCACAAAAGCTTAAAGTACTTGTTCACGCAGCCTAACCTGAACTTGAGGCAAAGGAGATGGCTCGAGACTATTACTGAGTACTCCGTGGATATTCAGTATACGCCTGGCAAGGCGAATGTCATAGCCGATGCGTTGAGCCGCAAGGGTGATTGCAACAGTGTCCAGGTGCAGAAGATACACCCTGATTTGTGTGAGGCCTTTCGAAGGCTCAATCTTGAGCTAGTTCCAGCAGGCTATCTAGCCAACCTTGTGGTAGAGCCCACTATCCGTGAGAAGATTCGTGAAGCTCAGTCCGGTAGCTTGATGATTCAGAAAGTCAAGCAGGGTATCGCCGCCTCAGTTCCGAAGTACGGTTGCTATTCAGTGCATAATGACGGCACTGTGATGTTCGAGGAGAGAGTTGTTGTGCCCAAAGAGGGAGGTCTCAGAGAGGTCATCTTGAAAGAAGCCCATGACTCGAAGCTGTCTATCCACCCTGGTAGCACCAAGATGTATCAGGACCTCAAGCAGAGCTTTTGGTGGACTCGTATGAAGCGGGATGTTGCCCGTTTTGTCTCCCAATGTGATGTGTGCAGGAGAGTGAAAGCACAGCATCAGAAGCCTGCAGGACTACTTCAGCCACTTCAGATTCCGGAGTGGAAGTGGGACCACATAGAGATGGACTTTGTCACGGGTTTTCCGAGGTCTCAGAAGGGCAACAATGCTATCTTTGTTGTCATTGATAACTTGTCCAAGGTTGCTCACTTTCTACCTGTCAAGGAGACTGTCTCAGCTAGCCAGTTGGCAGAGCTGTACACCGCAAGAATTGTTTCGTTGCACGGCATTCCCAAGCAGATAAGTTCTGATCGTGGAAGCATCTTCACATCAAACTTCTGGAAGGCCTTTCAAGAGGCATTGGGTACGAAGATTCTCTTCAGTACCGCGTATCACCCTCAGACCAGTGGGCAGGTTGAGCGTGTGAATCAAATTCTCGAGGACATGTTGAGGGCATGTGTGATCTCGTTTGGTATGAAGTGGGAAGAGTGTTTGCCGTATGCTGAGTTCTCTTACACCAACAGCTACCAGGCAGCAAGCAACGCCGTTTGAAGTCTTGTATGGCCGCAAGTGCAGGACACCTTTGAACTGGTCCGAGACAGGTGAGAGGCAACTGTTCGGTCCAGATGTGATCCAAGAAGCAGAAGACAGAGTGAAGATTGTCCGGGAGCACCTAAAGGCAGCACAGTCCAGGCAGAAGGCCTATTATGACAAGAAGCACCGTGGTGTTGACTTCAAAGTTGGTGACTTCGCGTACCTCAAAGTGTCTCCACTTCGGGGCACTCACCGCTTTGGGATCAAGGGCAAGTTGGCTCCCAGGTTCGTTGGTCCGTTCCGCATCCTCGAGACTAGGGGACCTCTTGCGTTCCGCCTCGAGCTTCCAGACAGTTTGGCTATGGTGCATGATGTGTTCCACCTGTCTCAGTTGAAGAAGTGTTTCAAGCAGCCAGAGCAGGCAGTGGATTTGGGCGAGATCCAGCTCAGTGCGGATCTTTCTTACTCAGAGCGTCCAGTCCGTGTTCTTGACTCGTCCGAGCGCAAGACTCGCAACAAGACCGTCAAGTTTCTCAAGGTGCAATGGGCACATCACTCAGAGAAGGAAGCAACGTGGGAGCGTGAAGATCATCTCCGTTCTGAGTATCCCGAGCTTTTTCTTGCTTAGATCTCGGGTCGAGATCCTATGTTGGTGGGGGAGAGCTGTAACAGCCCACATGTAATAAACTATCAACACCATGTAATTTACTTTCTCTGTTGGACTTGTAACTTGGCATGGTGGATGTGTATGTCATTTCATGTGGTGATTTTAATTGGCTTTGAGGATGGAGTCATGTGGAGTTGTTTTCCTTTGCATCCAAAGTGGTTCAAGAAGGGTGTTGTTGGAATTTTCCTTGTCACATGCTCACTTCACTTGACCCCAAACTTGGCCTAGCCATTTCATTTGCTATTTCAAGGGTTTTAAAACCCTCAAAGCATTTTTGCCACCACCAAAAACAGTAGCCCTAGTTCAAAGTGTTTTTGAATTCAAAAAGGGGCCACATTTTTGGTTGTTGCCTAAATTGGTCAAACCAATTTTGAAAAATCTAGAAAAATGCAAGGATTAAGAATTTCAAGCTCATGGAATTTTGAACCTTCTATTTTTCTCTCAAAAACTCTTCAAAGTCCTTTTCTATTTAATTTTAAATGGAAAAGGGTACTGTTTTGCTTTTGGAGATTTTTCACTGCATGCAAAATTGTTCAAATCAATTTTGGGTGATCAAGCATCTTTTTTTGGGGATTTTAAAATTATTTGGGATATTTTTATTTCCCCCTATCTTTTTCTTTTCCTTTTCTTTCTCTGCTGTGCATTTCTTTTTGGAAAAGGGCCCTGTTTTCCTCCCTTCTCACCTCCAGCCCAGCTGGGCCGCCTGGAATCAGCCCACCTGGAGCGCCCGTTCTTTTTTTTTCCTTTCCTCCCTCTCTCTCTGCCGGCCGGACCCCACCTGTCATCCCCCTCCTCTGCTTTTCTTCCCCCTCACGCACATGGCACCCGTGGAGGAGAGGCTCTCCTTCGTCCACGTCGTCGACCAGCACGCCGGCGACCTCCTCCCGAACTGCACGAGCCGTTTCCCCGCTGTGAGCTCCGATCCCCTCCCCTGTCTCCCGCATCGGCTGTTCCGCCGTGTTTTTCCGATGAGCAGTAGCACCTGTCCGTAGCACGGCGAGGCGTGGCATGTGGCAAAATGGGTTCCGGGCACCTCCAGCTGCGGCTGGGTGAAGCCTTGGCGTTCCCGGCAAGCCGTGCAAGATGCGGTGGACGCCGGAAGTTCCACGCGCGCGGAGCTGCAGTCTGAACTTCGTCAGACAGCAGTCAAGCCGCCTCCTTTTCTTCAGACCGCGCCCTGATCGACTTCGATTCCACGTGATGTAGACCACCGTAGCAAGCACGAAGACGATGCAGTGCTGCATCCATGTGCTGGAGTCCCAGATCGAACCATAGCGCCCGCAAGTTCCCTCCTTTCTTCCTCCCGCTGTCGACTGAACTCGAGTTCAGTTCGGGCTCAGTTCTAACAACGCCTTGTAGCTAGTTCATATTCAGAGCGAGCTGCTTTTTGTCCAGATCCGAGCAGTAGACGAGGTGGTAGCGCGCTTGGGGTGAAAACCGCGCGGTGCGGGGTTCGAATCCCCTGGGGTCGATTTAACCCCAATTTTTTTGCTCCTTTTAGAGCTGGCCGTGGTATGCAGCTGGGCATGGCCCGTTAGTAGTAGCGCGCCAGGCGGCAGGGAGCAGCAGCTGGGCTGCTGGCCGAAGCCAGCCCAAGCTGGCTGGGCTTCCCTTTTCTTTTTTATTTTATTCCTTTTCTTTTCTGTTTTTTTATTTTATTCAAGTTTGAATTCAAATTCAAACTAGACTTTCACCCCCCGATCAATTGGAGGCATGCCTTATATCAATTTAGGGTAGCTTGAGCTACTGGTCAGCATGGTGGGAAGCATTTTTGCATTTGAACCCCTATGAATTGGAAGCATGGTCAACTTGCAAAATGCCCCCCCCCCTGCAAATTCTTGGTTTGGCAAAGTTTGTTCAAATTTGCAAATTAGCCCATGCCATATATGAAATGGGGGTAGTTTTACACAAGTAATTGCGTGGTGATGATGATTTGTTCATCTGAACCTTTAAAAAAAATTCATGAGATGCAATTTTGCACTCAGCCCCCTGAACTTCAGCTGAATTTGCAACTGCCCTTGCAAATTCAAACTGAGGCATGTCATATATGTTTTTGGGGTGCTTTTCTGCAAGGAGTTCAGTAGTGATGTTTTCATGATGTGTTGTGCAACTTTTGAGACAAGGTGTGATCACCTGGTTCAGAAGCTTTCAGGTCTGTCTGCCTGCAACATTTCAGCTTCAGTGCATCTGAAATGTTGTTCATCTGATCTTTTCAAGTCTGTTCCAAGTCATCTTCTTTCTCCAAGTCAGCCCCTAGCATATTGTCACATGCATAGTGGCTGGCCTCAACCTTGTTGCTCCTTCCTGTGTGTCAATTTTACCGACACTACTCCGTCTCCGGAATCATTGTTTTACTTTCATATTATTTAAACTCTTGTAATGCTTGTTGTTCTTGTCATGCTATTTACACCTAAGTTAAGGCTCAGACCAAAGCCATTACAATGTAAATAAATGCATATGGAAGTGATGACCTGTCGTCATCACCTTCATTTAAACTTGACTAGACAGGGTCACATCATGTAAATAAAACCTGAACATGCCATCCTTGTTTGAGTTGCATCAGTTGCTTACTTGTGTGCCTTTCTTGCCGGTACCTTACGTTAGCACCTGAGACCGCCGAGGAGACTTACGTGGAGTTGTCCGACACCGAGCCCGAGAGTACCGTGGGTGCTGCTTCGACTACCTTACCAGGCAAGGGGGAGATCTGTGTCATTACTTTATAACTTTCTGTTCGTGCCTAGCTGTAGGTCTAGAACGTTATTACTTGATCCTATCTACATCATATGCCATGTTTAAACCCATACAGCCATGACCCCCACATCCCAGCAACCCATTGTACTGCTAAGTTACTGCTGCTCAGCCATTGCTTAGTATGGATAGAAAACTTGCTGCTTACCTTATATATTTATGGTTGGGATATCATGCTATAAAAGAAGTTGGTTGATATTTATTATTGTTAAATGATGTTAATTTATATTCGACGAAAGATGGAAGGCTGGACTATCCCGTGTGGTGTTTTGTTCCATTTGAGTCACCTAGGACCCGAGTTCCGGGTATTGGTTCTTTGATCGAGCGTGCCTAATCGTGTGTGGGGTTTTATGGGGCCCCCTTGTCTTACCTACCTAGCTTCGTACATTCTAGTGGTGGCCCGAGCTGATTTACATTTGCAATGTGTGTGTGCTGGTTGGATCCCCAGTTGTTTCCAAACCAAACCAGGGCCAGGAGGACATAGTTTCTTGGCTGGCCCAAATAGACCGGCTGAGGACCCGGTCTCATAAGAGAACTAACCGGTAATCCAAACCCGAGTTATACGGTAGAGTCCGATTCGAGAGCGTGGCCAACTCTTGAGTTGGGTGTCGACTCCCCGGGGGCCACCCGGATATGTGTGTTGTTAGTTAGAGGGACTCTGACGTTCCGGAGTTTCAGGCGCTTACCTAGCCAAGTGGAAACCGGGCGTACATGCGACGTCTATAATGGACAGTTGGTACACCCCTGCAGGGTAAATCTTTTCGAAAAGCCGTGTCCGCGGTTATGGACAACTTTGAGCCTACGTCCTGTTCCTAGAATAACATCAACTGTAATCATGCTATAAAATTTGACAAACCGTGTGTGTGCCTTGGTTGTCTTTCTTCGTCCAGGGGGACCGAGAGGGAAACGAGGTTGTGTTATGTTTGCGTAAGTAGGGGATAGCCGACCTATGACACGTTGTCAACGTAATTCCTTCGATCTCATCCTTATTCTGATAGAACGTGTAGCCACCTTACATGCTAGTACGGCTGCAAACTGTCTATATCTTTACCTTACCTGTAGCGTTAGTTATTCCGTAATGACATGTTCTCACCCCCGTTTACATTTCTGCCTTTACCGCTTTGCCTGATCGGCCGCTGCAGTGGACTACTACCTCGACCCCAGCACCGGACGATACTTCGTGGAGGTGCCCCCGGAGGATGACGACGAGTACGACTACACCGACCAGTAGGATCCTTAGTTGGGCTCAGACGTTCCCGTGGGTGGATTTATGTGTAGCCCTCTCTAGGGCAATTTGGATCTTGACCGTACTCGGTCCCTACCTATGCTTCCGCTTGTTGTACTGATGTATTGGAGATGTACTCATGGTGATGTTATAATATCAGACAGAGGCGTTGTATGCCCTGCTCTATCTATATTCTATATGTATTTTCTTCTTATAGAGTTGTGCTTATATACCTGTTGTTGAGAATCCGGCAGCGACACGAGTGCGAGTGTCGTGCGCCGGTGGTGTTTGATGCGCTTCTAACTCCGACCGGAAGCGAAAGCGACTAGTTAGAGTTAGTACCGCATCAGGGGCCTTACACGGTGTAGCTGCAAAGCAACACCGATGGATGGCTCCTGCATGAGGAGCGATGATGTGCAGCAGAGATGGGGCCGCATAGCTGCAAAGCAGCATCAATGAAGGTAGTAGCTGCCAAGAAACATCATGGAGGCACCGATAATGAAGGCGGGTGGATGGGCTCATGCTTCTTCGCAGCGTTGGGAAGGATGGGCTGTGATTTTGTAGTTTGTACACGTGTCCTGGATTGTACGGTTGAAGCTGGCTATATCTCTAACGGTGAACGAGGCGACTTAAAAACTGGCTGGTTTCAGCCGGCTTAGAGCATCTCCAGCCCCGCGCCCCCAAGAGGCCCCCAAGATGGCGTAAATAGTGCCGGACAGACGTATTTCGCCCAGTCGTGCCCCCAAGACCCCAATTAGCGCCGGATCGGGCCGATTTTAAGTCCGGCGAACCCAACCCGAATCCAGCGCCGGACAGACGTATTTCGCCCAGTCTGCACCGGACGAAACAAAATCGTCTGCCTGACCCACTGGCAGGCCAAGCCGACCCAAAAGGGACTTCTCTCCCCCACCTCTCCCCACCGCCCTTGTCGTCGCCGCCGCGCCGCCGCTAGATAGCCGTTTCTGCCGCCTAAAACACACCGCTGCTTCTTCCACGCCTCCCTCTTCCAAGGCCGCCCCTAGTTCACCGGCGTTTGCCCGACGCGGAACGCCAAGCCGAGAACGCCGGCGCAAAGTCGCGCCCACCTCGCGCCCCACCTGTTCGACGAATTGCGGCCCCGAGATGGACTCCGACGACGAGACACTCTTCGCCGCGTTGATGGAGGAAGAGGCGATCACCGGCGCCCAGGACGACGAGCACCTCATGATGCTCGCCGCCTTGGCCGACCTGTTCGGCGCCAACAAGGAGCTGCACCGAGGAGGTTTCATATTTGCGCCGAACTGCGCCGAATTTGTGTCTATATTTCCATGTTTGTGTTGAATCTGTGTCGAAAGAATTAATTTGCGTCGTTTTTGGATCGAATTTGGGCCGAATCTGAACCAGCCCCGCCAGTCTTGGGGGTCGTCTTGGGGGCGCGGCTGGGGAGAAACTCGCCCCAAGACCTATCGTCTCGCCGAGCGTCCCCAAGCGACGCCAAAACGTCTTAGGCTTCCTTTGGTTCAAAGGATAGGAATTTCATAGGGATAGGAAAAGTATAGGAAATGAGATGCATGCATTCTAAATCCTATGAGTGCTCCGATTGTAGGAATGAGAAATTAAATGCCCTTTGGTTCACAGGATAGGAACCCACATAGGAATCATAAAGAAATAGTTTTTTAATTTGAAGCAGCTAGCCGTTAGTGCCTTGAAGCAACTAGCCGTTAGACATAGCTGTAGGCATCTCTCCTCCTTATATACCAGCTGATAATGGAGATCACAATACACACATCTCATCTTCAAAATACACACATATCTTATATTCAGTTCATGGTTAGCTGGATAAAGAAGAATCCCCTCCAGCAGCTTCTAGCACGGGCAGCAACAACCCGGATAACATAAACACCAGGTTAGTACATATGCATTGACAATATGATTTTCTTCATTTTTCATTGCTGATCCACATCTCACTGATAAAACATACATATATTTTCAGCATTTCTTGGTGATTTGAACACATTTCAATGGATCCAAGCTATCACAGAAGGTCACAGATGGAAGATGAATTCATACTATTTGTCCTTCCTACCATGAAAGAAGAAAGAGGAAAAAAACCAATGCATACATCAAGTCTTACAGGAGCTTCTTATGTCCAGGAAATCTTAACTGGGCATGAAACCTTATGTAAAAGGCATTTCAGAATGGAGGCATACATTTTTCATGCTCTAGTTGAGAAGCTGCGTGAGAATGAAATACTTGAAGATTCAACAATAGTCTCCTTGGAAGAAAAGGTTGCAATATTTTTATATGCGGTAGCAAAAAATGCTAGTAACGAAACCTTGCAGGATCGGTTTCAACATAGTGGACACACCATCAGTCGACACTTTGGAGATGTACTAGATGCGATTACAAAGCTTACCAGCATCTATATACGACCACCTTCTCTTCGACCCCATCCAGTCTTGAGGAAACAACACTTCCATCCCTACTTCAATGTAAGCATACATTTCTATATCTTTTCTAAATTTGTATTGGTAAACTGTAATATGATTGTTTGAAGTTTTATTCAAATTAATAGCTCTTGAATACAGGACTGCATCGGTGTTATTGATGGTACACATATTCCAATGACTATCTCACCACATGAACAAGAGCCATATCGAAACAGAAAGCAAACAATCACACAAAATGTTATGGTCGCATGTGACTTTGATTTAAGGTTTGTGCATGTGCATCCTGGTTGGGAGGGATCAGCCTCAGATGCAAGGGTTCTCCAAGATGCACTTAACCATGGATTTCAAGTACCTCATGGTAAATATTATCTTGTAGATGCGGGCTATGCAAACACACCACAATTTCTTGCCCCATACCGTGGTACTAGATACCATTTGCAGGAACAAGCACAAGCACGTCAAAGGCCGCGGAATCGTAGGGAATTATTTAACCTTCGCCATGCACAACTACGCAATCATGTAGAGAGAATTATTGGCATAGTGAAAAAGAGATTTCCAGTTTTAAAAGTTGCTACACACTATTCTCCCGGCAAACAAGTTGACATATCAATGGCATGTTGTGTCCTACATAATTTCATACGGCTTCATGATGGCGATGCAGCATGGCTCAACAGTGACATTCCAGATATTGACCCACATCTAATTGTGGACATCCCCACCGGAGATGAAAACTATGCTAGTGATGTTGGGGCATTCAATAACACAAGAGAAGCAGGAAACCACCAACGGGATTATATAGCAGATAAATTGTGGGAGGATTATATTGCAAGAAGAGGTTGATATATGTATTGCAATGTGTAGTGGAGCTAAAATTATGGCATGACAAACATGTAATATTCATTGAAGCAAATTACTAGATGCCATGTTAATTTTGTGCAAGTACTAAATGCTGGCTCGTTCATTTTCTACAGCAAGTAGTTCTATCAAAATACATAATCCCTAGTTCATGTTCGACTGCAAGTAGTTCTACCAAAATACATAATCGCTAGTTCATTTTCTACTGCAAGTAGTTCTACCAAAATACATAATCGCTAGTTCATTTTCTACTGCAAGTAGTTCTACCAAAATACCAAGCCAACCACATACTTTGTTTGCATCAAACAAAAGACTTCTCGCATCATAAGTGCTGCTAGTAATTTTTTAGATATGCCCGATCTGCCTTTTGAGCCACGCTAACCTTGGTTCATCAGTAGAAAATGATAGGAAAAGCTCTCTATTCTCCTTGCTTTTGAAGATATCTGCAGCCATCACCATATCAGCCATTTGAAGACCAGGTAGTCGCTCAAGTGTTGTGATACACCTACTGATGCTATAAGGATCCTCAAGCTTCTTCTCCTCGATAGCTGCAAATCGTTCAATTTCCTCTTTCTTCAGCTTCAAGTATTTCTCTTGAAAATCATTGTTTTTCTGCCTCTTTGTGGGCCTCGCTCCACACATTTCCGGTGTTTTCAGAAACTGAGAATTCATTTGTGTGGAGCGCCTTGATGACCATTTCTGCGGGGGCAAATCAGAAGTGTCTTTCTCACCATCTTCCACGGGAAAATCTGTAGCATTTATATTACGTGAGGGTGATCCATCATAATCATTGGTCCCTTGTGATTCCGCAAATTTGGTTTGAGATGGTTCTTTATCCTTGTTTGCATAATAGTCCATGCCACGCCTATTCCTTCCTTCAGCATACCGTCCTAAAGATAAATATAAACTAGTGAGAACATGTTGACAACAAATGAAGCCTCAAAACAATACTATTATATATTTTTTACGAACAATATTATTGTATAGCTCACCTTCATACAGTGCAAATAAATCATCATAATATGGAAAGTGTTTGTCTCTCCACATGAGTGCATCCTTGTTATGACGCTCCGCAAATGAGTCCCAAACAGCATCTGGAGCAACAACTTTCATTTCGAAGCTGTCCCAACCAAAGCCACTCTCAGCCACCAAATCTTTCACAGCGCGAAAGTCTTTCTTGAGATCTTGTTCCTTTTGTTTCACTTTGACAACATCGAGTGACAAGCCAAACTTTTGGTTTATGTTATCCACAATCTTATTCCATGCCTCTTTACTCCAGGCATTTTGAGTTCTATAACCCGGAACATTGAAATCTTTCAGTTGTTGAATGAGAAATAGCTTCATTTGGTGATTCCATTTGGCTCTAGGAAGACCCTTTTTGGACTTTGAAACTGCAAGCATTGAGCAATATTAAATAATATGCAACTGTGCTTCCATGATTAAATTCAACATTTCACCATATTACAAAGATTGAGATTAAGAGATCTCTTACCACTATCCTCATGCTGCCTTGCACTCCTTTGATCAAACTCCTAGTCATCACAACGTTGTTGCATACCAAAATTAGGACGGCGTCCTATACTCCTTTGACTAAACTCCAGGTCATCAAGTCCTTGAATATATCAAACATTATGCAATTGTTCCTGCGTATTAAATTTCACCAAATTAACTTAATTAAGAACAAGAGAATGCATACCATTGTCCTGACTCTGACCAACATTTGTACGAGGTCCTGTAGCCCTTTGAGTGAACTCAAGTTCATCAAGTCCTGCACCCCTTTGACTAAACTGGGGGTCATCAAGTCCTTGAATACCAAAGTCTGCCATCCTGCCTTGATCATCCATCTGAAGAAACTGAATTGTAATATTAATGGGACTAGTGAGTACTGAGATGATAAAATGTGTATGGTCAGTGGGACAAGAAAATAATCCTTTAAGAACATATAAATGGACTACTAATATATTGGGTTTCTAAGCTAGCAAACTGAACAATTAGCTTGGGGATTGATCGATGTACAACATCAAAAGGTTAGGGATTGGGGATGGACTAGAGACTCATGATACGTGAATTTTAATTTCTAAGCGTCTCGTACATCAAACTGGACTGGATTACTTCTCCATTAGAGGGATTGGGGATGGACTAGAGACTCATGATGCGGGAATTTCCTAGGCATCTCGTACTGGACTGGATTACTTCTCCATTAGCATCAGATCTGATTACAAAGAGAGAAGGCAAGATGGATACATACCTGTAGAGATTTGCGGCAGACCGCCGCTGGAGCTTGAAGGCCAGTCGGCCGCCGGTAGATGCTCTCCAGCTTGCCGGTGGTTGCTGCTCTCCGTCCGGATGTGGCCGCGTCGCTCGTGTCTGCCGCCGCCCTCTCCGCCGGTCCGTCTTCAAGAGGAAAAGAGGGTTCGATTTTTTTTCTGTTCCTTTCTCTTTCCCTTTTTTTTCTCTTTGTACACGGGTGAGCGGCGCAAGGGAGCGAAAAAAAGCGAGGGAACGGTTGCTAGCGCGCGTGTCGTTCGCGCCAGGAAAATTTTCCATGAGGTTGGACCTAATTTTTTCTTTCCTGTGAATCGTGAAGGATAGGAAGATATCCTATACAGGAATAGGATTCCATTCCTTTAAACCAAAGGCATCCAAAGGATTTTTTCCTACCAAAATCCTATCCTACAAAATTCCTACAAAAATCCTATGAACCAAAGCAAGCCTTAGTGGGTGAACGGGCAGGAGATGCTCTTACGCCTGGCGTTTGCCTAAAACCAATCAGCAAAAAGAGCGACTGCTGCCCTCTCGGCCACTGTTTCGATTTTTGAACTCCCCCAAACGCCCTCTCCGCCCCGACGCCGCCCCCCTTGTGGCGGCGAGATCCAGCAGGGCCCCGCCGCCGCCGGCGCATGGCCTCCGTCAACGCCGCGGTTGACCCCCTCTGCGCCTTCACCTCTGCGACGTCCCTCCTTTTCCGGACCCTTGGCCCTGCCGCAGCCTCCGCATCCCCCTCTAGGGCCCCTGGGGCGGTGCTCGGCGGATCCCTGGTACCCTCCGCTCTCGAACCGGTGCGCGTGCTTGCTTGTTTTGCTCATCCGGTGTTCGACCTCACTGGGGACCGAGGGTTTCGTAATGTTCTTACCGCGGGTCTGTTTTCTTTTTGCGATTATAAGTTTTCTTTATCTTCGGAGAACTATACATGGGATAATCCATAGAAAAATACAGTTTAGGATACTCTTCTACTGGTTTCGGGTACAAAGAGAAACATACATAGATATAGGATAGGAGAATAAGTTACAAACCGTCTGCTGTTTCAAGTGATTACTGGAGCTAGTCTCACAATGTCCATTCCGGTGCAGAATCGATCCAAGGAGCTGATGGAGCAGGCCAGCCTGGTCTTGAAGGAGCGGGGGGACATCCAGAAGCTCTATCAGGAGGATCGAGCGAAAGTTGCTGCCACTGCTGCTGCCACTGCTGCTGCCAATGGCAAGAACAACCAGCAGGGTAGAAGGCCTGGGCTGGACCGCAAGCGGGCTCAGTTCTCTCTCAAGCCCCCCCAAAGGCAATCCACTTGCTTGTTCTAAGCTGTTACTTTCAGATATAGCTTTGGTGACAGCTTATGGAACGATATGTTCAAAAGTCAGTTGCATTCTGCTATAGTGAGCTGTGAATGGAGTTCAAATAACTCGTTTTGATGCTACTGTTTTGCAGCGACCCCGCGAATATTGATTTCTCTCAGGTGCATACCATTGACGATCCAGAGGAATACTTCTTAACCATGGAGCTGCTCGAAAGTATCCCCATCATCTGCTTGTACTTTTGGTACTAAGTGAAGCAGTAAATGACAATAATGCTCTAACATGTTGTTCCTGAATGCAGAGGCTGAGAAGGAGATAAAAAAGCTTAGAGGTGAAGTTCCAACCAACACAGCAAATTATGACCGGCCTATCGAACCACCCAAGAAGCGGCCTGGAATGTTGAGGTATGCTGCCTATCTTGTCCCATGTTTTATCTGATAAACTGCTCTTTCTAACTTGTGTTAATGTGTAGAGATGAGTTTATTCATAGTATGGCCTTAGAAGCCATTCGTGTAATATAGTCTCTTGTGCTTTGCAAAAAGTTAAATTAGATTTATTTACACACTTATCATTTTTCAGTTGTTTCTGGTTGCCACTGATGAAGTAGATAGTCAGTATTAAGAAAGTGCACTTTTATGTAGCTAATTCATATTGACATATCATCACTTTACAATAAGGTATTGGTTGTTGCCAACTTGTTATGCACCTGGAAGCGTCCATCATGAAATTGAATTGACCCATGCTTTGTTTTGTTAACTACCAGGAGAAAATCGGTTTATTCTTACAATTATAGTGTGGACACGGATACCTCAGATGTTATTCAAGCACCTGTTTCTCAGATGGGAACTTTAACAGAATCTCAGTCCACTCAAGATGACATGCATCCTTCAGTTCTTGAAAGAACCAAGCCACCGGTCCCTCCAAGTTCTAGCCAATGTGATATACAAGATGTCTCAACGAGAGAATCTCAGTCCACTCAAGATGACATGCCTCCTTCAGTTCTTGAAAGAACCAAGCCACCGGTCCCTCCAAGTTCTAGCCAATGTGATATACAAGATGTCTCAACGAGAGAAGGTTAACCCCCCCCCCCCCCCCCCCCTCCCCCCTCATTTCTGCTGCAACTATTTTAACCTAGATTTTTTAAATATAATTACCTCTATACAGGTTCATTTGCTAAGAAGGATAAAGGCGCCACTCTGGATTCCCTAATGTCAGCATTCAAAATTTTGGATGAATCCGAAGAGGAAAGCCTGTTGCGAGAGAAGTTACAGATCAAAGAAATAAGAATAGGGGAAGTTTGTCTCCCTGACTTATTCAATGTTCCTGTTGATAGGCCTGTAAGAAGCACTATTAAACAGAAATATGGTCGTACTCCAGACAGACCTGTATTACAGAGCCGCCATGCTCTGACTTCAAAATGGGAGAAACACATACTTAACGATAAAGCATATCTTTCAGAAGACGATGGATCTGATAATTCTCCAGAAACTGCTCTTGATAAACCATCGCAGGTGCACAGTTCTTACAATGCTGTTGTTTTGACGAGTGGTGAAGCCTCTACTGCAAGGGAGACCCCAACTTCAAGCATCAAATCTCCAGACCATGTTCTTGAACCAGTAAGTTCTCCACTTGGTGTGCGCATAGATAGTGAAGTTGCCAAAGAAAAGGATGCATCTAGTGGGCACAATGTTTCATTAGAGGTAGTTAGTTCTATTGAACTTGTTCTTAACTTTCAACTTGTTTATTACTGTACTTACCTGAACCATTGACTCCACTGCACATTATGCTTTATTTTGTTCTTCAGGAAGCGCACGTGCCAATGAATCACCCATTTACTGAGAGGCCAAATTATAAACCAGAGATTTCTTCTCTTCATTTGGAAGGTGAAACAACAAAAGTGCCGGGTAGTGCACCAGGTAGAAATGCATCTGTGTTGCATGGTGAAGATGACAATATCGGACATCAGGCGAGTTCCTGCACAAAATATTACTCTCAATTATAGGCCCGTTTCTAGTGTGCTTAACATATATCGTACTTTGATTCCTATTGTGTGACAGGGGGTGCTTGGAGGGGACATGCTTGTGCAAGGTACCTATTTTCCTTACAAATTTGAGTTGAACGTATGCCCTCAAAAGAGTTGTGACATTTTTCTCATCAGAACCTAGTACTCAAGATTTAGCAAAAGAGAGAGAATAATTTACTGCTATTTTGGAGTGTGTGCCAACACGTTAGAATGGATTTTTACTGCTTAAAGAAACAAGATGATAGTACATTATCATGAAGTTGACTTTGCTCTGGCAATATTAGTTTCCTAGTTATGCTATTTTGGAGTCAGACATACTATAAGCAGCATGACTCCTATGGACCACCCACACAGAGTTTGTGCATGCTATTCTGGACATGGACAACAAATTTTGAGCAACAGGAATCATCTGGTGCATAAGATCAGATGATTGTTTCTAGAGAATTCGGACCTATAAGGGTGGGATGCATTCCTCCAAAGAATTGTGTCACATTGAAGCGTTGGTTTTGATTAGTAGCATATACTTGGTTTTTCTATTATGATTGACTTGGTAGGACTCTGCTGTAATATAATGGTATGTGTTAATAATTTTTCTAATGTTTGGTTGCAACATGCCTTCTTAACTAATTACACTATGTGCATTTTTTTCTTACTGGGAAAAAGTTACCCCTTAAGCACCACAGCTTGTTTTGTTGCATTTACATGCACAGTTCTAAGTCATATTTTCTTGTTTTGTTGAGGTTTAAAGTAGACTTCCAAACGTGTCTGTTTTTGTGTACTCTTTGGTGAGATCCTAAAGCATATTTTCTACAGATGAACCAGTCCATCCACTGGACATACCTCCAGATGCTCATAATCAGTCTCTTCAGGATGAAAATGTTGAGGTAGGCTTGTTTCAATAAGGGCTATTCTCAGTTGAAATTTCTGTTGTAAAGAACTGAGCCTAGATCAGTTTGTGGTACTTAGTTCCTCCTAGGTTGAGCATCTTTTTCTATCCTTCCCTCTAGTTACATATAGATAATGTACCACTTTGCCATAATAATACCTTTCTAACATATGTATTCATTTAACCCTCTAAAGCTGCCACATAATTAAGGCTTAAGCACTGATGCACTACTTATTCCCTTCACATGGAGTGATGTTAGCATATTGCATGCACATCCTGTGCATTGTCTTCTTAAATGTAGAAAAAAGGTACTTCCTCCGACCCATATTAATGGGCACACACTTAGTACAACTCTAGTACAAAGTTGTACTAAGTGTGTGCCCATTAATATGGATAGGAGGTAGTACATATTTGCCTGCTCTAAAGAAAAAGTTCTTTATGCCTGCCTTTTTTGGACTTCCAGAAACAGGCAGTTGATTTAAGCCATGAACTGGCTCTGAGCAAAGATGGTAAGCAAAAGGCAGTCCGAAAAGGAAAAAACAAGAAGCAGTCAACAAAGGGAGGAAAAATAATTTCAGGTCTTGCTTCAGCCTATTCGTTTATATTTACTAGTTTCTGATGTGTGTAGTCATTCACTCTTAACAAGGATTCTGTAAATTCAGATTCAGTTGCATATAGGTATAAGGACTGTTCTTATGGTTTGCGTTGCTATTAGACAGTACCACAGGCTCCAGAGAATAAGAATCATGCTTCCGTGTGCTGCATTAATAGTCTTATATATTCCTTCCTCTTTTGTTATTGTTCCATATAGTGCTCGAAAAGAAATTATAATTTTCTGCCAGCTTATTTTAACTTTGTTTGACACAATCACCTTTTGTGATGTTTCTTTCATAAATATTACTAGTATCTATGCCACCTTTATCTACTTAGCTGTTTAAAGTACTTTGTAAGTTAGCGTGTGTTCCACGACCTACAATTTGTTTACTCTGGGTCGAACCTAGGCAATTATCACCATGAAGATGACCACATAGATGATTAGATTAGGGAGTAGAGCATAGGTTTGAGAAGACGAATGAGAGAGATAATAGATTGATTAACTTATCATCAATGTAAAAAAATCATTATTCATTTTATGACAAGGATTTTTTTTATTATGAAATTTGCCATGGTCCAAAAATAGATTTGATATGCTGTAAAATTAAATTTGCCATGCTACGAAAAAATAATTTGCCATGGTCCAAAAACTGAAATTGCCATGTCAAAAAATAATTTTGCCATGATCTATTAATTATTGGGTTCTATCAATTTTGCCATTAGTTGTGTCACACTACTCAATTTTGCCACTAGAAGTTTCAACTACTAAAAAATGCCATCATTCCGTTGAAGTGCGCTAAAAAGTGCCACTCAACACTGTTACCATACGGTCAAATGCCATTGACCAGGTTGAAGTGACCAAAATACCCCTGAACCCAAGTTTTCAGCGTTTCCTCTAGAACTCACTGTAACTTGAGGGTCCTGGTTTTTAGCGCACGTAAAATGAAATCAGAAGCAAAAACAGCTTCGCGCACTCGTGATTGAATCTCCATGTGTCGTTATTTTTTCTTCTGATATAATTCTCTTAGTGATGACAACTAAGAGCCACAAGTTATAAGGGATCTCTGACAAGTGAGGTCCAGCCGTCCAGGGGTATTTTGATCACTTCATGCCCTGTTAAAGTGTTAATGGCCTGACCGAACGATTACAGTGTCGCGTGGCATTTTTGAGCACATGCTTAATGGAAGGATGTCATTTTTGAGTAGTTGAAACTGTTGAAATGTTTATGTGGATTGCCTAGCCCTTTCCATCAGTTCAGACTTTTTGTTACGTTGGCTAGTGCATGAAGCTTGACATGGTATCAAACCCCAACGTCTTGAGTTCAAGTCCTGGCTTTTGCAATTTATTCAAAAATTGTTGATGCCCCCTTTGTGTCCACGTTTAGGCCTCTTGCGCCATACCTTTGAGTCTATCCACGTGTCCCGTGTCACACGTGATAGGGGGTGTTGAAGTGTATACGTGGATTGCCTAGACCTTTCCATCAGTTCGGACTTTTGGTTGCGAATTCAAACCTAGGTCTCCCAGAGAGAGGATCGTATTTTTATTGTCTTCCGAACTACACCAATTTATGACATTGCTTAATTATAAAGAAAGTTATTAACATTGTTCATGAACTCGAGATAGTTCACCTGGGATGAATGGATGATGTTTTTGTCCCATACCTCTTAGCCAATATGTTTATTAGTTAGTTGCCTACTTTATTGGTGTTATAGGCTTATATCAGTGTTTTTCTCCAACATGAATATAAACTTACTGCCTCAAGAAGTGAGATCGTAGTACAGATTCTGAAGAGCAACCTTTATGGTGTGTTGCTGAGCTACGTAAAGAAATAAGCTGGTGTTGTATTATCATGAAATTGACCATATTATGGCATAGTAGTGCTAAGTTTCCTGATGATGTTTTCTTGGAAACAGTACATACTATCAGCTGCATAGTTTATTGGAAACTAGGAATCTCCTGTACAGCATATACACATGCTGTTCTGGACCCAAGGAACAAACTTGTGCAAAGGAATATAGTATCATTTCCATTTGCTGCATGAGATCAGGTGATTGTTTCTAGCCAGGATTTGGGACCCTTGTAGGATGGGTGTGTTCCTACAAAAGGAGGAGCATCAGAATGCAGAAGCATTGACATAATTAATAACTTGAGGGATCTATACATAGGCACCACTTTATGCGTATAGCCGTATAGGGACATGTTAGCATTGTTCTACTCGTTTTGTGAATAGCGTAATGACCACTTTCCTAAAAGCATGGATACCATAATCTCTTGCAGTTTCATTATCATTATCAGCCATCAAGATAGTAACTGATGGTGACATGTGGATGCCGTAACACTTTACTGTATCTAAGTGTTGTAAAAGTAGTAGCCATAGAGTTTTTCACTATGTTTGATTTAAAATTTCTGATCTTAGTACTGTCTAGGAGCAAACTGTACATCTCTACCAGTTGTTTCAGATTTGGTTTTGCATGCTTGACGAGTTCACAACTCATTTTCTGTGCCATCTACATGTACACACTTTATCTAGTCTTTCATTAAATCTTGTTTTCTGTACAGATAAGCCAATCCATACATCAGAAATACCTCCAGAAGATATTGTTCCACAGAATCAATCTCATGAAGGAAACTTTGAGGTAGGATTCCTTTATTAAACACTATTGTCATTTTAGTCGCAGCTTTGGTATTGCAGCCGTAAGGAACTGAGTTTAGCTTGTGCATTTTCTTAATATAGAAAAAGTTACATATTTCCCTGCTTTCAACTCTTTTTATGCCTGTTATCTTGGAACTTCCAGAAACCTGCAGTTGGTATAAGCAATGAACTCTCCCCGAGCAAAGATAGTAAGAAAAAGCAAGTTCGAAATGAGGAATCTAAGAAGCAGCCACTGAAGAGAAGGAAAAGAGGGGAAGGTCCTACTTCTGCCTATTCTGCTTCATGTTCCTGTTTAATAGTTTGTAATGCATGTAGGCACATACTTTAGATGATTCCTGGCAATTTAATATTCAATTACTTTGGCAGTTTGGCTTGAAGGATTGCTCTTAGCTAGGGTCAGTGCTTTCATCAAATAAGATCACATGCCTCCGGAGCAGGATTAGACTTTCATTTGATTAATTAACAGTAGTGCTACAAAAAGTCCTATAAATCTGCCAGCTGATTTTAGTTTTCTTTTGTTGTTGTGCTGTACGCTTTGTAAATATATACAGTAGTATTGCATGCATGCTTTTAGCTGCTCTAAATTACTTGGTATAAATAAATTTCATGACTTTTAACATTCTTCTGTATGTGATAGAAGAGGCAAGCAATCCGTTGGGTATACCACCAGAAAATTGTGACACAGAGACTCAACCTGGTATGCAAGATACAAATATTGAGGTACTTTTGTTTCTTGAACATTGTTATGTTTTACCTTCCTAGACCGAGGACTTTTTTCCTACTATAATCTTACATATATGATATGTCACATCCAGTGGGTATCTTGTTCTTTTTTATCTGTACAGTATAGTAGGGATAACATAAATACAGCTACGAAAAAGTGTTCATGTTATCATGAGCATAAAGATGCTATGTAGCTAAGCCTTGGCACATTACTCCTTATCGAAGGGCTGAGATGTCACTTCTGGTTTAGTAGTATCGTGTTATGGGTCGGCTGCCCTAGCGCAAAGAACATTTTTGTAGAGCAGCATTCAGTAATCACTGCAAGTTATAAATCTCGGGATTACTACTGTAAGCTGAGCAGGGGAAGTAGAGTAGAAGAAACCTGGTTGGATGAAATCTGAGATAATTTTTTTACTCAGTAGCACCTTGTGGTGTGTTCTTTATATGGTTTATGATCCTGGATCATTTTGATTAACATCATAAAAATTAATATTGTACCACATCATTGCCAATCAATATTAATAACATTCAAGGAACGAGATAGTACAGTAAATTAGTAAGTCAAAAGTTAAAACACATATTGATTGCCAAAAGGGCGTATCATCATCTAGTAGGTCCATGTAACTCGTGTAAGGAAGTTGTGCAACAAGCGATATGGCATATTGGCCTCATGAGACTTGTATATTAATTTTCAGCTTTTCCTTTCCAGCAGCAGACAGTTGGTACAAGGGTTCCATGGTCCCCAAACAAAGGTAAGGGGCAAAAGGAAGCTCAAAGGAGAAAGAGGAGGCAAGAATTGAATCGAAGGAAAAGCCTGACAGGTCCTACTTCTGCACGTTGCAGCATGCAGGCATTTCTTGTTCCAAACAAATATGAGTATATTGTAAGGAAACTGATGATCTTGTCTATTTTCATGAAATGCTATCAGCATTTGGTCTTGCGTGGCAATCTGGCGTGAGACGCAGCACGAGAATACGGTCCAGGCCTTTGAAGGATTGGCTTGGCGAAAGACTCCTATATGGGCGTATACATGACAGTAAGTACACCAATTCTTCTTTTTTTTGGGTCTGGGAATGCCTTTCTCTGTTTGCTTCTTCACTCAAAACGTTGCTACAGAGAAAGTTGCACAATACATTTACTAGCTAGAGCAGTTCTATTATTTTCTCCCAACACTGACATGCCTATGAGCCTGTCATCTGTGAACCAGTGCCTCTTTGCCCTGGCTCGTGGTTACTCGTTATAATCGGGCATAAACCACAATTTAAGCAGTCCAATTATATAAGCTAACTTCCTACTTGCATATGTGAACTTGTGATCTCACAGTTTCGCTCTATTTAAACTTGTTGAAAGTCAAACTAGAATGTCTGCTTATGGTGCTTAATGTCTGCTGTGAGATCTACATCCTGTCTAGGTACCCTGCAGTTACTATAAATATGACGCACATGTTAATAAATCAGCATTTGATTTGAACTTCAATCTGTTGCAGCAATGACCACAATCATCGGCGTTAAATCATATTCTCCCAGTCAAGACGGCAATGTTGCATTGAGAGTGAAATCCTTCGTGTCAGAACAATACTCAGATATGGTAGCTCAAGCCGGGAAGTATTGAGGTTACTGGCCTTGACAAATCTCACTTTGCTCTGGGGACAAGTCGTTTTATGGCTAAGAGGGTCCCTTCTCTTCCTTTTGGTAGCATTTAGATTCTTTCTCATGCTCTACCAGCTATCTTTCTAAAAGAGACTTCCATAATTTAGTGCTACCATGCTGTTAACATCTAAAGACCATGTAGAAATATGGATGTAGTAGTAGAGACACCAATTATCATTATCTTCATTAGCTGTTTTTAGTGTCATCTGGATGATATGTGAGGTGGCACATATTGTCAATTGTCTCTAGTTTGTATATACAGGAAGTCCCTTGTTGTATGATAAAATTATCGTATATTTTAATGCGTGTGTGGGAGCCAGGTATGGCCTGCCATTTTGTTTTATCATCATATATTTAATGCATCGGAACAAGCTATGGTCTGCTATTTTGTACTCCCTCCTGTCCTTTTACTCCACGCATTAGATTTGTTTGAAATTAAACTTAGTAAACTTTGAGAATATTTATGTTAAAAACATCAACATCTATAATAAACAAGTTGTACAATATGAAAAGTAAATTCATGATGCATATAGATATTGATTTTGCATTGTAAATACTGATATTTTTTCTATGAACTTGGTTAAATTTTATAAAGTTTAATTTCAAACAAATCTTATATGCAGAGTAAAAAGTAGGTTCTATTTGTATAAGGGTCCGTTTGGCAGCTTGCACCGTTTTCAGGCCTTCTGTATGTGTGGTTTGGTTTGGTTTGATTAAGATGAGATGGGGTAAAACCATGTTTTACAGTTCATTTGGTAGTTTGCATTGCATTGATGGTCATATGTGCTATGTTGTTTGGTAGCCTGCATATGTGCTTCGGAATGAGTAGATGCAAACCATTGGTGTTTGGTTGAGTGAAAATGTGGCTATCTTACCACCTAACATGCAACACGCATCTATCTATGCAATCATCACACACAAGCAAGCATCAAAGATAATCAATCGACACAATAAACAGTATTGCTAGGCTATTAACATATGGTACCATTGTTTAAACAAACCACATCATGTCATAACATGCCATTGATGACTACTCTAGGTTGCTTAGATGGAGATTACCGATGACAACTCCAGGTTGCTTAGATGGAGATTTCACCGTTGGACCGTGACTCAATTTTACATCTTGCTTTAGACTCAATTTAGCATGTTTTTGTGCGGGGCACGTGAGAGAAATGTTGATGTTGAGCTCCCGAGCTCCATACAAGAATTTTTGTACGGTCTGATCTTTGACGACCCGACCTGGGGCTTAGTTCTTAGTCTGGCCGAGTTGTCCAATTGAGCCGTTGACGAAGGATATCATGTCGAAGATGAAGATCTATCCCGATCACGTGATGATCACCTAGGACTTATATGGGCCACCACTGTCGAAGCTAATTCCAACCCTACTTTTGGTAGAGTTCCTGAGCTAGGTGGTCAGGAGTCGATGGTAACAGAATAGCAGAGTTTACCTAGGTTTGAACTTTTGTTGGAGATAAGACACAATTTCCTGCTTGGGCTTAATTGCATTGTGGGTGTGTGCATAAAGTATTGAGAGATTGTATGTTTTATAATCTCATATCTTTCTAATGTAGCATATCGAATAGCCCTGATTCGGCTTATATAAGATACCGAATGCTTAGGATTACAAGAGTTTCTAGTTAGCTATGTCGATGAAGGGAGTCCTTCATGAATACAAACCTTTCTTTTATCCACCATAAACTGCTCAAGTGGCCAACACGAAAACTAACAAAAAAACCACAAATCGGCCCACCAGATTGAAGCCCACATGATAAAAGACCCATTAGTCGGGACAACTTCACCAACTGTGGCAATGGTAATGGGGGAGTTGGGACAATAGTGTCACACAATCCTTGCAGGGAGGGTTTGGCTATTCATCGGTGTTTCACCTACCGCGCTTAATAAATAAAGGGACTATTGGACAAATGCATACACATCTATCACTATATATCGAATTCCACTACAGGAAACATCATTATTTCCGTTATTTCCACCGTAATCCTCTATTTCGCAACTTTCACTACTTAGTAAGAGCAACTCTAGTAGATATTTCATAATGTGAGAAGCCAAATTCAATTAGAGGGTTGACGAAAATGTAAAATGGGACACAAAATCCCGCAGGGCAGAACATATGCGCTGAATTTATACGACATATTTACATCTTCGAAACTGGAAGTTTCCCGCGATACAAACCGTGTCAGAACATCGGTGGAGATTACAAAAGACAAAGAAACTACATAGTCTAATTACTAGAGGTCGTCGGGAGTTGCCGGTAGGTCGCCGCCTCACTTCTTCGCCGAACGGTAGAGGTAGTAGTCCCACCTCGTCCCCAGCCATGCAAGGCGCTCAACTGCACCCTCCTTGCTGGCACCCGCGAACTTTTTGGCGGTGAGGAGTTCCCCTTCCGCTATCCGGTGGCGATGAGTGGTCGACCAGAGGAGGTGGTCAAGCGCATGGAATCGCGCCCACCCGCTCTGCCCGACGCGGGATAGGGCACCACGGGCGTGGGATTACGCGGAGCGCCGGGGAGCATCCGGAGGCGTGGGGCGGCGGGAGCTTCCTGCCCCGTGGTCGTGCCGACTCTGCTTGGCTGGTGGTGGGCCTCCTCGGCAATCGCGGTAGCTGCAGCCGTCGAGAGCCATCAGGATTGCTCGCCGGAGTACAGATAGAACACATCAAAGAGGAAATGGGATGCAACGACTAGGAGGGGAACGAATGCGAGACGGGAACCCATTCCATCCTTCGGCACCATGAATGTAGTGCACGGGAGGGATTTTGCGAACCGCCCACAATTTTTTTACGGATCGACCGAGATTGACGGATCTGTTCTGGCCGGAAACCGCGCCCGTTCGCGAAAAAACCCTCGTATATATATGGGCCAGCGGCGGTATGGCGCATCTTCTAGAGTTGCTCTATGCTTTCCACATAATCCATTAGTTTTTTGAGGAATCACCGGAGGGAGAACTCTCCCACCCGAATATATTGCTCAAAAGCGGCCGAACACCAGGGAGTTACCTCCTAAGCTCTGGCTGATCCAGTTTATAAGAAAAACCACATAAAAAACCTGAACAAGTTGGCCCATTTATAAGGAAAATCGGGCCGAAAACCATACATGAAGTAGGAAAAAAGAAGACAGAAAAAATAATGCCCAAGACAAGGCCCGCCTAGCTAGCTAACCGGAGAGCCACCACATGAACTACACAAGTATATGTTGGGAGCCGTCAAGAGATCACAATACCATTCCGTTACAAGAGGCCTAACACACCACTAGCGTGCGCACCTGAGTTCCACGATGCTACTCAGGAGATCCACAATTAATGAGTGCCACAACACGGAACTTGAGTGAGGGATCCTCCACGGAGATCAGCACAATTAACCAGTTGAGGAGGCTTCTTGCGCCATCAAAGAGCAAAGATGATCCGAGACAACATCAAGAGCAGTAAGCTTGCTGCAACACATCGGTAGCCACGGGAGTTCTTGAGCTTGTGGAGCAATGAGCGAGACACCTTCACAAGGGAAAAAATTGGCCGCCCTGCGGCACCAGAGGCACCGCCGCCGATCCCTAGAGAACACCACCAAACTACCACCACCACCAACACCAACCACCACCACATACACCTGGCACAACAGTCAGATCAACATGCACATCGAAAGTCGTTGTTAGGGTCTCTAAGATGACACCTCCAAGAAGGTAGTGATGTGAAGGACACAACACCATCACCCGATCCGGCAAGCCGGATCTTAGGTTTTCACCCAGAGATCACCTACCAAAGAACTGGGGGTGCTGGAGTTCCACAACGCCACCTCGTGCGAGGGAGCGACGTCTATAGACGCCGTTGCCGTCGGCATTGACAAGACCGGTGCAAGGTTTTCACCCGGACTTTGAGCACACATCCACAGGAAAACGACAATGAAGGATTATCAATATGACAATGACGCCTCCAGAAAGGTTTGCGACGCCAACGGGCGTCACCGTCGTCAGCTCCAGCGGAGCAAGGCTTTCACCCCAATTGATAATACAATCGCGCAATGAACCTGTTGAGTGAAAGGAATTTCTCACTAGCACCACTACGAGGAGCCATGGCATCCCCCACTCCGCGCATGACCAAATCCATGGCACTGCAGGCAGGATCCTAGAGAATCCAAACCGCCAACGAACGCGCGGCCTAACCGGGAAAAGGTCCGACCAGCGACCGCGCCACCACCCGCGCCCATACTGGCATGGATGGATATAACCACCACACGAAGATTACACCACCACCACCACCACCATGAGCAGCCGCAACACACTCCGGATAGCCACCCGCTACCCCAGATCCGAGCGCAACCACCGCCGGGAACGCGCCGAAGACAGGGCCGCCCAACGAACGCGCCGACACCTGCGATCACCCCAGGCGCTGGATCTGGACTTGCCTGCCCACCTCGAACTGGATCCGGGCATGGCCGACCCAGATCTGGCCGCCACGCCGCTGCCCGCCCGCCCGACGAACCCGACACCAAATCGACGGCGAGAACCCTCCACGGGCTCATGTCCAGCGAGCAGGCAACCAGCAGCCAGCGGATCCGGGCATGGCCGGCCCGGACCTGGCCGCCACGCCGTAGACCGCGCTCGGCGGCGAACTCCGGCCCCAACACGGCGGCGAAGCCCCTCCTGGAGCACACACCCCTGGGAGGAGAAGCAGTAGAAGGCCCTGCCGCCACCATCCCGGGAGGGCGTGCGGCGTTCGCCAGCGGCCCCCTCCGGTGGCGGCGACACAGGGAGGGAGGGGGAGGAACTAGGCGGGGACGGAGGTGGTTAGGAAATACAAATGTAGGAATTATAAGGTGTACATGAATATGATATGATAGCACTTGCCATCTTAATGAATTGCAATGCCTCGTTCGTACGCAAGGTATGAGCTTTGACTGGATGTATAGTTTCCTCCAAAAACACATAAAATGAATAGTATTTCTAAGGAGTTCATGTACTGGTTTCCTATAATCTGGATGTATCTATAGGAAATTTTCCTCTGAATCCTCATTCTTAAGTTTTTCTTGTGAGAATCCTTCAAACTGAATGAGCCCTAATAAAAAACACTTGCGTATATTCTTCCTAGTGATGATATTTAAACTTGAGAAAAATACTTTCTAAAAGTTGTTCTTAAATAAACTTTATGCACTTGTAGGATATCTGAGGAACTATATGAGAAAATAGTGAGTGATGGGGTAAGCAAGAGAATAGGCCGGATTTGCCTGACGGAACTAGACTTCTTTCCCCGAGCTGCTCTCACGAGCGGCCGCGGGGGAAACCCTAGCCGCCGCCTCCAGCCTTCCCCATCTCGGCCTCCCTCCACCGCCACCATCCGAGGCGCCGCCGGGCAAAGCCTGGCCGGCGTTGGTGGCGGCGGGGAGTTTTCTTCCTCCTCGACGCAACGGCGGCTGACGCGGGACGGCGCGGAGCGCGAGGACGTCGGGCTGCGGTGGGGCTTGGCGGCTTGACGTGGGCTGCTCGGAGCGGCGGCGGCGCGACCTCATGGCGGCGGTTCTCGGCCTCGACGGCGGGCGACGTCTGCCGTGGTTTCTCTGGTGGTCCGCGTGGGGTTCCCCGGCCAGATCCAGCCGGGGTTGGCGCCGACGGCTCACCCTACGGCGGGGGCGATGGGCTGCAGAGGCCCCAGGACGCGGCCGGCCCTGGCGCCTATTTGGCACGGCCAGATCTGGTGCCGACGGCTGCGGGTGTCCTGGTGCAGCGGCGGGCTGCCCGGTGGGGCCTGGCGGCGCGGCTTGGCAGCGGCAGTGCTGCCCGTGCGGCTCGGGCTGGGCCCTTTCCGACGGCGGGTGGTGGTGCGTGCCCGGCGGCGCGACGACGGGTCTGGACGGAGGTCGGCCTGTCGATAGCAGTCTTGCCGGACCAACCTGAGAGGCGGCGCGGGCCGAGGGCGGCTTCTGTGCGTGCCTGCGCTGCAACGGCCAAATCTGGCCGGCAGGGGACGCGGGCTTCGGTGGCGTGGTTCGAAGGCGGAGTTGGTGGTGCGGGCTGGTGCTGGCTGCGGCGGCGCCGCGGCTGCGGTCTGGCTGGCAGCGCGGGGCGGTGGTGCGACAACCTCCTTCTCCCGGGACTAGGGCGGGTGCCTGGTCCTAGGGTTTGTGCTCGGCCGGGCCGGATTCGGGCCCGTGGCAGATCGGGGTCGTTCCCCGGGTAGGAGTGGCTGACCTTGGCCTGAGGTGCCTCCGTGGACGGGCCGTATGGGGGCAGTGTGCGGTGGCGGTGGCCTGACACTGCTGTCTGACCTATTGATCGACGCCTTCACCTCAGATTTGGCGTCGGGCGAGCTCCAGGCGGGCTTGACGGCGACCGTTGGTAGTCCTAGGATCGTGTCCCCTAGATCCAGGAGGGCTTGATGGGGATGCAGGCGTCGAAACCTCTTCTTGTGGAGGGTCCACCCAGATCCAGGGACTGATGCCAGGCACTGAGTGGACAACTGAGGTCTACTCGTCCTACTTAGGTTGATGTGTCGTGAGGTGGAGGATGGCGGTGTCTGGGGCAGGGATGCCGGGGCGGCGGCCCTGGATGGTGGACCACATGGTTGCTTTCCGGCAGGCACCATGGTGGTGGTGGTGGCTCCTCCCGGTTGTGTGGGCAACGGGTGTCAGAGCGTTGGGTAGATCGGGCACTCCCTCTCTAGTAGGGGCGATGCCCCGATCCGGATCTGGGAACAAGACCTCGTCGCGATCGGAGGCACATGTGAGGTGCGAGTGACAACTCTGTGTCTTGGCACCGGCGGCGACGACACCCGTGGGTGCCGCTCTCTTCCTGAAGACGTCGTCGTGGTTCTTCTCCTCGTGTCAAGGCTTCGGGTGAAGACCTCTGTCCCCTGGACTCGGCAGCGGCGACGCTCTGCGCCGTCTTCTCTCTTGAGGGCGTTGTTGTGAAGCCTAGGTGTGTGAGGATGTAGCGTCTGGTTGTGTGTAGTTCTGCCGATGCCTTCTGCTGGTCACGTAGGTGCACCGCTTATCTCAGGATCGGCTTTGTAAGAGGGTTAACTCATCACCTTGTATCGTTCGGCCGTGTACCTTGGTTCGATTCCTTTATCTATAAAAGGGGGCGAAAGCCTAATTTCTCAGCAACAGAATAGGTCATGGTGGTGTCGCCAGCTCTCTTATTGAGGCGATGGCCAGCGATGGTGGCACCATGTTCCTTCTATCGCCCCTTGTTCCTGATACCTAGCGTTTTACAAAACAAACCCTTTCACCATTGTTTTTACAAAACTAACTTCGGCTTGGACGCCAAGTCTTGACTTCCTTGTTGGTCGCAGACTCCTACGTCGGTGCTCTGAGTGGGCTAGTCGTGGTCCCATCAAGGCTTCTATCAGGCCCTCCGTCTTTGTATGCACCAGGTATCCTCACACGCAGGAGTCGTGGGGTCACCCCCTCGTAAGTAGCCCCCGAGTGCCTGGGGGAATCGAAGAGTCGCCCAGAGACTCCAATCCGTCGTCGTTTGCTTTCATATGCACATCGCGGCTGTGAGTCGTTGACAGTTTAGCCATGACAATGCTTATTCGAGGGATGATAAGCTGAAAGGGCCCAAGGTAGTCGACTGATCGAGCCTTGCTGAATTGCGCTAGTGGCAAACACCTCAGTAGCCCAATCAAGCCCGTGTCCCTCGACACGAACTTGGAAACGACCGGTGTCTAGCAAAGTCCATGCCGCTGCAGGTCTTATAGGATTGATGCCGCCGGTCCCAGCAAATAGCCTTAACACGTCCGTTATGGGCTCATCTTTTTATCATGCAAGCGCATGGAAAACATCGGGAGTGAAGTCGCGCTGTGGCAAGTCCCGGCCCGACCGTCTGCGCAGCGGGGTCCTACCTACGCGCTAAGCTTGCGCGACATCTGAGGTACAACGAGTCGTAGCCCATGCATCATTTTTATAGAGGCGCGGAGCCTAAATAGAGATGCGCCCACTTGGAATAAACGATCAAGTGGACTATTAGTAGTCACTCGCGGAACTTTTGCGAGCTCGGGCGAGGAGTCGATAAGAAAGCGCCCACTCGTATAGTCTTCGAGTGCGTGGGCAGATTAACTTCGAGTTTTGCGAATAGCCACTCGAATGCTCCGTCATCTTCTGGGTGAGGGAGCACCCGAACTCTGGAGATGCGCCGTTTTGCTAGTGCGAGTGCTCACTCGAGTACATAATTGCCTTCTGGGTGAGGGAGCACCCGAAACTCTGTAGATGCGCCGTTTTGCTAGTGCGAGTGGTCACTCGAGCACATAATTGCCTTCTGGGTGAGGGAGCACCCGAACTCTCGAGGTTTTGGGCCTTGCTCTGTTTTTAGCTAAGGCAAGGCGCTCCCGATGGGAGTAAAATATTTTGAAATACGTTCAAAAGTTTTCAGAAACGAAACGCTGACAGATGGCAATGACGCGTACTCAACACGCCTTGCTGAGATGTGACGTTGCCGAGCTGCCTGACAAGTTGGATGGCTGTAGCTTTTGAATGGTAATGACGTGACGCAATGCTGCCCGTAAATTTCACACTGTGTGATTATGGCCCTCGTTTTTCGCGCGTGGTGGGCGATATGGTTACTGCGCCGGTTGGGTTTTCCATGCTTCACGGCTATCGTGGGAATGTGCCACGTCTGCGGGGTCCCGAGATCAACGGTGGTTGGGTGTTCCACGACTGTTGGTTAAATACCGGGGGGCTAAGTGGATTTAGGTTTTACCCAGCCCTTGCCTTCCTCTGCTTATTCTCCTTCCTCTCCTTTCTCTGCTCTTTGCCTCCTGCCTCTCTACTCTGTGCGGTTGTGCGGTGAGATCCATGTCCAAGCGCCCTCGAAGTGCAGCGCAGGAGTCGGCAAGGATGACCGGTAGATGGGAGCGGTATGCTTTCGGAGCTGCGGATCTGGATGCATTGGTGGCAGACGACGTGGTGGTAGATGGCGCTGATACAGAGTGGCAACTCTCCTCGTTGGTTACCCCAAGTGGAAGGTGAGATGCAGTGTAGCAGCAAGTTTCCCTTAGCAAAGATGCTAAGGTTGAGTATCGAACCAGTAGGACTCCAAGAGATACAAGTAGGTGTCACGGCGCTTGACGTGGACCTTCACACAGATAAAATTAACTTTTCTCCCAACGAGTACAGAGGAGTTGTCAATTCCTCCGGCCTTGCTGTTTACAAAGGATCAACACAAGAGATAAAATTGGAACTAAAAGTAAAGACTGAAAGTAAACTAAGGGTGTAAACAATAGTGTGAAGATGGACCGGGGTCCTGTGATTTTCACTAGTGATGTTTCTCTCCCAAAAGACGATAAAAGTGCTAGCGAGGAAACAAATCACAGCTGGGCAATTGACAGGATTATGAAGGCATCGCAATGCTAACTATGCTGCAAAGAAAGGAAGGGCTCAAAAGCAATGGGCAATACGCCAAGGTAAGTAGACCGAAATCCAACTGCATCTACTACGAATCATCCACCTTGAGATATCTATCCAGAACATCTCACTGGTATTAAGTTGCGAATCCCACCCAAAGTGTAAACTCAAATCAACAGACAACTGCATTAAAAGAACTTTGCGTAAAGTAAACAATCCTTGCACCCGCGGGTACCAGCACCATTGTTTTATCCCTGGTGGCAACAACACATCCCCTAGTCTCATGTTTCTGTCACTCAAGCTAGACATCAGGGGGCTGAACCCACAATCAAGCATAACGCTCCCTCTTGGAGTTGCAACAAACTACTACAATGGAGAACATGCAAGAATTTACTCAATAACAAAATATAAAAGAGAAGAACCAAATATATTACTCATCACAATCTGAACATAGTCTCATAATCCATCAGATCCCAGCAAACTCAGCATAGCAACAACAGAAATTACAAAAGTGCCTCGATCATGTGAGGCAGCTCACGAGGTCTCGAAAGTGGAAGCACAAATAGGGGAGAAGTAAATAACATAGCTACTGGTCACGGACCCATGGTCCAAGGGGGACTACTCACGACACATCTGGGAGGCGTCCATGGCTATGGATGGTCTCCCGGAGGGGGTTCCTCCTCCCGATAGGGTGCCGGGGCAGCTTCTCCAGGCAGCCCCGATCTTGAAACGGCGGCGGCGGCGGTACAGAGGCGAGTTCGTGGAAAAGAGATCGATTTTAGAGGTTTCCACCCCGAGGGCTAAATATAGGCGGAGGGGGGTGTCGAGGGGACCCACCAGGCAGCTAGGAGGCCTCCTGGCGCGGCCTAGGGTGGGGCTGCGCCAGGGACCCTCCTGGTCTCCTGGTGGTGGCCCCCCTCCGCTACCTTGGTGATTCCGGAAGCTTCCGGGTCGCTGATTTTTTATCTGATTTTTCCGGATTTCTTGGAGCACTTTTAATGGCCGGAAAACCTGAAATACAAAAACAGCAGAAAACAACAACTAACAGCTGGGTGCACTGGGTTAATAGATTAGTCCAAATATGATCAAAAGTGTATGAAAGTTCAAGAAAATCATGGCAAAGTCACACAAAACATGCATGGAGCAAGCAGAAATTATAGATACGTTTGGGACGTATCAGGCGCTGCTCGGATTCCTGGGGATGAGGAGGTTCCCGCACCTCGACCTGACGAACGGGTATGCTTCCAAAGCTTCTTCCCCCGTGGGTTTGCGCTTCCAGTTCATCCTTTCCTGCGGGGATTGCTTTTTGCATATTAGTTGCAACTGCATGATTTGACGCCTAATGGGATACTACACATTGCCTGCTTCATCACGCTTTGTGAGGGCTTCTTAGGAATCTATCCCCATTGGGGGCTCTGGAAACGCATCTTCAATGTGAAGAGGACGAACTCTGTGTACGCCATTGGGGGTGTGGGTATTTCCATTAAGGATAAGAGTGCCTACTTTGATCTGGAGAAACTGGATTCTGTCTATATATGGCGGAAGAGCTGGTTTTATCCAGCACGTTGATGGACATCAATTTGGTCTTGCTCCTTTCAATCCGGTTGCGCGAGTGGCTAAGCGACCCTCGTGGGCACATTCTCTGTCTGCTGGCGAGGTATTTGTTGTCGAGCCGTTGGTGCAGAAAGTTTCTGACTTGAAGGAGGAGTTAACTGGCGGCCAACTTATTTCTGTGTTCGTGAGGAGACGCGTCCAGTCACTTCAGCATCGGGTGCGTCCCATGTGGCAATAAACTGGACCCTATGACTCGACCAGGTGTTCGTCCGAGGAGTTCTCCGATGGTGACCTTTTGTCTCGAGTCCAGCATGTTACGAAATGTACAAGTATTGGAGAGGAGAGCCTCCTTCGACTGTATGCTGCTGATGTGCCTCTCCCTCAGGTATTTGACTTGAGGTATTTTGAGATTTGACTAGTGTCTGTCGATTATTGATGATGCTCTTACTTGAAGAATCATACTCCTAGCTGAACAATCTGCCACAACCTGAGGATGCTGAAATAATCGATGAGCCTGATGCAGCCGATGTTGATCCTGCGCCCGCGGGTGGTGGAGGCATTTCGTGTGCTGATGCTGGCGAGTCCGCAAGTGGAAAACCGTCGTCTGCTGATGATGGTGAAGACTTGAGTCCTTTGCGCATCAAACGCAATCGCTCCTCGTATGCGAGTGAGCGGGATGCAGAGGGTGGTGGTGGTGGTGAATTGCCACCAGTCGCGCCTTCTACTATGCCGTGCCCTCCTCCGGCTGCTCCATAGAAGCGCAAGTATGGGGTGCTGATTCGTCCAGGCGCCGTGCCTGTTGGGTTCGTATAACTTCTGTGGGGTGATTTGCTATTTATTTTGACTTTTGTTCTGATGATATGTCACTTGCAGTACCGCTCCTATTCCGGCTGCTTCTTCCACGAGCACTGCTGCTGTTGATCTTCGGTCGACTGACTCTGGTGAGGCGGCTGGTCGGCCAGTTCCTTCAGCGACTCTTGTAGCTTTAGGTGTTGGGACGACTCCTGCGACTGCTCCGTCCGGGGGATCTGCTGTGGCTACTGAAGGGAACTCTCCCCCAGACGCGAAAGCTGCGATTCCCGAGGAGCACTATTTGGAAAGGCGGGATCTCTCCACTAAAGATAAGGCCAAGTTTTTTGATCGCATGGCTGACAAGGTATGGGGTTCTTTGTCCTTCCGAACTATATTGGGGCGCGGCAACCATCCCGATGGGAGTAGCCCCCGAGGCTGCGAGCAATCACTTGTGATTGGTTGTAGTCGTAGACTTGTCTTTCTCTTTTTTGTTGATCTTTGTGCAACATTGGGGGCACGGCAGTGCTCCCGATGGTAGTAGCCCCCGAGGCTGCGAGCGATCACCCCCTCGTCAGCGCACGAAAGAGGGGAAATTGATTGGCGCTTATCGGGAGGCCGTGACCAGTTGGGGACGGTGGGTATGCTCGCCGTGAGCAAGCCGAGGTTGGTAGTGGGCTCGATGGCGGGCGGAAATGGCCGGAATTCTTCTGAAACGCCACCGGCGTCGAGGAAGAAGACGAGGCGATTCTGTATGCTGTGGTAGCTCCCGACGACGAGTGCTTGTACTGGAAGACGAAGTGGATGGCGGCGAGGCTCGTAGACATGTTGGCTGGGGCTGGGGAGGACGGTGGCCGCGCGGGTTCGCTACGGTGCGCCCATGGCGGCTCGGTACTGAGGTGGAAGATGACTGCGGGGCGTGGAGGGGGTCAAATTGATCTAGGGTTAGGGTTTAGGGGCGAGGGGACATAGGGGGCGACCTTATCCCCGCCGATGGCCGCGGGATGGCCGACCGACGGATGCGTGCCACGCATGGTGAACAGGGTAGGGGAGTAAGAAGACAAGGGGGAAAGGGGGTGGGCCGGGCTAGGGTAGAGATTCACGGAGCGAAAGATAAGCTTTTTTAATTCCTATTCTGTCTGCTATGTTCACCTGTTGTTTTATTTGTTTGGGCACCAAATGATTTTTCTTAGAGGTGCAACTTGTCCCATAATTGGGGTTACACTTTACAAAGGTGCCACAAAAAGTTTGGGCAAGGATAAACTCATTTAGTATTTGTTTTGAATATGCAATTGATAAAAGGGGACTTTTGGCTGCTGTTTTGATTTGTTTGATTTATTTGATATCTTAATAAATGTCCACATCCATATGGACATGATCCACTGATTATTTGGCATTTTACAAAATTGGTTGCACATTTTTTGAACAAAGTTTTATTTGCCACTTTGTTTTCTGTCACAACCCTAATTAGGTATGCTTGGTATTAGCAAGTAGCAATGCATCATGTCTAAATTTCCTTGGTTTAATAATTCAGGATTTGGAAAAGCCTCAAAAAGAATTTAAATAAAAGGTAAGAGAAAAATCTTTTTCCAAAATTCTTCTGATGATTTTGAAAATCTCTATAAATGGGCATGATCACATTTCAAGTGTTGTGGATCCAACCACATGCCCATGAATTTTCAAAAATACAAACAAAGGCTTGCAAATTAAATTTAAATGATATTTGAATTGAAATTCAAATGTTTTGAATTTCAAAAATCTTCAAATCTTCGGAGTGACTAGCTATATGTCACCTAAGCCCAAATAAATTGTTGTGGAATTTTATAAAAATGTTTTGCTATTGTTTTTTGCAAAACAAAACAAATAAAAACAAAAGCAGAAAAAGAAAAAGAAGAAAAGGGCAGTGCCCCACTTACTTTCTGGCCCACCTGGCCCAACTGGCAGCAGAAGACAGGCGCAGCCCAAAGGGGCAGGGTCGTCTTCTTCGCTGGCCAGGCAGGCGAGAACCTGCGTGGCGAGCATGCCGTCGTCGGCAGCCCGCCCACGGCGCCCCTGTCCTTATCTCCTCACCGTGGAGCTTCCCCGTGCACCCTCCTCCATTTCCCCCCTTCTCCTGGCCACTCTCCCTCTCTCCCTCTCGTGCTTCCGCCGCCACCAGAGGAGAACCGGAGTTCACCGCCGTGTGCCACCGCGGCCAACGGCCACCGCTTGCCCCGCCGTCTTGTCAAGGACGCCCGACACACCCGTCTTCGTCATCGTGGCCCTCCAATTCGAGCCGAGGAGCTCCAAGGGCGACGCCCGCATCGATCTTCTTCGCCGCGGCCGAAGCTCTCCGGTGAGCTATTCCGCGGCCGCCTCTGCCCCTCCAGCCTCCTCGTCCACTCCGTCGCACTCACGGTGAGATTGCGCAGCTTCCCCCCTAACCCGTGCCCGTCCCCGTGTCCCCGTCGTCGATCCCGTCGGACCCAAGCCCGGCGCCGCGCCCTTGCTCGCCGACGTGCACCCTGGCCGCCCCGTGGCAGCCCACTTGCCCCACTCGACGCACGCGTGCGCGAGGGCCCGGTTGGTGCCCTCCCCGTGTCCTCCCGTGGCCGGGAACCCAACTTCGGCGACCCCTCTGCCGCAGCCGTGACCACCGGCGGCTAAACGCCGGCCGGCTGGGTTAATTAGGGGCCTAACCCCCTAGTCAGTGGACCCAGGGTCACTGACAGGTGGGCCCTGGCCCCCCTAAACTTAATTAGAATTTAAACTAATCAGAATAAAACAGAGTCACTGACACTATGACCCCACATGTCAGTCCCCCTTGACGTCAGCAACGCGTCATGCTTGCACAATAAATCAATATTCTCTGTTTAATAGAAAAATTCCAAAAAATAGCTAAATCTTTGAAATTCAATAACTTTTAAACCATAAATCCAAATCAAACAAATAATATATGAAAAATTATCAGAAAAATGCAAGGAATTCAAATATGCAACTTTCAAGCATGACAAAATAGTTTACAATGATCAAACAGTAGAAAATGTAATTTGGGCAATTTTAAATAATCATTTGGAGTTTGAATTTGTAATTCTTTTCCAAATATACTTCAATTAACTTGTTGAAACATTAACATACCCCACATCAGTACCATGCCATGCTATGTTATGCATCTTGATTGTGCATTTAAATGTAATGTTTACATTGTTGTTGTCTCGGCGTTGTCCTCTTCTCGATAGATTCATCGCCAGACGTAGTTTCCGACTGCCCTGAAGAGTGACACCTCATGATCGTTCACAAGGAAAGAAAACCCCATTGATCATATCTATATAAACCCATTTCCCTCTTGTTCTCTTATGCATGATTAGGTGCTTCACATGTTACCGTTCTACCGCTAGTTGAACCCATCCTTTGCATGACCTATCATTGCTGCCATAGTATTAAGCAAACCTCAACCTAGGAGATCCAGGATTTTTTGTGTTCATCATGTGGCCCTTCATCCATGTTATGCTATGCTATGCTATGCTATGCTATGCTATGCTAGAGTGATTGCAATGAAGATGATCCATCTGGGTGATGTATCGGGATGGTAGATAACAATGCAATGTAATGGTAATGTGTTGGGGAAGTCATCCTAACAAAGGTGAACAATGAGAGACTGTGTAGGAGTACACAGTGGGTTGTCTCATTTACACTACCCTAGGCCCCGAGTTCTTGTGTTGTGATCCAAGTCACAGATTACTACCACATGTTGGGATCATTGAACCCTCTCGACCTATTAACTCACCCCGATTATCGTCCAGGATTTACATGGGTTAATTATTCTTCTATTTGATTTCATAACGTAGCACGATTTTAGGCAAGCGCAGCACCATCTGTCGAGGTGGGCTTGTCGGACCGTCTATACATCGTCTGGGTCCTGAACGGAAACCCCGGCCAGATTACCGATTGGGGTACATACTCAGATAGGCGATCCCCTGGACTAGAGTTGGAGCCATGAGGTAAGTGACGTGGTACTATCCTCGCCGACACCGCTTGAAGGTGACGACTTCTAGGAGGTAAGTGGTAGCTACGTATGTGAAGAAGTACACCCCTGCAGGGTTAATGAACTATTCGAATAGCCGTGTCCGCAGTTATGGACTACTTGGAGATCTTTCCTTGATTATTAGACAACTCAAATGGATACTCTAAAAATTGTCAAGATAAGTGTGAGTGCTTTGGGTTGCTTCCTCGTGGGGAAGTCGAGGAAGGATCAATGGTGGTGTATTGACGTGGTGATCAAGATTAGATGGACTCGTGTGCGCCTCTCATCTCAACTCTATGTTAAAAGTGCTCCAAAAATTCGGGAAAAATCCAATAAAAAATCAGCGATCAGGAAGCTTCGGGAGTCACCGAGAGGGGGGGGGGGGCAGAGGGGACCCACCAGGGCCCCAGGTGCCCTCCCGGTGCGCCCCAGGGTGGGGCCGCGCCAGGGGGCCGCCTGGGCCCCTGGTGGCTCCCCTCGCTGCCCCCCTTCGCCTATTTAATCCTCGTGACGTGAAACCCCCGTGACGGGAACCTTTTTTCGCGATCTCTCCTATGTTCCGCCGCCGCTGCGCTTCCAAGATCGGGAGTACCAGAAGACCTCTTCCCGGCACCCTGCCGGAGGGAGGAACCACCTTCGGGAGCTTCTCCACCACCATGGATGCTTCCCGGATGAACCGTGAGTAGTCCACCTTGGACCATGGGTCTATGATCAGTAGCTATGTGATGTTCTCCTCCCCTATTTGTTCTTCGTGGATTAGACCTCGTGAGCTGCCCTACATGATCGAGGCACATATGTTATATTTTCTGCTGTTGCTATGATGAGTTTGCTGGGATCCGATGGATTATGAGATTATGTTCAGATTGTGTTTGAGTAATATATTTGATTCTCCTCTTTTATATTTATGTTCTTGAGTAATTCTTGCATGTTCTCCGTTGCTGTTTATTGCTTTGGCCAAGTAGTAGGTAGTGACTCCAAGAGGGAGCGTTATGCATGATTGTGGGTTCATGCCCCCCGATGACTAGCTTGAGTGACAAAAACATGAGTCTAGGGGATGTGCTGTTGCCACAAGGGGGAAAACAACGGTGCTTGTACTTGCGGGTGCAAGGATTGTTTACTTTACGCAAAGTTCTTTAATGCAGTTGTTTGTTGCTTTGAGTTTACACTTTGGGTGGGATTCACAACTTAATACCAGCGAGATGTTCTGGATAGATATCTCAAGGTGGATGATTAGTAGGTAGATGTAGATGGATTTCGGTCTACTTGTCTTGGCGTACCGCCCATGCTTTTGAGCCTCTTCCTTTCTTTATAGCATAATTAGCATTGGTTTGCGCACATAATCCTGTCAATTGCCCAGTTGTGATTTGTTTACCTCGCATAGCTATTTTATCGTCTTTTGGGAGAGTGACATCACTAGTGAACATCATAGGACCCCGGTCCATATTTCCTACACTGTTTACACTATCAATTTACTTTCAGTATTTAATTTTCTGTAGCTATCACTATCATTATTATCCCGTGCGTTTTATCCTTTGTAAACATCAAGGCCGGAGGGATTGACAACCCCTTTGTACTCGTTGGGAGCAAAGTTATCTGTTGTGTGTGCAGTTCCACGCCTACCGCCAATCTCTGGCGCCATTGTCACCTTCCTGTCGTTGTCGGAGTCCTACTGGAGACAAACCTTGGTATCTTCACCGTGGGAAATTGCCGCTGTCTACATCTCAACCTTCCACTTTGGGTAACCAACGATGGGGCGTTAATTCGTACCATCAGTTACCTTCTGTGTGCACTAGACATGTATGCTGCGTGTATGATTATAACGTGCATGTCTTAGTATGGGGTTCGATAGCTTAGTTGAGTTCTTGCCGGCGGTCTTTTATACACCAAGTGGCCCTTAGATGTGCGCAACTTGGGGCATCGCGATGCGATTGCTCGTGACTCTGTCACGTGGCACACTTTGTGGTATGATCGATCCCGCCCGAGGCCCCGACTAAGTGATCGGGCTGGAGTTTGTTTATGTAAGTGTTATAATTCAATCGATAATGTGTTTGAGGCGACTTGTCTATGAGTATGGGATTTCACCACCCATAATCATTTAGAGTGAGCGGACGATGAGGACCCATCTCAGTTGATCATCCGGCCTGGATGGGATGCCCCTCACGTTCGATGCTTTCCGAGAGTGTTCTGTGCTTGGCCTTGTCTTATTAGACAAGTGGGTACGGCTCTCGGCTCTCCATATGATTGTGTTGTAACAGGAATTACATACGCAAACCCCGGGTTCCGACAGACTTGGTATCAGAGCAGGACTGACTGTAGGATTATAAACCTTGGCCGAAGTCGAGTCTAGCATTCTATAGTTATATAGTTACTTTGGGTATAAGGGAACAACGTAAGGTTTCATTTTTCTTCTTACCCTCATCGATCTAAGTTCTGAGTCACCCTCATCTTTGCTACGGGAAGATAGGACTAGGCTCTTCTATGTCTATACTAGAACATCTCGTTGTTTGCTTCTCAATAGCTGTAGGAATGTTTTGGTCGTCTAGAGTCACCATTCCATTGAGCCTTTTGAGAAGGTTCTGATCATTCTTGCAGATTGATTCATTTTTTCACCCCGGTACACCCGTTATGATGTCTAAATTGTCCCGTGTTTTCCGCGATTCCAATGCTTTTGCATTACAATCTTATCCGCTCTTAAATTATGTCATATTTTCTTTGATTCCATCATAAATCCTACTCTGATTGTTGAATTTTATCACACAGAATGTCAGGTCGGACTAGATGTGTTGAATCAGGTCACGGTAATCAAAGTGGTGACGATGATCCTCCTTCACCGCCTTCTGCAGCGGAAATCATGATGGAGGCTGAGCAAAATCATCGTGATCAAACACGCCTTTTGGAGCTCATTGAGAAGAATACTTCTCTTCAGCGAGATGCGGTAATATCCATCCAGGATTTCATCCTGTTGAACCCGCCGGTATTCCGTTGTTCATCTGAGCCCCTTGATGCTGATGATTGCCTCCGTTCCATCGAGCGTAAGCTTGAGACGGCGCATGTTTCTCCAGATGATCGTGTGATGTTTGCGGCATACTTTCTGGAAGGTGCTGCTGGTGAATGGTGGGAGAATTTTGTTGCAATGCAGCTTGATGGTCACGTAGTGACTTGGCTAGAGTTTTGTGATGCCTTCCAAGGGTACCACATTCTGGATGAGCTGATGGAAAGAAAGAGGGAAGAGTTATGCAATCTATCTCAGGTAAATATGACTGTTCATTCGTATAGGACTGATTTCAATCGTGTTTCTCGTTATGCCCCTGAGAAGATATCAACCGATGCCAAGAAGTAGGCAAGGTTCCGCAAGGGACTTAACCCCATCCTTCGTCATGATCTCAATCTCCTTGAATTTGTCAACTTCGAGGATTTAGTCAATAGATCATTCAGAGCTGAGCATGGAAATGAGGTCTTCGAAGAGTCTCGCAAGCGTGATCGTGATCTTGCTGCCTCTTCTTGTTTGGGTTCTCAGAAACGACGAATTTGGATCCCAACTAGTGCCATCCCTTCACACTTGATTTCAAGACCATCTCCACAAAGCAAGAAAACCCAGAAATATAGTAGAGAGCATGCCATACAAACCCCACAACCTAACACCCGAGTGTGCTACAAGTGTGGCAATCCTGGCCACATTGCACGACAGTGTTCATTGCAAGAGAATGTTCCTCCTCGTCCAAAACATAAAGCCAAAGCTAAACCACCAAAGTCTTCCAAAGCCAAGTCCGCTATTGTTGAATACGGACGTGTGAACCATGCCACCATCAAAGAATCTCAAGAGGACACGAAGGTTGTACTCGGTACACTTCCCGTTAACTCCAAACCTACTTCTGTTCTATTTGATTCTGGAGCCTCTCGTTCCTTTTTGTCCGAAAAGTTCGCACTCCTGCATGACATTTCATTCGAGGAGTTTCCTACCTCTTTCATGATTAAAACTCCAGGATCCACATGGCGTACCGGTAGGGTAAGTTATGACAATGAAATTGCTGTTGAGGATCGTGTATTCCTTGCTTCTCTCATAGCCTTCAAATCTTCAGATATCGACATCATCTTAGGTATGGATTGGTTGTCAAAACACCGTGCTAAGATTGATTGTGCCACTAAATCAGTTCAACTCACTCATCCTTCCGGCAAGATAGTCCATTTCGCATCTCAAGGTTCAGAAACCCAGCTATATTCGTTGAATGAACATCCCCTTCCTAACCTTGAAGATATTCCGATAGTTTGTGACTTTCCGGATGTCTTTCCAGAAGAGCTGCTAGGAATGCCTCCTAACAGATGTGTAGAATTCATTGTAGATCTTGCCCTAGGAACCGCCCCAATTTCCAGACGCCCATATAGAATGGCCCCACATGAGTTAGCGGAGCTTAAAATCTAACTTGAAGCTTCGTTGGCAAAAGGCTTCATCCGTCCTAGCTCATCGCCATGGGGTTGCCCCGTTCTGTTCGTAACGAAGAAAGATGGAACATAAAGGATGTGCGTAGACTATCGTCCGCTAAATCTAGCGACGATAAAGAAAAAATACCCACTTCCCAGGATCAATGATCTTTATGATCAACTTGCTTGATACTCAGTCTTCTCCAAAATGGATTTGAGATTAGGTTATCGTCAAATCAAAATCAGAAACGAGGACGTTCCCAAGATGACTTTTACTACTCGTTATGGTCTTTACGAGTTCACCGTCATGTCCTTCGGTTTAACCAATGCCCCCGCCACTTTCTCGCGCTTGATGAATTCTATCTTCATGGAGTACTTAGATAAATTTGTTGTAGTTTATCTTGATGACATTCTCATCTACTAGAAGAACGAAGAAGAGAACGCAGAACATCTTAGGCTGGTATTGATGAAACTTAGAGAGCATCGCCTTTATGCTAAGTTTTCCAAATGCGAATTCTGGCTTCCAGAAGTGACCTATCTAGGCCACGTGATTTCTGCAAAAGGAATTGCTATGAATCCCGAGAGAGTTCAGACCATCCTTGACTGGACTCCACCTGAATCAGTTAAGCAAGTTAGGAGTTTTCTTGGCCTAGCAAGCTATTGTCGCCGCTTCATTGAGAACTTCTCTAAAGTTGCAAAGCCTCTGATGTCTACGCACGCTTCTATTCTTGTAGACTATGTTGGGCCTCCAAGCGCAGAGGTTTGTAGGACAACAGCAATTTCCCTCAAGTGGATGACCTAAGGTTTATCGAACTCAGGGAAGTAGAGGTTGAAGATGGTCTCTCTCAAGCAACCCTGCAATTAAGATACAAGAAGTCTCTTGTGTCCCCAACACACCTAATACAACTAGGAGTTGAATAGGTGCACTAGTTCGGCGAAGAGATGGTAAAATACGAGTGATAGGTGTGGCAAAGGAAGGTAATATAAATCTGTAATAAAAAGTGCAGCAAGCAAACATGTGACAAAAGTGAGCACAAACGGTGTAACAATGGTGGAAACAAGGCCTAGGCTTCATACTTTCACTAGTGGCAAGTCTCAACAACATTAACATAGTCTAATTCCCATAAAACATGCAATGGAGACGCACTCGGAGGTCATTCCTTTGTGGTCAAGAGAGGATGAGAATTATGTAGGGCTACAAAAGCACTCCTCAAAGTTCGTAGTTCTCAATCTATGGATTTCCCAATGTCACCGCGGCCATCCAAAGAGAGTACCACAATCATCACAACATATCTCAAGGATAGTCAAAAACAAGCACCAAGAGACTCTCAATCTTCAATCAACACACAAAAGAGGAAATCACTCATGATAATATTCTTCTAACCCATGTCCAATAGACCGCTGTCACCTTGGTCTCGGGGATTATACTAGATAAGGTCAATTGAGTAGATCAATCCAATACATAGAGGAAGGGGAAATATCATGGGATCACCCTAGATTAACATAGCCTATGATCTCAACGAAGATCACATCATGGGAGAGAGAGAAGAACACATAGCTACTGGTAAAAACCTCAACGCCGAGGGAGAACTACTCCCGCTTCATGGAGGGAGGAAGCAACGTCAATGGAGATGAATCCGGGGGACACTTCCCCATCCCGGCAGCGTGCCGACACAGGAATTTTGTCCCCCCAAAACTTGTTGGCGATGGCGGCGGAGATCGGAATTGCTTCTGGAGAAAAGGGGTCCGGAATCAGGGTTTCCTCCGCGGGGGTAAAAATAGGGCCAAAGGGGGCACCAGGGGGGCCACATGGCATCCAGGAGGGTGCCCGACGCGGCCTAGGGTGGGGCCGCGCCAGGTACCCTTCTGGAGTCCCTGTGGTGGCCCTCCCCTCCTTCCTTGGTGGTTCCGGAAGCTTCCGGGACGCTGATTTTTTATATAATTTTTCCGGAATCTTTGGAGCACTTTTAATGGCCGGAAAACCTGAAATACAAAAACAACAGAAAACAGGAACTGGCAACTGGGTGCACTGAGTTAATAGGTTAGTCCAAATATGCTCAAAAGTGTATGAAAGTTCAAGCAAAACATGGCAAAGTCACACAAAACATGCATGGAGCAAGCATAAATTGTAGATACGTTTGGGACGTATCAACATCCCCAAGCTTAATTCCTGCTCGTCCTCGAGTAGGTAAATGATAACAAGCATAATTTCTGTGGTGACATGCCACACGACCATATAAGGACTTTTAAGTAAAGCAATCAAAGCATGAAATTCAATTCAAGTATTAACAAGCAAGAGTCTATATTAGCATTGACACAAGCAACAAAAGAACAAAAGGTGCAAGAGCTCTCGCTGTCCGTGACTCGAATGTCTCCCGATGGTGTTTTCGTGCAAGCAGGGGACTGGGAAAAAGAGAGAAAAAAGATTGTGGAGAACAACTATCTACTAAAGTTTCACACTTGGTCTCCTTTGGATTATTTTCTTGACTCGTCCCCAGACCACTAGCCAGGTACAAGTCAAACTGATCCACTCCCTTTTCGATATTTTGAGCACTCATGCAATGGATGAGCGTAAGCACGAAAGTTGACACTTAGGATGGCAAAGAGAGAAATATGGTGGAGGAGGAAGAAAAAAAGGATGAGAAAGGCTCACATCAATGAGGACAATCATAGGCGAGAGAGCCAAATGATAGATATGATGTGAGGAGTAGGGATTGCCATGAAACGGATGCACATGTGAGCTAAAAGCTCTCCAAGGGAACTAGTGGGGGTGCATCCAACTTGCTTGCTCAAGAAGACCTAGAGCTATTTTGAGGAGGCTCATCCTTGGAATATGCAAGCCAAGTTCTATAGTGTGAAGGTCCCCACATAGCTATATGCATGTATGATCATCTCTATGGAGTGCAAGGATAAGAGGGAGCACTAGTGTGGATCTTTCAAAAGGATAGTAGTGTTGCCCCTTTCTCTCTTTTTATTTTCTTTTTCTCTTTTTTCTCTTTTTATTTTATTTTTTGGTGGCCTCAATGGCTCTTTCTATGTAACTCTCATTTTTCCTCTTTGCGATCTTTTAAATTTGTCCTCTTTGGGATCTTTTCCTCACTTAAGGGCAACACTCTATTTTTTACAAGAAGGTATAGAAGATCTTCACACTTTACAAGGTACTCAAATCATAAAGAAGATGTAGCTATCATGATGTATGCAATGTATGCCTCTGCTAGTGTAGCAGGAACATGTATGACATGAAGATCAAGTCATGAAGATGTGGATGTTGCATGGCAATATATCTCGGAAAGGCTATGGAAATGCCTTGATAGTGAGGTATGGTGGCTGTTTTGATGAAAGATATAAGGAGGTTTATGATGACAGAGCGTATCTTGCCAAGGGTTTGGATGTACCGGCGAAGGTGGACGCCAACTCTCGGAGTGAGAAGAAAGTAATGCACGACATAGGAGAGGCTAGCAAAAGTATAGGTGGGTGGAAGTGTAAACTTTCGAATACTCACATTAGTCCGAAGAACTCATGCACTTATTATCGGTAACTCTCAATCTAATCAGGAGGTTCACAAAGAGACAAGTACCCCGAGGAGGAGTGTATGGGGGTTTGGTTATCCTTGGGCATCCTCGACTCATGGTACGTGAGTGTACTCTAATATTCGAGCCCTCCAAAGGTTAGTGATCCATCTAGTAGCTAGAGTTCTCAACAGGGGTTTTTGGTTTTAGAAAAACACACGGATTGCCCAAAATACGACATCTATCACTAATAGGCTCAAGCTCTTGGCACCAAAAGTTGAAACATTACTCTAGTCAATACCTCAAAACTATTGCAAGTTACTACTACAAAGAGAATAGCAACTTCAACTACCTACTTCTAGTCAAGACACAAAACTCAGTGCAACAGGAAAATTCTCTGACAAGATAAAACATGCAACCTATAGAAATTTCAACCTAAAACAAAATAAAAGCTCTAGTAAACTAAAGCACTACAACTAAACAGAGCAGCAGCTAAGAAAAGAAAAAGAACAACTCACAGCTAAAAGAATAAGCATGCAAATCCTATGAGGAGTTTTAGTTCAAGCGGAGCGTGTAATTCTCCCACACAAAAGAGTAAGCTGGGGTCTAACTTGTTACTACCGCAAACAAAGCAAAAACAAACCTAGAAAAGTAAAGAGAGAGACGCTCCAAGCATAGCACACAACGCATGAAGTGATAAATATATAGTGCAACGAGGGACGAACTGATAATTGTTGATGAAGAAGGGGATGCACGGGGGCATCCCCAAGCTTAGACGTTGAGTCTCCTTGAATATTTATTGGGGGTGCACATGGGCATCCCCAAGCTTGAGCGTTTGACACTCCAAGATCTTCTTTCATCATCTTCCATCGTGCACTTGAAAACTCCCTTCATACATAACTCATTGTAGACTGATTAGAGAGGTTAGTGCCCTATTAAAATATTTTTTACTCTACTGCAAATAAAGATTTCCAGGAAGAGCTACTGTTTATCTTGCCTTCCCCATAGATTTTTCAAAGAAAAAGCAAGCTTAAGGATTGCAAAACTGCGAAAAGAAAAACCGGGGCAGAAGCTGAGAAAAACAGAACAGCAGAGAGAAAATAATTTTTTAGGGATACTTCTGCAATTCAAATAGAAAACTCAGAACATACGAAAGTTTCGTAATTGTATAGAGCTCGCTGTGTAAAAAAATCAGCTAAAAAAGATGAACTGGGATTTTTCCCTGATTTTTCTAGTCACGAGGACAGAATCTGTTTTCTGGACAGCATGTCACAACTTTCACTTCCCTTATCGTATGAGGCTATAAAAGGCACAAAGCTTGAAAAGTAAAGATACAATGATGTTGCTACAGTAGTAACAATCATCAAGACCACTAAAAACAGAAAGTAAAAAACTCAAAGTAAAGATAACAAGGGTTGTCTCCCTAGAGCTCTTTCTTTATAGCCATAAAGATAGGCTTAAGATTTTAGTGACGCTCTCATAGGAATAAGAGTTGAAGCACAAAAGAGAGCATAAAGAAGCAAATACCAAACACATTTAAGTCTAACATGCTTCCTATGCAAAGGGATCTTGTAGAGAAATAACTCATTGAAGCATAAAGATATTAGCATAGGAAGGCAAAAAATGTGCAACTTCAAAACCTTCAACATAAAGAGAGGGAACTTGATATTATTGAAATATCTATAAGCATATGTTCCCCTCTCATAATAATTTCCAGTGGGATCATGAATAAACTCAACAATATAAGTATCACATAAAAAATTCTTATCATGATCCACAAGCGTATAAAATTTGTTACTCTCCACATAAGCAAAATCCTTCTCATTAGTAATAGTGGGAGCAAACTCAACAAAATAGCTATCACATGAATCATTCTTATCATGGTGCACTTGTAAAAATTTATTCTTTATAGCATAAGTGTCATCACAATAATTATCATAGATAGGAGGCAAAGTATCATCAAAATAAATTTCCTCATCAAAATTGGGGGGCTAAAATGATCATCTTCATAAAACGTAGCATCCCCAAGCTTATGGTTTTGCATATCATTAGTATCAAAAGTATTCAAAGAAGACATGCTAATAACATTACTACTATCATGAGTGTTGTTCAAATAATAAAGCTCCATAGATTTTCTGATCTCCTCCTCAAACACTTCATGTCCTAACTCAAGATAGAGCTCATAAAGCTCTCTCATAATTTATTTATTGTTTTCCATAAAGCCTAACTAGTGAAAATAAAAAAAAGAAACAAAAAGAATTAATTGCAAGATCTAAGGATATACCTTCAACGCTTACCTCCCTGGCAACGGCGCCAGAAATATCTTGATGTCTACGCACGCTTCTATTCTTGTAGACTATGTTGGGCCTCCAAGCGCAGAGGTTTGTAGGACATTATCAATTTCCCTCAAGTGGATGACCTAAGGTTTATCGAACTCAGGGAAGTAGAGGTTGAAGATGGTCTCTCTCAAGTAACCCTGCAATTAAGATACAAGAAGTCTCTTGTGTCCCCAACACACCTAATACAACTAGGAGTTGTATAGGTGCACTAGTTTGGCGATATGGTAAAATACGAGTGATAGGTGTGGCAAAGGAAGGTAATATAAATCTGTAATAAAAAGTGCAGCAAGCAAACATGTGACAAAAGTGAGCACAAACAGTGTAACAATGGTGGAAACAAGGCCTAGGCTTCATACTTTCACTAGTGGCAACTCTCAACAACATTAACATAGTCTAATCACATGATATTTCCCATAAAACATGCAATGGAGACGCACTCGGAGGTCATTCCTTTGTGGTCAAGAGAGGATGAAAATTATGTAGGGCTACAAAAGCACACCTCAAAGTTCGTAGTCCTCAATCTATGGATTTCCCAATGTCACCGCGGCCATCCAAAGAGAGTACCACAATCACCACAACATATCTCAAGGATAGTCAAAGACAAGCACCAAGAGACTCTCAATCTTCAATCAACACACAAAAGAGGAAATCACTCATGATAATATTCTTCTAACCCATGTCCAATAGACCGCTGTCATCTTGGTCTCGGGGATTATACTAGATAAGATCAATTGAGTACATCAATCCAATACATAGAGGAAGGGGAAATATCATGGGATCACCCTAGATTAACATAGCCTACGATCTCAACGAAGATCACATCATGGGAGAGAGAGAAGAACACATAGCTACTGGTAAAAACCTCAGCCCCGAGGGAGAACTACTCCCGCTTCATGGAGGGAGGAAGCAACGTCGATATAGATGAATCCGGGGGCACTTCCCCGTCCCGGCAGGGTGCCGGCACATGAATTCTGTCCCCCCCGAAACTTGTTGGCGATGGAGGCGGAGACCGGAATTGCTTCTGGAGAAAAGGGGTCCAGAATCAGGGTTTCCTCCGCGGGGGTAAAAATAGGGCCAAAGGGGGGCACCAGGGGGCCCATAGGGCATCTAGGAGGGTGCCCGGCGCGGCCTAGGGTGGGGCCGCGCCAGGGACCCTTCTGGAGTCCCTGTGGTGGCCCTCCCTTCATTCCTTGGTGGTTCCAGAAGCTTCTGGGACGCTGATTTTTTATATAATTTTTCCGGAATTTTTGGAGCACTTTTAATGGACGGAAAACCTGAAATACAAAAACAACAGAAAACATGAACTGGCAACTGGGTGCACTGAGTTAATAGGTTAGTCCAAATATGCTCAAAAGTGTATGAAAGTTCAAGGAAAACATGGCAAAGTCACACAAAACATGCATGGAGCAAGTTCAAATTATAGATACGTTTGGGACGTATCAGCCTCTAACTGAACTCCTCAGGAAAGATAAGAAATTTGAATGGACCCCCAAGTGCGAGGAAAGCTTTCAAGAGCTGAAAAGAAGATTGACTTCTGCACCCGTACTTGCGCCTCCAGACACCAAAAGGGATTTCGAAATCTATTGTGATGCTTCACGGCAAGGGTTAGGATGCATACTTATGCAAGATCGACATGTGGTAGCATATGCTTCACACCAGTTGCATCCACATGAAGAGAACTATCCTACCCATGATCTTGAACTCGCTGCCGTAGTTCATGCTCTGAAGACTTGGCGACATTACCTCCTTGATAATCGTTGTGAAATCTATACCGATCACCAAAGCCTCAAATATATATTCACCCAGCCAGATCATAATCTCAGGCAAAGACGCTGGATTGAGTTGATAAAAGATTATGACTTAGGAATTTCTTACACCCCAGGAAAATCCAATGTCATGGCTGATGCACTAAGTCGTAAGTCGTATTGTAACAACCTCATGTTACAACAGTATCAACCACTTCTTCATGAGGAATTTCGAAAGCTCAATCTCGAGATTGTTCCTCGTGGATCTCTTTTCAACTTGGTGGCGAAACCAACCCTTGAGGATCAAATCATAGTTTCCCAAATGCGTGCATGAGGTGTTCGCCGGATCAAGGAGAACATTGTTAGCGGAGTTGCTAAATGTTTCTCCACAAATAGAAAAGGAACGATATCTTGGAAAATCGTTTGGTAGTACCTAAGAATAGGGATCTAAGGCAACTCATCCTCAAAGAAGCCCATGACATACCCCTCTCGATTCATCCCAGTAGCACAAAAATGTACCGAGATCTACGCCAGAGATTTTGGTGGACTAGGATGAAGAGAGACATTTCTCAACATGTTGCCGAATGTGATGTTTGTCGTTGCATTAAGGCCGAACACCAAAGACCTGCTGGTACTCTTCAACCATTGCCTATTCCCGAGTGGAAATGGGACAAATTCAGTATGGACTTCATCACTGGCTTTCCAAAAAACCAGAAAGGAAATGATGCCATCTTCGTTGTCGTTGATAGACTTTCCAAAGTTGCTCACTTCCTTCCTGTTTGCGGGTCTATAACTGCTAGTCAGTTAGCGGACTTGTATGTCTCCCGAATCGTGTCTCTTCACGGTGTTCCTTTGGAAATCAATTCAGACCGTGGTAGTCTTTTCACTTCTCGATTTTGGGGAAGTTTTCAGAATGGTATGGGAACTCATCTCTCCTTTAGTACATCTTTCCATCCTCAGTCTAGCGGTCAAGTTGAAAAGGTTAACAAAATTCTCGAAGTCATGCTCAGAGCTTGTGTTATCTCATTCGGAAAGAATTGGGAGAAGTCTCTTCCATTCGCCGAATTTTCTTGTAACAATAGTTTTCAATCTAGTCTGAACATGGATCCTTTTGAACTCCTCTATGGACGAAGATGTCGAACACCCCTAAACTTGTCAGAAACCGGTGAAAGACAATTCTTTGGACCGGATATGATCATGGAAGCAGAGGAGCACATTCACATTGTTCGTGAGCAATTGAAAACAGCCCAGTCTAGTCAGAAGAGCTACTATGATCGTCATAATAGGCCAGAAAGCTATGAGCTGAACGAGAAGGCTTACCTCCAGGTTACTCCTCTGAAGGGAATCCATCGCTTCGGTATCAAAGGCAAATTGGCCCCACGTTACATTGGTCCCTTTCGCATTCTAGCTAAACGTGGAGAAGTTGCCTACCAACTTGAACTACCCCCGCATCTTTCTCAGGTTCACGATGTCTTCCACGTATCTCAACTCAGGCGTTACTTCAAGGATCCCATCCGCGAAGTAGAACACGAAACGCTTGATCTCCAAGAAAACCTGTCATATCGAGAGTATCCTGTCCGTATGTCGGGACCCGGGGTTAGCATATGTAATTCCAGTCACGATGCAATCACATGGAGAGCCGAGAACCGTACCCACTTGTCTAAGCAGACAAGGCCAAGCACAGAACATTCTCGGTAAGCATCGAACGTGAGGGGCATCCCATTTAGGCCGGATGATATACTGAGATGGGTCCTCATCGTCCGCTCACAAGTCTGAATGCTTATGTGTGGTGAATCCCATACTCATAGACAAGTCGCCTCAACCATGTTATCGATTGAACCCTAACTCTTACATAGACTTACTCCAGCCCGATCACTTAGTCGGGGTCTAGGGCGGGATCGATCATACAAAAAACTGTGCACGTGACAGAGTCACGAGAAATCGCATCGCGATGCCCCAAGCTGCGCACATCTAAGGGCCACTTGGTGTATAAAAGACCGCCAGCCAGATCACAACTAAGGTCTTGAAAACCCATACTAAGACATGCATGTTATAAACATACACGCAGCACACATGCCTAGTATGAACAGCAGGTATCATCACATAACTCTACAAAGTATTTCTTTATTTACTTATACACATAGAGCATACAAAGATCACATGTCTGTGATCAACATTACATCATAGAACGGAAGAAAATTAGGTCTGAGTACAGACAAGTTTAACAAATGGCTTAGAGAAGCCTTGTAAACATACATGCCCTTCCACGAGGGACCAGACTGCTGTCTGGGACTATGCTAATTTAGTCAACGTCGAGCTTCAGGTCGGTGACTCCATCGGGGTCCGGGTTCTCATCTAAAACATAGAATAAGCAAACGTGAGTACAAAGTCGTACTCAGCAAGACTTACATCAGAACTACACTACTCATGGTCAAGTATCAAGGTAAAGGGAGGTGGGGTTTCATCATGAAGAAGTGCCACCTTTGACTTGGCTAATCCTGAACTACGAGTACCAGACTTGAGATAAGAAGCGTACACGAGTCCACTACATCTCCAACCAATTACACCACTATGGTGCCTTCCTCGACTTCCCCACGAGAAAGCACGCCATAGCACTCACACTTATCTTGGTGTATTTTAGAAGTATCTAGTTCAAGTTGTCTAATAATCAGGTACAGGTTCCAAGTAGTCCATAACCGCGGACGCGGCTATTCGAATAGTTTTGTTAACCTTGCAAGGGTGTAAGCTACACACACATGACCATCGGTTACCGCCAGGTCTCGCCACCGTTCAAGAGGTGACAGCGAGGATGTTCACCACGACACTTCGCTCAAAACCGGTCTATTCCAGGAGTCGACTATCTGAGTTTGCCTCCGCTCGAGAGCTCGGCCGGATCAACGAAATGGACTCAGACAATGTAGGTGACCGAGACGCCACCACTGGCAGATGGTTTTCCTGCCTCACAGGTGCACCCACATATCTATATGATGCAACCAGTTCCTTCGTTCTTTTTCTATGCACATGTCAAATGGAAATCCCGAACTAATGTGACTCCTGGACGTCGACACGGATCAAGGTACTAGGCCGAGAGGAGTCTGTGAGCCCAATGTGTGGTTGTACTCTTTGTCTTAGATTACCATACAATATCTCGATGCTTAAGGCGGTGTTCAACGAGACAACCCACTGTGTACTCCTACACATCCTCTCATCGTTCACCTTGTATTAGGGTGGATTCACCAACACAGTTTCACTTTCATCAACACCATGTTCACTATCATCCCGACTCACATCAAAGCAACCTTATTGTACCACTAAGCATGCAATAAGCATTCACAGTTGCAGGGGCCACATGATATCAACCAACTCCTATGTCAGCTAGGATTGTGGTTTGCTTACTACTGTGACAAGATGATAGGTCATGCATCGGATATGGGTTCAACTATGCGGTAGAATCAATACAAAGTGATCTCCTAAACATGCATAACCGAGACTGAGAGGGAATTGGGATTTTAGAGACATGATCAATGGGGTTTGCTTGCCTTGCTGACGATACACGGGTCTTAACGGTGGTCTTCTTCTTCGGGGGTGATCACCGTCTCGGAAAATATGGTACCGGAAACAATCATCAACAAGGGGGGACAACTTCGGAAGTAAAATGCACAAGCACATGATATTGTTGTCCATGAGGTGAATGGTGCTGGTTTGTGGTACATTTGATTTAAATGAAGTGTATTGCATTTGAGATGCAAATTCAAACTCCACATATGAATTTAGATTTAACCAAATTGTAGTTGAAATTGTTTGATCATTTGAAACCATGTGATCATGTGTGTGATATGCTTCTGAAGTTCAAGTGATCATGTTTGCATTGTAATGGTTAAATTTTGAATTGCATTTGAATTCAATTTGAATTAATTCCAATTAAGCCAAATAGCAAAAGCTACTGGTCCCATTTTAAAATCTACTCAAACATGGTTGAAAGTTGCATATTTGGATAGAGAATTTTATGCTGATCTTTTTTCATATATTATTTGTCCAATTTGGAGTTCATATCAATTTTCTATGATTTTTCAAAGTTTATATGATTTTCTGTAATTTCTGTAATTCTTTTAATTCATTTCTATTTTTCTGGAATTTGATTTATTGCATCAGCATGATGCAATGCTGACATCAGTGGGGGGGATGACATGTGGGTCCAGGGTGTCAGCCTCAGGGGGGTTAATCCCCTCTCTGTTAACTTAACAGAGGGGTTATTAGGGCTGGGGGCCCCACCTGGCAGTGACTAGGGTGAGGATTAGGGGGTGTTTAGGTGTTCTAATGGAGGGGCTCGTCGGCGTTGCCACTGTAGGCCGCCGGAATTTCGCCGGAGTGGCGTTTAGGGCACGGGGAAGTGCTCGGTTGGTGTGGGCGTGAAGCCCGTGAACTCCCGCACCCACCTCTGCCATCGGGGGTTCCTGGGGGGGTCCCAGGCCATGCCAACGACGGCAATGGCGGCGGCCGGCGTCGGGTGAAGACGAAGTCGCGCTGCGGTGCACGGAGGAGACCGGGAGATGGGGGAAAATGCTCACCGGAGCTTGGGGAGGACGAAGAGGTTGGAGAGGAGGCCGGAGACGCTGGGACGGCGGCGAATTCGGTGGAGACCTCCCACGGCGGTCGGCAGGAAGCAGTGAAGCTAGCGACGGCTCAGGGCGTCCTCGGGCTCAATTGAACACGCTCTTCAACGGAGACGGTGGCTGCGGTGACGATGGACATGAACACGCGGCTCCAGGAGCACGGTGGCCACGCGAACACTCGTCGGCGGCGAGACCTAGTTCTCGGCCATGGCGATTTATGACGCGAGGAGAGAGGGAAAGTGAGCTGGAGGAGGGGCGAAGTGCGTGGCGACCTCTCGGCATCTCCGTGGCGTCCTGGGGGAGAAGGAGAGGGCCTGGAATCTCCTCGGTGGCCTGCGCGGCGGTGAGCGCGCCACCGAGCTGCTTCGGGCGCCGGGGAGGAAGACGACACCGGGGGGCTGGTGGGCTGGGCTGGGAAAAGGTGAGTTGGACCGAAGCCAGGGGTTCTTCTCTTTTCTATTTCTTCTTCTTTTCTTTTCTGTTGTTTGTTTTGCTGTGCTAAAACAATTAGCTAGGCATTTTATAAAATCATGAAAACTTTTATGTGGGCTTATAACATATATAGCTAGCCACTCATAAGTTTTGGTGACTTTTGAAATTCAGACAATTTGAATTTAAATTCAAATTGGAGTTAAATTTAATTTCCAATGCACCTTTTGAATTTTTGAATATTCCATGGGCATGGGAAAATCCCCAAACCACTTTTGCAATGATCAGCAACAATTCTAGGAATTTTCCAAACATTCAAATGATTTTTGGAAAAAGATTTTTATCTGGCCATTTGATTTAATTTCTCAGGGCTTTTCTTTTCCCCATTTTTGAATTTTCTTTTAAAATTTTCACATGATGCAAAGGGCACTCAAACCCTAGCACTTACCCTAGTTGGGGTTCTGACAACTCGCCCACACTCAAAAGAATCTCGTCCCGAGATTCAGAAGTCGTCGGGAGGAAGGTGGGGTACTCGGCACGGAGACGGTCTTCTCTTTCCCACGTAGCTTCTTTCTCGGAGTGATGTGACCATTGTACTTTGAGGAACTTGATCTTCTGACGACGAGTGACACGCTCTGCGGAATCAAGAATACGAACAGGGTACTCTCGATAAGAAAGGTCATCTTGGAGATCAAGCGTTTCATGGTCGACTTCGCGGATGGGGTCCTTGAAGCAACGCCTGAGTTGTGACACATGGAATACATCATGTACTCGGGAAAGGTGAGGGGGTAGTTCAAGTTGGTAGGAAACTTCTCCACGTTTAGCAAGAATGCGGAAAGGTCCGATGTAACGTGGGGCCAACTTGCCTTTGATACCGAATCGTTGAGTTCCCTTCAGAGGAGTAACCCGGAGGTAAGCCTTCTCATCAATATTCTAGCTCTCCTCTCTATGATGACGATCATAGTAGCTCTTTTGACGAGACTGAGCGGCTTTCAATCGATCACGAACAATGCGAACTTGCTCTTCTGCTTCCTTGATCATATCCGGTCCAAAGAGTTGTCTTTCACCGGTTTCTGACCAGTTAAGGGGTGTTCGACATCGTCGTCCGTAAAGGAGTTCAAAAGGAGCCATGTTCAGACTAGATTGATAGCTATTGTTATAAGAAAATTCGGCGAAGGGAAGAGATTTCTCCCAATTCTTTCCGAAAGAGATAACACAAGATCTGAGCATGTCTTCCAAGATTTGATTAACCCTTTCGACTTGACCGCTAGACTGAGGATGGAAAGCTGTACTAAAGGATAGATGAGTTGCCATAGCACTCTGAAAGCTTCCCCAGAATCTAGAGGTGAAAAGGCTGCCTCGATCAGAATTGATTACCAAAGGAACACCGTGAAGAGACACAATTCTAGAGATATACAAGTCCGCTAACTGGCTAGCAGTTATAGACTCGCGAACGGGAAGGAAGTGAGCAACTTTGGAAAGTCTATCAATGACCACGAAGATGGCATCATTTCCTTTCTGGGTTTTTGGAAAGCCGGTGATGAAGTCCATACCGACTTTGTCCCATTTCCACTCGGGAATAGGCAAAGGTTGAAGTGTGCCAGCAGGTCTTTGGTGTTCGGCCTTAATGCGACGACAAACATCACATTCAGCCACAAATCGAGAAATATCTCTCTTCATCCTAGTCCACCAAAATCTCTGGCGTAGATCTCGGTACATTTTTGTGCTACCGGGATGAATTAAGAGGGGTGTATCATGGGCTTCTTTGAGGATGAGTTGCCTTAGATCCTTATTCTTAGGTACTACCAAACGATTTTCAAAGAATACCGTTCCTTTACTATCTGTGGAGAAACATTTAGCAACTCCGCTAGCAATGTTCTCCTTGATCCGGCGTACACCTCGTGCACGTCTTTGGGCAACTATGATTTGATCCTCAAGGGTTGGTTTCGCCACCAAGTTGAAAAGAGATCCACGAGGAACAATCTCGAGATTGAGCTTTCGAAATTCCTCATGAAGAAGTGGTTGATACTGTTGTAACATGAGGTTGTTACAATACGACTTACGACTTAGTGCATCAGCCATGACATTGGCCTTGCCTGGGGTGTAAGAAATTCCTAAGTCATAATCTTTTATCAACTCTATCCAGCGTCTTTGCCTGAGATTAAGATCTGGCTGGGTGAAAATATATTTGAGGCTTTGGTGGTCGCAATAGATCTCACAACGATTACCAAGGAGGTAATGTCGCCAAGTCTTCAGGGCATGAACTACGGCAGCGAGTTCAAGATCATGGGTAGGATAGTTCTCTTCATGTGGCCGCAACTGGCGTGAAGCATAAGCTACCACATGTCGATCTTGCATAAGTATGCATCCTAACCCTTGCCGTGAAGCATCACAATAGATCTCGAAATCCCTTTTGGTGTCTGGAGGTGCAAGTACGGGTGCAGAAGTCAATCTTCTTTTTAGCTCTTGAAAGCTTTCCTCGCACTTGGGGGTCCATTGGAATTTCTTATCTTTCTTGAGGAGTTCAGTAAAAGGCTTTGCAACTTTAGAGAAGTTCTCGACGAAGCGACGACAATAGCTGGCTAGGCCAAGAAAACTCCTAACTTGCTTAACCGATTCAGGTGGAGTCTAGTCAAGGACGACCTGAACTCTCTCGGGATTGACTGCAACACCTTTCGCAAAAATCACGTGGCCTAAGTAGGTCACTTCTAGTAGCCAAAATTCACACTTGGAGAACTTGGCATAAAGGCGGTGCTCTCTAAGTTTCATCAATACCAACCTAAGATGTTCTGCGTGCTCTTCTTCGTTCTTCGAGTAGATGAGAATGTCATCAAGATAAACCACAACAAATTTATCTAGGTACTCCATGAAGATCGAATTCATCAAGCGCGAGAATGTGGCGGGGGCATTGGTTAAACCAAAGGACATGACGGTGTACTCGTAAAGACCATACCGAGTAGTGAAAGCCATTTTTGGAATGTCCTCGTTTCGGATTTTGATTTGACTATAGCCTAATCTCAAATCCATTTTGGAGAAGACAGAGGATCCAGCAAGTTGATCATAAAGATCATTGATCTTGGGCAGTGGGTACTTGTTCTTTATCGTCGCTAGATTTAGCGGGCGATAGTCTACGCACATCCTTTCCGTTCCATCTTTCTTCGTTACGAACAGAATGGGGCAACCCCATGGCGATGAGCTAGGGAGGATGAAGCCTTTTGCCAACGAAGCATCAAGTTGGGTTTTTAGCTCAGCTAACTCATGTGGGGCCATTCTATATGGACGTCTCGAGATTGGGGCTGTGCCTGGTATAAGATCCACTATGAATTCTACACACCTGTCGGGTGGCATTCCCGGCAGCTCTTCAGGAAAGACATCCAGGAAGTCACGAACCACCGGAACATCTTCAAGGTCTGGAAGGGGAAGCACATTCAAAGTATGCATCTGGATTGCAGAGCTGGGTGATGTGTAGTCAATGGTCTGGCCTGAAGGATGGGTGATTTTGACTGATTTGGCTTTACAATCAAGGAAAGCATTTTTCCTTGATAACCAATCCATTCCTAGGATAACATCAATGTCTGAAGACTTGAGGGCTATAAGAGAAACAAGGAATACTAAACCCTCAATTTCAATTTGATTGCCATGGCTTACTCTATTAGTTTGCCATTTTGAACCAGGAGTTTGAATGATCATTGGAGAAAAAATTTCTTCAAAGGGGAACTCATGACGAAGTGCATAACTTTCCGACATGAATGAATGAGAAGCTTCTGGATCGAAAAGAACGGAGGCGGGAACATGATTTACTGGGAGTGTGCCAAGGATGACATCAGAAGCAGCAGTGGTTTCCTCAACTGAGATTTGGTTCACACAACCACTACTAGTGGATGAAGGCTTTGCTAGAAAGGATTTGGTTGTTGATTTCTTTGGAGGCTTGGTTCGAGAATGACGTGGTGTCATCAAGACCTGAGGGCACTGACGATAGTAATGGCCTGGAAGACCACACTTAAAGCATACCCTGTCTGAATTGTTGGGAGTGGGATTGCTTGGCTGCACACCATCATTCCGGGGTGGAATAATGTGTTGGGGTGGATGGCATATATTGGATGGTGGCCTCTGAAGAAAGTTTTGAGGTATGGCTCTGGTTGGAATCCAAATTCGGCGTTTCTGAGGGGCTGAACTTGAAGAAGGAGCAAGCTCAAGAGCATGCTTGCGGGACTCCTCGAAAATTTCATTGCCATGCTCAGCTCTAAAGGATCTGTTGACTAAATCCTCAAAGGTGGAAAATTCGATGAGGTTGAGATCATGACGAAGGATGGGGCTAAGTCCCTTACGGAACCTTGCCTGCTTTCTGGCATCGGTGGTGATCTCATCTTGGGCATACCGAGCAAGACGGTTGAATTCTCTCACATACTCATGGATGGACATCTCTCCTTGAGTCAGATTGCAGAACTCTTCCTTCTTGCGCTCCATCAACTCATCCAGAAGGTGGTACCCTCGAAAGGCAACACAGAACTCCTGCCAAGTCACTAGGTGACCATCTGGCTGCATCGCAACATAGTTCTCCCACCATTCAGCAGCAGCACCTTCCAAAAAGTATGCCGCGAATATAAATCGATCATCGGGAGCAACATGTGCAGTATCAAGCTTACGCTCGATGGAACGGAGCCAATCATCATCTTCAAGGGGCTCAGAAGAACATCGAAATACCGGGGGCTTGAGTAGGATGAAGTCCTGAATGCTCACAACTACATTGCAATGACGTGAGGTATTCTGCTCGATGAGCTCCAGAAGGCGTGTTTGGTCACGTTGATTCTTCTCAGCTTCCATCATGATTTCCGCCGCAGAAGGCGGTGGTAGAGGTTCCTCATCATTTCGATTCCGAACACGGTCTCGATTCCGACGAACAGCACTACGAGTTCCACCTGACATCCTGTGTGATAAAAATCAACAATCAGAACAGGTTGTACGATGGAATCAAAGACAAGAAGGACATAACTAGGAGGAAAAGATTGTAATGCAAAGGCAACAATTCATAGAATCACGGGATAAATCGGGCAGCATAACGGCTACACCGGGATGGAAAATGAAACAACCTCGAGGAGATTGGACAAAACTTCCTCAAGGAACTCAACAAAACAATGAGTCTGGACGACCACAACTGTCCTACGGCTACAAGGAAGCACTCAACGAGATGTTCTAGTAAGACATAGATGAGCCTAGTCCTATCATCCCGTAGAAAAGATAAGGGTGACCCAGAACTCAGATCGATAAGGGTAAGGAGAAAAAGAAGTCTTACATTGTTCCCTTATACCCAGAGTAACTATATAACTATAGAATGCTAGACTCGACTTCGACCAAGGGTTAAATAATCCTACAGACAGTCCTACTCTGATACCAAGTCTGTCGGGACCCGGGGTTAGCGTATGTAATTCCAGTCACGATGCAATCACATGGAGAGCCGAGAACCGTACCCACTTGTCTAAGCAGACAAGGCCGAGCACAGAACGTTCTCGGTAAGCATCGAATGTGAGGGGCATCCCATTCAAGCCGGATGATCAACTGAGATGGGTCCTCATCGTCCGCTCACAAGTCTGAATGCTTATGGGTGGTGAATCCCATACTCATAGACAAGTCGCCTCAACCATGTTATCGATTGAACCCTAACTCTTACATAGACTTACTCCATCCAGATCACTTAGTCGGGGTCTAGGGCGGGCTCGATCATACAACAAAGTGTGGACGTGACAGAGTCACGAGAAATCGCATCGCGATGCCCCAAGCTGCGCACATCTAAGGGCCACTTGGTGTATAAAAGACCGCCAGCCAGATCACAACTAAGGTCTCGAAAACCCATACTAAGACATGCATGTTATAAACATACACGCAGCACACATGCCTAGTATGAACAGCATGTATCATCACATAACTCTACAAAGTATTTCTTTATTTACTTATACACATAGAGCATACAAAGATCACATGTCTGTGATCAACATTACATCATACAACGGAAGAAAATTAGGTCTGAGTACAGACAAGTTTAACAAATGGCTTAGATAAGCCTTGTAAACATACATGCCCTTCCACGAGGGAACAGACTGCTGTCTGGGACTATGCTAACTTAGTCAACATCGAGCTTCAGGTCAGTGACTCCATCGGGGTCCGGGTTCTCATCTAAAACATAGAATAAGCAAACGTGGGTACAAAGTCGTACTCAGCAAGACTTACATCAGAACTACACTACTCATGCTCAAGTATCAAGGTAAAGGGAGGTGGGGTTTCATCATGCAGAAGTGCCAGCTTTGACTTGGCTAATCCTGAACTAGGAGTACCAGACTTGAGATAAGAAGCGTACACGAGTCCACTACATCTCCAACCAATTACACCACTATGGTGCCTTCCTCGACTTCCCCACGAGAAAGCACGCCATAGCACTCACACTTATCTTGGTGTATTTTAGAAGTATCTAGTTCAAGTTGTCTAATAATCAGGTACAGGTTCCAAGTAGTCCATAACCGCGGACGCGGCTATTCGAATAGTTTTGTTAACCTTGCAAGGGTGTAAGCTACACACACATGACCATCGGTTACCGCCAGGTCTCGCCACCGTTCAAGAGGTGACAGCGAGGATGTTCACCACGACACTTCGCTCAAAACCGGTCTATTCCAGGAGTCGACTATCTGAGTTTGCCTCCGCTCGAGAGCTCGGCCGGATCAAAGAAACGGACTCAAACAATGTAGGTGACCGAGACGCCACCTCTGGCAGATGGTTTTCCTGCCTCACAGGTGCACCCACATATCTATATGATGCAACCAGTTCCTTCGTTCTTTTTCTATGCACATGTCAAATGGAAATCCCGAACTAATGTGACTCCTGGACGTCGACACGGATCAAGGTACTAGGCCGAGAGGAGTCTGTGAGCCCAATGTGTGGTTGTACTCTTTGTCTTGGATTACCATACAATATCTCTATGCTTAAGGCGGTGTTCAACGAGACAACCCACTGTGTACTCCTACACAGCCTCTCATCGTTCACCTTGTATTAGGGTGGATTCACCAACACAGTTTCACTTTCATCAACACCATGTTCACTATCATCCCGACTCACATCAAAGCAACCTTATTGTACCACTAAGCATGCAATAAGCATTAACAGTTGCAGGGGCCACATGATATCAACCAACTCCTATGTCAGCTAGGATTGTGGTTTACTTACTACTGTGACAAGATGATAGGTCATGCATCGGATATGGGTTCAACTATGCGGTAGAATCGATACAAAGTGATCTCATAAACATGCATAAGCGAGACTGAGAGGGAATTGGGATTTTATAGACATGATCAATGGGGTTTGCTTGCCTTGCTGACGATACACGGGTCTTAACGGTGGTCTTCTTCTTCGGGGGTGATCATCGTCTCGGAAAAGCTGGTACCGGAAACAATCATCAACAAGGGGGGACAACTTCGGAAGTAAGATGCACAAGCACATGATATTGTTGTCCATGAGGTGAATGGTGCTAGTTTGTGGTACATTTGATTTAAATGAAGTGTATTGCATTTGAGATGCAAATTCAAACTCCACATATGAATTTCAATTTAACCAAATTGTAGTTGAAATTGTTTGATCATTTGAAACCATGTGATCATGTGTGTGATATGCTTCTGAAGTTCAAGTGATCATGTTTGCATTGTAATGGTTAAATTTTGAATTGCATTTGAATTCAATTTGAATTAATTCCAATTAAGCCAAATAGCAAAAGCTACTGGTCCCATTTTAAAATCTACTCAAACATGGTTGAAAGTTGCATATTTGGATAGAGAATTTTATGCTGATCTTTTTTCATATATTATTTGTCCAATTTGGAGTTCATATCAATTTTCTATGATTTTTCAAAGTTTATATGATTTTCTGTAATTTCTGTAATTCTTTTAATTCATTTCTATTTTTCTGGAATTTGATTTATTGCATCAGCATGATGCAATGCTGACATCAGTGGGGGGGATGACATGTGGGTCCAGGGTGTCAGCCTCAGGGGGGTTAATCCCCTCTCTGTTAACTTAACAGAGGGGTTATTAGGGCTGGGGGCCCCACCTGGCAGTGACTAGGGTGAGGATTAGGGGGTGTTTAGGTGTTCTAATGGAGGGGCTCGTCGGCGTTGCCACTGTAGGCCGCCGGAATTTCGCCGGAGTGGCGTTTAGGGCACGGGGAAGGGCTCGGTTGGTGTGGGCGTGAAGCCCGTGAACTCCCGCACCCACCTCTGCCATCGGGGGTTCCTGGGGGGGTCCCAGGCCATGCAAACGACGGCAATGGCGGCGGCCGGCGTTGGGTGAAGACGAAGTCGCGCTGCGGTGCACGTAGGAGACTGGGAGATGGGGGAAAATGCTCACCGGAGCGTGGGGAGGACGAAGAGGTTGGAGAGGAGGCCGGAGACGCTGGGACGGCGGCGAATTCGGTGGAGACCTCCCATGGCGGTCGGCGGGAAGCGGTGAAGCTAGCGACGGCTCAGGGCGTCCTCGGGCTCAATTGAACGCGCTCTTCGACGGAGACAGTGGCTGCGGTGACGATGGACATGAACACGCGGCTCCAGGAGCACGGTGGCCACGCGAACACTCGTCGGCGGCGAGACCTAGTTCTCGGCCATGGCGATTTCTGATGCGAGGAGAGAGGGAAAGTGAGCTGGAGGAGGGGGAAGTGCGTGGCGACCTCTCGGCGTCTTCGTGGCGTCCTGGGGGAGAAGGAGAGGGCCTGGAAGCTCCTCGGTGGCCTGCGCGGCGGTGAGCGCGCCACCGAGCTGCTTCGGGCGCCGGGGAGGAAGACGACACCGGGGGGCTGGTGGGCTGGGCTGGGAAAAGGTGAGTTGGACCGAAGCCAGGGGTTCTTCTCTTTTCTATTTCTTCTTCTTTTCTTTTCTGTTGTTTGTTTTGCTGTGCTAAAACAATTAGCTAGGCATTTTATAAAATCATGAAATATTTATGTGGGCTTATAACATATATAGCTAGCAACTCATAAGTTTTGGTGACTTTTGAAATTCAGACAATTTGAATTTAAATTCAAATTGGAGTTAAATTTAATTTCCAATGCACCTTTTGAATTTTTGAATATTCCATGGGCATGGGAAAATCCCCAAACCACTTTTGCAATGATCAGCAACAATTCTAGGAATTTTCCAAACATTCAAATGATTTTTGGAAAAAGATTTTTATCTGGCCATTTGATTTAATTTCTCAGGGCTTTTCTTTTCCCCATTTTTGAATTTTCTTTTAAAATTTTCACATGATGCAAAGGGCACCCAAACCCTAGCACTTACTCTAGTTGGGGTTCTGACACCGTATCCTCGATGAAGCTGAGCGTACCACCCGACATCAGAAGATCAAGTTCCTCAAAGAAGCCACCTGGGAACGAGAAGATCATCTTCGAGTCGAATACCCCACCCTCTTTCCAACGACTTCTGAATCTCGGACGAGATTCTTTTGAGTGGGGGCGAGTTGTCACAACCCTAATTAGGTATGCTTGGTATTAGCAAGTAGCAATGCATCATGTTTAAATTTCCTTGGTTTAATAATTGAGGTTTGGAAAAGCCTAAAAAAGAATTTAAATAAAAGGCCAGAGAAAAATCTTTTTCCAAAATTCTTCTGATGATTTTGAAAATCTCTATAAATGGGCATGATCACATTTCAAGTGTTGTGGGTCCAACCACATGCCCATGAATTTTCAAAAATACAAACAAAGGGTTGGAAATTAAATTTAAATGATATTTGAATTGAAATTCAAATGTTTTGAATTTCAAAAATCTTCAAATCTTGGGAGTGACTAGCTATATGTCACCTAAGCCCAAATAAATTGTTGTGGAATTTTATAAAAATGTTTTGCTATTGTTTTTTTGCAAAACAAAACAAATAAAAACAAAAGCAGAAAAAGAAAAAGAAGAAAAGGGCAGTGCCCCACTTACCTTCTGGTCCACCTGGCCTAACTGGCAGCAGAAGACAGGCCCAACCCAAAGGGTCAGGGTCGTCTTCTTCGCTGTCTAGGCAGGCGAGCACCTGCGTGGCGAGCATGTCGTCGTCGGCAACCCGCCCACGGCGCCCCTGTCCTTATCTCCTCTCCGTGGAGCTTCCCCATGCACCCTCCTCCATTTCCCCCTTCTCCTGGCCACTCTCCCTCTCTCCCTCTCGTGCTTCCGCCACCACCAGAGGAGAACCGGAGTTCACCGCCGTGCGCCACCGCGGCCAACGGCCATCGCTTGCCCTGTCGTCTTGTCCAGGACGCCCGACGCACCCGTCTTCGTCATCGTGGCCCTCCAATTCGAGCTGAGGAGCTCCAAGGGCGACGCCGCATCGATCTTCTTCTGCGCGGCCGAAGCTCTCCGACGAGCTATTCCGCCGCCGCCGCAGCCCCTCCGGCCTCCTCCTCCACTCCGTCGCACTCATGGTGAGATTGCGCAGCTTCCCCCCTAACCCGTGCCCGTCCCCGTGTCCCCGTAGTCGATCCCCTCGGACCCGAGCCCGGCCGCCGCGCCCTTGCTCGCCGACGTGCACCCCGGCCACCCCGTGGCAGCCCACTTGCCCCACTCGACGCGCGCGTGCGCGATGGCCCGGTTGGTTCCCTCCCCTTGCCCTCCCGTGGCCCGGAGCCCAACTCCAGCGACCCCTCCACCGCAGCCGTGGCCCCCGGTGGCTAAACGTCGACCGACTGGGTTAATTAGGGGCCTAATCGCCCTAGTCAGTTGACCCAGGGTCACTGACAGGTGGGCCCTGGCCCCCCTCAACTTAATTAGAATTTAAACTAAACAAAAATTAAAACAGAGTCACTGACACTATGACCCCACATGTCAGCCCCCCTGACGTCAGCAACGCGTCATGCTTGCGCAATAAATCAATATTCTCTATTTAATAGAAAAATTCCAGAAAATAGCTAAATCTGTTCAATAACTTTTAAACCATAAATCCAAATCAAACAAATAATATATGAAAAATTATCAGAAAAATGCAAGGAATCCAAATATGCAACTTTCAAGCATGAGAAAATAGTTTAAAATGATAAACATTAGCAAATGTAATTTGGGCAATTTTGAATAATCATTTGGAGTTTGAATTTGGAATTCTTTTCCAAATATACTTCAATTAACTTGTTGAAACATGAACATACCCCACATCAGTACCATGCCATGCTATGTTATGCATCTTGATTGTGCATTGCAATGTGATGTTTACATTGTTGTTGTCTCGGTGTTTGCCTCTTCTCGATAGATTCATCGCCAGACGTAGTTTCCGACAGCCTGAAGAGTGACACCTCGTGATCGTCAACAAGGCAAGCAAACCCCATTGATCATATCTATATAAACCCATTTCCCTCTTGTTCTCTTATGCAAGATTAGGTGCTTCACATGTTACCGTTCTACCGCTAGTTGAACCCATCCTTTGCATGACCTATCATTGCTGCCACAGTATTAAGCAAACCTCAACCTAGCAGATCCAGGATTGTTTGTGTTCATCATGTGGCCCTCCATCCATGTTATGATATGCTATGCTAGAGTGATTGCAATGAAGATGATCCATCTGGGTGATGTATCGGGATGGTAGATAACAATGCAATGTAATGGTAATGTGTTGGGGAAGTCATCCTAACAAAGGTGAACAATGAGAGGCTGTGTAGGAGTAAACAGTGGGTTGTCTCATTTACACTACCCTAGGCCCCGAGTTCTTGTGTTGTGATCCAAGACACAGATTACTACCACATTTTGGGCTCATTGACCCCTCTCGACCTATTAACTCACCCCGACTATGGTCCAGGATTCACATGGGTTAATTTTTCTTCTATTTGATTTCATAACGTAGCACGGTTTTAGGAAAGCGCATGACCATTTGTCGAGGTGGGCTTGTCGGACCGTCCATACATCGTCTGGGTCCTGAACGGAAACCCTGGCCGGATTCCCGCTTGGGGTACATACTCAGATAGGCGATCCCCTGGACTAGAGTTGGAGCCGTGAGGTAAGTGTCGTGGTACTATCCTCGCCGACACCGCTTGAAGGTGACGAGTTCTAGGAGGTAAGTGGTAGCTACGTATGTGAAGAAGTACACCCCTGCAGGGTTAATGAACTATTCGAATAGCCATGTCCGCGGTTATGGATTACTTGGAGATCTTTCCTTGATTATTAGACAACTCAAATGGATACTCTAAAAATTGTCAAGATAAGTGTGAGTGCTTTGGGTTGCTTCCTCGTGGGGATGTCGAGGAAGGATCAATGGTGGTGTATTGACGTGGTGATCAAGATTAGATGGACTCGTGTGCGCCTCTCATCTCAACTCTATGTAGTCGTAGTACAGGATAGCCAAGTCAAAGCTTTCTGCATTACAACCCCACTTGCCTTTACCTTAATACCCGAGCATGAGTAGTATAGTTCCGATGTAAGTCTTGCTGAGTACGACTTTGTACTAACGTTTGCTTAATTTATGTTTTAGAGACGAGACCACTGACCCTGATGGTGGTGTCCCCCTCAAGCTCGACACCGATGAAGTAATGTAATTCCAGACAGCAGCCTGGTCCCTCTGGAGGGTCTTTGTGTTTTCCTAATGGCTTCTTAAGCCATTTTTTAACCTTGTCTTTACTAAGACATCATTTGCTTCCGTTTTTGTCTGATGTAATGTTGGGTCACAGTCATGTGATCTCTGCTTGTAACACTACTATATCTGCTCTACTTAGCAGATGCAATAAAACTATGAGTTTGTAGAGTTCATGTTGTGTTACCTGCTGTGTACACTAGACATGTATGCTGCGTGTATGATTATAACGTGCATGTCTTAGTGTGGGGTTCGATAGCTTAGGTGAGTTCTTGACGGCGGTCTTTTATACACCAAGTGGCCCTTATATGTGCGCAGCTTGGGGCATCGCGATGCGATTGCTCGTGACTCTGTCTCGTGGCACACTTTGTGGTATGATCGAGCCCGCCCGAGACCCTGACTAAGTGATCGGGCTGGAGTCTATTTATGTAAGTGTTATAATTCAAAAGATAATGTGGTTGAGGTGACTTGTCTATGAGTATGGGATTTCACCACCCATAATCATTTAGACTTGTGAGCGGACGATGAGGACCCATCTCAGTTGATCATCCGGCCTGGATGGGATGCCCCTCACGTTCGATGCTTTCCGAGAGTGTTCTGTGCTTGGCCTTGTTATCTTAGACAAGTGGGTACGGCTCTCGGCTCTCCATATGATTGTGTTGTAACAGGAATTACATACGCAAACCCCGGGTCACGACATTTTCCATATCAACCAAAAGGGTTTTTGGATACGATCAAATGCAAAGATAATCAAGGCATGATTAGGAACAGTAATTGTCATCAATAAAAGTGATTGCTGTTACATGACACCGAGGGTGTTACGAATCTCCCCCACTACAAGAATTCTCGTCCCATGAATCTAAGCGGTAGAGGGGAAAAGATCGGGGTATTCTTCACGAAGACGATCTTCGCATTCCCAAGTGGCCTCATCCTCAGAATGATTTGACCACTGAACTTTGAGGAACTTGATTGTCTTGTTGCGGGTTTGATGTTCAAACTGATCAAGAATGCAGCACAGATGTTCTTGATAAGAAAAGTCATATTGCAATTCCAGCATTTCATGATCCACTACTTGGATAGGATCCTTGAAGCAGCTACGAAGTTGCGACACGTTGATACTCTCTCCTCATTGGTTACCCCAAGTGGAAGGTGAGATGTAGGATAGCGTAAAATTTCCCTCGGTGAAGATACCAAGGTTTGTCTCCAGTAGGACTCCGGAGATGATAAGTACTTGTCAACGGATCAACTGCCGTGGACCTGCACACAACACAAATAACTTTGCTTCCCAATGAGTACAGAGAGGTTGTCAATCACTCCGGCCTTGCTGTTCACAAAGGATCAACGCAACAGATAAAAATGATAATGGTGATAGCAACTAGAAAGTAAAAGCAGGAAAATAAAAGAGTGTGTAAACCATGATGAGAATGTGGACCGGGGTCCCCTTATGTTCACTAGTGATGCCTCTCTCCCAAATAACGATGAAACTGATATGCGATGTAAACAAATTACAGATGGGAAATTGACATGATTAAAAACGCACTACAATGCTAACTATGCTACAAAGAAAGGACGAGGCTCAAAAGCATGGGCGGTACGCCGAAATAAGTAGACCGAAATCCAACTGCATCTACTACTAATCATCCACCTTGAGATATCTATCTAGAACATCTCGCTAGTATTAAGTTGCGAGCCCCACCCAAAGTGTAAACCCAAAGCAACTAACAACTGCAATAAAAAGCACTTTGCGTAAAGTAAACAATCCTTGCAACCGCGGTTTCCCCCCTTGTGGCAACATCACATCCCCTAGACTCATTTTTCTGTCACTCAAGCGTGTCATCGGGGGTCATGAACCCACAATCTAGCATAAGATTCCCTCTTGGAGTCACTACCTACTACTTGGCCAAAGCAATAAACAACAACGGAGAACATGCAAGAATTACTTAGGAACAAAAATATAAAAGAGAAGAACCAAATATATTACTCAATCACAATCTGAACATAGTCTCATAATCCATCAGATCCCAGCAAACTCAGCATAGCAACAACAAAAAGTTACATATGTGCCTCGATCATGTAGGGAAGCTCACGAGGACTAAACCATGAAGAACAAAGAGGGGAGGAGAACATCACATAGCTACTGATCACGGACCCATGGTCGAAGGGAAACTACTCACGGCACATCCGGGAAGCGTCCATGGTGGAGGGGAAGCTCTCGGAGGTCAATGCTCCCTTCGGCAGGGTGCCGGGAAGAGGTCTGCTGGCACTCCCTATCTTGGAAACGCAGCGGCGGAGGAACAGAGGCGAGATCGGGAAAAAGGGTTCTGTCTTCGGTGGTTTCGTGACATGGAGAATAAATAGGCGAAGGGGGGGGGGCAGCCAGGGGGGCCACCAGAGGTCCAGGCGCCCCCTGGCGCGGCCAGACCCTAGGCCACGCCAGGTGGCCGCCTGGGTCCCTGGTGGTGGCCCTCTGGCCCCACTTTAGTGATTCCGAAAGCTTCCGTTGCGCTGATTTTTTTATCCGATTTTCCTGAATTTTTGGAGCATTTTTAATATGGGGGAAACCTGGAATAGAAAAATAGCAGAAAAAGGAACTGGCACTGTGGTGCACTGAGTTAATAAGTTAGTCCAAATATGATCAAAAGTGTATGAAAGTGTATCTAGATCATAGCAATATCACACAAAACATGCATGGAGCAAGCAGAAATTATAGATATGTTGGGCACGTATCAACATCCGCAAGCTTAATTCCTGCTCGTCCTCGAGTAGGTAAATGATAACAAGCATAATTTCTGCGGTGACATGCTAGCAACCATATAAG